>CP106728.1:149481968-155281968 GCA_025506655.1 Gossypium rotundifolium
ATCCGAGGTAACGAATATTTATTCTTTATAGTTACCTTATTCAGTTGTCGATAATCAATACACATTCGCATCATTCCATCTTTCTTTTTCACAAAAAGAACGGGTGCACCCCAAGGAGAGAAACTCGGTCGTGCAAAACCCCTATCTGTTAACTCTTGCAATTGTGCTTTCAAATCTTTTAACTCAATAGGTGCCATCCGATACGGAGCCATTGAGATCGGAGTCATTCCCGGTACTAATTCAATGCCAAACTCAATTTCTCGTACTGGTGGTAAACCTGGTAGCTCTTCAAGAAACACGTCTGGGTATTCACACACAACTGGTACAGATTCAATATGCTTTTCAGACACTTTATTATCCAATACATAGGCCAAATAAGCTTCGTACCTTTTCTCACATACTTAGGGCCAACATCGAGGATATTCTTGTAAGAAACCCGCTTAGATCATGGATTCAATTCGATGATCTCACCGCTCGCATCTCAAATCAATAAGCTTTCTTTTGCAATTTACCATTGCATCATGTGAAGTTAACTACCCATTCCCAAAATTAAATCAAACTCGTCGAAGGCGTAACATTAAATCACCGGAAAACAAGAATCTCGAATCATCAATGGGCAACCTTTACACACTTTATCAACCATTACACAATGACCCATAGGGTTGGACACACGGATCACAAACTCGATGAACTCGGCGGGTAGAGTCTTCTTCGATATTAAAGTTTCACACATATGAATGAGTCGAACCAGATCAATCAATGCAATCACGAGTATCGTAGAGTGTGAAAGTACCCAGTAATGACATCGGGGAGGAAGCATCCTCTCGCTCGTGTAGCATAAGCTCTAGATGGAGCTCTAGCCTCGATCGAATGCTGCGGTGTTCTTCGTCTCTCTCGACTACCACCTACATTGCACGAATGTCTAGGTGGCCTACCTCATGTTGATGTGTTGCTCGACTTAATGTTCTGAATTGTATTCTGCTCAACTAACATCGGACATTCTCTAATAAAATGATCTGACGACCCACATTTAAAGCAAGACCGATCATGGAATCTACAACTCCCGGAATGCCATTTTCCACAGTGCTTACATTCAACTCGATTCTGTGGAACGTTACCAACACTGGCCATCGAGGTAGCTCGGGAGCCCACTGGAGGTCGATCACGTCTAGGTGAATCTAAAGTAGCTTTCTGTCGGCTGAAGTCATCTTTAAACTTCTTAGATGTGGAATGGAAATTCTTACCCGACGGTCTCTTACGAGTGTCTCTAACTTCAGTCTCAGCCTTTCTTTTCTCCTTCCCGAGCTCTTGACTTTGCAAGCTCGCTCGACTAGTGTCACAAACTCTTTGATTTCAAGAATGCCAACAAGCAACTTTAAATCTTCATTCAAACCATCTTCAAACCTTTTGCACATAATGGCTTCGGTTGATACACACTCCAGAGCATATCGGCTCAATCTGACAAATTTTTGCTCATATTCAGTCACGGTCATTTGCCCCTATTTTAGTTCAAGAAATTCTTTACGTTTCTGGTCGATGAACCTCTGGCTGATATATTTCTTGCGGAATTCATTCTAGAAGAAATCCCATGTCACTTTTTCTTTTAGAACCACGATACTAGTGTATTCCACCGGTGATAGGCGGTGTCCCAAGTAAAGATATAGCTTTCAAACATTAAATGCAGGTGCGGGATAGCTCATCAAGTACCCGAATAGTGTTATCAAGCCACATTTCAGCTCACTCTACATCATCATCATCATTAGCCTTGAATTCCTCGGCCCCAAATTTCCTGATTTTATCAACAGGAGGCCTACTAGATCTCATTGGATCTATCATCGAAGTCTTTGAAGGTACCAGAGTTGGATTATTCGGGGGTGGAGGTTGATGTACAGCCCAGTTAGCCTGAATAAACTGGGTAAACCACTCGTTCATCATCTGATAGAAGGCTTGTTTAGTCTCCCCCTCGTGGCTACCCAAAACTGGTCGAGAGTCTACCGGCACTGATCCGTGTGCACGGTCAGGCGCTACACTCTCTACATCATCCACTACGGCTCTTTTAGGATCAGTGTCCATTTACTATATAAAACACGATTCGAATGTCGAAGTCACCACACTATCAATATATATATAACAAAGGCATGTATAGTTAGACTCTCACGTGCTACGGTAGTCCTAGAATCGACTAAACCGTAGCTCGATACCAATCAAATATAACACCCTAACCCATATCCGTCATGGGATTAGGGTTCTGAGGCCTTACTATAACAATTACCAAGCCCAAGCACTCCATCCGGACTAATACTTGATAAAATCATATCATTTCATGCTATTAGAAATGAATATATATATATATATATATGTATATATTCTATCGTGTCTTAATACAACAACTTGCATAATTAAAATCACATGGTCATTTAAAATCAACAACACATAAGCATATAATATTTATACATTTATTAGCCTATAACACGAGCACAAACAAAATCTAATTGTCACTTACATATTTAATCGAATAAAATCTTAAAGCGTTCCATATATATATATATATATATATATATATATAAACACCAAATTAGCACATACCATTTTTTTAAATCAATCCACGTACAAATATGTTTATGTACCACTTTATTATTTACCATTATACATCGAATCCTTATAGCAAAATATACTAGTAAAATCATTATTATAAATATATTTTTACGCATCAAACATTACACATATATCTTGTGAAATATTATACATAACATGAACGTCTATTAAACCAAATATACCTTATCAAATCATCATCTTAGCCCAAAATGCCATAAACCACAAAACCAAACCATACCTATCAAATATATATGTATCATGACCGAATATAGGTTAAAATAACTTACTACTTATCAACATTAACATGGCATCTTTAATAATCCAAATAAACCAAATTTATTTACAACCCAAAGAACATCATCTCAACTACATCCACCTCATTCGAACCAAAACAAAACAAATGCAAAACATATTAATATGTCATGCTTAACCCGAATGCATCACATCTAGATATAATAGGCTTATTACTTGACCATATTCCATACATGATTAAACCATGGCGAATTTCACATCCCTTAATATCATAATCAATCCATTATATCAAGAACATAGGAATTTAACTTAATCAAAAGAAATAGCCATTTTCACAAGGCTATTCATATATATACAAGGCGAAAGTCATTAATCTAACCCTTAGTCTAACCTATACATGCCTTGGTTTAAAACTTAGATTAAGTACCAAAAGGGAGATAGTGTGGTTGACTTTTCCGATGATCCTCGGATGCCCGTAGCTTGATGGAAAATCTATAAAATGTAACAAAGAGCACACACGAAATAAGCTCACTAGCTTAGTAAGTCTTAAGCATTCTGAAACAACAGTCAAATATTCCAACATTTAGCACACATACATATATAAATATACCTATAAGTCCAAGTGATTTAACAAATAATAATTTCCTTATGGTTGAACAAATAGTCTCAGAACTTATCATTTATTAATTCCTCATTGAAAGTATACAACCCTTCCAAAGACTTTAAGCCTTAAGTATTCACATATTACCTTATCAACAAGTATAACATATATCACAATTATATGTGATTAATCATATATATCTGAGATATGTATTTTTGATAACTTTCACCTTTGACATTTTATCTTTGACCGAATCTCAAAGATATCACCAAACTTATATTGAATATACATATCACACTTATTAATGAGTAATTCAAATGCACATATCATAAAGACTCATTATCAAAACTTTAACCATTCTATCATTTATGTAATTTGAAAGGAAAGATAATCACTTACCTTGTTCCTTGCATCTATAAACCTTTATTTTACCCGAGCATTTTGTTTATTGAAGTATTTTCATCCCACCTTGTAAAGAATTTATAACACATTACCAGGCATTAAGCACGCTAGACCCGAGGTCTGAACTTGATCACTGCATTAAGCACGCTAGGCAATAAGCTCGATATACATCAAAGACAAGGCACCGCTAGGCTCATAGCCGAATTACATCACTGCACAAGGCACGCTGGGCATTTAGCCCGATAAATAACACCGACGAAGCACGCTGAGCTTAAAGCACGATATAGATATGATCATCAATTCAAGACTCATTTCATAACATCAACAATGCAAACAACTCATATAGATCATATTACCTTCACATACCAACCAAAACATATTTATACACTTATCATTTTACAAAGTAAATTCAATTCAATACCATACTTCTACATTCGGCTATTGTCTATAACTATACTTTAAATATTCAAGTTTCATCATTCATCATAGTTGTAAATAAATCTTTAACGTATATTTGCTTAAGGACTTACCTCGATTGTCGATAGACCGTGTAAATCGGCTATTCGAGAACCTTTGTCTTTCCTCGATCCAATTTCGCTTTTCTTTGCTGTTGATCTAAAACACATTAAATTTAGCTCATTCAAGTACATTTCAATTCAATTTAGTCCCAAATCACATTAATGGGTAAATTACTGCTTTACCCCTAGTGTTTCACATTTTACACTTTAGTCCTAATTGCACAAAACACAAAATACACATTATTTCAATACAACACTCAAGGGCCGAATATGTATAAGGACTATATAAGTCCATTTCTTTCATTTATTTTGCATTTTAGCCCTCTCAAATTTTTATTTTTACAAATTAGTCCTATTTACTCAATTTTCACTAAAACTTCAATACAAAACTTATCAATCTTAATCCTATCTTAAAATTAAATTCATCAAACATCAATTATCATATAACAATGTTAATGGTCGAACCTTAGACATGCTCGATTTAAAAATTACAACATGGGTGGCTACGGTTCAAGCAACGATCTCAAAACGTAAAATTAACAAAACCGAGCTAGAATTCATACCTAATTGAAGCTTGAATGAATGGCGAATGTACCAACTCTCTCTTTTACTTTGTTTCTTTCTTATTTCGGTCATGCAAAATGAAGCACTAAGCTTTATTTTATGTTTTATTTACATATATTATGATATTTGGCTATTTACTAATTTAACCTTATTATTATAACATTCATTAACAAAACATAATGGCAAAAGTGAACTTTAACCGTCCACTAATATCAAGAATGGACTAATTGCCCTTTCAATGCTTCAAATCAAGAAACCACAATCAATTTGGCACATTTTACTATGGATTGAAACTTTTACGCTTTACGCGATTAAGTCATTTTTCTCCAATTAGGCACTTAAACGATTAAATTTTTCTACGAAACATTCACACACATTAATTCACACATATTAGACACAAAATATAATATTAAAATATTTCTCAAACTCGGATTCATGGTCCCGAAACCATCGTTCCGATTAGGGTCAAATTCGGTCTGTTACAAAACATGTTACCATTCAATCAATAGCTTGGCACTAGCCTAAGCATCAAACAACAACAGTTGTTTGTGTACTTGCACATATTTCATATAAATTCAACATTGATATACTTATTTTCTCGACATATCATACTTGAGTTTAATACTCATCTTAACTTACATAATTTCCTTGTTTCAACATGTTGGAACGCCGGCACCCCCATGGCGCAGCGAAATAAAATTAATCCCGGTGATCCAAACCATGAATCCATGTGTGAGGAACGAATCGGGGTGAAATAAAGGTTTTGAAATTACCAAAATTTCAATCTGAGTAGACACCGATGCCTCGGCAACAAGAGTTCTGATCTACTGTCGAACCAAGTTGCAACCTTTACGATGTCGGCCTCTACGTAATCCACCCTATTTGACTATGAACGACAGAAATCTCCAAAAACTGTTTTCAGAGGTTTTATTTGCTTGACGGCTGCTAGACTTTTCTAAGCAAATTCATAGGGTTTTTCTTCACTTATTACCTTTTATAATCGGTATTTCATTTATGAATTATAAAATTAAATAAATATAATAATGTTTTAACCGAAAATTATAATTACATTAATTATACCCAAAAAGTTATAATTACATTAATTATAACATGGATTTGATAAACTATATTTATTTAAATTTATATCTGAACCAAATTCATATATTAATTCTCATTATGTGTACAACATCCTTGTACATATAATATATTCAATATTTGATTGCCCAATTAAATTAATTCTTTAATTAATTTAATTCATGTGACAATCAAACACAATACCAACTATGTTTCATTCCGTTCATTTCAACCATAGGGTGTGACCCTGTTGTTTCTTGTAACGTTAGCAGTAATACTAGAATGATTCTAATGTCACAAACAATGAGTGGCATCTGGAAATGCATCATTGCTACCTAAGTTACAAGAAGTCATGATTCGACATAACTTGTTGTGATTAACTTTTCATGCATTAATCCTTAAGTCCTTTATCTCTGGAATAGATACAAGTCATGGAATAGTCACACTTGTATAGTCCATTCCATGTTTCTTGATATCTTGAGTAGACTATGATATACAAATTAGTATGACATCTCATGTCAATTTATTTGAGCATGGCCATGCATTTCTAGTCTCACTCAATCAAGTGTCCTAAGATATTACTCTCATTATGTGGGAGGGACTTATCCTATATTGATCAACAATATCCCTCTACATAGATTGTGGTATATCCAACATCAGCCTTTATAGAACAACCGATTCTGATTATGCGTTTGAATGTATCAAAATATCGACTCACGATGTTGGGATAATGATTACCTCAAGTCTAAGGATCATATACGTATTAATCACTATGAGTAATGTTGTGACAATTACATAATAATCCAAGAAACATACTCATAGCGAATCAGTCAATATGTTGTTCTCTAACACACATATTTATGCATTGATTTTGACACTCCATATCAATGACAACTCTTTATCATCAATCAACTACATGTTAGTCTTAATGCATTATTGTTGTCCTAGTCAACAATAATACTTGACTAAGGATATTTTAAGAATAATCATATTATTCTCGGACATTATTATAAAATAGTTTATTTGTACACACGAAGGAAAAACTAAAATAATAATGACAACGCTTTATATTAATAAACATGGTAAATCAAGTATGTTATTACAACCATCCCATGATTGATCTTTGGGCATACTCTTACACAACATACAGATAATCATATATGTACATGTCATGATATATATCATCCTCTTATCGTTTCTTTATAAACATATGTCATTCATTTCATTATATCAATATTTCATGAACCATAATTTCCATTTCATATCGAACTTAACGTTAATCAAATTCAATGGACGTATACTTTCCACACCATGTGTCCATATACATGTAAAAATCATTGTATATATATTATGCATGTACAGGTAATAATTCATTTTGTACTCATATTATTTCATGTCTCGTTTTACTATCTCATCCGTTGAATCATTGGAATTATCGATGGATTTTCCAGTAGTACACTCAAAGTGTATAATTCCATATTTCGTCAATTCATATTCAGGATTTAGCCCTTAGGATGTTAAATCATCAAGCACTCTCTTGAGTTACATATTGCGTAATCGTAGTGAATCAGGATTACCATTTTAGGGAAAATCCTATCCACCTTAAGTTACCTTAGTGAATCAGGAACAAATCCTATCCACTTTATATATTTATAGTGAATCAGGAATAAATCCTATTCACTTTAATTTCTTTTAGTGAATCAGGAATAAATCCTATTCACTTTTAATTCTCGAGAAGGATTTGGTCAGATTTTCCATCTGAGCTCAATCTATTTCTACAACACATGCAGAACCTCATTTATTTGGAAAATTTCCATTTATCCATCGATCAACAATATTCAAACGAATTTCACCCATTTATTAATTTCCGAACATGTATCATTTCTTTCATTTCACATCTATATAATTCATATATTCAATTTCATACATCACATACAATACAATACAACATTTTAATTAACATATTTACATACTCATTCAAGTTATACGAACTTACCAAGCTAAATTGTAGAAATATTGAAATTGGGGCATTTTGGTAATTTTTATTTTCCTATTTTCCATCCGATCTTGATCTAAATTAATAATTTCATTAAATTTAATAATTTAAACAATAAACAATTCATTTCCTCAATTTGATCATTTTTTATTTTATAAAATTGCCCTCTAAAGTTTTACTTTTATTCAATTTATCCCCGAGCTTAAAACATACAAATTAGCCATTTTAATATAAACCTATGCTAGCTAAATATTCATATATTTTTCCTCTTCCTCTCCATTCCACATCCTTAACGTATATATCATGCTTATAAGTAACATTATCCATAATTCCACTATTTATTAAAAAGTTCATTCAAAGTTGTTTACATGAGTCATAGTCACTAAATTATTTATATCTTGAGCTAAAGAATTCAAAATTACGATCCGCTTGATTTTTTGAAACTAGACTCAAAAATATATTTTTAAGATAAAAATTTTAGAATTTATAGTTTAGCCAATAAGTACAGTAAAATCTTCAAATTTGACTCTGTTCTGCTGTTTGACAGCTTCTACCTTTCTGTACTAAAAATTAATTATCTCTTAGAACAGGATTTGGATGATGATCTTGTTTGTTTATATTGAAAATATACTCATTAATAATTTTAACATATAAATTTAAACCTCCAAATATTTTTATACAATTTTTAATGATTTTCCAAACTCAGAACAGGGGAACCCGAAATCATTCTGACCTTGTGTCACAAAATTTACTATAACTCATAATTTACAAGTCCATTGCTTACAATGAATCTTCTATGAAAAACTAGACCCAAAAATATTTAATTTCATATTTTATTCATCCTATAATTCGATTTTCATAATTTGTGGTGATTTTTCAAAGTTGGACTACTGCTGCTGTCCAAAACTGTTTTAGTGCAAAATGTTAATTACCAAGTTTGTAACACATTTATTTCCTTTCTTTACAACTTATTTTCCTTCACTAACATGTCAAGAACATAAAAAATTATATAATAAAACTCTACATTAACATCATTTCCATGCTTTTTCAACAATATCAAACTTAAAAATATATTGAAATCTTGATGTTCTTACATTGTCTTATTGATTTCAATCTTTAACTTGATTTTCTCTCTCCTCCAGCTTCTATTTCTTAAATCTAACTTGATATTATAGCTCCCCATAGTCACCTTGTCATCTTTCTCTCTTGATGGCTATGGAAATTCTTTTGATTTCTAAGTGAAAATGGTGGATTTTTTATGAAAGGACCAAATTGTAAAGAAAATAAAACTTCTTTTCTTTCTCTTCTTCTTACGTTGGTTTGCATGGAAAAGAGATGATGAAAATTATTCATCTTTCCTTCCTTATATACTAAATAAATAATAATAAAATAATAAAATATCTCATTCAAATATTAATAAATAATATTTATCTAATTAAATAATTATAAAATATCATCAACATTATCATTACCTTCTAGATTTCTCTCTCCTTCTAATTGACCATTTTGCCCTTTATGATCTTTTAAAATTCCATCATTGAATCATCATTTAATTTGGTAAAATTGCAATTTAGTCCCTCATAATTCTTCACCTATTCAATTTGGTCCTAATTCATCCATTTTCCTTAGTTTCTAGATCATTCCACCCTTAAAATATTTGCACTATTGGTCCTTCAATTTTTTTCATATTTACAATTGAACCCCTCAAGTTTTGAGTATTTACTCTTAGGCAACAAAACTTTTCTCACTTTTACCATTCAGTCCTTTCTTAAATTAATATATCATAATATACTTCCCAATGTTGTCAGAACTCCAAAATTACCCCTTTTTTTTGCTTTATTTCTTTATTTTACTATATCAAAGATAATATCTTACTGTAAAAATTTCTAGGGTATTACAGGAATGCTCATACGAGCACATAAACGGGAAGCTCTTCCTAGCCATATAACGGGAAGCTAATGTGAGCCATGTAATGGGAAGCTCATAAGATCCATAATTAGGAAGCTCATGCGAGCCAATATCGGAAGCTCATGAGAGCTGCGGTGTGTCCACAACACATGCGGAATCACAACTAATCGGGATACTCATAAGAGCTATTAATGGAAAGCTCGTTAGAGCCATATATTAGGAAGCTCAAGAGAGCCAATATCAGGATGCTCATGAGAGCTAATAACGGGACATTCTTACGAGCTGTGGTGTGTCCGCAACACATGCAGGACCACAACCAATTCGGGAACCCCATATCCATCAAATTTCATTTATTCAAACGAGACTTAATACTTGTCGATCGTCATAGGATATGTGATTAATTTCATATACATGGCAATAATACAATCTCATACGTACAATTCAATTACCACATATAAATTCTCAATTTAGTTACACGAACTTACCTCGACAATTGTACGTTGATTTGTTGTCTACTAATCCGATACTTTTTCTTTTCCTCGATCTAACTTCGTATTTGATCTATCTAGATCAATACGAATGAATTTAACATCAATTCATAATCAATTCAATCAAATTCACATATTTGGAAAAATTACCATTTGCCCCTATACTTTTGATTAATTATGTTTTCATCCCTAGGCTCAAAAATAAAAATTCATGCAATTTAATCCTTATTCCAAGCCTAGAAAATTTTTCCATATAACATTAGCAGCCCATATATTTCATAAAATTTAGAATTTTCCATGAATTTTAAATCTTTTCAATTTAGTCCCTAAATCATAATTTCATCAAAATTCCTTTTACAAAAGTTGTTTATCTATCAACAACCTTTCATTCTTTACCATAAAAGTTCATAATTCAACTATATTCATCCATGTCAAAACCCTAGTACTTTGATAACTTTGCAAATTAATCCCCGAGATAGCTAGATTAAGCTATTACGATATCGGAATCATGAAAATTATTAAAAATGGAACAACAATACTTACCCAATTAAGCCAAATAAGCTTGCTCAAAACTCAATTTCCATGGCTAGGATTTTCATGTTTTTTGTTTAAGAAGGATGATATAAAATGATGATATTTTGTTTTATTTTATTATTTATCATCTTTCCAATTTCATCCTTTTCTTTATTAAATTTTCCAATGATGAATCATCATACTTATCTACTAACTCTTCTAAATGGTCTATTTTCCAAATAAGGACCTCCAATTTTGAATTCCATAGCTATTTGATCTCTTTAGTTATTAGAATCCAACTTTTGCACTTTATGCAATTTGGTCATTTTCATCAAATTAAACATGTAATCGGTAAAAATTTCTTTACGAAATTTTTATATGGCATTTCTATCATAATGCAAACCATGAAATAATATTAAAATAATTTTCTTTTCAGACTCAGATTTGTGGTCCCGAAACCATCGTTCCTATTTCACTGAAAACGGACTGTTACACTGAAGGTGTTGTTTTGATGGGAAATAATGCTTGGTGTATAATCGTAGGTGTTGAAACAATTAAAGTTAAGATGTTTGATGGAGTTGTCAAAACACTTAGTGACGTACGACATGTTTTAGAATTGAAGAGAAATTTAATTTCATTGAGTACTCTTGATTCAAAAGCGTACAAATACACAACTAAAAGTATGGTTTTGAAGATTTCCAAAGGTTCATTCGTTGTGATGAAAGGGAAGAGAAAGACTGCCAAGTTATATGTTCTGCAGGGTTCTATTATTACTGGTGATATAGCTGTCACTTCCTCTTCCTTGTCAGATGATGATATTACTAAACTTTGGCATATGCGCCTAGAGCATATGAGTGAGAATGGCATGGCAGAATTGAGCAAAAAGGGACTTCTTGATGGGCAAGGAAGTTGCAAACTGAAGTTCTGTGAGCACTACATTTTTGGGAAGCAAAAGAAAGTTCGATTCACCAGAGGAATCCATAACATGAAGGGAACGTTGGAGTATATTCATTTTCATCTGTGGGGTCATCTAGAGTGCCTTCAAGAGGCGAGCTAATTATGTGCTAACTTTATTGATGATTTTTCTAGAAAAGTTTGGGCATTCTTCTTGAAGCAGAAAAACAATGTGTTTTCCGCATTTAAGTCTTGGAAAACTATGATTGAAAAACAAATGGTAAAACAAATAAAATACCTCCACACAGATAATGGCTTAGAGTTCTGTTCTAATGAGTTTAATAAATTGTGCAAGTTAGAAGGGATCGTGAGACACTTAACAGTTCATCATACTCCACAGTAAAACGGCTTTGCAGAACGAATGAACAAAACGATCATGGAGAAGGTTCAATGTATGTTGTCAAATGCCAACTTACCAAAGTCATTTTGGGCCAAAGCAGCCTCTACTGCATGTTTTTTGATCAACTGATCTCCATCCATTACCATTGAGAAAAAGACTCCACAAGAGGTATGTTCTGGTAATCCTACTGACTATTCTAATTTAAAGATCTTTGGGTGTCCTGTGTATGCTCATGTTGATAATGGAAATTTAGAACTGAGATTCATTAAATGTGTTTTTCTTGGTTATAAAGCTGGTGTAAAAGGGTATAAGTTATGGTATCCTGAAAATAGAAAAATTATGATTAGCAGAGATGTTTTTTATAAAAATGCTATGCTACATAACTTATCTCTTAAAGACTCTTCCAATAAAAAAATCAAAAGTAGGTGGAGTATCAGATTAATCCAGAATTTACAACAGAGTCAACTCCTCAAGCCAGTATAAAAATTGAGAATAGATTTGCTTCTTCACCACAATACTCTATCGCTAAAAATAGAACTAGAAGAGAAATTAAACCTCCAAAAAAGTATGCCGAGGCTGATCTAGTTGCTTATGCTTTAAATGTTGTTGAAGATATAAATGCAAACCAAGAGCCATCTAATTATTCTGAGGCAGTTAGCTGTGAAGACTCAGAAAAGTGAATGTTTGCTATGCAAGATGAGATGGAATCACTCCATAAAAAAGAACATGGGATCTTGTGAAACTTCTTAAAGGTAAAAAGGCTGTTCGTTGTAAATTGGTGTTTAAAAAGAAAGAAGGGACTCAAGAAGTTGAAGAACCCAGATATAAAGCAAGCCTTGTTGCAAAGGGTTACAGTCAAATTCCAATAGTGAACTTCACAGATGTGTTCTCCCTACTTGTGAAGCATAGTTCAATTCGAGTTTTGCTTGGTATTGTGGCCATGCATGATTTGCAGCTTAAGTAGTTAGATGTAAAAACTGCATTTTTGCATGGAAAACTTGATGAGGATATTTACATGCAACAACCAGAGGGTTTTACAGTCTTAGAAAAAGAGGAATATGTTTGCTTGCTGAAAAAATCCCTTTACGGTTTGGAACAGTCACCAAGACAGTGGTATAAGAGGTTTGATTCCTTTATGACTTCTCATAATTTCAAAAGAAGTAGCTTTGACAATTGTGTTTACTTTAAGAAAAATAGTTGATAAACCATAAAAGTAACATATTTTAATCCCACATTTAGTATGCTTTTGGATGATTTATCCCTGATTTATGTAAAAAGGTGCTCTTAATCCTTTCTTTTCATGTCTTATACTCAGGAAAGCACCTAAGGATAAAAAAGAATGTAAAACGGGCTTAAGACGGGCCAATTTGGGCCAAAGAGGAAATTGACACGGCCTGGACTTCAAGCCACATGGCCGTGCCTCGTCAAATTACTTCACACAGCCATGCCACGATTTACACAGCCGTGCCCCAATCGATAGAATCGAGACACGGCCTGAAGACGATTTACACTGGCCTGTACCATGACCGTGCCCCTTCCACGAGAAAGAGCAATTTCACTCAGATTTGGATGCTTTGAGGCAAAGAAACACATTCCTAAGTCTACTTAAACATCCTAGGAGGAATTCTACATGAATTAGGATACTTAGGAGCCAAGTAAAATATCTCAAAGCCTATATAAACACCCAAGGTAGCAACTAAAAAGGGGAGTTCGACAGAAGCCGAAACACGATTTTTGGAAGAGGCTTTTGCCGAAGCTTTCATCTTTAAGGAATCATTTGAAGATAGCCAGTTGATCCATCTCAAGAAGCGAAACTCCATTCAAGACGGAGGATCTCTCCTTTAATTCCTTCAGGGGGTTTAAGGGATTTCTTATGTTTTGTTTATTATTTTCTCTTGAGATGTTTTCTTGTTTAGTTATGAACTAAACCCCTTAGATACCTGAAGGGGATGAAACTTATGATGAATTTTGTTATTTGATTTCTAAATTATATGATAAGTACTTGGTTTGTTCTTAATTATGTTGCTTAAATTCAATCTGATGTGCTTAGGTGGAGGAGGAATAGACCCTACCTAAGAGTAGATCTAGCATAATTGAGCAGAGTTGATCGGCGCCTAGAGATAGGGTTATGAGATTTTGCCGAATTAGGGTGAAACCTAATATGGGAATCCATTGATCGATTTATTGCTTCCTTAGGGGGTTATTATAAGAGAACGAGAGTTCCACTAATTAACCTTAGTTTAGACGTTATTCGCCTCGAGAGAGGGTTTAATATAGGTTAGGAAGTCTCACGGATCAAGCTAAGTAAAGAAATCATATGGTTTAGGGTTAAATAATAAGTGAAGTCATAGGTGGATTCTTCTTGAGGGTATCGTCTTCATCAATTGAGTTTTCCTAAAGTCTTTCTCCCATTCATTCTTTTCTCTTTGCATTTAGTTTGAGTTTTTCATTAGTTTAATAAACCAATCACTCCATATTTTAGGCTAAATAATATAAAGAAAGTGAGTAGTAGTACTTTTAGGTTCTCTTGGGTTCGATAAAGATATTCTTGCCTAAACTATACTACTATTCCATAGGTACACTTGCCTCTATCGTTGTCATAGTTAGTCTATAGGTTCGATCATTCTTTTTATAAATATTAAAACGCGACTGTTTAACACGATCAAGTTTTTGGTGCCATTGCCGGGGAACTCTAAAATATTAAGAAAGCTCTATTTTTATTACTTTAGCCAATTTTTATTTATTTATTACAATTTGTTATTATTATTTATTATTTTTTTTACTTTGCTAATTTTTCCTCTATTTTTCTTTTGGCAGAAAATTTTAGTCTATGGAAAAGATGGCACTGAATAATTATCAGTGGCAAGGCATGGGGGCAATTCCTACTAAAACAGCCAGTGTCTTCAACCTCAACGTGGTCACCAGGTTATCTAATCAGTTAGAGATGATGAATAAAAAGATTGATGATTGGTATAGTCCCTCGCACGTACATCCAGAAATACAATATGATTTGTATCTAGGAGGCGTGGCGAATCCTAAGTACCCACCCTACGGATATGGCATGGCAAAGGAGCAAGCTCACTATACAGGTAACTATTCTAGATATCAAAATAATTTTTATAGTGACACTTATAATGCAGGTTGGAAATACCATCCCAATTTCTCATGGGATGATCAAAATAGCCAAAGATTGGAACTTCCTCCAGATTTTCTACAACCAACTCACCAACAGGAAGAAAAATCGAGTCTTGAGGAAATGCTGGCAAAATTCTTGGCAAATACTGAGAAACATATTCAAAAAACTGAGAGAACAGTCAAAAGAAACAAAAGCCGAATTGGGGAAATCACTAAGCCAGTCAAGAAAGCTACTAATGCAGTCGAGCAACTCGCAAAGTTAATGTCTGAACGACCACAAGGGCATCTACCAAGCAACATAGAGATTAACCCAAAGGAGCCAATCCAAGCCATAACAGCTCAGGAGAGTAAAAGGTTAGATGAAACCAATCTAATTCCAGAAAACAAAGTAGACGAAGGTAAAGTAGAGCTAACACAAGAAAAGCCAGAACCGGTAATTAAAGAGTACCAGCCTCGCATACAATATCCCAAAGCCATAAAAAGAGATGATTCAGACGCACAATTCGGTAAGTTTCTTAAACTGTTAAAGAAATTGCATATTAACTTCCCTCTTCTTGAAGCTCTTTTTCAGACGCCAGACTCGAGGAAATTCTTAAGACAGCTCTTGACCAACAAACGCAAATTAGACGAACAGCACCACATGGAATTAAACGCAATGTGATCAGCAATTCTACAAAATAAACTACCACAAAAATTAAAAGATCCAGGGAGTTTTATAATTCCATGTTTAATTGGTAGTTTATCTATTGATAATGCGTTAGCGGATTTAGGGGCAAGCATCAATATTATGCCTTATAAAATGTTTAAACAACTAGGTCTAGGGAAACCCAGACAAACTAGGATGAGCATTCAGTTAACAGATAAAACTATTAGAATTCCTAAGGGTATAATAGAAAATGTTCTAATCAAAATTGATAAATTCATATTCCCAATAGATTCTGTTGTTTTAGACATGAATGATGACAATACGATCCCCTTAATTTTAGGAAGACCCTTTTTAACAACTACTAGATCTAAAATTGATGTTGGTATAGGAGAACTCATTCTTCGTGTAGGTGACAAATCAATCAGTCTACAAGCTTTTGACTCGGCCAGGACATCAAGTGATGAAGGTGAGAAAGTAAATTCAGTTGATAATCAAATTGTTGAACTTTCACCACAAGAAACACCACAAAGCTACAAACTTGAGTTGAATCATGGGCCCCAAGCCGTACAAGCCCATAACAGTGAATTATTAGTGGAACCAAACCCAAGGGAAGAACCTGTGGTAAAAAAAGATAAGGTTGAGGTGTGCCATGATTTACCAAAATCGGCAATTACAGAGTACCAACCTCGTGTGCGATATCCCGATGCAATAAAGAAAGACCACACAGAGGAAGAATTCGGTGAACTCACACTTCGTGTAGATGATGAAACAATCACTCTTCAAGCTCTTAACTCAGCTAGGACATCGAGTAATAAAGGTACGAACGTTAATTCTATTGATAATCATTTGGTTCAACCTTCTTTACAGGAAGAATCACGAAATCACTTAGCTGAGCTAGATCTTAGACCTCGTGCCAACAAAGAAGAAATACATAAGGAACAAAGCCTTAGGGTTGATAAACTAAAAGAGCAGGAAACATAAATCAAAGAGGAACAGGAACCGCACGAAGTGAAATCGAAGGAGCCCCTAGACGAGCTGATAGGAACAACGAATCACTTCAAATTAGGAGATCAGGTATTGTTGAATAAGGAAGACCCTCGAATCACCAATTCAGACCTTAAGACAAACAAAGAAATCACCTTTGAGGTACTTAATGTCTTCCTATACGACACAGTCGAGGTCAGCAATCCTAAATTCGACACTTTCGAGGTAAACATTACTCGACTTAAACTATATATCCATAACCGAAGTGATCGCATGAAAAAGGATTTTCACCTCCTCAAACCACCATGACCATACGAATGAGAGGTAAAGTCTAGCTAAGACTATAAACGAACGCTTCTCGGGAGGCAACTCGAGCACTAACCCGATTTTACATTTTTTATTTTTTATTCTTTTCTTTTTTCTTTTTAGCACCTAACCATAAACTAACCAAAGAGTAGATTTCTAGGCCATATGGCCCTACACACAGGCGTGCCCATGGTCATGTGGAAGGCAGGGGATGAACCATGGGCGTGCCGACAGCCGTGCACAAATAGGGAATAAACTTCTTTCTCTAACACGGGTTGCGATACCAGAACACGATCGTGTCTCTGCCCGTACGAAGTTACTAATTTGCCAAGCACGGGCTGAACACACCTGTGTTACCTCACCATGCCAACATACTGACTTGTCGAACATGGGCATGCCCATGTAACCACGGCCGTGCCAAAAACCCTGAACGTGCCCAAAACCCAAAAATCGCGAAAAGCACGGTCCATTTAAAACTTCACACGGGCGTGCCACTACACCCACGACCGTACCCGAACACCCTGAACGCGCCCAAAAATTCAAAATCCCAAAACATGGGCTACATCTCTATTTAAACCTCATTTTCCTTTTCTTTTCTAGTTGTCTTTCATCTTGCATTATTTATTTTATTCTTTTTATTTTTATTCTATTTTATTTCCTTTATTATTTTCTTCTTATTGTTTATGATATTTAGGTTTAGCTTAGGATACAATAAAATTAGACCGGCTACTTTGAGGATTCAATTTCAAAACAGCTCGAGGCACTCCCCACGTTTCTTTCAACACCATCAAAAATTCAGGAAGTTTCACTTCTCCCTATCTCTCTTAAATTTCATATATATCTTTGTACATTGAAGGCAATGTACAACTTAAGTGTGGGGGGGTAAAAGGACTTAACTTTTTGCATTATTCTCAAAACCCTGAATTTTTAAACTTGTCTTTAAGTATCATTCTCATATTACTAACTAGGGTGAAATTTCCTTGATTTATGATTTTTATTGATATGTTTTGGATTAATTCATTGATAATTGTGCAGTGATGATTAAATTTTAAAAGAATACTAGAGAATCAAGCATGATAAGTTTATTTTTCAAAAAAATTAGAATTTGATAGGTTGTTGAACTGAATTTGAATATCACCTTGAAGTTCAAAATTTATAGGATTGATGTCAAATACCCATAATTTTTGTGTGAGAATTTGAGCCTTATAGAGCATATATTCTTTTTCATGCTCACTTCATTGATTATGAGTGTGTTGACTTTGAACTGTTATTCTAGAACTTGCCTCGTTTATACATATCGAAACCACACTTTTGATTTGATATACAGAGATGATAAAGGCACCTAGGTTTTAACCCATTCACACCATTAAAAAGCCTACCTTCACAAATTAACCCCTAGTGAACCCCGTTGAATCTTAACAACCTTTTTATTGACTCACCCACTAATATTGACCCAAAACCCTTTGTTATCACCATTCTTGACTATCCTTTTTGTCGAGATTCGATATTGATCAGTTGCCTGACTATGTTCTATCTTTCAGTTGTTAAAGTTCTTTCTTATTATTATATTAGATTTGTTTCAAAAAAATAACCAAGTATATTCAATATTAGTAGTATATTAAAAAAAAACTTAGAGCATTTAAATTCTAATTATTGAAGAAAAAGCTCGTATTAAAATATTATCAAATTTTAAGTGATGAAAATACTCTTTATTATAGAGTAATTATCAATAGTGGTATTATTAGTTTTCATTCGATATAAATATTCATATTTAGTTCATTGTTTCTAGTTAGGTAATTTGTCAAGTCAATCTCGATTCTAACCCTTCTAATTTCAGCCTGTGACCACACCTTTTACCCTAGCCCCATTACAAACCTGATTAAAGACCTTTTGATTTGTGTACCATCTCATATACAGTGGTGGAGATTTGATTTTCAAGCAAGCCTATGGGATTAACATTTCAAGTTCGACTTAGAGTGCTTATTCTTGAACCTTAAACAATTTGAGTGATTTGAGTGAATCTTTTGTGAGGATGTCAATCCTTGTCGGTTTTGAATTAAAGGTAATTACTTAGATAAGGGGAGACACCTATGTTTTCGTACTACAAAGGTATGACTTATCATGATTGAATCTTTAGGACTCTTTGAGTTGAATTATTCATGTATAAATTATCTATGAATTATGATGAGACATTGTCGATAGGAATTATGAATTATGGAAAGTTCGATTTAATTGTAAGTTGAGCATTTTGCTCGAGGACAAGCAAAAGCTTAAGTGTGGGGGTATTTGATAAACCGTAAAAGTAACATATTTTAATCCCACATTTAGTATGCTTTTGGATAATTTATCCCTGATTTATGTAAAAGGTGCTCTTAATCTTTTCTTTTCATGTTTTATACTCAAGAAAGCACCTAAGGATAAAAAGAATGTAAAACGGGCTTAAGACGGGCCAATTTGGGCCAAAGAGGAAATCGACACGGCCTGAACTTCAAGCCACACGGTCGTGCCTCGTCAAATTACTTAACACGGCCATGCCACGATTTACACAGTCGTGCCCCAATCGACAGAATCGAGACACTGCCTGAAGACAATTTACATGGGCGTGTACCATGGCCGTGCCTCTGCCACGGGAAAGAGTAATTTCACTCGGATTTGGATGCTTGGAGGCAAAGAAACACATTCCTAAGTCTACTTAAACATCCTAGGAGGAATTCTACTTGAATTAGGATACTTAGGAGCCAAGTAAAACATCTCAAAGCCTATATAAACACCCAAGGTAGCAACTAAAAAGGGGAGTTCAGTAGAAACCGAAACACGATTTTTGGCAAAGGCTTTTGCTGAAGCTTTCACCTTTTAGGGAATCACTTGAAGATAGCCAGTTAATCCATCTCAAGAAGTCGAAACTCCATTCAAGACAGAGGATCTCTCCTTTAATTCCTTCAGGAGTTTAAGGGATTTCTTATGTTTTGTTTATCATTTTCTCTTGAGATGTTTTCTTGTTTAGTTATGAACTAAACCCCTTAGATACCTGAAGGGGATGAAACTTATGATGAATTTTGTTATTTGATTTCTAAATTATATGATAAGTACTTGGTTTGTTCTTAATTATGTTGCTTAAATTCAATCTGATGTGCTTAGGTGGAGGAGGAATAGACCCTACCTAAGAGTAGATCTAGCATAATTGAGCAGAGTTGATCGGGCGCCTAGAGATAGGGTTACGAGATTTTATCGGATTAGGGTGAAACCTAATATGGAAATCCATTGATCGATTTACTGCTTCTTTAGGGGGTTATTATAAGAGAATGACAGTTCCACTAATTAACCTAAGTTTAGACGTTATTTGCCTCGAGAGAGGGTTTAATATTGGTTAGGGAGTCTCACAGATCAAGCTAAGTAAAGAAATCATATGGTTTAGGGTTAAATAATAGGTGAAGTCATAGGTGAGGGTATCATCTTCATCAACTGAGTTTTCCTAAAGTCTTTCTCCCATTCATTCTTTTATCTTTGCATTTAGTTTTAGTTTTTCATTAGTTTAATAAACCAATCACTCCATATTTTAGGCTAAATAATAGAAAGAAAGTGAGTAGTAGTACTTTTAGGTTCTCTTGGGTTCGATAAAGATATTCTTGCCTAAACTATACTACTGTTCGATAGGTGTACTTGCTTCTATCATTGTCATAGTTACACTACAGGTTCGATCATTCTTTTTATAAATATTAAAACGCGACTGTTTGACACGATCAATAGTGATGGTTCTTTTGTGTATCTACTCATTTATGTTGATGACATGTTGATAGCAGCAAAAGATAAAGGAGAGATAAGAAAGGTCAAAGCCCAAATAAGTGAAGAATTTGAGATGAAAGATTTGGGACCAGCAAAGAAGATACTTGGTATAGAGATTTTCAGAGATGGAAAGCAAGTAAATTATACCTAAGTCAGAAGGGGTACATTGAGAAAGTTCTTTGCAGGTTCAATATACAGAGTGCTAAGCCTGTTAGTACTCCTTTAGCAGCCTATTTCAGACTTTCATTGGCTTTGTCTCCACAATCAGATGATGAGATTGAGTACATGTTACATGTTCCATACTTTAGTGCAGTGGGATCTCTTATGTATGCTATTGTTTGTTCACGTCTAGATTTATCATATGCAGTCAGTGCAGTTAGTAGATACATGGCGAATCCCAGTAAAGAACATTGGAAAGCAGTTCAGTAGATTTTAATATATTTACGATGTACTACTATGTTTGCTTATAATTTGGAAGAACTAGAGATGGAAACATTGGGATGTTGATGCTGATTTTGTTGGAGACCTTAATAGAAGAAGATCTCTCACAGGTTATGTCTTTACAATCGGAGGTTGTGCAATCAGCTGGAAAACCACTTTGTAAACTACAATCATTTTGTCTACCATTGAAGCTGAGTACATGGCGATTACTGAGGCTTGTAAAGAAGTCATTTGGTTGAAGAGGCTCTTTAGTGAACTTAATGAAGATCTTTAAATCAGAACAATATTTTGTGACAATAAGAATGACATCTTCCTTACAAAAGATGAAATGTTTCATGAGAGAACAAAACACATTGATGTTCGGTATCATTTTGTTCGTGATATTATTGCTCGTGGTGATATTGTTGTGAGCAAAATTAGTTCTTATGAAAATCTTGCAAATATGATGACCAAGTCACTTCCTATAACCAAGTTTGAGCATTGCTTAGACTTGGTTGGAGTTCATTGTTGAAGATAAACCTTTAAGGGGTTTTATGGAAGAGGTGGAAAACTTGTTCGTTAAGAGTTCGCGATGAAGAACTTGTTCATTAAGAATTCGAGTCAAGGTGGAGATTGTTAGAATTGAGTGACCCGAATCCTTATTTAAATAAAATACAGTGGTAAAATAAAATAAAAGTTAAATCTATATAGAACTACATTTCTTTCATTTATTTTAGAATAAGGTTTTTTAAACCTTATTAAACTACATTTATTTCATATTGATTAGAATAAGGTGTTTTAATCTTACTACACTCCTATTAGAGTATGACTTTACAAGCCATAAATAGACATAGTCTACTCCTTTTGTAATCATTCAAATTCGACATAGTGAATTTTCTTCTCCTCTGCCCGTGGTTTTTTCTTGAAAGGGTTTCCACGTAAAAATCTATGTATTCTTTATTTTTATTTCTCTTTTCTTTGCGATATATTGTCATTACTGACATTCTATTTTTACAAAATGTTTTGTGTTCGTGATTTTGTCTTAAAGTTTTGACATAGTTTAATTTCGACTGTGAATTTGCATTTTAGTTCAATTAAGTTGTTAATGGAGTTATTGAATGGTCGTTTTAGGCTTCAGAAGTTTGTTGCGTTGTTCCTACTTTGAATTGCTAACAAGTGCGTATCAAAAACTAGACTTTCTGCAAATTTTGGACATTGAAAACCATGGTTGTCGACGCAACACGACTGTGTGAACCACACGACCGTATGTCAGGTCGTGTGGCAAACCTCGTAACCTACTATTCATGAATTAGAGACACACGGGCTAGGGATACAGGTATGTGTCTAGGCCATTTAACTCATTGTTCATGACTTAGTGACACAAAAGACAAAGACATAGGTTGTGTTAGGCCATGTGAGGCCACACAGGCTAGCTGTGCAGGCTATGTGAAACCACACAAGCGTGTGGACCAAGAACTGGATTTTTCCTTCGGGCTACGTGCATTATTTGAAACGAATATCGATCCTCTGTGGGGTTCGTATGAACTATATTGAATTGTATAAATTGTTATTTTATGATCCTTGACTAGGTATTGGACACGTATTGCATGTGAAAATCGTTAGTGATGTTGATATATATATTCCGTAAGAGCTTGATCTGTATCTGAATGGTTATACAAACTTCTGCATTAAATGTCACTTGAATTCTGTATTTGCATTGGGTTTGGAACTGTATATTTGAGGTAGTGATATGCTCTAAATCAGTGGCTAAGCCATGGAGATTGTAATTGAATTCGGCGTTTAACGTAATCTGTATAGCAACTAGGTTGCAAATATTCTGAAATGTGTCATACCGACACTATGTGGTGTGTAGGGCTGGATGGGTATTGAATACCTATTGTGGTGTGTTGGGTTGGTCGGAGATAGCATGTAGCTAATGGGGGTAGGAAACTGTATTTGATTCTAATCTGTTCTGTATCTAAAATTGGTGACTCTTCTAAACATTTGTTCTATTAAGCAGAACTATACATTCTTTGTTTCTGATTATGTATATAGTTGAGAAATTACTTTTGCAAACATAATTCTACTAATTGAATTTTGAATCCGTTTGCTAAGTTAGTTACTCACTTTGACTGTTAATTGAACTGTAGGTAGCCCAAGGTTTATTGGGTCAGCGAATTAGGAGCCCGTTCATTCTACTTATTATCTTTTACGTTATTAGTAGTTTTAATATGCTTTTTGTAAATTCGATTTCCTAGGATGTTGAATCGTGGATTAAAATTTATGTTTGTTAAGTTCCTTTAATTCGGAATGGTTTTAAAAACAAAAATAAACTTTGGGAATTCGTGTTTTGAGAAATCATTAATGTAATTCTTTAGACTTGACCTTGTCATCTAGGTCGGGTATGAGGCATTACAAATTTGGAATCCATAAAGTTTTATTTTTTAATATTGCAATCCCTAAAGATAAATGCCCATAAACCACACTCGTTTTATATTAATAAGAATTCTAAATGATAATCATAGCTTATATTCATAATTAAAGAAAAGCCAAAAAGGAATATGGAAAAAAATTAACATACATAATTATATATTTAAAAAAAACACTGAAATCAACACATACTAAGGGCCTGTTTTGCGGTCTTAAAAAAACACTTCTGGCTGCAAAAGCACTTTTAGAAGAAAAGTTGTGTGAAATAAGCTGCTTTTAGCTGAAATTTTGGCTTTTCAGAAGTGCTTTTCAAAATCACTTCTGAAAAGAAGAAGCTAAAATTTTTAATTTTTCCTATCCCAAAAGCACTTTTAGTGCTTAATTACTTTTTCACCCTTCTAATAATATAGTACTTTTCCTTTTTTTTTCTTGATGCTTAATTACAAATGTGTTAAAATTATTAATTAAAAATAAAATATATTTTTAAAATACTAATTACAAATATTTAAATGTTATATTTAAATATTTAAAATATAGTTTATAGATTCTAATTAAATTTTATAAATAATTAATATTTATTGTTTAAAAATATTTAAAATTTATATTTTATTTATTAAAATATTAACAACATGTTATAATAATTTTTTTTATATTCTTACTAAAATATAATAATATTAACTAATTTAAATATTATTTAAATATATATTTGTTACTTGATAATATATGTCTAAAACAAACATTTTATTCCTCAAAAGCACTTTTGACAGTAATGCTAAGCACTCAAATTTTAAACCAAACTTTTTAAAAGCACTTATCAAAAGTACATCTCCACAGCATTTTTCCACAATACTTTTTAAAAGCACTTTTCAAAAGTATTACTAAACTGGCACTAATACTGCCTCAAATTAAGCATTGAGTTAATTCATCCTACCCCTCCTCCGATTTTGTATCTTTCTTCCAAAATACTTGACAAACAACTTATGTTTCATCGGGTTAAAAAGATAACCGAGAATTAGTCCATTCACTAGCCCACTTCCATATCCCAACATGATTGCTTTCCACCCAAATTGAAGCCATGAATCTTCACCATCATCTTTCTTTGACAATGATGACGGTTGTGGTGATAAGCCTTCGGGATAGCATTTATTTGACAATGGATTTCCACATAATCCTAGGTTGCCCTCAAATGAGTTGTTTCCGAACGTACCAAATTTTTTGCCTTGCGGTATGGGTCCGATCAGCTGATTATGAGAAACATTGAAAAATCCAAGGAAAGTGAGTTGCACCAGCTCTTGAGGGATCTCCCCGGAGAGTTTGTTCCGAGAAAGATCCAAAGTTTGAAGGTTTGAGAGGTTTCCCAATGATGGTGGAATTGGACCTGACAGAAAATTGTTGGAAAGGTTGACAAATTGAAGTGCTTGTAGAATTTGAATGTCTTTTGGAATGCAGCCATCAAATTTATTGCTTGACAGATCAATGGCTACCAAGAAATCTTGAATCTTCTCATATTTTAATTCCACACCTGCCTTTGTCATTGTCATTGAGTAGGAAAAGTCAATAGGCCAATATGTTTCTCTTCCTCCGAAACTAACGTTTACCTCGAAGTACCTTAACTTGCTAAGATCAAAAACTTTCATGGCCTTCCAAATTTGGAAGTGACGAGATGGCAAACAACCTGTCAACTTATTGAAGGAAAGATCAAGAATTTGCAACTTTGGAAACTCATTGGATTTTGGTTCTCCAATTGCACCATGAAATCCATTATTCCGTAGGATGAGAATTTTCAACTCTTGAAGCCTTCCTAACCAAGAGGGAAACATGTCCTCTATTTGATTATTTCCCAAATTAAGAAGCTCTAGCATATTACAGTTAACCAGTGAACTCGGAATACGTCCATTCAATTGATTTTGACTAAGATCAATCATCCTCAATGTGTTTCCTTTTTCACATGCTAGAGGAATAGGGCCACTAAAGTTATTGTTTTGGAGCTTTAGTACTGAAAGTGATTTCCTTAGGTTGCCCAAACATGGTGGAAGCATGCAGCTGAAGCTGTTATTTGATAGGTCAAGTACAGTTATAGAAGAAAAGTTGCATATCCCTGATGAGATTTCTCCCTTGAGTAGGTTGTTTGAGACAAAATATTGGTAAATAGAAGCGGGTGGAATTGGTAGGGGCCCTTGTAGCATGTTAGAACGAAGGTCCAACAATCTCAGATTGATCCATTGAGGGACAACAATTGGTTGGTCGAAACCTGTAAGAAAGTTTTCACTTAAATCTAAAACATGAAGAGTTTGAGCAGATAAGCCCCATATCCATTTGGGGATAAACCCATGGATTTTGTTATCTTGAAGATCAAGAAGCTCCAGTTCGTCTTGACTCAGAAGAAAATCTGGGAACTTGGATAAGTTGCAAGAAGCCAGTGTTAACAAGGTAAACTTTGGAAAAGTAACATTTATAACAGTAGTGGTGAGCAATGAAAAATGATTACTAGACAGTTGAAGCACCTTCAGCTTTTCAAGATTTAGAAAGGTTTCTAATTTATATGTGCCGCTGAGGTGGTTACCATATAAATCAAGTTCTACAAGAATTTTCAGAGTAAAGATCGATTGTGGAACCGAACCCCAAAACTCGTTACCGCCAAGATCCAAAATGATCAGCCCAGTAAGATTACCAAACCAAGATGGGATTCATTCAAAAAATTAATTCAGTGAAAGATCCAAATATGTAAGCTTGGTAAGGTTTTTTAGAGAATATAGGACGTTACCGTATTAATTTGTAGAATCTAAATTCAATACGGTTAGTTTGGTTAGCTTAGCAAGCCAAGACAAAGTGTTAGGGCTAAATTCATTTCCATTAGCGCGAGAGGTAAGTGAAATTTGGGTAAGGTTAGCAAGGATGTAACACCCCAAACCCGGTCTATGCATTGAGACTAGATTTGGTTTGTTACATGAATCGAGCTATTTTAAAATCTTCAATAAGTTGAAAACTACAATATTATTTTTAATTACGGGTTTAATAAAAATCGGAAGAGTATTTTAATTTGATGAATATTAGAAAACGTTAGTTGAAAAAAAACATTATTAACATTGTATTATCAAAACCCTTAGGTAATTTGTTTAAGAGTTAACAATAATAAAATATTTATAAAGGAATTTCATATATTTGAAAACCTAAATTTATTTTAATAAAACATCATATAATCATAGCCCATATTTAAAGTCCAAATATAGTTTAAAACCAAACACACATATAAATCCATAAATTATATATAGAGGCCCTTATTACATTAACCCAAAATAGTAAAATACTTATTAAAAAGTTTAGAGTTTAATAAACCCATGTTTTGCAAGATGGCCTCCACCAAGTCATCCTCGGCCCAAGTCCACGTCAATTTCCATTACGAGATGGAAAAATTTAAGGGGTGAGTTACTTAGAACTCATGTATAACTCACTTACTTGTCCATTGGGCGATTTTCAAATTACGGGGTTTGGGCCTTGAGCCCATAAGCAAAATAATATAATGAATAACATAATTAGTAGAATGCATGTAAAATGAATTTTTCCTCCCAAACCTAATTCCATCCGCTACACACCCCGTACCAACCATCACACTGTGGGGATCAAGTCAACCCACCCCGCCATCACACCAATCATAGGCATTAAGCCAATTTATATTTTGTGGCATAGCCACCGAACTAGATTGTGACAAAGTCACCGAACTAGAGGCATTGAGCCAATTATTATTTTGTGGCAGAGCCACCGAACTAGAGGCAAATAGCCATTTATAACTTTTGTGGCAGAGCCATCGAACTAGAGGCAATAAGCCATATTTTTTGGCGAGCCACCGAACTAGATTTTGGCAACAGGCCTTCTTCTCTTCATCATTTCCCAACCCATGCAATATGTATGCAATAGTAAACTATGGTCATACAATAATTTTATAAAAAAGGCCCATTAACAAGAGTTAATATTTCCAAATCTTTATTAAGGCCCATAAATAACATTTTGGCCTAATTAACTATTTATTAACCTAGGCCCAATTTTACGATCTAGCAAGTATTTTAGCCCATTTAACAATTTAACGAGTTTACTACGATTTATCGATCTAGCGAGAGATTTCGCCAATTTACATTCATCTGTGATTTCGGTCCGATTTTCAACTTAACGAGTTTTCGCCCATTTATCGATCTAGCGAGATTTCACCCAATTTACAACCAAATGCAGAGGTTTCGACGATTATCAATTTAATGAGTTTTCGCCCAATTATCAATCTAGCGTGCTTTTAGGCCCATTTATCGATCTAGCATATTTTACGGCCCATTTTCACTAAACATACAATTTACATATTAACAAATAATTTCTCGAGGCGTTTTCGTAATTTTATGATTTTAGTCGTTTTCATGTATTTTCGTCAAAATATCGGTTGTTACGTTTTATACCGATCTAGTCATTTTACGATTTTACTTCAATACTGAAATTGATATCCAACCCGAGAAAAAGTGTGAAGTTACACACCTCGATCACAAAGTACTAATCCTTCTCGCTCCTCGGCACCTAAAACATATTTCGATCCGTTAGAACACTATTTCGTATAAATATACTTTATCGATAATAGATCCAAAATCTTACCCTCTTGATTTTGAATCACTTCGATTTTCAGTTTCTCCTCGTTTATTGGTTCGTTAGTCGCGAGAATCCACCAAAGTATAAAGGCTCGGAAGTTCGTACCACTTCAAATAATTGACTTCCTTCTAAGATGGTCCGCAACCAGCTGGAAAATCCTGATTCGCCAAACCGCTCTTCGTTTAAATGGGGGATTTACGGATCCGCCCCTCTTAATATGACTAAACACCGCCCTTTTCTTCCCTATTTTGAAAGTCTTCAAGATCAAAGGAATATTAGTTAAATCTAAAATAATTTCGAAATAGTACTAGAGGCTTTAAAGGATGTGATTTCCTTACCACAATAAATCGATTCCAATGTTTCTACGATTCTCCCGAACACTTGAGTTTCGATCTTCCGTTATTGCACTATATAATAACGAATAAAACGTTAATAGAACGAACGTTTATTTCGATCCAAATAGTCCTTTATAACACCATCAATATTCGGCCATAACACTATTAACTAATCAAAAACGAAAAAGAAGAATCCCTTACCTATTTTCCACGATCAAAAAGAAAGGATTGAGAATGGTGTTTGTGATGGATGAAGATTTCGACTATGTATGATCAAAGAAAGAAAAAGAAAGGTTCGGCTATGGGCACTCTAGCATTCGGCCATGAAAGAGTTTAATGGAGAAACTTTGAGTGAAAAGAAATAAAATATGAAAGAAGAGATGGTGATGATGTTGTTTGATTTCAAAGAGAAGAGAAGAAAAAGATGGATTTTAGGAGCTAGGTACATTCGGCCATGGTAAAAAGAAAAGAAAAAAAATGGCTTTTGGTATAGATGATTTCGGCACTCAAAGAAAAGACACAAAACAAAGGCTAAAGCAATAAGCAAAAATGACCAAATGGTCAAAAGATTAGAACTTTACCAAGGTTCAATTTCGGCCAAAGGAGAAAATTGAGAAGAGGGATGCAAAATTCTGCACAAGGTTGCTAGGAATGACCAAAGAGAAAATTCATTTCTTAGCCAACTATCACCAAAATTAGGCTCCCCTATAGTCTAAGTTGTCATTCCTATGCATGGTCAATAGGCCGTGATATTGTTTCCATAATTTTCCTTGATATGTGCCTTATGTTCCCATATCTTTCCTTAAGTTTTGATTCCATGCCATAAGTTAACAATTTCCTTAATCCTTTGATACACTAACCAAAAATAAC
This sequence comes from Gossypium rotundifolium, assembly GCA_025506655.1. Taxonomy (NCBI): domain Eukaryota; kingdom Viridiplantae; phylum Streptophyta; class Magnoliopsida; order Malvales; family Malvaceae; genus Gossypium; species Gossypium rotundifolium. The sequence goes on from CP106728.1 coordinate 149,511,706, forward strand.
ATGGTCAACACTTACCATATAAGCTCTTGGCCGACACTTGCTATACATGTGCAAAAAATTAAAATAAAATTTACTTAGATGCTAAACAAGGGATTCAACCTCTCCCTCATGTTACAACTCATGCGCCAACACCACCATGCCATGTACTCAACTTATGTCACTCATTAACACTTAATTTAACTTAAGTATTAATGACACTTGCTTCTCTTCAATAAATTCTCAAATATTAAATTTATTCCTTACCCAAATTATGCTATACTCTTCTTTAGGACTTCAATAAACACGAAAATAAAAGTAAGAAATTTTCCTTTAAAATCTAAACACCAAATCATGCAATATATAAATACTCAGATTTTTAAGGTGTTACAAAGGAAGTGGGAAATTTACCACGCAATTCACAAGCCACAAGAGAGAGATATGTTAAAGCAGATAAATTTGCCAAACTCTAAGGGATTGTCGAAGATACATTTATCCTGTCAAGATCAAGATGCTTGAGGTTCAATAACCTGTCGGATAAACTTTTCAAGCTTGGGTTTCGGAGCTTTAACGAATTCTTAGAGAGATCAAGTATCACCAGGTTTGAAAGCTATAAAACTTCATATGGAATTTGACCTGTAAAGCCAGACAAGGAGAGGTCCAACCGTGATAGCCTTGTAAGGTTACCAATTGCAGAAGGGATTTCAGAGCGATTGAAGTTACTGTCCGAAAGGTTGAGCCTTCTAAGGTGATGGAGCTGGAAAAGGCTGTTGTTGGAGTTGATGGAGCCATAAAGGAAACTACTGCTCAGATCAAGTCCAATAACATGACCAGTGTTATCATCACACTCAATTCCATCCCAAGAGCAGCTATCCCCACCGATCCTGTTCTTCAAGTTTCCATGAACTAACTTTCGGATAAGCTAAAGTATCATAAGAAGCTGACTGATTGAGAATGAAGCTATCCTTCAACCGCAACAAAGCAGAGCGTTTAGAATCCAAACAAGATCGCAGCATAGAAGAAACTATTAAAATGGCCAACCATGCTGCTGTTACATTTTGGTTAAGTGCATGCAGCTTGCATATTGTTGTTGTAGCACTAATGCTTGCCGTTCTGACAAGGTTTTATTTAGTTGCAATGTAATTTAGTTTAGTTGAAAATGAACTTAGTTGTTGATGTTTTGATGGGTTTAGGTGATGATTGAGTGATAAGTCGACTTATTCATGTGTACAAGCAATGTTTTACAAGTTACTAGACTACTTAGTGGTAGTAGGTAGTATTTGGTAAAGTATTTGGCTATAAATGTATTGCTTTTCTAGTTGAATGAATGAGCAAAATGAGTGAAACCATAAGCTCCCTTCTTTGCACATTTGTGAGCAAGTAAAATATCATCTTGCCTTATTCTGTGTTCTTTGTTTTCTTCTTTTATTGCTGCCAATATTCCAACAACTGGTATCTAGAGCTTCATTCTTGGAGGACCTGTTGCTGTTCGAATGGCTACATCCAGCTTCTCACCTGCTGCACCACCAGCCTTCAATGGAGAAGGCTTTCATATATGGCAGGTCAAAATGAAAATTTACCTGCAGGCTCTTGATCTATGGGAGGTCGTGACAACTGATGTTGAACCAGAACCTCTACGAGCCAAACCAACTGTGGCTTAAATGAGACAGCATGCTGAAGAAAAGACCAAGAAGCATAAGGCTTTGTCCTGCATCCAAAATTGTGTCTCGAATGTCATTTTTACAAGGATTATGGCTTGTGAGACTCCAAAGCAGGCCTGGGACAAGCTTAAGGAGGAGTTCCAAGGCACTGAAAGAACGAGGCAGCAGCAGCTCTTGAATCTAAGAAGGGACTTTGAAAACTTGAAGATGAAGGAAGAGGAGACAGTAAAGAAATATTCTGACAAAATCATGGCTATAGTTAATAGCATAAGGTTGCTAGGAGAGGACTTCAGTGAGGCAAGAATTGTGGAAAAAGTTCTCTCAACACTGCCTGAGAGGTATGAAGCTAAAATATCCTCTCTTGAGGATTCAAGGGACCTGTCAAGGATCTCCTTGACTGAGCTAATTAATGCTCTCTATGCACAAGAGCAAAGGAGAGCAACAAGAAATAAAGAGCATCGAGAAGATGCTTTCGAAGAAAAAGTCAAGGCAACCTTGAGCAACACTTCTTACAGGAGTAAGAGGACTTGGAAGAACAGGCATAAAAAGCCTGATGCTGCAAGAAGCAATAATCAGCCTTGCAGATTTTGCAAGAAACCAGGCCATCCTGAAGACAGATGCTGGTTTAGGCCAGATGCTACATGTCAGCACTGCAAAAAGAAAGGCCATGTTGAAAGGGTCTGCAAAAATAAAAGCAAGCCAAGGCAGTTTCAACAAACAACAACGACAAAAGGTTGAGGTAAGTATGGTTTGAAGAAAAGTTGACCATGAAGAAGTTTTTGCGGTGACATGTTACATTGAACAAAATAAAGGCTCATATGGTCGGCTTCTTGACGATGGGTCGCACCAACCACATGTCACCAGATGCATCCATTTTTAAAACCTTGGATACAAGCTTTCAAACCAAGGTCAAAGTAGGAAATGGTCAATTTATCAAGGCTCGAGGGAAAGGAAATGTCTTGATATCTACTCCAACAGGTAATAAGCTCATTACCAATGTGCTCCTTGTACCTGAGATTGACAGGAACTTGCTTAGTATAGCACAACTGCTAGAAAAAGGATTCTCAATAGTGTTCAAAGGCAGGGAGTGCCAAATCACGGATCCAAATGGATCAAACTTCATGATAGTAACAATGGCTGACAAGTGCTTTGAAATTGATTGGTCAAGAGGCTCAAGTTCAGCCTACATTGCCTCTGCAGAAGACTCTAAGATATGGCACCAGAGACTTGGGCATACAAACTTCAAATCAATGTCCAAGATGGCTAGGGAAGGCCTAGTTAAAGACTTCACCAACTCAGTGATTGAAGAAGGCGTTTGTGAAGTGTGCCAGCTGGGAAAACAAGCTAGGCACTCATTTCCTAAAATCAAGCCTGGAGAGCTACAAACAAGCTTCAACTTGTACACACCGATGTGTGTGGTCCAATGAAAACAGAAAAACTCAATGGTAACAGGTACTTTATCTTGTTCATTGATGATTTTACAAGATACTATTGGGTTTATTTTTTGAAGCATAAATCTGAGGTGGTTGAAGTGTTCAAAAATTTTAAGGTTGAAGCTGAGACACAAACAGGGTGTAAATTGAAGACCATAAGGTCAGATAATGGGGCTGAATACACCTCACAATAGTTCCAAGCTAGCTGCATTAATGCTGGCATTAAACATCAATTTACAAATGTATATACTCCACAACAAAATGGAGTCAGTGAAAGAAAAAATAGAACTGTGATGAATATGGCCAGGTGCCTATTGTTCGAGAAGAATGTGCCCAAAAACATGTGGGCTGAGGCAGTAAATACTACTATCTATCTACAAAATAGGCTTCCCTCTAAAGCTTTGGCCTCCAAAACATCATTTGAAGCCTGGTTCGGGTTTAAGCCATCATTGGCTCACCTTAGAACCTTTGGCTGCTTATGCTTTGTACAGGTGCCAACAGTCAAAAGGAGTAAGCTTGATAAGAGAGCTCAAGCGGGCATACTGGTTGGTTATAGCCTAAACAAAAAGGGCTATAGAATCTTCATTCCTTCAACAAATAAAGTCTTGGTCAGCAGGGATGTAGTGTTCAATGAAAAGGCAAGTTGGGACTGAAAGAAAAATGAACCTGAGGCAACTTCTCAAGAAGAAATAGTTGATCAAGTGCAACCTGATCAAGTTGACCCTGAAATGGATTTGGATGATGTTCGATGAAGGGCACAAGGTCTTTGGCGAAATCTATGACAGAGCACAAGTAGCCATTATGGAGCCAAGTTGCTTTGTGGAAGCACAAGCACACCAAGATTCGAGAGCTGCTATGACTGAAGAAATCAAAATGATTGAAAAAGATGAAACATGGGAGTTGGTTCCAAGGCCCTCTAACAGAAAGATCATAGGGGTCAAATGGGTCTATAGAACCAAGCAAAATGCTGATGGAAGTCTCAACAAATTGAAGGCCAGGCTCGTAGTAAAAGGTTTCAGTCAGAAGCATGGTGTGGATTACCTTGAAACATTTGCACCTGTGGCCAGATTAGACACCATCAGGTTGCTGGTTTCTCTAGCAGCTCAAAAGGATGGAAAATCCATCAACTTGATGTGAAATCAGCTTTCTTAAATGGTTTCCTTGAAGAAAAATTTTTGTTGAACAACCTCAAGGCTTCATAGTGCACGGAAAGGAAAAATGGTGTACAAACCTGAATAAAGCCTTGTATGGCTTAAAGCAAGCCCCAAGGGCTTGGTATAGCGAGATCGATAGCTACTTGATTAGCACAGGATTCATAAGAAGTATCGGTGAGCCTACAACGTATGTGAACAAAAGAGACTCCCAAACAAGCTTGAATAAGTCAAGGAGGAGTTTCACGGAAAGTATGTGAGCTTTCAATGTGCAAGCTACAAGTTCAAGAAGATGTCAAAGCTGCAAGCTTAGCTAGAAGTGTAAGCTATGAGCTCATCAAAAGGTGCAAGCCACAGATAGTTGCGAGCCCGATAAAGACACTGTTGAAGGCAAGAAGCAAAAATCGAGCACATCAAAGGTGCAAGCTCGACCTAGTCTGACGAGTTGAAGACATCTGTTGAAGACAATAAGCAAAAATGTGAGCATGTCAAAGGTGCAAGCTCGCCTAGTCGACGACAAAGTGCAAGCCAAAATGGTAGATTGGAGGAAAGCAAACTATACTCACAAGCTATATATGCGAGAAGAAACAGGATAGAAATGAACAAGGAACAAGGCAAGTTGCCAACCAAGGCTATAAAGGAGGAGAAGACTCCATTTGCCAAGGTTGAAAATGAAGTGCTTGTGCGGGCTAACTTGAAACAAAGCATCTAAGGCGCCAAGTTCAAAAACTTGATGAATGATTGGTGTTTGTAGCATGGAGTCCAAGGAGGAGTGTTGAAAATGGCCAACCATCTCTTTGTTACATTTTGGTTAAGTGCATGCGACTTGCATATTGTTGTCAAGAAGACTAATGCTTGCTATTACAAGAAGGTTTTATTTAGTTGCAATGTAATTTAGTTTAGTTGAAAATGAACTTAGTTGTTGATGTTTTGATGGGTTTAGGTGATGATTGAGTGATAAGTCACTTTATTCATGTGTACAAGCAATGTTTTACAAGTTACTAGACTACTTAGTGGTAGTAGGTAGTATTTGGTAAAGTATTTGGCTATAAATGTATTGCTTTTCTAGTTGAATGAATGAGCAAAATGAGCTGAAGCCATAAGCTCCCTTGCGGTACATTTGTGAGCAAGTAAAATATCATACTGCCTTGTTCTGTGTTCTTTGTTTTCTTCTTTTGTTGCTGCCAATGTTCCAACAGAAACACATTGAGTAAGAAAATGAGAGAATTAAAAAGAGGAAGCATTTTAGTAGAAAGTGTTGTAATAACTGCCCCATATTAGCTCAATAGATTTGTTGTTGTTGTTGTTGTGAAGTGTTTGCATATAACAGCCACTTTTATAGACAAATCAAGTTGTGTATATGCGTATGTATGTATCATTGACAATGAGAGTTCGTTATGTGTGGAAATGTCCAACTAGCAAACTCTCAAAGGCCATCGTGGTCCCATTTTCCATGGTCAGAAAAATTAAGGAGCTAATAAAGGATTCAAATAAGCTATTGTCAATTGAAAATGACAATAATGACGTTGAAATTAAGGTCCCGTGTTGCTTTGGTTGGCCTCTCAATGGCAGGCTAGATTCTTCTCATATCCCAAGTAATTCACGCATACCAGTTTTTATATTATATTTATATATATTTGTTTAAAATTATTACAAAATCTGTTAAATTTAATATATATATATATATATATATATATATATATATTATGATTCAAGAAGTTTAAACTTTAAATAATATAATATAAAATTTTATTATGATCAATTTATACTAATTTTAATTTAATTTAGAAATATTTTGTCGGAAGAATATTTTCGAATTTAATATAAAAACATTTTAATTTAAAAGAAAGTGTTCTGAAAGTGCTTTCTTTTAAATATGTATTAAAAACATAATTATAACTTAATTTAAAACCAAACTATAGATTAAATTTTACTGCATTGTTCAAATTCTGAAAGCATGCTTACTACTTCATATTATTATGTTTAAAATGGGGATTATGCATTAAAAGCACGAAAACAACAACAGAAGCTGTGTTTAAAGAAGTATGCCAACTAACTTTAGTATATTCATGGTCGAGCCATGCACGTGTGGATCAATGTAATTATATTAAATTAGTTATTTAAATTGTTTTTAAAAATTAAATCGTTGCACTTAAAACAATAATATGATCAAAGTAATACAATATAATAATATCATATAGATAAAATATGGCCTCTTGGCAGCTCAATATCATAATCATGATCCAATTTAAAGTCCATAATTCAACGGATTGCTTTGGAGAGTTTTGATCCAAATCAATTGTCAATATTCTCTTTCCCAAGTAGAAAGATCTTTCATAATGAACTAGATATTCACCATTGTTAGAATTAAGTGACATGAATCCTTATTTAAATAAAAAACAATGGTAAAATAAAATAAAAGAAGAATCCCTATAGAACCACACTTCTTTTATTTTATTTTAAATAATGTTTTTTAAACTTTATTGAACTCTATCTATTTGATATTGATTAGAATAAGGTGTTTCACTCTTACTACACTCCTATTAGAATATGGCTTTACAAGCCTATAAATAGACATAGTCTATTCCACTTGTAATGGATTCGAATTCGACATAGTGAATTTTCTTCTCCTCTGCCCGTGGTTTTTTTCCCAAAAGGGTTTTCCACGTAAAATCTGTGTGTTCTTTTTTTTATTGCTCTTTTCTTTGCGCTATATTTGTCATTACAGACGTTATATTTTTCACAAATTGGTATCCGAGCTTTCGGGTTTTTCATCTCGATCATGGTAATGACATCTTTAAAGTATGAAATTTCGCTGTTGGATCGCAACACCAAATTTGCATTGTGGCAGATAAAGATGCAGTCAGTTCTTGCACAGATGGATTTAGAGGAAGCCCTGTTAGGGGTACATAAGATGCCTTCGACATTGACAGAGGAATAGAAAAAGCGTAAGGATCGAAAGGCATTAACACAGTTATATCTACATTTTTCTAACGAAATTTTGCAAGATGTGATGAAGGAGAAGACTGCCGCTGCATTATGGAAGAGGCTAGAACAAATATGTATGTCGAAAACTCTAACTAGCAAGTTGCATATGAAGCAACGTCTTTATGCTCATCGTTTGGAGGAAGGTGCGTCTGTGCAAGAACATTTAACATTGTTTAAAGAAATTCTCTCCAACTTGGAGGCCATGGAGGTTCAGTATGATAAGGAAGATCTAAGGTTGATTCTACTTTGTTCATTGCCCCGTCTTATGCAACCTTTAGAGACACAATTTTATATAGCCACGAGTCTCTCACAATTGATGAGGTTTATGATTCTTTGACCTCGTATGGTAAGATGAAGCATCTTGTGGTTAAAATCGACTCTCAGAGAGAGGGTCTCATTGTTCGTGAGAGACAAGATCGAATCCTGATGATAATCGTGGAAGGACATAGGAATGGAATCCTTGCGGTAAATCTAAAGGTAGATCGAAGTCTTCAAACAGAGGTAAAACTTGTAACTTCTACAAGAAGAAAGGGCACATTAAATCTGAATGCTATAAGCTACAAAATAAGATTAAAAGGGAGGCTACGAATCAAAAGGGAAAACAACAAGAAAATTTTGGTGAAGCTGATGTTGTAGAAGACTACAGCGATGGTGAACTTCTAGTTGCTTCTGTCAATAATTCAAAAGTGAGCGATGAGTGAATCCTTGATTCGGGTTGCACCTTCCACATGTGTCCCAATCGAGATTGGTTTACAAATTACGAAACATTATCTGAAAGTGTTGTTTTGATGGGAAATAATGCTTCGTGTAAAATCGCAGGTGTTGGAACAATTAAAGTTAAGATGTTTGATAGATTTGTCAGAACACTTAGTGACGTACGACATGTTTCAGAATTGAATAGAAATTTAATTTTGTTGATTACTCTTGATTCAAGAGGGTACAAATACACAGCTGAAAGTGGGATTTTTAAGATTTCCAAAAGTTCCCTCGTTGTGATGAAAAGGCAGAGAAAGACAGCCAAGTTATATGTTTTGTAGGGTTCTACTATTATTGGTGATGCAGTTGTTACTTCCTCTTCCTTGTCAGATGATAATATTACTAAAATTTGACATATGTACCTAGGGCATATGAGTGAGAATGGCATGGTAGAATTGAGCAAAAGAGGACTTCTTGATGGGCAAGGAATTTGCAAACTGAAGTTCTCTGAACATTGCATTTTTGGGAAGCAAAAGAGAGTTCAATTCACTAGAGGAATCCATAACATGAAGGGAACATTGGAGTATATTCATTCTGATCTGTGGGGACCATCAAAAGTGCCTTTAAGAGGTGGAGCTAATTATATGCTAACTTTTATTAATGATTTTTCCAGAAAATTTTGGGCCTTCTTCCTGAAGCAAAAAAGTGATGTGTTTTCTGCATTTAAGTCTTGGAAAACTATGATTAAAAAATAGACGGGAAAAAAAATAAAATACCTATGCACAGATAATGGCTTAGAGTTTTGTTTTAATGAGTTTAATAAATTGTGCAAGTCAGAAAGGATCGTGAGACACTTGACAGTTCATCATACTCCACAACAAAACGGCATTACAGAACGAATGAAAAGAACGATCATGGAGAAGGTTCGATGTATGTTGTCAAATGCCAATTTACCAAAGTTGTTTTGGGCCGAAGAAGCCTCTACTACATAGTTTTTGATCAACTGATCACCATCCATTGCCATTGAGAAAAAGACTCCACAAGAGGTATGGTATGGTAATCCTGCTAATTATTCTGATTAAAAGATCTTTGGGTGTCCTGCGTATGCGCATGTTGATAATGGAAAATTAGAACCAAGATCCACAAAATATGTTTTTCTTGGTTATAAAGCTAGTGTAAAAGGGTATAAGTTATGGTATCCTGAAAATAGAAAAGTTGTGATTAGCAAAGATGTTGTTTTTGATGAAATTGCTATGCTACCTAACTTATCTCTTAAAGACTCTTCCAATAAAGAAAATCAAAAGTAGGTGGAGCATCAGATTAATACAGAGTCGACTCCTCAAGCCAGTATAAAAATTGAGAATAGAGTTGCTTCTTCACCACAATACTCTATCGCCAAAAATAGAACTAGAAGAGAAATTAAACCTCCAAAGAAGTATGCCGAGGCTGATCTAGTTGCTTATGCTTTAAATGTGGCTGAAGATATAGATGCAAACCAAGAGTCATCTAATTATTCTGAGGCGGTTAGCTGTGAAGACTCAGAAAAGTGGATGTTTGCTATGCAAGAGGAGATGGAATCACTCCATAAAAATAGAACATGGGATCTTGTGAAACTTCCTAAAGGTAAAAAGGTTGTTCGTTGTAAATGGGTGTTTAAAAAGAAAGAAGGGACTCCAGGAGTTGAAGAACCCAAATATAAAGCAAAGCTTGTTGCAAAAGGTTACAGTCAAATTCCAGGAGTGAACTTCACAGATGTGTTCTCCCCAGTTGTGAATCATAGTTCGATTCGAGCTTTGCTTGGTATTGTGGGCATGCATGATTTGGAGCTTGAGCAGTTAGATGTAAAAACTGCATTTTTTCATGGAGAACTTGAGGAATATATTTACATGCAACAACCAGAGGGTTTTACAATCTCAGAAAAAGAGGACTATGTTTGATTGCTGAAAAAGTCCTTTTAGAGTTTGAAACAGTCACCAAGACAGTGGGACAAGAGGTTTGATTCCTTTATCACTTCTCATGATTTTAAAAGAAGTAGTTTTGACAGCTGTGTTTACTTTAAGAAAAACAGTGATGGTTCTTTTGTGTATCTACTTCTTTATGTTGATGACATGTTGATAGCAGCAAAAGATAAAGGAAAGATAAGAAAGGTCAAAGCCCAACTAAGTCAAGAATTTGAGATGAAAGATTTGGGACCAGCAAAGAAGATACTTGGTATGGAGATTCTCAGAGATAGAAAAACAAGTAAATTGTACCTAAGTCAGAAGGGGTACATTGAGAAAGTTCTTTGCAAGTTCAATATGCAGAGTGCTAAGTCTGTTAGTACTCCTTTAGCAACCCATTTCAGACTTTCATCGGCTTTGACTCCATAATCAGATGATGAGATTGAGTACATGTCACATGTTCCATACACTAGTGCAGTAGGATCACTCATGTATGCTATGGTTTGTTCACGTCCAAATTTATCATATGCAATTAGTGCAGTTACCAGATACATGGCGAATCCTGGTAAAGAACATTGGAAAGCAATTCAGTGGATTTTAAGATACTTACGAGGTACTACTGATGTCTACTTACAGTTTGGAAGGACTAAAGATGGAGTCATTGGGTATATTGATGCTGATTTTGCTGGAGACCTTGATAGAAGAAGATCTCTCACTGTTTATGTCTTTACAATCGGAGGTTGTGCAATCAGTTGGAAAGCTACTTTGCAAACTACAGTCGCTTTGTCTCCCACTGAAGCTGAGTACATGGTGATTACTGAGGCTTGTAAAGAAGCTATTTGGTTGAAGGGACTCTTCAGTGATCGCAATGAAGACCTTTAAATCAGCACATTATTTTGTGGCAGTCAGAGTGCCATCTTCCTTACAAAAGATCAAATGTTTCATGAGAGAACAAAACACATTGATGTTCGGTATCATTTTGTTCGTGATATTATTGCTCGTGGTGATATTGTTGTGAGCAAAATTAGTACTCATGAAAATCCTGCAGATATGATGACTAAGTCACTTCCTATAACCAAGTTTGAGCATTGCTTAGACTTAGTTGGTGTTCATTGTTGAAGTTAAACCCGTAAGGGGTTTTATGGAAGAGGTGGAGAACTTGTTCGTTGAGAGTTCGCGATGAAGAACTTGTTTATTGAGAATTCATGTCAAGGTGGAGATTGTTAGATTAAGTGACCCGAATCCTTATTTAAATAAAATACAATGGTAAAATAAAATAAAAAAAGAATCCCTATAGAACTACACTTCTTTTATTTTATTTTAAATAAGGTTTTTTAAACCTTATTAAACTCCATCTATTTGATATTGATTAGAATAAGGTGTTTCAATCTTACTACACTCCTATTAGAATATGGCTTTACAAGCCTATAAATAGACATAGTCTATTCCACTTGTAATGGATTCGAATTCGACATAGTGAATTTTCTTCTCCTCTGTCTGTGGTTTTTTTTTTTTTCGCGAAAGGGTTTTCCACGTAAAATTTGTGTGTGTTTTTTATTTCTCTTTTCTTTTCGCTATATTTTTCATTACCGATGTTATATTTTTCACAACCATATAATTAACATAGCTTAAATATAAGGTTCAGTAAATTGCTAACATCTAAATATGAAACCTATCTCCGTACAAATTTGATGGTTAAGGAAGTAGACACTCTTTTGCACTAAATTATCAGTTTCATATTTTTTAATAATATAAAATAATAATTTCAATGTATAAGAAAAAGATAATTGATTTCAAAACTAAATTATTTAAATTAACAAATTTAATGTATTATTTATTTTGGAATGGATGATTTTGTTTAATATATTATTTTTAATATTTTTAAATTGTTTTGTTTTGGTAAAACTAAATGATTAGGAATGTCTAGAAGTTTGAGTTGAGTTTGGAAGAGTTACACTAATGTGTGGAAAACTATTTTCTTTTCAAAATTTTAACTTTGAAAACTAGAAATTCATTTTAGTCTACTTAGATGGTTTTGTAGTTTCGTGTTAGAAATCGAAGGATATTGACAAGTTTATCAAAAGAAAAGAAAGGCAAGTCCAAAAACAAATTACAAACCCAAAAGATCAAATCATAGTAATTTCTATGCAAAACAACCCGAGCTCCCATACGTCATTCAGTCCTAAGTTAGATGTCCACCTGAACAGATTACGATAATGTGACAGTTAGATTTTGACCCTAATCGAACGGTGGTTTTGGGACCACGAATCCGCGTCAAAAAATATTTTAATATTATTTTCTATGTAAATTATATGTGAATTAGTATGTGTGAAAGTTTCGTTTAAAAATTTGATTGTTTGTGTGTTTAATTTAATAAAAGGACTTAATCGCGTAAAATGTAAAAATTATAAACTATAGTATAAAGTGCTTATTTGATAGTGGCTTCTTAATGTGAGGCCATTAAAGGGCAAATAGCCCATTTGAAGGATAGTGGACGGCATAATGACAAATAAAACCAAAAATTTTGTTATATGATATTAGTTTATTAAAGGTTAAAAATGTAATTTAGTAATAACATAATATATGTTAATAATAAAACAAAACAAAAAGCCATTGTTATCTTTTTCTTCTAGTGACCGAATGCTTAAAGGAAGAAAACTTAAAATCTCTTCAATATTTCGGCAACTTTGAAGCTTGACTGAGGTACGATTTTTGATAATTTTTACGTTTTTGATATCGTTGCTTAGAAATCTTCAAGACCCATGCTTTAATTTTTGAGTTTGATGAGTATTTTGAGTTGAGCCATTGTTGATGCCTTGTTGTTTATGTTGTTTAAGGATGAATTATGATAGATATGTGTTAGATTAATAAGTTTTATCTTTGAATTTTTTATGAAATTGAGAATATTAGACTAAATTACAAAAATAAATTTTAGAGGGACTAAAATGTGAAATAAATGAATTGGATGGACTTGTATAAGTACTAGGTACATTCGTCCCTTAAGGAGTTAATTCAAATTTTGTGTATTTTGTGTTTTGTGCAAATAGGACTAAATTGTAAAAAGTGTGAAATATTAGGGGCAAAATGGTAGTTTGCCCATTTATGTGTTTTGGGCTAAATTGAATAGAAATGTGTTTGAATGAGCTTATTTTAATTATGTTTAGATCAAGAACAAAAGAAAACGGACTTGGATCGGGGAAAAGTGAAAATAATCGAATATCCGATTTTTATCGTCCGACGATATCCGAGGTAAGTCTTTAAGCAATTAAACATTTTTAATATTGAATGTAACTTAGTTTAATATGCTGAATTAGAATTCACGGATTTGTAATAGAGAAAGCCAAATGTGATAAAGCATCGTAATAGTGTATTTGAGCTTAACTTAATTGAGTTATAACATTTGGAAGTCCATATGAATTATGTGGAATATCGGTAATATTCGATATATATGAAATGTGTATGAGACAGCTCAATAATATTGATATTCGGGCTTTGAGCCTAGCAAGCCTTGTGCTGGTGAAATATATCGGGCTTTATGCCTAGCAGGCTTAATGCCGGTGATTGAATATCAGACCTTGGGTCTAGCAGGCTTAGTGCCAATGTATGATTCATGCTTATGCCTAGTAGGTTTTATACCGGTGATCTATATTCCAAGCTTATGCTTATGAAATGATTAAGTTATGGTGGAAATTGAGCAAGTTAAAGCTTATTGAAATGAATTTGATTAAGTTATGGTGCTTGTATTTAGATAAATGTGCTTGTATTTTCGGTTTCTTGGATAAGTGGATAAAGTGATATTGAGTTGATATTGTTTACTTGCAAACATGAGATTGTTTAATAGATGTATATGTATATATACATATATATACATTCAGTTATGTGTAATTTTATGTGTATACATTTTGTTATCTGAATTATATACATATATATATTTGGTTATGTGATATTATATTCATACATACATTCGGTTATGTAGGAATATTTTATATGTACATGGAAATTGTTTATTCAGGTTGTATATGGAAGTATATATATATATATATATATATATATAGATAGATAGATAGATAGATAATTAGTAATCTATATGCATTTGATAAGTTTTACATTTAAAGTAGATAATGATAAATGTTTTGCTATGTAAGGACATTGCCATTCAAATTGTGATAGTCTATATGCATTATGTTATTATATCAATGTTATAAATTATTCGGTTTAATTTGATTGAATGTCCAATTGATTTGTTAAGTTTGCTTAGGACTTATTAAGCTAAATTAGCTTACTCCGTGTGTTTTGTTATTCTGCTCTGTAGATTTTGGTTTCAAGCTACGAGCTCAGGGGATCGTCAACGAAGTCATCCACACTATCGACTTATTTTGGTACCTTTAAAGTTTGGATTTTTGAACTTAAGGCATGTATAGGCTAGCTAAATATTTGGATGTTGTTTTGATGTTATAAATAGAAGCCATGCGATAATGGCTTGATTTAAAGTCAATGTGTAAATGTTTATATAATATTTGGTCATGATATAAGTATGTGGTAACTTGATATTTAGTTAATGGATATGCTTTGGTTGTGGATTGTTGTTGAGGTTAATTATAATGATTATTCAATTATTCATTAACCTAAATTATGACTATAGATAATGGATTTTATTTAATGTGCGGTTTGGCTATGGTGATTTAATCATGTAGTTAAATTTTACTAATGGATTTGGTTGAATTAGTAGGTAATGGTTATTCTTTGCTATGGATATTTGTCAAATTTGAAATGGTATACTTGCATTGGAGTGATAGACTAAAATTGATGAATAATGAAAATAGGTACATTTGATTTAAGTATTAGGTTGATGTCAATAATATTAAAATTTGTTAGATGTTTGTAATTTATATGCGTGTTGGATATACTTTTCTTTTAGTATCACTTGTGCATAAAATGGTTCATACTTTCATATATAATGATTTGATGTATATATTTTGTTTGGTTGTTTTTATTTGGTTTATTTGACCTCGGTCGAATAAGGCTCTTGTAAACACATATATGTATGTTTAGTTTTGGTAATTATGTATATGTGCATATTTGGTTAATGTGGCTTAAATGACCAAAGGAATAGTATTCATTGTTATTTTTTGTAATTTGTTTATATGATCGAATTTAGGCAATGGGTTTAAGATATGTATGAAGTTGTTTAAGCATACTATGAAAATGAAATTACTCTTAATGCATTCGAAAATAATCATATGAACTAAATATATGTGTGTGTGTGTGTGTGTGTGTGTGTGTGTGTGACCTATGCTGTGTTCGATAATACCTTACAACCCTAATCCGTGACGGACACGGGTTAAGGGTGTTACATTTGATTGGTATCAGAGCTTACAGTTTAGTCGATTCTAGGACTACCGTAGCGCGTGTGAGTCTAGCTATACATGCCTTAAATTATAATGCAATAGTGTGATGACTTCTGACATCTAAATTGTGTTTTTATATAGTAAATGGATTCTGATAGAGCTGTAGCTGATGATGTCGAGAGCGTAGCGCCTAATCCCGTGCATGGGACAGTGCCGGTAGAATCTCGACCTATCTCGAGTAGCCATGACGGGGAGGCTAAACAAGCCTTCTACCAGATGATGAACGATTTGTTTACTCAATATATCCGGACTAATCCGACTGTGCAACAACCTCCACCCCCGAATAATCCATCTCCGATACCTATAGTACCTCTGATGATAGATCCGATGAGATTCAGCAGGCTTCCTTAGATAAAATCAGGAAACACGGGGCCGAAGAGTTTAAAGCTAATGATTATGATGATGCGAACGAGCTGAGCTGTGGCTTGATAATACTATCCGTGTGTTTGACAAGCTATCATGTACTCCGATGAATGCTTAAAATGTGCTATATCCTTATTGTAGGACACCGCATATCAATGGTGGAATACACTAGTATCGGTGGTTCCGAAAGAGAAAGTAACCTGGGAATTCTTTCAGATTGAGTTCCATAAGAAATATATCAGTCAGAGATTCATTGATCAAAAAGGTAAATAATTTCAGGAATTGAAACAAGGTCGTATGATCGTGATTGAGTATGAATGAAAATTTTTGAGATTAAGTCGATATGCTCGTGAACATGTTTCAACCGTGGCTATCATGTGTAAAAGATTCGAAGATGGTTTGAATGAAGACATTAAGTTACCGGTCGGCATACTTGAGATTAAAGAGTTCGTGGTACTTGTTGAACGAGCCTGTAAAGTAGAAGATCTTGGAAAAGAGAAAAGAAAAGTTGAATTTAAAGCTAGAGACATTCGTAAAAGATCATCAAGTAAGACCTTTCATCCAGCATAAAAGAAGTTCAGAGATGAACCCAGTGACATAAACCTACTTCAGACTTTTCTAGACGAGACCGAGACGACCTCCTGCGAGTTCTCGAGCTACTTCGATTGCTAGCGATGGTAATGTTCAGCAGAACCGAACTGAGTGCAAGCATTGTGGAAAATGGCATTCTGAGAGTTGTAGATTGCATGATCGGTCCTGTTTTAAATGTGGATCGATGGATCATTTTACTCGGGAGTGCCCTATGTTAGCTGAGCAAAACACTACTCAGAATACGAGACCGAGCAACATGATAGCACGAGGTAGACCACCTAGACATTCGGGTAATGTAGGTGGCAGTCAGAGAGGAACAAAGGATACTGCGGTTCAATCAGAGGCTCATGCACCTGCAATAGCATACGCTATACAAGCTCGGGAGGATGCTTCTTCCCAAATGTTATTATCGGTACTTTCACTCTTTATGATACTAGTGTTATTGCGTTGATTGATCCTGGTTCGACTCATTCTTATGTGTGCGAAACATTAGTATCCAATAAGACTCTACCTGTTGAGTCTACTAAGTTTGTGATTCGGGTATCAAACCCCCTAGGTTGGTGTGTTTTAGTTGACAAAGTGTGTAATAGTTGCCCGTTGATGATATGGGATTCATGTTTCCCAGCCGATTTGATGTTGTTGCCTTTTGATGAATTCGATATAATTCTGGGCATCGACTGGTTGACTTTGCACGATGCTGTTGTAAATTGCAAAAAAAAAAAGACCATTGATTTGAGATGTCAGAACAGTGAAACTATTCAGATTGAATCTAATTATCTGAATGGGTTACCAGCAGTAATATCTTCGATGTTTGCTCGGAAATATGTGACAAAGGGTTATGAAGCTTATTTTTCTTATGTGCTTGATAGTAAAGTGATTGAAAAGAGGATTGAATCTGTACCAGTTGTGTGCAAGTATTCAGATGTGTTTTCTAAAGAATTACCGGGTTTGCCACCTGTTCGAGAGGTAGAGTATGGATTGAGTTAGTACCAGGGACGACTCCATTTCAATAGTTCCGTATCGAATGGCACCTACAGAATTAAAAGAGTTGAAAGCACAGTTGCAAGAGTTAACAGATAGGGGTTTTGCACGACCGGGTTTCTCTCCCTGGGGTGCACCAGTTTTATTTGTGAAAAGTAAGATGGAACTATGTGAATGTGCATTGATTACCGAAAGCTAAATAAGGTGACTATAAAGAATAAATACCCATTGCCACGGATTGACGACTTGTTTGATCAGTTGAAAGGGGCTTTAGTGTTTTCAAAGATAGATTTGAGGTCGGGTTATTATCATTTGTGAATCAGAGATTCTGATGTGCCAAAGACTACTTTTCGAACGAGGTACGGACACTATGAGTTTTTGGTTATTCCTTTCGGACTTACTAATGCACCTGCTATTTTTATGGATCTGATGAATCAGATTTTTAGTCAGTATTTGGATCAGTTTGTGGTAGTGTTTATAGATGATATTCTGATCTACTCCAGAGATAAAATAGAGCATGCTAAACATCTGAGACTTGTGCTACAAACTTTGCGAGATAAATAGTTGTATGCAAAGTTTAGCAAGTGTGAGTTCTGGTTGAGTGAAGTCAGTTTTCTGGGCCATGTTGTTTCAGCATTAGGTATTCGGGTTGATCCGAATAAAATATCGGCTATACTCGATTAGAAACCACTAAATTTTTTTTTGAAATTCGAAGTTTTTTGGGACTTGCTAGTTACTACAGACGATTTGTGAAAGGTTTTTCTATGATAGCTACCCTTTTGACAAAGCTATTACAAAAAGATGTTAAGTTCGAATGGTCGGAGAAGTGTCAGAAAAGTTTCGTTCAGTTGAAAGCTCTTTTGACCAAAGCTTTAGTGTTAGTCCAACCTGAATCGGGTAAAGAATTTGTTGTTTATAATGATGCATCTTTGAATGGCTTGGGTTGCGTTTTGATGCATGAAGGCAAAGTCATAGCTTATGCTTCGATACAATTGAAGCCACACGAAAGAAATTACCCGACACATGATTTAGCAGCCATTGTGTTCGCGTTAAAGATTTGGCGTCATTATCTGTTCGGTGAGAAATGTCATGTTTATTTAGATCAAAAGAGTTTGAAGTATTTGATAACTCAGAGAGATTTGAACCTAAGACAACGTAGATGGTTAGAGCTATGAAAGATTACGAGTTAGTGATTAACTATCATCCGGGAAAGGCTAATGTTGTTGCGGATGCTTTAAGTCGAAACTCATTATTTGCTCTTCGTGCGTTGAACGCGCATATGGTTATTTCTGATGATGGTTCGATAGTAGCCGAATTAAAAGCAAGACCGTTGTTTATTCAACAAATTGGTGATGCCCAGAAAGTCAATAAAGATTTGATGGAAAACGAGCTCAGTGTGAAAGTGATGTTGAGTCAGAGTTTCGAATTGATGAGAATGACTACTTAAAGTTCAAAGACCGAATATGTGTTCCTAGAAATTTGAATTTAATTCAGATGATTTTAAATGAAGCTCACAGCAGCCGATTGTCTATACATCCAGGTAGCACGAAAATGTATAATGATCTGAAACAGTTGTATTAGTGGCCTGGTATGAAATGGGACATATCTGAATTTGTCTCGAAGTGCTTAGTTTGTCAACAAGTAAAGGTCGAACATCAGGTGCCTTCTGGGTTACTTCAGCCGATCATGATACCTGAATAGAAATGGGACACAATCACTATAGATTTTGTATCCGGCTTGCCTATGACACCGAGCAAGAAAGATGCAATTTGGGTTATAGTGGATAGACTAACCAAATCAACTCACTTTGTTCCAGTTCGTACGGACTATTCTCTCGATAAGCTTGTTGAGTTGTACGTATCTCAAATTGTGAGATTACATGGTGTGCCTATTTCCATTGTTTCAAACAGAGACCCAAGATTCACGTCGTGGTTTTGGTAAAAATTGCAAGATGCTTTAGGTACTAAGCTACACTTTAGTATAACATTTCATCCGCAGACAGATGGTCAATCCGAACGAATCATTCAGATACTTGAGGATATATTGAGATTTGCATCCTCGAGTTTGAAAGTACGTGGGAACGATGCTTACCTCTGATTGAATTTGCTTACAATAATAGCTTTCAATCTAGTATCAGAATGGAACCCTATGAAGCTTTGTACGGTCGTAAATGTTGTACACCATTATACTGGACTGAGCTCAGTGAAAATAAGATACACGGGGTTGATTTGATTAAAGAAACTGAACAGAAAGTGGCAGTGATCCGAGATAGTTTGAAAGCTGCGTTAGATCGACAAAAGTTATACGCAGATTTGAAACGTAAAGACATTGAGTTTTAGATTGGAGATCGAGTATTTTTGAAAGTTTCACTATGGAAAAAGGTGCTCAGATTTGGTCGTAAAGGCAAGTTGAGCCCGAGATTCATTGGATCGTATGAAATCACAGAGCGTATCGGGCTGGTTGCTTATAGATTGCAATTACCACCTAAATTAGAAAAGATTCATAA
Source organism: Gossypium rotundifolium (assembly GCA_025506655.1). Taxonomy (NCBI): domain Eukaryota; kingdom Viridiplantae; phylum Streptophyta; class Magnoliopsida; order Malvales; family Malvaceae; genus Gossypium; species Gossypium rotundifolium. The sequence continues at coordinate 149,531,400 of CP106728.1, forward strand.
CGTCTTTCATGTCTCGATGCTCCAAAGATATCGATCTGATCTTTCACACGTGATTTGTCCGACGGAGGTTGAGATTCAGTTTGATATGACATATGAAGAGGAACAGATTTGTATTCTGGCTCGGAGATAAAAGAATTGAAAATAAGAAAATTTCGTTAGTTAAGGTATTGTGGCAAAAGCGAAGAGTTGAAGAAGCAACTTGGGAGTCTGAGGATACAATGAAAGAGCGTTATCCGAACCTATTCACCGATAAGATTTTCGGGGATGAAAATCCCTAAGAGGGAAGAGTTGTAGCAGTTCGATTTTGACCCAAAATGGAATGGTGGTTTCGGGACCACAAATTCGCGTCAAAAAATATTTTAATATTATTTTCCATGTTAATTATATGTGAATTAGTATGTGTGAAAATTTCGTATAAAAATTTGATTGTTTGTGTGTTTAATTTAATAAAAGGACTTAATCGCGTAAAATGTAAAAATTGCAAACTATAGTATAAAGTGCTTATTTGATAGTGGCTTCTTAATGTGAGGCCCTTAAAGGGAAAATAGCCCATTTGAAGGAGAGTGGATGGCATAATGACAAATAAAACCAAAAATTTTGTTATATGATATTAGTTTATTAAAGGTTAAAAATGTAATTTAGTAATAGCATAATATATGTTAATAATAAAACAAAACAAAAAGCCATTGTCATCTTTTTCTTCTAGTGATCGAATGCTTAAAGGAAGAAAACTTAAAATTTCTTCAATATTTCGGCAACTTTGAAGCTTGATTGAGGTATGTTAATTGTTCGATTTTTGATAATTTTTACATTTTTGAGATCATCGCTTAGAAATCTTCAAGACCCATGCTTTAATTTTTGAGTTTTATGAATATTTTGAGTTGAGCCATTGTTGATGCCTTGTTTTTATGTTGTTTAATGATGAATTATGATAGATATGTGTTAGATTAGTAAGTTTTGTCTTTGAATTTTTGATGAAATTGAGAATGTTGGACTAAATTACAAAAATAAATTTTAGAGGGATTAAAATGTGAAATAAATGAATTGGATGGACTTGTATAAGTACTAGGTACATTCGGCCTTTAAGGAGTTAATTCAAATTTTGTGTATTTTGTGTTTTGTGCAAATAGGACTAAATTGTAAAAAGTGTGAAATATTAGGGGCAAAATGGTAATTTTCCCATTTATGTGTTTTTGGGCTAAATTGAATAGAAATGTGTTTGAATGAGCTTATTTTAATTATGTTTAGATCAAGAAAAAAAGAAAACAGACTTGGATCGGGGAAAAGTGAAAATAATCGAATAGCTGGTTTTTGTTGTCCGACGATATCCGAGGTAAGTGTTTAAGCAATTAAACATTGTTAATATTGAATGTAACTTAGTTTAATATGCTGAATTAGAATTCACGGATTTGTAATAGAGAAAGCCGAATGTGATAAAGCATCGTAATATTGTATTTAAGCTTAACTTAATTTAGTTATAACATTTGAAATTCCGTATGAATTATGTGGAATATCGGTAATATTCGATATGTATGAAATGTGTATGAGGCAGCTGAATAATATTGACATTAGGGCTTTGAGCCTAGCAAGCCTTGTGCTGGTAAAATATATCGGGCTTTATGCCTAGCAGGCTTAATGCCGGTGATTGAATATCAGACCTCGTCTAGCAGGATTAGTGCTGGTGTATGATTCAAGCTTATGCCTAGCAGGTTTTATACCGGTGATCTATATTCCAAGCTTATGCTTATGAAATGATTAAGTTATGGTGGAAATTGAGCAAGTCAAAGCTTATTGAAATGAATTTGATTATATTCGGCCTTAAGGTATGTATTTATATATGTATATGTTATATGTGATGTTATTGAGCAAGTAAGTTGATAGATAAATGTGCTTGTATTTTCGGTTTCTTGGATATGTGGATAAAGTGATATTGAGTGGATATTGTTTACTTGCAAACATGAGATTGTTTAATAGATGTATATGTATATATACATATATATACATTCGGTTATGTGTAATTTTATGTGTATACATTTTGTTATGTGAATTATATACATATATATATGTGGTTATGTGAGATTATATTCATACATACATTCGGTTATGTGGGATTATTTTATATGTACATGGAAATTGTTTATTAGGTTGTATATGGAAGTATATATATATATAGATAATTATTAATCGATATGCATTTGATAAGTTTTACATTTAAAGTAGATAATGATAAATGTTTTGCTATGTAAGGACATTGCCATTCAGCTATGATAGTCTATATGCATTATGTTATTATATCAATGTTATAAATTATTCGGTTTAATTTGATTGAATGTCCAATTGATTTGTTAAGTTTGCTTAGGACTTATTAAGCTAAATTAGCTTACTCGTGTGTTTTGCTATTCTGCTCTGTAGATTTTGGTTTCAAGCTACGACCTCGAGGGATCGTCAATGAAGTCATCCACACTATCGACTTATTTTGGTACCTTTAAAGTTTGGATTTTTGAACTTAAGGCATGTATAGGCTAGCTAAATATTTGGATGTTGTTTTGATGTTATAAATAGAAGCCATGTGATAATGGCTTGTTTTAAAGTCAATGTGTAAATGTTTATATAATATTTGGTCATGATATAAGTATGTGGTAACTTGATACTTAGTTAATGGATATGCTTTGGTTGTGGATTGTTGGTGAGGTTAATTATAATGATTATTCAATTATTCATTAACCTAAATAATGACTATAGATAATGGATTTTATTTAATGTGCGGTTCGGCTTTGGTGATTTAATCATGTAGTTAAATTTTACTAATGGATTTGGTTGAATTAGTAGGTAATGGTTATACTTTGCTATGGATATTTGTCAAATTTGAAATGGTATACTTGCATTGGAGTGATAGACTAAAATTGATGAATAATGAAAATAGGTACATTTGATTTAAGTATTAGAATGATGTCAATAATATTAAAATTTGTTAGATGTTTGTAATTTATATGCGTAGTGGATATACTTTTCTTTTAGTATCACTTGTGCATAAAATGGTTCATACTTTCATATATAATGATTTGATGTATATATTTTGTTTGGTTATTTTTATTTGGTTTATTTGACCTCGGTCGAATAAGGCTCTTGTAAACACATATATGTATGTTTAGTTTTGGTAATTATGTATATGTGCATATTTGGTTAATGTGGCTTAAATGACCAAAGGAATAGTATTCTTTGTTATTTGTTGTAATTTGTTTATATGATCGAATTTAGCCAATGGGTTTAAGATATGTATGAAATTGTTTAAGCATACTATGAAAATGAAATTACTCTTAATGCATTCGGAATGATCATATGAACTATATATATATATGTGTGTGTGACCTATGCTATGTTCGGTAATACCTTACAATCCTAATCCGATGACGGACACAAGTTAAGGGTGTTACAGATAAGGCAAAGGGTGAGTTGTAAAGCATCGCATATAACCAAACTCATATACAAATTAACAGATTTTATTATATAAATCAAAGTAACACAAGGAACTTAATAACAATTTTATAACTAGTACAAAATAGATCTAGAGTATCACAAACATTTCTACAACGACAATACAATAGAATCGAACAAAACAAAATGAAACAAAACAAAATAAAACAAATAGCACAGAACAGTACAGAGCAGAGCAGAAGATGTGTTATGAAGATATTGTATTTTCAAACAAATTAGAATCCAAATTTATTAGAAAACATCCTACCCAAACTCTACTACACACCAAAATAAAGTTCCCTTAGGATTCGTCCAACCAAATCACACCAATGAATAACTGTGGACGGTGCCACTAGAATTTTGCAGTTAAGACTGCCAGATCGGTTACATGTGGTCAAGCCACTATAATACAGCTAAGCTGTCAGAACAGAAATATGGATTAACCACTAGATGATGCAGATCATTAACTGCTAGAAACTTCCTTCTTTCACATCAACCCAAATCCTATGCAACGTGTCATGACATACATATGCAGAATCAAAGTGATGAGCATGTAAGTCATGCTATCTTTCAATAACAGAATCAAGAGACATGAGAGTCCATGTTTTGTAAAACAAACTTATCAAACCTCAACGGACCATATCAGATTTTCCATGAAGTCACATACATAGTTATAAATCAGAATCAGTAACAATTAGTCTAACATATTCAGATATCATGTATTCCTCATTAAAAAGGAATGTAGAGGGTCATAAATTAGAATCAGTAACAATCAATTTAACATAACCAGATGTCATATATTCTTCATCAACAGAGTAACGCAGAGATGTATCAACAAACTTAACAGAGTACAGATCGTACCTAGATAATTCACACATATCAGACAATAGCACATTACGTTATGGCAGATCCTACTCACTTAGGTTCAAACATAGTAGACATACATACAGATAACAAGTTGTTAATCACCAGATCATTAGATATCAAGTTATATAGCCTAATTCAGATCGTATAAACCCTAGCATTCGTTTCGAATGATGGCCCAAGGGAAAAATTCTAACTTTTGCTTCACACTCCTGTGTGGTTTCAAACGACCTGGAGAATTGACCCATGTGACTTTACACGATTTGGCACACGCCCATGTGCTAGTCCGTGTATCCTACACAGCCTGACACACGCCCTGTCACATGCTCCTATGGTCCTGATTCACAAACAGAGAGTCACGGCCTTGACACACACCATGTCTTTGGCCCGTGTGAACCCTGCATAATTTATAACCACACACGGTCTGGGAACACGCCCGTGTGCCTCTAATTTTTGTGAATAGTAAGTTACACGGCCTATCACATGACCTACCACATGCCCGTGTGGCGTCGATAGTCCTATTTATCAATGACTAAATTTCAAAGAAGAAAGGGTTTCCTATACCCAGCTGATACGGACTCAATGTAGGAGCAACAATGATGAATTCCATCCCTAAATGACAAGCAATTTCCCAACAAATGATTAATTCGCACTCAAATCACTAAAAACTAACATTCCAAAATTGAATTTACATTGAAGAACTTTCGACACCAAAACTTTAAATCGAACTTACTGGCCAGTGAATTAACTAGAAGGAGAAGTCAAGCCCCATACAGAATCGGTGTAATGGAACATAACAAAAAGAAATGTCACTTGAAAATAAGGAACCAAAATGAAAAAAAAAATTGAAAAACGAAAACAAAATGACAGAAAACATTGCAGAAAAAGAAGGAACAAAATGAAAACGAAAGCATCAGAGGTTTCTAGAAGGTTTTAAATAACCAACCGAAACTAACTAACTTTTAACGAAATTCAAAAATAAAACATTCCCTATTGCTTTCGCTATGATTCAAACACAAGACCAAAGATTATACAAAAGCTTAACCATTGAACCAACATGCTCATTCTTACATCAATTGACTAAATTTAATTTATAAGCCAAACATTCAAGGGTAAGGGTTTAAGCAAAATAACAAAATTTCCAGAATCATGATTCAAACCTAAAACCTCATACACATACCCAACACATTTGACTACTGAACCAAACCAATTTACTTATCAAAATTTCCAAGATCTAAACTCATAAATGAGGAATGACCACTCTTGGTTTCAAAACCCCATTTCTTCTAACCCGGTTTTTGGGATGTTACATGCCTTATATAATTAAAATGCATGAGATTAATATAAAATTGTAATCATTTAAAAATAATTTTAAAAAGTGTAATAATTTTAATATATTTCATTATATTGTATGCCAATCACAAAGTTATTTTAGAATGGCATATGTTAGAATATCATATGTAAAAAAAAAAAAAAAATTGTTTGTACAATTGTAAAATATTTATAAAAATATGTTCTAATCTAAGCACAATTTAAAATGAAAGATTGAGAATAAAAATGAATATAATAATACTAACATGTAAATTATAATATGTGTTTCATATATTTTTATCACTTGGGAATGTACATTTATCATCATGTAATATTTTTACTATTTTCTATTTATTCAAACGGTTATATTATGGAAATAATTTATTTTATATCATGTGTTTTTATAATAATTTTGTTATTTATTCAATAAGTTATATTATGAGATTAATTGGGATAAAATACCCAAAAAATAATTTATTTATAGAAAAGGGCCAGTTTCAAAAATATTTACGAAAAATGACCGTTTCACCCCAAAACACGTCCACGTCAGCACGTTTTGGGGGATATGCCAGCAAAGCGCACCCCTGGGGATGTGCTTTTGCCACATCAGCACAAAGCGCGCTGACGAGGATGCGCTTTGCTAATGTGGCAAAAACGCATCCCCAATGACGCGTTTTAGCCCGTGTTTTTTTAAAAAAAAAACTATTCTCGAATTTTTTAAAAATTTACGAGAATAAATCTTTATAAAGGCTCAAAGTGACAACACAATTTTTTTTAAGGTGTCATCAATTAATAAAGAAATATAACTTATAAAGGAAATCTTTATATAGACCCAAAGTCTCATTTCCCTTGTTTTCTTGAGGAAAGTGGGATATAAGATATGTGTATATATAGACTCATGAATAGTTTTGCAGCTTGTTCATAAACAATGTGGGATTCATTCCTCTTTTAACTAACAACATGAGATGACATGCTACACTATATTTGATTTTTTTTTTACACAACAATTTCTCTTTTTTTTTTATATTTTGTTAACATTTTCTTATATTATAAAATTATGTTTTGAGATCTTTAATCTTGTTACATTTTAGAATTGTTGCATTTTAATCTTATATTATAAAATTATGTTTTTACAAAACAATGAATTCTTTTCTTTGTATTTTCTCTCTTTTCATGTGGCTGAAAATCTAGTATAAACTATGAATTTAAGACAAATGAGAAGCAAATTTTAATTTTTTGAGCATTACAAAGGCTTTATAAAATGATTGGATGATATTTACATCAAATGACACTTTTCTTTAGTGTTTCTTAAAGGGCTACTAATCTACTCCATCGTTCACTGCCTATATGAAAAATCCTCTTTTTCCTCTTCTGTCTCACATTTCAACACCACAATGAAAGCAATATATCCTTGTTCACTTCAATTTCTTAAAGCTTCTTCTTTGAACTGCTTAGTTGATATACATTTAATTTCATTTTTGTTGATTGGAATTTGAAGGTTAAAGAAGAAACTGAGAAGCTGAAATACTTGGCATTTCTGCAACTAGCCATCTCTGCAACTAGCCATCATCCATGTGATTTTGTAATATATATATATATATATATAAAAAGAAAAAGAACACTGCTAACTGATGTATCTAAGACAAGAAAAAGATAGCATTAAAAAGGGTAAATATATATATATATATATATATATATATATATATATATATATATAAGAAGAAAAGGAAGATGAAAAAAAAAAAAAAAAACTTGCATATGATTGCATACTAAATCAAAACTTGAATGAAAAATGCTCTCTTCCATCTTGAAAATAAGTTTAAAGACATGTGGGTCATTTTAATCTCTTTCACTTAATGCTTTTTTCTTACAAACTTTGCTTTCGTCTTTATAACCTATAAACATCAAACTTAACTACACTTTACTACTTTAAAACAGATCAAACTGGACCAAAATTGGTTGTGGTAGTTAAGAAAATGCAATTAAAAAAGGGTTTTAGTTACAAACAAGACCAAGAAAAGGGTTGGGATTGCAAAAATATATTTGAGTTGTTTTGTTTCTTGTTTTATAATATAAGAAAATGTTAACAAAATATAAAAAAGAGAAATTATTTTGTAAAAAAAATCAAATATAGTGTAGCATGTCATCTCATGTTGTTAGTTAAAAGAGGAAGGAATCTTACATTGTTTAGGAACAAGCTGCAAAACTATTCATGAGTCTATATATACACATATCTCATATCCCATATCCCACTTTAGCTCAAGAAAACAAGGGAAATGAGACTTTGGGTCTATATAAAGATTTTCTTTGTAAGTTATATTTCCTTATTAATTGATGATACCTTAAAAAAATAGTGTTGTCACTTTGAGCCTTTATAAAGGTTTATTCTCATAAATTTTTAAAAAATTTGAGAATAGTTTTTTTTAAAAAAAAAATACGGGCAAAAATGCGTCATTAGGGATGCGTTTTTGTCAAATCAATAAAGTCGTCCTCGTCGGTAGCGCTTTGTGCTAATGCTTTGCTAGCATATCCAAAACGTTAATGTGGACGTGTTTTGAGGTGAAACGGATCTTTTTCGTAAATATTTTTGAAATTGGCTCTTTTCTATAAATAAATTATTTTTTGATATTTTTAGGTATTTTACTTGATTAATTGTCGTGTGAATATAAATATTTAAGGGCAAATATCCCAAAAATACCAAAAAATTGAAAATTACCGGAAAGGACGGGTTTCAAAAATATTGACCAAGAGGCAATTTCCCAAAAATCGCGTCCACGTCGGTAGCGTTTTTGGGAAAGGCCTAAAAGCGGCGTCCATGGGCGCTTTAGGCCACCTCAAAGAAAAACGCCCCACGAGGCTGCTGAGGTGGCCTAAAGCGCCCCATGGACGCGCTTTAGGCATAGAATCAAAAAAATTTGACCGTTGGACCCCAACAGTCAAAAAACAACGGTAAAAAAACTATAAATACCCCAACCCTTCATTTTTTCACACTTCAATCCTTTCTCATTTTCTCTCAATTTTCTCTCAATTTGCTCTCAATTTTCTCTCAAGTTTCTCTCAAAGCCCTTGAAATTTACGCTTAAATTTCAAAATAGTCTTCTACCATTTACGAAAAAGCCCTTTATAATTTTTTTAATATATTTATTTTTTTGGAAAATTTAAAAATTCTTTATCGGAGTACAATGGCCGGGGATTTACATCGCCTAGACAGCAATCACATTGGCGTCCAGCAATTGAAAATGGTAAGTTTGAATTTTAATTTTTCAATATTATTAAATTTTTTAATTATGCAATTTTAATTAATTTTGAATTTTATTATTTTTTAAACAGTCTGTAGATCGGGTGTTGCAATGTTATATTCGCAACATGCCTGGTCCCCCATCGCCATTGATCGAGAATTACCTGCGGGAAGCGGGTTTTTGGCACGTGGCCACGATAGGCCGGGGGTTCAAGTTGGACCGGTTTTGATCGGTAGCGTTGATAGAGAGGTGGAGACCGAGACGCACACTTTCCATCGCCATGCGAGAGTGTACCATCACCTTAGAAGATGTGCGATTCTGATTGGGATTACTGGGTGGGCCGGTGTCACCGGGTCCGTAACATCTCTCGATTGGATGGCCGTATGCTACGAGCTCTTGGGTGCCATTCCGGATAAATTGCAAGGAGGTCGGATCGATATGGTTTGGTTACGAGACACATTCCCAGCCGAATGAAGATTCGATCAAGATGAAAGAATACGGTATGCACGGGCATACATACTTGAGATAATTGGAGGCTATCGATGCTGGGACCTCTCTAGAAACCTCGTCCACGAGATGGCTCTCAAACTTGTTGATTTGAGAGCGTAGATGAATTGAGTTGGGGTCCGTCGTGCTATCGAGGTTGTACCGAGATGTGCTACGACGGTGCGGATAAAGCAAAAATCGGAGGTTGCCTATCACTCTGCAATCATGGGCATGGTTTCGATTTCCATTTTTACGTCCTCGACTCGACCAAACCATATTCATTCCCATTGATAACGAGATAAATTTAATATTATATTTTACAATTATGTCGTAGATTTATAGTATAATTGCATGCTAAAATTTTATTTAATTAGGTGGAACCATCCGACAAGTCATGTTGGAATACCGACTCGCTTGAGGATATCTGGCTCCTATTGGAACAACGGTCGGAATCACAAGTAAGTGTCGAATTTCATTATTATAATTTAGTATTTATGTATATAACTAATATTTTGGTAATATTAATATAGTTTCAATGGACACCGCACGAGGATCCCGAAATTGAGGCGAGAATTAGGAGGAGTTCCTCCAAAATCGAGCAGTTGGCACGTTAAGGTCTCGCTAATCACCTCGCGACCGTGGAGATGCACCAGTCGATCGATTTATGCGGCAATTTGGATTCCGAGAATCGATTCCGTGGCTCTGAGGTGCTCGATGATGAGCACAAGTGGACTTACTGGCGGCGACACGGATTGGCCAATATTTTGGTCGAACATATCGAGACGTGGAGAACCGGTATGACTTTTTACCTAACCGAGAACCGATCGTAGTTCACGAGTTAGCGTCGTGCGGAGTACATGCCATGGTTTAGAATCCATGGCAAGTCGTATCTGTTGTCGGTGAAGAGAGGCGACAGCAAATTCGAGCGAAGGGAATGTCGGGCCCTTTACATTCAAGGAGAAGGGGTGATGAGATCGGCCCGACAACAGCGCCTACACATCCGGGCCCATCAACAAGGCCTATACAATCACCGGCCCATCGATTCATTGACAACACCGACAACACAGCGTCCACGGTTTATGCCAAAGTTACCACCTTACATGTATCCTCCTAACCCATATATGTTTCCTTTTCTAGTCCCCCTGTGTTGGAATGCATGGCGGGTTCGAGTCCGTTCGACAACTCCTTTTAGCCATCGATCGTGAGGCCGACATCGGGTGTGAGATTAGAGGAGGTGCCGTGGGGAGCGCTTCTTTCTACCAAGCTCCTTCACCGTGCGGGATGCGCCACCCCACCGTGGTTTATGCAAACACCTCCGGGTCATTATTTTATCAAGGTGGGTCATCATCGCAACACCTGTAACCGCACTCCACCGCCGAGGACCGGATTCCCACCGAGGTTCCACGACCCCACGGGAAGCTAGAAGAAGGAGGAATCCAGTACAGAATCAGCCGATCGCCTCTGTGGCACTGGTTCCCACCAAAGATCCGCACTAAACCCTAAACCCCTAATTTGAGTAATTGTAAATTAATATATAATTTGAGTTTAATTTTTTTGTAATTAAGGTTTAATTTTTTGTAATTAAGTTGTAATATATTTAATAAAATTTGAGTTTGTTTTTTTTGTAATATAATTTTTAATTTATTTAATTTTAATAACTTTGACAAAATAGGTTTGGTTTATTTTTTTTTGTAATTAAGTCGTAATATATTTAATACAATTTGAGTTTGTTTTTTTTGTAATTTAATTTTTTAAATTATTTAATTTTAATAACTTTGACAAAATAGGTTTGGTTTTTTTTGTAAGTAAGTTGTAATATATTTAATACAATTTGAGTTTGTTTTTTTTTAATTTAATTTTTTAATTTATTTAATTTTAATAACTTTGACAAAATAGGTTTGGTTTATTTTTTTTGTAATTAAGTTGTAATATATTTAATACAATTTGAGTTTTTTTGTAATTTAATTTTTTAATTTATTTAATTTTTTAAATTTAATTTTTAAATTATTTAATTTTAATAACTTTGACAAAATAGGTTTGGTTTTTTTTGTAATTAAGTTGTAATATATTTAATACAATTTGAGTTTTTTTTTTGTAATTAAGTTGTAATATATTTAATACAATTTGAGTTTGTTTTTTTTGTAATTTAATTTTTTAATTTATTTAATTTTTTAAATTTAATTTTTTAATTTATTTAATTTTAATAACTTTGACAAAATAGGTTTGGTTTTTTTTTTTTTTGTAATTAAGTTGTAATATATTTAATACAATTTGAGTTTGTTTTTTTTTTGTAATTAAGTTGTAATATATTTAATACAATTTGAGTTTGTTTTTTTTGTAATTTAATTTTTTAATTTATTTAATTTTAATAACTTTGACAAAATAGGTTTGGTTTTTTTGGTAATTAAGTTGTAATATATTTAATACAATTTGAGTTTGTTTTTTTGTAATTTAATTTTTTAATTTATTTAATTTTTTAAATTTAATTTTTTATATAATAAAAATTGAGTTTACTTTTATTTGTTTTGTATTTTATTTTTTTATTTTAATTTTAATATCTTTGATAAGATAGAAATGATTTAATTTCGTTTTCCTCCAAAAAATGTAAATTACATAGCCAAGAAGAGACAAACAAGCTAAGAACACGGTCAACTAGTTCGATTTGGACACGAAGCGAGATGTATGGCGGGTTCCTACACCACCCGCACCACCGACTTTGGTTGGTCGGTTCTCGGATATCCATATTGTTGCGTATTCTAGTCGAGGAAGGTCGACCTTTTGGTTTCGTCTCAATTCTCTATCCCAAACAGCACTTATACGATGCAAGCGATACCGATGGCCACTTACGCTCATCACGGGATCGGTGGGAATACGTGTCTCCACACGTTGTACATGTTTTCTAATTTGTAGACTTCGTCGACATAGCTCATGGGGTCAAGACGAAGATTATGACAAGCCGCAAGTACATGAGCACATGGGTAACGGTGCATCAAATATCCCACGATCGCATGTCCTATTTGTCAAGTGTACATGATAATGCCCGCCAACAATACCTTGGTTCGGTCTGTCAAACTCCGTGACACGAAACCATAGGTCGTCATGATCGTGACAAACTGTGTGTGCATAGTGTTCGCCGTGCCTTCCCACGGTTAATTTCTTACAAGACCTTCGCTCCATACATGGCCTCCTTGCATCCGCCTCGATAACTCATTGCTCTCTTCAAAAATAGTGCCGCTAAACGAAAATATGTCTCCCTCAAAATCGCTGTAATCGGTAGATGACGGGTTTCTTTTAGCACAAAATTTATGCATTCGGCCAAGTTTGTGGTCATATGACCATATCGTAGGCTACCGTCATATGCTTGTGTCCACTGTTCAAAAGGAATATTGCACAGGTACTCTGCGCCTTCGGCGTTATCTTCGTGCAAACTGGCCAACATCTCGTGAAAACGGTCTTTATTGATCTCGTACCCTGCCAATATACGTTGATATCGAATATTACATACCACTATTCAATTGCGAATAAATTGAAAATTTCAAAAGAAATTATATTAATAGAAATTTCATACCCATATCGGTCACTTGCCGCTTACATCTTTTAGATCGGTGTTGCCCATAGTAGTTGGATGCCACATGCCTCGTGCAATATCGATGGTGTGTGCGATGCCACATGCTTCCCTGTCGTTCTATTGCCATAAGTATTCCAGGCCCCGATCCGATATAACGATATGTCGTTGAGGCGACATGCCTCCTTAACCTAGATAGGAAGAAGTCCCATCATCACCGACTCCACGGTGTTATTGCGAATGCAATCGGAAGGATTCTCCCACGGTAGTCTTATGCCACATTAGCAATAGCCGATCGCGATATCTACCATACATGAAGGTCTCATCAATTTGTACCAATGGCTTGCAGATGTAAAAGCATATCGGCATTGCTTAAATGTCCGAGCAGCGCTGAACATTGCGCATCCACGGAGCGACGATCGTTGTAGTACGCCGGTTCCGCTTCAATGTCATTGTCTTTGAGACATATCTCTCCAAAGACCTTACACCACCGCCACACTTCATTATATGAAGCGTCCCACCGACCGCGCAACTTTTCCAATGCCTTCGCTTGGCTATCCAAGCCTTTCATGAGAAGAGGCGTGTACCCCATTTGGCTACGAATATTGCCAATTAAGGTAAAGACCGTAGTTTTGGGATCGGCCTTCACCGTCGGGATTATTAAATCGACCAACATGTCCGAATCCATCCTCGGATGATCTTGTGTTACACCACAACGAAACGTTAAATAATGCAACATTACATAATATTAGTGTTATTCAAATCATTGAACACATAGTGGTCTTTGCACTAAGACATGTATGCGGACCTTTGTACTTCTTCACCTCCCACATCCCGTCCTTTTTTCTCAATGACGCCATGATTTTCCTTGCACATGTGCCATCTTGCACAAACACACTTCGCCTCGTACCTATCGAGCTTTGATTTAACCATAGTGTAGTTAACCCTGCCTCGATCGTCAGATTGTTTCAATGCACCAAAAAGTGTTCTTGTTGGAAAACGGTTACCAACTTCTAATTGGTCCGAATCCAACGAAGAATTTGTACGGCCACGATCCGTGTGGTAGTTCAGAAACTCAATGCATCATCTTGAGATAGATCGACATTATGTATGTATGTACCGAGGCGTAGTATGCCCCTGAATAGCGGATCTTCTTCTTCTTCGTCTGAACCGCCTTCAACATCTTCAAGTACAATTGGAACGGGCTCCGGTTCAGAAAATAGTCCAACTTCTGCACCGTCAGGCCCTGGCTCCCGAGGTGGATCCACATCGGATTCATCGTCCGATCCTCCATAACCTGCAACAAACGAGGGCCCCTCGCTGGTGGATGCCGTCGATAATACATCATCCCTCCTTAAACATCTTTCGTAAAGATTCCAATCGTATGTGGATTGCCATCCACTAGAAGTTGATGACGTCCCCCAATACGTATTTCTGTCATCCGACGTCGATTGACGAATATGCATGTCCCATCCACCAACCGAGTGTCGTGCAGGGGTTATGTTTTCCATACTACCACCGCACGGGTACTTGTTTTGCCTCCCACTTACGTAGTGTCGACTGGGGTCGTGTATTCCCTCGAACGATACTAGATGTTGAGGTAGCGACCGAGATCACTTGGAGATGAAAATTCTACATATAACTCGAGATAGGCGATCCACCGCAAAATGAGTCTCCACCATTGCCTCAAGGCTCTGAGGACCTTTGATGTCGAATGCGTCATATCTCACCGGATCAACCGAAGCGCAAAATCTATACTTAATAGACTGAACTTTCATTGGCGTTGTTCCGAATATTTTACGCCTAATTCTTTTGCGAAGTTCTACCAAATCGACGTTTCGATTAAAACTCAATCGCTACCGTGTTCTCCGATAAGAAAACAACACCATTTTCGTGTCACGACTTCACCATCGTAGTAAATAACACCATTAATACGTTCACTCATTTTCAATTTTTTTTCTTTTGCTTGAATGCTTTCGCTAACCGAGAATGCAATTTGGGCGATTTATAGCCTAATTTTGCGGACAACCTCAGTAGCAAAAGTGCGTCCCACGCGAGCGCTTTTCGGTCTCGGTAGTGCACCTCGCTGGGCGTTTTTGCCACCGTTTGTTCGAAACGTCTCTCAAAATAATTTTGCGGAGACCATCAGAGTAAAAAACGCGTCCACGTGAGAGCGTTTTTCCACGGTTTGTTCTAAAACGCTCTCAAAATTATTTTGTTTGAGACTCTTGCCCAAAAATTATTTCATTTTCACATTGCAAGTGGACGGAAAGATACTCAAAAAATGCCTAAAAGCGCGTCATGGGGGCGCTTTACCTCACTCGAAATAAGCGCCCTCGTGGGAGCGTTTTTCTTGAGGCCTAAAAGCGCCCCCATGGACGCTTTTTTCTTTTTCCCAAAAACGCTGTGTGGACGCGATTTTTGAAATTGCCCTTTCCTTAATATTTTTGAAACTGTCCTTTCCGATAATTTTAGTTTTTTTGGTATTTTGGGATATTTACCCAATATTTAATATGTGATATTTGAAATTTAAAAAATAAATACAAGAAAAGTTTTTAAATTTGGAGAATTAAGAAAAATTATTTCGTGTTTTTTACTAAAAGAGAACAAAAAATTATTTCGTGTTCTTTACTAAAAGAGAACAATACAAGGGGAAGGTTGCAGGACAAGCCACCGAATGACGATTTTAGAGGGTTTGCAAATAATACAATGGTTTTGTCGAAGGCAATGGCGGACTTTGTTAGTATCTTGGAATAAAGAGTCAAAAAAAATGCCGATGGAAGACGATGAGTAGTCAAGAAAAGAGGTTATGGAAGATGAGAGTACATGTAATGATAAGGTTAGTTGTTGAGATGACTTCTTATTTTTGGGTTGGTTTTTTTTTTTTACTATTTATTTGTTTTATGGATACAAAAATTTTTGTTGGAACTATTAAGAAGTCGGGCATCCCCATTTCCATAATATTGTAAAAGAATATAGAAAGAAGTTTTCCCCTGATTTAGTTAGTTTCTTTGAAACCCGGGTTAGTGGAGCAAGAGTTAATGGTATTATTTCTAGAATTGGGTATCCTAATTCGTTTTGGGTTGAAGCTAATGGGTTTGCTGGAGGTATTTGGATTTGTTGGAATGAGGATTTTTTGGTAGATGTATTGGTTGTTAATTCACAGGTTATCCATTTAAGGGTTCACAATAAGCAAGGTTCAGATAGTTTCCTTTGTTTGGCTATTCATGCTTTTCCATAGTCGGCTAAGCGGAAAAAAAACTTTGGCAGCTTTTGGATAATCTGGTAGTGTCAATGGTCGAGCCTTGGATTTTAGCTGGGGATTTTAATTCGATTATTGATAGTTCTGAAAGAGAGGGCGGTGCTTCTGTTTCAAGGGTTGGGTGTAGACAGTTCTACAAGTTTTTGTTTAATAATGGCTTAAGGGATTTAGGAGCTAGTGGTTCTCAATTTACTTGGTGCTAGGGAGCTTATCTCAGAGGTTGGATAGAGTTATTTGCAACGAGGAATAAGATTCTTTTGCGCCTGAATGTTCCGTTAGAAATTTACATAAGTTAAAATTTGATCAAAGACCAATTCTTATCTCGCTTCGGCCACTACTCAATAAAGGTCATAGGCCATTCCATTGTCTTGCCAGTTGGATGGTACGTACTAATTTTAAACACCTTGTCATGGAGAGTTGGATTAACGAGGGGGCATTAGCGCGAATTTAGAGCATATTAAGGAAGTGTCTTAAGATTGAAATAAAATGGTTTTTGACAACATTTTTATTCACAAACAGAAATTGATTTCTGCATTAAACCGAATTCAAAGAGTTTTGGAATAAAAGTTTTTTTCTCCCCTAATACACCTAGCGCTCTAGCTGATGCTATTTATTCTGATGTGGGGTTCACCTATGTGGATGATTTGATTAACTATCTTGGAATGCCTTTATTCCATACTAGAGTTACGATAGGTACTTTTCTTTCGTGGTGGATAAAGTAATAAAGAAGCTGTCTAGTTGGGAAGTGAGGACTTTGTCCCTAGTAGGTCGTTTAACGTTGGTAAGTGCAGTCCTTTTGCCTATTCCAAACTATTTCATGACTATGGTTTGTATCCCATGTATCTATTTGTAAGGAAACCAAGCATATTGCCCGAAATTTCCTTTGGGGTTCTAATTCAAATTCTAAAAAACCCATTTCAGTATCCTGGGATGATTGTTGTTGCCCTCACGATGTTGGCGGTCTGGGATTAAGGAGGTTAGCTGATCAGAATAAAATTTTCCTATTGAAGTTTAGGTTTCAGCTTATTTCGAAAAACATATGCTCTTTGGGTCAAAAGTGTTGAGGAATAAATACAATGTAAAAGATTTGCTACCAACGTCCATTGTTAGAAGTAACTGTTCATTTCTTTGGAGATAGTTGATAAAGGTCTAGCTTGAAGTAATTGCTAATGTCTATTGGTCCATTGGAGATGATCGGCTCATGAATTTTTGTAATGATGTGTGGATTCGATAATTAAGGCCCCTTCATATGTTTTATAAAGGTATTGGTCAACCGGATGATACACTACAGGTTTGTGAGTTTGTTACAAAAAATGGAAGTTGGGACTGGTCTCGTTTGAGTTATCTTGTACCAGATCATATTGCCGCACAAATCACAACCATCTTGCCTCCTTCTAATGTAGGTCAAGATCGATTAGCATGGAAATGGATGAGGAAAGATGATTTTTCCACAACTGCAACTTATAGGAATATGCATGCTATTGATGACATGGGTTCCATTTCAATTTGGAAGATTATTTGGAAAGAGATGACACCTCAAAGGGTTCGAGTTTTCCTTTGGCTTTTGTGGCAAAACAAATTATTGATGAATGGTGAGCGAGTGAGTAGACACGCGACAAGCGATGGGGGTTGCCCTAGATATAGTAGTGTGTTGGAAACGGAATCCTATGTAATCCGTGATTACCCATTTCCTAAATCAGTGTGGCTATCGATAATTCCAAGGCGAGTTCAGGGCATTTATTTCTCTTCCGTTTGATGAGTGGTTTCTTTGGAATATGCAAAATATAGTGATTTCTAGTATAGAGAATATGGATTGGCAGACTCTATTTTCTGTAATAAGTTTGTTGCTTTGGAAAGACCAAAACTCATTTGTCTTTTCTAACAACCATAGTTGTATTCAAGCTATTATGGTTACAGGTTATTCTTGGGCAATGAGTTATGTAGAAACTGGTTCAAGTTTGTTTCAACCAAGTCCTATGCGCACGCTGTTGCATTAGTCTTGACCGAAGAGGGTTGTAGCACCCCAAAACCCAGCCTAGGATTTTTGCCTGGATCTTTGAGGTTACATTCAGTGATCAATAAGCAATTTACAAAAAGAATTTTTAAAAACTCATTTCGAACACAGTGATCAATAAGCAATTTACAAAAAGAATTGTTAAAACTCATTTCGAACATAGTTTGCTAAATTTGAACTAAATCGTTTAACAATTTAATATTCAACACAGTAATTAAGTTACGTTAAAAACATTCAGAAATAAAATCTACAGTTTCCATAAACACTTACAGTCCAAAATAGTTTAATAAATTAAGAATTGAAGAAAATCTTTATTAGTTTAATTTAAAACTTATCATTCTGAGACCTCTGGTATGCCGAGTCTAGCTTCAAAACATGAGAGTACCTGAAAGGGAGAAAACTATGGGGATGAGCTACGCGAGCTCAGTGTGAGTCCAAACCATAAACAAATGGCAAAAAACGAGGTTTCAAAAATAATTATCCCAGACAATAACCACTATTAATGTACAAAAACCTTGAAGCGGTAATCAGAGGTACGACACATCAAATAAGTATAAACATTTGCAAATAATTTTAAAAAAAATCATAATCAAGCACATATGCTTAAATGCAAACCGAAGGCAACAAGTTAAAACCCACCCAACCATTTAAACACCACTTCAACCACCCTGCATACCACATAAGACCATGTTAAGTCCATCCACCCTACACACCACAATGGTGGAACTAAACCACTTTAGTAATAATATGCAGCTGAGTTCACATATATTTCTTGAAGACGTACCGCTGTACTGAAATATTGCAGTTAAATTGCCCAAGCAGACTCTCTTCTCTTCATAACCAAACTCCCAAAATTTTCATGCAAATGCAAAATACACACTGTTTGCAAACAATCATACAGAAACGGATTACACATATTCGGACAATCAATTTCAGAATCAGTTATACCCGTGTTCAATTACTAGATAACATCTCAATTCCAATTAATACATTGCTTTAACACATAACCAAACCATTAACTTAATTTTATAGTTACGGATAGCTCGAGTGGTGGCGCATCAAAAAAAGAGAGTATTTATTTTGCTGCCTAATTCGTGTGGGTGGTAGAGTTGAATTGAAATACTGCTGAATGGAGTTTGAACTGGTCATGGAGAGGTTTGAGGAGGGATTTTAGGAGAAAATCAAGGAGATGAGAGGGGAAGGAGGTTGTGCCGAATTTGGACTCTAGCACTCAAGAATTCGGCCAAGAAAGGTGTACTGCTCATTTGGGTTTTTTTCTCTCTTTGGATGAATGTGATAGGTTCTTTTGGCTTTTTTTTTCTCTCTGCTCACTTTTTCCTTTTTGCATTTTTCTTTCTTTTCCTCTACCAAAACCTCTTCTCCCTAAACCATTTCTCTTTTCTCCCACTCTGCCGCCACACTTTTCTAGTTCTCTGCCGATTTGGACTGCTCCTCCTAACACCCTGCTTGTGTTGGTCGAATTTCCCTTTTCTTTTCATCCTTCTCCTTTCATTTCTTTTTGTTGATTCTTTCCTTCCCCTTGCAGCTTACTGCTTTCCCTTCTCTATTGTTTTGGGTATCATTCTTTATTTGTCGATAGTCGTACACTTCGTAGTGGGTACTATTCTCGCGTTATTGGTAAGTGAAGATAGTATAATGTTATCTTGTTGCTGATCAATTAAGTGCTTACCCATTTTCGGTTTGTGCCTAGGAACCTGTCGAAGGTAAAAGGTTTATAATCAACGGTTGGATATGCAAAACTTCCCTCTTTACTCGATCAAAGGTTTCAAAGGTGTGGGTAATTTTCTCAACAAACAGAAACAAGGTGTGTAAACACCTCACTGTAACTGTAGAACAGTAAAAGCCGAAAAGCCGAAAATATAGCGTTTGAGACCACACGAGCGTGCAATCACATGTGTGGTAAGCCAAACCCACGAATCATGGGCGATAGACTATAGAGGCCTTTATGAGCATTTTCATAGGCTTAGGCCGTAATGGGCCATATTGGGCCGAAAGGGGCCATATGGGCCCAATGGGCTTGTGGGCCCCAAACGGATGAAATCCATAATTTGTGACAAATATTGTACTGGGCTATGTAGGTCTCATAGCTTTGACAAAATCTGGGCTGACTGAGCCGCACGAGCGTGTGGGCCCACTTGGTCGAGAAATGGGCCTCGGGCCCATTTACACTATTCTGACCATTTAGGTTATCGAAGTCGCTCGAGGCGACTACGAACCTCTCGAGAGGTCAATATCTGACCGAAATACCCTGTAGGGTAAAATGACCGAAATACCTCTATAAGGTAAAATGACCGATATACCCCCATAGGGTAAAATAACCGAAATACCCCCTTAGGGTAAAATGACGAAATACCCCCATAGGGTAAAATGACTATTATGGCCTTATGTTATGTATGACTAATTTGCTCTATGATATGTATGACTATGATTGAGCATGACATTTTGCATACACGTATGATATTATGTCACGACATATTGCATGGGGATGGGTTGTTATATTTGGAGGAAGTGTACTGTACTGATAAGGTCACGGGTCGCCCAAGACGACTGTGGACTTACTGATGGCTTTGTGTCGTTCATATTACTGGTAAGGTTGCATGGGTTGCCCAAGACGACTGTGGACCTACTGATGGCTATATGCCGTTTATTTTACTGGCAGCTTTGCTGCAATATTGTTTAGTGCCTCAACTAGTGCTAATCTTGGTGTGTCTACCTGGGTGGGTCAATTTTATCCCCACATGGTGTGTTTGGCAGGACGGAGTGGTGTGTAGAGGCTAAATTAGGTAGGATTTCTGACTGCATATCTGTACTGATTAATGATACTATACCGTTACTACATCGATTAATGATATTACATACTATTCACTACATGACTGATATATGTTACTATTATGGGCCAAGACCACACTGATACTATGACTGAAATTGGGCAAAGGCCCTACTGATAACTGGCATTGTGATGGGCTCAAGCCCAATCGTTACTGTTACAGTAAAAGACTTAGGCCCACACTGAACTGGACTGTTATTATAATGGGCTCAGGCCCAAACTGCATTTATCTATTGTTTAATTGACTGTTTGTTTGTTAGGGGATTACACACTGAGTTTTCGTAAACTCACCCTCCTGTTTAACTGTACAGAAAATCCCCAGTCGTAGGCGGGTTGGTGCTTCGAGGGACTCGATGATGGCCACACAACCGCATCAACTTTCATTTTTAGCTTTTGATTTATAAGTAACTAAATTTGGGTTTTTTGTGATAAGGCCTCTTTAAAGTTATAAACTTTAAATTGGGGTTTTTATTTATTTAGTTTGATATAAACTGCTAGTTGTAGAAAAAAAGGGGCTTTCAAAAGGTAACTCTTTTCAAAGACACCACGTTTTCGCAACATTTCCTAAAAAAAACTTTCGCAATAAATGAGATTTTGAAAATTAAAAATATTTTAAAAGTGATTAGCTTTTAATGATGCACGCTTTGGAAATGAACAACCCGTTTTAGAATCACCGTTTAATAACAAAATGATTAATTGATTTTGAGGATTTCAACGACAACAGGTTTTATGCTAAACACTTCAATCTGACACTGCCAGATTCGGCCATAACATTTAGGCTAGGTTTAGGGTGTTACATTTAGTGGTATCAGAGCCAGGTTACAAACTCGATTGTGGAATGAGTTTTTAAACTTTGAATTTCTAAAACTTGCTTTTAAATAATTTGAAGTGTTCTGGAAGGATTTTCTAATTGTGGCACACCAAGTTTCCGCACTGATCCTGTAAGTTCTCTCTGAAAACTGTACTTTGATTTTGACTGAAACTCTCATAGGTAGGAGTACTGAGACTATTGTAGGTAGTACTACAAACTCTTTAGTAGGTTATACTGAAACTGTAGTAAACTAGTAGACACTGATAGACACTGCATTGTGTGAAAATAAACTCTAAGTTATTGCTTTTCATAAGACATCTGTTAATAAACAACTAGAATTATAAACCGATCTGCATAAAATTGTTAATTCAAATAAAACGCGAATAGACAATGAGCACAAGAGGTACATACGGACAAGGTACAAGAGGCCATGATAGAGGTCGTAGAGGTGCACCAGTTGGGTCCTTGTCGTTTGGCCATATACCTAATTTGGAACTAGAGTGCGCAACGGAAACGTAGTGGTGGAGTCTGTGTTATGTGACTGATCTGATAATTGGAAATTTCGAGGACGAAATTTTTTTTTTAAGAAGGGTGAATTGTAACGCCCTAAATTTTGGGCCTAGAAGAAATGGGTTTTGAACAAGGGAATAGTTAGGAGACTGCACATAAATATTTAGTTGTGCAAGAAAGTGACATAAATGAATGTCTGTTTCAGTGGTTAAGTGATTTAGGAGTGTTTGGAAGTGTCTGGAAGTCAGGGGTTCAAGCCTTGGCTTATGCAAAATTTTGTTTTTAGGAAATAAAACCCTTGCCTTGTAACAGTCCGGTTTAGACCCTAGTCGGACCAGTGGTTCGAGACCACAAATCTGAGGTCATAAAAATATTTTAATGATATTTTCTGTGTGAATGATATGTGACATAGCCTGTGTGAAAATTCTGTGTGATAATTTGATTGTTTGTGTGTTGAATTAAGATAAATAACTTAATTGCATAGAGAGTAAAATGCTGTGTGCTGATTTGTGAGTACTTAAATGTTGTTGGCTGTTTAAGGTGGGGACCTTATATTGTTATTGATCCATTTTTATGATAGTGGATATTTAAATTACTAAATAACCATAATATAAATTTGTCTTTTATGGCTAACAAACAGGTAAATTTGTGAATGGGTAAATTAGTTAATAATATGATAAAACAAAAGCAAAATGGTGCTCATCTTTGCTTCTTAGTGCCGAAAATACAAAAAAAAAGAAGGAAGAAAAGCTTTGAAAATTTCGGCAAGGGTTAAGCTTGAATTAAGGTATGTTTGAGCTCGGTTTTTAATAATTTCTATGTTTTCGTAATCGTTGCTTTGTGCTCTACAAAACCCATGCTTGAATTTTGAGTATTGATGATGTTTGTGTGAGATGCCATTGATGCTATACTGAGCTTTGTGATGATTTTTAGTGTTAAATGAAAGATATGAGTTAGATGAACATACTTTTTTCTTGAAGTTTTGATGAATTTAGCTAATTAGGGCTAAATTGAAGAAATGAAAAGTTGAGGGACTAAATAAAAAATTTGATGAAATATTTGGATTTATATAATCCCTAGAGAGGTTCGGCGAAGCATGTGCATGTGTGGAATTTGTGAATTTGATGTTTTGTGAAAAATGGACTAAAGTGTCGAAATGTGTAAATGTGAGGTCTAATTTGTAAATAGCCCCAAATATATATGTTTGGATTAAAATGAATGAATTGATGATTGAATGGATTGGATTTAAATGTGTATAGACCAAGAACGGAGAGGTTCGGATCGAGATCGAGGCAAAGACAAAGTGCTCGATTAATTGGCCATTTCGGTATTTTGACATCCGAGGTAAGTTCGGATATAATATGTGTATTTAGCTGTGTGTAAATGTTGTGAAACGAATAGTTATGATATGATTGATTTATAAATGTTATGTGAGAAATGAATTTACATGGCACTAAGTGTGCGCATTTGGAAGGGTAACCGAGAAGATTAGCACTTTGTGTGTGAAATAATAGAAGTTTCGGCTTTGTGATTGGCACTGTGTGTATGATATCGAATCGAGTTCAATTTTGTATTAAGGCACTGAGTGTGCGATTATAAGAAATGAATAGCACTGTGTGTGTAATGATACGAAAACTTCGGCTTATTGAATTGGCACTGTGTGTACGACATCGAGGCAAGTCGAATAAAAGAATAGACACTAAGTGTGCGATTATAATTAACGACTAGCACCGTATGCGAAACAATAGAAGCTATGGCTTAAATGAATAACACCGTGTGTGAAACGATGGAAGTTTTGGCTCATCGAAATGGCACTCGTAAAGCGTTACCAATATAAGTTCTGTTTAACATATTGGCACTAAGTGTGCGATGAAAAATAGGCTTCGGTTGTCAAATTGGCACTAAGTGTGCAAATTCATTTGAGTAATAGCAGAGGTTGAAATAGAGGTAAAATCGAGGAATTGAATTGTATGAATGGTGAGTAACTACGTGTTGATCAAGGCATGTTTGAATTTATATGGTTGATGATAGATTTAAGAGTTGAATGAATAGTTAATTAAGCATGTGGTTGAGAGTGATATTGTGTTTGGTTGTGTCATTATCTATGTGATGGTTGGATAGTATGATTAGTGATTAACTAAGTGCTGGCAAGGTAAGTATGATACCTATGTGATTGGTGAAATTTGAAGTGAAAAAATGGAATGCTATGTGAGTATTGAATAAAGTTGAACTTGTGTACCATTGATAAAATATCTATGTGATGGTTAAATGTGTATATTGACTTGGTTCATAGAGTTAATTGTTTTATAATTCGAACTTACTAAGCTTTGGAAAGCTTACTGTGTGATTTGTTTCTCTGCTTTGTAGGGTCAGTAAAGCTAGCTCGGATCTGGGATCGTCAGCTTCTCAATCACACTATCGGCATTCTATTTTGGTACTCTTGAAAGGATGTATATAGTTGTTGTAGCAGGCCCAATTTGCCCGGCCCATTAAAACCAAGACAATAATAATAAAGTCCATCAACAGTCTAAATTGGCAAAACAAGAATAATGAATAAAATAGCAGGCCCAAAATCCCTAGTGGCCCAAATACTAAGCTTAGCCCAAACTAAACCTGCTTCTACCCAATTACATTGGCCCAAATTCAGACCCAAGTCAGATCCAAGCCCGAAACCAAATAGACTTGCAGGAAACCCTAGAAGCTTCTAGACCCTTCAGTGCCATTGACTCCCACGCTGTTCCTTGAGCTTCTCGCGTGCTCCTCACGCACGCCGCTTGGGCTTCTCGCGTGCTCTCCATGCAGCGCCTCTTGAGATTTTCACAAGAAGCTCAAGACCAAAGACGCCATTCGTACTACCTCCAACAGAGCGATGTCGTGACGACCCTCCATATCTCGGCCATGTCTCAGACAAAGAAACGAATACAACAGAGCAGAGAAACAACAACAATTGACAGCAAAAGGAGAATATTGTATTTTTATTTTTATTTTTCTTTTTGGTTATATATAAAACCGAAGCAAAACTTGCAACGGAGAATTTTTTTTCAATACGCACACTATTATCAAGCATACGAGAATATAGCAATAAAAAAGAAAAAAATAGATTCAAAAGGTTTCTTGTCGATTTCATCTCCTTGATCTTTTTTTTTAAATCCATTTTATATCTTTTTCTTTCCGTTTTTTGATATAGGCGAAAATAAAAAAAAAAGGGAAGAGTTTTACCTGCGAAGTGTAGACCGTTGGATTGCTTTATTTGTCGTGATCAAAGCAAAGCGGTCCTTCGAGGCACAGGATGGGAAGCACTCAGGTCGGGTTTGAAGGAGAGCGGTTTATCTGACTGGAGTTGGCCACTAGTCGTCGATAGCTATGGCGTTTGTAGTGGCCGAAAGAGAAATCTTATTTTGCGGCTGAGAGAGAAGGCAAAAAAGGATTAGGGTTTTGTTAGGAATAAAAGGGGTGGTCTGTTTTAATTGGTTTTAGGGGTAATAACTCGTCAATGAAATGACGCCGTTCAGGTTTATTTCAATAACCTTGAAACGGTGCCGTATGGGGCCATCCGACCCGCGCCATTCAGGATCCGCGTGTTTCACTCAGGAAGGAATATTTTCATTTTCGATCCTCCCCCTTTTTCATGGCATTTTAATTAAGCCATATGAATGTTCTTATTTTCTTAATTTTACACTCGAATTTTATACGTTATTTTAATTTCGTCCATTTTTAAAAGCGCTGTGTTTAGCAACTCGGGATAATCATCTATTTGGCCCCTATCTTTTGCGCATGTATTGTTCTTAGGTCCTTTTACTGTTTTAATAATTAGTATGTAGTTCCCGAATTTCGCTTACACTGTTAAACTTGCCCTAAATCTGTTTTAATTTGCTGATTGGTCACTCATTTGTCTTATTATCCTAGTATTTTCATTTTAATTGCTTTTATGTATATTATTTACATTAGTTTCATATATTATTCATTTGATTTGTTTTCATATTATATAGTTTATTCCTTTTATATATATATTCCTTTTAAAATTGTTATGTATTGCAATTTCCTTTTAGATATTATTTTAAATTTCTTATATTTTGTATGTTAAATTATTTTATGTATTTTATTTTAGATTTTATTTATCCGTTTTAAAAGTGTTTTAATATTATTTTACGTTTTTTAATAGTGTATTCAAATGTTTTATACATCATTATTTTCTAATTATTGCCTCATATTGTTTTGAATTTATTTTGTATGACTTGTTTTAAACTCATTTTCTTTGACTTCATTTAGGTTCATTTCCTATTATTTTTTCTTTATATTATTTTGCTCCATTTTCTTCAATTGCCAATATCTAAATTGCCTTATATGATTATTGCTAGCATATGAATTGTAATTTGTTAATTTGTAACTATTAAGTATTTGTGATTCATGGTTGTAATGTTGGGTGTATGGATTAATATATTGCTTAGTGTATTAATATTCCATCATATCTTAAGAAATATGTAGTGTTTTAATGTCATTTCGGTTTTAAAATCATAAGGCAATGCTCGTGTTTAGAGGTTTCGAGAAAATCGTGCTCTAACTTACTGAGTTCCGATTCTTCTCGTTTAAAACCTAGCAACCGCGTATCCTTTCTCTCTTAAACCGCATAATGTTTCAAATAAAAAACTTACTCTTGGGATTTTTGGAGATATTGCACCCTAACTTATTGGGTGTGATATTTTATTATCTCGAGATAAGATTTTTAAAAGAAAAAAGGCAATATTCCGTATTCAGGAATTTTGAAAAATAGTGCCCTAACTTACTGGGTTGCGATTTTTCATTTGACACAAATAAAAGAATATCCTTCCCTTTTTTTAAAATATACAAGTATTGAATGTTGAAAGATAAATCCAACTTTGAGAATATAAGAAGTTATGCCCTAACTTATTGAGTATGGCATTTTATTTCTTCGAAACAAGAAGCTTTGGCATCCAACATGATTCTGCTCAAATGTATTTCAAGTAAATGGATCATAATCTAAAGTCCTTTCAAATTTTCGACATCAGGACATTAATTAATCAATTAGGTACCAATTTTGGGCGTATCGAGGGTGCTAACCCTTCCTCGTGCGTAACCAACTCCCGAGCCTATTTTTTGGATTTCGTAGACCAAAATTATTGTTTTAATAAATCAAAGCGTTTTATTAAAATAATCTATCTTAAGGTGATCCGATCACACCTCGAATAAAAGATCAATGGCGACTCCATTTCCATATTTTTTAAAGTTGATCCCCGTTCGTTTTCCTAAAACCCGATAATAAAAAAATGGTTTCGGCAGCATGGCGACTCCACTAGGGACCGAAAGAGAGTCAAGCCGTAAAATTGATTAATTTGTAGATTATGATCCTTTTATTGCATTCATCTCATTTGATTGTTATGGTTCGAGTCTTGTAAAATACTTTGGCATCATATTGCATGACCGCTGGGTCACACCTTTAAGTTGGAGTGAGAAACTACTCCTTCGTGAGGTTTTCACCTCCGTGCAGGATAATGAATCACTTCTGGAATATATCCGTACCTATGTCTTCGTGAGATTTTCATCTCCGTGTAGTCATAGGGAAATGTATTCCCCTGAACTGAACTCGATCCATATGAGCCTATAATGGGTGAGGATTGATGAACCTGCTGGTTCAGGTACCCTCAACTATAGAACTCAAATCACATATAAAAAAGCCCTAGGAGCCTACCCTAGATAGAGCCACGCCAAACCCTAGTGGTCACCCGGTCAGGTGTTCTATGTTGTTTATTTCTCTGGCACGAACGTGTTTTCTTTTGATTGCATTACATTGCATTCATTCCATGTATTTTTATATTAGAGAGAGATGTCGATTTGGGTTCGGTTGCTAAATTAGAGAGCTCGGCATGGAGAATGAATTTCTTGATGAAACGGAAGACAATACGGATGTTCGCATATTTGTAGTCCATTTCATGTAAAGAGCTTTGTCCTTTGGTAAAGTTTCCTAAAAGAAATTGAGTTAGAATCGACATCTCTTTACATTCATTTCATGCATTCACATCGCATTACATCGCATGAATTAGATTTCATGAGAGGACCCTGATTGGTTGAAATTATTTCAGCATTAACCTGGACACCGGTAAAACCAAACATCCTTACGGTACTCGGACCAAGATAAAGGATATGGATCAGAGATTAGAGAAGCTTGAACCACTCCAAAAGGAAATACAAGAAAAACTTCAGCTGCAAATGCAAGAACAGCTTGCTAAGATCCAGCATGATATGATGGATCGGATGATGGAATCTCAAAAAATCATGATGTCTCAACCGACTCAATTCTTGGCATAAAAAAAAGCCCCATGGTTAGAACTGTGGAAGATAGTGAGGAGCGACTATATCCCCCGAGTTTTACCCCGACACATCCTGAGGTGCATCCACGAAAGACATCGGTCATAATTAAACCTCAACAATTAAAAGAAAGTGTTTCGATGCTGCCAAATTTCCAAGTTGAATCGGGTTCTAATTTAGGGGATCATCCAATTAATGCTGATATTCTCGACTTTGATGAGGCAGCAGAGAGAGAAAGGGCAAGAGTTGAATTTCCAAAATAGATAGAGGAATGATGCAAATGGTTGGAAGACAAATTTAGAGCCATGGAAAGCGCTGATAGGCAATATGGAATCGATGCTAAAGATCTAAGTTTGGTGTCAGATATAATACTTCCCCACAAATTCAAGGTGCCAGAATTCAAAAAATACTATGGGACTACTTGCCCATAGGCTCACATAACTATGTTTTGCTTGGGAGAATGACTGATGCGTTAATAATGACCCACTACTAATTCATTGCTTCCAAGACATCAAGCGAGCAAACATCTAAATGGTAGAATCAATTGAGCCATCAAATTGGTTCTTGGAGGATTTAGTACAGGCGCTTATGAAGCGAGACGGTCATGTAATGATATAACCCCATGCAAATTACCCTGCAAAATATGGAAAAGAAACCAAGCGAGAGTTTTCGGCAATATGCACAAAGATGGAGAGAGGTCGCCATACAGGTTCAGCCACCTCTTCTGGAGAAAGAAACCACCATGCTCTTCATCAACACCTTGAAAGCCCCATTTATCAACCATATGTTGGGGAGTGCCACGAAGAGTTTTTCGGACATAGTAATGGCCTGCGAAATGATTGAAAATACTGTGAGAAGCGGTAAAATAGATGCGGGGGAAAGTACTAGAAGGTTAGCCCTAAGAAAGAAAGAAGACAAGGTAAATAATATGGGAGCATACATTAAGGGTTATTCAAAGCAATTTACTGTAGGATCACTGAGGTTGACAACTACAGACCTTCATACTCCTTCAAAGAGTGAATTTAGGCAAAGAATGAATACAGAAAAGCTTCAGTTCACTCCTATTCCAATAACATATCGAGAGCTATATCAGAAATTGTTTGATGAGCACATAGTGTCCCCTTTCTACTTGGCACCATTGTAGCCCCCGTACCCCAAGTGGTACGATGAAAATGCCGAATGTGACTATCATGCGGGAGTTTTGGGGCATTCAATAAAAAATTATCTTGCTTTTAAGAAAGTCGTGGAAAGACTCATTAAGCTGGGCGTTGTCAAAGTGGTTGATATGGTAAATACCGATAATCCACTACCAAATCACACTAATGTTGGAGTAAATGCGATTGAAGAAATGCTGGAAAATGTACACATGCCATACATGAAGAAATCACTGAAAGAGGGACCTTGTTGGATATCTACCCTTATGAACTTGGGAGCGTTCTGAATAATGAGACTGCGAAAAAATTCCTGTAGTATTCAGAGCTTACTAGGAGTAATGTACAAAACGCACTTGCTGCTTTAAGCCTAGAAGCAACAAGAATCTTTTTGTGAAATAGGCTTGTGTCCAGAATTCTTATTTCAATGAGATACATCTCTTAAGCAAATATCTTTTATTCTTTACATTTCATGCTATGCATTCTTTGGTTTTTTGAATATTCTTTCATTTTTATTCATAACCATACTATTCAAATAATCATCTTTACAATCATTTATTCTTGAAACTTGCCTTCGTACCTACAATAAGTACCCAGATATCAACGACAGGAGCGACGTTGTTACTGACTCCCTTTTGAATGAAATATAGGTTTAGGGGATCTAAGGACTTTGAAGATGACAGAAATTGTTACATATCTTCAAATTTGTTAATAGTGGATGAAAAATAGATCCTACATCGCGAGCCAAAAAAGGAGATGACGATCAAGGCCTAGCTCAATGTAGAAATAAGATTCCCTATATATGGGGCATAGATGTTATCAAGCCAGGCTCATCAAAAGCTTATGGACAATGTCGGTTCATTTTTGTGGACGTCAGTTACTTTACTAAGATGGTAAAAGTCACTTCATATGCCAGTATTATAAAGTCGATGTCATCACAAAAAAAAAAAAAAAAAAAAAAAAAAAAAGGGGTCGAAAAGATCATATTGAACCGCACAATGTCAAAAATTTGTGGTCTGTTCAAAGATTAGGTGCCACATCACAGTAAAGGCAGCCAAAAAAAAGAGATCGAGACTTGTAAAGATTGGCATACAGAAGTTACTATTGACCCTCTATGCTTATCAAACATTGGCCAGGACGGTCACTGGGGCAGCACATTTCTCATTGGTTTCACCCATTCAAGTCAAATTTCCTTTTTTTGAGTCTTATCAGAACTGAAATTGGATGAGGTAAAACGCATTTAATCTCAATATGATCAGTTGAATTTGAAGAGAAAATGTTAAAAGTTATCTATCATAGTCAGATGATGCAAGCTTACAACAAAAATGATTTGTCCTAGAAAATCTCATGATAGGGCTTTGAAGAAGATTCTTTCCCATGTAAAAGGGACTTCAGAAGAAACAGGATGTCAAACCAAGAAAGACCTTAGGCAATAAAGAAGGCATCTTCTAGGGAAGCATGGATATTGTCTGAGATAGATGACAAGGACCTACCTAATCCGGAGAATTCAGATTCAATAAAAAGAATTCAAAAAAAAAAAAAAAAAGAGAAAAAAGGAAAAAAATTTTCAGCAAAAAAGAAGAAAGAAAAGGAAAGGCCAAGGTGAAAACCCACAAAAGGCGCTTTGAGACCAAAGAGGATTTGAGTTGAAAACCCAAAAAAGGTGGCTCAAATTTTAATTGACAGTGGGACATACAGTAGTCCTACTATGCCTAAATTAACAATGAAGAAATATGCTATGTCTTGGGGCATCGACAAAGTACATCAAATCCCTAAACACATATTGAACTTAAAATGGTCCTCAAGAAGTTGGAATAGAGAAGCTCAGACTGCGATATCTGGGGCACCTAGTGTCTATTTTACCCATTTCAAATTTGTTATTTGTGATTATATCATTCTTTTCAAAATATGTTCACAATAAATTTCCTTCTTAATTGCGATTGCTATCTTTGCTTAGCATATTTGTTTCGAGCTATGATCCTAATTAATTTCCTTATTGTCCATGGTTACGATCTTTTTCAAGCATTTTGCATTGAAATAACGATTAGTGGACTAATAATATTTTCATAAAATGAGTTTTGCATATTACTCTGGAAGCTTCTGAATAATACAAGAACTTGAAACAGGACTATTGTTTAAAACTCACCAAGTTTAAGGAAGAGTCTAAGTTGAGGCTATCTCATTGGATCTTTTGTCACAAATAGTTGGTGATACAGTCTCAAAGAAAATAGACAATATTAACCCAAGTATAAAAAGGGGAATCATTCGCAAGAAAAATGATATTCTGCATCCATGCGAGCATCATGTATACACATCTGGTTGGGTCACCCGAAGAGTGATCAGTTGAATAAACGAGCTACAAAACCTTATACCCCCGAGTTATGGTGGGATAGAGGGAAGTCAGTATAGATCCTATAACTTTGAAAAGCAATGTGATGGATTGAAGAAGAAACAAAGCCCACATTCTAAAATCACAGTGGGGCTGGGAAAAGATTCAGATCCTATACCCCTAAGCCATAATGAGATGGACCCTGAAGTTACAGTGGGGCAAATCTATTGAAAAAAATATTTGTTTTCTTAGGTTTTCTATCAAGAATACCAGCCGAACAAGAGGGTAGCATATTACCCTGATGAACAATGAACGATGACACCTTAAGCAGGGATCACTCTCATGAAATTATGCATTTATGCAAAACATATTTAGGGGGCATTTGATTCATTCCGATCATTGCATCCTAATCATTGTAAGAAATCATTCTCATGACATTCTGCATTCATAAAAATGTCATCCATAGTACATCTATTTAGGGGGCATTTGATCCATTCCGATCATTGCATCCTAATATTTGTAAGAAATCTTTCTCATGACATTTTGCATTCATACAAATGTCATCCATAATATATTAGTTAGGAGCATTAGATGCATTTTGATCATTGCATTCTAACCATTTTGCATAAGCATAAGCACAAAATTGATTTTACAGCTCAGGTCCACTAAAGGACGTTGTCGCAAAGATCGAGAAATTCAAAGATCTTCCCTTCCTCGGTGAGGCGATCGAAGACAATGAGATCGACAACCCTGAAGTTACAAAAATAGGTCGAAGCCAAACAATTTTTATCTCCTCAAAGTTCCAATAGAGTAGGTGGAGGCTACAAATCCGTCATCCCTGAGTTTACAATGAAGACCAGTCAGTTTTTCTTCAGCAGAGAAGATGGAGGTTACAAATCTCTTCTCCCTGAATTTCTAGCCCCTCGAAGCTCCAGTGGAGTAGGTGGAGGTTACAAATCCCTCCTCCCTGAGTTTACAATAATGACCAGTCAATTTTTCTTCAGCAGAGAAGATGGATGTTACAAATCTCTTCTCCCTGAATTTCTAGCTCCTCAAAGCTCCAGTGGAGTAGATGGAGGTTACAAATCCCTCTTCCCTGAGTTTACAATGAGGAGTAGTTGGTTTTTCTTCAGCAGAGAAGATGGAGGTTACAAATCTCTTCTCCCTGAATTTCTAGCTCCTCGAAGCTCTAGTGGAGTAGGTGGAGGTTACAAATCCCTCCTCCTTGAGTTTACAATGAGGACCAGTCAGTTTTTCTTCAGTAGAGAAGATGGAGGTTACAAATCTCTTCTCTCTGAATTTCTAGCCCCTCGAAGCTTTAGGGGAGTAGGTAGAGGTTACAAATCCCTCCTTCTTGAGTTTACAATGAGGATTAGGCAGTATTTCTTTGAAGTTTCGATGAAGCAGGTTAAAGCTACAAATCTCTTCTCCACGAAATTACATCGAATTGGATCGAAGCGCTAGCTTTCATGCTCTTGAAGATATAGCAGGATGAAACGACGCTACTCGAAGGAGAAAAGCACTGAAAGAGAAATGACCGGACAAAATTGGCCCATTTTGAAGTCTTTGATCTATTCTCGATACATGACAATGAGCAAAGAGGGGCAGCTGTAGCAGGCCCAATTTGCCCTGCCCATTAAAACCAAGACAATAATAATAAAGTCCACCAACAGTCTAAATTGGCAAAACAAGAATGATGAATAAAATAGCAGGCCCAAAGTCCCTAGTGGCCCAAATACTAAGCTTAGCCTAAACTAAACCTGCTTCTACCCAATTACGTTGGCCCAAATTCAGAAACAAGTCAGATCCAAGCCCGAAACCAAATAGAACCTGCAGAAACCCTAAGCTTCCAGCTTCGGACCCTTGACCGCAGCCTCCCACGCTGAGCCCCTTGAGCTTCTCGCGTGCTCCTCATGCATGCCGCTTGGGCTTCTCACGTGCTCTCCACGCGCGCCTCTTGAGATTTTCTCACGCAAGCCTGTGCCATCACGCCATTTGTATTGCCTCCAACGTAGCAGTGTTGTACGACCCCTCCATATCTCGACCATGTCTGTACAGCAAACGAATACAACAGAGCAAAGAAACAACAACAATTAACAGCAAAAGGAGAATATTGTATTTTTCTTTTTCTTTTTCTTTTCAGTTATATATAAAACCAAAGCAAAACTTGTAAAGGAGAGCAATTTTTTTGAATACGCACACTATTATCAAGCATACGAGAATACGAAAATAAAAAAGAAAAAAATAGATTCAAAAGGTTTCTTGTCGATTTCATCTCCTTGATCTTTTTTTTTAATCCATTTCTATATCTTTTTCTTTCTGTTTTTTTATATAGGCAAAAATAAAAAAAAGGGAAGAGTTTTACCTACAAAGTGTAGACCGTTGGACTGCTTTCTTCGTCGTAATCGAAGGAAAGCGGTCCTTCGAGGCACAGGATGGGAAACACTCAAGTCGGGTTTGAAGGAGAGCGGTCGATTTGATCGGAGTTGGCCACTAGTCATCGATAGCTATGGCGTTTGTAGTGGCGAAAGAGAAATCTTCTTTTGCGGCTGAGAGAGAAGGCAAAAAAGGACTAGAGTTTTGCTACGAATGAAAGGGGTGGTCTATTTTAATTTGGTTTTAGGGGTAATAACGCGTCAATGAAACGACGCCGTTCAAGTTTATTTCAATATACCTTGAAACTATGCCGTATGGGGCCATCCGACCCGCGTGACCCGACCCGCGCCATTCAGGATCCGCGTGTTTCAACTAGGAAGGAATATTTTCATTTTTGATCCTCCCCCTTTTTCGTCGCATTTTAATTAAGCCATATGAATGTTCTTATTTTCTTAATTTTACACTCGAATTTTGTACATTATTTTAATTTCGTCCACTTTTTAAAAGCACTGTGTTTAGTAACTCGGATAATCACCTATTTGGCCCCTATCTTTTGCGCCTGTATTGTTCTTAGGTCCTTTTACTGTTTTAATAATTAATATGTAGTCCCCAAATTTCGCTTACACTTTAAACTTGCCCTAAATCTGTTTTAATTTGCTGATTGGTCACTCATTTGTCTTATTATCCTAGTATTTTCATTTTAATTGCTTTTATGTATATTATTTACATTAATTTCATATATTATTCATTTCAAATTTGTTTTCATATTATATAGTTTATTCCTTTTATATATATATATTCATTTTAAAATTGTTATGTATTGCAATTTCCCTTTTAGATATTATTTTAAATTTCTTATATTTTGTATGTTAAATTATTTTATGTATTTTATTTTAGATTTTATTTATCCGTTTTAAAAATGTTTTAATATTATTTTACGCTTTTTTAATAGTGTATTCAAATGTTTTATACATCATTATTTTCCAATTATTGCCTCCTATTGCTTTGAATTTATTTTTATTTTACTTGTTTTAAACTCATTTTCTTTGACTTGATTTAGGTTCATTTCCTATTATTGTTTTCTTTATATTATTTTGCTCCATTTTCTTCAATTGCCAATATCTAAATTGTCTTATATGATTATTGCTAGCATATGAATTGTAATTTGTTAATTTGTAACTATTAAGTATTTGTGATTCATGGTTGTAATGTTGGATTTATGGATTAATATATTGCTTAGTGTATTAATATTCCATCATATCTTAAGAAAAATGTAGTGTTTTAATGTCATTTCGATTTTAAAATCAAAAGGCAATGCTCGTGTTTAGAGGTTTCGAGAAAATTGTGCTCTAACTTACTGAGTTTCGATTCTTCTCGTTTAAAACCTAGCAACCGGGTATCCTTTCTCTCTTAAACCGCATAATGTTTCAAATAAAAAACTTACTCTTGGGATTTTTGGAGATATTGCGCCCTAACTTACTAGGTGTGATATTTTATTATCTCGAGATAAGATTTTTAAAAGAAAAAAGGCAATATTCCGTATTCAAAAATTTTGGGAAATAGTGCCCTAACTTACTGGGTTGCGATTTTTCATTTGACCCAAATAAGAGAATATCCTTCCCTTTTTTTAAAATATACAAGTATTGAATGTCGAAAGATAAATCCAACTTCGAGAATATAAGAAGTTATGCCCTAACTTACTGAGTATGGCATTTTATTTCTTCGAAATAAGAAGCTTTGACATCCAACATGATTCTGCTCAAATGTATTTCAAGTAAATGGATCGTAATCTAGAGTCCTTTCAAATTTTCGACATCAGGACATGAATTAATCAATTAGGTACCAATTTTGGGCGTATCGAGGGTGCTAACCCTTCCTCGTGTGTAACCGACTCTCGAGCCTATTTTCTGGATTTCGTAGACCAAAATTATTGTTTTAATAAATCAAAACGTTTTATTAAAATAATCTATTTTAAGGTGATCCGATCACACCTTGAATAAAATATCGGTGGCGACTCTATTTCCATATTTTTTAAAGTCGATCCCCGTTTGTTTTCCTAAAACCCGATAAAAAATAGTTTCGATAGTTGTAATATGGCATGTATAGGCTGGTCATTTGAATCATGTTTGATGTTGTAGGTAGCCATGGTATGTGGCTAGATATGTGCTAGTTTTAGTGTGAATGGTTTTGGTATATGTGATACATCTTTTGGCATGATTTGTGAATTGGGATATTTGCTATTGAATGGTAACTTTGTGTTGATAAATGCTACTAGGGGTAGTGAGATTGAGAAGGAATTATGCTTGTGATGGAATAAGTATTGGTATTGAATTTAGTATAAATAGAGTTGAAATTGAATGCATGAGTGGAATGGCAATTTTGGTATGTTTATGGTGATAATATGAGCATGGGATGTTTAGGTTGTATGGCTTGTAGGTTGGACCCTTATGGGTGGCATTTTGACTTTGCAAAGTGGCCTATAATGTCACACGGTTGTGGCACACGGTCGTACCTAAGACCGTGTGTAAATTGGCAGAATGTGGCTTAAATTATACACGGTCTTGGCACGGTCATGCCTTCGGGTCGTGCTAGAAATGGCAGTATAGGACCACAGACAGGACACACGGGTGTCTAAAACCGTGGAGGACACACAATCCCCTCACAAGGGTGTGTTCGGTAGCCGTGTTGATTTTGGCAGTATATTACCACGGGGAGGACACACGGGTGTGTCAAGTAGCTGTGGGTGAGCATGGCCTACCCCCACGGCCGTGTGTCCCCTGTATTTTAGAAAAGTTTCAAATTTTCGTGAAATTTTATACGTGTTCCGTTTAGTTTCGACTCAATTTATAAGCATGCTTAATGTCTTGATGACTCATTTAAGGGACACCATGATTGTATTTGAATGTGTTTGATGATGATTGACTTGGTGTCATGAATGCGATGTAAAATGATCCTATTGTTTGGTAATGCCTCTAAACCCTATTTCGGTGACGGTCTCAGGTCAGGGGTGTTACATGCCTATAGTTAGTAGGCTTTTAAATTATTATGGTTAAAATATGATACAAAGGAGTTCTTGGTCTAGTGGTAAAGGGCATTGGAGTGTACATAGGGTCTAAGGTTCGAGTGGTGGTGCATCAAAAAAAGGGAGTATTTATTTTACTGTCTAATTCGTGTAGGTGGTAGAGTTGGATTGAAATACTGCTAAATGGAGTTTGAACTAGTCATAGAGAGGTTTGAGAAGGGATTTTAGGAGAAAATCAAGGAGATGGGAGGGGAGGGAGGTTGTGCCGAATTTGGACTCTAGCACTCAAGAATTTGGCCAAGAGAGATATATTGGTCATTTGGGTTTATTTTCTCTCTTAGGCTGAATGTGGTAGGTTCTTTTGGCTTTTTTTTTTCTCTGCTCACTTTTTCCTTTTTGCATTTTTCTTTCTTTTCGTCTGCTGAAATGTCTCCTCCCCTAAACCATTTCTCTTTTCTCCCCCTCTTTCGCCACACTCTTCTAGTTCTCTGCCGATTTGGACTACTCCTCCAAACACCTTGCTTGTGTTGGCCAAATCTCCCATTTTCTTTTCATCCTTCTCCTTTCATTTCATTTTGTTTATTATTTACTTTCCCTTGTAGCTGACTGCTTTCCCTTCTCTATTGTTTTGGATATCATTCTTTATTTGTCGATAGTAGTACACTTCGTAGTGGGTACTATTCTCGCGTTATTGATAAGTTAAGATAGTATAATGTTATCTTGTTGTTGATCGATTAAGTGCTTACCCATTTTCGATTTGTGCCTAAGAACTTGTCGAAGGGTAGAAGGTTTATAATCCACGGTCAAAGGTTTCAAAGGTGTGGGCGATTTTCTCAACAAACAGAAATAAGGTGTGTAAACACCCCACTATAATTGTAGAAGGACAAAAATTGAAAAGCTGAAAATACGGCGTTTGAGACCACACGAGTGTACGATCGTGCGTGTGGTAAGCCAAACCCACGAATCATGGACGACAGACTGTAGAGGCCTCTATGAGCATTTTCATGGGCTTAGACCGTAATGGGCCACGTTGGGCCGAAAGGGGCCGTGTGGGCCTAATGGGCTCGTGGGCCCCAAACGGATGAAATCTATGATTTATGACAAATACTGTACTGGGCTATATAGGTTTAATAGCCGTGGCTAAATCTGGCCTGAACGGGCCGTGCGAGCAAGTGGGCCCACTTGGGTGAGTAATGGCCTTGGGCCCATTTACACTATTATGACCATTTAGGTTATCGGAGTCGCTCAAGGCGACTGCGAACCTCCCGAGAGGTCGATATCTGACTGAAATAGCCCCATATGGTAAAATGATCGAAATAACCTGATAGGGTAAAATGATCGAAATACCCCCATAAGGTAAAATAATAGATATACCCCCAGAGGGTAAAATGACCGAAATACCCCCATAAGGTAAAAGGACTGAAATACCCTCATAGGGTAAAATGACTGATATACCCCATAAGGTAAAATGATCGATATACCCTCATAGGGTAAAATGACCGAAATACTCCCATAATGTATAATGATCGAAATACCCCATAGGGTAAAATAACTGAAATACCCTCATAAGGTAAAATGACTGATATACCCCCATAGGGTAAAATGACTGAAATACCCCCTTAGGGTAAAATGATTGAAATACCTCTATAGGGTAAAATGACTATTATACCCCAAGAGATGAAATGACTGTTATGGCCTTATTTTATGTATGACTAATTTGCTCTATGATATGTATGAATATGATTGAGGATGACATTTTGCATACACGTATGATATTATGTCACGACATATTGCATGGGGATGGGTTGTTATATTTGGAGGAAGTGTACTATACTGATAAGGTCGCACGGGTCGCCCAAGATGACTGTGGACCTGCTGATGGCTATATGCCATTTATTTTACTAGTAGCATTGTTGCAATACTGTTTATTACCGCAACCGGTGCTAATCTTGGTGTGTCTGGCTGGGTGGGTTGATTTTATCCCCACATGGTGTGTTTGGCGGGACAGAGTAGTGTGTAGAGGCTAGATTGGGTAGGATTTCTGACTGCATATCTGTATTGATTAATGATTCTGTACTGTTACTACATCGATTAATGATATTACATACCGCTCCATCGTGGTGACCGATATGTGTTTCATTATGGGCCAAGGCCCCACTGATACTATGACTGAAATTGGGCAAAGGCCCTACTGATTACAAGCATTATGATAGGCTTAAGCCTAATCATTCTTTATTCTGAGAAAGGACTTAGGTCCACACCGAATCGGATCATATTGTTATTATGCTCAGCCCAAATTACATTTATCTACTGTTTAATTGACTGTTTCCTTGTTAGGGGATTACACATTGAGTTTTCGTAAACTCACCCCTCTGTTTAACTGTACAGGAAATCCTCAATCGTAGGTAGGTCGGTGCTACGAGGGACTCAATGATGGCCACACAACCGTATCAACTTTCGTTTTTAGCTTTTGATTTATAAGTAACTGAATTTGGGTATTTTTTGTGATAAGGCCTCTTTAAAGTTATAAACTTTAAATTGGAGTTTTTATTTATTTAGTTTGATATAAACTGCTAGTTGTAGAAAAAGACGAGTTTTCAAAAGGTAACTGTTTTCAAAGACACCACGTTTTCGCAACATTTCCGCAATAAATGAGATTTTGAAAATTAATAACGTTTTAAAAGTGATTAGCTTTTAATGATGCATGCTTTGGAAGTGAAAAACCCATTTTGGAATCACCGTTTAATAACAAAACGATTAATTGATTTTGAGGATTTCAACGACAATAGGTTTTACACCAAACACTTCAATGTGACATCGCCAGATTCAGCCATAACGTCTAGGCCGATTTTGGGGTGTTACACCCAAATTTGGGAGATTACATTAACCTTCGAAGTGGCTCGGTCTTTATCAAAATCAATTTTCATTTAAAACTCTAGTTTATTCCGGTGATTTACAATTTATAATCTAGTTAAACTTATTAAAGTTAACAGAGGAATTAAAATGTAATTATTTTAAATAAAACAATTTGGTTTAATCACATATTAACAAATGATAACCTAAATTTTATAACCTCTTCCTCTTAAGGAATTCAAAATAATAACATTAACAGAAATAAAGATGAAACAAAAGCAGAGACCCTCTAATGTCGTGTCTGCATCCTAGCCGAAAGGATTATCTGTAAAGATCAAAATTAAAGGGAGTGAGCTATGAAAGCTCAATATGAATCCTTTTACAATAAACCAAATTATACAATTATCTTTTAAAACATTAAATAACACCATACATCACTATTAAGATTAACAATCGGTTATAAATATCGGTCAATTTCAAATACGATAATTCGGTGATGTTATTCTAGTCAAGCAATATTAATTTTCTCAAACATATACAATCAATTGAATCAGTTTTAGAGTTATTCTCACTATTCACGAAAGATATATGCACATAAATTAGTTCAATCATTTTATCAAGTAAATTCTGTCATGCATGCATAAATTGTCAAATGTGTCATACAAAAATCTATTGTCCTACCCCCAACCACTAGCGCACCAAAATTAGGAGTTCTCGTAAACTCCCTCCACCATCACTCCAATTTGTAAGCCACACGGGCCAGCCATCTAGGCTGTGTGAATGCACACGGGCCGGTCATCTAGGCCGTGTGAATGCACACAAGTGTGTGGGTCAAAAATTGAGGTTTTTCCCTAAGGCCGTAAACGTAGTTCTAATCGAATGTAGGCCTACCATAGGGTCCGTATGATCTGAATTAGACTTTATAATTTATATATGATGATCTGGTGATGAATAATATGTTATCTGTGCTTATATTCACTGTGATATCTGTTAATTGAGTGTTATTTGCTTAATTTGAATATGGTCAGAATCTGGATAACTGTATATGCATTTATGATATCTGATAATTTTGTATCTGCATTAGGTTGATATTTGTGATAAAGGAGGAAGTGTGGCAGTTTAATTATCTATCGATTTTGGTGGCTAAGCCACATATAAATATAATTCTGGTGTGTTATCGCACTTTGGTCTAACAACTAGTTTGCAAATACTTTGAAACGTGACATATAGTCTCTATGTGGTGTGTAGGGATGGATGGGTACTTGATACCCTATTTGGTGTGTAGGGAGGTGTAACAGCCCATTTTTTTGAAATGTTAGAATAGTGATTTTGGGACCACAAATTCAACAAATAGGTTCATAAACATTATTATTTAATATTTACAAGTCAAATATGGTATTAAAATAAATTTTGAATTGATAATTTATGCTATTCGAATGAACAAGTAGGTTCAAGTGGTAAAACCCTAAAGTCAAGTGGTTTTAGAAAATGAGGTATTCGGACCTCATTCCTATAAATCAAGCCGTAAATATTTTTATAAATATTTACAGAGTTTTATTAAGGTTGTATTAAAGTTTCGTTAAGAAATTATAATGTTTCGATTGTCGAAACCATTTTTTATTTTAAGTTTTAGAAAAATGGGGATCGACTTTTAAAATGAAACATGGAGTCGCCACCAACCATTTTTGTTTAGGTGTGATTGGATCACCTTATAAAATATTTTGGTCTACGAAATTAAATAACAAAAAGGGTTAGGGAGTCGGTTACGCACGAGGAAGGATTACCATCCCGTACGCCCCAGAATGAGTACCAAATCGATTAAATAGTGTCCTTGTGTTGAAAACTTGAAAATGCTTAAGGTGTGACTCTTTTTAAAGGATGTTAATTAATTTTGAATTGAACTTCAAGATTAACTCGTTTCAAAAGAATGAAAATATCATATCCAATACATTAGGATATAACACGTTTATACACTACAGCAAAATAGACTTTTAGCGGCGTTTTTTTGGGCATTTAGCGGCGTTTATAAGCGCCACAAAAAGTATTTGCGGCGCTTTTCTAAGCACCACAAAAAACGCCGCTAATACAACCGCCGAAAATTTTTGCGGCGTTTATGCGCTAAAAACGCCGCTAAAGATCCTGACTTTTAGCGGCGTTTGTAAAA
This sequence comes from Gossypium rotundifolium, assembly GCA_025506655.1. Classification (NCBI taxonomy): domain Eukaryota; kingdom Viridiplantae; phylum Streptophyta; class Magnoliopsida; order Malvales; family Malvaceae; genus Gossypium; species Gossypium rotundifolium. The sequence goes on from CP106728.1 coordinate 149,574,003, forward strand.
AAAGCACCGCTAAAAACCATGGTCTTTAGCGCGCTTCTTTAAAAAAAAGTCCGGACTTTTAGCGCTTATAAAAAACGCCGCTAAAAGTCGAGGATTTAGAAAAGTCGCTTTAGCCGCTTTCCCAAAAACGCCGCTAAAAGTCAGGGCTTTAGCGGCGCTTTTCCAAAAAACGCCACTAAAAGTCAGGGCCTTTAGCGGCGCTTTCCCAATAAACGCCATAAAATTTCTTGACATTTAGCGGTAGCTTTTGTACAATCGCCGCTAATTTGTGCTGATTTAAAAAATAAAATTTTTCAATATTATACCCTCCCGCACTAAAAACCAACCAATAACAAGATATAATTCTAATGCAAAACAACAAATTTAGCATAAAAATCACATTGAATACATTAATTCTAAATGATACTTGAAATTTAATAAATTAAATGAATGATAATTGAAAATATTGTAACAATAATGTTAAATGTAATAATGTCAAAACTTCTTACAACGAAAAACTAAATGTCTAAGATGGCGGTTTCATGCATTGCTTGAAACATCTCGCATCATATGCTGAAGCTAGTGCTAGAGCTCTTCATATTTTACATTACGCTCTACTAGCATCGATGCTACCTCTGCCTCCTCGCAGCTGCCATCGCCTCTCTCTTCTTCTTTGCCTCCCTTGTCTGTGCCGCTTCGCATCCGCCTAAGCTATTCTTGGAGTTCTTCATATTTTCTTTGAACATCAACAATTTGTTGCCTCTGCTCAACCGTTTCTCTTGCATCCGAGCTATCTGGTTTTGTAGCCTCGAACTTTAGACGAGATTGACCCCTAAGGCATGTACTCTTGGGGAGGCGGATCCAAAATATTGGGTCGGGTAACACGGATCCTTTAAATCGAACCCGACCATACCTTTCAAGACCAAAAACATCAGTGATAATTCTATTAAAAATATACTAAAGATTAGCAGAACTATCAGTCGAAGCAGTCGTACCTTTCAAGACCCAAAACATCTGTAATAATTCTGTTATCAATCTCCTCAAGATTAACAGAACTATCAGTCGAAGCAGCCGCTTCATACTCGGCCTTCTTCTCCTTTAGTTTATCCTAATAAATCAACGAAAGAGTTAGAAATGAAATATATAAATAAGAAAGAATGCAACATAATTGAACATTATAAATTTAAAACTATAAACGATGAATTAAACTATTATAATTAAACGGTAGAAATATTTATAAAAATAAAATTTTATTAAGTAAATATACCAAAATTTACGCACTTCGGATGTCATCGGAGATCCATCCTTCTTTCTATAAGTAATGTCAAAAAGTCAACGCGTCCAACTTTTGACCAATCAAAGTTTCCTATATTTTAGCGAAAAATATAATTTAATAGTATAAAGTAATTAATATTTGACAGAATTAATAAATTATAATACCTCGGCGTCAGCTACACAAGCAAAACTTCTAGAACCTGCCATGTGCGTGAATTTCTATTTTTGTCTGCTGCTTATTCCAACTCGCTCACGGTCCTACATAATGCAATTTGAATTATATATAGTAAATACTATAAACCAAATAATTTATACGATTTTTGATGTACGTAATACCTCCCCTTTTTTTGAATTCCAAAATCTAACTTGATCTTCCCATTGGTACCTCAACATTCCCGGTGGAACATTTCTTAATTTTTCGTCGAGGCTTATGTCTTTCTTAAAATATTGTTTTTTGAGCGTGCTTTTATTGTCTCTTCATTTTTTACCCAATGTCTTCTTAACATAGTCATCAGAGACCTCTAAATTAAATCTACCCTAAAGAAAAAAAGTATAAAAGTTAATATAAATGAAAATTAAATTAAAGTATTATAAATTACATTCACGATTTATTACCTTAATATTTTTGAGAGCTCGATTTTGTTGGCATCGGGCATGTGATGCCATGATTCGTAGTTAATGGGCAACATATTGGGATTTCAAGCTAAAATGCCCAAATAGCCTCCTAACAATGATCTTCAGATCCAACAGTGGCCATCATTGTTTCTCCTTACTTTAACACGATCGTTAGGCTCTAAGTCGTATAAATCTTTAAGTAATGTACGTCCCCGACCTCTGCGTCCCACCACCTTCAAATTGAAAAATGATATATTATTATATTAAAATTGAAAATGAATCAATAGTAAAATTCAACATGCATGTAAAATAAACTTAACATTACTTTCAAATTCTCCAGGCTCGTCATCTATGTCCGGCAGAGTAGAAGATCCAACAACTGTTTGGTGTTCACTACTATTAGCTTCTTCTGGAGTTGGAGTTTTGCGGACAATATTTAAATCTCGTAATCATCTTCTAGGCATTTTTCCTGCAATACACATGAAAATTATTTAACATGACCAACATGAAAATTATAATATTACATATAAATAGACGTCAATCGTTAAATCTTACTACATCATATTTCGTAAATATCTTCGTCCACATCCTGACGAACCCATTGAAATTGTTGACTAGTACTAGGGATATTTTCAGTTAAGTCTTGTTCTGGAAAAGGCATAGTTTCGATCTTTTGACTATGTCATCTCTACTTCCACCGCCAATGTCGAAGAAGTCTCTAGGGGTGTTTCAAGTACAACGTACCAACCCTCATCGCTTGGATCTTCCGAGTAAAAACTTGTTTAACTTGAGAAGAAAACACATACGGCTCGTCCATCGCTTGTTCTCCTGTGAATTAATTGGGAGAAATTCACCATTGTAAAGCCATATTGATCGTTTTTAATTTCATGAGCCGTATTCACATCAGCCCAATCACCTCGAAATAGGATAACTTTGCATTTGCCGTAATAATCCAACTCAATGATGTCGAATAAGTCCGTAATATTCCAAATTCCCTCGATCGGATTTACATCCCAAGCACTAGCATAACTTGTAATCGAAGAATTAACAACAATTCCACAATTTTGGGTTCTCCTCAATCTCTCGCGATACCTTGTATGAAATCAGATCCGCTGATGAGGAAGCCACTTTATCTTTAACTATTCTGTTTGGACCTTGTGAAAGCCATTTAACGTCATCATTTACTTCATTCCGACTCCAAACCTATTGAGTCAAAAGTAAATCGAGTAATTATGAATGTTATGAGAAAATATTATTACTTGTCAATGAAAATTTAAATTGCATACCATTTGGCTTAACCATTCATGGAATGATTCTGCGAACAACTTATTAATTTCTCGTCGATTTAATCTTCGAGATCGTGAACGAGCTCTCAATATTTGTTTGTACTCACTACGGTAAAAAAGGTTTTACTATGTTAGAAGACAAACAAATCATAATTGATGAGTATTTATCAAATTGTAGAACGATTTCAAATGGTTCCATTGAATCGTGATGAAAAGAACGATCGATGTGCTTGGACCCACGATCTATCGCCTAATTTTGTAATTTTGACTCGCCAATCGGTTCTCAAAACTTTGAAATAAATAAGTTTCACCAAATTATGATCTGTGAGCCCAAAGATTTCTACTTGGTCATTCATTCTTGTTTCAACATCTTCCAAATACCTCGAACGTAAAGTCATACATTCCTCTCGCTAAGTATCCTCGACAATTGATCCTTCCGGATAACGATTATTGTGGCGATATGACTTCAATTTGGAAAGGAACCTAAACACGATATATAATATTATCAAAAGTTGGAAATAAAGGCATTTAGCTGAATGAATGAATATTTTGCAAATAAAGTAAGACCTTTCAATGGGATACATCCATCGATAGAAAATGGGTCTACCAAGAAGTGCTTCACGCGGGAGATGAATTAACAAGTGCACCATGATAGTGAAGAAGGAAGGCGGGAATATCTTCTCCAGATTGCATAAAGTTAATGCGGCTCGATCTTGTAGTCTCTCAAGTTCTTGAACATTCAAAACTTTACCACAAATGCCTTTCATTATATTTGATACTCAATTACAGTGAGCCGCCACCTTTTTGACATACAACACCGCATAGCAACCGGCGAGAAGTCTTGCATCAATATGTGATAGTCATGCGATTTTAAGCCATATAATCTTCGGTCCTTAAGACTCACACATCGCGATATATTTGATGCATACGCATCCGGGACCTTTATATCCTTCAACACCGTATAGAACACTTCTTTCTCCGTCTTTGACATTGAATAAATAGCAGGCGGCAACTGATATTTCATATTCACAAGTGCTAGAGGATGAAGCTCACGCCGAATTCCCATGTGGACTAAATCAAGTTGACTCTGAAGATTATCTTTTAATTTTCCATCGACATTCAAAATAGTCGCAATGATGTTCTCGCAGACATTTTTCTCTATGTGCATGACATCAAGGTTATGGCGTAAAATCTGATGCTCCCAATAAGGCAACTCAAAAAAAATACTTCTTTTTTTCCACAAGTCCGCCTCATTAGGATCATCCTTTTCATCAGATTCATCATCAGATTCATCCCTAGATCTTCTATTTCTATGCGGGTTTGTCGGTTGATTCATCTTCCCATAAATGAAATTCATATCTTTCAACATCAACAATATTTCGGATCCACCGGTCTGCGAAGGAGCTGATCTGAACTCTTCAGTACCATCAAACTGAGCACTCTAAAATCTAAATGTATGATTTTTCGGTAACCACCGATGATGCCCCATGTAAGAAAACTTCTTCCCATTATATAACCATTGCGAACATGTCTGCGCAGCACAACACGGACAAGCATAACGTCCCTTAGTACTCCAACCAGATAAATTAGCATAAGCCGAAAAGTCGTTAATAGTCCACATTAATGTCGCACGTAAATTAAAGTTTTCTTTTCTCATTGCATCAAATGTCTGAACACCAACCCATAGTTGTTTTAACTCGTCAACAAGTGGCTGCAAATAGACGTCAAAAACATTCCCCGACCCTTTCTCTCCAAGTATAATCATAGACAAGATAAAAGAAGATTGTTTCATGCAAACCCATGGAGGCAAATTGTAGGGAACAAGCACCACGTGCCAAGTATCAGACGTTGTGCTCATAAGTTTGTAAGGGTTAAATCCATCGGATGCTAGCCCAAGCCTCACACTCGAGGATCGCTTGCAAAGCTTGGAAATTTAGAGTCAAAACATTTCCAAGCTAAAGAATCTGTAGGATGCCTTAACAACCCATCATCGGTTCATCCATCACGATGCCACGTCATTGATTCACTATCTTCGACGACATGAAAAGTCGTTGAAGCCTCGGTATAAGGGAAAATATCGCAAAATCTTAATCGGCGCTTCTTTGACTGTGTACCGTGTTCATCCTCGTTCATCGCCCTCTATATTTCTATTAATCCAACAGGATTGGCGCATACATGACAAAGATCGTTGGTTTATTCGATCGCCTAATACAACATGCGATCATTTGGGCAACTATGAATTTTGTTGTATCCAAGACCCAAATCCTTTATCAATTTCTTCATGTCTTTGGAAGATCGAGGATTTTTGCAACGGAACATTTCTTGCGTAAACTCTAACAAAGATTGTCAACGATTTTCGGTCCACCCCCAAACATTTCAAGTGAAAAAGACGAATACTGTAATGACAATTTGGAAAATTTTGATCCTCATATAGTTCTTCATTCATTTCACCAAGTAACATGTAGAACCTCGCCGCTTCTTCATTTGGTCGTTCATCTGGTACACTTCTTTCCCTTCGGTGAAAGTATTTCCTCCAAAATTATGATCATCGGTTGCACCCAAGTCGTGGAAATGACCAAACCATCATCACAAGATATTAAAAGCATCCCGCAACATGTTTTCGATGTTATCGTCACTAACATTCGATTGAAAGCACTATGAGGATACCCAGATTCATCGATGAAGATGCTCCACTAGATGTAGACTCGCCATGAAAAACCATATTTTGTACCCCGGACAAAGCCATCAACAACTAGATGTTCGTAAACCACTTCACGATAATGCCGCTAATATTGCAACACTTCTTACACGGGCAAAGAATCATATTCTCTTGGCTTGCATTTTGAAATGCGAAATTCAAAAAGTTTCTACTCCATTTCGATAGCCGTTGCTTACTCTTGACAATTTCATCCAACTCCTATCCATTTCAGTAGTTGTTGAAGTCTAAAGTTGACAATAAATTATACTGGCTAATTTGTTAATTAATAATTTATGTAAATAATGCTATGGAATTTGATCTTAAAATTAGGTAACTTATGTATTCTTTAAGATCCATCATATGTGGCATTGTTACACCTAGGAAGGATCCGTTATATCTGACAGTGAGATATAAGGCAACCCGTCAGGTTTCCAGCCTATATACTTTGAATCCTTTTTTTTTTTTAAATTTATACAAGTATTATGTAAGTTATGAAGTTTGATCTTAAGGGAAAATTATGTAAGTTATGAAATTTAATCGTCAACTTAAATAATGCTATGGAATTTGATCTTAAAATTAGGTAAGTTATGTAATCTTTAAGATCCATCATACGTGGCATTGTTACACCTAGGGAGGATCCGTTATATCTAATAATGAGATATAAGGCAACCAGTCAGGTTTCCAGCCTATATACTTTGAATCTTTTTTTTAAAATTATACAAGTATTATGTAAGTTATTGAGTTTGATATTAACTTAAAATTAAGGGTTAAGGGTTAGGGGTTAGGGTTTAGGGTTTAAAGTTTAAGGTTTAAGGTTTAGGGTTTAGGGTTTGAGGGTTTAATACATGTTATATTATTTCGATATGGAATTTGGTATTTCGTTTAGATCCATCATACGTGGCATTGTTACACCTAGGGAGGATCCGTATATCTAACAATGAGATATAAGGCAACCCATCAGGTTTCCAGCCTATATACTTTGAATCTTTTTCTTAAAATTATACAAGTATTATGTAAGTTATTGAGTTTGATATTAACTTAAAATTAAGGGTTAAGGGTTATAGGTTGTTAGGGGGTAAGGGTTAGGGGTTAGGGTTTAGGGTTTAAAATTTAGAGTTTAGGGTTTAAGGTTTAGGGTTTGAGGGTTTAATACATGTTATATTATTTCGATATGGAATTTGGTATTTCGTTTAGATCCATCATACGTGGAATTGTTACACCTAGGGAGGATCCGTTATATCTAACAATGAGATATAAGGCAACCCGTCAGGTTTCTAGCCTATATACTTTGAATCTTTTTCTTAAAACTATACAAGTATTATGTAAGTTATTGATTTTGATATTAACTTAAAATTAAGGGTTAAGGGTTATAAGTTAGGGGTTAAGTGTTAGGGGTTAGGGGTTAGGGTTTAAGGTTTAAGGTTTAGAGTTTAGGGTTTAAATTTTAAGGTTTAGGGTTTAGGGTTTAAGGTTAAGGGTTAAGGGGTTTAATAAATGTTATATTATTTCGATATGGAATTTGGTATTTCGCTTAGATCCATCATACGTGGCATTGTTACACCTAGGGAGGATCCTTTATATCTAATAAAGAGATATAAGGCAACCCGTCAGGTTTCCAGCCTATATACTTTGAATCTTTTTCTTAAAATTATACAAGTATTATGTAAGTTATTGATTTTGATATTAAAATTAAGGGTTAAGGGTTATAAGTTAGGGGTTAAGGGTTAGGGGTTAGTGGTTAGGGTTTAAGGTTTAGGGTTTAGGGTTTAAAGTTTAGGGTTTAGGGTTAAAGGTTTAGGGGTTTAATACATGTTATATTATTTCGATATGGAATTTGGTATTTCGTTTAGATCCATCATACATGGCATTGTTACACCTAGGAGGATCCTTTATATCTAATAAAGAGATATAAGGCAACCCGTCGTGTTTCCAAATTTATATACTTTGAATCTTTTCTTAAAATTATACAAGTATTATGTAAGTTATTGATTTTGATATTAACTTAAAATTAAGGGTTAAAGGTTATAAGTTAAGGGTTAAGGGTTAGGGGTTAGGGGTTAGGGTTTAAGGTTTAAGGTTTAGGGTTTAGGGTTTAGGGTTTAAAGTTTAAGGTTTAGGGTTTAAGGTTTAGGGTTAAGGGTTTGGGGTTTAATACATGTTATATTATTTCGATATGGAATTTGGTATTTCGTTTAGATCTATCATACGTGGCATTGTTACACCTAGGAGGATCCTTTATATCTAATAAATGAGATATAAGGCAACCCGTCAGTGTCCAAATTTATATACTTTGAATCCTTTTCTTAAAATTATACAAGTATTATGTAAGTTATTGATTTTGATATTAACTTAAAATTAAGGGTTAAGGGTTATAAGTTAGGGGTTAAAGGTTAGGGGTTAAGGGTTAGGGTTTAAGGTTTAGGATTTAAGGTTTAGGGGTTTAATACATGTTATATTATTTTGATATAGAATTTGGTATTTCGTTTAGATCCATCATACGTGGCATTGTTACACCTCGGGAGGATCCTTTATATCTAACAGTGAGATATAAGGCAACCCGTCAGGTTTCCAGCCTATATACTTTGAATCTTTTTCTTAAAATTATACAAGTATTATGTAAGTTATTGATTTTGATATTAACTTAAAATTAAGGGTTAAGGGTTACAGGTTAGGGGTTAAGGGTTAGGGGTTATGGGTTAGGGTTTAAAGTTTAAGGTTTAAGGTTTAAGGTTTAGGGTTTAGGGTTTAGGGTTTAGGGTTTAGGGTTTAGGGTTTAGGGTTTATTGTTTAAGGTTGAAGGTTGAAGGTTTAGGGTTTAGGGTTTAGGGTTTAGGGTTTGAGGGTTTAGGGTTTGAAGGTTTGAAGGTTTAAGGTTTAAGGTTTAGGGTTTAGGGTTTAGGGTTCGTGGTTTAAGGTTTAAGGTTTAGGGTTTGGGGTTTGGTGTTTGAGGTTTGAGTCTTGAGATTTGAGGTTTGGGGTTTAAGGTTTGGGATTTGGGGTTTTGAAATGAAAATATGAAAATACAAAATATATATATCTTATTAAAAATTTAAAATTACAATAAATTTTAAAAATTAAAAGTACTTAATTTTTTAAAAATATTAATAATATAAAACAATTATAGAGAAATATATAAATTTTAGAGTTGATTTTGAGTACCAAAATATATAAATTTTTTTACCATACCACTAAACAACATAAAACCAGCAGCTGATATAAAAGGAAAAGGCCAAGATATAAAAGGAAAATGCCAAGATATAAAAGGAAAACAAGTTCCCAACTAAACCAGGGAACTAAACAATGAATTTTAAGAGGTAATGTGACCTAATCCTATTGGTGTGTGGGCATTTTTATTTTTGCCTTGCATTTTCTTTAAACTTTAGCTAAATTTCTTCTATATTTGCTTCATTTCTTGCTTATGTACCATTCATGCATTTCGGTGTTTTTCAAAGTGCTATGTATATAGTTACGTGTTGTTCTTATGTGTTTGATTGATTTTTAGATTTTTGTTAGCAATTAGTACTTTATTCATATGTAATAATTTATGTCTAACTAAAAGCAAGAAGGTTTTATACATGTTAAAACATTTACTAGTACGAAAGTGTAAAAATTTCTAAAAGGCGCTTGCACAAACAAAAGGTCATTATTTTAACACAAAACCAAGACTAAGATTAACAAGTGGAAAGTAAAACTAAGATATGAAAGAACTTACTTTTCGGTGATAACGCAGAACCAAATTGTAACTAAATCAAGAAGCCACTTATCTTTTAGAATTAATGAATTCACCGCAAATGCATACAGAAATTTGGTTGTATGTAGTGGTAAAAAAATTGTCATTCAAAATTCCAACACACAACAAGATCATGCAGACCAAACATTATATTAAATGATCCAAAAAGATATATATATATAACAACATAAAAACAGTGATGAAATTAACAAATAACAAAATTTATTATATTAAAAAAACATTATATTAGCAAGATTCTTAACAACTTTTAGAGGGGGAGAATTAAATCTATGATCTTTCGAAGGGCACTATAGGTCTTAGTATTGATGAAGGAAGTTATGCACTTCTATCAATGTTCTCATTGGGATGCAACTAAATCAGATTAGAACCAGTTTCCATGTAGCACAACTTTCTGTTTACACTTAATAACCTAGGTTATATACATACAACTAAGTTATATACAAATTTCAACTAAGTTATATACAAATCAGATTAATAATTTTTAATAACTTAATAAAATCAAATTTCAACTAAGTTATATACATACAACTAAGTTATGCCTAAAAGTAACCTAGGTTTACAGCTTTCAAACTTAATAAGAAGAAATGTATGCCAAAGATGTAATATCAAATAAAATGAACATCTAATTATATCTGCAACTACGAATAAATAGATTTCTTCACTTCATGGCCTGTCAACTAGGAATAAATACAGACCAGAAGAACATCTAATGATATCTGCATGCCGAAGTGATTTTGATAAACCATAGAATCAATACATATTAGAAACTGTAAATAAAGATATTCAAATACCTGGGGTTTGATTTTAGTTCTTGTCCAAATCTCAAACTCTTTCCAGCCGTCATACCTATCGAAGAAAGATTAAGAAGGTAAACAAAAGAAAAAAAATGATATAAATAAAAAAAAACCCTAAATCAAAAAACCATCTGTCTACAAATTAAAAGAAAGTGTTACCTTTAAGAAACTTGTTTGATAAAGGGAGAAAATACTGAAACTCCTATTCAGCGAGAATAACCATGAAACCACGAAAAAAACCAAATTAGGCTTCTTCCGGGAAATTTGGGATTAATAATTTTGAGTTTGGAGGAGACTAATTGGGAGACGATAGGGAAATTAGGGATTAGGGAAATTGAGTTCTGGGAGGAAAGCAGTTGGGAACGATGGGGAAAATTTGGGAATAAGGAATTTGAGTGTGGGGAGGGAAACAGATTGTGAACGATGGTGAAAAACTTGGGAAATCAGGGTTAGATAGTGGAAAGGGATTAGGGGTTCGTTGTTTCTGAAAATTTGGGGAAATTTTTTAGGGATTAGGGGAAAGGGATTTGGGGAGAGATTTCGATGGAGGGGGAATTTTATGTTCTTTCGACTTTTTGTTTAGGGTTATAGCAGATGGAACAAAATGACAATGTTTTGCATTAAAATCTGAATCACATTCGGCATTTTTATATAAAACGCCACTAAAATAAATGACAAAACGAAGTCACTTTTGTAAATGCCTATAAAAACTCAAGAGAATAACGACGTCGTTTTGTAAATGATTATTATATTCATGCATTTTAAAATAAAATGCCAAGAAACTGAAGCCTCTGGCGTTTTCTACAAACACCACTAAAATCAAATAACAAAACGAAGTCATTTGGTAAACGCCTAAAATCTAAGTTTAATAACGACGCCATTTTGCAAACAGTTAATATATTTATGGCGTTTATACTTAAAACGCCAGTACAACACAACATATTATGGCGTTTTACTTATAAACGCCACTAAAATCAAATAGTAAAATAAAGTCGTTTATGTAAATGCCTCAACAAACTAAGCAAAATAACGGCGCTGTTTTGTAAACATGTAATATATTCATGCGTTTTAACATAAAACGCCACTAAAACACAAGCTTTTAAGCGCTTTTTGAAAACGCCACTATAAACAAATAAAACACATCATTTTCATTGTTTTGGACGAGCCATCGAACATAAGCTTCAAACAGCGTGCTTCCAAGTTTCCCATATATTACCGAGCATTTTAATAAAATGCCACTATTCCTAACTTATTATTATTTTTTAATTTATTTATAAATATTTTATAGTTTTGTATATATTTTATAAAAACCTTAAACCCTAAACCCTAAAACCCTAAACCCTAAACCCTAAACCCTAAACCTTAAACCCTAAACCCTAAACCTTAAACTCTAAACCCTAAGACCCTAAACCCTAGAATCCTAGACTTTAAACCCTAAATTCCAAACCATAAACCTTAAACCCTAAACCTTAAAACCCTACACCTTAAACCTTAAATCTTAAACCCTAAACTCTAAACCCCTATATCATAACTCCTAAACTATCATCCCCTAACCCCTAACCCTTAACCCCTAACCCTTAACCCTTAACCATTAACCCTTAACCATTAACCCTTAAACACATAAAACCCTAAACTTTAAACCACAAACTATACACCATAATCCCTAAACATTTAAAATATATAGTAACACTTAATTAACCTTACACCTTAAATTGTATATGCTAAACCATAAACCCTAAACTATAATGATAATTAATTTGATATAATAAAATTAATATACCTATTTTACAATTATGTAAGAAATTATTTAATATATAAATTAACAGAGACTAATTACTCTAAACCCTAAACCTCTATCCTATATATCTTATAAACCCTAAATCACACAACATAAACCCCTAACCCCTAACTCTTAGCCATTAACCCATGAAACCCTAAATTTAATTTAAACCATAAACTACACGCCATAATCCCTAAACATTTAAAATAGTAAATACTAAACCTTACACCGTAAATTATATATGCTAAATCATAAACATTAAACTATAATGATAATTAATTTAATATATTACAATTAATATATCTATTTTACAATTATGTAAGAACCCCTAACCCTTAACCCATGAAACCCTTAATACCAATCATATATACCCAATAAAACTTTAACATTATTTGCGGCATTTTCCCAAAAGCGCCGATAATGCTCATACTTTTAGCGGTGTGTTCCCAAAAGCGCCGCTACTTCTCAGACTTTTAGCGGTGTTTCCCAAAAGCGCCGCTAATGTTTAGACTTTTAGCGGCGTTTTACAAATAAACGCATATATCTAATTTTAGCGCGTTTATTACCAAAACGCCGCTTATTGATCTTTTTTTGCGTTTCTTTTCAAACGCCGCTAATGTCTAATATTTGCGGCGTTTTTATTTAAAACGCCACTAAAAACGCCGCTAAAAGTACGTTTTGGTGTAGTGATACCTCGATACCGAGATCATCTTTTATCTTCAAAACATGTAATTAAAAGGGTATTTGGTTATTTGGTTGAACGGAAAATCGACACCCAGTACGTTAGAGCGCAATTCCTCAAACTCCCAAACATCAAATATTGCCTTGTTTTAAAAAACTTTTTAAATAAGTGCTTAAAAATGACTCAAAATGCTTTTATTGAATCAGTAAATGATGAGAAACAAAAATGTAGTATCAAGCATAAAATAATAATAGGTGAATACAATCTTTGTACAAATGGTTGACAAAATATTATGCACATACAATTCAATATATGCACAATCAATAATCTCACAATTTCCATTTTGAAAATACCAACATTATTAATCAAGAATCAAAAATTAAAAATATAACTAATTAAATACAAAATAAAATATAGCAAATTTTAAAATAAATAAGCAAATATTATACATAAAATAATATGTGTCAATTTAAATAAAATAGACATAATAAAACTTGATATAAAACAAATGTATATATAAAATTATAATGATATATAAAAGTAATTGGAATAAATAAATACATAATTTAAAGTAAGATCTTTAAATGAACAATTATATTTATATAAATTTAAAATAAAATATATACATAGATGGATTTAAAAGAAACTATATGCATAAAATAATATGAAATTAATAATAAATACAATTGTAGTAATAATAATATCAAAAGTAGTAGTAGTAGTAGTAGTAGTAGTAGTAATAGTAATAATAATAATAATAATAATAATATTATTATTATTATTATTATTAATAATAATAAACATCCTAGATTAGGGGTTATGCGTTAGTGTAATTCATGAGATAGTGGGATCATTAGGTGTGTTGGATGTGTTCTAAAGAGTTTCAAGAACCCTAAGATGAAAGGAAATATAAGGAAATGTAAGGAAATGTAAAGAAATGAAAGGAAATGAAAGAAAATGTATGGAAATGTATGGAAATGTATGGAAATGTAAGGAAATATATGGAACGATTAGTTAAAAGAGGAAACCTAAGTAAATTAGGAAAGTGAACATTTTGGAAACCTAAGTAAATTAGGAAAGTGAACATTTTGGAAACCAAGCCAAAATAGGAAACTAAACATTTTGGAAACCAAACCAAAATAGGAAACTAAACATTTTGGAAACCAAGCCAAAATAGGAAACTAAACATTTTGGAAACTTGGAAAATCTGAGTCACATGCGACAATTTTTGGAAACTTAAAATGACCCGGAATGTCGAATTTTAGAGCCCAAAGGGAACTTAGGGCCAAGTGACCCTAAAAATATAAAGTACATGAAATTTGACCCAATAACGGACTTGGAAATGTGGCCTGAAGATGCCACCTAAGGCCTTAGGAAATGGCCCACATGCAAAAGGTTTTGGGCTTGAGTTCGAGTCACATAAGAAGCAAATAAAATAAGTTTTATTTTGCTTCTAGAAGCCCAAGAGGTGGACGGCCCAAGGCTTGCAAAAGAGGAGTTTCACTCTCTTTAAAACTCGGCTAATTAGAAGATCATAAGGACTCTTAAGGGAAGAGTTTAATTCTCTTTAAAATTCAGCTAAATAGGTGGATAAATGAAGAATTATTCTTTAATTAGGAAAATAAGGAAGAGTGGTGGCCAAGTTAAGGATTCTTGGCCTAGTAAATTCGGCTATAAAAGGAGGGACTAGGGCCATTCATTATTCATTCTCCTCTCTTTCCTCCGCTTGAATATTCTTCTTGAGCATCCATTCTTTTCTTCTTTTCTTTTAAACCTCCTAGCCGATTTCCTTCTAAGCCTATTATTCCTCTCTTCTTTCATCTTTGAAACCAAATACATAAGGGAAACATAGCCATTGTTCATCAAGTCTCTAAGTAGAATCTCGAAGGTTGAAGTCAAGGTGCAATCGATTCTTTCAAATAAGGGTAAGATCCAAGTTTAGTTTTCCATTCTTTTATATTCTAGACTTATTGAAATTTAGAGACTAATTTCGATTATTAATCTTGGCGAATCATGGAAGAAGAAATTCTTTTCGAAGGTACACCATAGGCCACGTGTTCCCTAGTTATTCGGTGAATTTCGGATTTAAAGTCCATAAGGTAAGCATCTAAAATATTCGCCAATGTTTGTGAGATTATCTAGATCAATTCTTTAATTATTGAAAAGACGAAAACTAACCCATATTGAGATTCAAGGTTGGCCGAATATCAGGTAGAGGAAAAACCAAACTTTCGGGATTTGTATAAACACCAAATCGGCATCAAAGGTAAGTCTTTTTACAAATCCTACTAGGATTTGGATATCATAGCCAAATAGAATTTATGCTAAGTAATAAAGGATGAATCAAATGTAGGGACTAAGGATCTAAACTTTAGATCTAGCTTTTGAATCTCAGGAATCGCTAAACAAATCGTGTGTGTACCCTTACTAACCTTCAATATTTCATATGGCTATTATTTAATATATAAATATGTATAAGAATGTGAATGTGGCTAAGTACCACAAATGTGGCAAAAGGTACCTGTGCACGCTTTCCTACTTCGGATAGGATTGTGAAATATGTTATTTTATAACATGCGAATATATGTATATAAACATGAAATTAAGTAAGTTATGCATAATATATATATTTGGGGCATTCGGGATTTATGTGAAAGGGGAAGAGTAGGTGTTGACTTCGGTCTCACCAATGAAGGTGTTGACTTTAGTCTCACCAACGAAATATAGGTGTTGACTTGGTCTCACCAACTAAATACTGTGTGTTGACTTGGTCTCACCAACGAAGGTGTTGACTTCGGTCTCACTGTGAAAATATGTTGACTACGGTCACATTGCGTAAATTTTGGTAACCGGTTACAATAGTGTCTAATGACACAACGTATATGGGCGTAATGCCTTCAATGGAGAGTAGCGGATGGAGGGTTGACTTAGTAGTCCCCACGGTGTGAATGGCGGTACGGTGGTGTGTAGCGGATGGATCTTTAGGCTTGGGTTGGGTTGCATCATCATTTATCTTTATATGATTATGAATTTGATATGAACATGTATGCCCGATTTGTTGAATGTTAGTCTTGTGTGCACATTGAGTCATTGACTCACCCGTTGGGGAACTATTTTCGTGTAATGAACAATGACGACCGGACGGTAGACCTTGAGGTGGCCATGCATCAATTTGAAGATTTTATTTATTTTGGACTTTATTTCTTTTAGCACATTTAATTTTATTATTGGGTTTTACTTGATGTAATAAGGCCATAAGGCCCAAGTTGGATTTCTTTATTTCTTTTTACTTTTAATTATTATGTTTACGGATTTTTATTAAGTAAAGATCAAGCAAATACATTTTAAAATAAAACCTAAATGTTTTGTCACTTTAAATAAATGGATTTTAATGTTGGATAAATTGGTTTTCAAAGACAAGCCCATTAAACCAATCTTTTTTCAAAATCACACAAGTTTTTCTCTAAGTAACAAAAGAATTTTGAAACCGGTTTACTTGAGGAACATACCGAGATCCGTCCATTCTCGCAAATGGGGTGGGTGTGTTGTTTCATTAGCTTTAAAATACACCAAATAAAAATGAATTAAATGAAATAGCATAAAGAAATAATCAAAGAAAAAATATAGGGATCGATTGAAGTTAAAATAAAATTACAGGGGTCAAATTATAATAAGTAAATGGTTAAAAGCATTAAATTGAAATTTAATCAGAAATATGGGGTAAAAATCGGAAATAAAGACAATAAGTATGACTAAATTGCAATACGCGAATAATATAGAGGGTCAAATGGGAAATATTCCCAACCTACCAAAACACGACGTTTAAATCTTAAAAATCGAAGGATCTAATTAGAACAAAAATGAAGTTTGAGAGACAAATTAAAAAAATAACGAGAAGGACCGAATTAAAAAACGATAAATTGCGAAAGGACCAATGCAGTAAATAACCCTTTTAAACAAAACACGCGTATCCTCCGGGTTTTCGGGTCGGATCGATCGGGTTGTGATCTATACGACACCGTTTTAGGGCCACTGAAATAGGCCTTAAACGGTGTCATTTCATACACATTTTTTCTAAAAATATAAGAACCTAAAAACAAAACAGAAGCTCGGTCCCTTTTTTTGAAATCAAAACCCTAGCCCTTGTTTTTCGCTCTCAGTCGCCTCTAGAAACCTTTTCGATTTACCACTAAAACACCATTGTATTCAACGAAAAGTGATACATGAACGTCGGATCCATTTCTATATGCGTCGATTCACCTTGCTCTCAAACCGGATCTTTATCTAACTCCGATCGCGACAGATAAGACGAAGATCAAAGATGGTAAACCTTCTTTTCCACTTTTATTTCTGCATGCGTACTCAAAAATAAAAGAAAATAACAAAAACTCTAAATTTAAAGATGGAATCACCTCTTTTTTATTCTTGCTTTTCGATTTCGTATTTTTTTGTATTTGTTTTTCTATGCCTTCGTAAAAAAATAGTGTACCATATTCGCCTTTTTTATAGCCAAAAAAAGAAACGAGATACACATTTTTCTGAAATAATTTCTACTATATTCTACACTATTCTGTGGTTCTTGCTACTGTTTTTCACTTTCTATTGCAGGTACAACCGCGAAGGATCTCTACTGATGCTGGCGCACGTACGCCTGATGGCCGCTGGAGTGGATGCACGCGAGATGCGTGTGGGGAAGGCTGTTGAGGCATGCAATGCTGGAATGCCTTAGAGCCCTCTAGGGTTTTCTGGAATTATTAGAAAATTGGGCCATTCGGGCCTATCCATTATTGGGCCGATTTGGGTCTGTTGTAATTAGCATTTAGGTTTGTTTATTGGGTCTAGGTAGTAATAGGTTCGGGCTAACCAAGGCTAGACTGTTTTGTAATTTTATTGTTTTTGGGCTATTATTATTGGTTTTATTTTGGCTTTATTTTTATTATTTTGGGTTAAATTTTGGTTAAATAGGCCCGGGCAAATTGGGCCTATTACAGCTGCCTTTTTTTATTATTGTTGTGTAACGAGAATAGAGCAAAAACTTCAAAAAGGGCCAATTTTTTCCGGTCGTGCCTTTTTCAGTGCTTTTCTTCTTCGAGTAGCTTCGTTCCATCCCATTGCATCTTTAGGGGCATGAGAACTAACACTTCGATCCAATAATTTAGACTTGTAGCTTTAATCTGCTCCGCAGCAACTTCTGAGAGATAAGATTTGCTATCTTCAGTCTACTCCACTGTAACTTCAGGGAGATGAGACTTTCTATGGTAAATTCAATCCGACCTACTGCAATTTCAGAGGTATAGGATTCGTCATTTTAATCAGCTCCACTACAACTTTAGGGAGATAGGATTAACTGTCTTCAGTTTGTTCCACTGCAACTTCATGGAGATAAGACTTGTGACTTCAACCTGCTCTACTGCAACTTCAGGGAGATAAGGTTTGATCCTCAATGTAATTTCAGGGGGAAGGGGTTTGTAGTCTCAACCTACTCCACTAGAACTTTGAGGCTATAAGATTTTAGAGAGAAGAGATTCGTAACCTTAATCTTCTCTGCTGAAACTTCAAGGAAATAATGATTGATCCTCAATGTAAACTCAGGGAGAAGGGATTTGTAGCTTTAACCTACTCCACTGAAACTTCGAGGCAATAAGATTTTAAAGAGAAGAGATTCGTAACCTCAATCTTCTCTGTTGAAACTTCAAGGAAATAATAATTGATCCTCAATGTAAACTCAAGGAGAAGGGATTTGTAGCATTAACCTACTCTACTAGAACTTTGAGGCGATAAGATTTCAGAGAGAAGAGATTCGTAACCTTAATCTTCTCTGCTGAAACTTCAAGGAAATAATGATTGATCCTCAATGTAAACTCAGGGAGAAGGGATTTGTAGCTTCAACCTACTCCATTGGAACTTCGAGTGATAAGATTTCAGAGAGAAGAGATTCATAACCTCAATCTTCTCTGCTGAAACTTCAAGGAAATAATGATTGATCCTTAATGTAAACTCAGGAAGAAGGGATTTGTAGCCTCAACCTACTCCATTGGAACTTCGAGGAGATATAAATTCAGAGAGAAGTGATTTGTAACCTCAATCTTCTCTACTGGAACTTCAAAAAATACGGATTGATCCTCATTGTCAACTTAGGAGGAGGGATTTGTAGCTTCAACCTACTCCACTAGAACTTCGAGGAGATAGAAATTCAGAGAGAAAAGATTCGTAACCTCAATCTTCTCTTCTGAAACTTCAAAAAAATACGGATTGATCCTCATTGCCAACTCAGGGAGGAGGGATTTGTAGCTTCAACCTATTCCACTGGACGAGGGAATGAAATCTAAAATCTAAAATCTTCAATCTGCTTCCATGCTATCTTAAGAAGATAAGACTACAATCTTTGATTTGCTTCGCTGTAAACTCAGGAAGACCAGATCTGCTATCTTTAATCTGCTCCACTGCAAACTCAGGGATGCCAGACTGGTATTTTTGATCTGCTTCACTGCAAACTTAGGAAGACAAGATCTGTGAATTCACCGATGTCGCGACCCTATCCTCTTGGGGACTTATTCTGTAAAATCGATTTTATATATTTGTGCTTATGCAAAATGGTTAGAATGCAATGATCAGAATAAATCCAATGCTTTCTAACTAAATGTATTATGGACGACATCTACATGAATGCAGAATGTCATGTGAATGATTTCTTAAAATGATTAGGATGCAATGATCGGAATAAATCAAATGCTCCTAATTGGATGACATTTGCATGAATGCAGAATGTCATGAGAATGATCTTTTTTTAAAAAAAACTTAGGGTTGTCATCGCTCATCATTTATTAGGGATTTATCACTGACGTATTATGCTGCCATCTTGTTCGGCTGGTATTCTTGACAGAAAACCCGAGAAAACAAATATCTTGCACAACAGATTTGCCCCACTGTAACTTCAAAGTTCATCTCATTGTGACCTAGGGGTATAGGATCTGAATCTTTTCCCATCCATCACACCGCGACTTCAAAATGTAGGATTTGTTTCTTCTTCAATCCATCACATTGCTATTCAAAGGTATAGGATTTGTATCAGCTTCCATCTATCCTGCTGTAACTCAAGGGTAGAGGATTGTAACTTGTTCAATCAACTGATCACTCCTCAGGTGACCTAACCAAATGTGTATGCATGATATTTGCATGGGTGCAAAATATCATTTTTTCTTGCGACTGATTCCCCTTTTATACCTAGGTTAACATTGCCCATTTTTCGTATTACTGATGCAATATCTTGTCATTTGCTCAACCACTATTTTTGACAAAAATCTGAAGAGATAGGCTCAGTTTAGTTTCTTCCTTAAACTTGGTGAGTTTTAAACAAAAGTCCTGTTTCAGGTTCTTGTATTATTCAGAAGCTTCTAGAGTAATATGCGAAACTCCTTTTATGAAAGTATTATTAGTCCAGTAATTGTTATTTCAATGCAAAATGCTTGGAAAAGATCATAACCATGGACAAGAATGAAATTGATTAGGAGCATAGCTCGAAACAAATAAGTTAACTCAAGATAGCAAATGCAATCAAGAAGGAAATTTAGTAGTAGTGTGTTTTGAAATGAATACAATAATTAAAGATAGTAAATTCAGAATGGGTAAGATGGAAACTAGGTGCCCTAGATATCGCAGCCTTGAGCTTCTCTTGTTCAAACTTCTTGAGGACCATTTAAAACTCAATATGTGCTTAGGGGATCCGGACTACTTTGTCGATGCCTCAAGACGTCACATACTTCCTCATTGTTAATTCAAGCGTAGCGAAACTACTGTATGCCCCACTTTCGATCAAAATTTGAGCTGCCCTTTTTAGGTTTTCAAGTCAAATCCCCTTTGGTCTCAAAGCGCCCTTTGCGGGTTTTCGCCTTAGCCTCTCCTTTTCTTTCTTCTTTTTTTATTGAAAAATTTTTATTTCTTCTTTTTTCTTCTCTTTTTTTATTTTTTTTGTTTTTTTATTTTTTGGTTTTTTGGCTTTTTTTATTGTTTTGATTTTTTTTATTTCTCTTTTTTTAAAAGGTCTCAAGGTGCCCTTTGCGGGTTTTCACCTTGGTCTCAAGGTCCTTGCCATCCATCTTAGTCAAAATTAATGATCTTCAAGAACAAACCTTCTTCACTACATAAGTTTTTCCAACTTTGACATTTACTTTCCTCTGAAGTCCTTTTGTATGAGAAGGATCCTTCTTAATGCCAGGTCCCCATCATGAAATTCTCTTGAGCGAACCTCTTTGTCATAAGCCCGTATCATCCGTTTTGAATACTTCAATCAAGCTTACTAGAGACATTCTACTTCATCCAATTCTTAATTCAGTTAAAGCTTGGAGAAAAGGAATCTTAACTTCCAACAATTGCTTTCCCTTTCATAAGCCAATGAGAAAGATGTTGCACCAGTGAAGGTTCCGGCCAACGTTCAAGAAACAAAGAAGGTAAATGGTAACTTCTCTATATCAACCTTTACAAATCTTAGTCATTTTCAAAAAAATTGAATGTTTTTTTTGTGGCTACCTTTGCTGTACTGATATGGTGTCTGATCTTTGAACAGACTGTAAATCTTTGACATTGTGCAATTATGTTAAACATGTTCCTTTCTGGCATTCTTTATTGCCACTTTTTTGTTTTTGTTTTTTGTTTGAATTTGAATTTGAATTTGAATTTGAATTTGCATTTAAACTTGGATTTAAATTTGGATTTGGATTTGGATTTGGATTTGGATTTGGATTTGAATTTGGATTTGGATTTGGATTTGGATTTGGATTTGAATTTGAATTTGGATTTGGATTTGGCTTGGATTTGAATTTGGATTTGAATTTGAATTTGGATTTGAATTTGATAACTGCTGATTTTGTAATTTTGGCATATGAGCAACCTCCACCCTCTTATTGAAATAATTGATAACCACGAAGATGAATTGGTACCAGCTAGATACTTTTGACGAGATCTACTCCCATAACATCTATGCCCCACCTATAGAAAGAATGGAAAGACACATAAGTCTTGTCTCCCCAATTTGGCATTTACGGCGTAACTGATGCAATTTCTTTTTCTTGGTAAACCACTAGCCCGATCCTGTTGATAAGCCTGACCATCGTAGAACCATTACCATGGGTTTTTAAAAAAGCATACCCACATTTCAAATCATAGAACCATTACCATGGGTTTTTAAAACAGCATACCCACATTTCAAACCTAACGTTACTCGATATGGTTGTGCGAAAACACCTTGGAATTCTTGAAAATAGCTCAAATGATGTCTCGCCTTATTTTTGTGGTGAGTTAGGCTTTTTCCTAAGCTTGCCACGTCCACTGTCCCTTTGCAGAGTAGAGTCTATTTTCACCATCCTTAACAATTCAAAAGATAGGCTAAAATCTCTGTCATCTTCAAAGTTCTTAGATCCCCTAGACCCATATCTCATTCAAAAAGGAAGTCAGTAACAATGTCGCTCATGTCATTGATATCTGGGTACCTAGGTACGAAGGTAATCCAAAGAATATATGACTCTAAGGATAATTATTTATGTAGTATGGTCATGAATAAAGAATGAAAGCATATTCTAAAATAATATGAACTGGAAAGACTGAAAAAGATGCATTTTATTGAAATAAAAATTCTGGACACAAGCCTATTTCACAAAAGAAATCTTATTGCTTCTAGGCTTAAAGCAACAAGTATGTTTTGTATATTACTCTAAGTAAGCTTTAAATACTACAGGAGTTTCTTCTGCAGTCTGATTGTCCAAAACGCTCCCAAGTTTATATTTCTGCATTTGGCGCGTCATCTAACTTCACAATACCCATGTTAATGAACTTTTCCACCAATTTCTTGAAAGCATGGCAGTTTTTTATCGAATGCCCTGTGACTCCCGCATGGTACTCACATTGGGCATTTGGGTCATACCATTTTGGGTATGGAGGTTGCATCGATTTTGGGTAGTGAGGAGACACAACATGTGCGTCAAATAAGTTTTGATACAACTCCTTATACGTCATTGAGATCGGCGTAAATTGGAGTTTCTCATTGCTTTGCCTTGTGCCAGATTCTCTCGATGGACCCTGATAGCCAATAGTCACTATTTTTGGCTGCTTAATAGTAATCAACTTTGAGCACCCCATGCTTGTATTATCCACTTCATTTTCTCTTTTCCTTGTGGTCATTCTCTTTTTACTTTCTCCCGCCTCGATCATTTCACTTTTTATGGCATTCTCGATCATTTCTCCCGTCATTACGATCTCCGAGAAGCTCTTTGTAGCACTTCCTAGCATATGCATGATAAATGGGGCCTTCAGTGTATTGATAAAGAGCATGGTCGTCTCTTTCTCTAAGAGTGGTGGTTGGACTTGCGTCGCCACCTCCCTCCATCACTGGGCATACTGCCTGAAGCTCTCATTTATCTTCTTCTCTATGTTCTGGAGTGTAATCTTATCAGGTGCCATATTTGTCACGTGGTTGTATTGTTTTATGAAAGCTTAGGCCAAGTTTTTCCATGAACCAATTTGGGAACGAGTCAATTGGTTATACCATTTGGCTGCTGCCCCCACCAGGCTATCTTGAAAGTAATGGATCAACAGTTGGTCATTATTAATGTACCCAGTCATTCTTCTACAAAACATAGTAATATGAGTTTCGGGGCAACTTGTCCCATTATACTTCTCGAATTCAAGAATTTTGAATTTGCATGGGAGTACCAAGTCTGAGACCAAGCTTAAATCCTTGGCGTCAATTCCATAACAGCTATCAGCACTTTCTAAAGCCTTAAACTTCTTCTCCAACCATTTATATCTGTCTTCTAGCTGTTTTGGAAATTCTGCTTTTGTCCTCTCTCCTTTAGCTATTTCATCCAAATCGGGGACATTAGTAATGATTGGATTATCTCTTGAACCTGAGTCAGTTTGGAGGTTCACTGAAGCGTCAGCTTGGAATTGTTGAGGCCTGATCGCAATAGATGGCCTTTGTAAAGTAACTTTTGGTTGTGCTCGTACATGTGGTGGAGTAAAACCAAGGGGATATTGAGGATACTCAGTATTTTCCTCAACATTAACCATTGGCCTCTTTCCTTATCCATAAACCCATTCAATAGCTGCGTCATCTGAGTCATCATATTTCTCTGAGATTCCATCATTTTTTCATCATATCCTGCTAGATCTTAACGAGCTGCTCCTGCATCTATGCTTGCATCTGTTCTTGCATCTCTTTCTGCATTTGTTCCAACTTTTCTAGTCATTTATCCATTGTTTGAGTTTTCTTTCTTATGCTGTAAGGATGCGTATCTAGTAAGGTTTTGTCTGTTTCCAGGTTGCTGAAATAATTTTTAATAAATTAGAGCCTTTCTACAAATTTTAATGCATATGTCATAATGTAATGCGAGTGTTTGAAATGCAATGCAAATGCATGGAATGAATGCAAATAGAAAGAGAGACGTTGATTCAGAATTCAGTTCCATTAGAAAAACATTTCTAGAAAATAAATTCCTTTACATAAAACGGATTACATATATGACTTTGTCCTCATAGCCCAAGTGAAGAAACTAATCCTTTTCTTCGTATCCGGATGTTATGGTCGTGTCTCGTGAACTTTCTCAATAGATGCCTTTTTTAGCTCCTTGTTGTTTGATCCAGGCCGTGACTCTTCACTCACTTATCCTCCGCGATGCTCATAAGCTTCTTTAAGAAAATTGAGGCGTATTGACTCTCGAATAATCCTTGTTGGCTTGAATCCCTGGGCAACGAGGCAAAGTCATATACTATCAATATTTTCTCGTTGTGCCTACTTGGACTATATTTGGATGAATGCATTATAACCCACTTTATCAAGCAACCCATTTTCTTATAACAAACTCTTCTATTTAGCAATCGAATATGAATCAACACCTCCTTTCTATGATGATGAAATGCAATGTAGTCATAAACAAAAGAAAACACGTTAGTATCATATACAAATGGTAAAAATCAAATCAAACAGAAAATAGTCAAACACCTATCCAGGTGACTACTAGGGTTTAACATAGTTCTACCTAAATTGGGCTCTAAGGGTTCACTATATGTGGTTTGGTTCTAAGGAATGGGTACTTGAACCAGCAAATTCCTCAATCCTCACCCATTATAGGCTCATATGGATCAAGTTCGGTTCAGGGGAATACATTTCCCTATGGCCATGCGAAGATGAAAATCTCACGAAGAACATAAGTACAGATGTATTCCGGAAGCAGTCCACTAGCCCATGCGGAGGTGAAAACCTCACGAAGGCATAGTTTCTCACTCCCACTTAAAGGTGTAACCATAATGGTCATGCAATGCAGGTGCAAGTATTCTACCAAAAACATCATAGTACCAGCAAATGCATTAAAAAGAACATGATTTTTCAAAACAATTTTCCAAATTTTCAATCAAAAGGACAAGAATTAATCAATCTATGGCCTCACTCTCAACCGGTCCCCAGTGGAGTCACCAAGCTGTCGAAACCATTTTTATTTTAAGTTTTGGGAAAACGGGGATCGACTTTTAAAATGAAACATGGAGTTGCCACCAACCTTTTTTGTTTAGATGTGATTGGATCACCTTGTAAAATATTTTGGTCTACGAAATTAAATAACAAAAAGGGTTCAGGAGTCGGTTACGCACGAGGAAGGATTAGGACCCCGTATGCCCCAGAGCGGGTACCAAATCGATTAAATAGTGTCCTTGTGTTGAAAACTTGAAAATATTTAAGGTGTGACTCGTTTTAAAGGATGTTAATTAATTTTGAATTGAACTTCAAGATTAACTCGTTTCTAAAGAATAAAAATATCATATCCAATATGTTAGGATATAACACGTTTATACCTCAATATCGAGATCACCTTTGATCTTCAAAACATGTAATTAAAAGGGTATTTGGTTATTTGGTTGAACGAAAAATCGACACCCAGTACGTTAGGGCGCAATTCCTCGAACTTCCAAACATCAAATATTGCCTTGTTTTAAAAAACTTTTAAATAAGTGCTTAAAAATGACTCAAAATACTTTTATTGAATCAGTAAATGATGAGAAACAAAAATGTAGTATCAAGCATAAAATAATAATAGGTGAATACAATCTTTGTACAAATGGTTGACAAAATATTATGCACATACAATTCAATATATGCACAATCAATAATCTCACAATTTCCATTTTGAAAATACCAACATTATTAATCAAGAATCAAAAATTGAAAATATAACTAATTAAATACAAAATAAAATATAGAAAATTTTAAAAAAAATAAGCAAATATTATACATAAAATAATATGTGTCAATTTAAATAATATATACATAATAAAACTTGATATAAAACAAATGTATATATAAAATTATAATAATATATAAAAGTAATTTGAATAAATAAATACATAATTTAAAGTAAGATCTTTAAATGAACAATTATATTTATATAAATTTAAAATAAAATATATACATAGATGGATTTAAAAGAAACTATATGCATAAAATAATATGAAATTAATAATAAATACAATTGTAGTAATAATAATATCAAAAGTAGTAGTAGTAGTAGTAGTAATAATAATAATAATAATAATAATAATAATAATAATAATAATAATAATAACATTAAAATACACCAAATAAAAACCAATTAAATGAAAAACATAAAGAAATAATCAAAGTAAAACTATGGGGATCAAATTGAAGTTAAAATAAAATTACGGGTCAAATTATAATAAGTAAATGGTTAAAAGCATTAAACTGAAATTTAATCAGAAATATGGGGTAAAATCAAAAATAAAGACAATAAGTATGACTAAATTGCAATACGTGAATAATATAAAGGGTCAAATGGGAAATATTCCCAACCTACCAAAACACGACGTTTTAATCTTAAATCAAAGGATCTAATTAGAACAAAAATGAAGTTTGAGAGACAAATTAAAAAAATAACGAGAAGGATCGAATTAAAAAATGATAAATTACGGAAGGACCAACGCAGGAAATAACCCTTTTAAACAAAACACGCATATCCTCCGAGTTTTCGGGTCGGGTCGGATTGGATCGGATCGGGTTGTGATCTATACGACACCATTTTAGGGCTACTGAAATAGGCCTTAAACGGTGTCGTTTCATACACATTTTTTTCTAAAAATATAAAAACCTAAAAACAAAACAGAAGCTCAGTCCTTTTTTTGAAATCAAAACCCTAGCCCTTGTTTTTCGCTCTCAGCCTCCTCTAGAAACCTTTCCGATTTACCACTAAAACACCATTGTATTCGGCGAAAAGTGATACATGAAGGTCTAATCCGTTTCTATATGCATCGATTCACCTTGCTCTCAAAGCAGATCTTTATCTAACTCCGATCGCGATGGAAAAGGCGAAGATCAAATATGGTAAACCCTCTTTTCCTCTTTTATTTTCGCATGCGTTGTAAAATCCTAAATTTTTGGGCCTATGCGTTTAATGGGTGAATATGTGGAATGAGTTAATTTAAGTGTTAGGGGCCCAAATTTTAAGTTTTAAGGAGCCCAAATCTTCTAATTTAAGTTAGTTAAATTTGGCATTAGGGATTAGGGAAGTGGATGGCACAAGGCTATTTTTTTTGGGAATTTTATTATATTTATTCTATGTGGATAATAAGCGGATAAAGGCTATTATTTAGGATTTAGTCTTTAAGGATAATAAGCGGATAAAGACTATTTTGAGGAGATAATAGATTAAGATAAGGAAAAGGGATAGGAGCTATCATGTGTGGCAGTGTTGGCTAGAAATCAATCTCTGCTAAAGGGAGGAATCGGTTTTCTATATAAAGAGGGGGTGTGCCAAAATTTTGGAAGCCTTTCTTTTATTTTCTTTTCTCATCTTCTTCCTCTCAAAAGCTTAAAACCACCATTTTCTTCACCTTTCTTCCTCTCTAAAATTTCTGGTTGGTAGAATCTTTTAACCTCTATTGTTATTTTTCTTCTAATCCCTAAAAGTCGAAATCACATCTCTATTATTCTATTCTTCTCCTTAATACTCATTGGCCAAATCTCTCTTAGCCATCTCTTCAATTCTTAAATCTTTTAAAAACTAAAATTCTTAGATCTCACCTCCTGAAGTTGCCGAATTTTTTCAAGAAAATCCTTGTGCCAAATCAAGAAAACAATAGGTATGTGTCGATTTTGAGTTTCCAATATTTCTCCAGCTTTTCAAAGTCCCTAGCCGAATGGCTATTTAGTGACTAATCAAGGGATTTTTCTTATTTTTGGCATTTCGGCATCTAAAGAGGAGTCCAACGCTTAGATCTCTAAGTCAAAGATCAGTAACACTCAAGTCGTGTTATTTTCGAGATTTCAAGGTAAGGAGATTGTAACATCCTAAATTTTTGGGCCTATGCGTTTAATGGGTGAATATGAGGAATGAGTTAATTTAAGTGTTAGGGGTCCAAATTGGGCTCAGGCTTAGGCAGAGGCCTTGATTAAAATTATCTATTTGGGCATTATAGGGTTTAAAAGGTAGTATCTATGTTTAAAATACCAAAGTGGGCTTGTGGCCCAATCTTAGGAGGTGACGCCACACACAAGGAGTAAGGGGCCCAAATTTAAGTTTCATGGAGCCCAATTCTTTTAATTTAAGTTAGCTAAATTTTGGGCATTAGGATAAGGTGGAGTGGATGGCAACAAGGCTAAAATTTAGGGGTTTTAATGTTTAAAATATGTGGATAATAAGCAGATAAAGACTATTATTTAGGAATTTATTTTATGTGGATAATAAGCAGATAAAGGCTAAAATCTAGGGATTTTATGATTAAAATATGTGGATAATATGCTGATAAAGGAAGGAGGAGTTAGAGATAATTAAGTCTCTTTTAGATGAGCTAGTAGATTAAGATAAAGGAGAAAAGTTAGAATTTATCTACAAAGAGAGTGATGGCCAAGAATCCATCACTTGGAGGAGTAAAGAAACCACTACTACATGACAAAGGGTTGTCAATTTCCTATAAATAGGGGCTAGCTCCTTGTTTACGACATTAAATCCTCTCCTTTTGTGCCGAAATTCCTTAGCTTCTTTTCTCCAAATTTCTTTCTCAATTTCTCTAAAAGCGAAAACTCCATTATTCTCTTCTTTCTTCTAAAAGCCAAAACCCCATTATTCTCTTCTTTCTCCTAAAAGTCAAAACTCCATTATTCTCTTCTTTCTTTTAAAAGTGAAAACTCCATTATTCTCTTCCTTCTAAAAAGTCAAATCTCTATAGTTTTTATTTTATTCATCCTATTTGAAAAATTGTTCTATACTTCCCATTTAAATCCTCCATTGACATTGTCAAATTCTCTCTCTAGTACCAGTAGAATCTCCTAAGTTAAGGTAAGAGTAGATTTTTATTAGTTCTCATAATCTATTCCCAATTTTTAAAAGGCAAAAGCGAAAGCTAATAGTTTAATGGTTTATGATGGGCGACAAGTTGGGATTTGAAGGAAGCCTAGTCGACTAGATCTAAAAGCCAAAATTTATAAGTCTCTAATTTGGGGTTTTAAGGTAAGAATTCCTAGATTTCTATTAGATTTCATCATTATATACAAGATTTTAACTTTATAAGGAGAATTAACGATTAAATATTATTATAGTAACTCGATAAGGATTTATGATGGAATTAAATATGGATCGAGCAAAAGAAAGAATCCTAAGTTTAAGAAACGAGCGATGATCTGCATTGTTGAGATTAGCCAATTGGTTGTGGACCGGCTTGAACAACACCTTAGGCGAGATAGTAGTTGTGTCGACTAAGGATAGCATCGATATAGAAAGCCTCGTTTTATCGGTGTCGGTGTGTAGATTCTTGACACATAAGCTTTGTTATATTATATGTATGTTATGGGCTAAAAGCGAAAAAGGTGTGTAGATCTCTATCACACTAGTTAATCTGAATTATATGTATGTTATGGGCTAAAAGCCAAAAATGAGGTTTGTATGAACGATTCGTATTACCCAGAAAGGATAGGCAAGGGATGCCAGGTACATAATCATAGAAACTTCTCTATGTGTATCAAAGTATGTAAAAATATGTGATCTGTTTAGATAGTTTAATGTTCTGATTCTTGCATGTATGCATGGGATGGGATTGATTGATTTACGGAAGGGGAGCACGTCGCGAGGTGATCGGTGGCTTTGCCACATAGGTCACATAGTGATCGGCCTTTATGACAGGCAGCACAGCTGTCGATATATTATTAAGGTCGCATAGCGATCGGTGGCTTCACCACATAGGTCACATAGTGATCGGTCTTTATGACAGGCAGCACAGCTGTCAATATGGTGTGTAGTGGATGGAGGGTTGATTGTAGAAATCCCCAAGGTGTGATGGTTGGTACGGGGGCGTGTAGAGGATGGACTCATAGGTTTGGGATGGGCCATGTTGCATATTTTGTTACCCTTGTATACGGGCTAAGGCTCATAATGTGTTTGTAGGCCTCAAGCCTTTTTATGTGTTCTCGAGATTTACACATCGAGTCTTGGTGACTCAACCTTTTATTTTCCCAACATTTCGGTGGAGCGAGAGATCGTGAACATGGGAGCCAAGGCGGACTCGAGGGCCATCAAGTTTTATTTCTACAAATTATTTGGGATTTCTTTAAGTTTATTTTATTTTTATTTGGGATTTTTTAAGGCCCTAGTTTTTATTCAACTAAGAAGTTTCCAATGTTATGCAACTTATATATTTTATGTCAAGGTTTATTTATACTTAATAATACTAATATAAGATTTTATTTTTTTAAAATGTCACTTATTTACTCTAATAATGTCTAATTAACTTACGACTTCCAAAACCAACAAGGCAAAAGTTTTCAATGTACAAGCCGTGACACGAGATCGATCCAAATAAACGCATGGGCGATTTGGGGTGTTACAATTTTATATCGAGCCAGATTCAAAACTCGAAATGTGAAATGGGTCTAGAAATGTTTTTAGAAATTTTTTTTTTGGTTCGAGGACATGGCCTTCGAGTCTATCGGCACCCGATCCACCAAGGTAAGTATTCTAAACTCTTGCTGTGTTATTTATGTGGGCTTAATGAGCTTTATGGGACGTAGACTATCTAGGTTAGAACTTGATGGACTCTAGGCTTAGGCAAACAACTCTTCAATTCCATAAGACTTAACTTCACTAAAACAAAACCTGTAAACGAGTCACAAGACTAAGGTGTGGCAACAGGCATATGTATGTCTAGGAGTAGATCCGGAAGAGCTTGGTATTTAAGCAGTCCAAGTGACTCACCTCCTCTTCTCTGGAATCCTACCTGGTGCATAATGACTGTTCACTCTAGCTATAAGGACTTGTTCATGGGCTGAACTCATAATTAAAACCCGAAAGGGACCAACCACCCTATTTTGCAAACAAAACTCCTAAGTTTTATACACTTCCAAAAAAAAAATACATTTGATTTGAAAATGTTCGCAACTATGAAGAAAATTACCAAATTACCCTTGTTATGCAAAATGACTAAAATAGCCCTAATTTGTAGAATTACCAAATTATCCTTGTTTTGTAAAATTACCGAAATACCCCTGAATCACAAAATTACCAAAATACCCTCAGATCACAAAAAATTATCGAAATACCCCCGAATTTCAAAATTATCAAAATACCCAGAATTTCAAAATTATCGAAATGCCCCTAAATTTCAAAATTATCAAAATACCCTCAGAGTTTAAAATTTTTGAAATACCCCAGATTCTAAAATTACCAAAATACCCTCAGTTTCTAAAATTACCAAAATACCCCAGGGAATGCAAAATTACCAAAATACCCTTATTTTATAAAATCATCAAGCTCATTTCAAAAAAAATTTACAAAAATGCCCATGTAGGATAAAATTACGAAAATACCCCTGGGTAGTGGAAAACAACAACAATGACAACCACAACACTTTTCTGTAATGAGCGCGAGTTCATGAA
Organism: Gossypium rotundifolium; assembly: GCA_025506655.1. Classification (NCBI taxonomy): domain Eukaryota; kingdom Viridiplantae; phylum Streptophyta; class Magnoliopsida; order Malvales; family Malvaceae; genus Gossypium; species Gossypium rotundifolium. The sequence continues at coordinate 149,605,782 of CP106728.1, forward strand.
TGTTGATGATTGAATGAATGAACTTGAGACTATAGTGTGTGTATGAATTGAAAGAACTACTTTTAGAACTATTAATCATAAGATCGTTTCGCGATAAATCGGTGGAAGGAAATAATGATTCATAAAATTTATAATCAGATAAATGCAAATCGGTAGAATGAGTACGAGGGGACGAAGATGCTTCAGATGAGCGAATAATGGTGCGTACCCTACATAGTATACTAAGTGTTTATTTTGGCTTTAGAATTAGAGTCTTGCAGAGAAAGCATAGTGGTGAGACTCGGTAGAATGATTACTAGTTAGTTGGAAATTTCGAGGACGAAATTTCTTTAAGGAAGGTAGAAGCGTAACATCCTAAATTTTTGGGCATATGCGTTTAATGGGTGAATATGAGGAATGAGTTAATTTAAGTGTTAGGGATCCAAATTGGGCTCGAGCTTAGGCAGAGCCTTGATTAAAATTATCTATTTGGGCATTATAGGGTTTAAAAGGTAGTATCTATGTTTAAAATACCAAAGTGGGCTTGTGGCCCAATCTTAGGAGGTGACGCCACACACAAGGAGTAAGGGGCCCAAATTTAAGTTTCATGGAGCCCAATTCTTTTAATTTAAGTTAGCTAAGTTTTGGGCGTTAGGATTAGTTGGAGTGGATGGCAACAAGGCTAAAATTTAGGGGTTTTAATGTTTAAAATATGTGGATAATAAGCAGATAAAGGCTATTATTTAGGAATTTATTTTATGTGGATAATAAGCAGATAAAGGCTAAAATCTAGGGATTTTTATGATTAAAATATGTGGATATATGTCGATAAAGGAAGGGGGAGTCAGAGATAATTAAGTCTCTTTTAGATGAGCTAGTAGATTAAGATAAAGGAGAAAAGTTAGGAATTTATCTACAAAGAGAGTGATGGCCAAGAATCCATCACTGGGAGGAGTAAAGAAACCAGCTACTACATGGCAAAGGGTTGCCGAATTTCCTATAAATAGGGGCTATCTCCTTGTTTACGACATTAAATCCTCTCCTTTTGTGCTTGAAATTCCTTAGCTTCTTTTCTCCAAATTTCTTTCTCCAATTTCTCTAAAAGCCGAAAACTCCATTATTCTCTTCTTTCTTCTAAAAGCCAAAAACCCCATTATTCTCTTCTTTCTCCTAAAAGCCAAAAACTCCATTATTCTCTTCTTTCTTCTAAAAGATGAAAACTCCATTATTCTCTTCCTTCTCTAAAAATCCAAAATCTCTATAGTTTTTATTTTATTCATCCTATTTGAGAAATTGTTCTATACTTTTGGCATTTAAATCCTCCATTGACATTGTCAAATTCTCTCTCTAGTACTAGCCGAATCTCCTAAGTTAAGGTAAAAGTAGATTTTTTATTAGTTCTCATAATCTATTCCCGATTTTTGAAAAGGCAAAAGCCGAAAGCTAATAGTTTAATGGTTTATGATGGGCGGCAAGTCAGGATTTGAAGGAAGCCTAGTCGACTAGATCTAAAAGCCGAAATTTATAAGTCTCTAATTTTGGGATTTTTAAGGTAAGAATTCTTAGATTTTTATTAGATTTCATCATTATATACAAGATTTTAACTTTATAAGGAGGATTAACGATTAAATATTATTATAGTAACTCGATAAGGATTTATGATGGAATTAAATATGGATCGAGCAAAAGAAAGAATTTCTAAGTTTAAGAAACGAAGCGATGTCATTGTTCGAGATTGGCCAATTGGTTGTGGACCGCTTCCGAACAAAACCTTAGGCAGATAGCAGTTGTGTCGACTAAGGAGAGCGTCGATATAGAAAGCCTCGTTTTATCGGTAATCAGGTGTGTAGATTCTTGACACATAAGCTGTAACATCCTAAATTAGGGGTTGTTTGTAATTTAATTATTTTTCCCATGTGTGTGCTTGAAGAAATGAATACTATGATTACTTGACATGTTTTAGGGTCTAGTCATAACCCCGAGCTAGGTCTGACTTAGGGCTAAATATTTATTTTTAGTGCTTGAGAGGAAGGAGCTAGGTGAGACAGGGGTTAAGAAAAAATTTTGTGAGAAGTTGGACACAAGGATTTAATTGGCGTGATTGGCTTGGTGCGTCAAAGGGAGTTTCAAGGGGAGAGGTTCGAGTCTTGGGAGTTACAAGGGGGATGCGTTTTGTTTTTGGGCTTTTTGGGCGTTTAAGAAAGGGGCTAAAGTAAGAAGGCCTTAAAAATTAAATGGTGAGGTTTAAGGGCATGAAAGTTGGTTTGGTGGAATGGCTTGGGGTGCCACTTAAGGGTCTTGGCGAATGGACTCAAGTTCGAGTCACGGTGATAGCATAAGGGTTATTTTTTTTATTTTTGTAAATTGGCGCCATGAGGAGAGTAGAGTTGGACGGCAATTGGGACCTTGGAAAGGATGGGATAAGCCTTTCTTTTTCTTGATAATTTCGGCTTAGAAGGGAAGATAAGAGTAAGTATTTTTATTTTATTTTGAAGAGGTGATAAAGGAGGGTGATAATCAAAAGATAAGATTTATCTTATTAAGGAGTAATGGCCAAATGTAGGACTCCTCAAGGCCATTCACAATCGGTTTTGGGGCATAGGTATAGCCGAATGTCTTCCCCCTAAACTCATTCGATGTTATCTTCTTTTCTCTCAAGTACCTAGCCGAATTCCCTATCTCCCTCATCTCTTTCTCTTTTCATTCTTTTCTTTCTTGAGACCATAAAGCCGGCAACAACCATAACCAAACTCTTACCCTCGTTTTATCTTTCTCTTTTCTCAAACTCTCTGCCGAATTCCCCATCTTCTTTTCCTTCTCTTTTTCTTTCTCTATTAGCCGAATCTCTTCCACTCTTGTTGCCGAAATCTCCCCTCTCCCATTAGACTCACTTGGCCGAATATAATTGGTATACGTCTCTTCGTGTTGTCTTTTTCAATTGGTTTGAGAAGGTAAGTGTTTTCCGAAACTCTTCTCCCATATTCTCTTGTTCTCTATCGATTTGGATGAAGGGAAAAGCTGAGATCCGGTATTATTGATGATTTGGCTAACCACTTTTTGAAACTGATTTCACCTAGGAACTCCGGGATTTTCAAAGCAGTAGATCTGATCCTCTATTCTCTGCTAATCGATTTAGTAAGTCTACGATAAGGGATTCTCTTTGGTTCTTCCATTAGATACTTGGAAAAGTCGAAAACTAATCACTTGTATGGATCTAAGGTTTGGCCGATTGCAAGGAATCCAGTGTGTGGCTTCAGGATTTGGTTGGAAACCAAATCGGTTCAAGGTAAGTGCCACAATTGAGTCTTTGGGTTTTAGCTATTATGGCCGAATAGGCCTATGGCACTAACTTTGATGTTGGCCGAATATAGGGTCAAAGGATCTAGCACAGTAGATCGAATCTTCGGGATCTAAGACTCGCGTTAGTAACAAGTGTGTAAAACTCTTTACACACTTTATTAGTTAACATTGCTATATTGTTGCCTTTGTATCATTGTGGTAGTAATTTGCTTGTGGACATGAGCTTGGATTCCGGGTAAGTCCCCTATTACGTGATCTATGATGTATGTTTGAGTATGCCATCACATGCTGTTGAATGCTATGCTATACATAAATGCATGATATATGGAATTATGATAATTGTTATGTAAGCATGATGATGGTGGGATTGATGAGAGGAGGGGGATGATCTTTATGGACTGTCACCAGTGGTTTTGACCACAAGATGGGTTGGCCCCATCAGTTTAATTGTGACTTCGGTCACCAGTGGTTTTGACCACACCGTTGTTAAATTGTGACTAAGTCCCAGTGGTTTGGTACCACCAGTGGTTTTGACCATATTATAATAATTGTGACCTATGGTCATCAGTGGTTTTGACCACACGATAGGTTGGCCCCATCACTTGATTTGTGACTCTAGTCACCAGTGGTTTTAACCACCAGTGGTTTTAACTACACGGGGTAGTTAAAGGAGTACGGATGGTTAGTTGGGTTGCATGTTTGCATGTCTATTAATAAATTGTGTATGAGTTGCATTTCCGGGTGGGGGATTTACACACTGAGTCTTGGTGACTCACCCCTTCCCAAATTATTTTGCAGATGAGTAGATCGCGGAGATGGAGCGAGAGAGGACTCGAGGCGGCCATGCTTGTTCCTTGGTTTTTGGAATTTTATTTAATTCTGTTCATGTTTATTTACTTTCTACATTTTTAATTTGGGTTGTAACAAGGCCGCTAATTATTATTTGGATGTTTACATAGTTGTTTTTACTTTACTTATACTATATTACAAATGAAATTATAAATGTTAAGTGAATCGGTTAAAAGCAATATTTTCAAACTAAATAACTTCTACGAGTTTTCAAAGATGTTACCATCGGGTAGCAAAATACACCAAGTCAACTATAATCCTGATGATTTTAAAATTTTAAATGATCAAGTGTTTTAAAAGGGTTTTCAACACAACCATGGTTATAAAAATCAATCCCTCCTGAGTTTTATCAAACACTGTTTTAATACCTTAAACATATTTTATCAAGTTTTCACCAGACACTCAAAATGTTCAAATCATTTTACTCCGTGACATACCAGATCCGGTCAGGACTCATGGGCTGGGTTTGAGGTGTTACATTTTTGGTATCAGAGCCCGATTCAAAACTCGACTGTGGGGGGCCCAAGGCCCAAAATGTTTTGTTTATGGTAGTAGGCCTTATTGGAATGTTTTGAGAAACTGTTTATGGCTTGAACAGCATTGCATCGTGTGAGACGCTGTATGGTCAGAAATGTTGTACTCCTACGTGTTGGACAGAGCTAGGAGAGCGACAGATGTTGGGTCCAGAGTTAGTGGCGGAGACGGAGGATAAGGTTAGAGTAATTCGGACTCGTCTCAAGGAGGCGTCGGACAGGCAAAAATCTTACGTCGATCTTAAGCATAGAGAGGTTGAATATGTAGTGGGTGATAAGGTCTTCTTGAAGGTATCACCTTGGAAGAAGGTGCTGAGGTTTGGCCGAAAAGGCAAGCTAAGCCCTAGATTCATCGGACCGTACACAGTGTTGAAACGTGTGGGACCGGTAGCTTACCAGCTTGAGTTACCGTAGAATTGAGCCAGATCCATGATGTCTTCCATGTTTCGATGCTGAGGCGCTATCGATCAGATCCCTCACACGTAGTGCCGGTTGCAAAATTGAAGTGAACTCAGACTTGTCTTTCGAGGAGGAGCCAGTACAAATCTTGGATCGAGATGTCAAGGTTTTGAGGAGGAAGTCAGTGCCTTTGGTAAAGGTGTTATGGCGAAATCATGGTACGGAGGAGGCCACCTGGGAACCCGAGGATGTGATGCGGCAGCAATACCCCCAACTCTTCTGATCCAGGTAATTTCGAGGCCGAAATTATTTTAAGGGGGTAGAACTGTAACATCCTAAATTAGGGGTTGTTTGTAATTTAATTATTTTTCCCATGTGTGTGCTTGAAGAAATGAATACTATGATTACTTGACATGTTTTAGGGTCTAGTCATAACCCCGAGCTAGGTCTGACTTAGGGCTAAATATTTATTTTTAGTGCTTGAGAGGAAGGAGCTAAGTGAGACAGGGGTTAAGAGAAAATTTTGTGAGAAGTTAGACACAAGGATTTAATTGGCGTGATTGGCTTGGTGCGTCAAAGGGAGTTTCAAGGGGAGAGGTTCGAGTCTTGGGAGTTACAAGGGGGATGCGTTTTGTTTTTAGGCTTTTTGGGCATTTAAGAAAGGGGCTAAAGTAAGAAGGCCTTAAAAATTAAATGGTGAGGTTTAAGGGCATGAAAGTTGGTTTGGTGGAGTGGCTTGGGGCGCCACTTAAAGGTCTTAGCGAATGGACTCAAGTCCGAGTCACGGTGATAGCATAGGGGTTGTTTTTTTTATTTTTGTAAATTGGCGCCATGAGGAGAGTAGAGTTGGACGGCAATTGGGACCTTGGAAAGGATGGGATAAGACTTTCTTTTTCTTGATAATTTCGACTTAGAAGGGAAGATAAGAGTAAGTATTTTTATTTTATTTTTAAGAGGTGATAAAGGAGGGTGATAATCAAAAGATAGGATTTATCTTATTAAGGAGTAATGGCCAAATGTAGGACTCCTTAAGGCCATTCACAATCGATTTTGGGACATAGGTATAGCTGAATGTCTTCCCCCTAAACTCATTCGATGTTATCTTCTTTTCTCTCAAGTACCTAGCCGAATTCCCTATCTCCCTCATCTCTTTCTCTTTTCATTCTTTTCTTTCTTGAGACCATAAAGCCTAAGAACAACCATAACCAAACTCTTACCCTCGTTTTATCTTTCTCTTTTCTCAAACTCTCAGCCGTATTCCCCATCTTCTTTTCCTTCTTTTTTTCTTTCTCTATTAGCCGAATCTCTTCCACTCTTGTTGCTGAAATCTCACCTCTCCCATTAGACTCACTTGGCCGAATATAAGATTGGTATATGTCTCTTCGGGTTGTCTTTTTCAATCGATTTGAGAAGGTAAGTGTTTGTCGAAACTCTTCTCCCATATTCTCTTATTCTCTATCGATTTGGATGAAGGGAAAAGCCGAGATCCGGTATTATTGATGATTTGGCTAACCACTTTTTAAAATCGATTTCACCTAGGAACTCCAGGATTTTCAAAGCAGTAGATCTGATCCTCCATTCTCTGCTAATCAATTTAGTAAGTCTACGGTAAGGGATTCTCTTTAGTTCTTCCATTAGATACTTGGAAAAGCCAAAAACTAATCACTTGTATGGATCTAAGGTTTGGCCGATTGCAAGGAATCTAGTGTGTGGCTTCGGGATTTGGTTGGAAACCAAATCGGTTCAAGGTAAGTGCCACAATTGAGTCTTCGGTTTTAGCTATTATGGCCGAATAGGCCTATGGCACTAACTTTGATGTTGGCCGAATATAGGGTCAAAGGATCTAGCACAGTAGATCGAATCTTCGGGATCTATGACTCGCGTTAATAACAGGTGTGTAAAACTCTTTACACACTTTATTAGTTAACATTGCTATATTATTGCCTTTGTATCATTGTGGTAGTAATTTGCTTGTGGACATGAGCTTGGATTCCGGGTAAGTCCCCTATTACGTGATCTATGATGTATGTTTGAGTATGCCATCACATGCTGTTGAATGCTATGCTATACATAAATGCATGATATATGGAATTATGATAATCCTTATGTAAGCATGATGATGGTGGGATTGATGAGAGGAGGGGGATGATCTTTATGGACTGTCACTAGTGGTTTTGACCACAAGATGGGTTGGCCCCATCAGTTTAATTGTGACTTCGATCACCAGTGGTTTTGACCACACCGTTGTTAAAATGTGACTAAGTCCCAGTGGTTTGGTACCACCAGTGGTTTTGACCACATTATAATAATTGTGACCTATGGTTATCAGTGGTTTTGACCACACAATGGGTTGGCCCCATCACTTGATTTGTGACTCTAGTCACTAGTGGTTTTGACCACACGGGTTAGTTAAAGGAGTACAGATGGTTAGTTGGGTTGCATGTTTGCATGTCTATTAATAAATTATGTATGAGTTGCATTTCTGGGTGGGGATTTACACACTGAGTCTTGGTGACTCACCTATTCCCAAATTATTTTGCAGATGAGTAGATCGCGGAGATGGAGCCGGAGAGGACTCGAGGCGGCCATGCTTGTTCCTTGGTTTTTGGAATTTTATTTGATTTTGTTCATGTTTATTTACTTTTTACATTTTTAATTTGGGTTGTAACAAGGCCGCTAATTATTATTTGGATGTTTACATAGTTGTTTTTACTTTACTTATACTATATTACAAATGAAATTATAAATGTTAAGTGAATCGGTTAAAAGCAATATTTTCAAACTAAATAACTTCTACGAGTTTTCAAAGATGTTACCATCGGGTAGCAAAATACACCAAGTCAACTATAACCCTGATGATTTTAAAATTTTAAATGATCAAGTGTTTTAAAAGGGTTTTCAACACAACCATGGTTATAAAAATCAATCCCTCCTGAGTTTTATCAAACACTGTTTTAATACCTTAAACATATTTTATCAAGTTTTCACCAGACACTCAAAATGTTTCAAATCGTTTTACTCCGTGACATACCAGATCCGGTCAGGACTCATGGGCCAGGTTTGGGGTGTTACATAAGCTTTGTTATATTATATGTATGTTATGGGCTAAAAGCTGAAAAGGTGTATAGATCTCTATCACACTAGTTAATCTGAATTATATGTATGTTATGGGGTAAAAGCCGGAAAATGAGGCTGTATGAACAGTCGTATTACCCAAAAAGGGTAGGCAAGGGATGCCAGGTACGTAATCATAGAAACTTCTCTATGTGTATCGAAGTATGTAAAAATATGTGATCTGTTTAGATAGTTTAATGTTCTGATTCTTGCATGTATGCATGGGATGGGATTGATTGATTTACGGAAGGGGAGCAGGTCACGAGGCGATCGGTGGCTTTGCCACATAGGTCACATAGTGATCGGTCTTTATGACAGGCAGCACAGCTGTCGATATATTATTAAGGTCGCATAGTGATCGGTGGCTTCGCCACATAGGTCACATAGTGATCGGTCTTTATGATGAAAGCACATCTGTCAATATGGTGTGCAGCGGATGGAGGGTTGATTGTAGAAATCCCCACGGTGTGATGGTTGGTACGGGGGTGTGTAGAGGATGGACTCATAGGCTTGGGATGGGCTATGTTGCATATTTTGTTACCCTTGTATACGGGCTAAGGCTCATAATGTGTTTGTGGGCCTCAAGCCTTTTTATGTATTCTCGGGATTTGCACACTGAGTCTTGGTGACTCAACCTTTTATTTTTCCCAACATTTCAGGTGAGCAGTAGATCGTGAACATGGGAGCCGAGGCGGACTCGAGGGGCCATCAAGTTTTATTTCTACAAATTATTTCGGGATTTTTTAAGTTTATTTTATTTTTATTTGGGATTTTTAAGGCCCTAGTTTTTATTCAACTAAGAAGTTTCCAATGTTATGCAACTTATATATTTTATGTCAAGGTTTATTTATACTTAATAATACTAATATAAGATTTTATTTTTTAAAATGTCACTTATTTACTCTAATAATGTCTAATTAACTTACGACTTCCAAAATCAACAAGGAACAAGTTTTCAATGTACAAGCCGTGACACGCCAGATCCAGTCGAAATGCATAGGCTGGGTTTGGGGTGTTTCAGAGATTGGTTTATTTATAAATATATGAAATCGGGTAGAACACTAACCATGGCCAAATATAGGAAAGGCCCTATTTTCACATCTTTTGGCTTTTGAGCAAAGTTGTAGATCGAGATAACAAGGATATCGACTAAGAATATTGGATTTCGCGATATCGGTGTGTAACACTTTCCCACCATCTAGATCTGCTTGATTAATATATGATTATAAGTCTTATATGTTTTGATAAATGCTAAAATCCGAGCATAATAGAGGAAACCCAAAGAGGGTAAAACAAATCATCGTGTTAGTGAATGTTCGATTAAACGATATAAGTATATTGATTTTATGTGATTGCATGGGTTGGGTTTGATGAAAGGAGGAAGTTATATGTTGTAGCGGTTTTCACCGTGATCAGTTGTAGCGGTTTTTACCGTGATTTGTTGTAGCAATTTTTACCGTGATCTGTTGTAGCGGCTTTTGCCGTGATCTGTTGTAGTGGCTACGGCCATGATCTGATGAGGAGCAGTACGACTACCATCAAGGCGTGTAGCAGTGTGGGTTGATTGTAGAAATCCCCAATGGTGTGAATGGCTGGTACGGGGGCATGTAGCAGATGGAAACCTAGGATTTGGGTTGGGCTTGCATATTATTTTTATTACATATATTAATTCTAATTATTTTAGTTTTATGGGGCTAAGGCCCAAATCTAATGGTGCATGAGGGTTGCACACTGAGTCTCGCGACTCAACCAATTAATTAACATTTCAGGTAGCATTTAGGGCATCGGACCGGGCTGGAGAGGAGCGCAAGGTGGCCATGCAAAAGAACATTTGGATCCAGCAAAAAGACTCTAGTTATTATTTTATATTCTTATTTAATGGATTTTAAATCTCGTTGTAATAAGGCCATGGGCCACCAGTTTATATTTTGTTTTATTACGGGCTTTTATTACTTTTAGTTATTTAAATTTTTATTTTAATCAAACTAAGGTATGTATTTAAATTTGGATTTTTAATTCATAAAGGCATATTTTATTTAAAACTATAAATTATAAATTTTTCCGAATAAAAGGTTAAACTTTACCAAAATGTTTTTCCGAAAATGCGACATGTTTTACAAAATTTCCTTAGTGACATACCGTATTCGGTTGTAGTGTTTGAAATTTGGGTTTGGGGTGTTACAAATTGGTATCAGAGCCCGATTCAAAACTCGACTTTGGGGTTTTTGGGGTCAAAACGTTTTCAAAAGGTGGGCTTTTGAAACTTGCATGTTGTTTTTTTTTTAAATGATAACAGGTTTGTTAGCTCGGCATGGCACCTGCGTCTCCGGCCCAAGTCCGCCAAGTAAGTACTCTAAACCATTGTGTGATATATATATGTGGGCTTGATTGGCTTTATGGGACGTAGGCTAGTTTAATTAGACTTTGATGGACTATAGGCTTAGCTTAAACAACTTCTTAAATTCCATAAGACTTAATTTACCAAAACAAATCCTGTGAACTAGTCACCAAGTTAGGGTGTGGCAATAGGCATACGCATGTCTAGGAGTGGATAAGGGAAAGCTTGGTATTTAAGCAGTCCTAGTGACTCACCCCCTCTTCATTGGAATCCTATCTGGTGCGTAGTGACTGTTCACCCTAACCATGAGGACGTGTTGAGAGGCCAAAACTTATAATTAAAACCCGAAAGGGACCAGAACCTGTTTTTCTCACAAAATTGCTAAAATATCCTTATTTTGAAAAAAAAATATACCCATGATTTGTAAATATACCCCAATTTACAAAGTCAACAGAATTTTTCCATAGAAAACAAAAACAACAACAACAACATCAAAATATCCTTGATTTGTAAAATTACCAAATTACCATTGATTTGTAAATGACCAAAATACCCCCTGATTGGTAAAATTACTGAAATATCCCCAGATTTCAAAATTACTGAAATACCCTCAGATTTCTAAATTACTAAATACCCCTAAATTTCAAAATTATCAAAATACCCCCAGATTTCAAAAATTATCGAAATACCACGAATTTGCAAAATTACAGAAATACCCTAAATTTGCAAAATTATCGAAATACCCGAGTTGGAAAATTACCAAAATACCCTTATTTTACCAAATCACCCAAAACCTTATTTTGGAAAATTACAAAAATACCCCTGGATAGTGAAATGACAAAAATACCCTTATACGTTGAATGTAGGTTCATGAACGTTGTTTGTTTGATGAATGTTGAATGTATGTGGTTTCTAGGAGGTAAGTCTAAAACTGAAACTGTAGATAGGCTCGAATTCGAAAGAATCACTCTTAAAACTATTCTTCATAAGATTGTTTGTGGATAATTAGTGGAAAGAAGTAATAACTCATAAAATTTTTAATCAGATAAACGCAAATCGGAAGAACGAGTACAAGAGGTCGTGGACGTCTACAGCGTGGTCGTGGTAGGGGTAGGATGATCGTGTCCGAACCAGTAGGGTCTGGCCACGGGTCAGAAAATGAGATGCCGGGTCTGCCAGCTATGGAGGGAGAATTTTAGGACCAAACGGGTGGAGATAAGGCAGTGTCTCAGGTGATGCTGCGGGTCCTTGAAAGAGTGGCTGGAGTAGGCACGGGTTCAGGAGCTCGAAAGTCTGTGTCTGAACGACTCCGAGCCAACGAAGCAGAGATGTTTAGGGGAGTTTCTAGCGTAGCCCTTAACATAGCTGAGTATTGGTTAGAGGCAACTGAGCGCATAATGGATGACCTTGACTTCACGGTGGAGGAGAAGTTGAAGGGGGTCGTGTCTCTTCTTCGAGACGAGACCTATCAGTGGTGGCTTACGGTGAAGGAGGGTACTTTCGCAGACCGCATTGTTTGGGACTTCTTTAAGGAGTCATTTCAGGGAAAGTATGTTGGGACCAGCCATATGGATGCACAAAGGAAGGCATTTCTGAATTTGGTGCAGGGAAGTAAGTCTGTGGCCGATATGAAGCAGAGTTTCTGTGCTTGAGCAGCTACGCTAGAGGAATGGTAGCGACTGAATATGAATGTTGTGTACTATTCGAGGATGGACTGAGGAATGAGTTAAAGGTATTGATAGCACCACAGCGAGAAAGGGACTTTGTTGTGTTGGTTGAGAAAGTTAAGATAGCTGAAGAGGTGAAGCGGACTAAAAGACAAGAGAGAGATAGGAATCGGAATAGAGATAAGAATAAGAGGAATGTTGGATCATCAGAGTCAATGGAGCATTTTCAGAAAAGGCCTAGGTCTGATGGGCCAGCTCGTGCTCCGACGGGTCAGAATCGTTCATGTCCCTCGTGTGGGAAGGTGCACATGGGGAGTGTAGATGGAGAATCGGTGGATGCTTTAGGTGTGGATCCACGGAGCATATGATCAAGGACTGTCCACAGGTGGATCAGGCACAGCCAACTGGACGAGGTTCTGATCAGGATAGGAGAGGTGGTCAGCAGCCTCAGAGAGGTCATGGCCCAGCCAGGGGAGGTGATGGTTATGGTCGCGGTCGTGAAGCACAAGGTAGAGGTACATGTTATGCTGATGCGAGGCAGCTAGCTTTGGTCTATGCAGCACATCGCCAAGGGGATAGAGACGCTTCAGATGCGAATAATGGTGCGTACCCTACCATAGTATACTAAGTGTTTATTTTGGCTTTAGAATTAGAGTGCGCAGCGAAAGCATAGTGGTGAGACTTAGGTAATATGATTTCTAGTTGTTGGAAATTTTGAGGACGAAATTTCTTTAAGGAGGGTAGAACTGTAACATCCTAAATTTTTGGGCCTATGCGTTTAATGGGTGAATATGTGAAATGAGTTAATTTAAGTGTTAGGGGCCCAAATTTTAAGTTTTAAGGAGCCCAAATCTTCTAATTTAAGTTAGTTAAATTTGGCATTAGGGATTAGGGAAGTGGACGGCACAAGGCTATTTATTGGGGAATTTTATTATATTTATTCTATGTGGATAATAAGCAGATAAAGACTATTATTTAGGATTTAGTCTTTAAGGATAATAAGCAGATAAAGACTATTTTGAGGAGATAATAGATTAAGATAAGGAAAAGGGATAGGAGCTATCATGTGTGGCGGTGTTGGTGAAAATCAAACTCGCTAAAGGGAGGAATCGGTTTTCTATATAAAGAGGGTGTGCGAAATTTTGGAAGCCTTTCTTTTATTTTCTTTTCTCATCTTCTTCCTCTCAAAAGCCAAAACCACCATTTTCTTCACCCTTTCTTCCTCTTTAAAATTTCTGGTTGGTAGAATCTTTTAACCTCTATTGTTATTTTTCTTCTAATCCCTAAAAGCCGAAATCACATCTCTATTATTCTATTCTTCTCCTTAATACTCATTGGCCAAATCTCTCTTAGCCATCTCTTTAATTCTTAAATCTTCTAAAAACCGAAATTCTTAGATCTCACCTCCTGAAGTTGCCAAATTTTTTTCAGTAAAGTCTACTTGTGCCGAATCTGAAGAAAACAATAGGTATGTGTCGATTTTGAGTTTCCAATATTTCTCCAATTTTTCAAAGTCCCTAGCCGAATGGCTATTTAGTGACTAATCAAGGGGTTTTTCTTATTTTCGGCATTTCGGGATCTAAAGAGAAGTCCAACGCTTAGATCTCTAAGTCAAAGATCAGTAACACTCAAGTCATGTTATTTTCGAGATTTCAAGGTAAGGAGATTGGTTAATTTAAAAATATATGAAATCGGGTAGAACACTAACCATGGCCGAATATAGGAGAGGCCCTATTTTCACATCTTTTCAGCTTTTTGAGCAAAGTTGTAGATCGGGATAATAAGGATATCGACTAAGAATATTGGATTTTGTGATATCAGGTGTGTAACACTTTCCCACCATCTAGATCTGTTTGATTAATATATGATTATAAGTTTTATATGTTTTGATAAATGTTGAAATCCGGGCATAATAGAGGAAACCCAAAGAGGGTAAAAGAAAATCATCAGGTTAGTGAATGTTCTGATTAAACGATATAAGTATATTGATTTTATGTGATTGCATGGGTTGGGTTTGATGAAAGGAGGAAGTTATATGTTGTAGCGATTTTCACCGTGATCTGTTGTAGCGGTTTTTACCGTGATCTGTTCTAGCAGTTTTTACCGTGATCTGTTGTAGCGGCTTTTGCCGTGATTTGTTGTAGTGGCTACGACCATGATCTGATGATGAGCAGCATGACTGCCATCAAGGCGTGTAGTGGTGTGGGTTGATTGTAGAAGTCCCCAATGGTGTGAATGGCTTGTACGAGGGCGTGTAGCGGATGGAAACCTAGGATTTGGGTTGGGCTTGCATATTATTTTTATTACGTATATTAATTCTGATTATTTTAGTTTTATGGGGCTAAGGCCCAAATCTAATGGTGCATGAGGGTTGCACACTGAGTCTCGCGACTCAACCAATTAATTAACATTTCAGGTAGCATTTAGTGTATCGGACCGGGCTGGAGAGGAGCGCAAGGTGGCCATGCAAAAGAACATTTGGATCCAACAAAAAGACTCTAGTTATTATTTTATATTCTTATTTAATGGATTTTAAATCTCGTTGTAATAAGGCCATGGGCCACCAATTTATATTTTGTTTTATTATGGGCTTTTATTACTTTTAGTTATTTAAATTTTATTTTAATTGAACTAAGGCATGTATTTAACTTTGGGTTTTTTATTCATAAAGGCATATTTTATTTAAAACTATAAATTATAAATTTTTCCCGAATAAAATGTTAAACTTTACCAAAATGTTTTTTTGAAAATGTGACATGTTTTACAAAATTTCCTTAGTGACATACCAGATCCAGTTGTAGTGTTTGGGCCGGGTTTGGGGTGTTACATGCGTACTCAAAAATAAAATAAAATAACAAAAACTCTAGATTTAAAGATGGAATCACCTCTTTTTGATTCTTGCTTTTCGATTTCGTATTTTTTTTGTATTTGTTTTTCTATGCCTTCGTAAAAAAATAGTGTACCATATTAGGCCTTTTTTATAGCCAAAAAAAGAAACTAGATACACATTTTTCTGAAATAATTTCTACTATATTCTACACTATTCTATGGTTCTTGCTACTATTTTTCACTTTCTATTATAGGTACAACAATGAAGGGATCTCTCTGATGCTAAGCAGCGTCGTGCGATGTGATGGCATTGGCGTGGATGCACGCGAGGTGCGTGTGGGGAAGGCTGTTGAGGCATGAGGCACTGGAATGCCTTAGAGCCTTCTAGGGTTTTCTGGAATTATTAGAAAATTGGGCCATTCGGGCCTATCCATTATTGGATCAATTTGGGTCTGTTGTAATTAGCATTTAGGTTTGTTTATTGGGTCTAGAAATAGGTTCGGGCTAACCAAGGCTAGACTATTTTGTAATTTTATTATTTTTGGACTATTATTATTGGTTTTATTTTGGCTTTATTTTATTATTTTTGGTTAAATAGGCCCAGCAAATTGGGCCTATTACATCGATAGTTAATTAACTAAAAAGGATTAAATCGTAAATGATGTAAATTTTGATCACTATTAGATTTGAGTGATTAAATAGCTTAATGAATAAATATAAATGGACTTAAATGGTAAATAAACCATTTAAGGAATTAGTGGACAAATATGGACATGGATTTGGTGTTTTATTTATTTATTAACCAAGGTTAAAATGGTAATTTGATAAATTAAGTAAAATAAAGTTTTCTATCATCTTTTCTAATTCTTTCTTTCTCTGAATTTGGGGAGAAGAAAGCCATTGTTAAAGGCTTTGAAGCTTTTTCCAAGCTTCAATGTATGCATGTAAGTCTGTTTTGAACCTATTTCTCATAATTTTTGTAATACCCCGAAAATTTCTACAGTAAGATATTATCTTTGATATAGTAAAATAAGGAAATAAAGTGACAAAAAGGGAAATTTTGAGTTATGACAACATTGGGAAGTATATTATGATATATTAATTCAAGAAAGGACTAAATTGTAAAAATAAGAAAAGTTTTATTACCTAAGAGTAAATACTCAAAACTTGAGGGGTTAAAGTGTAAATATGAAAAGTTGAGGGACTAATAGTGCAAATATTTTAACGGTGGAATGATCTAGAAACTATGGAAAATTGATGATTTAGGACCAAATTGAATAGGTGAAGAATTATGAAGGACTAAACTATAATTTTACCAAATTAAATGATGATTCCATGATGAAATTTTAAAAGATCATAAAGGGCAAAAATGGTTAATTAGAAGGAGAGAGAAATCTAGAAAGCAATGATGATGTTGGAGATATTTTAGATTAATTAAATAAATATTAGTTTATTAATATTTTAATTTGATTTTTTTATATTTTATTTTTATTTCATTTAATATATAAGGAAAGAAATATGAAGAATTCTCTTCATCTTTCCCATGAAACCAACGTGAGAAGAAGAGAAGGAAAAGAAGTTTTCTTTTCTTTACAATTTGGTCTTTTCACCAAAAATCCACCATTTTCACTTAAAAATCAAAAGAATTTTCATAGCCATCAAAAGAGAAAAATAACAAGGAGACTATGGGGAGCTAGAATCTCAAGTTAGATTTAAGAAATAGAAGCTGGAGGAGAGAGAAAATCAAGTTAAAGATTGAAATCAATAAAACAAGGTAAAAACATCTAGATTTCAATATATTTTTAAGTTTGATATTATTGAAAAAGCATGGAAATGATGTTATAGTAGAGTTTTCTTGTATAAGGTTCAATGTTCTTGATATGTTAGTGAAGGGAAATAAGAGAAAGTGATGGGAAATATTATAGAGAAAGGGAATAAGGGTGTTATAAACTTGGTAATCAACATTTTGCACTTAAACAGTTTTTGGACAACCGTAGTAGTCTAACTTTGAAAAATCACCAAAAATTGTGAAAATCGAATTCGAGGTTAAATAAAATATGAAATTAAATTTTATTGAGTCTAGTTTTTCATGGAAGAAACAATGTAAGTAATGGAATTTTAAATTATGAGATATAATAAATTTTGTGAGACAATGTCAGAATGATTTTGGGTTCCCCTGTTCTGACTTTGAAAAATCATTAAAATTGTATAAAAATATTTGGGGTTTAAATTTATATTTTAAATTTTTAATGAGTCTATTTTCAATATAAACAAATGGGAACATCATCCAAATCTCGTACTAAGAGATAATTAATTTTAGTAAAGAAAGATCGAAGGTGTCATACAAAGAATAGGGATAAATTTTAAGATTTTAATGTACTTATTGGATTAATTATAACTTATAAAATTTTTATGGTAGAAATAAATTTGAGTCTAGTTTCAAAAACATCAAGTGGATCTTAATTTATAATTATGTAGCTCAAGATATAAATAATTTAGTAACTATGACTCAAGTGGAGAGCTTGATATGAACATATAAGTACATAGAGGAAATATGTATATTAAGGATGTGGAATGGAGAGGAAGAAAATAAATAAATATATATATATATATATATATATATATATTCAGCTAGCAAGGGTTTACATTAAAATGGATAATTTGCATGTTTTAGGCTTAGGGACTAAATTGAATAAAAGTAAAACTTTAGGGTGATTTTGTAAAAATATAAAAAATGACCAAATTGAAGGAAATGAATTTTTTTATTGTCTAAATTAATAAATTGAATGAAATTATTAATTTAGATCAAGATCGGGTGAAATTTTGGGAAAATGAAAATTTACCAAAATGTCCCTGAATCTTAGTATTTCTACAATTTAGTCAGGTAAGTTTGTGTAACTTAATTGAGCATGTAAATATGTTAAGATTGAATGTTGTATTAGTTAGAATGTGGAACACTAGTACATGTATATAACATGAATGATATGAATGCAAGAAATGAACACACCCTCAGAAATAGTTGAAAAGGTGATTTCCCAAATAGAGTGAGGTCCTGCATTTATTGCAGAATGGATTTAGCTCGGATGAGTAATCCTATTGACCCTATTATCGAAAGGATTTAGCCGAACGGGTAATCGTGATACAAGCCTCTTGAGCATATGTTGCAATTAGGATTTAGCCTGGACTGGTAATTCTAATTGAGCCTTTGAGCATATGTTAAAGTCTAGATTTAGACTGGACTGGTAATCCAGATTAAGCTCTTTAGAGTATTTGTCACAAAAGGATTTAGCATGAACTGGTAATCCTGACAAAACTCTTAGAGCATATGTTACAGACAGGATTTAGCCTGGACTGGTAACCCTGCTGTATGATATGTGGCTCGAAAGTGTGCGTTACAGACAAGATTTAGCCTGGATCGGTAATCCTATTGTATGATATATGGCTCGAAAATGTGCTCTCGGAATAAGTGCCCTAATGGGTACCTCTGAAAAGGAATTGACAGTTAATGATTTGTACACTTTGTGTGTACTATTGAAGTATCCATTGAAATTTCAATAATTCAATGGATATAAACTCTCGAAATGAGAAATATGAATTTAAGTGAATTTATATCTCGAATATTCCTGAAATACATGAAAATGATGATACATGATATATAGAAGTATGAAATAATGCTATATGTACATGGAATTTGTTTGATGAATATGTTCATCTATGATTATAAATTTGTACACCTTGAGTGTACTACCCGTGTAATCATCGATATTTTAATTGATTTAATGGGCAAAATTCTTATATGAAACAATATGAGTGTGAAATGAATTATTAACATATATGCCTGAAATATATATATAAAATGAATTGTACATGTTATATGGATACATGGTGTGGAAAGTATATGTACATGGAATTTGATTAATGTTAAGTTCGATATGAACTATTACCTAATAAATATACATGAAATACATGGAAATTATGGTACATGAAATATTGATATAATGAAATGAATGATATATGTTTATGAAGAAACGGTAAGAGAATGATATGTATCATGACATGTACATATATGATTATCTTTAATATGTTGATACAAGGAAATTATGTAAGTTAAGATGAGTATTGAACTCAAGTGTGGCATGTCGAGAAAATAAGTATATCAATGTTGAATTTATATGAAATATGTGCAAGTACACTAACAAGTGTTGTTGTTTGATGCTTAGGCAAGTGCCAAGCTATTGATTGAATGGTAATATGTTTATTTAGATGATGCATTGAATCGGTAAGTATTTAATTAAGAATATGCTAGCGCTCATGAAAGAGTGGTAAGGTTTAAATTATGCAATTTCTTATTAAATGACTTACCATGTGATTAATTCGAAAAAGGCTTTGGCTAAATGCACTAGCTTGTAGCCATGGTTGAGTGATATGTTTATGACTTGTGTGTCATGCATATGGAATAAGTATGGAAAGTAAAAAAATGCAAATGAAAATAAAGAAACTTGGAAATGTTAAAGACATATAAAATTTTACTAAGCTTGGGGTAATATGTATAAGTGATGCTGTGGATTTATTCACCTTGTGAGTTAATGAACATAGCTTCACGAGTATTTTGGTATCAATAATGGATTATTCTGATATGTATAAATTTCATGTATGAAAATAAGTATTATGATCAAATATTATACGAGCCTACTAAGCATTCATTACTTACGTATTTGTTTTCATTTACCTTATAGATTATCGGAAGCTCGAACGGGTTGGAAGCTTGTCGGAGCTATATCACACTATCCATCGGTTCTATTGATAATTTTGGATAATTTGATTTTGGTTATAATGGCATGTGTAGGTTATTTTGATTAAATATTTGCATATATTTGTTTTAGTATACTGGTATATGTATAATTTGCTTTATAATGTTAATGTTCTAAAATGTCTAGTTAGTTTGATGACAAGTTGGGTAAGAAATGTGGCTAGAAAAAATGACCTATTTCATCCACACGGCTTAAGACACGGGCATGTCTCTTGGCCGTGTGAGCCATACGGCCTGGCCTCACAGCCGTGTGTCCTTTATAGTGTTGAAAAATTTTAAATATTTTTGAAAAATTTTCTGAGTTTCTGGTTTAGTCTCGATATATATTTTGGGCCTCGATGGCTCATATAAGGGACATTATGATTAAATTTGATTGATTTCAAGTATGAATATTATATGAAGTGGAATTTTGTTAAATGATTCGTAAATTCTAGTAATGCTTTGAAACCCTATTTTGGCAACGGATATGGGTTAAGGGTGTTATAATTTTTATGTTTTTGAGATCATTGTAATTAGGTCTAGCTAGCTCGTACCTTCATTTATGAAACTGTTAAAGATTTTGAATGTTGTCATTGATGAATCTTTGCGATTTTAGATGTTAATTGATGAATTTAAAGTATTAGTTATTATTCATAAGTATTTTATTAAGTAATTTTTGACAAATTTACCGATTAGGGACTAAATTGTTGAAATAGTAATAGTTCAAGGACTTGATGTGAAATTGTTGCAAAAATAGGCTGAAATGGAAGCTATTAACATTCGGCTAGTATGAATTTTCAATAAAATTGGTTTATTTGCATGATTAGGACATAATGACTAAATTGAATAAAAATGAAAAGTTGAGGGTATTTTTATAAAAATTTTAAAAAGAACTAAATTGCATAAAATGAAGTGATTTTTCTATCTAAATTAATGCATTTAATGAAATTATTAATTTAGATCAAGAACGAGTGGAAAATTGAGGAGAAGGAAAATTACAAAATAGCCTCTATACTTTGACATTTTTATAATTTAGCCAGGTAAGTTCGTATGTGTAACATCCGGGACTTAGGGGTTATGCATTTTTACTTGAATATATGTGATTGCATGCCTGAGTATGATTTGAATGTGATTTGGGGGCTTCAGGAACCTCGAGATGTAGGTAGGAGTCTTGGAAGTTATCGAATTTTTAAGTCTAAAAAAGGGGAACTAAGGGAGCTAGGCCTTAAGAAGTTTGTTGTGTGGTTTAAAACACAAGAAAAGCCTTGGTAAAGTGGCAAGGAGACTCCACTTAGGGCCTTAGTCAGTGACGCCACAGGGAGTGTGAGGTCCTAGGTTCGAGCAGCAAGGGAAGCGTTTTTGGAGTTTTATTTTGCAGCAAGGAGAGGCGGTGTTGGACGGCACAAGGACACTTCACAGATGAAGTGTAGATTGAGTTAAAAGCTTAAGGATTTGGCTAAGTAAGAGTGAAAAGGGGGATTGAGTGGAGAGAGGGCGAGTTGGCCGGCCAAGAGATTTCTTTGGTGTCAATTTCGGTCATATTGAAGGGGGGAGGAAACCGAATATGCATAGTGAAGTTTAGGCACCTTTTTCTCTCTTGACCAAAAGCCGAAACCATTTGTGCATCCCCTTCTTAATCTCACCATTGTCGAATTCTCCTAACCTTCTTCTATACTTCTTTTTCTTCTCTAAACCGCAAGTTTATACCTACTCTTTTGGTGGCCGAATATCCCATCTGTATTTGGGAGTATTAGCTGAATCTTGTGTCCCTTATTCTCTTTTCTTTTTTTGCAAATCCTTAAAGCCGAAATATTCACCATCCAGCCGATTTCTTCATCCATTTCTCCTTCAAAGTCAATCACTTTTCTATAGTAGCTGAATTCCTCTTTGGTTCTAAGCAAGAGTGCAATCGATTTCAACATTAGGGGTAAGGATCAACAGTTATTCATTTTTCTTTTCCTTTTTCTTTTCTTTAGCCAAATAAAGGACTCTAATCCTCTATGTTTCTTTGGCCGAAACCATGAAGGTGATTTCGTGATCCTCTAGTGGCCGACGGTTTAAGGTGATCTTCTCGGGATTTAAGATCCAAGGTAAGCAAGGCTTACCATTCGGCCAAGGGCCACTTTTACTTGTTCAAAGGCTATGCCAATTCTAACTATGGTGTTTTAAAAAGTCTTCAATAGATCTTCAGGATTTGGCTAAACAATCTAGGTAAGTGTTCTGGTTTCAGATCTGTTCCTTATTTGTTCAAAAGCCGAAAAACTAACCATTGAGTGTACTAGTGCCTAGCCAATTGCAAGGGGGATCATCATAAAGTTTCGAGATTTGGTTGGTAACCAAATCGGCAGCAAGGTAAAGGTTTTGGTCTCATTAACCCTTCGGGATTTGACAGTTTAGCCAAATGGCTTCTTGTTAATATGCCTAGTGTTGGCCGAATGTAGGAAAAAGGGATCTAGTGCATTAGATCAGGATTTTCAGGATTTTGATTAGATCTACAAAAATCAGGTGTGTAGCCCTACACTAATTCCCCTTAGGTTGATAATATTAGATATGTGCTAATGAAAATATGAAAATATAGCTAAGGGTACCATTCAATGGTACGAGTGCATTTAGGTACGTTACCCCTTAATGCTTGTAAATAATGTTTAATAACATTGATATGAAAGCATGTGAAATTCTGTTATGATTCCGGGTAAGGTAAATGGCATGAAAAGTAGCATGTTTTGTATGTTGCATGGGCATATGGGTGATTATGTGAAAGGGAAGTGATCCGATGGTTCCTACCACAAGATCTGACTCTGTCACATGATCTCGTGACTATGTCACATTAATCTGGTGACTCATCACATTATCCGTGGCTATGCCACAATTATAAGGGCGATGTGCGCTTGATCGCAATGACCGCCTTCGATGGTGTGTAGCGGATGGAGGGTCGATTTAGTAATCCCCACGGTGTGATTGGTTGGTACGGGTGATGTGTAGAGGTTGGATCTAGGTGGTTTGGGTTGCATCATGGTTCACAATTATTCCATGTGATTTATTATGCCTTGTATGGTTTGGGAATCTATGATGGTAGTTACACACTGAGTCTGTTGACTCACCCTTCGTGGGCTAACTTTTTGTAGATGGCACTCAGTAGATGGACCGGGTCGACAGGAACTTAGTGGTGGCCATGCACAGCTCAATTTTTTCGGGTCTTTCTATTTAAGTCTATTTTGAATTATTTTGGGTTATGTTTGATGTAATCAGGCCATTATTACTTAACTGTCTTATTTTCTTTGCGTTTTAAATTTCTATTATATTACGAATAACATCAACCATTTTGAAACTCAAACAACTATAGTTTTTCAAGTTAATAATAAACCCTAAAATCCAGTATTTCTTTTAACTTATAACTTTTGCAATATGAAAATATCGTTTTAGTACAAAGCTAAATTACAACACGGTTTAACTTGAGAACATTCCAAATTTATTTTCTTCAAAATCATCAAGATTTTCAAAATGTCATTACGAAACTTAACTACGTTTTGCTCAAGGAGCATGCCAGATCCGGTCAGGGCTTGTGGGTCGGGTTTGGGGTGTTTCAGTATGAACTAAAATCACTTAAATGTTGATTAAATTGAATGTTTAATGCTTTTTTCTAATGTAAATGAATCAATATATATATGATTATGTCCATATTATGATGAATTGACGGTTATCGAGTCCCGTTTGAACCTTAGGAATTCATAAGATACAATGACATATAATTAGGGTTTTCATGTTTTGGGTGTTGGTCTTGAATGTCCCACCAATGGTTGAGATCCTGCATTTTTTGCGGATACTCTACAGCTCGTGTGAGCAACATCTTGTAGCTTACATTTCAACCCACAGCTTGTATGAGTAGGCCCATTTCACAACTCGTGTGAGCAATGATGTAAAGGAAATATTACCGTTATATGTTTACACACTTTGTCTGAGCTTTCCCGCGTATCCAATGATATTTTGAACAGTTCAACGGGCATGAAAAGGAAAGGAATAGTAAGTATTCAAATGACTTATGTCATGAATCTATGAAAAGAAATGAAAAGGAAATGTTCATTCTATGTTCATGAAATTGATGCTTTAAGTGATGTTGTTCATGTATAATGAATTATCCTATGTTAATTCAAGTGAATTATGAGTTGGTGTACTAACATGTGTTGTGGATGGTGCTTAAGATTGTGCTAAGCTTAGGGTTGGATTATATCATGCTTATTTTTAATGATATACATTGAAATGGTAAGTGTCCAGATGGAAATATGCTTATGTTCGAAAAAAGGTGGTATGAATCAAAAGATGTATTTTCTTATGAAATGGTTTATCATGTGATTGATCACAAAAGAGTTATGTATAAATGCACTAACTTGTGTATTGATGATGATATTAGGCTTGTGTCAAGCTTGTGTAATTGGTGATGTTTATGCTTGTGTCTTGTATTAAGCAAATGAAACGGATAAGAAAACATAATAAAACGATAAGTTCATAAATGAGAAGGAATATGAAGATAAAAGGGTTGATGAATTGAATGACGTACTTATATGTGAGAAATTTACTTATGTTATGGGTGAATTTACCTATGTCATGAATAAATACACTAATTCATGAATTGATAATGTTATTTAAGCTTATGCTAAGTAAATGGAAGGGAAAGTAAGTAAATGGAATGATTCATAGTCTTATGAAATGGCTAATGGTTATGTAATATGTATTATAAAATCCTATTATGTTAGGAACGAAAAATATATGTGATGCTGATGGACTTACTCATTTGTAAGTTGAAGGTTATATGGTTTGGTAATCTTGTGGTGTTGATAAAGGTTTATAATTACCCTATAAAGGTCATTATTGAAATGAAATGTTATGTTTAAAATTTATACGAGCTTACTAAGCATTCATTGTTTACGTAGTTATTTTCTTTTACTTTACAGATTATCGGAAGCTCGATCGGTTTGGAAGCTCGTTAGAGACCTATCACACTATCCAGTGAATATATATTGGTAGATTTTGATATTTTGATCAAGGTTATAATGACATGTATAGGTGGACTTGTGTTTAATGATCTAGTTGTTATGTTTGGCATGTATATATGGTATTATGGTTGATGTGCTTTTGGCACTTTGATGCCTTGATGGTTGGTGTTATTATGGCTAAGTTGATGTATGTTGGAATGACTAATTTGGTAAGTGATGGTATGTTTATAATTTGGCCAAGTTAGGTTATGTTTTAATTTGGTTAGAGCTTTATGTATTGGTATGAATATGGTCAATTATGCTTGTGATTAGGTATATTTGATTGTTTGTGTTTGAGGTGCCTATATGACGTATTGGTTGGATGGTTAAATTGCTTATTGAATTGGTCATATTATGTATGATTTGGGTATGTTTTAAGGTTTTAGTTATAAGTGCAATTTGCTTGTAGGTTCATGGTTGAATGAGTGAAAGAAATGACTTGATTTTGACAATTTTCTTGTCCACACGGCCTAAGACATGGGTGTGTGTCTCAGCCGTGTGTCCCCTGTAGGTTTTAAAGGTTACAAGTCAGGCAGTTACACAACCTAGCACACGACCTAGCACACGGGCGTGTGAGGTCATTTTTAGAGTTACAGAGCTTAGTACATAGGCGTGTGGCTTGGCAGTGTGACCCAATTCAGAGAGTTACACGAGCACGAATATGGGCTGGGACAAGGTCGTGTGTCCTTATTTTGAATGTTACATGGCCTAAGACACGGGTGTGTGTCTTAATTGTGTGACTCACACGGCCGTGTGACCCCTACAACCCAATTTTTCTAAATTTTTCCTCAATGTTCCAATTATTTTCGAATTAGTCTCAAATCATTTCTAAAGTGTTTCTAAGACCTCGAGAGCTCGATTGAGGGACAATGTGCTTGTGTATGATTGGATTATGCTATGATTGTTGTAATGTTTGGAAATGAATGTTTTTATGTTACGATTTTACGGTAAGGCTCTGTAACCCTATTTTGACGACAAATAGGGTTAGGAGTGTTACAAGAGGGACAAAGATGGTGTGTAGTGGATGATGGTAGGAATTATGCATCTGTATCTAATATGATTTGCAACTATATCTGATATATTTTGTTTTTATTTCTATGTCCGGTGTTAAGAACTATTTGTATAATAAGAACTTGCAGACTTGCCTGGTATCTTCTACTTAATTGAATACATAAGTTACGCACTAAGTTTGTAAACTTAATACGTTTGTTTAATTGAGTTTCAAGTAACCCACAGACTTAGGCGGATCAACATATCGAGAGCTCGATCATTCCGCTTAATTATTTTATTATGTTATTTGGATTTATACAGTTACTAATTTCTGGGTTTGTTGTTTTAAAAGATTGGATTTTATGGTTTGCTTATAATTGTTTAAATGTTTCTAGATTGTCTGAATTCTTGATTAGTAAAAGTTGAATTTTTTAGAAGTAGTTTAATGTAACTCTCCAAATTTAGCCATAACGTCTATGTCGTATTTGAGGTATTACAATGAAAACTCTATTATTAATGAAAATAATAATATCTAAAACTTAATTTAAAAATGAGAATCACTTTAAATATAGTTCAAAAATATTTTAAAATTCAAAAATTAATCCAAAACTCATAATTTTCAATATTGCTTCCTTACTTTCTTCCCTTTCCTATATTTATGTATGGATAGTCTTATTTATTGTTTTAAATATATCTATAATCATTAATTATAAAAAATCTTTCTGTAATTAATAAATGAATATTACATATGTGAATAATGATGATAAATGCAATAAAACACTTAAAATACGAAATGAATAGATAGATACTTATATATTGGAGTGTGAAACACGCAAATAGCAAAGGCTGTTGTCGTCGTCCCATTTTCTATTGTGGTATAGGGTCTAATTGACCATGTCTTCAATTATACCATATCGCTACAAATCAATTCTAACCAAAGAATATTCATTATTTAAATTCCCTTTGATTTTAGTACAAATAATTAGTTACTAAATTCAAGTTCTTGACAACAATAAAAACTTTGGATATTCAGACCACATAGCCATTTAATTCTTTTCAAAAATAATAAATTGTAATATTTCTAAGTATATAATTAATGAAGTGTTTTATTCTTAATTGAAATGCAACGAGGATTCTTTATTTGTCGCGTGTTTAACACATTTTTGGTTTTTAAATATATAATAATGATTAAATTTCAATTTTGATTCTTATATTATGTTTAAACTTGAAATTTAATTTGAGTTTAAATTTTTATATAACTTGATCTCTCAAATTTTATAATATCATTAATTAATTTAAATACTTTATTTTTACTAAAATGAAACATTTTTTCCTTAAGAAGCACACTATTCTAACAAAAAAAAATTATTTTACCATGATGGGTATGAATTAGTATGTTTTAAGAAGAAAAAAAAAACCTTGCAATAGTTTCTTGCTTCCTTGAACTCTAATTGAATTCACTTGATCCCAAAGTGAAGAAGTATCCTGAAGTGCTCTTCATATCTTCAACAGAACCAGCCCAATCATTATTTGTGAAACCGGTCAACTTCAGCTCCTTTTCCTCCCCATATTCAATACAATAACTCAGGGTTCTTTTGACGTACTTGAGAACCTCAGCTTTAAAATGGATCACATTATAACAATGCATAAATCTTGAAAGTAGAATACCAGAAAATATAATATATGGCTCGATGCTGTCAAATAAAGCAAAAATCCTATAAGGCTCCTGTAACTTCCTTCATCGACTCTTTCAAAATCACCTTGCCTTAAAGAGTTTTTCACCTTAAGCAATGGGAGTCTCTGCTGGCTTAAAATTTTCCATACAAAATCTATTCAAGATCTTCAAAGCAAAGCTCTTTTGATTGATGAAGATACATTGATGTGACTGAAATACTTCTAGACTAAGAAAATAAATCATGTCTCCAAGATTAGACATTTCAAATTCAGCTCACATCTATTTCTTGAACTCGGTTAGCAGATTTCCACAACTTCCAATTACTAGCAGATCGTCAACATACAAAGACACTATCAGCGAGGTCTCCTTTCTTTCTTTCTTTCTTTCTTCACATACAAGGTGGATTTGCTGATGCTCCTTTCAAATCCTAAGCTTGCTAGGTGCTTGTCAACTATTTCATACCAAGCTCGCGGAACTTGGTTCAAGTCATACAAAACTTTCTTCAGCTTGCATACCATATGCTCTTTATCATCAACTACAAATCCTTGTGTTTGTTCAACATAAACTTCTTCCTTCAAATTACCATTGAGAAATGCAAACTAACGATTGTAAAGATGGTGTAAACACCTGCAGTATTGCAGCCATTTAATCCTTATACTGATGTCTTAAACTTCACTGCAATATGTTCTAATTGTAGTTTTAACTAGTTTCTTCGTTACCTTTTAATAATAAACTGCATCACTTACCTGGTATTTTTGTCATTGAATGGCATTTCTTGAATCTTGTACTTGCATATTATTGACCATCAATGTTACGTGACATGGCATGAAAGCCAACTTCAACATTGCTTTGTCAACTGCTTTTGGATAAACTGTGTCATCATGTAGTTGTGGGGTGGAATTTGCCTTCTACATTGTCATTTCGTTTACGTGTCTACATCCACAACAAGTAGATATCCCAGTATAACTGAAACAGACTGTAATTCTATTTGTGTGGGTGAAAAATATATTTCTAAAAAATTAATTTTATTTAAAAATAAATTGAATTATAAAAAAAACTATTTTAAAAATGAATAATTATTTAAAAATCTTAAATACCCTAATGATATTTTATTTTTTAATTTCAATTTATTTTAATATCACATGTATGTGAAATTCTTAACATAACACATAAAAAACTGTACAGACATTAATTTATTTTTTAAAATAGTTTAAATTGTGAGAAAAACGAAATTTAAACATATAGATCCCTCATATTAAGAATATTAAATGTAATACAATTATTTATCATGTTGCTATTAATTATCTTTAGTTAATGTTGAGTTAACTTATGATAATAACTCAATCAACAACATTATCAATACTATAAATTCTATCACATTATGTAATCATGTATTTAAAAACATAGATGTGTGTTTAAAAATAATATAGAATATATAACAAAATGTATGGTTTAAAACTAATCAATACTAAAATAAAAAATATTTATTAAGTTGGAAGTAAAACGAAATTTAAATACATAAATACGTCATATTAAAAATACTAAATGAATATAATTTTTATTATGGTATTATCATCAATCTTAAGTTGGTGTCTAGTTAATTTATTATACCAACTCAATTATTTATCATGGTAATAAACTATGTGTGATAAAATTAAAATTATGAAAAAAATCAAGAAAAACAATGCTACTTTTGGTAGGAATATTATTTTTACACATGTTTTAGTGTATGGGTTAGTAATAAATTAATTCAATTGATAATATTTAGCCAAGGACTTATTTTAGAGAAGGAAAATTTTTCATCTTTTAAAGAGAGATTGTTTTTACAAGAGTTATTATATTTCTAATTTCAAGTTTAAATTTATACTAACTATTATTTATTTTATGTCTAACTATGGTAATACATGCGTAATAAATAATTTTTTCCTTAATGTTATTGTACTAGTAACCAAACAAGTTGAACCGCTAGTAATTGAAGGTATTATCCCCGTGTTCAGGTTTTGTTCCTAACCTTCATGGAGAGTTGTGTATGGTTTATGGAGGAGGGCACCTCAGTTGGTGGAGATAGATACCTGCAAGACTCAAGAAAGGTATCAATATGGTAATTAGGTGCGTCATAGCTTGAACCACCAACATAGGCTTAAATGTAACATGTTTGCAAACATGGTACAACTTGAGCTACAAAACCTCGATGTGCAGATAATACTTTCCATTGTCGAGGGTTCGGGTCGATTGCCATGAGGACAAGACTTCGATGACTTCTCTTGAAGGGAGTCGATTCCCCCCCCCCCCGAATAAGGTATATTTAAGTTATTGTAAAATTACTATGTTTAATTTGTTTGAATTTTTATTTAATTATTTTGTTAATTTGTATTTATTTATGGTTAGTTATAAATAAATTTTATTTAAAATTAATTTTTAGTTCATTTTATATTCTTCATGGATTTGGATTCAAATGTCTGGGATTCAAGTATTCGACATATATTTGAAAATGCTAAACTTAGATTTTTACAAATTCAGATATCTGAAAAATAATAATATTTAAATTGGATTTGAATTTAAATGATTTTTTCGATATTCAAAATTTTAAATAAAATTGCATCCGTTGCTATTCCTAGTTTAATTTGGATATTTTTTTACCTGAAGTCTATTTTTTAATATTGCAATCCCTGGCCATAAACCACATTCGCTATACATTAATAAGAATTGTGCATAATAATCATACCTTATATTTGTAACTAGAAAAAAGGGAAAAAGGGAAAGAGAGAAATTAACATACATAATTGTATTTTTTTTTTTTTGTGTAAAAAAAACGACACACGGAAACCGACACATACTAGTACTATATCAAATAAAGCATTGAGTTAATTCATCCTACCCTTCCTCCGGCTCTACATCTTTCTTCCAAAATGCTTGACAAACAGCTTATGTTTCATCGGGTTGAAGAGGTAACCGAGAACTAGTCCATTCACTACCCCACTTCCATATCCCAACATGATTGCTTTCCACCCAAATTGAAGCCATGAATCATCACCATCATCTTTCTTTGACAATGACGGTGGCGGTGGTGATAAGCCTTCGGGATAGCATTTCTTTGACAATGGATTTCCACATAATCCTAGATTGCCTTCAAATGAGTTGTTTTCGAATGTACCAAATTGTTTGCCTTGCGGTATGGGTCCGATAAGCTGATTATGAGAGACATTAAAATATCCAAGGAAAAGTGAGTTGCACCAACTCTTGTGGGATCTCCCCGGAGAGCTTGTTTCGAGAAAGGTCTAAAGCTTGGAGGTTTGAGAGTTTTGCCAATGATGATGGAATTGGACCTGAAAGAAAATTGTTGGAGAGGTTGAGGAATTGAAGTTCCTTTAGAATTTGAATGTCTTTTGGAATGCAGCCATCAAATTTATTGCTTGACAGTGTTGGAGTTACAAGCAACTAGCAGCTGGTATGAGGCTGAGACTTGATGAACAAGTCTCGAGACTTGAAGCAGAAGAAAGAAGAAAAGTGACAGAATATTGAAGGAAGAACGGGAGTCAAGGAAAAATGGAGCTTAAAGTTGGATGAAATGTATCAAACTTTCATTACATACATCAATGATACATTGCTATTACATATATCAGCCATGGTCAATGTAAATCTTAACAAATCATTACCTAAACATACCTAATCCCACTAAATTACATGGAAACTTGAAATAATAACTTGTGGACTTAATCTTGCTGATTTGATCAGCTTTGTCACCATCAAAATGACATGAAATATCAACCTAACATGGTTCAAAATAAACCAAACTAAGTTACATTGGCATTTGATTACAAAATAGCAAAACTAGAACTTGGTTCACATGAAATAACAGTTGCAGCATAGCTAGTTTCCTTGAACTGCTTTTGGACGTTGCATGGGCTGCATAGAGGCCATATTTCAACACTCCTCCTTGGACTCCTTGCTGCATACACCTAATTTCTTTCTCAGTTCAATGAATCTCGTTGTTTTGAGGGCTTTGGTGAAGATATCAGCAATCTGATTTTCTGAATTGCAATGAACCAGTTCAATTTCACGAGCCTGTTCCATCTCCCTTACCACATGGAGCTTTATGCTAAAGTGTTTAGTTCGACCATGAAACACAAGGTCTTACCACATGGAGCTTTATGCTAAAGTGTTTAGTTCGACCATGAAACACAAGGTTTTTTGCAATTGCAACAGTCGATTTGTTGTCGCATAGTATCTCTGTTGCTCCCTCTTGTTGTAAATTCAAATCAGCAAGTAGCTTCCTAAGCCATATGGCTTGATTTACAGCAACTGCAGTAGCAACATACTCAGCTTCTGCTGTTGATTGAGCCACCAGGTTCTGCTTCTTTGAGCACCAACAAAACATTGCTGAACCAAGAGTAAATGCATAGCCTGATGTGCTTTTCAAATCATCCTTAGATCCTGCCCAATCACTATCTGTGTATCCAACTAGCTTCATGTTTTCAGCTGTACTAAATTTTAAGCCACAGTTTACTGTCCCTTTAATGTATCTCAGGACCCTTTTTCCTGCTTGAAAATGTTGCATATTGCAACAATGCATAAATCGTGATAGCATGCTCACAGCAAACATTATATCAGGCCTTGTAGCTGTTAGATAGAGAAGGCATCCTACCAAGCTTCTGTAGGTAGACTCCTCGACTGGATCATAGTCTCCTTGATTTGTCAATTTTAGCCCAGCAGTCATAGGTGTGCTCATTGGTTTATAGTTCTCCATAGAGAATTTGTTCAGAATTTTCTTGGCAAATGCCTGTTGACTCAAGAAAATTTCACCTTCTGCTTGGTTCACTTCTATTCCAAGGAAGTAAGTCATGTGTCCCAAATCTGACATTTCGAACTCCTCCTCCATTTTAGTTTTGAAATCATTCAAAACTTTGTTATCTCCTCCTGTGACCAAAAGATCATCAACATAGAGTGACACTATAACTTGTGTTACTCCTTGTTTCTTCATCACATACAAAGTTGGTTCACTGGGGCTTCTCTCGAATCCTAAATTCAACAGGTGACTGTCAATTCTAGCATACCAAGCTCTAGGGGCTTATTTCAGGCCATAAAGAGCCTTTTTGAGCTTGTAAACCATGTTCTCCTTGCCAGGAATGATGAAGCCTTATGGCTGATCTATGTAGATTTCTTCTTCAAGGTGACCATTTAAGAAAGTAGACTTGACATCGAGTTGATGAATTATCCACTTGTTTTGTGCTGCCAATGCTACCAGCATCCTTATAGTATCTAGTCTGGCTACTGGAGCAAAAGTTTCCAAGTAGTCCAGACCATATTCCTGACTAAAGCCTTTGACAACTAGCCTGGCTTTTAACCTGTTTAAGCTCTCATCTGCATCCTGCTTAGCACGATAAACCCATTTTACACCTATGATCTTCCTGTTTGAAGGCTTTTCAACCAAGTCCCAGGTTTGGTTCTTTTCAATCATTTGCATTTCTTCAGTCATTGCATCCTTCCAGCCCTGGTGTGCTTCAGCCTCTTCGAAACTTGTTGGCTCCATGATGGCAACTTCAGCCCTTTCATAAACATCTGTCAACAATCTGGTCCCTCTAACTAGGACATCATCTATGTCTATTTCTGGACTAACTCGTTCGTGTTCATTTGCGCTTTACTACAAGCTCTTCTGAAGTTTCTATTGGTTGATTATTATCCAGCCCAGAGGGCTTTCTCATCAAAGACCACATCCCTGCTCACTTGAACTTTCTTTGTGATTGGGTCTATGATCCTATAGCCCTTTTTGACTGAGCTATATCCTACCAAAACACCAGGAGTTGCTCTCTTTGAAAGTTTATCCCTCTTTGCTGATGGAATCTGAACATAGCAGAGGCAACCAAAGACTTTTAAGTGAGCCAGTGAAGGCTTGAAACCATACCATGCTTCAAAAGGAGTCTTTCGAACTAAGGCCTTTGTTGGAAGTCTGTTTCACAGTAAACAATTTGTATTAATGACTCCAAATTTCACATAAACTTTGGCATATTCTTTTCAAACAACAAGCATCTTGCCATATCCATGATGCTTCTATTTTTCCTCTAACTCACCCCATTTTGTTGGGGTGTATACACATTAGATAGTTGATGTTTGATGCCTGCATCACTACAAATTGCTTGGAACTAAGCTAAAATGTATTCAGGCCCATTATCTGACCTGATAGTCTTCAGCCTACAACCTGTCTCAGTTTCTGCTTGAACTTTGAACTTCATGAACACTTGTGGAACTTCAGACTTGTGTTTTAAAAAATAAATCCAACAGAATCTTGAGTAATCATCAATAAAGAGAATGAAGTACCTGTTTCCACTAACTGATTCTGTCTTCATAGGGCCACAAACATCTGTGTGAACAAGTTGAAGCAACTCTGATGCTCTCTAGGTTTGGTTCGAGGGAAAGGGTAGCCTGATTTGTTTTCCAAGCAGACACACTTCACAAACTTCATTATTGCATGCTAAATTAGTGAAGTTTTAGACCAGTTCTTCATGAATCATCTTGGCCATTGCTTTAAAGTTTGCATGACCGAGTCTTTTATGCCATATCTTGGAGTCACTTTCTGAGGCAGTGTAGGCTGCATTCGAGCTTTCTGGCCAGTTAACCTCAAAAGACTTATCAGTCATAGTGACTGTCATGAAACATGATCCACTTGGATCAGTTATTTGACACTCTTTATCTTTGAACACTAATGAGTATCCTTTATCCAGGAGATGACCTATGCTTAACAGATTTCTGTCTATCTCAAGAACAAGTAGCACATTGGAGATCACCTTATTGCCTATTGGAGTCGATATCAGAACATCACCCTTGCCTGCAGCATTGATGAACTGACCATTTGCAACCTTGACCTTGGTTCGAACACTCCTGTCCAAGGTTTTAAAAATAGCTGCATTAGGTGACATGTGATTTGTACATCCACTGTCCAGGAGCCAAGCTTTAGAGCCTCTCTTCTGGTCACTTAAACATGACACAACAAAAACCTGTTCTTCTTGATCACTTCCACCTTCAGCTACTCGAGCCTCAGTCTTTGATTGTTGTTGAGCTTGCTTCGGTCTGCCTTTATTCTTACAGACCTTTTCAATATGCCCTCTTTTCTTGCAATGTTGGCATACTGCATCAGGCCTAAACCAGCATTTGTCTTCTGAATGGCCTGGCTTCTTGCAAAATCTGCAAAGGTGGTCATTTGTCCTTGCAGCATCAGGCTTGGACCTATTTTTCCAGGTCTTTTTGCCTTTATAGGCAGTATTGAATGAGGAAGTCTTGGCTTTAGCTTGGAAAGCACCTTCTTGGTGCTCCTCATTCCTGCTTGCCCTTCTTTGCTCTTGAGCATAAAGGGCATTGATCAGCTCGGTCAAAGTGATGCTTGAGAGGTCCCTGGAGTCCTCGAGGGAGGATATTTTTGCTTCATACCTTTCAGGTAAGATTGACAGCACCTTCTCCACTATCCTTGCTTCATTGAATTGCTCACCAAGGAGCCTTATGCTGTTTACAACAGCCATTATCCTGTCTGAGTACTGCTTTACAGTCTCTTCTTCTTTCATCTTCAAATTTTTGAAGTCTCTCCTCAAATTCAAAAGCTGCTGCTGCCTGGTTCTTTATGTACCTTAAAACTCCTCCTTAAGCTTGTCTCAGGCCTGCTTTGGAGTCTCACAAGCCATAATCCTTGTAAAGATGACATCCGAGACACAATTTTGGATGCAAGACAAAGCCTTGTGTTTCTTGGTCTTCTCCTCAGTATGCTGTCTTATTTGAGCCACAGTTGGGTTGGCTCTAAGAGGTTCTGGTTCAGCATCAGTGTTCACAACCTCCCATAAATCAAGATCTTGCAGGTAAGTTTTCATTTTAACTTGCCATATATGAAAGCCTTCTCCATTGAAGATCGAAGGTACAGCAGGTGAGAAGCTTGATGAAGCCATTCCAATTTGATTTTAACAGCAACAGGTCCTCCAAGAATAAAGCTCTAGATACCAATTGTTGGAGTTATAAGCAACTAGCAGCTAGTATGAGGCTGAGACTTGATGAACAAGTCTCGAGACTTAAAGCAGAAGAAAGAATAAAAATGATAGAATATTGAAGGAAGAACGGGAGTCAAGGAAAAATGGAGCTTAAAGTTGGATGAAATGTATCAAACTTTCATTACATACATTAATGATACATTGCTATTACATATATCAGCCATGGTTAATGTAAATCCTAACAAATCAATACCTAAACATACCTAATCCCACTAAATTACATGGAAACTTGAAATAATAACTTGTGGACTTAATCTTGCTGATTTGATCAGCTTTGTCACCATCAAAATGACATGAAATATCAACCTAACATGGTTTAAAATAAACCAAACTAAGTTACATTGGCATTTGATTACAAATAGCAAAAACTAGAATTTGGTTCACATGAAATAACAGTTGCAGCATAGCTAGTTTCCTTGAACTGCTTTTGGACTTTGCATGGGCTGCATGGAGGCCATATTTCAACAGACAGATCAATGGCTACCAAGAAATCTTGAATCTTCTCGTATTTTGTTTCCACGCCTGCCTTTGCCATTGTCATTGAGTAGGAAAAGTCTAAAGACCAACTTCTTTCTCCCACTTCAAAACTAATGTTTGCCTCCAAGTACCTTAACTTGCCAAGATCAACAACTTTCATGGCCTTCCATCTTTGGAAGTGACGAGATGGCAAAAACCCATCAATGTCAATTTATTGAAGGAAAGATCAAGAATTCAGAATCGTGGAAATTCATTGGATTCTCGTTCTCCAATTTCACCATGAAATCCATTATGCCGTAGGATGAGAATTTTCAACTCTTGAAGCCTTCCCAACCAAGAGGGAAACGTATCCTCTATTTGATTATATCCCAAATTAAGAAGCTCTAGCATGTTGCGCTTAGCTAGTGATCTCGAATACGTCCACTCAATTGATTTTGACTAAGATCAATCATCCTCAATGCGCTTCCTTTTGACATGCTCGAGTGAAGTTGTTATTTGATAGGTCAAGTACGCTTATAAGTCGGGTTGCATATGCCCGATGAGATTTCTCCTTAAGTAGGTTGTTTGAGACAAAATATTGGTAAATGGTAGAGGGTGGAATTGGTACGGACCCTTGTAGCCCGTTAGAACGAAGGTCCAACTTTCTTAGACGGTCCATGAAGGGACAACAGCTTGGTTGGTCAAAACCTATAAGAAAGTTTTCACTTAAATCTAAAACTTTGAAGAGTTTGAGCAGATGAGCCCCATATCCATTTGGGGATAAACCCATGGATTTTGTTACCACCAAGATCAAGAAGCTCCATTATTCCGACTCAAAAGAAAATCGGGAACTTAGATAAGTTGCAATAAGCCGTTGTTAACAGCTAAACTTTGGAATAGTAACATTAGTAATCTGTTGTAATGAGCAATGAAAATGATTGCTAGATAGTTGAAGCGCCTTAAGCTTTTTAAGATTTAGAAAGGTTTTCAATTTGTAGGTGCCACTAACGTGGTTAAAGGCAAATGAACAATTTTGAGATTTACTAGAGTAAAGATCGATTGTGGAATCGAACCCCAAAACTCGTTCGCCAAGATACAAAAGGGTCATTGAGTAAGGTTTCCTAACCAAGGTGGGATTCGGTGAGCAAACCGATTACCAAAAGGTTCCAATAAGTTAGTGGGTAAGGTTTTTAGAGAAGATAGGGCGTCACCATATGAATTTGTAAAAGCTAAATTCAATGCGGTTAGTTTGGTTAGCTTAGCAAGCCAAGACAAAGTGGTAGGGCTAAACTTGTCAAGAATTGGCCTGCAATGCAACATGGAACCAGTAGCAAGGGCAGCAGCAGATCAGCTACAAACAAGCATGGTTCGAATGAAGGAAATCTTTATTGTTTATTTTGTAATCTAGTCAAATGTCATGTAATGTAATAGCTAAGGTCATAGGACAATGACTACATTAATTTGATGTAATGTTTTGCATTTTGCTATTATTTTATGTACAAGCTAAACTTGTATTTGTCAAGTCTATAGGAGTTGGTAAATCATTAGGTACTAGTTTTTTGACTATTCAAACCTTATATTTTATGTATATATTCATGTTGTTAAGGAAATGGATAAAAATGTTGAACCATTAACCTTTTGATTTCAAGTTCATTTCAGCTGAAGTTTCATGTATTTTTCTCTTCTTTAGTTTTGTCCACAAAAATCATAAGCATATTGCATGCTTTGTGCATGTCAGTTGCTGCCATTGTTCCAACAATTGGTAATCAGAGCCAACTTCTTTGAGGACCTTACTTGTTGGTGTTTTTCGGTGGAAACAAAACTTAAGAAGGAAGAAATCTTCTTGGTGTTGATTTATAGCATTGTTGCTGAAAATGAGCTATACACCACCTCCACCACCTATGTTTATTGGTGAGAACTATCACATTTGGTCTGTGAAGATGAAAACTCATCTTCTAGCACAAGACCTTTGGAGTGCAGTCGAGAGTGATGCTGAGCCACCTCCATTGAGAGCCAATCCCACTATTGCTCAAATCAGACAGCATAGTGAGGATCGAGCCAAGAAGCACAAGGCTATGGCCTGTCTGCAGAATGGAGTGTCAGATGTCATTTTTACTCGAATCATGGCCTGTGATTCACCTAAACAAGCATGGGAAAGATTAAAGGAAGAGTTCATGGGCTCGCACAAAACGAGGCGAGAACAGTAATCAACCTTAGAAGAGAGTTTGAGAACTTGAAGATGAAGGAATCGAGACCCATCAAGCGGTACTACGATAGAATAATGGCAACAAGAAACAACATAAGGCTTCTAGGTGAAGACTTCTCGACAAGAGAGTTGTGGAGAAGGTCATTACCACTCTCCCTGAGAGGTTTGAGTCGAAGATTTCATCA
This sequence comes from Gossypium rotundifolium, assembly GCA_025506655.1. NCBI lineage: Eukaryota > Viridiplantae > Streptophyta > Magnoliopsida > Malvales > Malvaceae > Gossypium > Gossypium rotundifolium. The sequence continues at coordinate 149,644,148 of CP106728.1, forward strand.
TTGGAAGGCTCGAGGGACCTCACAACCATCACCCTGTCTGAGTTGGTGAATTCCCTCTATGCACTTGAGCAAAGAAGGGCTACTAGACAGGAAGAACATCCTGAGGGTGCTTTCCAAGCAAAAGCCAAAGATGGTTCGAGCTCAAGTCAGAGACCAATGAAATCTTGGGCTGACAGAAGGGAAAGATCCAGGAATCAAGCAGGAAGAAGGAAGCTCCCACCTTGCAAACATTGCAAGAAGACCAACCACTTGGAGAAGAATTGCTGGAATAGGCCAGACATTCTGTGCAAAATCTGTAAGAAGCTTGGCCACCATGAAAAGGTTTGTAGAAACAAGGACAAACCACAAGCTGAACAGCAAACACAAGCCAAAATTGCTGAAAACTTTCCAGCTCAGGAGGAGCATGTCTTCACTGCCTCCAACTTTGCAGCCAAGGACAAAACCAAGTGTAGCTGGTCGGTGGATAGTGGTCGCCACACCACATGGCAATGATGAGGGACCTGCTCAAGGAGCTTGATGTAAGCTTCACCTCGAGGATCAGGATTGGAAATGGGAGCTTGATAGAGGCCAAAGGCAGAGAAGATGTTGTGATCAGCACAAGTTCAGGTAACAAACTGATTTCAGATGTTTTGTATGTACCTGATATAGACCAAAATCTGTTGAGTGTTGGTCAGTTGGTCCAGAAAGGTTATTCTTTGGTCTTCAAGAATGATTCATGCACCATTCAGGATTGTCATGCCCAAGAAATTGTCACAGTTCCTATGGCTGACAAATGCTTCATGTTTGATGTTAGTCAACTCCAAAACAAGGCTTACACAAGCCTAACAGACAGTGTTGGTCTATGGCACAAAAGATTAGGCCATGCCAACTTTAGATCACTTGACTTGATGCACAGACAGAATTTGGTTGAAGACATGACCATGGTTGAGTCAACAAATACTGTTTGTGAGGCTTGCCAACTTGGTAAGCAAGCCAGGTTACCCTTCCCAGTTAACAAGGCATTGAGAGCTCGTGAAAGGCTTGAGCTGGTGCATTCTGACATCTGTGGTCCAATGAAGACCCCTTCACTCAGTGGCTGTAAGTACTTCGTTCTATTTATTGATGATTTAACTAGATGTTGTTGGGTTTATTTCTTAAAGCGAAAGTCCGATGTGCTCGAGGCCTTCACCAAGTTCAAGGTTCAGCAGAAAACCAAGCATCGCAAAATCAAAGCATTGAGAAGCGCATAATGGGTGAGTACTTGTCCGAAAGGTTTGAGTGTCGTGTGAGCAGGTGGAATCCATCATCAAGTAACCATGTACACTCCTCAACAAAATGGAGTGTGTGAAAGGAAGAACGAACTATCATGAATATGGCGGATGCTCGATGTTTGAAAGCAAGATGCCAAGCACTTTTGGGTGAGGTGTCAACACCTCATGTACTTGCTCAACAAAGCTTCCAACTCATCTTGTGAAAGATATGACTCCATTTGAGGCTTGGCATGGGCACAAGCCATCGGTTTCCTACTTGAGAGTGTTTGGATGTGTGCTATGTGCACATACCGCTGAGAAGGACCAAGCTCGAGAAGAGATCTATTCCATTTATTTTTGTGGGCTATAGCAAAGAATAAAGAAGGCTATAGGCTCTATGATCCCTCAACCAAAAGAATTATGGTTAGTAGGGATGTTAAGTTTGATGAAGCAAGGACCGGAATTGGGATGGCTCAAATGCAATGCGACTTGATGAAGACTTGATTGATGGCAATATAAAACCTGGTGAACATGATCTAAGTAATGCAAATATGGATGACCTACACCAGGGGAACCGTAACCATTGCTGACATTTACCAAAGATGCAATGTAGCTATAGTGGAGCCTTCAAGCTTTGAAGAGGCTGTCAAAGACAAGCAATGGAAGAAGGCTATGGAAGCTGAACTTGATATGATTCACAAGAATCAAACTTGGCATTTAGTAGATAGACTCGCCCGTAAGAAAGTCATTGGTGTCAAGTGGATATTTCGAGCCAAATTCAATGCGATACAACACATTGAACAAGTACAAGGCTAGACTTATGGTGAAAGGGTACACCAAGAAGATGGTGTCGATTTCATGGAGACTTTTGCTCTGTGGCAAGACTAGATACCATAAAATTACTGCTTGCATTGGTCGCTCAAAAACAAGTGGAAGATTCATCAACTAGATGTTAAATCAACCTTCTTGAATGGCTACCTTAAGGAGGAGATCTACATCGAGCAACCTCAAGGCTTCAAGGCTCTCGGAAATGAAGACAAAGTCTACAAGCTAAGGAAGGCTCTTTATGGCTCAAACAGCTCCTCGAGCCGGTATGACAGATTGACTCTCACCGTCCAAGCTTGGATTTGAAAAAAGCTTGAGTGAACCAACACTCTATGTGAAAAGATCCAACAAGGAAACCTTGCTAATTGTTTCTATTTATGTGGATGACTTGCTGGTGACTGGAAGCAAGGAAGATTTGATCCATGAGTTCAAAACACAAATGCAACATGTGTTTGACATGACTGACTTGGGAATCATGACTTACTTCCTTGGCATGGAAGTAAATCAAACTGATCAAAGCATCTTCATTAGCCGATGATTCGTGACATCCTCTTCCTCTCCTCTCGAAATTTTTGCCTATTGGAAAATATGTTGTCGCTTGTCGGTGCCTTCTCCCTTCATCGGTTCATCGGCATCCCGCATCCCTATTAAGTCTCTAAAGAACATATGCAATGCAGATTGAAGACATGCAAGCAAGAACCAAGACAAAATTTCAGGTAACTTACTTGAAAATTATTTGCTGCTCCTTCCTCTGTTCGTTTATTTGCTGCTCCTGGCCTCCTGCCTCCTGTGTTGTTCAGTTTTTGCTGAATTACAAAAATATGTGAAATTTTGAATAAGAAACCAAGCACTTTAAAATCGCTCCGAATCTGTGTTGTTTCTTGTTTGCTTTTCACTTTTCAGATTCAACATTTCAATTTTCAAGTTGAACTTCTTTTTACTTTTTTTTGATTGAAAACCCTGATTTTGCAGGTAGGGGCGTAGGGCCATAGGGGAATATATTCCCTTTACCTTTTGGCTTTTGTTTTATTGTGTTTGTCTGTTTGACATTGTTTTGTTTCTGGTGATGAACTGATGAATGATACTTAACTTAATAGATGAATTTTTTTGACTATAACGGAAAATAACGGGAATAGCGGCCCGTTATTGCCGCAACCGGCCGTTATCCGTTAAATTGCGGCCGCGATCCGCCACTATTGGTGTGACTCCGCTTCACACCGCTATTTTCAGCAATAGCGGTTTCAGACGGCGCCGCTACCGCTATATAACGGCCGCTATTCCGATAACGGGCCGTTATTTGAATCCCTGGAATGTACCAAATTGTTTGCCTTGCGGTATGGGTCCGATAAGCTGATTATGAGAGACATTAAAATATCCAAGGAAAAGTGAGTTGCACCAACTCTTGTGGGATCTCCCCGGAGAGCTTGTTTCGAGAAAGGTCTAAAGCTTGGAGGTTTGAGAGTTTTGCCAATGATGATGGAATTGGACCTGAAAGAAAATTGTTGGAGAGGTTGAGGAATTGAAGTTCCTTTAGAATTTGAATGTCTTTTGGAATGCAGCCATCAAATTTATTGCTTGACAGATCAATGGCTACCAAGAAATCTTGAATCTTCTCGTATTTTGTTTCCACGCCTGCCTTTGTCATTGTCATTGAGTAGGAAAAGTCTAAAGACCAACTTCTTTCTCCCACTTCAAAACTAATGTTTGCCTCCAAGTACCTTAACTTGCCAAGATCAACCACTTTCATGGCCTTCCATCTTTGGAAGTGACGAGATGGCAAAAAACCTGTCAATGTCAATTTATTGAAGGAAAGATCAAGAATTCGCAACTGTGGAAATTCATTGGATTCTGGTTCTCCAATTTCACCATGAAATCCATTATGCCGTAGGATGAGAATTTTCAACTCTTGAAGCCTTCCCAACCAAGAGGGAAACGTATCCTCTATTTGATTATATCCCAAATTAAGAAGCTCTAGCATGTTGCAGTTAGCTAGTGATCTCGGAATACGTCCACTCAATTGATTTTGACTAAGATCAATCATCCTCAATGCGCTTCCTTTTTGACATGCTCGAGCTGAAGCTGTTATTTGATAGGTCAAGTACAGTTATAGAAGTCATGTTGCATATGCCTGATGAGATTTCTCCCTTGAGTAGGTTGTTTGAGACAAAATATTGGTAAATGGTAGAGGGTGGAATTGGTACGGACCCTTGTAGCCTGTTAGAACGAAGGTCCAACTTTCTTAGACTGGTCCATGAAGGGACAACAGTTGGGTGGTCGAAACCTGTAAGAAAGTTTTCACTTAAATCTAAAACTTTGAAGAGTTTGAGCAGATGAGCCCCATATCCATTTGGGGATAAACCCATGGATTTTGTTACCACCAAGGTTAAGAAGCACCAGTTCGTCCTGACTCAAAAGAAAATCTGGGAACTTGGATAAGTTGCAATAAGCCAGTGTTAACAGGCTAAACTTTGGAATAGTAACATTAGTAACGGTTGTAATGAGCAATGAAAAATGATTACTAGATAGTTGAAGCGCCTTAAGCTTTTTAAGATTTAGAAAGGTTTCCAATTTGTAGGTGCCACTAAGGTGGTTAAAGGCAAAACGAACAATTTCGAGATTTACTAGAGTAAAGATCGACTGTGGAACCGAACCCTAAAACTCGTTACTGCCAAGATACAAAAGGGTCAGTTGAGTAAGGTTTCCTAACCAAGGTGGGATTCGGTGAGCAAACTGATTACCAAAAGGTTCAAATAAGTTAGCTGGGTAAGGTTTTTTAGAGAAGATAGGACGTCACCGTATGAATTTGTAAAAGCTAAATTCAATGCGGTTAGTTTGGTTAGCTTAGCAAGCCAAGACAAAGTGGTAGGGCTAAACTCATTCCAACCTAGTGAGAGGAAAGTAAGCTGGGTAAGGTTAGCAAGGGAAGTGGGAATTTGTCCTACAAAATAACAGCCTTGAACATCCAAGTGTGATAATAAGTTAAAATCCCCAACTGATTTTGGTAGCTGTTGAAGTTAGTTTCCATGCAACGCATGCAGCAGCAAAGAAGCAGCACATGCAACTCGTGATAAGCAGGCAGCAGCTGGAGCTTATGAATGCTGTCCAAATTCAACTTATTTTGTTGCTTTAAGTTTATAGTTTGTAACTTAGTTCTTTTAGGACTTACTTGGTAAATATTTTGATGTAATTTAGGTGTTGATTGACTGAAAAATCAGCAATGCAATGTTTACAAGTTAATTCAGCAAGTTTCTATGTATTTAGTGGTGTTAGGTGAAAGTTTAGGAAATCTTTGACTTGTAATGTTCTGCCATCAACTTGTATTTGTATTGGTATTATGCCATTGTTCTATTTTGAATGAAAAACTTATCAAGTTTCCTTCCTTATGCTCCATTATTCTTAGCTTTGAATTTCATTTCTGTTAGTTTCTTGCTTTTGTTTCTTCTGCAAGTCACGAGGCTTGCTGTTCAAGTCAAAGCTGAAGTTATCTGCTTATTGTTCATAACCCCAACAGTAGCTCACCAAAGAAACCTATATCGGCAAGTCTCAATGATACAAGAGAACTGTTTTTGTGAAATTCTGGCAAACATCCCGAGAGAAGGATATTGTAGGATGCATGGATACTCTGAAGATTAGGCAGGTGAAAAATCTCAACAGGAAATTCATCTCGCAGTTCACAAGACCTAAGTGAGAGATATGCCAAAGCAGATAAATTTGCCAAACTCTGAGGGATTGTCGAAGATACATTTACCATGTCAAGATCAAGATGCTTGAGGTTCACTTACCTCTCGGATAAACTTTTCAAGCTTGGGTTTCGGAGCTCCAATGGATTCCATGAAAGATCAAGTATCACCAGCTTTGAAAGCTCTACAACTTCATATGGAATTTGACCAGTAAAGCCAGACCTAGAGAGGTCCAATTGTGATAGCCTTGTAAGGTTACCAATTGCAGAAGGGATTTCAGAGCCATTGAAGTCATTGTGCGAAAGGTTGAGCCTTCTAAGGTGATGGAGCTGGAAAAGGGTTCTGTTGGAGTCTATAGAACCATAAAGGAAACTGCTGCTGAGATCAAGTCCAATAACGTGACCAGTGTTATCATCACACTCAATTCCATCCCAAGAGCAGCAATTCCCACCGACCTGTCCTTCAAGTTTCCATGAACTAACTTTCAGATAAGCTAGTATCACCAGAAGCTGACTGATTGAGATTGAAGCTGTCCTTCAACCGCAACAAAGCAGAGCGTTCTGAATCCAGACAAGATCGCAGCATAGAAGAAACATATTTGAGTAAGAGAATGAGAGAGAATTAAAAAGAGGAAGCATTTTAGAAGGAAGTGTTGTAATAACTGCCCCATATTAGCTCAACAGATTTTTGTTGTTGTAAAGTGTTGCAAATAGCAGCCACTTTTATAGACAAATATGATTAGTCAATGCATCAAAATCGGTTTGTGTATATGCGTATAAGTAGAAAAAAAATGAGGAGCTAATAAAGTCTTCAAATAGGCTATTGTCAATTGAAAATGACACTAATGACCTTGAAATTAAAGTCCCATGTTACTTTGGTTGGCCTCTCGATGGCAGGCCAGATTCTTCTTTTACCCCGGTTAATTCACTCATATCGTCTCAAATGCCCCAACTGTAATATCTTACCAGTTTTTTATATTATATTTATATTTATTTGTTAAAATTATTACAAAATCTGTTAAATTTAATATATATATATATTATGATTCAAGAAGTTTAAATAATATAATATATATTTTAGAATTTTTCTATTTTGTATTATGATCAATTTGTACTGATTATAATTTAATTTAGGAATATTTTATCAACCCTATTAAGAAGAATATTTTCAATTTAATATAAAAACCATTTTAATTCAAAATAAAGTGTTTTCTTTTAAATATGTATTAAAATATTATTATTACTTAATTTTAAATTAAATTATAGATTAAATTTTATAGCATTGTTGAAATTTTGAAAGATGCTTATTATTTTAAATTATTATAATTTAATAATTTAAAATAGGAATTATGCATTAAAAGCACAAAAACAACAAAAGAAAATGTATTTCACACATGGAACTTAAAGAAGTATGCCAACTTTTTTAGTATATTCTAATTTGCATAATAGTGCGATGTATGAGATGATCATATCAATATAGTTATAATAAATTAGTTATTATAATTCTTTTAAATTAAATCATTGTACTTAAAATTTTATATTAAATAAAACTCATAATAACATAAATGTTATGTTGTTTAATTTGCAAATATGATATTAAATTAAAGTCAACATAAATTTTAAAATCATTAAAAATTTAAAAAGTAATGTTATAAATATTAAATAAATAGTAAGTTTATAATATAATTAAAAAGCTAATGACATCATTATGTTATTCTTGATTCTCTGCCCTGCAATTTCTTAAAATATATTAATATTGTTTAGAGTGTTAAATTTTATATCTATAATTTACGTAAATGACAACAATTTATATATTTTAGCAAAATGGGCGTTGCTAAGAGCAGAAACATTGCAATGAAATTGGTGCATAAGTTGGTGGGCACTTTTGCAAACACACAAAACACAAGTAAATGATAATGCAATTTGATTTCCTTATGTTTGTCGAGCCTAAATCTGTAAGAAATATACTATCTCTTCAACAATTATAAAGTGAACCTATTCAATTACACATATCATGATCATATCCCTCACCCTTACACTTTGAAGATACAATACTCCCACCACTGTGAATGCCCCTTTGTGATCACAACAAGTACAACCACACCAACAAATTTCACTTTAAAATAGCACTCTTAAAAATATTCCCTTAAGAATAAATTAAGTGTTTGTATCCAATATATGCTCCTAAGCAAGTCTCTCAAATATATAGTCATTGATTTCAAGACTTTCTTACAATAGAATATCTAATACAATCCAAATAAAATAGTAATATGATTGAAGTAATTGTAATGCCCCAAAATATAGGGGTTAAAAGAATCGGGTTATTACATTGAGGGTTTGACACTACACCAAAACAGACTTTTAGCGACGTTGTTTATAGCCTTTAGCGGCGTTTTTAAGCACCACTAATATAATTTGCGGCGCTTTTGAAAGCGCCGCTAAAACACGCGCTGCAAAAGTTAGCGGCGTTTATTGCGAAAAAACGCCGCTATAAGTCTAGACCTTTAGCGGCGCTTTTATAAGAAACGCCACTAAAAGACCAGACCTTTAGCGGCGCTTTTCTAAGAAACGCCGCTAAAAGACCAGACCTTTAGCGGCGCTTTTCCAAGAAACGCCGCTAAAAGGCCGACCTTTAGCGGCTTTTCAAAGAAACGCCGCTAAAGGTTGGACCTTTAGCGCGCTTTTCCAAGAAAGGCCGCTAAAATACCAGACCTTTAGCGGCACTTTTATAAGAAACGCCGCTAAAAGACCAAACCTTTAGCGGCGCTTTTCTAAGAAACGCCGCTAAAAGACTAGACCTTTAGCGGCGCTTTTCTAAGAAACGCCACTAAATGTTTGGTCTATTAGCGGCGTTTTTTCGCAATAAACGCCGCTAATTTGCACAAATTTGCAGTGCTATTTTTTTGCAATATCCTACCCTCCCTGCATTAAAAACCAACCAAAAACAGCAGCAATTGCATATAATTCCAACCCAAGGCAGCAAATAAAACATTTAAATCTCACCAAAAGCATTAAATCTAAATGATACTTCAAATTTAATAAAAGATATATGATATTTATTAATAAATGAATAATAATTCAAACAATTTTACAATAATGTTAACTGTAACAATGTTAAAAAAATCGTACAACAATAAAACAAATGTCTAAGAGGGCGGCCTCTGCATCGTTGCCGAACAATCTGCATCATAGTCTGCAGCTTGTAGCCGGAGTTCTTCATACTTTTGTTCTCGCTCTTGCCTCCTCGCCGCCTCCACTCTAAGTTGAGCAATATGCTCGCCTCCTCATTGTTGCCTCCGTTCTAAGTCGAGAAATTTGCTCACCGTGCTCGCTTCCATCAAAGATATCTGGTCTTTCGGTCTCGAACTTCAAGACGAGATTGACTCCGGAAGGCATGTATTGCCGGAGCCGATCAAAATATTGAGTCGAGGTAACACCGATTCTTGACATCGAACCCGACCATACCTTGTAAGACCCAAAATATTAGTGATAATTTTGTTATAAATATACTCAAGATTAACAAAACTATCAATCGAAGCGATCATACCTTTCAGGACCCAAAACATCAATAATAATTACATTATCAATCTCCTCGAGATTAACAGAACTGTCAGTCGAAGCAACCGCTTCATACTCCGCCTTCTTCTCCTTTAGTTTATCCTAATAAATCAAAAAAAAAAGTTAGAAACGAAATATATAATAAAAAGGAATGGAACATAACTTAAAATTGTAAATTTACAACTACAAACGATGAATTAAACTATTGTAATTAAACATTATAAATATTTATAATAAATCAAATTTTATTAAGTAAATATACCAAAATTTCTGCACCTCGGATGTCATCGGAGATCCATCGTTCTTCCTATAAGTAATGTCAAAAAGTCAAGGCGTCCAACTTTTGACTCGATTAAACTTGCTACATTATAGCGAAAAAATATAATTTAATAGTATAAAGTAATTAATATTTGAAAGAAGTAATAAATTATAATACATCGGCCTCACCACACGAGCAAAACTTCGGAACCTCAGTATGCGTGAATTGTTGTTTCGTCATTGCTTGTTCCAACTCGCTCACGGTCCTACATAATGGAATTTGAATTATGTATATAGTAAATACGATAAACCAAAAAAATTATAAGAATTTGAAAGTACGTAATACCTCTCCTTTCTTTGAATTCCAGAATCTAACTTGATCTTCCCATTGGTACCTCAACATTCCCGGTGGGACATTTCGCAATTTTTCGTCGAGGCTTATGTCTTTCTTAAAATATTGTTTTTTTAGGGCGCTTTTATTGTCTCTCCATTTTTTACCCAACGTCTTCTTAACATAGTCATCGGAGACCTCTAAATCAAATTTACCCTAGAAATTTTTTTTAAAAAAGTTAATATAAATGAAGGTTAAATTAAAGTATTATAAATTACATTCACCTTTTATTACCTTAATATTATCGAGAGCCTGATTTTTGTTGGCATCAGGCATGTGATGCCATGATTCGTAGTTAATGGGCAACATATTCGCATTTCGTGCTACAATGCCCAAATAGCCTGCCAACAGTCGAGCTTCAGATCCGATAGGCTGGCCATGATTGTTTCTTCTTACTTTAACACGGTCGGTAGGCTCTAAGTCGTATAAATCTGTAAGTAATGTCGTCCCGAGCTCTACTTTCGTCCACCCTCAAATTTGAAAAATGATATATTATTATATTAAAATTGAAAAATGAATCAATAATAAAATTCAACATGCATGTAAAATAAACTTAACATTACTTTGGATTTGTCCATGCTCGTCATGTATGTCCGGCAGAGTAGAAGATCCAACAACTGTATCCTGTCCACTATTTACTTCTTCTGGATTTGGAGTACTCCGGACAATATTTAAACCTCGTAATTGTCTTCTAAGCATTTTCCCTGCAATACACATAAAATAGTTCAAAATTTTAGTAACAAATAACAACAATAATAGGACATTTAAAACAGTTAAATTATGTAACATGACCAATATGAAAATTATAATATAACATATAAATAATAAATCATTAAATCTTACTACATCATATTTCAGTAAATATCTTCGTCCACATCCCCGACGAACCCATTGAAATTGTTGACTAGTACTAGGATATTTTCGCTTAAGTCTTGTTCGGAAAAGGCAAAGTTTACGATCTTTCGACTATGTCATCTCTACTTCCACCGCCAATGTCGAACAAGTCTCTAGGGGTGTTTTGAAGTACAACGTACCAACCCTCATCGATTGGATCTTGAGAGTAAAAACTTTTTAACTTGAGAAGAAAATACATACGGCTTGTCCATCGCTTGTTCTCCTGTGAATCAATCGAGAGAAATTCACCATTGTAAAGCCATATTGATCGTTTTTAATTCATGAGCCGTATTCACATCAGCCCAATCACCTCGAAATAAGACAACTTTGCAATAGCCGTAATAATCCAACTCAATGATGTCAGTAATAAGTCCGTAATATTCCAAATTCCCCCTGACCGGATTACTGTCCCTAGCACTAGCATAACTTGTAATCGAAGAATTAACAACAATTCCGCAATTTTGGGTTCTCCTCAATCTCTCACGATACCTTGTATGAAATTTGTATCCGTTGATGAGCAAGCCACTTTATCTTTTAACTATTCTGTTTGGACCTTGTGAAAGCCATTTAACATCATCATTTACTTCATTCCGACTCCAAACCTATTGAGTCGAAAGTAAATCGAGTAATTATGAATGTTATGAGAAAACATTATTACTTGTCAACAAAAATTTATATTGCATACCATTTGGCTTAACCATTCATGAAATGATTCTGCGAACAACTTATTAATTTCTCGTCGATTTAATCTTCGGGATCGTGAATGAGCTCTCAATATATGTTTGTACTCACTACGGTAAAAAAATATTTTACTTTGTTAGAAGACAAATAAATTATAATTGATAAGTATTTATCAAATTCTAGAACTTACTTCCGAAATGGTACCATTGAATCGTGATGAAAAAGAACGTATCGATGTGCTTGGACCCATGATCTATTGTCTAATTCTGTAATTTCGACTTTGCCGATCGATTTTCCAAAACTTTGAAATAAATAAGTTCCAGCCAAATTATGATCTGTGAGCCTAGTATTTCTACTTGGTCTGTTCATTCTTGTTTCAACATCTTCCAAATACCTCGAATAGAAAGTCATGCATTCCTCTGCCAAGTAGCCCTCGGTAATTGATCCTTTTGAATAACGTTTATTGCGACAGTATGACTTCAATTTAGAAAGGAACCTAAACACGGTATACAACATTATCAAAAGTTGCAACTATTATGGGAATTGAGCTGAATAAAGGAATATTTTGTAAATAAATTAAGACCTTTCAATGGGATACATCCATCGATAGAAAACGGGTCCACCAAGAAGTGCTTCACGCCGGAGATGAATTAACAAGTGCACCATAATAGTGAAGAAGGAAGGCGGGAATATCTTCTCCAGATTGCATAAAGTCAATGCAGCTCGGTCTTGTAGTCTCTCTAATTCTTGAACATTCAAAACTTTACCACAAATGCCTTTCATAATATTCGACAGTTCAATTACAAGAGCCGTCACCTTTTTCGACATACAGCACCGCATAGCAACTGGCAGTAAGTCTTGCATCAAGATGTGATAGTCATGCGATTTTAAGCCATATAGTTTTCGATCCTTAAGACTCACACATCGCGATATATTTGATGAATACGCATCCGGGACCTTTATATCCTTCAACACCGTACAGAACACTTTTTTCTCCGCCTTCGACATTGAAAAAATAGCAGGCGACAACCGATATTTTATATTCGAAAGTGGTTGGGGATGAAGCTCACGCCGAATTCCCATGTGGACTAAATCAAGTCGACTCTGAAGATTACCTTTCGATTTTCCATCGACATTCAAAATAGTCCCAATGATGTTCTCGCAGACATTTTTCTCTATGTGCATGACATCAAGATTATGACGTAAAATCTGATGCTCCCAATAAGGCAACTCGAAAAAAATACTTCTTTTTTTCCACAAGTCTGCCTCATTAGGATCGCCGTCTTCATCAGATTCATCATCAGATTCATCCTTAGATCTTCTATTTCTTTGCGGGTTGGCCGGTTGATTCATCTTCCCATAAATGAAATTCATATCTTTCAACATTAATAATATTTCGAATCCATCGGTCTGCGAAGGAGCTGGTCTGAACTCTTCAGTACCATCAAACTGAGCACTCTGAAATCTAAATGTATGATTTTCTGGTAACCACTGACGATGCCCTATGTAAGAGAACTTTTTCCCATTATATAACCATTGCGAACATGTCTATGCAGCACAACACGGACAAGCATAATGTCTCCTGGTATTCCAACCAGATAAATTAGCATAAGCCGGGAAGTCGTTAATAGTCCACATTAAAGCCGCACGTAAATTAAAGTTCTCTTTTCTCATTTCATCGTTTGTCTGAACACCAGCCCATAGTTGTTTTAACTCATCAACAAGTGGCTGCAAATATACGTCAATATCATTCCCCGGCCCTTTCTCTCCAGGTATAATCATAGACAAGATAAAAGAAGATTGTTTCATGCAAACCCATTGAGGCAAATTGTAGGGAACAGGCACCACAGGCCAAGTACTATACATTGTGCTCATGAGTTTTTAAGGGTTAAATCCATTAGATGCTAGCCCAAGCCTCACACTCTGAGGATCGCTTGCAAAGCTTGAAAATTTGGAGTCAAACGATTTCCAAGCTAAAGAATCTGTAGGATGCCTTAACAACCCATCATCTGTTCGTCCATCACGATGCCACGTCATTGATTCAGCTATCTTCGACGACATGAAAAGCCGTTAAAGTCGTGGTATTAGCGAAAAATACCGTAAAACCTTAACTGGCTACTTCCTTGACTGTGTATCGTGTTCATCCTCGTAACCGTCCTCTGTATTTCTATTAATCCAACGGGATTGGCGCATACATGACAAAGACTTTGTTGATTTATCTGGTTTTCCCAATACAACATGCGATCATTTGGGCAACTGTGAATTTTGTTGTAGCCAAGGCCCAAATCCTTTATCAATTTCTTCATGTCTTTGGAAGATTGAGGGATTTTTGCAAACGGGAACATTTCTTGCGAAACTCTAACAAGATTGTCAAAGATTTTTCGGTCCACCCCTAAACATTTCAAGTGAAAAAGACGAATACGTAATGATGATTGGAAAATTTTGATCCCTCATACAGTTCTTCATTCATTTCACCAAGTAACGTATAGAACATCGTCGTTTCTTCATTTCGCTGTTCATCCGGTACACTTCTTCTTGTTTCGGTGAAAGTATTTCCACCAAAATTATGATCATCGGTTGCACCCAAGTCAGGTGGAAATGTCCCGAAACCATCACTGCACATATTAAAAGCATCCCGCAACATGCCTTCCATGTTATCGTCTCTAACATTCTGATTGAAAGCACTATGAGGATACTCCAGATTCATCAATGAAGATACTCCACTAGATGTACACCCTCCATGAAAAAACCATTTTTTGTACCCCCGGACAAAGCCATTAACAACTAGATGTTCGTAGACCACTTCACGATAATGCCAGTTGATATTGCAACACGTCTTACACGGGCAAAGAATCATATTCTCTTGGCTTGCATTTTGAAATGCGAAATTCAAAAAAGTTTCTTCTCCATTTCGATAGTCGTTGCTTACCCTTGACAATTTCATCTAACTCCTATCCATTTCGTATTTGTTGAAGTCTAAAGTTGATAGTAAATTACACGGCTAATTTGTTAATTAATAATTTATGTAAGTTATGATATAATCATATATATAACTGAGTACTATGTAAGTTATGTAAATAATGTAAGTTATGAAATTTGATCTTAAAATTAGGTAAGTTTTGTATTCTTTTAGATTCATCATACGTGGCATTGTTACACCTAGGGAGGATCCATTATATCTCACTGTGAGATATAAGGCAACCCGTCAGGTTTCCTGCCTATATACTTTGAATCTTTTTTTTATCTATACAAGTATTATGTAAGTTATGAAGTTTGATCTTAACTTAAAATTATGTAAGTTATGAAATTTGATCGTAAAATTAGGTAAGTTATGAAATTTGATCTTAAAATTAGGTAAGTTTTGTATTCTTTTATATTCATCATACGTGGCATTGTTACACCTAGGGAGGATCCATTATATCACCTTGTGAGATATAAGGCAACCCGTCGAGTTTCCACCTATATACTTTGAATCTTTTTTTTTTTATCTATACAAGTATTATGTAAGTTATGAAGTATGATCTTAACTTAAAATTATGTAAGTTATGAAATTTGATCGTAAAATTAGGTAAGTTTTGTATTCTTTTAGATTCATCATACGTGGCATTGTTACACCTAGGGAGGATCCATTATATCTCACTGTGAGATATAAGGCAACCCGTCAGGTTTCCAGCCTATATACTTTGAATCCTTTTTTTTATCTGTACAAGTATTATGTATGTTATGAAGTTTGATATTAACTTAAAATTATGTAAGTTGTGAAATTTGATCGTAAACTTATGTAAGTTATGAAATTTGATCTTAAAATTAGGTAAGTTTTGTATTCTTTTAGATTCATCATACGTGGCATTGTTACACCTAGGGAGGATCCATTATATCTCACTGTGAGATATAAGGCAACCCGTCAGGTTTCCAGCCTATATACTTTGAATCTTTTTTTTATATATACAAGTATTATGTAAGTTATGAAGTTTGATCTTAACTTAAAATTATGTAAGTTATGAAATTTGATCGTAAAATTAGGTAAGTTATGAAATTTGATCTTAAAATTAAGTAAGTTTTGTATTCTTTTAGATTCATCATACGTTGCATTGTTACACCTAGGAGGATCCATTATATCTCATCTGTGAGATATAAGGCAACCCGTCGAGTTTCGACCTATATACTTTGAATCTTTTTTTTATCTATACAAGTATTATGTAAGTTATGAAGTTTGATCTTAACTTAAAACTATGTAAGTTATGAAATTTGATCGTAAAATTAAGTTATGAAATTTGATCTTAAAATTAAGTAAGTTTTGTATTCTTTTAGATTCATCATACGTGGCATTGTTACACTTAGGTAAGTTTTGTATTCTTTTAGATTCATCATACGTAGCATTGTTACACCTAGGGAGGATCCATTATATCTCACTGTGAGATATAAGGCAACCCATCAGGTTTCCAGCCTATATACTTTGAATCTTTTTTTTTTATCTATACAAGTATTATGTAAGTTATGAAGTTTGATCTTAACTTAAAATTATGTAAGTTATGAAATTTGATCGTAAAATTAGGTAAGTTATGAAATTTGATCTTAAAATTAGGTAAGTTTTGTATTCTTTTAGATTCATCATACGTGGCATTGGTACACCTAGGGTTTAAGGTTTAAGGTTTAAAATTATAGGGTTTAGGGTTTAGGGTTTAGGGTTTAGGGTTTACAATTTATAGTTTAAGGTTTAGGGTTTAAGGTTTAGGGTTTAAGGTTTAGAGTTTATGGTTTAGGGTTTAGGGTTTAAAGTTTAAGGTTTAAGGTTTAAGAATTATGTATTATAGGGTTTAGGGTTTAGGGTTTGGGGTTTAGGGTTTAGGGTTTGGGGTTTGGGATTTGGGGTTTGGGGTTTGGGTTTGGGGTTTTAGGGTTTTAGTGTTTTAGGGTTTAAGGTTTAGGAATTTAAGGTTTTGAGTTTAGGGTTTAGGGTTTAGGGTTTAGGGTTTTAGGGTTTAAGTGGTGTGTAATGCTTGAACCTAATGATCCGGTTTAAAATTTTTTTAAAATAATTCCTAAAATTTAAATTAAATTAAAGTTTATTAAAATTATTTTCTTTTAAAACAATTACTTCAAAATTAAATTGTTTTGGTCAAAATATTTTACTAATCTTTTAAAAATTAAATTTGATCCAAAGAAAATTTACTTTACTTTTGACAATTTAGAAAACAACAACCAAATAAAACAACACGCATCAATGTTATTCCAAACAAAACCATGAGATTGTAGAGAGATACCTTGGGTTGATATGAATGGCGACGTCCTCAAAAGGAAGCCTTCGCTTTCTACACAATTAACAATACCAAAGCAAAAGATGAGTAATTTGGATTTTAGAAAAATAAACCATGTCTGATTCGAATATAAAACATTGCAAGAAAAGCTGTCATTGTAAGATCAAAAAGGCAAATATATTGCATTCTTCATAAGAAAGAACACAATATGCAAATATACTTCACGGATAAATTCCTGCAACTTATGCAACTTAGAACACAATAGTTTCATCTAGAAAAGTATGCAGAACTGACAAGAATCTAAAATTTTTTATATGGCCCTTCTAAAATTTACATAAAATGAATGATGCATAAAAAGTATATTAATAGCAGTGACAATAATAATTAGAAGTACTAGTTAATGAATGCCAAATTCAATACCCATTTCATCTGCAGGAAGGAAGATTATCATAAATTCACAAGAGAGATTCTTATGATATCATAAAGGCATCCAAGATAAAGCTTAAATTCCAATTCCGAATAAAACAAAATCTTTATCATGGACTAAGATAACAAAACATCATTCTAACCTGAGCAAATTTTTACAAGCACTCTTAAATATTTGGTTCGAAAACGTTTTCATAGGAGATTATAATGAGTCCTCCAATTCTACCATTCACCTCACCAAAGATAACATAAAAGCTATCATCACGGTAATATCTTAACACCTACATATACATATAAACACACAAACATAGAGATAGAACAATGACTTGAATCCCAATCGGTTACGATTCGATTAGTAATTATATATTCAAACTATCGGTGCTCATTAATCAGGTCCTTCTCGTTAATTTAACTATTAAATGATACGTCATATCTTATACAACATAATCTAAAATAAAAATTTAAGCTGCTAACATGGAATGTTTGTCCTCTGCATCAATTTGGATTAGAGTTCAATGAAGATTAAATTAGAGCAAATAAATTGGATCATAGCAGAGAAAAAATAACAAAAGCAAGAATACAAAAATCCCCCCACACATATCAAACAAACATTTTTCCTGAGGGCACGTCAAGTTAACAGACATGTAACACCCCAAACCCGGTCTATGCATTGAGACTAGATTTGGTTTGTTACATGAATCGAGTTACCTTTAAATTTGCAATAAGTTGAAAACTTCAATATAAATTTCAGATTTTAAAATAAATAGAAGAGTATTTGAATTTGATAAATATTTGAAAACATTAGTTGAAAATCATTGTATTATCAAAAACCTTTAAATAGTTTGTTAAAGAGTTGACTATAATAAAATATTTATAAAAGAATTCCATATACTTGAAATCCCAAATTTATTTTAATAAAGCATCATAAAATCACAGCCCATAATTAAAAGTCCAAAGTTTAGTTTAAAACCCAAACACACATAAAATCCATAAGTTATTTATAGAGGCCCTTATTACAATAATCCATAATAGTAAAAAAAAAATTTATTAAAAGTTCAGAGTTTAAATAACCCTCTTAACGCAGTATGGCCTCCACGAAGTCATCCTCGGCCCAAGTCCACATCAATTTCCATTACCTGAGATGGAAAAATTAAAAGGGGGTGAGTTACTTAGAACTCGATGTGTAACTCACTTACCACCATTATTGGGCGGATCATCAAGATATTATCTTTGGGCTTGAGCCCATTTACTGAAATTCAACAATATATCATAAAAATAATTAATAATGCAAGTAAAAATGTATTTCCCATCCCAAACCTAATATCCATCCGCTAACACCCCCGTACCAACCATCACACCTGTGGGGATCAAGTCAACCCACCCAGCCATCACACCAATCGTAGGCGTTAAGCCCTTTTATAATTGTGGCATAGCCACCAAACTAGAAAGCGATGGCCGATATTGTGGCAAACCACCGAACTAGAGCAATAAGCCATTATTGTGGCGAGCCCACCGAACTAGAGGCAATAAGCCATTATTGTGGCGAAAGCCACCGAACTAGAGGCAATAAGCCGATATTGTCCCGAAACCACCGAACTAGATATTTGGCAACTAGCCATTCTTCTCTTCATATATCCCACCCATGCAATTGTACATGTACTATAAAATATAAAATTTCTTAATAATGCACAACATGGTGGGTTTATCAATAACATTTCATTTGGCCCATAATTATAATATAGCAATTTGTCTATTTAGCGGTTTAGTGGGCTTTGGCCCATTTATCGAACTAGAGTGTTTTGGCCCAATTTTAACGAACTAGAGTATTTATTGAATTTATCGAACTAGAGTATTTTGGCCCAATTTTTACTGAACTAGAGTATTTTGGCCCAATTTTTACTGAACTAGAGTATTTATTGAATTTATCGAACTAGAGTATTTTGGCCCAATTTTAACGAAACATCCAATTTACATAATAACAAATAATTTCTCGAGGGCGTCTTCGTAATTTTCACGATTTAGTCGTTTTTACGTATTTTCGTCAAAATATCAATATTTACGTTTTTACCGATCTAATCGTTTTTACGATTTACTTCATACCGAAATTGACATCCAGCAGAAAATAATGAGTGTGAAGTTACACACCTCGTTACTGAGAGTACTAATCCTTCTCGCTCCTCGGCACCTAAAACATATTTTGATCCGTTAGACAACTATTTCGTAAAATAAATCTTAATCGATAACAGATCCAAAATCTTACCCTCTTGATTTTGAATCACTTCGATTCTTGGCTTTTCCTCGTTTATTGACTCGCTAGCCGCCGAGAATCCACCAACGTATAACGGCTCGGAAGTTCGTACTACTTCGAATAATGGACTTCCTTCGGAAGATGGCCCGCAACCCGGTGGAAAATCCCGGACTGCGAAACCGCTCTTCGTTTGAATGGGGGATTTACGGATCCGCCCTCTTAACGTGACTAACCACCCCTTTTCTTCCCTATTTTGAAAGTCTTCAAGATCCAAAGAAATTTTAGTTAGATCTAAAATAATATCAAATGTTACTAGAGATTTTAAAGAGTGGGATTTGATTTCCTTACCAAAATAAAACGTTTCCAACGTTTCTACAATTCTCCCAATCACTTGTGTTCGATCTCCGTTATTGCACTAAATAATAACGAAAAGCGTTATTAGAATAAGCGTTATATCGATTCAAAAGTCCTTCAAATCACCATTACTATTCGGCCATAATATCACTAATTAAAACGAAAGCGAAAAAGAAGAACCCTTACCTATGATCCACGATCGAAAAGAAAAGATTGAGAAAGGTGTTTGTGAGAGTTGGAGAATTGGCTATGCAACCAAAGAAAAGAGAAAATAAATTTACATTATGGCACTCTAGCAATCGGCCAAAGGAATGTTTGATGAAGAATCTTTGATTGAAATAATTAGAATATGAGAAAGAGATGGTGATGAGGTAGTTTGATTTCAAAGAGAAAAGAAGATGAAAGAAAAATAGACCTTTAGGAGTTAGTGCATTCGGCCATGGCAAAAGAAAAAGAAAGAGACTGATTTTTGGTATGGATGATTTGGCACAAGGAGAATACAAAAGAAAATTAACAAGATGAATAAAAGTGACCAAATGGTCAAAAGATTTTGGCTTTACCAAATGCAAAATTGACCAAGAAGAATGTTGAAAGGAGAGGAATAAAATTCTGCACAAAGTGCAAAGAATGACCAAAGAGAGAAAAGAAAATTCTTAGCCAAACTAATTCAACAATTAGGCTCCCTCCTTACCAATATGCCATCCAACACATGGTCAATTGGCCATGATTTCTTTCAAATTTTCCCTTGATAAGTGCCTTATGTTCCCCTATCTTTCCTTAAGTATTTGATTCCATGCCATATATTTTCTATTTCCATAATCCTTTGATACACTAACCAAAAATAATATGGTCAACTCTTACCTTAATTGATCATTGCTTGACACTTCCTATCCATGAGCGAAAAATTAAAACAAAAATTTCATCTAGGTGCTATACAAGGGATTGAACCTCTTCCCTCTTGCTATAACCCATGCGCCAATACCACCATGCCATATGCTCATTTTATGACACTCTTTAGCACATAATTTAGCTTAAGTCCTAATGACATTTGTTTCCTTCAATAAATTCTCAATTAATAAATTTTATTCCTTAAAAAATCTAAATACCAATTTATGCAATTTAAATACTCGGATTTTTAGGGTGTTACAACTCTACCCTCCTTAAAGAAAATTTAGTCCTCAAAATTTACACGATTGAAAAAGGTGAGGGTATTGTTGCGAATTGCATCCTCTGGCTCCCACGTAGCTTCTTCCACTCGTGGTTCGCCATAGAACTTTGACCAACGGCACGGTTTTCTTCCTTAATACCTTGACATCTCGTTCTAGGATTTCCACCGGTTCTTCTTCAAAGGACAAATCAATTCACTCAATTCTTCTACCCAGATAATGTGCAAAGGATCCGATCTATAACGCCTCAACATGGAAACATGAAAGACATTATGAATTTGATCTAACTCCGGAGGTAACTCAATCGATATGCCATTTGGACCAACACGCTTGACACGATAAGGTCCAATGTATCTAGGACTTAGCTTGCCCTTCCTTAGAATCAAGATCTTTTCCAAGGAGATACCTTCAAGAAAACCTGATCTCCCACGCTATACTCGATGTCCCTTCGATTCGGATCTGCGTCGACTTACATCTATCGAGGCTTCTTTCAACCGTGCTCGAATAACTTTTACCTTATCCTCTGTCTCGGATATCATCTCGGGACCTAACATCATCTTTCGCCCAACTCGGTCCAACAAATAGGAGAGCGACACTTACGACCATACAATGCCTCGTAAGGTGCCATCTGAATGCTAGGCGATAGCATTTGTTGTTATATCTGCGAATTACGCGGTGGTAGATAATCCTCCCAACTACC
Source organism: Gossypium rotundifolium (assembly GCA_025506655.1). NCBI lineage: Eukaryota > Viridiplantae > Streptophyta > Magnoliopsida > Malvales > Malvaceae > Gossypium > Gossypium rotundifolium. The sequence continues at coordinate 149,665,815 of CP106728.1, forward strand.
CTCAAGTCGATTACATCCTCTTAACATATCTTCCAATATCTGAATTACTCTCTCCGTGACCATCAGTTGAGGATGAAAAGCCGTCTTGAAATTCAACTTTGTCCCCAAGGCTTCATGCGAGCTTTCGAAATCGTGATGTAAACCTAGGGTCCCTATCCGATATAATAGATCTGGTACCCCATGCAACCTCACAATTTCGGATCGTCATAGCCGCCAATTTACGCAATGAATAATCCGTACGAACTGGCAAGAAATGAGCAGTCTTCGTCAACCGATCAACAATTACCCAAACGAAATTTTTCTTAGTAGGTGTTAACGGTAACCCACTAACAAAATCCATAGTTATCCTCTCCCATTTCCAAAGAGGAATCTTTATCGGTTGTAACAATCCAGATGGTAATTGATGTTCTGCCTTCACTTGCTGACAAGTCAAACATTTTCCCACAAACTCTGTAATCTCACGCTTCAACCACGCCCTGTCACATCACGGAGATCTCGATACATCTTATTTCCTCCGGGATGCATAGCATAAGGGCTACTATCGCTTCCGTAGAATCGATTGTTTGATCCGAGTCCTTAGGCATGCATACTCTTCCTCGAAAGCACAACACACCTCCGTGTTTATTCCAAAATCTTCAATTTCACCGTTTTCAACTTGCAAGTAAGGGTCCCAACTTCTCATCGATGTACATTTTTATTGATTTGTTCCACCACGGAGGTTTCACGAAGTTACGCTAACAAGCGCCATCCTCATCTGAGACTCAAATGGGCAAACAAAGCTCTTAATTCAGATACAGCCTTACGACTTAACGCGTCGGCTACCACGTTAGCCTTTCTGGATGGTATTCAATGGAGAAATCGTAATCCTTTAACAATTCTACCCATCTTCTTTGTCTCAAATTTAACTCCTTCTGGGTAAGGAGGTATTTAAGACTCTTGTGATCCGTGTAGATTATGGACTTCTCACCATAGAGATAGTGCCTCCAAATCTTTAGAGCAAAGACAACGACAGCTAACTCCAAATCATGAGTAGGGTAGTTTACTTCGTGTGGTCTCAATTGACGAGAAGCATAGGCCACCACCTTTCCATTTTGCATCAATACACAACCTGGACCGTGTGAGATGCATCACAATATCTGATGAATTCTTTTCCGACCTCGGTTGAATTAAAGCTGGAGCTTCATCGGGATCTTCTTCAATTTCTCGAAACTCTCTTCTTTGCTTTTCGGTCCGGATATCGGAACTCCTTTACGCAACAATTTAGTTAGGGTGCGACAATCAACGAAAACCCCTCTACAAAACGTCTATAGTATCCAGCCAAACCTAAGAAACTCCGAATTTCAGCTACTGATGTTGGTGGTTTCCAATCCAAAATAGCCTCAATTTTCCGAGGATCCACCCTTATTCCTTCGGCTGATACTACATGACCAAGGAAAGTCACCTCCTTTAGCCAAAATTCGCATTTACCAAATTTGGCATACAATTGCTTTTCACGAAGTAGTTGTAATACTATCCATAAATCTTTGGTCATGTTCCTCCTCATTTCTCGAATAAACCAATATATCATCTATGAACACTACCACAAACCGGTCTAAATATGGTTGAAAGACTTCGGTTCATCATGTCCATAAATGCAATTTGGTGCATTGGTTAGTCAAAACGGCATCACTACAAACTCATAGTGTCCGTAGCGTGTCCGAAATGCCGTCTTATAAATGTCCGCTTCTTTCACCTTAAGTTTGGTGATAACCCGACCTTAAATCAATTTTGGAGAAAAGCTGAAGCTCCTTTTAATTGATCAAGCAGTCGTCAATTCTCGACAGAGGATACCGATTCTTGATCGTCAATTTATTCAAGCGTGCGTAGTCAATGCACATACGCATCGATCCATCCTTCTTCTTGACGAACAAGACCGGTGCTCCCCACGGAGACACACTTGGTCGAATGAATCCCGATCCGAGAATTCTTGAATTTGAGCTTTGAGCTCGACCAACTCCTTGATTGCCATTCTATAGGGAGCAATGGACCTTTGGAGTGTCGAGCAAAAGCTCAATGCCAAATTCTACTTCCGATCTGGAGGTATACCGGGAAGTTCTTGGAAATACATCGGAAATTCCTTCACCGTCCTCACATCATTCACGGATAATTCTTTGGCATCCAAAGCACGATAAAGGCTAAGAATGCTCCATATCCTTTCCGCACCAACTTCTCATCTTTTAATGCGGATACCACATTTGCGGATAGTTCTTTCGTTCACCAATCATTATGACTTCCTTATCATCCGAGGTCCTTCTGACATTCGTTTTTCAAAGACAATCCAATTCGCTTAGATGTTTGACCAGCCAATCCATGCCCGAATGAGATCGAACTTCGTCGAAAGGTAGTTCCATCAAGTTTGCCACGAATACTTCTTCTTGAATCTTCAAGGGCACGTCTTTAAATATTTTATTAACTATTACCGATCGTCCCTAAAGGATGATTCTTGTCATCTCACTATCGGTAATTTGATTCTAAATTCGGGTTTCGGATATGGCACTAGATACATATGAATGAGTAGAGCCAATATCTATTAAGGCAATAACAGTACATCAAAATGAAGAACGTCTGGTTATCACATACAGTGCATTCCGTCCTCATGGCGTCTAGCTTTGCATAGACCGATCCAGTATCTTGCATCGCATTTCCTCTATTACCATTGCCTCGACCGGTGCACCTTGACCACGACCAGCCCGTTACCACCACGACACGGTCCACGACCTCTCGGTGGTCTGCGATTACCTCTGGCATTGTGCATCATTATTACGGACTTCTTGAGTCGTATCCATTCGTCGAGGACAACTTTTGTCTTGATGTTCCATTGAACCGCATTTGTAGCATCGCCGTTTTCCTCAACATTCCCCAAAATGTCTCTTTCCACACTCGGTGCAATCTCGACTTCGATTATTTGCTACCGGGGTTCTGCCTTGAACTGATTCATCATTCCGGGGTTTCTTCTGGAATCTCTTGGAAGAACCAGACTGCTGTGTCTCTCTCTTGTTTCAGAATTTTTTTCGGTTCTGCCGTTCTGAGTTCTTAGCCTCCTCGGCTATTTTGGCCTTCTCCACCAGAGTGGAAAAATTTCTAACTTGCTGCGGAGCAATCAGAACTCTCAGCTCATCATTAAGTCCATCTTTAAAACGTACACAACACTCATGATCTGTTGCTACAATTGTCCGGGCATAGCGGCTCAGACGTACAAACTCAGCTTCATATGCTGCCACGGTCTTACTTCCTTGGACAAGATTCAAAATTCCTTCCTTGACGTCTACATAGCTCGTTCGACGTATTTTCCTTGGAAGCGGCTTTAAAGAATTCCCGATTAATCGATGCGGCTTGATGCCTTCTCGAGCGGTGAGCCACCAGCGATCGCCTCATCTCTCAATAAGGATACAGACTCCTCTCGGTTTTGCTCGGTAGTGCATTCCATATCATCCATAATCCGTTCCACGACTTGAGCCAATATTCACCACATTCGAGCTACACCAAAGACTCCTCGAAAACTTACGCATTATTTGCCTTAAGTCGCTCTGAAATTGACCCACGAGTTGTTGGCCCAATTCTAGTTCCAATGACCCTTTCCAAGACTCGTAGCATTGCTTGAGTCAATGCATGATCTTCTTCCATGTGATCGCGTGATCCGGTCTCACTTTCAATTGGCGCAAAAGGTCCATTTCGCATATGATTTGGTGCTTGAGTCGTAGCACCTCGGCCTCTACCACGGCCACGTCTACCGCGTCCACGACCACGTCCTCTAGTGCTCATGATAGCTTGTTCGTTTATCTGATTACAAGTTTTATGAATCAGAAATTTTGTTTCGGTGTTTATTAACGATATTTTATGAGATTTGAGATATAAAGTTGTTTTTCGCAACATATCCTATAGTCTCAATCTCTACGATTTTTCATATCTACCACTAGAAGTTCTAGAGTGTTCCTATAATCATATCATAGTAATCATTAAGTAGTAAATACTTACTTGACTTGTTGCCGGATGCTTGTGGTGCCATACTGATCTTTAAAAATATCATTGAGCGTTTTCATACAGAAATTATTTTTGAACCCAAACCACAGCCGAGTTTTTGAAACTGGGCTCTGATACCACTAAATGTAACACCCCAAACCCGGTCTATGCGTTGAGACTAGATTTGGTTTGTTACATGAATCGAGTTACCTTTAAATTTGCAATAAGTTGAAAACTTCAATATAAATTTCAGATTTTAAAATAAATAGAAGAGTATTTGAATTTGATAAATATTTGAAAACATTAGTTGAAAATCATTGTATTATCAAAAACCTTTAAATAGTTTGTTAAAGAGTTGACTATAATAAAATATTTATAAAAGAATTCCATATACTTGAAATCCCAAATTTATTTTAATAAAGCATCATAAAATCACAGCCCATAATTAAAAAGTCCAAAGTTTAGTTTAAAACCCAAACATACATAAAATCCATAAGTTATTTATAGAGGCCCTTATTACAATAATCCATAATAGTAAAAAATATTTATTAAAAGTTCGAGTTTAAATAACCCTCTTAACAGATGGCCTCCACGAAGTCATCCTCGGCCCAAGTCCACATCAATTTCCATTACGAGATGGAAAAATTAAAAGGGTGAGTTACTTAGAACTCGATGTGTAACTCACTTACCACCATTATTGGGCGGATCATCAAGATATTATCTTTGGGCTTGAGCCCATTTACGAAATTCAACAATATATCATAAAAATAATTAATAATGCAAGTAAAATGTATTTCCCATCCCAAACCTAATATCCATCCGCTAACACCCCGTACCAACCATCACACTGTGGGGATCAAGTCAACCCACCCCGCCATCACACCAATCGTAGGCGTTAAGCCCTTTTTATAATTGTGGCATAGCCACTAGAGCGAACTAGAAAGCGATGGCTAGATATTGTGTGCGAAACCACCGAACTAGAGCAATAAGCCATTATTGTGGCGAGCCACCGAACTAGAGCAATAAGCCATTATTGTGGCAAACCACGAACTAGAGCAATAAGCCATTATTGTGGCGAACCCACCGAACTAGAGGCAATAAGCGATATTGTGGCGAAACCACCGAACTAGATATTTGGCAACCGGCCATTCTTCTCTTCATATATCCCACCCATGCAATTGTACATGTACTATAAAATATAAAATTTCTTAATAATGCATAACATGGTGGGTTTATCAATAACATTTCATTTGGCCCATAATTATAATATAGCAATTTGTCTATTTAGCGGTTTAGTGGGCTTTGGCCCATTTACCGAACTAGAGTGTTTTGGCCCAATTTTAACGAACTAGAGTATTTATTGAATTTATCGAACTAGAGTATTTTGGCCCAATTTTTACGAACTAGAGTATTTTGGCCCAATTTTTACTAGAGTAACTAGAGTATTTATTTGATTTATCGAACTAGAGTATTTTGGCCCAATTTTAACGAAACATCCAATTTACATAATAACAAATAATTTCTCGAGGCGTCTTCGTAATTTTCACGATTTAGTCGTTTTTACGTATTTTCGTCAAAATATCAATATTTACGTTTTCTGATCTAATCGTTTTCGATTTACTTCATCTGAAATTGACATCCAGCAGAAAATAATGAGTGTGAAGTTACACACCTCGTTCTGAAGAGTACTAATCCTTCTCGCTCCTCGGCACCTAAAACATATTTTGATCCGTTAGACAACTATTTAGTAAAATAAATCTTAATCGATAATGATCCAAAATCTTACCCTCTTGATTTTGAATCACTTGATTCTTGGCTTTTCCTCGTTTATTGACTCGCTAGCACCGAGAATCCACCAACGTATAACGGCTCGGAAGTTCGTACTACTTCGAATAATGGACTTCCTTCGGAAGATGGCCCGTAACCCGGTGGAAAATCCCGGACTGCCGAAACCGCTCTTCGTTTGAATGGGGGATTTACGGATCCGCCCCTCTTAACGTGACTAACCACCGCCCTTTTCTTCCCTATTTTGAAAGTCTTCAAGATCCAAAGAAATTTTAGTTAGATCTAAAATAATATCAAATGTTACTAGAGATTTTAAAGAGTGGGATTTGATTTCCTTACCAAAATAAAACGTTTCCAACGTTTCTACAATTCTCCCAATCACTTGTGTTCCGATCTCGTTATTGCACTAAATAATAACGAAAGAAACGTTATTAGAATAAGCGTTATATCGATTCAAAAGTCCTTCAAATCACCATTACTATTCGGCCATAATATCACTAATTAAAGCGAAAGCGAAAAAGAAGAACCCTTACCTATGATCCACGATCGAAAAGAAAAGATTGAGAAAGGTGTTTGTGAGAGTTGGAGAATTGGCTATGCAACCAAAGAAAAGAAAATAAATTTACATTATGGCACTCTAGCAATCGGCCAAAGGAATGTTTGATGAAGAATCTTTGATTGAAATAATTAGAATATGAGAAAGAGATGGTGATGAGGTAGTTTGATTTCAAAGAGAAAAGAAGATGAAAGAAAAATAGACCTTTAGGAGTTAGTGCATTCGGCCATGGCAAAAGAAAAAAGAAAGAGGCTGATTTTTGGTATGGATGATTTCGGCACAAGGAGAATACAAAAGAAAATTAACAAGATGAATAAAAGTGACCAAATGGTCAAAAGATTTTGGCTTTACCAAATGCAAAATTCGCCAAGAAGAATGTTGAAAGGAGAGGAAATAAAATTCTACACAAAGTGCAAAGAATGACCAAAGAGAGAAAAGAAAATTCTTAGCCAAACTAATTCAACAATTAGGCTCCCTCCCTTACCAATATGCCAGTCCAACACATGGTCAATTGGCCATGATTTCTTTCAAATTTTCCCTTGATAAGTGCCTTATGTTCCCTTATCTTTCCTTAAGTATTTGATTCCATGCCATATATTTTCTATTTCCATAATCCTTTGATACACTAACCAAAAATAATATGGTCAACTCTTACCTTAATTGATCATTGCCGACACTTCCTATCCATGAGCGTAAAATTAAAACAAAATTTCATCTAGGTGCTATACAAGGGATTCGAACCTCTTCCCTCTTGCTATAACCCATGCGCCAATACCACCATGCCATATGCTCATTTTATGACACTCTTTAGCACATAATTTAGCTTAAGTCCTAATGACATTTGTTTCCCTTCAATAAATTCTCAATTAATAAATTTTATTCCCTTAAAAAAAATCTAAATACCAATTTATGCAATTTAAATACTCGGATTTTTAGGGTGTTACAACTCTACCCTCCTTAAAGAAAATTTCGTCCTCGAAATTTACCTGATTGAAAAAGGTGAGGGTATTGTTGCCGAATTGCATCCTCTGGCTCCCACGTAGCTTCTTCCACTCCGTGGTTACGCCATAGAACTTTGACCAACGGCACGGTTTTCTTCCTTAATACCTTGACATCTCGTTCTAGGATTTCCACTGGTTCTTCTTCAAAGGACAAATCAATTCACTCAATTCTTCTACTGGTATAATGTGCAAAGGATCCGATCTATAACGCCTCAACATGGAAACATGAAAGACATTATGAATTTGATCTAACTCCGGAGGTAACTCAATCGATATGCCATCGACCAACACGCTTGACAGACACGATAAGGTCCAATATATCTAGGACTTAGCTTGCCCTTCCTTCCTAATCAAGATCTTTTTCCAAGGAGATACCTTCAAGAAAACTCGATCTCCCACACTATACTCGATGTCCCTTCGATTCGGATCTGCGTCGACTTACATCTATCTCGAGGCTTCTTTCAACCGTGCTCGAATAACTTTTACCTTATCCTCATCTCGGATATCATCTCGGACCTAACATCATCTTTAGCCCAACTCGGTCCAACAAATAGGAGAGCGACACTTACGACCATACAATGCCTCGTAAGGTGCCATCGAATGCTAGGCGATAAATTTGTTGTTATATGTGAATTACGCGGTGGTAGATAATCCTCCCAACTACCCACAAGTCGATTACACATCCTCTTAACATATCTTCCAATATCTGATTACTCTCTCCGATCGACCATCAGTTGAGGATGAAAAGCCGTCTTGAAATTCAACTTTGTCCCCAAGGCTTCATGCGAGCTTTCGAATCGTGATGTAAACCTAGGGTCCCTATCCGATATAATAGATCTGGTACCCCATGCAACCTCACAATTTCGGATCGTCAGTTTAGCCAATTTACGCAATGAATAATCATCTGAATCGGCAAGAAATGAGCGGTCTTAACAACCGATCAACAATTACCCAAACGAAATTTTTCTTAGTAGGTGTTAAAGGTAACCCACTAACAAAATCCATAGTTATCCTCTCCCATTTCCAAAGAGGAATCTTTATCGGTTGTAACAATCCAGACGGTAATTGATGTTACGCCTTCACTTGCGACAAGTCAAACATTTTCCCACAAACTCGTAATCTCACGCTTCAACCACGCCACCAATCATTTCACGGAGATCTCGATACATCTTATTTCCTCCGGGATGCATAGCATAAGGGCTACTATGCGCTTCCCGTAGAATCAGTTGCTTTAGATCTGAGTCCTTAGGCATGCATACTCTTCCTCGAAAGCACAACACACCTCCGTGTTTATTCCAAAATCTTCAATTTCACCGTTTTCAACTTGCAAAGTAAGGGTCCCAACTTCTCATCGATGTCTGTTTTTCCTTGATTTGTTCCACCACGAGGTTTCACACGAAGTTACGCTAACAAGCGCCATCCTCATATGAGACTCAAATGGGCAAACAAAGCTCTTAATTGAGATCTTCGCCTTATGACTTAACGCGTCGGCTACCACGTTAGCCTTTCTGGATGGTATTCGATGGAGAAATCGTAATCCTTTAACAATTCTACCCATCTTCTTTGTCTCAAATTTAACTCCTTCGGGTAAGGAGGTATTTAAGACTCTTGTGATCCGTGTAGATTATGGACTTCTCACCATAGAGATAGTGCCTCCAAATCTTTAGAGCAAAGACAACGACATTAACTCCAAATCATGAGTAGGGTAGTTTACTTCGTGTGGTCTCAATTGACGAGAAGCATAGGCCACCACCTTTCCATTTTGCATCAATACACAACCTGGACCGTGTGAGATGCATCACAATATCTGATGAATTCTTTTCCACCTCTGTTGAATTAAAGCTGGAGCTTCATCAGGATCTTCTTCAATTTCTCGAAACTCTCTTGCGCTTTTCGGTCGGATATCTGGAACTCCTTTACGCAACAATTTAGTTAGGGGTGCGACAATCAACGAAAACCCCTCTACAAAGCGTCTATAGTATCCAACCAAACCTAAGAAACTCGGATTTTTAGCTCTTCGATGTTGGTGGTTTCCAATCCAAAATAGCCTCAATTTTCCGAGGATCCACCTTATTCCTTGGTGATACTACATGACCAAGGAAAGTCACCTCCTTTAGCCAAAATTCGCATTTACCAAATTTGGCATACAATTGCTTTTCACGAAGTAGTTGTAATACTATCCGCAAATCTTTGGTCATGTTCCTCCTCATTTCTCGAATAAACCAATATATCATCTATGAACACTACCACAAACCGGTCTAAATATGGTTGAAAGACTCGGTTCATCATGTCCATAAATGCAATTTGGTGCATTGGTTAGTCCAAACGGCATCACTACAAACTCATAGTGTAAAAAATAGCGTGTCCGAAATGCCGTCTTATAAATGTTCGCTTCTTTCACCTTAAGTTTGGTGATAACCCGACCTTAAATCAATTTTGGAGAAAACTGAAGCTCCTTTTAATTGATCAAGCAGTCGTCAATTCTCGGCAGAGGATACCGATTCTTGATCATCAATTTATTCAAGCTATGCGTAGTCAATGCACATACGCATCGATCCATCCTTCTTCTTGACGAACAAGACCGGTGCTCCCCACGGAGACACACTTGGTCGAATGAATCCCGATCCGGCAATTCTTGAATTTGAGCTTTGAGCTCACCAACTCCTTGATTGCCATTCTATAGGGAGCAATGGACACCGGAGTCGCCCGAGCAAAAGCTCAATGCCAAATTCTACTTCCCGATCTGGAGGTATACCAGGAAGTTCTTCGGGAAATACATCGGGAAATTCCTTCACCGTCCTCACATCATTCACGGATAATTCTTTGGCATCCAAAGCACAGATAAAGGCTAAGAATGCTCCATATCCTTTCCGCACCAACTTCTCAGCTTTTAATGCAGATACCACATTTGCCAGATAGTTCTTTCGTTCACCAATCATTATGACTTCCTTATCATCCGAGGTCCTTACTGACATTCGTTTTTCAGCACAATCCAATTGCGCCGATGTTTGACCAACCAATCCATGCCTGAATGAGATCGAACTCGCCAAAGGTAGTTCCATCAAGTTTGCCACGAATACTTCTTCTTGAATCTTCAAGGCACGTCTTTAAATATTTTATTAACTATTACCGATCATCCTAAAGGATTGATTCTTGTCATCTCACTATCGATAATTTGATTCTAAATTGGGTTTCGGATATGGCACTAGATACATATGAATGAGTAGAGCCAATATCTATTAAGGCAATAACGGTACATCAAAATGAAGAACGTCTGGGTTATCACATCAGTGCATTCTTGTCCTCATGACGTCTAACCGCATAGACCGATCCAGTGTCTTGCATCTGCATTTCCTCTATTACCATTGCCTCGACCGGTGCACCTTGACCACGACCAGCCCGTTACCACCACGACTGGTCCACGACCTCTCGGTGGTGCGATTACCTCTGGCCGGTGTGCATCATTATTACGGACTTCTTGAGTCGTATCCATTCGTCGAGGACAACTTTTGTACTGATGTTCCATTGAACCGCATTTGTAGCATGCGCCCGTTTTCCTCCAACATTCCCCAAAATGTCTCTTTCCACACTCAGTGCAATCTCGACTTCGATTATTTACTACGGGGTTCTGCCTTGAACGATTCATCATTCCGGGGTTTCTTCTGGAATCTCTTGGAAGAACCAGACTGCTGTGTCTCTCTCTTGTTTGAAATCTTTCTCGGTTCTACCGTTCTGAGTTCTTAGCCTCTTCGACTATTTTGGCCTTCTCCACCAGAGTGGAAAAATTTCTAACTTGCTCATGAGCAATCGAACTCTCGGCTCATCATTAAGTCCATCTTGAAGCATACAACGCTCATGATCTGTTGCTACAATTGTCCGGGCATAGCGGCTCGGACGTACAAACTTCGACTTTATATCTTGCCACGGTCTTACTTCCTTGGACAAGATTCAAAATTCCTTCCTTGACGTCTACATAGCTCGTTCGACGTATTTTCCTTGGAAGGCGGCTTTAAAGAATTCCCGGTTAATCAACGCGCGGCTTGGTGCCTTCTCGAGCAGTGAGCCACCACCGTCGCCTCATCTCTCAATAAGGATACAGCTCCTCTTAGTTTTTGCTCGGTAGTGCATTCCATATCATCCATAATCCGTTCCACGACTTGAGCGAAGATTCACCACATTCGAGCTACACCGAGACTCCTTGAAAACTTCGCATTATTTGCCTTAAGTCGCTCTGAAATTGACCCACGAGTTGTTGGCCCAATTCTAGTTCAGTGACCCTTTCCAAGACTCGTAGCATTGCTTGAGTCAATGCATGATCTTCTTCCATGTGATCGCGTGATCCGGTCTCACTTTCAATTGGCGGTGCATCCATTTCGGCATATGATTTGGTGCTTGGTAGTAGCACCTCGGCCTCTACCACGCCACGTCTACGCGTCCCACGACCACGTCCTCTAGTGCTCATGATAGCTTGTTCGTTTATCGATTACAAGTTTTATGAATCGAAATTTTGTTTGGTGTTTATTAACGATATTTTATGAGATTTGAGATATAAAGTTGTTTTTACAACATATCCTATAGTCTCAATCTCTACGATTTTCATATCTACCACTAGAAGTTCTAGAGTGTTCCTATAATCATATCATAGTAATCATTAAGTAGTAAATACTTACTTGACTTGTTGCTTGGATGCTTGTGGTGCCATCTTGATCTTTAAAAATATCATTGAGCGTTTTCATACGAAATTATTTTTGAACCCAAACCACAAATAGAGTTTTTGAAACTGGCTCGATACCACTAAATGTAACACCCCAAACCCGGTCTATGCGTTGAGACTAGATTTGGTTTGTTACATGAATCGAGTTACCTTTAAATTTGCAATAAGTTGAAAACTTCAATATAAATTTCAGATTTTAAAATAAATAGAAGAGTATTTGAATTTGATAAATATTTGAAAACATTAGTTGAAAATCATTGTATTATCAAAAACCTTTAAATAGTTTGTTAAAGAGTTGACTATAATAAAATATTTATAAAAGAATTCCATATACTTGAAATCCCAAATTTATTTTAATAAAGCATCATAAAATCACACCCATAATTAAAAAGTCCAAAGTTTAGTTTAAAACCCAAACATACATAAAATCCATAAGTTATTTATAGAGGCCCTTATTACAATAATCCATAATAGTAAAAAATATTTATTAAAAGTTCGAGTTTAAATAACCCTCTTAACGCAAAGATGGCCTCCACGAAGTCATCCTCGGCCCAAGTCCACATCAATTTCCATTACTTGAGATGGAAAAATTAAAAGGGGGTGAGTTACTTAGAACTCAGTGTGTAACTCACTTACCACCATTATTGGGCGAGATCATCAAGATATTATCTTTGGCTTGAGCCCATTTACGAAATTCAACAATATATCATAAAAATAATTAATAATGCAAGTAAAAATGTATTTCCCATCCCAAACCTAATATCCATCCGCTAACACCCCCGTACCAACCATCACACCTGTGGGGATCAAGTCAACCCACCCCGCCATCACACCAATCGTAGGCGTTAAGCCCTTTTTATAATTGTGGCATAGCCAACTAGAGCCACCAACTAGAGGGCCGCCATTATTGTGGCGAAACCACCGAACTAGAGCAATAAGCCATTATTGTGGCCATAGAATAGAGCCATTATTGTGGCGAGCCACCGAACTAGAGCAATAAGCCGATATTGTGGCGAAACCACCGAACTAGATATTTGGCAATGGCCATTCTTCTCTTCATATATCCCACCCATGCAATTGTACATGTACTATAAAATATAAAATTTCTTAATAATGCATAACATGGTGGGTTTATCAATAACATTTCATTTGGCCCATAATTATAATATAGCAATTTGTCTATTTAGCGGTTTAGTGGGCTTTGGCCCATTTACCGAACTAGAGTGTTTTGGCCCAATTTTAACGAACTAGAGTATTTATTTAATTTATCGAACTAGAGTATTTTGGCCCAATTTTTACGAACTAGAGTATTTTGGCCCAATTTTTACTGAACTAAAGTATTTCGCCCAATTTATCGAACTAGAGTATTTTGGCCCAATTTTAACGAAACATCCAATTTACATAATAACAAATAATTTCTCGAGGCGTCTTCGTAATTTTCACGATTTAGTCATTTTTACGTATTTTCGTCAAAATATCAATATTTACGTTTTCCGATCTAATCGTTTTTACGATTTACTTCATCTAAAATTGACATCCAGCAGAAAATAATGAGTGTGAAGTTACACACCTCGTTCTGAGAGTACTAATCCTTCTCGCTCCTCGGCACCTAAAACATATTTTGATCCGTTAGACAACTATTTCGTAAAATAAATCTTAATCGATAATAGATCCAAAATCTTACCCTCTTGATTTTGAATCACTTCGATTCTTGGCTTTTCCTCGTTTATTGACTCGCTAGCCGCCGAGAATCCACCAACGTATAACGGCTCGGAAGTTCGTACTACTTCGAATAATGGACTTCCTTCGGAAGATGGCCCACAACCCGGTGGAAAATCCGGACTGCCGAAATCGCTCTTCGTTTGAATGGGGATTTGGATCCGCCCTCTTAACGTGACTAACCACCGCCTTTTCTTCCCTATTTTGAAAGTCTTCAAGATCCAAAGAAATTTTAGTTAGATCTAAAATAATATCAAATGTTACTAGAGATTTTAAAGAGTGGGATTTGATTTCCTTACCAAAATAAAACGTTTCCAACGTTTCTACAATTCTCCCAATCACTTGTGTTCCGATCTCCGTTATTGCACTAAATAATAACGAAAAAACGTTATTAGAATAAGCGTTATATCGATTCAAAAGTCCTTCAAATCACCATTACTATTCGCCATAATATCACTAATTAAAACAAAAGCGAAAAAGAAGAACCCTTACCTATGATCCACGATCGAAAAGAAAAGATTGAGAAAGGTGTTTGTGAGAGTTGGAGAATTGGCTATGCAACCAAAGAAAAGAGAAAATAAATTTACATTATGGCACTCTAGCAATCGGCCAAAGGAATGTTTGATGAAGAATCTTTGATTGAAATAATTAGAATATGAGAAAGAGATGGTGATGAGGTAGTTTTATTTCAAAGAGAAAAGAAGATGAAAGAAAAAATAGACCTTTAGGAGTTAGTGCATTCGGCCATGGCAAAAGAAAAAAGAAAGAGACTGATTTTTGGTATGGATGATTTCGGCACAAGGAGAACACAAAAGAAAATTAACAAGATGAATAAAAGTGACCAAATGGTCAAAAGATTTTGGCTTTACCAAATGCAAAATTCGGCCAAGAAGAATGTTGAAAGGAGAAGAAATAAAAATTCTGCACAAAGTGCAAAGAATGACCAAAGAGAGAAAAGAAAATTCTTAGCCAAACTAATTCAACAATTAGGCTCCCTCCCTTACCAATATGCCGTCAAACACATGGTCAATTGGCCATGATTTCTTTCAAATTTTCCCTTGATAAGTGCCTTATGTTCCCCTATCTTTCCTTAAGTATTTGATTCCATGCCATATATTTTCTATTTCCATAATCCTTTGATACACTAACCAAAAATAATATGGTCAACTCTTACCTTAATTGATCATTGCCGACACTTCCTATCCATGAGCGAAAAATTAAAACAAAAATTTCATCTAGGTGCTATACAAGGGATTGAACCTCTTCCTCTTGCTATAACCCATGCGCCAATACCACCATGCCATATGCTCATTTTATGACACTCTTTAGCACATAATTTAGCTTAAGTCCTAATGACATTTGTTTCCTTCAATAAATTCTCAATTAATAAATTTTATTCCTTAAAAAAAATCTAAATACCAATTTATGCAATTTAAATACTCGATTTTTAGGGTGTTACAACTCTACCCTCCTTAAAGAAAATTTCGTCCTCGAAATTTACAGATTGAAAAAGGTGAGGTATTGTTGCCGAATTGCATCCTCTGGCTCCCACGTAGCTTCTTCCACTCCGTGGTTCACGCCATAGAACTTTGACCAACGCACGGTTTTCTTCCTTAATACCTTGACATCTCGTTCTAGGATTTCCACCGGTTCTTCTTCAAAGGACAAATCAATTCACTCCAATTCTTCTACCTGGGTAT
Organism: Gossypium rotundifolium; assembly: GCA_025506655.1. NCBI lineage: Eukaryota > Viridiplantae > Streptophyta > Magnoliopsida > Malvales > Malvaceae > Gossypium > Gossypium rotundifolium. The sequence continues at coordinate 149,681,289 of CP106728.1, forward strand.
AATGTGCAAAGGATCCGATCTATAACGCCTCAACATGGAAACATGAAAGACATTATGAATTTGATCTAACTCCGGAGGTAACTCAATCGATATGCCATTTGGACCAACACGCTTGACTACGATAAGGTCCAATATATCTAGGACTTAGCTTGCCCTTCCTTCCGAATCGAAGATCTTTTCCAAGGAGATACCTTCAAGAAAACCTGATCTCCCACGCTATACTCGATGTCCCTTCGATTCGGATCTGCGTCGACTTACGTCTATCTCGAGGCTTCTTTCAACCGTGCTCGAATAACTTTTACCTTATCCTCATCTCGGATATCATCTCGGACCTAACATCATCTTTCACCCAACTCGGTCCAACAAATAGGAGAGCGACACTTACGACCATACAATGCCTCGTAAGGTGCCATCTGAATGCTAGGCGATAGTTGTTTGTTATCTGAATTACGCGGTGGTAGATAATCCTCCCAACTACCCACAAGTCGATTACATCCTCTTAACATATCTTCCAATATCCGAATTACTCTCTCCGATGACCATCAGTTGAGGATGAAAAGCCGTCTTGAAATTCAACTTTGTCCCCAAGGCTTCATGCAGAGCTTTCGAATCGTGATGTAAACCTAGGGTCCCTATCCGATATAATAGATCAGTACCCCATGCAACCTCACAATTTCGGATCGTCGGTTTAGCCAATTTACGCAATGAATAATCATACTGGCGGCAAGAAATGAGCGGTCTTAGTCAACCGATCAACAATTACCCAAACGGAATTTTTCTTAGTAGGTGTTAACGGTAACCCACTAACAAAATCCATAGTTACCCTCTCCCATTTCCAAAGAGGAATCTTTATCGGTTGTAACAATCCGAATGGTAATTGATGTTCGCCTTCACTTGTCGACAAGTCAAACATTTTCCCACAAACTCTGTAATCTCACGCTTCAACCACAGCCACCAATACTGCTTCACGGAGATCTCAATACATCTTATTTCCTCCGGATGCATAGCATAAGGGCTACTATGCGCTTCCGTAGAATCGGTTGCTTTAGATCCGAGTCCTTAGGCATGCATACTCTTCCTCGAAAGCACAACACACCTCCGTGTTTATTCCAAAATCTTCAATTTCACCGTTTTCAACTTGCGAAGTAAGGGTCCCAACTTCTCATCGATGTCTATTTTCCTTGATTTGTTCCAACCACGGAGGTTTCACGAAGTTACGCTAACAAGCGCCATCCTCATATAGACTCAAATGGGCAAACAAAGCTCTTAATTCGATATCGCCTTACGACTTAACGCGTCGGCTACCACGTTAGCCTTTCTGGATGGTATTCGATGGAGAAATCGTAATCCTTTAACAATTCTACCCATCTTCTTTGTCTCAAATTTAACTCCTTCGGGTAAGGAGGTATTTAAGACTCTTGTGATCCGTGTAGATTATAGACTTCTCACCATAGAGATAGTGCCTCCAAATCTTTAGAGCAAAGACAACGACACTAACTCCAAATCATGAGTAGGGTAGTTTACTTCGTGTGGTCTCAATTGACGAGAAGCATAGGCCACCACCTTTCCATTTTGCATCAATACACAACCTGACAGTGTGAGATGCATCACAATATCTGATGAATTCTTTTCCGACCTCGGTTGAATTAAACTGGAGCTTACATCGGGATCTTCTTCAATTTCTCGAAACTCTCTTGCTACTTTTCGGTCCGATATACTAACTCCTTTACGCAACAATTTAGTTAGGGTGCGACAATCAACGAAAACCCTCTACAAAACGTCTATAGTATCCACCAAACCTAAGAAACTCAATTTTACTCTTGATGTTGGTGGTTTCCAATCCAAAATAGCCTCAATTTTCCGAGGTCCACCCTTATTCCTTGGTGATACTACATGACCAAGGAAAGTCACCTCCTTTAGCCAAAATTCGCATTTACCAAATTTGGCATACAATTGCTTTTCACGAAGTAGTTGTAATACTATCCGCAAATCTTTGGTTATGTTCCTCCTCATTTCTCGAATAAACCAATATATCATCTATGAACACTACCACAAACCGGTCTAAATATGGTTGAAAGACTAGGTTCATCATGTCCATAAATGCAATGGTGCATTGGTTAGTCCAAACGGCATCACTACAAACTCATAGTGTCCGTAGCGTGTCCGAAATGCCGTCTTATAAATGTCCGCTTCTTTCACCTTAAGTTGGTGATAACCCGACCTTAAATCAATTTTGGAAAAGCTGAAGCTCCTTTTAATTGATCAAGCAGTCGTCAATTCTCGGCGGAGGATCCGATTCTTGATCGTCAATTTATTCAACTATCGTAGTCAATGCACATACGCATCGATCCATCCTTCTTCTTGACGAACAAGACCGGTGCTCCCCACGGAGACACACTTGGTCGAATGAATCCCGATCCGAAGAATTCTTGAATTTGAGCTTTGAGCTCACCAACTCCTTGATTGCCATTCTATAGGGAGCAATGGACCTTTGGGTCGTCCCGAGCAAAAGCTCAATGCCAAATTCTACTTCCCGATCTGGAGGTATACCGGAAGTTCTTCGAAATACATCGGAAATTCCTTCACCGTCCTCACATCATTCACGGATAATTCTTTGGCATCCAAAGCACGAGATAAAGGCTAAGAATGCTCCATATCCTTTCCGCACCAACTTCTCGACTTTTAATGCGATACCACATTTGCGGATAGTTCTTTCGTTCACCAATCATTATGACTTCCTTATCATCCGAGGTCCTTCGACATTCGTTTTTCAGCACAATCCAATTCTTAGATGTTTGACCAGCCAATCCATGCCCGAATGAGATCGAACTCGCGAAAGGTAGTTCCATCAAGTTTGCCACGAATACTTCTTCTTGAATCTTCAAGGCACGTCTTTAAATATTTTATTAACTATTACCGACTGTCCTAAAGGATTGATTACTGTCATCTCACTATCGGTAATTTCAGATTCTAAATTCGGGTTTCGGATATGGCACTAGATACATATGAATGAGTAGAGCCAATATCTATTAAGGCAATAACAGTACATCAAAAATGAAGAACGTACCGGTTATCACATCTGGTGCATTGCCGTCCTCTCGGCGTCTAACTGCATAGACCAGTCCAGGCTATCTTGCATCTGCATTTCCTCTATTACCATTGCCTCGACCCGGTGCACCTTGACCACGACCAGCCCGTTACCACCACGACCGGTCCACGACCTCTCGGTGGTCAGCTGATTACCTCTGGCGGTGTGCATCATTATTACGGACTTCTTGAGTCGTATCCATTCGTCGAGGACAACTTTTGTCTTGATGTTCCATTGAACCGCATTTGTAGCATCGCCGTTTTCCTCAACATTCCCCAAAATGTCTCTTTCCACACTCGGTGCAATCTCGACTTGATTATTTGCTAGCGGGGTTACGCCTTGAACGATTCATCATTCCGGGGTTTCTTCTGGAATCTCTTGGAAGAACCAGATTGCTGTGTCTCTCTCTTGTTTTGGAATCTTTCTCGATTCTGCCGTTCTGAGTTCTTAGCCTCCTCGGCTATTTTGGCCTTCTCCACCGAGTGGAAAAATTTCTAACTTCTCATGAGCAATCGAACTCTCGACTCATCATTAAGTCCATCTTGAAACGCGTACTACGCTCATGATCTGTTGCTACAATTGTCCGGCATAGCGGCTCAGACGTACAAACTCAGCTTCATATGCTATACAAGGGATTCGAACCTCTTCCCTCTTGCTATAACCCATGCGCCAATACCACCATGCCATATGCTCATTTTATGACACTCTTTAGCACATAATTTAGCTTAAGTCCTAATGACATTTGTTTCCCTTCAATAAATTCTCAATTAATAAATTTTATTCCCTTAAAAAAAATCTAAATACCAATTTATGCAATTTAAATACTCGGATTTTTAGGGTGTTACAAGACAAAAGAATACCCATATGTCTATCCCTCCCTCCCTTACATTGTTACATACATTTAATGCCATTACCATCATCCCATGTATGATGTGATGTATCTCATTACCACAATAACATCATTTATATCCAAAAACCCGTAATTATATCCGAAAAAACCCAAAACTCGAACGATAATAAACGATGATCTAAACCCAGAAAAAGAAAAACACCCAGCTTTGTTCTTGAACTTCAAAAAGCCTAAAACGATTGCATTTTCTTAAAAGTAATCAGAACCCGAACTCAATCCGATTAGTAAAAACCTGATTCGAGAAAATTCTTGAACCGCCTCAATCAAATCATTCGTTAACACGAGACAAAACTCACCTCAATCTTCTTTGTGGCGTAATGTTATCCGAAAGCAATCGAATCTTGGCGTCTACACGAGTCCTAACAAAGACAAAATATAGAACAAAATTAATCACACACTACAATCAATGAGAATTACCAAGAGCAAAGAACAACCCAAGGGCACAAATTCAGCAAACAAAAGCGGGTTGTTCTCGGTCCGAATCTTGAAAATAAAAGAAAGCTTGTCGAGGTAATCAAATTGGGAAGAAATTGCACGAATCGAACAAGAAATTAGGGATTCGGAGGAAATTGTAAAGGGATGAACAAATTAGGGCTTTGGAAGTTAGAAAAATGGGAAGCTGTCGAAATGAATTAAGGTTTTTGCTTCCTTAATTTGGCTGTAAAAAGAACGACGCCGTTTATGAAAAATTAAATCCCTATTGCGGCGTTTTTAAATAAACGCCACAAAATAAAATACAAAAACGATGTCGTTTGTCCCCAATTTGCGGCATCACTAATAAAATATACCAAATCGGCCGCTTTTGGAAACTCTTGATATATTAGTGGCGTTTTGGCTAAAACAGTAGAAACACAACTTTTTGGCGTTTTTGACTAAAACGCCACTAAACTTTCAGCGGAAAATGACGTCGTTCTGTTATTTTCGTATATTACCGCGTTTTTATAAAAAACGCCACTAATGGGTAACTTGTTAGTATTCTTTTAATTCATTAGATTTATTCTTTAATAAATAAATTTCATTTTAAAAATTGAAAAGTAGACATTTATTTACTTATAAATATTTTTTAGTTTTGTATATATTTTTATAGAAATTAAACATTCAAATATATATATTTTTCAAAATTTTTATGTTTTTAAATTTTTGTGTTTTTAAGAATAAAGATTAACTTCAATTAAATTTCGATCGGGTTTTGAATTAAAATTAAAATTAAAATCAAAATCAAAATCAAAATAAAAAATAAATTTATTGTTATTCCTAAATTAAAATAGAGAATAGTTAGGTAATTATTTTTATAATTTTGATTTATTATAATTTATTTATATCAATAAAACTAAATTTTATGATTTATTATAATTTCTAAATTTTAATAAACTTTTTAATCAATAGTAAGTGCTTCCACTAATTATTATAAACATAAGATTTTACATTAATATTTACATGAATACACATCAATATATATATCCCTATGATCAAATAAAGTATCAAGGTTTAGACTTTTTAGGGTTTAATAATATGCCGAAATTTAATTGGTTAATGGTTTACTGTTTGCAGTTTAGGAGTTTATGGTTGAGTATTTAGAGTTATGATTTAGGGTTTAGAATCAAAATCCGATTTTTAGAGTTTAGGGTTTAGACCGTGTAGGATTTACAATTTAAGGTTTAGGGATAAAGAGATGCACAATCAGGTTTAATTTATAGCATATATTTTTATAATTTCTTAATGATTAAATGAAATTTGATATTCTATCTTCATTCGATAAACCCTAAACCTGTGAACCTTAAACCATACACCCACAAACCCATAAACCCATAAACCCAAGCCATAACTAACCCTAAACCCTAAACCCTAAACTCTAAGCCATAGACCATAAACCCTAATTCCTAAATCTTGAAATACTGAACTCGAAACCCTAGTCAGCCCATACAAACGACTAAAGTACCCTTAATTATAGCCTTAAACCCTAAATTATTTAGATAAGTTTTGAATATTATATAATATTTCTTTCAATATTTTAATAAATTTAAATAACATTTTTAATTTACTAATTAATTTTGTTTCTCTCTGAGATGCATGGGTTATAATTTTTTTAATTTTAATATATATAAAGCTCATCTATTATCTTTTAAATAATGTAAAATATATTTATAATTTATATATATATATATATATATATATATATATATAAGAAATTAAATATGCTAGGCGTACTCCTTATATTCACAAATTTGGAATTTGGCCAATATGCTTTTATTTTTAGGAGTTTAATCTCGTTGCTTTTCTTATTTGAAAATTTAGGTTCAACTATTAACACCCATGAAACCCTAACACATCCCCTTAAACCTTAAACCGCAAATCATAAACCATAATCCCTAAACATTAAAATAGTAACTCCTAAACCTTACACCTAAACTATATATATATGCTAAACCATAAACCCTAAACTATAATGATAATTAATTTAATATTTTAAAATTAATATATCTCTTTTTGTTACGATTATATAATAAATTATTTAATATATAAATTTAAAAATCCAAACAATTCTTGTGTAAAAAGCTGTCCGACATATGGACTTTTAGCGGCCTTATTACAATCCAAATAAAACAAACCAATAATAAAATAATATAACTAAAGCTCAAACTTTTAGCGGCTCCATATCCGCGTTTGCATCACGCTAATGGAAAGCTCACCAAGACTCAGATGTAACCCTTCCCATTTTAAACGTTTTCATACACAACACATAACCATTAATATGCGAATATTAAATACCCATCCGCTAAAGCTCGAACTTTGGTACCAAACGTTTTTCATGAAGTGTCGGGGCTAAAGTTTGATACCAAATCACCGCTTTATCCCATATCTCAAGTGGGGCCAACCCACTTGTTAAGGGGACGCCGCTAAAACTCGGACTTTAGTCAAGGCTTTTTCTTGAAGCGCCGCTAAATCTCGACTTTTAGCGCCATCACATTTAAATCTCATGCATCAATACATTATGCTTAGCGCTATAAAGCTCGACTTTTAGTGGCATTTTTAGTGGACGTGCCACTAAAACTCGGACTTTTAGCGGCTTTAAGCGTTTTTCGTGGCGTTTTTAAGCGCGCTAAAGCTCGAGTTTTAGCGGCGTTTTTCCAGAAGCGCAGCTAAAACTCGAACTTTTAGCGGCATTTTATGAATAAACGCCGCTATAAATATTTTTAGCGGCGTTTTTTTAAATAAACGCCGCTATTACTCATTTTTTAGCGGCATTTTCCTTAAAACGCCGCTAATGTATAATATTTGCGGCGTTTGTCTTTAAAACGCCACTAAAAATGCCGCTAAAAGTCTATTTTGCTGTAGTGTGAATCAGATACTGAAATTAGAGTCATAAATAATTAGATGAAATATAAAAAAAATAACATAATTAGGTTTTTATTTTATTAATTGAATCAAGACGAAATTTAATTACGAGGTCTAAATTGAAAACAATGTATTTTAATTGAGTTAGAACCTAATTAGAAAAAGGGTAAAATAAATTAAAATTTAATAATGAGTCTTGACTATGAATATTAATTATTGTTTATAAACTAAAATAGGAATGTATTAAAAACTATGAAGTTGAATAAGTTAATAAGAAAAATATTGAGTAAATATATAAGCTAAAAACATGTAAGTTGAGCTCGAAATAGATATATATAATTAAGTGACTAAAATAAATAAGAAATAAATTTGATTTAATGGTTAAGTAACTTGTAATCTCTTAAAAGTCTTAGGTTCAAATTTCATTCCTCTCATTTATTTTACATTTATTTTCAAAGAACACATTATAAAAACCACACTAAAATAAATATTATTTTAAGTAAAAAAATAAATAAGAACCAATAGTTAACACATCTTTCTCTTCTTAATTGACCCAGGTTAGAATCTTTCCTCTCTTTTTTATTTCATAATTTTACCAAAGAGACTCCAAACATTAAAATACTTAAAATTAAGTGTAAAAATTAAACAAGAAATGACCAATAGCCCAATGGTTAGGTGTTGGAACCCCTTAGAACCCAAGTTTGAACATCATCCCCTTCCCCTTTAATTTTAATTTCAAAATATCAGCAACAATTTGGAAAAAAATTGCAAGTGGTGTACCTAGGATTTACAAACTCTAGGAATTGACCCAATTCTCTCCTAATTGGAATTCATACCTTACCCTTTCTCAAAATTCAAATGGAATTAGAATTCTACTATCTTTTAATCTCTTTTCCTTATTAGAATTTCAATTTGATCCCTTTTCCAAATCCTAATAGAATTGCTCTTTATCTTTCTATTTATTCTTCATATTTCTTTTCTTTTCCTTCATTTACATCATATTCTTCATTCTTTTGCTATCGAATACTTTCTTTCTTGTATTGAATCAACTCAGTTTCTTGATTTCTTACTGTATCGTCAAATAGTATCCTTAGTCCTTGCCAAAAATCAGTAAATCCATCTCGATCCCGATGAATAAATCTCAAATTTTATAGTATATCTATTCTATGATAATCTTTCATCCAAATTAATGATTCTTTACAAATCTTGTCGAAATTCCTGATAATCTTGATAAATTTTGGAATCCATCATTAATTCTTACATATTGTCAATAGAAAGACCTGTGTAGGTAATCCAGATCATACTTGGACGTGAGGACCACCGTACAAGACCTCGGAAGTCAAGTGTGTGTTCTTTTATGAAAAATCGAGTAAAAAATTCAAAACTGCCTAGTCACATATGGCCTACCACATGGGCATGTGGCCAACCCGTGTAGATCACACGGTCCTACACACAACCATGTCCATCTGTAACCCTCGTATCTTCCCATCACACACGACCTGGGGCTTTGCACACGGTCCGATCACATGGCTGTGTGGCCCTGAAACTAAAAAATTACAATTTTGTCTTAACTTTTTTTTTATTTTATTCAAATTAGTCTCTGATTAGGTTTTTAATGGCATTTAGAGAACTAGATTATGCAATTAGGTCTTGGATTAAGAAAATACAACAAGATATATGGATGAATGAATTTACTAATTTTTAATTGATTGCTTGAATCGTGAATAATGTTATATGTTATTTTTATGAATACTCAATTGAATGATCTAAACACCTAAACTATTGACATATTGAATGCCTAATTTATTCATGATTGACATTGATTCACTATGAGATAGAAAGTAAATGATTCATTCATTGATTGCCTTAGTATGTATTTATATTACATTTGCATGGGTTGGGTCGATTTGATCGAAGAATGAACTGGCAGTGTGACTGCATTTAATCATTCGCTGTGTACTCACAGTTACAACAGATTCCAACTACGATAGCCCCGCTGTGTACCCACAATTATAGTAGATCCTAATTGCTACGTTTTTCATTGTGCTCTGACGGTCCCTCTGATAGCTCTTATCTGTGAAATGGTCGTGTTTCCATAATTACTGACAGCTTTTATCTGCAATTACCTGAATCTAAACGTGATATTAAGTCCACAAATTGGAGTGATGGTGGAGGGAGTTCGAGGGATCTATTAATTTTGGAGCACTAGTGGTTGGAGGTAAGACAACTAATTTTTGAATGGCATATTTAACATTTTATGCATTCATGATTGAATTCACTTGATGAAACGATTAAACTGATTTATGTGCATATATATTTTGAGAACAGTATGATTAACTCTAAAATTAATTCAGTTGATTGTCTATGTTTGAGAATATTATTACTGCTCAACTAAAGTAGCAACACTAAATTACTGTATTTGCAATTGGCAGATAGTTATAACCATTTGTTATTCTTGATAATGATGTATGATATTATTTAATGTTTAAAAATATAACTATATGATTTTTTTTATTGTAAGGGACTCACATTGAGCTTCCATAGCTCACCCCCCTAATTTTCATTTTTACAGATAACTCACAAGGTTAGGACTCGGGCTCAGAATATTGATTTCTATACAAAAGTATTTTAGACTGATTATTTTATAATTATGATTATTTGAAACTATATTATTATTGTGGCATGGGACTTAGTTTACGGTTTTACTTAGACATACATAACATTTAAATCATTTAGGCTATTAGAATATAAATTTCTATCTAATTTATGCATGAAACATAGTTTTTTTATTAAAATTACTGTCACATCCCAAAAATCAGGTTAAAAGAAATTGATTTTGTAAAACCAAGAGTGGTCACATCCTCATTTTGAGTTATGATTGTGAAAATTTTGGAAAGTAATTTGTTTTGGTTCAGTGGTTAAGTGTAGTGTTTGTGGGTGAGAGGTCCTGTGTTCAAATCTCTTCCCTTAAAGTTTAGTAAATTTTGTGGTAAACTCTATCCTTGGTCATCCGGAATAAATAATATTTTCACTGAATTGATTATAAGAATGAGTATGTTGGTTCAGTGGTAAGGTTTTAGCTTATCTCAAGAGTCAGAAGTTGAATATAATTCTAATTTTGGATAAGTTGCTAGGTGCTTAGAGGACTAGTTTTGGTTGGGATTTAATTATTTAAAAAAAGAAGAAGAAGATTTTAATCCCACTTGTCTCTCCCTCACTTTTGCACATCACTTTTCCCCCACATTTCCCAGTTTCTTCTTTCTTTGTTTTGTCATTTTTTATTTTGTTTCTTTTCTTCTTTCCTCATTAGTTCATATTTTGTCAAGAACTCATCTTTTACTCTTTACTTCTGTAAATTCAATTTGTGTTGGGGCATGATTTTACTATCGTTTTCTTGTGTAAGTGTTTTTAGATTCTTCCTTTTGTGCTAAATGTGCTTATTTAATTGGTATTATCATTAGTTCATAGTTTGTGGATGTTCCAAAGTGTGTTTAATCGTCTTTAATGGTGTTGGGCTTTTTCTAGGTGAAGTTTGTGAAACAACAACTCTTTCGGTGTTGTAATTGCGGTTTAGGACTACTGTCGGAATCGATTGGGTAAGCTATCAAACTCCCAAAAGATTAAATTATGGTTTCTTAAGGCATATGTTAGTGTTAATGATCGAATGGGTTATTGAAAATTCGGTAACTATTGCTGAAGTAGTCTTTTAAATGTTGTTTGTTTTAGGCTCGGGGAATCTCGTGGTTGAGTTCGTATTGAAGAGTACTCAGGTGTGTGTTTCTAACCTTAAACCACCACGTGTAATCTGGAAAATCAATAGGAAAACTTGAAACTATTTTGTGTCACATGATCATGTGGCAAACCATATGCACTACACGGTTGTATGTCTAGCCGTGTGTTAGGCCGTATGGGGGCACACAGATGTGTGCGATTCATGGGCAAATCAAGTAGGCCGTGTGTGACATACAACCTATGACAAGCTATGTGCCTTACGGTCTGGGCCAATTGGGTCGTGTGCCCACACGGTTGTGTGTGAAACCGTGTGTTAGGCCATGTAAGCCATGCAGACTAGCCAAGTAGGCTGTGTGGGCCCATTTTTTTGAAATTTTCATCCAGGCTCTTTTGGCTTAAATAAGTCTCGAAATGTGATATTTGTAGATATGTGCCTGTGTGCGTCATGGGTTAGGTACGCGAAAAATATGTTTACATTTTGTCTTCTGATAACGTGGAAAGCATGATTTTGTATGATGAGCATGACTGTAATGTGTTTTTGAGCTTTGTTTAATTCGTCAGTAATTGATATTTTTTAACGTGAAACTGCAAAATCACACGAGTTAGAAAAATGAATTTCGGTTTTCAAAACTAAAACTCTAAAATTTTCTGCTGCAAATTAAGTAATTTCTTAAATGTTTTTCTGTAAATGAATAAATAGCTTTTTAAAAAATGTTTGCCATATTTATATTTTCTAAACACTCACTAAAATAAGAAGTTTTCAAATGAGATCAAGTTAAGAGCTATTCTATAAAATAAATAAGTTTTGTGCGTAATTTCCAAATTAACTTGTAATTGTTTTGCTAAAAAATTTATTTTCAAAATTCTCGGTTTCTAAAGTTAGGGTTTAACTTTTGGGTTTTAAAACAAACTAATGTAATTTCTCCATATTTGGCCTTAACGTCTAGGCCGGGTTTGGGGTGTTACAATTACATTAATATCACTTTTCCGGTGCTAAAGTGTAAATGTGTTTTTTAAGAAAATAATTCAGATTTTCAACTAGGGTTTCAATAGTAAATACCGTTATGATGAAGATGTAAAACTTAATTGTTTTTTTTAAAACTCCTTAGTTTTTCTGTAAAGAGATTAACCTTTTTCTAAAATAAATAAATATTTTAAATTGATTGTTTTTAAACTCCAATCGTTACTAGGCCATTTCGGTGATCGATGTAACCTCCCGAATTCGGGGCTAACGTCTTGGCTGGATTGGAGAAGTTATAGTAATACAATATAATAATAACATATAAGATAAATATAGACTTTTGACAACTCATCATTAAATCCAATGTAAAGTCCATAATCCAAATAAAAAATGTTTGTACAATTGTAAAGTATTTATAAAAAGATATAAAAATATGTTCTAAACTAAGCACAATTTAAAATAAAACATTGAGAATAAAAATGAATATACTATAATACTAAAATGTAAATTATTTTTGTGAAATTGTTCAAAATATGTGTTTACGTATTATTTATCACTTGGGAATGTACATTTATAATCATGTAATTAAATGTTTTACTATTTTCAATTTATTCAAATAGTTATATTATGGAAATAATTGCTTTATATCATGTGTCCGATTTTTTATATTATTTCGTTATTTATTCAATTAGTTATATTATGAGATTAATTGTCATATGAATATAAATATGAGTAAATTACACTAACAATCACTCAACTTTGATGCGATTGATAAAATAGTCACTTTTATTTCAATTCAGTCACTCAACTTTCGAAAAATGACAAATCGATCACTAACGTTATTGAAAAGTGAAAAATTAGTCAATCACTAACATTTTCCGTTATAGGCCTAACGAGACAGTTGACGTGGCCAATTAACTAGCTACGTTGGATATGACCACGGTGGAAACCCACCCAATTTAAGAAGAAATTGAAAAAAAATTAAACCCTAATAATAGAAGAAAACGAATAAGAAGAGACTGTAAAATCCCTCTCAAAGTCTCCAACGGTCCTAATACAACCAACCCCACAAACAAACCAGTAGCATCGACGACAAATGCTCTAACCACCACCACTTGCACCTCCATTAAACTAGGTTAGGGTTTTTTTCCCCATATTCTTCTTCTCTTTCTTCTTCCCTTAGCTATTGATGTTGTGGATAAATTTCAACCTCCCCTAACACTTCATCCCCTCGACACACAATCGATTTGTACATACTTATCACCAAATTCAGATCCTCTAAAACTTCTCGTCCAATTTATCAACAACAAAAAATTTTTACAAAATTGTTTTTCAATCTATTCGACTCTCTTTTTATCAATTGCAAAGTTCAGTTGAAGGACCTAAGGAGAAATTTAAGGTTTCTCTTTTTTTTTTGGACCGGGTTTGTTCACATAGATCCGTGCTCTTTTTGGGGAGTATTTGATCTAAAAATATTGAAAAGAAAACCCCTTAATAACATATCTCTTTCTTCTTTGCTTGATTGCTTGTTGATTTTCAATTTCGTATTCCAATTTTTCCTTAAAAAATTACAAAAAAATGTTTCTTTTTTTTAATGATCTAGAAACATGAAATGATTAGCAAAGGGAAATAGATGGTGGGGAAAGGGAGAGGTCGGATTCTTGTAAGGAAAGAGATTGGGGATAGTGTAGAGATCGTTGTTGATGATCAATCAAAGGTGACCTGAGTGCATTGGAGCTTGTGCTCTAAAATGCATTTTGATGCTTAAGTTAATCTGAAGTTTTGTAATTGGGAAAGAAATGGATACACTATAGCAAAACAGACTTTTAGAGGCATTTTTTTAGGCTTTTAGCGGCGCTTATAAGCGCCATTAATAGTATTTACAGCGCTTTTAAAAGCGCCGCAAAAAACACCGCTAAAACAAACGCTTCAAACTTTAGCGGCGTTTATGAGAAAAAATGCCGCTAAAGGTCATGACTTTTAGCGCGCTTCTCCCAAAAACGCCGCTAAAGGTCATGACTTTTAGCCGCGCTTTTCCAAAAAACGCGCTAAAGAGCATGAAAAAAATTAAAATATTATAAAAACACCACATACTATAAGATGTTCATTTCCAATATACATTTTAATCTGATTGAATAAAGTAAAGCCTATTTTAGGCACTAACTGATTTTAAATAACGCACTAACTGATTGAATAAAGTAAAGCCTATTTTACATTTTAATCGGATTAACTTTTTTAAACATGGGATTGCATATAACACAGTGAAAAACTCTGGTGGAAATCCCATGGCCCTATTGAATAAAACCTCAATTGTCACTGGTCCAACATCTAAAATATATCTTATACATTCATCTAGTTTCTCAAAGTGAGTAGAGAAAACTTCCTCTGCCAAATTCTTTATCACCTTTGCCCTTGTAATATCCTAGATTTAGGGGTTATGCGTTTAATGCATAATTCAAGTGATAGCATTTCTCAGTGTATGGTTGGATGAGTTTTAGGGGTTCCTAAAACCCTAGGGTATAGGAGAGTGCTTTAGGGAAATTTTGTTTTTAAATGTTAGCTAAGGGGGAGCTAAGTTAAGGAGGCTTTAAGGAAATTTGTGGGGAAGTATATGACATAAATAGCCAAGTGGTAAAGTGGCATGGGACACCACCTAGGGTGCAAGAAATCTTGCGTCAAAGGAGTTCAGGAGGGAGGAGGTTTGAGCCGCAGAAATTGCATTGTGGGCATTTGTTTTTGGTGTCAAGAGGGGGGGAGTGTTGGAAAGCTTTGGGGCTTTGGAAAGATGAGGATAAGCTTGGTTTATTTTAAATTTTTGTTAAAGATAAGAGAAAATTGTGACTTTATTTTATTTATTTTAAATGATAGAATAAGAGATAAATGAGAAGAGAATAAGGGATATGATAGGAAAGAATTAAGGGATATGATAGGAAAGAATTAAGGAATGATGGAAGATTTGAGAGGGGATGAGCAATGGCCGAATGTGGGACTCTTTAGCTTGTGAATTTTCGGTTTTGAAGGGTGTAGAAAATAGGTGTGCCGAATTGTGTAGTATAAATAGGGGTGACCATCTTTTGGCTATTCTTTTCTTCATTTTATTTTCTTTTGCCGAAAATTCTTCCTCTCATTTTCTATTTGTGCCGAATTTCCTCTCACTCTCTCTACCTATTCTTTTCTTTCTTTCAACCCCAATTCTACACCCTTTCTTGCATAGCCAAATATCCCTTGCCATTTAGAACCATAGCCGAAAATTGTATTTACTTGTGAAGCCATAGCCGAATCTCAAGAGGACTCTATTCTCTTCTCTTGGTCGCAAGTCTAATAACCCAAAGTAGAAAGTCGAAACCTCTCCACCTTTGTTCTTCATTGCCGAATTCTCCTAACTTTCATCTACACTTCTTTTCTTCTTCTCAACCTCGATTCTATACCTATTTTGTGATAGCCGATTATCCCATCTCCATTTGGGAGTTCTTGCCGAATCTTTTAGAGCCTTTAGGGGGGAGGTGTCGACATTCCTTTTCATCAATCTTCCAATCGATTTCGAGTATAGTAAGTATTTTCTTAGCAATCGAATTCTCTTCTTCTTCATTTAGTATGCCGAAACCAACGGTTGGCCTTGGTTTCTAAGGGATGGTCGAATGTATGAAGAGTCATAATATTGTGTTTCTTTTGTGTAGCCAATGGTAAGGAGCCTTAAGGAGGATTGTAAGGATTCGATTCATCAAGGTAAGTGCTATGTGGTGATTCGGGATTTAGTTAAGCAAAGTAGGTGGTTTGTAGTATTCGGCCATAGGCCATTTTATGAGTTTGAGTAATGACCGATTTCTGACTTTGGTTCTTAGGAGCAAATCGATAGGAATAAGAGAGTTTCGGGATTGAGTAGACTGTACTAAAAAGGTGTGTAGTTATTGCACTGTTCTCTTGATTGTTTATGTGTGTATGTTGTTATATATGTGTGATATGATGTGAATGGTAGCCGAAATAAGGGCTAAGATGGTGGATACCCATGGTGGGTGATCGAATAATCAGGTCAGTACTTTATGATATTAAATTATCACTAATGAATATGTGCAATCATGGTAAGCATGTGTTGAATACTCTTCTAAATGATATTATTGTCATGATATATATGCATGGGAATTTGGGACATGAATATTGAAGGACAGGGTGTACATTATGTATGTGGTCTGATGTTAGCTATGTACTTCATCAAGGTGGGGTGTTGGCTATGTGCCACCTCCTGGTGGATGATAGCTGTGTGCATCACCGTGGATTGAGGATGACTCGAGTCACCTCGTAGATATTGACATGTGGGGTCACTTAGGTGATCGGTGGCGTAGCCACGGCCTTGGGCGGCAGGTCTGCCAAGGTAGGTGTAATGGACGGACACTACGTTGGGTTGGGCTTCATGATGCATATGTATGTATGTGGACTGTGTGGATATGGGCCAAGCCCATATGAGGAGACATGTGAAATAACTATACACTGAGTCTGTTTGACTCACCCAATTTTTTTATCAAACCTTACAGGTGATGCATAAAGCTCGGACCGGGTTGGAGTGGATGTGAGGTAGCCCATGCAAAAGAAGTTATTTTCCTTATTTAGTAAAATTTATATTTCCAGTATTTTCAGTATCCATTTATTGTAATAAGGACCTTATAGTATTTGTTATTATTTTTATTATGGATTGATGATTAAACTACTATGTGGAAATGAGTTTATGATTTAGCAACTTACACTTTAAAATATATGTTAAAGTTTTTAATCGGAGAAATTGTAATAACTTAGTTTTATTTGGAATTTTAAAATACATTAGGTTTTACAAACAACCACAAATTTTTAAGTTTTACTTTTAAGTCAAAAATTTTTCAAACGTTTTCCACATTGGCATTCTAAATTCGACCGTGGCTCGTGGGCCGAGTTTGGGGTGCTACAATTTGTTATCAGAGCCCGGTTCAAAACTCAACTTTGAGGGTTTTGGGCCCAAAAACATTTTTTTTAAGGTGGGCTTTTCAAAGATTTGGGCTTTCATAAATTTTTCAGGTTTATTCGGGCATGGCACCTGTATCTCCTACCCGAAGTCCACCAGGTAAGTACCTCTAATTGTTGTGTGAATTATTATATGATTGGTATGTGGGTATGATGGGAACGTAGATTAGTGCATTAAGTTATTGAACTTTAGGATTAGCTTACTCCAACACAGAATTGCATAAAACTTTAAAGCCTAATTAAACAAACCTATGAGTAAGTCGCCGAGTTAGGGTGTGGTAACCATTGTGCTCATGTCTAGGATTGGTTTCGGCGGGAGCTTGGTATTTAAGCAGTCCTAGTGACTCACCTCCTCTCCACTCGAATCCTACAGTGCGTAGTAACAGTTCACCCTAACTAAGAGGACTTATTCACGGCTAAACTCGATAATTAAAACCCGAAAGGATTAGTCATACTATTTTATAAAACCTTAAGTTTTCAAAATTACTCCTTTGATTTGTAAAACCATTTTATACTTGGAAAATTTTTTTGAAATATTTTCGATTTACAAAATTACCCAAATGCCCCTAGGTGTAAAATTACCAAGATGTCCTTGGTTTATAAAATTACCATACTAACCACGACTTTTGTAAAAACATTCTTACTTTACAAAATACCAAAACTCCTATTTTACAAAATAGTAAGATACCTGATTTGGGAAAATTTACTAAATGCCCTAACTTCCAAAATTACCAAAATAACCCCGATTTACAAATTTACGCAATATCATTGATTTGATAGAATTTTCAAAATAACCTCGAGATTTGTATAGTTTGGAATGCCTTTGATTTGTAAAGATTTTAAATTGACCCCGATTTATTACCAAAATACCTTGTAGGACAAATGACAAAATACCCACGGAATAGGAATGGACAAAGATGTTTGAATGATAAATGTGTGTGTGATGGATATCATTGAATGTGTGTGTTTCTCTAAATTAGGTAGAAAACTTGAAATGAAAACTCGAATGATCGAAAGAACTACTATTAAGCTCTTTTCATAAAATTGTTCATGGATAAACAATTGGAACAAATGCTAATTCATAAAATTTCTTAAATCGATTAAATCGCGATAGTAGACATGAGCTCTAGGGGACGTGGTTGTAATGTGTGAGGCCGTGGTAGAGGAGAATGTCTGTATCGAAACCCGTTAGATCGGGTCAAGGGTCTGAGAATGAGGTATCACCACCACCACCATTGTTGGTGTGGGCAAGCAAGATCGATGGGGATGATCTTTATGTCGCGGTGGTCTTTGCATGAGTTCTAGAGATGGTGGCAGGAGCAGGTGGAATTAGGGGAGCTCGAAAATCGATACCCGAGCTACTTCGAGCCAATAGAGCTGAGGTGTTCCGTGGCGTATCTGGTGTGGCACCCAGTACTGCTTAGTATTGGTTGGAGGCGATCGAACAGATTATGGATGAGCTTGATTTAACGGCTGAGGAGAAAGTGAAAAGAATTGTGTCGCTTCTTCGCGATGAGTCATATCAGTGGTGGCTCACAGTTCGAGATGGTGCTACAGCTGAGGATCTCACTTGAGAGTACGTTCAGGCAGCTTACCAGAAGAAGTATGTTGGTACTCATTATATTGATGCACAGAGAAAGGCTTTTCTGGGGCTGGCTCAAGGGAACAAACCCGTGGCGGAGTACGAGGCTGAATTCCTAAGGTTGAACTGGTATACTCGAGGAGTAGTGGCTACAGAGCATGAGCGATGTGTCCGATTTGAGGATGGACTAAGGGATGACTTGAGGCTGTTGATAGCTCCACAGCATGAGCGGGAGTTTGCCATATTAGTAGAAAAGGCTAAGGTAGCCGAAGGAATTAAGGACTCTGTGAGACAGAACAGAGATAAGGATAGGAATCGGGATAAGAGGAGTTTTGGACCGTCGGAATTGTCTAGGAGCCTTCAGAAAAGACTGAGGATTGAGAATTCTGCTCGTGTTGCTAAGTGTAACATCCTAAATAGGGCCTATGCATTTCCAGTTTAATTGTATGAAGTGACAAGTTTCAAGTACTATGAACAAATTTTTGATACTTTTGGAAATCTAGAAATGCATGAAAATGGAAAGGAAAATGGAAATGAAAATGAAGATAGAAATGAAAATGGAAATGGAAATGGAAATGAACACTTTTGGAAACTTAGACATTTTTGGAAAGTGAACATTTTGGAAACCTAAGTAAATTAGGAAAGTGAACATTTTGGAAACCAAGCCAAAATAGGAAACTTGAACATTTTGGAAACTTGAGCATTTTGGAAACCTAAACATTTTAGAAACTTGAACATTTTGGAAACCTGAACATTTTGGAAACCTAAACATTTTGGAAACACAGAAAATACAGAGCATGCTGAAATTTTAGGAAACTTAAAAATGACCCCTGAATGTCGAATTTCAGAGCCCAAAAGGGAACTTAGGGCCAAGTGACCCTAAAAATATACAGTACATGACATTTGCCCCAATAACAAACTTGGAAATGTGGCTTGAAGATGCCACCTAAGGTCTTAAGAAATGGCCCAAATACAAGAGGTTTTTGGGCCTGAGTTTGAGTCATCCAGAAGCAAATAATGAAGGCTTTATTTTTGCTTCCGTAAATGAGGTGGACGGCATGGGTTTCTAGAAAAGGAAGAGTTTTATTCACATAAATATGTGAATAATAAGAGAGAAATAAAGAGTTTTATTCACATAAATATGTGAATAATAAGAGATAAATAAAGGAGTTTTATTCACATAAATATGTGAATAATAAGAGATAAATGAAGAATTATTCTTTAATTAGGAAAATAAGGAAGAGTGGTGGCCAAGTTAAGGATTCTTGGCCTAGTAATTTCGGCTATAAAAGGATGAGACTAGGGCCATTCATTATTCATTCTCCTCTCTCTTTTCCTCGCCAAATATTCTTCTTGAGCATCCATTCTTTTCTTCTTTTCTTTTAGCCTCCTAGCCGATTTCCTTCTAAGCCTATTATTCCTCTCTTCTTTCATCTTTGAAACCAAATACATAAGGAATCATAGCCGATTGTTCATCAAGTCTCTAAGCAATCTCTCAAGGTTGAAGTGAAGGTGCAATCGATTCCTTCAAATAAGGGTAAGATCCAAGTTTAGTTTTCCATTCTTTTATATTCTAGACTTATTGAAATTTAGAGACTAATTTCGATTATTAATTTTGGCGAATCATGGAAGAAGAAATTCTTTTCCGAAGGTACACCATAGGCCACGTGTTCCCTAGTTATTCGGTAAATTTGGATTTAAGATCCACAAGGTAAGTACCTAAAAGTATTCGCCAAAGCTTGTATGATTATCTAGATCGGTTCTTTAATTATTAAAAAGCGAAAACTAACCCATATTGAGATTCAAGGTTGGCGAATATCAAGTGAAGGAAAACCAACTTTGGGATTCGATTAGTATTGAATTCAAAACAAGGTAAGTAATACAAATCCTACTAGGATTTGGTTTTAAGCCAAATAGGTTTGTTAATATGTTTTAATATTTGGCCGAATTTAGAGATAAAGATCTAGATCGGTAGATCGTTCTTCTGGATTTCAAGGAATCTATTAAGCAAATCGTGTGTACCTTACTAACCTTCAATATTTCATATGGCTATTATTTAATATATGAATATGTATAAGAATGTGAATGTGGCTAAGTACCACAAATGTGGCAAAAAGTACCCAGGTACGTTTCCTACTTCGGATAGGATTGTGAAATATGTTATTTTATAACATGCGAATAAATGTATATAAACATGAAATTAAGTAAGTTATGCATAATATATATATTTGGGGCATTCGGGATTTATGTGAAAGGGGAAGAGTAGGTGTTGACTTTGGTCTCACCAACGAAGGTGTTGACTTCGGTCTCACCAACGAAATATAGGTGTTGACTTCGGTCTCACCAACGAAATACAGGTGTTGACTTCGGTCTCACCAACGAAGGTGTTGACTTCGGTCTCACCAACGAAATATGTTGACTACGGTCACATTGCGAAATTTTGGTAACTTCGGTTACAATAGTGTCTAATGACACAACGTATATGGGCGAATGCCTTCGATGGAGAGTAGCGGATGGAGGGTTGACTTAGTAGTCCCCACGGTGTGAATGGCAGGTACGGGTGGTGTGTAGCGGATGGATCTTTAGGCTTGGGTTGGGTTGCATCATCATTTATCTTTATATGATTATGAATTTGATATGAACATTGTATGCCTGATTTGTTGAATGTTAGTACTGTGTGCACATTGAGTCATTGACTCACCCGTTGTGGGAACTATTTTCGTGTGATGAACGTTGACTTGACCGGCCGGTGAGACGTTGAGGTGGCCATGCTACATTCGAGATTTTATTTAGTTTGGACTTTTACTTTTATTTTATTTTGGGTTTTACTTGATGTAATAAGGCCATAAGGCCCGATGGATTTCTCTTTATTTTGCTTTACTATTAAGTTTTATGCTAAGAACTATTTTGGATGTATTTAATTAAATGGGTTTACAAGTATAAATAAATGGGTTTACAACCTAAGCCCAACTCAAAACAATAGTTTTTCTAAAATTTACAAATTTTCTCTAAACTGAAAATGTTTGAAACCGGTTTACTTTAGGAACATACGGATCCGGTCCATTATCGTGGGCGGGTGTGGGTGTTTCACTAAGCCGACTATTAGAAATCCGCACCGTCCATGTGCTCAATGTAGGAGGTACCATGTTGGCGAGTGCTGGAATCGGGATCGAGAGTGTTTTAGGTGTAAGTCTAAGGCTCATTTGATTAAAAATTGTTCTCGGATCTGAATAGGGCTCGGACGGAGGGTCAAGGTGGTGTGCAAATGGACGGAGGTGGTCGAAGTTGACGAGGGTCATGGTCCGAACCATAGAGGAAATGGTTCCGGCCAAGGTCGTGGAGCACCAGGCAGAGGAGCTGAAGGTACAGATGCGAGGTAGCCAAGGTTGGTTTATGCAGCCAGGTGTCGCGAGGAGGAAGATGTGCTAGAGGTGACAACGGGTACGTTCCTCATTTCTGGAATACCCTTTATTGCCTTGTTTGTTATAGAGCTAGTTCGTTCATTTGTTGCTAGTGAAGTGTATGGAACCTTGAATGTGAATCTTGAGATAGTATCTAGGGAAATGTGCTAGTTTTATTAAGATCAGAGTGCGCAGTAGTGGCGTGGTGTGGTGAGTTAGGACATACGATTGTTCATTAGTAAGTAATTTCGAGGACGAAATTATTTTTAAGGAGGGTAGAACTGTAATATCCTAGATTTAGGGGTTATGCATTTAATGCATAATTCAAGTGATAGCATGCCTCAGTGTATGGTTGGATGAGTTTTAGGGGTTCCTAAAACCCTAGGGTATAGGAGAGTGCTTTAGGGAAATTTTGTTTTTAAGTGTTAGTTAATGGGGAGCTAAGTTAAGAAGGCTTTAAGAAAATTTGTGGGGAAGTATATGACATAAATAGCCGAGTGGTAAAGTGGCATGAGACGCCACCTAGGGTGCAAGAAAGCTTGCGTCAAAGGAGTTCAGAAGGGAGGAGGTTCGAGCTGCAAAAATTGCATTGTGGGCATTTGTTTTTGGCGTCAAGAGGGGGGAATGTTGGACGGCTTTGGGGCTTTGGAAACATGAGGATAAGCTTGGTTTATTTTAAATTTTTGTTAAAGATGGGAGAAAATTGTGACTTTATTTTATTTATTTTAAATGATAGGATAAGAGATAAATGAGGAGAGAATAAGGGATATGATAGGAAAGAATTAAGGGATATGATAGGAAAGAATTAAGGGATATGATAGGAGAAGGAAATGGGATTTGAGAGGGGGATGAGCAATGGCTAAATGTGGGACTTTAGCTTGTGAATTTTCGGTTTTGAAGGGTGTAGGAAATAGGTGTGCCGAATTGTGTAGTATAAATAGGGGTCACCATCTTTTGGCTATTCTTGTCTTCATTTTATTTTCTTTTGCCGAAAATTCTTCCTCTCATTTTCTATTTGTGCCGAATTTCCTCTCACTCTCTCTACCTATTCTTTTCTTTCTTTCAACCCCAATTCTACACCCTTTCTTGCATAGCCGAATATCCCTTGCCATTTAGAACCATAGCCAAAAATTGTATTTACTTGTGAAGCCATAGCCGAATCTTAAGAGGACTCTATTCTCTTCTCTTGGTCGCAAGTCTAATAACCCAAAGTAGAAAGCAGAAACCTCTCCACCTTTGTTCTTCATTGCCGAATTCTCCTAACTTGCATCTACACTTCTTTTCTTTTTCTCAACCTCGGTTCTATACCTATTTTGTGATAGCCGATTATCCCATCTCCATTTGGGAGTTCTTGCCGAATCTTTTAGAGCCTTTAGGGGGGAGGTGTCGACATTCCTTTTCATCAATCTTCCAATCAGTTTCTAGTATAGTAAGTATTTTCTTAGCAATCGAATTCTCTTTTTCTTCATTTAGTATGTCGAAACCAACGGTTGGCCTTGGCTTCTAAAGGATGGTCGAATGTATGAAAAGTCATAATATTGTGTTTCTTTTGTATAGCCAACGGTAAGGAGCCTTAAGGAGGATTGTAAGGATTCGATTCATCAAGGTAAGTGTTATGTGGTGATTCGGGATTTAGTTAAGCAAAGTAGGTGGTTTGTAGTATTCGACCATAGGCCATGTTTAAGTAATGACCGATTTCTGACTTTGGTTCTTAGGAGCAAATCGACAGGAATAAGAGAGTTTCGGGATTGAGTAGACTGTACCTAAAAGGTGTGTAGTTATTGCACTGTTCTCTTGATTGTTTATGTGTGTATGTTGTTATTTATGTGTGATATGATGTGAATGGTAGCCGAAATAAGGGCTAAGATGGTGGATACCCATGGTGGGTGAT
Organism: Gossypium rotundifolium; assembly: GCA_025506655.1. Classification (NCBI taxonomy): domain Eukaryota; kingdom Viridiplantae; phylum Streptophyta; class Magnoliopsida; order Malvales; family Malvaceae; genus Gossypium; species Gossypium rotundifolium. The sequence continues at coordinate 149,705,179 of CP106728.1, forward strand.
CGAATAATCAGGTTAGTACTTTATGATATTAAATTATCACTGATGAATATGTGCAATCGTGGTAAGAATGTGTTGAATACTCATCTAAATGATATTATTGTCATGATATATATGCATGGGAATTTGGGACATGAATATTGAAGGACAGGGTGTACATTATGTACATGGTCTGATGTTAGCCTTGTGCTACATTGGCTATGTGCTTCATCAAGGTGGGGTGTTGGCTATGTGCCACCTCCTGGCGGATGATAGCTATGTGCATCACCGTGGATTGAGGATGACCTCGAGTCACCTCGTAGATATTGACATGTGGGGTCACTTAGGTGATCGGTGGCATAGCCACGGCCTTGGGCGGCAGGTCTGCCAAGGTAGGTGTAATGGACGGACACTACGTTGGGTTGGGCTTCATGATGCATATGTATGTATGTGGACTGTATGGATATGGGCCAAGCCCATATGAGGAGACATGTCAAATAACTATACACTGAGTCTGTTTGACTCACCTAATTTGTTTTTTATCAAACCTTACAGGTGATGCATAAAGCTCGGACCGAGTTGGAGTGGATGCGAGGTGGCCCATGCAAAAGAAGTTGTTTTCCTTATTTAGTAAAATTTATATTTCCAGTATTTTTAGTATCCATTTATTGTAATAAGGGCCTTATAGTATTTGTTATTATTTTTATTATGGATTGATGATTAAACTTGAAACACCCCAATCTCGCCCATGAGCCTTGACCGGATCTGGTATGTTCCCTGGTGTAAACTGTTTCAAATTCTTTTGTTACTTAGGAAAAACTTGTGTGATTTGGAAGAAAGATCGTTTTGGGTTGGGCTTGAGTTGAAAACAAGTTTATTTCATTATTAAAAATCCTTTACTTTAAGTGACAAAATGTTTGGGCTTTGTTTTAAAAATAGATTTACTTAATCTTTTAAATAAAGATTTGTAAGCTTAATAAATAAAAACAGATTAAAATAATTCTACTAAGGCCTTATTACATCAATAATTCCCAAAATTTAAATTCAAAATACTTAAAGTAAAATAGTCTAAATAAAAGAAATCTGAACTCCACATGGACTCCACTAAGCATCTTCCGGCCCGGTCCATCACTGATCGTCACCTGAAAAATAATCCCACAAGGGGTGAGTCAAACAGACTCAATGTGTAACCAACACTAAAATTTAATAGATTTAGGCATACCATACATATCATGTTCACATAATAATAATTCAAGATAATGATGCAATCCCGAACCCAAAACCTAGATGCCATCCGCTACATATCCCCGTACCAACCTGCACACCGTGGGGACTACTAAGTCAACCCTCCATCCGCTATACACCATCGAAGGCAGTCGCTGCAGTCGACGTGCTCATCGCCCATATAAAGTTCGTGGCATAGCCACCAGATTAAATAGTTGTGTCATGAGACACCACATTCAGATAATGTAACCGGTTACCACATTCGGATAATGTGACCAAGTCACCACATTCGGATCACCACATTCGGATAGTGAGACCAAGTCACCACATTCACTTCCCTTTCTCATATAACCCATATGCCCCATATTTCATACACAATATGCAAAATCATGCCTTAATTCACATTCTTATCACTATGTTAAAAATAACATATATTCATATTCCTAGTAAGAGTAGGATACGCACCTTAGTACTTTGTACCATTGTATGGTACCTTAGCCATGCTTTTCACATTCTTAATAACATATTTAATTTAAAACATAGCCATGAACGTATTAAAACTTAGGGTAGGGTACACACAGTACCTTAGCCATATGCTTACACTTTCATATTAACACATATAATGAATTAAAACCGTAAATCTATTGAGATTTAGTGTGGGTTACACACCTGATTCACTTAAGGTTTCCAATCCAAATTCCGAAAAGCTTGATCTAATGCCTTAGATCTTAAATCTCTAAATTTAATCAATCATTTAATACTTAGTAAGCCATTTGGCCATAAATCCAAATCCTAGTAGGATTAGTACACTAAAACTTACCTTGGTGCCAAATCAAAATCTTCACTAAACTCTTTCTTGTATTCGGCAAGCTTTAAATCACTTTAACAAATTAGTTTCACTTTTGAATAAATATGAACTAGATCTAAAACACCAAAAATAGGCCTTGGCGAATATTCGCATGTCTTACCTTGTGGATTTTAAATCCCAAATTCACCGAATAACTAGGGAACACGCTACCTATGGTGTACCTTCGGAAAAGAACTTCTCCTTCCTTGTAGTCGACACTTAGTAAATCCCAAGAGCCTTCTTTCCAAGTTTCACTAACACAATAATGGGGTTAGATTTCCTAGTTTTGGCTTTAATCTTAGAAGAAAAAGAATGGAAATCGATAACTCACCGACCTTACCCTTAATCTTTGTAATCGATGACCCTTTTCTTGAGTCCTCAAAGATTCACTTAAGACCTAGAGAGTAGTCACACAAGTTTTGGCTTTTGGAATATTGAGAGGAGAAGAATGAGGAAGAAAAGAATAGTTGCTTAAGAGAATTCGCAGAGGTTATCAAAGAAGAGAAAATAATCTTTGAATGGCCTCTCTTTTCCTTTTATAGTGAATTTACTACTCGTAATCCCTTACTTGGCCACCACTCTTCTATTTTGATAACTTTATCCTTTGAATTATTACTTTATTTAAAATAATTAATCCAACAATTATCTCCTAAAATAATGATAATTAAATCTATTATTTATCTCCTATTTAGCCGAAATTCTAAAGGAAATAAAACTCCTCTTTTAAGAGCCCTCATGCCGTCCACCTCTCTGCTCTTTGTAGCAAAATAAAACTTCTTTTATTTGCTTCCTAAGTGACTCGATCCTGGCCCAAATACACTTGCATGTGGCGCCATTTCCAGAGGCCCTAAGTGGCATCTTTAGGCCACTTTTCTAAGCTTGTTTGTGTGTCAAATTTCACATACTTTTTGTCTTAAGGCCACCTTGCCTTAATTTCCTCTTTTAAACTTTAAAACTCGACATTTCTAAGTCATTTCTAAGTTTCCAAAATTTTCGTTTGGCTCTTTAAACTTGACATTTCCTTACATTTCCTAGTTTCGAATGTTCACTTTCCTCTTTGAATCATTTCTAAATCATTTTCCTAGTTTCATAAATGTTCACTTTCCTCTTTGAATCATTTCTAAATCATTTTCCTAGTTTTCCAAAAATATTCAAAATACATTCATAACACATAAGACATGTCATTTCGTACAATTAAACCGAAAATGCATAGGCCCTTTTCAGGATGTTACAGTTCTACCCCCTTAAAATAATTTCGTCCTCGAAATTACTTACTAACGAACAATCGTACAATCTAACCCACTACACTACGCTATTGCTGCGCACTCTAATTTTAATAAAACCAACACATTTCTTAGATACTACCTCGACCACGTCCACTAGAACTCATTACTAACGTCGCGATTTAATCTGATTAAAAAGTTTTATGCATTAGTTCTTTGTTCCACTGTTTAACCACGAAGAAGTTTTATGAAAAGAATTTTAAGAGTGGTTCTTTTGTATTCATACATGCACACAGTCTTTACATTCATACATCTATCAATCAATTATGAACTTTCGTTCATTCAGAGAAATGTTGTAGTTTTCATTGTTGTTGTTTTTTCACTACCCAAGGGTATTTTCGTAATTTGTCCTACAGGGGTATTTTTCGCAATTTATCGAAACAAGGTTCCTTGGTGTTTTTTTCAATGAGGGTATCTTGGAAATTTTACATTCCCGGGGGTATTTTGGAAAATTTTGAAATCCGAGGGTATTTTGGTAATTAATCCGGGTGAATTTGTAAATCTCAATAAATCACGGATATTTTGGAATTTACAAAACTTGAGGTTGTTTTGAGAATTTGTTTTCCAAATCGATGTTGTTGCAAAAATTTTTGAAGATCGGGGTCGTTCTAGTAATTTTGTAACTCGAAGTATTTCGGTAATTTGTAGGGTAGGGTAATTTCATAATCTTTTCTAAAATCGTGGTATTTTGTCATTTTGCAAATTAGGGTTTTGAACATTTTATAACGTAATGAAATTTTGATAGGAACTGTGGGTATTTTGAAAATTTCATAAACCAAGGGCATTTTGTAATTTTACCATTAGGGGTATTTTTGTAATTTTATAAATCTAAAATATTTCAAGAAAATTTTATAAAAGTAATCTTTTTCAAATCAAGAAAATAATTTAGAAATTTTAAAACTAGGGTTTCCATAAAATACGGCTAGTCCTTTTTGGGTTTTAGTTAGGGGTTTAGCTTGTGTATAAGTCCTCTTGGTTAGGGTGAACCGAGGCTACGCACCAGGTAGGATTCGAGTGGAGAGGAGGTGAGTCACACGGACTGCTTAAATACCAAGCTCCCACTAAAACCAATCCTAGACATGCGTACCATGGTTGCCACACCTTAATTCGGCAACTTAACCATAGGTTTGTTTAATTAAGCATTTAAGTCTTATGTAATTGTTGGGGTAACTAGCCCTAGGGTTCAAGTACTAAATCTCTATTCTACGTTCCATTTCTACCCTTCTACAAATCATAATATAGATCACCCAATAGATCGAGTACTTACAGTGGACTTGGCCTGAGACTTAGTGGGCCATGCCGAAAAAACCCCTTAATTCACAAAATCCCTTTTGGGCTTAACTTTGAAAACGTTTGGGCCTTAAACCCAAGGCCGAGAGTTTAAAACTGGCTCGATATCAAATGAAACACCCCAATCATTTACGAGCCTTGATCGGATCTGGTATGTTCCCGGTGTAAATCGTTTCAAATTCTTTTGTTACTTAGGAAAAACTTGTGTGATTTGGAAGAAAGATCGTTTTGAGTTGGGCTTGAGTTGAAAACAAGTTTATTTCATTATTAAAATCCTTTACTTTAGGTGACAAAATGTTTGGACTTCATTTTAAAAATAGATTTACTTAATCTTTTAAATAAAGATTTGTAAGCAATAAATAAAAGCGAATAAAATAATTCTACTAAGGCCGTAGTAGTGTTTACTTTACTTTTATTTATTGAGCCTACAATCTTTATATTTATTAAAATAATTCTAATAAGCCCAAACGTTTTGTCACCTAAATCAAAAATATTTTAATAACGAAATAAACCTGTTTTTAACTCAAGCCCAACCCAAAACAAACTTTCCTTCAAAACGCTTAAGTTTTTCCTAAATACAAAAGAATTTGAAATGGTTTTCACCGAAACATACTGATCCGATCCAGCTCGTGGTAATGTGGGTGTTCAAAACTACTATGTGAAATGAGTTTATGATTTAGCAACTTACACTTTAAAATATATGTTAAAGTTTTTAATCGGAGAAATTGTAATAACTTAGTTTTATTTGGAATTTTAAAATACACGAGGTTTTACAAACAACCACAAATTTTAAGTTTTACTTTTAAGTCAAAAATTTTTGAACGTTTTCCACAAAGGCATTCTAAATTCGCCTTGGCTCGTGGGCCGGGTTTGGGGTGCTACAGCCCTTGGATCATAGTTTTTGTATACACGGTGGCCAAAACCGACATTATCCGCTTCCTAAAGTAATGAATATATATGCAAAAATAAATAAAACAATCACAAGAAAATATAGCCTTCGCATGTTGAACCTTTAGCTTGAACTAACGAAGAAATTATATATACAATATTCACTGTTTTGACACCTTCAATGAACTTCGTTCTCTCTGCTCCAATCTCGCCAAGCATCTTGAGCACGACCTATAACAAGCAAGAGAAAGAAAACCAAAAATAAGCTCGAACCTTCTTTGTCACAAACGACTTATGCCAAAAAGAAGCTTGATATGCTCAAGTGGATAATATACAAGAGTTACTTTACAAAACTAGTTTCAAACTATGTAAAGTAAAGATTGCAAAATAAAATTTAAGAAAATCAATATAATGAGAATCTAGTTAAAGACAAAATTTTGATTTTGATTCATGGGTTATAGTTACTAACGAATGTCTAGCAACCGATATTAACACCATTGATTATTTCTGTTATTTGCACTGTGAAAAATTTATCATAAAATTTATCATAAATTGGTTATAGTTACTAACGAACGCCTAGTAACCAATCTCTTCTTACCTTCTCAATAACCAATATTAACACCATTGATTATTTATGTTATCGATAAATAACCCAATAGCGAATGTCTAGGATTTAATTTATCAATAGGTTTAAAATTGAAAGTATTGAATTCTAGCCAACAAACACCCAAACAAAGTTTATTTAGACTAGATCATATATCTACATAACATGAATTAAATGTGTAGCTTGTACTCAATCATGCTATTCAACATCACATTAGCATAAATAACATCAAATTGCACAGCTTAATATACTCAATACATTAGCATAAATAACATCACATTGAGCAATGAATTTAACACATTCGAATAGATCAATTTTAAGCTCACTAACGGTTAATTTAGCATGTGAACAACATATACATGTTTTGCATTTATAGCATGGTTTAATCAACTTCAAGCAAGAAATTAAATGCTGCAAATTTCCAGTGTAATGGCCCATTTTGCCCCGGCCCATAAACCAAAATAATAAAACAAACCCAAAATAAAAAAAGTCCAAATTTTTTTTAGTCCATTTACAAACCCAAAAATTAAAAGCCAAAACCCAGTTACTCATTACCCAATACTACTAACCCGATACCAATACATTAACCAAACCCATTACAAATACAAACCCAGACGACCCAACACCCAAACACTAGTCCAAATACCCATGGCCCAAACTCATCAGACTTGACCCAAGGCTACATGGCCCAAAGGGGCCCAAAAAGTAAGATGAGTTTCAAACTTAGGGTTTCCCAGAAACCCTAGGCTCCGCAATGATAGTATCACACCGATCATCACGCCGTTCACGCCGCAAGAACAAGCAGGAGCCCCGATTGATGCAGCTTCACACGGAGGCCCTTAATCGCGCGAAGTCACACCTATTCATCGCCAGAATCCTCGTCACTGATCTGCAAACAAGGAAAATACAACAAAGAAAAAAAAACAAATCTAGACAAATACGTTTCCTTTTTTTTCCTTTCGTTTTTACGGCTTATAAAAACCTAAAATAAACTTGTAAAAGGGGGGATTACACGGATACACACAGAGAAAGAATAAAAAAGATTAAAAGATCCAGAGAAATAAAAGAACAAAAACCATTCGCAAAGGCTTTTCTTTTGATTTTATTTTGTTATTTGTTTTATTTTTTTATTTTACATATATTCTGCGCATATTTAACTTTTTTTAAGAAAAATATAAAGAGAAAGAGTTTTACTTTTCGAAAACAGGGAAAATCAGAATTTTTAAGCTTAAACCATCCGCCCGAGGAGGTGCGTGACGGCGGCAACATCGATGGCGCCAGGATCGGAGCCTGGACCTTAAGCCGAGAACTAGAGAAGATTTGAAAGGGAAGTACTCTGTTTTTTTTTTTTCAATGAATGACAAAGTGATTTTTTTTAACTGATTTTTACTTATATAGCAACAACAAAATGACGCTCGTTTAGCGGATACGGATCCGTGTTGACGGGCCGGCTCTCAAGATCCGCATTTTTGTAAAAGAAAATTTATTCTTTTAGTCCTTCCGCAATTTCACTATTTTCAATTTAGTTTAAATCAAACTTTTATTTTTATTAAATTAGCCTTGAAATTTCTATTTCATTTTAACTTGATCCTAGAGCTATTTAAAATGTTTTAAAATTGGAATGACGCTTTTTTAAAAGGGTTTAATTTCCATATTAGTCCTCGTGTTATTTTAATTTAATTCTTTTAATTGCTATTCATCCCTTTTTTTTTTTTTATTTTGCTATTTAACCCTTCTTTCTTCATTTTTTTATTATTTTATTTTATTCTAATCTGTTTTAATTATTTTATTATGTTAAAACATTATATTATCTCTATTATTTGTATATTAATTCATTAAACTTGTATATTTTTATTACATATTATATTATTTTATTACATATTATTTTTAACTTATATATTAGTTATTCTTATATATTTTTATTTTGTACCTTATATAGTATTATATTGTATATATTATTTATAAAGCTTTATTTTATATAAAATTATTTATATTATCTAATTTATATTTTTATATTATGTATTAATGTACTACATATACATATATTTTAGTTATTTATTATTTTATTTAGTTCAAAATTATTTTCATTACATCTTATATTTTTATATACTATATTATATGTTTTTTAAATTCTTTATATTACATAGTATTATATTATATCATATGTTATTTTTGTAAAAAGTTGTGCATATTTTATAAAATGTTTCACATATATTATTTATATTATATTAATTTTTTGAAAATATCTTTATTATTATATATTATTATGTATTATCTTTTATATGTATTAAGTTATATATTTATTATAATATTCATTTAGTATTTTATTATTTTACATATATTGCTTTATATATTTTGTTTATCTATGTAATGCCCTTTTATTTATTATTTATGATTACTATAGTGTAGTTATTTATGTTGTATTTTATATTGTATGCTATTGTCTTATAATCGTTTTTAATATTTGTGTATGATTGTTTATAAATGCGATATTGTTACATGGATAAGTGTTTAAATGAAAATCCATTTTACAAAACCATTATATTTTTAAAAGCTTTTAAAATAAGGCAATATTTTAGTATTTAGAAATTCGGGAAATAGTGCCCTAACGTATTGGGTTGCAATTTTCTGCTTGGCTAAATAACTAAATATCCTTTTAACAAGTTTTGTAAAACATGAGATGACTTTAATTACAAGGGTTTAAAAAACGTCGTGTCCTAACGTATTGGATGTAATGTTTATATTCCTTCGGAATAAAGAAATCTCAAGTTTTAAATAAAAAACCTATTCTTAGGAATTCAAAACATAGTGCCTTAACTTACTGGGTTCAACGTTTTGCATCTCGAAGTAGGAATTTTCTAAGATAAAAACGAGCTTAATTTCAAAGTCATGAGGTGCTATACCTTAACTTATTGGGTAAAGTACTTTATTTCTTTGTGATAAGTGTAACATCCTTAAAACGGGGTCTCTGCATTTTGCATGTGGTTGCATGTGTTGGTAAGTATGCTGTGTTGGTTTGATATGTTTTGAGGTCTAGGCATGATCTTGGGATAGTCCTGGGTCATGGCTAAAAATTTTGTTTTAGCACTTAAGAAGAAGGATCTAGAAGAATTAGGGGTTAAAGGAATTTATTGGAGGATTTGGACACAAGAACTACCTTGGTGAAGTGGCAAATGAGGCGCCACTAAGGGGCTTGGGTGATGACGCCATAGGGAGCAAAGAGGACCTTGGTTCGAGTTGCAGAAATCCCTTTCTACTCATTTATTTTTGACGCCACAGGCAAGCAGAGGTGTGCTCAGGTAGGACTCTGTTGGAGGGATATGGATTAGGCTAACTTTAAGTGATAGGTGTAGGACTCATTCAAACTTGTTTGAATGAGTGGATGAGAGGAATTCACGGCAAGATGAAGGGGGGCAGCTATGAGTGGGAGTGTTGAAGTGTTGGCTGAATTATGGACTATGGGGGAGGAGGTGTAATCGGTTTGGAAAGCTAGGGGAGTGCCAATCTCAATAGCCAAGTAAGAGTGCAATTTTTGGCTAGCTTAGATGGTTTTCCCTTCTTGCGTTTTGTGCTAAAACCCGAACCTTAGGTGCTTTTCTCTCTTTTTCTCTTTTAACAATTTGGGCACTTGGCCGATTCATTGAAGAGCTGAAAAACTCCCTCTTTGCCGAATCCACCCTTGTTCACTTCTTCTTCTTCTTTTTGCTCATAGTCGAAACCAACAACCTCACCCCCATTCGGCACTTTTCTTTTCATTCTCTCAAAACCTCTTGCCTTATGCCAAAATCTCTTTTATTCTCTTTTGTCGAAATCGTTCCTATTTGATTTTCTTCTTCTTCACTACCATCTTCAAAATTCGAATCTTGATTCCATCTTCTTCCATCTTTTTCATTGTTTTGAAAAGCCAAAATCTGGTTGGGTTCTTCTTCTTCTCTTCTTTCTGTGATTGGCCGAATACCTTGCTCATAAGCCCACTCCTCTTGCGTGTTCTTTTTGGGTCATTTGGGGTTAGCTGAATCTATTGGTAGGTAATATCTTTTTCTCTTCTTGATCAATTCGGGTAATGATCGAAATCTCACCCTTTTCTATCTTCTTTTCTATTTTAGATCTATATGTTGAATTCTATCCTTGTTCTTTAAAGGTGGCAAAACCCCAAACATCATTAAGGGGTGTCGATCGTGGTGTTAGGAGCCGTATCATTCATCAAGGGAGGGCATAGCGAATCTGATGAGTCTCCAGGGTTTTGGTGGTCGATCTAGGTAAGGTTTTAACACTTCAAGATCTATTTCTTAATCGTTCAAAAGCCGAAGCCTAATCGTTTATGTGTATTAGTGTGTGGCCAATTGCAAAGGGGACTCAGTGTGTGGCTTCGGGATTTGGTTGGAAACCAAATCGGTTTAAGGTAAGTGCTACATTTGGGTGGCATATCCTTCGGGATCTCTATTTGTGCCGAATAGGCTTTTTAGTTACTAAGTAGGAGTTGGCCGATTGTAGGAGGGAGCAACGTTCGGGATCTCGTTAGTTTGCGTAGTTTCGGGATTCACTTAGATTTATGAATAGTCAGGTGTGTAACACTTACACACTTCTATTAGTATAATATGCTCATTATGTTATCGTTATAACTGTTGAATCAGTGATTATGCCTTGTGGGTATGAGCTTGAATTTCGAGTAAGTCCCCTGTTATGTGATTTTTGATATACATCATCGTGTTATTGTTATATGCTATGCTATGTGTTATTGCATGATACATGATGTTATGACATGTATGGTATAGACATGATGGTGGGATTTATGAGAGGAGGGGGAAGGAATATTTGGACTGTCACCAGTGGTTTTGACCACACGACGGGTTGGCCCTGTCTTAATATTATATTTTGTGACTAAGTCCCACTGGTTTTGACCACCAGTGGTTTTGACCACATATGAATATTGTGACTCGTCCCAGTGGTTTGGTACCACAGTGGGTTGGCCTCACATGTTGATTATGGGATTATCATCAGTGGTTTTGACCACACAATAGGTTGGCCCCATCACTTGATTTGTGACTTCAGTCATCAGTGGTTTTGACCACACCGATATATTTGTGACTACGGTCACCAGGGGTTTTGACCACACGGGGTAGTTAAAGGAGATTGGATGGTTAGGTTAAGGGTTGCATGATTCGCATGTTTTTACTGATAATTTGTGTAAGTGTTTGCGCTATCGGGTTGGGGATTTATACACTGAGTCTCGATGACTCACCCCTTCCCTTATATTTTACAGATGAGGCGTAGATTATGGATGTGGAGCCGGGAGGACTCGAGGCGGCCATGCACGCTTGATACGACTTTTGACTTTAAAGTACTATTTCAGTTTTATTAATTTTCTTTAAATTTGGTTTTGTGTTTTGTAATAAGGCCGCTAAGTTTTATTTTGGGTTTTTATTATTTGCTATTATTTTGACTATGTTATACCTATGTTGGATATATGGTCTTGTTAAATTAACCGGTAAAAAGTAATGTTTTCAAAACTATAACTCCTTCGGGTTTTAAAGCGTTGCCATCGGGTAACACCAGTTAAAAGATGATAACAAAGATCACTTGAATGTTTTCTAAAACTTGCAACAATAAGTAGATTTTCAAGCAAGGATTTCTAAACTTTTCATACTACAAAAGGGTTTTCTATGAAAATTATCCGACAAACTCTCGATTTTAACAGGTTATCACTCCGTGGCATGCCAGATCCAGTTGTGATGTGTTGACCGGGTTTGGAGTGTTGCAATTTTAGTATCAGAGCCAAGTTCAAAAGCTCGGCTGTGGGCCTGAGGCCCAAAATATTTTAAAGTAGGGTTTTGAAAAGTTTGGTGGAAAAGGTACATGGTTTGAACAGCATGGCACCGAGTCTCCAGCACCAATTCACCCAGGTAAGTATCCCTAACTATTGTGTGAATTATATGTGGGGAAAATGGGTATTTTGGGATCGTAGATTAGCAGAATAGGAGTTATTGAACCCTAGGAATAGCTTACTCCAACACAAATTACATAAGACTTAAACATCCACTAAACAAACCTGTGAGTACGTCACTGAGTTAAGGGTGTGGCAACCGTTGTGCGCATGTCTAGGAATGGATTCAGGGGGAGCTTGGTATTTAAGCAGTCCTAGTGGCTCACCTCCTCTTCACTCGAATCCTACCTGGTACGTAATGACGGTTCATCCTAACTGAGACGACTTATTCACAGGCTAAATTTAATAACTAAAACCCAAAAGGGACCAGCCATTTTATTTTGAAATACTTTAAATCGTAGTTTTGAAATTACCACAGTATCCCTGATTTGGAAAATGACCAAAATACCCCTGATTTGAAAAATGACCAAATTACCCCTGACTTGTAAAAATTACCAAAATACCTCGATGGAAAATTACCAAGTACCACAAGTGAAAATTTTCAAAACACCCTTATTTTGTAAAATCACCTGGAATCGTATTTTGGAAGAAAATTACGAAAATACCCCTGGTTTATGAAATTACCAAAATACCCCAATTTTAAAATTTTTGAAATATCTACAATTTGTAAAGGTTTTTGAATTAACCCTATTTTATTACTAAAAATACCCCGATAGGTTAAATTATGGAAATACCCCTGCGTAGTGAAATGACGAGAATACCCTTACATGTGGAGTATGGGTGGAGGAGGTTGTTGATGAGTAAATGTGATTTACTGTATTAGGGTAGGAAATTGAACTGAAAACTGTGTGATGATCGAAAGAACCACTACCAAATTCCTTTACATAAAACTTATTCGTGGGTAATAAGTGGAACAAAAGCTAATTCATAAAATTTCTTTAAGCAGATAAATCGCAATTATAGACATGAGTACTAGGGGACATGGTCGTAATGTGCGAGGATGTGGTAGAGGTAGAATGACCATATCAGAACCGGTTAGGTCTGGACAATGGTCAGAAAATGAGATACCACCACCACCATTCTTTGGCGTTGAGTACCGAGATTAAGCGGGGATGATCACGATTGTCGCAGCGATCTGCGAGTGCTTGAAAGAGTGGCTGGAGCAGGTGGAGGTACGGAGCTCGAAGTCCGTATCGGAGCGACTTTGAACCAATGGAGCTGAGGTATTTCGAGGAGTATCTAGTGTGGCACCCAATACGGCTGAGTATTGGTTGGAGGCGACAGAACGAATCATGGACGATTTGGATCTGACGGTTGAGGAGAAACTAAAGGGAGTAGTGTCGCTTCTCCGTGATGAGTCATATCAATGGTGGCTCACGGTTCGGGATGGGGCTGCAATGGATGATCTCACTTGGGATTACTTTAAGGCAGTATATCAGAAGAAGTATGTCGGGACCAGTTACATTGATGCACAGAGGAAGATGTTTCTGAGACTGGTTCAGGAAAGTAAGTCCGTATCGAGTACGAGGCAGAATTCTTAAGATTGAGTCGATATGCTCGGTGCATCATAGCTACGGAGCATGAGCGATGCGTCAGATTCGAGGACGGATTAAGAGACGATCTGAGGTTACTAATTGCTCCACAGTAGGAGAGAGAATTTACAATCTTAGTGGAAAAGGCCAAAGTTGTAGAAGAAGTGAAGCAGTCGATTAGACGGAATCAAGACAAGGGTTGGAATAAGAGGAATTCCGGATCATCTGGGTCTACCGAGAATCAGAAAAAATAAGGTAGATATAGTGGGCCGAATCAAGCTGCTAGGCTTGCTGCTGCTGATACTCAATGGCCACCACAATGTACTCGATGTGGAAAGTCTCACACGGGAGAATGTTGGACTGAAAATAGGGGATGCTTTGAGTGTGGATCGATGGAGCACCGAGTGAGGGATTGTCCATAGAGGTTAGCTAGGTTGTAGTCTAGGGATCAGAATCGTACTCAGAACAGGAGGGATGGTCAGCAGCCACAGAGGGGCCGTGGTGCTGCTAGGGGAGGTAATGGCTCTGGTAGAGGTCGTGGAGCACCGAGCAGAGGTGCAAGTGGTATAGAGGCGAGACCACTTGGACTGGTCTACGCAGCGAGGCGTCGAGAGGGGTGATGCAGGGACGTCATAACCGGTACATTCCTAATCTTTGGATTACCATATACTGCTTTGATAGATGTGGGTTCGACGCATTCATATGTTGCCAGTAGTATAGTAGAGATTATGAACCTAGACTTCGAGACTACTTCTAGGGAGATGACCGTAATTAGCCCTCTAGGTCACTCTTTAGGAGTAAATAAACTATATAGGAATGTACCCCTAGAACTTTAAGGGTCGTATTTTTGGTTATTTGATGGAATTACCATTTTGGGAGTTCGATCTAATTCTTGGGATGGACTGGCTGGTGAAGTATCAGGCCAGTTTGGACTGCGCGGCTAAGCGCATAGTGTTGAGGACAATGGAAGGTGAGGAGGTGGTGATGATAGGTAATAGGAGAGATTACTTATCCAATGTGGTCTCTGTACTGAAGGCGGAGAAAATGATCAGGAAGGGTTGTGAGGCCTTCATGGTACATGTTTGTGCTTTGGGAGCCAAGGATGCAGCTGTAGAGAGTGTTCGAATTGTAGGGGAATTTGCAGATGTATTTTCAGAAGAACTTTCGGGTCTGCCTCTGGATCGGGAAGTTGAATTTGATATAGACCTGTTACCCGAAACTGCACCAGTGTCTATAGCCCTGTATCGAATGGCGCCAAAGGAATTGGTAGAGCTGAAGGCCCAAATCCAGGAGTTGTTGGACCGAGGTTTCATTCGACCAAGTATATCCCCTTGGGGAGCACCTGTGCTCTTTGTGAAGAAAAAAGACGGTACAATGCGGATGTGTATAGACTACCGCCAGTTGAACAAGTTGACGATCAAAAATAGGTATCCGTTGCCCAGGATTGATGACTTGTTTGATCAACTTAAGGGTGCATCGGTTTTCTCAAAGATAGATCTCAGGTCGGGGTACCATCAACTCAAAGTGAAGGAGGCTGATGTTCATAAGACGGCATTCCGTACTCGGTATGGGCATTACGAGTTTCTGGTGATGCCGTTCGGGTTAACCAATGCACTGGCAGCATTCATAGACTTGATGAATCAGGTGTTCTAGCAGTACTTGGACTAGTTTGTCGTAGTATTCATAGACGACATTTTGGTGTAATCAAGGACTGAGGAGGATCATGATACGCACTTGCGGTTGGTTTTGCAAATTCTAAGGGAGAAGCAGTTATTTGCCAAGTTCAGTAAGTGCTAGTTTTGGCTTAGGGAAGTGACTTTCTTAGGTTACGTAGTGTCCGCTGAAGGGGTTAGAGTGGACCCTCGCAAGATTGAGGCAGAGTTAGATTGGAAACCGCCTAGGTCAGTTGCAAAAATTCAGAGTTTTCTAGGTCTGGCGGGGTATTACCAGAGATTTATGGAAGGATTTTCTCTTATTGTGGCACCGTTGACCAAGCTATTGAGGAAAGAAGTTCCATTTGTGTGGACGGAGAAACAGCAGGAAAGTTTCGACAAGTTGAGGAAGATTTTGACGGAAGCTCCGGTTCTGGTACAGCCTGAGGTAAGAAAGGTATTCATGGTTTATTGCGATGCATCACATACTGGTTTGGGATGTGTGCTGATGCAGGAAGGGAAAGTAGTGGCATATGCGTCTCGACAGCTAAGACTGCATGAGGTTAACTACCTGACGCATGACTTGGAATTGGCTGCGGTGGTTTATTCCTTGAAGATTTAGAGGCATTATTTGTATGGGGAAAAGTCGATAGTCTACACGAACCACAAGAGTCTGAAGTATCTCTTGACGCAGAAGGATTTAAATTTGAGGCAATGAAGGTGGATTGAGTTGTTGAAGGACTACGATTTGCTCGATTGAGTACCATCCGGTAAGGCTAACGTAGTAGTGATCGTTGAGCCGTAAGGTGGTCGCGACCATGACGATGTTTGCTCACCTTAGTCTGTATGACGATGGGAGTTTGTTGGCGAAATTGCAAGTAAAGTGACTTAGGTAGAAGCGATTAAGGAGAAAGCAGTTAGTAGATAAGGGTTTGAATGCTCGGAGGTTGCAAGTTCAAAGTAATGGGTTGGAAGGATACAGCTTGTCTCACGATGGAGTGTTGTGTTTTCAAGGGAGAGCTTGTATGCTGAAGGATGTCGAGTTGAGGCAAAGGATTCTTCAGGATGCACATAGCAGCCCATATGCTATGCATCCTAGAGGTAGCAAGATGTACCGGATTTACGAAATCGCTTTTGGTGGCGGGGCGAAGTGAGAAGTGACTGAGTTTGTGGGTAAGTGTCTGACGTGTCAGCAGGTTAAAGCTGAACATCAGCTGCCATCAGGTTTACTTCAGCTGGTGAAGATTCCTCAATGGAAATGGGAAAGGATTACCATGGATTTTGTCAGTGGGCTACCCTTACGCCTAGCAAGAAGGACTCAGTTTGGGTGATTGTGGACCGCCTGACCAAATCAGCTCATTTCATACCGGTGAGGGTTGATTATTCACTCCAGAAGTTAGCCAAGTTGTATGTGGCCGAGATAGTAAGGTTGCATAGAGTGCCAGTGCCAATCATCTCGGATAGGGATCCTAGGTTCACGTCGAGGTTCTGGAGGGCTTTGCATCAAGCTTTGGGAACGAGGTTGGATTTTAGCACAGCTTTTCACCCACAATCTGGTGGACAGTCTAAAGAGTAATTTAGATTTTAGAGGATATGCTAAGGGGCTATGTTCTGGATTTCAGTGGTAGTTGGGAGGAGTATCTACCATTGGCGGAATTTACTTATAACAATAGTTATCAAGCGAGTATCAGATGGCACCATACGAGGCACTGTATGGACGGAAATGTCGCACTCCTACGTGTTGGATGGAGTTGGGTGAACGGTAAATATTAGGTCCGGAGTTGGTGGCAAAAACTAAGGATAAGGTTAAGGTGATTCGGGCTCGTCTTAAGGAAGCGTCGGACAGGCAGAAGTCTTACGCCGATCTAAAACGCAGAGATATAGAGTATGAAGTGGGTGATAAGGTTTTTCTGAAGGTATCGCCATGGAAGAAAGTGCTGAGATTTGGACGGAAAGGGAAGCTAAGCCCTAGGTTTATCGGGCTGTACATGGTGTTGAAGCGGGTAGGACCGGTAGCTTATCAGCTCGAGCTGCCGGCAGTGTTAAGTCAGATTCATGACATCTTTCATGTTTCGATGCCTAGACATTATCGGTCAGATCCGTCACACGTTGTGTCAGTTGCGGAGATTGAGGTGAGCTCAGACTTGTCTTTCGAGGAGGAATCGGTACAGATTTTAGATCGGGATATCAAGGTCTTGCGTAGAAAGTCAGTTCCCTTGGTAAAAGTTTTATGGCGGAACCATGGTACGGAGGAGGCCACGTGGGAACTAGAGGATGTAATGCGGCAGTAATACCCTCAGCTCTTCTGATCAGGTAATTTTGAGGCCGAAATTATTTTTAAGGGGGTAGAACTGTAACATCCTTAAAATGGGGTCTCTGCATTTTGCATGTGGTTGCATATGTTGGTAAGTATGCTATGTTGGTTTGATATGTTTTGGGGTCTAGGCATGACCTTGGGTTAGTCTTGGGTCATGGCTAAAAATTTTGTTTTAGCACTTAAGAAGAAGGAGCTAGAAGAATTAGGGGTTAAAGGAATTTATTGGAGGATTTGGACACAAGAACTACCTTGGTGAAGTGGCAAAGGAGGCGCCACTAAGGGACTTAGGTGATGACGCCACAGGGAGCAAGGAGGACCTTGGTTCGAGTTGTAGAAATCCCTTTCTGCTCATTTATTTTTGACGCCACAGGCAAGCAGAGGTGTGCTCAGGTAGGACTCTGTTGGAGGGATATGGATTAGGCTAACTTTAAGTGATAGGTGTAGGACTCATTCAAACTTGTTTGAATGAGTGGATGAGAGGAATTCAAGGCAAGATGAGGGGGGCGGCTATGAGTGGGAGTCTTGAAGTGTTGGCTGAATTATGGACCGTGGGGGAGGAGGTGTAATCGGTTTGGTAAGGTAGGGGAGTGCTGAATCTCAATAGCTAAGTAAGAGTGCAATTTTCGGCTAGCTTAGATGGTTTTCTCTTCTTGCATTTTGTGCTAAAACCCGAACCTTAGGTGCTTTTCTCTCTTTTTGTCTTTTGACAATTTGGGTACTTGGCCGATTCATTGAAGAGCTGAAAAGCTCCCTCTTTTTCGAATCCACCATTGTTCACTTCTTCTTATCCTTTTTGCTCATAGCCGAAACCAACAACCTCACCCCCATTCGGCACTTTTCTTTTCATTCTCTCAAAACCACTTGCCTTGTGCCGAAATCTCTTTTATTCTCTTTTGCCGAAATCGTTCCTATTTGATTTTTTCTTCTTCACTACCATCTTCAAAAGCCGAATCTTGATTCCACCTTCTTCCATCTTTTTTATTGTTTTGAAAAGCCAAAATCTGGTTGGGTTCTTCTTCTTTTCTTCTTTCTGTGATTGGCCGAATACCTTGCTCATAAGCCAACACCTCTTGCGTGTTCTTTTTGGGTCATTTGGGGTTAGTCGAATCTATTGGTAGGTAATATCTTTTTCTCTTCTTAATCAATTCGGGTAATGACTGAAATCCCACCCATTTTCTATCTTCTTTTCTATTTTAGATCTATATGTTGAATTCTATCCTTGTTCTTTAAAGGTCGCCGAAACCCCTAACATCATTAAGGGGTGCCGATCTGTGGTGGTTAGGAGCCGAATCATTCATCAAGGGAGGGGCATAGCCGAATACAGTGAGTCTCAAGGTTTTGGTGGTCGATCTCTGTAAGGTTTTAACACTTCAAGATCTATTTCTTAATCGTTCAAAAGCCAAAGGCTAATTATTTATGTGTATTAGTGTGTGGCATATTGCAAGGGGGACTCAGTGTGTGGCTTCAAGATTTGGTTGGAAACCAAATCGGCTTAAGGTAAGTGCTACATTTGGGCGGCATATCCTTCGGGATTTCTATTTGTGCCGAATAGGCTTTTTAGTTACTAAGTAGGAGTTGGCCGATTGTAGGAGAGAGCAACGTTCGGGATCTCATTAGTTTGCGTAGTTTCGGGATTCGCTTAGATTTACGAATAGTCAGGTGTGTAACGCTTACACACTTCTATTAGTATAATATGCTTATTGTGTTATCATTATAACTGTTGAATCAGTGATTATGCCTTGTGGGTATGAGCTTGGATTTCGGGTAAGTCCCCTGTTATGTGATTTTTGATATACATCATCGTGTTATTGTTATATGCTATGCTATGCGTTATTGCATGATACATGATGTTATGACATGTATGGTATGGACATGATGGTGGGATTGATGCGAGGAGGGGGAAAGAATATTTGGACTGTCACCAGTGGTTTTGACCACACGAAGGGCTGGCCCCGTCTTGATATTATATTTTGTGACTACGTCCCAGTGGTTTTGACCACATATGAATATTGTGACTCGTCCCAGTGGTTTGGTACCACAGTGGGTTGGACCCATATGTTGATTATGGGATTGTCATCAGTGGTTTTGACCACACGATGGGTTGGCCCCATCACTTGATTCATGACTTCGTTCATCGATGGTTTTGACCACACCGATATATTTGTGACTACGGTCACGGTGGTTTTGACCACGGAGGTTTTGACCACACGGGGTAGTTAAAGGAGATTGGATGGTTAGGTTAAGGGTTGCATGATTTGCATGTTTTTAGTGATAATTTGTGTAAGTGTTTGCACTATCGGGTTGGGGATTTATACACTAAGTCTCGGTGACTCACCCCTTCCCTTATATTTTGCAGATGAGGCATAGATTATGGATGTGGAGCCGGGAGGACTCGAGGTGGCCATGCGTGCTTGATACGACTTTTGACTTTAAAGTACTATTTTAGTTTTATTAATTTTCTTTAAATTTGATTTTGGGTTTTGTAATAAGGCCGCTAAGTTTTATTTTGGGTTTTATTATTTGCTATTATTTTGACTATGTTATACCTATGTTGGATATATGGTCTTGTTAAATTAACTGGTAAAAAGTAATATTTTCAAAACTACAACTCCTTCGAGTTTTAAAGCGTTGCCATCGGGTAACACCACTTAAAAGA
This sequence comes from Gossypium rotundifolium, assembly GCA_025506655.1. NCBI lineage: Eukaryota > Viridiplantae > Streptophyta > Magnoliopsida > Malvales > Malvaceae > Gossypium > Gossypium rotundifolium. Next base: position 149,725,332 of record CP106728.1, read on the forward strand.
TGATAACAAAGATCACTTGAATGTTTTCTAAAACTTGCAACAATAAGTAGATTTTCAAGCAAGGATTTCTAAACTTTTCGTACTACAAAAGGGTTTTCTATGAAAATTATCCGACAAACTCTCGGTTTTAACAGGTTATCACTCTGTGGCATGCCAGATCCAGTTGTGGTGTGTTGACCGGGTTTGGGGTGTTACAATAAGTAAGTCTTGGTTTCTTTCTAATAAAAGGATCATATTTTCTAATTTTCTTAATTTTCAACATTTGGACATGACTTTATCGATTAGGTACCAATTTTGGGTGTTATGAGGGTGCAAGCCCTTCCTTATCATCAGAACTCACTCTCAACCCTTTTATTTTTTTGTGGACCAAAATTGAATGTTTTTAAAATAAAACATTTTACAAGGTGATCCAATCACACCTAAGTAAAAAAGGATTGGTGGCGACTCCCACTTTTGTTTTTAAAAAAAAGGTCGATCCCATTTTTCAAAACCCGATTTTAAAATGGTTTCAACAGCTTGGCGACTCCACTGGGGACCAATAAGAGAGTTAAGCCGTAAAATCGATAGTTTCATGTCCTTATGTCTGAGTTTAAAAATATGGTTTAAAAATTATGATCCTTTTTATTTGCATGCGATTTTGTTTGTATAAAATATCTTTACAATTCATTACATGGCCGTTGTGGTCACACCCTTAAGTGGGAGAAGCTACTCCTTCGTGAGGTTTTCACCTCCGTGCAGGATAGTGAATCGCTTTCGGGATACATCTGTACCTATGTCTTCGTGAGGTTTTCACCCCCGTGCAGCCATAGGGAAATGTATTCCCCTGAACCGAACTCGGTTCGTATGAGCCTATAATGGGTGAGGATCGAGGAATTGCTAGTTTGGGTACTTCAGCTTTAGAATTAAACCACATGTAGAAAACCTAATGGCCTACCCTAGGTAGAATCATGTCAAACCCTAATGGTCACCCTGATAGGTTCTAAATTATTTATTTTCCTGTGCTAACGGGTTCTCTTTTGTTTTGATTGCATTACATTCACATCATAGAAAAGAGGTGTTGATATCAAATTCGATTACTAAATAGAAAAGGTGGTCATAAGAAAATGGATTTTTTGATAAAGTGAATTATAATACGGTCGCCCGAATATAGTCCAAGTGAATACAACGAGAGAAGACTGATAGTCCGTGAAGGAATACAAGACCTTATCACCCAAGGATTCAAGTTGACAAGACTATTCGAAGATTACTAAGTCTCGGCATTCTTGAAGAAGCTAACAAGTGACAGGAGTCGTGGTTCAGATCAAGCAAAAGGAGCTAGAGGAGGCATCTATTAGAAGTTTATAAGACTTGACGTTTGCGAAGAAGGGATTCATGTTTTCACTTGGACTATGAGGACAAGGCCGTGTATGCGATTTGTTTTGTGTAAAGAAATTTATTTTCTAGTAAAGTTTTTCTAATGTAACTGAATTCAGAGTCAACGCTTCTATTTCTTTGCATTCATGCAATTGCATTACATTGCATCATTTGTATTAGATTTTTACAAAAATGACCCTAATTAGGTAAAATGTTTCAGTTAACTTGGAAAACATGGAACAAAGGTTGGTGAGGATTGAGAAAATGCAAATTCAGATGCAGAGGCAATTGACCGAGATTCAACAAAAAATGAGGGAATTCTAAAGGAATATGATAGGCCAGCTAACCCAGTTACTAGCCGGTGGACTTGGAAAAATGAGTGGCTTAGTGGACAATAGTGAGGATGAGGAGGAAGGCATCATTTACTCTCTAATGGGGGTTATCCCGAGCAATGATCAAGCCAAACCGATTGCTCTGGTAGAAACAAAAGAAAGAGCAGAAGGGACCTCAAAAGCCACGAAGAAGAAGGAAAGAAAATGAATAATTGAGTCGATTCTGATAAATCGACCAAGGATGGTAGTTACCAACAATCGAGTTTCTCCAAAGCAAAACTACGAAAAGCTCCAATTTACACCAATTCCGATGACGTATAAGGAGCTATATCAAAGTTTATTTGACATGCATGCGGTGTCTTCATATTATCTTCAGCCGTTACAACCCCCATATCCTAAATGGTATGATTCCAATGCTCAATTTGAATACCACGCAGGAGTAACGGGGCATTCAATAGAAAATTGCACTGCCTTAAAAAGGTAGTTGAGAGACTTCTTAAGATGGGAGTTGTCAAGATTGATGATACACCTAGTGTGGAGAACCCATTACCCAATCATGGAGACAAGAAAGTTGTGATCCTTTAAAGAAATCGAAAGCAAAGAGGGAATCAGAGAACAAAGTTTACAAGCTCTTGTGTACTTGAGAATGTTTTGAATAATGAGACTGTGGAAGAAATCCCTGTACTTTTAGGGCTAATCTAGAATAATGTGCAAAACATGCTTGTTGCCTTAAGCCTAGAGGCAATAAGACCCCTTTTGTGAAATAGGCTTGTGTCCTAAATTTTTATTTCAATGAAATGCATTTTTTTAAGCAAATATTCTTTTATTCTTTCTATTGTATATTCTTTTATCATATTCTTTCATTCTTTATTCATGACCATATCATTCAAATAATCATCTTTAGAATCATTTATTCTTTGGATTCGTTCGCCTTCGTACCTAGGTATCCAGATATCAACGTCATGAGCGACATTGTTACTGACTCCTTTTTTAAACAAGATATGGGTCTAGGGGATCTTAGCATTTTGAAGATGACAGAGATTGTAACCTACCTTCTGATTTGTTAAAGATGGTAGAACAAGATGAAAAAATAGACCATACTCTACAAAGGGTTATTGGATATTATGAGCCTAGGGAAAAGGGAAAACTGAAGCCTAGCTCACCATAAAAATAAGGCAAGATATTATTGAGTTGTCTTGAAGAATACAAAGATATTTTCGCACAATTATATCAGGACATGCATTGGCTAATAAGAAGTAGGCTAAACAAAGAGGATCGGGAACTGTTGGTTCACCATGGAAGGGGATTGCATCAGTCATATTGCAAATACAGAATTAAAGGAGACAAGATTCATATGCCTACTCCAGTTCTTCACAAATTTTCCATATGTGGGGCATGGATGTGATGAGGCCAACCTCGTCAAAAGCTTTTAGTCAATATCGACTCATCGGCATAGTTATTGTTTACTTCACTAAGAGAGTGGAAGTAGCTTTATATGCCAATGTTATAAGGTCGAAGTTATCAAATTCATCAAAAAAAAAAGGGAAAAAGATCAAATGCCATAAAGGATCGCGTTTAAATAACTGTACAAAGTCAAAGTCTACAGTTTGTCCAAAGATCAGGTAGCATATCACAGTGCAACAAAAGTTGCCCAAAAAAAAGAAAAAAACAAAGAAGAAGAAATAAAAGGTGGCTAAGACTTGTAAAGATTGGAATAAGAAGCTATCACTACTCTCTATGAGTATCAAACGTTGGCTAGGACCTTTGTTGGGGCAACACATTTCTCAGCGGAATAGAAATAGTTTTGCCAATTGAATCTAATTGAATAAAAGGTTAAAAGCTATTCGTCACGGCTAGATGATGCGAGCTTACATTAAAGAATTTCATCTTAGGGAATTCCACGAAGGAACCTGATGTTGAAAAGGACCTTTCTTCTATAAAACGATTTTAGAGGAAAGCATATGCCAAAATAGGAAGGCTTATGTAAAGCCTATTCTAGAGGAGCATTGATATTGATTAAGATGGATGGCGAAGACTTGCCCAATCTGGTGAATCCAGGTTTAGTCAAGAAGGATTTTACCTAAAAGAGAAAAGGGTCAAGGTGAAAACCCGCAAAGGGCGCCTTGAGTCCCCAAAAAAAAGGAAAAGGAGAGGCCAATGCGAAAACCCGCAAAGGGCGCTTTGAGACCAAAGGGGGTTTAAGTTGAAAACCCAAAAAGGGCGGCTCAAATTTTGAATATTAAGTGGGGCATACAGTAGTCTTGCTACGTCTGAATTAGCAATGAGAAAGTATGTTACACCTTGGGGCATTGACAAAGAACTACGGATCCCCTAAAACACATATTGAGTTTAAAATGGTCCTCAAGAAGTTGGAACAAAGAAGCTCAAGCTGCGATATCTAGGGCACCTAACATCTATCTTACCCATTTTTGAATTCCTATTCTTTAATTATTTTATTCTTGTTGAGATACACTCAAATCAATTTTCTTTTATTGTTTGGGTTATCTTTGATTAAATTATTTTTCGGAGCTATGCTCCTGACTAATTTTTTTCTCGTCCATTTTTAAGCATTTATTGAAATAACGATTAATGGACTAATAACACTTTCATAAAAGGAGTTTCGCATATTACCCTAAAAGCTTCTGAATAATATGAGGAATTTGAAACATGACTATTGTTCAGAACTCACCAAGCCTAATGGCTGGAAACATTGGAAAATGATTAGCTCTTCAAGTTCTTATTGGATAAGACAATTTCGTTGGTGATACCATATCGGCAAATGACGAACAAGGTCAATCCAAGTATAAAAGGGGATCATCGTCGAGATACCCTGCAGACACATACATCTGGTCATTACACCCAAGGAATGCTGTAACAGATTGAAAGTGATACAAGTTCTGTACCTCTAAGTGGTAACAGAAATATGAAAGAAACCAAATGTCATTCCCCTGAAGTTGCAAGGGCTGACTCTGGAATTATAGCGGGCAAGCTTACTGAGCTGAATGATGGTTTATTTGAGTTTTTTGTCCAAGATACCAGCTAAACGAGAAAGCATGAGAGCTCATCAGTGATAGAACCTTAATAAACTATGAGAAATGACAACCCATAGAGATCATTCTCTCATTTCAAATTAGGAGCATTTGATTCATGCCGATCATTGTGTCCTAACCGTTCTATAAAAAAAATTCAGGACATCCTCCATTCATGCAAATGTCATCCCTAATATCATTTAGTTAGGAGCATCAGATTCATTCTAATCATGCATCCTAATCATCATTCTCATGACATTCTGTATTCATGCAAAAGTCATCCATAATACATTTAGGTTTACAGGATATGTCCCTCAGAGGACGATATAGCGAACGAAAAGGTTCAAATTTTGTTCCCTAGATATGTTAGTGGAGCAAACTGAAGATTGAAGTCTTCCTGAAGATAATAAGGAAGCAAACCAAAAGGTTCAGATTTTGTTTCCTAGAGATGTTAGTGGAGCAGGCTGAAGAATAAAGTCTTCTTGAAGATAATAAGGAAGCAAACCAAAAGGTTCAGATTTTATTCCCTAGAGATGTTAGTGGAGCAAACTGAAGATTGAAGTCTTCTTGAAGATAATAAGGAAGCAAACCAAAAGGTTCAGATTTTGTTCCCTAGAGATGTTAGTGGAGCAGACTGAAGATTAAAGTCTTTCTGAAGATAATAAGGAAGCAAATCAAAAGGTTCAGATTTTGTTCCCTAGAGATGTTAGTGGAGCAAACTGAAGATTGAAGTCTTCCTGAGGAAGCAAACCAAAAGTTCAGATTTTGTTCCCTTGAGATAGTAGTGGAGCAGACTGAAGATTGAAGTCTTCCTAAAGATAGTAAGGAAGCAAACCAAAAAGTTCAGATTTTGTTCCCTAGAGATGTTAGTGGAGCAAACTAAAGATTGAAGTCTTCCTGAGGAAGCAAACCAAGAGTTCAGATTTTGTTCCCTAGAGATGTTAGTGGAGCAGACTGAAGATTGAAGTCTTCCTGAAGATAATAAGAAAGCAAACCAAAAGGTTCAGATTTTGTTTCCTAGAGATGTTAGTGGAGCAAACTGAAGATTGAAGTCTTCCTGAAAATAACAGCAGAAAGCATATCAAAAGCGCTTTCAGCCTTATCTCCCTGACCAGCAGTGGAATAGATCAAAAATTATAGATCTTGTCACCCTAAGCAGTAGAGGACCAAGATCGAACGTCAAATCTTGTCTCCTAGCGATCTTGGAGCAGATTTAAGCCACCGATCCTATCTCCCATGTGATCGAATTTGACCCTAATCGGAACGGTGGTTTCAAGACCACGAATTTGACTCCAAAAAATTTCTAGATATTATTTTTGGTGTTTGTTATATGTGTATTAATGTGTGTGAAAGTTTCGTAAGAAAATTTTTTCGTTTGAGTGTTTAATTTGACAAAAAGGACTTAATCGCGTAAAGTGTAAAAGTTGCATACTATAGTGAAAAGTGCTAAAGTGATAATGGCTTTTTAATATGAGGTACTAAATGGGTAAATAGCCCATTTTTAACTTAGTGGGTGGCATATGACAAGATTAACCTTAAGTTTTATATTATATAATTTTATATAATAAGGTTATATAAGTAAATGATTAAATGTCATAATATATGTTAATAAAACAAAAGAAAAAGCATATCATCTTTGTTTTTATGCATGAAAGCCGAATGTATAAAGAAGAAAGATAGGTTTTTAAGCTTCCAAAATTCAGCACTTGTGAGCTAAAATTCAAGATCAAGAACAAAGAAAAACGGATTTGGATCGGGGAAAGGCGAAGATTATCGAATAGTCGGTATACGTTGTCCGTTGACAGTCGAGGTAAGTCCTTAAGCAAATATAAGTCAAAGAATTATTTGTGAATATAATAAATGATGAAATTTGAATATTTTAAGCATAAATATATCAAACGGCCGAATGTAGGGATATGATATTGGATTGAGTTTTAATTGTTGAAAGTAATGTGTAATAGATATGCTCGGTTGTTATGTGAAAGTGATATTGAATTATATGAAATATATGTGATATTGATAGTATGTGGTGTGAATGAGATGACTCAATAATATGAATGTTCGGGCTTGTCTTTGGTGATTTATATCAGACTTGAGCCTAGCGTGGCCTTGTTAATGCCTTGTGCCGTGAATAATATTATCGCCTAAAGCTTATTGCCTTTGGAGCTAGCAGGTCTAGCCTTGTTCTGCCTAGCGGTGTTTTATACGTGATTTATGTACTAGTAAAGCTTTAAATGAGCCTAGCATTTGAAAATGAATTTGCCTTGTGTTGCAAATTGTGTATAAACTAGGCCATAGGAAATTGGTTATACGTGACATATTGGGATTACTTTAATGCCATGTATTTGATGCCATGTATACGAATGTATGAAATGTCAAATGGATATATATATATATATATATATGTGTGAATATATTTCCTTTTATGTGAAATTACTAAGTGTAAAGTATATACTTAATGTATATACATATATATGTGATCCTATTGAATTATGTGTATTGAAAATATGAGTAGTTGGAAAAGAGTATTTAATCTATATGTGAATTATTTGATGAGATTATAAATTGAATTCTAAAGGTAAAATAGTGATGATGGTTAAGCTAAATGAGCTTTAGCATTCGACATTAGTAGATCATTTAAGTATTAAGCTTTGAAATATTGATATTAGATGCTTGGATATATGAGAGTTTAAATGAACATGTGTTTATGTAATTAAAGAGGTAATTGGATGTCCACAACCCTTTACTTGTTCGAATATTTATGTGAACTTATTGAGTTTCATGTATGTGTATTATGAATATATTAGAAAGAAAGGATGTTTTATATTTTAAATTTGAAATTTGAGTTGGTAAGTTGTATACTAATGGTAAGGAAATGATAAGTGTTATGTTAAGTGAGGTAAAAGCATTCGGTTTTGAAGGACTTTCAAGTTAAGCTATTTGATTCAATGTTATTACTTGATTGTTTTAATATGTTAGAATGTCCAATTGGTATATTATGATTGCTTAAGACTTACTAAGCTAAATTAGCTTACTCCGTGTGTTCATCGTTCTGTTTTATAGATTTTGATCAAGCTAAGAGCTCTGGGGATCGTCATCAAAGTCATCCACACTATCAACCTATTTTGGTACTTTTGAGTTTGGATTTTAAACTAAAGGCATGTATAGGCTAGGCTAAGTTTTGAGCTATGAATTTATTCTTGTATATATTAGCCATGCGAAAATGGCTTCACTTGGATCATTAGAATTAGACTTGGCTTTATGAGTTTGTGATTGAGTGTTTAATGTGTTTTGTTATATCAATTTGATTATGACTTAATTTTATGTAGTATATGATTGCTATATTTTGTAAATAATGTGGTGTATGAGTTGATATATGTATATGATGGATATGGCAAGTATGTTCTGATTAGTTGTTATGGATAGTTAAAAGAATATGATATGAAGTTCAGGTATACTAATATGTATATGCGACTAAGGTGTATAATGAGATGTTGTTTGTGTTTTAATGTTTCTTTTAATTTAATGGCTGAATTATGGTATTTTGGTCTTTATTGCTTTCGCCATGGCATTTAAGCACCATGGTAGTGTATTATATAATGAGATTGTGCGTGTGACAATAGCATGATTGATTTATGTTATACATGTCAGGCTTAGGATCAAGTATTTAGCTCACCTTAGAAATATATCTTATTGTATATCACGTGTGTGTTGGATATTCATATGACTTGACATAAATGTTGAGGTGGTTGACAAATATGGTTCTATTATGCATGTTTGATAAATCATGAATGGAAAGTTCATTATGTAGTAGTTGGTTATATTTATGTAATTTGAAACAATAAGGTTGAAGTTGGGAAATGATTGATGAGGATTTACTGTGAAGTGACTAAATGAAACATGAATTGAGAAGATAGTATTATAATGAAATTTGCATATCCGGTTATGTTCTTATAAATAAATTGAGACGTACTTTGTTGAGATGAGTTTTTTTAGTTTATTTGAATATGATTGAACAAGATACCATGCAACTATACATGTGTATGTTTATATTTAGTGATTTCTATTTATTTTTTTTTTAGAAAAGCCATTACAAGCATGTGTATATTCGGCTAATGTGGTTTAAAAGATCAAGTGGACAGTATTCATTGTTAATTATATTGATGAGTTATTTGTGAATTTCGTTAAAGGGATTATTTTTTTTTTGTATGTTATTATCTAAGCATATTCGTGTTATTTAATTTACTTTCGGATGAGACTATGTGAACAGTAATTGTTTATGGCTACTTGTGTTTTGTTCGGTAATGCCTTACAACCCAATCCGATGACGGACAGGGGTTAAGGGTGTTACATTTGATTGGTATCAGAGCTTATGGTTTAGTCGATTCTAGGACTACCGTATCACGTGTGAGTCTAGCTATACATGCCTTAAATTATAATGTGATAGTGTGGTTACTTCTGACATCTGAATTGTGATTTTATATTGTAAATGGATCCCAATAGAGCCGTAGCTGATGATGTTGAGAGCGTAGTGCCTGATCCCGCACATGGGTCAGCGCCGGTAGACTCTCGACCTATTTCGAGTAGCCATGAGGGGGAGGCTAAGCAAGCCTTCTACTAGATGATTAACAAATGGTTTACTCAATATCTGGATTAACCCGATTGTGTAATAACCTCCACCCCCGAATAATCCATCTCCGATACCTACGGTACCTCTAATGATAGACCCGATGAGATGTAGCAGGCCTCCTGTTGATAAAATCAGGAAAACATGGGACCGAAGAGTTTAAAACTAGTGATGATGATAATGATGCTGAGCGGGCTGAGTTGTGGTTTAATAATACTATCTGCGTGTTCGATGAGCTATCTTGTACTCTGGATGAATGTTTAAAGTGTGCCATATCTTTGTTAGGAGACAATATGGTCATATCTAAAGCCAGAGTGCCAGTCAGAGCGTAGGCTATTCGAGCTCTAGAGGATGCTTCATCACCTGATGTCATAACTGGTACATTTACTCTTTATGATATTTTTGTGATTATTTTGATAGAACCTGGTTCTACACATTCATATGTATGCATGAATTTAGTATTCAGCAAGACTTTGACTATAGAATCTTCTGAATTTGCTATAAAAGTAACAAACTCCTTGGTAAAAGTGTTCTGGTTGATAAAATATGCAAGAACTGTCCGTTAATTTCTCGAGATATCTGTTTCCCACTGAGTTGATGCTTTTACTGTTTGATGAATTCGATATTATTTTGGGAAGGGATTGGTTGTTTATGCCTAATGCTGTTGTGAATTGCAAAAGAAAGACTATAAATTTGAGATGTCCGAAGGATAAGAAAATACGGATTGAGTCTGATGATTTGAGTGGATTGCCTGCTGTAATATCTGTTTTGAAAGCTCAGAGTTAAGTGAAAAAGGGTTACGAGTCATATTTTGCCTACGTGATTGATTCAAAAGTATCTAAGAAGAAAATTGAATTAGTGCCTATTGTTTATGAGTTTTCTAATGTGTTTCCTGAAGAGTTACCAGGTTTGCCTCTGATTCATGAAGCTGAATTTGTTATTGATTTGTTGTGGTGATTGTAGATGACATTTTGATTTATTCACGTGACGAAAAGGAGCATACTGAACCATTGAGAATTTTGTTGCAAACTTTGAGAGAAAAACAATTATATGTGAAATTCAGCGAATGAGAATTTTGATTGTATGAAGTTAGTTTTCTGAGACATATTGTGTTAGCCTTTGGAATCCGAGTAGATCCGAGTAAGATTTCTGCTATTTGAGTTGGAAACCTCCGAAAAATGTGTCTATAGTTCATAGTTTTCTAGGCTTAGCTGGTTATTACTGCAGGATTATAAAAGTTTTTCAGTGATAGTTATTCCGTTGACTAGACTGCTTTAGAAAGATGTCAGATTTGAATGGTTGAAAAAGTGTCAGAAAAGTTCCGATCATTGAAAGCCCTTTTGACTGAAGCTCTAGTGTTAGTTCAGCCTGAATCGGGTAATGAATTTGTTATTTTTAGTGATGCTTCTTCGTGGGTTGTGTTTTGATGCAGGAAGGCAAAGTCGTAGCCTACGCTTCGAGACAATTGAAGCCGCATGAAAGAAATTACCCGACACATGATTTGGAGCTAGCAGCTATTATATTCGCGATGAAGATTTGGCATCATTACTTGTTCGGAGAGAAATGTCATGTCTATTCAGATCACAAGAGCTTAAAATATTTGATGACTCAAAAATATTTGAACCTACATCAGAGAAGATGGCTTGAGATATTGAAAGATTATGAGCTAGTGTTAGATTATCATCCGGGTAAAACAAACGTTGTGGCTAATGGGCTGAGTAGAAAGTCATTGTTGCATTACAGGCTTTGAATACTCAGTTAGATTTGTTTGATGATAGTTTTATAATAGAAGAATTGATATCAGAGCCGATGTTTTTACAACAGATATATGAAGCTCAAAAGTCTGATAATGAATTGCTAGCAAAATGAGACCAGTGGGAAACAAAATTTGAATCTGAAATTTTAATTGTGGATGATTGTTTGAAATATCGAGATATTATCTGTGTTCCAAGAAAATCCAGGATTGATTCAATTGATTTTGAATGAAACACGTAATAGAGGTTTATCTGTTCATCTGGAAAGTACTAAAATGTACCATGATTTGAAGCAACATTACTGGTGGTCTGGTATAAAACAAGACATTTTTTACTTTGGTTTGGAATGTTTAGTTGTCAACAAGTGAAAGCTGAACATCAAGTTCCGTATGGATTGCTACATCCGATCTTGGTTTCTGAATGGAAATGAAATAAAGTAACAATGGACTTTGTTTCTGATTGACCTTGACTCAGATAAAGAAAGATGCGAAATGGGTTGTAATTGACCAATTAACTAAATCTTCCAGTTTTATTTTGGTTAGGTCTGATTTCTCACTTGAGAGATTGGCAAAGTTTTATATTACTAAGATTGTGAGGTTACACGGGGTTGATTTGATAAAGGATACAGAACAAGAAGTGAAATTGATCCGAGATTGTTTGAAAGCAGCATCTGATCTTCAGTAGTCCTATGTATACTTGAAACGAAAAGATATAGAATTGGAGATCGACGATAAAGTATTTCAAGTTTCAATGTTTCGTAGATCTCGATCCGACCCGTCACATGTAATAGCCTCATCTGAAATAGAAATCCGATCTAGTATGACATATGAAGAAAGGCCGATCTGTGTCTTAGTCGTGAAGTAAAGGAGTTGAGAAATAAGAAATGGCAGCCTGAAGATTTAAGAAGACAACAATATCTGAAATTATTCAGCGAAAAGATTTTCGAGGACGAAAATCCCTAAGAGGGGAGAGTTGTAACAGTCCGAATTTGACCCTAATCGGAACGGTGGTTTCGGGACCACGAATCTGACTCCGTAAAATTTTTAGATATTATTTTTGGTGTTTGTTATATGTGTATTAATGTGTGTGAAAGTTTCGTAAGAAAATTTTATCGTTTGAGTGTTTAATTTGACAAAAAGGACTTAATCGCGTAAAGTGTAAAAGTTGCATACTATAGTGAAAAGTGCTAAAGTGATAATGGCTTTTTAATATGAGGTACTAAATGGGTAAATAGCCCATTTTTAACTTAGTGGGTGGCATATGACAAGATTAACCTTAAGTTTTATATTATATAATTTTATATAATAAGGTTATATAAGTAAATGATTAAATGCCATAATATATGTTAATAAAACAAAAGAAAAAGCATATCATCTTTTTTTTTATGCATGAAAGCCGAATGTATAAAGAAGAAAGATAGGTTTTTAAGCTTCCAAAATTCGACACTTGTGAGCTAAAATTCAAGATCAAGAACAAAGAAAAATAGATTTGGATCGGGGAAAGACGAAGATTATTGAATAGCCGGTATACGTTGTCCGTTGACAGTCGAGGTAAGTCCTTAAGCAAATATAAGTCAAATAATTATTTGTGAATATAATAAATGATGAAATTTGAATATTTTAAGCATAAATATATCAAATGGCATGTAGGGATATGATATTGGATTGAGTTTTAATTGTTGAAAGTAATGTATAATAGATATGCTCGGTTGTTATGTGAAAGTGATATTGAATTATATGAAATATATGTGATATTGATAGTATGTGGTGTGAATGAGATGACTCAATAATATGAATGTTCAGCTTGAGCCTAGCGGTGCCTTGTCTTGGGTGAAACATTATCGTGCTTATTGCCTAGTAGGCCTTGTCTTTGGTGATTTATGTCGACTTGAGCCTAGCAAGCCTTGTCTGCTTGATCTTTATCGGGCTTAATGACTAGCGAGCCTCGTCTTGATGAATTGTATCGGGCTTATTTCCTAGCAGGCTAAATGCCGGTGTTCGAACTTCGAGCCTTGAGTCTAGCAGGTCTAGTGCCAGTATGTGAGATTCGGGCAAATGCCTAGCAGTGTTTTATCTGGTGAGTTGAAATTACAAGCTTAGATTATGTACTAGTAAAGCCATGAAATGAATCAAGTGAGCCTAAGCATTTGAAAATGAATTTGTTAATTCGACTACAAGGTATGTGCTATTCATATCCATGTATTATACATATATATATGTGATGATAATAAGTAAATGAATTGGCGAAGGAAATGTGATATACAATTGGTAGATGCAAATTGTGTATAAACTATGCCATGAGGAATTTGGTTATATGAAAGCATAAAGTGGTTAAAGGTATTCATATAAGTATATTGATATGAATGATACTAATTGATCCTGTATATTCAGCCTTATGCTTATGTTTACGTGACATATTGGGATTACTTTAATGCCATGTATACGAATGTATGAAATGTCAAATGGACATGTATATATATATATATATATATATATGTGTGTGTGTGAATATATTTCCTTTTATGTGAAATTATTAAGTGTAAAGTATATACTTATTGTATATACATATATATGTGATCCTATTGAATTATGTGTATTGAAAATATGAGTAGTTGGAAAAGAGTATTTAATCTATATGTGAATTATTTGATGAGATTATAAATTGAAGTCTAAAGGTAAAATAGTGATGATGGTTAAGCTAAATGAGCTTTAGCATTCGACATTAGTAGATCATTTAAGTATTAAGCTTTGAAATATTGATATTAGATGCTTGGATATATGAGAGTTTAAATGAACATGTGTTTATGTAATTAAAGAGGTAATTCGGATATACACAACCCTTTACTTGTTCGAATATTTATGTGAACTTATTGAGTTTCATGTATGTGTATTATGAATATATAAGAAAGAAAGGATGTTTTATATTTTGAATTTGAGGCTGAGTTGGTAAGTTGTATACTAATGGTAAGGAAATGATAAGTGTTATGTTAAGTGAGGTAAAAGCATTCGGTTTTGAAGGACTTTCAAGTTAAGCTATTTGATTCAATGTTATTACTTGATTGTTTTAATATGTTAGAATGTCTAATTGGTATATTATGATTGCTTAAGACTTACTAAGCTAAATTAGCTTACTCCGTGTGTTCATCGTTCTGTTTTATAGATTTTGATCAAGCTAAGAGCTCTGGGGATCGTCATCAAAGTCATCCACACTATCAACCTATTTTGGTACTTTTGAGTTTGGATTTTAAACTAAAGGCATGTATAGGCTAGACTAAGTTTTGAGCTATGAATTTATTCTTGTATATATTAGCCATGCGAAAATGGCTTCACTTGGATCATTAGAATTAGACTTGGCTTTATGAGTTCGTGATTGAGTGTTTAATGTGTTTTTTTTATATCAATTTGATTATGACTTAATTTTATGTAGTATATGATTTCTATATTTCCTAAATAATGTGGTGTATGAGTTGATATATGTATATGATGGATATGGCAAGTATGTTCTGATTAGTTGTTATGGATAGTTAAAAGAATATGATATGAAGTTCAGGTATACTAATATGTATATGCGACTTAGGTGTATAATGAGATGTTGTTTGTGTTTTAATGTTTCTTTTAATTTAATGGCTGAATTATGGTATTTTGGTCTTTATTGCTTTCGGCCATGGCATTTAAGCACCATGGTAGTGTATTATATAATGAGATTGTGTGTGTGACAATAGCATGATTGATTTATGTTATACATGTCAGGCTTAGGATCAAGTATTTAGCTCACCTTAGAAATATATATTATTATATATCACGTGTGTGTTGGATATTCATATGACTTGACCGAAATGTTGAGGTGATAAATCATGAATGGAAAGTTCATCATGTAGTAGTTGGTTATATTTATGTAATTTGAAACAATAAGGTTGAAGTTGGGAAATGATTGATGAGGATTTATTGTGAAGTGATTAAATGAAACATGAATTGAGAAGATAGTATTATAACGAAATTTGAATATTCGATTATGTTCTTATAAATAAATTGAGACGTACTTTGCTGAGATGGGTTTATTTAGTTTATTTGAATATGATTGAACAAGATTGTAACATCCCCAAACCCGGCCCACGCGTCTTGACCGGATCTGGTTATGTCACTGCGGAAAAATGTTGAAAATCTTTGTCTTTAGAATAAAACTTAAAAATTTCGTTAACTTTTGGAAAATGTGTCCATTAAAAATAATTTCATAATCTAAGCTCGATTTGAATTAAAACTTTATTACAATTTATTATATTATAAATCATTTGAAGAAAATATATCTAAGTATAATATAAACTTCAATAATCATAACTAGAACACTTTAAGTAAAAGTGGCCCTTATTACAAAAATAATGAATTCAAGTACTTCAAATTAAAATGCATAAAGAAAATGTTTAAAACGTCCTTTGCATGGGCCACCTCGTATCCACTCCAACCCGGTCCGATCATTACATTACTGCGATGTTGGATAAATAATTGGGTGAGTCATATGTGTAATTAAAACCACCGATATCCACCCACATGCTAGCCACAAATTATCAAATGCAACATATAAATATAATCATTTAGACATTACCACAATGCAGGCTTGGCCCACATTCAATCCACATTCAGAATCTTGGGCTAGGCCCTTTCTCATTAATCCATCGATTCTGGGCTTGGCCCATTTCCGTATGTTCTCATAACATACCAATCCACATGTCATATTGGGCTTGGCCCATTTCCATAACATTTCATCACGGAACAATGCAACATGAAACCCAACCCAATCCTAAGGTCCAACCGCTACACACCCCTTATCCAACCTACCACACACGGGGGACTATCGAGTCACCTCTCCTTTTCCTCCAAAAAGGCAACCAATGCCATCCACGATGTAGCGTATAGCTAACATCAAACCACGATGGAGCACACAGAATCCATCAAGCCACGATATGGCATAAAGCCGATATCAATCAAGGTAACCACGAACTAAATCGCAAAGATCCACAATGCGACCTCGATCGGCGCCAATCCACGATGTAGCACAAAGTGACATCAACCACGCTCAAGTACACCGTACCTTCTTTCAAAAACCCACCCATGCACATGTAACATAATATGATGCTGAGATGATGCATGTACATGATATTCACAAATATAGGCATGCTCACATAGTTAAAATCAATTATCACATATTAGCCAATTTGCTACTAACTTGGTCGTCATCATACCCCCTTCAAGGGTATCAATTTCACATTTACCGCACTTGTTAGCAAACATATAAAACAGGAAAATATCACGCAAATCCCAGAAACAATGGCTAACTACACACCTTATAACCTGAAGCTCTAAACCCTTGATCCCGACGCTATCGTTTAGCGACCGAAATAAATTGAAATCCCGAAGGCTTCCTTTGCTCTTGTCGATTTGGTCCTAAAAGATCATAGCCACCACTCGGTCAACACAAAAACATAAACAATGGCCTAAGGCCGAATTCCAATGGATCACTTACCCTTTCTACTTGGATCCCAAAACACCAATGGTCTCAAGAAGTTGCCTGAAAATCCCTGTTACACAATATTAGAATCGGCTAATCCCAAAACCCATGGAAAAGGCCCCTTTGGCCGAATACTTACCACCCTTACCTTGATGAGTTTAAACTCGAGAACCTCCTTTTAAGCTCCTTGGTGCTAGCTACAACAAAACGAAACACATTACCATGGCCCTAGGGACATTCGGCCATACCAAAACTAAGGCCAACCATTCAGTTTTGGCCATCAAAAGAGAGGACTCAAGTTGACGGTTAAAGACAGAACACTTACCTTCCCTTAGAATCGAATAGAGGAGAACTAGGAGAGATCACCCTTGCTGATATTCGGCCAACCACACTAGGTTATCAAAAGAAGATTTTGACAAGGGTTGAGAGGATGCTTAGAAGAGTATAGTTTCGGCTATCAAGGATTAAAAGAAAATAATAGAAATATTTGACTAAAAGGCCAAAGGAGAAATCGGCAAGGGTTAATGTTGTTTGGGAGGATTTTGGTTAAAAAAAATAAGAGAACTCCCTAGAACATTATTTAGGCACACAAGACTATGGTGACCAAAATACACCAAATGATGACTAAAAGAATTGACAAATGGTCAAAAGAAATTTAAAAAGAGGGCTGCCCATTAAATAGGAAATTAAGCACTTGCTCCCCTTGAAGAACCCAAGTTTGGCCATCACCTATGGCCACTAATTCAACAATTTGAATTAGTCCACTTCCATATTTTAATCAAAGCAAAAGACCACCCTCCAATTTAAAATACAAAAAAATAAAAATAAAATAATATTAATCCATTATCCCACCGAATTGAAAAAAACAAAATACAAAACTCATCCTTATCACTCCTTCCAACCGAATCCAAAAAACTAAACAACCTTAGCTCCCCATGTGCCGTCAATTAGCAAAAGCCAAAGAAAAGAAATAAAACCCGATTCTGACCTCCAAGGTTCGAACACAGGACCCATGTTCAATCATTCTTAAAACCTCTAAAACACATCCAAAAACACCCAAAAACCTTCCAACACCGGAATTACCATGCAACTATACATATGTATGTTTATATTTAGTGATTTCTATTTTTTCTTTTTTTTAGAAAAGCCATTACAAGCATGTGTATATTTGGCTAATGTGGTTTAAAAGATCAAGTGGATAGTATTCATTGTTAATTATATTGATGAGTTATTTGTGAATTTCATTAAAGGGATTAATTTTTTTGTATGTTATTATCTAAGCATATTCGTGTTGTTTAATTTGCTTTTGGATGAGACTATGTGAACAATAATTGTTCATGGCTACTTGTGTTTTGTTCGGTAATGCCTTACAACCCAATCCGACGACGGACAGGGGTTAAGGTTGTGACACTCCCTGACCAGCAGTGGAATAGGTCAAAAATTGTAGATCTTGTCGCCCTAAGCAGTAGAGGACCAAGATCGAATGACAAATCTTGTCTTCCTAAGCAGTAGTGGAACATATTTAAGCCACCAATCCTATCTCCCTGACCAGCAGTGGAATAGGTCAAAAAAATTGTAGATCTTGTCGCCCTAAGTAATAGAGGACCAAGATCAAACGGCAAATCTTGTCTCCTAGCGATAATGGAGCAGGTTTT
The DNA here is from genome assembly GCA_025506655.1 of Gossypium rotundifolium. NCBI lineage: Eukaryota > Viridiplantae > Streptophyta > Magnoliopsida > Malvales > Malvaceae > Gossypium > Gossypium rotundifolium. Next base: position 149,743,584 of record CP106728.1, read on the forward strand.
AAGCCACCGATCCTATCTCCCGACCAAAGAGTGGAATAGGTCAAAATTGTAGATCTTGTCGCCCTAGCGAGAGGACCAAGATCGAATGGCAAATCTTGTCTCCTAGCGGTAGTGGAGCGATTTAAGCCACCGATCCTATCTCCCGACTAGCGGTGGAATAGGTTAAAAAATTGTAGATCTTGTCACCCTAGCGGTAGAGGACCAAGATCGAGCGGTAAATCTTGTCACCCTAGCGGTAGTGGAGCGATTTAAGCCACCGATCCTATCTCACGACCGGAAGTGGAATAGGTCAAAATTATAGATCTTGTCGCCCTAAGCAATAGAGGACCAAGATCGAACGGCAAATCTTGTCTCCCTAGCGGTAGTGGAGCGATTTAAGCCACCATCCTATCTCCCCGACCGGCGGTGGAATAGGTCAAAAATTGTAGATCTTGTCGCCTAGCGGTGAGAGACCAATATCGAATGGCAAATCTTGTCTCCTAGCGGTAGTGGAGCAGATTTAAGCCACCATCCTATCTCTCGACTAGCAGTGGAATAGGTCAAAAATTGTAGATCTTGTCACCCTAAGCAGTAGGGAACCAAGATCGAACGAAAAATCTTCTCTCCCTAAGCAGTAGTGGAACAGATTTAAGCCACCGCCCTATCTCCTTGACCAGCAGTGGAATAGGCCAAAGATTGTAGATCTTGTCACCCTAAGTAGTAGTTGATCAAGATCGAATGACAAATCTTGTCTCCTTAAGCAGTAGTGGAACAGATTTAACCACCAATCTGGCATCCCTAAGTTTACAGCTGGAATAGACCGAAGATACCAATCTGGCATTCCTGAGCTTTGCAGGAAACATGTAACATCCCGAAATTGGGCCTAGAAGAATTGGGGCCATTGGGCCTTAGGCGTAGGAGCGTTTAAAATTTTTAGGAACAAGAGAACGGCTTTAATGCAAGTTGGATCTAATAGGTGAGTGATTTTGGAAGGTTAAGGGGCTTCTATGAAGTCCTGGGTTCAAACTTTGGCTTTAGGAAAATTTTGGTTTTAGGTGAATAAAACCCTGAGAGTTAGTAGTAGGCTTTAAGAATAAAATGTGGAAAAAATGACACAAGTGGAGTGTGTGGTGTAGTGGCAAAGTGACACCACATAAGAGACAAGGGGGTGATGCCATAAGGAAGGAAGGAGGTCCAAGGTTCAAGTCTTGGCTCTTGCATTTTGGATTTCTTTTTAAATGGACTCTAGAATTTTTCCATAGGGTTATATTTAGTTGCATGATTTTAGACACAAGAAAGTGAGTGGTCTAGTGGCAAGGCATCATTAAGGGTGCAAGGGAGCTTGGGTTGAATCTCATGACAAGCAAGGAGTATTTATTTTATGATTGGACGAGAAGAGTTTGAGTTGGATTTAAACTCTGCTAATAGAGGGATCCCACATCGGAAAGATACAAAGAAGGAAGGTGAGAAGCTAGCTATATATAGAGCATTCTAGGAGGAGAGAAAAGATACCTTGGTGGGCGTTGGGCATAAGAGCTTTGGGAGCGCGGTTTAGTAGCTTCAGAATTCCTATCAGGTGTGTACTCTCTCTACTCTAGTTGTAGAGCGGCAAATGCCGAAATGCCGGGCACACGGTGATGGTAGCCACACGAGCATGCGAGCGCACGTGTGGAAGCTTCGACGCGATAGTCAAGGCCACCATGAGTATTCTTGTAGGTGTGGGCTGTTGGGCCACGATGGCCCGAAAGGGGCCAAGTGGGCCCAATGGGCCCGAGGGCCCATATGAGTAAATTGTATGATTGGGTAGTAGATAGTGAACTAGACTATGTGAATCTCATATATGGGGCTAGGTTTGGGCTGAATGGGCCACACGAGTGTGTGGGCCCACTTGGGCCGACAATGGGCCTTAGGCCCATCGCATCATTATCTCTGTTTAGAATACTTGAGTCGTTCCAGCGACAGTGGACCTTCTTTTGGGTCGTTAATACCCTGGTTTGTAAAATTACCGAATTACCCCTAGTTTGTAAAATTACCGAATTACCCCTGGTTTGTGAAATTATCGAACTACCCCTAATTTACGAAATTACTGAATTACCCCCTGGTTTGTAAAATTACCGAATTACCCCTGGTTTGTAAAATTATCGAATTACCCTTAATTTGTGAAATTACTGAAATACCCCGATTTGTGAAATTACCAAAATACCCTCAATTTACGAAATTACTAAAATACCCCCAGTTTGTGAAATTACCGAAGTACCCTCGATTTACGAAATTATCGAAATACCTTTAATTTGTAAAATTACTAAAATACCCCTTGGTTGCGAGATTACCGAAATACCCTTAATGGGTAAATTACGAAAATACCCTTGGTAGGTAAATTACAAAAATACCCTTGGTGGGTAAATTACAAAAATACCCTTGGTGGGTAAATTACGAAAATACCTCTGGTAGGTAAATTACGAAAATACCCTTGGTAGGTAAATTACGAAAATACCCTTGGTAGGTAAATTACAAAAATACCTTTGGTAGGTAAATTACGAAAATACCCATACATGTTATATGATTATTCTTGTATGTGATTTATGATTGTTATCGTATGATTATTATTGAGTGTTGCATTCATGTGTTATTATGTTGCATTGGGATGGGATTATTCGAAAGAGGAAGTGCAGATAGGATCGCATGGTCGCTTGACATTGTGGATCCACCGAAGGCTTTAGCCACCGAAGCGACTATCTTTGCCAAATAAGTTAGTCTGTAGCATCGGTGCTACATAAGGAGTGTAAGGATGGGTAGGTCGATTAAATCCCCAGAGTGCGAGGTTGGACGAGAGGCGGTCTGAGGTTGGTATGGGCATTAATGCATTGCATATGTGGTTTTATTTGAGATGGGCTCGGGCCTAGATAAATATGATTTGTGACATTTATGGGTTAAGGCCCAACCGAGGCTTTTATGGGCTAAGGCTCAATTACCATTTATTCTTGAAATGGGCTTCCCCAAACTGCTTGTGATTCATGTTCTTATTGATGAGGGTTATGCACACTGAGTTTTCGTAACCTCACACCCTCTTTTTAATATTTTTTTCCTTAGGTAATCCTCAATAAGCGGTTTGACGTGCTAGAAGACTCGGAGGTGGCCACACTACGAGCAGTTTTGGACTCTAGTATTTTACTTATTTTTAACTTGGGTTAATACTTTGTAATAAGGCCTTTCTTAAATTTTGGTTTTAGTTTTGGATTTTTAGTTGTTATGTTTTAAATCTGCTAAACTTTGTATCACGGTTTTCCAAAACAATATCTGCTTTCAAAATACTACGCTTTCTCGAATAGGTCGTAAACATCACGTTCTCATAAGTCAGTCATTTTAATTAAGTTTTCGCAACCAACAAAGTTTTTTTTGGTAATAACTTTTTAATAAATGTCGATTAATAATGAACAAACGTAAATTGGGACTTTAGTTTTTAATATCAAGAAAGGTTTTCAAATGGAACCATGGTTTCTCGAAAAGTACCCCAATGTGACACACTAGATTCGGGCCTAACTTCTAGGCTGGGTCTAGGGTGTTACAAAACAGATTGAAAATGACAGATCTGACGTTTCCCGAGTTTGTAGGAAACAGATCGAAGACATCAGTCTGATCATCCCTGAGTTTGTAGGGATCAGATTGAAAATATCAGATCTGGTCTCCCTGAGTTTGCAGTGGAGCAGATCAAAGGATAGTGGATACAGCCTTCGTGAAGTTGAAGCTATCAAACTCACTGAAATAAAGATGAAGCTCCAATGCCGTTGAAGTTGCAGTTTGGATTGGAAGTCATTTGAAGAAAATGAGGATCAAGAATATGGGGCTCGGCCAAGACCGGGAAAAATTGGTCCTTTTATTATCTATGCTCTATTCTTGTTACACGACAATGAACAAAGAGGGGCAGCTGTAATAGCCCATTTTGCCCAGGCCCATAAACCAAAATAATAAAACAAACCCAAAATAAAAAAAGTCCAAATTTTTTTAGTCCATTTACAAACCCATAAATTAAAAGCCAAAACCCAATTACCCATTACCCAATACTCTTGACCCGATACCAATACATTAACCAAACCCATTACAAATACAAACCCAGACGACCCAACACCCAAACACGGTCAAATACCCATGGCCCAAACTCATCGACTTGACCCAGGCTACATGGCCCAAAGGGCCCAAAAATAAGATGAGTTTGGACCTAGGGTTTCCCAGAAACCCTAGGCGCCGCAATGACAAGATACACCGATCATCACACCGTTCATACTACAAGAACAAGCGAAGCCCGATTGATGCAGACTTCACACGGAGGCCCTTAATCGCTACTGAAAGTCGCGCCCATTCATCGCCGAAATCCTCGTCATCGATCTACAAACAAGGAAAATACAACAAAGAAAAAGAAACAAATCTAGACAAATACGTTTCCTTTTTTTTCCTTTTATTTTTACGGGTTATAAAAACCTAGAATAAACTTGTAAAAGGGGGGATTACACACGGATACACACAGAGAAAGAATAAAAAACGATTAAAAGATCCAGAGAAATAAAAGAACAAAAACCATTTGCAAAGGTTTTTCTTTTGATTTTCTTTTGTTATTTATTTTATTTTTTTATTTTACATATATTCTATTCATATTTAACTATTTTTTTAAGAAAAATATAAAGAGAAAGAGTTTTACCTTTCGAAAACAGGGATAATCGAAATTTTTAAGCTTTCGGCCGCCGTCTGAGGAGGCGCGTCTGTGGCCTTGTCGATGGCGCCAGATCGAACTGGACCTCGGTCGAGAGCTAGAGAGATTTGAAAGGGGAGTATTCGGTTTTTTTAAATGAATGACAAAGTGATTTTTTAATCGATTTTTACTTATATAGCAACAACAAAATGATGTCGTTTAGCGGATACGGATCCGTGTTGACCCGACCCGGCTCTCAAGATCCGCATATTTTTTGTAAAAGGAAAATTTATTCTTTTAGTCCTTCCGCAATTTCACTATTTTCACTTTAGTTTAAATCAAACTTTTATTTTTATTAAATTAACCTTGAAATTTCTATTTCGTTTTAATTTGATCCTAGAGCCATTTAAAATGTTTTAAAATTGGAACAGCCTTGCGTTTTAAAAGGGTTTAATTTCCATATTAGTCCTCGTGTTATTTTAATTTAATTCTTTTAATTGCTATTTATCCCTTTTGTTTTTTTATTTTGCTATTTAACCTTCTTTCTTCATTTTTTATTTTTTATTATTTTATTTTATTCTAATATTGTTTTAATTATTTTATTACGTTAAAACATTATATTATCTCTATTATTTGTATATTAATTCATTAAACTTCTATATTTTTATTACATATTATATTATTTTATTACATATTATTTTTAACTTATATATTAGTTATTCTTATATATATTTATTTTGTACCTTGTCGTAACCATTTTTTTGGGGAAGCAGTAAGCACGCGCGTCGACTCGATTTTTGAAGAAAAAAAGAAAAGAGTCGCCATACCGATCTTTATTTGGTGTGATCGGATCACCTTCGTTTTAATAAAACATTTAATTTACTAAAACAGTGCTTTTTGGTCCGCGAACTTTGAGAAAACAGGTTCGGAGGTCGATTACGTGCGAGGAAGGATTAGCACCCTCGACACGCCCAAAATTGGTACCAAACTGATTGATTGATGTCCTATTTGTTGAAAACTTTAAGAGGATTCGAAAACGTAATGCTTTTTATTTTTAAAATTGGAAAGGACGTTAAGACTTTCTTATTTTCGAAGAGGTAAAGCATCATGTCCAGTAAGTTAGGGCACAATACTTTAAACTCCCGAAACTAAGCTCGCCTTTTGAAACTTGGTTTTTATTTGGAGAGGATCTTCCATTTATTCGTCAAATGAGAAATCGAAACCCAGTGAGTTAGGGCTCGGTTTCCCGAGATTTCAAATACGGAAGATTGCCTCTATTTTAGGAAAAGAAACTTATCTCGAAGTATCTAGATGTCGAGTCCAGTAAGTTAGGGCGCGACATTTCAAATTTCGAGATTAAGCTTTTATTTAGAAATGTATTTGTTTAAAAGGACATTCGGTCATTTAGATTAAGCGAGAAAATCGCGACTTAAAGGAGATATCCGTTGTTTAACATAAGCGAGAAAAAGCGAACCCGATAAGTTAGGGCTCGATCTTCCGAATTTTCAAACACCGAACATCATCTTTATCTTTGAAAATTTGATTGATTGATATCAAACAAAGTAATGAGACTAACGAATTTAGCGAACATGCGAATAAATCTGATTTTTATAAATAAATGAATGAGCACATAAACAATGAAATAAGAATAGCGATAATAAAGCTATAGAAACGGATATAATAATAATAATAACGACAATAAAATAAAGAATATGATAAGTAAATTGCCTTAAAGTATTAAAGGAGTAAGGGACGATAAGCGAATAAATAATAAATAAATGAAATGACAAAAATGAAAGAATAAATAAATAATGAATAAAATAACAAAAATCACAAGTGGTGAAAATTTAAAGAATGAAGATCAAATTTAAATTAAATAATTGAAATAAAAATGATATGCTAAAGAGAATGATATATTGACGAGCGAATAATAAGGAGGGTTAATAAAGTAATAAATAAACAAATAAAGGCAAAATGAAAATAATAATAATAATAGGGTATTAATAATAAAAAAATGGAGCGACAGTGGTAGTAATAAAAATAACAATAACAAGTATAAAAGTAAATAAGTAAACAAGAGTAAAAATAATAATAATAATAATAATAATAATAATAATAATAATAATAATAATAATAATAATAATGAACAGTGGTGAAATATAATGGAAATAATAAACGATGATAACGAAAATTAATAATAATAAAAATAATAAAAAATAAAAAAATAACAGTAAAAATGGTGCAAATTGCAAAATAACTGAAAAAGGATCAAATTGCATTAAGAATAAAAGTTCTGGGGTTAATTTATAATAAACGAAAAGGGGAGAGGACCCCATTGTGATGCGCGCGAAAATAAGAGGGACTGGGAGCGCAAATTTACCCAAACCGCCTAAACGCGGCGTTTTAAAAGGGACTAAATTGGTAATCACGCAAAGTTCTGGGCCAAATAGCAATATAGAAAGACCTGATTGTAAAAAATGAAAAATGCGGAAGGACCACGCGCATAAAATTCCCATTTTTTCGGCAAAACACGCGGATCCTCCGGAGCGAGTCGAGTCGGATTCGGATCACGACGAAGCGCCGTCGTTTAGAATCATTTATGTCGGGCCTAAACGACGTCGTTTTGAAATGTTTATAAATATAAATTTTTTGCTTTTTTTTTCATTTTCGCAGCTTTCGAAAAAAAAACACTTTTGGCTTTTGTTTTCTCTGCAGGGGGTCGGCCGGTGGAGATTTCCGGCGAGGGCCAGCCGTTCGCCCGTCAGCCGCCACCACCGTACAGTGGCCGTAAATTCGAAAGGTCGCCTCTTGTTTTTTATTATATATTAGTTTTGTTTTTTTTACTGATTTATTTCTTTTATTTTTTTGAAAACCCAGGAGAGAGAGGAAAAAAAAAACCTTCCGTTTGGGCCCGATTTGGCCGACGACGGAGAGAGGACTCGTGACGCACCACAGGGTCGGTAGGTTTCTCCTTCTCTTCGTTATTATTATTCGTAAATAAAATGAAAAAAATAAAAAAATGATGAGCAGATGAAACGAAAAAGAAATAAAAATGTATGATTTATTATCTCTCTTTTTTTTGATATAGTATTATATTATATATATTATTTCTAAAGCTTTATTTTATATAAAAATAATTTATATTATCTAATTTATATTGTTTATATTATGTATTAATGTACTACATATACATATATTTTCATTATTTATTATTTTATTTAGTTCAAAATTATTTTCATTACATCTTATTTTTTTATATACTATATTATATGTTTTTTTTAATTCTTTATATTACATAGTATTATATTATATCATATGTTATTTTTGTAAAAGTTATGCATATTTTATAAAATGTTTCACATATATTATTTATATTATATTATTGTTTTTGAAAATATCTTTATTATTATATATTATTATGTATTATCTTTTATATGTATTAAGTTATATATTTATTATAATATTCATTTAGTATTTTTATTATTTTACATATATTGCTTTATATATTTTGTTTATCTATGTAATGCCTTTTATTTATTTATTATTTATGATTACTATAGTGTAGTTATTTATGTTGTATTTTATATTGTATGCTATTGTCTTATAATCGTTTTTAATATTTGTGTATGATAGTTTATAAATGCGATATTGTTACATGGATTAGTGTTTAAAATAAAATCCATTTTACAAAACCATTATATTTTTAAAAGCTTTTAAAATAAGGCAATATTTTGGTATTTAGAAATTCGGGAAATAGTGCCCTAACGTATTGGGTTACGATTTTCCGTTTGGCTAAATAACTAAATATCCTTTTAATAAGTTTTATAAAACATGAGATGACTTTAATTACGAGGGTTTAAAAAACGTCGTGTCCTAACGTATTGGATGTAATGTTTATATTCCTTAGGAAAAAAGAAATCTCAAGTTTGAAATAAAAAACCTATTCTTGGGAATTCAAAACATTGTGCCTTAACTTACTGGGTTCAACGTTTTGCGTCTCAAAGTAGGAATTTTCTAAAATAAAGACGAGCTTAATTTCAAAGTCATGAGGTGCTATAGCTTAACTTATTGGGTAAAGTACTTTATTTCTTTGTGATAAGTAAGTCCTGGTTTTCTTTCTAATAAAAGGATCATATTTTCTAATTTTCTTAATTTTCAACATTTGGACATGACTTTATCGATTAGGTACCAATTTTGGGCATTATGAGGGTGCTAGCCCTTCCTCATACGTAACCGACTCCCGAACCCGTTTTCTTGTTTTTGTGGACCAAAATTGAATGTTTTTAAAATAAAACATTTTACAAGGTGATCCAATCACACCTAAGTAAAAAAGGATTGGTGGCGACTCCTACTTTCGTTTTAAAAAAAAGGTCAATCCCATTTTTTAAAACTCGATTTTAAAATGGTTTCGACATCCAGCATTCAAAATCATATATGGGCAACATTAATATGACATTTTCGAGCACCTTAAAGACATATTTGGAAAATTTGAAGAACCATTTAAACAACCACATTCGAACATCTTAAAGACAACTAAATTTTGTCTTATTTTGGACAACCTTACAGATCAGCAAGGCATGTATTAAACCACGCCTAACATGTTTATTTCATCATGCTTTGAACAACAATAAACAACCATTAGGCATTATATTAAATCAACTCTTTAACACATTCGAACAAATGAAAATACATCATTCGAATATCATAAATCACAACTTTTAGACACTATAAATTGCAGCATTTAACACCTAAATTTTTAGCTTACTAACATCATAAATTCATATCCATTTGGACTAGTTAACATTTAACAATTTAGTTTCACATTGTTCAGACCATTTTAATTTCCTGATCACTTGGATGATATTCTTTAATTATTATTTGGACAACAATAAACAACCATTGATCGATCACCTAAATCGGTAAGAAATTAGGCAAGCATGCATGCAAACCGCATGCTTCAAAGACTCCTCGACAACTAGAAATTTCACTAAATTTTCACTTAATTCCATCACTCATACCAGTATAAAGATGCAACAAAACAACCAAGGAAGAAAAGGTAAAGAACTCAGTATCATTTATTTAATTAATTAAATAACATATGCAATTGTTGCATTTTTAGCAAGTTTAAAACATCTTTAAACAGAGAAATTAAATGCTGAAAGTCCAGCATTTGGACAGAGGCCAAAGTTGGCATTTAATCTCCCATAATTCCCTATTATTTCAATCAATAGCAGTCCATCTCCTCAACAAATTTAAGTATATTCAGTTCAGCAATTTCATACTTAAAATTGAACATTCTTAACAACGGTCATCAACAATTAACTCAACATTTAGGCCCCGTTCGTTAATGCTTTTGGGATGGACTTTTGGGTCCAAAAGTTCTTTTCCTTAAAAAGGAATAAAGAACGAGGCGATGGAGAATTTTTTTCACGTTAGTGAAGGACTTTTAGCCGAATGAAGAAGCCAAAATTTCTCCTTTTCTCGAGTAAAAGTACTTTTGGCGGCCAATTTCCTTTTCATCCTTTTATTCCTTTTATTATTTCCTCTCCAAATAACCTTTCCAGAGGATTTCTTGGTTCTTTGGCAATGGTATACTGAGGAGAACCCTTCTTTTCCTTTGCTTTCTTGGTTCTTTGGCAATGGTATACCCGAGGAGAGATTGGGCAATGAAATCTGGTTTTATTTGGAGACTTTTGATCACGATCAATAATGGCTCAGATCTTTAGTTCTAATTTGTGTTTTTACTTGCTCTTTGAGTTCTTGATTCTTGATTTGCATATAGTGCGCTATTTCTTTTCCCGTTTCTCTATCAAAAAATTGCGAATATGAAGAAACGATAGAAGTCGCAAGGAGAAAAGCAGAGCAGCAAAATTGGAGGTTCTTGATGGTCTTTGAAATGGAGTATTTGCGGAAGGAATACCAAGAAGAGCTTGAAAAGAACGTGGACTTGAAGAGGAGCTTAGATAAGTATATGACTTTTGATATATATATTTAATGTTTTGGTGTTATGGTGTTTGATTGATTTGTTAAATCTTCTTCTATAAGAACACAATTTGTTAGCAATGAGATAATTGAACTAGAGCGCGGAGGTTTCTATTGAAGAACGCAAGAAAAACCTAAGGAAATATGAGCAAGACAAACTCAAAGAACGATAAGTATAGGAACTGCTGTTTTTGTTAGCTTGAATGTGTTTTCTTGGACAAATAATAGAAAGATCTTGACTTTGATTTCCATGTATTTAACATTGGTTATCTGAAATAACATCGGTAGTATCTTGGGATTTGTCGAAACTATTTTTTGAGGAACTTGAGATCTTTTGCTACCTTCAACAACATTTTCTTATTCAAGAATGTGTTGCAATAGCTACCATAAATTTCTAAACACGGTTGTTTTGGAAAAGACCGAAATAATAGTATTGTGTGTTTTAATTATTTTTACTGAAGAAGATTCGACATCTAATCCTTATCCTTCGTTTAGGTAGTTCCATTCCATTGGTGGTTAAACATTTGATTTTGCAGCAATAAACATTTTAGACTTATGTTTGGTCTCACTATGGATAATGGCATATGCATATGATACAAGACTAACATGCTTGTATAGAATATGACTAACTTACTAAAACTTAATGTTCATGCATTCCATCATTCGAAGAAAAATTGTCTCACGAGCACCTTTGATCTTTATTTTCTTTGTTACAATTCTCTTAGTATTATCAACTCTCTAATGTAGGAGCCAATGATTAACACATACGCCAACTTTAGAGATGATGTTCTTGGGTACAATGCTATTCAGATCATAGCTATTCAAGAGCACTCATATTATGCTAGCTTCGGGTATTACCTCCATCGTAATGTTAGCTCAAATCTATTTGTTGCTGTGTATGTTTGCAAGTTTGTAAACTTGTACTAACTGCTATGTGGCGATATAAGTAGACACCTTTCTTGAACTTGATTTTGGTTATAGAAACTAACATTTTCTACTTATAACAAGTTGCATTTAATATTTTGCGGTACCATGTGACAAACTTCTTGCACCTAGCAACCGCTTTGGAACCCCCGATGACCTCAAGTCACCGATAGATAAGGCTCATGAGTTGGGTATACTTGTTCTTATGGATATTGTGCACGGGTAATAATTAGATCTGCAGGAGAATATAATTTCTAGAAACATGCCCTTCACTATATTTGATGTTATACTTTTGTGCAAACATTTTCCTTGATTGTTTTGTAAATAAAATGAAAACTTAAACCTTACGTGTTTGATGTTAGATTTTTGTGCCAACAAAATTTCTGGATTGTTTGTACAGAAATGAGAACTTGAACTCTTATTCTTTTCCGCTTTGGCTTTATGCTCATTTTTCCAAAGAGACTTGATGCAAATATGGCCATGAGAATTTAGGCTCTTATTGGTTGTCACTTTTACTTCTTCGTTTCTCTAGTTGATTTTTGCTTCCTAAAAGGTTGCAAAAAATAAATCTAAAGAGAGAAGCAAAGTCGTAATTGATTGAGAATATATAAATGACTAGTATACTATAAAATTTCTAGTATGTTTGTTCACGACCAGCTTGTTGTGAAAGCATTTGTTTGCTATATCCCGTTCATTTTTATTCGTAGTTAAATTAAGTTGCTAATTTTATTTTCTTATCTACCGTGTATCCGAATGATGTTTTGAATACTGACCATGCTTCCAATAATGTGTTAGATGGGCTGAACATGTTTGATGGAACTGATGGTCATTACTTCCACACGGGTCAAGGGTCACCACTCGGTGTGGGATTCTCGTCTTTTAATTACTAAGTGGGAAGTATGTACTTCTACCCGAACATTTCTTAATGAATAGCTTGTTGAAAGATTTTGGCTTCCTCCTCCCGGTTGTAAATATTATTTCTTAATTGTTGCTTTAGGTACTAAGGTATCTTCTTTCAAATGCAAGATGGTGGTGGAGGAATATAAGTTTGATGGGTGCAGATTTGATGGTGTGACTTCAATGATGTACATCCATCATGTGGTGTATACTTTTGTTCTTCAAATACTAATCTAGAACAGATGCCTAATTGGTATTTATAATCTTGCGAAGCAATTTAAGCAACAAAATGTCGGACAAGCACCAAAGACAGAGCAAAGATCTCTTCTCAAGAAACTACACTCTCGAATGGAATTGCGGCAAGTGTTCCACAAGATCTTGGACTTATTCCTAATGACCCGACGAAGAGTTCGATGTCGAAGGAACACGCAAATCTGTTCATGATAGAATTAGGGTCCTGTCTCATATGAAGACCTTCCAGGAGAGGATTCAAAAGCGATTAATTTGAGCATTTTCAAAATATTGAAAACTTTGCTTGGCATCAATTTTCTGTAATTGGATCTATGTTTTTTTGTTGATTAAGGATTTTAGTGAGATATGCACTTTTCAATGACAATGAATGTTCTTTTTAATGAAAAACACAGAAAAATTTGATGTTGCTTCTCTACATTTTCTTAGTTTTAAAGTTCAAGCAAAAAGCAGTGTTGTTATGCAATCATCACAATTATCCGAAACCAATTGATCAACTAATTATCTAACTCGAAAAGCAATAATTCTAAGCTTTCAAATCGATAATATATTTAACAAACTTGAATAATTGTAATTAAACCAAAAGACATGCAAATAATACAATTGTAATAACTAATTACAAATATTTAATTATTATATTTAAATATTTAAATATAGTTTATATATTCTAATTAAATTTAATAAATAATTAATATTAATTACTTACAAATATTTAAAATTAATATTATTTATTAAAATATTAACAATAAATTATAATAAATTATTTTTATATTTTTGCTAAAATATCATAATATTAATTAATTTGAACATTATTTAAATACATATTTGTTACTTTATAATATCATGTCTAAAATAGACATTTTACTTCTCAAAAGTACTTTTTCACAGCAATGCCAAACACTTAAATTTTTCAAAAGAACTTTTCAAAAGCACTTCTCAGAAGCACTTCTGAAAAGCACTTCTCAAAAGCATTGCCAAACTGGCCCTTAATCTCTTTAGTTTTTCTTTTATCTGAATAGCACATACATTAATTTCAAACGAAAGGAAAGGTATAAGAATTTAGGAGAATACCAAGCTCCAAACAGTTTGTTGATCAAGTCTGTCAAGCTAAATTCATTTATCCAAAAAAATATTTAGTTATCCAAATACCGACAGACATGACAATTTGCAGCATTTAAATGCCTAAAGTTTCAAAGATCGATAACATGGTTTACAACATATAACACTCTAAGTTTCCACTTTCAAACTTAATAAATTTTAGCATTTGAACATCATCTATTTACCATTCGGACATCATAATTTACGATATATAGCACTCCAAATTTCTAGATTCCAAACATAACAAATTTCAACATTTATTCAATAGCATCTAAATATAGAAATGATTTATGACCATGTTACTGCTCATGTGCATATTTAAAATCATCCATTTTAGAGAACAAATGTCAACACTACTATACAAGGAAGGCAAAGGTCTACTCTCACCACGACCAACTCTCTCTCTTGAAATTGCATGTTATATCGGTATGTACTTGTGCAAGTGAACTTTCATGTAAAAGGTATGCAATAGATCGGAGAAGGGTATCTAAGCATAACAACATTCGGAAAAGTAACCTTTAGAGAACAAGCCATGCTAAAAATAACGTGAGGTACTAAGGATACTAACCAATCTTGGCAAACAAATCGAGACATCCGATGCAGCGTTTTCAAGCTCGCTTCGAGTTCAAAAGCACACTCAACAAGTGTTTTCTTTGAAAAGTTAGCAACGGGCATATTTAAAATTCAACTATAAAAGATAAAAAGTAGAATTACTATTCTATACATTATTTTCTATTAGAAATGTGCATGTACATCTCATGAAGACCTTACCATGTGACTGATGAAAAAAAGTGACAAAACAACCATCAAAATGAAGATAATGAAATGGTTAAAAAAAACAGACCAGACAAGTTGCCCAAGCAACCTCCAACTCACTATATTTAAGGAGGTTAGATATTAAAAATTCATTCTATTTAATAGTTGCATTTGCTTGTCTATGTTTATCTTCAAGATCAAACAATGTAATTTCAGTTTCCTCGAGCTTTTTCTGGCGAAAAAGGAAACGAGAAAGAGAATGTGACTTCTGTCACGGTATAAGACAGTAAAAGAGCTAATATGATATTTGTACGATGACTGCCCAAAACTGTAATATGATAATCCATACCTATAAGGTACATGACCAGAGTGCTCAACAAGTGCATTGATAACACCACCAAGAGTGAGCAAGTTTTTATTAATTTCTCCAGCTTCCCTTGCTCTGCCCTGTAAGAGCCAATTAACTTGGGATCAACAATTAAAAGGTTCAAATATCCTAACACTGGCAACACAAAATCAGTCTTTGAAGAGAGTAACATAGAATTTGTTGTCCTTTTTTGTCATTTGATTGATACATAAGACTCAAAGCCATAGAAAATTATACATTCAGGATCGTGACACAATACCTCTCTCGCACCAGAACGTGAAATATTCTCAGAACCAGCAAGATCAACGAGATTTAGCTTCCCACATTTAATCATTTCTTCACCCTCTAAAGTACACCCCTTAATGTGGATTGTGATTGAAAATATAGAATGAGAATGACTACTTTGTTTGTTATGTAACACCCCTTACCCGTATTCGATATTAGAATAGAGTACAAGGCATTACCGGAGTTTACAATTTTTTTTCTCAATACAGCCCCTTTATAAATATTTAGCCTTCCTGCAATTTTAAACCGAGACCAATCCACATCAACCAATCCAATTCAACATATTTTCATAATAGATTCATGCATATTTATAAGATAACATCAACACATACCAAACCAAGGTTTGCTAGCCATACCAATGGCTGACCTTACATTCATTTCATATTAACATTACTTTCTTAGCTTATACATGCCATTGATTTCCAAAATAAAGTTTCTTTATATACCGAAATCTTGAGGTTGATAGTGTGATGTATCTCCTACCGAATCCGACCTCCGAGCTCTTCACACTACAAAACAGGGGAAAAAGAAACAGGGTAAGCACTTTGTACTTAGTAAATCCATGTAACAAGAATTATACTTACCTAACATTTTCAATACAATGCAATAAACATTCATATATCCATTCAATGCATTATTACCCTAACATACACAAGCTCAACATTCAAGTTAGTTTAATAATTTCCATGTATCAATAATATATACCATGATTGATGAGCTCATCAATACCATGATTTCCATTTCTTTGTTATATTTCCATATTTATCCCGTTAAATTATTCGAAATTTCGATGGATTTTCAGAAGTACACTTTTAGTGTACAATCCAAGTCCGTCAATTCATGTTCATGTGCGCACATTTCCATTTCGAGAGCACACTCCATGAACCTCATCCTTACGGAGGATTACCAATCCAAAGCTAAATCCTCAAATATAAACTCATAGAGTATTGTCGGGATTACCGGTCGAGGCTAAATCCCAGAACGACAATTACTCTAATGAGCTTGGATCTGAATTACCAGTCCAGGCTAAATTCAGACCCTAATTCGGATTACCCGTCCGGGCTAAATCCATTTTCCACATATTCTTCGGGAGGGCTATATCAAGATAGGATCACCCGTCCGGGCTAGATCCTTTTTACCGTCAATTCCTTTTCAGAGATCCATCGAATTTTCCTTTCATTCAACCGGGATTTCTTCCACTTTTTATCAAATATATCAATGTTTCATCAATCTTCATACAATGAACATTCAAATTATATTCACATCAATAACATACATTTCAAGCATTTAAGAAGATAATTCAAGTTACATGAACTTACCTCGATACTAGTTCGTATACAAAATCTACTAATCCGGGACTTTTCCTTTCCTCGATCTAGCTTTGTATTTGAGTTTTCCGGATCTAAATAAATAAATTCAATCATCAATTCAATACATTTCATGTTCACATGTAGCATTTTCAATAATTCTATTATTATTTTTAGTTCATTCAAAACTGTCTACTTGAGTCATAGTCACTAAATTATTTTTATCTTGAGCTACAGAACTCCAAATTAGGATCCAATAATTTTATCTGAAACTATACTCATATATCTTCTTTCCATAAAATTTTCAGAACTTTTGGTTTAGCCAATAAGTACAGTTTATTCTTTAAAGTCACCCCTGTTCTGCTGTTTGACAGTTCTGACCCTTCTTCACTAAAAATTAATTATCTCTTCATACAGGATTCGGATGATGTTCTAGTCTATTTCTATTAAAAATAGACTCATTCATGATTCTAAACATATAAATTTAAGCCCCTAATTATTTTTATCCAATTTTTGATGATTTTCTAAATTAAAAACAGGGGAACCCGAATTCATTCTGACCTTGTCTCACAAAATTCATTATATCTCATGATTTACATATCTATTGCTTATATAATTTCTTCTATGAGAAACTAGACTCAATAAGCTTTAATTTCATATTTTGTTCATCCTCTAATTATATTTCTACAATTTATGGTGATTTTTCAAAGTTAGTCTACTGCTGCTGTCCAAAACTATTTTAGTGCAAACTATTTATTACCATTTTCCCCCTAAGCTTTCAATAATGATAATTTCGTCCCTGCTCCATTAACTTCTCAGTTGAGCTTATTTCTCTCAATTAAAACTTTGTTCTATCACTTTAAAATATTTTATAACCTTTGGGAATCATAATTTAAGTAATAGACTTTAATTCCAAACATTTTCACAATTAGGTCCTAAAAATCAATTTCTATTGAAATTACCTAATAAAATCATCTCATAAACAAATTAAAGCTTCAATTTCATGCTATTTCATCATAAAATTACAGCACTCAGCCATGGTAACTTTCAATTTCATCCATGAGATAAAAAAACTAATGAATTTAGTAATAGGACCTAGTTGTAAAAGTCTTAAAAACACAAAAATTACAGGAAATAGGCAAGTATTAACTTACTTGGTGCAAAAATTATGATATACCAGCTTAGAAAACCCTCCTATGACGTTTTTGGATGATGAGAGTAAAGAAAAATGAAGATATTTCTAGATATCTCAAATTAGTCCTAGTTTTATTTAATAAATTTTGTTATTTTCCCATTTTACCCTTCTTTCAGTAATTCTCCTGATTTTTTTCTCAGCTTATGCTGCCTAAAATATCTCCTTTGGGCTTATTTTCTCTTTAGGTCCCTTTTCATTTGACAATTGAGCTATTTAATCCTTAATAACCTTTACACTTTTTTTCAATTTAGTCCTTTTCATTTAATTACCTACCCAAACGTTAAAATTTTCTAACGAAATTTTAATACCACATTACTAACATTTTATAAATATTTATAAAAATATTTCCTACTCAATTTTATGAGATCAAGGTCTCGATACCTTGTTTTTACCTAATTCCTTCAATAATTCCTTTTTCTAACTAACCACCAAATCGGTAAAATTTTCTATCGATATTTTAATATGATTTTCCTATCATATAAATATTCATGCAAAAATATTAAAATAAATTTCTCTTTAAATCAGATTTATAGTTGCGAAACTATTGTTCCGATAACCTTAAATTTAGGCCATTACATGTTAAATAGAGTTTCAGCTGTTCGCCTTTTAGCAGAGCCTTTTTCCAAGATTTTGTAAATTTCATTAGCAGTTGTAACTATCTCTTCTTCAAGGCCTCTGACAAAAACTCCCCCTTTCCCATCTTCCATAAGAGCAATAGGTTTCTTAGATTTATCATCAACGAATTTCATAGTTTCCTCTGGTGCTAGAAGATCTGTTATTTCCTCATTGTAAAGCTCTAGAAACGTAACTTTCATACTATTTTCAACATTCTGAACTTCTAATATATCAAAAATTTGTTTAACAGATCTAGGGATAACACCTGCATCACTTGGGAATTCCCCGTTCTGCATAAACCACAAGTTCATTTAGAACTAAAAGCAAGCAAAAGATCATGAAGTCATTTATTCTATGCCTGAAAACATACACTTGAAAATTTGGATCCAAATTTCATTTTTATACAAAAATTGTGAGAATAAAAAAGCATATATTCTATCTAAAATATTTTGAAATTCAATAAGATTATATTTTTGAAAGGCATAAAACCATGAAATTCATTTACAAAAAGAATTTCAAAATCACAACTACATAGGCATAAAAGAATCAATGGTTTTGAAAAATAATAATGAATGTTGCATTCATATATGCTTTACCACACTAATACGATTTGCTAAATTAAAGTTTCCAAATGCAACCTTAACAAACTAGAACAAAACCAAACCTTTTTCCTTGATCCTCCCTCCATTGTGTATGTCTTTCCAGTTCCTGTCTGGCCATATGCAAAGATGGTGCAATTATAACCCTCAAGAACTTCATTCACAATGGGAGACATAGCTAGATCAAATAACTCCTTTTGCTGAGACGACGGACCAAAGACCTAGCAAAAAACAATTAATGTTTCCAACTTCACTCTGTCTACATTTTCTCAAGAGGCAAACAATTAATTTTAACAAAACATAAAATTTAATCTCCGCCAATGAAATGCAAATTTATAACAAGCATGAAACCTTGTCAAAAAGAAAGGTCCTATCAATTTGCTTATTAGCAATACTCTGTACAGCACAAACTTCTCTTCTACTTTCATTACAAGATATCACCACCGGAGTATGTATTCTCATTTCATCTTCACTCAATGGCCTACAAGAAGGAAAAAGAAAACCGAAATTGTTATTATTAATTTTTAATCCTTTAAATAAATACTAACTGAACAAAAAAAAAAACACTGACCTGCAACGTAAAATAACCTGAACGTTAACGCCTTTATCTTGTTTTGAACTCAAACTAGAATCGGCTGATTGCAGATCTCGCACCGATTTATCGTTTGAACGTGGCGTTTGCGATGGAGATAGCGATACCAATCCTCCTCCTCCTCTTCTTTGCAATAAGAATAATTCTAAAACAGATACCTTACTACTATGGAAGAGCAACTCCTCCCGACGTTCATTCTTCCAAGGAAGAGTAATGCACCAGTGGGGGAGGTCCAGAGAGAAGGTGCCACACATCTTAGCGATCGATGGTGAGGGAGTTCCAGTCAACGAGAGCCTCCGGAGACTTGAGAAATTTTGGGGACTTAGGAAATTTAGGGTTTGGGGAAATAAGAATCGGGATAGTGAAAAGAGAAAAAACGAGTTCTTTGTTTATATAAAATTTTACGGCGTTTTTTAAGAAAATGCCAGTATAATTTATTTTTTGCTGCGTTTTTGTACATAATTTTTTTCTATTTTTAACCTATATTTTTCTATGTTTTTTCTTTCAAAATTTTTGTGTTGAGATTATCATTTTTTTGAATTTTATTTTTTATTATATTTTGAGTATTGAACTTTTTAACTAAAATATTAAATATTAAATTTTTAAGTTTTTAAGTTTTTAAGTTTTTAATTTTTATTATTAAATCTTAAAAATGTAATTACCATTATCAACTCTTTTAGGATTTCTTTTTCTTCTTTTTACATCAACATTATTCTTTTAAGTATAGTCTGCATTAGTTGTTTAGATTTTCATATAAATGGCATTTAATTATATGTATGCACCTAAATTTTGATATAGATGCATATCATAATTATATATGAATTTTGGTTTAATGTGTAATTCTAGATGTGAAATTCTAATTGTGGTTTAAATGTATAGTTGAAAATTTAAGCATACACATTATTTTAAAATATAAATACATCAATATATTTTTATATTGAATAAATATAGATTTTATGTATGCAATATATGAATGAAAAATGATGTTAATTATATCAATAATTGTGTTAATATTTTACAAGATCTGGATCAAATTAAAGTTCATGTATACAATTGCACACTAGACCATTGTTCATTTATGCTTTTGGAATTTAACCCATTTTGATATATATTTTTTAAAATAATAATTTATATTTATCTTATTTTGATTTATATTCTAAAACTCCAAGATTAATCATTAATGTTTTTATCAAAGCCTTAAACCCTAAAATCCTAAGTCCTAAACACATACTCTAAACCTCAAACCTGTAATCCCTAAAATCATAGACCTTAAACCTTAAATCATTAAACCCTAAAACCCTAAGCGCTTGTCATAACTACAGAATTTAACACCAAAACCTTAAAGTTAAACTTACATTGCATTTTAACCTTAAAATTAAATTTATTTTAAATAATAATTTTTTAATTTTGAATATTATATTAATTTATTAATTTTTTTATAAACTCAAGCCATAACCCTAATCCTAAGACTAACCGTAAACCATAAACTCTAAACACTAAATCTTGAAATACTGAACTCGAAACCTTATCAGCCCATACAAACCACTAAACTCTTAATTATAACCTTAAACCCTAAATTATTTAGATAAATTTTGAATATTATATATTCTTTCAATATTTTAGGAAATTTAAATAACATCTTCAATTTATTAATTAATTTTGCTTCTCTACGATACATGGGTTACCAATTTTTTAATTTTAATATATATAAAGCTTATCTATTATCTCTAAAATAATTTAAACTATAACTATAATTATAATATATATATAAAGTACATTTTCTTATAGTGGCTAAACCCTAAATATAAATTTTATGGGACAAAAGTAATTAAAATAGAATGTTAATGCTTACATAGACCCTAAAATAAATTAATTTTTTATTCATAACCCTAATGTAACACCCCAGACCTGGTCTAGAAGTTAGGCCCGAATCTGGCGTGTCACATTGGGGTGCTTTTCGAGAAACCATGGTTCCATTTGAAAACCTTTCTTGATATTAAAAACTAAAGCCCCAGTTTGCGTTTGTTCATTATTAATCAACATTTATTAAAAAGTTATTACCAAAAAAAACTTTGTTGGTTGCGGAAACTTAATTAAAATGACCGACTTATGAAAACGTGATGTTTACGACCTATTCAAAAGCGTAGTATTTTAAAGCGAGATATTGTTTTGGAAAACCGTGATACAAAGTTTAGCGATTTAAAACGTAATAAACTAAAAATCCAAAACTAAAACTAGAATTTAAGAGAGGCCTTACTACAAAATATTAACCCAAGTTAAAAATAAGTAAAATACTAGAGTCCAAAAGCGCTCGTAGTGTGGCCACCTCCGAGTCCTCCAAAGACGTCGAACCGCCATCGAGGATTACACGAAAAAATATTAAAAAGATGGTGTGAGTTTACAAAACTCGATGTGCATAACCTCATCAATAAGAACATGAATCACAATGGTTCGTGTGAAGCCCATTTCATGAACGGTGGCAATTGGGCCTTAGCCCATAAAAGCTTCGATTGGGCCTTAACCCATAAATGTCACAAATCATATTTATCGGGCTGAGCCCATCTCAAATAAAACCAAATATGCAATGCATTAATGCCCATACCAACCACTCGCAGACTCCTCTCGTCCAACCACGCACTCTTGTGGGATTTAATCGACCCACCCATCCCTATACTCCTTATGTAGCACCGGTTGCGGCACTAACTTATCGGTGCAAAGATAGTCGCTCGATGGCTAAAGCCTTCTTGGATCCACGATCGTCAGCGACCATGCGATCCTATCTGCACTTCCCTTTCGAATAATCCCATCCCCATGCAACATAATAACACATGAATGCAACATACAATAATAATCATACGATAACAATCATAAATCACATACAAGAATAATCATATAACATGTAGGGGCATTTTCATCATTTTTGTCCTCCAGGGGCATATCGGTCATTTTACCCATCGAGGGTATTTCCGTAATTTACCTACCAAGGGTATTTTCATAATTTACCTACCAAGGTTATTTTCTTAATTTACTTACCAAGGGTATTTTCGTAATTTACCTACCAAAGGTATTTTCGTAATTTACCCACCAAGGGTATTTTCGTAATTTACCTACCAAAGGTATTTTCGTAATTTATCCACCAAAGGTATTTTCGTAATTTACCTACCAAGGGTATTTTCGTAATTGACCGACCAAGGGTATTTTCGTAATTTCACAAATTGGGGTATTTTGGTAATTTCGTAAACTTGGGGTACTTTGGTAATTTCACAAATCGGGGGTATTTTAGTAATTTCATAAATCAGGGGTAATTTGGTAATTTTACAAACCAGGGTATTAACGACCCAACAGAAGGTCCACTGTCGCCTCGAACGACTCAAGTATTCTAAACAGAGATAATGATGCGAATGGGCCTAAGGCCCATTTTCGACCCAAGTGGGCCCACACACTCGTGTGGCCCATTCAGCCCAAACCTAGCCACATATATGAGATTCACATAGTCTAGTTCACTATCTACTACTCAATCATACAATTTACTCATATAGGCCCTCGGGCCCATTGGGCCCACTTGGCCCAACAGGCCACACCTACAAGAATACTCATGGTGGCCTCGACTATCGTGTCGAAGCTTCCACACGTGCGCTCACACGCTCATGTGGCTATCATCGCCGTGTGACCGGCATTTCGGCATTTGCCGCTCTACAACTAGAGTAGAGAGAGAGTTGCACACCTGATAAGAATTCTGAAGCTGCTAAACCACGCTCCCAAAGCTCCTATGCCCAACGCCCACCAAGGTATCTTTTCTCTCCTCCTAGAATGCTCTTTATATAACTAGCTTCTCACCTTCATTCTTTGTATCTTTTCGATGTAGGATCCTTCCGCTAGTAGAGTTTAAATCCAACTCAAATTCTTGTCGCCCATCTTAGCAAAATAAATACTCTCTTGCTTCTTATGAGATTCGAACCCAGGCTCCCCTGTAGCATAATCCACGCCGCTAGCCACTTTACCAACTAGCTCCTTGTGTCTAAAATCATGCGCAACTAAATATAACCCTATGGCAAAATTCTAGAGTCCATTTAAAAAGAAATCCAAAATGCAATAGCCAAGACTTGAACCTTGGACCTCCTTCCTTCCTTGTGGCGTCATCCCCTTGCCTCTTATGTGGCGTCACTTTGCCACTACACCACAAGCTCTTCTTGTCATTTTTCCCCACATTTTATTCTTAAAGCCTACCTACCAACTCCCAGGGTTTTTTTCACCTAAAACCAAAATTTTCCTAAAGCCAAATTTTGAACCCGGGACTTCATAGAAGCCATCTAACCTTTCAAAATCACTCACCTAATAGATCCAACTTGCACTAAAGCCGTTCTCTTGTTCTTAAAAAATTTTAAACGCTCCCGTGCCCAAGGCCCAATGGGCCCAATCCTACTAGGCCCAACTTTGGGATGTTACACCTAACCCCTAAAGCCTAATAGCCAACCCCTAAAATCATAACCCTTAAATTATTTATTTTGGCGGCGTTTTTTAAAAACGCAGCTAATAACACACTTTTTTGCGGCATTTACAAAAAAAGGCCACTAATTCTCGATCTAGCAACTATAGCTCAACTATAAAACGTCGTCGTGTTGATTAACATCTTTGCGGCGTTTTTGGCGAAGCGCCGCTAATGCTCAGATCTTTAGCGGCATTTTTACAAAAGCGCCGCTAATGTTCTGATCTTTAGCGGCGTTTGGGAGAAAAACGCTTCTATTTCTCCTTTTTAGTGGCGTTTTAGAAATAAACGCCGCTATTGCTCAACTTTTTGCGGCGTTTTCTTTCAAACACCGCTAACGTATAATATTTGCGGCGTTTTTTTATTAAAACGCCACTAAAAACGCCGCTAAAAGTCTGTTTTGGTGCAGTGATATATCATTGAATATACATAGAGATGAGATGAGAAATGAGGATAAGGACCCCTCGCCAAGGGATTAATGCTTTTTTTTTTTCACCATTAGTCCCCAAAATTATTCTCTTATTAATTGATCACTACAGTTATTCCCATTGTACTAAATTTATAGCTATAGCTTTTATGATATGGTCTAACAAAATGTAATTAAAATATGACATAAAATAAAATACTAAAAGATAACATGAATATATGAGATATATATAAAAAACATGGAAAAATTTATAAGTAATAAATACTAATTATATTTGTGAAGGAAAATAAATAATAACTATTAACACATAAAAATGATAAAAACATGAAAACTAAGTTCAAATCTTATCATCTCTATTGCATCTCACAATTATCTATTGTATCAAAAGAATTATATAAATAATATATATTTTATTGTCATGTAAATATATATATATATATATATATATATATATAAACATAATTTCAACCCAACAAATGATTTGGCTTGACGAGCAAAAGTAGAATACATACATCCATGCAATTGTATTTAAAATATTATATATTTATATTTCTTCAAAAATAATTATATATTTATATAAATTTTGAATATTATTATAATTTTAGGTTAAAATATGCTCCAAAATTTTATATATTTGAATTTTATTTTAATGAATTAATCTTTTATTTTTGAATTTAAAATGTAAATTCAATTGTTAAACTTTTGTTAAATTGAAGTTCATTACAACATATTTTTTTATATAACTATCAAATAAATATATATATTAAATGTTGGACCCGTGAATTAAAAATAAAAAAGAATTTTAACTATATTAACAATTAGACTTGAATTTTTAAAATCTAAAAATAAATAAATTAAATTCTGAAAAATAAAGTAAAAAAAAAAACTAAATTCTAAATATATGAAAACTACAAGTACCTAAGTATATTTTAGCCCATAATTTAATTATGATTTTGGTGTTGCAAGAGGGAGTAAGAGAGGGAGGGGGGGTGACGTGACGTAGGTGTATAAGGACTCATATGTGTTCCGGGCTTTAAGGCTATATTAAGGCAGCAGTGAAAATGAGGAATTGTGCACTTTTGTTTGGCTTTTCTTCCCCAATCCAACCGTCCAAATCTAAAGGAAGCCGTCCCACTTTTGTCTGCATTTGTACTACATTTTATGTTTTACTGATTGCAACCCAAGTTATCACTACCTTCACTTTAACCATTATTTTTGCTCTCTAAACTTTTTCATTTACATCTGAAGGGATGGAGATTGATGATTGATGCATAACACATTACGTGTGAAATAATTTTTTTATTTAGACTTGATTGATAGTGTTACTGGGATTGAACTGGACTGATTGGCAGGAAAGTTGAAATGAAAATTATTTGATATTTCGATTTAGACAAAAGAATAGAATTGATTTTTGAGCAAATTATTTAAAATAAGTAAAAAAATAAAATAAATTTATAGTTGGCCCAGTTTATACTTTTTTAATTTTTAATTTAATTATTGTGAAATCAACAATCGAACCGATTAAATAAAAATCAATAATTTGATTCACCTATTCACACTTTCAAAACATAATTGATGGTTATAAATAGAAACAATATTTACGAAATTTAAACACTAACAACTAAAAATAAAATGACAAGTAAACACTGATCTACACAAGTTTTAAAAATACTCATTGATTTATGTGTATGGAAGAGTGTCTAGAATCCAAAATTTGTAACCTTTTCATCTCTTTCTATGTTTTTAAATCTAACTCATTTATTTCAATCTAGTATTTGGATGAGGATTTGTAGAAAAATTCATTTGTATTAAGGTGTTAAAAGTCTAAATATGAATTTACTTGTTTAGGTAAATATATCAGAAATTTTCAAATTTTGTGAGTAATTTCAAGAGAGAATTTTAATAGCTCAAATTCCTTTTTTTCAAATTCTATCTAAAATGTGATTTTTCAAAATCTCATATTTTGATTTAATATACATAGTCTCACTACAAGATAAAAATTTAAATCTCAAATTTTATTTTTAATTATTTATATTATATATTTTTAAAATGTTATTTTATTAAAACTATTTATAATTTGAAATTTTAACATAATATTAATAAATTTCGGATGAGTGTAAGTTGAAATAACTATTAAAAATTATTTCTATATTAATAATTATATTGTTAAAGGTTAAATATGTCACAAAATTTTGTACTCTTTACAAATTTAAAATTTAGTCTCTCTATTTTTAAATTTTAAAATTCAAATCTAACATTTTTTTAAATTTGTTAGTGTGATAGTTTGAAATAAAATGAATCGTTCTTCGTAGTCATGTAATTAAAATTAACATTGTAATAATATGACTTTAACCGTTGGACTTAAAATTTAAAATCTGAAAAATAAAAATATAAAACTAAATTCTAAATTTATAAAATTACATTAACTCTTGAAATTTGTTTTGGTTTTTTTATTTATTTTGGTAATTATCATAATTGGACTTCATATTTCTCCACAAAGATGATAATGTATCTAGGTTGTGAATAAAACTGACAATTTTAGAAAAATCAATAATTTCCAACCGTTTTTATCAAGAGTATGTTTGAACAGTATAGAATAATTGAATAAAAGTGTAATTATACTCACTTGTAGCAAAAATTGTAATTTCCTAGATATGTTTAGGTAATACTTTCACAAAGACCTATCGTAATATTTGCACTATCATTAATATTATCATGATAATTTATCAAGCTATCACAAATGTAAGAAATCGGACTGGACGGATTAAATCGAAAACTAATGGCCTATCCGGTCTGGCACATTCTAAGAATCAGGATATTAATAAATCGTTTCAATTGATTCAATGGGTTGAATCAATGTTCCACACTAGTTTGACCTTTGATTTTTTTTTTAATAAAGGTTTGAATTAAATGTTGAAGAAACAATAGAAAAAGTTACCCATGTAACAACCTTTGTTTCTTCTTCAAGAAATGCTTCATCCATTGGTTTCTTTCCGGTTAAGAGTTCAATCGAAACAACTTCGAAACTATAAACATCGCCTTCGCCGTTGCTCTTCCGGTATCGAAATATTCTGCAGAAAAAAGTACCAAGTTTTAACTTAATTATCAAACAATCAAACAGAGCAGATGAAAAGAAAATGTCTGCAAACGTTGTTTTGTCATAACCCTGGGGCTAAATATCCAAAGGTTCCAGCCACAAACGTTGAAACATGAGTCTTGTCTGGCTCCATCAATGTGACTAACCCGGAATTGTAGTTACGGGAATAAAATATTGTGTTTAACAGTATTTGAATAAAAACTTAAACCTCAAATTTTATTTTTAATTAATTATAAATATATTTAAAAATTTTATTTTATTAAAACTATTTATAATTATTAATTTGAAATAATTTTGGGATTTTTTTCTTTATTTTTTCTTTACTCTTCTTCTTCTACTATTGCAAGTTAACGGGGGATGGTGTATAGGTTGCCATTTCCACATGGGATGCCAACATGGCTAGTAACGGGTCACCTCAACTTTGTCTTATATCTGTAACAGTAATGACTGATTTATCATTTTTTGAAAGTTGAATGAGTGAATTAAAATCAAAGTGATTGTTTTGTCGATTGCATTAAAGTTGAGTGACTATTAGTATAATTTACCTTATAAATATTTAATATGTGATATTTGAAATCTAAAAAAATAAATACAAATTTTTATTCAAATATACCATAAATATAATAATTTAAAAATATTTAAAAATATTTATTCAAAATAATATTCAAAAATTAATTTAAAATGAGATCCAAAATTAAAAATATATTTTAAAATTAAAAAACAAACCCAAAACTTAAAATTTTCATTTTGCTTCCCTACTTTCTTCCCTTTGCTATATTTATGAATGGATAGTCTTATTTATTAATATATTTATAATCATAATTATAAAAATCATTTCTATAAGTAATAAATGAGTATTACACATATGAATAATGATGATAAATGTAATAAAACAGTGACAAATATATTTACTTAAAAGACGAAATGAACTGATTGATCCTTTTGTATGGAAGTGTCGAACACGCAAATAACAAAGAAAATGATTAAATTAACTACATAAAACAAGTGCTTTTTTTTTTTTTTATCTTCCTGTAACAAATTAATAATTTCCTTGGGAGCCTCATTAAAAACTTGTAAACTTGATTTCCAATTCAGGCTGAATTTAGCAAGGCGATCTGCCACCAAATTTCGATTTCTTGGTATATGTTTAATCATCCACTTTCCTTCCACCCTCATGATGCGCTGAGCTCTTCTGAGAATAGTAATCCCGGAGTCCTCCAAATCAGGTTCAAACAAGACTTGAACGACTTCAAGATTATCAGTCAAGATTGAGATTTTCCTGTATCCCTTATTGAGCAAAATAAGAATTCCATCAAGGATACCCCAGACTTTAGCTTCAAACAGAGAACAGACTCCTAAAAAACGAGAGAACCCCACGATCCAATTTCCTTCATGATCTCTAGCCACGCCTCCTGTGGCAGCATGTCCAGAATTTCTGACCACAGCTCCATCCGTGGAAAGAAAAACCCAGGTATTATCCGAGATATTTACAGAAGTCGACCTGTGATTAGCCCTTTTATTGGTTCCCATGCGTGTCTCATATTGTTGAGCCCAGCAGCTAAAGTTCTTAATCACCTCATTTGCTGACCAGGAAAGCTTTTGGAAGATAAAAAGATTTCTATTATTCTAGATACGCCACACAATTAAACCAGATAAACACGGCCAAGAGAGTTCACTATCCTGCAATCTTTCATGAAAACAAAGGTTAAGTGAAAACCAATAAGGAAAATAAGAAGAAAAGAACCTTCGTTTAAGTTGTCTTGGAAGTACTAGCATCCACACATCCTTCGCAAAGGGACAGTCTCGGAAGGCATGAGTCAAATCTTCAATTGCATGCCCACACAAAGCGCATGAAGTACAGTGCCCAATCCCCCTTCTTACACGTTCCAAATTAGTAAGGAGTCTTTGCTGATAAGCCACCAGAGAAAAACTCTAACTCTTTGTGGTCCTGGGTATTTCCAGATAGACTTCAACTAATTGTCTGGAGGATTCCAAGTAGACTCTTTTAAGGCCCAATATGCACTACGAATCGAAAAATATCCTGAAGTTGACCGAGCCCAAATCACCATATCTGGGCCAGAATCAATGTGTGGAGGAGGAATACTAATAATCCTACAAATCACATCTTCAGGTAGTCATACTCGAAACATATCCAAATTCCAGCTTCTATCCAAATTAACAAAATCCCTAACACGGCAATCAAGATCAAGGTTAGTAAAGGATGGAATTTTAGGGATTAAAGAACCCATACCTGAAATCCAAGAGTCTTTCTAACATCGGACAGTAGATCCATCACCAAGAGACCAAATTAAATTTTCACGAAATAATAGCCATATCTTAGAAAGGGATCTCCATAAGTGGGAGCATTGACTCCTGCTAATCGAATCCAAAAGCTGTTCTTTCCAACTATACTTAGATCGTAGAACACGAACCCAAATGGCATCACTTTTGGAAACAAGACTAAACCTAATTTTCATGAGAAAAGAATTTGCTCATCCAAGTATCTAAAACCAAGGCCACCCCGAGCCCGAGGCTGACAAATAGAGTCCCAACCTACTAAAGACATTTTGGAATGCCCATCCTTACGACCCGAAATAAATTGTCTGGCCAATTTCTCAATCTCTAAGCACACACCTCTCGGAATCATCAGAGACTGCATAAATTAGTTGGGAATAGAGAGAAGAACTGATTGCGCCAAAGTGATTCTCTCTGCCATAGATAATCTCCTAGAGATTTTCGTGTTTAAGCAAAACAACTAGGAGAAAAAACAAATGTTGATGGGGTTTGACTTGGAAGAATGAGAAGGAGAAAATAGAAGATGGCGGAAATTTGCTGGAAACAAATTGGAAAAAGAAATAAATTAAAGAAAACCAATTTAGATGAAATTCGGCACCCCCTTTACTATATTCAAAACGATTTGAAAGTCCATAGGGTCCCATAATCGGCCATTGCTCCCCATGTGATAAAACTTTATCTATTAATTATCACCCTTCCCAATTAAATTAAAAATCATATCTATCCATTATCCCATCCATTATCACTCCTTTAAATCAAATAAAAAAATAAAAGAACCCATGTGCATATCAAACTCTTCCAGTAGGATGTTAAACAAAGAACCGTATGCGAGGCCAATTCCATTTTCACGCTTGGCATAAGTAAAATAAAAAAAAATCCAAATCTTTAACTTTATGATGGCTCGAACTTGGCTGACCCATCCTTGACCTTCCCCTTAGCGCGAGGACCAACTCTCCCAATTTGATTTTCATGTCAATTAACCACAACATTTAATTATAAACCTTCTTACTAAAGCTTGACATCGCGTATAAAAAAAAATAAAGCATAAATGCTCCCCCCATCCATTCGAACTGCACCTTCTCACCTCTCTCCGACTCTAAGTGGCGGCATGGAAGCCACTTTACCACCTGGACCTTCATGTCCCTTACCCTTGCTTACCATTTATTTATAAGGACATCTGAGGTCGATCCTCTTTAATGCAAAAAGAAAAATAAAACTCTGAGCAGCATCTTTGGGTAGCTCGAACCCAGCTCCACCTTTCAGCGCCACCTCAAGAGGCACCTAAGTGGTGCATGAAGGCCACTTAGCCTGGCTTGTTCTTTGTGTCACGATTAGTCCAAAATTTATTAAAGTCCTAACTAACCTAGCTCCTTCCTTTTTACACACTTAAAAAAATAAATTTTAATCTTAAGTCAGGGCTTTAGCACGGGTTTTAATTGAAGACCCAAAAACATGCCAAATAAATTATAAAATTTAATTAACGAGCACACACATGGGAAAATATTTAAATTACAAACAACCCCTAATTTGGGATGTTACAATTCTACCCCTTAAAAATAATTTAAGTCACTCGAAATTACTTACTATCGTCGATCGTATATCCTTAACTCATCGTCACTACGCTCTTTGCTTGTATTTTACTGATCTTAAAGAACTATCATACTTTCTACATTTCCTAAGTCCATAATCCAAGTTCCATACAGCTTTACTAGCAACATAAAAAGCGAACTAATGTAACCTGAACCAAGGCAATTAAGAGTATTCGAGAAATAAGGAACTTACAGTTGTGCCGTATCAGCACATCTTCCTCCTCATGACGGCCAACTACATAAACCAACCTTGGTTGCCTCGCCTCTGCACCTTGACACCTCGTACGCCATGTTACCATTATCATTACCTGCAAATTTGCGGAAACCCTGCTGTGGTGGTCCTTCATTTCTAACTGAGCACGGTTTTGACCTACGGTTGATTCTTAACTAACTTCGAGAGGGCCAGGTCCACTTTGGGTGATCCAGCGATCCACACTCAAAACACCCTCTGCTTCATTCCAAACATTCTACTCGAGTGAGATTTCCATATCCCAGCTGCTTTGAGGTGTGCTTTGAGTGAGCTTTGTGGCTCTTCCGATTCCCAAATCTAGCCCTCTTCTTCACATTCTTGCCCAGATCCAGGTGATCCAAAGCCTCTCTTACATTTTATTCTTTTTAGTGATTACATCTTACGGACTCCTTGATCCCTTGGACTGCATTAGCCTTTTCCCATTAGGACCGAAAACTTCACGCTCTTGTTGTGGAGCAATCGATGGCAATATAGATCATCCCTACTAGTCGAATCCTCAAAGCGGACCTGGTGATTCGATACTCAGATTGACACAATTCCCAGAACATAAGCGGCTCGTGCCTTAAAAGTACGCCTCGTATACGACCTTGACTTATTTCCATGCTCTAACCCAGGAAAAGCTTTCCTACTGAGCATCGGTACCTGGTGCCCACATACTTCTTCCGGAAAGCGACTTTGAAGTAATCCCATGTAAGATCATCCGCGTGGCACCATCTCGGACTAGTGAGCCACCATTGATACGCTTCATCTTTCGAAGCGACCTTGCTTCCTTTAACTTCTCCTCATTAGTCGGTCAAGATCGTCCATAATCTTTTCCGTTGATTCTAGCCAATATTCCGCAAAGACTGCCACTCCGACATCCGAAATACTTTAGCTCCGTTAGATCGGAGTTACTCGAGAACAGATTTTCGAGCTCCCAAATTTCCACTAGCCCCAGCCACTAACTCCAGGACTCGCAACACGCCATGCGATCGCCTCTCCTCCGTCGATCCTCGCCACTTGACTCAAAAGGCTGGAGGTGGTGGTAGTTGTGGTATTTCATTTCGAACCCCGGCAGGACCTAACGGGTTCGGACGGCACATCACCCGCTTCTGCGTCCCAATGACCCACGTCCTCTAGAGCTCATTTTCTAGCGTCGAGATCTGATTGAGGAGTTTTATGAATTAGTACTTTGGTTTCACTTATTTACCCGCAGAAGAGTTTTATGAAAAGGGATTTAAGAGTGGTTCTTTCGTATTCATACAAACACACAGTCTTTTCCATTCATTCATTCATCCATCAAACAAACATGAACTGCGTTCATTCGGAGAAACATTATAGTTTTGTTGTTGTTGTTTTCCACTACCGGTGGGTATTTTAAATTTTTGAAAAAACGTTCCTTGGTGTTTTCGTCAAAAGTATTTTGGAAATTTCAAAGTCTTGGGGTAATTTGGAAAAATTTTGAAATCTGGGTATTTCGATAATTTTCCAAAACCAGGGTAAATTTGTAAAATTTAATAAGTTAGGGATGTTTCAAAAGTTGTAAAACTTTGAAGATTCTTTTTGAGAGTTTTCCCGTTTTAAAATAGTGATGTTGCAAAAATTTCAAAAGACAGGGTCATTTTGGTAATTTTGCAAATTTGAGGGTATTTCCGTAATTTTTTCAAAACCAAGGTATTTTTGATAATGACGAAGTAGTTTTTTTTTTCTTCTTTTTTTCAAACATGGCTAGTTCCCTTTCGGGTTTTAGTCGTTATGTTCTAGCTTGTAACCGAGTCCTCTTGGTTAGGGTAAACCAAAGCTACGCACTGTGTAGGAATCCCACGAAGAGGAGGTGAGTCACAAGGGCTGCTTAAGTACCAAGCTCTTCGGATCCAATCTGAACATGCGCAGCAAGGGGTTACCACACCCAACGGCGACTTGGTCCTAGGTTTGTTTAATTAGGCTTTTAAAGTTTTATGTCCTTGTTGGGGTAAACTAGTCCTAAGGTTTAAAGTACTTATCACTATCTACGTTCCATGCTTCCTACCCTTCTACGGAAAATAAATCATCTGAAGTTAGGAGTACTTACTGGCGGATAGTCTTGGAGACTCGGTGCCATGCTATTCAAAACCAAAATATTTCTCAAAGGCCTACTAAAACATTTTGGGCCTTGGGGCCCCAGTAGGAGCTTTGAACTGGCTCGATACCAATTTGTAACACCCAAACCAGGCCCAAACATTACTGTTGAATTTGGTTTGCTCTGAGAAAACATTTTGAAATCTTTTTAAAACCGTTATAAGTTTTGTCGAAAACCTTGTGTTTTCAAGTCTCTTGTTAAAACCATACTTAGTGTTGTTTAGAAATATTTATTAAGTCGGGTTGCTTATAGATTTGAATGTGCCTGATGACACTTAAAACATTTTACGTTTAATTTGAGAAAACATGTGAACCCGTTTTAACATCATTAAATAATTTAAACAAAATATTCTAAACATGTAACAATAATAAAATAATTCTAGGAGGCCTTATTACAACTTGATTAAAATCAAACCAATAATAAAATAAAATAAGCCAAAGTTTAGAGTTCATTTATATCAAATATCCATCGTAGGCCACCTCGAGTCCATCCGAGCTCACATCCGATCTACATGTCACTCGAAATGTAAAGGAGAAGGTGAGTCACCAAGACTCGATATGTAACCCTTCCCAGGTTAAATACCACATCATACACAATTTATAACAAATTAACATGCATTAAGTCATGCACCCAACCTAGCCATCCAAACTCCTTTCTCTACCTCGTGTGGTACCAAACCACTGGTGGTGCCAAACCACTGGTGACTTAAAGTCACAATTGTGATACCAAATCACTGGAGGTGCCAAACCTCAGTGTCCAAAGAACACAAATTCAATGATGGGGCCAACCCATCGGTGTGATACCAAATCAGCGGCGTCAATCCCTTAATATAAATGCGTGGGGCCAACCCACCGTGGTGCTAAGCCACTAGCACGAGAGGCGATGAGGTGCCAAACCTATGGAGGTGCCAAACCTCGGTCAAAGAAATCACAATGTGGTACTAAACCACCGGTGTCCGCGACACTAATATCAACGCCCCTCCTCCAACAACCCACATATTTATAAGATGCATTCAATAGAATCATGCTAACCATGTTTACTTAATATCATCCCAACTCGCCCTTGCTAACTTTCGCCTTTCCCTTATCAACAACAAAGCTTAGCGTCGTTTAGTGACCTCTCATGAAAGAGAGGAACACCTAAATACTTACCTAAGTTCTGAACATCCTGAAATCCGAAAATTTGAATAATTTGATTGTGAACATCTCTTGAAGTAATCTTGGAAAAGAAGATATTACTCTTCCCAACACTAATTTTGTGACCCGAGATCTCACAAAACTGATTGAGGATGGAATCTAACAGTCGGGCTTGGTCAAGCTGAGCTTTGCCAAAGATAACCAGATCATCAACAAAAAATAAATAAGAGATAGTAGGGCCATTACAAGATAGCCGAATAGGATCTCAATTATCGATCTCCATTTCCATAAAAATAATATGTCCCAACCAATCCATGCAACTTTCGCCTTACCTTATCAACAACAAAGCTTAGCGTACGTTTAGTGACCCTCTCATGAAAGAGAGGAACACCTAAATACTTACCTAAGTTCTGAACTTCCTGAAATCCGAAAATTTGAATAATTTGATTGTGAACATCTCCTGAAGTAATCTCGGAAAAGAAGATATTACTCTTCCCAACACTAATTTTATGACCCGAGATCTTGCAAAACTGATTGAGGATGGAATCTAACAGTCGGGCTTGGTCAAGCTGAGCTTTGCCAAAGATAACCAGATCATCAACAAAAAATAAATAAGAGATAGTAGGGCCATTACAAGATAGCCGAATAGGATCTCAATTATCGATCTCCATTTCCATAAAAATAATATGTCCCAACCAATCCATGCAGAGAACAAACAAATACGGCGATAAAGGACATCCTTGACGGATTCCTTTAACCGGTTTAAACTTACGAGTGGGCACTTCATTCCAAAGGATCTGCATTGTAGATGAGGAAATAGCTGACATAATAACTTTTCGCAGAAAGATGGGGATTTCGGCCGCACTTAACGAGGCATAAATGAACTCCCAGCTAGGCTTTCTCCAAATCTAACTTTATAGCCATCCAATTATTGCTTTTTCGCTTACACCGCATAGAATGGATGACTTCTTGGGCAAGAATAATGTTATCCGATATGTTTTGGCCAGCTATGAATCCAGCTTGTTCCTGTGAGATCAATTTAGGAAAGATTACTTTAAACCTGTTAGCGATCACTTTCATAACCACCTTGTACAGCACAAAGCATAAACTGATAGGCCGAAAATGGTTGAAGCCTTCAGGATTTTGTTTTTGAGAATTAGAACAATCAGAGTGTTTTTCAACTCCTGGTCAATCTGTCTTCCAGAAAAGATTTCTTTGACCCGTTAACACACATCACCGCCAATAGTATCCCACTAATTTTGGAAGAAGAAGGCATGATACCCATCACTGCCAGGCACTTTCAGAGGAGCCATATCAAATAACGCCCTTTTGATTTCCTCATTAGTGACATCAGTTTCCAGAAAAGAGACCTCCGAATGAGTAAGTTTAGGGAATCCAAATCTAGGTATACCCCTTAAAGTAGGTGGAGTCTCACAATAGAGCCTTTCAAAAAATTCCACCTCCTTAGACTGCAAGATGTCTTGTTCAGAACACCAATCCCCATCATCAATACGTAAGGTAGAAATAGTCTTGAATTTCCTTCTTTTGATCGTACGACTATGAAAAAATTTCGTGTTTCTATCCCCCAAATGTAGCCAGTCACAACGAGCTTTCTGTCTCCAGAGTAAGTCTTCATGGTCAAAGACATTTTCCAACTTATCTTTAACTTCCACTTCTTTTTTAGCCAACTAACTGGAAGGAAAGAGATCAATGGCCTTTTGAATGTTGTTAAGTGATCGCACAAGGATCCGCTTGCGTGCTCGAAACCCATACACATTCATGTTTCAGATTTTAACAGAAGAAGTAAAATTATTAAGGGAATCAATCATATTACCTGCATAATTCCACTGTTCTTTTACAAAGGTGGGAAATGTGTTATGTTGCGTCCATCCCGCTAAAAATCTGAAAGGTCGTCCTTTAGAAACTCCAATATTCGGGTAAGTGGAAAGTAAGAGTGGCCGATGATCCGACTTAATACGAGAGAGGTGTTGAACCAAGCACTGGGGGAAAGTTTCCATCCAATCATCATTTGCAAGTGCTCGATCCAATCTTACGTAAGTACTTCCTCGTTGCCAAGTGAAAGCGGGTCCACTAAATCTAAATCCTGCAAAGCACAAGAATCAACGAAATTACCAAAAAATTTACAGTGTTTACCTATATTACATGGACTTCTCTTGTTTGAGGAAGATAAAATAACGTTGAAATCTCCCATGATAAGCCAAGGAATAGACTGGTCTAGAGTAATAAATTGTAATCCTTCCCAAAGAAACTTTCATTTCAACCTGTCAGGGCTACCATAAACAAAAGAAATGAAGAGAGACTTATTGGAAATAAAATTATCAACTTGAAGAAAAATAAGAAATAATTTGAATCGGACAGAATCCTTCCATCCTACCCATATACCACCAGAAAAACCAACCGCTTCAACTCGATGAGAAGAGTTAAAGCCCAGTTGCTCAATAACAAAATTAGCTTTTTTACCGCTTACTTTCGGTTCAACCATGCAAACAATATCCGGTCCATGTTTCAAATTATATTCGCGAAAAGCTCGAATAAATTTCCTACTAGCACACCCTTGACAATTCCACGAGAAAATTTTTAGAGTAGGAACCATTAAAATAAAATATAATAAAAAATAAATAAAAATAAAAGGAAAATTAACTAAATAATATCAAAGCCCACACAAATATAAACAAAATATTAAAACCCAACGAAATTAATCAGCCTTACTGTCTAGGGGTATTAAACCCCTCCATGAGTTCATCATTTCTGGTAGTACTTCTAAAATCAACATTCTCCTTGGTGATAGCCGAGATACTCTCAGCTAATTGCTCCATGGATTTTTTTAGTGAAACATGGTGATGGCCTGAATTTTTAAAGCGCACGTTGCTTCTATATAAGCTTTTGTTTTGCTTACTATTTTTGCCTTTAATTTTCAGACCCTTGCCTGAATCAAAGATCCCCACCGGAGCCATGAAGCTGTTTAAGGGCAAAGAGTCTTTGTTTTCAAATAAAACCATTGTCGTGTGTTTGCCGGAATCAAGACTCCCCATGTCAACTAGCCTGTCACCTCTAGTATACTTCTTTAAATTCAAGGTAATTTAGTGCACAGTAGGCTCCTCTTCAGAATGCAAAGCTTCTCCATCGTTGGTCTGCTCTGTTGTAATTTTCACTACTGCTAGGGCTCGATCAGTGCTGGCAGTAACGATAGCATCCTACTGACTCACTTCATCTTGGACAGTTCGGCCCATCAAGCTCCAAGCGTCGTTAGGTGAGAAAACTCCAAGGCCCAAAGCATTTGTAAGCTTTTCTAAATTCTGGACAGATTCATTAGAATTAGTATGGGCCAATTTAGGACCCAAAAATGATCGGGCCAAAATCAGTTTTGGAGCATGTTTCCTTGTATTTGCCATTATTGTTTTTCTTATTACCATTGTCTGACTGTTGAAATGAATCCCTAAATCTTTCCTTCTCTGATCCTTAATTAAAATATCTTTCCCTTTAGACTTCCGCAAATCAGCCATGTCCCTGTCTTGCATTTCTTTCAATAAATCCATATTCTCAAGGCCACTGAATCGCGAACCTTCCTTTTCCCTCTCATGAAATTCGATTATGTGGATTTTCCCTTAATTTGCGCCTTGACTTTCTATCTACAATCATCCATGGCTCGTAGTTACCGTCTTTCTTCTTCGATCCTTTAACGTTCAATTTTTGAATCTCCGGTTCCGTTAAAGGTGATCCCCTGCTCACCTCAACCATAGATTCAGGAGATTTGAAGTTGCAAATGTTTTCCACATACCCATACCGGCCATAGTGAAAGAAGATTGTAGAGAGGGATTCGTATTCTACCCTTTGTTTTCAGCCATTAATCCAGATTTGAGACACCAATGGCTTTTCTAAATTGACATAAATAGCCATCTTAGCAAATCGTCCCCTCGTCCTACTATCGGTGTTCATGTCTAACTTGACCACTTTGCCCACAAGTTCTCCAATTTCTGTAATGATTTTGCGATTGTAAAGATAATTAGGTAGTGCAAAGAATTTAATCCATGCCATCACTACACTTGGGTACGCCTGAGTAGGATTGAAAGCCATCGTCCAGGGCTGAACAGTCAAATATTGACCGAAAATAGTCCACGGACCTTCGGAGAAAGCCTTTTCGCAGTCCAGTTTCTTCTGGAATTTGACTAGAAAGTAACCATTTTCAATGTCCATCATGTGAATAGGGGTTGAGGGTCTCCACATGCTGTATATTTTGTTCTGTAGAACTGAAAAACCAATGTTATAGCCTAGGAGTTTTAAGGTCACAGTGTTATCCATACCCTGAATGAGAATTTGGTGAATCCGATCTGAAAAAGTAGTGGAAGGAACTCCATTCACTACAAATCTCTGAATGTCTCCTTCCAAAATATCAATAGCTTCCTTTTCATCCGAGTCATGGAGTCCACCCTTTGAGGACTGACCGACAAGCATGTCACACCAAGAACTAGGCTGATCTGAGGGTCGCTCGATCACCATGTCATTACTCGTCTCTTCCTCCTTGTCTCTAAACCTAACCTTCTTAGGTGTCATCTCCTCCATAGTGGGATTCCCAGGATCAGCAATATCACAGAGAGAATTCATTTCAGATGGTGTATGTTAGAACACTATACACTATTCGTCGTCCCATTTTCTATTGTCATATAAGTGGAAAAAAAAAAAAACAGAATCTTACCGACTATAAGGCTTCAATAATAGAAATTAATTAATTGACCAAGACTTTAAAATTCAAATATCTACTATCAATTTATGTTGATAGATACTAATCTTCCTTTGTGAATGAGTGAGTGCAAATTACTTCCAACTTCGGATACTGGAACAACTTGCTCAAAGTTTCAATACAACCTCTTAATTTTATGTTTAACATTATATAATAGTAGAAAATTAAAAGCCATTGTCTTCGTCCCATTTTCTATTGTCGTATAAGTAGAAAAAAGCAATCAGAATCTAAATCACCAAGTCTTCAATTACTCATTTTATGTCCATAGATATTAATATTCCTTTGTGGATGAGTGAAAATTACATATATTTGGACTAAAAATAAGGAGAATTAATGAAGGTCTCATCGCTCCAGTGCTTTGGTTGCTGACAAGCAGGCATAAGCGAGGTTGCCTAAACGCTCCAACTTGTGGGTCAAAAAGGATAGCCTTTGCCATCTTCTTCGATTTCTTCCTCCACCTTCAATCTTACTTCCAACTTCATAATCCATGATTTAGAAATAACCCACTCAAATAGTTATCTTCTTTATCAATATTACAAGGAATGCCATGAAATTTTCTTATTTGACACGAATAGTAACTTTTTTTTTTTTAATAGTCTAAAAGGTCAAGAAAAGCATTCACTTTAAAATTTTTTAAAAAATCAATTGACCTCTTATGAAAAAATTGCATTTAATTGAGCCGACTAAAAAATTAATTGGCTCTTCCCGATTAGCGGGAACCGTTAGTTAACTAGTTTGACCATTAACCGTGTTGATGTGGTTGATGGAAGCCACCAAAAGTTGCCATGTGTCAATATAGTGACGTGCAAAAAATAAAATATATATTTTTTTTACAAAAATGAAATCTATTCTAAATAATAATAATTAAAATGTGCATATAAAATAAATTTGAACAAATGATTGTTCAAATTCATTTTGAATGAGTGCAAAACTAATAATTTTTTTTATTTGGTGAATTACAATAGGAGAGTAAAACCCTAACAGTAGCACAATTAGCACAACTCGAATCCAGGCCACACCTGGGGCGATGAATACCTTGACTAAGAGCATTGTTAAGAGCAGAAACATCACAATGAAATTGATGACTAAGTTGGTGAGCACTTCTCCAATCACTAAATGAGAAAATAGAAAATACACAGAACACGAGAAAATGATTATGCAGTTTGGTTTCCCTATGCCTTTCGAGCCTAACTCAGTGAAAAATATTCTCTCTTCAACAATTACAAAGTAAACCTACTCAATCACACACATTGTGATCGTTTCCCTCACCCTTACACTTTGAAGATACAATACTCCAACCGCTATGAACACCCCTTGTGATCACAGCAAGTAAAACCACACCAACAAGTTTCACTTTAAAATAACACTCTTAAAAATATTCTCTTAAGAACGGATTAAGTGTCTGTACTCAATACATGTTCCTAAATAAGTCTCTCAAATATATAGATATTGGTTTTGAGACTTGCTTACAATAGAATATTTAATACAATCCAAATAAAATAGTAATATGATCTAAGTAATACAATATAATAATAACATTTAAGATAAATATGGACTCTTGATAGCACAACATCATAATCACAATCCAATCTAAAGTCCATAATCCAAGGGATTGCTTTAGAGAGTTTCGATTCAAATCAATTACCAATATTCACATTCCTAAGCAAAAAGATCTTCCATAATGGATTAAATATTCACCATGTAATTAATATAGCTCAAATATAAGGTTCAATAAATTGTAAACATCTAAATATGGAAACGGTCTCCATACAGATTTGTTGGCTAAGGAAGTAGACACTCTCTCTAGCACCAAATTACCAGTTTCATATTTTTTAACAATAGAAAATAATAATTTTAATTTATAAGAATCAGATAATTGATTCCAAAACTAAATTATTTAAAATAACAAGTTTAATGTATTATTTAGTTTTGAAATCAATTATTTTTTACTATATTATTTTAATATTTTTGAACTTTTTTTTTTGGTAAAACTAAATGACAATTATAATGCAAGATAGAAAATAAAATTGTTATCATTTAAAATTATTGATTTCAAAATTGAATGAAAAAATAAATTGTTTTCAAAATTATCTGAAAGCATTATACATTATAATTAATAGTGAATCTCATATATTAATTTAATATTATAATTTTCATGTAAAAGTTAATAGTATGGCTAATGTTGGAAGTGATAATCAAGTTATGGAAGGAAATTCTGAATTTACTTAAAGAAAATTTCTTTTCAATATACTTAAAAGAAAATTTAATATAAATAAATGTACCATCTTAATTGTTAAAGAATCTGCTTGAACTATCGAGAAACTCTCTTCTGTCTGAAACACTATCTCTGGTTGACTTTACAGTAGGAGCAAATTCCACGATATCGAATTGTGGTGTTGGAAGGGCTACGAAGAAAGTAAAACAACTGCTGGAGTTATCTATAGAGGTATCTGACACGATAGTGGATGGGAACGGGTAAATGGTGCAAGAAGGGAACGTGACCAAGGATTCGTAAAAGGCTAAGTTGATAGGTAATATATTAATTATAGATGGAAATATTCATATGGAAGAGGATTTCGAGTTATAGGATGAGGATGTGACGATGGAGACAGTGAATGAAATTCCTTCAATCACGTTTTCGAATTGTGTTCATAGTTTTATTGAAAAGAAAATGGCTTTATTAGTTATGACCAAATTACTGGGTAGGAAAATTGCATTCAACATCTTACTCAACAAGGTGTCTGTACTGTGGAATATCAGGGGCCGATTTCAATTAATGGATATAGAAAACGACCTTGTCCAGTTCCATGATAAGGATGATTTTGACAATGTGTTGTGTCCTTGGGTGGTTTTTGGACATTACTTGTCAGTGAGAACCTGGTCAGCAGATTTCTCAACAACCAACAGCGAGGTGGACACTTAGGTAGTTTGGATTCGTTTTACAAGTTTGTCTGAGGGATATTATTCTGATTTTTTGCTTAGGGCTATTGAAAGTATGGTCGAACCGGTTTTTCGTTTCGATGCTCGAACTGATACAGCAGTCAGAGGGCAGTTCGCTAGATTAGTTGTTAGTGTGGATCTAAAAAAACCACTAGTTTTGAAAATTAAAATCAATGGTAGGATACAAAGAGTTAAGTATGAAAGGTTACCTAACATTTGTTTCTCGTGCGAGCTTTATCGTCATAGTTCATCGTTATGAACCGAAAAGAAATCAGCTATGACGAAGGATGTGACTGCTTCTACCGATTTAGGGGCTAAGAAATCGAATCTTCAAACTAGGGTGAAGGAAGAGGTGTTTTGTCCTTGGATGCTAGTTGAACGACGATAGAGGGGGAAACCACGTGGTTCATCGGAGGGAAGAAGCATCAGCAGTAACGGTAGTTTGGTGGGTTCAAGGTTCACCATGTTGGAGGCTGAGGAGGAGGAGACAAGGGCTGATAATAACGTGGAGAGTGGGTTGAATAGGGCTGGTGTTTTGTAGGAAAATCTAGCAGTGATTTTGACTAGGAAAGAAACGGTGATGGATGAAAGGAAAGGTACGGGTTCGTCGGTAAGGAAAGAAAATGATGCGGCTAATGGGGAGGTTGGGTTTAGGAGAAGGGATGTTAGGGTTAAGGGTAAAGGGTAAAGAGGTTAGTGGAAATTTCAAGTCCACAACACATATAGGAGCTTAGAATCTAAGCTTGTAACCGTCTTCGTACATACTAATGTCCAAAGTGTGAATACTACAGTAAAATATATATAAATGAGGAGGTATCTACATGTATATGGGTTCAGTTGTAATATAGTTACAACGGAGTGAGTACTTCGAGAATCGTACTTAAGGGAGGCTAGTGCTAGATAAATTTTAACCTAAACACCAAAAGATCTAACTATTAATTGAAATAGGTTATATTACGCTAGTATAAATAAAAAGAGTTTTTAATATTTTTGTACTAATAAAATATAATAAAGAAAGAAATAACTATTAAGAGATTGAAAAGTAGAATTAATCAAATCTGGTTATGGGTGATTAGCTCGTTTTGGTAATTTTCATCAACTGTCATTTTGGGTTCCTTGTTAATCAACTAGTCGTTATCCCAACAGTATATTCCAATACTAAAATAACTAGTTGGCAATGACTACTTATCTTTCAACCTCACAGTCCAAACTGACTTGGGGTGAAGGTGTTCATAGATGGGCCATATCAATTTTGAGTTAATTCCCACTTTGATGACTTCCTAGGGTTGTCAGGCTTAGGGTTTAGGTTCTTCCTCTCTCAAACAACTGATCCGTTGAGTAACCCTATAAAATAGTTAATAAATCATACCCCCACTCGCTAATCTCCCATAGAAGGATTAGTTCCTCATGGTTTTCATAAATAATATAGAATCAATATAAAGAGTAAACATGATAAATGAATCGAAAGTATAGAGTTTAAGAAAAAGTCTGATTTGTATTAAGAATCCATAAAGTTT
The DNA here is from genome assembly GCA_025506655.1 of Gossypium rotundifolium. Taxonomy (NCBI): domain Eukaryota; kingdom Viridiplantae; phylum Streptophyta; class Magnoliopsida; order Malvales; family Malvaceae; genus Gossypium; species Gossypium rotundifolium. The sequence goes on from CP106728.1 coordinate 149,787,707, forward strand.
GATTGTCTCCACAAATCAGATCTCTCGAGATAAAACAAAGAACAAACTGAAAGTAAATCTAAAACCTAAGAAAAGAGAAATTAAACTAAAATTAAAGGAGAAATTCTAAGCTAAGTAATTGGTGTCTATAATTGGTTCGCGAGCTTTAAGTTTGATTTTGCAGACCAAAACGCCCCCTAGCTTGTGTTAATTTTCGTCCAGAGTCAATGTCGCGACAAATCAAGACATGTGCCGCGACATAGGAGTTAGTAGACTCCTTTTCAAAATGTCTTTAGGGGTATGTCGCGACACTCTTCAACTGTGTCGCAATGTTGAAGGCAGCTTTAGAATTTCTCCTTTCTACTCCCTATGTTGCGACATCGAACCCTCCGTGTTGCGACATAATGACCAATATCAATTTAACATGCCTTTTAATGGTTTCCTACACACTTACAGAGTTCATTAGCTCAACCTTAGGCCTCATTCAGCTCGTAAGGTTAATAAAAGACTCAATTTGCACATTTTATTGAATTTAAGAAAACTTAAAAAAACCTAATTAAAACCTAATGATAATACTTGTGTAACACCCCAAACCTGTATCTGTCGCCGGAGTAGGGTTATAGAATATTACCAACCAATCAAAGCATTTAACAACCAATTCATAAGTAATCATAAGCATATTCTAATAACTTAATTTAACATCACATTCACAAAACAACTAACAACCAAAGGCATCCTAGGTACATGCCATTACAAAATTAAACATCACCACACTTAAGATCAGGATTGTTGTTGTTGGATACTGAGTCAGCGATCAAAAGAGAGTACCTAACCTACGCACGGAAAACAAAATCACACGTTGAGTAAAACTCAGTGATATTTCTATGATCCAAACATTTTAAGACATGATATAATACATGAATGCTCAAATTGAATTATGTCATCATATTACTATCTAAACATACAATTACAAGATATCACCATCTCAATTTCATGCCTTCATCACTTTATTTCATACTATACTCAATTTTCACAAGTATTCACCTTTAGATGGTTTGAACATATATATCAATTCACACCACTTGCTATGAATAGCTTTGCATAGATCAATCAACAATGTACTCATATTATGGCACAAACCAATCCACATTAAGCAACCTCACTTATTTGAAATAAACACAAGTATATCTAAAGCATTTGAATTTATTTCGCAACTTTAATAATCTAACTCAAAAATATATCATGTTTTCCATGTATCACCATTTCAATAAATTTTATACACACATGTATTGGTGCATATTAAACAGTTACCATAGCCATAAGCTAATGATTTAACACATAATTTACCGATATCATCACATGGTAAGATAAAGTAAATAAACATAGCATCTCTTAAATCATACCTTTCATATTCTTGAATATTCATACTTTAATCATTGGCACATCATACCTTACAATATTGTTGTAGTGAAGTCAATTGAAATGCTTACCGGAGCTCACACAAAGTGTGTTAAACGATGGTCGAAACCATCCCTTTTTTTATAATTGATGAATACTGTGAGACAATTGAAACCTTGGTACATGTTTCCTTTGTACCATAGTCCAACTATGGTCTTACATATGCATTGCCATGACCCTTCCATGGTCTTACATTCATAGTGCCATAACCCAGTTATGGTCTTATCATCAGAATGCCATAGCCCACTAAGGTCTTACATATAAACACTGCCATGGTCCAACCATGGTCTTACGTCCATAGTGCCATAACCCAATCATCAGAATGCCATAGCCTAGTTATGGTCTTACATATAAACACTGCCATGGTCCAACCATGGTTTTACATGCGAATGCAACTTGTCTCCATTGATATCAGAAATTATCATTTCCGTAACTTTTTACAATCATGTTCTATCAAAAAATCAATTTAATATCAGTAATTTTATATTATTTAAACTTTTATATTCATAAAAACTTAGAAATATAATTGAATTCATTTTAATGAACTTACAGAGCTAATTTACAGTAATGGCTCCAAATTTCTCAATCAATGATTGACATAATATTAATTCATTATTTTCGTTTTCAATTACACACATCAATATAATGTAATATTATGCAAATAGGTTCATATATTTCACTTCATACATTAACCAACATTATTTAACTTCAGTCTCATCAATTCAGCAATGCAGCTCTGTAACAGTTCGAATTTGACCCTAATCTGAACGGTAATTTTGGGACCACGGATCCGAGTCCAAAAAATTTTTAAATATTATTTTCGGTGTTTTTTATATGTGAATTAATGTGTGAAAGTTTCGTATGAAAATTTTATCGTTTGAGTGTTTAATTTGACAAAAAGGACTTAATCGTGTAAAGTGTAAAAGTTGCATACTATAGTGAAAAGTGCTAAAATGATAATGGATTTCTAATATGAGGTATTAAAAGAGCAAATAGCCCATTTTTAAGTTAGTGGGTGGTATATGACAATAGTAACCTTAAGTTATATGTTATAAAATTTTATAAGATAAGGTTAAAATAGTAATATAATAATAACATATGTAATAAAACATAAAAGAAAAAAATATGTGTCATGTTCATCTTTTCTAAGCTCATTGCCGAAACTAAATAAAGAAAAAGTAAGGAAAAGCAAGCTTGGTTCGACCATTGTTGAATTAAATTCAAGGTGAGTTTTAGCTCGGTTCTTGATAATTTTTACGTTTTGAGATCGTTGCTTTGAATACTATCCGACCCATGCTTTAATTTTTGTGTTTAATGAATATTTTGGGTTGATCCATTGATGATAGTTAATTTTTTAGGTTGTTTGAGGATAAATTATGATAAATATGTGCTAGATTAACAAGTTTTGTCTTTGAATTTTTGATGAATTTGAGTATTTTGGGCTAAATTGCAAAAATAAATTTTTGAGGGATAAAATGCAAAATAAATGAAATAAATGGACTTGTATAGTCCTTATGAATATTCAGCCCTTAGGTTGTATAGTGAAATTTTGTGTATTTTGTATTTTATGCAAATAGGACTAAATTGTAAAAATGTGAAACATTAGGGGTAAAATGGTAATTTTCCTATCTATGTGTTTTAGGATTAAATTGAGATGAAATGTGCTTGAATGAGCTAAATTTTAATGTGTTTAGATCAAGAACAAAGAAAAACGGATTTGGATCGAGGAAAGGCAAAGGTTATCGAATAGCCGGTTTTCGTCGTCCATCGATAGCCTAGGTAAGTCTTTAAGCAAATTAATTTCGTAAGAATTGATTATAACCTAGCATACATGTTGAATTATGAACTTGTGGAATTAAACATGTTAAAGCCGAATGTGAGGAAGTAATTTAGCAATGCATGTAATCGAATTCATTGAGTTAACTATGTGATAGTGATGTGAATTATATGTGATATTTGTGATATTGTTAATGTGTAATGTGAATGAGTTGGTTTGGTAATAAAAATATCGGGCTTATTGCCTAGCAGGCCTTGTGCCGGTGAATTGTATCAGGCTTTGAGCCTAGCAGGCCTTGTGCCGGTGAAGTGTTTTGGGCTTATTGCCTAGCAGTGAATCTGGGTGATCAAATTTCGACTTCGGTCTAGCGTGCTTAATGCCGGTGTACATTTCGGGCTTTGATGCCTAGCAGGCTTAATGCCGGTGATGTGTTATAAATGGAGAAATCATGAATCATACAAGGAGAAAATTATTTAAACTCATGAACTAAAAGTACAGGTATGTTTAAGCCTTCTATATTTACCAAAGGTAAGGTAGTTGGTATTGTATTATTTAAATTAAGTGTGTTATGATATGGTTGATGATTCGATAGGAATTTTGATATAAGCTATTGAGCTTACTATTGTTGAGTATGAACATTATAATGGAATTTGAGCTTATATGTGATATTTTGGAGAACCGGTTTTAAGTGAAAATGTTAAGAGTGAAAGAGTTAAGGTGTGTTTGCATAAGTATTCAAATAGGTATATATGATTAACGTAAATGTTGTACTCACTTGACTTGGAATATGCGAATATGTGATATATTTTGGTGTTTTAGTGAATTATGTGTTTATGGTTATAAAGTGCAAATACTTGAGTTAAGAAATTGATAGCATTCGGCCATGTTTAAATTTACATGTTAAAATGTTTATATTTAATGCCATAAGTTTAAAAATTAAAATGTTTAAGTGCTTGAATGATATATAGAAAATTTGCTTGAGATTTACTAAGCTAGTAAGCTTACTCTGTGTGTGTTCAATGTTCTATTTTTTTTTTTAGATTTGGTCAAACTGCAGGCTCGGGAAATCGTCAGCAAAGTCAACCACACTATCATCTTTTTGGTACTCCTTTAGTTCGGTTCATTTTGGATAAAGGCATGTATAGGTTGGATAATGTCCATGTTTGAGTTGGAAACTTTGTCTTTATATGTATTATAGCCATACGAATATGGCTTATATTTTGTGTTAGTTTGATGTGGAGACATATGGTTTTTTTTAATGATCAAATAGTGTATATGGTTATGTCATTATGATGCAAGGATTATATGGATTCATTTAGCTTATATTCGGCAATGGTATAGGCGCATATAATAAGTATAATTTGGTTTTGTAGGTAATGGCATTATGGGATAAGATAATGTTTTAATAATGTGAAATTAGTCATAGAAAATAAGTGTGATGTGTTGGTTATATTTATGTTTTGTATTCAATTATGTTTGATGAGGAGTTAAATTCATTCTTGGCAAAATGCGAAATGACACATGCTATTGGTAAATGTGTAACGTTTGGTATATATATGAGTTTTGGTATGATTATTTGGTTGAAATAATGGGAATAGGCCGAATAGGTGCTTAAATAGTTTGATAATATGATTTGTTGGAAATGATAAAAATGCATGAGTTGAGATGATCTTATACATTTATAGTATAAATGTCTGTATATGAATCTAACTATGTGCATACAAATGAATTCATGTAATCATTGATTTGATTGATTATTTGGTTCTTTCTGAACTTTGGTAGGAGCTAGGTACATATAATTGCATATATGAAACCTTGTATATTTGAATAAGTAGATATGTATTTATATGATGTATATTGAGCTTGTAAGTTTGGACATTTGCTAATGTCTTTTATGCTGGTATATTCGGCCTTAAAGTGAGTTCGTATATGATGATAATTGAATCATGTGTTTTTTTTCAATCATAGATACGGTTGGGTTATTTGCTTGAATGTTTTCTAAGTAACTAAAGATATTGTAAATGAGGCCTACGGTACTTGCATTATTTTGAAATTTTAACAAAATGTATTTTGCATGTTCAGCCTATGTTTGTCAATGGTTGTACCGTATATGATTTGGTTTTAGTAGAATAAGTACATTATATGTATATGTAATTGTTTGCTTATATGCATATCATTATTTAAGTTTGATTAGATATGATTTAATTGATTGAATAAAAGTTATGATTTATCTGGTAATGCCCGTAACCCTAATTTGGCGACGGATACGGGTTAGAGATGTTACAAGCTCCGTATATAACATTTCCATACTATTAATTTAAGTCTAGTTATTCATTAATTCATTTTATCAATTGTTCATTGGATTAAATATACATTTTATCATATCTCAAATAATTAATAAATGTATACAAGTATTATATGTATCTATATAAACATCAAAGTTCACAAGTAAAAATTTAAATAATTCAAATAAGGAATTACGACTTACTTAGCATGTAAACACAAGATTTTAGTTTCCAAGGAAACTTAAAGAAATCATTATCTCCCATTACTAACATACTTCAATAGCCCCCCTCACTTCCAATCGCCCTTCCAACTTTGGATGCAAATTCTTAGCATTAAAGAAAATATTTAATTATTTCACATGGATATTGATAATTTACATGTACTGGACTATTCCGAACAACTTAATTGAGTCATTGAGGTCGCTTGTATAAGTGTTATATTTTAATATGTATAAATATAAATTAGGAATCACTTAAATAAATGCTAAAATTCTAACATGTTGGGCTGCTCAAATAGTATAATCAAAATTTAATAACACTCAAGTAATTGTTGAAATTTTAATATATATAGGCTGTTTCGGACAACCATGAATAAGGCACAACACTAAATTTGTTAAGATGGTATCACATTCAATATATCTAAACTTGGACAACATTAAATCTAGAAAATTATTCATGTAAAACATATTTAATCTGTCCAAAAATCGGACAACATAGTGCAGTCATTATTCAAGTCAAATGACATTCAATTTATTCAAATTTGGACAACATATGTCGAAACCATTTTTTTTTTTTTAGAAAAAACATGGATCGACTTTAAAAACGAAAATGGAGTCGCTACCGATCCTTTTTTGTTTAGGTGTGATCAGATCACCTTATTATTGATCGTTAAAACGATAGTTTTGGTCTACGTAATTTAGAAAAACGGGTTCGGGAGTCGATTACGCACAAGGAAGGATTAGCATCCTCGTGACGCCCAAAATTGGTACCTAATTAGTTATTTGATATCCTAATGTCGAAAATTTGAAAAGATTCTAAAATATGATTCCTTTTGTTAAAAAAATTAAATAAATTAAGCCAGATACTGGGATCTACTTATTTCGAAGGAATAAAATACCATACCCAGTGAGTTAGGATACAACATTTTGAATCCTCAAAACTAAGCTTGTCTTTCGCCGTTTAAACCTCGTACATTTAAAATTAAGAAGGGTGTTCAATTATTTGGGTCACATGAGAAAATGAAACCCAGTAAGTTAGGGCACAATATCTCAAAATTCTCCAAATACAAAATATTACCTTTGATTTTCGAAATCCTTATCTCGAGATAACGAAATGTCACATCCAGTGCGTTAGAACACAACATTTTCGAATTTTCGAAAATAAGTTTTTCTTAACTCATATGTCTCGATTTTAAAAGGAAAATAATAGGTTGTTCAAATTCGATGAGTAAAATCGAAACCCAGTAAGTTAGGGTACGATTTCTTTTGAACCTTAAAACACGGAGCATTTGCGTATTTTAAAAATCGAATTAATAAAATGTAATGCGATCATAATAAAATGGAAAATGAATTTAAAATAAAATGTCAATCGATTTGTAATGCTAGCTCGTATAACAACATGATGATGATAACAATAATAAAGGTAGAGATAAAATACAATAAAGTAAAAGCAATATAACAAATGAAATAAAATAAAAAGAGAATAGTGACAAAATGAAAGCTATATACAATAATAAAAACCCATAGAATAATAATAATAGTAACAAAATGCTATAATAATAATAAAATACATTAATAAACGAATAATAGTCAAATAAAAATAATATTAGTATTAGTAAGAATAATAATAATAATGAGAATAGCGATAATAATGTTGATAATATAATAATATAAAAATAATAAGGAAAATAATAATGTTAAGAACAAGATAATAATAATAGTAGATAACAAAACAATAAAAATATAGTAAATTTTAAAATAGAAAACATATACATTTATGTAGTAGTATAAAATAAATAATATATAATAATATAAAATAACTTAACCAAAAAAAACTAAATTAAAATGAATTTTAAATTAAAATAAAGTTAAAAATTACGTAAAATATGAAAGGTAATATATACAACAAGTAGAAAAATACATACAATAAAATAACCTAATGAAATAAAACAAAATAATTTGAGTAAAATAATAAAGAATAAAAAAATTTTAAAAGGTTAAACGAGGACTGGATTAAAACACGCGACGTATCGTAGGGATCAATTGGGCAATTATACCTTATCACCAAGATGGCCTCGTTTTGATATCCACCCTTAAATGGCCTAAGGACTAGATCGAAATAGAAGAAAACTTTTAAGCCAAAATCAAAAGTAACAGAGGATCGCATCGTGATATCTCGCAAAAGCGGAAGGATCTGTTGCGCAAATTACCCATTCAATATAAAACACGCGGATCTTATGATAACGAGTCGGGTCGTGTGAGGGTAGCCATGAAACGACGCCGTTTTGGGCCTTAGTGGCTTGCTCCAAAACGACGTCGTATGGAGAGGACTATAAATATTAAAATCAAACAAAAAATTCATTTCAGCCCCTTTAAAAAAAAAACCTTCAAACTCTCTCCTCTTTCTCCGAATCTGGCCTTGGGCTCCGGCGAGAGCTCCGACCATCGGCCGGCCAGTCACCACCGTAGATCGCTGCCATTGGCCACCGTACACGGTGGCCAAAATTCAGAAAAGTAAGTTTTTCTCTTTTTTTATATTTTATATATATATATATATGTAGTTAAAGAAATAAACTAAAATAAAATCTTTATGTACGAGCAGTTTCGAAAAAAACAAAATAAAAAGAAAAATTTGCGAATCTCTTCTCTGTATTTCTCTTTGTATTTTTTGTGTATCTCTCTAAAAAACGTCCATTTGCATATTACAATGGGTTTTTTATAAACCCCAAAAAGTACAAATTCTATTTTGCCCTCTTTGCTGCCTCTATTGTGGCTTCTTTCCTTTTGCAGGTCAAACAGCGAGAAACGCGACGGCGATAGGGCACGACTCGCGCTAACTGTGGTGCGACTGGTGGCTTGTTTTGGGCGCGAGGAAGGGACTACTGGACGCTTTCGACGCAGTGGAAACCTAGGGTTTCCTGCGTCTGAAGACTATTTGGGCCACTGGGCTAGCTTAATTTGTTGGATCGATTTTGGGCTAATCGGGTTTGGGGTAGAGTAGTGGGCTATGGGTAAATTGGTAATAGGTTGGGTTTGGGTAATCTCTTTTGGGTAGTCTATTTTGCCTGGTGTTGGGCCATGGGTGGCATTTGGGCCTTTGTAATCTGGACTTTAAAAAAAAACTGGACATTTAGTATTTTTGTTTTTTATTATTTATTTATTTTTCTTATTTTCATGGGCCTGGGCAAAATGAGCCTATTACAACATGAATGCAGTAGGAATTTATATTAGTTCATGAAACATAAAAGAAAGTCTCAAAGACTTACGTATTTGGATAGCATTAAGATGCTCTAAAATAAACAACATTAATATTCAAAATATTACAACATAAATTGGAAAATAACACCAATTCGATAAAGATTAGGATACTTCTAAAATAGACAACTTTAATGCACAAATTATGGCGGATAACTGGGTACTTAATATCAATTCGGATAACATTCAAATTCTTCATTTTAGCATTTTCAAATGACCCACCAAATCGACTTAAATAATAATTAACAATTAACTTATTAATGCAGCACATATTAAATACCAATTACATTCTTCAACAGCTTAATTTGGCATCAATTTAGACATCATTAATTAACATTATTACAACCATGTAACAGCCCGATTTTGGTTCTAATCCGAACAGTAGTTTCGGGACCACAAATCCAATGTAGTAAAGTTTATTTTTATTATATTTTTATGATCTACAGTTTCACAAAATGATTACGTGAAAATTTCGTTCAAAAATTTTGACGTTTGGGCACTTAATTTAGTCAAAAGGACTAAATTATAAAAAGTGCAAAAGTTGAGTTCTACATGCTAGAGGTGTTTAATTGCTATGAAATTTTAAATTGAAGGTCCTTAGTTAGTAATTAGACCATTGGATAAATTAGTGGACAAAAGTGGACATGGTGAGATAAAATTTCAAAGTTTTAAGTGAAGGGCATTTTGGTCATTTGGTAAATAAAAGAATAAAAAGGGAAAATAAAGCTAAAATTTGCTCATCTTTCTTCAACCTTGGCTGAAAATTGGGAGAACACCATAGCTAGGGTTTTTTCATCTTTCAAGCTTGATTGTGAGTACATCCTAGTCCCGTTTTTAATGCTCTTTATGTTTTTAAAGTCGTTATCATCCGAACTATCTATTTCTACCATTAATTTAAGGAAAGATCAAGGTATAGGGTATGACCCATGTTGGATATTTTTATATTTTGATGTCTAATGGTAGATTATGCATGTTTGATGTGTGATAAACAACTTTTGCTAGGTGGTTTTTAATGAAAATGTCAAAAGGACCTATTTGTAAAAAGATTATAAAATGTGTATAAAATTGTGATTAAATGAAAAATATTGACTGCTATAAGTATAAAATAGGATTGGCTAGCTTGGGAATCAAAGAAATTGAATAAATTTCATTTTTCTAGCTTAGGGGTAAAAATGTAAATATGTCAAAGTTTCAGAGAAAAATGTAATTTTTCCATAATGTGATTTTTGGATTGAATTGAATAACCTGAATAATAAATGGGTTAAATTTTCTATTATAGATCAATAGAAACTAGGTTCGGACCTAGATCAGGGGAAAAATAAAGTATTTGACGATTAGGTCCCATTCATACCATTTTTGTACCGAGGTAAGTTCGTATGTAAATAATGCATTGTTATTTATGCTTTAATTGCTTTATTATTGTGTGAATTATGATCGAATCCTTGAACGTGATGGAAAAATTTCGACAAGTGAGAAAATCTCGATTGAACCTAAGGAATAGGTAGGATACAAATGCCATGACATTAGGGTTATTTAAGATTACGTGTAAGACTATATCTTATGACATCAATATGAGATTTTGTTTAAGACCATAACTGGGCTATTGGCTTCGATATGAGATCCTATGTAAGACCATATCTGGGATATGGCATTGGTATGGCACTATGTGTGTGAGATTTCACGAGTATCCTTTAGTATTCTAAGTGGTTCAATGGGAAACGTAACAGAAATGTTAATGTTGCGAAAGACCATGGTATGTTGCTAATTGGTACAGGTATGTGCGTAGAACTTATGCCTAATGAGCTCGATATGTGAAGAATCTCTCGGTAAGGTTATGATTGTGCAAGATATGATATCAAGGTTTCTAATAATATCCATGCCAAGTTGGACTATGAGATTTATAATGACACCTATGTTAATTCATTTCAGGTTAGTTGCATGATAAATGTGTGTTTATGATGCTTATTATTTGCATAGGAACTTACTAAGCTTTAAAGCTTACTCCCCTTTCTTTTCTTTTGTCTTATAGTGTCACCAAGCCAGCTTGGGGATCGGAGATTGTTGGAGATCCATTCACACTATCAAATTATCATTTTGGGTACTTATGATTTCAATATTTTGAGTTATGGCATGTATAGGGTCTTGGTCTTTTTGATATGTGCCACAATTGATTTAGCCATATGTGTTGGCTTCAATAGTTGATAATTCATTTTGTAAATGGCCATTTGATATTGGCTGATATTGGTTAAGTATATATACATATGATGATGTTTTCATGAATGTGGTAAATTGCATGGTTTGAGATACTAAGTATATGATGTTTGTATGTGATAAATGATAGCATGTAAATGATCTATGGATGCCTTGTGTATGGTTGATTGGGTTGAAAGTATATGCTTGGATTGGTGCTATGTTTTGTTGAGTAGGTTGGTACATGGAAGGGTGGTAAAAAGGCTTGGTAAATAGCCTTATATTTTTTCACATGGGTAGACATACGGACGTGTGTTTAGGCCGTGTGCGACACACGGTTTGCCCCACGGGCATGTGTTTCAGCCTTGTGTCCCCTACACCTTAATTGTTGCAAAATAGAATGCTTAGTAATGAGCACACGGGCAGAGACACGGGCGTGTGTCTCAGTTGTGTGTACGGTACGACCTTGAACACTGGCGTGTGCCCTGGCCATGTGAAGTCTGCACCTATTTTATGAAAAATTATGAAAATTTAATCCATCACACGGCCTAAGCACATGGGCGTGTGACTTGACTGTGTGACCTCAATTTGATGATGACGTCATAAATAGAAAGCTCCCTAAATTGAACACGGCCTGAAGCACGGGCATGTCTTAGGGTCACACAGGCGTGTCCCGAACCCACAAAAGCGTGTGACCCTTTTTTCATGAAAAATTTCCTAAGTTTTATCAAAAGTTTCCAAAGTTCTCGGTTTAGTCCCGAACCACTTCCAATGTATGTTTTGGGCTTTGTAGGCTCGTTTTAGGGACGATATGAATGTTTTTGAAAAGTTTTAATTTTAGTGGAAATTCATGTCTCGATTTTGAATGTGTGCTGTGAATAAATTCGATAATGCCTCATACTCTATCTTGGCGTTGGATACGGGTAAGTGGTGTTACAAACTATTTCTCCCATTGTAATTAATTGTCCATCAACAGCCAAAACAACATAAACATACAGCTATTGAACACCATTTAACCAGCACATTAACTAATACTTAGACATAAATTTTGCAACATTTACTTTGTTTTTATTCTCATTCAATAACTTCATAAATGGTTGCATTAACCCCTTTAACAATTAGGTTTAGACAACATAAATTGCAATTAAATAAACATCATTAATTTAGCACATCAAATGGCATTTGGTCATACATCTACATCATTAACTTAGTCTTCTATTACCTTCCCAACTGCATTAATGGTAGCATCAAACACTCCTATTCACAGATTTCAGACAAAATAAATACATCACTATTTTTTCATTTCCCTTCATACTAGATGAACCAGTTTCAACATTTTAATAGAACAGTTAAGAAAAATAAAAGGAAAAAGGATGTGAGAAACTCACGGAGATTTTTCCCCAGCTGATCCTAGCTTCTAATATGCTCTTACACCTTCTTACTAAAACTCTCTTCCTCTCCTTTAGCAAATCATTGAAGAATTAAGCTTCTAAACAAGCCAAAACAATGGTTTTTCCCTACATGCAGCCAGTGTCATAGTCTCTCTCTCCATTCGAATGAACAAGCAAAAATAAGAAATAAGGTAAAGCTCTCTTCTCCCCCAAACAGTTGTCAAACCTACCTTTAAGAGGTTTCTTTCCCCTTCTCCACCCCCTCCTATTTTATTACTCATAATGTTTTTATATTATAACTATTTATTAATAATAAATTTCTAACATTTAAAACAATTTAAGCCCCCACCACCGTCCACTACATAAATACATAGGAATAATTGCATTATAAATCCTTTAGCTTTGATTTACATTATAATATTAGTTAACATAATAATAATTAAACTTTATAATATATATTCAAAGACATATTTGATAAAGTCATAACCAACCACTAATAAGATCACATATCTTATGGACTATTTATTACTTAAGTCCTATATATTTAATTCTATTTATAAATCCTACTTTATTCAATTACGTGTTTAGCCCATATACTTTAGCTAAATGATAAATCGTAAAAGTAACATATTTTAGGCCCACATTTAGTATGCTTTTGGATGATTTAGCCCTTGATTTATGTAAAAATGTGCTCTTAATCCTATCTTTTCATGTTTTTACTCAGGAAAGCACCCGAGGACGAAAAGAACAAGAAATGGGCTTAAAAGGGGCCAATTTGTGCCAAAGAGGAAATTGACACGGCCTGGACTTCAAGCCACATGATTGTGCCTCAACAATTAACTACGACACGGCCATGCCACAATTTACACAGCCATGCCCCAATCGACAGAATTGTGACACGGCCTAAAACGATTTACAAAGGCGTGTACCATGGCCGTGCCCCTACCGTGGGAGAGAGCAATTTCACTCGAATTTGGATACTTTGAGGCAAAGAAACATATTCCAAAGCCTATTCAAACACCGGGTAGGAGGTATACTTGAATTGGGGCACTTAGAGGCCAAGTAAAGGATTCCAAAAGTCTATATAAACACCTTAAGTGTATCCTAAAAAGGGAGCAATTAGCTAGGCCAAGGAGCTTAGCTAGAAGGTCAGATTTGTGGGAATTGCTCGAAGATAGCCAGTGGATCCATCTAAAGGAGCCGAAATTCTATTCAAGACGGCAAATTTCTCCTTCAATTCCTCTAGGGGGTTTTAGGGATTTCTTATATTTTGTTTTATCTTTTCTCTTGAGATGTTTTCTTTATTCATTATGAACTAAACCCTTCAGATACCTGAAGAGGATGAAACCTAGATGAATCTTGTTATTGATTTTTGAATTATATGATAAATATTTAGTTTGTTCTTAATTATGCATGCTTAATTCAAATTTGATGTGCTTAGGTGGAGGAGGAATAGACCCTGCTTAAGAGTAGATCTAGCATAATTAAGCAAAGTTGATCGCACACCTAGAGATAGGGTGACGAGATTTTGCCGGATCAGGGTAAAACCTAATATGGGTGTCCATAGATCGATTTACTACTATTCTAGGGGGTTATTATTCGGGAAAGAGATTTTCGTTAATTAACCTAGGGTTAGATGTTATTCGCATCAAGAGAGGGTTTAATATACGTTAGGGAGTCTTACGGATCAAACTAAGTGAATAAATCATATGGTTCAGTGTTAGATAACAAGTGAAGTCTAGGTGGATTCTTCTTGAGGGTATCGCCGTGATCAACTGAGTTTCTCTTCAAGTTATTTTCCAATTCATTCTTTCTGTATTTGTGTCTTTAGTTTGGTAAGTCACTAATTTAGATTAAAGCAACTTCACTTATTTTAGGCTAAATAATAAAAAGAAAGTTAGTATTAGTACTTTTAGTTTCTTTGGGTTCGACAATCCAGTCTTGCCTAAGCTATACTACTGTTCGATAGGTACACTTGCCTTAAGTCGTTGTTAGAGTTAGTTTCCAGGTTCGATCATTCTCTTTATGAATTTTAAAACTCGACAAAACAACGATCAAGTTTTTGGCATCGTTGCCGGGGAACTAAAATATTAAGAAAGCTCTATTTTTATTACTTTAGCCATTATTTTTAATTTTAATTTTAATTTTAGTTTTATTTTTCGCAATTTATTTATTCCATTATTTTTACTAAATTTTATTTTATTTCTTTTGCTAGTAGGTACCTCTAGTTTATGACTAGAAGGAACCCGACAGGACCTCTTGTATATGATAGTGATATCGAAGCTATCGTACGAAGGAATCACAAAAAAATCAGGGGAGCCCTAAATTACCAAGAAGAACAACAACAAGACGAATCCAATCCTACTGAAGGGATGGACGAGAATAACCCACCACGAGATGTAGCAGATGCTCCGCGTACTATGTATGATTTTGCTAAGCCTAGTTTAACAGGAGCAGGATCTAGTATTCTTAGGCCTGCTATAGCTGCTAATAATTTTGAATTAAAGCCTAATACAATACAAATGATTCAACAATTTGTTCAATTTGATGATTTTTAGGACGAAGACCTGAACACTCATATAGCTAATTTTTTAGAGTTCTGTGATACTTTCAAAATAAATGGTGTTTCTGATGATGCCATTTGTCTTCAGTTATTTCCCTTTTCATTAAGGAATAAAGCCAAACAGTGGTTGAACTTGTTACCGCGAGGGTCAATTACTACATGGGATCAAATGACCGAAAAATTTTTATTAAAATATTTCCCACCGGCCAAAACGGCCAAACTACGGAATGATATCTCTTCTTTTGTGCAGATGGACTTAGAAACGTTATAAGATGCATGGGAGATACAAGGATCTCTTGAGGAGATGTCCACACCACGGATTACCTCTGTGGCTACAAGTCCAAACTTTTTACAATAGTGTAAATCCCTCAACGAGACAACTAATCGATTCAGGCACCGGTGGAACTTTGAATAATAAAACTCCTAAAGTAGCCTACAAATTTATCGAAGAGATGTCACTGAATAACTATCAGTGGCAAGTTACAAGGACAAAATAGACAAAATCAGTCGGAGTTTACAACCTCGATGCAGTGACCATGCTATCAACACAGGAAGAGATGATGAATAAAAAGCTTAATAGTTTGTGTTTTTCGTAGGTACATCCAGTCATGCAGTGCAACGTAAGTGGACCTGTGGTGAATCCTGAGTACTCACCCTACCAACCGGACGCAGAGAGCAAACAGATGAAATATTTAGGTAATAATTTTATATCAAATAATAATGCTTATAGTAATACTTACAATCCAATTTGGAGGAGCCACCCAAATTTTTCATGGGGAGGCCAGGAAAATCAAGGAAATTAAAGACAACAACCTCCTATAAAGTTCCAAAATCAGCCACACCCGCAAGAGAAGAAGCCAAACCTCGAAGAGATGCTAACAAAATTCATGACAAACACAAAAAATCGTTTCCAAGAAACTGAGAAAACAATTAAAAGCAACAAGAACCGATTCGGGGAACTTACTAAGTTAGTCAAGGAAGTCACTAATGCAGTCGAACAACTCGCCAAGCTAATGTCAGAACGACCGCAAGGACGTCTACCAAGTAACACCGAGATTAACCAAAAGGAACAAATTCAAGCCATCTCAGCTCATGGCAATAAGGGGTTAGATGAAACCAATCCAATACAAGAAAACAAGGTAGGCAAAGTTAAGGTAAAGGTAACACAAGAAAAGCAAAAACCGGTAATCAAGGAGGAACAACGTCGCATACCTTATCCCAAAGCGATGAAAAGAGACGATTCAGAAGAACAGTTCGGTAAGTTTCTTAAACTCTTAAAGAAATTACATATTAACTTACCTCTTCTCGAAGCTCTTTTTCAGATGCCTGACTCGAGGAAATTTTTAAGACAGCTCTTGACTAACAAACGAAAATTAGACGAAGAGCACCATGTGGAATTGAACGCAACATCCTCAACATTGTTACAAAATAGACTACCACGAAAGCTAAAAGATCTAGGGAGTTTTACAATTCCATGTTTAATTGGTAGTTTAGCTATTGATAATGCATTAGCTGATTTAGGGGCAAGCATAAATGTCATGCCTTATACTTTATTTAAACGACTAGGTCTAGAAGCCCAAACAAACTAGGATGAGTATACAATTAGCTGATAAAACTATTAGAATTCCTAGGGGCATTATCGAAGATGTTCTTGTCAAAATAGATAAATTTGTTTTCCCAGTAGATTTTGTTGTCTTAGATATGGATGAGGATAATACAATCCCCTTAATTTTAGGAAGACCTTTTCTAGCAACTGCCAAGACTAAAATTGATGTTGCCACAAGAGAACTCATACTTTTTGTAGGTGACTAATCAATCAGTCTTCAAGCTCTTGACTCGGCCAGGACAACAATCAATGAAGGTAAGAAGTCAATACAAATGATAATCAAATTATTCAACCTTTATCATAGGAAACACCACAAAGACACAACCCTGAGCCGACTCATAAATCCCAAATTGACAAAGAAGAATCACACAAGGAACAAGACCTTAGGTTAGATAATTTAGAAGAGTAAAAGACACACGTTAAAGAATAACCACACGAAGAAAAACCAGAGGAACCACCAGAAGAGCTCATAGGAACATCGGATCACTTCAAAATAGGAGACTAGGTACTGTTAGACAAAGCAGATCCGCACATTATCACAACAGACCTGAAGCCAAAGGGAGAAATCCTTCTTAAGGTATACAATATCTCCCCACACGAAATAGTCGAGGTAAGCAACCCAACATTCGACACCTCTAAGGTAAACGCTTCTCGACTTGAACTTTGTCAAGAAAATAGAACTATAAGCATGAAGGAAGATATTCAAACCTTTAAACCTCCCTGATTTTTTTTCAATGTCGAGGAAAGTCTAGCTTAAAACTATAAATGAGTGCTTCTCGGGAGGCAACCCGAGCACTAACCCTATTTCTTTTTACATTTGTTTTCATTTTATTTTATTTCGTTCTCTTTCTCTTTGTAAACTAACCAAAAGTGCAGATTTCTAGGACACAAGGCCTTACACACGGTCATGCCCGTGGCCTTGTAGACCAACGGAATCCCCGTAGTGACATAACAGAAGCCGTGTGAATCAAATCCCAATCGCTTTTCAGCGTCACGGATCCAACCACTCCCCACGGGCACCGGTAAATTGGCTCGGCCATGCTCCACGACCGTGTGAAGCTACTGACTAACCAGACACAAAAAAAACACGCCCATACTACCCAACCGTGCCAACATACTGCCTTTTCATGAACGGGTGTGACATCTGGAAAACGGGTGTGGGTGAACAAACACTCCTAGACACACGGCCGTGCGATGTGGCTGTGTAATTCAACACACCTTTGGTGCACGGGCATGGGAAAATGTCAGAAGCCAAAATTCTATTTAAACCCCACCCCATTCCCTCTTCTTTCTCACCCTCCTTCCTCCTTTCTTTCTTCTTCCTATAATATTTCCTCTCTCTCCTTTTCTTCTAACATTCCTATAACTCTTGAGACACCAAAGCCATTTCAAAGAAACGTAAAAGGCCAACCATAGTCTCCTCAAAGGAGACCGATTCACATGAGTTCATGCCGGCAGCTTCAACTATTCGACAAGCCAAGGGTCTTTGAGACAATTTAGTTTTTATTTTTCTTTTCTCTTTTGCTTCAATTTCCTTATCTTTACTTCTCTTCTACTCAATTTAGTTTATCTTGTTTTATTTTAGGTTCTAAAGGCTGCTTGGGAATCATGCACCACAGCCTTTAGAAGTCACACCCACCTCACGAACCATCCAACAATAAGGACTCCTTAGTGCATTAGTCTTTTCTTTTAATTTCAGTTTTCTTCTTAGTCTCATTCTCTTTATTTTCTTTGTCTTTAATTATAGTATTAGTATATTACTAATGTTTCTTTAGATTTCTTGGCTATATATTTGCAGGCTACCCAATTTCTTTATCTAACACAAAGCTAATCAGTAACCACCCCACCAGGCCCATAAAAAATGCCACCACCAATCACCTTCTACCACGACCTCTGCCAACTCTCGAAATCATCCAAAATTCAGGAAGTGTCACTTCTCCCCTTCTCTTTTGATCAAATTATTAGTTATCTATCTTTGTACATTGAGGACAATGTACATCTTAAGTATGGGGGTAAAAGTACCTAACTTTTTGCATTATTCCAAAATCTTGAATTTTAGTCTTGTTCCTAAGTAATTTTCTCATATTATTATTAGGGTAAAATTTCTAATGATTTATGATTTTTTTATCGATATGTTTTTGAGTACGTCATTGATAATTGTGCATTGATGATTTATACTTGAAGAATACTAGAGAATCAAGCATGATAAGTCTATTTTTCAAGAATAAAAAATTTTCTAGGTTGTTGAACTGGATTTGAACATTACCTTGAAGTTTGGAATTTACAGGATTGATGTCAAATTCCCATAATTTTTGTGAGATTTGAGCCTTATAGAGCATATATTCTTTTTCATGCTCACTTTATTTATTATGAGTGTGTCAACACTGAATTGTTATTCTAGAACTTGCCTTGATTATACATGTTGAAACCACATTAATGATTTGATATACTGAGATAATAAAGGCACCTAGGTTTTAACCCATTCACTCCACTAAAAAGCCTACCTTTACAAATTAACCCTTAGTGAACCCATTTGATCCTAACAACTCTTTTTATTGATTACCCGCTAATATTAACCCAAAACCCTTTGTATTTGTTATCACCATTCTTTTGACTACCCTTTTATCGAAAATTGATTTGATCAGCTACCGAATTAGTTTATTTTAGTTGATAAAGTTTTCTTATGTTTCTAGTTTGTTCTTAAAAAAAATCAATCAAAATCAAAGTATATTCAGCATTAATAGTATAAAAAGTGAGCTTGTACATTTAAATTTCAATTATCAAAGAAAAAGCTCGTAGTATTATTAATTTCAAAATTTCAATTGATATAACCATTTATTTTCAAGGTCATTATTTTTAGTTAGGTAATTGGTCAGGTCAATCTCGATTCTAAACCTTCTAATTCAGCCTTTATCCATACCTTTAACCTAAGCCCGTTACAACCCTATCAAAGACCTTTTGATTTGTATATCATCTCATATTACAGTGGTAGAGATTTGATTTTCAGGCAAGCCTATAGGATTAACTTTTCAGGTTCGACTTATGAGTGCTTATTCTTGAACTTTAAAACACTTTGAGTGATTTGAGTGAATCTTTAGTAAGGATGTCAATCCTTGTCGGTTTTGAATTAAAGGTAATTATTTAGATAAGGGGAGACGCCTATGTTTTTATGCTACAAATGTATGACTTATATTGTTTGAATCTTTAAGAGTCTTTGAGTTAAATTATTTATGTATGAATTATCTACTGTTTGATAGGTACACTTGCCTTAAGTCATTGTTAGAGTTAGTTTCAAGTTCGATCATTCTCTTTATAAATTTTAAAACTCAACAAAACAACGATCACTAAACACTCTTTTGTCAAAAAATTACAAAACCAAAATTTAATTGACTTCAAATATAACTCTGCAAATATTTTTATTAAATAATTACGAGTCCGATTTAGGGAAACGAAGTCCCAATACCTCAATTTCCAAAACCATTGACTTCAGAACTGATACACTTGTACCTTGTCTAACTTTCCAATAATTAAAATTATTAGACCAAACTTCAATATAATACTTAATATCCTTGCAAATAATAATAAATAATATTCACTGATCCTATCATCGGAAACAGTATTCTGAAACCACCGTTTTCGACTTCATTGACTTTCGGGTCGTTACAACTTGTTTTCAAGCTCCTAAAGTGAAAAAATTAGTTTAACATGCTACACCGAATTATGACAGATCAACCTGAATTCTTGAGTCTGCAACACTTGCTGGAGCTCGGAACCTATACATGTATTCTTAAGTCTACAACAGATGCAATAACTTGGAACCTGGGCAAGAACTCATAACCTTGTATACGAGACTTTTACTAATTTCATCAGGATTTATCTCACATTATAACACAATTCCAATTCACCTACAATCAATATTAACAAATCAAATATAACACATTAGCATAAGCAATTTAAATTACACTATATGAACTTACTTGATGAATCAGTAACGCTTTAGATTCTAGGGACTATTCGATAGTTTTCCCTTTTTCACTTAAATTAACAACTTGATCTATATAATCGTTAAGATTCAAAATATCAATACCAATCTCATGATAACACTCAAATTCATGTTTATAATCTTTTATTTTTATTTTGCATAATTTCCTAAACTTTTACATTTTATTCAATTTAGCCCTTAAAATCAAAACAAGTATAACACATTATAACACAATTTCATCAGGATTTATCTCACATTCTAACACAATTCCAATTCACCTACAATCAATATTAACAAATCAAATATAACACATTAGCATGAGCAATTTAAATTACACTGTATGAACTTACCTGATAAATCAGTAACGCTTTTAGATACCGGGGACTATTTGATAGTTTTCCCCTTTTCACTTAAATTAACAACTTGATCTATATAATCGTTAAGATTCAAAATATCAATACCAATCTCATGATAACACTCAAATTCATGTTTATAATCTTTTGATTTTATTTTACATAATTTCCTAAATTTTTATTGTTGAAACCATTTTTTTAGTTTTTTAAAAAATGAGGATCGACTAAAAAAATAGAAATGGAGTCACCACCAATCTTTTTTTACTTAGGTGTGACTTGGTCACCTTATAAAATGTTTTATTTTAAAACATTTGATTTTGGTTAATGAAAAACAAGAAAACGGGTTCGAGAGTCGGTTACGTATGAGGAAGGGTTAGCACACTCATAACGCCCAAAAATTGGTACCCAATCGATAAAATCATGTCCTATTGTCAAAAATTTGAAAATTTTTAAAAATATGATCCTTTTATTAGAAATAAAACCAAGACTTACCTATTTCAAAGAAATAAGATGTCATATCCAGTAAGTTAGGACATAACATCTCACGATCTTGAAGTTAGATTCGCCTTTATTTGTAGAACATTCTTATCTCGAAACACAAAACATCATATCCAGTAAGTTAGGATACAACGTTTTGAACTTTTGAAAATAAGTTTTGATTTGGAAATTTATGAATTTCAATTTTAAAAGAAAAAGGATACTTAATACTTTAAGTTCAACGATAAAAATTGAAACCCAGTGAGTTAGGGTACAAATTTTTCTCGAAGTCCCAAATATTAAATATCACCTTATTTTTTTAAAACTATTTGAAATAAATGTGTCAATTTAAAAGGTACTTTTATAGAAAAATGATTTGAGTAAAACATTGCATGAATACATTACAACATATATTTAATAGCAATTCTACATTACTACAAATCATATTAACAATAAATAATAGAATAATATAATATAAATACATAAAGAATTTAAGCAATAATAAACAATCAAGATAACATAAATAAATATAAAATAAATAGCAATAATTAAGACTTTCAAGATCAAATGAAAAAGAAAATAATTTAAAATAAAAATAAAATAAATAATAAATGAGAATATTAAAACATCAAATAAAAAATTAAAAGAATGCGGTGATTTGTAAAATGATTTAATATATATAAATAAATAAAAAGTACTTATAATAAACATATATAATTTAGTAATTTAATACCTATATAAATGATTACATATAAAATAATTAGTAAAATATAATATTTTATATAAAACATATTTATATAATATACTAATCATAAAATTAAATAAACAATATAAATAAAATACATTATATAATATAAATAAATTATACATATATATATATATAAATTATTAGAATTAATATATAATATAACATAATACTATACGATATAAAAATTCAAAAATGTATAATGTAGTAAATAATATACAAATCATAAAATAATATAATATAAATAATATTAAACCAAATAAAATAAATAATAATTAAATATATAAGGTTATATAAAAAATACATATATGAATTTTTATATTATTAATAGAATTAATACATAAATAATAAAAATAATATAAAATTTTAATATAATAAAATAATTAAATATAGTATTAGAAAAATAAAAAGGTCTTAAAACAAATAAGGATTAAATAGCAGTAAAATAAATATAAAAGGACTAAATTGAAAACACGCGTCATACTGTAGGGACTCATTAGGCAATTATGCCTTCTTTCCAAAACGACGTCGTTTTAATCTTAGCCTTTAAGGAGCCCGAGGGCTTAATTAAAATGTAAACAAACAATTAGGGCCAAATTAAAAATAAAAAAATTAAAATTAAACAGAATTAAAAATAATAAAAATACGGGAGGACTAAAATGGTAATTTGACCATTTAACGAAAACATGTAGATCCTACCTGGGTTTTCGGGTTAACGCGCGGATCCTCCTTAAAACGACGTCGTTTTAATGCTTATTGGCTTAGGCAAAAACGGCGTCATTTTTTAAGTGCTATATATTACAATTTTCAGACCAAAAATTCATTTGGGCACCCTGTTTTAAAAAATAAAATTCTAAAATGCTCTCAAAAACGTTTCCCCCCTTTGACGGTGTCCATCATTGGGCTCCTGGTCTATGCACAGCACGCGCCACACGCGCCTCCGTACCCGACGGTTCGGAGGCTAAATCCTCTGTCTTTTAGTGCTCTCAATAGGTAAACTCGAACCCTCTTTTTTATTATAGTATTATTTTATGATAAATATGCATGAATTGAAATAAAAAACACGAATAAAAGTAGAAAGTCACCTCCGCTAAAAAAAAAAAAACTTTGTATTCTGTTTCAATATTTTTTTTTGTCTCTATTTGTATCTCTCTGTATTTTCATGAATATTTTTGTGTGTTTTTCTCTGTATTCCCCCGAGTTACAAAATAAATCAGGCTTTTATAGCCGTGGAAAATAAAAATAAAAAAAAGGAAAACATTATTGCTGCCATTCTTGCTGTTGTTTCCTTTCTTGTGCAGGAAAGTGGCGCTGATCTCGGCGGTGGAGTGATTTGGGCGCGGATCTCGTGGATTGCTGCGCGATTGATGGCCTGGGTGTGAGGAGTCGATTGCGGCGTAAAGGCTGGCGGCGCCTAGGGTTTCAAAAACCCTAGGCCACTGCTGATTCTGCTTAGTGCTTGGGCCTTCTTAGGCTGCACTAGTTTGGGTCTAAGAGTCTGGGGTGTGAGTGGGCCATGGTTTTAGGTTTAAAATTGGGCTAATCGAGTTGCTGGGTAATCTGTTTATGAATTAGGCCTCTGGATTGGGCTCTGTCATGAGTATTGGGCTTGTTAATTAGACTATACATGGACATTTTATTATTATTTATTTTTATGGTTTTTTTCTCTGTTTTACACGGGCCCATGCACAAATGGGCCTCTATAGCTACCTCTCTTTGCTTATTGTCGTGTAACGAGAATAGAGTAAAGACTTTACAAGGCCTAATTTTTCCCGGCCTTTGCCGAGCCTTGACTTCTTGGTCCTTGTCTTATTCAAATGGCTTACAATCCCAACTGCATATTCAGGGGTACTAGAACTGCAACTTTTAGAAGTATTGAACTATAAGTCTGATGGCTTCGATCTGCTTCCTGCAACTTCAGGAAGGCAGTATCCACTATCTTTTGATCTGCTCTACTGCAAACTAAAGGAGACAAAATCTGATGCTTTCGATCTGCTTCTTGCAACTTCAAGAATGCCAGACCTGCTATTTTAATCTACTCCCTACAAACTCAGGGATGCCAGATTAGTATCTTCGATCCACTTCACTGCAATCTCAGGAATGCCAGATCTACAATCTTTAGTCTGCCCCACTACTATCTCAAGAGGACAAAATCTGAACTTTTCAGTCTGCTTCCTTCCTATTTTAGGAAGACTTCAATCTTCAGCATGCTCCACTACCATCTCGATGGAACAAAATCTGATCTTTCTAATTTTCTTCCTTACTATCTTCAGGAAGACTTCAATCTTCAGTTTGCTCCACTACCATCTCTAGGGAACAAAATCTAAACTTTTTGGTTTGCTTCCTTATTATCTCAGGAAGAGTTCAATCTTCAGTTTGCTCTACTACCATCTCTAGGGAACAAAATCTGAACTTTTGGTTTGCTTCCTTATTATCTCAGGAAGACTTTAATCTTTAGTTTGCTCCACTACCATCTCTAGGGAACAAAATCTGAACTTTTTAGTTTGCTTCCTTACTATCTTCAAGAAGACTTCAATCTTCAGTTTGTCCCACTACCATCTCTAGGGAACAAAATCTAAACTTTTTAGTTTGCTTCCTTACTATCTTCAGGAAGACTTCAATCTTCAGTTTGCTCCACTATCATCTCTAGGGAACAAATTCTGAACTTTTTGGTTTGCTTCCTTACTATCTTCAGGAAGACTTCAATCTTCAGTTTGCTTCACTATCATCTCTAGGGAACAAATTCTGAACTTTTTGGTTTACTTCCTTACTATCTTCAGGAAAACTTCAATCTTCAGTTTGCTCCACTATCATCTCTAGGGAACGAATTCTGAACTTTTTGGTTTGTTTCCTTAGTATCTTCAGGAAGACTTCAATCTTCAGTTTGCTCCACTACCATCTCTAGGGAACAAAATCTGAACTTTTTAGTTTGCTTCCTTACTATGTTCAGGAAGACTTCAATCTTCAGTTTGCTCCATTATCATCTCTAGGGAACAAATTCTAACTTTTGGTTTTCTTCCTTAGTAACTTAAGAAAGACTTCAATCTTCAGTTTGCTCCACTACCATCTTTAGGGAACAAAATCTGAACTTTTTAGTTTGCTTCCCTACTATCTCAAGAAGACTTCAATCTTCAGTCTGCTCCACTACCATCTCAAGAGAACAAAATCTGAACTTTTTAATTTGCTATACCGTCCTCTAAGGGACATATCCTGTAGACTCGAATGTATTATGGATGAAATTTGCATGAATGCAGAAAGTCATGAGAATGATCCCAAAATGTATAATGATTAGGATGCAATGATCGGAATGAATCTAATGCGCCTAACTAAATGATATTAAGGATGACATTTGCATGAATGCAGAATGTCATGAGAATGATCTCCCTCTTTTTTCTTTTTTTTAAAATGATTAAGATACAATGATCAAAATGAATCAAATGCTCCTAATTAGAAGTGTATGAATGATATTTAAATAAATGCATGAGAATGATCCCTGTCGAAACCATTTTAAAATCGGTTTAGAAAATGGGGATCGACTTTAAAAACAAAAACAGGAGTCGCCACCAATCTTTTTTTACTTAGGTGTGATTGGATCACCTTATAAAATGTTTTATTTTAAAACATTTTTGGTCCACAAAAACAAGAAAACGAGTTCGGGAGTCGGTTACGTATGAGGAAGGGTTAGCACCATCATAACGCCCAAAAATTGGTCCCAAATCGATAAGATCATGTCCAAATGTTGAAAATAAAGAAAATTACAAAATATGACCCTTTTATTAGAAAGAAAACCAAGACTTATCGATCTCAAAGAAATAAAGTACTTTACCCAATAAGTTAAGGTATAGCACCTCATGACTTTGAAATTAAGCTCGTCTTTATTTTAGGAAATCCCCATCTCGAAACGTAAAATGTCGAACCCAATAAGTTAATGCACAATACCTTGAATTCCCAAGAATAGGTTTTTTATTTTGAAATTGGTAAGTTTCGATTTTAAAAATGAAGGGGTATCTAATACTTTAAGTTCTATGAGAAAAATCACAACCCAATAAGTTAGGGGCACGATTCTTCTCGAAGAGCCCAAATATCATATATCACAGTTAAAAATATAAAAAAAAAAGTCTTTAATTTAAAAGATATTTTTATAAAAAATGGTATGAGTAAGACATTGTAACATACATATCAATTGCAATTTTATGAATTATATTAGTAATAAATAATAAAAGAATAATATAAAATAAATAAATGATTAGAAAAATGTTAGAGCGACAATGTAACACCCCAAACCCGACCCATGAGTTTCGACCAGATCTGGCGTGTTATGGAACACATAACACTTTATCGGATTTTGAAAACACAAGTTAATTATTTAAAATTTGAATAAAGAAGTGACTTTTTGGAAATAAACCTCTTTGTATTATTATTACGTATAAATAAACCTTGTCATAAATTCATAAGTTGCATAACATTGAAAACTACTTAGTTGATTAAAAACTAGGGGCCTTATTACATAAATATTCCTAAATAACAATAAAATAAACTTAAAGAAATCCTAAAAAATAATTTGTAGAAATAAAACTTGATGGCCCCTCGAGTCCGTCTCGGCTCCCATGTCCACGATCTACTGCTTATTTGGAAGAGTAGAGAAAAGGAAAGCGTGAGTCACCATGACTCAGTGCATAAATCTCAAAACACACAACGACCTGAGCCCACAAACACATTATGGGCCCTGGCCCATACATAAGGCAACAATAATAATCACATGGTAAACAATTAATAATGAATAACCCAACCCATCCTAGGTTTCCATCCTTTACACACCAACCCGTACCAACCATCACACCGTGAGGATTTCTACAATCAACCTTCTATCCGCTACACACCATAACGACAGCCGAACTGCCTATTCCTATTATTCAGGAATCATTAAACGTGGCATAGCCACCGATCACAATGTGACCTATCATTTATATTTGTGGGATTTCTACCACCGATCACTGCGTGACCTATCATGCACTTCCCCTTCATCATATCAATATTCCCACCGCATGCATACACATAAAGAAAACATCATGCAGTCACATATATTTTTCGATACACATAGGGAGTTCTATGTTTACGTACCTGGCATCCTTGTCTAACCCTTTTAGGGTTCCATTCGACTGTCTAAACAGCCTCATTCTAGCTTTTAAGCCCATAACATATATATAGTCATACATACAAGTTTATTAGTGTGTTAGAGATCTACACACCTGATTACCGATAAGACGATGCTTTCTATTTCGACGCTTTAGTCGACACTACTGCTTTCTGCCTAAGGTGTTGTTCAGAAGCCGGTCCACAACCAAGTGGCCAATCTCGAATGGCAGATACTACTCTTTTCTTAAACTTAGGGATTTTCTCCTTTGCCTGATCCATATTTAATTCCATCACAAGTCCTTATCAGAACTACTATCACAATATTTAATCGTTAATTCTCATTATAACCTTAAGATCTTGCATATAATGATCAAATCTAATAGAAATTTAGGGAAATCTTCTTACCTTAAAAATCCCGAAAGTGGAGACTAGTTATTTTCGGCTTTTAGATCTAATTGACCAAGCTTCCTTCAAATCCCGAATTGCCGCCCATCATAAAACCATTAAACTATTAGCTTTCAGCTTTTGCCTTTCAAAAATCGGGAATAGATCATGAGAACTAATCAAAAATCAACACTTACCTTAGCATAGGAGATTCGGCTAGCACTAGAAAGAGGATTCGGCAATGCCAATGGAAGATTTAAATGCCGGAAGTATAGAACTAATTCTCAAACAAGATGAATAAAAGAGAAGACTATGGATGCTTCGGCTTTTTAGAGAAATGGGCACAAGGAGGAAAAAGTGGAGAAGAGTTTTGGCTTTTGAAGATATTGGAGAAAAGAAATTGGAGCGGGAGAAGCTAGGGAAATTCGGCACAATGGGAGAGGAATTTAGGGTTTTCGATTGTCGAAAACAAGGAGCTAGCCCTCCTATTTATAGATATTTCGGCACCTCTTCGCTAAAACCAAAACGCCTTAAATTCAAGCTAAAAGAGAGGGAAATTTGGCACCCTCTTTGCCATGCAAGAGTTAATTTTACACTCTCTAGGTAGTGGATTTTCTACCAACACTTCCTTGAAGATCGACTCTAACTTTTCTCCTTTTATCTATGATATTATCACTTATAAAATCCACATAATTTCTCCTATTTTTGAGCCTTGTAGCCGTCCACCTCTTCTAACATTAATGCCAAAATTTAACTCACCTAAATTAAAAGATTTGGGCCTCATTAAACTTAATATTTGGGCCTCTAATTCCTTGTGTGTGTGGCGTCACCGTTTCTTCATTTAAAGTGCCGAAATTGGCCTGAAAACATGGGCTCCTTGCGACCCAATACTTGTTCTTTTTTAATTGTTAATGATGCCACCTTAAAATAATTTAATATGGGCATTTGCCTAATTCTAAGCCCAAATTTAAACCCCTTTCACCATATTAACAAATTAAACATATCCCAACACTAAATGCATAGGCCCATAAATTTAGGATGTTACAGATAATAATAAGAATATAAAGATACAAATAAATATAAAATAATTAACAAAAATTGTAATATATAATAATATAAAATAATTAGTAATATATAAGGATTATAAAAATAAAAATAATTAGTAAATAATAATTTTAAATAAAACATATATATATATATATACATAATATACTAATCATAAAAATTATATATGTAATAAAGAATATATTAATAATAAAAATAATATTAAACCACATAAAATGAATAATAATTAAATATGTAAAATATATATAAAACTTATATTATGAATAAATTAATATACAAGTTATAAAAAATATCCGATATGATAAAACATTTAATATAATAATAAAATAATTTAAATAAGAAAATATAAAAATAAAGAAAGAAAGAAATTAGGATCAAATAACAATAAAAGGGGTTAAAATAGCAATTAAAGCAAATATAGAAGGACTAAATTTAAATACGCGTTAAATTACAAGGATTAATATGAAAATTATTCAAAATTTTAAAACAGTATCGTTTTATTTTTTAACCTTTAAAGCAATCCTAGATTTAATTAAAATAACATAAACTTTTAGGGTTAATTTAAAAATATAAAAATGAAATTAAATGTAATTAAAAATATAAAAATGAGGAGGACTAAGCGAATAAATAGACCATTTTAAGAAAATGCGCAGATCCTGAGGGCCGGGTCGGGTCAACGCGCAGATCCTGAGGGTCAAAAATGGTGTCGTTTTAAATTAATTATATAAAAAAATAGTTCTAAAAAAACATTTAGCACCCAATTTTAAAAGAAATCAGAATCCTCTCCTCCCAAATCCTCTCCAGCCCTCTGCCTCCGTCAAGGACTCGATAGGGCACCTCTGCACGCACAAGTACACGCTACGTCGTCAGTGGCGGCACTCAGGTAATAACCTTACCCCTCTCTATTTATTGTTTTATATGTAATACATATACAAATCGAAGAAGAAAAAAAATAATAACAATAAAATGAAGAAAAAAAAAGAACTGAAATCACCTAAAAAAATATTGCTTTCTCTGTTTATTTGTGTGTCTTTGTTTTTCGGAAAAATCTTTACAGGTACATGCAAGGCTTTTTATAGCCTTTTGAAAACAAAAAAGAAATCAAATATATTCCATGTTTGCTGCGATTTCTTTCCCTTTGCGCTGCTCTGTTTTGCCCCCTTTTGGATGCGATTTGTTTCCTTTTGCAGGTTGATGATGATGATCTCAGGACGGAGATGGGGTAGGTTAACTGTGACGTGAATGGTGGCGCGAGACTTGCGGCGATTACGCTGGACTCCTTTTTGCGGTGCGACTGTTGGTGGGTGCAAGGCTCTTGCGGCGCGAGACTTTCTTAAGGTTTCAGAAACCCTCATTTCTGATTTAGGGGTTTTGGGCCTTTTTGGGCCTCGTAGGTTAGTTGGGTTACGGGGTCTTGTTTAGGCAATGTCTGTAACATCCTAAGTTAGGGGCTATTTGTGATTGAATAATTATTTGGTATGATGGAACTGCATGATATTATTTATGGAAATATATGGTTTAATCAAAGGCCTTGAGTAGGCTCAATTTGGTAAAAATTTCAGTTCTAGCTTTAAAGGTGGGGAGCCTTAACAAGTGGGGGTTATAAGAATAAGTAAGGGATAATTTGTCATAAATGAGCCTAGAATAAGTGGCAAAGGAGGGCCACTTAAGAGCCTAGTAGTGACGCCACAAGGGGTGAGGGAGAGCCTTGGTTCGAGTCATGAAATTCTCCTTTTGGCACCTTGTTTGACGGCAACAAGATGCAATACTTTTGTTCCTTAATTGCTTAACCTCCCGAGCTAGAATTTTACTGGGTTCCTCACCGTAAGTTATATCTGGTCAATCTCAACCTCTGTCTGCGAAATTACATGCGATGGATCCGAACGATAACGACGTAGCATAGACACATGGAAGACATTATGAATCTTCTCTAACTCAATCGGCAATGCTAACCGATATGCCAATGGCCCAACTCTCTCGATCACCTCAAATGGTCCAATAAAGCGTGGACTTAGTTTGCCTTTCTTGCCAATCGAGAACTTTCTTCCATGGCGATACTTTCAAGAATACCTGTCACCAACTTGAAATTCAATTTCTTTTCTTTTCAAATCAGCATAGGATTTCGTCTATCTGAAGTCGCTTTCAAGCAATCTCGATGACTTTTACTTTCTCTTCTTTTCTTTGACTAGATCAACCTCAGAATCGATTTTCCTTAAGCTCATCCAATACAAAGGTGTGCGGCATTTACGTCCATACAAAGCTTCATAAGGTGCCATCTTCGGACTCGATTGATAACTATTATTGTAGGCAAACTCTATTAACGGCAAATATTTCTCCCAACTACCTTGAAATTCCAATACGCAACATCTAAGCATATCTTCAAGTACACGAATAACTCTTTCGATTGACCATCATCCGAGGATGGAAAGTCGACTAAAACTCAACTTTGTACCTAAAGCTTCTCGCAATTTCTTCTAAAACCGTGAAGTAAATCTAGGATCTCTATCCGAGATAATCGATAATGGTACTCCATGTAGTCTCACAATCTCGAAATATACAACTCGCCAACTTGTCAAGTGAATAATCTATACTAACCGGGATAAAATGAGCCGACTTCGTTAACTTATCAATCACAACCCATAACGCATCTTTCTTTCTCGGTGTCGAAGGCAATCTCACACAAAATCCATAGTAACTTGGTCCCATTTCCACTCGGGAACTAATACAGTGCAATAAACTCGAAGGTACCGATGTTCTACTTTACTGGCGACAAATCAAACATCTAGAAACAAACTCGATATATCTCTTTTCATTCCTCTCCACCAATACATTTTCTTCAAATCATTATACATCTTTGTACTACAGGTGAATAGACCAAGAACTGCTATGTGCTTCTCGTAAAACCTTCCGGATAAGATCATCATTCTTTGGTACACATACCCTATCTCTAAACATCAAACAACCACGATCTCGATCCAAAATCGACTCTAAACTTGACTCAGACTGAACCCTTTTGGCTTGCAACTCAACAT
The DNA here is from genome assembly GCA_025506655.1 of Gossypium rotundifolium. Taxonomy (NCBI): domain Eukaryota; kingdom Viridiplantae; phylum Streptophyta; class Magnoliopsida; order Malvales; family Malvaceae; genus Gossypium; species Gossypium rotundifolium. Next base: position 149,819,603 of record CP106728.1, read on the forward strand.
CATCCTTCCGAAGCTTCACAAATTTCTTCAAGAAACATCGGTTTAGCTCTCAACTCAGCTAAAATAGAACCATCATCGACAAGGCCAAACTAGTGTGCAAAGCTCTCAATGCAAATAATGATTTTCTACTCAAAGCATCAAGAACAATGTTTGCCTTACCCGTGATAATCGATCACTAGTTCATAATCTTTAATCAACTCCAGCCATCTTCTTTGCCTCAAGTTTAGATCTTTCCGAGTCATTAAGTATTTCAAACTTTTATGATCGTGAATATTCTGCATTTCTCACCATACAAATGATGTCTCCAGATTTTCAATGCAAATACAATAGCACTAACTCTAAATCATGTGTCGGATAATTTTTCTCATGTGGTTTTAACGCTCTAGAGGCATAAGCAATTACCCTTCCTTCCCCGCATAAGTACACACCTAGTCCATTCAAGGATGCATCATCAGAATTACAAACTCTTTACCCTGTTACGGTTGTACTAACACGGGAGCTTTAGTCAACAATACCTTTAACTTATCGAAACTCTGCGACACTTCTCATCCATTCAAACTTGACATCTTTCTCAGTAACAATCTTATCAATGGAGTAGCTATCATGGAAAATCCCTCTACAAATCGCTATAATAACCCAAGACCAAGAAAACTTCTAACCTCGATACATTCCCGGAGGCTTCCAATCGACAATGGTGAAATCTTATTCGGATCAACTTTAATACCTTCACCAAACAATGTGTCCAAGAAAACAAACTTCCGTAACTGAACTCACTTTTGCTAAATTTGGCATAAAGTCGATTATCTCTCAAAATCAGAAAGCTGTTCTCAAATGCTCGCATGCTCGGTCTCATCATGAGAATAAATCAAGATGTCATCAATAAACACAACTACAAACTTGTCCAAGTAAGGTCCGAAATTCGGTTCATTAAATCCATGAAGATAGCAGGAGCATTGGTTAAGCCAAATGGCATCACAAGAAACTCATAGTGACCATACCTAGTTCAAAGCGCTTTTTGAATATCGACTCTTTAACTCATGAATCGATAGTATCCGGATCTCAAATCTATCTTAGAAAACACAAAGGCTCCTTTCAATTGATCAAACAAGTCATCTATTCTAGGCAATGGATATTTGTTCTTTATGGTTACCTTGTTAAGTGCCGATAGTCTATGCACAATCTCATGGAACCGTCCTTCTTTTTCACAAATAACATCTGGCGCCCTATGGTGAATAACTAGGTCTTAAAAAGCCTTTATCGCTTAATTCTCAGAATGAGCTTTCAATTCTTTTAATTCTATCGAAGCCATTCTATAATGAGCAATAGAAATAGGTGTGGTACACGGAATCAATTCAATACCAAACTCAACTTCTCTGATAGGAGGCAAACCTGATAGTTCTTTCGAAACACATCAGAAACTCATTTACCACATGCATTGATTCAATTTTCAACTCGGGTCTTCAGATTCAACACAAAAGCAAGATAAGCTTCACATCCTTTCCTTAAACATTTACGAGCGGATATAACGAAATCATGGAAATTGAACTACGACTCATCCGAATTAACCCAAGGATGTCACCATTTTTACATTTCAACTCAATGAATTTCTTTCCACAATTCACTATCACATCATGTGCAGTTAACCAATCCATACCAAGAATCACATCAAACTCATCAAATGGCAATAGCATGAGATCAGCGGAAAACAAGAACCTCTAATCATCAAAGGGCATTTTTTACATACTTTGTTTACTAACACATGCTGACCAAATGGATTCGATACTTTAATCACAAATTTCGTAAACTCTATGGGCATGTTCATACTAGACATTAATTTCATGCAAACATAGGAATGGGTTGAACCCGGATCAATCAAAGCAATAACATTAACATCATGAAGAGAAAATGTACCCGTAATTACATCGGGGGAGGATGCCTCTTCACGAGTACGGATAGCATAAGTCCTTGCGGGTGCTCTAACATCTGATCTCATTCCTGTATCTCTAAATGTACCTCTACCCGCCTCGCCTCTGGATTTCTTTGAGGCCCGCCCTAACGGGGCATTACGATCTTGCACTCAGTATTACTTCTTTTTACCATCTCGGGACACTCCGAATGAAATGATCCGATGCACCACATCGAAACAACCAACCTCGATCGCCGACATTGACACGGATGACGTCGACCACATTGAGGACACTCAGGTCTATTAGGTGAATACTACCAACACTCGCAATCGAAGTGGTTTGAGCTTTTGAATCCATAAATCTTCCACCTCCGTTTGCTTAGAATACTCAATGAAAAATTAGATCTCGTAGAGAACTCTCTAGGCCTCTTGGATGTAGACCAAATAACTTGCTCATCTGTCTTTTCTTCGTATCTTGCATCTCAATTTCAGCTTTACCCTTTCTTTTCAACAACTCCTCTCGCTTTACGTGCTCATCAACTAAAACCACAAACTCTTTTATCTCTAGAACACCAACCGATAGTCGGATATCATCATTGAGCCCATCCTCAAATCTTTTGCACATGATAGCCTCTGAGACACACATTCTCGAGCATAATTCTTTGAGTCGGACAAATTCACGTTCATAGTCGGTCACGTCATCTTACCTGCTTTTAATTCAAGGAACTCTTTTCTTTTCGGTCAATAAACCTCGATCGATATACTTCTTACGGAACTCCTCCCGAAAGAAATCCCAAGTAACTCTTTCTTTCGGTACTCTTGATACAAGTGTCTTCCACCATCGGTAGGTGAATCCCTAAGTGACACCACACATTTAATACATTCTTCCAAAGTGTAGGATAACTCGTCAAAAACTCGATAGTATTTTCGAGCCAAAATTCAGCTTTCTCTGCATCATCATCTTTGTAGCCCAAACTCTTCAGCCCTTGTTTTCCGATCTTGTCAACAGTGGCTTCTCTCTTCCAGATCTGTGGATCGAGAGAACATGGGTGGTCTGTGGATCATGAGGGGTGGAGGTCTAGCGGCCGGTTCGTCTGAACGAACTCAAGAAACCATTCATTCATAGCTTGGAAGAAGGCTTCTCGCCCCTCCTCCCCGACTAACTCAGAACGGGCCTTTCATGACTATCTTGTGGCATCGCCCCTCAGCGGGAGTGGGTGCACTACTCTACATCATCTGCACCAGCTAGCTGGGATCCATAACTATAAAAGAAAAACATTTTTTAAATCGTCAAGAGTCGTCACACTATCAAAATATAAGTATGGCATGTATAGATAGACTCTTACTCATACTAAATATTCCGAGAATCGACTAAACCTTGCTCTGATACCAACAAATGTAACACCCTTACCGAGACCGCTGTTTGAGTCGAGTACGAGGCATTACTAGACTTAACTTACTAGTTCGGGCATAAAAGTTTAAAACTGTCCATCTGCGTCATGTTCATTAAATCAATTATAACTCGAGTTACAAAACTCGAAATCTAGATCCGTAAATTTTCCCTGAAACTAGACTCATATATCTTCTTACTATAATTTTTCCAGAATTTTGGTGTGGCCAATTAGTACAGTTTATTAGTTAAAGTCTCCCTGTTACACAAACTGACAGTTTTGACCCTCTGTACTAAAAATCAATTATCTCATAATATATAATTCTTTTGCCTACACCGTTTCTTTCATACAAAATAGACTCAATAAGCTTTAATTATATATCTCATGCACAACCTAATTCTATTTCTACTATTTTGGTGATTTTTCAAAATCACGTCACTGCTGCTGTACAAACTATTCCCTGCATATACTTACATAATTCCTTTCTAATAATTACCAACTAGGCATTTCATAATCTCCAAAACATGCTCTTAATTAGCCATTTTAATAGCTAATCATTACCAAACATTTACAAGCCAATCTCAAGCCATATCATAAGGTTATACACACAAAATGGCTAAGTCTCTATACATGCCATAACTTAAAACGTTTGAGTCACAAAATACCAATATAATCCTTTGATAGTGCGTAACGATCTCCGACGTCTTTGTGATTCCCGAGTTGACTTGTAACACTATAAAAAAAATTAAAGAATGGGAGTAAGCATAAAGCTTAGTAAGTCTACATGTAAATAAATAAAATCAATTATCTTATTCTTTTCTTATCAAGATCACTTAAGCTTTTAACTCAATATATTTAAACTTGTATACTTACCTTACCTTTTAACATGAATTTATCTTACCTTACCTTTTTAGCTTGAACTTGTCTTACCTTACTTTGGAATACTCCTTGAATTTTCCGTTGAACCACTTGGAATACTAAGGATACGTGGTACCTTTCCTTATGAAACTTAACCATTGCCATGTCTTGACATGGTCTTACGTGGTATCCTTGCCTTATGAACTCACCAATGCCATGCCTTGGCATGGTCTTACATGGGACCTTTGCCTTATAGTAACATATCAATGCCATGTCTTGACATGGTCTTACATGATTTCCTTAAACCCTAATGTCATGACATTTGTATCCTACACATTCCTAAGGTTCAACCTAACTTTCTCGAGATAACTTTTCCGTCAATTCATACTTGAATCTTTAAATAATAAATTTATAGAATAAATATGTAAATACTGGAATTTAACAATATTAAATGTAAAGTAATAGAATATTGCATTTATTTATCGCAAACTTACCTCGAAACAAAACGATCAACTATATCGATTTAGTCCTCATCTTTTCTTTCCTCGATCTAACTCGATTTCGTTCTTCTTGATCTATAATAGCAAATTTAGCTTATTTAATACTCACATTCATCAAAACAGTCCTTAACTCTTATCTTTGGCAAAATTACAATTTTGCCCCTAAACTTTACATATTTACACATTTGCCCCAAAGCTCGGAAATTAAACTTTATCCCTTATTCTTATGTTTTATGACATGCTGATCATTTTCCCTTCTATGGTAACATCAAATTCTCACTCTAACTTGTACTTATGAACATTAGGTATTTTTACCGATTAAGTAGCTTTTACTGCTTTTCACTTAAAATCACTTAGCAAAAGTTGTTTAACATAATTTAAGACTTCATATTCTATCATAAAACATCAAAATAAACACATTTCACCTATGGGTATTTTTCCAAATATGAACCCTAGCATGAATTATTGATAGAATAAGCTAAATCGAGCTACAGGGGCTTCAAAAACGTAAAGAACTTTAAAAGCGGGCTTGGAATCACTTACTATAGACCTTGGAAGCTTGAAACAAACCCTAGCTATGGAGAACCCTTGTAATTTCGTCCCAATGAAGAAGATGAGCATATTTTCTCATATTTTCCCTTTTAATTCATTTTATTACCAAATGACTAAATTACCCTTCATTAAAAACTTTGGTTCTTTCCACCTATATATGTCCATTTTGTCCATGAAAATATAATGGTCTAATTACCATTTAAGCACTCCTACTTCAAACCCCATTTCAATCAAATACTCTATAAATTAGAACTCCTATTTAGCAACTTTTGCAAACAAGTCCTAATAGGCAATTTAAGCATGAAATTAATAAAATTTCTTATCAATACTCTAACACATGTATTTAATCACTCGATAAATGATAATAATTAATCATAATAAACTTTTATAGCTTGGATTCATGGTTTCGCAACCACTGTTCCGTTAGGCCCTATTTCGGGATGTTACATCACATATATTTTTCGATACACATAGGGAGTTCTATGTTTACGTACCTGGCATCCTTGTCTAACCCTTTTAGGGTTCCATTCGACTGTCTAAACAGCCTCATTCCGGCTTTTAAACCCATAACATATATATAGTCATACATACAAGTTTATTAGTGTGTTAGAGATCTACACACCTGATTATCGATAAGACGATGCTTTATGTCGACGCTATCCTTAGTCGACACTACTATCTACCTAAGGTGTTGTTCGAAGCGGTCCACAACCAAGTGGCCAATCTCGAATGGCGAATCTTGCTCTTTTCTTAAACTTAGGATTTTCTCCTTTGCACGATCCATATTTAATTCCATCACAAGTCCTTATCGAACTACTATCACAATATTTAATCTTTAATTCTCATTATAACCTTAAGATCTTGCATATAATGATCAAATCTAATAGAAATCTAGGAAATCTTCTTACCTTAAAAATCCGAAAGTGGAGACTAGTTATTTTCAGCTTTTAGATCTAATTGACCAAGCTTCCTTCAAATCCCGAATTTGCCCATCATAAAACCATTAAACTATTAGCTTTGCTTTTGCCTTTCAAAATCGGGAATAGATCATGAGAACTAATCAAAATCAACACTTACCTTAGCATAGGAGATTGGCTAGCACTAGAAGAGGATTCGGCAATGCCAATGGATGATTTAAATGCCTAAGTATATAACTAATTCTCAAATAAGATGAATAAAAGAAGACTATGGATGCTTGCTTTTTAGAGAAATCGGCACAAGGAGGAAAAAGTGGAGAAGAGTTTTGGCTTTTGAAGAAATTGGAGAAAAGAAATTGGAGAGGAGAAGCTAGGAAATTCGGACAATGGGAGAGGAATTTAGGGTTTTCAAGATGTCGAAACAAGGAGCTAGCCCTCCTATTTATAGATATTTCGCACCTCTCGCTAAAAATCAAAACGCCTTAAATTCAAGCTAAAGAGAGGGAAATTTGGCACCCTCTTTGCCATGCAAGAGTCGAATTTTACACTCCTCTAGGTAGTGGATTTTCGGCCAACACTTCCCTTGAAGATCATCTCCTAACTTTTCTCCTTTTTCTATGATATTTTCACTTATAAAATCTACATAATTTCTCATATTTTTGAGCCTTGTAGCCGTCCACCTCTACTAACACTAATGCCAAAATTTAACTCACTTAAATTAAAAGATTTGGGCCTCATTAAACTTAATATTTGGGCCTCTAATTCCTTGTGTGTGTGGCGTCACCATATCTTCATTTAAAGTGCCGAAATTGGCCTAAAAACATGGGCTCCTTGCGACCCAATACTTGTTCTTTTTTAATTGTTAATGATGCCACCTTAAAATAATTTAATATGGGCCTTTGCCTAATTCTAAGCCCAAATTTAAACCCCTTTCACCATATTAACAAATTAAACATATCCCCACACTAAATGCATAGGCCCATAAATTTAGGATGTTATGATAATAATAAGAATATAAAGATACAAATAAATATAAAATAATTAATAAAAATTGTAATATATAATAATATAAAATAATTAGTAATATATAAGGATTATAAAAATTAAAAATAATTAGTAAATAATAATTTTAAATAAAAACATATATATATACATAATATACTAATCATAAAAATTATATATGTAATAAAGAATATATTAATAATAAAAATAATATTAAACCACATAAAATGAATAATAATTAAATATGTAAAATATATATAAAACTTATATTATGAATAAATTAATATACAAGTTATAAAAAATATCCGATATGATAAAACATTTAATATAATAATAAAATAATTTAAATAAGAAGAATATAAAAATAAAGAAAGAAAGAAATTAGGACCAAATAACAATAAAAGGGGTTAAAATAGCAATTAAAGCAAATATAGAAGGACTAAATTTAAATGCATTAAATTACAAGGATTAATATGAAAATTATTCAAAATTTTAAAAGCGGTATCGTTTTTATTTTTTTAACCTTTAAAGCAATCCTGGATTTAATTAAAATAACATAAACTTTTAGGGTTAATTTAAAAAATATAAAAAATAAAATTAAACAAAATTAAAAAATATAAAAATGAGGGAGGACTAAACGGATAAATAGACCATTTTAAGAAAATGCGCAGATCCTGAGGGCCGGGTCGGGTCAACGCGCAGATCCTGAGGGTAAAAAACGGTGTCGTTTTAAATTAATTATATAAAAAACAGTTCTAAAAAAACATTTAGCACCCATTTTTAAAAGAAATCAGAATCCTCTCCTCCCAAATCCTCTCCACCTATACGCCTCGTCAAGGACTCGATAGGGCACCTCCAAGACGACAAGTACACGTGTTGTCGTCTCAGTATATTCAGTAATAACTTTACCCCTCTCTATTTATTGTTTTATATGTAATACATATACAAATCGAAGAAGAAAAAAAATAATAATAAAAGGAAGAAAAAAAAGAACTAAAATCACCTAAAAAAATATTGCTTTCTCTGTTTATTTGTTTGTCTTTGTTTTTCGGAAAAATCCTTTTTTACAGGTACATACAAGGCTTTTTATAGCCTTTTGAAAACAAAAAAGAAATCAAATATATTCCATGTTTGCTGCGATTTCTTTCCCTTTGCGCTGCTTTGTTTTGCCCCCTTTTGGATGCGATTTGTTTCCTTTTGCAAGTTGATGATGATGATCTCAGGACGGAGATGGGGTAAGTTAACTGCGACGTGAATGGTGGCGCGAGACTTGCGGCGATTGCGCTGGACTCCTGTTTGCGGTGGGACTGTTGGTGGGTGCGAGGCTCTTGCGGCTGAGACTTTCTTAAGGTTTCGAAACCCTCATTTCGATTTAGGGTTTTGGGCCTTTTTGGGCCTCGTTTCAATAGTGTATTAACACCCTTGTGAAACCGATTTCTTTCTAGGAAACTTGGGATCTCAAAGCGAAAAGGCGGATCTTCCATTCCTTAGTCAATCGATTGGTAAGTAGGTGGTAAGGATTTATGGTAAATAGAGTGCTATTCTAGTAAGTCGATTAATGATTAAAAGCGAAGGCTATCGGTGTGTTACTAATCGATGGTGGTTGGCGAGCGAAGCGGGAATTGAGTCTTGTGATTAGGAACCAAACGATAAAGGTAAGGTTCGGGTTCACAAGGAACCCTTCTCAAATTGTTTGGTTTGGTAGAATGGCCCATATCACTAACTCTATTATGGCCGAATATAGGGACAAGTAGATCTAGGGTGGCCGACTCTTCTTTTCGGATTTAGAGCATCCAAAGGTGACAGGTGTGTACATACACACGTATAATTATTTAAATGTGTTGAGTGTTATGTATGCTAACTTTGACTTGTGTAGCATCGGATTAATACTATAATGGTATGAGTGGTGATTCTGGTAAGTACCTGTTAATATGAATGTGTTATTGATGCTTTTGGTAAGCATGATGTATTGATACATGATATATATACATGACTGATGTGGGATTAATGAGTGGAGGCGATATTATTGTGCCGACGGCACCAGTGTTTTGGTAACACTGTGACTACGGTCACCGGAGGTTTGGTACCTCAGAGGTTTGGTACCTCATTGCGTCTCGTCCCAGTGGCTTAGCACCACGATGGGTTGGCCCCACGATTACTTAAGGGATTGGCGCGGTGATTTGGCATCACACGATGGGTTGGCCCCATCAATCGATCGTGTCTATGGACACGAGAGGTTTGGCACCTCCATTGATTTGGCATCACATCTGTGACTATATGTCACCAGTGGTTTGGCACCACCAGTGGTTTGGTACCACAACGGGGTAGACTGTGGCGATTGGTTGGCTAGGTTGGGGCACATAATATTATGCACGTTAATTGTTATATGTTGTGTATGAAAATGTTTAAAATCGGGGGAAGGGTTACATACTGAGTCTTGGTGACTCACCTTCTCCTTAATTTTTCAGGTGATGCATAGATCGCGGATATGGAGCCGGATGGACTCGAGGTGGCCATGCGATGGGTTTAATTTAAATGAACTTTAATTTCGATTGTGATATTTTTTTTATTTTGGGTTTTTATTCTATTTGGATGTAATAAGGCCTCCTGATATTTTGTTTTTCTACTTTTCACACGTTGGATACTTTGTTTTAAACTTTGTTATTAATATTTAAATCACATGTTTTCCAAGTTAAAACGAAAATTATTTTTAACGTGCCATCGGGCACCTTCAAAGTTTTATTATAACTCGGCTTAAATAAATTTCTCAAATAAGCACTAAGTAAAGCTTTTACAAAACAATCAAACAAAAAGGTTTTCAACAACATAAACCGATTTAGAAAAACGACTTTCTTTAAAATGTTTTCTACTGTAACAAGCTAGATTCGGCCATAAAGTTTGGGCCGGGTTTGGGTTGTTACAATGTCTGTCTGGGTGTGATGGTAGTTTGGGTCAAGTATTGGGCCTCGGGTATCTGTTGTTGGGTGTAATTCGAGTTTAGGGTATTTGGATCTGGTTTTGGGCTTTGTAACAGGACCGTTTTAAGGACTTTTTTATTTTTTATTTTTTTATTTATTGGTTTTCAAGGGCCCGGCAAAATTGGGTATTTACAATCCCTTTTTAATGTTTGGGTTGTCATTGCTCATAGTTCATCAAGGTTCTATCACTGATGCGCTATCATGCTTTATCGTTCAGCTGGTATCTTTGACAAAAAACAAAAAAACGATCATATTTTGCTCAGCAAGTTTGCCTCGCTGTAATTCTAGAGTCCCTTTCACTGTACCTTCTGGGACATAAAGTTTGTATCTCCCACTGCAACTTCAGGGGAATAACATTTGGTTTCTTTCATCCAATTTGTTATCGATTTGATCTGTTACACCATCCCCGGTGTAATAACCAGATGTATGTGCCTTTCAATATTTCCAAACCATAGGCTTGGTGAGTTCTAAACAATAGTCCTGTTTCAGGTTTCTATATTATTTAAAAAATTTCCAGAGTAATGTACAAAACTCCTTTTATGAAAATATTATTAGTCCAATAATCGTTATTTCAATATAAAATGCTTGAAAAAGATCACAACAATGGACAAGAAAGAAATTAATCAGGAACATAGATTGAAACAAATAAATTAATCAAAGATAACTAAGGCAATAAAAGAAAATTGATTTGGGATTATCTTGAAAAGAATAAAGCAATCAAAGATAACAAATTCAAAAATGGGTAAGATAGAAGCTAGGTGCCCTAGATATCACAGCCTGAGCTTCTTTGTTCAAACTTCCTGAGGACCATTTTAAGCTCAATATGTGTTTAGGGGATCCAAAGTACTTTGTCAATGCCCCAAGATGCAGCATACTTCCTCATTGTTAATTTAGGCGGAGCAAGACTACCACATGCCCTATCTTTGATCAACATTTGATATGCCCTTTTGGGTTTTCAGCTCAAAACCCCTTTGGTCTCAAAGCACCCTTTTGCGGTTTTTGCCTTAGCCTCTCCTTTTTTTTTCTTTTATCTTTTATCTTTTATCTTTTTTTCTTTTTTTATTTTTTTTGAATGAATTTGAGCTCAAGGCGCCTTTGCGAGTTTTCACCTTGACCCTTCCCTTTTCAGGTAGAATCCTTTTGACTGAACCTGAATTCTCTGGATTAGACACGTCTTTGGCATCCATCTTGGTACATATCAATGCTCCTTTAGAACAAGCTCTTTCTTACTACATAAGGTCCTTCCCAGTCTGGCATCTGCTTTCCTTTAAAGATCCTTTGTAAAAGAAAGATCAAATTCCCCCCGTGGAATTTTCTAGGATAGACCTCTTTGTCGTAAGCTTGCATCATTTGACCGTGATGGATAGCTTTTAACCTTTTCTTCGATTAGGCTCAATTGATGAAAACACTTCCATTCCAATAGATAAGATGTTGCCCCGGCAAAAGTCCTGGCCAATATTTAATAATCATAGAGAGTAAATGGTAGCTTCTTATGCCAATCTTTGCAAGTCTTGGTCACCTTTTATCTTTTTTGTTGTTTTTCTTTTTGTATTTTTCTTTTTACAACCTTTGATGCCCTGTGATATACTGTCTGATCTCTAAGCAAACTGTAATTTTTGACATTATACAGTTATGCATTATTAAACATGATCCTTTCTAGCACTCTTTGCTGGCATCTGATCCCTTTTTTTTTCTTTTTCTTTTTTGAATTTGATGACTATCGACTTTGCAATATTAGCATATGAAGCAACATTCACCCTCTTAGTGAAGTACTTGATGACCACGACGATGAATCAATATTGACTAAAAGCTTTTGACGAGATTGGCCCCATCACATCCATGCCCCACATATGGAAAATTTGTGAAGAAATGGAGAAAGCACATGAATCTTGTCGCCTTAAATACGACATAGTTGATACAATCCCCTTCTATGTAGATTAACAGTTCCCAAACCTCCTGTCCTAGTAGCCCAAGCATGTTTTGATATGATCGTGTGAAAACATCTTTGAATTCTCGAAAATAACTCAATGATGTCTTGCCTTATTTCTGTGGTGAGCTGGGCTTCAATCTTCACCCCTTTCCTAGGCTCGCAATGTCAACTGACGCTATGTAAGGTAGGATCTATTTTTCCCTTTGTTCTACTATTATTAACAAATTAGAAGATAAGTTACAATCTCTGTCATCTTCAAAGTCCTTAGATCCCTAGACCCATATCTCATTCAAAAAGGGAGTCAGTAACAACATCGCTCATGTCATTGATATCTGGGTACCTAGGTACAAAGGCAAAAAATCCAAAGAATAAATGATTCTAAGGATGATTATTTGTATGGTATGGTCATAAATAAAGAATGAAAGAATATTGTAAAAAAAAAAAATGTACAATATGAAATGGAAAGAATAAAAAATATTTGCTTAAAAGATACATTTTATTGAAATAAAAATTTTGGACACGAGCCTATTTCACAAAAGGATTCTTATTGCCTCTAGGCTTAAGGCAACAAGCACATTTTGAATATTACTCTAGATCGGTTCTAAAAATATAAGGATCTCTTCCACAGTCCCATTATTCAAGACACTCCCAAGAACACAAGGGCTCGAAAACTTCATTCCTCGATTCCCTCTTTAGATATGTCATTGGTGTTCAGATTCCTAATATCAAGTCTTGCACTAAAGCCCTAAAATTGATGCATTCTTAAATCTCATAGATCTCACCCCTTTACCTAGATGGTTGGGTGACAGTTTTTCTGCCGTAGAGGGATCATCGAATTTGACAATACCCATTTTAAGAAGTCTTTCAATCATCTTTTTGAAAGTGGTACAGTTCTCAATCGATTGTCCTGTGATTCCCATATGGTATTCACATTGAGCGTTCGTGTCATACCATTTAGGGTATAGAGGTTGTATAGGTTTTAGGTAGAAAGGGGATACTACATGTGCATCAAACAGAACTCGGTACAACTCTCTATACGTGATTGAAATGGGTGCGAACTGAGGTTTATCTCGAGTTCGGTCTTGAATTGGGCTTTTGCCTTGGGGAGACTCTATGGCTGGTAATTACCGTCCTTGACTGGCTTACTGTAATCGGCTCTAAATAACCCTTGTTATACCTTCTCGTACTATTCGCATTAGTTTCCTTTTTCTTTAGGGCTTTTAAAGTACATTCTTCTTTTCCTTTTGTTTTTGCCAATACAACCGGTTTGGTTCGAACATCATCCGGGTTAACATCTAAACCCCTCGAAAAGTTCAATAGGTCTGAACTATCAGTATTACATTGGGGTCCAATAATGACAGGTACCCCATACAAATGCACACCTGGTTGAGTCGGAACACCTATTGGGGAATAAACAATGTCCTCATCATCAACAACACTATTGTCCACTGAGCCACTCCTTTTTTCAAGTCCTTCAACTAGCAAATGACTTAACTGGCCAATCACATTCTTTTGGAATTCCCGCATGTCTTGTTGAATTTTGGTCAATTGCTCTTGTATCTGTATTTGTCTTTGTTCTAATCTTTCCAACTGAGCCACTCCTTTTTTCAAGTCCTTCAACTAGCAAATGACTTAAGTGGCCAATCACATTTTTTGGAATTCCCGCATGTCTTGTTGAATTTTGGTTAATTGCTCTTGCATCTGTATTTTTCTTTGTTCTAATCTTTCCAATCTTTGTTCAATGTTTTCCAAGTTAACTCACTCTCTTTCTTTCTTCTTTCTTCTATAATAATTTCAACTAATTAGGCCTTCTCTACGAACTCAAATGCATATGATGTGATGTAATGCAAATGCATGCAATGCAAAGGAGTGAAATGCAAAAAGAGAGGTATCGATTCTGAATTCAATTCCATTAGAAAAACTTTACTAGAAAATAAATTTCTTTACACAAAACGATTACATATGCGGCTTTGTCCTCATAATCCAAGTGAAAACATCAACCTCCTACTTCGCAAAGGTCAAATCTTGTAAACTTCTAATAGATGCCTCCTCTAGCTCCTTTTGCTTGATTTGGGCCGCGACTCACTGTTCACTTATTTCCATAATGGTCGTTAGCCTCTTCAAGAAAACCGAGACGTGGTAATTCTCGAATAGTCTTTTCAACTTGAATCCTTGGGCAATAAGGTCTTGTATTCCTTCACGGACCATCAATCTTCTCTCGTTGTGTTCACTTGGACTATATTCAGACGACCGTATTATAATCCACATTATCAAAAAATCTATTTTCTTATGACCAACTCTTCTATTTAGCAATCAAATTTGAATCAACACCTCTTTTCTATGATGTGAATGAAATGCAATCAAAACAAAAAAGAACTCGTTAGCACAAGAGAAATAACATAGAACACCTATATGGGTGACCACTAAGGTTTGACATAGTTTTACTTAAGGTGGGCTCTTAGGGTTTACTATATGCGATTTAGTTCTAAAGTTGAGGTACCCGAACCAGCAGATTCCTCGATTCTCAACCATTATAGGCTCATACGGATCGAGTTCGGTTTAGGGAAATACATTTCCCTATGGCCATGCGAAAGTGAAAGCTTCATGAAGACATAGGTACAGATGTATCCCGAAGCAATCCACTAGCCCATACGGAAGTGAAAACCTCACGAAGGCATAGCTTCTCACTCCCATGTAAAGGGTGTGACCACAACGGTCATGCAATGCTATGCAAAGATATTTAAAAAAAAATTAGAACCACATGAAATAAAAAGGATCATAAATTTGGACAAAATGACAGGAAATAATCAATTTTATGGCTTGACTCTCTTATATTCCCTAGCGGAGTTGCCAAGCTGTCGAAACCATTTTTTTTAGTTTTTTAGAAACGGGGATCGACTAAAAAAATGGAAATAGAGTCGCCACCAATCTTTTTTTACTTAGGTGTGACTGGATCACCTTATAAAATGTTTTATTTTAAAACATTTGATTTTGGTTCATGAAAAACAAGAAAACAGGTTCGGGAGTCGGTTACGTATGAGGAAGGGTTAGCACCCTCATAACGCCCAAAAATTGGTACCCAATCGATAAAATCATGTCCTATTATCGAAAATTTGAAAATTTTTAAAAAATGATCCTTTTATTAGAAATAAAACCAAGACTTACATATTTCAAAGAAATAAGATGTCATATCCAGTAAGTTAGGACATAACATCTCACGACCTTGAAGTTAGATTCGCCTTTATTTGTAGAAAATTCTTATCTCGAAACATAAAACATCATATCCAGTAAGTTAGGATACAACGTTTTGAACTTTTGAAAATAAGTTTAGATTTGAAAATTTATGAATTTCAATTTTAAAAGAAAAAGAATACTTAATACTTTAAGTGCAACGATAAAAATTGAAACCCAGTGAGTTAGGGTACAATTTTTTCTCGAAGTCCCAAATATTAAATATCACCTTATTTTTAAAACTATTTGAAATAAATGTATCAATTTAAAAGGTACTTTTATAGAAAAATGGTTTGAGTAAAACATTGCATGAATACATTACAACATATATTTAATAGCAATTCTACATTACTACAAATCATATTAACAATAAATAATAGAATAATATAATATAAATACATAAAGAATTTAAGCAATAATAAACGATCAAGAGAACATAAATAAATATAAAATAAATAGCAATAATTAAGACTTTCAAGATCAAATGAAAAAAGAAATAATTTAAAATAAAAATAAAATAAATAAGAAATGAGAATATTTAAACATCAAATAAAATATTAAAAGAATGCGGTGATTTGTAAAATGATTTAATATATATAAATAAAAAAGTACTTATAATAAACATATATAATTTAATAATTTAATACCTATATAAATGATTACATATAAAATAATTAGTAAAATATAATATTTTTATATAAAACATATTTATATAATATACTAATCATAAAATTAAATAAAAATATAAATAAAATACATTATATAATATAAATAAATATATATATATATATCTAAATTATTAGAATTAATATATAATATAACATAATACTATACTATATAGAAATTCAAAAAATCTATAATGTAGTAAATAATATACAAATCATAAAATAATATAATATAAATAATATTAAACCAAATAAAATAAATAATAATTAAATATATAAGGTTATATAAAAAATACATATATGAATTTCTAAACAATTAATGTAATTAATACATAAATAATAAAATAATATAACATTTTAATATAATAAAATAATTAAATATAGTATTAGAAAAATAAAAAGGTTTTAAAACAAATAAAGATTAAATAGTAGTAAAATAAATATAAAAGGACTAAATTGAAAACACGTGTCGTACTGTAGGGACTCATTAGGCAATTATGCCTTCTTTCTAAAACGACGTCGTTTTAATCTTAGCCTTTAAGGAGCCCGAGGGCTTAATTAAAATGTAAACAAACAATTAGGGCCAAATTAAAAAAATTAAAATTAAACAGAATTAAAAATAATAAAAATGCGGGAGGACTAAAATGGCAATTAGACCATTTAACGAAAACAAGCGGATCCTACCCGGGTTTTCGAGTCAACGCGCGGATCCTCCTTAAAACGACGTCGTTTTAATGCTTATTGGCTTAAGCAAAATGGCATCATTTTTTAAGTGCTATATATTACAATTTTCAGACCAAAAATTCATTTGGGCACCCTGTTTTTAAAAAAAATAAATTCTAAAATGCTCTCAAAAACCTTTCCCCTCTCACGGAGTCCATCGTCGGGCTCCTGGTCTATGTGTCGCATGCGCCGTACGCGCCACACGCGCACTCCCGTGGCTGGCGGTCGGAGGCTAAATCCTCGGTCTTTTAGCGCTCTCAAGAGGTAAACTGGAACCCTCTTTTTTATTATAGTATTATTTTATGATAAATATGCATAAATCGAAATAAAAAATGCAAATAAAAGTAGAAAGTCACCTCCGCTAAAAAAAACTTTGGATTCTGTTTCAATTTTTTTTTTGTCTCTGTTTGTATCTCTTGTATTTTCGTGAATCTTTTTGTGTGTTTTTCTCTGTATTCCCCCGAGTTACAAAATAAATCAGGATTTTATAGCCGTGAAAAATAAAAATAAAAAAGGAAAACATTTTTGCTGCCATTCTTGTTGTTGTTTCGTTTCTTATGCAAGAGAGTGGCGTTGATCTCAGCGGTGGAGTGATTCGGGCGCGGATCTCGTGGATTGCAGCACGACTGATGGCCTGGGTGGGAGGAGTCGATTGCGGCGCGAAGGCTGGCGGCGCCTAGGGTTTCAAAACCCTAGGCCACTGCTAATTCTGCTCAGTGCTTGGGCCTTCTTGGGCTGCACTAGTTTGGGTCTAAGAGTCTGGGGTGTGAGTGGGCCATGGTTTTAGGTTTAAAATTGGGCTAATCGGGTTGCCGGGTAGTCTGTTTAGGAATTGGGCCTCTGGATTGGGCTCTTTCATGAGTATTGGGCTTGTTAATTAGATTGTACATGGACATTTTATTATTATTTATTTTTTTGGTTTTTTCTCTGTTTTATAGGGCCCGGGCACAAATGGGCATATACATTTATATTTTATTCAATTTAGCCCTTAAAATCAAAACAAGTATAACTTTCACAATTGAGTTTTATTTTTCATTCAAATTTAAATTATTTCCTTCCAAAACCCTCAAAATCCAAATTTATAGAAATTTAATGTTACTTTTGATATATTAACAATTTAGTCCTTATATGTAAAATTAATAAAATTTACTTTATCAAATTATCCTTAAACATTTCATAGCTTCCAAATCTACCATTTTCTATATATAAAAAAACATCTAGAATTCATCAATGACAAGTTTTAAAATCTTTAATAGTTTTGAAAACGGAAATACAAGTTAACTAGACCTAGTTGCAACGATCTCAAAAACATAAAAATTACTAAAAATCGACTTGGTTTAGCTTACCATGCGAAGATCCAAAAGTCTAAGAATGTTTGAAGCTTCTCCTTCACTTATCCATTGTAACACCCCTAACCCGTAACCATCGCCGGTCTAGGGTTAAGAAGCATTACCAATCAATCTGAAACATTTACAATCATTTTACAACACGAAGTATATCATCATCCAAATATATCAAGATATATGCATATAGTCCCTTAATGAGGTCTACGAGACCTTAAACACGTGTTAGAAAGGGGTCGGGACTAAACCGAACACATACAAAATTTTCTAAATATCAAACATTTTTCAAAGCTACAGAGGTCACACGCTCGTGTGGGTAGGCCGTGTGCCTCACATTGCCTTGGACACGCCTGTGTATCCAAGCCGTGGCAAAACAGGGCATACATACTAACTTGTTCACACGGCCTGAGACACGCCCGTATGCCTCACTCGTGGTCTACACTGACTTGCACCCAGTCACACGCCTGTGTGCTAGCCTGACTTGTTTTGAATTAAAAATCGAAAGACACGGTCGAGCCACACACTCGTGTGCTCAACCGTGTAGGCAATTATAGGCCATTTGCAAGGCCAAATTTGCCATCCCCACTTAGGATCACCTATAAGCATCAAACCAACACAATTTATACCTCAAATGGCAACCAAAACATACCAATATTTGCACTAATTAATCATCAACCACACCATTTATTTCCATACTCAATTTCAACTCAAATAAGTCCATCTAAAATATCAATTTCTCTTTCCAAATCATATAATCTACTTATCATTTAATCCAACCAAATCTATTATGAAAGATACCATTTTCATTATGCTAATTTATACCATAATGACCACTCACATAGAACATACTCATACACATATAAGTCATTCTTTTCATATGATCAAAACACATACCAACCATCAAACTACCAAGCCAACTCATATGGCTAAGCTTATACACTTCAAAACATACCATAATCACTAGCCTATACATGCCATATACCAAATATTTACAACTTCCTAAAAGTACCAAAATAGATAGTCAATAGTGTGTTTGAGTCGTTGATGATCCTAGATCCAAGCTAGCTATATAGACACTGTAAAATAGAGAAAACTTCACATAGTAAGCTTAAGAGCTTAGTAAGTCCGTTATACAATACATATAACCCAATAATTCAATTACATTATACAAATTAAACCATCATATAGATCAATTCACAATTATATACCATATCATCCATAACTAATATGCTCACTTAACCATCCATTTATCTATAAACGATATCATCAACCACATAGGTTTCGAACATACCTTTGCCAACACTTAGTTAACGAACATTCTTGCTATTAAATGCTCGACACCACACTTCGATCATTCTTCATTATTTGTTCGATTTAATCGCACACTTAGTGCCTTTACATTAAACCGAATTTAACTCGGTATCGCACACATAGTGCCAATCAATATAGCCGATGCTTCCTTTATTTCAAACACTTAGTGCCATTTACCACTATTTCGATTTCATTCACGCACACTTAGTGCCACAACACTTAATTCCACATATAACATTATCGATTCATCAACTACAGGAATTCATTCATTACATAACTCATGAATATGAATGAAACGATTCGTATTATACACGAACTTACCTCGGACGTAGAAATAACAAAACGAGTCGTTCAATCGAGCACTTTGTCTTTGCCTCGATCTAAGTCCAAATTTCTCTTTTCTTGATCTATACATATTCAAATTTAGCTCATTCAATCACCAAATTATTCAATTTAATCCAAACACACATATTTAGGGTAATTTACAAATTAGCCCTTATTTTTTCACATTTTGACACTTTAGTCCTTATTTCATAAAATCATCAAATTCACATAATTTCATCTCACACATGCCTAGCCGAAATTTCCTTATGTTCATACAATACCACATATTTCATTTATTTCACATTTTAGTCCTTTAATTTCTCATTTTCACAATTTAGCTCAAAATAGCCAATTTCATCAAAAATTCAAAGACAAACTATGTTAACCCAACATTAAACTTTCATATTCCACCAACTAACAACACAAAGTTCACATGTTCATCAATGTAACTTCTCAAAACCTTCATCAAATTCTAAAATTAAAGCATGGGCTTGATAATACACTAAACAACGATCACAAAAATGTAGAAATCATCAAAAACTGAGTTAAATACACATACCAATTGAAGTTCTAATAATTGAACCCTAAATGGTCATGGTTGTCTTTCAAAATTCGGAAAAAAACAAAGATGAACACCACTAACCTTTGTTTTATTCTATTTTTATTAACATTAATACTTAATTTGCCATTTTACCCATGGCTAATTAACTTAAAATCCATTTAATGGTTGTCCATAAAAGTCCATTAACCATATCAATGGTCCATTTGCTTAATAAGGACCTCCTCTTTATAAAAACACATTAATTCATCCATTATTCAAATAGAAGGACAATTTTGCATTTTCTGCGATTTAGTCTTTTTTCACAATTCAGCACACAAATGATAAAATTAAATCACGAAACTTTCACACATGTCAATTCACATACTATAAACACGAAAATAATATTAAAATATTTTTTGACCTCAAATTTGTGATCTCAAAACCACTATTTTGACTAGGGTCTGAACCAGGCTATTACATCCATGGTGGTTTTTTGGTGGAAAAATACGAAATGAAAAGATTATACATTTGTTTTAATTTTTGTTACTTTATTGATTAATATTTTAACATAAATAAAAATTAACATGTAAATGGCTAATTAATAAGCATTAACTACCATTACACTCAAATAGGGGTACTTAGACCCTTGAACAATCATTAATCATGCATTTTAGCTAATCAAAAATCAATAGCGATTAATTTTTACGATTTATACGATTTAGTCCTTTCTGTTAGTTAACCATCCAAACACTAAAATTTTTGTACCATACTTCTATTCACCTATATAATAGCTTTGTAAATATTTAATAAAAATATTCACAGGTTCAATTTATAGATGACTTTCGGTATGTACCATTTATACCTTAATTAATTGATCAATTAATAGAATATATTAAATCATGATTCATTATTTAATATATTTAACTCATAAATATTAATTAAATATATCTATGAACTCTCTCATCGAAATTATGATCCTGAAATCACTATTTTCGACACCACTAAAAAACAAGTTATTACAAAAGATCTTAAATATCATTCAAGCACATAAACATAAAGTACAATTTTGTACTAAACATGTTGCACAAAGAGAAGTCAACATACAGTACATATCTACACAAGAGATGGTTGCAAACCCTTTTATGAAACCAATTGGGAGAAATGGTTTTACTAAACATGCTAGATCTCTAATATTGCATAAAATTTGATTTACTAATTGCATTGAGACTTATGAGCAGTTTATTAACTATTGATGTATGTTGGAGATCCATATGAATGAAATTTATTATTAATGCCTACTAAAGCTTAGTACTGTTGTTCCTTCAATGCATACATGAGTGTCTATATATATGTTAAGTACATATATATGATTAAAGGTATGTTGGATAAATGTTCGGTATTCTCACATAAGCAATCACCTCTATGGCTTAGTGTCATGTAGAGATACTCTTAAGCATTTCAAAACTGGGAATTTTGATGAGAGCTCAGGCTTAAACAGAATCGCCTTAATAATAGATCAAGATGAGCACATATAGTGATGAAATTATGACCAAAAATGAATAATAGATTCCACAATTCACTTTTCTTTAGTCTTTAATAGCTAGGCGTGAGTATTGTTGATATATTCTTTAAGGTAGTTTTGTGAACTCAAGTTAGATATATAGTGTATCTAACTATCATCTGTACAATATTGAAATCTCAATAACAAACATACGCTCCAAGAAGAGGAGAAGTAATACTTTAGCATGTGTTTCATTCATGAAACGACTAATATGCGTAACAAAAGTTTTGATATTTTCTTCTAAGTTGTGTGAGACCCATGAGATCAACTAAATATCTTTATAAGGTATCCTTATGACCTTTGATTGCTTCTTGAAGTTTTAGTTCAATGTTAGTTATCTTAATATGTTATTAATGAACTATCACAATTTACAGTTGAAATTAAATTTTAAAAAATGAAAAGTAACTACTATACAATTCGTGGGGTTAAAAGGGCTAGTCCCTTTGCTACAAAAGCCCTCCTCACGAAATAAACAAAAAACCAAAAGGAAAAGTACCATTTTTTTTTTAATTCTTAAGCAATCCATTGTGTTTTTTCTTGGGAAGTTTGTGTTCTGATATGTGAAAAACTTTTGTTGGTGATTTTGTTCTTTATCGGTATATTAAACCACGGTTTCATGATAATTCAATATGCAGAAGTGAGCATTTGATAGAATCAATCGAATAAAATTTTTAAGTTAATCGAGTTGATGAATCTTATTTTATCATCCTAATTCCTAACTCAATTTAAAATTTTCTCAAATCGAGTCGAGTGAGATGGAATTCGAATTGAATCGAATATATTTATTCAAGTTAAATTAAAAATGATTTTAATGTTTTTATTTTTATGTAATATTTTTAAAATATTTTTCTTTAAAATTTTAAAAATAATCATAAAAGGAAAATTTAAAGTGAACAAATAAAAGCATCCGGTAAAAAAGAATAAGAGCATTTTAATTTTTGGGTATAAAGGGGGAGAAATAAAATATTATTGGGGATTTTGATTTTGGAAGTAAAGGGGAGGAAAGTAAAATTTTGGAGGTAAGGAGGATAAAAAATTTGTGGGGATTTGATTTTGGGGTAAAAGGGAGGAAAAGTAAAAAAAAAAAAAAAAAAAAAAAAAAAAAAAAAAATTGAAGAGAAGAGTTGATGGGGCAAAAATTGAGGTAGTTTTATATTTGGTTTATTCGAAAAAATTTAATTTGATTCAAATTTAAAATTTAAAGAAATTCGAATTGACTCGATTAACTCAATTCGAATAATTCGATTAACTCTAAAATTACTTGGAGATTGGAGAATGATACCAAAATAATTTTTAAAATAAAATTTTAAATCATCCTAATATCTATAATATATATAAGCATGAGTTTGAAAAAAGTTGATCCAACAAGAATAATTTTTTTAACATATTACTAAATGAATATTTAAAAATAATTATAATATTATGTGTAGAATTATTATTAATTAAAAATTGATGTAAAATAGATATTGTGATAATTATATATTGAAAATAATTTAGAATATAATAATTTTGTAATAACTATACGTTTAAAAATAATTATAATTTAATTTACAAATATTACTTAAAATTTTTAATTAAAATAATTATAATTGAAGTAAAAGTTAACCTAAAAACTTTTTACAATTACAATCAATTAAAAAAATTCCTTTAAACAATTTTTTACTTATATTATTTTCTTTTGATAAAATTTAATTAGATATTATTTAAAAATTATTCTAGTCTATTTATTGACTATTAAGAAAATAAAATATTAATTTTATGTTTTAATTATTATTTGAATTTTTTAATATTATTAAAAATTTTATTAATCTACAAAATATCAATATTTTAATATAATATTTGAAAATTTATTGTTATTATATTTGAATTGTTAAATAAGTTAATATACTTTAATTATATTTAACGAATAACAAATTAAAAAATAATTACAAAATTTAAAAATAAGCACGTGTTGCATGTCTAAAATTCAACCTTATTTCAATTAAAAATAATAAAAGGGTAAACTACTAAAATAGTCACTTTTGTTTGTCCAAGGTTATATTTTAGTCATTTATGTTTGAAATATTACGTTTTAGTCACTTACGTTATCGTGTTGTAATATTTTAGTCACTAAACGTTAATTGTCGTTAACGGTGTAACAGTAAACTGACGTAGCATCTTAAATCATCATTTCAAACGAAAATTTTAGGCTAAATTATACAATTGGTCCACAATTTTTTTTATTTTGAGTAATTTAATTTTTTTTATTTTATGTTCTTTGAACTTTCCTTTTTTTTTCTTTTTTTTTTTTCCGTTCTCTTCTCATCTTCCCTTTGTTTTCTTCCCTTCTCCATTTCTTTTAATGTAGTTTTTCTATGTTTTCCATTTGTAAAAATTAGTCTCTATATTTCTATTTTTTGAACAATTTAATTTTCTTTTTCTTTTTATTCTTCCCCTTCGTTTTTCTCTCTTCTCATATTCTTCAATGTAGAAACATAATCTTTGCCCATTAAATAAACATAATCTTTGCCCATTAAATAAACCAAGTCATTATTTCTTTCACATGATTCCTAAATTGAATTTCACTCAAAAATAAATATCAATTATTCTTAATCAAATCTCGATTTGAATATAACCTTGAAACTAAAATTGGATCTAACTAATCAATATAAAAAACTATATCCTTAATCAAATCTAAACATAAATTAAATTCTTTATATTCAAAACAATTTTTTTCCGTTTCCAAACTTTTACAAAATCGCTTAGATTATTTCTTTCCTTTTCTTTTATTTTCTAACGGATAAAAAAATTGATCTAAATCTTCTTAGATATTCCCAAGTAGAGGTATTCATGGGCCGTGCCGCTTTTGGTCGGGCCCAATTAAAAAATTAGGCCAGTTCATTGGGCTCGGGCCGGGCCAGGCCCAAAAAATGAGCCTAAAATTTTACCCAAGCCCGCCCATATAAAAATACTAAAACCCGAGCCCAGATTAATTTTTATATTATTTTATATAATTTTAAATATATATAATACATCAAAATATTTAAAAATCAAAAATATTTTCAACAAATTGAAAATAAATTTTAAAAATATGTAGACTTAAATAACACTAAAATAGATGAACTTAACAAGCAAATGCCTCTAAAATAATAACAAAATTAACAATTGTCTTTAAAATAATAACAAAATTAACAATAAAATAAGTTTTATATAATATCTAAACAATAACAATAAAATAATAGAAACATGATAGTAAAATGGTAGCAAAATAAAGAGAAAACCATAAGAAAATAATATTTAAAAATAATTTTTACCTTTAATGACCCGGCCAAAATGCCTTACGAGCCCGGCCCATTTTTAAATGTTTTTTTTGTCAAGCCCATTTTTCGGCCTATATTTTGCCCAAACCCTCCCACATTTGGAGCCTTGAGTGTCGGGCCGACCATGGACACCTCTATTCCCAAGTAAGCTTGATTGGAAGCCGAGCAAGGATAACCAAAGAGAGAAAGAGAGCATGAAATTAAACTGGTTTGGGTAAAGTTGAGGATAAGTTTCGTATAGTGGTCATTTTAGTCATTGAGAATGTAGAGCTCATTTGAAGAATTCATGAAACAACGTAGTTTCGAGAGGGCGAAAATGTTGTAGGTGAGATAGATAAAGTGGTTGTGGGAGTTAGTTAGGAGGTTAGGGGAATGGGCTCGAAAAATTTGTTGAGTGTGAACTACCATAAGTCATGATTAGCAAGGTCTTCAAGTAAGGCAAGCTTGTAGACTAAGTTTAGGGTTTAGGGTTGATGAGAGTTTGTAATTGTGGAGTGAGAATATGCGAAATAAGTTTTATTTTTATTTCAGCTTTCACCTTTATATATATATATATATATATAAGTTTTAACAAATAAAAAATATAAAAAACTATATTAAAAGAGATGGAAAAGGGAAGAAAACAGAGAGAGAAGCAAATGGAGAATGAAAAATAAAGGGAAAAAAGGAAAGTTAAAAAGCATAAAAGAAAAAATTAAATTGCTCAAAATTAAAAAATATTGAGACAAATTATATAATTTAACGTAAATTTTTGTTTGTACCGTTACATCGTTAACGGTGGTAATTAATTGCTCAGTGACTATAATGTTACAACATGTTAACGTGATTAAAACGTAACATTTCAAACATAAGTGACTAAATATAATCCGAGATAAATAAAAGTGACTATTTTAATAGTTTACTCTAATAAGCATCCCTAATATAAGATCATTAATTAAATGTAAGTTATGTTACCATTCTAATATTAATAAAATCAGATGATTGGTAGATAATAATTAAAATAGATTCATAAAATATACTAAGTTAAATCCCAAAGTCGACCAAATATTGATCCAAATCTATTCAACTCGTAATTCTCGAATAGGCCTCGTACAATTTTAGTCTTTAATTAAACACGTGACCATTACGTCTAACTGCAGGTTGGGGCATAAAGTTAAAAATTAAAATGTCCGATAAGCAACATATTGATATACAGAGAAATCATGGTTCATACTTCAATCTTCTCTCCTACAGCCAGAGAGGTGTATGGCTGATATTGTTATACATCATATTGGATAATACTCCTCTCAAGATAGACCAGCAAAACAAACGGCCTATGAATGTTAATTCATTTTTTGGTTTTGCTACCTTTGATTACCTTCCCTTGCTGCTAGAGTCTATGATTTATGAATGAAATGACGTGTTTGGAAGCAAAGAAAATGATAGAAACAGCAAGAAAACTAAAACAGGCAACAGAATTTTAGAAAAACGTGGTGATCTTTCTTTTGATCAAACATTATATGGGAAGGGATAGCTGACTGCTACCGTAGTGTTTCAACAAACCAGTATTCACATGAACATCGGATGTTGACAAATGAGTGAAACATGCTCCCAGATAGAACATCAGAAACCTGACATCAACAAACACACTAGAACAGCTATTGCATCACATGGCAGTATCCTGTCAGGAAACCACCCTTCATTCTCTTTTAACTAAGTGTCCAACGCTGATATTTGAATATGATGTTATGATCTTCCAAATAGTGAATATACCCAATCTTAGAAATGGAAAAGACTTGAGATTCGCATATAACATTAGAAACTTTGACAACATGTACATCCATTAGCACATCACCACATCAAGTTAAAACTTGCGGGTAGCTTAGCACTAAGCCATGCTCATTACATTTAATTTATATACCCATATACCATAAACACGCTGTACATTCAAATTTCCTCATACTCATCATGCTTCTTAATGTTCTCATCCCAAGTAGCAACTCTCTTCTTCCGGCAGCAACAGAGTCCTGCAAAGAGGGCAAGTAACTTTCAAATAATTCAACCATTTTTCCAAGCACACCTTGTGAAAGAGATGGCCGCAAGACAATCGGTTAATCTCCGATTTAGGCTCAAACTCAGACAGGCAGACCGGACAGTCATTCTCGGCTCGCTTGCAACTGCATAAAGTGTCAAATTGAATTGCCGGCGTCCTACTCCGGAACTCCTCAATGTAAAATTCTGATGTACTGAAGTGGAAATCAAATGATTCATTTTCGATGGAATCCGGGGATGGTGATAACGACGAGAGATGGATACCGACAACGTGAAGGATGGATCGAAGTATGCCTTTAATTACAGATATGGATAAAGCTGTGTTTACCAAGATTATACATAGCATTCCTTCTGACGGAGATGGCAGACTTGAGAGACCCATTTCTTGTATATGAATCTAAGTTTTAGATTAACAAATGATCATATAATGTGTAAGACCTGCAAAAACATAAAACACCCATTAGAATACCAAAGTAAAAGCAGATCATCAAACTTATCATGGGCTAAACAAAGGGTTTGGTTCAACTATACCCCATAAACTACAAAAGGCAAATCATCATCTGAGATTTCAAAGGAGAATTTAGATCATTCAAAACTGTGCAAAGCTAATATCTTAGCTAAGATCAATGCTAAAAACACTTATCTTAAGCTTTTCCATATCAAGATCTAGTATGGTAATAAACATGGTCAAAGCATAAAATCAAAGCAATAACAAAAGAAGGGAACGAAAAGATACCAAATTTCCAATTTGGAAACAAGATAATAGAGATCTAACATTTCATTACATATAAACCAAACATTTCTTTCAAGACCTTCCAAATCCAGAGGTTAAAGATTTGAGTTTGTTTTAAGATAAGAAACTTACACACACAAAAGGAAAAGGGGTCAACTTTGCTCTGCAGAAAATACCCAGAACAAGAACTAAACAAGATCTTTCTTTTCGTGAGATCAATGAAACATGAAGAAAGGAGATTTGGGTTTGGTCTTTGAAGTCAGGTAACGGCTGGCAGGCTATGCAAACGTTACCATCCTTCTTTACTTAAATAGCAAGCCCCCACCTTAACCCTGGAAACAAACTATGGTTAATGTTCCGGGTTTTCAGGACTCAATATAGCCCTTAACTATGGTTACTTTATATCATCAATCTATTCACTTCACTTTAGTCTTTAATGTCTTTAAGCTTAACTAAACCTAATTTTTAATATTAGAAGATTAGATGAGATGCTCAGTAGTTATTAAAGGACGTGTCTTTCTCTTGTTTTGGTACAACATTCCCACTTTTAGCTTAACAGTTTTCGGCTGGAATTTTCAATTTGCAATTTAAGTCGAGTAATGTTAAATTAGTTTTTCCATAAACTTTTCATACAGTAAGGATTCCATTATTAAAGGGTTAATGGACCTTTTAATATTTCTAATGTTCAATTTAATACATAAATTTATTTACCTTAATTTGATATTTAAGTTTAACTTTAATATTTAATTTGACTCTTAAATCAAATAGTATCATGCAATTCAATGAATGTTTGACACATGTAATCTAATAAAAAATTAAATAATTGATTAGGATAAAAAAACTCAAGTATTGAAATTAAACTTAAGTGTCAAATTAAAAAATTCAAGTGTCAAAATAAATATTAAAATTAAACTTAAGTATTAAACTAAAATAAAAGTTCTAAAATATTAAATAGTGAATATTAAAATCAAATTCATATACTAATTTATTAGCATATACATTTGGGTGGATAAGAAAAAGATATTTATAGAAAATGATGATAAATAGAAACAAGAAATTATGATATCCATTTGCGTGAGGTCCTTTTCCCTTCCTTTCTCTTCATCGTATCTTTAGCTACACAGTGACAAGTGGCAGTTACGATGTGATTAGTTGTGTCCAATCTCTTTCTCAGCATTCCATGTGTCCTTTTTTCTACAATTTAAACACTGGAGAATATGATTTTGGGAGGTGGGTGGACCACGCTATTTATTAACACTGTCTTTGACTGTAAAATTTTTCATCCCACGTGTCAAAATCTCAGTGTGGTAAATGCAAACATGTCAACATATTAATGGAATTGGGTCAGATTCCGAAATACCTAAGTACCCAATAATGATGTAAACGTGTCAAACAGTCAGATGCGTTTGTGTAATAATTGATTACTTTGTCTTTTTACTATTTGTGTTATATAATTGTTTTTTTATGGCAAAATTATAATAATTTATATAATTAAATAATCCTTTTGTGTAATTTTAACTCGTAAAAACTTGACCTAAAACCCTCAGCTGTCAGCTCTTAGCAAAAAATCTTAGCAAGTCTTGTCTTTGTCAATTGAATAAATTAATGTGTTAAAAGAACCTTATGATAATTAATTATAATGATTGTATTTGATTTTAATTGATATAATAATTAATATAATTTTTAAAATTTATGTATTCTATTAATTTGATGGTAATGTAATAGATTTATCCCACAATATTAATATAAATATGTAAATATTGAGACTAAATATATATAATTGATAAAATTATATTGTTTTCTTTAATAAATTAATAAAAATTAAATTATTTTAATTTTTAATTTTTAAATTTATTCAATTTTGAAATCAAGAATTCCTTGGTTACTTCGTTATAATCAATAATTGTTGTAGAGTTTGGGAAATGAAAAGATGCAAACAGCACACCAAATTGAGATATGATACAATCATTTATCAATTATATTTTAAACAAATGAAGAAGAAGAAGAAGAATGTAAAGTATATCTAAATATAGCATGCTAATCTGTTTTTAGAGATACAGGATGTGGTCCACATTTATTAATGTTTAATTATTAACAGTAAAATAGGTGACATTTTGGTAAAGTTGATATACATTCTTAGTGGTGTGGGGACGCTGACTACTATATTGAGGGATAATTTGTCTCTTCTTGCCTAATATATACAATTTGGGTTGATGTCCAAACGATTTGGTAATTTTTTTTTAAAATTTTTAGAAAATTATAATAAAACTTAATTAATGTAAAGAACAATCCTGCTGATATAGTTGAATAAAGTCCCGGCAAATAAATGTGTAAAAGAGTGGAACTTCTCAAAGCTCCTAACCTTTCAATCTTATCATTAACATAGAGAGAGTCTCATTGACTCTTCTGATGATGCATTTTAAAACATTATCTCAAAACATTTTTTATTTATTTAATCAAAAAATTCAAGCAATGTATGATAATTGATTCACTGAAACAACACCTGTACAAACCCACAGGCACTGATTGGCTTGATTGTTTAGGCAAAGAAGCGTGGCCGTCCGATGAACTGTCAAAATCCAAAGGCAAAAGCTAAAAAGATTTTCTTTAAATAAATATAAAGAAAAAGAATATTGCTCTGCTTTTATATACCCCAATCCAATCTCAATGAATATTGGAGTTGAAAACGAATTGTGCTTATGATATGTGCTTTTCATTTGAAAACCACGTTATTGAATAATTGTTACTATAATAATTTTTGAAGTGTGATCCGTTTAACAATTGATATAACTCTCAATAATTATAATTATTGTCCTGAGACCTAAGTTTTGACTAATCTAGTCAAGTGGTACCATGTTTTTTTAAAAATATTAGTTATGTCTTGATTGGTGGTTCAATTCACGGAGACAAAATTCGAGTCTCGAAACAATACCTATAATTATTTGGGATTGTATCGACTACCTAATGGTCGACATTTCGGATACTTCTCCTGAAAGGATCAATCTCCCTCAACAATAATTAATTTTTTTTGTAATTACAAGAAATTATAATTTTCTAGACATGTGTAGCTAACAAAGTATAATTACATTGCAATTCTTATTATCATATTTGGTTGTATAAATTGTAATTACATAACTACATAATTTTAAATTTTTAAAAAATTAATTATTAAAAACTATCAATAATACTTGAGAAAACAATTCTATAAACAACTAACAAAACTTAAAATCAAATCAGTGTACCAGATGTGTTAGTCTAATAAAGTATTCCACAATATAATTACTATTAACAAGAAAAATAAACACCATATCCTAAGCAATTGTATCTAATTACTCATGTATTCTATATTTGTTGGGTTATTCCTTATTTAACATTAAACATGTACTCATTGTGATCACTAATTGGTCATTGATTAAGTATAAATTATTAATAAATATTATGTAATTTATTTAAAATTAGCATAATTAATTTATGATACATAATCTTTAACATGTTAATTATTTAGTAAGTCAAATTGTATGAGAAATTATCCTTTTCAAGAAAAAATTTAAATTATTTAAATGAGATTTGTAAAATAATATAAATATGTTTAAAAATAAAATATATGCCATAAAATTAAAGTGCTATTATTATTGAATAAAAATAACATTTTAAACTTAGATCATGTATGGGCATTATAACGACCTAATTTTTAGTGATATCGGAAAGTGCGATTTCAGAATCCTATTTCTGTAAATCGGGTCCATAAATATTAAATAATATATTGTTACATCAAATTTTGGATAAGAAATTTTTTCGAATTAATAGTTAATTAAGGCTTAGGGTCTAAATCGTAAAGTCCACTCGCTATAGGTTTTTAATTGGTCAAAGGCTTAGGGACTTAAATTTAAATTAACTAAAAATTCAAAATGGCAAATTAACCATTTTTCAATAGGAGTTAGTGATTGATGATGGCATCTTCCACTAGTGTGGTGTAATTTTAGCTAGAACGAGCAACCGGGTGTGGGTAGTTTACCCAAGTATCCGAGTTTGTTTACTAGGTTCCATCAGACGAAATAGTATAAAAGAAATCAGAAACCTGAAAACATGATTAAATGAACTTGTTAAACAATTGAAATGCTATTAAAATGATTCAAATGTAAATGTTACATAATTATGTAATGATAATAGGAAATGAGATTGAAATGAATTATGAATGAATGACTTGCACTTATGAATTGTTGGATGAATATATTTTATGATCGATTATATGTATCATTATGAATTGATATACTTTGAATTACGAATGAATGACTTGCACTTATGAATTATTGGATTAATATGTTCTATGATTGATTTTGTACCCTTATGAATTGACATACTGTGAGTTACTTACCGTGTCTAATGTCAAGGATATGTATGTATAGATATGTTCACTTTGTTAATGTTGTAAAGTGCTATAATCTAGCCAACATTATGCCAAACTAAGATAACTAACATGCTTAGGTGAAAATAAGGTAAGCATAGTACTTTTCATTTGAACTTATTAAGCATTCTATATGCTTACTCTCGTTGTTTTCTTTCCTTGTAGATTGTCACCTTATGGAACTCGTCAAGCTAGATTGTCTCGAAGCTCACACTATCACCAAATTGCTAGTTATATGATTATTTTGAGATTAAGGTCGTGGCATGTATATAAGGGTCTTAGTGTGCAATTTATCATTTTGAAGTTGTTTTGTACTTGGCAAATGTGATATAGCCTATCTTGTGTATATGTTTCCTTTGTGACTTGATAAATGCATGGTATTAGTCATGTTTCATGCTAGAATAAGTGATGTTATATACTTATATGTTTTGGCATGTGGAATGTTAGAAAATAAGGTAGAAAAGGTAGCTAAGTTAATGAATGGTTGGAATTGACATATTTGAAAGTGATACTTGGAAGCATTTTTAAGTGTGTTTGTTTTGGTTCAAGATAAAGTCATATAGGTTCATAGTGTCCAAAATGAAATGGATAGGTTAGTTTGTGGAAGTTTTAATGGCATGACTTATTATGTTTTGGTATAGATAGATTTGGCATTAGAATGAATGTAATGAAATAAATTGATTTTGAATAGGTTGGGCTCATGTTTGATTTGGTTTTGATTGGAATGATTAAATGATTTGTTTGGCATGAAATGATATGAACTTAAGTTGTTTTTAATGGTACAAAGTTATATGAATCATATAGGTAGTTTTGCACATCTTGAATAGGAACCAAAATGATGTTTTTATCAAAAATAGGGTCCTCATCACGACCTCCAACTCTCAACGTCACAATGTGGTGTCGAAAAAGGATGTCGTTGCGAAGCCAGTATGTATGAAGTCACAACATGACATATTGAGATGGAGATGTCACGACGTGGAGAGTGTGAAGTCACGAAGTCAGCCCAAACATTTTTAAATTTTGTAGTTTAGTCTTGATTCAAGCTTAGGTTAACAAGAGAGGTTTCGTAAGCTCGTGTGAGACCCAAAAATGATTGTGTAACATATTATGTACATGAATGCTATTTATTTATGTATCTGAATGATTGAATGTTACATAATGGTTTGAATTTACTTAGTCGGTAGTTGTAGCATCTCGTAGCTCAGACTTGACAACTGGGTCGAGTATGAGGTGTTACAAACATGTTTGAAAAGTCTTAGGAAAACTGGATTTAAGGGTGCATTTGGTTCATCGAAATTTAGATTACGTTCCATAATAAGATTATGAAGATGTAATATAATGGGTGGAATGTGAAATTACCTTATTTGATCATTTGGTTGGAATGTAAGATTCAAGTATTTTGTTTGATGGAATGTAAAATTACTAAATTGTCCTTGTTATAGAACTTTGTCTTGTTATAGAACTTTGTCTTTACGAGTTCACTTATTTAATATTTTTAGTCTCAATCATAGATCTTAATTATTTTTTTTCTAAACAACACTTAGCCCAAAATTCTCATGCTAAATTTTAACATTAAATAGAGTAAGCAAAATTGCAACAAATTATATAACGTGGGATCTTGCCCTTATTAATAAGAAAAATATTTCACATGTACATTTTAAAAAAATAAAGTAAATGTATTCATAAATTGTTAAATTAATTCCAAAATTCAATTCATAATTTATTCAGTAACTTTTGCTTTTAAGTTTGCTCATTTATTACTAATGTTGTAACACCTTGAATTTTGGGGTTAGATTTTTGGGGTTTTGGGGTTAGGTCATGAAGAAGGGTGTGCTATTGTATTTGGTCGCGTGTTTAAGTATCAGAATGGGCATGTTGGTTTGGTGGTTGAGTTAGTGTTACTTTACCTCGAGGATCTGGGTTCGAGTCTTTGTGTGCACTTTTTGGAGAGACATTTTATTTTAGTTTGTTTTAAGTTAATATTTATAATTATTTATTTTTATTTCTATTTTTACTTCTATTTTTTATTTTGGGTGGTAGACGGTATTCATTTTGTTTTTGCCTTTTTCTTTTGGTTTTCTTTTAGGCTTTTTCTTTTTTTTTTTTTTGGAAAAGTGGTGGTTTTAAAAGACTTCAATTTCTTGGTCATCGGGTCAGCCTCTGAACGTCTTCGTTCATAAATCAGGTGTGGGATTCTAACCTTAACTATTTTACTTTATGAATTATTGTTTCGACATTTCTTGAGTGTGTTTTATCCCTTTTTTGGGTTTTAGTTATGGAGGATGTCCAAGGGATATCGCGTATTCCGGTATACTCTTATAATTGCAAAGGTTGGGGCTGTTTTGATAGCTGAAACGAAGATTTTGGTCTGTTTCGATGAGGTTTCGTGACCATATGGGTGGCCACACGAGTGTGTACCTGTTCACACGGCCGTGTGGAGTTAGGAATT
Source organism: Gossypium rotundifolium (assembly GCA_025506655.1). Taxonomy (NCBI): domain Eukaryota; kingdom Viridiplantae; phylum Streptophyta; class Magnoliopsida; order Malvales; family Malvaceae; genus Gossypium; species Gossypium rotundifolium. The sequence goes on from CP106728.1 coordinate 149,854,253, forward strand.
AGGGTTTTCAAGTAAAATTTGGTGCCACACGGCCTTGTGGTCGATTTGGAGATTTTTTTGATTTTCACACGGCAGTGTCCCTCGGGCACACGGGCTTGTGTGATTAGGAATTAGGATTGAGTGAATCGGTGCCACACGGTCGTGTGGTTAATTTGGGGATTTAGGGATCCCACACCAGCGTGTGCTCTAGACACACGATGGAGTTAGCCCTGTATTTAAATTTAGTGAAAATGGGCAGAGAGTTATGCGGCTGTTCAAGGCTAGACCCCTGGTCCACACGGGCGTGTACCTTAGTCACATGGCCGTGTGCCTCTCTTCACACGGCGTATACCTCAGTCACACGACTGTGTGCCCCTCTTCACACGGCTTTTGACCTTCCACACGGCCTAGGCATTTCTACACGGCCAGAGCACATGGCGTGTGGTTATAAGACATTTATATCGGTTTTGTGTGCGTTTCTGATCTGAATATGTGTTCGTGTGCTTCAACCCTTGGCTAAGCCTTAGGAAGGGCATTTAAGACTTTGATTTGGGCTACTACTTATGTGATATAGATATTTGATATGTGTGATGTCTGACTCTGAACCCGGTCAGCTGGGTGTGTGTGCATATCTATTTCTGTCTGACTGTCTGTGGATGTGCTTGTTGTTTCCTGTGATAATGCAAACATACATTCACTTGCATAAAGTTAAGTTATGGGTGGGTTTGTGAAGAGAAGGGATTCTAATTCTAATCTAATCTAGCAGTTCTACTGCAATTTACTCGTACAACGATTTATCGCCTTTATCTTGCATGTCGTCGACTTTCTTCACATCTTTTATATACTTACGGTAGTTAAGACTGCAACTTGTTTGTACAGCGGATTACCGCATTGCACTATACGACACATACGCTAGCTTTGTTGCGTATTGTTATCTGAATGGCTTAGTCCACATATATGGTGTGTAGGGTTGGATGGGCCCTTGAGGTCCTATGTGGTGTGTTTCAGCTGGATGAGCTTAAATAACTCTTATGAGGTGTGATCGGGGATGGAGAGGTGTGTTGATTGGATGGGTGGGTTTTATTTGACTGCATTTCATCCATGGCTATTTGTATGTTTTGGGTGCTTGACTGTTTGATTGTACTCTGTCTGTCTGTTTGTGAATTGATATGAGTGCGATTTCCGTTTTGTTGGGGCGTTAGTTCCAAGTTTCTTTCTGACGTGGTGTTTATCTGTAAATCTGATGCAATACTGATTTGAATTCTGAAAATGTGTTTTTATCTTGTTTCGATCTCACACTGAGCTCGAGTAGCTCACCCCCTCTTAATGTTTCCTTTCTAGGTACATTTCTGAATTCTAACGCTGGACTCGGCGTGCGGAGGTCTCGGACAATCTCGGTGAAAATAATTTATCATCAATTTGAATTTTCAGATTTTAATTGGTTATTCGGTTTTTGAACTGTAAAATTTTATAAAGTTGTGGTATAAGTTTCATTTTAATTTTTATTCATTTATTTAGTTTCGGTTATATTTTTAACTTAACTGAAATTTTACTGACTGGATTTTTTTAAAAACGACTAAATGGTTCGGGTTGTCTTACAATTGTTTTGTACAAATTCACCTACGATCACTTTGGTGATCAATGTAACATCCGAAACTCGGTCTAAACTTCTAGGCCGGGTTTAGGGTGTTACAAATGTAATTCTTAAAAATATGGATGATATTTTTTCCATTTGTTTAATTTCTTTTTTTAATTATAAAACAAGGTATTTTGGAAAAATAGAGAAAGCATAGTACCCATGACATAAAAAAAAATACATGTATAATTATTCAAACTCTCTTCCTTCAATTTTTATAAATTTTTTTATTACAATTACTTATGTAAGTACTCCAATTCTTACCTTCCCACAAGAATTAGAAAGTGTAATTGGGATACTACATTTATACTTAATTCAATAAGACTTATTGATTAAAGTAGTTATCCTAACATGCTATATACATGTACAATTACAAGCAATTATATATAAATTAATTATTAGATAGCTTTCTAAATACACTTTTAAAAATCTAAATTTGAGTAGTTAATCCATCTATAGAGAATGAACCATGAAATTTTTAAAATACCTTAATTTTATTTAAAAGATAATTAAATTAAAATATATAATCACAATATTTTAATATTTTGAGGTTTTTACCCAAATAATACAAAAGGAAAAATAATCAAAATAGTATAAACGAAAATTATGTACCAAAATGGTACATCTAGGAGGTCACGCCTCTGCTAGAGGCACCACCAGTCGACAACCAATAGTCGAAAAAATAAAACAAAAAAAGAATCAGTTAAAAAATAAAAATCGAGACTTGATTGAACTGGACAGGGGCTTGATTGGACTGGACAGGGGTGAAGGGTATGCGATAGGCGGCACCGGTGGAGGCATGCCAGAGGTAGCACCCACCAGTGATGGGACGCATGCATGCAGCATGCTTGTCTGTTTCTCAGCTTTGGGGACCTTAAATGGTCCCCAATTTCATTTCCATGGCCCTGCGAGAGAATAAAAGTAAAGGAGAAGAAGAAGAAGAAGAAGAGAAGAAGAAGAAGAAGAAGAAGAAGCGAAGGAAGGAGGACGGCACAAAAAAAAAAAGAAAGAAAGAAAATAGAGAAGAGAAAGGAGAAAGAAAGAGAAGAAAAAAAAAAAGAAAAAAAGAAAGAAGAGAAAGGAGAAAGAAATAGAAGAAAATAAAAAGAAAAAAAGAAGGTATAAATTTTTTTTTAAAAATGTTTTTATTGTTTTTTATTGTTAGTTTAGTTATTAAACAAATTGTTCAATAATTTTTTGTTATTTTGTTATTATTAAACAAATTCTTTGTTTTGTTATTATTTTGTTATTATTATTATTATATATTGTTTTTATTGTTTTTTTGTTAACATCTCAAAATAATATTGTAATTATATAGAAATTAAATTAAGAAATTTTACTTCCATAATATAGGTGCATTGGCATGCATCATTTAAGTTTTGAATTTTTAGTAAAAAAGTAATTATTGTTAGTTTAGTTAGTGTTATTGCTAGTAAAGACTAATATTATTATTGTTAAAAACCCTAATCACTACAGGAAAATAGGGTTTTAGCGGCGTTAAACGCCACAAATATTATACATTGAAAACGCCGTAAAAAACTGAGCAATAGCGGCGTTTTTGTTCCAAACGCTGCTAAAAACTGAGCAATAGCAGTGTTTTTGGCCCAAACGCCGCTAAAAACTGAGCAATAGCGGCTTTTTTGGTCCAAACGCCACGAAAAACTGAGTAATAGCGGCGTTTTGGTCCAAACGCCTCCATAAACAAGAGCAATAGTGGCTTTTTTTAGTCCAAACGCTGCTAAAGCTTGAGCAATAGTTCCATTTTCGTCTAGGGTAACCGACACTCGTTTCGATTTGATTCGATTTGATTTTCATTTTTTTTTTCTTATTTTGTTTTGAATTTGATTTTATTTTGATATTTGAAACTGACTTAGCTACGAGAAAGTTTCATTTTAGTTACTTAATTATGAAAATTTACAAATTGATAACTTGAAACACCCCACACCCTACCACGAGCCCTGACCGGATCTGGTATGTTCCTAAAGTAAACCTGTTTCAAAAATTTTCGTTACTTAGAGAAATTTGTAAAATTTTAGAAAACTATTATTTTGAGTTGGGCTTAGATTGAAAACCCATTTAATTAATCTTGTAAATCCAATTTTTATTAAGGTGACAAAATAATCTTTAAGATTTATTAAAAAATATATCTTAAACTTTAGTCTTAAATAGTTCATAGCGTAATAGTTAAGGGTAAAGCAAAATAAGAAAAATCCACTGGGCCTTATGGCCTTATTACATCAAGTAAAACCCAAAATAAAATTAAAGGTACTAAAAAGAAATAAAGTCCAAATTAAATAAAATCTTCAAATGAAACATGGCCACCTCAAGGTCTACCGTCCGGTCAATCCTTTGTTCATCACGAAAATAGTTCCCACAATGGGTGAGTCAACAGACTCAATGTGCACACAATACTAACATTCAACAAATCGGCATACATGTTCATATCAAATTCATATTCATAAAAATAAATGATGATGCAACCCAAACCCAAGCCTATTTGTCCATCCGCTACACACCACCGTACACTGCCAGTCACAGTGGGACTACCAAGTCAACCCTCCATCCGCTACACACCATCAAGGCGATCGCTGCGATCGGCGTGCTCATCGCCCATATAATTTGTGTCATTAGACACCATATTCAAATAATGTAACCGAAGTTACCAAATTCAGATAATGTAACCGGAGTTACCATATTCAAATTTTTGTGACCGTAGTTACCATATTCCATTGGTGAGACCGAAGTCAACACCTTCTTCCCTTTCACATAGATCCGTATGCCCCATCATGCATAACATACTTAATTCTCATTCATGTTACTATTCATATGTTCAAAATATATCATATTCAGTAATCCTATCGAGTAGGAAGCGTGCACAGGTACTCTTACCACATCCGTGGTACTTAGCCACATTCACATTCTTATGCATATTCATATATTAAAATAATTTCCATATGATATATCGAAAGTTAGTGTGCGTACACACCTGATTTGCTTAATAGATTCCTTGAAATCCCGAAGACCGATCTACCGATCTAGATCTTTAACTCCTATATTCGCCAACCATTAAAACATATTAACAAACCTATTTGGCTTAAAACCAAATCCTAGTAGGATTTGTATTACTTACCTTATTACGGAATTGAAAGATTGTAAATCAAATACAGGAAATTGATAGTACTCCTTCCTTAAATCGGCTAGCCACTAAATCAGGTAATTATGTCAGTTTCTAACTTTTGAGTAAATGGAAAATAATACCAATATAACCCTAGGCCGATTGGATCTATGTACTTACCTTATAGTTTCCAAATCCGAAAGTTTCCCTTGTCTTGAATATCCGTCGAAATCCCTATAACTTCATGTCGATTTATTTTAATATTGAGACATAATCAAAACCTTGACCGAATATTTATATTCCTTACCTTAGATCTTTGATCCTTATATTCGATAATTGTAGAAACCGAGAGATCCTTGTAGATTCGACCATGAACAAGAATAGGATTAGGCCATTCTCTTTCGGCAAATAGAAAAGAAAGGAAATTGAATAGCTTAACCTTACCTTGATGCCTTTAATCGATTGCTTCCTTGCCTAGGGTCACAAAGATTCTTATGGAGTTTTAATCGGAGATCAAAAGAAAAGGGTTTTGGCTTAACAATGACAAAGAGAGAGAAGAAAAGATGGAGTTTTGCTTAGGAAAAATTTCGGCAGAGAGAAAGAGGGGCTAGGGAAAATTTCGGCACACTTAGGAAAAGATGAGAGAAAAGCCTTTAATTCTCCTTCTTCAGCCGAAATTACTAGGCCAAGAGTCCTTAACTTGGCCACCACTCTTCCTTGTGATAATATTATCTCTTTTATTTAAAATAAAAGTGTTTAATCCATCATTTATCTCCTCAATTATCTTATTAAAAGAAAATCCTTTATTTATCACTTATTATTCACATATTTATGCAAATAAAACACCTCTATTTCTAGAAGCTTGTGCTGTCCACCCTCTTGCTTATGGAAGCAAAAATAAAACTTATTTATTTGCTTTCCAAGTGACTCGAACTCAGCCTATTTCCCGCATGTGACGCCATTTCCATAGGCCCTAAGTGGCATCTTGAGCCACTTTTCCAAGCCTGTTGTGTGTCAAAATTCTCCAACTTTTTCTTTTAAGGCCCTCTTGCCCTTATTTCCTATTTTGAACTTTAAAATTTGACATTCTTGCATCATTTCTAAGTTTCCTAAAATTTTCGATCGGCTCTGTAACTTGCCATTTTTCTTACATTTCCAAGTTTCCAGAAATGTTTACTTTCCATTTTGATTCATTTCCAAAATGTTCGGTTTTCAAAAATGTTCGTGTTTCCAAAATGTTCAGTTTCCAAAATGTTCAAGTTTCCAAAATATTCAAGTTCCCAAAATGTTCGTGTTTCCATTTCCATTTCCATTTCTAGGTTTCCAAAAGTATCAAAAAATTTATTCATAGTACACGAGACTTGACATTTCGTACAATTAAACCGAAAATGCATAGACCCTTTTCGGGATGTTACGCTTCTACCCTTAAACAAAATTTCGTCCCGAAATTTCCTAACTAAAATAGTTGAGGTATTCTTGTCGCATGGTCTCTTCGACTCCCACAAAGCTTCTTCCGATCCATGATTGCGCCATAACACTTTGACTAGAGGCCTTTGTCTTCCTTCGTAGTACTTTCACATCTCATTCCAAAATTTGAATCGGTTCTTCCTCATAGGATAAGTCTGGCCTTAGCTCCACTTCTTCAACAGATACCACATGCGACGGATCCGATCGGTAGCGATGTAGCATGGATACATGAAATACGTCGTGCATCTACTGCAACTCCGGTGGCAACTCCAATTGGTATGCCACCGGCCCAACTCGCTTCAGTACTCGATAAGGCCCTATAAACCTTGGGCTTAACTTCCCTTTTCGACTGAACCTCATTACCTTCTTCCAAGGCGAGACTTTCAGGAATACTTGGTCTCCCACTTCAAACTCTATTTCCTTCCGCTTAAGGTCTGCGTACGACTTCTGCCTATCAGAGGCTTCCTTCAACCGTGCTCGAATTAACTCAACCTTCTCTTCAGTTTTTGCCACTAATTCTGGACCCAAAACTCGGCGTTCTCCTAACTCAGTCCAACAAGTAGGTGTTCTACACTTTCGGCCATACAACGCTTCATATGGTGCCATCCGAATGCTAGCTTGATAGCTGTTGTTGTAGGCGAACTCAGCTAAAGGCAAGTAATCTTCCCAACTTCCTCGAAAATCCATCACACAGCCTCTCAACATATCCTCCAACACTTGTATAACTCGTTCGGATGCCTGTCGGATTGTGGATGAAAGCAGTGGTGAAGTCCAACCTAGTGCCTAAGGCTTGATGAAGTGCCTTCCAAAATCGAGGCGTAAACCTTGGTCTCTATCGGAGATGATCGACATTGGTACTCCATGTAACCTCACAATCTACGCCACATATAACTTAGCCAACTTCAAGAGAATAATCCATTCTTAGTGGGATAAAGTGTGGACTTGGTCAAGCGGTCCACTATCACCCATACCGAGTCCTTCTTAGTAGGCGTGAGGGAAGCCCACTAACGAAGTCCATGGTAATTCTCTCCCACTTCCATTGGGAACTTGATTGGTTGAAGCAATCTGATGGGACTTGGTGTTCACCTTAACTTGCAGCACGTCAAACATTTCCCCACAAATTCGGTCACCTCTCGTTTGGTCGACCACCAAAATTGTTCCTTAGATCTCTATACAACTTGATGCCTCCGGGATGCATAGCATAAGGGCTACCATGCGCTTCCCGAAGAATCCTTTGTCTCAACTCCTTATCCCTCGGCATACAGACCTTTCCCTTGTAGCACAATACTCCTTCATCATTGACGCCATAGTCCTTTAATCCTCCTTGCTGTACTTGCTGTAACTTAGTACCTAAGTCCTTATCAGCCAACTGTCCCTCTTTCACCTCCTTCAGCCAGGTGGGCTTGACTTGTAACTCCGCCAATAGGCTTCCATCATCATACAGAGTTAAATGAGCGAACAAAGCCCTTAGATCCGACACCACCTTCCTACTCAGGGCATCGGCTACCACATTTGCCTTGCCCGGATGATATTCTATCGAACAATCGTAGTCCTTCAACAATTCCACCCACCTTCGTTGCCTTAAGTTCAACTCCTTCTGAGTCAATAAATACTTAAGGCTCTTGTGGTCTGTGTAGATAACTGACCTTTCTCCATAAAGGTAGTGCCTCCAAACCTTAAGGGCGAAAACCACTACTGCTAGCTCTAAATCATGGGTTGGGTAGTTAACCTCATGCGGCCTTAACTGCCAAGACGCATAAGCGACCACTTTACCCTCTTGCATTAGTATACAACCTAACCCGTGTATCTGAAGCATCACAAGACACCACAAAATCTTTTCACGCCTCTCTGGTGAATTAACATCAAGCTTCATCAACACCCTTTTAAGCTTTTCAAAGCTCTCCTGCCGCTTATTAGTCCATTCGAAGGTACTTCCTTCCTTAGCAACTTTGTTAAATGCGCAGACTATTGGCGAAATCCTTCCACAAACCTTCCGTAATAGCACGCCAAGCCTAAGAAACTTGGATCTCACCACAAACCTAGGTGGTTTCCAATCCAACACCGCTTCGATCTTCCTAGGATCCACTCTTATTCCTTCATGGATACCACATGTCCTAGGAATGCCACCTCCCTAAGCCAAAATTCGCACTTGCTGAATTTGGCATAAAGCTTCTTCTCATTTAACACTTCCAACACAACTCGGAGATGCTTATCATGCTCCTCTTCTGACTTCGAGTATACCAAAATATCGTCGATGAACACAACGACAAACCTATCCAAGTAGGGTTGGAAAACTCGATTCATCATGTCCATGAACGCGGCTGGAGCATTCGTCAACCCAAATGGCATCACCACGAACTCAAAATGGCCGTATCTTGTCCTAAAAGCGGTCTTATGGATATCAGCCTCCTTCACCTTCAACTGATGATATCCCGACCTTAAGTCGACCTTTGAAAACACTGCGGCCCCCTTCAGCTGATCGAACAAGTCATCGATCCTTGGCAAAGAATACTTATTCTTAATGGTCAGCTTATTCAACTGACGGTAGTCTATACACATACGCATAGTTCCGTCTTTCTTCTTCACAAATAAGACCGGTGCTCTCCACGGAGACACACTGGGTCGGATGAACCCACGATCCAACAGTTCTTGGATTTGAGCCTTGAGCTCCACTAACTCATTTGGCGCCATTCGGTATGGAGCGATTGATACAGGAGCTGTTCCCGGTAGCAAATCTATCCTAAATTCCACCTCCCTATCTGGGGGTATTCCTGGTAATTCCTCTAGAAATACATCCACGAAGTCCCTTACCGTCCTAACTCCATTAATACCTTCTTCCTTTCCACTTATTGCACTTACGAAGGCTAGGAATGCCTTGCAACCTTTCTTAACCATCTTCTCAGCCTTCAGTGCCGAAACTACGTTAGACAAGTAGTTCCTCCTTTCTCCGATCATTACTACCACTTCATGCTCCGGGGTTCTTAGTTCCATACGTTTAGCCGTACAATCTAATACGACTCGGTGTTCTACTAGCCAATCCATTTCGAGTATAAGTTCAAACTCTCCGAAGGGTAACTCCATCAAGTCTGCCCGAAAGTTCACTCCCTAAATTTCTAAGGGCACATTTCGAAAGATCTTGTCTACCACAACAGTTTGGCCTAATGGGCTTACTACAGTCATCTGTCTATCAGAAAGTTCAGAGTCTAAGCCTAGTGTTTCCACTACACTACATGCAACATAGGAATGGGTCGAGCCCACATCAATCAGAGTAAAATAGGGTTTTCAAAAATAAAAACGTCTCGGTTATTACATTCGGTGCGTCACCATCTTCCCTCCGGTGAACCGCATAAACCAAACCCGGTTGCCTTGTATCGGTATTAGTAGTACCTCGACCACATGTTCCACCCTCTGCCAAGATACCACTACCTCGGTACCGAACCACGACCCGTTGAGGTTTCTTTGTCCGCCTCTACCACCTGGCTAGCATTCGAGCTCGCGGTCGGCTCTCATCTGGTTGCTTGGGATAATCCTTAATCATATGGTCCTTGGACTCACACTTGAAACATCCTCCGTCTTTCTCCAACACTCTCCCAAGTGCTTCTTTCCACAATGCTCACAAAGCGTCTTTCACGGCCGTACCAACTTGTTGATTTCATGGCCCGTCAACCCTAGGCCTCTTATGAATCCTTCCCGATGGTCCAAAACCTCTCTTAGGCTTATTCTTGTCCACACACCTTGGTAGAATCTTTGATTCCTCACCACTTTGGCCTTTTACACCAAAGCCGAGAATTCCGCTCACGATGCGGTCTATCAACGATCTCGGTCGTCTCATCCGTCCTCAAAATGGACACGCTACCATGCTCGGTTGGCACTACCCCCGAGCATAGCGGCTCAACCTCGTGAATTCGCCTCATATTCGCGATGCACTTACTCCCTTGTACCAACCCTAGAAAAGCCTTCCTTTGTTCATCAGATACTTGGTTCCCACATACTTCTTCCGAAATGCCTCTAACATACTCCCGTGTCAAATTTTCACCGTGGTACCATCCCGACAGTTAACCACCATCGATCGCTTCATCGCGTAACAATGCCACCATCCTTTCAACTTTTCCTCTGAGTCGATCGACCTCATCCATGATGCGCCGTTGCTTCCAACCAAGATTCGGTATCTTTGGGTGCCACTCGAATACTCCTCGAAACATTTCGCTCCATTAGCTCGGAGCCGTTCAGTCTGACTTACGATTTCACGAATTTCCTCCCGATCGCCACCAATTCCAAAACTTCAAAGACCTGACTGCGACACAAAGATCTTCCCCGTCGAGCTCTCGCCGCAACATTAACAATGGGGGTGGTGGTGGCGGTGGCATTTCATTGTCGGACCCTTGACCCGATCTAACGGGTTACGACACGATCATCCTTCCTCTACCTCGTCCACGACGTCCACATCCTCTAGAGCTCATTTTCTAGCGTCGAGATCTGATTAAGAAATTTTATGGATTAGTCATTGTTCCACTTATTTACCAGCGAAGGAGTTTTATGAAAAGGGATTTAAGAGTGGTTCTTTCGTATTCATACAAACACATAGTCTTTTCCATTCATTCATTCATCCATCAGACAAGTATGAACTTTCGTTCATTCAGAGAAACGTTGTAGTTTTTGTTGTTGTTGTTCTCCACTACCGGGGTATTTTCGTAATTTTGTCCTACTGAGGCATTTTCATAATTTTTCGGAAGAAAATGTTTCTTGGTGTTTTGTCAAAATTATTTTGAATATTTTGAAGTCTCGGGGTAATTTGGAAAAATTTTGAAATCAAAATTATTTTGGTAATTTTCGACCTCGGGGTATCTTGGTAATTTTCACAAATCAAGGTAAATTTGTAAAATTTTATAAGTCAAGGATATTTTGAAAGTTGTAAAACTTTGAGCGTTCTTTTGAAAATTGTTCCTTCCAAAATGGGGATGTTGTAAAATTTTAGAAATCGAGGTCATTTTGGTAATTTTGTAAGTTAGGGGCAATTTGTAATTTTCCAAAATCAAGGTATTTTGACATTTTACAAATTAGGGTTTTGAATGTTTATAAAATAATGAAATTTTGGTAAAGTTTGTTGAGTAGTTGAACATTTTATAAACCAAGGCATTTTGGTAATTTTACCAAGGGCATTTTGTAATTTTGCAAATCGGAGTTTTTGAAAATGTTGTAAAATAATTTTCTCAGATTTAAAAGAAAGTTTTAAAGTTTGAAAAACTAGGGTTTGTTGTTTTGTTCTCTCTTTTTTTTTTTTAAAACATGGCTAGTTCCTTTCGGGTTTTAGTCATTATGTTTAGCCTATGACCGAGCCCTCTTGGTCGGGGTGAACAAAGCTAAGCACCAGGCGAGGATTCGAGTGGAGAGGAGGTGAGTCACGCTGGATTGCTTAAATACCAAGCTCCCACCGAAACCATTCCTAGACATGCGCATGAGAGGTTGCCACACCACCGAGCCTACGAGTTAGGGTGAACCGAAGCTACGCACTAGGTAGGATTCCTGCAAAGAGGAGGTGAGTCACTAGGACTGCTTAAATACCAGGCTCTTCCGGATCCAATCCTAGACATGCGTACAGGGGTTACCACACCCTAGCTCAATGACTTAGCTATAGGTTTGTTTAGTGCATTAAGTCTTATGTGTTTGTGTTTGAGTAGACTAGTCCTAGGGTTCAAGTTCCTATCATTCTATTCTACGTTCCATGCCTTTTCTACCCTTATACAGTTCATAAATCACAGAATCACACATAGAGTTAGGGGTACTTACAGGTGGATCATGAGTCGGAGACTTAGGTGCCATGCCAGAAAACCTGCTTATTTTTCAAAGAAAATCATTTGACTCACTTTGAAAATGTTTTGGGCCCTAGCCCACAGGCCGAGAGTTTAAAACTGGGCTCTAATACCAAGCTGAAACACCCCACACCCGGCCCACGAGCCTGAACCGGATCTGGTATGTTCCTAAAGTAAACCGATTTCAAAAATTTTCGTTACTTAGAGAAAATTTGTAAAATTTTAGAAAACTATTATTTTGAGGTGGGCTTAGATTGGAAACCCATTTAATTAATCTTGTAAATCCAATTTTTATTAAGGTGACAAAATAATCTTTAAGGTTTATTAAAAAATATATCTTAAACTTTAGTCTTAAATAGTTCGCAGCGTAATAGTTAAGGGTAAAGCAAAATAAGAAAAATCCACTGGGCCTTATGGCCTTATTACATCAAGTAAAACCCAAAATAAAATTAAAGGTACTAAAAAGAAATAAAGTCCAAATTAAATAAAATCTTCAAATGAAACATAGCCACCTCAAGGTCTACCGTCCCGTGCATCACTTGTTTATCACCGAAAATAGTTCCCACGAGGGTGAGTCATGAGAACTCAATATGCACAAGACTAACATTCAACAAATCGAGCATACATGTTCATATCAAATTCATATTCATAAAATAAATGATGATGCAACCCAAACCCAAGCCTATTTGTCCATCCGCTACACACCACCCGTACTGCCAGGTCACACCGTGGGACTACTAAGTCAACCCTCCATCCGCTACACACCATCAAAGCGTTGCTTGGCAATGACGTGCTCATCATCGCCTATATAATTTGTGTCATTAGACACCATATTCAAATAATGTAACCGAGTTACCAAATTCGAGATAATGTAACCGGAGTTACCATATTCAAATTTTGTGACCGTAGTCACCATATTTAGATTAGTGAGACCAAGTCAACACCTTCTTCCCTTTCACATAGATCCCGTATGCCCCATCATGCATAACATACTTAATTCTCATTCATGTTACTATTCATATGTTCAAAATATATCATATTCGTAATCCTATCAGAAGTAGGAAACGTACCTGGGTACTCTTACCACATCTGTGGTACTTAGCCACATTCACATTCTTATGCATATTCATATATTAAAATAATTGCCATATGATATATCGAAAGTTAGTGTGCGTACACACCTGATTTGCTTAATAGATTCCTTGAAATCCCGAAGAACGATCTACCGATCTAGATCTTTAACTCCTATATTGACCAACCATTAAAACATATTAACAAACCTATTTGGCTTAAAAACCAAATCCTAGTAGGATTTGTATTACTTACCTTGTTGCGAAATTGAAAGATTGTAAATCAAATGCCGGAAATTGATAGTACTCCTTCCTTAAATCGGCTAGCCACTAAATCAGGTAATTATGTCAGTTTCTAACTTTTGAGTAAATGGAAAATAATACCAATATAACCCTAGGCCGATTGGATCTATGTACTTACCTTATAGTTTCCAAATCCCAAAAGTTTCCCTTGTCTTGAATATCTGTCGAAATCCCTATAACTTCATGTTAGATTTATTTTAATATTGAGACATAATCAAAACCTTGACCGAATATTTATATTCCTTACCTTAGATCTTTGATCCTTATATTCGATAATTGTAGAAACACGAGAGATCCTTGTAGATTCGCCATGAACAAGAATAGGATTAGGCCATTCTCTTTCGCAAATAGAAAAGAAAGGAAATTGAATAGCTTAACCTTACCTTGATGCCTTTAATCGATTGCTTCCTTGCCTAGGGTCACAGAGATTCGCTATGGAGTTTTAATCGAGATCAAAAGAAAAGGGTTTTGGCTTAATAATGACAAAGGAGAGGAGAAGAAAAGATGGAGTTTTGCTTAGGAAAAATTTCGGCAGAGAGAAAGAGGGCTAGGGACCACTCTTCCTTGTGATAATATTATCTCTTTTATTTAAAATAAAAGTGTTTAATCCATCATTTATCTCCTCAATTATCTTATTAAAAGAAAATCCTTTATTTATCACTTATTATTCACATATTTATACAAATAAAACACCTCTATTTCTAGAAGCTTGTGCCGTCCACCCTCTTGCTTATGGAAGCAAAAATAAAACTTATTTATTTGCTTTTCAAGTGACTCGAACTTAGGCCTATTTCCCTGCATGTGACGCCATTTCCATAGGCCCTAAGTGGCATCTTCAGCCACTTTTCCAAGCTTTGTTGTGTGTCAAAATTCTCCAACTTTTTCTTTTAAGGCCCTCTTGCCCTTATTTCCTATTTTGAACTTTAAAATTTGACATTCTGCATCATTTCTAAGTTTCCTAAAATTTTGATCGGCTTTGTAACTTGCCATTTTCTTACATTTCCAAGTTTCAGAATGTTTACTTTCCATTTTGATTCATTTCAAAATGTTCGGTTTCCAAAAATGTTCAGGTTTCCAAAATGTTCAGGTTTCCAAAATGTTCAAGTTTCCAAAATATTCAAGTTTCCAAAAATGTTCAGGTTTCCATTTCCATTTCCATTTCTAGGTTTCCAAAAGTATCAAAAAAATTTATTCATAGTACCTGAGACTTGACATTTCGTACAATTAAACTGAAAATGCATAGACCCTTTTCAGGATGTTACATAACTAAACTATTTAGAAGTTTTCATTTAAGTTACCAAGCTGTTAAAATCGACGCCATATGGCTTTCTCTAAACCCTTAAACCTTAAAAACATAACCCTTAAAACCCTAAACCCCTCTTAAAATTTCATATGGATATTGATGTACATGTATATACATAGATATATATTAATGTAAAAGCTTATATATGTTTATAAAAAATTGTGGAAGCAGTACTTAATATTGATTGAAATTTTTTTAGGTTTAGGGTTTAAAAGGTTTAAGGGCTATAGGTTAAGGGTTTTATAGTTTAAGGTTTAATGTTTAGTAATTTAAGTTTATGATTTAGGGTTTGTTATATTGGGTTTAGGATTTAGTGTTTTAAAGTTTGTTGTTTGGGGTTTAGTTTTTACAGTCAGAGTCTTAGTGTTTAATTATGGTTTTAAGGGTTAGGGTATTAGGGTTTGAGGGTTAGGGATTTTGATAAAAATGATAAAAAAATAAAGTTATTTTTGGGTTTAAGCAAGCAATAAGATTATTTTTTAATTACTTTTAATTGTACCTTGTAATATACATTTATGGTTTAGGATTTAGGGTGTTAAGGTATATTAGATTAGAGTTTAGGGTTTAATGTTTAGTATTTTAGGTTTAGTGGTTAATGTTTATTATTTTGGGTTTGGGATTTGGGGTTTAGGATTTGGGTTTAGGGTTTAAGATTTAAAATTTGCGGTTTAGTTTTTTATAGTTAGTGTCTTACTATTTATGGCTCTAAGGGTTTAAGGGTTAGGGATTTTGATAAAAAAATGACAAAAAATTTATTTTATAGTGTTTACGCATTAGTGGCATTTTAGTAAAAATGCCACAAATATGTTAGAGTATGCAAAACGTTGACGTTTTATTCTGTGTTTTTAGTGGCATTTATGAAAAAACGCCGCAAAAGGAAAAGCTTTAGTGGAGTTTTAGTAGAAACGCCAAAAAGTTGTTTCAGAATTGACAAATCGTTGTGTTTTGATCTGTGTTCTTTGTGGCGTTCTTCACAAAACGCCGCAAAAGGATAGAAATTAGTGGCGCTTTTGTAAAAAGCGCCGCAAATATGTGCCTGATACTGCAAAACGTTGCGTTTCGATGCAAGATTTTAGTTGGGAAAATGCTTCAATGGACTATGCTTTAGTAGTGCTTCAGCAGAAAACGCCACAAATATGTTTTAATAGTTTCCCAAACGGTGCTATTTTTTCCTATGCTTTTAATGGCGCTTATTAGGAAACGCCACAAAAAAAAAATTTAGTTTCCGAAATGATGCCATTTTTTGTCTGTGCATTAGTGGCTCTTTTTATAAACGCCGCAAAATTTAATAAAACTAACCTAAACGACGTCGTTTTATTAACCCCGAATTTCCTTTGGTTTTCCCCAAGTCAGATTTCCCCGACTTCATTTCCCCAATTTTTCAACTTCGTTTCTCTAAATTTCCCTAAGTCATTCTTCCCCAAATTATGTTTCCCAATTCCCAAACTTCCAATCCCTTTGTGATCCAAACCCCAATTTCCCAAATCCCTTTTATTTCTTATCGGGTTCCTCCATGCTAGGCCACCCATTTTCTCCCTAATTCAAACTTTTCCTTTCAAAATTTAAGCTCCCAATCCGCCGCAAAGCTCGGTTCTTCAACAAAAAGTGTTGGAACTGCGTCGCGTACAAGACTGGAACAATGCCATTCCTCTATTCTGATTCTTGCAGGAGCATTCAACCCGTTGCTTTATCCATCGATTACTTTCAGATTTTTTGGTTGTAAGTGTTCTTCCTTTTTTATTTTCGCTAGTATAGAATTTTAATCTACTTTTTTGTTCCGTAATTGCTTTTTTTTAATTAACAAAGAAAATAAGTATGAAATTGAGGTTGATGGTTTAGAAAGGAAGTACGAGGTTTGGCAAAGAAAAAAGCTTAGTTTTCTATGTTCTTTTGATGGATAAGTATCAAGTCAGTTTAATGCTGCCTTGACTGTGTTTCTTTTGGTGTTAACTATTTTTTGTTTTGATCAAGGTGCAAAATTTGATAGCTATCAGGAGGCCCAGAAATTTCGATTTTACAGAAACATGTTTATTGTATTTTATGGTGCCTTATATGCTATTATATAGTTGAAGGCACTGTTTATTTGTTATTGTTATTTCTCATTTAAGAGGATGCATCATTGGAATGAACCATTTTCTCTTGATACCTTTGGTAGTCCAAAACAACAAATGAAATTTAACATGTGTAGGTCTAAGTATATCATAAAACTAGAG
Source organism: Gossypium rotundifolium (assembly GCA_025506655.1). Taxonomy (NCBI): domain Eukaryota; kingdom Viridiplantae; phylum Streptophyta; class Magnoliopsida; order Malvales; family Malvaceae; genus Gossypium; species Gossypium rotundifolium. The sequence goes on from CP106728.1 coordinate 149,871,149, forward strand.
CCATTCGTATGTCTATAATTTTAGTTAATGGGAAATATTATTGAAGTTGCAGTTGTTGATGCACTGAACTATCAAAATATTATTGTTTTTGGTTTATATGCTAAAACCAAAGTTTTATCTTAGTAGTTTTCTACCCTTAGATTTCACTAAGTAGTTTATTATTCCATGCCTTTAAACACAATGCTCAAACTAGGAATAGGCATTACCTTATAATTCTTTGAAATTGTTGCATTTTTTTACTCCTTTAGATCTTCTATATTATTTTTATTCTTGTGTATATTCTAACATATGGAATTGTCGGTAGCCCTTTCTTTGCATTTAATCGATTCGCTTCTGCTCCTCCCGCAATTATTGGTTCAACTGAAGCCCATTTAATCTTGAATTAATATTTGGTAGTGATATTGATAAAGTTTTTATATTTGGTTCAACTGAATTAATAATATTTGGTGCTAATCTTATAATATTACATCTCTTCTAGGTACTATCGAGCACCGAAATTAATATTTGGTGCAATTAGTACACCACGACCATTGACATCCGGTACTCATTGGTGTGTTTTTAGTGAAACTATTACTTGGCGATTACATGTTTCGTTGCAAAATTTCTTTGCTTATTTATATGCATTTTCCCTTCAAATTACTTAACAAATACTATTTTTCTGACTCCAGTCTTTGTTTGCTGGTGAGAGTGGAGTAGACTAGGTTGTTGAAATTATTAAGGTACCTTTAGTTCAAAATTCTAATCAATAATAGTTTTATCATGATGATTTTTGAAATTTTAATCTTTTGGGGCTCCGATTTTGTATAGATTTAATTGCTGGTTTTCCTTTCAAATATTGGATCATTTTACTTACTTAAATTTTCCATCTAGTTTTTTGCCTTATATTTTCTACTATAATCTGGCATCCAGTTTGCCATGTTTTTTTATTAAATTATTTTGGTCCTTCACAAATCAAAGATAGTATATTAATGTCATAAATATATATCATATCATAACTTAATTACACTTTTAAATAAACAACTTACTCGTGTAATTTATTGTCAACTTTAGACTTCAACAACTACAAAATGGATAAGACTTGGATGAATTTGTCAAGGGTAAGCAACGGCTATCGAGATGGAGTAGAAACCTTTCTAAATTTTTCATTTTAAAATGCAAGCCAAGAGAATATGATTCTTTGCCCGTGTAAGAAGTGTGACAATATCAATTGGCAATATCAATTGGCATTATCGTGAAGTTGTCTACGAACATCTAATTGTTGATGGCTTTATTTAGGGGTATAGAACATGGATTTTCCATGGAGAGTGTACACCTAGTGGAACCTCTTCAACGATTAATCCGGGTTATCCTCATAGTGCTTACCATCAGTCTGTTAGAGAAGATGGCATGGAAGGTATGTTGCGGGATGCATTTAATATACACAGTGATGGTTTGCAATCATTTCCACCTAACTCGATGGCATTCGGTGATTATAATTTTGGTGGAAATACTTTCACCCAAACGGGAAGAAGTGTACCTGATGAACAGCCAAATGAAGAAGCAGCAAAGTTCTACAAGTTACTTGGTGAAATGAATGAAGAACTTTATGAAAGATCAAAATTTTCAAAAATGTCCTTCTGTATTCGTCTTTTTCACTTAAAATGTTTAGGAGGGTGGACCAGAAACTCTTTGACAATGCTATTAGAGTTTTTGAGAGATATGTTTCCATTTGCAAAAATCCCTCATTCATGAAAAGATATGAAGAAACTGATAAAAGATTTAGGCCTTGGGTACAACAAAATTCATAGTTGCCCAAATGACCGCATGTTGTATTGGGGCGATCGGAAAAACAAACAGTGTTGTCATGTATGCGGTCAATCCTGTTAGATGAATAAAAATACAGAAGATGGTAACGAGGATGAAAATGATGCATAGTCAAGGAAGAAGCCAATTAAGATTTTGGTATTTTCCGCTAATACCAAGGCTTCTAAGGCTTTTCATATCGTTGAAGACAGTCGAGTCTATGACGTGGCACCATGATGGACGAACCGATGATGGATTATTAAGGTATGCTGCTGATTCTTTAGCTTGGAAATCATTTGATGGTAAATTTCCAAGCTTTGCAAGTGATCCTCGGAGTGTGAGGCTTGGGCTAACAACTGATGGATTTAATCCTTACAAAATCATAGGCATTGCATATAGTACTTGGCCTGTAGTGCTTGTTCCTTACAATTTGCCTCCTTGGATTTGCATGAAACAATCATCCTTTATCTTATCTATGATTATCCCTGGAGAGAGAGGTCCCAGAAATGATATTTACATTTATTTGCAGCCACTTATTGAAGAGTTAAAACAATTATGGGCTGGTGTTGAGACATATGATGTACTGAGAAATGAGAACTTTAATTTACGTGCAGCTTTAATGTGGAATATTAATGACTTCCCGGCTTATGCCAATTTATCTGGTTAGAGTACCAAGGGACGTTATGCTTGTCCTTATTGTGCTGCGCAAATATGTTCGCAATGATTATATAATGGGAAGAAGTTCTCTTACATGGGACATCGTCGGTGGTTACCGGGAATCATAGATTTAGATTTCAGGAGTACTCTGTTTGACGGTACTAAAGAGTTTAGAGAAGCTCCTTCACAGACCGGTGGATCTGAAATCTTGTTCATGTTGAAATATATAAATTTCATTTATGGGAAGATGAATCAACCGTCCAACACGCAAAGAAATAGAAGATCAAGGGAAGAATCTGATGAAGAGGATGATCCTAATGAGGCGACTTGTGGAAAAAGAGAAGTTTTTTTTAGTTGCCTTATTGGGAGCATCACATTTTACGACATAATCTTGATGTCATGCACATTGAGAAAAATGTCTACGAGAACATCATTAGGACTATTTTGAATGTCGATGGAAAATCGAAAGACAATCTTTAGAGTCGACTTGATTTAGTCCACATGGAAATTCGGCGTGAGCTTCATCCCCAAGCACTTCCGAATAGGAAATATCGATTGCTGCCTTCTATTTTTTCAATGTTGAAGAAGGAGAAAAAAGTGTTCTGCATAGTGTTAAAGGATATAAAGGTCTCGGATGCGAATGCATCAAATATATCTTGATATGTGAGTTTTAAACATCGAAGATTATATGCCTTAAAATCACATGACTATCACATCTTGATGCAAGATTTACTGCCAGTTGCTATGCGGTGTTGTATGTCGAAAAAGGTGACGTCTTGTATAATTGAACTGTCCAATATAATGAAAGGCATTTGTGGCAAAGTTTTGGATGTTCAAGAACTTGAGACACTACAAGATCGAGCCGCATTGACTTTATGCAATTTGGAGAAGATCTTCCCACCTTCCTTCTTTATTATTATGGTGCACTTGATAATTCATCTCCCTCATGAAGCAATACTTGGTGGGCCCATTTTCTATCGATGGATGTATCCCATAGAAAGGTTTTAATTTATTTGTAAATTATTCCTTCATTCACCTCAATGCCTTTAGTTGCAACTTTTGATAATGTTGTATATCATGTTTAGGTTCCTATCTAAATTGAAGTCTTACTGTCACAATAAGCGTTATCCAGAAGGATCAATTGTTGAAGGCTACTTGGCAGAGGAATGTATGACTTTCTGTTCAAGATATTTGGAAGATGTTGAAACAAAACTGAACAGACCAAGTAGAAATGCTGGGCTCACTGATCATAACTTGGCCGAAACTTATTTATTTCAAAGTTATGGAGAACCAATCGACAAAGTTGAAATTGCAGAATTATATGATAGATCGTGGGTACAAGCACATCGATATGTTCTTTTTCACTACGATTCAATGGAACCATTACGCAAGTAAGTTCTAGAATTTGATAAATATTCATCAATTATAATTTATTTATTTTTAACAAAGTAAACCTTTTTTTAACATAGTGAGTACAAACAAATCTTAAGATCTCGTTCACAGTCCCGAAGATTATAACATCAAAAAATTAATACGTTATTCACAGAATCTTTTCATGAATGGTTAAGCCAAACGGTATGCAATTGAAGCTTTCATTAACAAATAATAATATTTTCTCATAACATTTATAATTACTCAATTTACTTTCGATTCAATAGGTTTGGAGTCGGAAGGACGTCAATGACAAAGTTAAATGGCTTTTCCAATGTCCGAATAGAATAGTAAAAAGATATAGTGCCTTCCTTATCAATGGATTCAAATTCCATACAAAATATCGCGAGAGATTGAGGAGAACTCAAAATTGTGGAATTGTTGTTAATTCTTCAATTACAAGTTATACTAGTTCTAGGGACAGTAATCCTGTTGAGGGAAATGTGGAGTATTACGGACTTCTTACTGACATAATTGAGTTGGATTATTATGGAAAATGGAAAGTTGTCTTATTTCGATGTGATTGGGCTGATGTTAATACTACTCGCGGAATTAAACAAGATAAATTTGGTTTTACAATGGTGAACTTCTCTCGGTTGATTCACTCTGGACAACAATTGATAGATGAGCCGTATGTATTTTCTTCTCAAGTGAAGCAATTTTTTTACTCGAAAGATCCAACTGATGAGGGTTGGTACGTTGTACTCCGAAACACCCCTAGAGACTTATTTGACATAAGCAATGGAAGTAGAGATGACATCGTCGAAAGATCAAAAACTTTGCTTTTTCCAGAACAAAACTTAAATGAAAATATCCCTAGTACTAGTACACAATTTCAATGGGTTCTTCAGGATATGGATGAAGATAGTTATGAATTATGATGTAGAAAGATTTTACGATTTTTTAAATATATGTAATATTATAATTTTAATATTGGTCATGTTATATAATTTAACTATTTTATATGTACTATTATTGTTGTTATTTGTTACTAAAATTTTAACTATTTTATGTGTATTGCAGGAAAAATGCATAGAAGAAGATTACGAAATTTAAGTATTGTCTAGAATACTCCAAATTCGGAAGAAGGAAATAGTGAACAGTAGACAGCTATTGGATCTTCGAATGTGCTGGAGACACTTGACGAGCCTGCAGAATTTCAAAGTAATGTTAAATTTATTTTACGTGCGTGTTGACTTTTATTATTGCTCATATTTCTAAATTTTAATATAATAATATATTATTTTCCAGCTGAAAGTGGTGGGACGCGCAGAGGTTGAGGACGTACGCTACTTAAAGATTTATACGACTTAAATCTTGTCGAGCGTGTCAAAGTAAGTAGAAACAGTCATGGTCAACCTGTTGGATCAGAAGCTCGACTTTTAGTAGGCTATTTGGGCATTATAGCACGAAATGCCAATATGTTGCCCATCAACTACGAATCATGGCATCACATGCCTGATAGCAACAAAAATCAAACTCTCAATAATATTAAGGTAACAAAACGTGAATGTAATTTATAATACTTTGGTTTAAGTCTCATTTATATTTACTTTCTAAACTTGTGCTTTTTAGGAGAGATTTGCTTTACAGGTCTTGGATGCCTATATCAAAAAGGTATTGGGTAAAAAATGGAGAGACCATAAAAGCACTTTGAAAAAAGATTATTTTAAGAAAGTGTAACATCCTGAAAATGGGCCTATGTATTTCTGATTTAATTATACGAAATGGCATGACTTATGTATTATGAATGTATGATGAACATTTTTGGAAACTTGGAAATGTTAAGTCTAAAAGAGGAAAGTAAACATTTTGGAAACTTGGAAATGTTAAGTTAAAAGAGGAAAGTGAACATTTTGGAAACTTGGAAATGTTAAGTTAAAATAGGAAAGTGAACATTTTGGAAACACTGAAATGTAAGGAAATGATTTAGAAATGTTAAGTAAAGAGGAAACTAAAACAAGGTGGCCTTAAGAAAATTAATAGAAGAAATTTGACACCAACATAGGCTTGTTTAAGTGGCTTGGAGGCACCACTTAAGGCCGTGTAAGTGGCGCCACCTACATATGCAATTGGGCTTGTGTTAGAGCCACAAGGAAAGCAAAAGAAGTTTTATTTTTGCTACAAGGTAGGAAGAAGTGGACGGCAATAAGACACTAAAGGGAGGTGTTTTATTTTTGTTAAAATTCAGAAAATAAGATGGATAAATGGTGGATTATTCTTAAATAATTTTAAGTGAAGAGATAAAGAGAAAAGCTAGGAAAGGCTAGTGTTTGAGTGTTAGCCGAAAACACAATCTCTTCTCCTCTTTTTCATTTGTGCCGAAATTCTAAGCAAGAAGTGTCCATCTTTTTACTTTGTTTTCTTTTCAACTCTTCTCTCTGCCGAAAATTTCCTAGCAAACTCTCTCCTTTCTCTCTTATTTTTGCTATAGCCGAATTTCATTAAACACTTAGGCCTCCCTATCATCTACTATTTCCTCTCCAAAACCCTCACTCGTTCTCTTTTCTTTTTCTTTAACCTATCTAGCCGAAACTCCTTGTGTTCTAGCCAAAATCTTTTTCCATCTTCATTGCCGAAAGTGAGCAACATATTCTCTTATTCTTATAATCTTCCAAAAGCCGAAAATAAGTCCCCTCTAGCCTTAGCTGAATCTTTAAAGGACTTAAAGCAAAGGGGTTGTCGATTTCTTCAAGTAAGGGTAAGATCTCATTCAGTTTCATCCTTTTTCTTTAAGATTAATCGAAACCAGGAAATCTAACCCCATTATTGTGTTAGTTGAAACTTGGAAAGAAGGCTTCGAGATCTGTCCATAAGTCGACCATAAGGAAGAAATCTTCCAAGATCTAAGGTAAGGAATATTCGGCCAAGGCCTATTTTTGGTGTTTAGACCTAGTTTATATTTATTCAAAATAGCCTAAACTAACAAGTTAATAGATCTAAGGATCAGCCGATTACAAGGAAGAGAAGTTCTTTTCCCGAAGGTACACCATAGGCCGCGTGTTCCCTAGTTATTCGGTGAGTTTCGGGATTCGAAAATCACAAGGTATGTGCCTAAATACAATCGGCCATAGGCCTGTTTTGATAACTAGATCTATTTCATAATTGTTAAAAAGCCGAAACTAACCTGTGGTATGATTTAATGTTTGGCCGAATGCAAGAAGGAATACAACAAAGTTTCGGGACTTGATTCTTAAGTCAATCGGCAACAAAGTAGGTTTTAAGTGTACAAATCCTACTAGGATTTGGTTTTTACAGCCGAATAGGCTTTATGCTAACATATTAAGGTTGGCCGAATGTAGGGACTTGAGATCTAAGGCTTTAATCAGATTTTCGGGATTTAAGTGAACCGCTAAGTGTATCAGGTGTGTACCCCACACTACTTTTTAATAAGATTTATGGCAATAATTAATATGTGCATGTTTATAAGAATGTGAATATGGCTAAGCTACCATGTTATGGTACAAAGTACTCAGGTACGTTTTCCTTACAAAGTACTCAGGTACGTTTTCCTACTCCTACAAGGATTATGAATATATGTTATTTTTAACATGTGAAAAGTGATAAGAATGTGAATTAAGGCATGCAATTGCATAATGTGTATGAAATATGGGGCATATGGGTTATATGAAAAGGGGAAGTTAATGTGGTGACCTAAGACCACGAAATCTAAATGTGGTGACTTAAGACCACGATAATTGAATGTGGTGACCTAAGACCACGATATCTGAATGTGGTGACCTAAGACCACGTATTTTATAAGGGCGATGAGCACGTCATTGCAGCCGACGCCTTGATGGTGTGTAGCAGATGGAGGGTTGACTTAGTAGTCCCTACGGTGTGCAGGTTGGTACGGGGGACGTGTAGCGGATGGCTATCTAGGTTTGGGTTCGGGTTGCATCATTATTTTCTTTTATTTGTTTATGAACATGTATGTTAATGTATGCCCAATTATTAAATTTTAGTGTTGGTTACACATTGAGTCTGCTGACTCACCCGTTGTGGGATTACTTTTCAGTGACGATCGGTGATGGACCAAGAAGAGATGCTTAGGGATGGCCATGCACAGCAAGAAGTTCATTTATTTTTATTGGGACTATTTTATTTTAAGTATTTTGAATTTTTATTTTAGGAATTATTTGATGTAATAAGGCCATAGTAGCACTACTTTACTTTACTTCTATTTATTAAAAGATTAAGTAAATCTATTTTAAAACAAAGCTCAAATGTTTTGTCACCTAAAGTAAAGGATTTTAAATATGAAATAAACTTGTTTTCAACTCAAGCCCAACCCAAAACAATCTTTCTTCCAAACACACAAGGTTTTTCCTAAGTAACAAAGAATTTGAAACGGTTTTCACTAGGGAACATACCAGATCCGGTCAAGGCTCGTGGGCCGGGTTTGGGGTGTTTCAGAAAGACATAAGCCTGGAAGAAAAATTGTGAAATGTCCCGCCGGGAATGCTGAGGTACCAATGGGAAGATGCAGTTAGATTCTGGAATTCAAAGAAAGGAGAGGTATTACGTACTTCCAAACTCTTATAAATTTTTCAGTTTATAGTATTTACTATATACGTAATAATAATTTCATTATGTAGGATCGTGAGCGAGTTGGAACAAGCAGCAGGCAAAAACAAAAATTCACGCACACGGCAGGGTCGAGAAGTTTTGCTTGTGTAGCTGAGGCCCAGGTATTATGAATTTATTAATTCTGTCAAATATTAATGACTTTCTACTATTAAATAATATTTTTCCTACTATATTGTAGGAAGTCTCATCTGGTCAAAAAGTTGGACACCTTCAGCTTTTTGACATTACACATAGGAAGAAAGATGGATCTCCGATTACATCCGAAGCTAGAGAAATTATGGTATATTTACTTTATAAAATTTGATTTATTATAAATATTTATAATGTTTAATTATAATGGTTTAATTCGTCTTTAGTAGTTTTAAATAATGTTATGTTGCATTCTTTTTTTATTATATATTTCGTTTTTAACTCTTTAATTGATTTATTAGGAGAAACTAAAAGATAAGAAAGCGGAGTATGAAACGATTGCTTCGACTGATAGCTCGGTTAATTTTGAGGACATTGATAACAGAATTATTAATGAAGTTTTGGGTTCTGAAAGGTATGGTCGGATTCGATTTTAAGGATCTGGTGTTAACCCGACCCAATATTTTGGATCTAGCTCGCAGCAATACATGCCTTCCGGGAGTCAAGCTCAAGTTGAAATTCAGAGGTTAAGAGACCAGATAGCTCAGATGCAAGCTAGCACAGTTGAACAAATTTCTCAACTTAGAGCGGAGGCGGCGAGGAGGCGGGCGAGCAGAAAGTATGATGACCTCCAGCTATAGCTTCAGACTATGATGAAGATGTTCCAGCAATCGCAAATGCCGCCATCTTAGACATTTGTTTTCTTGTAACTTTTAACATTATTGTAAGAAAATTTTGAATTATACTTCATTTATAATTTATATCATAAATCTTTCGTATAATTTTGTATCATTTAGATTTGCTATTTTTGGTTGGATTTCATGCTATATTTGCTGTTTTTGGTTGGATTTCATGCAGGAAGGGTTGGATATTGGTGAAAAATGTATACTGCAAATCTACCCAAATTAGCAGCATTTGTAAAAAAAAGTGCCGCTAAAGACAATTACTTATAGTGGTGTTTTATAAAAAAACGGCGCTAAAGACCACGACTTATAGCAGCATTTTCTATAAAAGCGTTGTTAAAGACCAGGACTTTTTTCGGCGTTTTCATAAAAGCGTCGCTAAAGACCACGACCTTTAGCGTCATTTTCTATAAAAGCGCTGCTAAAAGTCATGATCTTTAACGGCTTTTTTTTCAAATAAACGCCGCAAATTTTAGCGGCGTTGTCTATAGCGGCGTCTTTTGCGGCGCTTGTGCTAAAGGCCAAAAAAAAGCCACAAAAAGTCTGTTTTCCTGTAGTGAATTATTATTGTTAGTTAGTATTATTGTTGGTAATAAACCCTAATTATTATTATTGTTAGTTATTAATATTGTTAGTAAAAAACCCTAATTATTATTTTAGTTAGTGTTATTATTAATATTGTTAGTAAAAAACCTAATTATTATTATTATTGTTAGTAAAAAACCTAATTATTATTTTAGTTACTATTATTATTAATATTGTTAGTAAGAAACCCTAATTATTATTATTGTTAGTTATTAATATTGTTAGTAAAAAAAAAACCCTAATTATTATTTTAGTCAATTATTATTATTGTTAGTAAAAACCCTAATTATTATTTTAGTTTGTATTATTACTAATATTGTTAGTAAGAAACCCTAATTATTATTATTATTGTTAGTTATTAATATTGTTAGTAAAAATCCTAATTATTATTTTAGTTAGTATTATTATTAATATTGTTAGTAAAAACCATAATTATTATTATTGTTAGTTATTAATATTGTTATGTTATGTTTTGTTATATTATTTTTATTACGTGTCGTTTATGATGTTTGTATAAATAATAAAATATTTGTATTTATTATGTGTCGTTTATTTTATGTTTTTGTTATATTATTTTTATTAGCATGTTATTTTAGTAATTTAATATAAATTTATTATTTTTTATGTAGGTAAAAAATTAAATATTTGAAACGGCAATAGCTCCATTGATTAGTAAAGATCCTCACATATCTGACGCAGCTAATAATATGGTAATGTATTGTTATTTATTAATCATGGGTTATATTAAAAAAAAATAGCTACATAATTTAGGGAAATAAATTATGTTATTATAATTATTTTTTGTAATTTAACATTGTCAAGGCTCGTACCGTGTATTAAGGTGTCGGTGAATGGCTTAGAATATTCCCCAGATGAACGACTGATGCCCTACTTAGAGCAAGCTGGATTCGGGTCAACAGCATTGATCCGGACGTTTGATCTGTGGTATGATTTAATATCCGCACTAGTCGAGCGTTGGCGCCCGGAGACCCATACTTTTCATTTCCTCTGTGGAGAGTGCACAGTCACTCTAGAAGATGATGCACTGCATGTTGGGCTCCCAATCGAAGGAAGTCCCATAACGGGCGTCAGTGCGATAGCTAAACCATTTGCACTTTGTCAGAGCCTACTAGAAGTCTCGTACGGCGATGATGAGGAAAATTTTTCGGGCTTGAAATTTACATGGCTGAAAGCGAGGTTTGAACACTTATCAGCGGCCATGTCTTACATTATTCATAGTCATGGGATGCAAACAATTTATCATATCATGCCATCCTATAGTTGGGGCTCTACAGCATCGTGAGCTTTGTCGAGTCACCAACTAGGCGGATGTCTTACATTATTGTAGTCATGGGCTCTTTATCGGATACCATTCTAGTTAACCAACTATACGGTGATAAAATATAACTTGTTATTAATTGACAATTTCTTTATAATGATACTATTGTAACAATACTATATTGACTTGAAATTTATTTTTGTAGATGGAGTATTTATCTGGGTATCGGAGGTCGTACACTATCCCGATATATCGACTTATGATTGAACAACATGCCGGGGAAGGGGTAAGCGATTCAAATATTCGTGACATGTTACTTTGTATATCTTACTCACACCATGTTAAATTTTAACAATGTTATTAATCGTGCAGTTTATATGGATGCCATATCGTAGACCAGAAATTGTAGCCATTCTACCCTCGTCTGCCTACATTCTCTCATATGTAGTGCACTAACGCACCAATTATCATTTTCAATGTACTCGAGTGGTACCATGGGGATCAAGTGCTGCGACAGTTTGGTTGCATCCAATATATCCCAGATTCACCATGCGAGGTGGGAGAGGTTCACAACATGAACAAGAGAGGGAAATAGGGATTGCATTGAGGGGTTAAGCACCGGAGATTTATTGCAGTGTGGAATGATCGGATGACTCGAATACCTTAGATGGATATGTCTTCCAATTTGCAACCTCTATTAGAGTACATACAATGGTACTTTAGTATTGGAAAGCCATATATACTTGGAGGACAGTCGACTGTAGTCCCCCCACACATGTAGCGACATGGGGCATACGAGCTAGTAGCCGATATGGAGGCCGAGCCAGCAACATGTCTTGATCTCGAGCCGAAGCCCGAGCAATCACATTCACATTTGGATGCACATTCGTATCATCCAAATGTACCGAGCAATGACTATTTCCCGGACTCGTCGGGGTGGATACCATTATGGGTTTGATATCTTTAGATCGTACCTATCGCAGTACAGCACTCTCGGCTTGTATCCACTGCATCATGGCAATCCTTCCAGCTCAAGTTCATCGATGCCATTCGAGCCACATGATTTTTCTGCCATGTTTAGCACACCCTCACCGGGCTGAAGAGGATGTTGGTCGTCGCGAGCACCCACAACGTGAACGTTGACCTTCGCAGAAGTATACCCCTAGGACCACACCATCGAACCATCAACTTTAGGTGTTTCTTGCGGTTTTGATATTACTCTAGTTTGTATTTTTTATATTACAATGTTTGTACTTTTTTGTATAAATTGGAACTTTAAAATTTCACCAAAATTTGACCGAATTCGACAAATGAACTCGTAGATTATATTATTTAACCAAATGTAGATTTTAAAAGGTTTTTGAAATAATAAATTATGTTTTATTAAGATTTATTTGGTTAAGAATTTGGGAAAAAGAAGTATGAAAATCTCGGTGTTATAAATCGAGCCATAATTATTATTGAAAAAGCATGTAAATGATGTGTTTTTTTATATAAATTAAATTCATCACAACAAAAGCTCAATTCCCACTTGATCGTGACGATTGTCCAACATGATAGTTTTGCTGCGGGCATTTACTTCGATTATGACCACTTAACCTGCATAATCCACAATGTTTACCGTCAAATTTCTCCTTAATGTTCATTTCATTACGGATTCTAGATGATTGCGACGACCTCTCGAATTCCTGCGTAGCGCTCTGTTTGGGACAAGCTCGAAAGTCGTCGAGGCACCTCCCATGTAGATAGGTCAAGCAGGGCGGGGAACTCATTTTTCCAGACTCACAACGTGCATTCGAGTGTGTACACATCATCGAAAAATGTTCAATATTAAGGTTCACCTTAGCACACGCTGCCACGATATGTGCACACGGATAATGAAGTGTTTAGAACCTCCTGCATTCGCACCGTCTGTTCTAGAGATCAACTCCATGGGATCTAAGTGGTATACCAGGTCGACAACCGATGAACTCTATAACTCAAAAGTTTCCAAGTGTTGTGAATATATTTCCACAGTCATCGACCTCTCAATCTAATAGTTTACAATCAATGCATCCCTGACATCTTCGACAAACACGTGTCCCGCCTCCATCTGGTTGACTTGTTGTTCACCCATTCTTGGCATCAAGGTTGCCAACTTGTAGAATGTAGCCAAGAAGACAGATGAAATCGGAAGATGTCTTATTTTCAACAACACAGCGTTGACCCCCTCCACCAAGTTTGTGGTCATTTAACCATAACGAAAGCCCTCATCAAAGCTTTGAGCCCATTGCCATGGCTCTATTGCACCTAACCACTGTTGAAAAGATGTGTTCGTTTCCATGTCACTCTCAAGTTGAGTAGTTCTTTGGCGAAAAATATGTGGCTCTAACTCGTACGTTGTATATTTATTAAGAAAAGATAAGTTACAGTAACTGGATAACATAAAACATTAAAACTTATATTGAAAAGATAAGGTTATCCTTTACACATTTCACCACTTGTCTCTTCCAGTGTGTATTCTTATAATCTTGAAAGAAGTTAGTCGCAATGTGACGGATGCAGTAAACGGATATCCATGGCACACCGAAATGCCTAATTGCGGCAATTAATCCTTTCCCTCTATCAAAGATAATGCAAATATTATCATTGATAATAACATACCTCCGCAAGTTGGCAAGGAAGAATTCCTAGGATTCCAAGTTCTCCTTATCTACGATAGAAAATGCTATTGGGAGCATGTTCCTATTACCATCTTGACCAACCGTAATAAGTAGGATCTGTGTATATTTTCCATATAGCTAGGTCCCATCCACTTGCACAAACGGCTTGCAATGTGGAAATGCCCGCACACATGGATCAAACGTCTAGAACATCTGATGAAAAATTCTTTTTCCCGACCGTAATTAGTCATTTGGTCGTAATAAGGTCGTGTCTATAACTCAATCACAGTCCCCGGTACGTACTCTTACATAGCAGCTATCCATCCTTGTAGCTTGTTATATGATGAATCGTAGTCCCCATACAATTGCTCAATTGTCATCTATTTAGCTATCCACGCCTTTCGATATGATACTCGATACTGGAATCGTGCTTGTATTTCGACAATCAGTATCGAAACTTTAATGATCGACATGTATTTCACCGTTGGCATGATACACGTACAGATAGTTTTGGAATCAAGTTTTCAATGATCTTCTGTCATACGTGTTGATATGCATGTGTGAGGTCTAAAAATTTTCATATCTCTCACATCTGCAAATTTTGAATGAATGCAGATCATATTCGCCAATTGTAGCCTTCCGCTGCCTTCTAACACTCCCCAATATATACCGTCGGTTTAGACACTGCGACTTTGTAATCCACTGATATATTCATGCTATACCGTTTAATAGCAAATACACACTCTTCTTTACTTTTAAATCTCTAGCCTACGGATAACTCCTCATGATTGGAATTTATGGCCAACCGGTGAGCAAGAAGTATTTCAGGGTATTCCGGGAACTCAGCTACATGCCCTATGTCGGGGTCTATGAGCGACATGTGTGGCCCAAGATTATTATGTATCATAATACGTCGCATCTGGTTCCCGATCGAAGAGGCGTTAATGTTTCCATCGTCATTCACATCTTCATCGTCAATATCATCAGGTACATCGTCCACATTGGGATCACTATCACTATCGACTTCTTGCTCACAATGATCTCTACTATCGTATCCATCATCACCAACCACATCAATATCGAGTGTAATATTAATATCGATATCGATCCCATGTATAGTCGATTCACTATCAATGTACGATATTGGAGCCACCATGCACGGTTCTTGAGCTCCATGTTCTTCACCATATGCATTGATATCTTCATTTTGCTTCATACCGGCTAACTCAGCAAATAAGTGAATCGGTGCATTTTTGTTACTCCAATTCCCATAGTAAAGAGCGATCATTGTCTCCACGTCTTCGTCGTCTACAAGTTCCATTTCGGTGAATTTGATCAAATCTATCGAAACTGGAAACTTGTTGAAAATTCTCGAAATTCTTCTCCCACAACATCTAACAATTTTTGCGCTAATCCTTCCCTTCATATCATCCAACAAGACATTTTTATTAAATCTCATTGCTATTTGTTGCCGACATTCAAATATGCATCCAACTGTTGTTGTCAAGATGATTCCATCGAAATAAACGCATACGAAAAATTGATCATCCATCTTCAATATTCATTCTGTTAAAAAATAAACAAAATTTCTCAAAACAATTTCAAACAGTAAATAAATTACTTAAATAAAAAAATTAATGTTTTAATATGCAATTTTTTTCATTCATAAGCTCATACTATTTCAGTTATCATTTTGTACATGAACAACATTTACCTTTATATTTAACCACTTAAATTCAGTTCTACGTTTTCTTCCATCTCCGATCTTGTATCTTCCTTTGGGAAATACTGTACAATCCAATTTAGAAATTCTTGATTCTCTTCATATTCATCTTCTACAATCCAATTTGGAAATTCATCGGGATCTTCTTTCTCTTCAATCTTTATAACGGGTATTGAATTTAGAAATTCTCTTGGTAATTTCCTAACATCTAATTTATCCATCCATGGTATGTCAAACACACTTTGCTTCCCAGTCAACTTTCGTGAGCCTATACTTTGCCTCATTGTTTTCCTAGCTCCATAAGAGATTATAAACTTCACAAAGCATATAACTAGATTCCAATAGGTTCATGGTACCAATGTCTTCCAAAGTTCGCCTAAAATGATTCTATGATCTCGTTCTATTAATGCCCTCTAAGGGTTAAGTATTGCACTTTATTCTTCCTAATCATTTCATGACAATTCCACAACACTTCTTGCATTTTTTTTATTTACAGTAATAAGGTGTTGAACAATGTCTTATTGTGGTTTCATTCTGTAATCTTGCAGTTCTCTCATCATCTTATCAACTTTCTCCCTTTATGCTGAAGTTATTATCTCATCAAGCAATACCAAATATGTTGCCATTTCTAACAATATCTACAGTGAAATATTTTTAATTTTATCACTAATTAACAATTACTTTATAATAGTTTTACTAATATAAAAACTTTAAAATATATTAAAAAATTTAAAACATAACATTCACAATAAACAAATAATTAATATAAACACAAAACTTACTAACAAATCAAAATAAATAAATAAAATAGCTTTAAAACAAAACATAAAATAATAAAAACAATAATTAGGGTTATTTACTAACAATATTAATAATACTAACTAAAATAATAATTAGGGTTTTACTAACAATAATAGTTAACAATAATACTAATAATAGTAGTAGTAGTTTTTTACTAACAATAATACTAACTAAAACAATAATTACGGTTTTACTAACAATAATAGTTAACAATAATAATAATAATAATAATAATAATAATAATAATAATAATAGTTTTTACTAAAAATAATACTAACTAACAATAATAATTAGGGTTTTACTAATCCTAATAACTATAAATAATAACCAAACCCTAAAACTAACAATAATAATATTAACTAAAATAATAATTAGGGTTTTACTAATCCTAATAACTATAAATAATAACCAAACCCTAAAACTAATAATAATAATACTAACTAAAATAATAATTAGGTTTTTACTAACCCTAATAACTATAAATAATAACCAAACCCTAAAACTAACAATAATAATACTAACTAAAATAATAATTAGGGTTTTACTAACCCTAATAAGTATAAATAATAATGACCAAACCCTAAAACTAACAATAATAATACTAACTAAAATAATAATTAGGGTTTTTACTAATCCTAATAATTATAAATAATAATGACCAAACCCTAAAACTAACAATAATAATAACTAAAATAATAATTAGGGTTTTACTAATCCTAATAACTATAAATAATAATACTAACCAAACCCTAAAACTAACAATAATAATACTATCTAAAATAATAAATAGGTTTTACTAATATTAATAACTAACAATAATAACTAAACTAACAACAAAAAACATACAAAAAATGATAATCCATTATTTTTAAAATAAATACCTTATTTTTCCTATTTTTTTCCTTCTCTTTCTTTCTACTTTCTCTTCTCTATTTTCTTTCTCTCCTTGTATTTTTTCCGGCGCCGTCCTCTTTCTTCTTCTTCTTCTTTCTTTTCTTCCTTCGCACCCTAAAACCCAAATAAATATGGCATGCATCACTGCACCGGTGCCGCCTGTGGCGTACCCTCCACCGATGCCGCCTGTCGCATACCCTCCACCACTGTCCAGTCCAATCAAGCATCGATTTTTTATTTTTTTTACAGATTCTTTTTTTAACAGTGTTTTATTTTATTTTATTAACGGATTGGTTGTCAGACTAGGGTGGTGCCGCCTCTGGCAGAGGCGTGACCACCCTAGATGTACCATTTTGGTACATAATTATTCGTTTATACTATTTTAGTTTTTTTTTCTTTTGTATTATTTAAATAAAAAAAACTCATATTTTGATCATATCTTAAGTTACAACGTTTCAATTTAGGTCTTTAATATATTGTTTCAAATGGAATTGAAAATTTTAACTAAATTATTTTAACATTTGAAGCCTAAAATGTCCAAAAGATACCTAAAACGACCTTTGAAGTTTGTAAAAAAATCTATCAAGGACTTGAAATGACTACTTTAAAGCAATTTTATATTTATTTATAAAATTAGTGAGATCTAATTTGTTTTTATTTTTCTTTATCCTTTAGTATTTGCATAGTATTATATTTTAATTACAAATATTTGATTGGAATATTTATCATATCAATTAATCACAATTATTTAATTATTTTATTACTTGTGACAAATAGTATGATTGAGTATAAAGTAGATAAGCAATTTATGTTGTGTAAATAAGTAATTTCGTCTAAATGAATTCCGTTAAAATTAATTATATGTCAATAAATTGATTTCTTATGAGATTATCTAAGAAAAATTTCAACAAATTCCTTTTTGGTTAATGAGAAACTAATGAAATCAATTGTTAGGCGAGAGGTCGACAATTATAACTGATTTATTAAAGAATATTAAATTAAAATTTAATTGATTATGGTTTGAGTTGAATTTGGTGAGGTTATTTATTTATTATGTTTCTTAATTTCATATCCTTACCCAACTCCATTGACTATTTATAGCTTTAATGCGAATACATCACACATATGTTTGAATAAGAAATAATTATAGAATGAAAATATAATATCAACATAATGCAAATATATATGGAATTTCTTTTATTACTTGTATCAATCAAGAAGATGATAAATCCTAAGAATGCATTTTATACAATTTTTTTTGGATTTCTTTTCATATTTTCATATCTGTATAATTATGAGTTCTTATCAAAATTTCAGGAATGTTTCAACATATCTACAACCCTAAAACTAAATTGTAAAATGACATCTTTTAAATTAATTAACTATTAGTGAATTATAATTTTTTTATGTAAAATTTATATTTTTAGCAAAATTATCTATTAAACTATTATAATTAATTTTTAGTAATTTTTTTCAAATGATAAAATAGTTAATTCATTTCATCTTTGTTGATTTTAGGTAAGATTCCATCGATTTTAGTTTCTCAATTGATGTAATAGAAATTGTGTTAGAGTTGTGTCACTCAAATTCTGTTAAATAAAATAAGAGATTGCTTGCAAGTCAAGTTAAACAAAATATATTTTCTTTCTAGAACATTTAGTATTTATCAGTATAATATATTTAGCATTTATTAGAATAATTTATTTCACCTACGAATTTAACACTTTTGAGGGTTCTTTATTTTCGGGTTTCGGGGTTTAATTTTATCTTCATCTTTTGTACTCTTTGTTCTTTTGTCATTATAGTAAAATTATCTTTCCCTGATTTTTTATCCTTTTTTGAGAGATTTTTCCGCATTAAATTTATGTGTTCAAAATTTTAATTTCTTCCATTATTTTTACTTATTCATTGCTTAATCATGTCGACCCCCTATAAACTAGAATAGTTAATATATTCTATAACCAATATATGCATTTGAAAAGGAATCAAATCTTTATATAATTTAGTAATTCAATTGGAGTGTCATTTTCAATGTCAAAGAATTTTCAAGATTAAAAATATATATTTTCAAATTTTTATTATCTAGTGAATTTAATTATTATATCTTGAACAAAAAACTAAAACATCTTCATATATTTTAAATTGTTCAAATCTATTTTGGAGAGAAAAATTGTTTGATCTATTATGTATAAAAAATAATCGATTTTAAAATATTTTGAGGAGATTTTATTGTTTCATTATCAAGATTCCCATCAATCATTTATTCCCACGAATAATATGTTTTTTTACGAAATTTAAGTTCTATTTTCATCTCAATAGTTATTTCTTTAGCACTCGTCGTAGCATTTTGAAGTCCATCTTCTTTATATTTTTCAAAAAAAAGGGAAAGAAGACCTTTTAATTTTTCTATAGTTACATCAATTCACATATATTTTGATTGTAAGTTTTGTTAGCCAAGTTCACAACAAATAATAATATTTCATACCGACAAAAACTTAAAATTTTCAAGTTCATATGTTGCTAAACATTCAACTTCACTTTTAACTTTAAGATCATCACTAACTTCAATTAATTTCAATAAAGCATCTCTTATTAGTGGAGCGTAAAATCTTATAACTTTAACACTTTCAATACAATTTTCCCAACTTATTTGTGATAACGATTTAAAAATTAGGGCCGATTTATGATGTTATAGAATTTTTTATCTTTTCGTTGAAAAAGAAAATAATGAGTATATTCATTATAATACTCCAAATTAGGTAAAATGTATGAAAGTTAATTAGAATAATATAACCTGGCTATAAATTGATTGCCACTGGTCATAAGAGAAATAGAGAGAGAGATTCTTCAATCTTGATTCGGTATTTTAATTCCGAGGTTAAGAAGAAGTAAAAACTCTGAATAGTGGAAGAAGAGATTGGTTTAGTTATGGTAGAAAACTTTGAATTAGGTATTTATAAAAAAAAATCACTCTCCAAATCATCACCACCAATAAGTTTTCTTCTAATGGATTTATTAAGTTTTAATGTTTACTAGAGTTGTTAAGTTGTAATGAGTAAATATAAAAAAAATTTGTAGAGTAATAAAGCAGTAGTAACTTGATAGGCCTACTTGGTGCAAAGTAATGAAAGTTTCTTTTCTTTTCTTTTGATGATATGAAAGATATAAACAATTGTATATAATTTTGGTTCGACTTCTATTTAATAGCTAGTTAATGTATCTTATGTTTGTACTTTGTACTTAACATTCATGATGTTCTAATATCCTAGATTTAAGGTTTAAAAATACAACAGTTTAATATCAACATTAGTATCGCTTAATATTGAGTGAAGTGATAAAACACATTATACTCTTTTAAAAAAAAAAAACCTTAAATCTAAATCATAAATACAAACCCAAAAGATTAATCTTATGAACCAACATTGGTTCCAAAAAATAAAAATAAAACACTCCATATTCTATTCAAAATGCAACATACATAGTGGATATCTTAAAATATTTAAAGATGATAAATCCTTCTAAATTCCTGTTAAAGAGGAAAAGCGAATAGTAGTTTTTTTTTCTTTCTTTTTTGTATAAATTACACACTATTTCATCCAAGTGCATGTGATTAAATCCTTTGCCATACATCAGAAGAGAAAATTTTACAATTGCATGTTTCTTGACAAATAAAAGATCTATGGCTATACATTCATTAGAATAAACAATAATAAAAAATTAGAAAGGGAGCAAAATTAGAGCTGCATGCTTATTAGCATGTAACTTAGCATTACAAGGTAACTTAGCATTACAAGTTGGCGCTTCTTAGCATGTCATGGTGTCCGGTGCAGTTGAGCAAACGTGGCCTGTCAACGGCAACAGCAACAGCAGTAGCAGCTTTAAAAGAGGGCTGAGAACACATAAAGTGTCCTACATAACAAACACTGAGAGCATATATATATATGGCTTGGAAGATCTACCATTTTTATTCCCATACGAAAAAATCAAAAGAATTTGAGCAGGTGAACTCACTTGAATGCATTACAGCAGCGAAGGCAATCAACGCAGACCTTGCTGAATGATGCCGCAATCTGTTGATTGTTTATGTTTATGGAGAACCATGCCTGGCCAAGTTATTCATGTTTTTTTTTTTTTTTTTTGCACCCAACAACTGGCTTTCCTTGGTATACGGATAGTAAAAAAAGTTGTACTCTTAGCAGCTACGAGTTGGGTTCAATGGATCACAATCATAGTCATCACCAGCTTTGACAAAGCGTCCCTTCACACGCTTTCTCACATCGGCCCTTGCTTTTCGAGAGGCATATCTCACTCGCTTTTCAAACCTATCATGCAACGTGGGAGACGTTGAACGTATAAATGATTATTCCAAACAAGACTAGAAGTAAAATAAAATGTTAAAACCTACAATATAGATTCTATATTGACCTTCCAAATGGATTGTTGACAAATACACAGATGCAGATAAAGTGGATTATAAATTCACATTTGCTTACTTGAGAGCACCACAGTGAAACAGACTCCTGCGGTGGCAGGATTAGTAACTAAAATTGCACAGCCTACAGATTATGATACTGAGATATAGGTAATTGGCATAGACTTACTTCCGTGTTTTCTTCTTTTCCCTGTAACGCATGACAGCATCACTTCGAGTTGCTGATGAGAAAGGGCCTTCAGATGGAGGACACCAAGGGGCCTCTCCCATGAGAAGCATTGATGAAGCTCCACAATCTTGGTAATCTCCTCCGCTACTCTCTCCAGTAAGGCCAGAAAATGAGAAGCTTGAATGGTCTTGCCTTGCCGTAAAACACAAAATTGAATCGGTTTTATTGCTCATCATGGAATCAGCAGATGCTGCATTGCTGCATGCTGGCTGGATTGCATTCACCAGTCCAACAGATGAGCCCTGGACAAGAATATTTAATTCCAACCGTAAGAACATTTGCCAAGTAGAAACTTGAAATTCTCAGGGGTTCAAATTAGGGTATGATTATTTACAGTAATTCTCCGAAAGGAGAAAAAACAAATTCGTAATAGTCAAGCAGATTAAAGCTCCAATTTTTGTAAGCATATATTTGACACGAGCGTAATTGACAAGAAAGTTGCTTTATTAATCAAATTCAAGATAATGCTGAAGGATCAAGTACTAGCATACTTACAAACTTGAGAAATCCTAAAATTGAACACGATGCTGAAAGATCAGTAATCGCTATATAACCAACACGATTTAAAAGAGGGATATTTTCCCAAAATTGAACAAGAGTAAACTTCCTTTTGGTATGTTGGTCATGTCTGAAAATACAAGGTTATTGTTTTCATGTATATACTTCAGACCCAAGTAAAGAGGGATATTTTCCTTTGGTGGCTATTCAAAATGAAGACTCACAGATGGAAAGTAAAGACACAAAGCATGTCTGAAAGTCAAGGTTATTGATGAAATTGATACCCCCAACAGAATAAATAGTTTCCTCCAAGTAACAGAATGGGAAGAACTAATAGCTGAAATATCTAAGAATGCCACAGAAAAAGAAAAGCATAACATCTAGGAAAATGGCAATACTACTAAAAAAACTAGATGATACAGATACCATAAAGCAAGAAAAAAAGAGATGAGAGAACCTCAGCAGCCACTGCACCCTGGTAGCAATCAGTAGCAGACACGTCCTTCGTCCCAAATAAGCTATCAATCCCACCATTCTCAAAAAGTTCTTCTGAATGATTGAGAGTTACTCCAAAGAGTTCTTCATATTTTTCAAGGTTCAAATCAATTTCATCCATGTTGAAATCATCATAAAGATCATCTTCGCAAACTCCAGGACACTTTGTTTGAGGACAAGATAACTGCAAATTAACAAAGGTAAGAGTTAGTCTCCAAACAGAAGATATTGTATCTACTAATGGTCAAGGAAACGTGCAGAAATTTTGAAAAATGAACTTTTCACACATATGCCAAAAATTATCTTGGATCATCTAATGCAAAAATTATCTTGTTTCCTATCACCTTCACACTCCCCTTTTCCCTCTTGATTAAAAACAAAATTGTAGAACTTCAATGACATAGATGGATGGTATGCGTCCAGAAAGTAATTCATGTGTTTAGATTAGGAGAGAGATCTACATCCAAGTTTATGAACCCATGGCAAAAATAGGCATAAGAATAAAAGTAAATTGAGGACAAGGTTACAGTTTAGTAATCATACAGTGAAGGCTGAAATGAATAATCTACAATATTACCCTAAAATTTAAGTTGCTTTTGGGCCAAGCAACAGAAATATCCAAAGAGACCAATAAAAATACAAAATGGACAGAGGTTTAATGAAAGAATGAAATCTTCTACATATACCAGAAAATCCATTCAAGTTCAAGTAAAAAAGACATCCTAGATGTACCGTTGATTTCCATCATAAAATGTACTCATAAGAAAAGCAAGGAGTAGAAATTGGCGTATGGTTCCTCCCCAGAAGAAAGTTGACACCTTAACCTCAAAGCTGGTTTTCCAGCCAGAAAGAAATATTAGCACTCAACAGTCACTGTTAATATGTTTTTC
Organism: Gossypium rotundifolium; assembly: GCA_025506655.1. Classification (NCBI taxonomy): domain Eukaryota; kingdom Viridiplantae; phylum Streptophyta; class Magnoliopsida; order Malvales; family Malvaceae; genus Gossypium; species Gossypium rotundifolium. Next base: position 149,894,889 of record CP106728.1, read on the forward strand.
AGCATTAAGTGCAGATTTTAAAATGCATAAGCAGATTTAAACCCGCTTTGTAGAAATACTCATCGTACTTGTTCACTATTACCCCATGGAACCCAGATAGAAAAGGCTAGGAAGTACCTCAAAAATATTTTATCTAAATTCATTAAAGATAAATATTACATATTCATCATTTACCTCGGATAATGATGTATCGGTTGTTCCAGCTGGCTGATCAAGTAATCCTGGTCCAGATCTGAATTCAGGAATTGAAGTCCCACTCCAGCTACTTCCCCTATCCACATTGTAATCACGATTAACTTCAGCATCACCAGTATCATTCTGGCTAATGGTATTTTCGGTAGCGCACCAGGAAGTCTCAGTGATGCTCATTTGCCTCAATTCCTGCTCACATGTAGATTCACCTGCAGGAGATTGCGAAAAAAACGACCATATGGAAGAAAGTTCTGCCGAGGATGGGCAACCAGAATAACAATTAATTGTTTGCCTCCTATGTGTCGAATTAGAGGTAGAGGTACCGTGACCCATCAAATCACAATTCTGACAGAGAGATACCCTTTCTTCAACACACCTAACAAAAGCAGGTTGTGAATTGCATCTTTCACATAACAATGTTCTCGAATGACGTTTCGACAGTGCGTTAGCAGAATGGACGTTTCGATCGCAAGACAAACATAAACAGGCAGCATCAGACCGGCAATATACCGTTGACGGTTGATTTCCGCAGAAATCACAAATGTAACCCATTCCAATCACACTACCCCAACAAAAGCTAAACTTTTCTCTAAAATTTACAGACTTCTAAGCAAATAATATATCAACCAGGGCAAGTAGCTCCGGAGATGATCATCGACTCCGCTATTTCTCCTTGCACTTCAATAGCTATCAAAGGCAAAAAAGAGAAAAAAAAAAAAGGAGTTAGCTATTACAAGAGAACTCAGTTCATGTATGTTGTAAAAGCATGCTAATCAGTAAAAAAACTTAAATATCCATTGATTCTAGAGGTTGCTTAATTCCTACTTCTAAAACAATAATGATACGGCTCAAGGTCAAATTCTGGAAGGCACTGTAATCATAAAAGGCTTTCACGTGATCAGCACTATTGAAGGGGAAAAGTCTCAATAATGTTATGATCACAGCCAGAAAGTGAACAGTTTTAAGCACCAATAAATCAATGCAAAACACACACTCATAATAGAACAAGTAGAAAAAGAAAACATACTCTCATAATCCATGACGACTAAAACAGTCAAATAAAATAAGAGAAAACAAAGAAAAATGAAAAAAGAAAACAGTTTTAATAAAAAGGAAAGAGCAGTGGAATATGCATTCCAGGAAAAAGAATTATAAGCAAAACTAATTCCATTTCAGAGCATATTAAACAAAACAATCTAATATCATAAATAAGGTAAAAGGTTGAACGTAAATCAAAGAAGAAAACTAGAACTATAATCCAAAGATTTAAACTCCATGATCAAAACAAACAGCTTAAGCAGCAAAAAAAAAGATGATCAATAAACAAACCAAGAGACCCAGAAATCCTAACCAAAATACAAATCCAAACCCAGATACAAAAAAAAAAAAAAAAATTAAGTGAAGGACCCAAAATGGAAAATCAAATTAAGAGCTAAAATAAAAGAAAATAAGAAATTTACCTTGATTAAAAAAATGGATACGACATAAGAGGACAAGATCGGTTATTAGCTGTACCATTAAAATTTAAAAATTAACAAAAAAATTTTACGAGAAACCCTAGAACAAAGTGCTTTCCAGAATTTGTCCCTCCCCCTCTCTCTATGATTATTATTATTATTTTCTTTTAATTTTGTTCTTAATTTTTTTTCTGTGCTTTCAGTTTATGAGAGTAAGAGAAGAGACACTGAGATGGAAACTGGTGGGTGTAGATTAGGAAATGTGATGACATAAGCTGAGAAAAAGTGTAAAGAGAGAGAAAATAATTTTTAAATAAATAAATTTAATAATAAATAAAAGGGCAAAATGGTAGTGAAAAGCAAAGCGGAGCTCACTTGATTTTAAATAGAAGTGTTCATAAGTTGGGTTGGATCGAGTTTAGATTAGATTTAATTAAAAATTTAAACTCATTTATCGGATTTGGGTTGGGCTAGGCTCAAAAATAGGTTTAAATTTTTTTTCAAGCTTAACCCATATAAAAATATTAAAATTAGGGTCTGCCCAGGTTAAATTCAGATTAAATTTTTATATTATTTTATATAATTTTAAGTGATAAAATACATTAAAAATATTAAAAAATTAAAATAAATATTTCTCAACGAATTGAAAATAAATTTTAAAAAATATTTAGACTTAAATAACACTAAGATAGATGTAACTTAACAAGCAAATACCTCTAAAATAATAATAAAATTAACAAATGCAGTTAAAATAATAACAAAATTAACAATAAAATAAGTTTTATATAATATTCAATCAATAACAACAAAATAATAGTAACATAATAGTAATATGGTAGCAAAATAGAGAAAATAACAAGAAAATAACATTCAAAAATAAAAAAATAGCAGATTTTTTTGTCGTTTAGTGAATTAGGGTCAGGCCAAAATACCTTACTCGAGGCCCGACCCATTTTTTAAAGGACCTTATTTTTTGTCCAAGCCCATTTTTCGGGCTTATATTTTAACTCAAACCCTTTCAAATTTTGGTCGGGCCTTCGGGCCGGGCCGAGCTGTCCGGCCCATGAACACCTCTAATTTCAGAGATATATATATATATACTTAGTTTGAGTATGAAATTATAAATTTTTCTTTTTACTTATAATAATTATTCTCATTTATAATAAATATAAATTACATGGATAGTAGAATTTTAGATTTCACCAATAAAATTAGGAATTGATAAGTGTCACATATCAATTTTTAAGATTATCAATGTACGAATACTAACTTAATTATAAATATGATTTATATATTTAAATTAAAACTTACAAACCATTTATATTAATTGCTTGAAAAATATTTAAAATTTATATTTTATATATTATAATATTAACAATGAATTATCATGAATTATTTTATTATAATTGTAGTATAATTTAAGTTGAATATGTGTTATTACCATAATAATAATAAAGACACGAGAAAATAAAAATACATTGCATTTGAATCAATTATTCCATCACTTATGAAAAATTATTTTTTCATATGATTTTAGTATTTAAAATATGATATATATATATATATATATATATTCAAATTAGATTTTACAAACATTATTTACTTATTTTTTAAATATTTTATATATTATAATATTAACGGATTTAAATATTATTTAAATTATTTTTATTTTATCAACATATATTATAATAAATATCATAAATTTTCATAATAAATCTTTTTACAATAATACTTTAATTTCAAAAATAAACATTATAAATGTCAACTTCAATTTTTTTTTAAAGAAATATTGTTAATGAATGAGTTTTAAAATTTCAAAAAAATAAAAAATTATTGAAGTAATAAAATTGGAAGGTTAAAATAAAGAAGGGCTTGTGGAAGGCAACTACTTAAAATCCAATTAGAGAAGACAACAACCTAAAAAGTAAAGGCTAAGATAATAGATTTAATATGATTGTGATGCCACTTCAACTTCAACTTCAAGGGTAAGGTTAAGGAGAGATTTTGGTTTTATATTCAGAATTATTCTAAGACTTCATCCTTTCTTCACTTCACTATTTGGTAGGTAACCAACATTATCTTATTAACTTGTTAGTAGCTAATAATGTTATAAAAGTTTCACTTCCCTCCTAGGTTTTCTTTCCATGGAAATATAATAAATTAATCTAATATTTTAAATATTCAAATCCTATTATTGATTGGGGTCTCTTTAGCAAATTTAATTTTAATTGATTGGTATGAATATTATTATCAATGTAAAAAATGTGTGTTTAAATACGATAAAATACATTATCCTTTTATTTATATATTAAAAAGATTATTAATAATTTTAAATATTATATTATGAAAATAAATACGATTAAAATCTATAAATAATAATCAAATCAAATAAAAAAAAATAACATTGATCATATTTAGTGAAAAAGGCCATTGAACATCCAACAATGGCTTAAATGGTCTACACCATACCACAATGTGGTGGTCCCGCTACTATTTTATAAATAACAAACAACAATGATGCCAACACTGCATCAACTCAATTTAATTTCCACTTTCTTGTTGTACAAACTACAAACTGTTCAAAATGCTGCGTTCTGATCTGTAATGATGAGAATGAACGTCACCATTTATTTGTGCTTTTCGTAGGGAGCATTGCCTCCGATAAAATGACAAAAAAAAATATTTTAGTCATTATTAAAATTTTAAATTATAAATTAATAAACAGTAAAATTACATTTTTGATCTCTTAAAATGGTAAAATTATATTTTAAAATTTATAATTTAATTTTATCCCTCTTAAAATAAGTTTTTAGCTTGGTCCTTTGTTAGCCTAAAACATTTATAATAATATGTTGACATAGGTTGATTCAATTAGTTGAGTACTCGTTAATACTTTGATAAATAGTAGGATTTAAGTCTAATCAATTTTTTCATTTGGTAAATGGTTTCCAAATCTCGTGTATTGATGACATATTTTAATTTGGAATTAGAGATTAACAGAAGATACGAGAAAAGAGAAAGATGAAAAGAATGATGTGCAGGTTTTAAGTATATAAAAAGTGTAACATTTCACTTTTAAACAACCTCAAACCTAAACAAGTGTTGTACAAAATTGGGAAGAAATCTAATCTACCATTTACACATACACGTTACTCCAAGTCCTCACTTTGTACCACAATTTACACACACAACTCAATAAATACTGATATAACAATCCTTTATCAAAGAAAAATACAAAAAATTAAAAATAAAATGGGGAACCTTAACAATGTTTCTGATGGTCATTCCTGCTCTGCAAATCAACTTCCCAACTGATGAAGAAAGAGACAAGTTATGCCTAGGTCACAATATAAAATTATTTCCAACATGTTAACAGCAAGAGTTATACAACTTCATTGGGTTGAATAATAAAGAGTTTGATCTCTTTAAGCAAAAGTTTTGAATTTGAATCTTGTGAGTTATGATAGTGAAAAGAGTTTTTTCTTTCATTTAAAAGTTCAACTCAACTCAATTTAAAATTTAATTGAAGTTCAAAATAACTATCATTTGACATATAAATATGATATGTAAATGTGCAAAATTTTAATAAATTTAATACAATATCTTTTAATAAACAACTCAATATAAACATAAATCTTTATATTATACACTAACATCCATCTAATTTTGGATAGTCAAGTTTAATTAATTTGTCAACATCAAATTGTATTTTAAATTCTTTTTAAGTAAAAAAAGGTACAAAGTTCAAGTAATAAACAACTAAGTAGCCTGAAAGAAATAATAGAAAGGGTCAGACAATCAATCAAGAAACAAGTTAGATCACCTTTCAGTTCTTCCTTGTATCCCACAACTATAGAACATATAAGATCACCATTCATCAATTTTAAGCCACAGCTGACTGCAATTCGTATTATATCCCACAAAATCCAACAGCATGGGCCCTAGTTTTCACTACAATATGCACCCATTGGCATGTTAAACCTAAACATTTAACCATAGAATGCAAGCCATGGCTCTCCAACACCACCACCACTTGCTGGCTTTGCTTTTGGAATCCAATTTGTGCTAGTTTGCTCTCTCTGGAAGTATGTCCCAGTCGTGCTTGCCGCTAGCTGTCCTATCTCATACAGGGTCTGAAAAATCATTTCCCACAATTACATATAAATCAATATTGATCTCAAAACCCACTTAGCATGCCAGGATAAAAACATGAAACCAATTAACAAGTGATGCATGGTTAACCTTATTGCTTAAAATTGCCGAAAAAATGAATACCTGTAGGTCCTCCTCACTTAAAGCTTGATTAAATGGGCTTTGGCTTCTTTGCCCGACTATAATAGAAGTTGGCAAGTTTGCAGCACGGACCAGGTGAAGAAAGCAGGCTAAAGGCTCGTAATGAATTTGCAAAGATGGAGGTGGCTTCTGGGTTTTGGCAGCAATGGCTCGACTTACCTCAGTCTCGGGGCCTACTTGGATACTATAGAGAGGAAGCTTGCCGCTATTTGTCATCAACAACCTACCTTCCAACTTCAGCTTTGATGCCGGTACAAGAAAAGGGGCTATGATAGTGGCTACGGTGGACAGTATGTGCTCTGCATCTGCTATTTTAGTCAGAACTGAATTTATAGCCTGTGACAGTAGTGGCGGCTCCAAATGATCCAACATTACCATTGTTGCCTGCAATGAGTAAAAGGAAAGATATATTTCTTTCAGTGTGTTCAATATGAAAGATGGAAAGTATAGTTAAAAGTGGTTAGTGGTAAAGTTTCGAATAAAATTGTTAATTTTATGTTGAATGTGTACAAATACAAATCCTCTCATTTTCCCTATTCTTCATCTTATCACAAATTAGGGGAAGGCTGGAAAGAAAGTAGTTTTTCCTTCCAATCTTACCCTTCCTTACTCTTTTCCTCCTACCAAACACAGGATTAAAGTCATCATTCTATTTATTGCAGTAACCCAGAGGATTCATACACCCATTCTTGAAGACAAATGACCTTAGTCATTTTCACGCAAGGCTGTTCTTTCCCAAGGATGATTGCTTGACCACTAAGATCGCGGGATCAACAAAGCCAACAAAATGAAGGCTTGAAAAGAAAATGATGCCCTTGCCAGCTACTATTCAAATCTATTTCTATCCTCAGTTTATGTCTCATGTTCTGCACCTCCTTAAATTACATTCATCATCATCATCTTATCGGGAACACGACAAAGGAATATTCATTGATCAGCAACTATGAAACCATAAATCCGGCAGGAAAACCTTTTCTAATCTACACCCAGGGAATACTCTAAAAGTAAGACTTATAATTTTTCAACTAAAAAATCTAACCTTTGAATATGTCGACTGAAAGAGGGTTCTGTGAGGCACTCCCTTCCTAGTTCCTAATGAGATTTTACCCCTTTAATTTATTGAAGAAAAATATCAAAGTAAACAGTCCCCTTTTTCTCTCATTTTACCAGGAACCAGACACTCTAGAAAAAGAGATAGCTTGATAGTTCTTCATTTCCAATCAAACTTCCAAGCAAATCCACAAAATTACATTCACCAAGAACAGAATATATATATATATATATATATATATATAAATGGGTTTTGAAATTAATGGCAACAGGAAGGAACCATTCAAAAGAAACAGTACCTTTAGATTTTCTCCATCCATAAATTGAGTAATAGAGGCATTCAATTTTGCATCCCCTAATTCCAGGTCGACTAACTCGAAGCTGAAAACATATATACATACAGCTTTCTTAATCAGTGTTTTTAATGAAGATCAACCAAGAAGAGACAGAGAAAGAGAGAGGGGACTCACGCTTTACTACAAGGATGGGGGATAGGATTGAGAGCTCGGGCAAAGGCGTTTCCGAACCCATCTTGGTCATGGTAAACGAAGAACACATTCGAAGAAACCTTCAATCTCCGCAACTTTCCACTTTGTGTTTCTCCGCTGTTTTGGAGTGAGAGTGATTCCAGATTTTGCTCTAGATCCATGAAAACAATACGGCACTCGATGACGATGATGGGCTAAAAGGGAAATGACACTAGTCCTTTCCTTCCATGAACACTCGCTCCTTTTATGAGGGTTTTCTTTTCTTGTAGAACAATACTAGTATAGTAATAAAATAAAGGTTAAAATATGCTCCAAGTCTCTGTAATTTTCATATAATTCCAATTTAGTCCTCTACTTTTATTTTAACGATTTAGTCCCCCAATTATTTTTCTTTACAAATATTAGGGTGTACATGTTATTATATGAATCAAGGTAAGTTTGGTTAATATGACAAAGAAATGTAAGTGACAGTATGAGAGCAATGTTATTATATGAACAAATATAATATATTCAATATTATTATTTCTAAATAATGTGTGGCCTATTCCTGAAAAAATCAAAGCAGTGAAGACTATGTGCTTTAATAACTTTCAATATTAGGGAGTACATAATTTACAATACTTTAACAATATACATGCATTTAAATTACCTGTATATGTATGCCTTTTTTTTAAAAGGAAACAGCAAAAAAAAAAAAAAATTGCTTTCAATATCCTCACTCAATTTTCCAGGCATAAAGGAACAAGCTGAATTCGGATGCCGTGGCGGGGCTTAGTGTAGAATAGTACTTGCTTCCGGCATCGCTGTCTCCTTCTTGGCTACTTGCTTCTTTGTCACTCTCTGCATCCGCCGCCACCGGTTTGAATATAAACACGCCGTGGCCGGTTCCAAGGCTGCTAAACATCCAGTCATGGACATCCCACATGACTTGAACAGGTTGCTTATCGACCAGAACAGTCTGGTTCCCTCTGAATTTCCATTGCAAATTCTTGACGTGAATCAAAACTACACCATCCATGCTAATCCACATTTCAGGGTCTTTTATTCCAGTCATCGAACTCTCAACAACAATTTCGTGTTCTTTGCTTTTTTCATCGAATCTAGCTCGTGTCGCGAAGCTTTTCTTGGCAAACACGTTTTCCTTCTTGTAAATCAAAAAGGGTTGAACCAAAGCCGGTCTCGCTTTCGTTCTTTTGTATGCCTTTTTCTTGTAATCCCCCAATAATAGAACCACCTCTTCGTCAGCAACTAGGGCGACATAATAGTCCGAGACAGGTTCGGGGCCGCTGGTGAATTTAGCTGAACGAAGATCCCAGTAAACATCCACTTGGCTCCCTTCAACCTCAAAGGATTTATACCCTTTTTTGCTCCAGAAATGCCATGGCTTAAGTTCGATCTTGCACGAGTATTGGAAATTACCTTGCGTGCTATTCACCAGGATGCTGAGAGAATGGTTCATAAGGTTCTTACACCACAAAATCTTGACATTCCGACAATAACCTACTATGTTCGTTTGGTACATCAACGTGACGGTGGTCTGAGCGTTTTTATTGTTTGTCTGAGGGTGAGGTTCTTCCGTTATTCTTTCTGCATAATACGCCGAGCTTCCAACTGACTGAGTTCTCAAGGGAAAATGAAATGCCATTTGTAAATGCAAATTTTTTATTGATTTTTCATGCAAAAAACTTCTAATAATTCAATTCTACTGCATCTGATCTGATAGTAAAATGGTTTCCTGGACTGTTCATATACGTATGTAGATATGTAACCCTATACGTGTATATGTATAGGGGTTAAAATCAGGTTACCTTGTGTTGGGAAGTTTCAAGGGATTAAACCGACCTGAAACCTTATCTGATGAACAATGGTAAAGAAAAATATTAATAAATGGTGCCAAAATGAGATTGCAGAAGAGAAATGTGTGAAAATGCTTGTTTGGTTTTGGCAGAAATTGTGATTTTCTGGGAAAGAGACAGAATGAAAAAACAGACAAGAAACTTTGTCTCTCCATGGAGTGAAAATCTCCATCCAAAGGTTGTAAGCAAAAAAAGGTGTCCGAAACAAGGGGATGACGAAATTTTCCCCAACCAATTTGCTATATTTAGTCTAAGTTTTCCATTTTCTAAGGAAATTATACCTTTTGTATCTTAACCCAAAGGTAACATTTCTAACTGTTATATCAATAGGTCCAACTGCTACACAGGAGGGGTCTATGTAAGAATAATAAATAGAGAGACAAGGGTATCACTACACCAAATAGATTTTTAGCGCGTTTTTTTTTTTTTGCTTTTAGCGGCATTTTTAAGCGCCACTAATAGTATTTTTTGCGCTTTCAAAAGCGCCAAAAAACGCCGCCAAAGAAAGCGTCATTTTCGCGTTTATTGTGAAAAAAACGCTCTTTTAGTGCGCTTTTGAAAAAAGTAAAAAAAGTCGGATAGGGCTTTTAGCGACGCTTTTCAAAAAAAAAGCACGGTGGGGCTTTTTAGCGGCGCTTTTCATAAAAACGCCGCTAAAGGTGGGGACTTTTAGCGGCTCCTTTCAAAAAACGCCGCAAAAGATACGGATTTTAGCGGCGCTTTTAAAAAAAAACGCCGAAAAAGGTAGGGACTTTTAACGGCGTTTTTCAAAAAATGCCGCTAAAGGTAGGGACTTTTAGCGGCGCTTCTATAAAAAATGCCGTTAAAAGTTAGAACTTTTAGCGGCGCTTTTCTAAAAAACGCCGCTAAAGGTGGGGGCTTTTAGCGGCGCTTTTCTAAAAAACGCCGCTAAAGGTGGGGCTTTTAGCGGCGTTTTTAACACAAACGCCACTAATTTGCATAGATTTGCAATGCTCAATTTTCTCCAATATCCTACCCTCCCTGCATTAAAACCAACCAAAAAGCAGAAAGAATTGCAAAGAATTGCATATAATTTCAACCCAAGACAACAAATAAAACATTTAAATCTAACCAAAAGCATTAAATCTAAACAATACTTCAAATTTAATAAAAGATATATGATATACATTAATAAATGAAGTATAATTCAAACAATTCTTACAATAATGTTAAATGTAACAATGTTAAAAATCATCTTACGACAAGAAAACAAATGACTAAGATGGCGGCATTTGCGACTATTGGAACATCTTCATCATAGTCTGAAGCTGTAGCTGGAGTTCTTTATACTTTATGTTCTGCTCTGCCTCCCTCGTTGCTGCCTCCGCTCTAAGTTGAGCAATATGCTCCGCCTCCCTCACGCCTCCGCTCTAAGTTGAGAATTTACTCACCGTGCTCGCTTCCATCCGAGCTATCTCGGTCTTTTAGTCTCGAACTTCAAAGACGAGATTGACTCAAAGGCATGTCTTCTTTGAGCCGGATCCAAAATTTTGGGTCGGGTGACCCCGGATCCTTGACATTGAACTCGACCATACCTTTTAAGACCCAAAACATTAGTGATAATTCTTTTATAAATATACTCAAGATTAACAGAACTATCAATTGAAGCAATCGTACCTTTCAAGACCCAAAACATCAGTAATAATTCTGTTATCAATCTCCTCGAGATTAACAGAACTATCACTCAAGCAACCGCTTCATACTCCGCCTCTTCTCCTTTAGTTTATCCTAATAAATCAACGAAAGAGTTAGAAACTAAATATATAATAAAAGAAATGCAACATAACTTAAAATTATAAATTTAAAACTACAAACGATGAATTAAACTATTATAATTAAACATTATAAATATTTACAATAAATCAATTATTAAGTAAATATACCAAAATTTCTAATTTTCGGATGTCATTGGAGATCATCCTTCCTATGCGTAATGTTAAAAAGTCAAGGCGTCCAACTTTTGACCGAATGAAGCTTCCTATATTATAGCAGAAAAAATATAATTTAATAGTATAAAGTCATTAATATTTGAAAGAAATAATAAATTATAATACATCGGCCTCAGCTACACAAGCAAAACTTCTGGAACCTGTCGTGTGCGTGAATTTTTGTTTCTGTCTGCTGCTTGTTCCAACTCGCTCACAGTCCTACATAATGAAATTTGAATTATGTATATAATAAATACTATAAATCGAAAAATTTATAAGACTTTAAAAGTACATAATACCTCTCCTTTCTTTGAATTCGAATCTAACTTGATCTTCCCATTGGTACCTCAACATTCCCGGCGAAATATTTCTTAATTTTTCGTCGAGGCTTATGTCTTTTTAAAATATTATTTTTGAACGTGCTTTTATTGTCTCTCCATTTTTACCCAATGTCTTCTTAACATAGTCACCGGAGACCTCTAAAGCAAATCTCTCCTAACAAAAAAGTTTAAGCAGTTAATATAAATGAAAGTTAAATCAAAGTATTATAAATTACATTCACTTCTTGTTACCTTAATATTATCGAGAGCGATTTTTATTGGCATCGGGCATGTGATGCCATGATTCGTAGTTAATGGGCAACATATTGGCATTTCGTGCTATAATGCCCAAATAGCCTGCTAACAGTCGAGCTTCAGATCCAATAGGCTGGCCAAGATTATTTCTCCTTACTTTAACACGCTCGGCAGACTCTAAGTCTTATAAATCTTTAAGCAATGTACGTCCCCGACCTCTGCGCCTCCCACTACCTTCAGCTAAAAAATGATATATTATTATATTAAAATTAAAAAATGAATCAATAATAAAATTCAACATGCATGTAAAATAAACTTAACATTACTTTGAAATTCTGCAGGCTTGTCATCTATGTCCGGCAGACTAGAAGATCCAACAACTATTTGCTGTTCACTATTTGCTTCTTCTGAATTTGGAGTATTGTGGACAATGCTTAAATCTCGTAATCGTCTTCTAGGCAGTTTTCCTGCAATACACATGAAATAGTTCAAAATTTTAGTAACAAATAACAATAATAATAGTAAATTTAAAATCGTTAAATTATATAACATGCCCAACATATATATTATAATATTACGTATAAATAATAAATCGTAAAATCTTACTAAATCATAATTGTAAATATCTTCGTCCACATCCCAGCGAACACATTGAAATTGTTGACTAGTACTAGGGATATTTTCATTTAAGTTTTGTTCGAAAAGGCAATGTTTCGATCTTTCGACTATGTCATCTCTACTTCCACCGCCAATGTCAAACAAGTCTCTAGGGGTGTTTTGAAGTACAACGTACCAACCCTCATCGCTTGGAGCTTAGAGTAAAAAACTTGTTTAACTTGAGAAGAAAACACATATGGCTCGTCTATCAGTTTTTCTCCGGTGTGAATCAATCGAGAGAAATTCACCATTGTAAAGCCATATTGATCGTTTTTAATTCTGCGAACCTTATTGACATCAGCCCAATCACCTCGAAATAAGACAACTTTGCATTTTCCGTAATAATCCAACTCAATGATGTCGAAATAAGTCCGTAATACTCAGATTCCCTCGACGTGATTCTCGTCCCTAGCACTAGCATAACTTGTAATTGAAGAATTAACAACGATTCCACAATTTTGGGTTCTCCTCAATCTCTCGCGATACCTTGTATGAAATTGGTATCCGTTGATGAGGAAAGCACTATATCTTTTCACTATTCTGTTTGGACCTTGTGAAAGCCATTTAACTTCGTAATTAACTTCATTCTGACCCCACACCTATTGAATCGAAAGTAAATCGAATAATTATAAATGTTATGAGAAAACATTATTACTTGTCAATGAAAACTTAAATTGCATATCATTTGGCTTAACCATTCTTGAAATGATTCTGTGAACAACTTATTAATTTCTCGTCGATTTAATCTTCGGGATCGTGAACGAGCTCTCAATATTTGTTTGTACTCACTACGTTTAAAAAAGGTTTACTTTGTTAGAAGACAAACAAATTATAATTGATGAGTATTTATCAAATTCGAACTTACTTCAAATGGTTCCATTGAATCGTGATGAAAAGAACGATGTCGATGTGCTTGGACCCACGATCTATCGTCTAATTACGTAATTTCGACTTTGCTGATCGATTCTCTGAAACTTTGAAATAATTAAGTTTCGGCCAAGTTATAATCTGTGAGCCCAGCATTTCTACTTGGTCTATTCATTCTTGTTTCAACATCTTCCAAATACCTCAAACAGAAAGTCATACATTCCTCTACCAAGTAGCCATCGGCAATTGATCCTTTCGGATAACGCTTATTGCGGCAATAAGACTTCAATTTGGATAGGAACCTAAACACGATATACAACATTATCAAAAGTTACAACTAAAGGCATTGAGGTGAATGAAGGAATAATTTGCAAATAAAGTAAGAACTTTCAATGGGATACATCCATCGATAGAAAACGAGTCTACCAAATATTGCTTCACGCGGGAGATAAATTAACAAGTGCACCATAATAGTGAAGAAGGAAGGCGGGAAGATCTTCTCCAGATTGCATAAAGTCAATGCGACTCGATCTTGTAGTGTCTCAAGTTCTAACATTCAAAACTTTACCACAAATGCCTTTCATTATATTTGACAGTTCAATTACACAAGACGTCACCTTTTTCGACATACAACATCGCATAGAAACTGGCAGTAAGTCTTGCATCAAGATGTGATAGTCATGCGATTTTAAGCCACATAGTCTTCGATCCTTAAGACTCACACATTGAGATATTTTTGATGCATATGCATCTGGGACCTTTATATCCTTCAACACCATACAGAACACTTCTTTCTCCGTCTTCGACATTGAAAAAATAGCAGGCGACAACTGATATTTCATATTCGAAAGTGCTTTGGGATGAAGCTCACACCGAATTCCCATGTGGACTAAATCAAGTCGACTCTGAAGATTGTCTTTCGATTTTCCATCGACATTCAAAATAGTCCCAGTGATGTTCTCACAGACATTTTTCTCAATGTGCATGACATCAAGATTATGGCGTAAAATCTGATGCTCCCAATAAGGCTACTCAAAAAAAAAATACTTCTTTTTTTTCCACAAGTCTGCCTCATTAGGATCGTCCTCTTCATCAAATTCATCATCAGATTCATCTCTAGATCTTTTATTTCTTTGCGGGTTGGCTGGTTGATTCATCTTCCCATAAATGAAATTCATATCTTTCAACATTAACAATATTTGGATCCACCGGCCTGCGTGAAGGAGCTTCTCGAACTCTTGATGCAAATCAACCGAGCACTCAAATCTAAATCTATGATTTTTTGGTAACCACCGACGATGCCCCATATAAGAGAACTTCTTCCCATTATATAACCAATGCGAACATGTCTGCGCAGCACAACACGGACAAGCATAACGTCCTCTGGTACTCCAACCAAATAAATTAGCATAAGCCGGGAAGTCATTAATAGTCCACATCAAAGCCGCACGTAAATTAAAGTTCTCTTTTATCATTGCATCGTATGTCTGAACACCAGCTCATAGTTGTTTTAACTCTTCAACAAGTGGCTACAAATAGACGTCAATATCATTCCCGGGCCTTTTCTCTCTAGGTATAATCATAGACAAGATAAAAGATGATTGTTTCATGCAAACCCATGGAGGCAAATTGTAGGAAACAAGCACCACAGGCCAAGTATTGTACGTTGTGCTCATGAGTTTGTAAGGGTTAAATCCATCGGATGCTAACCCAAGCCTCACACTCCGAGGATCGCTTGCAAAGCTTGGAAATTTAGAGTCAGAAGATTTCTAAGCTAAAGAATCTGCAGGATGCCTTAACAATCTATCATCGGTTCGTCCATCACGGTGCCACGTCATTGACTCGGTTGTCTTCGACGACATGAAAAGTCGTTGAAGCCTTGGTATTAGCGAAAAATACCGTAAAATCTTAACTGGCGGATTCCTTGATTGTGTATCGTGATCTTCCTCGTTACTAACTTCTGTATTTCTATTAATCCAACGGGATTGACCGCATACATGATAGCACTATTGGTTTATCCAGTCGCCTCAATACAACATGCAGTCATTTGGGCAACTACGAATTTTGTTGTAGCCAAGGCCCAAATCCTTTATCAGTTTCTTTATGTCTTTGGAAGATTGATGGATTTTTGCAAACGGGAACATTTCTTGCAGAAACTCTAACAGCATTGTCAACGAGTTTTCGGTCCATCCTCTCAAACATTTCAAGTGAAAAAGACGAATACAGAAAGTTAGTTTGGAAAATTTTGATCCCTCATACAGTTCTTCATTCATTTCACCAAGTAACGTGTAGAACTTCGCTGCTTCGTCATTTGGCTGTTCATCAGGTACACTTCTTCCCCCTTCGGTGAAAGTATTTTCGCCAAAATTATAATCATCGGTTGCACCCAAGTCAGGTAGAAATGACCCGAAACCATCACTGCGCATATTAAAAGCATCTCACAACATGCCTTCCATGTTATCATCTCTAACATTTTCATTGTAAGCACTATGAGGATAACCCAGATTCATCGATGAAGATGCTCCACTAGATGTACACTCTCCATGAAAAATTCATTTTTTGTACCTCCAGACAAAGCCATCAACAACTAGATGTTCGTAGACAAATTCACGATAATGCCAATTAATATTGCAACACTTCTTACACGGGCAAAGAATCATATTCTCTTGGCTTGCATTTTGAAATGCGAAATTCAGAAAAGTTTCTACTCCATTTCGACAAAGTTGCTTACCCTTGACAATTTCATCCAAGTCCTATCCATTTTGTAGTTCTTGAAGTCTAAAGTTGACAATAAATTACACGGCTAAATTGTTAATTTATAATTTATGTAAGTACTAATATGATCATATATATAACCGAGTACTATGTAAGTTATGTAAATTATGTAAGTTATGAAGTTTGATCTAAAAATTATGTAAGTTATGAAATTTGATCTTAAACTTATGTAAGTTATGAAATTTGATCTTAAAATTAAGTAAGTTATGTATTCTTTAAGATTCATCATACGTGGCATTGTTACACACGGGAGGATCTATTATATCTAATGAAGTGAGATATAAGGCAACCCGTCAGTTTCCACCTATATACTTTGAATTTTTTTCTATACAAGTATTATGTAAGTTATGTATTATGTAAGTTATGTATTCTTTAAGATTCATCATACGTGGCATTGTTACACTTAGGGAGGATCCATTATATCTAATAGTGAGATATAAGGCAACCCGTCAGGTTTCCAGCCTATATACTTTGAATCTTTTTTTTTTATACAAGTATTATGTAAGTTATGTATTCTTTAAGATTCATCATACGTGGCATTGTTACACTTAGGAAGGATCCATTATATCTAATGATGAGATATAAGGCAACCCGTCAGTTTCCAACCTATATACTTTGAAACTTTTTTCTATACAAGTATTATGTAAGTTATGTATTCTTTAAGATTCATCATACGTGGCATTGTTACACAGGGAGGATCTCATATATCTTACAAGGAGATATAAGGCAACCCGTCAGTTTCCACCTATATACTTTGAATCTATTTTTTCTATACAAGTATTATGTAAGTTATGTATTCTTTAAGATTCATCATGCGTGGCATTGTTACACCGAGGAGGATCCGTTATATCTTCTGATGAGATATAAGGCAACCCGTCGAGTTTTCAAATATATACTTTGAATCTCTTTTTCTATACAAGTATTATGTAAGTTATGTATTCTTTAAGATTCATCATACATGGTATTGTTACACAGGGAGGATCCGTTATATCTTACAGGTGAGATATAAGGCAACCGTCAAAGTTTCCAACCTATATACTTTGAATTTTTTTCTATACAAGTATTATGTAAGTTATGTATTATGTAAGTTATGTATTCTTTAAGATTCATCATACGTGGCATTGTTACACCTAGGAGGATCCATTATATCTTACAAGAGATATAAGGCAACCCGTCGAGTTTCCAACCTATATACTTTGAATCTTTTTTTCTATACAAGTATTATGTAAGTTATGTATTCTTTAAGATTCATCATACATGGCATTGTTACACGAGGAGGATCCGTTATATCTTCTGATGAGATATAAGGCAACCCGTCAGTTTCAAATTTATATACTTTGAATCTTTTTTTCTATACAAGTATTATGTAAGTTATGTATTCTTTAAGATTCATCATCGTGGCATTGTTACATGGGGAGGATCCGTTATATCTTCTGATGAGATATAAGGCAACCCGTCAGTTTCCAACCTATATACTTTGAATCTTTTTTTTCTATACAAGTATTATGTAAGTTATGTATTATGTAAGTTATGTTTTTTTAATATTCATCATACGTGGCATTGTTACACCTAGGAGGATCCATTATATCTAACAAAGAGATATAAGGCAATCCGTCAGTTTCCAAATTTATATACTTTGAATTTTTTTTTAAAAAGATTTTGATTTTAAAACAAATTTTTTTAAGATTCATCATACATGGCATTGTAAGTTATGTATTATGTAAGTTATGTGAGTCATGTAAGTTATGTATGTTGTGTGAGTTATGTCAATTATGTAAGTTATTTAAATAATCATCATTATTAGTATTATATTGATAAAAAATTTATAAGTTTTAAATTACTTATGTAAGTTTTAAATAATAATTATTTATTTAAATAATAATTATGTAAGTTTTAAATTTTCATTTTAAGAAGTTTTTAAATTACTTTTTTTAAAAAAGATTTTGATTTTATATTAAAAATATTTAAATAATGAAATATTAAATTATATTGATAAAAAATTATAATTTTAAAAACATTTAAAAATATTAAATTTTGAAATCAAGCATTATTAATATAAAAATTAGTAATTTGATTTTTATATTAAAATATATTTAAATAATAAAAAACTATTTTAAGAAGTTTTTAAATTACTTTTTTTAAAAAGAACGAATTCGATTTTCATATTAATAAAGAATTAGATTTTTCTATTAAAAATAATTTGATGTTGGGGTTTAACTAAACAAAACCGATTTCTTAAAAAAAAAATTAATTTTAGCATATTCAATATATCATAATTTAACCAAATCACTCCCTCTCTTGCGAAATCAATATATTAAAAAGAAACCGTATATTGTCTAACTATAACTTTAATCAATAATCGGTTGAATTTACAAGTATAATTTGTTTGTGAATAAAATAAAATATTGATTATCTTTTTAAAAAAATTTTTAATCAATAATCGATTGAATTTACAAGTGTAATTTGTTTGTGAATAAAATAAAATATCGAAGCTTAATCACTATCAATATATTCATGGATCATAATTTGTTTGTTATTTTAATTTGATTTTATATTAAAAAGAAACCGTAAGAAAACTATCTAAAATACTTAACATCACATTTTATAATATAATGTTTAACATTTTATTTTATTGGGCAGCAATATAATAAACAACATATATACTAACCAAGCAGGATAATAAATAGCAATTTGGACAGAAAATCTTTAAGATTCATTATACGTGGTATTGTTACACCTGGGGAGGATCCGTTATATCTTACAATGAGATATAAGGCAACCTGTTAGGTTTCCAGCCAATATACATTGAATCTTTTATTTTATTGGACAACAATTTGAACAAATTCATCATGATATAACTCTTACTGATCAGAATTTTGAAGTAAAACGTACCTTAATAATTTCAATAAGCTGGTCTACTCCAACAGTGCAGCCTGCATTAAATTAGATATAAACTTAGTTATAGCAGTTGAAATCGAGTGATTTTACATAAACCGGAACAAGGTAGTTTTACAAAGAGGAGAGAGATTCACCAATTCTACTTTCTTTGAGCCTCAATGGATCTAGAACTCTATTGATTACAACTCAATCTACCTTTACACATTAGATAATTGCAACCACGACAAACTACCCCAATATTACACTCATTCACCCCAACAATCTCACTTACAAATCACAATAACTCTAATAAAATGTCTAAAGCACAGGTGTAAAAATACAAAGCAAAAAAAGCACAATACTTGGTTGAAAAACACTCTAAAGGCACACAAATCAAGTCAAACATTAACCTATTTATAGGCTGATACAAGAGCTCTTCATCAACATTTAGATAGGTTTGAAATATTCATATAAAATTTGAATTTTTCTCTTGAATTATCTCCATAAATTATCAAATAAATTACTCTATAAGCAAGTCTCCCATTACACTTAAAAAAAAGATAAAGTTTGCTTTCAAACAAGCTCTCTTCTTCCTTCTTCCATTCGAAACGCAAGCTTCCAGCAATATTAAAATTAATCCAAGCAAAAAAAAATAGATATCATTTGCTGATGTGAAGTCAACCGAAACTATCCAAGTAAAGAATGTTAACAAACTTATTGCACTTTAACTGTCCCAACTTGTTGTCCCAAGTGTTATCCCAATTTGTCATCCCAATTGTTACCTTAACTTGTTGTCTTAAGTTTTATTGGAGTAGGGAATGAAAAATGGCATCCCAAACACTTAAAATCCCAATAACATATTTTTACTTTAGCTAAATATTAATCCCTTAGCTTTACCAACTATCACAAAAGGAATGAACTTGAAATCCTCATCAATCAAATCTTTTTATTATTTTCCTTTTCATTCCCTATCAATCAAAGATTAAGTCATGAAATATTCAACTTAATTTCATTATTTACATTCTTAATATTCGTTAAGAAAAATCTTATACTTTTGCAATCCAACACCAAAATATTAGTTTTAAAAGAATTATGCATGGACTCTAAACCTAAACTCTAAACTATGACTCCAAGATTTGTAATGACCAAAACTTAAAAATTATTGATTGGCATCTAAGCAATGGAAGACAGCCAAAACTTGATGAATTAGTAATTATTCCTTAGGGACCATATAGTATACTTATATTATCCGGACAATCAATTCATCTTTGATGCATTAATAAATTAATAAATTATTATGGAAAGTAACTCTTAACTCAACCAGAAACTGGAGGAAAACCCACAATAGTTATTTATGCTAAGGCAGGAAGTATGTGGAGATTATTAGTATTCTTTGCAATTGCAATGTGAGATAACAAGCCAGTTAAAGAAAATCTAGCAAAAAATAAGGCTAACAACAACTTCATCTATAAGAATAACGCCCATAACAGATACTTTATTTTGAATAAAATGTTGTATCTTTCACAAGATCCATACAATACTTGATGCGGCCAAGTATCAGAAACTCTGCTATTCCAAGTGTTTGTGCTCTCTGTTAACCAGAAGATTAAATGTCAGATGGTTCAATCACACAACTCCTATACAAATGTTAACGATACCAACGATAAGTGCTAATGAATCTTATATTGCGAAAAAGGGAAAAAATCAATAACCTTGATTAACAAGCACAGGACATAGAGGCAAAACTTGGGTAAAAGGTACCAACTTATGTTTCTTTGCCAATAATTCACTAAATATCTGCCATTGTTAGATTGTAAGTTAACATTGAAGATAATAATGATAACGTAAAACCATATCTAGATAAAATGGAATATGTAAAGCACACAAAATTAACTATGAACCCGAGGGCAAAAGAACATAACCATCAATTGAAAACATAACAATCAATCATACAAAAACAAGAAGATAGAAACAGAAAAGCTTTTTCCAACAATACTGATGTCAGTAGAACTAAGACTCAACCAACCAAAGCACTATTTTTTAATCCCCACACATAAGAAACCCAGACAACCAAAGTAAAAGGGGGAAAAGAAAAACAAAGAGATGGAGCAATAAACTATACCAGTAGAAGAGCAAGCTATAGAAAACTTCTTAATTTTTGTTCTTTTGGGGGATGAAACAAAAGCTCCAGGGAACTTGTTATTTTCAGTAGTGTGAAAACCCAACTGCACTATCAAGCTTGATGATTTAACACCCAAGGAACTGCAAGCACTGCATTTCAAATAGTAAAGAAGAAAAAAGAATTAGGAAAAAGAATCTAAACAATTGAACTCCATTTCTTTTCCGTATTGAAATAGGATTTTGCGTTATAAAGATAACATGTGATGGTTCAATAATTTCTTCTTCTTCTTTTTTTTTTTTTTAAAAAAGACCAATATTGTTTGCTTTGGTCCGCACCATGAAGATGAAGATCTTATAGTAATATAATTATATATATAATTTATTGACTTAAATTTCACGGTTCAATGAAAACCTAGATACATAAATCCTCGCACCAAGTTGAAAAACCTTTGCCTCAAGCTTCTTTTCTTCTTTCTCTCTCTTGATCGTTTGTTTAAAAGACCACCAATTATATATATGTACACATTGATTCTCTCAAGTTGAAGGGTTATCTGAGGATCGGCAACATGGAATGGAAGGAATATAGGCTTCATCGTCAATGGTTTGTATCCCTTGAGGGAAGAAAAAGATTTCTTTATCTTAAATTCATTGTCTATTTTCTTCTTCTTTTGGCTCCTATTTTCTAGTTTTTCTTTTTTTAATTCAAAATTTGAAAATCATTTCCGGCTGATTTGAGTTGTTCCTTTCTGTGTGTTTGGTTTGATGGTCTTTTTCTTCTCTTATAAATTTTCAAAAAAAATGTTTTCCCCAATGATGAAACATGTTTTAGTAGCATCCTAGTCTTAGAGATAAACTGTTTATATGTAACATCCAAGGTTTAGGGGCTATGCAGTTTGAGTATAATTTAGGTGTTGGAAGGTTTTGGGTGTGCTTGGATGTGTTTAGAGGATTTAAGAATGCTTGGATGAAAGGAGAAGGCTTTGGAAAATTTGATTTTTAGTGTAAAAAGGGGAAATAGGGCAAGAAGGCCTTAAAATTAATTGGTGGAATTTAGGACACAAGAAACAGTTGGGTGGAGTGGCATGGAGGCGCTGCTTGGAGCCTTGGAAGGTGACGCCTAAGGGAGCAGGGTTCGAGCTGCTAAAGGCAGCAATTTTGTTTTATTTTTACGTCCCAAAGGATCGGGCTAAGTAGGCCTTAAAATTAATGGCTGTGTTGGTGGACATGAAAGTCCGATTAGCAAAGTGGCTCTCATGCGCCACTTAGGCGCCTGGAGGAGAGAAAGGCGCAGAGTTCGAGGGTGGAGCGGCATTTTGGCGTCTTTATTTTGTTATGTGGTGATTGGTGAAGAAGGAAGGATTTAAAAATAAATGTTGGGGCTTTTTGACATAAACGCAGTTGGCCGAATGGCTCTGGCGCTTACTTGGCTGGGATTCCCCAAGGTCCCATGTTCGAACCCAAAGATGCAAAGAATGGTGGTTTTATTTTGCAAGGTGGCGTGAAAGGGAGTTAGCTGCACATGGGGTTCCTTGTTCGGCTAGTTGATGGGCACATGGTCTTGTTTTGTTTTATTTATTTATTAGTATTAGATAACAAGATAATAGTAGATAAAAGGGATATTATTTGGATTATTAATTGATTATGGGGATTAATTCAAGTTATTTTGAATTAAATCAAACAAGTGGCCTAGAGTAAATTAAGGTAGTGGGATGAATTTGAACTCCTTTGGAAGGAGTGAATGACAAGAAAAAGGGGGGGATAGTGCCGAATTTGCTAAGTCTTTTATTCTTAATTCTCGGCTAGCAATTACCATTCTTCTTTCTTTCCTTCTCAAAATCGATTTCTACATCACCATCTTTCTCTTCTTCTACTTTTGATCTCTGACCAAAAACACCTACTCTTTCCTTTCTCTTCTCTCCTTCTTCATTATTGCCAAACCGAAACCACCTTCTCTTTACACCCTTCTCTTCTCAAAATCCCCCTTAAGCCGAAACTTTTAACACCTTCTTCCCCATTATTTTCCTTCTTTCCAAACTATAGCCGAATCTACTTTTCACTTGTGTGCCGAATCTCTCTTCCTTCTTTGAACCCATCTTGGCTGAATATTAGAGTAGGGTAGATCTCCTTAAATCTTCCTTGGCAACGATTTAAGAAGGTGAGTACCTTGGCCGAATACCTATTGTTCTTTTCACTCATGTTCTGTCGACTTTTTACAAGAATAAAGTATTGATTTCGGCAGGAGGGGCTCCTAAACACTTTTGGTAATCGATCTCTTCTAGGTACGCAGGAAACGTAAAGCAGTCAATTCAGGCCCTGATCTCTAGTATTTGATTTTGGTAGTAATGGTAAGATCTAATTTAAGCAAGTTATTTAGTTAGTGTTTAAGCCGAAGATTACTAACATAAGGTTGCCGATTAATAGGAAAGCAGAACGCTTGAAGTAATTATTTAAAGGCACTCGGGTATGGATTCGGATTCAAAAGGAGAACCCTTTTAAATATTTGGGTTGGCCGATTAGGCCATAGTACTAATTCTATGTTGGCCGAATATAGGTGCAGAGAGATCTAGAGAGGCCGGCTTCTCTTTTCGGGATTTAGACTTCTCGTGGGTGACAGGTGTGTACACACACACTTATAACAATTAATAAACTATATTAAGTACATGTTGTATGTAAATCTGATTTATGTAGATACGAATTTAGTACCTTAATGGTACAAGCGAGGATCTCGGTAAGTCCCTGTCAATATGAGATTGATAATAATGCTTTTGGAAAGCATAGCTTATGTGATACATGTGATAAATGTATGTTGTTATAATATGATTTGATATGGGTTGATGAGTGGAGGGGGCAGTTATATTGTGTCGACGGACACCAGTGTTTTGGTAACACACTGTGACTACGGTCACCAGAGGTTTGGTACCTCGGAGGTTTGGCACCTCATAGCGTCCCGTCCCGTGGCTTAGCACCACCGTGGGTTGGCCCCACTTTGAGATATGGGATTGACGCCATGATTTGGTATCACGCGATGGGTTGGCCCCATCAACCGATTTGTGTCTTCGGACACCGAGGTTTGGCACCTCCAAGGATTTGGTATCACATCCGTGACTATACGTCACAGTGGTTTGGCACCATCGTGGTTTGGTACCACAATGGGGTAGACAGAGGCGTTTGGTTGGCTAGGTGGGGTATATGTCTTAATGCATGATTAATATGTTATATAGTGTGTATGATGTGGTATTTACCCGGGGGAAGGGTTACATACTGAGTCTTGGTGACTCACCTTCTCCTTTTTTTTTTTTTCAGGTGACACATAGTTCGCGGATATGGAGCCGGAGGGACTTGAGGTGGCCATGCGGTGGAATTTTAAATTTATTAGACTTTGAATTTCGGTTCTTTACATTTTTCTTTATTTTGGTTGATTTTAATTGGGTTGTAATAAGGCCTCCTAAAATTATTTTATTACCGTGATATGCTTGAGTATTCGTTTCAAACTTTATGATTATAAGAATGAATTCACATGTTTTTCCAAAGCAATCGAAAAGGGTTTCAAGTACCATCGGTACATATAAAATATGCATAATAACTTGACTTAACAAATATTTTCAAAACAAATCCAAGTATGGAATTGTACACCTCAACTGCTTTTAACAAAACGCTATCTTTTACCAAAAACTTAAACCGCTTTAAAAGATTTTAAAGGTTTTCTCTAGAGCAAACCAAATCCGTTTTAAGCGTTTGGGCGGGTTTGGCTATTATAAATTGGTATCGAGCCAGTTCAAAGTTTCTAGTAGGGGCCCAAGGCCCAAAATGTTTTGGTAGGCCTCTTTGAGTTATTTTGGGTTTTAAGCGAAGATGGCATCGAGTCACCCAGCACCTATCCGCCTGTAAGTGTTCCTAACTTCTATATGATTTATTTTCTGTAGAAGGGTAGGAGACATGGAACGTAGAATAGACTTATAGGAATTTGAACCCTAGGATTAGACTACTCAAACATAAACAGAGCATAAGACTTAATGAACTCAACCAACCTATGACCAAGTCAACGAGCTAGGGTGTGGTAACCTCAGATGCATGTCTAGGATTGGATCCCAAGAGCACAGTATTTAAGGTCCAAGTGACTCACCACCTCTTCGCAGTATCCTATCAGGTGCGTAGCCGGCTCACCCTAACTCGGAGGCTTAGTGGTGTGGCAACCTCTGCATGCATGTCTAGAAAGGTTGGTGGGAGCACGGTATTTAAGCGATCTGCGTGACTCACCTCCTCTCCACTGAATCTCGCACGGTGCGTAGCTCTGGTTCACCCTGACCAAGAGGGCTCGATCATAGGCTAAACATAACGACTAAAACCCGAAAGGGAACTAACCATGTTTTAGAAAAAAAAAACAAAACCCTAATTTCTTCAAAACTTTTAAAGTCACTCTTCCAAATATGAGAACAACCATTTTTACATTGTTTTTCTCGAAAAAGTTGATTTGTGAAAATTACAGAAATGCCCTTAGGGGTGAAATTACTAAAATGCCCTTGACTCATAAAATATTAATTCAATGGTTTTGCCCAAAAATTTTGAGAAATATCCAAACACTATACTTTGCAAATCATCAATAAAATACTTTTGTTTTGGAAAATTTCGAAAATGCCCTCAACTTGTAAAATTACCATAATGACCTCGAATTTAAAATTTTTGCAACATCATCGTTTCAAGAAGGGAAAACTCACAAAAGGAACCCTCAGAGTTTTACAACTGTTAAAAACCTCAAATTTGTTTAAAAATTACAAAATTACCCTGATTGACAAATTACTGAGATACCCCTGGTTTCTAAAATGATGCCATATCAATAAATTTTACAAAATTTTCAGTAATACCCTCCAGTTTTGGGAATTTCAAAGTGACCTGCTTTATTAAAGTTTGAAATTTCTCGGATTCTATTACAAAAATATCCTCAGAGGAAATGACGAAAATACCACAGGTTAAAAGCAGATGAAATGTCCGAGGAGTGAATAGGTATGAAAAGTACTAGGAATGGATGTGGCCTTTTGTGTGAACTAGGGTAGAAGACTTAAAACATTGTTTGATCGAAAGAATCCTTATTAAACTTTTCATAAAATTCTTCGCGGATAATCGTTTGAACAAATTACTAATCCATAAAATTTTTCTTAATCGATTAAAAGCGCGTTAGATAGAATGAGTTCTAGAGGACGTGGCCGACGTGGACGTGGTAGGGAAGAATGACAGATCTCGAACCCGTTAGGTCGGGTCGAGGTTCTAAAATGAAGTACCACCACCACCACCTCCAAACTTTTGGAGAGGAGCAAGATCGACGAGGAGAGGCAGATCGCAAGTCGTGTTGCGAGTTCTCGAGTTAGTGGTCAATGGTGGAAATTTAGGAGCTCAAAATCGGTTCCGAGAGAATTCGGTCTAACGAGTCAAGTGTTCCGGTGTGTCGAGTGGCACCAGGTCAAATGGAATCTTGGCTAGAATCTACAGAAAGGATCATGGACAATCTTGACCTGTCTGATGGGGAGAAACTGAAAGAGCCGTGTCGCTTCTGAAAGATGAAGCATATCAGTGGTGGCTCACTGTTCGGGATGGTGCCACGGCAAAGGACCTTACATGGGAGTACTTTAGAGTTGCTTTCCAGAAAAAGTATGTGGGTACCAGCTACACTGACGCGCAGAGAAAAGCTTTTCTAGGGTTGGTACAAGGAACTAAGTTCGTGTCGGAATATGAGGCGGAATTCCTAAGGCTGAGTAGATATGCTAGAGGCATCGTGGCTACTGAACATGACGCTGTGTCCGCTTTGAGGATGGGCTTAGAGATGATTTGAGGCTGCTAATCGCTCCACAGCAGGTTCGTGAGTTTTCGTCTCTAGTGGAAAAGGCTAAGGTAGCCGAAGGGATCAAGGAGACCGTAAGATAGAAGCATGATAGGAACAACCGTAAGAGAGGCTTTGGATCGCTTGGATCAGCAAAGATGTGGAGAAGAGGGCTAGATTTGGGGAATCGAAAGAACCACAAAGCACGCTTTCGTTAGCCACCTCAAGATGTTAGATGCGGAAATCCCATTCGGAGAATGTTTGGTCGGAAGTAAAGCGTGCTTTGAATGTGGGTCATTCGATCACCGTGTAAGGGATTGTCCTCGGAAGTTAGCTAAGAATCAACGGAGGTCGAACCGTGCCTGTGTTCGAAATGAAGGACCACCACGGAGGGTCGAGGTGCGCTAGAGGTAATGCTAATGGTAATGGGCGTGGTCGAGTCTTTGAAGGTCTGAGGCGAGGCAACCAAGGTTGGTTTACTTAGTTGGCCGTCATGAGGGGGAAGATGTGCGGACATGACAATGAGTAAGTATCTTATGTTTGGAATATTCTTTGTTGTTTTGTTTGTTGGGTGGTTATTTGTTTTGTTGCTCGTAAAGTATATACCTTGAGTATGATGATCATGTGCCTAGAAGTATGATAGTTCTTTAAGATCAGAGTGCGCAGCAGTAACGTAGGATGACGAGTTAAGGATACACGATTGAACGATAGTAAGTAATTTCGAGGACGAAATTATTTTTAAGGGGGGTAGAATTGTAACATCCAAGGTTTAGGGGCTATGCAGTTTGAGTATAATTTAGGTGTTGGAAGGTTTTGGGTGTGCTTGGATGTGTTTAGAGGATTTAAGAATGCTTGGATGAAAGGAGAAGGCTTTGGAAAATTTCAGATTTTTAGTGTAAAAAGGGGAAATAGGGCAAGAAGGCCTTAAAATTAATTGGTGGAATTTAGGACACAAGAAACAGTTAGGTGGAGTGGCATGGAGGCGCTGCTTGGAACCTTGGAAGGTGACGCCTAAGAGAGCAAGGGTTTGAGCTTCTAAGGCAGCAATTTTGTTTTATTTTTGCGTCAGCCAAAGGACTGGGCTAAGTAGGCCTTAAAAATTAATGGCCAGGTTGGTGGACATGAAAGTCCAGTTGGCAAAGTGGCTCTCATGCGCCACTTAGGCACTGGAGGAGAGAAAGGGCGCAGGTTCGAGGGCTGGAGCGGCATTTTTGGTGTCTTTATTTTGTTATGTGGTGATGGGCTGAAGAAGGAAGGATTTAAAAATAAATGTTGGGGCTTTTTGACATAAAACGCAGTTGGCCGAATGGCTCGGGCGCTACTTGGTCTTTGGATTCCCAAGGTCCCATGTTCGAACCCAAAGATGCGTGAATGGTGGTTTTATTTTGCAAGGTCAAGTGTGAAAGGGAGTTGGCCCGCACATAGGGTTCCTTGTTCGACTAGTTGATGGGCACATGGTCTTGTTTTGTTTTTATTTATTTATTAGTATTAGATAACAAGATAATAGTAGATAAAAGGGATATTATTATGTCCGTAGACTAGAAGATCCAACAAGCTGTTTCTGTTCACTATTTGCTTCTTACGAATTTGGAGTATTGTGGACAATGCTTAAATCTCATAATCGTCTTCTAGGCATTTTTCCGCAATACACATGAAATAGTTCAAAATTTTAGTAACAAATAACAATAATAATAGTAAATTTAAAATAGTTAAATTATATAACATGCCCAACATATATATTATAATATTACATATAAATAATAAATCGTAAAATCTTACTAAATCATAATTTGTAAATATCTTCGTCCACATCCTGACGAACCCATTGAAATTGTTGACTAGTACTAAGGATATTTTCATTTAAGTTTTGTTCTGGAAAAGGCAATGTTTCTGATCTTTCGACTATGTCATCTCTACTTCCCTTGCCAATGTCGAACAAGTCTCTAGGGGTGTTTTGAAGTACAACGTACCAACCCTCATCGATTGGAGCTTGAGAGTAAAAACTTGTTTAACTTGAGAAGAAAACACATCTGCTCTCTATCGGTTTTCTCCGGTGTGAATCAATCGAGAGAAATTCACCATTGTAAAGCCATAATGATCGTTTTTAATTTGATGAACCGTATTGACATCAGCCCAATCACCTCGAAATAAGACAACTTTGCATTTTCCGTAATAATCCAACTCAATGATGTCAGTAATAAGTCCGTAATACTCCAGATTCCCCTCGACAAGATTACTGTCCTTAGCACTAGCATAACTTGTAATTGAAGGATTAACAACGATTCTACAATTTTGGGTTCTCCTAAATCTCTCGCGATACCTTGTATGAAATCGGTATCCGTTGATGAGGAAAGCACTATATCTTTTCACTATTCTGTTTGGACCTTGTGAAAGCCATTTAACTTCGTAATTAACTTCATTCCGACTCCAAACCTATTGAATCGAAAGTAAATCGAATAATTATAAATGTTATGAGAGAACATATTTACTTGTCAATGAAAACTTAAATTGTATATCATTTGGCTTAACCATTCTTGGAATGATTCTATGAAAAACTTATTAATTTCTCGCCAATTTAATCTTCGGGATTGTGAACGAGCTCTCAATATTTGTTTGTACTCACTAAGTTTAAAAAAGGTTTACTTTGTTAGAAGACAAACAAATTATAATTGATGAGTATTTATCAAATTCTAAAACTTACTTCCGAAATGGTTCCATTGAATCATGATGAAAAAAAACGTATCGATGTGCTTGGACCCACGATCTATCGTCTAATTCTGTAATTTTGACTTTGCTGATCGGTTCTCCGAAACTTTGAAATAATTAAGTTTCGGCCAAGTTATGATCTGTGAGCCCAGCATTTCTACTTGGTCTGTTCATCCTTGTTTCAACATCTTCCAAATACCTCGAACAGAAAGTCATACATTCCTTTACCAAGTAGCCCTCGGTAATTGATCCTTCTGGATAACGCTTATTGCGGCAGTAAGACTTTAATTTGGATAGGAACCTAAACACGATATACAACATTATCAAAAGTTGCAACTAAAGGCATTAAGGTGAATGAAGGAATAATTTGCAAATAAAGTAAGACCTTTCAATGAGATACATCCATCGATAGAAAACGGGTCCACCAAGTATTGCTTCACGCGGGAGATGAATTAACAAGTGCACCATAATAGTGAAGAAGGAAGGCGAGAAGATCTTCTCCAGATTGCATAAAGTCAATGCGACTCGATCTTATAGTGTCTCAAGTTCTTGAACATTCAAAACTTTACCACAAATGCCTTTCATTATATTTGACAGTTCAATTACACAAGACGTCACCTTTTTCGACATACAACACCGCATAGGAACTGGCAGTAAGTCTTGCATTAAGATGTGATAGTCATGCGATTTTAAGCCATATAGTCTTCGATCCTTAAGACTCACACATCGAGATATATTTGATGCATACGCATCCAGGACCTTTATATCCTTCAACACCATACAGAACACTTCTTTCTCCGTCTTCAACATTGAAAAAATAGCAGGCGGCAACTGATATTTCATATTCGAAAGTGCTTTGGGATGAAGCTCACGCTGAATTCCCATGTGGACTAAATCAAGTCGACTCTGAAGATTGTCTTTCGATTTTCCATCGACATTCAAAATAGTCCTAGTAATGTTCTCGCAGACATTTTTCTCAATGTGCATGAAATTAAGATTATCGCGTAAAATCTGATGCTCCCAATAAGGCAACTCAAAAAAAATATTTCTTTTTTTCCACAAGTCCGCCTCATTAGGATCGTCCTCTTCATCAAATTCATCATCAGATTCATCCCTAGATATTCTATTTCTTTGCGGGTTGGCTGGTTGATTCATCTTCCCATAAATAAAATTCTTATCTTTCAACATTAACAATATTTCAGATCCACCGGTCTGCGAAGGAGCTTCTCTGAACTCTTGATCTCAGATCAAAGCTGAGCACTTTGAAATCTAAATCTATGATTTTCGGTAACCACCGATGATGCCCCATGTAAGAGAACTTCTTCCCATTATATAACCATTGCGAACATGTACTTGGTTACAACACGGACAAGCATAACGTCCCATGGTACTCCAACCAAATAAATTAGCATAAGCGGAAGTCATTAATAGTCCACATCAAAGCCGCACGTAAATTAAAGTTCTCTTTTATCATTGCATCGTATGTCCGAACACCACTCATAGTTGTTTTAACTCTTCAACAAGTGGCTACAAATAGCCGTCAATATCATTCCCGGGCCTTTTTCTCTAGGTATAATCATAGAAAGATAAAAGATGATTGTTTCATGCAAACCCATGGAGGCAAATTGTAGGAATAAGTACCACGAGCCAAATCTTGTCGTTGTGCTCATGAGTTTGTAAGGGTTAAATCCATCGGATGCTAGCCCAAGCCTCACACTCAGGATCGCTTGCAAAGCTTGGAAATTTAGAGTCAAAAGATTTCCAAGCTAAAGAATCATAGGATGCCTTAACAATCCATCATCGGTTCGTCTATCACGATTACCCGTCATTGACTTCATTGTCTTGACGACATGAAAAGCGTTGAAACCTTAGTATTAGTGAAAATACCGCAAAATCTTAACTGGTTGCTTTCTTGATTGTGTATCGTGATCTTCCTCGTTACCATCCTCATATTTCTATTAATCCAGCAGGATTGACCGCATACATGACAAGACTTGTTGGTTTATCCGATCGCCTAATACAACATGCGGTCATTTGGGCAACTATGAATTTTGTTGTAGCCAAGGCCCAAATCCTTTATCGGTTTCTTTATGTCTTTGGAAGATTGAGGATTTTCACAAGCGGAACATTTCTTGCGAAACTCTACATATTGTCAACGAGTTTTCGTCCATCCTCCCATACATTTCAAGTGAAAAAGACGAATCTGAGAAAATCGGTTTGGAAAATTTTGATCCCTCATACAGTTCTTCATTCATTTCACCAAGTAACGTGTAGAACTTCGCCGCTTACGTCATTTGGTCGTTCATCAGAACACTTCTTCCCCTTCTGAAAGTATTTCCACCAAAATTATAATCATCGGTTGCACCCAAGTCGTGGAAATGACCAAACCATCATGCATATTAAAAGCATCTCGCAACATACCTTCCATGTTATCATCTCTAACATTTTCATTGTAAGCATTATGAGGATAACCCGATTCATCGATGAAGATGCTCGACTAGATGTACACTCTCCATGAAAAATCCATTTTTGTATCCCAGACAAAGCCATCAACAACTAGATGTTCAGTGAGACAAATTCACGATAATGCCAATTAATATTGCAACACTTCTTACACGGCAAAGAATCATATTCTCTTGGCTTGCATTTTGAAATGTGAAATTCGGAAAAGTTTCTACTCCATTTCGATAATCGTTGCTTACCCTTGACAATTTCATCCAAGTCCTATCCATTTTGTAGTTCTTGAAGTCTAAAGTTGACAATAAATTACACGGCTAAATTGTTAATTTATAATTTATGTAATCTTGATATGATCATATATATAACCGAGTACTATGTAAGTTATGTAAATTATGTAAGTTATGAAGTTTGATCTAAAATTATGTAAGTTATGAAATTTGATCTTAAACTTATGTAAGTTATGAAATTTGATCTTAAAATTAAGTAAGTTATGTATTCTTTAAGATTCATCATCATGGCATTGTTACACCTAGGGAGGATCCATTATATCTAACGGTGAGATATAAGGCAGCGTCGAGTTTCCAACCTATATACTTTGAATCTTTTTTTTCTATACAAGTATTATGTAGCATTGTTACACCTAGGAGGATCCATTATATCTTACAGTGAGATATAAGGCAACCTCGTCAGTTTCCAAATTCCTATATACTTTGAATCTTTTTTTCTATACAAGTATTATGTAAGTTATGTATTCTTTAAGATTCATCATACATGGCATTGTTACACCGAGGAGGATCCGTTATATCTTCTGATGAGATATAAGGCAACCCGTCGAGTTTCAACCTATATACTTTGAATCTTTTTTCTATACAAGTATTATGTAAGTTATGTATTCTTTAAGATTCATCATACGTGGAATTGTTACACAGGGGAGGATTAATTATATCTTACAGTGAGATATAAGGCAACCCGTCAGTTTCAACCTATATACTTTGAATCTTTTTTTCTATATAAGTATTATGTAAGTTATGTATTATGTAAGCTATGTTTTCTTTAATATTCATCATACGTGGCATTGTTACACCTAGGGAGGATCCATTATATCTAACGATGAGATATAAAAGCCGTCAGTTTCAAACTATATACTTTGAATCTTTTTTAAAAAGATTTTGATTTTAAAACAATTTTTTAAGATTCATCATACATGGCATTGTAAGTTATGTATTATGTAAGTTATGTGAGTCATGTAAGTTATGAATGTTGTGTGAGTTATGTCAATTATGTAAGTTATTTAAGTAATCATCATTATTAGTATTATATTGACAAAAAATTTATAAGTTTTAAATAACTTATGTAAGTTTTAAATAATAATTATTTATTTAAATAATAATTATGTAAGTTTTAAATTTTCATTTTAAGAAGTTTTTAAATTACTTTTTAAAAAAAAAGATTTGATTTTTATATTAAAAATATTTAAATAATGAAATATTAAATTATATTGATAAAAATTATAATTTTAAAAACATTTAAAAATATTAAATTTTGAAATCAAGCATTATTAATATAAAAATTAGTTATTTGATTTTTATATTAAAATATATTTAAATAATAAAAAACCATTTTAAGAAATTTTTAAATTACTTTTTTTAAAAAGAACAAATTGATTTTATATTAATAAAAATTAGATTTTTCTATTAAAAAGAATTTGATGTTGGGAGTTTAACTAAACAAAACCGATTTCTAAAAAAATTTAATTTTAGCATATTGAATATATCGAATTTAATCAAATCACTCCTCTCTTGCGAAATCAATATATTAAAAAAGAAACCATATATTGTCTAACTACAACTTTAATCAATAATCGGTTGAATTTACAAGTATAATTTGTTTGTGAATAAAATAAAATATTGATTATGTTTTTTAAAATTTCTTTTTAATCAATAATCGATTGAATTTACAAGTATAATTTGTTTGTGAATAAAATAAAATATCGAAATTTAACCACTATCAATATATTCATGGATCATAATTTGTTTGTTATCTTAATTGATTTTATATTAAAAAGAAACCGTAAGAAAACTATCTAAAATACTTAACATCACATTTTATAATATAATGCTTAACATTTTATTTTATTAGGCGATAATATAATAAATAACATATATACCAACCAGCGAGAATAATAAATAGCAATTTGGATGAGAAAATCTTTAAGATTCATTATACGTGGTATTGTTACACATGGGGAGGATCCGTTATATCTTACAATGAGATATAAGACAACCCGTTAGGTTTCCAGCCGATATACATTGAATCTTTTATTTTATTGGACAACAATTTGAACAAATTCATCATGATATAACTCTTACTGATCAGAATTTTAAAATAAAACGTACCTTAATAATTTCAATAAGCTGGTCTACTCCAACAGTGCAACCTGCATCAAATTAGATATAAACTTAGTTATAGCAGTTGAAATCAGTAGTGATTTTACATAAACTAGAACAAGGTAGTTTTACAAAGAGGAGAGACAGATTCACCAATTGTACTTTGCTGAGCCTCAATGGATCTAGAACTCTATTGATTACAACTCAATCTACCTTTATACATTAGATAATTGCAACCCCGACAAACTATCCCCAATATTACACTCATTCACCCCCAACAATCTCACTTACAAATCACAATAACTCTAATAAAATGTCTAAAACACAGGTGTAAAAATACAAAGCAAAAAAAGCACAATACTTGGTCGAAAAACACTCTAAAGGCACACAAATCAAGTCAAACATTAACCTATTTATAGGTGATACAAGAGCTCTTCATCAACATTTAGATAGGTTTGAAATATTCATATAAAATTTGAATTTTCTCTTGAATTATCTCCATAAATTATCAAATAAATTACTCTATAAGCAAGTCTCCCATTACACTTTAAAAAAAAGATAAAGTTTGCTTTCAAACAAGCTCTCTTCTTCCTTCTTCCATTCAAAGCGCAAGCTTCCACAATATTAAAATTAATCCAAGCAAAAAATAGATATCATTTGCGATGTGAAGTCAATGAAACTATCCAAGTAAAGAATGTTAACAAACTTATCGCACTTTAATCATCCCAACTTGTTGTCCCAAGTGTTATCCCAATTTCTTGTCCCAATTGTTACCTTAACTTGTTGACCTAAGTTTTATTGGAGTAGGAATGAAAAATGGCACCCCAAACACTTAAAATCCCATAACATATTTTTACTTTAGCTAAAAATTAATCCCTTAGCTTTACCAACTATCACAAAAGGAATGAACTTGAAATCCTCATCAATCAAATCTTTTTTATTATTTTCCTTTTCATTCCCTATCAAGCAAAGATTAAGTCATGAAATATTCAACTTAATTTCATTATTTACATTCTTAATATTCATTAAGAAAAATCTTATACTTTTGCAATCCAACACCAAAATATTAGTTTTAAAAGAATTATGCATGGACTCTAAACCTAAACTCTAAACTATGACTCCAAGATTTGTAATGACCAAAACTTACAAATTATTGATTGGCATCTAAGCAATGGAAGACAGCCAAAACTTGATGAATTAGTAATTATTCCTTAGGGACCATATACTATATTTATATTATCCGGACAATCAGTTCATCTTTGATGCATTAATAAATTAATAAATTATTATGGAAAGTAACTCTTAACTCAACCAGAAACTGGAGGAAAACCCACAATAGTTATTTATGCTAAGGCAGGAAGTATGTGGAGATTATTAGTATTCTTTGCAATTGCAATGTGAGATAACAAGCCAGTTAAAAAAAATCTAGCAGAAAATAAGGCTAACAACAACTTCATCTATAAGAATAACGCCCATAATGAATACTTTACCTTGAATAAAATGTTGTATCTTTCACACGATCCTACAATTCTTGATGCGGCAAGTATCTAAACTCGCTATTCAAGTGTTTGTGCTCTCTGTTAACCGAAGATTAAATGTCGATGGTTCAATCACACAACTCCTATACAAATGTTAACGATACCAACGATAAGTGCTAATGAATCTTATATTGCAGAAAAAAGGGAAAAAATCAATAACCTTGATTAACAAGCCTGGGACATAGAGGCAAAACTTGGGTAAAAGGTACCAACTTATGTTTCTCTTGCCAATAATTCAACTAAATATCCGCCATTGTTAGATTGTAAGTTAACATTGAAGATAATAATGATAAAGTAAAACCATATCTAGATAAAATGGAATATTGAAGCACACACAAATTAACTATGAACCTGAGGGGCAAAAGAACATAACCATCAATTGAAAACATAACAATCAATCATACAAAAACAAGAAGATAGAAACAGAAAAGCTTTTTCCAACAATACTGATGTCAGTAGAACTAAAACTCAACCAACCAAAGCACTATTTTTTAATCCCCACACATAAGAAACCCAGACAACCAAAGTAAAAGGGGGAAAAGAAAAACAAAGAGATGGAGCAATAAACTATACCAGTAGAAGAGCAAGCTATAGAAAACTTCTAAATTTTTGTTCTTTTGGGGGATGAAACAAAAGCTCCAGGGAACTTGTTATTTTCAGTAGTGTGAAAACCCAACTGCACTATCAAGCTTGATGATTTAACACCCAAGGAACTACAAGCACTGCATTTCAAACAGTAAAGAAGAAAAAAGAATTAGGAAAAAGAATCTAAACAATTGAACTCCATTTCTTTTCCGTATTGAAATGGGATTTTACGTTATAAAGATAACATGTGATGGTTCAATAATTTCTTCTTCTTTTTTTTTTAAAAAAAAAGACCAATATTGTTTGCTTTGGTCCAGACCATGAAGATGAAGATCTTATAGTAATATAATAATTTATATAATTTATTGACTTAAATTTCACGGTTCAATGAAAACCTAGATACATAAATCCTCAGACCAAGTTGAAAAACCTTTGCCCTGAAGCTTCTTTTTATTCTTTCTCTCTGTTGATCGTTTGTTTAAAAGACCACCAATTATATATATACACATCGATTCTCTCAAGTTGAAGGG
Source organism: Gossypium rotundifolium (assembly GCA_025506655.1). NCBI lineage: Eukaryota > Viridiplantae > Streptophyta > Magnoliopsida > Malvales > Malvaceae > Gossypium > Gossypium rotundifolium. Next base: position 149,932,064 of record CP106728.1, read on the forward strand.
TTATCTGAGGATCGGCAACATGGAATGGAAGGAATATAGGCTTCATCGTCAATGGTTTGTATCCCTTGAGGGAAAAATCTTAAATTCATTGTCTATTTTCTTGTTCTTTTGGCTCCTATTTTCTAGTTTTTCTTTTGTTAATTCAAAATTTGAAAATCATTTCTAGCTGATTTGCGTTGTTCTTTTCTGTGTGTTTGGTTTGATGGTCTTTTTCTTCTCTTATAAATTTTCAAAAAAAATGTTTTCCCCAATGATGAAACATGTTTTAGTAGCATCCTAGTCTTAGAGATAAATTGTTTATATATTTCCGATTCTTCACAACTCAATCATTTTGATTGTTTTTTTTTTTGATAATCTAGGAAGGAAATGAAGTTGTTTGGGATTAAACTCAAGCTCTCATTCCTACTCTTACACTTGGATGTTACCTAAAGAAGAAAAAGAAGAGTTTTGTAACTCTCTAAACATCCAATTTCGAGGTTCAATGAAACCTTAATACATAATGCTCTCTAAACTATTGATTGATTTGATTACTGTTCTCACAAGTCTTTCCTTAAATATTGTTAATGTAGCGAGAAAGTTAGAAAGAAAAGGATTAAAGAAAGAAAAGCGTAACAGATAAAACACGAAATAAATACCTAGGTATTAAAGAAGAAAACTGGTGGCGCAAGAGGCACTTGTCAACGACTTCCTTCTGACGGAGAGATCATCGGAGCGGATTACGTAATTAGGATTTGGGTAATTTTTAGAGGAAAACCAATTGAGGATTTAGGATTGAGGTATTCGGTTGGTGAACACGATAAGGCATTTCGGTGTTTTAATTATTAAACAAAGCACACAAAAAGCATGCGACTTTTTAATCAACGCCTAACATTTAGCGGCGTTTATCAAATAGCGCCACTAAACCACTTAAAAAAAGACGTCATCCGACATATAAGGGTTTCGGATGGATGACAAAACGACATCGTTTAACGAGAAAATTTGCGGCGCTTTATAAAATGCCGCTATTTCCTATCTTTTGTGGCGGTTTCACAAAATGCCACTAGTCGAGAAGTTTTCGCTAAAGTGGAGCGACACGTTTTTCCCTAAAGTGGTATGTTTTTTCGGCGTTTTTGTCAAAAACACCACTAATGTCTTTCATATTAATATTTTAACAGTTTAATTTTTTCTTAAACTCCTTTTAAACTAATTTCCTTTTGTTTCAAACAATATACCTTATTTCTAAAAAAATAGTAATTTATAATGAAATTATTTTAACTTGGCCAATAAATTAATTTTTTTAAAATTGAGTTTTAAGCAATGTAATTTAATATATGATCTCTTTATGTTTAAATAATTTAAACTATAATGATAATTTAAGCAATATTTACGTTTAAGATAAAAGCATACTAATGTGTAAACATATTATGCCTCAAAACCCTAAATCGCCCAAAACCCTAAAACCCTAAGTTTATAAATTTGAAATTTATAAACCCTAAATCTAACCCTAAATCCTTAACCACGAACACAAATCCCTAAAATCTAAGTCAGAACCAATCATAAACTGATACCTTAAATTGTAAAACCCATAATCGATACCTACACACTAAACACTAAACCCTAATCCCTAAAGCCCATAAACCCTACAACCTACATTACCCCTTACACTCTAAACCCCTAAAAACCTAAACACATAACACCGAACTTTAAACACTACACCACCATAAACACTGAAACTTTAAACCATAAACCATTATAAACCTATAAACAGTAAACCTTAAATTAATTAACCATAAACTACAAACCATTAAACCCTAAACCCTACAACCTACATCTTACACCCTAGATTGTAAACGCTAAGCCCTTAACACAAGGTCAAAAAATCTTAAACACTAAATGTAAATTAAAATTGAATTATTATACAGAGATCAAAACAACGCTTTTTTTGCTTTGAAATAAGGTTTAAATGAGAGTAACATTTAGTGGCGTTTTTGAAAAAAACGCCGGAAATACTTACATTTAGCAGCGTTTTCCTATAAAAACACCACAATTGTTCCATTTTCAGCTGTGTTTTTAACAAAAACACCACTAATTTTCTTAAAAATTTTATCTTTGTAATAAAAACGATGACGTTTTGATAAAATTATATTTGCGGCGTTTTAAATAAAACGCCGCTAAAATAGCATCTTTTAGGCGTTTTTTTAAAACGCCACTAAAATTTACATTTTTAATTTGTTATTAAAAAGCGACGTTTTGTTTTGAAATAAAAAATATATTTTTGGCATTTTAAATAAAAGCCACTACAAGTGTATCCTTTAAGTTGTTTTTAATAAAAGCATACTAATTTTTACATTTTTATCTTGTTATCAAACGAAGGCGTTTTGTTCGAAATAAAAATATATATTTATGTGTTTTTAATAAAGCGCCACTAAAAGTGCATCCTTACGGCGTTTTAATAAAAACGACACTAGTTTTACATTTTTAGTGGAATCAATATGAGGACGTTTTGTGTTGAAATAAAAATTATTTTGTGGCTTTTTCTTAAAAGCATACTAAAAAGTACACATATGGCGTTTTTAATAAAACGCCACTACTTTTTTACATTTTTATTACATTAAATAAACGAAGGCGTTTTGTTACGAAATAAAAAATATATTTGAGGCGTTTTTAAATAAAACGCCACTAATAGTGCATCTTTTGCGGCGTTGTTGTTAAAAACGCCACTAATTTTTTACCTTTTTTATAGTGCATTTAAAACGATGATGTTTTATGTTGAAATAAAAAATTATTTTTGCGGCGTTTTTGACTAAAACGCCACTAAAAGTGCATCTTTTGCGGAGTTTTTAATACAAACGCCACTAACCTTTTACATTTTTTTTGTTTATTAAAACGACGTCGTGTTGTTTTAGAAATTAAATTTTTTTGCGGCGTTTATGGCCTAAGCGCCGCTATATATCAATCTTCTACGGCGTTTTCGTCTTAGCGCCGCTGAAGTCTATATTTTGTGGCGTTTTTTCATAAAACGCCACTAAAAATGCCGTTAATAGTCTATTTTGCTGTAGTGTACGGAGCCTTAAGTTGCAAATGTTATTGCTGACATGAACATCATGGTACTCACTGTTAGATTTGTAAAATAAATCTGAAATAAAATTTAATAAACCAGGATCTATCATGTCAAATCTTCAAGAATAAATAAGAATAAAACTAAATGCGGAAGCGTACCTGAATCCATGAATTTCTTGAAGTTTTGCCAAATCTTGGGGATTTGATCTTCTAAATTAGCACACAAAAATTTCAAAAAATATATGCTCTTTCTTTCCTAATGATGGGATATTAGAAAAGATATCTTGTGTATAATTTGGGAACCATAACCCTAATATTTATAACCTTAGCATATTAGTTCTAATCAAATTCTAATTAGCCCATCATTAATTAGAATTTGATTAGAAAGAGTATCTACATATTTGACCCATAACCAAATTAGATCACTTTTAATTTGGGCTAACCTATCATGATAGTAAATAATAACTTGTAATTATCATTATTATATATGTGATGTCCAAATTTTCCAACAATCTCCCACTTGGACCACATATATATACTAATTACTTTATAATTACATGTCATTATATAACCTTATGAGCTCAAAATTTTACTATCATATCCAAAAGGTATTCCGAACAATCTCGTCCATTAATTATGTTAACATAGAACCAAGGCGACTTTCGTTACATATATCGTAACTAAATCCATCCATGATCATGTATATTAACACAACCAAATGACATAGATCAAGTATGGATGTGTAGCATGGAAATTACATGCAATATGATCTAAACATGTCTATTTCCAACTGGTCCTCCTTAGTGAGATCAAACCTTACCAAAATTAGAGTGTGAATAAACCAAATAAACTTTATTTCTATAGAAAATAAACTTAATATCTTTAAACTGAAATAACTGAAAATGTGTCTATAACATAAAAGCATTTAAAAATACAAACTCCCACTAAAACCAAATATCCTTTAAATGACATTACACCCATATGAGCAATGTGTTCTTATAAAACCGTAGGTGTAGTTCTGTAACACCCCAAACCCGGTCTATGCGTTAAGACTAGATTTGGTTTGTTACATGGATCGAACTATCTTAAAAAAATTTTCAGTGAATTGAAATCTTAAAAAAATGATTTTTATTACAAGATTTAATAAAACCAAAAGAGTATTTTATATTTGATGTATATTAGAAATTATTAGTAGAAAATATCGTTAATATTGTATTATTAAAATCCTTAAATAAATTTTAAGAAAAATTCAAAATACTAAAAATATTTATAAAGGAATTTCTTATATTTGAAAACCCAAATTATTTTAATAAAAACATCATATAATTATCACCCATATAAAAAATGTCCAAAATATAGTTTAAACCAACCACATAAAAATCCATGAAATATTAATAGAGGCCCTTATTACATCAACCCAAAATAGTAATTTATAAAAAGTACTTATTAAAAAGTTAGAGTTTAATAAACCCATGATTTGCGTTATGGCCTCCACGAAGTCATCCTCGCCCAAGTCCACGTCAATTTCCATTACGAGATGAAGAAAAATTTGAGGGAGTGAGTTACTTAGAACTCGGTGTATAACTCACTTTCTTTATCCTTTGGGCCGATTATCAAGTTATAGATTTGGGCTTGAGCCCATTAGAATTAATAATAATGATGTACATGCAAAATGAATTTTCCTCCCAACCTAATTTCCAACATTACACACCCCGTACCAACCATCATACTGTGGGATCTAGTCAACCCACCCGCCATCACACCAATCGTGGGCTTTAAGCCTTTTATATTTGTGGCGAGCCATCGAACTAGATTGTGACAAAGTCACAGAACTAGAGGCATTGAGCCAATTATTATTTGTGGCGAGAACCACCAGAACTAGAGGCAAATAGCCATTTAATAATTTTGTGGCGAGCCACAGAACTAGAGGCAAATAGCCATAATTTTGTGGCGAGCCACCACGAACTAGATTTTGGCAACAGCCTTTCTTCTCTTCATCATTTTCCCAACCCATGCAATATGTATGCAAAGTAGTCTATGATCATACAATGATTTTATTAAAAGGCCCATTAACAAGAGTCAATATTTTCAATTTTATTAAGACCCAAAATTACAAAACAACATTTGGCCCATTTAGCTATTTAACATTTTAGGCCCAAATTTACGATCTAGCAAGAGTTCGCCCATTTATCGATCTAGCGAGGATTTGACCGTTTCACTATTTAACAGATTACGACCCATTTACGATCTAGCGAGATTTCGACCCAATTTTGATCTATGATTTCGCCCATTATCGATCTAGCAAAGATTTTGGCCCATTTATTATTATCGAGATTTCGCCCATTTTACTAACAAACAATATTTTTCGACCCGTCTACCAATTATCAAACTTATCGCCCATTTTACGAGGACATAAAATTCATATTTTATCATCTAACCCATCAAGGGCTTTTTCGTAATTTTCACCATATTAACCGTTTTCATGTAATTTCACCCAATACTAGTTATTATGATTATATCGATCTAGTCGTTTTTACGATTTTACCCAATACCACAATTGTCGTTCAACAGAAAAAAAATGTGAAGTTACACACCTCGATATCGTGAGTACTAATCCTTCTCGCTCTCAACACCTAAAACATATTACGATCCGTTAGAACACTATCATGTATAAAATACACTATCGATAATCGATCCAAATCCTTACCCTCTTGATTTTGAATCACTTCAATTTTGGTTTCTCCTCATTTATTGATTCGTTATTTGAAAATCCACTAACGTACAAAGGCTAGGAAGTTAGTACTACTTGAATAATTGATTTCCTTGGTAGATGGTCCACAACCGGTGGAAAATCTCGGATTCGAAATTGACCTTCTTTTATATGGGGAATAGCGAATCCGCCTCTTTAAAAAACTAAACACGCCCTTTTCTTCCTATTTTGAATGTCTTCAATATCAAAAGATTGTTAATCCTAATAATAATATATCGGAAAAAAATACTAAAGATCTTAAAGGTGAGATTTCCTTACCACAAAGATTCTTGCTTCTCTAAAAAGAGAGTCGACCAAAAACATTCCAAGATGCACACGAACACTGAAGTTTCGATCTTCCGTTATCGCACTAAAGTATAATAAAGAGAAGCGTTAATAGAATGAGCGGGTATTTCGATTCAAGAAATCCTTCTTACCACCATCCATATTCGCCAAAACCACCATTAACTAATCATGAACTAAAAGAACTCTTACCTATTCTCCACGGTTGAAAAGAGATGATTGAGAAAGATGCTTAAGAATAGAGAGAGATTCGCTATGAAAAACCAAAGAGAAAAGAAAATGATTCGGCAAAGGCATACTAACATTCGGCCATGAGAGATGTTTATGGAGATATGATGATTGAAAAGAAAAATTAAAAGATGAGTGAAAGGGATAAAGAGGATTCGGTTATCAAAAGAAGAAAAAGAAAATAAGAGATGTGTTTAGAGCAAGGTACATTCAGCAATGGAGGAAGGAAGAAAAAGAATGAACTTTGGTGTTGTATTTTCGCACAATGAAAAGGCATATAAAGAATACTAATGTGATAGCAAAATGACCAAATGGTCAAAAGAATTTTGGTAAACTAAAAGCACAAAGTCGGCCAAAGAGAAGGTTGAGAGAAAAAAAACAAAAGTTGCACAAGATGCTAGAAATGACCAAAACAAACTCCTACCCTAGCTATGCTACTAGCAAAATCGGCCAACCTCCCTAGCCATATTGCCGTCCAAATTCATTGGTCAAATGACCATTAATTTGTTTCAAAACATCTTCCTTGATACTAGCCTCATGTCCCCATATCTTTCCAAAGTTCCTTGATTCCATACCATAAGTTAAAAATTACCTTTTTCCTTTAATCTTACTTACCAAAAATAAAACAATACAACTCATCCATCCTTATCCCCTTGCCGACACATGCATGGATTAAAGCCAAAAAATAAAATTTCTAGATGCTAACCAAGGGATTCGAACCCCTCCCCTCATGCCACAACTCATGCGCCAACACCACCTTACCAATTACTCATCTTATGCTACACTTTGACACTTATTTTTACTTAAGTATCAATGTCACTTAATCCACTTCATTTATTTCTCAAAATTAAAAATTTATTTCTTTCCCGAATAATTCTAAACTCTTCTTCAGAACTATAATAACTATGAAAAGAAGTAAGAAAATTTTCCTTCATAATCTAGGCACCCAAATCATGCAATAAAATCAATACTCAAATTTCTAGGGTGTTACAAGTTCCTTAGTAAGTAGATCCGCAATTATGGAGTTTGTCCTAATATGCTTTATAAGCACCTAACCACTCTGAACTTTTACTTTAACAACCAGGAACTTAAAGTCTATGTGTTTTTACTTTGATGTGCTCCTGTTGCTACTAGAATAAAAGATTGCAATTTGTTTTCACAATTTGCACCTTAGTGAAAAATATCTTATATCCATATTCCATCAAAATCGGAGTCTATATACCTGATGATCTCTAACTGATGAGACCTCCGATATGTGAGCATGTAATCTTTTGTTCTCTGAAAATACCTTATAACCCTCTTGGATGCTATCCAATGGTCCAAATTAGGGTTGCTTAAAATATCTGCCTAACATCCCAATAGTGTACACAATATTCCAATGTATACAAACCTGAACGTACATTAGACTTTCCACTGCTAAAATGTAAAAAATCTAATGCAATTTTGTAATTTCAAAATCATTCTTAGGGTATTGATTAAGGCTATAGTACTTATTAACAACAAGCAATATGTCATTAACATATAAAACCAGAAATATGTACTTACTCCCATTGAATTTTTGATACACACAATCATCAATAATATTCATCTTAAAACCAAACGAAACAATTATTTGATGAAACTTATGGTACCATTGACGGGAAGCTTGTTTGAGTCCATAGATGGATTTTGTTAATTTGCAAACCATATTCTTTGAGCCTTCCGACTCAAAATTTTCTGGTTTCACCATATAAATTGTTTCTTCAAGGTCGCCATTAAGAAACGCAGTCTTAACATCCATCTGATGTAACTCAAGATCAAAATGAGCAACAGGCGCCATGATTATCCTAAAGGAGTCTTTCGATGAAACTGTAGAGAAAGTCTCTGTAAAATCAACACCTTCTTTCTGAGTATATCCTTTAGTTACAAGACGCGCCTTATACCTCTCCACATTACCGTTTGTATCCCTCTTGGTTTTAAATATTCATTTACAACCAATTGGTTTTGCACCTTCAAGTAAATTTATTGTCTCGCATAGACTTATACTCATCTTTCATGGCATCAATCTACTTTTGAGAATTAGAACTTTTCATAGCCTGATGAAAGTTGATTAGATAATCTTCCATCATTCCATTATCATCCTCATGTTCTTGGAGAAATACAACATAATCATCTGGAATAGCATTTCTCCTTTCTCTTGTGGACCTCCTTAATGACACTTGTTCTTGAGGTTGTTGAGTTTGTTCTTCTGGAACAATTATCTCATTTTGAATGGGGAGTTGTTCAACATTGTCTTGCAGAGGTTCTGGATTCAACTCTTGATCAACGATAGGTATAAGAACCTGAACATCGTCAAAAGTGATAGTAGGAACTGAGTTAGAATCCAATTCCTCCTCAAAAGTAATGTCTCTAACCTTATTTCTCCCCCCAAACTCAACATTATCAAAAAATGTTGCAGTTCCCGTAGAAAAAATATTCCTTACTATGTGATCATAAAACTCATAGCCCTTAGATCGCTCAGAATTTCCTTAACCCTTAACTTTATAGACATCAAAGAAGTCAGAAGTGATGTCATTTCAACCTTATCGTTTTTAGCAAAATGTTTCTTAATTTTGTCAAGGAAACCTTGGCCTGAGTAATCTTTTTAGATTCTATGCCCCTAAAGGCTTTTGAAATGTTGTGCCTCATGATCATTAGACTCTTGCAATTTGAGCAATCCCACCTCTCAAAATAACTTTTAATATAGGGGTTACTTTTCGCAGTGAGAGGTGCGAGTAGTTCTTCCCTTAGTGTAAGGTCTATGTTCATACATTAAGCACTATAAATAAGTGCCTTTTCCATTCATTGAAATTAGTCCCATTAAGCATGGGGATAGAATTTATATTAGCATATATTGAGGCGAGAATATGAATTAGTGAATATAGAACAAAATATAAATAAAAATAAGCTCATATCAATATTCATAAGTAAACAATAAATTCAGGATAATGACTAATCCATCTCAAGACACCAAACACAACATTAACATCAAGTCTTTGAACAGTAATATTAACAGTAAGCGGTACTCTTGTTGTAGCAATCAAACATTGACAATAAATTATGTCAAACAATTAATTAATCTTTAGACTAACTTATTACTCACATAAAATATCTTATAATTGTCACACATTTATCACCACGGATGTCGTTGAAATTACGCCAAATATCAACTTACCTTTGGGTCAATTAATAAGCGCATGAATCACAAAACATATAATCATCTTAATATTTCAAATGAACTAATATACACAAAAGATGTCACTTTGGCAACATTTTGTTTCAACTAATTTATTTAAACTATTAGACATACTTAATTAAAAGCCAAAATATGAATTTATTTGTTTCAAAATATCTCTTTTAATTTCATCTTTCAATCAAATTAAAAGATAATAGTATATATATTTATCCCAAAACAACATGCAATGATGTTGGAAAAATAATAGTTGAATAAATCATAAACCATAAATAACCTCACATAAGACTTCAAATTTAAATCAAAATAATTTGAATTAAGGAAAATTCATCATAAGATATCGACACTCCATTAATATTTCATCTTTGGACTAAATATTAACTTGTAAATGATATCTTGGTGTAGTAATCAAACATATAGACAATAAGAACATGTCGAACAATAAATCTTCCTTTGGGCGATTTATTACTCACATATAAAACGAATAATCGTCACATGTTTATCACCATAGTTGCACATGTAATATTATTAACCTCCATTTGGGCCAATCAATATCAACATAACTTAAGTTACATGCACACAAACTTTTATATTTTAAAACAAAATAATTTATACAAAAAAATTCACTTTGGTGACTTATTGTTTCAATTAAGTTATTTTAAAAATACATAAACATACCAATATTCAAAATTAAAATTTCCCCAATAGTCAAATGTCAAAACTATATTTTTTATTGCTTATAAACTCGAAATAATCCCAAATAAGGTTGTCTTAATAATGCAATAAAAATCGAAAACCTTAATTTTGACTATTTCTTTTTCTTTTGTTCCAAAACAATGTATATCAAAACCAAACACCAAAACAATTCACATATACATGTATTCATAATTAAATAGAAAAACTTACCTGAATTTACCATGTAAATTCAAAGTTGTATTATGATTAAACAGATATTCACATCAATACTTGAAAAATAAAACTTCAAGTTAATATATCTCAGAAATAAAATTATAATAGTTGACATACCCCATAAATCATACCATAAACCATATGGTCATAATTTAACTAAACATTTGGAACTATAAGATGCCAAAACTTAATATTAAAGAACCAAACTTAAAACCAAATTATGTAAACACATATTATGATTAACATCAATTTGCATCAAAATCTAATTTCATCATAATTAAACCATAAAATATAACCCCGATCGACTTACCTTACATATCCCAAGTAAATCCAAATTCAAAATATATGCTTAAACTGAATAGTATGAGAAGAATAAGCATATAAACTCAATAATAAATAATATATTCTATCAACTATATGTTGAATTCAAGAATTAATGATTATAAAAATTGAATTCAATTGTACAATTGTTGAACCGGATTTGAATTAAAAACGATTATAATGAAATCCTACAATTGAATCGATAAAAAAAATTAAAACTAACAAATATTACCATCAATCTTAAGGATTCAACATATATAATGAATTCATTGATAAACAATCGGTATATAAGAGACACTTTACAAGTAATTTCTTTTACCATATATCATCATGTAAAATCACGAACATAATTACTAAAGTGTCTCTAAAACAATATATATAACCGTAAAATTGAAAAATAAGCGATTAGCGATTAACATTCCATCTATTAATATAATCAAATATATATCATAAAAAGTTTCAAATGAACCCAAACCTACACGACTTTTTAAATATTTATTAAAAGCTGTATAAACAACATAAAATCCTCGCTTTTTTAACTCTCAATTAAAATTGTAAATCTTTCCAGATTATACGAAAATTAAAACCTTAAAACTTTATTTAAAACTTTAAAATTTTATTTAAAGAATCAAAACCCAAAAATTTATCATAATATTAAATATTCAACATAATATATAATTAAAATATCAAATCCATAAAATTAAAAAAGAAAACGAATCAATCTAAAAATAATAAAGAATCAATTCATTCTCAATTATTCAATATGACAAAGTTAGGATGTCATTTGTTAGATTTTAAATTAAATCTGAAATAAAACTTAATAAACCAAGATTTATCATATCAAATCATCAAGAATAAATGAAGAATAAAATTAAATGCGGAAGCGTACCTGACTCCATGAATTTCTTGAAGTTTTGCCGGATCTTAGGAATTTGATCTTTCCAATTAGCACACAAGAAATTCAAAAATATATGCTCTCTCTTTCCTAATGATGAAATATTAGAAAAGATATCTTGTATATAACCTTAGCATATTAGTTCTAATCAAATTCTAATTAGCCCATCATTAATTAGAATTTGATTAGAAAATATCTACATAGTTGATCCATACTTTATTTAATAATTAAAAGCCCAATAAAATTCTAACCAAATTAGATCAATTTTAATTTAGACTAACCTATCATGATAGTAAATAATATGTAATTATGATATCCAAATTTTCCAACACTGACATCACAGTCAATGTTACAATGACCTGATTTTTCATCCTTTACAGAAGATGTATATAATCCACACCTATATTCTACAATAAATTTAACTGTGCAAAGGTTCATTTACACTACATCCAGATTTTCATTAGCTTTACTCCCTTTTGCATCATCATTTTCATATCCATCTCTTTTACTTCCTTTTCCGGATGATCTCTGGCCACTAAGTCTAGCTTTTAGGATTCCTCCGATGTGATGGACTGAAGCATCAGCCTGAATCGCCTCTATGTATAACAACTTCACCAAGTTCCTGAAGCGACGCCGAAAGGTTGGTATCCGAGACATGGAAGCTACTATTCCCTGCAATCTGTCATAAAATGAAAATTGCGTGATGATTTCTAATGCACGGTCACAAGTTGAAAGAGTTGTTTAGTTTTTCAGATATAGCTTTTGTTATACCTTCTAATTATGGCTTGAAGTTGTGCTCTCCTGACACTATCTTCGGATGGATAACCAGAATCATTCCAGTCCTCGGGTGTTTCGTTTTTGCACTCCATAACCAGCTTCCTTAGGCAAGCTTCTTCACTTTCATCTAATTCGAGCTTCTTTAATTGCTCTTTCATGACAAAAAGCGGCCCAGCAAACCATTCAAACACTTTGTCCCTTGGCAAATTACTCCTAGTCAGTTCCGCATTATCACCTGGCAATTCAATCACACGTAATCATATGATTGTAACCCCAATATCCTCCACAATGCTAACCGAAGGGGGAAAGAAACACATACCGGTAACTATGCCAGATGCGTCAGCCTTAACCGATGTCAGCAGACACTGCAAGATGGACCAAGCTTGTAGTCTTATGCACAACTTTTTACAATTTCCCTTAACAATGCATTCCTCAATGTCCTTGATAGTTATTAGGCCATCACGGAGGAGTATCCGACCATCCACCTCATAGGATTTAAAAAGCCAGTCCCACACCTGTAAAAGTTTCAAACATAATTGAGTTCTTATACATTAGACATTAATTTGATTTTTATACGTCAAAGAGCAGACCTGCATTGGTCTATACTGTTGAATTGGCCACTTCAACGTTCTTGAGTTTTCTGAAATGAGTTGTGTGCTTGATGCCTGACCTTTACTCTCCAGTTCATTGCAACAGTTGTTGTCAACCTTTTCGATCTCAGGATTACGGTCCATGTTTCTACGATACGGAGCCTGGCTGTCAAACGGATGTCTCATAATCATAATCAACAGATGTGTAAAATACTATGTCACTCGGTCTTGGGGGTGAGTGTCACATTTTTCGAGGTTTTCCGGGTATTTGGAGGGTTCTTGGAGGTTGAAAGCAACATAGGAGAAATATACATGGTTCTTGTAAGTAATCTAAAGAACATTAACACATGTTGTACCTGGGCAGACAGGATCCTTCCCTCACGTAGAGTAAATCATTTACGTACTCATCAAATAGCGAAACCGCAGATATATAAATGCGAAGCATACCGAATCCATGAATTTCTTGAAGTTTTGCGGATCTTGGGGATTTGATCTTCCAAATTAGCACACGTGAAATTCAAAAATTTATGCTCTCTCTTTCCTAATGATGAAATATTAGAAAAGATATCTTGTATATAACCTTAGCATATTAGTTCTAATCAAATTCTAATTAGCCCATCATTAATTAGAATTTGATTAGAAGAGTATCTACATATTTGACCCATAACCAAATTAGATCACTTTTAATTTGGGCTAACCTATCATGATAGTAAATAATAACATGTAATTATCATTATTATATATGTGATGTCCAAATTTTCCAACAATCTCCCACTTGGACCACATATATATACTAATTACTTTATAATTACATGTCATTATATAACCTTATGAGCTCAAAATTTTACTATCATATCCAAAAGGTATTTCAAACAATCTCGTCCATTAATTATGTTAACATAGAACCAAGGCGGCTTTCGTTATATATATCGTAACTAAATCCATCCATGATCACGTATATTAACACAACCAAATGACATAGATCAAGTATGGATGTGTAGCATGGAAATTACATGCAATATGATCTAAACATGTCTATTTCCAACTGGTCCTCCTTAGTGAGATCAAACCTTACCAAAATCAGTGTGAATAAACCAAATAAACTTTATTTCAGAAAATAAACTTAATATCTTTAAACTGAAATAACTGAAAATGTGTCTATAACATAAAAGCATTTAAAAATACAAACTCCTACTAAAACCAAATATCCTTTAAATGACATTACACCCATATGAGCAATGTGTTCTTATAAAAACGTAGGTGTAGTTCCTCAGTAAGCAGTTCCGCAATTATGGAGTTTGTCCTAATATGCTTTATAAGCGCCTAACCACTCTGAACCTTTACTTTAACAACCAGGAACTTAAAGTCTATGTGTTTTTACTTTGATGTGCTCTTGTTGCTACTAGAATAAAAGATTGCAATTTGTTTTCACAATTTGCACCTTAGTGAAAAAATCTTATATCCATATTCCATCAAAATCAGAGTCTATATACCTGATGATCTCTAACTGATTAGACCTCCGATATGTGAGCATGTAATCTTTTGTTCTCTGAAAATACCTTATAACCCTCTTGGATGCTATCCAATGGTCCAAATTAGGGTTGCTTAAAATATCTGCCTAACATCCCAATAGTGTACATAATATTCCAATGTATACAAACCTGAACGTACATTAGACTTTCCACTGCTAAAATGTAAAAAATCTAATGCAATTTTGTAATTTCAAAATCATTCTTAGGGTATTGATTGAGGCTATAGTACTTATTAACAACAAGCAATATGTCATTAACATATAAAACCAAAAATATGTACTTACTCCCATTGAATTTGTGATACACACAATCATCAATAATATTCATCTCAAAACCAAACGAAACAATTATTTGATGAAACTTATGGTACCATTGATAGGAAGCTTGTTTGAGTCCATAGATGGATTTTGTTAATTTGCAAACCATATTCTTTGAGCCTTCCGACTCAAAATTTTCTGGTTTCACCATATAAATTGTTTCTTCAATGTCGCCATTAAGAAACGCAGTCTTAACATCCATCTGATGTAACTCAAGATCAAAATGATAAACAATCGCCATGATTATCCTAAAAGAGTCTTTCGATGAAACTGTAGAGAAAATCTCTGTAAAATCAACACCTTCTTTCTGAGTATATCCTTTAGTTACAAGGCGCGCCTTATACCTCTCCACATTACTGTTTGTATCCCTCTTGGTTTTAAATATTCATTTACAACCAATTGGTTTTGCATCTTCAAGTAACTTTATTGTCTCACATAGACTTATACTCATCTTTCATGACATCAATCTACTTTTGAGAATTAGAACTTTTCATGGCCTGATGAAAGTTGATTAGATCATCTTCCATCATTCCATTATCATCCTCATATTCTTGGAGAAATACAACATAATCATCTGGAATAGCATTTCTCCTTTCTCTTGTGGACCTCCTGAATGACACTTGTTCTTGAGGTTGTTGAGTTTGTTCTTCTGGAACAATTATCTCATTTTGAATGGGGAGTTGTTCAACATTGTCTTGCAGAGGTTCTGGATTCACTTCTTGATCAACGATAGGTATAAGGACCTGAACATCGTCAAAAGTGATAGTAGGAACTGAGTTAGAATCCAATTCCTCCTCAAAAGTAATGTCTCTAACCTTATTTCTCCCCCCAAACTCAACATTCTCAAAAAATGTTGCAGTTCCTATATAAAAAATATTCCTTATTATGTGATCATAAAACTCATAGCCCTTAGATCGCTCAGAATTTCCTTAACCCTTAACTTTATAGACATCAAAGAAGTTAGAAGTGATGTCATTTCAACCTTATCGTTTTTAGCAAAACATTTCTTAATTTTGTCAAGGAAACCTTGGCCTGAGTAATCTTTTTAGATTCTATGCCCCTAAAGGCTTTTGAAATGTTGTGCCTCATGATCATTAGACTCTTGCAATTTGAACGATCCCACCTCTCAAAATAACTTTTAATATAGGGGTTGCTTTCCGCAGTGAGAGGTGCGAGTAGTTCTTCCCTTAGTGTAAGGTCTATGTTCATACAACCAAGCACTATAAATAAGTGCCTTTTCCATTCATTGAAATTAGTCCCATTAAACATGGGTATAGAATTTATATTAGCATATATTGTGGCAGTAGAATATGAATTAGCTGAATATAGAACAAAATATAAATAAAAATAAACTCATATCAATATTCATAAGTAAACAATAAATTCAGGATAATGGCTAATCCATCTCAAGATACCAAACACAACATTAACATCAAGTCTTTGAACAGTAATATTAATGATGGCGGTACTCTTGTTGTAGCAATCAAACATTGACAATAAATTATGTCAAACAATTAATTAATCTTTGGACTAACTTATTGCTCACATAAAATATCTTATAATTGTCACACATTTATCACCACAGATGTCGTTGAAATTCTGCCAAATATCAACTTACCTTTGGGTCAATTAATAAACGCATGAATCACAAAAACATATAATCATCTTAATATTTCAAATGAACTAATATACACAAAAGATGTCACTTTGGCAACATTTTGTTTCAACTAATTTATTTAAACTATTAGACATACTTAATTAAAAGCCAAAATATGAATTTATTTGTTTCAAAATATCTCTTTTAATTTCATCTTTCAATCAAATTAAAAGATAATAGTATATATATTTATCCCAAAACAACATGCAATGATGTTGGCAAAAATAATAGTTGAATAAATCATAAACCATAAATAACCTCACATAAGACTTCAAATTTAAATCAAAATAATTTGAATTAAGGAAAACCTCATCATAAGATATCGACACTCCATTAATATTTCATCTTTGGACTAAATATTAACTTGTAAATGATATCTTGGTGTAGTAATCAAACATATAGACAATAAGAACATGTCGAACAATAAATCTTCCTTTGGGCGATTTATTACTCACATGTAAAACGAATAATCGCTACATGTTTATCACCATAGTTGCACATGTAATATTATTAACTTTCATTTGGGCCAATCAATATCAACATAACTTAAGTTACATGCACACAAACTTTTATATTTTAAAACAAAATAATTTATACAAAAAAAATTCACTTTGGTGACTTATTGTTTCAATTAAGTTATTTTAAAAATACATAAACATACCAATATTCAAAATTAAAATTTCCCCAATAGTCAAATGTCAAAACTATATTTTTTATTGCTTTATAAACTCCAAATAATCCCAAATAAGGTTGTCTTAATAATGCAATAAAAATCGAAAACCTTAATTTTGACTATTTCTTTTTTTTTTGTTCCAAAACAATGTATATCAAAACCAAACACCAAAACAATTCACACATATACATGTATTCATAATTAAATAGAAAAACTTACCTGAATTTACCATGTAAATTCAAAGTTGTATTTATGATTAAATGATATTCACATCAATACTTGAAAATAAAACTTCAAGTTAATATATCTCATAAATAAAATTATAATAGTTGACATACCCCATAAATCATACTATAAACCATATGGTCATAATTTAACTAAACATTTGGAACTATAAGATGCCAAAACTTAATATTAAAGAACCAAACTTAAAACCAAATTATGTAAACACATATTATGATTAACATCAATTTGCATCAAAATCTAATTTCATCATAATTAAACCATAAAATTATAACCTGATCGACTTACCTTACATATCCCAAGTAAATCCAAATTCAAAATATATGCTTAAACTGAATAGTATGAGAAGAATAAGCATATAAACTCAATAATAAATAATATATTCTATCAACTATATGTTGAATTCAAGAATTAATGATTATAAAATTGAATTCAATTGTACAATTGTTGAACCGGATTTGAATTAAAAAACGATTATAATGAAATCCTACAATTGAATCGATAAAAAAAATTAAAACTAACAAATATTACCATCAATCTTAAGGATTCAACATATATAATGAATTCATTGATAAACAATCGGTATATAAGAGACACTTTACAAGTAATTTCTTTTACCATATATCATCATGTAAAATCCGAACATAATTACTAAAGTGTCTCTAAAACAATATATATAACCGTAAAATTGAAAAATAAGCGATTAGCGATTAACAATTCCATCTATTAATATAATCAAATATATATCATAAAAGTTTCAAATGAATCCAAACCTACACGACTTTTTAAATATTTATTAAAATTGTATAAACAACATAAAATCCTCGCTTTTTTTTAACTCTCAATTAAAATTGTAAATCTTTTCGATTATACGAAAATTAAAACCTTAAAACTTTATTTAAAACTTTAAAATTTTATTTAAAGAATCAAAACCCAAAAATTTATCATAATATTAAATATTCAACATAATATATAATTAAAATATCAAATTCATAAAATTAAAAAAAAAACGAATCAATCTAAAAATAATAAAGAATCAATTCATTCTCAATGATTCAATATGACAAAGTTAGAATGTCATTTGTTAGATTTTTAAATTAAATCTGAAATAAAACTTAATAAACCAAGATCTATCATATCAAATCATCAAGAATAAATGAAGAATAAAATTAAATGCGGAAGCGTACCTGACTCCATGAATTTCTTGAAGTTTTGTCGGATCTTAGGAATTTGATCTTCCAAATTAACACACAAGAAATTCAAAAAATATATGCTATCTCTTTCCTAATGATGAAATATTAGAAAAGATATCTTGTATATAACCTTAGCATATTAGTTCTAATCAAATTCTAATTAGCCCATCATTAATTAGAATTTGATTAGAAGAATATCTATACATAGTTTGATCTATACTTTATTTAATAATTAAAAGCCCAATAAAATTCTAACCAAATTAGATCAATTTTAATTTAGACTAACCTATCATGATAGTAAATAATAATATGTAATTATGATATCTAAATTTTCCAACACTGACATCACAGTCAATGTTATAATGACCTGATTTTTCATCCTTTACAGAAGATGTATATAATCCACACCCACATTCTACAATAAATTTAACTGTGCAAAGGTTCATTTACACTACATCCAGATTTTCATTAGCTTTACTCCCTTTTGCATCATCATTTTCATATCCATCTCTTTTACTTCCTTTTCCGGATGATCTCTGGCCACTAAGTCTAGCTTTTAGGATTCCTCCGATGTGATGGACTGAAGCATCAGCCTGAATCGCCTCTATGTATAACAACTTCACCAAGTTCCTGAAGCGACGCCGAAAGGTTGGTATCCGAGACATGGAAGCTACTATTCCCTGCAATCTGTCATAAAATGAAAATTGCGTGATGATTTCTAATGCACGGTCACAAGTTGAAAGAGTTGTTTAGTTTTTCAGATATAGCTTTTGTTATACCTTCTAATTATGGCTTGAAGTTGTGCTCTCCTGACACTATCTTCGGATGGATAACCAGAATCATTCCAGTCCTCGGGTGTTTCGTTTTGCACTCCATAACCAGCTTCCTTAGGCAAGCTTCTTCACTTTCATCTAATTCGAGCTTCTTTAATTGCTCTTTCATGACAAAAAGCGGCCCAGCAAACCATTCAAACACTTTGTCCCTTGGCAAATTACTCCTAGTCAGTTCCGCATTATCACCTGGCAATTCAATCACACGTAATCATATGATTGTAACCCCAATATCCTCCACAATGCTAACCGAAGGGGGAAAGAAACACATACCGATAACTATGCCAGATGCGTCAGACTTAACCGATGTCAGCAGACACTGCAAGATGGACCAAGCTTGTAGTCTTATGCACAACTTTTTACAATTTCCCTTAACAATGCATTCCTCAATGTCCTTGATAGTTATTAGGCCATCACGGAGGAGTATCCGACCATCCACCTCATAGGATTTAAAAAGCCAGTCCCACACCTGTAAAAGTTTCAAACATAATTGAGTTCTTATACATTAGACATTAATTTGATTTTTATAGGTCAAAGAGCAGACCTGCATTGGTCTATACTGTTGAATTGGCCACTTCAACGTTCTTGAGTTTTCTGAAATGAGTTGTGTGCTTGATGCCTGACCTTTACTCTCCAGTTCATTGCAACAGTTGTTGTCAACCTTTTCGATCTCAGGATTACGGTCCATGTTTCTACGATACCGGAGCCTGGCTGTCAAACGGATATCTCATAATCATAATCAACAGATGTGTAAAATACTATGTCACTCGGTCTTGGGGGTGAGTGTCACATTTTTTCGAGGTTTTTCCAGGTATTCGGAGGGTTCTTGGAGGTTGAAAGCAACATAGGAGAAATATACATGGTTCTTGTAAGTAATCTAAAGAACATTAACACATGTTGTACCTGGGCAGACAGGATCCTTCCCTCACGTAGAGTAAATCATTTACGTACTCATCAAATAGCGAAACCACAGATATAATATAAGAAAATCCCATATGAAGTGAATCTTCCTGAATTTTAACAAACATATGTTAGACAAAACTTGAAACAAAAGATGTATATAATATAACAGCGTAAAAACAGAGAAAGGAACATTTTCCAGACCTGATGCACGATAACTCCACCGTAGAGTCCAAGAAAGAAGCTTGCAATGATAGCTCCAACTACAGCTCCCACAACAGCCAAAGGCCATAAAAGGATTGCTAAACCAGCAAAGGGAACACACACTGTCTCTAAGAACGGTCCTTCCCGACCAATTAAATCTTCGAACAACCTTTTCCATCCTCTGAACAGCATATATGGGCTTTTCCATAGAGTAACAACTGTAATCAAAGGCACATCAACTAACATGCCAATCAAGCCAACCAACAAACAACCTGGTAATTTCATTAACCTTGCAAGAACAAAATGGAATAAATCCAAAGAGTTAACTCATATATATTGACTGGTATGAAGCAGAGCTTAAGAAGGGACGTTCTTACTTTACATCCATAGGCTTCTCATCCGGAGGCATTTTTTCGCTTAGCTCATCCATGTAGGAGAAGTACGAGTGGAAACAGAAATCTGTGAAGTCCACCACCACCGTGCAGCTTCCTTTAATGGTTGACAGAGAACCATCCTGGCAAGGAATTGCTAAGTTCTCCGCTTCAATTGTTTAAAACAAGTGTTTTGCATGCAAATAACAGACCGGGCAACAAAGAGAAAGGCAACTTACAGCAAAGCAGTGGTAGCATTTGTCGATCGCATTTTGCCCTGCGGCCTGAAAAGTTGCAATGAGGGGAGCAAAAACTCCATACCCTATTCCACCTAATATGCTTCCGGCAACAGCCACGACTGGCCAGAGACCCAGCGGTACAATCAACGACACCAAAACCACAATCTTTAGAGCCAGTCCCAGTCTCTTCGTTCTAAAATTACAAGTCCAAGAAACAGAAAGTAAGGACAAAACAAAAACATTCTCTACTTCCTAGAATCAGAGATTCATCTCTATTGCAAACACACATCATTCGAATGTGACCGGCGACGTGCTATGAATATCAATGGCGGAAGAAGCTAAAACCCCCCAACGCTATTTAAAATAAAAGGGATTAGATGTAAGGAAATAGAAATCCAAGGAAACAAACCTTGCTACAGAGAAGTAAGTCCATATAAAATGTGCTGGCCAAAGCCCAATCACCACTGCTGAATTCCCGCTCCCAATAATTGCCACCGCTACTGGACCGATGATTGCAGCTGTTAACAGAACCAAAAAGAATTGCAAAAACTAAATAAAACACCCATTTTTGCACTAATCACTAATCTAACCATTCATTTCAATGTTTAAATACGGGTCTTTTGTTGTTGTTGTTTGTAATTTACCTTTGAGAAGGCCAAGGATAAAGAGTAAAGAAAAGAAGGGAATAAATGAAACGAAGCTCCAGAGTTTAGCCAACAACCCCGAGGGAACCTCCATGGTTGTTTGCTTGCAGTAAGGCTTTGGAGATATTTGAAGGGCAATAATGGAAAGAAAAAATGTTCTGCGTTTTCAAATGTGTGTCATAGACATAGTTCAAATGTACAGGAGTTTGTTATATTAAAATTAGAACAGATGAAAAGATGGTACGTGGCAGGAGAAGGTGGTACTCGGGACACATGGCGGGCGAGGAGTGAGGAGGGGGGGCTGACATTGACACCTCCCCGGGGATCATGCTTTCGGCGGGAACCAACCGACTTTAAGGTTGTCTCATGTCTTGACGTTGCAAATGTTAAGGGTGTTAATGTAATTTTACCCTAACCTGTTCTCCTCTTCATTTTACTATTATGTAAGTTCATATTATAATTTTAGTTAATATTTTACAATAAATAAAACACCAATCATTACTAGAGCCATCCGTACAATTAATGGCTCCTGGGAGAAAAGGAAATGTTTGGAATCTAGTCCTTTAATAGAAAAAAGGAACTGATGAAGTGCATTCGGTCGGTTGAGTTTTTGATCATCTTTAAAAGAATATATTAAAAAGATTATGCTTCTCTGGAACTCAAAGGTGCATACAAAAAGTTGCTTGAACAATACGAACCGCTCCACGTATGAGTGTATAAGATTACAAACTAGTGTCTGTCACTGTACGGCCAGTTATGTCATGGGTTGAAGGTAGATCAGCAGGAGGCCCAGCCCTTTGGTCTCTCTTGTTTCTCCATGCATAAGTGAAAAGATGATAAGAATTGGATAGACCTGCCTGAGTCCTCTGATGCCAACTAGGAAAGGGCCAACAACACAACACCGCTTATTTGACACCATTCATAGTTGGCATTCAGGGAGCCAGGCAGATCATTTCCATTGTTTCATCTCACGCTTACAATTCCATTCAATCATGACTACATAATCAATGAGACTTGACTATTCAAAACAAAAAAGAAGAAAAAAATCAGTACAAATGATCACTTACAGTTCAACCTTTGGCTCACAAACAACACACCATCTGTTGCTTCCAAGATATTTAGCTCATCTCCCTGCCTCTGTTTTGATTGCCCTCTTTCAACCCATATATATATATATATATATGCATGTAATGAATGTCTGTGGAATTTAAATGCTAGGTGTGGCTAAGTAAAGAGACAATAAGAAGTACAGGTAGAGAATAAAGAGAGGAGGAAAGACTAAAAAGTGGTCGGCAAACAGTTGGATTTTGGGTTTTAAATGCCAAAGTTCAAACATGATTTGGAATCGCAACTTCCTAAATCTTGGCATTTTAGTCTGTATTGAGAGGAGTGTAGGTGCCAAGGTCATAGCATGAGACAATTTGACAGCCTTGGTTTGACGGATTATTTAACTGTCCTTTTGTACCCTAATTTTCGGCAAATGGAACCAAGATGGGAGTGGAATATAAATATTTCAAGTTGAGGATGGACCCTCTATGGGGGTTATAAAGATAATCCAATGTTGTTTGTGTACTAAAATATTCCAGTCCAGTACATATACAAATTTCCACATCAACTTTAACGTTTGACTGAAACAGATGATTGCATGTGGGATGTGGGATCGCATGAATTGGGCCGTGATGAGCTCTAATTTTAGCTTTCTATTTCTACACAAATTATCTGATGAACCATCCTTGCTTGTATTGGAATATCTAAAATTGTGGTTGGCGTACTGCGAACTTCGCCAGCTTCTGAATTATGTCAAATAAATAACTTCAGTAGTCAAACTTGGTTTAACGGTTTTTGTTTTCTTCATGAAATTAATAGTAGATAATGCTTTCAAAAAGAGGTAATAAAAAATTTCACACCCTCCGTTCTTTTCTCGCATTAACCTGCGATGATTACTGCTATACCTAGGTTTATTTCAAGATAATAAAAAAATACTATAAGAAATCTTTACATAAATTTTAAATATAAATATGTATTTAAAAATAACATATAATGATCAATTGAGTCTTCGTTCGATTGACATAAATATTGTTGCTAATATAGGAGGACGTGAGTTTGAGTGTGCTGAAGCTCATTATCCTCCTATTAATTATGAGTCGGGGAGGAATTATGGATAATTTTAATCATGGTTATTATCTTTTTTCTATAGCACATAAAAAAGGCATCAGGTTAATGAAAAGAAAACTCACTATTAAATTTCTATATTTTAAGATTTTATTCAAATTGAGAGAATAATCAAAAAAATTCGACTTTACTTTTTTTTTTTGTTTCCGAAGTAACTCTCATCAACTAGTACTATTTTGATATGAACTTTTAGAAGGAATTCATCAAATTGCTTCGATCTAAAATCATCCCCTTTATATGATCGCCTATACGGATCTACTAGATATATAGACTTTAATTTCATACATTTGTTCGGTACCGATCCACTTGCTATAATTCATTTAACCCTATACCATGTTTACGTATGCATAAGAGGGGCTTTTTCATTTATGTTCGGTTCGGGTAAGCCGGATGTAAGTGTGATAACTATAAATTTAGAACACAAATGTGTTTTTAAAAATAACATAAAACAAATATTGAAACATATAAAGTGTGCATAATAAAATTGAAATGTATAAAAATTATCAAAATAATGCTTTAGCTAAATGGTAAATTAAATGTTTTATTAATGCAATTGGCGTGGGTTTAAATCTCACCTTATGCATATTTTTATTAGTTTTTAAAGTGAGAAAACTAAAATACCATCAAATAATATTACTTATTTTAATTACGAAAGTATATTCTCATAACTTGACATCAACTCAATCAAGAGCTTAAATAATAATATATATAATATTTTTACTAAGTTTCTCAACTTAGTAACACCCATTCAATTAAGAATTATTTATCATTTAAAAAACTTAAGAATTATTTAAAATTACATTAACTACAATATATTTATAAAATTAATTTAGTAATTTGACTTTTTTTTAAAAAATAAAATTAAAACTATCTTTTTTTTATTTATTCATTTCTTCTATTTACAATGTCAAATCTTAATATAATTTCCACCCTTTTCATATGACCAGGTATTTCTCGAGATCTCCTTCCACACTACAGCAAAATAGACTTTTAGCGGCGTTTTTTTTTTGCATTTAGCGGCGATTATAAGCGCCACTAAAAGTGTTTATGGCGCTTTTCTAAGCGCCACAAAAACGCCACCAATACAATCGCTGAAAATTTTTATGCGTTTAGAAAAAAACGCCACTAAAGACCATGACTTTTAGCGGCGTTTTTTAAAAGCGCTAAAGACCATGACCTTTAGCGCGCTTCTTTTTACAACGCCGCTAAAAGTCATGGTCTTTAGCGGCGCTTTCTTAAAAAGCGCCGCTAAAAGTCCCTTTAAAAACGCCGCTAAAGGTCGTCAGTTTTAGCGCGCTTCTCCAAAAAACGCCACTAAATTTCTTGACATTTAGCGGCGCTTTTATACAAACGCCGCTAATTTGTACAGATTTCAAAAGTGCAATTTTTCAATATTATACACCTCTTGCACTAAAACCAACCAATAACAGTATATAATTCCAACCCAAAATAGCAAATTTAGCATAAAAATCACACCAAATACATTAATTCTAAATGATATTTGAAATTTAATAAATTAAATGAATGATAACTAAAAATATTGTAACAATAATGTTAAATGTAATAATGTCAAAACTTCGTACAACGAGAAACTAAATGTCTAAGATGGCGGTTTCTGCAATTGTGAAACATCTTGCATCATATGCTAAAGTTGGTGCTGGAGCTCTTCGTACTTTTTGTTCTGCTCAGTGCTAGCATCGATGCTGCCTCCGCCTCTCTCGTAGCGCTGTTGCCTCTCTCTCTTCTTTGCCTCCTCATTGATGCCGCTCAGATCCGCTCTAAGTCATTCTTGGAGTTCTTCATATTTTCTTTGAACATCGCAATTTGTTTGCCTCTCGCTCAACCGTGCTCTCTTGCATTTGAGCTATCTGGTTTTGTAGCCTCTAAACTTCAGCACGAGATTGACCCCCGGAAGGCATGTACTGCTGGGAGCCGGATCCAAAATATTGGGTCGGGGTAACACTAGATCCTTTAAATCGAACCCGACCATACCTTTCAAGATCAAAACATCAGGTGATAATTCTATTAAAATATACTAAAGATTAACAGAACTATCAATCAAGCGATTGTACCTTTTCAGGACCCAAAACATCTCAGTAATAATTCATTATCAATCTCCTCAAGATTAACAGAACTATCGATCAAGCGGTACCGCTTCATACTCCGCCTTCTTCTCCTTTAGTTTATCCTAATAAATCAATGAAAGAGTTAGAAACGAAATATATAAATAAGAAAAATGCAACATAATTTAACATTATAAATTTAAAACTATAAACGATGAATTAAACTATTATAATTAAACATTAGAAATATTTATAAAAATAAAAATTTATTAAGCAAATATACCAAAATTTCTGCAGACTTGGATGTCATCGGAGATCCATCCTTCTTTCTATAGTAATGTCAAAAAGTCAACGCGTCCAACTTTTTGACCAAATAAGTTTCCTACATTTTAGCGAAAAAAATATAATTTAATAGTATAAAGTAATCAATATTTGACAAAATTAATAAATTATAATACCTCGGCTCACTACACAAGCAAAACTTCTAGAACTCCGCCGTGCGTGAATTTACATTTCATCTGCTTATTCCAACTCGCTCACGGTCCTACATAATGCAATTTGAAGTATATATATAGTAAATACTATAAACCAAATAATTTATATGATTTTAGAAGTCGTAATACCTCTCCTTTTTTGAATTCCAAAATCTAACTTGATCTTCCCATTGGTACCTCAACATTCCGGTGGAACATTTCTTAATTTTTCGTCAGGCTTATGTCTTTCTTAAAATATTATTTTTGAGCGTGCTTTTATTGTCTCTCCATTTTTTACCCAATGTCTTCTTAACATAGTCATCGAGACCTCTAAATTAAATCTACCTCAAGAAAAAAGTATAAAAAGTTAATATAAATGAAAATTAAATTAAAGTATTATAAATTACATTCACGTTTTGTTACCTTAATATTTTCGAGAGCCTGATTTTTGTTGGCATCAGGCATGTGATGCCATGATTCGTAGTTAATGGGCAACATATTGGCATTTCGTGCTAAAATTCCCAAATAGCTTCCTAACAATGAGCTTCAGATCCAACAGGCTGGCCATGATTATTTCTCCTTACTTTAACACGATCGGTAGGCTCTAAGTCGTATAAATCTTTAAGTAATGTACGTCCCTCGACCTCTGCGCGTCCACCACTTTCAAATTGAAAAATGATATATTATTATATTAAAATTAGAAAATAAATTAATAATAAAATTCAACATGCATGTAAAATAAACTTAACATTACTTTCAAATTCTCCGGGCTCGTCATCTATGTCCCAGAGTAGAAGATCCAACAACCTGCTTGTTGTTCACTACTATTAGCTTCTTCTGAATTTGGAGTTTCGTGGACAATATTTAAATCTCGTAATCGTCTTCTAGGCATTTTTCCTGCAATACACATAAAATAGTTCAAAATTTTAGTAACAAATAACAACAATAATAGGACATTTAAAATAGTTAAATTATATAACATGCCCAACATTAAAATTATAATATTATATATAAATAATAAATCGTAAAATCTTACTAAATCATATTTCGTAAATATCTTCGTCCACATCTTGACGAACCCATTGAAATTGGTGACTAGTACTAGGGATATTTTCATTTAAGTTTTATTCTGGAAAAGGCAATGTTTCTGATCTTTCAACTATGTCATCTCTACTTCCACTGCCAATGTCGAAGAAGTCTCTAGGGGTGTTTCGAAGTACAACGTACCAACCCTCATCAATTGGATCTTCCGAGTAAAAAACTTGTTTAACTTGAGAAGAAAACACATACGGCTCGTCCATCAGTTGTTCTCCGGTGTGAATTAATCGAGAGAAATTCACCATTGTAAAGCCATATTGATCGTTTTTAATTCTGTGAGTCGTATTCACATCAGCCCAATCACCTCAAAATAAGACCACTTTGCATTTGCCGTAATAATCCAACTCAATGATGTCAGTAATAAGTCCGTAATATTCCAAATTCCCCTGGACCGGATTACCGTCCCTAGCACTAGCATAACTTGTAATCGAAGAATTAACAACAATTACGCAATTTGGGTTCTCCTCAATCTCTCGATACCTTGTATGAAATCAGATCCGTTGATGAGGAAGCCACTATATCTTTTAACTATTCTGTTGGACCTTGTGAAAGCCATTTAACATCGTCATTTACTTCATTCCGACTCCAAACCTATTGAGTCGAAAGTAAATCGAGTAATTATGAATGTTATGAGAAAATATTATTACTTGTCAATGAAAATTTAAATTGCATACCATTTGACTTAACCATTCATGGAATGATTCTGCGAACAACTTATTGATTTCTCGTCGATTTAATCTTCGAGATCGTGAATGAGCTCTCAATATTTGTTTGTACTCACTACGGTAAAAAAGGTTTTACTTTATTAGAACACAAACAAATCATAATTGATGAGTATTTATCAAATTGTAGAACATACTTCCGAAATGGTTCCATTGAATCGTGATGAGAAAGAACGTATCGATGTGCTTGGACCCACGATCTATCGTCTAATTCTGTAATTTTGACTCTGTCGATCGATTCTCCGAAACTTTGAAATAAATAAGTTTCAGCCAAATTATGATCTATGAGCCCAAAGATTTCTACTTGGTTTGTTCATTCTTGTTTCAACATCTTCCAAATACCTCGAACAGAAAGTCATACATTCCTCTGCCAAGTAGCCCTTGGCAATTGATCCTTCCGGATAACGCTTATTACGGCAGTATGACTTCAATTTGGAAAGGAACATAAACACGATATACAACATTATCAAAAGTTTCAACTAAAGGTATTGAGGTGAATGAAGGAATATTTTGCAAATAAAGTAAGACCTTTCAATGGGATACATCCATCGATAGAAAACGGGTCCACCAAGAAGTGTTTCAGCGGAGATGAATTAACAAGTGTACCATAATAGTGAAGAAGGAAGGCGAATATCTTCTCCAGATTGCATAAAGTCAATGCGGCTCGATCTTGTATCTCTCAAGTTCTTGAACATTCAAAACTTTACCACAAATGCCTTTAATTATATTTGGCAGTTCAATTACAGGAGCCGCCACCTTTTTCGACATACAACACTGCATAGCAACAGGCAGTACGTCTTGCATCAATATGTGATAGTCATGCGATTTTAAGCCATATAATCTTCGATCCTTAAGACTCACACATCGCGATATATTTGATGCATACGCATCCGGGACCTTTATATCCTTCAACACCGTACAGAACACTTCTTTCTCCATTTTTGACATTGAAAAAATACAAGGCGGCAACCGATATTTTATATTCAGAAGTGCTCGGGGATGAAGCTCACGTCGAATTCCCATGTGGACTAAATCAAGTCGACTCTGAAGATTATCTTTCGATTTTCCATCGACATTCAAAATAGTCCCAATGATGTTCTCGCAGACATTTTTCTCTATGTGCATGACATCAAGATTATGGCGTAAAATATGATCTCCCAATAAGGCAACTCGAAAAAAATACTTCTTTTTTTCCACAAGTCCGCCTCATTAGGATCATCCTCTTCATCAGATTCATCATCAGATTCATCCCTAGATCTTTTATTTCTATGCGGGTTTGCCGGTTGATTCATCTTCCCATAAATGAAATTTATATCTTTCAACATTAACAATATTTTAGATCCACCGGTCTGCGAAGGAGCTGGTCTGAACTCTTCAGTACCATCAAACTGAGCACTTTGAAATCTAAATGTATAATTTTTCGGTAACCACCGATGATGCCCCATGTAAGAAAACTTCTTCCCATTATATAACTATTACGAACATGTTTGCGCAGCACAACACGGACAAGCATAACGTCCTTTGGTACTCCAACCAGATAAATTAGCATAAATCGGAAAGTCGTTAATAGTCCACATTAAAGTCGCACGTAAATTAAAGTTCTCTTTTCTCATTGCATCGTATGTTTGAACACCAGCCCATAGTTGTTTTAACTCGTCAACAAGTGGCTGCAAATAGACATCAATATCATTCCCCGGCCCTTTCTCTCCAGGTATAATCATAGACAAGATAAAATAAGATTGTTTTATGCAAACCCATGGATGCAAATTGTAGGGAACAAGCACCACCGGCCAAGTACTGTACGTTGTGCTCATGAGTTTGTAAGGGTTAAATCCATCGGATGCTAGCCCAAGCCTCACACTCCGAGGATCGCTTGCAAAGCTTGGAAATTTAGAGTCAAAAGATTTCCAAGCTAAAGAATCTGCAGGATGCCTTAACAACCCATCATCGGTTCGTCCATCACGGTGCCACATCATTGATTCGGCTATCTTCGACGACAAGAAAAGCCGTTGAAGCCTTGGTATTAGCGAAAAATACCGCAAAATCTTAACTGGCTACTTCTTTGACTGTGTATCGTGTTCATCCTCATTACCGTCCTCTGTATTTCTATTAATCCAATGGGATTAGCCGCATACATGACAGCACTGTTGGTTTATGCGGTCGCCCAATACAACATGCGATCATTTGGGCAACTGTGAATTTTGTTGTATCCAAGGCCCAAATTCTTTATCAATTTCTTCATATCTTTGGAAGATTGAGGGATTTTTGCAACCGGGAACATTTCTTGCGAAACTCTAACAGATTGTCAACGAGTTTCGGTCCACCCCCAAACATTTCAAGTGAAAAAGACGAATACGAATGATAGTTTGGAAAATTTTGATCCTCATACGTTCTTCATTCATTTCACCAAGTAACGTGTAGAACCTCGCCACTTCTTCATTTGGTCGTTTATCCGGTACACTTCTTTCCCTTTGGTAAAAGTATTTCCATAAAATTATGATCATCGGTTGCACCCAAGTCGTGGAAATGACCAAACCATCATCACAGATATTAAAACATCCCGCAACATGTTTTCCATGTTATCGCTCACTAACATTTTCATTGAAAGCACTATGAGGATAACCCAGATTCATCGATGAAGATGCTCCACTAGATGTACACTCTCCATGAAAAATCCATTTTTGTACCCCGGACAAAGCCATCAACAACTAGATGTTCGTAGACAAATTCACGATAATGCCAGTTAATATTGCAACACTTCTTACACGGGCAAAGAATCATATTCTCTTGGCTTGCATTTTGAAATGTGAAATTCAAAAAAGTTTCTATTCCATTTCGATAGTCGTTGCTTATCCTTGACAATTTCATCCAAGTCTTATCCATTTTGTAGTTGAAGTCTAAAGTTGACAATAAGTTATACTACTAAATTATTAATTAATAATTTATGTAAATAATGCTATGAAATTTGATCTTAAAATTAAGAAAGTTATGTATTCTTTAAGATCCATCATACGCAGCATTGTTACACCTAGGAGGATCCATTATATCTAATGATTAGATATAAGGCAACCCGTCAGTTTCCAACCTATATACTTTGAATCTTATTTTTCTATACAAGTATTACGTAAGTTATGAAATTTGATCGTAAACTTATGTAAGTTATGAAATTTGATCTTAAAATTAGGTAATTTTTGTATTCTTTTAGATTCATCATACGTGGCATTGTTACACCTAGGGAGGATCCATTGTATCTCACTGTGAGATATAAGGCAACCCGTCAGGTTTCCAGCCTATATACTTAGAATCTTTTTTTTTATCTATACAATTATTATGTATGTTATGAAGTTTGATCTTATCTTAAAATTATGTAAGTTGTAAAATTTGATCGGTAAATAATGTAAGTTATGAAATTTGATCTTAAAATTAGATAATTTTTGAATTCTTTTAGATTCATCATACATGGCATTGTTACACCTAGGGAGGATCCATTGTATCTCACTGTGAGATATAAGGCAACCCGTCAGGTTTCCAGCCTATATACTTTGAATCTTTTTTTTATCTATACAATTATTATGTATGTTATGAAGTTTGATCTTAACTTAAAATTATGTAAGTTGTAAAATTTGATCGGTAAATAATGTAAGTTATGAAATTTGATCTTAAAATTAGGTAATTTTTGTATTCTTTTAGATTCATCATACGTGGCATTGTTACACCTAGGGAGGATCCATTATATCTCATGTGAGATATAAGGCAACCCGTCGAGTTTCAAACCTATATACTTAGAATCTTTTTTTATCTATACAATTATTATGTATGTTATGAAGTTTGATCTTATCTTAAAATTATGTAAGTTGTAAAATTTGATCGGTAAATAATGTAAGTTATGAAATTTGATCTTAAAATTAGGTAATTTTTGAATTCTTTTAGATTCATCATACGTGGCATTGTTACACCTAGGGAGGATCCATTGTATCTCACTGTGAGATATAAGGCAACCCGTCAGATTTCCAGCCTATATACTTTGAATCTTTTTTTATCTATACAATTATTATGTATGTTATGAAGTTTGATCTTAACTTAAAATTATGTAAGTTGTAAAATTTGATCGATAAATAATGTAAGTTATGAAATTTGATCTTAAAATTAGGTAATTTTTGTATTCTTTTAGATTCATCATACGTGGCATTGTTACACCTAGGGAAGATCCATTATATCTCACTGTGAGATATAAGGCAACCCGTCAGGTTTCCAGACTATATACTTAGAATCTTTTTTTTTATCTATACAATTATTATGTATGTTATGAAGTTTGATCTTATCTTAAAATTATGTAAGTTATAAAATTTGATCGGTAAATAATGTAAATTATGAAATTTGATCTTAAAATTAGGTAATTTTTGTATTCTTTTAGATTCATCATACGTGACATTGTTACACCTAGGGAGGATCCATTGTATCTCACTGTGAGATATAAGGCAACCCGTCAGGTTTCCAACCTATATACTTTGAATCTTTTTTTTATCTATACAATTATTATGTATGTTATGAAGTTTGATCTTAACTTAAAATTATGTAAGTTGTAAAATTTGATCGGTAAATAATGTAAGTTATGAAATTTGATCTTAAAATTAGGTAATTTTGTATTCTTTTAGATTCATCATACGTGACATTGTTACACCTAGGAGAATCCATTATATCTCATTGTGAGATATAAGGCAACCCGTCGAGTTTCCAGCCTATATACTTAGAATCTTTTTTTTTTTTATCTATACAATTATTATGTATGTTATGAAGTTTGATCTTAACTTAAAATTATGTAAGTTGTAAAATTTGATCGGTAAATAATGTAAGTTATGAAATTTGATCTTAAAATTAGGTAATTTTGTATTCTTTTAGATTCATCATACGTGGCATTGTTACACCTAGGAGGATCCATTGTATCTCATTTGTGAGATATAAGGCAACCCGTTAGGTTTCCACCTATATACTTTGAATCTTTTTTTTCTATACAATTATTATGTATGTTATGAAGTTTGATCTTATCTTAAAATCATGTAAGTTGTGAAATTTGATCGGTAAATAATGTAAGTTATGAAATTTGATCTTAAAATTAGGTAATTTTTATGAAATTTGATCGGTAAATAATGTAAGTTATGATTTAAGGTTTAAGGTATTAGGGTTTAAGGTTTGGGTTTAGGGTTTTAAGTTTTGAGGTTTGGAGTTTAAGGTTTGAGATTTGGGGTTTAAGGTTGATGGTTTGGGATTTATGGTTTATGGTTTATTGTTTAGGGTTTAGGGTTTTAGAGTTTAAGGTTTATGGTTGGGGTTTGGGATTTGGGGTTTGGGGTTTGGGGTTTAGGGTTTGGGATTTGGGATTTATGGTTTAGGATTTAGGGTTTAAAGTTTAGGGTCTAAGGTTTAAGGTTTAGGGTTTACAATTTAGGGTTTAAGGTTTTAGGGTTTTATGGTTTATGGTTTATGGTTTAGGGTTTAATGTTTGGATTTTAGGGTTTAAGGTTTAGGGTTTAAAGTTTTAGGGTTTAAAGTTTAGGGTTTAAGGTTTTATGATTTTAGGGTTTAAGGTTTTAGTGTGTAAGGTTTAGGGTTTAGCATAAACCACAAATATAACTTAGCAAATAATATGCAATTATTACAATTTAAATATAACTTAGCAAATATTACGACTGAAAATGATGAAAGCATAGAAAACTATAAAAAGATTACTTGCTTTATGTACCGCTTCTTAACTCTCCTGAAACAATAGACGCTTTTTCCCCTGTTATTGTTCAAGTTTTGATGATTGACTTGAACTATTTGGCACCATAAGATGTCGATAAATTAACAAAAATCCTGTTCAGTTGAGAATAAAGATGCAACTAAGTCAAAATAAGAATAAAGATGCACCATAATTTATTTTTTATGGTGTAAGCATAAGAATTTTATATTTGAAATAGAGAAATAATTTTAAAAACTACCTAAAAGTTTATAAAGTTATTCATTAATTTATATTTTCCATTTACTTGAAAAGAATAATGTTTTTAGAAATATTTATAAAATAAAAACATTGAACTTCACTCCAAAGGTAATAAAAAAAGCCATAAATGTCTAATGTAAGTTATTGAATATTGTTGCAGAAGAGAGTCTTTTAATGTCATCCCAAATGTAGGGAAATTCAGCTAACACATTTATGTTTTGTTGATGATTTGCTTGTGTTTGCAAAGGGTCAACTGACTCTGCTTTTTGCTACTGAATAATATTTTGGATGTTTTCTATAGCATTTCGGATTGCGATGAATAAGGCCAAGAGTGAACTTTTCATTATGGGATCAACAATCATAAAGAATTATAGGGCTTTCTAGGGTCAAACTAGGCAATCACTGAAGGTACTTGGGAGTGCCCCGATTGCAAAAGGGTTGAAGAGTATGGATCGTAACAAATTAAAATTTGGTGGATAAGATAACAGGAGTATTAAATGTTGGGCAGCTAAACACCTTTCTTTTGTAGGAAGACTGCAGCTTTTGCGTTGTTTTTAGCATTAAGAACTTCACAGTGCAGTAACGCTCATTCCTCAAGTGTGGTAAAAGAAGTCACTCAATTATGCAATGCTTATCTTTGGGAATGAGCAAAGAAGGTGTAAAAGGTGTAAAGAAGATATGTCATCCCAAAGTAGAAGGAGGACTTGGGGTGAGGGATTTACATCTTTGGAACAAAGTGTGTATGCTTGCAAAATCGTGGGCGCTTTGGATGAAGGCGGGACTCTTTGGGTTGCTGGATTGAAGCATATGTTTTTAAAGGAGAAAATGTTTTTCAAGTACAGGCCAAGCAATATCATAGTTGGTCGTGGGGAAGTTACTAAAATTGAGGAGGTTGGTGCCCTTGTTGGGGGCTTTCTAACCACTTACAAGGCTAAG
The DNA here is from genome assembly GCA_025506655.1 of Gossypium rotundifolium. Taxonomy (NCBI): domain Eukaryota; kingdom Viridiplantae; phylum Streptophyta; class Magnoliopsida; order Malvales; family Malvaceae; genus Gossypium; species Gossypium rotundifolium. Next base: position 149,967,330 of record CP106728.1, read on the forward strand.
AAGAGTTGGGATACTTTGAGACATAAGCGAATAAAGATTCTTAGCATAAATTAGTATGGGGAACCTTTTCAATTCCACGACATTCTTTTATTGCATGGTTAGCGATGCATGATTGGTCGGCTACAAAGAGCGTAATGTTGGCATGGGGTCTACAAGTTGATTCAGTTTGTGTTCTCTGTCAAGTGTCATAATAGTTTAGAGACAAGGAACACCTTTTTGTGCGTTGTTCCTATTTAAGAGAATTATGGGGCTTGATAATGCTATCTTGTGAATTGCAACTTGTATGTTTGCATCTTAGCGGGATGAATGGAATGGGTTCAAAAAGTCATTAAGGGTAAAAGCTTGTTTGCAACTATACTAAAGATTGCTTGGAATGCAAAGATCTACCTAGTTTGGCAAGAGAGAAATAGGAGATCTCATGGTTATCTGAGGAAAAGCTGTAGAGTCATTGTTTGTTCAGTTGAAGAATATAGTTAGGGATAGGCTTACTAAAACTTGTATTGTTGTAAATAACTTAAATATGACAAAAAAGGGATTGGTCATGCAATTGGCTTAAATCAGTAACATACCTCTTAATGATGAAATAGTAGGTTCCTCGATCAACAAGAAAACTCGATTCCTCCTCGTAAGTCGCAAAAAAGGGAAGCGTTGAGTAACATTAACCCTAATTAATATTTGAGCAAACAAAATAAAAAGAAAATATTAAATAATCATCGACGGTAGTGAATCGTACCAAGGTGGTCGAAACTAGAAGGATTCGAGAGCCAGAAAGTGACCTAAATATGACAAACGAGAGGGGATTCAAGAAAAAGAAAAAGGAAGAGACTGAAATCAAAGCAATGTAAATAGATTTAGGAGATTGGGAAGTATTTCGCACTGTAAATCAAGAAAAATTTGGGGATTGGGAGGGGAAACGTGAAAGGGGATTAGGGATTAGGGATTAGGGTTTTCGGGAAATTGGAAAATGGGGGAATAGAATAGTCTTAGGCAATTAAAATGGATGGATAAAGAACGATGCCGTTTCAATAGAAAATTTAACCCTATTGCGGCGCTTTCCAATAAACGCCACTAAAAATTTCCAGAAAAAATGTAGTCGTTTTTCTTCCATATTGTGGCGTTTTGGGCTAAAACGCCAGTAATAATGGACCATATTTTTTTTAAAAAGCGCCGGTAATACATACTTTTTGCGGCATTTTCCGCTAAACGCCACTAACGATACTAACTGTGCCACAAAAACGATGTCGTGAAGCTTAATGTAAATATATATTTGCGGCGTTTTTTAAGAAAACGCCACTAAATATAGACTTATAGCGGCGTTTTATGACTAGCGCCACTAATACTTGACAGATATTTGTGGAGTTTTTACGGAATCGCCAATAAAAAATGTTTAAACGACGCTGTTTTGCATTGTACTGATATATTTTTGTGGCGTTTTATTCACAAACGCCACTAATTCATACAACAAATTTTCAAACGACGCCGTCTTTGAATCTATTGATGGCTTTTTGTATGCTTTTGTATAAAACGCATAAATTTTAATATCATTTAATCTATATATTTGTATACTATTATTAATTAATCCAATTACTTATTTTTATATGTATAAATTTAAAATATATCATAACTCTAAAATATATCATAACCCTAAACCCTAAAACCTTAAACCCTAAACCCTAGACCTTAAACTCTAAACCATAAACCTTAAACCGTAAACCTTAAACCCTAAACCCTAAACCATAAACCATAAACCATAAACCATAAACCCTATATCATAACTCCTAAACTATCAACCCTTAACCCTTAACTCTAAACCCTAAATTATAAGCCTTAAACCCTTAAACCCTATAAAACTCTAAATATATAACCCCGAACTCTAAACCCTAAACATCTTAAACCCAAAACTTTAAACCACAAACCTTTATAAACTCTAAGCCCTAAACACCATAAACCATAAAACCCTCAATCATAAACCCTTACAAATATATAAACCCCTATAACCACAAATACTAAACCTTAAATCAAAAACTCTAAACCACTAAAACACTAAAGTATAAACATTAACCCCTAAACCATACGACCCGCATATTACACCCTAAATGCTAAACCCTTAACACTAAGGCAAATTTTTTACACTTTTTATATTTACATGAAAACGAAGTCGTTTTTGTTTTGAAATAAAAATTATATTGTGGCATTTTTGTTAAAAAAGCCACTAAAGATTACATTTAACGGCGTTTTTATAACAAACGCCACTATAAGTCAGACTTTAGCGGCATTTTTTTAAAAATCGCCGCTAAATTTATCCCATGTTTACACTGTAATTAAAACGGCATCGTTTTTGTTTTGAAAGAAACAATTTAGTGGTGTTTTTAACAAAACGCCGCTAAAGATCACATTTAGCGGCATTTTTGTAAAAATGCCACTAATTTTTTCCCATTTTAACATTGCAATTAAAATGTCATCGTTGTTGTTTTGAAATAAAAATATTTTTCAAGTTTGGTAGAAACCGCCGCTAAAGGTCAAGCATTAGCGGCATTTTATAAAAAGCTACCGCTAAAGGTCCAAGCATTAGCGTTTTATAAAAGTCGAGATTTAGTGGCATTTTCTTAAAAGCGCCGCTATCGTCGGAGATTTAGCGGCGTTTTCTCAAATGCACCACTATATATCATTTTTAGTGGCATTTATTTAAAAAACACCGGTATTGATCATTTTTTTACGGCATTTTCCTTCAAACGCCACTATTGTGTAATCTTGGTGGCGTTTTTGTTTAAAACGCCACTAAAAACGCCGCTAAAAGTCTGATTTGGTGTAGTGCCACTTTTAAGTCCAACTCATCTCCCAAATCTTCCCTCAAATTCCAATTTGAGTTTATTTTCGGGTCTTCCTTAATTTCCTCCTCCAAAATAGGTATAGAGTTTACTAACTTCCTAGTAGCTTCTTAATACAGAATTTGCTCAACCATGGTGCTCCAAGAACCTGTTGCTTCTTATTGCACCTTTGCTACAATTGCTACAAATCATTTAACTAAGTTTCTATATGTTTATGCCTTCAACTTTTCCAAAGCTTATCCAAGAGCATTCGTTGTTCCACATCTATAAAAGTGCCCCTCAAAGTGAGATATTGTATTTTATCTTCTTGAATCATTTCATGCCCTTTCCAAACAACCTCTTATATCATATGATTCATCGTAATAAGATGTTGGATGATGCAATCACCCAATATCATCCTATAATCTTGAACTTCTCTTAGTAGCTTATCTACACTTTCACATTGTTCTAACGTAGTGATCACTTCAAGCACACGTAACTCTACTACCACATCTATAAAAGAAATTTCATACAAAATTTAATGCCGAATCGATAAGATTTGATATCATTATCCTCTCCTTAGATAATATCACCTCAAAGGATCACTAAAATCATGACTTTGTGAAACATTAAGGAACAGTGCTACAAGTCTTATCAACAATCATACTATGTTCCCAAAGGACTAAACACATGAATTCCTGTATGCAATATTTCAATTTATATATGCATTAAACAAACAAATTCAGCATCCTAATCTCAGTTGAAACACGACATTCCTAAGGCAAGTACCTTTAGAGATAATGTAATGCCCAATTTAATCTTAAAATTGACTAAACTCTAGCTCTGATACCACTCAATGTGACATCCTACACCTGACCTAAACAATAAAATCGAATGTAGGATTTCATATATGTTATTAGAGCAATTTGAATTATCATGAATTATTTCATTGAAGCTAAATAGTGAATGTAGCATAATTTCATATATTTTCATGTTGTGTAGGCGTAATGTACTTGATTGAGGTCAAATGGGCCCACTTATAATGACCCAAGGTTATACGAGGTCAAACACGGAGTCAAGATACGAATCATAACTCAAATTTTCAAAATAGAGTGATGTGTCTCAAGACCATGAAACCATGTCTCGAGACATGCCTTCCCTGTTTCAGACCTCTAGGTTCAAAGTTCATTGTCTTGAGACAATAAGGTTCATGTCTCGAGAGTTAAGCCTCAAGTCTCGAGGCTTAAGACAAGGTCTCCAAGTCCCTCAGCTTCGATTTTTGTTGGCTTAAGACAAAAGCCTTTAAGTCTTAAGGCTCTAAATTGGATTTTAGTTCGACGTTTGTTGTCTTGATCCATGTCTCGAGACTACTACATTGATGCCTTGAGACTTGCTTGGCAGATTTCGAGACTTACACTCAGAAATGCACCAAAATCGTCAAATTTGTTCTTGATGTCTCGAGACATGCTATTAGTGCCTCAAGACTTGGATGTTGAAATGCCTACAATGCACATTTTAAGTCATGCAAATAAACTCCTAAACAAACCTAAACAAGGCCAATATAATAGCATGTAACACTCCTATACCCAACCCTACTACTGAGTCAAATATAAGAATGTTACATTTGGTTCTAGAGTATTCCTGGTTAAGTTTGGACACTAATCATATTCCTCGTCATATTTTAGTCTTACCTGCATGTTTTTCTCATATTACAACTATACCGAACAAAACCAAGTAAAACTTTTGAAAAAAATTTGTTTCGAATTAACATTTTGTAAAAAAACAAGGCCCAGGTATCGATACTTTTGCTAAGGTACCGATACTTTTGCTTAGGTATTGATATCCCTATGCTGTATGAATACCATTTTGAGCTTCAATGTTGAAAGATTTAGGAAAAAATACCCTAAATACCCATACTTTGCTCAAAGTATCGAGACTTTACCCATGGTGCTGATACCAAAATGCCATTCTCTTTTTTTTTTTTTTTTTTGAAACCAACATTGATTTACTCATTTAGTCCCTCACATTTTGTCCATTTAGCCCTATTTGCTTGATTATTTAAAACTATATTAAATTACATATCTACTTTGAACATACAAGTTCTGATGCTTTATTTCTAACATGTAACTCATAACCATATATAATATTTCATATGGATTAAACAAGTTTCACACTTTACATTTTAGTCCCTTGACATTTTCTTGCAGAAATACTCACCTAAGGACATGCCATTTATTGAAATAACAGAAAATAAAACTTTACCCTTTTCTTTGGTCCATTTAAGTCTTGATGTGATAAGATACGGCCTATCCTCGAGTCTTTTAATTGTTTATCGTTACTTACGCACATAAAACACATGTTAAGCTATTGCTAGCATAGTAAGGGCTAGTTTAGCATTGCTTTTGAAAAATACTTTTAAAAAGTTTCATGAAAAATTACTTTTGAGAAGTACTTTTAAAAAGCTTAATTTAAGATTTAAGTATTTAGTATTATTGTCAAAAAGTACTTTTGAGAAATAAAATGTCCATTTTAAACATGATATTATAAAGTAACAAATATATATTTAAATAATGTTCAAATTAGTTAATATTATGATATTTTAGCAAGAATATAAAATAATTTATTATAACTTATTAATATTTTAATATATGAATATAAAATTTAAATATTTTAAGCAATTAATATTAATTATTTATAAAATTAGATATTAACACATTTGTATTATTTTAAGAAATATTTTTTAATTAATAATTTTATTTTAAAATATAATTTGAATATATAATCCTTATTAGATATTAACATGATATAGATAATATAAACCTAACAAATTAAAATACAACATGTATTTGGATTAAAGTTTCAATAAGGGTAATATTTATATACCAAATATAAATATTAAAAGTTTTACATTAGCATTTGCAATCTAAAGTGAATTCATTAAACTAGAAGCTATAACATATCTCCAATTGAATTGTTTGATTCACCATCATCATCATCATCATCACTTTCTCCATCATGCACATATTCCGGATCAACAATATTCTCATATGCGCTGTTAATATTTTCGTATTCCATAAAATCTACATTGTTTCGATCGACATGTTTTCAGATAAAACTATGTATACCATTGTAGTAACAACCATCATTGTTTGCATTCTAAAACTATATATCCTGTTAACAAAGAAAAGTTTTGTTTATTCCCATGTATATTATAAGAAATAAAGGGTACGGACAGGGACACAACCAATATATTTAAACCTGTTCCATTATTATTAACAAATTGAAGAAAGTTCTATATATATATTTCTTTTCTATATTTAATACGCAAATTATTATATGCAAATAAATCAATTTATAATATGTTTAAAAATCATCGAACCCTGAAAAAATAAATCTTTCTAAATCGTAAAACAGAAAAGAAATAAATGAAATTCAAACCATGTGAAGACTACAGAGCATGTTTATACACCTATAGTAATTAATGGTGCTTTCTGTCAAACAACGTACCCTTTTTTTCAAGCAAGCAACAATTTATGCCAATGCCTAGTAGCAATGCAAATACGTGCTCCCATAACAACAAAGCGCACCAAACTAGAGCAGTAGCAGAGACCACATAAACCACCACCATCCAGAATCAAGGAGCCAGGGAACTTGGCTGTTTGTTTGAAATTATAACTTTCAATGAAACCAATAAATAAGAAAGTCACTACAATTACCACTGCCACCAATGCTTTACTCAAAAGTGCTACTACACACGAGTAATAGAAAGACCATTCGAGCATCAGTGACAGCCATTAAAAGAAATAACACACACCACCACCTAACATATAATCCACAATCAATGGCAATGCATTTACTTTTAGTTCCTAAGTCACCATTAGTTATTTTCATTACCTTAAGAGCTAATTATCATGGGTAGTAGGTTAAATTCTTGAGATGAACAAACGTAGCATTGTCTAACGCAGAGCACAAAACTCATCAAGCTCAGATCTTTCATTTTACCATAATCTGGTATGAGTACGACTATGACTATGAACATCTAATCAAAAGGAGGAAAGGTAATGATGTCGTATCTAACATATTCATATCTAATGATATTCCAAAAAGTGTTGATGAATGGTATAATCTATGAAGCATGGACACGGACACGCAATACGGGTACGACACGATACGGATACAGCGACACAGTAATTTTTAAAAAATGAGGACACGGGTACGGTAGGATACGGCAATAAAAAATATTTTTATTTTATATATATTTATGTTAAAATACTCAATGTAAATAAAATATTGATATTTTCATTAATATATAATTAATTCTTTTCATTATAAATTTATAATTATATAAAACAATACATTAATTAATTTTTCACAACATTAATTTTTTCTTTTTTTACACAAGATTAATTTTAGGCATTAATTTTTTTTCAACATTAAGCATTAACTTTTTTTTCAGCATTAACTCTCTTTTATCTTTTTATGCAGCCCATTTTTTTCTTTCCCATTTACTCCTTTTTTTCTTTCACATTTACCGTATTTACCTTTGCCTTGCTCTGTTTTTCATTCTCTCGCAAAAAATTCAGCAGACTCGGAGTATCATTTTTGACACGCTTCAAGGCGTGTCCGTACGATCCGTCCGTGTCGGCGTGTCCGTGTCGGACACGGGTACGGCACACCGCACGAGAGGATTTTTGCCGTGTCGGTGCTTCCTAGGGTATAATTTGTATAAATATTATAGTCATTCAATGTTCTTACTCATTATTGCCAAGTTCTTATAAACAAGTAATAAGTTGTAAAACTCACAGGAAATATTCTCAATATAACCTGTCTTGCAATCTATGTATTATATATGCTTATATGTGATCATCTATTCACAAGTTAACAAAGATTGGTCTATAGTAAAATTCATTACACCGAGAATCGTGATCCAGCAAATCAAAGGGGAAAAAAAAAAAACTAGCAGAAGAATCAAACTCAGCATCCAAACAAAGAACCCAAGAAAATCAAAGGTGAAACGAGAAAGTTTACCTGAAAATGGAGAGCAACCAAACTCAGTAACAACCAAAAAGAGCATAACCTAAAATGGGGAAAATGAAAAAATTAAATGGGGAGTTGATATGAGACATGGCATTATGGCAGTAGAAAGAGAGAGAGAGAGAGAGAGAGAGAGACAGAGAGCAACAAAAACCTTGAAGAAAATGAAATAAAGAAAATAAAAGAGAAGGGAGAACTAGAGAACGTCAGTTTTGAAAGAGAAAAAGAAAAAGAAAAAGTACCGTGTGTTTTGGGAGAAAAAAAATGGAGGGATAAAAAAGTAATTTACCTTTAATAAGTGCTTTTGGCTCAAGAAAAGTTAAAAATTATAAGTTTTACATTTGAGCAAAAGTGCTTTTTAAAAGCTAAATTTTTAAGCAAAAGGTACTTGTTTAGCACAACTTTAAAGTAAAAATTGCTTTTAAAAAATACAGCTAAACAAAACTTAAGTAAAACTAGAAATTTAATTATGTTTCTATCTATCATAAACTTAATTACTTATTAATATTACACAGAATTATTTAATGACCCGTATTTTTCATTATTTCATAATTCACAATTTTATTAATAGGCCTCCTCATCTATCGCCAATATTGTAATTGGTCCCTTTAACACATTTAATCTTTTACTGTTTCGATTAACTGATACAATATTTCAATTATTTTTCTGATGTTATTCAGAACTTATACTCGTAATTAACTCAAAGTTTGCCATTTAATTTTCACGTATTTTCATTCTTTACTATTAATTTATCATATTACATTTTAGTCCATTTTTAATACACTTCATTTTCTTGATTCTTCTTTTAATAGGTATGACATTTTAACATTCAATAGAGAAAACCCCTTTTTACCTTTCAACAAAGAATGTCATTTACCTTTTTAAATAGAAACCCAGTAGAATAAACAAAACACTTGGGATATACAGAACTGGTACAGAGGTGAGCTAAAGTGCACTAATAGAACAATAAGTATTGAAGTTCGATAACAGAGCAGTGGGCACCGTAGTGCATTATGAAACATTGGGCACTATAGTGCATTTTGGAATAGTGGATGGTTAAAATTTCCTTAATGGCATGTTATCTATATCCTAATAGTTCCTATCTCGTCTACATGGGCTTCATTTTCATCAAATTATAGCATTTATTCAGTCAAGAAATATACTATAGATTTACAATTTTCTCAATTGAGTCCTCTTCTTCACCATGTAATATAGCTTGTATTTCACTTTAGATCAAATACACATAATATCATCACTATGTAACAGCCCGATTTTGGTGCTAGTTGAAACAGGGTTTTGAAACCACTAATCCGAGGTTGGAGAAAATTATTTTTAATATTATTTTATGTGTTATAGCATGATTATATGAGTGCATGAAAATTTTGGTGAATTAATTGTAGTGATTACTTGCTTAATTTCGAAAAAGGACTAAATCGCATAAAAGACAAAATTTGTGTTCTACAAATTTGAGGTATCAAATAGCTATAGAATATTAAATTGGAGGTCCTTAATGTGCAATTAGGCCTTTAGAGGAGTGTTGGCCAGCCATAGAGACAAAGAAAAGACATGGTCAATGGTTAGGTAGTATTTGGTGACTTAATTGAGTAAGAATATATATATATATATATATATATAATAAAAAAGAAAGCTATCATCTTTTTCCTATCATCTTCTTCTTCCACCAATTTTTCACTCAAACATAAGGGTTTGGAAGCTTGAATTTTCAGCAACTTACACTCCTTGCAAGTAAGTGATTTTGGTGATCATTCTTTATAATTTTTGTACTTTTGTGACCATTATAGCATGATCTAGCTAATGAGGGGACTAATTTGCAAAATAGTTGAGAGTCTAAGGTTTTTACATGTGAGTAATTATGTATTTTCTGAAATTTTATGGAAGAAAATGAATTTGGTTGTTAAATACACAACTTTTGTGAAAAGGGTTTCTATGAAAACACTTAAAAGGACCTTTTTGTAAATGTTATAAAATAGGTGATAAATGTGTGTAATAATTGGAATTGTGAATTGCTATAAGAGGGAATATGAATCGGCTAGGCTTGGGTGTGTGAAAAATGAACACATTTCATTTTACGAGCCTTAGGGCAAAATCAAATTTTGTAAAAGTTTAGGGGCAAAACGGTAATTTTTCCAAAATATGAATTTTGGAGTAATTTGATTAATGTGAGTATTTAATAAGTTAAATATGTCATTATAGATCAATAAGAACGTGGAATTAACCTTGACTGAGAAAAAAGGCAAGGTTTCGGACTAAATTGCAAATTGATTTATTTTGTATCTAGGTAAGTTTATGTGTAAATGATACATCCTTTTTACTTATGTTTTTACATATTAATGCATGGTGTGAAATGTGAATGAATATTATTGATATTTATTAAAATGATAGAAAGTGGGAAAATTCTCGGATGAACCTTCGGAATAGAAAAAAAAAGATACGGATAAACATCCATGAACATTTGATTATTGGTGGGCTGTGTGTGATACCACCGTGAACATGTGATTATTGGTGGGCTGTGTGCGATACCACCTTGATATTTATTAATGGTGGGCTGTGTGTGAAACGGTGCCGTGTATCCAGTATTATTCTGAAGTGTTCATCGAGAAAATTTGTCTAAGTGGAATTACAATGGCTTTGTGGTGATAAGTGCAGGGTATAAGTGCATATAAATGTGAGCAATGTTTATGATATGTGTTTGGGATGTGGTAAGATTTGAAATGAGTAACTATAATTACGAGGATCTAAATTGTTCTTGATTAGTATGTAATGTTCTTGATTGATAAGTATGTGGTATGATGTTCATTGTTTACATATAGACTTACTAAGCTTAAAGATTACCCCTTTCTATTTTCCATTGTTTTATAGTGTCAAAGAGCCAGCTTGGGATACAAAAATCGTCGGAGGATCACCCACACTATCCACACATTTTGGTATAGTTAGATTTAGCATTTTGAGTATGGCATGTATAGGGACTTAGTCTTTTATTGAATGTCATATTGTTTTGGCCAAATGTGTTGGCTTATTTGAAGAATAATTCTTTTGTATACAGCCATAGTTGATGGCTATTTCTTATTAATGTATGAATTGATGATGTTTTTTTTCATGAATGTGTAGGTTGCATGGTTGAGTAGATGGTATAGTTATACATGAATAAATAGGTTGCTTAATGTGGCTTATGATGGTGCAAGTAGGGTGGGCATAATGGGCATGGTAAATAACCTTGTCCTTGTCCATACAGGTAGAAACACGGGCGTGTATCTAGGCCGTGTGTGACACACGGTCTGCCTCATGGGCATGTGGTTTGGCTGTGTATCCCTCTGCATTCTAAATTGGCAAAACAGAATGCTTAGTAGTAACTACACGAGTTGAGACACGACGTGTGTCTCAACCGTGTGGAAGACACGACTATAGGACATGGGCGTGTGCCCAGGCCGTGTGAAGTCTACACCTGAATTTAGGAATTTAATTCGCCACACGGTCTAAGGACATAGTCGTGTGTCTTGGTCGTGTGACATTATTGGGATGATGACGTCAGAAACAGAATGTCAAGGTTTTTGCACACGGGCCAGACACGAACGTGTCATGGCCGTGTGAGGGACACGGGTGTGAGTCAGGCCGTGTGAAAACCCCTGTAAGTTCGAATTGAGAAATAAATCCACACGGCGTGGGACATAGGTGTGTCCCTATATGCTTAGGCCGTGTGAATCACACGATCTGTCAACATGGCCATGTTATCGAGTCACACGGGCATGTCACCCTTCCACACGGGCATGTGCCCCTATTTCTAATGTCATTTTCCAAGGTTTTCCAATGAACCCGATTTGATCCGGAAACGTTTCTAAGATGCGTTTTGGGTTTCGTAAGCCCGTATTAAGGATGTTAAGAGAAATTTTGAAAATTTATAAATTTGAACGGACTTTTATGATTTAGAATTGTGGTTTTGCTTGTGTTTAATATAGGTAACGCCTCGTACCCTGTTCCGACGTCGAATACGGGTAAGGGGTGTTACACACTATATCACTTTTACATTTTTCACAATTTAATCATTGTAACAATATTTAATATAATTATATCTTCCTCTTTCATTAATACATGTAACTTGTCTCCATATTTAATAATATTCCATAATTCACTAATAATTCTTATTATACATTTCACATATCATTTTTGCATATTTTTCAATCTAGTCTTTAGGACATCAATTCAATAAATAGAACTTTCATATCTTTTTAATACATGTAATATGTTTCTCTATCTAATATAATTTCCATAATCCTTCACTAGATCTTATCATATTTAACTCATGTTACTTTTACACATTTAACAATTTAGTCCTTCTCTCTCTCTCTCTCTCTCTCTCTATTTCATTCTACACTTTCATAACACTACTAGATCATTCCACTCATTATTCATATATACATTTTAACTCATATATTCATTTACTTATAATAATTATTCTATCAACTTTAATATCTTTTACAATTTAATCCTTTTATGTACTTTTAATCTTTTCTCTCTTTTCTTTCATTTTCTCATCCATTACTTAATAAACACAACCACTTTATTATTTCTTTTCACTTAGTCATTACCATATATTTTTCTTCACTTATTAATCATGTAAGCTTGTAATTAAATATCATATTAAATCTATATTTATCCTAATAATTAACAACATATTAAAAGTAAGTTTGTAGATGTACTTACAACTTTAGGCTTGAAATCAAGCTTTTTCTTCCTTTGGCCACTCTTTTGCCTTATTTCTCCACTTGTTTCTCATTTTCCTTTACTATTTCTTCATTTTCCATATCAAAACATATAATATTTTCACATTAAAACCATCCTATCATATCATTGTTCAACTAAAATCAACATTTATTTCAAGTTAAGTTGATGGTTCTTAACTTAAACACTTATATTCAATACTAGCTCCAATTTTATCTCTCCCCCAAGACATTCATGGATGCACCTTTTATGGAATTTAGGTAGTTATTACACTTCTCTATTGATTCCACTCACTAATTATGAAGAAATTTTGAAGAACTAAGTTTAATTGGCTTGTATTTGGTGAGAATGACTTAATTGAAAGAAAATAAAAAGTTAGGATGGTGGTGGACGCTGGTAACATGAAACTCAAATAGCTGATGGTTATTTATAGCCTTTTTCATCTTTTCTTTTCTCCAATTTTCTAGTCTCTTCCATTTAAATATGTTTTTATTTTATTTACTATTTACCCTTTTTATTTCTAATTAATTACAATATCTTTTCAATAATTACTATTTTACCTTTCACCTTTCCTTTTAATTCCATGTATGATTCATCCTTCTTTTTGGTACATTTTCTCCTCTAGTCCCTTGTCTTTTTCCTTCAATTCCATTTAATCACTCTAACTTTCAATTTTCTCACTTTGGCCCTATTACTTTTTACACTCTTACAATTTATTCGATACCCCGAATTAGTTTCTTTCAACATACATACTTTTCCTGTCACCTTCAATACCTATCTTCATTATCTCATCATACTAAAAATTTCTAATTTTTGACTTTTCCGAATTCTGATTAATTTACCTTAGATTTTCTACTATTCCAAACTACGGGAATTATGGAGATGTTATATAGCAAATCGATGTACATCAATTTAACAATAAAAAGCACATTCAAAACACCTAAGATCATGGTGCTTAATACATAATACCAAAACATAAATGACCAATAAATTAATAACACAAATACATATGTACATGAATTCAAGCACAACAATTAATGTTTAACTCATACTAAGCATCAAAGTTCATCATGTGAACTATAACATACCAAAATATGACCAAAGCACAACAACTAACCAAATACACCAAGTGAGACCCATAATACTCCCTAAACTTAGGAACATGTCATATACATGCTAAGTCCAAAAGAGTAATACAAAATTGATTGAGTTGAGATGGGGTCTTTAGATGCTGCCAAAGTTTCACGATCTAATCAAAGATCTACTGTCACCTGTGCATGAAAACAAACACATTCTCACGTTGGATCTGGTGTCTTAAGTGTAGTATATTCATTTTTTGCATACTTATATTTTTTGAACAAATTGGTTAATAAAATAACCATTGTTTACATTAATATTCTTTGTATAATATGCTTAATGATTTTTGCACACAAAGCAAAATGGAAGTAAATATTGGTTCCCTGGTTCTCAAATGTTTAACTCATACTAAGCAGTATTACGTGGTTGGGTCGTAATATGGAAAGCTAGCTTGTATTTGTAGATAAACTTAAAAATGTTCTTAGTCTAATCGAAAATAAACAAATCGATTAAAAAACTAATATGACATCTATCAAGTGCAATTTGGGAGATGCTTTCTCTTAAGCATCGAAATGGATGACTCCTATAAGAGAGAGACATAGATGTGATTGATTGGACTGACAATAAATTGGACAGGACCAAAGTAGAATAAATCCTAAATTCGTTTATAGATTTATTCTTTTGTGACATTCATAATATGGCATACATAAATCCTGATTGGATGATGGACTATGTATGCGTGACTCGTATACTTTGATGTAAGTAAAAGCCTGAGTTCAAATAAATAAGGAACCAAAAGCTAGTGTGTTGAGTCTACGACTTCTGTAGTATGTAGTATCATTCACAATAGTGGAATTTATAGCCTGACTAAAGGGCAAATGATATCCTCTCATCGACATTACATGATATATGAAAAGTAAATATAGCCACGAGTCATTTGTCTTTGTGATAAATGACTTGATTACTATTGGATAGTAATTGACTTTTCATGAAAGATGATATAATGATTACCATGAGATAAAATAGGATCATATTAGGAGAACGAATTTATCCCAAAGAGATTAATGAAGTCTTGTGAGGGTGTTAAACTAAGCCTTATTGGATAATATGTTTTGATATAACAAATTAAAATGTTTTTGAATAAAAGTAAAGTTGAGCAATTTCATAAAATCAAGTTAAAATGGTTTCAATTGAGTCAGATATTTTAAAATATGTTTTAACTATTTTCAAACTAGTTAGAATTGTTATACATTTTGTCTAAGTATCGATATTTTACAAGATATCGGTACATTTCTAATAATAGATACCAAATTGAAATTATGTTTCTTTCAAACCCTGGTACGTATCGATTCGGTATTGATACTTTTCTTAAGATATTGATATTCTTGCTCCAACGGTCACTGAAATCTTCATTAATTACAAAAAATATCGATACCCTTTTAGTAAGTATCGATACTCGTTGCTACAGGTGTAAAACCCATTACCCGTATTCAACGCCAGAATAGGGTACGAGGCATTACTAAACTTATACACAATCAATCATACAATACCGAGACCTGACTTTTCACTCCAAATTAAAATTTTTTATAACACCTTTTAAGCAAGCCTACGAGGCCTAAATCACACTTTAGGAAATAGTTTAGGATCAAATCGAACTCTTTAAAAGATCCTTAAAAGACTTAGACAAATTTTCATTAAACAGAGCCACACGCCCGTGTGAAAGATGGAACACGCCCGTGTGGCATATCACATGCCCGTGTTTCACACTCGTGTGGAATTATTTTCCACTTCGAACCTACAGGGGTTTTCACACTACCTGACACATGCCCGTGTCCATATCCCATGTCCCTCACACGGCCACGACACGCCCGTGTCTTCACCCGTGTGTGAAAACCTTGACATTCTGTTTATGATGTCATCATCTCAATAAGGTCACATGACCAAGGCATACCCCGTGTCCTTAAACCATGTGTCGAATTAAATTCCTAATTTCAGTGTAGATTTCACACAGCCTAGGCACATGCCCGTGTTTTAGGTCGTGTCTCCCACTCGGTCAAGACACACGGTCGTGTCTCTGCCCGTGTGTTTACTACTGAGCATATTGACTTGCCAACCCTACATGCATGGGGACACATGGCCTCTCAACACACCCATGGGGCTGATCGTGTGTCACACACGGCCTAGACACACACCCGTGTGTCTACCTGTATGGACAATTGTAAGGCTATCTACCAAGCCATTACCACTCTACAAAGCAACACACTTATACCAAATCAATTCAACATATATCATGACCATAAGGCACTTCTAAGAACTCAAAATTTGGACATCCACACAAACTTACACTTCATGAATTTCATCATCATTGAATATATAAACTTGTCAAGTAATGACCCATTTCCAATGACCACTTACAAAATGAATTTCATAAAATTAATAGCCAACACTTTGGCTAACAAATATGACATAACAAAATGACCAAGTCCTATACATGCCATACTCAAAATAAATCTAACTTTGCTATACCAAAGTGAAGTTGATAGTGTGATTTTCGAACTCCGACGTTCCACGAATTCCCAAGCTAGCTTGGCAATACTACAAGGAAAAGGGAAATAAGAGGGGTAAGCATAAAACTTAGTAAATTTGCATGAAATAAATAGCAACGATAAGGCTCATAATGCCATCCATCCATTACATTAAATAAGAACACAAAGTCTCAAGCACATTGCTATAACTTACTCATGCTTACTCTTACCAATTACATGTCATAACACATATCTAATACATTTCTCGTGAATTATTCACATGTACCTGTATCACTTCATCACATATCTTTAGTACTAATTTCATATCTTTATGAGCTTAACTATTTATCTTAATGAATCACTTAGAATATCTGAGAACACATAATCATCATCATTTACATAACACAACACCAATGCCATATCCCCGATATGGTCTTACATGAGGTCACATCTTAATACCGATGCCATATTCCGGATATAGTCTTATACAGGATCTCGTATCAATGTCGATGCCATATCCCAAATGTGGTCTTATACAATTTCTCAACTCGGTGTCGAGGCCATGTCCCAGACATGGTCTTATACGGGACCTTACCAATCTCGCGTCTCGATAATGATATCCTTTCACATCTTAAAGTCCAACCGGGACTTCAACATCGTAAATTTTCATCATTTTCTCATTCAACATCATTTCTCACTTTCATGGAAATGATATACATCTTAAATAATATTAACATTTTAAAATTCAATAACATGATGTTGAGTTTATTACACACAAACTTACCTCGATTTTAAAATAGACCAAATCACTGATTTAATCCGATACCTTACCTTTTTTCGGTCAAGGTTAATTCTTCGTTCCTCTTGATCTATAATAGAAAATTAGCTCATTTAATTACCCCATCAATCTACACATTTCAATAATCATACTTTGGCAAAATTACCATTTTGCCCTTAGACTTTCATAAAATAACTATTTTACCCCTAGGCTCGTAAATCGATTCTAATCGAATTTCCTCCTTTTACAAGCCTAGATGAACATTTATTACTCTTGTGGCAATCCTCAATACTCAATATTTCACACATTTAACACCTATTGTATAACCTTTACAAAAAGTCCTTTTAGATGTTTTCATGGCAACACCTTTCACAAAAGTTGTTTATCTAACAACTAAGACTTATTTTATTCCATAAAAATGCAACAAAAAACATAAATTCTCACATGGAAAAACTCTAAAATTTTGACCATTTTGCAAAATAGTCCCCTCTTTAGCTAGATTAAGCTTTAGGGGTTCCAAAAGTACACATAGTATCAAGAAATGATCATCAAAGCACTTTCTTGTAAGGAGAAAAGCTTGCTGAAATTTTTGAGCTCTCAAACCCCTATTTTGCTGCCAATTTTCAGTGGAGAAAATGAGTGAATAGAAGGTTATCATCTTTTCTTTATTTTATTCTATTTTATCAATTTAATCCACCTAATCCACCAACTTTGACTAATTTTGAATTCTTTGTCCCCTATGGCCAGCCACCCTATTTTTTAAGGGTCTAATTGAACATTAAGAGCCTCCAATTAATATTCCATAGCTATTAAATACCTTTAGCTTGTAAAATAGAACTTTTGCACTTTATGCGAATTAGTCCTTTTCGCAATTAAGCATACAATCCCTAAAATTAAAGCACCAAAATTTTCATGCACCTATATAATCATGTTATAACTTATAAAATAACATAAAAATTATTTTGCCGACCTCAGATTAGTGGTTTCAAACCACTCTTCCGACTAGCCCCAAATCGGGCTGTTACAGTAGGTGTAGTTTATGACCGGGTATTTCATCCCCAACGACTATATTTTCTTCTACATCAAACAAAATGGTTGGAAATCAATTAGAGGGTATAAATACCATCTTCCAAAGGTCTAGAAACAAGAAGAGCAATGTGCAAAGCTTAAAGATAAATGAAAACAACCTAGAGCTTAATTCTTTCATACCTTTTCTTATAGACACTTATGAGCTTTCATTGTTTTCATTTAGCTCAAGTGTTCTTCTTTATATTTGTGCTTAATTGGTAAACATCCTAATCATGTGAGGACTATTTTTTTTTTTAGTTATTTGTATCTATTTTGAGAGAGGGTTTATTTTTAAGGTTTGGGTAGAAACTTTAAGGGAGTTGTATCTTAAGATTTTTGGGTATAAGTCTTAAGATAGATTGTAAAGTTAAACATTGTCCTCAAAGTTTTCCAAATTAGTGAATTTGGGAAAATCCTTAGCTGTGGAAAGCTAAGGCAGTGGAGTAGGCAATTGGGGCCGAACCACTATAAATCATTGTGTTCTTTGTTGCACAATTTTTGTTGCTTCCACTATAACTTCTCAAAGGCCAATTCAACCTCACTATCGTCGATCTCGAGTTGATCCTTCCAAGCTAACAATTGGTATCAGAGCTAGTCTCTAAAGAAGGTTTAATAACCAAGATAAGATCCTCGAAGAAGCTTAAACTCTACCATATTGGGAGAAGGGCATTCCACCATGAGGCCTCCTCTATTCAATAGCTCCAACTACTCATATTGGAGAAAAAGAATGAAACTATTCATCCAAGCCAACGACTATGAAGTTTGGAGGATTATTACAAATGGACCATTAATTCCAATGAAGAGGGTCGAAGGTTTTATTGTCTCAAAGGAAGAAAGTGAATGAGATAACAATGATATCAAGAAGATACAATTAAATACAAAAGCTATGCACACTCTATTTTGTGCTATTATTGCAAATGAGTGCAATATAATCTCCTTGTGTAACAATGCCAAAGAAATATGGAATAAGCTTGAAGTCACCCATAAAGGGACAAGTAGAGTTAAGGAGTCCAAGATAAGTCTCCTCACCCTTTATTATGAGTTGTTTAAAGAAAAACTGGAAGAAAGAATCAAGGAGATGTTTGATCGCTTCACCCACATCATCAATTGTCTCAAGCCCTTGGGAAGATCTATCCCAACAAGGATATAGTGAAGAAGATGTTGAATAGTCTCCCAACATCTTGGGAAGTTAAAGTGACGATAATAGAAGAATCAAAAGATCTCAACTCTCTCTTCCTTGATGAACTCATTGGTTCTTTGCTTACATATGAAATGAGGCTTAACAAAGGAAGTGAAGAAGGAATAATTATAAAGAAGAATGTTGGTAAAGCTTTAAAATCCACCATTAATAAAAATAGTGAATCAAGTGAAAAGTGGATGAAGATAAATATATAGGCATGTTTACTAGAATATTCAAGAGATTCATGAGGTCCAACAAAGAAAGAGAATTTCAAAAGAAGGAAGGACTCAAGCTTGAATCTACCAAGGATAAAGATCCTATTATTTGCTATAAGTCCAAGAAACTGGGATACATCCAGTATGGTCTAGCAAACAAAATGCCTATGTTGCTGCTTGGAGTGATGAAGATTCATCCGATGATGAAGTAGCCAACTTATGCCTTATGGCCATAAATTATCCTAAGGTAACTTCTAATTCATCTACTTTAAATGATTATTCTTTTGATAAGTTGCAAGATGCCTATGATGAATTATGTAACACCCCAAACCCGGTCAATACGCCACGACCGAATCTGGTATGTCACTAAGGAAAATAATTTTTGAAAGAATCGAATTAACAATTAAATTTTGTGAAAAACTCTTTGTAATTCTTTATTTGTCGAAAATAAGTTAAAATTGAAATTTACTTGAAATTACATAAAACTTTAAAACTTAGTTGATAAATCATATGATAGAAAACATTTATATCTTTTAAGAAAATTGAAATATCATTTTGGAAAATCCGTTTGCAATTAAGTATAGAAACTTGAATTTTGGAAATCACTTAATCTGTTGAAAACATTTAACTTGTAATTTTACTATTGAACTATTCATGTTACCCGATGGTAAGATTTTTAAAACCATTATGAGTTTTTAGTTTAGAAAACTTTGGGCTCAATTATTAAATTAACCAAGTAATTTAAAAGCCATATTTTAAACATATTCAAAACATAAAATAATCCAAAACATAATTAAATGTGCCTTATTACAAATCCATAAAATATGAAAACCAAATTAAAATAAAGTACCCAATTGGAAATTCATGTAAAACCAAATTTTATTGCATGGCCTCCTCGAGTTCATCCCGCTTCTCATCCGCAAACTCACGAATCACCGAAAAGATAAGGAGAAGGTGAGTCACCAAGACTCAAAGTGCATATTCCTCTCCGGGTAAATACCACATACTTACACAAATTATAACAAAGCAACATATATGTATAATGCACCCAACCTAGCCATCCATAAGTCCTTTTCACCCCGTGTGGTACCAAACCACTGGTGGTGCTAAACCATCGGTGACCAAGTCACGATATAAATGTGATACCAAATCACCGTGACCAAAGTCACGAATAATCCATCTGGGGCCAACCCACGTGTGATACCAAATCACCGGCGACGATCCCATATCTCAAAAGTGGGGCCAACCCACGGTGGTGTTAACCACAGGACGAGTCGCTATGAGGTGCCAAACCTCCGTGTCCAAGACACGAATGTGATACCAAATCACCGGTGGTGCCAAACCACCGGTGGTGCTAAACCACCGTGACCAAGTCACGAATCATCAAGTTGTGGGGCCAACCCACGGTGATACCAAATCACCGGCGACGATCCCATATCTCAAAAGTGGGGCCAACCCACGGTGGTATTAACCACGTGGACGAGTCGCTATGAGGTGCCAAACCTCCGTGTCCAAGACACGAATGTGATACCAAATCACCGGTGACCAAGTCACGATATCAATCTTCCCTCCTCTCATCATACCCATGCAATATGACATAATAATTCATGTATGCAGTATGTCATGTATGCTAGACATATATCAAATATAAGTATAACATGAATTACCATCATAATCAGATAGACATAAAACAACATAATCATGCTAATCAACCTCTAAGGGTATAACCGTAATTTTACCTACCAAGGGTATTTTTGTAATTTATCCACCAAGGGTATTTTCGTAATTTATCCACCAAGGGTATTTTCGTAATTTACCCACTAAGGGTATTTTTGTAATTTACCAACCAAGGGTATTTTTGTAATTTACCTACCTAAGGTATTTTTGTAATTTACCCACCAAGGGTATTTTCGTAATTTACCCACCAAGGGTATTTTCGTAATTTACCCACCAAGGGTATTTTCGTAATCTACCCACCAAGGGTATTTTCGTAATCTACCCACCAAGGGTATTTTTGTAATTTACCCACTAAGGGTATTTTCGTAATTTACCCACTAAGGGTATTTTCGTAATTTACCCACCAAGGGTATTTTCATAATTTTGTACCTGGAATGGCCTTTCTAAAGGTGCAAGGTCGCCTGAAGCGACTAACTACCATTTTCTCTTCTTTACCGACCGTTGGAGCTAAACCCGATTTCCATTACGCGCCCACACACTCGTGTGGCCCACCTAACACAAATCTATCCACGTATATAAGTTCCACCTAGTCTAGTTCACTATATACTATATCATCATACAATTTATTCCAATTGGGCCTACGGGCCCATTAGGCCCACTTCTACCATCGCATTGACACCCCAACCCACAAGAAGACTCATCGATGGCCTCAACTATCGCGTTAAAGCCCCACACGTGTGCTCGCACGCTCAGGTAGCTACTATTGCCGTGATCGCACTTCGGCATTTGCCGCTTCTACAACTAGAGTAGAGAGTTACACACCTGCTAGACTCGGTGCTAAACTGCCGCCACGACCACTCCTCGTGCCCAACGCCCACCAAGGTATGTTAACCCTTCTCCGGCATGCTCTTTATATAGCTAGCTCTTCACCTTCATTCCTTGTATCTTTCCGATGTGGGATCCTTCACAAGAGAGTTTAAATTCAACCAAACTCTTACCGTCCACTCAAGAAAATAAATACTCCTCGCTTCTCATGAGATTCGAACCTGTGCTCCCTTATAACATAATCCACGCCGCTAGCCACTTTACCAACTAGCTCCTTGTGCCTCAAACCATGCGCAATTAAATATAACCTTATGGCCAAGGTCTAAATTCATTTAATAAAAATAATCAAAAGGAATGCAAACGCTACAACTAGAACCTTGGACCTCCTTCCTTCCTTGTGGCGCCACTTTACCACTACACCACACACTCCACTTGTGTCATTTTCCTCCACATTTTATTCTTAAGGCCTACCCGCCAACCTCCAAGGTTTTTTTTCACCTAAAACCAAAATTTTCCCAAAGCTAATATTTGATCCGGGACTTCATAAGCCCCTAACCTTCCAAAATCACTTATCTAAAAGGTCCAACTTGCACTTAAGCCGATCTCCTATTCTCCAAAAAATTTTAAACGCTACTACGCCTAAGGCCCATTGAGCTCAATCCTACTAGGCCTAATTTCAGATGTTACAAATCTACCTTCCTTAAAGAAATTTCGTCCTCGAAATTTCCAACTAACTAACAATACACGTTCTAACCTACCACACTACGCCACGTCAAGACTCGATCTAATAACACTAATAAACCAAATCTCAAACTTCTTTCTCATAACTAGATAACTAAACACAAAAGCAAATCGATATTTATACATACAATTTCTATATCCAAACCAAAGACACACAAAATAAATACCAAAATACAGTCATAACATTGTCTTAACAAACATAAAATAAGGGAACTTACTTGATTTGGATGCTTGAGACTCAAGGTGCCATACTTCCAAACAACATGTATTTTCAAACAAACTTTTTGAACCCCATAACCCACGTACCGAAGTTTTTAAAACCTAGGCTCGATACCAATTTGTAACACCCCAAACCCGGTCAATACGCCACAATCGAACTGGTATGTCACTAAGGAAAATAATTTTTGAAAGAATCAATTAACAATTAAATTTTGTGAAAAACTCTTTGTAATTCTTTATTTGTCGAAAATAAGTTAAAATTGAAATTTACTTCAAATTACATAAAACTTTAAAACTTAGTTGATAAATCATATGATAGAAAACATTTATATCTTTTAAGAAAATTGAAATATCATTTTGGAAAATCCGTTTGCAATTGAGTATAAAACTTGAATTTTGGAAATCACTTAACTGCTTGAAAACATTTAACTTGTAATTTTACTATTGAACTATTCATGTTACCCGATGGTAAGATTTTAAAACCATTGCGAGTTTTAGTTTAGAAAACTTTGGGCTCAATTATTAAATTAACCAAGTAATTTAAAAGCCATATTTTAAACATATTCAAAACATAAAATAATCCAAAACATAATTAAATGTGCCTTATTACAAATCCATAAAAATATGAAAACCAAATTAAAATAAAGTACCCAATTGGAAATTCATGTAAAACCAAATTTTATTGCATGGCCTCCTCGAGTTCATCCGGCCTCATCCGCAAACTCACGAATCACCGAAAAGATAAGGAGAAGGTGAGTCACTAAGACTCAGCATATTCCCTCTCCGTAAATACCACATACTTACACAAATTATAACAAAGCAACATATATGTATAATGCACCCAACCTAGCCATCCATAACTCTTTTTCTACCCCGTGGTACCAAACCACCGGTGGTGCCAAACCACCGTGACCAAAGTCACGATATAAATGTGATACCAAATCACCGGTGACCAAAGTCACGAATAATCCATCTGTGGGCCAACCCACGTGTGATACCAAATCACCGGCGGCGATCTCATATCTCAAAAGTGGGGCCAACTCACGGTGGTGTTAACCACGGGGACGAGTCGCTATGAGGTGCCAAACCTCCGGTGTCCAAGACACGAATGTGATACCAAATCACTAGTGGTGCCAAACCACCGTGATCAAGTCACGAATCATCAAGTTGTGGGGCCAACCCATCGTGATACCAAATCACCGGCGACGATCCCATATCTCAAAAGTGGGGCCAACCCACGGTGGTATTAACCATGGACGAGTCGCTATGAGGTGCCAAACCTCCGTGTCCAAGACACGAATGTGATACCAAATCACCGGTGACCAAGTCACGATATCAATCTTCCCTCCTCTCATCATACCCGTGCAATATGACATAATAATTCATGTATGCAGATGTCATGTATGCTAGACATATATCAAATATAAGTATAACATGAATTACCATCATAATCGATAGACATAAAACAACATAATCATGCTAATCAACCTCAAGGGTATAACCGTAATTTTACCTACCAAGGGTATTTTCGTAATTTATCCACCAAGGGTATTTTGTAATTTACCCACCAAGGGTATTTTCAGAATTTATCCACCAAGGGTATTTTCGTAATTTACCCACCAAGGGTATTTTCAGAATTTACCCACTAAGGGTATTTTGTAATTTACCAACCAAGGGTATTTTTGTAATTTACCTACCTAGGTATTTTTGTAATTTACCCACCAAGGGTATTTTCGTAATTTACCCACCAAGGGTATTTTCGTAATTTACCCACCAAGGGTATTTTCAGTAATCTACCCACCAAGGGTATTTTTGTAATTTACCCACTAAGGGTATTTTCATAATTTACCCACTAAGGTATTTTCGAATTTACCTACCAAGGGTATTTTCGTAATTTTGTACCGAATGGCCTTTCTAAAGGTGCAGTTAAATCGCCTTGACGACTCAACTACCATTTTCTTGCCTTTACTTTAACCGTTGGACCTAAAACCCAATTTCGGCCCATTCTGCCCACACTGCTTCGTGTGGCCCACCTAACACAAATCTATCCACGTATATAAGTTCCACCTAGTCTAGTTCACTATATACTGGTTTTGAATTTGAAGTTATGGTGTCAAACACAAGAAAAGTGTTTCAAAATTGAGAAATAAAATGACTTACTTTCCAAAACCAATCATGAACTTGAAGAGAAAGTAAACAAAATACAGTAAATTATTAATGACTTTAAAAAGAAAAATTTAGACTTGCATAATTTACTTTCAAAACTTCAATAAGGATCATCAAAAGCAACTTAAGTTGCTTAAGAGTGAAAAAGCTCACTCTAATAAAGTTTTTGAAAAAAGAGAAAATTCAATACAAAACTTTGTTAAAAATAACTTTAATTACTAGAAACATAGAGGTCCCTCAAAATTTTACAACGGAAAACTTGTTAAGAGTGTATGGGTCCCTAAAGGACTTAGTGCTATTCAAGACAAGGAAGTTTTTTCAAAATTGATACCTAAAGGGACTAAGATTTTGAAGACTAATGATTATGGACCCAAAAGAAATTGGGTACCAAAAACTTAATTCTATGTTTATAGGTAAGGAGCATTGCTATAAGGTGAACAAATGCAAATTCTATGTGATTGCACATTAATGATATTTGATATGCAGTTCATTTATTATTTATCTTTAATATCTATCTTTGGACTAACCACACTATTTTCCTCTTAAGTTTTACTTGATTTTTTTTTTTTTTTGATATAACAAAAAGGGGGAGAAGAGAAAGGTAAATTTTATGGTTGATTGGTTGCTTATATGCAAGATTAGTCACCAAATTTTCAAAGTAAAAATGAATGTCAAATTTGAGCTTATTTCAATTTTTTATGCTCCAAATCTTTATGCCTTAAATTGAAAATGATTTTTATATAGGGGAGCTTAAATTTAAAATGAATTTTATTAAAAGGATCAATCTATTCAAAAAAAAATTACAAAATGTTTTGTTATATCAAAAGGGGAGATTGTTAAACTAAGCCTTATTGGATTATATGTTTTGATATAACAAATTAAAGTGTTTTTAAATAAAAGTAAAGTTGAGTAATTTCATAAAATCAAGTTGAAATGGGTTCAATTGAGTCAAATATTTTAAAATATGTTTTAACTATTTTCAAACTAGTTAGAATTGCTCCAGGACAAAAAGTATCGATATTTTACAAGATATCGATACCTCTATAATAATCGATACCAAATTGACATTTTGTTTCTTTCAAACCCTAGTAGGTATCGATCCAGTATCAATACTTTTCTTAAGGTATCGATATTCTGCTCCAACGGTAACTGAAATCTGCATTAATTATAAAAAAATTTCAATACCTTTTAGTAGGTATCGATACTTGTTGCTGCAGGTGCAATTTATGACTTGGTATTTCATCCCCAACGGCTATATTTACTTAGAAAACAACCATAACGATTAGAAATCGATTAGAGGGTATAAATATCATCTTCCAAAGGTCTAAGTATCGATATTCTACAAGATATCGATACCCCTCTGTTAATCGATACCAAATTGACATTTTGGAATTTGTAACCTCTGCTAGGTATTGATTTGGTATCGATACTTTTCATAAAAGTATCGATAATTCCCTTACGTATCGATATTCCTACTCCAACTGTCACTAAAATAAGTATTAATTACAAAAAATATCGATACCCTTTTAGTAGGTATCGATACTCGTTGTTACAAGTGAAGTTAATGACCTGGTATTTCATCCCCAACAACTATATTCACTTCTACAACAACCACAACAGTTGGAAATTAATTAGAGGGTATAAATACCATCTTCCAAAGGTTTAGCAACAAGAAGAGCAATGTGCAAAGCTTAAAAATAAATCAAAACAACCTAGAGCTTAATTATTTCATACATTTTCTTGTAAACACTTGTGAGCTTTCATTGTATTCATTTAGCTCAAATGTTCTTCTTTGTATTTGTGCTTAATTGTCAAACATCTTGATCTTGTAAGGATTGTTTCTTTATTTGCTTATTTGTTTCTCTTTGAGAGAGAGTTAATTATTAATGTTTGGGTAGAAACCTTAAGGGAGTTGTATCTTAAGATTTTGGGGTTTAAATCTTAAAGGAGATTATAAGGTTAAACCTTATCCTCAAAGGTTGTCAAATTATTGAATTTGAGAAAATCCTTAGTTCTGGTAAGCTAAGGTAGTAGAGTAAGAAATTGGGGCCGAATCACTATAAATACTTGTGTTATTTGTTGCACAATTTTCATTACTTCCACCACACATCTCAAAGGCCTATTCAACTTCCCTATTGGCGATCTCGAGTTGATCCTTACGAGCTAATAGTACTCTACACCATTCCACATTCCAAATATAATTGCATGCCTGAATCAAGCATGATCTACCTACATTAAACACTTCAAAACACTATCCAAACATGCATAGAGGGTTCACATTCACTCTCTAACATTTACCAATTCATACCTATCAAGTTCAGACCATATTCATGTTAACATAAACATTCTAAATGCATATTCATCTCACTTCTATAAATTATATGCAACTTATTAACCTATTTCAGTAATCACTTCCATGCCTATATAACTTCTGACATTGCTAAAACATTTCAACACAGCTAACACATACCTATTCATTTACCAAGAATTTGTTTACCACAAGCACAACTCAATTAGCTAGCAATTAACAATCCAAAGTCATCTTCAACCTCAATGGCCAACTAATAAAGTTATTTTCATGCTTTAACATTTCATTAAGCATTGCCTTGAGTAGGCCATTCAACATTTCCATTCCATCCAACTACAAAATCCCAATCACATATCAATCTACTACCATTTTAGTTACATTTGAACAAAAGCATATATCATTAATGAAACATGTTTACAAACACATAAATTATACCAAAAAGACTCAACCTAGGTACATGTTCTTTTTAATACAAAGTAGACCTGGAACAAACTTTGTTGAGTCTTGCATTGATGTATGAATGTTGATCTGTAGTCTAAAAGCACAAACAAAACTTAACCTACACATATAGAACAAAATCTAAGCTGAATATAAACTCAGTAGTATTTTTATAATCGAATGTTATAACATAATATAAATCATGTAAATGCATGATCATCAGTCAAATGTTCAGTGTAAATCAATATGTCATATTATACAATTTCCTTACATTCATTATCTCATTCATATTTAATTTACTAGTATAAGTACATAGTCCTTTTCATAACACAATTAAAAATTCACAATGATTGATTGCCATGTTTTTCATTTCAATTTCCTGGCTTTACAAGTCTGATGAACATAATCAATCATCATTTCAAATAATCTCATGTGTCATTATACCGTTTTACATTTTAATTTCCTATTAACCTAACTCGGACTTGAATGGATATACGAATCCAACCAATCATACCAGTTTGGCACCCAGTGCCTCAACGGACAAATCTGAAGTAATAAGTTACGCCCAGCACTTATTGATATACCGAAGTACAAATGTGCCCAACACTCATCGACTAGTAGTCGAAGTAACCCTGAACTCTTCCTATCGTATGGCATGCCAACTATATTTGACTCTACCGAACAATTAATAAGGTAACAATTTTCTCAATTTCGTATATAAGCCAATTTCACAATTCAATGTTATCATTACATCAATCAATTTATCAATTTGCATGCATATCATCATAACTCATATTAACACAAAGTAAATTTTTTGATTACGATAATATAAAATATTTTCAAATCTATTCAATTAGTTCTTATCATAGATAACCAGTCAGTCAAATTGGTTCAACTTGATTTATTATTTCCAACTCACCTCATGACCTTACTATGCACAGTTCATAAATGCAACAATTGAAGTGTTTCGTATTATAGGAATACAAACTATAAACTCCGAGCTATTCGTCAACGCGTTTATCTTTTCCCTTCCTTTTTGAGGAATTCGAGTTGGCATTAGCTACGGATTAACATAAACACACAAAACTATCAATACATAATCAATTTCACACTCAATTGCAAACTTATACAAATTTCACATTTTATTCAGTTTAGTCCCTAAAATCGAGACTAACATAACTATCAATTTAAAACTCTAAATTTTATTCTGATTTCATAACAACCCGTTTTCAGTGAAATCGAAACAGTGGTTTCGAGATCACAAATTCGAGTCCGTAAGAAAAATTATTTTAAATTTATTTTATGGTCTACCGTATAATAAGAATTTCATATAAAAATTTTGTTAAGAAAATTTTACCAATTACATGATTAATTGATAAAAGGACCAAATTGCATAAAATGCAAAAGTTAAATTCTAGTAGCTAAAAGGATTAAATAGCTATGGAATTCAAAATTGGAGGTCTTTATATGGCAAATAGCCACTAAGAGGAGTTAGTAGATAAGTTTGATGATTCATCCATGGAAATTAGAAAAAGAAAAGGATAAAATTGGAAAGATAAAAAAATAAAGATGATAAATAATAAAATAAAGAAAATATCATCATTGTATCATCATATTTCCCAAATAAATTATGGAAACCCTAGCCATGGAGAATTGAAGAAAGAGAAAACTTATTTGGCCTAATTAGGTGAGTATTCAAGTCCCGTTTTAACTAATTTTTATATTTCTGAGATCGTAACAGCTTAATTTAGCTATTTCGGGATTAATTTGTAAAGTTATTAAAGTACTAGGGTTTTTCCATGGATGAATATGCATGAATTATGAAATTTATGATAGAAAATGAAAGGTTGTTGATAGATAAACAACTTTTGTAAAGTGAATTTTCATAAAATTCTAATTTAGGGACTAAATTGTGAATATGTAAAATTCATGGAAAAATTCTAAATTTTATGTATTAATTTTGCTGAAAATGTTATATGTAAAAATTAGTTACGCTTGGAATAAGGATTAAATTGTATGAATTTCATTTCCCAAGCCTAAGGACGAAATCATCATTAGTTAAATTTATAGGGGCAACATGATAATTTTGCCTATGATGTGAATTGAATTGAATTGAATTGAATAGGAATTGTATTAAATTAAGCTAAATTTACTCATATAGATCCGGATAGATCAAATATGGAGCTAGATCGAGGTAAAGAAAAAGTAACGGATTAGTAGCATATGAGTTCACGAACTTTGTTGAGGTAAGTTCGTGTAACTAAATTGTGTATATTTATATGTTTGAATTACACATTGTATATGTGAAATGTATAAATGATATATGTACGAAATTGATCACATATTCAATAATACCCCATAAGTAATAAATCCCATTTGAATAAATGAAATTTCGATGGATACAAGATTTTTCCTAAATTGGTTGTTATCTTGTATGTGTTGTAAACACACCACAGCTCGAAAGAGCGTCTCGATATTAGCCCTATTGAGCTTCCTGTTATATGGTTCTTGCGAGCTTCCCGATAATAGCTCTTCAGGCATCCTGATCGGTTGTGATCTTGCATGTGTTGTGGGCACACTACAGCTCTTATGATCGTCTCGATATATAGCTCTTTGTGAGCTTCCCGATTAAAGGCTCTTGTGAGCTTCCTGATTAATGGCTTTCCGGAGCTTCTCGATATGGCTCGCTTGAACTTCTTGATATATGGCTATCCAGAGCTTCCTGCTAATAGCTCTTCGAAGCTACCCGTTATTGGCTCGCATGAGCTTCCTGAATATGGCTCTTATGAGCTTTCTTTTATACAACCCGGATAAGCTTCTCGTTACATGGCTCACATGAGCTTCCCGTTATATGGCTCGAGAGAGAGCTTCCCGATTATGTGCTCTAATGAGCACCCCCGAATATGAATTGACGGATGTCAGATTTGTACACTTCATGTGTACTACCCTTGTATCCTTCGATATTTTAAATGATTTAACGGGTAAAACCTTGATACGAGAAAATAAATGAATTCAAAGTGAATTGTTACTTGTATATACATGAAATACATGGAAATTTGGTATTGATGAGCTCATACATGATTCTTGAAATTTATGTGAAGTAAATGACTAACATGTTTGATGAAGTTGTGTGTTTTAGGCTATTAGCCAAATTGCTTGGATGCATCTTATATGTTTATTTTAATGAAAATGAATGGCAAGTTAATTTCCCATTATACGAACTTACTAAGAATTAAATGCTTACCTTGTTTATTTCCTCTATTTTATAGTATTCGGAAGCTCGTAAAGGTTGGACGCAGGTCGGAGCAACATCACACTATCCTTCAGCTCGTTTTGGTATAAATAGCAAAAATTTCTTTTGGATATAATGACATGTATAGGTTAAGTTGGCCAAATGATGGCATATAAATATTTAGCTGTAACTAGCTATTGGTATGGCTTGTGTTTGGTATATTTTGATATATAAATATATGGCCTAAACATGTTTGATGTGTGTGTTTGAAATGATTAAATGGTGGAAAGTTTATAGATCTATTGATGATTAGGTTTGAGATAGCATAATTAGTAAAATATGCCTATATGCATATATGTGTATTTGGTAAGTTTGAACACTTGAACATATGTGATAATATGTCATGCATAAGACTTAGTTTTGGCCTGGTTTTAATATCTTGAATTGGTTAGTGAACGTATTAAAGTGTTAATGTAGGTGGAAGACAAGTTTGGGTGAGAAATAAGGCTTGGAAATGACCTTATTTTGTCCACACAGGCGTGTGTCTCAGCCGTGTGTGACACACGTCCTAGCACATGGGTGTGTGTTTTGGCCGTGTGTCCCCTATATCTTTAAAATTTCAAAATAGAATGCTCAAAATTGAACACACGACTTGGCACACGGGCGTGTGGCTTGGCCGTAACCCCTACACTTAAACACGGCCTAGTACACGGGCATGTGACTTGGCCTGTATGACCCAAGTCAGAGAGTTACACGGGTACGAACACAGGCTGGGACACGGCCGCCTGCCCAACTTCAAATACCCACACGGCCTGACACACGGTCGTGTCTCTTGACTATGTGAGCCACATGGCCTAACCACACAGGCGTGCGTCCCCTTCACCTAGGAAAAATTTTGAAATTTCGCAAAAAATTCTCTGAGTACCTGGTTTAGTCCCAACCTGTTTCTAATGTATTTTTTGAGCCTTAAATGCTTAAATAAGGGAAAATATGAATGTATATGATTGATTTCTAATATGATTGACAAATGATATTAAATGTCTGTATATGATCTGTAAATTCCGGTAATGCTCCGTAATCTTGTTCTGACGATGGATAAGGATAGGTGTTACAATTTCACTATAGTCCATTTAGGACCTCTTATTTCTCATTTTTACAAGAAATTTCATAATTTATGCATTTTAATCCCTATTGAAAAAACTATAAATTAATTTTACAATTTAGTCCTTTTTTTGCCTCTAAGCTTAAACTCATTCAATTTAACAACTAAAACTTTCATTTCTCAACTATACCTACTTTCAAAATTTTAACAATTTTACAAATTGAGACATGATCTAGCTAGATTAAGCTCTCATGATCTCAAAAACATAAAAATTACAAAAATAACTAGAAATTCTTACCAAATTAAGGTACTAAATGTTGAAACCCCTAGGTTTAAAAATTTTCATTTTCAATAAAATGAAAATTTTAACATTTAACATTTTAAATGTGTTTGATAATCATTTTAATTTTTACTTAATATAAAATTTTCAACAAAAAAGTGTTGAATAAGATAGGTAGGTATGTAGCTACTTATCAATTAATTTAGAAAATATTAAGTTGATTTTATTTTATCAATAAAAATTGATATATTGTAACATAAACTCTTCACTATTCAATTTTATTTTCTTAATAATCAATAAATTTACTATAATAATTCGTAAATAATATACAATTAATGTGTAACAAAAATAATTGTAAAAAATTGTTTTCTTAATAATCAAGTAAAAAATTGTTTATTTTTTAAATGATTGTAATTGTAAAAACCTTTTTAAGTAATATTTTTAATTTAAATTATAATTATTGTCGAAACCATTTTTTTGAAAAAAACTGTAGGTCGACTTTTATTATGAAAATGAAAACGAAAAACGGGAGTCGCTACCCATCCTTTTTGATGTGGTGTGATCGAGTCACCTCATAAAATGACTGCTTTTAATAAACGGTTTAATTTATCAAAACAACGATTTTGGTCTATGAAATTTAGAAAACGGGTTCAGGAGTCGGTTACGTGCGAGGAAGGATTAACACCCTCGCAACGCCCAAAATTGGTACCTAATTGATTAATTAATGTCTTAATGTCGAATGTTAAAAATTTAAAAAGAATTAAAAATACGATCCCTTTTTATTGAAGTTAATTTTTAAAAAATGCTTGAATAAATTGAACGGGCATTAAAGGCCCGCTCGTCTCTAGATAACAAAAAGTCACATCCCGTACGTTAGGATGCGACATTTGAACCCTCGAGAATAACTTGCCTTTAATTTTTACTTAAAACTTAGGTGTTTTAAATTTGGAAGGATGCTCGGTTGTTTAGATTTAACGAGAAAATTGAAACCCCGTAAGTTAGGGTACGACTTCTTGAATTTCTAAAACGAAACATTGCTTTAAAAAAAAAATTTCTTTTTATGTATTTGGGTCAAAATTAATGTGACACTTAGAAATAATATATATATATAGTTTATTCGGGCATAGCTTAAAAATGGACAAATACGTTTAAATACGACACTTGACACCAATATTAGCACGATATAATAACGAGTAAAAAAAATAACATAATAAATAAATAAATCAATAAAACGAAAATACTATGCTAGTGAATGATAATACATTATAATACTAATAATAATAATGAATGTAACAATACATTCCATCACGATATTAACATAAATAAATAATAATAAATAATATAAGATATAAAATATAAGAAAAATAAAATATAAGAAACTAAATAAAAGAATGCACCTCGATGAAAATACGAGTCAATTTGAAGTGCTAAGAATAATAAAGGAAATGATAAGTAAATAAATAAATAAATAATGAATATTAATAAAAGTTTAATTAGAAATTGAAATTGAATAAATAAATAAAGAAATCAAATGAAGTGATAAAAGTTTTGCAGTTAAATAGATAGAGGATTGTGATGTCCAGGGCAGCCGGGAGCAATGAAAATTTTAAGCTGGAATGTTCGTGGTTTGGGGAGGCTGCGGACGATTAATAGGCTCAAAAACAAACTACGGGCCATCAATCCCCGAATTTTGTTTCTAATCGAAACAAAGTTGAGTGCTAAGAAAATGGAGAAGGTTAGGCTGAAATGTGGGTTTGAAAATGGTATTGACATAGGTGCAACAGGTTCTCGAGGACGTTTGTCGTTGGGGTGGAGAGGAAATTCTTTAATTAGCCTCAAAAGTTTCTCCTCCTATCATATTGATGTGGATGTTCAAGATAATGAGTGTGGCACAAAATGGCGTTTAACGGGATTTTATGGTAATCCAGAGGAACGACGGAGGAGAGATTCTTGGAATTTTCTCAAGCTGACTTATCTGATCAATTTGTCCCTTGGGTTGTCATAGGGATTTTAACGAGATCACTAGTTCCTTTGAGAAGAAAGGGGGACGAAGGCGTTCAAACAAACAGATGCAAGATTTTCAAACAGCCTTAGATGATTGCAAACTAGTCGATCTAGGATTTAAAGGCCGTTGGTTCACCTGGGAGCGAGGTAGAATAAAGTCCACCAATATAAGAGAACGTCTTGATAGAGGAGTTGCTACGCTGAATTGGATTGAGCTATTCTCTTCTTTCCAGGTTGAACATTTGAGTCATTCTTTCTCTGATCACTGTCCGGTTCTGTTGGATACCTTTGGCAGAGAGAGGAATGGTCTCGAGCATAAGAAACATGAGTTTCAGTTTGAGGCCAATTGGTGTCTAGACGATACCTTTGAGGATATGGTTAAAAAATGGTGGGCCAAATCTGATGATTTTTTACCAAAAAAGTTAGAACAGGTGGGGTTGTACATGCAGACGTGGAGTAAAGATAAAAGCAAAGATGATAAGAAAAATCGGGTTGCGTTAGAGGATAGATTAAACTGCCTCTATAATGAAGAAGTATCTGATGATAACTTAGCTGAAATGGCTGAAATTCAATTGGGGCTTAATTTAGAGGCTGACAAAGAGGAAGTTTTCTGGGAACAAAGGGCTCGGGTTAATTGGCTTCAACATGGAGACCGAAATACTAGCTTTTTTCATAAGATGGCAGGCCAGCGAATCTCTCGGTGCAGGGTTTTAGTATTGGAGGATGAGTTTGGAAATCGGTCTACGGAAAGGGAAGAGATGCTTAAAATAGCCTCGAGTTATTTTGAAAAGCTTTTTTCTGCATCGGATGGCGAGCCGGATGAACATATTCTTGGTCTCGTGAAAAGACGTGTTACTTCTAGTATGAATGAGATTCTGTTGCAGAAGTACACAGAAGGTGAGATTTTTCAAGCGGTAAAAGAGATGCCATCTCTAAAAGCTCCAGGAATTGACGGTTTTGCTGCTGTTTTCTTCCAAAAATATTGGCACCTCGTGGGAGCGGATATTTTTAATTACTGTTTGGCGATTTTAAATGGACACTCCGATGTAGGGGACATTAATAAAACACGAATTGTGTTAATTCCCAAGGTGGATAAACTGAAAACCATGTCCCAGTTCAGACCCATAAGCTTTTGTAATGTTTTATACAAAATTATTGCAAAGGTTTTGGTTAATCATATGAGTAACATCCTAGGAGATTGTATCAATGAAGCCCAAGGTGCGTTTATACCAGGAAGACTCATTTCCGATAACGTCTTGATTGCTTATGAGATTCTTCACTCCCTCAAGATGAAAAAACGGGTAAGAAAGGGAATTTTGCTCTGAAGCTTGATATGAGTAAAGCTTATGACCGTGTAGAATGGGACTTCCTAGCCGGAATGATGAATGCTATGGGGTTTCATAATAACTGGATTGTGCTTATTATAAGGTGTGTATGTTCAGTATCTTATTCCGTTCGTCTTAATGGATTGAATAGTGACTGGTTTTCTCCTACACGTGGGCTGAGGCAAGGAGATCCGCTGAGCCCCTATTTGTTTTTGATTTGTGCGGAGGGCTTCTCTAGTCTACTAGAAGATGTCAAACAAAGAGGCTCCATGGAGGGTGCACCTATTGGTAGGGGTAGACTATCTATTAACCATTTGTTTTTTGCAGATGACTGCATTCTTTTTGGCGATGCTACCTTGGAGGGGGCGAGAGCGGTTCACGAAGTCATCAAGGAGTACGAACGAAATGCAGGCCAACGGGTGAACTATGACAATCCCTTATCTATTTTGAAGCTAATGTTAACGGCAAGGTTAAGGAGGAAATTACAGGGCTGTTGGGGGTTCGAGTGGCGTCCAATCCAGAAAAGTACTTAGGTTTACCAATGATGGTGGGTAGACGTAAAACATGGGCTTTTTATTCGTTCATTGACAGATTCAGGAAAAGGATTGAGGGCTGGAGTCTTCGCTATCTTTCTATGGGTGGAAAGGAAGTGTTTATTAAATCAGTGTTACAGGCCACTCCTATCTATGCAATGCAGTGCTTCCTTTTTTCGAAAAAACTGTGTGATAAATTAGAAATCATTATGAATCGTTTTTGGTGGGCAAATAATAAAACATTAAGAGGAATAAGCTGGAGTTGCTGGGATAAGCCCTGTTTACCGAAATGTGAAGGTGGGATGGGTTTTAAAAACTTATTTTTGTTCAACAAGGCGTTGCTTGCTAAACAAGTGTGGCGCATTATCACTCAACCTCATTGCTTAGTAGCCAGAGTGTTAAAAGCAAGGTATTTTCCGTTTACCGATGTGTTAAATGCTAAAGTTGGTTCTTACCCATCATTAACTTGGCGTAGCATCTGCAATGCTAGGGAGGTAATTGTGGAAGGCATGATTTGGCGAGTGGGCTCGGGAGCACAGGTAAATATCTGGAATGACCCTTGGCTTCCTGGTAAAGAGCATAATGTAATTTCGGTTATGACATTGATTCTAGGTGGATAACGCTTAATCAACCGTTGGAGGTCGATAATTATACCGGAATGGGGACCCCTTGGTGAACTTTTGACAAAGGCACGGTTTCCAGAATACTTTCCATTTCGATTTACCGGCAAGAAAGAAGATACTCTCGTGTGGAAATACGAGGGCTCTGAGGAGTACACTGTTAGAAGCGGATACAGAGCCCTTACTACTATCCTAGGGCAGTTTAACAATTACAAAGTAGAGGAGGATTATAAAGTTTTTTACAAAGCTCTCTGGATGCTTAACATTCCTAGTAAAATTAAAATCCATAATTGGAGATTTGTAAGCAATCTGCTTCCCCACTATAGTAATCTGCTCAAAAGAAAGTTAACAGGGGAATTGGTTTGTCCTTTGTGCAAAGAAGCGACGGAGGATTCTAGCCACCTACTATGGTATTGTAAGCTGTTGCGCGAGGTGTGGACGTATTTCCAGATTCCTTTTCTGGGCATTGATGAATCCTCTGGACCTCTGAAGAATTTCTCCCGACTTTTCATTGCAGCTGAAGAACACCAGAGAAAAGTTATTGCCATTTCAACATGGAGTCTTTGGTATCGCAGAAACAAGCTAATTCATGAGGGGGTTAAATTCAAGTTACAAGAAGTTATGGGCTTCATTAGGGGCTATGTATCAGAAACAGAGCTAGTGCGTAAAAATCTACAACCACAGGTTAAACCAATTTTGGATGAATTATGGCGGCCTCCGGAGGTTGGGTTCATTAAAATTAATTTCGATGCATCATACCAAAGCAAGAAGAATCTAGCTACCACTGCAATTATTGCTAGAAATGAACGAGGAGCTATTTTAGGAGCAGAGACTTATCTGTTTGAGAACACTGCGGACCCGTTTGTGGCAGAAGCTCGGGCATGCGAAAGGGCTGTTCTTTTTGCGCAAGCCAGGAGATATCAAAGAGTAATCGTGGAAGGCGATGCACTGTCGGTCCTTAAATTTATCAAGCGAAGGAAAAGTGACAAATCGATGCTCAGATCGATAACCCAGAATATTAATCATCTAGGTCTAAATTTTCAAGAAATTTCTTACCGATATGTATCTCGGTCAGCCAACGTGGCCCATGCTACCGCAATCGAAGGGAGACGGAGGCGGAGTTCTCTGGGTGTTGGGCGAAGATCTTCCGTAATCGGTGAAGGCGATTGTGGTGAAGGATTCGAGGATCTGGGTAACAGGATTGAACGGAAATTAGAAGTAAGTTTTAAGCTCAAATTGTAATAAAATAAATGCAAAAAAAAGGACCAAATTAAAGTTTAAACGGACTTTTAGGGACAAATAGAAATAAAGAAAAATAATAGACTAAATTGAAATGTGCAAAAACAATTGGGGACCGAAATGGAAAAAAATCCCAACTCCCTATGCACATCGTTTAGGAGGGACCGGAATAAAAGAATTGAAATTATCCGGGAAAAATTTAAAACTATAAAAAAAAAGACCAGATTGAAAAGCGCGAATAGCACGGAGGGACCAAATGGGGAAATATTTCTCCCCTCGAAACGCACCGTTTTAAAAGGTCTAAATTGAAACTAAAATAAAATTCTAAGGTATAAATTAAAAATAAAAATAAACTAGATTAAAAAAATAGAAAATGCGGAAGGGTCAAATTCGTAAATAGACCCTTCCGCAAAAACACTCGAATCCTAAGGCTGGAGCGGGTCGGGTCTCGGGTCAGAGGCTTAAAACGGCTTCATTTTGGCCACTGGGATTAAGGCCCAAAACGGCGTCGTTTCAATCCTTTATAAAAGCCAAAAAAAAATTAAATTTTTTTTCATTCTGCACATTTTTTTAAAAAATTTGGAGAGTTCTCCTCACTCTCTCCCTCTCTTCCCCCCAGCCATCCTCTGATCGCCGGACCACCTTGGCGGCCGTCGGCAGCAAGCATTGCCTCTCTGGTGGTAAAAAATCAAACAATGCCATTTTTTGGCTTTTCGACTTCCCCAACCCAAAAATGCCATCTTTCATCACAGATGGC
This sequence comes from Gossypium rotundifolium, assembly GCA_025506655.1. NCBI lineage: Eukaryota > Viridiplantae > Streptophyta > Magnoliopsida > Malvales > Malvaceae > Gossypium > Gossypium rotundifolium. Next base: position 150,006,217 of record CP106728.1, read on the forward strand.
AGCCTCAACTCCTTCCACGACGGCACCAAAAAAAAAAGGGAAGATCTCGACCTCTTTTACTGTTTATTTTCTTTAAAAAAAATAGTAGAAAATAGAGAAAAAATAACCTTTTCTAAGAACTTTTTGCAATCATTTTTTTTTTTTTTTGTGTGTTTGCAGGTGTCCAAAAAAATACAATGATGTGTTTGTGGCTTTTATAGCCGAAAAAACCCAATATTTTGTTAAAAAAATTTCTGCTTGTTTTTTGCTATTGTTTCTTCTGTTTTTTCTTTCTTGTCTTGCTTTCAGGTACGGAGGCCAGCTGTGTACGGAGGTGCTGACGTGGAGGTACGGAGGTTGACGTGGAGGAGGCAACGGCGCCAGAAGGGTGTGTGGCGCAGCAGCTTATGCTAGCCCTAGGGTTTTCTTTTTTTAAAACTTTAAGGTTGTGGGCTTTAGAATTTAGGTTAGGGATTGGGCTTGTAATTCATTGGGTTGTACTTGTGATTTGGACTGTTAATTATTTTGGACTTTTATTTATTATTTAGTTTGGGTTTAGTTTTGTAATTATGATTTGGGTCTAAGTTAAAATTGGCCTATTACAATTATTTTTAAATTTATAATTATCATAATTTCTATTAAATTATAATTAATTTAAAATACATAATTATCAAAATTATATTTTACATTAATTTTTTAATTAATAATAATTATAAATTAATTATTATAATTATTTTCAAATGTCTATTTAGTAATATGTTAGAAAGTAAATGATATTTTCGTCAATTTAAATGTTTTTTTAAATTCATACTTTTATATAAATTATAGATATTATTATAGATAAATTAAGAATATGGGATGCTTTGGGTTGGTTGACCTCTTTTCCTTCCACTTTTGGGATGTTCTGCATTGATTGAGCTGTAATTTTTCATCCAATTTCCTACTGACGACATTGATTGTTATAAAAAAATAAGTTTTACAAAATTTCTAAGGAGATCATAATGGTGGGTCACACCATATGGTGCAAGGAGTCACTAAGGATAGAGATTTAGGATAGTATTTTATTATAGCGATGGCTAATGGTTGTTCTCGCACGTTTTGTTCTTTGTCTCCCTTTGATCTTGGAAGTGGGGGTATTAATAGGGGAATCAAGTTTGGAGCGAGTTCCTCAAAACAGGATTATCTCTGTAATAAAATCCAATTTAGACATAGGTTAAGTTTTGGCTTGAATATATCTTGATGTAGGCTTGGTGTGCTTGGATAGTCAAAAGAATTAATAAGATTGAATTTGATGTGACAATTTTCCTTGATGATACCACATCAATACTCTTCTTAACGTGAGGTATCTAGGCATGGGGTGCTTACTATGTAATACAAAAGTAAGAAAAAAAAAAAAGAGAATAAATTACTATTTGGGGCCTAAAGTTGGTAATTTTTTTTATATTAAGGTCTAAACTTTATTTTTTGGTACAAGTTAAGTCCTAAATTTGACAATTATTTCTACATTGGGACTTGAATTGACAATTTTTTTCACATTGGGGCTGAAACTTTTTTTGGTCCAAGTTAGGTGTTGAACTTGCCGATTGTTCCCACATTAGGACCTTAACTTTAGGATTTTTAAAGACTAACTTGGACAAAAAAATTGCAAGTCATAATGTGAGAACAATTGTCAAATTCAGGTTCTAATATGAAAAAAGTTGCTAATTAAGTTCAAGCCCCAAAATGTGGTTTAACCCAAAAAAAGAAGAAGGAAATTGTTAGCCAATATCTTTTAATATTAGTTAAGATGACATATAGACGTATTCATGGGTTAGGCTATCCATTCAAACCCGAATGCTTGCTTGAAATATAAAAAGGTTTAGACAAAAGTAGGAAGGTTTGAGCTTGGACAAAAAAACAATATGTTTGTTTAAAATATGATCGGGTTTGAACTTTAACATTCAAGGTCCGATTCCAACCAATCTCTTTTATACTTTTGTAAAATATTTTTGTTTTATTTCTATATCTTATGTAATTTATTTCACATAAAATCAAAATATAACGATACAATACCATGTAAACATTAAAATATATTTAAGTTGTCTAGATTTAATTTTTTAATAAAAAATCCTCTAAAAATCCTCTAAAATATAGAATGGTCTAAAATAAGTTTAAGTTACACATTTACAAATTTGGACGGGATTAAAAAAATTAAGTCAACATTTCAAATGTGGTTGAACTTGGATAAATAATATCATACATAAACCTACTTCATATAAATTTGATATAATATTGTTTAAAATTTAACGATGATTAAGAGTGTTCACCATATTAAATATGATAGGAGTTCAAATTGCGATAATCACATTTATTATTCGAGCTTTATATTGATATTATCATTCACAAAAAAAATAAAAAATAATGTTTTATATAAAGTAAACAATCTGTAAGGATTACTGGCGTAAGGTAAAAAGACAGCATTGAGTTAGTACGGTTGATCGCCCTATATCTTGTCCCCCTTCAATAAAGCCGAAATACTAAAGATGGAATTATTTAGTTTTGAACAAAGTGGCATCTCTAACTTGAAACACCCAACATTTATAGTACCACAGAAAGGGTACCATCATTTCATTAACTTTACCAAAAACTACTCTTTTTGTTGGATTTTTTATTTTGACAAATAAATTTTTAAAATGTGTTTTTACCTAATATTAAATCATATTGTCTCCCACTTGTATAAGCTTGATTTGGGTCAAGATCAAATTACAAGGGTATAAGAAATTATTCAGTGCTTCAATTTTATAAAAAATAATACATATCTTCTCATTTAATTTTTCTTTTTTTATCTTTTAAATTATTATTTTTATCAAATCATTTTAAAATAAACAAAAAGTTAACTTTTATTAAATTTATTGATGTGATATATATTTATTTTAAAATTATCTATTTTTATTAAAATTAATGAAGTAATTTGACCCTATAGTATATAGATGCAATAAATAATATTTTATAAAATATATAATTATATTAGAATGGAGAAGAGAAAAAAGAGTTTACAAATACAAATATCAAATATTAAACTTCATCCACACAAATTTAGTAGGAAAGCGGAAGATGTTAAAATGAACTAATAAAAGAATATTATATTAAGCATTCAATAGTTTTGTCGTTATGCATGAATGTAATATTTTTAGATATTAATTGATGACCCGAAACCACATAAAAGAAGAAGTTGAAGATCAGTAAGTAAAAATGAGCTGTAATTCCTTCTTCTGCACTGTCAGATCTAATTATCATTAAGAGAAGAAGATTTGAAGCTGAGTGTAAGAGTATGATTGAATCAAATGTTAGGAGCTGAGTGGGAATATAATCATGTGAGTTTAATTCAACTTAAGAAACTAGAGTTTGACTTCAATTTTAATTAAGTTTCAAAATTTAATACCTTATCAATATTTACATACAATTAATTCAATAATTTGAATAAAATACTGTTGAAGAGATAATTATCAGTTAGTTAGTTAGGAGCGGATAGTTAGTATATAAATGCATATCAGTTGTAATTTTATATACAGTTTTCATTAATAAAAAACCGATATCAAATTTATTCTTCTTTCACCTTTTCACATCAATTCTCCATTACTTTTGAAATTCTCAACATGGTATCGGAGCCAGCACCCATTCGCTTCTTAATTGTGGATTATTGATTGCGGTTCGTTTGTCACTGCTTTGTTTTCTGTTCGCGATTTGTTGTAATGGTAAATTCCTCTGATCCTTCAGTTGATTTCAATCATCCCCCTATACTTGCATCCATATGATACTCTAGGTGCATTACTCATTTCTCATCAACTTCTTGAGATTAAAAACTATAATATTCGGAGCCAATCTATGCGAATTGCATTATTGACAAAAAAACGAGTTAGGTTTTATGGATGAGACTTGCTCTAAGGAATCAGTAACAGAGGATTTGCATCATCAATGGGAACATTGAAATGCCAAAGTTTTGTCATGGATCTTGTAACGCCCCAAATATTTGAATGAATGACTGTTGAAATATGTTGTAATTAAATTTATGTATCTGTGGTTCTATGCTTTGCTTATGTGATTGAGGTCAAGAGTTCTAGTCGTGTCTTTAGAAGTTTTGAATTTTTTTATTCTAAACCAACCTCCATCCTTGATTGGTTAACTTAAACTTATTTCGGTGTAAAATCTATGATAAAAATGAGCCTATTGGTTCACTGGTTAAGCATTTGTTTACTCTTTGATTATGTGTTCGAGTTTCAGTGTTAGTGTTATAAAAATTTTGCTAAATGTTAGAAATGTGCTGCTAGTTAAATTAGCATTTTAAAACGTCAATTCTTTTTCCCCCATCTCCTTTCTCCTTTTCCTTCTTCTTTTCTTTTTTACATTTCCTTTTTTTTTTTGAATTTTCTTTTTTTGATTGCGTTCGGCAAGTGGCTATCGGAATAATTGAGGATCCTAAGTTGTTCGGTACGTTGTTAGAAGCCTTTTATGTAAGTTTTGTCGTAAAGTCTTATGTTTCTGCGAAGTTTTATTGGTTTCTGTTTGTGTAGTTAAATTGGAATTTCTCTGACTGCTTCATTTGAATTCTTTATTAGTTGATCTCTTTCCCTTAGGCGTGAATACGGAGGAAAGTGGTCCTTCGCGTGCTGTTTCGAGTTAGTTTTTTCGATTTTTTGGTAAACGTTTGTTTGTTAGAAGTTTCGCGTCGAGGTTCTCGACATAATTGGTTGAGTATTAATGAATGCGATTTTCGTCGTTTTAGTTGTTTGATTGGTTTTGAATGGTTAAATTAGGTTATGGGATTTCTCTGTGTTGTTTTTACGTCAACACGATATCAGGTGTTTACCGAAAACCCAAGTTTTTATGAATTTTAGTGGTAGGCCATGTGTGACACACGGTCGTGTTATAGGCTGTGTGTAACACATGATCGTGTGATAGGCCGTATTTTAGGCCGTGTAACACACTACTTACCAAATACGAGCCACACGGGCAAGAGACATGGGCGTGTGCTCAGGCCGTGTGTGCGAATGTTAGTGCAGAGTTCACACGGGCTAAGGACATAGGCTTGTATCCAAGCCGTGTGACTCACTATTTGTGATTTAGAGATCACACGGGCCAGAGACACGGCGTGTGTCTAGTCCGTGTGACTCAATGTTTGTGATTTAGAGATCACACGAGCCAGAGACACAGGCATGTGTCCAGGTCGTATGACTCACTGTTTGTGATTTAGGACCACACGGGTAGACAATACAGAGTGTGTCAGGCTGTGTGGAGCCATACGGGCGTGTGGGTCAGGTTTGGAACTCATTTCTAGGTCGTAAGCATTGTTAACGCGAATGTAGGTCGTTCGTAGTGTATATGTATGATTTGAATTAGACCGTGAGAGTGCTACCCGATCATTTGATACTGAGATTCTGATTACACAAATGTTTATTGAATCTGAATGACTGTGCATACATTTTTGGAAATTTGAAATTTTCATTTGCATTGGGTGAGAATCATGTAAAGAAGGAAGCGATCTGTTCTGATTTAGTGGCTAGGCCATGACTTGCATGTGAATCTGGGGTTTATTCGCCTATTGATCTGGCAGTTAAGCTACAAATATTCTGAAAAGTGTTGTATCGACACTAAGTGGTGTGTAGCGCTGGATGGGTATTCAATACCCTAAATAGTGTGTTAGGATGGTTGGAGATGGTGTGTAGCGGAATGTGGTAGGAATAACTGCATCTGTTTCTGATATGTTCTGTATGTAAATTGGAATTGTTCTTCCATATAGCTTATACGTTAAATCTGTACCGAATATTTTTTGATTATGGGTGAAACTTGAGATTCGAGAACTATTTGTATACTTGTCCTTTAGTTAAATCTACTTCTGTTATGCACTGGGCTCATAACTCATTTTGCTCTTGACTGAATTTTAAGTGGTTTACAGACTTGAACGGGTCGGCATTGTGGAAGCTCAGTTAATCTGCTTTATCACCCTTTAATTAAATTATTAGTTATTTTATTATTCTCTAGTAATATCACTTTTTAAGATGGTTGAATGGTTGGTTGATTATTATGATTGTTATAATATGTTGAATGACTTCCTTTTGTTTGTGTTTATAAATGTGGGCTTCTAGTAACGTCAATGTAACTCTTTAGACTTGGTCTTGACGCTTAGGTAGGGTTTGGGGTGTTACAGATCTTGAACACAATTAGAAAAGAACTTTCAGCAGGGATAGTTTTTGCTTCTACTGTAGCAGTTGTTTGGAAACATCTTAATAAACGTTTTAATAAAGTTAATGGATTCGAGTCTATTTTCTGCACTGTGAGATCACTTCTCACCTTCAAGAAACTGCTTCAATGTCTGTGTATTTCACTAAATTATACTTTTTTGGGGGATGAGTATTATGCTTTTGTGCCTTTCTTTTCTTGTGGTTGTGAACAACCAAAGCAAAATGGTGAACATCTTACTCAACAATGTTTGTTTTAGTTCTTGATGGGCTTAAATGAAACCTATAATGTAGTTCGTAGTCAAATTTTACTAATGAATACATTGCCTTCTGTAAATTAGGCATACTCAATACTAGTGCAGGAAGAGTCTCAAAGGCAGCATGCTTCATGGTCTGTCATTCCTAATCCAAATTTTGTGTATTCTGCTAATATGGCCTAGAAAAAGAGGTTAAATATCATATGTGCTCACTGTAAAATCAAGGGGCATAAAAGGGAGAATTGTTATAGGTTAATTGGATACCCCTTGATTTTAAGTTCACTAAAAGGAATGCTTCAATTGCATCTATGGGAATAACGCTGTGGTAATTGATTCTGTTGATACGGCTGGTGAAATTGGCACGTTCAATACCTCTAAAGCACCCTTGTTTACACAAGAACAATATCAACAAATTCTAAATCTATTGAGTAAAGGCTCTTCAGTTGAAGCTGTTGCAAGTCTGTCTAACAAGAATGATCTCACCTTGTTAGTGGATCTTGGGCACTGGTGCTACCAACCATATGGTATCTAACTTCTAGTGTTTGGAATCTCCTTTTTCTTGTGCATCATCCTCAATTGTGTTAAATTACCTAATGGTTACAAATGTGCTTTATATTCCAAATTTTCATTTCAATCTTATTTCAATTTCCAAACTTACTAAATACCTAGATCATTTTGTTTCGTTTATCCCTATTTTTATCTTTTTTAGGATCTCTCAAGTGGAAAGATAAAAGGGATTAGTAAAGAACAAGTTGGTCTCTGCGTCCTCCACTCTTCTAAAAATTCAACTTCACCCACTTTATTCCACACAATTGCAACTGTAGAATCCTCCTTACTTTGGCATACAAGTCTTGGCCATGCTTCCCTTTCAAAGTTAAATAAGATGCCATACATACCATGTACATTCTCGAATATTTGTCCCATACAACAGTGCCATGTATGCCCTTTTACAAAACAAACTAGGTTATCTTTTCCAATAAGTAAAACTCAGGCTAAAACAATTTTTTCTCTTATCCATATTGAATTGTAAGGGTCTTTATAGAGTTTCTATACATAGTGGGCATACATACTTCTTAACTATTGTTGATGATTATTCAAGTATGACTTAGGTGTATCTTTTGCGATTAAAGAGCGATGCTATTGTACAACTCAAGCAGTTTATTACTATGATAAAAAATCAGTTTTCAACCACTGTCAAAATCATTCATAGTGACAATAAATATGAATTCTTTAATAATGATTTGAAAAAAGTTCTTTATCAGAATTTTAAAATGAAAGATTTGGGTGAGTTGAAACACTTCCTTAGTATAGAGATGCCACGATCGAGCATGGGAATTGTTTTGAACCAAAGGAAGTATGCATTGGAGTTAATAGCAGATGTTAGGTTAGGAGAGGCAAAACCAATTAGCACACCTCTTGAGCAAAATCAGAAACTCACCACATTGGAATATGATGAATTTGTACATTCAGGAGATTGTAACGATGAGCTACTTTCAAATGTGTCAACATATCAAAGACTCATAGGCCGATTGTTGTATTTAACGAATACACAACCAAACATATCATATTATGGTTCAACATTTGAGCAAGTTTATGCAAAAACCAAAGAAGTTTCATTTTGAAGCAGCATTTCGAATTGTTCGATACATAAAAAAGGATCCTGGCCAATGGATTTTGTTGGCTGCATCAAATAAACAACAGCTTGTTGTCTATTGCGATTTAAATTGGGCCACATGCCCCATGTCTAGAAGATCCATCATTAGTTTTGCATCAAACTCGGAGATTTTCTTACCTCTTGGAAGTCAAAGAAGCATAATAAAGTCTCATGTTTATCAAATGAAGTTGAGTATAGAATCACGGCATCGACAGTTGTGAGATAATATGGTTAGATGGCTTGTTAAAGAAAAATGTCTTGATAAACTTGATCCAGTGTTGTTACTTTCTTATAGTCAAGCAACACTATAGATTGTAGGAAATCCTGTATTCATGAGCGGACTAAACATATAGAAAATGGCTATCAATTTGTTAGAGAAAAAAAGATGAGATGGACTAGTTTGAACATAGCATGTGGGCACTAATGGACAACTTGCAGATGTGATGACTAAGACACTTGGAGTCCAACAACATGAATATTTGATATCCAAGTTAAGCGTCAAGGATCTTTATCACCTTCCAACTTGAGAGGGAGTGTTGAAGAGATAATCATCAATTAGTTGTTGAAGAGATAACCATATGTTAGTTAGTTAAGAGATGATAGTTAGTATATAAATGCATATCAGTTGTAATTTTATATACAATTTTCATTAATAAAAATTGATATCAAATTTCTTCTTCTTTCATTTTTTCACATAAATTCTACCTTCTTCTTTGAATTTTCAACAAATACATTAAATCATATATATTATAATTTAATTGTATTGTTTTGTGTAACACAATTACATTAATATGTTAATTTAATAATATTTTAAAATAAACAAAAAATATTATATACTAAAAGTTGAATTATTTAAAATATTAAACTTATTCATACTTAAAAAGTATTTTATAAATATAGAAGCATTTTAGTTAATTTTGTTATGATGTATACATTAGTGAGTGTGAAAATTTTCTAAATATACAATTTTAAAAAAAATTATTTATTGATTAAGTGAAAATGTATTGTTTTGTTGTTAGAGAAATATTAAATGAAAATAATGTAAATATGTACCATATTTAAAGAATATTTAAAAACAATGTAAATTAAAATAGTGAATTGATTTTTTATTTAGAAAATCTTTTAAAAATAATCTTTTAGTGAATTAAATGTTTTTTAAGAAATTAAAAGTTACAAATTTTTTTGAAAAAGGCCATTATTAAATATGGGTATTTATATTTCGGTCACCTCTAATCAATCGCTCGCTTCGAGATTTTTGCTACCAAAGAAGTTATTCATTGTCAAGAATATTCTTCAGTTCAACCCGAAGCTCCTTTTTAATCTTTACCAAGATTATTGGAATAAAATCTCTCCAGAGCTCATTGTATCCTTTTAAGTTGGGCTAGGATTCTTCTTTTCTTGGCAAAAATATGTCTATGTCTCCCTATTCCATTTTTTTCTGCATTAGTAAAGTTACGAATCAACCTCTCCAAAAAATTCACTATCAACCCCATTTTCATTAACTAGTGAACTGAAGCTTTCGTGTGAAAGCCATCCGGTAAAAAATCTGAACGGACAAGAAGAAGATGAATTTTCTTTCTTACCAAAACTGATAGATAAAGGCCTATGATCAGACTTTATCTTCTGAAGATGATACATTGTCATACACAGGAAGGTCAATTCCCATTGATAGTTACAAAGAACTCGATCCAGTCGTTCGAAGATAAAACCTCTATTTCATGTGAATTTAGGTCCTTCATAGCCAAGGTTCTTCAAATTACATTCTCGGATAACCTGTTAGAACAACGGGCAGCCTACTACAGTCTTTCTTGAACCCTCTTTTTTCTTATCTACACTTAGTATTGCGTTAAAATCCCTGACTGTCAACCATGGATTTTGCATGGTTTGCACAATATGGTCCAAGCCTTGCCAAAGGGCTCCCCTCTTGGTTTGTTGTGGATTCCCATAAATCGCAGTAAGAAATAAACAATCAGCCAAATTGGGAAAACAGACCTTCATATGAATAAATTGGGTATGATTGAGAATCACTTCCACTTGAATATTCTCCTTCCAAAGTACCCAAATTCCCCCAAACAATCCATTCACTTCAATTCTATAGGAAAACGGTAAACCAATTTTCCCAATCACCTTATCTGCCTTAGCACTACTTAGCCGAGTCTTTACGATAACCACAATTCTAAGATCAAAATCCTTTAAGTATTCTTTCAGAAATCGATGAAAATTTAGATGTCCAGCACCTTCAAAGTTCCAAATCAATATATTTGTTTTCATCATAAAAGAAAACAGAGGATAAAAGTTAACCTACAATTAGGAGTGACAGCCCAGGGGGTATCATCCATATTAGTAGCCCCTTCTCTATCACTTTGATCCAAGGGATCCAAACTACCATCTCCAGGGTAAATTTTGAACTGGGAGTTGTTACCCCTTATCAAATCCTCCTCAAATATTCTATCATTCTGTGAATGAAACTCTAATCTATCAATAATTCCTTTGATGGCATGTTGTACCAGGATTGACTATTCTTCTTCAGGCAAATCTTGATTTTCGCTTCCATTCTCAGGTCGTAAAGGTTCTTTAAAAAATAACTTTTTTAATTTTGGTCGTAGAGAGGATGAGGGCACTAGATTTTGAATAATCATATTAGATTTTGAAGGTTCTCGATTCTCAACAATTAACATTAGGGATTGACTTTGCTCAACAGTAATAATAGTATGATGCAAGTGATCTAATCCTATTTGGACTTTGTGGGTTGAACAATTAAGCAATGAGGGCACACTAGTTAGATCATCTGCCAAGCTCATCCAAGCTGACTCTCGCCCCAATTGGTTATTGTCTAGATCTATATTCTTTGTATTTCCTCCATTCGTGCCCATCACAGATTGCTTTCGATTCTATCCTTTGTTTTGGGCTTGACTTTTTTCTAGACCTTTACCTTTACTATGTTGACTATTTGCAGGCCCATTGTTTGACCTTCTAGCTATGTCTTTGCTTTTATTATTAAAAGATTTTCATTTATGAATCCCAAGCTTCCTGCCATAGATTCTACTTGAGGATTTTTTTGCTTCCCAAACATGAATATTCCTTTATTATCGGCTACTGTCTCACCCATATTATCAGCTTCAGTTTCTCTAGCATTATCTCTTGATTTTGTGAAAACATTGGATCTTGATCCACCAAGATTATTTTCTTGTTTATCGTTCAAAGTGGCTGTGGTTCTCCCAACTGACCTCCATTTTCGGAGTTCCACCAATATCTAATCCCCAAAGTTTTCTTTCTCAACTATTTCCTATACTAAAACTTTTTGGGTGTTGGAGAAACTTATTCGGCTATTGAATTTCGTTGTTTTCCTCATCGACTAGTTCCTTGTTCTGGGTTTGAGGGTAATTATCTTTCAAGTGGCTATAATTTCCACATTGAAAACATATAATAGAGAGCAATTCATACTCTACTTGATGGGTTCGTTTGGCGACCCTGATTTTAGATACAAGAGGTTTTAGCAAATCCACATGAACATCGAATCATGCAAACTGTCCTCTTGAATATTTGTCTGTTTGAAGGTCAATTTTGACAACTGTTCCAACGATTTTGCCAATCTCCTTCAGAATGCTCTTTTAATACAAGTTTCCTGATTGCCTTGGGATGCGTATCCATGCAACAACATAATGCGAAAAAGGTTGCAAGGGTGAGAATTGGGGTGACCATGGTTGCACTATTAAGTATTTTCCGAACACCACCCAAGGTCCTTTGGGCAACACATTCATATAGTCTTCAAAAGATTCAAACTTTACAAGCTAGTAATTATTTACAATGTCCATTAGTTGGAATCTCATTGTCGGCTTCCATAAAGCGCATACTTTGTTCCACAGAGCATTGTACCCTATCTTCCTTCCAAGTAGCTTGACTACCAATAACCTCCTTCGATTGAAGAAATCAAAGGATGGGACTCTATCAATAACCTCCTTTCTCACGTCGCCATCTTATAATTCGATATCATCATCAGACCATGAATCCTTCTTCAAGTTATCGCCATGTGAGGAATTTTTAACCATATCTCTAAAAGAAACAACCTTGCAAGCAGAATTTTCCATGGGAGTATCACCTCCCCCTTCATTCGATGGACCACTTCTTGTCGCCGCACTTTCTTTGTCGCTCTAGTACCGTTTTCCATTTTTTTCAAGGGAATTTTTTAAGAGTATCATACTTGATTTAAATAAACTCTAATTGATCATAACCATATTTTTCTTAAAACACTAATTAAATTGCATTTAATTATTTCTTAAAAATTTTCATAAATTTTGTAATGTTTCATTAATAATATGGTTATGAAATTAAAATATAATAATATACAAGTTTAATTTTAAAATCATGATAATTGATACTCGACTAAATTTAAATAAACTAAATTTTAAAATTACTTTTAAAATGTAAATATTGTAATAATAGATTGTGTGAAATTATATTTCTATATATAGTTTCTAATTTAATTTTAATTATTAATTAGTGAATGTAGATTGTTAATTAAATTTAAATCATGTGACCATCAAATAATTTATTGTAATACTATTTATATTTTTAAATATCTACTTCAATTTTAATAGTGCATTTAATTTTGTAAAAATAGTAATTAACTTAAAAGATACATTGACGTTTTATGCAAATGTAACATGTAAAACGTTATTAAAAAGTATATAAAAAAGGGAGGGTTTTATGTTGCAACTTTTCTCTCTAAAATGTTTATTTTATAATGTATAATATACTAATTTTCTTTCATGAGGTTGATTGTATGTATTAATTAAATTACTTAACAATTTTCATAAAATTTGTAAGTTTTCATTAATAATATGGTTATAAAATCAAAATATCATAATATATAAGTTTAATTTTAAAATATGATAATTGATATTAGAATAAATTTAAATATACAATATTTTGAAATTATTTTAAAATATAAATATTGTAATAGTATAATGTGTGAAAGTTTATTTTATAAATGATTTGTAAGTTAATTTTAATTATTAATTAGTAAATGTAGATTGTTAATTATATTTAAAATTGTGACCTCTAAATAATTCATTATAGCAATATTGATTTCAATCTTAATAGTGTATTCAATTTGAAAAATAGTGATAAACTTAAAAAGAAATTGTTTTAAACAATTTTAAAATTTACTGTAACTTATTATGTAAAATTACAAGTTGAATTATTGAATATAAAAAATTGGAAGGACTTATTATGAAAAATATAACATTCAGCACACCATTAAAAATTATTTAAAAACATAAAGGGATTTATATTGCAGTTTCTCCCTCCACAAATGACCTTTACCATGTTAAATTTTTATGATGTCAACACATTAGAAACTTAATATAACATGTGTGTGTATATATATATGAATGATATGATTAGTTGTATTCACTAAATATAAATCAAGTGTACTTATTTGGTAACTTTAAAAGGAAATTTAATAATTTGCAAATTGGTGAAGATTACTTGCATTTTAAAGTAAATAAATAAATTAAATTAAATTAAATTAAATGCTTGACATTTAAATACAAATTTAACCATTGCACACATGTCAATTAAAGAGGGTGGTCATTTGTCAATATTTTACAGTCATCTAAGATAATTTTCATATATGCTTCAATATTAGTAGTGTATTTATATGATTAGTTTTTTTTTTTTACTATATATATAAATCAAGTATACTTATTTGGTAAGTTTAAAAGAAAATTTAATAATTTACAAGTAAAATTACTTGAATTAAAATTTCAAACAAAATAAATAAATAAAATTAAATGTTTGACATTTAAATATAAATTTGATAAAATATATTAAATGCTTTGAACGCATTAAGAGGGTGGCCACTTGTCAATATTTTTTGGGTAAAAGTTAAATATAATATTTTAATTTTTTTATTTTTAACAAAAAAGAAAAGAAAAAAGGGTCATTTATTTCAAATATGATTTGATTATAAATATAAATTGGTTTGACAATATTAAAAAAGAACACCAAAAGTCACCTCTAAATTATATAATTTCCAATAATTAATTGAACAACACTGGAAACTAATAAATAAATGCAACAACCTTAAGCTCTTTCTTCTTCTCAAACTGGGTGGTGTTTAGACTTCTTATTTATGAGTTGATACAGCACGAATAAAAGGGAAAGAATGAAAGCATTTTCACCAATAATCTTACAAAACAAAACTTAACAAGCGCACAATTTAAGAAAAGAAAGGTTTTTTCGTTAAGATAACTTTTTTTCAAAGAAAAGCTCTACATTTTTTAACGGAATGAACTATACTGCTATAGGTCTCCAAATAAGTTTGGCTAGATTCTGTGATGGATGATGTGGTACGTAACAATGGGGAGGATGGAAATGTGGAATGGGCAGAATCTGAGATGGGTTTGAACGAGCATGATTATGATATTGTAGCGAGATGATCGTTCATGTAGTACGTAAAGTTAGCGAACCCTTCAAGTTTGGTGAATTCTTTATGATTGACGAATTCACTAATATTGACGAACTCCCCCAGAATGGCATACGCACCAATACTGGTGAATTCTCTAAGATTGGAGAGCTACCACAAAGTGGCAAGCTCCTTACTTAGGTGAGCTGTGGTCGCAGGACAAGTGTGAACTAAAGTCACGAGAAGAATGCGAACTTGGGTCGTGCTAGAAACACGTTACTGCATGCATGTAAAAGCCATTCTATCTTCTCATTAATGGGTGAGGTTCATGTATTTAATACAGGAGAGAGAGACTTGAGTTACTAACAAATTACTAACAGATTGACTAAACTTAACTAACAACTTAACCAACTAACTATTAACTGTTAACTCTATCATGCCCCGAGCTTGTCGAACTCCTCTCCATATTTGCAAGTCTATTGACTAAAACTTGAAGCTGTCTCGTAAACTTGTTGAATTGACTTGTTGATAAAGCCTTGGTTAATATATCTACAACCTGTTCTTGCCCTGGAACATGTCCAACCTGAAATAGTCCTTGTACCACTTTCTCTCGTACAAAGAAGAGATCTAATTCAACGTGTTTAAACTTAGAGTGTAGAACTGGATTCCCTACAACAGCTACAGCAACTGAGCTGTCGCACCATACAAGAGCCTTGCCTCGGGGAGTAGCACTTAGCTCAACTAACAAGGACTGAATCTAGACTATCTCAATAACGACTTGAGCGAGACTTCTATATTCAGCCTTTGCAGATGAGCGAGAGACCACCTGTTGTTTCCTTGAACTCCAAGACACCGAATTTCCTCCAAGAAACACATAGTAGCCAGACGTGGACCTTCGATCATCTATGTCAGACCCCCAACTAGCATCCAAAAGCCTTCGAGCATGAGTTTTAAAGGTTTTGTAAAGGTAAGACCATAATCCAGGGTACCATGCAAATAGCGCAGTATCCTCTTTACAGCTTCAAAGTGTGTATCCAGTGGTTGATGCATAAATTGGCAAACTTTGTTGACAGCATATGCTATGTCTAGTCGCGTAATGACTACATACTGTAGTGCCCCTACTAAGTTTCTGTAGAGATGGGCATCGACAACAGGAGTACCTGCATCTGTTGATAACTGAAATGTTGTTACCATAGGTGTTAGTGCAGCATTTGACTGATCCATGGAAGCCTTTTGCAAAAGATCACAAATGTATTTCCGTTTGTTAAGAGAAATCCCAGTTGACGTATACTGAACCTCTATACCAAGGAAATAATTTAGTCGGCCGAGATCCTTCAATGAAAACTGAGCATCAAGTCTTAGAATGAAACAATTGATGGCTTGAGAGTTGGTCCCAGTGACTATAATATCGTCGACGTAGACTAGAACATACACTAGCTGTGACCCTGATCGTTGGATAAAGAGAGAGTTGTCGGCCTTAGAAGCAACAAAGTCAGTTGCTAACAAAAATTCCTTCAACTTATGAAACCAGGCTCTAGGTGCTTGCTTGAGACCATAGAGAGCTTTTCTTAAACGACACACCAACTGCTGTCCCTCGTGCCCTTTCTACTCAAACCCCGGGGGTTACACCATATAGATTTCCTCCTGGAGATCGCCATTGAGGAAGGCATTATTAATGTCTACTTGCCTAAGAGACCATCCCAGTAAGATTGCAAGAGTTAATACGACCCGAATGGTCGTAGGCTTAACAACCGGGCTGAAAGTTTCTTGAAAATCCACCACTACTTCTTGGAGATAGCCTTTGACCACTAAGCGACCTTTATACCGTGAAATGGACCCATCAGCGTTATGCTTGATCTTAAAAATCCACTTACACCCCACTGTCCTCCTTCCTGTAGGTAGAGGCACAATGTCCCATGTATGGTTAGCTAGCAAAGCAAATACTCGGCATGAGCAATGCAACCCAAGTTTGGATGTTAAAGAGTCTTTGTAATTAAAGAGTCAGTAATAATAAGTCGGTTCCTCATCTCTCAGAACAGAAATGAACAGTTTTGGCTTGAAAATCCCACTTTTAGACCTTGTCTTAATTGGATGAGCATTGAGAAGAGGCATAAACTGTATAGGAGAGGCAGTAGAAGGAGCTGTATCTGAATAAATTGTGCCAGACAATGTATGTGAACCTAACGAGTGAGTAGGGACCTTCATGGCTGATGAAGACTGCCAATTATTATCTTCAGGAGGAGACATTGTTGGAGGGATAAGGGATGACATATTAGAAGCAGAAACACTTTCAGCCGGTACCATTAGGAAATGTGACTGACAATGAGCTGACTTTCCTAATTGTGAGAAGGATTTGAGGGAAAATCCTTGTTGAAAAGGAAACCATGACTCATCAAAAGTAACATGCCTAGAGACAAAAACTCGACCACTTCTGTCGAGACATTTATACCCTTCTGATTCATCCCAACACCAAGAAACACACATTGACCGGACCAAAACTGTAACTTATGTTGATGATAAGGTCTCAAGCATGGATAACATGCACAACCAAATATTTTGAGGTATGAGTAGGATGGTCTAACTTGATATAATAACTCATAAGGACTCTGCTGCTGTAAAACATGCGTTGGTAGTCTATTGATCATATGAACACCATAGGTAAAGGCATGGGACCAGAAGTCTAAGGGTATACCAGATTGTGCCATAAGAGTCAACCTCATGTCCACAATTTGCCTATGCTTCCTTTCAGCCACCCCATTCTGCCCGGATGTATGGGGACAAGTGATTCAATGCTGAATTCCAAGACGAGCAAGTTCTCTAAAGAGTGATCGATACTCTCTACCCCAGTTAGATTGAAGGACCTTGATGGTACGGCCAAACTGAACAGACACCATTTGTTTGAACTGAAGAAAACATTGCAAGGCTTCAGCCTTGGACTTAAGAAAGTAAATCCATGTATAAGGACTGTGCATATCGACAAAGGTAACATAGTAAAGAAATCCATTTGATTTAGTATGGGAAGGACCCCAAACATCGGATGCTACTAATTCAAATGGTGTAGAATACACAGTTTTAGATGAGTTGAAGGGTAACTTATGTGCTTTTCCTAATTGGCAAGCGGAACAAATAGAAGAAACACTATTTTTATTGAAAGGAATGTTACAATTTCGTAAAGCAACACCAAGAACATTGGAACACGGATGCCCAAGCCTCCTGTGCCAAAGCTATGTAGGAAAAGAATGTTGTCCGGTATATAAGTGAGCTGAAGTAGACCGAGAAGAGGCACCAGTAGGTGGTTTAGAAACATCGAACCGATGAAGACCCTCATGCATGTGGCCCACTAAGAGAGTGTTCCTTGTCTTTATATCATTTACAAAGCCCATGAAAGGATGAAACTCAAAATATACTGCATTATCTCTAGCAAATTGACCAACTGACATCAAATTTTTGCATACAGTAGGGACATGAAGAATATTTTATAGACGCAAAAGTCGAGAACCAACCACCATACGAGTTGTACTTATATTAGCAATAGGAATAGAAACACCATTGCCCATAGAGACATGTTTCGTACCTGTATAAGAGCAATATTCGAGAGGGAAGTCACATCTGGAGTTACATGATCTGTTGCACTAGAATTCGGATACCAAACTTGACTAGGAGGTCGGGGAGACGGAGGAGAGAATGATGATGTGGTGGATGAACAACAGGGACTACACCTGTGAGAACAGGTAGGCACAGAGGAAATGCCATGACCTTCAACCTGATGATAGTTGACTGAAACTGAATGATTGGAATTAACTCCCGAATACGTTTCATCAAACCGGTGATAGCATGTCTGAACCAAATGCCCAATTTTTCCACATAATTGACATTGTGGCCTAGAACAAGACCATCCACAACCATTCGTACGACCCTTGCCGTGAGACTAGCCACGACCACTGCCCCGATGATCGGGTTTATACTCTCGCTGATAACTTCCTGAAGGCTCAGCATGCATTGAGTTGTCAGCAGTATCGTGTTTTGAACAAGACACCATATTTGCTTGCAAATGTGCCTCTGTTAAAAGATAAATTTGTCGTGTCTCACAGTCAAATAACATCTCGGTTAAGAGATCAAGATTCATGGGAGTAGCGGATGCAAACACACGAATTGATTCATACTCCATCGAGAGACCAGCTAAAACAATACTGACCTGTTCTTGTTCAATGATATGACTCCCAGCAACAATGAGAGCGTCACATAGATTCTTGACTTTGGCCAAATAATCTTTGACAGAAAGATTGGCTTTCTTGATAGAATACAAAGCATGATGCATGCTTGAAATCTTGACATTCGATTTAGCACCAAATCATCGCTCAATAGTTGTCCAGGCATCAAAACTGGTCTTGGCCATCGTGAGATGCACTAGTATTTCATCTGTAACCGTAGAAAGCAACCAATAAGCTAGGAATTTGTCCTGCTTCTTATGAAGAAGATACAACGGATTAGCCACAAGTTGCCTATCAGGTCTAGGAACAAGAGAATCAGGAACTGAAATCGTGCCTAGTACAAACCCTTCAAGTTCGTACCCCTCAAGAATCAGTAGAATCTGATGCTTCCATAATAAGAAGTTACGTTCACCAAGTTTGACTGTCTCATGCTTGGAGAAGTATTGTATATTTGACAAACAAGAAGAAGTCTGACCTTGTGAAGGGAACGCCCCTTCGGTGTTGGAAGAATTCCTCGTGTATCACTCATGAGAAATCCTCAGTAACCAAAATCACAAAACAAGAAGAAGAGAAAAAAAAATTGTGGCTCTTGATACCACGCTAGAAATACTGCATGCATGTAAAAGCCATTCTATCTTCTCATTAATGAGTGAGCTTCATGTATTTAATACAGGATAGAGAGACTTGAGTTACTAATAGCTTAACCAACTAATTGTTAACTGTTAACTCTATCAGCTTGCGATAAAACATGCAAGTTATCTAAAGATCAACCATGGAGCTATGAAACAAATGGATTTTTTTTAAGAGCATGCGTGCACATTTTGTTTATATAATATAGATATATTTTTTCTAAGAGATTTGGTATTTATTAGTATAATATATTTAATATTTATTAGGATAAAATCTTAGTTATTTCTTTCTATATTTAGCATATATATATTATATGTGTGTATATATGCATATATATATATGATGAGTTGTATTTATTGTATATAAATCAAGTATACTATTATGGTAACTTTAGGAAGGAAATTTAATAATTTACAAATTACTTGAATTAAGTAAATAAATAAATAAAATAAAATTTTGGCATTTAAATGCAAATTTAATGTAATATCCCATAACAAAGTGAGCGACAAGTCCAAGCTTGGAGAGTTACAATGAATAACAATCAAAACATACTCTACAATTTATATTAAAACTCCTTTAAAGTCATATAAAGTTTTAATAAAGACAAACCAATAATTCGTGATTATCATTCAACTAACTGAAACTATGAAACAATTAACATTATTAATAATACTAAACCATGTAAAATGCATAACCGAGCTCCCTATCTACCAACCCGTTCAAGTCTGTGATTTACCTGAAATTCATTCAACAATAATTGAATTAATATATTAGAAAGGTACCAACTATTTACTTATTCAATAGGGTATCGATAAAATCAAGATATCCAACTGCAGATGTTGATTTAGAATCAGGAAATAGTTCATTCAGTTACATATTAGAATCATACAGACAGATAACAATTCAAACTATAGTCAGATGAAGAACAGAACAGAACAGATGCAATTACTTAATACCAGCCGTTACACACCATCTCCAACCAACCCAACATACCAAATAGGGTATTTATTACCCTTTCAACCCGACACACCACACAATGTCGGTCTGACACATTTCAGAGAATATAGTCTAGCTGCCAGTGATCTAACCACTGTTCCATAACAGAATAATTCCTCCTAATTCAATTCCCACCCCATGCACATGCAAACTTCACATGATAGTTAATATAGAGTTTTATGTAAATACTCAAATACAACTCAAACTCGAATACAATAGATCAATTCCATTAACATTAGTCAAACACAATACACACGCTGATAATTAGTACACAAGTTCTAGATCATAGAATATCAGTTTATATAGTTTAATTCGGTTTAAATGGCCTCATAAAAGGCTTGTATTCAGTTTGAGCGATGCTCGAGATATGGAAAAATTTCATAAACGGGCCTACATGCTCGTGTTGTCTCACACAGCCTGGGTAACTGGCCCGTGTGGCCCTACACGGCCTGGCACATGCCCGTTTGCTTGCCGTGTAATCCTTATTTTGTAAACAGTGAGTTACACGGCCTGGACACATACTCGTGTCTTTGGCCCATGTGAACATTGCACTATCATGGCCACACACGGTCTAGACACGCACCCGTGTCCCTTGCCCGTGTGGCTTTTACCTGGTGAACAGTGAATTACACAGCCTACCACACGCCCTGACACACGGTCGTGTGGCGTCGACAACCATGTTTTTCGGTATTTAAAATTTGTAAAAACTTGAGTTTTTAGTACGCACCTGAAGTAGTTTCGAATCCCAAACAACGCAGAAGATTTCTCAGACCTAAAACGAATAGTCCATAACTAGTTAAGTGATAATTTGAAATAACACTAAGATTATCACACAACCAACTTTGTCGAAACATTTTGACACGAGAAAATCCTAAATCGCGTGTTACCTCCGCATCCCCGCAATCACGAATCTAGAGCATTAGATGGATCATTATCTTTGAGACCTTCCCCTAAGGACAACAACCGAACATATAATCAAAAGGTTCGAACAGTTTATGCAAAGACTACACTTGGCAAGGAAGACAACAACTAATGTTTTTTTTTTCCAAAGTGGAACAACTGAGCGCAGGAAATTGACATAACGCAAACTTACCAGACAACAACAGCAAACAAGATGTATGAATCTAAGCAGCGAATGAATGGAAAAGAAACAGAACTCAAAGGGAAAGATACAAAGAAAGAAAGAAGAAAAGGAAAGGGAAAAAAAAGAGAAATGGAAAAGCAGGGAGAAAAAGGAACGTTTAATTTAATTTTCCACCGGTCACAACTCTAACATTAAGTAAAAATATTATCTAACATGCATACCAAGACTCAAACACAAGACCAAGGGGTATACAAACACTTAACCATTAAACCAGTAGGCTCATTCTTAATATAAATTCAGACAAAATTAAATCTGAGTCAATGGCTCAAGAATAAAGGTTAGTTAAAATTAAAATAGCAAAACCTCTAAAACCGCATCTCAATTCCTGACCTCGAACACATAAACAGACCACATAGCCACAGATATATGGACTCAATTACAATAAAATCCAACAATCAAACACTCAAATTTTTGAGGTGTTACATTTAACCAAATATATTAAATACTTTGAATGTACACATGTCAATTAAAGAGAGTGACCACTTGTCAATATTTTACGCAGCCTGCTAAGATAATTTCCATAAATGCTTGAATATCCTACTATAGTGTATATATATGATTAGTTGTATTTAGAGGTGTGCATGGGCCGGGCCGGGTTCGGGTCGGGCCCAACTAAAAATTTAGGCTGTTCATTGGGCTCGGGCGGTAGGAGCCAAAAATGGGCCTAAAATTTTGCCCAAGCCCGCCCATATAAAAATACTAAAACAGCCCTGGCCCAGCCCGTCAAGTATTAATTTTTATATTATTTTATATAATTTTAAATATATATAATACATCAAAAATATTTAAAAATCAAAATAAATATTTTTCAACAAATTGAGAAATAAATTTTAAAAATATGTAGACTTAAATAACACTAAAATATATGCAACTTAACAAGCAAATTCCTCTAAAATAATAACAAAATTAACAAATACTTTTAAAATAATAACAAAATTAACAATAAAATAAGTTTTATATAATATCTAAACAATAACAACAAAATAATAGAAACATAATAGTAAAATAGTAGCAAAATAAAGAGAAAAACAATAAGAAAATAATATTTAAAAATAATTTTTTCCTTTAATGAATTGGTAAGGTAGAAAGAAAACCAAGAAATTCTTACAGAGGCCTGCCCATTTTTTAAATGGGCCTCATTTTCATCCAAGCCCATTTTTCGCCTATATTTTTACCGAACCCTCCTATTTTTCTAGGGGACCTTGGTACGTGGGTGGCCCAAATTTCATGCTCAGCTCTAGTTGTATTTACCATATAAGAATAAGTATACTTATTTTGCAACTTTAAGAAGGAAATTTAGTAATTTACAAATTGGTAAAGATTACTTGAATTAAAATTTTAAAGTAAATAAATAAATAAAATTAAATGCTTGACATCTAAATACAAATTTGATCAAATATATTAAATGCTTTGAATGTCACATGTCGATTAAAGGGTGGCCACTTGTGAGTATTTACACTATTATCTAAGATAATTTTCATAAATGCTTCATATCTTATTATTAAATAAAATGAATAAATTAGTCTCTGTATATTAAATAAAAAAATAAATTGATTTTTTTGTTAAAATTTTTATTCATTTGTACGGTTAAAAATTGGCACCGACAATAGAATAACTAAACTATAACACGTGACGTGCTAATGTAAAGGGGTCAGTTTTTAACAGTAAAATGATCAGTTTGCTCTTTGACCTAATGTATAAGTAGTGGTGTTCACAGTTCGATTAAAACCAAATTAATCTGCCGAACCAATCTAATTCGATTAATCGGTTGGTGGCTGAATTTAGTTCGGTCGAAAGTCGATTAATGATTTTTTAGAATTTCGGTTATCTGTTAATTTGGTCCAAAATCGCGTAATTAATCGAAATAAATAATGTATATTATATATAATATATTTTTAACATTAGTAATATATTTTTGAACTATTATTTTTATATTAACCTAAATAAATAATAAATAATATATTTTTTGAACTATTAAAAAAATGAACATTAGCAATTTATTTATTTTATATGTTTTATACTTATTTTAACCAAAAATAAAAATATATAAATTTAGGTTAATTTAGTTAACCAACGAATTAATTGAAATATTTTAGATCGAACCGACCATTTAAAAAATTAAAAATAAATATAAATTTATTAATTTTAAATAAAAAAGGATAAAATACAAGTATGTTGATAATATTTTTATTTAAGAAAAGAGTTGTGGAATAGAGGTAATATTTTGTTTTTAGTAATAGGGATAGCCATAATATTAGAATTGACTTAGCCCAATATCTGGACTACAGTTAGTCAAATGGCATACAGTGGACTGAAACTCATTCACCCAACTCACCGCTGACTTCTAAACAACAATAGAAGGCAAAATAAAGTAAGCCTCCATTTTCAACTTAATCTCAATGCTAAACAAAGCATCTCTTTGAACCATGTTATGTTTACTTATAAACCAATCATAATACCATACGAATATATATATCATTTTCTTGATATGGATTGGATTGTGGCATCAAATAAGTAGACAAGAGCAACTAGTCCAAAGTTGAGTGTTTAAGTGACCCCATCGGACGGCCAGCTGACACATGCTCGACTCCTCTTCTTGACCCTATATCGAAGGCTAGCCTTCCCATCAATAAATAAATAAACATGTTTGTCGGCTCATAATTGTCAATTATGTTATCTCCAACATACAAGCAGGGTTAATGATATTCCTACAAACCCATCCTTTTTTCTTTTTAATCGTCGTCAAGTTTAGCCCCGTCAACTCCAAATCTACATTCAAACCAAAATCACGCTAAAACTGTTATTTTACTGTTTCATTTATACTCATAAACCGATTATAAATAAGTCTGCCATAGCCATTTAGATCCTGCAATTGGAGTTCACATGTTAATGATTTTGCTTTCAAAAGTCAGAATTGAGATTCTATTATGATTAAAAATTGTTTTTAATTAATTCCAAGACTGTGTCATAAACACAACTCCAATATCCCTGTTCCATTCTACTTTATTATATAAACAAACTGAGGGGTTGGAACAGAGGTGATACAGAACAAGCTGCAGGCCAAGCAAATGAGACTTTCAAATGCTACCCTTTGTTTGGTTTCCTTTATTGTTTTCTCCTTTTTGCAGAGCCCCGCATTTGCTGTCAAAAGGGTAAGCATTTCGATTCAACCGCCACCTTTTTCTTCCATTAATTGTGCTTACAATGATTATTTAAGGAAAAAGCAAAATTTCCTTGGTGGTGGTTGTTGATGTAGTCATATGTTGTATACTTGGGAGGTCATTCGCACGGAATCCAATCTTCATCGGTTGATCTCGATGCTGTGACGGAATCTCACTACCATTTTCTCGGATCATTCCTCGGCGGGTAAGTTCGTTTCGTGGAGGAAACATATTTGAAGCCTTTTTTTTCTTTACATCTTGAATGATTTGTTTCGAAACAGCCATGAGCATGCTCGAGAAGCTATCTTTTACTCTTACACAAGGCACATCAATGGTTTCGCTGCTCATTTAGACGATGAAGTAGCAGCTCAGATAGCAAGTAAATGTCCTTTTTTTTTCTTCTCTGCTTCAATTTTCCCGAGAAACTGTGTTAAAAAAACTCTTTATCCGCAGGGCATCCCAAAGTAGTTTCACTGTTCTTGAACAAGGGAAGAAAGCTACACACAACGCGATCCTGGGATTTCCTTGGTTTGGATCACAATGGTGTCGTTCCATCCAACTCAATCTGGAACAAAACCAGATACGGTGAAGACACCATCATCGGAAACCTTGACACTGGTGAGTTACATCTTAATCTTTCATATGATTACATGTCTTGTAAATAATAACTACATGAACTGACTGGACAATGTGTTTTGTTTGTTTTATCAGTTAACTTCGTTCCCATATGACAAAACTCATAAATGAATACAGATTGGATCTAACATATTAATAATTTTTAATTTGGAAAGTTGAACTTAATAAAAAGAAAAGGGTTTTGCTTTTTACAACGTTGGAATTAAGATAATGATGTAAATAGACAATTTGGTTTAAATATACCATACACATAGCTTAAATTATGATAGATGGTGATTTTCCCAATCGAACCTGAGATGCAGTCATTGACTAGTCCCACCGCGTGTTCGTGCATGATGAAGCGTCTATATTATAAATGTATAATGTAGCTATTCCATTGATAAGGCAGCTTAACAAAAATTATATACTGAATAGATAGCAAAAACGTGAAGTAGAAAATGGGGTTGGACAAGGATTGAAAAGTAGTGCAATAAAACAAGAAATCAAAGATGAATATTGCCCATAGTTTGCTTGTATTTTAGTGAAAGGCTTTGACTTTCACAGCCATTAACGCATGTTGAATGGGGATTGATTTTTATTTTTTATTTTTGGCTTTTATGCTAAGGTGTTTGGCCTGAATCAAAAAGTTTCAGTGATGATGGGTATGGACCGATTCCTTCACAGTGGAAGGGAATTTGTCAAAATCAGAAAGATGCTGGATTTCACTGCAACAGGTCTGTTTTTTATTTGTTTCTTTCCCCTGCCATCCCCACCTTTCATCCCACGCCCATGGCAGTGGTGTACCTTTTTCAAGGATGATGTTCATTTTGTCTTCTTACCACTATTATGTTAAAATTTGATAGAGGAAAGTAGCTAAAAACCCAGTTCTAAGAATGGCCTTAATAGAAACCCTTAGTTATTGCATAATGTAGGGTTTAATTGTGGAAATGTCTCCATCGTTGTGAACCCAGAAAGAATGTGGCATGTGTGCAGACTGCAGAGGTGAAATTTAGGTAATGTAGGAATCTTCATCAGTTCCAATTTGATGGTGGGGAGGGACCAGTATCTGTAATAATATAAATATAAATATAAATATAAAAAGCATAGCTATTTGGAATTTCATGGTAAAGCTGAGGGTACCACTTTATCTAAGAGTTAGTGAAATTTTTTTTTTTAAAAAAAAGGGGTCTGAATTTTAAACTTAACACAAATAGAAAAGGGTATATACTGTGGTTTAAGTTCCATGGGAACAAATAATGGTTCACCTTTTCCAGTAGACACAGATACAAGTTTAAAATTCCAATGATTTTTATTTTGTATCCGACTCAAGTTCAACACCTACTCAAATATAGGAATGAAGTATGACTCTCTGAAAACATAAAAATGCTCTAATACGTGACAGATATCAGACACTCACACATAAATCTCTGAAAACATAAAAATGCTCTAATACGGGACAGATATCAGACACTCACACATAAATCCGAATAACATAGATTCCATCCGTAGGACCATTGAGGTTTTAGTCTAAAAACCAGTATTCAGTTCCAGCCACCCCTTTTTTATGTCATTAAACTTACTAAAAAACTGAAGTGTCTGTAAGTGGATAAAATCTAGATAAGAATCTTTTATCACCTATTTTCTCCCTCACATTTGTCAATGAAAATAAGTCATGTGTTTAAAATTGTTTACTTGATATAAAAAGAATTTCATGTTATATATTTTTGGTAAGTGAGCAATTTTTAATTCTTGGCTTGCTTTAACTGTGAAGCAAGACTCTCTCTGTATTGCAATGGAGTATGATTTAAAAATTAGCAATATATATATATATTTAAATAAACTGACTGTATTCTGAAAATTTTTGTTTATAGTTTATTACAACCTGTTTGAAAATTTCAAACAATGAGCTAATTTGTATTGCCTTCCACACTAATGACAGAATAGTTAAATCTGATATTCTTATATAGTTAAACACTTTGTTGCCTAAAAGCAAGACAGCAAAGAATTGTTTATGTTACCATTTAAAAAAAACATCAAATATAATGAAATTTGAAAGCCATTGAATTGTTTAAGATCTAGGTTCATGTTCTTGGACAAGTCCAAAAAAAACCTTTGAGACACACAATAGTCAGCCGGCATTTTTAGATCTCCTATGTTCACTTTTCACGGTTAGCAGCAAAGTGTCGTGGGCCGAGACTCAAAGTTCGGGCCAGTATAGGTGATTGGTTCAGCGCAATGACTGTGACACAAAGCTTCTGGCAGCTTGAATGGCAGATGCATGCGTGCACTGCTTTGCTTGCAACTTGCAATTGCATAAAATATTCGTACTTATTCTGATATTCCCTTGCTGTCATTGTTCAGATCAGCTTTCTCCTTTTTTTTTTTGGGTTGAAATGTTATTTTTATCATGCTGTTGCCTTATTATGGTGTCTTTTTATCCTGGAAAAAGCTACTGTCCGTTTTCCAGAAGGTAGTTTAGGTTTATAAAGTTGGTATCTAAATCGAAATTTAAGTTTGTTTATTGATGATGTGTGTTCTTTCTAGCATTTCTAAACCATGTTAGTGCCTAAATTGTTGGATTTATGTTAAAGGAAGCTAATTGGAGCGAGGTACTTCAACAAAGGCTATGAATCTGTTGTTGGCAAACTCAACTCGTCATTCGATACTCCACGCGATAAAGAAGGTCATGGAACACATACCTTGTCGACTGCTGGGGGTAACATGGTACCCAGGGCAAGTGTTTTCGGTTTTGGCAAAGGAACCGCAAAAGGGGGATCCCCTAGAGCCAGAGTAGCAGCATACAAGGTGTGCTGGCCACCAGTTTCAGGAAATGAATGCTTTGATGCAGATATATTGGCAGCTTTTGATGTGGCCATTCAGGATGGTGTCGACGTGCTGTCAGTTTCACTGGGAGGAGATCCTACTGCCTTTTTCAATGACAGCGTTGCGATCGGTTCTTTTCATGCTATCAAGCATGGAATTGTTGTGGTCTGCTCGGCTGGAAATTCAGGACCTGCTGATGGGACTGTCTCCAACATTGCACCATGGCAGATAACAGTCGGAGCCAGCACAATGGATAGGGAGTTTCGTAGTGTTGTTGTCCTTGGCAACAATATGCACTACAAGGTTATTTCATCCCTCCCTTCAAGTCTGGTTACTGAAGATCAAAATGATAAATATCGTCAAACATAAGTCGAAATGCGATCAGGACTAATAGAATAAAAAGTAGCAACATAATCATCCAATTGAATGCAAAATTAAACACAAAAATAGAGAGAAAGCAAACTACTACTTAAGATTTTTGGTTCATAACATGCTTCATATGTTTTCATCTAGCACTTATAAATACTTACGTTTCCTTTTTGAAGGGACAAAGTTTATCATCTAAAGTTTTGCCAGACAAGAAGTTCTTCCCTCTTTTAAGTGCAGCGGATGCTAAGTTGGCGAATGCCTCCAGTCAAAATGCGTAAGGATATAACACTTGTAAATAGTGTACCTTGGTTTCAGTTATACCAACTGTTCAGTAATATACGTATCTTCTCTTCTCGTTATCTTTTGTATATATACATGCTGATTTGTAGACATCATGCAGAACATTATGCCAGGCTGGTGCCCTTGATCCTAAAAAGGTGACTGGAAAGATCTTGGTTTGTCTTCGAGGGAAGAATGCGAGGGTGGACAAGGGTCAGCAAGCAGCTCTGGCTGGCGCTGTTGGCATGATTCTTGCGAATGACTTTCTCACAGGGAATGAAATTATTGCCGATGCTCATCTCCTCCCGGCTTCACATATCAATTACACCGATGGTCTTGCTGTTTTCGCTTACATTAATTCAACAAAGTAAGTGCGAGGATCAATAAATATGTATTTACCCTTACGAGTCATTCTGTGAGCTTATATGACAACAGTATTAGTCTATTAGACGTTCACTGACAATGTATGGATATCGGGAACAGGAATCCCATGGCTCGTATTATGCCCGTGACCACCCTATTTGGCACAATGCCAGCCCCCTTCATGGCAGCATTTTCATCAAAGGGACCTAATACCATCACACCTGAGATCCTCAAGGTACTTGCTACCAGCAGCAACTATATATATATATATTTGTTTTTTCATCTGCAAAATTGTATCTCATACTCGGTATTTTTGTATCCAATATTCAGCCTGATATCACTGCACCAGGAGTGAGTGTAATAGCTGCCTATACAGAAGCAGAAGGACCAACAAATGAAGATTTCGACAAGCGCCGAGTTCAGTTTAACTCAGTATCAGGCACTTCGATGTCATGTCCTCATGTTTCAGGCATTGTTGGCCTTCTTAAAACCCGATATCCTAATTGGAGCCCTGCAGCAATCAAATCAGCTATTATGACCAGTGGTAAGAAACCTGTTACCTTGAACAATAAACCCTGGGTTTCTAGTTCTTGAATTTTCATTAAGATTATGATTGCGGAATAAACCCCTACATTTTCCCCCCTATGTTGCAGCAACCACATTGGATAACGCAAACGAGCCGATTCTAAATGCATCATACATCAAAGCTGGACCGTTCAGCTATGGATCGGGACATATACAACCAAACCTTGCTATGGATCCGGGACTTGTTTATGACTTATCCACTAAGGATTACCTAAACTTTCTATGCACATTGGGGTACAACGACACACTAATATCAACATTCTCGCAGGACAACTACAAGTGCCCCGGTTCGATCAATCTTGCCAACTTCAACTACCCTTCAATCACTATCCCTAACCTTGTTGGATCCATTACAGTGACCAGGACTGTTAAAAATGTAGGAACACCGGGCACTTACAGAGCTCAAGTGCAGAAACCAGTCGGAATTTCGGTTAAGGTTAAGCCGAAAAAATTGAAGTTCAAAAAGGTTGGTGAAGAGAAGACATTCATAGTTAGCCTGAAGGTTAAAAAAGGTGAAGCAATTAAGGAATATTTATATGGGCAGCTGATATGGTCAGATCATGTACACTATGTTAGGAGTCCTATAGTAGTGAAGACAGTCTAAAAGTATAAAGCTGTCAAAAAAAAAAAAAAAAACAGGCTTGGGCTAGCATTAAGTTTTTAATCCCTGGATTTAACCCATTGGTTGCTACCTCTTATTTGCATTAGGCATGGCCTTCAATGTGTTCTATATTATTCTTCAAGGCCAAATAATAAATGATTGAAATCCGGTTAGATGAATCAGACCTTTTCCATCTTTTCTTTCGTTTTTTTTCCTTTTACTTTTTTAACTTGCCAATCAAATTAAATTTCAGAGTTTACTTTATATTTGTTTTTTTAGGATAAAATTACGGATATATTTGTTTCACTGAAAATAATTTTTGTTTGATGATTTTTAAAAATATTTCATAAAAATGTTTTCAACAAAACAAACATACATGTAAGATTTTCTTATCTTTTATTGTTTCATTAGGTTTATTTTATATCAATAAATTTATATTTTACATTATTTTTACATATATTAAAAATATTTTGTTAAGTTTAGGTTTATTACAATGTCATTATTTAGTTACATGACTACCAAGTGAGTATTTTTATTTAAAATGTGACATCAACAAAATTACCAAAAAATTTAATAATGTCAACAATTGGACTTGGTTTTAAAATCGAAAAGTAAAGAGACTAAATTCTTGAAAATAAAAGTCTGAAGTTAAATTGCAAATTTGTGAATAATACATAAACTTATGACATATTTTAACTTTTATACTACAAAATATTTATTATTAACATATTTATAATTATAATAAATATTTATTATTAAAATATTAATATTGAATATTTTCAATAATATGTGAAGGATATTATTTAAAATTATTATTTTAAAATTTATTATTAAAAATTAAAATAATTTATTAAATAATTTACTAAAATAATAAATTATATAACCGAGATAGTCCCGAGGATCTGAGGATTGAGTGGATGGAAGTCATAATTTGAAAAATAAAATTTAAAAACTTAAATTTGATTTTTTTGAAAATTAAATTTTTGAATAGTTTGAAAAACTTAAATTCTGAATACTAGAAAGTTTGGAGAAACAAATTTTTATTTCTGTATTGAGGATTTGAAGTCGTGTCCTCATTTACAAAATTGGGAGCCTTTTATAGAAGGCTCGTGCCTCTTTACAACATTTTTCTCTGGGGAATTCAATCCCTTACATTATTTTACAAAGATTGCATAATAGTTATTTTTCAAATTATTATTATAATTTGCAGAGAATATATTTTTTGATTACAACATTTTTGTAGTGAATCTTACTGTTTGTTCTTGGTTGTTTTTGGCAGGGAATCTCTCTTGTTCATTTCTGTCTTTGCTCTGCAGAAAATTTCATTGTTCATTCTTGGTTGCTTTTGGCAGGGAATTTGTAACACCCTAAACCCGGCCCATACACTACAATCGGATCTGGTATGTCACCAAGAAAAATTCTATCGAAACATGTCGTATTTTCAGAAAAGCCCAAATATGTTTTATATAGAATATGCTTAAGTAGAGTAAAATCAAACTTAAATACATGCATTTTAATTAAAATAAAAAAAAACTTAAACGACTTAAAGTAATAGAAGCCCATAATAAAACATAATAGCCCATGGCCTTATTACAACGAGATTTGAAGTCCATTAATTAAAAAGATAAAATAAAACTTGAGTCTCTTTTTGCCAAATCTACATATTCTTCTGTATGGCCACCTTGCGTTCCTCTCCAGCCCGGTCCGAATCACTAGGTATCACCTGAAATGTTAATTAAAGGGTGAGTCGCGAGACTCAAGTGTGCAACCCTCATGCACCACTAGAGTTTGGGCCTTAAGCCCATTAAACAAAATAAACAGTGTAATAATCATAATAAAATTAATAGCAATTAATATGCAAGGCCCAACCCGTTTGCCTGCTTTCCATCCGCTACACACCCCGTACCAACCGCTCACACCATTGGAGATTTCTACAATCGACCCACACCGCTACACACCATTATGGCGGTCATCTTGCTCATCCACATATGATGGCGAAGCCCTTATAACATATAATGGCGAAGCTCAGATAACATTTAATGGTCAAGCTCAGTATAATGGTCGATTCTATAACGATTAGCCGCTACACATATAACGTATAACTTCCTCCTTTCATCAATCCAACCCATGCAATCACATACAAGCATTTTACTTATAACATTTAAGCAGTTATTTACTAACACGGGATCCGCTTTTACCCTCCTTGGGGTTGCATCAATAAACCGAGATTTGGCATTTATCAAAACATATAAAACACATGAACATACAACACTAGGCGATCTAGATGGTGGGGAGGTATTACACACACAGTTACCGCGAAAATCTATTATCCCTAACGTAGAGCCTTATTTGTCGAATCCCAAAATCCCTAAGAAAACGTCACCTTCCTACCTTCGGCTTTTCCACCAAATCGCACGAGAGACTTTTAATGAGATGATTCGGCTACTAAAAGCGAGAGAGGGAAAATCGACAGGCCTTAAATAAGTGTTTTGGGTTAGATTTGAATAAAAAGAAAGAGTGAAATCACATAGAATAAAATCTCGAAACTTACCAAATTACTAAGGAGTATGTGGCTTATGGTGCACCTTCGGGAAAACAGAGATCTCACTTGTAGATTCGGCTATGGGAGATGAGGTATGAACAAGGAATTCACTCTTAGAAAAAGAAAAAGAAAGCGTAGAGAAGGCTTGGAAATTTGAGAGAATGAGAGAAAAATAGGGTTTAAGAATACTAAATTGAAGAATACTACTCCTATTTATAGAGAAATTTCGGTATACCCACACACACAGAGTTGGAATTTTGGCCAACTCTCCCCTCTCTTGATAGCCTTCATATCATCTGATAACTCAATCCTTATCTTACCTTTAAGAGAGCCCACCTTAAATCCAACTCCTCCTTATTAATTATCACTTTTAACAATTAAAATAAAAGAAATAACTCCTAAAAGGTAGCCTAATTGCCGTCCACCCCTTCCCATTTAAGTGCGAATTTGACCCATCTTTTAGGGCCCAAACGGCCACACAAGGGCCCAAATTCCTCCCCTTATGGCGCCACCTTATGCCCACTTAATGCACTTTAATTCTTTGAGCCACAAGCCCGACTTGTCACTTAATTAACCATCTTCTTAAATTATAAGCTAACACCATTTATTAGCCACCTAACCCAATTTTTTAAAAGTCCAAAATATCACTTAATTTAAACTCTAATCCATATATTTAATCAAAAGTCATTAACCTTTACAATCCCAACTTATCATATTATACTATCATATAAATAAGTAGGCCCACTTTGAGGATGTTACGCTTCTACCCTTAAAGAAATTTCGTCCTCGAAATTTCTAACTAACTAGAAATCATACTATTTAAGTCTCACCACTAGACTTTTTGCGACTCTAATTCTAAAGCCAAAATAAACACTTAGTATATTATGGTAGAGTACGCACCATTATTCGTGATCTGGAGTGTCTCCGTCCCCTTGGCGATGTCTTTGCATAGACCAAAGTCGGTCGCCTTGTCTCTACATAACTTTGCACCTCCACCGGTGCTTCACGACCACCTCTTGTGCCATTGCCACCTCTGCTTGACCACGACCCTTGATCCAGGCTGACCACCTCTCCTAGCTTTGATCGAACTTCGACCGTTAGGCGTCCCCGATCCATCTGAGGACAGTCCCTAATCAGGTGTTCTGTGGATCCACACTTAAAGCACCCACCTATCTTCAATCTGCATTCCCTATGATGGGTTCTCCCACATATGGAACATGCTTGACTCTGGCCCGATGGAGCACGAGCTGGCCCATCAGTTCTAGGCCTCTTCTGAAAATTCCCAGATACTCCCGATGGCCCAAAACTTCTCTTATTCTCACCCCGATCCTTATCCCTTTCTTGTCTCTCATCCCATTTCACTTCCTCAGCTATTTTGACTTTATCCACTAGAACCGCGAAAATTCTCTCTCGTTGTTGCGCGATCAAAACCCTTAGCTCATTTCTTAGCCCATCCTCGAACCGAACGCATCGTTCATACTCCGTTACTACCATTCCTCAAGCGTAACGACTTAGGCGTAAAAACTCAGCCTCATACTCAGCCACAGACTTACTTCCCTGTACCAAGTTCAGGAATGCCTTCCTTTGGGCATCTATATAGCTGGCCCCAACATACTTTCCATGAAATGACTCCCTAAAGAAATCCCAGTCAATCTGTAACACCCCAAACCCGGCCCATTCACTACGATCGAATTTGAAATGCCACTGCGAAAAACATTTGAAACAAATTTGAACTTAAGGATAAAACACAAAAATTTTGTTAAGTTTAGAAAACAGTGTTCATTTAAATTCTTAAGTAAGGTGTGGTGTTTATAAAAATATCCGGATTAAAACTTTAGTATATATAGATTTAAATAAAAATCGTTTGCAAATAATTCCTCAATTGTCAATCCATAATAAAACACAATAATAAACTTAATGAGAAACACTTAAATGACTTTAAATACTTTTAGGGCCTTATTACAATAATTGAATAATCAAAGCTTGAAGATATAAATGCTTAATTAATTAAAATATCTTTCGCATGAAAATCATACGCATGGCCACCTTTGTATCCACTCCAACCCGGTCCAAGCTTTCGCATCACCGAAAGGTTTAAAATATTGGATGAGTCAAACCGACTCAGTGCATAGTCATTTCACATATCTCCACATATGGGCTTGGCTCATATCCACACAGTCCATACACATAAAAATGCAATTATGAAGCCCATCCCAACCTAAGTCCATCAATTACACCTACCTTAGCAGACTCCCTACCCAAGGCCGTGGCTAATCCACCACCGATCACATAATGATCCACATATCTTACCTTGGCAGACTTGCTGCTCAAGGTCGTGGCTGAGCCACCGATCCCACATATCAATCAGTCCACGGTGATGCACACAGCTATCAACCGCCGAGATGGGCACTTAGCCAACACCTCCCTTGATGTAGCACATAGCTAACATCAAGCGCTAATGTAACACAGGCTAGCATTAGACCACGTACATAGTGATGTACACCCTTTCCTTCAATTTTCACATCCCATGTCCCATGCATATATGTGTATCATGTCGATTAACAATCGAGTAAATATTTATCACATGCTCACCACAAATATCACACATATATCATAGGCAAAATAGAAATCGACACGATTAATCGATTACCACTACGGGTATCCACCATCTTAGCCATTATTTTCGCTAATATACACATCATAATCAAACATACTTAACAATATACAATAACGGAGAATAGTGCGATAACTACGCTTTTGATTAGCACAATTGACTAAATCCGAAACCCACGTCTAACGATTTGCACCTTTGTGATTGTAGAACTCCTTCCTACACCACCTAAGTCGAATCGGCTAACATTATATACCAAAATGGCCTATGGCGAAAATCACTCTTTACCTTACGGATCCAAATCCGAAACCGCTCCTTGTAGTCGACAACTACTAGATCCCGAAGAAAACCTTCCAAATTTCGGCCATGGAATTCTAAAGGAGTTAGATTCCTATATTTCGACTAAAGAGATTGAAAATCAAATAATAGTTGATCTTACCTTTTGGATGAAATCGACAACACCTTACTGTCACAACAAAGATTGACTTTGCGAATTTTGACTTTTAGTGCTATGAAGAATTGACTAGGTTGGATTGTGTTTTGATTTTGAATAAAAGAGAGAAGGCTAGGAAATTCGACTAGACAAAAGAAAGAGAAGAGAAGAAGAGAACCCAAGAATTTGGCAGAGAGAGAGAGAATGAAGAAAATTAATGAGTAGCCCTCATTCCTTCCTTTTATGGACAAAATTATCATCTAAGGAATCCCTTACTTGGCCACCACTCTTCTATTTGATAGCTTTATCCTTTAATTATCATAAAATAAAAGAGTTTAATCCAACCTTTATCTCATGGGAATAATGATAAATAAATCCCTTATTTATCTCTTTAAAACTACTTAAGATAAATCATCATTTATCCCTATTTAGCCGAATTTTAAAGAGAATAAAACTCCCTTTTTAAGAGCCTTGTTGCCGTCCATCTCTGTGCTTTTGGAAGCAAAAATAAAACTTCTTTTATTTGCTTCCCATGTGACTTGAACTCAGGCCCAACACCCTTGCATGTGGCGCCATTTCCAGAGGCCCTGAGTGGCATCTTCAAGCCACTTTTCCAAGTCTGTTTGTGTGTCAAATTTCACATACTTTTTCTCTTAAGGCCACCTTGCCTTAATTTCCCCTTTTAACTTAAAATTTTAAAAATTTCCAATGCATCCCCCTTTTAATCCTAGAGTTTTAAAAACCTTTAAAACATCACCAACCACACTTAAAGCCTATTAACACTTGAGTTGTGCTCCAAACGCACAACCCCTAATCTAGGATGTTACAGTTCTACCCTCCTTAAAATAATTTCGTCCTCGAAATTACTTACTAACGAGCATCCGTACATCCTAACTTACCCCACTTACTCCACTGTTACGCACTCTGACCTTAAAGAACTATTATACTACCTAGGCACATTCTCTAAGTTCGCAATCAAAGTTTCATACACTTCACTAGCAATATAAGAACGAACTAACTTAACCACAAACAAGACAAGTGAGGGTATTCCAGAAAGAAGAAACTTACCCGTTGTCACCTCGGGCACATCTTCCCCCTCGCAACAGCCGACTGCAAAAACCAACCTTGGCTGCCTTGCATCTGCACCTTCAGCCTCTCTGTTTGGTGCTCTACAACCTCGGCCTGAACCATTTCCTCCATGGTTCGGACCACGACCCCTTGTCGCTTGCTGACTATCTCTACCCGGCTGCACATGACCTTGGCCTGTTGTCCAAGCCCTATTCGGATCCTGAGGACAGTCCTTAATCAAGTGAGACTTAGACTTACACCTAAAACATTCCCGTTCCCGGTTCCAGCACTTCCCAACGTGATACCTTCTACACTGAGCACACGGACGATCTGAATTTTTCGTAGCTGGCTTAGCAACACGAACAGAATTTTCAACCTCGGTCTTTTCTGAAGACCCTCAGATGATTCAGACGATCTAAAATTCCTCCTATCCCGGTTCCTATCCTTATCTCTGTTCTGTCTCACCGAGTCCTTAATGCCTTCAGCTACCTTAGCCTTTTCGACTAATACAGCGAACTCTCATTCTTGATGAGGAGCTATCAACAACCTCAAGTTATCCCTTAATCCGTCCTCAAACCGAACACATCGCTCATGCTCCGTAGCAACTACTCCTCGAGCATATCGGCTTAGCCTTAGGAATTCAGCCTCGTATTCTGCTACGGACTTGTTCCCTTGAACCAAATTGAAACGCCTTTCTCTGCTCATCAATATATCTAGTTCCCACATACTTTTTACGTCTGTTGCCTTAACGTACTCCCGGTTAGATCCTCAGCTGTGGCACCATCCCGAACTGTGAGCCACCACTGATACGCTTCATCGCGTAGCAGCGCCACCATTCCTTTCACTTTCTCCTCTGGGGTCAGATCCAATTCATCTATAATTCGTTCCGTTGCCTCCAATCAATACTCGTGATCTTGGGTGCCACACCGACATACAAAACACCTCAGCTCCATTAGCTTGGAGTCTCTCGGGTACGGACTTTCTAGCTCTCATATTTCCACCTACTCTAGCCACCATCTCAAGAACTCACAAACCACTGCGTCTGACATCATCCCGTCGATCTTGCTACTTAACACCAAAAGCTGGTGGTAGTGGCGGTGGTACCCCATTCTCAGATCCTTGACCCGACCTAACGGGTTCCGACACAGTCATTCTGCCTCGACCATGACCATGACGACCACGTCCTCTAGAACTCATTTCTAGCGCCTCGATTTAGTCTGATTTAAGAAATTTTATGCATTAGAAATTTTGTTCCACTATTTATCCACGAGCAATTTTATGAAATGAAGTTTCCAGAAGTTATTTTTTCGATCAATCAAAGTTTCAGTTCGAGTTCACTACTCTAATTCAAAGAATCACATTCATAATGGAGATATCTTCATTTCTCAACAAGGCCACATTCTTTCAGTGGTATCCACCACTCACATTCACTATTCGAACATTTTTGTTCGGTTCTATCCTAGGGGTATTTTCGTCATTTGTCCTACAGGGGTGTTTTGGTAATAAATCAGGATCAATTTAAAAATCTTTATAAACCAAAAGTATTTCATAAACTCGGGTTAATCTTGAAAATTTATTTTCCAAATCAGAGGTATTGCCAAAATTTTCAGGAATCGGGGTTATTTCGGTAATTTTTGAAATTCAAAGGCATTTCAGTAGTTTTGAAATCCGAGGGTATTTCGGTAATTCTAAACTTCAGGGGGTACTTTGGAAATTTTGAAATTCGGGGGTACTTTGGTAATTCTTCAAACCAGAGTCATTTGATCATTTTGCAAAACAAGGGTAATTTTGCAAGTCAGGGGTATTTTAGTAAATTTCCAAATCTGGGTAGCTTAACATTTTGCAAAAAAAAAATAGAATTTCCTGATATTTTTATAAAGTAAGAATATTTTAATAACAGTCGAGGTATTTTTGAAAATCTTAGGAACTAAGGGTATTTTTGTAATTTACAACACAGGGGCAGTTTTGTAATTTTGCAATCAGAGATTTTGGAAAAATTTTCACAATAATACAATTAAAAGGGTAATTTAGGGATTTTAAAACTAGGAATTTTATAAAACTACATGGCTAGTCCCTTTCGGGTTTTAATTATTGGGTTAAGCACGTGAATAAATCCTCTTGGTTAAGGTGAGCAGTTTACTACACTGGTAGGATTCGAGTAGAGGAGGTGAGTCGCTAGGACCGCTTAAATACCAAGCTCTTCTTGAATCCACTCCTGAGACATACATACAACAGTTGCCACACTTTAACTCGATTGACTTAGCCTTAGGTTTGTTTAGTGCATTAAGTCTTATGTATTTGTGTTTGAGTAGACTAATCTTAGGGTTCAAGTTCCTATCATGCTATTCTACGTTCCATTCATTTTCTACCTTTCTATAATTCACATAATCACACAGATAGTTAGAGGTACTTATCTGGTGAATTTGGTCGGAGACTTAGGTGCCATGCTAGAATAACTGAAAAATTTCTAAAAGCCCATTTTTTGAAAAGCCCATTTTGAAAACATTTTGGGCCCCACAACCCTCAAGCGAGTTTTGAACCGGCTCGATACCAATTTGTAACACCCAAACTGGCCCATTCACTACGATAGAATTTGAAATGCCATCGCTAAAAACGTTTGAAACAAATTTGAACTTAAGGATAAAAGACGAAAATTTTGTTAAGTTTAGAAAGCAGTGTTCATTAAAATTCTTAAGTAAGGTGTAGTGTTTATAAAAATATTGATTAAAACTTTAGTATATATAGATTTAAATAAAATCGTTTGCAAATAATTCCTCAATTGTCAATCCATAATAAAACACAATAATAAACTTAATGAGAAACACTTAAATGACTTTAAATACTTTTAGGGCCTTATTACAATAATTGAATAATCAAAATCTTGAAGATATAAATGCTTAATTAATTAAAATATCTTTACGCATGAAAATCATCGCATGGCCACCTTTGTATCCACTCCAACCCGGTCCAAGCTTTACGCATCACCGAAAGGTTTAAAATATTGGGTGAGTCAAACCGACTCGGTGCATAGTCATTTCACATATCTCCACATATGGGCTTGGCCCATATCCACACGATCCATACACATAAATATGCAATTATGAAGCCCATCCCAACCTAAGTCCATCCATTACACCTACCTTAGCAGACTCCTCGCCCAAGGTAGTAGCTAATCCACCACCGATCACATAATGATCCACATATCTTACCTTGGCGGACTTGTTGCTCAAGGTAGTGGTGAGCCACCGATCCCACATATCAATCATTCCATGGTGATGCACACAGCTATCAACTACCGAGATGGGCACTTAGCCAACACCTCTTTTGATATAGCACATAGCTAACATCAAGCGCTAATGTAGCACAGGGCTAGCATTAGACCACGTACATAGTGATGTACACCCTTTCCTTCAATTTTCACATCCCAAGTGCCATGCATATATGTGTATCATGTCAGATTAACAATCAGAGTAAATATTTATCACATGCTCACCACAAATATCACACATATATCATAGGCAAAATAGAGCACCGACTGATTAATCGATTACCCACTACGGTATCCACCATCTTAGCTATTATTTTGGGCTAACATACACATCATAATCAAACATACTTAACAACATACAATAACAGAGAATAGTGCGATAACTACGCTTTTGATTAGCACAATTGACTAAATCTAAAAACCCACGTCTAACGATTTGCACCTTTGCGATTGTAGAACTCCTTCCTACACCACCTAAGTCGAATCGGCTAACATTATATACCAAAATGGCCTATGGCGAAAATCACTCTTGCCTTACCTTACGGATCCAAATCCGAAACCGCTCCTTGTAGTCAACAACTACTAGATCCCAAGAAAACCTTTCAAATTTCGCCATGAATTCTAAAGGAGTTAGATTCTATATTTCGCTAAAGAGAGATTGAAAATCAAATAATAGTTGATCTTACCTTTTTGCATGAAATCGGCAACACCATACATCACAACAAAGATTTGGCTTTGGCGAATTTGACTTTTGGTGCTATGAAGAATTGACTAGGTTGGATTGTGTTTTGGTTTTGAATAAAAGAGAGGGAGGCTAGGAAATTCAGCTAGACAAAAGAGAAGAGAAGAGAACCCTAAGAATTTGGCAGAGAGAAGAGAATGAAGAAAATTAATGAGTAGCCCTCCTTCCTTCCTTTTATAGACAAAATTATCATTTAAGGAATCCTTACTTGGCCACCACTCTTGATTTGATAGCTTTATCCTTTAATTATCATAAAATAAAAGAGTTTAATCCAACCTTTATCTCATGGGAATAATGATAAATAAATCCCTTATTTATCTCTTTAAAACTACTTAAGATAAATCATCATTTATCCCTATTTAGTCGAATTTTAAAGAGAATAAAACTTCCTTTTTAAGAGCCTTGTTGCCGTCCACCTCAGGTATACGGAAGCAAAAATAAAACTTCTTTTATTTGCTTCCCATGTGACTCGAACTCAGGCCCAACACCCTTGCACGTGGCGCCATTTCCAGAGGCCCTAAGTGGCATCTTCAAGCCACTTTTCCAAGCCTGTTTGTATGTCAAATTTCACATACTTTTTCTCTTAAGGCCACATTGCCTTAGTTTCCCCTTTTAACTTAAAATTTCAAAAATTTCCAATGCATCCTCCTTTTAATCCTAGAGTTTTAAAAACCTTTAAAACATTACCAACCACACTTAAAGCCTATTAACACTTGAGTTATGATCCAAACGCACAACCCCTAATCTAGGATGTTACACAATCAGATCTGCAGCAGTGCCTTCTTTCACCGTGAGCCACCACTGGTAAGCCCCGTCTCAAAGAAGAGACACGACCCCTTTCAGCTTCTCCTCCACCGTAAAATCTAAGTCATCCATTATACGCTCAGTCGCTTCCATCCAATACTCAGTTGTGTTAGGGGCTACACCAGAAACTCCCCTAAACACTTCTGTTCCATTGGCCTTAAGCCATTCAGCATGATTTTTGAGCTCACTGTGCCCTCGCCTACTCCAAAGAACCTCTCTAAAACCCTCAACATCGCCTGAGATACAGCATTATCTCCGGGTGCCTCATCTTGAAATTCTCCTTCTACAGTCAGCAGTTTCGGTATCTCGTTTCCCGACCCGTGGCTAGACCTTACTGGCTCTGATGCGGTCATTCTACCCCTACCGCATCCACGCGACAGACGTCATCGACCCCTTGAACTCATTCCTCCTATTGACGTTTATCTGATTAAGAATTTTATGGATTATTAATTTTCTTCCACTAGTTAACCACTAACAGTCTTATGAATAATAGTTTTGAAAGTGGTTCTTTCGAATTCGCATTCACAATACAGTCTCAAGTTCAATCATCAACATTCATGAACTCGCGTTTATTACAGAAAAGTGTTGTCGTTGTTGCTGTTGTTGTTTCTACTACCCAGGGGTATTTTTATAATTTTGTCCTACAAGGGTATTTTTGTAATTTTTTCCAAAATAAGGTCCTTGGTGATTTTGTGGAGTAAGGGTATTTTGGTAATTTTTTTAATTCTGGGGGTATTTCGAAAATTTTGAAAATTCGAGGGTACTTTGGTAATTTTGGAAATCTGAGGGTATTTCGATAATTTTGGAAATCTGGAGGTATTTCGGTAATTTTGGAAATCCGGGGGTATTTCAGTAATTTTGGAAATCAGGGTCATTTTGGTCATTTCGCAAAATAAGGGTAATTTTTCAAACGTTGATAGTTTTTTTTTTTTGAAACAGGGTTGATTGGAATTTATTTATTTTTTTTATAACACAAAGGTATTTTGAAAATTTTACAAAACTTGGGTTTTTTTTTTTTTTAAGAAAAAGGTGGCTGGTCCCTTTTGGGTTTTAATCATAGGGTTTAGCCAATCAACCAGCCCTCGTAACTAGGGTGAATAGTCACTACGCACCAGGTAGGATTCCAGCGAAGAGGAGATGAGCCACTAGGACTACTTAAATACTAGGCTCTTTCGGATCCTTCCTAGACATGCGTATGACGGTTACCACACCCTAGCCTTGCGGCTCGTTAACGGGTTTGTTCAGTGAAATTAAGTTTTATGAATTTTAAGAAGTGGTTTAAGCTAAGCCTAGAGTCCATCAAGTTCTAATTCTAGCTTAGTCTACGTCCCACTAGGCCCACTAAGCCCACATATATAAATATCACACAATGGTTCAAGTACTTACAGCGGACTTGGGTAGGAGACGCAAAAGCCATCTTGAGCTAATGAGACTGTTATTATTTAAAACATGTATATTTCAAAAGCCCATCTTTAGAAAATGTTTTGAGCCTAAAAACCCCAAGAGCCGAGTTTTGAACCGGGCTCTGATACCAATTTGTAACACCCTAAACCCGGCCCATACACTACAACCGGATCTGGTATGTCACCAAGAAAAATTCTATCGAAACATGTCGTATTTTCAAAAAAGCCCAAATATGTTTTATATAGAATATGCTTAAGTAGAGTAAAAATCTAAACTTAAATACATGTATTATTAATTAAAATAAAAAAAACTTAAACGACTTAAAGTAATAGAAGCCCATAATAAAACATAATAGCACATGGCCTTATTACAACGATATTTGAAGTCCATTAATTAAAAAGATAAAATAAAACTTGAGTCTCTTTTTGCCAAATCTACATATTCTTCTGTATGGCCACCTTGTGTTCCTCTCCAGCCCGGTCCGAATCACTAGGTATCACCTGAAATGTTAATTAAAGAGTGAGTCGTGAGACTCAGTGTGCAACCCTCATGCACCACTAGAGTTTGGCCCTTAAGCCCATTAAACAAAATAAACAGTGTAATAATCATAATAAAAATTAATAGCAATTAATATGTAAGGCCCAACCCGTTTGCCTACGTTTCCATCCGCTACACACCCCCGTACCAACCGTTCACACCATTGCGGATTTCTACAATCGACCCACACCGCTACACACCATGATGGCGGTCATCTTTGCTCATCCACATATGATGGTAAAGCCCTTATAACATATAATGGCGAAGCTCAGTATAACATTTAATGGTCAAGCTTAGATATAGCAGTTCACGGCATTAGCCGCTACACATATAACGATAACTTCCTCCTTTCATCAACCCAACCCATGCAATCACATACAAGCATTTTACTTATAACATTTAAACAGATTATTTACTAACCTGGGGATCCGCTTTTACCCTCCTTGG
Source organism: Gossypium rotundifolium (assembly GCA_025506655.1). Classification (NCBI taxonomy): domain Eukaryota; kingdom Viridiplantae; phylum Streptophyta; class Magnoliopsida; order Malvales; family Malvaceae; genus Gossypium; species Gossypium rotundifolium. The sequence goes on from CP106728.1 coordinate 150,050,364, forward strand.
GGTTGCATCAATAAACCGAGATTTCGACATTTATCAAAACATATAAAACGCATGAACATACAATACTAGGCAGATCTAGATGGTAGGGAGGTATTACACACCTGGTTACCGCAAAAATCTATTATCCCTAACGTAGAGCCTTATTTGTCGAATCCCGAAAATCCCTAAGAAAACGTCACCTTCCTACCTTCGACTTTTCCACCAAATCGGCACAAGAGACTTTTAATGAGATAGATTCGGCTACTAAAAGCAGAGAGGGAAAATCGACAGGCCTTAAATAAGTGTTTCAGGTTAGATTTGAATGAAAAGAAAGAGTGAAATCGCATAGAATAAAATCCCGAAACTTACTAAATTACTAAGGAGTATGTGGCTTATGGTGCACCTTCGGGAAAATAGAGATCTCACTTGTAGATTCGACTATGGGAGATGAGGGTATGAACAAAGGAATTCAGCTCTTAGAAAAAGAAAAATAGAAACTGTAGAGAAGGCTTGGAAATTTTGGCAGAGAATGAGAGAAGAATAGGGTTTCAAAATACCGAAATTGAAGAATACTACTCCCTATTTATAGAGAAATTTTGGCATACCCACACAGAGTTGGAATTTTGGCCAACTTTCCCCTCTCATGATAGCCTTCATCTCATCTGATAACTCAATCCTTATCTTACCTTTAAGAGAGCCCACCTTAAATCCAACTCCTCCTTATTAATTATCGCTTTTAACAGCTTAAAATAAAAGAAATAACTCCTAAAAGGTAGCCTAATTGCCGTCCACCCCCTTCCCATTTAAGTGCCAAATTTGACCCATCTTTTAGGGCCCAAACGGCCACACAAGGGCCCAAATTCCTCCCCCCTTATGGTGCCACCTTATGCCCACTTAATGCACTTTAATTCTTTGAGCCACAAGCCCAGCTTGTCACTTAATTAACCATCTTCTTAAATTATAAGCTAACACCATTTATTAGCCACCTAACCCAATTGTTTTTAAAAGCCCAAAATATCACTTAATTTAAACTCTAATCCATATATTTAATCAAAAAGTAAGCCCAACCTTTACAATCCCAACTTATCATATTAGACTATCATATAAATGAGTAGGCCCACTTTGAGGATGTTACAGAATTACTGCTGTTCATTTCTGCCTTTGCTCTATAGAGAATCTCACTTGTTCATCTTTTGTTTTTGCCTTCATTCATCTCTTGTCCTTGCAAAATTATCATCATTTTTTCTTAGTTCTGGTGATAGTTATTGATGTGGTATCGTCTGCAAGATCCATTGTTTTGATTGAAGACGTTGAGGATTTCTCGTCTTCTGATCCAGAATCCATTAAGCTGAGCATTTTAGCCATAAGTATTTTATATTACTTCTTGGTCTTGGCTTGAGCTAACATTAATGCACTAGTAGCCGATTTTACTTAAAGCAATTTTGATATGGTTTGATTCGGGGCAGTGGACTTACATTCTCGGTTCTTGTTGAAAAAAGTATCCAAATATTTTGAATCATAATTTTATCATTAAATTTGTCCCACCATTTAGTTTTGAAATTTCGAACTAATAATGAAATTCCAAACACATAGATCGTATTCATAAGAGTAATTCTAGGAAACAATCTAAGAAATACACATTTTGAGAAAAAATGAATTGTTCTGTAGATGTGTTTTTGGTCTGGATCGGGCTGAAATTTGTCAAATAATTTGGTCTATAAGTTTTGAATATTTTCTAGTAGGATATCGAAAGATGATGATCTATATCAGTTCTCCATTCTTGGAACCAATTTGGGAATTTAAATTGGATACCATAATATATGAGTTAGGAATGTCTCATATGTTGATTGTTCATTAGAAAGACATTGTATCTGGCTATTTGGTAATCTCAATATGTGAAATATGGGTGGTGATCTATTTTAGTGGTAAATTTGGTTGAAAATTTCTTTGGAGATTTTGGGTTTTCACCCCATTGGTCAAAGAATTTTAACTATTTTGGCTGTTTAGGATTTATTATATAACTAAATATAAATAATTAAATATGTATGTTTAATAATATTGAAAAATATAATATTTTAATAATTTTAAAATAAAATAAAATAAAAATAAAATAAAATTATTATCAATATAATAATATTAAATTTGATTTAAATTAACTTTTGTATAAAAATAAAATTACATAATAGAGGATTTTTTTTGGAAAATGACTTACGTTTTTTAAAGGGTAAGTTATTTTACGAGAAAATTAGTTTATTTTAAGTTGACTTACGTTTATTTTTAGGTTGACCTGTAAGTCATTTTTCATTAACTAAACTATTTTTTTTAAACAACCAAACTATTTTTACATGTAAACAAATGGACCCTACATAAAAAAATTCTATACAAACCATAAATAAATAAAATCAAGGAAAATAAAAAATTACTTTTAAAAATCATAATTGAATTATAAACTTTTAAAAATATTAAAATATAATTTTATTATATTAACTAGTAATTTTACAAAATTTGGAGGATTTATGGCTCTCTTACAGTCTCAAACATTGAAGCTTTTAATTAGTTGGATATTTGCTCTTGTAATTTAAATAAATTTATCATTTAAATTATTATTATTTATTACATTCATTTAATCTATTTTATTTGGGGTAAATATCCTATATATACAAAAAATTTAAATTATTTACGAAAATGAGCCAGTTTGAAGAATATTTATGGAAAAGGGCCGTTTCTCCCTAAAACGCATCCACGTCGGTAGCGTTTTGGGGAAACAACAAAAAGCCACGAGGACGCGCTTTGTCTGTGAATAACCAGAAAACGCGCTGACATGGACGCGTTTTTGCCCTCCCTCCCCTTACGGAATTTTTGGGCTAGGGAAAAAATATATATAGGGTTTTGGGCAAAATATATTAGCATAAAAAATTAATTGAATTTTTGTGACAGTAGTCTCCGGTAAAATAATTTTGAGAAAACGTACGAACAAACAAGGCCAAAAACGCTTCAACAGGATGCACTGTCGTGAAGTCTTGAAAAGAGCTCCCAAGTGGACGCTCTTTTCTTCTGATGTCTTGAAAAATAATTTTGAAGAGACGTTTCTGAACAAATAGTGGCCAAAAACACTTCCAAATAGGTGCCTTTGTCGTGGAGTCTTTGAAAAGAGCTCCCGTGGATGCTCTTTTGCTACAATAGTCTCCGCAAAATAATTTTGAGGAGATGTTTTGAACAAACAAGGCCAAAAACGCTTCCAACAGGTGCATTGTCGTGAAGTCTTGAAAAGAGCTCCGACGTGGGCGCTTTTTACTCTGATTGTCTCCGGCAAAATTAGGCTATAAATTGAGGCAAATTGAGGCAAAAGAAAAAAAATTGAAAATGAGTGAACGTATTAATGCTGTTATTTACTACGATGGTGAAGTTCGTGACACCGAAAATAGTGTTGTTTTCTTATCGGAGAACACAGTAGCGTTGAGTTTTAATCGAACGTTGATTTGGTAGAACTTCAAAAGAATTAGGCGTAAAATATTGAACAACGCCAATGAAAGTTCGAGTCTATTAAGTATAGATTTTGCGCTTCGGTTGATCCGGTGAGATATGACTCATTCGGCATCAAAGGTCTTCGGAGCTTTGAGGCAATGGTGGGGACTCATCTTGCCAGTGGATCACCCTATATTGAGGTATATGTAGAATTTTCATCTCAAAGTGATTTTTCTGCGACCTCAACATCTACTGTCGTTCGAGGGGAATACACGACCCCAAACCGACACTCTGTAAGTGGGAGGCAAAACACAGAAGTGCCCGTGTACGGTGGTGTATGGAAAACATAACCCCTGCAGGACACTCGGTTGGTGGATGGGACATGCATATCCGTCCTTCGACGTCCGATGATAGAAATACGTATTTGGGGACGTCATCAACTTCTAGTGGTTGGCAATCCACATATGATTGGGATCTTTACGAAAGATGTTTAAGGAGGGATGATGTACTCCAGACGACATCCACCGGCGAGGGGCCCTCGTTTGTTGCAGGCTATAGAGGGTCGGACGATGAATTCGATGTGGATCCACCTCGGGAGCCAGAGCCCGATGGTGCAGAAGTTGGATTATTTTCTAAACCGGAGCCCATTCCAATTGTACCTGAAGACATTGAGGGCAGCTCAGACGAAGAAGAAGATCCGCTATTCAGGGCGTACTCGCCTCCATCCCACATGCATAATGTCGATCTATCTCAAGATGATGCATTGGAGTTTCCTGAACTACCACACCAGACGTGTGACCGTACAAATTCTTCGTTGGATTCGGACCAATTAGAAGTTAGTAACCAGTTTTCCAACAAGAATACTTTTCTTGTTGCATTGAAACAATACAGCATCAGGAACGGAGTTAACTACAATATGGTTAAATCTAAGCTCGATAAGTACGAGGCCAAGTGTACAGTGCAAGACGGCACATGTTCATGGAAAATCATGGCGTTATTGAGGAAAAGGACAGGGTTGTGGGAGATCAAAAAGTACAAAGGTCCACATACATGGCTTGCCAGTACAGTACCACTATGTGTTCAATGATTTCGAATAACACTAATATTATGTAATATTGCATTATTTAACGTACTTCGTTGACAGGTGTAACACAAGATCATCCGAGGATGGATTCAGATATGTTGGCTGACTTAATAATCCCTACGGTGAAGGTCGATCCCAAGACTACGGTGCCAGCCTTAATTGGCAATATTCGTAGCCAATTGGGGTACACGCCCTCTTACAGAAAAGCTTGGATAGCCAAGCAGAAGGCGTTAGAAAAGTTGCACGGTCGGTGGGATGCTTCATATAATGAAGTGTGGTAGTGGTGTCAGGTGCTGGAGAGATATGTCCCAAGCATCACAATAGACCTTGAAACAGAACCTACGTACTAATCGTCTGCTCCGTGGATGCACAGTGTTCAAGTGTCTGTTCTGAACATTTAAGCAATGCCGAGATGCCTTTATATACTGCAAGCCATTGGTACAAATTGGCGGTACCTTTATGTATGGTAGATATACGCATCGGCTATTACTAGCTGTGGCACAAGATGGCTGTGGGAGAATCCTTCCGATTGCATTCGCAATAACACCGGGAGTCAGCTGATGACTAGGACTTCTTCCTATCTAGGTTAAGGAGGCATGTCTGCCTTCAACCTAACATATGCGTTATATCGGATCGAGACCCTGAAATACTTGCGGCAATTGAACGCCAGGGAAGCATGTGGCATCGCACACACCATCGATATTGCCTGAGGCATGTTTCATCCAACTACTATGGGCAACATCGATCTAAAAGACAGTGACAACAAGTTTGCGCTGGGTATAACGCCATTAATATAATTTCGTTTGTAACTACAATTTATTCTCAATTGCAATATTCCTTTCGCTATCAACCTAGTGGACACAAGCATACGACGGCGGCCTACGATATGGTCATATGACCACAAAACTGGCCGAATGCATAAATTTTGTTCTAAAAGGAACCCGTCATCTGCCGATTACATCGGTTGTGCGAGAGACATGTTTTCGTTTAACGACACTATTTCTGAATAGAGCAGCGAGTTATAGAGGGCAGATGCTAGGAGGCCATGTATGGAGCCTGAAGGTCTTGCAAGAAATAAATAGTGCGAAGGCACGGACCAACACCATGCACACAGTGTGTCACGATCGTGACAGCCTATGGTTTCGTGTCACGGAGTTTGACAGACCGAACCAAGGTATTGTTGGCGGGCATTATCGTATACACTTGACAAATAGGACTGCGCGATGTGGATATTTGATGCGCCGTTACCCATGCGCTCATGTACTTGCGGCTTGTCGAATCTTCGTCTTGATCCTATGAGCTATGTGGATGAAGTGTATAAATTAGAAAACATGTACAACGTGTGGAGACACGTATTCCCACCATCCAGATGAGCGTAAGTGGTCAGTCGGTATCGCTTGCACCGTTTAAGTTGTTGTTTGATAGACAATTGAGGCGCAAACCAAAAGGTCGACCTTGCTCGACTAGAATACATAACAATATGGATATCCGAAAACGAGCAACCAAATTCTACTGTCTTGGATGGTGTAGGAACCCGCCATACATCTCGCTCGTGTCCAAATCGGAATAGTTGACCGTGCTCTTAGCTTTTTGTCTCTGGTGGCTATGTAATTTCTATTTTTTGGAGGAAAATGGTAAATTTTGTACAAGAACTTTTATTTTACTCAAGTTAAAATTAAATTACAAAATTACAAAAAAAAGTAAACCATTTCTATTTTATCAAAGATATTAAAATTAAATTACAAAAAAAATTAAACACAAATTTTATTAAATATATTAAAACTTAATTACAAAAAAATTAAACCATTTCTATTTTATCAAAGAGATTAAAATTAAATTACAAAAATAAAATAAAATTAAACTCAAATTTTATTAAATATATTAAAACTTAATTACAAAAAAAATTAAACCATTTCTATTTTATCAAAGAGATTAAAATTAAATTACAAAAAAAATTAAACTCAAATTTTATTAAATATATTAAAACTTAATTACAAAAAAATTAAACCATTTCTATTTTATCAAAGAGATTAAAATTAAATTACAAAAAAATTAAACTCAAATTTTATTAAATATATTAAAACTTAATTACAAAAAAAATTAAACCATTTCTATTTTATCAAAGAGATTAAAATTAAATTACAAAAATAAAATAAAATTAAACTCAAATTTTATTAAATATATTAAAACTTAATTACAAAAAAAATTAAACCATTTCTATTTTATCAAAGAGATTGAAATTAAATTACAAAAAAAATAAAATTAAACTCAAATTTTATTAAATATATTAAAACTTAATTACAAAAAAAATTAAACCATTTCTATTTTATCAAAGAGATTAAAATTAAATTACAAAAAATAAAATAAAATTAAACTCAAATTTTATTAAATATATTAAAACTTAATTACAAAAAATTAAACTATTTCTATTTTATCAAAGAGATTAAAATTAAATTACAAAAATAAAATAAAATTAAACTCAAATTTTATAAAATATATTAAAACTTAATTACAAAAAAAATTAAACCATTTCTATTTTATCAAAGAGATTAAAATTAAATTACAAAAAAAATAAAATTAAACTCAAATTTTATTAAATATATTAAAACTTAATTACAAAAAAATTAAACCATTTTTATTTTATCAAAGATATTAAAATTAAATTAAAAAATTAAATTACAAAAATAAAAATTAAACTTAAATTTTATTAAATATATTAAACCTTAATTACAAAAAAATTGAACCATTTCTATTTTATCAAAGAGATTAAAATTAAATTACAATAACAAATAAAATTAAATTACAATAACAAAATAAAATTAGGAGGTTTAGGGTTTTGGGTCGATGTGGGGTGGGAACCCGAGCCACACAGGCGGTCGTGATTACTGTATTGGATTCCTCCTTCTTCTAGCTTCCGCGTGGTCATGGAACCTCGGCGGGGAATCGGGTTCTTCCAGCGGGGAGTGCAGTTCAGGTGTTGCGATGATGACCTACCTTGATAAAATAATGACCCGGAGGTGTTTGCATAGACCACGGTGGGGTGATCGCATCCGTCTGGCGAAGGAGCCTGGTAGAAAGAAGTGCTCCCCGACGGCGCCTCCTCTGATCCCACACGCGACGTCGGCCTCACGATCGGCTGGCCAGCGGGAGTAGTCGGGAACAGACTCGAACCCGGCCATGCATTCCAACCTGGGGTGGGACTGGGAAAAGGAAACATATATGGGTTAGGAGGATACATATAAGGGGTAGGGTACGCACCTGGCATAAACGGTAGACGCTGTGATGTCGGTGTTGTTGGCTGAACTGATGGGCCGATGATCGTGTAGGTATTTGTTCTTGGGCCGATCGTATCTTGCGTATTGTTGATGGCCCCGTCTCATCACCCCTTCTCATTGAATTTAAAGGGGCCCGACGTTCCCTTCGCTCACGAAGTTGTTGTCGCCTCTCTTCTTCCGACAACAGATACGACTTGCTATGGATCCTAAACCATGGCATGTACTCCGACACGCACGCTAACTCAAAAACGATGATCGGTTCCCGAAAAGGTAAAAAGTCATATTGGTTCTCCAACGTCTCGATATGACCTGACCAAAATATTGGCCAATCCATGCGCAGCAGCCGTAAGTCCACTTTGTGCTCATCATCGAGCACCTCAGGTGGCACGAGAATCGGTTGCCAGAATCTAAATTACCACAGAACCCGATCTGACTGGTGCATCTCCACGGTCACGTAGGTGATCAATGGGACCTTAACGTGCCAACTGTTCAAATTTTGGAAGAATTCCTCCGGAATTATTGCCCGAATTTCTGGATCCTCGTATGGTGTCCATTGAAACTATATTAAAATTACCAAAATATTAGTTATATACATAATACTAGACACTACATACGAAATACTAAATTATAATAACGAAATTCAAAACTTACTTGTGATTCCGACCGTTGGTCCAATAGGAGCCGTATATCCTCAAGCGAGTTAAGTATTCCAACATGACTCGCCGAATGGTTCCACCTAATTAAATAAACTTTTAGCATGCAATTATACTATAAATCTACGAAATAATTGTAAAATATAATATTAAATTTACCTCGTTATCAGTGGGAATGAATGTGGCTGACTGAGTTGAGGACGTAAAAATGGAAATCGAAACCATGCCCATGACTACAGTAGTGATAGGCAACCTCTGATTTTTGCTTTACTCGGTCGCGTCGCCCCGCACATCTCCCAGTACAACCTCGATAGCACGGCGGACCCCAACTCAATTCACTTTTGCTCTGAAACCAACAAGTTTGAGAGCCATCTCAGTGGACGAGGTTTCTAGAGAGGTCCGACATCGATAGCCTCAAATTATTTGAAGAATGTATGCCCGAACATACCATATTCTTTCTACTTCGGTCGAACCCTCGTTCGGCTCCTGGAATGTGTCTTGTAACCGAGCCATATTGATCCGAGCTCCTTGAATTCTATCCGAATGGCACCGAAGCTCGTAGCATCGACCATCAATCGGTAGATGTTGCGGACCGGTGACTATCGACCGAATCGTCCACCGGTAATCCCAATCGCAATCGCACATCTTCTAGAGTGATGGTACACTCTCCGTATGGCGATGGAAAGTGTGCGTCTGGTCTCCACCTCTCTATCAACGTCTTGATCAAAGCGGCTCCAACTTGAACCCCGACCTATCGTGGCCACGTGCCAAAAACCCGCTTCTCGCGGTAATTCTCGATTAACGGCGATGGGGACCATGCATGTTCTGAATATAACATTCCAACACCGATCTACGATGTTTAAAAATTATAAAATTAAAATTAATTAAAATTGCATAATTGAAAAAAAAATTAAATAATATTGAAAAATTAAAATTAAAACTTACCATTTGCATTTGCTCGACGGAGATGTGCTTGTTGTCTAGGCGAAGTAATTCCCCGGCCATTGTAATCCGATAAAAAATTTTAAAATTTTCCAAAAGATATATTAAAAAAATTATGAAGGGCTTTTTCGTAAATAGTAAAGACTATTTTGAAATTTGAGCATAAATTTCAAGAACTTTGAGAGAAAATTGAGAGAATATTGAGAAAGGATTGAAGTGTGAAAAAAATAAAGGGTTGGGGGGGTTTTATAGTTTTTTTTTACCGTTGGGGGCCCAACGGTAAAAAAAAAATTGGCAATTGGGATTTGACCGTTGGAGGGCTAAAGCGCGCCCGAGGACGCTTTGTGCCACCTCAACAAAGCACGCTTACGTGGGAGCGCTTTCTTGAGGTGGCACAAAGCGCCCTCGGGGCGCTTTTGTTTCGCCCCAAAACGCGCTGACGTGGACGCGTTTTGGGAGGAAACGACCATTTTCCATAAATATTCTTCAAACTGGCCTATTTTCGTAAATAATTTAAACTTGTGGTATATATATGAGATATTTACCCATTTTATTTGTCCCTTAATCATTCATGAATAAAATTTCTGTTTTTTACCTATAAAAATATGGATTAAAATTTAATAAAAAATTAATGTTAAAGTCAGTCAAATAGTGATGAATTGTGAGTGAGTGACAAAATGTGATAAGGAAATGCGGCTCGTTTGAAACGAAATTCACAATGTTAATGTTTTTCTTTTAAAATTATAAGTAAATTTTTATGAGTTTAATTTAATTATTTGAAATAAAATAAAAGGTTTAAATGATAAATTTTAAAAAAGTTGAGTGATTTTTATATTTAAAATCCTCCTTCTCTTTTTCAAATAAAAAAAAAAAAAGAAAATGCAATTTTTGAAGGAAAGATGAAAAATGGAGGAGGAGGAGATCATCAATTTCTCTTTTATTTCTTTTGATTTCCCTTTATCACTTTCATGCTTCGCGCACGCTTAACACTGTCAATACCATTTTTTCAAAGAAACAACTTATTTTTACTTGTTTGATTTGTTTATTTTGGTAATATAAAATCGAATTATTTTGTTTGAAAGATCTGATCATTCAGTTTCCAAAACCAAAGTTCAAAATTTAGGATTTTGGGTCTTTGGGTTTGTAAAAATACGACCACAGACGATGTCGTACTCTTACCTTTTCAAGTACATTATCATTGGAGATACTGGTACGATTTTTTCTTCTTTTTTGAAATTGGATATCTGGGTCGTTTCTCATACCTTTTATGATTATCATCTGAATTTTCTGGGATTTTCTTTTTGTTGTCACTGTTAATTTCTTTGCTTGTAAGCTCGTCTTTGCCAATTAAATACCTAAAGGGTGCATTATCAGAATTTGTAATGTGATTAGGCCCTTGATTCCTATGTTTGAACAGAATCTAGCATCGAGTAATGGCTTTATTAAGCATCACAATGTGTTAGCATTGCTGAGACAATAAAGACTGGAATTGCATAACCAATGAAGCTCTCCTTTAAGCAATTTTGCATATGATATACTCATTTTGGCCATGTTTGCAATTCTGTGTATTACTACATGCTACTACAGCACAAGTATGTTCATTTTTGTTTCTGCAGGAGTTGGGAAATCATGTCTTCTTTTGCAATTCACCGACAAAAGATTCCAGCCTGTTCATGATTTAACCATTGGTGTCGAATTCGGAGCCAGGTTGATCAGCATTGACAACAACCCAATAAAGCTTCAAATCTGGGACACGGTTTGTTCTTTTAGCTTCTTAATGTTTTACTTTAAAGTTACATCCCCTTTAATATGTCTGTAAGTGCTTTTGGACCCTTATTTGTATATTGAAGGTTCGGGATTTCTTATGTGTAGAATTATGGTACTGCTTAAGCCATTAAAATCTGAAACATATTTCTTTTGTGTTGTGGATGATGAATTTTGTTGGTTTTGTTTAGGCGGGCCAAGAGTCATTCAGATCCATTACAAGGTCTTACTACCGAGGAGCTGCCGGTGCACTTCTAGTTTATGATATTACTAGGTATTTATTCTTTGGTTTAGGATCTCTTTAGTTAAGTCAATGAAGTTGCTTAAGCTTTAAGTAACCCATGTCTACATGAATATATGATTAATAATCAGGAGGGAGACTTTCAATCACTTGACTAGCTGGTTGGAGGATGCAAGGCAGCATGCAAATGCAAACATGACCGTTATGCTTATCGGCAACAAGTGCGATTTGGCTCATAGAAGGGCTGTGAGCACAGAGGAAGGTGAGCAGTTTGCCAAGGAACATGGCCTGGTATTCATGGAAGCCTCAGCGAAAACGGCTCAAAATGTCGAAGAGGTGATATAAAAAATGCTTTCATCGTACTTGAGATAACCCGTATAATTAAGGTTGTCGATGATATTCGTTTGCAGGCATTTATAAGCACGGCTGCCAAAATCTACAAGAAGATTCAGGATGGAGTTATTGACATATCTAATGAGGTTTGTTTTGTAATGCTTATAGTTACTTTGCAATTTCATTTCTCTTTTCAAGTTTTAGGAGAGTACATAAATTCCGGATTTGGTAAGAAATTGTTGGGTGTCGGAGAAGATTAGCTCTTTACAAGGCAGCAATAATGGAATGGATGAATACTTGTCGAACCATTAATCTACAGTTCATTTCTGCTTTGGTACAGTCTTATGGTATAAAACTTGGACATCAAACCGGCGCTGGTTTACCAGGTGGTAGAGATGCTTCGGCTTCTCAGGCAGGCAGCTGCTGCGGCTGATTTCTTTTTCTCCAAGTTTTGAGACTCAACTTTTATGTGCTTTGGTTTCGGATTTTTACATTTCTTTTAGTTTTGCTGTTGGATTATGAGATTTCTTGTCGATGATACAATGTATAAAATTATTAATAATTCTTTCTTACCTTAAATAAGAGGATAAATATATTTCAATGGGCACGAATTCACGTATTCATGTATGATAATAATATTGATCTAACTGAATTAAGACTTAATAGACAAATTAAAAAAAATCAAAATGTGATCAAAATTATTTGATTAATTCTTTTAAAAAAATAAATGTATTTGAGCTAAGTAAAAAATCTTAAATTCTTTATTCTTTATACAAGCAAGCATAAGACAAGTGATCAATTTTATAATATATATATTATCAAGTTACATGATTTAATGCTCCTTCCCCACAACTGTTGACATAATACTCCGAACTAAACGTGGTCCAGTAGATTGGATGAATTGAGTCAGGAAATTTGGTTTTCTCATTAGATTCGATGAACTGGGCATTTCATGAATTTGGGTTAGTCTATTGCCACGACCTGGACTTTAATCAACCAATTCCAGCAATTTTATTGAATAATTCGTTTTTAAGTTGTTTAAGTCAACCTAAAATACTCAAAAGTCTCAAAGCGATCTTCTCAAGGAAACATTTTTTCTTTTTACATTACAATTTTAGAGGGATGAATTACACAAGATTTTTCTTCACCATTTGTATAAATTTTTAAACACTAAAAAAACAGTATATCATTTACTTACAGAATTTTTTTTTGCCAAACTTACATCATATTTTAATAATTATTATTTTATATATCTAATATTAATAAATTTACAATATACTATTTAGTCTATAATAATGTCATTTATTTATCAAAATTTTAGATGTTATAGAATTATGGCTATTATACACTTACAAAAATAGAAGTAATGGGTAGCAAATAGAGGTGATAATGGGTTGGGCTACCCGGCTCGGCCCGACAGCCCGAAAATTGGGAGGGTTCGGGTAAAAATATAGGCCCGAAATATGGGTTTGGGCAAAAAAAAAGAGGCCTATTTAGAAAACGGGTCGGGCTCGTGTAAAACTTTTTGGCTCGGGCCCTACCAACTCGGCCAATTATATATTAAATATATATTTTATTTTAATCAAATATACTTTTAAATTTACATATTTATTATTTTTTGTTTTAATATTTGTTTTAAAATTTTTATTTAATGAAAAATCTAAAAAATTAATATGGGCCGGTAGGCCTGACTCGGGTTTTTAATTTTCTTTCGAGCTGGGCTTGGATAAATTTTTAGGCCCATATTTCGGCCCTTCCTAAAATTTTGTCTTGACTTGGCCTGGCTCGGCCCATGATCACCTCTAGTAGTGAGTCTAAGGGCCTATTCTTCATGCTTAAAAAAGACTTTTGGCTCAAAAGACTTTTGAAAGTAAAATTTGTCTTGAATGTTCGCTTTTAATTTGGAATTTTAAACTTTTTGAAGTCTTTTGAAAAACACTTCTGAAAAGAAGAAGTTCAAATTTTTAGCTTTTCCTCTCCCAAAAGCACTTTTAGTGTTTAATTACTTTTTCACCCTTCTTACAACATAGTTCTTTCCTTTTTTTTGGTGCTTAATTACAAATGTGTTAAAATCATTAATTAAAATAAAAATATTTTTAAAATACTAATTACAAATATTTAATGGTTATATTTAAATATTTAAAATGTAGTTTATATATTCTAATTAAATTTTATAAGTAATTAATATTTATTACTTAAAAATCTTTAAAATTTATATTTCATATATTAAAATATTAACAAGTTATAGTAAATTTTTTATATTCTTACTAAAATATAATAATATTAACTAATTTAAATTTTATTTAAATGCATATTTGTTACTTGATAATAATATGTCTAAAATGGACATTTTATTTCTCAAAAGTATTTTTTGACAATGATGCTAAACACTCAAATTTTAAATTAAACTTTTCAAAAGTACTTCTCAAAAGCACTTTTCAAAAGCATTGCCAAACTAGCCCTAATTTGACTTCAAAGGTCAAATGTGTTGGATCTAGTGTTCTAAGTGTAATATATTAGTTTTTATACTTGTATTTTTTCGTATATATTGATTTAATAAAATTATCCATGAGTTGTATTAATATTTTTTGTATACTACCCTCAATGATTTTTGCACGCAAACTAAAATAGAAGCAAATATTAGCTCACTAGTTATCTAATGTTTAACTAATATTAAGCGGTATTACGTTATCATATCATAATACAAAAAATAGCTTATATTAGTAGATGAACCTAAACATGTCCTTAATTTAATTGGAAAATAAGAAAACCAATTGAAAGACTAACATGTCGGTCTATCAAGTCTAATTGGAGAGATGTTTTTGTCTTAAGCATCAGAGTAGATAACTCCCAGAATATAGAGACATATATGTGACCGACTAGACTAAACATTGAAAGAACCCAAGTAGATAGATCCTGAATTCGTTTATGGATTTATTCACTTGTGACATTCATAGTGTGACATAATTTAATCTTGAGTGGATGATAAACTATATATGCGTGACTCACATACTTTGATGTAAGTAAAAGCTTGATGTCAAATAGATAAAGAACTGAAAGCTAGTGCATTGGGTATGCGACTTATGTAATATGTAGCATGATCTTCCACAATTTGTTGTAACAAGTTAAGGTATTTCCTGCACTTAACGAGTTTGTTTTCTAGTATTTTTATATGTTTTTATTTGCTTATGTTTAATTTTCGTAAAATAAGCATTTTCATGTAGTTTTAGTGTTTTGACAACCCATAAGGCCAACTAGGGCCTCGGGTATGACTAATGGGTTATTTGAGTGTGTAAGGTATTAATTTGTCTATAAGTATACAAGGAACAACGTTCGTGTCTCGACATCAACATCTGGTGTCGCGACATTGAACTTTTAAGCATTAAGGGCTAAAAAAAGAATTGACGTCGCGACGTGGGGGTTTTGGCATCTCGACGTTGTGATGTAAGAGTGACTAGATGGAGATATCAACGGCTGCGTGAATAGAATTTCAAAGTTGTATTTTGTTTATTAAACCAGGTGTATTTTAAGAATAAATTACCCTAAGGTAACCCTAATTTGTCCCTATATAAATGATGGGCTTGAAACTAACTATTATTTCGACAAAGGCAAGCGCACCTATCGAACAGTAGTATAGTTATGGCGAGTTCGGAATATCGTATCCTCAAGGACTAAAATTACTAGTAATAACTATCTTTTTATTATTTAGCCTAGTAATTAAGGGGATTTGTTTTTAATCTAAAACTAACTAGCTAATTTAACTAATTAAATGACTATGAACGTGACAGAGAGTGAATTGGGAAAATACTTTTGGACAACTTATATGAGATAGGCAATACCTAAGGAAGAATCCACCTAGACTTCACTTATTACTTTTGATTCATATGATTTATTCACTTGACTTAATCTGTAGAAATCCCTGATTTATGTTAATATCTCTTTCGAGACTAGAAACAACTAACTCTAGGTTGATTAATTGAAATCTCTTTCTAATTAAAACCCCTATTGTCGCATTAACTCGATCTATGAATTCCCTTATTAGATTTGACTCTAATCCGGCAGATTTTCATCGCCCTATTTCTAGGGTTGCAATCAACTCCGCTTAATTGTGTTGATCTTCTCTTAAATAGAGACTTTTGCTCCACTGAATAAGCATATTCGACTTGAATCAATAACCTGAATTATCAAAACAAGAATAAAAACTCACAATTAAGAATAAGATAAGTATTTATCTTATAAATCAAATAATAATAAGATCCGTTTTAGGTTTCATCCCCTCAGGTATTTAAGGGATTTAGTTCATACTAATAGAAGGAAACATCATAAAATAGGAAAAACCACAAAACATAATGAAAACCCAAAAACTTCTAAAGAACTTAATGAGAGATCTTCAGTCTTATGGAGATCCTTCTCCTAAGCTATTCTCGATGGCTGTCTTGGAGTATTTTCTGCCTCCTATTCGGCGTCTATTCAACCTCTCCTTTTAGGTTGCCCCCTAGGGTGTTTATATAGGCTTTGGAACACCTCTATTGGCCCACAAGTACCCTATTCCAAATAGAATTCTTCCTCGCAACTGCAGGGACACTCCCGTGGTGGAGTCCTTCGACCGTGGTCGATTCTGCTTGCCACACACGGCCGTGTAATCTACCCGTGGTCGATAGTCCAGGCCGTGTGATTTCTGAGGTAGGCCCATTTTGTCCCCTTTTGGCCCGTTTCTTGTTCTTTTCAACTTCCTAAGCTTTTCTGAGTATAAAACATGAAATTAAGGGATTGGAGCATCGAATTCATCAAATCTAATGAAAATTCATCCAAAAATAAGCCAAGCATGGGGTTAAAATATGTGTAAATTATGGTTTATCAAATATCCCCACACTTAAACGTTTGCTTGTCCTCAAGCAAAATTCTCAACTCACAATTAAAGTTAACTTCCCTCAATTCATAATTCTCATCAATAATGTCTTATCATAATTCACAGATAATTCATACATGGATAATTCAACTTAAAAAGAGTCCTAAAGATTCAAACAATCTAAGTAATCAATTTTATAGAACGAAAACATATGTATTTTCCTTACCTAAATAATGACCTCTGATTCAAAACTAACAAGGATTGACATCCTCACTAAGGATTCACTCAAATCACTCAAAGTGTTTAAGGTTCAATTTAAGCATTCAAAAGTCAAATATGAAAAGTTAATCCCATAGGCTTGCTTGAAAATCAAATCTCCACCACTATAGAATGAGATGATACATAAATCAAAATATCTTTAAAAGGGTTGTAATGGGGCTTGGGTTAAAGGTGTGGATAAATTCTGAATTAAAGGGTTAGAATCGAGATTGAATTGTCAAATTACCTAACTAGAACAATAGACTAATACTAAATAATTACATCAATTGAATATTTATAATAATAACACGAGCTTCTTCTTAAAATATGAAATTAATCGCTAAGCTAAATAACATAGAACTAATAATGAATGAATTTCCAATTATATATATATTTTAAGAATAAGAACAACAATAATAAGAAAGAATTTATACAATTGAAATAAAGAAAATAGTTAGGCAACTGATCAAATCAAATCTCGACATAAGGGGAGTCAAAGTAGGGTAAGTAAAAATTTGGTTTTGGGTTAATATTAAAGGTTAAGTCAAGAAATGGTTTATTAGGATCAAATGGATTCACTAGGGGTTAATTATGAAGGTAGGCTTTTTGGTGGAATAAGTGGGTTAAATCTTAGGTGCCTTTATCATCTCAGTATATCAAATCAAAAGTGTGTCTCGACATGCATAATCGAAACAAGTTCTAGAACAAATCAATGGTGACACACTAATAACCAATAATAAAGTGAGCACAAAAAGGATATGCTCTTAAAGGCTCAAAATCTCATAGAAATTATGGTTTTTGATGTCAACCTTGTAAATTTTAAATTTCAAAGTAATATTTAAATTTAGGAAAACAACCTAGAAATTTTTAATTCTGAAAATAGACTTATCATGCTTGATTCTCTAATATCTTAAAGTATAAACTATCAATGCACAATTATCTATGACTTAATCTAAGACATATCAATAAAAATCATAAATTAATAGAAGTTTCATCTTAATCAATAAAATGAGAAAATCACTTTAAGAACAAGACATAATTCAGGGATTTTTTGGTAATGAAATCAATAACCTCCCCACACTTAAGATGTACATTGTCCTCAATGTACAAAGATAAAGAACAATAATATAGGAAGAAAATCATAAGAGAGGGAGAGAGGTGAAACTTCTTAAATTTTGGATGGAGTCAAAGAAAAGAAATGGTAGTTAGGCATAGATGAATACGCAGGTGGATACTCCGATGGAGGTGTGGTGATTCCCTAGCAGGCTTTTGAACCTAAATCAAAGAAATCAAAATATAATAGTATAAATTAAGCACAAGAAAGATAAAGAGAAGGAAAATAAAGGAGAAGAGAAACGAAAAATAAAAAATAAATGGACTCAAAGGTTCGTGTCTTGTCGAGGGAATGAAGCGGCCGGCATGAACTTATGTAGAGTGGTCGCGCATGGGTAAACCGTGCTAGGATTCTTTCGCTTCTTCGACATGGGGATGGTGGTGAAAAGAAGGAGTGAGGTAAATGGGGAAAGAAAATTGAAATGAGAAAGGTAATAGAGAAAGAGAGGGTTATAGTGGTTAGGGTTTGAAAGAAGAAGAATTTGGGGAGAATGTGAGAAGAATTGGGGGTTTTAAATAGGAATCAGGGATTTGATGGCTACCCACGCCGTGTGCCAAGGGAGTGTTAGGTCACACGGCCTTATCGCATGACCGTGTGGTATTTCGATTGTTTCTCCCACGCCTGTATAGAGGTTGCCACGCCTATGTTGATTAATCAATGTCGACCACGACGTCGGGACACGGACTTATCGTACATCCGTGTTACTTTCTCAGTGTCAACCACGGCCGTATCGCATGGCCGTGGCATTTTATTTCCATCCGTGGTTTGGGTATGTTTCGTCCTTGGTTCGCACAGTTTCTGCCACGCCGATGTGCCTGTTCGTGGTGTCCACACGGCCACGGCCACCCCTTGTGAAAGGACGTGTGGTAGGGAAGCTTGCGCCTAAAAATTTTGGTTAGTTTTTAGTTAGGTGCTAAAAATAAAAAATATGAAAATTAATAGGGTTAGTGCTCGGGTTGCCTCCCGAGAAGCACTCGTTTAAAGTCTTAAGCTAGACTTACCTCTCCTTCACATAATCATGGTGGTTTGAAGAATTGAAACTCCTCATTTTTGCTATCAATTCAGTTATTGATATATAGTTTAAGTCGAGTGGTGTTTACCTTAAAAGTGTCAAATGTAGGATTAGTTACCTCGACTGTTCCGTATGGGAAGATATTCAGTACTGTGAAAGGGATCTCTTCGTTTGTATTAAGGTCCAAAGTGGCGATCCGAGGGTCTTTCTTATCCAACAATACCTGATCTCCGATCTTAAATTGGGTTGTCCCATCCTTAAGTTTGACATGGTTTTTCTTTGGTTCATCGTGTTTCCCTAGTTTCTCACTGTCATGTGTCTTCCACTCGTCTAGTTCATCGATCTGAAGCCTTCACTCCTCATGAGTTATTTCTCTGCTAGCACGAGGTCTAGGATCTGGCTTAGTTGTGTAATTTCGTGGTGCTTCTTGAAAAGAAGGTTGAACTGAATGGCCATTAATAGAATTTATGTTCTCACCTTATTACTCGATGTCCTAGCCGAGTCAAGAGCCTGAAGAGTGATCGTTTCATCACTTGCACAAAGTGTGAGTTCACGTGTACCAACATCAATTCTAGTTTTAGCAGTTGCTAAATTAAAGGAACATTGTTGTCCTCATCTATGTCTAAAACAACAAAGTCTACTAGGAATATGAATTTATCAATTTTTACTAGTACATATTTGATAATGCCCCTAGGAACTCTAATAGTTTTATCAGCCAATTGAATGCTCATCCTAGTTTGTTTGGGTTTCCCTAGACCTAGCTGTTTAAACATTTTATAAGGCATAATATTTATGCTTGCCCCTAAATCTGCTAAAGCATTATTAACAGATAAACTACCAATTAAGCAAGGAATCGTAAAACTCCCTGGATCTTTTAACTTTCGTGGTAGTTTATTTTGTAAAATTGCTGAGCATATTGCATTTAGCTCCACATGCGATGCCTCATCTAACTTCCGTTTATTTGTCAAGAGCTCTTTTAAAAATTTCTTTAAATTGGGCATCTGCGAAAGAGCTTTAAGAAACGGTAAGTTAATATGTAATTTCTTTAGAAGTTTAATAAATTTATCGAATTGTTCATCTGTGCGGTCTTTCTTTATCGCATTGGGGTATGGCACCTGTGATTGGTACTCTGTAATTACCGGTTTTGGTTGATCATGGCTTACCTTAACCTTACCTTCCTCTACCATATTCTTTTGCTGCGATTTTGGTTCATCTAACCCTTCACTATCGTGAGCAGTAACGACATGAAGTTGCTCTTTTGGGTTAGTTTTAGTGTTGCTTGGCAAGCTACCTTGTGGTCGTTCAGATATGAGTTTAGCAAGTTGTCCTAATTGGTTCTCGATCCCTTGAATCGATGCTTGCTAATTTTTTAGTGTTGTTTCGGTGTTTTGGAAATGGGTTTCTGACACCACGATAAATTTTGTAAGCATCTCCTCAAGGTTCGGCTTCTTTTCTTGTGGATAGGGTTTCTGTTGAAAGCCTGGGGGTTGCTGTCTCTGATTTCCTTGACCTCCCCATGAAAAGTTTGGGTGATTCCTCCAACCTAGATTGTAAGTGTTACTATAAGGGTTATTTTGGGGTCTAGAATTATTACTCATATAGTTCATCTGTTAGTTTTCTATGCCAGGGTTGTAGGGTGGGTATTCTGTATTGTTCGTCCCTCCTCCATATGTATCTCACTGCATCACTGGATGTACCTGGAAAGAGTCATACAAACTATCAATCTTTTTATTTAACAGTTATACCTGATTTAATAGCATGGTCACTGCGTCGAGGTTGAAAACACTGGTGGCTTTTGTTGGCTTTGTCCTCATAACTTGCCACTGATAGTTATTCAGTGCCATCTCCTCTATAAACTCATAAGTCGCTTCAGGGATTTTGTTATTTAGGGTTCCACCGGTAGCTAAATCAATCATCTACCTAGTTGAGTGGTTCACAACGTCGTAAAAGGTTTGAACCTGTAGCCACAAGGGTAACCCATGGTGAGGGCATCTCCTTAGTAGGTCTTTATATCTCTACCATGCGTCGTAGAGTGTTTCTAGATCCATTTATACAAAAGAAGAAATATCATTCCTCAACTTAGCCATTTTAGCGGTAAAAATATTTTAATAAAAATTTTCAGTCATTTTGGTCCCATGTAGTGATTGATCCTAGTGGTAACGAGTTTAACCACTGCTTAGCTTTGTTCCTCAACGAAAAGGGAAACAACCGAAGGCGAATGGCATCATCAGAAATGCCATTAATTTTGAAAGTGTCGCAAAACTCTAGAAAAATTACCAAGTGATTGTTTGGATCCTCATCCTGCAAACCATCAAACTGAAAAAATTGCTGAATCATCTGTATAGTGTTAGGTTTCAGTTCAAAATTATTTGCAGCAATAGCAGGTCTAACAATACTTGATTCGGTTCCTTTTAAATTAGGTTTAGCATAATCATACATAGTACGAGGAGCAGGATTTTGATTCACTGGATTTGCGGCGACCACAAGAGGTAGCGGATTATTATCAGCCATCTCTTTGGTAGTATTGGTTTCGTCTTCTTGCTCTTCTTCTATATATTGTAGGCTTCATCTTCTTTCTTTTCGGTTTCTATGAGCGATAGCTTCTATATCGCTGTCAAAAAGTAATGGTCTTGACGGGTTCCTTCTAGTCATAAACTACAAGTGCCTGCCAGAAGCAAATAAAAGAAAAATTAGCAAAATTAGAACAAAATAAAAAAAATAAATTACAAATAAAAAAATGGCTAAAGTAATAAAAATTTAGTTTTCCTAATATCTTAGTCCCCGGCAACGGCGCCAAAAACTTGATGAGCTCAAAACTAACTATTATTTTGACAAAGGCAAGCGCACCTATCGAACAGTAGTATAGTTATGATGAGTCTGGAATATCGTATCCTCAAGGACTAAAATTACTAGTAATAACTATCTTTTTATTATTTAGCCTAGTAATTAAGGGGATTTATTTTTAATCTAAAATTAACTAGCTAATTTAACTAATTAAATGACTATGAATGTGACAGAAAGTGAATTGGGAAAATACTTTTGGACAACTTATATGAGATTGGCAATACCTAAGGAAGAATCCACCTAGACTTCACTTATTACTTTTGATTCATATGATTTGTTCACTTGACTTAATCCATAGAAATCCCTGATTTATGTTAATATCTTTTTCGAGACTAGAAACAACTAACTCTAGGTTGATTAATTAAAATCTCTTTCTAATTAAAACCCCTATTGTTGCATTAGCTCGATCTATGGATTCCCTTATTAGATTTGACTCTAATCCGTCAGATTTTCGTCGTCCTATTTCTAGGGTTGCAATCAACTCTGTTTAATTGTGTTGATTTTCTCTTAAATAGGGACTTTTGCTCCACTGAATAAACACATTCGACTTGAATCAATAACCTAAATTATCAAAACAAGAATAAAAACTCACAATTAAGAATAAGACAAGTATTTATCTTATAAATCAAATAATAATAATATCCATCTTAGGTTTCACCCCCTCAGGTATTTAAGGGATTTAGTTCACTCTAATAGAAGGAAACATCATAAATTAGGGAAAACCACAAAACATAATGAAAACCCAAAAACTTCTAAAGAACTTGATGGGAGATCTTCAGTCTTGATGGAGATCCTTTTCCTAAGCTGTTCCCGACGGCTGTCTTGAAGTATTTTTCGCCTCCTATTCGGCATCTATTCAACTTCTCCTTTTAGGTTGCGCCCTAAGGTGTTTATATAGGTTTTGGAACACCTCTATTGGCCCACAAGTATCCTATTCCAAATAGAATTCTTCCTCGCTACGGTAGGGACACTCCTGTGTGACACGCCCGTGGTGGACTCCTTCGGCCGTGATCAATACTGTTTATCACACACGGCCGTGTGATCTGTCCGTGGTCAATAGTCCAGGCCGTGTAATTTCTGATGTAGGCCCATTTTGTCCTTTTTGGCCCGTTTCTCGTTCTTTTCGACTTCCTAAGCTCTCCTGAGTATAAACATCAAATTAAGCGATTAGGAGCATCATTCATCAAATCTAATGAAAACTTATCCAAAAATAAGCCAAGCATGGGGTTAAAATATGTGCAAATTATGGTTTATCAATAAACACTCTTATACTCCCATTTAAAAAGGTTGGAAATTAGACATTTTTCACACTTAAATAGTTTTCTTTGTAATTTTATTTTATGTTCGCTTAGTCGGGATTTTCCTTGTTCCGATGTGAAGACGATCATGAGCGGAGATTGCTCGGGAACCGCATATATTTATTAAAGAGCTTTCTCCTACTTCTTATTCTTTTATTTATATTTTTGTTAGCCTGATCAACTGATGTTTATATGAATATTAAATAAGTTGTGTGTATTTCATATCTAACATGTTTCAATTATGGATTTGATTTATTAATTAAGTAATTATTTACCTAAAATTGAGAATTTATTCAAGAGTACTTAGTATATTAGGGAGTGACGCCCCTAATAGAATATCAAGACAGGTGAGACCGAAAGGGGTAGTCTGTCAAGTATAACTTGTGCCAAGTGGTGAGATCGAGAGGGCATCTGTATGCCTAGGAAGAGACCGAGAGGGTGACTTAGGTGGTAATCCTTAGTGAAGATAAGACCAAGAGAGTACTCGTAGCTATGGACTGTAAACAACTTAGTTTAAGGTAATTAATGACTTAGTTAATAATTAGGGATTTAATCGATTATAGGTTGAGAGCTCGTATTGTCAACACTATTCCATTAGCTTAGTTTAAGTTAATTAATTTAATTAGTTTAATAAATATTTTAATTTGAATTTGCACTACTAATTCGAAGCTCTATTAGATTAGTACTTATTTTCTGCAATTAATTTAATAAGAAAATTTTCCAATCTATAATCCCTTGGGTACGATCTTTGTAATACTTTCCAAGTGTTTCGTTGTAAACAAATTATATTACAATTTGAACTGTATACTTGCGGACACCGCTACTTAATTTTATTATCTTTTTGCTACAGTATTTCCAGTTTAGACGTTCGCACGTTTGGCGGTGGTCAAGGTTGGCGTCGTTGTCGAGGATTGTGACGGTGAAAATTGTTATTAATTTAATTGCTTTGTGAAATAATATTAGTCGAAAGATAAACCAGTTAGATAGTGTGTTAATTTTTTAATTTTCATTATTTTAGCTATTTTTATTCAAATATTTTTAGATACCTTGTGGACTATTTAATTTAATTATGAATGCGGTTGATTATGAATTTAATGATAATAGCAGTTGGGATGAGGAATGCGAAATGACAGCATGGTATGATGATGACATATACGAGGAAGGATTTTACGAAGAATGGGAGATTGGGGAGAACTATAGATTGCTCATGATGGAGTTGCAACACAGAATTAAAGTAATAGCACCATTAGATTAGGTCGTGCATGATGTTCCTAACTCTGATCTCAAAGACCCATGTGTTGCTGTCAACCATCTAGAACTAGATTGTATAAAACCATTGGATGAAAACAATAACAAAGCATCAAGTTGGATGAGCGGAGCCTTGACAAACAAATGGAGTTATGCTGAAAAATACAATATGCCTAAATATTCAGTTCAATGGGAACTGGATTTAATTATGGATGACAATATATATAGGCAGTTATGTGAGCAACATATGAGAGGCTTATGGGTCTCTCCTATTCGGATCCAATTATAAGTATTTCCTAGACTTGTAACCCAATACTTGTTTTTCTATTTCCCAAAATAAACATCATAAATTAATTTAAATAAATTAATTTTCTAATTAAATAATTTTCTCAACCCGATTCTAATTTCCTTAAAATCATGATGACTTTATTATAAAAGAGTTTATGAGAAAATATATTTAATATTTCTACATTCAACGGATTCACAATGACCAATTAATTTAATTCTATTTTTGAACTTCAACTATTTAATTAATCAATTAAATAATAATTTGACAAACTATAAATTAATTGTCAAGTCATTTCCATTTAGAGATAACCACATTCATTTCCAAATGTTTCTCATTTCTTTAAGTTTACCATTTCTATTAATTTATATTCATTTGATTCAACATGCAATTCATTTCTGGTTTCAACGACCTAGCGAAGGAACCAATTGGACCTATGGATTAGGGCTAAAATGATTTATAATTAAGTTCCAACTTTTCATCTATTAATTATAAACTCATTTAGTCATGAAATCATTCCATTATAGTATCGTGACTCAGCTCTCCCTAATGACATACCATTACGAAAGCAACTTGATCAATACTCATGCAATGACCTTGTCATAAATGTGTTACCCTCATAAGATATCCTTAATCTATTTAAGATAGATCCGTTCTCCCAATATGATCCTATTTTATCTAATGATAATCATTACATCTTCCTTCATGAAAAGTCAATGACTATAAAATAATAATCAAGTCATTCATCATAAAGACGAACGACTAGTAGCCACGTTTACTTTTTATCCATCATGTAATGCTAATGAGAGGATATCGTTTACCCATATCTTGGGCTTTGAATTCTACTATTGTGAATGATGCTACATACTTCAGAAGTCGTATACTCAATGCACCAACTTTCAATTCCTTATCTATCTGAACTCAAACTTTTACTTACATTAAAGTATATGAGTCACACATACATAGTCCATCATCCACTCGAGATTAATGTATGCCACACTTTGAATGTCACAAGTGAATAAATTCATAAACAAATTTAGAATCTATTCTTCTTAGGTTCAGTTCTATGTACTGTCAATTTAGTCAATCACATCTATATCTCTATATTTTAGGAGTCATCTGCTCTGATGCCCAAAACAAGGCATCCCCCCCATTGGACTTGATAGACGGTAGATTAGTCTTTCAATCAGTTTGCTCATTTCTGATTAGATAAAGGTCATGTTTAAGTTCATCTACTAATATAAGTTGTCTTTCCGTATTACTATCCAACCACGTAATATCGCTTAGTATTAGTTAAATATAAGACGACCAATGAGCTAATATTTGCTTATGTTTTGCTTTACATGCAAAAGCCATGTGAGGAAAATATACGGAGAGTATTAATGTAATTCATGAATAATTTTATTAATTAATCTGTTAAAAAAATTCAAATGTACATAGGCAAAAATACTACACTTAGGACATCATATCCAACAATATACGTGACTCGTATACTTTGATTTAAGTAAAAATCTGAATTCAAATAGATAAGGAATTGAAAGCTAGTGCATTAGATATACAACTTCTGTTGTATGTAGCATCATTCACAATAGTGGAATTCATAGCCCAATTAATGGGTAAATGATATCCTCTCATTGGTATTACATGATAAATGAAAAGTAAACATGGCCATGAGTCATTTTTCTTTTTGGTAAAGACTTGATTACTATTTGATAGTAATTGACTTTTCATGAAGGAAGATGTAATGGTTGCCGTGAGATAAAAAAAATCATATTGGGAGAAAGAATTTCTCTCAAAGAGATTAAGGATATCTTATGAGAGTAACACACTTATAACAAGGTTATTACGAGCACTGATCGAGTTGCTTTCGTAATGGTATGTCGTTGGGGAGAGCTCAGTCACGATACTATAATCAAAAGACTTTGTGACTAAATAAATTTATAATTAATAGACAAAAAGTTGAAACTTAATTATAAATTATTTGAGCCCTAATTATATATGTTCGATTGTCCCCTTCACTAGCTCATTGAAATCAGAAATAAATTGCTTGTAGAACCAAATGAATGGAAATGGATGGAAATGATGAAGTTAGATAAATGGGTCGCATTGATAAATGGATGCGTTTTCTCACTGAGTATAGATATGACTTAAGAATTAATTTAAGGTTTTCAAATTATTATTTAATTAATTATAATTAAAGAATTGAAGTTCAAAATTGCTTTAAATTAATTACCCATTGTGAGTTTATTGAATATGGAAATTAAATATATTTCCTCATGGATTCTTTTACAAGAAAGTTGTCATGATTTGAACGAAATTAAAATTGAGTTGAGAAAATTATTTGGAAATTTAATTTAGTTAATTTGACTAATTAAATAAATTATATTTATTTTGGGAAATAGAAATAATGTACTTTGTTAGATTAAATTATAAAGTGTTGAGTTAAAAGTTCAAGAAGTATATAATTGGATCCAATACAGAGAAACCCATTCTACTTAGAGTGAAATATTATTTTCTATAAAATAAATATTACTTGTGTTTTAATAATTTAACTAGAATTCTCTTATCTTTCCTTGCAAATAGATGGCATTGATAGAACTATTTACAAAAGTTTCATATAAGTTTGATATATTATTATTTTGCTAGAAAGTGGTGAGAATGTATTTTTTAAGAATAAATTCTATTTTTTGGGAGTTACAATTCTACTAGTTTCTATTGAGAGAGAATTACTTTTCTACTTAAAGTAATAAATCGTTTTTGGGTTTGTGTTTGGTTCATGATTGTTTGAGCTCACACTCAAAACAATTCGTAATACGAGAATGGTGGAGAAGGTTGTTCGATTGAAGCCAAGAACGTCCTAGTACTGTCTCACACAAAATACAAGTACCATGAAAAATATTTATTATTATAAATATTACAAACTAACTCAATATTCAAAATTTTTAATTTTCCACCATGACTGAAAACTATTTTTCTAAACTGGAATTTTCCAAGAATAGATTGTGGTTTCCAACCTCAATTGTTACAACTTCCATTCGCTTTCCCCTTTTAGGAAGGTAAAAATGTTTTATATATCATTACATGCATATTTGAATATTTTACAATACTTTTATGACTATGATTTTAAAGAAAAGAGATAGTATAAAACTGTAATTTTATGTTATCCTTATCTCTTTCCAATAGGAGAATGATAAATAAGATTTTTCCTCTTGAATTTCAGTCTTTTCCTCCTAAAAAAATTCAAATCCAACTAAAATAGCTAAAATTAGTAAGCAAAATTTGATTTGTCATTCTCCTATTGGAAAGGGATAGAGATGACATGAAATCACAGTTTTATACAATCTTTTCTCAATTTTAATATACATTAACTATATAGATAGAGGCGTGAAATCCATAGTACAAGTATCAAGCTAGAAACTCCTAAATTTGTTCTAATGCTCCAAATTTGTACAAAATGCAGTAGGGGTGAGCGTTCGATCGAATTGAATCGAATCGAATGAAAAAATTTCGAGTTAATCGAGTTGAAGAATCATATTTTATCATCCTAATTTGATTTGAAATTTTCTCGAATCGAGTCGAGTGAGATAGAATTCGAATCGAATCGAATCGAATATATTTGTTATAGTTAAATTTAAAAAAATAATTTTGAGTCCTTGTAACCATTGTCACTCATCGTAATAAAATTTGTCCACCTTAACCAAATTTTTATTAACTTTCATCACCAAATAATTTATTTATTAATCTTTTATATACGGGTTATCTTCTTTACTTGTTTAGTTCTTTCAATATCTTTAGATTCTTGTCACTATGTATTTTGGAATTAAAAATATATTAAATATAAAATGTGATTTTTAATAAAATTTATTTTAAAGATAAAATGTGAAATTGATACCAATATAAAATTTTAACACGAATATTTTATAGCATAATTAATAATTCAATTTTAATATAAATATTTAATATGACTAAACAATTCAAAATATAAATAATATAAAATGTGAAATTTAATTTAATAATATAAATAGTAGATATAAATAAAATTATTACTATTTATGTTTAGTAATTTTTTGGATAATTTTAATTTTTATTTGAGAGTAAAGGGTAAGAAGTAAAAGTTTAGGGGAAAATAAAAAGTTTTGGAGAATAAAATTTGAGGAAAATAAATAGAAGGGTAAAATTTTGAAGGAAAATATTAAAAAAATTGGAGGGGATGAGTTTGGGGTAGATGGGAGGTGAGATGGGAAGGAGTAAAAGTTTTAGGAAAAAGTGGAGAAGTAAAATTCTGGGAAATAAAAATTTTGAGTGTTTTGGGAGTAAAATTTTGAGAAAAAGTAAATGGGAGAGTAAAATTTTAGTAGGAAATGATTTTGGGTAGATTGGGGAGGTTGGGTTGGGAGGAGTAAAAGTTTTGGGGAAAGTGAGAAAGAGTAAAAGTTTTGAGGAAAAAGTAATAAGGTTTGAGAGTTTGGAGTAAAATGTAAAATATTATAGTTTGATATTGAATTATTTGAATTGAAAATTCAACCCGATTCGAACTCAAAATTCGAAAAAAAAAAATCAAGTTGACTCGAATAACTCAAATAACTCGATTCGTTTAACTCAAAATTTAAATTTTTAATTTTTTCGAATCGAATCGAATTTTACTCACTTTTAAAATGCAGTACTGCTTAATGGTTGATATCGTTGCCTTTTTCAATGGAAATTGATCCCAATAGACCGTCCACATGCATATGAAGAAGCATGAGTCATATACCTTGGGAGTTTGATAAAAGAATTTCGAAAATTCAAGTGCATCCATTGCATCAATTTCAGTGTTGTGCATATATGATGGAGATTGATATGCTGGAATATCGTTCACTCTAACTCCGATGAAAAATGTGTTGTTTCCTTCTTCACTAATTTCAACAAGTTCCTCGGTTTCCTCATCTTCACTATAATCATTGGCGAATTTGCCACATCGTTCAATAAGATTTTTGGTTAATGGGGACTTTGAGTTAGGAGATTGAATTCGAGTAGACATTAATGGTGGAACATACAAATGTGAATCATAACCAAAACCGAATATGAATGTAAGATATTTTGTAGTAGACTTTAAATGTATCCCAATTTTAGTATAGTCGTTAAATCATAAGTCGAGTTAGAATTTGATATTGCGGACCCACCATAAATAATATTTCTATCATGATTTTAGATGAGTTTGGAATATTGGTTACTTTATTTTCGAGTTAAATATCATCAAACTCGATATATAGATCAAAGTTAAAAGGAGTAGATAGGCGTCTTGACCTCCTTTGATAATTATAAAATATTCAATTTAAACCTTTTAAACAAACTTTTAAAATTTAATTTCAACCCCAAATACCTATTGGCATCCCCAATGTTTGACCTTGGGTGTCTAACTTAATTGGTTTAAGAATATGATATAATTCTAGCTTTTATGTAATAAATATAGAAACTCAACAATTAAATTATCTCCTCCATCTAACTTTTAATTAATTACCATTTCAAATGAATATTCTAAATACTTCATAAAACCATTTGATAAAATGTAACGTTAACACTTTGTCAAAAAAACAACACTATAAAATATATTATTAACAACATCTCTTTTAAAACTTAATAACAATATTACAAAATAATATAATTAATACTAAAAATAATAAATTATTTACAAATAGAAAAAGCTGCACGAAAAATCTCAACTAATTTACGCTTCTAATTGATAAATTTTGTTTTATTTTTATATAAATAAAAAAAGTATATTTTAATTAAATAATGTGATCTCAGTTTACTAGTAAGATGACAGCCACCCAATTATTCTTCACTGGATTTTTTTTCTTATAAAATACAAAACTAAAAAGATTATGAAATCTCAGAAAAGCCCGTGAATGGCTACAGAAACATTCTAAAATCAGCTAGTAAATTTACATATACATTAAGGGCAATTTCATTGCTGAATTCCTCATCAATTTCAGATCTTTTTTTTAAAGCTGCTATTCCATCCTCATATCATTCCCGTAAACTTTCCCAACATGGCTGCTACAGCTGCTTTGAGATTGATTACTACTACTAAGTCGTCTTCCTCATCCAATGCTGCTTCAATTTCTCCCTCTAGCGGTATATTCTTGGCTCCTCGAACCTTGTCATTCTCGGCTTCTGCTCTATCAGGTGATAAGCTTGTTTCCAAAACTGTTACTTCTTCCCGGCAAATGAAACGAACTCCTTTCATCATTTCACCGAAAGCAGTTTCCGATTCTCAAAACTCTCAAACATGTTTGGACCCCGACGCTAGTAGAGTAAGCTTTATGTTTATCACTGTTTCTAACATGCTCAAAGATCTAAGCTTTTTTATTTTTTTTAATATGCATTTTGATGAAAATCTGGGAAATTCTTTTTGTTTTTGGAAATTTTTGTGATTATTATTTTGGCAGAGTGTTTTGGGGATTATTTTGGGAGGTGGAGCAGGGACAAGGCTTTACCCACTAACAAAGAAGAGAGCTAAGCCGGCTGTTCCATTAGGAGCAAATTATAGGCTAATTGATATTCCGGTTAGCAATTGCTTGAACAGTAATGTATCAAAAATCTACGTTCTCACTCAGTTCAATTCTGCTTCTCTCAATCGTCACCTTTCCCGTGCATATGCTAGTAACATGGGTGGTTACAAGAACGAAGGGTTCGTCGAAGTTCTTGCTGCTCAGCAGAGTCCTGAGAACCCAAATTGGTTCCAGGTCTGTTGTTGATTATATTACTCAAATGGATTTTAAATTTGGTACTTCTTTGGGGTTTTGATTTGCTAAAATTTGAGTTTGAATGTACAGGGGACAGCAGATGCGGTGAGGCAGTATTTATGGTTGTTTGAGGAGCATAATGTTTTGGAATTCTTGGTTCTTGCTGGGGATCATTTGTATAGAATGGATTATGAAAAGTTTATCCAGGCGCATAGAGAGACTGATGCTGATATCACTGTAGCTGCATTGCCCATGGATGAAAAACGGGCTACTGCTTTCGGTCTGATGAAGATTGATGAAGAAGGGCGTATAATTGAATTTTCTGAGAAACCGAAAGGGGACCAACTTAAAGCTATGAAGGTAGAATCTTTATTTGGATACGAATTTCATGCTGTTATTGTTTTTCAGGTTCTGAGTTTGATGGTGTTGTTTTAGGTTGATACAACAATTTTAGGTCTTGATGATGAGAGGGCAAAAGAGATGCCTTACATTGCTAGTATGGGCATATATGTTGTTAGTAAGAATGTGATGTTGGATCTTCTTAGAGAAAAGTTTCCAGGTGCCAATGATTTTGGAAGTGAAGTCATTCCCGGTGCTACTTCCATTGGGATGAGGGTAAGTATGCCTTTCATATATCCCTTCATCTGTATGGCTGTTACCTTTATCAAGCTCATTGTTAGAATTTTATGCATGATGGGATTCAACTATGTTGCCACATTGATCTTTTCTTCACTTCATGGAGAAATAGTTATACTTGTTTGGAGTTCTAATTGCTTTTAAATCCATGTAGGTGCAAGCTTACCTGTATGATGGCTACTGGGAGGACATTGGTACCATTGAGGCATTTTATAATGCAAATCTGGGAATTACCAAAAAGCCAGTGCCAGATTTCAGGTTGTTTTAGTTCATCAATGCATTATTATTATGACTAGTTGATGATAAAATTAATTACCTTTATGGTTTTGATATTTCTTCCTAGCTTCTATGACCGATCGTCTCCAATCTACACCCAGCCTCGATATTTGCCTCCATCCAAAATGCTTGATGCTGATGTTACAGATAGTGTTATTGGTGAGGGTTGTGTGATTAAGGTCAGTTCCTTAGGGCTATGGCAATACTCTGCCTATGGAAGTTAGACAATTGATGAGAGTTAATCATCATGGTATTTTGGTTGATTGCAGAACTGTAAAATTCACCATTCTGTTGTTGGTCTTCGATCTTGCATTTCTGAGGGTGCAATCATAGAAGATACCTTACTGATGGGAGCAGATTATTATGAGGTATAATGGCCTGAAAATAATTAGCTTTCTTTTATATTTGACACATACTATTGGCTCTGTGACAATCTCCTCTTTTCCTTCGTCCAGACTGATGCTGACAGAAGGTTTCTTGCTGCAAAGGGAAGCGTTCCAATTGGTATTGGAAAGAATTCGCACATCAAGAGAGCCATTATTGACAAGAATGCTCGACTTGGTGACAATGTGAAGGTTGGGTTTTTTTTTTTTTTACCTTACATAAATTTAGTCATTTACTATGATTTTTTTGTGGTCTCAGCACAGTAGTTAAATCCTCAGGGAGACATATGAGTTTCAGTCCTTAAATTCTCACCGGCACCTTGCTGCTGCTTTCTTCTGCATGGAACTTAGTCTAGCATAAAAATTCTTCTCCTCAGCTCTTTTCCTAGATTTAGCATAAAAATTCTTCTCAAGGCAATAGTACAAAGTTCTTAACTGAATGCCAACAAAAAACAAATGGATTTATTGCAATAACAACTTCAAGAACATTTTATCCCATCTAAAAGATCTATGTTTATTAGATTTCCAAGGTTAAAACGTTGACAATGAATGTTGCATTTTTTTTTTTCAGATCATTAATAGTGACAATGTGCAAGAAGCTGCAAGGGAAACGGATGGATATTTCATAAAGAGTGGGATTGTGACAGTAATCAAGGATGCCTTAATTCCTAGTGGAACTGTAATCTGAGGAAGCTTACATTACCACTGCTTAAGGTACTGTTCCAATAGCCTCGAGAAAGTATGCAATTGCACATCTTCCACCTTTTCTTATATCTGATGTAATTTCCCATTGTGATGTATATTTTTAGGTAGTATAATAATATATTAAATAGAGAGGACCTTCGGAATTATGCTGTAAAGTTCATGTTTCAGCTTAAATAAAATAACAACTTTATTCCATAATTTGTCTGCAAATTTTATGTTTTACCAGTGTTATTGTGCCTTTCGGAGTGGTTGCTTAGATAAGAGCTGTCTTAAATGCAGGATTGGCATGGCCATGGAGAAACATTCCAAAGATCATGCACTGCCGTTTAGCCCTTAATGCAAAAAAAAAAAAAAAAAAAAGCAATTACTGATATATGTATGCATGTATCTGATGGACTACAATTAATGTAAAACCCAGCTTACAGAGATAAAGGGTTAGAATTTTGTACCTATGAAGAAGTATCTTTTATTATTGAAGATAGAAGGTGGAAGGGTCTTTACTATTATACAACAGCTTTAATCTTCGTTTTAAACGGATTTAACTTCAAAAGGTGAAAGCCATATTTAGTAGAGAACAACAGATGGAGATTACTTGAATTAGTAGGGAATGAAATACGGATTTTGTTCTCGTTTTTCTCAGCTCTTAGGGGTTTGGCCATGGCTGCCATTAGGGTCTGGGGAATTCATACCTATCGGAGGAAATGGCCTCAATCTCCGACAGTATATATCACTCTTCAAACTGCCTGTTATGTGCACAAAGCCAAAGATTACAAGGACATACACCTGACAATTCATTATTCTTTTTGTGATTGTATATTTTCATGTGTCAACGCTAGTGTTTGAGAAGGGGGTACCTTGGATAACTGAGACGTGGGGAATTCTTGCTTCAACTAACACGCACCCTGAATTTGCCGTTGATAAAAGTAGAGATGCCAGAAGCAGCGCAAAGATAAGTGGTGAGTTGTTATCTTTGGAGCACCTTTTCATTGTTTTCTTACTTACAATAGCAGCAGTAGTGTTCATGGTGTTTGATTGAAGCCTGGATTAGTATTTATACATAACAGAAACCTCCCCCTTCACCTTGTTCGATGCCCATGAATTTTAAGCCTCGTTATTGAATTTAGTGTCCATTAAATTAGCGCATCTTGACTCATTGAAAACAAGGAAAATGAAAAGAAAAAATGGCTAATTATTGACTCTTCCAATCTTGTTGGAAGTTTATGAAAATGTTGGTATATTGGTATGGGAAGCTTTAAAAAATTGATATGTGTCTCGTTTTTTTAAATATATATATATTTTAATATTTTACTATACTCCTACAAAATACTTATCAACTTTTAACTTTACCTGTGGAGTTTAAAACTTCTACTAAGTAATTCATACCTATTATGTGACATATACAACACTCAAGATTTAATGTAAAAGAGCCAAATTATTTTAGATATATTTTTTATATATTTAAAATATCTTTGAACTTTGTATGATGGCTTGATGGTCAAGGTGTTCACTTTTTTAAATGTGGCTTGGATTTGAATCATACTAATTGTGTTATTGTTAGGGTTTTGTCCTCCCTTTGTAATTTACCAAAAAAAGTCTTTCATCCATTTTGTTATATATGAAAATTAATTTTTTAGTGCTAATTTATTTTTTCCACCTTTATTTATCTGCAATTAAATATTGACATAATGACTTTTATTTTTAACTCTACAAAAAATTATTTTAGTCTTCCATTTAATTTTTTTACCTTTTAACCCTTAAATTTACTTTTTTTTCAAATCACTCTAAAATAAATGAAAAAATAAATATTTTTTTAACTTTGTTGAAATTGCATGCATGTGGATTGCCATGTGGACATCAACATTTAATTAATTTTAGAACAACATAAAAGTTATTTTAAAACTTAGATATCATTAAAATTATTTAGAAAATTTTAAAATTATAAAAATTATTTTAAAAATTTTTAAATTTTAAAAATTAATTAAATGTTGACGTGTTATATACTTTATAATTCACGTGTATGCGATGGTAGCAAAGTAAACAAACTAATAAATTTCCATCAATTTTAAAGTGATTTGATAAAAATACAAATTTCATAATTAAATAAGATAAAAAATAAATTAAATGCTAAAATAACTTTTATTGTAAAGTTAGAAGGCAAAAAATTATTATGCCTTAAATATTTTGATTGGTGGTGGTCATTGATTTTAGCCTAGTTTAGTTTAGTTTTTCATTTTCTATTAATTTTTTAGGTCTCCATCTGGTTCTAGGAAATAGAGACTATTTCGGTTTTATTTCCTTGAAAAATAAAAAAAATTGAAGAAATTTTATTTGATTGAAAACTTTAAAACGATTTTGAAAAATGAAAATAAAAATACATGAATATTAAAAAATAAAAATTGATTTCACTATTCTCACTAAAAGATTGTTTTTCATCATTTTCAGTTAAAGTTTTACGGCGGTCTTCCATTATAACTTTTAGGATGTGTTTACTTGATGGAAAATATTTTTTGAAAATATTTTCTGTATTTTTTATATTTAATTTATGAAAAATAATTTGGTCAACAAAAATAATTTATAAGTCAATGAAAAATAAACTTATTTTTTGTAAATTGATTTATTTTTAAAAAGTGTAAAACATTTTTAGAAAAAAGCTTTTATAAGTAATTTTATTTTATTTAAAATTAACACAATTTAATATTATCATATTAGTAATAATTTTTTATTTTAAAATATATTAAAATATTAATATAGAATATTATAGTGTTCAATATTATTAAACATACATGATAATTATTTCTATTTATCTATCAAAAAAGTTATTTCTACTTAATAATATAATAAATTATTAATACTAGAAATCTTATAAAACATATGTCATGGGGCTTAAACTTTAGTCTCGCAATCCGTGTGGCCTTAGGCAATTTCTTGGGTTGCTACTGTTGACCACCATTGTCGGCCACTTTCAACCACCGTTCTTGGCCCCTTGCCATTGATCATCAACGTTGGACCACCGATAGCCTCCTCTGTCGAACCATCGTCTGTCTTTTGCCGGTTTGGGTAGTTCGGGTTTGCGTCGTCTCGATTAGCCTACATGCATCTCGGTTCTTTGGATTCCATCGAAAATATTGATTGCATAAGCCCTGTGTTTGTTTCCGGCTCACATAATTTATTCTAATATAATAATTAAATAAATTCTACATGGAGATAATAATCTAATTTACATACTTGAAAAATTAATAATAATTATATTTAATTTTCTAGGAATCACAACTTTGACAAAATTATTTTATCATATAAATAATAAAATAATAACATACATTTATTCACATACATATCCCTAAACATGTTGATAATTACAAGAATGTCACATCTTATAAAAAATTAATCATACATGAATAAGAGAGGAAATTTCGGTATCAGTTTATACTATAGACATAACACAACATGGCTTTGGTACTAATTGTTGGAAAAAAATTAGTTCGAAAATAGTTTTTTACACAAAAAAAGTTAAAAATTTAAAACCGAGCCGGTTTGTGATATTTATAGCAATAAACATTTCTTGAAATTGCATCTGTGTTTTTGGCTAGACAAATCTTTGCCGTTCTCGGCTTTCAACTGAACAACATTCTCTGCTATTCTCATACCACAAATTGGTTCAAGCGTGGGCGCGAACAAATTTAAATCAAATACAGAACCAAAAATATTTTCTTTACTTTCAGTGAGAAAGTAAATTTCTTTCTGAATAGAAACCAGTAAAAGTGTTATGCCCAAAAAATAAAATTTATTCTAGAAAGTAAATTTCCACTACTTTCTGGTAGAATAGCAATATCTCAAAGTCATATATAAGTTATTGTGTTTTCAGCCTTACCGATGCCATCTATTTATAGGGAGAGGAAGTGAAACTCTAGTTGAATAAGTAGAATGTATCTAATGTCTATTTAATAGAAAAACAATCTCTTAGAACTAGGAGAGAGGGGGCTAACATGGTGTACTTCCCCTCATATGTATTATGATGGGATTCAGGCCTCTTCTATATTGAGTTTAATTATATGTGTTTCCTAGACTATTGAACCAACACTTCATAATTGAATCCAACCCAGTGTATTTTTTTTAATTTTCCAAAATAAACATCATAAATTAATTTAAATAAATAAATAAAATTTTCAATTAAATAATTTTATCAACTCGATTTTGATTCCTTTAAAATCATTAAAACTTTCTTGTAAAATAATCTATGAGAATATTTTAATTTTCTACATTCAACAAATTCACAATGACCAATTAATTTAATTCCATTTTTGGCTTCAATTAATTAATTAATAATTCAAAAAATTATAAATTAATTCTTAGGTCATTTTCATATTCAGTGAGAAAACCACATTCATTTCCAAATGTTTCTCATTTCTTTAACTTTATCATTTCTATCCATTTTTGTTCATTTGATTCAACAAGCAATTCATTTATGATTTCAACGAACTAGCGGAGGGACGAGTTGGACACATGTGATTAGGGCTCAAATGATTTATAATTAAGTTTCAACTTTTTTCTATTAATTATAAACTCATTTAGTCATGAAATCATTCTACTATAGTATTGTGACTAAGCTTTCCTTAACAACGTACCATTTCGAAAGCAACTCGATCAATTCTTGTCCAATGACCTTTTCATAAGTGTGTTCCCCTCACAGGACATTCTTAATCTTTTGGGGATAAATCTGCTTTACCAATATGATTATATTTCATCTCAAGGTAACCATTACATCTTCCTTTATGAAAAGTCAATTACTATTAAATAGTAACAAAGTAATTCATCAAAAGAAGAACGACCCGTGGCCACGTTTACTTTCATCTATCATGTAATGCCAATAAGAGGATATCATTTACCCATGTCTTGGGCTATGAATTCCACTATTGTGAATTATGCTACATACTGTAGAAGTCGTATACCCAACGCACTAGCTTTCGGTTCCTTATCTCTTCGAGCTCAAGTTTTGCTTACATCAAAGTATACGAGTCACGCATACATAGTCCATCATCCACTCAGGATTAAGGTATGTCACACTATGAACATCACAAGTGAATAAATCCATAAACAGATTCAGAATTTATTTTGCTTGGGTCCAGTCCTATGTACTGTTCTTTCAATTAGTCACATCTATGTCTCTATCTTCTAGGAGTCATCTACTCCGGTGCCCAAGACAAAGCCTGTAACGCCCTCAACCCGACCCGATTCGTAGGATCTGGATCTCAGGTGTTACTTCATGATATTTAACTAAATTTCTTAAAAAAAAATTTCTTGTACTCTTGACTAAAACATTTTTCTTATTACTTTATCTAAAATTTTTGTGATTATAGAAACAAAGAAATGTATTTGAAAGTAATATAATACATCAGACATATCCCTATATCTTTTACAACATAAACATTCACTAAAGACAGACACTTAAAGGCATAATCCTACAATACTCCATTTCTAGATAACTCATTGTATGCATAATACCCTATTTCGCCGCTATATTGGTGAACTCTAGGCTTGTCCCTCCAAGCGAACTCAATCATACAACAACCTGAAACATAAAGATAACACTTGTATGTTCAAGAGAAATTGTTGAGTTCGAAAATAAATTACCTTTTAAACTTTCTTGTTCAATTCTTCATCCTGCATATGTGGATTTCCCAATTCTATCATTGGCAAATAACTTCATATCGTCAGATAACGATGTACTTATACACCACTTACCGTTCTTAACCTATCATTTTTCATTTAACTAAATGGTTGACTCTAAATTTCACCAGTCGATACTGCCCATTTCTCTTCCCTTCATCAATCATCAAATGGTTATTCAAGAACAGTTGACCATAGATACTATTCTCTTGGCGGATATGATATGTTGATATTTCTTTTGGCTAAATACCATGCTAAGTTTGCTTAATCAAATCATTCATTAGAACACATCCCAATTTGACTCAATACATACACATTTTGATAATGTACACTTCAGATTGCTTAGATGAATTCCACACATATTTGTTACAGAACCCAAACATCAAGATAATAACTCCAATTCCATAGGAACCTAAAACCTGACATGATACTATTCAGAAATAGTGGAGTCTAAATAACTTAGATTCAACCCTACATAATACAAACAAACTCAGACCAATGAATACTTATATATTTCATAATTGCAAATATGTTTTTTTTTAACTGACAGATTACCATGGCGGATACCTTATTTGAACATACATATACATAATTCAAACATATCATATCATATCTTATCATTTATTTATTTGTTATAGAACACTCGAAATATATATACCTAGAACTTACCATAAAAGTGACATAGAATTCATCACATAAGCTTAGTAGAGTACGTCACAAAGGCCGAATAGAATACACCACAAAGGCAACATACAACATACAACATACACCACAAAGGCTAACAATGTAACACCTCTCACCCATATTCAACACCGGAATAGGGTTACGGAGTATTACCGAACTTATCACACATTTAAACATACATTTCTCATACAATTAGTCAATTCAAAAATAATTCATTCACAACAAATCATATTGTCTCTAATACGAGCCTACCAGGCCCAAAGCATGCATTCGGGGTGGTTCAGGACTAAACCATTAACTTTAGAAACTTTTGAAACACTTAGAAAATTTTCCCAAAAATAAGGGACACACGCCCATGTGGCCTGGCCGTATGTCTCACACGACCAAAGACACACTCGTGTCACAGGCCGTGTGTCTCACACGACAAAGACACGCTTGTGTCAAAGGCCGTGTGGACATTCGAAATGGGATCACATAATCGTGTCCCAGCCTGTGTCTGACCCCGTGTAATTTTTGACTTGGGCCACACGGCCAACACACACGCCCGTGTACCCTAAAAATGACCATACATGCTCGTGTACCAAGCCATGTACTAGGCCGTACCGTACTGTAGGGTATAGTAACTTATGCCACACAGCCAAGTCACATGCCCATGTGTGAGGCCGTATGGAGCATACTGACTTGATCTAAATTTCAACATCAGGGGACACATGGCCTTGTACATGACCGTGTATCACACATGGCTGAGACACATGCCCGTGTCTATGCCCATGTGGACAAAAATAGACTATTTACCAAGCCAATTTGCCACCCAATCTTGTGCATACCTACACCAAACTCAATGGTACCAAAACATAGTATATAAGAGCATTTAAATCAAATAAATCAAGCTTAATTCATGCCAACTCAATTTCATTATCTACAATATACACAAATCACAAAATGGACAATTACATTATACCAAATTCAACAAAGTAAACATTTCCAAACATGTATCATTATGCTCAATTAACAAACATATATCTTCTCTAATATCAACCACAATATCTATTCTCAATAAGCATCACAAAACCAACCTCAATCACATAATATAAGATATATGCGCACATATATATACAAAACCAAACCAACCAAATTAAACCAACTTTCATGGCTATATAAACAA
Organism: Gossypium rotundifolium; assembly: GCA_025506655.1. Classification (NCBI taxonomy): domain Eukaryota; kingdom Viridiplantae; phylum Streptophyta; class Magnoliopsida; order Malvales; family Malvaceae; genus Gossypium; species Gossypium rotundifolium. The sequence continues at coordinate 150,091,250 of CP106728.1, forward strand.
ACCAAACCATAGACATTTACAAGCCAATTCATATGGCTACATTCATCATCAACTTATGAACCAAAATAACTAAAGTCCCTATACATGCCATATATTCCAAAACATAGATTCAAAAGTACCAAAACGATAGCTTGATAGTGTGATTAAGTCTTTGACGATCCCCAATCCGAGCTATCTTTGAAATCACTATAAAACACGAAAAAATAAAAAATGTAAGCTATAAAGCTTAGTAAGCTCCTATGAAAATAATAAGCAAATCTCACCATTTATTTACATTTCAAATTAAATGACATAATATGCAACAATGCATTAATCACAAAGTTAAGATGAAATTTAATCACATAATTGATCATAAACTCACAACTTCATTAGACTCATTGCTCGTATAGTTTTCATACATGCCTGTACTAATACGTATCTATTTCTCACCATTTCACATCTTCAATATTCCCATTGAACCATTTGGAATAAAATTCGGATACTCAGGTGTCACGCACCCTAGGTGCCAATATCATGGCCCAAAGCCAACTCAATATATCTCGCACCCGAAGTGCCAATATCATGGCCCGAAGCCAACTCAATGTATCCCTTAATGACATGTCATTTGTATCCTAATTTATTCCTAAGGTTCAACCAAGATTTCTGATGCTGAATCTTCGTCGAATGTGTCCGCAAGTTCGTAATTAACCATTTATGCAATATCAAAGCATTTAAAACACAAATATAGTAATGCTTATTATATACGAACTTACCTTAGATGTAAAAATGAAGACAAGAGTCAACTAATTTGAAACGTTATTCTTTCCCCGATTTAATTTCGTATTTCACCTTTCTTAAGCTAAATATAATAAAAATTAACTTATTTAATTATCTCTCTATTCAATTTAGTCCAAAAATTCATATTAAGGCACTTTTACACAATTTTCCCAAATATTTCACATTTTTTTTACAAATTAGTCCTTATTTCATAAAATCACAAATTCATATAATTCCACCAAAACCCATACTAGTCAAATTTAAATTAGGTCCCTAGTAGCCCATATTTTTCATTTATTTCATATTTTAACCACGAAGTTTCCATATTTCACAATTTAATCCTTAATTTGCATTTTCAGTAAAAATCACTTAACAAAACTTGTATAACTATCATCAAACATTCATAATATATCATAAATAATTAAAATAAATGCTTATTAATCAATGGAAACATCCTAAATCTTTAACAATTTTGCAAAATAGTCCTTGGGCTAGCTAGACTAAGCTGCAATGATCTCAAAAACATAAAATAATTAAAAATCGAGTCAAAATCACTTACAATTGAACTAGCAAGTTACCGAAAGCTTCAAGCCCTAAAATGGTGTTCTTTTCTCTTTAATTTCAGCATTTAAAGAAGATGGATAGGAAAATTTTATTTTTGTTTTACTTATTTTACCATTTTTTTACTAATTACTAATATAACCTTAAAAATACTTAATAATTACACCAAAAACCATGCCATTATAATCAAATATCTCATAAATGGGATAATTATCACATAAGGACCTCTACTTTAAAGTTCTATAGATATTAGACACCTTTATCTAATAGAACACAAGTTTTACAATTTACGCGATTTAGTCCTTTTTATCAAATTGAGCACTCAAACAATAAAATTTCTTAACGAAATTTTCACACATACAATCATGTTGTAGAAATTGAAATAATATTAAAATAATTATTTTTACCTCGAATTTGTGGTCCCAAAACCATTGTTTCGATTTGACTAAAAACGGGCTGTTACAAACAAAATGCTACAAAGGCTGAACAGAATGCCACAAATGCCATACAGAATGTCACAAAGGCCATACAGAATGCCACCCAGGCACCCCATTAACTATCATGTTTATGATATGGATTTGCCTAAACTTACATCGCATGAGGTTTGCCTATCATTGCCCCGGGACACTCAAAAACCCTAGTCTAAATATGACTCATCAACCCTTTCCAGAAAGTGCCATGACCATTGACCTTTTTCAGAATTGTCATACCAAAATTTCTTGTTTACTGTCTCGGCAAACTTCATCAAATACGACTGCAATGTCAAAACTCACACCACATAACCTCTCAATACTTCTTTAAGCCATGTTTCCTCAACATTTTCAGCCATGCATCATATATCTACCTAAGCACACATTTTTGTATATATACGTTCTTATGCACATATATATTTACTTTACAGAATAACATGCACACACTTAGTAGTTACTCAAGGAATCATGCATAGCTATTGGAATGTCAACCATTAGAACTTTTTGGAATGATTATATTGTTGGGAAATGTGCCCATTTTGTAATAAACATGTAATTGTTTTCTATTTATTTGAATAATGAATAAATAACTATTATTTCTTTTTCACTATATTTTTGTTTTTTCATATTTTGTGTAAATAGTAAAATTGTGACAAACAATATTAGCTCATTGATTGTCTAAGTTCAAACTGATGATAAGTGGCACTATAAGAACGTTTACATTGCGAGAAAGATAACTTACTTTAGTAGATAACCTAAACAAGTCCGTAATCCTGTAAAAGAATCAAAATGAATATTTGATTCAAATATTGAGAAGGATTATTATGTCGTCTACAATTCCAATTAAGGAGATGATTAGTCTTGGCTATCAGAGCAGTTGACTCCACGGTAGAGACCTATATGTATTCATTGAAAGAATGATACATTGAACTGAACCTTATATGAATTAATTCTGAATCTATTTGTGAATTAATTCACTTGTGACGTTCATGGTGTGATTTACCTAAATCTTGAGTTAGTCACTGATCATGCGTATGTAACTCATGTGCTATGATATAAGTGGAGGCTGATGCTCTAAAGATAATCGAATTGATAGTCGGTATGTTGGGTACATGACTTGTGTATGGCATGGATGTACTAGAAATGGTGGAATTCATAGCTCAATTAAAGAGTTAATGATATCTTTTCATTAGCATTGTGTGGATTGATAAATATGGACCGTGGTCACAACTTCCTTGTTCTTGAACGAGCAATTTTTCACAGTAATTTGTTGACAGTGATCATATTAATAAGTAAGAAGAAACAATGGTGACAATGAGATAAAATAAGGTTGTATTGAGTGAACGGATTTAACTCAAAGGACTCAAGGATATCGTATGAGGGTAACAAACACATGATGAGGTCATCGGACAAAATAGTTGGATGAATTGCTTTCGTAAAGAGTATACAATAAGGAGTTTTCAATCATGGTACTTCTTTTGGATTGACTCCATGACTAAGTAATTGTGAATTATTGGAATGATGCTTCTGAAAATAATTGCAATTACTAGATCCTAATTGTATATGACCGATTGGTCCCTCCGCTAGCTCAACAAAAGCTCGATCAGACTGTATTTAAATCAAAAGGAAATTTTATGATTTTGGAAATAATTTAATTGAGTTGATTTATTCGATGTGAAATTAAATTGGACATCCATAAGAAGTGTTCAACTAAAGAATTTGATTAAAGAATTTTCTTGAAAAATTAATTTGGAATATCTAATTGATTTTTGGGAAAAATAATTTTGATCAAGTAAAATTAAATTAATCAAATGAAATAAAATTAATATGAAATTTTTGAAAATTAATTTTCAAGTCAGAAAATTGGCCCAATGGGTAATTAAACTTGAAAATTGGACCTGAGATCGTAAATTGAGCTCGAAAGCCCAAAACTTAGACCAATATCCAAAAACTGGTTGAATTGGGCCTGGTATGTGAAACCAAGCCGACGGTCCAATTTGTAGAAATCAAACCAAATGGGTGCCGATTTAATGTGACAATGACATTAGATGGTTAGAAAATGGTAGGTGATGGTGGGTCTTTGGTGGTTGAGTAGTGGAAGAATTACACTCCTACTAGGACTATACTAGAGAATTTGTGTTTAGATTAATTATTTCAAAAATAATATTATTTTAATATATTTAATATTTATCTTAATAATATTTTATTAATTTAATATTAAAGTGATTATATTAATATTAAATTAAATTTAATATTTATCTTGTAGATAAATATTCTATTAATTAAATTAGATTTAATATTAAATTTAATCTAATATTTATCTTGATAAATATCATATTAAATTAATATTAAAGTGATTAAGTTTAATTATAGTTGAACTCTCTAAACTCTTTTTATATAAATAGAGCTTTGGGTCATTATTTACAAACACTTGAATTCAAGAGAAATTTCTAAAGAGAAAATTCTCTGAAGAGATTATTTCAAAAATTTCTAAATATATTTTTCTTATTTATAATTTAGCCCAAAAGTTTAGAGAAATTGGTAAATTACCCCACTAGTAATTTTTGTGAAAATTTTTCTGATTTGAAGTAAGCCCACACCCGACAGGCGTGAGCTTGAGAATAGCGAAAAAGACTACTCGTCGAAGCATTCATCCTAGACAAATCGAACAGGTACAATTTTGATTAAGTGTTTATTACTTCAAATATCACAACCAAGTTCTTGTTTTGGAATTTTTTTTTAAAACTTTGATTTTTCCCTAAATTTATTTTCCAATGAATTTTCCAAACACTATTTTCCAATATATATGAGTCAAGATTAGGGACTCACCTTACTTATCTACTGTAGCTCGAAACTCTAGACCTCAACACCCTTCTCGAACCAACCACAATAACTGCTTAAAGAACATAAGTTTACTATTACAAACTTCATACTTATAATGTACTTAACATCTCATTCGTGGATAACCCCCATGCAAAACCTTAAGCTTACAACTTACTATTCATATACCTCTTACAAACTTACTTTTTCAACTTAAAATGCAGAGTTAGGATACTTACTCGGAGATAGAATGACCACAGATTAAACTAAGAACCTTAGTTTCAAGCTTAATGGAGAAGAAATACAATTAGATTTGAGAAGAAAGAATCAAAGAGTAATATGGAAGAAAAACCTTTCTCAGACATATGTATAATCCCATCCCACTTAGTAGAACTTAACAGGTATCACTTAATTCAGAACTTGTCTTTCTTAATGACATACAAATTCCAAGAGAAACATAAATGAGAATCCTACATAGTGGATACTAGACTAGTCAATTCAGTTGGTTCCTAACCAAATCACTTTACAACCCAACTAACACAGTATTCAGACAAGGAAGGCGTGTTATATATTTGGCAGTAACTTGTACCATAATTACCTTTTCACTTGCACATTCTTTTTCTTTAAATAGCTGAATACCCTGATATAAAATTTTCACTCACTTACATACCAGTTACTATATATGCCCACACATATTCGCCGAAAGGAGCAAATGTGTGAATTACACTTCGCCAAGTAGAGAATTTATCTACTACATGCCTTAATCCTAGATCCACCAAACTTGGGATGTGACAAAGCATCTTCCAATTGGATTTGATTAACGACATATTAGTCTTTCAATCGATTTTCTCATTTTTTATTAGACTAAGGACATGTTAGGTTCGTCTACTAATATAAGTTGTCTTTCCAGATTACAATTCGACCACATAATATTGCTTAGTATTAGTTAAATATTAGACAATCAATGAGTTAATAATTGCTTCTATTTTTTTACATTAAAAACCATGTAAGGATAATATACAAAGGCTATTAATGTAATTCATGAATAATTTTATTAACCGATCTGTTCAAAAAAATACAAGTGTACATAGACGAAAATACTACACTTAGGGCACCATATCCAACACAATCTTCATCTCTCCCGCCATTGCCCTTCTCTTTGGGTTTGGAAGACTCAAACTTGTCTTTTCTCGAAACAAGTTCGATTAAGGACTCCGTTATGGTCATAGCTTTGGAAAGCTCTTTGACCCTCAGTGTAACAGCCCATTTTCGGTAAAAATCAGAACAATGGTTTCGAGGTCACATATCCGAGTCCAGAGAGGAAAATTATTTTAATAATATTTGATGATCTATAGTATGAAAATAATGTCATGTGAAAATTTTGTAAAAAAATTTTATCGATTAAATGTCTAATTTGATAAAGGACCAATTGCACAAAGTGCAAAAGTTGAGTTCTAATAGTTAAAGGGATTAAATAGCTATAGAACTTATATGGTAATTAGACTATTAAATAAAGTTAGTAGATATTTTTGGATGAATCATCCATGAAAAATTAGAAAAAGAAAAGGAAGAAATTGGAAACTTGAAAAATTAATGGATGATAAGTTAAATTAAAGGAATAAAATAATATCATATCATCTTCCCCAAAATAAAAAGCATGGAAACCCTAGTTATGGATATTGAAGAAAGAGAAAACTTTCTTGGCCAAATTAGGTAAGTATTCAAGCCCCGTTTTTAGTAATTTTTATGTTTTGAGATCGAAATTGCTTAATTTATTTATTTTAGGGGTTAAATTGAAAAGATATCAAAGTATGGAATTTTTACTATGAATGATTATGCTGGAAATTTTAAATTTATGGTAGAAAATGAAATGTTGTTGATAGACAAAGAACTTTTACAAAGTGAATTTTGATGAAAACTTGATTTAAGGACTAAATTGTAAAAATGTGAAATTCATGAAAAAATCTAATTTTTATGAAATATATGGGCTGTAAATATTACATGAAAAATTCGGTTAGGCTTAAAATAAGGATTAAATTGCATGAACTTCATTTTTCGAGCCTAGAGACGAAATCATCATTTATCAAAAGTTTAGGGGCAAAATGGTAATTTTAGCTAAATTGTAAATTGGACTAAATTGAGTATGAATTACATTAAATTGATGTTAAATTTACTCGTATAAATCCGAGTAGATCGAATATGGAGTTAGAACAAGGAAAGGAGAAAATGTTGGATTAATAGATTTTATGTACACAAACAATTATCGAGGTAAGTTCGTGTAACTCAACTATGTATGTTATTATGTTTGAATTGAATTGTATGAATGTGATGGTATATATATATGTGATGATATGTAAGTCATATATATATTTTATGAAAATGAAGATATTCAATAAAGCCCAATAAATGATAATATCCTATAAATGGTAAGTCCCGGTTGAATAATGAATATCGATGGATAGTAATGATTTCCGTATGAAATAAGGTCATGCATGTGTTGCAGAAAGGATTTAGCTCGGAAGAGTAATCCATTGATCTCATTATGGAAAGGATTTAGCCTAGACGGGTAATCCTAAGTGAGCCTCTTGAGCATATGTTTCAATTAGGATTTAGCCTGAATAGGTAATCCTAATTGACTTGAGTTAGCCTGGACTAGTAATCCAAATTGGACTCTATAGGGAATTATTTGTTATATAAAGGATTTAGCCTGGACTGGTAATCCGACAAAGCCCTTAGATTATATGTGTTACAGAAATAATTTAGCTTGGATTGGTAATTCTACTGTATAATATGTGGCTCGAGAGTGTACCTAAAAGGTACTACTGTATATGAATTGACGGATTATGATTTTGTACACTTTGAGTGTACTACATGAGTATCCATCGGTAATTCAAATAAATTCAACGGGCAAAGTTCTGACATGAGCAATATGAATTTGAGATAAATGAATAAGAAATGAGTCATTACACATATTTGCCTGAAATACATGAAAATGATGATATATGATAATTGATACATGAAAATATGAGATGATGATATTTGTACATGGAATTTATTTGATAAATATGTTCATCCTTGATTATAGATTTGTACACCTTGAGTGTACTGCTTGTGTCGCATTGATATTTTGAATTATATGAGTAAATTTCTAACATGAAATAATCTGAACTCGAGATGAATTTGTAACACCCCAAACCCGGCCTAGAAGTTAGGCCCGAATCTGGAATGTTACATTAAAGGCGCACTTCAAAATGATTTACTATTTAACCATTTAAGGCCAAAAGCTCAAAACAAAAGTTTATTTCGAAAACCATAGTAACACTTTAATAATTTTATGAAATTTCTTAAGTGGGTAGTTGAAACAATAATAATAACCCAAAATATAAATTCAATTAGGAGTTACAAGGCCTTGTTACAATCCAATGAAAAAAACAAAGTATTTAAGATAAGATCATTTGAATAAATTAAAACATTTGAACAGCTTGTTGTGTGGCCATCTCCGAGTCCTCTCCCACGTCGATTCGTCTATTCAGGATTACCTGAAACATTAAAATTAAGGGTGTGAGTTTCAAAACTCAGTGTGTACAACCCTTGGCAGTCAAATCACATACAAATATTCACATTGGGCCTAAGCCTTATCGAAATCGGTGGTCTTGAGCCTAAGCCCACAATGACCTCATATCATATCATATCGTATCATTCATAAACAAATAATGCAAAACCCACCCCAAAAATCCATCCGCTACACACACCGTTTCCCTTCCAACCTTATGACTCCTGTAGGGAATTCTAGCTCGACCCACCCCTCCGCTACACACCAAGGGTAGCCCGGTTGCTGTACTACCGAACGTTTTAGCAAAGCTGCTAACCAAATATTGGGCTTAAAGCCTCGTTTGGATCCATACCATACGGCCATGCGATCCTAGATCCATACCATACGGCCATGCGATCCTCAAATCTTCCTCCTTACCATAATTCCCACCCACATGCATCATAAGCAGAGTCTCATATGAATGCATCAAACACACAAGTAACATCCATAAACTTATATTCGTCACATAGGGGTATTTTCATCATTTCACTACCTCGGGGTTTTTTCGTAATTCTACCCTACAGGGTTATTTTTATAATTTTCTAAAATAAGGGTATCTTGATAATTTTGCAAAACAGGGGTATTTTGGTATTTTCATAAATCAGGGGTATTTTGGTAATTTCACAAATCAGGGTTATTTCGGTAATTTTGCAAATCGAGGATATTTCGATAATTTTAAAAATTACGGGTATTTTGGTCCCTTTTGGGTTTTAGCTAAACTTTGGCCCATCAACAAGTCCTCGCGGCTAAAGTGAATTGACACTACGCACCAGGTAGGATTCCAGAAAAGAGGAGGTGGGCCACTAAGGCCGCTTAAGTACCAAGCTCTCCCTAGATCCAATCCTAGACATCCGTATGCCCGTTGCCACACTCCAACCCAGCGACTTGTTTACGGACATGTTTAATTATTAGAAAGTCTTATGGAATTTAAGAGTTGTTCAAACTAGGCCTAAGGTCCATAAACCCTAGCATACTTGTCTACGTCCCCATAAAGCTCACCAAACCCAAATTACATCATTACGGCCCATCAGGCCCAAGTCTCATCATATGGCCAAATAGGCCTAGAACAAATTCAGATCATGTATCATGCAAGTCTAATTCAATTCATATAACAAACCAAACCATTTCATCAAACTTAGCCTCAGGGTCCACCGGGCCCATTTAGCCACTTTCGGCTTTTCAGCATTGCCAATATTGTGTGTGTAGTGTTTGTACACACCTGGTAACCACGCGCGCTGCAAACCCCTTAATCACAAACCTACAATCGACATTACTAGCGATTAACCAAAGCTTTAACACATACTTATCAAAAACCAAAACCTCACCGTACCCTTACCGTGTGCCTTACGTTCTAGTAGCCATTCCTTTGCTACTATTGGCGATTATCCTTTAGATCTGCACCCAAACACCTATATCATCAAAACCAAGTGACCCATATTGATCATAAGTCACCCCTATGAGCCACAATAGATTCGGTCACTTATTAAAACTCTAACTGAATTGAGAATACTTACTGCCTTATCACAATCCTTTCCTATCGCACTTGCGATCACTGAGCCTCACCCTTGTTAGTACATGGTAACGACAAAGAGGAGTCAGATAGCCCTTTGACTTTTAATAAAACACATTAAAAAGTCAACTAAGCTCTTAGTGAAATCTTCTTTTGATCCTACGACTTAAGTCCGGCTTTTGAGACTAGCAAGGTGACAGAGACAATTCGGCAACACTAGGGGGAAAATCAATAAAAATAATTTGGCTAGAACTGAGTGGTGAACCAAAAAGGGATTTTGAAAAGGAAGGATATGAAGGATTCGGCTTTGACACACTTAGAAAAACGTCTGCCTCTCACAAGTGATGAAATTTGGCTAGCAGGGAAGCAAAAATTCATCATTAACATAGGAACTTAATTCGACACTCATATATATAACCCCTAGCCGAACTTCCCTTCTCTTAGAGTCCAATTCGGAACTACTATATCCACCTCCTAATCCTTATCTTTTCTCCCCTATCTACATCTTAGATTTCTCTCCTGAACACTCCCTTTCAGAGTCCCCTTAACGCCAACTCTTTCTATCCAGACACAAAAATAAAACTCCTTAATTTTCCCTTCCTAGGCCTCGAACCTTGGACCTCTTTAACTGCTTAACATGCCACCTCATAGCCCCTATATGACGCCACTTTCCACTAGACTACAAGCCCATTTGTGTCCTCTCTTCTCTTAATCTGCTTATGAAGCCTCATGCTTGAGACTAGGGTCCACTAAGTAAGAAAAATAAAATTTCCCTATGGTCTACCCTAACTCTAAGGCTTCAAATAATCCCGATAATACCTTAATATTAATATTCTAAGTGCTACACATACCTATTAACTCCCATGCATAGAAATTAAAAGTTTCGGGATTTTTGGGGCGTTACAACCTAATAGGCCCAAATCTACTAGGCCCAAATTTGGGATGTTATAGAATTATTATGAAAATATACTTGTAATATAAAGATATGATTTATACATGTTAAATGAATACGTGAAGTGGAAAGCATAAGTGCCTGGAAACCTGATTATTGTTGAGCCCATATATGTTTCTTGGTGTTATTATGGAATATATTACTAACAAGGGAAATGAGGATATGTGTAGGACTTAAGATCAAATTGATTGAATATGCCTTACATGTTTATTTTGAAATAGAATAAATGGTAAGTTAAGTACCATGTTATACGAACTTACTAAGCATTATAAGGTTACTTAGTTTTATTTCTCTGTATTATAGTAAATCGAAAGCTCGTTGGATTGGAAGCTTGGCAGAGATCACTCACACTATCCATCAGCTCATTTTGGTACATATGTAAATTAGTTATGGTTATAATCGCATGTATATGTAAATTGACCATATTGACATGTAAATGGTTGATTGTGATCTAGCCATTGGAATGGCTAATAAATACTTGTTTTGACAAAATTTATAAAGTATACCATGATGAATATCCATGTGTTTAGTATGGTTGATTAAATTACGTTAACATGTATGTTAATAAAAGGGTAAGATTATAAACATGAATGCATGTAATGATGGACCATGTTAGATGTTAAAATTAACTTGATTATGATGCTTGAATTGGTTAGTATATTAATGAAAGTTTTGGTGTAGGTCATTGACAAAGTTTGGGTGAGAAATAAAGCTAGAAAGTGGCCTTATTTTTTCCACATGGGTAGACACACAGGCGTGTGTCTTGGCCGCTTGTGACACACGACCTGGTACATAGGCATGTGGTTAGGCCGTGTGTTCCCTGTACCTTAAATTTGAGAAATAGAATGCTCAGAATTGAGTACACAGGCAGAGACACGGCGTGTGTCTCAGTCGTGTGTGTTACATGGCCTAGCACACAGGCGTGTGGCTGGCCGTGTGGAACAAGTCAGAGAGTTACACGGGGTCGAAACATGGCCTGCAGCACATACGTGTTCTAGGGTCACACGGGCATGTGTGCCCTGTATCTTACAAAATTTTAAAATTTTGGCAAAAATTCTTTTAGTTCTCGATTTAGTCCCGATTTGATTCTAATACTCATCTTGGGCCTCGAGGGTCCATTTAAGGGACGATATGAATAATATTCAAAAATGAATAGATTTTGACATGAATTATCTGTAATTGTACTGAAAACTCTAGTAACACTCCGTAGCCTTGTTTCGGCGACGGATTCGGGTTAGGGGTGTTACACTCAACGTTGTAACTCTTGCTTCACCCACAACTTTAGACTATTCATAAAGGAGAAAAATACCTTCTTTTCTCCCAGATCAAAAATTTGGAGCATTAGCTCATTGAACTCCTTCACATACTCCCTAACTTTGCGTTGTTGCATAAGTCGATACAACTTATCTCAAGCCTTATCCTTAGCATACTATGGGTAAAACTGACCTTTGAATTCACTTTGAAACTCATCTGGAGTCCCAATAGTGGTACCACCTCATATCTTATTTGTAGATATATGATGCCACCATGACATAGTGACATTAGTAAAATACATGACAACAATATTTACCTTAATACCATCATCCATGATGCCTTTGGCACGGAAGTATTGCTTCATTCCCCACAAGAAGTTGTCCACATCCTTTGGATCTTGTCCCATTGAACTCTTTTACCTTCGGGACATCTACCTTAGGCTTGGATGTTGAAGCCAACATCCCATTACCCAAAGAAACTTTATAGATATTGAGCTCCCCCTTGAGCTCCTCAATCTGTTCCTTTAAGGCCTACACCATGGCCTCGAGAGCATTATTCCTCTAAGTCATCTCACCTGTAGCGGTCTTGAAGACCCCTTACATCAAATAGACATTAACAGTAAAGGCTTCCGCCACTTGTTCATTGAGCTAATCTTTCCTCGATTCCAAATTTGTGGTGCGTCTATAAACTTCCTCAAGGGTATCCTTCACATCACCCATAGAGCCATTAAGTTTGACAACTTTGCATTCCAATGCTGCTAGCATATCACTCAAGCTGCTAGCTTTCCTTCTCATCCCATGGGTCTCTATAGACTTAACTTCCTCGTCTACTTCTTTTGACATCACAATTGGTTTCTTTGAACACTAGCTCTAATACCAATTGTCACGGGACTAGAACTTTAGTCTTGCAATCTGTGTGGCCAAAAGAAATTTCTTAAGTTCAAATCTGCCTAAGTCAACCTTACTTTCAAAAGTGAGAATTCTTGATAGAAATTCTCCAAGGCATCGAAAATAAAGTGAAAACAACTTAAAAATAAAAAAGTAATGAAAGAACAAAATAACCACAAGAAAACAATTATCACAAGGTGTTTGAGTAAATGCTTTCAAAGTATATTCATTAAGTTTGAATGAAATACAATGGGATGATTACAAATGAGGGGGAAGACCTCTATTTATAGTTAAGCTCCCCCAGATTAGGAAGGCAAGTACTTAGAGTAACTTTAGGGTGTAATAAGGTCAATTTTGTATTCATAGTTTTCTAGGGTATTTATAGGAGAGGTCCCTTAGTCCACTGTATGACATGACTAGATAAGTAGTCAATCTTGTTAAATACAAAATAGATAATCATAGGCATGCATTATGAGATTTTATCAATATGAGATAGTAAAGCCTAAATAGACTCCTTATTGTTTTGGAAATGAGTTGGTTCTCTTTTAATTTATTCTCTCTTTTGTTCCTTTTCTTTTATTATTACTTATCCAAATAGAAAGTAATAAAGAAGGTGATTCATAAATGTGAAAGAATCTAATGGTGAAATAAAGGCTTCTTATACTTCTACCATGATTGTGGCATGTAGTGACACGAGATTGACCAAAGAGATATCTGTAAGCAACCCTTCTCCTTGTACAGTTCGGATGGTCATTTAGTGACTAATTAATGTGTGTCGTACACATCATAGGAGGGACTGTCCATCATTAATCATCCAATTGGACCCTTTGTTAAGTCATCTGCTATTAATAGATGCACTCTCCTCAAGAGGGGACCACCCAATAATCATTGTACCCTCTATCAAACTTCAAATCAAAGTTTTTGGGAATTTCAAACGTACTTCCCGATACTTTCCCTTCAATGTAAATGACTATTCATGCTGTAAGGGTGAACCATTCCAAATTGGCACTCGCTATTTTATCTATAACGGCTAACACTCGCGAGGATAACTTGCGGATGGTCTTGAGACAAGATCACTTTATAACCTACCTCTCAATTGGAGGGACTATTGTTATATCTAATACGAGTAGCTCGGTCCAATTAAAAGGCCATAATGGAGATGGGCTTAAGTTTTCTCAAGGACCGATCATGAGATCCAAATCCAAGCAGCTAAAGTCAAAACTCAATTTATTCGTTTAAGACTTTATCACAAAAAAAAAAAATTCGAGAAGAAAATTTGAAACTTCAAGATGATGGATTTTGGTGCGAGGATGAAATAGAAGAGACTAATTTTGTTCATGGGCATAAACTCTCAATATATGATGACAAGCCCGTGTGGAAAATGTTAACAAGCTTAGACGTTTCCCTTCAAAGAACTCAATCAATCTCATAAGCTTAAGCGTTTCATATTGGGTTCGAGTTTTAGGCTTAATTTTTATTAAATACGAGCCCAATAATGTATTTATCAACCTTTGTTATTTTACTATTTTTTATTCTAAATTTTTTTATAATTATTAAGTATTTAAAGTTTTTAGGAGTTTTATTTCAATAAGAAAGTTTAGTTTAAAACTACTTATTGTTTAGATCAATTAGAGTTCTACTATACTTAAGACTTTTATTTATATTTATTTAGCTAGTCTGTAACAGTTCGGTTTAGACCCTAGCTGGAATAGTGGTTTCGAGACCACAAAATCTGAGGTCAAAAAAATATTTTAATATTATTTTCTGTGTTTACAGTATGTGATTAAGCATGTGTGAAAATTTTATCGTTTGTCTACCGAATTGTGAAAAATGATTTAATCGCATAAAATGTAAAAGTTGTGTGCTAATTGTTAAAGTGCTTAATTGGCATGGCTTCTTAAATGAGAAGTCCTTATGTTGTTATTAAACCATTAATAGATTGAATGGACAAGTATGGACATTGGTTAGTGGAATTCTAATGAGTTTATAAAGGCTAAATATTGTATTTGATTAATAATGACATAAATAATAAAACAAAGCATAATTTAGTGGCATTTTCATGTTCAACTTGCCGAAAATCACAAGAAAAGAAAAAGAAAAAGAAAGCTAGGGATTCGGCACTTGTGAGCTTCAATTGGTAAGTGTTTTGAGCTCGGTTTTTGATAATTTTTATGTATTTGTGATCGTTGCTTCGTGTTCTCTTAAGCCCATACTTTAATTCATGAAATTGATGATGATTTTGAGATATGCCATTGTTGATGTTGTGAGCTTTGTGATGTTAAATGGTGAAATATGAAAGCTTGATGTTAGATAAATATGTTTTGTATTGGGATTTTTGATGAAATTGATTATTATGGGCTAATTTGTGAAAATGAGAAATGGAAGGACTAAAATTTAAAATAGAGGAAATATATGGACTTATATGAAGTGTAGTAACATTCGGCCTAGCATGGGTAAAATGAAATTGTGTGTATTTTGTGATTTTGTGAAATAGGGACTTAATGTTAAAATGTGAAAATGTGAGGGCTAATTTGTAAAATACCTTAAATGTGTGTTTTTGGATTGAATTGAATGATTTGGTAAATAAAAGATTTAATTTGAATATGTATAGATCAAGAACAAAAGAAAATGAATTTAGATCGGGGAAAGTTGAAAGTGGTTGAGTAATCGTTCTTGTCTGTTCATGTCCGTACGAGGTAAGTCTATATACAAATATATCTATTTGAATTGAATTATCCATATTATATGAAATTGAATTGTGATGTATAACTATGGAAGATGTACATGTGAAATCTGAGGAAGCTTCGATAATGTGTTAATGTCCGAAAAGTCCCATGTGAACCTTAGGAATAGTTAGGATACGTATGTCATGACATAAGGTTTCGATAAGTGATATCGTGTAAGACCATGTCTGGGACATTGGCATCGATTTGAGAATTACGTGTAAGACCATGTTTGGGACATTGGCATCGTATATGATTTCATGTAAGACCCTGTCTGGGATAGTGGCATTGATATTTGTTTACATGTAAGACCACGTTTGGGACGTTGGCATTGTATGAGTATTATCTTATTTGATTCTGAATGGTTCAACGGCATTCCGAGAATTGAATGACTATGTGAAATGTATATCCGATTCAGGTACGTTTGAAAGTATGCAAAGTTTGAGTATGAAAAATAATTTTTGTGAATTTGAGGATTTGTGATACATGTTTGATATAATGAGATAAGATGTGATATAAACCAAATGTACTTTGTTCAAATGAAATACATGGGTATGTGGTTGGTTGGTAAGCAAGTGGTTGGAACAATTGAGCCAATGGAGATATATGAATTTACAATTATGTTATGCTGTTGATTATGTAAATAAAATGGTTATAAATGTTTATTATGATATGTTTATTTGTATATGGCTTACTAAGCTTTTGAAAGCTTACTTTGTGTGTGTTTGCATTGTTTTATAGATTATCAAAGCTACGGAAAGCTCTGGGATCGTCGAGGATCGTAATCACACTATTAAATCATATTTTGGTACCTTTTGAATGTGTATATATTTTAAGTATGGCATGTATAGACTAGTTGTATTAGTTGATGTTTGAGATGTATATATAAGTCATGTGATATGGCTTGATAATGGATGTGAATATGGTAACTTTTAATCTATGTTTTGGGATGCAAAGTTGATATATTTGATATGCTTAGAAAGAATGGTCAATATTGGTATGATTTGGTTGCTTTTGATGTATGAAATGATATTTGTTGTTGCTAGTAGGAATGACCTTAAAATGGGTGGCAAATTGGCCTTGCAACTGGCCTATATTTGCCCACACGGTTGAGCATACGGGCGTGTGTCTCGATCGTGACCCTTAAGTTTGTAATTGAAACAAGTCAGATTCGTACACGGGCTGGATACATGGACTTGTGATTGGCCGTGTGATGCAAGTCAGTGTTGACCACGGGTTAGGCACACGGGCATGTCTTCGGCCGTGTGGACAAGTCAGTGTGTATGCCCTGTTTTGCCACGGCTTGGACACACGGGTGTGTCTGAGGCCATGTGAGGCACACGGTCTGCCCACACGGGCGTGTGACCTGTGTAACTTTGAAAAATGTTTGATTTTCAGAAAAATTTTGTATGATCTCGGTTTAGTCCCGACCCGTTTCCAATGCATGTTTAAGGTCTTGTAGACCTTTTTAAAGGGACTCTATGTATATGATTTGCTATGATATGATGATGATATGTCTTACGTTATGAATTAATCGTAAAAGTTTCGATATGTCCGGTAATGCCTTTTAACTCTATTCCCGCGATGGTTTCGGGTTAGGGGTGTTACATAGTCTATATAAAGACCTTTGCATTGTATATAATTCACACAATTGATTATTATTCTATTTCTCTTTTGAGTTAATAAATTCTCTTTAAGTTTTTTTTTTCAAGAATTTCTCTTGAGTTTCTTTTAGAAGAGTTTTTAACAATCTTTTTAGATTGTGGGGTTCATCTTCAAACTTTTTCTTGCCAAGATTTCTATATTAAAGGGGAAATTAGAGCAGCTTGAAGGGGTTGTAGATTTTTCGTGTTTCCAAGGCTTCTTAGGACTTTTACATATTACGTTCCACCTATCGTCTTTATTTTCTTATTTATTTTCAAATCTTTGATTTAATTATCTTAGTTATTTATTATTTGTTTTGTTTGACTTGGCTTTGATTGTGTTTCAAGTTGTGTCAAAACACAAATTTTTTTTCGAATGTTTAGATCCTTAAGTCAAATCCGTGACTTGAATAAATTTTACGATCTGCTTCTGCATTCATTCGCACTCATCTTTATCAATATCCCTACCTCAAACTCGGTTGGACTCTTCATTGGACCACCTAGGGTCTACTAAGTAGCATAATTGGGTAGGAACCATCTCTCCTATAAATGCCCAAAGATATCAAAATTGTAGGGAGACTACTCTCCACCTACAAAACTTCAACATTTTGGCCCTTTTCTACTCAAGTTCTTCTACCTTTCCGGCTCTCAACCTTAGAGTGAGTGAACCGACCTTCTTCATCGTCACCCATTCTCCAACCCTTGTTGATACTATTTCGAATATAATTAGAAAATAGAAAAGGTGCAATCCCTTGAGTGATTTTTGAGTTTGACTCTAGCCAAGTTCCTCGTGGGAAATCAAGTCATTTTTTTGTCACTTTTGTTATGTAGAAATTTATTGATTAACCAAAATTCCATCACCGTATGGAAAAAGCTGAGAGAGAAAAACAAAACCACCCATTACTAACTTTGAAATTTCAAGGAAGTAAAACTTATCAAGATCAACTTCCTAAGACGAGAAAGTGAAGGAAGACCGTTTCTACACAGGGAGGTCGGTGTACCGTGGCAGCCTGCCTGCCACCCATCATCAGGTTTCAAATTTATTGTTTGGCATTGAAAATTAAGAACTTTCTCACTTTATCTTCCACCCCTATTTAGCTTCTTCTCTGATCAACCCTTCTTCAAGTAAAACTACTACTGAATACTGATGGATTGAAAATTGCATGGGATTAATGTCAACATCAAATATTTCAACAATATTAGTTACTTTTAAATATATTTTGACTTGCGTTAATAAATGATAATTATCCTTTGAGCACTCAATGACAGAAAATCTAGTCCGTTTAAGTTCGGCTCGTAGGAGTTTGAAGCCAGATCCTCCAGCCAACAATCCAAGCCCAAGTGGGGCCCAATAAAATATCAAAATAGTCCCGAATCACCATCAAGGTTAGCCCAAACCCGGGCTTAAGTGACCATCAAGATAAAGCTACTATCAAATAAAATGTATTTTGAAAAAGTGTTCTAGAAATGTGTTATAGAAAACTGTAATTTGTAATTTAAATATTCACTACAAAAAATACAGTAAAAAATTAAAATATTTATTTTATATATTATATTGAAAATTTAAAAATATTAATTTAAATGATATTTAAACAATTGAATATAATATAGATGAAATATAAATTAATCTAAATTTTTAAGTACCTTTTAAATAGTTAGTAAAAAAGTTATTTTGATAATTTCAACTACAAAACACAAAAAATAAAATGTAAGAGCACTTAAATCCAATTTTACCGTTGAGTAGAAAACACCTTTGGTTCAAAGTGAAATAATCTTCCAAGACATAATGATTTATTAAATCCTTTAACTTAAAAAAAAAAATTAACCTTTCATTTAATTTTTGGATGAAAAAGTTAATTTTTTAATTTTGTTGATGTGGCATATCGTAGATAACATGCAATCATTTAATTAATTTTTAAATTTAAAAAATATTTTTAAAAGTAAAAATCATTAAAAAAGGTATAAAATTATAAAAATATATTTTTAAATTTAATTAAATGTTGATATATCATTCACATGGTAATCCATGTGCATAACATGTCAACAATGTTAACAAATATTAATTTTTCATCTATTTTAAGGTGATTTGATAAAAATTATAAATTTAAAGATTAAAAGATTAAAAGAGACAAAAATTAAATGAAAAACTAAAATAATTTTTTGTAAAATTAAAAACCAAATAAATCATTACGCTTACTTAAAATATCAAAATAAATGTATCCTATAAAATGTTATATAAGTAGTAATTAGTAAATACAACATTTTATCCGAATGTCAATTGTCTAGTCCTTTATTTTATAATGCTTGTTTTTCTTGTTTTATTATATATGGTTGATTTTCCTTAATAATAATTTTAAAATATATATTTGTATGTAAGTTTAAATCATAAAATAGTGTCTAAATTATACCTTTTGTCTTTTGATGCGTAATTTTTTTTGTCACTAATGGTACTTAAATTGCTTAAATATTAAACTGTAATTATTTAAATATTTATTATACATATATTACATTTGTACTTTAGTTGTGATAATAAATTTTAAAAGAAATTAAAGAGAACATTATAATAATTTCGCCAATAATTATTATCTTCTGACTAAAATTTGATTGAATGAAAAAAACTCCAATTCTTTTTTTTTCTAAAGAAAAGCACCTAAAGTACGATGAAAAACTGAATAATAGTGATATATTTTTTTCAGATTACATATTCTTTAAAATTAGAATTAAAATGATAAATATTGTAATTATTGATGGTTAAATTTATTGAATTTTTAGATTTAAAATCAAATTAATAAAATGTGTAAACATTGAAGGACTAAATTTGTTATTAAACTAATAAAACAAAACTGTCAAACTTTCGTTACTATTAAATTAATTTTTTTAAAAATAAAAAACGTGTTATGAAATTTATTGTGCAACATCCATAACAAATAAATTAAAAAGTAAATATATTAAATAGAGAGGAACATCTAAATTATGCTGTAAGGGTCATGTTGAGCATTTATTAAAATATTTGTCTATAACTGTCTGCAATATTAAAAGATTGTGCATTTTGGTATCTTAAATGAGTGTTTTTGAATGCCGGAAAGGTATGGAGAAACATTCCGAAGATTGTTTACGGTTAGTTAGCCCCCTTACTGAAGAAAACAGTGAGTGAAATTGTATATCATGAAGTGCAATTTAAAATCTCCTTTAACGGAGACGAGCATCAGCAGATGTAAAAATGCCCCATCAAGGTATTCTCATTGCATATCCTCTCATAATAGTAATATCACCACTTTTAGAACATTACAATTTAAAATGGTAAAGCCATATATTTTGGTTGCCGGAGTCGGGTTTCATTTGGATCGGGCTGGGGGCTCCTGTCTGTACGGTGGATTGGGGATGGGGGAAGTCCCACCACCTGGAGGCAATGGCCTAAGATTCCGACGCTGTATGCCACTCTTCAAGCTGTCTGTTTCATACGCACACCGAAAATATTTGATGTGAATTGTTAGGTATATATAATATTATTACAAACTGAAAATATCGTAATTCAAACTAAAAACATAATTGTAATAATAAGACAAAATTTGAACAATAAATACAGTTAAATGACATTTGAATCTAGAGTACACACGATAAATATTTTGACCATTAAATCATTACATGGAGTCGAAGAATAATTTTGTTTTAAACCCCACCCTTAATTGACGATAAAATTTATCAGTTTGTATGAAATTTATATCCAAAGCAATCTATTCGTTTTAGGTAGCGTAGTACCACTTCTGTTAACATTTTCGATTTTCTATAAAGATGTTATAATCCAAATAGATTACGTTTCATTAAAAGAAAAAACCAAACACCTAGATTATTTAATGGGGAATTTTATTTACGGTTTAGTTTGAAACTTAAATACCGTTTAATTATGACAAATTAAGTTTGAGTAATTAAATCTATCGAAACTTAAATTTAAATATCTTAACATTTGATTCCAACAATGGATGAACTTATTTCTACTCTCTTTTAATGATTTAGTGATAACATGATTATTTTGTATGGTTTCTTGTGTTTAATTCGAATTATTTCTGAATCAATCCCTGCTAAATTAGTATTTTTATGATTTAATTCTTGTCAGGGATGCAATTAATCAAAAGCAAGCTGAAAAGGGCCAAATTAAAATAAAATCATTGAAATGGGGCCAAATCAAAAGATGGAGAAAGCCAAGGACACATCAAATATTTTGACTTTGTAAAAAGCCAAAATAGAAAGTCTTATTTTAGTTTATTTTAATTTTTATTATTATTTTAGATTTTATATTAATTAATTTAGGCTATTTTTAGTAAATCCCATGTATATAAATAAGGACTTTTTGTTCTTAGAAAATCATCAATCAAATAGTTCTTTTCTTATTTCTATTTGGAGTTGAATTATCCCCTTTGTTTTTTCTCTACTTCAATTTGGAGTGGAATTACTCTTTTTCTCTTTCAATTTGACGTGAGAATCCTGTAATTTTCATTTCAATTTCCTTGTTCTTTCTAAATTTGTCCAATTCCTTCCCAATGCCTTTTATTCCCAATTTCTCCCATTATCATACAAATCCAATCACCTTCCACAACTTTTTACACTAAATTCTATCTTAGCCTTAAGCCGGTGCTATTTCCGGTCGAGAATCATGAGATTCGTATTCGTGCAAATAATCCTTCCAATTGGTATTCACCTTTTTCCTAATTATCGGGATAGACAAATCATCCCTTAAGGTTGAATTTGATTCCAAGTCAAAGTACACGTTGGGTTGGAGTCGTATTTGCCGACAGTTGGAGATTCGAGTTGGTCGTGCTGTATTCAGGTTTCTGAGAACATATCAAGGAAAAGGTGATCGGGTTTAAACGACCCACGCGGTTGAGGCCGTTGATTCGAGTTGGGTTCTTTAGAACGCAAGGCTATCGGAATCTTCAATCGGGAACACGTGTATCTTGGTTAGATAATCGGTAAGGGTTAGTTTGCAGGTCGTACCGGAACTAGCTAGGAAAGGAAGAATTGGTGGTTAGGACGTTCTTAATCGCTATAACCAGCTTATCATTTGGAGGAGAAGATCAATTTTCGAGGATCGATTCTTGACACAAAATTTACCGAGTCTAAGGCTAAGTACCGAGTCTAAGGCTAAGGCTTATTTACTTTGATTACAAAGCCCAAATTTAATTTTCAACTTGATTTCTAATTTGTTTAATTATTTATTTGTGTTGTTTTAATTATTTAATTTCTAAACATTTTAAAACCCCCCTAATTTATTTATTTTTCAGCAGGTTCGTTTGGAATCGTGGGCACAACCTTTGCCACGACCTTCGACACGACAAACGTTCTGTTCATAAGATAAACGCAGAAATTGATAAAAAATGTTCGATCCCTGTGGAATCGACCCTACTACAACTCTATTACTATTTAGAGTTATTTGTAGGAATTATTTTTGGTGGTTTCGATGCCATCAAATTTTGGCACCGTTGTCGGGGATTGGATATATTTTTCTAATTTTTGTTTGTTTACCTTATGACCAGATCTTCATCAGGAGATCTCGAATACGACCGAGATTAAGAAATCGGCGCGAGCACGACGAAAAGAGACGGAAGCTCTTAAACGTGCAAGTAAATCAGGAGTTGAACTAGGACAAAGGATCCTAGAATCCGATGTTGAAAAGTTGAGCGAAGTAATTCGTGCTGAGGCAATTCGACATGGGAAACAAGTCGAAGTGGTTGAACCTGAGACCGAACCACTTTTTGAAACAAAAGAAGCAAAAGGCAACCTCGGTGAACCAAAAAGGATGGCAAACCGAACCATTCGTCAACTAGCCGCTGCCCCAAACGAGCAAACACTGTTATGCATCAACTATCCAACTGCAGGAACCCCTTTCGAGTTGAAATCAGGCCTGATTCACCTTTTGCCCACTTTTTGAGGCCTGAAGAACGAGAATCCACACACTCACTTGAGAGAATTCCACATGGTCTGCTCAAGCATGAAACTTCAGGGAGTAACCGAAGATGAAATCAAACTTCTGGCCTTTCCTTTTTCTTTAGTTGATATAGCAAGAGAACGGTTATTTTACTTACCCCCTGGTTCTATCTCCACGTGGAATGACTTATCTCGTGTATTTTTTGACAGATTCTTTCCAGCATCGTGAGCAGCTGAACTTAGGAGGGACATAGTGGGAATTCGCCAAATGGAGAGTGAATCGCTCTACGACTATTGGGAGCAATACAAAAAACTATGTGCAAGTTGTCTTCAACACGAGTTGACCGAACAATCACTTCTTCAATATTTCTACGAGGGTTTTCTCCCTATGGAAATGAAGATGATTGATGCTACTAGTGGAGGGGCGCTTGTCAATATGACTCCTCAAAGGGCAAGAGAACTGATATCCACCATGGCGGTAAATTCTCAACAGTATCGGCCGAATTCGAAACCCATAAGATGGGTTAATGGGGCAAACATTTCATCCTTAGAAGATAAATTGGATAAGCTTACTAATGTTGTTCAATCTTTGCTTACAGAAAAGAAGAATCCGACCCATTTGTGTGGAATTTGTACTACGTCTGAACATCCAACGGATTCGTGCCCAATCCTTAACGATAATTCAACGGCACAAGTTGATGCTGTCGGAGGTTTTCTGGGACCTCTGGAAAGACGCTATGATCCTTTCTCCAACACCTACAATCCCGGGTGGAAGGACCATCCCAACTTGAGTTAAGGAGCTAATCCCAATATAATCCATCATACCAATCGAGACCTCTGCAACCACCACCACAACAACAACCCAAGCCAAGCACATCTCTAGAAGCTATTATAGGAAGATTTACCGCTGATGCTACAAAGTATCAATAGAGGACAGACGCATCAATACAAGATTTAACTAATCAAGTTAGTAAACTCTCGATGGCAGTTAATCGTTTGGAGTCTCAAGGTAAGCTGCTGTCCCAAACTGAGCATAGTCCTCGATACAATGTAAGTGCTATGACGTTAATGAGTGGGAAGGTTTTGGAGCCCGTACCTGGCATGAGCCGTGCCCGCAATGCTGGTCGAAATGAGAAGAAACTTGACAAAAAGATTCCTATGGAGTCAATACCACAAAAATCATTTGCAGTACCACCTCCGTTTCCTGGAAGACTAGTCCAATGCAAGGAGCGAGAAGAGAAGGAGATCCTCGACACCTTTCGAAAGGTAGAAATCAACATGCCTCTTATTGATGTGATTAAACAAATTCTACGGTATGCAAAATTCTTAAAAGAATTATGCACAAGTAAGAGGAAGCTCTTGGACAATGAAAAGGTGAATGTCGGAGAAAATGTCTCCGCTGTTTTACAGAGGAAAATACCACCTAAGTGTAAGGACCAAGGTATGTTTTCCATATCTTGCAAAATAGGTAGTGTCAGTATTAAAAAAACCATGTGTGACTTAGATGCTTCAATTAATGTTATGCCTTTGTCAATTTATAAACTACTTAATGCGGGTCCTTTAAAGGAAAATGGTGTAATTATTCAGCTTGTAGATAGATCCATAGTGCATCCGAAGGAGTGCTGGTAGACGTTCTTGTTAAGGTAAACGAGCTGATATTTCTTATAGACTTCTACATTATCGACGTGGAGGATGATAACTCGCCAATTCGTCTGAGATACTTCTTGGGAGACCATTCTTGAGTATCGCGCGAACAAAAATTGACGTTTGGAGTGGAACACTCACCATGGAATTTGATGGTGAAGTGGTTAGGTTTAATGTTTATGAGGATATGGGACATCCCAATGATAAGTTACAAACTGTGCCTTGCAGGAATGTTGATCTTGATGTTAAGCAAGAGGAATTATTGATAATCCAAAAACCAATACGTGAAGCTATCATGAAAGCCTCAAAATTAGAGCTGAAATCATTTCTAGAACGTACAAGTATTCTGACAGAGAAAAATGCAAACTTGAACGAAGAAACTCAAAGACTCCTCAATCTACTAATGATAGAGGAACCCGGGAAGGGCTTCAAGGATAGTGGAAAAAGGTCGAAACCTTTCTGCAATGACATCCAAGTGCAAAAGATAGAGAAATTAATTCTCAATAAGCCAAACGGATAACATTTAAGGTCGTCGAGCTAAGGACGTTAAACAAAAGCGCCTTTTGGGAGGCAACCCAAATTTCTTTTCATTTATTTAATTTTAAGTTTTAGTAAGATTTAGGGTGTAAATAAATAAATTTTTATTTAATTCAGTTGATTTGATGTTTCCAGGAACATAATGGAGATCATGAATTTTTTCAAAAATCGGATAATAGTGATGGTGCGGGCACGACATGCTAATTTGGTGACAAATAACAGCAGTACTGACGCTACTGAAGGTGCAAGCCCACCCGACTCGCCTAACAAACGTATTCGACCATCCCGAGATAGTCAACGCAACAGACATAGTCGTACAAACACAATTCCTACCGAAAGTCGACTGTTAGGATTTCTAGATTTTTCGACATCGGAGCATTGAACACGATACGACGCCATCTGAAAATGCTCACTCTCGGTCTGCAAGTAAATCGATTTTCCCACTTTTGATCTTTTAGATATTCATGATGTTGTGCTTCATTATTTTGATGCTATTGGTTGGAATTTATTTGCTAATATTACCTGTAATGCATATTATGAATTGGTATATGAATTCTACACCACATTTAGTTTCGATATAAATGCATTGCGAACTATTGAAACACATAACATTATATGTTTTCGTTTGCTTGGGAGAGACTTTCGGATGTCAATTTTTGAATTTAACATTGCCATGGGTTTCATCGACCCTGGCGATATTCAATCCGATTCCTATCATTCTACTCTGTTAGATATTTCGAGCAACTTTGATGCTCAACATGTTTATCGTGTTTTAACTAATTCTGATCATCTTTATAAATCGAAGACCACAAAAGACTTATTGGTGCATGAACCTGCTTTGAGATATATACATCGATTTTTGGCATTTAGTTTTTCAGGTAGAAATGACTCATCATCTGTTCTGACTAAGACTGAACTATTTTTTTGGTGGTGCATGCATTCTGGTCTTAAAGTTAATTTAGGATTTTGGTTTGCACGAAATTTTCATGACGTTTTGCGTTACAATCGTCCAATAATACTTCGGTCATATATTTCAAATTTAACCTCTCGACTTTTTCATTCTGAAATTGATTTCTCAACCTTCACATGTGCATATAGTATGGACAGCCTAGATAAATATTGTTTGGATTCTATGGGATTGCTTGCCGGTACCCCTACTTCGTGTTATTTTGTTCCTCCTGGTACGCGGACTACTCGCGAAAATATGGTTTTTCGCCAACGTCCCCACATTAATACTAGAGAGAAAGAGGAACAACCACTATCTGTGGAGGCACGTTTAGGCCGAATCGAGGCGAGACTTAGAACGATAGAAAATCAAGTCTCTACAATCCTTGATATTCTGCAAAGTCGTTACCCCCAACACCGACAAAATCATTGAAGACATATGGGGAGTACTCTGAACTTTTCATTTAGCTTCTTCTGTGATCAACCCTTCTTCAAGTAAAACTACTATCGAATATCGATGGATTGAAAATTGCATGGGATTAATGTCAACATCAAATATTTCAACAATATTAGTTACTTTTAAATATATTTTGACTTATGTTAATAAATGATAATTATCCTTTGAACACTCAATGACGTAAAATCTAGTCCGCTTAAGTTCTAAACAGTAGGAGTTTGAAGCCAGATCCTCCGGCGAACAATTAAAGCCCAAGAGAAAACCAACCTTACCATCAAGATAAGGCTATTATCAAATAAAAAGTATTTTTAAAAAAGTTATGGAAAAATGTAATTTATAATTTAAATATTTAGCATTCTTAAAAATATATAGTAAAAAATTAAAATATTTATTTTAAATATAATATTGAAAATTAAAAAATATTAATTTAGATAATATTTAAATAATTAAATATAATATAGATAAAATATAAATTAATCTAAATTTCTAAGTACCCTTTAAATAGTTAATACAAAAAGGTTTTCTGATAATTTCAATTACAAAACACAAAAATTAAAAGGTAAAAGCACTTAAATCCAATTTTTACGATTGAGTAGAAAACACATTTGGTTCAAAGTGAATAATTTTCCAATGAATACTTAGACCGTTCTATTTTATTAAAAAGTTATTTTAACTTTTCATTTAATTTTTTGTCTTTTAGTCCTTAAATTTGTATTTTATCAAATCACCCAAAATAGATGGAAAAATTAACATTTTCATAATGCTATAAAATGTTATATAAGTAGTAACTAATAAATACAACATTTAAATAATTATGGATTTTATCTGAATGTCAATTGTCTAGTCCTTTATTTTCATGATGCTTGTTTTTCTTCTTTTATTAATATATTGTTGATTTTCCTTAAAAATTAAACTATAATTATTAAATCAATTTATTGAATTTAATTAATAATTTTAAAATTTATATTTGTATGTAGACTTAAATCATAAAATGGTGTCTAAATTATATCTTTTGTCTTTAAATTGATGTCTATTTTTTTGTCACTAATGATACTTAAATTACTTGAATATTAAACTATAATTATTTAAGTATTTATTTTATATATATATATTATTTTATATGTACTTTACTTGTAACAATAAATTTTAAAAAAATTAAAGAGAACATTATAATAATTTCTTCAATTATTAGAATTGAAAAAAATTAAAGTTTGATTATACCAACTCCAAATATGTTTTTTTTAAATTTCCTTTTCTTTTTTCTAAAGAAAAGCACCTAAAAGTACGATGAAAAACATAATACTAGTTATTTTTTCCAGACTAAATATTCTATAGAATTAAAATGACAAATTTTGTAATTATTGATGATTAAATTTGCTAAATTTTTAGATTTAAGATTAAATTAGTAGAATATATAAAAGGACTAAATTTAGTCGCCATTGATAAAAGTATAGTCACCAGAAGCAGCGAAAACACTACCGTATTATTCTTCCAAACCCTCTTCATTGCTTATGTCCACTTCCACCTTCATGGTCTCATCAAAGCCAGGCTGGGTTTATATATACACACAGAGATAGAGATAGAGAGTGATGAAACTATAATTTTTCAATGGCAAAAAAATTTAAAGTCATGGAATTTTGAATTTAGTGTTCACAGTTGATTAGCGCTTGTTGACTGATTGTAAACTTGAATAAAAGAAAATGATAAAGCGAAAGGTACTTGATGTTACCCTAATTTTCAGCATTAACCTCTTTGAATATTGAGGCATTAATTTTCAAATGCCCGTGTGCCCCACACAGCCTATCCACACGACTTGTATAACTTCACACGGCCATGTGCCCTACACGACCTACCACACAATTATGTGGCGTTGGGTAGTTCCGAAAAATAGCCCAGTTTCGCGATTTAATCGAGTTTCAGTCGAGTTTTTAGGTTGATTTCAGACACCTAGTGTTATTTCCAAACAATCACACAATAAAGCACTCTCGAAATCCTACATTCAATATTAAATTGTACAAATTAACAACCCAGAGATAAATATTTGACAATTAAATTGATAACTTTCCCTTACAAGAAATCAACCCCCAAAGTCGATATTGGACTACTTACCCCGGAAAGCCGTTGATCCAAGTCGAAAAGTGTTTAAAACAAAGACAAAATTATCATTTACACGCAAATGGACTTAAACAAAAGGCCAAAGGGTAAGTTGACATCTTATCACTAAACCAATAGGCTCATTCTAATATAATTTGCAAAGAAATAAGATTTAAAGCCAAAAGACTAGGGATACAAATTGAGCTAAAAATTAACAAAATTTCAAGGGAAATGATTTGAGCCTAAAACCTCACACACACCAGCCCAACCCTCAACCACTAAATTAAATTCAATTATTTTTCATAATTGTCACAATAAAAACTAAAGAATCCCGATGTGACAACTCTTGGTTTCATTAACCCAATTTTTTCTAATTCGATTTTTGAGATGTGACAATTATCCGTATGCCGAGTCCAAATCCTAACCTCATGGATTCTTTGTAAAGACGGTATGTCGTAACCATTTTTTTGGGTGAAACAGTAAACGACGCAGTCGACTCAATTTTTGAAAAAGAAAAGGAAAGGAGTCGCCACCGATCTTTATTTGGTGTGATCGGATCACCTTTGTTTTAATAAAACATTTAATTTACTAAAACAGTGCTTTTTGGTCCACGAACTTTGAGAAAACGGGTTCGGAGGTCGATTACGTGCGAGGAAGGATTAGCACCCTCGACACGCCCAAAATTGGTACCAAACTGATTGATTGAGGTCCTATTTGTTGAAAACTTTAAAGGGGTTCGAAAATACAATGCTTTTTATTTTCAAAATTGGAAGGGGCGTTAAGACTCTCTTATTATCGAAGAGACAAAGCATCGTGTCCAGTAAGTTAGGGCGCAATACTTTAGACTCCCGAAACTAAGCTCGTCTTTTAAAACTTGAATTTCATTTGAAAAGGATCTTCCGTTATTCGTCAAATGAGAAATCGGAACCCAGTAAGTTAGGGCTCGATTTTCCCGAGATTTCAAATACGGAAGATTGCCTTTATTTTTAGGAAAAAAAACTTATCCCGAAGTATCTAAGTGTCGAGTCCAGTAAGTTAGGTCACGACATTTCGAATTTCTGAGATCAAGTACTTTGTTTTAAAATTTAAGTTGCAATTTCAAAAGAGATATCCCGTTGTTTAGCTTTAAACGAGGAGAAATCGGAACCCAGTAAGTTAGGGCCCGATTCACTCGAATTGCTAATACGAAGCGTCAATTTGAAACCGGGACTTATGATTTTGGAAGGG
Organism: Gossypium rotundifolium; assembly: GCA_025506655.1. Classification (NCBI taxonomy): domain Eukaryota; kingdom Viridiplantae; phylum Streptophyta; class Magnoliopsida; order Malvales; family Malvaceae; genus Gossypium; species Gossypium rotundifolium. The sequence goes on from CP106728.1 coordinate 150,121,244, forward strand.
ATATTTCGTTATTTGAACGAGAAAAACCAGAACCCAGTAAGTTAGGGCTCGATTCATTCGAGTTTCTAGAAAAACAAAACATTGCCTTTTAAAAATTCTCCAAATGAAATATGATGGTTTTTTCAAAACGTATTTTGTTTAACAATATAGTACAAAACTAAGAAGACAACTACAGATGTAAATAAAGTAAATATAAATACTTAATATAATAATAATAATAATAATAATAATAATAACAAGATAGTGACAGAAGTAAAAAGGTAAAACAAGAAATAATAATGACAGGATAATAATGATGATACTTAAAATAAGAAAAAAGGAAACAATAAAATAAGATAATAATGGTAATATGTAAAAAACAATGATAGCAATTAATAAATGAAATAATATATATAAAATAAATGCGTAAAATATATACATAAAAACATAATAGTAATAATAAAAATAACGATATAAAAAGCAGATAGTAATAATAATGAAAACAATAAACGACAATAATAAATAAAATAATAATCATAGTTAACAATAACGGTAGAAAAATATACAATCACAACAAATAATGGTAAAAATACAATCATAATAACAAATAATAATAATAATAATAATAATAATAATAATAATAATAATAATAATAATAATAATAGTAAATAATAATAAATGGTTAACACTAAATAATATTAGAAATAGTAGAAATTGTGAAATAATTTGAAAAATGGGTCAAATTGGAACTAAAAGCAGTAAGAGGGCCAAATTAAACATTATGAGCAATAAAAGGACCAAACAAAGAACGCAAGAAGGAGTCTGAGGCGAGGGCGCAAATTTCCTCAAAAGAGAGAAATGCAGCGTTTTAAAAGGACCAAATTGTAATCACATGCAGTTTCTCTTCGGCCTTCTGTTTCTAGCAGATCTACTTCGTTTTTTTATATATTTTGAATCTCTGTTTGTGTTTTTTTGCTCGAAATCTCTTCTTTTTTATTACGTAAAAAGCCCCTTCTCGCTATCATTTCTCTCTGTTTTCTCTCAAAAAGCCCCTTTTACAATAGTTTTTGTGGCTTTATAGCCAAAGTTGAAATAAGAAAACAAATTGCTTCGCTCTTTCTTTGTGGTATTGCGTGTTTTTTTTGCGTGCTACTGGCGGCGTGTCGGGCAAAGCGACGGATAGCGTCTTGTGCAGAGGGCGTGGGGGCAGAGTCAGAAGTCAGAGGGTCAGAGGCAAAGGGCTAGGGTTTTTTTGTTTTTTCTGTTTTCTGAGAGTTGGGTTGGTTTTGGGCCATTTGGGCCTGGTTTTTTTATTTTAGTTTTGGGTTTGGTTTTGTTAATGGGCCGGGTAATTTTGGGCTTTGTACAGCTGCCCCTCTTTGCTCATTTTCGTGTAACGAGGATATAGCAAAGACTCAAAGAAGCCCAATGTTGCCCGGCCTCGCCGAGGCTTGGCCTCTCAGGTGCTTTTCTTCAAGTAGCCTCATCCTGATCCTCTACATCTTGTTGCTTTGATCCACTTCACCGATATGTGGCTTCAATCTGCTCTTGCTGCGACTTCAATAGGATGTGACTTGTTTATTTTCGATCTGCTCTTGCAAATTTAGGAATGTCTAAACTGCTATCTTCAATCTGATCCTTGCAAACTCAAGGGTCACCAGACTGAATCTTTGATCTGCTTCCCGCAACTTCAGGAATGTCAAATCTGCTTTCTTCAATCTGATCCTTGCAAACTCAAGGATCACCAGACTGATGTCTTCGATCCGCTTCCTGCAACTTCAGGAATGTCAAATCTGTTATCTTCGATCTGCTTCTTGCACCTCCAAGAAGGTCAAATCTGCTATCTTCGATCTGATCCCTGCAAACTCAAGGGTCACTAGACTGAATCTTTGATCTGCTTCCTGCAACTTCAAGAATGTCAAATCTGCTTTCTTCAATCTGATCCTTGCAAACTCAAGGATCACCAGACCGATGTCTTCGATCCGCTTCAGAACTTCGGAATGTCAATCGATCTCTTTGATCGCTCCCATCGCATACTGTGGAGACGAGATCGCTCAACCGTCTCGTCCTTCTTGAGGACGTAACTCAGAGAATGAATACATACTTATGCCTAATGATTAGGATGCCATGAGTATGATGAGTCGAAATATTATGGGTATGATTCCTATTTAAGGTGTTATCACTCATTTGTCATCAAGGTTTTATCTTCGCTTCCTCTCGGTGACCGTTTTGCATGAATGGCTTGCCCTGTGGAAATTTCAAGCCTATTTTGGGCCTTAGAACACAGGTCTTCCTTGACTTCTAGCTATCCTCCCTGGGAGTCACAACTCCTACTTGAAGAATGTTCGACTTGGTTTGTTCGACTCTCAACCATTTAGGGTTTTTGAATCTTTCCTTATCGAAAATTGGCCCGTCTTACTTTTTTTAAAGTGACCAAGCAACATTATTTACCCTTGCCACAATTACTGAATCGGGCGAGAAACTTCATAGAGATGGTCTTTATTGAGACCCCTTTTCTCCAATGTCTTCATCTTGTGTTCATGGAAGTTCTAAACAAATGTTCTGTTTCGACTTCCTGTTTGATCTAGAGATTTTCAAAGTGATACGTGAAACTTTCCTTTGTGAAATCGTTAGTTCATCAATTTGTTTTTAATGCAGCATGTTAATGATGGATAACAGTAGGTCGATTTAAAATGAATTTATCTATGAAACAAAGAAAATTGATTGGGGACATATCCCCCCTTTTTTTTACGGAGAAAAGGACCCAAAAATGGTAAAATAACAACATGGATCAAACGCCCTAGACATCGCCAATTGGGCTTCTTATACAAACTTCAAGAAGACTGCTCTGAGCCTGTCATGGGTTTAGAAGACTCAAAGTATTTTGTCGATGCCCCGATATGCAACGTACTTCCTCTTCTGTTAATTATGGCACCGCGAGATCGCGATGTGTCCATTCAAAATTTGAGCCGCCCTTTTTGGGTTTTCAACTCAAAAAGCCCTTTGGTCTCAAGGTGCCTTTTGCGAGTTTTCACCTTGGCCTCTCCGTTTTTTTGAAGTCTCAAAGTGCCTTTACGGGTCTTCACCTTGGCTTCTTCTATTTTAAGCAAAGTATCTTTTAACTGAATCGAGTTCACGGATTGGGCAAGCTTTTCCGTCCATCTCTGCTGTAATCGAGCACCTCCAGAAAGCTTTCCTTACCACATACGGTCCTTCCCGCCGGCATCCATTTCCTCTGTGGTCTTTTTGTATGGAAGGATCTTTTTCAGTACGAGGTCCCCTTCGTGGAATTCCCTTGGGCGAACTTTTTGTTGTAAGCTCGCATCATTCACTTTTGGTACATCTGACCGTGACGGATAGCCCTCAATCTCTTTTCTTCAATTAAGTTCAACTAATCATATCGAGCTCGGATCCATTCACTTCATCTAGCTTTACTTCGACAATACTCAAGAGAAGGTATTTCCACTTCAATAGGTAGAACCGCCTCCATCCCATAGACCAATGAGAAAGGCGTTGCCCAAAGAGAGGTTCTGACGGATGTTCGATAAGCATAGAGTGCTAACAGAACTTTTCATGCCGCCTCTATAAGTCTCACCATCTTTCCCATTATCTTTTGATGTTTTTGTTGGTCGCTTCCTTTGCCTGCTCATTTTTAGGCGATACTGGTGATGAATTGTGGTGTTTGATGTTGAATTGGCTACAAACCCTCGCTATCGTGCTATTGTTTAAGTTCGGTCGTTGTCGATATAATCCTTTCGGGCATTCCATATCGACAAATGATTTCCTTCTTCAAAACTCGCTAACTGCCGATTTAGTGACGTTAGCATATGAGGCGGCCTCTACCCATTTCGTGAAGTAGTCGATGACCACAAAGATGAATCGATGCCCATTCGATGCCTTCGGAGATATTGGCCCAATGACATCCATCCCCCACATGGAAAATAGCCATGGCGAAGTCATAACATGTAAAGGTGACGGGGGTACGTGAATCTTGTCTCCATAAATCTGGCATTTATGACATTTTTTGGCATAGTTGATACAGTCTCCCTCCATGGTGGACCAATAATATCCGAACCTCATTATTTGTCTGGCCATTGTGAAACCATTAGCGTGAGTTCCACAGACACCTTCATGGACTTCTTCTAGGATTAACTTAGCTTCGGCGGCGTCCACACACCTCAGCAGCACTTGATCCTTCCTTTTCTTGTATAAGACTTCTCCATCCAAGATGTAATCACAGGCTAATCTCCTCAGCGTCTTTTTTTCATTCTCAGTGGCTTGATCAGGGTACTCACGATTCTTCACGTACCGCAATATATCGTGGTACCATGGTGGGCCAGTTTTCCCTTCTTCCTCGACATTGTAGCAATGGGCTGGGTCTTGATGAATGCTCATTTGTATTGGCTTCATATCTTCGCTTTCATTTATTCGGACCATGGAAGCCAGGGTGGCCAGAGCATCAGCCATCTGATTCTCGTCCCTGGGCAGGTAATTGAAAGTGATGTCATCAAACTCTTTGACAAGTTCTTGGGCCAATCTTTTATAGATAATCAATTTTGGATCCCTGGTTTCCCATTCTCCTTTGAGTTGATAGATTACCAGGGAGGAATCTCCATAGACTTCTAATACCCTGATTTTGTATTCGATAGCAGCGCGAAGCCCCATGATGCAAGCTTCATATTCAGCCATATTATTAGTGCAATCGAAATCCAGTTTGCAAGTGAATGGATAATGGTCTCCTTTTGGGGATATCAGGACTGCCCCAATTCCATTGCCCACGGCATTTGATGCCCCGTCAAAATTTAGTTTCCAAGGATGGTCTTCAGAGGTACCTTCTTCAATGTCTTCCACGTACATCAAGTCTTCATTAGGGAAATCAAAATCTAAGGGCTCATAGTCTTCAAGGGCTCTACTGGCTAGAAAGTCTGCTATCGCGCTCCCTTTTACCGCCTTTTGGTTTACATAAACGATGTCAAATTTGAAAAGTAAGATCTGCCACCTGGCCATCCTTCCATTCAAGGCAGTAGATTCCATCATATACTTAAGGGGATCTAGCTTTGAGATGAGCCATGTCGTGTGATACAGCATGTATTACCTCAACCTTCGAGTTGTCCAAATCAAGGCACAACATAATTTCTCGATTGGCGGGTACCTCATTTCACATGCGGTGAATTTCTTACTAAGGTAGTGTATTACTTTTTCTTTCTTCCCCGATTCATCATGTTGACCTAGCACGCATCCCATCGAATTATCAAGTACTGTTAGATAAAGGATGAGGGGCTTGTCCGGTTGAGGCGACATTAATACCGGGCTGAGACAGTATTGTTTCACCTTTTCAAGGTCTTTTGGCACTCTTTATCCCACGCACGGGTTGTGTTTCTTGAGGAGACGGAATATGGGGTCACATCTCTCGATCGCCAGAAATGAACCGAAGCGATGTAATTCACCTTCCTAAGAAACCTCTAACTTCTTTTTGGTACGTGGTAGAGGTAATTCTTGTATGGCTCGACTTTATCCGGTCAACCTCAATCCTCTTTTCACTGACCATGAACCCGAGCAACTTTCCGGATCGAGCTTCAAGGTACAGCTTTGTCGTTAAGCTTTAATCAAATTTTCTCATTTCAAGAGTAATTTTCTCAAGACCTACACATGCTCGTCTTGATTCGGATTTGGCGATCATATCGTCGACGTAAACCTCAATTTCCACATGTATCATGTCATGGAATAAGGTTACCATGGCTCTCGATATGTCGCTACCGCATTTTTAGCCCAAATGGCATTACCTTGTAGCAAATGTTCCCCACATGGTTACAAACGTTGTCTTGTCCATGTCCTTAGGATGCATTTTATTTGGTTGTACCGAGAAACCATCCATGAAGGAGAACAACGAATACCTTGTCAGATTGTCTACTAAAGTGTCGATGTGAGGCGTGAAAATTATCCTTCGGCCGGCCTTGTTCAGTCTCTCGTAGTCCACGTACATTCGCATCTTCCCGCTCTTTCTTGGGGATGGGGACAACGTTAGCCACCCAATCCGAGTACTTGACCACTTGTAAGAACCCGTTAAATTATTTCTCGACTTCTTCTTTTATCTTTAACAAGACGTCTGGTCGCATTCTTCTGAGCTTTTGTTGGACTGGCTTGCATTCTTCTCTTATATGGCGTCGATTGTCATTGCAATTTCAGATTTAGTCCGCATATCTTGGTACGACCATGCGAACACATCCTTGAATTCATGGAGTAGTTCGATGAGGTTCCGCTGTTTCGCATAATACAAGCTCCAATATTCACCTCTTGCCCTCTCTTAGGTTCACCGCTTCTACCGACTCTTTATGGGATAGGATCTGCTTTTCTTCTTATTTTACCATTCTCAACAAATCCAAGGCAAGTCGATTCGTGTTATTTCCAAAGTCCTTAGATTCCTCTGAACACATGTCTTGCTCAAAGCAGACCTCTGAATCAGAGTATCATTACTCATATCATTGATGTCTAGAGACACAGAATGGGTATCGAAGGTGTATAAAGAACAAATGAATTTGAGGACAATTATTCACATGATATGAATGAGAACAAAGAATAAATGGTAAAATGTAAAATAAGAGGATATTTAGTAGAATTGAAGATGCATTTCATTAAAACAAAATGTCCGAACATGAGCCTATTTCACAAAAGAAATCTCATTGTTTCTAGGCTTAAAACAACAAGAGTGTTTTTCAAATATTACTCAGATAATCTCTAAACACTACAGAAATTCCTCTGTAGTCCAATTGTCTAATGTGCTTCCAGTTTCATATGGGCGGATGCCCGACAAGTTCCTTTGATCAATCTCCTCATCGTATGACATTGATGTGAGGACATTCCCTCTAGGAGATTCTTTTCCCGGTAAATCATTCCTCCCGATACTGAAGGTGCGAGATATGTGGGGAATGTCATCTGTTCCACTTAGCGTCTTCTCCATTCACTTGGCATTTCTCCTTTCTTGTTTCTTTTCCATCTCCTTCTTCATTTGTTTAGCATCCGGTTTGAAACCTAAACCAAAGCGATCCCTTTTTCCTTCAAAGACGGGCTTAGACTTTCCTTGAGATATTTACCCAATCCTTTTCCGGTAGGGCTCCTTTTCCCATCACATTTGCAATCCCATCCTGTTGGTCTTGGATAGTTTAGGTGAGGGACTTTATTTCCTTACGAAATGAAAGTCGATTCACGAACTCTAAGGATCGAAATGAACATTCAATGGCTTCCTCATTCGTTTCTAGGTATGGCGCTTCGTTGGTAACAGTTGCTATGATATCATCTTCAGCGTTTATAGTTACCAGCCGATTTTCTGTTACCAATTTCAATTTCTGGTGCAGTGACGAAGGTACGGCCCCCGCTGAATGAATCCAGGGCCTCCCTAGTAAGCAGTTGTAAGAAGACTTGATATCCATGACCAAAAAGTTTACTTCATATGTATTAGGCCCGATCAACAATGGTATGTCTATTCTTCCCATCACTCTTCTTTCGGTGCCATCGAATACTCTCACTATGTTTTGGCAGGATTTCATATGAGAATTATCTATTGGCAACCTCTTGAGTGTGGCTAGTGGTAAGACATTTAATGCTGACCCATTATCTATTAGTACACTTGGCAAGGTATATCCCTTACAACGGGTAGTTATGTGTAATGCCTTTGTTGACCCCATACCTCCCGATGGGATTTCATCATCGCTGAAGTAGATGAAATTATCAGCGCTTATGTTACTAACCAGACGATCCAACTTGTTGACGGATATATCTTTAGTAACATAGGTCTCATTCAGTACTTTCATTAATGCTTCGCGGTGCACTTTGGAGCTTAGAAGTAGTGCTAACACAGAGATACGGGCTGGTTGTCTATGTAGTTGTTCCACCACACTGTATTCGCTGTGTTTCAAGAAGTTTAGGAATTCTTTAGCCTCTTCCTCTTTTACGGGCTTATTGATAACGGTTTCGGGTTCTTTTTCCTACCCAATCGACAAAGTCTTCAGTTTCGCTGTTTTCGTTCTCCTGTTTTCAGGGTCATAACGCTTTCCACTATGCGTATAGGAACCTTCGTTCTTGACTTCCTCTGAAATACTAGTGGAACCTTGCGCTCCTGGTATTGTCACATTGCAATTATAATTCCAAGGTACCCTTTTACTATCTTTGTAGGGAAAAGAAGCAGGTTTCTGAATTGTGATTTTTGGTCTTCCTCAGACTCACCCTCTGTTCTCATGAAATGATGATTCTCGGGTAATTAACTTCGTGCTTTGTCAATTCTTCCTCGATCGCGATATTTCCTCTTCCTCTACTCCTTCTTCATAAAACTCCAGCTTCTTTGTTGTCCATGAGGCCTTGCACCAAAATTTTAAACTCGGCACATTCTTAGATCTCGTGCCCCCTCTTCTTATGGAATTTGCAGCAATTCTTTATATGTCTTTCGCCTCTGTAGAATCGACTCTATCAATCCTCTTTTTACCATTTCCTTCCTGGACTATTCGTAATGGGGTCTTCACTTGGTGACATCCTCTTGATCTTTCTCACAATCTCCTCACCGATCGCATTCACCCCTTTTTTCTTGTGATTGGGCAATGGGTTCCCCTTTCTTACCAAGTCATCAAGTGCTATAACACCCATTTTGATTAGCCTCTCGACTACCTTTTTGAAGGCGAGGCAATTCTCTATCGAATGCCCCTCTATCCCTGCGTGGTAATCGCATTGAGCGTTTGAGTCGTACCACTTAGGATATAGAAATGCAATGGTTGTAAATAAAGCGGGACACGATGTGCTCATCGAATAAAATCTGTATAGCTCTTTGTACGTTATCGAAATTGGCGTAAATTGGATCTTTTCAGATTTGGTCTAGTTCTCGATTCTCGCCTTGCGGCCCTTGTTGTCCAGAGGTGATTGTCTTTGGCCGGTTAACTGTGATCGTCTTGTGTGTGCTCACGTTATTTACTTCACCGTCTTTCTTTTTAGGAGCGGCCCTCCTCGCGCTTTCTCCCGCCTCGATCCTGCCGCCTTATGGCATGTTCGATCATCTCTCCCGCCATTACTATGTCGGCAAAGCTCTTAGTCGTGCTCCCTATCATATGAGTTATGAAAGGGGCCTTCAGGGTGTTAATGAAAAGCATGGCAGTCTCTTTTTCCAAAAGTGGTGGCTGAACTTGTACCGCTACCTCTCTCCATCGCTGGGCATATTGTCTAAAACTTTCACCCGGCTTTTTCTCCATATTTTGGAGCGTGATTCTATCAGGAGCAATATCAGCCACATGACCGTAATGTTTCATGAAGGCTTGTGCGATCCTTCCATGTCTTGATCCGGCACGACTAAGTGATTATACCATTTGGCGGCAGACCAGCCAGATCTGTCTTGAAAAAAGTGAATCGCCAGCTGATCGTTGTTAACATATCCCGCCATCCGTCGACGTAACATTGTGATGTGCGTTTGAGAACAACTGGTCCCATTGTATTTTTCAAAATCTGGGTCTTGAATTTTGGCGGAAGTATGAGGTCCGGACTAGGCTCAAGTCTTTAGCGTCCACCCGTAGTGATGGTCGTGATCTCTATCTCCTTAAACTTTTCTTCTAACCATTTGCAACGATCCTCGAGTTGTGCAGGAAGGTTCGCTTTTGCCTTATCCATTTCAAATTGTTTCATCAAAATCGGGACTATAGGGTTAGCCGGACCTTCTCCCGGATTAGTGCTCAACCATCGGGAAGTGCTGCGGCATTCTTGGTCTCAACTCGCACTATGGCTCGATAACAAAAGGCGCCCTTTGGGGACATATTTCGGTGGTGCTTGGGTATTTGGCGGGTAAATCCGGAGGGTAAGAGTGTCGCCATTATTCCTCGAGCTAGCAATGGCGCCTTTCCTCGTTCATTGGCCAATAGTTGCGCCACCGACTTATCATGTTGTTTTGGGACTCTTGCATCCGCTCCATCATATCTTCTTGGAGTTTCATCATTTGCTCCTGATCGTTCTTGCATTTCCTTCAAATTGTTCAAATCTTTGATCCATTTTTTTTGTCTTAGCACGAGTCCCGTAGTAATGTTCAGTTCTCAGATTTCTCTTTCTTCTCTCTTGTTTCTCTGTTAATCTTAACTAATTAGGCTTCTTTTTATAAATTTTAATGTATGTAATATGATGCAATGCAAATGCATGAATGCAGGAAGAAGACATCGATTCTGATCAACTTCATTTTAGAAAACTTTATTAGAAGGTAAAACCCTTTACATAAAGTAGATTACAAATATGTTCTCGCCCTAAGACCTAAGGTTTTGATTTTTCCAAGCGGGAGATTAGCTCTTCATCATGACCCTGTAGTAGCCCATATCTCATGCCCAATATGTCACCTCCTCACCCAAAGTCTCATGAGGTGATCGCTTACTTCTCGAACTGGATTATTGTTTCACCCATGAGGTAGTCCGACTTGAACTTGCTCGCAAGAATGGCGAGCTCCTCCTTCCAACGGCTTTCTCTCGTTTCGAAGCTCAATCCAGAGCTCGCTACTATGTAATGCCGATTCCAACTCTTCAACCCTACCTTTCATTTCCTCTATTCTGCTCAGCTTGCCTTTAGTTGGCTTTCTCGAGTCTCGACTTGATAGCGGTGTAGAGATCGCCAAGCTCATTATTCTAGCTTCTAATCCCTTTTTCTTTTTGGTCTTCATCTCGCCTTCTAAGTCTTCCTTCAAGGCTCGTATTTCATGAAACTTTTCTTCCAACTGCTAACTTTGACTCTTTCCTCTCGGACCTCTTGCTGCCACTGCTCCGAAGTTTTCCCTAATCCCACGTTTTTTATCGTTAAGCGCATCCTCTTGTATTCCGTCTTCAAGTTATCTCGGTCTTCCTCTACTTTCCACTTTTCCTTTCTGAGTTTCTCAGCCTCTGATTTTTGACCGTCCACTTCTAATTGGAGGAGCATCTTTTCTTCCTCCAACCTTTCTATCCTTTTCCCGAGTTTCGAGCTCATCCGTTCAAAATCTTGCTTCACAATCTCTAATTCTGATGGGACCACTCGCATGCATTCTTCTCTTGATCGGGCGCCTTCTGGATTTGGCTCAGGAATGTTATCATTGACTCTCCTAGCCCTCCATTCAAGGTATTCAGGGTCGCCCTCGGGCCGTAGATAATCTTCTCATTCGTGAATCGATTCTGCACTAGAAATCTCTTTAACCCTTTTCTTATAGCTTCCCCTTCATATGAGAACTCGCATTGAGCTAGCCCGTATGTCGTTGGTACAAACTATCTTGAACTATCTTGTCTTAGGACCAAAAAGGGTGGCGGTGGCACCCCAAATTCCCAATAGGGAACCCGTCAAAGCTTCATAACGATAAAGGATCCTGTCGGGAATCATCCAGGAGCCTTCCACTCGATGTCGTCCTCTTGAAGGTTTTGAAAGAGCGCGATCCAATTTTCTTCGACACATCCTCTCTTCTAGGCGTAGTTGCTATCTCTTCTAGCGGGAGTACTTTTCGACATGAACCGGTAAGACATTTTCTATTTTCCAAAAGTGACTATGGAACCAAGCCAATAACAAATTGTGCATCCAATAAACTCGCTTCACCTCTTCTCCGACATGCGATCAAGGATCCGAATGTTTCGGCTAAGATGGCAGGAACGGGTGTGACCCTTTTGTCTAATCGGCTGAATAGATCAATAACTTCTTCATCAATGTGCCTTAAAGCTTTGGAAGATTACCAGCCGTAAATACACAAGGCCAAGATGTCTATCTTTTCTTCGTGTCGGGATGCGCCAGATCGTGTCTCTCAAACATATTCGGGGTATGCATTTACCTCGCCCTTCTTCTCAGCATTCTAGCCGAGACCTCGTTCGCTCATTCCGTGATATTCATCAACTTCTTCGAAGGTTGGGCCATTAACCGCCTTTGGAATAAGCTTTGTCAACTTGAATCCTTGGGCAATGTAGCAAGGTCGTATACTCTTCTATTGTGGAACCAGATCCACTTTCCGAAGGAGAAAGCAATTATAAGCTGCATTCCGAATCGGGTCATTGCTCGAACAGGTGCTTGTCTATTTTGACCTCAAGCAGGTAAGGCAGGTCACCGTAAGTACCATAGAACAACTGCTTCGCTTCATCATCCCACTGAGTCCAAATTTCTCTCAACCCCTGGAGCTCGTTCTGCGTGACACTGATATTGGTGAAGTTCCGTAGCTCCGACACATACCCTTCGACTAAGCTATCTCCTTTTTCTATTTGGCATTACTCTGACCATATGCGGACGGCCGCATTGTCTTCTACTTTATCAAGGAATTCACTTTCCATAACCAGCTTCCCAACTCAGAAACGGACCGTGAATCGATGTCTCTTTAAAATATGAAATGATATGCATAAAAAGAAAGAAACACAAAAAGTTAGTACCATGGAATGTAAAGCAAGTAAAATAAGCAACGCCTATCTGGGTGACCACTAAGGTTTGCCATGGCTCTACCTAAGGTGGGCTCTTAGGGTTTGCTATATGCTTAGTTCTAAAGTTTGAGGTACCAACCAAAGAGATTCCTCGATCCTCACCCATTATAGGCTCATACGGACGAGTTCGGTTCAGGGAATACATTTCCTTATGGCCATGCGAAGTGAAAACTTCACGGAGACATAGGTACGGATGTATTCAAAGCGATCCACTAGCCCATGCGAGGTGAAAACCTCACGAAGGCATAGCTTCTCACTCCCACTTAAAGGTGTGACCACAACGGTCATGCAATGCAATGCCAAAATATTTACGAGGCTAATATTGAAGGTGCATTAAAAGAAGCATGATTTTTCCAAAACCATTTTAATTAAAAGGACAAAATCAATCAATCTATGGCTTGACCTCGTGTCCCCAATGGAGTCGCCAAGTCGTCAGTAACCATTTTTTGGGTGAAATAATGAACGACGCCTCGACTCGATTTTTGAAAAAGAAAAGGAAAGGAGTCACCACCGATCTTTATTTGGTGTGATCGGATCACCTTTGTTTTAATAAAACATTTAATTTACTAAAACAATGCTTTTTGGTCCACGAACTTTGAGAAAACGGGTTCGGAGGTCGATTACGTGCGAGAAAGGATTAGCACCCTCGACACGCCCAAAATTGGTACCAAACTGATTGATTGAGGTCCTATTTGTTGAAAACTTTAAAGGGGTTCGAAAATACAATGCTTTTTATTTTCAAAATTGGAAGGGGCGTTAAGACTCTTTTATTATCGAAGAGATAAAGCATCGTGTCCAGTAAGTTAAGGCGCAATACTTTAGACTCCCGAAACTAAGCTCGTCTTTAAAAACTTGATTTTCATTTGAAAAGGATCTTCCGTTATTCGTCAAATGAGAAATCGGAACCCAGTAAGTTAGGGCTTGATTTTCCTGAGATTTCAAATACGGAAGATTGCCTTTATTTTTAGGAAAAGAAACTTATCCCGAAGTATTTAAGTGTCGAGTCCAATAAGTTAGGGCACGACATTTCGAATTTCTGAGATCAAGTACTTTGTTTTAAAATTTAAGTTGCAATTTCAAAAGAGATATCCCGTTGTTTAGCTTTAAATGAGGAGAAATCGGAACCCGATAAGTTAGGGCCCGATTCACTCGAATTGCTATCTGACGTCAATTTGAAACCGGACTTATGATTTTGGAAGGATATTTCGTTATTTGAACGAGAAAACCGAACCAAAGAAGTTAGGGCTCGATTCATTCGAGTTTCTAGAAAAACAAAACATTGCCTTTTAAAAATTCTCCAAATGAAATATGATGGTTTTTTCAAAGCGTATTTTGTTTAACAATATAGTACAAAACTAAGAAGACAACTACGATGTAAATAAAGTAAATATAAATACCTAATATAATAATAATAATAATAATAATAATAATAATAATAACAAGATAGTAGTGAGTAAAAAGGTAAAACAAGAAATAATAATGACAGGATAATAATGATGATACTTAAAATAAGAAAAAGGAAACAACAAAATAAGATAATAATGGTAATATGTAAAAAATAGTGATAGCAATTAATAAATGAAATAATATATATAAAATAAATGCGTAAAATATATACATAAAAACATAATAGTAATAATAAAATAACGATATAAAAATGCAGATAGTAATAATAATGAAAACAATAAACGACAATAATAAATAAAATAATAATCATAGTTAACAATAACGGTAGAAAAATATACAATCAATCAACAAATAATGGTAAAAATACAATCATAATAACAAATAATAATAATAATAATAATAATAATAATAATAGTAAATAATAATAAATGGTTAACACTAAATAATATTAGAAATAGTAGAAATTGTGAAATAATTTGAAAAATGGGTCAAATTGGAACTAAAACAGAAGTAAGAGGGCCAAATTAAACATTATGAGCAATAAAAGGACCAAACAAGAACAGCAGCATAAGGGAGTCAAGGCGAGGAGCTTAAATTTCCCAAAAGAGCGAACGCAGGCGTTTTAAAGGACCGAATTGTAATCACATGCGCTTTCTCTTGACATGCTTTCTAGCAGATCTACTTCGGTTTTTTTTATATATTTTTGAATCTCTGTTTGTGTTTTTTTTTTGCTCGAAATCTCTTCTTTTTTATTACAGAAAAAGCCCCCTTTCTGCTATCATTTCTCTCTGTTTTTCTCTCCGAAAAGCCCCCTTTTTACAATAGTTTTTTGTGGCTTTATAGCCAAAGTTGAAATAAGAAAACAAATTGCTTCGCTTTTCTTTGTGGTATTGCGTGTTTTGTTTTGCGTGCTCTGGTGAACGTGTCGGGGAGCAAAGGACGGATGGCATGCGCGCAGAGGCGGTGGGAAGCGAGGCAAGTCGAGGGTCGAGGCAAAGGGCTAGGGTTTTTTTTTGTTTTTTTCTGTTTTCTAAGAGTTGGGTTGGTTTTGGGCCATTTGGGCCTGGTTTTTTTATTTTAGTTTTGGGTTTGGTTTTGTTAATGGGCCGGGTAATTTTGGGGTTTGTACAGGTAAGTTAAGGAGTGAGCTATAAAGCTCAGTGCGAGTCTTAACACATAAGTTTTTTAGTTGTAATAGGATACAATAGCAATCAAGCTAACAGTAACTCAATATAATAGAGAACATAAATTATATCATGTACTTACATGCTCATGTTTAACAGTGCAGATTTTTTTCAAAGAAAATTCCTACCCATCATCCGTTACACACCACAGTAAGAGCTCTCCAAAACTCGTCCATCCCTACACATTGCATTGTGGACATGCCATTAGTATTTGCAAATAAAATGTCAGAAACTTCCTCCTTACATATCATCCCGATCCCTATGCAATGCATTATGACATTACAAAATCAGAATCAATACAGTAGGCATGCTTCAACATGCAATCAGTTTTAACAGAAACAACGAGCATGATTTTCATCAAATATTTCAACAATATTAGTTACTTTTAAATAATTTTTTTAATATATTTTGACTTGAGTTAATAAATGATAATTGTACTTTGAGCACTCAATGACAGAAAATCTAGTCCGTTTAAGTTCGACTCGTCAAAGTCTGAGGCCAGATCTTCTAACCAACAATCAAAGCCCAAGCCAAAACCAAAATCGCATTCAAAAGAGTCCCGAATCACCATCAAGATTAGCCCAAACACGGGCTTAAGTAACCATCAAGATAAGGCTATTATCAAATAAAAAGTATTTTAAAAAATTGTTTTAGAAAAGTGTAATAAAAAAATGTAATTTTAATTTAAATATTCATCATTCTTTGTAAAAAAAGTACAAATACAATAAAAAATTAAAATACTTATTTTAGACATGATATTGAAAACTAAAATAAAATATTTAGCTGATATTTAAATAATTAAATATAATATAGCAAATATAAAGTAATCTAAATTTCTATGTACCCTTTAAATAGTTAGTACAAGAAAAAGTTTTTTTGATAATTTCAATTACAAAACACAAAAATTAAAAGGTAAAACACTTTTGGTTCAAAGTGAATAATTTTCCAATGAATACTTAGACCGTTCTATTTTATAAAAAAAAAAAAGTCATTTTAACTTTTCATTTAATTTTTCGCCTTTTAATCTTTAAATTTGTATTTTTGTCAAATTACTCAAAAATAGATGGAAAATTTAACATTTTTTAAATTTTGTTGACGTGGCATACACGTGGATGACACGTTAGCATTTAATTAAATTTTAAATTTTTTAAAAATCCAAAAAGTTTAAAAATTATTTTTAAAAATAAAAATCATTAAAATTATATTTTTAAATTAATTAAATCTTGACATGTTATTCATGTGATAATCCATGTGCATGCAATGTCGAAAAGTTAAAAAATATTAATTTTTCATCCATTTTAGAGTGATTTACCAAAAATGTAAGTTCAAAGATTAAAAGAAACGAAAAATTAAATAAAAATTAAAATAATTTTTTTAATTGAAGAAACAAATAAATCATTATACTTACTTAAAATATCAAAATAAATAATGTATCGTATAAAATGTTATATAAGTATTAATTAGTAAATACAACATTTAAATTATGGATTTTATCTGAATGTCAATTGTCTAGTCCTTTATTTTCATAATTGTTGTAAGCCCAATTTTGCCCATCAATCCAGACCCAAACAATAACCCGAGGCCTAAATCATTGGCCCATTAACCCACAACCCATTAAACAAATACCCAAACCCTAGCCCACAGAAGCCCAAAACCAAAGCAAAAAAAAAAAACCAAACCCTAGCCCCAAGTGGCACCGTAACCTAGGGTCATCTACCCTCTGTCACCGCTGAAGCTTTTGACCCACCGCCCTGACACTGCCACTGTCGCCATCACCAACCCCTCCACTTGCGCCGAATACCTGCAAACAATAAATAGGAAAAGACTTAACATGTATCAAGTTGTAAAACGATTGGTTATAAAAACCAATCTAATCTCTTTGTAAAGGGCCCTTTTTTTAGAAAATCAATATCAGAAAATAGAGATTGGATCAATAGCAATATAGAGTCGAACAAAAAAAAAACAAAGTCAGAGAATAGCAAAGAACAACAACACAGATTAAACAAGAAGGCATCAGAAAAACACAAAAGATCCATTAAAATCAAAGGAAACAGAGGCTAAAGGTGATTTTACTTTTATTTTCGAAAGTTGTTTCTTTTCCCTTCTTTTCAGTATATATATATATATTAGCATATTATTAAAAAATATATAAAAAAAGAGAGGAAAAATTCACCTTTTGCAAAATTACGCCGTGTACGATGGTTTGGTGATTTTAAGGCGGCCATCGGGCGCTCGGATCCCTCCCCTCTTTCAGACCTGCAGAGGAAGAGAGAAGAGAATTAAATTTTTTTTAAAGCAGGCACCTCAACTGACTTTTTTTCTGGATTTTGGACCTTTTATAGCCCTCAAAACGACGTCGTTTTGGGGCTGGCCTTTAGCCCCAAAACGACGTCGTTTCATCTTACCCGGCCGGATTCGACCCGTACCCTAAGAGGATCTGCGTGTTTTTAAGCCAAAGGGAAAATTACGCGATTGGTCCTTTCGCATTTTTAGTTTTTAAAATCAAACTTTTAATTGTTGCAACATTGGCCCAAGAATTTTTCGCGGTTTGCGGCTCGGTCCCCCGTTAAACATTGTGTTTAACTTACCTGGAAAAAATTACCTTTTTGGTCCCCCACCTTTCACGCGCATGTGTTTTTAGCCCCGAACTCCTGTTTTATTTACAATTTGACCAAACTTCCGTTTTAATGCAATTTAACCCATTTTTTCAATTATTTTGCAATTTTTATTATTATTACTATTATTTAATATTTTATTCCATCATTATTTATTATTATTATTGTTACTTTATTGCTATTACTATAATATACTATTATTATTAGTGCTATTACTATTATCATTTTACCATTTTTATTTTATTTCATTATTTAATTATTATCATTATTATTTTATTTTCATTGTTACCGTCATTATTATATCATTATTTCTATATAATCTACTTTCTTTTATTATTACTATTTATTATTATTATCGTTACTATCATTATTTTTATATTTATTATTATCATTATTGTTATTTGTATATTATTATTACTATTATTATATCATTGTTTTATACATCTATATATATATATTTTATTATTTATTATTCATTATTGTTATTATTTCGTCGTTATTTCTACTACTATTACTATCGTAATACTTCCAATATATTATATATCATCTTTACTCATATGTATATGTGTCATCTTATTCTTTCATGCTTAACATCTTGTTTTCACATTTTCATGCTAACTCTTCCCAACATCTCGATTTTTATAACGACCAATATTCCGTATTAGCAATTAGGGAAAATCAAGCCCTAACTTACTGGGTTCCGATTTTTCTCTCTTAAGCTAAACAACGGAATGTCCCTTTTCAAATCGCAATTCAAATTTTAAAACACTTAATCTCAAAATTTGAAATGTCGCGCCCTAACTTACTGGACTCGACATCTAGATATTTCGAGATAAGTTTCTTTTCTTTCTTCAAAAATAGAGGCAATATTCCTAATTTGGAATCTCGAAATTAAGCCCTAACTTCTTTGGGTTCTGCTTTTCTCGTTGGACAAATGACAGGAGATCCTCTTCAAAAATAAAACCAAGTTTTAAAAGGCGAGCTTAGTTTCGGGAATCTAAAGTATTGCGCCCTAACTTACTGGACATAATGCTTTATCTCTTCGAAAATTTCGAATCATTTCAAAGTTTTCAACATTAGGACATCGATCAATCAATTTGGTACTAATTTTGGGCGTATCGAGGGTGCTAACCCTTCCTCGTGCGTAACCGACTCCCGAACTCGTTTTCTAGATTTTGTAGACCAAAATCGTTGTTTTGATAAATCAAACTGTTTATTAAAAACAACTATTTTACGAGGTGGCCCGATCACACCTCATCAAAAAAGGTTGGTGGCGACTCCCTTCTTTTTCATTTTCAAAACCCGAGTCGACCGCGTCGTTTCCTATTTCATCAAAAAATGGTTACGACAGCTTGGCGGCTCCACTGGGGAGTGAACTCGAGGGTCAGGCCATAGATTGATCGATTTTGTCCTTTTGATTAAGATTGGAAAATGGTTTTGAAATTCGTGTTTCTTTAAATGCACTTTCAATGTTATATCCGATCTCTTGAATATTTTTGGCATTGCATTACATGACCTTTGTGGTCACACCTTTAAGTGGGAGCGAGAAGCTATGCCCTCGTGAGGTTTTCACCTCCGTATGGGCTAGTGGACTGCTTTCAGGATACATCCGTACCTATGTCTTCGTGAAGTTTTCACTTCCGCATGGCCATAGGGAAATTTATTCCCCTGAACCGAACTCGGTCTGTATGAACCTATAATGGGCGAGGATCAAGGAATCTGCTGGTTCGGGTACCTCGAACTTTAAAACTAAACTGTATATAGTAAACCCTAGGAGCCCACCTTAGGTAGAGCTATGTCAAACCTTAGTGGTCACCCAGATAGGTGTTTGTTCATTTTATTTACTTTATATTCCATGGTACTAACTTGTTGTGTTTCATTCTTTTTGTGCATATCATTTCATATTTTAAGAGGCATCGATTCACGGCCAGTTTCTGAGTTAAAGAGCTGGTTATGGAAAGCGAATTCCTTGATAAAGTAGAAGACAATGCGACCGCCCGCACATGGTTAGAGCAAAGCCAATTAGAAAAAGGGGACAGCTTAGCTGAGGGATATGTGTCGAAATTACGGGATTCCACTAATATCAGTGTCACGCAGAATGAACTCCAAGAGTTGAAAGAAATATGGACCCAGTGGGATGATGAGGCAAAGTAGTTGTTCTATAGTACCTACGGCGATCTACCATACCTGCTTGATGTCAAAATAGATAAGCACCTACTCCGAGCAATGATTCAGTGATGGAATGCTGCTTATAGCTGTTTCTCTTTCGAGAAAGTGGATTTGGTTCCCACGGTAGAGGAATATACGACCTTGATGTTGTCCAAGAATTGAAATTGATAAAGCTTCTTCCAAAGCAGTTAATGGCCCGACCTTTTGTGAAGAAATTGATGAATATCACGGGAATAAGCGAACAATGGGTCTCAGCTAGAATTCAAAAGAAAGACAAAAGCATATTTGTAATCTGTTTTATGTAAAGGGTTTTGCCTTCTAATAAAGTTTTCTAAAATGAAGTTGATCAGGATCGATGTCTTCTTCTTGCATTCATGCATTTGCATTACATCACATTATATGCATTTAAATTTATAAAAAAGGGCCTAATTAGCTAAAATTATCAGAGAGAGAAAAAAAGTGAAAAGAGAAAATCTGGAAGTGGAACATCACTACGGAACACGCGCTAAAACCAGAAAAATGGATCAAAGGTTCGAACAATTCCAGAAAGAAATGCAGGAACAAATGCAAGAGTAAATGTTAAAACTCCAGCAGGAAATGAGGGACCAAATGTTGGAGGCCCAGAAGAATATGATGGCCCAAATGGCCCAAATAACGAACGGGGCAATGGATAAGGGGAAAGGTCCCATGCCGCCAGTCGAAGAGGATAGTGATGGCATCCCCCAGGTTTTACCCCACCACACGCAAAAGCACAGCCTGAGGAATATCTCCAAAGGCCACCAGTTACAATCAGGCCCCAGCAAGGGCAGGATGACACTAGACCTCCCATGAGCTATCACGTAGGCTTTAGATCCCAACCAGGAGATAGCCTGCCCATCCCTGTTATGCCCGATTTAGATGCAGTAGCCTGCCCATCCCTGTTATGCCCGATTTAGATGCAGTAGAGAAAATGGGGTCGAGAATAGAATCCTCAAGGCAACTAGAGGATCGTTGCAAATGGCTGGAGGAAAAATTCAAAGCGCTGAAAAGTATCAATCATCATGGGATCGATGCAAAAGATTTAAGTCTAGTTCCCGATTTGGTACTGCCTCATAAGTTTAAAATGCCTGAATTTGAAAAATATAGTGGGACTACTTGCCCGAAGGCCCACATCACCATGTTCTGCAGGCAAAAGGCTAGCTACGTGAGCAATGATCAACTCTTAATCCACTGTTTCTAAGAAAGTTTAGTGGGCACAGCTGCTAGATGGTATAACCAGCTTAGTCGGGCCAACATTAATTCCTGGAGAGATTTGGCTCAAGCATTTCTGAAGCATTACAGCTATGTCACAGACATGGCACCAGATAGAATTATTTTGCAAAGCATGGAAAAGAGACAAAATGAAAGTTTCAGACAGTACGTGCAGAGGTGGAGGGAGGTCGCCATGCAGGTCCAACCACCCCTCTTAGAAAAAGAAACTACCATGCTCTTCATCAACACCACAGGCTCCTTTCATAACCCATATGATAGGGAGTACCACTAAGAGCTTTGCCGACATGGTAATGGCAGGGGAAATGATTGAACATGCGATCAGACGCGGCAAGATTGAAGCAGGGGAAACCACTAGAAGGTCTGCTCCTAGAAAAAAGGATGACGAGGTAAATAAAATAAACATGGGGGACCCAAAGTCAATTATCGTTAATCAACCAAAAATGGTGACTACTGAGTATCAAGGTTCATCAAGGAAAGAATCTCGCACAAGGAAAAACATTAAAAAACTCCAATTTACGTCAATCCCGATGACGTATAATGAGTTGTATCAAAGTTTATTTGATGCACACGTTGTGTCCCCCCAATATCCAAAACCGATGCAGCCTCTATACCCAAAATGGTATGACCCAAACACTCAGTGTGAGTACCACGCCAGGATCACAGGCCATTCGATAGAAAATCACAGGCCATTCGATAGAAAATTGCCTTACGTTCAAGAAATTGGTGGAAAATCTCATCAACATGGGTATTGTGAAGTTCGATGGCGAGCGGTGGTAATTGAAATTGGGGGCGGGAGGGTTGTGTTCCTTAAAGAAGTCATTAGAAACCTAGAAATCAGGGGATCAGAACGCCAATGGTATACCCGAAGATAGAACCGAGGAATAAAAGTTTTTCTAGCATCTGCCTTTATGAACTTAAGAGTGTTTTGAACAATGAGACTATGGAAGAAACATTGTATTTTTAAAAGCTAATCTAAAGTAATGTGCAAAACACACTTGTTGCTTCAAGGCTAGAAGCAATAAGATTTCTTTTGAGAAATAGGCTTGTGTCCAGAATTTTTATTTCAATAAAATGCATCTTTCTAAGTAAATATTCATTCTTTACATTTCATACTGAATATTTTTCACTCATGACCATATCATACGAATAATCATCCTTAGGATCATTTATTCTTTGGATTTCCTGCCCACAATGGCCCCCAGATATCAATGACATGAGCGACGCTGTTACTGACTCCCTTTTTAGTGAGATATGTATCTAGAGGGATCTAAGGGCTTTGAAGATGACAAAGATTGCAACTTACTTCCCCAATGGTAGATCCTACCTTATGAAGTGTCAACAGACGCTATGAACTAACGAAGGAGATGAAGATGGAAGCGTAGCTCCTCGTAGGAATAAGGCAAGACATCGTTGAGCTATTTTCAGGAATTCAAGATGTTTTCGCACGATTATATCAAGGCATGCCAAACTACTAAAACATGGGTATGCTGTTAAGGTTGGGGTTTAAAGAACCCATGTTTTACAACAGCCTAGTTAATCAAGAGGTTCGGGCTATTGGTTCACCAAGAAAGGGAAATTGCATCTGTTATGCCATAAAATGCCAAGTCGAGGAAGACTGTGCCTCCTCCATTTTCCCTATATGAAGCATGGATGTTAACAAGCCAGTCTCCTCAAAATCTTTTAGCCAACATCGATTCATATTCATGGTCTTTGGTTACCTCACTGAGAGGGTGAAGGTCGCTTCATATGCCAAAATTACAAAGTCAGCAGTCATCAAATTCAAATTCAAATGTCAAAAAAAAAAAGAGAGGTGGCAATAAAGAATGACAGAAAGGAACATAATTGCACAAAGATTTACAAATTGCTCAAATATCGACACCATTCAAGATGACAAATGCAAAAAAAAACATTCAAGAATTTTTTTGAAAAATGACTGAGACTTGTAAAGGTTGGCATAGAGAAGTTACCATTTACCCTTTAGGTTTCTTGAACGTTAGCCAAGACTTTTGCCGGGGCATCTTTCCCATTGGTTTATGAAAGGAAAATAATTGTTCAAAGATAAGATTCCTTTTCCCCAAGCTTGGATTGAATTAAATGAAGTAGAATGCCTCCAGTAAGCTTGATTGAAAGTATTCAGCATGGTCAAATGTACCAAAAATGGATACAAGCTTATTAAAAAGGTTCACTCAAAAGAATATCAGGAGGGGGACCCGGCATTGAGAAGGATTCTCCTTATCCAAAAGGACTCTAGAGGAAAGTAAAGGACCTTATGCAACAAAAAAAAGGGCTGTTCTAGGGAAACATGGGTGTTAACCAAGATGGATGGCAAGGACCTGCCCAATTCGGTAAGTTCAGATTCGATAAAAGAGTTTTGCCAAAAAAAAACACGAAAGAAGAAAAGAAAAAAGGAGAGCCAAGGCGAAAACCCGCGAAGGGCGCTTTGAGACCAAAGGGTATTTGAGTTGAAAACCCGAGAAGGGCAGCTCAAGATTTTGATCGAAAGTAGGGCATACAGTAGTCTTGCTACGCTCGAAGAAGTATGTTACGTCTTGGGGCATCGAAAAAGTACTCTGGATCCCCTAAACACATATTAAGCTCAAAATGGTCCTCAAGAAGTTTGGACAGAGAAGCTCAGGCTGCGATATCTGAGGCACCTAGTTTCCATTTTACTCATTTTGAATTTTCCATCTTTGATTACCTTATTTGTTTCAAAATACCTTACCAATAAATTTTCTTCTTGATTTCATTTTCTATTCTTGATTAACTTATTTTTTCGAGCTATGCTCTCATTAGTTTCCTTCTTGTCCATTGTTGCGATATTTTTCAAGCATTTTGCATTGAAATAATGATTGGTGGACTAATAATACTTTCATAAAAGGAGTTTCGTATATTATTCTGGAAGCTTCTAAATAATACAAGGACCTAAAACAAGACGATTTTTTAGAATTCACCAAGTTTAAGGTTTGGAAATATTGGAGAAAGATGATTATCTCTTTGGACCTTTTATTGGTTTAACAAAAAGACAAGGCATTTCGTCGGTAATACCACCTTGACAAATAACGAGCAATGTCAATCCAACTGTACAAGGGGATCATTCTCGGGAAAAGAAAAATGATACTCTGCATTCATGCACATATCGGGCATATACATCTGGTCATGACACCCAGAGAATGGAAGGTGTAGTAGACCAAATTGATTGAATAAGTTAAAAATTCTATACCCCTGAGTCATAGTGGGATGGTTGAGATGATACAAATCCTATACCTCGAAGTTGCAGTAGGATGGATGGGAGGAAACAAATGTTATTCTCCTAAAGTTGCAGTGAGAGGTACAAACTTTATGTCCCAGAAGGTATAGTGGAAGGGACTCTGAAATCACAGTGGGGCAAGCTTGTTGAGCAGAATATGATCGTTTCTTTGGGTTTTCTATCAAAGATACTGGCTGAACGAGAAAGCATGATAACGCATCAGTGATAGAACCTTAATAAACTACGAGCAATGACGACCCCAAGCATTTAAAAAGGGATCATTTCATTTTGCATTCATACATCATTTCAAAGCACGTTTATATAGGAGCATTCGACTCATTGCATCTAATCATCATAAAAAGACCATTCTCATGACATTCTGTATTCATGCAAATATCATCCATAGTCATTTAGTTAGGAGCATTCAATTCATCCTGATCATTGCATCCTAATCATTGTAAAAAGACCATTCTCATAACATTTTACATTCATGCAAGTGTCGTCCATAACACATGTAGTTAGGAGACTTTGAGTCATTCCGATCATAACATCCTCATCATTTGCATAAGCATAAGCACATAAAATTAATTCTACAGGATAGGTTCCTCAAAGAACGGTGTAGCAATATCAAAATTCAGATTCTGTTCCCTAGAGATGATAGTGGAGCAGACTGGAGATTGAAGTCTTCCTGAAGATAGTAAGAAAGCAAATTGAAAAATTCAGATTTTGTTCCCTAGAGATGATAGTGGAGCAGACTGAATATTGAAGTCTTCCTGAAGATAGTAAGGAAGCAAATTGAAAAGTTCAGATTTTGTTCCCTAGAGATGATAGTGGAGCAGACTGAAGATTGAAGTCTTCCTAAATATAGTAAGGAAGCACATTGGAAAGTTCAGATTTTGTTCCCTCAAGATGGTAGTGGAGTAGACTAAAGATTGAAGTCTTCCTGAAGATAGTAAGGAAGCAAATTAGAAAGTTCAGATTTTGTTCCTTCGAGATGGTAGAGGAGCAGACTGAAGATTGAAGTCTTCCTGAAGATAGTAAGGAAGCAAATTGGAAAGTTCAGATTTTGTTCCTTTGAGATGGTAGGGGAGCAGCCGGAAGATTGAAGTCTTCTTGAAGATAGTAAGGAAGCAAATAGAAAAGTCCAGATTTTATTCCTTCGAGATGGTAGGGGAGCAGACTGAAGATTGAAGTCTTCCTGAAGATAGTAAGGAAGCAAATTGGAAAGTTTAGATTTTGTTCCTTCGAGATGGTAGGGGAGCAGACTAAAGATTAAAGTCTTCCTGAAGATAGTAAGGAAGCAAATTGGAAAGTTCTGAATTCTTATTTCCTCGAAGTTCCCATGGAGTAGGTTGAGATTACAAATTCTGTCTCCCTGAGTTAACAATAAGGATAAATTCTTATTTCTTTGAAGTTTTAGTAGAGAAGATGGAGACTACGAATCTCTTCTCCCTGAATTCTTAATTCCTTGAAGTTCTCGTGGAGTAGGTTGAGATTACAAA
Source organism: Gossypium rotundifolium (assembly GCA_025506655.1). Taxonomy (NCBI): domain Eukaryota; kingdom Viridiplantae; phylum Streptophyta; class Magnoliopsida; order Malvales; family Malvaceae; genus Gossypium; species Gossypium rotundifolium. The sequence continues at coordinate 150,147,026 of CP106728.1, forward strand.
TCTCGTCTGCCTGAGTTAACAATGAGGATAAACCCTTATTTTAGTAAAGAAGATGGAGACTACGGATCTCTTCTCCCTGAATTCTCATTTCCTTGACATTCCAGTGGAGTAGGTTGAGATTACAAATCCCGTCTCCCTGAGGATCAATCATTATTTCTTTGAAGTTTCAGTAGAGAAGATAGAGATTACAAATCTCTTCTCCCTGAATTCTTATTTCTTTGACGTTCCAGTGGAGTAGGTTGAGATTACAAATCCCGTCTCCCTGAGTTAACAATGAGGATCAATCATTATTTCTTTGAAGTTTCAGTAGAGAAGATGGAGATTACAAATCTCTTCTCCCTGAATTCTCATTTCTTCGACGTTCCAGTGGAGTAGGTTAAGATTACAAATCCCGTCTCCCTGAGTTAACAATGAGGATCAATCATTATTTCTTTGAATTTTCAGTAGAGAAGATGGAGATTACAAATCTCTTCTCCCTGAATTCTCATTTCTTCAACGTTTCAGTGGAGTAGGTTCAGATTACAAATCCCATCTCCCTGAGTTAACAATAAGGATCAATCATTATCTCTTTGAAGTTTCAGTAGAGAAGATGGAGACTACGAATCTCTTCTCCCTGAATTCTTATCCTGAAGTCACAATGGAGCAAGTTAGAGATAAACAAATCTCATCCGCTCGAAGTTGCAGCAGGAGCAAATTGAAGCTACAGGTCCTATCTCTCTGAAATAGCCGTGGAAGGGATCGAAGCAACAAGATGCAGTGGACTGGATGAGGCTACCTGAAGAAAAGAGCACCAAAGAAGTTAAAGCCCAACGAGAACGGGCAAAATTGGTCTTTCTTATGTCTTTGCTCTATTACTGTTACACGACAATGAGCAAAGAGGGGCAGCTGTTGTAAGCCCAATTTTGCCCATCAACCCAGACCCAAACAATAACCCGAGGCCAACATCATTGGCCGATTAACCCACGACCCATTAAACAAACACCCAAACCCTAGCCCACAAAAGCCCAAAACCAAAGCAGAAAAAAAAACCAAACCCTAGCCCCAAGTGGCACCGTAACCTAGGGTCATCTACCCTCTATCGCCGCTGAAGCTTTTGACCCATAGCCCTGACACCTCCACTGTCGCCATCACCGACCCCTCCACTTGCGCCGAATACCTGCAAACAATAAATAGGAAAAGACTTAACATGTATCAAGTTGTAAAACGATTGGTTATAAAAACCAATCTAATCTCTTTGTAAAGGGCCCTTTTTTTTGGAAAATCAATATCAGAAAATAGAGATTGGATCAATAGCAATATAGAGTCGAACAAAAAAAACAAAGTCAGAGAATAGCAAAGAACAGCAACATAGATTAAACAAGAAGGCATCAGAAAAACACAAAAGATCCATTAAAATCAAAGGAAACAGAGGTTAAAGGTGATTTTTCTTTTATTTTCGAAAGTTGTTTCTTTTCCCTTCTTTTCAGTATATATCTATTACCATATTATTAAAAAATATATAAAAAAAGAGAGGAAAAAATTTACCTTTTATGAAATTTCGCCACCGTAAGGTAGATTCAGACCAAGACCGGCCATGACAGTATATGCGGCCGGACTCATGGGATCCTCCTCCCTCTTTCAGACCTGCAGAGGAAGAGAGAAGAGAATTAATTTTTTTTTTTAAAACATGCACCTCAACTGATTTTTTTCTGGATTTTGGACCTTTTATAGCCTTCAAAACGACGTCGTTTTGGGACTGGTCTTTAGCCCCAAAACGACGTCGTTTCACCTTACCCGGCCCGGATCCGACCCATACCCTAAGAGGATCCGTGTGTTTTTAAGCCAAAAGGGAAATTGCGCGATTGATCCTTCCGCATTTTTAATTTTTAAAATCAAACTTTTAATTGTTGCAACATTGGCCCAATAATTTTTCGCAGTTTGCGGCTCGGTCCCCCGTTAAACGCTGCGTTTAACTTACCTGGAAAAACTTACCTTTTTGGTCCCCCATCTTTCACACGCGTGTGTTTCTAGCCCCGAACTCCTGTTTTATTTACAATTTGACCCGAAACTTCCGTTTTAATGCAATTTAACCCATTTTTTCAATTATTTTGCAATTTTATTATTATTACTATTATTTAATATTTTATTCCATCATTATTTATTATTATTATTGTTACTTTATTGCTATTACTATAATATACTATTATTATTAGTGTTATTACTATTATCATTTTACCATTTTTATTTTATTTCATTATTATTATTTTATTTTCATTGTTACCGCTCATTATTATATCATTATTTCTATATAATCTACTTTCTTTTATTATTACTATTTATTATTATTATTATTATCGTTACTATCATTATTTTTATATCTATTATTATTATCATTATTATTATTTGTATATTATTATTACTATTATTATATCATTGTTTTTATACATCTATATATATTTTTATTATTTAGCATTCATTATTGTTATTATTTCGTCGTTATTTCTACTACTATTACTATACGTAATACTTCCAATATATTATATATCATCTTTACTCATATGTATATGTGTCCTCTTATTCTTTCATGCTTAATATCGTGTTTTCACATTTTCATGCTAACTCTTCTCGACATCTCGATTTTTATAACGACCAATATTCCGTATTAGCAATTCGGGAAAATCAAGCCCTAACTTACTGGGTTCCAGTTTTTCTCGCTTAAGCTAAACAACGGAATGTCCCTTTTCAAATCACAATTCAAATTTTAAAACACTTAATCTCGAAAATTCGAAATGTCGCCCTAACTTACTGGACTCGACATCTAGATATTTTGAGATAAGTTTCTTTTCTTTCTTCAAAAATAGAGGTAATATTCCTAATTTGGATTCTCAAGAAATCAAGCCCTAACTTATTGGGTTCTGTTTTCTCGTTGGACAAATGACGGGAGATCCTCTTCAAAAATAAAACCAAGTTTTAAAAGGCGAGCTTAGTTTCGGGAATCTAAAGTATTGCGCCCTAACTTACTGGACATAATGCTTTATCTCTTCGAAAATAAGAGAGTCTTAATGGCCCTTTTTGATCCCTTCAAGTTTTGGAAATCAAAAGTATCTATTTTCGAATCATTTCAAAGTTTTCAACATTAGGACATCGATCAATCAATTTGGTACCAATTTTGGGCGACGAGGGTGCTAACCCTTCCTCGTATGCTATCAATTCTAACTCGTTTTTGAATTTCGTAGACCAAAATCGTTGTTTTGATAAATCAAACTATTTATTAAAAATAACTATTTTATGAGGTGGCCCGATCACACCTCATCAAAAAAGGTTGGTGGCGACTCCCTTCTTTTTCATTTTCAAAACCCAAGTCGACCGCGTCGTTTCCTGTTTCATCAAAAAATGGTTACGACAATAATGCTTGCTTTTCTACTTTTATTAATATATTGTTGGTTTTCCTTAAAAAATTAAACTATAATTATTAAATCAATTTATTGAATTTAGTTAATAATTTTAAAACTCATATTTGTATGTAGACTTAAATCATAAAATATGGTGTCTAAATTATATCTTTTGTCTTTAAATTGATGTCTAATTTTTTTGACCCTAATGATACTTAAATTACTTGAATATTAAATTATAATTATTTAAGTATTTATTATATATATTATTTTATATGTACTTTAGTTGTAACAATAATTTTTAAAAAATTAAAGAGAACATTATAATAATTTCTCCAATTATTAGAATTGAAAAAAAAATTAACGCCACGCTTTGGTTCACTGTAATGGAATAGAGCTGTAATTGAATAGAGGTGTAATGGAATAGAGGTGTAATGGAATAAAACTGTAATAAGTCATTCAACTGTTTGGTTGAAAGGAATGGAATAGAGCTGTAATAGAATTCTTGTGTTTGGTTGAATGGAATGATGTTGTAATAGCATAAGGAAAAGAACTAAAATGACCAGAATACCCTTAGCGTAATTTTTTAGGTAGATGATTATTGTTATTGTTATTAAATTTTAATAAGATTATTATTGAAAATAATTTAATAAAATAATAAATAATTTAATCATATTTTAACATAATTATTATTAAATATAATTTAATAAAAATAATTTAATAACATTCTTAATATAATTATTATATGAATTAAAAAATCAAAATATATAATACTATAAAATATATATATCTACTTTATTATTTTTAAACTGCAATGCATATTTAATGTGCTAAAATATCATTATTGAAACAAATAATTTAATTATTCTACAATAAAATATTAGAAGTAATAAATAACTTGAGAATTATATTTTGCATAAACATAATATTCATATATTAACAAAAGGTTATATGAAACATATATAAGTAAGTTAATTTTAACTTATGCCATGCATCTTTAAAAGCTAATTTTAATCAAAATAGATGAACTCCTGATCCGTGCTATGTATTAGTTAATTAATTTATGTGATTAAAGTACATGTCTTGCATGCTTTATATTATAGTATAGTATACATTTCTATTGCAATACCTATAGTTTTTATATCTTGCTTTGTGCACCTTATCTAAGGATTGAAACATATGATTGACATGTTGAAATATATATCCTCTTAGGTTATGTATAGCCTTTGAAAAAACCAACATGAATTGAATGGGGAAAGTGGATCATCCATGCATCTATTTCAATCATTTCTTAAAAGTTAAATCGCATTTTCTTTCAAGAGAAATGTACTTATGAACTCACTTCAACTTCCCACTAGAAAGAGAGAAAGCAAAGTTAATATATCAAAATAAAATATATTTAATTTTAATTCACATAATAACCATCGCTAAAATTGCACTAAGGATTGATGATTCGTTTCAAGAAGATCAAAACATTCAAGGCTATTGAAGGAAAAAGCTATATGGAGATAATTAGAAATAGATTAATATAATACCAAGCTAAAACATACCGTCCCAAATATTACAAACACAAAAGTTACCAAAATATCATCAATACAACTATGATTTTTAATGGTCAGCAAGAAATCTTTTGACCAATTCAATCGTCTGTAAGAAGGTAAAGCGAAGAAAATGAGCATTTGCATTGGATGATCTGGAATTTTGCTCAATGCTCGAAAACGTTCATCCACAGTTAAACCTTCTATTTCATATAATGTTAGATATAAATTTATAGCTTTTTCTTGGATGGTCTGAAATTCTTCTGACTTTTGTTGAATTACCGCATCGGAGGCAATACTCCTACTGATTTGTTCGCCAACGGCCCTGTTTTTCGTGGCAGCATCATGAAATGAAGAAGAAACATGATCATTTGAATTAGAATTACTTTTTTTCTTCTTTGAAGATGTAGAACCCCCTTGGTTTCTAGCCGGTTGCGATTGTGTAGCTGAAACATCCATGTCATCCAAAGAAATATTAGCTTCACAATCATAGAATTCGTTTCTTTCTTCATGAATATTTGTAGTAGCTGCATCCTCAACATTTATTTCTTCAATGATATCAGTGGCTGTTTGAGCATCCTTCCCAGTGGCTCGATCTTTTGCGTAAATGGCAATAAGTTGGTTGTAATAAGGGAAACTACGATGTTTAAATTGACTAGCTTCTTTATGACTCTATAAAAAAGAGGAATTCATATTAGTTATAAGTTTGGTGAAAATAAGATAATAAAGACTTGAAATAATTCTTACATTTATATATGAGTTCCACACCGCATCTTCAGCAACAACGAGCTACCTATGCTCATCCCAACCAAAACCGCTATTGTTTTTTCCATTAAGCATGTCATAAATGATTGACCAATCCCTTTTCAGTAGTCTAATCCTCGATTCAATATTAGGTTTAGCCTTCAACATTGAATTGGGTAAAACTTTTTCTAACATTCTTTTCAACTCATTTAAATAACCAGCTTTAAATCCCGTATCAGCATTAAATATTCCAACATTGTGCAAGTCGAGCATACAAGAAACCAACGCAGCATCTTCTTCTGGAACCCATTTCCTTTTGGTTCCTCGAGAACTTTGGGAAGAAATATTTGATTCTGAAAAACCTGACATAATTATCTTAAGAAAAAAAACAAATTAACATTTGCCAACATTAAGACATAATAGGTAGCTAGATACCAGAATGTACGCATAAGTGTGTGTTGCTGAATACAAATCCTTAGGGTTATCTATACTAGGGCCAGTAGCATATTATTGAACTTAGCTCAAGCTTTCAAGGCTCAAATAAACATCAATAAAATTTTCACATGCTAGTAAGTAACTATTTATTACAAAGATAACGTGCACAAACAACCAAAAAAAGAAAAAGAAAGAACAGTAAACAATTGCTCCTGCATCAATTGGAATGGCTACATGGATTCTCTAGATGTGACATTACTGTTAAGACTTTCCTATTTATGTTGTTATCATCTGAAAATCTACAAAATCATGGAACTTATAGAAGCTATTGCATGAAATGTTGCACAAGAACCTCTAGCAACTCTTTTATATCAACTATATCATAAAACCAGGATTTAGGGAGGCTTTAGTTAAGGTACTATAAGAAGATTTCTTTTGAATTTGTTTGTCGTTTGAATTACTTTACGTGCTTCGCTCATGAAACCAGAGAATGAGGAAAGTTTAGTTAGGGCTACTACGAATAAGATCCCCTAAACTATTTCTCTGTTTGTTTCTTATTCTTGTACAATTTTCATTATCAAATGCAGGTTATTTCACAACAATGGTAATCAAAATCATATCAAAGTGAAAAGAACAAGTAGGCATTACCAACTGCCGGAAATATCGATATAAAGGCGTTGAGATACTAGCAGGAGATTTCCACAATTTCGATAACTAGGCGGTTCACTGCATAAAATTACAAATACATTTGCAATAGAAAGACAATAAATAAAAGTAACTGAAGTATAAGAGAGGAACCTTGAGCATGAAATTCAGCTTTTCGACATAAAACAAAGATTACCTATGGTTTTTTTCTCAGTATCAATCCCAAATTTAACTTTATGATCATTCAAGAAAAGAGGGATAAAGAGAGAAACAAGATAAACAGTGTGTAATTAAAATGCCTTCAGTATCACATATTTCTAGAGCGTTTATCCTCTGGCTTTGACATTATCAAGATCGGCTTAGCTGCATACAATAGAACATTGATATGCCCAATTACTTATCATCAAACCATTCAAATAACACATGCATAGAAACTCTTATCTGCATTTGCACGTAATCACAAATGTAAAAAAAAAAAAAAGAGTCATCTTAAACTTTGGGAAGCTTTACCTGCATACCAATCCGGCCATTTGTGGTTTTTCTAATTGGGAAAAACATAAAATAAATATCTTCATTGGGAAAAACATAAAATAAATATCTTCTGTAAAAACTGTAGATTCAGATTAATACTTTAGCTAATTAGGTTACAGGTATATAAAGAGATAAACTATTCTAAGGAAGGAAATAATCCCTAAAAAGCGTAATTATCCTAAGAATCAAGAACTATGATTAACTTCTATTTACATAAGATTTTCTCAATAATCATCCCTAATTCTAGGGATTCTAACACTCCCCTCAAGTCGGAGTGTAGATATTTATCAAACCAAACTTGCCAAAGATGTTGTTCAAACATGTTTTTGTTTAAACTTTTGTCAACATATCGCAACTGTTGTCCGGTAGGTAGATAGGTAACACTCACTTCCCCGAGTGTATTTTCTCTTTTATGAAGTGTCGGTCTATCTTGACATGTTTGGTACGATCATGATGCATGTGGTTGTGAGCTATCTTGGCAGACTTGGTTGTCACAATACAATCAGATAGGCTTATTATAAGAAACCTTTAGTTCCCTCATCAGCCTTGGTATCCAAATTCCTTCACAAATACCTTGTGCAAGTGCTCGATACTCAGCTTCTGCACTGCTGCGTGCTACCACAGGCTATTTCTTACTCCTCTATGTCACTAGATTACCCCAAACATAGCTGCAATAACCACTGGTTGATCGTCAGTCATTAATAGAGCACCCAATCAAGATCGGTATACACTTCTACATTTCTCATTGTCATTTTTCTTGATGTATAGGCCTTACCAGATTTCCTTTAGGTACCTTAGTATTCGATATGCGCTTCTAGGTGTTTTTCCTTGGGGTATGCATATATTGACTTATGACGCCGACACTAAAAGCAATGTCGGGGCAGTGTGAGCCAAGTAGATAAGTCTCCCTACTAGGCGTTGATATCTCCCCCTGTCGACTTCTTCTCCATCTTCATTAGAAATACCTTTTTGAGACCTTGCTATCTCCATGCCAAGAAAATACTTAAGATTTCCCAAATCTTTAAGTTCAAAAACTGTCCCAAGAAATTCTTTTAACCGTCCAATTTCACTTGTATCATCGCCTGTTACTATTATGTCATCCACATAGACAATTAGAATACAATATTTTCATTGTGCCAATGCTTGTAGAACATGGTGTGGTCTCTTTGTCCTGAGTATACTTTCGCTCGTCATAGCTTTTGAAAACGATTAAACCACGCTCTTGGAGATTGTTTCACCCATACAAAGATTTTTTCAACTTACACACTTGGCCCTTTCTTTCTTCAAACCTGTGGAAGTCCATGTAAACTTCTTCATTTAACTCCCCATTGAGAAAAGCGCTTTTAACATCCAGCTGGGTCAATTGCCAATTAAGATTAACAGCAATAGATAAAAGAACTCTAATTGTGTTTAGTTTGGCAACTGGTGCAAATGTCTCCTCATAATCCAGCCTATAAGTTTGAGTGAAGCCCTTAGCCACTAGACGAGCCTTGTATCGATCAATCTGGCCATCAGGCTTGAATTTGGTAGTAAAAACCCATTTGCGCCTCATCATCTTCTTTTCTTTAGGCAGATCCAAAACTTCCTAGGTTCCATTATTTTTGAGAGCCTCCATTTCCTCCATCACGGCTTGTCTCCATTCTGTTGACTCAAATGCTTCTTCTATAGTTTTTGGAGTTTTATAGAATCAACATTAGTCACAAAGGTTTGATAAGACTTAGATAAGTTACCATAGGATACAAACCGAGAGATAGGATGTTGAGTGCGCTCCTTGTCCCTTTTCTCATTGCAATTGGAAGATAGATGGATGGTGATGGTGGTGAGACTTTATTTTCGAATGCAGATCCTCGGTTGAAGATGTGAGTGGCACTCTGTAATGCTTTGGGACATTGATTCCGTCAGAATAAACTGCAGCTTGGGCACTGCCACTATCGCACTTGCTATTGTTGCTTTTTTGTTCTTGTTTTCCTTGTTCAAGGGATTGCTCAAAGTTAATTTCTTGCGGTATAGGAGAAGAAACAACAAGATATCAAGGGTGGTAGGGTCGGGAGGTATAATAAGAAGGGTATTAAGGTTTTCATCTTCATTAAAACTCTCCCCAAGATGAGAAGGTTTAAAAAGGTTCGATTTCAAAGAAGGTGACATCCCGAGACAAATAGCCGATGTAAGGTTGGTGAGTAGCATTTGTAGCCTTTCTGAGTAGGAGAATACCCAACAAATATACAGGGGTGAGCTCGAGGATCAAGTTTGGATTGGTTAGGTTGATGATTATGGACAAAAGCTTTGCAACTAATATTTTAGTTGGAATAGTGGGAATATGAAATAGAGGAAATGATTTGTGAAGAGTGTTTAGAGGAGTTTGGAAATTAAGGACTTTTGATGGCATCCTATTTATTAGGTAGCAGGCAGTAAGAACAGCTTCGCCCCATAAATATTTAGGGACATTCATTGTGAACATTAAGGCTCGAGCAACATCAAGAAGGTGTCGATTTTTTCTCTCGGATATCCCATTTTGTTGAGGAGTGTTTGGGCATGAACTTAGGTGTATAATTCCTTGGTCTGAAAGGTATGACTTTAGGATAGAATTAAAGTATTCTCTCCCATTTCACTCGGCTAGCTCCCCATAAATCACTGTGTATCATTGAAAAAGGTTTGGATTGTGTATATGGTTTGAGAGGATATGGAACACAGGTGTGTTTGGACAATTCACAAATATCACATTGCAAGGAATTTATCTTTTATTTCAAATAACAATGGAAGATGCTTTTTAGGTACAAAAGATTTGATGTCCTAACCTACGGTGCCATAACATAATAATATCCTCTTTTGCGAGAGATAGAGCTAATCCCCTTGTGTATCGTCTTTATTCCACACATACATCCATCATCAACCTTAGCAAGTGCCAATCATCTTCCCGATTGCCTTCAGTATTACACAACCAAATGCGTAAAATTCAAGAAGCATTTTCCCATCTTTAGTAAGTTTACTTATTGAAAGTAAATTACAGGATAATTTTGGAACATGTAGAACATTATCAAGGAAAAATTCTTAGCTACTTTTACTTTCCCTACACCAACCACGGTGAGTATGAACCATCCGCAATCTCGATTCGGAATTGTTATGACAGTGGTGTAAGTTTGGAATAGAGTGAGGTTACTCATTATATGGTTCAAGCACCGAATCTAGTATCCATGGAGATTGGTTATTAGATTCAAGAGCAATATTGAGAGCAATACCTTGAGTGGCTAAATTCCCATGATCGGTAGAGGTACTCGAAATTTCAAGATTTTCGAGTTGCGTCTTGGTTAGGCCCACATCCAAAGACTTCATCGGCAGTATTGGAAGATAACAAAGCAATTTTCTTGTCTTTCTGCTTTTCATCCGGATAGCCATGGAGTTTAAAACATTTTTCCTTTGTGTGACCAACACGATTGCGATGACTACACCATGGTCTCGCTAGATCCGGACTCATTTCCAAAGACGAGTTTTTGTGTTTGAGGACCTTTGGACACAAGAGCGAGAGATTCAAAGAAGTCGGTCACCGAGATTTTGGGTTCCCCATCATGATAAGACGCGCTTTCTTCTCTCCTCACTTCGCAAAGGCTTCACTAATGGTTGGGAGAGGTGATCGCCCAAAATTCGCCACGAACCTCATCTAACTCATGCCTCAAATTTCACTAGAAACTCATAGAGACGCCATTGTTGAGGTGAGTCATAAACCTAGTGTGTTCTAGGCCTTCCCCAATTAGCTTCATAGTACATGTCTAACTCCCGCCACAATATTTTCAGATTGTTGTAGTAGTGAGTTACCTTAAGTGTCCCTTGTCGAATGTCTTTCAACTTGAGTTTGATCTCAAAAACTTGAGAAGCATTTTCAAGATCGAATAGTTCTCTTTGACCGCATCCCACATGTCTTTTGCGTCTTGAAGAGAAGGTAAGTTAAACTTATATGGCCTTCCATAGAATTGATCACCATGCCATAACAATTGAGTTATTGAGTTCCCAAGCAAAGATAGGTAGGGTCTACTACATCGGGACGTGGAGGTCTCCATTGATATATCTCATCTTGCCATGACCACGAATCACCATTAGGACATGATTGAGACCATTGTAGGAAGTTTTTTCGGTCTAGTCGATGATTAGTGATTATTAGTGAAGAATTGAGGTCACTTTGATTGATCCTCGATTGACGCTTTGAGATATTTGTGAGATCTCGCTTTGGACATGGTGTCATTGTGAAGATCACCCATGAAGAAAAAAGAGAGGAAATTTTAGGAAGATTCTTGAGAAATCGGAGGAATTTTTAGGAAGATAGACAAGAGAATCGAATAATTTCTAAGGTCTCGATACCAAGTAAAAACTGTAGATTGATTAATACTTTAGCTAATTAGGTTACTGGTATATAAAGAGATAAACTATTCTAAGGAAGGAAATAATCCCTAAAAAAGCTGTAATTATCCTAAGAATCAAGAACTATGATTAACTTCTATTTACATAAGATTTTCTCAATAATCATTCCCTAATTCTAGGGATTCTAACATCTTCATTGCACAAAACATAAAAGCAAAGAAAGGCAAAAACCACTCACATAAAGCAGCAAGCCCACTTAAGCTTGTTTACTAATATAATGGGGAAACGAGTCGATTATGATATCTTTGTTTATTATTTTATTATTTTAGAAAGAAAAAAGTTTAACCCCTTAAATCCAGAAGAACCTAGCATAGATGGAGAGGAGGCCCGCATCCCATAACAAGACAAATACTACTTGTTATACAAATATTAGCTATTCAATGTTTTCTTACTTGTTTTGAAGCCTTGAAATCGATTTGAGCATTTCAGGTGTTTGGTGTATGATAGTGATATCCCCATAAAACCAAATGAGAGAACCCCATCCATTCACAATCGTCTCACGAGAAGAACATTGCACGGCATATTAATTGATGGTTTCATAAAAGCAATAAAGTAATTCAAATAAGATAAAAAAAACTTGTAACCATTGGGTACTTAGTAATGCGCATAAATATAGCTAGGAAATGATTTAAGGCTTCCGTTTTCTATCAATCACAAGTGCTTGAATGTATGGAAGATTAAATTAATTCATAATTTCTTGGTGGATAGATATAAAAGAAAGGGACAAAGCAAAGACAAGAAGCTAAAGGAGGCAAATTACATGGAGCAAGGCTTTGCCAATGGAAAATAAACCTCACGAAAGGAATAACATATTGTTAAATTGGTTCAAGAATCAAGTAAGCGTATAACTCGCAATCCGCTTAATTCGATCTTTTACTCTTTGCTCTTTTATTTATTTAAATTTTCTTTTCAAAATTTCTTATTAAAGACTAGTCTCGCTTTTGCTTACATGTATTAAGTTAAACAACGCAGATGCCTAAATGATACTATACATGGACCAAAACATTTTGCCTTTCTTCGATTCAATACATGCACCGCTAGATAAACAAGATGTAATTAAAAAGCCTTCAAGATCACATATTTGTAGAGCGTTTATCCTCCAAATTTTGACATTATCAAGATCGGTTTAGGTGCATACAATTAAACATTGATATGCCCAATTACTTATCATCAAACCATTCAAATAACACATGCATAGAAACTCTTATCTTTATTTGCACGTAATCACAAATGTAAAAAAAAAAAAAAAGAGTCATCTTAAACTTTGGGAAGCTTTACTGCATACCAACCCGGCGTAACAAGATTAGATTCTCAGAAACCATGAGAACACTTGTAGTTAGACAAAATAAAAATAAAAATAAAAGAGTGCTTGAGAATTGTTGATTGCATGCAACTCTTTACCTTGATACAATCCAACCGATGTTTTAGGATATACAAGAAATAATAAAGACACGGACACGCTTTGAAGTTGTAGTGTGATAAGCTTGAAAAATATTGACGCAAGAAACAATTCATAAAACAGACGGATGCATGTACTTCAAATGAACGAAGATTAAATGGGTTTTTAAGATGATTTAAAAAATTAAACCTGTTCTGCAAGAGGAACATGAAAAACCAGACAAACTGTTGATGGAAACTCATCACGAAACCTAAAACCTAGTTCCCCTAGCCCCCAGAAAAACCGAAGAGGATAGCAGAAACAATAACAAGAAACAAACCCGAAAAAGAAAAGAAAGAGGGTTAGTTGGAGGACCATACTAGCTATAGCTACTAATAGGCAATTAATAACATGAATGGTCCTATACTATTCATAGTCTTGCCGTTAAATTCGCACAGTGATCAGGCATAGTCAATAACATACAAAACTATGGCATATCAGAATAGATATTCAATGGCAAGAAAATGAAAAGTTCTAACAATTACTAAGACGAGCACACACCCTAAAACCATCGGTGTGAGTATATAAATAACATTAGAAAGCAAAAATACAGAACCATCACAAGTGGATGTGCATTGTGCATAGTGCGTAGATGGAAACAATGACTAAAAGTCTAAAACAATCAACTACAATGTTGTCTATTGTATTGAGACAGTATTGGAGTTATCCAACATAAGACTCAACTATAGCAAAGTAAAATCTTACAAACTGCTTAAAGACCATCTAAATTGTCAAACATTGCTTTACTAAAATATGGATTAAATGACTTGAACAACCAATTTCATGAAGAAATACGGATTATGAACCCAAAGTACATCAAAGATTTGATATGTGCCCTCAACTATACAAAAATTAACAATTAAGTGCCCACAATAGACATGGATACTTCCTCGAGCCCTTTTAAGTAAGGAACAACGTATTTCTCTCTAAACTTCTTCACGCATCTTATAAATTGTAGTCATGCTAACTTTCCTTCTTACCAAATTCTTACTTTCCATCTCAATAACCAAGAATCAAGGCTTCACCTTTCATTAAGGTCGCAAATAAGCACCATTGGGTGGCTTATTATAAATGAAATACCTACATTCGTTCTATTAAGCAAAAAGTCGGTGACTTGCTTAATCTTCCTTTCAAATACAAAGAAACACCGTGGTGTCCTCCTAAAAGTAGACATGATATCATCTTCAGAGAAACCCAATTTCCTAAAAGATTCAATTTGAGTTCCCAATTCTCTTCACTCATTGAACTCAACATCCTAATAGCAAAGAAGAAACATATTTGACTTCCTATCGAACCACAAGGCATCCGCCCTTTCAACAAACCGCTTAATGCTCTCAGTTGAACCTCACCTACACACGCACGCACACGCATATAAAGGAGAGGTATAAATTCAATACCAAGAAGAAAACCCTCCTCCGCCTCCCGAGTAAACAACCCACTGTTGGAATCAAAAAACGAGAAGAAAGAAAAGAGAGAAAGCCAAAAAAAGAACAAACTCAGAAAAGTGAAGAAGGCGAATGATGTTAGGGTGATTAATAGAAGAGAGAAAATTAAGCTCGCAATCCAAACAGTTGGCAAGGTGTTTGTTGATCTTGGAAAGGAAAACTTGCTTCACTGCCACTTCTGCACCGCTTGATTTCGTCTCAACTTTCCAAACGATGGAAACAGAACTTCACGTAGCTTTGATTTTAGCAAATAGTCTCAGGATAGCCATTACACCCAACCAAACATGGTGTAAAGTTTGATTATATCAACTCCAAATATGTTTTTTTTTTTAAATTTCCTTTTCTTTTTCTAAAGAAAAGCACCTAAAAGTATGATGAAAAATGAAATACTAGTGATCTTTTTCCAACTACATATTCTATAGAATTAAAATGATAAATTTTGTAATTATTGATGGTTAAAATTGTTAAAATTTTTAAATTTAAAATTAAATTAGTAAAATATATAAATATTGCACGACTAAATTTATTATTAAATCCATAAAATAAAAATACAAACTTTTGCTACTATTAAATTAAATTTAAAAAACACTGTTATGAAATTTATTGTGCCCCATCAAGGTACTCTCGTTGGATATCCTCTCATCATCATCATCATCATCATCATCATCATCATAATATCACCACCTTTAGAACATTAAAATTTAAAATGGTAAAGCCATATATTTTGGTTGCCGGAGTCGGATCTCATTCTCAGTTGTATCGGGCTGGGGCAAATATCGGGGCGGAGTATTTGGTATTGGGGAGTCCCACCACCTGGAGGCAATGGCTTCAGATTCCGACGCTGTATGCCACGCTTCAAGCTTTCTGTTTTATAGAAACACCCAAAATATTTGATGTGAATTGTTAGGTATAATATTATTAAAAACTGAAAATGTCTTAATTCAAACTATACACGTCAAAGGATAATTTTATTTTAAACACCACCCTTAATTGTTGGTAAAATTTATCGGTTTCTATGAAATTTATATACAAAGCAATCTAATCCTTTTAGGTAGTTTAGTATCACTTTAGTTCCATTTTTATAAGGATATTATAATATAGGTAGATTATCTGGGAAATTTTATTTACGATCCAGTTTGAAATTTAAATACCTTTTGATTATAACGAGTTGAGTTTAAACAATTAAATTTATCGAATCTTAAATTTTAATATCTTAATAGTTAATTCAAATAATGTATCAACTTATTTCAGCTCTCTTTTAATGATTTAGCATTAAATTTTTTTGTAATTCAAACAATTTGAGCTATTTTTTTACTAATAAATCAGTTTAATTTGGTGAGTCTTATTTGAGTTGAGTCTGAGATAAGGTAGTTGGCATCGTAACATCACTGATGTCGAAACCATTTTTGAATTTAAAAAACGCGGTCGGCTTTTAAAAACGAAAATGAGAGTCACCACCAATCCCTTTTTACTTAGGTGTGATTGGATCACCTTGCAAAACATTTTATTTCAAAAAACATTTAATCTTAGTCCGCGAAAAACAAGAAAATGGGTTTGGGAATCGGTTACGTATGAGGAAGGGTTAGCACCCTCATAACGCCCAAAAATTGGTACCTAATCGATAAAATCATGTCCAAATGTTTGAAATTTAAAAGAGTTTAGAAATATGATTTCTAAAAAAAACTTGAACAATTTGATTTAAAATTTGAGAGTTCTTCGATCCGAAAGAATATAAAAATGACATCCAGCACGATAGGACACGATATTTTAAACCCTCGTAACTAAGATCATCTCATGACTTATAAAACTTGTTAAAAGGATATTTAGTTATTTAGCCAAACGGAAAATCGAAACCTAACACGATTGGGCTCTATTTCCTAATTTCTAAATATAAAACATTGCCTTATTTTAAAACCTTTTAGTAAAATATAGCAATTTTGCCAAAATATATTTTATTTTAAAAATAACCATGTGACAATATTACATTTTATACTATCGAACATAAATATTAAAAGCAATCGTGAAATGATAAATAAATAAATACAAATTATAAAGCATGCAATAATAATTTTGCGATATTTTCCCCTTATACCGAGGCTTCAACGGCTTTTCATGTCGTCAAGACAAATGAATCAATGACGTGCAATCGTGATGGACGAACCGATGATGGGTTGTTAAGGCATCCTGCAGATTCTTTAGCTTGGAAATATTTTGACTCCAAATTTCCAAGCTTTGCAAGCGATCCTCGAGTGTGAGGCTTGGGCTAGCATCCGATGGATTTAACCTTTACAAACTTATGAGCACGACGTGACAAGATTTGGCTCGTGGTGCTTGTTCCCTACAATTTGCCTCCATGGGTTTGCATGAAACAATCTTCTTTTATCTTGTCTATGATTATACCTGGAGAGAAAGGGCTAGGGAATGATATTGACGTCTATTTGCAGCCACTTGTTGACGAGTTAAAACAACTATGGGCTGGTGTTCAGACATTTGATGCAATGAGAAAAGAGAACTTTAATTTACGTACGGCATTAATGTGGACTATTAACGACTTTCTGGCTTATGCTAATTTATCTGGTTGGAGTACTAAGGGACGTTATGCTTGTCCGTGTTGTGCTACACAGACATGTTCGCAATGGTTATATAATGGGAAGAAGTTTTCTTACATGGGGCATCGTCGGTGGTTACCTAAAATCATACATTTAGATTTGAGTGCTCGGTTTGATGGTAATCAAGAGTTCGGATCGCTCCTTCGCAAACCGTGGATCCAAAATATTGTTAATGTTGAAAGATATGAATTTCATTAATGGAAAGATGAATCAACCGCAAACCCGCATAGAAATAGAAGATCTAGGATGAATCGATGATGAATCGATGAAGAGGATAATCCTAATGAGGCGGACTTGTGGAAAAAAAAGTATTTTTTTCGAGTTGCCTTATTGGGAGCATCGATTTACTAAGATAACCTTGATGTCATGCACATAGAGAAAAATGTCTCATGAGAACATCATTGGGACTATTTTGAATGTCGATGGAAAATCAAAAGATAATCTTGAGTCGACTTGATTTAGTCCACATGGAATTGGCGTGAGCTTCATCCCCGAGCACTTCCGAATATGAAATATCGATTGTCACCGCTATTTTTTCAATGTCAAGACGGAGAAAGAAGTGTTCAGATGGTGTTGAAGGATATAAAGGTCCGGATGCATATGCATCAAATATATCGCGATGTGTGAGTCTTAAGGATCAAGATTATATGGCTTAAAATCGCATGACTATCACATATTGATGCAAGACTTACCGCCATTGCTATATGCGGTGTTGTATGTCAAAACAGTGACGGCTCCTATAATTGAACTATCAAATATAATGAAAGGCATTTGTGGTAAAGTTTTGAATGTTCAAGAACTTGAGAGACTACAAGATCGAGCCGCATTAACTTTATGCAACTGGAGAAGATATTCCCGCCTTCCTTCTTCACTATCATGGTGCACTTGTTAATTCATCTCCGCGTGAAGCACTTCTTGGTGGACCTGTTTTCTATCGATGGATGTATCCCATTGAAAGGTCTTATTTTATTTGCAAAATATTCATTCATTCAACTAAATGCCTTTATTTCCAACTTTTGATAATGTTGTATATCGTGTTTAGGTTCCTTTCCAAATTAAAGTCATACTGTCATAATAAGCGTTATCCTAAGGATCAATTGCCGAGGGATACTTGGCGAGAGGAATGTATGACTTTCGCTCGAGGTATTTGGAAGATGTTGAAACAAGAATGAATGACCAAGTAGAAATGTCGGGCTCACATATCATAATTTGGCTGAAACTTATTTATTTCAAAGTTTTGAGAACCGATCGACAGAGTCGAAATTATAGAATTAGACGATAGATCGTGGGTCCAAGCACATCGACACGTTCTTTTCATCACGATTCAATGGAACCATTTCGAAGTACGTTCTACAATTTGATAAATACTATCAATTATGATTTGTTTGTCTTCTAACAAAGTAAAACCTTTTTACCGTAGTGAGTACAAACAAATATTGAGAGCTAGTTCACGATCTCAAGATTAAATCGACGAGAAATTAATAAGTTGTTCGCAGAATCATTCCATGAATGGTTAAGCCAAATGGTATGCAATTTAAATTTTCATTGACAAGTAATAATATTTTCTCATAACATTCATAATTACTCGATTTACTTTCGACTCAATTGGTTTGGAGTCGAAATGAAGTAAATGACGACGTTAAATGGCTTTCACAAGGTCCAAACAGAATAGTTAAAAGATATAGTGGCTTACTCGTCAACGGATACAGATTTCATACAAGGTATCGCGAGAGATTGAGGAGAACCCAAAATTGTGGAATTGTTGTTAATTCTTCGATTACAAGTTATGCTAGTGCTAGGGACAGTAAATCCGATCGAGGGAATTTGGAATATTACGGACTTATTACTGACATCATTGAGTTGGATTATTACGGCAAATGCAAAGTTGTCCTATTTCGAGGTGATTGGGCTGATGTGAATACGGCTCGCGGAATTAAAAACGATCAATATGGCTTTACAATGGTGAATTTCTCTCGATTAATTCACACCGGAGAACAACTGATGGATGAGTCGTATGTTTTTTCTTCTCAAGTTAAACAAGTTTTTTACTCGGAAGATCCAACTGATGAGGGTTGGTACGTTGTACTTTGAAACACCCCTAGAGACTTCTTCGACATTGGCAGTGGAAGTAGAGATGACATAGTCGAAAGATCAGAAACTTTGCCTTTTCCAGAACAAGACTTAACTGAAAATATCCCTAGTACTAGTCAACAATTTCAATGGGTTCGTCAAGATGTGGACGAAGATATTTACGAAATATGATGTAGTAAGATTTAACGATTTATTATTTATATGTAATATTATAATTTTTATGTTGGTCATGTTATATAATTTTCATGTGTATTGCAGGAAAAATGCCTAGAAGACGATTACGAGATTTAAATATTGTCCGCGAAACTCCAAATCCAGAAGATGCTAATAGTAGTGAACAGCAAACAGTTGTTGGATCTTCTACTCTGCCGGACATAGATGACGAGCCCGGAGAATTTGAAAGTAATGTTAAGTTTATTTTACATGCATGTTGAATTTTATTATTGATTCATTTTTCAAATTTAATATAATAATATATCATTTTTCAGCTGAAGGTAGTGGGACGCGCAGAGGTCGGGGACGTACATTACTTAAAGATTTATATGACTTAGAGCCTAACGATCGTGTTAAAGTAAGGAGAAACAATGATGGCCAACCTGTTGGATCTGAAGCTCGACTGTTAGGAGGCTATTTGGGCATTTTAGCACGAAATCCCAATATGTTGCCCATTAACTATTAATCCTCGCATCACATGCCCGATGCCAACAAAAATCGTGCCCTCGAAAATATTAAGGTAATAAAACGTGAATGTCATTTATAATACTTTAATTTAATTTTCATTTATATTAACTTTTTATACTTTTTTCTTCGTAGATTTAATTTAGAGGTCTCTGATGACTATGTTAAGAAGACATTGGGTAAAAATGGAGAGACAATAAAAGCACGCTCAAAAATAATATTTTAAGAAAGACATAAGCCTCGACGAAAAATTAAGAAATGTTCCACCGGAATGTTGAGGTACCAATGGGAAGATCAAGTTAGATTTTGGAATTCAAAAAAGGAGAGGTATTATGTACATCTAAAATCGTATAAATTATTTGGTTTATAGTATTTACTATATATATAATTCAAATTGCATTATGTAGGACCGTGAGCGAGTTAGAATAAGCAGATGACAAATGTAAATTCACGCATTACGGCAGTTCTAGAAGTTTTGCTTGTGTAGTCGACGCCGAGGTATTATAATTTATTAATTACATCAATTATTAATTACTTTATACAATTAAATTATATTTTTCTCGCTAAAATGTAGGAAACTTCGATCGGTCAAAAATTGGACGCTTGACTTTTTTGACATTACGCATAGAAAGAAGGATGGATCTCATGACATCCGAAGTCTGTAAATTTTGGTATATTTACTTAATAAAATTTTATTTTTATAAATATATCTACCGCTTAATTATAATAGTTTAATTCATCGTTTATAGTTTTAAATTTATAATGTTCAATTATGTTGCATTCTTTCTTATTTATATATTTCGTTTCTAACTCTTTCGTTGATTTATTAGGATAAACTAAAGGAGAAGAAGGTTTAGTACGGTTGATCGCTTGATCGATAGTTCTGTTAATCTTGAGGAGATTGATAATGTAATTATTACAGTATGTTTTGGGTCCCGAAAGGTACGATCGCTTCAATCGATAGTTCGCTAATCTTTAGTATATTTTAATAGAATATCACCGATGTTTTTGGTCTTGAAAGGTATGGTCGGATTCGATTTAAAGGATCCGTGTTACCCGACCCAATATTTTGATCGCCTCCAAAGAAGACATGCCTTCCGGGGGTCAATCTCGTGCTGAAGTTCAGAGGCTACAAAACCAGATAGCTCAGATGCAAGAGAGCACGGTTGAGCAGAGGCAGCAAATTGCTGATGTTCAAAGAAAATATGAAGAACTCCAGCAACAGCTTAGAGCGGATGCGAAAGCGGCACAAGCAAGGGAGGCAGCAGCAGCAGCGAGAGAGGCAGCGGCAGCTGCGAGGGAGGCAGAGGCAGCATCGATGCTAGCAGAGCAGAACAAAAAATACGAAGAGCTCCAGCACCAGCTTCAGCATATGATGCAGATGTTTCAGCAGTGGTAGAAACCGCCATCTTAGACATTTAATTTTTCGTTGTAAGAAGTTTTGACATTATTACATTTAACATTATTGTTACAATATTTTCAGTTATCATTCATTTAATTTATTAAATTTCAAGTATCATTTAGAATTAATGTATTCGGTGTGATTTTTATGCTAAATTTATTGTTTTGCGTTGGAATTATATACTGTTATTGGTTGGTATTTAGTGCAGGAGGGGTATAATATTGAAAAAATTTTATTTTTTTAAATCTGTACAAATTAGCGGCGTTTGTACAAAAGCGATGCTAACTGTCAAGAAATTTTTGCGGCGTTTTTTTGTAAAGCGCCGCTAAAGGCCCTGACTTTTAGCGGCGTTTATTGGGAAAGCGCCGCTAAAGCCCCTGACTTTTAGCGGAGTTTATTAGGAAAGCGCCGCTAAAGCCCCTAACTTTTAGCGGCGTTTTTTGGGAAAGCGCCGCTAAAGACCCTGACTTTTAGCTGCGTTTTTTATAAGCGCCATGAAAGCCCGGACTTTTTAGCGGCGTTTTAAAAGAAGCCGCTAAAGACCATGGTTTTAGCGCGCTTTTATTACAAACACCGCTAAAAGTCGGGATCTTTAGCGCGTTTTATCGCATAAACGCCACAAAATTTCCGCGGTTGTATTAGCGGCGTTTTTGTGGTGCTTAGAAAAGCCAAGAATACTTTTGTGGCGCTTATAAACGCCGCTAAAAGTCTGCTTTTGTCAGAGTGATAGTCTCAGATAGCCATTACACCCAACCAAACATGGTGTAAAGTTTGATTATATCAACTCCAAATATATATTTTTTTAAATTTCCTTTTCTTTTTCTAAAGAAAAGCACCTAAAAGTATGATGAAAAACAGAATACTAGTGATCTTTTTCCAACTACATATTCTATAGAATTAAAATGATAAATTTTGTAATTATTGATGGTTAAAATTGTTAAAATTTTTAAATTTAAAATTAAATTAGTAAAATATATAAATATTGAACGACTAAATTTATTATTAAATCCATAAAATAAAAATACAAACTTTTGCTACTATTAAATTAAATTTAAAAAAAAAACTGTTATGAAATTTATTGTGCCCCATAATAATGCCCCATCAAGGTACTCTCATTGGATATCCTCTCATCATCATCATCATCATCATCATCATCATAATATCACCACCTTTAGAACATTAAAATTTAAAATGGTAAAGCCATATATTTTGGTTGCCGGAGTCGGATCTCATTCTCAGTTGTATCGGGCTGGGGGCAAATATCGGGGCGGAGTATTTGGTATTGGGGGAGTCCCACCACCTGGAGGCAATGGCTTCAGATTCCGACGCTGTATGCCACGCTTCAAGCTTTCTGTTTTATAGAAACACCCAAAATATTTGATGTGAATTGTTAGGTATAATATTATTAAAAACTGAAAATGTCTTAATTCAAACTATACACGTCAAAGGATAATTTTATTTTAAACACCACCCTTAATTGTTGGTAAAATTTATCGGTTTCTATGAAATTTATATACAAAGCAATCTAATCCTTTTAGGTAGTTTAGTATCACTTTAGTTCCATTTTTATAAGGATATTATAATATAGGTAGATTATCTGGGAAATTTTATTTACGATCCAGTTTGAAATTTAAATACCTTTTGATTATAACGAGTTGAGTTTAAACAATTAAATTTATCGAATCTTAAATTTAAATATCTTAATAGTTAATTCAAATAATGTATCAACTTATTTCAGCTCTCTTTTAATGATTTAGCATTAAATTTTTGTAATTCAAACAATTTGAGCTATTTTTTTACTAATAAATCAGTTTAATTTGGTGAGTCTTATTTGAGTTGAGTTTGAGATAAGGTAGTTGGCATCGTAACATCACTGATGTCGAAACCATTTTTGAATTTGAAAAACGGGGTCGACTTTTAAAAACGAAAATGAGAGTCGCCACCAATCCCTTTTTACTTAGGTGTGATTGGATCACCTTGCAAAACATTTTATTTCAAAAACATTTAATCTTAGTCCGCGAAAAACAAGAAAACGGGTTTGGGAATCGGTTACGTATGAGGAAGGGTTAACACCCTCATAACGCCCAAAAATTGGTACCTAATCGATAAAATCATGTCCAAATGTTTGAAATTTAAAAGAGTTTAAAAATATGATTTCTAAAAAAAACTTGAACAATTTGATTAAAAATTTGAGAGTTCTTCGATCCGAAAGAATATAAAAATGACATCCAGCACGATAGGACACGATATTTTTAAACCCTCGTAACTAAGATCATCTCATGACTTATAAAACTTGTTAAAAGGATATTTAGTTATTTAGCCAAACGGAAAATCGAAACCTAACACAATTGGGCTCTATTTCCCGAATTTCTAAATACAAAACATTGCCTTATTTTAAAACCTTTTAGTAAAATATAGCAATTTTGCAAAAATATATTTTTATTTTAAACAATAACCATGTGACAATATTACATTTTATACTATCGAACATAAATATTAAAAGCAATCGTGAAATGATAAATAAATAAATACAAATTATAAAGCATGCAATAATAATTTTAAAATCTATAGTAAGCATAAGAATTCAAGAGATGGATATAAAATTCTATAAATAAGATCAATTATGAGAAACAAATAAATTAACAATATATCTAATCATTAAATAAATATTATAATAAAATAAAATAAAAAGAATAAAAAATATAATTTTGTAAAGCAATTAATATGTATAACAAAATATAAAAAGAACTTAAAATATATAAAAATATTATAATAAATATAATTTAATAATTTAGTACATATAAAAACAATTAATAAATAATCTATAATAATTTTGTATAAAAACATATATATTAATCATAAAATTACATATATAACAAATACAACATAAATCAAATAAAAATTTAGAAGTAATATGCATAATATAACATAATCCTTATATAATATAGAAATTTAAAAATATAATATAATAAATAAAATAATATGTAAAACAAATAGTATTAAGCTAAATAATAAATAATAAATATTTAATATATATATATATAAGGATATTATATAAACTTTATACTATTAATAAATTTAATAAAGACAATAATATAAATAATAAAATAATTTAATATAATGTAAAATAATAAAATAAAATAAAAAGACTAAAAAAATAAAACAAAAAAGACAGGGGTTAATAAGGAATTAAAACAGATTAAAAGGACTGAAATGAAACACGCATTAAATCCTAGGGACTAATTTGGAAATTAAGCCTCTTTTTCAAAACGTCATCGTTTTGATTTTTACCTTTAAAACAGCCCGTGGGTTAAATTAAAACAAAATACAAAGTTTAGGGTTAATTTAATAAAAAATAAAAGTTTGAATTAAACTAAATTGAAAATAATGAAATTTTGGAAGGACTAAAGGGATAAATTTCCTATTTTCTAAAAACACGCGGATCCTACACTGAATATCGGGTCAACTCGCGGATCCTTCATCAAACGACGTCGTTTTGTGCTTATCATCCTCAGCAAAAATGGCGCCATTTCAAATTGGTTATATAAGTTAAAATTAGATTAAAAAAAACATTTTAAACACTTTATAAAAAAAAAAAAAAAAAAAAAGAAGCCAAAGGCTCTCTCCCCTTTGAAGGAGTTTGTTCATCGGGCTTAGGGTCTTCCGCCTCCACACGCAGCACGCGCTTATGCGCCGACGCCCACGATGGCTCTCAGGTATGAAATCCCATCTTTTTTATTTTAATATTGTTTTATAAATATTAAAATATGCACGAAACAAAAAATAAAAATAAAAATAATAGGAAAACAAAATATGAATAATCTCTATGTTGCAAAAGATTTTTTTTATTTCTATATTTTTTCTGTGTATTCTCTCTCTGTTCGTGTATGTCCTTTTTACAAGTTGCTTTAGGGTTTATATAAACCCGAAATAAATCACAAAAAGAATCAAAATCGGCCTTGCTAATTTTCTGCCATTTTCCTTTTTGCTGCGTTTTCCTCTTTTGTGCATGTGTCAAGGGCGAAGATCCTGGCGATGATGGTCGTCCGTGCGTTGATGTCGGAGTGGCTCGCGCAGATTGTGGCGCGATGGGTGTTGAGGTTACTAGGCTTGCGGCGCGAATAGGTTCTGCCCTAGGGGAAAAAATGGGCTTTGTCGGGCTTGTTAATTTGGGCTGGGTTTTGGTGTAAATGGGCTACGAGTTTGAGTTGGGTTAGTGAATTTATTTTGGCTTGTAAAATAGACTGAACATTTATTTTATATTTTATTTCTGTTTTGGTTAGTTTCATGGGCCCGGACAAAATGGGTTATTACAACTGATTATATCAATAAATACATACCATTTTGATCCTCAAATGGTATCGAGTAATTTAAATTTTGTGCCAATCAAGATTTTAGTGTTTTCTAACCGTTCTGTGTGTACCATTTGTAGTAGTGCTCGTTACCTACCTTAATTTGAACTTGGAATTCCAAGTCAAATTTAAAACTCCAACTGATTTCATATTCTCCTCGACCATACAAATAAAAATAAGGGTGATGAAAATAATATGAAGAACAAAGAAAACAAACCTTGGATAGCTAAGAAGTTGGGAATTTTTGCTTCAGCTAAGAGAGAGCCAGAAGTCGCCATTGATAAAAGTACAGTCACCAGAAGCAGCGAAAACACTACTGTATTATTCTTCCAAACCCTCTTCATTGCTTATGTCCACTTCCACCTTCATGGTCTCATCAAAGCCAGGCTGAGTTTATATATACACAAAGAGATAGAGATAGAGAGAGATGAAACTATAATTTTTCAATGGTAAAAAAATTTAAAATCATGGAATTTTGAATTTAGTGTTCACAGTTGATTAGCGCGTGTTGACTGATTGTAACTTGAATAAAAGAAAATGATAAAGCGAAAGGCACTTGACGTTACCCTAATTTTCAGCATTAATCTCTTTGAATATTGAGGCAGGAAAGGCTACCATATCTTTATTAAACTATAACTTGATTTTCTTCTTCTTCTCTGCTGGTTGTTTGATTTGGTTATTTCCTTTTGGCCGTTTTTGATTTTTGCGTAGTGTGCAAGTAATCTTTCTGGTATTAAATTTTTGGGGTGAAGTCGTTCACTCGTGGATAAAAAAATATTAGACCTAAATTTCGTATTTATTAATTAGTTTATTTTGAAAGAAATGATGTACGAATCAAAGTACTGGTTCTTTGTTCTAATTATTGTTTAAACATATCATTTGGTTGGTTGTAAAATAATTTTACCAGAAATTGAAATAAAATCGAATAAAAATAGATTAAATGTAAAGTAAGGAGAGACTTAACACACAATATTTATTAACACAATTCAGATTTATTACTAAGCATTAGACCACGGACATTAAGGGTTAGGTTGAAATATTTTGGTGGTTTTAAAAATGAATTCAAGTGAATAGTGAAGAGAAAGTTCGATATAGTTGTATAAACTCCCGTTAAAATGTGTTTAGAATGAAAAATATTGAGTGAACAAAAGTAATATGATGGTTAAAAGCAAAGTGGGTGAATAAAAGCATGAATTGAGTTAAAAGCATTGTGAGTGAAAATTTTTATAATGTTCTCAAATTAAAAATCATTTCATGAGCTTAAAATAAATCTTTCACTTCTATAATGCACAATTACTCGCTAGTTGGCTGTACTCACTAATATCAAACCATATCTTACACGCATATTTGGAGAGAAAAGGAGGTGAGAGAATGAGAAATAAGGTGATGAGCTTAACAATTAAAATAGGGGGAAAACATGGGGCAATGTTGTAACAGTCCGTTTTTTAATGGTTTCGAAAACGATGGTTTTGAAATTTTATTTTCGATGTTTGAGTTCGTAAATATTAAATATTAATATTGAATAGATTAATATAAAAATATATTAAAATTTTCTCCTTTAATTTTGTTAAATTGATAGTTAATTATGGTACAGTGACTAAACTGTAAAAAATTATCGTTATAGATTTTTAATTAATTAAAAAACCAAATGAGCAATTATACCCTTTTTAATAATGACCGGTGGTGGATGTTAATTGTAATCCACTGATATTGTTAATTTAGATTAAAAATTAATTAATTAAACTTTAGTTAATTAAAACTAAAATAAATATATAAGCTAAAGTTAAATGAAAGTTATCATCTTCTTCTTCACGAAGCAAAAGAGGAGAATAGGGTTTTAAACTTTCAAAACTTTTGGACTTTAGTTTGTAAGTTTAATCAAGTTATTCTCTTGTATTTTTTATGTTTTTGAGGTTATGAGAGCATGATTTAACTAGCCCATGTGCCAATTTGCAAAATTGTTAAAGTTTCTAAAAGTTGTCATTGTTGATTTCTTGAATATTTTAGTGTTGAATTGATATATTTATGTAACCTCCTTAAACCGGTCTAGTCGTTATGTTCGAATTTTGAAGGTCACATGGGCCACTGTAATGGCCTAGTAAAACAATCGGATTCAGAAGTTTACTTTTGAAATCATTTGCTTATTCTACGGAAGATATGTTTGAGTAATTTTCTTAGTTTAATAGAAATTATTGGGTTTTAAATTAAATTGGGTTAGAGGTTATCTTGTAAAAACTCTTATGTGATTTGGAAAACTTAGTTGATATCAAATTTTACAAAAAAGATAAAAACGTTTGCTATTTAACGAGTTTTAAATCTAGAGACTAATTAGTAAAGATTTTGTATTTTTGAAAACTTTGTAGACGGAAAAAAGTATTTTTAACCAATTTTATATTTAAAATCAGGTTTCATGCATATTTAAGCATAATCATAAGTTTATTCAGTTTCAAACGTTTTGCTTGTAAGCAAACTAAAACTAACCCATGCCGCAGTCCAAATAAATTATTATAGTCCCCAAATAAAAATTGATAATTTAAAGTGAAATTACTTTTTAAAGTAAAATAAAAAGTCCAAGACGGTTCTCCGTATGTCGAGTCCAGATCCTAACCTCGTGAATTCCCTATAAAAACAATAAATTAAGGAGTGAGCTATAGAGCTCAATGTGAGTCTCAACACATAAATTTTTCTGTTGCAATAGGATAAAATAGTAACTCAAGCTAACAGTAACACAGTATAACAGATAACATAAATTATATCATGTATGTACATGCTCATGTTTAACAGTGCAACCTTTTTTTTAAAAAAATTCCTACCCATCATCCACTACATACCACAGTAAGAGTTCCCCAGAACTCGCCCATCCCTACACGCCACATTCTGGACATGCTACTAATATTTGCAGATAAACTGCCAGAAATATGTGGATAAATCACCAAAATTGTAGATAAATTGCTAGAAATATGTGGAATATAAACCACCCGATTGCAAATAAACTATCAGAAACTTTCTCCTTACATATCATCCCGATCTCTATGCAACGCATTATGGCATAACAGAATCAGAATCGATACAATAGGCATGCTTCAACATGCAATCAGTTTTAGTGGAAACAGAGGGCATGATTTTCATCATGCGTTCAGTAAAATGATGAAAGTAAATATGTTTTAACATGTAATCAAAATATCGGTAACAATATTATGCCATAATATCACAAAACATATGAATCAGGACAAAACATACAATAATAATATACACAATTTCGGTCAACTCAGAAGCCATAGCCAGAGGCACTTACATTTGGCCAACCTTAGTAAAGGGCTCAAATCTCATTCGGCTAACACCAAAGGCACTCATGCTTTCAGTTAGTCACAGTTAAGGCATAGATTCATACGGATACTACCAAACACACACATAAAACACTTATGGACAAGTCTTACGCAGATTACATTTGGTTAGAACTAGAGGTGATCATGGGTTGAGCTACTCGGCCCGGCCTGATAGCCCGCCCGAAAAATGGGAGGATTCGGGTAAAAATATAGGCTCGAAATATGAGTTTGGGCAAAAAAAAGAGGCCCGTTTAGAAAGCAGCCGCCTCTGTAAAACTTTTTACCTGCCCGGCCCGAATTATATATTAAATATATATTTTATTTTTAATCAGATATACTTTTTAAATTTACATATTATTTATTTATTTATTTGTTTTAATATTTGTTTTAAAATTTTTTTATTTAATGAAAAAAGTTAAAAAAATTAATATGGGTCGGGCCGGGCTCGGGCCTAGAAAATGGGCCTAAAATTTTGTCTGGGCCCGGCCCATGATCACCTCTAGTTAGAACCCACACCTTAATCCGTACATCTAAACAACATTAGATCTAATCCGCTATACTCCTTCACTACAGATCTGATCAGATCTCGTCTAGATTTGAACTTTGAATGAACAAAACACACCATATTAGATTTGTTTATGCTAGATCCGAGAAAAGATTTATAGATTCGATTACTAAACAAAAGAAGAACACTTACTCTTTTCTCTGATTTACATATCTGAAACAACAACACTCCTACAGATCAGGTTTGGTCTGACACGTCCAAATTTGAACCTTAAATAATGAATCACACATGTAATAGCCCATTTGTGCCTTGGCCCGTACAAACCAAAAAAATAAATACAAAAACAAAATAACAATTAATAAAAGTCCAATGTCTAGATTACAAAACAGGCCCAATTACACCTAGACCCAAATCACTAAATAACCCAGACAATTAAACCTTTTAACCCTAACCCAATTAACAAGCCTGACAGGCTCATTTCTTTTCAAACATTTTCAGCTTCTGGAAAACCCTAGTAGGGGCCTCGCGCCGCCACCTCCATACGAGCCACCGTCGGATATCACGCTGCCATCAGTGCGTGAATCTCGCCCCTATCGACGCCGTCCATACTTGCAAAAGACGATAATATAGCAAAAATTAGATTTATTTCTTTTTATTATTATTTTGTTTTGGTTATAAAAACCGAATGTAACTAGTGTAAGAGGGGGGATTTTTTTTACACATATGAAATCAACTCAGAGATCATCAAGGTTTTTATTTTTTTTTTCTTCCTTTTTTTCTTTCAAATCTGCCAACGTACATATAAAAAATTTTCACTTCTATTTTTTAAAAACTATATGCATATTTAAATAAACTATATATATACACATTAAAGTAAATATATAAAAAAAGAGAAAAAATCACCTGTTTCGGGCTTCGACTACCATGCACGGTGGTGCCGGACGGCGGCGGTGACCGGTCGGAGCCCTCGCCAGAAATCGCCAGGGAGAGAGAGAGGGGAGAGCTATTTCATTTTTTTTTTGGGGAAGAGAGGAAGAATGAAATTTAAAAAAAAAAATGGTTTATATAAGCCTCTAAAACGACGCAGTTTTGGGGTTGGCTTCAATTGGCCAAAACGACGTCGTTTTGCTCCCTTTGGCCGGCATGTTGACCCGACCCGGGGAGGATTCGCTTGTTTTTTGAAAAAGGGATTATTTATTCAGTTGGTCCCTCTGCTTTTGGGGCATGGCGCAATTAAGTTTTTTTTTTAATTTAGCCCTATACTTTTACTTACTCTTTCATTTTAATCCCACAACACATGGCGCCGTTTAGGAGGGCAGGAATATTTCCCATTTGGTGCTTCTCTTTTTTGTGCGCGTTGCTATGGGGCCTTAATTAATTTATTTCTTTTAAAATTTACCCCAAAGTTTTATTTTAAATTTAATTTCGTCCTTTTTCTTATTTCCTTTTATTATTTTGCTATTATTGTTATTATTTTGGTTATTATTTTTATCTTTAATATTATTATTACTGTATTTATTATTATTATTACATTCCTTATTATTAATATTGTTATTATTACTATTCCTATTATTATTATTGTTGTTGTTGTTATAATTACTATTCTTTTTATTATTATCACCATTAGTTTTAATATTATTATTGTACTAACCCATTTTGCCCCAAAACAAACCTAATTACAAGCCCCCAAACAAGCCCAATTTTCCTTAAACTAGCTCCGATTCTTATTGGCCCAATAGGCCTAAACACTAAAACCAATTCAGAACCCTAGGTTCTTGAGCTTCCTAGCCACGCTTCTCCACTGCTTTGTAAGCGGGTTTAGCGCCCGGGGCCTGCTTTGTCGACTTTCCAAGGAGCCTGCAAAATAGAGCAAAAATGGAGAAAACGACAAAAGAGGACAGCAACAAAAAATAGCAAAAATAAAAGCAAAAAAGCAATATTGTATCCTTTTTGTTTTTTCTTTCTTTCATTCGGCTATATAAGCCGAGCAAAAAGCAATGTACCGGGGGGAATTTTTTCGGAATCAAAAAAGAGAAAATACGAATTAGAAATCAAAAGAATGAACCCATTGTATTTCTTCCTCTCTTACGAAATTTCAGGAATAAAAAAGCAAAAAAAAAGGCATTCAAAGGTTGAGATCTCTCTGTTTTCATTTTTTTATCTACTGCTTATTATCATTTTATTATTTATTACTTTAAAAGCAAATGATTAAATAAAAGAACGAAAAGCATACCTCTCCTCCGTCGAAAACCCCTTTTCCAGTGCCAAAATCGGGCTAAAGGGGGTAGAGGGACACGCGGATTTCGTCGTTTGTGGGGGATTTAAAGCCGGAACCTTCAAACGAGCCTTCGAGCGGGGCTAAGACCCCCACCACCATAAAAGCCACATACCGGACACAGTGGTGGTGCGACGAAGCGACATGAAGCCCAATCGTCGGGCATGGGAGGGAGAGAGGAGAAACTTCAAAACTTCGATTTTTTTTTCTTCTTCTCTCTGTACTGAGACTGAAACAGAACAAAAGGGGGTTTTAAACAATGAAATAAAACGGCGCTGTTTGCTAAAGGGGGGTATGTGCATATCCCTTAAATGGGATAATTCTGCACTTGGTCCCCCTTTTTGCGGCGCTACTTAAATCAAGTCCCATTTCGCATTCTTCCTTTTTTTATTTTTACCCTATTATTTCTGTGATGTTTTGATTTGGTCCTTGTCCAGGTCATTTGAAACGCAGCGCACAAGGACCGGGATTATTTCCCATCTGGTCCCTCCCCATTTTCGCGCGTTACACTCTGGCCCTCGTAGCGTTCTTTTATTATTTAAATTATACCTTTTAATTTCATTTTAACGACGATTAAGTCCTTTTATTTTAACTCTTTATTTATTCATTTATTTATTTAATGGTTTAGTTATTCATTATTTTATTCGTTTATTTATTCGCTTATCTTGCTATTGTTATTGTTCATTCATTTATTTATTTCTTATCCTCATATATTGTTGCTTATTATTCTGCTTTTTTTTATTATTATACCTTTTATTTTACTACCCTATTTTTATTATTATTTTATTATTACGCATCTATTTGTTTATTTCTTACTCCTTTTTAGCAAATCCAAAATAGCATATATATATATATATATATATATATATATCTTTACCTCTTGCTTTCGTTGTTCGTTATTGTTATTCTTATTATTCTTACTATTGTTTTAATATTATGATTACTATTATTATTGTTTTTATTATTATTACTTTTGTTATTGTTATTTTACTACTATTAGGATTATTATTATCATTTATTATAACTATTATTTGTTTATTAACGTATTTTCATTATATTTTATTATTCCATATTTTGTTATTATTATTATTTTATTATTTTTAAACTATTGTACATAGTATTTCTTTATCGATTTGATATAGGTTTATATTTCTTGTCATCATTTATTTGCTATAGGCTTACGCTTTTGCAATCATTTTCTTTTGCTCTATTTATTTGTCTAGTGATTTATTATTTTTCACTATTATTGTTTGATTAGTTTTTACTTTATTTATGCCTTTATACTATTATTGTTGCCATCATTTTATTCTATCATACATATTGGCATTGAAGTTCATTTTTCATTTTACTACGATCATATCATATTTTATTCGATCTTTGAAATGAGCAAATACTTCGCGTTCTAAGGCTCGAAAGAAAATCATACCCTAACTTACTGGGTTTCGATTTCTTCTCGTTTAAAGCTAAACAACGGAATATCTCTTTTGAAGTTGTAATTTTAAAACAAAATACTTAATCTCGAAAATTCGAAATGTCGCGCCCTAACTTACTGGACTCGACACCTAGATACTTCGGGATAAGTTTCTTTTTCTTCCAAAATAGAGGCAATATTCCTAATTTAGATTTTCGGGAAAACGAGCTCTAACTTACTGGGTTCCGACTTCTCGATTCAACAAATGACGGAAGATCCTCTTCAAAAAACGAAAATCAAGTTTTAAAATACGAGCTTAATTTCGGGAGTTTAAAGTATTGCGCCCTAACTTACTGGACATGATGCTTTATCTCTTCGATAATAAGAGAGTCTTAACGTCCCTTTCAATTCCATCAAATTTTAGAAAATAAAAAGCATTGTATTTTCGAACCCTTTCAAAGTTTTCAACAAATAGGACATCAATCAATCAGTTTGGTACCAATTTTGGGCGTGTCGAGGGTGCTAATCCTTCCTCGCACGTAATCGACTTCCGAACCCGTTTTCTCAAAGTTCGTGGACCAAAAAAAGCATTGTTTTAGTAAATTAAATGTTTTATTAAAACAAAGGTGATCCGATCACACCAAATAAAGGTCGGTGGCGACTCTCTTCCTTCCTTTTTTTTTTTCAAAAATCGAGTCGACCGTGTCGTTTACTGTTTCACCAAAAAATGGTTACGACAGCTTGGCGACTCCACTGGGGATTCGAGGGTCAGGCCATAGATTGATTGATTTTTGTCCTTTTGATTAAAGTGGTTTCGAAAAATCATGCTTCTTTAATGCACTTTCAATATTGGTCTCGTAAATACTTTGGTATTGCATTGCAT
Organism: Gossypium rotundifolium; assembly: GCA_025506655.1. Classification (NCBI taxonomy): domain Eukaryota; kingdom Viridiplantae; phylum Streptophyta; class Magnoliopsida; order Malvales; family Malvaceae; genus Gossypium; species Gossypium rotundifolium. Next base: position 150,181,115 of record CP106728.1, read on the forward strand.
GACCGTTGTGGTCACACCTTTAAGTGGGAGCGAGGAGCTATGCCTTCGTGAGGTTTTCACCTCCGCATGGGCTAGTGGACTGCTTTCGGGATACATCCGTACCTATGTCTTCGTGAAGTTTTCACTTCTACATGGCCATAGGGAAATGTATTCCCCTGAACCGAACTCGGTCCGTATGAGCCTATAATGGGTGAGGAATGAGGAATCTGCTGGTTCGGGTACCTCAAACTTTAGAACTAAACCGCATATAGTGAGCCCTAGGAGCCCACCTCAGGTAGAGCTATGTCAAAACTTAGTGGTCACCCAGATAGGTGTTTGCTTATTTTACTTGCTTTATATTCCATGATACTAACTTGTTGTGTTTCATTCTTTTTGTGCATATCATTTCATATTTTAAGAGGCATCGATTCACGGTCAGTTTCTCAGTTAGAAAGCTGGTTATGGAAAGCGAATTCCTTGATAAAGTAGAAGGCAATGCGGCCGCCCGCACATGGTTAGAGCCAAGTCGATTAGAAAACAAGGGACTAAAAGCTAGAATAGCTGAGCTTGGGCTGTCTCTACACCACTATCGAAGTCAAGACTCGGAAAGCCAACTGAAGTCAAGTCTGAACAGAATCGAGAAAATGAAAGGTAAGGTTGAAGAGCTGGAATCGGCATCACACAGTAATGAGCTCCGGATTGAGCTTCTGGAAACAAGAGAAAGGCGTTGGGAGGAGGAGCTTCGCCATTCTTGTGAGCAAGTTAGAAGTCGGAACTACCTCATAGGTGAAGCGACAATCCAGATTCAAGAGGTAGCTGATCACTTACAGGCTTTGGCTGCGAAAGCTGACACATGGAGCGTGAGATATGAGCTACCACCGGGTCATGATCAAGAGCTAATCTCCTTAGGAAAATCAAAACCTTAGGCCTCAGGGCGAAAGCATATTTGTAATCTGCTTTATGTAAAGGTTTTGCCTTCTAATAAAGTTTTCTAAAATGAAGTTGATCAGAATCGATGTCTTCTTCCTGCATTCATGCATTTGCATTGCATCACATCATATGCATTTAAGTCCATACAGAGAGCCTAATTAGTTAAAATTAATACAGAGAGAAAGAAAAGGAAAATCTGGAAACTGAGAACCATTACAGTACACGTGCCAAGATAAAGAAAATGGATCAAAGATTTGAACAGCCCGAAAAGACTCGCAAGACCGGATGCAAGAGCAAATGGCAAAACTCCAACAAGAGATGAGGATCGGTGTTGGAGGCTCAGAATAACATGATGAATCAGTTGGCACAGCTGTTGGCCAATGAACGTGAGAAAGGAAAGGCGTTGTTTGCTAGTTTGGGAAACGATAATGACGACCTGCTTACCTCCGGGTTTTACCCGCCTAATACCCAAGTGCCACCGGAGGTGTATCCCCAAAGGCCATCTATCACGATTAGGCCTCAACAAGGGCAAAATGATATTAGACCACCCACGAACTCCCGCGTTGGCTCAAGATCCAATCTAGGAGAAAACCCAGCCAATCCCGATTTGAATATAGCAGAAAGGGACGGGGCAATAGTTGAACCCTCGAAGCAATTAGAGGATCGTTGTAGATGGTTGGAGGAAAAGTTCAAGGCTTTGGAAAATACTGATTACCACCATGGTTTTGACGCAAAAGACTTGAGTCTGGTTCCAGATTTAGTGCTTCCTCATAAGTTTAAGATGCTAGAATTTGAGAAGTACAACGGGACGCTTGTCCCGAGGCGCACATCACAATGTTCTCACCGTGGATGGCGGGCACCTTAATAATGACCGATTCTTGATTCACTGTTAAGATAGTTTGGCCGGGTCCACCGCCAAATGGTATAACCAGCTTAGTAGTGCCCAAATCAAGACGTGGAAGGACCTGGCACAGGCCTTCATGAAACATTATGGCCATATAGTGATATTGCTCTCGATAGAATCACGCCCAAAATATGGAGAAAAGCCGGTGAAAGTTTTAGACAAGATGCTCAATGATGGAGAGAGGTAGCAATACAAGTACAGCCACCGCTCTTGAAAAAAGAGACCGCCATGCTCTTCATTAACACCCTGAAGGCCCCTTTCATAACCCATATGATAGGGAGTACGACTAAAAGCTTTGCCGACATAGTAATGGCAGGAGAGATGATCAAACATGCAATCAGATGCGGCAAGATTAAAACAGGTGAAACCACTAGAAGGTCTGCTCCTAGAAAAAAGGATGACGAGGTGAATAATATAAACATGGGGTCAATTACCGTTAACCAAAGAAAAAGCGGTGACTCACGAGTATCAAGGTTCATCAAGGAAAGAATCTCGACAAGGAAAAACATTGAAAACTCCAATTTACGCCAATCCCTATGACGATAAGGAGTTGTATCAAAGTTTATTTGATGCACGTTGTGTCCCCCAATATCCAAAACCGATGCAACCTTCATACCCAAAATGGTATGACCCAAACACTCAGTGTGAGTACCACGCGGGGATCACGGGCTATTAGATAGAAAATTGCCTCACTTTCAAGAAATTGGTGGAAAATCTCATCAACATGGGTATTGTGAAGTTCGACGACGGAGCAATGGTATACCCGAAAAGAACCGAGGAATAAGAGTTTTCCGAACATCTGCCTTTATGTACTTGGGAGTGCTTTTGAACAATGAGAATGTGGAAGAAACATGTATTTTTAAAGCTAATCTAGAGTAATGTGTAAAACACACTTGTTGCTTCAAGCTTGGAAACAATAAGATTTCTTTTGAGAAGTAGGCTTGTGTCCAGAATTTTTATTTCAATAAAATGCATCTTTCTAAGTAAATATTTTCATTCTTTACATTTCATACTGAATATTCTTTCACTCATGACCATATCATACGAATAATCATCCTTAGGATAATTTATTCTTTGGATTTTCTACAATGGGCCCCTAGATATTAATGACATGAGCGACGCTGTTGTTGACTCCCTTTTTAGTGAGATATGTATCTAGAGGGATCTAACGACTTTGAAGATGACAAAGATTGCGACTTACTTCCCCAATGTAGATCCTACCTTATGAAGTGTCAATAGACACTATGAACTAACGAAAGAGATGAAGGCGGAAGCGTAGTTCCTTGTAGGAATAAGGCAAGGCATCGTTGAGCTATTTTCAGGAATTCAAGATGTTTTCACACGATCATATCAAGGCATGCCAAACTACTAAAACAGGGGTATGCTGTTAAGGTTGGGGTTTAAAAGAACCCACGTTTTACAACAGCCGAGCTAATCAAGAGGCTCGGGCTATTGGTTCACCAAGAAAGAGAAATTGCATCTGTTATGCCATAAAACGCCAAATCGAAGAAGACTGTGCCTTCTCCATTTTTCCTATATGAACATGGATGTTAACAAGCCAGTCTTTAGCCAACATCGATCCATATTCATGGTCGTTGGTTACCTCACTGAGAGGGTGAAGGTCGCTTCACATGTCAAAATTACAAAGTCAACAATAAATCGACTTCAACTTCAAATTCATTTTCAAAAAAAAACAAAAACAAAAAAACAAAAAATAAGAAAATAAAAAACAAAAATAAAAAACAAAAAAATAAAAACAAAACAAAAAGAAGAATAAGTGTGTGCAATGCCGTAAAGAAACGTGATGGCACAAATTTACAAATTGCTCAAAGAATGACACCATATCGATCAAAGAATGGCGCCTAAACCATTCAAATTTTTGAAAAACGACCGAGACTTGTAAAGGTTGGCATAGAGAAGTTACCATTTACCTTCTAGGTTTATTGAACGTTGGCGAGGACTTTCGCCGGGGCATCTTTCCCATTGGTTTATGAAAGGGAAACAATTATTGGAAGATAGGATTCCTTTTCCCAAGCTTGGATTGAATTAGAGGAAGCAGAATGCCTCCAGTAAGCTTGATTGAAAGTATTCAGTAGGGTCAAATGTACCAAAAAAAAAAAGGGGGATACGGGCTTGACAAAAAGGTTCGCTCAAGAGTATTTCAGGAAGATGACCTAGCATTAAGAGAGATTTTTCTTATCCAAAAGAACTCCAAAGAAAAGTAAATGCCTTATACAGCAAAGAAGGCCTATTCTAGGGAAACATGAGTGTTAACCAAGATGGATGACAAGGACCTGCTCAATCCGGTGAGTTCAGATTCAATAAAAAAAAAGTTTTCCAAAAAAAATGAAAACCACGAAAAAGAAAAAGAGAAGAAAAAAGTGAGGCCAGGGTGAAAACCCGTAAAGGGCGCTTTGAGACCAATGGGTATTTGAGTTGAAAACCCGAAAAGGGCAGCTCAAAATTTTGATCGAAAGTAGGGCATACAGTGGTCTTGCTACGCTCGAAGAAGTATGTTACGTCTCGGGGCATCGACAAAGTACTCTGGATCCCCTAAACACGTATTAAGCTCAAAATGGTCCTCAAGGAGTTGGAATAGAGAAGCTCAAGCTGCGATATCTGGGGCACTTGGTTTCCATTTTACCCATTTTCGTTACTTGTGGTTATTTTATTCCTTTCAAAATACCACCGATAGAATTCTTTCTTAATTACCTTTGCTAGCTTTGATTAACTTGTTTGTTTCGAGCTATGCTCCCTATTAATTTCCTTTTTGTCCATTGTTACAATCTTTTTTAGGCATTTTGCGTTGAAATAACGATTAGTGGACTAATAATACTTTCATAAAAGGAGTTTTGCATATTACTCTGGAAGCTTCTGAATAATACAAGGACCTGAAATAGGACTATTGTTTAGAACTCACTCAGCTCAAGGTTTGGAAATATTGGAGAAAGATGATTATCTCTTTGGACCTTTATTGGTTGAACAAAAGACAATACATTGCATCGGTGATACGACCTTGACAGATAACGAGCAATGTCAACCCAGCAGTACAAAGGGATCATTCTCGAGAAAAGAAAAATGATACTCTGCATTCATGCACATATCAGGCCTACACATCTGGTTATTACACCAGTGAATGGTGTAACAGATCAAATTGATCCTATTCCTCAGAGTTACAGCAGGATGGATAGAAGAAACCAAATGTTATTCTCCTAAAGTTGCAGTGAGAGATACAAACTTTATGTCCCAGGAGGTACAGTGGAAGAGACCTTGAAATTACAGCGGGGCAAGCTTGTTGAGCATACTATGATCATTTCTTTGGGTTTTCTATCAAAGATACTGGCTGAACGAGAAAGCATGATAGCGTATCAGTGATAGGACATTAATGGACTACGAGCAATGATGACCCTAAGCATTTAAAAAAAGGGATCATTTCATTTTGCATTCATACATCATTTCAAAGCACGTTTAGTTAAGAGCATTCGACTCATTGCATCCTAATCATCATAAAAAGACCATTCTCATGACATTCTGCATTCATGCAAATGTCACCCATTGTCATTTAGTTAGGAGCATTCGATTCATTCTGAGCATTGCATCCTAATCATTGTAAAAAGACCATTCTCACGACGTTCTGCATTCATGAAAGTGTCGTCTATAACACATGTAGTTAGGAGGCTTTGAGTCATTTTGATCATAGCATCCTCATCATTTGTATAAACATGAGCACACAAAATTAATTCTACAGGACAGGTTCCTCAAGGAACGGTGTAGCGATATTAAAGTTTAGATTTTTGTTCCCTCAATATGGTAGTGGGGCAGACTGAAGATTGAAGTCTTCCTGAATATAGTAAGGAAGCACATTGGAAAGTTCAGATTTTGCTCCTTCGAGATGGTAGAGGAGCAGGCTGAAGATTGAAGTCTTCCTGAAGGCGGTAAGGAAGCAAATTGGAAAGTTCTCATTCTCATTTCTCGACGCTCCAAGAGAGTAGGTTGAGATTACAAATCCTGCCTCCCGAGTTAACAATGAGGATCAATCCTTAATTTTTGAAGTTTCAAGAAGAGAAGATGGAGATTACAAATCTCTTCTCCTCAATTCTTATTTCCTCAAGTTCCCGTGGAGTAGGTTGAGATTACAAATCCCGCCTCCCGAAAGTTAACAATGAGGTTACTCCTTAATTCTCTAAAGTTTCAGAGAGAAGATGGAGATTACAAATCTCTTCTCCCTGAATTCTTATTTCCTCAAGTTCCGTGGAGTAGGTTGAGATTACAAATCCGCCTCCCGAGTTAACAATGAGGATAAGTCCTTATTTTCTTTGAAGTTTCGATAGAGAAGATAGAGATACTGAATCTCTTCTCCCTAAATTCTTATTTCCTCAAGTTCCGTGGAGTAAGAAGCGGTCGAAGATTCACCGTGTGATCCCGAGTTTGTTTGGGATCGATTAAAAAAGCGATTTGACCTTCCGGGTTACAGAAGCGGATCAAGATATCACCGGTGGTCCTTGAGTTTGCAAGGATCGATTGAAGATAACAGCTTCGACATTCCCGGGTTGTAGGAAGCGATCGAAGATATCACCTAGTGGTCCTTGAGTTTGCAAGGATCAGATTGAAGATAGCAGTTTTGACATTCCTGAATTTGCAAGAGCAGATCGAAGATAACAAGTCTGGCGATCCTGATGTTACAGGAGCGGATTGCAGGAGCAGGTCGAAGATACAAGGCGCAACAGAATAAATTGGAGCTACAAGTCCTATCTCACCAAAGCAACGGTGGAATAGAATCGAAACAACCGGATGCGGTGGACTGAATGGGCTACCAAGAAAAGAGCACCAAAAGAAGTTAAGGCCCACCGAGACCGGGCAAAATGGGTCTTTCTTATGTCTTTGCTCTATTGTTGCTATACGACAATGAGCAAAGAGGGCACCAGACTAACCCATTTTGCCCCAAAAACAAACCTAATTACAAGCCAGCCCAACAAGCCCAATTTTCCCTTAAACTAGCCCGATTCTTATTGGCCCAATAGGCCCAAACACTAAAACCAATTCAGGAACCCTAGGGTTCTTGAGCTTCCTAGCGCCGCTGCCTCCACCTGCTTTGCAAGCGGGTTTAGCGCCCGGGGCCTGCTTTGTCGACTTTCCAAGGAGCCTGCAAAATAGAGCAAAAATGGAGAAAACGACAAAAGAGGACAGCAACAAAAAATAGCAAAAATAAAAGCAAAAAAGCAATATTGTATCCTTTTTTTCTTTCTTTCATTCGGCTATATAAGTTTAGCAAAAAGCAATGTAAATGGGAATTTTTGGGAATCAAAAAGAGAAAATACTGAATTAGAAATCAAAAGAACGAACCCATTGTATTTCTTCCTCTCTACGAAATTTCAGAATAAAAAGCAAAAAAAAGGCATTCAAAGGTTGAGATCTCTCTGCTTTTCATTTTTTATCTATCGCTTATTATCATTTTATTATTTATTACTTTAAAAGCAAATGATTGAATAAAAGAAAGAAAAGCATACCTCTCTGTCGTCAAAACCCTTTTCCAAAGCCAAAATCGGGCTAAAGGGGTAGAGGGACACGCGATTTCGCTGCTTGTGGGGATTTAAAGCGGAACCTTCAAACGCGCTTTCGAATCGGGCTAAGACCCCCACCACCACAAGCGTCTGGCCACCGGACCGGTGGTGGTGCGACGAGATTACTAAGCCCAATCGTCGGGCATGGGAGGAGAGAGGAGAAACTTCAAAACTTCGATTTTTTTTTCTTCTCTCTCAGACTTGAGACCGAAATGTAACAAAAGGGGTTTTAAACAATGAAATAAAAGCGGCATTGCTTGCTAAAGGGGTATGTGCATATCCCTTAAATGGGATAATTCGCACTTGGTCCCCTTTTATGCTGCTTACTTAAATCAAGTCCCATTTCAGATTCTTCCTTTTTTTATTTTTGCCCTATTATTTCTGTGATGTTTTGATTTGGTCCGTGTCCAGGTCATTTGAAACACAACAAGACAAGGACCGGATTATTTCCCATCTGGTCCCTCCCCATTTTCGCGCGTTACACTCTGGCCCTCGTAGCGTTCTTTTATTATTTAAATTATACCTTTTAATTTCATTTTAACGACGATTAAGTCCTTTTATTTTAACTCTTTATTTATTCATTCATTTATTTAATGGTTTAGTTATTCATTATTTTATTCGCTTATTTATTCGCTTATCTTGCTATTGTTTTTGTTCATTCATTTATTTATTTCTTATCCTCATATATTGTTGCTTATTATTCTGCTTTTTTTTATTATTATACCTTTTTATTTTACTACCCTATTTTTATTATTATTTTATTATTACACATCTATTTGTTTATTTCTTACTCCTTTTTAGCAAATCCAAAATAGCATATATATATATATATATATCTCTTTACCCACTGCTTTTCGTTGTTTGTTATTGTTATTCTTATTATTCTTACTATTGTTTTAATATTATGATTACTATTATTATTGTTTTTATTATTATTATTACTTTTGTTATTGTTATTTTTACTACTATTAGGATTATTATTATCATTTATTATAACTATTATTTGTTTATTAACGTATTTTCATTATATTTTATTATTCCATATTTTTGTTATTATTATTATTTTATTATTTTTAAACTATTGTACATAGTATTTCTTTATCGATTTGATATAGGTTTATATTTCTTGTCATCATTTATTTGCTATAGGCTTACGTTTTTGCAATCATTTTCTTTTGCTCTATTTATTTGTCTAGTGATTTATTATTTTTCACTATTATTGTTTGATTAGTTTTTACTTTATTTATGCCTTTATACTATTATTGTTGCCATCATTTTTATTCTATCATACATATTGGCATTGAAGTTCATTTTCATTTTACTACGATCATATCATATTTTATTCGATCTTTGAAATGAGCAAATACTTGCGTTCTAAGGCTCGAAAGAAAATCATACCCTAACTTATCGGGTTCCGGTTTCTTCTCGCTTAAAGCTAAACAACGAATATCTCTTTTGAAGTTGTAATTTTAAAACAAAATACTTAATCTCGAATTCAAATGTCGCGCCTAACTTATCGGACTCGACACCTAGATACTTCGGGATAAGTTTCTTTTCTTCCAAAATAGAGGCAATATTCTAATTTAGATTTTTGGGAAAACGAGCTCTAACTTCATCGGGTTCCGACTTCTCGATTCAACAAATGACGGAAGATCCTCTTCAAAAACGAAAATCAAGTTTTAAAATACGAGCTTAATTTTGGGAGTTTAAAGTATTGCGCCTAACTTCATGGACATGATGCTTTATCTCTTCGATAATAAGAGAGTCTTAACGCCCTTTCAATTCCATCAAATTTTAGAAAATAAAAGCATTGTATTTTCGAACCCTTTCAAAGTTTTCAACAAATAGGACATCTATCAATCAGTTTGGTACCAATTTTGGGCATGTCGAGGGTGCTAATCCTTCCTCGCACGTAATCGACTTCCGAACCCGTTTTCTCGAAGCTCGTGGACCAAAAAAGCATTGTTTTAGTAAATTAAATGTTTTATTAAAACAAAGGTGATCCGATCACACCAAATAAAGGTCGGTGGCGACTCCCTTCCCTTCCTTTTTTTTTTTCAAAAAAATCGAGTCGACCTTTGTCGCTTTCATTGTTTCACCAAAAATGGTTACGACAATTACTACTATTTTATTTTTAATACTACTTTTATTTTTACTATTACTTTTATTATTATTTTCATTACTATTAATATTACTATTATTACTATTATTATCACTAATTTAGTATTATTATTATTTTACTATTATAATTATTATTTTAATTTTACTACTACTATTTTTAAATTTTATTTATAATTAACTTTATTATTATTATTATTATACTCGCTTATTATTATTATTTTTATTACTACCACTCTTTTTTATATATTATTATTACTATAATTATGTCTATTACTATTATTATTATTATTATTATCATATTTATTATTAGTTTTATTTTATTATCAACATTATTACCACTACACCAAAAATGTATTTTCAATGGCGTTTTTAGTGGCGTTTTAAATAAAAACATACAAAATTTATACATTAGCGTTTGAATGAAAACGCCGCCAAAAAAGAGCAATCGTATGCTTATTAAAAAATGTCATTAAAGTATGTCTTTAGCGCGCTTTACCAAAAACGCCGCTAAAGTATGTCTTTAGCGGTGCTTTACCAAAACGCTAAAAATCAGCCTTTAGCGACGCTTTCCCAAAACGCCGCTAAAAGTCTGGCTTTGCTTTTCTAAAACGCCGCTAAAGTCGGCCTTTAGCGGCGCTTTCCTAAAACGCAATGCTAAAATCGGCCTTTAGCGGCGCTTTCCTAAAACGCCGCTAAAATCGGCCTTTAGCGGCGCTTTCCCAAAAACCGCTAAAAGTAATTTTAAAGTTTTTTGGATATATATGACTTATTGTTTTAAATTTATATATTAAATAATTTTTATATAATTGTAAAGAGATAACATTAATTTTAATACATTAAAATTATGATTCTAGTTTTAAATTATTTAAGAGAAAATATTTGTTAAAAATGAAAAAATATTCAATAATTTCTTATATAATCGTAAAGGAGATAGTATTAATTTTAAAATAATGAATATTAATTCTCATGATTATTTAGGGGTTATGGTTTAACATATATAGTTTAAGGTGTAAGGTGTAGGAGTTACTTGTTTTAATGTTTAGGGATTATAGTTTATGATTTGCGCTTTAAGGTTGTCCTAGGGTTTAGAATTTATGGTTTATGATTTATGGTTTAGGTTTAGGGTTTATAATTTAGGTTTAAGGTTCATGGTTTAGTGTTTAGGGTTTAGGATTTTAGGGTTTTAGGGTTTATGAGGGTAAGTTTAGTGTTTAATTTTTTGCCTTAGTGTTAAAGGCTTAGCATTTAGTGTTTAGTGTTTAGGTCATAAGGTTTAGGGGTTAATGTTTATAGTTTAGGATTTTAGTTGTTTAGAGTTTATAAAGGTTTATAGTTTAGGGTTTAGATTTTGGGGTTACGTGTTTAAGGTTTTATAGGTTTTAGGGGTTTAAGGGCCGACTTAGGGTTTGGATGTAAACAAACTAGTGTTGATAAAGGTTCAGGGGTTAATGTTTATAGTTTAACATTTTAGTTGTTTAGAGTTTATAAAGGTTTATAGTTTAGGCCGGGTTTAGATTTTAGGGTTACGTGTTTAAGGTTTTATAGGTTTTAGGGGTTCAGGGGCCGACTTAGGGTTTGGATGTAAACAAACTAGTGTTGATAAAGGTTTAGGGGTTAATGTTTATAGTTTAGGATTTTAGTTGTTTATAGTTTATAAAGGTTTATAGTTTAGGGTTTAGATTTTGGGGTTACGTGTTTAAGGTTTTATAGGTTTTAGGGGTTTAGGGGTGACTTAGGGTTTGGACGTAAACAAACTAGTGTTGATAAAGGTTCCAGGGGTTAATGTTTATAGTTTAGGATTTTAGTTGTTTAGAGTTTATAAAGGTTTATAGTTTAGGTTTAGATTTTGGGGTTATGTGTTTAAGGTTTTATAGGTTTTAGGGGTTTAGGGGCCGACTTAGGGTTTGGACGTAAACAAACTAGTGTTGATAAAGGTTCAGGGGTTAATGTTTATAGTTTAGGATTTTAGTTGTTTAGAGTTTATAAAGGTTTATAGTTTAGGTTTAGATTTTGGGGTTACGTGTTTAAGGTTTTATAGGTTATAGGGGTTTAGGGTCGACTTAGGGTTTGGATGTAAACAAACTAGTGTTGATAAAGGTTTAGGGTTAATGTTTATAGTTTAGGATTTTAGTTGTTTAGAGTTTATAAAGGTTTATAGTTTAGGGTTTAGATTTTCAAAACTCATGCAATACTCTTTCATCCTCTTCGATCTATTATTATTTATTTAATTTTTATATTGATTAATTAATATAAAATTTATTTGTAATTAATATATATATATATATATGAATATTCAAAGTAAATAATATGAAGAAAATATTTAAAATAAATACTATATGAATTAATATAGATTAAAACTTTAAAATAAAATAATTTAACATGAATTTAAAATAAAATATAACAATAAAAATAGCAAAGATTTTGTATGAAGACAAAACGTACTTAATTCAAACAAAACAAAATTAAAAGACTATTTTATAATAAATAAAAATCATTTAAATATGCACAAGGATTAAACTAAAGTGCGCGTAATTTATCGGAGGCTAAACCAAAGAATATTTTGAAATCAAAATGCAGCACATGATAGGATTAGATTGAAATAATGCATAGATTGTATAGTTCAATTTATAAAACAATGAAATGCATAACAAGCTTAATCGAAAAACAATACGACAAAGGAGGACTACACGCAAAATATTCCATCATTTCTCAAAGACGGCGTCGCTTCAAGGCTATTAAACCGAGCCTAAACAAATTCGCTTTTCTTGGCCACCAACCCTTTCTCCGTAATCCCTTTGATGAAATTCTAGCCCTTTTCATTTTCCCTTTCAACCAAGCCCCAAATCGATTTCCTATCGACGATCCACCATTTCAATCGGTGGTGAGAGGGAAGGCTTCGATGTGTACACCTCCGACGATTGTAAGAGGCTCCTATTTCCTTTGGGCACGCTTTCGACGAAAGAGTCAAAGCCTAGACGACGCCGCCCAAATCAGTATCCTTTTCCTTCCCTTTTTTTTTTTCACACGAGGAAAAAAAAGAAAGAAATCGATGCTACAAATTGGATTCCAAAGAAAAATCAAGGAGAATAAGATCGAAAATGAACCTTTTGAATCTCTTTTCGGTTTCTCTTGCTCAGATTCGAGATGCGTAATAAAGGTGCATAAAAATTTACAGGATGGATGGTTCGGTTTTATGCTTAATCGAAATATAATTTTTGTATACATATATTTTTTCTGCTTTCTCTGCTAATGGCGCTGCTTTGCAAATAAATTTTATATTAATTTTTATATTGATTAATTAATATTAAGAAAGTACGTCTTCGAGAAGAACCTTGGCGACTTGGGGTTCATAGCATTCCATATTTTCTTTTTATTTTAACTTGAGTTTCTCTCATGAATTAAGAAGCATTGGAGTGTTCAAAGATTTGTTTGTTTATTTATTTTATTAATTTGGTAGCTAACCATTATATCACCTGCGACAAGACTTGTGATATTTGGAATGGTTACAAATATAGGAATTAAAAAAAGTTAGGCTTCTATTGTTTCCTTGTATGAGCATTCAAGATAATCTCAATGGTCCAAGAGATGCCATTCTGCTTGAGCCGCAAGTTGCATGAGGAAACCGAAAGTTGTTTTTGATTTCATTGACAACAATTTGCCATTTTGAACATTAAGGTTGGACAAGATTTCGGTCAACTCTAGCTTTCATTCAATTAAATAGAATTTCTCAACCAAGCAACTTACAATGTCAATCCTGCTTTGAACTGAAATGGTGATGGAAATTTGTGACTAGAATGAAACACCCCACACCCGCCCACGAGCCCGAACCGGATCTCGTATGTTCCTAAAGTAAATCGATTTCAAAATCATTTCGATACTTAGAGAAAATTGTAAATTTTGGAAAAACTATTATTTTCATTGGGCTTAGATTGAAACCCATTTATTTGATCTTGTAAGCCCATTTAATGAAATACATCCAATAAAGTTCTTAGCATGAAACTTAACAATAAGCAAACATAAAGTATAATCCACCGGGCCTTAAGGCCTTATTACATCATGTAAAACCCAAAATAGAATAAAAGTAACAAAAAAAATAAATTAAAATTTAAGTTCAACTAAATGAAATTTTTCGCATGTAGCATGGCCTCCTCTTGGTCCACCGGCCCGGTCCGTCACTGCTTATCACCTGAAAAAAATAATTCCCACAATGGGGTGAGTCAACAGACTCAATGTGCACACCATACTATCATTCAATAAATCAGGCATTCATGTTCAAATCATTAAGTCCATACAATAATGAAATTATGATGCAACCCAAACCCAATCCTAATTAGCCATCCACTACTCTCCCTGCACTAACCTCGCACACCGTGGGGACTACTAAGTCAACCTCCATCCGCTACTCTCCACGTTGTGTCATTAGACACTATAATCAAATTTAAACGTTGTGTCATTAGACACTATTGTAACCGGTTACCAAAATTTTGCAATGTGACCGTAGTCAACATATTTCGTGGTGAGACCAAGTCAACACCTTCAAGGTGAGACCAAGTCAACACTGCTCTCCCCTTTCACATAAATCCCGAATGCCCCAAAACATATATATATCATAACTTAATTTCATGTTCATATTTATATATTCGCATGTTATTAAATAACATTTTCACAATCCTATCGTAAGTAGGAAACGCACTGGTACTTTTTGCCACATTTGTGGTACATAGCCACATTCACATTATTATTCATATCATATATTAAAATATTTAGCCATATAATATCGAAGGATAGTAAGGGTACACACTGCTTCGCTTAATAGATTCCTTGAGATCTCGAGAATCCGATCTAATTTTAGATCTATTAATTCCTATATTCGCCCACCAATTAAAACACATTAATAATCCTTTTTGGCTTAAACAAAACCAAATCCTAGTAGGATTTGTAAAAGGAACTCACCTTTGCCGATTTGGTGTTTACACAAACCCAAAACTTCGTTTTCCTTTACTTGTTGTTTGGCCAACCTTAAAACTTCACAAAATTAGTTTTCGCTTTCTAATAATTATGGATCTAATCTAGGTAATCACATGAACCCTTGGCGAATGTATAGACTCACTTACCTCGGATCCCAAGTTTGATCTTTATTTCAATTTCTGCCAAATCACTTGTTAGATTAGATCTATTGTTTGATTATGAAAGGGATCTCTTTCCGAGTGTATATTGATGTACTTACTCGCTTGAATCCCTAAAATCCCTTATGCTATTCGCCATGAACATGAGTAGGGATTAGTACCAATTTTGGTAAAAAGAAAAGAATAGAAGTTGATGACCACGATCTTACCCTTTTGATGTTGAGGATGATTTCTCCTTTACTTAGAATTGACAGGGTTCGGCTTTGATAAAAGAAACAGAGGAGAAGAGAAGAAAAGAAGATGGTATTTTGTTCAAAGAGAATTCGCAAAAGGGAGGAGAAAAAAGCTATGAAAATTTCGCACACACTAGGAAAGATGAGAGAATGGACTTGATTTTCCTCTTTAATCGAAATTGATATGCCAAGAGTCCTTGACTTGGCCATTACTCCCCCACAAGTGATAATATTATCATTTAATTATCACTTTAATTAAATTAGAGTATTTTATCCATCCTTTATCTCCTTAATTATTTTATTAAAAGAAATCCCTTTACTTAACACTTAATTAAACAAGTTTTAACCGAAGTAAAACTCCTCTAATTTCAAGAAGCTTGTGCCGTCCCACCTTTTGGCCTTGGAGGCAAAATAAAGCCTTCATTATTTGCTTCCTGGATGACTCAAGCTCAGGCCCAAAAACCTCTTGTATTTGGGCCATTTTCTAAGGCCTTAGGTGGCATCTTCAGGCCACATTTCCAAGCCCGATTGTGTGTCAAAATTCACCAACTTTTTCTTTTAAGGCCCTCTTGCCCTTATCTCCTATTTTGGCTTTAAAATTTGTCATTTCGCCTTATTTCTAAGTTTCCTAAAATTTTCACATGGCTCAGAATCTTGCCATTTCCTTACATCTTCGTGTTTCCAAAATGTTCAGTTTCCAAAATGTTTAGGTTTCCAAAATGTTCGTGTTTCCAAAATGTTTAGGTTTCCAAAATGTTCGTGTTTCCAAAATGTTCGTGTTTCCAAAATGTCTAAGTTTCCAAAATGTCTAAGTTTCCAAAATGTCTAAGTTTCCAAAATGTCCATTTCCATTTCCATTTTTCATTTCCATTTCCATGCATTTCTAGGTTTCAAAAGTATCAAAAATTTATTCATAGTACTTGAAACTTGTCATTTCATACAATTAAACTGAAATGCATAGGCCCTATTCAGATGTTACGCTTCTACCCTTAAACAAAATTTCGTCCCGAAATTTCCTAACTAAAATAGTTGAGGGTATTGTTGTCTCATTGCCTCTTCTCGCTCCCATGAAGCTTCTTCCGCTCCATGATTGCCCATAGCACTTTGACTAGAGGAACTGCCTTCTTCGTAGTACCTTTACATCACGCTCCAAGATCCGAATCGGTTCTTCCTCATAGGATAAGTCCGCCTTAGTTCCACCTCTTCAACCAAGACCACATGAGATGGATCCGATCGATAGCGACGTAACATGGACACATGAAATACGCCATGCATCTGCTGCAATTCTAGTGGCAACTCTAATTGGTATGCCAACGCCCAACTCGCTTTAGTACTTGATAAGGCCCTATAAATCTTGGGCTTAGCTTTCCTTTCGCCAAACCTCATTACCTTCTTCCAAGGTGAGACTTTCAGAACACTTGATCTCCCACTTCAAACTCTATTTCCTTTCGCTTAAGATCTGCGACGACTTTTGCCTATCGAGGCTTCTTTTAACCGTGTCTCTAATTAACTCAACCTTCTCTTCGCCGCCGCCACCAACTCGGACCCAAAACTCTGCGTTCTCCTAACTCGGTCCAACAAGTAGGGTTCTACACTTCCTTCCATACAATGCTTCAGATGGTGCCATCCGAATGCTAGCTTGATAGTCGTTTGTTGTAGGCGAATCTGCTAAAGGCAAGTAATCTTCCCACTTCCTCGAAAATCCATTACATGCCTCTCAACATATCCTCCAACACTTGTATAACCTGTTCAGATCGCCTGTCGATTGTGGATGAAAAGCCATCGTGAAGTCTAGCTTAGTGCCTAAAGCTTGATGAAGTGCTTTCCAAAATCGAGACGTAAACCTTGGGTCTCTATCGAGATGATCGACATTGGTACTCCATGTAATCTCACAATTTCGCCACATACAACTTAGCCAACTTCAAGGGAATAATCCATTCGATCGGGATAAAGTGTGGGACTTGGTTAAACGGTCCACTATCACCCATACCGAGTCCTTCTTAGTAGGCGTGGGGGAAGCCCACTAACTAAGTCCATGGTAATTCTTTCCCACTTCCATTGGGGAATCTCGATTGGTTGGAGCAATCCCGATGGAACTTGGTGTTCAAATTTTAACTTGTCGACATGTCAAACATTTCCCCACAAATTCACTACTTCGCCTGGTCGACCACCAAAATTGTTCTCTTAGATCTCTATACGACTTGATGCCTTCGGATGCATAGCACAAGGGCTACCATGCGCTTCCAAGAATCCTTTGTCTCAACTCCTTATTCTTCTAAGATACAGACTTTACCCTTGTAGCACAATACTCCTGCATTGTTGACATCATAATCCTCTAATCCCCTTGCATACTTGTTGCAACTTAGTACTTAAGTCATTATCACCAACCGTCCCTCCTTCACTTCCTTTAGCCACGTGGCCCGACTTGCAACTCGCCAACAAAGCTTCCATCATCATACGACTTATATGAGCGAACAAAGCCCATAGATCCGATACAACCTTCCGACTTAGGGCATCGGCTACTACGCTCACCTTGCTCGATGATACTCTATCGAATCGTAGTCCTTTAGCAATTCCACCCACCTTCGTTGCCTCAAGTTCAACTCCTTCGAGTTAATAAATACTTAAGGCTCTTGTGATCTGTAGATAATCGACCTTTCTCCATAAAGGTAGTGCCTCCAAACCTTATATGAAAACTACATTGCTAGCTCTAAGTCATGAGTTGGGTAGTTAAGCTCATGAGGCCTTAGTCGCCGTGATGCATAAGCAACCACTTTGCCCTCTTGCATTAACACACAACCTAACCCCAGATGCGAAGCGTCCACAAGACACCACAAATTCTTTTCCGCCTCCGATCAATTAACACTGGAGCCTCTCAACACCTTCTTAAGCTTTTCAAAGCTCTCCTCTTTTATTAGTCCATTCAAGGTACTTCCTTCCTTAGTAACTTGGTTAAAGGTGCGGCTATTGATGAGAATCCTTCCACGAACCTTCAGAATAGCCTTTGCCAAGCCTAAGAAGCTTTGGTTTCACCACGGACCTAGGTGGTTTCCAATCCAACACCGCTTCAATCTTCCTAGGATCCACTCTTATTCCTTCTGCGGATACCACATGTCCTAGGAATGCCACCTCCTTAAGCCAAAATTCGCACTTCTTGAATTTGGCATGAGCTTCTTTTCCCTTAACACTTCCAACACCACTCGGAGATGTTCATCATGCTCCTCCTCCGACTTCGAATACACCAAAATATCATCGATGAACACAACAACGAATCTATCCAAGTAAGGTTGGAAAATCCGATTCATCATATCCATGAACGCGGCTGGAGCATTTGTCAACCCAAACGGCATCACCACAAACTCGAAGTGACCATATCTTGTCCTAAAAGCGGTCTTATGGATATCAGCCTCCTTCACCTTCAACTGATGGTATCCCGACCAGAATCGATCTTCGAAAATCTGCAGCTCCTTTCAAATGATCGAACAAGTCCTCGATCCTTGGCAAGGATACTTGTTCTTAATGGTCAACTTATTTAATCGACAAGAATCTATGCACATACGCATAGTTTCGCCCTTCTTCTTTACAAATAAGACCGTGCTCCCCACGGACACACTGGCCGGATGAACCCACGGTCCAACAGTTCTTGTATCCGAGCCTTGAGCTCCACTAACTCCTTTGGTGCCATTCTTGATGGAGCGATTGACACGCGAGTCGCCCCTGTAGCAAATCAATCCCAAATTCCACCTCCCATGTTCTGGGGTATTCCGTGAACTCTTCCGAAACACATCCACAAAGTCCCTTACCGTTCTAACTCCATTAACACCTTCCTCCTTTCCACCTATCGCGACTTACAAAGGCTAAGAACGCTTTGCAACCTTTCTTAACCATCTTCTCACCTTGGTCAAAACTACATTAGATAAATAGTTCCTCCTTTCTCCGATCATTATTACCACTTCATCTTCCGGTTCTTAGCTCCATACGCTTAGTCAAGACAATCCAACATGGCTCGTGTTCTCGCTAACCAATCCATTCCGAGTATAAGCTCAAACTCTCCGGGGTAACTCCATTAAGTCCGCCGAAAGTTCACTCCCCAATCTCTGGGGTACATTCCAAAGATCTTGTCTACCACTATAGTTTGGCCTAATGGGCTTACTACATCATCTACCTATCGAGAGTTCGTAGTTCAGGCCTAGTGTTTTTACTACACTACTTGTTACATAGGAATGGGTCGAGCCCACATCAATCAAAGCAAAGTAGGGTTTGTCAAAATAAAGAACGCATCTGTTATAACATCCGCTGGCCTCAATCTTCCTTCGACAAACCGCATAAGCCAAACCCGGTTGTCTTGCATCAAGATTAGCATTAGTACTCGACCACGTGCCACGGCCTCTGCCTGCACCACTACCACGGTTACATCAACCACGACCCGCTGAGGTCATCAGTCCGCCTCTACCGGCCCTGCTAGCATTCTAACTACCGGCTTGGCTCTCGTCGATTGTTTGGGACAATCTTAAACATATGGTCCTTGGACCCACACCTAAGACATGCTCCTATCTTTTTCCAACACTCCCTAGATGCCTCTTTCCACAATACTCACAAGGATCGAATCGCTCACTGTATCAAAATTTTGTTGATTTCGTGGCCCGTCAACCCGAGGCCTCTTGTAACCCTTTCCCGATGATCCAAACCCTCTTTGGCCTTATTCTTATCCACGGTCCGCTTAGTAGCATCCTTAATCCTTCGCCACCTTGGCCTTTTCTACCAAAACAGAGAATTCCGCTCACGATGCGGTGCTATTAATCAGATCTTAATCATCTCTCACCCGTTCTCAAAATCGGACACATTTTTCATGCTCGATTGCCACTACCTCGAGCATAACGGCTCAACCTCGAAATTTCGCCTCATATTCTACGACGGACTTACTCCTTGTACTAACCCTAGAAAAGCCTTCCTCTGCTCATCTCAGATACCGTTCCCACATACTTCTTCCGAAAGGCCTCTTTAACAAATTCCTGTGTCGATTTTCACTACGGTACCATCACGAACAAATAACCACCATTGATACGCTTCATCGCGTAATAATGCCACCATCCTTTCACTTCTCCTCCGAGTCAAATCAAGCTCATCCATTATACGCCTGTTGCTTCCAACCAAGACTCACCAGACTGGTGCCACATTGATACTCCTCAAACATTTCGCTCCATTAGCTCGGAGCTGCTCAGTACCGACTTTCGATTTCTCCATTTCCACCGCGACCGCCACCAATTCCAAAACTCGCAGAGCAACTGCGACATGACCTCTTCCCGTCCCGAGCCTCTTGCTCAACATTAACGGTGGGGGTGGTGGTGGCGGTGGCATCATTGTCGGACCCTTGACCCGACCTAACGAGTTCCACACGATCATCCTTCCTCTTCCTCGTCCACGATGACCACGCCCTCTAGAGCTCATTTTCTAGCGTCGAGATCCGATTAAGAAATTTTATGGATTAGTTATTGTTCCACTTATTTATCAATAAGGAGTTTTATGAAAAGGGATTTAAGAGTGGTTCTTCAGATCATACCAACACACGCCTTTTCCATTCATTCATCCATCAAACAAGTATGAACTTCCGCTCATTCGTGAGAAATGTTGTAGTTTTTGTCGTTGTTGTTGTTGTTGTTTTCCACTACCCGGTATTTTCGTAATTTTGTCCTCATGGGTATTTTTGTAATTTGTCAAAATAGGGTTCCTTGGTGATTTTGTCAAAATTATTTTGGAAATTCCAAAATCTCGAGGTAATTTGGAAAAATTTTGAAGTCCGAGGTATTTCGATAATTTTGACCTCGGGGTATTTTGGTAATTTTTCACAAATCAGGGTAAATTTAATAAATTTCGGGTATTTCAAAAGTTGTAAAACTTTGAGGGTTCTTTTCAAAATGGTTCCTTCAAGATGGGGATGTTGCAAAATTTTGGGAATCGGGGTCATTTTGGTAATTTTGGAAGTTAGGGGTAATTTTGTAATTTTTCCAAAATCAAGATATTTTTGATAGTTTGCAAGTTAGGGTTTTTGAACATTTATAAAATAATGAAATTTTGGTAAATCTGTTGAGTAGTTGAACACTTTACAAACTAGGGGCGTTTTGGTAATTTTACTACTAAGGGCATTTTTGTAATTTTCGTAAATCAAGAGTTTTTCAGAAAAGGTTGGAAAATTAATTTTCTCAGATTTAAAAGAAAGTTTTAAAAGTTTGAAAAACTAGGGTTTGTTGTTTTGTTCTCGTTTTTTTTTAAAACATGGCTAGTTCCTTTCTGTTTTAGTCATTATGTTTAGCCTATGACCGAGCCCTCTTGGTCGTGGTGAACCAAAGCTACGCACCAGTGCGTGATTTGTGTGGAGAGGAGGTGAGTCACGCTGATCGCTTAAATACCAAGCTCCCACCAAACCATTCCTAGACATGCGACAGAGGTTGCCACACCACCGAGCCCTCCGAGTTATGGTGAACTGCTACGCACTGTAGGATTCTGCAAGAGGAGGTGAGTCACTAGGACTGCTTAAATACCAAGCTCTTCCGGATCCAATCCTAGACATGCGTATAAGGGTTACCACACCTTAGCTCAAGGACTTAGCCATAGGTTGGTTTAGTACATTAAGTCTTATGTGTTTGTGTTTGAGTAGTCTAATCCTAGGGTTCAAATTCCTATCATTCTATTCTACGCTCCATGCCTTTTCTACCCTTATATAAATCATGTAATCACACATATAGTTAGGGGTACTTACCGTGGATCATGGGTTTGAGACTTAGGGGCCATGCCAAAAGCCCGCTTATTTTTCAAAGAAAATCATTTGGCTCGCTTTGAAAACGTTTTGGGCCTTAGCCACGTGCCGAGAGTTTAAAACTGGCTCGATACCATCTTGAAACACCTCACACCCTACCCACGAGCCCAGAACAGGATCCGTATGTTCCTAAAGTAAACCGATTTCAAAATCATTTCGATACTTAGAGAAAATTGTAAATTTTGGAAAAACTATTATTTTCAATTGGGCTTAGATTGGAAACCCATTTATTTGATCTTGTAAGCCCATTTAATAAAATACATCCAATAAAGTTCTTAGCATGAAACTTAACAATAAGCAAACATAAAGTATAATCCATCGGGCCTTAAGGCCTTATTACATCATGTAAAACCCAAAATAGAATAAAAGTAACAAAAAAATAAATTAAAATTTAAGTTCAACTAAATGAAATTTTTCGCATGTAGCATGGCCTCCTCTTGGTCCACCTACCCATTCACAATCCTCATCACCGAAAAAATAATTCCCACAATGGGGTGAGTCAAGACTCAATGTGCACACCATACTATCATTCAATAAATCGCATTCATGTTCAAATCATTAAGTCCATACAATAATGAAATTATGATGCAACCCAAACCCAATCCTAATTAGCCATCCACTACTCTCCCCAGCACCAACCTCGCACACCGTGGGACTACTAAGTCAACCCTCCATCCGCTACTCTCCACGTTGTGTCATTAGACACTATAATCAAATTTAAACGTTGTGTCATTAGACACTATTGTAACCGGTTACCAAAATTTCAGAATGTGACCGTAGTCAACATATTTCGATGGTGAGACCAAGTCAACACCTTCATTGGTGAGACCAAGTCAACACCTATTCTCCCCTTTCACATAAATCCCAATGCCCCAAAACATATATATGTCATAACTTAATTTCATGTTCATATTTATATATTCGCATGTTATTAAATAACATTTTCACAATCCTATCGAAGTAGGAAACGCACTGGTACTTTTTGCCACATTTGTGGTACATAGCCACATTCACATTATTATTCATATCATATATTAAAATATTTAGCCATATAATATCGAAGGATAGTAAGGGTACACACTGCTTCGCTTAATAGATTCCTTGAGATCTCGAGAATCCGATCTAATTTTAGATCTATTAATTCCTATATTCGCCCACCAATTAAAACACATTAATAATCCCTTTTGGCTTAAACAAAACCAAATCCTAGTAGGATTTGTAAAAGAACTCACCTTGCCGATTTGGTGTTTACACAAATCCAAAACTTCATTTTCCTTTACTTGTTGTTCGCCAACCTTAAAACTTCACAAAATTAGTTTTCGCTTTCTAATAATTATGGATCTAATCTAGGTAATCACATGAACCCTTGGCGAATGTATAGACTCACTTACCTCGGATCCCGAAGTTTGATCTTTATTTCAATTTCCTGCCGAAATCACTTGTTAGATTAGATCTATTGTTTGATTATGAAAGGGATCTCTTTGCCAATGTATATTGATGTACTTACCTCGTTTTGAATCCCGAAAAATCCCTTATGCTATTCGCCATGAACATGAGTAGGGATTAGTACCCAATTTTGGTAAAAAGAAAAGAATAGAAGTTGATCGACCACGATCTTACCCTTTTGATGTTGAGGATGATTTCTCCTTTACTTAGAATTGACAGGGGTTCGCTTTGATAGAAGAAACAGAGGAGAAGAGAAGAAAAGAAGATGGTATTTTGTTCAAGGAGAATTCGCAAAGGGAGGAGAAGAAAGCTATGAAAATTTCGGCACATACTAGGAAAGATGAGAGAATGGCCTTGATTTTCCTCTTTAACTGAAATTGATATGCCAAGAGTCCTTGACTTGGCCACTACTCCCCACAAGTGATAATATTATCATTTAATTATCACTTTAATTAAATTAGGAGTATTTTATCCATCCTTTATCTCCTTAATTATTTTATTAAAAGAAATCCTTTACTTAACACTTAATTAAACAAGTTTTAACCAAGTAAAACTCCTCTAATTTCAAGAAGCTTGTGCCGTCCCACCTTTTGGCCTTGGAGGCAAAATAAAGCCTTCATTATTTGCTTCTGGATGACTCAAACTCAGCCCAAAACCTCTTGTATTTGGGCCATTTCCTAAGGCCTTAGGTGGCATCTTCAGCCACATTTCCAAGCCCGATTGTGTGTCAAAATTCACCAACTTTTCTTTTAAGGCCCTCTTGCCCTTATCTCCTATTTTGGTCTTTAAAATTTGTCATTCCGGCCTTATTTCTAAGTTTCCTAAAATTTTCGCTACTACTCAGAATTTGCCATTTCCTTACATCTTCGTGTTTCCAAAATGTTCGTGTTTCCAAAATGTTTAGGTTTCCAAAATGTTCGTGTTTCCAAAATGTTTAGGTTTCCAAAATGTTCGTGTTTCCAAGATGTTCGTGTTTCCCAAAATGTCTAAGTTTCCAAAATGTCTAAGTTTCCAAAATGTCTAAGTTTCCAAAATGTCCATTTCCATTTCCATTTTTCATTTCCATTTCCATGCATTTCTAGGTTTCCAAAAGTATCAAAATTTATTCATAGTACTTGAAACTTGTCATTTCATACAATTAAACTGAAATGCATAGGCCCTATTCAGGATGTTACAAGAAAGTAGTTTCTCATTTTCATTTGATGTCAAGTTGCCATTTTGTTTAGGTTGGACAAGTTTATGGTAAAACCTTACGCCCTCCGAGTTCATTAACATAAATTTCGAAGCCATGTCGAGTAAATAGGATATTTACTCAATTAAGACTTGCTTCGAACATTCTTGATTCCATTTTTTACTCGTAAATCATTTGAAGAAGCCATGGAATCAATTGAGAAAGCCAAAGCATGTAGAGATACATAAGAAGACTATTGCTCAAACTCTATTCGGTCTCTGCTAGTTTGATCAATGCTTGCTTTTTCCTTAGCTTAGCGTAACAAGAATATTGTTGATAGTTTCTCACTTCCTTTTTTTTTTTTTTGTTGATCTTTTATTTTCCGCTTTATAGTTATTTTATATTATAGTTCTCATGCGTGATAGTTATAGTTATTGTATTACAAGGTCTATTTGTCAAACCTGTGAACTTGTGGTTGTATATGTTAAAGCCACAACCATGCCTATGTTCTCTATTCTAGAGAACAAGCTACTAGCATTTTTATTCTTATGGA
Source organism: Gossypium rotundifolium (assembly GCA_025506655.1). Classification (NCBI taxonomy): domain Eukaryota; kingdom Viridiplantae; phylum Streptophyta; class Magnoliopsida; order Malvales; family Malvaceae; genus Gossypium; species Gossypium rotundifolium. Next base: position 150,205,953 of record CP106728.1, read on the forward strand.
GATGAATGGTAGAAATAAAATAATTGGAGTTGGGATCGAACTTGAATTGAACCGATATTTTGCTGCATTTCTTCTTATAGAATTTTGTGAAATCGCATAGCGAGCATATTTTTGTACAACTTATAGAATTTTGTGCTAGGGACAGTAATCCTGTCGAGGGGAATCTGGAGTATTACGGACTTATTACTGACATCATTGAGTTGGATTATTACGGCAAATGGAAAGTTGTCTTGTTTCGAGGTGAATGGGCTGATGTGAATACTGCTCATGAATTAAAAAGATCAATATGGTTTTACAATGGTGAATTTCTCTCGATTGATTCACACCGGAGAACAACTAATAGACGAGCCGTATGTGTTTTCTTCTCAAGTGAAACAAGTTTTTTACTCCGAAGATCCAATTGATGAGGGTTGGTACGTTGTACTTCGAAACACCCCTAGAGACTTGTTCGATATTGGCAGTGGAAGTAGAGATGACATCGTCGAAATATCAAAAACTCGGCCTTTTCCAGAACAAAACTTAAATGAAAATATCCCTCGTACTAGTGCACAATTTCAATGGGTTCGTCAGGATGTGGACGAAGATATTTACTAATAATGATGTAGTAAGATTTTACTATTTTTATTTATATGTAATATTATAATTTTAATCATGGTCATTTTATGTAATTTAAATATTTTATATGTACCATTATTGTTGTTATTTGTTACTAATATTTCAACTATTTTATGTGTATTGTAGGAAAATGAGTAGAAGAAGAATGCGGATTTAAATATTGTACATGATACTATAAATCTTGAGAGGGCAATAGTGAACAATGACAGCTTGTTGGATCCTCTAATGTGCCCGACATAGATGATGAGCTTACTGTAATTACAAAGTAAAATTAAATTATTTTACATGGATGTTGACTTTTTTATTGATTTATTTTTAATTTTAATATAACAAAAATTTATCATTGGTCAGCTGAGAATGGTGGGACGCGCAAAGGTCGCGGACGTTCGCTGCTTAAAGGTTTATACGAATTAAATTTCGGCGACCGTGTGAAAGTAAGGAGAAACAGTTATGGCCAGCCTGTTGGCCTCAAGCTCGAGTTCTAGGAGGCTATTTGGGCATTATTGCACGAAATGCAAATATGTTGCCCATCAATTACGAGTCATGGCATCACATGCCTAACGCAAACAAAAATCAAGCTCGAGAACATTAAGGTAACAAAACATAAATGTAATTTATAATACTTTGGTTGAAGTTTCATTTATATTTACTTTTAAATTTATGTTTTTTAGGAGAGGTTTAATTTGGAGGTCTCCGATGACTATATAAAAAGACATTGGGAAAAAATGGAGAGACAACAAAAGCATATTGAAAAAGAATATTTTAAGAAAGAAATAAGCCTCGAGGATAAATCATGGAATGTCCCACCGGAATGTTGAGGCATCAATGGGAAGATGCGGTTAGATTCGGAACTCAAAGAAAGGAGAGGTATTACCTACTTCTAAACTCTTATAAGTTTTTCTGTATAGTATTTACTATATACGTAATAATAATATCATTATGTAGGACCGTGAGCGTGTCGGAACAAGCAGCAGGCAGAAACAAAAATTCATGCACACGGCAAGATCGAGAAGTTTTGCTTCTGTAGCTGAGGCCGAGGTATTATAATTTATTAATTCTGTCAAATATTAATGACTTTATACTATTAAATTATATTTGTAATACAACATCAGTAGGAACTCTCCACCGGTCAAAAAGTTGGACGCGTTCAACTTTTTGACATTACGATAGGAAGAAGGATGGGTCTCCGATGACACCAAGTCGGAGAGATTATGGTATATTTACTTAATAAAATTTGATTTATTAAAATGGATTTATAATGTTTACTTATAATAGTTTAATTCTTCGTTAGTAGTTTTAAATTAATAATGTTAAGTTATGATGCATTCCTTATTATCGTATATTTCGCTTCTAACTTTTTGATTAATTTATTAGGAGAAACTAAAGGAGAAGAAGACACTTTATGAAGCGGTACCGCTCGAGTGATAGTTCTGTTCATCTTGAGGATGTCGATAATGTAATTATTACCAATGTTTTGGGTCCCGAAAGGTATGACCGCTTCGATCGATAGTTCGTTAATCTTGAATATATTTATAACAAAATTATCACTAATGTTTTGGATGTTGAAAGGTACGGTCGGGTTCGACTTCAAGGATCTGGTGTTACTCCGACCCAATATTTTGGATCCGACTCCCAACAATACATGCCTTCCGGGAGTCAATCTCGTGCTGAAGTTCAGAGGTTAAAAGACCAGATTACTCAAATGCAAGCTAGCACGGTTGAGCAAATTTCTCAACTTAGAGCCGAGGCAAAGAATGAGGGAGGCCGAGGCAACAATGAGGGAGGCGAGCAAATTTCTCTACTTAAAGCGAAGCAAGAAGAAGGGAGGCGAGCGTAGCAGAAGTATGAAGAACTTCACTCATACTTTCAGTTATGATGAAGATGTTGCAACAATGCATGACGCCATCTTAGACATTTATGTTCTTATTGTAAGATGATTTTAACATTGTTACATTTAACAATGTACGATATCATATATTTTTATTTATTTTAAAATAACATTTAGAATTAATATAGTTGGTGCAATTTTTATGCTACATTTGTTATTTGGGTTGAAATTATATATTATATTTGTTGTCATTGGTTGGTTTTAGTGTGAGGCGATAATATTGAATAAATTGAATATTTTAGATATGCACAAGTTAGCGGCGTTAGGGGAAAAAGCGCTAAAAGTCAAACCTATAGTTGCGTTTGTGAAATAAACGCAGTAAAAGTCATAGTTTTTAGCGGCGTTTTAGGAAAAGCCGCTAAAAGTCAAGTTTTTAGCGGCGTTTTAGAAAAAGCATTAAAATTCAAGTTTTAAGCGGCGTTTTAGAAAAAGCATTAAAAGCCATGTTTTTAGCGGCGTTTAGGTAAAAGCGCTAAAGTCAAGTTTTAGCGGCATTTTAGGAAAAAGCCATTAAAAGTCGCCACCTTTAGCGGCGTTTGTGGAGAGCGCCGCTAAAAGTCATGTTTTTAGCGGCGTTTTAAAAAAATGCCGCTAAAAGTTATGGTTTCTAGCGTTTTCAAAAAAATGCCGTAAAATTTTACTACCACATTTAGTGGCGTTTTAGTGGCGTTTTTAAGCGCATAATCTCTATTAGTGGCGCTTAAAAGCGCTAAAAGCCTAAAAACGCCGCTAAAAGTCATTTCTTTGTCAGTGTCTTCTTTGTTTTCATTATTGCTATTATTTTATTATTACTAATATTGATCATTGTTTATTAGTCTTAAAAATTTATAAAAAGAATGATCGAACCTAGAAACTAACTATGACAACGATGGAGGCAAGCGCACCTATCGAACAGTAGTATAGCTAGCGGCAAGACCGGATTTTCAAACCCAAAGGAACCAAAAGTACTAATATTGACTCTCTTTCTATTATTTAGCCTACGAATTAAGGGAATTTTTATCTAATCTAAAATTAGCTAACAACTAAGCTAAAGATGCGAAGACAAAGAAGAAATTGGGGAAAGGCTTGAGGGAAAACCGATTGATTTAGACAATACCCGAGGAAGAATCCACCTAGACTTCACTTGTTATCTAACTCTGAGCCAGACGATTTATTCACTTGACGTGATCCATAGGATTCCTTAATTTATATTAATACCTCTCTCGAGGCTACTAACGTCTAACCCTAGGTTGATTAATTGAAATCTCTTTCTAATTAAAACCCCTAGAATTGCATTAACTCGATCTATGGACTCCTATATTAGGTTTGACCCTAATCCGTGATTTTGTCACCCTATCTCTAGGCGCCATGAGCAACTCCGCTTAACTATGCTAGATCTACTCTTAGGCAGGGTCTCTTCCTCCTCTGCCTAAGCACATCACACTTGAATCAATATTCCGGAAATATCAAAACAAGAATTAAGAACACATAGTTAAGAACAAATCAAGTATTTATCATATAGTTCAGCAAACGATAACAAGATCCGTCTTAGGTTTCATCCCCATCAAGTGTCTGAGGGTTTAGTTCATAATCGTAAAAGAATACATCTCACAAGAAAAGATAAAACAAAACATAAAGAAAACCCTAAAACTCCCTGAAGGAATTGAAGGAGAATTCCTCAGTCTTGAGTATGATTCCAGCTTCTTGAGATGAATTAACTGGCTTTCTTCGAGTGAATCCCTGTATTTAACTGCTCTGGCTAAGCTCTTTGGCCTAGCTGAACGCCCCCTTGAAGGTTGGCCTCTAGGGTCTTTATATAGGTTTTTGGAATATGTTTCTTTGCCTCTAAGTACCCTAATCCGAATAGAATTCTTCTTATCTGCGACAGAGACACGCCCGTGTGAACCGTGGCCAGGCTGTGTTTGGGTCTGATGATGAGGCACGACCGTGTGGCTTGGGCCCAGGCCATGTGATTTTCTACTTTGGCCCATTTTCTCCGTTTTAAGCCCATTTCTCGTTCTTTTCATCCTCCAGTGCTCTCCTGAGTATAAAACATGAAAACAAAAGATTAGGAGCACCTATTTACATAATTAAAGGGATAAATCATCCAAAAACATGCTAAATGTAGGATTAAAATATGTTACTATTACGGTTTATCAAATACCCCACACTTAAGCCTTTGCTTGTCCTCAAAAAAATTCTCAACTCACAATTAAAACGAACTTTCTCAATTCATAATATTCATCAATGATGTCTCATCATAATTCATAGATAATTTATACATGGATAATTTAACTCAAATAGCCCTAAAGATTCAAACAATCAAAGTCATAGTTTTGTAGCACGAAAACATAGGTGTTTCCCCTTACCTAAATAATCACCTTTAATTCAAAATCGACAAGAGTTGACATCCTCACTAAAGATTCACTCAAATTACTCAAAGTGTTTAAGGTTCAAAATTAAGCACTCAAAAGTCGAACATGAAAAGTTAATCCCATAGGCTTGCCAGAAAATCAAGTCTCCACCACTGTAAAATGATATGATACACAAATTAAAAGGTCTTTTAAGGGTTGTAATGGGGCTTGGGTTAAAGGTGTGGATAAAGGCTGAATTAAAAGGGTTAGAATCGAGATTGAATTGACAAATTACCTAACTAGAAAAATGAACTAATCCTGAATAATTACATCAATTGAAAACTTGTAATACTAATAATACGAGCTTCTTTCTCAAGATGTTGAATTTAAACGTATAAGCTCACTTAATCACATAACTAATAATGAATATACTTCATTTTTTTATGAACAAATCAAGTATACATAATTACTGATGAATCTACTACTTGAAATAAAGATCATAGCTAGGCAATAGATCAAATCAAATCTCGATATAAGGGTAGTTAAAAGGAATGGTGATAACAAATACAAAGGGTTTTGAGTTAATATTAGTGGGTGAGTCAATAAAAAGGGTTGTTAGGATCAAAGGGGTTCACTAGGGGTTAATTGTGAATGTAGGCTTTTAGTGGAGTAAGTGGGTTAAATCCTAGGTGCCTTAATTATATCTGTATATCAAATCAAAGGTGTGGTCTCGACATGTATAATCGAGGCAACTTCTAGAATAACAAATCAATATTAACATACTTATAATAAAAAAAATTGAGCACGAAAATGATATATGCTCTAAAAGGCTCAAAATCTCACAAAAATTATGGGTATTTTGATGTCAACTTTGTAAATTTCAAACTTCAAGGTAACAATTAGATTCAGGTGGACAACCTAACAAAATTTTAATTTTTGAAAATAGACTCATCATGCTTGATTCTCTAGTTTCTTAAAGTTTAAATCGTCAATGCAGAATTATCAATGACTTAATCTAAAACATATCAATAAAAATCATGAATCAACATGAATTTCATTCTAATTAGTGATATGAGAAAGTTACTTAAGATAAGATATCATTCAGGGATTTGAGAATCATGTAAAAAGTTAGGCATTTTTTTTAAATAAACTTTCACCCCCCACACTTAAGATGTAAATTGCCCTCAATGTACAAAGATAGATAATAATCATATAATAAGAAAACCAAAAGAGATGGGGAGAAGTGAAACTTCCTGAATTTTTGGATGGATTCCTTGAGTTGGAAGTGTGGAAACTTGATTCGGAGGTGAAAGATAAGTTGGAGGGGGCGCCTCGAATTCCTGTGCTAGATGAAGAAATTGGGAACCTCGTGAAGAGTTAGCCAGGAAATAATAATAATAATTTAAATTATACTAATTATATAATTAAAATAAATAAAGATAACAAGAAAGAAAACATGAATTAAAATAAGACTAAAAGAGAAGATGAATGGACTTGAAAGTCCTTATTGGTAGATGGTTCGTGAGGTGGGTGTGGTTTCTAAGGCCGTGGTGTTGTGATTCCCTAGTAGCCTTTAGAACCTAAAACCAAGAAACTAAAACAAAATAAACCAAATTTAGTATAAGAAAACTAAAGAAAAGGAAAATAAAGGAGAAGATAAAAGTAAAATAAAAGTTAAATGGTCTCAAAGACCCTTGGCTTGTCGAGTTAATGAAGTGGTCGGCATGAACTTATGTTGATGGGTCTCACACAGGGAGACAGGACTCGGATCTTTCCATTTCTTTGACATTGTTGAAGCGTAGATTGAGACTTTTAGAGAATGAAGATGGTGGAGAGTGAAGATGGAGGGGATTGGAGAGTGGATAGTGAATGGGTGAAAAGGGGAGAGGGGTGTTTTTAAATAGAAATTTTTATCTCTGGTACATCCCTAAGCCTGTGTATCGTGGGCGTGTTGTCTCCACGGCCATATCACACGGCCGTGTGGTGGTTCAATTGCTTCTCCTAAGCCTGGTATTTAAATTACCACACCCGTGTTGATTCAACAGTGTCGGCCACGGCTATGTCACACGGCCGTGGTGTTAGGTGAGTCCGTGATTCAAAGATATTTTTTCTCGTCCTATCTCGTACTATCTCTACCATACCAGTACCGGAAGTCCATAGCATCCATACGGCCACGGCCATGGCCATGTGTAAAGCCGTGTGATGCAGAAATCTGCACTTCATTAACTTGGTTAGTCTGTAGTTAGGTGGTAAAAAAAAGAAATAAAAATAAATGGGGTTAGTGCTCGGGTTGCCTCCCGAGAAGCACTGGTTTAAAAGTCTTAAGCTAGACTTACCTCTCATTTGTATAATCATGGTGGTTTGAGGAGTGAGAAATCCTTTGATCCATTTTCCTGGTTTTAGCGCGCGTTCCGTAGTGATGTTCCGCTTCTAGATTTTCCCCTTTCGCTTCTTTTTTCTCTCTCTCTTTCTGATAATTTTAGCTAATTAGGCCCATTTTTTATAAACTTAAATGCATGTAATATGATGCAATGCAAATGCATGAATGCAGGAAGAAAACATCGATCCTGATCAACTTCATTTTAGAAAACTTTATTAGAAGGCAAAACCCTTTACATAAAGCAGATTACAAATATGCTTTCGCCCTAAGGCCTAAGGTTTTCATTTTCCCAAGCAAGGAGATTAGTTCTTGATCATGACCCGCCAGTAGCTCATATCTCACGCTCAATATGTCAGCTTCTGCAGCCAAAGTCTATAGGTGATCATCTATCTCTCGAATCTAGATTATCGTTTCACCCATGAGGTAGTTCCGGCTTCTAACTTGCTCGCAAGAATGGCGAAGCTCCTCCTCCCAACGCCTTTCTCTCGTTTCCAGAAGCTCAATCCAAAGTTCACTACTGTGTAATCCCGATTCTAGCTCTTCAACCTTACCCTTCATTTCCTCGATTCTGTTCAGGCTTGACTTCAGTTTGCTTTCCGAGTCTTGACTTCGATGGTGGTGTAGAGAATGCCTAAGCTCAGCTATTCTAGCCTTTAGTCCCTTTTTCTCCTTTTGGTTTTCTGTCATGCCCTTCTCTAAGTCCTCTTTTTGCGTTTGTATTTCTTGAAACTTTCTCTCCCAATTGCTAAGTCTGGCTTTTTCCTCTCGAATCTCTTGTCGCCACTGCTCCGAAGTTTTCCCTAATCCCGCGTTTTTTATTGTCAGACGCATCTTCTTGTATTCCATCTTCAAGTTATCTCGGTCTTCCTCTACCATCTATTTTTCTTTTCTAAGTTTCTCAGCCTCTGATTTTTGACCGTCCACCTCTAATTGGAGGAGCATATTTTCTTCTTCCAGCTTTTCTATCCTTTTTCCAGGTTCCAAACTCATCCGTTCAAAATCTTGTTTCACAATCTCGAATTCTGACGGGACCACTCGCAAGTATTCTTCTCTCGATCGGGCGCCTTCTGGATTTGGCTCAGGAATGTTATCATTGATTCTCCTAGCCCTCCATTTACTGTATTTCAGGGTCGTCCTTGATCCTGCGGATAATCTTCTCATTCTGTGAATCTGATTCCAGGCACTAGAGATCTCTTTAACCTTTTTCTTATAACTCCCCCTTCGTATGAGAACTCGCATTGAGCTAGCCCGTATGTCGTTGGTACAAACTGTCTTGAACTATACTGTCTTAGGACCAGCAAAGGGGCATATGCAGTGGCACCCTAAATTCTCAGTAGAGAAACCCAATTGAAGTTTCCACAGTGATAAAAGACCTTGTCGGGAATCATCCAAGGAGCCTTCCACCCGATGTCGTCTTCTTGAAGGTTTTGGAGGAGCGCTATCTAGTTTTCTTCGGACACGTCTTCTCTCCTAGGCGTAGCTACTATCTCTTTCAACGGGGAATAATTCTCTGACAAAAATCGATAAGACACTTTATCCACCTTCCAGAAATGACTATGGAACCAGGGCCAATAACAATTGCAAGACATCCAATAAACCTACCTTCACCCATTCTCCGACATGCATTCAAGGATCCGAACGTTTCACCAAGATAGCGGAACAAAGCGTGACCCTTTGTCTAATCGGCCAAATAGATCAATGATCGCTTCACAATGTGTCTTAGAGCTTTTGGGAAGATTACCAAACCGTAAATACACAAGGCCAAGACGTTAATCTTTTTCTTTGCATCAGGATGCGTTAGGATCAAGTCCCTCAAATATATCCAAGGTATGCATTTACCCCCGCCTTTCTTCTGTACTCTAGCTGAAACCCTTTGTTCGTTCATTCTCGTGATATTCATCAATTTCCTCGCAAAAGTTGGGCTATTAACAGCTTTAGAATAAGCTTTATCAACTTGAATTCTCGGACAATGTAGCAAGGTCGTGTATTCCTCTACCGTGGGAACCAAATCTACTTTCCCGAATGAGAAATGATTATAAGCAAGATTCGTAATCGAGCCATTGCTCGGAATAGGTGCTGATCTATTTTAACATCAAGCAGGTATGGTAGATCGCCATAGGTAATATGGAACAACTGCTTTGCCTCGTCATCCCACTAGGCCCATATTTCTTTCAACTCCTGGAGTTCATTCTACGCGACACTGATATTGGTAAAATCCCGTAATTCTGACACATATCCTTCAGCTAAGCTGTCCTCTCTTTCTAATTGGCTTTGCTCTGACCAGGTGCGGACGGCCGCATTGTCCTCCACCTTATCAAGGAATTCACTTTCCATAACCAGCTTCCTAACTCGTAAATGCATCGTGAATCGATGCCTCTTAAAAATAGAAATGACATGCAGAGGAAATAAAACATCATCAATTAGTACCACAGAATGAGATATAAAGCATGTAAAATACACAAACGCCTATCTGGGTAACTACTAAGGTTCGGCATAGTTCAGCTCGGGGTGGGTTCTTAGGCTCTTTACATGTGGTTGAGTGCTAAAGTTCAAGGTACCCGAACCAGCAGATTCCTCGATCCTCACCTATTATAGGCTCATACGGACCAAGTTCGATTTAGGGGAATATATTTCCCTATGGCCATGCGGAAGTGAAAACTTCACGAAGACATAGGTACGGATGTATCCCGAAAGCAGTCCACTAGCCCATGCGGAGGTGAAAACCTCACGAAGGCATAGCTTCTCGCTCCCACTTAAAGGTGTGACCGCAACGGCCATGCAATGCAATGCCAAAGTATTTACGAGACCCAATATTGAAAGTGCATTAAAAGAAGCATGATTTTTCGAAACCATTTTCCAATTTTAATCAAAAGGACAAAAATCAATCAATCTATGGCCTGACCCTCGAGTCCCCAGTGGAGTCGACAAGCTGTCGTAACCATTTTTTAGATAAAATAGTAAACGATGCGGTCGACTCGGGTTTTTAAAAAAAATGAAAAGAAGGGAGTCGCCACCAACCTTTTTTGATGAGGTGTGATCGGCCACCTCATAAAATAGTTATTTTTAATAAATAGTTTGATTTACCAAAACAACGATTTTGGTCTTTGAAATCCAGAAAATGATTTCGAGAGTCGGTTACGCACGAGGAAGGATTAGCACCCTCGATACGCCCAAAATTGGTACCAAATTGATTGATCGATGTCCTAATGTTGAAAAGTTTGAAATGATTCAAAAATAGATACTTTTTATTTCCACAAAATTGAAGGAATTAGAAGGGACGTTAAGGTTATCTTATTTTCGAAGAGATAAAGCATCATGTTCAGTAAGTTAGGGCGCGATACTTTAGATTCCCGAAACTAAGCTCGCCTTTTAAAACTTGGCTTTATATTTGAAGAGGATCTCCCGTCATTTGTCAAACGAGAAGTCAGAACCTAGTAAGTTAGGGCTTATTTTCTCGAAAAGCCAAATTAGGGACGTTGCCTCTATTTTAAGAAAAAGAAACTTATCTCAAAGTATCTAGATGTCGAGTCCAGTAAGTTAGGGCGCGACATTTCAAATTTCTGGGAACAAGTATTTTATTTATAACTTGTATTACGATTTTAAGAAAAGGTATTTCGTTATTAAGATTGAACAAGAAAAATCAGAACCCAGTAAGTTAGGGCACGATTTTCTCAAACCCTTAATACGAAATATCGATTATTTGAAAACTTGATGCATTGGGTAAACTGATACGACAAATTGATATTGTGCCAGAAAAGAAATAACAGTAATATTGAAGAATTAATGACAATAAATAGACTTAATAAAATATATAATAATAGTATTAACACACTAGTAATAACAATAATAATAATAATAATAATAATAGTACAAGAATAATAATAATAATGATGATACAAAATATGTACAATACAATAATATAAATATAGTAAATGTAATGATGATAGTGATAGTAAATATAATAATAATAATAATAATAATAATAATAATAATAATAATAATAGTAAAATAATAATAGAATAATGATGATAATGAAAATATTAAGGACATTAATAATATTACATAATACATGAATAGTAATGAAAAATAAAAATGAGTGATAAAGTGATAATAATAATAACGGTAATAGTAATTAAGAAATAATTAATAAAATACATATACAAGAATAAACAAATAATATATATATATATCGTAAAAAATATGATATAACTATAGTAATAATAAAGATATTAAGTATAAATAATAAGGTAACAATAATAATAATAAAATAATGATAGCATAATGGCAATAAAATAAATAATTGCAAAATAATATAGCAAACGCCAAATTGAATTTAAAATGTAAATAAAGGGCCAATTTAGACACTATAAACAATAAAGGGACGAAAGAGCAATGCGCGTGAAATGTCAGACGAGGAGCTAATTTTCCCCAAATAGTAAAACGCCACGTTTTAAAAAAGGACCGAATTACAATCGCGTAAAATTTCGGGCCGTAATTGAAATAATGAAAACTTGATTTTAAAATCTAAAATGCGAAGGGTCGAAGCACAATTAACCCAATCGGCGAAAACACGCGGATCCTTGATCGGTAGGTCGCGCATGCGGTCTGTGGCTAAACGACGTCGTTTTGGGGTTAAAGCCACCAAAACGACGTCGTTTTGGGGTTAAAGGCCGACCCCAAAACGACGTCGTTTGAAGGCTATAAAGGCCCAAAACCACGAAAAAATTCATTTGTCTTTGAGTTTTTTAAAAAATTCTTTTCTTTTTTTCTCTGCAGAGCTCGAGGGTGGTGCGATTTTCGGCGTCTCGGTCGCCGTCTTCCGTCACAATGGCAGTCTTGGTCCATCAGATTTACCGTGGCGAAATTTCGTAAAAGGTATATTTTTCCCTTTTCAGTCTCTATTTCGGTGTTTAAATATCTGTCCTTTGGTGTTCGGATCTCGTTGGTTTTATGTTTGCCTCTGTTTTTGTATTTGCAGATCTGTTTTTTTTTTTTGCGTTTGAATCTCTGTTTTTATTATTGATCCAAAAAAAGGAACCCTTTACACTGATGTTTCATTCGGCTTATATAGCCATTTACAATGCTATTAGTTTTTCTTTTTGTCTTCTCGTGTTTTAATGCAGGTGCAAGTGGTGTGGGCGGTGGAGATGTGACGAGGCGGTGGCCGGTGGGCTGCATTTACGTCGAAGGCCGGGGTTAGAAGTCGATGTGCCTAAGTCAGGCGCACCTAGGGTTTCTGTTTGTTTGCTTTTTACTTTTTTTTTTAATTTTCCGAAATGGGCTAGGGTAATTGGGCCTTTAGTTTTGGGTTGGTTTTAGGGTTAATGGGTTGGTTTATGTATGGGCCGGGCAAAAATGGGCTTGTACAGCTGCCCCTCTTTGCTCATTAATCGGTAACGAGAATAGAGCAAAGGCATAAGAAAGACTAATTTTGCCGGTCTCATTGGCGTTAACTTCTTTGGTGCTTTTTCTTCAGTAGCCTCGTTCATCCACCGCATCTTGTTGCTTTGATCCACTTTACTGCAACCTTGAAAGATGAAGTTTGTAGTTGTAATTGATTTATTCCTACCTACTACAACTTCAGAGGTATGGGATCTGTTGTTTTAATCCGCTTCACTATAACTTCAGGGAGATAGGATTAACTGTCTTTAGTCTACTCCACTGCAACCTCGTGGAGATAAGACTTGTTTTGATCTCGCTCATCGCAGCCTTTAGATAGATAAAATCATTTTATTTATAGCTTCCATCTTCTACTACAACTTCGTGGAAATAAGATTCGCTATTTTTAGTTTGCTCCGCTATGGCTTTAGGGGGATAAGACTTGCAACTTCAACCCGCTCCACTGCAACTTCAGGGAGATAAGGTTTGTTTTGAATCTGACTTCAAGGAGACAAGATCTGCCCTCTTCAATCTGCTTCCTGCAACAGGTACGCCAAATCTGTTATTTTAAATCTGCTCCCTGCAACATCAGGAACGCTAGACTTTCTATCTTCGATCTGCTCCATTGCAAATCTTCGATCTGCTCCCTACAATATCAGGAATGTCAAATCTGCTACTTTCAATCTGATCCCTGCAAACTCAAGGACCGCCAGACTGATATCTTCGATGTGCTTCCTGCAACTTCGAAGGTCAAATCATATCTTCAATCGATCCTGCAAACTCAAGGACCACCGATGATATCTTCGATCCGCTTCAGTAACCGGGAAGGTCAAATCTGCTATCTTCAATCTAATCCCTACAAAACCAAGGACCACCAGACTGATATCTTCGATCTGCTTCAGAAACCGTGAAGGTCAAATTTGCTATCTTCAATCGATCCTCGCAAACTCAAGGACCACCAGACTGATATCTTCGATCTGCTTCCTGCAACTTCAGGAAGGTCAAATCTGCTATTCCCTTATCTGTCCCTATAGTGTCCTTTTAAGGACATAACCTACAGAATGAGTACATGCTCATGCCTAATGATTAGGATGCTATGATTGGAATGAGTCAAAATGTTATGAGTATGATTCCTATTCAAGGTGTTATCGCCATTTATCCGCCAAGGTTTTATCTTTGTTTCCCTTGCGATGAACTGCTTTGCATGAATGACTTGCCCTCGTGGAAATTTCAAAGCCCATTTTAGGCCTCGGAACACGGGCCCGCCTTGACTTCTAGTCGTCTTCCCGGAGTCACAACTCCTACTTGAAGAATACGACTTGGTTCGTTTTGGATTCGTTCCTCAACAATTTAGGGTTTTGAATCTTTCCTTATCGAAAATTGGCTCATCATACCTTTTCTAAGTGACCAAGTAACATTATTCACCCCGCCACAATTCTTGAATCCGGCAAGGAAACTTTGAAGAAACGGTCTCCATTAAGACCCTCTTTCCCCAATGTCTTTATCCCGTGTTCGTGAAAATTCTAACAATTGTCCTGTTTCAGTTTCCTATTTTATCTAGAGATTTCTAAAGTGATACGTGGAACTTTCCTTTGTGAAATTGTTAGTTTATCAATTACTGCAGCATGTTAATGATGGGCAACAGTAGGTCAATTTTAAAGAGAGTTAAAATAAATTATCTATGAAACAAAGAAAAATTGACTGGGGACATATCCCCTTTTTACGGAGAAAAAGAACTAAAAATAGTAAAATAAACAACATGGATCGATGCCTAGACATCGCCAATTGGGCTTCTATATACAAACTACAAGAAGACCGCTTTGAGCACATCATATGTGTTTAGAAGACTCAAAGTATTTTGTCGATGCCCGATATGCAATGTGCTTCCTCTTCTGTTGATTCTAGCGCTGCAAGATCGCGATGTGTCCATTCAAAATTTGAGTCGCCCTTTTCGGGTTTTCGACTCAAAAGCCCTTTGGTCTCAAGGTGCCCTTTTGCGGGTTTTCACCTTGGCCTCTTCGTTTTTTTTTGAAGTCTCAACGTGCCCTTTGCGGGTTTTCACCTTGGCCTCTTCCATTTCAAGCAAAGTACTTTTTAATTGAATTTGAGTTCACGGGATTGGGCAAGCTTTTCCCGTCCATCTCAGTCAGAATCAGTGCACCTCCCGAGAAAGCTTTCTTTACCACATATGGTCCTTCCCAGTTCGGCATCCATTTTTCTCTGTAATTCTTTTGTATGGGAAGGATCTTTTTTAGCACGAGGTCACCCTCGTGGAATTCCCTTGGGCGAACCTTTTTGTCGTAAGCTTGCATCATTCGCTTTTGGTACATCTGACCGTGACGGATAGCCCTCAATCTCTTTTCTTCAATTAAGTTCAACTGATCATATCGAGCCTGGATCCATTCAGCCTCATCCAGCTTCACTTCTGACAATACTCGAAGAGAAGGTATTTCAACTTCAATAGGTAGAACTGCCTCCATCCCATAGACTAATGAGAAAGGCGTTGCCCCAGTAGAGGTTCGGACAGACATTCGATAAGCATAGAGTGCGAACGGTAATTTTTCATGCCAATCTTTGTAAGTCTCGGTCATCTTTCCCACTATCTTTTTAATGTTTTTGTTGGCCGCTTCCACTGCCCCATTCATTTTTGAACGATACGGAGATGAATTGTGGTGTTTAATATTTAATTGGCTGCAAACTCCCACTATCGTACTATTGTTTAGATTCAATGCGTTGTCTGATATGATCCTTTCAGGCATTCCATATCGACAAATGATTTCTTTCTTCAAGAACCGACTGACCACTGACTTAGTGACGTTAGCATATGAGGTAGCCTCTACCCACTTGGTGAAGTAGTCGATGACCACGAAGATGAACTGATGCCCATTCAAGCTTTCGGTGAGATTGGTCCAATGACATTCATGCCCCACATAGAAAATGGCCATGGGAAGTCATAGCGTGTAAAGGTGATTTGAGGCACATGAATCTTGTCTCCATAACCGCATTTATGACATTTTTGGCATAGTTGATACTGATCTCCTTCCATAGTGGACCAATAATATCCAAACCTCATTATTTGTCCGCCATTGTGAAACCATTGGCATGAGTTCATGACGCCTTCATGGACTTCTTCCAGATTAACTTAGCTTCAGCGGCATCCACACATTTCAGTAGCACTTGATCTTTCCTTTTCTTGTATAGGACCTCTCCATCCAGGATGTATTCACAAGCTAGTCTTCTCAACGTCCTTTTATCGTTCTCAGTTGCTTGGTCCGAGTACTCACGATTTTTCACGTACCGCAGTATATCGTGGTACCATGGTAGGCCAGTTTTCTCTTCTTCCTCAATATTGTAGCAATCGGCTGGGTCCTGATGAATGCTCATTCGTATAGGCTTCATATCCTCATTCTCGTTTATTAGGGCCATAGAGGCTAAGGTGGCCAAAGCATCATCCATCTGGTTTTCGTCTCTGGGTAAATAACGGAAAGTGACGTCGTCAAACTCTCTGATCAAATCTTGGGCCAATCTTTTGTAGATGGCCAGCTTTAGATACCTGGTTTCCCATTCCCCTTTATGTTGATAGATTACGAGAGCAGAATCTCCATACACTTCTAATACTCTGATTTTGCGTTCGATAGTGGCGCGGAGACCCATGATGCAAGCTTCATATTCAACTATATTATTAGTGCAATCGAAATCCAGTTTGCAAGCAAATGGGTAATGGTCTCCTTTTGGGGATATCAGAACTGCCCCAATTCCATTGCCCACGGCATTTGATGCTCCGTCAAAATTCAGCTTCCAAAGATGATCTTCTGAGGCACCCTCTCCAGTTTTTGCCATATACATCAAATCTTCGTTAGGGAAATCGAAGTCTAAAGGTTCGTAATCTTCAAGGGCTCTACTGGCTAAAAAGTCCGTTATTGCACTCCCTTTTACTGCCTTTTGGTTCACATAGACTATGTCGAATTCAGAAAGTAGAATCGCCATCCGCCATCCTTCCGCTTCAAAGCGGTGAGACTCCATCATGTATTTCGGATGATCTAGCTTGAGATGAGCCATGTCGTATGATACAATATATCTTGGCTTAATCTTGAGTTGTCTAAATCAAGGCACAACATAGTTTCTCGATTGGCGAGTACCTTGTTTCACACTCAGTGAATTTTTTACTAAGGTAGTATATTGCCTTCTCTCTTTTTCCCAAATCATCATGCTGACCAAGCACACATCCCATTGAATTATCAAGCACTGTCAAATAAAGGATTAACGGCCTACCTGGATGAGGCGGTGTCAATACTGGGGCATTGGACAAGTATTGCTTTACTTTGTCAAAGGTCTTCTGGCATTTTTCATCCCACGTGCCCGGATTGCATTTCTTAAGAAGACGGAATATGGGGTCACATTTCTCAGTCCGTTGTGAAATGAACCGAGCGATGTAATTTAGCCTTCCTAAGAAACCTCTAACTTCTCTTTGGGTACGTGGTGGAGGCAACTCCTGTATGGCCTTGACTTTATCTGGGTCAACCTCAATCCCCTTTTTACTGACCACGAATCCGAGCAACTTTCCAGACCGAGCTCCGAAGGTACATTTTGCTGGATTAAGTTTTAGCTAGAATTTCCTCAACCTCAAGAATAGTTTCCTTAAGACCTGCACATGTTTCTTTTCAGTTCGGGACTTGGCGATCATATTGTCGACGTAAGCCTCAATTTCTCTGTGCATCATGTCGTGAAATAGGGTTACCATGGCCCTCTACTATGTCGCTCCCGCATTTTTTAGCCCAAACGGCATCACCTTGTAGTAAAACGTCCCCCACATGGTCACAAATGTTGTCTTATCCATATCTTCAGGATGCATCTTTATTTGGTTGTATCCTGAGAAACCATCCATGAAGGAGAACAATGAATAGCCCGCCTTATTGTCTACTAAGGTGTCGATGTGAGGCAACGGGAAATTGTCTTTCAGGCTAGCCTTGTTTAGATCCCTGTAGTCTACGCACATTCGCACTTTCCCATCTTTCTTAGGGACAGAGACGATATTAGCCACCCAATCCGAATACTTAACCACTTGCAAGAATCCGGCGTTAAATTGTTTCTCGACTTCTTCTTTTATTTTTAACAAAACATCCGGTCTCATTCTTCGAAGCTTCTGTTAGACGGGCTTGTATTCTTCTTTTATGGGCAGTCGTGTACTGCGATATCAGTGCTTAATCCAGGCATATCTTGATACGACCACGCGAATATATTCTTGAATTCTTGGAGTAACTCGATGAGGTCTCGCTTGGTCTCTGCCGTGATACAAACTCCGATCTTCACTTCTTGTCCTTCTCCCAGGTTCACCACTTCCACTGACTCTTTATGCGGTAGGATATGTTCTTCTTCTTGCTCTACCATTCTCAACAAATCTGGAGGCAAGTCACATTCTCTGTCATTTTCAAAATCCTGAGATTCCTCTAAACACATGTCTTACTCAAAACGGACCTCTGAATCTATAGTATCATTGCTCATATCATTGATGGCTAGGGACCTGTGATGGGTATCAAGGGATGTACAAAGAATAAATGAATTGAAGGATAACTATTCATATGATATGAATGGGAATAAGAAATGAAAAAAAGTTTGTTAGAATTAAAGATGCATTTCATTGGAACAAAATATCCGAACATGAGCCTGTTTCACAAAAAAATCTCATTTTTTCTAGGCTTAAAATAATGAGTGCATTCTAAATATTACTCTGTATAATCTCTAAAAACTATAGGAAATTCCTTTATAGTCCAATTGTTCAGAATGCTTCCAGGTTCGTACTGGTGAATGCCCAACAGGTTTCCTTGATCGGTTTACTCGTCGTGTATGGCATTGATGTGAGGAAGATTCTTCGGGTAGATTATTCCTCCCGACACGAAGGTACGGGATATGTGGGGGAATGTCATTGATTCCCACTTGACGTCCTCTCCGTTTAACCTTGCGCTTCTCCTTTCTTGTTTCTTCTCTATTTCCTTCCTCATTTGTTTTGCGTCGTTTGAAACCCAAGCCAAAATGGTCTCTTTTCTCTTTCAACATCGGGATCTGAACTTTCCCTTGGAGATGTTTGCCCAATCCTTTTTCTGGTAGATCCCCTTTTCCTATCATCATTCGTAGGCCCATCCTCGTGGTCTTGGATAGCTTAGGTACCGGGACTTCATTCCCCTCCGAGATAAAAGTAGCATTTACGAACTCTAAGGATCGAAAGGAACATTCAACGGCCTCCTCACTTGTTTCTAGATATGGTGCTTCGTTGGTAACAGTTGCTATGATGTCTTCTTCAGCGTTTATAGTTACCAATCAATTTTACATTACCGACTTAGGTTTACAGTGCGGATTTAGGCACAAGACACTGCCGAATGAATCCAGGGCCTTCCCAACAAGCATTTGTAAGAGGGCTTGATGTCCATGACTAGAAAATCTACTTCATATGTGTTAGGCCCGATCAATAATGGCACGTCCATTCTTCCCATCACTCTTCTTTCGGTGCTATCAAATACTCTCACTATGTTATGGCATGCTTTCATATGAGAGCTGTCTATAGGCAACCTCCTCAGTGTAGCCAATGGTAAGACATTTAAAGCTAATCCATTATCTATTAACACACTTGGCAGAGTGTATCCCTTGCAACGAGTAGTTATGTGCAAGTCCTTTGTTGATCCCATGCCTCCTAGTGGGATTTCATCATCACTGAAGTAAATAAAATTGTCAGCACTTATGTTACTAACCAGACGGTCTAATTTATTAATGGATATATCCTTAGTAACATAAGTTTCATTCAGTACTTTCATTAGTGCTTCACGGTGCACTTCTGAGCTTAACAACAGGGTTAGCACAGATATGCGAGCTGGTTGTTTGCGCAGCTGTTCTACCACGCTGTACTCATTGTGTTTTAAGAATTTCAAGAATTCTTTGGCCTTCTCCTCTTTTACGGGTTCATTGACAGGGGCTTTGGGTTCCTTTTTCTGCCCAATCAGCACAGTCTTTGGTTTCACTGGTTCTGCTCCTTTGTTCTTAGGGTCGTACCGCTTCCTACTACGCGTATAGGACCCTTCATTCTTGACTTCCTTAGAAATGCTAGTGGAGCTTTCCGCCCTTGGTATCATTATATTACAATTGTAGTCCTAGGGTACCTTTTTACTGTCTTTGTAGGGAAAAGAAGCAGGTCTCTGAATTATAAACTTCGGCCTTCCCTGCACCCCACCTTCTGTGTTTTGCGAGATGATGATTCTCGGGTAATTGACTCTAGGCTTCATCAATCTTTCCTCGGTCACACATACATTCTTTTCCTCTACTCCTTCTTCATAAAACTCCAGTTCCTTATTGTCCATAAGGTTTTGCACTAAGATTATAAACTGGGCACATTCTTGAATCTTGTGCCCTTTTGTTTTATAGAGTTCACAGTAGTTCTTTATACACCTCCTGTTTTCTGCAGGATCTGAATCTGTCAATCCTCTCTTTGCCATTTCCTCCCAGCCTACTCTCAATGGGGTTTTCACCTCCGTGACATCCTTCTTGATCTTTTTCACCACCTCCTCACCAATCGTGTTTACCCCTCTACCCTCGTGATTGGGTAGTGGGTTCCCCTTTTTTATCAAATCGTCGAGTGTTATGACCTCCATCTTTATTAGCCTCTCGACTACCTTTTTAAAGGCGAGGCAATTCTCTATCGAATGCCCCACTACCCCTGCATGGTAATCGCATTGAGCGTTAGGGTCGTACCACTTAGGGTATGGAGGTTGCAATGGTTGCAAATACAACGGGGACACGATATGCTCGTTGAACAAGGTCTGGTATAGCTCCTTGTACATTATTGGAATTGGCGTGAATTGAATTTTTTCAGCATTCGATCTGGTTCTCGATTCCTGTCTTTTCAGACCTTGTTGTCTAGAGGTGACTGCCTTTGGTCGATTAACCGTGATCGCCTTGTGTGTGCTCACATTATTTACTTCACCGTCCTTCTTCTTAGGAGCGGCCCTTATAGCGCTTTCTCCTGCCTCGATCTTGTCGCCCCTTATGGTATGTTCGATCATCTCTCCCGCCATTACTATATCGGCAAAGCTTTTAGTCGTACTCCCTATCATATGAGTTATGAAAGGGGCCTTCAGGGTGTTAATGAAAAGCATGGTAGTCTCTTTTTCTAAGAGGGGTGGTTGGACCTGCATGGCGACCTCCCTCCACCTTTGCGCATATTGTCTGAAACTTTCATTTTGTCTTTTTTCCATGCTTTGCAAAGTAATTCTATCCGGTGCCATGTCCGTAACGTGGCTATAATGCTTTAGAAATGCTTGAGCAGATTTCTCAGAACTAATGTTGGCCCGACTAAGTCGGTTATACCATCTAGCAATTGCACCCACTAAACTTTCTTGGAAACAATTGGATTAAGAGTTGATCATTGTTCACATAGCCACCATTCGCTGCAGAACATGGTGATGTGGGCCTCCGGCGACTAGTCCCATCGTATTTTTTCAAATTCGGGCATTTTAAACTTATGAGGCGGTACTAAATCGGAACTAGACTTAAATCTTTTGCGTCAATCCCATGATGCTGATCGATGCTTTCTAGCGCCTTGAATTTTTCTTTTAGCCATTTGCAACGATCCTCTAATTATCTTGAAGATTCTTCTCTCGACCCCATTTTTTCTGCCATATCTAAATCAGGTACAACAGGATTGGCCGGGTTATCTCTTGGTTGGGATCCGGAGCCTGTGTGGAAGCTCATGGGAGGTCTAGTGTCGTCCTGCCCTTGTTGGGGCCTGATCGAAACTGGTGGCCTTAGGACATACTCCTCAGGCCTTGTTCTTGCATGTGGCGGGGTAAAACCCAGGGGGATGCCTTCACTACTTTCCTCGATCGGAGGCATAGGGCCTTTCCCCTTATCCATTGCCCCGTTCATCATTTGGGCCATTTGGGCCACTATATTCCTCTGGACATCCAACATTTGGTCCCTCATTTCCTGCTGGATTTTAACATTTGCTCTTGCATTTGTTTCTGCATTTCTTTCTGGAATTGTTCGAACCTTTGATCCATTTTCCTGGTTTTAGCGCGCGTTCCGTAGTGATGTTCCGCTTCCAGATTTTCCCCTTTCACTTCTTTTTTCTCTCTCTCTTCTCTTTCTGATAATTTTAGCTAATTAGGCCCATTTTTATAAACTTAAATGCATGTAATATGATGCAATGCAAATGCATAAATGCAGGAAGAAGACATCGATTCTGATCAACTTCATTTTAGAAAACTTTATTAGAAGGCAAAACCCTTTACATAAAGTAGATTACAAATATGCTTTCGCCCTAAGGCCTAAGGTTTTGATTTTCCCAAGCAAGGAGATTAGCTCTTGATCATGACCCGGCGGTAGCTCATATCTCACGCTCAATATGTCAGCTTCCACAGCCAAAGTCTGTAGGTGATCAGCTACCTCTCGAATTTGGATTATCGCTTCACCTACGAGGTAGTTCCGGCTTTTAACTTGCTCGTAACAATGGCGAAGCTCCTCCTCCCAACGCCTTTCTCTCGTTTCCAGAAGCTCAATCCGGAGATTACTACTGTGTAATGCTGATTCTAGCTCTTCAACCTTACCCTTTATTTTCTCGATTCTGTTCAGGCTTGACTTCAGTTTGCTTTCTGAGTCTTGACTTCGATAGTGGTGTAGAGACCGCCCAAGCTCAGCTATTCTAGCCTTTAGTCCCTTTTTCTCCTATTCGTTTTCTGTCATGCCCTTCTCTAGGTCCTCTTTTTATATTTGTATTTCTTGAAACTTTCTCTCCCAATTGCTAACTCTGGCTTTTTCCTCTCGGATCTCTTGTAGCCACTGCTCCGAAGTTTTTCCTAATCCCGTATTTTTTATCGTCAGACACATCTTCTTGTATTCCGTCTTCAAGTTATCTCGGTCTTCCTCTACCTTTCATTTTTCTTTTCTAAGTTTCTCAGCCTCTGATTTTTGACCGTCCACCTCTAATTGGAGAAGCATCTTTTCTTCTTCTAGCTTTTCTATCCTTTTTCCAAGTTCCGAACTCATCCGTTAAAAATCTTGTTTCACAATCTCTAATTCTGACGGGACCACTCGCAAGTATTCTTCTCTCGATCGGGCGCCTTCTGGATTTGGCTCGAGAATATTATCATTGATTCTCTTAGCCCTCCATTCACTGCATTCCGGGGTCGTCCTTGGTCCTGTGGATAATCTTCTCATTCTGTGAATCTGATTCCAGGCACTAGAGATCTCTTTAACCTTTTTCTTAAAACCCCCCTTCGTATGAGAACTCGCATTGAGCTAGCCCGTATGTCGTTGGTACAAACTGTCTTGAACTATACTGTCTTAGGACCAGCAAAGGGGCATATGCAGTGGCATCCCAAATTCCCAATAGAGGAACCCAATCAAAGTTTCCACAACGATAAAGGACCTTGTCGGGAATCATCCAAGGAGCCTTCCACTCGATGTCGTCTTCTTGAAGGTTTTGGAGGAGCGCTATCCAGTTTTCTTTGGACACGTCTTCTCTCCTAG
The DNA here is from genome assembly GCA_025506655.1 of Gossypium rotundifolium. Classification (NCBI taxonomy): domain Eukaryota; kingdom Viridiplantae; phylum Streptophyta; class Magnoliopsida; order Malvales; family Malvaceae; genus Gossypium; species Gossypium rotundifolium. The sequence goes on from CP106728.1 coordinate 150,229,060, forward strand.
GCGTAGCTACTATCTCTTTCAACGGGGAACAATTCTCCGACAAAAATCGAAAAGACACTTTATCCACCTTCCAGAAATGACTATGGAACCAGGCCAATAACAGCTGCGCACATCCAATAAACCTGCCTTCACCCATTCTCCAACATGCATTCAAGGATATGAACATTTCAGCCAAGATAGCGAGAACAGGCGCGACCCCTTTGTCTAATCGGCCAAATAGATCAATGATTGCTTCGTCAATGTGTCTTAGAGCTTTTGGGAAGATTACCAAACCGTAAATACACAAAGCCAAGACGTCAATCTTTTTTTTTGCATCAGGATGCGTTAGGATCAAGTCCTTCAAATATATCCAAGGTATGCATTTACCCCCCTTTCTTCTGTACTCTAGCTGAAACCCATTGTTCGCTCATTCCCGTGATATTCATCAATTTCCTCGCAAAAGTCGGGCTATTAACTACTTTGGAATAAGTTTTATCAACTTGAATTTTCGGACAACGTAGCAAGGTCGTGTATTCCTCTACCGTGGGAACCAAATCTACTTTCCCGAATGAGAAACAGCTATAAGCGGCATTCCAGAACTGAGTCATTGCTCGGAATAGGTGCTTATCTATTTTGACATCAAGCAGGTATGATAGATCACCGTAGGTAATATGGAACAACTGCTTTGCCTCGTCATCCCACTGGGTCCATATTTCTTTCAACTCCTGGAGTTCATTCTGTGTGACACTGATATTGGTGAAATCCCGTAATTTCGACACATATCTTTCAGCTAAGTTGTCCCCTCTTTCTAATTGGCTTTGCTCTGACCAGGTGCGGACGGCCGCATAGTCCTCCACCTTATCAAGGAATTCGCTTTCCATAACCAGCTTCCTAACCCAGAAATAGACCGTGAATCGATGCCTCTTAAAAATAGAAATGACATGCAGAGGAAATAAAACATCATCAATTAGTACCACAGAATGAGATATAAAGCATGTAAAATCCACAAATGCCTATTTGGGTAACTACTAAGGTTCGACATAGTTCGACTCGGGGTGGTTTCTTAGGCTCTTTACATGTGGTTGAGTGCTAAAGTTTAAGGTACCGAACCAGTGATTCCTCGATCCTCACCCATTATAGGCTCATACGACCGATGTAATACATTTCCCTATTGCCATGCGAAGTGAAAACTTCACGAAGACATAGGTACGGATGTATCCCGAAAGCAGTTCACTAGCCCATGCGGAGGTGAAAACCTCACGAAGGTATAGCTTCTCGCTCCCACTTAAAGGTGTGACCGCAATGGCCATGCAATGCAATGCCAAAGTATTTACGAGACCCAATATTGAAAGTGCATTAAAAGAAGCATGATTTTTCGAAACCATTTTCCAATTTTAATCAAGGACAAAAATCAATCAATCTATGGCCTGACCCTCGAGTCCCCAGTGGAGTCGCCAAGCTGTCGTAACCATTTTTTTGGATAAAACAGTAAACGATGCGGTCGACTCGGTTTTTAAAAAATGAAAAGAAGGGAGTCGCCACCAACCTTTTTTGATGAGGTGTGATCGGCCACCTCGTAAAATAGTTATTTTTAATAAACAGTTTGATTTATCAAAACAACGATTTTGGTCTTCGAAATCCAGAAAATGAGTTTGGGAGTCGGTTACGCACGAGGAAGGATTAGCACCCTCGATACGCCCAAAATTGGTACCAAATTGATTGATCGATGTCCTAATGTTGAAAACTTTGAAATGATTCGAAAATAGATACTTTTTATTTCCAAAAAATTGAAGGAATTAGAAGGGACGTTAAGGTTATCTTATTTTCGAAGAGATAAAGCATCATGTCCAGTAAGTTAGGGCACGATACTTTAGATTCCCAAAACTAAGCTCGCCTTTTAAAACTTAGCTTTATATTTGAAGAGGATCTCCCGTCATTTGTCAAACGAGAAGTCAGAACCTAGTAAGTTAGGGCTTATTTTCTCGAAAAGCCAAATTAGGGACGTTGCCTCTATTTTAAGAAAAAGAAACTTATCTCAAAGTATCTAGATGTCGAGTCCAGTAAGTTAGGGCGCGACATTTTGAATTTTCGGGAACAAGTATTTTATTTAAAACTTGTATTACGATTTTAAGAAAAGGTACTTCGTTATTAAGATTGAAAAAGAAAAATCGGAACCCAGTAAGTTAAGGCACGATTTTCTCAAACCCTTAATACGAAATATCGATTATTTGAAAACTTGATGCATTGGGTAAACTCAAACGACAAATCGATGTTGTGCGAGAAAAGAAATAACAGATAATATTGATTTAATTAATGACAATAAATAGACATAATAAAATATATAATAATAGTATTAACACACTAATAATAATAATAATAATAATAATAATAATAATAATAGTATAGAATAATAATAATAATGATGATACAAAATATGTACAATACAATAATATAAATATAGTAAATGTAATGATGATAGTGATAGTAAATATAATAATAATAATAATAATAATAATAATAATAATAATAGAATAATGATGATAATGAAAATATTAAGGACATTAATAATATTACATAATACATGAATAGTAATGAAAATAAAAATGAGTGATAAAGTGATAATAATAATAACGGTAATAGTAATTAAGAAATAATTAATAAAATACATATACAAGAATAAACAAATATATATATGCGTAAAAAATTATGATATAACTATAGTAATAATAAAGATATTAAGTATAAATAATAAGGTAACAATAATAATAAAAAATAATGATAGCATAATGGCAATAAAAATAAATAATTGTAAAATAATATAGCAAACGGGCCAAATTGAATTTAAAACAGAAATAAAGGGGCCAATTTAGACACTATAAACAATAAAGGGACGAAAGAGCAATGCGCGTGAAATGCTGGGGACGAGGAGCGCAATTTTCCCCAAATAGTAAAACGCCACGTTTAAAAAAGGACCGAATTACAACCGCGTAAAATTTCTGGGCCAGAATTGAAATAACAGAAAACTTGATTTTAAAATCTAAAAATGCGGAAAGGTCGAAAGCACAACTAACCCAATCGGCAAAAACACATGGATCCTTCAGTCGGGTTGGGTCGCGCGCGCGGGTCTATGGCTAAACGACGTCGTTTTGGGGTTAAAGGCCAACCCCCAAAATGACGCTGTTTGAAACTATATAAGGCCCAAAACCACGAAAAAATTCATTTGTCTTTGAGAGTTTTAAAAAAAATTCTTTTCTTTTTTTTCTCCATGAGCACGAGGGTGGTGCGATTTTCGGCCTGTCCGATCATTGTCATCCATCGCACCGACGCCATCGTTATTCGGCCACCGTACTCGGTGGCTGAAATTTTGCAAAAGGTATATTTTTTCCTTTTTCGGTCTCTTTTTTGGTGTTTAAATATCTGTCCTTTGGTGTTCGGATCTCGTTGGTTTGATGTTTGCCTCTATTTTTGTATTTACAGATCTGTTTTTTTTTTGCGTTTGAATCTCTGTTTTTATTATTGATCCAAAAAAAGGAACCCCTTACACTGATGTTTCATTAGGATAATATAGCTATTTACAATGCTATTAGTCTTTCTTTCTATCTTCTCGTGTTTTAATACAGGTGCAAGTGGTGTGGGCGGTGGAGATGTGACGAGGCGGTGGCCGGTGGCTGCAGACGACGTCAGATGGCCAGGGGTCAGAAGTCAGATACCCTAGGTGCGGCGCACCTAGGGTTTGCTGTTTGTTTGCTTTTTGCTTTTTTTTTTAATTTTCTAAAATGGGCTAGGGTAATTGGGCCTTTAGTTTTGGGTTGGTTTTAGGGTTAATGGGTTGGTTTATGTATGGGCCGGCAAAATGGGCTTGTACACATTGATTACTTCAAAAGGTATTTCTTCGTTCGTCTTTAGGTTTTGTATGACGATTCGCGGGTCTGCTTTTATCGAACAGTACTTGATCTCCTATTTTGAAGTGATTTGATGTTCCTTTAAGTTCTTCTGGGAATTCCTTTGGTTTCACTTCGTGCGATTTTGATTCCTCCTTGAAGTGTGTCTTCCACTTATCTAGTTCATCGATCTGAAGTCGTCGTTCCTCATAAGATATTTCCTTGTTGGTACGAGCTATAGGATCTGGCTCAGAGGTGTAGTTCCGTGGTGCTTCCTAAAAAGAAGGTTTAATCGAATAATTATCGATAGAATTTACGTCCTCACTTTTATCACTTGATGTCCTAGCTGAGTCGAGAGCTTGAAGACTGATTGATTCATCACCTACACGAAGTATGAGTTTACCCGTACTAACATCAATTTTAGATCTGACAGTCGCTAAAAAGGGTCTTCCTAAAAGTAGGGGGATACTATTGTCTTCATCTATATCTAAAACAACAAAGTCTACCGGGAATATGAATTTATCCACTTTAACTAGTACATCTTCAATTATACCCTTAGGAATTCGAATAGTCTTATCAGCTAATTGAATACTCATCCTAGTTTGTTTGGGTTTCCCTAGGCCTAGCTGTTTAAACATTTTAGAAGGCATGACATTGATGCTTGCCCCTAAATTAGCTAACGATTATCCAAAGATAAACTACCAATTAAACATGGAATTGTAAAACTCCCTGGATCTTTTAATTTTCGTGGTAGTCTGTTTTGTAACATTGCTGAGCACATCGTGTTTAATTCTACATGCAACTCCTCATCTAACTTTAGCTTATTCGTTAAGAGCTCTTTTAAAATTTTCTTGAATCTGGCATCTGCGAAAGAGCTTCAAGAAACAATAAGTTAATATGTAATTTCTTTAAGAGTTTAAGGAACTTACCGAACTGTTCTTCTGTGTCGCATTTATTCATCGCATTGGGGTAAGGTATATAAGATTTGTATTCTTTAATTACCGATTTTGGCTTTTCTTGGCTTACCTTAATGTTACTTTCACTTACCATAGGTTCTTGCCTTGGCTCAGATTCAGATTCTCCTAACCATTCACTATCATGAGCTGTTATGGCTTGAATTTGCTCCTTTGGGTTAGTCTCCGTGTTACTTGCCAAGCTACCTTATGGTCGTTCAAAGATCAACTTAGCGAGTTCCCTAACTGGTTCTCGATTCCTTTAATTGATGCTTGTTGATTTTTAAGTGTTGTCTCGGTGTTTTGAAAACGGGTTTCTGACACCGCTATGAATTTTGTCAGCATCTTTTCAAGGTTTGGCTTCTTTTCCTGTGGGTAGGGCTGTTGTTGGAAGTTTGGAGGGGGTTGTTGTTGTCTCTAATTTCATTGACCACCCCACGAGAAACTGGGTTGGTTCCTCCAACCTGGATTATAATTATTACTATAAGGGTTATTTTGAGATCAGAAATTGTTACCCGTATAATTTATCTGTTCGCTTTCTATGCCCGAATTGTAGGGTGGGTACTCTGGATTCACCACTCCTCCTAGATTCGAGTCATATTGCATCACTGGGTGTACCTACGAGAGACCACACAAACCATCAATCTTTTTATCATCATCTCTACCTAATTTGATAGCATGGTGATCGCGTCGAGGTTGAAAACTTCGGCTGCTTTAGTTGGCCTTGTCCTCGTAACTTGCCACTGATAGTTGTTGAGTGACATCTCATCTATAAACTCGTAAGCTGCCTCAGGAGTTTTGTTATTCAGGGTTCCGCTGGCTACTGAATCAATTAACTACCGAGTTGAGAGGTTCACACCGTTGTAAAAAGTTTGGACTTGTAGCCACAAAGGCAAACCATGGTGTGGGCACCTTCTCAACAGATCCTTGTATCTCTCCCATGCATCGTATAATGTTTCTGAATCCAACTGCACAAAAGAAGAGATATCATTCCGTAATTTGGCCGTTTTGGCTGGTGGAAAATATTTTAATAAAAATTTTTCGGTCATTTGATCCCATGTGGTGATTGATCCCCGCGGAAGAGAATGTAACCACTGTTTGACTTTATTTCTCAAAGAAAAGGGAAATAATCGAAGACGAATGGCATCATCAGAAACACCATTTATTTTGAAGGTATAACAGAATTCTAGAAAATTGGCTAAATGAGTATTAGGGTCTTCATCCTGCAAATCATCAAACTGAACAAATTGTTGAATCATTTGAATAGTGTTAGGTTTCAGTTCAAAATTATTAGCGGCTATAGCAAGCCTAACAATACTCAATTCAGTTCCTATTAAATTAGGTTTAGCATAATCATAGTTCGGGGAGCATGATGATCGGCCACATCATGAGGTGGCGGATTATTTTCGGCCATTACTTCGGTAGTAGAAGTTTCGTTCTCTTGCTCTTCCTCTATGTAGTTTAAGCCTCACCTTACTTCTCTACGATTTTTGCGTACGGTACCTTCGATATCACTGTAGTAAAGTAGTGGTCCCGTCGGGTTCCTTTAAGTCATAAACTAGAGGTACCTACTCGGAAAAGAGAAAAAGAAAAAGAAATTAGGAAAGTAAAAATAAAATTTAATTACAAAAAATAAAATGGTTAAAGTAATAAAAATTGATCGTTCTTAATATTTCAGTTCCCTGGCAATGGCGTCAAAAACATGATCATTGTTTATCAGAGTCTTAAAAATTTATAAAAAGAATGATCGAACCTGGAAACTAACTATGACAACGATGGAGGCAAGTGCACCTATTGAACAGTAGTATAGCTAGCGGCAAGACCGGATTGTCAAACCCAAAGGAACCAAAAGTACTAATATTAACTCTCTTTCTATTATTTAGCCTACGAATTAAGGGAATTTTTATCTAATCTAAAATTAACTAACAACTAAACTAAATATGCGAAGACAAAGAAGAAATTGGGGAAAGACTTGAGGGAAAACCGATTGATTTAGACAATACCCGAGGAAGAATCCACCTAGACTTCACTTGTTATCTAACTCTGAACCAGACAATTTATTCACTTGACTTGATCCATAAGATTCCCTAATTTATATTAATACCTCTCTCGAGGCTACTAACGTCTAACCCTAGGTTGATTAATTGAAATTTCTTTCTAATTAAAACCCCTAGAATTGCATTAACTTGATCTATGGACTCCCATATTAGGTTTGACCCTAATCCGGCAGATTTTCATCACCCTATCTCTAGGCGCGCGAGAAAATCCGCTTAGCTATGCTAGATCTACTCTTAGACAGGGTCTCTTCCTCCTCTGCCTAAGCACATCACACTTGAATCAATATCCCAGAAATATCAAAATAAGAATTAAGAACACATAGTTAAGAACAAATCAAGTATTTATCATATAGTTCAGCAAACGATAACAATATCCGTCTTAGGTTTCATCGCCCTCAGGTGTCTGAGGGTTTAGTTCATAATAGTAAAAGAATACATCTCGAATAAAAGATAAAACAAAACATAAAGAAAACACTAAAACCCCCTAAAGGAATTGAAGGAGAAGTCCTCAGTCTTGAGTATGATTCCGACTTCTTGAGATGAATCAACTGGCTTTCTTCGAGTGAATCCCTGTATTTAACTGATCTGGCTCGGCTCTTTAGCCTAGCTAAACGCCCCCTTGAAGGTTGGCCTCTGGGGTCTTTATATAGGCTTTTAGAATATGTTTCTTTGCCTCTAAGTACCCTAATCCGAATAGAATTTTTCTTATCTGCGACAGAGACACGCCCATGGCACACGCCCGTGTGAATCATGGCCAGGCCGTGTTTGGGTCTGATGATGAGGCACGACCGTGTGGCTTGGGCCCAGGCCGTGTGATTTTCTACTTTGGCCCATTTTCTCCGTTTTAAGCCCGTTTCTCGTTCTTTTCATCCTCCGATGCTCTCCTGAGTATAAAACATGAAAAAAAAAGATTAGGAGCACCTATTTCCATAATTAAAGGGATAAATCATCCAAAAATATGCTAAATGTGGGATTAAAATATGTTACTATTACGGTTTATCAAATATTATTTTTATTTTTTTACTATTATTTGTTTATTAATATATTTCATTATTATTGCATTTTTTGTTACTATTATTATTCTTCTATGGTTTTTATTATTATTGTCTATAGCTTCCATTTTGGTTACTATTCTCTTTTATTTTATTTCATTTATTTATCTTGCTTTTGCTTTATTGTATTTTATTTCTACTTTTATTATTGTTATTATATTTTATCATCTTTATGTTGTTATACAAGCTATCATTGTAAATCGTTTTACATTCATTTTCCATTTTATTACGATCGCATTACATTTTATTTGGTTTTCAAAATAAGCAAATACTCCGCGTTCTAAGGTTCGAAAAAATCGTACCCTAACTTATTGGGTTTCGATTTTTCTCTTCGAGTCTAAAGAACCTATTACTATCTTTTAAAAAAAAGTTAAATAAAAATTTATTCTCGGAATTCAAGATGTTGGGTTCTAACTTATTGGATATGATGTTTTGTTGTCTCGAGGTAAGGATTTTCTACAAATAAAGGCAAGCTTAGTTTCGAAGCCTTGAAATGTTGCATCCTAACTCATTGGGTGTGACATTTTATTTCTTTGAGATAAATGGATCTTGGCGTGCAATTTGATTTATTCAAGTTTTCTTTCAAGTGAAAAGGATCGTATTTTAAATTTTTCAAATTTTCGACATTAGGACATTAGTTAATCAATTAGGTACCAATTTTGGGCATTACGAGGGTGCTAATCCTTCCACGTGCGTAACCGACTCCCGAACCTATTTTCTCAAATTTCGTAGACCAAAATCATTGTTTTAATAAATCAAAATGTTTTATTAAAATAATTAATTTCAAGGTGACCCGATCACACCTCTACAAAAGATTGGTGGCGACTCCATTTTCGTTTTAAAAAGTCGAACCCGCTTTTCAAACTTAAAAATGGTTTCGACAACACACTTATTAGAATTGGAATTGTCATATTTTGAAAGGAAAAAGTGAGATCTGATCTTAGAAAATGCTTACGCTTTCTACCAATTCGAAATGGAGGATGGGATTAGCCTCAATTATTAAAAATGATATGAGTAGTCCATATTTGGGCCTTAGACAAAGAATATACACACATGAGATTTGGCCAATATGGTGAAGAAGATCCAAATATGAGATCTGAGATCTAATAAAAATAAAACACTTACTCTACAACAAGTAATCAAATTGGGAAAAAACAATCACTGAAGATCCTGGCAGTCAAAGCAGATTTGGCCAAAGAGATGGTAAAAGCAAAGGGAGATCTGAGCACAATGAAAGGAATGAAGACGAAAAGAGAGGATGAGAAAAAATGATGACGATGCAACGGTGGCGGAAAAAGGGGCAGCGATGACACAAGGTGGTGCAGACGACGGTGATGGATGAGGATCGGCGACACAAACAAAAAGAAGTATGAAAAAATTTGAGAGGAGGGAAGATGAGGGGCGGTACAAAGGGAGGAAAGGAATAAATAATGGAGAGAAAATCACAAGAGAGAAAAATATGTTAAGAGTTTGAAAGGATGCAATGTGAACACACAAATGGGAAAAAGATGTTCAAATGCTAGGTTTTTTAAACCATAAGGGCGACAATAGGGTTAAAAATAAGGGAAATGTTAAAAAATTTAAAAATGAAAGGGAACAAATTCGAACTTAAGCTTCAAAGGAAATTTCAGTAACACTTAACCATCAGACTAGCAACTCATTTATGCTTAATCATACAAACAATAAAAAATAAATCAGGGCATAACATTTTAAGCTTAGATATGAAAAGGGACTAGATTATAAAGTGTAAATTGTTAGTTTTGTCCAAAAGGACTAAAGTGTATAAATTATGAATTTGATGTGAAGATTTTACAATTTTAAATAGTAGAGAGTCCTAGAATGATGTAATTGAGATCAATTTCGAAATCGAAGCTCAAATTTGAAAGATATTGCAATTTCGATTTTAGGGACTAAATTGAATAAAATGTAAAAAAATTAAAGGCATTCAAAAAATGAAATTGAATTGATCCATGCATAAAACAGAATATTATAAATTGTTTGAAATTGATAAATTGAACTAAACTAATGTTTAGATTAGGCATTGAAATAAACCGAAGATAATCGGAGAAAAGGTAAAATTATCGATTATTCCTTACAAATCCAACTTGTTTGCTGATTTGACTAGGTAAGCTCATACGGTATAAATGTGTCTAAGTTGTTATGTATTTAAATTGTGATTATATATGTGTTTGGTTGTGAATTGTTATAAAGATGAGATTTGGACTAAATTTTAAAGAAATGTATACATATATGTCTATTGAAAATGTTCAGATGAACTTAGTAAAGGTTTTGTGATGTAACAACCCATTTTCAATGGAGTCAGAAATAGTGGTTTTAAGACCACAGATTGGAAAATAAGTTCATAATTATTATTATTTATTTTATACGATTCAAATATAGTTTATATTGAATTTTGATTTGATTAAATTTTGCTAACTGAACGAATGGTTAAGTTCAAGTGAGTTGCTTTTAAAATCAAGTGTTTGTGGAAAAATGAGGTAGTGGGACTTCATTTCTATAAATAGAGATTGTAAATATTTTTATTAAATATTTATAGAGTGATTAAATAGGTGTATTAAAGTTCAGTCTGGAAATTTTAACATTTAGCCAGTTAATTTAGAAAAAAGGACTGAATTGTAAAAAATGCAAAACTTAATCGCTATTGAATTTTATTGATTAAACGACTTAATTAACATAAGTGGAGGGATTTATAAGGAAAATAGACCATGTTTGTTTAGTGTGGACAGTTGGTAAACATTTTCTTCATTTTGTTCATTAAGTTAAAAGTTAAATAAGTAAAATAAAACATAATTAAAGTGCATATCATCTTTCATTTTATTTGTATAGGGTACAATCTAATTTTTTATGAGGCACTCTATTAAGGATATGATACGCAGAAAGTACGGCCTCCCCCCACATGTAAGCAAGTAAACCAGAAGTAAGTAGTAAAACATTCATTATTTTGTTAGAGTTCTGTTTTTCCTTTCATTTATGCCATTTTGATGTGGAAAATATGGAGCGAAAAATTCATGTATAATTTTGTCTTTCTCACAAACCTCTTTAAGGAAGTTATGTCATACTTGCCCCCTCTGCCGGATCTAAGATGTTTTATTTTCCTATCAAGTTGGCTTTCTACTTCCACTTTATAAAGGAGAATGGTTTGTTCAACTTCATATTTTATTCTTAAAAGATAAACCTTTGTATACCTAGAGTAGTCATCTAAAAACGTAATATAGTAGTGTTTCCATTTTTACTTTATATGTTTCTAAAGTTTGCTAGATTAGTATGAAAGAATTCTAAAAGTTCAGTTTTCCTATCATATATAGTTTTTAAGGAAGGTCTAGCAGGCTTGGCTTCAACACAAATTTCACATTTATTAAAGCTACTATTATCTAGATTAGGAAGTAGATTCATTTTTACAAGTTTTTTCAAAGAATAAATGTTCACATGTCTTAACCTAGGATGTCACTTGTCAAACAATTCAATAATATAAGCAGAATTGGTGGCTTTATTATTAAACATAGTCTCTATCACAAATAAACCTCCACTCAAATAACCTTTTCCCATATAATATCCGTTTCGGGAAAGTACAAGCTTATCGGATTCAAAGACTAGTTTAATGTCTACCTTATTCAATAACCCACCACTAGTCAAATTTCTACGTAGGGCAGATACATACAGGACATTATTCAATTCCAATGTTTTACCAGAAGTGAGTTTGAGTAAAATCTTTCCTTTACCGAGTATTTCCAAAGTGCTTGAATTACTTATGTAGACTTGATCACCTTCAGTTACCTTTTCAAATTCAGTGAACATTTCTCTATTGGCGTAGAAATGTTTAGAGGTGCTTGTGTCTACAATCTATTTGACATTATTTTTTACCAGGTTTACTTCAAAAACCACAGCGACTATAACCTCATCTGGATTTTCAACTATAGATGTTTGTGATTTGTTTTCATTCTAGTGATTAGAACGTTGGTAGCATTGGTATGCTTTGTGTCCATCTTTGTCACACACGTAACACTTCAAAGGGTTGTTGGGTTTCTTATTATTCTTTGGTTTCTTGAAGTTGATAGCCTTCTTATTCTAGATTTTTATTTCTTTCTTTGAACTCACAACGTCTTTATTCCTGTTAAATTTGGAACTAGAACCATATTCGACTAGCTTTTAAAAGAAATTGAGTTGAGGTAACTAGAGCATTATCTTTAAGACAATTGGCTTCCTTAATCTTTATATGGCCAAGCAGTTCTTCCAGAAGAATGTCTCACTTTTTGTGCTTTAGGAGATTATGATAATTAGACCAGGATTTTAGTAGCTTTTCAATCAAGACATTTTCTTGGAGAATCCCACACATCTCCATCCCTTCCGTTTGAATATCAGAAATCAACTTCTCATAGATATGAACTTGATACATAATTTGCTTATCATCAATCATCTGGAACTTGAGTCACTCACCAACAATATATTTCTTGACTCCAACATCAGCGGCTCCATATTTCTTCTCTAATGTGTCCTAAATGGATTTAGCTGATTTATTTTTGACAAACAAGTCGAAGAGGTTGTTACCCATATGGCTTAACATGTGACCTCTTTCCATTTTGTTGTAACCTCCCTAATTTAGCCTAGACGTTATACCTGAGTTCGGAAGATTACATTAGCCACCAAAGCTGTGACGCCCTAAACCTGGTCGAGACAGTCTGACTCAAATTTCGAACTTCACATTAGCCACCGAGGTGACTCTCACCACACCAACCAACCATAGACACCATGTATTTGCAAAATATTTCATATAAGAAATTAGTCCTAAGTGCATGCTTTTCCAAATTAATCATTCCATTCACACAAACAAAAGGTATAAGGCGTACTTTAATACTTGGCGGTCTCCCTTAGCTATAAAAATTTGTTAGTTCATTTAATTATCATCACATTAAACAAGTAATTAGAACCATCTAGACAAGCAATCAAGCAACCAATTATAAAGTTAAAAAATCCCCCAAAAAACAAATAGTCCGTAATGTCTGTTTACAACTTGTTGAAAATTTTATTTAAAGAGTCTAAGTCTAATTCTAATACTAAACCTTTGGAATGACCCACATTTCCTTCACTTTAGAGTTTAAAAGCTCAACAAACATACTCTAAAAAAATGCCTTGTGGTGGATCACTGGTTTGTCACCCTCCTTGCTAACCCGTGAACTATTTATCTGCAAGGTAAAGTAAGGACTGTGAGCTTGGTAAAGCTCAGTGAGTACACATGCATGCAACACAAGTAAACACATCAAACATGTAAGGATTTAAACATACTTGAACAATTCACATATAACACAATTTTTATACTCAACACTGATATATTGACAATTGGTGAATATGAAACATTGTCAAATTATATACTTATTTGATAACTGGATCTCCAAAACACTCCACATGACTCATAAAGTCATACGCTATCTCCATGTAAGTGTAGCACGTATGCTCACACTATCGAAACACACCACGCTATCTACAGTGAATGGAGCTATACTCGACATTCCCTTATCTTTCCAACGTTATCTCCAGGCCACAATGCCCAACACATAATAAAAGAGGTGAGTACTCACAATCCTATGGCATGCAAATGATATCCAACGGTTTCAAGTGTTCACATTGCCAACATATCTATTTAATTACAGTTTACTACACAATATAATAGGCTCGCATTACTGTTGAGCTCGCAACTAGCATTTCACAATAATATAATTTTGCACTAGTCAAAACTCGCAATATCATAAAACTCATAATTCACTTATGGATTCTTGCATGCGTAAATGTGCATTATCAATAAAATTCACAAGATATAAAAATTCATATTATAATATTTATTTTTAAAATTTCCATTCACAAAATTACAAAACCATATACGAATATAATATATATTATATATATATATACCTATTTAGTGACCTTTGTCACATCAACATTAATATACATTAAAAGTCCCATATACATTTATGTATATTAGATAATATAAAACCGCATATATATAGCATATATAACAGAACCATTAGAGGCATATATATTATATATATCAGGACCATAGACGTATGTATATATTTTATATATATAACAATACCACATATATTAAATATTTATTGAGATGCATAAATATGTATTATATATATATACCTATTTAGAATCTCTGTCACATTAAATTTTAGCAAGCTTTTCAAGCCCCACATACGCATCTATATTATATATTTAAATCTAATTAATACAACAACTCACAGTTAACGATCTGCACACACACAACAATCAAATTCACAATTCACACTCACTTCTCACTTCTCACATCAAGTATCTAGTGCCAAGTTTTGCATATTAACGGGTAATCAAGCCTCATTTCGACTCTTTAGATCTCACAATTCATGTAAAAACACGACATACAAATATACTCATTTGTAACTCATTATGGCTTGTCAAACTAGACAACATTTTGCTTGTCTTTATCCCGGTTTATTGAAGCTCCACCAACGTTTTCAGCTTTGCACAAAAATATACATATTACAAAGCATTCAAAAGCAATCTAGCTTACTCTCTTTATGTTCATACAATAACACTCCACTCACACATACTTATTCGGCTTATTTCATACAATCTATTTCGCTTAATTTCTTCCTTTTAACTTAATTAAATCCTTAATTTATGTCTCCTAAACCCCTAACTAAGGTTTAATTATAGATCTAGATCATTAACTTTGCTCAATTTCTTTAATTACTATTTTTTTGGAAAACATTGTTCATCCTCATTCGCAAAAGAAGATCATTTAATTCATGCAATTACTTAAAGATTTTGATAAATTGAATTTGTAGACCTCTTAATCTGGTCAAAATATACTAAAAATCATTTTAAAAATATCTCTTAGCTCTTTATTATGAAATTCACCATTTTTATGTAAAATATAGATTTAAAACGTGGATCTTTAATTTTCTTACTTAGATATGTGAAAATTCAAATTAAAAAACTTAATAAAATTTAATACATAAGAAAACAATAGATTTGCCTTTAGTTCGAAAACTTCTACGAATTTGTACTAATTGAGTAAAAATGAGTTAAATTTAGGTGAGAAATTAGAAAAGAAAGAGTAATTTTCTTGCAAAGTTAAAAGAATAGGGTGTTTGAATGCCAAGAAAATCTAAAAGGTGCAGAAAATTTGAGAGAACTTTCAATCTTAGATCTAACAAATTTTTAAAATGAAAAGAAAACATGAACGGAAACAAAATAATAATAAACGGAGGATGAGTGGCTTTTTATAGCCAACTAACTTTCTTTGAAAAAAAGATTGAGCTGCTTACCCTCTAAGTCCTCTCTTATTTTTCTTTTGTTCTAATAACTCTTTATTTAACTACTAGTCTTAATTTACACATTTAACATCTACTTAACAACTATTTCAAATTAGTCTCTATTAATTTTTATTAATGTCCTAATTATTAATACCATTATTATTTAATTTAATTATTTATTATTAACTAATTATTTATTTTATCCTATTTCAACTTCTATGACACAAAAACCTGATTTTTCTCTCGAGCCCACAATCTAATGCCCATTTCTACTAACCTGGTTTTCGAGATGTGACAAAAGTAGCTATGTAAGCTATCGAAGTTTTTGAAAACAATCCTTTTAAATCATTTGTTTATTTTGTTTAGAAAACTTAGTTGAGTACTTGATTTATTAAACCTCAAGTTTTATTTATTTACCTAGCAACGGAAAACATGGTAGTTACTTTTATTTTTAGTAAAACTGAGGTTGATCAGATAATAATTGCCTAATAAACTAATTGAAATTTATAAGTGAGAGTCATGCAAAATAAAAATTCAAAACTAAATCCTGAGTCCCATGCCACGATTCATAAATAAATAATACAATTTTTTAAAGGAAATAAAGAATAATAATGAACTTAAAATATTAAGAAAAATAAAATTAAGCTGAGTCCCTTTGGATGCTGCATCTGCGTCCTAACCTTGAGGATTATCTAAAAAGACGGAATTTAAAAGGAGGTGACCTGATACTCAATGTGAGTTCGATTACAATAAAACCAATACAATTATAGTTGTTAGGATATATTAAATAGCATTGCACATAATCATCATAGATAACAAATCAGTTCAAAGTACGGTTTTGCAATGCTACCACTATTTAAGCATTAGAACTCACAATCAAAGATTTCAAATTAATTAATTATTCAAAATTTCCCATAATCAAAGATATACACACATTTATAGTTATGTATTCATTCATATGCGCATAAATCTCAAAACATAACTTTTGGAAATGTACGCACATGATATCAAAGATGCTATACTATTTCGGTTTTAAATAATATTTATCTTACCCCACCGCTATACACCACATTGAGAGTTCCCTAGAACTCCAACCACCAACACTTCAAATTGTTGATTAACCACAAATAGTTTGCAGTTTTACTACCAATGGCTGTGAACACATAACAAAACGCCGCAGATGGAATCTGCTATGGCTGTGGGTACACAGTAAAATATTGTAGGTGAAATCTAACAATGATCGTGGAAACACAACATACTCATAGATAATAGATGTTAGAGGGTTGTGAATGTACGAAAAAAATTCGCCCTAATCGGTGTAACCGTGTAGTGGACATTGCCCACCTAGGTTAACATAGTGCTTCGATATTTGTACACCCGAATAAGGAATATGGAACTCGATTGGTGTTGCTCTTCTTAGGGAAATCACAGTAGGATCAATTCCTAGTAAAGTTTGGAGGGGTCATAGTTAGTCCCGGTTAAAATCCAAACTCCTAAATAGAATTTTCTCTAAAGTAATTTAGGGAAAAAAAATGCAAAGTGT
This sequence comes from Gossypium rotundifolium, assembly GCA_025506655.1. Classification (NCBI taxonomy): domain Eukaryota; kingdom Viridiplantae; phylum Streptophyta; class Magnoliopsida; order Malvales; family Malvaceae; genus Gossypium; species Gossypium rotundifolium. The sequence continues at coordinate 150,245,838 of CP106728.1, forward strand.
ATAAGAAAATTGGAAAGGAAGAGGAGAAAAGAGTTTTTCAGAGGGTGTTGTGTTTTCTTTTCTGTGTGAACAAAATAAGGAAATCAACCCTCTATTTATACTAAAAACGGAAGGGTCAAAAGGTAAATAGGTAAGGGCAAAAGAGTAAAAAATGCAGGAACAGTTTTGAAACTATCCTACTATTTCCATGCCCAACAACCAAATTCCAAATTTTTCGAATAGTAAAACTGGAAAAATAAATTGTTTAAAGATATCATTTTCTGGAATGAAAATAATAAAACTTTTATCCAAAAACATGTACACATAGTACATATCAAAGACATGACACAAACTAGAATAAGTGGGCAACAACAACACACGCATGCAATAGACTTATAACACAATTATTCAATGAGAGTAAAAAGAAAAGCTATATAAAAACTCTCTTGATAGCTTGTAATTAACCAATGTGGGATGTACCCATTAACCACAACCCTTTGCATTACCAATATGTCTATCATCATGTTTACAAAATTTAACTCAATTTTAAAAATAATTATTTAATTTTTAATATATGTAGTGTGTAATTTTAACATATTTACTTGATTTAATTTTCATATAGTGGAAACATTTTAAAATAAGATCATTTGTAACAAATTCACTTCAATATGAGAACTTCAAATATCAACGAATTAAGAAAAAAAGAGAGGATTTATTTCTCTTGGCATACATGCTCTTACTAGACATAATAATTTTAGGTTTGATACAATTACATAACGTATACACCAATAAGAAATCATATAGATTATTAAAGCATCAAAATTTATATAAAACATATAACATCCTAAACATACAAAAGTACAATTGCAAGATGATATTAATTAGCAGAAGTTCGTGCATGGACCTTGTCGTAACCATTTTTTGGGGGAAACGGTAAACGACGCGGTCGACTCGATTTTGGAAAAAAGAAAAGGAAAGGAGTCGCCACCGATCTTTATATGGTGTGATCGGATCACCTTTGTTTTAATAAAGCATTTAATTTACTAAAACAGTGCTTTTTGGTCCACGAACTTTGAGAAAACGGGTTCGGAGGTCGATTACGTGCGAGGAAGGATTAGCACCCTCGACACGCCCAAAATTGGTACCAAACTGATTGATTGATGTCCTATTTGTTGAAAACTTAAAAGGGATTCGAAAATACAATGCTTTTTATTTTTAAAAATTGGGGGAGGTTAAGGCTTTCTTATTATCGAAGAGGTAAAGCATCACGTCCAGTAAGTTAGGGCACAATACTTTAAACTCCCGAAGCTAAGCTCGCCTTTTGAAACTTGGTTTTTATTTGAGGAGGATCCTCCGTTATTCGTCAAATGAGAAATCGGAACCCAGTAAGTTAGGGCTCGATTGCCCGAGATTTTAAATACGGAAGATTGCCTCTCTTTTGGAAAAGGAACTTATCCCGAAGTGTCTAAGTGTCGAGTCCAGTAAGTTAGGGCACGGCATTTCAAATTTTCGAGATCAAGTATTTTGTTTTAAATTTTAAGTTGTGATTCCGAAAAAGAATATCCCGTTGTTTAACGTAAACGAGAAAAACCGGAACCCAGTAAGTTAGAGCTCGATCTTCCCGAATTTTCAAACACCGAACATCATCTTTATTTTTTTTGAAAATTTGATTGATTAATATTAGACGAAGGATACTAACGAATTAAACGAATATATGAATAAATCGATTCTTATGAACGAATGAGCAAATAAATAATGATATAAGAATAACGATAACAAAATCATAGAAACAAATAGGATGATAATAATAATAATAATAACAATAAATAAAAAATGATAAATAATTAAAGTCTTGTAAAGTATTAAAAAGTAAAGAGCAATAAATGAATAAATAATAAGTTAATGAGATGGCAAATAAATAAATAAGATAACAAATAAATAAGCAGTGAATAAAATAATATAAAACAAAATTCATAAATGATGAAGATTAAACAATGACAATGATAAGGGTGCATTAATAATGAAAAATAATAACATATTAATAAATGAACAATAATAAAATAGATAAAGTTAATAACAATAAAATAAAATAATAATAATACTAGTAATAAAGTAATAGTAATAATAAATAATAATAATAATTAATAATAGAGGAATAAAATAATAATAATAATAATAATAATAATAATAATAATAATAATAATAATAATAGTAACAATGTGTTAATAAGGATAATAATAGTAGTAAAAATTAAATCATAATATGTAAATAATATAATAGTAATAACAATAGCAATGATAAAAATAAAAATAATAATGATTATGATAATATGATAATGAAACAATAATAGGAGTAATAATAATGATATAATGATACAAATACTAAATAAATATAATAGCAATAACTATAGTAGTGATAAAATGAAATAATAGTAAAATGTAAATAAATTGAGGTTGATAAAAATGATAGTAATAGTGAAATACAATAACAAAGTAATAATTGTAGTGATAATATAATAATAATAATGATAAAGTAATAATAATAATACAGTATGGTAATAATGATGTATTAATTTAGTAATAATAATAATAAATGTACAAAAATCATGAATTAACTTAGAAAGGATTGAATTGGAATTAAAATGGGAAGTGCGGGTTAAATTTGAAAATAAAAGAAAGGACGAGGGCGATTACAAGCGTGTGGACTTATGGGGACTAAGCGAGTAAATAACCCAACTCTTTGATTAGGTGACGTTTCAAATGGCGGTATGGGCTAAATTGAAAAATGCAACAAAATTATGGGCCAAAATTAAAAAGAAAGGAAAGTGAAAAGGGGTTCAATCGAGCGGCGCCGCAAAGGGGAGGGACTCACTTTGAAAATAACCCATTAAAGGGATTTGACCGGTCCCCAGCACCCCAATCGACGCGACTTTAATTGCCCCTAACCGCCCCTTTATCTCTTTATTTTCCAAATCAAAAGAACAGAAAAAAAACTTTAGGCCTCCCCCCTTTTCTTCGTTTCAAATCGGAACCAGAGGAGAAGGCTCCTTTCTTTCGCGTTTGTACCCGACGGTCGGGCTTCCCCGACCTCAAATCGCACCACCGCGCCGCCATCATATTTGGTGGTCGACGGTGCTCAGAGAGGGGTCCTTAGCCCTGTTTGAAAGCCCCTATTGCCACGAAGAGAACGAAGGCAAAAGTCGATCCGGGATCTTCTTCTAAACTCCGATCGCGACGGAGAAGACTAAGATCGACGGCATAACCCCGATTGTGAGTCCCTTGTCCCCCTTTTTATTTTTCTTTTTTTTTATTCGATTCCCTTTCTAAAAGAGAAATAGAAAACCCACCCATCTTTCTTCCTCTGCTAGGGCTCCTCCATTTAGGCGGCGCCACTAAGTCCGTGCCCGACGAGTGCGCAAGGATAGGGCCTTTAAGGCTCAGTTCAAGAACCCAAAGCCCCAATTTTAGTGTCTCCGGGACGAAAAGAAGGCCTTGACGCCCTCCTAAGGCCAAACCCAGACGACGGAACGAAGCACTCGACGCCATGACGTGGGGACCCATGTAGGCTCTTACCTTCCTTTTATTCCGTTTATAAAAGTTTATATATAAAAATATAAAGAAAATATATAAAAGAGACGATGAACGATAATAAAAGAAAATCAAATTGGAATCAACCAGAAGGTTTGTAAGAATCGGAAAAACCCCCCTTTGCTACAATGCATTTGTCTCGATTTTTATAACCGAGTTTACATATTTGTCTTTGTTTGTTTTTGCTTTGTTTTCTATTGCTTTTTGTCGTTTTCTTCTTCGTTTCTTTGTGTTGTTGCGTCTGCTTGCTCCTGTTCTTGCAGATGGTGCGGTGTCGAGGCGTGTGAAGATGTCTGACCGAGGCGCGGGAGGGTCTTGGTGGATGTGCTCGTCGCTGGGGTGATGGGCGGTGTGGAGGTAGCGACGCTTGAAGCTCAAGAATCCCTAGGGTTCTGAATTGGTTTTAGTGTTTGGGCCTATTGGGCCAATAGGAATCGAGCTAGTTTAAGGGAGGATTGGGCTTATTGGACTGGTTTGTATATTGGGTTTGTTTTGGGGAAAAATGGGTTTGTCTGTTGCCCTCTTTGCTCATTGTCGTAATGTGAAATAGAGCAAAGACATAAGAAAGACCCATTTGCCCTGGTCTCGGTGGGCCTTAACTTCTTTTGGTGTTTTTTTCTTCAGGTAGCCTCATTCCAGTCTACCGCATCTTGTTACTTCAATCTACTCCACCGCTATGTGGCTTCAATTTGCTCTTGCTGCGACTCCAATGGGATGTGATTTGTTGTATTCTAGATTGCTCCACTGCATCTTCAGAGAGATGAGGTCTTTGGTCTTCAGCCTATCCCACTTCTAGTTAAGGCAATAGGACTAAAGCTTAACCATGCTCCTTACTGGTTAGGGACAAGAATTGCAATTTTGACCTATTCCACTGCTGGTCAGTGGCAATAGGAGGGTGGCCAAAATCATGTTCTCTACTGGTTAAAGAGCCAAGATTTGCCTTCGATCTTGCCCCACTACTGGTTATGGCGACAAGATCTACAATTTTGACCTATTCAATGCTGGTCAGTGGTAATAGGATTTGTGGCCTAAATCGTGTTCCCTCTGGTTAGGGAGCCAAGATTCGCCGATCTTGCCCCACTCTTGGTTAGGCGACAAGATCTACAATTTTGACCTATTCCTTTGTTGGTCGCTGGCAATAGATTTGGTGGCCTAAATCATGTTCCCTCTTGGTTGAGGAGCCACGATTTTCCTTCGATCTTGCCCCACTACTGGTTATGGTGACAAGATCTACAATTTTTGACCTATTCCACTGCTGGTCAGTGGTAATAGGATGGTGGCCTAAATCATGTTCCCTACTAGTTGGGAGCCACGATTTGCCTTCGATCTTGCCCCATTCTTGGTTATGGTGACAAGATCTACAATTTTGACCTATTCCACTTGCTGGTCGTGGTAATAGGATGGTGGCCTAAATCATGTTCCCTCTTTGGTTAAGGAGCCACGATTAGCCTTCGATCTTGCCCCACTCTTGGTTAGGGCGACAAGACCTACAATTTTGACCTATTCCATCTTTGGTTAGTGGTAATAGGATGGTGGCCTAAATCATGTTCCCTCTCGGTTGAGGAGCCACGATTAGCCTTCGATCTTGCCCCACTCTTGGTTGGGCGACAAGACCTACAATTTTGACCTATTCCACTCACGTCGGTGGTAATAGATGATCCTCAACCTATTCCACCGGGTCGATGGTAATAGGACAACCTTCAGCCTATTCCACCGCTGGTCGATGGTAATAGGACCATCTTCAACCTGTTCCACCGCTGGTCGATGGTAATAGGACAATCTTCAACCTATTCCACCGCTGGTCGATGGTAATAGGACAATCTTCAACCTATTCCATCGCTGGTCGATGGTAATAGGTCAATCTTCGATAGTGTTGCTACATCGTCCTGTAGAGGGCATATCCTGTAGACTCGACTTCTTATGCTTGTATTTATGCCAAATGATACGGATGCTATGGTCGGAATGACTCAAATGCTCCCAACTACGCATGATATGGATGACATTTACATGAATGCAGAATGTCATAAGAATGATGATTTTCCATTAAGATGCAATGATTGTAATAAATCGAATGCTCCTAGCTAAATGATATTATGGAGGGCATTTGCATGAACGCGGGATGTCATGATAATGATTCTTTGTTAAAAATGTATAAGGATCACGATGCGATGATTGCACGCTCCTATTGATGATGAATGTAAATGAAATGACCCTTTTTATGCTTAGGGTTGTCATCGCTCGTCATCCACCGTAGTCGTACAACCACGATATCTCGCTATTGTTGGTACCTTTGCGAACTCAAAGAAACAATCATATTTTGCTCAAACAGTTTGCCCCAATGTGACTTCAAGGCTCATTCCACGGCACATGAGACTTTAAGGTCTATACTATCTTGAGATCAACCCATTGTGCCCTATGAGTATAGAAATTGTGTCATCTTCAATCCATCCCACTACGACTCGGGGGTGTAGAGTCTATGCTATCTTTAGTCAATCCCACTGCGACTCAGGGGCATAGAATTTGTTGATTTGGTCTGTTGCCTTTCCATTCCTGTGGATTGTGACCAGGTGTGCACATATGATAGTTGCGTGGATACAAAATCATTCTTCGCAGATGATTCCCCATTCATACATCGCCCCTTCTTTTTTATATCGTGATGATACTATTTACGTAATACCTTGTCATTTGTTCAATCACCGTTTTCGATCCAAGAGATGGCTTCATTCGAATTTTCCTCCACCATTATTCTCGCCCCTTAAACTCGAGGAGTTTTGAGCAATGGTCTGTTTGATTCTCGACACTACTTAGAAGTTTCCTAGAGTAATATGTGAAACTCCTTTTTGTGAAAGTGTCGTTAGTCCATTAATCGTTATTTCAATGCGAATGTCCGAAAGAGATCATAACTATGGATAAGAACGAAGTTAGTTAGGAGCATAGCTCAAACCAATGGGTTAGGCAAAAGTAGCGAGTGCAATCGGAAAGAAATTTATTGGTAGTGAATCTTGTAAGGTAAAAATAAAAACTAGGTGCCCCAGATATCGCACTGAGCTTCTCTGTTCAAACTTCTTGAGGACCATTATAGGCTCAATATGTGTTTAGGGGATCCGGAGTACTTTGTCGATGCTCCAAGACGCAACATACTTCTTCATTGTTAACTTAAGTATGGTAAGACTATCGTATGCCTTACTTTTGATCAAAATTTAATTTGCCCTTCTCGGGTTTTCAACTCAAATCCCTTTGATCCCAAGGCGCCCTTCATGGTTTTCGCCTCGGCCTCTCTTTTTTTTTTTTTGTGTTTTGATGTTTTGTTTTGTTTTGTTTTTTTCCACCATTTTTGCGACTCTCTCTTTTCTTTTTTTTCTTTTTTTTTTGAAATTGAACTCACCGGATTGAAGAGGTCCTTGCTATCCATCTTGATTAGTACCCATGTTTCCTCGAACAAGCCTTTTCTTTGCATTTACTTTTCCTTTCGAGTCCTCTTGAATCTGAAGAACCCTTCTTAATGCCCGGTCTTTCTCCAAATTCTTTTGAGCGAACATTATAAACCAATGGTAAAGATGCCCGGTGAAAGTCCCGCCAACTTTAAAACCTAGAGGGTAAATGGTAACTTCTCTATGCCAACGTTTACAAGTCTCACCATTTTCAAAAATTTTGAATGGTTTTGGCTATCTTCTTTGATCGATGTGGTGTCGACCTTTGGATGACTATAAATTCGTGCCAACTCATTTCTTTCTGGCATTCTTCATCGCCATTCTCTCTTTATTCTTTTTCTTTTCCTTCTTCTTTTTTCCTCTTTTTTTAATTTTTGATTTTTTTTTTGTTTTGTTTTTTGAATTTGAATTTGAATTTGAAGTTTAGGTCGACGACCGCTGACTTTGTAATTTTGACATGTGAAGCGACCTTTACCCCCTTAGTAAGGTAACCAAAGGCTATGACTGTGAATCGATGTCGGTTCAAAGCTCTTGAGAAGACTGGCTTGATAGCGTCCATGCCTCACATATAGGAATCCGCGTTTCAGTGGCCTCTAATTGTGACCATGTGATAATGTCTTGCCTTATTCTTGCGGTGAGCTAAGCTTCCATCTTCATCTCCCTCGTTGGCTTGTAGTGTCGTTTAACATTTCACGAGGTAGGATCAGCCATTTTTAACAAGTTAGGAAGTGAGTTGCAATCTCTGTCATCTTCTAAGTCCTTAGATCTTTCTAGACACATATTTCGCTAGAAAGGGAGTTCGTAACAGCGTCGCTCAGGTCATTGATATCTGGGACCCATATCCGGTATGAAGGCAATTTAGAGAATGAATGACTATTTATGAATGAAGAATAAAAGAATATTCAATAGAATGTATAGCATGGAGAATAAAAATATTGGTCCAAAAGATGCATTTTATTGAAGTAGTAATTCAAAACACGAGCCTATTTCACGAAAGAGATCTTATTGCTTCTAAGCAACAAGTATACTTCATATATTACTCTAGGTAAGCTTCTAGATACTATAGGAATTACTTCCATAGTCTCATTGCTTAAAATGTTCTTAGGTTCATGCTTCTGCTTTTGGTGCGTCGCCTATCTCCACAACACCCATTTTGACGAATTTTTCCACCAACTTCTTGAAGGTCAGGCAATTCTCTATCGAATGTCTCAGAACTCCGCATGATACTCATCTTGGACATTTAGGTCATACCATCTTTGGGTATGGAGGTTGCGATGGTTTTATAAAATAAGGAGCTACAACGTGCATATCAAATAAGTCTGGTATAACTCCCTATCGTCATGGGAATAGGAGTGAATTGAGGTTTTTCCAATACGCTCTGGATTGGGTTTTTGCTTTGGGGGATCGGTGTTGTAATTCGCTTCTTTGGTCGGTTTGCTATAAACGTCTTGAATAACCCTTAGCATACGCATTCGTGCCAGCCCATCTTTATCCTTCCTCTTGGGCTTTTGAAACCCTTCTCCCTTTTCTTTGTCTCGGTAGGCCTAAAACAATGCGATTGGCTTGCTCACTACTGGGCCCATTGAGAATTCAAGAAGACCAAGTATCATCCTATATTGAGATCCAATAATGATAGGTGCCACGAGAATGTGCATCGAGTTGAGTTGGGACATTTATTGGGGAATAAACGATGTCTTCATCATTATCCACATTGTCGGTCACCGGTCACTCCTTTTTCAAATCCTCCGGCTAGTAACCGAGTTAGGCGGCCCATCATGTTCTTTTGAAGTCTAGCATTTGCTCTCGCATTTCTTGTTGAATTTGGATCAATTGCTCTTGCATCAGTATTTGCCTTTGCTCTATCCTCGCCAACCTTTGTTCCATGTTTTCGAGTTAATCAAACATTTTGCCTAATTAGGGTCCTTTTGTAAAAGTCTAATGCAAATGAATGCAATGTAATGCGAATGCAATGTAGTGCGAATGCATGAATGCAAAGAGGTATCGATTCTGATCAACTTCATTTTAGAAAACTTTATTAGAAAACAAATTCTTTTACATAAATGGACTACTATATGCTTTCGTCCCAAGTCCTAAAGGTTTTGATTTCCCAAGCAATGGAGCTAGCTCTTGACTGTGATCAGACTGTAGCCCATATTTTATGCTTAGCATATCCCTTGTAATGCCAAAATCTGTAAGTGACCAACTACCTCTTGAATCTGAACTATCACTTCCCTCATGAGGTAATCTCGACTCTTTAACTTGATGATCATAAGAATGATTAAGTTCTTCTTTCCAACACTCCTCTCCTATCTTGAAGCTTTGATTCGCGGTTCGTAATTATGTAATCTGGTTTTAACTCTTCAATTGTTGATCTTGATCCTACACTTTACTCGATTGCGAGTTGCGACTTGAGGTAGTGAAGAGATCGTCGACTTAGCATCAATTTTCCAAAAAGCATCGATCATTTACTCTAGCTAGCATCGTACTCATAAAGATTAGAGTTTTTCTAGACAAAGAAGGAGCTGAGCTTCAAACATTTTAGATTGTATCCGTTCAACGACTTTTCTCATTCTAACCACGGTGAAAGTCGTCCATTCCGATTCGTCTCTTTGAATATATCTAACCGGGTCAATACAAGAATCAAATCCTTGCAATATTGTTTGGATCACAACGATGAGCCCGAAATTCACAACACCTATCCTTCCATCCTAGATGGTTCCAAGAATTCCATCGCCCATTCTTGTAAAGAAATTTCCATCATTGCCCTCGACAGAGCACGACCTTCGCCTTGGGTGAAATTAGTCTTTGAAAGAAACACTACAAGAATGCAGCGTTGGCTCGGCACTATGGTTGCTCCTTTGTGAAGCATAGGAAAAGGCTTTCACTCTTTCTGAGATTTCGTCTTAACCAAAGAAGTTCTCTAGTTAGTGCTTTGTCAATTGCAAGTACATCAAGGAATGGAGCTCCAAAGGAATGTATGTAGGTTGTTTCACTCTCGACATTAAAGCATGGCAAGTCTTGCAAAAAAAACGCGATCAGATCTTGTGATGGTCGATAAAATGATTATAGACATGAATCTCTAGATTCTCGGCTTCACCATTAGCTTTCTTCACACTTTTCTCCTTCAATGAAAACAACGGATCTTTGCAAACCGCTCACTCAATCCAAAGGATCTTGTACTCGTGATTGGATGGGTGACTTTTGTCTTCGTGTTCTCGAGCCTTCGTTCACCAGGATCTATGACATTCGATTAGCAAAGAATCCACAACCGAACTAGGATGAACATTCCGGAAAGGCCTCTTTGAGTGGCTATGAAACTTGAATGGAAACCCCTATAGTCAAGGGTACCTCCTCCAATGTCCGTGAAGTTGTTTTGATTACCTTAAAAGATTGGCAAACCAAGAGGCATCCCTACTTGACATACTACCTTAAAATGACAACCATCACCCTTAGCGTTTCATGAGTTTTAGATTTCTGCTTACGCGCTTTGAGTCATCGTGTCTTGCACTATCGTTGTTTACATTAAATGTAACATCCTCAAATACAATTGTAAACCTATGCTTGTTATTTGGAAGAATATCAACGATAAATAAACTTTTCTCCCGTCGTAAGCAAAGTCCTTTCCACCAATTCATTGTCATAGGTCTCTTGCTCTCCGCCAATCACTTTTCTTCCAACTGTCACATTTCCTTTTGCTCAAATGGATCCACACCTTCTAAATGCCTAGGTTCTAACTATCTGACATCGCATTGTCTTCCACATTATCAAGGAATGTTTTCCATAACCAAATTTTCTAACTTCGAAACCGACCGTGAATCGATACCTCTTAAAATATGAAGTGATATGCACAAAAAAGAAACACAACAAGTTAGTACCATAAAGCAAGTAGAATAAACAAACACCTATCTGGTGACCACTAAGGTTTGACATAGCTCTACCTAAGGTGGGCTCCTTGGGCTCACTATATGCGGTTTAGTTCTAAAGTTTGAGGTACCAACCATCGATTCCTCGATCCTCACCCATTATAGGTTCATATGGACCGAGTTCGGTTTAGGGAATACATTTCCCTATGGCCATGCGAAGTGAAAACTTCACGAAGACATAGGTACGGATGTATCCGGCGATCCACTAGCCCATGCGGAGGTGAAAACCTCACGAAGGCATAGCTTCGCTCCCACTTAAAGGTGTGACCACAGCGGTCATGCAATGCAATGCCAAAGTATTTACAAGACCAATATTGAAAGTGCATTAAAAGAAGCATGATTTTTTGAAACCATTTTAATCAAAAGGATGAAATCAATCAATCTATGGCCTAACCCTCCGTCCCGATTAAGTCGCCAAGTATCGTAACCATTTTTTGGGAAGCAGTGACGCGATCGACTCGATTTTTGAAAAAGAAAAGGAAAGGAGTCGCCACCGATCTTTATATGGTGTGATCGGATCACCTTTGTTTTAATAAAGCATTTAATTTACTAAAAGCAGTGCTTTTTGGTCCACGAACTTTGAGAAAACGGGTTGGAGGTCGATTACGTCGAGGAAGGATTAGCACCTCGACACACCCAAAATTGGTACCAAACTGATTGATTGATGTCCTATTTGTTGAAAACTTAAAAGGATTGAAAATACAATACTTTTTATTTTTAAAAATTGGGGGGGCGTTAAGGCTTTCTTATTATCGAAGAGGTAAAGCATCACGTCCAGTGAAGTTAGGGCACAATACTTTAAACTCCCGAAGCTAAGCTCGCCTTTTGAAACTTGGTTTTTATTTGAGGAGGATCCTCCGTTATTAAATCAAATGAGAAATCGGAACCCGAGAAGTTAGGGCTCGATTGCGAGATTTCAAATACTAAGATTGCCTCTCTTTTGGAAAAGGAACTTATCCCGAGTGTCTAAGTGTCGAGTCCAAGAAGTTAGGGCACGGCATTTCAAATTTTCGAGATCAAGTATTTTGTTTTAAATTTTAAATTGTGATTAGAAAAAGAATATCCCGTTGTTTAACGTAAGCGAAAAAACCGAACCCAATGAAGTTAGAGCTCGATCTTCCGAATTTTCAAACACCGAACATCATCTTTATTTTTTTGAAAATTTGATTGATTAATATTAGGCGAAGTAAGGATACTAACGAATTAAGCGAATATATGAATAAATCGATTCTTATGAATGAATGAGCAAATAAATAATGATATAAGAATAACGATAACAAAATCATAGAAACAAATAGGATGATAATAATAATAATAATAACAATAAATAAAAAATGATAAATAATTAAAGTCTTTGTAAAGTATTAAAAAGTAAAGAGCAATAAATGAATAAATAATAAGTTAATGAGATGGCAAATAAATAAATAAGATAACAAATAAATAAGCAGTGAATAAAATAATATAAAACAAAATTCATAAATGATGAAGATTAAACAATGACAATGATAAGGGTGCATTAATAATGAAAATAATAACATATTAATAAATGAACAATAATAAAATAGATAAAGTTAATAACAATAAAATAAAATAATAATAATACTAGTAATAAAGTAATAGTAATAATAAATAATAATAATAATTAATAATAGAGGAATAAAATAATAATAATAATAATAATAATAATAATAATAATAATAATAATAATAGTAACAATGTGTTAATAAGGATAATAATAGTAGTAAAAATTAAATCATAATATGTAAATAATATAATAGTAATAACAATAGCAATGATAAAAATAAAAATAATAATGATTATGATAATATGATAATGAAACAATAATAGGAGTAATAATAATGATATAATGATACAAATACTAAATAAATATAATAGCAATAACTATAGTAGTGATAAAATGAAATAATAGTAAAAATGTAAATAAATTCAGGTTGATAAAAATGATAGTAATAGTGAAATACAATAACAAAGTAATAATTGTAGTGATAATATAATAATAATAATGATAAAGTAATAATAATAATACAGGAGTATGGTAATAATGATGTATTAATTTAGTAATAATAATAATAAATGTACAAAAATCATGAATTAACTTAGAAAGGATTGAATTGGAATTAAAATGGGAAGTGCGGGTTAAATTTGAAAATAAAAGAAAGGACGAGGGCCGATTCGCAACGCGCGTGGACTTATGGGGACTAAACGAGTAAATAACCCAACTCTTTGATTAGGTGACGTTTCAAATGGCCAGGTATGGGCTAAATTGAAAAATGCAACAAAATTATGGGCCAAAATTAAAAAGAAAGGAAAGTGAAAAGGGGTTCAATCGAGCAGCGCCGCAAAGGGAAGGGACTCACTTTGAAAATAACCCATTAAAGGGATTTGACCGGTCCCGAGCACCCCAATCGACGCGACTTTAATTGCCCCCAACTACCCCTTTATCTCTTTATTTTCCAAATCAAAAGAAAAAAAAAACTTTAGGCCTCCCCTTTTCTTCGTTTCAAATCAGAACGGAGGAGAAGGCTCCTTTCTTCAGCGTTTGTACCGACGGTCGGGCTTCCCCGACCTCAAATCGCACCACCGCTGCCGCCATCATATTTGGTGGTCGACGATTGCTCGAGAGGGTCCTTAGCCTGTTTGGAAGCCCCTATTGCCACGAAGAGAACGAAGGCAAAAGTCGATCCGGATCTTCTTCTAAACTCCGTCATGACGGAGAAGACTAAGATCGACGGCATAACCCCGATTGTGAGTCCCTTGTCCCCCTTTTTATTTTTCTTTTTTTTATTCGATTCCCTTTCTAAAAGAGAAACAGAGAAACCCACCCATCTTTCTTCCTCTGCTAGGGCTCCTCCGTTTGGGCGGTATACTAAGTCCGTGGCCGACAGAGTCGCAAGGATGGGGCCTTTAAGGCTCCGTTCGAAGAACCCGAAAGCCCCAATTTTAGTGTCTCCGGGGACGAAAAGAGAAGGCCTTCGACGCCCCTCCTAAGGCCAAACCCCGACGACGGAACGAAAGCACTCTGACGCCGCGACGTGGGGGACCCCGGTAAGGCTCTTACCTTCCTTTTTATTCCGTTTATAAAAGTTTATATATAAAAATATAAAGAAAATATATAAAAGAGACGATGCGATAATAAAAGAAAATCAAATCGGAATCAACCTTAATACTTCTATATCGTGTTTTTGATTGCTGAAGGTTTGTAAGAATCGGAAAAACCCCCCTTTGCTACAATGCATTTGTCTCGATTTTATAACCGAGTTTACATATTCGTCTTTGTTTGTTTTTGCTTTGTTTTCTATTGCTTTTTGTCGTTTTCTTCTTCGTTTCTTTGTGTTGTTGCGTCTGTTTGCTCCTGTTCTTGCAGATGGTGCGGTGTCGGGCGTGTGAAGATGTCTCGACCGAGGCGCGGGAGGGTGTGGTGGATGCCTGCACGCGCTGGGGTGATGGGCGGTGTGGAGGTAGCGGCGCTTGGAAGCTCAAGAATCCTAGGGTTCTGAATTGGTTTTAGTGTTTGGGCCTATTGGGCCAATAGGAATCGGGCTAGTTTAAGGGAGGATTGGGCTTATTGGACCGGTTTGTATATTGGGTTTGTTTTGGGGCAAAATGGGTTTGTATGGACCTAATCTTGCGGAAGACTTAGTCATGTTGGCCTGGGCGTGCGGCTGGTGTTGGGCTACGCAACCTGCTTGGAGGATCTGTCTTTAGATTTCAACGTGCCAAATTTAAACTGATTAAATTTTCTGTCATTGGATGTTCAAAGGACAATCATCATTTATTTTAACTTAAGTCAAAAAATATATAAAAATATTTAAAAGCAGCTAATATTGATCCATGCAAATTTCAATCTAACATATATATTAATAAATTATATTAATTTAACCCATTCTATACTTTACGTAACTATCAAAGCTGGGTTGCTACGTATTTTCTCAGTGGGATGTATATTTTGGACCAATATAATCATAATAATATATTAAGTAGGGAGGATTTAGATTAAATTTCACCTTTAAAAATTAAATTATTCTTAGTAAAAGTATCATGAAAGTCTTTATATTAATAGTTAAATTGTATTTTATTTCTTTCATTCAAAAATTAGATAAATTAATATATATACATTAAATCAAATAGCAAACCGATCATTTCTATTAAAATTTCTATCTATTTCTATTATTAAAATTAATGTGTCATGTACACTCTATGCCAACATAAAGTAAAAATAGATAAAATCTTTAACAAAAAGCCCAGTTTATACAGGTGATCTATTTTTTTAATAGAAGAGAATTATAACTCGACTATTAATATAAAGGCTTTCATAATACTTTTATCTATTTCAGTAAAAATAATAAAAATGGAATGGAGGTGACGGAAGATAAAATTAGACAAGAAAAAGTAGCAAAAACAAACCTTGGAGAGCTGAGAAGTTGGGAATTGTGGCTTCAGCTAAGAGAGAACCGGAACTGGCCATTGATAAAAGTATAGACACCACAAGCACCGAAAAGAAAACTGCATTATTATTACTATAGGAAGACCTCTTCATTGTTGACTCCCCCCCACATCCATGGTTTTATCACAGTCAGGCTGAGTTTCTTATATATATAATGGCAAGAAATTTCAGAACGTTCATCCGGTTTTAAAAGTTCAATGTTCACATAATAATTAGCGCGTGTTGACTCATTAAAAACAAACAGACAAACAAAAACAATTAATTAAATAAATGAGGAATTAAATTCAACAATTTAACTTTTAAAACATTCAACAATTTCTTCGAAAGCAAAAGGTGAGATATTTTAACTATAATTTTCTATACATATAAACAGAATTAGATATATATCTGTATATAAAATCATATTTAACACTCAGCTGAATTTGAATAAATTATTTGATTTCCATCCTGATGTTGATTGTTTCATGGTTCAAACTTATTGAGTTTACCAATTCAATCTAATTTTAATTAGATGGTTAAAATTCTGAAAGTGTTTTGTGAAGTGTGTAAAGTAGTTTTTGATTGGGTTATTGTCATTGATCTTGTCGAAAACAGCTTGGTCCGTTTTTTTCTCCTATCTCTTCATTTTCCTTCTCCTCCATGCTCATCTTTCCTCTTACCGGCATCCTTCTGTTTCTTCAGCATTTTCTTGCAGAGTAATAAAGCTAGCTTTCAGCCTTTTGTTTGGCTCCTCCCATGAGGGAGGCCTCTCGAGTCTGTTGTACTCGTTTAGCCCCCAAAAAAAAAAAAAAAATCGGTAGTGATTTTCATGAGCTATCCGCTTTTAGTGGAACAAGCTAGCTTAATGGAGGCAAGGACATGACGAGGCACTACACATTATAGCGGCTTTTCCACCCTGATGGCTTCAAACCTATGTATATAAGTGTCGCCAATCGTGCGAATGTCTAGACTAGAAATACTGCAACAAAAAGAAATAAAATTAACGGTGTCCACAAATATACAGGTCAAATTGTAATATAGATTAGTGTTACAACAAAACACTTCGAGAAGCATTTCGAGGATCATACCCAAAGGAAAAAGAATTAAACTAACATCCTAGATTAGGGGTTGTGCGTTTGGAGCATAACTCAAGTGTTAATAGGCTTTAAGTGTGGTTGGTGATGTTTTAAAGGTTTTAAAACTCTAGGATTAAAAGGGGATGCATTGGAAATTTTGAAATTTTAAGTTAAAAGGAAATTAAGGCAAGGTGGCCTTAAGAGAAAAAGTATGTGAAATTTGACACACAAAATTTTGAAATTTTAAGTTAAAAGGGAGGCTTGGAAAAGTGGCTGAAGATGCCACTTAGGGCCTCTGAAATGGCGCCACATGCAAGGGTGTTGGGCTGAGTTCGAGTCACATGGGAAGCAAATAAAAGAAGTTTTATTTTGCTTCCGAAGCACGAGGTGGACGGCAACAAGGCTCTTAAAAGGGAGTTTTATTCTCTTTAAAATTGACTAAATAGGGATAAATGATGATTTATCTTAAGTATTTTAAAGAGATAAATAAGGGATTTATTTATCATTATTCCCATGAGATAAAGGTTGGATTAAACTCTTTTATTTTATGATAATTAAAGGATAAAGCTATCAAATAGAAGAGTGGTGGCCAAGTAAGGATTCCTTAGATGATAATTTAGTCTATAAAAGGAAGGAAGGAGGGCTACTCATTAATTTTCTTCCTTCTCTTCTCTCTCTGCCAAAATTCTTAGGGTTCTCTTCTCTTCTCTTCTCTTTTCTTTTGTCTAGCCAAATTCCCTAGCCTCCTCTCTCTTTTATTCAAAACCAAAACACAATCCAACCTAGTCAATTCTTCATAGCACCAAAAGTCAAATTCGCATAAAGCCAAATCTTTGTTGTGACGAAGGGTGTTGCCGATTTCATCCAAAAGGTAAGATCAACTATTATTTGATTTTCAATCTCTCTTTAGCGAAATATAGGAATCTAACTCCTTTAGAATTCCATGGCTGAAATTTGGAAGGTTTTCTTGGGATCTAGTAGTTGTCGACTACAAGGAGCGGTTTTGGATTTAGATCCGTAAGGTAAGGCGATAGTGATTTTCGACCATAGGCCATTTTGGTATATAATGTTAGCCGATTCGACTTAGGTGGTGTAGGAAGGAGTTCTACAATCGCAAAGGTGCAAATCGTTAGGCGTGGGTTTGAGATTTAGTCAATTGTGCTAATCAAAAGCGTAGTTATCGCACTATTCTCCTGTTATTGTATGTTGTTAAGTATGTTTGATTATGATGTGTATGTTAGCGGAAATAATGGCTAAGATGGTGGATACCGTAGTGGGTAATCGATTAATCGGTCGGTGCTCTATTTTGCCTATGATATATGTGTGATATTTGTGGTGAGCATGTGATAAATATTTACTCGATTGTTAATCGACATGATACACATATATGCATGGGACTTGGGATGTGAAAATTGAAGGAAAGGGTGTACATCATTATGTGCGTGGTCTAATGCTAGCCTCGTGCTACATTAGCGCTTGATGTTAGCTATGTGCTTCATCAAGGGAGGTGTTGGCTAAGTGCCCATCTCGGCGGTTGATAGTCATGTGCATCACCGTGGACCGATTGATATGTGGGATCCCTATGGGATCGGTGGCTCACCACGACCTTGAGCAACAAGTCCCAAGGTAAGATATGTGGATCATTATGTGATCGGTGGTGGATTAGCCACGGCCTTGAGCGAAGTCTACCAAGGTAGGTGTAATGGATGGACCCTAGGTTGGGATGGGCTTCATAATTGCATATTTATGTGTATGGATTTGTGTGGATATGGGCCAAGCCCATATGTGGAGATATGTGAAATGACTATGCACCGAGTCGGTTTGACTCACCCAATATTTTAAACCTTTCGGTGATGCGTAAAGCTTGGACCGGGTTGGAGTGGATACAAAGGTGGCCATGCGAAGCGATTTTCATGCGAAAAGATATTTTAATTAATTAAGCATTTATATCTTGATATTTTGATTATTCAATTATTGTAATAAGGCCCTAAAAGTATTTAAAGTCTATTTAAGTGTTTCTCATTAAGTTTATTATTGTGTTTTATTATGGATTGACAATTGAGGAATTATTTGCAAATGATTTTATTTAAATCTATATATACTAAAGTTTTAATCAGGATATTTTATAAACACCACACCTTACTTAAGAATTTTAATGAACACTGCTTTCTAAACTTAACAAAATTTTCGTGTTTTATCCTTAAGTTCAAATTTGTTTCAAACGTTTTCCATGATGGCATTTCAAATTCGATTCGTAGTGAATGGGTCGGGTTTGGGGTGTTACAAATTGGTATCGAGCCAGTTCAAAACTCGACTTGAGGGTTGTGGGGCCCAAAATGTTTTCAAAAATGGGCTTTTCAAAAAAATGGGCTTTTAGAAATTTTTAGGTTATTCTAGCATGGCACCTAAGTCTCAACCCATGATCCACCGGTAAGTACCGAACTATCTGTGTGATTATGTGAATTATAGAAGGGTAGAAAAGGAATGGAACGTAGAATAGCATGATAGGAACTTGAACCCTAAGATTAGTCTACTCAAACACAAATACATAAGACTTAATGCACTAAACAAACCTATGGCTAAGTCAATCGAGTTAGGGTGTGGTAACCATGGTACGCATGTCTAGGATTGGATCCGGAAGAGCCTGGTATTTAAGCAGTCCTAGTGACTCACCTCCTCTTCACAGGAATCCTACCTGGTGCGTAGCTTCGGTTCACCCTAACCCAGAAGACTTAGTGGGTGTGGCAACCTCTGTGCGCATGTCTAGGAATGGTTTCAGTGGGAGCTTGGTATTTAAGCAGTCCGTGTGACTCACCTCCTCTCCACTCGAATCCTGCCTAGTACGTAGCTTTGGTTCACCCTGACCAAGAAGACTCGGTCATAGGCTAAACTCAATAACTAAAACCCGAAAGGGAACTAGCCATGTTTTTTTATAAGAACCCTAATTTTAAACTCTTAAAATCATTTTTCTTTAATTCATGGAAACTATCTTTTCTACACAATTTTTCGAAAAACTTCTGATTTATAAAATTACTAAAATACCCCTAGTGGTAAAATTACAAAAATGCCCTTGGTTTATAAAAATGTCTAAAATACCCACAGTTTTAATCAACATTATTTTATAACAAGTTCAAAAAAAACCTAATTTGCAAATTAGCAAAAATACCTTGATTTTGGAAGAACTACAAAATTGCCCCTAACTTACAAAATTACCAAAATGACCTTGATTTCCAAAATTTTTGCAACTTCATCGTTTTGGAAAATAAATTTCTCAAAAAGAACCCTCAAAGTTTTGCAAATTTTGAAATATCCCTGAATTATTAAACTTTACAAATTTACCCTGGTTTATTACCAAATTACCCCAAAATTAAAATTATCGAAATACCCTAAATTTCCAAATTTACCAAAGAACCCCGGACTATAAAATTTCAAAATACTTTTTGACAAAATTATCAAGGAACCTTATTTGACAAATTACGAAAATATCCTCAGAGGACAAATTACATAAATACCCCAGGTAGTGGAAAAACAACAACAATGAAAACTACAACATATCTCCGAATGAACGAAGGTTCATAATTGGTTGATGGATGTATGAATGAATGAAAAGACGTGTGCATGTGTGAATACTGAAAGAACCACTCCTAAATTCCTTTTCATAAAATTTCTTCACGGGTAATCAAGTGAAACAAAAGTACTAATTCATAAAACTTTCTCAAATCAGTTAAAGCGCACGATTAGATATGAATTCTAGAGGACGTGGTCGTCGTGGACGCAGTAGAGGAAGAATGACTAGGTCAGAACCCGTTGGATCGGGTCAAGGGTCTGATAATGAGGTACCACCGCCCCCACCACTCCAATTTGTTGGTGTGGAGCAAGCAAGCTCGAGACGGGGAAGATCTTTGTGTCGCAGTCAGTCTTGCGAGTTCTTGAGTTGGTGGTCAGTGCGGGAGGAAATTTGAGAGCTCAAAAGTCTATACGAGCGACTCGAGCCAACGGAGCCGAGGTGTTTGGGCGTGTCGGTGTGGCACCAGATCTGGTGAATATTGGTTGGAAGCAACCGAGCGAATTATGGATGAGCTCGATCTGACCGCTGAGGAGAAAGTGAAAGGAATGGTGGCGCTGCTTCGCGACGAGGCATATCAATGGTGGCTAACAGTTCGGGATAGTGCCACGGCGGAGGATCTCACACAGGAGTACGTTAAAGGCGCGTACGGAAGAAGTATGTCGGTACTCATTATATTGATGCGTGAGAGGAAGGCGTTTAAGGGGTGGTTCAAGGGAACAAGTCCGTAGCGAAATACGAGGCTGAATTCTTAAGGTTAAGCCGATATGCTCGAGGGGTAGTTGCTACGGAGCATGAGCGATGTGTCCGATTCGAGGACGGATTAAGGGACGACCTGAGGTTGTTGATAGCTCCTCATCAGGAACGGGAGTTCGCTGTGTTAGTCGAAAAGGCTAAGGTAGCTGAAGGGATTAAGGACTCGGTGAGACAGAACAGAGATAAGGATAGGAACCGGGATAGGAGGAATTTTGGATCGTCTGAATCATCTGAGGGTCTTCAGAAAAGACCGAGGGTTGAAAATTCTGTTCGTGTTGCTAAGCCAGCTATGGAAAATCCGGACCGTCCGTGTGTTCAGTGTGGAAGGTATCATGTCGGCGAGTGTTGGAACCGGGAACGGGAATGTTTTAGGTGTAAGTCTAAGTCTCACCTGATTAAGGACTGTCCTCAGGATCCGAATAGGGCTCGGACAATAGGCCAAGGTTATGTGCAGCCGGGTAGAGATGGTCAGCAAGCGACAAGGGGTCGTGGTCCGAACCATGGAGGAAATGGTTCAGGCCGAGGTCGTGGAGCACCAAACAGAGAGGCTGAAGGTGCAGATGCAAGGCAGCCAAGGTTGGTTTATGCAGTCGGCTATCGCGAGGGGGAAGATGTGCCCGAGGTGACAACGGGTAAGTTTCTTATTTCTGGATTATCCTTCATTGCTTTGTTCGTTATAAGGTCAGTTCGTTCCTATGATTGCTAATGAAGTGTATGGAACCTTGATTGCGAACTTAGAGAATGTGCCTAGGTAGTATAATAGTTCTTTAAGATCGAGTCTTGTGAGATGGAGTAAGTGGGGTAAGTTAGGATGTACGGATGCTCGTTAGTAAGTAATTTCGAGGACGAAATTATTTTAAGGAGGGTAGAACTGTAACATCCTAGATTAGGGGTTGTGCGTTTGGAGCATAACTCAAGTGTTAATAGGCTTTAAGTGTGGTTGGTGATGTTTTAAAGGTTTTAAAACTCTAGGATTAAAAGGGGATGCATTGGAAATTTTGAAATTTTAAGTTAAAGGGAAATTAAGGCAAGGTGGCCTTAAGAGAAAAAGTATGTGAAATTTGACACACAAACAAGCTTGGAAAAGTGGCTGAAGATGCCACTTAGGGCCTCTGAAATGGCGCCACATGCAAGGGTGTTGGGCTGAGTTCGAGTCACATGGGAAGCAAATAAAAGAAGTTTTATTTTTGCTTCCGAAGCACGAGGTGGATGGCAACAAGGCTCTTAAAAGGGAGTTTTATTCTCTTTAAAATTGGCTAAATAGGGATAAATGATGATTTATCTTAAGTATTTTTAAAGAGATAAATAAGGGATTTATTTATCATTATTCCCATGAGATAAAGGTTGGATTAAACTCTTTTATTTTATGATAATTAAAGGATAAAGCTATCAAATAGAAGAGTGGTGGCCAAGTAAGGATTCCTTAGATGATAATTTCGTCTATAAAAGGAAGGAAGGAGGGCTACTCATTAATTTTCTTCCTTCTCTTCTCTCTCTCTCGAAATTCTTAGGGTTCTCTTCTCTTCTCTTCTCTTTTCTTTTGTCTAGTCAATTCCCTAGCCTCCTCTCTCTTTTATTCAAAACCAAAACACAATCCAACCTAGTCAATTCTTCATAGCACCAAAAGCAAATTCTACCAAAGCCAGAATCTTTGTTGTGACGGAAGGGTGTTGCCGATTTCATCCAAAAGGTAAGATCAACTATTATTTGATTTTCAATCTCTCTTTAGCGAAATATAGGAATCTAACTCCTTTAGAATTCCATGGCGAAATTTGGAAGGTTTTCTTGGGATCTAGTAGTTGTCGACTACAAGGAGCGGTTTGGGATTTAGATCCGTAAGGTAAAGCGAGAGTGATTTTCGGCCATAGGCCATTTTGGTATATAATGTTAGCCGATTCTGACTTAGGTGGTGTAGGAAGGAGTTCTACAATCGCAAAGGTGCAAATCGTTAGACGTGGGTTTCGAGATTTAGTCAATTGTGCTAATCAGGTGCGTAGTTATCGCACTATTCTCCTGTTATTGTATGTTGTTAAGTATGTTTGATTATGATGTGTATGTTAGCCGAAAATAATGGCTAAGATGGTGGATACCCGTAGTGGGTAATCGATTAATCAGGTCAGTGCTCTATTTTGCCTATGATATATGTGTGATATTTGTGGTGAGCATGTGATAAATATTTACTCTGATTGTTAATCTGACATGATACACATATATGCATGGGACTTGGGATGTGAAAATTGAAGGAAAGGGTGTACATCATTATGTACGTGGTCTAATGCTAGCCTCGTGCTACATTAGCGCTTGATGTTAGCTATGTGCTTCATCAAGGGAGGTGTTGGCTAAGTGCCCATCTCGGCGGTTGATAGCTGTGTGCATCACCGTGGACTGATTGATATGTGGGATCCCTATGGGATCGGTGGCTCAGCCACGGCCTTGAGCAGCAAGTCTGCCAAGGTAAGATATGTGGATCATTATGTGATCGGTGGTGGATTAGCCACGGCCTTGAGCGAAGTCCGCCAAGGTAGGTGTAATGGATGGACCCTAGGTTGGGATGGGCTTCATAATTGCATATTTATGTGTATGGATCATGTGGATATGGGCCAAGCCCATATGTGGAGATATGTGAAATGACTATGCCTTTGAGTCGGTTTGACTCACCCAATATTTTAAACCTTTCGGTGATGCGTAAAGCTTGGACCGGGTTGGAGTGGATACAAAGGTGGCCATGCGAAGCGATTTTCATGCGAAAAGATATTTTAATTAATTAAGCATTTATATCTTGATATTTTGATTATTCAATTATTGTAATAAGGCCCTAAAAGTATTTAAAGTCATTTAAGTGTTTCTCATTAAGTTTATTATTGTGTTTTATTATGGATTGACAATTGAGGAATTATTTGCAAATGATTTTTATTTAAATCTATATATACTAAAGTTTTAATCCGGATATTTTATAAACACCACACCTTACTTAAGAATTTTAATGAACACTTTTTTTCTAAACTTAACAAAATTTTCGTGTTTTATCCTTAAGTTCAAATTTGTTTCAAACGTTTTCCATGATGGCATTTCAAATTCGATTAAGTAGTGAATGGGCGGGTTTGGGGTGTTACAAATTAGTATCGAGCCCGTTCAAAACTCGACTTGAGGGTTGTGGGGCCCAAAATGTTTTCAAAATGGGCTTTTCAAAAAATGGGCTTTTAGAAATTTTTAGGTTATTCTAGCATGGCACCTAAGTCTCCAATTCCATGATCCACCGGTAAGTACCCCAAACTATCTGTGTGATTATGTGAATTATAGAAGGGTAGAAAAGGAATGGAACGTAGAATAGCATGATAGGAACTTGAACCCTAAGATTAGTCTACTCAAACACAAATACATAAGACTTAATGCACTAAACAAACCTATGGCTAAGTCAATCGAGTTAGGGTGTGGTAACCATGGTACGCATGTCTAGGATTGGATCCGGAAGAGCCTGGTATTTAAGCAGTCCTAGTGACTCACCTCCTCTTCGCAGGAATCCTACATGGTGCGTAGCTTCGGTTCACCCTAACCTGTAAGACTTAGTGGGTGTGGCAACCTCTCATGCTCATGTCTAGGAATGGTTTCAATGGGAGCTTGGTATTTAAGCGGTCAGTGTGACTCACCTCCTCTCCACTCGAATCCTTCCTAGTACGTAGCTTTGGTTCACCACGACCAAGAAGACTTCGGTCATAGGCTAAACTCAATAACTAAAACCCGAAAGGGAACTAGCCATTTTTTTATAAGAACCCTAATTTTAAACTCTTAAAATCATTTTTCTTTAATTCATGGAAACTATCTTTTCTACACAATTTTTCGAAAAACTTCTGATTTATAAAATTACTAAAATACCCCTAGTGGTAAAATTACAAAAATGCCCTTGGTTTATAAAATGTCTAAAATACCCACAGCTTTTAATCAACATTATTTTATAACAAGTTCAAAAAAACCTAATTTGCAAATTAGCAAAAATACCTTGATTTTGGAAGAACTACAAAATTGCCCCTAACTTACAAAATTACCAAAATGACCTTGATTTCCAAAATTTTTGCAACTTCATCGTTTTGGAAAATAAATTTCTCAAAAAGAACCCTCAAAGTTTTGCAAATTTTGAAATATCCATGAATTATTAAACTTTACAAATTTACCCAGGTTTATTACCAAATTACCCCCGAAATTAAAAATTACCGAAATACCCCTGGAATTTCCAAATTTACCAAAGAACCCCGGGACTATAAAATTTCTGAAATACTTTTTGACAAAATTATCAAGGAACCTTATTTGACAAATTACGAAAATATCCTCAGAGGATAAATTACATAAATACCCCAGGTAGTGGAAAAACAACAACAATGAAAACTACAACATATCTCCGAATGAATGAAGGTTCATAATTGGTTGATGGATGTATGAATGAATGAAAAGATCTGTGTGCATGTGTGAATCTGAAAGAACCACTCCTAAATTCCTTTTCATAAAATTTCTTCATGGGTAATCAAGTGAAACAAAAGTACTAATTCATAAAACTTTCTCAAATCAGTTAAAGCGCACGATTAGATATGAATTCTAGAGGACATGGAATCGTCGTGGGACGAGAGAGGAAGAATGACTAGGTCGAACCCGTTGGATCGGGTCAAGGGTCCGATAATGAGGTACCACCGCCCCACCACTCCCAATTGTTGGTGTGGAGCAAGAAGCTCGACGGGGAAGATCTTTGTGTCGCAGTCAGTCTTGAAGTTCTTGAGTTGGTGGTGAGTGCGGGAGGAAATTCGGAGCTCGAAAGTCTGCCCCGAGCGACTCCGAGCCAACGGAGTGAGGTGTTTAGGGCGATCGGTGTGGCACCCAAGACGGTGAATATTGGTTGGAAGCAACCGAAATAATTATGGATGAGCTCGATCGACCACCGAGGAGAAAGTGAAAGGAATGGTGGCGATGCTTGCGACGAGGCATATCAATGGTGGCTAACAGTTCGGGATAGTGCCACGACGGAGGATCTCACCGGAGTACGTTAAGGCGTACGGAAAAAGTATGTCGGAACTCATTATATTGATGAGCAGAGAAAGGCGTTTAAGGGTGGTTCAAGGAACAAGTCCGTAGCGGAATCGAGGTGAATTCTTAAGGTTAAGCCGATATGCTCGAGGGTAGTTGCTACGAGCATGAGCGATGTGTCCGATTCGAGGACGGATTAAGGGACGACCGAGGTTATTGATAGCTCCTCATCGAGAACGGAGTTCGATGTGTTAGTCGAAAAGGCTAAGGTAGTGAAGGATTAAGGACTCGGTGAGACGAATGTAGATAAGGATAGGAACCGGATAGGAGGAATTTTGGATCGTCTGAATCATCTGAGGGTCTTCAGAAAAGATCGAGGGTTGAAAATTCTGTTCGTGTTGCTAAGCCAGCTATGGAAAATCCGGACCGTCCGTGTGTTCAGTGTGGAAGGTATCATGTCGGCGAGTGTTGGAACCGGGAACGGGAATGTTTTAGGTGTAAGTCTAAGTCTCACCTGATTAAGGACTGTCCTCAGGATCCGAATAGGGCTCGGACAACAGGCCAAGGTTATGTGCAGCCGGGTAGAGATGGTCAGCAAGTGACAAGGGGTCGTGGTCCGAACCATGGAGGAAATGGTTCAGGCCGAGGTCGTGGAGCACCAAACAGAGAGGCTGAAGGTGCAGATGCAAGGCAGCCAAGGTTGGTTTATGCAGTCGGCTGTCGCGAGGGGGAAGATGTGCCCGAGGTGACAACGGGTAAGTTTCTTATTTCTGGATTATCCTTCATTGCTTTGTTCGTTATAAGGTCAGTTCGTTCCTATGATTGCTAATGAAGTGTATGGAACCTTGATTGCGAACTTAGAGAATGTGCCTAGGTAGTATAATAGTTCTTTAAGATCAGAGTGCGCAGCAGTGGAGTAAGTGGGGTAAGTTAGGATGTACGGATGCTCGTTAGTAAGTAATTTCGAGGACAAAATTATTTTAAGGAGGGTAGAACTGTAACATCCTAGATTAGGGGTTGTGCGTTTGGAGCATAACTCAAGTGTTAATAGGCTTTAAGTGTGGTTGGTGATGTTTTAAAGGTTTTTAAAACTCTAGGATTAAAAGGGGGATGCATTGGAAATTTTTGAAATTTTAAGTTAAAAGGGGAAATTAAGGCAAGGTGGCCTTAAGAGAAAAAGTATGTGAAATTTGACACACAAACAAGCTTGGAAAAGTGGCTGAAGATGCCACTTAGGGCCTCTGAAATGGCGCCACATGCAAGGGTGTTGGGCCGAGTTCGAGTCACATGGGAAGCAAATAAAAGAAGTTTTATTTTTGCTTCCGTATACGAGGTGGACGGCAACAAGGCTCTTAAAAAGGGAGTTTTATTCTCTTTAAAATTCGGCTAAATAGGGATAAATGATGATTTATCTTAAGTATTTTTAAAGAGATAAATAAGGGATTTATTTATCATTATTCCCATGAGATAAAGGTTGGATTAAACTCTTTTATTTTATGATAATTAAAGGATAAAGCTATCAAATAGAAGAGTGGTGGCCAAGTAAGGGATTCCTTAGATGATAATTTCGTCTATAAAAGGAAGGAAGGAGGGCTACTCATTAATTTTCTTCCTTCTCTTCTCTCTCTGCCGAAATTCTTAGGGTTCTCTTCTCTTCTCTTCTCTTCTCTTTTCTTTTGTCTAGCCGAATTCCCTAGCCTCCTCTCTCTTTTATTCAAAACCAAAAACACAATCCAACCTAGCCGAATTCTTCATAGCACCAAAAGCCAAAATTCTGCCAAAGTCGAATCTTTGTTGTGACAGAAGGGTGTTGCCGATTTCATCCAAAAAGGTAAGATCAACTATTATTTGATTTTCAATCTCTCTTTAGCCGAAATATAGGAATCTAACTCCTTTAGAATTCCATGGCCAAAATTTGGAAGGTTTTCTTCGGGATCTAGTAGTTGTCGACTACAAGGAGCGGTTTCGGGATTTAGATCCGTAAGGTAAGGCAGCAGTGATTTTCAGCCATAGGCCATTTTGGTATATAATGTTAGCCGATTCGACTTAGGTGGTGTAGGAAGGAGTTCTACAATCGCAAAGGTGCAAATCGTTAGACGTGGGTTTGAGATTTAGTCAATTGTGCTAATCAAAAGTGTAGTTATCGCACTATTCTCCGTTATTGTATGTTGTTAAGTATGTTTGATTATGATGTGTATGTTAGCGGAAATAATGGCTAAGATGGTGGATACCCATAGTGGGTAATCGATTAATCGTGTCGGTGCTCTATTTTGCCTATGATATATGTGTGATATTTGTGGTGAGCATGTGATAAATATTTACTCGATTGTTAATCGACATGATACACATATATGCATGGGACTTGGGATGTGAAAATTGAAGGAAAGGGTGTACATCATTATGTACGTGGTCTAATGCTAGCCTCGTGCTACATTAGCGCTTGATGTTAGCTATGTGCTTCATCAAGGAGGTGTTGGCTAAGTGCCCATCTCGGCGGTTGATAGTCGTGTGCATCACCGTGGATGATTGATATGTGGGATCCCTATGGGATCGGTGGCTCAACCACGACCTTGAGCAACAAGTCTACCAAGGTAAGATATGTGGATCATTATGTGATCGGTGGTGGATTAGCCACGGCCTTGGCGAGGGTGCCAAGGTAGGTGTAATGGATGGACCCTAGGTTGGGATGGGCTTCATAATTGCATATTTATGTGTATGGATCAGTGTGGATATGGGCCAAGCCCATATGTGGAGATATGTGAAATGACTATGCACCGAGTCGGTTTGACTCACCCAATATTTTAAACCTTTCGTGATGCGTAAAGCTTGGACCGGGTTGGAGTGGATACAAAGGTGGCCATGCGTATGATTTTCATGCGTAAAGATATTTTTAATTAATTAAGCATTTATATCTTCAAGATTTTGATTATTCAATTATTGTAATAAGGCCCTAAAAGTATTTAAAGTCTGCTTAAGTGTTTCTCATTAAGTTTATTATTGTGTTTTATTATGGATTGATAATTGAGGAATTATTTGTAAACGATTTTATTTAAATCTATATATACTAAAGTTTTAATCCGGATATTTTATAAACACCACACCTTACTTAAGAATTTTAATGAACACTGCTTTCTAAACTTAACAAAATTTTCGTGTTTTATCCTTAAGTTCAAATTTGTTTCAAACGCTTTTTAAAGCCTTAGACCGAAATCGAATGGCATTTCAAATTCTAAAACGACTCACTTGGCCAAGCCTCCTCAGAGACTGAATGGGCCGGGTTTGGGTGAAGACTAAAATACCCTTAATTAAAATTCCAGTTCATCACTTTGTTTATAACCAAAAGGTATGTTAGTTGATTATTAACCAAAAGTTGTCACTATTTATAGTGATGAGTTATGTTACTTGAACAACTAGTCATAATTATTCAAATAGAGATATCTTTTGAATATTTATTTGAATAATTATATTTATTGTTAAATATATGACTATCTATGTGAGTAATTATGTCCCTATAAAGAGGCATCATGCCTCTTATAAATAAGAGTTAACTTTCATTTGTATGACAAAATGACATATCCCACATTGGTTGAAGAAAGGCTTATAAGAGAGGCGTCACCACTGCTCGCCCGACCTGTGTTCGTGTTAACACATGCTGTTTTGGATAAATTTTTTTTTGTTTTTTTCTAAGCTGTTACAATTTTGAAAAAGTTGACTTTTGGCTGTTGGATTGACCCCGCAAATTACTATTTTTCCCTTTTAGAATGTCCTACAAATTGCTCAGATATTCTTCTCATTTTAAATAACAATACACAACAACTACATATCTTTTCTCCCATACCTCACCTGGTTTTTTCAATATATTTTCTGATCAATTTTTCAGCTCCATTTTCTAGTTATTTTTCTATTCCTTTGAGAAGAGTAACACCAAATTTGTTCAATATTTTTTATTCGGATGTACGAATATTTAAGTATTGTGTTAAAGTTGGGAGATGATGTCCACTATATGATTACACCAATCAAGGCGAACTTACTTCTAAGGTAGTGATTCTTCCACGACACACTTATTATTTCTTTTATTTACACACGATTTATTTATCCAGACAGCGCTAACGATTTTGTTTTACAGTAGTATATTTCCTACATGACACACCCAAAAAACATAGAAACAAAGTTTCTTTCTATTCTCTCACATCTTTTATATTCCTAGATTGTTCAGTAATTTTTTATAGAAATTGATATTTTTGTTATGCTCCACTCAGTGGATTGTTTCCGTTAGTGCAAAACGTAGATAGTCATTGAGCTTCATTGTATCATCGAGGTTCATTTATCCATAACTCTTTTGCACATCGATGAGGGTGAATAAAACCTTAAAAAAAGCGGTATTAATACATACCTTGAAGCCTTCATTAATTTCTCATAAGTTTATTTTATCCACCAATCACAATTTGTTTCATTTAAAGTATGTTCTCTTACGAAATTGATTTTGTTTATGTTTAGGTCTTGTCTTATTTCTGTACAGTTTGTATCAAATTTGTGTTAGTACAAATTTTCGGTGAAGAAAATCTCGAACACCGAACGAAACTCGAACAGAAGAAGAAATAGGACAAGGCTCTAAGGCGTGTATCAAACCACTTTCTTTAAGGTTATATTCGCCCCCACCTATCTTTGGTGTGCAAATGAGTTCCAAGCAAATTAACCTCGAGGATACAATGAAGCCAATGACTATTTGCGTTTTGCACTAACGATAATAGCCCACTACACACTGAGTAATGTATGACAAGAAATTCAATTCCTATAAAAGATTTCTACAGTAATACTTTAAAGAATAATCTAACAATATTAAAAATTGAAGGAAAGAAAGAAAGAATATTAGAATTTGTTGGTTTTTCTCCAAATGAAATCTGATTCCTATTTATAGGAATTTTCATGTCTCTTCATAGAGACATCTTTCATCAATAGGTGTCTTTCTGAATAATAATGTTTTAAAATAAAAACATAATTATTCATTTAATTATAACTATTCAAATAATATTATTTAAATAGTTATAATTCTTTTCAAAAATTAAAAGATAATCTTTTGATTAATTACATCCATTAATTTATAGTTATTGGAATATTATAAATATTTGAAAATGTTCCAACAATTTATATGTATTTTATCGCATTTTTTGGTAACAAATATTTAGGTATGTAGCATTGATTAGTCTTTTCTTAACAAACTAAACTTTGGGGCAATTGGAAGTTGAAACAAGGAAATTTCCAAAACAACCATGAAAAGTAAAATTAAAACAAACCATATTAAAATTAACAAGAAATATAAATATATAATACGAATCATTAATGTATTAAAAATATAAATATATAATTATAACACATGAAATTATATGAAGGCAATAATTGCAATATATACCCTTTGCATATGAAACAGAGAAGATAAGCTGAGAAACTGTTTTTATTTCAATGTAATTTCAATCAGAAAAAGAATACAAGATGTTTTGAATATGAAAAACATAAGAATGATTTAATGGCGTTTTTGGGCAGCATCTGGGTATATATATTTTGACATATACAAAAAGAATATATGAATTGGAAACTGTCTTTGTGCTGTACGTATATTAACAATATGCAAAACAGCATTAGTATTAAACGTAGAAGTAGGTGGATGAATCCGTTGCATTAGCCGGTTCTCTGCAGAGGATAGACCGAGCTTCAATTACCGATCGAGGCGGCTCTACATCTTTTTCTTGGAGTTGATTTCCTTGCAACCGCTGCATTTGGGATGCAAAGGTGTCATCCAGTATCTACAAAACATAAAAAAACCATTATCACTTGTTATGCCATAACCACTGCAAATCCGGACTCTTTTATTTTGTATTCATACATGTCTGTATCCGACACTTACCCGAACCCATGTAACATAATTGGCAGTACAAAAAGACTTTCATTAACATGAACATGTATATATAAGCAGATGACTTACCCCCAAAGCATAGTATGATCCATTATACCACACTCGGTTTTCCTTCCTTCCTTCAAGAAATTTCAGTACGATCTGGTGAAAATAGTAAATTGAAACATGTGAGAGAAAACAAGATAAAGTTAAGTTAAAAATATCTAAAAGGTTTCTCTTATTCACCTGTCCCATCCTATCCCAAAATCCGCGGCAGGTTGCTACAAATATCCTACTTGTGAAGACCTCATTTATGTTAGATATAGAGTCAATCAGTTGTGAACTCAGCATCTGCATTCTCTCACGGATTTCGGCCTCTCCATCTTCTTCCTTTATTTCCTCAAGTATCCTTTTCAGTCTCGTATTTCTATTTGCTTGTGTCTGAAACAGCCATTTGATTTGAGTGTTTTCCATTTTCAAGTAGCAAAAGAAAGAACACAAGAAATCATATTAAAATAGGACTTACATTGTTAACAAGCTTCTCTACTGTTGCCTGCAAGTAATTTTTGTACTTTGTTCTCAACATGACAGTGATCCCATTCATCTGCTCTCCAAACAGTGACTTCTTGTCTCCGGTGAGAGGCAGACAGGCTGCCCAAGACTTTAACACATCCTCCACTCTACAGTGCAAGGCATCAAGAATTCTCTTCACAGTGTTGAGGAAAATTCCTAACTGCCACCATTAGTACAAGGTAAGAGCTATATTCAATGCTGACACAATTGGCTGGAATTTAATTATATTGGTTATGTTGCACTTACTTGACTGGGAACCGAATATAGAGCTGTTGACTGCCTTCTTGTCAGCTTCTGGACATGCATATTAAGTCTTTTCGGAATACTATCTTTCAAAGGAGTCAAGATGTCATTATATTGTTTCTCTAGTGCTTTAACAATGGCTCTTTCCACATTGGCAACAGCCTTCATGTAAAACCAAAATTATGCAAAGTCAGTAGATGACAAAATGGTTAACCATAGATGTTCAAGAACCAGAGAAGAGTGTATACTTGAACATGCACACACATGTTCAAAGACATAAACCGCAAGAGAAAGAGAGTGTAATTACATTTTCCAAGACCAGCGAGTACTGAGGCCATCGATTGATAACCACTTCATATCCAATAAGGGAATCTTTGATCTTCTCATACATTTCTTCAGCAAAGGGTGAGGTTGAATGATTTGTTGTTACTCCTGACCAGGGCACCTGCAACAAGCACATGATTATGTCCCAAAGACAATATTCAACAGTTCCAGGTAAGTTGTTTCAGATTCTTGATAATGTTTATGAACAAGAACCCAAGTTATACCTTTTCAGCCTTACAGAGATCGAGTAACCTAAGCTGCATATCCTCAACCCACACCATTATATAATTGTGGAACAAACTCCTTGAGTCTACTCCACCCTGCACAGGACTGAAACAGGCAAGACAATTTGTAAGACAAAGAGCTTCAACTCTACATACAAGGCTATAACCCAAATTTAGATACTCATACAGGATTCTAGTTGTCATTTTTTGGCAAAATTGAAGTATTTATTCCAGCTTATACAAAGAGATTTCACATGAGATTTCTGTCGCAAACCTGATGTTCCATGACTCAAGATCCCTCTCAAAATCCGCAATTTCAATAACCCAAATTTAGATACTCATACAGGATTCTAGTGGTCATTTTTGGCAAAATTGAAGTATTTTATTCCAGCTTATACAAAGAGATTTCAAATAAGATTTCTTTCACAAACCTGATGTTCCATGACTCAAGATCCCTCTCGAAATCCGCAATTGCAATCAAAAGTTCATTAACATGTGATGCAGGACTAGATGGAGGCCATGCAGCAAGGAAACTGGTAAGCCTCTTACACAACTCAGTGCTATATACTTCAGCTGTGATGTTTGACAGGTCAATCGAACTGGAGCAGAGGCATAAATGTCAGAAGACATGAAACAATCAGTTAATCAATACATGGTTATGATGATATTTCTACAACTCAGTGCTATATAGATATGTCATTACCTGGGGAGTATGTGCTGATTGTGGATCTTGATGTCTGCCTGAATTTCTTTGCTAATATTTATACACAGATTCTTCATTTTCAAATAAGCTGTTGAGATGGTAATGGAGTCCAAGAGAAAACCTTCAGAGTTGTTTGAAACAAACTCATCAGTTTCAATCATGTGTTTCCGACACCTTTTTCTGGCTGCAGTCTGTGAAAAGTTATCATAACTGGCATTATATGTTTGCTTAGCGTATAGAAACATAAGGCAAAAACAAACAAGACAAAGCCTGCTTACAGGATCAGACAGTTAAAAGGGATGACCCATTAATAGATGCATGGGGAAATTTCCGCTCTATTGAACACATATAGTAATATATATTCATGCATTTGCTGAATTAAACAAGTTATCAGTACCAAAGGGCTGCTTTTAAAAATTAATGCTAAGCTGGCTGAGAGATTTGTTTAGGCATTACTGAAGAACTGAAATTACCTGCAAATAGTTTCTCAACATGGTCTGAGCATCAGGAGATAGTATATCATGAAGCAGAATGTATACTTGAACAGCAGGAGCTAGAGCTGGTGCTGCAGTCTCCTGGGTTGGTCCAAACAAGTCAGCTAGCCCTGTCGGAGATTTCTCATCCAACGATTTGTAGTTTTCAAAAGCATTTGCCAAGAGACTCTCAATTTGTGTTTCACAACCCAGCAGTATGCCTTTCTGCAAGAGAGCGAGTTGTCTCAGTGAAGCATTTGCACCATGTAGAAAATGTTGAAATAGCACAACCCCACGTCTAAAAAACATACAAAGTTATAGAGATTTTGTACTACTATAAATAGGGGTTATTCCCCTCTTCAGATGAAATCGTTTGTGACCCTCGATTTTTTTTTCAGAGTTAAACCTAGTGTGATTTTCTAGTACAATATTATTTTTGTAGAATTTTAAAGAAAATTTAGTGTATAAACTTGAAAAACCGTTGTAAGATTTAAAGTAATCTCTGACGTAGTCGTACAAGCTATTTGTAGTTTTCAAGAGCATTTGCCAAGAGACTCTCAATTTGTGTTTCACAACCCAGCAGTATGCCTTTCTGCAAGAGAGCGAGTTATTCCCCTCTTCAGATGAAATCGTTTGTGACCCTCGAATTTTTTTTCAGAGTTAAACCTAGTGTGATTTTCTAGTACAATATTATTTTTAGAATTTTAAAGAAAATTTAGTGTATAAACTTGAAAAATCATTGTACGATTTAAAGTAATCTCCGATGTAGTCGTACAAGCGATTTGACAAGTTTATAACAAAGCAGAAATACACAAGAAGAAAATATGATCATTGTGTGTATTTTCGCAAGCTTCAAAATGGTTCTCTCATATATCTTTTTTTTTTTTTTTTTTATATTGATGATGATAGCTTTCAAAAGTCAAATAGAGTTTGAGAAGCTAAAAACACAGTTGAAAAAAGAGTTTGAGATAAAGATTTAGGACAAGCAAAGAAGATTATTGACATGAAGATAACTCGAAATAGAAACTTGAAGAGATTTATTTGACTCACAAAAAGTATTTGAGAAAATTGTTAAAGCATTTTGGTATGAATGAAAAGTTAAAACCTGTTAGCACTTCCTTTACTCTTCAAGCTTAATGCTTCTGTCCTAAGAGAATTATGCAAAACGAGAAAACATATCAAAGATATCATACGAGATATATGCATGATTCAAGGAATGAGCATTGACAGGCAGTGAAATGGATTTTGCGATATATCCAAAACAAAATGGGTATTAGATTATTTTTTGGCAAGAAGATAATGAGGGTGTGATTGAATATTGTGATTCAGACTATACTGGTGATCTGGACAAACGATAATCAACTAATAGTTAGTTGGAAGTCTACTTTGCAATCAATAGTTGTTTTATCTACTACAAGAGAGCGAGTTGTCTCAGTGAAGCATTTGCACCATGTAGAAAATGTTGAAATAGCACAACCCCACGTCTAAAAAACATACAAAGTTATAGAGATTTTGTACTACTATAAATAGGGGTTATTCCCCTCTTCAGATGAAATCGTTTGTGACCCTCGAATTTTTTTTCAGAGTTAAACCTAGTGTGATTTTCTAGTACAATATTATTTTTTAGAATTTTAAAGAAAATTTAGTGTATAAACTTGAAAAACCGTTGTAAGATTTAAAGTAATCTCTGACGTAGTCGTATAAGCGATTTGACAAATTTATAACAAAACAGAAATACACAAAGAAGAAAATATGATCATTGTGTGTATTTTCTAGTGTGATTTTCTAGTACAATATCATTTTTGTGGAATCTTAAAGAAAATTTAGTGTATAAACTTGAAAAATCATTGTACGATTTAAAGTAATCTCCGATGTAGTCGTCCAAGCGATTTGACAAGTTTATAGCAAAGCAGAAATACACAAGAAGAAAATATGATCATTGTGTGTATTTTCGCAAGCTTCAAAATGGTTCTCTCATATATCTTTTTTTTTTTTTTTTTTATATTGATGATGATAGCTTTCAAAAGTCAAATAGAGTTTGAGAAGCTAAAAACACAGTTGAAAAAAGAGTTTGAGATAAAGATTTAGGACAAGCAAAGAAGATTATTGACATGGAGATAAATCGAAATAGAAACTTGAAGAGATTTATTTGACTCAGAAATAGTATTTGAGAAAATTGTTAAAGCATTTTGGTATGAATGAAAAGTTAAAACCTGTTAGCACTTCCTTTACTCTTCAAGCTTAATGCTTCTGTCCTAAGAGAATTATGCAAAACGAGAAAACATGTCAAAGATATCATACGAGATATATGCATGATTCAAGGAATGAGCATTGACAGGCAGTGAAATGGATTTTGCGATATATCCAAAACAAAATGGGTATTAGATTATTTTTTGGCAAGAAGATAACGAGGGTGTGATTGAATACTGTGATTCAGATTATACTGGTGATCT
This sequence comes from Gossypium rotundifolium, assembly GCA_025506655.1. Lineage (NCBI taxonomy): Eukaryota > Viridiplantae > Streptophyta > Magnoliopsida > Malvales > Malvaceae > Gossypium > Gossypium rotundifolium. Next base: position 150,282,492 of record CP106728.1, read on the forward strand.
GGACAAAGTCTCCTTTGCAGTCAATAGTTATTTTATCTACTACAGAAGTGGAATATATGATAATCAAAGAGACTGTAAAAGAGGCAATTTAGCTTTAAGGGTTGCTTGGTGAACTAGAAATTAAGCAGAAATATGTCAAAATACATTGCGATAGTTAGAGTGCTGTTCAGTTAGCAAATAATCAAGTTTATCAAGTAAAAAGGAAGCATATTAATGTCTGATAACATTTTGTACGAGAGATTCTAAAAAATGTGGGGGTAAAAATCTAGAAAATTTCAACCACCAAGAATCTTATCGATATGATTAATAAGGTTGTGATTGCAGTCAAGTTCCAACTATGTTTGGACTTGGTCAATGTTAAAACTTAAAGGTTGAAATTTGAAGACACTATCAAATGTTGTTTTGCAAGGAGATTGAAGATAAAGAATTTTGTTAAGGTGAAAATTTGTTAAAATAACATAATCCCACATCTAAAAACTACAAAGTTTTGGAGATTATGTACTACTATAAATAGGGATTGTTTCTCCATCTTTGAATCATCCCCAAACTTAATTTTTAAATTTTCGTTCAAATTTTTTATGTGTATTTTTGTTTCTCCGTCTTTGAATTACTTTTTTTAAATTTATTTTTTTTATTTATCTTTCAATATTTCATAGGGTATAATTGTAGGCGTAATTTGCCGAATTAAATTTCTGGTGAGGTTGAGTTTTAGGTGGAACTGTTTGTGTTTGTGAAAGTGTGATTTTTTAATATAACCTAGTTTAGTTTTCTAGTAAAAAATTTACTCTCCTTTACCTTATTGGCACAACAGAAAATTGTGATGCATATAAATATGTAACACATTTCATTTTCAGAAAGAATGGGAGCAACACAACCTAATGTACCTCACTTCCAAAATTAGTGATTCTGTTCATTTGTCAGTCAAAGCTTTTGAAGCTTCAAAATAACTTAGCATTAGAGACACAATTGGTACTTTTAAGGCAACTCTCTCACCATTTTAAAAGACAATAGAAAAAAAATCCATTAGATCAAATGAAATTGACAAAAACAGTAACCAGAGATGCCTACCTCCTGTCTTGTCAAGCTTTTTTCATTCCTGGCCTTTAAAATGGGTACAAGCAACTCATTTACAAGCTCTAAGCAGTCTTTTGTTGGTGTGGCTACATTCATGACATGTAATAGATATCTACAAGAAACCAAAAGAGTTAAGGCATTACAAGGAAAGAGCAAGGAGTATGATAGAAATCACAATATTTCTGAACAAGAATAAGTAGATGACATACCTCAATTTTGTATATGAATCAGAAACTCCATAGTAGTCAGCAAACTCAGTCAATAACCACTGCCATGGTCCCTGTAACCTCAAGTTTCTGGAATGAAAACGTTGTGCACGCATTGAAGCCTCAAGGAGTAGATCGTAGGCTAGAGTCTCCACAACAGGCCCACTCTAAAAAGATGGAAAACTCAGTAGGTAAAATATACTCATGCATGCGCACTTGTATTTTAGACACTGACATACTTAAAAACAATTTAGTCCAGCTCCGCACAACTATCCATGCACGTGAAAGAAAATTCTTGTTGTAGATAATGGAAACTAATTAACTAACTGCTAATGAAATGAGCATCAAATTTAAAAAAAAAAAAAGCAAAAAGAAATTTGTATGTCATTCAGAAGAACGCAATTCTGGTTTAGGAAAGGACAAATGGAACTTGATTCGAGAAAATAAGAATTATTTTCAAGAGAACTCCATACAGCATATCTAGTTCTTATAATTAAGTCAATTGAATTGTCCTAGATGTGAAAAATATAATACCTTTATCTGACTCGTCTCATCACTAGTAATTGTACTTCCAATTGATAGCTGGATCTTCCCGACACATTCTTCATCTTCATGGTATATGGGCCACCATCTGATTCTCTCATTCTGCAGAAACAGTCGAGCACATCAGATTATGAAGGATGGTTTTCATCCTTCAAAAACATGATTGTTAAAAATAGATAATGATACATACAGGATTATCACTCAAAGATGAAACTGGTATTGTTGCTCTTCCCTGGACTAATTTCTTCTTGTCTTGGACTTCCACCAAAAGAGCATCACCTTCAGTCTCTGGGAAACTAAAAGCACATGCAAGTATAAGATTTTTCTACTTTTCAAAGCATAACTCTCATCTTAGATAAGGTCTCTCATTTACACAGCCAAGCTATGTTAACTACTTAACTTAGACAGAGTGACAGACATGACAGAATATTAAGATCAATTATGACATGGCATACACAGACTTCCTGTCGGCCAAAGTACAAGCCTAAGATAAAAGATAGCAACTTACAAGACATGGTAATCACCACCCCCCGGGTGCAAGCAGATGGCTGAACTTGGTTCAACTTTGGTATCTTCTGCAGCACTCTTCAGCTGGAACAAGCAAGATAATGGCTCTGTAAATTTGAAAAATAACATATTAGTTAAGAACATTATGGTATGGAAGTTCCAACAATATGTGTAGTCCCTATCTTTGTTAAGAGAAGGAGACATGCTGAAACATTTTGTTAGGAGGTAGGTAGATTTCAATTGGCTGTAAAACAATTTAGCTGTTACAAGTGTTTAACCAGCTTAAGCATAACTTCCAAAAAAAAAAGGAAGCTACAGTCTAATTTACACTTCTAGATGTCAGTTTCATCTTAAGCTCAAAGTTATAAAATAACTAAAATACATTAAATATTATATCATAACAAACACAAACCTTCAGACGCCACTGGAAATGAGGCTATTTTAAGAGAATTCATGCTGGTTTTCACAAGTGATGAGACATGCCGCACATACTCCGCTCCCACTTGCATGTACATTGCACTCCTCTGAGAGTACATACTTCTGAGTTTCCTCCTTGGAATAATGCGAAGTTTCTTCACTGCAATTATCCAACATGAACAACTTAGATTTTAAACTAAAAGAAATCATCCCATGAAAGAGCTTTGATTTATCTTTTAACCTCAAATTACAAGAGATTAAAAAGATATGGGAGTCATTTTCAAAACTAATATAAAGCTATAAGTAACAAAATAATAAAAATTCTATTATAACAAGCAATAATTTCATAGCCCCACCAGTCCTTCCAAATATTAAATTTCTATATACAATTTCCATAATAACATTGATCTTACCTTCCACTCTTATTTTTCCAACAATCTTCTTTGCCTTCAATGAAACTTGTTCTACACTTTTAGTAGTGCTCACTTCTACTGGTTGTACACCTCGTGGTTGCAACAAAAATTTGTGTAGCCTATATGTTTAAAACACATTGAGACTTGAGAGATCATTGAAAGGCTAATGGGAACAAATTTATGTTCCAAAGAAGAGAAGGAACCTACCCAAAGGCACTTCGCAGTAGAAGGCACTCATCACGCAGAAATTCAGGAGCCTCAGGGCAGCCTCTTGCCCATGCGTATAGACATAACCGGATACATGCATCATAAGCAATTAAAGTCTGCCATGCATATTGACCACTGGAACAATATAATTACAAAACAAAGAATGTGAGATAAGTAGTTTTCAACACAAAATTTTCAATAAACATCAACTTAGTTTACAACACAATTTTTTCAATAAAACTCTATGGAGAGTAAACCTGGCGTTATAGTGATGCAAGTCATCAGACATGTTACTTTGCCAATAAGGCATCTTTTCTTCTTTGTTTGTATTTGCAGTCTCATTTACTCTGCGTAAGACAATGTTAAGAAATATTAGAAATAGTACTATAGTCCAAACTAAACTAGACAAGAAAAAAGGCCAAAAGACATAAGAGGCTTCCATGTGAATTGTGCCTTGCGAAACTGAAAACTACATCACCTTTCTTCAGCAAGTTCAGGGCAACTCAACGACTCAGATTTCAAATCTGGTAATCCTTCTGCACTGACATCAAAACAATCTGCTTGTACTGGCTTGTAGGTTCCATCCTGAATTTGCTCAATTTCTTCTTCATCACTCCCTTCTCTTCCAATATCCAATATAGGAGGTGCACTTGGTGTCCCCAAATCTTCAACATCTTTAAATGTATTGTTAACATAACCTCGAATAGTTCCCTACAATCACCATCAAAAAAGAGCAAAACAACCAGGGAAAAAGACAAGTTTTAGCCATTCCACTAGGTGACTAGATAATCTTCTATTCATAGCAAAGCCAATCATAAAATAAAATCTGATATGAAGTAAAAGCAGCAAACCATATTTGATAGTTTCAATATTAACACCAATCTAGACATATATGACTGTTGCAGGCAGGAATTAAATCATCATTTCGAATTCAAATGCATTGCTTTTACAATTTGGGAAAGTAAAACATAAGGTAACAAGCGCGCACACACATACACACGAAAAAAGAAAAAGAAAAGATGCCAGAAGATTCCTTACATGTGCATTATGTATTTGAACTCGTTCCCGGAGTCCAAAACTACCCCTTCAGTGGCAGCTGAAGCAATATTTCTCTTAGCAAAATCCCTAATACCCAGATCACCATCAGTAAATCTTCTATTACTGTCAGGCAATTCAACCTTCAAATCCTGCTTTGAAAACCCTCTAGTCAACTTTGAGCTACACTTAGTTCTTTCAAACATCTCCTCTTCATCAGAAAAAATACCATTCCCAGCATCTCCACCGGAAATATCATCAGAAACCGAAGCTACGCTTTCGTCATCGTTGCTGCCATCGTCATCTTCATGGAGAGCAGGAGCTATAACACTATGAGGTCCAAGCAAGCCAGAGCGGAATTTGAGAGGAGGAGGCAAGACATGGGGAGATAAAAGAGTGGCAGTGTTGTAAATAAGAGGTGATTTGGGGAATGAGTCGTGAGGTGCTAGCTTTTCAGTCAATGGCGACCTAATTCTGGGTTCTTGATCTGTTTCTTTTCCCTGCAAAAAAAAATCAAAATTTAATTGAAAAATCAAAGGAAACCAAAGTGAAACAAAGAAAGGAGAAAAAAAAAAACAAAAGAAAACCTGGTTGATCCAGTTTATTGCAGATTCGTCTAACCCTTCAGTGAACATAATGTGAGAATTTTTTTAGAAAGAATAGCAGAAGGTGAAAGAGAAAGAGAGAGCTTTGAGCTATAAGAATCAGAGGAGCTGAAAGTAACGAAAGAGAAGAGATGAAAAAGGAAGGAGCGTGTTTGTGTTTTAATTTTTTGGATCTTCAAATATGGTAACGGCTAGTTTGAACTTTTTTCTATTTTTTATTTTTTTCGCTTTGCTTTATAAAAGGATCCTTTTCATTTATTCTTTCTCCATTTACTTGTACTTGTAATAAAGGGAATATTATAATTTGTTAAACATTTTCTTTAATGGGTAAATTTTTAATCATTATTGTTCTTGTCAGTATAGGCTAAGATATCACAATATTGGTCTAAATAATTTTGAAAGTCTAACTAATGATCTAATTGGGTTTTAGAGGCTATTTTACTTATCTAATCTAACAAAATTTAATATTTATAAAAATAACATTAGTTTAAAAATATTTATCAAAATCACCTGAAATAAATAATAAAATTAGGTTATGAAAAATAGACAGTCGACACCATTTTTTTATTTTTGAGGTTTTGGACACTAGATGGCAAGATCATATATTTTTTCAAAAAAAAATTTTGAGTGTTGGCACACTGATGGCCGATACCCCTATATCTTATTAAAAATATATTTTTTGGGCAAAGTAGTGCTGAAAAAAAAAATTGAAAATATTGCAACATAACCCTTTTCTTGTTTTCCCATCTTTTTATTTTCTAAGTTTAATTACACATTTATATTTTAAAACAATATTGAATTATTTATCATATTTTTAATTATTATTGCATCACTCATATTATTATTAAATTTAAAACTAATTTAAAATATATTGAACTAAACATTTTATAAAATTTAAAATTTTCATGATTGAATTTTCCCATCAACTTGATTATTGTTAAACTCAAGTATAAATAATAAATTAAGCCTAAAAAATTATATTTATTTTTAAATGTAATGATAATTTTTGGAGGTGATTTTGATAAAAAGTTGTTAAAGTTATCTTACTTTAATATATTATTTAAGAACTTCAAACGAAAATATTTTAAAACTATTTATGAATTTTAATATTGAATTTTATAATTGTGAAAATATATTAAAATGCTAAATACAGTATCCAAAATGACACTAATTGATACTAAATTAGTTAATTTTCAAATCAAAAGTAATTAATTTAAAATTAATATAAATTTAATATGCACAATTAAATTATATGTTTTTTTATAAAATTAGAATCGCTTTAATGATTTTCATCTTTTATAATAATTCATATAAACATTGTTAAATTATTGTTTTTCTATTTTAAAAATAACAAGTAATATATTTATAAAATATATAGTTTAATATATTTTAAATTTAATAATAATGTGAGTGATGCAATAATAATTAAAAACATGATAAGTAGTTTAATATTGTTTTCAAATATAAAATATGTAATTAAATTTAGAAAATAAAAAAGAAGGGAAAATAAGGAGGGGTTATGTTGCAATATTCTTAATTTTTTTTTTGTTGGGAGAGTTTGGCCCTTTGTTGGCTGGTACCACTTTGCCCAAAAAATATATTTTTTAATTAGATATAAAATGTCGGCCATCGATGTGTGCAACACCTAAAATTTTTTTAAAAAAATATATAGTGTCGGCCATCTAGTGTCTAAAACCCCAAAAATTATTTTTCTAATAGAAAAAAGTGGTGACGACCATCTATTTCCTATAACTCAATCTTACTATCCATTTCAAGTCATTTTGGTGAACGTTTTTGAACCAATGTTATTTTTGTAAAATTATTTTTTTTTTAAGTTAAATTAGTAAAATAGCTGGTTTTAGAAGCCCCACAAAACATTTAAAAAAGAATTTTATACTTGATAAAGCACACCTTATGCCAGCTAGCTTTTTAAATTCTCATATGGCTATTATGTCTTTTAATTTTTACTTGTGGTCAGAAGGTTAATGTGAAAACCTTTATTCTTGGAATCTAAACACCGATGTAGATTGAAAAACATATGTTGTTGAAACAATATGTGGTGTAAGAGGTTAGAGTAATTCACATGTGTGCCAAAAATCGCAAGTGGTCGTTAAATTTTTATTTTTATTTTAAAATTTTTTTTAGAATTGTGGTGAGGTTTGATTAGAGTTTAGATAGTGGAGTGTAAGCTTGGAGTCTTCTTATTAATGGAGAGAGTTTACATAATGAAGGAGCTTGGTGCAAACCCCTCTTCCTATTGTATAGGGTTAGTAGTAAGTGTTGAAAAATTTTGGTATAGTTGATTTTGTTGTAGAATCAAAATTTGATTTTTTTTCTTAAAATTGAGTGGTTGTTTTATTCATAGTAATAAACTCTTTACATTATCCGTACATTTATTTAGGAATAAGTGATAAAGAAAGTTTTTAATTTTCGATCAATACAATCTTCTCTACTATTCTCAAATCTCGACTTGCTTAGAGTACAAGCTCTAATCATGAAACGATGAGCACTTATTAAAACTTTATTGATATTCAGTGAGATTATTAATAACTCTCAATGGTTAGAAACTAAAAATGAACTCTCCCGTGATACAGAATTTATCTAGGAGAGTAAATATCACTAGATTTTGACGAAGTATTGGCGCTTAATATGGTATGTGTTTGACCTAGCCAATGGTCTCTATTTATATAGAATATCATAAGAGTCTTAGTTGAATAAGGTTAAACAAAATAATCATATTTTAATATAAAATAAAAATATTTGTTTTTGGAAGGCGATGGTAGCAGCTTGTCTCTAGGACTAAGGTCGCCACCCACTATATGCCAGATGAGTCATTTGGCCTGTCTCATGTATTGGTATAAGTATATGTGTTATTTGATCTTTAAATTAACTCATAGAATTTAACCAACCCAATAAATAATTTTTATTCTCAAAATATTATTCATTTTAATTAAATTATTTTCTCAACTCAATTTTAATTTTGTTAAAGTCATAAAAATTTTATCGTATTAGAATATATGAGTAAGTAAATTTAATTTAACTTATTCATTAAAAATTTAATTTAACTTATTAAAAGCTGTAATAACTTAATTAATTTAATTTCTACTTCAAACTTGATACATGCACAGATGGGGTGAAATTTATTAAACTTCATCCCATCCGTGCATGTCTCAAAACTTCAATTATTTAATTACAAATAATTAAATAATAATTCAAAGAAATTAATTTAATCTCTAAGCAATCTCTAACGCATTGTCAAAAAGCGTATTAAATGCATATAGTGATACATGCAATTTATTCCTCTAATTAGTCACTATTTATTTATTTTATCTCATCAATTCAAATGCAAACCATCAATGTTATACTAAGCTAACGGAGGGACAGATTGAATATATATAATTAAAGCTCAAATAATTTGTAATTAAGTTCCGACTATTTATCTGTTAATTACAACATTATTTAGTCATATTGTCATTCCACTAAAGTACCATGATTAAGCTCTCTCTATTAAATATCATTACGAAAGCTACTTACCAAACACTCATCCAATAAACTTGTCATATGTCTGTTACCCTCATAAGGTATCTTTAATCTTTTGGGGTTAAATTAGTTCACCCAGTATGTCTTTATTTTATCTCATGGTAACCGTTATATCTTTTTTCATGAAAAAGTCAATTACTAATAAATAGTAATAAATAATTCATCCTAGACAAATAACCTATACCATGCTACTTTTCCATCTATCATATAATGTCAATGAGAGGATATTATTTACCCTTTATTGAGTTATAAATTCTATTATTGTAAATGAAAGCTATATCGTGCAAGAGTCATATACCCAACGTACCAACTTTCAGTTGTATTACCAATTGAACTTAAGCTTTCAATACATTAAAGTATACGAATCACTCATACAAAGCCCTTCACTTACTTAGGATTGAGGTAAGTCACATTATGAATGTCACAAGTGAATAAATCTATAAATGAATCTAGGGGTTATTCTACTTGAGTCATGTCTAATGTATTGTTAGTTCAGTAATCACATTTATGTCTCTATCTTCTGTGAGTCATCTGTTCCAATATCCAAGATAAAAAATCTTCTATTTGGACTTAATAGATGGTATAATAGTCTTAGACTATGGACTATTTAGATTACCTATTAATATAAGTTGTCTTCTCATATCATGATTTGACCAAATGATACAACTTAATATTAGTTAAAAGTTAGGTAATCAGTGAGTCAATATTTAATTGTTCATTTTGTTTTGCTTTGTATGTTTGTATAGAATTAAGTTGGAGGATAAAGTTTGCATTCCTCGCCAAGTGGATGCTCCCTTCGATAAAATGTTGTAAAAAAACTCTTGAGCTTTAGGGGCCATTAAGTTTACTTAATTTCATCATTACCAAAAAATAACACTCTGGAAATCGAAGAGTTATTGACTTTGAATAACATTTGAGACATTGTTTAAAGAAAAAGAGCTCAAATGACCTCCCTCAACGTATTTTGGTTCCTAAGTATAATTGAGCTGAAGAGATAGCCTCAACATGATAATGGGTGGCTTGAAATGATTTTGATAAAATAATAACTAGCGACCTGTAGGAGCCTATGGATTTTGTTTATTAAATTCTAAATCATTACAAAGAAGACTTGTAAAGAAAAGCAGTGAGAGGTCCTTAACTAGCACTACAAATGAGGACTCAAATGATGATTTTGTGATGAGTATACAGCTTCTACAGGTAAGCCTGCTATTAAAGAGAGAATTACTAGAAAAGGCTAGGACTTTAGTGTTGTGGTGACTATTTCAAGTGGTTATTTAGTTGTCCACATGACATTTATCTATATCCTAAAGGTCACGTGCACAAAGCTCTTCAATAATCATGGTTTTCATTCATTTAGACATCAAGATGCACCTTTAAGCTCTCCTCAAAGCCAATAGACAAATTCTTAAAGGTGCATTGCTCAAGACACCCAAAGAGGACAATACCTTCGTGTTATTGAAAAAAAAGGCACATTTTGTTGCTTTTTTTATTGATGTTTAAAGGGAGTTGGTGTAAGTAGCTCTACAGAGTTTAACAATAGAAGAAATACTGAAAAGAAATATTGAAATACTAAATTGTTTGTATTAAAACATTACCTCTTGTTAAAGTGTAGGTTGTTAGTCTGTCAACAGAGTCTGTTATATTGTTAGCAGATTAGTTAGCAACAGTTAGTCATTCTTCTATTGTATATAAGCTCTACCTCTACCAATTAAGAGGTAATATTTTAATACAAACAATTCAGTATTTTGGTATTTCTTTTCAGTATTTCTTCTATTGTTAAACTCTATAAAGCTGCTTACATGGTATCAGTTGCCTTGATTTTGGAAACCTGATTCTTGTTTGCTTCTATGGCTACCAACGCCTCCCCTGACTCTGCCTCTGTCGAGCACGACTGTCTAATTTTCACCATAGCTCAGATTGTCTAATCGTTCCCTCGCCATGACACCGTTAAGTTGGCAGCTGGAAATTTCGTTCAGTGGTAGCAGCATATTCGCCTGATTATTGAAGGCTATGAACTGACCAAATTTTTGGAAGGCATGTTGTCTGCTCCACCACGTTTTGTGACTTTGCCAAAGGGATCTCTCGTTCCAAATCTGGAGGCCTTGGCGTTTATTCAACAAGACTGATTACTTGCATCGTAGCTCCTCTCTACCATCTCTCTTTCTCTGTTACCTTCGTTTACAGACACTCGCACGGCTTGTGGTGTTTAGAACATGGCCACTCGACTCTTTCTGGCAATCACCGGTGTGAAACTATAACGCATCTGTTATGACCTCCATTCTCTCAAAAAAGGTACTCTTTCTATTTCCAAATATGTTGCCAAAATTCAGAACATATGTGCCTTGATCGAGGCCTCTGGCTCTCGGATCTCAGAAGCATAGAAAGTCAAAGTTGTTCTTGCAGGCCTACCTTCAGAATTTGACGTCGTTCTTACCTTCGCCTCTTTCTCCATTGAAACTTTTCCATTTCAACGATTAGTAGATGTGTTGTTGGAGTATGAGATGCGACTAACTCGTGCAGTTCAAGATCTTCCGATTGAGGCTAACCTTGTGGAGTCCGCTCTGTCCTCGACGATGATGGATCTTGGTCATGGTGGTCGTGGCAGAGGTTTTAGGAGCTACATTCAATATTAGATTTGCGACAGGTTTAGGCACTTAGCACAACGGTGTTATTACCGCTTTGATCGTGAATATGGAGGCACATCAACTCCGAACACGGCTCCAATCATGGCGCCGTCTGAAATTGCTGGTCACGGCCCGCGCGATGCAACGTTCAGAAAGCATGGGTGGTGGTCGGCTAGTGGTGCTCCATCCTCGCTTGGTAGACGCTGTGGTCTGGCTTCTTTCGGTGATCCTGGGCGGTGCATTGGCCCTTCGGCAGTAACCCCGATTGAGTGCCCTTATGGTTTTGAGATGGGAACTTCCCATGCGGTTTTCATTTTAGCCAGAATTTCTAACCCTTTTTCATTTCTTGATAATAATCCTACAGGTGGACTCAATAGTGGACATGCTACACGTGGGCCGCGTGTCATGACCACAATGCTGTCACCTATGGACAGCCAAATTGGGGCGCACGGTTTTGGGTTGCATGCCTTCGGGTGCTATAGTGCACCTAGGCCACATAGTACAGGTCATGGAGTTAGGCATTATAGTAGGCCGATTAGTGGGGATCCAAGTGCTGGCCAGCATCATGGGCCAAGTGCCAATCTTGTTGGGCTTGAGGCTACTGGTAATGCTTCCGTTCAACATCATGGTGTACCATGGTGAACTAAACCAAGGGCACGGGTTCATGATGTTGGCGCCTTACCCTACGTTGGCTTGCCTCGTATTCTTGATTTTAATGTCTTAGATTTTTTAACCTTGTCTGGGTCCAATGCTAATACAAATCAATATGGATCTAGTTTTGATAATGAAAATTCTTATGTTCCTCTGCTTATAAGGACTACGTCTTGGTGTCCTGATTCTGAGGCTACACACCATTTTTGTTGAGAAGACACGACTTTGCGTGAGTCCATGCCATACTCAAGTACATTTTCTCTTCTTATGGGTGATGGAACACCTGCAAAAATATCGTATGTTGGGAATTCAATTTACATACAACCATTTTTAAAGTGCTTCATCTGTCTAATGTTTTGTGCGTGCCTAATATACGAAAGAATTTGTTGTTAGCATGTAAGTTTGCTAAGGACAATAATGTGTTTTTTGAGTTTCATCCATCGTATTGTATGGTTAAGGACATTCTGACTCGAGAAATTTTACTGCGGGGCCACACTCGTGAAGGGCTCTACTATTTTTCACCAGCTACTTTTGAATCCTCTGTCATTGCTCCGTCTGCTCTAAACACTAGTTTTTAGCCCCAAGTGATGGTGATGATGTGTTTGTTTTATGGCACCGCAGACTTGGTCATCCTTCTGCTTTAGTTGTTAAAAGTGTTCTTGATAAATGTAAAATTGTTTCTAATAAATTGTGCCTTGATAATATCTGTACTGCATGTCAAAAGTAGAAATCTCATAAACTACCTTTTTTTTGTCCTGCTACTGAATATAAAGATTTTTTTTTGACTTGGTTGTCTCTAACTTATGGAGCTCGGCATTAGTTTCATGTGGTAATAATTTTTATTATATTTTGTTTATCGACATGTATAGTTAATTTACCTGGATTTATCTCATTCAGCGTAAGTCTCAAGCTGTGGAGTGCTTTCTTTAGTTTCAAAAAATGATTCAAACTCAGTTTAGAAAAGGCGTTAAAAGGTTTCAGAGTGATTAGGGCGGTGAATATCGTGCATTCACGATGATTTTGAATAATCTCGGGATAATTAATTGCTTGTCCTGCCCACATACATCAGAATAAAACAGAGTAGCTGAGCGAAAACATGGACACATTGTTGAGACTTGTCTTACTCTCTTGGCTCAAGCCAATCTACCTATGGATTACTAGAGTTATGCCTTTTGTAGTGCCGTCCATCTTATAAATCGTCTACTTACTCAAATCTTGAAAGGGCAGTCTCCTTATCAGGTTCTTCATGGTCATGGACCCACATATGATCATTTACGGTTCTTGGATACTATTGTTTTCCATATCTGCGTCAGTTTACACATCACAAGCTGGATTTTTGTTCTCAACTGTGCACATAAAGGGTATCACTGTCTCACACCGGATGGTAAAGTTATTGTTTCTCGGCATGTTATATTTGATGAACAATGGTTTTTATTTTCTTTATCTACTATAGTTTCAGTTGATACTAGCCCGATCGTTTCCACATATGTTCCTCTAGTTAAGTCTATTGTCCTATGTCATGTTGCCATAAGGGCGGGAACCATTGATGGTATGCCATCTCAGTCTCGCTCTACTTCCGTACTATCCTCTTCAAATAATCATAATCCCTTGGTGCATTTGAGACTATTCATAGGGATCTTCGTCTCTTAGGTTCCACATATGATGATGGTTGTTCTGCTCAGGGACCTACTTCGGGTCTGTACTCCTCGGCTCCTCCACCTATTCCGACAGGTAGCACTCATAATATGGTGACTAGATCTAAGGCTGGGATTTTTAAACCCTAGGTTTTGACGGCAAAGATTCTTGACTATGAACCACACACAATTGAAAAGGCATTTGCTGATTTAGAATGAAAATGTGTCGTTCAAGTGGAGTTTGATGCACTTATGGCTAATTCCACTTGGGAACTTGTTCCTCTGCCCCATGGCCGGAAAGTGATAGGGTGCAAGTGGCTTTTCAGGATAAAGAAAAATCCTAATGGTACGATTGCTCGGTGAAAGGCTAGACTTGTTGTAAAGGGTGCTCGGAGGTTTCTGGGTGTGATTTTAAGGATACATTTTACCCAATGGTCAAACGTGTGACTATTCGAACCATATTGATGGTTGATGTTTCTAGTGGTTGGTAACTTCGGCAAGTAGATGTTAATAATACCTTTTTAGATGGTGATCCCACTTACTAAGTCTTCATGCAACAACCTTCAGATTATATTCAGACCGGTCCGGATAGGGAACAATTGGTGTGTCGTCTGACAAAAGCTTTGTATGGGCTGCGTCAAGCTCTACACGCTTAGTTTAACAAGTTAAATGAGTTTCTTGTTTCTACTAGATTTCTCACGTCCAAGTCTGATGTATCCTTGTTTGTTCATGTAATGACCGAATATATTATTTATGTTCTAGTTTATGTAGATGATATTATTGTTACAGGGAGTATGACTGATAGAATAAATAGTTTTGTTCAACTATTACATAGTGAGTTCTCCCTAAAGAACATGGGGGATCTTTATTACTTATTGGGTATTAAAGCCACTAAGTCTGTCGCTGGAAGTCTACACTTATGCTAGCGTAAGTACATCAGAGATCTTCTTAATAAGAGTTTCTTACCTAATGCAAAGAGTGTTCATACTCCAATGGTCAGTTCGTCCATGTTGTCTAAAGATGAACTTGCTTTATTTTTTGTCTGTGAAAAAAGTAGCTGACGGTTCGCTTGTTGTTGGTGAAGTACCAGCATGTGACCAGGTTTCTTTTTCACCAACAACAAGCAAACTGTCAACTACTTTTTCATGGACAAAAAATAAATCAAGTTCAGCATGCTTGAACTTGGATTGTAATACCAGATTAGCAGCAACTACAACGGCACTAGAATTGTCACACCAAATAGTAGGAGAATCAGCAGATTAGATCTTTAACTCTATTAGTAGAGAGACTAACCATGTAATATCACTGGTAATGGCAGCAAGACTTTGATATTTTGTTTCTGCCATTGGCCGAGATACAACTTGTTTTTTCGAACACCAAGATATGGGCATATCATCGAAGTACACACAAAACCCTATCGTAGACTAATGATCATCCAAGTCCAATCCCTAGTTGGCATCAGCATAGCCAACAAGAGGTAACCTATCGAACGGATGAAAAACTAAACCATGATCAATAGTCCCACGTAAATACTGTAAGATTCTTTTCAAAGCCATCAAATGAACTGAAGTAGGTACATGCACAAACTGACACGCATGATTTATTGTATACACAATATCCAGCCGG
Organism: Gossypium rotundifolium; assembly: GCA_025506655.1. Lineage (NCBI taxonomy): Eukaryota > Viridiplantae > Streptophyta > Magnoliopsida > Malvales > Malvaceae > Gossypium > Gossypium rotundifolium. The sequence continues at coordinate 150,297,574 of CP106728.1, forward strand.
GTCAATACTATATATTGAAGAGCACCAGTAAGACTTCGATACTCTGTAGGATCAACAAGACACCCGCCCTCATCTTTAGACAACGTGGAGGAATTGACTATTGGATTATGAACACTCTTTGCATTAGGTAAGGAACTCTTGTCAAAAAGATATCTGATGTACTTAAGCTGGCATAAGTGTAGACTTCTAGTGGTAGACCTAGTGACTTCAATACCCAATAAGTAGTGAAGATCCCCCATGTCCTTCAGGGAGAACTCACTATGTAATAGCTGAACAAAACTATTTATACTGTCAGTCGTACTGCCAATAACAATAATATCATCTACATAAACCAGAACATAAATAATAGATTCGATCATTACAGGAACAAATAAGGATGCATTAGACTTAGACTCGAGAAATCCAGTAGAATCAAGAAACTCCTTTAACTTGCTAAACCAGGCGCGTGGAGATTGACGCAGCCCGCACAAAGCTTTTGTCAGATGACACACCAACTGTTCCTCATCCGGACCAGTCTGAACATAACCTGGAGGTTGTTGCATGAAGACTTTGTCAGTGAGATCACCATTTAAAAAGGCATAATTAACATCTACTTGACAAATTTTTCAGCCACGAGAAACAGCAACAGTCAATATGGTTCGAATAGTCGCAGGTTTGACCACTGGACTAAATATTTCCTTAAAATCACACCTAGGAACCTACGAGCACCCTTCCACAGTAAGTCTAGTCTTTCACTGAGCAATCATACTATCAGGATTTTTCTTTATCCTAAAAAGCCACTTGCACCCTATCACTTTTCGGCCATGGGGCAGAGGAACAAGTTCCCAAGTGGAATTAGCCATAAGTGCATCAAACTCCTCTTGAACGGTACATTTCTATTCTGGATCAACAAATGCCTCTTCAATTGTGTGTGGTTCATAGTCAAGAATCTCTGATGTCAGAGCCTTGGGTTTAAAAATCCCAACCTTAGATCTAGTCACCATATTATGAGTGTTACCCGTTGGAATAGGTGGAGGAGCCGAGAAGCACAGACCCGAAGTAGGTCCTTGAGCAGAACAACCATTATCATCTGTGAAACTCGAGAAATGAAGATCCCCATGAGTAGTCTCAAACACGGCCGAGGGATCATGATTATTTGAAGAGGATTGTAACAGCCCGATTTTAGCTAAATCAGAGCAGTGGTTTTGAAACCACAAATTTGATGTTGGAAAATTATTTTAATATTATTGTTGGTGCTTACATCATGATAGCATGTATATGTAAAAATTTCATGAGCTAATTTTATCGGTCAATTTGAGAAAAATGACTAAATCACATAAAATGCAAAAGTAGCATTCTACTTGTTAAAGGTGTCAAATAGCTTTGGCTTTTAAATATAATGCCTTAAATGGTAATTAGACCATTTTAAATGTTAGTGGACTTATATGTACATTAAATAGATGATATTAAATGATTTATAATAAGGTTAGTTTAGTAATTTGGTTATTAAAGGTTAAAATAAATTAAACAAAGCTAATTAAAGCTTCATTCTCATCTTCATACACCGAAAATTAAAAGAAGAAGAAGCTAAGATAGGGTTTTTCTTTTGGCTAGGCAAATTCAAGCAATTAATGTACAATTTTTTATCCTTTTTTGATGATTTTTATGTTTTTGTAATCGTTGCAGCTCAATCTAGCTAGCCTGTACCTTTAATATTGAAACTGTTAAAGATTTTAAGAGTTGCCATTGATGAGTTTATGTATTCTTTGGTATTTGAAGATGAAATATGAAAGCTTGATAATAGTTTTACATGTTTTATTAAGTGATTTTTGATGAAAATGCATAATAGGGATTAAATTGTGAAATATACAAATTTAGTGGTTGAAATGTGAAATAAATGAAAGTTTTGGGCTACTAGGGACCTCTATGCAATTCGGCCAAGCTTGGGTTTGTTGATTTGTGTGAATTTTGTGTATTTGTGAAATAGGGACTAAATTGATTAAACATGAAAGTTTAGGGGCTAATGTGTAAAAATGCTCGAATGACTAATTTTGGACTAAATTGAATGAGTAGATGAATAAATAAGTTAATTTTGAATTCATATAGATCAAGAAAGAAAGAATTTGGATTTAGATCGGGGGGAAAAATAATGTTGTCGAATAGTCGATCCGATCCGTCAATTTCAAATATGAGGTAAGTTCGTATGTAACGAGCTTTATTATAATTGTATTTAAATGCTTTGATTATGCATAAATTGTAAATACTAGACTAGGGACTTGTTCGACCATGATTCGACAACGATTCGACAGTAATTCGAAATGATTATACTATGATTTGGTATTGGAAATTCCCGGTTGAACCTTAGAAATAGTCTAGGATATTAATGACATGTCATTAGGGTATTAAGTTTGCTTCGGGCCATGATATCGATACTTCGGGTGTGAGTTATACCTTGATTTGGCTACGGGCTATGGTATAGGTATTTTGGTAAGGAGTTACCTTGATTTGGCTACGGGCCATGGTATAGGTATTTTAGAGGATTTACCTTGATTTACCTTGATGGTATGGCTACTTGAGATAAGTTACCTTGATTTGGTATATGGTATAGGTACTTATCTATTGAGATTCTTGAATATTTTACTTTTATTTCGAATGGTTCAATGGGAAATTGGAATATGTGGACTAGAATGAGATTGGTACGAGTTGGTATAGGTACGTACATAAATTTTATAAACATTGAATTCACGAAATGGATGAATTCTTGTTAAGCTAGTGAATGAGTTATCAAATGGCTTGAGATTTAATGTATTTTTGTTATCTTGAATTTCCATTGTTTGAATTGTGAATGAATAGTAAAGTTACTCATTATGTTAATACAAACTTACTAAGCTATGAAGCTTACTTTGTGTTATTTTCCTATGTTTTATAGAGAATCAAGCCTAGCTCGGATCCGGGAGTTGTCGGGAACATCGTCACACTATCGGACATCTATTTGGTACTTTTGAGTTGAGTAAATATGGTATATGGCATATATAGGCTAGTTGTGGTATTTTCGTCGTGATTAGCCATATGAGTTGCCTTGTAAATGTTGTTAATATTGATATGTGTTTAACTATTAGAAATGGCTTGTAAATGTATATGTTTTGGTTGTATATATAGCCATGAGTGATGGCTTACTTTGGCATGTTTGGTATGAATATAATTATGGTTTTATAGTTGCAAATGGTTAATTGAATTATGGAGCATAATGCTTTGATAAAGTATGATTTTAGAAGTTGAATTTTTAAGTATTTGAATAGGTAATTGGCATTAAATTGAGTATTGAATTTGGTTGAAATGAATATGGTATGAAATGTATATTTGTTGATGATTTTGGTTACCTAATTGTATAATGAAAGGGTACCATTTGGTTGTTTTGGGTGAGCGTGAACAAGGGTGGCAAATTGGCCTTACAAATGGCCTATTTTTGTCAACACGGGCAGAGACACGAGCATGTGTCTCAGCTGTGTGTGACACACAGTCATGCCACACGGCCGTGTGTCCCTAGTGTTGATATTAAAATGAAGTCAGTATGCTCCACACGGTCTCACACACGGGCGTGTGACCAGCCGTGTGGTACAAGTCATTATACCCTTAATTGGCACATGGCTTAGCACATGGGCGTATGACTTAGCCGTGTTGTATAAGTCAATATACCCTATAGGTTTGGCATGGCCTAACACACATACTGGCACACAGGCAAGTATGGCCACTTTGAAGGGTACACGGGCTACACACACGGGCATGTGGTTAGCCATGTGACCTAAGTCAGTATGTATGCCCTGTTTTCACACAACCTGAGACACGGGCATGTCTGGAGTAGTGTGAGGCACATGGCCTATTCATACGGGCGTGTGACCCCTAAATGATTAAAAAATTTCTATGTTTTCTAAGAATTTTTTATGTTATCGGTTTAGTCTCGGACCACTTCTAAAACATATTTAAGGCCTTGTAAGCTCTTATAAAGGACAATGTGATTGTATTAAATGATTTATGAGAATGAATGCTTTATGTTTGATAAATGTATGCTATATGTTGTTGATTGATCGGTAATACCTCGTAACCCTATTTTGATGATGAATACGGGTGAGGGGTGTTACAAGGATGGTACAGAAGTAGAATGAGACTGAGATGGCATATCATCGATGGTTCTCACCCTTGTGGCAACAGGACATGGGACAATAGACTTAACCCGAGGAACATATGTGGAAACAGTCAGGCTAGTATCAACTGAAGCTACGGTAGATGAAGAAAACAAAAACCATCGTTCATCAAATATAACATGCAGAGAAACAATGACCTTACCATCCGATGTAAAATAGTGATACCCTTTATGTTGGGAGCTATATCCCAAGAATGTGCATAGCTGAGAACAAAAATCCAGTTGTGATGTGTATACAGACGCAGATACGGAAAACAACAACATCTAAATACCCGTAAATGATCATATGTGGGTTCATGACCATGAAGAACCTGATAAGTAGACTGCCCTTTCAAGACTTGAATAAGTAGACGATTTATAAGACGGATAGCACTACAAAAGGCATAACCCTAGTAATCCATAGGTAGATTGGCTTGAGCCAAGAGAGTAAGGCCAGTCTCAAAAATGTGTCTATGTTTTCGCTCAGCTACTCCATTTTGTTCTGACATATGTAGACAGGACAAGAGATGAATTATCCTAAGATTATTCAAAACCGTTGTGAAGGTACGATACTCACCGCCTCAACCACTTTGAAACCTTTTAATGCCTTTTCCAAACTGAGTTTGAATCATTTTTGAAATTGAAGAAAGCACTTTACGGCTTGAGACTTACGCTGAATGAGATAAATCCAGGTAAACCGACTATACATGTCGATGAACGAAATATAATACAAATTACTGGCACATAAAACTAATGCCGGGCCCAATAAGTCAAAGACAACCAAGTTAAAAAAATCTTTATATTCAGTAGTAAAACAAGAGAAAGGTAGTTTATGAGATTTCCCTTTTTGACATACAGTACAGATATTATCAAGGCACAATTTATTAGAAATAATTTTACATTTATCAAGAACACTTTTAACAACTAAAGTAGATGGATGACCAAGTCTGCGGTACCATAAAGTAAACACATCATCACCATCACCTGGGGGGCTGAAGACTAGTGTTGAGAGCAGAGGAGCAATGACAGAGGAGTCAAAAGTAGCTGGTGAAAAATAGTAGATCCCGTCACGAGTGTGGCCCCACAGTGAAATTTTTCGAGTCAGGACATCCTTAGCCACACAATACGATGGATAAAACTAAAAAAACACATTATTGTCATTAGCAAACTTAGATACTAACAATAAATTCTTTCGTATATTAGGCACGCACAAAATATTATACAGATGAAGCACTTTACTGGTTGGCATAGAAGCATTATCAGTGGCTTCAAGCCTAACAAGATTGGCACTTGGCCCATTATGCTGGCCAGCATTTGGATCCCCACTAATCGCCTACTATAAGGCCCAACTCCATGGCCTGTACTATGTGGCTTAGGTGCACCATAGCACCCAAAGGCATGTAGCCCAAGACCGTGCACCCCAATTTGGTTGTCTATAGGTGGCGGCATTGTGGTCATGACATACGGCCCACGTGTAGCTTGTCCACTATTAAGTCCACCTGTAGCATTATTATCAAGATATTAAAAAGGATTAGAAACCTTGGCTGAATTGTGAAATGGCACATAGGAGGTTCTCATCTCAAAACCATAAGGGCATGCCATTGGGGTTACTGCCGAAGGGCCAACGCACCGCCTAGGATTGCCGAAAGAAGTTGGACCACCGCGTTTACCAAGTAAGGATGGAGCTGACCACCTTCCATGCTCTCCAAATGTTGCATCACGCGGGCCATGACCAGCAATTCTAGAATGTGCCATGATCGAAGTCGTGTTTAGAGCCGAGGCACCTTCGTATTGACGATTAAAGGGGTAATAACACCGCTGGGCTAAGTGCCCAAACCTGCTGCAAATCTGACATTGAATACGGTTCCTAAAACCTCTGCCACGTCCACCAGGCACCAGATTACGAATGACCACCATGACCAGGATCCATCATTGTCGAGGACGGAGCAGACTCCACAAGGTTGGCCTGAAGTGAAAAATCTTGAACTGCACGAGTTAGTCGAGTCTCATACTCCAACAACACATCTACTAATCGTTGAAACGACAAAGTTTCAGTAGAAAAGGAGGCGAAACTAAGAATGACATCAAATTCTAGAGGTAGGCCTGCAATAACAACTTCGACTTTCTCTGCTTTCGAGATCCAAAAGTTAGAGGCCTTGATCAAGGTGCATGTAACACCCCAAACCTGGCCTAGACATTTTGACCGAATCTGACGTGCCACATCGAAGTCTTTCAAAATCAAGGCTTGTTGATAGCAAATCGTTTTAAGTAAAAACCCATTTAGTTTTTATTGCTTGAGAAAATTTTTGGCAATTTAAGTTATTAAGTTTGAAAAATCGCTTATTAAAATGATTTCCATGTTTGTTACCATTTGTTTATTAATTAATTAAAATTTACAGAAGCTACTCTAATTAAAATCATCTTGCAGTTTGAAAATGCGTGTTTGTCTTCAAAATAGTTATTATTTTTTTAAGATTTGTTTGTAACAGGTTGGTAGTTCAAAATAAGAAATTAAAAACCCAATCAAAAAGAAAATTAAATCCACCAAAGGCTTTATTACCAAAATCAATAGTCCAATATAAAAGAAATATATAAGTCTAAAACAACCATCAGCGAATGTGCGGCCACCTCGAGTCCCTCGCGGCTCCAAATCGTCTAAGGCTGGGGATTACTTGTACAGTTAAAAGAAAGAGTGAGTTTATGAAAACTCAGTATGTAATCCCTTATCATTCAGTTAATAACATATGCGAGAATGATCGAGCTCGAGCCCTTTTCAAGAATGAACAACGTGGGCTTTAACCCAAAATAATAACAGTGTAGTATGGGCCTTTGTCTATTACAGTATCAGAATCAAAAATAGAATACATGTGGGCTTAAGCCCAATACAGTGACAATATCAGTAACAAAAATGCAACAATACAATCATGCAACCCATCCCAATCCAGCCAACACACCACCCATACCAACCAACACACCATGTAGGGATAAAATCGACCCATCCAGCCAACACACCAATATCAGCACCGGTTGCGACTAATCGAAGATCGCAAAGAAAGCTCCAATGAATCGTAATAGCTAAGAGACGTAAACAAGATAGCTATAGCACCATGAGTACAGAAATATGATTGGCACAAAGCCATCGGTAGTAGTAATATGATCGGCACACAACCATCAGTAACGATAATATAAGCGACACAAAGCCATCAGTAACGGTAATATGACCGACACAAAGCCATCGAGAGCGATGATATGATCGGCACATAGCCATCGAGAGCATCGCATAGAAAGTCGCCGAAGAATGATGATCGTAGCAAAGTCGCCAAGAACAATATATGTGGCAAAGCCACCGATGCGATGATGATGGCGAGCCACCAAGACAAGATTTCCTCCATAACAGTATCCCAACCCTATGCAGTATGTCGTGTATGTAAAATGCCATGCTCAGAATCAGTCATACAAATCACAATAAATCATTCATTTACATCACAGATAGATCAATCATTTACGTCACAGACAAATCATTTACATCGCAGACAAATCAATTATTTACCCTCGAGGGGTAAAATAGTCATTTTACCCTTTGAGGGTATATCAGTTAATTTACCTAATAGAGGTATTACAGTCATTTTACCTATAGGGGCATCATGGTCATTTTACCTTGTAGGGGTATTACGGTTATTTTACCTTATAGGGGTATTACAGTTATTTTACCGTATAGGGGCATTACGGTTATTTTACCCTACGGGGCATTACGGTCATTTTACCCTACAGGGTATATTAGTCATTTTACTCTTTATGGGTATTTTAGTCATTTTATAATATTTTTGAAGGTCTACAGTCGCCTTGAGCGACACAAGTAACATATATGGTCCAAAAGGTGTAAATGGGCCCAAAGCCTAATAATCGACCCAAGTGGGCCCACATGCTCGTGTGGCCCATTTATCCAAAATTCAATCACGGCTATGTGAATGTTATAGCCCATTTTAGTATTTGCCACTTATAGTGGATTTATTCTGTGTGGGGCCCACACAGCCCATTGAGCCCATACGGCCCGTTTTTGCTAAACGAGGCCCATAATGGCCCAAGAACACGAGAACACTCGTGGTGACCTCTACAGTCTATCGCCCATGATTGTGGGCTCGATTTACTGCACGAGCAATCGCATGCTCGTGAGGCATCAAATGTCAAAATTTCAACTTTTCGATTTTTTGGCTTTTGCCGACTCATAAAAACGATAGTGTGATTACATACCTATTTACGATATTGCTCTACACTCCACAAGCACCCAACCTAGATTCAAACAAGATCCAAAATTAGTCCTTTAACTGATAGGGTAAAGCACCATCTTATTGACGCTTAATCCTTAACACCCTTTTTACCTTGTTTGAATGAGGGTGACCTTAGTCCCTCTACGATCGCTGTTCAGAAATGATCACATGCCCTTGTTGATTTCCTATAGTATAATTTAAATTCGATAAGTAATTGGTAAGGCACATTCACCAATCTCAAAGAACATAAGGTAATAATTTTACCTTACCTGAACATAGAGAATGAAAGTGTGACTCCTCCAAACCGTTCACACTTCACCACTCTATGAGGAAGATCCTACAATTACAATGAGTACAGTACGTGGAGGAGGAAATGACAATCAGGTAGAAAAGGGAGTATTTAGTTTTGGAAAAGAAAAAGAAGAATATAGGGTATTCGGTTTTAACAAGAAAAGTAAAGAATATATTTTAAACACTTATCGATAGTCAGAACCTTTGTAGTAGATCGACGCAGAGAATAATTACTAATAGTGATATTCGGCTAGCCTAGATAGAAGATGAACAGAAGTTAAAAGAAGAGAAAGGGAAGGTTCACTAGACTAGGAAAGAATCCAATTGCAGAAGAAGAGGGGTAAAGAACAATAGATGTTAGGTTCGGCCAAGAAGAGAGCAAGAGATTAGCAAAGATTTAGAGAAGGAATGACACGAATGGTCAGTTTCGTAGCAAAAAAAGAGCTAGAGGGAACCCAAAATACAAATGTGCAAAAACCCAAACTGCTAGTAAGGAAATTTGGTAGCTCCCCTTAACACTCACAAAATCGAACAAGGAAATCCTAGTGCAAAAAATGCTCCCTCTTTTCCCCTAGCTAAATTTCACTAAGGCCTTAGAGTTCCATTCAGCCACAGCTCTCCTCACATTTCAAATTCCTTGAAAATCTCCACAAATCACTCCCCTTATCCCTCCTTGATATCATCTATAACAACTCCAAGACCAATTCAAACTTCACTTTGCAGAGTTTCAGTCTAACTCCACTTTTCATGCTGCAAGGAAATAAAATAAATACTCCTTTGCATGCCAAGAGATTTGAACCTAAGCTCTCACATCAGCCAATTCACACCACTTGCCACTAAGCCACAAGCTCCTCTTGTGTCATAAAGCAAGCATTATTACTAATAAGGCCTAAGTGTCAATGTCCAAGTTCATTTAAGAGCAAAACTAAAATTTTACTAAAGCCCAAGTTTGAGCCAGGACTTCTTCAACACTTCTCAGGACCCTTAACCACTGAAGCAGACATCTAATTGTGTCATTTTCTTGCACAATTAAATACTTATGTACAGCCTCCTTACTGATCCATACATAAGGCCCAATACTTCTAGACCCAAAATTTGGGGCGTTACAGCACATATGTTTTGAATTTTGACAACATATTCAAAAATAGAAAGAGTACCTTTCTTGAGAGAATGGAGCTTATGACGGATGCATGATAGTTTTGCACCGATGACTGCCGCAAAGAGTTGAGTGGCCATGTTCCAAACATCACAAGTTGTGCGAGCGTCTATAAACGAAGGCAATAGAGAATAAGAGATGGTAGAGAAGTGCCATGATGCAATCAACAGGTATTGTTGAATAAATACCGAGGCCTCTAGATTTGGAACGAGAGATCCTTTTGGAGATGTCACAAAACATGGTGGAGCGGACAACGTGCCTTCAAAAATTCGGTCAGTTCATAGCCTTCAATAATCAGGTGAATATGCTGCTACCATTGAAAAAATTTCTAGCAGCCAACTTAACGGTGTTATGGTGAGGGAATTGATTGGACAATTTGAGCTCTGGTGAAATTGGACAGTCGTGCTCGACAGAAGCAGAGTCAAGAGAGGCATTGGTAGCCATGGAAGCAAACAAGAATCAGGTCTCTAGAATCACGATGACTGATACCATGTAAGTAGATCTATAGAGTTTAACAATAGAAAAAATACTGAAAAGAAATACCGAAATACTGAATTATTTCTATTAAAAGATTACCTCTTAACTGTATAGAGGTAGAGCTTATGTAACAGTTCGGTTTATACCCTAGTCAAAATAGTGGTTTCAAGACCATAAATTTGAGTCTGTATAATATTTTAATTTATTTTCTGTGCCACTGATAAGTGATTAAGCATGTGTTAAAGTTTCGTAAGTTAATTTGTCCGTCTATGTGCTTAATTTGATAAAAAGGATTAAATTGCATAAAATGCAAAATTTGCATGCTATATGTTAAAGAACCTATTTGTTGTGGCTTTTAAAGGTGGAGGCCTTATGAGGCAATTAGACCACTTTTAAGATAGTGGATGTTAGATGGGCAAATGTGCCCTTAATGTATATTGTTATTAAATGTTTATTAAAAGGGGTAGTATGGTAAAATGTATATTATTATGTTTGTAATAAAACAAATAAATGAAAAGATGAATGTATCATCTTTTGGTGAATGCCAAATGTTGAAGGAAAAGAAAGAAAATATTTAAGCTAGGTTTCGATTATATCTAAGCTCAAATTAAGGTATGTTTTGGCTTTAGATTTTGATGATTTTTATGTTTTTGAGATTGTTGCTTAGTCTACTATCAAACCCATGTTGTAATTTAAAGAATTGATGATGTTTTTGAAATGAGACTTTGATGAACTCATATGATTTGTGATGTTTTATGGTGTTAAATGAAAGATATATGTTGAATGAACATATTTTGTTCTTGAATTTTTGATGAATTTAGCTAATTAGAGGCTAAATGGAGAAAATGGAAATTTGAGGGACTAAATTATAAAATAAATAAAATGTGGGGACTTGTATAAGGATGGGTGATATTCGGCTAAACATAAGTATTATGAAATTTGGTATATTTTGTGATTTAGTGATATAAGGACTAAATTGTCCAAATGTGTAAATGTGAGGGCTAATTTAAAAATTGCCCTAAATATGTGTATTTGGATTGAATTGAATGAATTAGTGAATAAATAGATTACATTTGAATATGTATAGATCAAGAACAGAAGAAAACAGACTTAGATCGCGGGAAAGCAAAAGTAGTTGAATAAACTAGTTCGAATGAATATCCGAATCTGAGGTAAGTTATTATGCAAATAAATGTATTTGTATTGAAATATGTATGTTCATGTGATTATTGATAATGATGAATGTTTACAAGATGATGTGGACATGAATTTCGAGATAAGATCGACATAGTGACAATGTCCGAGAAGTCCCGTACGAACTTAGGAATAGATAGGATTAGCTATGTCATGACATAGGTATATGTTTTGTTTTATCATGTAAGACCATGTCTAGGACGTTGGCATTGATTCGAGAGTTCGTGTAAGACCACGTTTGGGACGTTGGCGTCGATATGAGATTTACGTGAAAGATCATGTCTGGGACATTGGCATCATATTGACTCATGTAAAACCCTGTCTGGGACAGTGGAATCGATATTTGAGTACATGTAAGACCTCGTCTGAGATGTTGGCATTGTACGACTATTCTGAGTATTCTGTATATCCTATTAGATTCCAAATGGTTCAACGGGCAGTTCCGAGCTGTGAACGATTACTTAAATGTAAGTCTGTTTCAGGTATGTTTGATAAGTACACATGGTGTATATGGAAGGTAAGTGTATATATGAACTTACTAAAGTGAATATGTGCAATGGAATAATGAGATGATATGGGAAATTATGCTTGAATGAGCTAAGTACATATGTGATATGTGAATAGAAGTTGTGGCAAGCTTCCTGTAAGTAAATGTGCCAACATCATGTAATGAATTGGCTATGAGAACTATAAATGTGTTAATTTGGTTATATGCATTGTATGTTATGTTTATTTGAATATGGCTTACTAGGTTTTTGAAAACTTACTCTGTGTGCGTATGCTCTGTTTTATAGATCGTCAAAGCTACTGAAGGCTCGGGACCATCGAGGATCATCATCACACTATTCAACTTGTTTTGGTACTTTTGGAATTTGTATATAGCTAGATATGGCATGTATAGGCTAGTCATTTTGGTTATGTTTGAAATATGTATAATAGCCATAAGATGTGGCCAGATAAGTATTGATAATATGCTTGAGCAAATATCAAAATGATGTATGTTTTGGCATGGCTAGATAGCTTATGAAATGGTTAAAAATTTAGTAAGCATATGAATTCAACATGAGCATGTTTGGTTGATTAAAAGAATGGATATATGAAAGTTAAAGGTAGATGAACCATGCTTAATTACATATGTGTTTAGTTGTACAAATTGGCATGATTGGAATGGTATTTGAGTGTAGAGAATTGATATATTCTTGGTTGCCAAATGTGTATGAGTAGGATTGGTACATTGCCTGTAGGTATGACCCAAGTAAATGTGGCAAGTTGGCTTTGCAAATGGCCTGTTTGCCTACACGGTAGTGGCACAGGGGCGTGCCTAATAGTCGTGGGAAATTGGCAGTATTTAGCTAAGTGTGCATGGCCTTGGCACACGGACGTGTCTGGTAGCCGTGTGATTTAGTCAGTATATGACCTAAGAGCACACGACCATTGTACACGGGCATGCCTAGTGGCCGTGTGGAAAGGTCAGTATACATACCCTGATTTGGCACGGCCAAGACACATGAGTGTGTTTAGTAGTCGTGGGAGGCACACGGCTTGCTCACACGGGCGTGTGACCTCTGTTATATAGAAAAGTTTTAAAATTTTCGAGAAATTTCATAAGGGTTCGGCCTAGTCCCAGCCCTACTTTAAAGCATGATTTAGGTCTCATTGACCAATATAAGGGACACTTTGATTGTGTTTGGTGAATGATTGTGTAACACCCCAAACCCGGCCCAAACGTTACGACCGAATTTGCTATGTTACAGAGAAAACATTTTGGAAACCCTTGTTTAGCCGATTTAATTTAAGGTGAAAGATGTTGTCTTATTTTAAAAACAGTTGAGGTGTATAAAGAAAGCAATACTTAGTTCATTTAAAAATATATTAAGTCAAGTTGTTACCAATTTTGTCGTTGTACCGATGGTACGAAAAGAAAACATTTTCGTTTGATTCTAAGAAAATTTGTGTAATATTTTTTAAGTCATTAAACAGTTTAAATAATTCATCCAAACATGTAAAATAATAAAATAATCTTAGGAGGCCTTATTACAACTTAAATAATTAAAATCGAAATAAAATAAAAATAATTCAAGTTCATCTAGTCCAAAATTTCACTGCATGGCCACCTCGAGTCCATCCGGCTCCACATCCGCGATCTACGAGTCACCTGAAAAATATTAAAGGAAAAGGTGAGTCACAAAGACTCGATGTAACCCTTTTCCCGTTTAATGCATAATCATACACACAAATCACAAAGTAGTTTAACATGCACCCAACCTAACCATCCAAACACCTTTTCTACCCCGTGTGGTACCAAACCACTTGGTGGTGCCAAACCACTGTGACTTATAGTCACGATATACAACAATGTTGTGGTGCCAAACCACTGGTGGGGCCAACCCACGTGTGATACCAAATCACTGGCGTCATCCCATAACATAATCCGTGGGGCCAACCCACTGTGGTGCTAAGCCACTGGGACGAGACGCTATGAGGTGCCAAACCTCTGGAGGTGCCAAACCTCTGGTGACCGTAGTCACAAAATGTGGTACCAAACCACTGGTGTCCGTCGACACGAATGTTACTTCCCCCTCCACTCATTTAACCCATATCAACCAAAATTTATATTTTAATAGAAATCATGCCAACGTGCTCATTTAGCAATACATATAGAGTTTACCATTAGCCATAACCACATATACCAAATATGTCATAATATATCATGCTTCCCAAAAGCATCATAAAGAGAGTCATAACGACAAGGACTTACCTGAATCCTTGCTTATACCATTATGGTATTAAATCCGAATCTACACAATCCGATTAAGCATACACATAATTTTTAGCACATTAAATAGTCATAAAGTGTGTATGTACACACCTGATTCTAACGATAACTCTAAATCCCCAAAGAGGCAATCGGCCACCCTAGCTTTTCTGTCCCTATATTCGGCCAAATTCAAAGGTTAGTGCTGTTGACCATTCGGTCAAACCCACATATATCCGAAGGATTAATATTTGAACCGAAACCTTACCCAAACGCCTTCGAGTTCAACTATAGCACACGATTTGCGACTCCACTTCACTTCCCTATAATCGGCAATCATTAGTATCATAAAAATTACCTTTCAAAAACCAAATAAATGGTTTACTACATCCTTACCATCACTTACCAAAATTGCTAACGAATGGAGGCTTCACGTGACTATTTCCAAAATCCCGGAGTACCTTCCTTTATGACCGATTGAGACACACTAAAAAGGGACCACCCTTGCTTTGATATTCGGCCAAGACTTCTCAAAGTAGGGAGAAGGGAATTCGGCTATTGTTGGTTAAAATAATAAACAAGGTTCGGCTTATGTGAAAAAGAGAAAGAACAAGAAGTAGGAAAAGATGCTGGAATTTTAACAATAACAGCAGAGGAAATTCGGCAGCAACTATGGAGAAAAGAGAAGAGAAATTTCAGGACTTTTGGCACCCTTTTCTTTGTACAAAAACATTTCCCAAAGAGTCCCAATGCTGCCTAATTCCTCCCCTCTATGCTGATAATTTCACTACTAATTATCAAGGATTTAATCAAAATTTATCTATTTCTTATCTCCTAGCTACACTCAACAATTTGAGTGAAAATAAAATGGCAAAAGTCACTCTCTTCCAAATTAAGTGCGGGAAAAATAAAAAAAATAAACTTTATCCTTATCATTTAAGGAGTCCAATTTCATGCCATTACCTTCTCCATTCACGCCAGCCTTGGAAAAATAAAAAAAAACCCCAAATTGTTTGCTATCTTTGGTTCGAACCAAGACCCCCAAGCAAAGAAGAACAACAACCCCTATAAGCGCCCAAACCAACTCTTCCACTTAGACTTTCATGTCAAATACCCCTTTCATTAACTTATAAAACCTTCTTCTTGGCCCTTTTTCTTCTTTAATGCAAAAAGCCCAAAATAATTGTTCCTTGCGTTCCTCGAACCCAAGACCTCTCTCTCTCAAGTGGCGCCCCAAGCCACTCCTACTACCTGGACTTTCATGTTACGAACCTTCCCCAATTAATTTTAAGGCCTTCCTTCCTCAGCCCATCACCACAAAACGCAAAAATGCTTCCCCTGTCACTCGAACTTGGGACCTACACTCCCGCCCTTTTCTTCAACACGCATGAAACCACTTAGCCAACCATCTCCTTGTGTCAAGTTCCTTTTAAAAATTTTCTTAACCCCTAACTCACCTAGCTTCCCTCCTTTAACACTTAAAAATAAATTTTTAGCCCTAAGACAGGCCTAGCTCGGGTTTATTCTTGGACCCTCAAACATGCCAAATAAAGTCATATTATTAATTTCTTCAAGTACACATGGGAAATTAATTAAATTACAAATAACCCCTAATTCAGGGTGTTACAGATTGTATGAAATGTTATAAAAGTTTTCGATCTGTCTGATAACGCCTTTAACCCTAATCCGATGTCAGACTCGGGTTAGGGGTGTTACAGCTTATATGCAATAGAAGAATGACTAGTTGTTGCTAACTAATTTGCTAACAATATAACAGCTCTGTTAGTAGACTAACAACCTACACTTTAACAGTTGGGAACTGTTCTCTTTGAGTGATGTTGAGTTGAAGAACAACTATTGACGAGAGGAGCACCCTCAAAGTTTTGTCCCTTGGCTTTAAAGAGAATTAGGGGGCATCTCTTAATGCTTGAATAGGCAAAACCTGAAGATCTTTGCACATAAAGAGATGATTTCATCTGTTCAATCATCAAAATGTTCCCCCAAACTCTTATTAGAATTATAGGACAAAATTTCAAGAATGCACTGCTTTTCAATAGTTGCTTTTTAGCACAATGGTAATAAAAGTTAAAATTATTAGGCCGTTTGATGATTCACATATCAACAAAAAAAAAATTCAAGTTCAAGTGTCCTCATACACAATAGCAGTCATGGTTTTACTTGTTCAGGCATCGAAATGCACCCCAACTTTCTTCAAAATCGAAGGATAAAACCTTAAAGGTGTGATGCTTTTTAGCACAACAACGCTAAAAAAGAATAATTCCTTCTTTGTATGATGTATCACACATCAACAAAAAGGATTGGAGTGTTGACTTGGGGTGTGCTTGGTTAGGTAAAAAAAATAAAGAGATGGTAGAAGGGAGAGGAAAAGTGGAAAAAATGGATTTGGAGTGTACTTGCTAGGAAAGAAGGGAGAGAAAATTAGGTTTCTTTCCAATTTGTTGTCTTTCCACTCTATCGAGCAAAACTTTAGTGATTCATTTTCTCACTTAAAAAGAAATTTCTAGAATTTGTTTTATTATATTAACAACTAGAGGTGAAGCTAGGAAAAAAATTTAAGGGGGTGAAATTAAATTGTCTATATCTTTATAATTTGTAAAAGATTAAATCAAATTTTTATTGTTTTTAGGGGTTAAAATATAATTTTATCTTTATTAATTTAAAATTTTAAAAAATTTAAAGGATCAAAATGACAAAATTTCTATTTTTAGGGTGCCGGGCACCTGCCAGTAAGGGTGTTCAATCGGTTAATCAATTCAAATAACATTAACCCGACCTTTCAAAAATTTTAACCGTTAATCGAACCGAAATTTTTCAAAAAATTAACGAACCAAAATTTTTCGGTTAATTCGGTCGGTTAACCGAATTAACCGAAAATTATATGTTTTTTATTTTTGGTTAAAAATTAACCGAATTAGCCGAATTAACCGAATTACTCGAATTACTCAAATTACGCGAAATGAATCACTACATAATTTAAAAAATTACATAATTTTAGTTTTAGAATTTTATTTTTATTTATTAAATTATTTGTAATTTTTATGATTGGATAATTGGGTTGGGTTGGAAATTTGAGTTTGGATTGGATTTAGGGATTGGGTTTAAATGAATAGTGGGTCTATTTATATATTATAATTTTATTTATTAATTGTTTGGTTAAACTGAAAAATTTCGATTAACCGACTAGTTTCGAACCGAATTAACCGTTAACCAAAAATCATAAAATAATTAACCGACCTCGACCGAAAAAATTCGATTAACCGACCAATTAACCGAATTCGATCGATTAACCAAATTTTTTAATTTTACTCGAATTTTACACAGCTCTATCTACCAGTGTCCCCTAAAATCCGACACTGGTAAAAGTTAAAACGTAAGAGAGATGGAAGGAAGAGCGAAGTGAGCGGATGCTAAAAGAAAAGCATCACGACTACTTTTGCTTAGAGATGAAATAGAAACACTCGACACTCCCATCTCTTACATAGCATAAGTCAGCAACACCAACTTGTTGCACTTCAACCTAAGCAATACGACAAATTTTGTTCAAATCTCAGTTAATAAATTTTGTCTTTAAACACCTTCCTAAGAGGCTCTCTTTACAACTAAGATCTCCGGATTATATTCTCATATTTTACCAATTCTACTATCATAAAATCAGTGGTTGGTAATGCTTTAAATCTTTGTCCATTTCTCTTTGCAATGACAGGTTTTATAAAATATATGATAACATCTTTTTTTTTTTTTGAATGTAAATTTGGGTGACAAGATATCATTATCAATAACACGTTTGAGATATTTTACTAAAGGAAGAATTGTGTTTTGACTCTCCGGCCAACTCAATTCAATGGTGAAAAGCATGGGCTTGATGGCCTTGACCCAATTTAACCCACAGTTTTTTTTGTCAAATTCATTCCTCATCGGAAACCAGATACAAACACAACCTGGAAGATTGTAATTACGAACAAAAATCCAAACACCGAATGGCTACTGTCTTCCACGTTTCCCTTCATGCACCCATAGTTCACAAACTGAAACCCACAACGCCCTCTCCCCCCCCGGCCCTCCCCACCGTCACAGTTCATTCACTCGGCGACACCTCCGCCCTCCGTACACGTCATGTATTCCATTACCATGTGCATTTTCACTCACCTCTCCGGTAAGCATAGCAATCCCCTCCCCTCCCTCTCACCCCTCGCCCCTTTCCCTCTCCTCGATTTCTTCTTCTTGCTTGTCCTGGTTCAAAAGTCTCACTTCCACCCTTTTTTTTCCAGTATCCAGATAATTACAAAACAGCCGTTGTGTCCTTCTTTGGATTGTTCTTACTTTTATTTATCACAATATATATATTTTTAACACTATTAGTTCCGTGGCCCCCACAGAAACTCCTGGTGGGGTCCTCAGTTCTCTTGTTTCTGTAGGGTATGTCGTATATTGGCCAGGCTTTATTCATCAGCTCTATATATCTGGGGTAATCTTAGTTTCTCTGTTGCAGACCTGCAAAACTGTAAGAGATTTAGAAGTGTACTAGGAAAGAGAAAATGGGTGAGATTCTGAGTGAATTGAACAGTGTTTCGGTGGAAAACAATGTTGTGAGTCAGAATTCTGATGAGTTTAAAGTCTCGGTGTTTGGAGAACTAGTGTTGGCTGGTCAAGGTGATCATGTCAATGGGCATAATCAACACGACCAGCAGCTTCACCAGGGCGGTGGTAATAACAACACATTGCTTGCTTTGCAAGAAATCCCTGGAAATTTACCACCTCCTACAGTTAGTAATGGCGATCCTGTTTTTGGTAACGAGGAGTTGGAAAGGGTGAGGGAGAAACCTAAGCTCATCGTCACTAATGATATCAAACCTCGCCTCCGATGGACTAGTGAACTCCATTCTTACTTTGTTGAAGTTTGCAATCGGCTTGGTGGCCCTCAGAGTCAGTGCTCATTTCCTTTAATTCTCTGCCATACTTTTTTCATTCTTTCCAAATTGTTTTTCCAGTGTGAACATCCTTTTCCTTTATTAAGAAGACAAACAAAAATAATCTTATGTAAGTGATATATGTTGAATTGGTGGAAATGATCCTTTTTCTGCATGTAGTAATCTCAAGAAAATGACTCATAAAATAGCTTGATTTTCTCTTTCAATTGGAAACAACATGCATGTTAAGTGCTAAGCAAGATGTCTAGGGGGTGTTTTTTCCCCTGTTCATCCATATCTAACATGCATCAACCGCTTAGGCTGGCTCTGCGAATTTAGTCCTTTTATGTTGAATAGTTAAATTCTCCTCTAACTGCATTTTGCTTGCTCAACTTTGAAAATTTTCTTTTCCTTTCTTTTTTTTCTTTTCTTGGTATAATGATATATGCTTGTTTCTTTGGAAAGTAACAACTCTTACTACTTTCCGGGCTATCAAGGAACATGCATAACCTTTGCCAACAAATTTTTAGAGTAATTTAAAATGATGATGGAGAAACTAACTCATCCTCATTTACATATGGACATGAGCCTTCTCTGAATTTGTCCTCCTTTTTAGAGAACTTGTATGTATTAAGCATTTAAAGACACTTTGATTTATATGTGATTTTTCCTTGATATAGTTTTTCTTTTACTGCATGCTGCCAGTTCCCTTTTTTTGTTTGAAACATAAGCTTGTGCAAATGAATATTTCCATAAGTTGCTAATTTTTGGCAGGTAAGGTCAAATTGAATCATCTTGACAAGTTTTTCCACTGAAGTTTTTTGCAAAACATAAATGTTTTAAGTATTTAAAGATTGCTTCATTTCATATACAACTTCTTTTCCTGATATAGATTTTGTTTTATCTATCTGCATGCTGATAGTTCCCTTTCTTCATTTGAATATAAGTATACGGAATTAGTTTTTGCATTTGCCAACTTTTTGCAGGTAAGATCAAACTAAATAATCTATCGTAAAATTCATATACATCTTCTTTTCCTGATATAGATTTTGTTTTATTTTTCTGCATGCTGATAGTTCCCTTTCTTCGTTTGAATATAAGTATACAGAATTAGTTTTTGCATAGCTAACCTTTTGCAGGTAAGATCAAACCTAATCATCTATGCTAGATGCTATTCTCCCTACCCTCCTCCCCTTTGTTTAAGTTCCTGTCATGTACTACTGCTTACTTTATATGTCTTTGCTTTTAAAAACAGATAATGTTTTGATCATATTTTCAAATAAGGTTTGCTTTTCGTCCATGTGATTTATGTGCAATATTTCTAAAAATAATTGCTGATTTGCTTGCTGCATGCTCCCATTTAGCTTTTGCAGTGTCATTCTACCTTTCTACACATGACGTAAAGTAATCTAGGCTGTCCGTGTCACTTCCTGATCAAGGCCGAAAAAATATTTGTCGATTAGTGGCTGTTAAACATTTCCTGTCTCATTTATTTATCTCCTTGTAGTTTGTTACATTGCATTCTAGGAATAATGTTTTTACTATTCCAAATACATATGAAAAGTTTGTCGGCTTGTATTTTGTCGCTTCTCTAAATGCCATATGTCACGATCTCTTAGTTTTACTTAGTATTGATGATGTATGTCAAATTTTGTTTCTCCGATACTGTATTTGACAGTACCAACTGCAAGTTTGTCGGCTTGTATTCCGTTGCATTCACGCGTTGATGACTTTGGATATGTTCACATCATCTGAAAATAGGGTGTCTTTATGAGTCTGCAGATGGCACGAATGCAGTATATGCACTCGTATTTTCCAATCACTGCTTTATCGGTTTCATGCACTTGTAGTTATAGTATTACCATTTCTGCTTAGTTTTAGCCATTTTTAATCATTTTGTTTCAATTCAGTTTATTACTTTTTCATTAGATTTTATTTTCATCAGAGTGAGGAAGAATATAGAACTTTTACTTTTTAATAGTGAATATTGAATATTGGTAACTTGAGGGGAACGATAGGAAATGCGCTGAAAGAGATGATTAGAGATTCACAAATATATTTAGGCCCTTTTGTTGTATGAATCCAGTATATGAGGCTGTAGATTGAAAAAGAATTAGTGAAAAAAGATCTTCAATGGCCCTGAATTTATTTGACATTATAGAGAGTAATGGGAGGATATAAAGCTTGATTGTTCAATGATGGACCAACCCAAAAGAAGATGACGATGATGCCAGTCTTTCACCTTCTCTTAACAATACTACAATTTGTTTTGCTTTAATGGTTGTTGTTTGTGTGATAATTTTGATGTAATATCCATATTCTTTGGCAATACAATTTGCATCCTTTCTATGGCTCGTTTGTTAGTTGCCAGTAAATCCTAATGCATGAACTGAATTCTCGATAGTTTACTAAATTCCATGCTAATATGAGTTCCGTGTTACCAGAAGACTCATATTGCCTTCGCTGTCCATAAGTAACCTTGTAGTTACCATTACATATAAAATGATCCGACTGTAAATCTTATTTGCAGGAGCAACACCAAAGGCTGTCCTGGACCTGATGGATATTGATGGACTCAATCTTTTCCATGTCAAGAGTCATTTACAAGTAAGTTTTTGTATTTAATTAAGTGTTTCCTTTTTAGCACTTAAAACCAACTGTTAAAAGTTTCTGTATGAAGGATTAACATTTATGTCCATGATGTTAATCGATGTATTCCAGAAATATAGACTGGGCAAATATGCAGATAAGGATTCGACTGAGGGAGGCCAAACTGGTATGTTTTGTTCATTTTAACATGAAATTTGAATCATTTTGTTATGCTCTTATTTAAAAACTTGTTCAATATAAGCACATGTGTTACAGAAATAAGAACTACAATAAGATTTCCTATTAATCTATCTATATAAGCATGGATGCATGTATAAATGTACATAGACTGAGGCTAAAATAAGGACTATCTTCCTTTATGTGTAGTGATGTTTAACTTAGATGAGTAACATGTGAATGACATGTTGGTATTGATTTTGAATAAAAGGAACCTTCGGAAGTTCAAGCAGCACTATTCCTTTACCATCGTGTACCAATCAGTATAACAGGTATGTCTTTCTTTTCATTGAAAAAGTTTTATTTAATCATGCATGTATATATTTTTTTCTTAACCGGTTCAAGGCTTGATTTCTATGGTGGACTATTGGCATACAATATGCAGGAGAGCTAAAAGAAATCTCAAAAATACTCATGGAGAACTCTATCTGAAACTTCAGGTGAGTTAATTCAGGAAATTATTAGAATATAGGATGATCTTTAATCTATTTTTGAAAATGCAGTCATTATATACTCAAATCTAAAAGGGAAGTCTTACATGTTCTCAGATGAGCATCCAGGATATGGGAGCTAAAAAATTAGAGGCTGAGAGGAATGTTCAAAGGTGTCTGGAAGAACAAAGGAGGTACCTACACACTGCCCTGGAACGTGCGTGCAAGACGCTTGCCAATCAGTACCTAGGTGATGCAGCTGCCGTGGAAGATGCAATCATGTATGGGCAAGCCTCGCCTGGTCTAGGAAATTTCGCGACAATACCAGTTGGTCCATCAGGTTTCGGAACATCAGCCACGACAGTGCCACCGTTTTATTCTCTGCAGCAGAATGCATATCCTACATATAACAACACACTGACAACCCCAGCCAACCTTGGCCTTCAAGAGCAACCTGTTGGTTATCAGCTACAAACCTCATTTAGCCCTGCACCTAAAGGCAATATCTCAACTTCAAATGGCTATTCTGGAAGTTCACCACCTCAGGAAACTTTGGCTGCAGCTGCTGCGTACACGGACTGGCTTGTTGATGAAGATCTTATACAAACTTCATTTAGCCCTGCACCTCAAGGCAATATCTCAACTTCAAATGGCTATTCTGGAAATTCACCACATCAGGAAACTTCAGCTGCAGCTGCTGCAGACACGGACTGGCTTGTTGATGAAGATCTTATACAAACTTCATTTAGCCCTGCACCTCGAGGCAATATCTCAACTTCAAATGGCTATTCTGCAAGTTCACCACATCAGGAAACTTCGGCTGCAGCTGCTGCTGACATGGACTGGCCTGTTGATAAGGATCTTATACAAGCTTCATTTAGCCCTGCACCTCAAGGCAATATCTCAACTTCAAATGGCTATTCTGGAAGTTCACCACATCAGGAAACTTCAGCTGCAGCTGCTGCCGACACGGACTGGCCTGTTGATGAAGATCTTATACAAACTTCATTTAGCCCTGCACCTCAAGGCAATATCTCAACTTCTAATGGCTATTCTGGAAGTGCACCACATCAGGAAACTTCGGCTGCAGCTGCTGCCGACACGGACTGGCCTGTTGATGAAGATCTTATACAAACTTCATTTAGCCCTGCACCTCAAGGCAATATCTCAGCTTCTAATGGCTATTCTGGAAGTGCACCACATCAGGAAACTTCGGCTGCAGCTGCTGCCGACATGGACTGGCCTGTTGATGAAGATCTTATACAAGCTTTCTTTAACTGGGATGATAATGAACCGATGAACCTCGATGCTAGCTTGTAACTTGGATCATATTTAAGGTTTCCTGGCACCTTTTAAGTAAAACTGTGTTAAAAAGAATAGCCGCTTTCAGTTGTAAGTTTCAAAGACCATTTCATCCTTGTCTAAGACTGGTAAAGTCCGTCACTCTTTCTGTCTGTCTGTAAATATGAAAGAAAAATAGTTAACATGGATATCCTTAAAGACAATTAATTGCTTGCTTGCTGCTTCTAACTAAACCTGAAACATGGTAGCCCTAGGACAAGAAGACCATTTTTGTCTGAAATTAAAAAAAAAAAACAAATCGACTTTTTCACAATAATGCTATGTTTGACAAGAGCATTATTTTTCCCATATGTTTTAGTACATTAGTCAAGTGAGAATTAGGTAAATGTCATTTTTAAACGGAAATTAGGAATGTAGGCATGTTTTCCCCAAAATTAAGGAAATAAGTTGGTTTTTTTAAATTTTAAAAAAACTGCTTTCATCTCTGTCTTGTCACATTAACATAAAATGTATTCTACTCAATTTCTCTCAAAATTTTCTTGTCTTAATTTTCTAATTTTAAATTTTTTATTTTATTTGATTTTTATAATTTTAAAAATATCAATGTCTCTAAATCGTTTGGATCATAAACATGTTGAAAAATTTGGACATCACATATATAATAAGGATAATTATATATTATTATTTATTATCATGATAGGTTAGCCCAAATTAAAAATGATCTAATTTGATTATAATTTTATTGTGCTTTTAATTATTAAATAAAGTATGGGTCAAATATGTGTAGATACTCTTCTAATCAAATTCTAATTAATGATGGGCTAATTAGAATTTGATTAGAACTAATATGCTAAGGTTATAAATATTAAGGTTATGGTCCCCAAATTATACAAAAGATATATTTTCTAATATCTCATAGTTAGGAAAGAGAGAGCATATATTCTCTAAATTTATTGTGTGCTAATTTGGAAGATCAAATCCCAAAAATTCGGTAAAACTGCAAGGAATTCATGGATTCAGTTACGCTTTCTAATTTAATTTTATTCTTCATTTATTCTTGATGATTTGACATGATAGATTCTGGTTTATTCAGTTTTATTTTAGATTTATTTTAACAAATCTAACAAAACACATTTTCAACGTCCAATTATAAATGGTAAAAAAATATTATTATAATTTTAATTAATATAACTATTAAGTTATAAATATTATTAATTTTTAAAATTTTTTATGTTAATATAATCAAACCGAAGATCAAATTATTGAGACATATATACACAATTTAAGTGTGAGGGAACCACATGTTCTTGAACAGCACTTGGATGAGGCGCGATTCTTGCATGTGTCTCATATGCTCAGGGGGACTAAATTAAAGCCTGCACTTATAAGTGTTTTGTTGGAAAGAAGGAGACCCAGACACACATTCCATTTTTCTTGCAATAAGTGTACAATTATGCTCGATGATATATCATTACAACTCAGTTTACTAGTTGATGGGTCAATCGTTACAAGGGTAGTACGCATCGGCGATTGGAGCGCAATTTGCCACCAACTATTAGGCAAGGTGCTGGATAAGTTTAGTGGTAGCCGGATAGAAATGAAATGGTTAGAAGACAATTTCTCACATCTCGACGTCTCTTCTAGTGCGGTTGAAAGGCGATTCGAGCACAATTTGCCACCAACTATTAGGTAAGGTGCCAGACAAGTTTAGTGGTAGCTGGATAGAAATGGTAATGGTTAGAAGACAATTTCTCACATCTCGACATCTCTTCTAGTGCGATTGAAAGACAACAATTTGCTCGAGCATACATACTGAGGTTAATCGGGGTCTTTTAATGCCAGATAAATCTTGAAATCTGGTACATTTAAGGTGCCTCCTACAACTAATCGACTTAAAAGAAGTCGAAGCGACTCAGTTAGGGATCAACTGTCTTGGCTACATTGTATCGAGCGATGTGTTGGGCAACGGAAGCACAAAAAATAAAAATCGGTGGTTGTATACTCCTTCATCGGTTATGGGCATGGTACTGCTTACCATTTTTACGCCCCGAGTAAACTTTAATAATCAATTCTCACTCGTAATAAGGTAAGATTCATTTAATAATATAGTTTTAATATTATTTTTTCATTATTATATTTTTGAAATAAAATATTATTTGAATAGATGGAACGAAGACACGAGTCGTGTGGGTATACGGAATGAGCTCCAAGATATTCGATTATTGTTAGATCAACGATCAAAAGTCGAGGTTAGTTCTTAAAATTTTCAATCATATAATATTTACGTAAGAATTTGAAATTTAATATTAGGCATGTAATAAAACTTATAATTTCATATTGTAGTTTAAATGGATGTCATACTTTCATCCAAAAATTCAAGAATGCATCCCGGCCAAATTGAAACACCCCAAACCCGGCCCACAAGCCCTGACCGGATCTGGCATGCTCCTTAAGCAAAATGTAGTTAAGTTTCGTAATGAAATTTTGAAAATCTTGATGATTTTGAAGAAAATAAATTTGGATTGTTCTCAAGTTAAACCGTGTTGTAATTTAGCTTTGTACTAAAACAATATTTTCATATTGCAAAAGTTATAAGTTAAAAGAAATACCGGATTTTAGAGTTTATTATTATTAACTTGAAAACTGTAGGTGTTTGGGTTTCAAAACAATTGATGTTATTCGTAACATAATAGAAATTTAAAACGCAAAGAAAGTAAAACAGTTAAGTAAAAATGGCCTTATTACATCAAACATAACCCAAAATAATTCAAAATAGACTTAAATAGGAAAACCGAAAAACTGAGTTGTGCATGGCCACCACTAAGTTCCTGCCGACCCGGTCCATCTACTGAGTGCCATCTACAAAAAGTTAGCCCACGAAGGGTGAGTCAACAGACTTAGTGTGTAACTACCATCACAGATTCCCAAATCATACAAGGCATAATAAATCACATAAAATAATGGTAAACCATGATGCAACCCAAACCACCTAGATATCCATCCTCTACACATCACCCGTACCTACCAATCACACCGTGAGGATTACTAAATCGACCCTCCATCCGCTACATACCATCGAAGGCAGTCGCTGCAGTCAACTGCACATCGCCCTTGTAATTGTGGCATAGCCACCAGATAATGTGACAGAGTCACCAGATTCATATTATGTGACATAGTCACGGATAATGTGATGAGTCACGGATATTGTGGTATGAACCACCGGATCACTTCCCTTTCGCATAATCACCCATATGCCCATGCAACATACATAACATACGAATAACATGCATTATACCTTACCCCATAGCCATAATAATATTTCTTATATATCCATATTCATGTTTTATAAACTTTACTTAACTGAAAGTTAGGGGTAACGTACCTGAATGCACTGTACCATGGGATGGTACTTTTAGCCATATTCATGCATAGCCTTATTAACATATACAAATCAATATTATTGTTAGTTGGGAATTTAGGGTGGGTTACACACTTGATTACTGTAGATCTAATCGAAATCCCAAAAATCCCGAAAATCCCGATCTAATGCACTAGATCTCTTCTCCTACATTCGGCCAACACTAAGCACATTAGTCAATAGGCCATTCGGCTAAACACACATCCCAAAGGTTCAACGAGACCAAAACCCTTACCTTGCTGTCGATTTGGTTACCAACCAAATCCCGAAACTTCGTGATGATCCCCCTTGCAATCGGCTAGGCACTAGAACACTCAATCGATTAGTTTTCGCTTCGAACGAATAAGAAACAGATCTGAAACACTAGAAACCTTACCTAGATTTCTTAGCCAAATCCAAAGATCTCGTCGAAAATCTCCTAAAACACCATAATTAGAATCGGCACCCTTAATAAATAATATGGCCTTGGCGAATATTAATATCCCTTACCTTGATTGTCTAAACTCGAAAATGTCACTTGTCCTGGAGATGTCGAAATCCTACATGGTATATGTTAGATTCGATTCTAACATTTGATGAACAAAATAAATGGCCTTGACCTAAGATCACACTTCACTTGCCTTGGATATTCAAATCCGGATAATCTCCCTAATCGCCAACTACAATAGAATCCCAAATTCCCCTTCAAGGTTTCTACACGAGAATGTAAGAGATTAGAATTTTGCTTTTCGACGATCAAAGGAAAATAAGGAAAGAAATCAACCTAGAAGAGATTCTTATCAAAAAGTAATGACCAAAACGCAAATGGTCACTAAACTCTAAGAAATCGACAAGAAGCACCAAGTAGAGAAATCGGTTTAAATGAGAAAGATGATAGGCTTCGATCCGATAAATAAATCGGCAGGGGTAGAGATGCATCGGTTTTGCCTCCTCCCTAGATAGGAGATTCGCTTTTAAAAGAACTTATGAGAAGAAGAAGAAGTGAATGATGGAGTGGTTCGCTTAGAGATCTTAATTGCTAAGTGAATTCGGTTTTAACTAAAGGATGAAAAGGAGAATGTGAAGCTTGAAGAGGTGTTGCAAAAAGAGGCCACCTAAAATCCACCTCTTCCTCTTAATTAACACCCCTTTTAATCATAAAATAAAAGAAATAACACTCCAAAATTGTAGCTAGGTGCCGTCCATCCCTTTCCTTAGGAGTGTCAAATTTTGGCTCATTAACTTGGCCCCAAGCGCCACATTGGCCCAAACTCCTACCCTAAGTGACGCCACTTATTGCAATATCTATTGAATATAATTGTTTAACGGTTTTAAAGTCCAAACCTAAGCCCAATCCAAAGTGTTATTGATAGTTTTTTCAATAGTTGAGATGTATGAATCTGATTGAGTGATGCGCCAGTTTGAGTTTATACAAAATATTCAATCCTCACCTCAAGAGCTCGATAAACTTCATAAAATTGACTTGTGAGGGAGAATCAATGAAGATTGGCATAAATTCCATGCCAAGTATATCTACATCTAGGAAAATAGGTATGATTTCATACCCATGCGTGAACCAATTGTCTAACCGGATTTGGCAACGTCTTCAAATTATATGGCATGGCTTAGACTTCATAGTAAGTCATATCTATTTTCGGAGGAGGAAAGGAGTAGAAAATTTTGTCGTAAAAGACCGACACAATCCCACATGAGGCCGCGATCAAGAGTACATGTGTTGAGTTCATCATTATCAACTCCAACCCCAAATACTATACCAATGGGTGCACCACCTCCTAGTTAGTATGGTTCATATTTTTCTAGTGCTTTTACTAATCCTATGTTTTTCACACAAGCACCACATTATACACCATCATACCATGCATTAACACCTTCTTCATTGCACTACCTCCATCCGCAGAGCATATTACACGCCACTATCATTAACAACACCAATGTATCCACCATTACCTATAATTCCAACATTCTATGCACAACTTGGTTATTCGACACCATATACTTCTCTATCGACAGTGTCACAAACACCCCCAACATTAATGTTCTTTAGAGGCGGATCATCTTCACAACCACCTATTAATATCATCGACGATATACAATGAGAACCTAGGATGCAAATGCATTTTAGCATGGAAGAACAAGATAAAGATGAAGACAATGTTGGAGATGAAGAAGAAGATCAAGATGGAGGTGGAGATGGAGATGGAGATGGATGTGAGGAAGATGAAGATAAAGAGATGGAACCCCAACTGCGACAAAATCCTCCTCGTAACCGACACCCACCATGTTGTGACATACATTTGGGCCAATGACGCCAATGATTTTTTTATTTTAATTTTTCGTGTGAATCATCATTTAATTTGTTAACTTTTAATTTGTATTGTATTAATTTTTTTCATACATAATCTACATATTCACATTTTATAAAAAAAAGTGTTTTGCTTTTTTTTTATATCAATAATATAGTTATTTACAATCTACTGAAAAAATGAAAAATTGTTTGTATTTTATTCTATTTTATTTTACATCAATAATATATTTATTTACAATCTACAAAAAATGACAAAATTGATTGTATTATACTCTATTGTATTTTACATCAATAATATACTTATTTACAATTTACACGAAAAAATAATAAAAAATTGTTTGTATTGTATTCTATTGTATTTTACATCAATAACATACTTATTTACAATTTACTTAAAAAATGAAAAAGTTGTTTGTATTATATTATATTGCATGTTTACATCAATATACTTATTTACAATGTACCCAAAAATGAAAAGTCATGAAAAATGAACAAATTGTTTGTTTGTTTATTGTATGTTTATAAAAATAATAATTTTTTTTATAATTCGCCTTTCTTCAATGTTGCCTCCAAGTGTGGACATGTTGGCTTACTATGCATTAGATTCCTACAATAACTGCATAACCTTGGTCAATTTATCTTCTCCCGAATATTCATATTTTTGCGTATCCGACTAGAACTCCATCGACCTTTTGGATTGCGATGCAACGTAATATCCGATAGAAACTCAAATGGAGAGCTCGAAACATGCGGCCACATACTTTCATTCGGGAATACTGGAATTCAGATTTCCATACTTTATATATGCATTTTAGTTTGTACACTTCATCAACATAGCTCATACAATCCAGATATGTCGAGGCATATGTAGCAATTGCATGTGCGCATGAAAAATAAAGTGTCTAAAATCTCTTACAGTTACAGGTTATTTGTCTCAAGTATACACGATACGCTCCCCTGATAATACCCTCGTCAAGTCTATGGAACTCCGTAACTCAAATATTTGATTTGGACATGAGTAGCACATTACAAACATAGAGTTTGCTCTTTCTACATTTTTTTGTAATGTCTTTCATAACTTCGCACCTAATGTGGTCACCTTTTATTTGTCCTGTAACGCCCCGAATTTTGGGCCTTAGGCTTGGGAGCGCATAAAATTCTTGAGAGCAAGAAAACGGCACAAATGCATGTTAGTACTGCTGGGTTAGCAATATTGGAGTGTTTGGGGTCTTGGAGAAGTCTTGGGTTCAAACCTGGGCTTTAGCAAAAATTTTGGTTTTAGGTGAATTAAACCCTGGATGTCGGTATGTAGGCCTTAAGAACAATTAAGATTAAATTGTGACAAAAAAGAGCTTGTGGCTTGATGGTTGTGGCGCCACTAATGTGGCAAGGGTGTTGGGGTTTGAATCACCCTATGCACAATGGAGTATTTATTTTACTCCTTTGCTGCGAGGTGGTGGAATTCGAGTGAAAGACTACTGGGGTGAAAGTTTGAATTGGTCTTGAGTTGTTGGGAGAAGATTATACAGCAAATCAAGGAGGGGTTTATGGAGATGTTTAAGGAATTTGAAAAGGGGGAGAAGTTGTGGCAGAATTGGAGTGCTGGTATGTGCAAATTCGGCTAGAAGGTTTTAGGTGCTTACATTTTGATTTGTTTGGTTTTCAGCAGTTTGTTTTGTGCTCTTCAAGTTCTTTTGATGTGCCGAATTGTGTTTTTGGGGTAGCCTTTAGCACCGTTTTTCTCTTGTTTTCTTTTCTGGTGGTTGAATATTGCATTTTGGGTATTTTATGAGTGGTCAATTTCTCCTTTCTTAAATTTGTCGAATCTTTCCTTTCTTTCGACTTCTCATTTCTTTGTTTTCTTTCCACTAGGTTGGCGGAATCTCTATCTTTCTCCTCTCATTTTTCTAAACCGATTATACCTTTCTGTAACACCCCTAACCCGAGACCGTCACTGGAATAGGGTTAAGAGACGTTACCAAACATTCAGATCATTTCAATACCATTTCATGACACAAAGTCAAACATCAATCAAACATATTTCAATCACGAGTATATAGTCCCCTATTGAGGTCTTTGAGACCTTAAACACGTCTTAAAAAGAGGTCGGGACTAAACTGGAACACATATAGAAATTCTTAGAAATATAAAACTTTTCAAAGTTTCAGGGGTTACACGCCTGTGTGGGCAAGCCGTGTGCCTCCCACGACTGCTAGACACACCCATGTGTCTTCCCCATAGTTGAACCTGACTTAACTCCACGGCCACCAAGCACGCCCGTGTACCTTGGCCGTGGTCGATCCTAACTTGGCTCCATGGCTACTAGGCACGTCCGTGTGCCAAGGCCGTGTACACTTAATTAGCTACTGTCTTAGTCCCACGGTCACTAGGCACGCCCGTGTGCCACAACCGTGTGGCAAAATATGCCATTTGTAATGCCAATTTGCCACCCACATAAGGGTCAATCTCTACAAATACATACAAGCATACTTATCCATAAAAATGACAACAAAAAACACATCAAATGAACATAATATCATTCCATTCCATCTCATTTCTAAACATGCCAATTTGTACAACCAATTTCCATGTAAATCTAAGTATAAATCATCCATAACCTCACTAAATCACTAAGGCATCAATTCATCATTGAACTCACCATTCATAAAACTATTTCATTTCCATCAATCTATAATAAGATTTGTATCAAATACCATATTCTCTCATGTACCCTACTAACATTTAACTAGCCAAATCACATGGCTATTTACATCTCAAACATATATCAAGTAACTAGCCTATACATGCCATATTCTATTATATACATCCTTACAAAAGTACCAAAATATATTTGCCGATAATGTGATAGAGATGCTGACGAATCTCGAATCCGAGCTAACTTTACTGACACTGCAAAGTAGAGAAACAAATCACATAGTAAGCTTTCAAAGCTTAGTAAGTTCGAAATATAATACAATTATCTCATCAATTCAAACCAATATACATATTAAACTATCACATATATAATTTACATTTGATACACAAATTTAACCATATCAAGTACTCACATAGCATTCCATTCATCTATTTTCAATCTCATCAACCACATAGGTATCATACATACCTTTGCCAACACTTAGTTGCCCACCAACCATGCTATTCAACCACTTGACTTTACATTCCGATCCACCTTAGCTAATCTCTTACTTTGTTCACATACATAGTGCCAATTCGTAAACAAAACGTAAATGCCATCGAACACTTAGTGCCAAATCATTAAATCGAGCTTATATCGGTATCGCACACACAATGTCAATTCAATAAGCCGAAGCTTTTATCATCTTGCACACACAGTGCCAATCATATCTATTTCGCTTCTAATTTTGCACATTTATTGCCTCTAATTCAATTCCACACATAGCATTTCTAATCTCATAATTATATAAATATTCATTCAATTCACATCACATAGAACATAAGTTAACAACATGTATTATATCCGAACTTACCTCGGACGTTAAATTATCGAAACAGTTGATTAATCGAGCACTTTATCTTTTCCTCAATCTCGATCCTAACCTCTCCTCTTTTGGTCTATACACATTCAAATTCACTCCATTCAATCACCAAATCATTCATTTTAATCCAAACACACATATTTAGGCATTTTACAAAATAGCCCTCACATTTTCACATTTTGACACTTTAGTCTCTATTTTACAAAATCATCAAATACACAAAATTTCAAAACAAATATGCTAGCCAAATTCTTCCCATGCTAATACAAGCTCATACATTTCATTTATTTCACATTTTAACCCTTCAATTTCCCATTTTCTCAATTAAGTCCAAAATACTCCATTTCACTAAAAAATCCCAATACAAACTATGTTAATCCAACACCAAGTTTCCATGTTTCACTATCAACTAACACATGGATCAAGTGTTCATCAATGACTTATCACAAAAACATCATCAATTCAAAAAATTGCAACATAGGTTAGCTAAAGCACGAAGCAACGATTACAAAAACATAGAAATTATCAAAATCGAGATGAATTCACATACCAATTTGTGCCTAAGCTTGCCGAAACCTCAAAGCTCACTAGCCATTCTTTCTTTTCTAGTTTCGGTGAGTAAAATATGAATACTCATCTAATTTCATGTTTTTGTTTTATTAATATTACCTTATTAAACATTTTACTCATTTATCCTTTTATTAATCATATACAACAAATATATATTAAGGCTTATATGTCATTTAACCATCCACTATCTTTAATAATGGCTTAATTGCCTCTTAAGGCTATCCTATTATGAAGACAACAACACTTAGGTACTTATAAATTAGCACACAGCTTTAACACTTTACACGATTAAGTCATTTCTCTTAATTCAACACACAATCGATAAAATTATCACACAAAAATTTTACATAGGCTAAATCACATACTATTCACACAAAAATAATATTAAATTAACAATCTGACCTCAAATTTATGGTCTCAAAACCACTGTTCCGACTAGGGTCTAAATTGGGCTGTTACACTTTCTTTTCCCTTTCTTTTTTTTGCTGAATCAATTATTCTCCTTTTCTTCTCCTAAGCCGGATAGTCTTTTCTTTCTTACACCTAAGTACCTTGAATCTGTTGGCCGAATATCACATCTTGTAGCTTGGGTTTTGTGTTGACCGATTGTTGCTCTTCTTTTGATCTCTATTATTTACTTCAGTTCTGGCCATAGGTTTTTGACCGATTCTCTTTCTCCTCACTTATTCATCTCGTTTTGGCTTGACAATGGTTCTCTGGTAATTATACTAGTCCAGAAGTGGGTAATCACTTTTAATCAGTAGTTTAGTTGCAAGTATCCATTGGTTCAAGCAAGGTTAGCACTCGAAGGCAGTGCGCGAGTGTTCGTAAGCAGGTAATCCCCAGCCTTAGACGGATTAGAGCTGCGAGGGACTCGGAGATGGCCACACAACTACTTCTGTTTTTCTATTAAGTTATTCATGAGTACTTTATTTTGGTTTGGTTTGTAATAAGGCCTCTTAAAGTTTTTGAATTTTAAATTTTAGGCTTGGTTTTATTTTGATTTATATCTGTTAGAAGTAAATCGCGGTTTTTCTAAAATAATTACTGTTTTTAAAACACTATGTTACAACAACTATTTTTGGTTACACGTTTTCACAATGTTTTTAAAAAGCTTCCGCCGTTGAAAGGGATTTTGAAGGAAATCAATAACGTTTTAAAAGTGAACAACCTTTTTCAATGAACCCCGTTTTGAAAATAAATGAACGCAAGCTGAGGCTTTACACAAGTTTAAGTGGAAGAAGTTTTTAAATATTAAGAAGGGTTTTCAACGAAAACATGGTTTTCAAAAAATACTTCAATGTGACACACCAGATTCGGGCCTAACTTCTAGGTCGGGTTTGAGGGGTGTTACATGTCTAATATATTTTTTCGCTCACTTTGGAAACAAGGTTGATAAGAGGAAATATGTTTCTTTGACCACCAACATTATAGGCAATGACATGTCTCCTTCAATGAAATTTATACATTTTGCTAGGTTCATTTTCATGTGCTTCTATCATACACCTTTATCATATGATTGAGTCTTTTCATGTGCCTCTATCATAGACCTCTATCATATGATTGAGTCTACTATTCCTTGAGTATCCCATCGAGGTATTCCGCTTTGTTTTTGTTTATAGCCTACAAGTTCTCCAACATTTTATGGAATCGATGTTGGATGAGATCGTACCCTGTCAAAGAAAACAAAGAGTATGTTCATGAATGAAAATAATGTATATGTTAAATAATGATCTAGAAAATAATATTTACTACCTACCCATGTTAATAACATGTCGATGCTTAGCATCCTTATGAAATTGGCTCATGTAATTTGATTTGATATGATGCATACAATATCTATGGTGTGCACGATCCCATAGTCTTGTCAATCAATTGCAACTTGTATTCTGGGTGCCCTATCAGAAATGATGCATATATCGAGTTGCAGCACAACATGCCTTCTCAAGTTAGTCAAGAAGAAGTCTCAAGCATAAGTGGTTTCTTGTTCAACAATTGCAAAAGCTACTGGTAGGAATTTTTAATTACCATCTTGTGCAACAAGCAACAAGTGATGCTCATATCTCCTGCACATAAATGCACTATCAATTTGGACTAATGGCTTATGATATCGAATGATTCAACGTATGGCTTGAATGTCCAAAATAGCTAATGGAAAATTATTTTCCCTTGGACCAATCAATTTCCATTATACGCAAGTTCCATTTGCAGATCGATGACGATACGTAGTACGTATTGATTCAATACCTTGCACCATTTCCATAAATCATTATATGATTTATCCCACCCGTTATGCATATTTTTCATAGCCTTCTATTTTGTAACCCATGCCTTATAGTTTGACTCGGTGTATTTGCTAACTACGAATATTAGCAATCAAAACCACTATGGGAGTCTTAGGACTCGTTTTCACCATAAGTAAGATAATATCAGAGATCATGTCAGAATCTAATTTTGAATAATCCTATGATATACCTATAAGAACACAAGTATTTCACTATACGTAAAACAATGTTAGAGATTAGGTTAGAATCCAATTTTGAATGATCTTGTGATATACCTGCAACAAGACAAGTATGTGGAGCATTATAGTTCTTAATTGTCCAAAACCTCATCTTTTTTCTCACAGATGTCATAATTTTCCATGGACATCTACTGTCACGCATTGTACACTTGGCCTCATATTTTTCATCTCAAGATTTTGTAACATAGAAGTTGACCCCATGATTTATGTTATATCGCTTCACTGCATCAACAAAAGCAACTTTGAAAGAAAACTCCATTCCTATAATAACCTTACTCGACCCAATTTGCCAGGTCTGAGTCCCAGATGCTACTCTAACTTGAATGACGTAATTGATACTTCTATGTTTATTTAATTACATAATTTAACAACTTAAATTTTGAAAATCCAACTACTATTAAAGCTCATAGAAAATTGGTGAATAATTCTTACAACCTTGGTTCTAATATCTATTTACAATATTTAGATTAAGACTCGAAAATAGAAATAATCAAGTTAAACCCTAAGGCAAGGCGTCTATGAGTGCCCCTCCATACCACTCAACTTGGTGGAATCTAGTTTGGTCTGTAACAGCCCAATTTCAGTGAAGACGGAATAGTATTTTCGTAACCACAAATTTGAGCCAAAAAGATAAAATATTTTAATATAATGCAATGATTAGTAATGTGATAGAAAGATTGCATGAGAATTTTGATAAGAAAATTTTATCAATTAGGTGCTTAATTGTAGAAAGGACTAAATTATATAAAATGTTAATTTTGAATTCTAGTAGCTATAAGGATTAACTAGCTATGGGATTCAAAACTTGAGGTCCTTAAATGGTAATTAGACCATTGATGAAAAATATGTAGATATTTTTGGTGAATCATCCATGGAAAAATTAGAAAAGGTTAAGGACTAAATCGAAAATGGAAAAATTATTAAGATGATAATTAATTAAATTAAATATCATCATCTTATATCATCTTCTTCAACCTAAAATCCATGGAAACCCTAGCAGAGAGAAAATAACCTTTCCAAGCATAAATTGGTACGTTCCTATGTCCCGTTTTTAGTAATTTTTATATTTTTGAGATCAGGAAAGCTTAATTTCTCTATTTGGGGCGTTAATTTGAATTGATATCAAAGTATAGAAAATTTTCCATGGATGAACATGCTAAAATTTAAAATTTTATAGTAGAAAATGAAAAGTTGTTGATAGATAAACAACTTTTACAAAGGAAAATTTGATGGAAACTTGATTTAGGGACTAAATTGAAAAATGGTAAAACCCATGGAAAATTCTAAAATTTTTAGAATACATGTGTTGTAAAAGTTATATTAGAATTTTGATTAGGCTTGGAATAAGGATTAAATTGCATGAATTTCAATTTTCGGGCCTAGAGACAAAATTAGAATTAATAAAAAGTATAGTGGCAAAATGGTACTTTTGCCTAGATTGTAAATTGAGTTCAAGAGAATATGAAATATATTAAATTGAAGATTAAATTCATTTATATATATCTAAAAGTACCAAACAAAAAGCTAGATCGAGGAAAGGAAAAGATTTTGGATTGGTAGATTTTAGTTACGAACAAATATCAAGGTAAGTTCGTATAACTTAAATGAACATAGAAATGTGTTGTTTTAAATGCTATATTACATTGTATATGTTGTATGAAATTGTATGTATGAAATGTATGGAAATTTTAATGGATGGAATGGTATATGATGGAAAATTTATTGATAAGGGGTAAAATTCCGTATGAATATTGAATTTTGATGGATAAATGTGATTTCCCTGATAAAACTGCATGTGTTGTAGAATGGATTTAGCCCGAATGGGTAATCCGAAATGAGCCTCTCGAATATATGTTTCAATTAGGATTTAGGCTAGACTGGTAATCCTAATTGACTGGATTTAGCCTAGACTGGTAATCTAGAATGAACTCTATAGGGAATTCTTTGTCATATAAAGGATTTAGCCTAGACTGGTAATCTGACAAAGCCCTTAGAGCATATATTTCAACTAGAATTCAGCCTGGATTGGTAATTCTATTGTGTAATATGTGGCTTGAGAGTGTACCTATAAGGTACTACTGGATATGAATTAATGGATAATGGTATTGTACACCTCGAGTGTACTACTTGAATTATCCATCGAAAATTCAATGATTCAATGGATAAAACACATATATGGCATGATGAGCTCATCTATACATATTGGTATAATTTGACTAACATGTTGATTGAGTATGTGTGAATAGGTAAATTACCAAATAGTTGGAAAAGTATGTTTTGCATGGTTAATATATTAAATGAAATGGGTAAGATTAATTTATGTTATACGAGCTTACTAAGCATAATATACATACTAGGTTTTATTTTCCCTATTTTATAGTGCTCAAAGCTCGTGAAGGTTGGAGATTGGTCGGAGTAAATCATCACACTATCAATCTGTCATTTTGGTATGAATGAAAATCTCATTTTGTTAATGGCATGTATAGGCTAAATAAATCAAATGATGGTATGTAAATGATGAATGAAATTTAGCAATTGGAATGGCTAATATACTTATGTTTTGTTTTATGTCATGGTTGAGTCAATACATTAACTAAAATGATAAGTATGAACATTTAATTTTGCAAATTATATAAGTTACATAAAGGTAAGTCATTAAACACAAATATTGATCAAATTTATCCATTTGAATGATAAAAATTGGCTTGAATTATACTTGTAATCGGTTGGATTATACTTGTAAGTGTTAGTGTAGGAAAAATGGAAAATTTGGGTGAGAAATGAGGTTAGGAAATGGTATTTTGTCCACAAGGGTAGACACACGGGCGTGTCTAGGCCGTGTGTGACACATGGCCTGGTACATGGGCATGTTTTTTGGTCGTGTGTCCCCTGCATTTTAATTTTGAAAAATAGAATGCTCAGAATTGAGCACACGAGCAAAGATAGGGGCATGTGTCTCAGCCGGATGGGTGTAAGGCCTTGAACACGGTGTGTGTCATGGTCGTGTGAAACCTGCACCTAATTTGAATTAAATTAATTAACCACATGGGCGTATGGCATGGTCGTGTGGTGCAAGTCAGAGAGCAACCTAAATTTGACATGGCTTAAGACACAGCGTGTTTAAGGGTCACACGAAGCGTGTCCCTTGGACCACACGGGCGTGTGAGCCCTACACCTTGGAAAATTTTTGAAATGTCGCGAAAAATTCTTAAAGTTTTCGATTAAGTCCGACTCGATTATAATGTTCGTATTAGGCTTCAAGGGTCCATTTAAGAGATGTTCTGAACAATCTCTATTAATGAATAGTGATTTACATAATTTATTTGAAAATGTTTTGAAAAGTTCTAGTAATACTCTATAACCCTGTTTCGGTGATAGATATGGGTTAGGGGTGTTACATTTGTTAGTATCAGAGCTACGGTTTAGTCAAGTCTCGGACTAATATAGCAAGTATGAGTTTAGCTATACATGCTATTATATAATTGTGATAGTGTGATATCTCCTGACCATTTTTAAATGTATTCTTCCTATAGCAAATGTCTTCCAATCGAGCTAGAGCTGATCCTAATGAAGCTAAGAGTACTGTTCAAGTTTCCGTACAAAGAGCTACATCTAGTAGTAGAAGGCCCGAGTCTGAGGGCCGAGATGATGAGGGTAAAGCTGCATTTTGTGAAATGATGAATGAATGGTTTACAGAATATATAAGAAAAAATCCTGCTGTTTAGCAACCTCCCCCACCTGCTCTTCAACCAATACCCTAAACACCACAGGGTATTGAATTAGTTAGAATTGGTATGGATCCGATTGATAAAATTAGAAAATATGGGGCTGAGGAATTTAGAGCTACTACAAATAATGATACAGAAAAGGCTGAGTTTTGGCTAGAGAATACTATTTGGGTATTAGATGAATTGTCTTGTTCACCGGCAGATTGTCTGAAATGTGCGGTTTCTTTATTGAAGGACACAACCCATTATTGGTGGAAAACTATAACTTTTGTTGTTCTGAAAGGAAGCATTACATGGGAGTTCTTTCAAATAGAATTCAAAAAGAAATATATAAGTCAGAGATTCTTGGACCAAAAAAGAAAAGAATTCTTAGAACTTAAATAGGGAACATGACATTGTCAGATTATGAATGGTAATTTGTTTGGACTCTAGAATAAAACATGTAAATTTGTTAACTTTTGAAAACCATGTCCATTTAAAATTATACTTAAACTTTGTTATTATAAAATGTCCAATATCAATAGCACCTTATAGAATGGCTCTGTTGAATTGAAAGAGTTGAAAGCACAGTTGCAAGAATTGATTAACAGAGGTTTTGCTCGACCCAGTTTCTCACCTTGGGGTGCATCAGTTTTATTTGTGAAGAAGAAAGATGGATCTTCGAGGTTATGTATTGATTATAGGCAGCTAAATAAAGTTGCAATAAAGAATAAGTATCCATTGCCTTGAATATATGACTTATTTGATCAGTTAAAAGGAGCTACCATATTTTTAAAGATTGATCTTCATTAGGGTTATTATCAGTTACGGGTAAAGGACTCAGATGTTCCAAAAATAGCTTTTAGAACTAGGTATGGCCACTATGAGTTTTTAGTGATGCCATTTGGGTTGACTAATGCACCAACAGTGTTTATAGATCTGACGAATAGAATTTTTAGGCTGTACCTAGACAGTTTTGTGGTGGTATTCATTGATGATATTTTTGTCTATTCTCGAGATGAAAAAGAGCATTCGAAAAAAGCCAATGTAGTTGCTGATTCTTTGAGTAGAAAATCTTTATTTGCTTTATGATCGTGTCAAACAATCGAGTTTTAAAATTTATAAAAGAATGATCGAACTCAGAGACTAACTATGACAACGATAGAGGCAAGTGCACCTATCAAACAGTAGTATAGTTTAGGCAAGAATATCTTATTGAACCCAAGGGAGCCTAAAAGTACTACTACTCACTTTCTTTCTATTATTTAGCCTGAAATATGGAGTAATTGGTTTATTAATCTAAAAACTAATGAAATACTAAGCTAAATGCAAAGAGAAAAGAACGAATTGGAGAAAGACTTTAGGAAAACTCAGTTGATGAAGACGATATCCTCAGGAAGAATCTACCTATGACTTCACTTATTATTTATTCCCCAAACCATATGATTTCTTTACTTAGCTTGATCCGTGAGACTCCCTAACCTATATTAAACCCTCTCGAGGCGAATAACGCCTAACCTTAGGTTAATTAGTGGAACTCTCGTTCTCTTATAATAACCCCCTAAGGAAGCAATAAATCGATCAATGGATTCCCATATTAGGTTTCACCCTAATCCGGCAAAATCTTGTAACCCTATCTCTAGGCAACCGATCAACTCCGCTCAATTATGCTAGATCTACTCTTAGGCAGGGTCTATTCCTCCTCCACCTAAGCACATCATATTAAATTAAGCAACATAATTAAGAACAAACTAAGTACTTATCATATAATTTAGAAATCAAATAACAAAATCCATCATAGGTTTCATCCCCTTTAGGTATCTGAAGGGTTTAGTTCATAACTAAATAAGAAAACATCTCAAGAGAAAAGATAAAACAAAACATAAAAAATCCCTAAAACCCCCTAAAAGGATTGAAGGAGAGGTCCTCCGTCTTGAATGGAGTTCCGGCTTCTTGAGATGGATCAACTGGCTATCTTCAAGTGATTCCCTAAAAGATGGAAGCTTCGACAAAAGCCTCTGCAAAAACTCCCCTGCTTTAAACTAGCCGAACTCCCCTTTAGTTGCTACCTTGGGTGTTTATATAGGCTTTGAGATGCTTTACTTGGCTCCTAAGTATCCTAATTTAAGTAGAATTCCTCCTAGGATGTTTAAGTAGACTTAGGAATGTGTTTCTTTGCCTCCAAGCATCCAAACCGAGTGAAATTGCTCTTTCCCGGCGAGAAGGGCATCTTTATGGTACACGCCCTTGTAAATCTTTAATGTATATGCTTTGAGTAAATAGGTGGCTAAAAATAAAATCATCTTCACATAGTAATTTAATTAAACCAAGCCCATAATAAAATAATACCAAAAATAACAACAAGGACCTTATTACAACCTAATATTTAAACAAAATACTTAATTTCAAAATGCATAAAATAATCAAAATCTCTTCTTTGCATGGCCACCTTGTATCCACTCCAACCCGGTCCAAGCTCATGAATCACCGAATGGTTAAGAAAAGTTGGGTGAGTCCACGGACTCGGTGCATAATCATTACACATGTTTCCACAGCTACTTTTTGTTCGGTCTCTTTAATCAATTCAACCTCGTATCTTGTTCTCACCGAGCTCGGTCCAATACAACGGTGTTCGACATTTACGACCATAAAGAGCTTCAGATGGTGCCATTTAATACTAGATTGAAAATTGTTATTATAAGCAAATTCAACGAGAGGCAAGTACCTTTCCCACGTACCTTCAAACTCAAGGACGCAACATCTCAACATGTCCTCAAGTATCTGGATGGTTCGTTCAGACTGACCGTCTGTCTGCGGATGGAAGGCTGTACTAAAATGAAGTTTAGTACCTAAAGCATCTTACAACTTCTTCCAAAACCACGATGTGAATCTCGGGTCTCTGTCTGAAACAATAGAACTAGGTACACCATGTAATTTCACAATTTCAGATACATACAATTCAGCAAGCTTATCGAGCGAATAGTGCATGCGATGACACAAAGTGAGCTAATTTAGTCAGTCTATTAACTATAACCCATACTGTATCTTTCTTACTCGGTGTCATAGGCAAACCTGACACGAAATCCATTGTAATTCTATCCCATTTCCACTCAGGTATCATAATTGGCTGAAGTAATCCTGATGTTCGGGTTGACTTGCTGACATACTAAACACCTTGAAACAAATTCAAATATATCCCGTTTCATACCAGGCCACCAGTAGAACTGCTTCAAGTCATTATACATTTTCGTGCTACCCGGATGTATCGACATCTGACTATTATGAGCCTCATTCAATAACATCTGAATCAAGTCCATGTTCCTCGGTACACACATTCGGCCTTTGTATTTCAAGCAGTCATTTTCATCAATTTGAAATTCTGACTCTGCATTACTTTCACACTGAACTCGTTTAACAGTCATATCTTTGTCAGCTTTTTATGCATCACAAATTTGCTGAATAAACATCGGTCTTGCTTTAACTCGGCTATGATCGAACTATCATCTGACATAACCATCTGTGTGTTCAATGCACGAAGAGCAAACAATGATTTTTGACTTAAAGCATCTGCGACAACTTTAGCTTTCCCCGGATGGTAGTCAATCACCAACTCATAGTCTTTCAATAGTTCTAACCATCTGCGTTGTCTCAAGTTCAGATCTTTTTGAGTCATCAAATACTTAAGACTTTTGTGATCCGAGTAAACATGACATTTCTCACCGTATAAATAATGACGCCAAATTTTCAATGCGAACACAATAGCTGCGAGTTCTAAGTCATGTGTCGGGTAATTTCTTTTATGCGGCTTCAATTGTCTCGAAGTGTAGGCTACGACTTTGCCTTCCTGCATCAAAATGCAGCCCAAACCATTCAAAGAAGCATCAGAATAAACAACAAATTCTTTACCCGATTCAAGCTGAACTAACACTGGAGCTTCGATCAAAAGGGCTTTCAACTTATCGAAGCTTTTCTGACACTTTTTTGACCACTCGAACCTGACATCTTTCTACAATAGCTTTGTCAACAAGGTAGCTATCATAGAAAAACCTTTCACAAATCGTCGATAATAACCCGCGAGTCCCAGAAAGCTTCAGATTTTAGAAACATTCTTTGGTGGTTTCCAATCAATAATAGCCGATATTTTGCTCGGGTCAACACGAATACCCGATGCTGACATGACATGACCCAAGAAACTGACTTCCTTCATCCAGAATTCACATTTACTAAACTTTGCATACAACTATTTATCTCGCAAAGTTAGTAGCACCAATCTTAAATGCTCGGCATGCTCAATTTCATCTTTGGAGTAGATCAGTATATCATCAATAAACACTATTACAAACCGATCCAAAAAGCGTCAAGACTCGATTCATCGATCCATAAAACAAAGAGTGCATTAGTAAGTCCAAAAGGCATAACCAGAAACTCAAAGTGTCCGTACCTCTTTCGGAACGCAGTCTTTGGCACATCCGTATCTCTGACTCGCAACTGATAATAGCCCGATCTCAAATATATCTTTGAAAATACTGAAGCCCCTTTTCAACTGGTCAAACAAATCATCAATTCAGGGTAACGGGTATTTATTCTTTATTGTCACTTTATTCAGCTGTCGATAATCAATACACATTCGCATAGTCTCGTCTTTATTTTTCACAAACAGAACTGGTGCACCCCAAGGAGAGAAACTCGGTCGTGCAAAGCCCCTATCTGTTAACTCTTGCAACTGTGCTTTCAATTCTTTCAACTCCGTAGGTGTCATTCGATACGGAGCTATCGAAATCGGAGTTATCCCGGGAACTAGTTCAATGCCAAACTCAATTTCTCACGCTGGTGGTAG
Source organism: Gossypium rotundifolium (assembly GCA_025506655.1). Lineage (NCBI taxonomy): Eukaryota > Viridiplantae > Streptophyta > Magnoliopsida > Malvales > Malvaceae > Gossypium > Gossypium rotundifolium. Next base: position 150,342,240 of record CP106728.1, read on the forward strand.
ACCCGGTAATTCTTCAGAGAACACATTTAGGTATTCACACACATATGAATGAGTTGAACCAAGATCAATCAACACGATCACAGTAGTATCATAAAGTGTAAAAGTACCGATAATAACATCTGGGGAAGAAGCATCCTCTCGGCTCAGACAAAGATAAGTCAGGTGGTGCTCGCCCTCGATCGAACTTCTGATGTCTTTCATCACTCTCTAACTGCCATCTACATTGCCTGAATGTCTAAGTGGTCTACCCTATGCTGGCGCGTTGCTCGGTCTAGTGTTCTGAGCCGTATTCAGCTCGGTTAACATCGGGCACTCTCGAATAAAATGGTCTGACGATCCACATTTAAATCAGGACCGATCACGAACTCTACAACTTCCAGAATGCCATTTCCCACAATGTTTACACTCGGCCCGATTCTGTGGAACATTACCAACACTAGTCATCGAAGTGGCTCGGGAACTCACTGGAGGTCGATCACGTCTAAGCAAGTCTGAAGTAGCTTTATGTCGGCTGGGGTCATCTCTGAACTTCTTATGCACTGAATGAAAAATTTTACTTGATGATCTTTTTCGAGTGTCTCTAGCTTCTATTTTAGCTTTTCTTTTCTCCTTTCCGAGCTCTTCAGCTTTGCAAGCTCGCTCGACTAGTGTCACAAACTCTTTAATCTCAAGAATGCCAACAAGCAACTTTATGTCTTCATTCAGACCGTCTTCAAATCTTTTACACATGATAGCTTCAGTTGATACACACTCTCGAGCATATCGGCTCAATCTGACAAATTTTTGCTCATATTCTGTTATAGTCATGCGGCCCTATTTTAATTCTAGAAATTCTTTCTGTTTCTGATCGATGAACCTCTTGCTAATATATTTCTTGCGGAACTCTATTTGAAAGAAATACCACGTCACTTTTTCTTTTGGAACCACTGATACTAGTGTATTCCACCAGTGATATGCAGTGTCCCGAAGTAACGATATAGCACATTTCAAGCATTCGTCTAGAGTACAAGATAATTCATCAAGTACCCGAATAGTGTTATCAAGCCACAACTCAGCTCTCTCTGCGTCATTATCATCATTAGCTATAAATTCTTCGGCCCCATGTTTCCTAATTTTATCAACGGGAGGCTTACTAGATCTCATCAGATCTATCATCTGAGGTGCAAAAGGTGCCGGAGTTGGATTATTTGGGGGTGGAGGTGGTTGTACAGCAGGGTTATTCTGAATGAACTGGGTAAACCACTCTCTCATCATCTGGTAGAAGGCTTGTTTAGCCTCCCCCTCGTGGCTACCCGAAACTGGTAGAGAGTCTACTGGTGCTGATCTGCGTGCACGGTCAGGCGCTACGCTCTCTACATCGTCCGCTACGGCTCTATCGGGATCAAGATCCATTACTATAATAAACACAGTTCAAGATGTCAGAAGTCACCACACTATCAAATATACATTAAGGCATGTATAGCTAGACTCTCACTCGCTGCGGTAGTCCTAGAATCGACTAAACCTTAGGCTCTGATACCAATCAAATGTAACACCACCCGTATCCGTCGCCGGATTAGGTTTATGAGACATTACCAAGCGTAGTGCAAATCATATCAATTATTAACATCTCAAATAAACATGATCGAATACAATAAATGTAATGTGCTTTCATAAAATAGTGAAACATTTTTATACGGTTCATAAACCATTTAACTAAGATTTACAAAGAAACATTTTTCATTGACTAACCTTAACACTATTCATTTGGTAATCAAATTTATCGTTTATCAATTCATAACCTAAATCAAGTTCAATGCGCATATACCAATTTCCATAATGCAACTCCTAATGTTTTTAAACACATAATATGACGAGCTATCAATCAAGCACAATTAGTCACATTCAACAATTATCTTAACCTTAAAGTCATATTAAGAACATCCATCATGAATAATGTACTATAAGATATGCTTCTAAAAATAGGCTACTTTTTAAATCAAATGCATGACATAATAAACATATTAATTAACCAAACTGACAAGTATGCTTGCTTACATTGCCCATTTTACCTATTTAATGATCATGCATCAAGGCCAAATACAACCGAACCATAGTACCATAATTTAATCATTTCATTACCAAATCCCATCAATTGAATTTAAAATACATATGCACCAATGTTATTCATAACCGAATATGCTATCCCATATATATATATATATATATATTCACTTTCAAAGAACTAGTAAAGATTCATACATGTGATTACATATCAAACATACATATACAAAACATTATGCTTAGCATGATTTTAAACACATTCATATTCATCATTCATGCAAAACTTATACTCTTACCTTAATCAAGACTTGCATAACCTTGGATTATTTAATAGTAAGACAAGCCATTTTCGCATGGCTTATATACATCAACTAAATATCATTCAAACCTTAAGCTAGCCTATACATGCCTTAAGTTCAAACTAGGTTTATAAGTACCAAAAGAGTTGACAATGTGGTTGACTTCTAGAAAATCCTCGAGCCCGTAGCTTTGACAAAATCTATAAAACAAACAAGGGATACACAAAAAGTAAGCTTACTAGCTTAGTAAGTCTTAAGCAACAAGATTAGAACCTATGGTTATTCATATAAATATGAATTCATAACTAATATTGAAACGTTCTTATAAAAGCTTACAGACATTAATATAGTCCCTCAACGCCGAGTATATATATATTTCACCCATATCACCTTTAATGCGCAACTCATCGAATCCATGCAAAGTTTTAATACAATTTGTACCTCTATTTGAATTGACTTCAAATGCCATGTATATAACAACCACATAATTCCCATCAATTAACTATGCAAACATACTCATAATCCTCACATATTACACTTAACTGAATGGCCGAATCTCAATAATACAACTAAGATTATATACCAATATATATATAAAACACTTTGTTAATTAGATCATATACACATATCATAATCATGCAAAATGTTTTCCTTATACAATATTTTACCAACACCAAATAGTGGTAGAACAACTTACCTCATTTCTCACAACTATAAAACTTACACGTACCTGGACATTTAGTTTCTTTAAGTAAATAATTTCCACCTTGTCGATGGTCTACGAATTCTTTCATTTAATATAAATCATCGGCATTAAGCACGCTTTAGGCACGAAGCTTAGAATATATCACGGCACTAAGCACGCTGAGGCACGAAGCTTAGAATATATCACCGGCACTAAGCCTGCTAGGCACGAAGCCTGAATATATCACCGACACTAAGCCTGCTAGGCACGAAGCCCGAATATATCACCGGCACTAAGCCTGCTAGGCACGAAGCCCGAATATGTCACCGGCACTAAGCCTGCTAGGCATAAAGCCTGATATACAACACCGGCACAAAGCCTGATATATTTATCAACTCAATTCATCAATTCACATTTCTCAACACATACATTACTATCCAATCGTATTCACACAATCAATGCATCTGTCATGTCAAGTACACTAATTCACCTTGTATTCAAAAACATATATTCATTCCAAAGTTAAACATTCATATTCGGCTATCTCATACTATTTACCCAAATTAATCACATAATTTGATTTCATACATTTTTAATTATCAACTTAACGAATTTTAACTTAAGAACCTACCTTAGAAGTCGATAGATTTGAAATTTTTGGCTATTCGTTCACCTTAGTTTTTCCCCGGTTTAGCTCCTTCTCTTTTTGTTCCCGATCTTAAGAATGCATGCAAGGTTCGGCCATGGAGGTTTGAATGGTTTTTCTTTTCTTCTTTTCTTTGTTAGTAATTTCGGCAGGATGGAGAAAGAAGATGGAAGGTAATTCTTTTTCTTTCTTTTCATCTTTTCATTATAATAATCAAAGTATAATACCTATGTCATACCACTAACTATAATAAAAGAATTAAATATGAACCTTAATCATCATGCCGTCCACTATTATAAAAAATGGGGTATTTGACATGCAAGTCCAATCTTTCAATGAGCAATTCATTTAAACCCTCCTATTTGATACAACTACCTTTATTATTTCCATTTTATAAAATAAACATCCACTTAGTACTATTTTATTTCACTAACCATCCATCATAAAAAATAAATCAAAATGGCTAATTTATCACTTCAATACCTACTTCAAAGAAAACAATTCGATTTGGCTACTAATCTTACAAAAGCTATTATTTTTCTACTTATTCAATTTAATCCTTTCACTTAAGTTAAGCACTCAATCAATAAAATTTTATACTGAAACTTTCACATATAATAAATCACATATAATTAGCACCAAAAATAATATTAATTCTTTTTTCGGACTCGGATCCGTGGTCCCAAAACCACCGTTCCGATTGGGGTCAAATTCGGACTGTTACAAAAACTCCCTGTGTCTTTTTGTTTTTGTGGTAGTCTGTTCTATAACATTGCTGAGCATGCTGCGTTTAATTCTACGTGGTGCTCCTCGTCTAATTTACGTTTGTTTGTCAAGAGTTGTCTTAAAAATTTCCTCGAGTCTGGCGTCTAAAAAAGAGCTTCAAGAAGAGGTAAGTTAATATGTATTTTCTTTAAGAGTTTAAGAAACTTACCGAACTGTTCCTCTGAATCGTCTCTTTTCATTGCTTTGGGATAAGGTATGCGAGGTTTGTACTCCTTGATTATCGGTTTCGGCTTTTCTTGTGTTACCTCTACCTTACCTTCATCTTCTTGTATTGTGTTTGGTTCATCTAACCCCTTCTTGTCTTGGTGAGATGGCTTGAATTTGCTCATTTGGGTTAACCTCGATGTTACTTGGTAGACGTCCTAGCGGTCGTATTAGTTGCGAGATGTCCCACTGACCTAGTAAGTTCTCCAACTTGATTCTCGATCCCTTTGATCGATTTTTTTTGTTCATCAATTGTTGCTTCAGTCTTTTGGAGACGAGAATCTGTGGCTGCCATGAATTTCATCAGCCTTTTTTCAAGATTCAGCTCCTCTTCTTGTTGGTGAGGTGGTTGTTGAAAATCTGGAGGAAGTTCCGTTCTTTGGCTATTTTGATCATCCCACGAGAAATTGGGATAGTACTTCCAACCTGTATTATAAGTGTCACTATAAAAATTATTTTGATATCTATAATAGTTACCTGTATAGTGAGCTTGCTCGTTTTGCATGCCATATCCGTAGGGTGGGTACTCAGGATTCGCCACGCCTCTTAGATTCAAATCATATTGTATTTCTGGATGTACCTGTGAAAGACTATTCAAACCATCCATCTTTTTATTCATCATCTCTAACTGATTAGATAACCTGGTGACCACGTTGAGGTTGAAAACACTGGTTGCTTTAGTAGGAATTGCCCCCATACTTTGCCACTGATAATTATTCAGTGCCATCTTTTTTTATCTGCCAAAATCAAATAAAAGAAAATTTAGTAAAATCAAAATTTAACCTAAAAATAAATAAAATTAAAATTATGGAAAATAATAAAATAAATAAAAAATAATGGCTAAAGTAATAGAAATAGAGCTTTCTTAATATTTTAGATGTTCCTTGGCAACGACGCCAAAAACTTGATCGTGTCAAATAGTCGAGTTTTAAAATTTATAAAAAGAATGATCGAACCTATAAACTAACTATGACAACGATAGAGGCAAGTGCACCTATCGAATAGTAGTATAGTTTAGGCAAGAATATCTTATCGAACCCAAGAGAACCTAAAAGTACTACTACTCAATTTCTTTCTATTATTTAACCTAAAATATGGAGTGATTGGTTTATTAATCTAAAAACTAATGAAATACTAAGCTAAATGCAAAGAGAAAAGAACGAATTGGAGAAAGACTTTAGGAAAACTCAATTGATGAAGACGATACCCTCAGGAAGAATCTACCTATGACTTCACTTATTATTTATTCCCCAAACCATATGATTTCTTTACTTAGCTCGATCCGTGAGACTCCCTAACCTATATTAAACCCTCTCTTGAGGCAAATAACATCTAACCTTAGGTCAATTAGTGGAACTCTCGTTCTCTTATAATAACCCCCTAAGGAAATAGAAAATCGATCAATGGATTCCCATATTAGGTTTCATCCTAATCTGGCAAAATCTCGTAACCTTAGCTCTAGGCTCCCGATCAACTCCGCTCAATTATGCTAGATCTACTCTTAGGCAGGGTCTATTCCTCCCCCACCTAAGCACATCAGATTAAATTAAGCAACATAATTAAGAACAAACTAAGTACTTATCATATAATTTAGAAATCAAATAACAAAATCCATCATAGGTTTCATCCCCTTCAGGTATCTGAAGGGTTTAGTTCATAACTAAATAAGAAAACATCTCAAGAGAAAAGATAAAACAAAACATAAGAAATCCTTAAAACCCCCTGAAGGGATTGAAGGAGAGATCCTCTATCTTGAATGGAGTTCCGGCTTCTTGAGATGGATCAACTGGCTATCTTCAAGTGATTCCCTAAAAGATGAAAGCTTCGGCAAAAGCCTCTGCAAAAAGCTCCCTATTTTAGCTTCTATCGAACTCCCCCTTTTAGTTGCTACTTGGGTGTTTATATAGGCTTTGAGATGTTTTACTTGGCTCCTAAGTATCCTAATTCAAGTAGAATTTCTCCTAGGATGTTTAAGTAGACTTAGGAATGTGTTTCTTTGCCTCCAAGCATCCAAATCCGAGTGAAATTGCTCTTTCTTGCAGCAGGGGCACGGCCATGGTACACGCCCGTGTAAATTGTCTTCAGGCTGTGTCTCGATTCTGTTGATTGGGGCATGGCATGTAAATCATGGTATGGCCGTGTGAAGTAATTTGACGAGGCACGACCACGTGGCTTGAAGTCCAGGCCGTGTCGATTTCTTGGGTTGGCCCAATTTGGTCCATTTTAAGCTCGTTTCTCATTCTTTTCATCCTCGGGTGCTTTCCTAAGTATAAACGTGAAAAAAAAGGATTAAAAGCACCTTTTTACATATATCAAGGGCTAAATCATCCAAAAGCATACTAAATATGAGGTTAAAATATGTTACTTTTACGGTTTATCACTTTACGAGCAATGAATAGTCGATTGTCTATTTTTTATAATGGTTCTATTGTGGCTGAGTTGAAAGTTAGACCAGTATTTTTGCAACAAATTTTTGAAGCCCAAAAAATGATGTTAATTTACAGGAAAAATGGGAACAATGTGAATTGAATCCTGATTCAGAATTTCAGATTAGGTCTAATGGTTGTTTTAGAGACATATTGTGTGTGCCAGAATTCAGAGTTGGTACAGAAGATTTTATATGAAGCCCAGAATGGTACAATGTCTATTCATCCTGGCAGTAATAAAATGTACAGTGATCTGAAAAAGAAGTATTAGTGGCTGGGAATGAAAAGAGATATTACTGAATTTGTATCTAAATGCTTGATATGTCAGTAAGTGAAAGCTAAGCATCAGGTGCCTTCGGGGTTATTACAGCCAGTTGTTATACCGCGAGTGGAAATGGGAAAGAATTACAATGGATTTTGTATCAAGATTACCATTGACTCAGGAAGAAATATGCTAGTTGGGTGATTATCGAGCGGTTAACAAATTCTGCACACTTTATACTGGTACGTATGGATTTTTCTTTAGATAAATTAGCTGAATTATATATCTCTTAGATTGTTAGATTACATAGGGTACCAGTTTCTATTATTTCTGATAAAGATCCCTGGTTTACATCTCGAGTTTGGAATAAATTACAGGAAGCACTAGGTACACGGTTACATTTTAGTACTGCATTTCATCCTCAAACAGATGGTCAATCTGAATGTGTTATACAGATTTTAGAGGATATGTTACGGCGTTGTGTACTTGAATTTGAAGGTAATTGTGTAACAGCTCGATTTAGGGGCTAGTCAAAATAGTGATCTCGGGATCACTAATCCGAGGTTTAAGAAAATTATTTTCATGTTATTTTATGTGTTATAACATGTTTATAAGGATGTATAGAAATTTTGGTGCTTTAATTTTAGCGATTTCATACTTAATCGCGAAAAAGGACTAAATCACATAAAGTGCAAAAGTTCCATTCTATAGGCTAAAGGTATTAAATAGCCATGAAGTGTAAATTGGATGTCTTTAAAATGAAATTACACCTACCAAAGAGAGATGGACAATCAAGGGGACAAGGAATTAAAAGTTTGACAAAAGTTGGTGACTTTTGTTGAATAAATGAATAAAATAAGATGAAATAAGCAAAAAGCTATCATCTTTTTATTTTCTTCTCTTCTCCACTGAAATTTTCAAAAAATAAGGGGTGTTTGAAAGCTCAAAATTTCAGCAACTCATTTTCTCTTCAAGTAAGTGATTTTGATGGTTTTAGTTGATAATTTTCTATACTTTTGGAGTCCCCAAAGCTTAAGCTTTCTAAAGAGGGGACTATTTTGCAAGATGGTTGAAAGTCGAGGGACTTGGCATGAGAGATTTTGTGTTGCTTTCTGAGGTTTTATGGAAGAAAATGAATGTTGGGAAGATGAGAAACAACTTTTGTGAAAGGTGTTGTCATGAAAACACCTAATTAGAACTAAGATGCACATGTTATAATTTGTTCATTAATGCATGAAATAGTTGGAATTATGAATAGTTGTAAGAGGATTAAATGTTCAGCTAGGCTTGTTTGATAAGAAAATGTGATGAAAAGTGATTTACGAGCCTAGGGGCAAAATCGTAATTTTGCCAAAGTATAAGGGCAAAATAGTCATTTTTGCCTAAGTGTAGATTATGATGTGTTATGATTTATAAGTTATTAAATGAGTAAAATTCTATTGTTCTAGATCAAGAAAAAGAGATTCGGACCTAGAACGGAGAAAAGAGAAACGTGGACAAATAGATTTCCTTTTTACCCTTTTCGGTATTGAGGTAAGTTCATGTGTTAAATTGTACAACTCTAAGTGAAGTATATTTTTAATATTTTGATGTTGTATGAATTGTTTATTGCCTCCATGTATACGTTAAATACATTTTGATGTGATGTCAAGAAATGAAAGTCTTGATTTAAACCATGAATAGTAGAAATACAAATAGCATGATAAGATGGTAATTAAGGTTCTGTGTAAGACCATATTTAGCATATGGCCTTGGTGTGGGATTTCGTATAAGACCATGTCAGGGACATGGCATCAATATGTTAAATCATGTAAGACTCTATCGGGGGTTTAATGTCAATGTGACATTATGTGTATGAGACTCAAGAGTGTTATTTAACAATTTGAGTGATTCAACAAGTATGTTGAAAATAAGAATGAATGTGGTTGTACCACAAGAGGTACAGGTATGTGTTAGAACTGAATTGAGATAAATACGGTATATGATGAAACCACAGTGGGTTATGTATAAATGATGCACCTTGGTTGCATAAGTTACAATTAGTAATGCATTGCATGAATGCGAACGATTATCGTAGAAAGCTAAGTAAAAATGGTAGTGTGTGATGATGTTCCCATATGAACATTTGAAATAGAGAAATGCATGTGGATAACTATCCATGAGTGTATAATAACGGTGGGCTATGTACGATACCACATTATTAATTGTTAGCGATGGGATGTGTACGATACCATCAATAATATTATTAACGGTGGGTTGTGTGCATTACCACCTTATTAATTATTAAATGATGTGCTGTGTGCAATACCATCGCTTATAATATCATTTGGTGGGCTAAGTGTGATACCACCGTAATTGTTCTTGAGGGTGGGCTAAGTGCGATACCACCGTAATTATTCTTGAGGGTGGGCTAAGTGTGAAACCACCGTAATTATTCTTGAAGGTGGGCCAAGTGCAAAACCATTGAGTGATTGGTAGTATGAGTGGCTTATGGAAGAAAAGAAAAATGTTTGATGTGTTGTTTTATGTGATTATGTGGTGACAAATGTAGGGATGTATGCTAATTAACAAAAGCGTTTAGCTGTGGCATGGTTAGAATGTGGTAAGAGACGAAATGAGAAAGTTTCAAGAATGATTGAGTAGGTAACCATGAGTTTAAGAGTAAAACCCATTACAATACATTATGGTAGAAAAAATCAATGAATATCAATAGTTGATTGTTATATGCGTATGAACTTACTAAGCATTATTGCTTACTCCTATTCATTTCTCATCTCTTATAGGTTAACTTAGGTAGCTCGGGTTGGAGACCGCCGGAGATGTTTTCACACTATCGAGCAGACACTTGGTATGAGATTTCAAGTCCTTATAAGTTATAGCATGTATAGGGATCTCTTTTAAAGTTGATTAAGTCTTAGTTAATATAGCCAAATGTGTTGGCCAAAAGAGTTTATGATTTGGTTGTGAATAGACATAGATGATGGCTTAAGCCGATTGTAATTGTGCTAGAAATAGTTCTCCCTTGTGTTTGGGAAAAAGATTTCATTTGTATGAATCAAATGTGTTTAATTCAAGAATAGTATTGATGATTAAAGAATGTTGTGTGATGGTGTATGAGTATAAGCAAGATAGGGTGGCTAAATGGCTTGGAAAATAGCCTTGAATTGGTCCACACAGTAGACACACAGGCATGTGTCTAAGACGTGTATGACACACGATTAACCCACATGGGTGTGTTAATAGGCCGTATGTCCCCTGCATGTTAGTGTTTTAAGTCATATTAGACCATGGGCTAGCCACACGGTGTGTGCCTAGGCCATGTGAGATGGTCAGTGTTCACCACGGGTGTAAAAGACAGGCATGTTCTTAGGCCGTGTGACACAAATAGATTTATTAAGTTTTTATACACGGGGTAGGGACATGGGCGTGTGTGACCACACGACCTAACCCCACGAGTGTATCCCATAACACATAGGTGTGTGGCCCTTGATTAGATGAAATAAATTTTAAGATGATAAAAGTTTTCGGTAGGGTTTCAAAATCCCTCGTATATATGTTTAAGGCCTCGTAGTTCCTTAATGACCTGTGTTGTGATGATGAAAGAGAAATGTCAAGTTGGGATTAAAGTTATGCGATTTATGTAGATGGAGTCTGGTAATGCCTTGTGCCCGGTTCTGGCATAGAATTTGGGTAAGGGATGTTACATTTAGTGGTATCAGAGCTATGGTTTTGTTGGTTCTCGAACTAACCTAGCGTGAGCAAGAGTCTAGCTATACATGCCATATGTGGACCGTGATAGTGTGATATCTCCCGGCTCTAACGAAATTGTTTTGTTAAGACACAGTTGATTCCTAACCAAGCTAATTTCGATTAGGTTATAAGTGGTAATGAGGTAATTGAAATATGCTTATGCGTTGAGGAAATTCAGTGAGGTATGAATAGAAGTTTATAACATGTGTGTGATAAATATGTCCACATAGTAGAATCTCATGTGCGACAGTTAAAGTAGAGGATGTATAATGTTTTATTTCGTGGCTCTGTATGAAGCCATACGTATTATAGTGTGAGAGTTAAACTAGGAAGTTTGATTAAGTAGAATGCAGGAGATGAGTACGGTCGTTCAATGATAAAATGATGAGTAAGACCATGGTTGGACCATGGCGGTACATGTGATCCCATATAAAACCATGTATGGGACATGGCATTGGTAATGATACGTGATTCCATGTAAGGCCACGTCACGGGACACGGCTTGGTATGAAATTGTGAAAGACCATATCTGGGATATGGCATTGGTATCGATATGAGATTTCATGTAAGACCATAGTGGGGCTATGGCATCGTGACGACATGTAAGATTATAGCTGGGCTATGATGTTGCGATATGAGTAAGACCATAGTTGGACTATGGTGACCTAGTAAACGACGTACTCAAAACCGTAAGACATTCTCTAAATTGATAAGTGATGGTAAGAGAAATTAGAGTTTAATGTTGAGTACTCGAGTAGACATTAATGTGGAACTTGAGTGAGTGAAGTCATTGTTCGAGATTATGGGTGGTAGAAACAATTGTAGCATGAGTAAAAATGAAAAATCGTTTGGAGCGAGTTGTGCGACTACGATGATATTTCATTAATAATGAATGTTAAATCGTATGTATGTAGTCACGAGATTCAAGTTGAGTAAGTTAGTCTGCGATTAATGCAACATTTATGTTTGCATGTGAGAATGCTGGGTATTATATTGATATATATTTATATAATGCCTTACGAAGTTGAAATGTTGAAGTCCAAGAGGACTATAATGAATGTAGAAATGCTATCATTAAAGCATGAGGTGAATAAGGTCCTGTGTAAGACCATGTCCGGTGTAACACCCATACCCGAGTCGAAGCTAAGACCGGATACGAGGCATTACCATGCTTGAACTCACTTAAACATACACATACGGGCTGTAAAATTTCGTTCTAACTTAAAAGCTTCTCATTCTTAGTCCAATCATATATTTCATGGGCCTACGAGGCCTTAAGAAAAAATCTAAAAACTTTCGGAACTTAATCAAAACCATTCTTTGAAGTACGGATCACACGCTCATGTGGCTTGGGACACGCCCGTGGACCCCTTGACATGCTCGTGTCTTCCACTCGTAGTTGACACTGACTAATTACACACGACCTTGACACGCCTGTGGACATAAACCGTGTGATAAATCTTGACATACTAACTTATTTCACACGGCCTGGGGCACACGCCCATGTTCTAACCGTGTATCACACACGGCCCAAGCAAACGGCCGTGGAATTTGTCCGTGGCCTATTCTGACTTAAAACAATAAGGTGCAAGGTACGCATGGCCTAGACACACACCCGTGTCTCTAACTGTGTGGGCACTTATAGGCTATTTACCAAGCCAAATTCCACTTGAAATCAAAACCAACTCAAGTTCAATTCAATACATTTCATAACCAATACTACATGCTTCATTGATCTCAATAAACATACATACTTAGTCAGTTTTGGCCAATCACTTTGTCATATACAAAAGAATAATAAACTTGATTACCTATACAATGGTCCCTCTTAAAATCTATACTCAAAATGAATGCTTCCTATACATGCCATACTTAACATAAACAACTTAGCTATACCAAAATGGAGATTGATAGTGTGCTCCGGGCTCCGACTCCAACGATCCACAAGTTAGCTTGGTGGAACTACATAGAAAGAAAGGATTAAAGACGTAAGCATTTTAGCTTAGTAAGTTTGCATGTAAAACACGTATTAATAAACTTGCTTAATATAAACCATTTAACATAACAATGGTATCATAATTTCAGCTATAAAGCTTACTTACTCATATTGATTGTCACATGTCTCATGATACTTACTATCCTCATACTTGTAAGGTAAACATGGTACCTGTATCACTTGTTCATATTGATCAACATACTTTAATTTAATAATCATGATCTCTAATTCATTCATAACATAAATAATACCCCATTTCAACTTGGTAATAGCTTTGCTTACTTAGCTTTCTTGTTATCTCATTTTAACTTTACTCATTTTCCTGATGCCAAAGCCATATCCTAGATATGGTCTTACATGGAATAGCTCATCTTGGTTTCAAGGCCATGTCTTGACATGGACTTACATGAAGTCTTCCTTGTTCTCACCAATGCCATGCCTTGGCTTGGACTTACATGGAATCTCTTTCTCTTGATAGCTTTTCAATGCCAAGCTTGCCTTGGACTTAATTGATAACTGTTCAATGCCAAGCTTGCCTTGGACTTACATGATAACTATTCAATGCCAAGCTTTCCTTGGACTTACATGATAACTGCTCAATGCCAAGCTTGCCTTGGACTTACATGATAACTGTTCATATCTCATGTGGTAGATCGAGTATCCTGAGAAATTCATCTTTAATTGGGACTTGCTCATACTTAATCTTACTGATTTCTTTGTTTAACATAACATTAAACATTCCATAAAAATATTGTACATTATACTAAGCAATTCAATGATAAAAATCATAAAGCTTAGAAATCATACAAACTTACCTCAATAAACAAAATGTATGTAGATATGCAATTTAGTCCTCGACTTTGTTCTTGCCTCGGTTTCGATCCGGGCTTCGTTTTTCTTGATTAGCAAGCTTGAAAAATTGAAGAACCCTAGCTATGGAGTCTCCCAAATTTTCGGCACAAGAGGAAGAAGATGATAATGATTTTTTTCATCTTTTTCCCTTATTAATCATTTATTAGACAAATGACCAAAATGCCCTTCTCTTAAAATTTTTTCAATTTATTAACTCATGTCCATTTTGTCCAAAAATTATAATTTGGGAAAATTGCTATTTAAGGGCTTCTAATTAATATTCTAAAGCTATTTCATGCAAAAAGTTTCTAGAAACTCATATTTTGCAACTTTTGTAATTTAGTCCTTTTTGACCCATCAACCTCAATTTAATAAAATTGCTTCATAAAACTTTTACACTAGCATGCAAACATAGCATAAACCTTAAAAACTCATAAATTCACCTCAGATTCGTGGCCTTGCACCACTATTCTGACTAGGCCCTAAATCGGGCTGTTACAATTCTCCCCCTCTTAGGGATTTTCGTCCTTGAAAATCTTACCAGCAAAAAGGTTTGGATATTGGTTCCTCATACTCTCTTCTGGTTCCCATGTAGATTCTTCTATTCCATGTCTTTGCCACAATACTTTCACTAGAGCAATACTTTTATTTCTTAGCTGCTTGACTTCCCAAGCTAAAATCTTAACTGATTCTTCACCATAAGTCATGTCAGGATGAATCTCTATCTCTGACGGAGTAATTACATGTGAAGGATCTAATCAGTAACATCTTAACATTGACACGTGAAACACATCATGTATCTTTTCTAATTCTAATGACAAATCTAAACGGTAAGCTACTGGTGAACTCTCTCAGTAATCTCGTAAGGTGCAATGAAACGTGGACTTAACTTGCCTTTCTAGCCAAATCTAAGAACTTTCTCCATGGTGACACTTTCAAGAAAAGTTTATCCCCGACTTGATACTCTATCTCTTTTCTCTTTAAATTTGAATAAGATTTCTGTCTGTTTGATGCTACTTTTAAACATTCTTGTATCACTTTCACTTTCTATTCAGTTTCTCTAGTGAAATCAACCCCGTGAATTTGATTTTCCTTGAGCTCAGTCCAATATAATGGCGTTCTACATTTACGCCCATATAGAGCCTCATAAAGTGCCATATTTAAGCTTGACTGAAAACTGTTATTGTAGGCAAATTCTACCAATGGGAGTAACTTTTCCCAACTGCCACGGAATTCTAGAATACAACATCTAAGCATATCCTCGAGTACTTGAATCAACCTCTCCGATTGACCATCAGTTTGAGGATGAAAGGCCGTACTGAAGCTCAACTTTGTACAGAGAGCCTCTTGTAACTTCTTCCAAAATCTGGATGTAAATCTCGGATCTCTATCCGATATGATCGATAAAGGAACTCCATGAAGCTTCACTTTATCTCTGAAACATACAAGTTTGCCAATTTGTCTAGTGAGTAATCAACTCGTACAGGTAAGAAATAAGCTGACTTCATGAGTCTATCAACTATAACCCATATAGCATCTTTCTTGCTCGGTGATAATGGTAGTCCCATTACAAAATCCATAGTGATACGGTCCCATTTCCACTCGGGAATCAAGATGGGCTGAAGTAAACCCGAAGGTACCTAGTGTTCAGCCTTTACTTGCTAACAAATCAAACATCTTGAAACGAACTTTGAAATATCTTTCTTCATTCTCGGCCACCAATACAGTTGCTTCAAGTCATTATACATCTTGGTACTACCCGTATGTACAGATAAACATCCGCTATGTGCCTTGTACAAAATTCTTTGAATAAGTTCCTCTTTTCTCAGTATACAAACTCTATCTCTAAACATCAAGTATCCATTAGAATTAATCCAAAAGTCAGATTCAACATCTGGCTCACACTGAGCTCTCTTGACTTGCAATTCACTATCTTCTTTCTGAGCTTCCAGGATCTCGTGAAAAAATATTGGCCTAGCTTTCAACTCAGCTAGAATAGAACCATTGTCGGATAAAGATATCCTTGAATTCAATGCCCTTAATGCAAAAAGGGACTTCCTGCTCAAAGCATCGGCGACTACATTCACCTTTCCTGGGTGGTAGTTAATGACCAACTCACAGTCTTTTATCAACTCTAACCATCTCCGTTGCCTTAAGTTCAACTCTTTCTGCTTCATCAAGTACTTCAGACTTTTATGATCAGCAAAAATCCAACATCTCTCACCATATAAATGGTGTCTCCAAATCTTCAAAGCGAAGACTATGGCAGCTAATTCTAAATCATGTGTCGGATAATTCTTCTTATGAGGTTTCAACTGTCTTGAGGCATAAGCAATCACCTTGCCTTCTTGCATGAGTACACAGCCTAATCCATTTAAGGATGCATCACTGTAAATCACAAATTCTTTCCCTGACTCGGGTTGTGCTAAACTTGAAGCTTCTGTCAACATTGTTTTCAACTTCTCAAAACTTTGTTGGCATTGTTCTGACCATTCAAACTTCACATTCTTCTGTAACAATTTAGTCATCGGGGTTGCAATCATGGAAAACCCCTTGACAAATCGTCTATAATAGCCGACTAGGCCTAGAAAACTTCTAATCTCAGAGATGTTCTTTGGTGGCTTCCAATCCATTATGGTCGAGATCTTATTTGGATCTACTCGGACTCCATCTTTCGAGTACTTCCTTGAGCCAAAATTCGCTTTTACTGAATTTGGCATACAACTGATTTTCTCGAAGAATTTGTAGAACTGTTCGTAGGTGTTCAGCATGTTCATTCTCATATCGGGAATAAATCAGTATATCATCAATAAAGACGACTACAAACTTGTCGAGGTATGGTGTAAAGATGCGATTCATTAAATTCATGAATACCACGGGAGCATTGGTCAACCCAAAGGGCATGACTAAAAATTCATAATGCCCATACCTCATTCGAAAGGCAGTCTTGGATGCATCTGAATCCATCACTCTAAGCTGGTAGTACCCTGATCATAAG
The DNA here is from genome assembly GCA_025506655.1 of Gossypium rotundifolium. Taxonomy (NCBI): domain Eukaryota; kingdom Viridiplantae; phylum Streptophyta; class Magnoliopsida; order Malvales; family Malvaceae; genus Gossypium; species Gossypium rotundifolium. Next base: position 150,359,187 of record CP106728.1, read on the forward strand.
TCTATTTTGGAGAACACATGGCTCATTTCAATTGATCGAACAAATCATCGATCCTAGGCAATGGGTACTTGTTCTTTACTGTCACTTTATTAAGTTGACGGTAATCTATGCACAATCTCATGATGCCATCTTTCTTTTTCACAAATAAAACAGGAGCATCCCATGGTGAACAACTTGATCTTACAAAGCCTCTGTCTGTTAACTCTTGCAACTGTGACTTTAGCTCTTTCAACTCTGTTGGAGCCATTCTATAAGGAGTAACAGATATCGATACAGTACCGGGAGCTAGCTCAATACTGAACTCAACCTCTCTAACTGGCGGTAGTCCTGGTAATTCCTCGAGAAAAACATCTACATACTCACGCACTATCGATATTGACTCAATCTTTAATTCTATTTCTTTATCATTCATCACAAAGGCCAAATATGCTTCATACCATTTTCTTATATATCTTTGTGCCGTCATATGAGAAATCAATGCCGATGATCTACCTTGTTCATCTGATTCTATATGAAGAGTATCCTCATCCTCACATCTCATTTCAATATATTTCTTCCCACAATTAACTATTACATCATGGGTAGTCAACCAGTCCATACCAAGAATGAGGTCGAACTCATCAAATGGTAGCAACATAAGATTTGCTTTAAAGCAATGACCTCTAATCATTAATGGACAATCTTTACAAACTTTATCAACTAACACACTATTGCCTAAAGGATTAGACACTTTAATCATAAATTATGTAGAATCTATAGGCATACTCAAATCGGATACTAATTTCATGCAAATGTAAGAGTGTGTGGATATGGGATCTATTAAACCAATAACTTTAACATTATGAAGAGAAAAGGTACCCGTAATAACATCATGGGAAGATGCCTCTTCGCGAGTGCGAATGGCACAAGTCCTTGCAGGCGCTCTACCCTCGGGTCTCCCAGCCTGTTCTCTAAGGTTACCTCTTCCACTTGCCCACTTCGGAGTTCCTCTACGGTCTACCTTTGACCATACTCCCGGATCTCGGGTTCTGAGCTCTCTCTTCTTTCATCTCTCTGGACAATCTTTTATATAGTGGTCTTTGGAACCACATCTAAAGCATGCATTTTCATGTGCTCGACATTCTCCGAGGTGACGTCTGCCACACTGTGGGCATTCAGGTCTGTCAGATCTAATATTCCCAACACTTGCAATCAAGTAGTTTGTGCTTTATTCCACGAATCACATTTACTCTTGTCTTTCCTTGAAAACCCAAAGCAAGTAGCCGATTGGGTAAGGAAATCTCTTGACTTCTTGGGCGGAAGATTGGAATGACTTATTCCACTTTCTAGAGTCACGAGACTCTTTTTAGATTTCATTCCACTGTCTCTTTCTAGAGTCACGAGACTCCATTTTAGATTTCTTCTTCTCTTTTACTAATTCCTCAGCTTTACAAGCCCTTTCTACTAGCACAACAAATTTCTTTAGTTCTAGGACAGCAACAAACAGTTTGATGTCCTCATTCAACCCTGTCTTCAAATCTTTTACTCATGATGGCATCGGTGGACACACATTCACAAGCGTACTTACTTTGTCATACAAACTCAAGCTCATAATCAGACACTGACATCTTACCTTGCTTCAGTTCTAGGAATTCCTTCCTTTTCTGATCTACAAACCTTTGGCTGATATACTTTTTCTTGAACTCTTCTTGGAAAATTCCCATGTAATCTTTTCCCTCGATACTATCGATACAAGGGTGTTCCACCATTGGTAAACAGAATCTCTTAAAAGAGAGACTACACACTTCATGCATTCTTCAGGGGTGCATGACAACTCGTTGAATACCTTGATGGTATTTTCTATCCATAATTCAGCTTTTTTCGGATCATCATCTTTTCTAGCCCAGAATTCTTCTGCTCCATGTTTTCTGATCCTATCAATGAGAGGTTTATCTCTTTTTACCACCTCTACTACTTGAGGGGCTATTGGAGCAGGTTGTGGAATAGGCGGGGGTAGAGGGGGTTGTGCATTTGCGTTCGCACGAACGAACTCCGTATACCATGTATTCATCATATGAAGGAAGGCTTCTCTACCTCTTCTCCTCCTCCTTAACTCACCGTAGTGGGTCTATTCTCATTCTCATCAGGCACCGTCCCTTCAACGGGAGCCGGCATGTTACTTTCTACGTCATCCACTTCAGCTCTACCGGGATCCATTAACTATATGTATAAACATAATTTAAGTTGTCAGGAGCCGTCACACTATCATTATAAAAATATTCTTACGTATGGCATGTATGACTAGGCTCATGCTCATGCTACGTTAATCCTAGAATCGACTAAACCGTAGTTTTGATACCACTAAATGTAACACCCATACTCGAGTTTGAAGCTAAGACCGGATACGAGGCATTACCATGCTTGAACTCACTTAAACATACAATTATAGGCTGTAAAATTTCGTTCTGGCTTAAAAGCTTCTCATTCTTAGTCTAATCATATATTTCATGGGCCTACGAGGCCTTAAGCACAAATCTAAAAACATTTGAAACATAATCGAAAACCTTTCTTTGAAGCAAGGATCAAACACCCATGTGGCTTGGGACACGCCCGTGGACCCCTTGACATGCTCGTGTCTTCCACCCGTGGTTGACACTGACTAATTACACATGGCCTTGACATGCCCGTGGACTTAAACCGTGTGATAAACCTTGACATACTGACTTATTTCACACGACTGGGGCACACGCCCATGTTCTAACCGTGTATCACACACGGCCCAAGCAAACGAACGTGGAATTTGTCCGTGGCCTATTCTGACTTAAAACAATAAGGTGCAGGGTACGCACGGCCTAGACACACGCCCGTGTCTTTAACCGTGTTGGCACTTATAGGATATTTACCAAGCCAAATTCCACCTGAAATCAAAACCAACTCAAGTTCAATTCAATACATTTTATAACCAATACTACATGCTTCATTGATCTTAATAAACATACATACTTAGTCAGTTTTGGCCAATCACTTTGTCATATACAAAAGAATAATAAACTTGATTGCCTATACAATGGTCCCTCTTAAAATCTATACTCAAAATGAATGCTTCCTATACATTCCATACTTAACATAAAAAACTTGGCTATACTAAAATAGAGATTGATTTTGTGCTCCGGGCTCTGACTCCAACGATCCACAAGTTAGCTTGGCGGAACTACATAGAAAGAAAGGATTAAAGACGTAAGCATTTTAGCTTAGTAAGTTTGCATATAAAACACGTATTAATAAACTTGTTTAATATAAACCTTTTAACATAACAATGGTATCATAATTTCAGCTATAGAGCTTACTTACTCATACTGATTGTCACATGTCTCATGATACTTACTATCCTCATGCTTGTAAGGTAAACATGGTACCTATATCACTTGTTCATATTGATCAACATACTTTAATTTAATAATCATGATCTCTAATTTATCATTCATAACATAAATAATACCTCATTTCAACTTGGTAATAGCTTTGCTTACTTAGCTTTCTTGTTATCTTATTTTAACTTTACTCATTTTCCTGATGAATTGCTGCGAATAACCGAGGATACTAAATCTCAACCCACATATCTTGATGCCAAAGCTATATCCTAGATATGGTCTTACATGGAATAGCTCATCTTGGTTTCAAGGCCATGTCTTGACATGGACTTACATGAAGTCTTCCTTGTTCTCACCAATGCCATGCCTTGGCTTGGACTTACTTGGCTTTTCAATCTCTTTCTCTTACATGATAGCTTTTCAATGCCAAGCTTGCCTTGGACTTACATGATAACTGTTCAATGCCAAGCTTGCCTTGGACTTGCATGATAACTGTTCATATCTCATGTGGTGGATCGAGTATCCTGGGAAATTCATCTTTAATTGAGACTTGCTCATACTTAATCTCACTGATTTCTTTGTTTAACATAACATTAAACATTCCATGAAAATATTGTACATTATACTAAGCAATTCAATGATAAAAATCATAAAGCTTAGAAATCATAGAAACTTACCTCAATATACAAAATGTATATAGATATGCAATTTAGTCCTCGACTTTGTTCTTGCCTCGGTTTCGATCCGGGCTTCGTTTTTCTTGATTAGTAAGCTTGAAAAATTGAAGAACCCTAACTATGGAGTCTCCCAAATTTTCGGTACAAGAGGAAGAAGATGATAATGATTTCTGTCATCTTTTTCCCTTATTAATCATTTATTAGACAAATGACCAAAATGCCCTTCTCTTAAAATTTTCTTAATTTATTAACTCATGTCCATTTTTGTCCAAAAATTATAATTTAGGAAAATTGCTATTTAAGGGTTTCTAATTAATATTCTAAAGCTATTTCATGCAAAAAGCTTTTAGAAACTCATATTTTGCAACTTTTTCAATTTAGTCCTTTTTGACCCATCAACCTCAATTTAATAAAATTGCTTCATGAAACTTTTAAACTAGCATGAAAACATGGCATAAACCTTAAAAATTCATAAATTCACCTCGGATTCATGGCCTCGCACCACTATTCTGACTAGGCCCTAAATCTGGCTGTTACATCCGGAGCATGGCCTCAACACCAAATTGAAATCTCTGTAAAAACCATATCTATGATATGGCATCGACACTCAGAGGCGACTCTCTGTAAGACCACATCTAGAATGTGGCATTGACCTCGTATTTATAGTAATAATGATATTATGCGTCTTTGAGTATCCCTAGTGATCAATGAGACAAATAGATGAGTCAGAAGAGAAATGAGATTAGCACTAAAGTCTTGTGAATGAGTGAATACAGGTATTCATGAATGAAAAACAAAGAGACAATGACAATATGTGGCAAGGAATATGTTATATAAGGGCAAGTATGAGTAAGTTGGCTCAAAGCCTGTGACTTGTGCATGGTTAGTTACTGCCATTGATGGATTATAATGATCTCTTTGAGTAATATGTATTAATATTTGTTTCCTTTCAGGGGTGATGTGGTCGTTTTTTATATAAAATGGTGATCGTGTGAAAATGTTAGCTGACTGTGAAATTAGAAAAAATGGTTGTCGATTTGGTCAATTGAAATCGACATTCCTTTATCTCTTTGAAACTTTATTCAGGTACTTTGAGGAGGAAGTTAGTGATGAAACTTTATGTGAGGTTTCACTTATATTTCTGCTGATCATGATTACCTTTAAAGTGTGTGTTCTTTGAGTTGTAATAGCTATGTCTACTATGATTTCTCTTTTGAGTTGATCATAGAAAGGTGATAATTCTAGTATAAGAAGTGAAATCCAAAGTTTCATCATTGTATAATGGGTTTTCAGGTAAGCTAAATAGAGTTAATGTATTCGATTTAGATGTCCCTGCTATCTTGAGATAAGATGATAGGGAAGATTTTAGATTAGCATATTAAGAGAAACTCAAACGAGTGTGTGTTTGAAATGTATTCTCAATGTTGAGAAAAGAGTAGATTGATGTATAGAGATATGATTCGAATTATGTGTATATTTACGCATGAATCAATAAGGAGAATAAAATTCTATGTGTATTGATCGTGTCAAACAATCGAGTTTTAAAATTTATAAAAAGAATGATCGAACCTGTAGACTAACTATAACAACGATAGAGGCAGGTGCACCTATCGAACAATAGTATAGTTTAGGCAATAATATCTTATCGAACCCAAAGGAACCTAAAAGTACTACTACTCACTTTCTTTCTATTATTCAACCTGAAATATGGAGCGATAGATTTATTAATCTAAAACTAATGAAATATTTTAAACTAATTGCAAAGACGAAAGATCTAAACTTTGGGAAAAGACTGTAAAAAAAACTCAATTGATTACGACGATACCCTCAGAAAGAATCAGCCTAGACTTCACTTGTTATCTAACCTTTAATTCATATGATTTCTTTACTTAGCTTGATCTGTGAGACTTCCTAACCTATATTAAACCCTCTCGTGAAGCGAATAACGTCTAACCTTAGGTTAATTAGTGAAACTCTCGTTCTCTTATAATAACCCCTGAGGAAGTAGTAAATCAATCAGTGGACTCCCATATTAGGTTTCACCCTAATCCGGCAAAATTTCGTAACCCTATCTCTAGGCGTTCGATCAACTCCACTTAATTATGCTAGATCTACTCTTAGGCAGGGTCTATTCTTCTTCCACCTAAGCACATCAGATTAAATTAAGCAACATAATTAAGAACAAACTAAGTATTTATCATATAAACCAAAAAATCAAATAACAAAATCCATCATAGGTTTCATCCCCTTCAGGTATCTGAGGGGTTTAGTTCATAACAAAGTAGGAAAACATCTCAAGAGAAAATATAAAACAAAACATAAGAAATCCCTAAAACCCCCTGAAGGAATTGAAGAGGAGATCCTCCGTCTTGAGTAGAATCCCGACTCTTTGAGATGGATCAATTGGCTATTTTTGAGTAAATCCTTGAATGAGAAAAGCTTTGGCAGAAAACTCTGTTCAACTTCTGACCCCCTAGAATGACTGCCTTGGCTTGTTTATATAGGCTTTTTGGATGCCTCACTTAACTCGTAAGCATCTACATCAAGTAGAATTATTATTAAGGTGTTTAAGTAGACTTAAAAGTATGTTTCTTTGGCTTTAAGCATCCAAATCCGAGTGAAATTGCTCTCTCTCGTGGCAGGGGCACGGCCAGGGCACGCCCGTGTAAGTTATTTTGTAGGCCGTGTCTCTATTCTGTTGATTGAGGCACGGCCGTGCAAACCGAGGTTCAGGCCGTGCTTCGGGTCTATCGATTTGGGCATGGCCATGTAAATCGTGCCTGGGTCGTGTTGGGCTTTTTGTTGACGAGGAACGGCTATGTACATCGAGGACAGGCCGTAGTCTAGATGGATGGCAAGGCACGATCGTGTGACATAAAGCCCAGCCATGTCATCTTCTCGGGTTAGCACAATTTGGTTCGTTTTAAGCCCGTTTCTCATTCTTTTTATTCTCGGGTGCTTTTCTGAGTATAAGACATGAAAAGAAAGAATCAAGAGCACCTTTTTTACATAAATTAGGGATAAATCATCCAAAAGCATCCTAAATGTGGGATTAAGATATGTTACTTTTATGGTTTATCAAATACCCCCACACTTAAGCTTTTGCTTGTCCTCAAGCAAAATTCTCAACTTATAATTAAAATGAACTTTCCACAATTTATAATTCCTATCGATAACGTCTCATCATAATTCATAGATAATTTATACATGGATAATTTAAATCAAAGTGCCCTAAAGATTCAATCAAGATAAGTCATACCTTTATAGCACGAAAACATAGGCGTCTCTCCTTATTTAAATACTTACCTTTAATTCAAAACCGACAAGGATTGACATCCTCACTAAAAGTTCACTCAAATCACTCAAAGTGTTTAAAAATCAAGAAAAAGCACTCATAAGTCGAACCTGAAAAGTTAATTCCATAGGCTTGCCTGAAAATCAAATCTCCATCACTGTATATGAGATGATACACAAATCAAAAGGTCTTTATTAGTTTTGTAACGGGGTTAGGGCTTAAAGGTGTGGATATAGGCTGAATTAGATGGTTAGAATCGAGATTGACTTGACAAGTTACCTTCCTAAAAAACTAATTAAAGCAATTACATCACTTAAAAACTAATAATACTATTATTGATAATACTATAATACGGAGCTCTTCTTCAACAATTTGGGTTTTAGACACATGAGCTCATTTAAACAAATACTAATAATGAATAAACTTTGATTTTTTTTAAGAACAAACTAAGTAATACTGGAATAGCTTTATAAACTAATTTAAGTAACTGATCAAATCAGTTCTCGAAAGAAGGGTAGTCAAAGGAATAGTGATAACAAATACAAAGGGGTTTTGGGTTAAAATTTTAGGGGTAAATAAAAAAAAGGAAAAAGTTGTTAGGTTTCAACAGGGTTCACTAGGGGTTAATTAAATAGGTAGGCTTTTTAGTGGAGTGAATGGGTTAAAATCTAGGTGCCTTTATCATCTCAGTATATCAAGTCAATAATGTGGTCTCGATATACATAAACGAGGCAAGTTCTAGAATAACAGTTCAAAGTTAACACACTCATAAAAAAATAAGCACGAAAAAGAATATATGCTCTATAAGGCTCAAAATCTCACAAAAATTATGGGTTTTTTGACATCAATCCTTATAAATTTCAAATTTCAAAGTAATACTCAAATTCAGGTTCAACAACCTATCAATTTTAATTTTAGAAAGTAGACTTATTATGCATGATTCTCTAGTACTCTTCAAATTTAATCATCAATGCACAATTAACTATGACTTAATAAAAACATTTCAATAATAATCATAAATCATTAGAAATTTTATCCTAATTAGTAGTATGAGAAAAATACTTTGAACATGACTAAATTCAGGATTTGAGAATAATGCAAAAAGTTAGACACTTTTACCCTCCCACACTTAAGATGTACATTGCCCTAAATGTACAAAGATAAATAATGACAGTAATGGGATAAATCAAAAGAGAAGGGAGAAAGTGACACTTCCCTAATTGCGGATGAGGTCCAAGATGCGTTCCGTAGGTGACTTTTATTTAGATGTGTGATAGATTCTGCAAAGTCACCTGGTTAATAATCTTGTAGCATATAATTGAGTAGGGATTCTTTAAGAGGTTAGATAGCCAATGGTAGAAAAAAATAATAATAACCATGCAATACTAATGAAAGTTTAAATCTAAAAGCAACATCCAATAAAAAGTTTTAAAATACAAAAAAGTAAATGTCAAATAACAATTTATGAGGACTCAGAGGTCCTCATCGTCAACTGGATCCTTGGAGGTATTGGTGGTGATATATGAAAGTGATGGCAGATTTGCTGCAGGGTGGCCTCGATCCCATCAAAATGTCGAGCAGTGTCAGTAAACTGCTAGGTACAATACTACTCGAACTGTGTGAGGCGTGCTGAGATATTTGCCAACGAAGCTGCTGAATATGATGGCTGCTGGCTTGGAACTGGTGGGACATCATCAGTAATGTCCGCGGGTACCTCATCGTCTGTGGCTAGTCTTTATTGAGGGGTCCGTCCCTTAATGATGTTTGATCATCTTCATGTGTAACATCGTCTGGATTCCCTGAAGTGTCATATGTCCGATCAGTGTAAGTGAGGACCTCTGATGATCGGTGTTGAGGAGTCCAAAGTGCCAAGCCAATCGCGTTATGTACGGTTCCATTGATAGGATTCCCTTTCTGTGCGCCTCCGTCTAATGCTGTATTGCTCATGAAATAAAATATGCCACATCAAAAACATGTCCTTCGAACATGCATGATAAGAAGTAGAAGTCTTGTTTATTAACGACGTTGGTGCTCTCTTTGCAGCCTGTAATGGTATGAGCGAGAATAGCATGAATATACCTGAGAGCTGGGGAAAGGGCGGTCACCTTAGAATGACTGGGGTTATAGTTGCTTGTAGTGGGTTGTAGTTTTTGCCAGCATCTGAGCGGAGAACAAATCGTCCAGTGGGTTTTCTTCTATGAATTCTGGTGTGTAAAGTCCGAGTGTCGTTCCGAATTGAGGTACGCTTAGTTGACGTACTGTGCCCCCTAGGCGGAATTGAATGGTGCCGGCATCGTCAAAGTTCATCATTACTATCTGTAGTGTGAATGTGGCACAGAACTCGAGGTAAGTTCCAAAATGTGGGTTCATCGATGGCGAAGAAGTTTTCCCAAGGGTCGGTTGAGAGAAGTGCACGAATATCGGTTTCAAGTCCGACTTGCCTTCGCATTCCGATCAATGCATCTCCAAAGGCTTGATAGGTCTCTTCGGATCTCCATATAGCGCTCTTCTTGTGTTGCTTGGGTGAATCTGAGGAAGGGATGTCGAAGTTCGGTAAAGGCACTTGCGGAGGATGATCCAGGTGCTTTTCTCTTCTTACTCGAAACTGACTTGAGGATGACATGGTTCCTGCAAATCAAATGTAAAGTAGTTTTCTAGTTCCACCAATGTATTTGAAAAATAGTTATTCACCATAAAATTTTGACAATAGTAGAGCATCGATTCTCAAGGCGGAGGATCAATCTTTAAAAGCTAAAATAACAACGAGAATAAAATAATGGGAATACTCAATAAAATGAACTAAACAATGAGAAAACATAGACTAACAATAAATAGAGTAATCGAAACAATAAGAATCAGAAAAACTTAAATAAAGAGGAAATATACAAAAATATGAAGAAAAAAAAACCAAGAGAGGTGTTGAGTGATGAGCACGGGTGGAGGACACGGTGGTGGAGATGGGTTTTGAGGCCTGGTAGGGGCGTGGTGTGTGAGCATGGTGGTGCTAGCGACCGTGTGGGTTAGTAGTGGTTAATTCTTGGAGAAAAATGGCGTTTGGGGAGGAAATATCTAGTTTTGTGGCCGGGTTTGGGAAGAAGAGAGTTGAAAACTAATTTTAGGGTTTGAATTTGGGGAAGAAGATGGTTAGATTTTATTTATAGGGGATGGGGCACGGTCTGTTGACACGCCCGTGTCATTTTGAAAATTGCCTGTGTTTTTCTCATTTTTTAGGTTTGAGCACGTTCGAATTTATTGACACGGCCGTGTTACCATTTGACACGCCCGTGCGGAAGCAAGTCAATATGTTGGCATGGGACTTTGGACCGGTCGTGTATGGCCCGTGGTGTATAGGTCAGTAGCTTCACATGGTTTGATCGTCTGGGCGTGTTCTACCCATATTGGTTAAGTCAGTAGCCTCACGCGGTTATCTCACACGGGCGTGTTCAGGTATCGCAGCCCGTGTTTTCAAAAAAATTTTTTCCTATTAAGCACGACTCTTGGCACACCCGTGGGTAGTCCCCTATTTTTTACACAGTCGTGGACACGCCTGTGTGTAAGGCCGTGTTTAAAATCCTGCATTTTCTTGTTTAAACTAATTTAGGGTAGTTTTAGGAAAATAAAGATAATGTTAATGTTAATGTGTTTAGTGCTCGGGTTGCCTCCTGAGAAGCGCTTGTTTATGGTCTTAAGCTGGACTCTCCTTTTTTTTGATTCTAAAGGAAGGCTCATGGGGCAAAAGCTCCTCTCTCATATCTCCAAAATCTGCACCATTATAAATTTTAAGCCGGTGACCATTTACCTGGAATGTGCCCTTAGGGGGTTGTGTTACCTTGATGGTGCCATATGGAAATATTGTTTTGACCATGAATGGGCCTGACCATCTTGATTTTAACTTTCCCGGGAATAATTTTAGCCTCGAGTTGTATAGTAGGACCAGGTCTCCTACTTCAAATTGTCTTGATCGCTTGAGACGTGCATCGTGACGTCGTTTTTCTGCTTCTTTGTACAGTTTTGCGTTTTCATATGCTTCCGTTCTCCATTCATATAGCTTATTCATCTACATCATTCTTCTTTTCCCTGCAATTTTGAGGTCAGAGTTCAAAAATTTTACTGCCCAAAAAGCTTTGTGTTCTAGCTCGAATGGCAGATGACAACTTTTCCTGTATACAAGTTTGTATAGGGATGTCCCTAGAGGTGTTTTGAATGCTGTTCTGTAGGCCTTAGAGCATCATCTACTTTAACTGCCCAATCTTTTCTATTTGATTCAACCATTTTTCTAGAATGCGCTTAAGCTCTCGGTTTGCTACCTCAACTTGCCCACTAGTTTGAGGATGGTATGGGGTGGCTGTTCTGTGGCATACTCCATATTTCTTTAGAACTTTCTCAAATTGTGCATTACAAAAATGGGTACCCCTATCGCTAATGATAGCTTTAGGTCTTCCGAAACGAGAGAAAAGTTTTTTTAAGAATTTAACTACTACCCTAGCATTGTTAGTAGGTAAGGCTTCCGCTTCTACCCATTTTGTCATGTAATCAACTGCCACTAGGATATATCTATTTCGAAATGAACTAGGGAATGGTCCCATAAAATCAATACCCCAAACATCAAATATTTCACATGACAACATATATGTTTGAGGCATTTCATCACGTTTAGAAATATTACCTGTTCTTTGGCATTTATCACACGAGGTAACATACCTATTGGCATCTTTAAAAAGAGTGGGCCAGTAAAAACCTGATTCGAGTATTTTGTGTGACGTCTTAATACCACTATAGTGTCCTCCTGATGGTCCTGAATGACAATGTTCTAGGATTTTGCTGGCTTCTGTCTTTGTAACGCATCTTTGTATTACCTGATCTATACATATACGAAAGAGAAAGGGATCTTCCCAAAAATAATTTTTCATATCAGCAAAGAATCGCTTCTTTTGGTGATGTGTAAATTTTTTTGCCAAGACGTTAGCTGCAAGATAATTCACAATGTTTGCAAACCATGGTATTTCAGAATGAGGTATAGAAAAGAGCTATTCTTCGGGAAATGAATCATTTATTTCACCTTCATCGAGCTCTTTGGTGTGTGGATTTTCAAGTCTAAACAAGTGATCTGTTGCAAGATTCTCGACTCCCTTCTTATCTGGTATTTCCAAGTCGAATTCCTGTAAGAGTAAAATCCATCGTATGAGTCTAGTTTTGCATCAGGTTTGTTTAAAAGGTAGCGAAGAGCTGAATGATCAGTGTAAACGACTACTTTAGACAATATTAAATACTGTCTAAATTTATCAGAAGTAAAAACTACGATTAGCAATTTTTTCTCTGTGGTAGTATAGTTTTCTTGTGCGGGTGTTCGTGTTCTGCTGGCATAGTAAATTGGCTGAAAATGCTTGTCTCTTCGTTGTCCCAAAACTGCATCTATTGCAAAATCACTTGCATCACACATTAGTTCAAAGGGTAAGTTCCAATCAGGTGCAATCATAATCGGTGCATTTATTAATTTATCCTTAAGTATATTGAATGCATTTAAGCATTCCTGACTGAAATCAAAAGGGACACTTTTTTCTAGTAATTTTGTCAAAGGCTTAGCTGTTTTAGAAAAATCATTAATGAATCTTCTATAGAATCCTGCATGTCCTAAAAAGCTTCTAATAGCCTTAACAGAACTAGGGGGAGGTAGTTTTTCTGTGGCTTCAATTTTTGCTTTGTTTACCTCAATCCACTTACTAGAAATTTTATGTCCTAGCACAATCCCTTCTCTAACCATAAAGTGACATTTTTCCCAATTCAGAACAAGGTTTGTCTCCTCACATCTCATTAGAACTTTTTTTAAATTTTTAAGGCAAAGATGGAAGGAATTATCGAATACTGAGAAATCATCCATAAATACCTCCATGATGTCTTCCATGAGTTCATCAAAGATTTCCAACATGCAGCGTTGGAAAGTAGCAGGAGCATTACATAATCCAAAAGGCATTCTACGATAAGCAAACGTACCATATGGGCATGTAAATGTTGTCTTCTCTTGATCTTCAAGAGCCATGGGGATTTGGAAGTAACTAGAAAGTCCGTCCAAGAAGCAGTAGTACATATGCTCAGATAGTCTTTCTAACATTTGGTGTATGAATGGTAGAGGAAAGTGATCTTTTCTGGTGGCATCATTCAACTTTCTATAGTCTATACAGACTCTCCAACCTGTAACTATTCTTGTGGGAATTAACTCATTCTTTTCGTTGGGCACTACCATCATTCCTCTTTTCTTTGGAACTACCATGCAGGACTTACCCAAGCTTCGTCGAAATGGGATAAATTATTCTGCATCAAGAAGTTTAATTACCTTGGCTTTGACCACTTCTTTCATATTGGGGTTTAACCGTCTCTGAGGTTGCACACACTGTTTATATTTTTCTTCCATTAAAATTTTATGGGTGCAGAATGTGGGGCTTATTCCCTTGATGTCAGAAATTTTCCAAGCTATGGATTTCTTATGTTCTCTTAGTATCTTTATCAGCTTCTCCTTTTCCTTGGATTCTAGTTCTGAAGAGATGATTACTGGTAGCGTAAAATTGTCCCCAAGGAATGCGTATTCTAAGTGTTTTGGTAACTGTTTGAGTTCCAATTTGGTGGCTCTTCGGTGGAGGGTTTTTGTTTTATTTCATTATCATTCTCAATGCTTTCTTCTTTCCTTTTTCTGAATGATGACGTATTCAGATTCAACTCATCGTCTTCATCTTCTTCCCCTTCTTCTTGAGTCAGGCATAGTTCCATCGTGTCATCATGTAGGATTTCCTGTAATGTATTTTGAACTATACGATCAGTAGTATCAACAAAATAACATGAATCATTTTGCTCTTTAGAATATTGCATTGCATCATAAATTTGAAAAATAATTTCTTCATCACCTATCCTTAATGCGAGTTTACCATCACCTACATCAATAACGGCTTTAGCAGTGGGTAAAAATGGACGCCCTAAGATTAAAGGAACATGTATGTCTTCATCCATGTCTAAAACAACAAAATCAACAGGGAAAATAAATTTGTCAATTTTTACCAAGACATCTTGGACAACTCCTCTAGGATATTTAATAGATTTATCTGCTAACTGAATACTCATCCTAGTGGGTGTTGGTTCCCCAAGATCCAATTGTTTAAACATTTTGTAAGGCATTAAATTTATACTGGCGCCTAGATCAGCTAATGCTTTCTTAATATTCAAGCTACCAATTAAACAAGGGATAGTAAAACTTCCTGGGCCTTTTAATTTGGTTGGTACCTTATTTTGGAGGATGGCTGAGCATTCTTCATTAAGTTCCACTGTTGACACTTCTTCGAACTTTCTTTTATTTGTCAGGAGTTCCTTCAAGAATTTTGCGTACTTTGGCATCTATGAAATGACTTCAACAAAAGGTAAGTTAATATGTATTTGTTTACAAATTTTGAGAAATTTACCATATTGAGCATCCCATTATTCTTTCCTCAGTTTTGCTAGATATGGAATTGATTTCTTCTTTTCTGGATGTGTTGGAGTATTGGTTTCAACTTCAACACTTTTCTCCTTGGTAATCTCATGTGGGTTTTTTCTTGGTGGTTCCATTAGCTCTTTGCCACTTTTTAGTGTAACTGTCTTTGCCTGCTGTGCGCCTTTGGAGAAAATCTCTATCCGTATTTCACACACCATCTCAATAAGAAATCTGATTTGACTCTCGATCCCTTTGATCGATTTTTGTTGTTCATCTAGTGTTGCTTCAGTCTTTTAGAAACGAGAATCTGTGGCCTACATGAATTTTGTTAACATCGTTTCAAGGTTTGATTTCCTTTCCTATGGATAAGGCTGATTT
Organism: Gossypium rotundifolium; assembly: GCA_025506655.1. Lineage (NCBI taxonomy): Eukaryota > Viridiplantae > Streptophyta > Magnoliopsida > Malvales > Malvaceae > Gossypium > Gossypium rotundifolium. The sequence continues at coordinate 150,374,343 of CP106728.1, forward strand.
TGGTAATTAGGAAGAAGTTGCTGCCTTTGATTTCCTTGTCCTCCCCACGAAATATTTGGGTGGTTCCTTCAACCTGCGTTATAAGTGTTACTATAAGGATTATTATTGGATCTAAAATTGTTACCTATATAGTTTGTCTGCTCGTTTTCTGCCCCTGGTTGGTAGGGTGGGTACTCAGGATTCACCACATTTCCATTTGCTTCGCATTGCATTACTGGATGTACCTACGAAGAACATAAATTATCAAGCTTTTTATTCATTAACTCCACCTGCGTTGATAGCATTGTCACTGCGTCTATGTTAAAAACTCCAGCTGATTTTGTCGGTTTAGTCCTTGTAATTTTCCATTGATAGGTGTTCAACAACATCTCCTCAATAAAATCGTAAGTCGCTTCAAGAGTTTTGTTATTCAAAGTTCCACCGGCTGATAAATCAATCAATTGCCTAGTTGGAGAATTCACACCATTGTAAAAAGTTTGGACTTGAAGCCACAAAGGTAATCTGTGGTGTGGACATCTCCTTAGGAGATCCTTGTATCTTTCATGCATCATATAATGTTTCTGCATCATTCTTCATAAAAGAAGATATGTAACTCCTAAATTTGGCCGTTTTGGCTGGTGGAAAATATTTTAAAAGAAATTTTTCGGTCATTTGATCCTATGTGGTGATTGACCCTCGTGGTAATGAGTTCAACCACTGCTTTGCCTTATTCCTTAATGAAAAAGGAAATAATCGAAGACGTATGGTATCATCAGAAACGCCATTTATTTTGAAGGTATCACAGAACTCTAAGAAATTAGTTATATGAGTATTTGGATCTTTGACCTGCAAACCATCAAATTGAACAAACTGTTGAATCATTTGTATTGTGTTAGGCTTTAATTCAAAATTATTAGCAGCTATAGCAGGCCTAACAATACTAGATTCTGCTCCTGGCAAATTAGATTTAGCATAATCATACATAGTGCGTGGAGCATTATTTTCTCTCACGTTAGGTGGATTGTTTAAGTCCATCCCTTCAGTAGGATTGGATATGTCTTGTTGTTCTTCTCTTTGGTAGTCTAGAGCTCACTAGTTTCTCTATGATTTCTTCGAGCGGTAGCCTCAATGTCACTTTCATATTCTAATGGTCCTCTCGGGTTTCTTCTAGTCATAAACTAGAGGTACCTCACAAGTCAAGAAAGAAAGAAAGAGAATTACTAAAAATAAAAATTTAATCTAAAAAAAATAACAATAATAGAATAATGGCTAAAGTAATAGAAATTGAGCTTTCTTAATATTTTAGAGTTCTTCGGCAACGGAGCCAAAAACTTGATCGTGTCAAACAATCGAGTTTTAAAATTTATAAAAGAATGATCAAACCTATAGACTAACTATGACAACAATAGAGGCAAGTGCACCTATCGAACAGTAGTATAGTTTAGGCAATAATATCTTATCGAACCCAAAGGAACCTAAAAGTACTACTACTCACTTTCTTTCTATTATTCAACCTGAAATATGGAGCGATTGATTTATTAATCTAAAACTAATGAAATATTTTAAAATAAATGCAAAGGCAAAAGAACTAAACATTGGGAAAAGACTGTAAAAAAAAAACTCAATTGATTACTACGATACCCTCAGGAAGAATCCGCCTAGACTTCACTTGTTATCTAACCTTTAATTCATCTGATTTCTTTACTTAGCTTGATCCGTGAGACTCCCTAACCTATATTAAACCCTTTCTCAAAGCGAATAACGTCTAACCTTAGGTTAATTAGTGGAACTCTCATTCTTTTATAATAACCCCCCAAGAAAGTAGTAAATCGATCAATGGACTCCGATATTAGGTTTCACCCTAATCCGGCAAAATCTCATAACCCTATCTCTAGGTGTTCAATCAACTCCCCAGAATTATGCTAGATCTACTCTTAGGCAGGGTCTATTCCTCCTCCACCTAAGCACATCAGATTAAATTAAGCAACATAATTAAGAACAAACTAAGTATTTATCATATAAACCAAAAAATCAAATAACAAAATCCATCATAGGTTTCATCCCCTTCAGGTATCTAAGGGGTTTAGTTCATAACAAAGTAGGAAAATATCTCAAGAAAAAATATAAAACAAAACATAAGAAATCCCTAAAACCCCCTGAAGGAATTGAAGAGGAGATCCTCCGTCTTAAGTAAAATACTGGCTCTTTGAGATGGATCAATTGACTATTTTTGAGTAAATCCCTGAATGAGAAAAGCTTTTGCAGAAAACTCTGCTCAACTTTTGACCCCCTAGAATGACTGCCTTGGCTTGTTTATATAGGCTTTTTGGATGCCTCACTTGACTCCTAAGCATCTACTTCGAGTAGAATTATTATTAAAGTGTTTAAGTAGACTTAGAAGTATTTTTCTTTGGCTTCAAGCATCCAAATCCGAGTGAAATTGCTCTCTCTCGTGGCAGGGGCACAGCCAGGGCACACCAGTGTAAGTCATTTTCTAAGCCGTGTCTCTATTCTGTTGATTGAGGCGCGGCTGTACAAATCGAGGTTTAGGCCGTGCTTTGGGTCTGTCGATTTGGGCACGGCCATGCAAACCATGCCAGGGTCGTGTTGGGCTTTTTATCGACGAGGAACGACCGTGTACATCGGGGATAGGCCGTGTTCTAGATAGATGGTAAGGCACGGTCGTGGGACATGAAGCCCAGGTCGTGTCGTCTTTTCGGGTTGGCCCAATTTGGTCCGTTTTAAGCCTGTTTCTCATTCTTTTTATTCTCGGGTGCTTTCCTGAGTATAAGACATGAAAAGAAAGAATTAAGAGCACCTTTTTTTTTACATAAATTAGGGATAAATCATCCAAAAGCATCCTAAATGTGGGATTAAAATATATTACTTTTACGGTTTATCATGTATATGATTAGAGAGTATGATACATATGTGTGCTCATTGAAATATTTTAACCATGATGGTTAAGTTGAAGCCATTAAAGGTACTATTAACTGAAAATTCTAATATCGAGTTCAGTTGAATCGAGGAAAAAGAGTTTATGAATTTTAGTGACGTGCTAATGAATAAATTGAAAAGTGTTTTAATGCCAGTGTGTAAAGAATGGTTTACATTTTTGGGTGATTAGAGTTACGTCGAAAGGAATTATTGAACCAGAGATCCTGAGACGACCACTTTTGTGTCTGTGTTGTGACTTTGATGTTATGAAATAATCCATGGAAAAACAATATGTGTTTTCTAAATTTGAATGAGTTGAAATATCGAATGTTACAAAAAAATTTGAATGTGGAATAGTGAAAATTGCTTGAACTATTACAATGGTGTGTGTGTGTGTGTAGTTATTCAAATACTTCTTAGATAGGGGGCATAGTACAGATGTCTGGATAGAGGATCCTTGTTTAAGCAATGCGAGTTAGTTACTCGATTGACCTTAGTTGGTAATATACTAGTTTCCGTGATGTTGATGGTTAAAATGAGTTTTCCTTTCGAAACAAAGGAGTTCAAAAGTAAGATAGTGAATGGTATTTTAAATAAGCTTTGAATGAGTTTGTTTAAGATGTTAAAATTCAGGTCGGATAAGATTTCCATTGTTGATGAATTCAGAGCTTATACAGAAGTTTTGGTATGAGATTTAGTAATAGCATGTCCACTCATGCAAGAATAAGAAGAAGTGCAGTTATACATATAAATGTTTTGATAATTGAGTACATTTCACGATATAATTGAGTTATGATCAGAAATAGTTGACCACTAAAAGCTGAATTTTCAGAGCATGCTAGTCAGGACTATTACAGTCGGTGAATATCCTAGTGATAAGGTGAGATAAAATACAATAGATTTCAAATTTGAAGTGACTTAATTTCCAAGGAGGGGGATGCCATCCAAATTTTAGTGAAGTATGCGATAAAGATCCGAAAGATCATTTTGGCATGTGCCGAGTTCATAGTTGTAAGATTACTGAGTATACGTGCCCGAGAGGAAGAGTAATCTAGGTCTCAAAGTTGTGCTTCAACCTTGTGTACTACAGCTTAAAGGTTGTTGGCGAGAGAAACTTGAGGATAAGTCGAGTTGTGATTTTGAAGAGTTAGTGGAAACGTTTCAGGAATGTTAAGAGCAACTTCTCCTGGTAAGATTTTCGGGGACGAAAATTCCTAAGAGGGAGAATTGTAATAGCCTGATTTAGGGGCTAGTCAGAACAGTGATCTCGGGATCACTAATCCGAGGTTTGAGAAAATTATTTTCATGTTATTTTATGTGTTATAACATGTTTATAAGGATGTATGGATATTTTGGTGCTTTAATTTTAGCGATTTTATGCTTAATCACGAAAAAGGACTAAATCGCATAAAGTGTGAAAGTTCTATTCTATAGGCTAAAGGTATTAAATAGCCATGAAGTGTAAATTGGAGGTCTTTAAAATGCAATCACACCTACCTAAGAGAGATGGACGGTCAAGGGGACAAGGAATTAAAAGTTTGACAAAAGTTGGTGACTTTTTGAATAAATGAATAAAATAAGATGAAATAAGCAAAAAGCTATCATCTTTTTATTTTCTTCTCTTCTCCACCAAAATTTTCAACAAACAAGGGGTGTTTAAAAGCTCACAATTTCAGCAACTCATTTTCTCTTCAAGTAAGTGATTTTGATGGTTTTAGTTGATAATTGTTTATACTTTTAGAGTCCCCAAAGCTTAAGCTTTCTAAAGAGGGGACTATTTTGCAAGATGGTTGAAAGTATAGAGACTTGGAATGAGAGATTTTGTGTTCTTTTCTGAGTTTTTATGGAAGAAAATGAATGTTGGAAAGATAAGAAACAACTTTTGTGAAAGGTGTTGTCATGAAAACACCTAATTAATTAGGATTAAGATGCAAATGTTATAATTTGTTCATTAATGCATGAAATAGTTGGAGTTATGAATAGTTGTAAGAGGATTAAATGTTCAGCTAGGCTTGTTTGTTAAGAAAATATGATGAAAAGTGATTTACGAGCCTAGGGGCAAAATCGTAATTTTGCCAAAGTATAAGGGCAAAATAGTTATTTTTGCCTAAGTGTAGATTATAATTTATTATGATTTATAAGTGATTAAATGAGTAAAATTCTATTATTCTAGATCAAGAAAAAGAGATTCGGACCTAGAATGGGAGAAAAGAGGAATATGGACAAATAGATTTCCTTTTTACCCTTTTCGGTATCGAGGTAAGTTCATGTGTTAAATTGTACAACTCTAAGTGAAGTATATTTTTAATATTTCGATGTTGTATGAATTGTTTATTGCCTTTATGTATACGTTAATACGTTTTGATGTGATGTCAAGAAATAAAAGTCTTGATTTAAACCATGAATAGTGGAAATGCAAATAACATGATACAATGGTAATTAAGGTTCTGTGTAAGACCATATTTAGAATATGGCCTCGGTGTGGGATTTTGTATAAGACCATGTTGGGGACATGGCATCGATATGTTAAATCATCTAAGACTCTATCGGGGGTATAATGTCAATGTGACATTATGTGTATGAGACTCAAGAGTGTTATTTAACAATTTGAGTGATTCAACAATTATGTTGAAAATAAGAATGAATGTGGTTATACCACAAAAGGTACAGGCATGTGTTAGAACTAAATTGAGATAAATACGGTATATGATGAAACCATAGTGGGTTACGTGTAAATGATGCACCTTGGTTGCATAAGTTATAATTAGTAATGCATTGCGTGAATGCGAACGATTATCATAGAAAGCTAAGTAAAAATGGTAGTGTGTGAGGATGTTCTTTGATGAACATTTGAAATAGAGAAATGCATGTGGATAACTATCCATGAGTGTATAATAATAATGGGCTATGTGCGATACCACATTATTAATTGTTAGCGATGGGCTATGTGCGATACCATCAACAATATTATTAACGATGGGCTATGTGTGTTACCACCTTATTAATTATTAAATGATGGGTTTTGTGCGATACCATCGTTTATAATATCATTTGGTAGGCTAAGTGCGATACCACCGTAATTATTCTTGAGGGTGGGCTAAGTGCGACACCACAGTAATTATTCTTGAGGGTGGGCTAAATGCAATACCGCCGTAATTATTCTAGAGGATGGGCTAAGTGCGATACTGCCATAATTATTCTTGAGGGTGGGCTAAGTGTGATACCACCGTAATTATTCTTGAGGGTGGGCTAAGTGCGAAACCACCGTAATTATTCTTGAGGATGGGCCAAGTGCAAAACCACCGAGTGATTGGTAGTATGAATGCCTTATGGAAGAAAAGAAAAATGTTTGATGTGTTGTTTTATGTGATTATGTGGTGACAAGTGCAGGGATGTATGCTAATTAACATAAGCGTTTGGCTGTGGCATGGTTAGAATGTTGTAAGAGACAGAATGAGTAAGTTTCAAGAATGATTGAGTAGGTAACCATGAATTTAAGAGTAAAACTCATTATAATACCTTGTGGTATAGTATCAATAGTTGATTGTTATATGCGTCTGAACTTACTAAGCATTATTGCTTACTCCTATTGCTTTCTCATCTCTTATAGGTTAACTTAGCTAGCTCGGGTTGGAAATCGCCAGAGATGTTTTCACACTATCGAGCAGACACTTGGTATGAGATTTCAAGTCCTTATGAGTTATGGCATGTATAGCAATCTCTTTTAAAGTTGATTAAGCCATAGTTAATATAGCCAAATGTGTTGGCCAAGAGAGTTTATGAATTGGTTGTGAATAGCCATAGATGATGGCTTAAGTCGATTGTAATTGTGCTAGAAATAGTTCTCCCTTGTGTTTGGGACAAAGATTTCATTTGTATGAATCAAATATGTTTAATTCAAGAATAGTATTATGATTAAAGAATGTTGTGTGATGGTGTATGAGTATAAGCAAGATAGGGTGGCTAAATAGCTTGGAAAATAGGCTTGAAGAGTAGACATACGGGCGTGTGTCTAGGCCATGTGTGACACACGGTCAACCCACATGGGTATGTTAATAGGCTGTGTGTCCCCTGCATGTTAGTGTTTTAAGTCAGATTAGACCACGAGCTAGCCACACGGGCATGTGCCTAGGTTGTGTGAGATAGTCAGTGTTCACCACGGGTGTAGAAGATAGGCGTGTTCTTAGGCCGTGTGACACAAATAGATTTACTAAGTTTTTATACACGAGGTAGGGACATGGGCGTGTATGACCACACGACCTAACCCCACGGGCGTGTCCCATTACACATAGGCGTGTGGCCCTTGATTAGATGAAAGAAATTTTAAGATTGTAAAAGTTTCCGGTAGGGTTTCGAAATCCCTCGTATGTATGTTTAAGGCCTCGTAGGTCCTTAATGATGTGTGTTGTGATGATGAAAGAGAAATGTCAAGTTGGGATTGAAGTTGTGAGATTTAAGTAGATGAAGTCCAGTAATGCCTCGTGCCCGGTTCCGGCATAGAATTCGGGTAAGGGGTGTTACAAATTGGGAAAACTATTTACCTTTGATTGAATTTTCTTATAGCAATAGTTATCAGTCCAGTATTAAAATGGCACCGTATGAAGCTCTATATGATCGAAAATGTAGAACACCGTTGTATTGGACAGAGCTTTGCGAAAAAAGATTCTTAGAGTTGATTTAATTCGGGAAATAGAAGAAAAGGTAAAGGTGATTCGAGATAATTTGAAAGCAGCCTCTGATAGACAAAAGTCTTATGCCGACCTTAAAAGAAATAAAATAGAATTTGAAGTTGGTGATAAAGTATTCTTAAAAGTATCACCTTGGAAGAAAGTACTTCGATTTGGACAGAAGGGAAACCTCAATCCAAGATTTATTGGGCCCTATGAAATTATTGAAATATTTGGACCATTTGCTTATAGATTAGCATTGCCACCGAGCTTGATAAAATACATAATGTCTTTCATGTATCAATGTCACGACGGTATCGATCAAATCCTTCACATGTTATTTCTCCGACAGAAGTTGAGATTCAGCCTGATATGACATATATTGAAGAACTAATCAAGATTCTGGCACGGGAAACAAAAGAGCTGAGAAATAAAAAGGTGGCATTGGTAAACGTTCTTTGGAAAAAACATGGAATTGAATAAGCTACTTGGGAGCCGAAGGATACCATGAGAAAGCAGTGCCCTAATCTCTTTACTGGTAAGATTTTCGAGGACGAAAATCCTTAAGGGGGAGAGTTGTAACAGCCTATTTTTAGTAAAGTCAGAATAGTGGTTTCGTAACCAAAAATCCGAGCCGAAAAGATAAAATATTTTAATATCATGAAATGATTAGTAATGTGATAGAAAGATTGCATGAGAATTTTGATAAGAAAATTTTATCAATGAGGTGCTTAATTATAGAAAGGACTAAATTGCTTAAAATGTTAAATTTGAATTCTAGTAGCTATAAGGATTAAATAGCTTTGGAATTAAAAACTTGAGGTCCTTAAATAGTAATTAGACCATTGATGAAAAATATGTAGATATTTTTGTGAATCATCCATGGAAAAATTAGAAAAGGTTAAGGATTAAATTGGAAATGGAAATTTTATTAAGATCATAATTAAATTAAATGAAATATCATCATTTTATATCATTCTTCAACCTAAAATCCATGGAAACTATAGGAGAGAGAAAACAAGCTTTCCAAGCATGGATTGGTAAGTTCCTATGTCCGTTTTTAGTAAATTTTATATTTTTAATATCGGGAAAGCTTAATTTCTCTATCTGGGGGGTTAATTTGAATAGATATCAAAGTATAGAAAATTTTTCATGGATGAACATGCTGAAATTTAAAATTTTATAGTAGAAAATGAAAGTTGTTGATAGATAAACAACTTTTACAAAGGGTTTGATGGAAACTTGATTTAGGGACTAAATTGAAAAATGGTAAAACCCATGGAAAATTCTAAAATTTTTAGAATACATGTGCTGTAAAAGTTATATTATAATTTTGATTAGGCTTGGAATAAGGATTAAATTGCATGAATTTCAATTTCCGGACCAAGGGACGAAATTGAAATTAATAAAAAGTATAAGGGCAAAATGATACTTTTGCCTAGATTGTAAATTGAGTTCAAGAGAATATGAAATGGATTAAATTGATGATTAAATTCATTTATTTAGATCTGGAAGTACCAAACAAAGAGCTAGATCGTTGAAAGGAAAAAGATTTCGGATTGGTAGATTTTAGTTACAAACAAATATCAAAGTAAGTTCGTATAACTTAAATGAGCGTAGAAATGTATTTTTTTAGATGCTATATTACATTGTATATGTTGTATGAAATTGTATGTATGAAATGTATGGAAATTTTAATGGATGGAATGGAAAATATGATGGAAAATTTATTGATAAAGGGTAAAATTCCATACGAATATTGAATTTCGATGGATAAATGTGATTTCCCTGATAAAACTACATGTGTTGCAGAATGGATTTATCCCGGAGGGGTAATCCGAAATGAGCCTCTCGAGTATATGTTTCAATTAGGATTTATGCTGGACTGGTAATCCTAATTGACTGGATTTAGCCTGGACTGGTAATCTAAAATGAACTCTATAGGGAATTCTTTGTCATATAAAAGGATTTAGCCTAGACTAATAATCCGACAAAGTCCTTAGGGTATATATTACAGCTAGAATTTAGCCTGGACTGGTAATTCTATTGTGCAATATGTGGCTCGAGAGTGTTCCTATAAGGTACTACTGAATATAAATTGACGGATAATGGAATTGTACACCTCTAGTGTACTACTTGAATTATCCATCGAAAATTCAATGATTCAATGGATAAAACACACATATGGCATTATGAGCTCATCTATACATATTGGTATATTATGACTGAAACACCCCAAACTCGGCCCACGAGCCTTGACCGGATCTGGTATGTTCCTCGATGTAAACCGGTTCAAAATTCTTTTGTTACTTAGGAAAAACTTGTGTGAATTTTTAAAAATATTGTTTGGGTTGGGCTTGTCTTGAAAATGAGTTAATCTTATATTAAAATTCCTTTTTAATTAAGGTGACAAAACACTTGGAGTTTATTTTAAAATAAATTTACTTGATCCCTTAAATAATAATTTGTAAATAAAAGTAAAAGAAATAAAGAAATTCAATCTTGGCCTTATGGCCTTATTACATCAAATAATTTCCAAACTTTAAATTCAAAGTACTTAAAATATAAAAATCCAAATTAATTAAATTCCTTTCTGCATGGCCACCTATGAGCTCCTCGCCGATTCCGGGTCCATTACCGATCGTCACTGAAAAAGGTTCCCACAACGGATGAGTCAAACAGACTCAATGTGTACACAAACACTAAGTCTTAACAATTTCGTGCATACATATAATACACATTCAAATCATAGAATACATTTAATGATGCATTCCGAACCCAAACCTAGTTAGCCATCCGCTACACTCCCTCGCACTAACCTACCACACACCGGGGATTATTAAATCACCTCTCCTTTTTACTCCAAAAGGCAATAAATGCCATCCACGTGCAATAAAGCACAAAAATCCACAACGCGACCTCAGTCAGCGCCAATCCACGATGTAGCCGTAGCTAACACCAAAACCACGATGGGACACATAGTCACTCATCAACCACGATATAGCACAAAGCTTATATCAACCACGATGAGGCACGAGCTACTCATCAAGCCACACGAACTAAATCGCAATTAATCCACAACGTGACCTCACCCACGTCAATCCACGATGAAGCTCAAGGCTAACATCAAACCACGTACTCGAAGTACACCCTGTCCTTCTTTCATATCATATCCCACCCATGCACATGCAACATAAAATAATGCCATGAGAATGCATGTACATGTTATTTCGCATATTATCACATATTCATATCAATAATCATATTCAGATTTCGTGGTCTTAGGTCACCACATTCAGATATCGTGGTCTTAGGTCACCACATTCATTCTTATCACTTTTCACATGTTACATATATAACATAATTTCATATTCCTAGTAGGAGTAGGAAAATGTACCTTAGTACTGTGCACTATAACATGGTACTTAGCCATATTTTCCGCATTCATATAACATACATACATATTTAAATATTGCCATAAAACTTATTAAGAATTAGTGTGGGTACACACGATTAAACTTAATGCTTTCAATCCAAATCTGAAAAGCTTGATCTAATGCCTTAGATCTCAAGTCCTACATTCTACCATCCTTATTATATTAACATAAAGCCTATTCGGCTATAAAACCAAATCCTAGTAGGATTTGTATACTTAAAACTTACCTTGTTGCCGATTTCAATACTAATCAAATCCCTAATCTATGCTATGCTCCTCCTTGTATTCGCCAAGCACTAAATCTCATCGGGGGTTAGTTTCGCTTTTTAAACAAACAAGAATTAGATCTAACTATCAAAATAGGCCTTAGTGAATGTTATAGACACTTACCTTGTGGATTTTAAATCTCAAATTCATCGAATAACTAGGAACACGCACCTATGGTGTACCTTCTGGAAAAGAACTTCTCCTTCCTTGTAATCTACACTTAGTAAGTCCCGAAAGATCTCCTTATTTGAAGAAATCGATTGCACCTTCATTTCAACCTTCGAGATTCGGCTATGGCCTTGATCTTAGCAAGCTTTCGGCTTTTGGAATATTGAGAGGAGAAGAATGAAGAAGAAAAGAATAGGGGTTGCAGAGAAAATTCGGCAGAGGTTATCAAGGAAGAGTAAATAATGTTGAATGGCCTCTATTCCTTTTATAGCCGAATTTACTAGGCTAGAGTCCCTTACTTGGCCACCACTCTTCTTAATTTGATAACTTTATCTCATTAATAATAATAATCCTTCTATTATCTCTTCTTTTATCCATTAAAATAAAAGGAATTAATCCACAATTATCTCTTGAGAATAATCTAAAATAATCCCATTATTTATCCCTATTTAGCCAAAATTTAAAGAGAATAAAACTCCTCTTTTTTAAAAGCTTATGCCGTCCACCTCACTTCTTCCGGAAGTAAAATAAAATTTCATTATTTGCTTCCCATGTGACTCGAACTCGTGCCCAACACCCTTGTATGTGGCGCCATTTCCAAAGGCCCTAAGTGACATCTTCAGCCACTTTTCCAAGCCCAATTGTGTGTCAAATTTCACATACTTTTCTCTTAAGGCCACATTGCCTTAGTTTCCCTTTTAAACTTTAAAACTTAACATTTCTTTACATTTCCAAGTTTCCAAAATTTTCGTTTGCCTCTTTAATCTTGACATTTCCTTACATTTCCAAGTTTCCAGAAATGTTCACTTTCCTCTTTTGAATCATTTCTAAATCATTTCCTTACATTTCCTAGTTTCCAAAAATGTTCACTTTCCTGTTTTAAACTTAACATCTCCATACATTTCCAAGACAAGGCATTTCCTTACATTTCCTTACATTTCCTTACACTTCCATACATTTCCTTACATTTCCATACATTTCCTTACATCTTAGGGTTCCTAAAGCTCCTCAGATCACATCCAACACACCCACTGAGCCCACTATTTCATGAATTATGCACGAACGCATAACCCCTAATCTAGGATGTTACAATGACTGACATGTTGGTTGAGTATGTGTGAATAGGTAAATTACCAAATAGTGGGAAAAGCATGTTTTGCATGGTTAATATATTGAATGAAATGGGTAAGATTAATTTATGTTATACGAGTTTACTAAGCATAATATGTTTACTAGGTTTTATTTTCCCTATTTTATAGTGCTCAAAGCTCGTGAAGGTTGGAGATTGGTTGGAGCAAATCATCACACTATCAATCTGTCGTTTTGGTATAAATGAAAATCTTATTTTGTTAATGGCATGTATAGGCTAAATAAATCAAATGATGGTATGTAAATGATGAATGAAATTTAGCCATTGGAATGGCTAATATACTTTTGTTTTGCTATATGTCATGGTTGAGTCAATACATTAACTAAAATGATAAGTATGAACATCTAATTTTGTAAATTATATAAGTTACATAAAGGTAAGTCATTAAACATAAATATATGATGAAATGTATCCATTTGAATGATAAAAATTGGCTTGAATTATACTTTTAATCGGTTGGATCATACTTGCAAGTGTTAGTGCACGAAAAATGGAAAATTTGGTGAGAAATGAGGCTAGAAAATGGTATTTAGTCTACATGGGTACACACACAGGCACACACGGCCTGGTACATGGACATGTTGTCTGGCCTTGTATCCCCTGCATTTTAATTTTTAAAAATAGAATGCTCAGAATTGAGCACACGGGCAGAGACACGGGCATGTGTCTCAGCCGTGGGGTGACACGGCCTTGAACACGGGTGTGTGTCATGGCCGTGTGAAACCTGCACCTAATTTGAATTAAATTAATTAACAACACGGCCTAGCACACAGGCGTGTGGCATGGCCATGAGGCACAAATCAGAGAGCAACCTAAATTGGACACGGCCTAAAACACAGGCATGCCTAAGGGTCACACGAGCGTGTGAGCCCTGCACCTTAGAAAATTTTTGAAATGTCGTGAAAAATTCTTAAAGTTTTCGATTAATTCTCGACTCGATTCTAATGTTCGTATTGGGCCTCGAGGGTCTATTTAGGGGACATTCGGACAATCTCTATTAATGAATAGTGATTTACATAATTTATTTGAAAATATTCTTAAAAGTTTCGATAATGCTTTATAACCCTGTTTCGGTGATAGATACGAGTTAAGGGTGTTACATGGTCCCTCTTGATTCCCAGATCTTTATTTATCCTGCATGCAAGCAACAATTTTATAAGTTTTGGAGAACTCAATCAAGTCTTGCACATAATTTATATAAAATTGTATGAAAATTGAGAAATTAAAATGTCTGGCTCAGAATTAAACTCCCTAAATTCCATAGGAGAATTTGGGAACTTAGTTGGCAAGACCAGTGCCTTAGCCACTCTGAGCCGTTCATTGGTGGACATGATCCCTGAGCTGGCATAACGATGACTTTTTAATGGAGCCTCACCCCACATATCGTTGATCCATATCTTTAATATTTGCACTCATTATTCCTAACTGCGAAGCTTAGTTCTTACCTAGTTAATTTATGTGAACGTGGGTCCTTACCAGGATACGATCTCTGTATAATATTCTCTTTTCCTTGGAGAAACTAGTACCTCCATGCAACCCCCATAGCACTTACTTTTTCATTCCATTCCTTAAAAAAACTTCATTAGACCTATGGTTCCTACCTTTGGTAGATTAACCAAATCTTTACCTTTTATCGTGGTCTCAATAGACCTCCGCTTTTCACTATTCTTTGATGGACCTTACTAGCCATTTGGCCTTGAGCGGCATTTCCTCCCACGAAGATTCTTATCGACCTACCCAAATTTTCGCTAACCCTTTATTGATTTACAAATCATGATTGTATCCTATTATAGCCTATTTTGTGTCGATTGAAACCATGCGAAATGCACAACTTCCTTAGGTATTTTTTTTGAAGTACATTACGTGTATCTCCTTATCTAAGGAGTCTCTTTCTCTTTTTACTCTAACTGGTTTGAGACGCTTTCTTGGCCTTACTCATTATGGTCTTTGGCGAATTCTCTTTTTATCTTGATGGTCTTTGTTCCCCAAACACACCAAATTCATTCGTTCTTGTGAATTTTCTCCCCAATCACATCGCGAACTCTATTTTATACCATAGCGTTTCTCTTGGTCTGCTAAATTACGAACTTCTCACATGTGTTGTCCCATGGTTTATGTCCTAACAAATTTCCCCATGTTTATCATCCTGGTGGACTACTAATCTTCCACAACTTGATGTGGCAAATTAGGCTCTTCCAACGTACTTAAGGAGCTTTTTCTCGAGCAAAATAACATATTTAGTGTAGTTTTTCATTATTTTTATATTTTTAGTTAATAAGTGAAAATGTCTCATTTTTACTTATTTTGTGACCCAAATTGGCCAGTAGCACCATGGAGAGGCCTAACATGTGATTGAGGTATGTAGGAACTTGTTGGATGTCAAAAAATGAGCGATAATGGCACTAAAGGAAAGGGTATCACAATATCCAACCCTTGGGATCGCGATACCTCCAACAATTTTGAAGAATGGAGATTTCCTTCAGTGGTATCAAGATATCCTCTTTGGGTATCGTAATATCCACTCCTCCAAGAAGACCCCAAGGCTCGAAATTACCTAGGAATCACAATATCCACTTTTGGGTATCGCGATATCTCCTTTGCCAAGAGACAAACTTGGAAAAAGATTGTAGTCTTTGTCCACTCGGTCCATTACTCACCCAAGGCCCATGTAAGGGAATTTTTTGCAACAAAAAGTCACTAGATGGCACATTAAAACAACTAAAAATTTTTGATGAGAGAGAGATACACATTAGCTTAGTTTTAGGTTTAGTTTTCTTTAAGTTTCTCTTAGTATTTTTGCACTTTTTTCTAGGGATTTTCTTTTTCTTTTTTTCTACTTTACTTTAGAATTTATTTTCTTCTTTTTCTTCTTTTTCTTGATATTCTTAGTGTTATTTAAGTTAATTATTACTATAGTTTAGGTTTATTTGCACTTTCAGTCCTTGTACTTTGGTTTCAAGACACTTTAAGCTTTAGTTTAATGTATTTCAATTTCTTTTAATTTAAATCTATTAAATTTAGTTCCTTTAATATTTATTTCTTTAGATTTTCTTGTTGAATGCTTTTATTTTTTTACTCTTTAAGCTTTCTTTCATAAAAATCTCAACTTTCACATTTTTCTCAAGTTTTACTTTAATGGCTGCTTTGTTTTCCATGTCCATTTCTTTTACTTTGAGCATGAGTAACTAAACCTTAAGGGAGGTTGGTTGATGAAGATGTGGGTAAACTAAAATCTTTGGAAAAATAACTAAATCGTAATAAATTGGACTAAATCGAATAGACCTTAGAACTTAGGTAGTGACGCCCCTATAGGAATATTTAAACAAGTGAGAACAAAAGGTAATCTTGTTGTTCACTCATTCATTAGTCGTGAATTAACTGGTGAGATCGAAAGATAAATCGGAGCTAATTCATCTAAGTCGGTAAAATTGAGATCAAAAGATAAAATTGAGTCACTTATCAATTTAGGCGATTTAAGTCCCTTGTTCAAGGATCGGTGAAGCACATCGAAGTCAACCAACCACTATTAGTTATTTATTGGATAGTCCAGGAGCAAGATGTGCCGAAAACTGCATTTTGGACGAGGTATGGCCATTATGAGTTTCTTGTCATGCCATTTGGCTTAACGAATGCTCCTGCGATTTTTATGGATTTAATGAACCGTGTCTTCCGATCGTATTTGGATAAATTTTTGGTTGTTTTTATCGATGACATATTAATTTATTCCGGGATGAGAGTGAGCATGCAATTCATCTAAGAATTATTTTGCAGACTTTAAGAAACAAGCAGTTGTATGTTAAATTCAGCAAGAGCGAGTTTTGGCTCCGAGAGATCGAATTCTTGGGACATATTGTGTCGAGTGATGGTATTAGAGTTGATCAGAGTAAGATCTCGGCTATTGTTGAGTGGAAAACTCCGAGGAATATGTTAGAGATTAGAAGCTTTTTGGGTTTAGCGAGTACTACAGATGGTTCGTAAAGGGTTTTCCATGATTGCTACCTCGATGATGAAACTGTTGCATAAGGATGTTAAGTTTGAATGGACTGAGAATCGTCAACAGAGTTTCGAGAGATTGAAAAAATTATTGACTGAGGCACCGATTTTAGTACAAATTGAGTCGGGGAAAGAATTTGTGGTCTACAGTGATGCTCATTTAATGGTCTCGGCTGTGTGTTAATGCAAGAGGGTAAGGTAGTAGATTACGCCTCGAGACAGCTAAAATCGCATGAGAAGAAGTATCTGGCTCATGATCTAGAGTTGGCTACAATCGTTTTCGCTTTAAAGATTTGGCGTCATTATTTATATGGTGAGAAGTGTCAAATCTTCACCGATCATAAGAGTTTAAAGTACTTGATGGACAAAAAGGATTTGAATTTGCGACAACGACGGTGGCTCAAATTATTGAAGGATTGTGAGCTAGTAATTGATTACCATCCGGGGAAAGCAAATGTAGTTGCGGATGCCTTGAGTAGAAAATCTCTGTATGTTTTAAGAGCTATGAGTACGAGCTTAGCTTTATCTGATGATGGTGTTATATTGGTCGAGTTGAGGGTTAGACCACTATTTATTCAACGAATATGTGAGGTTCAAAACAATGATAGTGAGATGAAAGCTAAGAAAACTCAATGCGAGTCAGGAAATGACTCTGATTTTCGGGTAAGTTCGGATGGGTGTTTGATGTTTCATGACAGGATTTGTGTACCTAAGGATGATGAGTTGATTCAAAAGTTTACATGAAGCACACATGGTTACTTGTCAGTACATCCAGGCAGCACGAAAATGTACAATGATTTGAAGAAATTTTATTGGTAGCCGAGTATGAAAAGAGACATCTCTGAGTTTGTGACAAAATGTTTAATCTGTCAAGAAGTGAAAGCCAAACATCAAGTACCTTTAGGATTACTTCATCCATTGATGGCTCCAAAGTGGAAATGGGATCGGATTATCATGGATTTTGTAACGGGGTTGCCTATGACTCCTAGAAAGAAAGATGTTGTGTAGCTTATTATAGATAGACTAACGAAGTCGGCACACTTTATATTGGTGCAAATAAATTATTTGCTTGATAAGCTGGCTGAGCTGTATATTGCTGAGGTAGTGAGACTCCATGGGGTGCCTATATCTATTATCTTAGACAGAGATCCGAGATTTACTTCAGGTTTTAGAAGAAATTGCAGGAAGCTTTGGGCACAAGGTTGAATTTTAGTACTGCGTTCCATCTCTAAACCGATGGCCAATCTAAAAGGGTAATTCAAGTTCTTGAGGATATGCTCTAATGATGTGTGTTAGAATTCAAAAGTAGTTGGGAAAGATACCTACCTTTGGTTGAGTTTGCCTACAACAAAAGTTATCAGTCGAGTGTACGAATGGCACCGTACGAAGCCCTATATGGTCGCAAGTGTCGGACTCCCTTGTATTGGACCGAGTTTAGTGAGAAGCAAATTCATGGGGTTGATCTAGTTAAAGAGACCGAGGAAAAAATGAAAGTGATCTGTGATAGTCTGAAAGCTGCTTCGGACCGACAAAAGTCGTATGCAAATTTAAAAAGGAAAGAAATTGAGTTTCAAGTGGGCGACAAGGTATTTTTGAAGGTATCCCCGTGGAAGAAAATATTGAGATTTGGTCAAAAGGGAAAATTGAGTCCACGATTCATAGGGCCGTATGAGATTATCGAAAGGATTGGGCCAGTGGCATACCGATTGGCTTTACCGATAGAGTTAGAGAAAATACACAACATGTTTCATGTGTCAATGTTGTGACGATATCGTTCTGATCCTTCACATGTGATCCCTCCAACGAAAATTGAGATACGATTGGACATGACTTATGAAGATGAGCCAATTAAGATTATGGCTCGAGAGGTGAAATAGTTAAGGAATAAGAGTATAGCCTTAGTAAAAGTGTTATGGTAAAAACACGGTGTGGAAGAGGCTACATGGGAACCGAAAGAAGCCATGAGGGAACAATATCCAACCCTTTTTACCGGATTTTCAAAGGAGAAAATCTCTAAAGGAGGGGAGAGTTGTAACAGCCCGATTTGGGGGCTAGTCAGAATAGTGGTTCGAACCGCTAATCCAAAGTTGAAAAAAATTATTTTGGTATTATTTTATATGTTATGGCATAATTATATGGCTATATGAAAATTTTGGCGCTTTAATTGTAGCAATTGTATGCGTAATTGTGAAAAAGGACTAAATCGCATAAAGTGCAAAAGTTCTATTTTGCAAGGTAGAGGTGCCTAATAGCCAAAGAATATTAAATTGGAGGTCCTTAAAGTGAAATTAGGCCATTAGAGGTGTGTTGGCCGGCCATAGAGACAAAGGGACAAGGGCATTAAATTTTTGGTTAAATTTGGTGAAATTAGGTGATAAAAAAAATGAATAAAATATGATAAAAAGATGAGATATCATCTTTTATTATTCCTTCTTCTTCTACCACCGAAAATTTAGAGGAAATAAGGATTCTTGGAGTTCAAATTTTCAACAAAACAAATCTCTTGCAAGTAAGTGATTTTGGTGGTTTTATTTGATAATTTTGTACTTTTGGAACCCCTAAAGCTTAAACTAGCTAATGAGGGACTAATTTGCAATATGGTTTCAAGTTTAGGGAATTTCCATGAGAGTTTTCATGTTGTTAGTTGAGTTTTTATGAAGAAAATGAATGTTAGTAAGATGAGAAACAACTTTTGTGAAAGGTGTTCTCATGAAAACACCTAAATAGGACTTATTTGTAAAGATAGAAATTGTGTAATAAATGCATGAAATAAATGGTTTTGTGAGTTGTTCCAAGAGAAATAAATGTTCATCTAGGTTTGGTTGATGAGAAAATGTGATGAAAAATGATTTACAAGCCTAAAGGCAAAATCGTAATTTTGCTAAAGTGCAATGGCAAAATGGTCATTTTTGCCTAAGTAGAGATTATGATGTATCATGAATTATAAAATGATCGAATGAATGAATTTTTTTATTATAGATTAAGAAGAGCGCGGAATCAACCTTGACTGGGGAAAAGGCAAGGTTACAGATTAAACCGCAAATTAACACATTTTGCACCGAGGTAAGTTTATGTGTAAACGATACATCTTGAATATATATATTTTGTTTATTGTTGGTGCATTGTATGAATGAGATCATTATGATTGATATGGATTGAGTTTGATAATTAATGAGTAATTTCTAGATGAATCTTGGAATAAATGTATAGGTGTGGAAATAATATCCGTACTTATTCTTTTGGTGGGCTGTGTGCGATATCGCCTTGTTACACATTCACGATGGGCTATGTGTGATACCATCGTGTATATTATCATTTGGTGGGGCTATGCGTGATACCACCGTAAATATTCTTGTTGGTGGGCTATGTGCGATACCACCTTATTATAGATTAATGGTGGCTATGTGCGTTACCACCCTAGTGTAGATTAATGGTGGGCTATATGCAAATCCACCCAGTGTTTGGTATTATTTCAAATGATTCATTGAGAAATTGTTTAAGTGTTGTTTTATGTGACCTTGTGGTGATAAGTGCAGGGATGTACGTTAATAAATGTGAGCATTATGCTTGTGATATGGTTGGAATGTGGTAAGAGATGAAATGAGTAAGCATGATTATGGAATGTGGATTGCTCTTGCTTAGTATGTAATACTATTTATTGATTAGCATATGTTATGATGTTTATTGTTTGCATGTAAACTTACTAAGCTTAAACCTTACTCCCTTTCTTTTCCCTTGTTTTATAGTGTCAAAAGGTCGATTCGAGGGACGAAGTTGATTGGAAGATCACTTACACTTTTAGCTCATCTCGATATATCTAGAATTAGCATTTTGAGTATGGCATGTATAGGGGCTAGACTTAGTGAAATGTTTTGTTGTTTTGAGCCAAGTGTGTGATGGCTCCTTTAAAGATGAACTCTTTTGTATATAGCCATACTTGATGGCTCATTGTCACTAATTTATAAAAGATAAGGTTATTCATGAAAGTGTATGTTGCATAATTGAGTAGCTTAGTGATTGCCTGAATGGATTTATGTTGTGTGAGTTAGGGTGATAAAAAGAGCTTGACAAATAGCCTTGTTCTTGTCCACACGGGTAGGCACACGAGCGTGTGTCTAGGCCGTGTGTGGCACACGGTCAGTCCCATGGGTGTGTGACTAGGCCGTGTGCCCCTTGCATGTTAAGGTTGCAAGTCAGTGTCAACCACGGGCTAGCCACACGGGCGTGTGCTTAGGCCGTGTGACCCTTATGAGATTGCTGACGACATAAATAGAATACCCAGGTTTTTACACACGAGTGAGGACACGGGCGTGTCTAGGCCGTGTGGAGCACACGGGCGTGTGTCCGGCCGTGTGAAAACCCACGTAGGTTCGAAATGAAAATAAATCCCACACGGGCTAAGGACATGGGCATGTGTGACCACACGGGCTGCTCATATGGGAGTGTCTCATTTCACACGGGCATCTGGCCCCTGTTTAGACAAAAAAAATTAAGTGCACAAAAGTTTCCGGTTGAGTTCCGAAACCCTCCGTTTGTATGTTTAAGGCCTCGTGGGTCCATAATAAGAATGATTATGGATGTGAATGAGATATTTCAAATTGGAATGAAATTTGATAGTCCAAATCTATATGTTCAAGCGAGATAAACCCGGTAATGCTTCGTACCCAATTCCAGCGTTGAGTACGGGTAAGGGGTGCTACAGAAAAATTTTAAAATTCTAACTTTTTCTAAATTTATTTTTCACTGCTTTTTCCAAACCCGATTTTCCAATAGTCCCTTCGTCGATGCAAGTTGGAGGGAGTATATCATCCGTTCTTGTAAACCTTATGTTAAAACCAATATTACTTGTGGATTGCCCACCAGTGTAACTTGACGACATACCCACATAAGTATTTCCAGCATAGAACATCAGCATTCTGAAATTGAAATCAAAAGCACTCATAGTATATTGTGTCAAGATCTCCATATTCGGGTTACCAACTAAACCCGACTGTATGCTAAAGTTGAAATCGACAGCTGAAACCGAGGAATGCCTTCCCACCAATGATTATGACATTTCTTGATTGGAGCTTTTAAAAACACTGTGAAACCACCACACAATCGTGTGGTTGGACTTTCCGCTTATTGTTCCACAAATTTATTGGAATTGTTGTTGAATTTGAGTCACTTTTTTGACATCGAAAACTGGGCATATAACTCTAGTATAGCATTTCCACTAAAGCAATGCCCATCGAGCATCACCTCGACATCCATGTTGCATTTGACCTCAACTATATCATATCTAATAGGATTTAGTGACGTTAAATATCTATATTTCAAGCTCGAAATTTTCCTCCAGCTTGAAGTTGATACTTTCCTTCTAATTCTTGATCTTCAATTTTATGCTTTTGGTTGAAAGCCAATTCTATAGATTGGACAGATATAAAAACAACTTCAGTATCGGTGTCACAAATTTGACCATCATAATAAATAATGGCTCTAATTCATCTACTCATTTTCACCAAAAAAACTTGTTTCACATGTTTAAAACGAAAACATTATATAGAAAAATAAATACTTATTATCCAAATTAAAACGACGACACTTACTTGAACTAATTTACTTTGTTGAGTTGATTTTTAAACTTCAAATTTTTAACATCAACAATGACCTTATGAAAATAATTTGGTCAAAATTTAACTATGAAAACGTCTACACAAAATGTCTTCATTTTATAGGAAATTCTACCATCGAATATGAAACATAACTTCAAAATATTGAAAAAAATTAGACATGACAAGTAAAAAAAGCATTTCTAACCACAAAATTTTTTTTGAAAAATTTCTAAAGATAACATTATTATATGTCACATAAAAGATTAGATGAGATGTGTATATTCTATTCCGAAATTTCCGGACTTCTAAATTATTCTCAGACAAATTTTAGTAATTTCAAATTTAAATTTATACTAATACATCAATAATAACACCAATTACCTTGATGTATTTCTGGTCAAATCAATTAAAGAAACAATTAATTCAACAAGAAAACAAAAATCAACTAGGCAGGATTAGAGGTGAGCAAAATTAGATTCGACTCGAAAAAATAAAAAATTCGAATTTCGAGTTAAACGAATCGAGTTATTCGAGTTATTCGAGTCAACTCGATTTTTTTTCGAATTTTGAGTTCAAATCGAGTTGAGTTTTCGAATTCGAATAACTCGAATAATTCGAATAATTCGAATATCAAACTATAATATTTTACATTTTTACCCCAAACTCCCAAACCTTTTTGCTTTTCCCTCAAAACTTTTACTCATTCCCACTTTCCCCCCAAAACTTTTACTCCCCTCCCATCCCAATCCCCCAATCTACCCAAAATCCATTTCCCACCAAAATTTTATTCTCCCATTTATTTTTTCTCAAAATTTACTTCCAAAACCCTCAAAACTTTTTATTTTCCCCCAAAATTTTTAGTCCCTCCTACTTTTTCCTTAAAATTTTTACTCCCTTTCCATCTCACCTCCTATCTACCTTAAACCCATCCCCCCTCCAAATTTTTAATATTTTCCTTCAAAATTTTACACCCCTATTTATTTTCCTTCAAACTTTTATTCTCCAAAACTTTTATTTTCTCCCTAAACTTTTACTTCTCAACCTTTACTCTCAAATAAAAATCAAAATTATCCAAAAAATAAATAAACATAAATAGTAATAATTTTATTTTTATCTACTATTTATATATTAAATTAAATTTCACATTTTATATTATTTATATTATTGAATTGTTTAGTCATATTGAATATTTATATTAAAATTGAATTATTAATTATGCCATAAAATATTCGTATTAAAATTTTATATTGGTATCAATTTTACATTTTATCTTTAAAATAATTTTTATTAAAAATCATATTTTTACATTTAATATTTTTTAATTCCAAATTACATAGTGACAAGAATCAAGGTAATTGAAAGAACTAAACAAGCAAAGAAGCTAATACGTATATAAAAAATTAATAAATAAATTATCTGGTGATAAAAGTTAATAAAAAATTTTGATTAAGGTGGACAAATTTTATTACGATGGATGACAATAGTTGCAAGGACTCAAAATTATTTTTTAAAATTTTACTCGAACAAATATATTCAATTCGATTCGATTCAAATTCCATCTCACTCGACTTGATTCGAGAAAATTTCAAATCAAATTAAAATAATAAAATATGATTCGTCAACTCGATTAATTCAAAATTTTTCATTCAATTCGATTCAATCGAACGCTCACCCCTAGGCATGATAATATAAACCCTTCTATTTGATTAAAAATATGAGAAAGATCAAAGATTAAAGGTTTTTACAATCCAACAAAATTACAACTTTCTATAACATCAAAATAATTGAGCTGTGCTCAATCCAACAAAAACCAATAACTAGGTAACTGCAGTAAAGGAAAATGAAAATGGCAGAGCAGGACGGAAGTATGCGACTACACATCACAAATTTTTAACTCTATCAGGTCCTATTTTCAACAGCCACCAATATAACAGATATTTTTGAATGACCATTGAGGGCCTGTTTGATATACTGATACAGTGATACATGATCGGCTACCAAAGGCAACTTGAGAGAAATCATCCCCTTACATGCCAATCTTTTTCACGATGGTAGCTGAAGATCGCAATGGAACCTTTTTAATCGATCTTGACAGATGAGAAAAGATAATGGACAAAATAGAATGATGTGATGAAGCCAATGGTGCCTGTAGACAACATGATTGCAATTGCCATGATCATTGAGTAGCCAAGATAAAGAATAGCTGACACAGGACCACTCAAACTCTGTAGGTCAAACACCAAGTAATTGATGGAGTATAGGAACACATAGAGTGCAACTGAACCCGAAGCAAAGAAAGCCTTCCACCACCATCGCCAGTCCTCAACGCATAGATGCATATAGGTAAGGACCACCGAAACTTCAGAACAAACAATGATAAGCAGTAGAAGAACTATAAGCAAGAAGCCAAATACATAGTAGAACCTGCCAAGCCAGATGCTCGAAAGGATGAAGAAGAGTTCAATGAACAGGGTTCCAAATGGAAGGGTCCCTGCACCAAGAACAAGAAGCCAAGATGGATACTTGCGTGCAGGAATCTCCCTTGGAATCTGGTTGGTTCGTACAGGATATTGTATAGCTTCAGCTCTGGTCCCTAAGAATCCTCCCACGAGAGTGAGAGGCACAGAAATGCAGAACCAGAGAGACAAGAGTACAAAATACAGAGAAATGGGAATTGCACCAGTGCTTTTGCTGCCCCACAGAATAAAATTCAATACTGTGAGAATAACAAACACAATTCCAGGAAAGAAGCATGCAACCGACCAGGAAATGGACCTCCATCCTTCTGAAGTTCCCTTGAGAGTTCTCCAGAGTCGCACAGCAGCATACCCAGCAGCAATACCCAAGAAAAGATAAAGAATAATCATCCCTGTCAGTAGCATTCCTCGAGAGGCAGGTGACATGAAACCAAAAGCAGCAAAAACTATAGTGACTGCTGCCATTCCTGTAATCTGAACTCCATCTCCAATCATCACACAGAGAAGCTTCGCGCAATCTGGTTCCCTAAAAACATCACCAACAACAAGCTTCCATCCAGAAAGCTCCTCATTCATTTGTGCTTGAGCTTCTTTGTCCAATTCCTCATACCTTGTCAAATCCCTCCTCACAGTCCTTAAGAATATGACAAACACAATACCAGCTAAGAAAGTGATCACCATCAATGAATTTAGAATTGAAAACCAGTGCACACGTGCTCCTTCCATCTTCAAGTAAGCATCCCACCGAGACGGCCATCTAATATCACTTTTAACAAATTCAACCTCATAAGTAAAAGAGATCCTCTCTCGTTCCCTTATTATCTGTGACTTGTCTAGCTCCAAGGGGCAGTTCACAGGAGAGATACTATCATACATGTGAAGCTTAGTCATGACTTCTGGATCGTACTTAACACTGCATGGAGTCACTTCAAAACCAACAATCTCATAACCAGATGCCTTCTTCTTATCAGCTTCGGAGATGACACCCATCCCTTCTCCAGTTCCAATTATCTGCACACCACTTCCCTCATACTCATGAACCAAGACCTTGAACTTGAGATGATTGATAATGTAATCATCATTACTATTTGGTGGAGTAAACCCAACTGGGAATCCAGTCCACTGAATACTAACCCCATTTTGTTTTGCAATCCTCATAACCGGCAAATTGTCTAGAATCATATTCACTTGATATAAATCACGAGTCCTTTGTTTCAAAAGCTTAACTTCATGCTCATTCAAGGGGCTGGTAGTACAAACATAGAGAGACTCGTTCACATTCACTTTAAACCGATACGGGGAGTTATCAATCTGATCTCCCATGAGAAGTTCACCTAGATTCTCGGCACTTTTCTTTATTCCACCGAGAGGTTCGCAATAAGGGAGACTGTAATAACTAAAGGGAAGCTCGGTTTCAATGGAAGTCAATGAATTAACTTTGGCAACTATCGTATCCGAAGTTGAATACGTGTGCATGTAACTTCCAGGCAGATAAAACCCATGACAAGAATGGGCAAATAGAACCACTAACAGAAAAACCGAGCAGATTCCGGGAATCTTCCTTTCCGAGAAAGCCATGATAATAGCAGATCTTGCAATATACGTTTCGAATCTAAGCTACTATACACTGAGCATTCAGTATAGGGAAGAAAAATCTACAGACAAACAGGTTTTCAACAATCAGTTTCCACGCAAATTTAACTCAACATTAACTAGCACAACAAAAGCACAAAAACGATACTGAGATTCCTAAGTAAAAAAAAAAAAAAAAAAAATTCATTGCATTAACTTTGAAAGCAGTAGATCCATATACAAAATTTAAAAAGGATCATTTTTTCCTTAAACAACGAAAAGTATTAAACGTTCATATCAATACAAAAAAATCACAAAACAGATCAAAGTACTGAACAAAAGAAGGATTATAAGGTTAGATCTAGAACCAAAAACCCATTTAAGTAAAAGGCAGAGAGACAAGAATAGGATAAAGAACCTGAGACAGGTCTAGGGTTCCAGTTGAAAGTGATTCGGCTCTTGGGAACAGAAAACGCGTAAGAACGAAGCTTCTGCTTCTCTTTGATATATATTTTTTCCACTTTGTTTCAGTGGTTTAACTTTAAAGCTAGAAGGAATGAAGCGAATATATTGAAGAGAGCAAAACGGAGGAGAATGGGTAATTTATAAAATTATAATAAAATATGAGTCACAAATCTACAAACATGGGAAATTTTAATAAATCTTGAGAAATGAAATATATAATATGGGGTAATTTATAAATTATGAAATAAGAATTGACAGAACTCTTGTGTGGGCGGGCTCCAAAACTTAATAGGTTAAATTCTGTTATTAGTCCCTGTATTTTATAAAAAGTTGAGATTTAGTCCTTATATTTTAATTTGGTACTTTTAGTCCCTGTATTTTTCAAATTTTAAAATTCAATCATCACCAAATGATAGCTATAGATTCATTAAGTTAAACTCTATTGTTTCTAAAATCTAATGCGATAAACATATTATCATGTGTGTAATGTCATATCAGTTTGTTTTTTCTACATATTACTCATCAAACATCTAGTTGATGGATTAACGACGGTCATTTGTATAAAAACTAAAATTTCAAGAGTTGAAAATTATAGGGATTTAGAATGATCCAATTGGAGAATATGGGCTATACCGACAATTATATGCATAGTACAAGACTAGTAATTCAACTTACTCAGATGAATTTAACTGCTAGGACTAAAATTTCAAAAACCAAAAAGTACAGGGATTAAAATTGACTAATTTGAAAAGATAGAGGAATAAAATTGATCAAATTAAAATATAAAGTCTAAATCCATAATTTTTACAAAGATAGGGACTAATAACAAAATTTAACATATATATATATATATATATATTCACCGCTCCCACCGTAATTCGGCTAGATCCGCTGGGTTGAATATTAACGGAGGTGAGATTTTGTTTGGGATAAATTGCATCTATGATCATTTAACTATTAATAAATTTATATTTTGATCATTTTATTACGGAAAGGTTGTAACTATTAAAATTCATCATTTAAGTCACCTCTCTGTTGACTTGCTAATAAACAAAGTAGGCCGTTAAGTTATTATTCATCAAATACACTATTAGTTACCTAATTATTAATAATTATTTTGCTTTAATCATCCATTTATGAAAAGTTATAAAATAATTACTATTGTTTTATGTTTCTATTATTTTAGTCACCTACTGAATTTAATATCTAAATTACCTAAATTATAACTAAAATATCATTTTGATATTTTAAAATTCTTTAAAAAGTAAAATCAAAACAAATCCCAAAAATATATAAGAATATAAAAATTCTTAAAATCTAAACATTCAAAATTTATTTTTGAAACTATAAAAATATTATTTTAAAAAATTATATTTATATAAAATTTCAAAATAAAAAAAACTACATAAATTTTCAAAAATCTAAAAATTGTTTTTATTTTTGTATTAACAGCTACAATTGACTCCACCAATTTATCAATGTTTGTAAAGTCTTACCATTCTCTCTTTAGTATTCAGCGACTTTTGGATATTACTCATTTGAACTACTATTTTAATTTTATGCCTCGAAATAAATTTTAACTCAAAAACTAAAACAAATGAATGCTTTGAAATAATTTCTCAGAAAAACAATATTTTAGAAGAGAATAATAAATATAAACAAGCATCTTAAGCTTAGCTAAACCTTTCTGCCATAAGAATGATTGCAGTGGATATGTGCATGACGTGTCAAACGGAAAAAACTTTGAAAAACTATAACTGAATGCATCCATGTTGAGATGCTTTCTAAAAAAAGACAAACAAAAACAAGTGTATAGATTTTGATTTTGATGTATACAGAAACAAGTACAGGAAGTGTTTTTTAAAGATGAATAGATATTTCATTGAGCAAAATCATGGGTGGATATGGGGACCTTTAGGCCTTTTAGGCTGTAGGATTAGTTTTGGGCCAACTCAGGGGTAGACCCAAAGCAACCCCCACCAAGGCGCCAATTGCACAATTTATTATGTGGAATAAATTGGAATTCTTTCTTCATCTTCTTCATCAACAGCCAACCTCTGACTTGCTTCTTCGCGACGATTCACGGTCTTCTCTCTCTGCTCCACCAATTCAGCTGTGTTTTTTCGAGTTTGGAGATAGCTTCTGAAACATGGAACCAAAGATGGAAGATACTTCCCCAATAATCCAACGACCTTCCCTCAAAACTCATCCCCGTTTCAACAATTACTTCTTATGGAAACACAAGGTTCGTCCCCATTAATTATGGGTTTTTCATTTTTGGGTTGTAGGGTTTATCATTTTTACCTTTTTTGTATCTGTTGAAAATTTGAAATTGGATGAATATTATTTAAATTGTGGATGATGAAGTGTAGTTGAGAGAAAATTGTTACAAAAGGGTACGAGAAGACCGCACTCGTTTGCTTTGGAAAATGAGGTTGCCTGCTGCCCAATCTTTCAATCACAAGGTTTTTTTTTTATTATTGAAAAATATTTTATCTGGTTTCTATATATTTATTGCCTTTTGCTGCATATTATTAGGTTACCCTGAACTTGGAATATAAGATTTAGGTTCCCACTTATTCCAAAATTGTACCCTTGCTACTTATTTAGCTTCTCTTGATAAAATATATGTTGGTTCAGTCTTTATTTTTTCTTCAAATACCTGTGTTCCATCATTCATGCCTGTGTCAGACAGAAAAATCCTTCCAAAACTCTCCA
The DNA here is from genome assembly GCA_025506655.1 of Gossypium rotundifolium. NCBI lineage: Eukaryota > Viridiplantae > Streptophyta > Magnoliopsida > Malvales > Malvaceae > Gossypium > Gossypium rotundifolium. Next base: position 150,403,766 of record CP106728.1, read on the forward strand.
ATTACATGAAAAACTTCAGGAAAAAAAATTAAACGTGTTCATGACGGATGCATACTTCTATTTAACATGCATATCCAAGTCCAAGTAACATAGGATTATATAGCCTGGTGAAATTTGCTTGTAATATTTGTTGGTATTTTTTTTGAATTCAGGTGCGTTTTCTTGATTTCTTATAATTCTGTTTCTCTTGAAATAAATTCATGCAGGTGAGTTTATTAGTACATCACTTATTTATTATTTTTATTTTGTGTTTTCTGGTTTCAGGAGTATATAAAAACTGCCTTTCAGGACATAGTTTCTGATGAACTTAAAAAAATTAAAGACTCACCAATAAGTGACTGTTTGGAAAGCTCAAACTCTGTTTCCTCAGCCCCTGATGAATTATGGGAATACAGTGGCCTTCAAGATGCATATCAAGGTGAATGCGAAGAGATATTGTTAGAAATGCAAAGAATATTTTATGAGGATCTCAGGAAAGAGCCAGCAGGAAAAGGTAATTAATTGTCCCACTTTAAAACCACTGTTGTTAAGGCTTCTGTCCTAGTGTTGCACCTGTATTCGTATCTTTCTATAAGTGGGTGAATGATCATGCAAATGCATGACTTGGTAGGTTATATTTGGTCAAATCATCCTTTTTGAGTTCAAATGTTTACTCTAGTTCCTTGCAGAACCAAAAGAAGGAATAGAAAGTTGGGAAGATGAACAAGATGAATACTTGGCCCGTGCAGTTTACGAGCATATGCAATTGAATGATGAGCAGGTACAGTGATGGTAAACTATTCATGTTTCTTTTTCTATGCAAGTGTTAGTATTGTTAACCCGTAGTGAACATTTAATACATAATGTTTTGTTGGTGCAATAAGATGTTTTTCTAGGCAACGTTTTCTGATTGCTTCCAGGAAATTTCTTTATCAGTGTTGTTGTATTAATCTTTTTATGTTCTTAATTCTTATATGTGGTTCTGTATTATAGTTCATAGGAGTGTCAAAATTCAATTTTCACCATCATCTGTTAAGGTTTTCAAAATGAATGAAATCAACCAGATTTTCTAATGTTTATGTTTGGTGCAGAAACAGATATGGTGCCCCATCTGTAAGAGAGGAGAGTTGCAACAGAATCATCAACTTATTTATTGTACCCTTTGCAAACTTCAGCTTAACAGAGATGATGAGGTTATCCTATTAACTTTTTCTTTTTTTTTTTTTTCTCATACAGTTTCTTTTGCAGTGCAACCAGTTCATTGTTATATCATTTGCACAATGTATCACATTCTAAAAGCTCCCTTCATTTCAGAAAAAAACAAAAAACAAAAAGAAACTTAACTTATGTTGCTGTGACTCTTCATTTTACATTAAGTATGCGCTTGAATATATTTAGATACGAGTACAGAGATATGATCCTCCGAGGACGCAGATATCTAACCGTCCAATACCAATGTCTGACAAGTGATATCTGAAGTTAAGTTTCAATGAGTTGTCCACATTCTGATCTTATTTTCAGGTTAATTTGGATGTTCTACGGGATCGATTAGCTGAAGCACATGTGGATCATTTGGAACGAGGGTGCAGATTGAAACCCAAGTTTTGCCTTGAGACTAAATTTGGTTTAACTGCATTGTACATCCTTTGCCAGGACTGCAGGACCTTCGAGATTGTTATTTAACTTCCTGTTCTAACTGTTTCATAGTTCATAAGAGCATCAGGGGTCTCTGTTTCCCAAAGTTTTAGTTTCGATTTTAGTTTATTCCCTTTTGTCATGCTTCCATTTTATCTGACTATTCTTCCATTTTAGTTTCAGTATTACTACAGTGAAACGTAAATTTGTCCTTTTGCTCCCTTTTCCATCTTTTGTTTTAAAAGAATATTGCTCAATCTTTTACGAAACATTATAATAACTTTGATAATATATATAAGCATAAAAAAAATCGTTTTACATAATATAAAATGATACATTAAAATACACAGAAACAATAACTGCTATTAGCCAGAAAAAGGAAGTTAGGGTATGCGAAATTGAAACCTTATAATAAAAATTTAGCCGACGAATATGCATATCTGCTAGACTGCAAATGAAATTCTTGTCACCTTCCACCATTCTTGTACTAAAATAGATCGTATTCTATGCCAAAAACAAATCAATTTCCATACACATTTCATACCATCAATAGAACAATAATCGGTATTCACTCTACATAATCTAATCAATGCTCTATTAGCCACCCAAAAGAAAGCGGGGAAAAAATACATTGTAAAAGAATTTAACTACAAAAAATGATCTCCGAGTAGATGGGGCGGATGATAATCTACATCAACTCGAAATAAATCAATTGCCCGTGGCGCATCAGTTGGATGAAGATTAATGTACAGCAATCTGAACAAAAGAAGAGTACCTTCACCCTTCACTTTCCTCACAAAACTTTGAAGCTGGTATCATATGCTCCGTTCTACCAGCTGGTATAATGAATCAACAACAGAAACAGATACTGATATAGTTGCTGGAACAGTTATGCATTCAACTCCCAAGGCATAGCTTGCCAAATGACGAACTTCTACACATTCAAACTCAGAAAAGTTCTTCTGAATTGAACTTGTTCCATGCTTCCTATTTAACATTGAAATAAAGAAAACAGTGTGAGGTAGAAAACAAGATGGAAAGATATGCAGCACCATCACCCATCTAAGAAGAATGATATGAATAAAAATCACAATCAATAAACTGAAATAGGGCACCAAGAGTCAAGTACCTTGAGTAAGTCGAACACCTTTTCTGAAATATATTTCTGCTGAAGATTGGCACCTTTTTGCTGGACCTTATCAGGATGGATGCAAAGAGTAGCCTTTCTGTAAGCCTTTTTAACAGCAGCAGCTGTAATCAAATCCGTCAAAGAAACAGGTTGCCAACCACATTCAGGCCAAAGAACCTAATCATCGCAGAACAGGTTCAGGAGACAAATTAGTATAACAGTAACTATATCACTTTTTGTCATGAAATAGGAGGTTATCAGAAAAGGATAGAGTTAAGCCACAAGGTGTTCTTATGTTTGAATTCATTTCTCACTGTTCCTACGACAACTACCTTATAATTTCCCTAAAAGTCATCTACTGCATGAAAAAAAACATCTCAAAAAAGTACATCAGACAGTTGAAATGAGGCAATAACGTGAGAACTGTACAAGGCACATAGCAGAAGGAAAACACGGGACTGCAATATAGTTTGTTAGTATGTAAAAACTGCAAGAGAGAACCAAGAAAAAAAAAAGAAGAAAAAAGAACAGCAGTAGTAAGCAATAGCGTAACATACATATTGCATGGTTGATAGTAGAGCACGCAAATTTCCCTCTTTCCCAGCAGCCCATCTCTTGATCTCAACATCAAGTGTTTCAGAAATTCTCTGAAATAAACCCATAAATCATTATTGGAGAGAATAGTTAAAAGAAAAGGGTTGCAGCTCTGTGCATGTACAAGTAGAAACTCACTGATATAGACAGACTAGTTAAATTCCAGGCATATATTATCACACAGCACAATAAAAGCAAGAATTAATTTCTTTAGCGAATTATGCACCATTATACATTCCATTAATTAAGAATCTAATTAACATCAAATACAGGTGCAAGGCCAGATGTGACGGTTAATTTAATTTGAGGTTCATATAAAAACTTAATTTGCCAGTCCCAGCTCATCTCACCAGCAATAATGGGGCAACAAAAGTTTGACCAAGTTTTAACTTATCAATAATACCTTTTTTTAGAAGTCTCAGCAGGATCGTATTCTAGGCTTAAATACTTTGGTTATCACTTTTTCTCATGTAAGCTAAAACCATAAATTAAAACCACCCAGTTTCTTCATATGTTGGTATAAATATAAGATAATATGTAAACCATCCTCGAGTGAACTTTACAATTTATAATTTTGATACCAACTGAAGGTAAGACTAAGAAATGAAGAAAAACCAAAAGCTACCAGAGACCTAAACACACTTACAACATATAAAAAGTAATGCCATTGTGCAAGTTGCATGATATGAAGGGTGGGGCCAGAGTAAAAACTTTTTTATGATTGGACCTATTGAAAAATAAACTCCAACAAAAACACACTTAAAAATTAAAGGATGAAGAAAATATTAGGAAAAGAAACAACATTTACTGCATCCACTTACATGTCTCTCAGCTTGTTCCCTTTGCACTTGAAGGTCACGTTGATTTTTCTCAGCCAGTGCTTTTGCCTGGATATGCAGAACTCAATAGTAAACCATGCCTGCAAATAGTTTATAACAGGACAGTAGGGCAAAGATAAAATGAAATCATGTAACAGAATACATACAGCACGCTCCTGAGTTCGTTGGTGGCGTTCCAACCTGGCTCTTCGCCTTTCTTCAGTTTCCCCTTCAACCTCTTGGAACTCACCAGATGAAGATGCAGCAGCTTTCACAAGAAAAGTAGTTTAGTCAGTTATCAATTAAGGAGAAGAATAAATATGAAAGTACAAATTACAAAGATCATTATATCTTCAATTTACAAATACCTCCAAAAATAGAACTGAGATCATCAACAATATTTGTAGTTGAAGAAGCTTTCTTCATGCTAGATGAAGATCCAACAGATGTTCTCTTAGCTACTTCAGGCCCTCCCCTGTTTTGTCCATCAAACACAGGATCCTGCAAGAGCAGCATTTCAGATTAGATACTAGAGGGCTGGCACTACAGCATAAATCAGGACACAGGTACAGTATGACAGCCTTAGATTCTCACCGAAATGTTAGCTCTTGGCCTTGATGCACTGCTTGGTCGAGAACCCATACTAAAAAAGGATTCAAGATCATTGTCATTATTTTCCTGGCTTGCACTTGCAGAAGCAGCAGCTCTTTCTCGAGCCTCTGCAGCAGCCCTCTCCACAGCAGCTCTTTCTGCTCTACGCCTTGCGTCAGCTTCAGCTTTTGCTGATGCAGCCCTCTCCCATGTTTCTCTCTCTCTTGCCTCCCTTTCCCTTGCTTCTGCAGCAGCTCTTTCTCTTGCCTCGGCAGCTGCTCTTTCACGGGCTTCAGTTTGCGCTCTCTGCACTGCAGCCCTTTCCGCACGCTCTCGAGCTTCAGCAGCTGCCTTTTCAACAGCAACCCTTTCAGCTCTAGCACGAGCCTCAGCAGCTGCTCTTTCACGTGCTTCTCTAGTAGCCCTTTCAACAGCTTGTCTAGCCCTTTCCCTTTCCCTCTCCATCTCCCTGACTCGCTCCCTCTCTTTTTCAAGCCTTCTTTGTTCTATCTCCTTCTCCTCCCTTTCCCTCTCCAATTCATGTCTCCTTTGCTCTCTTTCTTCCTCCTCCCTTTCTCTTTGTTGCCTCTCACGCTCCAGTCTCTCTTGCTTTTCTCTATGAAAAGCATCTTGCGTATCTCTCTCATCTTTATCCATTTGATCAGCTTCTTTAGTTCTGGCAGCCTTAAAATTTTCTCTCCCCCTCATTTCCTTTGCATGCCTAAATTTAGCCTCTGCTCTATCCATTGCCTCTTTCATGGCAGCAGCAGAAGCAGCAGCAACAGAACTAGTCTCAAAATCATCAACAGGAAAACCTTCAGCCTGTTCAACATTATTCCAGGCCCTACCCATTGCAAACTCTTCAAGTTCATCAATTTGAGATGTAACAGAGCTGTTTGCTGCAGCACGAGTTGACTGGGAGCTCCGTTGTGAGTACTGAGTTGAATTCTGGAAAGAAGAAAAATCATCTACCTTCATTTTTGCATTTGTGGAAGAAAATGAGCCTGCCGTTGTCTTTGAAACTCGTGGTGGTCTTGGAGGAGGGGTCTTGAAGGGGGTGGAGCACTAGTAGGTTGTGTAAAGAGTGGAATCTCTGATACAGTGAGCCAAACATCATCAGATGCATCAAAATTCTCCTCAGATCTGGGAGTTGAATGTACCTGGGAACTAGTCTCATTAGAATAGACGTTCATGTATGGAGGAGGGCTAGTAGCTCGACCAACAGAGCTATGAAAATCAGTTGACATACTGGACATGTCAAACACGGGTTGAGGAGAGTCAAGAAAATTGTCCGTAGAAGGCATCCTCTTCTTTGTACGGTTCTCATAATCCCTATGATTTTGCTCTTTAGTAACAGGAGCTTGTTGTCCGCTATCAGTGCTTAAAGGACTCCTATCCTTCCCTCTCTTATTGATCTCAGATGACCCAAGTGGTACAGATTTTCCAAGACCATCAAGAGGATCAATATCATCAAATACTCCCCCACTTCCAGATGAGCTCTCTACTCCAGACTTCCCAAATCCATTAAGTTTACTTGTTACTCCAGGGGGGTCAGCAAACAACCCTGTGGATAAATCTGCAGGGTCAGGTTTCGGTTCTAAGACAACAAAAGGGTTCTCCATCAAATTAGAGCCAGTCTTGCTTGAATTTGAGGCTAGTTTCTGAGACCGGCTAGACTCTGAAGTTGATCTGCCCATAGGATGGAGCACGATATCAGCTAATATTTTACAAGGTTTAGCCAAGTATTATAAACAAGAGATAAATAAGACTTCATAGGAAAGATATTGAACTGAAAGAAAGATACAACGTCTCAAGCTTCAAACAAAGAGTTTAGGGTAGAAAAGTACCATAACATATTTAACCCTTTTATTGCCCTTTCTTCAAACTTAAGCTGACATAGTTTCCAGTTAAACATAATCACAATTGTAACAAAAGTAAGTTTTATTTCTTTGGTTTATTTACCTCTGCCATGTCCGGCAACAGCTAAAATACTGTGAATAATAGCCATTAAATGATTTCCAAATACATAAGAAAATCTCAAAAATTTCAGGCAGTACCTATTGTCCCATCTTAACTCCAACAACAATGGATAACCAACCGAATGATACCCTAACAAATGAAATTGATTTAGGAACTTTGCCACATTAATGAAAAATAGAAATGACAAGTATTCCTCAAACGTGATTAGGAGTAAGGAGGGTCAGAGATGTGCAAAATGAATGCTCAGTAAGTCCAATTCTAATATATATGTGAAGTGTATCGTAATTAAAAACCCCAAAACAATCATAGGCTAGCCCTCCTGATCCTAAATATAGGTGTCTATAGCATTTGCTGCTCCAAATGAGAAGCTCCCTCAAATATGTAACTGCATCAAAGTGAATATCTTTCCTAGTGGGAAAAGAATTGAAAAACCCGAGAACAATGTTAGTTTCAAGTTCATTACAACATATAGACTTTTTTTACCTCCATTAGATCAGCACTCAGATCATATCATTGACAGTGTCAATAAACTCCAATAAATCACAGCTCTCTTGAGAAGATGGTAAACTGAAGCTTTAATTGCATTAAATATAGGAAGAAGCTATGCTATACAGTTGAGAAACCAAACAATAAAGAGCAACTAAATGAAAAATAATTCTAGAAACACCAAGTCAACTAAGTCAATTTTAGCAAGTAAATTACCGTCTTTAGTCGTTTTCCAGAAAATAACACAAAAGTATGCATGTACGGTTTTCCAGAAAAACGATTGACAGTAAATTATTTAAAACATACAAAACAAGTAAGCAAATAGCCTTGATTAAAGTCTTACAGCAAACAAGAACTAATCTTAACTACAAAAATATGTAACTAAAAATGCTCATCTCATTGAATGCATTGCCCAATTTTGAATGCTGATTGCCAAAACCACAGCCATGTCTCAGAACCTTACACTATATTGCACATATAAGCATTTATGCAAACATGTCATAAATCGCCAGTACCCTTTAATATAAAAAGCCAGCACGAATACCTATAGTGAAGTGTCCGAAAGATGCAAGTTCAACCAAACATAACATGGAAATAGTATAATATGCATTTATCCCAAAATCAAAGCCTTTACAAACCGGAAGATACCTTGCAGATGCTGCAGAGTTACTCCGACCGAAACCAGCGAGCAAATCGTCAAATAAAGGTGCATCTTTTTCTGCTTTCACTCTCTCGCTCTTGGACTTCATCTCGGTCTCTTTCCTCCCCAGATTCCCAAGCAGAGCATCCACCGGCGAGCTACTCATCGATTTATGCTTTGGAGAAGACCCCGAGACCGCAAAAACGTCGTCATACTTAGCGGCCGTGGAGGAGCTTTTGATCCCAGGCAATCCGTCGAAAAGATCGTCATCATAAACAGGCTTGTCAAAAACCGGCGGCTTCGGGTCCTTGAAATAGGAATCGTAATCGAACGACGGCGTTTGCGCACTAGTGGCTCGAGACTCAGAAGAGTATTTAGGCTGTCCACGGTAGACGTCGTCGTCGAAAATGGAATTGGATGACGATTTGGAGTTGCCGTATGAGGATAGGGTAAAATCGGATCTGAACCCGTAATTGGAACCCGAAGAAGGGTTTTAGGAGGCGCCATCGGGGCCGACTTCCCTTGGGGCTTGACCCCAAAATCTTTGGCTAATAAACCTGGAAAATCATCCATTTCAATTCAGATTCTCGGATAGAACCGGCGGTTTTTACTACGTCGCCGATTTGCCCAATCCCTTTGGCCCCTAAATTTCTGGCAAGGTCTAGATCTGAGCAAACATAAAGAAAGAAAAACAAAGGGGAGCGTGTAATCTATTGCCAAATAATTTTGAGCAAAAATATAGATAATAATAATAATTCTAATTTATTCTTTCAGATTTGAAAAAAAAAAAAATTGGGGACAGAGAGAGGGAGGGATGGAGACAAGAAATTGCGTTTTGGCTGTTTAGTTTTTTCCCCCCTTTTTTTTCCTCTCCTTCTCAACGGCTTCCCACTCTCTTGTGTCTCTGCCGATTTTCAGACCGGTTTTTATTTTGTATTTTTTAAAATTGTTTTAAAAAAAAATGGTTTTAAAAAAAAAAAAAAAGATGGAAAATCTTATCATTGATGTGCTTTTGAATTTTCACTTTGGCACTTCTTTTATCCGTAGAAACCTTGAAGATGTTAGTATTTATACAACAATCTACAAAATTTTGAATATGTGTAATTTACCCCATGAACATGAAAATTTCAAAATTAAAAAGTACTACTTGGTATAATTAGTTTACAAGTTCCATTTTTAATCAAAAATAAATTTTGAATTTTACTATTTAATATAAAGATTATTTATTTATTAGTACATATTAAATTAATGACTTTGAGTTTTGTTTATCTGTTTTGGATGGTTTTATGGGCATGGCTAAGATAAATAAGACTATTATTGTTCTTATTCCAAAGGTATCGCATGTGTAATGTTATATAAAATCTTTTCTAAAATGATCGTGAATAGATTTTAGACAAATTTTGCATCTTTGAATAGATAAGGTGTAAAGTGTTTTTTACTCCAACAACTTATAACTAATAATTTTATTTTAGATTTTAAAATTCTTCATATGATGCATACTAAACAACGAGATAAAAAAATCACTTTATATTAAAATTGGGTATGAGCAAAATTTATGATGGTTTAGAAGGGAATTTCTTAGTTATTGGTATTAAGTTTTCATGATAGATGGGCAGCACTTACTATGCGGTGTATTTTTATGTTCTCAAACTCAAATCTTAATTAATGGTCCAATTTCTAATAGACTTTCTTTTCTAAGTGTGGTCTTCGATAGAGTGACCCACTACTTTCGTTTTTATTTGTATAGAGGGGTTTTCAAGTGTGAAAAATATAACGTCGGTAATGACAATATATCGCAAAGAAAAGAGAAATAAAAATTTAAAGAGCACACAGATTTTACGTGGAAACCCTTTAGGAAAAAACCACAGGCAGAGGAGAAAAAAATTCACTATGTCGAATTCGAATTAATTACAAGTGGAATAGATTGTGTCTATTTATAGGCTTGTAAAGCCATATTCTAATAGGAGTGTAGTAAGATTGAAACACATTATTCTAATCAATATCAAATAGATGGAGTTTAATAAGGTTTAAAAAACATTATTTAAAACAAAATAAAAGAAGTGTAGTTCTATATGGATTCTTCTTTTATTTTATTTTACCATTGTATTTAAATAAGGATTCGGTCACTTAATTCTATTGACACGAATTCTCAATAAACAAGTTCTTCATCGCGAACTCTCAACGAACAAGTTCTCCACCTCTTCCATAAACCCCTTAAGGATTTAACTTTAACAATGAACGCCAACCAAGTCTAAGCAATGCTCAAACTTGGTTATAGGAAATGACTTAGTCATCATATCTGCAGGATTTTCATGAGTACTAATTTTGCTTACAACAATATCACCACGAGCAATAATATCACGAACAAAATGATACCAAACATTAATATGTTTTGTTCTCTCATGAAACATTTGATCTTTTGTAAGGAAGATGGCACTCTGACTGTCACAAAATAATGTGCTGATTTGAAGGTCTTTATTGTGCTCACTAAAGAGTCCCTTCAACCAAATAGCTTCTTTACAAGCCTCAGTAATCTCCATGTACTCAGCTTCAGTGGTAGACAAAGCGATTGTAGTTTGCAAAGTAGCTTTCCAACTGATTGCACAACCTTCGATTGTAAAGACATAACTAGTGAGAGATATTCTTCTATCAAGGTCTCCAGCAAAATCAACATCAACATACCAAATGACTCCATCTCTAGTTCTTCCAAACTGTAAGCAAACATCAGTAGTACCTCGTAAGTATCTTAAAATCCACTAAACTACTTTCCAATGTTCTTTATCGGGATTCGCCATGTATCTGCTAACTGCACTGACTGCATATGATAAATTTGGACATGAACAAACCATAGCCTACATAAGAGATCCCACTGCACTAGAGTATGGAACATGTGACATGTACTTAATCTCATCATCTGATTGTGAAGTCAAAGATGATGAAAGTCTGAAATAGGCTACTAAAGGAGTACGAACAGGCTTAGCACTCTACATATTGAACCTGCAAAGAACTTTCTCAATGTACCCCTTCTGACTTAGGTACAATTTACTTGCTTTTCTATCTCGAGAATCTCCATACCAAGTATCTTTTTCTTTGGTCCCAAATCATCATCTCAAATTCTTCACTTAGTTGGGCTTTGACCTTTCTTATCTCTCATTTATCTTTTCTCGCTATCAACATGTCATCAACATAAAGAAGTAGATACACAAAAACCATCACCGTTTTTTTAAAGTAAATACAAACTATCAAAACTACTTCTTTTAAAATCATGAGAAGTCATAAAGGAATCAAACCTCTTGTACCACTATCTTGGTGACTATTTCAAACCTTAAAGGGACTTTTTCAACAAGAAAACATAGTCCTCTTTTTCTAGGACTGTAAAACCCTCTGGTTGTTGCATGTAAATATCTTCCTCAAGTTCTCCATGCAAAAATGTAGTTTTTACATCTAACTGCTCAAGCTCTAAATCATGCATGGCCACAATACCAAGCAAATCTCGAATTGAGCCATGCTTCACAACTGGGGAGAACACATCTGTGAAGTCCACTCCTGGAATTTGACTGTAACCTTTTGCAACAAGTCTTACTTTATATCTGGGTTCTTCAACTCTTGGAGTCCCTTCTTTCTTTTTAAACACCTATTTACAACGAATAATCTTTTTACCTTTAGGAAGTTTCACAAGATTCCATGTTCTATTTTTATGGAGTGATTCCATCTCCTCTTGCATAGCAAACGTCTACTTTTCTGAGTCTTCACAGCTAACCGCCTCAGAATAATTAGATGGCTTGTAATATCCTAAAATAGGGATTATTTGTGATTGTATTTTTTTGCATGAGTACGAATTTGTCGAGTTGATTAATGAGATGTTCTAGGGTTTAGGAATAAGCCAAGAGTAGGCTCAAGCTGTAGGAAAATTTTTGTTTTAAGCTTTAAGTTAGAAGGAGCTGAAGGAGTTAGGGGTTAAGTGTAATTTATGGGGGAAATTAAGCACAAGAGGAGCTAGTAGCATAGTGGAAGTGGCGCATGAGTAGTTGCTTGAGGGGAAAGGTTCGAATAGCATGGAGCACATTTTGGGAGACTTTATTTTTTTGCACCTTTACATCAAGTGTCGGCCAAGCTTTATGTTTGGTAAGTTGGACTTTAAATTTTATGGCAAGATTGCTAATAGTTTAGGTAAGTCTGAACTTGGGGAAATGAATCATTGTAATTAAGGGATGATAAGGGACATAAGGATTGGTTTAAGGATGAGGTTTTGAAACTTTTAATGGACAACTAGTCCATGTATTTGGACGATTTTAGGGCCTGGGGGGTGACCGAATTTTGTGAAGGACTTGGTAGGTTGGTATCTTTTTGGTCATATTCCTTAGCAATTGTGCATCATTTTCTTTTCTCTCCAAAATCACTCTCCCTAGCCGAATGTGTTAGTGAGCAATGGGTAAGCTTTTGTTTTGGTTTTGGCTTTTATTTTTGACCAATTGGTATTGTTTTCTTCTCCTCTCAAATTCTTTTTCTCTTTGTGCCGAAAATATACTACCATTGAAAGGAGGCATTTTTCTTTCATCTTGTTCTTTTTTCTTCCTTAACCGAATCTCTTTCTCCATCTCTCTCTCTTTTTCTTTTTCATTTTTGCTCAAAGCCAAAAGTGCCCATCTCCTCCCTTTCATCTTTTTCTTTTCTTCTTTCAAACTCTTGTGCCAAAATCCTCTACACCTTCCATTGCCAAATTTCCTCTCTTGCATTTCACTTTCTTTTTCTTTCTTTTTCCCACTCTAACCGAATCTTCCTCCATCATCTAACACTATTGCTGAATCTTTTTTCTTTCTTCTAGTTTAATTTGGCTGAATATCAAACAAGGGTGGATCTTCTTTGGGTTCTTCTCTATTCAGTTTTAAGAGAAGGGTAAGTGTTCTTGGCCAAAACTCCATTCTTACTTTCTTTTTCTCTCTATTGACTCTCATAGGATGAAATTCGAATTTCAGTATTTGTTAACAAGATTTCTAATCATCCACTAGATTTTTGGGACTTTGGAAGCAGTCGATCTAAGCCTCTATTCTCTGATAATCAATTTTGGTAAGTCAAGTGGTAAGGATATATGTTGGTTCATCATTATTTAAGTGGTGGAAAAGTCGAAGGCTATTGAGATTTAAAGGTTATTATTGGCCGAATGGTCTATATTATTAATCTAAGTGTTGGCCGAATGTAGGGCAAGGAGATCTAGTGCAGTAGATCGGGTCTTTGGGATTTAAAACTTGCGATAGTAACAGGTGTGTAACTTACACACTTTATAACTTAGTAAATATACATTAATAACCTAATATGTGATAAATCGAAAACTGTGTAGATCCTGATATGATACCTTATGGGTATGAGCAAAGATACGGGTAAGTCCGTTTCGATATGATTTGCTATATGATGCTTAATATCATGATCTGTGATATATTTGTTATATGCATAATATTTGAGCATGATGGCATGATTTGTACATGTGATGTATTGATGTGGGTGATATGAGAGGAGGGGGAAGATTTGATATCCGTGTCTTTGGGACACCAAAGGTTTGGCACCTCCAGTGGTTTGGTACCACAGATTATTTTGTGACTTTGGGTCACCAGAGGTTTGGCATCTCATAGCGACTCGTCCCAGTGGCTTAGCACCATAGTGGGTTAGCCCCACATTTGATATTACGGGATTGTCGCCAGTGATTTGGTATCACAATGTGGGTTGGCCCCACAGATGTATTATTCGTGACTTTGGGTCACCAGTGGTTTGGCACCACATTATTAATGGATATCGTGACTTTGGGTTACCAGTGGTTTGGCACCACCAGTGGTTTGGTACCACACGGGGTAGAAAAGGAGTTATGGATGGCTAGGTTGGGTGCATTATCTATATTACTTGGTTATGAATTGTGTAAGTATGTTGCATTAACCGGGGGAAGTATTTATGCACTGAGTCTTGGTGACTCACCTTCTCCCTTATCTTTTCAGGTGATTCGTAGATCGCGGATGAGGAGCCGGGTAGGACTCGAGGTGGCCATTCAATAATTAAACTCGGATTTTACATGGACTTTGCTATGGGTATTTTATTTCATTTAAATTCGGTTTCATTTATTTGGGTTTGTAATAAGGACTTTTAAGTTTATGCTTTTGGACTATTTATATGCTTTGGATTTATTTTAAACATGGCTAAGTAAATTATTTGACAAAATTTAATAATATGAACGCAATGGTTTTTTTCAAAATTTTACCATCGGGTAATATAAATTATTAGATAACAAATGACAACTCAAATGTTTTCGACAACTTAAATAAATTTTTGAATTTAAGTTTCCACACTCAAATGCAAATGGTTTTCAAAGCAATCATTCGGGTTTTTCTTAATATATATATATACGTTTTTCTAACCTATGGATCGACAACTAAATTTTAGAGATTGATTTTTTTTTGGGGATTTCAAAGTATACTATCGGTTTTTAACTAATCATGCAACCGATCTTTACAAACATTAGACATCTAAAAAAAATTTATTTTAAAATTAAATCGTCAACTCGATTTTCTTCAAAACGTTTTCCCCTGTGACATACCAGATTCGGTTGTGGTGTATTGACCGGGTTTGGGATGTTACATGGCTCTTGGTTTGCATCTATATCTTTGGCTACATTTAAAGCACAAGCAACTAGATCAGCCTCGGCATACTTCTTTGGAGGTTTAATTTCTCTTCTAGTTCTGTTTTTGGCGATAGAGTATTGTGGTGAAGAAGCAACTCTATTCTCAATTTTTATACTGGCTTGAGGAGTTGACTCTGTATTAATCTGATGCTCCACCTGCTTTTGATTTTCTTTATTGGAAGAGCCTTTAAAAGATAAGTTAGGTAGCATAGCAGTTTCATCAAAAACAACATCTCTTCTAATCACAACTTTTCTATTTTCAGGACACCATAACTTATACCCTTTTTACACCAGCTTTATAACCAAGAAAAACACATTTAATGGATCTCGATTCCAATTTTCCATTATCAACATGAGCATACGCAGGACACCCAAAGATCTTTTTGAGGACATCGAACTAGAAGATTGGAAAATACATTTTAAAGAGAAGCTGGAACCACATGAGGCAAAACCGAAGGAGCATCTAGAAGAGCTCGTAGGGACATCGAATCACTTCAAAATAGGAATCAGGTACAGTTAGATAAAGTAGATCGGCGCATCACCACACCAACTCTGAGTTCAAATGAAGACATTCCTTTTGAGGTACGCAATATCTTTCCATGTGGAACAGTCGAGGTAAGCAATCCCATATTCGACACTTATAAGGTAAATGCTTCTCAACTTAAATTTTATAAAATTGATAGTATGAGGGAAGATATTCAAACATTTAAACCACCATAATCATACAAGAAAAGGACAGTCTAGCTTAAGAATTTAAACGAGCGCTTCTCGGGAGGTAACCCGAGTACTAACACTATCTCTTTATTTCTATTTTTTGTTATTTCTTTATATTTTTATTCTAGAATTTTAATGAAACAAAAGTGTAGATTTTCAGACCACATAGCCTAGCACACGGCCGTGGCCATGGCCGTGTGGAAGTACAGAATCTCCATACTGATATGGCAGAGATCGTACAAATCAACCCCAACTAACTATTGGAGTTACGGACCCAACCACTATGCCACGGGCACAGACAAAGTCCCACGACCGTGAGATGCAGCCGTGGGCCGACACTGCCTTTTCAGGAACGGCGTGGCATTTGGAAAACGGGCATGGGTGAACCCACATGCCTATACACACCGTGTAATGCAGTTGTGTAATTCAACACACCCTCGGTGCATGAGCGTGCGAAAGTGTCAGAAGGCAAAATTCTATTTAAACCCACCCCCTCTCTTCTCCCTCACCCTCTTTCATCCTTTCTTTCTTCCTTCTTCTTATCATATTTCCCCTCTCTCATTTTCTTCTAACATTCTTATAACTCTCTAAACCCTTCAACTACATCATGTCAAAGAAGCATAAGAGGCCAACCACAATCTCCTCAATGGAGACCGATTCACATGAGTTCATGCCGGCAGCTTTAGCTACTCAACATGCCAAGGGTCTTCGAAACCTTTTCGATTTTATTTTTCTTTTCTCATCTCTTTTATTTTCCTTCCCTTTGACTATCTTATGCTTAATTTAGTTTATTTTATTCTAGTTTCTTGGTTTTAGGTTCTAAAGGCTGCTAGGGAATCACACACCACAGCCTTAGAAATCACCCCCACTTTGCAAACCATCTATCAATAAGGACTCTTCAGTCCATTAATCTTCTCTTTTAATTTCAGTTTTCTTCTTAGTCTCCTTATCTTTACTTTTCTTGTCCTTAATTATATTATTAGTATAGTTTTAATGCTTCTTTAGATTTCCTGGCTATATCTTTCCAGGCTACCCAATTTCTTTATCTAGCACAGTGCTTGTCAGTAGCCACCCCACCAGGCCCATAGAAAACGCCCCCACTCCAATTCGACAAGGGAACAAGGATTCATCCAAAAATTCAGGAAGTGTTGCTTCTTCCCCTTCTCTTTTGATTTTATTATTGCATGATTACTTATCCATCTTTGTACATTGAGGGAAATGTACATCTTAAGTGTGAGGGGTAAAAGTACCTAACTTTTTGCATTATTCTCAAATCTCTGAATTTAGTCTTGTTCTTAAGTATTTTTCTCATATTATTAGTTAGGGTGAAATTTCTGATGATTTATGATTTTTATTAATATGTTTTGGATTTAGTCATTTATAATTGTGTATTGATGATTAAATTTGAAGAATACTAGAGAATCAAGCATGATAAGTCTATTTTTCAAGAATAAAAAAATTTCTAGGTTGTTGAACTGAATTTGAATAGTACCTTGAAGTTTGATATTTATAGGAATTGATGTCAAATACCCATAATTTTTGTGAGATTTTGAACATTATAGAGCATATAATCTTTTTCATGCTCACTTTATTGATTATGAGTATGTCAACACTGAATTGTTATTCTAGAACTTGCCTCAATTATACATGTCGAGACCACATTATTGATTTGATATACTGAAATGATAAAGGCACCTAGGTTTAACCCATTCACACCACTAGAAATCCTACCTTCATAATTAACCCCTAGTGAACCCTTTTTAATCCTAACAACCCTTTTTATTGATTTACCCGCTAATATTAACCCAAAAACCCTTTGTATTTATTATCACCATTCCTTTGACTACCCTTCTATCGAGAATTGATTTGATCAGTTGCCTAATTACTTAAATTTAGTTGATATAGTTCTTATATTATGTATTTATTTGATTTGTTCTTAAAAAAATTGAATATATCAAGTATATTCAGATTAATAGTATAAAAGAAAAGAGAAAAAAATGAAGTATATTCATTTTTAGTTCTATGTTCTAAGAGCTTGTACGTTTAAATTCAACATCTTGAAGAAGAAGCTCGTATTATTAGTATTTTCATGTGATGTAATTATTCAGATTATTAGTTCAATTATTTTTCTAAAAGTTAGGTAACTTGTCAATTCAATCTCGATTCTAAACCTTCTAATCCAGCCTCTATCCACACTTTAACCCAAGCCTCGTTACAACCCTGTTAAATACCTTTTGATTTGTGTATCATCTTATATAGTAGTGGTGGAGATTTGATTTTCAGGCAAGCCTATGGGATTAACTTTTCATGTTCGACTTATGAGTGCTTTTTCTTGAACCTTAAACACTTCGAGTGCTTTGAGTGAATCTTTAGTGAGGATGTCAATCCTTGTCGGTTTTAAATCAAAGGTAATTATTTAGATAAAGGGAGACACCTATGTTTTCATGCTACAAATATATGACTTAGAATTGTTTGAATCTTTAAGAGTCTTTAAGTTAAATTATCCATGTATGAATTATCAATGAATTATGATAAAGCATTATTAATAGGAATTATGAATTATGGAAAGTTCATTTTAATTGTAAGTTGAGAATTTTGCTTGAGGACAAGCAAAAGCTTAAGTGTGAGGGTATTTGATAAACCGTAAAAGTAACATATTTTAACCCTATATTTAGCATGCTTTTGGATGATTGAGCCCTTGATTTATGTAAAAAGGTGCTCTTAATCCTTTCTTTTCATGTTTTATACTCAAGAAAGTATCCGAGGATGAAAAGAACGAGAAACGGGCTAAAAATGGGCTAATTTGGGCCAAAGTGGAAATTGACACGGCCTGGACTTTAAGTAACACGGTCGTGTCTCGTCAATTTACTTCACACGGCTTGGACCACAATTAACACGGTCGTGCCTCAATCAATAGAATAGAAACATGACCTGGACCACGATTTACACGGCCATGCCTAAATCAACGAATCGAAACACGGCCTGAAGTCGATTTACACGGGAGTGTGCCATGGCCGTGCCCTTGTCGTGGAAAAGAGGAATTTCACTCGAAAAAGGATACTTAGGGAGAAAGAAATGCATTCCAAAAGCCTATATAAAGACCCTAAGTGTAACCTGAAAGGGGGCGGTCAGTTAGGCAGTGAGCTAGGCCAAGAAGTCGAGCCAGAAGGCCAGATTTGTGGGAATCGCTCTGAGATAGCTAGTTGATCCATCTCAAGAAGTCAGAATTCTACTCAAGATGGCAGATCTCTCCTTCAATTCCTTCAAGGGGTTTTAGGGATTTCTTATGTTTTGTTTTATCTTTTCTCTTGAGATGTTTTATTTTAACATTACAAACTAAACCCTTCAGATACCTGAAGGGGATGAACCTAGATGAATCTTGTTATTATTTATTGAACTATATGATAAATACTTAGTTTGTTCTCAATTATGTGTGCTTAATTCTTGTGTTAATATTTTCAGAATATTGATTCAAGTTGAATGTGCTTAGGTGATGGAGCAAAAGTCCCTGTTTAAGAGTAGATCTAGCATAATTAAGTGGAGTTGATCACACACCTAG
Organism: Gossypium rotundifolium; assembly: GCA_025506655.1. Lineage (NCBI taxonomy): Eukaryota > Viridiplantae > Streptophyta > Magnoliopsida > Malvales > Malvaceae > Gossypium > Gossypium rotundifolium. Next base: position 150,422,555 of record CP106728.1, read on the forward strand.
AGATAGGTGACGAGATTTTGCTGGATTAGGGTGAAACCTAATATGGGAGTTCATAGTTCCACTTACTACTATTCTAGGGGATTATTAAGTGAGAAAGAGATTTCCGTTAATCAACCTAGGGTTAGACATTATTCGCCTCGAGAGAGGGTTTAATATAAATTAGGGAGTCTTACGGATCAAGCTAAGTGAATAAATCATATGGTTCAGTGTTAGATAATAAGTGAAGTCTAGGTGGATTCTTCCTAAGGGTATTATCGTAATCAACTGAGTTTCTCTTTAAAGTTATTTTCTCAAATCCATTCTTTTTTTTTTCTTTGCGTCTTAGTTTAGTAATTAATTAGTTAATTAAGATTTAAACAACCAAATCATTCAATATTTAGGCTAAATAATAGAAAGAAAGTGAGTATTAGTACTTTTAGTTCCTTTGGGTTTGACAATCCGATCTTGCCTAAATTATACTACTGTTCGATAGGTGCACTTGCTTTAAGTCGTTGTCAGAGTTAGTTTCCAGGTTCGATCATTCTCTTTATAAATTTTAAAACTCGACAATTCTAGACGATCAGAAAAAATAACAAATATCGATATAAAGTTTCTAGGTGTGGGTTTGAGTCTCACGGTTCCAAAAACTAGATCAGAAATCAGCCTAAAACTAAATCAAACTAACTATGCATAAATTAAAGAACAAGAAAAAAAAGGAAAAGAAAAACTTTAATTAAAATAAAATAAAAATTGAAGAAAATCGAATAGTTAATGGTTGTGTGTAGCTATGGTGCTTCCCATTTCATTATCCTATGCCTTCATATATATATATATAATATATAATATATATATACTCCTATTTTTACTTAAACTCATCAATTTAATATTATAATAAAAATATTATCCTAATGAAAATTAAAAGTATTGTTTTTACAATTAAATTCTAAAATAAAAGTTTTCCAATATAAATTATTGTCCATCAATTTTGTTCTTTGGCCTAAAACTTTTATGACAGTCCGCATCTTCCATTCTTTTTGACTTTCTAGGTTTGCATTTTCACCTAATCAAAAATCAAATAATAAACTTAAAATTAATGGCATCTCATTCAAGAATTTACCAAAATTAAGCACAATAAACATGTAAATTGGGCGTATTATCAAATTCTCTCCTACTTAGTCAATGCTTACCTTCAAGCATTTCATGCACTTTCCAATTTAAGCATACTACTATCATCCAAGTCAATCCAATTGGTACAATCTTCAATTCAATCAAGCAAATAGACATTAGTAAAATTTTGATCGTCTCCCTTAAGTTAACATGTCAATTCACAATTCAATTAAGCACACAATTATCAAATTATCTCATAATTAGGCTCCATAATATCAATTCATACTAAATTGCCAAGACACAAAAATTAAACAAAAATTTGCAACCATAAACAACCAATTGTCCCATTTATTGTGTTCATTTTTTTAATTTCCCCCTTTTTATCTAATTAAAAGCTTATCTAAAGTTCCACTAAATCTTTTTACGTAAAGAAAGATGACAACCCAAGCACCCCACCTCGGTTACGCAATTCGTCAAATCTTTAAATGGCTACTAGCTTTACTCATAATTGTTAAAATTAGCGAGTAAGTGAATATCTTAAAACGCCACTCAATCTTTTGCTGCGAAGGCAGATGACAACCTAATCATTTAATTTTGGTTACTCAATTGATCACAATTCTAAGACTTTACTCATAATCTAAACAATTAGAAGAGTATTTATTGATTTTTTTTTTTGGTTTTCTTTTTTTTTTTTTCAAAAATTTTCAATTTTTTCAAACACAAGATAAAACAAAAGTTTATTTGTAGAAAAAAAAAATAATGCAAATAAGGTGTCTTAATCAGTTTGAACACAAAACAACATTATACGGCATTCAATTTTGCATACGCATTTATCTCAAATAAATACGTGAATTTAAGTGTTTTCTTATTAGAATCAAATCATAGAATCAAAATTTTCCTACTTTCTAGATGCTTTAAACAATTGAGGAAGTAGTCATTGAACTTTTACCGAATGAAAATAGCATGCAAGAATGAGAAATACAAGTCATGTATAAGGGATGAACAAATTTTTCCATAGACAATATCAGTTCAACTCCTCGCCCCCGACACTTAATCCATACATTGTCCTCAATGTATTGCAATAAATTCCAATAATTGAAATAAATGTTGAGAGAAATTCCCTAAATGTGCGAGACAATGGGTTGGTGATGTAAGGGGCCACAAGAATCCAATCTTATTAATAAAATGAACTAGAAATAATAGGAACCAAAAAGAGAAATAAAGATAAATAAAATTACTAAAGCAAATAAGAAAATAAAATAAATTTGGGTTGCCTTTTAAAAAGCACCTTTGTTTAATGTCATTGGCTCGACATTTTCATTATTCGTCTTAAATTGGATATTGAATTAGAATTTCTTCCACATCTTGAAGAAGAATATCTTAATGGTCTCTTAACAAGAGGTAGTTAAAGAAACTGAGAATGTCCAATAACAACCTCGGTTCCCACGTCAAAGCTTGTAAATTAGGCGACCAAAGTTCATAATAAGTCAATGGTAATTTCACGTTATCGGTGCCATATTCTTGAGGCTTCAGTACCTCCTTCTTGTGCATTGGATCTAAAATTTTTCTTCAACCACAAGATTTTCTCCAAGTTCACCCAACTTTTTGTCATTGACCTTCCTACAATGCAACAAAATTAATTCAACTTTATCGTGTAAATCCAAAGAATCTTGTGTCACGTAATCAATCTTGTCCTCGTTGTGTACCTTATACACTTCACTAGGATGTTCTACCGAATCATAAAAATTAAATTCGACAACCTTACCATCGAACTCCATAATAATTGTACAGTTAAAGACATCTAGTTTGGTTCTTGCAGTTCTAAGGAACGGTCACCCTAATAGGATTTTAGAAGTACCCAAAAAGTCGTCATCCTTACTATATATGACGTAGAAATTTGTAAGAAATATTAATTTGCCAACTTTAAATAAACATTTTCCAACATTCCTTCTGGGTATACTGTAGAGTTGTCTGCCAATTGGAGGCTAATCTCTATATCTTTCAAAGGACTAACATTAAGTGATTCATAAACAAATAATAAAATTATGTTAAAAGATGAACCCAAATCACAAATAGCTCTCTTAATGCCTACATTACCTAATTTGCACGAAATTGAAAACATACTCGAGTCTTCTCTTAAGGAGTATTTTATTCTATATAAGAGTGGATGCATTATCCCCCATACTTACCTTTTCAAAATCGGTGGGATTCTTCTTGTTAATGTAGAATTCCTTAAAAAATTTTGCAAAATAAGGTATATTTTTCATAGCGTCCAGTAGTGGAATGTTTACCTCATTTTTGTTGAAAATCTCAAGGATTTCTACATTGCCTTTTTTGCTTTTGTTTCCCACTATCCTTCCAAGAAAAAGACTACGCATCAACTCATCTAAATGTAACACCCCAAATTTGGGCCTAGAAGTTTCGAGGGTATTTTAGGAATTTTAGCTTATATGTGCTCGAAATTTTGTGAGGTTGGTAATCGGTAATGTTTTCGACAATGGCTATTAGGAAATTAAGTCAATTTTTGAAAATTGAGTTTTAAATACATTTAATTTTGAAAATATGACTGATTTGTAAAATAGTCAAAACTAAGGGTTTTTATGAAGTAGTTAGACCAAAATTTTAAATTCAACCTAAAACCCCCCATTCTCAACATATTTTTGAAGATAGCTTTCTCCTTCTCTATAGCGTTTTCGTCCTTTGCTCTTCCTTGCTCTCCTAATTGATTTTTGATTTCCAAACTACATTACTTTGATTTGTATCATTTCCAAAGCCTTAAACCTTCATAAATATTCAAGAAAACATCCAAAAACCTCACGAATTCCATTCATCTACATATTCATCTACGACCAATTTCCAACCTTTAAACTACACAAAACTACACGTTTTAAGGTACCAATATTTTTTGACAAGTTTTGGCTATTATGACAAAAAATCATTAAAACTTGAGAAATTCTTAACGAAACTTCAATGTAGCTTTAGGAACCTTCTAATCATGTTAAAAACAAGTTGAAAAACACTTTGAAACCACATTTTAATCCACAATCGCCCACCATTAACAACCAAGTTTTGGCTTATTTAAATTATGTATTTTAATGGCTAAAAATTCAATTTAAGAGACTAAATATCATTTAAAACCAATAGGAGGACGAATGGTTACCTTTAATGGAGGAAAAATGAGCTTGATGCAAATTTGGGAAAACCCACTCTTGAAAAAGATGATGAAATTAGTGAGGTTTTTGGATGTTTTCTTAAAGATTTATGAAGATTTAAGGCTTTGGAAATGATAGAAATCAAAGTGATGTAGTTTGGAAATCAAAAATCAACTGGGAGAGCAAGGGACGACAACATTATGGAGAAGGAGAAAGCTATCTTCAAAGATATGCTAAGAAAGAGGGTTTTTAGGTTGAATTTAAAATTTTGGTCTATCTGCTTCATAAAAATCTCACTTTCAACTCTTTTACAAATCAATCCTATTTTCAAAGTTAAAGGTATTTAAAACTCACTTTTCAGAAATTGACTTAATTTCCTAATAGCCAATGTCAAAAACATTATCAATTACCAACCTTACAAAATTCCAAGCACATATAAGCTAAAATTCCTAAAATACCCTTGAAACTTCTCAATTTTAGGGTGTTACAATTCTCCCCCTTTGAAAAGAATTTTGTCCTTGAAATTCCCTACAAACACGTTACTTGTTTAATCATAGAATTTGCTACTTTTATTTCTAAACCGACCATTACACTTTAGCTACGCACTCTGATTCCTATTCTCCCTATCTTCCTACCACTTTCCTTAATGATTCTATTCACTACCACAAACTATTCTACGATAATTTTGCTAGCAATTTCCTCTATTCACTACGACACTCTTGTCTAAAGAACTCATAATCTTTTTTTTCCCTAATTCAATAATCACTATTAGGATTCTCCACTTATGAGCTAAATCACTCATAATTTACTAAGGCATAGAACCAAAATCTACCAATGAGAATAAAAAAGTGATTACAAGGCAAAAATATCCTCAATTTCGTCGATCGAAACTTGACCCTGTGGCTCCTCAACAGTATAAACCCGAGTAGGACCTCTAGACTCGACCTATGTAGCAATAGTATAAGTAACAATTCGCTGCCTAACCAATCTTCCATTACCTCTACCACGACTATGACCTTTTGTAGGCCTAGATACTGGCGCAAAACTCTGAGTTTATGAAACCTCAACTCTGTTTGGACAATCCATCAGAAAATGTTCCTTTGAACCATACTTAAAACAACTACCTATCAACTTACGATGCTCACCCAAGTGCCTACGCTCACAATGTGCATAAAGCGTCCATCCAGTACCATTCGATGAACGACTAGTACTAATTATAACACTATCTTGCTGCCCAGACTGACTTGGTTGTATTTTGTGTCATGCACGCCCATCAGAACCCTGAATATCACATATTCTCTTAGACGATCGTCCAGATACACCATCAGAAGTCCTCTTACCTGATTCAATTACCACAAAATGAGGCAGGTTAACCAAAGTCTCCGTAACTGTTTTGGCTTTCTCAACTAACTCATCAAACATCTCCACATTCTGAGTTACCAAATAAACCCAAATCTTACGATTATAACCAAAACAAAACCTCTTATATCGATCCCTCTCAGAAATAATCATCCTAGAAGCGTACTGACTAAGTCGCACGAATTTAGCCTCATAATCAGCCATTGATAAATCTCCCTAAACCAAATCCAAAAACTTACGCTTATGAGCCTCCATATACTGCTCGCCCATAAACTTCCTCTTAAAAACCTAGAGAAAGTAAATCCAAGTCAATCTATCAGAAACAATACCTCTTCTAACGTATTCTACCAACGATGAGCCTCACCATCAAGTAAAGACACAGCAAGACCCAAATTCTTCTCATCAGGATAGGATATCTACTTGAGGGTCTTTTCAACTCCTTCCAACCAATACTCAACTATGGTCGGATTAGTACCTTTCACTCCAGAAAATTCCTTACCACCCAATGCCCGAAGATGTTCAAGCGTCAACCCTCGATTAATAGGCGTAGAATTGGCAAGTGCTGGAGTAGGGTTAACACTAGTAATCCGTTGAAACGCTCCAATTATCACTTCCACCAGAGGGCTTACACCCTTATTAGGTATGTTCATTCTACGTGATGGCATAGGAGGTACAGAGGATGTACAATCCTCTTAAGCATTAGCTCTCACATTCACACATTTATGTGGCATATCGTACTAGTCTAACATACACAAACAAATAAAAAAGGTGTGAATATGGAGGAAATGATCCAAGTCTTGTTCCTGCAAGTAAATTTTAGAATTAAAGGCAATGTGTTTCTATTCCTACCTCACATGCATCACAACAAGAGACATCTTATGCAATTAAGCATTCAGAATAATTTAATCACTTGGAATTATAAATTCATGGGTTACAAAACCCCAATCAGCATATTAACAACAATTACCTAGGCCCGAGTGTTATTGAACCTTGGCTCTGATACCACCAAATGTAACACCCTATACCCAGCCCGGTTATCAAGCCCGAATACTAGGATGCTACACTACTGTCTCGCATCATGTTCATCTTAAATCATCACATCATTACTCATGCATCTTCTTTTTTTATTTATTATCATAGTGTTTGCATGAATTGTAAGTCATACATTTACTTTTTTATCGATAAAACATGTCAAGCATTCATTAAATAAACATAAAATAAGTACTAAACTTGTATTAGGACCACTTAGCAAAATTTCTCAAAACTGCTACGTAGGTATCAATACTGAAAATGAGGTATCGATAATTTCTCAAGTGGTATCGATACCACTTGGACAATCGATACCCAACTAGCTTACTGTTTGTCGACTTAAAAACCCAGCTTTCAAAAAATATTGGTACCACTAGAAAAGTATCGATAATTTTACCCCAAGTATCGATACTAATTTACAAATTGTATCCTACACTTCTGAAAATCACAGAGATATCATTTTTAAAACCTAAATATCGATACCTCTATTCCAAACCATAAAAACATAGCATTCAACATCACATATTTCATTCAAAATAGGTTCTAAACATCATGCATCAATTATCTCGTAAAATAAACACCAAAATGTCTTAAATAATAGTCCCAAATCACCATATTTTAAGTCCACAAATTACCAAGCATAATAGGCATGCAAACAACCAGATATCATAGCAAAACCAACATAAAGTCTACCACATTGCCTTTTATTCCCAAAAACACAAATAATTAAAAGAACACCTAGTAATAGCAACTAAAGCTCTGGCTTAGATCACCCCTCGAGACCACACTGCTCACACCTACACTACTTATCTACAATAGTTAAAAATGAGTGGGTGAGCTTAACAAGCTCAGTGAATGCTCAGAATAACCACTACGTAAATAAGTCATAATACATCAATAAAGTAGACATGCAACATAATCATAACTTCTACCGCTATGTCATGTTTTGCATAGTTAATCATCTTTCAGAATATTTACACATTAATCACATGAATATTTAATCACATATTACAACACATATTAGTCATATTTAACCACTTTTAGTCACATTTTATGATAGTTTGGCTCTTGAGGATATGAAACATAATGTGGACTCTATCACCACACCTCGGATAGATGAATCTCCAACACACCGCATAGACTCATAAGTTTTAAATATGTATATGAATGAATTTTTTTGTGTGAAAAGATTAATTGTAAGCTAAGATATTCAAATTTAAAGTTTTCATGTCGAAGGTTTTAGTTAATAAGTGAACATAGCTTAGGCTATTATTTTTTATTGTTTAAGGTGAGTTGCTGACTAGTTGTTGATTGTATGTTTGTGTAGTTTATCTTGTTGAAGTGTTGGAGTCAATAGGACCTTCAATAAGTAGAGATAAATGAAAAGAAAAACTTGTCTAAGCTTTTGATTTTTCGATGAAAATGACATTTTTGGTGAGTGTTTTGGAATAGCTGCTCATAGATGATTTATTGTGTAATTGGGAATTTAGAGGTAGCATAAACCCCTACTCTAAATTTCAAATGTAAGTGTTCTCACACCTATGACTAAATGTGATATATGTATGCTTGTGAAATTGTGAAACTATGAAATTATGAACATATATAATATGCTATGACATATGTTATAAGTTTACGATGACTGATGTGAAAGTGAATATGAGAGTTTGTTGTTCATGCCATGTGATAGTAAATATGTAGGTATGTCAGTAAATATGTGGGTATGTTATTCATGCCAAGTGAGTATGTGGGTATGTTATTCATGCCATGTGGCAGTGATTATAATGTGCTAATGATGTGAATATGCAGTAAATATGTGTGATAAATTGGTAAGTAAATATCTGATAATAATGTGGATATTTTGGCCTTATGATCTTATGAGACCATTGGATATATTTGGCATGACATAGGATTGTGAATAGTCACCTTTGTGATGTGATTTTAGGGCGTTGAAGCCCAGAGACAGTTTTCGGAGAGATAAGGGAATGTGAGCTAAGCTCCATTAACTGGGATATGTGTGTTTTGTGTGTTGAAAAGTATTAGCTATAAGCTTCACTTATGGGACATGATTGAATCTATGAGTCATTTTGGTGCATTGGGGATTTGTGTATCTAATGTGTGGTGGTAGAGTTTACATTATGTTTTATATCCTCAAAAGCCAAACTATCATAAAATGTGTCTAAAAGTGGTTAAATGTGATTAATATGTGCTGTAATATGTGCTTAAATATTCATGTGATTAATGTGTAAACATTCATGAAAGATGATTAAATGTGCAAAACATGACATAAGAGTAGAAGAAGTTATGATTATGTTGCATGTCTACTTTATTAATGCATTATGACTTGTTTATGTAGTGGTTATTTTAAGCATTCATTGAGCTTGTTAAACTCACCCGCTCCTTCTTAACCACTGTAGATAAGTAATGCTAATGTGAGCGATATGGTCTCGAGGGGTGATCCAAGCCAGAGCTTTAGTTGCTATTAGTAGGTGTTCTTTTAATTATTTGTGTTTTTTGGAATAAAAGGCAATGTGGTGGACTTTATGTTGGTTTTGCTATGATATTTGGTTGTTTGTATGCTTATTGTAAACAGCCCATTTTGCCCGGGCTTGTAACAAACCAAAACCAAAATAAAAAATAAATGTACAAAGTCTTTACAGTCCATTTACAAGCAACGGCCCAAGCACCAGTAACCCAGATTACAAAATGAAACCCAATAACACACAAACTAACCCAACAGACCTGAACCTAAACCAGCCCAAAAAATGCCCAAACTTAAAATAGTTTCAAACCTAGGGTTTCTGGAGAAACCCTAGGCGCCAGAAGAACCCTTTCCTTGCGCAAAGAGCCAACATCTACCCTGCTTTTACTTGTAAAATCAGCTCCTCGCACCCACCTTCAGTCTGCCCCCTCGATCACACCGCATTCACCACCAGGATCCTCGCTCAACCTGCAAAAGGAAACAAATCACAACAAAGAGGGCGAAACAATGGTGAAAGTAGAAATTTGTGTTTCCTTTTTCTTTCATTTTTCGAGTTATAAAAGCATAGAATAGACTTGTAAAAGGGATACAAAAAAAAAAAGAGACAAGAAATACACAAAATACTCAGAGAATAAAAGAATCACTAAAACCGAAGGTGATTTTCGATTTATATTCGTGCTATTTAATTTATTTATTCATGTTAATATTGAATGTACTATAAATAAAACAAAGCAAAGCCCTTTACCTTTCTAAACCACGCATAAAAACGAAGTCTCTAGCGATGAGTACGGCGGCGTGTATGGAGGCGCATGTGACGGCCTCCATTTGAGCCCTGGCGAAGGCCAAAGGGCAGAGAGCATTTAAAAGGAGGGGGCTCTCTGATTTTTTTTATTTTGTGTTTAAAACTGAATTTTTTTTTTTTTTAACTTATATAAGTAGAAGAGAACGGCGTCATTTTGACTAAAAGGACCCGCGCGTCGACCGGGGACCCGATTAGGATAGCGTGTTTTCAAAAATGAGAATTTATCCCTTCAATCCTCCCGCTTTTTTATATTTTTTATTCGATTTAATTTTATTTTTATTTATTTTTAATTTGACCTACAAGTTTAACTACTTTCCAATTTAGTCCCTAGGGCTCTTTAAAGGCTGGGATCAAAACGTCGTAGTTTTTAAACTTGGCATAATTTCCATTTTAACCCCTGTGATTTAACGCGCATTTTAATTTAGTCTTTCATATCTGTTTAAATTATTTTTTAAACCCCTGTTTCTTTGTTTTAATTTTTTAATCCTTTTATTTTATTATTTTAATATTGTAATAAATTATTTTACTATATCAAATAGTCTATTATTTTCTTTATTATTTATATATTAGTACATTAATAGTATAAATTTATATATATATATATATATATATTTCTATGCAATATCTTTATATATTAAACTATTATTATTTATTAATTTTTATTTAACTTAAAATTATTTTCATTATATATTATTTTTATATAGTAATATTATATGTTTTCAAAATCTTTATATTATATAATATTATATTATGTCATATATTATTTTAAAATTTTTATTTTTATAAAATTTATTTATATTTTATAACATGTTTCACTTATATTATTTATATTATATTTTTGAAAATATCTTTATTCAAAATTATTATATATATATATTATGTATTATTTTTTATATGTATTAAATTATATATTTATTATAATATTCATTTAGTATTTTTTATTGTTTTATATATATTGCTTTATATATTTTTTTTGTCTATGCAATGTCCTTTTATTCATTCATTATTTTATGATTACTATAGTGTAGTTATTTTAGTTGTATTTTATATTGTTTTTAATATTTATGTATGATAGTTTATAAATGCAATATTGTCACATGGATTATTGTTCAAAATAAAAATACATTTTTTGCAAGATTACTATATTTTAAAATAAGGCAATGTTTTTTTTATATAGAAATTCGGGAAATAGTGCCCTAACGTGCTGGGTTGCGATTTTCCGTTTGGCTAAATAACTAAATATCCTTTTAATAAATTTTGTAAATCATAAGATGATTTTGATTACAAAGGTTTTAAAATATCGTGTCCTATCGTGCTGGATGTGATGTTTATATTCCTTCGGAACAAAGAAATCTCAAGTTTTAAATCAAAAAAATCTATTCTTGGGAATTCAAAACGTTGTGTCCTAACTTATTGGATATGATGTTTCGTATTTCGAGATAGTGATTTTCTAAAATAAAGACGTGCTTAGTTTTGAAGTCATAAGATGCTATATCCTAACTTACTTGGTATGGTGTTTTATTTCTTTGAGATAGGTAAGTCATGGTTTTTCTTCTAATAAATGAATCTTATTTTAAAACTTCTTAAATTTCAAACATTTGGACATGATTCTATCGATTAGGTACCAATTTTTGGGCATTATGAGGGTGCTAACCCTTCCTTGTACGTAACCGACTCCCGAACCTGTTTTCTTGTTTTCAGTAGACCAAAATCAAAATTTTTAAAATAAAACGTTTTACAAGGCGATCCAATCACACTTAAGTAAAAAGGGATTGGTGACGACTCTCATTTTTATTTTTAAAGTCGATCCCCGTTTTTTAAATCGATTTTAAAAATGGTTTCAACAGCTTGGTGACTCCACTGGGGAAAATAAGAGAGTCAAGCCGTAAAATTGATAATTTCATGTCCTTTTGTCCAAATTTAAAATTCTGGTTTTTTAAAAAAATATGATCCTTTTATTGCATGTGGTTCTAAATATATTTCTCCGCATTACACTGCATGACAATCATGGTCACACCCTTAAGTGGGAGCGAGAAGCTATGCTTCGTGAGATTTTCACCTCCGCATGGGCTAGTGGATTGCTTTCGGAATACATCTGTACCTATGTCTTCGTGAAGTTTTCACTTATGCATGGCCATAGGGAAATGTATTCCCCTGAACTGAACTCGGTCCATATGAGCTTATAATGGGTGAGGACCGAGGAATCTACTGGTCTAGTACCTCAACTTTAGAACTAAACCGCATATATTGAACTCAAAGAGACCACCTTAGGTAAAACTATGTCAAACCTTAGTGGTCACCCAGATAGGTGTTTGTTTATTTTACTTTCTTTATACTTTATTCCATGGTACGAACTTGTTGTGTTTTATTCTTTTGTGCATATCATTTCATACTTTAAAGAGGTATCGATTCATGGTCAGTTTCTAAAGTTAAAAAGCTGGTTATGGAGAATGAATTCCTTGATAAAGTGGAGGACAATGCAGTCGTCCGTAAATGGTCAGAGCAAAGGCAATTAGAGAAAGGTGATAGCTTAGTTGAGGGGCATATGTTGAACTACAGATTTCACTCATATTAGTGTCACGCAAAATAAGCTTCAAGAGTTGAAGGGCATATGGACCCAGTGGGACGATGAGGAAAATCAGTTGTTCTATCGTAATTATGGTGACCTACCTTACTTGCTCGATGTCAAAGTAGACAAGTATTTATTTCGTGCTATGGCTTAGTTTTGGAATTCCTCTTATAGTTGTTTCACTTTCAAGAAAGTAGACTTAGTACCTACGGTAGAGGAATATATGATCTTGCTTCGTTGTTCGAGAATCCAAGTCGACAGAATTTATTCTAGGGCTGCTAATGTCTCAACCTTTGTGAAGAATTTAATGAATATCACGGGGATGAGTGAGTAGTGGGTTACAGCCAGAATTCAAGAGAAAGGTGAAGGTAAATGAGTTCCTTGGGGGAATTTGAGGGATCTAGTCCTAACACATCCAGATGCAAAGAAGAAGATTTACATCTTCGCCTTGTGTATTTATGGTTTGGTACTCTTCCCTAAAGCTTTAGGACATGTAGATGAAGCAGTTATCGATTTATTCGATCGACTAGGCAAAGAAGTCACGCTTGTACCTGTGATCTTGGCCGAGACATTTAGATCTTTGAATCCATGTCAGAAAAAAGGCGAAGGCAGGTTCATTTGGTGCACACAGTTGTTGTTGGCTTGGTTCCACAGTCATTTCTGGAAGGTAGAGAAAGTGTCTTATTAGGTTTTATCTGAGAGTTACTCTCCATTGAAAGAGATGGTAGCTATACTGGGAAGAGAGGACGTGTCTGAGAAGAATTGGATAGCGCTACTTCAAAATCTCTGAGAGGAAGACGTTGAGTGGAGATCCCCTTGGATGATTCTAGATGAAATTTTTTATCGATGTGGGAGTTTTGACTGGGTTCCTTTACTTGAAATTTGGGGAGCTGTTGGATACGCTCCTCTACTTGTATTAAGACAATATGGATCGAGACAGTTCGTACCTACAACATATGGATTGGTTCAGTGTGATTTCTCATATAAAGGGGACAATTATAAGAAGAGAGTTAAGGAAATTTCTGGTGCTTGGAATCAGACTCATAGGATGAAGAGGTTATCCGCAGGTCCGATGATGACTCCAGAATACATTGGATGGATGATTAGAAGGGTTAATGATAAGATCCCTGAGATGAATCCAAAAAGACACCCGATCAAGAGATGAATGCTTGCAAGTGGTCCCATCCAAGTTAGAAATTGTGAAGTAATATTTGGAGAAGGGCTAGATGTGGACGTGCAGAAATCAGAGGCCAAAAAAGTAAAAAAAGGGAAGAGAATAGTTGAAGAAGATCTGAGTGACTTAAAGACGGAGTATAAAAAGCTGCGTCTATCAATGAAAAATGTCAAATTAGGGAAGACTTCACAATAGTGGCAATAAGAGATACAAATGGAAAAAGCCAAAGCTGACCATTGGGAGAGAAAGTTCCTAGAAATGCAGATGCGAAATGAATCCCTAGGAAAGAGTTTGGCAGAAAGCCAAGAAGAGAAATGTGGACTAAAGGCTAGAGTCACTGAACTAGGACGATCTCTTCATTACCATCGAAATCGTAATACTACAATTGAGTTAAGATCAAACCTGAACAAGATCTAGGAAATGAAAGGTAAGATTGAAGAGTTAGAATCAGCATTGCACAGTTGTGAACATCGGATCAAGCTTCTTGAAACAAGAGATAAGCATTGGAAAGAAGAGCATCACCATTCTCATGATCAAGTTAGGAGTCGAGATTACCTCATTGGTGAAGTGATAGTTCAGATTCAAGAGGTAGCTGATCATCTACAGACTTTGGCATCACAGGCTGATATGTTGAGCATAAAGAATGAGCTACATGATCGATTGTAATCAAGAGCTAGTTTCATTACTTGGGAAAATCAAAACTTTAGGACTTAGGGCGAAAGTATATTTGTAGTCCATTTTATGTAAAGGATTTTGTTTTCTAATAAAGTTTTCTAAAATGAAGTTGAATCAGAATCGATGTCTCTTTGCGTTCATGCATTTGCATTACATCATTTACATTAGACTTTAATTAGGTAAAATTATCTCAGTTAACTTGGAAAACATGGAACAAAGATTGGAGAGAATAGAGCAATTGCAAAAATAGATGTAGGGGCAATTAACCAAGATTCAACAAGAAATGCGGGAACAAATGCAAGAATTCCAAACCCTTGAAAGGAATCAAAAGGAAGAGGGAATTGGGGAACAATGTTTCCAAATCCTTGGATACTTGGGAATGTCTTGAATAATGAGATTGTGGAAGAGATCTCTATATTTTTAGAGCTGATCTATAGTAATGTGCAAAACATACTTGTTTCCTTAAGCCTATAGGCAATAAGAACCCTTTTGTGAAATAGGCTTGTGTCTTAAATTCTTATTTCAATAAAATGTATTTTTTGAACAAATATCTGTTTATTCTTTCCATGTATAGACTCTTTTATTCAAATATTCTTTTATTCATTCATATCATACAAATAACCATTTATTGAATCATTTATTCTTTAGAATCTTCCTTTGAGCCTACAATAGGTCTCCAGATATCAATGACATGAGCGACGTTGTTACTGACTCCCTTTTTGAATCAGATATGGGTCTAAGGGATCCAGAGACTTTGAAGATGACAGAGATTGTAACCTACCTCCTTATTTGTTAAGGATGGTAGAACAAGATGAAAAACAGACATTACTCTACAAAACGTCATTGAATATTATGAGCCTAGGAAATGGGTAAAGATCGGAGTCTAGCTCAATACAGAAATAATGCAAGACATCATTGATTTATTTTTAAGAATTAAAAGATGTTTTGCACGATCATATCAGGACATGCCCAGGCTACTAAGATGCGGGCTAAACATGAGGATCAGGCACTGCCAATCTACATAGAAAGGGATAGTATCAGCTATGCCATATTTAAGGAGACAAGATTCATGTGCCTACTCCAGTTCTTCACAAATTTTCCATATGTGGGGCATGGATATGATAGGGCCAATCTAGTCAAAAGCTTTTATCCAATATTGACTCATTGGCATGGTCATCATTTACTTCACTAAGAGAGTGGAAGTAGCTTCATATGTCAATGTTACAAAGTCGATAGCCATCAAATCGCCAAAAAAAAGATGAAGATGCTAACAGAATGCCATAAAGGATCGCGTTTAAATAGCTATACAAAGTCAAAGTTTATAGTTTGTCCAAAGATCAGGCAGCATATTACAGTGCAACAAAAGTTGCCAAAAAAAAAGGGTGACTAAGACTTGTAAAGATTGGCATAAGAAGCTATCACTACTCTCTATGATTATCGAACGTTAGCCAGGACCTTTGCCGGGGCAATATCTTTGTAACACCCCAAACCTGGTCTATGAGTTAAGACCAGATTTGGTATGTCACACGAAACGAACATACATCTAGTCATCTAATTATTTAAAGAAAACAGATCCTCAAAACTACTTTGGAATTGAAGTTTATTAAAAACCAAGGTAAATTTAAAATCTATGATTTAAGACATAAGAGTTTATAAATTTGAAACTAAAAAAAATATTTGATTAAATTTTTCGAGAAGTTTAAGAGAGTTCAAAAGAAATTTGAAAACAAGATTCTTAAAAGAATTCTTACAGAAAAATTTATGAAATAATGATTTTTAAGAAAAACCCTTTTAGCACGAAAATTTTAGAAAATAAAATAGTCCCATTTAAGTATCTAAAACATAATTAAAATCTATCCACGAGTAAAACATCCATAAAATAATACCAAAGGCCTTATTACAACACCACTGAAATAGAAATTAAATAAAAATACTTAAAAAAGTTCAAAGTTCATATAAACCATTAATCGTAATATGGCCTCCACGAAGTCATCCTCGACCCAAGCCTCCATTACTGATTATTACCTGAGAAGGATAAAGGAAACGGTGTGAGTTACTTAGAACTCAGTGTGTAACCCACTTACCATAGTCCACTAGGCTAAAACCATTTAAGCATTTACTTGGGCCGGAGCCCATTTACAATTGTAACAGTTTAACATGTATAGCATGCAAGTGATATGCAATTCCCCAAACCAAACCTCAATTTCCATCCGCTACACACCACCCGTACCAACCAACACACCTGTGGGGAGCTTTAGTAACCCACCCCGCCAACACACCAACTGGGCAATTAAGCCATATTAAACTGGGCAATTAAGCCATTAAACTGGGCACAAAGCCATTAACTGGGCACAAAGCCATTAAACTGGGCCCGAAGCCATTAAACTGGGCTCGAAGCCATTAAACTGGGCACGAAGCCATTAAATTGGGCACGAAGCCATCTTCTCTTCATCAAATATCCCAACCCATGTAATCATGTATATAAAATGCATAACAATTCATTCATATGATAGTTCCAACATAAGGCCCATAAAAGAATTATTACACTTTGGCCCATATTACAATTTGGCCCATTTCATCTCATATCACACTTGGCCAATTTTATCAAATAACTCATATGGCCCATTTATCACTTTATATCATTTTAGCCCATTAAGGGCGATTTCAAAATTTTCATGATTTTAATACCGATTTCATGATCTTATCACTAAAGTATTAATTATACCATATTTTTCGATTTTACCAACTTTTGCGATTTTTAATCCAATGCTTAATAACGGTATAGTCATCTAACCCATGAAATAAGTGTGAGACTACACACCTAATTACGGTGAGGACTACACTTTCCCAATCGTCGATACCTAAATACATATCACACTCGATTAGAATACTAACACTTAAAATAAATCTATCCTAAAGTAGGCGATCTAGATTTTTACCCTCGGAATCTCGAACAACAACTATTTGTCGGTTCTCCCCAGTTGACGATTCACAACCTGGTGGAAAATCCTGAATAGTTAATGGCTTCGAACTACGAACAACTTCGAATAATGGATTCTCCCCGGATGAGGGTCTACAACCCGATGGAAAATCTCGGATTGCCGAAACAGCCCTTCACTTGAATCTAGAGGGAATAGCAAATCTGCCCTTCTTCCGAACACTATTCACCACCCTTTTCGACCCTATCTTGCTTGCCTCCATTGATAAAAGAATATTAGTCCAACTAATATTTTGGAAATTAAGTCTATAGGTTTTAAGGGTGAAATCAGCTTACCACGAAATCTTATGTTCACGAAATGAAAATCGAGCGATAACGTCCCTAAGATAAAATTAATTAGTAACCCATATTTAACGAAAAAAATCGAGTAATATGGATGTCCTTGATAGAAACCCTTACCTTAACACTTTGAACCGAATCCTAGCGATTCACGATGATTACGAATACTCTAAGTTTCGACCTTCTCTTTATCACTATAAAGACGAAAAAGATTATCTAAGAGAAAGGGATAGAGGATGCTATTTTCGGTCAAAAGACCCTCCCAAACCAATATGTATATTCGTCAAAAGAAGAAAATAAAGAATCGAAGAGGGTTCTTGTCGATTGATTAAAACGAAGGTTGAAAGAATGATTAATAAGAAAAATATATGTAAAGAGGGAGATTCGGCTATGAATAAAAATTGAAGAAAATGGTGTTAGCACCATTCGGCCATGGGGGAAAGAAAAGAAAAAGAAAATGGCCTTTGTGTTTTGGTGATTTCGGCACTAGGGGAAAAAGAACTTGAGAGGTTAGGCAAATTTTAGACCAAATGGTCAAAAAAATTGACCAAAAGAAGAAAACAAGATGTTCACTAATGCACAAAATGTATTCGGCTAGAGAGAGAAAGATGAAAAGAAATGTTTTGTGAAAAGCACAAAATGACCAAAATGAAAGTGACCAAACTTGCTACCATCCTTACCAATGCTTCCAACAATATTCGGCCACCCCCTAGCCCCCAAAACCGTCCAAGTTCATGGACAAAGTTTGGCCATTCCAAACTTTCCAAAACACACCCCATAAAGAGTGCCTTATGTCCCCTTACATACCATAAGCTCATGATTCCTTTCCCTATCTTCAATTCTTACCTTAAGCCATTAGCCATCTTGCTATAAAAATATAAAGTCCAACCTATCAAAAATAGAGCTTGGCCGGCACATGCTAGAAGAGTGCAAAAATTAAAGTCACAAAATGCATACCATGGGATTCGAACCTCTTCCCTCAAGCAACACTCATGGCGCCAACTCCACTTTACTACTAGCTCACTTATGCTAACTTTTGTCACTTAATTTTCTTAAACAACAAGGTTATCGGTTCCACTTCAATAAAGTACTCATTACTAAAATTTATTCTAATTTCAAATAAATCCCGAGCCTTCTCAAGAATATATTAAACACACAAATTTATTCATTCACTAACTAAGCACCAAAATTATGCAACACATAATTTTTTTTAGGATGTTACAATTCTACCCCCTTAAAGAAAATTTCATCCTCGAAATTTACCTGGTTAAAATAGGTGAGGATATTGTTGCCGAATTGCATCCTCAGGCTCCCACGTAGCTTCCTCCGCTCCGTGATTACGCCATAGAACCTTAACCAACGGTACCAACTTCTTTCCTAGCACCTTAACATCACGGTCTAAGATTTTCAATGGTTCCTCCTCGAAAGAAAAATTCGGCCTTATCTCAACTTCTTCTACCGGTACTATGTGAGATGGATCCGATCTATAACGCCTCGGCATAGAAACATGGAAAACACTATGAATCGACTCAACTTGAGGTAATTCAAGTCGATAGGCCACCGGGTCCTATACGCTTCAACACACTGCAGACGGTCCAATGAACCTAGGGCTCAATTTTCCTTCCTTCCAAATCAAAATCTTCTTCCAAGGTGAGACTTTCAGAAAGACCTGATCTCCCACCGCAAACTCAATTTCCTTACGCTTCAGATCCGCATTCGACTTTTGTCTATCCGAAGCTTCCTTTAACCGTGCTCGAATCACTTTTACCTTTTCTTCCATCTCAGATATCAATTCAAGACCCACTAACTGCCATTCCCCCAATTTAGTCCAACAAGTAGGGGTATGACACCTACGACCATATAACGCTTCATAGGGTGCCATTTGGATACTGGATTGATCACTGTTATTATACGCGAACTCTGCCAATGGTAGAAAATCTTCCCAACTACCTCTGAAGTCAATCACACAAACCCTTAACATGTCTTCCAAAATCTGGATTACTCTTTCCGATTGACCATCTAACTGAGGATGAAAAGCTGTGCTGAAGTTTAACTTTGTTCCCAAAGCCTCATGCAAAGCTTTCCAAAACCGTGATGTAAACCTAGGATCCCTGTCCGATATAATAAACACTGATACCCCATGTAACCTCACGATCTCCGATGCATACAATTTAGCCAACTTTTGCAGCGAGTGATCTATACGAACTGGTAGAAAATGGGCTGTCTTTGTCAATCGATCCACTATCACCCAAACGAAATCTTTCTTAGTAGGTGTTAAGGGTACCCCACTAACAAAGTCCATCGTTATCTGCTCCCATTTCCATAAAGGAATCTTTACCGGTTGCAATAAGATCGACGATAATTGATGTTCCACCTTCACTTGTTGACAAGTCAAGCACTTACCCACAAAATTAGTAACCTCCCGCTTTAACCTTGGCCACCAATACTGTTCACGGAGGTCTCGATACATCTTATTTCTTCCGGGGTGCATAGCATAAGGGCTCTATGCGCCTCTCGCAGAATCATTTGTCTCAAATTCGAATCCATGGGCATACAAACTCTTCCATGAAGGCACAACACTCCAACCTTATTCATTCCAAAATCCCCTATTACACCACTTTCAACTTGTTGCATTAACGGACCCAACTTTTCATCTGATAACAGCTTCTCCTTGATCTGTTCTAACCACAGAGGCTTCACCTGAAGTTTCACTAGCAGACTGCCATCTTCATACAAACTGAGATGAGCAAACATTACTCTTAACTTCGATACCACCCTCCGACTCAACACGTTTGCCACCACGTTAGCCTTTCCAGGATGATACTCGATTGAGAAGTCATAATCCTTTAACAGCTCCACCCACCTCCGTTGTCTCAAATTCAACTCCTTTTGGGTAAGGAGATACTTAAGACTCTTATGATTCGTATAAATGATAGGCTTCTTACCGTAAAGATAATGCCTCCAAATCTTTAAAGCAAAAACCACCGCATGACCAATTCTAAGTCATAAGTAGGATAGTTGACTTGATGCGTTAATCGACGAAGCATAAGCCACCACTTTTCCTTCTTGCATCAGCACACATCCTAAACCCATGTGTGACGCATCATAGTAAACAATAAACTCTTTTCCAGCCTCAGGTTGAATCAGTATTGGCGCTTCCTTCAAAATCTTCTTTAATTTCTCGAAACTCTCTTGCT
The DNA here is from genome assembly GCA_025506655.1 of Gossypium rotundifolium. Taxonomy (NCBI): domain Eukaryota; kingdom Viridiplantae; phylum Streptophyta; class Magnoliopsida; order Malvales; family Malvaceae; genus Gossypium; species Gossypium rotundifolium. The sequence goes on from CP106728.1 coordinate 150,443,354, forward strand.
ATTTATCTGTCCACACATACGGTACTCCCTTTCGCAATAGTTTTGTTAGGGGTGTAGCAATCAATGAAAACCCCTCAACAAAGCGTCTGTAATATCCAGCCAAACCTAAGAAACTCCGAATCTCAGCCACTGACTTCGGTGGTTTCGAATCCAAAACAGCCTCTACCTTCCGAGGATCAACTCTGATTCCTTCAGCTGACACCACGTGACCCAAGAAAGTCACTTCTTTCAACCAAAATTCACACTTATTGAATTTGGCATAAAGTTGCTTGTCTCGCAGTATCTGCAATACTGTGCACAAATGCGAGTCATGCTCTTTTTCATTTCTCGAATATACCAAGATGTCATCTATGAACACTACCACGAACCGGTCTAGATAGGGTTGAAAGACTCGGTTTGTAACATCTGAATAGGCCTATGCATTTCAGGTTTAATTGTATGAAATGACAAGTTTCAAGTACTATGAATAAATTTGTGAAACTTTTGGAAACCTAGAAATGCATGGAAATGGAAATGAAAATGAAAATGGAAATGGAAATGGACATTTTGAAACTTAGACATTTTGGAAACTTAGACATTTTGGAAACTTAGACATTTTTGGAAACTTAGACATTTTGGAAACTTAGACATTTTGGGAAACCCGAACATTTTGGAAACTGAACATTTTGGAAACCCGAACATTTAGGAAACTTAAACATTTTGAAACCTAAACATTTTGGAAACTTGAACATTTTGGAAACCCGAGGATGTAAGAAAATGGCAAGTTACTGAGCCATGAAAATTTTAGGAAACTTAGAAATAAGGCCGAATGACAAATTTTAAAGCCCAAAATAGGAGATAAGGGCGGAGGGCCTTAAAAGAAAAAGTTGGTGAATTTTGTCATACAATCGAGCTTGGAAAAGTGGCACAAGTGTCACTTAAGGCTTATGGCTAATGGCTCTGAGTTCGAGTCACATGGAAAGCAATTATTGAAGGTTTAATTTTGTTTCCCAAGGCTAGGGATGGACGGCACATGTTTGATTGAAAGGGAAGAGTTTTATTTTATTAAAACTCGTCAAATTAAAGTGATAAATAGAGGATTTATTTTACTAAGATAAATAAGGAATTAAAGGATGGATTAAAGGTTATTTTAATTTAATAAAGTGATAATTAATGAAGATTAAATTATCACTTGGGAGAAATAGTGGCCAAGTTTTGGACTCTTGGTCTAGCAGATTCAGCTTAAAAGAGGAAAAGAGACTTTTCTCTCATTCACTCCACTTGTCAAATTTTGCTCTTCCTTCTCCCTCTCATTGCCGAAACTTCCCCAAGAAAGGACTCCATCTTTTCTTTTCCTTCCTTTTCCATTGCCTAGTCAAAACTCTTCTCTCCCAATCTCGGTTAGATCTCCATAGCCGGATCTCAAGAACCCAAGACAAGGAAACAAGTGATTAAAGGTTTCAAGGTAAGTTAAGCCATTCAATTTTCTTTCTTTCTAGTTGCCAGAAAGTAAAAGGCTTAATTCCTATTCTCTTTGATCATGGCCAGAATATACAAGGGATCTCGGGTTTCCACCATCGTTGAACATAAAGATCAAGGATCTAAGGTAAGAACAATTGATTCTTGTTCTTCTAAATCGATTTAAATCGAGGCTTAAGAAAATAACCTCTCTTTTGTCTATGGTCAATGTTAGAGGAGAAGTTTGGGATTTCGGATCCGAGGAAAATTAAGGTAAGACACATTCGACTAAAGGCCATCTACCACTTATTAAAGTTAGATCAAGTCTAACCTATGATCTTTAGGGATTTCGACAGTATTCAAGACAAAAGGGACTTTCGGGTTTGGAATCTCTAAGGTAAGCCTCTAAAATATTCGCTAAGGGTTGTGTGAGTATCTAAATCCATTCCTTAATTTTTGAAAAGCCAAAAACTAACCATATTGAACTACAAGGGTTGGCGAATATCAAGTAGAGGAAAACCCAAACTTCCGGATTTGTGTAATCACCAAATCGGCAAGGTGAGTTTTTCCTTACAAATCCTACTAGGATTTGGTTTTGATTAAAAGGGTTTATTAATGTGTGTTAATGGATGGGCGAATATAGGATTAATAGATCTAAAATTAGATCGATTCTCAAGATATCAAGGAAACTATTAAGCGAAAAAGGTGTGTACCCTTACTATTCTTCGATATATTTTGGTTAAATATTTCAATGTATGATATGAATAATATTATGAATGTGGCTAAGTACCACACATGTGACAAAAAGTACCAAGGTACGTTTCCTACTTCTGATAGGATTGTGATAAAAAAAAAATGTTATCTTAATAACATGCGAATATATGAATATAAACATGAAATTAAATTATGCTATATATATATACATGTCTTGGGCCATTCGGGATTTATGTGAAAGGGGGAGAACAGGTGTTGACTTCGGTCTCACCAACGAAATATGTTGACTACGGTCACATTGCGAAATTTAGGTGTTGACTTCGGTCTCACCAACGAAATATGTCGACTACGGTCACATTGCGAAATTTTGGTAACTTCGGTTACAATAGTGTCTAATGACACAACGTGGAGAGTAGCGGATGGAGGGTCGACTTAGTAGTCCCACTTGTGTGCGAGTTGGTACGGGTGGAGAGTAGCGGATGGCTTATAGGTTTGGGTTGGGTTGCATCATGAATTCTATTATTATATGGACTTGATGATTTAAACGTGAATGCCTGAATTATTGATTGATAGTATTGTGTGCACATTGAGTCATTGACTCACCCCATTGTGGGAATTATTTTTTTCAAAGCGATGAGCGGATTTGACCGTAGGTAGACCATGAGGAGGCCATGCATCACTTGAAGAATTTATTGAAATTTGGACATTATTTGATTTTAATACCTTTTTAATTTTATTTTGGGTTTATTTGATGTAATAAGGCCATAAGGCCCAAAGTGGATTATTCTTTGTTTTACATTACTTTTAATATTTTGCTAAGATCTATTTTGGACACATTACCTCAAATTGGATTTACAAGATTAAATAAATGGGTTTACAACCTAAGCCCAACTCAAAACAATAGTTTTTCTAAAATTTACAAATTTTCTCTAAGTAACGAAAATGTTTGAAACCGGTTTACTTTAGGAACATACCGGATCCGGTCCATTCTCGTGGTAGGGTGTGGTGTGTTCGATTTAGTATCGAGCCCGTTTTAAACTCTCGGCTGTGGCTCGGCCCAAAACGTTTTCAAAGTGAGCCAAATGATTTTCTTTGAACATAAGCGTGCTTTTGGCATGGCCCCTAAGTCTCCAATTCGATCCCCCGGTAAGTACCCTAACTATATGTGTGATTCATGATTTATATAAGGGTAGAAAAGGCATGGAACGAGAATAGAATGATAGGAACTTGAACCCTAGGATTAGACTACTCAAACACAAACACATAAGACTTAATGTACTAAACCAACCTATGGCAAAGTCAACGAGCTAGTGGTGTGGTAACCCTTGTGCGCATGTCTAGGATTGGATCCCAAGAGCTTGGTATTTAAGCAGTCCTAGTGACTCACCTCCTCTTGCAGGAATCCTACCCGTGCGTAGCTTTGGCTCACCATAACTCGTAGGGCTCAGGTGGTGTGGCAACCTCTCATGCGCATGTCTAGGAATGGTTTCGGTGGGAGCTTGGTATTTAAGCATCCGTGACTCACCTCCTCTCCACACGAATCCTGCACTGGTGCGTAGCTTTATTCACCCCGACCAAGAGGGCTCGGTCATAGGCTAAACATAATGACTAAAACCCGAAAGGAACTAGCCATGTTTTGAAAAAAAGAGAGAACAAAACAACAAACCCTAGTTTTATTCAAACCCTTAAAACTTTTCTTTTAAATCGAGAAAATTATTTTACAACATTTTTCCGAAAAACTCTTGATTTACGAAAATTACAAAAATGCCCTTAGGGGTGAAATTACCAAAACGCCCTTGGTTTGTAAAATGTTCAACTACTCAACAACTTTACCCAAAATTTCAACATTTCATAAACATTCAAAACCCTAATTTGTAAAATACCAAAATACCATGATTTTGGAAAAATTACAAAATTGCCCCTAACTTACAAAATTACCAAAATGACCCTAATTTCCAAAATTTTTGCAACATCCCCATTTTTGAAGGAACACTTTTCGAAAAGAACCCTCAAAGTTTTACAACTTTTGAAATACCCCAAATTTATTAAATTTTTCAAATTTACCCTGATTTGTAAAAATTACCAAAATACCCCTGAGGTCAAAATTACCGAAATACCCCGGTTTAAAATTTTTTTTCAAGTTACCCTAGACTTTGAAGTTTTCAAAATAATTCTTGATAAAAACATCAAGGAACCTTATTTTGACAAAATTACGAAAATGCCCCTCTAGGACAAAATTACGAAAATACCCCCGGGTAGTGGAAAATACCAACAAACAACAAAAACTACAACGTTTCTCTGAATGAACGGAAGTTCATATTTGTTTGATGGATGAATGGAGGAATGGAAAAGACTGTGTGTTGTATGATAATAAAGAACCACTCTTAAATTCTTTTTCATAAAACTTCTTCGATAAATAAGTGGAACAATGACTAATACATAAAATTCCTTAATCGATCTAACCGCTAGAAAATGAGCTCTAGAGGACGTGGCCGTGTGGTCGAGGAAGAGGAAGGATGACCGTGTCGGAACTTGTTAGGTCGGGACAAGGGTCCGACAATGAGATGCCACCGCCACCACCACCCCCACCATCAACGCTTGAGCAAAGAAGCTCGACGGGGAAGTGGTGTGTCGCAAGTCGCTCATGAAGTTTTGGAATTGGTGGCGGTGCAGGGAGGAAATGGAGGAAATCGAAGTCGGTACTGAACGACTCGAGCTAATGGAGCGTAAATGTTTGAGGAGTATCCAATGTGGCACCTAGTACAAATTGAGTCTTGGTTAGAAGCAACGAACGCATCATGGATGAGCTTGATCGACTCGGAGGAAAACTCGAAGGGATGGTAGCATTGTTACGTGATGAAGCGTATCAATGGTGGTTGATTGCTCGTGATGGTACCATAGTGAAAACTTGACCGGGAATTTGTTAAAGAGGCCTTTCGGAAGAAGTATGTGGGAACCGGTATACGAGATGAGCAGAGGAAGGCTTTTCTAGGGTTAGTCAAGGAGTAAGTCCGCCGCAGAATATGAGGCGGAATTTACGAGATTGAGCCGCTATGCTCGAAGGGTAGTGGCGATCGAGCATGAACGCCGTGTTCGCTTTTGAGGACGGGTTGAGAAATGATTTAAGATCATTAATAGCACCGCATCGTGAGCGGAATTCTCTGCTTTGGTAGAAAAGGCCAAGGTGGCCGAGGGGATTAAGGATGCTACTAAGCGCACCAGTGGACAAGAATAAGACCAAAGAGGGTTTGGGTCATCCAGAAAGGGTTACAAGAGGCCTAGGGTTGATGGGCCATGTAATCAACAAGTCGATACAAAGTGCGATTCGTCCTTGTGAATATTGTGGAAAGAGGCATCCGAGGAGTGTTGGAAAAGATAGGAGCATGTTTTGGGTGTGGGTCCAAGGACCATATGTTTAAGGATTGCCCCAAACAACTGGAGACGAGAGCCAACAGAGTTCGTAATGCTAGCCAGATCGGTAGAGGCGGACAAAATTTACTTCGGGCCGTGGTTGAATAACCGTGGTAGTGGTACAAGCGAGGCCGTGGAAACATGTAGAGGTAATACTAATGCTGATGCAAGACAACCGGGTTTGGTTTATGCGGTTCATGAAGGGAAGATGGAGGCGCCGGACGTAATAACCCAGCGTTCTTTATTTTGACAAACCCTACTTTGCTTTGATTGATGTGGGCTCGACCCATTCCTATGTTGCAAGTAGTATAGTGAAAACACTAGGCCTAGACTCGAACTCTCGATAGGTCGATGATCGTAGTAAGCCCATTAGGCCAAACTATAGTGGTAGACAAGATCTTTCTGAATGTACCCTAGAGATTCGGGGAGTGAACTTTAGAGCGGACTTAATGGAGTTACCCTTGGAGAGTTTGAGCTTATTCTTGGAATGGATAGTTAGTGGAACACCGAGCCGTGTTGGATTGTGCTGCTAAACGTATGGAATTAAGAACCGGAGGATGAAGTGGTAATAATGATCGGAGAAAGGAGGAATTATTTGTCTAATGTAGTTTGACCAAGGTGAGAAGATGGTTAAGAAAGGTTGCAAAGCGTTCTTAGCTTTTGTAAGTGCGATAGGTGGGAAGGAGGAAGGTGTTAATGGAGTTAGGGATGGTAAGGGACTTTGTAGATGTGTTTCGGAGGAGTTAATGAATACCCCAGCATGTGGAGGTCGAATTTGGAATTGAACTATTCAGGGACAGACTCATGTCAATCGCTCCATACCAAATGGCACCAAAGGAGTTAGTGGAGCTAAAGGCTCGGATCCAAGAACTGTTGGATCGTGGGTTCATCCGACCAGTGTGTCTCCATGGGGAGCACCGGTCTTTTTGTGAAGAAGAAGGATGGAACTATGCGTATGTGCATAGACTACCGTCAGCTTAAATAAGTGACCATTAAGAACAAGTACCCTTGCCAAGGATCGAGGACTTGTTCGATCACCGAAGAGCCGCATGATGTTTTCGAAGATCGATTTACGGTCGTGGATACCATCGCTAAAGGTGAAGGAGGTCGATATCCATAAGTCCGCTTTTAGGACAAGATATGGTCACTTCGAGTTTGTGGTGATGTTGTTTGGGTTGACAAACGCCCACCAATGCGTTCATGGACATGATGAATCGGATTTTCCAACCCTACTTGGACAGATTCGTCGTCGTGTTCATCGATGATATTTTGGTGTATTCAAGTCGGAGGAAGAGCATGATGAGCATCTCCGAGTCGTGTTGGAAGTACTAAGGGAGAAAAATATGCCAAATTCAAGAAGTGCGAATTTTGGCTTAGGAGGTGGCATGCTTAGGGCATGTGGTATCCGCAAGGAATAAGAGTGGACCCTAGGAAGATCGAAGCGGTTGTTGGATTGGAAGCCACCTAGGTCCGTGGCTGAACCAAGTTTCTTAGGCTTGGCGGGCTATTACATGTAAGGTTCGTGGAAGGATTCTCGTCAATAGCCGCGCTTTAACCAAGTTGCTAAGGAAGGAAGTACCTTTCAATGGACTACTAAATGAAGAAGAGAGCTTTGAAAAGCTTAAGAAGGTACCGACAGAGGCTCCAGTGTTAATTCAAAGGAGGCGTGAAAGGAATTTGTGGTGTCTTGTGATGCTTCGCATACACGGGTTAGGTCGTGTGTTAATGCAAGATGGTAAAGTAGTCGCTTATGCGTCTCGGCAGACTAAGGCCTCATGAGCTTAACTACCCAACTCATGACTTAGAGCTAGCAATGGTGGTTTTCGCCTAAGGTTTGGAGGCACTACCTTTATGGAGAAAGGTCGATTATCTACACAGCATCACAAGAGCCTTAAGTATTTATTAACTCGAAGGAGTTGAACTTGAGGCAACGAAGGTGGGTGGAATTGCTAAAGGACTACGATCGCTCGACAGAGTATCATCCGAGCAAGGCGAACGTAGTAGCCGATGCCCTAAGTCGGAAGGTTGTAACGGATCTACGGGCCTTGTTCGCTCATATAAGTTTATATGATGATGGAAGCCTATTAAGAGTTGCAAGTCGAGCCTACATGGCTAAAGGAAGTGAAGGAGGGACAGCTTGGTGATGATGACTTAAGTATTAAGTTGCAAAGAAGCACAGACAAGGGGATTAGAGGATTATGATGTCAATAATGAAGGAGTATTGTGCTATAAGGGTAAAGTTTGTATGTCAAGAATAAGGAGTTGAGACAAAAGATTCTTCTGAAGCGCATGGTAGCCCCTATGCCATGCATCCGGAGGCATCAAGTCAGATAGAGATCTAAGGAACAATTTTGGTGGTCCGACACAGGCGAAAGTGATCAATTAGTGGGAAATGTTTGACGGTCGACAAGTTAAGGCTGAACACCAAGTTCCATCGATTGCTCCAACCAATCGAAATTCCCCAATGGAAGTGGGAAAGAATTACCATGGACTTCGTTAGTGGGCTTCCCTTACGCCTACTAAGAAGGACTCGGTATGGGTGATTGTGGACCGTTTGACCAAGTCCGCACACTTTATCCCAAATCGAATGGATTATTCTCTTGAAGTTGGCTAAGTTGTATGTGGCGGAAATTGTGAGATTACACGAGTACAAAGTCGATCATCTCCGATAGAGACCCAAGGTTTACGCCTCGATTTTGAAAGCACTTCATCAAGCTTTAGGCACTAAGCTAGACTTCACTACGACTTTTCATCCACAATCGACAGGCGGTCTGAGCAGAGTTATACAAGTGTTGGAGGATATGTTGAGAGGTCGTGTAATGGAATTTCGAGGAAGTTGGGAAGATTACTTGCCTTTAGCTGAATTCGCCACAACAATAGCTATCAAGCCAAGATTCGGATGGCACCATACGAGGCATTGTATGGAAGGAAGTGTAGAACACCTACTTGTTGGACCGAGTTAGGAGAACGCCGAGTTTTGGGTCCAGAGTGGTGGCGTAAATCGAAGAAGGTTGAGTTAATTCGAGCACGGTTGAAGGAAGCCTCGATAGGCAAAAGTCGACGCAGACCTTAAGCGAAAAGGAAATAGAGTTTGAAGTGGGAGATCAAGTGTTCTTGAAAGTCTCACCTTGGAAGAAGGTAATGAGGTTTGGCAAGAAAGGAAAGCTAAGCCCAAGATTTATAGGGCCTTATCAAGTACTAAAGCGAGTTGGGCGTTGGCATACCAATTAGAGTTGCCACCAATTGCGACAAATGCATGACGATTTCATGTGTCCATGTTACGTCGCTATCGATCGGATCCATCCCATGTGGTACCGGTTGAAGAGGTGGAACTAAGGCGGACTTATCCTATGAGGAAGAACCGATTCGGATCTTGGAACGTGATGTGAAAGTACTACGAAAGAAGACAGTTCCCTAGTCAAAGTGCTATGGCGCAATCATGGAACGGAAGAAGCTTTGGGAGATGAAGAGGCGATGAGACAAAGAATACCCTCAATTATTTTAGTTAGGAAATTTCGGGGACGAAATTTTGTTTAAGGGGGGTAGAACTGTAACATCCTGAATAGGGCCTATGCATTTCCAGTTTAATTGTATGAAATGACAAGTTTCAAGTACTATGAATAAATTTGTGAAACTTTTGGAAACCTAGAAATGCATGGAAATGGAAATGAAAATGAAAATGGAAATGGAAATGGACATTTTTGGAAACTTAGACATTTTTGGAAACTTAGACATTTTTGGAAACTTAGACATTTTTGGAAACTTAGACATTTTGGGAAACTTAGACATTTTGGGAAACCTGAACATTTTGGAAACCTAAACATTTTGGAAACCTGAACATTTAGGAAACTTAAACATTTTGGAAACCTAAACATTTTGGAAACTTGAACATTTTGGAAACCTGAGGATGTAAGAAAAATGGCAAGTTCTGAGCATGCTGAAAATTTTAGGAAACTTAGAAATAAGGCCGGAATGACAAATTTTAAAGCCCAAAATAGGAGATAAGGGCAGGAGGGCCTTAAAAGAAAAAGTTGGTGAATTTTGTCATACAATCGAGCTTGGAAAAGTGGCACAAGTGTCACTTAAGGCTTATGGCTAATGGCCCGAGTTCGAGTCACATGGAAAGCAATTATTGAAGGTTTAATTTTGTTTCCCAAGGCTAGGGATGGACTGGCACATGTTTGATTGAAAGGGAAGAGTTTTATTTTATTAAAACTTGTCAAATTAAAGTGATAAATAGAGGATTTATTTTACTAAGATAAATAAGGAATTAAAGGATGGATTAAAGGTTATTTTAATTTAATAAAGTGATAATTAATGAAGATTAAATTATCACTTGGGAGAGTAGTGGCCAAGTTTTGGACTCTTGGTCTAGCATTCAGCTTAAAAGAGGAAAAGAGAGACTTTTCTCTCATTCACTCCACTTGTCAAATTTTGCTCTTCCTTCTCCCTCTCATTGCCAAACTTCCCTAAGAAAGGACTCCATCTTTTCTTTTCCTTCCTTTTCCATTGCCTAGTCAAAACTCTTCTCTCCCAATCTCGGTTAGATCTCCATAGCCGGATCTCAAGAACTCCAAGACAAGGAAACAAGTGATTAAAGGTTTCAAGGTAAGTTAAGCCATTCAATTTTCTTTCTTTCTAGTTGCCGAAAGTAAAGGCTTAATTCCTATTCTCTTTGATCATGGCCGAATATACAAGGGATCTCGGGTTTCCACCATCGTTGAACATAAAGATCAAGGATCTAAGGTAAGAACAATTGATTCTTGTTCTTCTAAATCGATTTAAATCGAGGCTTAAGAAAATAACCTCTCTTTTTGTCTATGGCCGAATGTTAGAGGAGAAGTTTGGGATTTGGATCCGAGGAAAATTAAGGTAAGACACATTCGCTAAAGGCCATCTACCACTTATTAAAGTTAGATCAAGTCTAACCTATGATCTTTAGGGATTTCGGTGTATTCAAGACAAAAGGGACTTTCGGGATTTGGAATCTCTAAGGTAAGCCTCTAAAATATTCGCTAAGGGTTGTGTGAGTATCTAAATCCATTCCTTAATTTTTGAAAAGCGAAAAACTAACCATATTGAACTACAAGGGTTGGTCAATATCAAGTAGAGGAAAACCCAAACTTCCGGATTTGTGTAATCACCAAATCGGCAAAGGTGAGTTTTTCTTACAAATCCTACTAGGATTTGGTTTTGATTAAAAGGGTTTATTAATGTGTGTTAATGGATGGGTTAATATAGGATTAATAGATCTAAAATTAGATCGGGATTCTCAAGATATCAAGGAAACTATTAGCGAAAAAGGTGTGTACCCTTACTATTCTTGATATATTTTGGTTAAATATTTCAATGTATGATATGAATAATATTATGAATGTGGCTAAGTACCACACATGTGACAAAAAGTACCAAGGCACGCTTTCCTACTTGATAGGATTGTGATAAAAAATGTTATCTTAATAACATGCGAATATATGAATATAAACATGAAATTAAATTATGCTATATATATATACATGTCTTGGGCCATTCGGGATTTATGTGAAAGGGGGAGAACAGGTGTTGACTTCGGTCTCACCAACGAAATATGTTGACTACGGTCACATTGCGAAATTTAGGTGTTGACTTCGGTCTCACCAACTAAATATGTCGACTACGGTCACATTCTAAATTTTGGTAACTTTTTACAATAGTGTCTAATGACACAACGTGGAGAGTAGCGGATGGAGGTCGACTTAGTAGTCCCCGGTGTGCGAAGTTGGTACGGTGGAGAGTAGCGGATGGCTTATAGGTTTGGGTTGGGTTGCATCATGAATTCTATTATTATATGGACTTGATGATTTAAACGTGAATGCCTGAATTATTGATTGATAGTATTGTGTGCACATTGAGTCTGTTGACTCACCCCATTGTGGGAATTATTTTTTCAGGCGATGAGCAGTGACGGACCGGGCCGGTAGACCATGAGGAGGCCATGCATCACTTGAAGAATTTATTCAGAAATTTGGACATTATTTGATTTTAATACCTTTTTAATTTTATTTTGGGTTTATTTGATGTAATAAGGCCATAAGGCCCAGTGGATTATTCTTTGTTTTTACATTACTTTTAATATTTTGCTAAGATCTATTTTGGACACATTACCTCAAATTGGATTTACAAGATTAAATAAATGGGTTTACAACCTAAGCCCAACTCAAAACAATAGTTTTTCTAAAAATTTACAAATTTTCTCTAAGTAACGAAAATGTTTGAAACCGGTTTACTTTAGGAACATACCAGATCCGGTCCATTCTCGTGGGCCGGGTGTGGGGTGTTTCACGGTTCATTATGTCTATAAATGCAGCTGGTGCATTGGTCAAACCAAATGGCATCACCAAAAACTCATAATGCCCATAACGAGTTCGAAATGCCATCTTATGAATATCTGCCTCCTTAACCTTGAGTTGATGATAACCCAATCTCAAATCAATCTTGGAGAGAATTGAAGCTCCTCTCAATTGATCAAACAAGTCACCGATTCTTGGCAATGGATACCTATTCTTGATCGTCAATTTATTCAACTGCCTATAATCAATGCACATACGCATTGACCCATCCTTCTTCTTGACGAATAGAACCGGTGCTCCCCACGGAGACACACTCGGTCCAATAAATCCCCGATCCAACAATTCTTGAATTTGAGCTTTAAGCTCCGCTAACTCTTTTGGCACCATTCTATACGGAGTAATGGACACCGGAGCCGTTCCGGGCAAAAGCTCAATGCCAAATTCTACTTCCCGATCTGGAGGTAGACCCTAAAGTTCTTCGGGAAAGACATCTAAAAAATTCTTTCATCGTTCTCACACCTTCCACCGATAATTCATTGGCATCCAAAGCATTAATGAAGGCTAGAAACGCACCATACCCTTTCCGCACCAACTTTTCCACCTTTAAAGCAGATACCACATTTGCCAAGTAATTCCTTCGTTCGTCTATCATTACTACTTCCTTATCATCCAAAGTCCTGTTTAACATCCACTTTGCAGCACAATCCAGTTGCGCCCGGTGCTTAACCAACCAATCCATGCCCAAAATAAGATCGAACTCACCGAAAGGCAGTTACATCAAATTCACCAGAAATATTTCTCTTTGAATTTCTAAGGGCACGTCTCTAAATAATTTATTCACGATTACAGACTGTCCTGAAGGACTAATTACCATCATCTCTCTATCGGTAACTTCAGATCTAATATTCAGGTTTCTAGATATGGCACTAGCAACATACGAGTGGGTAGACCCGATATCTATCAAGGCAATAACAAGTACATCAAAGATGAAGAACGTATCGGTTATCACATCAGGTGCATCGCCATCCTCTCGACGCCTAACCGCATAGACTAACCCCGACTGTCTTGCCTCCGCGTTACCTCTAAAACCATTACCTCGACCCGGTGCACCTTGACCACGTCCAACTCCATTCCCACCACGACTTGGTCCACGGCCTCTCGGTGGCTGTTGAGCACTTCTGGCTGGTTGCGCATCATGGTTACAGGCTTCTTGAGTCGGAGCAGTCCATCGAGGGCAATTCCTAAACTGGTGGTCCTTAGAACCATGTTTAAAACAACCACCGGTTCTCTTTCAGCATTCCCCGGGGTGTCGTCTCCCACAGTCAGCATATTCTTAAATCTAATTGGTAGCCACATGTGCTCTAGCTTGAGCTGGCTCATAATTTTGAGGCCTCTTTTGGAACCTTTTAGAAGAACCCAAGTACTTAAAGTCCCTCTTACCTCTGACTCTTTCCCAGTTCTGGCATTCTAAGTTCTTAGCCTCTTCGGCTATCTTGGCTTTCTCCACAAGCGTGGCAAAATCCTTTCTTGTTGCGGGGCTATCAGTACCCGTAACTCATCATTCAACCCATCCTTAAAACGTACACAGCACTCATGATCAGTCGACACTATTGTGCGAGCATAACGGCTCAAGCGAAGAAATTCTGCCTCGTAAGCTGCCACCGTCTTATTTCCTTGGACCAAATTCAGGAATTCCTTCCTCTGGGCATCCACATAGCTTGCTCCGACATACTTCCCTTGAAAAGAAGCTTTGAAGAAATCCCAAGTAACTCGTTTAGCTGGGTGCCCTCTCGAACAGTAAGCCACCATTGATACGCCTCGTCCCTCAATAAGGACACGGCTCCTCTTAGTTTCTGCTCAGTAGTACACTTTAGGTCATCCATAATCCGCTCTACAGCCTCGAGCCAATATTCTGTAACATTTGGGGCTACTCTAAAAATACCCCTAAAAGTCTCGGCACCATTGGATCTGAGCCGCTCCGATTTTGATCCTCGAGCTAATAGCCCCGATCTAGCCCCAGCGACCCTTTCCAAAACTAGCAACTTTGCCTGGGACAAAGCAAAGTTTTCCCTCATACGGTCGTGGGATCCATTATCCGACACAGGTGATGCCGGTGCATCCATTTTCGACATATGTCCCGATGCCTCAGACACGGCTCTAGCACCTCGGCCTTTAACACGGCCACGTCTACCACGTCCATGTCCTCTAGCGCTCATAATGACTAATTCGGTTTAATCTGATTACAAGTTTTATGATCAGAATACTATTTCAATGTTTATTAACGATATTTTATGAGATATGAGAGATAAAGTTATTTTCCCAATCACATCCTATAGTCTCGATCTCTACCATTTTCAACATCTAAAACTAGAAGTTCTAGAGTGTTCCTATGATCATATCACTATAATAATCATTCAGTATACAAAAACTTACTTGACTTGGTGTCGGATGCTCGTGGTGCCATACTACCTTTAAAACATAAATTCTATAAATTTGAAATAGTTTCAAACGAAAGCTGTTGTTGAACCCAAACCACAGTCGAATTTTGAAACTGGGCTCTGATACCATAAAATGTAACACCCTAAACCCGGTCTATGAGTTAAGAATAGATTTGGTATGTCACACTAAACGAACATACATCTAGTTATCTAATTATTTAAAGAAAATGATCCTCAAAACTACATTGGAATTAAAGTTTATTAAAACCAAGGTAAATTTAAAATCTATGATTTAAGACATAAGAGTTTATAAATTTGAAACTAAAAAATATTTGATTAAATTTTTGAGAAGTTTAAGAGAGTTCAAAAGAAATTTGAAAACAAGATTCTTAAAAGAACTCTTACAGAAAAATTTACGAAATAATGATTTTTAAGAAAAACCTTTTTAGCACGAAAATTTTAGAAAATAAAATAGTCCCATTTAAGTATCTAAAACATAATTAAAATCTATCCACGAGTAAAACATCCATAAAATAATACCAAAGGCCTTATTACAACACCAATCAAATAGAAATTAAATAAAAATACTTAAAAGAAGTTCAAAGTTCATATAAACCATTAATCGTAATATGGCCTCCACGAAGTCATCCTCGACCCAGGCCTCAATTACTAATTATTACCTGAGAAGGATAAAGGAAACGGGGTGAGTTACTTAGAACTCAGTGTGTAACCCACTCACCATAGTCCACTGGGCCAAAACCATTTAAGCATTTACATGGGCCGGAGCCCATTTACAATTATAATAGTTTAACATGTATAGCATGCAAGTGATATGCAATTCCCTAAACCAAACCTAAATTTCCATCCGCTACACACCACCCGTACCAACCAACACATCGTGGGGAGCTTTAGTCACCCACCTCGCCAACACACCAATCGGGCAATTAAGCCATATTAAATCGGGCAATTAAGCCATTAAACGGGCACAAAGCCATTAATCGGGCACGGCCATTAAACGGGCCCGGCCATTAAACGGGCACGAAGCCATTAAACTGGGCACGGCCATTAAACCGGGCACGAAGCCATCTTCTTCGTCAAATATCCCAACCCATGTAATCATGTATATAAAATGCATAACAATTCATTCATATGATAGTTCCAACATAAGGCCCATAAAAGAATTATTACACTGCCCATATTACAATTTGGCCTATTTCATCTCATATCACACTTGGCCAATTTTATCAAATAACTCATATTGCCTATTTATCACTTTTTATCATTTTATCCCATTTAGGCGATTTCAAAATTTTCACGATTTTAATACCGATTTCATGATCTTATCACTAAAGTATTAATTATACCATATTTTTTCGATTTTACCAACTTCCAAGTTTCGGCCAACAAGATTAGGAGAGGTTGGATTTCGATTTCAACAGTCAGGAGAAGAAATAAAGAAAGTAGATTGACATAGGTGATATTCCTTACCAATTTAATCAAATGTCCTTCTTTGAAGTAGAGAAATTTGGCTCCTAGAGGATAGGGGAGTATTCGGCTATGGTCACTAATATGTGAGATTCGGCTTTAACAAGGAAAAGAAAAGAGAAGAAAGGTGTATGGGACTTAGAGAGAATCGAAGAAGCAGCTTAGGAGGAACTTGCTTTCGCTTTTGAAAAGTTTGCAAAAAGAAGAAGAGAAAGGTGAAGAAATCGGCAATGGTTACTTGTGTTTTCTGGCTTTTGACAAAATAAAGAGAGAAGGAGAAGAGTGGCTAGAGAATTCGGTAGAGGTTTCAAAAGAGAAAAGAATAATAGCCTTACTTTTCCTCCTCTTACCGAAATTACTAAACCTAGAGTCCCTTGGCCGGCCAACACTTATTCTCCTACCCTTGCCGAAATTTCTAAAAGAGTTGTACCTCATCTTAAACTCCTTCCTCAGTCTCCCTATACCGTCCATCTCTACTTTTTTTGCCACAAAAATTAAAGCCTTATTTGCTTCCCTAGTGACTCGAACCTTGGCCCATCTATCCTGCTTGTGGCGTCATTCCCAGAGGCCTTAAGTGGCACCTCCGGGCCACTTTTCTAAGCCCAATTGTGTGTTTTATTTCCCCCATTTATTTTCTTAAGGCCTATCAGGCTTAACTCCCTCTTTTAGACTTAAAATTAAATAATTTATAAAGCGTTCACCTATTCACTAAGGTTCATAGAACACATTTATACTTACAATGGCATGCTTTCACATTCAATTAAGTAATTATGCATAAGCCATAGTCTGGGATATTACAAAAATGGTGTTAGCACCATTCGGCCATGGGGGAAAGAAAAGAAAAAGAAAATGGCCTTTGTGTTTTGGTGATTTCGGCTCTAGGGGAAAAAGAACTTGAGAGGTTAGGCAAAATTTAGACTAAATGGTCAAAAAAAAATGACCAAAAGAAGAAAACAAGATGTTCACTAATGCACAAAATGCATTCGACTAGAGAGAGAAAGATGAAAAGAAATGTTTTTGTGAAAAGCACAAAATGACCAAAATGAAAGTGACCAAACTTGCTACCATTCTTACCAATGCTTCCAACAATATTCGGCTACCCCCTAGCCTCCAAAACCGTCCAAGTTCATGGACAAAGTTTGGCCATTCCAAACTTTCCAAAACACACCCCAAAAAGAGTGCCTTATGTCCCCCCTACATACCATAAGCTTATTATTCCTTTCCCTATCTTCAATTCTTACCTTAAGCCATTAGCCATCTTGCCATAAAAATATAAAGTCCAACCTACCAAAAATAGAGCTTGGCCGACACATGCTAGAAGAGTGCAAAATTAAAGTCACAAAATACATGCTAGAAGAGTGCAAAAATTAAAGTCACAAAATGCATACCATGGGATTCGAACCTCTTCCCTCAAGCAACACTCATAACGCCAACTCCACTTTACTCTAGCTCACTTATGCTAACTTTTGTCACTTAATTTCCTTAAACAACAAGGTTACCGGTTCCACTTCAATAAAGTACTTATTACTAAAATTTATTCTAATTCCGAATAAATCCCAAGCCTTCTCAAGAATATATTAAACACACAAATTTAATCATTCATTAACTAAGCACCAAAATTATGCAACACATAAATTCTAATTTTTTTTTAGGATGTTACAATCTTACACATTGGTTTATAGATGGGAAGTGTTTTCATCAATTGAACCTAATTGAAGAAAAAAGTTAAAAGCTATTTGTCACGGTAAGATGATGCAAGCTTACGTTAAAGAAGTTCATCTTAGGGAATTCTATGAAAAAACCTGAGGTTGAAAAAGATTTTTCTTCTACAAAATGTTTTTAGAGGAAAGCATATGCCGAACTAAGAAAGACTTATGTAGGGCCTGTTGTACTAGTCCGGTTTATACCCTAGTCGGAACAGTGGTTTCGAGACCACAAATTCGAGTCTATATAATATTTTAATATTATTTTTTGTGCCGTTGATATGTAAATTAGCATGTGGTAAATTTTTGTAAGCAAATTTGTCTGTTTGCGTGTTTAATTTGACAAAAAGACTGAAATGCATTGAATGTGAAAGTTGCATGATATTTGTTAAGTATCAAGGTGTTATGGCTTTTAAAAGAGAAGGCCTTATGAGGCAATAAGACCACTATTTAGATAGTGGATGGATAAAGGTCAAGTGTGCCCTTGTTATATATATGTTTTCTTATATTAAGTGAAAGGGTATTTTAGTAAATGGAATAATAATATGATTATATTAAAACAAACAAAGAAAAGATAATAGTTATCATCCTTGTTAGCCGAAAATTGCTAAGAAAGAAAGGAAGAAAACCATTTTAGGTTTCGGCACTCATCTAGTTAAATTCAAGGTATGTTTTAATCAGTTTTGATGATTTCTACGTTTTTGTAATCGTTGCTTCGAGTGCAATCCAACCCATGTTTCAATTTTGTGTTTTGATGATGTATGTGAAATATGCCATTGATGATTTTACAAGCTTTGTGATGTTTGAGGATGATATATGAAAGATTTGAGCTAAATGAACATGTTATGTTCTTGAAGTTTTGATGAATTTAGCTAAATAGGGATAAATTGTGAAAATGGTAAATTGAAGGACTAAATTGCAAGTTTGATGAAAAATGTGGGCTTGTATGTGATGTATATGTATTCGGCTAAGCTTATGTATGCATTGATCTTGTGAAATTTGATGTTTTGAGTAAAATAGACTAAATTGATAAAATGTGCAAATGTTAGGGCTAAGTTGCAAATAGCCCTAAATATATGTGTTTGGATTTAATTGAATGAAATAGTGAATAAAAGGATAAATTCTGAATATGTTTAGATCAAGAACCAAGGAAAACGGACTTAGATCACTGGAAAGCGAAAATAACCGAGTAGCCGTTTCCGTTCGATAAAATGAATTCGAGGTAAGTCACTATGCAAATAAACTTATCTGTATTGAATTGAATATAAGAATTCATATGTCTATCGATTAAAATGAATGAGTATGAGATGCTAAGTGCATGAATTCTGAAATAAGTTCGATATAGTGATAAAACCGAGAAGTCCCTACGAACTTAGGAATAGATAGGATTAGCTATGTCATGACATAGGTATCTATTCTGTTTTATCATGTAAGATCACGTCTGGGATGTTGGCGTTGATTTGAAATTTCGCGTAAGACCTCGTCTGGGACGTAGGCATCGATATGAACTTTATGAGTAAGACCATGTCTGGGACATCGGCATCATATTGACTCGTGTAAGACCACGTCTGGGACATTGGCATCGTTATGATCTGTACGTATAAGACCCTATCTGGGACAGTGGCATCGATATACGAGTGCATGTAAGATCTCGTCTGGGACGTTGGCATTGTACTACTATTCCAAGCTTTCTGAGTATCCTACTAGGTTCCTAAAGGTTTAACGGGCAAGTCTGCAATACGAATGGTATATCCGAGCTATGATCAATTAAGTGAATGAATATCCGATTCAGGTGCGTTGAATGTGCATTAAGTATGCATATCCGATTCAGGTGCGTTGAATGTGCATTAAGTATGCATGAATGGTAAGTACGCATATGACTTTGATTTAAAGAAAAGTATGTTTAAATAGGATAATGTGAATGAGATGCAAGAAAGATTATGAATGAGCTATGTGTTCAAATGAGTTTTGAATGGATAAGTATGAATCAAGCATATACATGATAAATTGTTAAGTGAATGAGATGTGCAAATGTATCAAATTGCATATATACTTCTTATGCCAAGTTTATTTGTATATGACTTACTAAGCTTTCAGAAAGCTTACTCTGTGTGTGTATTTTCTCTGTTTTATAGGTCGTCGAAGCTACTGAAGGCTTGGGATTGTCAAGGATCGTCATCAAACTACTAAACTTATTTTGGCACCCTTTTGAAATGTATATGGCTAATTATGGCATGTATAGGCTAGATAGGTGTATATTTTTATGAAATGAGCATGGCCATGTGTATTGGCAACTTTTTGAGTTGATAAATGTTTGAATGAATGATTTATGAAGCGTGATATTTAGTATGTTTTGATGCATATGAAATGGTTAAGTTTTGGTTACAAATGGATGATGATGTTTGAAATGATGTAGGATTTAGTTTGTAATTTGGTATGAATGGAATTGGTATTGAATGTATGGATGAAGTGAACCATTTGATATGTTTTGGTTGCCATATATGCATATTATGTTTTGGTATATATTGCTTGTAGGAAGACCACTAAGTGGGTGGCATATTGGCCTTGTAAATGGCCTATAATGTCACACAGGCGTGCTAAGACTGTGGGTAAATTGGCGAATGTGGCTTAAATTGCACACTACCTCGACACGGTGTGCTTGATGGCCGTGTGAGAAATGGCAAGATGTGATCCAAGAGTACGGCCTTAGCACACCAAGCGTGCTTGGTGATCGTGTTGATTTTGGCAAGATACTACCACGGGAAGGACACACGGAGTGTCAAGTAGCCATGGGTGAGGCACGCCTACCCACACGACCGTGTGTCCTCAGAGGTTAGAAAAGTTTCAAATTTTTATGAAATTACTTATGTGTTTCGGTTTAGTTCCGACATGATTTATAAGCATGCTTAGGGTCTTAATGATCTACTTAAGGGACACGATGTTTGATATTGTTGATTGTATGTATGATTAATTCTATAAATGTTTTCGATCTGTCTGGTAACACCTTTAACCCTATTCTGGTGACAGTTTTTGGGCTAGGGGTGTTACACCTGTTCTAGAGGAGCATTGATATTGACTAAGACGGATGGTGAAGATTTGCCTAATCTGGTGAATTCAAGTTTAGTCAAGAGGTATTTTACCTGAAAGAGGAAAGATCAAGGTGAAAACCCGCAAAGGGCACCTTGAGCTCAAATACATCCAAAAAAAAAAAAGAAGAAAAAGGAGAGGCCAAGGCAAAAACCCGCAAAGGGCGCTTTGAGACCAAAGGGGATTTGAGTTGAAAACCCAAAAAGGGCGGCTCAAATTTTGACCAACAAGTGGGGCATACAGTAGTCTTGCTACACTTGAATTAACAAGGAGGAAGTATGCTACGTCTTGGGGCATCGACAAAGTACTCCGGATCCCCTAAACGCATATCGAGTTTAAAATGGTCCTCAAGAAGTTTGAAAAAGAAGCTTAGGCTCGATATCTGGGACACCTAACTTATATCTTACCTATTTTTGAATTCGTTATCTTTGATTGCTTTATTCTTTTTGAAGGACACCCAACTCAATTTTCTTTTATTGCTTGGGATATCTTCGTTTATATTATTTTTCTGAGCTATGCTCTTGACTAATTTCTTTCTCGTCCATTTTTGTGACCTTTTTCAAGCATTTTATTAAAATAACGATTTATGGACTAATAACACTTTCATAAAAGGAGTTTCGCATATTACTCTAGAAGCTTCTAAATATTATAAGGAATCTTAAACATGACTATTGTTCAGAACTCACCAAGCCTAAGGGCTGGAAACATTGAAAAATGATTATCTTTTCAAATTCTTATTGGATAAGACAATTTCGTTGGTGACACCATATCAGTAAATGACGAACAAGGTCAATCCAAGTGTAAAAGGGGATCATTGTGGGGATACCCTACATCCATTCAGACACATACATTGGCCATTACACCCAGGGAATGGTGTAATAGATTGAAAGAAATACAAGTTCTGTACCTCTGAGTGGTAATAGAAATATGGAAGAAACCAAATGTTATTCCCCTGAAGTTGCAGTGGGAGATACCAACTTCATGTCCCAAGATTCAAGTGGAGAGGGCTTAGAATTACCATGGGGCAAATTATTTAAGCAGAATATGATTGAAGAACGAAGATGAAACCTTGATGATGACACCTGAAATAGGAATCATTTTTCATAACTTTTTCGCATTCGCATATCATAGCATGTCTAAATAGGAGCATTTGATGTATTTCGATCAAAGCATCCTAATTATTAGACATGAGTATATACCCATTCTATAGGTTATGTCCTCTGGAGGACAATGTAGTAAGATCAAAAGACAGCAGATCTGGTAATTCCTGAGTTTACAAGAAGCAGACCGAAGACATCAGTCTGGCAATCCCTGAGTTTGTTGGGAGCAGATTAAAGATAGCAGATCTGACAATTCCTGATTTTGCAGGAAGTAGATCGAAGACATTAGTCTGGCAATCCCTGAGTTTGCAGGGAGCAGATTGAAGATTAAAAATCTAGAAATTCCTGAATTTGCAGGAAGTAGATCGAAGATATCAGTCTGGCAATTCTTGAGTTTGCAGGGTGCAAATTGAAGATAGCAGATCTGGCAATTCTTGAGTTTGCAAGAAGCAGATTGAAGACATCAGTCTGGCGATCCTTGAGTTTGCAGGGAGCAGATTGAAGATAGTAGATCTGGCAATTCCTGAGCTTGTAGGAAGCAGATCGAAGACATTAATCTGGCAATCCCTGAACTTGCAGGGAACAGATCGGAGATAGCAGATCTGATAATTCCTGAGTTTGCAGTAAGCAGATCAAAGACATCAGTCTAGCGATCCCTGAGTTTGCAGGGAGCAGATTGAAGATAGTAGATCTGGCAATTCCTGAGTTTGCAGGAAGCAGATTGAAGACATCAATCTGGCAATCCCTGAGCTTGCAGGGAGCAGATTGGAGATAACAGATCTAGTAATTCCTGAATTTGTAGGAAACAGATCGAAGACATCAGTCTGGCAATCCCTGAGTTTGCAGGGAGCAGATTGAAGATAGAAGATTTGGCAATTCCTGAGGTTGCAGGAAGCAGATCAAGGACATTAGTTTGGCAATTCCTGAAATTGTAGGGAGCAGATTAAAATAGCAGATTTGGCATTCTTGAAGTTGCAAGAAACAGATCAAAAATATCAGATCTTGTCTCCCTAAGTTTGCAGTGGAGCAGATCAAAAGATAGTGGATACTGCCTTCATGAAGTTGTAGTGAAACAGTTTGAAGCTATCAAACTTATTGAAACCAAGATGAAGTTCCAATACCATTGAAGTTGCAGTGGATTTGGAAGCCATTTGAAGAGGACGAGGACCAAAAAGTCGAGGCTCGACAAAGACCAGGCAAAATTGGGCCTTCTATTATCTTTGCTCTATTCTTGTTACACGATAATGAGCAAAGAAGGGCAGCATAAATAGCCCATTTTGTCCGAGCTTGTAATAAACCAAAACCAAAATAAAAAATAAATGTCCAAAGTCTTTACAGTCTATTTACAAGCAATGGCCCAAGCACCAGTAACCCAGATTACAAAACAGAACCCAATAACACCCAAACTAACCCAATAGGCCCGAACCTAAATCGGCCCAAAAAAGGCCCAAACTTAAAACAATTTCAGACCTAGGGTTTCTGGAGAAACCCTAGGCGCCGCAGCACCCATTTCCCTCACGCCACAAGAGCCAGCAAGCAGTGTAACATCCTAATAATTAGGGGTTATGCATCTCTACTTATTTGAATGTTGTTGCATGCCTAAATATGATTGAGTGTGTTTTTGAAGTTTATTTTTGAACTTTATTATGTAAGTGAATGCTTAGTGAAATATTAAATTTTTAATAATTAAGATGGAGCTAAGCAATATAGGCTTTAAGAAATATTGGCAAGAGGTTTTAAGCATAATAAGTCATTTGGCAAGGTGGTAATGGTGCATGGATGAATGCTTGAGGAGAGAGGTTCGAATCCCCTAGTTAGCAAGTGGAAGGAATTTTAATTTTTTTTGTTTTCTTTCCTATAGTGTCGGCCAAGACTATTCTAGAATGGATGGTCATCTTTTTATTTTTGGTTAGTAGACCATATGAAAAAGGCAAGCTAGAAGTTATGGCATGGAATCATGAAGATATGGTAAGATAGGGGGACAAAAGGCTTGAAGAAAGGATGGTGTTTTGGAAGCTTTTTCATGGTCATTTGACCATGAACCTAGTCGGCTTTAGGGGCTAAGGGGAGAAGGTTTAATTGTGTTTGGAATCAAGGGATTGATGGGGAAGAATTGAGGAGGAAAAAGGGGATTATGTTGATAAGGTTGGCCGAATTTTTGCATAGGCATTAGGGTGTTAGTTGGCCAAAATTTTTAACCAATTTTCTCTCCAAAACCTTGTTCATAGCCGAATGCTTATCTACACAAAAGAGAAGCCTTTTTCTCTTCTTTTGGTCTTTTGCAATTTACCATTTCGGTTTGAGAAGTCTTTCTAGTTTCTTTTCTCCTAAACATAACATCTTTCTCTTCACTTTGTAACCGAAAGTATCAAAAGTTTCAAAGACCTATTTTCTCTTCTTTTTCTCTCATGGCCGAATGCACATAAGCCTCTTACCTCATCTCTTTTCTTTTAATCATCATCATCATCTTCTCCTTCTTCACTTTCAACCAAAACCATTTTCTACCAAAAATCAAATCATCCCTTTCTCTCAAATTTCTCTTCTCATTTACCTTGCTAGGGCCAAAACTCCCATTCTCTATTTTCATCTTCTTCTTTCTTTTCTTTTGTTGAAAACCTTAAACCACCATAGCCAAAAACATCATATTTTTTCTATTCTTTTTATTCAAGCCGAAAGCATCATTTCTTTTCTTCTACTTTGACAAGGCCGAATCTTCAAGTGGTTAAGTAAGGATTTTTGTTAAGTGTTTTCATTATTTCTTTTAGAATAGCCGATTTAGAAACTTAATTCTCTCATTTTCCTCCTAGGCCGAAACTTTGGAAGGGATTGTTAAGGATCCTTTTTGAAACCATCATTTAAGGAAAGATCTTTTGAAATCATCCAAGGTAAGGATTATCATTTTCGGTTATATCGTTTCTTTTAGATAGTTTATTAATCAACTTTATTTTAGGGGTGATTTTGAGACTAACAAGATAGGGTCGAAAAAAGAGCGGCATGCAGTGTTTGGAAGAGAGGAGGCTCATTATACCTCAAACTTCAAACGAAGGGCTATATCGGCGATAAGAGATTTTCCACCGGTTGTGGACCCTCCGCTAACGAAGATCGCTTATTTGAAGTCGTGCGTACAACCGAACCACTTTTCGTTAGTGGGTTGTCATCGGTTTTGATCCATCTAACTGAGAGAAACCACATATAATGTAGTTCGAGATTTCGAGGTAAGGATTTAGATCTCTCATCAATAGTATAGATTATAAGTAATAGTGTATACTAATCAAGTGTGATAATTAAGTAGGTGTTGACGAGCGGGAAGGTATCGTTCTCACAGTCATAAGGTGTGTAACATTACATTAAAATCTCATTGATCTATATTAAATGTGATTTGTATGAAAATATGTGTGATAATGGTTGCGGGTACCATTCAGTGGTATACGATATTCAGATATGTTTACCCCAATACTTCGTTAATTTTGCTATATGCATAAATGTGAAATAAGTATGACTATGTTATGATTTTGGGGTAAATGGCATGAAAACTGAATAATATGTATGCGCATGGGCATATGGGTGAAATTGATAAAGGGGAAGTGTTCCGGTGGTTTTTACCACATTATCCGGTGACTTTGGTCACGTATATGTGAATCTGGTGACTTCGGTCACATATTTTTGAATCTGGTGACTTCGGTCACATTTGTCTGGTGGCCTTGCCACAAAATTATAAGGGCGATGTGCATGTTGACTGCAGCAACTGCCTTCGATGGTGTGTAGTAGATGGAGGGTCGATTTAGTAATCCCCACGGTGTGATTGGTTGGTACGGGTAGTGTGTAGCGGATGGATATTTAGGTGGGCCGGGTTTGCATTTCATTATATAAATATCCATGTGACTTCTAAATGATTTTATTTGATTTGCTATAAAAATGGGCTTTTGGCTAAATATGACTTAAATGGGCCTATGGCTATATGTGTTATTAATGGGCTTAAAGGCTATGATCAAATGGGCTTTTTAATGTATGTGTTACACATTGAGTTTATGACTCACCCCTTTTATGGGAAAATTTTTCAGATAACTCTTAGCAGCGATGGATCGGGTCAGCGAGGACTACGTGGTGGCCAATGCTCAACAAAGTATCTTGAAGTTCCTTACAATAATATCTATTAAGTTTACTTTTATTACTTAGAATTTATTATGGGTTTGTTAATTTTTGTAATAAGGCCACTATGAACTATTTTTAATTTTTGCTTTTGGACTTTTATTCGCTAAAAACAATATTTATTAATGACTAAATGGTTTTTAATAAATAATTTAAACAGCTTTTGAAAACAAAATATATTTCCACAATACTAATAAATTTTTCATTAAATTTGGTTTTCTTTTAACTTATAAAATTTCTTTTTAAAATCATGTTTTAAGAAGATACAAATATATTTTAATCCGATTTCAACTCGAATATTAAGTTAATGCTTTTATACTAACTCATCAAGTTTTTCTTAAACAAAAAGAGAAATTGCTAAAGTTTTAATCGAGGAACATAGCAAATCTGGTCAGGCTTTTTAGGCCGGGTTTGGGGTGTTTCAAGCAGCCCCTAATTTTGCGCCGAAATCAGCTCCTCACACGCACCTTCAATCCGCCCCCGATCACGCCGCATTCACCACCAGGATCCTCGTTCAACCTGTAAAAGGAAACAAATCACAGCAAAGAGGGTGAAACAGTGGCAAAAGTAAAATTTTTGTTTCCTTTTTCTTTCATTTTTTGGGTTATAAAAACCTTAGAATAGACTTGTAAAAGTGATATACAAAAAAAAAAAAAAAGACAAGAAATACACAAAATACTCAGAGAATAAAAGAATCACTAAAACTGAAGGTGATTTCCGATTTATATTCGTGCTATTTAATTTATTTATTCATGTTAATATTGAATGTGCAATAAATAAAACAAAGCAAATCCCTTTACCTTTCTAAACCGCACATAAAAACGAAGTCTCTAGCGGCGAGTACGGTGGCGCGTGCTGTAACACCCCAAACGCGGCCTATACGTTATGACCGGATCTGACATGTCACATGAGAAAACATGTTAAATCCTTTTTATTCGTACTAAAATAGGTATTGATTTGTTAAAATCAAGAAAACAAGTTTGATTTGAAATATTTGGTAAAATACTACTAACCTCGAAGATTGATTGATAAATCGATAAATTTGGACTAGAGGTTTTATAAACCGTAACTTTTGAAAATATCATTGACATTTCGAGAGAAAATGTCCGAGTTAAAAATATTCGTAGAAGTTTGTTAAGAAATCCATTTGTTAATCTATTTTGGAAAATCCTTATTTAAGTTTTTGAAAATTCCATTTTAAAATAATTTAAGCAACATAATAAGTTCGTCTAACATAAAGCAAAAATTAAAATATTTTAGAGGCCTTATTACAACATAAAAACCCAAAATAGTAAAGTGATAAAGTGAACAAAATAAAAATCTAAAGTCCAAATAGAACCATTTCTGAAGTATGGCCTCCACCGAGTCATCCATGGCCCAAATCCACGATACTAAGCATTACCTGTAAGGGTTAAGGAAACGGGGTGAGTTACTAGAACTCAGTGTATAATCCCCTTACCGTCGTCCACTGGGCCAGAACCCATTTAGCAAAATTTTGGGCCTAAGCCCCTTTTTTATAATAATATATGAAATAAATCAAATAAATGTAATGTAACCCAACCCAACCTAATAATCCATCCACTACACACCACCCGTACCATCCCATTACACCTATGGGGATCAAGTCAACCCACCCCACCAAACACACCAATCGCAGGTATTTTGCCATTTATAACATATTTTGATTGTGGCCAAGCCATCAGTATCATAGTGAATCATATTAACAAACATTTTTGTGGCAGTGCCATCAGAATCACTTCTCTTCAACATTTTTCCCATCCCATGCAAAATTATATAAATGCAACATACATAGCAAATCATGATACTTACAAATATAAACAACAATCATTAATTCAAAGATTCATTACAAAAATTCAGCCCATTATAACACTTTGCAAATCGGCCCATTAGGGCAATCTATCAATTCGGCCTATTAGGGGCATTTTCGTAATTCGGCCCATTAGGGGCAATTTCATAATTCACACAGTTAATACCGTTTTTGACAAATTTATCAAAATAGCGTAGTTTAGGCCAATTTCCCGATTTACGCCATATTACGATTTTAATCATAACGATTTATTTCCAACAAGATATCGAGTCTTAAAACCCACGAAAAAATGGTGTGAGATTACACACCTGATTACGGTAAGTACTAGGCCGTCTTGATCGTCAGCGCCTATGATATCATAAGACTAGATTAGTCTAACGGGCGAGATTTTTATTAATCCAAACTAAACCAAGCGATCGTATAATACTTACTCTCAAAATTGTGAACGACCACGATTTGTCGATTCTCACCAGATAATGGTCCACAACCCGGTGGAAAATCCCGAACCGCCGATACTGCCCTTCGTTTGAATTTAGGAGTAGGGATCGTAGATCCGTTCCTTTTGTGTTCTCCACTCACTTTCCTTTTCAAGTCGATACCACACTAAATAAGGAGAGAATATCGAATGATTTCGTCCCTACTTAATCGATGATAATCCCGATTCCCACAATTGTCTTATGACTAGAGATGATTAGACAATGATGTGGTATTTGGGCACCCTCTATAACACGGTGCGATCAAGAAGAGATTGTCCAAGACGAAAAGAAAAGAAGAAGTGAAGAGATGGGATGATAATAGATTCAGTTTTAGAGGAAAATCAAACAAGAAAAAGTGATCTCAAAGTGGTGTCAATTTTAGAGAAGAGAAAAGATTGATGAAATGGTCAAAAGAAAGAATGGATGGATGGAGGATTGCTAGATTGTTTGGCTATCAAAGGGGAAGGTGGGCAAAAGATGAGTGTTTCGGCCAAACAAAAGAAAAAGAATCCACAAATGTGCTAGGAGGTTTCGTCCAAAGCAAAGAAAAGAAAATGTTCACTTTGGCTTTGGAATTTTCGGCAAAGAGGAAAGAGATTGGAAAAATTAAAAGATCACCCAAAATGCTAAGAAGAAAAATAATTACTCAAGTACCAAAATTCACCAAAATGCTAAAGAATTTCGGAACTCCCCTATTACCTCTCAAAACTGTGTGCACCAAACCAAAAGGGTCAAAAATTGACCATAAAAACATTCCAAAACATTTCCCATGAAAAAGGCCAACATGTTCCCTTATCTTTCCTTTTTCTTTTGATTTCTTTCCTTACCCTCATCCTTGCCTTATTTCCTTAGCCACCTTGCCAAAATTAAAAAGTCCACCTTGCCTAAAATAACATCATGGCTGACACTCTCAATGAATAGCACAAAAAAATGATAAAAAATTTACCAAGTGGGATTCAAACCTCTTCCCTAAAGCCCTTCATGTGACGCCACACCACCTTGCTACTAGCTTCTCTTGTGTTAGCTAAATACATACTTATTTCCTTAAACCTTGATGCCACTTACCATCTCTCCTTAAAGTACTCAAACACTAAAATTTTCCTTTAGCCTAACTTGAACCCGAAACTTCCTAGAAACCCCGTAACTTTCCAAAATCACCTTCTTAATAAGTTCAACTTGAAATAAAGCCATTCTCTTGTTCTCCAAAAATTTTAAATGCTTCCGTGCTCAAGGCCCAATGGGCCCAATCCTACTAGGCCTAATTTTGGGATGTTACACGTGCGACGGCGCATACGGAGGCGCATGTGACGGCCTCCATTTGAGCCCTGGCCGAAGGCCAAAGGGCAGAGAGCATTTAAAAGGAGGGGGCTATTTGATTTTTTTTATTTTGTGTTTAAAACTGATTTTTTTTTTTTAACTTATATAAGCAGAAGAGAACGGCGTCATTTTGACTAAAAGGACCCGCGCGTCGACCCGGGGACATGATTAGGATCTGCGTGTTTTCAAAAAATGGGAAATTTATCCCTTCAGTCCTCCCGCATTTTTATATTTTTTATTCGGTTTAATTTCATTTTTTATTTATTTTTAATTTGACCCTACAAGTTTAATTACTTTCCAATTTAGTCCCTCGGGCTCTTTAAAGGCTGGGATCAAAACGTCGTAGTTTTTAAACTTGGCATAATTTCCATTTTAACCCCTGTGATTTAACGGACATTTTAATGTAGTCTTTCATATCTGCTTAAATTGTTTTTAAACCCCTGCTTTTGTTTTAATTTTTAATCCTTTTATTTTAATATTTTAATATTGTATTAAATTATTTTACTATATTAAATAGTCTATTATTTTCTTTATTATTTATATATTAGTACATTAATAGTATAAATTTATATATATATATATATATATTTCTATGCAATATCTTTATATATTAAACTATTATTATTTATTAATTTTTTATTTAACTTAAAATTATTTTCATTATATATTATTTTTATATATTAATATTATATGTTTTCAAAATCTTTATATTATATAATATAATATTATGTCATATATTATTTTAAAATTTTATTTTGTATAAAATTTATTTATATTTTATAACATGTTTCACTTATATTATTTATATTATATTTTTGAAAATATCTTTATTCAAAATTATTATATATATTATTATGTATTATCTTTTATATGTATTAAATTATATATTTATTATAATATTCATTTAGTATTTTTTATTGTTTTATATATATATATTGCTTTATATATTTTATTTGTCCATGCAATGCCCTTTTATTTATTCATTATTTTATGATTACTATAGTGTAGTTATTTTAGTTGTATCTTATATTGTTTTTAATATTTATGTACGATAGTTTATAAATGCAATATTGTCACATTGATTATTGTTCAAAATAAAAATACATTTTTTGCAAGATTACTATAGTTTAAAATAAAGCAATGTTTTTTTTTTATTTAGAAATTCGGGAAATAGTGCCCTAACATGCTGGGTTGCGATTTTTCGTTTGGCTAAATAACTAAATATCCTTTTAATAAATTTTGTAAATCATGAGATGATTTTGATTACGAAGGTTTTAAAATATCGTGTCCTATCGTGCTGGATGTGATGTTTATATTCCTTCGGAACAAATAAATCTCAAGTTTTAAATAAAAAAAACCTATTCTTTGGAATTCAAAACGTTGTGTCCTAACTTCCTGGATATGATGTTTCGTATTTCGAGATAGGAATTTTCTAAAATAAAGACGTGCTTAGTTTTGAAGTCATAAGATGCTATATCCTAACTTACTGAGTATGGTGTTTTATTTCTTTGAGATAGGTAAGTCTTGGTTTTTCTTCTAATAAACGGATCTTATTTTAAAACTTTTTAAATTTCAAACATTTGGACATGATTCTATCGATTAGGTACCAATTTTTGGACGTTACAAGGGTGCTAACCCTTCCTCGTACGTAACCGACTCCCGAACCCGTTTTCTTGTTTTTCGTAGACCAAAATAAAATGTTTTAAAATAAAATGTTTTACAAGGTGATCCAATCACACCTAAGTAAAAAGGGATTGGTGGCGACTCCCATTTTTATTTTTAAAGTCGATCCCCATTTTTTAAACTGATTTTAAAAATGGTTTCGACACCTATTATGCTTGGTAATTTGTGGACTTAAAATATGGTGATTTGGGACTGTTATTTGAGGCATTTCGGTGTTTATTTTATGAGACAATTGATGCATGATGTTTAGAACCTATTTGGAATGAACTATGTCATGTTGAATGCTATGTTTTTATGGTCTGGAATAGAGGTATCGATATTCGGGTTTTAAAAATGATAACTTTGTGATTTTCGGAAGTGTAGGATACAATTTTGTAAATTGGTATCGATATTTTATCACGAGTATTGATACTCGGGGTAAAATTATCGACACTTTTCCAATGGTATTGATATTTTCTAAAAGTTGGGTTTCTAAGTCGAGAAATAGTAAGCTAGTTTGGTATTGATTTTCCAAGCAATATTGATACCACTTGAGATAATTATCGATACCTCTTTTTCAGTATCAGTACCTACGTAACAATTTTTAGAAATTTTGCTAAGTGGTCCTAATACAAGTTTAATACTTATTTTATTTTTATTTATTGAATGCTTGATATGTTTTATCGATAAAAAATAAATGTATGACTTACAATTCATGTGAACGTTATGATAATAAATAAAAAGAAAAAGATGCATGAGTAATAATGTGACGATTTGAGATGAACATGATGCGGGCGGCGGTGTAGCATCGTAATATTTAGGCTCGACGACTGGGCCGGGTATAGGATGTTACACTAAATATGTATGCATCATTAGTTTTAGGGATAAATATAAAAAAATATACATTAAATTTGATAAATTTGTAATGTTATACATTAACTTTAATTTGGTGCATTTGTACACATTAAACTTTAATTTTGATTTAATTTTTATATTCACTTACCCTTATTATCTATGTGGCACTATTTGTCACATCCCAAAAATCGGATTAGTAGAAATTGGGTTAATGAGACTAAGAGTGGTCACGTCCTATTTTTGAATTAAACTTGTGGAAATTTTGTCAAGAAATTTGATCTGGTTTAGTGGATAAGTATTGTGAGAAGAGTGTGAGAGGTTTTAGGTTCAAATCAGTTCCTTTTGAATTTTGTTAACTTTTTTTGTCTAATCCCCTATCTTGGACCTTCTGGTTTAAGTAATATTTTCGCTCAATTGATGGTAAAAGTGAGCCTGTTGATTTAGTCTGTAAAGTTTTAGTTTACCTAGAGGTCTTGTGTTTGAAACCTCGTCTGTGTAAAGTTGAAATTATTTTTGTTTTAAACTCCGAATAAGCTAATAAGTTGTTAAAAAATTAGTTTGGTTAGGATTTAGCTTTTTTTTTAAAAACAATAGTTAATTAATATTAGTAAAAGATTTAACTTTCCCCTCTTTCTTCTCCCATTATCTTATGTTATTTTACCCATTTTTTCCAACTTATCTTTTGTTTATTTTTTTTCCTTCTTGCCGTTTCTATATTTTGTTTTCTCTTTTACCTTCTTTGTTGGTTCGTACCTTTACAAGAAAACAAAACTTCTACTATTTTCTTTTGCAAATTTAACCTTTGTTGGAGCGTAAAGCAATCTGTTTTCTTTTCCTGTGTTGTGCTTATTGGACGAATTTTTAATGGGTTCGTTATTGTGTAAGTGCTGTTGGTTTCTCTTTCCATAGCATGTGTCTATTTTTGATGTTTCCGTTAATTTGTGTATAGTGGGTATTCTGAGCCACGCTTTTTGTCGTTTCTATTTTTCTAGGTAAAGCTTATGAAACATCAATTTCTTCAAAGGGTTAATTGCGATTTAGAGTGTTGTCGTTCTTTCAAGGGTAAGTGGCTAATTGTCGCTGTTAGAGATTGATTTTGCTGTAATGAAGTTTGATTATTAATAGTGGTTTTTGAATTAGCATTTTGAGTTTGGTAAAATCATGTTAATAAGTTCGCGTGAATTTTCAATTTAGGGTTCTGGAATTCTTGTAGTGGTATTTACTTCGAAAATCAATAAGGTGTGTAACAAAACCCCAAGAAAATAGTGAATGGCAAAAGCAAAAATTGGGACTGTCGATGCCACACGGTCGTGTGCCAGATTGTGTGAACCGTACGGTCTGGGTTAATTAAGTCGTGGGGCCACATGGGTATGTGTGAGACCGTGTGACAAATCGTATGGACCATAGGGGCTGGCCAGTTGGGTAGTGTGGGCGACATGGGCATGTTGGCCCATTGTCTTAAAATTCCATCTAGGCCTGTGTTTACTCGTAATACGTGTTTAAACTCTCCGTAGGGTCCACGCTACATAAATGAGGTGTGAAAACATGATATTTGCTAATATGCTACTGTAGGTGATATGATTAAGGTGTGTGAATTAAGTACACGTGATATGTCTACTGTTTATTCTGATGGTATGTACCTGTTCTACTATGTTTGTTTATGAGCAAATGATGATGTCTAAATATGTTATTCTGTATTTATCTGAATTTGCTATATTACCGTGCATGTGATGATATGGCGAAACTAATTTGGTTTTACTGGGTTTGTGATATATCTGTCTAAAAAGCATGTAATTGCATGTATATTGGTTTCTGTTAAAGATATGGATGCATGTTTAACATTGTTATCATCTTGTTTCTGTATTTGCATGTCATATCACTTTGCATGGGGTTGGGATTTGATATGTGATGGGGAAAGTGTGATTCTAGTAGTATTACTGCACCTTCTGGCGGTGTATCCACAATATTTGTTTTGGTAGCTTGACTGCTATTATAGTGGCTCGACCACATATATATTTGGGTTTGGCAGTTTACCACAACATTTTTGTTTGGCAACTCAACTGCATTTATATGAGTGGCATACCACCACAACCTGGTGTGACTGGGTGGATGGACTCTCGTAGTCCTAATTGGTGTGATTGGTTGGACAGAGTTGGTATGTAGTGGATAAGGGTAGGATCTCATGCTGCATCTGTATCTAAATCTATGCTTGCATTTGTATCTAAACCTGTATATGCATCTATATTTGATTATGATAATACATCTGATTCCATATAGGAGAATATGTTTGAATTTGTATCTGAAAACATATCTGTTTGTTTATGTGCTTTTGATTTGTTGCTTGGGATGTGTTACACACTAGGCTTCTAGCTCACTCGTTTGTTTAATACATTTTAGGTGGTCTTCTGACTTAGGATCGGACGACATTCGGGAGCTCGAATTGTTTTCTCAGTTAATTAAAATATGGTGATTTTTGTAATTATCTATTTTGGACTTTTGGGATTGT
This sequence comes from Gossypium rotundifolium, assembly GCA_025506655.1. Classification (NCBI taxonomy): domain Eukaryota; kingdom Viridiplantae; phylum Streptophyta; class Magnoliopsida; order Malvales; family Malvaceae; genus Gossypium; species Gossypium rotundifolium. The sequence goes on from CP106728.1 coordinate 150,477,851, forward strand.
AATATGTTTTTTAGGCTTGTTTTGGTTTTTGTTTAAATTGTCTGTAATTGATATTTTCGAACATGAAACTGCAAAATCACACGAACTAACAAAATGGACTTCGATTTTCAAAACTAAAACTCTGAAAATTTTTCCTCTGCAAATTAAGTAATCACTTAAGTGTTTTTCTGTAAACGAATAAATAGCTTCTAACAAATGTTTGCCATATTGATATTTTCTAAACACTCACTAAATTAGAAGCTTTCAAACGAGATCAAGTTAAAAGCTATTTTGTAAAATAAATAAGCTCTGTGTGTAGTTTCTGAAATAATATGCAAGTATTTTGCTAAAAATATTATTTTCAGAATTCTCGGTTTCTAAAGTTAGGATTTAACTTCTGGGTTTTCAAACAAACCAATGTACTATCTCCAGATTCGGTCATAACGTCTAGGCTGATTTTTGGGGTTACACTGCTTACCATTAAATCATGTACAAATTACTGACATGGCATATTATTAGGTCAAAAAAATAAACAAATAAAATAAATTATTTTCACCTAAATTTAAAGAATAATTTGTTTGAAACGTGATTATTGTTATAATTATCTAATCTGGTTATTCTTTTAATCTAGGTAGAAATAATTTAAATTTGTTTGTTTACTTTTAACCTAATAAAATGTCATGTCAACAATGTATATATGACTTAATCATAAATAGTACCACATATGTAATAGAGTTAAAAAATGTCAAAATTAAATTAAAATTAAAATTTGAAATATACACTAAATTAAAATTAAAATTAATATTTAACATTACATATTATATCAAATTTCATATATAATTTTAATATTTATCTTTTAATTTTAATCACACTACATAATCTTGTTCCTACTACCTAATTTATTATGAGGATTAGTCTTATTACCCATTCAAATGATCACATATGGAATCACTTATTGACAACATTTAATAATATTCTTTTTAAAAAATAGTTTAAAAGTCTGGAACGAAATAGAAATGAATAATAATTTGTAGTTATTTATTTTGAGAAAAATTTTAATTGGGATGAAGATGCCACAGATACTCTAATTTTGTTTGATCCGATCGCTAATTTTATTTGGTCTGACGGTAAATAGACAAACATCCAGAAGGGAAAAAAGTTCCACAGCTCTGTTTGTTGCTAATTTGGTCTTTTTCATAGGTGATTTTAAATAATCATTTATTTCAAATTCCGTGTGTAGATTCAATGATCAAGTATTTATCATCTCATGTGTAACTTAAATTCGAGTAGCGAAATCTTTTTAGAAGGGTTTCTTTCGCTTATTAAGAAAAAAAGAGTCCCTCTGAAACCAAGAGTGCTATCCATAGAGTCCTAGAGAGAGCAGCTACTATTGCGGCTGGGTATGGAGGAGAGTGGTGGCGGAGAGAGGGATCCTGATGGAGAGATCACACTGCTAGCGAAGGAACTTGTCCAATTGTCAATTAAGAGATCTCTACTCATACAGGCTGAAAAGCCTACTTTAATCTGTTTGGTGTGGACTAAAAAATCATTTAACTCTGAAAGTTTCAAGGCGCAAATGAGGAGTATCTGGAAGACAAAGAAAAAATTTGATATCAGAATAGAAGGGAAAAAATTATTCTCAATAATTTTTGATTTAGAGGATGATATAGAGTTGATTCTGGAAGGACGCCTTGGTTATTCCGTAAGTCTCTTATCTTATTTGATAGATTAAGTAGTCCAATAGATAGAGATCTAATTTGTCTTACATCATCACCATATTGGATTAAGATCGCCCTTGCTTACCTGATTTTGATAAAAAAAGATCTTTTGCATGCAATTGGTAGTACGTTTGGTGGGGTTATTAGATCGAAAATTTATGATGATTTTTTCGACTTAAAGTTATGTTAGATGTTCAGAATCCTTTGAGAAGAGGTATCTTTGCTACTACGAGTAGTAACAGTTCTAAGTCTTGGGCCCCTTTTAAATATGAAAAATTACCAGTATTTTGTTTCGGTTATGGACGGTTGGGTCATGGCCTTTAGGATTGTGTGCTAATAAGTTGGAAGAGAAAAACAGTATTCAAGATGACCCCCTTTCTCTGTTGCTCTAAAGGTAGAATCTAAGGCAATGGGGAAAGAAAGTATGAAATTTACAACCTTCTCTAAAAAACAGGGAGCCCAATGTTCATATACAGGGGGTTTGAAAGAGGGGAATTTTGCGTGTGTTCAAGGAGCTGATTATGTGGCAAAGTCAGAAAGCTTAATTAATGGACGTCAATTGACAAGCTGGGAGGAGGGTCTACAGTATAATGAAAATGTTGGGGGTATGGGAAAAGGAACTGGTAATCAAGCCGGTGGAAAAAAACAATGAAGCACGCAAAAAATCAAGTTGGAAAAGAATGGGTGTAAGGTGTAAGGGTAAAATCAGTATGAGTGAGCAGTTGGTGGGAAAGGGGAAATTTATTGATAATGAAGTTGACAGAAGTTATGAGGAAAGCTTAAGATCTGGAAGTGTAAAAAAGATACAAGTAGATGGTGAAAAAGAATTGTTTGGGAGTGAAATCCTTGAGATTCAGGTTGATTACGCAGAATCAGACTCTTTTAAATCGGTGGCTTCCTTTAGGCAAGCGACCGAACACAATGAAAAACCTATGCTGGAAAGTTCGTGGGCTGGGGAGTCCATGGGCAGTTCGAAGGCTGTGCTACTTAGTTAAGTAGCACAATCCCCAATTGGTCTTCTTAATGGAGATGAAGTTAAATAAGAGCAGGATGGAAAAGGTACGGAGAAGATGTGGATTTGTAAATGGAATCGAAATTGAAGCTGAGGGATCTAGGGGAGGACTTTGCCTGGCATGGAAGGGGGAAATTAGTGTTAATTTGAGAAGTTTTTCCAAATGGCATATTGATGTCCTAATCAAGGAGGATGATATGGACGAGGTATGGACGAGGTATGGAGATATACGAGTCTGTATGGTTCTCCCTATCTAAAAGATAAAAATACTGTTTGGAATTTTCTTAGAAGACTAGCTCATGAGATTGATTACCCTTGGCTTTTTGAAGGTGATTTCAATGAAATCTTATATTCGTTTAAGAAAAGTGGAGGAGTTCAAAGGGAGAATAGGAGAATGGAGGCATTTAAGGAAACATTAGAGGATTGTCAACTGGTTGATATTGGGTTTTCGGGGGTTTGGTTTACATGGGAAAGGGGTAATCTATCAGAAACAAATATAAGAGAGAGGTTAGATAGGGGGTTGCAAATGAGAGGTGGTTTAAGCTTTTTCCGCTGAATACTATGCAGCATCTCCCTTATTCTACTTCAGACCATTGTCCTCTTCTTTTGAATACAAAACAGCATGTAGCTTTTACAGGAACCAGGAAATTTCATTTTGAAGCATGGTGGACCCTGGAAGAATCTTTTGAAAAAGTCATTCGAGACTCTTGGACGGTAAGTGAAGGAAAGCTGTTGGAGAAGTTAGGAAAATTGCAGCTTTGTTTGGAAGAATGGGCACAAAAAAATAGCAGAAATAAGGAGGGGTTGAAAAAAAAATTAACTAAGGAGCTGAAAGTTCTGTTAGAAGGGGAAAGGAATGATGCTATTATGGCAAAACTCATTGATACTAAAATCCATCTCAATTTGGAAATTGACAAAGATGAGATGTCTGGGAGCAGTGAGCAAGAGAAAATTGGTTGAAGCTCAGAGATAAAAATACGTCATTTTTTCATAAGAGCGCTTTGGCCCGGAGAAGAGTGAATACTATCTCTAAATTGGTGACAGAGGAAAGGATGGAGATTATAGAGGAATCAGAAATTATGGTGGAGGCTTCTTCATTCTTTCAGAATTTATTCAAGTCAAAAGGAGTGACTAATCATTGTAAGGTTTTGGAAGGCATTGAAAGAACGATACAGAAAGAGAACAATGAATTCTTATTAGTCTTTTCGAGAAGAAGAAATTAAGTAGCTTTGAAGGGTATGGGACCTACAAAGGCTCCGGGAGCAGATGGTTTTCCAACTTTGTTCTTCCAAAAGTATTGGCACATTGTAGGACGCAATGTCATTGACTTCTGTTTGGGAATTTTGAATAATAAGTAGGATCTTTGAGGGTTTAACAGAACATATATTATCCTCATTCCTAAAACTCAAAGACCTACTCAATTGACCAACTTCAGGCTTATCAGCTTGTGTACAGTTGTGTATAAAGTTGTGGCTAAAACTATAGCTAATCGACTGCAAAAGATGATTGATAAATGCATTGACAAAGTTCAGAGTGCCTTTGTACCGGGACGACTCATTACAGATAATGTGCTTCTAGCTTACGAAATTCTTCAAATGATTAATAAAAAACGCATAGGGAAAAAAGGTGTTATGGCAGTCAAATTGGATATGAGTAAGGCATATGATAGAGTGGAATGGGGGTTTATCAAAGAGGTGATATTAAAGATGGGTTTTGATTGTGAATGGGTGGAAATATTAAGACGATGTGTTACTACAGTCACTTATGCAGTCAACATTAATGGTAGGAGGGGAAATTTGTTTTATCCATCTAGAGGACTTAGACAGGGGGACCCATTGAGCCCTTTTATTTTCTTGATTTGTAGTGAGGGTCTTTCATCTCTTATGAGAACTGCTGTAAGGCGAGGATTAATCAAAGGCGCGAAAGCTAGCAGGCAGGGGCCAGCGATATCACATTTGTTATTTGCAGACAATAGTATACTATTTAGGGAGGCATCAAATAGAGGAGCTAAAATTATGAAGTATATTCTGCAGGATTATGAGATCTATTCAGGTCAATGTGTTAATTTTTTGAAGTCAACAGTCTTTTTTAGTCCGAATACCGCTGAAGAAGATAAAGCAGCAGTATCCTTTATGTTAGGAGTCAGAGCAGCAACAAACCAAGAAAAATATTTGGGGCTCCCAAATATGATTGGTAGACGGAAAAAAGAATCGTTTCAAAATCTCCTCGACAGAATTTTAAAGCGCATTGAGGGATGGAGCAACATATTGTTATCACAAGGGGGAAAGGAAATTTTCATTAAATCAGTCCTACAAGCTATTCCAATTTTTGCAATGTCGTGTTTTCTTCTTCTGAATTATTTATGCAAAAAAATGGAAAGCATCTTCGCCAAGTTCTGGTGGCAGAAAGGAAAGGGTAGAAATGGTATTCACTGGTGTCAATGGGGATATTTATGCAGACTAAAAAGTGAAGGAGGGATGGGTTTTCGTAATATGGCCCAATTCAATATAGCAATGTTAGCAAAGCAGGGGTGGCATTTTTTAGAAAACCCAAATTCTTTAGTCGCGCAAGTGTTTAAGGCAAAATATTTTCGAAAAAGCAATTTTCTTAACTCTCAGTTGGGAAATAGGAGTTCATACGTTTGGCCCAGCATCTGGGCTGCAAGGGGCTTTTTGGAAAAGGGGCTGATTTGGAAAGTGGGACAGCACTAGTATCTCTATTGTTAATGATGCGTGAGTTCTAGATCTTGAAAATTACAGGTTATTATCTTCCTATTCAGGTTCAATTGATAATAATGTTGCAACACTTATTAATTGCCAAACAAGAGAGTGGAATAGGGAAGTGATTAATTTTACCTTCGGAGCTGATGAGGCGGAAAGGATCCTTCGCATCCCTCTCGCAAAGCATCCGCATGTTGATCTGATGGCATGGAGGGGTGAACCATCAGGAAGTTTCTCGGTCAAGAGCACCTATAAACTATTACAGAGATTGGATCCTAAAGCTTATGCGATACAACCAGTCTACAATGATTTTTACAAGAAGCTTTGGTCTATTGATCTCCCTACTAAGATTAAATTTAATATCTGGAAAGCCTCTTGGAATTATCTACTGACAAGGGTCAATTTACTTCACAAAAAATTAGCTACAGAAGTCACATGTCCTCGTTGTGGCTTGGGAACAGAAACGTTGAACCATCTGTTTAGAGAATGCCCAATATCAGTGGAAGTTTGGACTCAGCTATCGGAAATAAAAGTGCTACAAGATACTACTAGTGAGTTTAAATAGTGGCTCACCTCGTCTCTCGATCTTCTTTCTCTAGATCTGTGTAGACTTTTCTGCGGATCTCTGTGGGCCATCTAGGGGGATAGGAATGCTCGGATTCATGGAAAAATAATTAAAAAGGTTATGAGATTGCAGTTTTTGTGAGGAATTATGTAAAAGAACTTGATGGTGTTAAAAACAGATCAGTTAAATTGTTAAAAGATGTTAATAGATGGAAGCACCCACCTCACCAGACTGTAAAAATCAATTTTGATGGGGCATTTCGGTGAAGGAACATCGCTCAAAGATCGTGATTAGTGGCCGAGACAATCAAGGGCCTGCTCGCCTCAAGTCCGTAATCCATGAGCAGTGGCATCAGCTTTTGAGGCCAAAGCTTTGGCTTGTCGAGGGTTCAGCTAGGGATCGACATGCAAAAAGACGAGGTCATTGTAGAGGGTGACTCACTTACAGTTATTAAGAAATGTAGAAATGATCTAACAGATAGATCTCAGATCAGTCTATATATAAACGATATTCGAAAGATAAAGTCAGATCTCAAGGAGATTAGGTTCATTTTCATTTCCAGATCAATTAATACTGTAGTACATATGATAGTGACTGAAACTTTGAAGAAGAAAAAGGAAGTTTACCTGGTTGGGGGAGTGCCAGACTTTGCTGTAACACAAGTGCGAGACGAAAGCCTAAGGGAGCCCGACTGATCGAAAGAGAGACTGTAAGGAAGTGTTGGAACGGAGGGAGGAAAATGGGATTGTGAATCTGTTTTCAATTTCAAAATGAAACCCCTCGGTGTTATTTGGCATTGAAGAATGAAGTGACAGATTTGATGGGAGTGTAACATCCTAAAAAGGGCCTATGCATTTTTGGCTTAAATGTACGAAATGACATGTTTTATGAGTTTTGAATAAATTTTGAATATTTTTGGAAGCCTGAGAATGTATGGAAATGTTACATTAAAAATAGGAAAGTGACTATTTTGGAAACCTAAGTAAATTAGGAAAGTGAACATTTTGGAAACCTAAGCTAAAAGAGGAAAGTAAACATTTTGGAAACTAAGCTAAAAGAGGAAAGTGAACATTTTGGAAACTAAGCAAAATTAGGAAAGTGAACATTTTAGAAACTAAGCTAAAAGAGGAAAGTAAACATTTTAGGAAACCTAAGAAATGTCAAGTTTACAGAGCCGAACGAAAATTTTTGGAAACCTAGAAATGACTTAGAAATGTCGAGTTTTAAAGTTTAAAAGAAGTAATTAAGGCAAGGAGGCCTTAAAAGAAAAAGTACGTGAAATTTGACACACAAACAGGCTTGGAAAAGTGGCCTGAAGATGCCACTTAGGGCCTCTGGAAATGGCGCCACATGCAAGGGTGTTGGGCCTGAGTTCAAGTCACATGGGAAGCAAATAAAATAAGTTTTATTTTTGCTTCTAGAAGCCCAAGAGGTGGACAGCACAAGGCATTGCAAAGGAGGAGTTTCACTCTCTTTTAAATACGGCTAATTAGAAGATAATAAGGATTATACTTTATTTGTTTTAAAATTAAATAGATAAAGTTATCACATTAGGAAGAGTAGTGGCCAAGCAAAGGATTCTTGGCCTAATTTCGGCTATAAAAGGATGAGACTAGGGCTATTCATTATTCATTCTCCTCTCTTTCTTTTGCCAAATATTCTTTCTCCTCTCCTCTACCGAAATTCTTCTTAAGCATCCATTCTTTTCTTCTTTTCTTTTAGCTTCCTAGCCAATTCCTCTAAGCCTATTATTCCTCTCTCCTTTCATCTTTGAAATCGAATACGTAAAGGGATCATAGCCGATTGTTCATCAAGTCTCTAAGTCGAATCTCAAGTGGTGTCGGGAGGATCATCGATTTCAATATAAAGGGTAAGGATCTATAGTTATAATTGTATTCCTTTCTTTTAAGCCGAAAGTTAGTCTAATCCCTCCTATATTTTATTGATCGAAATATGGAAGGCAAATTTTGGGATTTCAGATCTAAGGTATTTCGGCATCTCCATTAATCAAGAAGAGAGTTTCGGGATTTAAAAGATTTAAGGTAAGATATATGTATATTCAGCCAAAGGCCATGTTTATGTTTTAATGTTAGATTAAATCTAACATATGGTTAAAGGAATTTCGGCAGAGTCTTAATCAAGTGACGATTTCGGGATTTGTTTGGAAATCAAATTCGTTTAAGGTCAAGAGATCTAGCATCGTAGATCGAATCTTCGGGATCTAAGATTCGTGGTAGTATCAGGTGTGTAAAAACTCACTACACGCTTTATTAATTTACATGACTTTATTGTTTACCTTTTTAATCTTTTTGGTTGTGATTAGCTTGTGGTATAATCATGGTTTTCAGGTAAGTCCCCTATTACATGATCCTTGATATATGTTGTGTATGCCATCACATGTTGTTGTATAATATGCTACACATGAATGCATAATATACGGGATTACGATATATGATTATGTAAGCATGATGATGGTGGGATTAATGAGTGGAGGGGGATGATTTTATGGACTGTCGCCAGTGGTTTTGACCACAAGATGGGTTGGCCCCATCAGATTATTTGTAACCTATGGTCATCAGTGGTTTTGACCACACCGATTGATAAATTGCGACTAAGTCCCAGTGGTTTGGTACCACCAGTGGTTTTGACCACACTTGATAAATTGTGACCTATGGTCATCAGTGGTTTTGACCACACGATGGGTTGGGCCCATCATTTGATTTGTGACTCTAAGTCATCAGTGGTTTTGACCACCGTGGTTTTGACCACACCGGTAGTTAAGGAGTATGGATGGTTAGGTTGGGTTGCATGTGCATGTTTATTAATGACTTGTGTATGAGTTACTTTCTGGGTGGGGATTTACACACTGAGTCGTGGTGACTCACCCCCTTCCTTTACCATTTTGCAGATGAGTAGATCGCGGAGATGGAGCCGGAGAGGACTCGAGGCGGCCATGCTTATCGTTGGATTTGATTTTATTTTGCTATAGTTAAAATTATTTATTTTCTAAGTCTTTTTATTTTGGGTTGTAATAAGGCCGCTAATTATTGTTGGATGTTTATTTTATCGCTTTATTTTACTCTGTTATATTACAAATGGAATTTTATAAATATTAATTGAACCTAGTTAAAGCAACTTTTCCAACTAAGTAACTTCCACGAGTTTTTCAAAAGATGTTACCATCGGGTAACAAAAATAAACCAAGCCAATTGTCATTTTAATGATTTTAAATTTTACATGATCAAACGTTTTCAAAGTATTTATCAACCCAATCAGATTTATAAAAAGCCCAACTGAGTTTTCAAACACCGCTTTCCATACCTTAGCCAAATTTTATTAAGTTTTCACCAGACACCCAAATTACTTCAAATTATTTTACTCCGTGACATACCAGATCCCATCAGACTCATGGGCGGGTTTGGGCGTTACATTTTGGTATCGAGCCCGATTCAAAACTCGATTGTGGGGGCCCAAGGCCCAAAATGTTTTAGTTATGATAGTAGGCCTTATTAGAATGTTTTGAAACTGCTTTTGGCTTGAACAAAGATGGCATCAAGTCTTCGCACCTATCCGCCTGATAAGTAATTCTATCCATTTTGTGAATATTTGATGAGGGTAGAAGGGTAAAATGGGAACGTAGACTATTGTTGAACCCTGTGGCTAGCATACCTCAACTATGCATAAGATTTAATAATTCCTAAACAACCACGTGAGTTGTCACTAAGCAAGGGATGTGGCAATCGTTATATGTATGTCTAGGATTGGATTCGTGGGAGCCCGGTATTTAAGCGATCCTAGTGACTCACCTCCTACTCACCGAATCCTACCTCATGCGTAGTAATCTGCTCATCCTAATGAGATGACACACTCACAAAGCTAAACTTGATAACTAAAACCCGAAAGGGACTAGCTGTTTTGTTTTTGAAGTAACTAAAACCTTGTTTTAAAAAAAAGACCAAAATACCCCTCAGTTTGAAAAATGACCAAAATACCCCTGGCTTGTAAACTACCAAAATATGAAAAATTTCCAAATAGAAAATTTTCAAAATATCCTTCTTTTGTGAAATAACTTAGAACTAAATCTTTGGAAATCCTTTCTATGAAAAAGCCCTGACGATGAAAATTACTAAAATACCCTTAGTGGAATTACAAAATTGCCCCTAACCAACAAAATTACCAAAACGACCTTGATTTCAAAATTTTGGCAACATCACTATTTTGGAAAATGCAATTCTCAAAAAGAACCATCAAAGTTTTACAACTTTTCAAATTCACCTTGATTTGTGAAAATTACCAAATACCCCGAGGTCCAAAATTATCGAATTACCCCGGATTTCAAAATTTTTCAAAATGCCCCAGGAATTTAAGAGTTTCAAAATACTTTTTGACAAAATCATCCGAAAACTTTTATTTTTGAGAAATTACAAAAATACCCTTGTAGGACAAATTACGAAAATACCCCTGGGTAGTGGAAAAACAATCACCAATGAAAACTACAACGTCTCTTTGAATGAATGAATGGAAAACTGTGCATGTATAATTGCGAAGAACCACTCCTAAAACTTCTATCATAAAATTTCTTCATGGATAATCAAGTGAAATACTAATGCATAAAATTCTTAAATGATAAACGCAATCGTTAGATATGAGTTCTAGAGGACGCGGTCGTCAAGGACGTGGTAGAGGAAGAATAACTGTGTCAGAACCCATTAGATCGGATCAAGGGTCTGACAATGAGTTACCACTGCCACCACCACCCCCAGCTGTTAATGTCGAGCAGCAAGCTCAGACAAGGGATGATGCTGTGTCGCAGGCTATGCTGCGAGTTTTGGAAATAGTGGCTGGCGCGGGTGGAAATACGAGAGCTCAAAAATCTGTACCCGAGTGACTCCGAGCCAACGGGGCTGAGGTGTTCCGTGGAGTGTCCGGTGTGGCACCCAGTACAGCTGAGTACTGGTTGGAGGCAACCGAGCGCATTATGGATGAGCTCGATCTGACCCCGGAAGAGAAGTTGAAAGGAATGGTGGCACTGTTACGTGATGAAGCGTACCAATGGTGGTTAACTGTCCGGATGGTGCCACGGCTGAGGATCTGACCTGGGAGTATGCTAAGGAGGCATATCAGAAAAAGTATGTCGGCACACGGTATATTGATGAGCAAAGGAAAGCTTTTCTAGGACTAGTTCAAGGAACAAGTCCAGAAATATATGAGGTCAATTTCGAGGTTGCCGATATGCTCAAGGAGTAGTCGCAATCGAACATGAACGCTGTGTCCGTTTGAGGACGGACTAAGGGATGATTTGAGATTGTTGATAGCACCGCATCGGAGCGGAGTTTTCCACTTTAGTAGAAAAGGCCAAGGTAGCCGAGGAATTAAAGATTCTACCAAGGCACCATGGATTGAATAGGCCAAAAGAGGTTTTGATCGTCGGAACATCGTAAGATGTTCGAAAAGGCCTAGAGATGATGGCCCATGAGGTCGCAAGCTAGTTCGGAGGGATGATCGCCCTTGTGATGTGTGTGGAAAGAGGCACTTAGGAGAGTGCCGAAAAACCGAGAGGATGTTTTAGGTGTGGGTCCAAGGATCATGTGATCAAGGATTGTCTTAAGCAAACCGATGAAAGTCGATCAACAACTCAATGTTAATCAGTGGTAGAGGAGGACAAAGACCTTCAACGAGGTCGTGATTCAATAATCGAGGTAATGGTTTCGACCGAGGACGGGAGCACCAAGCGAGGTGTGAAGGTTCGGATGCAAGGCGCCAAGGTTGGTTTATGCGATCGGCCGTCATGAGGATAGTGATGCGCCGATGAGACAACGGTAAGTTTCTTATTTCTGGATTATCCTCCATTACTTTGCTCGCTATAAGATCAGTTCGTTCTTATGAAGTGTATGGAACCTTGATTGTGAACTTAGAGAATGTGCCTAGAAAGTATGATAGTTCTTTGAGATCGAGTCTTGTGAATAGCGTAGTATAGTGAGTTAGACTGCATGATGAACGATAGTAAGTAATTTCGAGGACGAAATTATTTTAAGGGGGTAGAACTGTAACATCCTAAAAAGGGCCTATGCATTTTTGGCTTAAATGTACGAAATGACATGTTTTATGAGTTTTGAATAAATTTTGAATATTTTTGGAAGCCTGAGAATGTATGGAAATGTTACATTAAAAATAGGAAAGTGACTATTTTGGAAACCTAAGTAAATTAGGAAAGTGAACATTTTGGAAACCTAAGCTAAAAGAGGAAAGTAAACATTTTGGAAACTAAGCTAAAAGAGGAAAGTGAACATTTTGGAAACTAAACAAAATTAGGAAAGTGAACATTTTGGAAACTAAGCTAAAAGAGGAAAGTAAACATTTTAGGAAACCTAAGAAATGTCAAGTTTACTGAGCGAACGAAAATTTTGGAAACCTAGAAATGACTTAGAAATGTCGAGTTTTAAAGTTTAAAAGAAGTAATTAAGGCAAGGAGGCCTTAAAAGAAAAAGTACGTGAAATTTGACACACAACAAAGCTTGGAAAAGTGGCTCAAGATGCCACTTAGGGCCTCCGGAAATGGCGCCACATGCAAGGGTGTTGGGCCCGAGTTCAAGTCACATGGGAAGCAAATAAAATAAGTTTTATTTTTGCTTCTAGAAGCCCAAGAGGTGGACGGCACAAGGCATTGCAAAGGAGGAGTTTCACTCTCTTTTAAATACGTCTAATTAGAAGATAATAAAGATTATACTTTATTTGTTTTAAAATTAAAGAGATAAAGTTATCACATAAGGAAGAGTAGTGGCCAAGAAAAGGATTCTTGGCCTAATTTCGGCTATAAAAGGATGAGACTAGGGCTATTCATTATTCATTCTCCCTCTATTTTCTTTTGCCAAATATTCTTTCTCCTCTCCCTCTGCCGAAATTCTTCTTAAGCATCCATTCTTTTTCTTCTTTTCTTTTAGCTTCCTAGCCGATTCCCTCTAAGCCTTTTATTCCTCTCTCCTTTCATCTTTGAAACCGAATACGTAAAGGGATCATAGCCGATTGTTCATCAAGTCTCTAATCCGAATATCTGAAGTGGTGTCAGGAGGGATCTGTCGATTTCAATATAAAGGGTAAGGATCTATAGTTATAATTGTATTCCTTTCTTTTAAGCGAAAGTTAGTCTAATCCTTCTATATTTTATTGATCGAAATATGGAAGGAGAATTTCGGATTTCGGATCTAAGGTATTTCGCATCTCCATTAATCAAAAGAGAGTTTCGGATTTAAAAGATTTAAGGTAAGATATATGTATATTCGGCCAAAGGCCATGTTTATGTTTTAATGATAGATTAAATCTAACATATGGTTAAAGGAATTTCGGCAGAGTCTTAATCAAGTGACGATTTCGGGATTTGTTTGGAAATCAAATTCGTTTAAGGTCAAGAGATCTAGTATCGTAGATCGAATCTTCGGGATCTAAGATTCGTGGTAGTATCAGGTGTGTAAAAACTCACTACACACTTTATTAATTTACATGACTTTATTGTTTACTTTTTAATCTTTTTGGTTGTGATTAGCTTGTGGCATAATCATGGTTTCCGGGTAAGTCCCCTATTACATGATCCTTGATATATGTTGTGTATGCCATCACATGTTGTTGTATAATATGCTACACATGAATGCATAATATGTGGGATTACGATATATGATTATATAAGCATGATGATGGTGGGATTAATGAGTGGAGGGGGATGATTTTATGGACTGTCGCCAGTGGTTTTGACCACAAGATGGGTTGGCCCCATCAGATTATTTGTGACCTATGGTCATCAGTGGTTTTGACCACACCGATTGATAAATTGCGACTAAGTCCCAGTGGTTTGGTACCACCAGTGGTTTTGACCACACTTGATAAATTGTGACCTATGGTCATCAGTGGTTTTGACCACGCGATGGGTTGGCCCCATCATTTGATTTGTGACTCTAAGTCATCAGTGGTTTTGACCACCAGTGGTTTTGACCACACGGGGTAGTTAAGGAGTATGGATGGTTAGGTTGGGTTGCATGTGCATGTTTATTAATGACTTGTGTATGAGTTACTTTACCGGGTGGGGGATTTACACACTGAGTCGTGGTGACTCACCCCCTTCCTTTACCATTTTGCAGATGAGTAGATCGCGGAGATGGAGCCGGAGAGGACTCGAGGCGACCATGCTTATCGTTGGATTTGATTTTATTTTGCTATAGTTAAAATTATTTATTTTCTAAGTCTTTTTATTTTGGGTTGTAATAAGGCCGCTAATTATTGTTGGATGTTTATTTTACTGCTTTATTTTACTCCTGTTATATTACAAATGGAATTTTATAAATATTAATTGAACCGGTTAAAAGCAACTTTTCCAACTAAGTAACTTCCACGAGTTTTTCAAAAGATGTTACCATCGGGTAACAAAAATAAACCAAGCCAATTGTAACTTTAACGATTTTAAATTTTTACATGATCAAACGTTTTCAAAGTATTTATCAACCCAACTGTATTTATAAAAATTCCAACTGAGTTTTCAAACACCGTTTTCATACCTTAGCCAAATTTTATTAAGTTTTCACCAGACAGCCAAATTACTACAAATTATTTTACTCCGTGACATACCAGATCCGGTCAGGACTCATGGGCCGGGTTTGGGGTGTTACAGTGAGCCAGACGATGTGAATGCTGATTGGGCTATAGGTCGGCTGCATTAATTGCTGGCAGTCTTTCCATTTTTTTCTTCTGATTTTGTTTTATTTTATTAGCTTGTGATGGATAGGGCCTTTTGTTACCAGACATGGATTTTGTAAGGGCCAGACTTCTAGTATTTTGTTTGGTTTTTATTTTCTTTCCTTTTATATATACAAGCCCAATCTGTTTTGTTCAAAAAAAATTTGAGTAGCGATAGTTACGTTACTGTTAAGAATTTACCCTCCTCATATAATTCATTAAAAAGAAAAAAATCATTTATGTAATATTTATTTCTTGAATGATCAGTGAAATTTTCTATTTAATTAAAATTCAGGATTCAAAAACAAAAGGAGAAGAAGTCTAAATTGCCTCATACTAATTCTTCAATCTTAATGTATTATTTTTGTTGATTTCTACTCTGTTTTCTTCTGCATCTTCAGTCAACATCCGAATTGGAGACCTAAAGTATTGTATATGTATTTGAAATCCTAGAGGATCTAAGGCGGTATTTATGTTCATATGATATCCATTTCTTTTCTTATTTTCTTGATTCTCAACCAATATAATAATTTATTAATTACCTCTTAATTCTATTTATATGAATTTAGTTAAAGTTGAAAAAGGGGAAAATAATCCTGAAAAACACTTGCTGGAAAATTGTGAGTTTATTAAAATAAAATTGGTTTAACTATGTAGGTTTCCGGGAAAACAAAGATACCAACATACATAATTGTCTAAGGATGAAGATGTATATCTGTAAATCACATCTAATATGTACAAACAAGCATTAACTGAACATAAATATATATATATATATATATATATTGAATAGTTTTTCATTCGACTCAGTCCTACGGACAAATTCAAACAAGGAGGGTGGGTGTGGAAGAAACTCCAAATAGGTGACTTTAATCGTTGAATTTGAAAACTATGCCTATAATTATATGCTCTCCACCCTTCAATCAAGACTATAACTTACCTAATCATTTACCTGTTAACAAATATATGTAACCAGGTAATGCTTTCATGGCACCACGTTCTTTCCTATTGTATAATTGATTCAAAACACTTCATTATCGTCTAACTGCTCCAGCTTGTAACAAGATATATATATATATATATATATATATATTGCAATATTTTTAATATTTATAATGTTCCAATAACTATAAATGAATGGGCATAATTAATCAAAAGATAAATCTTTTGGTCACTAGTCAAAAGTTATAATTTGATTTTTGAAAGAATTATAACTATTCAAACAATATTATTTGAATAGTTATAATATTAAATGAATAATTATATTTTTTAAAGACATTATTATTCAGAAAAACACTTGTTGAATGATGCCTTTATGAAGAGATACTAAAATTCCTATAAATAGGGATGGGATTTCATTTGGAATCACACCAACAAGTTCTAAAAGTTCTTTCTATCCTTCCTCATTTTCTAATATAATTAGATTGTTTTATAAAGAGTTACTATAGAAAATCTTTGTAGAAATTGAGTTTCTTGTTATTCATTGCTCAATGTTTAGTGGACTACTCTTGTCAGTGCAAAACGCATTATTGTATCCTCGAGGTTAATTTGTTTGAAACTCTTTTGCACCAATATAGGTGGGGGCAAATATAACCTTAAAGATAATAGCTTGATACAAGCCTTAGAGCCTTATTCTATTTCTTCATTTTCTATTTGAGTTCTGTTCGTGTGTTCAAGATTTTCCTCATCGGAGATTTGTACTAACAATATATAATAAGAAATTTATTTGATAAACCAAAAACTAAAAGAAGAAAAGAATAAAGAAATCTCTCATTTCCAATACCTTCTTCTTTCTACTTTTGCTGGCTTTATCAGTCTTGCCAGTAAATTCAAGCCAGGGAGATTCTTGCAATTCAAACTTAAACCTTGGTGTTCCATTTGATACAACTTCTTTCGCAGACATGATTTCAACCTTAGAGTAATAGTCTTCCTTTAGACGTATACAGTGAAGGTGGGATATGGCTATGTATTTAATATGAGGACCTTTATTTTTTATTTTTAATTTTCATATATTTGGATGATCAAATATGAACTAATGTTTGAATGTTTCTTAAACATGTTGCAATATGTTGAGACCTGATACCCATTCTTTTATCCCAATGGGCTTTTCAGGCAATGGAATGATAATAATGGTTGTTAGTACCAATTTTATCTTCCAATTATAAAGTTAGTTGCAATTTGAGACAAATGGAATTTGGATAGATAAAATTTTGACGGAGTGGAAATGTAGGTGGAGTGAGGCTAGGAGGTTTACTTTATTAGAACAGATTTTTAAAGATATTTTAAAATCCTGTTCGTATTTGGATTAGAAAAAGTGATGAAAAGAGTTGCAAAAGCGTCTACACAAAATACCTGAGTAATTGTTTGTTCATTATAGATTCTAATGGTCGGGTAGAAATTTTACTCAATTTAGATACACTGAATAGCAAAATACAATATGCTTACAAATTGTTATTTTTAATGTTCAAAAGTGCAAATAGATGGTGTTGGTTTTCCTTTTATAAATTCGTATTGGTTTTCCATATATATTTACTAATACAATTGTGCATATGCTCTACAAGTTTTGAACTACAATTATCATATTTTTAAAATAAGAATTAAAATATGATAATTAATAATTGCACATATGCTGCACAAGTTTTGCACATATGCTGAATTTTATAATATGCTTTTACATCAAGCACATATCTCTTTATGAGATAATCCAAATTTATAAGAAAGTGACACGTATCGACATCTCCCCAAACAAAAAGATCATCAAGTAAAAACTTGGGATTCACGTTGTTCCTATCAATGTCCAAATTAAAATAAAGATAGGAAAGATGCAATCAACTTACAAAAATTTAGAATCGACATAGCCAAGGAAAGCTATTAGTTTAGCTTGCAACCTAAAATGAATATAATCTCAAATGGCATATCCTAATGGATAGTTGATTATGAAGTCTATCAAAACTTTTAGCTCATCAATATCATCTTTCATTTTTTTATTTGGTGTATCTAAATTGGGTAAAATTTTTACCCGACCATCGTAATCCATAATGATCAAACACTTACTCGGGTATTCTGTGTAGATGCTTTTGCACCTCATTTCATCACTTTTCTAGCCAAAATACAAGTATCATTTTGAAATATCCTTGAAAATTTTCTTCTAACATAAGAAAACCACCTAGCCTCACTCCTGTGTGAAGACCTACGTTTCCACTCCTCCTTTTTGTTAAAATGCGTTACTACATTTTCAGATTGTTCTAACGCGAGCAACCATTCATTTTCTTAGTATACAAGTTGATGAAACCTTAGTATGCCATTGTCATTGTGATGCCCAGCCAAAAATTTGTATATTGGCAAAGCTACCTTTTAGTTTGTATAAGGGAGAAAAAATTCGAGCGAATTTCTTCGCTTGATAACTTTAAAACCCCCTATTACAGACAAAAAGGTAGCTTCACGGATGTATAAATTTCTGGCTAGGCATCACAATGGCAAGGACATACTAAGGTTTCATCAACTTGTATACTAAGAAAACGAATAGTTACCCACATTAGAACAATTTGAAAATGTTTTAACAAAAAGGAGAGGGAGTGGAAATGTAGTTCTTCACACAGGAGTGAGACTAGGTGGTTTACTTATATTAAAAGAGATTTTTTAAAGATATCTATAAATGTTGCTCGTATTTGGGATAGACAAAGTGATGAAAGGAGTTGCAAAAGCATCTACATAGAATACCCGAGTAAGTGTTCGTTCATTATGGATTCCTATGGTCGGGTAAAAGATTTACCCAATTTAGATACACTGAATAGCAAAATGCAATAGGCATATAAATTGTTACTTTTACTCTTCAAAAGTGCAAATAAAATGGTGTTGGTTATCCATTTATAAATTTGTATTGGTTTTCCCATATAAAAATTTGAAATTGATTATAATATATTAAAATATGAATTAAAATATGACAATTTATAATTGCACATATACTGCACAAGTTTTGCACATATGCTGAATTTTGTAATATGCATTCACATCAAGCAATTTTCTTTTTATGAAATAATCCAAACTTATAAGGAAGTAGCACTTATCGTCGTTACCCCAAACAAAAGAAGCATCAAGTAAAAACTTGGGATTGACGTTGTTATTAGCAACTTAGAAATTAAAACAAAGATACGAAATATGAAATAATCTTAAAAATAATTAAAATAGAGATAGCCGAGAAAAGTTATCAGTTTAGCAGGGAATCTAAAATAATTATAATCTTGAATAGTAGATCTAAACGGATAGTTAATTATAACGTCCATTAAAAATTTTAGCTAATCAATATCATCTTTCATTTTGCTATTAGATGTATCTAAATTGGGTAAAAATTTTACCCAACTATTGGAATCCGTAATGAACAAACACTTACTTGGGTATTCTATGTAGATGCTTTTGCACCTCATTTCATCACTTTTTCCAGCCCAAATACTAGCAATATTTTGAAATATCCTTAAAAATTTTATTCTAATATAAGTAAACCACCTAGCCTCACTCTTGTTTGAAGACCTACATTTCCACTCCCTCTCCTTTTTGGTAAAATGCGTTACTATGTTTTTAGAATGTTCTAATACGAGCAACCATTTGTTTCATAGTATACAAGTTGATGAAACCTCATTACGTCATCGCCATTGTGATAGTCAGTCAGAAATTTGTATATTGGTAAAGCTACCTTTTTATCTATATAAGGAAGAAAATTCAAGCGAATTTCTTCGCTTGAAAACCTTAAAACCCCTTGATATAGATAAAAGGCAACTTTGGATGTGCAAACTTCTAATTTACCATAATGATGAGGACATACTGAGGTGTCATTGACTTGTATACTATGAAAACAAATGGTTGCTCGCGTTAGAATATTTTGAAAACGTAGTAATGTAATTTAACAAAAAGAAGAGGGAGTGGAAGCGTAGATCGTCACACATGAGTGAGGCTAAGTGGTTTACTTATATTAGAAGAGATTTTTTAAAGATATTTCAAAATGCTGCTCGTATTTGCACTAGAAAAAGTGATGAAAGGAGTTGCAAAAGTATATACACAGAATACCCGAGTAAGTGTTTATTCATTACGAATTCCGATGGTTGGGTAAAAATTTTACCCAATTTAGATACAATGAACCGTAAAATACAGTAGGTTTATAAATTCTTACTTTGACCATTCAAAAGTGTAAAAAAAAAATGGTGTTGTTTTTCCATTTATAAAGTCATATTGATTTTCCCATATATATATACTAAAATAATTGCACAAATGCTTCACAAAATTTGAACTGGGATTATAATGTTTTTAAAATATGATAATTTATAATTGCACATATGCTAATTTATAATTGCACAAGTTTTGCACATATGTCGAATTTTGTAATATGTTTTCACATCAATCACTTTTGTCCTTATGAGATAATCCAAAATTATAAGGAAGAGGCATTTATCGTCATCTCCCCAAAAAAAAGGTACATCAAGTAAAAACTTGGGATCCACGTTTTTACTATCAATGTGGAAATTTAAAAAAAAAAAAATACGAAATATGCAATTACCTTAAAAAAATTTAAAATCAAGATAGCCAAGAAAAGTTAGCAGTTTAGCAGGGAATCTGAAATGATTATGACCTTGGATGGCAGATCCGATCGGATAGTTGATTATGATGTATATAAAAAATTTTAGCTTATCAATATCATCTTTCATTTTACTATTCGGTGTATCTAAAATGGGTAAAATTTTTACCCGGCCATCAAAATCCGTAATGAAAAAACACTTACTTTGGTATTCTGTGTAGATGCTTTTGCACCTCATTTATCACTTTTTCTAGCCCAAATACGAGCAACACTTTGAAATATCCTTAATAAACTTCTTCTAATATAAGTAAAGCACCTAGCCTTACTCTTGTGTGAAGACCTACGTTTTCACTCCCTCTCTTTTTGCTAAAATGCATTACTACATTTTCAGAATGTTGTAACACGAGCAACCGTTCGTTTTCATAGTATATAAGTTGATGAAACCTCATTATGTCATCGTAATTGTGATGCTCAGCCAGAAATTTGTATATTGCCAAAGCTACCTTTTTGTCTGTATAAGAAAGAAAATTCGAGCGAATTTCTTCGCTTGAAAACCTTAAAACCCCTTGATACAGACAAAAGGGAAGCTTTGCGGATGTACAAAATTCTAATTAACCATAATGACGAGGACATACTAAGGTGTCATTGACTTTTATACTATGAAAACGAATGGTTGCTCGTGTTAGAACATTCTGATAATGTAGTGACGTATTTTAACAAAAAGAAGAGGGAATGGGAACGTAGGTCGTCACACATAAGTGAGGCTAAGTGGTTTACTTATATTAGTAGAGATTTTTTAAACATATTCCAAAATGCTGCTCGTATTTGCGCTAGAAAAAGTGATGAAAGGAGTTGCAAAAGCAAATACATAGAATACCCGAGTAAGTGTTTGTTCATTACGGATTCCGATGGTCGGGTAAAAATTTTACCAAATTTAGATACACTGAATAGCAAAATGCAATAGGCTTATAAATTGTTACTTTTACCATTCAAAAGTGCAAAAAAAATGGTGTTGGTTTTCCATTTATGAATTAGTATTGGTTTTCCCATATATATATACTAATATAATTGCACATATGCTACACAAAATTTGAAATTTGATTACAACATTTTCGAAATATGAATTAAAATATGAATTTTGTAATATGCTTTCACATCAATCACTTTTCTCTTTATGAGATATTCGCAATTTCTAAGGAAGTGGCACTTATTTTCATCTCCCTAAACAAAAGTAGCATCAAGTAAAAACTTAGGATTCACGTTGTTACTATCAAATATTTTCAAATATTTATAGTGTTCCAATAACTATAAATGAATGGGTGTAGTTAATCAAAAGTTATATTATTTGATTTTTGAAAAGAATTATAACTATTTAAATAATATTATTTGAATAGTTATAATATTAAATGAATAATTATGTGTTTATTTTAAAGACATTATTATTCAAAAAGACACCTATTGAAAGATGTCTCTATGAAGAGACATGAAAACTCCTATAAATAGGAATTCGATTTCATTTGAAAAACACACCAACAAATTCTAATTTTCTTTCTTTCCTTCTTTCATTTTCTAATATTATTAGATTATTCTATAAAGTATTACTACAGAAATCCTTTGTAGAAATTGAGTTTTTTGTTATACATTGCTTAGCACGCAGTGGACTATTCTCGTTAGTGCAAAACGCAAATAGTCATTGACTTCATTGTATCCTCGAGGTTAATTTTCTTGGAACTCATTTGCACACCGAAGATAGGTGGGGGCGAATATAACCTTAAAGATAGTAGCTTGATACGCCTTGGAGCCTTGTCCTATTTCTTCTTTTTCTATCCGAGTTACGTTCGTGTGTTCGAGATTTTCCTCACAGGAGATTTGAACTAACAATTTTAAGGTTATAATTCATGATGACCACCACAACACATGAAAGTGGAACACTAAGGGAGTTGGCTTCCAACTTTGTCAAACTTGATCGGTTTGATGGTGACAAATTTTCGACGATGGTAGAAAAAGATACTATAATAGCCCGGTTTAGATCCTAGTCGAAACAGTGGTTTTGAGACCACAAATCCGAGGTCAGAAAGATATTTTAATATTATTTTTCATGTTTATAGTATGTGAATTGATATGTGTGAAAGTTCTGTGTGAAAATTTATTTGTCTATGTGCCGATTTGTGAAAAAGGATTAAATCGCATAAAATGTAAAAGCTGTGTGCTAGTAGTTTAAAGTGCTTAATTGCTATGGCTTATTAAATGAAATATCCTTATGTTGATATTACACCATTAGATAGTTAATGGATGATAATGGCATGGCATTTGGTGTTATTATTAATATTCATTAAGGTTAAAATTGGTATTTAGCTAATAAATGATATATTAAATAAAACCAAAAGATGAAAACATGTTCATCTTTGTTTCTTTCAACCGAAAATAAGAAAATAGCTAGGGCTTGGAAGCTTTGAAACATTCAGCTACTTCAAGGCTCAATTGTAAGTTCGTTTTTGTTCGATTTTTGATGATTTTTATGTTTTTGTGATCGTTGCTTTGTGCTCTAGCTAGCCTATGCTTTAATTTTAGAATTTGAGTGTGATTTTGTAAAATTCCATTGATGAAAGCTTAATTTTTGTAATAGTTGATGATGAAATATGAAAGATATGTGATGGATTAACATGTTTTGTCTTTGAATTTTTGATGAATTTGATTATTTTGGGCTAAATTGAGAAAAGTGTAAATTGAAGGATTAAAATGTGAAATAAATGAAATATGTGGGCTTGTTTGAACATGAGGAAAATTTGGCATAAGGATGGTGTGATGAAATTAAGTGTATTTTGTGATTTTATGAAATAGGGACTAAAATGTCAAAATATACAAATTTGTGGGCTAAATGTAAAATGCCTTAACTATCTGTTGTGAATTGATTTGGATTGAATTAAATGATTTGATGAATGAAAGAGTTAAATTTGAATATGTATAGATCAAGAAAAGAGAAATTGGACTTAGATCGAGGTAAGAACAAAGTGCTCGATTGATTGATTTGTATAGTGTCTCTACGTCCGAGGTAAGTTTGTGTATAATACGAATTGTTGAATTTATGTTTACATATATTGCAATGAATGGAAATGTGGTTGTTGAGTTAGTGATGAGAAGGATTGGTTTGAAGAGAATGTGGCACTAAGTGTGCAAAATAGAATTGATACAGTGGTGAGCGACACTGTGTGTGAGAAATAAAGAAAGTATTGACTATATTGATTGGCAATGTGTGTGCAATACTAAGTCAAATTCGGTTCAATGTAAGGGCACTAAGTGTGTGATGATATTAAAGCTTCGGCTAAGAAATTGGCACTAAGTGTGCGAGTGAATTGAATGATTAATGAAGATTGAATGAAATGTGGTACCAAGCATTGAATAGCAAAAGTGATCGTTAATTAAGTGTTGGCACAGATATGTACGGAACCTATGTAGTTGATGATATCGTATATGGATAAATGGATGAGATTGAATATCATTGTGAAGTGAACCATGTGTTAGTTTATTTTGTATATTGAATTTGAATGGTTGGGTTAATTGTATTATATGACGAACTTACTAAGCTTTTAAGCTTACTGTATGAAGTGTTTCTCTGTTTTACAGTGTCTTTAAAGCTAGCTCGGATCCAGGGATCGTCAGCGACTCCATCAAACTATTAGCTAACTATTTTGGTATATTTGGAAGTTGTATATATTTGGTATATGGCATGTATAGGCTAGTGATTTTGGTATGTTTTGAAGTGTATAAATCTTGCCATGAGATATGGCTTGATAGTTAATGATTTTGGTATATGCTTTGGATGTGTGAAAAGAATGTTATAATGTGTAAATGTGGTTATGTGAATGATCATTATGGTATGGTTTTGAGAAGATGAAAATGTATGATTTATGCTTGAATTGGTTGGTGGAGATGATGATTAAAACGTATGTTTTGAATGCATTTGAGGTAGGATTTTGGTATGGATTGATATTTGTAGGTGTGACCCAAAGTGTGAATGGAACATTGGCCTTGCAAATGGCCTATAATTGCCCACACGGTTGAGCACATGGGCGTGTGGCTCGATCGTGTCCCTTAAGTTTGTAATTGAAACAAGTCAGACTCACACACGGGCTAGACACACAAGCGTGTGACTAGACGTGTGATACAAGTCAGTGTTGCACACGGGTCAAGCACACGGGCGTGTGATAGGCCGTGTGAAGCAAGTCAGTTTTGACCACGGGTGAAGCATACGGGTGTGTCCTCGGTCGTGTGGACAAGTCAGTATGTATGCTCTATTTTGCCACGGCTTGGACACACGGGTGTGTCTGAGGCCGTGGGAGGCACACGGCCTACCCACATTGGCGTGTGACCCCTGTATCTTTGAAAAATGTTAAGTTTCAGAAAAATTTTGTATGTGTTTGATTTAGTCCCGATCCCTTCCTATTGCTTATTTAAGGTCTCGTAGACCTCATTGAGGGACTTAATGACATTGTTTGATTGTGATTTAATGATATATGGATAATGAAGGTTAAATATTATGATTTGATTGGTAATGCCTCTTAACCCTATTCCGTCAACAAATATGGGTAGGGGTGTTACAGATGCACGTCTTATTATCAACTTTGAAGATTACTTATGTTTTGGATACTCCAAGAGCTAAAGAGAATGAAAACGAATCTATTGCTGCAACTTGAGAAAGGAAAAAATGGGACAATACTGATTACATTTGCATTGGCCACATATTGAATGGTTTATCTAATGGTTTGTTCGAAACCTACCAAAACGAGGTCATCGCTAAAGAATTATGGGACAAATTGGAGACAAGAAATATGACCGAAGATATTACAAGTAAGAAATTTCTTGTCAGTCGTTCCAATAATTATCAAATGGTTGATGGTCGTTCTTTTATGGAACAATTCCATGATATTGAACACATGTTGAATCAATTCAAGCAATATGATATGAAATTGGATGAAATGATTGTTGTATCCTCCATAATAGAAAAACTTCCTCTATCTTGGAAAGACTTTAAAAGAGGTCTAAAACATAAGAAAGAGGAAATATCTCTTGAGGCTTTGGCAAATCATCTTCGTATTGAAGAACAATGTCGAAAGCAAGATCAAAATATAAATTCTGAAAATGCCAAAGTGCATGTTACGGAGGAAGTATAGACTACTAAACCATTCAAGAGAAAGTTCAAACAGACTGATAGAGCACCTAAGTTCAAAAAGAAATAAAAGGGCTCATACTATCATTGTGGTATGTCGGGACATTTCAAGAATGAATGTCAATTTTTAAAGAAGAAATCATCTTCTAAAGTTGATAATAATGAAAATTTTGTTACAATGATATCTGAAATTAATATAGCACAAGATGATAATACATGACGGATTGATACCGGAGCAACCAAACATGTGTGCAAAGACAAAAGCATGTTCACAAAGTTCACACAATGTGAAAATGACAATGTCTTGTACATGGGAAATTCTTCCACCACAACAATCAAAGGCAAAGGGTCTGTTGAACTATAATTCACTTCTGGAAAGGTTTTAACCTCAAATAATGTATATTATGTACCAAAAGTTAGGAAGAATTTAGTGTTTGGAAGTCTATTGAATAAGTTTGGTTTCAAACTTGTTTTTGAGGCAAATAAGTTTATTTTGTCTAAGGGAGGAATTTTTGTAGGAAAGGGTATATATGTGAGAGTATGTTCAAACTCAATATTATTAATAAGAATAAAATATTATTTTTGCTTATAGGGTTGAATCTTTTGTTTATGACATTATAGTTTAGGTCATTTGAATTATAGAATACTGAATGACATGTATAAGTTAGATTTAATTCCTATTTTTAATAATAATATTGAAAAATGCAATACATGTATGTTGACTAAAATTACAAGAAACCTTTTCCCTAAGGTTAAAAGGAAAACAAAATTGCTTTGTAACACCCCGAACCTGGCCTAGACATTATGATCAAATCTGGTGATGCCACAAGGAATAGGTTTTGGAACCGTGTTGACTTGGAAAAACATCAATCTTTGAAATTTACTAAACCACAAATTAGTTAGTTTCTTTACCAAAACTTATTACAGTGGAAGCCTTAATCGTTATATTTTGTAAACGCAGTCGTGTTTTACTAGGAAAACTGTTGTTCGCATAAAACTGTAATTTTAATAAAACAATTTTACCAAAGCAATTAGATTGACAAGCAACCCAAAAATAACAGTTAAAAACCAAACAATCCAGAGAGTCCCCAAAAATTACAACTCTTAAATAGTCCAAAATTTTAAAATGAACCAAAAGTACCAAGTTTAACTGTTCTATGACATAGTGGTCACTGCTGTGTCTCTCGCCGCACCGATCTGTCTAAGCCTGTGGATTACCTGATAGAACAGACAAACAAATGTGAGTTTACGTAAACTCAGTGTGTAACCCAGCAAAATTAGACAAGCAAATGTACAAAAACATTAGATAATCTAGTACAGAATTGAACTTATGCCCATCTCAGATATAGTTACATAAACAGATGTACAGATCAAATAACAGATTCAGAATATGCAAAGTCCTACCCCCATCCTCTACACACCAACTCTGACCATCCCATCACACCATGCGGGGTTAAAAACACCCACCCATCCCTACACACCATATTGTGTCTTTATGACACGTATCAGATATAGTGCAACCAAGCTTCCAGAATATAGGCGATGATCGCCATACAGAACACTTCCTCCACATATATATAAAACCCACCCCAAAACAGATGCAAAAATCAGATACAGACTTATCAGACTAAAACATGCTCAACATGCTTTATACAGCTAGTGGAAATAACTCTTTGAAACTCTGGTGGAGAAGGCAAAAATCATAAAAGAGATTAACTGCATAGAGCGTGAAAAAAGGGATTATGAAAGGGGCCAAAATAAGTTTAAGAGGGATTTGAGTCATTCTAGTTTTGCTCAACAGCCTAAGAAATGGGCCAGGTTTGATGGGCCTCTGCAGGTTGAGGCACCGATTATTTATGCTGGGATTCAGTTATATGGAGATTGTGGTAGGCACCATTCGAACGAGTGCTAGAGGAGGTTGAGAGATTATCTTCGTTGCGGGTCTATGAAACATAGCATTATGAACTCTCCACTTTGGGTCGACTAGGTGCAAGCTCCAGTTCCAGGCTTGGTTTAGCCTCAGAGGACAGTTCAACAGCCACCTAAGGACCATAGTCAGGCCAGAGGTGGTAATGGTATGGGTCGAAGGCAAAGAGCACCAGACAGAGGTGTTAATTAGACCGAGACGAGACAGCCTGTATTAGTATATGCGGTAAGGTGCCACTAGGATAGAGACACCGTTGATACGATAGCCGCTACATTTTTCATTCATTCTGTTCATTATTTTGCATTGATATATATTAGTTCGACCCACTCATATATAGTTAGTACTATTTTTGTTAATCTAAGAATTCCTATTGAGAGTACTTTTAGTAAGATTTCTATGATTAGTCCATTGGGTTAGTCAGTATGGGTTAATAAAGTTTATATGAGGTGTCTACTTGAGATACAAGGTGTTGTGTTTTTGGCTAATTTCATAGAGTTACCCTCCGGTGAGTTTGATTTGATTCTAGGTGTGGACAAGCTTGTGAAGCATCGAGTCAGTTTGGATTATGCTACAAAAAGAGTAACTCTAATGTCCAAGGATGATATAGAGATTGTTATGGTTCGTGAGCATCAAGATTACCTCTTCAATGTAATCTCCCCTCTAGTAGCCAAAAGTTAGTCTAAAAAGGGTGTGAGGCATTTTTGGCATATTTGTATGACATGAGTTCTGTAGAGTCTTCTATTGAGGATATTCGGACAGTTAGAGAATTTTTGGATGTCTTTCTTTAAAAAATTTTAGGGTTACCATCGGATAGAGAGATTGAGTTCGATATTGAGGTTTTGCTTAGAACAACTCTGGTGTCAATTGCTCTCTACCACATGGCATCGAAGGAGCTTATGGAATTGAAAGTGCAGCTGTAGGAACTTCTTGATCGATGGTTCATTAGGCCTAATGTGTCTCCATAGGGAGCACCTGTTCTTTTTGTGAAAAAAATGGTACTATAAGGATGTGTATGGATTACCGCTAGTTGCATAAATTGACGGTAAAGAATAAGTATCGACTTTCAAAGGGAGAAGACTTGCTCGATCAGTTTCATAGGGCATCAGTATTCTTGAAAATTGATCTTTGCTCAATGTATCATCAATTAAAGGTTAAAAAGGTTTATGTGCATATTTAGGTCTCATTATGGGCATTACAAGTTCCTTGTCATGCCATTCGTTTGACTATTACTCCGGTTGCGTTCATGGATCTCATGAATCGAGTCTCTCAGTTGTATTTAGATCAATTTGTCATTGTTTATATCGATGACATTTTGGTGTACTCTAAGAATGAGGTTGAGCATGATGAACATCTTAGAGTTGTTCTGCAAATACTCCGTGAGAAAAATCTTTACACTAAGTTGAGCAAGTGTGAGTTCTGGTTAAGTGAGGTCACTTTTCTAAGACATGTGATTTTTACTGAGGGTATCCGTGTTGACCCTAAAAATATTGAGGCTATTCTTGAGTGGAAACATCCTAGGAATGTGTCTGAGATCTAAAGTTTTCTCGGTTTAGCAAGTTATTATTGGAGATTTTTGGAAGGGTTCTCACTTATTGCAACTCTTTTGACTAAGTTGTTGCGTAAGAATGCACCTTTTGTGTGGACTAATGAGTAATAATCAAGCTTTGAGAAGCTCAAATCCATTTTGACTCAAGCCCCCGTCCTGATACAGCTTGAATCTGGTAAAGTGTCTATTGTGTACAGAGATGCTTATCACACCAGTTTGGGTTGTGTTCTGATGCAAGATACTAAGATAGTGGCTTATGTATCCCGACATCTTTAGTCACACGAAGGCAACTATCCCACACACGATCTTGAGTTAGTTTCAATTGTTTTCGATTGAAAATTTGAATGCACTATTTGTATGGTGAGAGGTGTATCATCTACACCGATCACAAAAGCCTCAAGTACTTCCTTACCTAGAAGGAACTAAATCTTAGGCAACGTAGATAGATTGAGTTGCTTAAGGATTACGATTATGTGATAGAGCATCATCATGGTAAGACCAATGTAATAGGCCAATTTAGCCCGGCCCATACGAAAAATAATAAACCTAAAATAATAAAACAAAGTCCAAGTCCAGTCCAAAATATATCATTTGGCCCGATCGGAATGGCCCATTACTTGAAAAGATTAAAGGTCTATCTATAAGCTTGACGTATATTGGAACACAAACTTCAAGGATATGCAATCTTAGATATGATATGCAACTCTTAGATACGATATGCAATCCTATAAGATATGGTATGTAATCTTAGAAGATATGGTATGCAATCTTAGATATGATATGAAATCTTAGAAGATATGGTATGCAATCTTAGAAGATATGATTTTGTGATATTAGAGATTTAATTTGTAGATACCTCTTAATCTTAGTCGTTGATGCAATTGATCTATACCGTTGGATTTGGGGAGGCTCAATTATAAATAGAGGCCTCTCCCTTCATTGTAAAACACACTTGAGTTTTGAGTAATAAAAATTATTGAGAGCATTCACTCAAATTTCTCTCTTTTTTGCGTTCTTATTTTCTGTGGCTTGTTCTTATTTTTTTTCTTCGCTCATCTGCGCTTCTTTTTGATTTGCTTCCGTTCGAGTTAGTTTTTGGTGGAGGAATTTCGTCGAGTCCTCATATTGCGGGAGTTAGGTTGACTTATGCGTTTTTAAAATTTTTTTATTTATCCATTTAATTGCTTAATCATTATTTATTCATTTATTTTAATTATTTTAAATTTATTTTAATTGCCAATTTTTATCCAAAACTTTATTTCTTAAAATAAGGCAATATTTGATATTTGGAGTTTTGATGGAATCGTGCCCTAACTTACTGGGCTTCGATTTTTCTCATTAAGTCTAAATCATCAAATACCTTTTTTGGAATTAAAATATATGATTTTCAAATAAAAAAACCTGTCTCGAGAATTTAAGATGTGGTGTCCTAACTCACTGGATGCGACGTTTTGTCATCTCGAGGCAAAGATTTCTAAAAAGCAAAGGATATTCGGTGTTTGGAAATTCGAAAGATCATGCTCTAACTTAATGAGTTTTGATTTTTCTTTTAAAATCCAAATAATTGAATGTCCATTTAAAATTAAAGGACATAAGTTTTGAAAATCAAAAGGATCGTGTTTTAAAATCTTTTCAAAATTTTGACATTAGGACATTAATTAATCAATTAGGTACCAATTTTTGGGCGTTACGAGGGTGCTAATCCTTCCTCGTACGTAACTGACTTCTGAGCCCATTTTCTCGAATTTCATAGACCAAAATCATTATTTTAATAAATCAAAATGTTTTTTTATTAAAATGATCAATTTCAAGGTGACCCGATCACACCTCGAAAAAAGATTGGTGGCGACTCCATTTTCATTTTTAAAGTCGATCCCCATTTTTTTTAAATATAAAAATGGTTTTGACAACCAATGTTGTGGCCAATGCTTTTAGTCGTAGACTGATGTCTAATTTGAGGCGATGATTGCTTGCCTAAGTCTATTTGATGATAGTAACTTTTAGCCGAGTTACGAGTTAAGCCAACCTGGATTGATCAAATTTGGGATAAGCAGTTGGTAGATGATTCTCTACTTCTTTGATTTTAGTAGGTTGAAGAGGGTAGGCCTTCTGATTTTAGGCTGAATAGTAAGGGGGTTCTGTGTTTCAGAGGTCTATTTTGTGTGCCTAAAATGATAGGTAACATATTTTGTTTCTCATTGTCTAACGTGCCAACAAGTTAAGGCTGAGCACCAACTGCCTTCAAGTTTTCTTCAACCCTTTAAGATTCCTCAGAATGATTATGTTTGGGTCATCGTGGATCGATTGACCAAGTATTCTCATTTTCTTCCGGTTAGGATCGATTATTCTCTGCAAAAATTGGCTAAGTTGTAAATTTCCAAGATTGTTAGACTTCATGGAGTACCGGCCTCAATTATCTCTGATAGAGACCCTCGATTTACATATCGATTTTGAAAGAAATTGTATGGGGATTTGGGTAGTCGGTTGGACTTTAGTATTGTATTCCATCAGCTAACTGATGGGCAATTTGAGAGAGTGATTCAGATTCTATAGGATATGCTACAGAGTTGTGTCATCGACTTCCGTGGTAGTTAGGAGGAGTTTCTGCCATTGGCTGAGTTCACGTGTAATAATAGCTTTTGGTCTAGTGCTCAAATGGCACCTTACAAGGTTTAATATGGTCGTAAGTATCGCACCCCTTAATGTTGGACCGATTTGGGTGAGAGGAGGATTATGGGTCCTGATTTAGTTTTTGAGACTGAGGACAAGGTTAGATTGATACAAGATTGACTTAAGGCAACTTCTGATAGTCAGAAGTCTTATGCTTATTTAAATATGAAAGATATTGAATTTGAAGTGGGAGATAAAGTTTTTTCTTAAGGTATCTCCGTGGAAAAAGGTCATTCGATTTGGACGTAAGGGTAAGTTGAGCCCTAGGTTCATTGGGTCTTATCAGAGTCTGAAACTAGTAGGGTCAATTATCCATTAGTTAGAGTTACCTCCACAGTTAAATCGTATACATGATGTGTTTCACATCTCTATGTTAAGGTGGTATCGGTCTGACTCATCTCATATTGTATCTGTTGAGGAGATTGAGGGGAGACCGAATTTGACTCTCATGGAGGAACTGATTCAAATTTTAGATCGAGGTTAAAGTCTTGAGGAGAAAGGTTATTTCGTTAGTTAAGGTTCTGTGGCAGAATCATGGTACCGATGAAGCCACATGGGAGCCTAAGGATTTGAACAGACAACAATATTAGCATATGTTTGAATCAGGTAAATTTTGAGGCCAAAATTTCTTTTAGGGGGAGAGATGTAATGCCCCAAAAATTTTAGTTCTGGATTTTTTAAATTTTACCATGTCAATTAATCTGCTTTAGTGGTTGAGTATGGTTCTTGTGTGATAAATCGTAAAAGTAACATATTTTAACCCTATATTTAGTATGCTTTTGGATGATTTAGCCCTTGATTTATGTAAAAAGGTGTTTTTATTCCTTTCTTTTCATGTTTATACTTAGGAAAGCACCCAAGGACGAAAAGAACGAGAAATGGAAGCCAATTTGGGCCAAAGAGGAAATTGACACGGCCTAGACTTCAAGCTACACGGCCGTGCCTCGTCAAATTACTTCACACAGCCATGCCACGATTTACACGGCCGTGCCCCAATCGATAGAATCGAGACACGGCCTGAAGACGATTTGCACGGGCGTGTACCATGGTCGTGCCCTTGCCACGGGAATGAGCAATTCCACTCAGATTTGGATGCTTGAAGCCAAAGAAACATACTCCTAAGTCCACTTAAACATCCTAGGAGGAATTCTACTTGAATTAGGATACTTAGAAGCCAAGTAAAGCGTCTCAAAGCCTATATAAACACCCAAGGTAGCAACTAAAAAGGGGAGTTCGGCAGAAGCCGAAATAGGCAGTTTGACAGAAGCCTTCTGCTAGAGCTTTAATTCAGAGAATTACTCGAAGATAGCCAGTTGATCCATCTCAAGAAGCCGGAGTTCTACTCAAGATAAAGTATCTCCTCTTCAATTCCTTCAGGGGGTTTTAGGGATTTCTTATGTTTTGTTTTATCTTTTCTCTTGAGATGTTTTCTTATTTAGTTATGAACTAAACCCTTCAGATACCTGAAGGGGATGAAACCTATGATGTATTTTGTTATTTGATTTCTAAATTATATGATAAGTACTTAGTTTGTTCTTAATTATTGTGCTTAATTTAATCTGATGTGCTTAGGTGGAGGAGGAATAGACCCTACCTAAGATTAGACATAGCATAATTGAGCGGACTTGATCAAGCGCCTAGAGATAGGGTTATGAGATTTTATGGATTAGGGTGAAACCTAATATGGGAATCCATTGATCGATTTACTGCTTCCTTAGGGGGTTATTGTAAGAGAACGAGAGTTCCACTAATTAACCTAAGGTTAGACATTATTCGTCTCGAGAGAGGGTTTAATTAGGTTAGGGAGTCTCACGGATCAAGCTAAGTAAAGAAGTCATATGGTTTAGGGATAAATAATAAGTGAAGTCATAAGTGGATTC
This sequence comes from Gossypium rotundifolium, assembly GCA_025506655.1. Lineage (NCBI taxonomy): Eukaryota > Viridiplantae > Streptophyta > Magnoliopsida > Malvales > Malvaceae > Gossypium > Gossypium rotundifolium. The sequence goes on from CP106728.1 coordinate 150,511,322, forward strand.
TTCCTGAAGGTATCGTCGTAATCAACTGAGTTTTCCTAAAGTCTTTCTCCAATTCATTCTTTTGTCTTTTCATCTAGTTTAGTTTTTTCATTAGTTTCATAAATCAATCACTCCATATTTTAGGCAAAATAATAGAAAGAAAGTGAGTAGTAGTACTTTTAGGTTCCTTTGGGTTCGATAAAATAATCTTGCCTAAACTATACTATTTTTCGATAGGTGCACTTGCCTCAATCATTGTCATAGTTAGTCTACAGGTTCGATCATTCTTTATAAATATTAAAACTCGACTATTTAACACGATTAAGTTTTTGGCGCCGTTGCCGGGGAACTATAAAATATTAAAAAAGCTCTATTTCTATTACTTTAGCCAATTTTTAATTACAATTTATTATTGTCTATTATTATTATTTGTAACATCCTAAAAAATTTTTTAGAATTTATGTGTTGCATAATTTTGGTGCTTAGTTAGTGAATGATTAAATTTGTGTGTTTAATATATTCTTGAGAAGGCTTGGGATTTATTCGGAATTAGAATAAATTTTAGTAATGAGTACTTTATTGAAGTGGAACCGGTAACCTTGTTGTTTAAGGAAATTAAGTGACAAAATTTAGCATAAGTGAGCTAGTAGTGAAGTGGAGTTGGCGCCATGAGTGTTGCTTGAGGGAAGAGGTTCGAATCCCATGGTATTCATTTTGTGACTTTAATTTTTGCACTCTTCTAGCATGTGTCGGCCAAGCTCTATTTTTGGTAGGTTGGACTTTATATTTTTATGGCAAGATGGCTAATGGCTTAAGGTAAGAATTGAAGATAGGAAAGGAATCATGAGCTTATGGTATGTAGGGGGACATAAGGCACTCTTTATGGGGTGTGTTTTGGAAAGTTTGGAATGGCCAAACTTTGTCCATGAACTTGGATGGTTTTGGGGGCTAGGGGGTGGCCGAATATTGTTGGAAGCATTGGTAAGGATGGTAGCAAGTTTGGTCACTTTCATTTTGGTCATTTTGTGCTTTTCACAAAAACATTTCTTTTCATCTTTCTCTCCCTAGCCGAATGCATTTTGTGCATTAGTGAACATCTTGTTTTCTTCTTTTGGTCATTTCTTTTTCGACCATTTGGTATAAATTTTTCTAACCTCTCAAGTTCTTTTTCTCCTAGTGCCAAAATCACCAAAACATAAAGGCCATTTTCTTTTTCTTTTCTTTCCCCCATAGTCGAATGGTGCTAACACCATTTTCTTCAATTTTTATTCATAGCCGAATCTCCCTCTTCACATATATTTTCTTATTAATTATTCTTTCAACCTTTGTTTTAATCAATCGGTAAGAACCTCTTGATTCTTTATTTTCTTCTTTTTCGAATATACATATTGGTTTGGGAGGGTCTTTTGACCGAAAATAGCATCCTCTATCCATTTCTCTTAGACAATCTTTTTCGTCTTTATAGTGATAAAGAGAAGGCCGAAACTTGGAGTATTCGTAATCATTGTGAATCGTAGGATTCAGTTCAAAGTGTTAAGGTAAGGGTTTCTATCAAGGACTTCCATATTACTCGATTTTTTTCGTTAAAGATGGGTTACTAATCGATTTTATCTTAGGGACGTCGCTCGATTTTCATTCTGTGAACGTAAGATTTCGTGGTAAGCTGATTTCTCCCTTAAAACCTATAGACTTAATTTTCGAAATATTAGTTGGACTAATATTCTTTTGTCAATGGAGGCAAGCAAGATAGGGTCGAAAAGGGTGGTGAATAGTGTTCGAAAGAAGGGCAGATTCGCTATTCCCTTTAGATTCAAGTGAAGGGCTGTTTCGGCAATCCGAGATTTTCCACCGGGTTGTGGACCCTCATCCGGGGAGAATCCATTATTCGAAGTTGTTCGTAGTTTGGAGTCATTAGCTATTCGGGATTTTCCACTGGGGTGTGAACCGTTAACTGGGGAGAACCGACAAATAGTTATTGTTCGAGATTCCGAGGGTAAAAATCTAGATCGCCTACTTTAGCATAGATTTATTTTAAGTGTTAGTATTCTAATCGAGCGTGATACGTATTTAGGTGTCGATGATCGGGAAAGTGTAGTCCTCACCGTAATCAGGTGTGTAATCTCACACTTATTTCATGGGTTAGATGACTATACCGTTATTAAGTATTGATTAAAAATCGTAAAAGTTGGTAAAATCAAAAAAAATATGATCATGAAATCGGTATTAAAATCGTGAAAATTTTGAAATCGCCCTTAATGGGCAAAAATGATAAAAGTGATAAATGGGCCATATGAGTCATTTGATAAAATTGGCCAAGTGTGATATGAGATGAAATGGGCCAAATTGTAATATGGGCCAGAGTGTAATAATTCTTTTATGGGCCTTATGTTGGAACTATCATATGAATGAATTGTTATGCATTTTATATACATGATTACATGGGTTGGGATATTTGACGAAGAGAAGATGGCTTCGTGCCCAGTTTAATGGCTTCGTGCCCAGTTTAATGGCTTTGTGCCCAGTTAATGGCTTTGTGCCCAGTTTAATGGCTTAATTGCCCAGTTTAATATGGCTTAATTGCCCAGTTGGTGTGTTGGCAGGGTGGGTGACTAAAGCTCCCCACAGGTGTGTTGGTTGGTACGGGTGGTGTGTAGCGGATGGAAATTTAGGTTTGGCTTGGGGAATTGCATATCACATCCATGCTATACATGTTAAACTGTTATAATTTTAAATGGGCTCCGGCCCAAGTAAATGCATAAATGGTTTTGGCCCAGTGGACTATGGTAAGTGGGTTACACACTAAGTTCTAAGTAACTCACCCCGTTTCCTTTACCCTTCTCAGGTAATAATCAGTAATGGAGGCTTGGGTCGAGGATGACTTCGTGGAGGCCATATTACGATTAATGGTTTATATGAACTTTGAACTTCTTTTAAGTATTTTTATTTAATTTCTATTTTAGTGGTGTTGTAATAAGGCCTTTGGTATTATTTTATGGATGTTTTACTCGTGGATAGATTTTAATTATGTTTTAGATACTTAAATGGGACTATTTTATTTTTAAAATTTTCATGCTAAAAGGGTTTTCTTAAAATCATTATTTAGTAAATTTTTCTGTAAGAATTCTTTTAAGAATATTGTTTTCAAATTTCTTTTGAACTCTCTTAAACTTCTCGAAAAATTTAATCAAATATTTTTTTTAGTTTCAAATTTATAAACTCTTATGTCTTAAATCATAGATTTTAAATTTACCTCGTTTTTAATAAACTTCAATTCCAAAGTAGTTTTGAGGATCTGTTTTCTTTAAATAATTAGATGAATAGATGTGTGTTCGTTTCGTGTGACATACCAAATCTGGTCTTAACTCATAGACCAGGTTTGGGGTGTTACATTTTATGGTATCAGAGCCCAGTTTCAAAACTCAGCTATGGTTTGGGTTCAACAACAACTTTCGTTTGAAACTATTTCGAATTTATAGAATTTATGTTTTAAAGGTAGTATGGCACCACGAGCATCCTACACCAAGTCAAGTAAGTATTTGTATATTGAATGATTATTATAGTGATATGATCATAGGAATACTCTAGAACTTCTAGTTTTAGGTGTTGAAAACAATAGAGATCGAGACTATGGGATGTGATTGTGAAAATAACTTTATCTCTCATATCTCATAAAATATCGTTAATAAACATTGAAATAGTATTCTGATTCATCAAACGTGTAATCAGATTAAATTGAATTAGTCATTATGAGCGCTACAGGACGTGGACGTGGTAGATGTGGCCATGGTAGAGGCCGAGGTGCTAGAGCCGTGTCTGAGAAATCGGGACATATGCCGGAAATGGATGCACCGGTATCACCTGTGTCGGATAATAGATCCCACGATCGTATGAGGGAAGACATTGCTTTGTCCCAGGCAATGTTGCAAGTTTTGGAAAGGGTCGCTGGGGCTAGATTGGGGCCAGTAGCTCAAGGATCAATATCGGAGCGGCTCAGATCCAATGGTACCGAGACTTTTAGGGGTATTTTTGGAGTAGCCCCAAATGTTGCAGAATATTGGCTCGAGGCTGTAGAGCGGATTATGGATGACCTGGAGTGTACTGTCGAGCAGAAACTAAGAGGAATGTAACATCCTAAATGTGGGCCTGTGCATTTATGTGTAATGTTATGTTTAATATTTTAATTTGAGGTTCAGTTGGGCCAAAAGAATTGGGTCAAAATTTCGGCAGCCAAGGTGAGCTAAGGGGGGACAGCACAAGGCTATAATTTAGGAATTATTTTTGTTTAATTAATGAGGATAATAAGCTGATAAAATAAAGGGAGATTTGGTGCAAATGTGGCCTCTTATGGATGAGTGTTTTGATAGGGATAAGGGATAGAAGGATAGAGGAGAAAAGATAGGAGTTATCTTCTGAGTATAGAGTTGGCCAAAATTTCATCTCCTAGAGGGGGTGCCGAATTTTCCTATAAATAGGATAGTAGCTCTTCAAATCCGACATTGGAACCCTCTTTTCTCTCATTCTCTGTGCCGAATTTCGTAGCCTCTCCCTCTCCAGTATTCTTTTCTTCAATTTCTTCAAAAGCCGAAACCTTTTCTCTATTCTTTTTCCCCTTGAGCCGATTTCTCTAAAAAAAGCCAAAATCTCCATAGTTTTTCTTTATTCATCCTATTTGTAAGTTTTACTCTTCCGACATTTAAATCTATTTCTCTGGCATAGCCGAATCTTCAGGCCTTTCTTTGTTTTCTTTTCACTTTCCTTTTAAGCCAAAACCACATCAGTTCATCGTTTTCGGGATTTTTCATAAAAGCCAAAATCGTGAGATTTAGTCTCTTAAAGTTGCCGAATCTTCTTTAATGGAGTCTGCTTGTGCCAAAATCTGAAGGAAACAATAGGTAAGTATTGATTTCGGGATTTCAATGTTCTTTCGGCTTTTCAAAGTCCTTAGCCGAATGGCTATTAGAAACTAATCTCTTATTTCATACTTCTTTTCAAGCATTCCGGATTTGAAGAAGGAGGCCAATCGCATAGATCTCAAGTTATAGAATCGTGTTAATTTCGGGATTTCAAGGTAAGAGGATTTGTTTATTTATATCTATAAAATCGGGTAGAATACTAACCATGGCGAATATAGGAGAGGTCAATTTTAAGTAATTTTTTGGCTTTTAAGCAAAGCTATAGATTGAGGATAATAGATCCGGATAGCAAGGGCATCGACTAAGGATAGTAGATTTTGCGATATCGTGTGTAATACTTCCCCACCATTTAGATCATGCATTAAATACCTATTAATAAGTATTATATATTGTGATAAATGCCGAAATCCTAGCATAAAGATGGAAGCCCAAACAGGGTAAAAGCGAATCATCAGGTCAGTGAATATTCTGATGATATGTTATAAGTGTATTGATTTTGTGATTGCATGGGGTGGGATTGATGATGGGAGGAAGTTATACGTTATATGTGTAGCGGTTTTACCGTGATCGATGTAATGGCTAATGCCGTGAACTATTATCTGAGCTTCGCCATTATATGTTATAAGGGCTTGGCCATTATATGCGGATGAGCAACATGACCGCCATCATGGTGTGTAGCGGTGGGGTCGATTGTAGAAATCCCCAATGGTGTGAACGGTTGGTACGGGGTGTGTAGCGGATGGAAACCTAAGCAAATGGGTTGGGCTTGCATATTAATTTTATTATGTATATTAAACTGTTTATTCTATTTTATAGGTTAAGGCCCAAATCTAATGGTGCATGAGGTTGCACACCGAGTCTCGCGACTCAACCTATTAAATTAACATTTCGTAACTCATAGTGCATCGGATTTGGCCGGAGAGGGCGCAAGGTGGCCATGCAAAAGAATATGTGGATCCCAGAAAAGTCTCAACTAAATAGTTTATAAGATGTTTTATTTTATGGACTTTAAACCCCTTGTAATAAGGCCATGGGCTACTAGTTTATGTTTTGGTTTTATTATGGGCTTGCTTTGTTTTTTATATTTACTTCGCTTTAAACTAAGTTTTTTCTTTTCTCTTTAACTTTTGGGCTTTCAATTGTAAAGACCTATTTTATTTTATTTGGGTTTTCTAATAAACCAATTGTTTTATAAATTTTTTCTTAGTGACATACCAGATCCGTTAAGTGGTGTTTGGGCGAGTTTGGGGTGTTAAAATTGGTATCGAGCCCTGGTTCAAAACTCGACTGGGGGTTTTGGGCTCGAAATGTTTTTTTTTAAAATGGGCTTTTGAAAGATAGAAGTTTTAAGTAAAGGTTTGTTAGCTCAAGATGGCACTGCGTCTCCTACCAAGTCCGCCTGTAAGTATTCTAAACTCCTTATGTGATATATATATGTATGGGGCTTAATAGGCTTTATAGGGCGTAGATTATTTAGATTAGAATCGATGGACTCTGTGTTTAATTGAAACAACTCCTAAAATCTCATAAGACTTAACTTCACTAAACAAACCCGTGAACGAGCCGCAAAACTAGGGTGTGGTGACAGCATACGCATGTCAGGATTGGATCCGAGGAGAGCTTGGTATTTAAGCAGCCCCTAGTGACTCACCTCCTCTTCTCGAATCCTACAGTGCGTAGTGATTGTTCATCTTAACCGTGAGGACTTGTAATCAGCCAAAGTTCTCAACTAAAACCCGAAAGGGTCGAACACCTTTTTGCAAAATCATTAATAAACCCCTTATTTTGCAAAAATTACTAAATTACCCCTAATTGTGAAAACTTCTCAAAATAGTTTTGATTTGAATTTGCAAAATTACAAAATGCCCTTGGTTTAAAAAAATACCAAAACACCCCCGGATTGAAAATTTTCAGAACACCCCTGACTTAAAAAAATTTACCAAAATGCCCTTGATTTGAAAATTTTTAAAATGTCATTGATTTAGAAATTATCAAAATTTACAAAAATTACCGAAATACCCCTGGCTTGAAAAATTACCAAAATACCCCTATTTTGAAAAATCACCAAGATACCTTATTTTGGAGAATTACAAAATACCCTTGTAGGATAAAATTACAAAATACCCTTGGGTAGTGAAATGACGAAAATACCCCTAGGTGATGAGCGTAAGTTTGTGAATGCTCTCGGTATCTTTGAGTGTGAATGTATGTGATTTTCTCGAACTAGGAGTAGTAGACTTGAGATTGAACCTTGGTATAATTCGAATTGAAAGAACCACTATTGAATTAATAACTCATAAAATTTCTAAACAGATAAACGCAAATCGGTAGTATGGGGGACGACGGCGCTCCAGAAGCGAATAATGGTACGTACTCTACCATAGTATACTAAGTGTTTATTTTGGCTTTAGAATTAGAGGGAGCAGCAAAAGCATAGTGATGAGACTTGGGTAGTACGATTACTAGTTAGTCGAAAATTTCGAGGACAAAATTTCTTCAAGGGGGTAGAATTGTAACATCCTATATGTGGGCCTGTGCATTTATGTATAATGTTATGTTTAATATGTTAATTTGAGGTTCAGTTGGGCCCAAAGAATTGGGTCAAAATTTCGGCAGCCAAGGTGAGCTAAGGGGGACAAAGACAAGACTATAATTTAGGGATTATTTTTGTTTAATTAATGAGGATAATAAGCTCATAAAATAAATGGAGAGTTAGTGCAAATGTGGCCTCTTATGGATGAGTGTTTTTATAGGGATAAGGGATAGAAGGATAGAGGAGAAAAGATAGGAGTTATCTTCTAAGTATAGAGTTGGCCGAAATTCCATCTTCTAGAGGGGGTACCGAATTTTCCTATAAATAGGATAGTAGCTCTTCAAATCCGGCATTGGAACCCTATTCTTTTCTCTCATTCTCTATGCCAAATTTCGTAGCCTCTCCCTCTCCAATATTCTTCTCTTTAATTTCTTTAAAAGCCAAAACCTTTTTCCATTCTTTTTCCCTTGAGCCGATTTCTCTAAAAAAAGTCAAATCTCCATAGTTTTTCTTTATTCATCCTATTTGTAAGTTTTATTCTTCCAAATTTAAATCTATTTCTCGGCATAGCCAATCTTCAAGCCTTTCTTTGTTTTCTTTTCACTTTCCTTTTAAGTGAAACCACATCAGTTCATCATTTTGAGATTTTTCATAAAAGCCAAAATCGTGAGATTTAGTCTCCAAGTTGCCGAATCTTCTTTAATGGAGTCTACTTGTGCCAAAATCAAGGAAATAATAGGTAAGTATTGATTTCGGATTTCAATGTTCTTTCGCTTTTCAAAGTCCTTAGTCGAATGGCTATTAGAAACTAATCTCTTATTTCATACTTCTTTTCGGCATTCTGGGATTTGAAGAAGAAAGCCAATCGCATAGATCTCTAAGTTATAGAATTGTGTTACTTTCAGGATTTCAAGGTAAGAGGATTTGTTTATTTATATCTATAAAATCGGGTAGAATACTAACCATGGCCGAATATAGGAGAGGTCAATTTTCGTAATTTTTTTGGCTTTTAAGCAAAGCTATAGATTGAGGATAATAGATCCGGATAGCAAGGACATCGACTAAGGATAGTAGATTTCGCGATATCAAGTGTGTAATACTTCCCCACCATGTAGATCATGCATTAAATACCTATTTATAAGTATTATATGTTGTGATAAATGCCAAATCCGGCATAAAGATGGAAGCCAGAGAGGGTAAGCGAATCACCGTGTCAATGAATATTCGATGATATGTTATAAGTGTATTGATTTTGTGATTGCATGGGAGGGATTGATGAAGGAGGAAGTTATACGTTATATGTGTAGCGATTTTTACCGTGATCTGATGTAGCGGCTAATGCCGTGAACTGTTATATGGGCTTCAGCCATTATATGTTATAAGGGCTTTGGCCATTATATGCGGATGAGTAGCATGACTGCCATCATGGTGTGTAGTGGTGTGGGTCGATTGTAGAAATCCCCAATGGTGTGAACAGTTGGTACGGGGGTGTGTAGCGGATGGAAACCTAAGCAAATGGGTTGGGCTTGCATATTAATTTTTATTATGTATATTAAACTGTTTATTCTATTTTATGGGGTTAAGGCCCAAATCTAATGGTGCATGAGGGTTGCACACTGAGTCTCGTGACTCAACCTATTAAATTAACATTTCAGGTAACTCATAGTGCATCGGACCGGGCTGGAGAGGAGCGCAAGGTAGCCATGCAAAAGAATATGTGGATCCGGTGGAAGTCTCAACTAAATAGTTTATAAGATGTTTTATTTTATGGACTTTAAACCCCGTTGTAATAAGGCCATGGGCCACTAGTTTATATTTTGGTTTTATTAGAGGCTTGCTTTGTTTTTTTATATTTACTTCGTTTAAACTAAGTTTTTTTTTTCTCTTTAAGTTTTGGGCTTTCAATTGTAGAGACCTATTTTATTTTATTTGGGTTTTCTAATAAACTGAATTGTTTTATAAATTTTTTTTAGTGACATTCCAGATCCGATCGTGGTGTTTGGGCTGGGTTTGGGGTGTTACAAGGAGCCGTGTCCTTGTTGAGGTACGAGGCGTACCAATAGTGGCTTACTATTTGAGTGGGCACCCAAGCTGAACGAGTTACTTGGGATTTCTTCAAAGCTACTTTTCAAGGGAAGTATGTCGAGGCAAGCTATGTGGATGCCCAGAGTAAGGAATTCCTGAATTTGGTCTAATGAAATAAGACGGTGGCAGCTTACGAGGCAGAATTTCTTTGCTTGAGCCGTTATGCTCACACAATAGTGCTGACTAATCATGAGCACTGTGTACATTTTAAGAATGGGCTGAATGATGAGTTACAAGTACTGATAGCCCCGCAACAAGAAAGGATTTTTGCCATGCTTGTGGAGAAAGCCAAGATAGCCGAAGAGGCTAAGAACTCAGAACGCCAGAACTGGGAAAGAGTCAGAGGCAAGAGGGACTTTAAGTACTTGGGTTCTTCTAAAAGGTTCCAAAAGAGGCCTCGAAATGATGAGCCAGCTCAAGCTAGAGCACCTGTGGCTACCAATCAGATTCAAGAATGTGCTAACTGTGGGAGACGACACCCCGGGGAATGCTAGAAGAGAACCGGTGGTTGTTTTAAATATGGTTCTAAAGACCACCAGTTTAGGAATTGCCCTCGACAGACTGCTCCGACTCAAGAAGCCCGTAACCATGATGCGCAACCAACCAAAGGCGCTCAGCAGCCACTGAGAGGCCGTGGACCAAGTCGTGGTAGGAATGGAGTTGGACGTGGTCAAGGTGCACCGGTCGAGGTAATGGTTGTAGAGGTAACGCGAAGGTAAGACAGTCGGGGTTAGTCTATGCGGTTAGGCGTCGGGAGGATGGCGATGCACCTGATGTGATAACCGGTACATTCTTCATCTTTGATGTACCTATTACTGCCTTGATAGATATCGAGTCTACCCACTCGTATGTTGCTTAGTGCCATATCTAGAAACCCGAATATTAGATCCGGGTTACCGAGAGAGAGATGATGGTAACTAGTCCTTTAGACGATCAGAATCGTGAATAAATTGTTTAGAGGCGTGCCTTAGAAATTAAAAGAGAAATATTTTTGGCGAATTTGATGGAACTACCTTTCGGTGAGTTTGAACTTATTCTGGGCATGGATTGGTTGGTTAAGCACCGGGCGCAACTGGATTGTGCTACAAAGTGGATGTTAATCAGGACTTTAGATGATAAGGAAGTAGTAATGATAGGTGAACGAAGGAATTACTTGGCAAATGTGATATCTACTTTAAAGGCAGAAAAGTTAGTGCGGAAAGGGTATGGTGCGTTCCTAGCCTTCATTAGTGCTTTGGATGCCAAGGAATTATCAGTGGAAGGTGTGAGAATGATGAAAGAATTTCCAGATGTCTTTCCCGAAGAACTTCCGGGTCTACTTCCAGATCGGAAGTAGAATTTGGCATTGAGCTTTTGCCCGAAACGGCTCCGGTGTCCATTGCTCCTTATAGAATGGTGCCAAAGGAGTTAGTGGAACTTAAAGCTCAAATTCAAAAATTATTGGATCGGGGATTTATTTGATCGAGTGTGTCTTCATGGGGAGCACCGGTTCTATTCGTCAAGAAGAAGGATAGGTCAATGCGTATGTGCATTGATTATAGGCAGTTTAATAAATTGACGATCAAGAATAGGTATCCATTGTCGAGAATAGATGACCTATTTGATCAATTGAGAGGAGCTTCAATTTTTCCAAGATTGATTTGAGATCGGGTTATCATCAACTCAAGGTTAAGGAGGCAGATATTCATAAGACGGTATTCCGAACTCATTATGGGCATTATGAGTTTTTGGTGATGCCATTTGGTTTGCCAATGCACCAACTGCATTTATGGACATGATGAATCGAGTCTTTCAACCCTATTTAGACCGGTTCGTGGTGGTGTTCATAGATGACATCTTGGTATATTTGAGAAATGAAGAAGAGCATGACTCGCATTTACGCACAGTATTGCAGATACTGCGAGACAAGCAACCTTATGCCAAATTCAGTAAGTGTGAATTTTGGTTGAAGGAAGTGACTTTCTTGAGTCACGTGGTGTCAGCCGAAGAAATCAGAGTTGATCCTCAGAAGGTAGAGGCTGTGTTGGATTGGAAATCATCGAAGTCAGTGGATGAGATTCGGAGTTTCTTAGGTTTGGCTGGATATTACAAACGCTTTGTTGAGGGGTTTTCGTTGATTGCTGCACCCCTAACAAAACTGTTGCGAAAGGGAGTATCGTATGTGTGGACAGATAAACAGCAAGAGAGTTTTGAGAAACTGAAGAAGATTTTGATGGAAGCATCAAGATCTTGATTCAACCTAAAGGTGGAAAAAGAGTTTATCGAAAAGAGTTTATCATTTATCGCGATGCATCACACACGGGTTTAGGATGTGTGCTGATGCAAGAAGGAAAAATGGTGGCTTATGCTTCTCGTCAGTTAAGGCCACACGAAGTCAACTATCCTACTTATGACTTGGAATTGGTTGCGGTGGTTTTTGCTTTAAAGATTTGGAGGCACTATCTTTACGGTGAGAAGTCTATCATTTATACGGATCATAAGAGTCTTAAGTATCTCTTTACCCAAAAGGAGTTGAATTTGAGACAACGGAGGTGGGTGGAGCTGTTAAAGGATTATGACTTCTCAATCGAGTATCATCCTAGAAAGGCTAACGTGGTGGCAGACGCGTTGAGTCGTAGGGTGGTATCAGAGTTAAGAGCAATGTTTGCTCATCTCAGTTTGTATGAAGATGGCAGTCTGCTAGCGGAACTTCAGGTGAAGCCTCTGTGGTTAGAACAGATCAAGAAGAAGTAGTTATCAGATGAAAAGTTGGGTCCATTAATGCAACAAGTTGAAAGTGGTGTAATAGGGATTTTGAATGAATAAGGATGGAGTCTTTGTGCTTTTATGGAAGAGTTTGTATGCCCATGGATTCAGATTTGAGATAAATGATTCTGCGAGAGGCGCATAGTAGCCCTTATGCTATGCACCCCGGAGGAAATAAGATGTATCGAGACCTCCATGAACAGTATTGGTGGCCAAGGTTAAAGCGGGATTTCTTGATTTCATGGGTAAGTGCTTGACTTGTCAACAAGTGAAGGTGGAACATCAATTACCATCGGGCTTATTACAACCGGTAAAGATTCCTTTATGGAAATGGGAGCGGATAACGATGGACTTTGTTAGTGGGCTACCCTTAACACCTACTAAAAAAGATTCCGTTTGGGTGATAGTGGATCGATTGATGAATACAGCCCATTTTCTACCAGTTCGTATGGATTACTCGCTACAAAAGTTGGCTAAGTTGTATGTATCAGAGATCGTGAGATTGCATGGGGTACCAGTGTCTATTATATCGGACAGGAATCCTAGGTTTACATCACGATTTTGGAAAGCTTTGCATGAGGCTTTGGGAACAAAGTTAAACTTCAACGCCTTTTCATCCTCAATCAGATGGTCAGTCGGAAAGAGTAATCCAGATTTTGGAAGACATGTTAAGGGGTTGTGTGATTGACTTCAGAGGAAGTTGGGAAGATTTTCTTCCGTTGGCAGAGTTCGCGTATAATAACAGTTATCAATCCAGTATCCAAATTGCACCCTATGAAGCGTTATATGGTCGTAGGTGTCGTACCCCTACTTGTTGGACTGAATTGGGGGAACGGCAGTTAGTGGGTCCTGAATTGATATCTGAGACATAAGAAAAGGTAAAAGTGATTCGAGCACGGTTAAAGGAAGCTTTGGATAGACAAAAGTCGTATACGGATCTAAAGCGTAAGGAATTTGAGTTTACAGTGGGAGATCAGGTCATTCTGAAAGTTTCACCTTGGATGAAGATTTTCAGATTTAGAAGGGAAAATTGAGCCCTAGGTTCATTGGACCGTACCGTGTGTTGAAGCGTGTAGGACCAGTGGCCTATCAGCTTGAATTACCTCCAAATTTGAGTAAGATTCATAGTGTTTTCCATGTTTCTATGCTGAGGCAATATAGATCGGATCCGTCTCACATAGTATCGATAGAAGAAGTTGAGATAAGGCCGGATTTGTCTTTCGAGGAGGAACAAGTGGAAATCTTAGACCATGATGTTAAGGTGCTAAGAAAGAAGTCGGTACCATTGGTTAAGGTTCTATGGTGTAATCACGGAGCGGAGGAAGCTACGTGGGAGCTTGAGGATGCAATTCGCAACAATATCCTCACCTCTTTTAACCAGGTAAATTTCGAGGACGAAATTTTCTTTAAAGGGGTAGAATTGTAACATCCTAAAAAAAATTTAGAATTTATATGTTGCATAATTTTGGTGCTTAGTTAGTGAATGATTAAATTTGTATGTTTAATATATTCTTGAGAAGGCTTGGGATTTATTCAAAATTAGAATAAATTTTAGTAATGAATACTTTATTGAAGTGGAACCGGTAACCTTGTTGTTTAAGGAAATTAAGTGACAAAAGTTAGCATAAGTGAGCTAGTAGTAAAGTGGAGTTGGCGCCATGAGTGTTGCTTGATGGAAGAGGTTCGAATCCCATGGTATGCATTTTGTGACTTTAATTTTTGCACTCTTCTAGCATGTGCCGACCAAGCTCTATTTTGGTAGGTTGGACTTTATATTTTATGGCAAGATGGCTAATGGCTTAAGGTAAGAATTGAAGATAGGAAAGGAATCATGAGCTTATAGTATGTAGGGGACATAAGGCACTCTTTATGGGGTGTGTTTTGGAAAGTTTGGAATGGCCAAACTTTGTCCATGAACTTAGACGGTTTGGGGGCTAGAGGGTGGCGAATATTGTTGGAAGCATTGGTAAGGATGGTAGCAAGTTTGGTCACTTTCATTTTGGTCATTTGTGCTTTTCACAAAACATTTCTTTTCATCTTTCTCTCCCTAGCCGATTGCATTTTGTGCATTAGTGAACATCTTGTTTTCTTCTTTTGGTCATTTTTTTTGACCATTTGGTCTAAATTTTACCAAACCTCTCAAGTTCTTTTTCTCCTAGTGCTGAAATCACCAAAACACAAAGGCCATTTTCTTTTCTTTTCTTTCCCCATGGCCGAATGGTGCTAACACCATTTTTTTCAATTTTTATTCATAGCCGAATCTCCCTCTTCACATATATTTTCTTATTAATCATTCGTTCAACCTCCGTTTTAATCAATCGGTAAGAACCCTCTTCGATTCTTTATTTTCTTCTTTTGCTGAATATACATATTGGTTTGGGAGGGTCTTTTGACCGAAAATAGCATCCTCTATCCCTTTCTCTTAGACAATCTTTTTCTTTTTTATAGTGATAAAGAGAAGGCCGAAACTTGGAGTATTCGTAATCATCGTGAATCGCTAGGATTCGGTTCAAAGTGTTAAGGTAAGGTTTCTATCAAGGACTTCCATATTACTCAATTTTTTTCGTTAAAGATGGGTTACTAATCGATTTTATCTTAGGGATGTTATCGCTCGATTTTCATTCCGTGAACGTAAGATTTCGTGGTAACCTGATTTCACCCTTAAAACCTATAGACTTAATTTCCGAAATATTAGTTGGACTAATATTCTTTTGTCAATAGAGGCAAGCAAGATGGGTTGAAAAGGGTGGTGAATAGTGTTCAGAAGAAGGGCGGATTCGCTATTCCCTCTAGATTCAAGCGAAGGGCTGTTTCGACAATCCGAGATTTTCCACTAGGTTGTGGACCCTTATCCGGGGAGAATCCATTATTCGTAGTTGTTCGTAGTTCAGAGCCATTAGCTATTTGGGATTTTCCATCGGGTGTGAATCGTCAACCGGGGAGAACCGACAAATAGTTGTTGTTTAAGATTCCGAGGGTGAAAATCTAGATCGCCTACTTTAGCATAGATTTATTTTAAGTGTTAGAATTCTAATAGAGCATGATATGTATTTAGGTATCGACGATCGGGGAAAGTGTAGTCCTCACCGTAATCAGGTGTGTAATCTCACACTTATTTCATGGGTTAGATGACTATACTGTTATTAGGCATTGGATTAAAAATTACAAAAGTTGGTAAAATCGGAAAAATATGGTATAATTAATACATTAGTGATAAGATCATGAAATCGATATTAAAATCGTGAAAATTTTGAAATCGCCCTTAATGGGCAAAAATGATAAAAAGTGATAAACAGGCCATATGAGTTATTTGATAAAATTGGCCAAGTGTGATATGAGATGAAATGGGCCAAATTGTAATATGGGCCAGAGTGTAATAATTCTTTTGTGGGCCTTATGTTGGAACTATCATATGAATGAATTGTTATGCATTTTATATACATGATTACATGGGTTGGGATATTTGACGAAGAGAAGATGGATTCGTGCCCAGTTTAATGGCTTCGTGCCCAGTATAATGGCTTTGTGCCCAGTTTAATGGCTTCGTGCCCAGTTAATGGCTTTGTGCCCAGTTTAATATGGCTTAATTGCCCAGTTGGTGTGTTGGCGGGGTGGGTGACTAAAGCTCCCCACAGGTGTGTTGGTTGGTACGGATGGTGTGTAGTGGATGGAAATTTAGGTTTGGTTTGGGGAATTGCATATCACATATGTGCTATACAGGTTAAACTGTTATAATTGTAAATGGGCTCTGGCCCAAGTAAATGCTTAAATGGTTTTGGCCCAGTGGACTATGGTAAGTGGGTTACACACTGAGTTCTAAGTAACTCACCCTGTTTCCTTTATCCTTCTCAGGTAATAATCAGTAATGGAGGCTTGGGTCGAGGATGATTTCGTGGAGGCCATATTATGATTAATGGTTTATATGAACTTTGAACTTTTTTTAAGTATTTTTATTTAATTTCTATTTCAGTGATGTTGTAATAAGGCCTTTGGTATTATTTTATGGATGTTTTACTTGTGGATAGATTTTAATTGTGTTTTAGATACTTAAATGGGACTATTTTATTTTCTAAATTTTTCGTGCTAAAAGGGTTTTCTTAAAAATCATTATTTCGTAAATTTTTTATAAGAATTCTTTTAAGAATCTTGTTTTCAAATTTCTTTTGAACTCTCTTAAACTTCTCGAAAAATTTAATCAAATATTTTTTTAGTTTCAAATTTATAAACTCTTATGTCTTAAATCATAGATTTTAAATTTACCTCGGTTTTTAATAAACTTCAATTCCAAAGTAGTTTTGAGGATCTGTTTTCTTTAAATAATTAGATGACTAGATGTGTGTTTGTTTCGTGTGACATACCAAATCTGGTCTTAACTCATAGACCGGGTTTGGGTTGTTACATTTTTTTTTTACTTTGTTAATTTTTCCTCTATTTTGCTTTTGGCAGAAAATTTTAGTCTATGGAAAATATGGCACTGAATAATTATCAGCGGCAAGGCATGGGGGCAATTCCTACTAAAGCAACCAGTGTTTTCAACCTCGACGTGGTCACTAGGTTATCTAATCAGTTAGAGATGATGAATAAAAAAATTGATGATTGGTATAGTCCCTCGCAGGTACATCCAGAAATACAATATGATTTGAAAATAGGAGGCGTGGTGAATCTGAGTACCCACCCTACGGATATGGCATGGAAAACAAGCAAGCTCACTATACAGGTAACTATTCTAGATATCAAAATAATTTTTATAGTGACACTTATAATGCAGGTTGGAAGTACCATCCCAATTTCTCGTGGGATGATCAAAATAGCCAAAGATCGAAACTTCCTCCATATTTTCAACAACCACCTCACCAACAAGAAGAGGAGCCGAATCTTGAAGAGATGCTGACAAAATTCATGGCAGCCACAAATTCTCATTTCCAAAAGACTGAAGTAGCACTTGATGAACAACAAAAATCGATCAAAGGGATCGAGAATCAAGTTGGAGAACTTACTAGGTCAGTGAGACATCTTCCAGAGCTAATGTCAGAACAATCGCTAGGACGTCTACCAAGTAACACCGAGATTAACCCAAAGGAGAAAATTCAAGCCATCTCAGCTCAAGATAGTAAAGGGTTAGATGAACCAAACTCAATACAAGAAAACAAGGTAGACGAAAGTAAGGTAGAGGCAACACAAGAAAAGCCGAAACTGGTAATCAAGGAGTACCAACCTGCATACCTTATCCCGAAGCAATGAAAAGAGACGATTCAGAGGAACAATTTGGTAAGTTTCTTAAACTCTTAAAGAAATTACATATTAAATTACCTCTTCTTGAAGCTCTTTTTCAGATACCAGACTCGAGGAAATTTTTAAGACAGCTCTTGACCAACAAACACAAATTAGACGAAGAGCACCACGTGGAGCTAAATGCAATGTGCTCAGCAATTCTACAAAATAAACTGCCACGAAATTAAAAGATCCAGGGAGTTTTACAATTCCATGTTTAATTGGTAGTTTATCTATTGATAATACATTAGCGAATTTAGGGGCAAGCATTAATGTTATTCCTTACAAAATGTATAAAAAACTAGGTCTAGGGGAACCCAGACAAACTAGGATGAGCATTCAATTAACTGATAAAACTATAAGAATTCCTAGGGGCATAATAGAAAATATTCTAATCAAAATTGATAAATTCGTATTCCAGTAGACTTTGTCGTTTTAGACATGGATGAGGACAACACGATCCCCTTAATTTTAGAAAGACCCTTTTTAGCAACTGCCAGAGCTAAAATTGATATCTATGCAGGAGAGAACTCATACTTCATGTAGGCGACGAGATAGTCACTCTTCAAGCTCTTGACTCGGCCAGAACATCAAGTGATAAAGGTGAGAAAGTAAATTCAGTTGATAATGAACTTGTTCAACCTTCATTACAGGAAACACCACAAAGCTACAAACCTGAGCCGGATCATAGACCTCGTGCTAATAAAGAAGAATTACATGAGGAACCAGAACCACACAAAGTGAAACCGAAGGAAACCCCAGACGAGCTAATAGGAACAACAAATCACATCAAAATAGAGGATCAGGTATTGTTGAATAAGGAAGACCCTTGAATCTCCAATTCAGAACTTAAGGCAAACGAAAAAATCACTTTTGAGGTACTAAATGTCTTCCTATATGGCACAGTCGAGGTCAGCAATCCTAAATTCGACACTTTTGAGGTAAACATTACTCAACCTAAACTATATATCCATAACCGAAGTGATAGCATGAGAAAGGATTTTCACCTCCTCAAACCACCATGACCATACAAATGAGAGGTAAAGTCTAGGTAAGACTATAAGCAGCGCTTCTCGGGAGGCAACCCGAGCACTAACCCCATTTTACATTTTTATTTTTATATTTTATATTTTTTCTTTTCTTTTTTTTTTTTTTTGGCACCCAACCATAAACTAACCAAAGAGCAGATTTCTAGGCCACACGGCCTACACACAGGCGTGTGCCTGGCCGTGTGTGAAGCTGGGGATGAACCATGGGCATGCCATGGCAGTGCGACATAGAAAATTTCTTTTCCCAACACGGTGGTGATAATAGTCCACGCCCATGCCAATGCCCCGTGCGAGGTTACTGACTTGCCAAGCACGGGCTAAACATGGCCGTGCCTTTCAACCATGCCAACATTCTGACTTATCGAACACGGGAGGAGCACACCCGATGACCGTGTGAAGAAAGACACGGGCGTGCCACGACACCCACGGCCATGCCCGAACACCCTGAATGCGTTCAAAATCCATAATTGCTACATCTCTATTTAAACCTCATTCTCCATTTTTCTAGTTGTCTTTCATTTTCCATTATTTATTTTTATTTTATTTTATTTCATCATTATTTTTTTACTTTATTTTATTTTATTTTCTTCTTCTTATTCTTTATGATATTTAGATTTAGCTTAGGATACAATAAAACCAAGCCAGCTACTTCTAGGATTCAATTTCAAACGGTTCGAGACGCTTCCCCATTCACCTCAATCTTATCCGATTTCTTTTCATAGACTTCATCCAAAATTCAGGAAGTGTTACTTCTCCCTTCTCTTTTTTATTACATAATTGTTTATCTATCTTTGTACATTGAGGGCAATGTACATCTTAAGTGTGGGGGTAAAAGTGTCAAACTTTTTGTATTATTCTCAAAATCCTGAATCTAGTCTTGATTCGAAAGTATTTTTCTCATATTACTAATTAGGATGAAATTTCTAATGGTTTATGATTTTTATTGATTTATTTTAGAGTAAGTCATAGTTAATTGTGCATTGATGATTAAATCAAGGATACTAGAGAATCGAGTATGATAAGTCTACTTTCTAAAAAATTAAAAATTAATAGGTCGTTGAACCTAATTTGAGTATTACTTTGAAGTTTGAAATTTACAGGATTGAGGTCAAAACACCTATAATTTTTGTGAGATTTTGAGTCTTATAGAGCATATATTCTTTTTGTGCTCACTTTATTGATTATGAGTGTGCCAACTTTGAACTGTTATTCTAGAACTTGCCTCGCTTTATATATGTCGAGACCACACTTTTGATTTGATATCGAGATGATAAAGGCAACTAGGATTTAACCCACTTACTCCATAAAAGCCTACCTTCACAAATTAACCCTAGTGAACCCGTTGAATCCTAACAACCTTTTTATTGACTCACCCACTAATATTAACCCAAAACCCCTTTGTATTTGTTATCACCCTTTCTTTTGACTACCCTTTAATCGAGGTTTGATTTGATTAAGTTACCAATTATATTAGTTCAAGAGTTACATTTATCATTTATGATGTAATATTTTAGTTTGTTCTTAAAAAAACCAAGTATATTCAATATTAGTAGTATATAAAAGATCTTAGAGCATTTAAACTCCAATTGTTGAAGAAAAAGCTCGTATTAAAGTATTATAAAATTTTAAGTGATGAAAATACTCTTTATTATAGAGTAATTATCAATAGTAGGTATTATTAGTTTTCATTCGATGTAAATATTCATATTTAGTTCATTGTTTCTAGTTAGATAATTTGTCAAGTCAGTCTTGATTCTAACCTTCTAATTCAACCTTTATCCACACATTTTAACCCAAGCCCCATTACGACCCTGATTAAAGACCTTTTGATTTGTGTATCATCTCATATATAGTGGTGGAGATTTGATTTTCAGGCAAGCCTATGGGATTAACTTTTCAGGTTCGACTTATGAGTGCTTATTCTTGAACCTTAAACACTTTGAGTGATTTGAGTGAACCTTTAGTAAGGATGTCAATCCTTGTCGATTTTGAATTAAAGGTAATTATTCAGATAAGGGGAGACACCTAAGCTTTCGTACTACAAAGGTATGACTTATCGTGATTGAATCTTTAGGACTCTTTGAGTTAAATTATCCATGTATAAATTATCTATGAATTATGATGAGACATTGTCGATAGGAATTATGAATTATGGAAAGTTCGTTTTAATTGTAAGTTGAGAATTTTGCTTGAGGACAAGCAAAAGCTTAAGTATGGGGGTATTTGATAAACCGTAAAAGTAACATATTTTAACCCTATATTTAGTATGCTTTTGGATGATTCAGCCCTTGGTTTATGTAAAAAGGTGCTTTTAATCCTTTCTTTTCATGTTTATACTCAGGAAAGCACCCGAGGATGAAAAGAACGAGAAATGGGCTTAAAATAGGCCAATTTGGACCAAGAGGAAATTAACACGGCCTGGACTTCAAGCTACATGGTCGTGCCTCATCAAATCACTTCACACGGCCATGCCACGATTTACACGACCATGCCCCAATCGACAGAATCAAGACACGGCCTGAAGATGATTTGCACGGGCGTGTACCATGGTCGTGCCCCTGCCACGGGAATGAGCAATTTCACTCAAATTTGGATGCTTGAAGCCAAAGAAACATACTCCTAAGTCCACTTAAACATCCTAGGAGGAATTCTACTTGAATTAGGATACTTAGAAGCCAAGTAAAGCATCTCAAAGCATATATAAACACCCAAGGTAGCAACTAAAAAGGGGAGTTCGGAGGTTTAAACAGGCGATTTAGCGAAGCCTTCCGCGAGCTTTCATTCAGGAATTATTCAAGATAGCCATTAATCCATCTCAAGAAGCGGAGTTCTACTCAAGATAGAAGATCTCTCTTCAATTCCTTGAGGGGTTTTAGGGATTTCATATGTTTTGTTTTATCTTTTCTCTTGAGATGTTTTCTTATTTAGTTATGAATTAAACCCTTGAGATACAGAAGGGATGAAACCTATGATGGATTTTGTTATTTGATTTCTAAATTATATGATAAGTACTTAGTTTGTTCTTAATTATGTTTCTTAATTTAATCTGATGTGCCTAGGTGGAGGAGGAATAGACCCTACCTAAGAGTAGATCTAGCATAATTGAGCGGACTTGATCGAGCGCCTAGAGATAGGGTTACGAGATTTTTCCAAATTAGGGTGAAACTTAATATGGGAATCCATTTATCGATTTATTGCTTCCTTAGGGGGTTATTAGAAGAGAACGAGAGTTCCACTAATTAACCTAAGATTAGACGTTATTTGCCTCGAGAGAGGGTTTAATATAGGTTAGGGAGTCTCACGGATCAAGCTAAGTAAAGAAATCATATGGTTTAGGGATAAATAATAAGTGAAGTCATAGGTGGATTCTTCCTGAAGGTATCGTCATAATCAACTGAGTTTTCCTAAAGTCTTTCTCCAATTCATTCTTTTGTCTTTGCATCTACTTTAGTTTTTTCATTAGTTTCATAAATCAATCACTCCATATTTTAGGCTAAATAATAGAAAGAAAGTGAGTAGTAGTACTTTTAGGTTCCTTTGGGTTCGATAAAATAATCTTGCCTAAACTATACTATTGTTCGATAGGTGCACTTGCCTCAATCGTTGTCATAGTTAGTCTACAGGTTCGATCATTCTTCATAAATATTAAAATTCGACTGTTTGACACGATCATTGCGTGTGGGAGGTTTTAGGTTTGATTCATTTTCTTTGAATTTTTTTCCATTTTTATCCCTATCTTTATCTCTGAACATTTGACTTCAATTTAATTTTCGCTCAACTTGTGTTAAGAGTGTACATGTTAATTTAGTCATAAGGTTTCAGCTTACCATTTGGTCTTGCGTTCGAATCCCTATGCGAGTAAGTGGAAATTTTTTTTATCCTCATGCTTTGTGTCGCCCATGTGGATGAGTTGAAGTTAAATTCAAACTTTCGAAAATCTAATTATTATCAGAAATCTGGTTAGTTGTTATCATTATTTTTTTAACAAATTAATTAAAATTTAAAAGATTTCCCTAAATTTTCTCCCACCTATTTCACGTTTCCCCCACTTCTCCCATACATTCTCTCTTTTTTTCTTGTTGTTTCATGTTAATTCCAATAAAAGTTCTCAAACTTTTTCTTCTTTTTTCCTTTACTCAATCTCTTTTTCGTTCTTGACTACTTTTAATTGTGCCATTCAAAATTCGGTGGTGGGTGTTGTGATTGTGTTGTTTTCATCTTGATTCTTGTGTATGTACTGAATAATCTTGTACGCTTTTGGGGATTCTGTTATCTTTTTTAATTGGGAATTTTTGTGGAGTTGTGTTCCATATGTATAATTGTGTAGGTTTTCTAGGTGGAGATCGCGAGGCGATTAATCCTCTGGTGAATTAAGGCTTGTGAGGGTGTTGTTTTAATTCAAGGGTAAGTGTTTTAATGCCAATTTAGGGTTGTTGTGGTTGTTTGGATTGATCGTATTTAATTTGATTGATATTTTAGGAAAATTGAGGACCATATCCTCTCAATCAATTCTTTTTCATTGGCTAATTCGTTATGTGAATGATGTTTTTAGGTACCAAAATTTGTGTTGTTGCTTTCGTATCAGAAAATAACTAGGTTTGTAACAAAAAACCCAAAAAACAGCGAACGATGCAAAGTTGAAAAGTAAACTATGTGCGCCACACGACCGTGTGACAGACCGTGTGAACCCAAACAGTATGGGTCATTTGGGCCGTGTGGGTCACACGGGCGTGTGTAAGGTCATGTAGGTCACACGGGCTGGCCAATTGGGCGTATGGGCCAATTTTTTAAAATTTTACCCTAGGGTCGTATTTCATGTGGAATCAAATTTTGCTCTTTCGTAGGGTTCGTATGGAATAAATAAGTCTCTAAAACATGATATTTTATGATTTGTTTCTGCTAAATGAGATTTATGTATGAGTAATGTGTATAGCATGTATGTTATATGTATAATAGTAGGATGTGATTTCTGCCAATGTGATCTAAAATCTTATGTGTATAGCATGTATGTAATACACGCATTCGATATCTTATTAGCATTGCATATGCAAAGCTACCTTTTTTTCTGTATATGGAAAAAAAGTTGAGCTGATTTCTCCTCTTGAAAACTTTAAAACCCCCTGATATAGATGTGAATGACACCTCAATATGTTAACATCATAGTGATGCTCAACCAGAAATTTGTACATCCACAAAGTTACCTTTTTGTTTGTATAAGCAAGAAAATTCAAGCGAATTTCTTCGCTTCAAAACTTTAAAACCTCCTGATATAGACAAAAGGGTAGCTTTACGGATGTACAAATTTCTGGCTGAGCATTACAATAACAACAACATACTGAGGTGTCATCAACTTGTATACTATGAAAACGAATAGTTGCTTGCATTAGAACATTTTGAAAACGTAGTAACGTATTTTAACAAAAAGGAGAGGGAGTGGAAACGTAGGTCTTCATACATGAGTGAGGCTAGGTGGTTTACTTATATTAAAAGAGATTTTTTAAATATATCTTAAAATGTTGCTCGTATTTGGGCTAGAAAAAGTGATGAAAGGAGTTGCAAAAGCATCTACATAGAATACTCGATTATGTGTTTGTTCATTACGGATTTCAATAGTCGGGTAAAAATTTTACCCAATTTAGATACACCGAATAGTAAAATACAATAGGCTTATAAATTGTTACTTTTACCGTTCAAAAGTGCAAATAGATGGTGTTGATTTTCGTTTATAAATTCATATTGGTTTTCCCATATATATACTAATATAATTGCACATATGTTGCACAAGTTTTACACGGATGCTGAATTTTATAATATGCTTTCATATCAAGCACATTTCTCTTTATGAGATAATCTAAATTTATAAGGAAACAACACTTATCCACATCTCCCCAAACAAAAGGAGCATTAACTAAAAACTTAGGATTCACGTTGTTCCTATTAATGTGGAAATTAAAATAAAGATGTGAGAGATGCAATTAACTTACAAAAATTTAGAATTGAGATAACCAAGAAAATTATCAGTTTAGCAGACAATTTGAAATGCTTATAATCTAGGATAGAATATCCGAACTAATAGTTGATGATGAAGTCCATCAAAACTTTTAGCTTGTCACTATCATCTTTCATTTTGTTATTCGGTGTATCTAAATTGGGTAAAAATTTTACCCGACCATCGGAATTCGTAATTAATAAACACTTACCCAAGTATTCCATGTAGATGCTTTTGCACCTCCTTTCATCACTTTTTCTAACCCGAATACGAGCAGCACTTTGAAATATCTTTAGAAAATTTCTTCTAATATAAATAAACCACCTAGTCTCACTCCTGTGTGAAGACATACGTTTTCACTCCCTTACCTTTTTGTTAAAATGTATTATTACGTTTTTCGAATATTCTAAAATAAGCAATCATTCATTTTCATAATATACAAGTTGATGAGATCTCAATATGTCATCATCATTATGATGGTCAGCCAGAAATTTATATATCCACTTAATAATAAAATATTTATAACAAAAATAATAAATGAAAACTAAAAAAACACCTCACTTGTCGAAAAGAAAACCCCTTAGAGGGTTTTTTATTTATTTTAAAAGTATAGCATTTATTGCCAAATTTATTTCTTCATATAAAAAAGAATCTAAAATTAACAAACAAATTAAAGCTTTAGATTTTGGCATTTATGAAATCTATATACGTATCCATATAAATCAGTTTAGCCCTAATTTTCGATCACATCTTACTCAAACTAGTTGTCTTAAAATTCTTCTTAATTTAATTTTTCTTGTGATTGTTAAGATCTTAGATAGACATGAGAAACGTGAAAATTTTCTCTTTTTTACTCATAGCTGCCCTCATTCTCTTTGTTGGTATGTCACTTCCTAAAAACCAAAAAACATGTAATTATATTTATTTATATGTTTTAGAAAATCAATTTAAGAAGGTATAAAAATAAAATTAGTTTAGAATATAAATAAATTGAAGTAATTACGTCTTTAAATTTTATATAGTCTTTATCATTTTAATTTTACCATTTCAATTAAAATTACATTTAATTTTTATATCAATTTTTTATAAATTTATTACTTATATAATTAATATATTTAAGAAAAAACAATCCATTCTTTTAACTGTCATTGAAATATTTTCACTTACATTTATAAATGTATAAATTTACAAAATATATACACAAACGTCACTTCCTAAAGGTATTTGAATTAACTAAATTTTGCTATCTTAACAACATAATAAGCAATGTTTACAGTCAAGTTTTTATGTGTGCAGGGGAAGTGTGACGGCAGTAGTTGAATCACATGCAAATGCAATATGTTGTGATAATCATCCAGAATTGGGAAAATGTTTGACGGGGATTGATGATGATCCTGTAACTGGGAGCTGCTCCATTTATTGCAAAGCTGGTGGTTGTAAAGGAGCTATTTGTAAATAATTGAAGGGCATGGACCCTGAATGTCATTGTTTATGTTAACCTCTAGTTTTTCCCCAAATAAATATTAGATGCTTAATAATTATAATAGTCCTATATTTAAATCAGAATAAATCTTAAAAACTCAAACATGAGGAGACTTAAATCTCAAACCTCAAGATTGATTTTTAAGCCACAAAGAAAATTAGTTTTTAAACAACACTAAGAAAGTATTAAAAGAACCTGAGGAAGAAACAAAACAAGCAAAATCTAATGATTTTAAGACCAGTTTAGTATTACTTCTCAAAAATATTTTTAGACCAAAAAGTACTTTTGAGTAAAATTAAAATCTTCTTGCTTCTGTTTTTGGCAAAAAATAAAATTTTGTAAAACATTTTTTGTCCTAAAAACATTTTGAAAAACTCAAAACATATTGTTTAACAATATTTTTATCTTAAAAATATCTTTTGTCCCAAAAATATTTCTAAGAAATAATATTAAATTGACCCTAAAACAATAAGGGGTCTTTCTCATGCACACCACACGTTTGAATCCCTAAAATAGAATAAAGCATACAAGTGATAATTATTTTGGTGGAAATAGAATACGAAAATAATAAGTAAGATATAATTCAATTGATTGAATAGAATATTAGATAAGTAATATTATTATATTGTTTGGTTGCATAAAATAATTTAAGGAATACATAAGTAATAAATTAAAAACAATGTTTTATCCTCTCCAAAAATTAATATTTTGTTTATTATTAATCTTATAAAAATTTAAATAAACTATGTTTATTAAAAATATAAACTTATTGTCATAATTTATGTTAAAATTGTATTCTAATTTGGGAAAACATATAGTATATTAAGAGTGAAATTTAAATTTTACGAGTAAAGTTAAGAATTGTGAAATAAAAAATACAATGTTGGTGTATTAAATGCTCACCCTTCTTATTTATTAAAATATTTTTATAATAAAAAATACTTAATAAACTATCATTATGTCAACAAAACTTATGAATACATCGCTAAATAAAGGGGAATGCAAACAAAAACTTTAGAAAGTGATACATGTAAAGGCCCAAATTTGCTGGGCCAGACATAAACAAAAACCAGAAATAAAAAATAATAATAATATTACAAAGTCCACTTTTTAAACCCTAAGCCCAAAATTACGAGGCCCGACAAGCCCAAAAACTTAAAATTTTCAGAAAAGAAAAGGGAGACCTAAACCCTAATGCGCCACACCTCCCTCGGTCGCACCACCTGTGCCTTGTCACAAGGCCTGGCACCCTTGGTCGTTTTGCACCAAAATGGCAAAAACCCACCTCCGTTGACCTCGCCAAGACCTGCAAAGAGAATGAAGAAAGAAGACAGAGCAGAAAAAGGCAAAAACGAAAGCAGAAACAATAGAAATAATAGTAAAAATGATCCACAGTGTTGTAAATGGCTATAAAAGTCAGATCCGTCAATGTAATATTACTACACACGCGATATAAAAAAAATAGAGAAATCAATCAAAAGAACAAAAATTTCAAAAGGTGCCTCTTTTATTTATTTTTACTTTTATTTGAAATAGATATATAAATAAATAATAATAAAAACCTTACTTGTTGGTTTGTCTCCAGTCACCGTCGGAGATCACTGCCGACATCCGAATAACTCAAAACCCATTAGGGTTCTGACGAGGGTTCAAAGGCGGCGAGGTTGAGTTTTCTTTGCATATTATTTTTCTTTTTTTGATTTCTGAAGGTAGTTGAACCAAAATCAGAGTTTTAGGCTTTTTTTAAAAAAAGGATCAAAATGAGGCTTTTTTTTTCCACTAGAGGCGACATTTACATCGTTGCGATGACCTAGAGCCACGACGACTGCGAAGCGGTCTCCATGGCCGGATTCTAGTTAATATCCAGAGAGAAAAAGGGAGAAGGATGGTTTTTTTTAGGTGGGCTATTGAAATGTGTTTTTTATTATGTTTTTTTATTTTATATAAGGACCAATACGACGTCGTTTTGGGCCTAAGCTTCAGCACCAAAACGGCGTCGTTTTAAAACATTCCCGAAATCCGACCCATTTGCCCAGAGGATCCCCGTGTTTTTAATTAATGGTCTATTTTACGATTAGTCCTTCTACTTTTACAGCGCGTTTCA
The DNA here is from genome assembly GCA_025506655.1 of Gossypium rotundifolium. NCBI lineage: Eukaryota > Viridiplantae > Streptophyta > Magnoliopsida > Malvales > Malvaceae > Gossypium > Gossypium rotundifolium. Next base: position 150,539,473 of record CP106728.1, read on the forward strand.
ATATAGTCCTATCCTTTTTTTTTAAATTTTACCACAAACTTTTAGTTTTGTTTCAATTTGACCCTTAAACTGTTTTAATGGGTAAGCACCTAAAACGGTGCCGTTTTAGGTTGACCCATGGTCCAACCCGACCCATTCCAGGATCCACTTATTTTTGTAAAATGGGCTATTTTCGATTTCGATCCTTTCGATTTTTAAAGCCTTTCCAATCAGGTCCTATTTCTTTTTTTTTTTTTTAAAATTTTACCCTTTGATTTTTTTTTTTTTATTTTGTCTCCCCCCTTTAAATGGCGCGTCTAATAAGGTTGGGAATATTTTCCATTCGACCCCTGTTTTGTTCTCGTGCATTATATTTTAGTCCTTTCTCTTATTTATTTTTGTCCTTTTAATTTCATTTAAGTTACAATTAAGCCCCTTTATTTTAATTCTTTTATTTATTTATTTATTCATTTACTTGTTTATTTATTCATTATTCCTTTTATTTTATTCATTTGCTTGTTCATTTATTTGTCAATTTATATATTTTTCATTCATTTATTTATTTTATTTTAATCTTTGTATTCATTTATTTATTATTCTTTCATTTTTCTTAACTTTTATTTTCTTTCATCGATTATTTATTTTATTTATGCCTTCATTATTATTACTATTTTATTATCTATTATTACTATTTTATTATCATCTATTCATTTATTTATTTATTACCCTCTTTTATACTTTAAAAAAATTAGATGATTTATATTTTTTACTTGTACATATATTATTATTATTATTATTATTATTATTTATGTTAATATTATAATTATTGTTATTATTTATTTTATTATTCATTTTATTTTTATTTGATTGTTAAGATTGGTATATGATTATCGCCATTATATATACTATGAATTTCTTATTAGTACATTTATATTGTTGTCATTCATTAGCGTAACATTTCATATATCATTTTAATATTATATTAATTCTTATCCAAATATGAAAATATAAAAATTTTCAAAATAAGGAAATGTTTCATATTTGGGAGATTCGAGAAATCGTACCCTAACTTACGAGGTTTCGATTTTCTTGTTGAACTTAAATAATTGAACATCCTTTTTAATATTAAAATACATAAAATTTCAAATAAACATAAAGTCAAGCTTATTCTCAAAGGTTCAAGTCGTGTCTTAACTTATAGGATGTGACATTTTGTTATCTCAAGACGAGAAGGTCTTTAACGTTTGTTTCGATTTATTCAAGCATTTTTAATTAAAATTAACATTAATACAAAGAGGGATCGTATTTTAAATTCTTCAAATTTTCAATTTTCGACACTAAGATGTCAAGTAATCAACCAGGTACCAATTTTGGGCGTCATGAGGGTGCTAATCTTTCCTCATGCGTAACCGACTCCCGAACCCCTTTTTTTGGATTTTTGTAGATCAAAAATATTATTTTAATAAATTAAACATTTTATTAAAAATATTAAGTTTCGAGGTGATCCGATCACACTTCATATAAAAAGAATTGGTGGCGACTCTCGTTTTTCGTTTTTTAAAAATAAAAGTCAATTTCCAAAAAAAAAAGGTTTCGAAAGCTTGGGGACTCCAATGGGGACAAAATAAAAGAGTCAAGCCACGAGTTGATTATTTCTTATTTTTTTTGTCGAAAATTGATAATTTGGTTTAAAATTATGATCCTTTCGTTGCATTTCATTTTTATGGTCTACATAATTTTGATATATTTGCTTTATTGGTTCGAGTCTTTGGATATACTTTCGCATATTGCATTTCATAACCGATCGATTATATCCTTTTAAGTGGGAGCGAGAAACTATTCCGTGAGGTCTTCAGGATAAGGGATCACTTTCGGGATACATCCGTACCTATGTCTTCGTGAGATTGTCATCTCCGTATAGCCATAGAGAAATATATTACCCTAAATTGAACTCGGTTCGTATGAGCCTATAATGGGTAAGGATCGAGGAATCTATCGGTTCAGGTACCCTTACTTTAGAACCGAACCATATATAGTGAGCCCTAAGAGCCTACCCTAGGTAGAATGGCACCGAACCCTTAGTGGTCACCCAAATAGGTACTTTATTTATTATTTCTTGCTTGCTTTAAATTTTAGCTTTGTATAAAATGTACTGACTTGTTTTGTTTTGCTTTGGCTACGATTGCATGACATTTTCATCATAAAAATGTGTTGATTCACGTTCGATTACTAAATAGAGAGCTTTCCATGGAAAATGAATTTCTTGATAAAGTGGAAGATAATGCGGCTGTCTGAATATGGTCCGAGAAAACGCAACTAGGGAAAAGTGATAGCTTGATGGAGGGGTACATATCAGAATTGTGGGACTTCACTCGTATCAACGTGACCCAAAATAATCTCCAAGAATTGAAAGAGATATGGGTCCAATGGGATGATGAAATCAAGCAGCTATTTTACTGTACTTATGGTGATTTGCCTTATCTACTAGATATCAAAGTGGACGAGCACTTGTTTCAAGCTCTGGCTCAATGTTGGGAATCCCGCCTACAGCTGCTTTGCCTTTGGGAAGATAAATTTGGTATCTAGTGTGAAGGAGTATACCACTTTACTTTGATGCCCGAGGATTCAAGCTAACAAGGCCTACTCTAGAGCTGTCAATATCCCGATTTTCCTAAAGAAACTAATGAGCATCATGGGGATGAGTGAGCAATGGGTCGTGGCAAGCTGTGTTGCGCATTGATCTGGACAACCCGAAGGTTAAGACAGTATATGTTGTACCATACAGCTTGGCTCATCACAAAACTCGATCCTCTAAAGTACATGATGGAGTCGACTGCTTTGAATGGAAGAATGGCCCAGTTGTAAATTCTGCTTTTGAATTTGATATAGTCTATGTGAATCAAAATGTTATAAAAGGGAACGCAATAGCAGATTTTCTGACTAGTAGAGCTTTAGAAAATTATGAGCCTTTAAACTTTGATTTCCCGAATGAAGATCTAATGTATGTTGCAACCACTGAAGAAGACTCTCAAGAAGGTCATCCTTGGAAGCTAACTTCGATGGAGCCTCAAACGCTATGGGTAACGGAATCGGGGCAGTCCTGGTATCCCCAAATGGAGATTATTATCCATTCACTAGTAAATTGGATTTTGACTGCAAAAACAATATGTTAGAATACGAAGCATGCATCATGGGCATCTATGCAACCATAGAATGTAAGATCAAAGTGATAGAGGTATATGAAGATTCTACACTAGTGATTTATCAACTCAAAGGTGAAAGGGAGACGAGAGACCCTAAGTTGATCAATTATCGAAGGCTGGTTTTGGAACTAATTGAAGAGTTTGATGACATCACATTCTGCTATCTTCCACGAGACGAAAATTAGATGGCTAACGCTTTGGCTACCTTAGCTTCGATGGTAAAAGTGAACAAACAAGAGGATGTAAAGCCAATTCAGATGAGTATTTATGAGACTCCGACTCATTGCTACAACATCAGAGAGGAAGAAGAAAATGATGATCACCCTTGGTACCACTATATACTGCGATACGTGAAGAATCGTGAATACATTGGCCAATCAACTGAGAATGACAAAAGGACGCTAAGAAGACTGGCTAGTGATTATGTCTTAGATAGGGAGATCCTATATAAAAGAAAAAAGGATCAGGTGCTACTAAGATGTGTAGACACTGTCGAGGCTAAAAAATCTTGAAAGAAGTCACGAGGGTGTCTGCGGAACACATGCCAATGGTTTTACAATGGCCAGGAAAATCATAAGATTTGGGTATTATTGGTCTACCATGGAAAGAGATTGCATCAATTATGCTAAGAAATGCCATAAGTGCCAAATTTATAGAGATAAAATTCATGTACCTCCCTCACCTCTTCATGTTATGACTTTTTCGTGGCTTTTCTCTATGTGGGGCATGGATTTCATTGGGCCAATCTCACCCAAAGCTTCTAACGGGCATCAATTCATCTTTGTGGTCATCAATTATTTCACCAAGTGGGTAGAAGCTACTTCGTATGCTAATGTCACGAAGTCAACAGTCAGCAAGTTCTTAAAGAAAGAGATCATATGTCGATATGGAATGCTAGAAATGATCATATCTGACAATGCACTAAATATAAACAACAGCACGATATCAGAAGTTTGCAGTCAATTCAAGATCAAACACCACAACTCATCACCATATCGCCCAAAAATGAATGGTGCGGTGGAGGCAGCCAATAAGAATATCAAGAAGATTGTCGGAAAGTGACTGAGACTTATAAATATTGGCATGAGAAATTACCATTTGCTCATATGCTTATCGAACGTTTGTCAGAACCTTCACTGGGACAATACATTTTTCTTTGGTTTATGGAATGGAGGCAGTTTTACCCATTGAAGTCGAGATTCCTTCTCTCCGGTTTGGCAGAATTGAAATTGTATGAGGTAGAATGGATCCAATCTTGATATGATCAGCTAAACTTGATTGAAGAGAAAAGGTTGAAAGTCATCTATCATGGTCAGATGTACTAAAAGCGAATGATGCGTTACAAAAAAAAGGTTTGTCCTAGAGAATTCCATAAGGGGGACCTAGTATTGAAAAAGATCCTACCTATACAAAAAGATTTCAGAGGGAAATGGATGCCAAATTGGGAAGGACCTTTTGTGGTAAAGAAGATTTTTTCGGAGAAGCACTGATTTTAATCGAGATGAATGGTAAAAACTTGCCCAATCATGTGAACTCAGATTCAGTCAAGAAGTATTTCACCTAAAAAAATAGGAGAGGCCAAGGTGAAAACTCGCAAAGGGCACCTTGAGACCAAAGGGGTTTTGAGTTGAAAACTCGGACAAGGGAAATTCAAATTTTGATCAAAGCTGGGGCATATGGTAGTCTTGTTATCCCCGAATTAGCAAGGAAGAGAGATGTTACATTTGGGGCATCATCAAAGTATTTTGGATCTCTAAACACATATCAAGTTCAAAAGGGTCTTCGAGAAGTTAGTGCGAAGAAGTTCATACTATGATATCTGGGGCACCTATTTTCATCTTGTTCATTTTGTATTTTACCAATGTTTACTATCTTTGATTAATTTATCTATTTCAAGCTTTGTTCTCAATAAAATTCCTTTTGTCCATTGCGATAATCTTTTTCAAGCATATTTCATTGAAATAACGATTAATGGACTAATAATATTCAAGAAAAAGAGTTCTACATATTGCTCCGAAAAGTTTTTCTAAATAGTACAAGGATTTGAAAACAGGACCACTATTCAGAACTAACCAAACTTAAGGGTTGGAAACATTTGAGAAAGAATAGTCTAAATTATGACTATTTTTTCGGACTTTCTTTATAAAGATACCAGCTGAGCAAGAAGGCATTGTAACACATCAGTGATAGAACCTTGATAAACAGCAAGCAATGACAACCTAGGCATTAAAAATGAGTCATTCTCAAAAATGACATTCTGCATTCCTGTAAATATCATTCGTACACATCTAGTTAGGAGCATTTGATTCATCTTGATCATGACATCCTAACTACTTAGGCATAAATAGGCCTATGAAATGGATTCTACAGGTCATGTTCTCTAGAGAACGGTGTAACAGATCAGTGAAACCACAAATCCAATACCCTTAAAGTTGTAGTGGGATGGATTATAGTCATCGTGGCAAATCTTATCTCCCTGAAGTTGCAGTGGAATAGATTAAAGTCACAAGTCTTATCTCCCTGAAGTTACAGTGGAGCAAACTGAAGATACCGAATCTTATTTCTCTGAAGTTGCAGTGGAATAGATTAAGGCTACAAAATACAAATCTGATCTCTCTAAAGTTACAGTGGAGCAGATTGAAGTTACAAATATGATCTCCCTAAAGTTGTAGTAGAGCAAACTGAAGATAGCAAATCTTATCTCTATGAAGTTACAGTAGAGCAGATTAAAGCTATAAACCTTATCTCCCTGAAGTTGCAGTGGAGCAGGCTGAAGATAGCAAATCTTATCTCTAAAGTTGCAGTAGAGCAGATTAAAGCTATAAACCTTATCTCCATGAAGTTGGAGTGGAGCAGATTGAAGTTACAGATCTTATCTCCCTGAAGTTGTAGTGGAGTAGATCGAAGATAGTAAATCTTATCTCCCTAAAGTTATAGTGGAGCAAATTGAAACTACAAATCTTATCTCCCTGAAGTTGCAGTGGAGCAGATTGAAGCTACAAATTTTATCTCCCTGAAGTTGCGGTGAAGTAGATTGAAGCGACAAATTCTATACCTTTGAAGTTGTAGTGGGCTAGAAAGAGGCTACTTGAAGAAAATGAGCACCAAGAAGTCAAGATTTGGCAAGGCCGGGCAAATTTGGTCCTTCTTAAAAGTCTTTGCTCCATTCTCGTTACACAACAACGAGCAAAGAGGGGCAGCTGTAAAGGCCCAAATTTGTCCGGGCCAAATATAAACAAAAACCAAAAATAAAAAATAATAATAACATTACAAAGTCCACTTTTTAAATCCTAAGCCCAAAATTACAAGGTTCGACAGGCCCAAAAACTTAAAAATTTCAGAAAAGGAAAGGGAGACCTAAACCCTAATACGTCGCGCCTCCCTCGGTCGTCCCCCTGCGCTTCATTCCAAGGCCTGGCACCCTTGGTCGTTTTGCACCAAAATGGCAAAAACCCACCTCCGTTGACCTCGCCAAGACCTGCAAAGAGAGCGAAGAAAGAAGATAGAGAAGAAAAAAGCAGAAACAATAGAAATAATAGTAAAAATGATACACAGTGTTGTAAATGGCTATAAAAGCCAGATCCGTCAATGTAATATTACTACAAACGCGATATCAAAAAAAAAAAAATAAAGAAATCAATCAAAAAACAAAAATTTCAAAAGGTGCCTCTTTTATTTATTTTTACTTTTATTTGAAATAGATATATAAATAAATAATATAAACCTTACCTGTTGGTTCGTCTCCAGTCGCTGTCGGAGATCACCACCGACATCAAAATACCTCAACCCATTAGGGTTCTAGCAAGGGTTCAGAGGCGGAGAGGTCGAGTTTTCTTTTCATGTTATTTTTCTTTTTTTTGATTTCTAAAGGTAGTTGGACCAAAATCGAGTTTTAGGCTTTTTTTTATAAAAAAAAGGATTGAAAGGAGCTTTTTTTTGTCACCATCACTGATGATCGATGGCCACGACGGGCTGCGGACGGCCTCTATGGTGGATTCTAGTTAATATCCAGAGAGAAAAAAGGAGAAGGATTTTTTTTTTAGGTGGGCTGTTGAAATATTTTTTTTTTTTTTGTTACTCTTTTTTTATTTTATATAAGGACCAATACGACGTCGTTTTGGGCCTAAGCTTTAGGCGCCAAAATGACGTCATTTTAAAACATACCCGAAATTTGACCCATTCAGCCAGAGGATCCTCGTGTTTTTAATTAATGGTCTATTTGCATGATCAGTCCTTCCGCTTTTACAACGCATTTCAATACAGTCCTATCCCTTTTTTATTTTTTAAAAATCTTACCACAAACTTTTAGTTTTGTTTCAATTTGACCCTTAAACCATTTTAATGGGTAAGCACCTGAAACGGTGCCGTTTTGGGTCGATCCATGGTCTGACCCGACCCATTCCAGGATCCGCATGTTTTTGTAAAATAGGCTATTTCTGATTTCGGTCCTTCCAATTTTTAAAGCCTTTCCAATCAGGTCCTATTTCTTTTTTCTTTTTTAAAATTTTACCCTTTGATTTTGTTTTTTTATTTTGGTCTCCCCCTTTAAACAACGCGTCTAATGGGGTTGGGAATATTTTTGATTCAGCCCTTGTTTTGTTCCGTGCATTATATTTAAGTCCTTTCTTTTATTTATTTTTGTCCTTTTAATTTCATTTAAGTTACAATTAAGCCCTTTTATTTTAATTCTTTTATTTATTCATTTACTTGTTTATTTATTTATTATTCCTTTTATTTTATTCATTTGCTTGTTCATTTATTTGTCAATTTATATATTGTTCATTCATTCATTTATTTATCTATTTTAATCATTGTATTCATTTATTTATTATTCTTTCATTTTCTTAACTTTTTTATTTTCTTTCATTGATTATTTATTTTATTTATGCCTTCATTATTATTACTATTTTTATTATCTATTATTACTATTTTATTATGATCTATTCATCTATTTATTTATTACCCTCTTTTATACTTTTAAAAAAATTAGATGATTTATAATTTATTATTGTCCTTATTATTATTATTATTATTATTATTATTATTATTATTATTATTATTATTCATTGTATTTTTATTTGATTGTTAAGATTGGTATATGATTATCGCCATTATATATACTATGAATTGCTTATTAGTACATTTATATTGTTGTTATTCATTAGCGTAACATTTCATATATCATTTTAATATTATATTAATTCTTACCCAAATATGCAAAAAGGAAATTTTCAAAATAAGGCAATGTGTCATATTTGAGAGATTCGAGAAATCGTACCCTAACTTATGGGGTTTCGATTTTCTTGTTGAACTTAAATAATCGAACATCCATTTTAAATTTAAAATACATAAAATTTCAAATAAAAATAAAGTCAAGCTTATTCTCAAAGGTTCAAGATGTCATGTCCTAACTTACGGGATGTGACATTTCGTTATCTCGAGATGAGAGGGTCTTTAATGTTTGTTTCGATTTATTCAAGCATTTTTTAATTAAAATTAACATTAATACAAAGAGGGATCGTATTTTAAATTCTTTAAATTTTCAATTTTCAACACTAGGACATCAAGTAGTCAACCAGGTACCAATTTTGGGTGTCATGAGGGTGCTAATCCTTCCTCGTGCGTAACAGACTCCCGAACCCCTTTTTTTGAATTTTTGTAGACCAAAAAATATTGTTTTAATAAATTAAACCTTTTATTAAAAAGATTAAGTTTCGAGAATTGGTGGCAACTCTCGTTTTTCATTTTTTAAAAAAAAGTCGATTTCCAAAAAAAATGTTTCGACAATACACATGTACAATATGAATCAAATTATATATAGAAGTTATTTTACACTCAAGATGTGAATGAAAAAATATTTCTAATAGTTTAAAAAATTATTCAATAATTATTATAGGTGGAGTGATAAAGAATTTACCTATAAATCTTATATTAAACACGTGTTTAATTGTGATTTTAGTTCTTTCATTTAAAGATTACATAAAAATATAAATATACTAAAACACTATAATAATATTAACATCATTTAAGAAAAGCATATAAATCTTTTTCGATTTTCCAACTAAGTTAGTACCCACTTAACTCATAACATGTTTTATAAAAATATAAATTTATATATTTAGTTCAGATACCTTATTGTTAGTTCAGTTAAACTTAAAGGACAAAACATGACAATTAACCAAAAAGATGAAAATCAAATAAAAAAACTTGCTAGGGTTGAGTAAGAGTATTAGCGCTCTTTTCCCGTTAAACAGTCTCAAAGATCAGCACCTAACCCCTGAGCTCAAAGCCAAGGTAACACTCACCTTCCGCATTCCTTTTATATATATATATATATATAAACGTTATATTTTAGTTTGGACTCTGAATCTCATTGTGTATAATGCCTACATTAAGTTTTTAATGTCGGATCTCTGTTTTCTTTTTCAATTTTGATCGCTTAAGGGTTGAAAACTTATGAAAATATGAAAATATGATAGCTGAACTTTTTTTTTTTTTAACTTTGTTATGGTTTTGTTGAGAAAAGAACTAATGAGTTAAAACTCTTTTTTTGTTTTTTGGTTTCTCCTAATATATTTAAGGATGTTTTAAGTTGTGTATGATTTTTTTATGTCATAGAGTACTACTGAGTGTCTTCTTTTAAATTTTTTTTTTTTTTCGAACCTGAAATTTTTTATGCATTAAGTTTTGACATAATGCAAATTGTTCTTGATTGTGAAGGCACCGAAGTTTAATAGTTGACTGTTTTATTGGTTTACTAGCTTTAAGCTGCGATCCACTGCAGATTTATTTTTATTTTTGATCTTTTTTTGTATTATAAATGTCAATTATTTTGCTTCTTATCAAGACTATCTATAAGAAGCCGATGAATTTCTTCTACGGCCTTTGTGTACATGCCGTATTCATTTGTAGCCTGCTTTCGACATATGGTAGACTAGCATTTGAGATGTTTATCATCTATGCTGCCTGGATTTTCTAACTTTGGTTAAGTTGTATGGTACAGGCTTATGTTAAAGCTCAAAAGAGTAAGGCGTACTTCAAGAGATTTCAAGTCAAGTTCAAGAGAAGGCGAGGTATAATAACGATGCTTACATATTGAATGGTGATATGCAAATCTGATACTTGCTATCTTGAGGTTGTTAAGTATGACTTCTATTTCAGTCAAATTTAAAAAGTAATCTTCTAGTTAAACTCTATTTATTTGTTTCAATCAAACACTGATTAGTTTAGCTTATTTTATTATTATTTGACCTATGAATTTAGCCTATCAACAAGCTCTTTTACAACCTTAGAAAATACACCCATTAGATATTAGAACTCATAAGACATTTATAGAATTTTTGTGTTTACGTTTTGAGGGTTCTTTATTTTCGGGTTTTCGGGTTTAGTTTTTGTCTCTATCTTTTGTACTCTTCGTTCTTTTGCCGTTATAGTAAAATTATCTTTGTCCGTAGTTTTTAATCCTCTTTGGAGGGTTTTTCAACGTTAAATTTGTGTGTTCAATTCCTCAATTTCTTCTGCTATTTTTACTTGTTCATTGTTTAATCGAGTCGATCCTAACAAGTGGTATCAGAGCTAGTTCAATTTTTATAGATCAGCCCATTCAAATATGACAGCAATAAGGTTTGAAATTGAGAAGTTCGATGGTGAGACAAATTTCAATCTGTGGCAAGTTCGGATGATGGAAATTCTAATTCAATCTGGTTTGAAAAAGGTTGTTACCGAGAAAAAGCCTGAGAATCTAAATCAAACAGAATGGGAAGAGTATAATGAAAAGGCCTTGTCTACAATCATCGCGAATACGGTATTGCAAGAGGTATTGATGGAGAAAACCTCATCCGCCTTATGGAAATGGTTAGAAACTCTTTATGCGACTAAGTCTCTGGCTAACCGTTTAGTGTTGAAACAACGTCTATTTACGTTTTGCATGAACGAAGGTGAGCTTCTTAGAGATCACATCAGTCAATTCATTACTCTTTTAAATGATTTAAAGAATGTTGAGGCTTATATTGATGATGAAAATCAGGCTATGCTATTATTGTGCTCTTTACCCCCTTCAAACAAGTCTTTCAGGGAGACCCTGATTTATGGTAGAGACAAACTCTCGTTCGATGATGTGAAGGGTCATTTGTTGAGTAGAGACAAACTCGACAATGAGCTTCATTTGGATAGCAAGGCAAATAGGCAAGCTTCCGTTTTGATAGCATCAAAGAAATGAGACAAAAGGTGTCGCTATTGTAAAAAGTTAGGTCACGTCAAAGTAGATTATTATAAACTGCGAAAGAAAAGAGCTGCTGAGAGTAACGAGGAAGATATAGCTGGTGCTAATTTGGCTGATGAAAGCGATGATGATTTCTTGTTAGTGTCAACGAGCGATAACTCCAAGCTCACGTCCGAGTAGATCCTAGACTCGAGATGTTCTTTCCACATGTGTCCCAATAGAGAATGGTTCTCCACATACAGTTCGGTTGAAGGTGGAGTTGTGTGCATGAGAAATGATTCATCTAGTAAGGTAATTGGTATTGGTACTATTAAAATTAGGATACACGATGGGATGATTAGGACACTATCAGATGTCAGGTATGTACCTGATTTACAAAAGAATCTCATCTCCTTGAGTATTTTAGACTTGAAAGATGCAGAATCAACATCGAGTCGAGCGGCATTAAAGTATCTCGTGGAGCTCTTATTTTGTTAAAAGGTAAAAGAACTGTCAGTCTTTATATTCGGAAGGTTCTACAGTGACCGTGAAATCGGACGTCCCTCGTCTGTTACAGAGTCGAAGTCAACTCATTTAGAGCGGAGGCAACTTGGTCATAGAGGGAAAAAGGTATGATCGTTTCGTTGAAGAGAGGTTCTCTTTTAGATACAGGTTTTGAAAAGTTAGGGCATTGTGTTCATGAAAATCAAACCTGAGTTAGTTTTGATTTGGCAGTGTACAAGTCGAAGGCTAGAAGTCTTCTAGTTTCTAAGCACAGATTCGACTCAGTTAATTCCCTGCATGGTTCAAGATAGGCTCGTGGCGGGATTTGGCAAAGATGGCATTGTGGAAATATGAGTCAAGGTGGAGATTTGTTAAGTATGACTCCTATTTCAGTCAAATTTAAAAAGTAATCTTCTAGTTAAACTCTGTTTATTTGTTTCAATCAAACACTGATTAGTTTAGATTATTTTATTATTATTTGACCTATGAATTTAGCCTATAAATAAGCTCTTTTACAACCTTAGAAAATACACCCATTAGATATTAGAACTCATAACACATTTATAGAATTTTTGTGTTTACGTTTTGAGGGTTCTTTATTTTTGGGTTTTCGGGGTTTAATTTTTATCTCCATCTTTTGTACTCTTCGTTCTTTTGCCGTTATAGTAAAATTATCTTTGCCCATGGTTTTTTATCCTCTTTGGAGGGTTTTTCAACGTTAAATTTGTGTGTTCAACTTCTCAATTTCTTTTGCTATTTTTACTTATTCGTTGCTTAATCTGGTCGATCCTAACAAAGGTTATACTTGTAACAATTGTTTAAATCTTTTAGAGGGCAAGATGGATTATCGGGCCAGGATCCGTCTTATCAATCAGGACAAGAACAAGTACAACACTCCAAAATACCGTTTGGTTTCACGATTTGTATCCTAATTTCTGTCTGTCTGAATTTTATTTTATTTTTTGTTATTGTCATTTGGTTTATAATGCAAGTAGCTAGCAGCAATTGTATTGTTATTTATAGTGAAATTTTTCTTTGGTTGGTCTGTTAATTTATTGAGGATACTGTAAGAATATGCCCAAAGATCAATCATGAGATAGTTGTAATAACATACTTGATTTACCATGTTTATTAATATAAGGCGTTGTCATTATTATTTCAGTTTTTTTTCTGTGTGTACAAATAAACTGTTTTATAATAATGTCCTGAGAATAATATGATTATTCTTAAATTATCCTTAGTCAAGTATTATTGTTGATTAGGAAAACAATAAGGCATTAAGACTAACATGTAGTTGATTGTTGATAAAGAGTTGTCATTGATATGGAATGTCAAAATCAATGCATGAATATGTGTGTTAGAGAACAACATTTTGGACTGACCTGCTATGAGTATGTTTCTTGAATTATTATGTAATAGTCACAACATTATTCATAGTGATTAATATGTATATGATCCTCAGACTTGAGATCATCATTATCCCAACATCGTGAGTTGTATATTTTGATACAGTCAAACGTACACCGTAACTGGTTGTTCTATAAAGGCTGATGTTAGATATACTACAATCTATGTAGAGGGATATGGTTGATCAATCCCTCATACATAATGAGAGTAATATCTTAAGCCACTTGATTGAGTGAGACTAGAAATGCATGGCCATGCTCAAATAAGTTGATATGAGATGTCATACTTATTTGTATATCATAGTCAATGTAACACCTCATACCTAAGTCCGACATCAAGACCGAATCCAAGGCATTACCATGTTTAATCTTACTTAACACTTCGAAACGGGTTATAAAATTTTGTTTAAGCCTATCACTTACTCAATCTCGGCCTACGAGGCCTTAAACATACTTCAGAGAGGTTTTGGAACTAATCCCGCAACTTTTATGAACTCAAGAAACTATTCATCAAAATAGGGGCCACACGATCGTGTTGGTCTAAGGACACGCCCGTGTGCCCCTAAGACATGCCCATGTCTTCCACCCATGATCGATGCTGACTAAACCACACGACCTTCACAGGCCCGTGGCACTGGCCCGTGTGCCAAACCTTGATATTCTGACTTATCCACACGACTTGGGCACACGACCATGTACTAACCATGCCTCCTACACGGTCTTGACACACGCCCGTGTGTCTACCTATGTGGACAATTAGCAGGCTATCTACCAAGCCTTTTGCCACTCTCATTTGCATACATTCATACATCATCACATAATTTCACATAACATCAATATAACTCTTGAATTATCTTATTTAATCATAAAAGAAACAAAGTCTTCATCCCATACACTAAGGAGAACTATTACCAATACGATTACAAACAACTTAAGCCATCATCTATGGCCACACACAACCAAACTATAAGTTCTCTTAGGCCAACACAAATTGGCTACATCAATTAGAACTTAATCAACTTTAAAAGAATCCTTATACATGCCATGACTCATAAGAACTTGAGAAATCATACCAAGCATCTACTTGATAGTGTGAAAACATCTCCGGCGGCCTCAACCCAAACTAGTTAAAATAACATATAAAAGATGGAAAAAGGAAAGGAGTAAGCAATAATGCTTAGTAAGTTCATCTGCATATAACTGACAAATACTGATATTCATTGAATATACACAACCATAAAGCATTATAATGAGTTTTACTCATTAGCTCATGGTTACTTACTCAACCACTCTTCAAACTTACTCATTCTATCTCTTACCATATTCTAACCATGCCATATGCCAATTGCTCGTGTTAATTAGCCTACATCCCTACACTGATCGCCATATGATCATACAAAACGACACATCAAGCATTTTCAATAAGCTACTCATACTACTAACCTCTTGGTGGTTTCGCACTTAGCCCACCATCGATCTCAAATAGGATGGTAACACACGTAGCTCACCAATTATTTATACTTATGGTGGTTTCGCACTTAACCCACCAAATGATTTTTATAAGCGATGGTATCGCACATAGCCCATCAATTAATAATTAATCAGATGGTAACGCACACGGCCCACCGTTAAAATATAGTTGATGGTATCGCACACAGCCTATCACTACCATCAATAAGGTGATATCGCACATAGCTCACCATTATTATACATTCATGGATAGTTATCCACATGTATTTCTCTATTTTTAATGTTCACCCGAGAACATCCTCACGCACTACTATTCTTATTTAACTTTCTACGATATTCGTTCGCATTCACACAATGCATCAATAAATCTATCTCATGCACTAAGGTACATTGATTATACATAACCCACTAAGGGTTCATCCTCTACTGAATTCATCTCAATTCGATTCTAACACACACTTGTGCTTCTCATGGTACCATCACATACTTTCTCTCTTTCGACATACTTATTGAATCACTCAAATTGTTAAATAACACTTTTGAGTATCATACACCTAATGTCATATTGACATCATACCCTAATAGGGTCTTACATGTATCAACATATCAATTCCATGTCCCCGACATAATCTTATATGAATTCTTATTCCAAAGCCATATTCCAATATTGTCTTACACGGGACCTTAATTATCATCATATCATGCCATATGCATTAGCCATTATTCTTAGATTGAATTCTCTTGACATCTCATCGAAAGATATTTCATACGTTCATAAAGTAAATATACACTCCATACAACATAGGAATATTAAATTAACTTGTATATAATTGCAACATTTGCACATGAACTTACCTCGATGTCAAAAGGGCCGAAAGGGACTTTTTGCCCACATTTCTCTTTTCACTCGTTCTAGGTCTGAAACTTATTTTCTTTGATCTAGAATAATGGAATTTACTCATTTAATCACTTATAAATCATAATACATCATAATCTGCACTTAGGAAAAAATGACTAATTTGCCCTTATACTTTTATAAAATTATGATTTTGTCCCTAGATCGTAAATGAATTTTTATCACATTTTCTTATTAAACAAGCCTAGCTAAACATTTAATCCTCTTACAACTATTCACAATTCCAACTATTTCATGCCATAATAAACAAATTACAACTTTTACATTTTAGCCCCAATTAGGTGTTTTCACAACAACACTTTTCACAAAAGTTGTTTATCAACATCCTATCATTCATTTTCTTCCATAAAAACTCATCAAACAACATAAACTCTTTCATGGAAAGTCCCTAATGTAACAGTTCGATTTATACCCTAGTCAGAACAGTGGTTTTGGGACCACAAATTCGAGTTCATATAATATTTTAATATTATTTTATGTGCCGTTGATATGTGACTAAGCATGTGTTTCAATTTCATAAGCTAATTAGTCTGTTTGAGTGTTTAATTTGAGCAAAGGATTAAATTGCATTGATTATGAAAGTTGCTTGCTATTTGTTAAAGTGCTTATGTGTTGTGCCTCTATAAAAGGGAGGTTTTAATAAGCAAATGAACCAATAATTAGTTAGTGGATGACTAAAATTCATTAATAGCCTTGTGAATATAGTTTATAAATATTTTATAATAAGGATAATATGGTAAATTAGTATTAATATCAATAATAATAAAAGAAACAAAGGAAAGATGATAGTTATCATCTTTTTATGAGTGCCGAATATTGAAGAAAGGAAAAAGAAGAAGTTGAGCTAGGTTTCGGCAATTGTAAGCTTGAATTTGAGGTTAGTTTTTGATTCGTTTTTGATAATTTCTACGTTTTTGTAATCGTTGCTTCGAGTGCTATCCAACCCATGTTTCAATTTTGTGTTTTGATGATGTATGTGAAATATGCCATTGATGATTTTACAAGCTTTGTGATGTTTGAGGATGATATATGAAAGATTTGAGCTAAATGAACATGTTATGTTCTTGAAGTTTTGATGAATTTAGCTAAATAGGGCTAAATTATGAAAATGGTAAATTGAAGGACTAAATTGCAAGTTTGATGAAAAATGTGGGCTTGTATGTGATGTATATGTATTCGGCTAAGCTTGTGTATACATTGATCTTGTGAAATTTGATGTTTTGAGTAAAATGGACTAAATTGATAAAATGTGCAAATGTGAGGGCTAAGTTGTAAATAGCCCTAAATATATGTGTTTGGATTTAATTGAATGAAATAGTAAATAAAAGGATAAATTCTGAATATGTTTAGATCAAGAACCGAGGAAAACGGACTTAGATCGTGGGAAAGCGAAAATAACTGAGTAGCCGTTTCCGTTCGATAAACTAAATCCGTGGTAAGTCACTATGCAAATAAACTTATCTGTATTGAATTGAATATATGTATTCATATGTCTATCGATGAAAATGAATGAGTATGAGATGCTAAGTGTGTAAATTTCGAAATAAATTTGATATAGTGATAAAGCCGAGAAGTCTCGTACGAACCTAGGAATAGATAGGATTAGCTATGTCATGACATAGGTGTCTGCTCTGTTTTATCATATAAGACCAAGTCCGGGACGTTGGCATTGATTTTAAGACCCGTGGAAGACCACGTCTGGGACGTTGACATCGATATGAGTTTTATATGTAAGACCACATCTAGGATGTTGGCATCGCTATGATCTGTATGTGTAAGACCATGTCTGGGACATCGGCATCGTATTGAAATGTGTAAGACCCTGTCTAGGACAGTGGCATCGATATACGAGTGTATGTAAGACCTCGTCTGAGACGTTGACATTGTACTACTATTCCGAGCTTTCTGAGTATCTTACTAGGTTCTTAAGGGTTCAAGGGGCAAGTGTGCAATACGAATGGTATATCCGAGCTATGATCAATTAAGTGAATGAATATCCGATTCAAGTGCGTTGAATGTGCATTAAGTATGCATGAATGATAAGTATGCATATGACTTTGATTTGAAGAAAAGTATGTTTGAATAGGATAATGTGAAGGAGATACAAGAAAGATTATGAATGAGCTATGTGTTTCAAATGAGTTTTGAATGGATAAATGCGATAAATGTAGTCATAAGTATGAATCAAGCATATGCATGATAAATTGTTAAGTGAATGAGATGGGCAAATGTATCAAATTGCATATATACTTCTTATGCCAAGTTTATTTGTATATGACTTCCTAAGCTTTCGGAAAGCTTACTCTGTGTATGTATTTTCACTGTTTTATAGGTCGTCGAAGCTACTGAAGGCTCGGGATTGTCAAGGATCGTCATCACACTACTAAACTTATTTTGGCACACTTTTGAAAATGTATATGGCTAATTATGGCATGTATAGGCTAGATAGGTGTATATGTTTATGAAGTGAGCATGGCCATGTGTATTGGCAAGTTTTTGAGTTGATAAATGTTTCAATGAATGAGTTATAAAGCAGATATTTAGTATGTTTTGATGCATATGAAATGGTTAAGTTTTGGTTAAGCAAATGGATTATACATGTTTGAAATGATGTAGGATTTAGTTTGTAATTTGGTGTGAATGGAATTGGTATTGAATGTATGTGTGAAGTGAACCATTTGATATGTTTTGGTTGCCATATATGCATATTATGTTTTGGTATATATTGCTTGTAGGAAGACCCTAAGTGGGTGGCATATTGGCCGTGCAAAATGGCCTATAATGTCACACGGTTGAGGCACACGGCGTGCCTAAGACCGTGGGTAAATTGGTAGAATGTGGCTCAAATTGCACACGACCTCACACAGGTGTGCTTGATGGCCGTGTGAGAAATGGCAGTATGTGATCTAATAGTACACGGCCTTAGCACACGGCGTGCTTGGTAACCGTGTTGATTTTGGCAGTATACTACCACGAAGAGGACACACGAGACTGTCAAGTAGCCGTGGGTGAGGCACGGCCTACCCCCACGGCCGTGTGTCCCCTGTAGGTTAGAAAAGTTTCAAATTTTTATGAAATTACTTATGTGTTTTGGTTTAGTCCCGACTCGGTTTATAAGCATGCTTAGGGTCTTAATGATCTACTTAAGGGACACCATGTTTGACATTGTTGAATGCATGTATGATTAATTCTATAAATGTTTTCAATCTATCTGGTAACACCTTTAACCATATTTCGGTGACGGTTTTTGGGTTAGGGTGCTACATTTGGTTGGTATTAGAGCTATGATTTAGTCAGTTCTCGGACTAACGTAGCGTGTCAGAGTCTAGCTATACATGCCATATATTTGAACTGTGATAGTGTGATGAATCTTGACGTGTAAAATGTGATTTCTGTATAGCAATGGATCCCAAAAGAGCCGTAGCTGACGACGTAGAAAGTAATGCGCCTGCTCCCGCGCAAGGGACAGCGCCCTCTGATTTGAGATCGGCTACAAGCAATCAGGAAGGAAAAGCTAAACAAGCTTTCTTCCAGATGATGAGTGAGTGGTTCACTCAATTCATGAGAAATAACCTGACTGTTTCACAACCCCTGCCCCCGGTTAATCCCCCTCAGACTATAGTTGTGCCACTGATTGTGTATCCAAATCTGTTAAATAAGCCTCCGGTTGATAAGATCCGTAAGTATGGAGCTGAAGAGTTCCAAGCTACCAATAATGATGATGCTGAAAAAGCTAAATTCTAGATTAAAAATACTATTCGAGTATTTGATGAGATGTCTCTGATTCTGGAAGAATGCATAAAGTGTGTTTATTGTTACTTCGAGATGCGACTTATCAATGGTGGAAAACCTTAATTTCTGTTGTTCGGAGAGAACAGATTACATGGGATTTCTTTTAGATTGAGTTCCGGAAGAAATATATCAGTGAGAGATTCGTCGATCAGAAATGAAAAGAATTTTGGAGCTTAAACAAGGCCGAATGACTGTCACTGAATATGAATAAGAGTTTGTGACTAAGTCAATATGCGCGAGAGTGTATATCTTTTGAAGCTATAATGTGCAAAAGATTCAAAGATGGTCTTAATGAAGATATCTGTTTGCTAGTCGGGATATTAGAAATAAAAGAGTTCGTTACACTCGTTGATCGAGCATGCGAAGCTGAAGCACATGGGAAAGATAAAAGAAAAGTTAAAATTGAAGCCCGAGATATGAGAAAGAGATTTCAGAAAAAATCATTTCAATCTACTCCTAAGAGATTTAGATATGATCAAAGTTGTTCTAGGGATAACACGAGACATTTGAACATGACCCGAGATAGATTGCAAATGAGTTCTAAAATCCCAGCAACTTCTGTGGCCAGTGTTGGTAATGTTTGATCTGAGAGACCTGAATGTAAACATTGCATAAAGAGGCATTTGGGAAGCTGCAGATTAAATGATAAAGCTTGCTTCAGATATGGATCACTTGATCATTTTATCCGTGATTGCCCTGAGCCTGTCGAACCAGAGACTGTTCAGAATCCAAGATCTGATAATGCACCTGCGAGAGGTCGATCATCAAAGAATATAAAGAATGTCAATGGTGGTTAGAGAAATATGAGAGACAATGTTGTCAGATCCGAAGCCAGAGCACCTGTCAGAGCGTATGCTATCCGAGCTCGTGAAGAAGCTTTGTTGCCTGATGTTATAACGGGTACTTTTACTCTTTATGATACTTTTGTGATAGCTTTAATAGACCCTGGTTCTACGCATTCGTACATATGCATGAATTTAGTATATGGTAAGACTTTGCCTGTAGAGTCTACTGAATTTGATATAAAAGTATCGAACCCCTTAGGTAAAAGTGTCCTCGTTGACAAAATTATGCAAGAACTGTCCGTTAATGTTTTAGATATCTGTTTTCTTGCTGATCTAATGCTACTGCCATTTGATGAATTCGATATTATTTAGGGAATGGATTGGTTGTTTATGCATGATGCCGTTGTGAACTATAAAAGAAAGACTATAGATTTAAGAAGTTCGAATGATGAGATTGTACAGATTGAGTCTAATGATTTAAATGGATTGCCTGCTGTGATATCCATTTTGAAAGCTTAGAGTTATGTGAAAAAGGGGTATGAATCATATTTTGCTTATGTGATTGATTCAAAAGTATCCGAGAAGAAAGTTGAATCAGTACCCATTGTTTGTGATTTTTCTGATGTGTTCCCTGAAGAGTTACCGGGTTTACCTCCGATTCGTGAAGTTGAATTTGGTATTGAATTGTTTCCAGGTACGACACCTATTTCGATAGCTCCGTATAGAATGACACCAACAGAGTTGAAATAGTTAAAGTCACAGCTACAAGAATTGACTGATAGAGGGTTTGCTAAACCGAGTTTTTTGCCTTGGGGTGCTCCTATTCTGCTTGTGAAAAAGAAACATGGAACGATGAGAATGTGTATCGATTACCATCAGTTGAATAAGGTGACTACAAAGAACAAATATCCATTGCCCAGAATTGATGATTTGTTTGATCAATTAAAAGGAGCTATTGTGTTTTCCAAGATTGATTTGAGATCGGGATGCTACCAATTGAGAGTTAAAGATTCAGACATTCCAAAAACTACTTTTCGAACGAGGTACAGGCATTATGATTTTTTAGTTATGCCATTCGGACTAACCAATGCTCCTGTTGTTTTTATGGACTTGATGAACAGAATTTTTAGACCGTATTTGAATCAATTTGTTGTTGTATTCATTGACGACATTTTGATTTACTCACGTGATGAGAATAAGTATGCAAAACATTTGAAAATTGTGTTTCAAACTTTGAGAGAAAAGCAATTGTACGCAAAATTCAGCAAAGTGAATCCTAGTTGAATGAGGTCAGTTTTCTGGGGCATCTTGTGTCAGCTTCTGGGATTCATGTTGATCCGAGCAAGATTTCTGCTATTCTAAATTGGAAACCTCCGAAGAATGTGTCTAACGTTCGTAGTTTTCTTGGTTTAACTGGTTATTACCACAAATTTGTTAAAGGCTTCTCGACTATAGCTACTCTGTAGACTAGATTACTTCAGAAAGATGTCGATTTGAATGGTGGGATAAATGTCGAAAAAGTTTTAACCGGTTGAAAACTTTGTTAATGTAAGATCCAAAGTGTTAGTACAATGTAATCGGTAAAGAATTTGTTTTTTACAGTGATGCTTCATTAAACGGTTTGGGATGTGTTTTGATTCAAGAGGGTAAATTGGTAGCTTATGCTTCGAGACAATTAAAGCCTCATGAAAAGAATTATCCGACACACGACCTTGAGCTCGCTGCGATTGTGTTTGCACTTAAAATTTGGCATCATTATTTGTACGGTGAGAAATGTCATGTGTTTTCAAATCATAAAAGTCTGAAATATCTAATGACCCAGAAAGATTTGAACCTGCGTCAGAGAAGATGGCTTGAATTGTTAAAAGATTATGAGCTGGTGATAGATTATCATCCGGGTAAAGCAAACGTTGTTGCTGATGCATTGAGCAAAAAGTCATTGTTTGCACTTAGTGCTTTGAATACTCAATTGGATTTGTCTGATGATTGTTCTATGTTAGCAGAATTAAAAGAAAAACCATTATTTTTACAACATATATATGATGCTTAGAAGTTTGATAATGAATTGCTAGTGAGACGAGCTCAGTGTGAAGTGAATTCTGAATCTGAATTTTAAATTGTGGATGGTGGTTTGAGATTCTAAGATCGTATCTGTATTCTGAGAAATCCAGAGTTAATTCAGTTAATTTTGAATGAAGCACATAGTAGTCATTTATCTGTTCATCTAGGGAGTACTAAAATGTATAATGATTTGAAACGACACTACTGGTGGTCTGGTATGAAACGGGACATTTTTGAATTTGTTTCAAAATGGTTAGTTTGCCAGCAAGTGAAAGCCAAACATCAAGTTCTGTCGGGATTGCTGCAGCCGATTCTAATTCCTGAATGGAAATGGGATGAAGTAACAATGGACTTTGTTTCTGGGCTACCTCTGACTCCGAGAAAGAAAGATGCAATATGGGTCGTAGTTGACAAAATCTGCCCATTTTATTCCCGTAAGATCTGACTACTTGCTTGAAAGATTAGTTGAGCTTTATATTTTTGAAATTGTGAGATTGCACGGGGTGCCACTATCTATTGTGTCAGATAGGGATTCGAGATTCACATCGCGGTTCTAAAAGAAATTGCAAGACACTTTGGGTACGAAATTGCATTTCAGTACAGCTTTTCATCCGCAAACGGATGGTCAATCCAAGTGAATTATTCAGAATCTCGAAGATATGTTAAGATGCTGTATATTAGAGTTTAATGGTTTATGGGAACAATAGCTACCGTTGATTGAATTTGCGTATAACAATAATTTTCAGTCGAGCATCAAAATGGCACCATATGAAGCTTTGTACGGACGTAAATGTCGTACACCTCTATATTGGACTTAACTTAGTGAGAATAAGTTACACGGGGTCAATTTGATAAAAGATACCGAACAGAAAGTGAAACTGATCCGAGATTGTTTGAAAGCAGCATCTGATCGTCAGAAGTCCTATGCAGACTTAAAACGAAAGGATATAGAATTTGAGATCGATGATAAAGTATTTCTACAAGTGTCTCTGTGGAAGAAAGAGCTCCGATTCGGACATAAAGGCAAGTTAAGTCCGAGATTCATCGGACCGTATGAGATCATTGAACATGTTGGGCCTGTTGCATATAGATTGAAGTTACCCTCTGAACTAGAAAAGATTCACAATGTATTTCATGTTCCGATGCTCCGTAGGTATCGGTCTGATCCGTCACATGTGATTGCCCCATCTGAAATTGAAATTCGATCTGATATGACATACAAAGAGGAACCGATCCGTATCTTAGCTCGTGAAGTGAAAGAGTTAAGAAATAAGAAAATTCCATTAGTGAAAGTATTGTGGAATCGACACGGATTATAAGAGGCTACGTGGGAGCTTGAAAATTCAATGAGACAACAATATCCAACTCTATTTAACAGTAAGATTTTCGGGGACGAAAATCCCTAAGGGGGGAGAATTGTAACAGTCTGGTTTATACCCTAGTTGGAACAGTGGTTTCGGGACCACAAATCTGAGTCCGTTTAATATTTTAATATTATTTTCTGTGCCGTTGATATGTGACTAAGCATGTGTTTAAATTCTATAAGCTAATTAGTCCATTTAAGTCTTTAATTTGAGCAAAGGATTAAATTGCATTGATTATGAAAGTTGCTTGCTATTTGTTAAAGTGCTTATGTGTTGTGGCTCTATAAAACGGAGGTCTTAAGAAGCAAATGAACCAATAATTAGTTAGTGGATGACTAAAAGTCATTAATAGCCTTGTGAATATAGGTTATAAATATTTTATAATAAGGATAATATGGTAAATTAGTATTAATATCAATAATAATAAAAGAAACAAAGGAAAGATGATAGTTATCATCTTTTTATGAGTGCCGAATATTGAAGAAAGGAAAAAGAAGAAGTTGAGCTAGGTTTCGGCAATTGTAAGCTTGAATTTGAGGTTAGTTTTTGATTCGTTTTTGATAATTTCTACGTTTTTGTAATCATTGCTTCGAGTGCTATCCAACCCATGTTTCAATTTTTGTTTTGATGATGTATGTGAAATGTGCCATTGATGATTTTACAAGCTTTGTGATGTTTGAGGATGATATATGAAAGATTTGAGCTAAATGAACATGTTATGTTCTTGAAGTTTTGATGAATTTAGCTAAATAGGGCTAAATTGTTAAAATGGTAAATTAAAGGACTAAATTGCAAGTTTGATGAAAAATGTGGGCTTGTATGTGATGTATATGTATTCGGCTAAGCTTGTGTATGCATTGATCTTGTGAAATTTGATGTTTTGTGTAAAATGGACTAAATTGATAAAATGTGCAAATGTGAGGGCTAAGTTGCAAATAGCCATAAATATATGTGTTTGGATTTAATTGAATGAAATAGTGAATAAAAGGATAAATTCTAAATATGTTTAGATCAAAAACCGAGGAAACGGACTTAGATCGCGGGAAAGTTAAAATAACTGAGTACCCGTTTCCGTTCGATAAACTAAATCCGAGGTAAGTCACTATGCAAATAAACTTATCTGTATTGAATTGAATATATGTATTCATATTTCTATCGATGAAAATGAATGAGTATGAGATGCTAAGTGCGTGAATTCTGAAATAAGTTCGATATAGTGATAAAGCGAGAAGTCTCATACGAACCTAGGAATAGATAGGATTAGCTATTTCATGACATAGGTGTCTATTTTGTTTTATCATATAAGACCACGCCGGGACATTGGCGTTGATTTTAAGATAAGTGTAAGACCACGTCTGGGACGTTGGCATCGATATGAGTTTTACGTGTAAGACCACGTCTGAGACGTTGGTGTAACACCCCAAACCCGGCCCATGAGCCCTGACCGGATCTGGTATGTCACGGAGAAAAAACGTTTTGAAATATTTTGATTAACGATGAAATTACAAAAAATATTGTTAAGGTTATAAAAAAAGGTTGTCTATGAAAACTCGTGGAATTGATTTTAAAAACATGGTTGAGTTGAAACCTTTGAAAACATTTGATCATTTAAATTTTTAGAACCTTCAGAGTTATTGTATACTTGGTGAATTTTGCTACCCGATGGTAACATCCTTGAAAACTCATAAAAATTTCCCATTTTGAAAACGTTACTTTTAACCGATTTATTTAAACATTTTATCAATTCATGAGTAATATAATAAAAGTGAAGTAAAACAACTACTTAAATATCCAAAATAATAACTAGCGGCCTTATTACAACCCAAACCAAAATTTAGTAAATAATAGACTTATACTGTGCTAAGTAAAATTTTCAAATCCAAGGAACAAGCATGGCCGCCTCAAGTCCTCTCCAGCTCCATCTCCGCAATCTACTCATCTGCAAAATGATATAGGAAGGGGTGAGTCAACAAGACTCAGTGTATAAATCCCCAACCCGGAAGTGCAAACTTATACACAAAATATTAGTAAGACATGCAAAACATGCAACCCAAAACTAGCCATCCATACTCTTTAACTACCCCGTGTGGTCAAAACCACTGGTGGTCAAAACCACTGGTGACCGGAGTCACAAATCAAGTGATGGGGTCAACCCATCGTGTGGTCAAAACCACCGATGACCATAGGTCACAATTATCAATATGTGGTCAAAACCATCGGTGGTACCAAACCATTGGGACTTAGTCACAATTTATATCAACGGTGTAGTCAAAACCACGGTGATCAAGTCACAATTAAACTGATGGGGCCAACCCATCTTATGGTCAAAACCACTGGTGACGATCCATGAGAATATTCCCCCTCCTCTCTTCAATCCCGTTACCAACATGCTCAAAACATGCTTAACATAATATCATAAATCATGCATATAAGTCATGGCATATCATCTTACCTACCATATCATTCATGTAACATATTTAAAATCACAAGCAACTTACCCAGGATCCATGCACAAGCCCACAAGGCAAATCACTATCAAAATAGTTAAGTGTAATATAATAAGCAATGCCAACTAATAAGTGTGTAAGAGTTTTACACACCTGTTTAACCGAAGATCTAAGGAGAAAACTCAAATCTATATGATATCACAAAATCCCGAAACGTATTCCCGTATTGCCCTACATTCGACCACTATAGGTTAGTATCCAAAAAGCCTTATTCGGCTAAATCTAATAATCCCGAAGGACTAATCGCGCCAATAACCAAAGTATGGCCCTAGGTCAATCTTTGTTATCACTTACCGAGCAACCCGAAATCCGGAAGCCTCTATTTTCCTTTGTCGATTAGCCCTAAAACCATAGTGCACATTTGGTTATACATAGATACCAAAATGGCCTTTGGTAGAATATGTCTAACCACTTACCAATCTTATCGAAATCCCAAAATTGTCACTTGACTTGTCGAGATCCCTACCAAAACATTTTTTAGAATCGGCTTGCACACTTATATCCATAATCAAGGCCCTTGGCCGAATAGTATATATGCCTTACCTTGAAGAATCAAATCCCGATAGGCTCCTTCAACGCACCTTAACGTTAACTACACACAAGAGAGCACATCACTTATTGTCTTAGGAAGACATTCGGCCAACCTTACCAAGGCTTAGCCTCATGCTTTTGGCACACTTAAGGAAGATAAGTCAAAACCGCTTGTTAAGGGAGAGTTTACTTACCAAGAAATTCGGCTATGGCTCCCAAGTGTTGATGAAGATTATTCGGCTGACACAAGATGGAAGATGGAGTTTTGAGTAGAAAAGGGGTGATAGGTTTGGCCAAGTAGAACAAAAGAAGAAAGGGGTTTGAAGAACTTTTAGGCAAATAAAACTAGGGAGAATTCGGCCAACATAAATTGAGAAGAAAAGAAAACAAGTTTCGGCACCCCCTCACTATACTCAAAATCGAATATGGAAGTCCCTAGGAGTCCTACATTCGGCCATCTCCCTTTTGTGATAATTCTTTATCTTTTAATTATCACCCATTTGAAATAAAATAATATTTATCTTCTATTTTATCTCCTAGCCACCTCTTTAAATAAATAAAAAATAAAATAAAAATAATAGCACTTACTCTTCCAGCTGAATTTAAAAGCAAATATTCAGCTTATCCTCATCCATTTGAGAGTCCATGTGCAGGCCACCATCTCTCTCCCCTCACGCCAGCATGCCAAAAAAATAAACCTCCCATAAGCTGCCCATGCTACTCGAACATGGGACCCCACTGCCGCAGCCCCTTATCACGTCCCAAGCCACTTTACTTGTCCGACTTTCATGTCCATAATCCCTACCATTTTATTTTTAAGGCCTTCCTAGCCCATCACCCTATACATAACGCAAAAAGTAAAACTCTCAAGCGCCACTCCAACAGCTCGAACCCAAGACCTGCGCCAGGCGTCACTTCTAGGCCCTTAAGTGGCGCATGAAAGCCACTTTACCAAGGCCATCTTTGTGTCTAAAAGTGCCTATCACATCTCTTAAGACCTCCCTGGCCCAACTTCCCTTCCTGACACAAAATCCAAAAATAAAACACACCACCTTGTGACCACCATGATTCGAACCTCCTCCCCCCTTGCACTCCCTTAATGCAAGCCTCCAAACCCCTAAGGTAGCATCCTAAGCCATCCTGCCAATCAGTTTCTTATGTCCAACTTCTCCCACAATTTCTCTTAACCCCTATCTCACCTAGCTCCCTCCTCTTAAGCACTAAAAAGAAATTTTCAGTCCTAAGTCAGACCTAGCCCGGGGTTATGACTAGACCCTAGAACATGTCAAGCAATCATAACATACATATTTTTTCAAGCACGCACATGGAAATAATTAAATTGCAAACAACCCCTAATTCAGGATGTTACAATTGGCATCGTTATGATCTGTACGTGTAAGACCATGTCCGGGACATCGCATCGATTAAAATGTGTAAGACCACATGCAGGACAAGGCATCGATATACAAGTGCATGTAAGACCTCGTCTGGGACATTGGCATTATACTATTCCTAGCTTTCTGAGTATCCTACTAGGTTCCTAAGGGTTCAACGGGCAAGTCTGCAATACGAATGGTATATCCGAGCTATGATCAATTAAGTGGATGAATATCCGATTCAGGTGCGTTGAATGTGCATTAAGTATGCATGAATAGTAAGTATGCATATGACTTTGATTTGAAGAAAAGTATGTTTGAATAGGATAATGTGAAGGAGATGCAAGAAAGATTATGAATGAGCTATGTGTTTCAAATGAGTTTTGAATGAATAAATGTGAAAAATGTAGTCATAAGTATGAATCAAGCATATACATGATAAATTGTTAAGTGAATGAGATGTGCAAATGTATCAAATTGCATATATACTTCTTATGCCAAGTTTATTTGTATATGACTTACTAAGCTTTCAAAAGCTTACTCTGTGTGTGTATTTTCACTGTTTTATAGGTCGTCGAAGCTACTGAAGGCTCGAGATTGTCAAGGATCATCATCACACTACTAAACTTATTTTGGTACCCTTTTGAAAATGTATATGGCTAATTATGGCATGTATAGTCTATATAGGTGTATATTTTATGAAGTGAGCATGGCCATGTGTATTGGCAAGTTTTTGAGTTGATAAATGTTTCAATGAATGAGTTATGAAGCAGATATTTAGTATGTTTTGATGCATATGAAATGGTTAAGTTTTGGTTAAGCAAATGGATTATACATGTTTGAAATGATGTAGGATTTAGTTTGTAATTTGGTATGAATGGAATTGATATTGAATGTATGGATGAAGTGAACCATTTGATATGTTTTGGTTGCCATATATGCATATTATGTTTTGGTATATATTGCTTGTAGGAAGACCCTAAGTGGGTGGCATATTGGCCTTGTACAATGGCCCATAATGTCACACGGTTGAGGCACAAAAGCGTGCCTAAGACCATGGATAAATTGGCAGAATGCGGCTTAAATTGCACACAGCCTCGACATGGGTGTGCTTGATTGCCGTGTGAGAAATGGCAGTATGTGATCTAATAGTACACGGCCTTAGCACACGGGCGTGCTTGGTGACCGTGTTAATTTTGGCAGTATACTACCACGGGGAGGACACACGAGAGTGTCAAGTAGCCATGGGTGAGGCACGGCCTACCCCCACGGCCGTGTGTCCCCTGTAGGTTAGAAAAGTTTCAAATTTTTATGAAATTACTTATGTGTTTCGGTTTAGTCCTGACTCGGTTTATAAGCATGCTTAGGGTCTTAATGATCTACTTAAGGGACACCATGTTTGACACTGTTGAATGCATGTATGATTAATTCTATAAATGTTTTAATCTATCTGGTAACACCTATAACCCTATTCCGATGACGATTTTCGGGTTAGGGGTGTTACACCTATACTTTCAACCACGTTGCAAATTAGTCCCCTCATTAGCTAGCTTAAGCTTTGGGGACTCCAAAAAAACAATTTTTGTCAAGAAATATCATCAAAATCACTTACTTGTGTGGAGAAATGTTTGCTGAAATTTTTGAGCTCCATAACCCTTATTTCTCTTCAATTTTCGGTGGATGAAGGTGGAGGAATAGTGAAAAGATGATAACATATTTATTCATTTTATTTTATTCATTTTTACCACCTAATTTCCACCAAATTTGACCAACATTTAATATCTTGTCCCCTATGGCCAGCCATCACTCTTCCAATGGCTTGTTTGCACTTTAAAGGTCTCCAATAATATTCCTTAGTCAATTGGCACCTCTAGCAAATAAAATAGAACTTTCGCACTTTATGCGATTTAGTCCTTTTTCACAATTTAGCTAGAAATCGCTAAAATTAAGGCACCAAAATTTTCATGCATCCTTAAAAACATGTTATAACACATAACATAACATGAAAATAATTTTCTCTAACCTCAAATTAGTGATTTCGAGATCACTGTTCTGACTAGCCCCTAAATCGGGCTATTACAATTCTCCCTTTTTAGGGATATTTGTCCCTGAAAATCTTATCAGGAGGAGTTGCTACCAACATTCTTAAAACATTTCCATCAACTCTTCAAAATCACAAATCTACTTATCCTCAAGTTTCTCTTGCCAACAACCTTTAAGCCGTGATACACAAGGTCGAAACGTAACTCGAGACCTTGTTCATTATTACTCTAGGGCATATACCCAATAATCCACCAATTTGGAACTCTGTACATGTCCAAATGATCATTTGAAAATAGTCACTAACTATAATAGTCCTGACTTGCACCTTTTTTTAAAAAAAAAATTAACTTTTAGCGGTCAACTACTTCTGACCATAAACTCAATCATATCATGAAATGTACTCTATTGTCAAAACATTTATGCACATAACTGCATTTCCTTATTCTTGCATTAGTAGATATGCTATTACTAAATTTCATACCAAAACTTTTGAACCTTTTGTTCTGAAAGGAAGACTCGCTCTAGTCATTAACCTCGTTGAAACTAGGATATTACCAACGAATATCAACCGAGTAACTAACTTGCATTGCTTAACAAGATTCTTCCATCCCGACATATGCACTATGTCCACTATCTGAGAAGTATTACAACAACTATACCCACCATTGTAATGGCTCAAGTCGTTTCCACTATTTCATTTTCAAAATCTTCTGTAGCATAAGATACTCTCACTCATCAAAATTTAGAAAATACACATCGATTTTCCCATGGATCATTTCATAACATCTAACTCACAACACAGACACAAAAGTGATCATCTCTGGATCATCAACCGGTCAACTCTTTTTCTCGATTCAGACTGAACTCAGTACTAGAACTTTCAATTAATAGTTCCTTCTATAGCTTTCAACTCAACCATCACAGTTTGAACATTTCAATGAGCATATCCTTGTATCATGCTCCCAACTCACGTACACACAGAATTTTATTCTCTTTATTGATTCATGCGTGAATATACACAGAACTTGAATATATCTCAATACATTAATCTACTCTTTTCTCCATACTGAGAACATATTTTAAGAACACTCCCATCTGAGTTTCTCTTGCTATGCTAATCTAACTCCTTTACTATCATCATATCTCATGATAGCAAAGACATCTCGATCGAATTTCATTAACTCTATTCAGCTTACTCGAAAACCCATCACACAATGTGAAACTTGTGATTTCACTTCTTATACTATAATCATCACCAACTTCCTCCTCAAAGTACCCAAATAGGGTTACGAGGAGATAAAGGAATGTCGATTTCAATTAACTAAATCGACAACCATTTTGTTTGACTTTTACTACCAGCTAACATTCTCACACAATCACGGTTTACGAAAAGAACAACTACATCAGCCCTGAAAGGCAACAGATATTTATACATAACACTCAAGGAGATTATTATAATCCATCCATGACATCAACTAACCATGCACAAACTACAAGCTTCGAGCCAACTTACTTATACTTGCCATTTATTTAGCACATACCGTACCACACATCGTACTCGTTTCTTCTTGACTCGCTCACGAGTGCCTGTATTTATCCATTCACATGGCTTTAGTACAATTCTCATTTTGCCTCTAGACTCAACTATCTGTCCCATTGATCACTAGGGATAATCAAAGACGCATATTCATCATCATTTATGTAAGTAGGAAACCAATGCCACATCCTCGAGGTGGTCTTATATGGAGTCACCCCTATATGCCAATGCCATATCCCAGATAAGGTCTTATATGGACTTCCACATCAAATATTGATGCCATATTTCGAATATGGTCTTACACGATTCTCATATTCATTTCCAAAGCCATATCTTGGATATGGTCTTATACAGGATCTCAACTCAGTACCGAGGCCATGTCCCAGACATAGTCTTATACGGGACTTTATCTATTTCATATCTCAATGATAGCTTTTTCATTATAGTCTTCTAGGACTTCAGCCTCATGTTCAGCAACAATTACTCAATATAGTAGAGTATCATGTATCAATGTGATACAAAGCATTCTCAATTATGCTAACATAAATATTTCATTATTCACATACAAACTTACTCAACTTGACTCTCATAACATCTCATCATAATTCAACAGTGGTAAGGGGGTGAGGTTGTAGAGCCCCTTAACTTGACTCTCGTGACTACATACATATAATTTAATATTCATCATCAATAAAATATCATCATAGTCACACAACTCGCTCCAAGTGAGTGTTCACGTTTATCATTCTACAATCGTTTCTATTACTCATACTTTCGAACATTGATTTCACTTACTCAAGTTCCACATTAATATCTACTTGAGTACTCAATATTTAACTCTACTTTCTCTTAGCATTGCTTATTAATCTAGAGAATGTCTTACGAGTTTGAGTACATCATTTACTTGATTGCCATAGTCCAACTATGGTCTTATTCATATCACACATCGTAGTCTAGCTATTTTCTTACATGTCATCACGATGACATAGTCTCTCTATGGGCTTACACGAAATCTCATATCAATACCAATGGCATATCCCTGATACGGTCTTACATGGAACTCATGTCGATGCCGATGCCATATCCTGGGTATGGTATTATACGGGATCTTATAACTCAATGTCGATGCCATATCCTAGATATGGTCTTATACAAGATCGTACTCAGATGTCGATGCCATGTCCCAGACATGGTCTTATACAAGATCTTTCTTTGGTGCCGAAGCCATGTCTCAGACATGATCTTACACGAAATCACTATTCGATGCTGGCGCCATATCCCAGATATGGTTTTACACGAAATCACTATTCGATGCCGACGCCATATCCCAGATATGGTCTTACACTAAATCACTATTCGATGCTGACGTCACATCCCAGATATGGTCTTACATGGGATCGTGTATCGTTACCAATGCCATGTCCCAGACATGGTCTTATATGGAATCACATGTATTGCCATGGTCCAACCATGGTCTTATTCATCAATTTATCATTGGACGATTGTACTCATCTCCTGCATTCTACTAAATCAAACTTTCTAGTTTAACTCCCACACTATAATATGTGTGGCTTCATAACAGAGTCACAAAACAAAACATTATACATTGTCTACTTTAACAGTCACACATAAGATTTAACCATGTGGACATATTTATCCAACATCATTCAAACAATTGTACATAAACACATATCCCGTTCTCTGGATAAATTTACTCACTATATGCACTAAACCCAATAAGTTGAGTATATAACACTATACACATGTCAAATCAATATAAGTAAGCTCATCACTTCATAACTCTTATTTCATTCCTCAACCTGGAATTATATCATTCCATACCTTATCATACACATGTCATAAACTTCCATTCATACTTCTCTAAATTTCAACAATGCATGAGCACATCTCAATTACCTCAATGCCACTTACAACCTTATTGAAATTAGCTCGGTTGGGAATCATATCTGTCTTAACAAAACAATTTCTTTAGAGCCGGGAGACACCACACTATCACGATCCGCATATGGCATGTATAGCTAGACTCTTACTCATGCTAGGTTAGTACGAGAACCGACTAAAATCATAGCTCTAATACCACTAAATGTAACAACTCATACCCGAGTCTGACACCAAGACCTAATATAAGGCATTACCATGCTTAATCTTAGATAACACTTCAAAACGGGCTATAAAATTTCGTTTAAGCCTATCACTTACTCAATCTCAGCCGATGAGGCCTTAAACATTCTTCCGAGAGGTTTTGGAACTAATCCAGCAACTTTTACGAACTCAAGAAGCTTTTCATCAAAACAGAGGCCACACGCTCGTGTTGGTCTAGGGACACGCCTGTGTGACCCTAAGACATGCCCGTGTCATCCACCCGTGGTCGACACTGACTAAACCACACGGCCTTCACACGCCCCTGGCACTGGCCCGTGTGCCAAACCTTGATATTCTAACTTATCCACACAGCTTGGGCACACAACCATGTGCTAACCGTGCCTTCTACACGGTCTTGACACACGTCCGTGTGTCTACCTATGTGGACAATTAGCAGGCTATCTACCAAGTCTTTTACCACTCTCATTTGCATACATTTATACGTCATCACATAATTTCACATAACATTAATATAACTCTTGAATTATCTCCTTTAACCATAAAAGAAACAAAGTCTTCATCCCATACACTAAGGAGAACTATTACCAATACGATTACAAACAACTTAAGCCATCATCTATAGCCATACACAACCAAAATATAAGTTCTCTTAGGCCAACACAATTTGGCTACATCAATTAGAACTTAATTAACTTTAAAAGAATCCCTATACATGCCATGACTCATAAGAACTTGAGACATCATACCAAGCATCTACTCGATAGTGTGAAAACATCTTCGGTGGCCTCCAACCCGAACTAGTTAAAATAACCTATAAAAGTTCGAAAAAGGAAAGGAGTAAGCAATAATGCTTAGTAAGTTCATCTGCATATAACTGACAAATATTGATATTCATTGAATATACACAGCCACAAAGTATTATAATGAGTTTTACTCATTAACTCATGGTTACTTATTCAACCATTCTTGAAACTTACTCATTTTATAAAACACCCCAAACCCGGCCCCGAGCCTCGACCAGATCTGGTATGTTCCTCGAGTAAAAACGGTTCAAATTCGTGGGTTCTTAGAAAATCTTTAAGTGATTTTTGGGAGAAAACTCGATTTGGGTTGGGCTCAAGTTGGAAACCAGTTTGTCTTTGTGAAATATAAGTTTTTATAAAAATTCTTTATTGAGTCCCAAAACTTTAAGTAAAAGATATGCCGATTTAATTTTAAAGATTTTGCCTTTGAAAACATTTGTATTTAGATGTCATAATATTTACGAGTTTATTTAAAAAAAATTATTACTTAACTTTAATTTTGAAAACATTCGAAACATAATATCGTAAATTTAAATGCATGCATAATTAGTTCATACTATGGCCTTATTACATCAAAATATACCCAAAATAAATTGAAAGTACTTAAATAAAAGTAAATGTCAAATCATAAAATTCCTTGCTGAGCATGGCCACCACTAAGCTCTTTCCGGCCCGGTCCATTACTGTGCGTCACCTGAAAAATGATCCCATAACGGGGTGAGTCAAACAGACTCATTGTGTACACAAACACTAAGTCCTAATAGATTCAGTCATATCAAGTCATACACATTCATATCAAAATATACAATTAATGATGCATTCCCAAGCCCAAGCCTAGTTACCAACCGCTACACATCACCCGTACCAACATGCACACCGTGGGGACTACTAAGTCAACCCTCCATCCGCTACACACCATCGAAGGCAGTCGCTGCAGTCGACGTGCTCATCGCCCTTATATAATTCGTGGCATAGCCACCAGATAATATTTTGTGCCATAAGACACCACATTCAGATAATGTGACCGAAGTCACCACATTCAGATAATGTGACCGAAGTCACCACATTCTTATATCGTGACATGAGTCACCACATTCACTTCCCCTTTTCATAATATCCCATATGCCCCATCTATCATACACATTATGCAATATCATGCCTTAATTCACATTCTTATCATACTCACATTCATGGCATAACAAACCATATCATACTCATAGTAGGAGTAGGAAAAACGTACCTTAGTACTTTGTACCATTGTATGGTACCTTAGCCATACTTTTCACATTCTTAATAACATATATATATTAAACATTGCCATAAAACTTATTAAGAAATAGTGTAGGGTACACACCTAGTTAACTTAGCAAATTCGCTCCAATTCCGGAGACTCGATCTAGCGTCCTAGACCCTTAGATTTCAAGTTCCTACATTCGGCCAACATGCAATATTTTAGCTAAAAGCCACTCGGCCCATTTAATCAAATCCTGAAACTTACCTTGTTGCCGATTGGATTTAAAATCAAATCTCGAAAACATTGTGTTGGTTTTTCTTGCAATCGGCCTACACTAGATCCATTGACTTGTTAGTTTTCGTCTTTTTAAACAAATAAGAAATAGATCTAGACACCAAACTAGGCCTTGGTCGAATGTGTAAGTACACTTACCTTACGATTCTCAAATCCTGAAAACACCACTTGACTATGAAGATGCCGATAGCCCTATACACATATGTTAGATTTAATTCTAACACTAAAACATAATAGAATGGCCTAAGGCCGAATTTCACTTATAGCTTACCTTGGGTTCTTAAGATCCCGAAGATCTTCCTCCTAGAAATCGACAATAGGCCAAAAATCCCGAAAAGTGACTTTGGATTGTAGTATCTGTCGAAATACCTAAGAACTTATGTTAGATTACTTTCTAACATCATAATAAATGGCCCTTGGTGAATACTTGCCTTACCTTAGATCTTGATACCCGAAGCTCTCCTCCTTGTAGTCGACTACACACAAAAGACACATTATTATGACACCATATACATTCGGCCATGCTCTAAAAATCAAGACCAACCATTGATTTCGGCACATCCATGAAGAAAGAATAAAACCGATTGCTTTAAGGGGAGATCACTTACAACTATGTCGCTTGAAGAGGCTACAAGAGAAAAGTCGACAGCCCCTCCTTTAGAGATTCGGCTTTTGAGATCAACAATGGTGGTTCGGCACTTTATGATCTCAAGAGAAGAAAGGAGAAGAAGAAAGCTATAAGATTCGGCTAAGGCTTTAAATCACAAGAAATATTCGGCTACAAGGGAATTTAGGGTTGGAAGAAAGAAACAAAAGGGGATTAGGAGAAGAATTTTGGCAATGGTAGATGCTAATGGAGTTTCGGCCTTAACCAAATAGATGAGAAAAGAGAGAGGATTTTCTTGACTACAAAATTCGGCAAGAGGGACTTAGGGGAGAAACAACAAAATTCGGCACTTAAGCCCCCTTTCAAGACCGAAAATACCAACCCAAAGAGCCCCCTATTCGGCCACCATCTTAACTCCTGATCAAATCCTTTATTAATCTCCTCATTATCTCTTATCTTAT
Source organism: Gossypium rotundifolium (assembly GCA_025506655.1). Lineage (NCBI taxonomy): Eukaryota > Viridiplantae > Streptophyta > Magnoliopsida > Malvales > Malvaceae > Gossypium > Gossypium rotundifolium. Next base: position 150,576,670 of record CP106728.1, read on the forward strand.
CATTTGAAATAAATAAAATAAAACCTCCATTATCTAACTCCTCTAGTTAAATTTTAAAAATAAAAACAAGCCTTATCTCATCCTTTTAAAAGTCCACATGCCGTCCAACTCCTCTCCCCACTCTTGATGCCAAAAGAAAAAATAAAAACCTTAAAATTTTGCTTCCCACGCGACTCGAACACAAGTCCTTCCCCTAGCTTATGGCGTCACACACTAAAGCCCTAAGTGGCGCCTTGTAGCCACTTTGCTAAGCCCAATTGTGTGTTAGATTTCCTTTATTAATTTTCTTAAGGCCACCCTAGTTAGCTTCCTATTTTAGACTTAAAATCTAAAAATTTTCTAAGGCATTTCCTATTATTCTAAAGTTCACGACATTCATAAATACACATTCATGCATACAAAGGCATGCTTCCACACTCAATTAAGCAATTATGCATAAGCCATAATTTGGGATATTACAGTTCTACCCCCTTAAAATAATTTCGTCCTCGAAATTACCTGGCTAAAATAAGTGAGGGTATTGCTGTCGCATTGCCTCTTTTGGCACCCACGAATTCCTCCGATCCATGATTTCTCCACAATACTTTGACTAGGGGAACTGACTTCCTCTGTAACACATTCATATCTCGTTCTAGAATCTGAATTGGCTCTTCCTCGTAGGATAAATCTGGCCTTAGCTCCACCTCTTCAACCGAAACTACATGAGATGGATCCGATCGATAACGATGTAGCATGGAAACATGGAATACGTCGTGCATCTACTTCAACTCCGGTGGCAACTCCAACTGATATGCCACTGGTCCAATTCGCTTCAAAACCTTATAAGGTCCTATAAACCTTGGACTTAACTTCCCTTTTCGACCAAATCTCATTACCTTTTTCCAAGGCGAAACCTTAAGAAACACTTGATCTCCCACATCAAATTCTATTTCCTTCCATTTGAGATCTGCATACGACTTCTATCTATCAGATGCTTCCTTCAACCGAGCTCGAATTAAACTAACCTTCTCTTCGGACTCTGCCACAATTTCTGGACCCAAAATCTGACGTTCTCCCAATTTCGTCCAACATGTAGGAGTCCGACACTTCTGACCATACAAAGGCTTCATACTGTTCCATCCGAATCTCGGCTCGATAGTCATTTGTTGTAGAAAATTCCGCTAGAGGCAAATATTCCTCCCAACTTCCTCTGAAATCCATCACACAGCCCCTCAACATATCCTCTAACACTTGGATTACCCGTTCAGACTGCCCATCCGACTGTGGATGAAAAGCAGTAGTAAAATCCAACTTAGTGCCTAAAGTCTGATGCAACGCTTTCCAGAATCGAGAAGTAAACCTTGGGTCCCTATCTGAGATAATCGACACCGGCACTCCATGCAACCTTACGACTTCTGCCACATACAACTTTGCCAACTTCTACAAAGAATAATCAACTCTCACCGGAATAAAGTGTACGGACTTGGTCAAACGGTCCACTATTACCCATACCGAGTCCTTCTTAGTAGGCGTAAGGGGAAGCCCACTAACGAAGTCCATGGTAATTCTCTCCCACTTCCACTGCGGAATCATGATTGGCTGAAGCAACCCTGACGGAACTTGATGTTCAGCCTTAACTTGCTGACACGCCAAACACTTGCCGACCAATTCTGTAACTTCCTTTTTTAGACTAGGCCACCAAAGCCGTTCTCTTAAGTCTCTATACAACTTAGTGCCTCCAGGATGCATAGCATAAGGGCTACTATGCGATTCCTGAAGAATCCTTTGTCTAAGTTCTTTGTTCTTCGGCATATAGACCTTACCCTTGAAACACAGTACTCCTTCATCATTACAACCATAATCCTCTAACTCTCCATTCTGCACTTGTCGTAACTTATCACTTAGATCAACATCTGCCAACTGTCCTCTTTCATTTCATTCAACCACGTCGGCTTAACTTGCAACTCTGCCAGTAGACTTCCATCATCATACAAGCTCAGATGTGCGAACATTGCCCTCAGATCTGACACAACCTTCCGACTTAGGGCATCCACCACTACATTCGCCTTGCCTGGGTGATACTCTATAGAACAATCATAATCCTTCAGTAATTCCACCCATTTTCGCTGTCTCATGTTCAGCTCTTTCTGAGTCAGCAAATACTTCAGGCTCTTGTGGTCCGTGTAGATCACTGACTTTTCTCCATATAAGTAGTGCCTTCAAAGTTTAAGAGCAAAGACCACCGCTGCCAATTCCAAATCGTATGTCGGGTAGTTAACCTCATGAGGCCTTAATTGCCGAGAAGCATACGCAACCACCTTCCCGTCTTGCATCAAAACACACCCTAGTCCCGTGTGGGAAGCATCACAATACACTGTGAAATCCTTTCCTGCCTCCGGCTGAATCAAAACTGGAGCTTCAGTCAAAACCCTCTTAAGATTCTCAAAGCTTTCCTGTTGCTTCTCTGTCCATACGAAAGGTACTTTCTTTCTCAGCAACTTTGTCAAAGGCGCGACTATTGATGAAAATCCTTCCACGAACCTTCTGTAATAGCCTGCCAATCCCAAGAAACTACGAATCTCCGCTACAGACCTAGGTGGTTTCCAATCCAACACCGCTTCAATCTTTCTAGGATCCACCCTTATTCCTTCTGCTGACACCACATGCCCTAAGAAGGAAACTTCCCTAAGCCAAAATTCACACTTGCTGAATTTGGCATAAAGCTTCTTCTCCCTCAATACTTGCAGCACAATTCGAAGATGCTCATCATGCTCTTCCTCAGTCTTAGAGTACACTAGGATGTCGTCGATGAACACAACGATGAACCATCCAAGTAGGGTTGAAAAACCCGGTTCATCATATCCATGAACGCGGCTGGGGCATTTGTCAACCCGAACAGCATTACTACAAACTCACAGTGGCCGTATCTTGTCCTAAAGGCTGTCTTATGGATATCTGCCTCTTTCACCTTCAATTGATGATATCCCGACCTTAAGTCGATCTTTGAAAACACTGCCACCCCCTTAAGTTGATCGAACAAGTCATCTATCCTTGGCAAGGGATACTTGTTCTTGATGGTCAACTTATTCAACTGACGATAATCTATGCACATTCGCATAGTTTCGTCCTTCTTCTTCACAAATAGGACCGGTGCTCCCCATGGAGACACATTGTGTCGAATAAACCCACGATCAAGTAACTCCTAGATTTGAGCCTTGAGCTCAACCAAATCCTTTGGTGCCATTCTGTACGGAGCGATTGACACAGGAGCTGTTCCCGGCAGCAAGTCAATTCCAAACTCCACCTCCCTGTCTGGGGGTATTCCTGGTAATTCCTCCGGGAACACATCTTCGAAATCCCTTACCGTTCTAACTCCACTAACACCTTCTTCCTTTCCATCTAGCGCACTTACAAAGGCTAAAATGCCTTGCATCCTTTACGAACTATCTTTTCACCTTTAGCGCCGAAACCACATTAGACAAGTAGTTTCTTCTTTCTCCTATCATAATGACCACCTCATCCTCCGGGTCCTTAACTCCATTCGCTTAGTCAGACAAATTCAACACAACCGATGGTCCACTAGCTACCCATACCAAGTATGAGATCAAACTCTCCGAAGGAAGTTCCATCAAGTCGTGAGAAAATACTATGCCTTGAATTTCTAAAGGTATACTACGAAAGAACTTATTCACCACTACGCTTGACCTAGTGGGCTTACTACAGTCATCTCCTTATCAGAATGTTTAGAGGCTATGTTTAGAGTTTCAACTACTCTACATGCCACATAAGAATGGGTCGAGCCCATATCAATTAAAGCAACATAAGACTTTCCAAATACAAGGAACGTACCAGTTATGACGTCCGAGCGTCTCCCTCTTCCCTACGGCGAACCACATAGACCAAACCCAGCTGCCTTGCCTCAGTATTAGCAGTACCTTGGCCTGGTGTTCCATGTCCTCTACCAGTACCATTTCCTCTGTTATTCGGACCACGGCCTGCCGAGGTCAGTCATGTCCACCTCTACCAGTCTGATTAGCATTCTGAGCTACTGATCGATTCCCATCTAGTCTCATTGGGCAATCCTTAATCATGTGGTCCTTTGACCCACATTTGAAACATCCACCTGTCTTCTTCCAGCATTCGCCTAAGTGTTTCTTCCCACACGCTCACAAGTACGATATTGCCCTCTAGTACCAGTTTGTTGACCTCGCGGCCCATCAACTCTAGGCCTTTTCTGAGCATTCCCAAATGATCCAGACGACCCAAATCTTCTCTTCTGCTTATTCCGGTCCGTGTTTTGCCTCACAGAGTCCTTAATTCCTTCCGCTATCTTAGCTTTCTACTAAAGCGAAAATCCGCTTTTGATGTGGAGCGACTAACAACCTCGTCATCCCTTAGTCCGTCCTCAAACCGGACACACCGCTCATGCTCCGTAGCCACTATTCCTCGAGCATACCGGCTCAACCTTAAGAATTCAGCTTCATACTCTACTACGGACTTGTTCCCTTGAACCAGCCCCAAAAATGACTTCCTTTGCTCATCAATATATCTGGTTCCCACATACTTCTTCTATACGCTATCTTAACATACTCCCAGGTTAGATCCTCAGCGGTGGCACCATCCCGAACTGTAAGCCACCATTGATACGCTTCATCGCGTAGCAGCGCCACCATTCCTTCAACTTCTCCTCAAGGGTCAGATCGAGCTCATCCATAATTCGCTCGGTCGCCTCCAACCAATATTCAGCTGTACTGGGTGCCACGCCAGATACTCCAAGAAAAACTTCAGCTCCATAGACTTCGAGCTCCCATATTCCCTCCAACACTAGCCACCATTTCAAGAACTCACAGCACAGCCTGCGATACAGCATCTCCTTCCATCTGATCTTACTGCTCAACACCAACAGGTGGTGGTGGTGGTGGCAATGGTACCTCGTTCTCAGATCATTGATCCGATCTAACGGGTTTTGACACGGTCATTCTACCTCGATCTCGTCCTCGTACATTACAACCACATCCCCTAGAGCTCATTTTTACTACCGCGCTTTAATCTGATTAAGAAATTTTATGCATTAGCCATTGTTTCATTGATTATTCGCGAAGAAGTTTTATGAAAAGAGTCTAGTAGCAGTTCTTTCGATCAATCAAAGTTTCAAGTTTTCTATCCTAATTCACAGAAAAGCACATCCATTCCATAGTATCTCCCATACACATTCACTCTTCGAACATTTCTGTCTGTTCCTATCCCAGGGGTATTTTCGTAATTTATCCTATAGGGGTATTTTCGTAATTTGTCAAAATAAGGTTCCTTGGTGATTTTGTCAATAAGGGTATTCTGGTAATTTTGCATTCCCGGGGGTATTTTGGAAATTTTGAAATTCGAGGGTATTTTGGTAATTAACCTAGGTAAATTTGTAAATCTTAATAAATCAAGGATATTTTGGAATTTACAAAACTTGGGGGTTGTTTTTTGAGAATTTGTTTTCCAAATCAGTGTTGTTGCAGAAATTTTTGAAGATCGGGGGTTATTCTGGTAATTTTGTCACTCGGGGGTATTTCGGTAATTTATAGATTAGGGATAATTTTCGTAATTTTTTTTCAAAATCAAGTACTTTGATATTTTGTAAATTTAGGGTTTTTGAACAAAGTAATGAAATTTTGATAAAAACTGTGGGTAATTTGAGTATTTTATAAACCAAGGGCATTTTGGTAATCTTACCACTAGGGGCATTTTAGTAATTTTCCAAATAGGAAATATTTTGGAAAAGTTTTCACAATAATCTTTTGCTACACTTAAAAGGGTAATATAGAGATTTTAAAGCTAGGGTTTCCATAAAAATATGGCTAGTCCCTTTCGGGTTTTAGTTAGGGGTTTAGCCCGTGAATAAGTCCTCTTGGTTAGGGTGAACCGAAGCTACGCACCAGGTAGGATTCGAGTGGAGAGGAGGTGAGTCACGCAGACTACTTAAATACCAATCTCTCACCGAAACCAATCCTAGACATGCGCACCATGGTTGCCACACCCTAACTCTCGTGACTTAACCACGTGTTTGTTTAGTTAGTCATTTAAGTTTTATGTATTTGTTGGGGTACACTAGTCCTAGGTTCAAGTACTTAATCTCTATTCTACGCTCCATTTCTACCCTTCTATAAATCATAATATAAATCACACAAGAGATCGAGTACTTACCGTAGACTTGGCCTGAGACTTAGTGTGCCATGCCAGAAAAACCTGCTTAATTCACAAAAATTCCTTTTGGGCTTAACTTTGAAAACATTTTGGGCCTTAAACCCAAGGCCGAGAGTTTAAAACTGGACTCTGATACCAAATTGAAACACCCCAAACCCGGCCCACGAGCCTCGACCAGATCTGGTATGTTCCTCGAGTAAAAACAGTTCAAATTCATGGGTTCTTAGAAAATCTTTAAGTGATTTTTGGGAGAAAACTCGATTTGGGTTGGGCTCAAGTTGGAAACCAGTTTGTCTTTGTGAAATATAAGTTTTTATAAAAATTCTTTATTGAGTCCCAAAACTTTAAGTAAAAGATATGCCGATTTAATTTTAAAGATTTTGCCTTTGAAAACATTTGTATTTAGATGTCATAATATTTACGAGTTTATTTAAAAAAATTATTACTTAACTTTAATTTTGAAAACATTCGAAACATAATATCGTAAATTTAAATGCATGCATAATTAGTTCGTACTATGGCCTTATTACATCAAAATATACCCAAAATAAATTGAAAGTACTTAAATAAAAGTAAATGTCAAATCATAAAATTCCTTGCTGAGCATGGTCACCACTAAGCTCTTGCCGGCCCGGTCCATTATTGTGCGTCACCTGAAAAATGATCCCACAATGGGGTGAGTCAAACAGATTCAATGTGTACACAAACTCTAAGTCCAAATAGATCCAGGCATATCAAGTCATACACATTCATATCAAAATATACAATTAATGATACATTCCCAAGCCCAAGCCTAGTTACCAACCGCTACACATCACCCGTACCAACCTGCACACCGTGGGGACTACTAAGTCAACCCTCCATCCGCTACACACCATCGAAGGTAGTCGCTGTAGTCGACGTGCTCATCGCCCTTATATAATTCGTGGCATAGCCACCAGAGAATATTTTGTGCCATGAGACACCACATTCAGATAATGTGATCGAAGTCACCACATTCAGATAATGTGATCGAAGTCACCACATTCTTATATCGTGACATGAGTCACCACATTCACTTCCCCTTTTCATAATATCCCATATGCCCCCATCTATCATACACATTATGCAATATCATGCCTTAATTCACATTCTTATCATACTCACATTCATGGCATAACAAACCATATCATACTCATAGTAGGAGTAGGAAAAATGTACCTTAGTACTTTGTACCATTGTATGGTACCTTAGCCATACTTTTCACATTCTTAATAACACACACATATATATATATTAAACATTGCCATAAAACTTATTAAGAAATAGTGTGGGGTACACACCTAGTTAACTTAGCAAATTCGCTCCAAATCCTGGAAACTCGATCTAGCGTCCTAGACCCTTAGATTTCAAGTTCCTACATTCGGCCAACATGCAATATTTTAGCTAAAAGCCACTCGTCCCATTTAATCAAATCCCGAAACTTACCTTGTTACCGATTGGATTTAAGATCAAATCCCGAAAATGTTGTGTTGGTTTTTCTTGCAATCGACCTACACTAGATCCATTGACTTGTTAGTTTTCGGCTTTTTAAACAAATAAGAAATAGATTTAGACACCAAACTAGGCCTTGGCCGAATGTGTAAGTACACTTATCTTACGATTCTTAAATCCGAAAACACCACTTGACTATGGAGATGCCGACAGCCCTATACACATATGTTAGATTTAATTCTAACACTAAAACATAATAGAATGGCCTAAGGCCGAATTTCACTTATAGCTTACCTTGGGTTCTTAAGATCCCGAAGATCTTGCTCCTAGAAATTGACAATAGGCCAAAAATCCCAAAAAGTGACTTTGGATTGTAGTATCTCGTTTAAATACCTAAGAACTTATGTTAGATTACTTTCTAACATCATAATAAATGGCCCTTGGCGAATACTTGCCTTACCTTAGATCTTGATACCAAGCTCTCCTTCTTGTAGTCGACTACACACAAAAGACACATTATTATGACACCATATACATTTGGCCATGCTCTAAAAATCAAGACCAACCATTGATTTCGGCACACCCATGAATAAAGAATAAAATCGATTGCTTTAAAGGGAGATCACTTACCACTATGTTGCTTGAAGAGGCTACAAGAGAAAAGTCGACAGCCCCTCCTTTAGAGATTCGGCTTTTGAGATCAACAATGGTGGTTCGGCACTTTATGATCTCAAGAGAAGAAAGGAGAAGAAGAAAGCTATAAGATTCGGCTAAGGCTTTAAATCACAAGAAATATTCGGCTATAAGGGAATTTGGGGTTGGAAGAAAGAAACAAAAGAAGATTAGGAGAAGAATTTCGGCAATGGTGGATGCTAATGGAGTTTCGGCCTTAACCAAATAGATGAGAAAAAGGAGAGAATTTTCTTGACTACAAAATTTGGTAAGAGGGACTTAGGGGAGAAACAACAAAATTCGGCACTTAAGCCCCCTTTCAAGACCGAAAATACCAACCCAAAGAGCCCCCTATTCGGCCACCATCTTAACTCCTGATCAAATCCCTTATTAATATCCTCATTATCTCTTATCTTATCATTTGAAATAAATAAAATAAAACCTCCATTATCTAACTCCTCTAGTTAAATTTTAAAAATAAAAACAAGCCTTATCTCATCCTTTTAGAAGTCCACATGCCGTCTAACTCCTCTCCCCACTCTTGACGCCAAAAGAAAAAATAAAAACCTTAAAATTTTGCTTCCCATGCGACTCGAACACAAGTCCTTCCCCTAGCTTATGGCGTCACACACTAAAGCCCTAAGTGGCACCTTGTAGCCACTTTGCTAAGCCCAATTGTGTGTCAGATTTCTTTTATTAATTTTCTTAAGGCCACCCTGCTTAGCTTCCTATTTTAGACTTAAAATCTAAAAATTTTATAAGGCATTTCCTATTATTCTAAAGTTCACGACATTCATAAATACACATTCATACATACAAAGGCATGCTTCCACACTCAATTAAGCAATTATGCATAAGCCATAATTCGGGATATTACATTTTATCTCTTACCACATTCTAACCATGCCACAAGCTAATTGTTCGTGTTAATTAGCCTACATCCCTACACTGATCGCCACATGATCATACAAAACAAGACATCAAGTATTTTCAATAAGCCACTCTTACTACTAGCCTCTGGTGGTTTCGCACTTAGCCCACCATCGATCTCAAATAGGATGGTAACACACATAGCTCACCAATTATTTATACTTATGGTGGTTTCGCTCTTAGCCCACCAAATGATTTTTATAAGCGATGGTATTGTATACAGCCCATCGATTAGCAATTAATCAGATGGTAACGCACACAGCCCACCGTTAAAATATAATTTATGGTATCGAACACAGCCCATCACTACCATCAATAACGTGATATCGCACATAGCTCACCATTATTATACATTCATGGATAGTTATCCACATGTATTTATCTATTTCTAATGTTCACCCGAGAACATCCTCACGCACTACTGTTCTTACTTAACTTTCTACGATATTCATTCGCTTTCACACAATGCATCAATAAATCTATCTCATCCACTAAGGTACATTGATTATACATAACCCACTAGGGGTTCATCCTCTACTGAATTCATCTCAATTCGATTCTAAAACACACTTGTGCTTCTAATGGTACCATCACATACTTTCTCTCTTTCGATGTACTCATTAAATCACTCTAATTGTTAAATAACACTTTTGAGTATCATACACCTAATGTCATATTGACATCATACCCCAATAGCATCTTACATGTATCAACATATCGATTCCCTGTCCTCAACATGGTCTTATACAAATTATCATGCCGAAGTCATATTCCAATATGGTGTTACACGGGACCTTAATTATCATCATATTATGCCATATGCATTAGCCATTATTCTTAGATTGAATTCTCTTGACATCTCATCGAAAGATATTTCATACGTTCATAAAGTAAATATACACTCCATACAACATAGGAATATTAAATTAACTCGTACGTAATTGCAACATTTGCACATGAACTTACCTCGATGTCAAAAGGCCGAAAGGGACTTTTTGCCTACATTTCTCTTTTCACTTGTTCTAGGTTCGAAACTCATTTTCTTTGATCTATAACAATGGAATTTACTCATTTAATCACTTATAAATTATAACACACCAAAAATGACTAATTTGCCCTTATACTTTTGCAAAATTATGATTTTGACCCTAGGCTCGTAAATGAATTTTTATCACATTTTCTTATTAAACAAGCCTAGCTGAACATTTAATCCTCTTACAACTATTCACAATTCCAACTATTTCATGCCATAATAAACAAATTACAACTTTTGCATTTTAGCCCCAATTAGGTATTTTCACAACAACACCTTTCATAAAAGTTGTTTATCAACATCCTATCATTCATTTTCTTCCATAAAAACTCATCAAAAACATAAATATTTCATGGAAAGTCCATATAATTTCAACCATGTTGCAAATTAGTCCCCTCATTAGCTAGCTTAAGCTTTGGGGACTCCAAAAATACAATTTTTATCAAGAAAGATCATCAAAATCACTTACTTGTGTGGAGAAATGTTTGCTGAAATTTTTGAGCTCCATAACCCTTATTTTGATTCAACTTTTTGTGGATGAAGGTGGAGGAATAGTGAAAACATGATAACATCTTTATTCATTTTATTATATTCATTTTTACCACCTAATTTCCACCAAATTTGACCAACATTTAATATCTTGTCCCCTATGGCCGGCCATCACTCTTCCAATGGCCTATTTGCACTTTAAGGACCTCCAATAATATTCCTTAGTCAATTGGCACCTCTAGCAAGTAAAATAGAACTTTCTCACTTTATGCGATTTAGTCCTTTTTCACAATTTAGCTAGAAATTGCTAAAATTAAGGCACCAAAATTTTCATGCATCCTTAAAAACATGTTATAACACATAACATAACACGAAAATAATTTTCTCTAACCTCGAATTAGTGATTTCGAGATCACTGTTTCAACTAGCCCCTAAATCGGGCTATTACAGTCTACTCAAGATATCAAAAACATGGGATGAACTATGCAAGTGTGACTATTCCATGACTTGTGTCCATTCCAAAGATAAAGGACTTAAGGATTAATGCATGAAAGGTTAATCACAAAAGGTTATGTCGAATCATGACTTCTTGTAACTTAGGCAGCAATGATGCATTGCTAGATGTCACTCATTGTTTGTAACATTAGAATTGTTCTAGTATTACTGCTAACGTTACAAGAACCTACAAGGTCACACCCTATGTTAAAATGAACGGAATAAAACATAGTTGGTATAGTGTTTGGTTGTCACATTAATTAAATTAATTATAGAATCAATTTAATTGGGCAATCAAATATTGAACATATTATATGTACAAGGATGTTGTACACATAATGAGAACATAGTTATATTGATATATGAATTTGGTTCAGATATAAATTTAAATAAATATAGTTTATCAAAAATCTTGTTATAATTAATTTAATTATAATTTTCGTTAAAACATTATTATATTTATATATTTTTAATTATGATTATTATGTTTGGATAAAAATTTTATGAATTATGATTCATTATATATATACCAATTATAAAAGGTGAGAGGAAGAGAGTTTTTTTTTTGGAAAACCTAAAAAAACTAAAACTTTGCTTGTGAGGTCTAGCAGCCGTCAAGCAAAGAAACCTCCAAAAACAGTTTTGGAGATTTCTTTCGTTCATCATCAAACTGGGTGGATTACGTAGAGGACAAAATCATAAAAGGTTGCGACTTGATTCGATAATAGATTAGAATTCTCGTTGCCGAGGCATCGTTGTCTACTCAGATTGAAGTTTCGATAATTTCGAAACCATTATTTCACCCCGATTCGTTCCTCGCACATAGATCCATGGTTTGGATTGCCAAAATTATTTTTTTCTTCGCTATGGGGTACTGGCATTCCAAAAGTGGTATCAGAGCCTCTTGTGTGATACGAACTCGGGTTTAAATACTTAGGTGATGCAATTGTATGAGATGCATGCTTTAATTTTATTACTTTTTCGACTGTTTAAATCGTTTAAGCATAACTTGATAACTGTTCCTTTCAATAATTGATTAAATGTTAATAATGGTGTTATGGGCTATTTGGTTTTATGTTATTATTGTTAACTATTAACAAATCTGTAATGATGCAACGGTGGTATTTACAATTTCCAGTAAGAGTTAACTGGCTAGTGGAACAAGGGTTGTTCTCGTATGAAACCTCAAGGATAAAAATCCTAAAACACGATTTTGTTGATAAAATTTATCAAATCGTGAGGTTTCATTTGATTGGGGTATGCGGTTCGCACTTCAAGACCCTCGGTTCGCCCGCTTTCTTCGACCACCTCAGATCCCCATCTTCTTACAGTATGTTTTGTAAATAAAAATAATAATAAAAAAACTTGGTGGGCCACAAAAGGTTGAAAGGATATTTTATAATTCACCTTAGCAAAAACGTTGAATTATGTATGCTATTTTTGACATGCACGGTGTTTGAAATGCATAATTATAGCCCGATGGCCCATTTGATAAAAGGTTGTATTTTTTTTATAAATACGGCCTGTGTGTCATGCCTTACTATTATTCTCTTGTATTTCTCTTCTCATCTTACTCCCTCGTATGTAAAACGAGTTTCTGTATAGTGTAATTTGCAAGAGTTGTTGTGGGCTATACGAGAAGGATGATGGGACAACTAATGTTGATTGATAGTTTGTGAAACTGCTTACACCTTTAGGTTTCCTTTTGGTTCTCCCATTGGCTTGGGTTGAACCACCTTAGTTTATGGGCTATAACTATTGCATTTATTTATTGCTTTATTTATTCATGTATGAGATGTTATGGATGTCTAAAGCATGCCAATTTTAAATATATTAAAATTTGATAATAATAAACCCCATTAATTGATGAGATCAATTAAAATACTAAATGGACTAAAGTAGACCATAATTGGTGAGATGCAACAACCTTAATAAAATCCCTCTATTAAAATATTAAGTCAACATGGCCTTCCGATTTTCCCCTCGTTAAGGCCTCGATCAATACTATGTAGGTTCTGCCAAAGCGAAGTACTAGTATTTATCTTAGTTAAATGCGAAGAATAAACAAGTGATATTCGCTTGTTAAAAATTGGTTAATGACTTAACTAGGTTACTCTAATAGGATTAGAAACCTAGAGGCAAGTAAATTGGATAAATCATAAGATGATTAGAATAAGAGTTGTTCACCAAATAAGAGGAGTTACATATGATGTAATTAGCAAATGTTGCTTACCTATATAACCATAGTCTTGAGAGTAAAGCCAAAGCTGACTTAAGAAGAGGTAAAATATGGATCCTTAACCCACTAGAAATACTTTTGAGAAAGTCTTTCCGAAATTAATATATGAGGGTTATTAATTTTGAAATAAAATAGTGGGAACATCATTTAATAAAGTTTTTTTAATGATTGATATAAACTTGGTAAATTTACTACAAGCATATTTTATTGTTGTAGATATATTATGGCTGCAAACACTAATACACTCTCATTGCAATCGGTCCTTGAGAAGGACAAATTGAATGGTTTGAAATTTCATGACTGGTTCCGTAACTTGAGGATTGTCCTCAAACAAGAACAGAAACTATATGTCATTGAACAATCACTTCCTAATGAACCATCCGCTAATGCCTCGAGGACTGATAGAGATGCTTACAAGAAGCATCTCGATGACATGGTAGACGTTGGATGTCTTATGCTTGCCACTATGAATCCTGAGCATCAGAAGCAACATGAGGATATGGTTGCTTATGATATGATCGAGCACCTGAAAGAACTTTATCAGGGGCAAGCACGGCAAGAGAGGTTCGACACCTCTAAGGCCCTATTCCAATGTAAGCTAGTTGAAGGAAGCTCAATAGTACCTCATGTCCTTAAGATGATTGGCTATATTGAAAGCCAATCTAAGTTTGGGTTTCCATTAAGCCAAAAGTTGGCCATTGATGTTATTTTGTAATCGTTGCCGGATAACTATAGCCAGTTTGTCCTCAATTTCAATATGAATGAAATTGACAAGACTCTGCCATAGTTGCTCAATATGTTACGAACTGCTAAAGGCAACATGAAAAAGGTTGGACCCAAGCCCATACTGATGGTCCATAACAACAAGGGCAAGGGAAAGGCCAAAGTTCAGACAAAGCCCAAGGGCAAAGGTAGGCCCAAGCCTAGAAAAGGAAAAGCTGCACTGAAACCTAAAGGTGGGGTGTTTAAGTAAGGAAACTGCTTTCATTGTGGTGTAACTGGACATTGGAAGTGGAACTGCCCTATCTATCTTGAGGAAGCCAAGAAGGCCAAAACAAGCTGAACGTCCACTTCAAGTATTTATGTTATTGATATTAATTTATCAACTACTACTTCTTGGGTATTAGATACTAGTTGTGGTTCTCATATTTGTACTTCTGTACAGAGACTACAAAGGAGTAGGATTTTGGCTAGAGGAGATGTGGACCTGCGAGTTGGAAATGGAGCAAAAGTTGCTGCATTAGCTGTGGGAACATATACTTTATCTTTGCCTAGTGGACTTGATTTATGTTTAGAGGATTGTTATTTTGTGCCCAGTTTAACTAAAAACATTATTTCAATTTCTTGTTTGGACAAAATTAGTTTTGAGATAATTATTAAGAATAATTGTTGTTCCTTTTATCTCAAAATGTTTTCCATGGTTCGGCACAATTGATCAATGGCCTCTATATTTTAGATCAAATGAATCCCATTTACAACATAAATACTAAAAGATCTAAAATAAATGACTCAAATCAAACTTATCTTTGGCATTGTCGTTTGGGCCACATAAGTGAGAAACGCATATTCAAACTCCATAAATATGGTCTCTTAGATTTATTTATTTTTGAACAATTTGAAGTATGTGAATCTTGCTTATTAGGAAAAATGACTAAATCTCTTTTTACTGGTAAAAGTGAACGAGCTAGTGATTTATTGGGCCTAATAAATTTTGATGTATGTGGACCAATAAATACACAGGCCAGAGGTGGATTTCACTACTTCATTACTTTCACTGATGATTTCAGTAGATATGGGTATGTTTATCTCATGCGCCATAAATCAAAGTCCCTTGAAAAGTTCAAGGAATTCAAAAATGAAGTACAAAATCAACTAGGCAAAACTATCAAGTCGCTTCGATCTGATCAAGGTGGAGAGTATTTGAGCCTAGAGTTTGATGATCTTTTGAAGGAATGTGGGATTGTTTCACAACTTACTCCTTATGGTACTTTTCAATGGAATGGATTTTCTAAGAGAAGAAATCAAACTCTGTTAGACATGGTTCGATCCCTAATGAGTCATGCTGATCTACCAACTTCCTTTTGGGGATATGCACTTAAGACAGCTGCTTTCACACTAAATCATGTTCCATCTAAATTGGTTCAAAAGACGCCATATGAGATGTGGACTAGGAAACATCCCAGTATGTCTTTTATGAAAATTTGGGGTTGTGAAGCTTATGTTAAATGTCAGACGTCTACTAAGCTTGAACCCAGATCTAAAAGGTGTATTTTTGTGGGGTATCCGAAAAAATCAAAGGAAATTATTTCTTTAATCCCACTAAGAACAAAACGTTTATTGTTCGTACTGGTGTCTTCCTAGAGAAAGAATTTATTTCTAGAAAAGGAAATGGGAGAAAGATTGAACTTGAAGAAATTCGAGAATCACAAGATACCACTGAACTAGAGATAGAACAACAAAAAATTCCACAAGAAATTGAGGAACAAGTAATCACAGAGAAACACAACCACAAATAGCAGATCTTTAAGAGAACGCCATGCACCTGAGAGATATGGATTTCTCATTACAACGCATGGTGATGTTCTTTTTATAGATCAAGATAAGCCTAGGACTTATCAAGAAGCGGTGACGAGCCCAGACTCTGAGAAATGGATTGAGGCCATGAGATTTGAGATGGATTCCATGTATGAAAACCAAGTATGGACTTTGATTGACACACCCGAAGGGGTTAAACTTATAGGGTGCAAGTGGGTTTTCAAAAAGAAAACTGACATGGATGGTAATGTACAAACATACAAAGGGCGATTAGTCACTAAAGGTTTTCGCCAAATTTATAGTGTTGACTATGATGAAACTTTTCTCCTGTAGCTATGTTTAAATCCATCAGGATCTTGCTCACCATAGCTGCATTTCATGATTATGAAATCTGGCAGATGGATGTCAAAATAGCTTTCCTTAATGGGAAACTTGAAGAGTATGTGTACATGACACAACCTGAAGGTTTTGTCAATCCAAAGGATGCTAGAAAGATATGTAAGCTACAAAGATCCATTTATGGATTAAAGCAAGCTTCTCGAAGTTGGAATCTTCATTTTAACGATTCAATCAAAGAGTTTGGTTTTATCAAAAATGAAGATGAACCATGTGTTTACAAGAAAGTTAGTGGGAGAACTATCACATTCTTGGTACTGTATGTGGATGACATACTTATCATGGGAAATGACATACCTACCTTGCAGTCTATTAAGACTTGGTTAGGAAGTTGTTTTTCTATGAAGGACTTAGGCGAAGCCACTTACATCTTAGGAGTCAAGATCTATAGTGATTGATAAAGATGACTACTAGGTCTAAGCCAAAGTACATACATAAATAAAGTACTGAAAAGGTTCAATATGGAAGAATCTAAGAGAGGATTCTTACATATGAGACATGGTATTTCACTCTTGAAGGAAATGTGTCCTTCAAGTCCACAAGAGAGAGAATGCATGAGTAAAATTCCATATGCTTCTGCTATTGGATCTCATGTATGCCATGTTATGTACCCGTCCAGATGTCTCATATGCCTTAAGTATGACGAACATATACCAAGTAGATCCCAATGAAGGTCATTGGACCACAGTCAAGGATATCCTTAAGTACTTAAGAAGAACTAAGGATACGTTCCTAATATATGGAGGTGAGGAAGAGTTAAGTGTAAAAGGTTACACTGATTCCATCTTCCAAACCGACAAAGACGATTCTCGATCTCAATCAGGATTTGTGTTTTGCCTTGATGGTGGTGCTGTGTGCTAGAAGAGTTCAAAGTAAAGTACAGTAGCCGATTCTACAATAGAGGC
Organism: Gossypium rotundifolium; assembly: GCA_025506655.1. NCBI lineage: Eukaryota > Viridiplantae > Streptophyta > Magnoliopsida > Malvales > Malvaceae > Gossypium > Gossypium rotundifolium. The sequence continues at coordinate 150,594,005 of CP106728.1, forward strand.
CGAGTATATTACAGCCAGTGAGGCAGTAAAAGAAGCGATTTGGATCAAGAAGTTCATTACTGGACTAGGGGTTGTGCCTAACATATCAGATGCTATAGAACTCCGATGTGATAACAATGGAGCCATTGCACAAGCTAAAAAACCCAGATCTCACCAGCGATCCAAATATATACTTAGGCGCTACCATCTTATTCGAGAGATTATCGATCGAAGGGATGTAGAGATATCTGAGTAATACCTACAAATGATAACATTGTCGATCCTCGACTAAGCCTCCGACACGTGAGCAGGCATGATCGTCACACTAAGTTGCTTGGTATTAGATATATGAGTGATTGGTCTTAATGATAGTGGGAGATTGTAAGAGTATGCCCAAAGATCAATCATGAGATGGTTGTAATAACATACTTGATTTACCATGTTTATTAATATAAGGCGTTGTCATTATTATTTCAGTTTTTTTTTTGTGTACAAATAAACTGTTTTATAATAATGTCCTGAGAATAATATGATTATTCTTAAAAGATCCTTAGTCAAGTATTATTGTTGACTAGGACAACAATAATGCATTAAGACTAACATGTAGTTGATTGATGATAAAGAGTTGTCATTGATATGGAGTGTCAAATCAATGCATGAATATGTGTGTTAGAGAACAACATATTGGACTGACCCGCTTTGAGTATGTTTCTTGGATTATTATGTAATTGTCACAACATAACTCATAGTGATTAATATGTATATGATCCTCAGACTTGAGACCATCATTATCCCAACATCGTGAGTTGTATATTTTGATACAGTCAAACATACACCGTAACTGGTTGTTCGATAAAGGCTAATGTTGGATATACCACAATCTATGTAGAAGGATATGGTTGATCAATATAGGATAAGTCCCTCCTACATAATGGGGCTAATATCTTACGCCACTTGATTGAGTGAGACTACAAATGCATGACCATGCTCAAATAAGTTGATATGAGATGTCATACTTATTTGTATATCATAGTCTACTCAAGATATCAAGAAACATGGGATGAACTATGCAAGTGTGACTATTCCATGACTTTTGTCCATTCCAGAGATAAAGGACTTAAGGATTAATGCATGAAAGGTTAATCACAAAAGGTTATGTCGAATCATGAATTCTTGTAACTTAGGTAGCAATGATGCATTGCTAGATGCCACTCATTGTTAGTAACATTAGAATCGTTCTAGTATTACTGCTAACGTTACAAGAACCTACAGGGTCACACCCTATGGTTGAAATGAACGGAATAAAACATAGTTGGTATTGTGTTTGGTTGTCACATGAATTAAATTAATTATAGAATCAATTTAATTGGGCAATCAAATATTGAACATATTATATGTACAAGGATGTTGTACACATAATGAGAACATAGTTCTATTAGTATATGAATTTGGTTCAGATGTAAATTTAAATAAATATAGTTTATCAAATCCTTGTTATAATTAATGTAATTATAATTTTCGGTTAAAACATTATTATATTTATTTATTTTAATTATGATTATTATGTTCGGATAAAATTTTATGAATTATGATTCATTATATATATACCAATTATAAAAGGTGAGAGGAAGAGAGTTTTTTTTTTTTTTTTTTTTTGTGGAAAATCTAAAGAAAACTGAACCTTTACTTGTGAGGTCTAGCAACCGTCAAGCTAAGATACCTCCAAAAACAATTTTGGAGATTTCTTCCGTTCATCGTCAAACTGGGTGGATTAAGTAGAGGTTGAAACCATAAAAGGTTGCGACTTGATTCGATAGTAAATCAGAATTCTCGTTGCCGAGGCGTCGTTGTCTACTCAGATTGAAGTTTCGGTAATTTTGAAACCATTATTTCATCTCGATTCGTTCCTCATACATGAATCCATAGTTTGGATCTCCGGGTATTAATATCAATATTTTGTTCTTTATTCTCCGGGTATTAATATCTCGATTCTTTATTCGTTCCTCGAGACCATTATTTTGTTCTTTATTCTCCATTGGGTATTAATATCAATATTTCTGTGCTGCTAGTTAGTATCTTAACACATTTACTAGACCAACAAGGATATAGTTGCACAAATTATACATGCTAGTATTTCTGGTGATATAGTTCTTGCAGCAGCTTACTCACATGAGCTTCCTCACTATGGACTTGAAGTTGGCCTCACAAATTATGCTGCAGGTGTGTGATTTACTTTTGTAAATGTTAAAATGATGGTCTATTGAACTTGGATGGGAATGGTTATTTATGGTGCTTTTCAAGCAGCTTACTGTGTTGGACTCCTTTTGGCTCGCCGAGTACTGAAACAATTGGAGATGGACACTGAGTATGAAGGAAATGTTGAGGTATACAGCATGCTTTTCAGATGGAGGAAATATGTTTAATTTACATCTTTTAGTCAGATGGATAATAACTATGTTCAAATTATGTGTGTAATTTGCTCACGGGCAAATGGGGATGACTTCACTGTTGAACCAGCAGAGAGCAGGAGGCCTTTCCGTGCTCTCTTTGATGTCGGTCTTGTCCGAACGACCACCGGTAACCGTGTGTTCAGTGTTCTCAAGGTATAGTGGAACCACTTTTAATAGTATTTTTCCTTGAGTCAAATTGTATTCTTTGGCTTTTCTTCTTCTAGTTTCTTAATTTCAGTATTGAATTATTATGATTATGAGAGCTAAGTTTTATACTAAGACATCATGTATATGTGTGCATAACATTGCATTTTGTTTAGGCTGTTAATTTTTGGAAGTGAAAGGAACGATTTTGTACATATAGTGCTACAAGAACTATTTCGGTTATCTTATTGACAGCTGGATCATACTTTACTACCCATTTGTGGCTGTGAAGAAAACAGTTCTTATGCATTAAAATTTCCATGCATGCTATGTATCCATCCAGCTTTAACATACATGTATTCTTTCTGTTTGCTTTTAGGGAGCTTTGGATGGTGGAGTTGATATTCCGCACAGTGAGAAGAGATTTGCTGGATTTAACAAGGACAGTAAGCAACTTGACCCCGAAGTTCACCGGAAATACATTTATGGTGGTCATGTTGCCGCATACATGAAGGTACTGTTTTGAGTTAATGAATTGATGGTATAGGAAAGTAATAATATTTTTATGTGCTGAAGTTTGGTAATAGGCATTCAATTTGGCCATTGTTTCATTTCATATCCATCTGTCTGCAAGTCTCTCACTTTATCAAGTTGACAGAATTTGATGGAAGATGAGCCAGAGAAGTACCAGTCTCACTTCAGCGAGTACATAAAGAGAGGCATTGAGCCTGACAGCATTGAGGGAATGTACAAAAAGGTTCATGCTGCTATTCGTGCAGATCCTGAAGCAAAGAAATCCAAGAAGGAACCTCCAAAGGAGAATAAGAGGTATAACTTCTTCCCCCTTTTGTCTTCAGGCAATCAATTTTATAAACATGGTTCAGACAGGCCAAATTAAAACCAGGGATGGTTGAAATTCTAAGCTTAAAATGAAAACAGAAATTGTTGTTTAGAATTATGGTTTTTAAGAAGTTAAAAGGCTGATGTAAATGTTGTCGTTGTGTTTGTGCAACAGGTACAATCTGAAGAAGCTGTCTTATGAAGAAAGGAAGGCTAAGTTGATCGATAGGTTGAAAGCTCTGAATTCAGTTGCTGGAGTTGACAATGATTCCGATAAGGATGATGATTAGGTTGCTGAAGTGAACTCTCAACATTACAATTTTGGGAATTGTCTTGCCCCCTTACCTTTCATTTTTGGTGCTAGAATTTGCATTGAGAACCAGAATTGTTGTTTGTTTATTAACTAAAATGCTCCTCCAATTGGAGAAAGTAGCCTTACGTTTTGTTTCTTTGTACGATTGAGCCCAAATTTAATCGGCTTTTATTTTTAAAACATAATTTATTTGATTATGTTCATTTGCATAAGGTGCAATTTCGAGTTTAAATTAGATAAATTTTAATGGTGATAAAAATGTATTTATAGAATGAATGATTAATTAAGTCATGGAGAATTATAGATGGAATGAACAGGGGAAGAAATATTGCAGCCATTAACCATACAAGGTAAAGCATATCAAGTTTACAACTTGATTATGTAAAAGAGGCTCAGATGATATACGACAACAGTTTTGATGATTAAATGAAACAAGGTGAAGAGTTTGATAGAGGAACCCTGATACAGCCACGTAAAATGCAGCATAAGATTTGAAATATATATTACATTCTTTTACATGCAGAAACTTCAGTGCTGACCTTACAGAGCTTCATCATCAGATATCCATGCTATCTCAGATTCCGATGCTTCCCTTCCTGCAAAAAAAAAAAAAAAAAAAAAAAAAAAAAAGCAATAAACTAAAATCCCAGTTAACACGGGTAATTTGTAATACACACAAGAAATGAGCAAACCCTAATTTGAACAAAAAAAAAAAAAAAAAGTGTCACAACATGTTATGTTTTGGTCGAGCAGTATTGAGAATTTACAACCTACAATGAGTATTAAGCGGTCATGGAGTCTGCTGCATGTTAATCTACGGTAAAAAGTAATTAAAGTGGCCTACAGTTCAAAGAAACTTACCCATCGACACATAGGCTGGCAAGCTCACATACTTGGGACATGAGGTCTTTGAAGCCAAACAGTTCCGAGGCTGTAATAAGAAGAAACACTTTCATCAGATAACGAAGAGGCTTCTTCATGTATAAGAAACCATGTTTGAGATAGATTTCTGCTGCCATATCAAAGGTCCTGATGATCTTTTCTGCTGCTTTCTTTCAGTTGAATAAAATTGAGATTTTTTGGGGAGAATAGGCACGCATCATGACAGCTGCTTCTTTAGGAACTAGTATGATATATACTGATTTACGGTCTTACAGACAAAAGAGAGGTTCTTTACCTAGCTAAAAGTCCATGCTAGCCAAGAAAACTAATCCTATGAATTCTTCACATCAACGCTGAACCGCATGGGGTCAAGCCCATAACAAATAGAGGAAAAAAAATTGAGAAATCGAAAATCGACCTGAATCATGGTATTTGGATGGTTTTTGAAATACAAGTTGAAAAACTCTGATTATACGGAGCGCATTGAATTCTTTTTCGTTTAATTTATAATTAATTTTGATTTTTTATGATATAAAATAATTTATATTTAAATGTCCAAAATATTTTAAAAATTCTATATAAAAATTTATTTTTAAAAAAAATTATATAAGGGTCATTGCTTCGTTTATTTAGAAATATTTATGAAAAATACTTTGAAACTTAATCAAATAATGACCAAGAACCGAGCCGAACAAAACTAAATTATCACAAACAGTTTGAAAAAAATAAAAAAACCAACCGATCAGAACTAAACCCTAATAACAAATTATGTAAATTATGAAGAATGAGTTGACGGAGTGAAGCTGACCTTGAAATCCTTAAAGAAGCATAAACGAATTTCCTCCACGGCTTCTTTTGAGCAAATCACTTCTGGTGTTGCCCGGAAAGAATTCTCAATGGCAGAGACAATGCCTCCAAGAGGATACCTTTCACTATTAGAAGGAACATATCCAGCTTCATTCAGTATTTGCTGACAATTAATGGTTGTAGAAGAAAGTTTTCAGTCAAATTGGTCAACAGATATAACAGCATATTATTTCCAATATTAGGTAATGATTCAAATAAAAAATTAATTACTCGTACACTATAGCTAAAAAGATGATAGAATAACCTTTACTCTGCAATAGTTCATAGATTATAAAAGAAGAGATCAGCAAACTATTCACTGGAGCTTTAGATACAAACAAAAGGTAAACAAGATGGGTAGGCAACAAAGTACTTACTGAAGGGCAAAGGCAGAAATCAAAATGGTGAAGTTAATTTTTTTTGTAATCTGTTAACATAGATAAGCAAGCATATTGTTCATGCAAGTAGAAAAAGCTTGATTCATAAACGACACCTTTTTAATACGAGTCTTGATTTTCAACCATAACTTATGCTCCTTTTTGCTACATTTGATATTCAGGTAGATACCGAGTCACTTTAACAAGTACCAGTTGAATATACGTTATATTTGGAGTACAAAATATGCAACAATTCTTACTAGGACCAAGCAGCACCTATAAGATCTCGAAGGAACCTAGCCATATAAGACAGAAGATTCATGACTCAATTGAAGTGCTAAATAACTTGCTCAAATAGGCAGAGACCAGTCATACTACTTCACTTAGAAGACAATCCCAAGACTAGATCCTTTAGGGCTGGGAACATAGATATGTAACATGGACCATGGGCGTGAAACAAAAAGAAATCTGTTTTTCTCTGTAAGTGTACAATTAACAGGAATTCGGAAAATAAGTGATAGGTTCACCAATATCTCATACTCTCTCTCTTTCTCTGCTTTGGTGTTAACCTCAATAAGAATGCAAGAACTAGTAACTGTTAATATGTTTGGCTTTCTTGATAAAAATTACCCCCCAAAAGAAAGAGCTACATGCAGAACTCAATTAATTGTGATGCACATTTAGGGCACAAACTGATCAACAAAGACAAGTAGGAAATTTCAAGGTGTATAAGACAAAACATGATTTTCTAAAACTTACTGTGACGTTATATTTGAAGTAAACATTGAGGGTTGTTATAAAGTAGCTGTATTCATCTCGAATAACAGGAGATGAGCAAGTTCCATGCTTCTCTGCAAGTGAAAATGCAATACTTAGAAACAGCAAGGGTAAATACTGAGATAAAAGAGTATTTGTGTTATTTTCTCCCTAAATTTTATGCTTGCAAGTGCTTGTTCATCAAAATTTAACCAAATTATATGCAGATATATTCATTAGGAAAGCAGCATTATGTTAGGTAAATATATCTAAATAAAATATCATCATTACTTCCTTGGGTACTATCAGATTATAATCAAGGAAAATAAATAGTCATTTCTCAAGATCAATAATCACATATAAAATCTACCATGTCTAATTATAAAACATGTTAATCAACTTTCACTTTTTTGGTTAAAGTCTCAACAACCCAATGAAAACGAACGAAGCAAATAGGTCATTTTAAGTACAGTCAACTACTAGGCATTAGCATTCCTTTTGATTCCCTTCCTTTACACCCATCTGATTGCTTAAGGTTGATCCTATGTCTCATAAACTGCCATTCATTTCATATGGTCAGAGCTGTCATTTTGTACTAGCATCCTGACGGCTCTAAAATTGCACCAACAGAAAATATTTCAAAGAGGGTTCAGGTGTGCAGCAGGCACGTAATCTCATCATCCCTCTTAAATATCTCATACTTCGAATAAGGTGGAAAACCTATAAAGTGAACATAAGAAGTAAATCATATCATACAAAGCTGAAGATACTTACCCCACTTCCAGATCGCATCCCAATTTCGCCATCAATAGATTCAAGAACGAAGCAATTATTAGTTTTTTTGCCTTGGTCGAGAATAACTTAGAAACATATAAGAAATATAAGACAATATCCACCTCATGAGCCCAAAATAACCCTTTTCCACTGAAGCAAGTTGATGATTTGCCACAATATAACGATGGCCAGTACTTCTCAAGTGCATCAAGCAATGTTGAAATCTACGTACATTTAGAAACAAAGATAAGGCACGAGAGCCAAAAGATGGCATAAGTACTGAACTAAATACACAAGTAGAGAGATATATATATATATATATATATATATGGAGAAAGAGAATTTGTTTAAGCACAGATGTTATCCTATGTATCAGGACATAGAAGAAGATATGTGCCAATATAACAGCTGTTAAAGTTTTTATTTCAATTTTTTAAGTTTCAAATAAACCAAAATAGGTAGTTATGCTATTGCTATAAACTTAATACATCTCTACACAATGGATATCATAAAATAAAAGGAAGAAACTATTGAACTGAATAATTATACCAATGACAGAATATCACAAGGTGTAGTCTATGTCATCAAGAAATGCTCACTATACATGGGTGTCAGTCTTCAACACGCATGAATAAATGAATGAAAAACGGTTGCCGGGCAGGCTTTAAAGCATCTTTATACATAAGCTGATTCCATAAAGTTACAAAAGCTATAGGGCATAGGCTGCAATCCAGGTGCAGTAATCAAACATGTTTTGGAAAGAAGAAATTGCAAATTAAATAACAGAAACAACACACCTCTTTGACATCAAACTGAGATCGGTAGCAACAGGAGGGCCAGGTTCCATCATTATAATCCGGCCACAATCCATCTATCAAGAAGATAAAAGTAAAAATATATATATTAGCACATTTTTAGTCTCCTCATGTCCGTGATGGATTAACATCTAGAGGGGAAATTAAGGTCTGCTCATTATTGACCATGGAAGAGTTGACAAACCTAAACTATCACAAAACCTCTCTTTACAAGAAACCTAAAATATGGTTACAATTGCAATTTTTTAAGTTCGTCGCTGCTTCTTACTTTTTACTGGTATTAAACTGCGGAGGGCAGTATTTTGGCACAAAATTTTATATTTTATGGATAATCCATTGGATTTCAATCAAGAGTCTCTATGATTAAATAATAATAATTAATATATTGAAAACCAAACACTTACGAATGGTAAATTCAGTTGGAGAGTTCGAGCTGCCAGCTAGAAAAAGAAAAGATTAAAAACTAATACAATAAATTAAGAATGAAATTTGCCTCGAGAAAAGAAAAGAAGAAGAAATGAGAGAATAAGTTGAAAAGCTGATTTACCCTCGGCAGCAGGCATTGGAGGAGCAGCAATGGCGAGTCTTGTGGCAGATGGTGCCGGGCCATTGAAGAGACAAAGCAAAGTAATCGAACTCCCTCTGAGCTCCATCTATGTTTCCATTGATGCCTATCATCAAACAGGCAGCCATCATTAAGGCCAAGCAGAGAGGGATTTGGGCAGAGAGGGACGCCATTTTCTTCCTTTTTCTTTTTTTTTTTTTTTCCTCTTTTTTTCGCCTTAAAAATCAATAAAATGTTTTGGCTTTGGGGAATTTTATAGAGCTGTCATTTGCCATTGTCGCTTTAACGAACAAAACTTCTTGGTGCAATAATTGAGAGGTATATGCTTTATTTGGTGCTATATTTTATATTAAAATATTAAAAATATTTTATTTTTATATTTTCTGAAATTTGAAAATAATATTTTATATTACACTAAATTTTTTTTTATTTTCTACATCTTCATCTTCGTTGGGCTCTTCTCTCTCAAATTCTTCTTCATCCTCGTGATTCATAAATTTAAATTATAAATAAAGAATGAGAATTAAGCAACACAAGAATGTGATGCATTCTAATTATTTTAATAACGTAATGGGTAATAAAATCCCTAAAATTGTGTTGAACATCTTTTTAAATAATTTTTAAAGGTAATTTTAGTTATTCTCTTACGATATTTAAATATTCTTAACTATTTAAAATTTATTAAAATATTCAATCTTTACAACAAGATTAACCATAACATAGAGCAAAATTATATCTTCAAATTACACAATCAAACTTAGTTGCAAAATAAAAGAAAATTTAGATCTAATTAAATGCAACATGTCCTAAAAAATTCAAACCACAATAATTCACTAAAATTCGAGGAACAAGAAAAAATAATTATAAAGTTACTAATAAATTTATCGAATAATTTGTGGATTGAAATGTAAAGATATCAATCTAGATGAATCTAACCTATGACAAATTGTATGAGAAAAAATAATTCTGCTAATCCATGAATTAGTCTCTTCTGCATTTTTTTTTTTTTCCCTTACCCTCTCTCCTTTTATATTCCTCCTTAAAAAAGTTAAAATAATATGATGCTGAACAATATAAAATTAATTTAAAATTTTGGTTTCATTGAAATCAAGAAACTAATCAAAACTATAAACAACCATCAAGAAGGAAAATATGGTTGGACTTAGGCTTAGTTTGGAAGGGCGTGTGTTTATCTCCGGTGAGGTTAAAAATAGCGGTGGCGGTGAGATTATTTACTGTAGCGGTGAGATTGGACACTATAGCAGTGAAATTAAAAACAGCGGTGAAGTGTGTGTTTGGATTCAAACGCAGTTGTAGCGGTGAGGTGAAAATAAAAAATAACTATTAAGGACATCATATTAGAATTGGTATATAATAGAAGTTTTAAATTATTTTACTTATATAAAATTATTAAAATATGTGAATTTATAAATTTATTTAATAAAATATTAAAATGTATCTTCTAATATTTGATTATAAATATTTTAACAAATTATATAATCAATTTAAATTATTTATTAGATAAAATGAAAATTATTTTAATTTTTATAGTTAAATATTCTTTTATAACAAAGATAAATATTATTTTCCCAAATATCAAATCTTAACCAAAAAAAAAAGTTCATATTGCATACATGAAATAACACTCTTCATAATCTTACAACATTAGTTTTAATCCTCTTTGCGGTTCAATCATCAATAACACCAAAGATGTAATAGTTGTGTTTGATGACTCATGATCCTTAGATTTGTAGGAAAAGTGGAGAAAGCATCACTCGAATTTCAAAACAATAACTACATATTCTCATTAATGGCATCCAAGACATAAATAAAAACATGGCGAAATACAAACATCCTGCTCATTTCTTGTGTGTTGTGGTGTGGTTGAAAAGAAATGAGGTATCTGAACTCACAACAAATTTGATAACTTGGGGTGGGTACATTTTAGTGTTTAAATCAAACAGACATTCATTGGAATCATGAAGAACTACAAGGAAAAATAGAAATAGGAGAACTACAAGTAAACATGAGAACTACAAGTAAAAGCCACCTTAACATACTGCTCCTTTATAGACAACATACTGCTCCTTTATAGACAAGGTTGAAGGCAAGACTTTTGCATCATGGATAAAGCCCTGCAAATTACTATCACCAAGAATAACAATTAATGCCCTCTTCCTAGAACCATTTGGCATGGAGTCATTTTTGACGAGGACGAGAGATGCAGCCTCTCCGCAATCTCCCCATTAATGTAAAGCCGCACAAAATCGGAAGAAACGACAAGAAAAGAAAAATAGAAATGTTTACGATATGGTAACAACTAGGAAATAAAATTAGTATCCATCTATCAAGTATAGTTGAAAGTATACTTCAAAAAAACCTTAGGCGTAAAGCTACGTGTAATGTCTCCATTTGAAAAGAAGAAAACAAACAGAGTGATATGCAAATTGAGCATCGTTGCCTCAAACAACATTTTTCCCGCTCCTATCTCGATGTTAAATTTAACTTGTCTTTACCCTTTTCTTTTTTTCTCTTATGCCTTGAGAGATTGGTCATTGGTGATGTACACAATATAACCTCAAAGTTTCATACACGAACTTGCCTAATTCCTCTTTGCTCTCTTTTTTCTTTTCGGTTCCTTCGTTTGGTGTTGCTCATTCTCAAATATTCTAAACAATCAACCACTTTTCAAACTAAAATGTAAAAGATAACTTGTAGTTATATAGGATGGATTCTCAAAAGAAAAGAAGGGGGATGATGGTCTAAATCGGCCTTGTATTTATAGAATTTACATAGAAATGCTTTTTGTCTAGCCCCAATTCATTCGTATTCAATGTCGGTCCAATAAAATGTTTTAAGTTACACACAAAATAGATAAAAAATGTAAGAGCCTATTATCCATGAGATCATGTTTAGAAACCAAGGCAACTAAATGCACCAAATAAATACAAGTCCATTTAGTTCACTCATTCCCAAAACTATCTCAAACAATTCAAACATTATGGCAAGATGTTAAAGCAACATATGAAGCTACAAATCAAGATGCGCTCTCAAACCAATCATGTCCTTGTGTTAGTAATTCAATGATTTTAAAGGCATACCTCATATCCAACATGTATCCAGCTTGTTTTGAGTGTGTTCAATTTCGGACACTTTAGGAACTTCAAGGTACACTTTAGGAACTTCATCAATGGTAAATCGGTGTTCCCAAGACCAAGAAGCTTCATTGAGTAGACAAGTCAATGGAAAAATCATCAATGTCTTTTCATTAAGAACAAGTAAAGGAGGAAATTAAAACCACATTTGTTAGTCTCAGCTAATGTAAATGGCGCTTCATATACCTATAACATGGGTAACACAAATCAAGTTATTAAAACAAATGGAGAATTGAAAGCTCTAATAAAACTCACAAAAAAAATGAGCGATGGGTAATTTCCTTACACTTCAAAAGCCAATGATTTGGGTTAAATAGAAACTAAAGAATTTCAATTGAAACTAAAGATGAAAAATAGAAGATGTTGGAGGAAAGTACCGGATGGAGAAGAAGGAAGAACGCGCAATTAAGCTACAAATTACATGGAGATGTTCAAAAAGGGTATTTTGTCTCGTGAAAATAACTATCGCCCCAATTGTCTTCAATCGATGTCAATTCTTGGTCCGCTTCAAAGACACCAAAGGAGTTTGAAATTAATTTTATCTTGACCGAAATGTTGAATTAAAGAAGAGTGCAAAGAGATTGGTAGCCTAATCTCACCACACTGAAGAAAACCGGGCATCCAAAGGAGCCCTTAATCTATTCCCCGTCAAAAGAAAAAGATAATTAACTACCTGAAATGAAACCTAATAAATCATCTCCACACTTGAAGAATCAAATAAAAAAAAACTTTCTGTGAATACCTAAAAAATCCCGCATAAGCAACCAAATAAACAAATCATTCATCAAAAATAAAGAAAAACAATATACTACATTTTATGAACACCCATTAACCACAGGGAAAAAAGATCTTTTGTACTAAAATCATTACAAAAATGTAAAAGAAAAGAAAACCTAGATTGAAATATTAAAAAAATCAAAATACTAAAACTAGTACATTACAATACCCAAATAATAATAAAAAGCATCAAAAGGCAAGAACTTTATCATGAAGCTAAGAAATGCATGGCTAATCAACCGAAGGTGGCAAATTTTTTTCCTCCTTTTGTTTTCTTTCTTCTTTATTGTTATCAAAGCAAAGATGAGATCTTCGGTGGGTAAAAACTAAAAAGAATCAAGGAAAAAATAACAAAAACAAAAAAAAAAATAGTTAAAGAAAGTTAAAAAAATCAATTGAGAAAGATTTTAGAAAACTAGGTCAAATCCAAGCATCAAAAGACTCATATTTTTTAATTTTTCAAGTTCTTTAACAATTTAGGAAAAAAAAAACAAATCAAAAACTCAAATCAAACCTAAGTATCAAAAACCCATATTGTTTAGTTTTCAAGAAGCTTGAATCTTCCCCATAAAAATTGATACTAAATATAACACCCCAAACCCGATTTAAATGTTACGATCGATCTTGGAGGTCACATTAATTTCTCAAAATCAATTTGTTTGTCTTTCAAATCATTGCTTATCAATTATTTTTGAAAACTTGTTACTATTTATTTTTTAGAAAACCTAGCTATAGTCTAACGATATTCTTTTTTCAAAATGTTCCTCTTATCTTTCAAAACAAAAAAGTTGGATCATTAAATTAGTGGTCTTTTTGAAAACTTAATTTGCAGTTTGATTCACAGTCGAAAAAATCCATAACTTGGTTAGTTTTGAAAATCAAACTTCTTCTATATAAGTAGAAATCAGACAGACTTTTAAAAAACATCTAACTAAAAATACAACAGAAAATCAAATCAAAAATAGAATCCAAAAATTTAATTCAAAAGTCCAATAATCCAAAAAAATTATGTAACACCCGAATTTTAGGGTTAGAAGTTTTGGAATTTGGGTATTTAGTTGTTGAACGGTATGGGAAATAATTGAACACACTATCGTGGTGGTCCTAAGACACCAAATTTTGGCTTGTGTGTTTTTTGTCCCTTGGGTACATGATCTAAAATGTGTTTGTGTATTCGACCTTTGGCTAAGCTTTAGTGAGGGTATTTAAGTCTCGATATGGTCCTAAGACACCAAATTTTGGCTTGTGTGTGTTTTTGATCTAAAAATGTGTCTGTGTATTCTGACCCTTGGCTAAGCTTTAGTGAGGGTATTTAAGTCTCGATATCTATGACGATGTACTTGCTTATGTGTTACTTATGACTGGTGTTTGATTCTAAACCCGGGTAACTAGGTGTGTGTGTATATATCTATTCTGACTGATTATCTAATAATGTGTCACTGATCTGTGAGGTTGTATGCATGTATACACTTGCATAAAGTAAAGTTTTGGGTGGGATTGCAAAGAGAATGGAGACTAATTCTGATCTGATCTGGTAGTTCTACTGCAACGCATTCGTACAACGATTTATCCTCACTGTACCGCATGTGCGTTAGCTTTGCTGTGCGTACTATTATCTAATCTGGTAGTTTAAACTGCAACATGTCTGTACAACGGATTATCGCATTGCACAGTACAACACATACGCCAGCTCTGCTGCTTATTAATATCTGAGTGGCTTAGTCCACATATATGGTGTGTAGGGTTGGATGGGCCTACGAGTTCCTACGTGGTGTGTTTTGGTTGGATGAGCTTAAACAGCTCTTATGGAGTGTGATCGGGGGACGGAGAGGTGTGTTGGCTGGATGGGTGGGTTTTATCACCTAACTGCATTTCATATGCATTTATTTGTGTGTTCTGGATGCTAAACTATCTGACTGTATTCTGACCGTCTGTGTGTGATTTGGTGTGTTTGAGTATTATGTTCTATTGGGACATTAGTTCCAAGTTTTCTTTTTGACTTTGTGAATATTCGTAAGTCTGTTGCACTATTGAGTTAAAATCTGTGATTCTGTATTTAATCTCATTTCGAACTCACACTGAGCTCGAGTAGCTCACCCCCTTAGTGTTTCCCCTTTCAAGTACTTTTTTCTGAATTTTGACGTCGGACTCGATACACGGAGGTCTCGAATAGTTTCGGTGAAAAATAAATTATCAATTTGTATTTTCAGTTTTTATTTGATTATTTGGTTTTTTGAACTGTAAGGTTTTATTAAGCTGTGGTACAAGTTCTATTTTGAATTTTTATTCGATTATTTGATTTCAGTTATATATTTGACTTAACTGTAATTCTACTTACTGAATTTTGATCGACTAAATGTTTCGGTTCGATGTGACAATTTGTTTTGTAAAAATTTACCTACGATTACTTCGGTGACTAATGTAACATCCGGGATTCGGTCTAAACTTCTAGGCCAGGTTTAAGGTGTTACAATTTATTTAATAATCAATTTGAATTATCTTACGCAAGTAAAACCAATCCGAGCTCTTGCACGCCGACCGATCCTAATATTACTGATACTTGAGAAGTCAGAAAAATTAGGTGAGCTTATAAAGCTTAGTGTGTAACTCAGCCTAAAAAAACAATACTGATAGCAAAATCACATAGAAATCAGAAATCGTACAGAATGCACAGCATAACATGCTACACAATGCAACATAAATAATCAGATCAGATACGGATGCAGATGCAAATACAGATACAAATACAGTTACAAATGTTGATACATATACACATTCAGATCCTACCCCTATTCGCTACATACCATCTTCGTCCATCCCTGCACACCAATTAGGGTAATAAATACTCATCCAACCCCGCACGCCTATAAGTGAGTGTTTGTCGCTTTTCAAAATAGCACAGTCAGGCTGCTAGAAATAGTTTGGTATCCCACTAGAATCAGATAAATATAGTCAATCTACCAGAAAAATATATGGTTAAACCACCAATTAAGTCATTCTGGGTTGCTCGGCAACCATAACCTGCCATCTCGGGTTGCCCGACAACGATGGCTTATTAATATGCAATTAAACTGCCATCACATCATTATCCCACCCCAATGCACATGTCAAAACATATTACATAATCAGATGCACATAAATGAATCATGCTTAAACAGATTACTCAAATCACCGATCAGATGCAGAAATTATAACACAAACATGCTCTCAGACGTTATGCATACAATATCAATATTTCAAATTTCATATATAAAAGTCATACATGCTATACGCATCAGAATATACTATCATGCTTTCAGACATCACATTAACAGAGGCAGAATATCAGATTTTGTATCCATAATACACATATAACACATTTTGGAACCTACGAAATGACTAATTTCAAATCGTACTTCAAATACGACCCTAACAATATTTTACAAAAAATGGGCTCACACACCCCGTGTACCCCACACGGTCTAATTGGCCCAGCCCGTGTGACCCACATGGCCTAACTGGAATGACGAAAATGTGTAAGTGTACACAATCGTTAACAAATAATAAAGTGACATGTAATGTCGAGTTATTGTACCCACAAGGACCGCGCAAACGAATATTTATGAAATGTAAAATTAAACAATTTGGTGATGAAAAATATGTTGTTTAGAAAAGGTGATCTTAAAATAAAAATAATTTAAATAAGTGATTAAAATAAAATTTCAATGCACGATTTCTAAAAAATAAGGTTTAATCAATATGACATAAATGTGTTAGATCAATTTCATTCTTTAACTTAGAATTATTAAAACTATGCTTATGTTGTTTTGGATAATTTCATGGCAACTTGGTCTTTTGTTAATTAATGCACATACATACTTACTAAATCAATTAATCTCTTAAACATATTTCTATGTCAATTCAAACAATTAATCAACTTTCATAAGCAAGTACAAGATAAAGTGAGGTAACGTTATATTCCTGTATTGAATCAATTTAATCACAATAATCTTACAAGTTATGCAAGGCTAATGTATTGTTTAACACCATCGAATTTAACCTCAACTACCTTAGAAGATTAAATATGCACCAATTAAATATTGTGTCAATTAATTATTATTTCAATCCGGTTAACAATTAATTATTTCGTTACCTTACAATTAAAATGCAAGTATAACATAGGCATGATTTTATTTAATTGAACAAACTACTAAGGCTTATAACAACACAAACATGATTTTAACAAAGTGGACAAAATGCAATTAATCTAACACAAATGAAATTTAAGTGATTTTAATTAATTCAAGAACATCAACATAACAAGTATTCATAATCATGATCACAACATAAACTGAAAAGATTAAGAGAAGGGAACTAGAAAAACAAATCTCAATGATCTTCTGAAGCTAGACTAGTGCGCTTCTCACTTCTCTACTCGTTCTGTTGATCCAAGGCCTTCAAGAACACTCGATTTCTATTGCTTTAAGGGGCATACTAGCTCTTTTTCAAGAGGGGAAATCGGAAATGGAAGAAAGAAAATTAGAAAGCAACTAGAAGGGAAAAAGAGAAAATAGATGAGAGAAAAGATGTGTGAGAGAGATGTGTTAAGTGAAGGATGAAAAATGAGGAAGTGGAGGGGGCTTTTTATAGTGGGAGATGATAGATAAAATTAGCTAAAAATAACAGTCAATCCCCCTTCCCATGGCTGACCATGCTAGGTGGAAGGAGTGGTTGACTTAAATTTGTTATTTTTAGCTTGTGGCTAAAAATAGAATGCTTGAAAAGGGGAAGGGTTTGAACAAAATTTAGGAAAAAATTCAAGGGCTGATTTGCAAGTGTAAAAATAAGCTAAAAATCAGCTGATTGCGTTAGCTAATTTGGACAGTTTCAGCTGCCATTTTCTTAGTGGATTAGTCCTTTTCACTTAGCACATTTGGGCTCATTTCTCTTCATCAGCCTATAATTAAATTTTAACCCAATTTGTGTTGGATCAAAAATAATTATTAAATGTGTTCAAGGAATATAATTTGTGGCTAGAAAATAATCAACCATCCTCTTAGGTCAATTGATACGAAAAGTGCTTCCATGGTCCAATCTTCTCAAGGTGGCTGTCGAGTTGATTTTTCACCCTTTGTGCAAAACTGTTGAAAATAGATCAAAGAAAATTTATTATAAAAATAATTAAAATTCAATATATTTCATAAATTGGTGCTAATTAATTATTTTATAATTAAAGTATGAAATTTGACAAAAATTACTTAGAAATTAAATGAATTAGTGCTCAAATGTGTTGAAAAATTCTATATATTCTTGTGTTTCCACACCCCAAAACTTAATTCATTACTCGTCCCAAGTAATGTACAAATTGCAAAAGATGTCATAAGAAATCACCTTTGAAAATTTTCTTTAAAAATCACTTCTTCCCACAATTATGAGTTTAGTGTAATTATGCTTAATAACAAGAATTTTGAAATTAAGCAACTCAAGTATACATATTGTTCAAATTATTCTCAATTATTATCATGATAGTAAGAATAGACTAAATGCTTTCTCAATAAAGATATGTTAAATTCTTACCAATTAACTTTTATTTCTTCATTAAAGACTAAATTGCAATCCCTAAGTTTAATTATGCCTTCATAAGTTGAGTTTAGAAATTTTTCTCCACTAATGTAGTTAGCACAGAAATCTGAATCAATAGGTCTTTTTTTTAAAAAAAGGGTTGTAATATGGCTTGGCTCAGGGTAGGTAAAAGATGGATAATTTTAAGCTAAAAACCCTAAACTCATCTTGCATCAAACCTTCGAAATAAATACCTTCAAATTCACCAACTAATTTTGTATTTGAGTACACATGCTCCTTGTACATCTATTTTTTTTAGTACATATGCTTTTTTTTTTTCACATTCGAGCATATTATTGCATGTACAACAATTTTGAGCATTTGATACTTCTTCTAAACTCCTCCAAACTTATTTTTAGAGAATATTCTAAATAGACATAGTCTAGTGTTTAGGACAATTTAGAGATGATTATGAGAGAATGGATGACTTATTATTGTAAGGTTCAAATAAAATCAGAGTTTCAAAGTTGGGTTTTAAGGGATAAATATTCATTAAGGTTGGCTTGAAAGGCTCAAATGGTCCAAACAAAAGTTTCCCTAAATCATTTTCAAAATTTCATGCTTCTTAGGATTTCACCTTAAGAAATTACTAAGTCAATTCTAGAGACTTCAACTTTCATGCATGTTTAGCTTTTCTAAGAAAAAATTTCATGGTCCAATTTACATACTTCATTAAGAGTAATATTTATGTCATAATTTAGCTAACATAGCAATTATTGAGATAATAGAACTTTGTTTATACTAAATTTTAACATAATTAACAAAAATTCAAATTTTTGAACAAAATATAATTGGATAAGAAGAATGAGTTCTGAACAAAAAAAAAAAAAACAATTTCAATTTTTAGTATCCCCTACTTAAGATGAACAATTTCTCCATTGTTAAAAACAATAAGGAACGAAAATACAGAAGTGAATAGATACTGTACACTAAGTATGAAATACCCCCAACTTGTATCCGTCGCCATATAAGGGTTAAGAGGCATTACCGGACATATCGGAACATATCACAAATATTTCACTAACATTAAACATTTACAACCATTCCATAGTGAAATAAACACATAGAGTCCCTTTAGAAGGTCTACGAGACCTTAAACATGCTTTAGAGAAGGTTCGGGACTAAACGGGACTAAACCAATCTCATACGGAAACTTTAAGGAACTTAGAAAATTATTCTTTCAAAATAGGGCACACACCCATGTGACTAGGCCGTGTGCCTCACACGGTCGTGCCTTGGTCCATGTCTCAGCCCATGTGCAAGAGCTAACTTGGGTCACACAGTCTGGCACACGCACGTGCTTCTTGCCCGTGTGGCATCCTGACTTGCTTCGAATTGCAACCTTGAGAGACGTGGTCAAGACATACGCCCGTGTGCTCAACCGTGTGGGAAAATATAGGCCATTTGCAAGGCAAATTTACCACCCATAATTTGGGTCATACCTACAAGCATCAAACAAGTATCAATTCATGTTCCAAAGGCAGCCCAAAACATACCAAAATCATGCACAATTTGACTCGTAACAACATCATTCATTCCTATATACAAATCTAACTCAAACATACCAATTCAAAGTACCAACTTCACATAAAGAACATGTGATTCATACATCATATTAATCCATTTCAATTCATACCATTTCTCATCATATCAATTTCCCAAATCAACCATGTAACTTACCAAATTTGAACATTTCTTTTGGCCATTCATGAGCACATCAAAACATGCCAAATTTTACATCACATAGCATGTATTAAATCACTCCATAATCACATTCATTATCAAGCCATATCACATGGCTATATTTACACATTTCAATACATAATCAAAGTTCCCTAGCCTATACATGCCATACTTTAATATGTACATTTTCAAAAGGTACCAAAATATAGTTCGATAGTGTGGTGATGATCCTCAATGATCTCCGAGCTTCCAGTAGCTTCAATAATCCATAAAACAATGCAAACACACACAAAGTAAGCTTTCAAAATCTTAGTAAGCCATATACAAATAAACTTATCACATAAACAATTACAAACTATTTCATTCATATGAACTATGGCATAACACAATAGCAAATTTATATTTCTCATCTAGCTTAATTGTTCATAACCACTTACTTACAAACATATCACATTTTCATGTAGCTCACATATCAAATGATCATATTCATACTTACCTTTCATTGCCAAATTTCATATACAGTTCATATTACTTGAAATGGATACATATTCACATATTCAATCATATCTCGAATGCCCATTGAACTGTTCGGAATCAATAAGGATACTCGGATAGCTCGTAAAGCTCATACAATGCCAACGTCCCAGACGTGGTCTTACATGTAATTAAATATCGATGCCTCTGTCCCAGACAGTGTCTTACACGAAATCATATACGATGCCAATGTCCCAGACATAGTCTTACATGTAAATCTCAAATTGATGCCAATATCCTTGTAACAGTCCGGTTTAAACCCTAGTCGGAATAGTGGTTTTGGGACCAGAAATCTGAGTCAAAACAATATTTTAATATTATTTTTTGTGTTTATTGTATGTGATTAAGCATGTGTTAAATTTTAGTGAATTAATTTGTCTGTTTGCGTGTTTAATTTGACATAAGGACTTAATTGTGAAAGATGCAAAATTTGCATGCTATATGTTAAAAGTAGTTATGTGTCATGTCTTTATAAATGTGAGGTCCTTATAATGCAATTGAACCATTGGGAATATGGATGGACATTAATGCCAAAGTTAGTGGAAATTATAATGTATTAATAAAGGTTAAAAATGTAAAATAGTAAATATGTTATAATTAAATAAAATAAAACATGAGAATTTGTGATTCATTCATCCATATTGCCAAAATATCAAATAAACAGGTATTTCAAGCTAAGTCTAAGCTTGATTCAAGGTATGTTTTGTTTCGGTTTTTGATAATTTCTACGTTTTTGTAATTGTTGCTTTGTATTATTCAAAACCCATGCTTCAATTTTCTAAATTGATGGTGATTTTGAAATATAACATTGATGAACACATGAACTTTGTGATGTTTGATGATGAAATATGAAAAATATGTTTTAGATTAACATGTTTTGTCTTTGGAGTTTTGGTGATTTTGAGTAATTTGGACTTAATTGAGAAAATAATATTTTAAGGGACTAAATTGTGAAATAAATGAAAAATATGGGTTTTTAGGGACCTATAGAGAATTCGGCTAAGTATGGGTACAAGCAAATTTTGTGTATTTTGTGATTTTTGTGAAATAGGGACTAAAATGTTAAAATGTGAAAATATGAGGGCTATCCTAAATATGTGTTATTGGATAGAATTGAATGAATTAGTGAATAAAAGAGTTAAATTTGAATATGTATAGATCAAGAACCAAAGAAAATAGACTTAGATTATGGGAAATCAAAAGTAATTGAGTAGCCAAGTTCGTTTATGTTATCCGAATCTGAGGTAAGTTTATATACAAATAAACGTATTTACATTGATATATATATATATATGTTCATATGAGAATTCATAATGATGAATGTGTATGAGATGATGAGTACATGAAATCCGAGATAGTATCGACATGTTGTCAACATCCGAAAAAGTCCCGTACGAGCCTAGGAATAGATAGGATTGCGTATGTCATGACATAGGTGTCCGATTCGAGATATCGTGTAAGACTACGTCTAGGACGTTGGCATCGATATGAGACATCGTGTAAGACCACGTCTGGAACGTTGGCATCGATTTGAGATTTACGTGTAAGACCATGTCTGGGATATTGGCATCATAATTTATTCGTGTAAGACCCTGTCTGGGACAATGGCATCTATATCTGAGTACATGTAAGACCACGTCTGGGATGTTGGCAGTGTACAACTATTCTGAGCACTCTGAGTGTCCTATTATATTTCGAATGGTTCAACGGGCAAATCCGAGAAACAAAAGACTATGTGAAATGTATAAATGAGTCAGGTACATTTGAATCGTACACTGAGTATATGTATGAAAGGTAAGTATATGTATGAATTTACCAAGGTGAAATATGTGTATATAATTGATGAGGAAAATATGATATATGTATGGATGTGCAATGAGCAAAAGTGATATTTGAGATATGATATGTGGGTGAGCAATGGCTAAGCAAATGAGCTATAGAAAATGATATGAATTTGTCATTGGAAAATATATTAATGGCATTGTATTATTGTGCTTATATGTATTTATGTTAAGTTTATTTGTATATGACTTACTAAGCTTTTGAAAGCTTACTTTGTGTGTTTGTTTGTTCTGTTTTTATAGATTGTCAAAGCTACTGAGGGCTTGGGGATCATCGAGGATCATCATCACACTACTCAAATCACATTTTGGTACCTTTTGAAAATGTATAAATGTTAAAGTATGGCATGTATAGGCTAGTTGATTTGGTGGATAAGTACATAGCCATGTGATATGGCTAGATAAATGATTGTGATATTAATGAGTGATCATGATATATGATGCATATTTTGGTATGGTATGATGGCTATTAAGATGATCAAAATTTGTGGTATGTTTATAAAGCAAAGTTGGTATCATATTGATGAGAAAATGTTATATTGTATTGATAAGATTGTGGATGAAACTTGTTTAGAAAAGATTGTTATTTAGTTGAGCTAATTGTTTCATAAGATGTTGAGTTTGAGATGCCTTTGAATGCTTAGAAAAGTTGTTTATTTTAGCATAAATTGAATTGGTATGATGCTTGTATGGATAGCCCATAGTGTGGGTGGCATTTTGGCCTTGAAAATGGCCTATAATTGCCCACATGGCGTGTCCCTCGTGGTTGTATTTCAAAACAAGTCAGACTCGACCATGAGCTAGACACATAGGCGCGTGACTGGCCATGTGGATCAAGTAAGTGTCGACCACGGGCTAGACACACGGGCATGTGACTAGTTGTGTGGTGCAACTCAGTAGCGACCACGGGTGAGGCACACAGGCGTGCCCACGGCCGTGTGGACAAGTCAGTATATATGCCCTGTTTTAACACGGCTTGACACACGGGCGTGTCTAAGGCCGTGGGAGGCACACGGCCTGCCCACACAGACGTGTGACCTCTGTAACTTAGAAAAATTTTTAAATTTTTGAGAATTTTTGTATGTGTTTGGTTTAGTCCCGGCCCCTTTTAAAAGCATGCTTTAGGTCTTGTAGACCTAATTAAGGGACACTTTGATTTGATTTGTTGATTTATGATATGAATTGTCCGTAAAAGAATTAGATTTGTCCGGTAACGCCTTTAACCTTAGACCGACAATGGTTACGGGTTAAGGGTGTTACATTTGGTTGGTATTAGAGCTGTGGTTTATTCGATTTTTAGACTAACGTAGCATCTAGAGTCTAGCTATACATGCTATATATATGAAATGTGATAGTGTGATGAATCCTGACGTGTAAAATATGTTTTTCGTATAGTAATAGATCTAGAAAGAGTCATAGCTGACGATGTTGAAAGTAACGCACCTACTCCCGCTCAAGAGACAGCACCATCTGATTCGAGACAGGCTACTAGTGGTCAAGAAGGAGAAGCTAAACAAGCTTTCTTCCAAATGATGAACGAGTGGTTCACTCAGTATGTAAGAAATAACTCGGCTATTTCACAACCTCCGCCCCACCTAATCCCCCTCAAACTTCAGTTGTTCCTCTGGTTATGAACTCGAATCTATTGAACAAACCTCCTGTTGATAAGATCCGCAAGTATGGGGCTGAAGAGTTCAGGGCCACTAGTGATGACGATGCCGAGAAAGCTGAGTTTTAGCTAGAGAACACTATCCGAGTATTTGATGAAATGTCACTAACACCTGAAGAATGCATAAAGTGTGTTGTATCTTTGCTACGAGACACAACTTATCAGTGGTGGAAGACCTTGATTTCTGTTGTTTTGAAATAATGAGCCACATGGGATTTCTTTCAGTCTGAGTTCAAAAAAGAAATATATCAGTCAGATATTCATTGATCAGAAATGAAAGGAATTTATGGAGTTGAAATAGGGTCGCATGTTTGTCACCGAGTATGAAAGAGAGTTTGTGAGATTAAGTTAGTATGCTCAAGAATGTGTATCGATAAAGGCAATAATTTGAAAAAGATTTGAAGATGGCCTTAATGAAGATATCCGTTTGCTTGTTGGGATTTTGGAAATAAAAGAGTTCGTTGTGCTTGTTGATCGAGTGTGCAAAGATGAGGCACTCGAGAAAGACAAAAGAAAAGCTGAGTCTGAAGTCAGAGATGTGAGAAAGAGATTTTTGAGAAAATCATTTCAGTCTACTTCAAAAAATTCAGAGATGAGCATAGCCGTTCTAGAACTAACGTGGGACATTCGAATCCTAGAGATCGAGCTAGATCACAGTCGAATTCTAAAGCTCCAGCTACATCGATAGCTAGTGTGGGAAATGTCTGATCCGAACAACCTGAATGTAAGCATCGTGGTAAAAGACATCCAGTTGGTTGTAGATTGAATGATCGAGCTTGTTTCAAATGTGGATCGTTAGATCATTTCATCCGAGATTGCCCAGAGTCTGTTAAGCAAGAGATTGTTCAAAATCTAAGATTTGATAATGTTTTAGCGAGAGTTAGGCCTTCCCGAAATGTAAGAAATGTCAGTGGTAGTCTGAGAACTACGAAAGACACTGTTTTGAGATCTGAAGCTCGAGCGCCTACCAGAGCATATGCCATTAGAGCTCGTGAGGAAGCTTCATCTCTAGATGTTATAACGGGTACATTTACTCTTTATGATACTTGTGTGATTGTTTTGATAGACCCAAGTTCTACACTTTCTATATATGCATGAACCTAGTATCCAGTAAGACTTTGCCTGTAGAGTCTACTGAATTTGTTATTAGAGCATCGAACCCCTTAAGTAAAAGTGTCCTGGTTGACAAAGTATGCAAGAACTCTCTGTTGATATTTCGAGATGTTTATTTTCCGGCTGATCTGATGCTTTTACCATTTGATGAGTTTGATATAATTTTGGGTATGGACCGGTTGATGTTGTATGATGCTGTTGTGAATTGCAAAAGAAAGACTATTGATTTTAGATGTCAGAATGATGAAATAGTTCGGATTGAGTCTAATGATTTGAATGGATTATCGGCTGTGATATTTGTGTTAAAAGCTCAGAGTTATGTGAAAAAGTGATATGAAGCTTATTTTGCTTATGTAATTGACTCAAAAGTGAATGAAAAGAAAGTTGAATCAGTGCCAATGGTTTGTGAATTCCCTGATGTATTTCCTGAAGAATTTTCGGGATTACCTCCGATACGTGAAGTTGAATTTGGTATTGATTTGTTACCGAGAACAACTCCTATTTCGATAGCTCCGTATAGAATGGCACCAATAGAGTTGAAAGAGTTAAAGTCACAGTTGCAAGAGTTGACTAACAGAGGGTTTCCAAGACCGAGTTTCTCACCTTGGGGTGCTCCTGTTCTATTTGTGAAAAAGAAAGATGGCACAATGAGAATGTGCATTGATTATCGTCAGCCGAACAATGTGACTGTAAAGAAAAAATATCCTCTGCCCAGAATTGATGATTTATTTAATCAGTTTAAAGGAGCCACTGTGTTTTCAAAGGTAGATTTGAGATCGGGATACTACAAGTTGCGAGTAAAAGATTCTAATATTCTGAAGACTGCTTTCAGAATGAGGTACAAGCATTATGAGTTTTTAGTTATGCCTTTTGGACTAACAAATGCTCCTGTTGTTTTTATGGATCTGATGAACAGAATTTGCAGACTGTACTTAGATCAATTTGTTGTTGTATTCATTGACGACATCTTGATTTATTCACGTGATGAGATTGAGCATGCTGAGCATTTGAGAATTGTTTTGCAAACTCAGTGAGATAAGCAATTGTATGCAAAGTTCAGTAAATGTAAATTTTGGTTGTGAGAAGTTGGTTTTCTGGGACATATTGTATCAGCCTCTGGAATACGAGTTGATCTGAGTAAGATTTCTGCTATTCTAGAATGGAAACCTCTGAATAATGTGTCTGAAGTCCATAGTTTTCTAGGACTAGCTGGTTATTATCGTTGGTTTGTAAAAGGATTCTTGATGATAGCTACTCCGTTAACTAGATTGCTCCAGAAAGATATGAAATTTGAATGGACCGATAAATGTCAGAAAATCTTTGATCAGTTGAAAACTTCACTGACTGAAGCTCCAGTTTTGGTACAACCGGAACCGGGTAAAGAATTCGTGATTTATAGTGATGCTTTGTTAAATGGTCTAGGATGTGTTTTGATGCAGGAAGGCAAAGTTATAGCTTATGTCTCGAGACAATTGAAGCCGCATGAAAAGAATTATCTGACACATGATCTTGAGTTAGCTGCGATTGTGTTTGCATTAAAGATTTGGCGCCATTATCTTTTCAGTGAGAAATGCCACGTGTTTTCAGATCATAAAAGTTTGAAGTACCCGATGACTCAGAAAGACTTGAATCTACGACAAAAAAGATGGTTAGAGCTGTTAAAAGACTATGAACTTATGATAGATTATCATCCGAGTAAAGTGAATGTTGTTGCTGATGCATTGAGTCAAAAATCACTATTTGCATTATGTGCTATGAATGCTCATTTAAATCTGTCTGATGATGGTTCAGTTTTAGCTAAGTTGAATGCAAAGCTATTTTTTTTTACAACAAATATGTGATGCTCAGCGAGTTGATAACGAAATACTAGTGAAACGAGCTCAGTGTGATTCAAATTCGATTTTGAATTTAGAGTTGATGATGATGATTTCTTGAGATTTTGAGATCGAATTTGTGTTCCGAGAAATCCAGAGTTAATACAGTTAATTTTGAATGAATCTCATAATAGTCGTCTATTTGTTCATCCGAAATGTATAAAAATGTATCATGATTTGAAGCAACACTATTGGTGGTCTGGTATGAAGAGAGAGATATCCGATTCTAATTCCCGAGTGGAAATGGGATAGAGTGGCGATGGACTTTGTTTCTTGATTGCCATTGACTCTGAGAAAGAAAGATGCAATTTGGGTCGTAGTTGATCGATTAACGAAATCTACCCATTTTATTCCGGTACGATCTGACTGCTCACTTGAAAAGTTAGATGAGCTTTACATTTCTGATATTGTGAGATTGCACGGAGTGCTGTTGTCTATTGTGTCTGACAGAGATCTGAGATTTACATCACGATTCTGGAAGAAATTGCAAGAAGCTTTGGGTACTAAATTGCATTTCAGTACGGCTTTTCATCCGCAGACGGATGGTCAATCCGAGTGAATCATTCAGATACTTGAGGATATGTTGAGATGTTGCATCCTTGATTTTAATGGTACATGGGA
The DNA here is from genome assembly GCA_025506655.1 of Gossypium rotundifolium. Classification (NCBI taxonomy): domain Eukaryota; kingdom Viridiplantae; phylum Streptophyta; class Magnoliopsida; order Malvales; family Malvaceae; genus Gossypium; species Gossypium rotundifolium. Next base: position 150,621,614 of record CP106728.1, read on the forward strand.
ACAATATTTTCCATTGATTGAATTTGCATATAATAATAGTTTTCAGTCGAGCATCAAAATGGAACCTTATGAAATTTGTACGGACGTAAATGTGGGACACCTCTGTATTGGACTGAGCTCAGTGAAAATAAGATACACGTGGTCGATTTGATAAAAGACATTGAATAGAAAGTGAAAGTAATCCGTGATAGTCTGAAAGCAGCGACTGATCGTCAGAAGTCCTATGCAGACTTGAAAAGAAAAGACATTGAATTCGAAATCAGTGATAAAGTATTTTTAAAAGTATCTCCATGGAAGAAAGTACTCAGATTTGGACGAAAAGGCAAGTTGAGTCCGAGGTTCATCGGACTGTATGAGATCATCGAACGAATTGGGCCAGTTGCGTATAGATTGTTTTTGCCACCTGAGCTAGAAAAGAATCATAATGTATTTCACATATCAATGCTTTGTCGATACAGATCCGATCCAACACATGTGATTACTCCTTCTGAGATTGAAATTCAATCCGATATAACTTATGAGGAAGAACCGATCCGTATCTTAGCTCGCAAAGTGAAAGAATTGCAAAACAAGAAATTTTTGTTAGTTAAAGTACTGTGGTATCGAAACGGAGTGGAAGAGGCTACGTGGGAGCCCAAATATGTAATGAGACAACCATATCCGAACCTGTTTAACGGTAAGATTTTCGGGACGAAAATCCCTAAGGGGGAGATTTATAATAGTCCGATTTAGACCCTAGTCAGAATAGTGGTTTAGAGACCACAAATCTGAGTCAAAAAATATTTTAATATTATTTTTTGTGTTTACTGTATGTGATTAAGCATGTGTTAAAGTTCCGTGGATTAATTTGTCCGTTTGCGTGCTTAATTTGACATAAGGACTTAATTGTGAAATATGTAAAATTTGCATGCTATATGTTAAAAGCACTTATGTGTCATGTCTTTATAAATGTGAGGTCTTTGTAATGCAATTTAACCATTGGAAATATGGATGGACATTAATGCCAAAGTTAGTGGAAATTATAATGTATTAATAAAGGATAAAAATGTAAAATAGTAAATATGTTATAATTAAATAAAACAAAACATGATAATTTGTGATTCATTCATCCATATTGCCAAAATATCAAAGAAAAAGAAAAGAAAGAAAGAAAGCTAGGTTTCAACTAAGTCTAAGCTTGATTCAAGGTATGTTTTGTTTTGGTTTTTGATAATTTCTACATTTTTGTAATCGTTGCTTTATGTTCTTCAAAACTATGCTTCAATTTTCTGAATTGATGGTGATTTTGAAATATACCATTGATGAACACATGAACTTTGTGATGTTTGATGATGAAATATGAAATATATGTTTTAGATTAACATGTTTTGTCTTTGGAGTTTTGGTGATTTTGAGTAATTTGGACTTAATTGAGAAAATAATATTTTGAGGGACTAAATTGTGAAATAAATGAAAAGTATGGGTTGTTAGGGACCTATAGAGAATTCAACTAAGTATGGGTACAAGCAACTTATGTGTATTTTTTGATTTTTGTGAAATAGGGACTAAAATGTCAAAATGTAAAATATGAGGGCTAATTTATAAATTACCCTAAATATGTGTTATTGGATAGAATTGAATGAATTAGTGAATAAAAGAGTTAAATTTGAATATGTATAGATCAAGAACCAAAGAAAACGGGCTTAGATCGTGGGAAATCAAAAGTAATTGAGTAGCCGAGTTCGTTTACGTTATCCGAATCCGAGGTAAGTTTATATACAAATAAACGTATTTACATTGATATATATATATATATATATATATATATATATATATATATATGTTCATATGAGAATTCATAATGATGAATGTGTATGAGATGATGATTACATGAAATCTGAGATAGTATCGACATGTTGTCAACATCCGAAAAAGTCCCGTACGAGCTTAAGAATAGATAGGATTGCGTATGTCATGACATAGGTGTCCGATTCGAGATATCGTGTAAGGCCACGTTTGGGACGTTGGCATCGATATGATACATCGTGTAAGACCATGTCTGGGACGTTGGCATCAATTTGAGATTTACGTGTAAGACCATGTCTGGGACATTGGCATCGTAATTTATTCGTGTAAGACCCTGTCTGGGATAGTGGCATCGATATCTGAGCACATGTAAGACCACGTCTGGAACATTGGCATTGTACAACTATTCTAAGCATTCTGAGTATCCTATTAGATTTCGAACGGTTCAACGGGAAAATCCGATAAATGAAAGACAATGTGAAATGAATAAACGATCCAGGAACATTTGAATCGTACACTGAGTATATGTATGAAAGCTAAGTATATGTATGAATTTACCAAGGTGAAATATGTGTATAGAATTGATGAGGAAAATATGATATATGTATAGATGTGCAATGAGCAAAAGTGATATTTGAGATATGATATGTGAGTGAGCAATGGCTAAGCAAATGAGCTATAGAAAATGATATGAATTTGTCATTGGAAAATATATTAATGGCATTGTATTATTGTGCTTATATGCATTTATGTTAAGTTTATTTGTATATGACTTACTAAGCTTTTAAAAGCTTACTTTGTGTGTGTGTTTGTTCTGTTTTTATAGATTGTCAAAGCTACTGAGGGCTTGGGGATCGTCGAGGATCATCATCACACTACTCAAATCACATTTTGGTACCTTTTGAAAATGTATAAATGTTAAAGTATGGCATGTATAGGCTAGTTGATTTGGTGTATGTTTGGGATAAGTACATAATCATGTGATATGGCTAGATAAATGATTGTGATATTAATGAGTGATCATGATATATGATGCATATTTTGGTATAGTATAATGGCTATTATGATCAAAATTTGTGGTATGTTTATAAAGCAAAGTTGGTATCATATTGATGAGAAAATGTTATATTGTATTGATAAGATTGTTGATGGAACTTGTTTAGAAAAGATTGTTATTTAGTTGAGCTAATTGTTTCATAAGATGCTGTGTTTGAGATGCCTTTGAATACTTAAAAAAGTTGGTTATTTTGGCCTAGTATGATGCTGGTATGGATAGCCCATAGTGTGGGTGGCATTTTGGCCTTGAAAATGGCCTATAATTGCCCACATGGTTGAGCACACGGGTGTGTGGCTCGACCGTGTACCTCGTGGCTGTATTTCAAAACAAGTTAGACTCGACCACGGGCTAGACACACGGGCGTGTGACTGGCCGTGTGGATCAAGTCAGTGTCGACCACGGGTTGGACACACGGGTGTGTGACTGGCCGTGTGGTGCAAGTCAGTAGCGACCACGGGTGAGGCACACGGACGTGTCCACGGCTGTGTGGACAAGTCAGTATGTGTGCCCTGTTTTAACACGGCTTAGACACACAGGCATGTCTAAGGCTGTGGGAGGCACACGGCCTAACCACACGGGCGTGTGACCTCTATAACTTAGAAAAAGTTTTAAATTTTTGAGAACTTCCATATGTGTTTGGTTTAGTCCTGGCCCCTTTTTAAAGCATGTTTTAGGTCTTGTAGACTTAATTAAGGGACACTTTGATTTGATTTGTTGATTTATGATATGAATTGTCCTTAAAAGAATCAGATTTTTCCGGTAACGCCTTTAACTTTAGATCGACGATGGTTACATGTTAGGGGTGTTATAGTCCCAGACGTGGTCTTACACGATAACTCATATCAGCATCCTATGTCATGACATATGTATCGTAACTATTCCTATGGTTCGTACGAGGCTTTTCGAATGTCATCACATTATCGGAATTTTCTTAGATTTTACATAATCAGATCCAATAGCCATTCATCACATTTCTTTAACATATAAGCAATAATAATTCAATCCAAACACATTTATTTGTATATAGACTTACCTCGTACAGATTCGGATGGAAATAAACGATTACTCGACCACTTTAGATTTCCCCCGATCTAATTCCATTTTCTTTGGTTCTTGATTTATACACATTCAAATTTAACTTATTCATTGCCCAAATCATTCAATTCAATCCATATACACATATTTAGGACATTTTACAAATTAGCCCTCACATTTTCACATTTTGACATTTTAGTCCCTATTTCTTAAAATCACAAAATACACATAATTTGACATTTTTCATGCTTAGCCAAATTTTCATGGAGTTCATTTAAATCCATATATTTCATTTATTTCACATTTTAACCCTTTAAATTCTCATTTTCACAATTTAGCCCATAATAATCAAATTCATCAAAAATCTCAATACAAAATACATTTATCTAGCTTCCAACACTTATTTTCTATCATCAAACCTCACAAAGCTTACATTATCAACAATGGCGCATCACACAATCATCAAAAATTTCTGAAATTTAGGCATGAGCTTGATAGAACACAAAGCAACTATCACAAAAATGCAAAAATTATCGAAAACTGATCAAAAACCATACCTCAATTAAGCTTAGCAATGGCCGAATGAAGTGAAAGCTTAAAACCTTTTCTTTTTCTTCTAAAATCAGTGGATGAACACAAATGACAACTAATTTGTCTTTGTTTTAATTAATTTATCTTTTATTTAACAAATTACTACATTAGCCTTTTTACTCTCATTTAAAATCTATTATCCTTAGACATTTATGTCCATCCAATATCCAAATGGTCTAATTACAACATAGGGACCTCACATTTAATAAACCATGTCAATTCGGCACACAACCAATTAGAACACAACTTTTACCTTTTATGCGATTAGGTCTTTTTTTTCAAATTGAGCACACAAAAGATCAAATTTTTATACGAAACTTTCACGCATGCTTAAGCACATACTGTAAACACGAAAATAATATTAAAAATATTTTTCTAACTTGGATTTATGGTCTTGAAACCACTATTGCGACTAGGGTCTAAATCGAGCTGTTACAACTCTCCTCCCTTAGGGATTTTCGTCCCCGAAAATCTTACCATTGAACAGATTCGGATATTTCTCTCTCATAGCATCTTCGGGTTCTCACGTAGATTCTTCGACCCTGTGCCAATGCCATAATACTTTCACAAACGAAATTTTCTTATTTCGCAATTCTTTAACCTTGCGAGCTAAGATACTGATCGGTTCTTCTTCATAAGTCATATCGGACTGAATCTCTATCTCAGACGGAGAAATTACATGCGAGGGATCTGATTTGTATCGTCGAAGCATCGATACATGAAACACATTGTGAATCTTTTCTAACTCAGATGGTAGCAACAGTCTATAAGAAACCGGCCCAATATGCTCGATAATCTCATACGGCCCGATGAATCTCGGACTCAATTTGCCTTTTCTGCCAAATCGGAGTATTTTCTTCCACGGAGACACTTTCAAAAATACTTTATCACCGATCTCAAATTCAATATCTTTTCATTTCAAATCTGCGTATGATTTCTGTCGATCAGTCGCTGCTTTCAGACTATTTTGTATCACTTTTACTTTATGTTCAGTCTTTTTTAATCAAATCAACCCCTTGAATTTTATTTTCAGTAAGTTCAGACCAATACAGAGGTGCTCAGCATTTCCTACCATACAAGGCTTCGTATAGTGCCATTTTAATGCTCGATTGAAAACTATTATTATACGCGAATTCAATCAATGGAAAATACTATTCCCACGTACCATCAAACTCAAGAATGCAACATCTCAACATATCCTCGAGTATCTAAATAATCCACTCAGATTTAACATCCTTCTGTGGGTGAAAAGCAGTACTTAAGTGCAATTTTGTACTTAAAACCTTTTGCAGTTTCTTCCAAAATCGCGAAGTAAACCTCGGATCCCTGTCAGACACAATAGATAGTGGCACCCCGTTCAATCTCACAATATTAGAAATGCATAACTCAGCTAACTTATCAAGTGAATAATCCGTTCTCACCGCAATAAAATGAGCTGATTTTGTCAATCTATCAACTATAACCCAGATTGCATCTTTCTTCCTCGGAGTTAGAGGCAAACCTGAAACAAAATCCATCGTCACTCTATTTCATTTCCACTCAGGAATCATAATCGGTTGTAACAAACCGGATGGCACCTAATGTTCAGCTTTAACTTGCTGACATATCAAATATTTTGAAACAAAATCAGAGATATCTCTTTTCATTCTAGGTCACCGGTAAAGTTGTTTCAAATCATTATACATCTTTGAACGTCCCGGATGAACCGATAAGCGACTGCTATGAGCTTCTTTCAAAATCAACTAAATCAGTTCTGGATTTCTCGGAACACAAATCCAATCTCGAAATCTCAGACAATTATCATCATCAACTTGAAATTCTGAATCAGAGTTCAAATCACACAAAGCTCGTTTAGCTAGCATTTCATTATCAACTTTTTGAGCATCACAAATCTACTGTAAGAACAACGGTCTTGCTTTCAATTAGGCTAAAATCGAACCATCATCAGATAGAACTAAATGAGCATTCATTGCAAGTAAGGCAAACAACGATTTCCGACACAAAGCATTAGCAATAACATTTTCTTTTCACAGATGATAATCAATCACAAGCTCGTAGTCTTTTAACAGTTCTAACCATCTTCTCTTCACAGATTCAAATCTTTCTGAGTCATCAGATATTTCAGAATTTTATGATCTGAAAACACATAACATTTCTCACTGAAAAGATAGTGGCGCCAAATTTTTAGAGCAAAAACGATCGCAGCTAACTCAAGGTCGTGCGTCGGATAATTCCTTTCATGCGGTTTCAATTGTCTCGAGGCATAAGCTATAACTTTGCCTTCCTGCATCAAAACACATCCCAGACCGATCAATGAAGCATCACTATATATCACAAGTTCTTTACCAGATTCTGGTTGTACTAGCACTAGAGCTTCAGTCAATAGGGCTTTCAACTGATCAAAGCTTTTCTGACACTTGTCAGACCATTCAAATTTCACATCTTTCTGAACCAATCTCATCAACAGAGTTGCAATCATCAAAATGCCTTTTACTAACCGTCGGTAGTAACCAGCAAGTCCTAGAAAACTACAGACTTCAGACATATTTTTTGGAGTCTTCCACTCTAAAATAGCTGAAACCTTGCTCGGATCAACTCGTGTACCGGATGCTGACACAGTATGCCCCAAAAAGCCAACTTTGCTCCACCATAACTCACATTTACTAAACTTTGCATACAATTGCTTATCACACAGAGTTTGTAGCGTAATTTTCAAATGTTCGGCATGCTCAATTTCATTACGCAAATAAATAAAAATGTCGTCAATGAATACAACAGCAAATCGATCTAAATACGGTCTAAAAATTCTATTCATCAAGTCCATAAAGACAGCAGGAGCATTTGTTAGTCCAAAAGGCATAACTAAAAATTCATAATGCCCGTACCTCGGTCTGAAAATAGTTTTCGAATGTCTGAATCTTTTACTCGCAACTGATAGTATCCCGATCTCAGATCTATTTTTGAAAACACAGTAGCTCCTTTCAGCTGATCAAACAAATCATCGATTTTGGGCAGAGGATATTTGTTCTTCATAGTCACTTTGTTTAACTGATAGTAATCAGTGCACTTTCTCATCGTGCCATCTTTCTTTTTCACAAACAGAACTTGAGTGCCCCAAGGGGAAAACTCGGTCGTGCAAACCTCTGTTTTTCAATTCTTGGAACTGAGACTTTAATTCTTTCAATTTTGTTGGAGCCATTCTATACGGAGCTATTGAGATAGGGGTCGTCCCCGGCACTAACTCAATGCCAAACTCAACTTCTTGTATCGGAGGTAATCCCGATAATTCTTCACGAAATACGTCAGGAAACTCACAAACAATTGGCATATATTCAACTTTCTTTTCTATCACTTTCGTATCAATCACATACGCAAGATAAGCTTCACATCCCTTTTTCACATAATTCAGAGCTTTCATCGAATATATTATTGCTGGTAGCCCATTTAAATCACTGGACTCAATCCATATTATTTCATCATTTTGACATCTCAAATCAATAGTCTTCCATTTGCAATTCACTACATCATCATGCAATGTTAGCCAATCCATACCTAGAATTATATCAAACTCATCAAAGCTTAATAACATTAGATCAGCCGGGAAACAGATATCTCAAAACATCAACGAACAATTCTTGCACACTTTGTCAACCAGAACACACTTGCCTAAGGGGTTCGATACTCTAATTACAAATTTAGTAGACTCTCTAGGCAAAGTCTTACTGGATACTAAGCTCATGCATATATATGAATGAGTAGACCCTAGATCTATCAATGCGATCATAGAAGTATCATAAAGAATAAAAGTACCAGTAATGACGTCTGGAGACGAAGTTTTTTTGCGAGCGCGAATAGCATAAGCTCTGGCATGTGCTTTCGCCTCAGATCTCGCAGCTAAATCTTTCTCTGGCTACCACTCACATTTCCTGTGTTTCTGGGAGGTCTACCCTAGCTGAAGTGTTATTCGATTTCAGATTCTGTACAATCTCTTGCTCAACAGACTCAGGACTGTATCGGATAAAGTGATCTAAAGATCCACATTTGAAACAAGCTCGATCATTTAATCGACAATTTTTCAGATGTCTTTTACCATAATGTCTACACTCGGGTTGCTCAGATTTGACATTTCCAACACTTGCAATTGAAGTAGCTGGAGCTCGGAAGCTCGAATGTGATCTCGCACGATCTCTACTTGAATGTCCCACATTAGCCTTTGAACGGCTATAATCATCTTGAAATTTCTTTGATACCGATTGATATGACTTACTCTTTGTTCATTTTTGCACCTCTTTAGCTTTCAAATCAGCTTTTCTTTTCTCTTTCTCGAGTTCATCAGCTTTGCACGCTTAGTCAACAAGCACAACGAATTTTTTTATTTCCAGAATTCTGACTAACAAACGTATATCTTCATTCAATCATCTTCAACCTTTTACACATTATTGCCTCAGTTAAGACACATTCTTGTGCATACTGGCTCAGGATCACAAATTCTCGCTCGTATTCTGTAAAAGACATATGACCCTATTTCAATTCAAGAAATTCTTTGCGTTTTTTATCTATAAATCTCTCATTGATGTATTTCTTTCAAAATTCGGTCTGGAAGAAATCCCAAGTAATTCATTCTCTCGGAACAATAGAATTTAGAGTTTTCCACCATTGGTAAGCTGTATCTCTCAACAAAGAAATGACACATTTAACACATTCATCAGGGGTACATGACAACTCATCAAATACTCGAATTGAATTCTCAAGCCAGAACTCGGCTCTCTCAGCATCATCATCAGTGGTAGCACAGAACTCTTCAACCCCATATTGTCTAATCTTATCAATCGGAGGTTTATTCAGACAAATTAGATCTCCAACTTGGGGAGCTACGGGAACTTGCGGGGATGGAGGTTGAACAACAGCCGGATTTGCTCTAACATACTACGTGAACAACTCATTCATCAATTGAAAGAAGGCTTGTTTAGCCTTTCCTTCCTGACCGCTAGTAACTGGTCTAGAATCAGACGGCGCTATCCTTTGACCGGAAGTAGGCGCATTACTTAACATCGATAGCTACGACTCATTCGGGATCCATTTACTATAAGAAAAACACATTTTATTTGTCAGGATTCATCACACTATCACAGTTCAAATATATGGCATGTATAGCTAGACTCACATACACTAAGTTAGTCCTAGAATCGACTAAATTGTAGCTCTGATACCAATAAATTGTAACACCCCTAACCCGTATCCGTTGCCGGACAAGGGTTAAGAGGCATTACCAGACATATCGAAATATATCACAAATATTTCACTAACATCAAACATTTACAGCCATTCCATAGCGAAATAAACATATAGAGTCCCTTTAGAAGGTCAACGAGACCTTAAACATGCTTTAGAGAAGGTTCGGGACTAAACCGAACTCATGAAGAAACTTTACAGAATTTAAAAAATTTTTCTTTCAAAACAGGGCACATGCCCGTGTGACTAGGCCATCTGCCTTACACGGCCGTGCCTTGGACCATGTCTCAGCTAATATGCAACACTAACTTGGGTCACACGGTCTGGCACACGCCCGTGTTTCTTGCCCGTATGGCATCCTGACTTGCTTTGAATTGCAACCTTGAGAGACATGGTCGAGACACACGCTCGTGTGCTCAACCATGTGGGAAATTATAGGCCATTTGCAAGGCCAATTTGCCACCTATAATTTGGGTCATACCTACAAGCATCAATTCATGTGCCAAAAATAGCCAAAAACATACCAAATCATGCACAATTTGACCCATAACAACATCATTCATTTCCATATACAAATCCAACTCAAACATACCAATTCAAAGTACCAACTTCCCATAAAAAACATGTGATTCATTCATCATATTAATCCATTTCAATTCATACCATTTCTCATCATATCAATTTCCCAAATCAACCATGTAATTTACCAAAATTGACCATTTCTTTTGGCCATTCATGAGCACATCAAAACATGCCAAATTTTACATCACATAGCATGCACTAAATTTACTCCATAATCACTTTCATTATCAAGCCATATCACATGGCTATATTTACACATTGCAATACATAATCAAAGTTCCCTAGCCTATACATGCCATACTTTAATATGTACATTTTCAAAAGGTACCAAAATATAGTTCGATAGTGTGGTGATGATCCTCGACGATCCTCGAGCTTTCAGTAGCTTCGATAATCTATAAAATAATGCAAACAAACACAAAGTAAGCTTTCAAAAGCTTAGTAAGCCATATACAAATAAACTTATCATATATACAACTATTTCATTCATAATGAACTTTGGCATAACACAATAGCAAATTCATATTTCTCATCTAGCTCAATTGTTCAAAACCACTTATTATAAACATATCACATTTTCATGTAGCTCACATATCACATGATCATATTCATACTTATCTTCCATTGCCAAATTTCATATACAGTTCATACGTACCTGAAACGGACACATATTCACATATCCAATCATATCTCGGAATGCCCATTTGAATTGTTTGGAATCAATAAGGATGCTCGGATAGCACATAAAGCTCATACAACGCCAACGTCCCAAACGTGGTCTTACATGTAATTAAATATCGATGCCTTTGTCCCAGACAGGGTCTTACACGAAATCATATACGATGCCGATGTCTCAGACATGGTCTTACACGTAAATCTCAAATCGATGCCAATGTCCTAGACGGGTCTTACACGATAACTCATATCGAAATCCTATGTCATGACATATGTATCCCAACTATTTTTATGGTTCTTACCGGGCTTTTCGGACGTCATCACATTATTGAAATTTTCTCTAATTTCACATAATCAGCTCCAATAGCCACTCATCACATTTCATTAACATATAAGCAATAATAATTCAATCCAAACACATTCATTTGTATATAGACTTGCCTCGTACGAATTCGGATAGAAATAAATGATTACTCGACTACTTCAGATTTCCCCCGATCTAATTCCGTTTTCTTTAGTTCTTGACCTATACACATTCAAATTTAGGTTATTCATTCACCAAATCATTCAATTCAATCAATATACACATATTTATGGAATTTTACAAATTAGCCCTTATATTTTCACATTTTGACATTTTAGTCCCTATTTCTTAAAATAACAAAATACACATAATTTGACATTTTTCATGCTTAGCCGAATTTTCATGGAGTTCGTTTAAACCCATATATTTTATTTATTTCACATTTTAACCCTTCAAAATCTCATTTTCACAATTTAGCCCATAATAATCAAATTAATCAAAATCCCAATACAAAATACATTTACCTATCTTCCAACACTTATTTTCTATCATCAAACCTCACAAAGCTCACATTATCAATGATGGAACATCACGCAATCATCAAAAATTTTTGAAATTTAGGCACGGGTTTGACAGGACACAAAGCAACTATCACAAAAACGTAAAAATTATCGAAAACAAATCAAAAATCATACCTCAATTAAGCTTAGCAATGGCGGAATGAAGTGAAAGCTTAAAACCCTTTCTTTTTCTTCTAAAATCGGTGGATGAACACAAATGACAATGATAAACCATAATATGTTCATATTTTAATCCCACATTTAGCATACTTTTGGATGATTTATTCCCTGAATTGTGGAATTTGGTGCTCCTAATCCTTTAATTTCATGTTTTATACTTAGGAGAGCACCGAAGGATGAAAAGAACGAGAAACAGGCCAAAAAAAGAGAAAATGGGCCAGAGTACGAAATCAAAATGGCCTGGGCCCGAGACACACAGCCGTGCCTCTTTAGCAGATCTGACCACGGGCTGGATTCGATTCACACGGTCGTGCCACACGGTGTGTCCCTGCTGCAGCAAAGAAGAGTTTCATTTGGATTAGGGTACTAGAGGCAAAGAAAGACATTCCAAAAGCCTATATAAATACCCTAGAGGCCAACCTTCAGGGGGTGTTCAGCTAGGCCAAGGAGTCAAGCCAGAGAGGCCGAATTGTGGGGTTCACTCAAAGAAATCCAGTTGATCCATCTCAAAAGTTGAAATCACACTCAAGGCTGAGGATCTCTCCTTCAATTCCTTCAGGGGTTTTAGGGTTTTCTTTATGTTTTGTTATTTTTCTTCTAAGATGTATTCTTTTTTTATTATGAACTAAACCCCTTAAATACATGAGGGGGATGAAACCTAAGACGGATCTTGTTATTGTTTTCTGAACTATATGATAAATACTTGATTTGTTCTTAACTATGTGTTCTTAATTCTTGCTTTGATATTTCAGGATATTGATTCAAGTATTGATGTGTTTAGGCAGAGGAGGAATATTCCCTATTTAAGAGTAGATCTAGCATAGTTAAGCGAAATTGATCGCAACCCTAGAGATAGGATGACGAAAATCTGTCGGATTAGGGTCAAACCTAAAATGGGAGTCCATAGATCGAGTTAATGCAATTCTAGGGATTTTAATTGGAAAGAGATTTCAATTAATCAACCTAGGGTTAGACGTTAGTAGACTCGAGAGAGGTATTAATATAAATTAAGGAATCGTACGGATCAAGTCAAATGAATAAATCGTCTGGTTCAGAGTTAGATAACAAGTGAAGTCTAGGTGGATTCTTCCTCGGGTATTATTTTAATCAATTGGTTTTTCCCACAAGTATTTCCCCAATTCCTTCTCTGTGTCTTAGCATCTTTAGCTTAGTAGTTAGTTAATTTTAGATTAAATAACAATTCCTTAATTCTTAGGCTAAAAAGAAGAAGAAAGTTAGTATTAGTACTTTTGGTTCCCTTGGGTTCGACAATCCAGTCTTGCCACTAAACTATACTACTGTTTGATAGGTGCGCTTGCCTCAATTGTGGTGATAGTTAGTTTCTAGGCTCGATCATTCATTATATAAATTGTAAGACTTTTTCCACCACCATCAGACAACTAATTTGTCTTTGTTTTAATTAATTTATCTTTTATTTAACAAGTTACTACATTAGCCTTTTTACTCTCATTTAAAATCCACTATCCTTAGACATTTATATCCATCCAATATCTAAATGGTCTAATTACAACATAGGGACCTCACATTTAATAAACCATGTCAATTCGGCACACAACCAATTAGAAACAACTTTTACCTTTTATACGATTAGGTACTTTTTCTCAAATTGAGCACACAAACGATCAAATTTTTATACGAAACTTTCACACATGCTTAATCACATATTGTAAAAATGAAAAATAATATTAAAATATTTTTTTAACTTGAATTTGTAGTCCCAAAACCACTATTCTGACTAGGGTATAAATCGAGTTGTTATAAAGTAAGATCCCAAGAAAAGGAGGTAAGTCAAGTTTGACTACTTAAATACCAAGTTTTTCCTAGACAGATCCAATCCTAGACATGTACATATCTATTGCTACACTTTTTATTTTGCAAATTATTCAATTTTATTAATAATTTCAACCTCTTGTTTTATTATGCGAGAAATAAAAATATCTTAAGAAAGCCTAAGTCTAAAAACTTAAAATATCCTAAAAATAAAATAAAATAGACTAAAGACAAGATCTCCCCTTTTTTTTTAAATTTATTTGTAGATCATTCAGTATCTGACGCATCTTCTACTTCATCGTCCTTGTTTTTGCTTAAATCGCCTCGTTCTTTCTTCGACATTGGACTCCATGGATCAAATATAAAGTCTGGAAATTCAGGCACAAAAACAAATGCGTTGTGAAACATTTTCTTAAAAGCATCTCTAAATAGGTCATCTCGTATTTTTTTAGTATCTCCAATAACCTTGTTGCTACCACTGCATATGATGCATTAAATCCATCAACTTTGACAACTAATCTTGATGATTTGGGCGAGGTGAATGAGTTATAAATGTTGGGGTAGCAATGTGAGGTTCAACAACTGGATCAATTTGCTCTGCCAAGTTAGGAATTTCAACTGGTTGCACTGGTTCTGATTCTATAGGAATTTCCTCTTTTTCGATGTCATCGATCAACTCAACTTACGTTTGAAAGATAGAATTTCCTGCTACTCGGAAAAGGTTCCAATCTACGATTATGCCTTGACTATATCCTATCTTCTTTACGTTCGCACGAATTTTAGCTTTCAAACATAAAATTGTTATCATAAAGGGAAAATAAGCTGGACCAGAACGTCTAGCGGTATAGTTTCAAATTTCTTTAAGAATGATCTTGCCCAATTTAAGGGTTTTTACTGTCATAATCGAGTATAACAAGACCATTCGTTCTACTGAAATGTAGTCTCATGTGAGATAGGCATAAGACTAAATCGGACAAAATAAAATCATACATTCGTTAATGGGGTCAAGTATTCTCTACGATAAGTATGAGTCTCGCGTTTTGACGCAGTCTATTTAGAACCCAAAACTGTGAGTTCTTGTAGAATAACTTGCAATTTTTCTATCTCAATATTCTCCTTTAAGAAAGAATATTCATCGTCTTAGAAATCAGGTAAATCATAAAATTCATTAATAGAACTTGAGTTTAGAGGTACTTTAATTCCTCAGACCAAAAACTTTAGTTAGGGCACTTGAGGTCAAATTTGCATAAAATTCTGAACTAACTCGTTATCCTCACTTTGGTCTTTTCTCACAAAACACTTCCCGCTTTAAAGCTTAAGCAACTTTTCGAATGCTTGCCATGAAATCAGTATAGTTACTTTCGTTCAAAGTAAATCCTTTCTTTGGAAGCATTTGTTGATTTTTAAATATGCTCTCGTATCTTGCCTTAGCTTCTTTGGAATGGAATTTGTTTTATGATTCTTCGACTTGGACCAAGGATCGAGTTCTTTTATAAGACATGATTCGACCTAAATACTACATGAGATGGAAACAAATGATAATTTCCCAAAATTTAATTAGAATAAAATATTAACAATTCATAAAATTGAAAAGTTAAATAATTAAATCAAATTAAAATTTGGGAAGAAATTTTTACCACCTTCGTAATTAACTAGATAAGAACTTAATAAAATAAAAAAAAGGTGAAACAATTGGTGTTGGGTTAGGTTTGATTGGTGGAAGATGGTAGTGTGCTGGCTTGAAGGTTGCAGCAAGGTGCAACAATTTGTGGCAGTGACTTGGTGCAAGGAATGCAAGGGTGCAAGCGGTAAGGTGGGAGGCTGTTATGCATGGAGCAAGGGCATGCATAGGATAGTGCGACAAGATCAGAGGCACGTGACTGCTACTAGGTGCGCTAGGTGTTGTGGCTGCAACAATAAGATTAGAGTCAACCCTACGGAGGATCAAGCCTTTACCAGAAGAATCACCTATGACAACCACTGGCGAGGAAGACCAGCGTCGTACACATAGCCTACAAGCTATGTAGAAAAGGTGTGGGGGTTCATCTCTCATTCCCACGAAAATGGCGGCCAAATCGTCAGTGGCATTATAGGGTCATGCCTTTTCAACGAATAGTACTACCTGGGATCCACCCCAACTGCAAGATTCGCGGGCCTATAGCCATTAGGGCATTGATTCTTTGAGTAGAAATAAATGACGTTCCTAACGGTGATGAGCTCCTCCAGCTCTAGTAAACGACCCAATTTTGACCGATTAAATTGATCCTCAACAACCTCATTATCAAGTGGCTGCTTGCAAGTACAGATGAACTCTTGGGGGATGGACCACTATGTCGGGAAACCAACCCACCCTTCAGCCTACTCCTTACCCAGATAAATTTATTTCTGTTGAGGTGGATGTTTGAAGCCTAGTTCCTAACGATTGGTTCGCGTCCTTGGCGAGTACTGAAGTGTACCATCCTAGCTAAGACATCCCGAGTGGTAACCTTTAGTTGATAAATTTGTTAGAATACGCCAAGAATGGGTGGCCAATTCCTCAGACTATAGTTAATGAAGTATGCAATTAGATCCCACCAAGATAAATCGACAAGTTGTCCCAATGCAATTCCGTATTTGTTTGGAACAACACAAAAGAATGGATGCAGTGGGAGGTGAAACCCAGCCTCGAACATATAAAGGAGAAGGATGATACCATCAGTGCTATCACTAAGCCAACACTCTCCATGGACTATGTTTAAGTAATAAGAAAAATTGGATATTTGTACTCCTCGAACATCCAGATGTCTGACCATCTCATCTCTGGTCGTTGACCACTGAAAGAAAGAGGTCTCTACTATGATGTTTACACTACACCAAAACATACTTTTAGCGGCGTTTTTAGTGGCGTTTTAAAGAAAAACGCCGCAAATATTATACATTAGCGGCTTTTTAAGGAAAATGCCGGAAAAAAAAGATCATTAGTGGCATTATTAGTAAAACGCCGCTAAAAAGGACATATTGCGACATTTATTTGTAAAACGCCGCTAAATTTGTGGCGCTTTTGGTAAAACGCCGCTAAAATTCTGATCATTAGTGGCGCTTTTGTGAAAACGACAGAAAAAGTCTGAACATTAGTGGCGTTTTTGTCAAAACGCCGCTAAAAGTCTGAACATTAGCGGCGCTTTTGTCAAAACGCCGCTACAAGTCTGAACATTAGCGGCGCTTTTGTCAAAACGCCGCTATAAGTCTGAACATTAGCGGCGCTTTTGGGAAAATGCCGCTAAAGGTTAATTTTTTTGAACTTTAGTGGCGTTTTTTAGAAACGCATAAAAAAATATTTAATTTTAGGGTTAATGATTTAGGACTTAATTAAGGTTTAATGTTTGTAGTTTATAGTTTTAGGGTTTATGATATAATGTTCATTATTTTGGGATAATGGTTTATTTTTATAGTTTAGGGTTTATTGGTTTCGAATTAAGTTTAGGGTTTAGAGTTTTTAGTTTAAGGTTTAGTGTTTTCTCGTTTAGGGTTTATGTTTTATTATTTATTTAAAGGTTTATAGATCATGGGTTTTGGATCATGTACTTATGGATTACGGTTTAAGTGTTGGGGTTTAGGGAATAGGTTAAGGGTTATGGGAATATGGTTTGGGGCTTGTTAATCTTGAGGGTTATTGTTTTATGGTTTAAGGTTTAGGAGTTATAATTTAATTTTTAAGTTCTCTGAGTTACTATTTCAATTGTTTAGGGTTTAGGGATACTATGCATGGTTTATAGTTTATAGTTTATAGTTTAAGGTTTAAGGGTGTATGATTTAGGGTATAATTTTTATAGTATGAATATTTTGTGGCATATTTTACCCAAAATATATGGTAGCTCAACAGAAACTCAATTACTGCCTTAATGGATGAATTGAATTAGTTTATTAATAATTTCAAAAAAAATAAAAATGCACCCCTTCCTAAAAGAATCTCTCTACTCAGCAGAGGGTGAGCAACTTGTTTCTTTTACTTTAATATTTTTTGTTAGGTGAAGGGTGAAAGCATGCTTTGCTAACTTTTGCTTTTCCTTGTTCCCTTTTTACATCACCAGCTGAAGCTGTTCTTTACATTTGAATGGGATATAAATTATTTGCAGCACCATGCGTGCGTGTGTGAACTATTAACCTCGTATGCCGTACATCAACTGCCTTCTGGTTTTTTCAATCCTATATCTGCCCAAATGATTTTTTTTTTTGTTCTTACCAATCTTGGGTAATCCCACATATAAAACAACGAGAACTTCAATTATGAAAAATGATTTTCCATTGGCCAAAGTAAATTTCTAGGCTGAATCAAAAACAAAATTCGAGCAAGGAGATGTTCTATAAGATGGATATTGGGAAGTGGAAATCCATATGCATTCCTCTTACTTTTCTCTTTACATTTACAAATGAAAATTTTAAGTCATTGTTGGCACCCCATTTGAGCCAAATTCTAAGCATCAATTTTTTCTTATCTATTTAAAAGTAAGGATAAATCAACTCTAGATTTTGGATACCTTTATGATGTTGACTTTGCAATGGCATGCCTCTATTTGGCTTCTTTTGCCTACAGCTTGGGTGGCCTGATTCATATAAAATATTTAGATTATTTTTTAAGTTTAGGTTCGCCCAAAAATAAGTTTATTTTTTACTCAAGCCCGATCTAATTTTAAATTAATAAACTTGAGTTTGGCTTGATCCACTCATATTTAATTTTTAATTAAAATATTTTTTTAAAATATAATACTAAATGCACTAAAAAATAATAAAGATTTTATTATATTAAAAACACATATAAATATTATAATATTTTATTATATCAAATAAAATTTTATATTTTTATATTTTCAGTTGGATTATTTAGTTGGGTAAGGTCTTTGACATATTTTATTGAAAATTTTAAAATAAAAAAAAGGAAGCTAGGTACCCATTCACCTACCTTGTTACTGAAACTTGAATATAGAGCAAACCCAGATCTGGTAATGTTTGTTTGGTAAAAAAAAGGCCTAGGGTGCTGAATTTGTATGAAAATCTTGGTAATTATTAGTTTATGTTGAATGAAAAGAGAAAAAGGCAAGGTTGATGGTGAAAGGGTTGCCATTGATGTTCATGAAATAACACAAATAATTGTCATTTTTTAAAACAAAACATTTAGTCTTAACATAAATAATTTATTTTTGTTCATTTTCAAACTTTTAACTTTAAAATATGTAAAAAAAAAAAAAGGAGGAGATTGAATCGTCCAGATTCCAACCCTAAACTTACTTTTACGTAAAAAAACAATATTTTAAACACTCAATTTAGCTTACATCACAACTTTTTAACTTTCCTTCTTTTTATTATAAACAAATTTATTGCATTCATTCTTATAATTTTCAACTTTTGATTAGATTGACCTTTGTTTTTTGTTATATAAATTTAATAAATTGATTTATAAATTATAAAAAATAAAAGAATATACTATTGAAGCTTATAAATATAAAAGGCAGTGATTGTCCACTCCACTTATCTTGTACCGACAAACAAACAACAAATTAAGGTTAGTAAAAAAATGGATTTGCTGAATACAAATAAATAAATAAATAATTTAAAAAGCAGTAGTGGTTGAATAAGCAAAGAGCAAACACCGACACTTTGCTGTTGAGCAAACTCAATGGGTCTATCTTAGACCATTTCTATATTTTGATGAAACACAATGCTCACATAAAAAAAGTCTATTTATTTGTATCCCTAAATCATACAATATAGGTTTAGCAAAAACGCACCACTTTAGCCAAAACGGTGCTGTTTTGGATGTGCTTGTTAGAAAGCGTTAGCGGCGTTTTGATGAAAACGCCACTAAAGATCGAGAATTAGCGGCGTTTTCTAAAGCGCCGCAAAATGTAAAGTTATACGATGTCATTTTGTTTTATCCATTCCGAGACCCTTATTGGACGACATCGTTTTGTCAAAATTGAAAAAATTTTAGTGGCACTAGTGAATAAACGCTAAAACTCGAGACATTAGTGGCACTAGGGTGCAAACGCAGCAAAATATATTTATTATTGAGCAAAACAGCGTGTTTTTGTCCGTGTTCAGTTTTATCCCCAATCCAACCCCGAAAAACTTTGTTGTTTTCCTCTGATAGAAAACCCTAAATCCCTAAGGCCATCTGCTTCCTCTGTCTCATCTCCTTTGCCGCATCACCTTCCTCTGTCCCATCTGTTTTAAATAAAAAATTATCCATTTCGGCGATTCAAAACCCTAATCTGTATGTTTGATCGGATTTCGCAGCAGGGAAAGAAAAAGTCAAGGTAACGATTACTTGAATTTTTGTTATGTTTTTATTATGTTAACTGTGTATTTTGATTGATGCTGCTGCTGCGTTTGTTTAATTGGATGTTAAATTTTGAACTTTTAAAGAAGCTATGACTTCTTTTTTGCTCCTTTTCAAATAATATGCAGGTCTATCATTATTTTGCATCTACTAATGGTGCCGCTTTTACCTTTATAGTCTTGAAACTAATTTAGCTTGCTTTTACATGCTACCCAAGTCGTTGCATGTTCGCTTGTTTATAAAAGGACATGCTTCGCAATCGGTGTCATTCTAAATGCTTCGATTTAGTTTTCACTGCAGCTTGAGTGCCTCTTGTAATTTGGTTATGTGAATGGATAATAGCATTTCATGTTTTCATTATTAAATATTATTTTTAATCATAAACAATTGTTTTCTTTCTTTAATAAATTAAAGGAGAAAAGATTTATATATCTAAGCCCATTCTTCATAATACGTTGGTCGTGAATAAACTATTTCTATTTATTTATTCAAGAAAAGGAGCTTAATTGAAATTTTAGGAAATAAATCCAAGTTATCTCAATTGTATTTCAGATGCATTCTTAATCCTCAATGAAACCCATGATTCTTAGACTAGAATCTTGTCCAATATATCTATGTAACAATTTAATAGTCATAAGAATCATTTAACCAAGAGGATTCTTTCGGACTAGTGGTATTCCTTCCATTTACCACCACCACTCCTTAAGGCTAATGGTAATCGATCCGAGATACCTTTACATTCTTTGGTTTGATTAGAGTAATGTTGTCTTTGGATTTTGTCTTAAGCTCATTAATTCAATAGCTAAACATCTTGGACTCTTGCAGGGTATATTTATTGTCAATGGAGAGTCTTACATTGTCTTGGAGGATGCAAGCCTTCATCATACTCATATATGCTCTAATAAACTCTTTTGCTTCACCACTAAAGTAATATTAGCATTTCTTCTTATTCCTTTTATATGTTAGGTTGTACACTTTCGGTCTCGGAACTTGAATAAAATTTTGTGCATTTGTATGTGGTTCTTTGTTGGAGAATTTATCGATTGCCTAGACAATGATTGGGATCTAATTAGATTTTTAGGTGTATGCGCATTGAGATGATGTACATTATTTGTATGCTACATCTCTTTTGGAATATTGAAGACATTTACAATGAAGGAATCTTTTGGAAATGAAATCGAGCTTGTTTAATAGATATGTGAAACTGTTGGAAGGGAAGAAAAGAGTTGAATGTCATGGCATTTTATGTTATGCTGTTTATAAACTGTTGTTCAATATCGGTTTCATTCATGTTACAATGTGAACATAAGGTTTGCTGTTTTCTGTGTACTTATTTTCCTTGAAGTTTACTCAATATGCTTGACTGGTTTTTGACATTCCCAAACTGCTTCACTCTCTTTATCTCTCTCTCTCACGGGCATTCATTCCTGGTTTAGAATTTTATCTGCAATGATAAATGATTATATTGTTTACTAAATCATCCTTCCTATTTTTTTTTCTAGTATATTTGAAATTTGTTTGATTACGGTATTTGATCTCAAGAAGTTGGCGGCACCATTTCGACATTTCTAGGGTTGTCTTCATTTGGCATTTTCGTGTTCTCTAAACATTTCTTAGAGGTGCGTATATGTTTGTTTAAGCGATTTGCTTGGTTTAAATTTTTGTTTTACAAATTGCTAAAGTTAATCAATTCATAACATGTGCCAATGTTCGTTGAAATTAAAAATGGTTTGGATTCGAATATCTAATTCCTTTAAGGTTGTTTATGAAATTCAATACTAATCCTACTTGAATATGTCAAACATCTGCTTTTTTGCTCAACGTTTCCCCTTTTTTGCTAATCAGTAGAGGTTAATTTTACTCAACGTTTCCCCTTTTTTGCAGCTTACGAGAAGGAATCGAGTTTTCTTGTTGATCGAGGAACCGACTGTTTCATCATTAAGAGGTATGTTACTGATTCGATCTTAAATACGGTTGTCATTGAGTTTGATTTGAATATTTTTTTGAAGTAAATTTTTTTCCCCATTCTTGATTTTGTTGACAAACTTTTTACGAACTTAATATTTTAAGAACTGATTCGATCTTAAATTATAAAGTGAAATAATTTTTAAAACATCAAATTAAGAGGTATTTTCTTGAAAGTTTTTGTTGGAAGTGAAATAATTTTATTATATTAAATTATAAAGTGAAATAATTTTTAAAAACATCAAGTTAATACAAATAATTTGAATACTATAATTATATATGTATAAAAATATATAAAATACTAATTATTAAAATATATAAAATTAAGCTTTAATAATAATATAGTAATATATTATATAACTATTATCAAACATTGCGACCGATTACCTAAATCCGATTTAAACCCTAAAACCTAAACCCCTAATCCTTAACCTCTAAACCACTAACCCCTAAACTTTAAATCCCAAAACCCTAAACCCCTAACCCTTAAACCCTAAACCTTAACCCCTAACACTTAAATCCTAAACCCTCAAACCCTAAACCCTAACCCCTAACATTAAACCCATAAACCCTAAACCCTTAACCCTTAACCCCTAAACACTAACCCCTAACCCTAAAACCCTAAACCCTAAACCTTAAAACCTTAAAACCCTAAAACCTTAAAACCTTAAATCCTTAAACCCTAAACCATAAACCCTTATACCCTTAACCTTTAACCCTAAACCTTAAACCCTAAACCTCTGACCCTTAACCATAAACCTTAAACCTTAAACCCTTAACCCCTAACCCTAAACCTTAAACCCTAAACCCTAAACCCTAAACCCTTAAACCCTAAACCTTAAACCTTTAACCCCTAACCCTTAACCCCTAACCCTTAAACCCCTAACTTATAACCTTTAACCCCTAATTTTAAGTTAATATCAAACTTCATAACTTACATAAAACTTGTATAATTTTAAGAAAAAGATTCAAAGTATATAGGCTGGAAACCTGACGGGTTGCCTTATATCTCACTGTTAGATATAACGATCCTTCCTAGGTGTAACAATGCCACATACGATGGATCTTAACGAAACACCGAATTAAATATCGAAATAATATAACATTTATTAAACCCTTAAACCTTACACCATTGAAACCCTAAAACTTTCAAACCTTAAAACCTTAAATCCCTAAACCCTAAACCCCTAAACCCTTAACCATAAACCCATAAACCCCTAACCCTTAACCCTAAACTTTAAACCCTATACCCTTAAACCTTAACTATAAACTTTAAACCCTAAACCCATAACCCCTAACCCCTAACCCTAAATCTTAAACCTTAAACCCCTAACCCTAAACCCTAAACCCTAAACCCCTAACCCTTAACCTTAAACCCTAAACCCTTAACCCCTAACCCCTAACCTTAACCTCTAAACCCCTAACCTATAACCTTTAACCCCTAATTTTAAGTTAATATCAAACTTCATACCTTACATAAAACTTATATAATTTTAAGAAAAAGATTCAAAGTATATAGGCTAGAAACCTGACGGGTTGCCTTATATCTCACTGTTAGATATAAGGGATCCTCCCTAGGTGTAACAATGCCACGTACGATGGATCTTAACGAAACACCGAATTAAATATCAAAATAATATAACATTTATTAAACCCTTAAACCCTACACCATTAAAACCTTAAATCCCTAAACCTTAAACCCCTAACCCATAAACCCTAAACCCTTAAACCCTAAACCTCTAACCCCTAACACTAAAACTTAAACCCTAAAACATTAAATCCTTAAACCCTAAACTATAAACCCCTAAACTTTAAACCCTAAACTTTAACCCTAAATCCCTAAACCTTAAACCTTAAACCCTAAACCCCTAACCCCTAAACTCTAACCCTAAACCCCTAAACTTACATAATTTCATAACTTACATAATTTTTCCTTAAGATCAAACTTCATAACTTACATAAAACTTGTATAATTTTAAGAAAAAGATTCAAAGTATATAGGCTGGAAACCTGACGGGTTGCCTTATATCTCACTGTTAGATATAACGGATCCTCCCTAGGTGTAACAATGCCACATACAATGCATCTCAAAGAATACATAACTTACCTAATTTTAAGATCAAATTTCATAAATTACATAAGTAGACGATTAAATTTCATAACTTACATAATTTTTCCTTAAGATCAAACTTCATAACTTACATAATACGTGTATAATTTTAAGAAAAGATTCAAAGTATATAGCTTGGAAACTTTGACGGGTTGCCTTATATCTCACTGTTAGATATAACGGATCCTCCCTAGGCGTAACAATGCCACGTACGATGGATCTCAAAGAATACATAACTTACCTAATTTTAAGATCAAATTTCATAAATTACATAAGTAGACGATTAAATTTCATAACTTACATAATTTTTCCTTAAGATCAAACTTCATAACTTACATAATACGTGTATAATTTTAAGAAAAAGATTCAAAGTATATAGGTTGGAAACTTTGACGGGTTGCCTTATATCTCATCTTTTAGATATAACGGATCCTCCTAAGCGTAACAATGCCACGTCGATGGATCTCAAAGAATACATAACTTACCTAATTTTAAGATCAAATTTCATAAATTACATAAGTAGACGATTAAATTTCATAACTTACATAATTTTTCCTTAAGATCAAACTTCATAACTTACATAATACGTGTATAATTTTAAGAAAAAGATTCAAAGTATATAGGCTGGAAACCTGACAGGTTGCCTTATATCTCACTGTTAGATATAACGGATCCTCCCTAGGTGTAACAATGCCATGTACGATGGATCTCAAAGAATACATAACTTACCTAATTTTAAGATCAAATTTCATAAATTACATAAGTTGACGATTAAATTTCATAAATTACTTACATAAATTATTAATTAACAATTTAGCCGTATAATTAATTGTCAACTTTAGACTTCAATAACTACAAAATGGATAGGAGTTGGATGAAATTGTCAAGGGTAAGCAACGGCTATCGAAATGAAGTAGAAACTTTTCTGAATTTCACATTTCAAAATGCAAGCCAAGAGAATATGATTCTTTGCCCGTGTAAGAAGTGTTGCAATATTAACTAGTATTATCGTGAAGTGGTCTACGAACATCTAGTTATTGATGGCTTTGTCCGGGGGTACAAAATATGGTTTTTTCATGGCGAGTCTACATCTAGGGAGCATCTTCATCGATGAATCTGGGTATCCTCATCTGCTTTCAATCGAATGTTAGTGACGATAACATGGAAAACATGTTGCGGGATGCTTTTAATATCTTGTGATGATGGTTTGGTCATTTCCACGACTTGGGTGCAACCGATGATCAAAATTTTGGAGGAAATACTTTCACCAGAAGGAAAGAAGTGTCTTGGATGAACGACCAAATGAAGAAGCGGCGAGGTTCTACGCGTTACTTGGTGAAATGCATGAAGAAGCTGTATGAGGGATCAAAATTTTCCAAACTGTCATTACAGATTCATCTTTTTCACTTGAAATGTTTGGGGGGTGGACCGGAAACTCGTTGACAATGCTGTTAGAGTTTCTGCAAGAAATTTTCCCGTTTGCAAAAATCCCTCGATCTTCCAAAGACATGAAGAAATTGATAAAGGATTTGGGCCTTGGATACAATAAAATTCACAGTTGCCCAAATGACTGCATGTTGTATTGGGGCAACCGCATAAACCAACAGTGCTGTCATGTATGCGGCCAATCCCATTGGATTCATAGAAATACAGAGGATGGTAACGAGGATGAACACGGTACACAGTCAAAGAAGCAGCCATTTAAGATTTTGCGGTATTTTCCCCTAATACCGAGGCTTCAACGACTTTTCATGTCATCGAAGACAGTCGAATCAATGACGTGGCACCGTGATGGACGAACCGATGATGGGTCATTAAGGCATCCTGCAGATTCTTTAGCTTGGAAATGTTTTGACTCCAAATTTTCAAGCTTTGCAAGCGATCCTCGGAGTGTGAGGCTTGGGCTAGCATCCGATGGATTTAACCCTTACAAACTTATGAGTACAACGTACAGTACTTGGCCTGTAGTGCTTGTTCCCTACAATTTGCCTTTATGGGTATGCATGAAACAATCTTCTTTTATCTTGTCTATGATTATACCTGGAGAGAAAGGGCCGGGGAATGATATTGACGTCTATTTGCAGCCACTTGTTGAAGAGTTAAAACAACTATGGGCTGGTGTTCAGACATTCGATGCAATGAGAAAAGAGAACTTTAATTTACGTGCAGCATTAATGTGGACTATTAACAACTTTCCGGCTTATGCTAATTTATCTGGTTGGAGTACCAAGGGACGTTATGCTTGTCCGTGTTGTCTTTGCTTGTGAACATGTTCGCAATGGTTATATAATGGGAAGAAGTTTTCTTACATGAGGCATCGTCGGTGGTTACCGAAAAATCATACATTTAGATTTGAGTGCTCGGTTTGATGGTACTAAAGAGTTCGGATCGGCTCCTTCACGTAATCGATGGATCCAAATATTGTTAATGTTGAAAGATATGAATTTCATTTATGGGAAGATGAATCAACCGGCAAACTCGCATAGAAATAGAAGATCTAGGGATGAATCTGATGATGAATCTGATGAAGAGGATGATCCTAATGAGGCGGACTTGTGGAAAAAAAGAAGTATTTTTTTCGAGTTGCCTTATTAGGAGCATCAGATTTTACGCCATAACCTTGATGTCATGCACATAGAGAAAAATGTCTGCGAGAACATCATTGGGACTATTTTGAATGTCGATGGAAAATCGAAAGATAATCTTCAGAGTAGACTTGATTTAATCCACATGGGAATTTGGCGTGAGCTTCATCCCCGAACACTTTCGAATATGAAATATCGATTGCCGCCTGCTATTTTTTTAATGTCAAAGGCAATGAAAGAAGTGTTCATGCGGTGTTGAAGGATATAAAGGTCCCGGATGCGTATGCATCAAATATATCGCGATGTGTGAGTCTTAAGGATCGAAGATTATATGGCTTAAAATCGCATGACTATCACATATTGATGCAAGACTTACTGCCAGTTGCTATGCGGTGTTGTATGTTGAAAAAGGTGACGGCTCCTGTAATTAAACTGTCAAATATAATGAAAGGCATTTGTGGTAAAGTTTTGAATGTTCAAGAACTTGAGAGACTACAAGATCGAGCCGCATTAACTTTATACAATCTGGAGAAGATATTCTCGCCTTCCTTCTTCACTATCATGGTGCACTTGTTAATTCATCTCCCACGTGAAGCACTTCTTGGTGGACCCGTTTTCTATCGATGGATGTATCCCATTGAAAGGTCTTACTTTATTTGCAAAATATTCTTTCATTCAGCTAAATGCCTTTATTTCCAACTTTTGATAATGTTGTATATTGTGTTTAGGTTCCTTTCCAAATTGAAGTCATCTTCTTTGCAATAAGCGTTATCCTAAGGATCAATTCTTGAGGATATTTGGCGGAGGAATGTATGACTTTCTGCTCGAGGTATTTGGAAGATGTTGAAACAAGAATGAATGCAGACCAAGTAGAAATCTTTGGGCTCACAGATCATAATTTGGCTGAAACTTATTTATTTCAAGGTTTCGAAGAACCGATCGGCAGAGTCAAAATTACAGAATTAGACGATAGATCGTGGGTCCAAGCACATCGATACGTTCTTTTTCATCAAGATTCAATGGAACCATTTCGGAAGTACGTTCTACAATTTGATAAATACTCATCAATTATGATTTGTTTGTCTTCTAACAAAGTAAAATCTTTTTTACCGTAGTGAGTACAAACAAATATTGAGAGCTCATTCACGATCTCGAAGATTAAATCGACGAGAAATTAATAAGTTGTTCGCAGAATCATTCCATGAATGGTTAAGCCAAATGGTATGCAATTTAAATTTTCATTGACAAGTAATAATATTTTCTCATAACATTCATAATTACTCGATTTACTTTTGACTCAATAGGTTTGGAGTCGGAATGAAGTAAATGACGACGTTAAATGGCTTTCACAAGGTCCAAACAGAATAGTTAAAAGATATAGTGGCTTCCTCATCAACGGATACAGATTTCATACAAGGTATCGCGAGAGATTGAGGAGAACCCAAAATTGCGGAATTGTTGTTAATTCTTCGATTACAAGTTATGCTAGTGCTAGGGACGATGAATCCGTTAGGGAATTTGGAATATTACGGACTTATTATCGACATCATTGAGTTGGATTATTACGGCAAATGCAAAGTTGTCCTATTTCGACGTGATTGGGTGATGTGAATACGACTCGCGAAATTAAAAACGATCAATATGGCTTTACAATGGTGAATTTCTCTCGATTAATTCACACCGAGAATAACCGATGGACGAGCCGTATGTTTTTTCTTCTCAAGTTAAACAAGTTTTTACTCGAAGATCCAACTGATGAGGGTTGGTACGTTGTACTTGAAACACCCCTAGAGACTTCTTCGACATTGGCGTTGGCGATAGAGATGACATAGTCGAAAGATCGAAACTTTGCCTTTTCCGAACAAGACTTAACGGAAATATCCCTAGTACTAGTCAACAATTTCAATGGGTTCGTCAGGGATGTGGACGAAGATATTTACTGAAATATGATGTAGTAAGATTTAACGATTTATTATTTATATGTAATATTATAATTTTCATGTTGGTCATGTTATATAATTTTCATGTGTATTGCAGGAAAAATGCCTAGAAGACGATTACGAGATTTAAATATTGTCCGCGAAACTCCAAATCCAAAAGAAGCTAATAGTAGTAAACATCAAATAGTTGTTGGATCTTCTACTCTGCTTACATAGATGACGAGCCTGGAGAATTTGAAAGTAATGTTAAGTTTATTTTACATGCATGTTGAATTTTATTATTGATTCATTTTTCAATTTTAATATAATAATATATCATTTTTCAGCTCAAGCTGGTGGGACGTGCAGAGGTCGGGGACGTACCTTACTTAAAGATTTATATGACTTAGAGCCTCACGATCGTGTTAAAGTAAGGAGAAACAATGATGGTCAGCCTGTTGGATCTGAAGCTCGACTGTTAGGAGGCTATTTGGGCATTTTAGCACGAAATCCCAATATGTTGCACATTAACTACTTAATCATGGCATCACATGCCCGATGCCAACAAAATCAGCTCTCAAAAATATTAAGGTAATAAAACGTGATTGTAATTTATAATACTTTAATTTAATTTCCATTTATATTAACTTTTTATACTTTTTTCTTGAGCTAGATTTAATTTAGAGGTCTCATGACTATGTTAAGAAGACATTGGGTAAAAATGGAGAGACAATAAAAGCACGCTCAAAAACAATATTTTAAGAAAGACATAAGCCTCGACGAAAAATTAAGAAATGTTCCACCGGAATGTTGAGGTACCAATGGGAAGATCAAGTTAGATTTTGGAATTCAAAAAGGAGAGGTATTACATACATCTAAAATCGTATAAATTATTTGGTTTATAGTATTTACTATATATATAATTCAAATTGCATTATGTAGGACCGTGAGCGAGTTGGAATAAGCGTGACGAAACAAAAATTCACGCATTACCGCGGGTTCTAGAAGTTTTGCTTGTGTAGTGACGCCGAGGTATTATAATTTATTAATTACATCAAATATTAATTACTTTATACTATTAAATTATATTTTTCGCTAAAATGTAGGAAACTTATTTGGTCAAAAAGTTGGACGCGTTCAGCTTTTTGACATTACGCATAGAAAGAAGGATGGATCTCCGATGACATCCGAAGCTGCAGAAATTTTGGTATATTTACTTAATAAAATTTTATTTTTTATAAATATTTCTACCGTTTAATTATAATAGTTTAATTCATCATTTCTAGTTTTAAATTTATAATTTTTCCTTATGTTGCATTCTTTCTTATTTATATTTTTCGTTTCTAACTCTTTCGTTGATTTATTAGGATAAACTAAAGGAGAAGAAGGCCGAGTATGAAGCGGCTACTTCGACTGATAGTTCTGTTAATCTTGAGGAGATTGATAACAAAATTATTACAGATGTTTTGGGTCCTGAAAGGTACGACTGCTTCGACTGATAGTTCTGCTAATCTTTAGTATATTTTAATAGAATTATCACCGATGTTTTGGTCTTGAAAGGTATGGTGGGTTCGATTTAAAGGATCCGTGTTACCCAGGCCAATATTTTGGATCCGCCTCTCAACAATACATGCCTTTCGGGGTCAATCTCGTCTTTGAAGTTCGAGGCTACAAAACCGAGATAGCTCGGATGCAAGAGAGCACGGTTGAGCGAGGCGACAAATTGCGATGTTCAAAGAAAATATGAAGAACTCCAAAGAACGACTTAAAGCGGATGCGAAGTGGCACAAGCAAGGAGGCGGCGAAGAAGAAGAAGAGGCGGCGGCGAAGCATGCGATGGAGGCGAGGCAACATCGATGCTAGCGAGCGAGCAGAAAATCTGAAGAGCTCCAAAGACCGACTTGACATATGATGCAGAGATGTTTAATGATCATGAAACGCCATCTTAGACATTTAGTTTTTCGTTGTAAGAAGTTTTGACATTATTACATTTAACATTATTGTTACAATATTTTCGTTATCATTCATTTAATTTATTAAATTTCAAGTATCATTTATAATTAATGTATTCGGTGTGATTTTTATGCTAAATTTGCTGTTTGCGTTGGAATTATATACTGTTATTGGTTGGTTTTTAGTGCAGGAGGGGTATAATATTGAAAAAAATTTTATTTTTTTAAATCTGTACAAATTAACGGCATTTGTACAAAAGCGCCGCTAAATCTCAAGAAATTTTTGCGGCGTTTTTTAGGGAAAGCGCCGCTAAAGCCCCTGACTTTTTGCGGCGTTTTTTGGGAAAGCGCCGCTAAAGCCCCTTACTTTTAGCGACGTTTTTTGGGAAAGCGCCGCTAAAGCCCATGACTTTTAGCGGCATTTTATGGGAAAACGCCGCTAAAGCCCCTGACTTTTAGCGGCGTTTTTTGGGAAAGCGCCGCTAAAGGCCCTGACTTTTAGCGGCATTTTTTTATAAGCGCCGCTAAAGGCCCTAACTTTTAGCGGCGCTTTTAAAAGAAGCGCCACTAAAGACCATGGTTTTTAGCGGTGCTTTTATTACAAACGCCGCTAAAAGTCAAGGCCTTTAGCGGTGCTTTTTGCGCATAAACGCAGCAAAAATTTTCGACGGTAGTATTAGCGACGTTTTTTGTGGCGCTTGGAAAAGCGCCACAAATACTTTTTGTGGCGCTTATAAACGCCGCTAAATGCCCAAAAAACGCCGCTAAAAGTCTATTTTGTTGTAGTGTTACCTCTCGATTGTTGGGTCCAACCCCAACACCTACTGTAGAAACACCCTTACGATCCCTCCGACTGTGACCATCGCGATTTCTTCCACCCTCGTGATGACTGTCTTTAGCCCTAACCATCGTTGCAAAATAAAATAAAAAGAGAAGATTGAAAAATTACCTGGGAAAAAACATTAAGAACTTATCCTAGGAAGAAGGAAAGCAAGACTCCAATCATGAAAACGGAGAAAGCAAAGAAAGAAAAATGGAAGGAATGAAACTTAGGGTTTCAAAAAAAAACTTAAACGGAAAGGAAATTTTGGGAAAAAAAGTGATTTTAGATGTAATAATGTCCCTTATCTATTAGTCGATATATATCCCCAATCACCTACGAGAAGTTTTCAAATTTGAAACAAATCGTTTAAATCCTCCAATCAGTATCCTACACTTGTTATCCCCTAGAAGGGTTTTTCTTAAACACTTTGGTATTAAAAAAATGGGAATATTCACCAAAATTAATTTGTCAAGAAAGTATCTGCCAACTAGGTTTCACCCGTAGGGTGTCTACTAAGGAGTGTTTTGAGTGGGCAATTATCTGGCTAAGAGGGTAAGCCATGGTTTTCCACCAAGGTAATCATGGTAATGTCTGTATGCAAGCTTTCTGCTTCGAGTTGAGTACAAATGGATTTTCCAATCAAGTGGAGTAGGTTTTGGGTGAATCAATGAAATAGAAAACAATATTAAAGAATCAAGGCAAAGTGAGAGGCGCTTGCCTCAGTGATAGTACGAGGCTATTGAAGAGAAGAGCGTTACTCTAAGTTCGCTTCTGATTTTGGTCAAAAGAAGAAATATTGAGGACAGAATTTCATTTAAGGATGGGAGGATTGTCACACCCGATTTTCATTAAGGTTTAGAGATTAAGAAAGATTTGGGAGTTAATTGAAAGAAATAGTAGGTTCGAAGGACTCTATTGGAAAATATGGAAATTTTAGTGGCTGAATGACAAATAGCTAGGTCTCAATTCTAGTTCAATTAAGTTGGCACATTGGTTCCTTAGTAGGAAACAAAATTGTAACTGCCCGTTTTCAGTGAAATCACAACAGTAGTTTTGAGATCACAAATTCGAAGTTAGAAAATTTATTTTATAATTCTTTTATTTCCTACAGTATGATAGTAATACCATATAAAAATTTTGTTAAGAAATTTTACCGTTTACATGCTCAATTTGATTAAAATGACTAAATCGCGTAAAGTGCAGAGTTGAGTTATAATAGTTAAATGTATCAAATAGTTATAGAACTTTAAAGTGGAAGTCCTTATATGGAAACTAGACCATAAATGAGATAGTAGAATATGATAGCATGGCAATTTTAAAATTTGGATTAATTTTAAAGGTTAATTAAATAAATAAGTAATAAATGATAAATTAAAATAAAACAAATTAATCATCACCTTCCATTATCATTTTCAACCGAAAATTAAAGAGAATATAAGCCATTGTTGAAGCTTCATTCAATCATCTATATTTCTTTGATTAGGCATGTATTTTTAATCCGTTTTTAATAATTTTTATATTTCCGGGATCGTTGTAGCTTAATTTAGCTAGCTCAGGGACTAATTTGAGAAACTGTTAAACTATTAGGGTTTTACCATTTTTAAATATACATGATTTTTGGAGTTTGGTGATAGAAAATGAATAGTTTCTGTTAGATAAACAACTTTTGTAAAGAGATTTTTGATGAAATTGTCAATTAGGGACTAAATTGAAAAATAAAAAATACTGCATAGTGAAATTATGAAATAAATGAAATATAGGGAATTATAGGGACCAAATTGATATTCAGCCATAATAGGTTGTGGTGAAATTGTGTAAATTTCCATTTTATGAGCTAGGGACTAAATTGCAAAGAATTAAAAGTATAAGGGTAAAATGGTAATTTTGCCAAAAATATTTTGGATTAAATTGAATGAACTATATGTTGAATTGAGTTAAATTATCCGTATAGGTCCAGTTAGACCTCGTACGGAGTTAGATTGGGGTAAAGAGAAAGTCTTGGATTAATCGTTTCCGTATCTATGTATACTCGTCGAGGTAAGGTTGTGTAATTAAATCATGTTTATATGTTTTTAATTGAAATATATATAATGTTATGAATTATCCTACATAATTACCGATTGCATATCCAATGACGTACGACGATTACTGAGCTTCGTTTGAACCATAAGAATCCGTAGGATAAAAATGACATGTCATTAGGGTTTCCAATTTATAGCTCATGAGAGCATGCCAATTGATAGCTCGTGAGAGCATACCGATTTATAGCTCATGAGAGCATACCGATCTGCATGTAAAACCCCTCACTCTTAGTCAACACCGGAATAGGGTTACATTATAATCATATCACACATTTAAACATACATTTCTCATACATTTTCAATTTCATGTAATCATCAATAAAAACATTCATATTGTCCCTAATACAAGCCTGCGAGGCTAAAAAACATGCATTCAGGGTGGTTCGGGACTAAACTGATAACTTTAGAAACTTCTCAAACACTTAGAAAAATTTTCCAAAAATAATGGACACATGTCGATGTTGCAGACACACGGCCAAAGACATGCCCCGTGTCACAAGCCGTGTGGACATTCGAAATGGAAGCACATGGCCGTGTCCCAGCCCGTGTTTGACCCCGTGTAACTCTCTGACTTGGGTCACACAGCCAACATACACGCCCGTGTGGCTAGCCCGTGTGCCCTAAAAATGGCCGTACACACCCGTGTGCCAGGCCGTGTGTTAGGCTTTGCCAATCCTGTAGTGTATACTGACTTATGCCGCACGGCCAAATCACACGCCCGTTTGTGAGGCCATGTGGAGCATACTAACTTCGTTTCTACTTCAACACCAGGGGACACACAGCTGTGTACATGACCGTGTGTAACATCCTGAAAAGGGCCTATGCATTTTCAGTTTAAATTGTATGAAATGACAAGTTTAAGCACTAAGAATAAATTTTTGATATTTTTGGAAACACGGAAATGCATGAAAATGGAAACACGAACATTTTGGAAACACGATCATTTTGGAAACTTGAACATTTTGGAAACTTGAACATTTTGGAAACTTGAACATTTTGGAAACACAACATTTTTAAAATGATTCAAAAATGGAAAGTAAACATTTCTGGAAACTTGGAAATGTAAGAAAAATGGCAAGTTCTGAGCCGATCGAAAATTTTAGGAAACTTAGAAATGATGCGAAATGTCAAATTTTAAAGTTTAAAATAGGAAATAAGGGCAAGAGGGCCTTAAAAGAAAAAGTTGGAGAATTTTGACACACAAACAGGCTTGGAAAAGTGGCTGAAGATGTCACTTAGGGCTTAGAGAAATGGCGCCATATGCAAGAGAAATGGGCTGAGTTCGAGTCACTTGGAAAGTAAATAATGAAGGTTTTATTTTTGCTTCCATAAGCAAGAGGGTGGACGGCACAAGCCTTCTAGAAAGGAGGTGTTTTAATTCCATAAATAAATGATTAATAAGTGATAAATAAGGATTTTCTTTTAATAAGATAATTGAAGAGATAAGTGATGGATTAAACACTTTTATTTTAAATAAAAGAGACAATATTATCACTTATGAGGAGTAGTGGCCAAGTAAGGGACTCTCCTATTGATAATTTCGGCTAAAGGGGGAGAGTTAAAGGATTTTCTCTCATCTTTTTCCTATGTGTGCCGAAAATTCCCTAGCCCCTATTTCTCTCTGCCGAAATCTTTACTAAGCAAAGACTTCATCTTTTCTTCTCCTCTCCTTTGTCATTGTTAAGCCAAAACCCTTCTCTTTTGATCCCTGTTAAATCTCCATAGCTGAATCTCTGTAACTCTAGGCAAGGAAGCAATCGATTAAAGGCATCAAGGTAAGGTTAAGCTATTCAATTTCCTTTCTTTTCTTTTTTATTTGCCTAAAGAGAATGGCCTAATCCCTATTCTTGTTCATGGCCGAATCTACAAGGATCTCTCAGGTTTCCACAATTACCAAATATAAGGATCAAGGATCTAAGGTAGGAACAATTAATTCTTGTTCTTCTAATTCTTTTAATCAAGATCTAAGAAAAAACCCTTTTTATGTCTCTTGGCTGAATATCAAAGGAAGAGTTTCAGGATTTCAGATTCAAGGAATTTAAGGTGAGGCATATTCGGCCAAAGGCCAAATTTTAATTATTAAAGTTAGATCAGATCTAACATAAGAATTTTAGGAATTTCGACATCACTAAGGGAGCAAGGAATCGATTTTGGGAATCTCATCATAAGGTAAGTAGTTATAATCGGCCAAGGTTCTCTCTTAAATGTCTAGATCTATTTGTTTTAACCAGAGACTAATCAAATCGATGGATTTAATGGTTAGCCGATTTCAAGGGAGAAGAACACAAATCTTCGGGATTTGATCATCAATCAAATCGGCAAGCAAGGTAAGTATTAGTAATACCATTCCTATTAGGATTTGGTTTTAAAAGCGAAAAGGCTATTAATGTGTTTTTATATGATGGGCCGAATATAGGATCTAAAGTTAGATCGGGATTTTCGGGATCTCAAAGAGTCTATTAAGCGAATCAGGTGTGTACGCACACGAACTTTCGATATATCATATGGCAATTATTTTAATATATAAATATGCATAAGTATGTGAATGTGGCTAAGTACCATTGATATGGTAAGAGTACCCAGGTACGTTTCCTACTTCTGATAGGATTACGAATATGATATATTTTGAACATATGAATAGTAATATGAATGAGAATTAAGTATGTTATGCATGATATAAAATTTATGGGGCATTCGGGATCTATGTGAAAGGGAAGAAGGTGTTGACTTGGTCTCACTGTGAATATGATGACTACGGTCACAAAATTTGAATATGGTAACTCGGTTACATTATCTCGAATTTGATAACCGGTTACATTATTTGAATATGGTGTCTAATGACACAAATTATATAGGCGATGAAACACGTCGATTGCAGCGACTGCCTTCGATGGTGTGTAGCGGATGGAGGGTTGACTTAGTAGTCCCCACGATGTGACTGGCAGGTACGGGTGGTGTGTAGCGGATGGACAAATAGGCTTGGGTTTGGGTTGCATCATCATTTATTTTTATATGAATATGAATTTGATGTGAACATGTATGCCCGATTTGTTGAATGATAATCTTGTGTGCACATTGAGTCTGTTGACTCACCCATTGTGGGAATTATTTTCGGTGATGAGCAAGGATTTGACCGGGATGGTAGACCTTGAGGTGGCCATGTTTCATTTGAAGATTTTATGTAATTTGGACTTTAATTCTTTTTAGCACCTTTACTTTTAAATTTGGGTTTGATTGATGTAATAAGGCCATAAGGCCCAAGTTGAATTTCTTTACTTACATTTATTTTTGCTTTATAATGTTACGCATTATTTTTTTAAATTAAGTTCAATTATATTTATTTTAAAATAATAAACCTTAAATTTTTTTTTCGAACT
Organism: Gossypium rotundifolium; assembly: GCA_025506655.1. Lineage (NCBI taxonomy): Eukaryota > Viridiplantae > Streptophyta > Magnoliopsida > Malvales > Malvaceae > Gossypium > Gossypium rotundifolium. Next base: position 150,658,534 of record CP106728.1, read on the forward strand.
AAATGATTTCTAGTTAGAATAAATGGGATTTTAATTTAAGCCCAACCCAAAATGAAATTTTCACGAAAATACATAAATTTTCTCTAAGAACGAAGGATTTTGAATCCGGTTTACTTAAGGAACATACCGATCCTGTTCAAGCTCGTGGTAGGGTGTGAGGTGTTTCGATTTGGTATCGAGCCTAGTTTTAAACTCTCACTTTGTGGGCTAAGGCCCAAAACGTTTTGAATTGAGCCCAAATGATTTTCTTTGAAAATAAGCAGGCTCGCATGGCCCCTAAGTCTCGACCCATGATCCACCGGTAAGTACCCCCAACTCTATGTGTGATTACATGATTTATGAACGTATAAGGGTAGAAAAGGCATGGAATGTAGAATAGAATGATAGGAACTTGAACCCTAGGACTAGTCTACTCAAACACAAACACATAAGACTTAATGCACTAAACAAACCTATGGCTAAGTCACTGAGCTAGGGTGTGGTAACCCCTATATGCATGTCTAGGATTGGATCCGGAAGAGCTTGGTATTTAAGCAGTCCTAGTGACTCACCTCCTCTTGCAGAATCCTACCAGTGCGTAGCTTCTGGTTCACCCTAACTCGGAGGGCTCGGTGGTGTGGCAACCTCATGCGCATGTCTAGGAATGGTTTGGTGGGAGCTTGGTATTTAAGCGATCAGCGTGACTCACCTCCTCTCCACACAAATCCTGCTGGTGCGTAGCTTTGGTTCACCACGACCAAGAGGGCTCGGTCATAGGCTAAACATAATGACTAAAACCCGAAAGGAACTAGCCATGTTTTAAAAAAGAAAAAGAAGAGAGAACAAAACAACAAACCCTAGTTTTTCAAACTTTTAAAACTTTCTTTTAAATCGAGAAAATTATTTTACAACATTTTCGAAAAACTCCCGATTTGCGAAAATTACAAAATGCCCTTGGTTTATAAAATGTTCAAACTACTCAATAGCTTTACCGAAATTTCATTAGTTTATAAACATTCAAAACCCTAATTTGTAAAATATCAAAATACCTTGATTTTGGAAAAATTACAAAATTGCCCCTAACTTACAAAATTATCAAAATGACCACGATTTAAAAATTTTGCAACATCCCCATTTTGAAGGAATAATTTTGAAAAGAACCCTCAAAGTTTTACAACTTTGAAATACCCTAATTTATTAAATTTACAAATTTACCCTGATTTGTAAAAAATTACCAAAATACCCCTGAGGTCAAAAATTACCGAAATACCCTCAGATTTCAATCTTTTCCAAATTGCCCCGAGACTTTGAAATTTTCAAAATAATTTTTGACAAAAACACCAAGGAACAATTTTCTTCTGAAAAATTATGAAAATGCCTCTGTAGGACAAAATTATGAAAATACCCCTGGGTAGTGGAAAACAACAACAACAAGAACTACAACGTTTCTCCGAATGAGCGAAAGTTCATACTTGTCCGATGGATGAATGAATGAATGGAAAAGACAATGTGTTTGTATGAATCTGAAAGAACCACTCTTAAATCCTTTTCATAAAACTCCTTCATTGGTAAATAAGTGGAACAATGACTAATCCATAAAATTTCTTAATCGGATCTCGACGCTAGAAAATGAGTTCTAGAGGGCGTGGTCGTCGCGGTAGAGTAGAGGAAGGATGACCGTGTCGGAACCCGTTAGATCGGGTCAAGGGTCCGACAATAAATGCCACCACCACCACCACCCCCAACTGTTAATGTTGAGCGGGGCTCGAGACGGGGAAGATCTTGTGTCGCAGTCAGTCTTTGCGAGTTTTGGAATTGGTGGTGGTGCGGGAGGAAATGGGGAAATCGAAAGTCGGTACTGAACGGCTCCGAGCTAATGGAGCGAAAATGTTTCGTGGTGTTATGCAGGTAGCACCCAAGACTGGTGAAATCTTGGTTGGAAGCAACGAGGCGTTTCATGGATGAGCTCGATCGACTCAGAGGAAAAGTTGAAAGGGATGGTGGCATTGTTACGCGATGAAGCGTATCGATGGTGGTTAACTGTCGGGATGGTACCACTACTGAAAATTTGACACAGGAGTATGTTAGAGGCATTTCGGAAGAAGTATGTGGGAACCGGTATCTGAGATGAACAAAGGAAGGCTTTTCTAGGGTTGGTACAAGGGAGTAAGTCATCATGCAGAATATGAGGCGAATTCACGAGGTTGAGCCGCTATGCAGGGGTAGTGGCAACTGAGCATGAACGTTGTGTCTGTTTTGAGGACGGACTGAGGGACGATCTGAGACTGTTGATAGCACCGCATCAGGAGCGGGAATTCTCGGCTTTGGTGGAAAAGGCCAAGGTGGCCGAGGGGATTAAGGAAGCTACTAAGCAGATCGTGGATAGGAATAAGGCCAAAAAAGGATTTGAACCATCTGGAAAGGGTTACAAGAGGCCTAGGGTTGACGGGCCATGAAATCAACAGGCTGGTACGGGCTGGCAGTATCGCCCTTGTGAGCATTGTGGAAAGAAGCACATGAGAGAGTGTTGGAGAAAGACGGGAGGATGTTTCAAGTGTGGGTCCAAGGACCATATGCTTAAGGATTGTCCCAAGCAACCAGATTAGAGCCGACTGGCAGTTCAAAATGCTAGCCAGACTGGTAGAGGCGGACAGCAGCCTCAACGGGGTCGTGGTTCGGGTAACCGAGGTAGTGGTGCTGGCAGAGGCCATGGAATACAGGGCCAAGGTACTACTAATGCCGATGCAAGGCAACCGGGTTTGGTTTATGCGGTTCACCGGAGGGAAGATGGTGACACACCGAATGTAATAACCGGTACGTTCTTTATTTTTGACAAACCCTATTTTGCTCTGATTGATGTAGGCTCGACCCATTCCTATGTTGTATGTAGTGTAGTGGAAACACTAGGCCTAGACTCTAAACTTTCTGAAAGACAGATGACTGTAGTAAGCCCATTAGGCCAAACTGTTGTGGTAGACAAGATCTTTCGAAATGTGCCCTTAGAAATTCAGGGAGTGAACTTTCGAGCAGATTTAATGGAGTTACCCTTCGGAGAATTTGAACTTATACTCAGAATGGATTGGCTAGTAGAACACCGTGCCGTATTGGATTGTGTGGCTAAACGTATGGAACTAAGAACCTTGGAGGATGAAGTGGTAGTAATGATCGGAGAAAGGAGGAACTACTTGTCTAACGTAGTTTCGGCACTAAAGGCTGAGAAGATGGTTAAGAAGGGTTGCAAGGTATTCCTAGCCTTCGTAAGTGCGATAGGTGGGAAGGAAGAAGGTATTAATGGAGTTAGGACGGCAAGGGACTTCGTGGATGTGTTTCCAGAGGAATTACCGGGAATACCCCCAGACAGGGATGTAGAATTTGGAATTGATTTGCTACCCGGAATAGCTCCTGTGTCAATCGCTCCATACCGAATGGCGCCAAAGGAGTTAGTGGAGCTCAAGGCTCAAATCCAAGAATTGTTGGATCGTGGGTTCATCCGACCCAGTGTGTCTCCGTGGAGAGCACCGGTCTTATTTGTGAAGAAAAAGGACGGAACTATGCATATGTGCATAGATTATCGTCAGTTGAATAAGTTGACCATTAAGAACAAGTATCCTTTGCCAAGGATCGATGACCTGTTCGATCAGCTGAAGAGAGCCGCAGTGTTTTCAAAGATCGACTTAAGGTCGGGATACCATCAGTTGAAGGTGAAGGAGGCTGATATCCATAAGACCGCTTTTAGGACAAGATACGGCCATTTTAAGTTCGTGGTGATGCCATTTGGGTTGACGAATGCTCCAGTCGCATTCATGGACATGATGAATCGGGTTTTCCAACCCTACTTAGATAGGTTCGTCGTTGTGTTCATCGATGATATTTTGGTGTACTCGAAGTCGGAGGAGGAGCATGATGAGCATTCCGAGTTGTGTTGGAAGTGTTAAGGGAGAAGAAGCTCTATGCCAAATTCAGCAAGTGTGAATTTTGGCTTAAGGAGGTGGCATTCCTAGGACATGTGGTATCCACAGAAGGAATAAGAGTAGATCCTAGGAAGATCGAAGCAGTGTTGGATTGGAAACCACCCAGGTCCGTGGCTGAAATCCGAAGTTTCCTAGGCTTGGTAGGCTATTATAGAAGGTTTGTGGAAGGATTCTCGTCAATAGCCGCGCTTTAACCAAGTTGCTAAGAAAGGAAGTACCTTGAATGGACTAATAAGCGGCGGAGAGCTTTGAAAAGCTTAAGAATGTCTTGTGGAAGCTCGAGTGTTAATTCAAATTTTGAGGCGGGAAAAGATTTTATGGTGTCTTGTGGCGCTTCGCATCACGGGGTTAGGCGTGTGCTAATGCAAGATGGCAAAGTAGTCGCTTATCGTCCACAGCAGACTAAGGCCTCATGAGGTTAACTACCCAACCCATGATTTAGAGCTAGCAGCGATGGTTTTCGCCCTTAAAGTTTGGAGGCACTACCTTTATAGAAAAGGTCGGTTATCTACACGCACCACAAGAGCCTTAAGTATTTATTGACTCGAAGGAGTTGAACTTGAGGCAACGAAGGTGGGTGGAATTGTTGAAGGACTACGATGTTTGATAGAATATCATCCGCAAGGCGAATGTGGTAGCCGATGCCACAGTAGGAAGGTTGTGTTAGAGTGCGGGCTTTGTTCACTCACTTAAGTCTCAGATGTGATGGAAGCCTATTAGCGAATTGCAAGTCAAGCCCACATGGTGAAGGAGGTGAAAGAGGACGGTTGGTGATAAGGACTTAAGTACTAAGTTACAGAAGAACCGCAAGGAGGATTAAAGGATTATGGCATCAATGATGAAGGAGTATTGTGCTACAAGGAAAGGTCGTATCTTGGGGAATAAGGAGTTGAGACAAAGGATTCTTGAAGCGCATGGTAACCCTTATGCTATGCATCCGGAGGCATCAAGTCAGTATAGAGATCTAAGGAACAATTTTGGTGGTCGATCCAAACGGAAATGGCTTGAATTTGTGAGGAAATGTAGGTGAACACCAAGTCCCATCAGATTGCTTCAACCAATCAAGTTCCCTAATGGAAGTGGGAAAGAATTACCATGGACTTCGTTAGTGGGCTTCCCCTTACGCCTACTAAGAAGGACTCGGTATGGGTGATAGTGGACCGTTTGACCAAGTCCGCACACTTTATCCCAGTAAGAATGGATTATTCTCTTCAAAAGTTGGCTAAGTTATATGTGGCAGAAATTGTGAGGTTACATGGAGTACCAATGTCGATCATCTCTGATAGAGACCCAAGGTTTACGTCTCGATTCTAGAAGGCACTTCATCAAGCTTTAGGCACTAAGCTAGACTTCACTACTTTTCATCCACAATCGACAGGCGATCTGAGCAGGTTATCAAGTGTTGGAGAATATGTTGAGAGGTCGTGTAATGGATTTACGAGGAAGTTGGGAAGATTACTTGCCTTTAGTTGAGTTTGCCTACAATAACGACTATCAAGCTAGCATTCGGATGGCACCATCTGAAGCATTGTATGGAAGGAAGTGTAGAACACCTACTTGTTGGACCGAGTTAGGAGAACGCAGAGTTTTGGGTCTAAAATTGGTGGCGGCGAAAGAAGGTTGAGCTAATTAAGACACGATTGAAGGAAGCCTCGATAGGCGTAAGTCATCGCAGACCTTAAACGGAAGGAAATAGAGTTTGAAGTGGGAGACCAAGTATTCCTGAAAGTCTCGCCTTGGTACCTGTTGAAGAGGTGGAACTAAGGCCAGACTTATCCTACGAGGAAAAGCCGATTCAGATTTTGGAATGAGATGTGAAAGTACTACGAAGGAAGACAGTGCCTCTAGTCAAAGTGTTATGGCGTAATCATGGATCGGAAGAAGCTTCGTGGGAGCCAGAAGAGACCATGCGACAGCAATACCCTCAACTATTTTAGTTAGGAAATTTCGGGGACAAAATTTTGTTTAAGGGGGTAGAACTGTAACATCCTGAAAAGGGCCTATGCATTTTCAGTTTTAAATTGTATGAAATGACAAGTTTAAGCACTAAGAATAAATTTTGATATTTTGGAAACACGGAAATGCATGAAAATGGAAACTTTTTGAACATTTTGGAAACTTGAACATTTTGGAAACTTGAACATTTTGGAAACTTGAACATTTTGGAAACACGAACATTTTGGAAATGATTCAAAATGGAAAGTAAACATTCTGAAACTTGGAAATGTAAGAAAAATGGCAAGTTCTGAGCCGATCAAAATTTTAGGAAACTTAGAAATGATGCGAAATGTCAAATTTTAAAGTTTAAAATAGGAAATAAGGGCAAGAGGGCCTTAAAAGAAAAAGTTGGAGAATTTTGACACACAAACAGGCTTGGAAAAGTGGCCTGAAGATGTCACTTAGGGCTTAGAGAAATGGCGCCATATGCAAGAGAAATGGGCTTGAGTTCGAGTCACTTGGAAAGCAAATAATGAAGGTTTTATTTTTGCTTCCATAAGAAAGAGGGTGGACGGCACAAGCCTTCTAGAAAGGAGGTGTTTTAATTCCATAAATATATGATTAATAAGTGATAAATAATGATTTTCTTTTAATAAGATAATTGAGGAGATAAGTGATGGATTAAACACTTTTATTTTAAATAAAAGAGACAATATTATCACTTATGAGGAGTAGTGGCCAAGTAAGGGACTCTCCTATTGATAATTTCGGCTAAAGGGGGAGAGTTAAAGGATTTTCTCTCATCTTTTTCCTATGTGTGCCGAAAATTCCCTAGCCCCTATTTCTCTCTGTCGAAATCTTTACTAAGCAAAGACTCCATCTTTTCTTCTCCTCTCCTTTGTCATTGTTAAGCCAAAACCCTTCTCTTTTGATCCCTGTTAAATCTCCATAGCCGAATCTCTATAACTCTAGGCAAGGAAGCAATCGATTAAAGGCATCAAGGTAAGGTTAAGCTATTCAATTTCCTTTCTTTTCTTTTCTATTTGCCTAAAGAGAATGGCCTAATCCCTATTCTTGTTCATGGCCGAATCTACAAGGATCTCTCAGGTTTCCACAATTACCAAATATAAGGATCAAGGATCTAAGGTAGGAACAATTAATTCTTGTTCTTCTAATTCTTTTAATCAAGATCTAAGAAATAACCCTTTTTATGTCTCTTGGCCGAATATCAAAGGAAGAGTTTCGGAATTTCAAATTCAAGGAATTTAAGGTGAGGCATATTCGGCCAAAGGCCAAATTTTAATTATTAAAGTTAGATCAGATCTAACATAAGAATTTTAGGAATTTCGACATCACTAAGGGAGCAAGGAATCGATTTTGGGAATCTCATCATAAGGTAAGTAGTTATAATCGGCCAAGGTTCTCTCTTAAATGTCTAGATCTATTTGTTTTAACCAGAGACTAATCAAATCGATGGATTTAATGGTTAGCCGATTTCAAGGGAGAAGAACACAAATCTTCGGGATTTGATCATCAATCAAATCGGCAAGCAAGGTAAGTATTAGTAATATCATTCCTATTAGGATTTGGTTTTAAAAGCGAAAAGGCTATTAATGTGTTTTTATATGATGGGCCGAATATAGGATCTAAAGTTAGATCGGGATTTTCGGGATCTCAAATAGTCTATTAAGCGAATCAGGTGTGTACGCACACTAACTTTCGATATATCATATGGCAATTATTTTAATATATAAATATGCATAAGTATGTGAATGTGGCTAAGTACCACAGATGTGGTAAGAGTACCCAGGTACGTTTCCTACTTCTGATAGGATTACGAATATGATATATTTTGAACATATGAATAGTAATATGAATGAGAATTAAGTATGTTATGCATGATATAAAATTTATGGGGCATTCGGGATCTATGTGAAAGGGGAAGAAGGTGTTGACTTCAGTCTCACCAACGGAATATGGTGACTACGGTCACAAAATTTGAATATTGTAACTCGGTTACATTATCTAAATTTGGTAACCGGTTACATTATTTGAATATGATGTCTAATGACACAAATTATATGGACGATGAGCACGTCGATTGCAATTGATCGCCTTCGATAGTGTGTAGCGGATGGAGGGTTGACTTAGTAGTCCCACGGTGTGTTGGCGAGTGCACGGTGGTGTGTAGCGGATGGACAAATAGGCTTGGGTTTGGGTTGCATCATCATTTATTTTATATGAATATGAATTTGATGTGAACATGTATGCACGATTTGTTGAATGATAGTATCTTGTGTGCACATTGAGTCTGTTGACTCACCCCTTGTGGGAATTATTTTCAGGTGATGAACAGTGACGGACCGGGACGGTAGACCTTGAGGTGGCCATGTTTCATTTGAAGATTTTATGTAATTTGGACTTTAATTCTTTTTAGTACCTTTACTTTTATATTTGGGTTTGATTGATGTAATAAGGCCATAAGGCCCAAGTTGAATTTCTTTACTTCTGTTTATTTTTCCTTTATAATGTTACGCATTATTTTTTTTAAATTAAGTTCAATTATATTTATTTTAAAAATAATAAACCTTAAATTGTTTTTTTTTCAGAACTAAATGATTTCTAGTTAGAATAAATGGGATTTTAATTTAAGCCCAACCCAAAACGAAATTTTCCTGAAAATACACAAATTTTCTCTAAGAAACGAAGGATTTTGAAACCGGTTTACTTAAGGAACATACCAGATCCGGTTCAAGCTCGTGGGCCGGGTGTGGGGTGTTTCACCGTGTGTCACACACGGCTGAGACACACGCCCGTGTGGACAAAAATAGGCTATTTACCAAGTCATTTTGCCACCCAAATTTGTATACACCTACACCAAACCAAATGGCACCAAAACAAGGTATAAATAGACATCCAAAACAACCACAACCAAGACTAAAACATGTCATATCAACATCATCAACCACAAAGCACATGATATCATGTTTTACCAATTCAAAACATACCAATTTCTCACTTAAAAATTTACCTAAATGGATTCATTCAAATATGCAACAATTACCTAAATTCACAAGCATACAAATCTCAAATTCAACCATTTTCTACTTAAGCTACATACCCACTATAATCATTCATCAAGCAATTATAAGCCACATCACAAAAAGGGTATTAGCATTTACATATATGTGTATCCTAATTAAACCAAATAGGCCAATTTACATAACTATGCACAAAACTAAACCTTAGACATTTACAAGTCAATTCATATGGTTATAATCTTCATCAACTTATGAACCAAAATGACCAAAGTCCCTACACATTCCATATACTCAAAACATAAGCTCAATAGTACCAAAGTGATAGTAGGATAGTGTGACGTAGTCTCTGATGATCCCCGAATCCAAGCTAGCTTTGAAGTCACTATAAAACACAGTAAAATAAACAAAGTAAGCAATAAAGCTTAGTAAGCTCGTATGTAATAAACTCAAACTAATCATAAATACACAATTAAAAAAATGGAATATATCAACATGTAGCACATATTAACTAACAAACCTTTCACATCTTTAATCACATGATTATATACAAACTTCACAATTTCTTCAATTAAGGTTTATACGATTCATGTACATACATGTACCATTTCGTATCAATCCCATACTCAACCACGTCTTTTATTTACCCGTTGAACCATTTGGAATACTATAGGATACTCAGGAAACTCGCACCGAAGTGCCACATACATAGCCAATGCTACCTCAATCTCATATCACATATATGCTCACTCTCGAGCTATCAACGGGCCTGCTCACACAAGCTGTGGGTTAAGACGTAACTACACGGTGCTGCTCACACAAGCTGTCAAGTAACCATAACACATGCATGTATACTCAGCCACCGGTAGGACGTACAGGATCAGAACCTGGATCACATAATCACAGTAAGCTCTAATGACATGTCATTCGTATCCTAATCTATTCCTAAGGTTCAACCGGGATTTTCGATGCTGAATTATTGTCGAATCATTGTTGAATATATTCGTAGTCTCGTATTCACAGTTTGTCCCATATCAAAGCATTTTAAATACATTTATAATGTAATTTATTACATACGAACTTACTTCGGATGCAAAAACGGCTAAATAGGTCGATTAGTCAATTACTTTGTTTTTCCCCCGATCTAGATCCAAATTTTGCTTTTCTTGATCTATATGTAATCAAAATTAACTTATTTAATTATCTCTCTATTCAATTTAGTCCAAAGCAATCATTAAAGCACATTTACACTTTTGCCTCAATTTTTCACAACTTTTACAATTTAGTCCTTATTTCATAAAATCACAAATTCATGTAATTTAATACCAACCCATGCTAGCCAAATTACAAATAGGTCCCTAGCATCCCATATTTTTCATTTTTTTCACATTTTAACCACAAATTTTTCATATTTCTCAATTAAATCCCTAATTTATGTTTTCACTAAAAATCACTTAACAAAACCTATATAACTATAATCAAGCATTCATAATCCATCACTAAACATCAAAGCTCATATATATTCATCAACAGCAACATCCTAAACCTTTAACAATTTTGTAAATTAGTCCCTAGCCTAGCTAGATTAAGTTACAACTACTTCGAAAACATAGAAATCATTAAAAACAGGACAAAAACAGACGTACAATTGAGCTAGGAAGCTTGGTAGATTATAAAGCCCTAACAATGGCTTTTTCTATCTTCCAAATTCGGTGAAGAAGATGATAAACAACATTATACTTTGTTTTTCTTTAATTTATTAACATTTATTACTAAATTACATAAATAACCTTAATAATAAACCTTTTATATCATCCAAATAATGTCCATATTTGTCCATTTATTTTAATAATGGTCAAATGACAACATAAAGACCTCCAATTTAATATTCCATAGCTATTAGACACCTTTAACTAAAGAACATAAGTTTTATACTTTACGCAAATTAGTCCTTTTCATTAAATGAAACACTCAAACGATAAAATTTCTGAACGAAACTTTCACACAATTATTTTATCATGCAGTAGACATTAAAATAATAATAAAATAATCATTTCAACTTTATATTTATGGTTTTGAAACCACTATTCTAATTTGACTAAAAATGGACTATTACAACTCTCCCCCTTAGGGATTTTCGTTCTCGAAAATCTTACCAGAAAAGAGGTTAGGGTACTTTTTCCTCATAACTTCCTCGGGCTCCAATGTAGCTTCTTCAACACCGTGTTGTTGCCACAAAACCTTTACTAAAGCTATATGTTTATTTCTTAATTCTTTAATCTCTCGAGCCATAATTTTGATCGATTCTTCGTTGTATGTCATATCAGGTTGAATCTCAATATCTGACGGAGAAATTACATGTGATGGATATGATCTATATCGACGCAACATTGACACATGAAACACATTGTGAATCTTTTCTAATTTTGACGGTAAAGCTAGCCGATAAGCCACTTGCCTTATTCTTTCAATGATTTCGTACGGCCCAATGAATCGCGGACTTAGTTTACCTTTACGACCAAATCGAAGGATTTTCTTCCACTGACAAACTTTCAGAAATACTTTTTCACCGATCTAAAATTCAATTTCTTTTCGTTTTAAATCTGCGTATGAATTCTATCGACCTGAAGCTGCTTTCAAACTGTCGCAAATTATTTTTACTTTCTCTTTAGTCTCTTGGATCAAATCAACCCCGTGAATCTTTTTCTCACTCAGCTCAGTCCAATACAATGGAGTTCGACATTTACAACCATACAAATCTTCGTACGGTGCCATCTTTATACTCAATTAAAAGTTATTGTTATACGCAAATTCAACCGAAGACAAATATTTCTCTTGGTTGCCTTCAAATTCTAAAACACAACAACCAAGCATATCTTCGAGAATCTAAATTCCTCTCTTAGACTGACCTTCAGTTTATGGATGAAATACTGTACTAAAATTCAACCTTGTATCTAGAAATTCTTGTAATTTCATCCAAAATCGCGATGTAATCCTCAAATCTCTATTCAAAATGATAGAAACTAGCACCCCGTGCAATCTAACTATCTCAGAAATGTACAATTCAACTAATTTATCAAGCGAAAAATCAGTACGTACAGGAATGAAATGTGCTGATTTCGTCAGTCGATCTATGACAACCTAGATAGCATCTTTCTTCTTCGGAGGCAAGGGCAATCCTGATACAAAATCCATCGTAACTCTATCCCATTTCTACTCTGGTATCATTACAGGCTGTAGTAATCCCGAAGGCACCTGATGTTCGGCTTTAACTTGCTAACAAACCAAACATCTCAATACAAATTCTGAAATGTCTCGTTTCATTCCCGACCACCAATACAACTGTTTCAAATCATTGTACATTTTGGTACTCCCTAGGTGAATAGATAGACAACCACTATGTGCTTCATTCAGAATTTTTTGCATGAGCTCGGAATTCTTTGGTATACAGACTCTACCTCGGAACAATAGATAATCATCAGATTCGATCTAATAGTCTGAATCACTAGTCGACTCACATTGTATTCTTTTGGTTTGCAAATCATTATCACACTTCTGAACTTCACAAATTTGCTGAAGAAATACCGATTTAGCTTTCAACTCTACTAGAATCAAACCATCATTAGATAAGGTTAACTGAGTATTTATCGCTCGTAAAGCAAATAATGATTTTCTACTCAAAACATCTGCGACTAAGTTCGCTTTACCCGAATGATAATCAATCACTAATTCATAGTCTTTCAATAATTGAGCCACCTTCGTTGTTGCAAATTCGGATCTTTTTGGGTCATTATATACTTCAAGCTTTTATGATTGGTAATGATGTGACACTTTTCACCGTGCCAAATTTTCAATGCAAATACAATGGCAGTTAACTCTAAATCATGCATCGGATAATTCTTTTCATGCAGCTTCAACTATCTGGAGGCATAAGCTATCACTTTTCCTTCTTGCATCAAAACACAACTCAAACCGTTCAATGACGCGTCGCTAAAAATCACAAATTCTTTACCCGACTCATGTTGAATCAAAACTGATGCCTCAGTTAACAATGCTTTCAACTGTTCGAAACTATGTTGACATTTCTCGGACCACTCAAATTTTACATCTTTCTAAAATAATCTAGTCATTAATGTAGCAATTATCAAGAATCCTTTTATAAAACCTCAATAATAACCAACTAACCCTAAAAAGCTTCTGACTTCTGATACATTTCTCGGTGGTTTCCAATCAACAACTACGAAAATCTTGCTCGAATCAACTCGTATACCTTCGACTAAAACAATATGTCCCAAAAATCCAACTTCTCAAAGCTAAGACTCACATTTCTAAATTTAGCAAACAATTTCTTATCTCTCAAGGTTTGTAGCACAATTCTCAAATGCTCGGCATGCTCAGACTCATCCCGAGAATAGATTAAAATGTCGTCAATGAAAACTACAAAAAATCTATCTAAATACGGTCTAAAAATTTGATTCATCAAATCCATAAAAACAGCAGGAGCATTAGTTAATCCGAAAGGCATAATAAGAAATTCATAATGTTCGTACCTCGTTCTGAATGCAATTTTTGGCACATCTGAATCTTTAACTCGCAACTGATAATAGCCCGATCTCAAATCAATCTTCGAAAATACTGTTGCCCTTTTCAATTGATCAAATAAATCATCTATTCTTGGAAATGGATACTTGTTCTTTATTGTAACCTTATTGAGCTGATGATAATCAATACACATTCTCATCGATCCGTCTTTCTTCTTTACGAATAACACTGCCACACCTCAGGGCAAAAAACTAGGTCGTGCAAAACCTCTATATGTTAATTCTTACAACTGATCTTTCAACTCTTTCAACTCTGTTGGAGCCATTCTATACAGAGTTATCAATATCGGTGATGTTCTCGGTACTAACTCAATAGCAAATTCAACTTCTCTGATCGGTGGTAACCTTGGTAACTTTTCTAGAAACACATCTGAAAATTCACAGACTATCGGCATTGATTCAATTTTCAATTCAGACACTTTTGTATCTAAAACATAAGCAAGATAAGCTTCACAACCTTTTCTCACACATCTCTGAGCTGACACAGACTAAATTACAACCGACAATTCACTCGACTCATCTGATTCAATTCAAATGATTTCACTATTCTGACATTTCAATTCAATAATCTTTCATCTAAAATTTACAACAGCATCATTCAGAGTCAACCAATCCATACCTAGAATTACATCGAACTTATCAAATGAAAATAGCATCAAATCAGCCAGAAAATAGTAACCTCGAGTCATTAAAGGACAGTTCTTGCAAATTTTATCAACTAGAACATATTTGCCTAAAGGGTTTGATAGTTTAATCACAAACTCAGTAGACACAACATGCAAACTCTTATTAGACACCAAATTCACACATATATACAAATGAGTCGATCTAGGATCAATTAAGCAATTACATTAGTGTCATAAAGAGAAAATGTACAAGTAATAACATCAGGTGAAGATGCATCTTCGCGAGCGCGAATAACGTAAGCTCTAGTAGGTGCTTTAGCCTCAGATCTCATAGATAAGTCCCTTGTCGCTCCTTTACTACCTATCATATTTCCCGTGTTTCTAAGTGGCCTCCCTCTATTAACTGTGTTGCTCGGTTTTGCATTCGGAATTTATCTTTCTCATCTACTTTGGGACAATCTCGAATGAAATGATCTTGTGAGCCACATCTAAAATAAGCCCAATCATTCATTCTACAGTCACCAGGATGTCATCTTTCTCATCGTTGACATTCAGATCTATAGTTTCTCACACTGCCAACACTCGATACTGATGTAGCTTTAGCTTTAGGACTTGAGTATTGTTTTCTACTATCTCTGTTCGAATGCCCGATTGAAGCATTTAGACGAGTGTACGAATCTCTGGATATCTTTGATGAAGATTGATATGGCTTATTCATCAATATTTTTCTCGAGTCTCTTGCCTCTAATTCTGCTTTTCTCTTTTCTTTGCTAAGCTCCTCGGCTTTGCAAGCTTTATCAGACAAGATAACAAATTCTTTCAATTCTAGAATTCCTACTAGAAATTTAATATCCTCGTTCAACCCATCAACGAACTGTTTGCACATGACTTCTTCAGTAGAAACATACTCCCGAGCATACTTGCTCAACCGTACAAATTATCCTTCATACTTAGCCACTGTCATACGGCCCTGTTTCAATTCTAGAAACTCTTTATGCTTTTGATCAAGAAACATCTGACTAATGTATTTCTTCCGTAACTCAGTCTGAAAAAATTCTCATGTAACTCTTTATATCGGTACCACAGACACCAAAGTATTCCACCATTGATATGATGTGTCCCTCAGAAGTGATATAGCACATTTTAAACACTCAGACGGTGTACAAGAAAGTTCATCAAATACCCGAATAGTGTTTTCAAGCCAAAATTCAACTCTCTCGAGTTCATCGTCAACAGTGGCTCTGAACTCTTCATCCCTGTAGTTTTGGATCTTATCAACTGGCGCTTATTCAGCCATAGAAGTTCCACAATTGAGGGGCTACGGGAATAGATTGGGGATTAGGTAGGGGTGGAGGTTGTTGAGTAGCTAGATTTATCCGAACAAATTCTGTAAACCACTCGTTAATCATTTGGTAAAAAGGCTTATTTAGCCTCTTCTCCGTGACTACTCGATACGGGTCTAGATTCAGATGGCGCTACCCCTTGAATGGAAGCTAGGCACTACTCTTATCCATTTACTATACGAAAACACATTTTAAATTGCTAGGAGTCATCACACTATAACAGGTTATACATGGCATGTATAGCTAGACTCTCACACACACTACGTTAGTCTGAGAATCGACTAAACCGTAACTCTGATACCAATAAATGTAATGCCCCTTACTCGTATTCAACGCCAAAATAGGGTTACGGAGCGTTACTGATAATCATATCACACATTTAAACATACATTTCTCATACATTTTCAATTTCATGTAATCATCAATCAAAACATTCATATTGTCCCTAATACGAGCCTACGAGGCTCAAAAACATGCATTCGGTGTGGTTTGAGACTAAACCGATAACTTTAGAAACTTCCCAAATAGTTAGAAAAATTTTCCAAAAATAATAGACACACGCCCGTGTGGCCCGACCGTGTGGACATTTGAAATGGTAGCACATGGCCGTGTCTTAGCCCGTGTCTGACCCCGTGTCTCTAACTTGGGTCACACGGCCAATACACACACACCCGTGTACCCTAAAAATGGTCATACACGCCCGTGTGCCAAGCCTTGTGCTAGGTCGTGCCAAACTTGTAGGGTATACTGACTTATGCCACACGGCCAAGTCACATGCCCGTGTATGAGGTAGTGTGGAGCATACTGACTTGGTTTCTAATTCAACACCAGGGGACACACGTCATGTACATGATCGTGTGTCACACAAGGCTGAGACACACGCCCGTATGGACAAAAATAGGTTATTTACCAAGTCATTTGGCGACCCAAATTTGTATACACCTACACCAAACCAAATGGCACCAAAACAAGGCATAAATGGGCATCCAAAACAACCACAACCAAGACTAAAACATGCCATATCAACATCATCAACCACAAAGCACATGTTATCATGTTTTACCAATTCAAAACATACCAATTTCTCACTTAAAAGTTTACCTAAATGGTTTCATTCAAATATGCAACAATTACCTAAATTCACAAGCATACAAATCTCAAATTCAACCATTTGCTACTCAAACTACTTACCCACCATAATCATTCATCAAGCAATTATAAGCCACATCACAAAAAGGGTATTAGCATTTACATATATGTGTATCCCCAATTAAACCAAATAGGCCAATTTACATAACTATGCACTAAACTAAACCTTAGACATTTACGAGCCAATTCGTATGGCTATAATCATCATCAACTTATGAACCAAAATAATTAAAGTCCCTACACATGCAATATACTCAAAACATAAGCTCAATAGTACCAAAGTGATAGTAGGATAGTGTGACGTAGTCTCCGACAATTCCCGAATCCGAGCTAGGTTTGAAGTCACTATAAAACACAGTAAAATAAACAAAGTAAGCTATAAAGCTTAGTAAGATCGTATGTAATAAACTCAAACTAATCATAAATACACAATTCAACAATTGGAATATATTAACATATAGCACATATTAACTAACAAACCTTTCACATATTTAATCACATGATTATATGCAAACTTCACAATTTCTTCAATTTAAGGCTTACGATTCATGTACATACTTGTACCATTTTGTATCAATCCCATACTTAACCACGTCTTTCATTTACCTGTTGAACCATTCGAAATACTATCAAATACTCAAGAAACTCGCACAGAAGTGCAGCATATATAGCTAATGCTATCTCAATCTCATATCACATATATGCTCACTCTCGAGCTACCAACGGGCCTACTCACATAAGCTATGGGTCAAGACGTAACTACACGGTGCTGCTCACACAAGTTGTCAAGTAACCGCAACACATGCTGGTACACTTAGCCATCGGTAGGACGTACAAGACTTGCACCCAGGTCACATAATCACAATAAGCTCTAATGACATGTCATTCATATCCTAATCTATTCCTAAGCTTTAACTGGGATTTTCGATGCCGAATCATCGTCGAATCATTGTCGAATATATCTGTAGTCTCGTATTCAAAGTTTATGCCATATCAAAGCATTTAAAATACATTTATAACATAATTTATTACATAGAACTTACCTTGGACACAAAACGGTGAAATAGGTTTATTAGTCGATTACTTTATTTTTCCCCCGATCAAGATCCAAATTTCACTTTTCTTGATCTATTTTAATCAAAATTAACTTATTTAATTATCTCTCTATTCATTTTAGTCCAAAACACTCATTAAAGCATATTTACACTTTTGCCCTAATTTTTCACAACTTTTACAATTTAGTCCTTATTTTATAAAATCACAAATTCATGCAATTTAATACCAACCCACGCTTATAAAAATTACAAATAGGTCCCTAGAAGCCCATATTTTTCATTTTTTTCACATTTTAACCACAAAGTTTTCATATTTCTCTATTAAATCCCTAATTTGTATTTTCACTGAAAATCACTTAACAAAACTTGTATAACTATCATCAAGCATTCATAATCCATCATTAAACACCAAAGCTCATACATATTCATCAATGGAAACCTCCTAAACCTTTAATAGTTTTGCAAATTAGCCCCTGGGCTAGCTAGATTAAGCTATAACGATTCCGAAAACATAGAAATTATTAAAAAGGGGACAAAACAGACTTACAATTAAGCTAAGAAGCTTGGCCAATTATAAATCCCTAAAATTGGCTTTTTATTTCTTCCAAATTCGGTGAATAAGGTGATAAACAACATTATACTTTATTTTTCTTTAATTTATTAACATTTTTACTAGATTACATAAATACCCTTAATATTAAACCATTAATATCATCCAAATAATGTCCATATTTATCCAATTATTTTAATAATGGTCTAATTACAACATAAGGACCTCCACTTTTATATTCAATATCTATTAGACACCTTTAACTAATAGAACATAAGTTTTACACTTTACGCGATTTAGTCTTTTTCATTAATTACACACTCAAACGATAAAATTTTTGAACAAAACTTTCACACAATCATTTTATCATGTAGTAGGTATTAAAATAATAACAAAATAATTATTTTTACTTCAAATTTTTGGTTCCAAAATCACTGTTTTGATTTGACTAAAAATGGGCAGTTACACTTCAGCTCAAATAAGCATACCGATTCACAGCTCGTATGAGCATATATGTACATGAATGAACAAATTTCAGTTCCATGACCTAGCACACTATGTGTAAGCTATCTCGGGTATCTAACCGTATTCTAAATGATTCAACGGGCAATGTTCTGTTACAATATGAGTTCGGTACGAACTATTACAGGTATACACATGAAATACATAGAAATGATGTTACATGATGTATATTTATATGAAATGGATGATACATATATTTGGAACTTGATAAATTGTTGTGTTCATCCATGATTATTGACATATATATGTGATTATGTGGCTAACATTATTGGTGAATATGTGCTTAGGCATTTGGCTAAATTGTGTTGGGATATGCTTTGTTAACATACCTAATATGTGATTAAATAGTAAGTTATATTCTATGTTATACGATCTTACTAAGCTTAAATGCTTATCTTACTAAGCTTAAATGCTTACTTTGTGTTATTTCCGTTATTTTATAGAGAATCAAAAGCTCGTTCGGGTTGGAAGCTTGTCGGAGCTATATCATACTATCCACCGGCTCTTTTGGTACTTTCAGATATTTAATTTTGGTTATAATGGCATGTATAGGTATTTTGGTTAATGATAGCCTATGAGCTTGAATGTTGAAATGACCAATTGACTTGGTTGAATTTTGGTACTTTGATGATATAATGGCATAGTTTGGTATGTATGTTAATAGCCTATTTTCTGATTGTTACTTGGTTGGTTTTTTGAATGTCGGATGAAGGTTTGATTGTTCATATATACAAATGTTAAATGTCATTATGGTGTAGGTGAATATGGTATTTTAGTGAACAAATTATATGTGAATTATATGACTATTTAGAGCTAATTTTTATATGTTATATATGGTACATTTTGGTATGTTTTTAAAGGATAAATCAAGTGGCATATTATGGTGTAGATTTGGTCAAGCCTTTTTTGATCAAATGATCAAATCGTGTTCATAGTTATACATGTTTATATGTTTTCATTTGATGTGCCTAAGGGCATATTGGTTGTATGTTATTATACCATTTGTATAAGGATAGAATATGCATGGTTTTGGTGCCTTATTATAGCTTGTATATATGTGCATTTGTGATTGTAGGAATCTGCCAATTTGCGTGAGAAAAATGGCTTGTAAAATAACCTATTTTTGTCCACACGGGCAGAGACACAGACGTATGTCTCGGTCGTGTGTGACACATGACCAGGTGACACGACCATGTGTCCCCTGTAGCTTTCAAAAGGTTACAAGTCAAGCTGTTACATGGCCTGGCACACGGGCATGTGGGGTTACTTCGAAGGGTACATGGCCTGGCACACGGGCGTTGGACTTGGTCGTGTGACCAAGTCAGAAAGTTACACGAGCTTGGGCAGGGGCTAGGACATGGCCGCGTGTCCCTATTTCGAATGCCCATATGGCCTGAGACACGGCGTGTCTCTTGACTGTATGAGTCACACGGCCTGGCCACACGGCTGTGTGACCCCTGCAGTGTTGAAAATTTTAATATTTTTTGAAAAATTCTTTGAGTTTTGATTTAGTCCCGACTTGTTTCTAATGCATATTTTGGGCCTCAAAGGCTCGTGTATGGGATAATATGAACGATTTTGATTGGTTTTTTATATGAATATTGATATGTTTTGAAATGTTTGAAATTTTTGTCCGTTTGATTTGTGAACTCTGATAATGCTTTGTAACCCTATTTCGGTGACGTATTTGGGTTAGGGGTGTTACAAGAATGATTATTGATGGATGGGTTATTTGGGACTTTGGTGACCGTGCGTGAAGGGTTATATATATGTGTGCGAAGGACTAATCTGGAGGCAAAATTCTGTTCATTTTTGTTTCATTTTTGTTCTTTTCTAAATCATCTTCTTTAGTTGCTCCGAAGAAGAGAAAGTTGAGGATAACTCTGTATGGGGCAATGATTGGGAGGTTTGAGTCTATAAAGTAGAGAATCTAGTGAGCTGGTAAGCTTCTTAATCTCTCTGTATTCTTGAATTTGAGAAAAAAAAGTTAAAATTTCTTAAATCTTTGAAAAGCTTCTGCATGTTACAGGATTTTGGGTTTTAAAGCTTGAATATCTTTGATTTAATTGGTATATAGGTGGACATGCTTAGCTGCCAAGATCAAGGGGTTGGAAAAACTAAGCTGGCAAGGATGAAGGATAACAGGTAAGTTTTTCTACTCCATTATGTAACACCCCAAACTCGGCCCAGACGTTATGGCCGAATCTGGCGTGTCACATTGAAGTGTTTTTCAAAAACCATGTTTACATTGAAAACCCTTCTTGATATTTTCAATCAAGTTTTATAAAAAAGTTATTATCTTCAAAACATTATTATTACGGAAGCTTAAATTAAAGCAATGATTTACGTAAATGTGGTATTTAAAAATTGAGTTGCGGAAACATAGTGTTTTAAAAATATTTATCGTTTTGGGGAAATCGCGTTCTACTTCTAACAAGTATAAACCATAATAATTAAAATCTCATCGGAAACCATAAAATTGGAAATGCCTTATTACAAATATAAAAACCCAGATGAAAACTATTAATAAATAAAATCCAAGTAGTGAAAATAGGAGCAGTAGTTGGCCATTTTCGAGTCCCTCACAGCACTGAACCGTCTAACGTTGAGGATTACCTGAAAGGTTAAAAACAGGGTGAGTTTATGAAAAACTCATGTGTAATCCCCTTATTACAAAAACAGTCAGAATACAGAAACGGAATCAATCTGGGCCTGAGCCTAGTAACAGTAACAGTACAGTTTAGTTCAAAGTATATGTGGGCCAAAGCCCAAAACAATATCATTTGGGTCACAGCCCATAGTAGAACCAACTGGCTTAGCCCATTCCAGTAACGGTGGCAAC
Source organism: Gossypium rotundifolium (assembly GCA_025506655.1). NCBI lineage: Eukaryota > Viridiplantae > Streptophyta > Magnoliopsida > Malvales > Malvaceae > Gossypium > Gossypium rotundifolium. The sequence continues at coordinate 150,680,148 of CP106728.1, forward strand.
TGGGCCTTAGCCCCTATCAGCCTCGGTTAGGCCTGAGCCCATATTAAAATTCACATATCACATATATCTGGGCCTAAACCCATCTCAATATCAAAATCAGTATATGCAATGGATAAATACCCATACCAACTCTACACTCCGTCTCCTATCCAACCCTGCACTCTTGTGGGGATTAAATCGACCCACCTATCCCTACGCACCTTATGTAGCATCAGTTATGGCACTAACTTAACAGAACAGCCCAGCGTCGTAGACAGAACGGCTAAAATCCATAAATATCGCAGCATCGCTGTCGGTTAATAGAACGACTAAAAGCCATAAATATCGCAGAAAGGCTAAAAGCCTTGTACAGAATGGCAACGGCCATACACTTCCTCCGTAACAATGTTCCAACCCCATGCAATATATCGCGTATGCCATGCTCAATCACCACAGGGGCATTACGGTTATTTTACCCTATAGGGGTATTATGGTCATTTTACCTATGGGATATTTCTGTCATTTTACCCTATGGGGGTATTTATAGGGGTATTTTGGTCATTTTACCCAGAACGGCTAAAAGCCATAAACATCGCAGAAAGGCTTAAAGCCTTGTACAGAACGGCAACGGTCGTACACTTCCTCCGTAACAATGTTCCAACCCCATGCAATATGTCTTGTATGTCATGCTCAATCATCACAGGTGTATGCAGAATGGCCATGCTCAGTAACAGTCATTTAAACAAATATTAAAAGCATATCAGTCACGCGACCACAGTCAAGTCAGTTAAAACACAATCATACGATCACAGCCAAATCAGTTAAATTCATAATCTAAGTCAATCATTTACCCACAAGGGCAAAACAGTCATTTACCTTCTAGGGGCATTACATTCATTTTACCTTACAAGGGTATTACGGTCATTTTACCCTATAGGGGCATTACGATCATTTTTCCCTACAGGGGCATTACGGTCATTTTACCCTATAAGGGTATTATGGTCATTTTACCTATAGAGGTATTTTGGTCATTTTACCCTATGGGGGTATTTTGATCATTTTCCCTATGGGGGTATTTCTATCATTTTACCCTATGGTGTATTTCGATCTTTTTACCCTACAGGGGTATTTCGATAATTCTACCTTACAGGGGTATTTTGGTAATTCTACCCTACAAGGGTATTTCGATAACTTACCTTAACAGTCAACAGTGTATTATGTGGCCCATGTGGGCCCATACGCCCGTATAGCCCTGTAAGCCTAGAAACGACCTTAGCCATGTGAACGACACAGTCGGGTCCAATAATTTCCACATGTCCTTGAGATTTGCCCGTGTAGGGCCCATGAGCTCATTGGGCCCACACGGCCCAACGTGGCCCAAAACGGCCTAAGCCCATGAGATCGCTCATGGTGGCCTCTATAGTCAAATGCCTATGTTTTTGGGCTCGGTTCACCACATAAGAGATTGTACGCTCATGAGGCCTCGAATGCCAAAGTTTTAACTTTTCAGCTTTTACCGATTCACAGATAGACAGGGGTGTGAATACACACTTTTATCCCGCGTTAGACAGTCACGAAATCAGGTGTACGGTTACACACCATTTTTGGCTTTTAAGTCGCTTATCATTTATGAAAAACAGTTACACACCCTTTTTGGAATAGCGCAGAAACTCTAGAATGTCAAACCCGAGCCTTGCTTGATCGGATGCCCCTAGCCTTCTTAGACTACTAACAGAATCGATCACCTGATTAATCGTGTATCTACCTGTCCACGGATTCTATTAAAAGATTAAAACATCAAAAGATTTAGGAACTCAACACCAGAATAATCGGCTAACATCTTACAATATTATCCCAAATGATTACCTTGGATTGCGAGATAAGAAAAGGATTGACTACCACTGCGATCCTTGACAAACCCCTTCACCCCTTGTAATGATCTAAAAATCAAAAATGCCACCACCTTCATCGGGGAAGAAAAAGGGATTCGACCACGCGTGAACAACCAAAGGAAACATATATTAAATAAAGAGAAAACGCTTAGCATCCAACAACACAAGAAAGAATAAGAGCTTATCGAAAGTCTAGGTGACCTCTAAACCGCTACCGACCATAGCAAAAGAATAACGAGATTGCTATCTAGCTCAAGGCTATGAGCTGAAGGGAAACAAAAAGAGAAACAGAGATTCGGCTTAGTATTAAAAGAATATGGTATTGTGAAAGAGAAGTTCAGTTATGAAGAAAACCAAAAGAAATAGTAAGAAGAAGAATGAGAGAAAAAGACTTCAAAAAGAAATAATTAGAATTAGGCACTTGATGTCCAATGTTTCCGGAAGAGTGACTAAAAGGCAAACGAGAAATAGTGTTGAAAGAAAAGAGGACCCGAATGGTCAAAAATGTGCCAAGATAAGAAAACAAAACCCGAAAATACCAGAAGAAGTCGGCACCTAATCACTCTCACATTGCCAAAATGCACCAAATGGGTTCCCCTAGCCGAATTTGCACATAGAAGTTGGTACAATTGGCTACAACACTCCTCTCCTCCAAATCCCTTGAAAATCTCCTCAAATCTCTCCCCTTATCCCTCCTTGATATCCTCCATAACAACCTTCAAGACCCATTCAAACTCTCACCCAACAGAGTTCGAAACCACCTCAAACACCTGCTGCCTCATGCTAGCAAAATAAATATCCTTTTTGCTTGCAATGGGATTTGAACTCAAGCCCCCCTCAATAGCTCAACATGTCACTTGCCTCCTTGCCACAAGCTCTTTTGTGTCACATTTTATCTTCAATTAACTAAAAGGTCTAAAAGCCAAAGTTCAGGCTTCTTTAAAAGAAAAACCAAAATAAATTGTAAGAGCCAAGACTTGAATCCAGGCTCCCTTGCAACCTTAATGACACGACAACCACTAAACCACATGCTTTCTTTTGTCGTTTTTTTAACACAATAATTTAAAAGGCCTACATCCAAGCATCTAGGGTTTTATCCACTTAAAACCAAAATTTTTGCTAAAGCCCAGGTTTGAACCTAGGACTTTTCCAACTCCTTTCAGGTCCCTTAACCACTTGAGCAGACATTTAATTGTGTCATTTCCTAGCTCACATAAACTTTTATGCACAGTCTCCTAACTGATCCCTTGCTCAAGGCCCAATACTTCTAGGCCCAAATTTTAGGGGGTTACAATTCTCCCCTTTAAAGAATTTCATCCTCAAAATTTCCAACTATCAAAATAGTCGAGCATCCTAGCCTACCACACTACGCTCTAGCTGTGCACTTTGATCCTAATAATACAAGCACGCACCACACCATCTATCCATCGAAGCGGATGGATATCACACGCATATCATTTCTAGAATATACACAAAATAAATACAAACTCTAACTTTAAGTGTAGCAATACAGCCTAATATCTATCTACTACTTTTTAATGAAAATAAACAACAGTTTCAGAAACTTATGGATTCGGCGCCGGAGACTCGGCGTACCATACTTTCAGAAAAATGGTCAATACAACATTTCAGAGCTTCAAATATTTTCAAGCCTTTTTGAAACAATACCTCAAAAATTCAATTTTAAAGACCCAATCCACAGTCGAGTTTTGCAACTTGGCTCTGATACCACTAAATGTAACACCCCAAACCTGGCCCAGACGTTTTGGCTGAATCTGGCTTGTCACATTGAAGTGTTTTTCGAAAACAATGTTTACATTGAAAACCCTTCTTGATATTTTTAATTGAGGTTGATAAAAAAATTATTACCTTCAAAACCTTATTGTTGCGGAAACTTAAATTAAAGCAATGATTTATGTAAACGTGGTATTTAAAAATTGAGTTGCGAAACATAGTGTTTTGAAAATAGTTATCGTTTTGGGGAAACCGTGTTCCACTTCTAACCAGTATAAACCATAATGATTAAAATCTCAGATCGAAAACCATAAAATTGGAGAGGCCTTATTACAAATATAAAAACCCAGACAAAAACTATTAATAAATAAAAGCCAAGTAGCAAAAATAGGAGCAGTAGTGTGGCCATCTCCGGGTCCTTCACAGTACTGAACCGTCTAACGTTGGGGATTACCTGAAAGGTTAAAAATAGGGTGAATTTATGAAAAACTCAATGTGTAATCCACTTATTACAGAAATAGTCAGAATACAGAAACAAAATCAGTATGGGCCTAAGCCCAGTAATAATAATAGTACAGTTCAGTTCAGAGCATATGTGGGCCAAAGCCCAAAATAATATCATTTGGGTTACAGCCCATAATAGAACCAATTGGCTTAGCCCATTATAGTAACGGTGGCAACTGAGCATTAGCCCCCATCAACCTCAGTTGGGCCTGAGCCCATATCAAAAGTCACATATCACATATATATGGGCCTAAGCCCATCTCAATATCAGAATCAGTATATGTAATGCATAAATACCCATACCAACCCTACACTCTGCCTCCTGTCCAACCTTGCATTCCCGTGGGGATTAAATCGACCCACCCATCCCTACACTCCTTATATAGCTCTGATTGCGGCACTAACTCAATAGAACGGCTCGACGTCGTAAACAGAACGGCTAAAAGCCATAAATATCGCAAAAAGGCTGAAAGTCTTATACAGAACGGCAACGGCCGTACACTTCCTCCTTGACAATGTCCTAGCCTCATTCAATATATCGCATATGTCATGCTCAATCATCACGGGTGTATGTAGAATGGCCATGCTCAGTAACAGTCATTTAAACATATATTAAAAGCATATCAGTCATACGACCACAATGAAGTAGTTAAAACACAGTCATGCGATCACAGCCAAATCAGTCAAATTCATAATCTATATCAGTCATTTACCCACAAGGGAAAAATAGTCATTTACCTTCTAGAGGCATTACGATCATTTTACCCTATAGGGGCATTACGGTCATTTTACCCTACAGAGGCATTACGGTCATTTTACCCTACAAGGGTATTATGGTCATTTTACCTATGGGGGTATTTCGGTCATTTTACCCAAAATGACTAAAAGCCATAAATATCGCAGATAGGCTGAAAGCCTTGTAAGAACGACAACGGCCATACATTTCCTCCGTAACAATGTCCTAACCCTATACAATATGTCGTGTATGTCATGCTCAATCATCACAAGTGTATGCAAGATGGCCATGCTCAGTAATAGTCATTTAAACATATATTAAAAGAATATCAGTCACACGACCACAGTCAAGTCAGTTAAAATACAGTCATACGATCGCAGCCAAATCAATCAAATTTATAATCTATGTCAATCATTTACCCACAGGGGCAAAATAGTCATTTACCCTCTAAGGGCATTACGGTCATTTTAATCTACAGGGGCATTACGGTCATTTTACCCTACAGGGGCATTACGGTCATTTTACCCTATAGGGGTATTATGGTCATTTTACCTATAGGGGTATTCGGTCATTTACCCTATTGGGGTATTTTGGTCATTCTACCCTATGGGGGTATTTCGATCATTTTACCCTATGAGGGTATTTCGGTAATTCCATCCTACAGAGGTGTTTCGATAATTCTACCTTACAGGGGTATTTCAAAATCTTACCTTAACAGTCAACAGTGTGAACTGGCCCAAGGCCCATTATTTGGCCCATGTAGGCCCACATACCCGTTTAGCCCGATAAGCCCAGAAACAACCTGAGCCATGTGAACGACACAGTCGGGTCCAATAATTTCCACATGTCCTTGAGATTTACCCTGTAGGGCCCATAAACCCATTGGGCCCACGCGGCCTATTTCGGCCTAAAGTGGCCCAAAACGGCCTAAGCCCATGAAATCGCTCATGGTGGCCTCTACAGTCAAACGCCCATGTTTTGTGGGCTCGGTTGACCACACGAGCGATCGCAAGCTCATGAGGCCTCGAAAGCCGAAGTTTTGGCTTTTCAGCTTTTGCCAATTCACAGATAGACAGGGGTGTGAATACACACCTTTATCCCGCGTTAGACAGTCAAAAATTTGGGCGTACTGTTACACATCCTTTTCAGCTTTTAAGCCGCTTATCATTTACGAAAAACAGTTACACACCCCTTTTGAAATAGCGTAACAACTCTCGAATGTCAAACCCGAGCCTTGCTTGATCAGATGCCCCTAGCCTTCTTAGACTACTAACATAATCGAGCACCCGATTAATCATGTATCTGCCTGTCCACGGATTCTATTAAAAGATTCAAAACATCAAAAGATTTAGGAACCTAACACCAGAATAATTGGCTAACATCTTACAATATTAGCTCAAATGATTACCTTAGATTGCGAGATAAGAAAAGGATTGACTACTACTGTGATCTTTGACAAACCCCTTTACCCCTTGCAATGATCTAAAAACTAAAAGTGCCACCACCTTCATCGGGGAAGAAAAATGGATTTGACCACGAGTGAACAACCAAAGGAAACATTTATTAAAGAAAGAGAAAATGCTTAGCATCCAACAACACAAAAAAGAATAAGATCTTACCGAAAGTCTAGGTGACCTTCAAACCGTGACCGACCACAGCGAAAGAAGAACGAGATTGCTATCTAGCTCAAGGCTATGAGCCGAAGGGAAACAAAAAGAGAAACAGAGATTCGGCTTAGTATCAAAAGAATATGGTATTACAAGAGAGAAGTTCGGTTATGATGAAAACCAAAAGAAATAGTAAGAAGAAGAATGAGAGAAAAAGACTTCAAAAAGAAATAATTAGAATTAGGCACTTGGTGCCTAATGTTTCTGGCAAAGTGACCACTAGCCAAACGAGAAATAATGTTGAAAGAAAAGAGGACCCGAATGGTCAAAAATGTGCCAAGATAAGAAAACAAAACCCAAAAATACCAGAAGAAGTTGGCACCTACTCACTTTCACATTGCTGAAATGCACCAAATGGGTTCCCCTAGCCGAATTTGCACATAGAAGTTGCACAATTCAGCTACAACACTCCTCTCCTCCAAATCCTTGAAAATATCCTCAAATGTCTCCCCTTATCCCTCATTGATATCCTCCATAACAACCTCCAAGACCCATTCAAACTCTCACCCAACAGAGTTCTAAACCACCTCAAACTCCTACCACCTCATGCTAGCAAAATAAATATCCTTTTTGCTTGCAATGAGATTCGAACCCAATCCCCCTCAATAGCTCAATATGCCACTTGCCTCCTTGTCACAAGCTCTTTTGTGTCACATTTTATCTTCAATTAACTAAAAAGTCTAAAGGCCAAAGTCCAGGCTCCTTTAAAAGAAAAACCAAAATAAATTACAAAAGCCAATACTTGAACCCAGGCTCCCTTGCAACCTTAATGACGCCACAACTACTAGACCACATGCTTCCTTGTGTCATTTTTTTAACACAATAATTTAAAAGGCCTACATCCAAGCATCCAAGGTTTTATCCACTTAAAACCAAAATTTTTGCTAAAACCCAGGTTTGAACCCAGGACTTTTCCAACTCCTCTCAGGTCCCTTAACCACTTGAGCAGACATTTAATTGTGTCATTTTCTAGCTTATATAAACTTTTATACACAGCCTCCTAACCATTCCCTTGCTCAAGGCCCAATACTTCTAGGCCCAAGTTTCGGGGCGTTACACATTATTTGGGTGTTATTCTAGTTTGTTTTGGTTGTCGTGCTGCTTGTATGTCTTGCATTGAGTTCAATTTGAGCCTTTTAGCTAAATATATATGATCATGGCTAACTAGAAAGGTTATGCTTTCATATATCTGTACAATTGTATGAATATTTACAAGTAGGTCCTTTGAATTTATGACACGATTGTGTACCTATGAATTGTTATGTGGCGTACTCCATGTTATTTTAGTTAATGTGATGTTATGCATAAATGTATGACTTTGAAATGTGGAGTACACAGGGAATTATTTGGTGGGTTAGTTGAAGATAAAAAAAATTGGCATAATGAAGGAATGGACAGATTGAAAGGGGAATTGAGGAGGTTTGGTTGGATAAGTGGTCTACTGGCTCTACAAAATGGCATCATGAAAATGATTTACTAGCTCTACAGAGTGACACCATGAAAATGGTCTACTGACTTATTGGAGTAGAAAGTCCATTACTAGACATGGCATGATTCAGTACAGGACAAGTTCACCTTATGGCAAAATGAAGTCCACCAGGACAGTAAACAGGGAAGCCTGCTAGGAAATATAAATGGAAACCCCTGTAAGACTCGCATGGCGAAAGGTTTGTCATAATGGTTATGGCTTGTATGGAAATGTTGGAAGGTGGTGTTAAGGGGTCTAGTCAAGACGTAAAGAGAAGAGAAATATGCTAGAACGTCTTATACATGGATATGTGTGGAAAAATAGGGGTTATCATTCAGAATATTTACAAATATATATCCGCTATTAAGATTCTACCAGAGGTGATGGACAAGCCAACATCAGTTATAAGAAAGCAAAATGGTTATCCAGATCTTATTTCTAGATGTTTCTTAGCAAGGAGGTTAATAGAAAAAGGGAAGTCCGCCAAAGACTGTCTTATGCGGGAAGTCTGCCAAGAACTATCGTATGTGGAATGTTTGCCAAGGGCTATCTTGAAGACGAAAATGTTCACAAGGATCAACAAATGAAAAAGGATGTCCGTTAGGACTATCTAGCATTGAGAAGTCCGCTTTACATGATCTAGAAAGAAGATAGTCTGCTAGGAGCTATTGGTGGTTGGGAAGTCCATTAGTACTATCTGATTAAGGAAATATCTAATCGGACTATCTTGAAGAGGGAAAGTCCAGTGGGACTATCTTACAGATACAACTCCGGAAGGAACGATTAATGTTTAAATATTCGTCCAATCTTATATTCGAAGGCCAGATATGAAGATAGAAGTAAATGGGTTTCCTTCTAAAAATGGTATACGCACAAGCTAAATTATAAGGAAGTGGATGTTTAAAGCCCATTTTTCAATGAAATCAGAACAATGGTTTTGGGACCACAAATCCACCCAAAAATAAAGTTCATTTTTATTTTATTATATGGTCTGTATTATGATAGACATGTCGTATGAAAATTTTGATACAAAAATTTTATCGATTTAGTGCTTAATTACGAGAATGACTAAATCGCATAAAATGCGAAAGTTGAATTCTAGTAGCTACAAGGATTAAATAGCTATGGAATCAAAAATAGAGGTCCTTATATGGTAATTAGACCATTAAAAGTAGATTTTTCTTGGTGACTCATCTATGGAAATATAGAAAAAGGGTAAGGACTAAATTAGAAATAGAAAATACTTAATTAATTAAAAGATGAAAAGAAAATATATCATCTTATTTTCATCATCTTCAACCAAAAACATATGGAAACCCTAGGTGAGAAGAAAGAAACTTTCAAGGCCTAATTGGATAAGTTTCCTTGTCCCGTTTTTAGTAATTTTGATGTTTTTGGAATCGGGATAGCTTAATCTCTTTATTTGGGGGATTAATTTGAAAAGTTATCAAGTTATGAAAAATGGGTCATGGATGTATATGCTGGAAATTAGAAATTTATGGTAGAAAATGAAAGATTATTGATAGATAAACAACTTTCACAAAGTGATTTTTGATGAAAAAATGATTTAGGGACTAAAATCTAAACTTGTGAAATTTTATGAATATGTGTGCTGAAAATTTTATAATAAGGCTTTGGTTAGGCTTGGAATAAGGAGTAATTTGCACAAGTTTCATTTTTCGGGCCTAGGGACGAAATTGAAATTTATGGAAAAGTTATAGGCAAAATGGTAATTTTTCCTAGGACTTAAATTGAGTCCATTTAAATATGAAATGTGTGAAATTGATGGTTAAATTCATTTATATAGATCTGAAAAACACAAACTCGAGGCTAGATCAAGGAAAAGAAAAGATTTCGGATTAGTAGATTATTTACGCGAACAAGTGTCAAGGTAAGTTCGTGTAACTTAATCGAGCATGTAATTATGTTAATTGAATATTGTGTTTGCATGTAATGTGATTCATATTGATGTGCTTTACTTGTATGCTATGATGGAAAATTTGATACATGCTTGAAATGGTGAAAAAGGGTTAAGTCCCGATTGAACATTGAGTTCCGATGAGTAAATGCGCTTTCCTGAAATGGATGAGGTCCTTCATTTGTTGCAGATGGGATTTATCTTGAACGAGTAATCCTATTGACCTTGTTATAGAAAGGATTTAGCCCGGATAGGTAATCTTGAAATAATACCTCTCGAGTATACGTTATGATTAAGGTTTAGCCTAGACTGGTAATCCTAATCGAGCTCTTTTGAGCATACACTATATAAAGGATTTAGCCTGGACTGGTAATCCTGTTATACGATATGTGACTCGAGAGCGTGTTCCTTGGCTGAGTGCCCTAATGGGTATCCTTGAATAAGAAATTGATTGATTATCGAATCGTTCACCATGATTTTAATACTTGAACTTTCATTGGAATTTCAATGATGCAACGGACGTATAACTCTTAACATGGCATGAGAACTTTGAGATGAAATGATAATGACTTGAAAGAATAATGCATGATGAGCTCATCTACCCTTACTTAATGTATATGTAAACTTTGTGACTAACATGTTTGATTGGATGTATGTGTTTAGGCAAATTAGCCAAATGGATGGAAAACTTGTTATTGCTTGCTTAAATTTAATAAACGGGATTGGTAAGTCTAGTTTCTGTTATACGAACTTACTAAGCATGTAATGCTTACTCCGTTTTATTTTCCACTGTTTTATAGTGCTTGGAAGCCTGTGAAGGTTGGAGATCATTGGAGCATTGTCACACTATCAACTAGTCATTTTGGGTATACTTAGTAAAATCATTTTGGTATAATGGCATGTATAGGAAAACTTGGCCATAGGTGGCTTGAAAATGATGTTTTGTAATCTAGCCATTGAAATGGCTAGTAATGGTTCATTTTGGTATGACTAAGTAAGTTATTATGGTGATATATATACACAAGTGTTAAGTACATGTTATCAAATGTTGTTATTGCATAAGTTAAACCAAGGGTAAGTTTATAAACACTTGTTCTTGAAAAGATATGCCATTTTGAATTATGGAATTGCTTATTTTGAATGCTTGAATTGGTTGATATTGGATGTGTATTTCAAGTGCAGGTATTGGGTGTGATTTTGGGTGAAAAATGAAGCTAAAACTGTCTTTACTTTGTCCACACGGGCATACAGATGGGCATGTGTCTAGACCGTGTGTGACACACGGCCAAGTACATGGATGTGTAGCCAGGCCGTGTATCCCCTGCACCTTAATCTTGAGAAAAAGAATGCTCAGAATTAAGCACACGAGCAGAGACACGGATGTGTGTCTCATTCGTGTATGCTACACGGCCTAGAACACGGGCGTATGTCTTGGCCGTGTGAAACCTACACCTAATTCGAATTGAATTAATTAACCACACGGGCGTGTGGCATGGCTGTGTGGCACAAGTCAGAAAGCAACCTAAATTGAACAAGGCTTGTAGCACGGGCGTGTCCCATGGACTGCACGGGCGTGTGAGCCCTGTACCTTAGAAAAAAATTTTAATTTTGTGAAAAATTCTTAGAGGTTCTGATTAAGTCCTGACTCGTTTCTAATGCTTGTATTGGGCCTCGAGGGTCCATTTAGGGGATGTTATGAATAATCTCAGTTAATGAATAATAATTTGCATGAATTATCTGTATATGTTTCTAAATGTTCTAGTAATGCTCCGTAATCTTGTTCCGACGACGGATACGGGTTAGGGGTGTTACAGGAAGACTGGATAATACAATAAGTAAATTTTGAATTCATCGCGGAATAAGGGAATCAGGGTAAGAATCCTTCATTACTATGAATTGTGAACCTGTCCGCTAGAGTTAACCAATGATACTATGTGAGATATCTAACAAGTTTATCAGGAGTGAAAAGCTCTAAATCTGATATGGATTTATGTCTCTTGTAAGAGTCGTTAAGGTGTATATAGCTTAGAGAAATCTTGTCAAATATATCCGCCAATAGCCTGTTTAAGGAGTGTATAGGTGTTGACCACGCCAACCAAATTGCGAGATCTTATATGAAACTTGTGGAGTTATTTACATGCATTAATCCTTATTACTCGTAACATCAAGACACTAGTATTTAATAGTTTGTGTATGGAATCTCACTAAGTTCATTTGAACTTATGAGTGGTTTGCCTTGAATACAGGATCAAAGGATGTCATGGAAACTATGGGAAAGGACGAAGCCAGACCTCGCGGAATCCATGTGGGTTTCCTAGAAGCGGTATCATGCATATAGAGGAGCGCCCTTAAAGGCTACGCCTAAAGGATTGAATATATAATTAAGCAAAATCCAACTTGTTAAAATTATGTGTATAGGTAAATTCAATAGATAAGTATGTTGTAAAGAACATTTTTCCATTTAGTTAGTTAATCGAATAATAAGAGATATCATACGATGTACATTCATGAAAATGCTTGGTTAGTTAATTGGTTCGGTTAAATTTGTATGTGAACATAGCATTGAGTCTGGCAAAGAATTAAATAAATTGGAAATATGTTGTTATGTAACAATTTAATGGTGACATTTGGTACCCGGACCCAATAATCAAGTTCGGTATAGGGTGTTACATTCTCTATCTCTTCCTATAAATAGATAACACTAGTAGGGCTAAAACACAAGTTTGAGATATTGTTATTCTGCCTGAAGTTTGTTAAAATATATTCCTAAGTATAAATTCTATTTTTCGAGAATAACAATTCTACCAATTTCTATTGAAAGAGAGATCTATTTTCCTATTGAAAGTAAGAAAATTATTTTTGGTTCTTCGTTTTATTCAAGATTGTTTGAGTCCATACTTGAAGCGATTCATGGTATGAGAATAGCAAAGAAGGTCATTCGGTTGAAATTTAGAAACTTCAAGGATCCGTCTCACACAAAGAAAATGTGCTTTTCGAGAAAAGTTTATTGCTATAAATATCACAAATCTATTGGATTTTCCAATTTTTATTTTTTTCATTGTGCAAGAAAATCTGTTTTGAAACAAGATTTTTCACAACAAATTTAACCATCAACAAATTTAGAGGGTGCTTAAATGTTTCAACAAAAAATTAGTTGAATTGGATAAATCCTTGAATACTATTACTACTTCCGTTGCCAACAATATATACCGTTTTTGGCCTGAAAAAGAAAGCATTAGAGCTTCTTCATTATCCATTGTAAATGTTTCCTTGTTTTCTATTGCAAAAAGAAATTGGGTCCCAAACACACAGAGGGATCTAGTGGCTTGATAAACCGTAAAAGTAACATATTTTAACCCCATATTTAGCATGCTTTTGGATGATTTAGCCCTTGATTTATGTAAAAAGGTGCTCTTAATCTGTTCTTTTCATGTTTTATACTCAGGAAAGCACCCGAGGACAAAAAGAACAAGAAACGGGCCTAAAACGGGCCAATTTGGGCCAAAATAGAAATCGACACGACCTGGACTTCAAGCCACATGCCCATGTCTAGTCAAATTTCTTCACATAGCCACACCACGATTTACACAGCCGTGCCCCAATCGACAGAATCGAGACACGGCCTAAAAACGATTTACACGGGTGTGTACCATGGTCGTGCCCCTGTCACGGGAGAGAGCAATTTTACTCGGATTTAGATACTTTGAGGCGAAGAAACACATTCCAAAGCCTATTCAAACACCGAGTAGGAAGTATACTGGAATTGGGACACTTAGAGGCCAAGTAAAGCATTCCAAAAGTCTATATAAATACCCTAAGTGTAACGTGAAAAGGAGGGTGGAGCAGAGGCCGAGACATTCAGAATTCGGCAGAAGCCGAAACTTTTGTGGAATCACTCAAAGATAGCCAGTTGATCCATCTCAAGAAGCCGGAATTCTACTCAAAACGACGGATCTCTCCTTCAATTCCTTCAAGGGGTTTTAGGGATTTCTTATGTTTTGTTTTATCTTTTCTCTTGAGATGTTTTCTTTATTTGTTATGAACTAAACCCTTCAGATACCTGAAGGGGACGAAACCTAGATGAACCTAATTATTGTTTTCTAAATTATATGATAAATACTTGAGTTGTTCTTAATTATGTGTGCTTAATTCTTGTGTTAATGTTTCTGGGATATTAATTCAAGTCAGATGTTCTTAGGTGGAGGAGGAATAGACCCTGCCTAAGAATAGATCTAGCATAATTAAGCGGATTCGTTCGCGCGCCTAGAAATAGGGTGACGAGATTTTGTCGGATTAGGGTGAAACCTAATATGGGAGTCTATAGTTCGATTTACTGCTATTTAGGGGGTTATTAAGTGAGAAAGAGATTCCCGTTAATTAACCTAGGGTTAGACGTTATTTGCCTCGAGAGAGGGTTTAATATACGTTAAGGAGTTTTACGGATCAAGTCAAGTGAATAAATCGTATGGTTCAGTGTTAGATAATAAGTAAAGTCTAGGTGGATTCTTCCTGATGGTATCATCGTGATCAACTGAGTTTTTCTTCAAGTTATTTCCCAATTCATTCTTTTTGTCTTTGCATCTTAGTTTAGTAATTAATTAGATAATCAACCAAATCATTTAATAATTACGCTAAATAATAGAAAGAAAGTGAGTATTAGTACTTTTAGTTCCTTTGGGTTCAATAATTCGGTCTTGCCTAAGCTATACTACTATTCGATAGGTACACTTGCCTTAAGTCGTTGTCAGAGTTAGTTTCCAGGTTCGATCATTCTCTTTATAAATGTTAAAACTCGACAATTTTACAACGATCAAGTTTTTAGCGCCGTTGCCGGGGAACTAAAATATTAAGAAAACTCTATTTTTATTACTTTAGCCATTATTTTTTATTTTCTCAATTGATTTTATTTTATTTTATTTTTTTCTAATTTTCTTTCTTTCTTTTTCAGTAGGTACCTCTAGTTTATGACTAGAAGAAAACTGACAGGACCTCTAGTATACAATAGTGATATCGAAGCAACCACTCGTAGGAATAGCAGAGAAATCAGGCGAGCCTTAAATTACCAAGAAGAACAACAACAAGGCGAATTCAATATGAAACACCCCAAACCCGGCCCACAAGCCCTGACCGGATCTGGCATGCTCCTTGAGTAAAACGTAGTTAAGTCTCGTATGACATTTTTGAAAATTGTGGTGGTTTCGAAGAAAATGGATTTGGGTTGTTTTCAAGTTAAAAATTGAGTAGTAATTTAATTTTGTACTAAATCGATAATTTCATATTTCAAGAGTTACAAGTTAAAGAAATACCAAATTTTTTCTAGTGTAATATTTTTGTAACTTGAAAAAAAATACCATAGGTGATTGAGTTTCAAAACAATTGATGTTGTTCGTATCATATCGAAATTTAAAATGCAATGAAAATAAAACGGTTAAGTAATAATGGCCTTATTACATCAAAATATAATCCCTAAATAAATAAATATAAACTTAATAAGTAAACCGAAAATCTGAGCTGTGCATGGCCACCACTAAGTTCCTGCCGGCCGGTCCATCTCTTGAGTTCCATCTGCAAAAGTTAGCCCACGAAGGGTGAGTCAACAGACTCGATTGTAACTACCATCACTGATTCCCAAATCATACAAGGCATAATAAATCACATAAAATAATTGTGAACCATGATGCAACCCAAACCACCTAGATCCAACCTCTACACATCACCCGTACCTACCGATCACACCGTGGGGATTACTAAATCGACCCTCCATCCACTACACACCATCGAAGGCAGTCGCTGCAGTCAACTGCACATCACCCTTATAATTGTGGCATAGCCACCAGATAATGTGACAGAGTCACCAGATTCATATTATGTGATATAATCACCAGATATTGTGGTATGAACCACCAGATCACTTCCCCTTTCACAAACCCATATGCCCATGCAACATACATAACATACGAATAACATGCATTATACCTGATCCCATAGCCTTAACAATATTTCACATATATCCATATTCATGTTTTATAAACTTTACTTAGCGAGAGTTAGGGTAGCGTGCACTGAATGCCTGTACCATGGAATGGTACCCTTAGCCATATTCATGCATAGCCTTATTAACATATACAAATCAATATTATCATTAGTTGGGAATTTAGGGTGGGTTACACACCTGATTACTCGTAGATCTAATCGAAATCCCGAAAATCCCGATCTAATGCACTAGATCTCTTCTCTTACATTCGGCCAACACTAAGCACATTAGTCAATAGGCCATTCAGCTAAACACAAATCCCGAAAGGTTAACGAGACCAAAACCCTTACCTTGTTGCCGATTTGGTTACCAACCAAATCTCGAAAGTCTTTGATGAATCGTCACTACCAACCTACATTCGGCCAACACCCTATTTATTAGACCAAACCCTTAAACGAAATCAATAAGTATCATAATCCATTTGGTCAACCATGATTGATCAAGGCCAAAAGAAAAGATTCAAAAGAAGTGGCCATTAGGCCGAACCTACACCATCCTACCTTCGGCTTTTCCACAGATCGGTACAGGAGACTTTTAGTGAGTCTGATTCGACTTCTAGGAGTAAGGAGTGAAATTGACCGAACCTTGGAAACATGATTCAGGTTAGAAACTAATTAAAGAAAAGAGAAACCACAAAGAAGAAAATCCCGAAAACTTACCAAGCTCGAGAGGTGTATGCGGCTATGGTGCACTTTCGGGAAAAAGAGATTTCTCCTTGAAGATTCGGCTATGGAAGAAGGTGATGGGGACTAGGGTATTCGGCTTTTAGAAGATTTTTGAGGAGGAAAAAGGATGAGAAGAAGAAAATATTAGAGAGTTGCGGTAAAGAATCTCACCAAAGAAAAAAGGAATTTCGGCTTTCAGAGAAAAAGTTGTGGAAAGAAAGAAAACAAATGGGAGAAAAGATGGACTAGAGCCTACCAGTTTCTGCTACACATGCATACCCCTCAGAGTTGGAGTTTCGGCCAACTCTCTGCCTCTTGATAACTTTTATACATCTTGATAAACCAACTTTTATCTCTCTTTTAAAAGAGGCCACCTGAAATCCACTTTTTCCCTCTTAATTATCATCATCTATCACTCAAAATAAAAGAATTTAAGCTTCTAATTTGTAGCCATTGTGCCGTCCACCCCCTTCCCTTAGGAGTGCCGAATTTTGGCTCATTAACTTGGGCCCCAAGCGGCCACATTGGCCCAAACTCCTCCCCTAAGTGACGCCACTTAATACCCATTAAACCTCCTCTAAACTTTGGGCCACAAGCCCAACTTGCTATCAAATATAATTGTTTAACTTTTAATTTCTACTAACACTATTTATCAACCACTTAACCCAGGTTTTAAAGTCCAACCCGAGCCTAATTCACACCGTAATGCCTTAACCATGCAACATACCAAATGCACAGACCCACAAAAATTAGGATATTACACAATCCTACTGAAGGGATGGACGAGAATAATCCACCACAAGATGTGGCAGAAAACAATGCTCCACGTACTATGTATGATTATGCTAAACCTAATTTAATAGGTAGAATCTAGTATTGTTAGGCTTGCTATAGCTGCTAATAATTTTGAATTAAAGCCTAACACAATACAAATGATTCAACAATTTGTTCAATTTGATAGTTTGCAGGACGAAGACCCGAACACTCATATAGCTAATTTTTTAGAGTTCTGTGATACTTTCAAAATAAATGGTGTTTCTAATGATGCCATTCTTCTTTGGTTATTTCCCTTTTCATTAAGGAATAAAGCCAAACAGTGGTTGAACTCATTACCATGAGGGTCAATCACTACATAGGACCAAATGACCGAAAAAATTTTATTAAAATATTTTCCACCGGCCAAGATGGCCAAATTACGGAATGATATCTCTTCTTTTGTGCAGATGGATTTAGAGACATTATACGACGCATGGGAGAGATACAAGGATCTCTTAAGAAGGTGTCCACACCATGGTTTACCCTTGTGGCTACAAGTCCAAACTATTTATAATGGTGTGAATCCCTCAATGAGGCAACTAATTGATTTAGCCGCCGGTGGAACTCTGAATAACAAAACTCCTGAAGTAGCCTACGAATTTATTAAAGAGATGTTGTTGAATAATTATCAGTGGCAAGTTACAAGGACAAAGCCGACAACATCAGCCGGAGTTTTCAGCATCGATGCAGTAACCATGTTATCGAATCAGGTAGAGATGATGAATAAAAAGCTTGATAGTTTGTGTTCTTCGCAGGTACATCCAGCAATGCAGTATGACACAAGTGGAACTGTGGTGAATCTTGAGAACCCACCCTACCAACCGAGCACAGAAAGCGAACAGATGAACTATATAGGTAATAATTTTCGATCCAATAATAATCCTTATAGTAATACTTACAATCCAGGTTGGAGGAACCACCCAAATTTTTCATGGGGAGGTCAAGGAAATCAAGTAAATCAAAGACAACAACCTCCCCAAAGTTTCCAAAATCAGCCATATCCGCAAGAGAAGAAGCCAAACCTCAAAGAGATGTTGACAAAATTCATGGCAAGCACAGAAAATCATCTCCAAGATACTGAGAAAACACTTAGAAGTCAACAAACATCATCTGAAGAGACCAAGAACCGAATTGGGGAACTTACTAAGTCAGTAGGGGAAGTCACTAAAGCAGTCGGACAACTTGCAAAATTAATATCCGAACGACCGTAAGGGTGTCTACCGAGCAACACCGAGATCAACCCAAAGGAGTAAATCCAAGCCATAACACTCAGGAAAATGTAAGGTTAAATGAACCCATCTCAACAAGCGAAAACAAGGACAAAGAAGGTAAAATTAAGGTAACACAAGAAAAACCAAAATCGGTAATCAAAGAGTACCAACCCCGCATACCTTACCCCGAAGCAATAAATAGAGACGAAACAGAGGAACAGTTCGGTAAGTTTCTTAAACTCTTAAAGAAATTACATATTAACTTACTGCTTCTTGAAGCTTTTTTTCAGATGCTAGATTCGAGAAAATTTTTAAAACAACTCTTGACTAACAAACGCAAATTAGATGAAAAGTCACATGTGGAATTAAACACAGTATGCTCAGCAATGCTACAGAATAGACTACCAAAGAAGCAAAAAGATCTAGGGAGTTTTACTATCCCTTGTTTAATTGATAGTTTAAGTGTTGATAACGCGTTAGCTGATTTAGGGGCAAGCATTAATGTCATGCCTTATACATTATTTAAACAACTAGGGTTAGGGAAACCCAAACAAACTAGGATGAATATTCAATTAGCTGATAAAACTGTTAGAATTCCTAGGAGTATTATCGAAGATGTTCTTGTAAAAATTGACAAATTCATTTTCCCAGTAAATTTTGTTGTCTTAGACATTAATAAGGATAATCAATCCCCTTAATTTTTGGAAGACCCTTCCTAGCAACTGCCAGAACTAAAATTAATTTTGCCACAGGAGAACTCATTCTTTATGTAGGTGATGAATCAATCAGTCTTCAAGCTCTTGACTCGACAAGAACTACAATAGATGAAGCTAAGAAAGTCAATTCAGTTGATGATCAATTTGAGCAACCTTCATTGCAGGAAACACCACAAGGATACGAATCTGAGCCGAAGCATGGACTGAGTGCCAACAAAGAAGAATTATATGAGGAACGAAGCCTTAAGGTCGACAAACTAAAAGAACGGAAGACACAATTTAAAGAGGAACAGGAACCGCACGAAATAAAACCTAAGGAACCCCAAAAAGCTCAAAAGAACATCAAACCACTTCAAAATAGGAGATCGGATACGGTTAGATAAAGCAGATCTGCGCATCACAACATCAACCCTGAGTTCAAACGAAGACATTCCTTTTGAGGTACAAAATATCTTCCCATACGAAACAGTCGAGGTAAGCAATCCAACATTCGACACTTTTAAGGTAAATGCCTCTAGACTTAAAATTTATCATAAATATAAAATCGACAGCAAGAGGGAAGATGTTCAAACCTTCAAACCACCATGATTATACAAACGAAGGGAAAGTCTAGCTTAAGGCTTTAAACAAACACTTCTCGGGAGGCAACCCGAGCACTAACACTATCTATTTATTTCTATTTTTGATTATTTCTTTATATTTTTATTTCAAAATTTTAATAAAACAAAAGTGCAGATTTCCAGACCACACGGCCTAGCACACGGCCATGGCCGTGGCCGCGTGGAAGTACAGAATCTCCATACTGATATAGCAGAGACGGTACAAATTATTCCCGACTAACTATTGAAGTCTCGGATCCAACCACTCCCCCACTGGCACCAAAAAAATGGTACGACTGTGTTCTACGATCGTGTGAAGCTACTAACTTACCAGACACGGGAAAGACATGCCCATGCCACCCAACCGTGCCAACATACTGACTTATCACACAAGGCATGGCTGGCTAAAAATCGGCCATGTGAATCAACACACCCTTGGTCCACGGGCGTGGGCAAGCACCAGAAATCAAGCCTCTATTTAAACACCAACCTCCCCCCTCCCCATTCTTCTACTTTCCACCTTTTCTCTTCCTCTTTCTTCTCAGATTTCTTCTTCATCACAAGTCTCTCCAACCCTTGAGCCACACCAAAGCTATGTCGAAGAAACGTAAGAGGCCAACCACAGTCTCCTCAATGGAAATCAATTCACATGAGTTCATTCCGGCAGCTTCAGTGACTCAACAAGCCAGGGGTCTTAGCGACTATTTAGTTTTTATTTTATTTCTCTCCTCTCCTTTATTTTCCTTCTCTTTGACTATCTTATGCTTAATTTAATTTATTTCATTTTAGTTTCTTGGTTTTAGGTTTTAAAGGCTACTTGGGAATCACACCGAATCCACGACCATAGCCCCTCCGCAGTCTTAGAAGTCACACCCACTTCGCGAACCATCTATCAATAAGAACTCCTTAGTCTATTAATCTTTTCTTTGAATTTCAGTTTTCTTCTTAGTATTCTTTTCTTTATTTTTCTTGTCCTTAATTATATTATTAGTATATTTTTAATGTTTCTTTAGATTTCCTGGCTATATCTTCCTAGGCTACCTAATTTCTTCATCTAGTACAATGCTTGTCGGTAGCCACCCCACCAGGCCCATAGAAAACGCCAGCACCTCCAAATCGACAAGGGAATAAGGAATCCATCCAAAAATTCAGGAAGTGTTACTTCTCCCCTTCTCTTTTGATTTTATAATTACATAATTGTTTATCCATCTTTGTACATTGAGGGTAATGTACATCTTAAGTGTGGGGGGTAAAAGTACCTAACTTTTTGCATTATTCCAAAATCCTGAATTTTAGTCTTGTTCCTAAGTAATTTTCTCATATTATTATATTAGGGTGAAATTTCTAATGATTTATGATTTTTATTGATATGTTTTTGAGTAAGTCATTGATAATTGTGCATTGATGATTTATACTTTAAGATACTAGAGAATCAAGCATGATAAGTCTATTTTTCAAGAACAAAAAATTTCCTAGGTTGTTAAACTGAATTTGAATATTACCTTAAAGTTTGAAATTTATAAGGATTGATGTCAAATACCCATAATTTTTGTGAGATTTGAGCATTATAGAGCATATATTCTTTTCGTGCTCACTTTATTGATTATGAGTGTGTCAACACTGAATTGTTATTCTAGAACTTGCTTGATTATAATGTCGAGACCACATTAATTGATTTGATATACTGAGATGATAAAAGCACCTAGGTTTTAACCCATTCACTCCACTAAAAAGCCTACCTTTACAAATTAACCATTAGTGAACCCATTTGATCCTAACAACCCATTTTATTGATTCACCCGCTAATATTAACCCAAAACCCTTTGTATTTGTTATCACCATTCTTTTGACTACCCTTCTATCGAGAATTGATTTGATCAGTTGCCTAATTAGTTTATTTTAGTTGATAAAGTTTTTTCTTTATTATGTATTTACTTAGTTTGTTTTCTTCAAAAAAATCGAATCGGTCGAAGTATATTAATTATTAGTTCTATGTTCTAAGAGCTTGTACATTTAAATTCAGCATCTTGAAGAAGAAGCTCGTATTATTAGTATTTTCATGTGATGTAATTATTCAGATTATTAGTTTAATTATTTTTCTAAAAGTTAGGTAACTTGTCAATTCAATCTCGATTCTAAACCTTCTAATCCAGCCTTTATCCACACCTTTAACTTAAGCCCCGTTACAACCCTGATAAAGACCTTTTAATTGTGTATCATCTCATATTACTGTAACATCTTGAATAAGTGGGTTTGTGCATTTTGTGTGTTGTAGGGTTAAAGTGTTAGCTTGAGGTTTAGAGGTGCGAATTGGACCCAGGTTTGGGCTGAAACCTGGGTTAATTTTCTGATGAAGAGCACTAGGACATAATTAAAATGGGTATCTGTGTTTAAATTGCAAGGTGGGCTAGTAGCCCAAAGTTTGGTGGTGCCGCAAGGAGCAAGTGGGCGGCGTCATTAAGGGAAGGGATTTGGGCCAAGTACTGGCTGCTTGGGGCCTAAGTTTTTAGGCTAAAATTCGGCACTCCAAGGGGGGAAGAGAGGACGGTACAATAGGTAGAAAATAGGAGTTTTAATTCTTTTATTAAGTTGATAAGTATTTTGAAAGGAGGATATAGATTAAGATAACAAGTGGGATAAGAGTTATCAGGTGACGGCAGAGTTGGCCAAAATCCAACTCTGGGAGAGGGTGAAATTAGGTTGATATGCCGAAATTAGTAGGCAAGTGATCACCTTTTTCATCTTTTTCTTTCTTTCTCATCTTCTCTCTTCAAGCTAAAATTCTTTCTTTTCTCTTGTGGGTTCTCTTCCTTTGCCGCAACCCTCTAACTCTCTCTTCTCCTCTCCAATATTTTCCTAAAAGCTGAACCCTCTTTGCCCATACTTTCTTCTCCCATAGCCGAAACCTTCAAGTTTAGCCTCTTTTCCCAAAGTTATACCATAGCCGAATCATCATCTCAAGATTGGTAAGTTCTCCGTGGTTTTCTTCCTTGCTATTTCTCTCTTTCTCATTTAGTTTCTAACCTGAATCACTTCCTTAAGATCTTGTCGGTTTTCATTCTTTATTCATAGAAGTCGAATCTTTCTTGCTGTGATCTCTCGTGCCCAACTGTGAGGAAAGCCGAAAGTATGTGTTGGTAATAGGTTCGGCCGAATGGCCACTCCCTTACCCTTTCTCTTTTACCAGATCTCATCATGCATAGGTGCGATAATCATGTTGGTCTAATGTTGGATGCTTGGCCGAATGTAGGTAGGGTGGTGACGCTTTCTTAAGGATTTTCAGGATTTGACAATCTAGATACGGGTTTCGTTTTAAGTATTATGATTATCTCTTAGATTTGATCTCATCGTTTAAATTTGGTTTAGGGACCAAGGGATTGTTATGGACTCAAATGTCAGCCAAGCAATAGGAGGGGTTAGATCTGTAAACCCAGCCCCTAAGTACAAGAAGCGAGCAGTATCAAGAGTGTGAGATTGGCCACCGGGTTTGGGTCGACATTAGAGAAAGATCGTAGGCCGATAGTGGTAGTCTCGAGTGACGATAGTGTTAAAGCAGTGAGTGCGATAGTACGAGAATTAGGTGTGTAACTCTTACGCACTTCATATGTTATTATGTTAAATGTTGTGTTTATTAAAAGCTGAAATAACAGTGGGAAACATTACGTTACCCTTACGAGTATAAGCAAGGACTCCATGTAAGTCCATTATGGTGAATATCGTGCTTGACCTATGTGAAACCTATGTGTGCCATGTATTTTCCTATGCATTAAGCATGATTATATTGTATTGAGAAATATATACATAGCATATGGGTATGATGAAAGGAGGGGGAAGGCATGATTTATCAGACTGTCACCAGTGGTTAGGTACCACTCGTGGGTTGGCCCCACATATTATGATTTTGTGACTAAGTCTCAGTGGTTTGGAACCACCAGTGGTTAGGTACCACATGTTCTTATTTTGTGACTTGTCCCAGTGGTTAGGTACCACAGTAGGTTGGCCCCACATATCGATTTAAGAGATCGTCACCAGTGGTTAGGTACCACAAGTGGGTTGGCCCCACACATGAATATTTGTAACTTCGGTTACCAGTGGTTAGGTACCACCCGTGGCTAGGTGCCACAAGGGGTAGATTTGGGAGACTCGGATGGATAATTAGGCAATGGGTTGCATGGCATGCATAATATTATATAAATCTGTGTAAAAGCATAACATCTTTTAGGATGGGGATTTACACACTGAGTCTCGGTGACTCACCCCTTCCGTTACATTTTGCAGATAATGCTTAAGTTGTGGATCCGAAGCCAGGGTAGACTCGCGGTGGCCATGCTCAACATTTAATTTCATTTAATTTGAATTTAGTTCTTATTTACTTTAAGTTTGGGTTTCAGTTTGTAATAAGGCCACTTAAACTTTGCTTTGGGTTTTATTGTTATCATGCTCATTTTTCCTTAAACTATCATAAAAGCGAAAAAGGCGTGCCAAGTAATTTATGATATGAGCGTTTTATAAACTTAAGATAACTTTTGAGTTTTTTCTAAAGATATACATCGAATGAATAATAATCAACAAGGTAATTCTATCACGGTAAACTAAGTTTCAAAATGTTTTAATAATTAGCGATTCAAATACAATTTTCTTAACTACATAAAAAGTTTTCCTTTCAAATCAAGTCGACATAATGGTTTGTAAAACATTTTCTTCCCAGTAACACACTAGATTCGGTCATAGCGTTTAGACCGGGTTTGGGGTGTTACATTTTTGGTATCAGAGCCCAGTTCAAAAGCTCGGATGTGGGTAAAAGGCCCAAAATGTTTTCAAAAGGGGTCTGAAAAATGATTTTACAGAAATGCATACTTCGGAAAGCATGGCACCTGAGTCTCCAGCACCGATCCACCCAGGTAAGTATCCTAACCTTTGTTGTGATATATATATGTATGATGGGTTTCGCGGGTTTATAGGGACGTAGATAGTTATACTAGGGCTTGTGGACCTTAGGCTTAGCTCAACAAACTTTTAAATGTCATAAAACTTAACTTCCCTAAATAAACATGTCTGTGAGCAAGTCAGAAGGACTAGGGTGTGGTAACAGGCATACGCATGTCTAGGAGTGGATTCAGGAAGAGCCTGGTATTTAAGCAGTCCTAGTGACTCACCTCTTTTTTTCTGGAATCCTACCTAGTGCGTAGTATTTGCTCACCTTAACCGTGAGGACTTGTTAGCAGGCCAAAGTTGTAATTAAAACCCGAGCGGGACGATACCTATCTTTAAAAAATTACTTATATGACCCTGATTTTGCAAAATTATCCACAATATCCTAGGTTAAGGTAAATGACCAAAATACCTTTGACTTTGTAAAATGACCAAAACAACCCTTTTTGGGAAAATGACTAAAGCACCCTGGGTTGAAAATTACCAAATTACCCCTGATTTACGAAAGTTACTGGAATTGGCAAAATTACCAAAATACCCTAAGATTGTAAAATTACCAAAATACCCATGGATTATAAAATTACCAAAATACCCCTATTTTGAAAAATTACCAAGATACCTTATTTTGGAAAATTACGAAAATACCTCTGTAGGTTGAAATTACGAAAATACCCCTGGGTAGTAAAATGACGACAATACCCTTCGATAATGAATGTGGGTTCGTAAAGGTACTGGTGTGTTTGATGCATGTATATGGTGTTAGTTGGATCTTGATTGAATAGGAATTCTAGAATTAGGGAATCCGGCTTAAGAACCGAACTATGTAGGCATAGTTCAAATTGAAAGAACCATTTGTTAAAACTTCCTTCCATATCTTTGCTCGTTGTTAATCATTGAAAGAAATGGTTATTAACCCATAAAATTTCTATCAGTTAAATCACGAGCGGTAGAATGAGCACTTTCGAGTCGTGGGCGTATTACGCCGCAGACGTGGTAAGGGTAGGACAAGCGTATCGAAATCGGTAGGGTCGATTATGGGCGAGAAAATGAGTGCCGCCACCACCACCACTGAGGTCGAATATCAAGAAGCGAGCGGTGGTGATGATGCAGTGTCGCAAGCTATGCTACAAGTCCTAGAGAGAGTTATTGGAGCAGGCGTAGGGACGAAGACTTAGAAATCTGTGTCCAAACGACTCCGAGCGAATGGAGCCAAGGTATTTAGGGGAGTTTCGGGTGTAGCTCCCAGCACTGCAGAGTACTAGTTAGAGGTGACAGGGTGCATAATAGATAACTTGGACTTCACATCCGAGGAGAAGCTAAAAGGGATAGTATCTCTTCTCCGGGATGAGTCCTATCAGTGGTGGCTCACGGTCAGAGAAGGTACGTTGGCCAATGACATCACTTGGGACTTTTTCAAGGCGGCTTATCAGAGGAAGTACGTGGGGTTGAGTTATATAGATGCACAACGAAAGGCATTTCTAAATTTGGTTCAGGGGAGTAAGTCGATATTTGAGTATGAGGCAAAATTCTTGCGGTTAAGTAGGTACGCTCGGGGTATCATAGCTACGAAGCATGAGCATTGTGTTAGGTTTGAGGAGGGACTAAGAGACGAGCTGCGGGTGTTGATTGCACCGTAGCTAGAAAGGGAATTTGTCGTTCTTGTAGAAAAGGCCAAGATTGCTGAGGAGGTGAAGCAAACTGAGAAGCAGAATCAGAATAGGAATAGGGATAAAAGGAGTTATGGGCCTTCAGGATCTGCTGGGAGTTCTCAAAAAAAGCTAAATTTGGTGGACGGGATCAAGCTGCAAGGCTAGCTGCTGCTGCTCAATGGCCACCATAGTGTGCCCGATGTGGGAAGTCCCATTCAGAAGAGTGTTGGATAGGTAATAGAGGATGTTTCAGTGTGGGTCAATGGATTACCGAATAAGAGATTGTCTGCGAAGGCCGGCTAGGACGTACACTGAGAATCAAGGGCGTACCCAATTTAGGAGAGATGGTCAGCGACCACAAAGGGGTCGAGCTGCAGCCAGGGATGGTAATGGAAACGGACGCGGCTGTGGAGTACCGTGTAGGGGTGCTGGAAGTATCAATGCAAGATAGCCTGGGTTGGTCTATGCAGCGAAGCGTCTTGAGGAGGGCGACGCACCGGACGTCATAACCGGTATGTTTTTAATTTTTGGGTTGCCTTATACTGCTTTGATTGATGTTGGTTCGACTCACTCTTATGTTGCTAGTAGTATAGTGGGAACTTTAAACTTAGCCTATGAGACTTCTACTAGGGAGATGACGGTAATTAGCCCTCTAGGACACTCTGTGGTACTAGACAAACTATATAGGGATGTATCCATAGAACTTCAAGGGTAGTGTTTCAAGCTGATTTGATGGAATCGTCCTTCGGGGAGTTTGATCTAATCTTAGGGATGGATTGGTTGGTAAAGTATCAAGCGGGTCTGGACTGTGCAGCTAAACGTATGGTGCTGAGAAAGACTGAGGGTGATGAGGTAGTGATGATAGGTGAGAGAAGGAACTACCTATCTAGTGGAGTATCCGCTTTGAAGGCTGAGAAGATGGTGAGTAAAGGATATAAGGCATTTGTGGTTTATGTTTGTGCCTTGGAGGTTAAGGAATCAGCTTTGGAGAGTGTTCGAACGGTGAAAGAATTTATCGATGTCTTTTCGAAAGAGCTTTCGAGTTTGCCTCCAGATCGCGAAGTGGAGTCTGGTATAGACCTTCTACCAGGAACAGTGCCAGTGTCTATTGCCCCATATAGAATGGCGCCGAAGGAGGTAGTGGAGCTGAAAGCGCAGATTTAGGAATTGCTGGATCGAGGTTTTATCCGGCCGAGTGTATCGCCTTGGGGAGCGCCTGTACTTTTTGTTAAGAAGAAGGACGGATCAATGCGAATGTGCGTTGATTACCATTAGCTGAATAAGTTGACAATTAAGAACAAGTATCCGTTACCGAGGATAAACGACTTGTTCGATCAACTTAAGGGAGCCTCAGTCTTTTCCAAGATAGATTTGAGGTTGGGATATCACCAGCTTAAGGTCAGGGAGGCGGATATCCATAAAATGACTTTTCGTACTCGTTACGGTCACTATGAATTTCTGGTGATACCGTTTGGGTTGACTAACGCCCTAGCAGCGTTTATGGATATGATGAACCGGGTGTTTCAACCATATCTTGATTGGTTTGTTGTGGTGTTTATCGATGATATTCTGGTTTATTCCAAGTCTGAGGAGGAGCATGATGCGCATCTTTGTGTGGTGTTACAAATTTTGAGGGTGAAGCAGTTGTTTGCTAAGTTTAGTAAGTGCGAGTTCTGGTTGAAGGAAGTTACCTTTTTGGGTCATGTGGTGTCGGTGAGGATTAGGTGGACCTTCTAAGATTGAAGTCAGATTGGACGAAACCACCAAGTCTGTGGCGTAGATTCGAGTTTTACGGGTTTAGCGAGATATTACTGAAGGTTTGTGGAAGGATTTTCTTTGATTGCAGCACCGTTAACCAAGTTGCTAAGGAAAGGGGTTTCGTTTGTGTGGTCAGACAAGCAACAAGAGAGTTTTGAGAAGCAAAGAGGATTTTGATGAAAGCTCCGGTGCTGATTCAACCTGAAGCAGGAAAAGAGTTTACGATTTATTGTGATGCGTTGCATACAGGGTTAGGATGTGTGCTGATGCAAGAAAGAAAGGTAGTAGCGTATGCTTCTTGACAATTGAGACCTCACGAAGTGAATTACCCGACGCATGATCTGGAGTTGGTTGTAGTGGTTTTTGCCCTAACAATTTGGAGACATTACTTGTATGGAGAGAAGTCTATTGTGTACACGGACCATAAGAGTTTGAAATACCTCCTCACTCAAAAGGAATTGAATTTAAGGCAGATGAGGTGGATCGAGCTATTGAAGGATTATGATTGCTCGATTGAGTACCACCCGGGAAAGCCTAATGTGGTAGCTGACGCCTTGAGCCACAAGGGTGTGGCAGATCTAAGAGCTTTGTTTGCCCACCTTAGTCTGTATGATGACAGAAGTCTGTTAGCAAACCGCAAGTGAAGCCAACGTGGGTAAACCAGGTTAAGGAAAAACAACTGGTGGATGAAGTCTTAAACGCTCGGTGTTTGCAAGTGCAGAATGATGGATTGGAGGGGTATAGCCTGAGCAGCGATTGAGTGCTGTGTTTTCAGGGGAAGGTTTGCATGCTTAAGGATGTGGAGTTAAGGCAAAAGATTCTTCAGGAGGCTCATGGCAATCCATACGCTATGCATCTTGGAGACAGTAAGATGTACCGAGATTTACGGGAGCAGCTCTGATGGCCGGGATTAAAGCATAAAGTAACTAAATTTGTGATAGGTGTTCGACGTGTTAGCAGGTCAAAGTCAAACATCAGTTACCCTCGGGATTGTTGCAACCAGTAAAGATTTCGCAGTGGAAATGGGAAAGGATCACGATGGATTTTGTTAGTGGGCTACCCCTCACACCTACTAAGAAGGATTGGGTCTGGGTGATCATCGACCGTTTAATAAAGTCAGCTCATTTTATACCGATTTGGGTTGATTACTCTCTCCAGAGGTTAGCTAAGTTATATGTGGCAGAAATTGTGAGGTTACATGGGGTACCAGTGTCGATTATCTTAGACAGAGACCCTAGGTTCACGTCGAGGTTTTGGAAGGTGTTGCACCAGGCCTTGGGAACAAAGTTGGATTTCAGTACGGCATTTCATCCCCAGTCGAATTGACAGTTGGAGAGGTAATTTAGGTCTTGGAAGATATGCTAAGGGGTTGTGTCTTGGATTTCAGAGGTAGTTGGGAAGAATTTCTGCCGTTGGCAGAGTTTGCATACAACGATAGTTACCAGGAAAGTATTCGGATGGCACCATATGAAGCATTATATGGTCGGAAGTGCCGTACCCCTACATGTTGGACGGAGTTGGGAGAACGGCAGTTGTTGGGTCCAGAGTTGGTGGCTGAAACAGAAGGGAAGGTTAGGCTGATTCGAGATCGTCTGAAGGAAGCTTCGAACAGGAAAAAGTCCTATGCCGATCTTAAATGGAAGGATATAGAATTTACAGAGGGTGACATGGTTTTCTTGAAGGCGTCGCCGTGGAAAAAAGTGCTGAGATTTGGTCGGAAGGGCAAGCTGAGCCCTAGGTTTATCAGGCCTTATCGGGTGTTGAAGCGAGTGGGACCAGTAGCTTATCAGCTCGAGTTGCCACTAGAGTTGAGTCAAATCCATAATGTGTTTCATGTTTCCATGCTTAGACGCTATCACTCAGATCCATCTTATGTTGTGCTGGTAGAAGAAATTGAGATGAGCCCAGACTTATCTTTTGAGGAGGAACCAGTGCAGATCCTGGATCGGGATGTCAAAGTATTGCATAGGAAATCAGTCCCTTTGGTGAAGGTATTATGGCGGAACCACGGTTCGAAAGAAGCGACATGGGAGCCGGAGGATGTTATGCGTCAGCAATACCCTCAACTCTTTTAATCAGGTAAATTTCAAGGCCGAAATTTATTTTAAGGGGGTAGAACTGTAACATCCTGAATAAGTGGGTTTATGCATTTTGTGTGTTGTAGGGTTAAAGTGTTAGCTTAAGGTTTAGAGGAGCGAATTGGGCCCAGGTTTGGGGTTAATTTTCTAATGAAGAGTGCTAGGACATAATTAAAATGGGTATCTGTGTTTAAATTGCAAGGTGGGCTAGTGGCCCAAAGTTTAGTGGTGCCGCAAGGAGTAAGTGGGCGGCGTCATTAAGAGAAGGGATTTGGGCCAAGTACTGGCCACTTGGGGCCCAAGTTTTTGGGCTAAAATTTGGTACTCCAATGGGGGAAGAGAGGATGGCACAATAGCTAGAAAATAGGAGTTTTAATTCTTTTATTTTGTTGATAATATGAAGGGAGGAATTTGTGCTAAGGAGGCCTCTTTTGAAGGGAGGATATAAATTAAGATAACAACTGGGATAAGAGTTATCAATTGATGGCAGAGTTGGCTGAAAATCCAACTCTGGGATGGGGTGAAATTCGGTTGATATGCCCAAATTAGTAGGCAAGTGATCACATTTTTCATCTTTTTCTTTCTTTCTCATCTTCTCTCTTCAAGCTGAAATTCTTTCTTTTCTCTTGTGGGTTCTCTTCCTTTTTCGCAACCCTCTAACTCTCTCTTCTCCTCTCCAATATTTTCTTAAAAGTCGAACCCTCTTTGCCCATACTTTCTTCTCCCATAGTCGAAACCTTCAAGTTTAGCCTCTTTTCCCAAAGTTACACCATAGCCGAATCATCATCTCAAGATTGGTAAGTTCTCCGTGGTTTTTTTCCTTGCTATTTCTCTCTTTCTCATTTAGTTTCTAACCCGAATCACTTCCTTAAGATCTTGTCAATTTTCACTCTTTATTCATAGAAGTCGAATCTTTCTTACTGTGATCTCTCGTGCCGAACTATGCGGAAAGCCGAAGGTATGTGTTGGTAATAGGTTCGGCCGAATGGTCACTCCCTTACCCTTTCTCTTTTACCGGATCTCATCAAGCGTAGGTGCGATAATCGTATTGGTCTAATTTTGGCTACTTGGCCGAATGTAGGTAGGGTGGTGACGCTTTCTTGAGGATTTTCGGGATTTGACCATCTAAGTAAGGGGTTTCGTTTTTAAGTATTATGATTATCTCTTAGATTTGATCTTATCGTTTAAATTTGATTTAGTGACCAAGGGATTGTTATGGACTCAAATGTCAGCCAAGCGATAGAAGGGGTTGGATCTGTAAACCCAGCCCCTAAGTACAAGAAGCGAGCAGTATCAGGAGTGCGAGATTGGCCACCGGGGTATGGGCCAACATTAGAGAAAGATTGTAGGCCAATAGGGGTAGTCTCGAGTGATGATAGTGTTAAAGCAGTGAGTGCGATAGTACAAGAATCAGGTGTGTAACTCTTATGCACTTCATATGTTGTTATGTTAAATGTTGTGTTTGTTAAAAGCTGGAATAACAGTGGGAAACATTATGTTACCCTTACGGGTATAAGCAAGGACTCTGGGTAAGTCCATTATGGTGAATATCGTGCTTGATCTATGTGAAACCTGTGTATGCCATGTTGTATTTTCCTATGCATTAAGCGTGATTATATTGTATTGAGAAACATATACATAGCATATGGGTATGATGAGAGGAGGGGGAAGGCATGATTTATCAGACTGTCACCAGTAGTTAGGTACCACACGTGGGTTGGCCCCACATATCATGATTTTGTGACTAAGTCTCAGTGGTTTGGAACCACCAGTGGTTAGGTACCACATGTGCTTATTTTGTGACTTGTCCCGTTGGTTAGGTACCACGATGGGTTGGCCCCACATATCGATTTAAGGGATTGTCACCAGTGGTTAGGTGCCACAAGTGGGTTGGCCCCACACATGAATATTTGTAACTTCGGTTACCAGTGGTTAGGTACCACCAGTGGCTAGGTGCCACAAGGGGTAGATTTGGGAGACTCGGATGGATAATTAGGTAATGGGTTGCATGGCATGCATAATATTATATGAATCTGTGTAGGAGCATAACATCTTTTGGGATGGGAATTTACACACTGAATCTCGGTGACTCACCCCTTCCGTTACATTTTGCAGATAATGCTTAAGTTGTGGATCCGAAGCCGGGGTGGACTCGCGGTGGCCATGCTCAACATTCAATTTCAATATTTAATTTGAATTTAGTTCTTATTTACTTTAAGTTTGGGTTTCAGTTTGTAATAAGGCCACTTAAACTTTGCTTTGGGTTTTATTGTTATATCTGCATTTTTCCTTAAACTATCATAAAACGAAAAAGGCGTGCCAAGTAATTTATGATATGAACATTTTTATAAACTTAAGATAATTTTCTGAGTTTTTTCTAAAGATATACATCGAATGAATAATAATCAACATGGTAATTCTATCACGCTAAACTAAGTTTCAAAACGCTTTAATAATTACTTGATTCAAATACAATTTTCTTAACTACACCAAAAGTTTTCCTTTCAAACCAATTCGACATAATGGTTTGTAAAATGTTTTCTTCCTAGTAACACGCTAGATTCGATTGTAGCGTTTAGACCGGGTTTGGGGTGTTACAATTACAGTGGTGGAGATTTGATTTTCAGGCAAGCCTATAAGATTAACTTTTTAGGTTCGACTTATGAGTGCGTATTCTTGAACCTTAAACACTTTGAGTGCTTTGAGTGAATCTTTAGTGAGGATGTCAATCCTTGTCGGTTTTGAATCAGAGGTAATCATTTAGATAAGGGGAGACACCTATGTTTTCTCGCTACAAATATATGACTGGGAATTGTTTGAATCTTTAGGAGTCCTTGAGTTAAATTATCCATGTATAAATTATCTATGAATTATGATGAGGCATTGTTGATGAGAATTATGAATTTTGGAAAGTTCGTTTTAATTGTAAGTTGAGAATTTTGCTTGAGGACAAGAAAAAGCTTAAGTGTGGGGGTATTTGATAAATCGTAAAAGTAACATATTTTAACCCCATATTTAGCATGTTTTTGGATGATTTAGCCCTTGCTTTATGTAAAAAGGTGCTCTTAATCCTTTCTTTTCATGTTTTATACTCAGGAAAGCACTCGAAGACGAAAAGAACAAGAAACAGGCCTAAAATGGGCCAATTTGGGCCAAAGTGGAAATCGACACGGCCTGGACTTCAAGCCACACGGCCGTGTCTCGTCAAATTTCTTCACACGGCCACACCACGATTTACACGGCCATGCCCCAATCGACAGAATCGAGACACGGCCTGAAAACAATTTACACGGGCGTGTACCATAGCCGTGCCCTTGTCACGGGAGAGAGCAATTTCACTTGGATTTGGATACTTTGAGGCGAAGAAACGCATTCCAAAGCCTATTCAAACACCGAGTAGGAAGTATACTTGAATTGGGACACTTAGAAGCCAAGTAAAGCATTCCAAAAGTCTATATAAACACCCTAAGTGTAACCTAAAAATGAGGGTGGAGCGGAGACCGAGACATTAGGAATTCGGCAGAAGCCGAAACTTTTGTGGAATCACTCGAAGATAGCCAGTTGATCCATCTCAAGAAGCCAGAATTCTACTCAAGACGATGGATCTCTCCTTCAATTCCTTCAGGGGTTTTTGGGATTTCTTATGTTTTATTTTATCTTTTCTCTTGAGATGTTTTCTTTATTTGTTATGAACTAAACCCTTCAGATACCTAAAGGGGAGGAAACCTAGATGAACCTTATTATTGTTTTCTGAATTATATGATAAATACTTGATTTGTTCTTAATTATGTGTGCTTAATTCTTGTGTTAATGTTTCCGGGATATTAATTCAAGTCAGATGTTCTTAGGTGGAGGAGGAATAGACCCTGCCTAAGAATAGATCTAGCATAATTAAGCGGAGTCATTCGTGCGCTTAGAGATAGGATGACGAGATTTTGTCGGATTAGGGTGAAACCTAATATGGGAGTCCATAGTTCGATTTACTGCTATTTAGGGGGTTATTAAGTGAGAAAGAGATTCCCGTTAATTAACCTAGGGTTAGACGTTATTCGCCTCGAGAGAGGGTTTAATATACGTTAGGGAGTCTTACGGATCAAGTCAAGTGAATAAATCGTATGGTTCAGTGTTAGATAATAAGTAAAGTCTAGGTGGTTTCTTCCTGATGGTATCATCGTGATCGGCTGGGTTTTTCTTCAAGTTATTTCCCAATTCATTCTTTTTGTCTTTGCATCTTAGTTTAGTAATTAATTAGTTAATCAACCAAATCATTTAATATTTAGGCTAAATAATAGAAACAAAGTGAGTATTAGTACTTTTAGTTCCTTTAGGTTTGATAATCCGGTCTTGCCTAAGCTATACTACTGTTGGATAGGTACACTTGCCTTAAGTCATTGTCAGTGTTAGTTTCCAGGTTCAATCATCCTCTTTATAAATTTTAAAACTCAACAATTTTACAACGATCATGGCTCCTAAGGCATCTGTGGTAATCAAAAAAGCAATGGAGATGATTAAGTTTGATGTTACTTAGCTGCTGTTAAATCAAGTGGTAAGTCAAGCTAAGAAGGTACATGTTAGAAACCTCTTACCATTTCCATCTTTGATTTTTTAAGTTCCAACTCTACACAATCCAAATATTGTGAAATTCACTAAAAGATGTGAGATGAAAGTTCCTGAGCTTAAGTTCTCTCTTAAGTGGTTGGAAGGGAAGCATGTAGTGTAGAGCTAACAAAGCAAGCAATTAGAGAGGATTTTAAGGAAATAGAACAAGTAGACCTTGAAGCAGCAACTATTGCAAGGGAGGTAGAAGTGCCTTCTAGTGGCCCTTCGAGCAATGATGAATAATTCAATAGAAGGATGATTAATCATATAACATCCTCTATTGAATCTCATGATAGAGTGATAGCTTGGATAAAGGATAAAATAAGGATCATTCAGCAAAATAGGGAGGAAAGGTTGCACTAAGGAAGGATCTGCAAAGCAAGTGGTCATTTCATAGTTGTTCACTCAATCAAGTGAACTTAAACTCCTAATTCGGTGGTCTGACTTACTCTACCTGGTTTTATTATTTTAATCCTCATATTCTTCAACATTTATTTTGCCTTAGTCTAGTCAAGAAAGTAAGGATCTTTAGCGTTTTGATTGGTAAGTTTGTTGAACAAAAAGGGAGAATAGAGTATAGACAATGGGGAATAGAAGTAGATATATGAAAGCTATTGGTTTTGAGTGATTGTTGATGTTATATCCTTTTGCTGATTAAATAAAGCTGTTTACATTTCTTAAAAAAGATGTTGTTGATTTTGAAGATGCATCAAACCTTGTGGTGGTGATTTCTTTTACTTTTTAACTCTTATTTAATCTGGTCTGTATAAGTGAGATGATGATACTTATGTGCTAATATTATTATTGTGGCTGTTGTGGCATTGCCGAATTGATTTGGAACTATGATGATACTATAATGATGTTATGTTGTGATGTATGATTTACTTTGTTACACTCTACCTTATCTGTCCTTACTTAGACATAATTTAGTATTTTGATTGTTGGTGCAAATTCTAGACATAACATTGATAGTTAAAATTACTATATTATGTACTAATTTGAGCTAAGTAGAATGAGGTTTGTGTTGTGGGGGAGCTATTGTTGACTGTTGTAGTTAGCTTCCTATATTATTTGATTTTGTTCATCAAATTGCCAAAAGAAGAGATTGTTGAGATAAAATGTGTTGAAGATTGTAACACCCCTTACCCATATTCAATGCTGGAATAGGGTTACGGAGCATTACCTAACTTACGAAACAATTAAAAAACTATTTAACATATGATTATTCAATTCAATCATTCATCATTCAATCTCAATCAATTTGTCCCTATTAATAGCCTACGAGGCCTTAAACACGCTTTGGAAGTAGTTCGGGACTAAATCGATATCATAAAAAAATTCTAGAAACTTAGAAATTTTTCATGTAAACAAGGGTCACACGCCCCTGTGAACAGGCCGTGTGCCTCACACGCAAGTAGACACACCCGTGTCTCAAGCCGTGTGAAAACATGGCATACATACTGACTTGGGTCACATGGCCGACCACACGCCTGTGTGTCTAGCCCGTGTACCCTTCGAAATGGCCACACACGCCCGTGTGCCAGGCCGTGTGTTAGGCCGTGCCAAAATTGTAGGGTATACTGACTTATGCAACACGGCCAAGTCACAAGCCCGTGTGCTAGCCCGTGTGCCATTTAAGGGGTATACTGACTTGTACCACACAACCAGTCACACGCCCGTGTGTGAGACCGTGTGGAGCATACTGACTTCAATTTAATTTCAACACCAGGGGACACATGGCCGTGTAACATGACCGTGTGTCACACACAGCTAAGACACATGCCTGTGTCTCTGCCCGTGTGTACAAAAATAGGCCATTTGCAAGGCCAATTTGCCACCCCATTTTGCACATACCTACATAGTACAAATGGTACCATTTCAAGACACAGAAATGCAGCCAAATCAATTCAAATTCATGCACATTTTATGCTTCACTGATACAACTATTTCAC
Source organism: Gossypium rotundifolium (assembly GCA_025506655.1). Taxonomy (NCBI): domain Eukaryota; kingdom Viridiplantae; phylum Streptophyta; class Magnoliopsida; order Malvales; family Malvaceae; genus Gossypium; species Gossypium rotundifolium. The sequence goes on from CP106728.1 coordinate 150,717,055, forward strand.
TTACTCAAATATAAACCAAAACAACATCAATAATATGGTTCATTTACCATAGTTCACATATACAATTCAATCAACTAAACCACTCCATTCATACATTACCAATCATAAATTCTCAAGCACATAGCTTTCCAACTAACCTAATATCATTTAGTATTATAGATTCAACTTTAGCCACACAATATATAGGTCATTTACCATACTCAAACTAGAACCATTTGCACATTTATAAACATCATCAAATTTCATTATCATAAGCCAACTCAAATGGCTCAAATACATGTTCATCAAACATACCAAAATGACTCAAGCTAATACATGCCATATACCATATATAAACAACTCAAAAAGTACCAAGTAGATGGTTGGATAGTGTGACGTAGAGTCTGACGATTCCCATGTAACAACCCAAACCTGGCCTAGGAGTTTAGACCGATTCTAGGATGCTACATTGATCACCGAAGTGATCGTGGGAAAAATTTTACAAACAACTTATCTCAGTGAACCAAAAGTATTTAGAATCGTTTAATATCCAGTCAGTGTAAGTCACAATAAGACTTAATATAAAGCTCGTATAAATTGTACGATTAAAAACATATATTGGAAACTGTACCAAAGTATTATAAAACCTTACATATCAAAAACCGAATAGTAATTAAAACTAAAAATACAAACTGATAGTTTATTTCCACCAAGACTATCTGAGACCTTCGCGTACTGAGTCCAATATCCAGAACTTCGAAACGTACTTGAAAGGGGAAACAAAAGAGGGGGTGAGCAACTCGAGCTCAGTATGAGATCAAAACCAATTAACTACAGAATCAGACACAGAAAACCAATAGTAGTTCTGAAACAGAACATACTTATAGAGTTGTACAGAAATAGTTGGTGACAGTAATATTTAGAGCATATCGAAATCACACTTAGTTACAAAATTGCAAATACTACTCAGTCCAGTAAAAAAACTCTCAATAGTTACTTGTTTCAATTCAGTCAGTCAGATACAATCAGCTTATAACAATTTCACAGTGTCATAAATGCTTGTCAGTCAAACTGTAAAACAGACAGTTAATCAAAAGTAGACACTTAAATCCAATCAGTCAGTTCCAGAATCAGACATGTAAACACTCATAACTCGAGTTCAGTATCAAGTTTATCACACAACCAATCACAAATAACACACACATCAAGCCCAGATCAGATTCATAATTACCCTCAGTCGAGGGCTGGAACACACAAAGTTGTGATTACGCTTAAATTTGACCTAAAACCATTATTTGGAAAGATAGGGCTACAAGCCTGTGTGCTCCGACCGTGTGGAGAAATCCAGGCCGTGTGGGGGTCCAAACGTCCGTGTGAAGGGTAGCACATGGCCGTGTGATAGAGGCACACGCCCATGTAGTGCAGGGACATGACCGTGCGAACAGCCGTAATTCACTGTCTAATTTCGTCAAAATAAGGTGCAGGGTAGACACGGCTGTGAGAGGGTCTCACATGCCCATGTGCCATCAGACACGGCCGTGTGTTCCGAAACACACGCCTGTGTGGGATCCCTAAATCCCTAAATCAGTCACACTTATGTGTGGCCAGGCCATGTGACACCAACTCTTTGAAACCCTAATTCCTAAACCCACACGCCCGTGTGCCCATGGGACACGGTCGTGTGAAAATCGACTAAATCCCTAAACCGGCCACACGGCCGTGTGGCCAGGCTGTGTGGCACCCAATTTGGCCCGAAAATCCTAATACCCAATTCCACACGGTCATGTGCCTCGGTACACGCTTGTGTGGCCTTCGGGGTGATCACGACACCATCCAAAATAGCCCCAAAACCATCGTTTCAGCCACCAGAACTGTCCCCAACCTTTGCCCTATCAACATATATAAGAAAGTGATGATTTCCCATCAATTACATCAACTAAAAACCCAAAACGAATAGGTTAGCATACGTTCAAGCAAAGTCGAAAGTAAAGATTCACAAAATGAAATATACAAATAAAACTGTGAACAAGATTCGAATCCCACACCTGTTTTGACGGCGAAGAAGATGACTGATGAGCGAAGTTCCAAAATTCGCAGTTAAAACCGTATTCCAAAACAGAGACGAACAAAAAAGGAAAACCCAAAAAAGCCAGAGGAAAAGAACATGCAAAGTAAAATAGTAATTCAAAATAAAAAACGTATATATTAAATAAATAGCTCGAATACTTTCTTTAAGCCATGCAAAATAAAATGTTTCTAAAATTCACTCATAAGACTCGAACCCACAACCTTGAGGTTCACTAACACTAACTCAACCACCAGACCAGCAAGCCTATTTTGTCACTAAATTGCACGACTAAACACATATGTGCTGCCTCCTCACTGTCTCTATGCTCAAATCCCAAAACTTCTAGGCCCAAAATTCAGGGCGTTACACCCCGAATCTGAGCTAGCTTTGAAATCACTATAAAACACGGGAAAACAAATAAAGTAAGCTTTAAAGCTTAGTAAGTTCGTACTAAATATACTCAAAAATTCATAAAATACAAATCATCAATTTGAACAAGTTAATGTATAATTCATGATAATATCAAACCTTCCATAAGCTTATTCATATACTTATATGCAAATTCATAACCTTTTCTATTTGAACTTCATACTTACATGTACATACCTGTAAAAATTCATAACGAACGCATACCTTCCCGTAACACTGTCGAATACTCAATGTTTCGCACACTAAGTGCCTTACTCGATGTTTTGCACCCTAAGTGCCCTCGCATAGCCGAAGCTATTATAATCCCGCACACAAAGTGCCTTATATAGCGAAGCTATTCCAAATCGCACACTAAGTGATAAACACAGTCTATTTGTCGTCGAACATGACCGTAGTCTCGTATATACAATTTATGCAATATCAAAGCATTAAAAGCATAATTGTAACAATGTTTATCACGTACAAATTTACCTCGGATGCTAAAACGGCGAATCGAGTTGTTTAGTCGATAACTTTAGTTTTCCCCCAATCTAGGTCTGAATTCCATTTTTCTTGATCTATATAATAAAAAATTCAGCTTATTCAATCACTACTTTATTCAATTTAATCCAAAACACACATTTTGGCATGTTTACGCTTTTACCCCCAAAGTTTTACATTTTTACAATTTAGTCCTTATCATATAAAATTGCAAATCCATACAAGTTAGCACAATTTCATGATAGCAAAATTTCATAGTGTCCATATTATCCCATATTTCTAATTTATTTCACATTTTAACTACATATTTCTCATATTTCACAATTTAGCCCCTAATTTACATTTTCACCAAAAATTAATTAACAAAACTTGTTTAACTAACATCAAATGTTCATAATCTATCATTAAACATCAAAACTCATACATATTCATCAATGGAAACATTCAAAATCTTTAACATTTTTTCAAATTAGTCCCTGGGCTAGCTAGATTAAGCTACAACGACTCCGAAAACATAGAAATCATTAAAAACGGGATGAAAAATACTCACATGCAAGGCTAGGAGTGAAGGTCGAATACTTAAGCTTTCATGAAGGCTTTCTCCTTAAAAAATTTGGTGGTATCATCCACTAAGAAATATGATACATATTTTTTCTTTTTGTTTTAATTAGTTTATTTACTAAATTACTTAATTAACCTTTGTTTTTAACCATTAAAACATCCATTTTATGTCCATAAATGTCCACCCACTATAAAAATGGTCTAATTACCACATAAGGACCTCCACTTTAAGGTTCTATAGCTATTAGAGACCTTTAGCTAATAGAACATGCATTTTACCTTTTACGCGATTTAGTCCTTTTTACCGAATTAAGCACTCAAACAATAAAATTTCTTTACGAAACATTCACACAAAAATTATTTCATGCTGTAAACCTTATTAAAATAATAAAATTAATATTTTGATTTCAAATTTGTGGTCCCGAAACCACTGTTCTGATTTGACTCAAAAATGGGCTATTACAACTCTCCCCCTTATAGATTTTCGTCCCCGAAAATCTTACCAGTGAATACATTTGGGTACTATTTTTGTATAGCTTCCTCAGTTTCCCACGTAGCTTCTTCAACCCCGTGTCGATGCCATAATACTTTTACTAATGTGATTATCTTATTTCTCAGCTCTTTGATCTCATGAGCTAAAATTCGAATCGGTTCTTCAGCATATGACATATCAGACTGAATTTCAACCTCGGTCGGGGAAATAATATGTGAAAGGTCAGATCGGTATCGTCGAAGCATCAACACATGAAACACATTATGTATTTTCTCTAACTCGGACGGTAAAGATAGTCGATATGCCACTGGCCCAACTCGCTCAGTAATCTCATATTGTCCGATGAATCGCAGACTTAATTTCCCTTTCCGACCAAACCGTAATATCATTTTCCACGATGACACTTTCAAAAACACTTTATCCCCAATCTAGAACTCAATACCTTTCTGTTTCAATTCTACATACGATTTCTATTGCTCTAAAGCTATTTTCAAACTATTGCGAATGACTTTCACTTTTTCTTCAGTCCCTCTGATCAGATTAACCTCGTGAATCTTGTTCTCATTAAGCTCAGTCCAGTACAATGGTGTTCAACATTTACGACCATATAGAGCTTCGTACAGCGCCATTTTAATACTCGATTGGAAGCTATTATTGTAAGCATCAGCGGTAGATATTTCTCCTAGCTACCTTCAAACTCAAGAATGCAACAACGCAACATATCCTCAAGTATCTGAATAACTTGCTCAGATTGACCATCTATTTACGAATGAAACGCAGTGCTAAAATGAAACTTTGAACCCAAAGCTTCTTGTAATTTCTTCTGAAATCGCGAAGTAAATCTTGGATCTCTATCCGAAATAATAGATAGGGGAACACTGTGTAATCTCTCAATTTTGGAAATATACAGCTCAGCTAATTTATCAAGCGAACCTGTACATACCGAAATAAAATGAGTTGATTTCGTCAATCTATCAACAACAACCCAGATCGTATCTTTCTTTTTCAGATATAAGGGCAAACCCGATACAAAATCCATTGTTACTCTATCTCACTTCCACTCAGGAATCATAATAGGCTATAATAAACCTGACGGCACTTGATGTTCAACTTTGACTTGCTGAAAAATCAAACATTTCGAAACAAATTCTGAGATATCACGTTTCATGCGATGCCACCAATAAAGTTGTTTCAAATCGTTATACATTTTCGAGCTTCCCGAATGAACTGATAAACAACTACTGTGTGCTTCGTTTAAAATCTTCTGAATAAGCTCGGGATTTCTCGGTACGCAAATTCTACTTCGGAACATCAAACATTCATCAGGCCCTATTCGAAAATCAAAATCAGAAGTCGACTCACACTGAGTTTGTTTTCTTGCAATTCATTATCAAATTTTTGAGCCTCGCAAATCTGTTGTATAAATAGCGGTCTCGCTTACAACTTGGCTACTATCGAACCGTCATCAGACAATGCTAATTGTGTGTTCAAAGCACGTAAAGTAAATAAGGACTTTCGACTCAATGCATCAGCAACTACATTAGCTTTCCCTGGATGATAGTCAATCACTAATTCATAGTCTTTTAGCAATTCTAACCATCTTCACTGTAGCAAATTCAAATCTTTCTGAGTCATCAAATATTTCAAACTTTTGTGGTCTGTATAAACATGGCATTTCTCACCAAACAAATAATGACACCAAATTTTCAATGCGAACACTATCACGGCTAACTCTAGATCGTGCATTGGATAATTCTTTTCGTGCGGCTTCAATTGTCTCGAGGCATAAGCTACAACTTTGCCTTCCTACATCAAAACGCAACCTAGGCCATTTAACAAAGCATCACTAAAAATTACAAATTCTTTACCCGACTCAGGCTGAACTAACACCGGTGCCTCTATCAATAATGCTTTCAATTGATCGAAACTTTGTTGACATTTCTCAGACTATTCAAACTTCACTTCTTTCTGTAGTGATTTGGTCATCGGTGTAGCAATCATCGGGAACCCTTTAACAAAGCGTCAATAGTAACCAGCCAATCCCAAAAAACTTCTAATCTCGGATACATTTCTAGGTGGTTCCCAATCAATAACTGCAGAAATCTTGCTCGAATCAACTCGAATACCATCCGTCGAGACTATGTGTCCCAAAAATCCAACTTACCGGAGCCAAAATTCACATTTGCTGAATTTAGCATACAGTTGATTATCTCTCAAGGTTTGCAATACAATCCTCAAATGCTCGGCATGCTCAGACTCATCTTGTGAATAGATCAGAATGTCATGAATGAACACAACAACAAATCTGTCTAAATACGATCTAAATATCTGGTTCATCAAGTCCATAAAAATTGTAGGAGCATTAGTTAATCTGAAAGGCATAACAAGAAATTCATAATGTCCGTACCTCATTCTGAATGCTGTCTTCGGCACATCTGAGTCTTTAACTCACAACTGATAATAACCCGATCTTAAGTCAATCTTTAAAAACACCGTTGCACCTATCAACTGATCAAATAAATCATCAATTCACAGTAGAGGGTATTTGTTCTTTATAGTTACTTTATTCAACTGTCTATAATCAATACACATTCTCATTGTGTTGTCTTTCTTCTTTACAAACAATACCGTGCACCCCAGGGCAAAAAACTAGGCCGTGCAAAACCTCTATCCGTTAACTCTTGTAACTGAGCTTTCAATTCTTTCAACTCTATTGAAGCTATTATGTACGGAGCTATTGATATCGGTGTTGTTCCTAGTACTAATTCAATACCAAACTTAACCTCTCTAATAGGTGGCAACCCTGGTAATTATTTAGGAAATACATCCGGATACTCACAGACAACTGGCACTGATTTATCTTTCTTTTCAAACATTTTAGTATCTAAAACATAAGCGAGATAAGCTTCGCAACCTTTTCTTACATATCTCTGATCTGACATCGATAAAATCACTATTGGTAAACCACCCAACTCATCAGATTCAATCCGAAGAATTTCATTATTCGCATTTTAGTTCTACAGCCTTTCATCTACAGTTCACTACAGCATCAAGCACAGTCAACCAATCCATTCCCAGAATTACATTGAACTCATCAAATAGCAAAAGCATCAAGTCAGCCGAAAAATAGTAACCCGAGTCATTAAAGGATAGTTCTTGCATACTTTATCAACTAGAACATACTTGTCTAAGAGGTTCAATACTTTAATCACAAATTCAATAGACTCGATAGGCAAACTCTTATTAGACACCAAATTCATACATATATATGAATGAGTAGATCCAAAATCAATCAATGCAATAACATTAGTGTCGTAAAGAGAAAATGTACCGGTAATGACATCAGGTGATGACGCATCTTTGCGGGCGCGAATAACGTAAGCTCTAGCAGGTACTCTGGCCACATATCTCACTAGTGAATCTCTCATTATACCTCGATTACCACTTGAATTTCCCAGATTTCTTAGTGGCCTCCCTCGAGTAATTGTACTGCTCGATCTTACATTCTGAGATTTATCTTTTTTTCCTTTTAGTTCAGGACAATCTTTGAAAAAATGATCTCGTGAATCACAACTGTAACACGCTCTATTATTATTTTTCATCCAGCACTCTCCAAAATGTCGTCTTAAACACTGTTGACACTCGGGTTTAACATCTTTCACATTGCCAACACTTGATACTAATGTACTTTAAGCTTTAGGGCTGGTTTACTGCTTTCCGCGATCCTGATTAGAATATCCCACTGAAGTTGTTGATCGATTAAAATAGTTTCTGGATTTCTTCTGTGAAAATTGATAAGGCTTACTCATCGATCTTTTTCTCGAGTCTCTAGCTTCTGAATCTACCTTTCTTTTTTCTTTGCTAAGATCATAGGCTTTACAAGCCCTTTCAACAAGAACGACAAATTCTTTCAACTCTAGAATTACGACTAGTAGTTTTATATCTTTGTTTAATCCTTCTACAAATTGCTTGCACATAATTTATTCAGTGGAAACATATTCCCGAGTATACTTGCTCAACTGTACAAATTCTCTTTCATACTCTGTTACAATCTTTCGGTCATGTTTTAACTCTAGAAATTCTTTATGCTTCTGATTGAGAAATCTTTGACTGATGTATTTCTTTCAAAATTTGGAATGAAAGAACTCCCAAGTAACCCATTCTTTCAGAACTACAGATATTAACGTGTTCCACCATTGGTACGCAGTGTCTGTCAGCAAAGATACAAGACATTTAATACATTCATCAAGAGTACAAGACAATTCATCGAATACTCGAATCGTATTTTCGAGTCAGAACTCAGCTCTTTCTGCATCATCATCAACAGTAGCCCAGAACTCTTTAGCCCTATGTTTCTGTATCTTATCTACTTGAGGCTTGTTCAATCTTAAAAGCTCAACTCCTTGAGGAGCTACGAGTACAGGTTAGGGAGTAAAAGAGTGTGGAGGTTGTTGAGCAGCCGAGTTCGTACGAATGTATCATGTAAACCACTCGTTCATCATTTGGAAGAAGGCTTCTTTAGCCTCTCCTCTCTGGCTACCTTTCACAGGTCTAGAATTAGCTGGCGCTGTCCCTTGAGCGAGAGTAGGTGCATTACTCTCAACCTCATCAGCTATCACTCGATTAGGATCCATTTGCTATACAAAAACACATTTTCAAATGTTAGGAGTCATCACACTATCACATTTTATGTAATTGGCCCAATTTGTCCGGGCCCATATAAATAAAATAAAACAAAAAAATACCAAGTGTCCTTTTACAGTCCTTTACAAAACCCAAAGCCAATGAAACTACCGTGGCCCAGTTAAACCATAGCCCAATAACCCATTACCAACAGACTACCCAAAATATTTTAACCCAACCTAAAAAGCCCAAAAGACCCAATAATTAAACCAACTTCAGTAACCTAGGGTTTTTGGGAAACCCTCACGCCACAGCTCTTCTCGCCCACCAATCACGCCGCAATCCACTCGCAAAGCCTCTAGTCGTGCCAGGATCCGCCCCCGAATCATTCCACTGTCACGAGATCTTCTCGTATACCTACAAGAAAAGGAAAGAAACAGCAAGTAAAATAGCAAAATCCCTGTATTTCCTTTTTTTTTAATGTACTTTTGGGTTATAAAAACCCATCCAAAACCTGTAAACAAGGACACAGAGAGACAGAGAATACCAAATATTCACAAAAAGTAGGAAGAAATAAAATACAAGAAACTTGGTTACGAAGGTGATTTTTTTTATTTTCATTCTTTTTTTATTTTTCAATCTACGCGTTTTTATACAAATACTGTTTTAAAAAATAACAAGAAAAGGTTACCTTTTGAATCATGTTCAAAAAAACGGAGTTACGGGCCTCCGGCCACCGTCTGAGGTAGCGCGTATGGAGGCACATCACCGGAGCTAGGGCTGGAGTCAAACCCTCAGGACAAGGAGGGGAAAGCACTTCAAAGCTCCCATTCAGTTTTTTTTTTTTTAAACAGATGTTAAAATGTGTTTTTTTTTTCAACTTTTAACTTATATAAGCAGAAGAGAATGGCGTCGTTTTGATTAAAAGGATCCGAGCGTGCAGTTGACCGGACCCGAAGGATCCGCGTGTTTTTGAGAAATGGGTTATTTGCACATCAAGCCCTTCCGCGTTATTTCAGTTTTATAATTAAGTCCTGTTACATTTTAAATTTTTTTACAAATGCGCCTAAAATTATTTCTTGTGTTCCAATTTAGTCCCCCTTACATCTTTTTTTATTTTTTATTCATTTATTTTTAATATTATTATTTTATCACATTAAAATATTATATTCATTATTTATATATTAATTTGTTTATGGTATAAAATTTATATATGGTTTTTATATGTATTAATTTTATATATATATGTGATTATTATTTATTACCTATATTGTATAAATTAGCATATTATTTATTATATCATATATTTCTAATTATTATTATTTTATTATTTTATTTTAGTTTAATTATTTCTTTGTTTATTTACAAAATTATTTTTTATATATTATTCTATATTTTAAAAATTTTGTACATTATATAATACTATATCATATATTATTTTTAACTAAAATTTATTTATATTGTATATTATATTCTATTTACATTATTTATATTATATATATGTGTAATTTTATATATCTTTATTCAAAATCATTATATTTTTACATCGTTTATATTATATGTATATAATTATTTATCATTTAAATCTTACTTTAAAATTTTCATATTTTTTAATAATTTTTTTATTTTTGATATTTATTGTTTTATGCATATTTTGTTCGCCAATACTCTTTTAATTATTTATTTGTGATTGCCATTGTGTAGTTATTTCTATTAACCATGATTCTACATTATTATTACTCTATTATTTATGTTAGTGTGCTATAAATTGTTGTTGATATTGTATTTTGATAATATAGAAATGCGATATTGTCTCATAAATTGTTGTTTAAGATATTTTTTACTATATTTATCCAAAGGTTTTAAAATAAGGCAATATTTTTTAAGTAGAAATTCGAGAAATAGTGCCCTAACGTGCTGGGTTGCGATTTTCCGTTTGGCTAAATAATTAAATATTCTTTTAATAAATTTTATAAATCATGAGATGATTTTGATTATAAAAGTTTTAAAATATCATGTCCTATCGTGCTGGATGTGATGTTTATATGCCTTCGGAACAAATAAATCTCAAGTTTTAAATTAAAAAACCTATTCTTGGGAATTCAAAACGTTATGTCCTAGCTTACTGGATATGATGTTTCGTATTTCGAGATAGTGATTTTCTAAAATAAAGACGTGCTTAGTTTTGAAGTCATGAGATGCTATATCCTAACTTACTAGGTATGGTGTTTTATTTCTTTGAGATAGGTAAGTCTTGGTTTTTCTTCTAATAAACGGATCTTATTTTAAAACTTTTTAAATTTCAAACATTTGGACATTATTCTATCGATTAGGTACCAATTTTTGGGCGTTACGAGGGTGCTAACCCTTCCTTGTACGTAACTGACTCCCGAACCCGTTTTCTTGTTTTTTGTAGACCAAAATCAAATGTTTTAAAATAAAACATTTTACAAGGTGATCCAATCATACCTAAGTAAAAAGGGATTGGTGGCGACTCCATTTTCGTTTTTAAAAGTCGATTCTCATTTTTTAAAAATGGTTTCTACAGCATGGCGACTCCACTGGGGACCAATAAGAGAGTCAAGCCGCAAAATTGATAATTTAATGTCCTTTTGTCTAAATTTAAAATTTTAGTTTTTTTTAAAAACATGATCCTTTTATTGCATGTGGTTTTAAATATATTTCTCTGCATTGCACTGCATGACCGTTGTGGTCACACCCTTAAGTGGGAGCAAGAAGCTATGCTTTCGTGAGGTTTTCACCTCCGCAGGGGCTACTGGACTACTTCCGGAGTACATCCGTACCTATGTCTTCGTGAGGTTTTCACCTCCGCATAGCCATAGGGAAATGTATTCCCCTGAACCGAACTCGGTCTGTATGAGCCTATAATGGGTGAGGATTGAGGAATCTGCTGGTTCGAGTACCTCAACTTTAGAACGACCACATATAGTGAACCCTAAGAGCTCACCTTAGGTAGAACTATGTCAAACCCTAATGGTCACCCTAATAGGTGTTTTATGTTATTTATTTCTCCTGTGCTAATGTGTTCTCTTTTGTTTTGATTGCATTGCATTCACATCATAGAAAAGAGGTGTTGATTTCAAATTCGATTGCTAAATAAAAAAGTTGGTCATAAGATAATAGATTTTTTAATAAAGTGGATTATAATACGGTCATCCGAATATAGTCCAAGTGAACACAACGAGAGAAGACTAATAGTCCGTGAAGGAATACAAGACCTTATCACCCAAGGATTCAAGTTGACAAAGACTATTCAAGAATTACCAAGTCTCGGCTTTCTTAAAGAGGCTAACAAGTGAATAGGAGTCGCGGTCTAGATCAAACAAAAGGAGCTAGAGGATGCATCTATTAGAATTTTGCAAGATTTGACTTTTGTAAAGAAGGGGATTGATGTTTTCACTTGGACTATGAGGACAAAGCCGCATATGTAATCCGTTTTGTGTAAAGAAATTTATTTTCTAGTAAAGTTTTTCTAATGTAATTGAATTCAGAATCAACGCCTCTCTTTCTTTGCATTCATGCATTTGCATTACATCACATCATATGCATTTAAGTCCATAGAGAGAGTCTAATTAGTTGAAAATATAACACAAAGAGAAAGAAAGGAAATCTGAAAGCTGAACACTACTACGGTACACGTGCAAAGACAAGGACAATGGATCAAAGACTTGAACAATTCCAGAGGGATATGCAAGACCAGATACAGGAGCAAATGGCAAAGCTCCAGCAAGAAATGAAGGACCAGATCTTGGAGGCCCAAAGGAACATGATGGCCCAAATGGCCCAGATGCTAAGTGGGGAAATGGATAAGGGAAAGGATCACATAGTCAATGCTGATGACAATGAGGATTTTTCTCGGGGTTTCACCCCACCGCATGTACAACCAGAGGAGTATCCCCAAAGGCCACTTGTCACAATTAGGCCTTAACAGGGGCAAGCTGATACTAGACCACTTATGATCTTCCAGGTCGGCTCAGGATCTAACCTAAGAGATAACCCTACCAATCCTGTCATCCTTGATTTGGACATACCAGAGAGAGGAAATAAAATTGAATCTTCAAGGAAGTTGGAGGATCGCTGTAGATGGTTGGAAGAAAAGTTCCAGGCTCTGGAAAATGCTGATCATCACCATGGTATTGATACAAAAGACTTGAGTTTGGTTCCAGATTTGATGCTTCCTCATAAATTCAAGATGCCAGAGTTTGAGAAGTACAACGAGACTAGCTGCCCTGAAGCCCACATTACCATATTTTGCAGACGTATGACTAGCTATGTTAACAATGATCAACTCTTGATTCATTGTTTCCAAGACAGTTTGGTTGGGGCAGCATCTAGGTGGTATAATCAACTCAGCCGCGCTAACATTAGCTCTTGGAGAGACTTAGCTCAAGCCTTCATGAAGCAATACAACCATGTCACGGACATGACGCCTGATAGAATCACTTTGTAAAACATGGAGAAGAAACCAAATGAAAGCGTCAGGTAGTATGCACAAACATGGAGAGAGGTCGCCATGCAAGTTCAGCCACCACTCCTAGAAAAGGAGACTATAATGCTCTTCATTAATACCTTGAAGGCTCCATTCATCACTCATATGATAGGAAGTACCACCAAGAGCTTTGTGGATATAGTGATGGCAGGAGAAATGATTGGAAATGCCATGAGGGGTGGCAAGATAGAAGCAGGGGAAACCACTAGAAGGTCTACACCTAGGAAAAAGGATGACGAGGTCAATAATACGAGTACATATGACAAAAGGAACTCAAAAGCAATTACTACTAATCGGCCGAAAGTAATCACTGATGGGTAACAAGGGTAGACAAGATAAGAATCAAGCACCAGACAAAACTCTAAAAGGCTCCAATTTACGTCAATCCCAATAACGTATAAGGAGCTATATTAAAGTTTGTTTGATGTACACGTGGTGTCTCCATTTTATTTGAAACCGTTGTAACCTCTATTCCCAAAATGGTATAACGAGAATGCCTAATGCGAGTACCACGCAGGAATAAAGGGTCACTCAATTGAAAACTATAATGCCTTCAAAAAGGTAGTTGAAAGGCTTATCAAGATAGGAATTGTGAAAGTCAACGATTCATTAAAACCTGATCACTTTGACAAGGCGGTAAATGTGATAATTGAAGGAGAAGACAAGAAAGTTGTGACCCTTGAAGAAATCGAAAGCGAAGAGAGAATTGGGGAACAATATTTCCATACCTTTGGATACTTGGGAGTGTCTTGAATAATGGGATTAAGGAAGAAATCTCTATATTTTTAGAGCTGATCTATAGTAATGTGCAAAACATGCTTGTTGCCTTAAGCCTAGACGCAATAAGAACTCTTTTGTGAAATATGCTTATGTCCAGAATTATCATTTCAATAAAATGCATCTTTTTGAATGCATATTCTTTTATTTTTTACATTTCATACTGTACATTCTTTTGTTTTTTTTTAGAATATTCTTTCATGACCATACCAATAATTATCCTTAGAATCATTTATTCTTTAGATTTCTTACCTTCATACCTAGGTACCCAGATATCAACGACATGAGCGACGCTGTTACTGACTCCCTTTTTGAATGAAATATGGGTCTAGGGGATCTAAGGACTTTTAAAATAACAGAGATTGTAACCTATCTTCTAATTTGTTAAGAATGGTGAAACAAGATGAAAAAATAGATTTTACTCTACAAAAGGTCATTAGATATTGCGAGCCTAGGAAAGAAGTTAAGATTGTAGCCCAGCTCATCACAGAAATAAGGCGAGACATTATTGAGTTATCTTCGAGAATTCAAAGATTTTTTCGCATGATCATATGAGGACATGCCTGGACTAATAAGACATGGGCTAAATAAGAGGATGGGGCACTGTTAGCCTACCATGGAAGGGGATTGCATCATTCATACCTCGAATACTGAATTGAAGGAGACGAGATCTATGTGACTCTTCTATTTTTTTCACAGACTTTTCTATATGTGGGGCATGATATTATGGGTCCAATCTTGTCAAACGCTTCAAGTTGTCATCGATTTACTGTCATGGTCGTCGTTTACTTCACTAAGAGGGTGGAAGTAGCTTCATATGTCATGTTACAAGGTCGAAGTCATCAAATCGCCAAAAAAAAAAGAAAAAAAAAAGATCAAGATGCTAGTAGAATGCCATAAAGGATCGCGTTTAAATAACTATACAAAGTCAAAGTTTACAACTTGTCCAAAGATCATGCAGTATATCACAGTACAATAAAAGTTGCCAAAAAAATGATAAAATATGGCTAAGACTTGTAAAAATTGGCATAAGAAGCTATCACTACTCTCTATGATTATCGAATGTTGGCCAGGACCTTTGCCGGGGCAACATCTTACACATTGGTTTATAGATTTAAAGCATTTTTATCAATTGGACCTAATTGAAGAAAAGGTTAAAAACTATTTGTCCTGTCCAGAGGATGTGAGCTTACGTTAAAGAAGTTCATCTTAGGGAATTCCATGAAGGAATCTGATGTTGAAGATGATTTTTCTTCTACAAAATGATTTTAAAGGAAAGCATATGCCAAACTGGGAAGGACTTATATAGAGCTTATTCTAGAAAAGCATTGATATTGACTGAGACGGATGGCGAAGACTTGCCCATTATGGTGACTTCAGGTTTAGCCAAGAGATATTTTACCTGAAAGAGGAAAGATCAAGGTGAAAACCCGTAAAGGGCGCCTCAAAAAAAAGGTACAGGCCAAGGCAAAAACCCGCAAAGGGCGCTTTGAGACCAAAGGGGATTTGAGTTGAAAACCCGAAAAGGGCGGCTTAAATTTTGACCAAAAAGCGAGGCATAAAGTAGTCTTGCTATGTCTGAATTAGCAATAAGGAAGTATGTTACGTCTTGGGGCATTGATAAAGGACTCCGGATCCCTTAAACACATATTGAGCTTAAAATGGTCCTAAAGAAATCAGAGCAGAGAAGCTCAGACTGCGATATCTGGGGCACCTAGTTTCCCATCTTACCCATTTTAAATTTTCTGTCTTTAATTATTTTATTATTTTCAAAGAAACACCCTAATCAATTTTCTTTTATAGCCTTTGCTATCTTTACTTACTTTATTCTTTTTAAGATACCCAAATCAATATTCTAGCCTTGGTGATCTTTGATTAACTTATTTGTTTGAGCTATGCTCCTGACTAATTTCTTTTTCGTCCGTTTTTGTGACCTTTTCCAAAGCATTTTATATTGACATAACGACTTATGGACTAATAACACTTTTATAAAAGGAGTTTCGCATATTACTCTAGAAGCTTCTAAATAATATGAGGAATCTGAAACATGACCATTGTTTAGAACTCACCAAGCCTAAGGGCTCGAAACATTGAAAAATGATTATCTCTTCGGATTCTTATTGGATAAGAAAATTTCATTGATGATGTCATAACAAGGTCAATCCAAGTATAAAGGGGATCATTGTCGAGATACCCTGCATTCATTCATCTGGTTATTACACCCGGGGAATGGTGTAACAAATCAAATAGATTGAAAGTGATACAAGCTTTGTACCTCTGAGTGGTAACAGAAAGATGGAAAAAACTGAATGTTATTCCCTTGAAATTGCAATGGGAAGTACCAATTTCATGTCCCAAGGTTCAAGTGGAGAGGACTCGGAATTACCATGGGGCAAATTATTTGAGCAGAACATGATTGATGAATAAGAATGAAAAACAAATGTGTGATAATACCTAGAATAGGAATCATACTCATAACATTTTTGTATCATAGCAAATTTTATTAGGAGCATTTGATTCATTTCGGTCATTGCATCCTAATCCTTTAAAAGGAATCATCTTCATGACATGTTATATGTAGCTAGAAGCATTTGATTCATTCTGATCATAGCATCTTAGTCATGTGACATAAACATACTAAACCGAATCTACAGGACATGTCCCTCAGCGGACAGTGTAGCAATATTGGTGAAGTTTGCAGATCTGGCATTCCTGAAGTTGCAGGAGCAGATCAAAAACATCAGTCTGGCATCCCTAAGATTGCAGGGAGCAGATTGGAGATAGCATATCTGGCAATTCTTGAGTTTGCAAGAAGCAGATCTTAGACATCAGTCTGGCAATCCCTGAGCTTGCAAGGAGCAAATTGAAGATAGCATATCTGGAAATTCCTAAAATTGTAGAAAGCAGATCAAAGATATCAGTCTGGCAATCCCTGAGTTTGCAGGGAGCAGATTAAAGATAATAGATTTGGCGATTCCTGAAATTGCAGGAAGCAGATCGAAGATATCAGTCTGGCAATCCCTGAGTTTGCAGGGAGTAGATTGAAGATAACAGATTTGGCGATTCCTGAAATTGTAGGAAGCAGATCGAAGATATCAGTCTGGTAATCTCTGAGTTTGCAGGGAGCAGATTGAAGATAGCAGATTTGGTGATTCTTGAAATTGAAGGAAGCAGATCGAAGATATCAGTCTGGCAATCTCTGAGTTTGCAGGGAGCAGATTGAAGATAGCATATTTGGCGATTCCTGAAATTGCAAGAAGCAGATCGAAGACATCAGTTTGGCAATCCCTGAGTTTGCATGGAGCAGATTGAAGATAGCATATCTGGAAATTCCTGAGTTTGCAGGAAGCAGATCGAAGACATCAGTCTGGCAATCCCTGAGCTTGCTTGGAGTAGATTGAAGATAGCAAATTTGGCGATTCCTGAAATTGCAGGAAGCAGATCGAAAACACTAGTCTGGCAATCCCTGAGTTTACAGAGAGCAGATTGAAAATAGCAGATTTGGCATTCCTGAGGTTGTAGGAAGCAGATCAAATACATTAGTCTGGCAATCCCTGAAGTTGTAGGGAGCAGATTAAAAAAGCAGATTCGGCATTCTTGAAGTTGCAAGAAACAGATCGAAAATATCAGATCTTGTCTCCTTGAGTTTGCAGTGGAGCAAATCAAAAGATAGTGGATACTACCTTCTTGAAATTGCAGTAAAGATTGAAGCTATCAAACTTACTGAAATCAAGATGAAGTTCCAATACCATTGAAGTTGTAGTGGAGTTGGAAGCCATTTGAAGAAGGCGAGGACCAAGAAGATGAGGCTCGGCCAAGACCAGGCAAAATTGGTCCTTCTATTGTCTTTGCTCTATTCTCGTTACACGTCAATGAGCAAAAAGGGCGGTGTAATTGGCCCAATTTTATAGTCCTTTACAAAACCCAAAGCCAATAAAACTACCGTGGCCCAGTTACACCCTAGCTCAATAACCCATTACCAACAGACTACTCAAAATATTTTAACACAACCTAAAAAGCCCAAAATACCCAATAATTAAACCAGCTTCAGTAGCCTAGGGTTTCTGGGAAACCCTAGGCGCCGCAGGCTTCACCCCAGCCTCTCGCCGCAGCACTCCAACCCTCATGCCACAGCTCTTCGCGCCTACCAATCGCGCCGCAATCCGCTCGCAAAGCCTCTGGTCGCGCCAAGATCCGCGCCCAAATCATTCCACTGTCACGAGATCTTCTTGCATACCTGCACGAAAAGGAAAGAAACAGCAAGCAAAATGGAAAAATCCCTGTATTTCCTTTTTTTTAATGTACTTTCAGGTTATAAAAACCCATCCAAAACCTGTAAACAAGGACACAGAGAGACAGAGAATACCAAATATTCACAAAAAGAAGAAATAAATAAAATACAAGAAACTTGGTTACAAAGATGATTTTTTTTTCATTCTTTTTTTTATTTTTCAATCTACGCTTTTTTATAAAAATGCTGTTTTAAAAAATAACAAGAAAAGGTTACCTTTTGAATCGTGTTAAAAAAACGGAGTTACGGGCCTCCGGCCACCGTCTGAGATAGCGCGTACGGAGGCATGTACGGAGGCGCATCACCGGAGCTAGGTGAGTCGAGACCCCAGTCAAGAGGAGAGCACTTCAAAGCTCCCATTCGTTTTTTTTTTTTAAAACAGATGTTAAAATGTTTTTTTTTTCAACTTGTAACTTATATAAGCAGAAGAGAACGACATCGTTTTGACTAAAAGGATCCGCGCGCGCAGTTGACCCGACCCGAAGGATCCGCGTGTTTTTGAGAAATGGGCTATTTGCACATCAGGCCCTTCTGCGTTATTTCAGTTTTATAATTAAGTCCTGTTACATTTTAAATTTTTTACAAATGCGCCTAAAATTATTTCTTGTGTTCCAATTTAGTCCCCCTTACATCTGTTTTTTTTATTCATTTATTTTTAATATTATTATTTTATCACATTAAAATATTATATTCATTATTTATATATTAATTTGTTTATGGTATAAATTTTATATATGGTTTTTATATGTATTAATTTTTATATATGTGATTATTATTATTTATTACCTATATTGTATAAATTAGCATATTATTTATTATATTATATATTTCTAATTATTATTATTTTATTATTTTATTTTAGTTTAATTACTTTCTTTGTTTATTTACAAAATTATTTTTATATATTAATCTATATTTTAAAAATTTTGTACATTATATAATATTATATCATATATTATTTTTAACTAAAATTTATTTATATTGTATATTATGTTCTATTTACATTATTTATATTATATATATGTGTAATTTTATATATCTTTATTTAAAATCATTATATTTTTACATCGTTTATATTATATGTATATAATTATTTATCATTTAAATCTTACTTTAAAATTTTCATATTTTTTAATAATTTTCTTTTATTTTTGATATTTATTGTTTTATGCATATTTTGTTCGCCCATACTCTTTTAATTATTTATTTGTGATTGCCATTGTGCGATTATTTCTATTAACCAAGATTCTACGTTATTATTACTCTATTATTTATGTTAGTGTGCTATAAATTGTTTTTGATATTGTATTTTGATAATATAGAAATGCGATATTGTCTCATAAATTGTTGTTTAAGATATATTTTTTTTATTATATTTATCCAAAGGTTTTAAAATAAGGCAATATTTTTTTAATTAGAAATTCAGGAAATAGTGCCCTAACGTGCTGGGTTGCGGTTTTCCGTTTGGCTAAATAATTAAATATCCTTTTAATAAATTTTGTAAATCATGAGATGATTTTGATTACGAAGGTTTTAAAATATCGGTCCTATCCTGCTGGATGTGATGTTTATATTCCTTTGGAACAAAGAAATCTCAAGTTTTAAATTAAAAATCTATTCTTGGGAATTCAAAACGTTGTGTCCTAACTTACTGGATATGATGTTTCGTATTTCGAGATAGGGATTTTCTAAAATAGAGACGTGCTTAGTTTTGAAGTCATGAGATGCTATATCCTAACTTACTAAGTATGATGTTTTATTTCTTTGAGATAGGTAAGTCTTGGTTTTTCTTCTAATAAACGGATCTTATTTTAAAACTTTTTAAATTTCAAACATTTGGACATGATTATATCGATTAGGTACCAATTTTTGGGCGTTACGAGGGTGCTAACCCTTCCTTGTACGTAACCGACTGCCGAACCTGTTTTCTTGTTTTTCGTAGGCCAAAATCAAATGTTTTAAAATAAAATATTTTACAAGGTGATCCAATCACTCCTAAGTAAAAAGGGATTGGTGGCGCTCCATTTTCGTTTTTAAAAGTCGATTCTCATTTTTTAAAACTGATTTTTAAAAATGGTTTCGACATTTTAGATATGGCATGTATAGCTAGACTCTCATACACTCTACGTTAGTCCTAGGATCGACTAAACCATAGCTCTGATACTAATAAATGTAACACCCCTCACTCGTATTCAACATCGAAATAAGGTTACAGAGCATTACCTGACTTTCAAAACAATTAAACAACTATTTAACATACGATTATTCAATTCAATCATTCATCATTCAATCTTAATCAATTTCTCACTAAATAGCCTACGAGGCCTTAAAGACGCTTTAGAAGTGGTTCGGGACTAAATCGATATCATACAAAAATTCTGGAAACTTAGAAATTTTTCATGTAAATAAGGGTCACACGTTTGTGTGAACAGGTAGTGTGCCTCACACGGCTAGTACACACGCTCGTGTCTCAGGCCGTGTGAAAACAGGGCATACATATTGACTTGGGTCACACGGCCGACCATACGCCAGTGTGTCTAGCCCATGTAACCTTCGAAGTGGCCACACATGTCTGTGTGTCAGGCCGTGTGTTAGGCCGTGCCAAAACTGTAGGGTATACTGACTTATGCAACACGGTCTAGTCACACACCCATGTGCTAGGCCTTGTGCCATTTAGGGTGGTATACTGACTTGTACCACACTGCCATTCACATGCCCGCGTGTGAGACCGTGTAGAGCATACTGACTTCAATTTAATTTCAACACCAGGGGACACACGGCTATGTAACATGACCATGTGTCACACACGGTTAAGACACACGCCCATGTCTCTTCCCGTGTGGACAAAAATAGGCCATTTGCAAGGCCAATTTGCCACCCCATTTTTCACTTTCCTACATAGTACAAATGGTACCAATTCAAGACACAAAAATGCAGCCAAATCAATCCAAATTCATGCACATTTATGCTTCACTATTACAACTATTTCACTTACTCAAATATAAACCAAAACAACATCAATAATATGGTTCATTTACCATAATTCACATATACAATTCAATCAACTAAACCATTCCATACATACATTACCAATCATCAATTCTCAAGCACATAGCTTTCCAACTTACCTAATATCATTTAGTATTATAGATTCAACTTTAACCATACAATATATAGGCCATTTACCATACTCAAACTAGAACCATTTGCACATTTATAAACATCATCAATTTTCATTATCATAAGCCAACTCAAATGGCTCAAAATACAAGTTCATCAAACATACCCAAAATGACTTAAGCCTATACATGCCATATACCATATGTACACAACTCAAAAGTACTAAGTAGATGGTTGGATAGTGTGACGTAGACTCTGATGATCCCCGAATCCGAGCTAGCTTTGAAATCACTATAAAACACGGGAAAACAAACAAAGTAAGCTTTAAAGCTTAGTAAGTTCGTACTAAATATAAGTTCGTACTAAATATACTCAACAATTCATAAAATACAAATCATCAATTTGAACAAGTTAATGTATAATTCATGATAATGTCAAACCTTCCATAAGCTTATTCATATACTTATATGCAAAGTCATAACCTTTTCTATTTGAACTTCATACTTACATGTACATACATGTACAAATTCATAACGAACTCATACCTTCCCGTAACACTGTCGAATACTCGATGTTTCGCACACTAAGTGCCATCGCATAGCTGAAGCTATTATAATCCCGCAAACTAAGTGCCTTACTCGATGTTTTGCACACTGAGTGCCATCGCATAGCCGAAGCTATTATAATCCCGCACACTAAGTGCTAAACACAGTCTATTTATCGTCGAACATGACCGTAGTCTTGTATATACAATTTATGCAATATCAAAGCATTAAAAGCATAATTGTAACAATGTTTATCACGTACGAATTTACCTCGGATGCTAAAACGGCGAATCGAGTCGTTTAGTCGATAACTTTAGTTTTCCTCCGATCTAGGTCCAAATTTCATTTTTCTTGATCTATATAATAACAAATTCAGCTTATTCAATCACTACTTTATTCAATTTAATCCAAAACACACATTTGGGCATGTTTACACTTTTACCCCTAAAGTTTCACATTTTTACAATTTAGTCCTTATCACATTCAATTGCAAATTCATACAATTTAGTACAATTTCATGATAGCCAAATTTCACTAGTGTCCATATTTTCCCATATTTCTAATTTATTTCACATTTTAACTACACATTTCTCTCATTTCACAATTTAACCCCTAATTTGCATTTTCACCAAAAATCACTTAAAAAAACTTGTTTAACTAACATCAAATGTTCATAAATATCATTAAACATCAAAAATCATACATATTCATCAATGGAAACATTCAAAATCTTTAACATTTTGCAAATTAGTCCTTGGGCTAGATAGATTAAGCTACAACGACTCGGAAAACATAGAAATCATTAAAACCGGGACTAAAAATACTCACATGCAAGGCTAGGAGTGAAGGCCAAATACTTAATCTATCATGGAGGTTTTATCCTTCAAAAATTCGATGGTATCATCCATTAAGAAAGATGATACATATTTTTTCTTTTGTTTTAATTAGTTTATTTACTAAATTACTTAATTAACCTTTGTTTTTAACCATTAAAACATCCATTTTATGTCCATAAATGTCCACCCACTATAACAATGGTATAATTAACACATAAGGACCTCCACTTTAAGGTTCTATAGCTATTAGACACCTTTAGCTAATAGAACATGCATTTTTCCTTTAAAGCGATTTAGTTCTTTTTACCGAATTAAGCACTCAAACAGTAAAATTTCTTTACGAAACTTTCACACAAAAATTCTATCATGCTGTAGACCTTATTAAAATAATAAAATAAATATTTTGACTTCAGATTTGTGGTCCCAAAACTACTGTTTTGATTTGACTCAAAAATGGGCTGTTACAAAGATTGCTGAGTGGCACTCAACAGTGCCAACTACAGACAACCACTGAGGTGGTTAAAAACTTGCCTTATTTGATTTGACAATTTAATGAAGAAAATCTTTGGACCTGATTATATACTGTTATAGTTAATTTATGAAAATCAATCATTGGCATTTGAAGATTAGATTAGATTCATGTGAATAAATAAAGTCCTTAGAATGTGGAGATTTGATCGAGATTGTAACGCCCCTCACCCGTATTCAATACCAGAATAAGGTTACGGAGCATTACCATACATACAATACATTTAACATCATAAATTTTCACATTACAAGCAATCATCAATCAATTTCAATCACATAGTCCCTATTATGAGCCTACGAGGCCTTAAACATGCTTTGGGAGTGGTCCGGGACTAAACCAATAGCTCAAGTAACTTTTACGAAACTTTGAAAATTTTTATCAAAACAGGGGACACACGCCCATGTGGTCAGGCCGTGTGGACATTCGAAATGGGATCACATGGCTGTGTCCCAGCCCTTGTCCTACCCTGTGTCTAAACAAGTGAGCTTATTGACTTGGGTCACACGGCCAACCATATGCCCGTATGTCTAGCCCGTGTGCCCTTCGAAGTGGCTACACACGCCCGTGTACCAAGCCATGTGCTAGGCTGTGCCAAACCTATAGGGTATACTGACTTATGTAACACGGCCAAGTCACACGCTCGTGTGCTAGGCCGTGTGCCAATTAAGGGGTATACTGACTTGTGCCACACGGCCAATCACACGCCCTTGTGTGAGACTGTATGGAGCATACTGACTTCATTTCAATTTCAACACCAGGGGACACACGGCCGTGTAACATGACCGTGTGTCACACACGGCTGAGACACACGCCCGTGTCTCTACCCCTGTGGACAAAAATAGGTTGTTTCCCAAGCCAATTTGCCACCCAGACTTATGCATACATATACCAATTTCAATGGCACCAAAACATAACACTTAAAAGCATTTAAACAACCTCAATCATACATCATTCATACTATCTCAATACCAGCACTGGCATGATTATAAATTTATTTTTTTCTCATTCAATTCATACCAACTTCATATATTCAACTTAACTAATTAAAGCTTTTCCAAACATGCATCATAATATTCCAATTCTCAAGCACATAGTTTTTTAATTATCAACCTTTTTACAACAATGATACCAACTATCAATAACATTGCAAAATCAACCTGAATCACATAATAGAACTACCAAATTAAGCCAAGTTTCATGGCTATATATACAAACCAAAACGTGATCATTCACAAACCATCTCAAATGGCCAAAATCCTACCAAACATAACCAACATGACTCAAAGTCCCTATATATGCCATATGACCAAAAACATAGTTTCAAAAGTACCAAATTGTCAGCGGATAGTGTGATGAAGTCTCCGACAATCCCTAAATTCGAGCTAGCTTGATTTCACTATAAAACATGAGAAAAATAAACAAAGTAAGCTATAAAGTTTAGTAAGCCCGTATAATTCAGAATTAATACCATTTATACATAATCAAGACAATAAATAAGGTATACTCAATTCAATTACCGAATGCCTAAACACAAGCATTCATCAACAAGTTAGTCACATAAGTGCATATAATCATCCATTATCTCAATTTAATACTCAATACATTGTATCATATCAAATTCATATATCACGTACATCATTTGTAACATTTCACTCTCAATCATATAAACAATAATTCATTTGATAACAGTAACTCACCCGTATAAATAGTACTTCATCTATATAATAGTAATTCATCCGTATAAACACATAGCTTTTTCACATAACCAATAATAGAATTTATGCCCGTTGAACCTATTAGAATATCGAGGGATACTCGGGTGATATACATTACGTGTATAAATTAGTATTCCATTAATTCATTATCATTTTCACTCTTTCTAGCTATGATTAGTAAGCTCCTCCTGAGCTGATGGACGGTAAGCACTATCGAGCTGAAACGGTAAGCTCTGACAAACTAAAAATAGTAAGCTTTTTTGAGCTGATATATCGGTAAGCTCATATGAGCTGTGGTGAGTCCACACCACATGTAGGATCTCGGCCAAAACGGTAACCCTAGTGACATGTCACTCGTATCCTATAACTTTTTACGGTTCAAACAGGACTCGGTATTCAATAATTCTCATCAATTAGGTATTCGAACTTAGTAATACCATTTACTCAATTATGCTGCCATTTCAAAAAATTTACAAGTATTTAAAAATTCGATTCTAATTATATGAACTTAGCTCGAGTTGCTCGGATGGAAATTATCAACTATTCATCCACTTTTCCTTTTCCCTGATCTAATCCTGATCTCGACTTATCTTGATCTATATATTATCAAATTTAGCACATTCAGCATTTAGTCTATTCAATTTAGCCTATAATTTACAATTTGGAAAATTTACACATTTTCCCTTAATGTTTCACATTTTTACAATTTAGTCCTTATCACATAAAATTGAAAATTCATGCAATTTAGTACAAACCCATGCTTAGTCGAATTTAATACATGTTACTATCAGTCCATATTTTCAATTTATTCACACTTTTAACCACCACATTTCACATTTTCTCAATTTAATCCATTTTTGACATTTTTGTCAAAAATCACTTTACAAAAGCTATTAATCTAACATTAAACCTTCCAAATCTATCATAAATCATCAAATTACTCAAGCATTCAAAAATGGCAACATGATAAATCTTTAACAGTTTTAAAATCTAGGGTACGGACTAGCTAGAATACGAAGCAACGATCACAAAAACATAGAAATCATTAAAAACCGAGCAAAAATGGACTTACATGCATGGACAATAGGTGGCCGAACCTTGAAGCTCATCCATCACTTCTTTTCTTTCTTAATTTGGTGGAAGAAACTGAGAAAGATGATAGCCTTATGCATTATGTTATTATTTTACTATGTTATTTAATAATTTACTAATTTAACCTTAAGTATATAACACTAAAATTCATTTATGTATGTCCATTAATGTCCAATTACCTTAATAATGGTCTATTTATCACTTAAGGACCTCCAAATTTAATATTCATAGTCATTTAGTGTATTTAACAAATAGAACTCAACTTTTACGCTTTATGCGATTTAGTCCTTTTTACCGAATCGACCATTCAAACGATAAAATTTCTTAACGAAATTTTCACACAATCACTCAATCATACTAGAAAAATTAGAATAATAATAAAATAAAAATTTTAACTTCAGATTTGTAGTCCCGAAACCACTGTTTCGATTTAACCAAAAACGGGTTGTTACAGAGATAGTGTTGCTCCATTTAGAGAGCATGTATTCGATTGATTGTACTTTGATTTTTATTGATGTAATAGTTATTTTCAAGGAATTACTTTGTATTCACTTATATTATATGTTAGCAAGCCAAAATTGATATATGCTTGAGGCTTGTCTAGGTTATGTAATGATAGCTTATTGAGTGCATTCTAATTTGTTCATTGATGATCTATTTTTGTGAGAGAGTGAAAATTGAATTGTAAACATTGTTGAGTGTTTACTGCTCAAATTCTTAGTGTGAGGATTTGAAGGTGGGTGTTTTAGCCTTTAGGTATAAATGTGAGATCTCTATACTTGATGAGTGATAGAGTGTGAATCACTTGTTGTATTTTTTATAAAAGATAGTGGGAATACTCACTGAGCTAGGATTTGCAAACGTAGGAAAACCAAACTGTGTAAACAAATTTTTGTGTTATTTCTTTTTGTTTGCATAGTCTTTCGCAGTGTCAAGTCGTAATGGCGACTACAGTCTAGCACTTCCATTGCATTAGTCATTTTAAGCAAATGGGCAACTTAAGGTAACAACAAATAGAAAATAAAGAGTATCACAAAACCCCTGTACTCTGGATTGCAATTTAGCCTATCTATTGAAAAATGAGTAAATTAGCCCTTGTATATTAAATGATTGAGCAAAACAACCCCTTCCGTTAAAATTGCACCGTTAAATGTTCGTTTTGGTGTTTATATATAAGGTATAATAACAAATTTAACCCTCAACCTTTATGCATTTATTCAATTTAGCCCCTACTCTTTTATTGGAAGTTAATTAAAAAATTAAACTAATAGGGATAAAGGGTAAAAAGGCCTTAGTAACAAATTAAAAAATCAATTAAGTCCTTTTAAAATTTAAAATTATTAAAATTATAAACAAATTTTATTAAGAAGGTTATAAAATTTTAAACTTTTTATTAAAAATAACAATACTCACCCAATAAAAGAGTAGGGTCATTTTAAATAAAAAAATCTTATAAACATTAGATTTTAATGGATCAATATTTTTATTTTTAATAAAATTTTAAACTTTTGTTTATAATTTTATGATTTTTAATAAATTTTAAAAATTAAAAGGTTTAATTGATTTTTTTAATTTATTACTAAGGCATTTTCACCCTTTGGCCTTATTGGTTTCAAAAGTATCTAATTTACTTCTAATTAAAGAGTAAATGTTGAGGGCTAAAATTATTATTATACCTTATATTTAAACACCAAAACAAACATTTAAGAGAGCAATTTTAATGGAGGGTTGTTTTGCTCACTCATCTAATACATATAGGCTAATTTACCTATTTTTTCAATAGAAAAGCTAAAATGCAATCCATGATTTAGTATCAGCAGGCCCGCCCTGGGGGGTCTCGTCTGGAAGTGTCACCTAGGGCCCAAGGCTAAAATAGGTCTAAAATATTATTTTTCAGTTTTTAAGGGCTAAAAAAATATTTTTAGCTTTTAAGGGCCCAAAATTTCTTTTACCAACTTTTAAGGGACTTAAAAAAATTTTTTCTAACTTTTAAAAAATCTAAAACCCCATTTTATTGTTTTACCTAAAGTCCCAAAATATCAAGAATAGGCTTGAACATAAGGGGGTTTGTGGTACTTTTACCTAAATTCTAAATATTCTACCTGAAATATTATAAAACTTTTATAATAATTTACCATTCTTTTTTATCATTTTGGTTAATTTTGCCTCAAATCATAACGAATAACATGTTTTAATAAATTCTTAATAATGTATTTTTTCTATTTATTTATTCTCTATATATTTATTAAAAAGATATAAATTAATTTACTGGATAAATGTATTATCAGTAAAATATAATATTATAACCTTAAGCTTTCGGGCAACAAAACATAAAAGAAAACAAACAATAATATCCTAAATTTCACATATATAATATAATATAATATACTAACTAATTTTATATTTTAATAATTTTATTACTAAAAATAATATTATATTTCGCTAACTAAATTTAAGTTTTATTTATTTCACTAAAATAATTTTCAAAAATGATTTATTAATTTTCTAGCAAGCATTTTCTAAAAAAATTAAGGATGCGTTTAGTTTCAGATAACATTCTTTATTTTCATTTTTCATTTTCATTTTTATTTTCAGAAAACAATTTTTATTTTTAAAATTAAAACACCTTTAATAAAAACAGAAATTTATTTTCAATAATAAAATGGTAAAAATATGTTTGGTATGCATTTACCAGATGCTGAATTGTATTTTTAAAGATGATGAAAATTAAAATAAAAAGATTTAAAGGTTATAAAAATAAAAAGTTCTTAAATGATACAAACGAGGGTAAATTTAATGCATAAAATGAAACTTTAAAATATTCCTTAATTTCAACTCTTTACATTTTTCAAAATATTTTTATTGAAAACAATAAAATTGTTATAAAATAAAGAGAGATAGAGAGACTAAAGAACAAATAAAATACGGGAAGCAATAAAGAATGTATTTTATTGAGCGAAATGGATGATTACAATGCTTTATCAGAGTTTCTATTTATAGACATAAGAAGTATAAAAAAAGTAGAGATCTAATTTTAATAACTATTAGAATTTAAAGTACATTAAAATTTTATCTTGATCATGATGGATATCTACTTAATAAGATATTCATAGCACTCCCACTTGAATGTCCATTGGTAGATAATGTGCCCCGTTAAAATCTTATTAGGAAAAACCCTGTGGGATAAAAATCTAATGAAAGAAAAAGAGTACACAATCTATAATACGCATAATATGCTGCCTCATTAAAAATCTTACCAGGAAAACTCAATAAGTTGTAACCTCGATTAAGGGAAAAAGAATGCAGCGCGTATTTACTTCCCTTCGTGAAAACATCACATATTTTCTCATATTCTACGTATTCAATCTTGAATACTAGTTTTTCAAATGACTATTTGAATATATTTGCTAAGCATTTATATTATCATTGTAACATCCCAAACTCAGTCTAAACGTTATGGCCGCATCTGACGATGTCACATGGAATGGGTTTTGTAAACTAAGTCGTCACAGTAAAACCATTTCAGTTTCTTAGCTCTTATTTGTTTTTAACAGTTCGAAAACGCTTATTCAACTCTTAAGTTTCTATTCTCATTATCAAAACATTAATCCATTTGCCTAAAAATCATTTAGAGAGGAAGCTTACGAAAAATCGTTATGTTTTAGCAATAAGTTCGTGACTTAGAAAAAACTTGTTTTAGTAAACCGTCGTTTTAAAAGAAAACCTTTTTGTCAAGCATGCATAAAACGGGTAACAAAACCAAAACCATTAGTTAAAAGTCCAAACAGTCCCAGAAAACACAAACTCTCAAATCTTGATGCCAAACTTAAATAAAACTATAAACAAAATAAAACAGTTCAGGGTGAGTGATCACCATCGAGTCCTCCACTGCACCGATTCGCCTAAGACTTGGATTACCTGTACAGAATAAACAAAAAGAGTGAGTTTACGTAAACTCAGTGTGTAACCCCACAGAATTAATCATGCAGACAACTAAAAAATTAGAATCAGTCAAATACAGATTCGGGCCTAGGCCCATTATAGTCACAAATGCATACTCGGGCTTAAGCCCATCCTAGATACAGATATGAAAATCAGAATCAGAAATCAGATATCCTACCCTAACCTCTACACACCATCTCCAACCATCCCTATACACTATATGGGGTTTAAAACACCCACCCAGCCCTACACATCATGTTGTACGGATGCGGCACATAATAGATATAACACAGCCACGCTGCTAGATAATAGGCAAAACTGCCTTTTAGAACACTTCCTCCAATAGACATCATCCCACCCCAATAACAGTAACAGCACATACATATAGAATTAACAAATAGAACATGCTTAACATGCTTATATAAACAGATAACAGATATACATGGCATAGACATGCTCAGAGTTATAGGGTTTAATAAACCTTTACCGACCCTACGGTAGGTCCACAGTCGATTAGGACGACCCGTGCGACCCTACAAAAAATTTTAGTATAATGGGCCTACATGCCCGTGTGGGCCCACACTCCCAGATTGGCCTTGCCTATGTGGCCCACACGGCCTGGTCCAATAATCCACATGCCCGTGTGTCTTGCCCATGTGGGACCACACGTCCGTGTGGCCCACACGGCCACACTCGAGCCACCACACGGTCGTGTCTCGCGCACGGCCCTGCCTTCGTCGATCACACGACCTACCATATGGGCAACCACACACCCGTGTGGCGTCGAAAGTGGCTATTTTCTGCTTTTGCTAAAACCTCGATTTTTGTGTTTCGAGTACACACCTGTTACAATTTTGATGCGAAACCAGCCCTAAGACCACTAGAACCTAAAATCGACAAACCAACACCACAAAATCAGTCCTAATTCACGATTAGTTTGAAACCACAAAATTAACAATAGTTCAATTCAACATTCGTCGCTTACCCCAACACTCCGAATGATTGACTACAACTCCACAAGGGTAAAGTCACGGTCCTCACGGTTTGCTGCTGCCAAAACAATCTCATGACCCCAATCAACGTTTTGGAAAGAAAACACAAGTTCTGGATAACAAAGCTTCACTTACCAAAATCGAGTGATGAAAACAAAAACAAGAAGAACCAAGGTGTGACAGACGGTAAAAAGAAAACGAAATCAAAAGAGAGAATAAGAGAAAGGAAACGACAGAGAGGAAAAGAACTAACGTCAAAAATTTGGGAATTTTCTTTGGAAGAAAGAGAAATTTTTTTAGAAAAACTGATAAGTTATCAAGAATCCCCCAAACTTCTCCCCCACAATCCCACTAACAACCACTTCCT
The DNA here is from genome assembly GCA_025506655.1 of Gossypium rotundifolium. Taxonomy (NCBI): domain Eukaryota; kingdom Viridiplantae; phylum Streptophyta; class Magnoliopsida; order Malvales; family Malvaceae; genus Gossypium; species Gossypium rotundifolium. The sequence goes on from CP106728.1 coordinate 150,748,404, forward strand.
CAGAATCTCAACTCCATCGAAACACTAGCAGCCAACAGAGCAAAAATAATACCTACACTCACGCAGGGATTCGAACACAGGACCTCAATCACACCAACAACCATACCAATTGAACCAGCAGGCTCATTCTGATATGGTTTTGCAAATAATTAAATGTAAGCCCACTGAGCAAGGATAGAGCTTAAGTCAGAAAAATACCAAAATTTAACAAAGCTAAGGCTTGATCTTGGGACCTCTCACACACGCCCAGACCATTTAACCATTAAAGCAGATACACCGTTGTGTCAAGATTGTACAGAAACAGACATAAGAAATTTGGGGCACTACAATCATTCTTTAAAAGTCACGAGTGAGGAAAATTTGGGGAAAGATATTTTGATCTATTCAAGAGATTCAACAATAATCATAACAAACTTTAATCATGATTCTTTTATAAAAGCACAAATAGGTATTTTTGATCATTTTATAATCCTCCTTCAACTACTATTCACTAAGTCAAATTTACCACACATGTTTAAATTATTTCAATTCATATAAATGAACAATTTCTAGAATTTCAATATGCTTCTAGCATCCTAAATCCTTCAAATATTTTAATATAAACTTTACTATATATTGATTCATAAAAGGTTGTAATAATAACCATTAAGCAAGATAAATCTTTTATGAATTGTCAATTTAATAATATATCTAAGGTTATTGCATCCACCATAAAAGAATATTATATCTTTTCATAATCAATGTTAGGACTTAGCGAAAAACTTCATATTTTTATTCCGCTTTTGCAAAACTACTTCAGTTGCACCCTCACTGGCTTTATACCTTTAGATATTTGGACTATTGGTCCAAAAACTCTACGATTTTAATTGTATTTGAGTTGCGTCTTTCTATTTTTTGATCAATTTATTCCATATCTATATTTCTCTATAGATTTATTCAAGATCCTCCTTTTATTTCATTATTTCAATAGTAATATTGCATGCAAAATTATTGTCGACAAATTTATTATTCGGTTCCACATTTTCTCGAATTGACATAACTTATCGAGATATCTTATTTTCATTATTTTGAAATTCAGTTTCAAGTACCTAAATCTCTTCTAAAGTTTTACTTATTAGTTATGTCTTGGGTCTCTTCTGGAGCATCGGTCTCCACTATATGATCATTTAGAAGAATTTTCATCTTTGGAACCAATCAAACTATTATTTATTCTAACTGGTTGTCCTACTGGGACTTTGATTTAAATTAAAATATTAGATGGTATATAACACTTGGTTATTCCCATTAAGTTTTGTAAATACATTTAACAGTTAACTTGTAATGAGTTATCCTTATTGAATTTCTAGTTCAAATTACTCTCCCTCTAACTCATTACAAGTTATTATTTGTCTCCGCCTAATATCAGGAAAACTATCGAATCAAAATTGTAATAACAAATCATGTCATAATTGAATCTCGAATACATTCAAAATATCTAATAATATAAAGAGACTTGTAATTAATATATATTTCCAACTTTCTGTGATGAGTCATTCATCTTTGTGCGTTGTGGTGGAGCAATACGAACATATATGCACATATAAGAATTCTAAGATAAAAAATATTTAGCTCTTGATCAAAACCCAATTGTAATGGGGAGTATTTATAACTTATTGGTTCGATGTATACAACACGTAAATCAACATAATCTCATGTTGAAATAGAAAGTTTAGTTCTCATAAGTAATGGTTTAGACATTAATCAGAGGTGTTTAATCAATAATTTCTCTAAACTATTATGCAAAAACTTTTACAAATTTTTTTCAAACTCAATCAATAAAAGATTGAGATATAAACTCATCAGTATTAGCAAGATGAATTGTCTTAATTGTATGATCTGAAATTAATTATTTAAACAAGCAATCTTCCAAACGACAAGTTGCAAATTGATAACACATGTGATTATTTTGTAGATGCATCTACCAAAATCATAGAACATCAAAACCATCCACATGGTGGATAAATGGACCCATATTTGTTTCAGAAATGCAGGACATTAAATCTCAACTTTAGCTAGTGAGTTTCTAATAATAAATTTTAATTGAGAACAAACAACATATGAGAAATCTTTTAAATTAAAGAATCTTCTGGTTCTTTAATGAATGTCTATATGAATTCTTAATTAATTTTTACATCATATATGATCCAGGATGGTCTAACTGGTCACGTCAAGTAGTAAATGTATTTGTGTCAATAAACTTTTGGTTTACTTTAACATGTGTTTCAATTGTACTAAATTGTAACAAATTAATAATTTTACAATCACTCATTTTACTTTGCATCCACATATAAGTGTTATTGTGACATTTACTATTGGAAATGTCTAAATCAATGTGAATATTATAATGTCACTAAGTCAACAAAATAAATATAATTTCCAAACAATTATATGCAATATTCGCTTCAGGGAATTTACCAAAATCTTCAAATATCTAAAAAATTTTTTGCAACTTCAAGTGTATCCAACCATAACGAGCTTTAGATAGAATTATCATATTTTATTGCTCATAAATAGATCTTTCACAGTCAAATATTTTGCTTCCAACCCCTTAATGGGGATGATGACAAAAGAAGATCACAAAGATTATAAAATAAATATAAATTAATAACCCAATCCTCTCTTTTTCATTCTTTCAAAATAGATATTTATAGCAATAGTGATTCATATGAAATATAATATTTTCCTCATTCACAATCTCAATATAAGATCTATTATAAATATCTTTTAAAACTAATGGATTAATCATAACAAGATATTAATATATTAGCTCTTCTAGAGGTTTCGACTAATTTTGTACTATCAAATATTGGAATAATATTTGTTTGTTCTAGTACCTATATTGATAGAATTTATCACTACATTCTCATATCTTTCCTCAAAGAATATTAACAAAAATAAAATATTTTGGCATATGTTATCTTTCATATCACATTGATAACATAAGTTATCTTTACATTTTGAAGAATTATCTTGAGAACTCTCATTGTTCTCTTATTTATTACTATGTTCCCACTTTTAGTGGTTCATGATTATATCTTTTGTTTTCTTTATGTTTGTATTCACTTCAGTGAATGTAATAAATCTAGTAGGATATACTTCTAAACGCCTCCATTGATTCTTTATTTCATAATCACCATCGTAAAATATGCATGGATTTCAAATCAAAATTTATCTATTCATATTGTCATGATTAGTCTCCAATCACATCCTCAATTACAACAACAATCATGATATATTTGTGGTTAGATAATATATTTTATATATCATACCACAACAAAATACAAAATATTATAATGTCAAATTAAAATAACTTTACGGCTATAAAAGTTTGAACATAAACATTTTCTAACCTCCACCTCTTATGACATAATTTCATCTCAAATTTTACAATGATATGAAATTATCACAGACAGGGTGAATATCCCAAAGTTCATGATAAGTAAGTATTTTTACTCACATTCCGCAATAATCATATATCTTAATCGCAATCAAAATCAAACCAATCAATTCTATTAAAAATGAAAAATATTTATCTCCACATAAAATCCCAATAACTAAATGCGTGAAGGGTTTTATAAATTCATAAAGATACGAATAGTGAATTATATAAATTGAACCTTTTAATAGAAATCAAATCAAATTTCAAAAGAAGTTGATTAGATTAACTTACGTTACCATGGATGAGAAGTAGTGATTACAAACATCCTTTTGTAATGAAGAAAAATAGATCATCCCCAAGCAAATATCAAAAAGCAAACTTTGAGAGTAGATCTTACTTCTCGATTTCATATAGATAATGAAATCAAATCTTTCACCATTTGTAAAAACTTTACATATTGTCGTCAAAGATATTGAAAATCATGAAGAATAAAATTGATCGTCGATAAAAAAAAACTATCACTTTGAGCAAGATTGTGCTGATAACGTATTATAAAATAAAGAGAGATAAAGAGACTAAAGAACAAAGAAAATATGTGAAGCAATAGAGAATACATTTTATTGATCAAAAAGGATGATTACAATGCTTCATCATAGTCTCTATTTTAAGAATGAGAAGTATAAAAGAAGTAGAGATCTAATTCTAATAACTATTAGAGTTTAAAGTATATTAAAATTTTATTTTGATCGTGATGGATATCCACTTAATAAGATATTCATAACAAAAATCATATTTTTATTTTATTTTTAAAATTATTTTCAAGAAATTTAACCAAACATATTTTCTTCACTATTTTTAATTTTCTATTTTCACTATTTTTAATTTTCTATTTTCCAATAAAAATGAATATAAAACGATCATTATCTCTTGAAACCAAACGCACCCTAATATTTTTAGTATTTGATGATTCAGTATAACATATTTTTCATTGTTTAGCAAATATTTTTAAAATCTTTTTTGAAACTTATTTTAGTAAAATAAATACAACATATTATTGTTACAAAAATTATAGAAGCATTCCTTTAACAATAAGAATTTTTTTATAATAATAAGATCATTTATAGACTTAATAATAATAATAATCAATATCTAATTAAAATTTAATTTGAAGTTACATATTATATATATATATGAAAGCAAAAAGTGACAAATTAGATCTAGAAGTGATAAAAAAATTAAGTAGGATTTAAACAAATAACTGTATTTATATTATTAAAATATTCATATTGTATACTATAAAACATTTATTATTAAATATTTATGAATTTAATATATTTTATTATTAAAATATTAATAGAATTTTTTCAATAAAATATTAAGAATATTACTCAAAATTTAAAATTATTATTAATGCTAAAATTTATTATTAATTTAAAATCATAATATTAAATAATTTTATTAAAATATTAAATTATGTTAATAAATTATTATATTATTAAATATAAATATATACATTTAAAGATATTGAAAATGCCAATAATCTCTTGACTTAGTGACAAGAGTATTTGTGTCATAGCATGAAAACTTAAGTTTAATCTTTGGCAACACTACCCTACCCACAATTATAAAAAATATTCAAAATTATAATATATAAGATTAATATTTTAAAATTTTAAATAAATTTTAAAATTAAAATTTTATTATTAATATAATTTAACCAAGTTAATTTTATATAAAATGAGTTACTCATAAAAAATTGTTTTTTGAAAATTACTTACGTTTTTTTAAGAGAAGTCATTTTTAGACAAAATAACTTATTTTCATTGATCGGTAAATTTTTTCGTTAACTAAATTATTTTTCATAAAATAAAGACAATAATATATAAAAATATTTTTCATAAAACAAACAGAATGTATAAAGAGTTAGTATTTGACAGGCTATATACCTTTTATTCCACAAACAAAATTGTCACATATATATTTTTAAATATTTATTTATTTTAATGTTTTACTATATTATTATGGGACACTTGTCAACTCCATTGATTGTGAAGTTTAAGAACTCCACTAAAAGTATATCAAATATTATTTTATGTATAAAATATAAATGTATTAAAAGAAAAGGATAAATTACACCCAATATCACAAAACTATTAGTAAGTTTATGCTTTAATTACTCAACTTCAAAAAGTTATAAAATGATCATTGACTATTCAAAAATTTTCATTTAAGTCATGAGACTATTAAAATTAATGTTGTATGGCCTTCTCTGTTCGTATTGTCGACACCAATAAAAAGCTCTTATTTCCTTTCTCTTCTAAAGTTTAATTTTTTTTTTATGAAACAATTTTGAATGTTATGAATCCGTGAACTAAAATCCAAACAACTTTTTTTTCTGATTTCCCATATTAATCGTTAGATCGACTTGAATCTAAGATATATTTTTGTACTTGTCAATATGTATTGATTTGCCTACTGATTGTCTAATCGTTACTTGAAACAAGTTAGCCAGACTTTAAAAAAAAAAAAAACTTAACAATCCAGTAGCTTAAATAAAAATTTTTAAATTGTTCAGTAATTTAAATGAATTTTTTTTGAATAATTCAACTATTATTTTATAATATTTTAAAGTTAAATTATTAAAATATAAATTTGTTAATAGGTAGAATTATTAAAATAAGAAAAAGGAAAAAATTTCCCACATTTTTGGCTGGGTTCCCTCGTCGTGCGAGTCTGTAGAGAAAAACATTGGCAAGTGCGTGGAATTACCCGATTCACCCGACGCTCTTCGATCCCACCCTAAAAAACTATTATAATAATAAAAAAAATAAAAAAATAAATAAACAAATAAGGTAACTAAACACCGCGAGATCCAGCGAGCGAAGCTACGGACCCCAAAAACCTCAGAGGCAAAATTTATTAGCATCGTCGTTCGTCTCCTTCCAAACCCTAGAAAAGTACGACTTTCTTCTTTTAGAACTCTCTCGAACTTTCTCTGATCTACCATTTCTTTCCTTCCACTCCCTTCCCTTCCATCCTTTTTCTCCCTCTCTTGGTTTCGCTGCTCAATTTCTTCTCCTTTCCCCTTTTCTTTGTTTTAAAATTTGCGCGGTTTTGGTTTTTGTTTGGATTTGGTAATTTTTTACTGGTAGAAAAGCGTGAGGAGTGAGTTGAGTAGAAGAAGAGAAAAGGAACTTCGAATTTTTGTGCTTTGCTTTCCCGTGATCTGAAAAAAGTAACACGGCGAACTTGCGATTTCATGTTTGAGGTATTCTTGATTTCTTCTTTTTCTTCTTCCCCTCTAATGTTTTTAGTTTAAATTTTGTAATGGTAAATTTTGATTGGGTTTTCTTTCTGATTCTTATATATATACAATTAGTAATTGTTTGGCAAAATATTCTTTTGGCAGTTATTCTTCATGTCTGTTTTTCTCTCTTGGAAATTTATATATGTACTAAGATTCCGAGAAAAAAAAATCTTTTGAAGTGAGAAATTGAGAAAAAATTGCGAACAAATTATTTTAAATCCGTAATTCTGGTGTCTAAATTTGCTTGAACCAGTAAAGAAATAACCTTTATCAATGCTTCTTATTTACACATAACCAATTAATGATCCAACATAACAAATTTAGAGGAAACTAAACTGGAAATTCTTGGAGTTAAGGTATTATTCTACATGAGGGTAATTTCAATTTCTAAGTGCACCTGAAACTGCCATCGCTTGAAAACTCTCTTTAAATTATGACTATTAACTAGGCATTTAGAATTTATTTTTAAAGTTACATATGCTATTATTTGGCTTGCTTAGGAAATTAATGCTAAGGTATTCTCAAAAGTTGAGCTGTTAGTGGGCCAATTGCTTCCTACTGGAGCCAATCATGAACATCTATTGATATGTTTAATGTAAATATTAATGCTAAGGTATTCTCAAAAGTTGAGCTGTTAGTTGGCCTTTATAGGTTCCTCTTGGCATATCTTTCACCCTACTGCACATATTTTTTGTTACTAGTGATATAATTGAACATAAATAAAATTGTAAGAAAGATGAGGGCAAAGAGATTTAATTGCTGCACTGGGGAAGCATATTTGATGTGAAAGTTGGCTTTGGAACTTGAAAGTTGTAAGATGCTTGTTTTACATGCCTGCCACAGAAGGTGAACAAATTGGAAAAAAAGATGTACTGACTAGGTTTTGTATGCTTTTTTATTTTTAATATGCAAGAGCCTTCTGCACTATAGGGCAGGCTGCCTGTGATGATTATGCTTAACTTACTTAAGATCTACTGTAATCCTTATTTACTTTTATAGATGTTTTGACTATTCGTGGATGTTTTTCCTGACTTTGCTAAAAAATGCAGCTGATGATGATACATATTTCAGGAATCATTAACTCATGGATCCTGAAGGCAAGAAATTTGGAGGAGGTACTATTGTTTAGAATGTGGATTTTTTATTGCACTCTCTTTGGTTTCACTGCATTTGTGTTTGGATTTGTTCAGTACATTTGAAGTTTTTGGATTGAAAATTCCTGAGGTAACAGTAATTTCATGTAAAGTTATCTGGTACTATTATTGTTGTTGCTGTTGTTGTTGTTGTTGTTGTTGTTGTTGTTGTTGTTGTTGTTGTTGTTGTTGTTGTTATTGTTGTTATTATTGTTGTTGTTGTTGTTGTTGTTGTTGTTGTTGTTGTTATTATTATTATTATTATTATTATTATTATTATTATTTTTTTCAACTAACAAGAAACTGTTTTCTTTAGGACCGAGGGAACTTAGCGGTGCTGTTGATCTTATAAGTCACTATAAGTTATTGCCTCACCATGACTTCTTCTGCAAGAGACCTCTTCCAGTATCAATCTCAGATACACATTATCTTCATAATGTGGTGGGAGATACTGAAATTAGAAAAGGAGAAGGGATGCAGCTGGACCAGCTTATTCAGAATACATCTCATAACAGAGACTCTAATGTCCGTATACAGCCTTTTGACCTTGATATTCTTAAGGAGGCTTTCCAGCTGAGTGAAACCACTCCTGTTGAATTGCCAGTGGTAAGAAATTTTCTGCTTTGAGACTTCCTTTATTCAAGTTTTTTAATCTAAAGGGTGGTCCTAGGTATTATGCCATTAATCAGTAAATTGGTAAAAAATTAATGGCCCTACAGTTTATTTTGTTATTTACAATATTTATCTTCAATAGGCATCACTTCTGTTGGAGTTGTTAACCATTTTGTTTATTAGAGTGAAAAAGGGATTCCTACTATTGCTGGGAAGTCAAAGAGCGAAGCTAAAGATAAAGACAGAAAGCATAAAAAGCACAAGGACCGAGATAAGGACAAGGATAAAGAGCATAAGAAGCACAAGCACCGTCATAAAGATAAAGATCGAAGTAAAGATAAAGACAAGGAAAAAAAGAAGGATAGAAGTGGGCATCATGATTCTGGTGCTGATCACTCAAAAAAGCACCATGAAAAGGTTGGAAGTTTGTTACCTCTTACACGTTTTGCCCCGAGTATAGTGGAAACATGGTTAAAGTCAATCAGTCTGTTCATTTATCCATTCTTTGTTCAAGAATAACATTGTTTCTTTTGAGCTATGCATGGGATGTTTTCTTTTGATCAGTAAAAATAAGCAGTTGTGCTGATCCCGGGAATTAAACTACCGTGGTCTGTGCCCCCGTGCAAGTTTGTATTTTAATTTGTCTTCTGAAAGTATATCAAAAACTTTTACCTTGAAATTAGATTAATTTTAAATGGAATTCCATGTAAAATTCTTTATAATTCATATATTTTCAGAAAAGGAAGCATGATGGAGATGAAGATCTTAGTGATGTTCACAGACACAAAAAAAGTAAGGTAATGCACCTAATTGTGGATTATGCTCTGTTCTGTTGCGTTATGTGGATTATCTTTCATATTTGTGATACGTGTAGCACTAACTCTTCATTTCTTCCTAGAATGGTGCCCATGGACTTTGTCTTCTAACTACTTTCTCATCATACTTATCAAAGTACATAATTAATTTGATGCAGCATAAAAGCTCAAAAATTGATGAAGTTGGTGCAATTAAAGTAGCAGGCTGACAGGGTGGCTCTCTAGTTCATATTGTCTCAGATGGTTTTCAGAGTATGGGAGGGTTTGCTTAATGCTCTCTACATTGGTTGAGGTGAATGTCATATCTCGCTGTTTCATTTATTTCTTATTGTATTACTCTTGATACTCAATATTATCCAGTTATTCACTGCTAATCAATTATCAAAATCCAAAAATTTACTGGAACTTGTATATGAATATGCCCCAGATATACAATAATTCTCTTTGCCTCCATATAACATTATGTGCTTTATCCTTCTACTTTCAACTCAGGCAATCAAGGTACAACAGACATAATTATGAACACCAAGTATACCATTGCATAAAGGGTGGATTAGAACTTGGATGTTTGCTGCAAATGTTCTTATTACAGTTTTTTTAAATTGTCTAAAGTAGAACATGGAGAATCTCATACATGTAGCCTAGCAACTGGCTTTTATAAGATCTATTGTTTTCTACTTTTTATCGGTAAAGCTATATTGCAAGGGTAGTGATGTAGAGAATCTGCTGAGTTTTGTGGATGTTGCCAGACAAATCATGTGGCTGAAAAGGTTGTGGAATGGCATTGGTTTAACTTGTGTTTAGAAGTGGTTACATATTTAATTATTTTCACATTCAAGTATTTACAGTTTTAGTTTTGGGGTCCAAGATTCCAATGAGGAGAAAGGTAGCGTAGTAGTAAAAGAATTATTTGCTTCCTACTCTTGACCTGATAGTAAAACATGGCCTACACTCTGAACGAGGTTGAATTTGATCCTTTTACTACTGTTCATTACGTGACCTGTTATTATTTTTTCTTTAAGGCAGACTCTTCTTTTTTGTTATATTTGTTATGATCAGAGGGCTCAGGTGTGGAGATGGGGTTGGGGAAGGGTGTTAAAATGGCAGATAGGTTTTAAAGGTTGTAACTTAACACTCTGTTTGTCTTTTGTGCAGAGTAACTTGTAAACTGAGTTAAGAATGTGTAGAAGGTGAATTCATCCATTGATGGATATCTAATGCAGGGTATAAGGCTGCTGAAAATGGACTTTTTTGTATCATAAACATTGTTGGTAACATGCAAAACTTTGATTTTTCTTTCGTCCTTTTTCTAATTTTGTAGCTGTGCTTGTCGTGTACACATAATTTTGTCTGGTTAAAAGTTTAAAACGCCTAGTCCTGAAATGAAATACTATCAGTTTGATTTAGGGTTTGTAGCTTTTGTTTTGTAGAAAGAATAGGGCATATCGGAGCTGCTGTTTCATTATCTTCCCTATTTGTCATAACATCAGCTTGAAGCCACTGTCTTATTTGTTTCTTCTTTTAGCAGACAATTGTGTTTCATTTTGGCTTTTACATTCATTTTACGATTTGATAATCTAACATTAAAAAAAATAGTAGTAGCTTTGATTCTTGATATTTGCAGGGTTTTTTTTTTTTTTGTGATTAAAGCTGTATAAAAAACCCTAAACCATAAACAAGGATAAATGAACATTGTGATTATTGTTCTTATTATCAATGTAATAATGTAATCAGAAGTGTGGTTTGTTTCCGATCTCATAAGATATAAATAAAATGCTTTTCAATAAAAAAATATAAATACTGGTGAAATAAAAAGGGTTAAGAAACCATCATTGGAACAAGTTTGAGGAATAAAGGGTTTATAGATTCATTATTATTTTGTGGAATACATATCCACTTTCTAATTTTAGGAAGGGTCGATCTTTTTGTGGTCATTACGATATCAAATGGGAAGGGAATGGCAAGACTAGACGGAAGTTCTAGTCATTCAATAATCCTTCTTAGTTTCTTTAAATATCCCCCAAGAAGTGTGTTGTTTTATGTTTTGATCGCAATGAGAAGGCAAATTTATGACCACGAGAAAGAAACCAAATCAAATGAGAAAGTTGCTTTTTAAGAGCTAATTTGATAGAGTGAATGCATACTATCAAATGAGGCGATTAATTCGGATACAATTGAATTTTTATATATTTTATAGTGAACGAGTGGGATGAAAATGAAACGATTGTTCGCATTTGTGATTCAACTCTGAAGTTCACCTAAATAGGCATATAGCTAAGAGCTTGTGTGTTTCGCCATGTATTATAATAACATGATCTCAAACGCTCATCGGGTTGATTTATGCTTCATAACTACGTCTAATTATCACCACGTTTATACTAAAATAGCATCAATTGCTGATGTAAGAGGATGTGTTGATCTGCTCCTGCTTCACTGACTTTTCCGTGTCAGCATCTCTGCATCCATGCGCTCCAAAATTCGACGTGCTTCTTCCTCTGTAGCAGGAACTACATTTCGAATCTTAAATCCGTTCTTGGTGGCCTTTGCCTCTGGCCGTACGGAGAATGTGAAATAAAATGTATTCGATACCTGCATAATGGATACACGTTTATGTAATTTAAATATAAACCATGAAATTAGTTAATGGTGGTATGAAGAAATCCAAGGCTCTTACCTCACTTGTTCTGATCTCCGGCCTTGTAACATGAGCAACAACTTCAACATTAATTAGTGGTTGATCAGGGTTCTCGAGTTCCGTGTACAGAACACATGATTTTAGACGAAGGAAATCCCCTACATCAACCTACATGTATTCTTCACTAGAGTTACAAAATTTCACTCATCTAAACAAATCAAGAATTAGGTACAATACATTGGTAAGGTTAGACTTAAATCGAAACAGGAATGCAAAAGAAAGATGCTGAAACATGGCACTCTAAGAATTCAAGGACGGTTAATATTGCATGTCGCAATTTCTTCTGGTCTTCTATTTCACGGCGATATGCATAAAATAATGATTGAAGGCCAAATAAAATGAGGTTGAATGCTCAAATAATCTTGAACAACACCGAGCATGAAAGATAAATATGTAGATAGATATACAAGTTGATGCTAAAAGCTCTACAGAAAGCAGGAAGATACTTACAGGCCTTAAGAAATCAACATGATCAACTTCCAAAAAGCAAGGTACTAGTCCAGCAAATGCATAAGCTGTTGAGAAAGCTAACTCAAAAGCTCGATGCATTAAAAAACCTCCAAAAATTCGACCATGAATGTTGCGCTGCTGTGGTTGGCAGATCAGGGCATTTTCAAGATGGGTATCCTTTAAAAGAATGCTGTCTCTATCAGCTAAGGCTGGCATGTCACAGAAGATTCGGCCCTCAGCCAAGAGTGCTTCCAGTCTATTTATCTCCCCATGTTCAAATTCTCTTCTATCTACTCTTTTTCTTTTTCTTAATTTGCTTCTAGCTTCAGCTTCTTCAAATAGAAACTTCTCACGTTCAGTTTCTGGTGAAAGCCTGTTAACAGGGGCAGCTTTCCCAGTCTTAGAGTCACGGGCCACGAAGATGAAGTTGGCTGTTAGAGCTACAGAGTCCGAAACATCCGAGTTTTCTGCATGAAACAACATCATCTAATCAAAGTCTCAATCATGGCCAAACTTCAAGATAATGTCTATAATGAAAGACTTTCTACAGAATCACACTGTTAGCAGCTCTGCAATTTGATGAACTACGAATTAGTTCTCATTAACTCCGAATTGTGATCCGTGTCTAGGTTATGGAACCTCAGTGCCATTACCAAGACTATTAAAACATGTCATCTGAGAATAAACATTCAGCTAAGAATACTATCTTTGAGGGTGAGGCAATGAATCATTAAGTAACAATTTTCACCATCATAAGATAAGTTAGATTTGGTATCTTTAAAAAAAAAGATGATACTTCAGAACTCAAAGAGTCATAGTTGCATAAAATGTCAAAGGACAACATGCTTCTCCTTCTTAAAGGACAAAGTGTGAAATTGTGCAGACAATGTCTATTTTATAAGCATACTTGTTTGGTTTTCAATAAGAATATGCTTTCAGTCTTTTCCATTTCGGGGTTAGAAAAGTGGGGGTAGGGTAGTTAAAAATCCATATCAAATAACATAGATTTCCTGCTAAGAAAAAGACAACTTATAGGGAACATGGATTGAATAAGAGAAGAGGAATGAGTAAATATTGCAGGAAGCCTCAAGGAGAAATGAAAGAGGTTATATGTAAATAACCCTTACATAAATAACCTGCAAATAAGGCTTTAATTCTCGTCAATAGATATACGAGTTATGAAAAGGAATCCGTAAGGAATGTAGCATGATCAATAGAGTATATGAGAAGTGAAAACTAAAAATAGGTACACAAGTTCATGCTTTATCTTGGATTATCGTTAGCACTAAGATTAATTACAAAGGACTGAGAGTTCCAATAGTTCTGCAAAGATTACATTATGCTCCACGGCCTTGGTAAAGATCAGAATCTTTGGAAAATCCATAAGTAATTTGCTATATATGTCTGAAGAATTAGAAAATGTGAAGAACCAACTGACTGGAAATTATGCATTCTTGATAGCTAATACTAAAGTATATAATGTCTCAACAGATTTGTACTAAAAAACATATCTGCAAATACTCAAAGTCATATTTCATCTTAAATGCAAAATTACAGTGAGTTAATCATAAGTTTAAGATTAAAGCACCTTTCGTGCACTGAATGACTTCTAGTTGAATCTCAATTGATGACCTCCCAACCCATATGACAGAACCAACTATTTTGAGATCAATGTCAACACTAATAGGCTTCTTCAAAACAATCTTGTCAACAGAAGCTGTTACCAGCAAAAGAGGCCTTGTTGTACTATCATCATCTGAACAATGCTAATGCACAAACAAACCACACAACTTCAGCCATTCAAAAGACAAAAAGATAGCTAATTTATAATCCCCAAACTGCAAAAAGAAAAAAGAAAAAAAAAGTACCTTGACAGAGATAGTCCCAGCTAAAGCATCAAGGTCTTCAAGCAACTTCCCAATTCTAACTTCATTCCAGGGATCCCTGTACTGTTCTCTCAAAATGTAGTCTGATGATAAATTATAAAGGATGCTGGTCCTGCTTTGAGAAGGGGTTTTGGTGAGCAACTCGCTCTGAGGGGGGGCATCTTTTGGTGGGTCAAGGAGTCTCTCAAAGATTTGAGACTTGGCTTCCCATAAAGCATTGGTTACTGGTGAATGGTACATTCCTGGCCATAGGCTGATGGGCTTCCTGGTTGAGGTGGAGTCTGAGCCATTGACAGCGGCAGAAGTGTCAAAGGGAGATGCAAAAGTTGAAACCACAGGGATGGTGGTAGGAGATGAGCAATTAAACTCCATGGATATGTGATTTTCAAGGTGATCCTTGCAAATGGGTGGGCGAATATTGGGATTTCAGGTTTTGGGTTTGTTTTTGTTTCTGAAATTTGCTTTCTTTAGGGGCGGATTTCCTCTCAGCAATCAGTCAAACCTTTAAACATCTGGTTGTAAGCATTTTACTATATTTTATGATTTTCTTTAATTATAGTAAAATGAAAATTATACTCCATAAGAATTCATCACATAATAAACATGAGATTATATTATAATATTATTTTAAATATTTATCATGTTTGATTTTTTTTTTTTTTTGTTTATGTTTGTAATTTTAAACGAATCACTTGTATTATTATATTATAAGATTATTTTATTTATTTGCATAATTTACTATTATAATTAATTAAATAATTAAAAGAAATAAATGCTCCACATGGATCACATCTGCCGCAGCCCCTACCCCGCTTTATTTATTTGTTTTTTAATTATGGACAGTTGTGAGGAGTAAAGAGAGCTTTAACCTTTTTTTTTTTTTTTTTAGCGTTTATATGTTAAAAAAAATTTAAAAATATTTAAAAAATCAATTAAGTCATTTGCAAGCATAGTACTAATAAAGTTCCATTTTTCAAAATTATTTGTGGAAATGGATAATTAAAAAAATAATAATAATGGATATGGACTGAAAATACTAAAACGTACTGACGTGGACACGTTTTCAAGGGATAATGCAGAAAAGCGCACTGCTGAGGATGCTTTTTTGCTCATGTCAGGCAAAAGTACGCTGACGTGGACATGCTTTACTAAAAAGCGCTAACGAGACACGCTTTTCTCTATGCTTGATTAGGGTTTTTAGGTTATTTGCAAATTAGGCCTTAGGTTTAGGATTTTTAGGCTTGTTTAGGGTTTAAAAAATAAAATTTTTTAATTGCTAAGTATTGTTCTGGAAAAAATAAATTTGACAAGATAGGATATGAAAAAATAAATTTGACATGATATGTTTTGAAAAATTTATTTTGACGAGATGGATTTTTTTTTTGAAAAAACGCTCTAAGTAAGATGCACAGTCAGTAGTAGTACAGAGAAAGCTTCCAGCTGGACGCTTTTTTTGTACTGATGATTATGAAAAAATAATTTTTAAAAGATGGTTCTGAAAAATATTCTTGGATTCCCAAGAAATATGATAGTTGGGGTTGAAAAATGCTCTAAGCAGGATGCACTGTCAGCAAAAGTACTGAAAAAGCTCCCAGCTAGATGCCCTTTTTAGTAGTGCTGGTGACAGTGCATCCCACTATCTCTTAGGCTATAAATGACCCAAATTTCATTTTCTTGTTGTATAAGTTACAACAAGAGAAATTGAAGAAGTTGAGAAGGTATAAGTTAATTTATCATGTTAATATTTATACGAATCATAATATTTTTGCATAATGTTTTTTGTTTTGAATTTCTTTTAAACAAATAATTTGGTTGAAAATGAGTGGAAATATTAGTGCTGTTATTTACTACGAAAGTAAGATCAGTGACACTGAGAACAATGATTTTTTTATCGAAGAACATAGTGCGACTGATTTTTAACTAGAACATAAAATTGACAGAACTTCGTAAAAAAATTATGTGCAAAATCTTCGGAACAACGACAATGAGAGTTTCTTCTATTAAGTATGGATTTTTTACTTCGGTTGATTCTGTGACATATGACTCATTTGGTATCAAAGGTGCTAATGGCTTGGAGGCGATGGTGCAGATGCAGCTTGCTAGTGAATCACCCTATCTTGAGTTATATGTGGAATTTTCAAGGCTAGATAAAACACTTGCGACTTCAACATCTACTACTGTTCGAGAGGAATATACAACCCCTACCCTACACTCTGATAGTGGGAGGCAGAACACAGAATCGTCCATTGTTTGTGGTAGGACGGAATACATGAACCATGTACAACACTCTATTAATGGATGGGACATGCACTTCGGTAGGTCGATGTTCAATGTTGGAAATACATATTGGGGAATTGCATAAACTTCTAGTGGTTGGCAATCCACATCTGATTGGGGGCGGTCTGAAATGTACACGAGAAGGGATGATGTACTCCCTACGACGTCCATCGGCGAGGGGACCTCCTCCATTGCAGAAGTTGGTGGGTCAGATGATGAGTCTGATGTGGATCCACCTCGAGAGCCCAGTGCTGATGGTGTAGAAGTTGCATTATTTTCTGAACTGACGTCTCTCCTCTTTCGAGAGCAAATATCGCTTGCCATGGATCCTAAATCATGGCATGTAATCCAGATCACACGCTAACTTCGGAACAACAATCGGCTCACGAGTAGGTATATTATATACCAATTTTTCCACATTTCAATATATTCCGAGTGGAAGAGCGGCCAATTCGTATTCGGTCGCCGTAAGTCAATTTTGTGCTCATCATCGAGCACCTCAGGTGCCATGAGAATCGATTGTCGGAATCTAAATTGCCGCAACACTCTATCCGTCTGGTGCATGTCGACAGTAACGTAGTTGACCAATGAGACCCTAACGTGTCAGATGTTCGGATTTTGTAGGAATTCATCCAGAATTACTGCCTGAATTGCCAAATCCTCACATGGTGTCCATTGAAACTATATGAATGTGATAAAAATATTAGTTATATACATAATACTAAATACTAAATATGAAATCGACTATGTTATGTATATATAGTTCAAAATGAAATAAATACTTACATGCGCTTCCGACCGTTTGTCTAACAGAAGCCGTATATATTTAGGAGCAGTAAGCATTTCCCCGTAACTCGGCGAATAATTCCACCTATTTAAATAAAATTTTAGCACAATATTTTATTTTAAATCTATTTAGTAATTGTAAAATCTAATATAAATTTTACCTTGTTAATAATGAGAATATATACAGGTGGTAGCTCGTTTTCAGTGAAATCGAAACAGTGGTTTTGGGACGACAAATCTAAAGTCAGAATAAAATTTATTTTAATATTATCTTATGGTCTACAATATGATAGAAATATCGTTTGAAAATTTCGTTAAGAAATTTTACCATTTACATGCCCAGCTAATACAAAGGACCAAATTGCATAAAGTGCAAAAGTTAAATTCTAGTAGTAAAGGTATCAAATAGCTATGGAATTTAAAATTGGAGGTCCTTATATGGAAAATAAACCATTTAAAGGAGATAGTAGATAAGGATGATTATTCATCATTGGAATTTAGCAAATTATTAAGGTTAATTTTGGAAAGTAAATGATAAAATGATGATAAATAAATAAAATAAAACAAATTTTCATCATTTTCATCATATTTCCTAAAATAAAACATGGAAACTCTAGCCATGGAAGCTTGAAGATAGACAAGCTTATTTTGCTTAATTAGGTGAGTATTCTTGTCCCGTTTTTAATGATTTTTATGTTTCCGAGATCGTAATAGCTTAACCTAGATATCTCAGAGATTAATTTGCAAAATCGTTAAAGTACTAGGGTTTTTCCATGGATGAGTATAGTTGAATTTTGAATTTTTATGGTAGAAAATGAAAGGTTGTTGTTAGATAAACAACTTTTGTAAAGAGAATTTTGATGAAATTATGATTTAGAGACTAAATTGAAAAGATGAAAAATTTATGGAAAAATTCTAAATTTTGTGAAAAATATGGGCTGTTATTGATGTGTATAAAAATCGGTTAGGCTTGAAATAAGGATTAAATTGTATGAATTTTATTTTCCGAGCCTAGAGACTAAATCGTAATTAATTAAAAGTATAGGGGAAAAATAATAATTTTTCCAAAGATGTGTATTGGATTGAATTGAATATGAATTGTATTAAATTGAGTTAAATTCATTCGTATAGATTTTCATAGGCCTAGTTTATAATTGGATCAAGGAAAAGAAAAAGTATCGGATTAGTAGCTTACAAATCTACGTATACTTGTCGAGGTAAGTTCGTGTAACTAAATTGTATATTTGTATGTTTTAAATTGAATATTTTTATGTGTGTGAAATGTGTAATTGCCAGTGAAATACTTATCACATATCCAACAAGTACCGAGTCCTGTTTAAACCTTAAAAATTCGATGGATACAAATGACATGTCATTAAGGGTTCTCGACTGGTTGTTGTCTTGCATGTGTTGCGGATGCACCACAGCTCTAACAAGCTTCCCGTTATTTAGTTCTTATGATCATCCCGATATTTGGCTCTCACGAGCTTCCTGATATTTGGCTCTCTTGAGCTTTCCTATAAATGGCTCGCAAGAGCTTCCCGTTATACAGCTCACATGAGCTTCTCGTTATATGGCTCGAAAGAGCTTCCCGTTTACATGCTCGTATGAGTATTCTTCAATATGAATTGACGGATTACAATTTTTTACACTTTGTGTGTACTTCCTGTGTATCCACCGATATTTTAAATGGTTCAACGGGCACAATTTTGTTACGCGATTATATGTGAATAACATGAACTATTATTGGAATTTATGTGAAATACATGAAAATGATCTTACATGATATATTGAAACATGAAATGGGATGATACATGTATATGGAACTTGCTTGGTGATTATGTTCACCCATGTTTATGGAATATTACATGAGAATCACATGGCTAACATGTTGAGGATATGTGTATAGGCTTTTGGTCAAATTGGTTCAGATATGTTATGAATTTTTGCTTACCTTAAATATGAATAAATCGTAAGTTAAATTCTATGTTATACGAACTTACTAAGTTTAAATGATTACTTTGTCTTATTTTTCATGTTTTATAGTAATTCAGAATCTTGATTTGGTTAGAAGTTGGTCAGAGCTACTTCACACTATCCATCGGCCTTTTCGATACATATAGTATACTAATTTTGGTTGTAATGGCATGTATAGGTTAATTTGACCAATGATGGCATACAAATATTTTATTGAGATTAGCCATTTATATGGCTTGTATTTGGTATATTTTGATGTATATATACTTGTGGCCTTATCATGTTTGATGTGTGCTTGAGGTGGTCGAATGAGGGATAATTTATAAGCATATTGATGATTGGTATGAGATAGTATATTTGGTAAAAATATGCATATATGCGTATTTGGTAAATTTGGTAAGTTTGGATACTTGGATATATGTGGTGATATGTTATGTATAAACTTGTTTTTGGCTTGATTTGAATGCTTTTTTATGGCTTGATATTGTGTTAAAGTGTTGTGTTAGGTTGATGATAAATGGGGTGAGAAATGTGGCTTGGAAATGGCCTATTTTTGTTCACACGGGCGTGTGTCTCAGCCGTGCGTTAGATGACACGGCCGTGTGTCCCTATATCTTTTAAATTACGCAAGCCATTATGCTCAACATGGCCTAGCACACGGGCGTATGACTTGACCGTGTGACCCAAGTTAGAGAGTTACACGGGTGTGGATACGGGCTGGGACACAACCATGTGTCTCTATTTCGATTGCCCAGACAGCCTGAGACACGGGCTTGTCTTTTAATAGTGTGAGACACACGGCCTGGCCACATGGGCGTGTGTCCCCTACACTTTTTAAAAATTTTAATATTTTTCAAAAATTCTTTGAGTACCCGAATTAGTCCTGACTTGTTTCTAATGTGTATTTTGGGCCTCGAAGGTTCACATAAGGGACATTATGCTTGATTTCAATTGGTTTTTGATATGAATGCTTTATGATATGAAATATCTGTTTATTTATTTCTGTAAATTTTGGTAATGCTCTGTAACTCTATTCCGGTGATGGATACGGGTTAGGGTGATGGATACGGGTTAGGGGTGTTACATTTATTGGTATCATAGCTATAATTTAGTTGATTCTCAGACTAACGTAGCATATACGAGTCTAGCTATACATGTCATTATATAACTTTTGATAGTGTGATATCTTCTGATCATTTTAAAGCATGTTTTTATATAGCAATGTAATCCAACCGAGCTGATTTCGAAGAAGTTGAAAGTAATGCTCAAGCCTCAGTGCAAAGAGCAGCCTCGAGTAGTAGAAGACTTGTATCTGAGGGTCGAGAAGGAGAGGCAAAAGAAACCTTCTTCTAAATGACGAATGAATGGTTTACTGAATTTGTACGAACGAACTCGGTTGTGCAACAACCTCCACCCCCTCTTGTTCCTCAATCGGTTCCCAACGTTTCTCAAAGTACAGAACTTATTAGAACTGGTAAGCCCTGTTGATGAAATCCGTAAATACGGTGATGAAGAATTTCGAGCTATAGCTGAAGATGATCCTGAAATAGCTGAGTTCTGGTTAGAAAATACTATCAGGGTTCTTGATGTATTATCTTGTTCCACATCTGAATGTATTAAATGTGCAGTATCTCTGTTAAAAGATTCAGCTTATCAGTGGTGGAATATGTTAATCTCTGTTGTGCCGAAAGAAAGGGTTACTTGGGAATTTTTCCAAACTGAGTTTAGAAAGAAATATATCAGGCAGAGGTTTCTTGACCAGAAACGTAAAGAATTCTTGGAGCTTAAACAGGGTTATATGTTAGTGTCCGAATATAAACTGAAATTTGTCCGATTGAGTAAATATGCTCGAAAATGTATTCCGATTGATACTGCAATATGTAAGCGATTTGAAGATGGTTTAAATGAAGACATAAAATTATTAGTCGGGATTCTTAAGTTGAAAGAATTTTTTGTACTGGTTCATCGGGCTATAAAGCTGAAGAACTGAGCAAAGAGAAAAGACAAGCTGAGATTGAAGCCAGAATTTCAAGTAAAAGATTGACAGAAAAGTCATACCAGTCAGCATCAAAGAAATCAAAGAAATATCATGACCATTCTACTACTTCTGTGGGATACTCTGGTAGAGATAGAGGTACCCGACGCTTTAGTCCTAGATCTTAGGCTACATCTATAGCGAGTGCGGGTAGTGCTAGAAACACCAAACCCAAGTGCAAGCACTATAATAAGCAACATTTTGGTGAGTGTAGAATGAAGATTGGAACTTGTTTTAGATGTGGTTCTTTTGACCACTATTTTAGAGATTGGCGGAGAAATCTAAAAAAGATAATATTCAAACTTCAAGGCCAAGCAATACAGCTACGAGAGGTAGACCACCTCGTAATCCTAGAAATGTGAGTGGTAGTCGAGATGTGACAAAAGACTCCACTGTAAGATTCGAAGCACAAGCACCAGCCAGAACTTATGGTATTCATGCACGTGAAGATACTTCTACGCCAGATGTTATTACTAAAGAGTTGCCTGGATTACTGCCGGTCAGAGAAGTCAAATTTTCCATAGATCTTGTACTGGGAACAACACCGATATCGATAGCACCATACAGAATGGCTCATACATAGTTAAAAGAATTGAAAGCAAAATTGCAAAAATTGACTGATAGAGGTTTTGTCAACCTAGTTTTTCACCTTGGGGTGCACCGAATCTGTTTGTTAAGAAAAAAGACGGATCATTGAGATTATGCATTAATTATCGACAGCTCAACAAAGTTACAATCAAGAATAAATATCCATTACCCCGTAGAAAAGTGCCACAGTCTTTTCAAATATTAATCTTCGTTCTTGTCATTATTAGATACAAGTGAAAGACTCGGATGTGCTAAAAACAACATTCAGAACCAGGTACAGACATTATGAATTCCTTGTGACGCCGTTTGGTTTAACTAATGCACCTATGATATTTATGGATTTGATGAATAGAATTTTCAGACCGTATTTGCATAGATTTGTTATGGTATTTATTGACAATATTCTGGCATATTCCCGAGATGAGACTTAACATGCTGAGTATTTGAGAATTGTTCTGCAAACTTTGCGAGATAAACAATTGTTTGCTAAATTTAGCAAATGTGAGTTTTGGCTTCGGGAAGTGAGTTTTCTAGGATACATAGTATCGGCTGAAGGTATTAGAGTTGATCCGAATAAAATTTTAGCTATTGTTAACTGGAAACCACTGAGAAATGTATTTGAAGTTAGAAGTTTTCTAAAACTAGTTAGAAGTTAAAAGGGTTTTTGATGATAGCTACACCAATGAAACAACTATTACAGAAAAATGTGAAATTTGAATGGTCTGATAAATGTCATCAATTGACCAGTTGAAAGCCCTGTTGACCGAAGCACCAGTTTTGGTTCAGCCTGAATCGGGTAAAGAATTTGTGATTTTCAGTGATGCGTCATTGAATGGTTTAGGTTGTGTTTTGATGCAAGAAGGTAAAATAATAGCTTATGCTTCCAAACAGTTAAAGCCACATAAAAAGAATTACCTGACACATGACTTAGAATTGATAGCTATTGTTTTGCACTAAAATTTTGGCGACACTATTTTTTTGGTGAAAAGTGTCATATATTTACCAATCATAAGAGTTTAAAGTATTTGATGTCGCAAAAAGATTTGAATATGAGATAACGTAGATGACTCGAACTGTTGAAAGATTATGACTTAGTTATTTATTATCACCTAGGAAAGGTAAATGAAGTTGCGGATGCTCTGAGTAGAAAGTCTATGTTTGCCTTGTGATTAATAAATACCCGAATGACATTGTCTGATGATGGTTCAATTTCAGCTGAGTTAAAAGCTAAACTAATATTTTTACAGCAAATCTGCATAGCTCAGAAATGTGATAATGAATTGCAAGCTAAATGGTACAATGTGAGTCGACTTCTGATCCAAAATTTCAGATAGGATCTGATGATTGTCTATTATTCAGGGGTAGAGTTTGTGTACCGAAGAATCTAGAGCTTGTACAGAAAATTTTACATGAAGCTCATAGTGGTACCATGTATGTTCATCCAGAAAGTAATAAAATGTACAATGATTTGAAATAGATGTACTGGTGGCCAGGATTGAAACGTGATATTTCTAATTTTTTATCTAGATGTTTGATATGTCAGCAAGTTAAAACTAAACATCAGGTACCTTCAGGACTGTTATAGCTAGTGACGATACCAAAATGGAAATGGGATAGAGTTACTGTGGACTTTGTATCGGGTTACCCCTATCTAAAAAAAAGAAAGATGTCATTTGGGTTATTGTCGATCGTTTGATGAAGTCTGTACATTTTATTCTGGTACGCACAGATTTCTCACTTGATAGATTGGCTGAGTTATATGTTTCAGAGATTTTCAGACTACATTGAGTGCCAATCTTCATTATTTCAGATAGAGATTCGCAATTCACATCATGATTATGAAAAAAGTTACAAGAAATTCTAGGTACAAAATTACATTTTAGTACCGCATTTCACCCTCAGACTGATGGACAGTCCAAGCGTGTGATTCAGATTCTTGAAGATATGCTTCGGTGTTGTGTTTTAGAGTTTGAAGGCAATTGGGAGAAATATTTGCCGTTAGTCGAATTCGCATTTAATAATAGTTATCAGTCAAACATAAAGATTGCACCGTATGAGGCTCTGTATGTTTGTAAATGTCGAACTCCGTTGTATTGGATTGAGCTCCATGAGAAAAAGATACATGGAGTTGATTTGATTCGTGAAACTGAATAAAAAGTGAAAGTGATCCGAGATAGCTTGAAAGCAGCTTTAGATCATCAAAAATCTTATTCGGATCTTAAACGTAAAGAAATAGATTTTCAAGTTGGCGATAAAGTATTTTTGAAAGTTTCGCCCTGGAAAAAAAATTTTCGGTTCGATCGTAAGGGAAAGCTAAGTCCGCGATTTATCGGGCCATATGAGATTACTTAAAGAATTGGACCTGTTGCATATCGATTAGCTTTACTGTCAAAATTAGAAAAGATTCACAATGTCTTTCACGTGTGTATGTTACGAAGGTATCGATCAGATCCTTCACATGTTATTTCTCCAATAGATGTTGAAATTTTGCCTGATATGACGTATAGTGAAAAACCAATCAGGATCTTGGCACGGGAAGTGAAAGAATTAGGAAATAAAAAGATAGGTTTAGTAAAAGTTCTCTAGAAATGACACGGAATAGAAGAAGTTACATGGGAACTTGAGGAAACTATATGAAAGCAATATCCTAACCTCTTTACTGGTAAGATTTTTGAGGACGAAATTTTTTTTGGGGGGAGAGTTGTAACAACCTGTTTTCAGTGAAATCGAAATAGTGGTTTCGGGACCACAAATTCGAAGTTAGAATAAAATTTATTTTAATATTATTTTATAGTCTACAGTATGATAGAAATATTGTATGAATATTTCGTTAAGAAATTTTATCGTTTACATGCCTAGCTTGATAAAAAGGACCAAATTGCATAAAGTGCAAAAGTTGAATTTGCAACACCCCAAACTCGACCTAGAAGTTATGGACGATTTTGGAGAAGTCACAAGGAATAGGTTTGTTAAAGTTCCGCTGTAAAATAAGTTTTGGCAAATAAACCAATTAATTAATGTTTTCGAAAATGGTTATAAAGTATATAAGTTGATAAATTGAGATGATTTACGTAACAACTCCATGCTGTAACACCCTGAATAATTTATTTTTGTTTCTGTAAATATCTAACACAACTGTGTATCTGTTTCAGTGGTTAAGTGTTCTTGATGTGTGTGTGAGAGGTCTTGGGTTCAAGTCTCTTCTTTTCCAAATTTTGTTATTTTTCTGATCTAAGCCTTACTCTTATTGGAAGGGCTTAGAAATAATTGTCTGTTAATTCATATCAGAACGCGCCTGTTGGTTCTAGTGGTAAGGAAGTGGTGTGTTGGAGGTCTTGTGTTCGAATCTCTGCGCAAGTATGAATGTTAATTTTTGCTCGATTGCCTGATAGAGTTCAGACTGAGTTGAAAGTCTGAGGAAGTTATGAGTTAGTCGGTTAGTGGGAGAAAATTTGGGGATATGTTATCATATCTGGATTTATTTTTTTTCAAATTTTAATTTCTTTCTTTTCCCAAAAACATTCTGACGTTAGTCTCTTTTCTCTTCCATTTTCAATTTTTCCTCTTCTTTCCTGCATTTTTCTCCTTGTTTTGTATCCCCACTTCACGTTGTTTCTGTGTTTTCGTATTATTCCGGTAAGTGAGAATCTGTTTCTTTAACCTTGTTTTACAACTCGTTGGGTAAGGTCATATAGTTTGTTTTGGCATTTTGGTGTGTATGTTAAGGGTTAATTTATGAAATTTGTGGTGTAAGAGAATGTGGTAGCGTTGAAGGTTTATTTTGATAGCCTAAATCACGCTAACGTCTATGTGTGTCATCGGTAAGTTTTAAGCGTTACTTCGGGTTATGTGTCAATTCATAAATTGGCTGCTAATTGGGCATTTGGATGCTCTATTTTTAGGTTCCAAAAGGCTTTGGAGTGGTTTCGCATCAAACTGTTACCAAGTGTGTTCCCAAATTATGAAAATGAGACTTCGACAAAAGCCAAAAAATTGTTCTGTCGATGCCACACGGGCGTGTGGCCGCCCGTGTGGTCGATGAAGGCGTGGCCGTGCGCAGGACACGGCCATGTTGTGGCTTGAGCGTGGCCATGTGGGCCATACGGGTTAGGCCAAGTTGGGCATGTTGGCCCACACGGGTGTGTGGATTTTTGGGCTAGGCCGTGTGGTCCCATATTTCTGAAACTTTCCCTAGGGTCGCACGGGTCGTTCCGATCGACTGTGGACCTACCGTAGGGTCAGTAAGGGCTAACCAAACCCTAATTTTATATGATTTGATATTCTGGTAGTATGCTCTGAATAGGACATTACTATGCATGTTGAGCATCTCTAGTATGTTATTCTGTATCTGTTTCTGTATATGATTCTGGGGTGGGACTCATATATGAGGAGGAAGTATTCTGTATGGTGATCATCGCTTATATTCTGGCACGATATGGTGTGTAGGGTGTTTTTAACCCCACATAGTGTGTTGGGATGGTCAGAGTTGGTGTGTAGAGGATGGGGGTAGGATCTGTATGTTTGATCTGTATATCTGATTCTGTTTACTGTATTTGAGCTCGATTATGTATCTGTATGTTTGCATGCCTTATTCTGTTGGGATACACACTGAGTTTATGAAAACTCACATCTGTTTGTATGTTCTATTCAGGTAATCCATAGACTTAGGTGGATCGGAGTGACAGAGACTCAACGGTGACCACTCAATCGTAAACAGTTTAAACTTGGCAAATTATGGCTTTATTTATGATTTGGTTTTCATTCGTGAGTTTGTAATTTCTAGGACTCTCTAGACTTTATGATTTCTAACGGTTGATTTTTGGATTATTGATTATCTACATATATTGGTAAAATAATTTATGAAAACGACGATTTTTAGGCAAAAAGAAGTTTTTCTAAAAATTCGATTTGGATTTCTAAAATGAAACGGGTTTGTTAAACTTCCGTTGTAAAATAAGTTTTGGCAAATAAACCAATTAATTAATGTTTTCGAAAATGGTTATAAAGTATATGAGTTGATAAACTGAGATGATTTACGTAACGACTCCGTTTTCTAAACCCATTCTCAGTAACTTTTCTGGATTCGACCATAACGTCTAGGCCGGGTTTGGGGTGTTATAGAATTCTAGTAGCTAAAGGTATCAAATAGCTATGGAATTTAAAATTTGAGGTCCTTATATGGCAAATAAACCATTTAGAGGAGTTAGTAGATAAGGATGATTATTCATCATTGGAATTTAGTAAATTAGTAAGGTTAATTTTGGAAAGTAAATGAAAAAATGATGATAAATAAATAAAATAAAAAAATTTTCATCATCTGTCCTAAAATAAAACATGGAAACCCTAGCCATGGAAGCTTGAAGATAGACAAGCTTATTTTGTTTAATTAGGTGAGTATTCTTGTCCCGTGTTTAATGATTTTTATGTTTCCGAGATCGTAATAGCTTAAGCTAGCTATCTTGGGGATTAATTTGCAAAATCGTTAAAGTATTAGGGTTTTTCCATGGATAAGTATAGTTGAAATTTAAATTTTTATGGTAGAAAATGAAAGGTTGTTGTTAGATAAACAACTTTTGTAAAGAAAATTTTGATGAAATTATGATTTAAGGACTAAATTAGAAAAGATGAAAAATTTATGGAAAAATTCCAAATTTTGTGAAAAATATGGGCTGTTATTGATATGTATGAGAATCAGTTAGGCTTGAAATAAGGATTAAATTGTATGAATTTCATTTTTTGAGTCTAGGGACTAAATCGTAATTAATTAAAAGTATAGGAGCAAAATAGTATTTTTCTAAAGATGTGTATTGGATTGAATTGAATATGAATTGTATTAAACTGAGTTAAATTCATTTGTATAGATCCAGATAGACCTAGTACGGAATTGGATTGAAGAAAAGAAAAAGTATCGGATCAGTAGCTTACAAATCTACGTATACTTGTCGAGGTAAGTTCGTGTAACTTGTAACACCCCAAACCCGGCCCATGAGTCCTGACCGGATCTAGTATGTCACGGAGTAAAACGATTTGAAGTAATTTAAGTGTCTGGTGAAAATTTGATAAAATTTGGCTAAGGTATTAGAACAGTGTTTGAAAACTCAGTTGAGATTACTTTTATAAACATGGTTGAGTTGATAAATCCTTTGAAAACATTTGATCATGTAAGTTTTAAAATTTGTCAAGGTTATAGTTGACTTGGTGTATTTTGTTACCCGATGGTAACATCTTTGAAAACCCGTAGAAGTTGTTTAGTTTGAAAAAGTTACTTTTAACCGGTTCACTTAACATTTATAAATTTCATTTGTAACATAACAAAAGTAAAATAAAACAATAAAATAAACATCCAAGTAATAATTAGAGGCCTTATTACAACCCAAAATAAAAAGACTTAGAAAATAAATGAACTAAAACTGATTTAAATAAAGTTCCAAATCTGAGAAACAAGCATGGCCGCTTCGAGTCCTCCCCGGCTCCATCTCCGCGATCTACTCATCTGCAAAATAGTATGGGAAGGGGTGAGTCACCAAGACTCAGTGTGTAAATCCCCCACCCGGAAAATACAACTCATACACAATTCATTAATAGACATGTAACATGCAACCCAACTAACCATCCGTACTCCTTTAATACCCCGTGTGGTCAAAACCACTGGTGACTAGAGTCACAATTCAAATGATGGGGCCAACCCATCGTGTGGTCAAAACCACTGATGACCATAGGTCACAAATATCATAATGTGGTCAAAACCACTGGTGATACCAAACCACTGGGACTTAGTCACAATTTAACAACAGTGTGGTCAAAACCACGGTGACCAAAGTCACAATAAATCGATGGGGCCAACCCATCTTGTGGTCAAAACCACCGTGACGATCCATAAAAATCATCCCCCTCCTCTCATCAATCCCACCATCATCATGCTTACATATCAATTATCATATATCATGCATCCATGTATAGCATAGCATTTAACATCATGTGATGGCATACTCAAACATACATCATAGTCAAAGTAATAGGGGACTTACTCGGAAACCATGCTTATGCCCACAAGCAAATTACTACCAAAAAGATAAAAAGGCAACCATATGGCAATGTTAATTAATAAAGTGTGTAAAGAGTTTTACACATCTGTTACTACCGAAATTCCTAGATCCCGAAGATTCGATCTACGATGCTAGATTCCTTGACCTATATTCGGCCAACAACAGGGTTAGGGACTTAGGCCTATTCGGCTAAACCAAGTAATCCCGAAGGATACGATGTACTCGAAATAACACTCACCTTGGTTACTGATTTGGTCTCCTACCAAATCCCGAAGCCGTTGTTACCTTGGCCGATTAGCCCCTAAATCCATGGCACAGAATCGATTATACATGGATACCCAAAAATGGCCTTTGGCCGAATATAACTATTCACTTACCACACTTACCGAAATCCCGAAATTATCACTTGACTTGTCGAGATCCCTACCAAAACACTTGTTAGAATCGGCTTGCACAATCACACATAATCAAGGCCTATGGCCGAATGTTACTTACCACCCTATCTTAGGAAAATAAATCCCGAAAGCTTCCTTCAATCGGCTATGGCTTCCCTACAATCGATTTAACAGCATTAATACAAGTCACAGGCCATTCGGCCATAATCTTGAACCTAAAAGAGGGTATCGCCCCTTACCTTGATAATTATATCGGCCCTTAAACACCACAAGTCAGCACCACTTGGTGTTGTGAGGGGTTCGGCTACCTTTAAGGAGGAGAAGAGAACCGAATGCTAGAGTGAAACAGCACCTTTCTTTAAGGGGGATTGTAATATCTCGGGTTAGGGGCTATTTTATTTTGGATTTGCTGCATGTGCTTGATGTGTTATGTTGTTATTTCGATGTTGTTGGGGCTTAGTTATAAGCTAGGTGTAAGCTCGGGTGATAGGAAAAAAAATTTGTTTTGGGCTTTATGTGATAGGGGCTGAAGGAGCTGGGTCTTATGTATTTTATTTGGTAAATTGTTGCACAAGTGAAGAGCTAGCAAAGTGGCAAAGCATGCGCCACTTGGAGCTTGTGTGTGGCGTCAAGTGCAAGGGAGGAGGTCTCGTGTTCAAGCTGTGAAAATCCCACATTTTTGTTCCATTTTGATGGCATGGAGGGGAGGAGTTGTAGGCAGTTCAAACTCTGCCTTGGACTAAGTCTTCCTATTCAAACGGTGGGTGGAGAGCAAATTGTGGAGGTGGACTAGTTCAACTAATTTGAATTGGTGGTTTGGGAGTGTTTGGGGGAGTTGTGGCCGGTTGTTGAGGAGAGTTTGGGGGTGAGTGGCGGTTTGATGTAGTAGGAGTGTCTTAGAATTTTGCATTTGGCAATTATGCATTTTCGCCAAAACTCTTTCTCGTAAGGCAATTTTCTTTTAGTCAAAAGAAAGCAAAACTTCAAGTCACTTCTTCTCTTTCTCTCTTTCAACCGAATGTTCAAGTAGCTTTTTGGCCAAAATTGCTTTTCATCTTTAGTTTTGGTGGGTGTGTGGCCGAAGGGTTGCCCTCTTTTCTTCTCATTCTTTTTCTTATGAAAATCAAAACTAGTTTCACTTCCTCTCATACTCTCTTCCTCTCTCAACATCTTCTTGGCCAAGACACCATACTCCAAAAAAACTTCATCCTCCATCTTCCTTTTTCTTTAAACCGAAAGCACCCTCCATTCATCATTCTATTTTCTCTTTTCCAAAACTCCCTTAGCCTTTTGAAACCAATCGTTCTTCCCATTTCTTACAAGGCCAACCTCCTTCTCCATTTTGATTAAGGGTGTTGCCGAATCTTTTTTTTTCTTTCTTCCTATAGTTCTTCATTACCGAATATTGGGAAGCAGTGTGACCTTGTTGGAGTCTTGTTCAATTGGCCTAGTAAGAGGTAGGTGTTTGGCCGAATGGCCATTTCTTCCCTTTCTTATGCTTGGTCGATTTTCTGATGTGTTTAAGGGCTGATTTCGGCATCTGTTAGAAGGGAGTTAACTCTTTGGTGGGGAACCGATTGTGTTACAGGGCCTTTGGATTTCGGAAGTAAGCAAGAAGGAGCTTTCTTTCTCTGTTAAGCAATCGGTAAGTGGTGGTAAGAACGGGTGCTTGTATTCGATTTCGTTTAGTTTTCTTTAAGTCAAGTCATTAGGAGATTAACCATTATTCTTTTCTAGGGTGTGACCGTTTGGTAAAGAGACATTATTGGTTCGGGTTTGGTAGGAAACCAAACCATCTACAAGGTAAAGGTTTAACGCAAACCCCCTTTTTGGTTTATCTATTCTGGCCGAATGGTTTGAGTGATTAACCCTGTGTTTGGCCGACTTTAGGAGCAAGATAATCGAGGGGTATAAACCGGTTCTTCGGGATTAAGCGTGCGATCTATCAGGTGTGTAAACTAACACACTTTCTTAACTGAGTAATGTGATAACTTTGATTGTGTAAATGAAACAAAGTGGTTGGCTGATTTGGTACCCATTGAGGTATGGATACGGATTCGGGTAAGTCCGTTTCATTATGAGATATGTGATGATATGTGATAACATGATTATTGGTGTATATACGTTGAGATGCTATATTAAGCATGTGAGCATGATAGCACGATATTTTGCATTTAGTATGATATGCTATTGGGTGATATGAGAGGAGGGGGAGTATGATATCCGAGGGACACTGTGTCTTTGGGGCACCAGAGGTTTGGCACCTCTAGTGGTTTGGTACCACAAGCGATATTTTGTGACTTTGGGTCACCAGAGGTTTGGCACCTCAGCGTCTCGTCCTAGTAGCTTAGCACCACGATGGGTTGGCCCCACGATTGATTATCTGGGATTGGCGCCATGATTTGGTATCACACGATGGGTTGGCCCCATCACCGGATTTGTATTGCGGTCACCAAAGGATTTGGTATCACTGTGTCTTTGGGACACGGAGGTTTGGCACCTCATTGTGACTCGTCCACGTGGTTTGACACCACCGTGGGTTGGCCCCACTTATGAGTTACGGGATTGTCGCTAGTGATTTGGTATCACACGATGGGTTGGCCCCATCATTGGATTATTCGTGACTTTGGGTCACCAGTGGTTTGGCACCACATTATGGATATCGTGACTTTGGGTCACCAGTGGTTTGGCACCACCAGTGGTTTGGTACCACACGGGGTAGAGAAGGTGTAATGGATGGTTAGGATCAGGTGCATTAATTGTATTGCTTTGCTATGATGTGTGTTAGCATGTTGTATTATCGGGAGGGGGATTTACACACTGAGTCTTGTGACTCACTCTCTCCTTTGACATTTCAGGTGACACTTAGACGCGGACATGGAGCCGGGATGGACTCGAGGTGCTCATGCCATGCTTAAATAAGGATTTGCGCAGACTTTTATAAAATTTGGTACTTAAGCTTATTTATTACTATTTGGTTTTATTTGGGTTTGTAAATGGCCTTTTAAAATTATGTTTTGCTATGGTTATGCTTAAAGTAGATTTTTAATATGCCTTAACAAATTAATTGGGTTAAAATGTACTAAAACTTGGAAAGGCAACGGTTTCAAAACTACAAAAGCGACATTTTAAACTATACCATCGGGTATCACACTAAGATTTGGAATGAAGGGGACTCAAATATTTTTCTAACTTAGACTCGATTTTCTACTAAGTCAAAATGTTATAGTAATAATAAGAAACAACTTAAACTTCTAAATGAGATAAACTAGTTTTACCTACACATCTGATTAAGTTTTCAAAATTTCTGGGTTTCAAATACACCATTAGATTTTAATCAAGCCTACTCGAGTTTTTCTTCAAATACACAATTTTACGAAGTGTTTTTATCAAACATCTAAACTTAAACCTATTTTCTCAAAATCTTTTTTCCCTGTAACATACCAGATTCGGTCGTGGTGTGTTGACCGGGTTTGGGGTGTTACAATTGTGGTATCAGAGCCAAGTTTAAAGGCTTGGCTGTGGGCCTAAGGCCCAAAATGTTTTCAAAAGTCTGTTTTAAGTGTTATGTTTTAAAAAGTATGGTGTGAAAGGCATGGCACCGAGTCTCCGGCACCAATCCGCCCAGGTAAGTACCCCTTACTATTGGTTGTGATAATGATATTGATGAAATGTTATTGGATGGCTAGTGTTAGTAAGACTACTTTAGAAACTAAAAGCCGATAGGATCGAGTGGACTCATGAAAACAAAGCTCCTTTAATATTCATAAGACTCGCTTTAAAACAATGGAATAATTCTTGATGCATAAAATTCTTTAAATCGACGAGATTTAGTCATGAGTACCGAGGTGGGCGTGGTCGTGGGCGAGGCCAGATGGGATGACGCTTCAACCCGTGGGATCTGGTCAAGGTCGAGAACGAGATCTGTTCGCCACCAGTGAAGGTGGTGAGTTTCAAGATCGGGCCGGGATGACGCAGGTCACACGAGCGATCTTGTGAGTTTTAGAAAGGGTAGCTGGAGTAGGTGGGGCGCAGAGTTAGGAAATGCGTGCTGGCGACTTCGAAAACGGGTTGAATTCTTTCGAGGTGTCTCGGTGTTGCTCCTAGCACCTTGAATATTGGTTTGGAAGCGACAGGCGGATCATGGACGATCTAGACTCGATCTGCTGAAGAAAAGTTAAAGGGATAGTATCACTTCTCGAGATGAGTCATACCGATGGTGGCTCACGGTTCGGACAATACTGCGTGAAGATCGACTTGGGACTATTTTAGGTCGCTTATCGAGAAAAAGTACGTTGGAGCTAATTACATTAACGAGCAACGGAAAGCATTTCGAGGTTAGTTCGAGGGAGTAAATCGTGTCGAGTCGGGCGAGTTTACGAGGTGAGTCGGTATGCGGTATGGTGGCTCTTGAACATGAAAGGTGCGTTCGTTTCGAGGATGGCTGCGAGATGAATTAAGATTGTTGATTGCGCCAGCAGGAGCGTGAATTCTTATTACTCGTTGAAAAGGCGAAGGTGGTGAGGGTATTAAATAGTCTGTGAGGCAAGGCATGGATAGGAACCGACACAAGAGGAGTTTTGGATCTTCCGGGTCATCGGTAATCCATGAGAAAGGGCTAGACCGAGTGGGCGAATCGATCTAGGAGGTTTATTCTTTGCTAGGCGAGGGACCGCCATGATGTAACCGCTTGTGGAAAGCTCATTGGGAGGATGCCGGAGCGGGTGGAAAAGGTTGCTTTGAGTGTGGCTCATTGGACCACCGTGTGAGGGACTCCCACGCAAGTTGGCTAGGATTCATCCGAGTCGTCGGTCGTACTCACTACTGAGAATAACGGACCACCATCGCAGAGGAGCCGGGGTAATGGCGTAAGAGGTAATGGTTACGGTGGGGCCGAGGAGCACCGCGGAGGTGCGAGTAATCTTGAGGCCGACAAAGGGGCTAGTGTATACTGGCAGGCGCCGAGAGGAGGGCGACGCACTGCACGCCATAACCGAGACGTTTTTAATCTTTGGTTCTCCATTCTTCGCTTTGATTGATGTGGGTTCAACACATTCATATGTTGCAAGTAGCATAGTGAAGACCATGGATTTAGACTACGAGATATCTTCTAGGCGGATGACCGTAATAAGCCCTTTAGGTCACTCAGTAGTTGTAGATAAAATTTGTATAGAGGCGTACCTCTAGAACTTCAAGGGTAGTATTTGTGGTCGATCGATGGAGCGCCTTTTGGGGAGTTCGATCGATTCTCGGATGGATTGGTGGTTAAGTACCGAGCGAAGTTGGATTCGCGGCTAAGCGCATGGTTCTAACAACACTATGGGTGATGAAGTAGTTCTAATCGGAATAGGAGGAATTATCATCTAATGTGGTATCTCTGCTCAAAGCCGAGAAGATGGTCGAGAAAGAACATGAAGCATATGTGGTTCATGTGAATGCCTTGGAGGCTAAAGAGTCTCTTGAAAGCAGTTGAGACGGTTAGAGAATTTGTTGATGTGTTTCTGAGGAGCTTCGGGTTTGCCACCGGATCGTGAGGTAGAGTTCGGGATAGATCAGTTACCCAAAACCGCGCCAGTATCCATAGCTCCGTACGGGATGGCGCCTAAAGAGTTAGTGGAGCTTAAGGCTCAAATCCGGAGTTATTGGACCGAGGCTTTATCGGGCCAAGTGTTTACGCCTTGGGAGCACCGGTACTCTTTGTCAAGAAGAAAGACGGTACCATGCGGATGTGTATAGACTACATGCTAACCGAATAAGTGACGATCAAAACAAGTATCCATTGCCTCGGATAGATGACTTGTTTGATCACCAAGGGTGCATCGGTTTTTGAAGATTGATCTAAGATGCAGGTATCACCGATTAAAGGTGAAGGAGGCGGATATCGCAAGGCGGCATTTCGTACTCGGTATGGGCACTTTGAGTTCTTAGTTATGCCGTTTGGGTTGACTAACAAGGCGACCTTCATGGATATGATGAATAGGGTGTTCCAACAATATTTAGATCGGTTAAGTAGTGGTTTTATTGACGACATCTTGGTATATTCAAGGACGAGGAGGAACATGATGCGATTTGGGTGGTATTGCGATTTTGAGGAGAAGCATTTCTGTCTGAAGTTCGATAAATCGAGTTACGGCTTAGGAGGTGGCGTTCTTGGGTCATGTAGTGTCGGTGAGGGATTAGAGTGGATCCTCGGAAGATTGAGGCGATTTTGGATTGAAGCCGCCTAGGTCGATGGTCGAGATTCGGAGTTTTACGGGTTTGGCGGGATACTACCAAGATTTGTAGAGGGTTTTCGTTGATCGCAGTCCGATGACTAAATTATTAAGAAAAGGGTTCCGTTCATTTGACCGAAGAAGCGGCGGAGAGCTTCGATAAGTTGAAGAAGATTTTGTGAAGCTCGGTTACGATTCAACTGAGGTCGGTAAGGAATTCACGATGTCTTGCGATGCATCACATCTGAGTTTGGGTTGTGTCTTTGATGCAAGAAGGAAGGTTGTGGCCTCGCATCTCGGCAAATGAGGCCACATGAGGTCAATTATCCAACGCACCATCCGGAGTTAACGGTACGTAGTCTTTGCCTTGAAGATATGGAGGCATTACTTGTGCGGAGAGAGATCGATAGTCTACGGATCATAAGAGTCTGAAGTACCTTCTGACTCAGAAAGACTTGAATCTGAGACAGCGCAGATGGGTCGAGTTGCTAAAAGATTACGATTGCTCCATTGAGTATCATCCGGGTAAGGCTAACGTTGTGGCAGACGCGTTGAGCCGTAAGGTTGTTTGGTTTAAGAGCGATGTTTGCCCACTTGAGTTTGTATGACGACGGAGTATTCAGCGAGTGCGAGGTTAAGCCTACTTGGGTTGAGCGGATCGGAGAAAAACAATGATGGATGAGGTTTTGAGTCGCAGAGGACACAAGTGCGTAATGATGGTTTGGAGGTTCTGATTTGTCTAGTGATGGGGTCTTTGTGTTTTCGGGGAAGGCTTGTATCTTAGAGACACCGAGTTAAGGTAGAAGATTCTTGGGATGCACATAGCAGACCCTACGCTATGCATCCCGGAGGTAGTAAAATGTATAGGGATCTCAGAGAACAATTACGGTGGTAAGGTCTAAAAAAGGAAGTGACCGAGTTTGTAGGGAAGTGTCTGACATGTCGGAGGTCAAGGTGAGCATCGATTCTTTGTCGAGGTTGCTTGACCGGTGAAGATTCCACAATGGAAGTGGGAAAGGATAGCTATGGATTTCATCAGTGGTTTACCGCTTACGCCAAGCAAGAAAGATTCAGTTTGGGTAATTGTAGATCGACTGACTAAATCAGCTCACTTTATTCCGGTGAGGGTGGATTACTCACTGCAGAGGTTGGAAAAGCTGTATGTGTTAGAGATTGTGAGACTGCACGGGGTGCCAGTATCGATCATCTCGGATAGGGATCCCAGATTTACGTCAAGGTTTTGGAGAGCGTTGCATCAGGCTCTAGGTACGCGGTTGGATTTCAAAGACGACTTTTCATTCGTAGTCGTGAGGCGATCGAAAGGTTATCTGATCTTAGAGGACATGTTACGAGGTTGGGTATTGGACTTGAGGGTAGTTGGGAGGAGTATCTACTGTTAGTGAATTCGCCTACAACAATAGTTACCAAGCAAGCATCAAGATGGCACCATATGAGGCGTTATACGGTAGGAAGTGTCACTCACCTACTTGTTGGACGAGTTAAGTGAATGTCGGTTGTTGGGACTAGAGTTAATTCTTGAGGCCGAAGACAAGGTTAAGTTGATTGAGCTCGATTGAAGGAAGCTTGAATGGCGAAGTCTTATGCCGATCTTAAGCGAAGAGATATAGAGTTTGTTGTGGGGATCAAGTTTTTCCGAAGGTCTCGCCATGGAAGAAAGTGTTAAGGTTAGGAGGAAAGGCAAGCTAAGTCCGAGGTTTATTGGGCGTATAAAAATCTTGAGACGAGTGGGGCGATTGCATATCACTCGAGTTGCCGGTGAGCTAAGTCGATTCACGATGTGTTCCACGTTTGATGCTTAGGCGATATCACTCGAGATCCATCGCACGTGGTGGCGATGAAAAAATCGAGGTAAACCAGATTTGACTATGGAGGAAGAGCTCATGCGATTTTAGATCGGGATGTGAAGGTTCTGCGTAGGAAGTCTGCCTTTGGTTAAGGTTCTTTGGCGTAATCATGGCGTGGAAGAAGCTACGTGGGAACCCGAGGATATGATGAGACAACAATACCCGCAACTCTTACGATCGGGTAATTTTGAGGTCAAATTATTTTAAGGGGTAGAACCGTAATATCCGGGTTAGGGGCTATTTTATTTTGGCTTTGCTGCATGTGCTTGATGTGTTATGTTGTTATTTCGATGTTGTTGGGGCTTAGTTATAAGCTAGGTGTAAGCTCGGGTGATAGGAAAAAAAATTTGTTTTGGGCTTTATGTGATAGGGGCTGAAGGAGCTGGGTCTTATGTATTTTATTTGGTAAATTGTTGCACAAGTGAAGAGCTAGCAAAGTGGCAAAGCATGCGCCACTTGGAGCTTGTGTGTGGCGTCAAGTGCAAGGGAGGAGGTCTCGTGTTCAAGCTGCGAAAATCCCACATTTTTGTTCCATTTTGACGGCATGGAGGGGAGAAGTTGTAGGCAGTTCAAACTCTGCCTTGGACTAAGTCTTCCTATTCAAACGGTGGGTGGAGAGCAAATTGTGGAGGTGGACTAGTTCAACTAATTTGAATTGGTGGTTTGGGAGTGTTTGGGGGAGTTGTGGCCGGTTGTTGAGGAGAGTTTGGGGGGGTGAGTGGCCGGTTTGATGTAGTAGGAGTGTGCCGAATTTTGCATTTGGCAATTGTGCATTTTCGGTCAAAACTCTTTCTGGTAAGGCAATTTTCTTTTAGTCAAAAGAAAGCAAAACTTCAAGTCACTTCTTCTCTTTTCTCTCTTTCAACCGAATGTTCAAGTAGCTTTTTGGCCAAAATTGCTTTTCATCTTTTGTTTTGGTGGGTGTGTGGCCGAAGGGTTGCCCTCTTTTCTTCTCATTCTTTTTCTTGTGAAAACCGAAACTAGTTTCACTTCCTCTCATACTCTCTTCCTCTCTCAACATCTTCTTGACCGGAACACCATACTCCAAAAAAAAACTTCATCCTCCATCTTCCTTTTTTCTTTAAACCGAAAGCACCCCTCCATTCATCATTCTATTTTCTCTTTTTCCAAAACTCCCTTAGCCTTTTGAAACCAATCGTTCTTCCCATTTCTTACAAGGCCGAACCTCCTTCTCCATTTTGATTAAGGGTGTTGCCGAATCTTTTTTTTTCTTTCTTCCTATAGTTCTTCATTGCCGAATATTGGGAAGCAGTGTGACCTTGTTAGAGTCTTGTTCAATCGGCCTAGTAAGAGGTAGGTGTTTGGCCGAATGGCCATTTCTTCCCTTTCTTATGCTTGGTCGATTTTCTGATGTGTTTAAGGGCCGATTTCGGCATCTGTTAGAAGAGAGTTAAATCTTTGGTGGGAAACCGATTGTGTTACAGGGCCTTTGGATTTCGGAAGCAAGCAAGAAGGAGCTTTCTTTCTCTGTTAAGCAATCGGTAAGTGGTGGTAAGAACGGGTGCTTGTATTCGATTTCGTTTAGTTTTCTTTAAGTCAAGTCATTAGGAGATTAACCGTTATTCTTTTCTAGGGTGTGACCGTTTGGTAAAGAGACATTATTGGTTCGGGTTTGGTAGGAAACCAAACCATCTACAAGGTAAAGGTTTAACGCAAACCCCCTTTTTGGTTTATCTATTACGTAGAATGGTTTGAGTGATTAACCACATGTTTGGCCGACTTTAGGAGCAAGATAATCGAGGGGTATAAACCGGTTCTTCGGGATTAAGCGTGCGATCTATCAGGTGTGTAAACTAACACACTTTCTTAACTGAGTAATGTGATAACCTGATTGTGTAAATGAAACAGTGTGGTTGACTGATTTGGTACCCATTAAGGTATGGATACGGATTCGGGTAAGTCCGTTTCATTATGAGATATGTGATGATATGTGATAACATGATTATTGGTGTATATATGTTGAGATGCTATATTAAGCATGTGAGCATGATAGCACGATATTTT
This sequence comes from Gossypium rotundifolium, assembly GCA_025506655.1. Lineage (NCBI taxonomy): Eukaryota > Viridiplantae > Streptophyta > Magnoliopsida > Malvales > Malvaceae > Gossypium > Gossypium rotundifolium. The sequence goes on from CP106728.1 coordinate 150,787,926, forward strand.
GCATTTAGTATGATATGCTATTGGGTGATATGAGAGGAGGGGGAGTATGATATCCGTGTCTTTGGGACCTTTGTGTCTTTGGGACACCGGAGGTTTAGCACCTCCGGTGGTTTGGTACCACAAGCAATATTTTGTGACTTTGGGTCACGGAGGTTTGGCACCTCGGTCTCGTCGATGGGCTTAGCACCACGATGGGTTGGCCCCACGATTGATTATCTGGATTGACGCCAAGTGATTTGGTATCACACGATGGGTTGGCCCCATCACCGGATTTGTGATCGCGGTCACCAAAGGTGATTTGGTATCACACCTGTGTCTTTGGGACACGGAGGTTTGGCACCTCATTGCGACTCGTCCCCGTGGTTTGACACCACCGTGGGTTGGCCCCACTTATGAGTTACGGATTGTCGCTAGTGATTTGGTATCACACGATAGGTTGGCCCCATCATTGGATTATTCGTGACTTTGGGTCACCAAAGGTTTGGCACCACATTATGGATATCGTGACTTTGGGTCACGGTGGTTTAGCACCACCAAAGGGTTTGGTACCACACGGGTAGAGAAGGTGTAATGGATGGTTAGGAACGGTGCATTAATTGTATTGCTTTGCTATGATGTGTGTTAGCATGTTGTATTATCGGGAGGGATTTACACACCGAGTCTTGCGACTCACTCTCTCCTTTGACATTTCAGTGACACTTAGACGCGACATGGAGCCGGGATGGACTCGAGGTGCTCATGCCATGCTTAAATAAGGATTTGCAGACTTTTATAAAATTTGGTACTTAAGCTTATTTATTACTATTTGGTTTTATTTGGGTTTGTAAATGGCCTTTTAAAATTATGTTTTGCTATGGTTATGCTTAAAGTAGATTTTAATATGCCTTAACAAATTAATTGGGTTAAAATGTGCTAAAACTTGGAAAACAACGATTTCAAAACTACAAAAGCGACATTTTAAACTATACCATCGGGTATCACACTAAGATTTGGAATGAAGGGGACTCAAATGTTTTTCTAACTTAGACTCGATTTTCTACTAAGTCAAAATGTTATAGTAATAATAAGAAACAACTTAAACTTCTAAATGAGATAAACTAGTTTTACCTACACATCCGATTAAGTTTTCAAAATTTCCTGTTTCAAATACACCATCGATTTTAATCAAGCCTACTCGAGTTTTTCTTCAAATACACAATTTAGCAAGTGTTTTCATCAAACATCTAAACTTAAACCTATTTTCTCAAAATCCTTTTCCTGTAACATACCGATTCTTATCGTGGTGTGTTGGCCGGTTTGGGGTGTTACAGGATTGACCAAGTGGATCTTAATAGGAGAAGAAAAGATTTTGGTAAAAGAGTGGAAGAGGTTCTACTAATAGAGAAAAGAAGAAGGAATTTTGGAGAATTTTGGCTATTGTGGCTAGGAGGATTCGGCCAAAGAACAAGAGAAAAAGAGAAAAGAAATAATTTGATAAATTTTTGGCACTTTCTTGCTATATTCAAGCTGATTTGTGAATGCTCCTAAGGTGTCCCAAATTCGGCCAACTCCCCTCTATTGTGATAATTCCCAACCTTTAATTATCACCCAAGAAAACAACTTTTATCTTCCATTTATCCCTTAATCTCCTCTTTAACAAACAAAATAAAAGAAATAAAATATAGTATAGCAACATCACAACTCTTCCAGCCGAAAATTAAAAGGAAAAATAATGCTCATCCTTATCACCTTAAGAGTCCAAAATCAAACCATTACTTCCTCTCCCATTCACACTAGATTTGGAAAAAATAAAACCCCAATTGCTGCTCCGTTGGTTCGAACATAAGACCTCACTGCCGCAGCCCCCCTTACAACGCCCCATACCACTCTACCACCTTGACTTTCATGCTCTTAAACCTCACTATTTAATTTTTAAAGCCTTCATACCTGGCCCCCTTTCCTTTAACGCCAAAAAGCCCAAAAAATAAAACACATTCCCCATTTGTAACTCCCAAGAGTCGAACCCAAGACCTGCCCATTCGTCACCCCTAAGCCTTTAAGTGGCGCATGAAAGCCACTTTGCCAATTAACTCTTTTTGTTAAGCTTCACCCGAAATTTTACTTAACCCTTTTCTCACCTAATTTCCTCCTTTTAAGCACTTAAAAAGAAATTTCAGCCCTAAGTCAGACCTAGCTCGGGGCTATGACTAGACCCTAAAACATGTCTAGCAAACATAGAATTCATTTCTTCAAGCAAACAGATGGGAAAATAATTAAATTACAAATGACCCCTAATTTAGGATGTTACAGTTTTACCCCCCTTAAAAAGAATTTCGACCTCGAAATTACCTGGATCAGAAGAGTTGGGGGTATTGCTACCGCATCACATCCTCGGGTTCCCATGTGGCCTCCTCCGTACCATGATTTCGCCATAACACCTTTACCAAAGGCACTAACTTCCTTCTCAAAACCTTGACATCTCGATCCAAAATCTGTACCGGCTCCTCCTCGAAAGATAAGTCCGAGTTCACTTCAATTTCCTCAACCGGAACAACGTGTGAGGGATCTGATCGATAGTGCCTCAGCATCGAAACATGGAAGACATCATGGATCGACTCAATTCCACGGCAACTCAAGTTGGTAAGCTACGGTTCCACACGCTTCAACACCGTATGGTCCGATGAATCTAGGGCTTAGCTTGCCCTTCCGCCAAACCTCAAGACCTTCTTCCAAGGGATACCTTCAAGAAAACCTTATCCCCCACTGCATACTCAACATCTCTGCGCTTAAGATCGGCGTAGGATTTTTGCCTGTCCGATGCCTCCTTCAAACGAGCCTGAATTACTCAAACCTTATCCTCCGTCTCTGCCACTAACTCTGGACCCAACATTTGTCGCTCTCTCAACTCCGTCCAACATGTTGGAGTACGGTATTTTGACCATACAGCGCCTCATACGGTGTCATCTGAATACTCGCTTGATAACTATTATTATAAGCGAACTCTGCCAAAGGTAGATACTCCTCCCAACTACCACGAAAGTCCAAAACACAGCCCCTTAACATATCTTCCAATACTTGAATAACCCTCTCAGATTGTCCATCAGACTGTGGGTGAAAAGCCGTGCTGAAATTCAACTTCGTGCCTAGCTCCTGATGTAAAGCCTTCCAAAATCTCGACGTAAATCGAGGATCTCGATCTGAGATAATGGACACCGGTACTCCATGCAACCGCACTATCTCTGCTATATACAGCTTGGCTAATCTTTGAAATGAGTAGTCAACCTCACCAGATGAAATGGGTGACTTAGTCAATCGGTCTACTATCACCCAAACGGATCTTTCTTCTTGGGCGTGAGGGAAGCCCACTTATGAAATCCATAGTAATCTCCTCCCATTTCCACCGGGATCTTTACCTACAGTAATAGCCCCGATGGCAATTGATGCTCACCTTAACTTGCGGCATGTCGACACTTGCCCACTAACTCGGCACTTCCCGCCTGCACTCGCCACCAAAACCGCCTCCCTTAAATCTCGATACATCTTGTCGCTTCCGGATGCATAGTGTACGCCGCTATGAGCTTCCTTAAGGATTCGCTGCCTCAACTCATCATCCTTAGGCATGCATACTCTCCCCTGAAAGTACAACACTCCATCACTGCCCAAGCTGAAACCTTTGGCCTCTCCTTTCTGTACTTGTAACCTCCGAGTATTCAAAGCTTCATCGATCATCTGTCTTTCTTTGACCTCATTAATCCAAGAAGGCTTCACTTGCAATTCTGCCAAAAGGCTCCCATCCTCATAGAGACTTAGATGAGCAATCATTGCTCGCAAATCCGCTACCACCTTTTGGCTCAATGCATCAGCTACCACATTAGCCTTCCCCGGATGGTATTTGATCGAGCAGTCGTAATCCTTCAATAGCTTAATCCACCTCCGCTGCCTCAGATTTAAATCTTTCTGAGTTAGGAGGTACTTCAGACTTTTGTGATCTGTGTACACTACCGATTTCTCCCCATACAGGTAGTGCCTCCAGATTTTCAAGGCAAACACCACAGCAGCCAATTCCAAATCATGTGTCAGATAGTTAACCTCGTGAGGCCTCAGTTGTCGTGGCGCATAAGCGACCACCTTCCCTTCTTGCATCAGCACACACCCTAAACCAGTATGCGATGCATCACAATATACAGTGAATTCCTTTCCTGCCTCTGGCTGAATCAAGACTGGTGCTTCTGTCAAAATCCTCTTCAACTTATCGAAACTCTCTTGCTGCTTCTCAGACCATACAAACGGAACTCTTTTCCTTAGCAGCTTAGTCAATAGTGCTGCGATTAAGGAGAAATTTTCCACAAATCTTCGGTAATATCCTGCCAACCCCGAAAACTCTAAATTTACATAATGACTTGGGTGGTTTCCACTCTAATCTGCCTCAATCTTACGGGATCCACCCCGATGCCCTCAAATTGAAACTACATGCCCGAAAAGTTACCTCCTTAAGCGAACTCACACTTCTTTGAATTTGGCGTACAACCTGCTTTCTCCCTTAGAACTTGCAAAACCACATGAAGATGTGCGTCATGCTCCTCCTCGGACTTGAGTACACCAAAATGTCGTCTATGAAGACCACGACGAACCGATCCAGATAGGGTTGGAAAACCCGCTCATCATGTCCATAAATGCGGTGCATTCGTCAAACCAAAAGGCATTACCGTAAACTCGTAGTGCCCATACCGAGTACGAAATACCGTCTTATGGACATCAGCCTCCTTCACCTTAAGCTGATGGTACCCTGACCTAAGGTCAATCTTAGAGAACACCGATGCTCTTTTGAGTTGATCGAACAGATCATCAATCCTGGGCAAAGGATACCGGTTCTTTATTGTCAACTTGTTCAGTTTTTGATAGTCTATACACATCCTCATTGTCCCATCCTTCTTCTTGACAAAAAGCACTGGAGCTCCCCAAGGCGATACACTTGGTCGGATGAACCCTCTATCCAACAATTCCTAAATCAGCGCCTTCAACTCTACCAATTCTTTCGGTGCCATTCGATACGGAGCTATAGATACCGGCGCAGTTTCGGGTAATAGATCTATACCAAATTCAATCTCGCGGTCCAGAGGTAGACCCGGAAGTTCATCTGGAAACACATCAACATAGTCCCTTACAGTCCGGACATCTCTCACAGCAACATCCTTAGCTTCCAAAGCACAGGCATGCACCACATAAGCCTCACAACCCTTCTTAACCATCTTTTTCGCCTTCAACGCAGAAACTAGATTAGACAGGTAATCTCTCCTTTTACCTATCATCACCAACTCATCACCTTCCACGGTCTTTATTACCATGCACTTAGTCATGCAATCCGTGCTAGCTCGATACTTTAGTAGCCAATCCATCCCGAGTATTAGGTCGAACTCCCAGAATGGTAGTTCCATCAAGTCAGCCAAGAACACGACCCCTTGAAGTTCTAGGGGTACGTTTCTATAGAGTTTACTTACTTCTACAGAGTGACCTAGGGGGCTTAATACAGTCATCCTCCTAGAAGTAAGCTCAGAGTCTAAGTGTAGGGTTTTCACTACGCTACTAGCAATGTACGAGTGAGTCGAGCCAATGTCAATCAAAGTACTATAGGGTACACCAAAGATCAAAAACATACCGGTTATGACGTCCGGTGCATCGCCCTCCTCCTGATGCCTCGCGACATAGACCACACCAGGTTGCCTACCCTCAGTACCACCGGTACCTCCCCTCGGTGCCTCACGACCTCTGCCAGCACCATTACCTCCTCTTCCTGCACCACGACCTTTCTGTGGCTGTTGGTTATCCCTCCTGTTCGGTGCATATTCCTGACCCTCTGATCTCAGTCTAGCTGCCTTTTTCAGACAGTCTCTAACTCGATGCTCCATGGACCTACACTCGAAGCATCCCCGATTACCATTCTAACACTCCCCCGTGTGAGATTTTCCACACCGAGCACACCGTGACGGCCATTGAGAATTAGCGGCGGCTGAAGCAGCCAGCAGCTTGATCGCACCCACCAAACCTCGTCCTCTTCTGCGATTACAGAGAACCTTGAAGATCCAGAGCTCCTCTTATTCCAATTCCTATCCCGATTTAAATCTAACCGACTGCCTTACCCTTCAAAGAACCTTTGATTTCTCCACTAAGACAATGAACTCCCATTCCTGTTGTGGAGCTATCATCATCCTCACCATCATCCTCGGCCGCCTTCGAATCTAACACATTGTTCATGCTCGGTACCCACAATACCACGAGCATACCTACTCAATCAGAGAAATTTGGCCTCATACTCCGCCACCGTCTTATTGCCCTGAACCAGATTCAAGAAAGCTTTCCGCTGTGCATCCACGTAGCTAGCTCCTATGTACTTCTTTTGGTAGGCGGCCTTAAAGAATTCCCACGTGAGATCCTCCGCTATCGCTCCATCTCTTACGATGAGCCACCACTGATATGACTCATCCCGAAGCAGAGAGATGACACCCTTCAACTTCTCCTCAGCTATGAAATCCAGGTCACCCATAATCCTTTCAGTCGATTCCAACCAATATTCCGCCGCACTGGGTGCCACTCCAGAAACTCCCCTAAACACCTCCGCTCCATTAGTCCGGAGTCGTTCAACCACAGATTTTTGGCTTCCTGCACCCGCACCTGCCTCAGCAACACGTTCTAACACTCGTAGCACCGCTTGGGATACTACGTTGTTACCACCAGTCTGATCTTGAAACTCAATTTTCGCCGCCGACAGATCCGGCATCTCATTACCAGACCCATGACCAGACCCTGCTGGCTCAGACAAGGTCATCCTACCCCTACCACGACCACGGGGCGGACATCTACGACCTCTTGTACTCATAATTCTCGTTTGCGTCTATCTGTTTAAGAATTTTATGCATTAGTACCTTTGTTTCACTTGATTATCCGCGAAGAAATTTTATGATAGGAGTTTAAGGAGTGGTTCTTTCATATTCATACAAGCACACAGTCTTTCTATTCATTCATTCAAAGAGACATTGTAGTTTTCATTGTGATTGGTTTTTCACTACCCAGTGGTATTTTCATAATTTTTCCTACAGGGGTATTTTTGTAATTTTTCAAAAATAAAAGTTCTCGGATGATTTTGTCATAAATTATTTTGGAACTCTTAAATTCCCGGGTATTTTGAGAAATTTTAAAATCTGGGGGTATTTCGGTAATTTTGGACCTCAGGGGTATTTCGGTAATTTTTCACAAATCAAGGAGAATTTGAAAAATTTAATAAATCAGGGATATTTCAAAAGTTGTAAAACTTGATGATTCTTTTTGAGAATTGCATTTTCCAAAACAGTGATGTTGCAAAATTTAAAAATCAGGGTTATTCTGGTAATTTTGTTGATTAGGGGCAATTTTGTAATTTTACCACTAGGGGCATTTTAGTAATTTTCCATAAAAAGATTTCCAAAATTTGGTTCTAATGGATTTCACAAAAGAAGGATATTTTGAAAATTTTCTATTTGGAAATTTTTCATACGGAGGGTACTTTGGTAATTTACAAACCAGGGGTATTTTGGTCTTTTTTTTAAAACAAGGTTTTAATTACTTCAAAAACAAAACGGCTAGTCCCTTTCGGGTTTTAGTTATCAAGTTTAGCCTGTGAGTGTGTCGTCTCAGCTAGAATGAACCGTCATTACGCACCAGGTAGGATTCAAGTGAGTAGGAGGTGAGTCACTAGATCGCTTAAATACTGTGCTCCCACCGAATCCAATCCTAGACATGCGTATAACGATTGCCACATCCCTTGCTCAATGAAAACTCACAGGGTTGTTTAGGGAATTATTAAATCTTATGCATTGTTTGTTGGGGCATGCTAGCCCTAGGGTTCAACAATTCCTTATTCTAATAATCTACGTTCCCAATTTACCCCTCTACCCCTATCAAATATTCAAAAAAATAGATAGAAGTACTTACCTAGGCGGATTGGTGCCGGAGACTTGGTGCCATGCTGTTCAAGCCATAAACAGTTTTCCAAAACATTCCAATAAGGCCTACTAATAAAAACAAAACATTTTGGGCCTTGGGCCCTCACAGCCGAGTTTTGAACCGGGCTCTGATACCAAAAATGTAACACCCCAAACCCGGCCCATGAGTCCTGACTGGATCTGGTATGTCACGGAGTAAAACGATTTGAAGTAATTTAAGTGTCTGGTGAAAATTTGATAAAATTTGGCTAAGGTATTAGAACAGTGTTTGAAAACTCAGTTGAGATTATTTTTATAAACATAGTTGTGTTGATAAATCCTTTGAAAACATTTGATCATGTAAGTTTTAAAATTTGTCAAGGTTATAGTTGACTTGGTGTATTTTGTTACCCGATGGTAACATCTTTGAAAACCCGTAGAAGTTGTTAAGTTTGAAAAAGTTACTTTTAACCGGTTCACTTAACATTTATAAATTTCATTTGTAACATAACAAAAGTAAAATAAAACAATAAAATAAACATCCAAGTAATAATTAGCGGCCTTATTACAACCCAAAATAAAAAGACTTAGAAAATAAATGAACTAAAACTGATTTAAATAAAGTTCCAAATCGAGAAACAAGCATGGCCGCCTCTAGTCCTCTCCTACCCATCTCTGCGATCTACTCATCTCGTAAAATAGTATGGGAAGGGTGAGTCACCAAGACTCAGGTGTGTAAATCCCCCACCTGGAAAATACAACTCATACACAATTCATTAATAGACATGCAACATGCAACCCAACTAACCATCCGCATCCTTTAACTACCCCGTGTGGTCAAAACCACCGGTGGTCAAAACCACCGTGACTAGAGTCACAATTCAAATGATGGGGCCAACCCATCGTGTGGTCAAAACCACCGATGACCATAGGTCACAAATATCATAATGTGGTCAAAACCACCGGTGGTACCAAACCACCGGGACTTAGTCACAATTTAACAACAAGGTGGTCAAAACCACTAGTGACCGAAGTCACAATAAATCTGATGGGGCCAACCCATCTTGTGGTCAAAACCACTGGTGACAGTCCATAAAAATCATCCCCCTCCTCTCATCAATCCCACCATCATCATGCTTACATATCAATTATCATATATCATGCATCTATGTATAGCGTAGCATTTAACATCATGTGATGGCATACTCAAACATACATCATAGTCAAAGTAATAGGGGACTTACCCGGAAACCATGCTTATGCCCACAAGCAAATTACTACCAAAAAGATAAAAAGGCAACCATATGGCAATGTTAATTAATAAAGTGTGTAAAGAGTTTTACACACCTATTACTATCAAAATTCCTAGATCCCGAAGATTCGATCTACGATGCTAGATCCCTTGACCTATATTCGGCCAACAACAGGGTTAGGGACTTAGGCCTATTCGGCTAAACCAAATAATCCCGAAGGATACGATGTACTCGAAATAACACTCACCTTGGTTACTGATTTGGTCTCCTACCAAATCCCGAAGCCTTTGTTGCCTTGGCCGATTAGCCCCTAAATCTATGGCACAGAATCGATTATACATGGATACCCAAAAATGGCCTTTGGCTGAATATAACTATTCACTTACCACACTTACTGAAATCCCGAAATTATCACTTAACTTGTCGAGATCCCTACCAAAACACTTGTTAGAATCGGCTTGCACAATCACACATAATCAAGGCCTATGGCCGAATGTTACTTACCACCCTATCTTAGGAAAACAAATCCCAAAAGCTTCCTTCAATCAGCTATGGCTTCCCTACAATCGATTTAACCGCATTAATACAAGTCATAGGCCATTCGGCCATAATCTCGAACCTAAAAGAGGGTATCGCCCCTTACCTTGATAATTATATCGGCCCTTAAACACCACAAGTCAGCACCACTTGGTGTTGTGAGGGGGTTCGGCTACCTTTAAGGAGGAGAAGATAACCGAATGCTAGAGTGAAACAACACCTTTCTTTAAGGGGGATTCGGCCAAGTGGATCTTAATAGGAGAAGAAAAGATTTCGATAAAAGAGTGGAAGAGGTTCGGCTTAAAACACCCCACACCCGACCCACGAGCCTGAACCGGATCTGGTATGTTCCTTAAGTAAACCAGTTTTCAAGAATTTTCGTTACTTAGAAAATTTGTATAATTTTCCAAAAAAAAATGTTGTTGTGGATTGGGCTCAGATTGGGAACCCATTTAATCTATTTGAAAATCCAATTTTTATTAAGGTGACAAAATAATTTTTAAGGTTTATAAAAAAAAATATATCTCTTTAAGCTTTAGTCATAATAGTTCGTAACATAACAATTTAAAGTAAAGCAGAATAAGAAAAATCCACTGGGCCTTATGGCCTTATTACATCAAGTAAAACCCCAAAAAATAATAAAGTCCAAATCGAATAAAATCTTCAAATGAAACATGGCCACCTCAAGGTCTACTCTAGTCACGATCACATCCTTCATCATCACAAAATATTTCCCACAACAGGTGAGTCAATAGACTCAATGTGCACACAAGACTAACATTCAACAAGTCGCATACATGTTCATATCAAATTCATATTCATATAAAATAAATGATGATGCAACCCAAACCCAAGCCTAATGGTCCATCCGCTACACACCACCAGTACATGCCGGACACACACCGGGGCTACTAAGTCAACCCTCCATCCGCTACACACCATCGAAGGCGATCATTGCAATGATGTGCTCATCGCCCATATAATTTGTGTCATTAGACACCATATTCAAATAATGTAACCGGTTACCAAATTCAGATAATGTAACCGAGTTACCATATTCAAATTTTGTGACCGTAGTCACCATATTCCATTGGTGAGACCGAAGTCAACACCTTCTTCCCCTTTCACATAGATCCCAAATGCCCCATAAATTTTATATCATGCACAACATACTTATTTCCACATTCATATATATATATTTTCACATGTTATAAAATAACATATTTCATAATCCTATCAGAAGTAGGAAACGTGCACGAGTACTTTTGTACCACATTAGGGTACTTAGCCATATTCACATTCTTACGTATAATCATATAATTAATATTTGCCATATAACGTATTGAAGGTTAGTATGGGTACACACCTGATTCGTTTAATGGACTCTTTGAGATCCCGAAAATCCTGATCTAACTTTAGATCCTATATTCGGCCCATCATACAAAAACACATTAATAGCCTTTTCGCTTTTAAAACCAAATCCTAATAGGAATGTTATTACTAATACTTACCTTGCTTGCCGATTTGATTGATGATCAAATCCCGAAGATTTATGTTCTTCTCCCTTAGAATCGGCTAACCATTAAATCCATCGATTTGATTAGTCTCTGGTTAAAACAAATAGATCTAGACATTTATGAGAGAACCTTGGCCGATTATAACTACTTACCTTATGATGAGATTCCCAAAATCGGTTCCTTGCTCCCTTAATGATGTAGAAATTCCTAAAATTCATATGTTAGATCTGATCTAACTTTAATAAATAAAATTTGGCCTTTGGCCGATTGTGCCTCACCTTAAATTCCTTGAATCTGAAATCCCGAAACTCTTCCTTTGATATTCGGCCATGAGACATAAAAAAGGTTATTTCTTAGATCTTAATTAAAAGAATTAGAAGAACAAGAATTAATTGTTCTTACCTTAATGCCTCAGTCGATTGCACCTCTTACTTAGACTCACAAAGATTCGGCTATGGAGATTTAACAGGGATCAAAAGAAAAGGGTTTTGACTTAACAATGACAAAGGAGAGGAGAAGAAAAGATGGAGTCTTTGCTTGGTAAAAATTTCGGCAGAGAGAATAGGGGCTAGGGAATTTTCGGCACACTTAAGAAAAGATGAGAGAAAAGCCTTTAACTCTCCTTCTTCAACCGAAATTACTAGGCCAAGAGTCCTTGACTTGGCCACCACCCTTCCTTGTGATAATATTATCTCTTTTATTAAAGAATAAAAGTGTTTAATCCATCATTTATCTCCTCAATTAAAATCCTTTATTTATCACTTAATTTATCAAGTTTTAATGAAGTAAAACTCCTCCTTTCTAGAATTAGGTGCCGTCCACCTCAAATTTCCGGAAGCAAAATTAAAACTTTCATTATTTGCTTCCCAAGTGACTCGAACTCGTGCCCATTCCTCTTACACATGGCGCCATTTCCATAGGCCTTAAGTGACACCTTCAGCCACTTTTCCAAGCCTGTTTGTGTGTCAAATCTCACCAACTTTTTCTTTTAAGGCCCTCTTCCCTTATTTCCTATTTTGAACTTTAAATTTTGACATTTCTCGATCATTTCTAAGTTTCATAAAATTTTGATCGGCTCAGAACTTGCCATTTCTCTTACATGTTCAAGTTTTCAAAATGTTCAGGTTTCCAAAATGTTCAAGTTTCCAAAATGTTCAAGTTTCCAAAATGTTCAGGTTTCCAAAATGTTCAAGTTTCCAAAATGTTCATGTTTCCAAAATGTTCAGGTTTCCAAAATGTTTCCATTTTTATGCATTTCCAGGTTTCCAAAAATATCAAAATTTATTCTTAGTGCTTAAACTTGTCATTTCATACAATTAAACCGAAAATGCATAGGCCCTTTTCAGATGTTATAGTTCTACCCCCTTTAAAAAAATTTCGTCCCCGAAATTTCCTAACTAAAATAGTTGAGGGTATTGCTGTCGCATGGTCTCTTCTGGCTCCCACGAAGCTTCTTCCGATCCATGATTGTGCCATAAAACTTTGACTAGAGGCACTGTCTTCCTTCGTAGTACCTTCACATCACGCTCCAAAATCAATCGGTTCTTCCTCATAGGATAACCGCCTTAGCTCCACTTCTTCAACAGATACCACATGCGACGGATCCGATCGGTAGCGACGTAGCATGGATACATGAAATACGTCGTGCATCTGCTGTAATTCTAGTGGCAACTCTAATTGGTATGCCACTGGCCCAACTCGTTTCAGTACTCGATAAGGCCCTATAAACCTTGGGCTTAACTTCCCTTTTCGACCGAACCTCATTACCTTCTTCCAAGGCGAGACTCTCAGGAATACTTGGTCTCCTACTTCAAACTCGATTTCCTTCCGCTTAAGGTCTGCGTATGACTTCTGCCTATCAGAGGCTTCCTTCAACCGTGCCCGAATTAACTCAACCTTCTCTTTGATTTCTGCCACTACTTCTAGTCCCAAAACTCGACGTTCTCCTAACTCGGTCCAACAAGTAGGTGTTCTACACTTCCTTCCATACAATGCTTCGTAAGGTGCCATCCTAATGCTAGCTTGATAGCTGTTGTTGTAGGCGAACTCAGCTAAAGGCAAGTAATCTTCCCAACTTCCTCGAAAATCCATTACACAGCCTCTCAACATAACCTTCAACACTTGTATAACCCGCCGGTCGCCTGTCGATTGTGGATGAAAAGTCAGAGTGAAGTCTAACTTCGTGCCTAAAGCTTGATGAAGTGCCTTCCGTAATCGAGACGTAAACCTTGGGTCTCTATCGAGATGATCGACTTTGGTACTCCATGTAACCTCACAATCTACGCCACATATAACTTAGCCAACTTCAAGAGAATAATCCATTCTTCTCGGGATAAAATGTGCGGACTTGGTCAAACAAATCCACAATCACCCATACCGAGTCCTTCTTAGTAGGCGTGAGGGAAGCCCACTAACGAAGTCCATGGTAATTCTTTCCCACTTCCATTGGGGAACTTCGATTGGTTGAAGCAATCCCGATGGGACTTGGTGTTCACCTTAACTAGTCGACACGTCAAACATTTCCCCACAAATTCAGCCACCTCTCGTTTGAGATCAGACTACCAAAATCGTTCCTTAGATCTCTATACAGCTTGATGCCTCCGGATGCATAGCATAAGGGCTACCATGCGCTTCTCGAAGAATCCTTTGTCTCAGCTCCTTATCTTTCGGCATACAGACCTTTCCCTTGTAGCACAATACTCTTTCATCATTGATGCCATAGTCCTTTAATCCTCATTGCGGTACTTGCTGTAAATTAGTACTTAAGTCCTTATCAACCAACTGTCCCTCTTTCACCTCCTTCAGCCAGGTGGGCTTGACTTGCAATTCTGCCAACAGGCTTCCATCGTCATACAGACTTAAGTGAGCGAACAAAGCCCGTAGATCCGACACAACCTTCCTACTCAGGGCATCAGCTACCACATTCGCCTTGCCCGGATGATATTCTATCGAACAGTCGTAGTCCTTCAGCAATTCCACCCACCTTCGTTGCCTCAAGTTCAACTCCTTCTGAGTCAATAGATACTTAAGGCTCTTGTGGTCTGTGTAGATAACCGACCTTTCTCCATAAAGGTAGTGCCTCCAAACTTTAAGGGCGAAAACCACTGCTACTAGCTCTAAATCATGGGTTGGGTAGTTAACCTCATGAGGCCTTAGCTGCCGTGACGCATAAGCGACCACTTTACCCTTTTGCATTAGTACACAACCTAACCCCGTATGCGAAGCGTCATAGTACACCACAAAATCTTTTCCTGCCTCCGTTGAATTAACACTGGAGCTTCCGTCAACACCCTTTTAAGCTTTTCAAAGCTCTCATGCTGCTTATTAGTCCATTCGAAGGGTACTTCCTTTATTAGCAACTTTGTTAAAGGCGCGGCTATTGACGAGAATCCTTCCACAAACCTTCTGTAATAGCCTGCCAAGCCTAAGAAACTTCGAATTTCAGCCACGGACCTAGATGGTTTCCAATCCAACACTGCTTTGATCTTCCTAGGATCCACTCTTATTCCTTCTGCGGATACCACATGTCCTAAGAATGCCACCTCCTTAAGCCAAAATTTGCACTTGCTGAATTTGGCATAAAGCTTCTTCTCCCTTAACACTTTCAACACAACTCGGAGATGCTCATCATGCTCCTCCTCCGACTTTGAGTACACCAAAATATCGTCGATGAACACAACGACGAACCTATCCAAGTAGGGTTGGAAAACCTGATTCATCATATCCATGAACGCGACTGGAGCGTTCGTCAACCTAAACGGCATCACTACAAACTTGAAGTGGCCATATCTTGTCCTAAAAGCGGTCTTATGGATGTCAGCCTCCTTCACCTTCAACTGATGATATCCCACCTTAAGTCGATCTTTGAAAATACTGCGGCCCCCTTTAGCTGATCGAACAAGTCATCAATCCTTGGCAAAGAATACTTGTTCTTAATGGTCAGCTTATTCAACTGACGGTAGTCTATGCACATACGCATAGTTCTATCCTTCTTCTTCACAAATAGGATCGGTGCTCCCCACGGAGACACACTGGGTCGGATGAACCCACGATCCAATAGTTCTTGGATTTGAGCCTTGAGCTCCACTAACTCCTTTAGCGCCATTCGGTATGGAGCGATTGACACAGGAGCTGTTCCGGGTAGCAAATCAATTCCAAATTCTACCTCCCTGTCTGGGGGTATTCCCGGTAATTCCTCTAGAAACACATCCACGAAGTCCCTTACCGTCCTAACTCCATTAATACCTTCTTCCTTCCTACCTATCGCACTTACGAAGGCTAGGAATGCCTTGCAACCTTTCTTAACCATCTTATCGACCTTCGATCAAAGGTTTAAACTACGTTAGACAAGTAGTTCCTCTTTTCTCGATCATTACTACCACTTCATCCTCCGGGTTCTTAGTTCCATACGCTTAGCCAAGACAATCCAATACGGCTTGGTGTTCTACTAGCCAATCCATTCCGAGTATAAGTTCAAATTCTCTGAAGGGTAACTCCATTAAATCTGCTCGAAAGTTCACTCCCTGAATTTCTAAGGGCACATTTTGAAAGATCTTGTCTACCACAATAGTTTGACCTAATGGGCTTACTACAGTCATCTGTCTATCAGAAAGTTCAGAGTCTAGGCCTAGTGTTTCCACTACACTACTTGCAACATAGGAATGGGTCGAGCCCACATCAATTAGAGCAAAATAGGGTTTGTCAAAAATAAAAATGTACCGGTTATTACATCCGACGCGTCACCATCTTCCCTTCGGTGAACCGCATAAACTAAACCCGGTTGCCTTGCATCGGTATTAGTAGTACCTCGGCCCTGTGTTCCACGGCCTCTGCCAGCACCACTACCTCGGTTATTCAACCACGATCCCGCTGAGGTCATCGTCCGCTCTACCGGTCTGCTAGCATTCTGAACTATCGGTCGGCTCTCGTCTCGTTGCTTGGGACAATCCTTAAGCATATGGTCCTTGGATCCACACTTGAAACATCCTCCCGTCTTTCTCCAACACTCTCCTATGTGCTTCTTTCCACAATGCTCACAAGGGCGATACTGCCAGCCCGTACCAGCCTGCTGATTCTGTGGCCCATCAACCCTAGGCCTCTTGTGACCCTTTCCAGATGGCCCAAATCCTCTTTTGGCCTTATTCCTATCCACGGTCTGCTTAGTAGCGTCCTTAATCCCGTCGGCCACCTTGGCCTTTTCCACCAAAGCCGAGAATTTTTACTCCTGATGCGGTGCTATCAACAGTCTCAGATCGTCCCTCAGTTCATCCTCAAAACGGACACAGCGTTCATGCTCAGTTGTCACTACCCCTCGAGCATAGCGGCTCAACCTCAGAAATTCCGCCTCATATTCTGCGACAGACTTACTCCCTTGTACCAACCCTAGAAAAGCCTTCCTTTGTTCATCTCAGATACCTGGTTCCCACATACTTCTTCTGAAATGCCTCTAACATACTCCCGGTCAAATTTTCATCGTGGTACCATCCCGACAGTTAACCACCATCGATACGCTTCATCGCGTAACAATGCCACCATCCCTTTCAACTTTTCCTCTGAGTCGATCGAGCTCATCCATGATACGCCGTTGCTTCCAACCAAGACTAACCTGACTTGGGTGCCACATTAGATACTCCTAACATTTCACTCCATTAGCTCGAGCCGCTCAGAACGGACTTTCGATTTCTGAATTTCCTCCCGCACCGCCACCAATTCCAAAACTCGCAAAGATAGCTCATGACACAATATCTTCCCCGTCGGCCTGCCTGCTCCGCATTAACATTAATAAATGGTGGTGGTGGTGGTGGCATTTCATTGTCGGACCCTTGACCCAACCTAACGGGTTTCGACACGGTCATCCTTCCTCTACCTCGACCACGACGACCACGTCCTCTAGAGCTCATTTTCTAGCGTCGAGATCTGATTAAGAAATTTTATGGATTAGTCATTGTTCCACTTATTTACCAGCGAAGGAGTTTTATGAAAATGGATTTAAGAGTGGTTCTTTCGTATTCATACAAACACACAGTCTTTTCCATTCATTCATTCCATCAAACAACTATGAACTTTTGTTCATTCAGAGAAATGTTGTAGTTTTCGTTGTTGTTGTTTTCCACTACCCAGGGGTATTTTCGTAATTTTGTCCTACAAGGGCATTTTCGTAATTTTTTAGAAGAAAAACGTTCCTTGGTGTTTTTGTCAAAAATTAATTTGAAAATTTCAAAGTCTCGGGGTAATTTGGAAAAAATTTGAAATCCGAGGGTATTTCGATAATTTTCGACCTCAGGGGTATCTTGGTAATTTTTCTCAAATCAGGGTAAATTTGTAAAATTTTATAAGTTAAGGATATTTCAAAAGTTGTAAAACTTTGAGGGTTATTTTTGAAAATTGTTCCTCTAAAAATGGGGATGTTGCAAAAATTTTGGAAATTAGGGTCATTTTGGTAATTTTGTAAGTTAGGGGCAATTTTGTAATTTTTCCAAAATCAAGGTATTTTGATATTTTACAAATTAGGGTTTTTGAATGTTTACAAAATAATGAAATTTTGGTAAAGCTGTTGAGTAGTTGAACATTTTATAAACCAAGGGCATTTTGGTAATTTCACCCCTAAGGGCATTTTTGTAATTTTCGCAAATCAGGAGTTTTTCAGAAGATGTTGTAAAAATAATTTTCTCAGATTTAAAAGAAAGTTTTAAAAGTTTGAAAAACTAGGGTTTGTTGTTTTGTTCTCTCTTTTTTTTAAAACATGGCTAGTTCCCTTTCGGGTTTAGTCATTATGTTTAGCCTATGTCCGAGCCCTCTTGGTCAAGGTGAACCAAAACTACGCACTGTGCGGGATTCGTGTGGAGAGGAGGTGAGTCACGCGATCGCTTAAATACCAAGCTCCCACCGAAACCATTCCTAGACATGCGCATGAGGTTGCCACACCACCGAGCCCTCCGAGTTAGGGTGAACTGCTACGCACTGTAGGATTCTGCAAGAGGAGGTGAGTCACTAGGACTGCTTAAATACCGTGCTCTTCCGAATCCAATCCTAGACATGCGTACAAGGGTTACCACACCTTAGCTCGATGACTTAGCCATAGGTTTGTTTAGTGCTTTAAGTCTTATGTGGTTTTGTGTTTGAGTAGTCTAATCCTAGGTTCAAGTTCCTATCATTCTATTCTACGTTCCATGCCTTTTCTACCCTTAAACAGCTCATAAATCACGTAATCACACATAGAGTTAGGGGTACTTACGGTGGATCATGGGTTTGGAGACTTAGGGGCCATGCCGAAGCTCCTTATTTTCAAAGAAAATCATTTGGGCTCAATTCAAAACGTTTTGGGCCTTAGCCCACAGTGCCGAGAGTTTAAAACTGGGCTCTGATACCAAATTGAAACACCCCACACCCAGCCCACGAGCCTGAACCGGATCTGGTATGTTCCTTAAGTAAACCGGTTTTTAAGAATTTTCGTTACTTAGAAAATTTGTATAATTTTCCAAAAAAAATGTTGTTGTGGATTGGGCTCAGATTGGGAACCCATTTAATCTATTTGAAAATCCAATTTTTATTAAGGTGACAAAATAATTTTTAAGGTTTATAAAAAAAAAATATATCTCTTTAAGCTTTAGTCATAATAGTTCGTAACATAACAATTTAAAGTAAAGCAGAATAAGAAAAATCCACTGGGCCTTATGGCCTTATTACATCAAGTAAAACCCCAAAAATAATAAAGTCCAAATCGAATAAAATCTTGGATGAAACATGGCCACCTCAAGGTCTACCGTCCCGGTCAAATCCTTTGCTCATCACCAAAATATTTCCCACAACGGGTGAGTCAATGACTCAATGTGCATACAAGACTAACATTCAACAAGTCGCATACATGTTCATATCAAATTCATATTCATATAAAATAAATGATGATGCAACCCAAACCCAAGCCTAATGGTCCATCCTCTACACACCACCCGCACTGCCGACACACCGTGGGGACTACTAAGTCAACCCTCCATACGCTACACACCATCGAGCGGTCATTGCAATGATATGCTCATCGCCCATATAATTTGTGTCATTAGACACCATATTCAAATAATGTAACCGGGTTACCAAATTCGATAATGTAACCGAGTTACCATATTCAAATTTTGTGACCATAGTCACCATATTCCGCTTAGTGAGACCAAGTCAACACCTTCTTCCCTTTCACATAGATCCCAAATGCCCCATAAATTTTATATCATGCACAACATACTTATTTCCACATTCATATATATATTTTCACATGTTATAAAATAACATATTTCATAATCCTATCGAAATAGGAAACGTACCCTGAGTACTTTTTGTACCACATTAGGGTACTTAGCCATATTCACATTCTTACGTATAATCATATAATTAATATTTGCCATATAACGATTGAAGGTTAGTATGGGTACACACCTGATTCGTTTAATGGACTCTTTGAGATCCCGAAAATCCCGATCTAACTTTAGATACTATATTCGGCCCATCATACAAAAACACATTAATAGCCTTTTCGCTTTTAAAACCAAATCCTAATAGGAATGTTATTACTAATACTTACCTTGCTTGCCGATTTGATTGATGATCAAATCCCGAAGATTTGTGTTCTTCTTGTAACACCCCTTACCCGTATTCAACGCCGGAATAGGGTACGAGGCATTACCGGAATTACAAATTTATTTATCGACCTTTTATTTCATTTCTTTTTTATATTTGAAACCAATCAAAATTAAACATATTGTCCCTTAAACATATTTATTTTTCTCGTCATGTCTTACTTAAATTTATTACTCGCCTCAACATACTTAATTACCTTGTATTTACATATTAAAGATAATCACATATTTACATATCATGATAAATATCATTCACTTGTCTCTTCTTTATAAACATAAATCAGTTAATTCATCATATTAATATTTCACATACCATCAACTCATATTTCCTTATATCACATAATTAAGTTACACGAACTTATCTAGTTAAATTTGCGTAAATACCAAAATTTAAGGGCATTTTGGTAATTTTTATTTTCATAAATTTTTCAACCGATCTAATCTAAATTAATAATTTCATACTTTCAATAATAAAATAATCCATTTCATGCAATTTGGTCATTTCCAACATTTTTACAAACTAATCATAAAATTTTACTTTTATTCAATTTAGTCCTTGAGCCTAAAACATTACAAATTAGCCATGCTAGCTGAATATTTATACATATTTTCCTCCTCCTCCTCTCCATTCCACATCCTTAATGTATATAACATGCTATAAGTAACATTATAAATAATTTCACTATTTACTCATATGTATATTCAAAACTGTCCATTTGAGTCATAGTTACTAAATTATTTATATCTTGAGTTATAGAACTCGAAATGAAAAACCGTTAATTTTTCCTGAAACTAGACTCACATATATTTATATCATAAAATTTCCAGAATTTTTAGCCTAGCCAATTAGTACAGTTTATTCATCAAATTCACCCCTATTCTGTTGTCTGGCGGTGCTGACCCTTCTTCACTAAAATTAGTTATCTCTTCATACAAGATTTAGATGATGTTCTTGTTTATTTCTATTGAAAATATACTCATTCAGGATTCTAAACATATAAATTTAAGCCCCTAATTATTTTTATTCAATTTTGATGACTTTCTAAAGATAGAACAGGGATCTCGAAATCACTCTGAACCAGTCTTACAAAAATATAAATATCTCAGAATACAGAATTCCTTTGCTTTCCATGTTTCTTTCATATGAAAATAGACTCAATAAGCTTTAATTATATATCTCACTCAACTTCTAATTCAATTTCTACAATTTTTGATGATTTTTCAAAGTTAGACTACTACTGCTGTCCAAAACTATTTTAATGCAAAATGTTAATTATCAAGTTTATAACACCTTTATTTCCTTTCTACAACATTTCCCATTACTTTCTTATTTTCCTTCTCTAACATATCAAGAACATAAAACTTTATATAAGAAAACTCTACATTAACATCATTTCCATGCTTTTACCACAATATCAAACTTAAAATATATTGAAAACATGACGTTCTTACCTTGTTTTATAGATTTCAATCTTTAATTTGATTTTCTCTCCTCCAGCTTCTATTTCTTGAATCAAACTTGATATTCTTGCTCCCCATAGTCTCCTTGTCATCTTTCTCTCTTGATGGCTATGTAAATTCTTTTGAATTCTAAGTGAAAATGGTGGATTTTTGGTGGAAGGACTAATTTATAAAGAAAGCAAAACTTCTTTTCTTTCCCTTCTTCTCACGTTGGTTAGCATGGGAAAGAGATGATGATCATTCATCATCTTTCCTTCCTTATATACTACATAAATAATAATAAAATAATAATAAATAATAAAATATCTTATCAAAATATTAATAAAATAATATTTATCTAATTAAATAATTATAAAATATCATCACTATTATCATTACTTTCTAGATTTCACTTTCTAGATTTCTCTTCTTCTAATTGACCATTTTGCCCTTTGTAATCTTTTTAAATTCCACCCTTGAATCATCACATAATTTGATAAAATTTTGAATTAGTCCTCATAATTCTTTACCTATTCAATTTGGTCCTAATTCATCCATTTCCTTAGTTTCTAGATTATTCCACCCTAAAATATTTACACTATTGGTCCTTAAACTTTTCATATTTACACTTTAACCCTCAAATTTTGAGTATTTACTCTTAGGTAATAAAACTTTTCTCACTTTTACAATTTAATCCTATCTTGAATTAATAATGTAATATATCATAATATATTTCCCAATGTTGACATAATCCGATTTCCCCTTCTCGTCACTTTATTTTCTTATTTTACTATATTAAGGATAATATTTCACTGTAAAAATTTTCGGGGTGTTACACTTCTCCCTTGGAATCGGCAAACCATTAAATCCATCGATTTGATTAGTCTCTGGTTAAAACAAATAGATCTAGACATTTATGAGAGAACCTTGGCCGATTATAACTACTTACCTTATGATGAGATTCCCAAAATCGGTTCCTTGCTCCCTTAATGATGTCGAAATTCCTAAAATTCATATGTTAGATCTGATCTAACTTTAATAAATAAAATTTGGCCTTTGGCCGATTGTGCCTCACCTTAAATTCCTTGAATCTGAAATCCCGAAACTCTTCCTTTGATATTCGGCCATGAGACATAAAAAGGGTTATTTCTTAGATCTTGATTAAAAGAATTAGAAGAACAAGAATTAATTGTTCTTACCTTAATGCCTCAGTCGACTGCACCTCTTACTTAGAGTCACAAAGATTCAGCTATGGAGATTTAACAGGAATCAAAAGAAAAGGGTTTTGACTTAACAATGACAAAGGAGAGGAGAAGAAAAGATGGAGTCTTTGCTTGGTAAAAATTTCGGCAGAGAGAATAGGGGCTAGGGAATTTTCGGCACACTTAAGAAAAGATGAGAGAAAAGCCTCTAACTCTCCTTCTTCAACCGAAATTACTAGGCCAAGAGTCCTTGACTTGGCCACCACCCTTCCTTGTGATAATATTATCTCTTTTATTAAAGAATAAAAGTGTTTAATCCATCATTTATCTCCTCAATTAAAATCCTTTATTTATCACTTAATTTATCAAGTTTTAACAGAAGTAAAACTCCTCCCTTTCTAGAATTAGGTGCCGTCCACCTCAGCCTTCTGGAAGCAAAATTAAAACTTTCATTATTTGCTTCCCAAGTGACTCGAACTCAGGCCCATTCCTCTTACACATGGCGCCATTTCCATAGGCCTTAAGTGACACCTTCAGGCCACTTTTCCAAGCCTGTTTGTGTGTCAAATCTCACCAACTTTTTCTTTTAAGGCCCTCTTCCCCTTATTTCCTATTTTGAACTTTAAATTTTGACATTTCTCGATCATTTCTAAGTTTCTTAAAATTTTCGATCGGCTCTGTAACTTGCCATTTTTCTTACATGTTCAAGTTTTCAAAATGTTCAGGTTTCCAAAATGTTCAAGTTTCCAAAATGTTCAAGTTTCCAAAATGTTCAGGTTTCCAAAATGTTCAGGTTTCCAAAATGTTCAGGTTTTCCAAAAATATCAAAAATTTATTCTTAGTGCTTAAACTTGTCATTTCATACAATTAAACTGAAAATGCATAGGCCCGTTTCAGGATGTTACACGGCTAATAGAGAAAAAGAAGAAGGGAATTTTTGGAGAATTTTGGCTATTGTGGCTAGGGAGGATTCGGCCAGCAACAAGGGAAAAAGAGAAAAGAAATAATTTGATAAATTTTTGGCACTTTCTTGCTATATTCAAGCTGATTTGTGAATGCTCCTAAGGTGTCCCAAATTCGGCCAACTCCCCTCTATTGTGATAATTCCCAACCTTTAATTATCACCCAAGAAAACAACATTTATCTTCCATTTATCCCTTAATCTCCTCTTTAACAAACAAAATAAAAAAATAAAATATAGTATAGCAACATCACAACTCTTCCAGTCGAAAATTAAAAGGAAAAATAATGCTCATCCTTATCACCTTAAGAGTCCCAAATCAAACCATTACTTCCTCTCCCATTCACGCCAGCTTTGGAAAAAAATAAAACCCCAATTGCTGCTCCCTTGGTTCAACATAAGACCTCATTCTTGACCCCCTTTACAACGCCCCATACCACTCTACCATCTTGACTTTCATGCTTTTAAACCTCACTGTTTATTTTTTAAAGCCTTCATACCTGGCCCCCCTTTCCTTTAACGCCAAAAAGCCAAAAAATAAAACACATTCCCCCTTGTAACTCCCAAGAATCGAACCCAAGACCTGCCCATTCGTCACCCCTAAGCCTTTAAGTGGCGCATGAAAGCCACTTTGCCAATTAACTCTTTTTGTTAAGCTTCACCCGAAATTTTACTTAACCCCTTTCTCACCTAATTTCCTCCTTTTAAGCACTTAAAAGGAAATTTTAGCCCTAAGTCAGGCCTAGCTCGGGGCTATGACTAGATGTAACAGACCGTATTTGACCCTAATCGAAACGGTGGTTTCGGGACCACGAATCCGAGCTTGAGAAATATTTAAATATTATATTTAGTGTTTATTATATATGAATTTATGTGTGTGAAAGTTTCGTAGAAAAATTTTATCGTTTAAGTATTGAATTTGATAAAAAGGACTTAATCGCGTAAAAGGTAAAAGTGGCATACTAAAGTGTAACGTACTAATTTGAGCATGGCTTTTTAATATGAAGTGTTAAATGGGTAAATAACCCATTTTTAAGTTAATGGGTGGTATATGACATGATTGACCTTAAGTTTTATATTATATAATTTTATGATATAAGGCTAAAATAGTAAATAGGTTAAAACCATATTATATGTTTATTAAAACATAAAAAATGGATATTTTCATTCATCTTTCTTGGCTGAATATTGAGAAAGAAAAGGGGAGCTAGGTTCTTTGAATTTTTGGGAACATTCAAGCCAAATTCAAGGTAAATTCTTAGTCGATTTTTGTAAATTTTTACATTTTTGAGATCGTTGCTTCGAACAGTAGCCGACCCATGTTGTAATTTTTAAAACTGAGCATGTCTAAGGTTTGGCCATTAGCATTCTTATATGATAATTGATGTTTGATGAATTTAATTTATTGTTAGGACTAAGATTGATAAGTTTTGTATTGAAGTTTTAGTGAAAAATTGAGTAAATAGGACTAATTTGTAAAAATAAAAATTTGAGAGGGCTTAAATGCAAAATAAATGAAAGAAATGGACTTATATGGTCCTTATACATATTCAGCCCTTGAGTGTTGTAGAGAAATTTTGTGTAATTTGTATTTTGTGCTATTTGGACTAAATTGTAAAAAGGTGAAACCCTAGGGATAAAATGGTAATTTGCCAATTTATGTGCTTAGGGACCAAATTGAGATGAAATGTACTTGAATGAGCTGAATTTTAATGTGTTTTAGATCAAGAGCAAAGAAAAACAGATTTAGATCGGGGAAAGACGAAGGTTCTCGAATAGCCGATTTGCACGGTCTATCGACAACCGAGGTAAGTCCTTACAAATATATTTCAAAATTATTTATGTGACTTAATGGATGATGAAATTTAAATGTTTTGAGGATATATATATAAGATAGCGAATGTAGATAAATATTTTAGCAAGAAGTGTTGTAAAATTTTAATTGAATTGATAAGTTCATGTGATATGAATTAAATATGGTTTGTATAATTCGTTAGCTTGTAATGTGAATGAGATGGAAGTAATATTGTATTTCGGCTTGAGCCTAGCGTGCCTTGTGCCTGATGTAATTCGGCTTTAATGCTAGCGCCTTGCGCCTATGATGTAATTCGAGCTTTAATACCTAGCAGGCCTTGTGCCGGTGATGTAATTCAAGCTTTAATGCCTAGCAGGCTTCATGCCGGTGATGTAATTCGGGCTTTAATGCCTAGCAGGCTTCGTGCCAGTGATGTAATTCAGGCTTTAATGCCTAGCAGGCTTTATGCCGGTGATATGCTATAAATGGAGATTCTGAGAATCAAACAAGGTGAGATATATATAGTTATGTGCTAAAAGTTCGGGTAAGAATTTGTCTACTATATTAGTAAGGAAGAAAGTGAGTTAAGTTCTTTTTGTTTTGAATCAAATTTGATGTGTAGAAATGGTCAATTGCTCAAGTTCTATATTATATAATGTTGAATCTATCATTGATGTGAATATACATAGCTTATATGTGAAGTTGATAAAGTATATGTTCAGAGTGACATAGTGATGAAAATCGATACAAATGTGACCCTAGTATTCGGCTAGTGTATTCTATATATATATATATATAGAAAAATTTATGTACAATATTATTAGTTTGAAAATTTAAGTGTTTACTTGTATGTTCATTGTAAGTATACGTGCTTAAGACTTACTAAGCCAGTGAGCTTACTCTGTTTATGTTTGTGTTCTATTTTATAGATCGATAATTCAACTACGGGCTCAGGGGATCATCAAGACAGTCGACCACACTATCACTCTCTTTGGTATAGTTATGTTTTGTAAACTTTTGAATCAAAGGCATGTATAGGCTTTGTTTTGATAAATAATGAATGATGTCGGTTTGTAAATATAAATATGGCCTTGCGAATAAAATCATTGCTTTTGGTTAAGTTTAGGTTTCATATTTGATATGGTAGCTTGCATTAAAATACCATTAGATATGTGATTTCGGTCATGCTTTAAATCATACACGTAAAATGATCATATGATATATATATATATATATATATATATATATGGTGTAATATTGGGATATGCACTTAGGTATAAAGGAGTAAATGTGAATGCACAAAGATACCATGCGAAAATAGCTATCTTATTTTGTTTTAGTGACTTGTTTATGCATGGTAAAATGTATATATATATTTATACTTGTAATGTCATTTGATAATGCTTAAATATGTATGGCTTTGTGGTAAGCATTTAGAGTAAAATTTTATACTTGATAAAGAGTACCTATGGTACGCATAAATGCATGTTAATTATGTTTAAATCGGGCATATCATATATTTAAGAATTGAATGAACATAGGTACCACTATTTGCATGTATTGTATGTTAAATGCATAAATAAAATAATAGGTTATAAGTTGATCTTGTTTGGAGTTCTACTAACACTTGAATTATACCCAACATGCATAGCCCCAAACCGTGGTGTTACAATTCTACCCTCCTTAAAATAATTTAGTCCTCAAAATTACTTGTCTAAACTAACAATCCAATTCCTCCCACTCACGCTATGGTCACAAGACTCACGATCTTAAAGAGCTAACATACCTTACGAGCAACAAAACAAGCAGTCACCAAACCGCCTCTACCACGTCCACGAAAAATACGACCACGCCCCAGAACTTATATCTAGCGCCTCGATCTAATCGATTAGAAATTTTATGCATTAGAAATTTGGTTCCACTATTTATCCACGAGCAAATTTTATGAAAAGAAGTTTTCGAGTAGTTCTTTCGAGCAATCAAGTTTCCTTCCTACCGGGGTAATCTCGTTATTTTCCGTAGAGGGTATTTTAGTAATAACTCAGTCAATTTTGAAAATAGTTTTCCAACTTCAAAATTTACAAAATCTCGAGTCGCCTTGGAAATTTTGTTTCTCAAACAAAGTGTGTTGCAAGAATTCCAAAAGTAGGGTCATTTTCGTAATTTTGGAAATCATGGGCATTTTCAGTAAATTCTCCAAATCGGAATACCATTGTATTTCATAAAATAGGGTTTCGATATTTAGTAAAAGCGAAATATTTCAAGAAAAGTTGAGAGAAAATCTAAAACCAAGGGCATTTCGGTAATGTTATCAACGTGGTAATTTTGTAAATTTCCAAAGTCGGGCATTATTTTGAAATACAAAATGTGGATACTTTTGCAAAGTGAGAGAGGTTTATTAAAGTTGGGGTTATCTCGGAAATTTTGATAGTCGTGGGCATTTAGTAATTTTTAACACATGGGTATTCTTGTAAATTTTCCCAAATCGGGGTATATCGATATTTTGAGCACTAGAGATTTTAATATTTTGCAAAGTGAAAATCATTTTAACAAAAGTTGAGTGTAGTCGGTAATTTTATAATACATGGGCATTTTTGTAATCTTGCCACTAGGGCATTAGGTTTACATTTGAATGCTAAATATATTCGGTTATGTGAAATGAGTATTAAGGTATGATTATGTGGTTATAATTACATAAGTATATATATATGTACGTAGGTAATGGTCATTGCCGAATGGGATGAATGAAAACGTGAATTGATGAATCGGTTGATATTTATGTACATGTTATGTTATAATGCAAAATGGTTACATATACGAATGGTATGATCTTAAGTGATAAAGAAATGAGAAATTTATGAAATCCATAATGATGTATGCGTTAATAAAGAAAAAAAAGAAAGGAGTAAACTGATTATTACTGTATGCTTATTTAGTCTTTGATGGTGAATGATTCAATGAGTAATGAGTCACTAGTTCTTAATGATTTTATTTGTGAAGTATTACTAAATGTCTTGATATTCGACTAGGGATACTGCTTTCTTTTCGATAGTATGATTTGGTATACTATATTTAAGTGGTAACATGTATAAAAGTGCATTTGATGGGTGTTGAGGTCGGGTAATACCTCGTAACCCTACTCCGGGGCGGATTCAGGTTAGGGGTGTTACACTAGACCCTAAAACATGTCTAGCAAACATAGAATTCATTTCTTCAAGCACACACATGGGAAAATAATTAAATTACAAACGACCCCTAATTTAGGATGTTACATAACTAAATTGTATATTTGTATGTTTTGAATTGAATACTATTGTGTGTGAAATGTGTAATTTCCATGTAAAATACTAATCATATATCCGACAAGTACCGAGTCCAGTTTGAACCTTAGAAATTCGATGGATACAAATGACATGTCATTAAGGGTTCTGAATTAGTTGTTGTCCTGCATGTGTTGCGGATACACCACAACTTTCACGAGCTTTCGGTTATTTAACTCTTATGAGCATCCCGATATTTGGCTCTCTTGAGCTTCCCGATAAATGGCTCGCAAGAGCTTCCCGTTATACAGCTCACACGAGCTTCCCGTTATATGGCTCGAAAAAGCTTCCCGTTTACATGCTCGTATGAACATTCTTGAATATGAATTGATGGATTACAATTTTGTACACTTTGTGTGCACTTTTCGTGTATCCAACGACATTTTAAATTATTTAACGGGCACAATTCTGTTACGAGATTATATGAGAATGACATGAACTGTTACTGAAATTTATGTGAAATACATAGAAATGATCTTAAATGATATATTGAAACATGAAATGGGATGATACATGTATATGGAACTTGCTTGGTGATTATGTTCACCCATGTTTATGGAATATTACATGAGAATCACATGGCTAACATGTTGAGGATATGTGTATAGGCTTTTGGCCAAATTGGTTTGGATATGTTATGAATGCTTACCTTAAATATGAATAAATGGTAAGTTAAATTCTATGTTATACGAACTTACTAAGCTTAAATGCTTACTCTGTTTTATTTTCCATGTTTTATAGTTATTCGGAAGCTCGATTTGGTTGGAAGTTGGTCTGAGCTACTTCACACTATCCACCGGCCTTTTCGGTACATATAGTAAACTAATTTTGGTTGTAATTGCATGTATAGGTTAATTTGACCAATGATGGCATACAAATATTTTATTGAGATTAGCCATTTGTATAGCTTGTATTTTGTATATTTTGATGTATATATACTTGTGGCCTTATCATGTTTGATGTGTGCTTGAGGTGGTTGAGTGAGGGATAATTTATAATCATATTGATGATTGGTATGAGATAGTATATTTCGTAAAAATATGCATATATGTGTATTTGGTCAATTTGGTAAGTTTGAATATTTGGATATATGTGGTGATATGTTATGTATAAAACTTGTTTTTGGCTTGATTTGATTGCCTTGTTATGGCTTGATATTGTGCTAAAGTCTCGTGTTAGGTTGATGATAAATGGGGTGAGAAATGTGGCTTGGAAATGGCTTATTTTTGTCCACACGGGCAGAGACATAGGCGTGTGTCTCAACCGTGTGTCACACACGGTTAGGTGACACGGCTGTGTGTCCCTTGTATCTTTTAAATTGTGCAAGTCAATATGCTCAACACGGTCTAGCACACGGGCATCTGACTTGGCCGTGTGACCCAAGTCAGAGGGTTACACGAGTGTGGACATGGGCTGGGACACGGCCGAGGGTCTCTATTTTGGATGCCCACACGGCCTGAGACACGGGCTTGTCTTTTGACAGTGGGAGACACACGGCCTGGCTACACGAGCGTGTGTCCCCTGGACATTTGAAAAATTTAATGTTTTTCAAAAAATCTTTGAGTACCCGAATTAGTCCCGACTTGTTTCTAATGTGTATTTTGGGCTTCGAGGGCTCACATAAGGGACATTATGCTTGATTTCAATTGGTTTCTGATATGAATGCTATATGATATGAAATATCTATTTATTTGTTTCTATAAATTTCGGTAATGCTCTGTAACCCTGTTCTGGCGACGAATACAGATTAGGGGTGTTACAGGTGGTCCACTCGATGACATAAAAATGGAATGCAAAATCGAGTCCATAATCGTAGCAGTGAGAGGCAACCTCTGATTTTGATTTTATTTGGTTGTGTCTCCCGAAAGCTACTCTAAAGTTGATGAGTTTCAACAGCCAGCTCAGATGTACGAGGTTTCGTGAGTTGTCTGGCATCAGATAACCTCTGAGGATTTGAAGGATGTATGCCTGAGCGTATCGTACTCTTTGTACTTTAGTCGAATCATCCCCCAACACTAGGAATGTCTCTCGTAACCAGCCCATATCGATCCGACCTCCATAAATAATATCCAGAATCGCGCCCAAAAGATTGTAATAGATGGCTCCCCAATCAGTATATTGAGTGGATGATCGTGTCCGTGATAAGTCTTAATATTTATATAATGAATGATTGAGCCTAGAAACTAACTATCACCACGATTAAGGCTAGCGCAACTATCGAACAGTAGTATAGCTTAGTGGCAAGACCGGAATGTCGAACCCAAAGGAACCAAAAGTACTAGTACTGACTCTCTTTTTATTATCTAGCCTAAAATATAAGTGATTAATGTTTATTTAACTAATTACTAAGCTAATGATGCCAAGACACAGAGAATAAATAGGGAAAATACTTTTGGGAAAAATTAATTGATCAAGACAATACCCGAGGAAGAATCCACCTAGACTTCACTTGTTATTTAACTCTAAACCAGAAGACTTATTCACTTGACTTGATCCGTAGGATTCTCTAATTTATATTAATACCTCTTTCGAGGCTACTAACGTCTAACCCTAGGTTGATTAATTGAAATCTCTTTCTAATTAAAACTCCTAGTCTTGCATTGACTCGATCTATGGACTCTCATATTAGGTTTGACCCTAATCCAATAGATTTTCATCATCCTATTTCTAGGAGTGCGATCAACTCCGCTTAATTATGCTAGATCTACTCTTAAATAGGGACTTTTGCTCCTCTGAATAAGCACATCAGTACTTGAATCAATATCCTAGAATATTAAAGCAAGAATTAAGAACATATAATCAAGAACAAATCAAGTATTTATCATATAGTTCAAAAAATAATAACAAGATTCATCTGAGGTTTCATCCCCCTTAGGTATTTGAGGGGTTTAGTTCATGCTTATAAAAGAATACATCTCAGAAGAAAAATAACAAAACATAAAGAAAACCCTAAAACCCCCTGAAGGAATTGAAGGGGAAATCCTCAGTCTTGAGTGTGATTTCGGCTTCTGAGATGATTCAACTTTCTTTCTTTGAGTAATTCCCTGTATTCAGCCCTCTCTGGCTGCCTTCGGCTACCTTCCCCTTTTAGGATACACTTAGGGTGTTTATATAGGCTTTCAAAATGTCTTTCTTTGCCTCTAAGTATCCTTTTTCGAGTGGAATTAAAACAGGTCATGGCAGGGACACGCCCATGGCACACGCCCGTGTGATCCACGCCCAAGCCCATGTTCAAGCCTGCTAAAGAAGCACGGTAGTGTGGTGAACTCTAGGCTGTGGTGATTCCTTAATTTGGCCCATTTTCTCCATTTTTGGCTTGTTTCTCGTTCTTTTCATGCTCTTATGCTCTCCTGAGTATAAAACGTGAAAAAAAAAGATTAGGAGCATCAAATTCCACAATTAAAGGGATAAATCGTCCAAAAGTATGCTAAATACGAGTTTAAAATATGTATATATTATGGTTTATCAAATACCCCCACACTTAAGGATTTGCTTGTTCTCAAGCAAAATTCTCAACTCACAATTAGAATTAACCTCCCTCAATTCATAATTCTCTTCAACAATGCCTCATCATAATTCATGGATAATTTATATATGGATAATTTAACTCAAAGAGTCCTAAAGATTCAAATAATCACAGTCATATATTTTTGTAGCACGAAAAATATAGGTGTTTCCCCTTATCTAAAAATTACCTTTGATTCAAAACCGACAAGGATTGACATCCTCGTTAAGGATTCACTTAAATCACTAGAAGTGTTTAAGGTTCAAGATAAGCACTTGAAAGTCAAATATGAAAAGTTAATCCCATAGGCTTGCATGAAAATCAAATATCCACCACTATAGTGTGAGATGATACACAAATCAAAAGGTCTTTAAAGGGTTGTAATAGGGCTTGGGTTAAAGGTGTGGATAAAGGCTGAATTAGAAGGATAGAATCGAGATTGAATTGATAAATTACCGAACTAGAAACAATAAACTGATAATGAATAATTACATTAATAGCTCGAGCTTCTTCTAAAGATGTGAATTTAACTATTTAAGCTCATAGAACATAGAACTAACGATGAAAAAATTTTCTAACGTTTTTTTTTTTAAGAACAAGTACATAATAAAAGATGAATTCAACTACTATAATTAGGTAATCGATCAAATCAAGTCTCGACATAAGGGAAGTCAAAGAAAATGGGTAAACAAGTTAATCACGGGGTTTCAGGTTAATATGAGTTGTAAATCAAGAAACAAATGATTAGGTTAAAAAGTGGTTCACTAGGGGTTAATTACGGAGGTAGGCTTTTTATGGAGTAAGTGGGTTAAATCCTAGGTGCCTTTATCATTTCTGTATATCAAATCAAATGTGTGGTCTCGACCTGTATAATCGAAGCAAGTTCAAGAATAAAAAATTAATATTGACACAATCATAATCAATAAAGTGAGCACGAAAAGATATATGCTCTAAAGGCTCAAAATCTCACAAAAATTATGGTTTTTGATGTCAACCTTAGAAATTTCAAATTTCAAAGTAACATTTAAATTTAGGGAAACAACCTAGCAACTTTTTTATTCTGAAAAATAGACTTATCATGCTTGATTCTCTAGTATCTTAAAGTTTAAATTATCAATGCACAATTAACTATGACTCATTCCAAAACATATCAATAAAAATCATAAATCAACAGAAGTTTCATTCTAATTAGTGATATTAGAAAATTACTTAAGAACAAGGACATCATTCAGGGAGAGTATTGTTGACACCTCTCCACACTTAAAAATAAGAACTAATTTAGGGATTTGAGAATAATGCAAAAAGTTAGGAACTTTTCTAAATAAACTTCACCCCCACACTTAATATGTACATTGCCCTCAATGTACAAAGATAGATAATAATCATATAGTAAGAAAATCAAAAGACAGGGAGAGAAGTGAAACTTCTTGAATTTTGGATGGAATCCTTGAGTTGGGAGTGTGGAAACTTGATTCGGAGATAAAAGATGAGTTGGAGGAGGTGTCTCTAGTGGTAGTATGGTGGCTGCCAACAGTCACTGTGCCATATGAAAAAATTGGGTACCTCCTGAAGAAATGGCCAAGAAATAATAAGAATAATTCAAAATATACTATGTATGCATTTAAAGAAAAGAAATATAAAGAGGAGGAAAATAAAGGAGAAGAGAAAAGAAAAAGAAAAAATAAATGGACTCAAAGGTCCTTTTCTTGTCGAGTTAATGAAGCGACCGGTATGAACTTATGTAGATCGGTCTCGTACAGGGAGACTGGGCTAGGATCCTTCCGTTTCTTCGACATAGAGGTGATGATAAAGATGGAAAAAAGAGGAGAATGAAAAGGAGGAAAGCTTAAAGGGTATGGAAGAAGAGGAGATTGGGGAGTAGGTGAGGAGAGGGGAGGGGGTTTTAAATAGAAATATAATATCTGGTACATCCCCACGCCCGTGTGCCATGGGCGTGTTAGTTCACACGGTCGTATCGCACGGCTGTGTTGTGCTTCGTTCGCTTCTCCCACGCCTGTGTTGAGGTTTCTATGCCCGTGTGGCTTTCTCAGTGTCGACCACTGCCGCATCGCACGGCCGTGGTGATTTATCACAGCCCGTGTTGGGAAAAGTTTTTCATCCTTGTCTCACACGACCACCGCCACACCTGTGTCTCTTCCCATGGCGTCGACACAGCTACGGACACGCCCGTGTTCTAGGCTGTCTGGGAAAGAAATCCTGCGCTTATGAATAGTTAGTTCTTAGTTATATGCTGATATAAAAAATGTGAATGTTAATGAGGTTAGTGCTCGGGTTGCCTCCTAAAAAGTGCTCGTTTAAAGTCTTAAGCTAGACTTTCCCTGTTTTCATTCCTAAATGAAGGTTCATGGAGCTGAAGCTCCTCTCTCACATCCCTAAAATCCTCACCATTATAAATTTTCTATCATTGCCCGTTTACCTTGAATGTGCCATAATTCGAATGAGTTACCTCAACTGTGCCATAGGGAAAGATAGTTTGATTACGAAAGGGCCTGACCATCTTGATTTCAGCTTTCTAGGGAACAATTTGAGCTTTTAATTGTATAATAGAACTAGATCTCCTACTTCGAATTGCTTTGGTTGCTTTAAGCGAGCATCATGGCTTCGCTTTGTTGCCTCCTTATATAAATGTGAGTTTTCGTAGGCATTAACTCGCCACTCATCTAGCTTGTTTAACTGCATCATTCTTTTCTCACCTGTAAGTTTAAGATCGTAATTCAAAAATTTTATAACCCAGAAGGCTTTGTGCTCTAATTCGAATGGTAAATGACAACTTTTTTCGTAGACAAGTCTGTATGGGGATGTTCCTATGGGAGTTTTAAAAGCTGTTCTATAGGCCCATAAAGTATCGTCTACTTTTAATGCCCAATCTTTCCTGTTTGATTCTACTTTTTTCTCTAGAATACGCTTAAGTTCTCGATTTGCTACTTCCACATGTCCACTGGTTTGAGGATGATAAGGGGTACCTGTCCTGTGGTGTACTCCATATTTCTTTAAGACTTTATCAAATTGATTATTACAAAAGTGAGAACCCCTATCACTAATAATTGCTCTGGGTGTTCCAAATCGAGAGAAGAGTTTCTTAAGAAATCTCACTGCTACTCTAGCATCGTTAGTAGGTAAAGCTTTAGCTTCCACCAATTTTGACATGTAATCCACTACTACTAAGATATATTTGTACAACCCATTTTGTCGGCCCATTTTAGCAAACCCAAAACAACACCCATTAAAACCCATACAAAACAAACCCAAGCCCAATTACCAAAACCCAATCAGCCTACTCACCTAACAAGCCCAATACTAAACAGAAAAGACAACAACTTAGTGAAGAAAAACCATAGGTGCGCCGCACCTAGGGTGTCGGTCTTTTGCCCTTTGTGTCTGTCCACCTCCACTGTCAGAGTCTGCCATCGCCCCACTTGCATCACAAAAGAAGAAAGGACAGATATTAAATGGATGTAAAAGCTCAGGCTATAAAAGCCGATTAAACTCTTTGTAAAAGGTTTTTTTATATCAATCCAAAAAAAAAACAGATTCGAATAAGAGAAAGAAAATCAAAACACAATAAACCAAAGATTAACCACCAATAAAAGGCAGAGATTAAAACACCAAAAGCAAGCATTCGAAAAGAACAAACCACAAGCAAATGTTCTTTTATTTTTCGTCTATTTTATCTTCTTTTTTCTTCGAAACAGTTTATGCATATACACATAAAGATTTCTTTTTTAAAACTATATATATATTGCATGTAATAAAAAATAAAAAGGAGACTTTTTACCTCGACGTCGCTGTACGGCTGGCCATCAGTGATTTGAGGCGCCAAGGTGAATCGCCGGAGATCCCAGACCTGCAGAGAAAAAAAAGAACAAAGGGTTAGTTTTTTTTTTAAGCAAGCAGCAGAAATGAAAAAAAGGGGGGAATCTGCTTTTATAAGGGACCCAAAAAGACGCGATTTAGGGCCTGTTTCAATGGCCCCAAAATGACGTCATTTTACCCCTAACCGACCCAACCCGCCTCAGGATCTGCTTGTTTTTTTTATCAAAGGGGTTTATTGCGATTTTGGTCATTTCACTTTTTTTTGCTTTGCGATTAAGTTTATTGTTATTTTAAATTCGCCCGTTTAATTTTATTTTGGTTTCATTTTAGCCCCACATTAAGCGATGCGTTTTGAGAGGGCGGGGAAAATTTCCCTTTTGATCCCCCATATAATCCGCGCATTTCAAATAGGCCCTTTTCTCCTTATTTTTTCAGATTTGCCCCAGCAATCCGCATTTAATTCGATTTTAGTCCATTTTTAATTATTTTAATTATTTTACTATTAAACTCATTACTTTTAAAATTATTATTATATATATCATTATTTGTATTATTACTATTACATTTATTATTATTTATCAATATTAGGTTGTATTATTATTTTAATGATTATTATTATTCAATAATTGTTTTAAGTGCTATTCTTAATATTATTTCTTGCTAATCTATTAATTATCGTATTTACTTTGTTATTATTATTATTTTATTCACTATTATTTATTTTAATAATATTACTCCATTGTATTTGTCTTTCTCATCATATTTATTATTTATTGTTGTCATTACTATTGTATTTGTTACCATTATTAATATTATTTGTTATTACTGTTATTTTCATCATTGTTTTATCATCATTCTTGTTACGCGCCTAAGATCATATTTTCACATTATTACTCGTCACACTAATCTTTCTCGATGCATCAGTTTTTTTAAAATAACTGATATTTCGTATTAAAGATTCGGGGAAATCGAGCCCTAACTTCATCGGGTTCGGTTTTCTCATTCAATCAATAATGTAATATCGCTTATTTTAAAATCGCAATACCAGTTTTGACAAAATACTTGTTCTCGAGAATTCGAAGTGTTGTGCCCTAACTTACTGGCCATGACATCTAGATACCCCAAGATAAGTTTGTTTTAAAATAAATGCAATATCTCGTATTTAGAATTTTGAGAAATCGAGCCCTAACTTACTGAGTTTCGGTTTCTCATTTGACAAATAACGGGATACCCTCTTCAAACTTAAAATCGAGTTTTAAAATCAAAAGACAAGCTCAGTTTCGGGAATCCAAAATGTCGTGCCCTAACTTACTGAGTATGACATTTTTATCTCTTCGAAATAAGAGGGTCTTATCATCCATTTTGGTTTGTTCAAGTCTTCTTTAAAAAGGATCGTATTTTTGAATCTTTTCAAATTTTCGATGTTAAGACATTAAATAATCAATTAGGTACCAATTTTGGGCGTATCGAGGGTACTAACCCTTCCTCGTGCGTAACCGACTCCCGAACCCATTTTTTGAATTTCGTAGACCAAAATTGTTGTTTTGATAAATCAAACTGTTTATTAAAAACAATCGTTTTACAAGGTGACTCGATAACACCTCAGCAAAAAGGATTGGTGGCGACTCTCGTTTTTCATCTTCATTTTTCGAAATACAAAGTCGACGCCGCTTTTCATAAAAATGGTTACGAAAGCTTGGCGACTCCACTGGGGACTAGCATCAAGAGAGTCAAGCCGTAAAATTGATTATTTTCTAGTCTCATTATCGAAAATTAAAATTTGATTTGAAAAGTTACGATCCTTTCCTTTGCATTTGTTTGTATTACTATTGGTTTTGAGTCTTGTAGAATACTTTTGCATCATATTGCATGACCGTCGGGTCACACCTTTTAAGTAGGAGTGAGAAGGTACTCCTTCGTGAGGTTTTCAATTCCGTACAGGATAGTGAATCGGTTTCGGGATACATCCGTACCTATGTCTTCGTGAGGTTTTCATTTCTATACAGCTATAGGGAAATGTATCCCCCTGAACCGAACTTTGTCCGTATGATCCTATAATGGGTGAGGATCAAGGAATCTGCTGGTTCAGGTACCTCAACTTTAGAACCGAACCGTATATAGAAAACCCTAGTGGTCACCCAGATAGGCGCTTGGTTGTTTTTCCTTTTTGGTATGCTTTGAATTTTGTTTCTGTATATTGTACTGACTTTTTGTGTTTTATCTTTGTCATTTTGCACGCATCTTCATGTTTAAAAAGGTGTCGATTCGGGTTCAGTTGCTAAATTAGAGAGCTCGTTATGGAAAATGAATTTCTTGATAAAGTGGAAGACAACGTGACTGTCCGAATTTGGTCAGAAACCACACAATTTGAAAAAGGAGATAGTCTAGCTGCTGGGCATGTGTCAGAATTATAGGACTATACTCGTATCAGCGTTATGCAGAATAAGCTTCAAGAGTTAAAATGATATGGGATCAGTGGGAAGATGGGACCAAGAGGTTGTTCTACCATAGTTATGGCGATTTGCCATACTTACTTGATGTCAAGGTGGACGAGCATTTGTTTCGAGCCCTCACTCAGTACTGGAACCCCATATATAGTTGTTTTACCTTTGGGAGAGTAGATTTGGTACCCACCGTGGAAGAATACACTGCTCTACTGAATTGTCTGAAGGTTTAAGTTGATAGAGTCTATTCTAGAGCTGCTTATGTCCCAACCTTTTGGAAGAAGTCAATGAGCTTGACGGGAATGAGTGAGCAGTGGATCATGGCCAGGATTAAGCAAAAGGGTGAATGTAAATGCATCCCGGAGAGAAATTTGAGGGATTTGATTCTAGTTCATCCTGATATGAAGAAGAGGGTTGATTTATTTGCATTAAGTATCTACGGATTGATGCTATTCCCCAGGGCTTTAGGGCATGTAGACGAAGCAGTCACAGATCTTTTCGACCGACTTAGTAAAGGGGCTACGCCAGTTCTTGCAATCTTGGCCGAGACTTTTAGGTCATTGAACGCATGTAGGAGATCTGGAGAGGTAGGTTCGTAGGATGCACTCAATTGTTGTCAGTTTGGTTCCACAGCCACTTCTAGAAGATGGATAAGATTTCTTATCGGGTTTTCACCGATAATTATTCCCCACTGAAAGAAATAGTAGCAACGCCAAAGAGAGATGACGTGTCAGAAGAGAATTGGATGGCACTTCTCCAAAACCTTCAGGAAGAGGATATTGAATACAGAGCTCTTTGGTTGGTGCCCAGTGAGATCCTGTTCTGATATGGAAGTTTTGATTGGGTCCCTTTGCTCAGAATTTAGGGATTCGTCGGTTATGCCCCTTTACTTGTACTAAGATAATACGGGTCAAAGCAGTTCGTACCAGCCAAAATGGTTTTGCGTAGTGCGAGTTCTCGTATAAAGGAGATAATTACAAGAAGAGGGTCAAAGAGATTTCCACTGCTTGGAACCAAACTTGCCGGATGAAGAGATTATCTGTCGGTTCTATGACGATGCCTGAGTACAGCGAATGGTTTAGTAAGAGGACTAATGATAATATTCCCGGGCTAAATTTAGAATGTGCTCGATTAATGGAGGAATACTTGTAAGTTGTCCCGTCAGAGCTAGAGATCATTAGACAGGACTTCGAAAGGAAAAGTTTGGAATTCGAGAAAAAGATAGAGCAACTGGAGGAAGAAAAAATGCACTTAAGATTAGATGTGGAAATACAAAAGGCAGAGGCAGAAAAGTTGAGAAAAGGGAAAAATAAGGTTGAAGAGGATCTGGATAATTTAAAGACAGGCTATAAGAGGATGCATCTATCGATGAGGACTGTGGGACAAGGGAAAACTTCAGAGAAATGGCGATAGGAAATTCAAGTGGAAAAGACCAAAGCTGATCAGTGGAAGAGAAATTTC
This sequence comes from Gossypium rotundifolium, assembly GCA_025506655.1. Lineage (NCBI taxonomy): Eukaryota > Viridiplantae > Streptophyta > Magnoliopsida > Malvales > Malvaceae > Gossypium > Gossypium rotundifolium. The sequence goes on from CP106728.1 coordinate 150,827,756, forward strand.
TAAGAAGCTCAAGCTTAGAGAAAGGCTCTAGAGAGGAGTATATCGGAAGCCCAAAATGACAAAGGGGAATTAAAAGCCAGAGTGGCAGAGCTTGAAAAAACACTTTACCAGTATAGGAACCGTAATTTTGTGGCTGAGCTGAGAGCCAATTTGAACAAAATTGAAGTAATGAAAGGAAGAATAGAAGAGCTAGAATCTACTTTACATGGTTGTGAGCTTCGGGTAAAACTTCTCGAAGTAAACGAGGAACGTTGGAAGAATCAGCTTCATCACTCTCAAAGTCAAGTTAGGGACCAAGACTACATTATGGGAGAAGCCATAGCTCAGATCCGGAGGTAGCTGACCACCTGCAAACCTTGGCAGTTTAGGTCGACACGCTATGTGTGAAGTACGAGCTGGAATCAGACAGGGGTTAGGAACTAGCTTTGTTGCTTAGGAGGGTTAAAACACTGGGCATTATGGCAAAGCCGTATTTGTAGTCGATTTTATGTAAAGAATTTTGTTTTCTAATAAAGTTTTCTAAATCGATTTGAGTCAGAATCGACGTCTTTTGCATTTCATGCATCTGCATTGCATTGCATCATATGCATAAAGTTCACTAAAAGTTTCTATTAAAAATTATTTCAGTAACCTGGAAACCGAAAAAACTTTTCCAAATACACATCCTTACGACACAAGGAAAAAGACTAAAGTAATGGATAAAAGACTAGAAAGGTTGGAACAAATACAGAAAGAGATGCAAGCACACATGCAGGAGCAGCTGGTTAAGATCCAGCAAGACATGACGACAAAATGATGGAATCCCATAGAAATATAATGTCTCAAATGACTCAGATGATGCAGCCGTTAAATGGGATTATGGATAAAGGAAAGAGCCCCATGGTTAATACAGAGGGGAATACTGATTATCCTCAATACCCCCGGGTTTTACCCCACCGCATACACAGGCACAATCCAATATAAGTTCACAAACACCATCTTTCACTATCAGGCCACAAAAATTCCGGGCTGAAGCCTCGATACTGATAAATTTTCAAGCTAGCTCAGGCTCAAACCCAGGCAATGATTCCAATAATCCAATTGTTCTTGATTTGGATGAAGTGATAAAGGAGGAAAGAACAAAGATGGAATCACAAAACAATTGGAGGAACGGTGTAAGTGATTGGAGGAAAAGTTTAAAGCAATGGACACCATTGATTACCTTTGCAGTATCGATGCAAAGGAATTAAGCTTCGTCCCAGATCTGGTCCTGCCGCCGAAGTTTAAAACTCCGTATTTTGAAAAGTACAATGGGACTAGCTGTCCCGAAGCGCACATCACGATGTTCTGTCGACAGATGGCAGGACACGTTAATAATGACCAATTGTTGATTCACTATTTTAGGGATACCGCCGGGTTCTCATGACCAAATGGTACAATCAGCTTAGTCGTACCCAGATTAAGACATGGAAGGACCTAGCACAGGCCTTTATGAAACACTATGGCCACGTGGCAAACATAGCTCCCGATAGGATCACGCTGCAAAATATGGAGAAAAAGCCAACCGAGAGCTTCAGGCAATACGCCCAGCGATGGAGAGAGATAGCAACACAAGTTCAGCGACCTCTCCTGGAGAAGGAAACAACCATGCTTTTCGTCAATAATTTGAAGGCTCCTTTATTAATCACATACTGGGAAGTGTTACTAAAATCTTTTTCGACATCGTGATGTCAAGAGAAATGATAGAAAACACAATCAGATGTGGCAGGATAGATGGGGGAAAGTGCTAGAAAGACGATCCCAAAGAAAAGAGAGAATGATGTAAATAACATAAGTGCCCGTAACAAAAGCTATTCGAAGCCAATCGCTGTGAGCCGTCCTAGAACCAAAATTACCGATTATCAAAGCCCATCTAGATATGAATCCAATGCAAAGAAGAATGCAGAGAAACTCCAATTTATGCCGATCCCCATGACATACAGGGAATTGTACAAGAACTTATTCGATACACATGTTGTTTCCTCTCATTACTTAAAGCCCCTACAGCCTCCATACCCTAAATGGTATGACGCAAATGCACAGTGCGAGTACCATGCGGGGATTGTGGGGCATTCAATAGAGCATTGTCTCACCTTCAAAAAGTTGGTAGAAAAACTCATCCAAATAGGCGTTGTGAAATTTGACGATGCCCCTAGCGCGGAACACCCGCTACCTAATCATGTTAATAATGGGTAAATATGATAAGTGAGAATGTGGGGAAAAGAGTTAAAATAGATATTGCGGAGGTGAAAACCCTGATGAGATGGGTTTGGAAGGAAATGATGAAGCGGGGATTAATTGTATCAGATTCGACGGGAGAATATGAAGAAATGAGAAATGGCTGTGAGTTCCATAACATAGAAGGGCACGAGATCCAAAGTTGTATTGAGTTCAAAATTTTGGTCCAAAGGCTGATAGACGATAAAGAGATGGAATTTTATGAAAGCCAAGAAGGAGAAAACATTTGCACATTCGAAGATGAATCAACAGCAAAGGTCTCAAAATTTAGCTATCCATTAGTCATCATCTCGCGACCGAAGAACAATGAAGTCGGGGTAAAGATGACACCAAAGGTCATGATTTAGAAACCTGCGGTCTTTTCTTATGAAGATAACAAAAGGTTCCCTAGAACTATGATTGCAATATGATGATTCCTGGGAAGGGGGACTCGTCCAGCACTTCAAAGGGAAGTCAAGAGGTAGGTTCCTATACGCACAGCAGAAAGCGCTATGACGTGACAAACGCACGAATGGAGCCCACAAAAGAGAAAGCCTTGATAGGCGAATAAATAAATGAAAAGGTGACCAAACAAGAATCGCCTATAAACGAGCTAGTAAAGGAAGAAGAGGCTAAGGAGTTCTTAAAATTCTTAAAGCATAGTGAGTACATGTTGTGGAGTAGCTGCATAAACAACCGGCTCGCATATCTGTGCTAGACTTACTATTAAGCTTGAAGGCGCATCGCAACGCACTGATGAAAGTATTGAATGAAACTTATGTTGCTAACGATATCTCCGTTAACAAGTTGGACCGCCTGATTAGCAATATAAGTGTCGATAACTTCATTTCCTTTAATGATGACGAGATCCCGCAGGGGGTGTAGGCTCCACTAAAGCTCTTCACATCACCACGCGTTGCAAAAGGTACACATTACCAGGAGTACTGGTCGACAATGGATCGACGCTCAATTTCTTGCCACTATCGACGATGAATTGACTACCCATAGATAGTTCTCACATGAAGGCTTGCCACAATGTAGTAAGGGCATTTGATGGGACTAAAAGGAAGGTAATGGGGGGATCGAAGTACCCCTATTAATTGGCCCAGGTACATATAAAGTGGACTTCATAGTAATGGATATCAGGTTGTCCTATAATTGCTTACTGGAGAGACCTTGGATACACTCAGCAAGAGCCATGCCGTGGTCGACTTGCACCAAAAATTGAAATTAGTTATAGAGGGTCGTTTGGTGACAATAAATACTGAAGAGGATATCATCACGACTGTAACTAACGGTGCGCCATATTTAGAGGCGAGCGACGAAGCGACTGAGTGTTCTTTCTGCTCTTTGGAATTTGTCAATGCAACATTCATCATCGAGGGCAACAAGATCGTAGTACCTCGAATATCCAAGACTACGAAAATGGGTTGACAACTGATGGTCGGGAAAGGAGCTTTACCTGGGCAAGGACTTGGAAGGTATCTCCAAGGAAAAAATCAAAGCCCCAAGATTGAAAGAAAAATGAGACCTCTTCGGCTTAGGATTCAAGCCAGATGCAAAGCAAAGGAAAAAGAGTTAGAGAAGAAATAAGAAAGAAGGAAAGCACGGTTGAGTGGGGATGAGATTAAATGGGAACCGATGATAATTCTCCACATTTGTAAGACTTTTATATTAGGAAGGATAATCCATCCAGAATGAGGAACACAAAATGAAGAAACCACGGAAGAAACATGGGGAAGCATGCATGTGAATGCTATATCTGAAGGAAGAACTGAAGAGGAAAATTGGAATGGCATCCACCCCTATGAGCCTGGCAACTTTCTAAACAACTGGACCGCGGAGGAAATTCCTGTAGCTTTTAGAATTTATTCAGAGTAATATTCGAAACACACTTGTTGCTTTAAGTCTAGAAGCAATGAGATTCCCTTTTGTGAAGCATGGCTTATGTTTAAAATATTGTTATTTTCAATGAAATGCATCTCTGCTACCTTTTGAGCAAATCTTCTTCTATTCTTTTCACTTCATTCATCATCATGATTATTCTTTTATTCTTTAGATGTTCTTTTAATTATTTTCCATCCTTCATTCGTAATCATGCCATACCAACAAATATGCTTAGATTCTTTTGTTCTATGGACCTTTATTCATCTTCATAACAGGTCCACAAATATCAATGATCTGAGTAACTCTACCAACGACTCAGAATGTCCTTTCGAGCAAGATATGGGTACGAAAGATTTGCAGGATTTTAAAGATGACCAAGGTTGTGACCTGTCTCCTGAAATGTTAAGGATGGTAGAACAAGAAGAGAAACAGATCCTACCTCACAAGGAGTCAGTAGAAATAGTGAACCTAGGAGATGGACAAGAAAAGAAAGAAGTGAAGATCGGGGCTTGTATTACCGCAGAAACAAAGCGAGACCTCATTGAGTTACTCCATGAATTTGAAGATGTCTTCGCGTGGTCGTATCAAGATATGCCCAGGCTAAGCACTAATATCATGGTACACCGGCTACCCATAAAAGAGGAGTACAAGCTAGTCCAACAAAAACTTTGAAGAATGAGGCCAGATGTTTTGCTGAAAATAAAAGAAGAGGTCAAGAAGAAATTTGACGCAGGTTTCTTGCAAGTGGTCAAATACTTGGAATGGGTAGCCAATTTCGTCCCCGTCCTTAAGAAAGACGAAAAAGTACGAATGTGTAAAGACTACAGGGATCTAAACAAGGCTAACCTAAAAGACAATTTCCCGTTGCCTCACATCGACACCTTAGTGGACAATACGGTGATTTATTCGCTGTTCTCCTTCATGGATGGCTTCTTAGGATACAACCAGATAAAGATGCATCTTGAAGACATGGATAAAACCACGTTTGTAACCATGTGGGGAACGTTTTACTATAAGGTGATACCATTTGGGCTAAAAAATGCGGGAGCGACATATCAGAGAGCCATGGTAACCCTATTCCATGATATGATGCACAAGAAAATTGAAGTTTATGTCGACGATATGATCGCCAAATCCTGGACTGAAAATGAACATGTACAAGTCTTGAGGAAATTATTCTTGAGGTTGAGGAAATTCCAGCTAAAGCTTAATCTAGCAAAATGTACCTTTGGAGCCAGGTTAGGGAAACTGCTAGGATTCATAGTCAGTGAAAAGGGAATTGAGGTGGACCCAAACAAGGTCAAAGCTATACAAGAATTGCCTCCGCCACGCACTCAAAAAGAAGTTTGAGGTTTCCTAGGAAGATTAAATTACATGGCCCATTTCATTTCACAACTAACTGAGAAATGTGACCCCATATTCCATCTTCTTAAGAAACACAATTCAAGTGCATGAGATAAGAAATGCCAGAAGACCTTCGACAAAGTGAAGCAATACTTGTCCAATGCCCTAGTGTTGACGCCTCCTAACCCAGATAGGCCATTAATCCTATATTTGACAGTATTTGATAATTCAATGGGATGTGTGCTTGGCCAACACGATGAGTCAAGAAAGAAAGAAAAGGCAATATGCTACCTTAGTAAAAAGTTCACTGAATGTGAAACAAGGTACTCATCAATTGAGAAACTATGGTACTCATCAATTGAGAAACTATGTTGTGCCTTGATTTGGATAACTCGGAGATTAAGGCAGTATATGTTGTATCATACGACTTGGCTCATCTCGAAGCTAGACCCTCTAAAATATTTGATGGAGTCGACTGCTTTGAATGGAAGGATGGCCCGATGAAAAATTTTGCTTTCTAAGTTTGATATAGTTTATGTGAACCAAAAGGTGGTGAAAGGGAGTGTAATAGTAGACTTTCTAGCCAGTAGAGCTCTCGAAGATTAAGAGCCTTTAGACTTTGATTTCTCTAACGAAGATTTAATGTATGAGGCGACCACTGAAGAAGGTACCTCAGAAGGTTGAGGGCAACGAAATTGGGGCGGTTCTGGTATCCCAAACGGAGATCATTATCCATTTACTTTAAAATTGGATTTTGATTGCACAAATAATATGGCAGAATACGAAACTTGCATCATGGGTATCCGTGCCACTATAGAACGCAAAATTAGGGTACTGGAGGTATATAGAGATTCTGCACTGGTAATTTATCAAATCAAAGGAGAATGGGAAATAAGAGATCCCAAGCTAGTCGACTACAAAAAATTGGTCCAAGAATTGATCAAAGAGTTTGATGACATCACTTTCAATTATCTGCCAAGAGACGAAAATTAGATGGCTGATGCTCTGGCCACCTTGGCTTCCATGGTCCGAGTAAACAAAAATGAAGATATGAAACCTATTCAAATGAGTATTTTTGAGGCCTCATCCCATTGCTACAAAGTCAAAAAAGAGAAGGAAAATGATCACCCGTGATACCACGATATACTGCAATACGTGAAAAATCATGAATACCCTGATCAAGCGACTGAGAATGACAAAAGGACATTGAGAAGACTAGCCTGTGACTATGTCTTGGACGAAGGAATCCTATACAAAAGAAGAAATGATCAAATACTGCTGAGGTGTGTGGACACTGCCGATGCTAAACAAATCCTAGAAGAAGTCCATGAGGGTGTCTATAGAACTCATGCCAATGGTTTCACAATGGCTAGGCATATCATGAAATTTGGGTATTATTGGTCTACTATGGAAAGAGATTGCATTGATTATGCCAAGAAATGTCATAAGTGCCAAATTTATGGGGACAAGATCCATGTACCACCTTCACCTCTACATGTTATGACCTCCCCATGGCCCTTCTCTATGTGGGGCATGGACGTCATTAGACCAATCTCGCCAAAAGCTTCCAATAGACATCGATTCATCTTCGCGGTAATCGACTACTTCACTAAGTGGGTAGAGGCCGCTTCGTATGCTAACGTGACGAAATCAGCAGTCAGCAAGTTCTTGAAAAAGGAAATCATATGTCGATATGGAATGCCTAAGAGGATCATATCCAATAATGCGTTAAACTTGAACAATAACATGATCGCAGAGGTCTGCAGGCAATTCAAGATCACACCACAATTTGTCACCATATTGACCAAAAATGAACGGTGCAGTGGAAGCAGCTAACAAAAACATCAAAAAGATAGTGGGGAAAATGACTGAGACTTACAAAGATTGGGATAAGAAGTTACCATTTGCCCTTTTCGCCTATCGAACATCGATCAGAACCTCCACCGGGGCAACTCCTTTTTCATTAATCTACGGAATGGAGGTAGTTTTACCTATCGAAGTCAAAATTCTGTCCCTTTGAGTCTTGTTCGAATTGAAGTTAGACGAAGTAGAATGAATCTAGGCCTGATATGATCAGCTAAATCTGATCGAAGAGAAGAGGCTGAAAGCTATCCTTCATGGTCAGATGTACCAAAAGCGAATGATGCGGGCACACAACAAAAAGATATGCCCAAGAGAATTCCACGAAGGAGAATTAGTTTTGAAGAAAATCCTTCCCATACAAAAAGATTCAGAGGGAAATGGATGCCAAACTGGGATGGACCTTATGTGGTAAAGAAAGCATTCTCTAGAGGAGCATTGATTTTGGCCGAAATGGATGGTAAAAGCTTACCTAATCCCATCAACTTAGACTCGGTCAAGAAATATTTTGCATAAAAAGGAGAAGTCAAGGCAAAAACCCGCAAAGGGCGCTTTAAGACCTCTAAAAAAATGGAGAGGCCAAAGCAAAAACCCACAAAGGGCGCTTTGAGACCAAAGGGGTTTTGAGTCGAAAACCCAAAAAAGACGGCTCAAATTCTAACAAAAGAAGGGATATGTGACGATTTTGTTCTCTCAAAATTAGAAAGAAAGAGGAATGTTACACCTTAGGATATCTACAAAGCACTGCAGATCCCCTAACACCTATTCAGCTCCAAATGATCTTCAGAAAGATTGGATAGTGAAGCTCAGACTGCGATATTTGGGGCACCTACTTTTTTTGCCTATTTTTATATTCCAATAATGTTCGCTTTTATTGATTAATTCAATTCTATTCTTCATAAATTCTAGTGTTATCCTTCATTTAAATCTTTTAAGCAATTTGTGATTGAAATAATGGTTGATGGACCCATAATGCTTCCATAAAGGGGTTCTGCCTATTACTCTGGAAGTCTCTAAACAGTGCAGGAACCTAAAACAGGACTGTTGTCTAGAACCACCACGCCTAAGGGTTGGAAACATTCGAGAAAAGAGGAGTTTAAAATTATGACTATCTCCCGAATTCTCTGTCAAAGATATCAGTTACACGAGAAGATGAGAAATTACGTCTGTGATGTAACCTTGAAGAGCAAACGAGCAATTACAACCCTAAGCTTTTAAAAGGGATCATTCTCATTCAGTATTCATGAAAATGTCATCCATAATATCATTTAGTTAGAAGCATTAGATTCATTCCAATCATAGCATCCTAATCATTTGGAATAAACATAATCATATGAAACTGATTCTACAGGAGAGGTCCCCTAGAGGACAATGTAGTAACATTGGCGAATCCATCCTATCTCCCTGACCAGCAGTGGAATAGGTCGAATATTGTAGATCTTGTTGCCGTAAACAATAGTGGGGCAAGATCGAAGGCAAATCTTAGCTCCCTAAATAGTAGGGAACATGATTTAAGCCACCGTCCTATTGCCCTGACCAGTAGTAGAATAGGTTGAATATTGTAGATCTTGTCGCCCTAAACAGTAGTGAGGCAAGGTTTAAGGTAAATCTTGGCTCCCTAAATAGTAGGGAACATGATTCAAGCACCGTCCTATTGCCCTGACCAATAGTGGAATAGGTTGAAGATTGTAGATCTTGTCACCCTAAACAGTAGTGGGACGAGATCGAAGGCAAATCTTGGCTCCCTAAACGGTAGTGGAACATGATTTAAGCCACCGTCCTATATCCCTGACCAGCAGTGAAATAGGTTGAAGATTGTAGATCTTGTCGCGCTAAATAGTAGTGGGATGAGATCGAAGGCGAATCTTGGCTTCCTAAATAGTAGGGAACATGATTTAAGCCACCATTCTATATCCCTGACTAGTAGTGGTATAGGTTGAAGATTGTAGATCTTGTCGCCCTAAACAGTAGTGGGACGAGATCGAAGGCGAATCTTGGCTTCCTAAATAGTAGGAAACACGATTTAAGCTACCACCCTATCTCCCTGACCAGCAGTGGAATAGGTTTAAGATTGTAGACAAGATCGAAGGCGAATCTTGTCTCCCTAAACGGTAGTGGAACATGATTTAAGCCACAATCCTATATCCCTGACCAACAGTGGAATAGGCTGAAGACATCAAATCTTGTCTCCCTAAGGTTGCAGTGGAGCAGATTGAAGATAACAGATTTGGCATTTCTGAAGTTGCAGGAAGCAGACTGAAGACAGTTAATCTTATCTCCTGGTAGTCACAAGTGGAGCAAGTTAAAAATAAACAAATCTCATCCCCTCAAAGTTGCAGTAGGAACAAATTGAAGCTACAGGTCCTATCTCTTGGAAGTAGCGGTGGAGTGGATCAAAGCGACAAGATGCGGTGGACTGGAGTACCAAGAATTGGAGCACCAAAACAAGTCAAGACTCAGTAAGGCCGAGAAAAATTGGTCTTTCTTAAAAGTCTTTGCTCCATTCCCGTTACACGACAACGAGCAAAGAGGGGCAGCTGTACAACCCATTTTGTCGGCCCATTTTAGCAAACCCAAAATAGGACCCATTAAAACCCATACAAAACAAACCCAAGCCCAATTACCAAAACCCAATCAACCTACTAACCTAACAAGCCCAATACTAAACAGAAAAGACAATAACTTAGTGAAGAAAAACCCTAGATGCGCCGCACCTGGGGTGTCGATCTTCTGCCCTCTGCCTCTGTCCACCGCCACTGTCAGAGTCTGCCACCGCCCCACTTGCACCGCCACTGGCACCTGCACAAAAGAAGAAAGGACAGATATTAAATGGATATAAAAGTTCAGGCTATAAAAGTAGATTAAACTCTTTGTAAAAGGGTTTTTTATATCAATACAAAAAAAAGATTCGAATAAGAGAAAGAAAATCAAAACACAATAAACCAAAGGTTAACCACCAATAAAAGGCAAAGATTAAAACAAAAAAAGCAAGCATTCGAAAAGAACAAACCACGAGCAAAGGTTCTTTTATTTTCCGTCTAGTTTATCTTTTTTTTCTTCGAAATAGTTTATGTATATACACATAAAGATTTCTTTTTTAAAACTATATATATATATATATGCATGTAATAAAAAAATAAAAAAGGGAGATTTTTTTACCTCGGACGTCGCCGTGTACGGCGGTCACCGGCGACGAAGGCGTGGTAGTGGACTGGCCGGAGATCCTAGACCTGCAGAGAAAAAAAAGAACAAAGGGTTAGTTTTTTTTTAAGCAAGCAGAAGAAATGAAAAAAATGGGGGAAAATTTGCTTTTATAAGGGACCCAAAACGACGCGGTTTAGGTCATGTTTCAGTGGCCCCAAAATGATGTCGTTTTTCTCCTAATCGACCTTATCCGACCCGACCCACCTTAAGATCCTCGTATTTTTTTATCAAAGGGGTTTACTGCTATTTTGGTCCTTCCGCTTTTTTTTGCTTTGCGATTAAGTTTATTGTTATTTTAAATTCGCCCCTTTAATTTTATTTTAGTTTCATTTTAGCCCCGCATTAAGCGTTGCATTTTGAGAGGGCGGGGAAAATTTCCCTTTTGATCCCCCATGTAATCCGCGCATTTCAAATAGGCCCTTTTCTTCTTATTTTTATTTCGGATTTACCCCAGCAATCCGCATTCAATTCGATTTTAGTCCATTTTTAATTATTTTAATTATTTTACTATTAAACTCATTACTTTTAAAATTATTATATATATTATTATTTGTGTTATTACTATTATATTTATTATTATTTGTCAATATTAGGTGTATTATTATTTTAATGATTATTATTATTATTCAATAATTGTTTTAAGTGTTATTCTTAATATTATTTCTTGCTAATCTATTAATTATCGTATTTACTTTGTTATTATTAGTATTTTATTCACTATTATTTATTTTAATAATATTACTACATTGTATTTGTCTTTCTCATCATATTTATTATTTATTGTTGTCATTACTATTATATTTGTTACCATTATTAATATTATTTGTTATTACTATTATTTTCATCATTGTTTTATCATCATTCTTGTCACGCGCGTAAGATCGTGTTTTCACATTATTACTTGTCACACTAATCTTTCTCGATGCATCAGTTTTTTTAAAATAACTGATATTTCGTATTAAAGATTCGAGGAAATCGAGCCCTAACTTACTGGGTTCTGATTTTTCTCATTCAATCTGAATAACGGAATATCGGTTATTTTAAAATCGCAATACCAGTTTTGACAAAATACTTGTTCTCGAGAATTCGAAGTGTTGTGCCTTAACTTACTGGCCATGACATCTAGATACCCTGAGATAAGTTTTTTTGAAAATAAAGGCAATATCTCGTATTTGGAATTTCGAGAAATCGAGCCCTAACTTACTGAGTTCCGGTTTCTCATTTGAAAAATAATGGGATACCCTCTTCAAACTTAAAATCGAGTTCTAAAATCAAAAGACAAACTCAGTTTCGAGAATCCAAAATGTCGTGCCCTAACTTACTAGGTTTGACATTTTTATCTCTTCGAAATAAGAGGGTCTTATCATCCATTTTGGTTTGTTAAAGACTTCTTTAAAAAGGATCTTATTTTTGAATCTTTTCAAATTTTCGATGTTAAGACATTAAATAATCAATTAGGTACCAATTTTGGGCGTATCGAGGGTGCTAACCCTTCCTCGTGCGTAATCGACTCCCGAACCCGTTTTCTAAATTTCGTAGACCAAAATCGTTGTTTTGATAAATCAAACTGTTTATTAAAAACAACCGTTTTACGAGGTGACCCGATCACACCTCAGCAAAAAAGATTGGTGGCGACTCCTATTTTTCATCTTCATTTTTCGAAATACAAAGTCGACGCCGTTTTTTCAAAAAATGGTTACGATAGTATTTATTCCCAAATGAACTAGGAAATGGACCTATAAAATCAATACCCCCATACATCGAATATTTTACATGATAGCATATACGTTTGAGGCATTTCATTGCGTTTAGAGATATTACCTGTTCTTTGGCATCTATCACACGAAGCAACATACCTGTTGGCATCTTTGAACAGAGTTGGCCAATAAAAAACTGATTCGAGCATTTTATGTGCTATCTTAATCCCGCTGTAATGTCCTCCTGAAGGTCTTGAATGGCAATGTTCTAGGATCTTGCTTGCTTCTGCCTTTGTAACGCATCTCTGAATTACTTGATCTGCACATATACAGAAAAGAAAAGGGTCCTCCCAAAAGTAGTTCTTCGCATCAGCAAATAATCGCTTCGTTTGATGATGGGTTAACCTTTTTGGTAGGATGTTAGCAGCTAAATAATTCACAATATCTGTAAAACAAGGTACCTCGGTGGCAGAAATAGAAAAGATTTGTTCTTCGGAAAACGAGGCATTTATCTCACTCTCATCGAGTTCTTTGATATGTGGGTTTTCAAGCTTAGAAAGATGATCTGCTATGAGATTTTCAGCTCCTTTCTTATCCTGGATTTTCCAAATCGAATTCCTATAAGATTAGAATCCATCTTATGAGTCAAGGTTTTGCATCAGATTTTGCTAAAAGATAACGAAGAGCTGAATGGTCAGTATAAACGACAACTTTAGATAATATCAAATACTGTCTAAATTTATCAAATGCAAAACCACGGCAAGCAATTCTTTTTCTATGGTGGTGTAATTTTCTTGTGTGGCCGTCAATGTTTTGCTAGCATAATAGATCGACTGAAAATGTCTGTCTCTTCGTTGTCCCAAAACTGCACCTACTGCAAAGTCACTCGCATCACACATTAGTTCAAAGGGTAAATTCCAATTAGGTGCAATTATAATTGGGGCATTTATTAATTTATTTTTAAGGGTATTAAATGCTTCTAAACATTTCTGTTCAAAATCGAAAGGTGCATCTTTTTCTAGTAGTTTTGTTAAAGGTTTAGCTATTTTAGAAAAATCCTTAATAAATCTTCTATAAAATCCAGCATGTCCTAAAAAGCTTCTAATAGCCTTAACCAAACTAGGGGGAGGTAGTTTTTCTATGGTTTCAATTTTTGCTTTATCAACTTAAATCCAGTTACTAAAAATTTTGTGGCCTAACACAATCCCTTCTAGAACCATAAAGTGACACTTATCCCAATTAAGCATAAGATTTGTTTCTTCACATCTTATTAGAACTCGTTTTAAATTTTTAAGACAGAGATGGAAAGAATTACCGAATATCAAAAATTCGTCCATAAATACCTCTATAATATCTTCCACAAGTTCATCAAAGATGACCAGCATGCAGCTCTGAAAAGTAGAAAGAGCATTACATAATCCAAAAGGCATTCTACGATAAGCAAACGTACCATATGGGCATGTAAATGTTGTATTTTCTTGATCCTCTGGAGCTATTGGGATTTGGAAGTAGCCAGAGAGCCCTTCTAGAAAGTAATAGTACATATGCCCATATAATCTTTCTAACATCTGATCAATAAATTGTAGAGGGAAGTGATCTTTTCTCGTAGCATCGTTCAACTTCCTATAGTCAATGTAGACTTTCCAACCTGTAACTGTTCTTATAGGAATCAATTCATTATTTTCGTTGGCTACAACAGTCATGCTTTATTTCTTTGGAACAACCTGCACAGAGTTTACCCAAGTACTGTCAGAAATATGATAAATAACTCTAGCATTTAGAAGTTTAATTACCTCAGCTTTAACAACTTCCTTCATGTTGGGATTCAATTGTCTTTGAGGTTGCACAAATGCTTTATATTCATCTCTCATTAAAATTTTGTGGGTGCAGAATGATGGACTTATCCCTTTAATGTTAACAATTTTTCAAGCTATGACTCTTTTATGCTCCTTTAGTACCTGTAGCAGCTCGTCTTTCTCTTTGGGTTCCAGTTCTAAAGAGATGATCATTGGTAGCGTAGAATTATCTCCGAGAAATGCATATTCTAAGTGATTTGGTAACTGCTTCAATTCTAATTTGGGTGGTTCTTCAATAGAGGGTTTTTGTTTTAGTTCATCGTCTAATTTAATGCCCTCGTATTTCTTTTTTCTTGGGGAAGAATTATTAGAATTTAACTCACTTTCTACCTCTTATAACTCATTGGTATCGTCAGCTCCCCCTCACCTTGAGTAAGACACAATTCCAACTTGTCTTCATGGATGATTTCCTGAAAAGAATCTTGAATGAAATTGCCAATGGCATCAATAAAATAACAGGAATCATCTTGCTCTTTAGAATATCACATAGCATCATATATTTTAAAAGTGATTTCCTCATCGCCTACTCGTAGTGCAAGTTTACCATCACCTACATCAATAATAGCCCTAACAGTAGCTAAAAAGAGCGTCCTAAAATTAAAGGTACCTCAACATCCTCATCCATGTCAAGCACAACAAAGTCTACTCTAGCACATCTTCAATTATACCCCTAGGATATTTAATAAATCTGTCAGCTAATTGAATACTCATCCTAGTGGGTCTTGGTTCCCTAAGACTAAGCTACTTGAACATTTTATAAGGCATTAAATTAATGCTGGCACCTAAATCAGCTAATGCTTTTTCAATGTTTAAACTACCAATTAAACGGGAATAGTGAAACTTCTTGGTTCTTTCAATTTAGCTGGTAGCTTACTTTTGAGAATAGTTGAACATTCCTCGTTGAGTTCCACAGTTGATATTTCTTCAAACTTCCTTTTATTTATTAACAGCTCTTTCAGGAATTTTGCATATGTCGGCATTTACGAGATAGCTTCAACAAAAGTAAATTAATATGTAATTATTTGAAAAGTTCAAGAAATTTACCATACTGGGCGTCTATGCAGTCTTTCTTTAACTTTACTAGATATGGAATCGGTGGTTTATGTTCTTTAGGTACCGGAGTTGCATTCTCATTTACTTCCTCAGTCTTTGCCTTATCAGTTTCATGTGGAATCTTCTTCTCGGTTTCAACTAACTTCTTTCCACTCCTTAGTGTAACTGCCTTCACATGCTCTTTTTCACTAGGTAAACTTTCTGGTCGCCTTTCAGAAACTAACTTAGTTAGTTGTCCAATTTGATCCTTAAGCCCTTGAATCGATGCTTGCTGATTTTGCAACATTTTTTTGGTATTCTAAAAATAAGTCTCTGCCACTGAGATGAATTTAGTTAGCATCTCTTCGAGGTTCGGCTTCTTCTCTTGTTGGTAGGGTTGCTGTTGTAAGACTGGAGGGGGTTGTTGTCTTTGATTTCCTTGGCCACCCCACGAAAAATTTGGATGGTTTCTCCAACTTGCATTGTAAGTGTTACTATAAGGATTATTTTGAGGTCGAGGATTATTACCCATATAATTTATCTGCTCGTTTTCTATGCCCGGGTTGTAGGGTAGGTATTCTGTATTGTTTATCCTTCTTCCGTATGTATCGCACTGCATAACTGGATGTACCTACGAAGAACACAAACCATCAATCTTTTTATTTAACATCTCGACCTGATTTGATAGCATGGTTACTGTGTCGAGGTTGAAAACTCCAGCTACTTTTGTTGGCATTGTCCTTGTAACTTGCCACTGATAGTTGTTCAGTGACATCTCCTCTATAATCTCATAAGCCACTTCAGGAGTTTTGTTATTCAGGGTTCCGTCGGCGGCTGAATCGATTAATTGCCTAGTCGAGGGATTCATACCGTTGTAGAAGGTTTGAACCTGAAGCCACAAAGGTAACCCATGGTGAGAGCACCTTCTCAACAAATCCTTGTATCTCTCCCATGCATCATATAGTGTTTTTAGATCCATCTGTACAAACGAAGAGAAATCATTCCTCAACTTGGCCGTTTTGGCCGGCGAAAAATATTTTAATAAAAAAATTTCGATCATTTGGTCCCATGTAGTTATTAATCCTCGTGGAAGAGAATTCAACCACTGTTTGGCTTTATTCCTCAATGAAAAGGGAAACAACCGAAGATGAATGGCATCATCAGAAATGCCATTTATTTTGAAGGTCTCACAGAATTCTAGAAAATTTGCTAAATTAGTATTTGGGTCTTTGTCCTGCAAACCGTCAAATTGAACAAATTGTTGAATCATTTGTATAGTGTTAGGTTTCAGTTCAAAATTATTAACAGCTATAGCAGGCCTAACAATACTCGATTCAGCTCCTGTTAAATTAGGTTTAGCATAATCATACATAGTACGAGGAGCAGGATTTTGATTCACCGGGTTTGCGACAACTACAAGAGGTAGCGGATTGTTATCAGCCAATTCTTCGGTAGTATTAGTTTCGTCTTCTTGCTCTTCTTCTATGTAATTTGAGCTTCGCCTTATTTCTCTATGATTTCTGCAAACAGTACCTTCAATATCACTGTCGTAAATTAAAGGTCCTGTCGGGTTCCTTCTAGTCATAAACTAGAGGTACCTGCCAGGAACAAATAAAAGAAAAATTAGCAAAGTTAAAATAAAAAAAAATTAAATTGCAAAAAATAAAAAATGGCTAAAGTAATAAAAATTTAGTGCTCCTGTATTTCAGTTCCCCGACAACGGCGCCAAAAACTTGATCGTGTCTGTGATAAGTCTTAATATTTATATAATGAATGATCGATCCTAGAAACTATCTATCACCACGATTGAGGCAAGCGCACCTATCGAACAGTAGTATAGCTTCCTGGCAAGACCGGAATGTCGAACCCAAAGGAACCAAAAGTACTAGTACTGACTCTCTTTTTATTATATAGCCTAAAATAAAAGTGATTAATGTTTATTTAAGTAATTACTAAACTAAGGATGCCAAGACACAGAGAATCAATAAGGAAAATGCTTTTGGGAAAAATCAATTGATCAAGACAATACCCGAGGAAGAATCCACCTAGACTTCACTTGTTATTTAACTCTGAACCAGACGATTCATTCACTTGACTTGATCCATAGGATTCCCTAATTACCTCTTTCGAGGCTACTAATGTCTAACCCTAGGTTGATTAATTGAAATATCTTTCTAATTAAACCCCTAGTGTTACATTAACTCAATCTATGGACTTCCATATTAGGTTTGACCCTAATCTAGCAGATTTTCGTCGTTCTATTTCTAGGAGTGCGATCAACTCCGCTTAATTATGCTAGATCTACTCTTAAACGGAGACTTTTTCTCCTCTGGATAAGCACATCAATACTTGAATCAATATCCTGGAATATTAAAGCAAGAATTAAGAACACATAATCAATAACAAATCAAGTATTTATCATATAGTTCAGAAAACAATAACAAGATTAGTCTTAGGTTTCATCCCTCTCAGGTATTTGATGGGTTTAGTTCATGCTTATAAAAGAATACATCTTAGAAGAAAAATAAAAAACATAAAGAAAACCCTAAAACCCCCTGAAGGAATTGAAGGAGAAATCCTCAGTCTTGAGTGTAATTCCGACTTCTGAGATGAATCAACTGGCTTTCTTTGAGTAATTCCCTGTATTCAGCCCTCTCTGGCTGCCTCCAACTACCTCCCCCTTTTAGGATACACTTAGGGTGTTTATATAGGCTTTCGGAATGTCTTTCTTTGCCTCTAAGTATCCTTTTCCGAGTGGAATTAAAACAGGTCACGACAGGGACACACCCATGGCACACGCCCGTGTGATTCGTGCCTAGGCTCGTGTTCGAGCTTGCTAAAGAGGCACGACTGTGTGGTGAATTCCAGGCCATGGTGATTCCTTAATTTGACCCATTTTCTCCATTTTTGGCTTGTTTCTCGTTCTTTTCATTGTCCTATGCTCTCCTGAGTATAAAACGTGAAAATAAAGTATTACGAGCATCAAATTCCACAATTAAAGGGATAAATCATCCAAATGTATGCTAAATGCGGGTTTAAAATATGTATATATTACAGTTTATTAGTGGACCCGGTGAGTACGGACCCATCCACCGGTAACCCCAACTGTAACCGCAATCAGAAGATAGAATGTGTGCGTCTTGGGTCTCCACCTCTCCACAAATACACTGATGAGTTTCGAGTCCAACTTGCACCCCCGGCTTATATTGGCCACATGCCAGAAACCCGCTTTCCTCAAGTAATTTTCAATCAACGGTGATGGAGGATCATGTATATTACAAATAAAACATTGTAGCACTCAATCTACCGACTGTTATAAAAAATTATAAAAATATTAATTAAATTAAAAAATGAAATACAAATATTAAATAATATTAAGAAATGAAATTAACCCTTATCATTTTCATTTGGTCAACGGAGATTTGTTTATCATCGAGATGAATTAATTGCTGGGCCATTGCTAACACGATCAAATTTCTTAGAAATTATAAATAAAAAAATCAAACAAAAATTAAAAATTTAGAGAGCTTTGAGAGCTTTTTTGAGAAATATGGAAGAATTATAATTTGAAAGAAATTTGGTGTGAAAAAAATGGATATGGGTTTGTAAAAAAAAAATTTCCTGACCTTCGGGCCCAACAGTCAAATTTTTAAATAGCCGTTGGAGATGACCGTTGGGGGAAAACACAGGGAAAAACATGTCCCCGTCAACGCGCTTTTATGTGTTATCTCTTGAATTCGCGTCCACGTCAGTGTATTTAAGTGTTTTCGCTCCATACCCGTTATTATTTTTTAGAGCGGCCCATTTCCGTAAATAATTTCAAAAATGGGCCTTTTTTGGTACTATACCCATCATCTGCACTTAATTAAAATAAGTCTTTATCATTAATTAAAATAATTAATTAACCTCTTTCTTTAACGGTTTCTGTTATTGGCTGTTCAAATAAATTGATGAACTAATCAGATGATATGACACATGGCAGCTTCTAGTTTGATCTAATATTTTTTCACAAAAAATATTAAAAATCATAAAAATCATAAAATTATAAAATTATAAAAATCGAACAAATATAAAAATATTAATTATTAAAATTATTAAAATTATATAAACTTATTAAAATTATAAAAATATATAAGAACTTATAAATATTATAAAATAGAAAAATCTAATAAATCATAAAATTAATAAAATTATTTAAATTATAAAAATCGTATTAGAATTCTTAAAAATAATAAAATTTGTAAAATTTATAAAAAATATTAAAATTGATATAAACTTATAAAAGTACTAAAAATCATAAAAACTTGAACAAAAATGATTAGTCTAAAATCTACAAGGGTACTGGTATAGGGAAAATCATTAGATTGTTGACTTGAGAACTGGGCAATTAAATTGATTTTTTTTTTAAAACTTTTATCAAACAAAAATTTAATATCCGACTATTAGTATATGTCAGAATGAAATACTTTAACCAAGGTTTTCATAATTGAATCGATGGTTGAACCAATTAGGCATTTGATTTGCCAATTCAATTGATCCATCCAGTTTAATTAAACAAAACATTAAAAAAAATCGATTCAATTGTCTGGTTCCCAAGTCAACCGATTTAATGACTTTTTCCTGATTGCTGCTCTTGCTGATTTCAGTCTAATCGGTCCAACCTACTAATCTGATTTAGTTCAATTTTTGTGATTTTTTAAATAATTTTTATGATTTTTATAGAATTTTAATACATCTTTATAATACTTTAAATATGTTTTATTAATTTTATTTTTTTATAATTTATCATATTTTATAATATTTATAAGTTTATATTAATTTCATATTTTTAATATTTATTTTTATATTTTAATAATTTTTTCTAATTTTTATGGGGAAAATAATATATTAAATTAGAAACTACCACGTGTCACTATTTGATTGGTTCATCAATTTATTTTAAAAGTCAACGTAATCAATGATAGAAACTGCTAACATATGAACTTATTTGAATATTTTAATTAATGGTAAAGGCTTGATTAGATATAAATTTAATACAAGGGTTTAATTATTTTTTTTATATTTTGTTAAGAAATTTTTTGACATATAAGATTTTATATTTAATTGTCATTAAAGCTTTGTTTGGAAGGAATAATTTATATTGAAAAATAATTTTCTTCGTAAATTGCTTAATATGATTAAAATATAAAAGGAAAAAAAATACACAACTCTTCCCTTTTTCTTTAAATATCATTCTATAATTCTATTGTTACACTTCTATAAGTTAAAATGAAAAATATATTATTATTAATTTTAAGGTAAATTATACCTAAAGTCATTCTAAAATAGGATTTGTCTTATTTTGATCCTCTAAATTATTTTCTCTATTTAGTTACTTTAATTAAGATATTTGTTCGAACTAGTTACATTGTTAAAAATTTCGTTAATCTACTAACAGATTTTTTATGTGACACATTAGTCAATTAAATAACAAAATGTGACACTTTTTTTTTATTTTACTTTTAATAAAGTTTAAAAACCTCTCTGTAATTATTTCAAAACACATTTTTTCTTTCTCTTCTTTCTGCACCTCAAAAAATGGAAAAACCTAGAACCTACCATTTTCTCAACAATGGATCTATGCCATTTTTTTTTATATTTATCATTATTCTTTGTTTTGATCTTTGTAAATATATATATTGATTGAAGAAAAAATGGATCGAGTTTGAAGATCATATATGGAACTGTGTATCTTCTATTTGATCGATAATTTTAATTTTAAAATATTTCATATGAATCAATTTTGTGGATTTTAAGTTTATGTGATTTGAAAGAGTTTATTTTTCAATGCATTTACAATATGGTTTCTTTAATCACATGGCTTTTTTTTTTTTTTTGTTTGGTTGCCAAGAAAATTCAACGCATTTACAATATGGATTCTTTGATTACATGGTTCTTTTCTGTTTGGTTGCCAAAAAAACAAGGGAAAAGGGGAAATCAATAGATTTGCAAGGGAAAGAACCTTGTTTTTAAGAATTCATTTGCCTATTGTTGTCTTTTTTATAGTGAAATCAACATTTGCGAGTTTGTTTGCATGCATTGAGATTAATAATCTGTTTCTCCATTTTTAATGTATAGAAAGAAGAGAAAGAAAAAAAATATTTTGAAATAATTACATAGAGGTCCCATGCTTTAGTTAAAAATAAAAAAAAATTCACGTGTCGTCATTTAATTCTTTAACGTGCCATATCAACAATCTGTTAGTGGATTAACAAAATTTTTAACAATAATAACTAGTTCAAACAATTATCTTAATTAGAATACTAAATTGAAAAAAAAAAATTAGAAAGACCAAAATAGGACAAATCCTCTTTAAGAGTGACCATGACTATATCTTACCCTTATTCTTATTAATATACATACTTATTTTATATTTATATTTATATTTATATAACATTACCATCAGGATATATTGTTTTGCTTATCAAAAGCTATTGGGGTAAAAATACCGTGGAGGTCTTATATTAAGAGTCAGATTCTATTTTGCTCTCTCTATTCAAAAGAGGACAAATTAGTCTCTATATGTTAGATCAATAAATAAACTAGTCCTTTTGTTAAAAATATCATCTATATCTACTATTAAAAATTGGTCCATATATGTCAGTATGAGGTACACATGGCATGTCGCATGTCACTGTCTAACTATTATACCTGTAATAGGCCAATTTTGGCTTGGTCTGATTGACCCATTTAACCAAAGATCAAATCAACAATAAATTAAAAAATATTAATAAAGTCCATTAGCAGTCCAAGTTTACAAAAAATAATAATCCAATAAAGTAGTAGGCCCAAAATTCCTAATGGCCCAAATATTAAACACTAAACCTAATTAAAGTGGCCAAAATTTTAGCCCAATACGCAATGCTGAACGAGGCCCAAAAGACCCAAAACATACTAGAGTTCTAGAAACCCTAGAACCTTCTGGCACCTCTTCCCCACGAGCAGCTCCCACACGCCGCAACAACCACGTCACCCCACACGTCCATACGACGATTTTTGCCTGCAAATAGAAACAAAACAACAGCAAAAGGAAATGGCCAGCAAGGATGATAAAAAATCTAGGGTTTTATGCATTTTCTTTTTTCATTTTTTTCTAAATCGGTTATAAAAATTGAAAGCAAGATAGTTGTAGACCCCTACACTGTTTTTACGAATATACAAGAGCAATACAGAAATAGATTCGCAAAAGGTTTTTCGTTTTCTTTATTGTTATTATTTTTTGAAACCGTTCATACATAAATGGTTTATTCTTTTTTTTTTCTTTAACTACATATACATATTAAAATATATAAAAAAAAAAAAAACTTACTTTTTTCTAAAATTCATGGCCATTCACAAAGTTAGACGACGGTCATGGATCATACGGAATCTCCATCGGACCCTGGCCGAAAATCGCCAAGGGAGAGATGAGGATATAGCTTCTTCTGCTTTTTTATAAAGAAAGGAAGAATGGTTTTTTTTTTTTAATTTATAAGCACATAAAATGGCACCGTTTAGTGCTGGCTTCAATAGCCCCCAAAACGACGTCGTTTTTTCCCTCTGGATTCGCACGTTGACCCGACCCGGGAGGATCCGCGCTTTTTTTGAAATTGGTATAATTACCAGTTTGATCATTCCGCATTTTTGCCCCCTTTTAATTCTGTTTGTTTTCATTTTCTGAATTGGCCCTGTAATTTTATTTCCTTTTCATTTTGGTCCTCAGATAAAACGCTACACATAGCGGGCCAGGGATATTTTCCCTTTCACCCCCTCGTGTTTTTAGCGCATTACAATTTAGTCCGTCATCTTTCTTTTTATTTCTAATTGGCTCCCAAATTTCTATTTCGAGTGCACTTTAGTCCTATTTGTTATTTTTGTTCTAAAATTAATTGATTTTAATATTACTACTATTATTTTTATTATTTTTATTAATTATCAATTATTGTTATTAGTATTGTACTTATTATATTTATTATTTTTATTTTAATGCTATTATTATTATTATTATTATTATTATTATTATTATTATTATTATTATTATTAGATTGATATATTTAATTTACTTATTTTTATTATGATATTTTATTCATTATTAATATTTTATGTGTTTTTAAATATTAGATTATTTATTTCATTATCCTTGTTATTATTATTAACATATTATTATTATTATTATCATTTTCATTATTTTTACCTAAATGCTATGTTAGTTGTACTAATTAATTCATTTATATTATTTTATTTATAAAATACTTAAATTTAATATCATTTATTTGTTTCATTTACTCACTTATTTATTTATTTATTTTATCTCATTATTTGTTTATTTTCTTATTTATATATATGAATTTATTTTTTATTTTATTCTTATTCTTAAATTTCTAAATAGGCTCGTATTTGTGGTTTATTGTGTTTTTATTATCATGATTCTTATGCTTCATTAATTTATTAGATTTATATCGCATAATTATTCTTTAAATATGAGATTGTTGCTTTGAAATAAGCAAACAGTCCGCGTTTTAAGGTTCGAAAGAAATCGTACCCTAACTTACTGAGTTTTAATTTTTCTCATCGAATCTACAGAACCTATTATTTTCCTTTTAAAATCAAAAGCACATAGTTTAAAAAAAAAAAACTTATTCTCAGGAATTCAAAAGTGTTGTGTCCTAACTTACTGGATATGACATTTTGTTATCTCGAGGTAAGGATTTTTAAAAATAAAGGCAATATTTTATATTTGGAATTTTGAGAAATTGTGCCCTAACTTACTGGGTTTCGAATTTTCATTTGACCCAAATAACCGAATATCCTTCTTAAATTTAAATGTACGAGTTTTAAATGGCAAAAGACAAGCTTAGCTTTGAGGATTCGAAATGTCGTATCCTAACTCACTAGGTATGGTATTTTATTCTTTCGAAATAAGTGGGTCTCGGCATCCGGTTTAATTTATTCAAGTTTTCTTTAACAAAAAGGATCGTATTTTAAAATCTTTTCGAATTTTCAATATTAAGACATTAACCAATCAATTCGGTACCAATTTTGAGCGTTATGGGGATGCTAATCCTTCCTCGTATATAACTGACTCCCGAACCTATTTTCTCAAATTTCGTAGGCCAAAATTATTATTTTAATAAATCAAAATGTTTTAACGATCAATCTCAAGGTGACCCGATCACACCTCAAAAAAGATTGGTGGCGACTCCATTTTCATTTTCATTTTTAAAGTTGATCATGTTTTCCAAACGAAAAAAAGGTTTCGATAGCTTGGCGAGTCCGCTAGGGACAAATAAGAGAGTCAAGCTGTAAAATTGATTATTTTCTTTCTTATGGTCGAAAGTTGAAAATCCGATTGAAAAATTATGATCCTATTATTGCATTTGTTCGTATTGCTATTTCACATGATTACTGTGGTTTGAGTCTCGCATCATATTGCATAAGGATTGTTTTAGTCTTACCTTTTTAAGTGGGAGTGAGAAGCTACACCTTCGTAAGGCTTTCACCTCCGTGCAGGATAGTGGATCGCTTTCGGGATACATCCGTACCTATGTCTTCGTGAGATTTTCATCTCTGTGTAGCCATAGGGAAATGTATTCCCCTGAACTGAACTCGGTTCGCATAAGCCTATAATGGATGAGGATCAAGAAATCTGCCAATTCAGGTACCTCAACTTTAGAACTCAAATCACATGTAAAAGACCCTATGGGCTCACCCTAGATAGTACTGCGATAAACCATAGTGGTCACCCAAATAAGTGCTCTACTTGTTTCTTTCTTGTTTGCTCTTACTTTGTACAAATGTGTTTCATTTTTTTTGGCTATGATTGCATTACATGTCATTTCATATTTGAAAGAGTGTCGATTCACGTTCGATTACAAAATTAGAGAGCTTGTCATGGAGAACGAATTTGTTGATAAAATAGAAGACAATGCGACTGTCCGTATTTGTAATCCATTTCATGTAAAGAATTTTGTCATCTAGTAAAGTTTTCTAAATTGAATTGAAATCGACGCCTTTTTGCATTCATTGCATGTATTCGCATTTACATTATATCATGTGCACTAGATTTCATGGAAAGACCCTGATTGGTTGAAATTATTTCAACACTAACCTGGAAACCAACAAAACCTAACATCCTTACGGTACCCGAACCAAGACAAAGGACATGGATCAGAGATTAGAAAGACTTGAACAACTCCAAAAGGAGATAGAAAATAAACTTCAACTACAAATGCAAGAGCAGCTGGCTAAAATCCAGCAAGATATGATGGACCGAATGATGGAATCACAAAAGAATATGATGACTCAATTGACTCAACTACTGGCTGGTGGGATGGATAAAGGAAAAGCCCCAATGGGTAATGTTGGAGAAGATAACGAGGAACCTCTCTATCCACCGGGTTTTACACCAACACATCCTGAGGTATACCCTCGAAGAACATCCGTCACAATTAAGCCTCAACAATTTCAGGAGGGTGTTTCTATGCCAATAAATTTTCAAGCGGGATCGGGTTCTAACCCAGGGGATAATCTAACTAATGTCGTTATCCCTGACCTTGATGAAATGACAGAGAAGGAAAGGTCGAAGTAATTAGAGGACTGATGTAAATAGCTGGAGGAAAAATTTAGAGCCATGGAAGACGCTGATAATCAACATAGAATTGATGCTAAGGACTTAAGTTTGATCTCAGATCTAGTGCTTCCCCACAAGTTCAAGATGCCAGAATTCGAAAAGTACAATGGGACCAGTTGCCCCGAAGCTCACATAACCATGTTTTGCAGGCGAATAACTGGGTATGTTAATAATGACCAGCTGCTAATACATTGCTTTCAAGATAGTCTGATGGGAGCAGCGTACAAGTGGTACAATCAATTGAGCCGTGCTAGGATTAGTTCTTGGAGGGATTTAGCTCAAGCGTTCATGAAGCAGTACATTCAGGTGACAGATATAACCCCTGATAGAATCACGTTGCAAAATATGGAGAAAAAACCAAGCGAGAGTTTTAGACAATACGCACAGAGATGGAGGGAAGTTGCCATACAAGTACAGCCCCGCTCCTAGAAAAAGAAATGACAATGCTCTTTATCAACACCCTGAAGGCCTCGTTCATCACTCACATGATTGGAAGCACTACGAAAATTTTTTCATACATAGTGATGTCCGACGAAATGATCAAAAATGCGATAAAGAGTGGAAAAATAGATGCAGGAGAGAGTAATAAAAGGTCAACCTCGAGGAAAAAGGAAAACGAGGTGAACAACATGAGTACATATAACAAAGGTTAATCAAAGTCAATTACTGTAAATTAACCAAAAATAGTGGCTACTGGTCAATAAGGTTCCAGCACGAGGCAAAACACTGAAAAGCTCCAATTTACTCTAATCCCAATGACATATCGGGAGTTGTACCAAAGTTTGTTCGACGCACACGTAGTGTCCCTTTTTTTTACCTAAAACCATTATAGCCTCCATATCCCAAATGGTATGATGCAAATGCTCAATATGACTACCATGTAAGAATTTTGGGGCATTCCATAGAAAATTGCACTGTCTTTAAGAAGGTTGTTGAAAAACTTATTAATATAGGCATTATGAAATTTGATGATGCTCCTAGTGCCAAAAATTCACTACTCAATCACACTGATGGTGGGGTGAATGCAATAGATGGAAAGGTGGGGAGAAGAATCAAGACTGACATTATAGAAGTAAAAATTCCTTTAAGATGGGTCTGAAAGGAAATGGTAAAAAGGGGGTTGAGCACTTCAAATTCTTAAGGGAGTCATGAAGATTCAAGGAACTACTGTGAGTTCCACCATAAAGAGGGGCACGAGATCCAAGAATGTACAGAATTCAGAGCCTTGGTGCAAGGTCTGATGGACAATAAAGAAATAGAATTCTGTGAGGAAGCCAAAGAAGAAGGAATCATATGTGTGTCAGAATCAACGATAAATGTTCCAAAAGTCAATCGTCTTGTGGTCATCATTTCACGACCTAAAAATAATAAAGCTGGAGTACAGACGGCACCAAAGATAATAATTTAAAAATAAGCGGTCTTCTCTTATCAAGATAGCAAAAGGGTCCCCTGGAATTATGATTGTAACATGACAATCTTGGGAAGGGAGAACTCGGCCAGCACTTCAAAAGAAGATCAAGATGTAGGGTTTTACACGCGCAGCGGAAGGCGCTATGATTTAAACAATGCCCTAGCGAAACCCACAAAAGAAAAGACCCTATTGGTGGAACAGAAGAAGAAAAAAGCAACCAGATCTAAGCCGCTTGTCAATGAGCCAGTGAAAGAGGAGGAGGTCAAGGAATTCCTAAAGTTTTTGAAGCACAACGAGTATAGTGTTGTGGAGCAGTTGCATAAACAACCAGCCCGCATATCTATACTAGCTTTACTCTTGAATTCGAAGGTATACCGAAGTGCATTAATGAAAGTGCTGAACGAGACATACGTGGCCAATGATATCTCTGTCAAAAAACTAGATCGACTGGTCAATAATATAAGTGCTGATAACTTCATCTTCTTCAACAATGATGACACTAGGGGGTATGAGATCCACTAAAGCTCTGCACATCACTACCAGATGCAAATGATACACACTGCCTAGGGTCCTAATCGACAATGGATCGGCACTAAACATATTTTCGTTATCCACACTTAACAGGTTACATGTGGATAGCTCACACATGAAGGTATGCCAGAATATAGTGAGGGCATTTGACGACATAGAAATGAGGGTCATGGGAAGAATCTAAATACCCCTGTTGATTGGCCCAACTACCTATGAGGTGGATTTCCTAGTAATGGATATCAAGCCCTCTTACAATTGTTTATTGGGAAGGACTTGGATACATTTGACCGGGGCAGTACCATCGTCACTACATCAAAAGTTAAAGCTAGTATCAAAGGGTCGACTTGTGACGATAAATGCCGAAGAAGATATTATCGCGGCTGTAACCAGTGATGCACCGTACTTGGAAATGAATGATAAGTCAATTGAATGTTCCTTCTGGTCTTTAGAGTTTGTGAATGCAACATTCATCACTGAAGGAAACCAGATTCCAGGGCCAAAAATATCCAAGGCTACTAGCATGGGATTACAGGTAACGGTAGAAAATAGAGCTCTACCAAAAAAGGATTAGGGAGGAATCTTCAGGAAAGAATTGAGGCTTCAATGTTGAAGGACAAGCAGGACCGATTCGGCTTAAGATTTAAGCCAAATATGAGACAAAGAAGGAAGGAGTTGGAAAAAAGGCAGGAAAGAAGAAGGGCACGGGTGAGTGGGGAAGAAATCAAATGGGAACCAATAGTCTTCCCCCACATATCCAAAACTTTCATATCGGGTGGGATTATTCATCCCGAGTGAAGGATGCCAATAAGAGAAAGTATTGAAGAAATATTCAAAAATGTGCACATCAATGCCATACATTAAGAAACCATTGATGGAGAGACCTTGTCAGATATCCGCCCTTACGAACCTGGGAGTGTTCTGAATAATTGGACTGCAGAAGAAATTCCTGTAGTTTTTAGAGCTTACACAAAGAAATGTTCAAAACACACTTGTTGCTTTTTAGCATAGAAGCAATAAGAATTCCTTTGTGAAATAGGCTTATGTCCAAACATCATTATGAAATACATATTTGAGATCATTTTGAATAAATATTCTCTCATTCTTTTAGATTCTTTCATTTTTTCTGTCCAAATAATTATGTAAGATTCTTTCATTCCTTGGATCTTTTTCCAAATCATTCTTTCATCACATTCATAATCATACCATACAAATAATTATTCTTAAATTCATTCATTCTTTGTATATTCCTTTGTACCTACAACAGGTCCCCGGATATCAACGACATGAGTAACGCTGCTACAGAGTTAGAACCTTCTTTTGAGCAAGACATGTGTTTAGAGGGATCCTAGGACTTTAAAGATGACATAGACCGTGGCTTATCTCCGGACTTGTTAAGAATGGTAAAACAAGAGGAAAAAAAATTCTGCCTCATGAAGAGACAGTGGAGATTGTGACCTTAAAAGAGGGCAAGGTAGTGAAAATTGAAACGTGCATACCTGAAGAAACGAAGCGAGACCTCGTAGAGTTACTTCAAGAATTCAAAGATATCTTCGCGTGGTCATACCAAGATATGCCCAGGTTAAGCACTGACATTATTGTACACCGCCTTCCCATAAAAGAGGATTGCAGGCTAGTTCAGCAGAAGCTCCTGAGAATGAGGCCTGATATTGTGCTAAAAATAAAAGAAGAAGTCAAAAAGTAGTTTGATGCTGGATTCTTGCTGGAAGTCAAATACTCTGAATGGGTAGCCAACATTGTGCCTGTCCCTAAGAAAGATGGGAAGGTACAAATGTGTGTAGATTATAGAGACTTGAATAAGGCCAGTCCGAAAGACAATTTCCCCTTGCCTCACATTGATACTCTAGTAGACAATACGGCAGGCTATTCACTATTTTCCTTCATGGATGGCTTCTCAGGTTACAATCAGATAAAAATGCATCCCGAAGACATGGAAAAGACCACATTCATAACCTTGTGGGGCATATTTTGTTATAAGGTGATGTCGTTTGGGCTGAAAATCGCAAGAGCGACATATCAAAAGGCCATGGTGACTTTGTTTCATGATATGATGCACAAAGAAATTGAAGTTTATGTCAATGATATGATTGCAAAGTCCCGAACAGAAACTAAACACATACAAGTTTTGAGGATGTTGTTCTTGAGACTGAGGAAATTTCAATTAAAGCTCAATCCAACAAAATACACTTTTGGAGCTAGATCGAGAAAATTGTTGGGTTTCGTAGTCAGCAAGAAGGGGATTGAGATTGACTCAGATAAGGTACGAGCTATACAAGAATTGCCTCCGTCGCGCACTTACAAATAATTCGGGGTTTCTTGGGTCGGTTAAATTACATTGCTTGTTTCATTTCACAATTAACTAAGAAATGTGATCCCATATTTCGTCTTCTCAGGAAACACAATCTAGGTATGTGGGATGATGAATGCCAGAAAGCTTTTGATAAGGTTAAACAGTTCTTTTCAAGTCCTCCAGTATTGTTACCTCCTTGCCCAGATAGGCCATTAATCCTGTATTTGACAGTGTTTAGCAACTCTATGGGATGTGTGCGGGGTTAACACGATGGTTTGGGAAGAAGAGAAAGGGCGATATACTACCTTAGTAAGAAATTCACTGAGTGTGAAATGAGATATTCGCCAATTGAGAAATTGTATTGTGCCTTGATTTGGACAATTCAAAGGTTGAGGCAATACATGCTGTGCCACATGACATGGCTAATTTTGAAGTTGGACCCTCTAAAATACATGATCGAGTCAACCGCTTTGAACGAAAGGATGGCTAGATGGCAAATTCTCCTTTCTGAATTCGACATAGTTTATGTGAGCCAAAAAGCTGTGAAAGGAAGCGCAATAGCAAATTTTTTGGCCAATAGAGCTCTAGAAGATTATGAGTCTCTAAACTTTGACTTCCCCAACGAAGAATTAATGTATGTGGCAGCTACTAAAGAAGACACTACAAAAGATCGCTTTTGGAAATTAAACTTCGACGGAGCATCAAATACTGTAGGTAATAGAATTGGGGCAGTCTTGGTATCCCCAAATGGAGATCATTATCCGTTCACATGCAAGTTGGATTTTGATTGTACAAATAACATGGCAGAATACGAAGCACGTATTATGGGACTCCGTGCAGCCATAGAACGCAAAATTAGAATGTTTGAAGTATATGAGGATTTTGCACTGGTGATCTACCAACTGAAAGGTGAATAGGAGACAAGAAACCCCAAATTGATCAATTATCGAAGGATAGTTCTAAGGTTAATTGAGGAGTTTGATGATATTAATTTCAATTATCTCCCATGAGATGAAAACCAAATGGAAGATGCTTTGGCCACTCTGGCTTCCATGATCAAAGTGTGCAAACAAAAGGACGTAAAGCCCATTCAAATGAGTATTTACAAGGCCCCAGCTCATTGTTACAATGTGCAGGAAGAAGAAAGAAATGATCTCCCCTGGTACTATGATATATTACGGTACATAAGAAACCGTGAATACCCTAATCAGACAACTGAGAACGAAAAAAGGACGTTAAGAAGACTAACTTGTGACTATGTCTTAGGCGGAGAGATCCTGTATAAAAGAAGAAAGGATCAAGTACTATTGAGATGTGTGGACGCTGTTGAAGCTAAAAAAATTCTAGAAGAAGTTTACGAGGGTGTTTGTGGAACACATGCCAATGGTTTCACAATGACTAGATAAATTATGATATTTGGATACTATTGGTCTACCATGGAGGGAGACTGCATCAATTATGCTAAGAGATGTCACAAATGCCAGATTTATGGAGACAAAATCCATGTACCTCCTTCGGCTTTGCATGTCATGACTTCCCCATGGCCTTTCTCTATGTGGGGCATGGATGTCATTGGACCAATCTCTCTAAAAGCTTCAAATGGGCATCGGTTCATTTTTTTAGTCATCGACTATTTCACCAAGTGGGTAGAGGCTACTTCATATGCCAGTGTTACTAAGACGGCAGTCAGCAGATTCCTAAAAAAATAAATCATATGTCGATATGGGATGCCTGAGAGGATCATATCTGACAATGCTTTAAACTTGAACAATAACATGATAGCGGAAGTCTACAGTTAATTCAAGATCAGACACCACAATTCATCCCCGTATCATCCAAAAATGAATGGTGCAGTGGAAGCAGCTAATAAAAATATCAAGAAGATTATGGGAAAAATGGCTGAAACTTATAAAGATTGGAACGAGAAGTTACCATTTGCTCTTTATGCTTATCGAACTTCAGTCAGGACTTCTACCGGGGCAACTCATTTCTCATTAGTCTATGGAATAGAGGCAGTATTACCCATCAAAGTTGAAATTCCTTCCCTTCGAGTCTTGTCAGAACTAAAGTTAGATGAAGCAGAATGGATCCAGTCTCGATATGATCAGTTGAACTTGATTGAGGAAAAGAGGCTAAGGGCTATTCGTCATGGTCAGATATACCAAAAGCGAATGATGCAAGCTTATGAAAAAAAGGTTTCGCCCAAGATAATTTCACGAGGGGGACTTGGTATTGAAAAAGATCCTCCCCATACAAAAAGATTTTCGAGGGAAGTGGATGCCAAATTGGGAAGGACATTATGTGGTAAAAAAAGGCTTTCTCCGAAAGAGCACTGATTTTGACTGAAATGGATGGAAAAAGCTTGCCCAATCCTGTAAATTCGATTCAATCAATAAGTACTTTACTTGAAGAGGAAAAAAGGTCAAAGTGAAAACCCGTAAATGGTACTTTGAGACTTTCTAAAAAAACGGAGAGGCCAATGTGAAAACCTGCAAAAGGCGCCTTGAGACCAAAGGGGATTTGAGTCGATAACCTAAAAAGGGCAGCTCAAATTACAATCAAAGAAGATCTTGCTATACCTGAATTAAGAGGAACGAGAGATGTTATGTCTTGGGGCATCAGTAGAGTACTCTTGATCTCTCAAACACATATTAAGCTTAAAATGGTCTTCAAAAAGCCTGTACAGAGAAGCTCAGGCTGTGATATCTGGGGCACCTATCTTTTCCCCTCGTCATTTTGTATCCTAGAAATGTTTGCTTTCTTTAATTAACCCATTCTTTTCAAATTTTGCTGAATTCTATTTTTGTCCATCATTGTGATCATTTTCAAGCATTTTGTATTGAAGTAATGGTTAATGGACTAATAATACTTTCACAAAAGGAGTTTTTGATATTACTTAGGAAATTTCTAAATAATACGAGAACCTAAAACAGGATTATTATTTAAAACTCACCAAGCCTAAGGGTTGGAAATATCTGAGAAAGAAGTGTCTAAATTGTGACTATCTCTTTGAATTTTCTGTCAAGGATATCAGCTGAACAAGAAAACAGGATATTGCGTCAGTGATATAACCTTAATGAACAGCGAGCAATGACAACCTAAGCATTAGAAAAGGATCTTTCTCGCAAAATAATATTCTGCATTCATTAGTAGGAGCATTTGATTCATCCTGATCATGACGTCCTAATCATTTGGCATAAGCATAGGCCTATGAAATCGATTCTACACGTCACGTCCCCCCGGAGGACACTGTAGCAAGATCAGTGAATCCACAAGTCCCATACCTCTGAAGTTGCAGTAGGACGGATCAAATCCACCATGGCAAATCTCATTTCCCTGAAGTTGCAGTGGAGTAGATTGAAGCCATTACCTTTATCTCCTTGAAGTTGCAGTGGAGCGAATTGAAGATAGCGAATCTTATTTCCCTAAAGACGTAGTGGAATAGATTAAAGCTACGGCAGATCCTATCTTCCTGAAGTTCCAGTGGAGTAGATTGAAGCCACAACCTTATCTCCCTGAAGTTGCAACGGAGCAGACTGAAGATAGCAAATCTTATTTCCTGGGTGTTGTAGTGGAACGGATTAAAGCTACAGATTACGGCAGATCTTATCTTCCTAAAGTTGCAGTGGAGTAGATTGAAGCCACAGCCTTATCTCCCTGAAGTTACAGTGGAGTAGACTAAAGATAGCAAATCTTATTTCTCGGGCGTTGCAGTGGAACGGATTAAAGCTACAGATTACGGCGGATCTTATCTTCCTGAAGTTGCAGCGAAGCAGATTAAAGCCACTAGCCTTATCTCCCTGAAGTTTCAGCAAAGCAAACTGAAGACAGCAAATCTTATTTCGCTGGTGTTGCAGTGGAATGGATTAAAGCTATAGATTACAGCAGATCTTATCTTCCTGAAGTTGCAGTGAAATAGATTGAAGCTACCAGTCTTATCTCCCTGAAGTTGCAGCGGAGTAAACTGAAGATAGCAAATCTCATTTCCCTGACGTTGCAGTGGAGCAGATTAAAGCTATAGATTACGATAGATCTTATCTTCCTAAAGTTACAGTGGAGTAGATTGAAGCCACAGCCATGTTTCCCTGAAGTTACAGCGGAGTAGACTGAAGATAGCAAATCTTATTTCCTTGGCGTTGCAGTGAAATAGATTAAAGCTACAGATAATAGCGGATCTTATCTCCCTGAAGTTGCAGTGCAGTAGATTGAAGCCACCAGCCTTATTTCCCTGAAGTTGCAGTGGAGCAGACTGAAGATAGCAAATCTTATTTCCTTGACGTTGCAGTGAAACAGATTAAAGCTACAAATTATGGCGGATCTTATCTTTCTGAAGTTGCAGTGGAGCAGATTGAAGCCACAGCCTTGTTTCCCTGAAGTTGCAGTGAAGTAGACTGAAGATAGCAAATCTTATTTCCCTGACGTTGCAGTTAAACAGATTAAAGTTACAGATAATGGCAGATCTTATCTTCCTGAAGTTGCAGTGAAACAGATTGAAGCCACTAGCCTTATTTCCCTGAAGTTGCAGCGGAAAAGACTGAAGACAACAAATCTCTACCTGAAGTTGCAGTAGAGTAGACTGAAGATAGCAAATCTTATCTCCCTGAAGTTGCGGCGGAGCATATTGAAGCTACAAGTCTAATATCCTTGAATTGAATCGAAGCGCTAGTTCCTATGCCCTTGAAGATGCAGTGGGATGGAATGAAGCTACTCGAAGAAAAGAAGCACCAAAAGAAGTTAAAACTTGGCAAGATCAGACAAAATTGACCCTTTTAAAGTCTTTGCTCCATTCCCGTTACACGACAACGAGCAAAGAGGGGCGGCTGTAATAGGCCAATTTTGGCCTGGCCTGATTGACCCATTTAACCAAAGACCAAATCAACAATAAATTAAAAAATATTTATAAAGTCCATTAGCAGTCCAAGTTTACAAAAAAGAATAATCCAATAAAGTAGCAGGCCCAAAATTCCTAATGGCCCAATTATTAAACATTAAACCCAATTACAGTGGCCCAAATTTTAGCCCAATACCCAATGCTGAACGAGGCCCAAAAGACCCAAAACATACTAGGGTTCTAGAAACCCTAGAACCTTTTGGCGCCTCTTCCCCACGAACGCAGCTCCCACACGTCGCAATAGCCACGTCACCCCACACGTCCGTACGACTGTTTTTGCCTGCAAACAGAAAAAAACAATAGCAAAAGGAAATGGCCAGCAAGGATGACAGAAAATCTAAATGGCCAGCAAGGATGACAGAAAATCTAAGGTTTTTGTATTTTCTTTTTTCATTTTTTTTATAAATCTATTATAAAAACTGAAAGCAAGATCGTTGTAAACCCCTACACTGTTTTTACGAATATACAAGAGCAATACAGAGAATAGATTCACAAAAGGTTTTTCATTTTCTTTATTGTTATTATTTTTTGAAACTGTTCATACATAAACGGTTTATTCTTATTTTTTTCTTTAACTACATATACATATTAAAATATAAAAACAAAAAAGAAAAAACTTAGTTTTTTCTGAAATTTGGCCATGGCGGCGCTGATGGCAGCGAACCGAGCAGAAATCTCCATCGGACCCTGGCCGAAAATCGCCAAGGGAGAGATGAGGAGAGAGCTTCTTCTGTTTTTTTTTTTTTAAAAACAAAAGAAGAATGATTTTTAAAAATTTTTTTATTTATAATCACATAAAACAGTGTCGTTTAGGGCTGGCTTCAATAGCCACAAAACGACGTCGTTTTCCCCTTCAGGATCCTCGTGTTGACCTGACCCGGGGAGGATCTGCGTTTTTAAACTGGTATAATTACCAGTTTAGTCCTTCCGCATTTTTGCCCGATTTTAATTCAGTTTGTTTTCATTTTTTGAATTGGCCCGATAATTTTATTTCTTTTTCATTTTGGTCCTCGAATAAAACACTGCATATAGCAGGCCAGGGATATTTTCCTTTTCACTCCCTCGTGTTTTTAGCGCATTACAATTTAGTCCGTCATCTTTCTTTTTATTTCTAATTGACTCCCAAATTTCTGTTTCGAGTGCACTTTAGTCCTATTTGTTATTTTTGTTCTTAAATTAATTGATTTTAATATTACTACTATTATTTTTATTATTTTGTTAATTATCAATTATTATTATTATTATTATTGTACTTATTATATTTATTATTGTTTGTATTTTTAATGCTACTACTATTATTATTATATTATTATTATTAGATTGATATATTTAATTTGCTTATTTTTATTATGATATTTTATTCGTTATTAAAATTTTTATGTGTTTTCAAATGTCGATTATTTATTTCATTATCCTTGTTATTATTATTAACATTTTATTATTATTACTATCATTTTCATTATTTTTACCTAAATGCTATATTAGTTGTACTAATTAATTCATTTATATTATATTATTTATAAAATACGTAAATCTAATATCATATATTTGTTTCATTTACTCACTTATTTATTTATTTATTTTATCTCATTATTTGTTTATTTTTTATTTATATATATGTGAATATTTTTTTATTTTATTCTTATTCTTAAATTTCTAAATAGGCTCATATTTGTGGTTTATTGTGTTTTTATTATCATGATCCTTATGCTTCATTAATTTATTAGATTTATGTCACATAATTATTCTTTAAATATGAGATTCTTGTTTTGAAATAAGCAAACACTCCGCGCTCTAAGGTTCGAAAGAAATCGTACCCTAACTTACTGGGTTTCGATTTTTGTCATCGAATCTAAAGAACCTATTATTTTCCTTTTAAAATCAAAAGCACACAGGTTAAAAAAAAAAAACTTATTCTCAGGAATTCAAAAGTGTTGTGTCCTAACTCATTGGATGTGACATTTGGTTATCTCAAGGTAAGGATTTTTAAAAATAAAGGCAATATTCTGTATTTGGAATTTTGAGAAATTGTGCCCTAACTTACTGGATTTTGATTTTTCATTTGACCCAAATAACCGAATATCCTTCTTAAATTTAAATGTACGAGTTTTAAATGGAAAAAGACAAGTTTAGTTTTAAGGATTCGAAATGCCGTATCCTAACTCACTGGGTATGGTATTTATTCCTTCAAAATAAGCGGGTCTCAGCATCCGGTTTAATTTATTCAAGTTTTATTGAACAAAAAGGATTGTATTTTAAAATCTTTTCAAATTTTTGACATTAAGACATTAATCAATCAATTTGGTACCAATTTTGGGCATTATGAGGGTGCTAATCCTTCCTTATACGTAACCGACTCCTGAACCTATTTTCTCAAATTTCGTAGGCCAAAATTATCGTTTTAATAAATCAAAATATTTTAACGATCAATCTCAAGGTGACTCGACCACACCTCAAAAAAGATTGGTGGCGACTCTATTTTCATTTTTATTTTTAAAGTCGATCCTGTTTTCCAAACAAAAAAATGGTTTCAACAATACCAGTTAATTATTTTTAACAGTATAAATGAATAAAAATTTTAACATAAAAGACCAATTTATCTAACATACAAAGTTTAACTTGCCTAATTTTTAATAGAAGAAGCAGGACGTGTACATGACTAGAGGTGATCATGGGTTGGGCTACCCTGCCCGGCCCGACCCGATGGCCCGGCCAAAAAATGGGAGGGTTCAGGTAAAAATATAGGCCCGAAATATGGGTTTGGGCAAAAAAAAGAGGCCCGTTTAGAAAATGGGCGGACCTCAATGAACTTTTTGGCGGGCCCATTTGCCTTGGGTCTGACGTATATATTAAATTTAAATATATATTTTTTATTTTAATTAAATATACTTTTAAGGTGGGATTTAATCATTTCCCCCTTCGTTAAGCCCATTTTATAGTTTTTTTTGGGCCTTAAAATTAAATAAAAGAGGTCTTTCATTTGACCACATTCAATGAGACAAAAGAGAAGAAGCCAAAGCTGACTGAGAGTCTAACTTTAGATTTGAGTTTAGCTTAGCTCTGTTTTCTTAAAAAAAAAAAAAAGGAGTTTAGATCTGCGACAGAAAGAGCATAGCAAAGAAGCTAAAGAGTGAAGTGAAGAAGACCCAAATCGGATCCTAATTACTCACCTCTTGTTCATTGTAAGAGTTTTTTTTTGCTTTTCTCTATTAATAATTGTAGGGCCTAAAATTTGCCCGGGCCCATGCCATAACTAATTAACCAAACAAAACCAAAAAGCAAACAGAAATTAAAAAAAAAAGTCCAATTGTTAATAGCAGTCCCTGTGTTATTATAAACCCAAAACAGACCCCAAAATACCCACAGGCCCAAACTGAACCCAATACCGAATGGCCCAATTTCTAGAACGGCCCGAATGGCCCAAATACTTTCAGACAAGCAGAAACCCTAAAGGGTTCTGGAACCAGCCAAGCGACGTAGCCTCCCCTGCATATGCCTCTACGCGCTCCACAGCTCGTGTCTCTGCAGGCCCCACGCGCCTCCGTACGTCACGTCCGCGTCATCCGTACCTGTAAATAGGGGCTCCAATAGCAGAGAAACAGCAGCAAGAGGAAAATAGGAATAGAAAATTGTATTTTTTTATTATTTTTCTTCTTCTGGACTATATAAAAAGCCAAACAATCTTGTAATTTTTTTTTCTCTTACGCGTACAGGATATAGCAATACAAAAAATTAGAAACAGATATTCGAAAATGGTTACTTTTCCTCGATTGCTTTTTTTTTCTTTTATTGTTCATTTCATTTTTGAAACTATTTCAAGCACTTCTTGTTCTATTTCGATACATTAATAAAAAAGGGGAGAAGTTACCTTCGTGAGGTTTCGTCCCTGTCTCCTCCGTCGCGATCGGAGTTCAGATATGGGCGTAGACCGAGAGGTGAGGCTTCAATGCCAGTGTGAAAGAGCCTCCTTTTGACCTTCGTGTACGACCAAACGCCGTTTACAGTGACACTCTGGTGGTCGGACAGAAGGGTCTTCCTTAGTTGCGGTTGGGGGCTGAACAAAAAAGGGATTTTAGGGTTTCAATAAAAGGGGTCTGATAGTTTTAGGTTAGTTTAAGGGATTATAGGCTATTAAGGAAATAGCGCCGTTTAAGGCTCATTACAATAGCCTCAAAACGACGCCGTATGAGGCAAGCTCTGACCCGACCCGATTTGGCCTCCTAAAGATCCGCGCTTCATAGTAACGGAATATTTGCGCGTTCGGTCCTTCTATTTTTGTATCGCTATTCAAGTAGATAGTATATGTTTTATTTCTTAATTGGTCCCCATAATTTGCGCGCTATTTCGATTTAGTCTAGCCTATACACTGCGTCTTGATGGTTTAGATATTTGCTATTTTAACCCCCGATTATTTGAGCGTATTTTAATCTAGTCCTTAACTATGTTTAGATTTTTATAAAACAGCCTGTTAATTTTATTCTTATTTCAATTAATTTTATTCTTATTTCAATTAAGTATTTTCTTAGTTTATGAAATTTATCCATCATTTATTTGTAGAAATTGTTTTAACAAATTATTTTGAACTCTTTTATTGATTTTATAATGTTAATATTTGTTTTAAACTTTCATTTGTATATATTTTATTTGTTATATATGTTTTATTTCAAAATATTTCTTTTATATGTTTCTTTGTCTTAATATATTGTATAATATTCAACTTAAATACTCTTCTATATATATATTACTAATTCATACGTATGTATCTATAATTTATATTAAAATCATCTTATTTTATATTTATTATTAATTTTATATTATTTTACATATGTATTTTCTTTTAAATTCATCTATGCATATATTTTATTGTTAATCTATATATAAATATAGCTAATTGTTCTTTTAAAGATCTTGTTTTAAATTATATTTATTCCAAACACTTCCACATGTCATCATTATTTTTAGATGTACATTATTTTGTATCGTGTTTTATTATTACATGTGTATTATTTAAATTAACGCTTATTATTTTATATATCATTTGCTTATTT
Source organism: Gossypium rotundifolium (assembly GCA_025506655.1). Lineage (NCBI taxonomy): Eukaryota > Viridiplantae > Streptophyta > Magnoliopsida > Malvales > Malvaceae > Gossypium > Gossypium rotundifolium. The sequence continues at coordinate 150,867,708 of CP106728.1, forward strand.
GTTTGCTATATATTAGTCGTATTAATTTGCTTGCTATCATATGAACCCAAATTACTCCCTTCAAATTTCATATTATGATTATTCATTAGCATAATATTTTATCCATGTATATTATTCAATGTTTGTAATTTTACTTTTTACATTATCGCATTGAGATTCAAACTTTAACGTTTTAATTGATATTAGTCGTTTCATTGTTTTTCTAAACAAACCGAACAAATACATTTTAGTCAATTTTAAAATCGCATATTTGAAACATTTTCAAAATAAGGCAACATTTGTGTGTTTGGGAATTCGAGGAATTTTGCCCTATCATGCTGGGTTTCAATTTTTTGTTTGACCAAATAACCAAATATTCTTTTAAAATTTTGTCCATATTTTCAAAATAAGACAATATTTGTGTGTTTGGAAATTCGAGGAATCGTGCCCTATCGTGCTGGGTTTCGATTTTCTGTTTAACCAAATAACCAAATAGCTTTTTTAAAATTTTGTCCATATATTCAAAATAAGGCAATATTTGTGTGTTTGGGAATTCGAGGAATCGTGCCCTATCGTACTGGGTTTCGATTTTCCGTTTAACCAGATAACCGAATATCCTTTTTAAAATTTTGTCCATATTTTCAAAATAAGGCAATATTTGTGTGTTTGGAAATTCGAGGAATCGTGCCCTATCATGCTAGTTTTCAGTTTTCCGTTTGTCCAAATAATTGAATATCCTTCTAAAAATCTCAATGCATAAACTTTGGAAATCATGAGAGGATTTCGGCATCGAGGGTTTGAAACGTCATATCCTATCGTGCTAGATGTGATATTTTATTCCTTCGGAATAAGAGAATCTCAATATCCAATTCGAGTTATTTAAATTTTTTTAAAAATGGAATTTCAAAATTATTTCAAACTTTTCGACACTAGGACATCAATTAATCAGTTTGGTACCAATTTTGGGCGTTGCGAGGGTGCTAATCCTTCCTCGTATGTAACTGACTCCCGAACTCGTTTTCTTCTTGAAATTCGTAGACCAAAATTAATTTTTTTAAAAATAAAATAAAATGTTTTATAGGTGACGATCACACCTAAACAAAAAGGATTGGTGGCGACTCCATATTTCGTTTTTCAGTAAATCTCACTCGTTTTTCAAACACGAAAAAATGGTTTCGACAGCTTGGCGACTCCACTGAGGACGAGAGAGTCAAGCCGTAAAATTGATTATTTTCTGTCCTTTGTCAGAAATTTGAAAATTCAATTTAAAATTTTGATTTGGAAATTTAATACTTTTGTTGCATTTGTCATTACATATGACCGTTATTCCCCTGTATACATTGCATTGCATGACCGTTGTGGTCACACCTTTAAGTAGGAGTGAGAAACTATGCATTCGTGAGGTTTTCACCTCCGCATGGGCTAGTGGACTGCTTCCGGAATACATCCGTACCTATGTCTTCGTGAGATTTTCACCCCCACATGGGCATAGGGAAATGTATTGCCCTGAACTGAACTTGATCCATATGAGCCTATAATGGGTGAGGATTAAGAAATCTGCTGGTTCAGGTGCCCTTTTTCTTTAGAACTTTACTGCATATAATGGACCCTAGGAACCCACCAGATGTAGTAGTGCTAATGGCTAGCGTTTATCCATATAAGTGTTTGATTATTTTCCGTCTGTTTTAAATCTTGTTATTTGATACTAACTTGTGCTTTGTTTGTGATTTGCATGACATTGCATATTTAAGGAGGATTCGATTCGTGTTCAGTTGCTACGTTAGAAAGTTTAACATGGAGAATGAATTCCTTGATAGAGTCGAAGATAATGCGGCTGTCCGTACATGGTCAGAGAGGCTATAACTAGAGAAAGGGGACAGCTTGGCTAAAGGATGCACATCGGAGCTGTGGGACTTTACTCGCGTCAGTGTGATACAAAATGAGCTACAGGAGTTGAGAGATATATAGGCCCGCTAAGATGAGGGAACTAAGCAATTTTTCTACCAGAATTATGGCGATATACCTTATTTTCTGGATGTGAAAGTAGACAAGCATCTGTTTTGGGCTATGACTCAGTTTTTGAATCCTGCGTATAAGTGTTTCACTTTCAGGAGGGTAGACTTCGTGCCCACTATGGAGGAGTATACGGCCTTGTTTTGTTGTCCAAGGATCCTAGTCGACAAAGCTTACTCTAAGGCCGCTAATGCCTCGACTTTCATGAAGAAGTTAATGAGTATAACCGGGATGAGCGAGCCTTGGGTTATGGCTCAAATTCAGTAGAAAGGGGATGGTAAATGTATTCCCTGGGCGATTATGAGAGACTTGATATTAGCACACCCAGATGCCAAAAAGAACGTGGATATTTTTGCCTTGAGCATTTATGGTTTGGTGATCTTTCCTAAAGCTTTAAGGCATATAGACGAAGCAGTCACTAACCTATTCGATCGTTTGAATAAAAGAATCACACCAGTACCTACAATTCTAGCCGAGACGTTCAGATCTTTAAGCTTATGTCGGAGGGCAGGTGAAGGCAGATTTATTGGACGTGCTCAGTTGCTACTGGTATGGTTTCACGGGCAGTTTTGGAAGGTGGACAAGGTCTCTTACCAGGTCTTCTCTGAAATTTATTCCCTGTTAAAAGAAGAAGTAGCTACGCAAAGGAGAGGCGATATTTCAGAAGAAAGGTAGATGGAAATTCTTCAAAATCTCAAAGAGGAGGATGTTGAATGGAGAGCCTTTTGGATGGTCCCTGACGAGATCCTTTATCGATGTGAGAATTTCAATTACGTACCTTTGCCTAAAATTTGGAGGGCCACCGGATACACTCTTTTGATGCTATTAAGGCAGTATAAATCAAGGCACTTCACACCGGCAACTCATGGGCTTGCCCAATGTGAATTCTCGTATAGAGCGGATAACTACAAGAAACGGGTTCGAGAGATCTATGATGCTTGGAATCAAACTTGCCGAATAAAGAGATTATCTGTTAGTTCTATGACGATGCCGGAGTATAATGAATAGTTTAGTAAAAGGATTAATGATAATATTCCTGGGCCAAGTTTAGAAGGTGCTCGATCAATAGAAGAATGCTTGCAAGTCGTCCCATCTGAGTTAGAGATTATAAGATAAGACTATGAAAAGAAGAGTCTCAAATTTGAGAAAAGGATCGAGCAGCTAGAGGAAGAGAAAATGTACTTAAAGTTAGACGTAGAAGTGCAGAAATCAGAGGCAGAGAAGTGGAGAAAAGGGAAGAATAAAGTTGAAGAAGACTTGGATAGTTTAAAGACTGACTATAGAAAGATGCGTCTATCCATGGGGACTGCTTGGTTTAGGAAAGACTTCGGAGCAGTGGCGTCAGGAGATTCAAGACGAAAAGGCTAAAGCTGATCAATGGGAGGAGAAGTTTCGAGAGGCGTAAGCACGAAATGAATCTGTAGAAAAAGCCTCTCAGAAAATTTAAATGAACAAAACGAGTTAAAGGCTAGAGTTGCAAAACTCGAGAGATCACTTCATCATTATCGAAGCCGTAACCATATGAAAGAATTAAGAGCAAGTTTGAGCCAAATTAAAGAAATGAAGAAGAAGATTGAAGAATTAGAAATGACATTGTAGAATTGTCAAAACCGTATCGAGTCTCTGAAGGAGAATGAAGAACGATGGAAAGATGAGCTTCACTATTCTCAGAATCAAGTCGAGATAGAGATTACATCATGGGAGAAGCCATAACCCAGATGTGAGAGATAGTTGATTACTTGTAGACTTTGGCTGTACAAGCTGATATATTGAGCATGCAGTTTGAGACGCGGTCAGATCATGGACATGAGTTAGCTTCACTACTTAGAAAAATTAAAATTTTAAGTGCTAGGGCAAGGCCTTATTTGTAATTTGATTTTATGTAAAGGACTTTGTTCTCTAGTAAAGCTTTCTAAATGAAATTGAATCAGAATCAGCACCTTCTTTGCATTCATGCATTGGTATTTGTCTCCATTTCATTCATATGCATTAAAAGTCATTAAAAGATTCTAATTAAATAAAAAATTATTTTAGCATTAACCTAGACACCGGCAAAACCAAACAACCCTACGGTACCCAAACCAAGACGAAAGATATGGATCAGAGATTAGAGAAGCTTGAACAACTCCAAAAGAAGATGCAGGATAAACTTCAGCTGCAAATGCATGAGCAGTTTGCTAAGATCCAGCAGGATATGATGGATCGGATGATGGAATCACAAAAGAATATGATGTTCCAACTGACTCAATTACTGGCAGGAGGAATAGAAAAAGGGAAAAGCCCTATGGATAATATCACGGAAAGTAATTAATATCCTCCTAGCTTTACTCCAACGCGTGTACATGCATAATCAGAGATAAGTCCACAGAGGCCATCTGTCTCTATCAGGCTGAAATAGATTCCAACCGGAGCCTTGGCACCAATGAATTTCCAGGATGGCTTAGGCTCTAACCCTGGCCATAGTCCAATTAATTCCAATGTCCCTGATTTAGATGAAATAGCTAAAGGAGAGAGGGTAAAAATGGAATTACCAAAGCAGCTAGAAGATAGATGTAAATGGTTGGAAGAGAAGTTTAAGGTAATAGAAAATGCTGATAGCTGTTATGGAATAGATGCCAAGGATTTAAGCTTGGTCCCAGACCTGGTACTCCCGTACAAATTCAAGATGCCTGAATTCGAGAAATACAATGGGATAAGCTGCCCCGAGACCCATATTACTATGTTTTGTAGAAGGATGATGGGATACATTAACAATGACCAACTGTTGATTCATTGCTTCCAGGATAGCCTGGTGGGAGTCACAGCCAAATGGTATAACCAGTTGAGACATGCCAGAATTGGTTCATGGAGATATTTGGCTCAAGCATTCATGAAACAGTACAGTCATGTGACAGACATGACTCCCGATAGGATTACTCTTCAAAACATGGAGAAAAAAAGAAATGAGAGCTTTAGACAATACGCACAGAGGTGGAGGGAGGTTGCCATCCAAGTCCAGCCACCACTTTTGGAGAAAGAGACCACAATGCTCTTTATCAATACACTGAAGACCCCATTTATCACGAATATGTGAGAAAGTGCAACCAGGATTTTTTGGGCATTATAATGACCGGAGAAATAATCGAGAATGCCATAAAAAGTAGAAGATTGAGGCAGGGGAAGTAACAAAAGGAAGACCACAAGGAAAAAAAAGTGAAGTGAATAATGCAAGCATAGGGTACTTGAAGTCGACCACTGTTAATCAGCCAAAAGTAGTGGCTACGGGGTATCAGGGTTCGTCCAGGAAAGCATCTAGCACCACAAGACAAATCAATAAGAAACTCCAATTTACGCCGATCTCAATGACGTACAATGAGTTATATCAATGCTTATTTGACGCCCATGTTGTGTCTCCTCACTATCTAAAACCAATATAGCCTCCGTATCCCAAATGGTATGACTTGAATGCACAGTGTGAGTACCATGCGGGGATCATAGGGCATTCAATAGAAAATTGCCTTGCCTTTAAGAAATTGGTTGAAAGATTCATCAACATGGGTGTTGTGAAGTTGGACGATGTGCCAAATACAGAAAATCCATTACCCAATCATGCTAATAACGAGGTCAATGTAATTAGTGAAAGTACGGAGGGAAGAATCAAAGTAAGTGTTGCAGAGATCAAGACTCCTTTGAGATTGGTCTGGAAAGAAATGGTCAAACAGAGACTAATTATTGCACAAGAGAGTCAGGAAAAGTTGATAAATTATTGTGAATACCATCATGAAATGGGACATGAGATTCAGAATTGTAAGGAAATTAAAACTTTGGTACAAAATTTGATGAACAATAAAGAAATTGAGTTTTGTGAAGAAGGCGTAGAAGAGAAGAGCATAATCAGAGTCGACAACGAATAGCTCAAAAGTCAACTTTCCAGTGATTATTATTTCGTGAACCAAAAGCAATGGAGCTGGAATGCAGACAGTACCGAGAGTGATAATACAGAGGCCCACAGCCTTTGCTTATAAAGATAGTAAGAGGGTTCCCTGGAACTATGAGTGCAATGTGGCATTCCTAGGGAAGAAGAATTCGACTATTGCTTCGAAAGAGGGTCTAGATATAGGTTCTCATACTCGTAGCGGAGACGCTATGATCTGACAAAAGGAAAGCTCCAATGGTAAAGCAGGAGAAAGAAAAGCCAGTCAAGCCCGAGTTGCCTATCAAAGAACCAGTGAAAGAGGAAGAAGCCAGGGAGTTCCTAAAATTTTTAAAACATAGTGAATACTATGTTGTAGAACAGCTGCACAAATAGCCAGCGCACATATCTGTGTTAGCTTTGCTTCAGAGTTTGGAGGTACATATAAATGCATTGATGAAAGTTTTGAATGAGACTTACGTCGCTAATGATATCTCGGTTAATAAACTGGATCGATTGATTGGTAACATAAGTGCTGACAACTTCATCTATTTCAATGACGACGAGATACCACCAGGTGGTAGAGGATCCACCAAGGCTTTGCATATTACCACTAGATGCAAAGGGCACACGCTACCAGGGGTCTTGATAGACAACGGGTCGGCGTTAAATGTATTGCCCTTGTCCACTCCAAATAGATTACCGATGGACAGTTTGCACATGAAAGAGTGCCAGAGTATGGTGAAGGCATTTGATGGTACCTAAAGAAGAGTCACGGGGAGAATTGAGATACCCTTATTTATTGGCCCGGCTTCTTATGAGGTGGATTTCTTAGTCATGGATATTAAGCCTTCCTATAACTGCTTACTAAGAAGACCGTGGATACACTCATCAGGAGCAGTGCCTTCATCATTACATCAGAAGTTGAAGTTGGTAACGGATGGCCGGCTAATAACAATAAAGGCTGAAGAGGATATTATTGCAGCTGTGACTAGTGATATGCCCTATTTAGAGATAAATGACGAGACAACTGAATGTTCTTTTCGGTCCTTAGAATTCGTGAATGCAACTTTTGTTATGAAAAGCAATAGAATTCTGGTGCCGAGAATCTCCAAAACCACAAGAATGGGATTGCAAATGACTGTAGGAAAAAGAGCTTTGCCTGGAAAAGGGCTTGGAAAGTGTCTTCAGGGGAGAATTTTAGCCCCAATATTGAAAGAAAAGCAAGATCACTTTGGCTTAGGGTTTAGGCCAGATGCAAAACAAATAAAGAAAGAATTAGAAAAAAGGCAAGAAAGAAGACGTGCTTGTTTGAGTGGCGAAGAAACCAAGTGGGAACCCATGATAATTCCACACATATCCAAAACCTTTGTGTCGGGAGGGGTAATTCATGCTAATCCAAAGGCGCCGAAGGGAGAAGACATTGTAGCAATGTTGGGCAATGTCTGCATTAATGTCATATCTAAGGAGGCAGTTGAAGAGGGGACCTTATCAGATATTCGACCTTACGAACTGGGAAGCATTTTAGATAATTGGAATGCAGAGGAAATTCCTGTGGTATTTAAAGCTTATTCAAAGTAATGTTCAGAACGCACTTATTGCTTTAAGCCTAAAAGCAATAAGATTTCTTTTGTGAAATAGGCGCATGTTCAAAAATTATTATATTAATGAAGTACATCTTTGCTATCATTTGAAGCAAACATTCTTCCATTCTTTTCTTTATTTTATGATTCTCTCAAATCATTCTTTCATAATTATTCATAATTATACATACAAATAATCATTCATAAATTCATTCGTTCTTTCCATATTCTTTTGAACCTACAATAGGTCTCTGAACATCAATACTGCCAGGGACTCAGAATATCCTTTTGATCTAGACATGTGTTTAGAAGGATCACAGGACTTTAAAGATAACACAGACGATGACTTATCTCCTAACTTGGTAAGAATGGTAAAACAGGAAGAGAAACAAATTCTACCTCATAAAGAAACAGTAGAGACTGTGACATTGGAGGAAAGGAAAGTAGTAAGTATTGGAACGTGTATAGCCAAAGAAATGAGGAAGACTCTTGTCGAGTTGCTACAGGAATTCAAGGATGTATTCGCGTGGTCATACAAGGATATGCCTGGTTTAAGCACCAATATTGTAGTACACCGCCTACCTATAAAAGGGGATTGTAGGCCAGTTCAACAGAAGCTCCGAAGGATGAGACTGGATATTGTGCTAAAAAAAAGGAGGTCAAAAGGCAGTTTGATGCCGGATTCTTGCAAGAGATCAAATATTCAGAATGGGTGGCCAACATCATGTCTGTCCCTAAGAAAGATGGGAAAGTGCAGATGTGTGTAAATTATAGAAACCTAAATAAGGCTAGCCCAAAGGATAATTTTCCTTTACCTCATATTGATACTATGGTGGATAACACAGCAGGATATTTGTTGTTTTCATTTATGGACAGATTCTCGGGGTACAATCAGATAAAAATGCATCCTGAAGATATGGGAAAGACTACCTTCATAACACTATGGGGTACGTTCTGTTCCAAAGTAATGCCGTTTGGGTTGAAAAATGCAGGGGCTACATACCAAAGAGCTATGGTGACCTTGTTCCATGATATGATGCACAAGGAGATTGAAGTATACGTCGATGATATGATTGCAAAATCCTGAACAAAGGTTGAACATATCGAAGTTTTGAGAAAATTGTTCTTGAGACTGAGGAAATTCCAGTTAAAGCTCAATCCCACAAAATGCACTTTTGGAGCTAGATCGGGAAAATTGTTAGGCTTCATATTCAGTGAGAAGGGAATTGAGATTGACTCAGATAAGGTCAGGGCTATACAAGAATTGCCTCCAACGCGCACTCAAAAAGAAGTTCGAGGTTTTCTTGGAAGATTAAATTACATTTCTCGTTTATTTCACAGTTAACCGAAAAATGTGACCCCATATTTCTTCTTCTGAAGAAACATAATCCAGGTGTGTGGGATGATGAATGCCAGAAAGCTTTCGATAGGGTCAAACAATACTTGTCAAATCTTCTAGTCTTGTCACCCCCTTGTCCAAATAGGCCACTAATCCTTTACTTGACAGTGTTTTATCACTCTATAGGGTGTGTACTAGGTCAGCATGATGACTCGGGGAGAAAAGAAAAGGCGATATATTACCTCAGCAAGAAATTCATTGAGTGTGACATGAGATATTTTCCAATTGAGAAATTGTGCTGTGCCTTGATCTGGGCAACTCGGAGGTTGAGGCAGTACATGTTGTACCATACGACCTGGTTAATCTCAAAACTAGATCCTCTTAAGTACATGATGGAGTCAACCGTATTGAATGGAAGAATGGCCCAATGGTAAATTTTTCTCTCTGAATTTGACATAGTCTATGTGAGCTAGAAGTTATGAAGGGGAGTGCAATAGCAGATTTTATAGCTAGCAGAGCGTTAGACGATTACGAACCATTGAACTTTGATTTTCCCAATGAAGATCTGATGTTTGTAGCAGTTAATGAGGAAGATACCTTAGAAGATTGTCCTTGGAAATTGAACTTTGACGGAGCGTCAAATGCCATTGGTAATGGAGTTGGGGCAGTCTTGGTATCCCTAAATGGAGATCATTACCCATTCACTTGCAAGTTGGATTTCGATTGCACAAATAATATGGCAGAATACGAAGCTTGAATCATGGGAATTCGAGTAGCCATAGACTGCAAATTCAAGGTGCTAGAGGTATATGGAGATTTTGTATTAGTGATCTATCAGCTCAAAGGAGAATGGGAAACGAGGGATCCCAAATTGATCAATTACCGAAAGTTTATTTTGGAGTTAATTGAGAAGTTTGATGATATCATATTCTTTTACCTCCCGCGTGATGAAAACCAGATGGCTGACGTCTTGGCCACATTAGCTTCTATGATCAGAGTAAATGAGCAGGAAAGTATGAAGCCCATCCAAATGAGTATCTGTAAGGCTCCGGCTCACTGTTGTAATGTTGACGAAGAGGAGAGGAGAGATGGTCATCCTTGGTATCATGACATTCTGCAATATGTGAAGAAACGTGAATACCCTGATCAAGCAACAAAAAATGAAAAAAGGACATTGAGAAGGTTAGCCTGTGGTTACGTCTTAGATGGAGAGGTCCTGTATAAAAGAAGAAAGGATCAAGTACTTTTGAGGTGTGCGGATGCTATTGAAGCTAAGAAAATTCTGGAAGAAGTCCATGAGGGTGTCTGTGGGACTTACGCTAATGGCTTTAAAATGGCTAGACAGATTATGAGATTCGGATACTATTGGTCAACCATGGAAGGTGACTACATCAACTACACCAAGAGATGTCACAAATGCCAGATTTATGAGGACAAAATTCATGTACCTCTTTCACCCCTGCATGTTATGACTTCTCCATGGCCTTTCTCTATGTGGGGCATGGATGTCATTGGACCAATTTCACTGAAAGCTTCAAACGGGCATCGATTCATTTTTGTAGTCATTGATTACTTCACCAAGTGGGTAGAGGCTACTTCATATGCTAGCGTCACTAAATTGGCAGTTAGTATATTCCTAAAGAAAGAAATTATATACCGATATGGGATGTCTGAGAAGATCATATCTGATAATGCACTCAGCCTGAACAATAGTACGATAGCGGAAGTTTGTAGTCATTTCAAGATTAGACACCACAACTAGTCGCCATATCATCCAAAAATGAATGGTGCAGTATAGGCAGCTAATAAAAACATTAAGAAATTTGTAAGAAAGATGACAGAAACTTATAGAGATTGGCACGAGAAGTTGCCCTTTGCTCTATATGCCTATCGGACATCTGTCAAGACTTCTACTGGGGCAACACCTTTCTCATTGGTCTATGGGATGAAGGCAGTTTTACCTATTGAAGTGGAGATACCTTCCCTTCGAGTTCTGTCAGAGCTAAAGTTAGATGAAGCATAATGGATCCAGTCTCAATATGATCAATTGAACTTGATTGAGGAAAAGAGGCTAAGGGCTATCCAGCATGGACAGATGTATCAAAAATGAATGATGCGCGCTTACGAAAAAAAGGTCCGCCCAAGGGAATTTCATGAAGGAGACTTGGTATTGAAAAAGATTCTCTCTATAAAAAGAGATATCAGAGGAAAATGGATGTCAAATTGGGAAGGACCTTACGTGGTAAAGAAGACTTTCTCCGGAGGGGCATTAATTTTGGCTGAAATGGATGGGAAAAATTTGCTCAATCCTGTAAATTCAGATTCAGTCAAGAAGTACTACACGTGAAAAAGAAGAGAGGCCAAAGTGAAAACTCACAAAGGGCGCTTTGAGACTTTCTTAAAAAAAGTGAAAAGCGGAGAGGCCAAGGTGAAAACCCGCAAAGGGCGCTTAGAGACCAAAGGGGGTTTGAGTTGAAAACTTCGAAAAGGCGGCTCAAATTATGACATGTGGTGATCCTGCTATACTTGAATTAACAGGAAGGGGTATGTTGCGTCTTGGTGCATCGACAAAGTACTCAAGATCTCCTAAACACATGTCGAACTCAAAATAGTCTTCCAGATGCTCGGGCAGAGAAGTTTAGGCTGCGATATCTAGAGGGTGCATAGTATTCATTTTTATTGAATGTGTCGTCTTTGAATACTCTGTTCTTTTCAAGACGAGCATTTGTGATTAAGTTCTTTTGATAATTTATCTTAAGCTTTACTTCACACCAATTTTATTCTCATCTATTGTTATTACCTTTATGCAAGCATGTTGCATTGAAATAATGATGGATGAACTAATAATACTTTCATAGAAGAAGTTCTGCATATTACTCTAGAAGTTTCTAAATAATACAAGAGCCTAAAACAGGACTATTGTTTAGCACTCACTAGGTCTAAGAGGTTGATAATATCGGAGAAGAGGGTGTCTATATAGTGATGATCTCCTCGTTTTAAAGTACCACGGCAGAGATGAGGCTTTAACAAACAAAAAATAAGAAGAAGACTGTTCTCAAAGATGAAATTTTGTGTTCAGGATTAACATTTAGAGAATGGTGTAACAGATTATTTTGGATCCTATACAATTGAGTCACGGCAGGTGGCAGTGCGATAATACAAACCTTGTGCCTTCGAGGTATGAGGGAATGGACCTTGAAGTTACAATGGGGGCAAATCAGTGAGCAAAGTACAATTGTTCTTTCGGGTTTTAGGTCAAAATACCAGCCGAACAAGGACAACGTGATGCGAGTAAGGATGCCTTTAAACATTTGGAAAGGATCATTCTCATGAAATTTTGCATTCATGCAAGACACATTTAGTTAGGAGCATCTGATTCATTCTGATCACTGCATACTAATCTTTGTAAAAAAAATCACTCTCATGGCATTCGACATTCATATGAATGTTGTCCATAATACATTTAGTTAGGAGTATTAGATTCATTCCAATCATTGCATCCTAACCATTTGGCATAAGCATAAACACAAAACTAATTTTACAGGACAGGTCCCCTAGAGGATGGTGTCGCAACATCGGTGAATTCGAAGATCTTGCCTTCTTGAACGAAGCGGATCGAAGATACAAATTTCATCACCTCGAAGTCTCAGTGAAGTAGGTGGAGGCTACAAATCCCTTCTCCCTGAGGTTATTGAGGATCAACTTTTATTTTTGAAAAGTTTTAGTGAGAAGATCGAAACTCCAAATCTCTTCTCTCTGGATTCTTATCACCTCGAAGTCCCAGTGGAGTAGGTGGAGGCTACAAATCCCTTCTCCATGAGGTTATTGATGATCAACCTTTATTTTTTGAGAAGTTTCAGTGAGAATATTGCAACTAAAAATCTCTTCTCTCTGGATTCTTATCACCTTGAAGTCCCAATGGAGTAGGTCGAGGCTACAAATCCCTTCTCCCTGAGGTTATTGAGGATCAACCTTTATTTTTGAGAAGTTTTAGTGAGAAGATCGAAACTACAAATCTCTTCTCTCTGGATTCTTATCACCTCGAAGTCCCAGTGGAGCAGATCGAAGCTACAAATCTCTTTTCCCTAAGGTTATTGAGGATCAACCTTTATTTTCGAGAAGTTTCAGGAGAAGATCGAAACTACAAATATCTTCTCTCTGGATTCTTATCACCTCGAAGTCCCAGTAGAGCAGGTCGAAGCTACAAATCCCTTCTCCCTGAAGTTATTGAGGATCAACCTGTATTTCTGAGAAGTTTCAGTAAGAAGATCGAAGTTACAAATCTCTTCTCTCTGAATTCTTATCTCCTTGAAGTTCTAATGGAAAAGATTGAAGCTACAAATCTCTTTTCCCTGAGATTACATTGGAGCGAATCGAAGCGCTAGTTCCTATGCCCCTAAAGATGCAGTGGTATGGAATGAAGCTACTCGAAGAAGAAAAGCACCGAATGAAGTCAAGATATAACCAGACCGGGCAAATTTGACCCTTTTAAAGTCTTTGCTCTATTCTTGTTACTCGACAATGAGAAAAGAGGGGCAGCTGTAGGGCCTAAAATTTGCCCGAGCCCATGCCATAACTAATTAGCCAAACAAAACCAAAAAGCAAATAGAAATTAAAAAATTAATAAAAGCCCAATTGTTAATAGCAGTCCCTCTGTTATTACAAACCCAAAATAGACCGCAAAATACCCACAGGCCCAAACTGAACCCAATATCGAATGGCCCAATTTCTAGAACGGCCCGAATGGCCCAAATACTTTCAGACAGGTCGAAACCCTAGAGGGTTATGGAACCAGCAGAGAAACAGCAGCAAGAGGAAAATAGGAATAGAAAATTGTATTTTTTTTATTATTTTTCTTCTTCTGGGCTATATAAAAAGCCAAAGAATCTTGTAATTTTTTTTCTCTTATGCGCACAGGATACAGCAATACAAAAAATCAGAAACAAATATTCGAAAAAGGTTGCTTTTCTTTGATTGCTTTTTTTTCTTTTATTGTTCATTTCATTTTTGAATCTATTTCAAGCACTTTTTTTTCTATTTCGATACATTAACAAAAAAAGGGAGGAGTTACCTTCGTGAGGTTCCGTCCGTGTCTCCTCCGTTGCGATCGGAGTTCGGATATGGGCGTAAATCGAGGGGCTAGGCTTCAAGGTCGGTGCGAAAGAGCCTCCTTTTGACCTTCGTGTACCACTAAGCGCCATTTACAGTGACGCTCTAGTGGTCGGACGGAAGGGTTTTCCTTAGTTGCAGCTGGGGGCTGAGCAGAAAAGGGATTTTAGGGTTTCAATAAAAAGGGTCTGATAGTTTTAGGTTAGTTTAAGGGATTATAGGTGTAACATCCTGAAAAGGGCCTATGCATTTGGCCAAATTGTGCGAAAAGACATCTTTTATGTGTTTTGGAATAAATTTGGAATGATTTTTGGAAACCTGAGAATGTATGGAAATGTTATGTTGGGAATAGGAAAATGACCATTTTTGGAAACTTAAGCAAATTAGGAAAGTGAACATTTTTGGAAACTTAGACATTTTTGGAAACTTAGACATTTTTGGAAACTTAGACATTTTTGGAAACCTAAACATTTTTGGAAATGATCCAAAAATGGAAACTTGAACATTTTAGGAAACTTGGATATGTAAGAGAAATAAAGGAGTTTTATTCACATAATTATGTGAATAATAAGAGATAAATAAAGGAGTTTTATTTACATAAATATGTGAATAATAAGAGATAAATAAAGGAGTTTTATTCACATAAATATGTGAATAATAAGAGAGAAATAAAGGAGTTTTATTCACATAAATATGTGAATAATAAGAGATAAATAAAGGAGTTTTATTCACATAAATATGTGAATAATAAGAGATAAATAATGAGTTTTATTCACATAAATATGTGAATAATAAGAAATAAATAAAGGATTATTTTCTAAGGAGATAATTGAGGAGATAATAGATGGATTAAAGGCTTTTATCTTTTAAATAAAAGAGATAATATTATCAAAAAGAGGAGTGGTGGACAAGTAAGGACTCTAGGTCGATAACTTTGGCTATAAAAGGAGGCGGAGGGCTACTCAATCACTTTTGCTTCCTCTTTGCGAAATTTTCCTAGCTCTCTCCCCTCTCTAATTTTCTTCAAGCAAAATCCATCTTTTCTTCTTCTATTTTTCTTCTCTGTCTCTCATCACAAAGTCGAATCTTTGTTGATTCTAAGTAAAGGAGCAATCAACTACAACATCAAAAGGGTTTCTTCAATCGTTGAATACAAGGATCAAGGATCTAAGGTAAGATAAATTTATTTGATTAAAGGTTATGATGTATATGTTAGATTAGATCTAACATGAAGATTTCGACAGACATATAGGGCAAGGAATCCTCTTTAGATTTGGAATTTGTATGGTAAGTGATATTCGGCAAAGGCTTAATTTTTATATTTGGAATTATTTTTCATTATTTCAAAAGTCGAAAACTCACATGGTTACATGAATTAGTGTTAGCCGATTTCAAGGAAAAGGATACTAGCAATTGTGGGATTCGATTTACAATCATCCAATTCGGCAACAAGGTAAATAATACAAATCCTACTAGGATTTGGTTTTTAAGCCAAATAGGTTTGTTAATATGTTTTAATAATTGGCGAATATAGGAGATAAAGATCTAGATCGATAGATCGTTCTTGATTTCAAGGAATCTATTAAGCCAATCGGTGTGTACCCTTACTAACCTTCGATATTTTATGGCTATTATTTTAATATATGAATATGAATAAGAATGTGAATGTGGCTATGTACCACAAATGTGGCAAAAAGTACCTGTGCACGCTTTCCTACTTCGATAGGATTGTGAAATATGTTATTTTATAACATGCTAATATATGTATATGAACATGAAATTAAGTTATGCATAATATATAAATTTTGGGGCATTCGGGTTTTATGTGAAAGGGGAGATTAGGTGTTGACTTGGTCTCACCAACGAAGGTGTTGACTTGGTCTCACCAACTAAATATGTTGACTACTATCACATTGCGGAATTTTGGTAACTTCGGTTATAATACTTGAATATAGTGTCTAATGACACAACGTATAATTTGACTATAGTGTCTAATGACACAACGATATGGGCGAATGCCTTCGATGGAGTGTAGCGGATGGAGGGTTGACTTAGTAGTCCCCACTGTAAATGGCGTACGGTGGTGTGTAGCGGATGGACCATTAGGATTGGGTTTGGGTTGCATCATAATTTCATTTTTATATGGATCTGATGATTTGAACATGAATGCCTGAATTGTTGAATGTTAGTATTGTGTGCACATTGAGTCTGTTGACTCACCCATTGTGGGATCGTGTGATGAGCAAGGATTTGACCGGCCTGTGGACCTTGAGGTGGCCATGCTACATTTGGAGATTTTATTTTATTTGGACTTTATTTCGCTTGGTCCCTTAATTATATTTCTTTTGGATTTTATTTGATGTAATAAGGCCATAAGGCCCAGTGGATTATTCTTTATTTTTACTTTACTTTTAAATATTGTGCTAAGAACTATTTTGGACGTAATAAATCAAATTGGATTTACAAGTTTAATAAAATGGGTTTCCAATCTAAGCCCAATCCACAACAACATTTTCTAAAAATTTTACTAATTTTCTCTAAGTAACGAATGATTTTGAAATCGGTTCACTTTAGGAACATACCAGATCCTGCCTCGGCTCGTGGGCGTGTGGGTGTTTCAATTTGGTATCGAGCCCAGCTTAAACTTCTCACCATGGGCTAAGGCCCAAACGCTTTGAATTGAGCCAAATGATTTTCTTTGAAAATAAGCAAAGCTTCAGCATGGCCCCTAAGTCTCCAATTCAACATCCACCGTAAGTACCCCTAACTCTATGTGTGATTCGTGATTTATATAAGGGTAGAAAAGGCATGGAACGTAGAATAGAATGATAGGAACTTGAACCCTAGGATTAGACTACTCAAACGCAAACACATAAGACTTAATGCACTGAACCAACCTATGGCTAAGTCACTGAGCTAGTGGTGTGGTAACCCTTGTACGCATGTCTAGGATTGGATCCTAAGAGCTTGGTATTTAAGCAGCCCTAGTGACTCACCTCCTCTTCGCAGAATCCTACCTGTGCGTAGCTTCGGCTCACCATAACTCGTAGGCTCAGTGGTGTGGTAACCTCTCAAGCATGTCTAGGAATGGTTTCTTGGGAGCTTGGTATTTAAGCAATCATGGTGACTCACCTCCTCTCCACACGAATCCTCGCCTGGTGCGTAGCTTTGTTCACCCCGACCGAGAGGGCTCTGGCCATAGTCAACATAATGACTAAAACCCGAAAGGGAACTAGCCATGTTTTAAAAAAAAGAGAGAACAAAACAACAAACCCTAGTTTTTCAAACTTTTAAAACTTTCTTTTAAATCTGAGAAAATTATTTTTACAACATTTTCTGAAAAACTCCTGATTTGCGAAAATTACAAAAATGCCCTTAGCAGTAAAATTACCAAAACGCCCTTGGTTTATAAAATGTTCAACTACTCAACAAATTTTACCAAAATTTCATTATTTTATAAACATTCAAAACCCTAATTTATAAAATATCAAAATACCTTGATTTTGGAAAATTACAAAATTGCCCCTAACTTACAAAATTACCAAATGACCTCGATTTCCAAAATTTTTGCAACTTCATCGTCTTTGAAAATAAATTTCAAAAGAACCCTCAAAGTTTTGCAACTTCTGAAATATCCCTGATTTATTAAAATTTTACAATTTACCCCGATTTGTGGAAAAATTACCAAAATACCCCTAATGTCCAAAAATTTCAAATACCCTGATTTAAAAAATTTTCCAAAATACCCCAGAACGTAAAAGGACCAAAAATACCTTGTGACAAAATCACCAAGGAACCTTATTTTGATAAATTACAAAAATACCCTCTCGGACAACCTACGAAAATACCCCGGGTATCGGAAAAAAATCTCTTTTCCCTAAGGTTATTGAGGATCAACCTTTATTTTTGAGAAGTTTCAGGAGAAGATCGAACTACAAATCTAATGGAAAAATTGAAGCTACAACGTTTCTCCGAATGAACTAAGGTTCATAATTGTTTGATGGATGTGTGAATGAATGAAAAGACCGTGTGCATGTATGAACACGAAAGAACCACTTTAAAAATTCTTTCCATAAAGAAAAGAGGGCACTTCTTTACGCGAGCCCATTAATAACTAATTAGCCAAACAAAACCAAAAAGCAAATAGAAAAAAAATTAATAAAAAACCCAATTGTTAATAAAACTTCCTAATGTTATTACAAACCCAAAATAGACCATAAAATACCCACAGCCCAAATAACCCAATATCGAATGGCCCAATTTCTAGAACGGCCCGAATGGCCCAAATACTTTCAGAGTTGTCGAACCCTAGAGGTTATGGAACCATACAAAAATCGAAACAAATATTCAAAAAGGTTGCTTTTCTTTGATTGCTTTTTTTCTTTTATTGTTCATTTCATTTTTGAATCTATTTCAAGCACTTTTTTTTCTATTTCGATACATTAACAAAAAGGGAGGAGTTACCTTCGTGAGGTTCGTCTGTCTCCTCCGCCGCGATCGAGTTCGGATATGGGCGTAATGAGTTCTAAGGGATGGGAACTTAGAGATTGTGCTGGAAAGTATGATGGTTCTATTAAGATCGAAGGTTTTGCAGAAGCATAGTGTGAGAAAAATTGTTTTAGATTTCAATAAGTAATTTCGAGGACTTTTATTATTTTAAGGAGGGTAGAATGTAACATCCTGAAAAGGGCCTATGCATTTTGGCCAAATTGTGCGAAAAGACATCTTTTATGTGTTTTGGAATAAATTTGGAATGATTTTTGAAACCCGAGAATGTATGGAAATGTTATGTTGGGAATAGGAAAATGACCATTTTGGAAACTTAAGCAAATTAGGAAAGTGAACATTTTGGAAACTTAGACATTTTGGAAACTTAGACATTTTTGGAAACTTAGACATTTTGGAAACCTAAACATTTTTGGAAATGATCCAAAATGGAAACTTGAACATTTTAGGAAACTTGGATATGTAAGAGAAATAAGGAGTTTTATTCACATAATTATGTGAATAATAAGAGATAAATAAAGGAGTTTTATTCACATAAATATGTGAATAATAAGAGATAAATAAAGGAGTTTTATTCACATAAATATGTGAATAATAAGAGAGAAATAAGGAGTTTTATTCACATAAATATGTGAATAATAAGAGATAAATAAAGGAGTTTTATTCACATAAATATGTGAATAATAAGAGATAAATAAAGGATTATTTTCTAAGGAGATAATTGAGGAGATAATGGATGGATTAAAGGCTTTTATCTTTTAAATAAAAGAGATAATATTATCAAAAGAGGAGTGGTGGACAAGTAAGGGACTCCTAGGTGATAACTTTGGCTATAAAAGGAGGCGGGAGGGCTACTCAATCACTTTTGCTTCCTCTTTGCCGAAATTTTCCTAGCTCTCTCCCCTCTCTTAATTTTTCTTCAAGCAAAATCCATCTTTTCTTCTTCTATTTTTCTTCTCTCTCTCTCATTGTCAAAGCCGAATCTTTGTTGATTCTAAGTAAAGGAGCAATCAACTACAACATCAAAAGGGTTTCTTCAATCTGTTGAATACAAGGATCAAGGATCTAAGGTAAGATAAATTTATTTGATTAAAGGTTATGATGTATATGTTAGATTAGATCTAACATGAAGATTTCGACAGACATATAGGGCAAGGAATCCTCTTTAGATTTGGAATATGTATGGTAAGTGATATTCGGCAAAGGCTTAATTTTGATATTTGGAATTATTTTTCATTATTTCAAAAGCCGAAAACTCACATGGTTACATGAATTAGTGTTAGCCGATTTCAAGGAAAAGGATACTAGCAATTGTGGGATTCGATTTACAATCATCCAATTCGCAACAAGGTAAATAATACAAATCCTACTAGGATTTGGTTTTAAGCCAAATAGGTTTGTTAATATGTTTTAATAATTGGCGAATATAGGAGATAAAGATCTAGATCGGTAGATCGTTCTTCGGATTTCAAGGAATCTATTAAGCCAATCAGGTGTGTACCCTTACTAACCTTCGATATTTTATGGCTATTATTTTAATATATAAATATGAATAAGAATGTGAATGTGGCTATGTACCACAAATGTGGCAAAAAGTACCTAGGTACGTTTCCTACTTCTGATAGGATTGTGAAATATGTTATTTTATAACATGCGAATATATGTATATGAACATGAAATTAAGTTATGCATAATATATAAATTTTTGGGGCATTCGGGTTTTATGTGAAAGGGGGAGATTAGGTGTTGACTTCGGTCTCACCAACGAAGGTGTTGACTTCGGTCTCACCAACGAAATATGTTGACTACTAATCACATTCATGGAATTTTGGTAACTTCGTTACAATACTTGAATATAGTGTCTAATGACACAACGTATAATTTGACTATAGTGTCTAATGACACAACGTATATGGGCGAATGCCTTCGATGGAGTGTAGCGGATGGAGGGTTGACTTAGTAGTCCCTACTGTAAATGGCGTGTACGGTGGTGTGTAGCGGATGGACCATTAGGATTGGGTTTGGGTTGCATCATAATTTCATTTTTATATGGATCGATGATTTGAACATGAATGCCCGAATTGTTGAATGTTAGTATTGTGTGCACATTGAGTCTGTTGACTCACCCATTGTGGGATCGGTGATGAGCAAGGATTTGACCGGGCGGTGGACCTTGAGGTGGCCATGCTACATTTGGAGATTTTATTTTATTTGGACTTTATTTCAGTTTGGTACCCTTAATTATATTTCTTTTGGATTTTATTTGATGTAATAAGGCCATAAGGCCCAGTGGATTATTCTTTATTTTTACTTTACTTTTAAATATTGTGCTAAGAACTATTTTGGACGTAATAAATCAAATTGGATTTACAAGTTTAATAAAATGGGTTTCCAATCTAAGCCCAATCCACAACAACATTTTCTAAAAATTTTACGAATTTTCTCTAAGTAACGAATGATTTTGAAATCAGTTCACTTTAGGAACATACCAGATCCGGCTCAGGCTCGTGGGCCGGGTGTGGGGTGTTTCAATAGGCTAATAAGGAAACGATGCCATTTGGGGCTCATTACAATAGCCTCAAAACGACGCCGTATGAGGCAAGCTCCGACTCGACCAGATTTGGTCTCCTAAAGATCCGCGCGCTTCTGCAGTAACAGAATATTTGCGCATTCTATCCTTCTATTTTTGTATCGCTATTCAAGTAGATATTATATGTTTTATTTCTTAATTGGTCCCCATAATTTGCGTACTATTTCGATTTAGTCCAGCCTATACACTGCGTCTTGATGGTTTAGATATTTGCTATTTTAACCCCCGATTATTTGAGTGCATTTTAATCTAGTCCTTAACTATGTTTAGATTTTTATAAAACAGCCTGTTAATTTTATTCTTATTTCAATTAAGTATTTTTTTAGTTTATGAAATTTATCCATCATTTATTTGTAGAAATTGTTTTAACAAATTATTTTGAACTCTTTTATTGATTTTATAATGTTAATATTTGTTTTATACTTTCATTTGTATATATTTTATTTGTTATATATGTTTTATTTCAAAATATTTCTTTTATATGTTTCTTTGTCTTAATATCTTGTATAATATTCAACTTAAATACTCTTCTATATATATTACTAATTCATACGTATGTATCTATAATTTATATTAAAATCATCTTATTTTATATTCATTATTAATTTTATATTATTTTACGTTATGTATTTTCTTTTAAATTTATCTATGTATATATTTTATTGTTAATCTATATATAAATAGAGCTAATTGTTCTTTTAAAGATCTTGCTTTAAATTATATTTATTCCAAACACTTTCACATGTCATCATTATTTTTAGATGTACATTATTTTGTATCGTGTTTTATTATTACATGTGTATTATTTCAATTAACGATATTATTTTATATATCATTTGCTTATTTGTTTGCTATATATTAGTCGTATTAATTTGTTTGCTCTCATATGAACCCAAATTCACTCACTTCAAATTTCATATTATGATTATTCATTAGCATAATATTTTATCCATGTATATTATTCAATGTTTGTAATTTTACTTTTTACATTATCGCATTGAGATTCAAACTTTAACGTTTTAATTGATATTTGTCGTTTCATTGTTTTTCTAAACAAACCGAACAAATACATTTTAGTCAATTTTAAAATTGCTTATTTGAAACATTTTCAAAATAAGACAACATTTGTGTGTTTGGAAATTCGAGGAATCGTGCCCTATCGTGTTGGGTTTCGATTTTCTGTTTGACCAAAGAACCAAATATCCTTTTAAAATTTGTCCATATTTTCAAAATAAGGAAATATTTGTGTGTTTGGAAATTCGAGGAATCGTGCCCTATCGTGCAGGGTTTCGGTCTTCTGTTTAACCAAATAACCGAATATCTTTTTTAAAATTTTGTCCATATATTCAAAATAAGGCAATATTTGTGTGTTTGGGAATTCGAGGAATCGTGCCCTATCGTGCTGGGTTTCGATTTTTTCGTTTAACCAAATAACCGAATATCCTTTTTAAAATTTTGTCCATATTTTCAAAATAAGGCAATATTTGTGTGTTTGGAAATTCAAGGAATCGTGCCCTATCGTGCTGGGTTTCGGTTTTCTGTTTAACCAAATAACTGAATATCCTTTTTAAAATTTTGTCCATATTTTCAAGAATAAGGCCATATTTGTGTGTTTGTGAAATCGAGGAATCGTGCCCTATCGTGCTGGGTTTCGATTTTCTGTTTGCCCAAATAACCAAATATCCTTTTAAAATTTTGCCCATATTTTCAAAATAAGGCAATATTTGCGTGTTTGGAAATTCGAGGAACCGTGCCCTATCGTACTGGGTTTTGGTTTTCCGTCTGTCCAATAATTGAATATCCTTCTAAAAATCTCAATGCATAAACTTTGGAAATCATGAGAAGATTTCGGCATCGAGGGTTTGAAACGTCATATCTTATCGTGCTGGATATGATATTTTATTCCTTCGGAACAAGAGAATCTCAATATCCAATTCAAGTTATTTAAATTTTTTTAAAAATGAAAATTCAAAATTATTTCAAACTCTTCAACATTAGGACATCAATTAATCAATTTGGTACCAATTTTGGGCGTTGCGAGGGTGCTAATCCTTCCTCGTACGTAACCGACTCCCAAACCCGTTTTCTTCTTGAAATTCGTAGACCAAAATTAATTTCTTTTAAAAATAAAACAAAATGTTTTATAGGTGACCCGATCACACCTAAACAAAAAGGATTGGTGGCAAGTTCATATTTCGTTTTAAAGTCGATCTCACTCATTTTTCAAACACGGAAAAATGGTTTCAACAATAATCATTTTTTTTTTGAAAATTTGTAGTTTTTTAGCAGCTTTTGTTGAGTTAAAATCATAGGAAACGAAACTTACTGCCTTGTTTGTTTTTCCTTTTTTGGGTGTCCCAAGTTGAGAATTAATACTAGAACAAGAGTCAGACTTGAAGTCTTGAACAAACCTTTATCTTTATCTTTTCCAGTTTGATCTTTTTACTTAACCATTTTTACCTTCAAAAAACTGAGCAAATCTGACGGTCTTTCAAACATCCAAGTTGCCACTTTTTAGCTATTTTGAATCTTGAACATCTCTTGGGGATTTGTTTGATAACAGCTGTTTGAGGTAATCTGTTTGGTTTCTTGTCAGTAGCCATGGTTTTTTTTCTTTTGGGAAGAGATTTGAAAGGGGAAAAATAAAGAAAGAAAGAAAGTGAAGAGCTTTTAGAGAGTTGGTGTGTGAAAGAGTGAAGGGGGGTTAAAAGGGGTATATATGGATGAAATTGTAAGAGAAAACATAGCCATGTGGGGGATTAAAGGACTTGACTTTGTGGGCGTGTAGTTTTTCTTTTGGGGCCTAGCTTGTGAGTTCTGTACTTATCAAATGAGATTACATCAATTTCTTAATTACATATTTACATCATTCTTAAATCATATTTAAATTTTGATGAATAAATGTAACCTCTTTTAAGGCCAAGCACTTCGACTGTTGAAGAATTTTATATTTTATATTTTTAGTTTTTAATTTTATTTTAGTTGTATTGTATGTCTTTGTTTTAATTATGAATACATGATTATTGAGTCGATAGATAAAAATCACTTGTTTAAAGGCATAATTTATTTGTATTTTAAATTTAGTCTAAACTTTAAACCTCTATTATGTAATTAAAGATGTTCAGGGCTGGATCGGATCGAATCCATGAATGGTATTAATATCATACATAGGTGTTCAGGCTCGACTCATACTAAAATATGAACCTCAAATATTTACTAAATGTATCAATATTTATAATTAATTGACTTATACTTAATTATGCTCACTTTGTATGTTTGAAAGGGCAAACCCCCTATTGGGATTATAGTTATACACCCCCTTTGTTGCCTTCCCTAAAGACATTGCATCACTAACTCAGTTAATAATTGGTCTATTTTAATTGACATAATTCGATAATATTAGGATAACATCTCCTTTGGCTTTGCTCCTCTCAAACAACATCATGGTCCCTCTTTCTATTTTATACATTACTTAAAATTAATTCGATTATTAATAATTAAAAAATATATTCTACATTCTATTCTTAAATTTTAAACATTTTAGTCAACTTTAGTGTGCTCAAATTAAATTATTTTGATGATATATTGTGTTAGGTAGCTAGGTTTGTTGTGCTCAAATTAAATTATTTTGATGATCCAAACCAAGTTGTAATAAACTCAGTATACCAACTATATCAGTTTAAAAATTTATTATTGATGATTCATATCTATACAATAATTTCTTAATGACTTTGTTTTGGTCAAGTTTAATTAATTGAAAGTTGAAACCACTTGTCCATTTCAGTGTGACTAATGCATTGATAATTATCTTTTGGTTTATTTGGATTTCAGGACTTGAGTTTTTATGACTATGGCTAGTTCGAACACTCTTATTCCTGTGGACGATGGGTTTAATGAGTATGAAAGTGCTCTCAAACGTCAAAAGTCTACCACTTCAAAGGTGTGGGATAAAATGACAAAGCTTGAATATGAGAACAAAAATGAATTGAAGGCACAATGTAATCATTGTAAGACTATCTTCTCTACTAAATCTTCTAGTGGAACCTCTCATTTAAGACGTCATCTAAATAATTGTTTGAAAAAAAGTTAATAAGGACATCACTCAATACACCATAGCCACTCAACCATCATTAGGAGGTGTTCCATCTATAAAAAAAACTATAAGTTTGATGCTGATGAGTGTCGTCAAGCTATTTCTACTTTTCTTGTGTGTGGCAAGCATTCAATTAGGACAGCTGAAGAACAGAGATTTAGATACATGATGAGAATTGCTAGTCCTAATTTTAAGAATATAAGTAGACATACAGCTGCTAGGGATGTCCTAATGTATTATGCAAAAGGGAGAAACTGTGTTAAAGAAGAGTTGGCTAAAGCACCTGGTTTAATTTGTCTAACTTTCGATAATTGGAACTCGGAGCATACTAATGATGAATATATTTGCATTACTGCTCATTGGGTTGACAAATATTGGAAGCTACAAAAGAGAATCATAAGGTTTAGAGCTTCATTTCCTCCGTATGATGGTTTAACATAGCGGATGAACTTGTTTTATGTTTATCTCAATGGGGTATAGATAAGAAAATTTTTAGCTTCACTTTGGATAATGCTTCTTATAATGATGTTATGGTTTCTTGTCTTAAAAATCGTTTTCGTGCAAACCAAGCTATTTTGTGTGATGGTGCTTTTTTTTCAAGTTAGATGTTGTGCACGAATATTGAATCTTATAGTTAAAGCTAGTTTGGAACTTGCTGATGATGTTGTTGGTAAGATTCGAAATGGAATTAAGTACATAATAAAGTCGGGAATTCGTAGGAAAAGATTTTATGATGTGGCCGAAAAAAGTTTTCATTTGAATGTGACTAAAAAGTTGCGTCAAGATGTGTGTGTGAGATGGAATTCTACTTATTTGATGCTTGAATCTTCTCTTTATTATAAAGATGTGCTAGATTATTGGGGCCAACGGGATAAAGATTATCAAATGTTTGCACTTTCTAACGAGGAGTGGAGAAATGTTGCTATTCTTTGTAAATTTTTGAAAGTCTTTTATGATGTGACTTGTGTTTTTTTTTGTTCTAATTATCCAACGGCTAATCTTTATTTTAGAGGGGTTTGGAAAGTTCACAAGGTCTTGCTTGATACAGTTAAAGGTCCTTATTCGTTTTTAACTCCAATGGTTAAGCAAATGCAAGAGAAATTTAATAAATATTGGGCTGAGTATTCATTGATATTGTCATGTGCTGCAATTTTAGATCCTCGTTACAAGTTGAATTATGTGCAGTATTGCTTTACTACAATCTATGGTATTCATGCTTCAAATTTTGTTGAAACCATTCTTAGCAATCTTAGACTAATGTTTGACGAGTACGTTAAGAAATCCAAATCCACGTCTTCCTCTTTCGCTAGGAGTTCTGATGTTTCGAATAAAAATCCTGTTGATTCTAGTTTGGATGAACTCAATGTTTATAGTGCTGATTTTGGGGGAGATTTTGATGAGAGTGATGGTTATAAACGGTATTTAAAAGAATCTAGCACTAGGAGTGAAAAGTCACAGTTGGACCTTTATTTGGAAGAACCGGAGCTTGAGTTGAATAGTCAAATAGATGTTTTAGATTATTGGAGCAAAAGTTCAGTTCGATACAATGAGCTTTCATTATTGACTCGTGATCTTTTGGCAATTCCAATATCGACTGTAGCTTCGAATCGGCTTTTAGCATGGGTAAGAAAGTTATCACACCTTTGAGAAGTTCACTTAAGCCAAAAACGGTTCAAGCCGTTGTTTGCTTGGATGATTGGATGCGAGCTAAGGGATTTTCAACAGGTAATTATTATTCTCGTTTTATTCTTGTAATTTTATGTTATTTTTTTATCAATTTGATTATCTAATTATTTATTCTTATTTCATGTTAGAAATTGGTTGCAAGAATGATGATGACGATGAGGATGATGTTTCTTCGATTGCTTTTTAGGTTACCTTCCTTTCTAATTGTTGAAAATTTAATTTAGCTTACAATTTATAGTTTGTTATAAAATTAAATATGTTGATTGGTTAATGTACAGATATTCTGGTTGGTGGATTATATTTTGCAGGTTTTTGATGCTATTTTGGTGTTGTTGGTGATGTTTTTTTGTGATGTTTGATGCTGCTTTTTGTGCTGTTTTTATGTTGTTTGGTATTGTTTTGGTGCTGTTTTTATACTTAAGTATAAGTACATGTTTGACATGAATATAAGCTTTCCCCTATACTATACAACAAAGGTCATATTCTCACATTAGTATCTTCTTTGACATGAATATGTTAGGCAAAAAAATGTAGACTAATCCATTTATGATGCAAATGTCATGGTTTAATTAAAACTAACATGAAACTTTTTAATTGGTATTTCTTTGAGTAGAATATGCAAATGTCATGGTTCTATTGTTTCTTATATTTTCCTTTTAATGGTACCCCTATTCCAGATATGGAGAATTTCTCTTCATGGGGATCAGTGTGGGGATAGAGATTCAGTTGATATTGGCAGTCAACCGAAGGACTTGAGCCTTGCCCTTCATGGTGGTGTTTTATTGTTCTTTTGCATAATCTAAGACTTTCTATCACAACTTGTATGAGATTAGTAAATATTTAAATTACTTTTTCCATAAGCAAATATGCAAGCAAAATGATGCAATATTAATACTGATTTTGTTGCTTTGTTTTATTTTAACTTCAAGGGATTAATTAGAACTCTAGTACATAGATTTAGGATATTTTAAATTGATTAAGCTATTTTATATTAATGCTTTTTTTTTCAAGGATTGGTGCATTAGGTTATATTTGTTGTCTTCCGTTTGCTTAAACGTGGATAGTTCCTATAACCTAATACAAATAATTAAAGGCCAAATAGAATTATAATAATCATGTCTAAGTATATAAGCAAAACACATGCTAATGTTACCAATGCAAAAAGGTCGTAGGGAAAAAAACCCCAAAATTTGAGTCCAACGTCTCTAAAACTACGGGCCCAAATATTTCATGACTAACAGCAATATTTCTTGTTTAATAGTGGAGGTTTCTGTCCATGATAATGAGACCATACTGGTCAAGAAAAAAAAAGACAACAAACAGCCTGATACCCATTAAAAGTTAAAAACTATACCAAATTAAACATTGATGCTATTTTGGTGGTGTTTTATTGTTCTTTTGCAACTATTTTATTTTGGTGCTACTTGCTTTGGTTACAACATAATTTATGTTGTCTGTTGTCGTTTTTAATATTATTTCGATATTATAAAACTTTTGTTTTATTATTAAATTAGTTATTATTTTAATTCTAATTTGTTTCAATTTTAATATAACCACTTTTTATTATATTTTCAATTTGTGTATTGTTTTAAGAATTGTTTTAGTCTCATTTTTTATTTTTTTTTTGTTTTAATATTTTTTAAAATTTTTTATTTAATAAAAAAAGCTAAAAAAATTTAAATCGAGTCGGGTCGGGCTCGGGCTTAGCTTTTTTTCTACTGGACTTGAGAAATTTTAAATTCATATTTCAGTCTGGGCCGGGCTCGGCCTAAAAAATGAGACTAATTTTTTTGGACCCAACCCGTGATCACCTCTATACATGACTTCTATATTACTTTTATCATGGTTCGTAAAAAAAAGAAAGTTGGGAGGGCTATTCAATTCCCTGAAGGTATGGGCCGCTTGGGTTTCTTAGATATTTAGCTTTAGTCTTGCTTTCTCTTTTGGGAAAACAAATGTGGCCACTTTTGCATTACTCTTATACTTTATGCTTCAAAGCTCTACATGCAAAGTATTTCTCCAATGGTAATATCCTCTAGGGTAGAAATGTTGACAAATTGTCCCATGTGTGGAATATTGTATATACAGCTCTGAAACAAATTATATTGGATTTTAATTTGAGAACTGATAATGTGCATCATTAGTTTATGGAAAGTTTTCTTAGGAGGTGTTCAAACAATAAGTTGAGCAATTATTTAAATTAAATTATCATTATTTAAATTAATTAAAATATTAAAACTTTTAATTATTTTTGAACTAATTTTTTAAATTTATTAATCGAATCGAATTAATTTCGACTAATTCAGTCTATTGATCAAAATTTATTCATTTTTTTCTTTTGGTTCAAACAAATTTAAAACATAACAAAAGATATATATACAATGATAATATTCTTTTTCTTTTCTTTTGGCTCAAATAAGTTAAAAAAAAAAAGAAGAAGGAAAAACAATTAATAACAAAATGAACACACAAAATTAAAAAAAAAATCATTACGTAAAAAACAAAACGGGTGTAGGTTCTAGAATCTTAGTTTTTTTTCGTTTGGTTTGGTTTCTATTTTAATTTTATTTTGGGTAAACTATATTTAATATCATTAAATTATTAGTATGTTTATATTTAGGTCACTCAACTTCAAAAGTTACAAAATGATCATTAAATTATTCAAAACTTTTCACTTAAGTCACCAAACTATTTAAAAGTTTTTATTTAAGTCACTAATCTGTTAAGTTTTTTTTTTTGAAAAAGAATCTTGCTAGCGGACTCTAAGTGATAGTTTGATGATCAATACGGTGAATTAGTACCTATCGACGAGTAGAAGAACATATCTTAGATCCAAGTCAATCTGACAGTCAGTGTTGAAGATCGAAGAAGAAAGTTGTTTGGATTTTGTTTGCAAATTTGTGATGTTGAAAGTTGTTTCATGAAAAAAAATGAATTATAAAAAAGAAGGAGAATGAGAGCTTTTGATTGACGCAGATGATGCAAACATAGAAGACCATATAGTAATGATTTTGACAATCCAATTACTTAAATAAAAACTTTCGAATAGTTCAGTGATCATTTTGTAAATTTTTGAAGTTGAATGACCAAAATATAAGCATACTAATAGTTTAATGACTTTAGGTGTAATTTACCTTTTATTTTTCATAATATATTTCTCTTTAATCCATTATATCAATAGTTATACGTCCATCTTGTTTATATACATGGGCTTATAGATATATGATATATATTGGGCTTATATACAATATACTGGGCTTATATATATTATATGTTTAAGTTAATTACTTGTTTTTGAATCGAAGATAACCAAATTTTCACAGAACTTTAGCCCGATCTTTGATCTAATTAATTACAGTGACAAACCGATAAATCAAACTAATTTAATTTTGTTGATTAATTTAGTTTTAACTGAATCATGCACATCCCTAATTCACCATAGTCCATTCTCTAGAAGAGGGACTTTGTTGTTAAATGCAAAGGTTTTTGAGTTTATCCAGGAAGACAAAGCTAAATACGATCAGAATTAGTGTTTTTAAAATTAAATCAAATTGATTGGTTAGATCAAGAATTGATAAATACATCAATCTAGAACAAAATAAATATTTGATTAACTTGTGATATGATATGTGTAAGAGCCCATTTATACCCGGGGCCCAATTAACCAATAACAAACCCAAACAAAAATAAAAATCCAAAATTGAAAGTCTTTTTACAGTACAATTACATTGGAGCCCAATTTTAAAACCCAAAATAGCCCAATACAAAACATTGGCCCAAAAATTCTAAACAGTTCAGGAAACCCTAGCAGCAACCCTTGGCACCGCCAGCAGCCAACTCACCCTCCGCAGTGTGCGCGCCTCCAACACCGAGCCACGTCCAGGCCACGTCGCCATACCTGCGAAAAAGGAGCAAAGCACAACATAATCTAGGTTGTTGTAAAGGCTATAAAAGCCGAAGCATAACGATGTAAAAGGGGGGATTTCTTTTTAGATACGAGAGATATACCCATTTTTATACGGAATCAATACAAGAAAACCAAAAAGAAACAGGAAAAACGAAAGGTTTTTAGTTTTTAGTTTTTATTTTTTATTTTTTATTATTTTCGATTCTGTTCTGATTTTTTAGCTTTCTTTTTTTCATATACCAAAAGTGCTAAACATTTAAAAAAAAAAAAAGAGGAAAATTTTTACCTATTTTGGAGTTCCAGCCACCGTGCGCGGTGGTCGGTGATGGTGGCTGACGGTAGCTGGCGCGGTGGTCCGGCGCTGGTGTCTTGACCGGATATAGCCCAGAAGAGAGAGTTTTGAGGGTTTGGGAATTTAAAAAAAAAAACCGAAGGAATGAATGAATTTGATGAAAAATTTGGCTTTTATAAGGTTGTTAAAATGATGTCGTTTTGTCCTGGGCATTTTAGAGCCAAAACGGCGTCGTTTTGATAAAACTGACCCAAATCCGACCCAACCCGCCTTAGGATCCGCATGTTTTCTATGGAAGGGCTAATTGCGCATTTAGCCCTTCCGCTTTTTTTATTTTTTTTACAATTAAGTTTATTTTATTTTTAAACTTCAGTTTTCAATTGGGTTTCCCCTTATGCTGTGCGTTTTGGAGGGAGAGGATATTTTCCTCTTTAGTCCCTCCATGTTATTCGCGGACTCAAATAGGCCCTTATTTTTATGTTTTTTAATTTTCACCCCAAACTTTTATTTTAAGTTCAATTTCATCCCTTTTTTTTTCTTTCTGTGATTTCTATTATTAACTTTTTCATTCTTATTATTAATTTTAATTTTATATTATTAATACTACTATTATAATTATTAATTTGGTATTGCTACTATTATTTTTTATTCTTTATTTTTATAGTTTGACTTTATTATTATTATTATACTCATTATTATTATTATTATTATTATTATTATTATTATTATTATTATTATTTTTTTATCATTATTATAATTATATTTATTATTACCATTATATTTATTATCATTAGTACTATTATTATTTTTATCATCTGCGCTATTTTTATTATTCCTATTATTATTATTATTACTTTCAGTATTGCTAACATTATTTTTATTTTTTACTGTTATTACTTTTTAATCACTATTAATTTCAATATTATTACTATTATTTTATTATTAATACTATGTTATTTTTACTATTACTTTTATTATTATTTTCATTTACTATTAACATTATTATTACTACTATTATTACTAATTTAGTATTATTATTATTTTACTATTATAATTATTATTTTAATATTGTTACTACTATTATTTTTTATAATTATTATCATATTCATTAGTATAATTCTTATTATTCTTATTATTATCGCTATTATTTTTACATATATATACACATTATCACTATAATTATATTTCATTTTATTATTGTTCCCATTATTATTGTCTTATTATATATATTATGAACCTATCCATTTATTTACGTTTTATATGCCCGCAAGGTTATGTTGCTCGTTATTATTCTCTTGTTTACATTATCACTATTCACTAAGTAAGACCATTCTTACGTTTTACCCGATTTTCTATTTTAAAAGTTACATTGACTTTATCTTTTATTTTTTTCTCACTTTTTTACCCAAACTCATAAAAAGGGTTTTTACAAAGGTAATATTTTGTGTTTGGAAGTTAAGGAAATCGTGCCCTAACGCGTTGGGTTTCGATTTTTCGTTTGTCCAAATGATTAAATATCCTTTTAAGATTTTGACCGTGTTTTCTTAACTTCAAAAATAAGGCAATATTTCATGTTTGGAAATTCGAGGAATCGTGCCCTAACGTGCTGGGTTTCGATTTTTTCGTTTGGCCAAATAACGGAATACCCTTTTTAAAATTGTAATGCATGAATTTTGGAAATCATGAAATGATCTTGGTGTCAAGGGTTTGAAACATCGTATCCTAACGTGCTGGATGTGATATTTCATTCTTTCGGAATAAGAGAATATCGATATCCAATTCGAATTATCCAAACATTTTCTAAGAGATTCGTATTTTAAAATCTCTTCCAATTTTCGATATTAGGACATTAATCAATCAAAAAGGTACCGATCTGGGGCGTTATGAGGGTGCTAATCCTTCCTCGTGCATAACTGACTCTCGGACCTGTTTTCTTAAAATTCGTAGACTAAAATATTTTATAAGGTGACCCAATCACACTTCAAAAAAGATTGATGGCGACTCTATGTTTTTAAAGTTGATTCGATTTTTTTTCAAAAATAGTTTCGACAATATGAATTGATTGAATCAAATTTTATAAGTTTATAACAATTTTTTTAATTGGATGAGAGGAAACTTTGGGCCGAGTCTCTAAAAGAGGAGCCGAATGGAATCATGAAGGTTGCTCTAGCCATTACTAGATTGGCTGATAGGGTGGTTTGGATTGGACTCATTTACCAAGTGGAGTCTAAATTGGCTCATAACTTGCTGGGATTGGTTTTGAGCCGCATAGAGTTATGGGATTGGACTCAATTGCCCGGTACAGTACTATATTTCATTGGCGCAGTTGATGAAATTTGGGAAGTAAAAAAGGATACATTTTTTAATCAAAGTTAACTACCATAGGACTAGTAGTTATTTTGTATTAGAAATTTTCCTTTAGAGGATATTTTTTATATTAGGTGATTTAGTTAATTTAAGATTATTTTTTATTTTATTTTGTATTATTTTATGGAAGAGAAGTCAAGATAAATCTTACTGAGGTAATTTTCAGTAAATTTTTTATTGTTTAATAATATTTTGACATTATCTTAGTTATGAGTAGCTAGTTTTATTTTATTTTCTAACCAAGGGTAAATAGAAACTTGGTTTTATTAGAACTGTGAGATTTAAAGTATTGTTCATTTTTTTTCTCACTCATTGATATTTGGTCATTTTATGTTTTATAATATATCGTAAATAAAAGAGAAATAAAAATAAAGAACACAGACTTTATGTGGAAACCCTTTCGGGAAAAAACCACGAGCAGAGGAGAAGAAAATTCACTATGTCGAATTCGAATCAATTACAAGAGGAATAGACTATGTTTATTTATAGGCTTGTAAAGCCATATTCTAATAGGAGTGTAGTAAGATTGAAACTCCTTATTTTAATCAATATCAAATAGATGGAGTTTAATAAGGTTTAAAAAACCTTATTTAAAATAAAATAAAAGAAGTGTAGTTCTATAAGGATTCTTCTTTTATTTTATTTTACCATTGTATTTTATTTAAATAAGGATTCGAGTCACTTAATTCTAACAATCTCCACCTTGACACGAATTCTCAATGAACAAATTCTTCATCGCGAACTCTCAACGAACAAGTTCTTCACCTCTTCCATAAAACCCCTTAAGGGTTTAACTTCAACAATGAACACCAACCAAGTCTAAGCAATGCTCAAACTTGGTTTTAGGAAGTGGCTTAGTTATCATATTTGTAGGATTTTCATGAATACTAATTTTGCTCACAACACTATCACCACGAGCAATAATATCACGAACAAAATGATACCGAACATCAATGTGTTTTGTTCTCTCATGAAACATTTGATCTTTTGTAAGGAAGATGACACTCTGACTGTCACAAAATACTATGCTGATTTGAAGGTCTTCATTGAGCTCACTAAAGAGTCCCTTCAACCAAATAGCTTCTTTACAAGCCTTAGTAATCGCTATGTACTCAGCTTCAGTGGTAGACAAAGCGACTGTAGTTTACAAAGTAGCTTTCCAACTGATTGCACAACCTTCGATTGTAAAGACATAACCAGTGAGAGATCTTCTTCTATCAAGGTCTCCAGCAAAATCAGCATCAACATACCCAATGACTCCATCCCTAGTTCTTCCAAACTGTAAGCAAACATCAGTAGTACCTCATAAGTATCTTAAAATCCACTGAACTTGTAACATCCTAAATTTTTGGGCCTATGCGTTTAATGGGTGAATATGTGGAATGAGTTAATTTAAGTGTTAGGGGTCCAAATTGGGCTCAGGCTTAGGCAGAGGCCTTGATTAAAATTATCTGTTTGGGCACTATAGGGTTTAAAAGGTAGTATCTATGTTTAAAATACCAAAGTGGGCTTGTGGCCCAATCTTAGGAGGTGACGCCACACACAAGGAGTAAGGGACCCAAATTTAAGTTTCATGGAGCCCAATTCTTTTAATTAAGTTAGCTAAATTTTGGGCATTAGGATTAGGTGGAGTGGATGGCAACAAGGCTAAAATCTAGAGGTTTTAATGTTTAAAATATGTGGATAATAAGCAGATAAAGGCTATTATTTAGGAATTTATTTTATGTGGATAATAAGCAGATAAAGGCTAAGATTTAGGGATTTTAATGATTAAAATATGTGGATAATATGCTGATAAAGGAGGGAGGAGTTAGAGATAATTAAGTCTCTTTTAGATGAGCTAGTAGATTAAGATAAAGGAGAAAAGTTAAGAATTTATCTACAAATAGAGTGATGGCGAAGAATCCATCACTGAGAGGAGTAAAGAAACCAGCTACTACATGGCAAAGGGTTGCCGAATTTCCTATAAATAGAGGGGTTATCTCCTTGTTTCTGACATTAAATCCTCTCCCTTTTGTGCCAAAATTCCCTAGCTTCTTTTCTCTAAATTTCTTTCTCTATTTCTTTAAAAGCCGAAACTTTTCCCCACTTTCTTTTCCCTTGTGCCGATTTCTCTAAAAAGCTGAAGCATCCATCGCTTTTTCTTTTATTCATCCTATTTGAGAAATTGTTCTACACTTTCGTGTTTAAATCCTCTATTGACATTGTCAAATTCTCTCTCTAGTACTAGCCGAATCTCTTAAGTTAAGGTAAGAGTAGATTTTTGATTAGTTCTCATAATCTATTCCCCATTTTTGAAAAGGCAAAAGTCGAAAGCTAATAGTTTAATGGTTTATGATGGGCGGCAAGTTGGGATTTGAAGGAATCCTAGTCGACTAGATCTAAAAGCCGGAAAAGGTGTGTAGATCTCTATCACACTAGTTAATCTGAATTATATGTATGTTATGGGCTAAAAGCCAGAAAAGGTGTGTAGATCTCTATCACAATAGTTAATCTAAATTATATGTATGTTATGGGCTAAAAGCCGGAAAAGGTGTGTAGATCTCTATCACACTAGTTAATCTGAATTATATGTATGTTATGGGCTAAAAGCCTGAAAAGGTGTGTAGATCTCTATCACACTAGTTAATCTGAATTATATGTATGTTATGGGCTAAAAGTCAAAAATGAGGTCAGTATGAATGTCATATTACCCCGAAAAGGGTAGGCAAGGGATGCAGTGCGTAATCATAGAAACTTCTCTATGTGTATTGAAGTATGTAAAATATGTGATCTGTTTAGATAGTTTAATGTTCGATTCTTGCATGTATGCATGGGATGGGATTGATTGATTTATGGAAGGGGAGCGGTCGCGAGGCGATCGGTGGCTTTGCCACATAGGTCACATAGTGATCGGTCTTTATGACAAAAGACAAATTGTCGATATATTATTAAGGTCGCATAGCGATCGGTGGCTTTCGCCACATAGGTCACATAGTGATCGGTCTTTATGATGAAAGCGATCAAATTGTCGATATGGTGTGTAGCGAATGAATGGTTGATTGTAGAAATCCCCACGGTGTGATGGTCGGTACGGGGGTGTGTAGAGGATGGACTCATAGGTTTGGGATGGGCCATGTTGCATATTTTGTTACCCTTGTATATGGGCCAAGGCTCATAATGTGTTTGTGGGCCTCAAGCCTTTTTATATGTTCTCGGGATTTGCACACTAAGTCTTGGTGACTCAGCCTTTTATTTTTCCTAACATTTCAGGTGAGTAGTAGATCGTGGACATGGGAGCCGAGGCGGACTCGAGGGGCCATCAAGTTTTATTTCTACAAATTATTTTTGGGATTTCTTTAAATTTTATTTTATTTTATTTAAGAATATTTATGTAATAAAGCCCCTAGTTTTATTCAACTAAGTAGTTTTAATGTTAAGCAACTTGTGAATTTTATGATAAGATTTATTTATACTTGATAATACTAATATAAGGTTTTATTTTTAAAATGCCACTTATTTACTTAAATATTGTCCAATTAACTCACAAATTTCAAGTACCATCAAAGCAAAGGTTTTGAAAGTACAAGGCGTGACATGCTAGATCCGGTCGGAACGCATGGGCCGGGTTTGGGGTGTTACAGAACTGCTTTCCAATGTTCTTTATCGGGATTCGCCATGTATCTGCTAACTGCACTGACTGCATATGATAAATCTGGATGTGAACAAATCATAGCATACATGAGAGATTCCACTAGAGTATGGAATATGTGACATGTATTCAATCTCATCATCTAATTGTAGAGTCAAAGCCGATGAAAGTCTGAAATGGGCTGCTAAAGGAGTACTAACAGGCTTAGCACTCTGCATATTGAACCTGCAAAGAACTTTCTCAATGTACCATTTCTGACTTAGGTACAATTTACTTGCTTTTCTATCTCTGAGAATCTCCATACCAAGTATCTTCTTTGCTAGTCCCAAATCTTTCATCTCAAATTCTTCACTTAGTTGGGCTTTGACCTTTCTTATATCTCCTTTATCTTTTGCTGCTATCAACATGTCATCAACATAAAGAAGTAGATACACAAAAGAACCATCACTGTTTTTCTTAAAGTAAACACAACTGTCAAAACTACTTCTTTTAAAATCATGAGAAGTCATAAATGAATCAAACCTCTTGTACCACTGTCTTGGTGACTGTTTCAAATCATAAAGGGACTTTTTCAGCAAGCAAACATAGTCCTCTTTTTCTGAGACTGTAAAACCCTCTGGTTGTTGCATGTAAATATCTTCCTCAAGTTCTCCATGCAAAAATGCAGTTTTTACATCTAATTGCTCAAGCTCCAAATTATGCATGGCCACAATACTAAGTAAAGCTCAAATTGAACTATGCTTCACAACTGGAGAGAACACATCTGTGAAGTCCACTCCTGGAATTTGACTGTAACCTTTTACAACAAGCCTTGCTTTATATCTGGGTTCTTCAACTCCTAGAGTCCCTTCTTTATTTTTAAATACCCATTTACAACGAACAATCTTTTTACCCTTAGGAAGTTTCACAAGATCCCATGTTCTATTTTTATGGAGTGATTCCATCTCCTCTTGCATAGCAAACATCCACTTTTCTGAGTCTTCACAGCTAACCACCTCAAAATAATTAGATGGCTCTTGGTTTGCATCTATATCTTCAGCCACATTTAAAGTGTAAGCAACTAAATCAGCCTCGGCATACTTATTTGGAGGTTTAATTTCTTTTATAGTTCTGTTTTTGGAAATAGAGTATTGTGGTGAAGAAGCAACTCTATTCTCAATTTTTATACTGGCTTGAGGAGTCGACTCTATATTAATCTGATGCTCCACCTGCTTTTGATTTTCTTTATTGGAAGAGTCTTTAAGAGATAAGTTTGGTAGCATAATAGTTTCATCAAAAACAACATCTTTGCTAATCACAACTTTTCTATTTTTAGGACACCATAACTTATACCCTTTTACACCAGCTTTATAACCAAGAAAAACATATTTAATGAATCTCGGTTCCAATTTTCCATTATCAACATGAGCATACGCAGGACACCCAAAGATCTTTAAATCATAATAATTAGCAGGATTACCAGACCATACCTCTTGTGGAGTCTTTTTCTCAATGGCAATAGATGGAGATCGGTTGATTAAAAAACATGCATTAGAGGCTGCTTCGGCCCAAAACGACTTTGGTAAATTGACATTTGACAACATACATCAAACCTTCTCCATGATCATTCTGTTCATTCGTTTCGCAATGCCGTTTTACTGTGGAGTATGACGAACTCAAGTATCTCACGTTCTCTTCTAACTTGCACAGTTTATTAAACTCATCAGAACAAAACTCTAAGCCATTGTCTGTGCGGAGGTATTTTATTTATTTTCCCATTTGTTTTTCAATCATAGTTTTCCAAGACTTAAATGAGGAAAACACATCGCTTTTCTGCTTCAAGAAGAATGCCCAAACTTTTCAGAAAAAATCATCAATAAAAGTTAGCATATAATTAGCTCCACCCTTGAAGGCACTCTTGATGGCCCCCACAGATCATAATGAATATACTCCAATGTTCCCTTCGTGTTATGGATTCCTCTGGTGAATCAAACTCTCTTTTTCTTCCCAAAAACGCAGTGCTCACAGAACTTCAGTTTGCAAATTCCTTGCCCATCAAAAAGTCCTCTTTTGCTCAATTCTGCCATGTCATTCTCACTCATATGCCCTAGGCGCATATACTAAAGTTTAGTAATATCATCATCTGACAAGGAAGAGGAAGCGACAACTGCATCACCAATAACAATAGAACCCTGCAAAACATATAACTTGGTAGTCTTTCTCTGCCCTTTCATCACAACGAGGGAACCTTTGGAAATCTTCAAAATACAACTTTTAGCTGTGTATTTGTACCCTCTTGAATCAAGAGTGTCGTAACCATTTTTTTTGATAAAACAGGAAACGACGTGGTTAACTCGAGTTTTGAAAACGAAAAAGAAGGGAGTCACCACCAATCTTTTTTGATGAGGTATGATCGGGTCACCTCGTAAAAAAGTTATTTTTAATAAACAGTTTGATTTATCAAAACAACAATTTTGGTCTACGAAATCCAGAAAATAAGTTCGGGAGTCGGTTACGCTCGAGGAAGGGTTAGCACCCTCGATACGCCCAAAATTGGTACCAAATTGATTGATCGATGTCCTAATGTTGAAAACTTTAAAATGATTCGAAAATAGATACTTTTGATTTCCAAAACTTGAAGGGATCGAAAGGGACGTTAAGACTCTCTTATTTTCGAAGAGATAGAGCATCATGTCCAGTAAGTTAGAGCGCAATACTTTAGACTCCCGAAACTAAGCTCGCCTTTTAAAACTTGGTTTTATATTAGAAGAGGATCTCCCGTCATTTGTGCAACGAGAAAACAGAACCCAATAAGTTAGGGCTTGATTTCTCGAGAATCCAAATTAGGAATATTGCCTCTATTTTAGAAGAAAGAAAAGAAACTTATCTCGAAATATCTAGATGTCAAGTCCAGTAAGTTAGGGCACGACATTTCGAATTTTCGAGATTAAGTGTTTTGTTTAAAATTTGAATTGCGATTTTTTTAAAAGGGATATTCCGTTGTTTAGCTTAAAACGAGAAAAATCGGAACCCAGTAAGTTAGGGCTCAATTCTCCCGAATTGCTAACATGGAAATATTGGTCGTTATAAAGATTGAGATGTCGAAAAATAGTGAGATGACGATGAGAATATAAGTAGTGGTGACAAAAAAGTATTGTGACAATAGTATATATATTGACGGTGATAGAAAATAATGATAATGATGGGAATAATAAAATGATAATAAATAAGGTAGTAATACATTAGTGATAATAATAATAGTAATAGTAGAAGAACAGAATAACAACATGCAAATGTAATAATAAAATAATAGTAAACATAATAATAAAAATAATGGAAATAGCAAATGGTAATAAAAATAATGATAATAATAACGTAGTAATTATAATAATAGATATATGTACGAAATAATAATTGTAAAAGATAAATAAATTATTAAATAATAAGTAAAGAAGGGTTATGATGTTAATAAAGTAACAAAGACAAGAATATTAATAAAAATAATAATGGTGTATAATAGTATAGTAATAATAATGCAAATAAAATAAATAAATAAAATAATAATATAAGCAAATAAAATGCATACATAAAATATAAAAATATAAAAATAATAGTAGTAATACTAATAAAAATAAATAAATAACATAATATAAGCACAAAAAAAATACAAATAGGTAGAATATAATAATATAATAATGGTGATACTGAAATAATGATAGTAATAATAATGAATAGTAATAATAATAAATAGATAATAATAAATAAAAATAATACCAGATGCAATGTAATAATAATATTAAAAACAATTACTTAAATAATAAAATAGGTGAAAATAGCGAAAAAGGACGAAACTTGAATTAAAACAAAGTATTGGGGTAGATTTGAAAATAAAAGAGAAGGAAGGTCCTTATTGTAATGCGCTAAAAGGTGGAGGGACTAAAGCGAAAAATAATCCCTCCATTCAAAACGCACAACATGGAAAGGACCAAAATGAAATCCGAATGAAAGTTCGGGGTCAAAATTAAAAACGCAGAAAGCTTGATTACAAATTGATAAAAAAAGCGGAACGATCAATACAGCAATAAACCCCAAAAGCAAAAACATGCGGATCCTCCTGGGCGAGTCAGGTCGCGCGCGGATCCTGGTCAAAACGACGTCGTTTTGGGCGTTAATGGCCATCCCCAAAACGACGTCGTTTTGAGGGGCTATTTAAGGCCCAAAAATCAGAAAAAAATCATTTCTCCTGCTTGTTTAAAAAAAAATTTCTAATCTCTCCTTTTTTTCTCTGCAGGCTCAGGGTCTCCGGTGGGATTCCGTCCGTTCGTCGGCGCCGCAGTGCATGGCGGTCGGAGCCCGAAAAGGTAAAGTTCTATTTTTTCCTCTTTTTTTTTTTAATATATAGATATATGTATATGCCGAAAAGAAGAAAAAAAGGAAAAGAAAAAAAAGAATTTCGAAAATAAAAAAAGAAATCACCTCTATTCTTCGGTTTTGATTCTAGTTTTTTCTTTTAGAGTTTAATCTCTGTTTTTGCGTTTGAATTTAATCACTTGATTGTTTGTGAATCTGAAACCTCTCTCTTTTTTGTATTCAAAAATCAATCCTCCTTTTTTTGCAAAAGAATTAATCTGCTTTTATAGCCTAAGTTTTACATTCATTTAATATCTGTCATTTCTTCTTTTTGTTTTGCAGGCGCAAGTGGCCATGGCCGGTGGCGGTGCTGTTCTGATAATGGCGGTGGATGGGACACAAACGGACAGGGGCGGCACACCTAGGGGCTAGGTTTTTTTCTGAAAAATGTTTTTAAGTTTTTTTGGGCTTGTATGTGGGCTAGGTTAAGCTTGTTTATGGGTTTG
Organism: Gossypium rotundifolium; assembly: GCA_025506655.1. Lineage (NCBI taxonomy): Eukaryota > Viridiplantae > Streptophyta > Magnoliopsida > Malvales > Malvaceae > Gossypium > Gossypium rotundifolium. Next base: position 150,909,530 of record CP106728.1, read on the forward strand.
GTGGGTTGGGGTAATTTGGGTTAAAAAATGGGCCGGTTGGGTTTTAATTTTGGGTCTGGGTAGGTTGTATTAGGCTTGGGTTAAAATGGGCTTGTAAGCCTGGGCAAAATTGGGGTTGTACAAAGAGTACTCAACGAAATTAAATTTCTTTTCAATTCTGGAACATGCCGTACGTCACTGAGTGTTCTGACAACTCCATCAAACATCTTAACTTTAATTGTTCCAACACCTGCGATTTTACACAAAGCATTATTTCCCATCAAAACAACACCTTGTTTCGTAATTTGTAAACCAATCCCGATTGGGACTCATGTGGAAGGTGCAACCCGAATCAAGTATCCACTCCTCGCTCACTTTAGAATTATTGACAGAAGCGACTAGAAGTTCACCATCACTGTAGTCTTCTACAACATCAACTTCACCAAAATTTTCTGGTTGTTTTCCCTTCTGATTCGCAGCCTCCCTTTTAATCTTGCTCTGTAGCTTATAGCACTCAGTTTTAATGTGCCCTTTCTTCTTGCAGAAGTTACAAGTTTTACCTCTGTTTGAAGACTTCGATCTACCCTTTGATTTACCTCGAGGATTTCATTCCTGTGTCCTTCCACGATCATCATCAGCATTTCGATCTTGTCCCTCACGAATAATAAGACCCTCTCCCTGAGAGTCGGGTTTAACCACAAGATGCTTCTTCTTATCATATGAGGTCAAAGAATCATAAACCTCATCAACTGTGAGAGACTCGCAGTTATATAAAATCGTGTCTCTGAAGGTTGAATAAGACGGGGGCAACGAACAAAGTAGAATCAACCCTAGATCTTCCTTATCATACTAAACCTCCATAGCCTCCAAGTTTGAAAGAATTTCTTTAAACACTGTTAAGTGTTTGTGCACAGACGCACCTTTCTCCAAACGATGAGCATAAAGACGTTGCTTCATATGTAACTTGCTAGTTAGAGTTTTCGACATACATATTTGTTTTAGCCTCTTCCCTAATGCCGCGGCGATCTTCTCCTTCATCACATCTTGCAAAATTTCGTTAGACAAATGCAGATGTAACTGTGTTAACGCCTTTCGATCCTTGCGTTTTTTCTCTTCCTCTATCAATGTCGAAGGCATCTTATCTACCCCTAGCAGGGCTTCCTCTAAATCCATCTGTGCAAGAACTGCCTGCATCTTTATTTGCCACAACGCAAATCTGGTGTTGCGATCCAACAGCGGAATTTTATTCTTTAAAGACGTCATTACCGTGATCGAGATGAAAAAACTCGGAAGCTCTGATACTAATTTGTAAAAAATATGTCGGCGGTAATGACAAATATATCGCAAAGAAAAGAGAAATAAAAAATAAAGAACACACAGATTTTACGTGGAAACCCTTTCGGGAAAAAATCACGGACGGAGGAGAAGAAAATTCACTATGTCGAATTTGAATCAATTGCAAGAGGAATAGACTATGTCTATTTATAGGCTTGTAAAGCCATATTCTAATAGGAGTGTAGTAAGATTGAAACTCCTTATTCTAATCAATATCAAATAGATGGAGCTTAATAAAGTTTAAAAAAACTTGATTTAAAATAAAATAAAAGAAGTATAGTTCTATAGGGATTCTTCTTTTATTTTATTTTACCATTGTATTTTATTTAAATAAGAATTGAGTCACTTAATTCTAACAATAAAAATAGTAGAACCTTATCTTATTATTGTTTTTAATATCATTTCAAGTAGGATCCCTTGTTTTTTTATTTATTTAGGATAATAAATAATTAATTAGCATATTTAAATCCACAATTATCTCTTTATTTTAATAAATAGAATAAATTAACATTCAATTAAGAGAATAATCAAATTATGTTGTGAGAACGAATGATTTAATTTAAATCAACCGTACATTTAAATTTATTAATTAGAATCAAGCTAATGGATTAAATTTTAAGAGCAGTCACTTAGATTTGTTTGATTGACAAGGGTTAATGATGGAGCTATTTTTGCAATTAATTTACAAACATTGAAGAGATTAGTGGTTTGAATCCGTCCTACCATCGCTCTAACCAGCTTATTTTTGAGTAAGGAAACATTTACAATTTGCAGTCAATTTTGACACCAAAGCTGGCATCATACCTGAGGCTAGAAATCTTAATATATTGATTTATTCTTTATTATTTCGGATTACTTTTAATTACATTTAGTTTTCCCTTTTATTTATATTTATTTTATTATTTTTACAAGATCTAAGACCTTTCTTTTGTCGTAGATTTTCTTTTCAAGTTGTGGGCACCACTTAACCCTAATCACAACATATTTCAATTTTATTTATCTATTCTATGTATAAATTTATTCTGTTTTTAACTGTAGGAATTTAAAATTGATGGGTTCGACACTCATTAGGTATTAAAAGGTTTAAATATGTTATAGTCTTTTAAAATTTAAAATTTAATGCTTATAATTTAATTTTGAAACATGTCTTTTATTTTTATTTAAAATCTTGATTTTTTTCATTATAATTTTATAGTTATGAAGAAGCTAAATTAATATTTTTAGCCTTGTTGATAGTAAGAATCAACAAGGGGAAGAAAGAAATGTGGCAGTTCACCTTCGTAGGGCCGAGAGCCGTTGTATCTTGGTGGCTAGAATGGTGGTGAGAATGGCTAGGAGGAAGAAGGAAAAATGAGATGGTTATGGGTTTTTTTTTTTTTTTGTGTGTGAGGGTTTATATACATGGAATAGAGGGTACATCACGTGTTGGGTTCTCAATGGAGGGAAAGTCATATTTTGTCTTTTTGCATAAAAGACGATATGATCTTATTGATCGATGATGTGATACCTTAAGATGACTTAGCAATCAATGGGCGTAAGGTTCCATGCATTCCTAACAAGGATAGTCTATGATAGAGGTTCGTTAGGCATGGTTCCAATCGAGGTAATTCGATGTTGAGGTTCGCTCGATGTGAGGTTCAGACAGTGGTGACACATGTAGCTGCCCGTGGAGGTGGTATAACAGGTCCTCGACAATTACAATTTTTGTCAACTTGGTCCTTACTTTTTAAAAGTATATAAAAACAAAAAGTTTTTTTTTTATAGTTTTTTTTATTTTTAATAAGAAATCCTAAAAAAATATACATATTTTAGTTTTAAAAATAAATTTGAAAGTTAAAAAAAATATAAAAAAGTTTCAAAATTAAAAAATGTTAGTTACTTCTTGAATGATAATAAGTTCTCTTTAAATTTTGAAATATTCATTCAATTAATATTAAATTAAATTTTAATATGATTGATTGAAATTAAATTAGATTAAATTAAATTAAAAACTTGTTCAAATCATATTTTAATACAAATTGAATGAATAACTCAAAATTTGGAGACACTATTGCGTCATTCAAAAGTACATAACAATTTTAAAAATTATTTTGGATTTTTCAAATGATTTTTTTTTGAAAAGATTGTTTTTTAATTTTGAATTTTATCTTCCATAATTTTCGATATTTATTTTAATTTTTATTTTATTAGGTATTTTATTAAAAGATATAAAACTTTAATTTTTCTATAAATTTCATTCCACTTTTAAAGAATAAAGGTTAAATTGACAAAAATAAATATTAAGGGCTAAAAGGTTATTCTACTCTTTTATAATTACAAAATTAGTTGAAAGTATCATGATTTTAAAATAAAAAGGTAAACCCAATATCTCAAAATTAAAATAAAATGATTAAATTTAAATATATATATATATATATATATATATATAAAACAACCTCTAACATACTTAAACCTATCAAAATTAAAAATAATGGGCTAAACCTCTTGATTTTAGAGATAGAATAAAGTAATTTATTGTTTAGCAGGTTTCAGTTTTGATTATAATTATTGATATACGACATATCACATAAATTAAGAATTGTTTTTTCTTAAATGACACCTTAAATATTTTATTCTCGTTTAATAATTTTTTTCTCACTCAACTATAAAAATTTATAAAATGATCATTTAATTATTAGTAAATTATTTTTTAATCACCCAAATATAAAAACTTACAAAGTGATCACTTAACTATTTAATTTCATCTTTTTTGGTCGCCAATTGATTAGCTTAAAAATCGAAACCCAAAATTTAAGATATTTGGGTGACCAAAAAAGAAAATTTACTTATAATTAAATGATCATTTTATAACTCATAATAATTGAATAACCAAAAAAGAAAAATAACATAATTAGATAGCTATTAATATAGTTTACCTAAAATTTTATCTCTCACCTTTGAAAAAAACCCTTAAACACCCTTCTCAAATCTAAAATGGACCAAACTGACTGCTAAACTAAATATGATGCCACTTAGCTAGCTAGCTCGCTCAAATGCTATAGCGTGAATGTGTTGCATGTCCACTTTCTTATTGTATCTCTATTAATTTCAGCCAACTACTAACAATTTATTTCATTTCCATAAGGTTGGTGGACCACGATAATATATCATCATAATTGATTGATTAAATTACAAGTGATAAAAATTTTATGTTGAGTCGGCACCAATACAAATTGGGTCCCTAAGTCTGGCTATTTTTAAAATGAAAAAAAAGCATAAAAAATTATTAAAACAGGATACAACACATGTTCCACATGATGTAATACTTCTAAATTTGATCAAGCTTCGTATGCATCGATTTGTACTACACAAATTCTCGCCATTAATTTAGTTACCTTCCACCACCGAAGCTTTTATTATAAATAGAAAACACATGTCGTAAGACCTTTACTTGGTTGCCCACACAAATTGAGGTGTTGATGATGGGAATGGATTGAATTTGGACTATGTTTACGTATAATGTTGTATATAGTTGTTGAAGATTGATTTAGTTTAAAATATAAGTTAAAATTTTATTTAAATTTGTTATTATTTATAAATAATCAACCTACGTTTAGTTTAACTCATTAATTTTTTTTTAAAATATACCAATCACCATCTAGTAGTTTTTACAAGTTATATTTTGTTAGTGGTTTTTTTTTTTTTTTTTTTTATGCTGTACAAATATAAACTTTTGGGTTTAGTCTTTAGTGATTAAGTTTTTATTTTGAATTTATTGAATAATGAATAGTAATTAAGAAGTTTATTGATCAACATTTTATATTTAAATTTTTTATTTCATTTATTTATATCTATTTTTCATATACATTATTAAATATATTTTTAAAATATTGATAAAATTGGAATAGTAGACTAAAACATATTAATACACTATTTAAGTTTTTGTTTTTGTCTAACGGCGGTGTTAGCCTATGGGCTAGTTACCGTCCGCTTTTTTCTCATGCTCATCAACTATTTTTTTTTCTTATTTACTCCATGTGTCTTCTCTCTTTTCAGTTTGCAGATCTATTTTTTGGGTATCTTTATTGTCTTTACAAGTTGTGATGGACAGATGATGGTGCCTATCATCGTTGAAACACCATCGACTACCGACAGTTTCTTTTAGAAAGTGGGTAGCTCTTCGTTGACTTCTTAACCTGTTTCTATTTTGAAAGTTTCAGAATAATAAATTATTTCATGAGTCGGTTTGGACTCGTATTGTTTTAAGTTTTATATGTTTTTTTCCATTGTTTAATAAGTGTTCACTTTTAGAAGTTTTTTGTCTACTCTTGTAGTATGCTTTTTAGTTTTGCTTATGTATGTAGTCTTGCTTCTGCGAGTAATTTTATGGTTGGTTTTTCGTTGTTCTTTCTAATTTGGTGGAAGCTCGATTCTTTTGTCGATTTTTGCCCATCGTTTTAGACCATCCAGGGCTGATTTTCTTATTGTATTAAGTGCTTATAATCACTCTTGATATGTTGTGATTGAGTTGTGACAAAGCCCATTATCAACGTGCCATAATGTGCTTTTATTGTGTTGATGGAGCTTGTCCTTCAACACGTATAACGGGTATTTATTATTTCTCTCGTATTGTATAATCTTATTTACTGAATGAATTAATAATTTTTTTTTAAAAAAACATACTAATAGTAATACTTAGTAAAATTAATAGATCAATATTCATCATTCAACTGAGGAATATAATGTCAACATAATAGCAAAAATGTTATTCGATTAAAAGCAATTGGATTATTTTCTTTTTAAGTCATAAAACTTAATCCTATTAAAGAACAGAAAGTCATCCCAAATATTTTCGATAACATGCACCAATAATTATGGAATAGTCACTACAGCAAAACAGACTTTTAGCGGCATTTTTAGTGGCGTTTTAAATAAATATGCCGCAAATATCATACATTAGCGGCGTTTTAAGAAAAACACGACTAAAAAATGAGCAATAGCTACGTTTATTTACAAAACGCTGCTAAAAAGAATATATAGCGGCGTTTTTTCATAAAACGCCGCTAAAAGTCTGAGAATTAGCGGCGCTTATGGAAAAACGCCGCTAAAAGTTTGAGCATTAGCGGCGCTTTTGGAGAAACGCAGCTAAAAGTCTGAGCATTAGCGGCGCTTTTGAAAAAGCTATAAGTCTGATTAAAGTTCGAGCATTAGCGCGCTTTTGGAAAAACGCCAAAATACTTTTAAAGTTTTTTGGATATATATGACTGATTGTTTTAAATTTATATATTAAATAATTTCTTATATAATTGTAAAGAGATAACATTAATTTTAATACATTAAAATTATGATTCTAGTTTAAATTATTTAAGAGAAAAATATTTGTTAAAAATGAAAAAATATTAAATAATTTATTATATAATCGTAAAAGAGATAATATTAATTTTAAAATATTGAATTAATTCTCATGATTGTTTAGGGTTTATGGTTTAGCATATATAGTTTAGGTGTAAGGTTTAGGAGTTACTATTTTAATGTTTAGGGATTATGGTTTATGATTTGCGGTTTAAGGTTTAAGGGGGATGTGTTAGGGTTTCATTGTTAAAAGTTAGGGTTAATGGGTTGAAAGGTAAACGGTTAAGGGTTTGGAGTTAATAGGTTAAGGGTTAGGGGTTAGGGGTTAGGATTTTATAGTTTATGATTTAGGGTTTATGGGATAGAGGATAGGGGTTATGGGTTTAGATTAAATTAGTATCTTTTAATTTATATATTAAATAATTTCTTATATAATTGTAAAAGAGATAACATTAATTTTAATACATTAAAATTATGATTCTAGTTTAAATTATTTAAGAGAAAATATTTGTTAAAAATGAAAAAATATTAAATAATTTCTTATATAATCGTAAAAGAGATAGTATTAATTTTAAAATATTGAATTAATTCTCATGATAATTTGGGGTTTATGATTTAATTTAGGGTATATAGTTTATGGATTAATCTTTATAGTTTAAGGTCTAGAGTTTATGTTTTAGGGTTTAAGTTTTAATGTTTAAGATTAAGGGTTAGGTTAGAGTTTAGGTTGGATTTATAGTTTAGTTTTTATTATTTTAGAGTTATAGGGTTTTGGGTTTAGTGCTTAAGCCATATCGAATAATAACTATTTATTTTCTTTATTATAACTTCATATTGCTATAGTATATGTATAACTAATTTGTATACCCATATGACATACAGACTAATAGTGTTTGTCAATGTAATTATTTTAAAAATAATAAATAATAAATTTAATCTTAACTTAAAAATCAATAATACATATTAGTAGTATAAAACAATATATTTTATTCTTTGTAAATAGTAAATTAAAATGATTATAATAAATAGAGATGTCAAATGTTAAAATAAATAGAAGAAATTTGTGCTAATGAACAAATTAATTTATGTAAATTAATTATAATTAATCATAATGAAAGAATTTTATTATAAAAATAATAACAATAAGATTAATTTAAAAAGTCCTTATAATTGTAATAATTTAAAAGTTATTTTATTAAAAAAAATTAAAACATATATTCTTTTTTCAAAATTATTGAAAAGATTTAATATTATTTTAATACCAATTCAATTTAAAAAATTACTAAACAAAAAATTACTAAACAATATTATTTTAATATTGAAGGTATTAGCTGCGTTTTTGAGCAAAAACGCCGCAAAAAGTAAATTACTAAACAAAACGACGCAGTTTACTTGAGGAGTTAGCTGCGCTAGATATAAAAACACCGCAAATTAAGAGTAATAGTGGCGTTTTTTTCAAAACGCCGCAAAAAGAAATTAAATTGAATTGAAAGAGCACCATTTTTATTTTCTCAATTTTCTCACTAAGTTTATTTTCTCAAAACCCCTTTTCGTCTAGGTCTTCTTATCGTTCTTCCCAACAGATTTCTCCTTCTCGTGCTGATCTTCCCCTTTCCCAACAGGTAATCCCCCCTTTCTTTCTTCCATCCTTTTGGTTTTTCTTTTTCCTTTTCTTTATATTTGTCTTTATTATTTTTCCCTTTCTCATGTTGATTCTTAGATAAGCGGTTCAAAGAAGGCAAAATTGGGGACGAAATTTAAGCCAAACGGTGGCCTGTTGATGAACTTAAGGTGTTCGTGGATTTGATCAAAATGTAAGGTTTTCCATATCTATTATGGGAGATGGATCGTGATTATTACATAATAGGTGGGGGAAGATTTTGGAAGTATTTAACATTTGTTTTGCTGTTCAATTATGAAAAAGCCTCACTTGTTCCCAATTACTACTCCTCCTCCCCCTTTTTTAGCAAAGATGCAGGAGGGACACCCCTCACCATATCACTTGTTCTGACTGTTGGGACATCCCTTTTGGTTTGGGCTACTGCAGCTAATAAAACTGCACGATTTAGGGCTTGCCAAATCATTTCCGAAGTCAGCTCTTTTAAATTCTGGCTTTATTTTTTTAAAACTTTTTTAGCGTTTTGATTTTTAGGAATTATATATATATATATATATATATATTACTAATATTACGGCTGCTCGATGAATCAAAAGTGAGCGATGAACTATGGGATGAGGTGATAGAATTAATGAAATTTCGGGTTGTGGACAAGGTTCCGTTAATTCATACACTTGCAGTTAGGGCGCTTTCACGATTTGTAAATGATTCTGAAAATATCGACATTCTTGATTTATTTCTCGAAGTCCTTCCATTGGAATAGAACTCGAAGTCCTATTTAATCTCTGAGCTTTCAACCATGCAGTTTATCCTGTTTCCTGCTGATGATATTATATTGCTTTTATTGTTTGACGAATCATAAACTGTTTCCTTCTGTCCTTTATTTCAAATGTATTAAAAGCTCTTCAATGCAAGCCTTCATCTGAATATCTTCTAGCTCACTCATCTGCTCCTAGTCATGTTGTTAGTGCTTAATATGCAGAATTGCTTAAGTAGATAAACATACTAATTACAACGTTTCTCTCGCTTGTAGCTTTGCTTGGTTTATTAATATTTTGACCTTAAGTGTAGATCTTGAGTTGCACACTCTATGCGAACTTGCATGCTTACATATGAAAATTTTGACTGATGAGGAAAATTTTGTATTTTTAAGCATAATACTTACATCTAGTGTTCTAACATCTTCTTCCCCTCTAAACCTCTGTGAAGGTTTTGTTGGATTTTATTCGGCAAATAAATGATGATGATGGGTAAGTGCTTTTCATTTTATCAGTCCTTCCATAATGATACATTAATAGTTTCGTGTGCGCCTATTAGAATAATTAGAAGTTTTAGAGGTGACTGCTTAGCGATTCTTTGGAGAGCTTTATTGAAACATAGTATCTTCTTCTAAATAGGCCCATGGAAGAGCAAAGGCAATGCTATGGACCCCTTTGTACAAATTTCTTACCGGGATGGTGCTTTTATCTGTCTCTTTCTTTCATTAGAATGGCGAGATTTGATGCTTTTAAACTGTGAGATATCCTTCTGCCGATGTATATTTAATTACTATTGTTGTTGTCGTTTTTGTTGTCTTACGGCAAGAACTATGTTTATAGCATCTAGCTGGTAGTAGTATACTTTTTTCTGGCTGATTTTCTACCATATAATTTCTTCAAAAATAGGCTTCAGATTTCAGTGTTGGAAGAAGCGATTACACCACTGAGCTTCAGAGGTTCATAAACTTTATAAGGTATGTTTCTTTCTTCATTTATATGGGTTGTACATGACATTGTTCTTGTTGATGATGCTGTTTTTATATCAACAATAATGACAATGTTAATATTTTTTCGCCTTACAATAGTTTCTCTATGCGGTTTGAATAGTTTTGGTGTTAGACTTAAGTTTGGGAGATAGGTCTAACAATTGGTGTTTTCTCAGTTAGCTTACTTGCCTTCTGGGTTTTGTTTTAGCAGTTCCATCAACTCTTTATTTCCTTTCATTTAGCTATCTTTCTTGTCGCTATAAAAAATGACCATGCTTTTACTCATTTGAGTTCATTCTGCTGAAAGAGACTTAAACCATAATATTAAACTGATTGCTTGTCTGTTGAATGAACTTGGTTTACAAATTACAATCTTGTTACTTGCACAACTTTGCTTGGGTATGTCTAAAAAAAATTCTTCGACTGCATCCGTTATGTATATCTACCTTATCAAAACAAAAATTTATCAGATTTGGTCCTAAACTCCTACTTTGTGTCAATAGTAATTACACGAACTGACCACAAAAATGAAATGTCTGCTTAAGCAATTTTAGGTATTTCATTGATGGTTTAACTATGAAAGCGGTCTCCATCCCTACAAAAGTATAAGTTGTTTTCATTATTATTCAACTGTATTGAACTATCTGCTTATTTATTTACATATGCATCTATCAGTGAGGTCTTTGCAAATTCGCCATTCTTTATTTCAACAGAGGATGCCAGATGTTAGAAATGAGGTTAGCATCCACGTTTACGCCTCAACTTGGTGGTGGTTTTCACGTTTAAATAGTTTTTCTTTTGGTTTTCTATTTTTAGGAAAATGACGAATACAAGGAGATAACTGCTCTGCTTTGGGAAAAGTTATGAGTTTGTTCTTAAAGCAGTTTCATCTCTACATCTGATTACCTGACCTAATCTATCTATGCTTGGTTGCTAGTACCGTAAGTCTGTTTGTGTTGATATCACATCCTTTTTAAGCTACTCAAATCTGTATGCATAAGGGTGCTTGTCTATTAGCAGGTCTGACTTCTTCAACACTTCGAAATATCCTTTTCCATACTCGTCACTGTTAGTAATTACATCATGCACTTTTTCTTGAACAACGCAAGTTTTAAAAATGCTATATTGCCTCCCATCTTATACTTGTTCTACAACTGCTTTTTGTTTCTTTGAATTCTTTAAATCGCTAATGAGTCTCCTTCAATTGGATAAACATATCAATGTCCGCATTGTTTTCATAATCATCTTAAGCTATTCTAATTCCTTTTTAATCCTTTCTACATTTACAAGATTACCCCTCTTTGTGGACTGTATGAGGTATGTGCTCTATCACCAAGGCTAAAAAATGACATCAATGACCTTTTTCTAGCTTAATGAACTAGTAATAATTTCTGGCTGGTGATGTGAAATTTAGGTTCAAAGATTTCTTATATACTTGTTCTCCTTTATTCAATAATTTTCTCCTTTTATAGAAGTGAAATAAAAGACAAACAGTTTAGATTCAAACTTAAATTTTTTATATGTCGATTGGTTCTTGCCTGTGTTTTGAGGATGGTGAATTGAGTGCAAAAAGTCGCTTCGCCACCGCTTCCTTTTATCATGAAACCAAGATTGCCTTTATATTGTAGATTCGGAGGTATGGTCTTAAGATTGTAACATGATTTTGCATTGCATCTTAAAATTTCCTCGAGAGTGAAGTATCGGAAGAGATGAAATATTTATTAGTGTCATATAAATTTGTTATCTTGGAAATATTTTCTAGAAAAGGTTTAAGATCATTGCCCCCACCCCCTTCTTTTCTTTTGGCTGAAATGCATGAAATTCAATTGAGATATTTTCATTGAAATTATGGCACTAAAGTTTTTCCTTTTTTCTTTCAGAAATTTTCTTGAAGCAACTAGCTTTTAGTTTACTTTATGAAACATCTATGCCTTTTTTATGTTTTATCTTGTCCAATGCTAGTCAGATGAGTTCTATTTTCTAGATTTATGCTTATTTGTTCATAAAAGCTAGTTCTTCATTGTACATTTTTGAGAGTTGTCTCAAGTCCTGATTGTTTTTGTTCGCTGGATTAAATATGTTAATTTTTGGTTCTTGGATTTTATTATGGGTGCCATGCTGCCTTGTTCAAGAGGTATTGGTTCCCACCCATATTCCTTTTTTCATTGATATGTTTAAGCAGATTGTGACATGGTTGGCTTCTCATGCCAAGAATAATGCCAAGATACTGTTAGCGTAAACTACGACAACTTTGTGAATGATGTCGAAGTTGGAGACATACTGTTAGCGTAAACTACGACGACTTTGTGAATCATGCCAAGAATGTGCTTGTTATTAGGAGCATTTCTATAATTTTAGGCAAATCTCACATGCTTGTTATTAGATGGAATTATAGAAATTTGTATTCTTCTATAGTTTTTATTTTAATATGTCTTCAAATTAAATTATATTCTAAATTGGATTTTTGGTGTTTTTATAATATTTTATTTTTTTATTTTTTATAACCTTTAGCTGCGTTTTTTAAAAAAGCGCCGCTAAAAGTATATTTTTAATTTTTTTAATTTTTTTGGATTTTTAGCGGCATTTTTGAAAAAAGCGCCGCTAAAAGTCCTAACCTTTAGGGCTTTTTTATAAAAGCGTCGCTAAAAGCCCTACTTTTAGCGGCGTTTCTTATAAAAGCGCCGCGAAAAGTTCACACCTTTAGCGGCGTTTCTTATAAAAACGCCGCTAAAAGTCAAGACTTATAGCGGCGTTTTTTCACAATAAACGCCGTTAACTTTTGTGGCGCCTTTTTTAGTGGCGTTTTTTGCGACGCTTTTTACACTATTAGTGGCGCTTAGAAACGTCGCTAAAAGTAAAAAAAAAAGCCGCTAAAAGTCTATTTTGGTGTAGTGAGTGTAAGGGACCCTTACAACCATTTAAAAATTTCTTGGTCTAAATTCACTATATTTTAGTTGGTCCAACAGTATCATAGTGTATGTAGGTAAAAGCAAACGACCCAGTATAACATTCCAACAATCATTTAGTGTCAAATTAATGTTGATAATATGTATAAAAAATTTCTTAGTCTAAATTCACTGTATTTTAGTTGGTCCATCAGTATCATAATATATGTTGGTAATAGCAAACAACTTAATATAACTTTCCACCGATCATTTAGTCTCAAATTAATGTTTATAAAATATTTTTGTAGTAGTATTCAATTCCTTCATTGTAAGTGCTCTATGAAGAAATAAACAATTAATCAGGATTAATTTACTCTTTATTTTAATATACAATAAATAATTTATATATTTTTAAATAAAAATAAAAATAAAATTTTACTCCTATCTGTAATACTTTTACTTGAAGATTATTTCCTCTTAGTGAAGAGGAAATATGAGATGCCAGTACACCAATAATCGAGAAATAGTCTTTGAAATGGACCCTCATTAATATCGACCCCACAAACCTTTAACCTAAAATTAATGTCAATAACATGCATGAAAAAATTTCTTGGTCTAGAATCACTATATCTTAATTGGTCCAACAATATCATAATATATGTTGGTAATAGAAAACGACATAATGAATTACAATAATAAATATTTGGCCCATCTTTAATAAAAAAGTTCCAACAACGTTATACAAAGAGATTGAAAAAAAATCATGTTTTGAACTTAATGTAACATTCCTAATCTTTCTTCGTAAAGGGATAAGGGTCACAGATATTACTAATAAATTAAACAATTAATCAATCATAATTAAAATACAGACTATTTCATTCAAATCACAATAAAAATTACCCATACAATCCTAAATACGAGTTTACAGGTCTCTAAAAATGATTTAAGAACTAATAGGGGCTAATTTGAAACAATTCTAGAATTTTAGGGTGAAATTTCAAAATGCTTAAAAATAGAGAACACACGGTGGTGTGGAATGCCCCAAACCGTGTGACTTTCGAAGTTGGGACACACAATTGTGTACCAGCCTATGTCCATGCCTGTGTAACTCACTAACTTGAGACACACGACCATGCCCCAGCTTGTGCAACCCCTTGACTTGGGTCAGACGGCTGTGTGTCAGCTCGTGTGGAAACTACACTTATTCAATTATTATATACGTTCAGGGCTCACGCCCATGTGTGACACATGGTTGTGTGACAGACCATGTCTCAGGCCTAAATGTACCTTAAAACTCAAGTTTATCAAATTATGATTACTTGGGCACTAAGTAATCATTTCACCAGTCATTTAACCTATTTAAGACACAATTAAACATACTCAATTCATACCAAAACAACCATATTAAGCCCCTAACCAATGAACCCTCATTGGTACCATATTTTATATCTTCAAAACACATCAACAAAGCATCATCCATTCAAGACTTTCATCCATACCAAATTTACCAATATAGAACTAACTTTTAATTATTTAGGCTATCAAGCTTTAAGCTAAAAGACATACCATCACATTAAACTCGACAACATACCAAAATACAACTTCAACCACCACCAAATATACAATTGACCATCATTTCACCTAGGTACATGCCGTTACAATTTATAACATCACCACACTTGAGTCTGGGATTTATTGTTGGATGCTGAGTCGACAATCAATTGAGAAGTACATAATCTGCACACGAAAACAAAACCGCACGTTGAATAAAACTCAGTGATATTCCTATAATCCGAACGATTTAACTTAGTATAAGTAATTGAAATGTAAAAATGCAATACGCAATGTTATGAACATATGTTTTAAATCAATAATATAAATTTGCTCATTCTCTATTCTCATCCACAAGATTTCACATGTTCAAACACATATCAATGGTATTCCATATATATAGCATTTTGGTAATTCAACTCATGCAATGGCATGATTCATCTTTTTTATCAATACTTTAATTCATTTCAAGATTCACATTTCATCTCATAATCCATTTTACATCTTGTTTCCATACTCATCCATTGACATTTCAATATCAAGCACATCAATTTTTATCGTTTATTTTCCCTATTAACATGACTCAGACTCGGACGGATACACGAATCTAACCAACACATCGGTTTGACACTCAATGCCTTATCAGACAAATTAGAAGTAATAATTGCACCTAGCACTATATAAGTTGACACCTAGTGTCTTATCGGTTAAACCAAAGCAAGTTGACACCTGGTGCCTCATCGACTCAAGGTCGAAAAAATCCCTGAACTCTTCCTATCCTATGACATGCCATCTATATCCGACTTAGCTCGAAACAATTAATAGGGTTTCATTTCATTTTTCAATACATCAATGTCCCAATCTCGTATATATACATTATCACATATATTCAATTCAATATGCATATAATCAACATATTTCATAATATACAAAATCAATCCATTTCAAATCAACTATGAATTCAATTCAATCCCAAAGTACCAAAGTACTCACCTCAAATGCTTACCATATGCAAACAATTAAATATGTAACAATCTACTATTTAATTCGGATTATATAAACACAAACCGTGAGTTTCGAGCTATTCGACGTCGACCTTGTCTTTCCCCTTCTTACTTGAGGATTTCGAAACGACGTTTGCTATGGAATAAAATAATTACAATTAATTAATAACATACCACTCAAATCACAAAAAAATTCAATTTTTCTACTATATTTTGCTTAATCCTCAATTTAGTCCCCGAATTGAGACTAAATTTAATATCCATATTTAACCTCAAACTTTATACTAATTTCACTCTAAACTAAATTTTAGCTCCCTATTTTCAATTCTACCCCTTAATTTTGAAATTTTCACAATTTAATCCATATTGCTCAAAATTAACAATTTATTCTACAATTTAATCATTTTTCACTCCTAACTTAAAAATCTATCAATTTAACTCCTAGTACTTAAACTATTCAACAGTGACAACATCAAAAATCTTGAACAATACTAAAAATTACAACATATGTCTGGTAGTTTTAAATACCAGGATTCTAAAAACATAAAATTTTCAAGAAAATGAGACTAAATTAACTAACCAATTGAAGTTTAAATGTTAAAACCCTCATGTGTTGTAGCTTCTTCTTTCTTTCTACTTTTGTAACAGGCCAATTTAGCCCGGGCCCATACAAAAAATAATAAACCCAAAATAATAAAACAAAGTCCAAGTCCAGTCCAAAATATATCATTTGGCCCAATCGGAATGACCCATTAAAAGATTGAGGATCATCTACAAGCTTGACGTATATGGGAACACAATCTTCAAGGATATGCAATCTTAGATATGATATGCAATCCTAGAAGATATGGTATGCTATCTTAGATATAATATGCAAATCTTAGATATGATATGCAAATCTTAGATATGATATGCAATCTTAAAAGATATGGTATGCAATCTTAGAAGATATGATTTTGTAATATTAGGGATTTAATCTGTAGATACTTTTTAATCTTAGCCGTTGATGTAATTGATCTGTACCGTTAGATTTAGGGAGGCTCAACTATATATAAAGGCCTCTCCCTTCATTATAAAACACACTTGAGTTTTGAAGTAATAAAAATTCTTGAGAGCATTCACTCAAATTTCTCTCCCTCTTGCGTTCTTATTTTCTATGGTTTGTTCTTATTTTATTCTTCATCTTCGTTTTTTCAACCTTTTATTTATCCATTTAATTGTTTAATTATTAATTATTCTTTTTATTTTATTTGTTTATTTATTATTTCGTATAGAGATTTATTTTATTTTCACACTTTTGCAAATTTGAATTTTATTTATTTATTCCAAATTTTTATGTGATATTTATTTCAAGCTATTTTATTTTATTATTTTTATATTGCTTATTTTAAATAGTTTTATTTTGATTAAGTTTTTTATATTATTTATTTTTATCTTTTTTTAATTTATTTCAAACTTTTACATATATTACCTACTTTAAAATTTTTATACATGAATTTATTTTTAAATTGCTTTTTATTGTCAATTTCAAAATCCTTTTCTTTCACATTATTTGCTTTAACATTGTCCATTATTATTTGAAAGCTTGGTACATTTTGTTTTTTATTTGTTTTTATTTGTTTTTTTTTAAATTCATTAATCTTTATTTACTAATGTGGCCAAATATATCTTCATATTTCAAAATCCATGATTTTTTAAATTTAAGAATAAGACAATATTCGATATTTGGGAATTTTGAGAAAATCATGCCCTAACTTACTGAGTTTTGATTTTTCTCATTAAGTCCAAATGATTAAGTACACTTTTTGAAATTAAAACATATGAATTTTTAAATAAAAAATCTATTCTCGGGAATTTAAGATGTTGTGTCCTAACTCATTGGATGCGACGTTTTGTCATCTCGAGGCAAGAATTTCTAAAAAGCAAAGGATATTCGGTGTTTGGAAAATTTGAAAGATCGTGCTCCAACTTACTGAGTTTCGATTTTTCTTTTAAAATCCAAATAATTGAATGTCCATTTAAAATTAAAGGATATAAGTTTTAAAAATCAAAAGGATCGTGTTTTAAAATCTTTTCAAATTTTTGAAATTAGGACATTAATTAATCAATTAGGTACCTATTTTTGGGCGTTACGAGGGAGCTAATCCTTCCTCGTGCGTAACTGACTCCCAAGCCCGTTTTCTCGAATTTTGTCGACTAAAACCATTATTTTAATAAATCAAAATATTTTATTAAAATGTTTAATCTCAAGGTGACCCGATCACATCTCAAAAAAAGATTGGTGGCGACTCCATTTTCGTTTTTAAAGTCGACCCCGTTTAAAAAAAAAAGTAATTTCGACAACTTTTTCTTTCTTTTTTCTTTTGCATGCTATCATCTCTTTCAACTTTCTTATTATTCTTTTATTATGTTTTCTATTATTATTATTATTATTATTATTATTATTATTATTATTATTATTATTATACATTAAGTTTTCACCTTATTAATTTTATTATAACATATATATATATATATATATATATATATATATAATAATAAGTTAACATATATATTTATCATTAATGCTGTCCACTTCAACAAAATAAATATATTTTTATCATTTTAGTCCCTTTAATTCACTTAAATCTATAATCCAACTTTTAACCCTTATATGATTTTGTCCCTATTCCTTAATAGCTCCTAATTCATGCAAATTACTTATCCAAAATTTAATTAGTTTCTAATATGACTCCATAAATATTTAATAAAAATATTTAAGGTTCCAGTTTATGAAAACGGAGTCCCAGAAATACACTTTCCGGTGCCTCTAACTATCGGGTCGTTACAAAATGATAGTCAAGGTGTTCGTCGTCCTAAATGTGGCCTGGATTCGAATCGCGCTAGTCGTGTTTTTTATTCGAGCTTTATGTTGTTATTGTAATTCACCAAAAATAAAATTATGTTTTCCTAATATTTTTCTTATTGTGCAATCTTTAAAAATTGGTGTCCATTAGCAGAACAACTCTAAAATACTTTATGGTAAGGATGTTAATGTACATGTTCATAAATTTAGAATTTGAAAATCTGTGAATAAATATTACATATTTATAATTATGAACATTAAATTTGAATTTTGAAATTGAATGGGACCAAAATAAAATTTAAAATAACAATTCAACTGAACTAGTAAATATATTTTTGGTCTAAGACTCTTTCGTTTTTGGTAGTTACATTGGGTTTTGATTAAATCCGAACTTGAGATAAATTAGACCCATAAACATCATGAACCTTGAATACAAAACTTTATTTAAAGAGTATCAAATTCATTATCATTATCTTTTGACAAAATAATTCGTAAACATAAATACCATAGTATTGTGAATGTGTTGCATGCCCACTTATTGGTATCATTATTAATTTCAACCAACTACTAATAATTTATTTTATTTCCATAACATTGACATTCATCAGCATGAGGTATGCATGGCATGCAATGTGGCACTGTTTGGTTATTCCACCAGTCATGTTACTTTTTAACAGTATAAATGAATGAAAATTTTAACAACAAGGACCAATCTTCTCTTTAATCTAATGTACAAGGACTAATTTTCTCATTTTTTAAATAGAGATGGCAAAATGCAAACGGAAAAATACAATCCAACTTTTAGTACTTGAGCCTTAATGATACTTTTACTCACTTACTTTCACCATAAACAATTGTCAATTTCCTCATTATTTTCATAAGCTATTAGAAGTGAGTTCATTTGAGGAAATTCACGGGGAAGAGCCTATAGTTAGAGTTTATATATAATATAAAATATAAAAATAAATAAATAAACTTCAAGAGGGGTCAGTTCGGTAATTAATCAAAACCTTCTTAGTAGTTGTAATCAAGCTGCTCATATTCAAATCCAATTTAAGTGTTCACATCACATGACTAAAATTAAAATTTTGATTCTATGTTTTTTTTTTTTGAAATTTTTTGAGATGGACTCCTATATTCTGAAAAGTTACAATTGTTCTAAAGAGGCATATAGGCACCTTTTTGTGCACTATATATAAAGGTTTCAATTTTGAGTTAATGTAACGCCTCCAATTTTGGGCCTAGAAGTTCTGGGTTTTGAGTGTAGTGACAGCGAGGAGGTTGCGCACATAAGTTAAGTTTTGCAATTTCTTAGTCGTTGTAATCAAGCTGCTCATATTCAAATCCAATTTAAGTGTTCACATCACATGACTAAAATTAAAATTTTGATTCTAAGTTTTTTTTTTTGAAATTTTTTTGAGATGGACTCCTATATTCTGAAAAGTTACAACTATTCTAAAGAGGCATATAGGCACCTTTTTGAGCACTATATATAAAGATTTCAATTTTGAGTTAATGTAACGCCCCGAATTTTGGGTCTAGAAGTTTTGGGTTTTGAGTGTAGTGACAGCGAGGAGGTTGCGCACATAAGTTAAGTTGTGCAATTTAATGTCAGAATGGGCTTGCTAGTCTGGTGGTTGAGAGAGTGTTAGAGAACCTCATGGTTCCAGTTCAAGTCTTAGTGTGAACATTTTGGTAGGTATTTTATTTTGTTTTGTTTTTAGTTAATAATTATAATTATTTATAATTATTAAATTATTAGTTTTATGAAAAGCTACTTTTATTTTTTTATTTTTTATTTATTTTTTGGTTTTTCTGTTTTCGCGTTCTCCTCTCCTCCCCTCTCTTCTGCTTTCTAAATATTTCTCAAAACGGTTGATTTGTGGATTCGAGAATTTTGTGCCTCTGCCGTCTTCTCCGATCACAAACTGGTGTGGGATTTGAACTGTAACTACATTATTTTTTTTAATTGTTTAATGGTTTTTGCAAACTTATGATTCAGGTTTTCTTGAGAGAATGTTAAACCAAGGATTTTGAGTTCTAGTCGATGGAAGTGGTGAGAAATTGCCACTTTCTGGTATACTTTGATAGGGCAAAGGTTAGGGACGGTTTTGGTGGCCAAAACGACAGTTTCAGGGCTGATATGGGGTGGTTTCGAGACCTCTCCGACGGCCACATGGGCGTGTGCCTCGACACCGGTAATGTGGATTTGGGAATTAGGGTTTTTAGGCCAAATTGGGTGTCGCACGGCCGTGTGGCTGATTTGGGGATTTTTGTGAACTTTCACATAGTGTCCCTCGAGCACATGGGCATGTGAGATTGAGAATTAGGGTATTAGAGTTTTGGGGTCACACGGTCTGGCCATACGGATGTGTGACTAATTTGGGGATTTAGGGATCCCATCACGGCGTGTGTTTAGGAACACACTGCCGTTTTGCCCTGCACCTAATATTAGTGAATTTGGACAGTGACTTACGCCTATTCACACGGCATGTTCCTGCTTTACACGGGCATATGCCTTTGTCACACGGCCATGTGCCACCCCTCACACGGGTGTTTAGATCCCCACACGGCCAGAGCACATGGGCATGTCGCCCTAACTCACCAAATTCTAATTTTAGGGCAAATCGAATGCCATTGTGAGTCTATGTGTTTTAGACCCTCGACTAAGCTCACTGAGGGTGAATACGATTCTGTTCTAACTTTGAATTATGTACTGCTTGCGTGAATGTGTGTTATGCTAGGTACTAAATTTGAGTGCATAAGTGTGCACGTTTCTGTGACTGATTGACTAAATGTAAGTGTACTGCTTCTGAATGACTACCTGTAATTGTATTATGATTTGGTGCATCTGCATTCATACATTTGCATATAAAGTATTTTGGGTTGAGATTTTGAAGAAAATGAAGATTTATGATTTAGCAGTTTAACTACATATTGAAGCCCCTAAAAGTCGTGGACGATTTGACTGTACTGCAATTTTTCGCACTTCACTGTACAGCACATATATTAGCATCGCTGCATATTATTGACTGATCTGGAAGTTTTACTGTAACTCATCTATATAGCATATTACCACATTGCATTGTACCGCATATACGTTAGCTACGCTACATACCACTATCTGATCTGGCAGTTTATACTGTATGTCTGTACTGCGGTTTACCATATTACACAGTGAAACTTATACGCTAGCGTTGCTGCGTAATATATGAGACTGGCAGCTTATCTGCACACTATTTGAAACACCCCAAACCCGGCCCACAAGCCCTGACCGGATCTGACATGCTTCTAAAGAAAATCCATTCAAATCTTGTTCGAAACTTTGGTGAAAACTTGTGTATTTTTGAAAACACTTGAATTGGGTTGGGCTCAAATTAAGAACCCGTGTCGATAAGGTGTTAAAAACAATTTGATAATTATACTTAAGAAAAATTTTTACTTATAACTTTAATATGACAATAATTATATCATACTAAGAACTTTAATAGCATGCATAAACAATTTAGTATTGATGGCCTTATTACATCAAATGAAAACCCGAAATAATTCAAAACTTGGAAATTTTAAAACTATAAAACAAAATATAACGGTCGTTGAATTGAGCATGGCCACCCCTGAGCTTCTCCCGACCCGGTCCATTACTGATCATCACCTGAAAAATAGTCCCATAAAGGGTGAGTCAAACAGACTTAATGTGTACAATCAACACTAAGTCTCAATCAGATTTAGGCATGTCAAATCATACATATTCATATAGCATTTAAATAAAATGATGCAATCCCAGACCCAAGCCTAGTTATCCATCCGCTACACGTCACCCGTACCAACCATCACACCGTGGGGACTACTAAGTCAACCCTCCATTCGCTACACACCATCAAAGGCAGTCGCTGCAGTCAACGTGCTCATCGCCCTTATAATTTTGTGGCATAGCCACCATATATAAATTCGTGACATAAGTCACCACATTCTTATATTGTGACAAAAGTCACCACATTCTTATATTGGGGTATAAAACCACCAATCCACTTCCCCTTTACATATCACCCATATGCCCCATGTCATACAATTATGCATTAACCATATCGTAATCCTTATTCACATTCTTATAATTTCATGTATATGCCATAGCAAAACTTATCATACTCATAGTAGGAGTAGGAAAACGTACCTGAGTACTTTGTACCATTACATGGTACATTAATCATAATCTTACACTTATCTATTAGCACATATAATAAATTAAAGCTGTAAATCTATCAAGATTTAGTGTGGGGTACACACCTGATATACTTATCGAATTTACTGAAATCCCGAAAACTCATTCTATCGCTTTAGATCTTTAATTCCTATATTCGGCCAACCCTAACATGTTAGTAAAAAGCCATTCGACTATAAATCCAAATTCTAGTAGGATTGTTGTAATCAAATTCTTACCTTGGTGCCGATTGGATTAAAAATCAAATCCCAAAACTTTGTGATGTTCACCCTTGCAATCGGCTAGCCACCAAATCCCTTAACTAGTTAGTTTCCGACTTTTTGAATAATATGAAACAGATCTAATCATTGAATAAGGCCTTGGCCGAATGGAATATTCACTTACCTTTGTGAATCTAAAATCCCAAAATTAATCCCTTGGCTATGAGGATGTCGAAATACCTTGGGTTAGAAATCCCAAAGATTCCCTCTTAAAATCGGCTATGGCTTGATGTTATTTACTTAAGTTTTAGCTTTTGATTGAATTTGCAAAAGAAGAAGAATTGATGATGGGAAGCACAGAGTATTTCGATTTTACAAGGAAAGAAAAGAAGATATAGAACTTAGAGAAATTCGACAAGACTAAGGGATTTTGTTTTCGACTTTGTGGAGAATTAAAAGAAAAAAAAAGAAGAATAATGGCAGAGAGAATTTGGCAGAGAGAAAAAGGAGAAGAAAGAATGTTGAATGGCCTTAGTTTTCCTCCTTCTGCCAAAATTACTAAGCCTAGAGAGTCCCCTATTCGGCCAACACTTATTTTCCTACCTTAGCCGAAATTCCAAAAGAATTTGACCTCAACTTAAACTCCTAAAGTCTAGCCTTGGTGCCGTCCAACTCCTTACCTTAGGAGTGCCAAATTTTAACCCATTATTTTGGGCTTCATGTGGCCATACTAGGCCCAAGTCATCCCCCTTAAGTAATGCCACCCTCATGCCCAATTTAGCATTACTAAATTTTTGGGTTGCAAGCCCAACTTACTACTAATTTAATAATCCAACATCAATTACTACTAACATTTATTTATCAGCCACTTAACCCAGGTTTTAAAGTCCAAACCTGAGCCTAATTATATGTCATATTTCCCTTATTTATTTTCTTAAGGCCCTTATCCTTTTAGCTTCCTCTTTTAGACTTAAAACTTAATATTTTCTAAAGCATTTCCTTACATTTCCAAGGTTCTAAAAATGCACACAACTCATTCACAACACATAAGACATGCTATTTTATATAATTTAGCAATGGTGCATAAGCCCTAATCCGGGATATTACAGTTCTACCCCCTTAAAATAATTTCATCCTCGAAATTACTTGGCTAAATGCACTCCTACTCACCCCACTACGCTTATGCTGCGCACTCTAATCTTAATAAAACTATCTTACTTCCTAGGCACAGTCTCTAAGTTCACATCCAAGGTTTTAGGCATTTCACTAGCAACACAAGAATGAGCTAACTCTATAACAATCAAAGCAATGAAGGGTATTCCAGAAACAAGGAACGTACCCGTTGTCACATCTGGCACATCTTCCTCCTCACCACGCCTGGCTGCATAAACCAACCTTGGTTGCCTCGCATCTGAACCTTCAGCACCTCTGTTTGGTGTTTCACGACCTTGGCCGAAACCATTCCCTCCATGATTCGGACCACGACCCCTTGTCATCTGCTGACCACCTCTGCCTGGCTGCACATAACCTTGGCCTACTGTCAGAGCCCTATTCGAATTCTCGAGGACAGTCCTTAATCATGTGGTCCTTTGACCCACACTTGAAACATCCCCCTGTCCTCTTCCAGCATTCGCCTAAGTGCTTTTTCCCACATTGATCACAAGTAGGGTATTGCCCTCCAGTAGCAGCTTGCTGACCTCACGGCCCTTCAACTCTAGGCCTCTTTTGCTCATCCCTAGATGGCCTTGACGATTCAAAGCCTCTCTTCTGCCTATTTCGTTCGGAGTTCTGCCTCACGGACTCCTTGATACCCTCGGCCACTTTGGCCTTTTCTACCAACACAGTAAACTCCCGCTCCTGTTACGGGGCTATCAATAACCTTAGGTTATCTCTTAGTCCGTCTTCAAATCGGACACACCGCTCATGCTCAGTAGACACTATGCCCCGAGTATAACGGCTCAGCCTTAAGAATTTAGCTTCGTACTAAGCTACGGACTTGTTTCCTTGAACCAGTCCTAGAAAAGCCTTTCTCTAGGCATCAATATAATGAGTGCCCACATACTTTTTCTGGTATAATGCCTTAGCATACTCCCACGTGAGTTCCTCAGCTGTAGCACCATCTCGCACCTTGAGCCACCCTTGATATGACTCATCACGGAGAAGCGACACCAATCCTTTCAGCTTCTCCTCATTAGTTAAATCGAGCTCATCCATAATCCGCTCAGTCGCCTCCAACCAATACTCAGCGGTATTGGGTGCTACGCCTGATACACCACGAATACTTCAGCTCTGTTGGCTCGGAGTCGCTTAGGTACCGACTTCTGAGCTCCCATTCCTCCACCTGCTCCTACCACCCTTTCCAAGACCCGCAGCATCGCTTGTGACACTGCATCATCCCCCGTCTGGTCCTGATATTCCACATCAGCGGTTGGGGGTGGTGGTGGCGGCATTTCATTCTCAGATCCTTGACCCGATCTAACGGGTTCAGACACGGTCATTCGGCCTCTTCCACGGCCACGCACGTTACGACCACGTCCCCTTGAATTCATACTTGCATTTATCTGATTAAAGAGTTTTATACATTAGTTTGGTTCCACTTGTTTAACCACGAGCAGTTTTATGTTTAATAGTTCTAGGAAGTAGTTCTTCGATTCATACACATACAGTCTCACATCATTCACCTAGTCACACATATGAACTTGCGTTCATTACAGAGAAATGTTGTAATTATCGTTGTTTGTTGTTTTCCACTACCTAGGGGTATTTTCGTAATTTTATCCTATAGGGGTATTTTGGTAATTTTTCAAATTAGGGCATTTGAAAATGTTGCAAAATAGAGATTGTTGATATTTTACAAAATTAAAATACTTGCTGGAAAAATTTCAAGGGTAAAATGGTAATTTATACACTAGGGGTATTTTTGTAATTTCACATGCCAGGGTCATTTCGGTAATTTTTTGCAAAAATATGGTTCCTGGTGACTTTCAAAATAAGGGCATTTTTAAAGGTTTCTAATTTGAGGGCACTTCGTTGATTTTCCTTACTAAGGTATTTTGGTCATTTACATAAGTTAGGGGTAATTTGGTCATTTTGTGTAATAGCCCGAATTTGACCCTAATCAAAATGGTGGTTTCGGGACCACGAATCTGAGTCTGAAAAATTTTTAGATATTATTTTTGGTGTTTATTATATGTGAATTAATGTGTGTGAAAGTTTCGTAAGAAAATTTTATCGTTTGAGTGTTTAATTTGACAAAAAGGACTTAATCGTGTAAAGTGTAAAAGTTGCATACTATAGTGAAAAGTGCTAAAGTGATAATGGCTTTTTAATATGGAGTCCTAAAAGGGCAATTAGCCCATTCTACAAGTTAGTGGGCGGCAATGGTCTAAAATGACCTTAAAATATATGCTTAAGTATATTATTTTTAAAAGGGTAAAATAGTAATCCATTTTAAATAATGTTATATGTTAAAATAAGACAAAAATAAAGATGGTGATCATCTTTTTCATGGATGGCGAATGTGGAAGAAAAAGAAGCCATGGATGAGCTTTAATATTCTAAGACTATTGAAGCTTAAATCGGGTATGTGTCTTGCTCGATTTTGATAATTTTACGTTTTTGTAATCGTTGCTTGAAAACTATCAAACCCATGTACTAATTTTGTGAATTGATAATGTTTGTGTGATATGCCATTGATGATATTTTAAGCTTTTGATGGTTATTGATGTTAAATGAAAGATAGGTGCTAGATGAACTCATTTTGTTCTTGAATTTTGATAAATTTAAATAATTAGGGCTAAATTGTGAAAATTAAATTTTAGAGGACTTAAATGTGAAATAAATGAAATGTATGGATTTGTATGAATGCTATAGATATTCGCCCTTAAGGTATTTATTCAAATTGTGTGTATTTTGTGTTTTAAGCAAATAGGACTAAATTGTAAAATGTGAAATAATAGGGGCAAAATGGTAATTTGCCCATTTATGTATTTTGGGACTAAATTGAGATGAAATGTACTTGAATAAGCTTATTTTAAATATGTTTAGATCAAGAACAAAGAAAAGCAGTTTAGATCGGGAAAGGCGAAGGTTATTGAATAAGCTAGGTCTTCGTCGTCCATCGATATTTGAGGTAAGTCCTTAATTTAAATATATCAAAGAATTATTTATGAACATATTAAATGATGATGTTCGATAAATTTTAGTACATGTTTATGTCATAGCCGAATGTATAAAAGTAAATTAGGTTGAATGCATAATTTAATAATGTGATATGAATGAGTATCTCTTTATGAATTGTGGGTTTTACAATGACGTAATGATTTTATTTGTGCAATGTGAATAAGCTTTGTTGAATTGGATATGTGATAAATTATGAAATGTGTGTGGAATGATTGACTACATTGATACTCGGGCTTTATTGCTCAGCGTGCTTAATCTGCCTATGACATATTCTAAGCTTCGTGCCTAGCTTGAGCTTAGTGCCGATGACATATTCGGGCTTCGTGCCTAGCAGGCTTAGTGCTGGTGACATATTCGGGCTTCGTGCCTAGCAGGCTTAGTGCCGGTGATATATTCGGGCTTATTGCCTAGCAGGCTAAATGCCGGTGTTTGAACTACAGACCTTGAGTCTAGCAAGTCTAATGCCAGTATGTGAGATTCGGGCAAATGCCTAGCAGGTTATTATACCGGTGAGTTGAAATTTCAAGCTTAGATTGTGTACTAGTAAAGTCATGAAATGAATCAAGTGAGCCTAAGCATTTGAAAATGAAGTTGTTAATTCGGCTACAAGGTATGTGCTATTCATATTCATGTATTATACATATATATATGTGATGATGATAAGTGAATGAATTGATGAAGGAAATGTGATATACAATCGGTAGATGCAAATTGTGTATAAACTATGCCATGAGGAAATTGGTATATGAAAGCATAATGTGGTTAAGGTGATCGATAAGTATATTGATATGAATGATACAAATTGATCCTGTATATTTGGCTTTATGCTTATGTTTACGCGACATACTAGGATTACTTTGATGCCATGTATACAAATGTATGAAATGTCAAATGGATATATATATATATATATGTGTGTGTGTGTGTGAATATATTTCCTTTTATGTGAAATTACTAAGTGTAAAGTATATACTTATTGTATATACATATATATATATATATATATATGTGATCCTATGGAAATATGTGTATCGAAAATATGAGTAGTTGGAAACGAGTATTTAATCTATATGTGAATCATAAGATGAGATTATAAATAGAGGTTTAAAGGTAAAATAGTTATGATGGTTAAGCTAAACGAACTTGTGTTTATGTAATTAAAGAGACGATTTAGATGTACATGGCCTTTTACTTGTTCGAATAATTATGTGAACCTATTGATTTTCACATGTGCGTGTTATGAATAGATCATAAAGAGAGGATGCTTTATATTTTGGTTAAAATGCTAAGTTGGTAAGTTGGATGTTAATGGTAAGGAAATGATAAACGTTATGTTATATGAGGTAAAGGCATTTGTTTTGGAGGACCTTTGAGTTAAGCTAATTTATTCAACATTATTACTTGATTGTTTTTTTTTTAATGCTTGAATGTACAATTGGTATATCATGACTGCTTAAGACTTACTAAGCTAAATTAGCTTACTCCGTGTGTTCATCATTCTGTTTTATAGATTTTGATCAAGCTACAAGCTTAGGGGATCGTCAACGAAGTCATCCACACTATCAATCTATTTTGGTACCTTTTTGAGTTTGATTTTGAATTAAAGGCATGTATAGGCTAGATTATGTCCGAATTAATGAATGATGTCCTTGATATATATATAGCCATGCGAAAATGGCTAGATTATGGTATTTTAGTCTTAAGGGTATTGATCTTGGTGCTTGCTCATTATGATAATAATTTTGATAGAGTAAGTATGCTTGTGTTGGTTGCATGGTTAAGTATAATGCTATTCATGGTATATTTTCGATTAGGTACTTAACTCTCATTAGAAAAATATCATATAGTTTAATATATGTGATGAATTTGTATATGACTTGATCCAAATGTGAAAATAGTTTATGAATAAGGTTTTGATTGTGTATGGCTTGTTCTTAAAGCTAATATTAGATGTTTAAATAAATTTTGGACATTCTTAGGTGTGTGGTAGTTAATATTTGATTGATGGTTAAGCTTTAGTTGTGTATCATTAATGATGCTATGATAATGATTCTTTAGTCATGCATTAACTTAATTTGTAAATATAGATAATAGACTTTTATATAAAATGTGGTTCGACCATAGTGGTTTAATTACATAGATAATTGCTAATAATGGATTTGTTGAATCAATATGTATTAACAATGTTATATTATGGTTATTTGTCAAATTGAAATGGTTCAAATCGTTATGGTCATATGTATATATATTTGCAATAAAAGATGAAGTTATTAAATGTTGAAATGATGCTTGATTAAGTGTGTGTATATACGTATGGTTAATATGTAATGTGGTTAATCTATCTTATATTAATGCATATAGCATGTGAATTGTTATAATCAATGATTGATTAAGGGAATGAGTTGGTATGGATTCTGTAATTATGTTAGATATGGTTTTGACTTTAGGAAAATATGCGAATGGTATATTGGCAACTAAAGTTAGTTTGGTTATGTTTTATATCACCAATATCGTTTAAATGAGTGGAATTTTAAATAGTGACTGTGGATCATTTGATGTTTAAATTAGTACTCGTTTTAAGGTTACATAACAATATGGTTTAATAGACGCTGGAGTATGGTTTAATTATGAAAGTTATGTTTCTTTTAATTTAAAGACTTGATATTTGTTTAGGTTTCAAATATTGAAGTGATTAGATTTTTGAGTTATGAAATGTAATGAATATCTGTGTGAACTGTATTATGACAAATAACGCCTCGTAACCCTAATCTGACGACGGATACGGGTTAGGGGTGTTACATTTTGCAAATCAAGGGTAATTTCGTAAATTTTCCAAATCAGGGTGTCTTTGATATTTTGTAAAGTTTTTGAATACTTGTGCAAAATCAGAAATTGTTATTGAAATCAGGGGTAGTATGGTAATTTTGGAAAATTAAGGGTATTTTAGTAATTTTACCACTAAGGGTATTTAGGTAAATTTGTAAATCGAGAATTCTTAGAAAGTTTTTCCAAAATAATAATTTTCAAAATTCCAAAAGGGTAGTTTGTTGACTTTTAAAACTAGGGTTTCCATAAAAATATGGCTAGTCCCTTTCGGGTTTTAGTTATTGGGTTTAGCCCGTGACTAAGTCCTCTTGGTTAGGATGAACCGAAGCTATGCACCAGGTAGGATTCGAGTGGGTAGGAGGTGAGTCACTAGGACTGCTTAAATACCAAGCTCCCACCGAAACCAATCCTAGACATGCGCACAACGGTTGCCACACCCTAGCTCGGCGACTTGGACACATGTTTGTTTAATTGTGCATTAGTGTTTTATGTAATTCTCATGTTGGGGTAAACTAGTCCTAGGGCTTAATTCCTAGTCCACTAGTCTACGTCCCTATTTACTCCCACATACAAATCACAAAGAGGTTAGGAGTACTTACCTGGTGGACTTCGGGTCGGAGACTCAGGTGCCATGCCAGAAAAATCTGCTTATTTCTCAATAAAATCCAATTTCTAAAGAAAGAAAATGTTTTGGGCCCTAAAAGCCCTCAAGGCCGAGTTTTGAACCGGGCTCTGATACCAAACTGAAACACCCCAAACCCGGCCCACAAGCCCTAACCGGATCTGGCATGCTTCTAAAGAAAATCCATTCAAATCTTATTTGAAACTTTGCTGAAAACTTGTGTATTTTTTAAAACACTTGAATTGGGTTGGGCTCGAATTAAGAACCCGTGTCGATAAGGTGTTAAAAACAATTTGATAATTATACTTAAGAAAAATTTTTACTTATAACTTTAATATGACAATAATTATATCATACTAAGAACTTTAATAGCATGCATAAACAATTTAGTATTGATGGCCTTATTACATCAAATGAAAACCCGAAATAATTCAAAACTTGGAAATTTTAAAACTATAAAACAAAATATAACGATCGTTGAATTGAGCATGGCCACCCCTGAGCTTCTCCCAACCCGGTCCATTACTGATCATCACCTGAAAAATAGTCCCACAAGGGGTGAGTCAAATAGACTCAATGTGTACAATCAACACTAAGTCTCAATCAGATTTAGGCATGTCAAATCATACATATTCATATAGCATTTAAATAAAATGATGCAATCCTGGACCCAAGCCTAGTTATCCATCCGCTACACGTCACCCGTACCAACCATCACACCGTGGGGACTACTAAGTCAACCCTCCATCCGCTACACACCATCGAAGGCAGTCGCTGCAGTCGATGTGCTCATCGCCCTTATAATTTCGTGGCATAGCCACCATATATAAATTCATGACATAAGTCACCACATTCTTATATTGTGACAAAAGTCACCACATACTTATATTGGGGTATAAAACCACCAATTCACTTCCCCTTTACATATCACCCATATGCCCCATGTCATACAATTATGCATTAACCATATCGTAATCCTTATTCACATACTTATAATTTCATGTATATGCCATAGCAAAACTTATCATACTCATAGTAGGAGTAGGAAAACGTGCCTGAGTACTTTGTACCATTACATGGTACCTTAACCATAATCTTACACTTATCTATTAGCACATATAATAAATTAAAGCCGTAAATCTATCAAGATTTAGTGTGGGGTACACACCTGATATACTTATCGAATTTAATGAAATCTCGAAAACTTGTTCTATCGCTTTAGATCTTTAATTCCTATATTCGGCCAACCCTAACATGTTAGTAAAAGCCATTCTATATAAATCCAAATCCTAGTAGGATTGTTGTAATCAAATTCTTACCTTGGTTCCATTGGATTAAAATCAAATCCAAACTTTGTGATGTTCACCCTTGCAATCGACTAGCCACCAAATCCCTTAACTAGTTAGTTTCCAATTTTTTGAATAATATGAAACAAATCTAATCATTGAATAGGGCCTTGGCCGAATGGAATATTCACTTACCTTTGTGAATCTAAAATCCCGAAATTAATCCCTTGGCTATGAGGATGTCGAAATACCTTGGGTTAGAAATCCCAAAAGATTCCCTCTTGAAATCGGCTATGGCTTGATGTTATTTACTTAAGTTTCGGCTTTTGATTGAATTTGCAAAAGAAGAAGAATTGATGATGGGAAGCACAGAGTATTTCAGTTTTACAAGGAAAGAAAAGGAAGATATAGAACTTAGAGAAATTTGGCAAGACTAGGGGATTTTGTTTTCGGCTTTGTGGAGAATTGAAAAGAAAAAAAAGAAGAATAATGGCAGAGAGAATTCTGCAGAGAGAAAAAGGAGAAGAAATAATGTTGAATGGCCTTAGTTTTCCTACTTTTTCTGAAATTACTAAGCCTAGAGAGTCCCCTATTCGGCCAACACTTATTTTCCTACCTTAGCCGAAATTCCAAAAGAATTTGACCTCAACTTAAACTCCTAAAGTCTAGCCTTGGTGCCGTCCAACTCCTTACCTTAGGAGTACCAAATTTTAACCCATTATTTTGGGCTTCATGTGGCCATACTAGGCCCAAGTCACCCCCCTTAAGTAACGCCACCCTCATGCCCAATTTAGCATTACTAAATTTTTGGGTCGCAAGCCCAACTTACTACTAATTTAATAATCCATCATCAATTACTACTAACATTTATTTATCAGCCACTTAACCCAAGTTTTAAAGTCCAAACCTGAGCCCAATTATATGTCATATTTCCCTTATTTATTTTCTTAAGGCCCTTATCCTTTTAGCTTCCTCTTTTAGACTTAAAACTTAATATTTTCTAAAGCATTTCCTTACATTTCCAAGGTTCTAAAAATGGACACAACTCATTCACAACACATAAGACATGCTATTTTATATAATTTAGCAATGGTGCATAAGCCCTAATCCGGGATATTACACTATTAGCCCCAATTCCTAGAGGGTCAAGGACAACGCTGATGATCATCATTGTCGGGCAACCCAGGATGACATCCTATGGAGTATAAGGTTAGGTGAGCTTTTCGAGGTCCTACTCGGAGTCCAGAGATGGGTGGGTTGATTAAATCCCTATAAGAAGTGTAGGGTTAGGCAGAAAGGTGTGTTGGCTGGATGGGTGGGTTTTTGTTTTATAACTTATTCGCACTCTTATGCATCTAATTGAATCTGTTTGACTGAATGTGATATTGTGGCTGAACGTGATTGATTGTTCGACTGAAAGGCACTCGTGCCTAAGAAAATTCTGTAGACTTGACTACTACTGTACTGGGATGGGTTAAGGCCCAAACCGATACTGATTCTAAAAAGGGCTTAGGCCCAGACTGTAACTGTTGAGAATTATTGCTATTTGTTTGATTTTAGGTAAATTCACTCAACTGTTAGCCGTCTGTAAGTATGTTCTGGTTCTAAACTGCTTCTAATTCTCTGTATCTACTTCTATAATTTAGCTGGTTTGATCTCACACTGAGCTCGAGTAGCTCACTACCCTCTTCTGTTTCTGATGAAGCTCGAAACTAACTATTATTTCGATAAAGGAAAATGCACCTATCGAACAGTAGTATAGCTATGGTGAGTCCGAAATATCATATCCTCAAGAACCAAGAGTACTAGTATTAACTATCTTTTTATTATCTAGCCTAATAATTAAGGGGATTTACTTTTAATCTAAAATTTAACTAACTATGAACGCGATAGAGAGTAAATTGGGAAAATACTTTTGGACAACTTATATGGGGTAGGCAATACCTAAGGAAGAATCCACCTAGACTTCACTTATTACTTTTGATTCATGCGATTTATTCTCTTGACTTAATCTGTAAAAATCCCTGACTTATATTAATACCACTTTTGAGGCTACTAACAACTGACTCTAGGTTGATTAATTGAAATCTCTTTCTAATTAAAACCCCTATTGTCGCATTAACTCGATCTATAGATTTCCTTATTAGGTTTGACCCTAATCCGACATATTTTCGTTGCCCTATTTCTAGGGTTGCAATCAACTCCGCTTAATTGTGTTGATCTACTATTAAACAGGGACTTTTGCTCCATTGAATAAGCACATTCGACTTGAATCAATAACCTGAATTATCAAAACAATAATAAGAACTCACAATTAATAATAAGCACAAGTATTTATCTCATAAATCAAATAATAATAAGATCTGTCTTAGGTTTCATCCCCTTAGGTATTTAAGGGATTTAGTTCATACTAAAAGAGGGAAACATCATAAAAGAGGAAAAATAACAAAACATAAGAAAACCCAAAAAAACTCCTAAAGAACTTGATGGGAGATCTTCAGTCTTGATGGAGATCCTTCCCTAAGCTATTCTGACGGTTGTCTTGGAGTATTTTCTCCTTCTACTCAGTGTCTATTCGACGTCTTATCGACCCTCCTATTTTAGGTTGCCACCTAGGGTGTTTATATAGGCTTTGAGATGCCATTCTTAGCCCACAAGTATCCTATTCCGAATAGAATTCTTCCTAGTTTCGGTAGGGACATGCTCGTGGCAGACTCTTTTGACCGTGGTTGATCCTGCTCACCACACACGATCGTGTGGTCTGGCCGTGTACGTTGATCCAAGCCGTGTCTCAGTTGTTGTTCAAAACACATGGCCGTGGGAGATAGCCCAGGCCGTGTGATCTAAGGTAGGCCCATTTGTCCCTGTTTGGCCCTTTTCTTATTCTTTTCGACTCCTTAAGCTCTCTTGAGTAAAAAACATGAAATTAAGAGATTAGGAGGATCGAATTCATCAGATCTAATGAATATTAATCCAAAATTAAGCCAACCATGGGGGTTAAAATATGTGTAAATTATGGTTTATCAAATAGCCTCACACTTAAGCATTTGCCTGTCCTCAAGCAAAATTCTCAACTCACAATTAAAATTAAACTTCCTTAACCCATAATTCTTATCAATAATGTTTCATCATAATTCATAGATAATTCATACATGGACAATTTAACTCAAAGAGTCCTAGAGATTCAAACAATCTAACCCATAAGTTTTTGTAGCATGAAAACATAAGTGTTTCCCCTCATCTAAATAATTACCTTTGATTCAAAACCGACAAGGATTGACATCCTCACTAAGGATTCACTCAAATCACTCAAAGTGTTTAAGGTTCAAGATAAGCACTCATAAGTCAAACATGAAATTAATCCCATAGGCTTGCATGAAAATCAAATCTCCACTATTATAAAATGAGATGATACACAAATCAAAAGGTCTTTAAAGCATTGTAACGGGGCTTGGGTTTTAATGTGTGGATAAAGGCTGAATTAGAGGGTTAGAATCGAGATTGAATTGACAATTTACCTAACTAGAAAAATAAACTATTCCTGAATAATTATATTTATTGAAAACTTATATAATAACATGAGCTTTTTCTCAAGATGTGAAATTAATTGCTTAAGCTCAAATAACATAGAACTAATAATAAA
The DNA here is from genome assembly GCA_025506655.1 of Gossypium rotundifolium. NCBI lineage: Eukaryota > Viridiplantae > Streptophyta > Magnoliopsida > Malvales > Malvaceae > Gossypium > Gossypium rotundifolium. The sequence continues at coordinate 150,944,803 of CP106728.1, forward strand.
TAACTTTCCAACATTTTTTTAAGAATAAGAACAAGTACATCATAAAAGATAAATTTAACTGCTGAAATAATATAATTAGACAATTAATCAAATCAAATCTCAACAAAAGGGAGCCAAGAAAATGGGACAAACAAGTTAATAACAGGGTTTCAGGTTAATATTAGTGGTAAATCAAGAAACGGTTGATTAGGCTCAAAAGGGGTTCACTAGGGGTTAATTACGAAGGTAAGCTTCTTATGGAGTAAGTGGGTTAAATCCTAGGTGCCTTTATCATCTCTGTATATCAAATTAAAGGTGTGGTCTCGACATGTATAATCGAAGCAAGTTCTAGAATAACAGATCAATGTTGACACACTCATAATTAATAAAGTGAGCAAGAAAAATATATGCTCTAAAAGGCTCAAAAATCTCACAAAAATTATGGTTTTTGATGTCAACCTTGCAAATTTCAAACTTCAAAGTAATATTCAAAATTAGGTCAACAACCTAGCAAATTTTTAATTTTGAAAATAGACTTATCATGCTTGATTCTCTAATATCTTAAAGTTTAAATCATCAGTGCACAATTAACTATGACTTAATCCAAAGCATATCAATGAAAATCATAAGTCAATAGAAGTTTCATTCTAATTAGTAATATGAGAAAATTACTTAAGAATAAGGCATAATTTAGGGATTTTCAAATAATACTATAGTTAACCCCCCACACTTAATATGTACATTGTCCTCAATGTACAAAAATGAGTAGTGGCAATATAGTAAGAAAATCATAAGATAGGGAGAGGAGTAAAACTTTTTGAATTTTGGATGGAGTCAAAGAAAAGAAACGGGAGAAATTTGGGCCAAGTTAGAGGAGGATATTCTGGTGGTGGTGGATACTAGGGTCATGGTGTGGTGATTCCCTAACAGCCATTTGAACCTAAATTAAAGAAATCAAAATATAATAATATAGATTAAGCACAAAAAAGATAAAGAGAAGGAAAATAAAGGAGAAGAGAAAAGAAAAAGAAAAACTAAATGGACTCAAAGTTCCTTGTCCTGTCGAGTTAATGAAGCGGCCGGTATGAACTTATGTAGTGTTGTCGGGCACGGGGAGACCGTGCTAAGATCCTTTCACTTTTTAAAATGGGGATGGTGGTTTTGGTCTTGCTTTTAGTCATTGTGTGATGGTGGCAAGGATGGCGGTTGGTGTGGTGGTGGTGTAAAAGAAGAATGAGTGAAAGGGGAAAGGAAAAATGAAGGAAAAAATAGTGAGAAAAGAGAGGGGTGTGGTGGCTGGGGTTTGGGAGAAGAAAGATTGGGGAAGAAAGTGAATAAAGAAGGGGATTTAAATAGAAATTGTATCATCTGGTTACTTCTCATGCCAGTGTGCCCAGAACGTGTTAGGTCACACGGCCGTATCGCACGGTCGTGTGGTGGCTTGTTTGTTTCTCCCACACCTATGTAGATGTTTCCATGCCCGTGTGGATTTCTCAGTGTCGTCTATGGCTGAATCGCACGGCCGTGGCGTTTTGTCGTAGCCAATGTTTGGGGGAAAATTTTGTCCTGTTGCCACACGGCTACAGCCACACCCATGTACCTACCTGTGGTGGCCACACAGCCTGGCCATGGCCTTGTGCAAAGCTGTGTGGGTAGGGAAACATGCACCTAAAAGTCTGGTTAGTTCTCAGTTAGATACTAAAATTTGAAAATATAAAAATTAATGGGGTTAGTACTCGGGTTGCCTCCCGAGAAGCGCTCGTTTAAAGTTTTAAGCTAGACTTACCTCTGGTTTGAGGAGTTGAAACTCCTTTCCCCTGCTATAAGTTTTATGATCATTATATATTTTGAGCCGAGTGGCATTTACCTTAAAAGTGCCAAATGTAAGATTAGTTACCTCAACTGTTCTATATGGGAAGACGTTAAGTATCGTGAAAGGGTTTTTTTGTTTGTATCAAGGTATGAAGTGGTGATTTGAGGTTCTGTCTTATCCAACAACCCTGATTCTCGATCTGAAATTGGTTTGTCCCATCTTTAAGTTTGTCATGAAGTTGCCTTGTTTTCGCTTCATGTGTTTTTAGTTTCTCCTTGAAATGTGTCTTCCATTCGTCTAGTTCATCGATCTGAAGCCTTCGTTCCTCATGAATTACTTCTTTATTGGCACGAGGTCTAGGATCTGGCTCAGTTGTGTAGTTTCATGGTATTTCCTGTAAAAAGGTTAAACCAAATGGTTTTTAATAGAATTTATGTTTTCACCTTGATTACTCGATGTCCTAACCGAGTCAAGAGCCTGAAGAGTGATCGTTTGTCACCTACACGAAGTGTGAGTTCACCTATACCAACATCAATTTTAGTTTTAGCAGTTGCTAAAAAGGGTCTTCCTAAAATTAAAGGAACATTATTGTCCTCATCCGTGTCTAAAACGACAAAGTCTACTGGGAATATGAATTTGTCAATTTTTACTAGTATATCCTCAATTATACCCCTAGGAATTCTAATAGTTTTATCAGCTAATTGAATGCTCATCCTAGACCTAGCTGTTTAAACATTTTATAAGGCATAACATTTATGCTTGCCCGTAAATCAGCTAAAGCATTATTAATAGATAAACTACCAATTAAACATGGAATTGTAAAACTCCCTGGATCTTTTAATTTTCGTGGTAGTTTATTTTGCAAAATTGCTGAGCACACTACATTTAGCTCCACATGCGACGCCTCATTTAACCTCCGTTTGTTTGTCAATAGCTCTTTTAAAAATTTTTGTGAATTGGGCATCTGCAAAAGAGCTTCAAGAAATGATAAGTTAATATGTAATTTCTTTAGAAGTTTAAGAAATTTACCAAATTTTTCATCTGTGTTGCCTTTCTTCATCGCATTGGGGTATGACACTCAAGGTTAGTACTCTATAATTACCAATTTTGGTTTATCATGGCTTACCTCAACCTTACCTTCCTCTACCTCATTCTCTTGCCTTAATTTTGGTTCATCTAACCCTTCACTATCGTGAGTAGTAATGGCCTAAAGTTGCTCCTTTGGGTTAGTTTCAGTGTTGCTCGGCAAGCTACCTTGTGGTCGTTCTGAGATCAACTTGGTAAGCTGCCTAATTGGTTCTCGAGCCCTTGAATTAATGTTTGCTAATTTTTGAGTGCTATTTTGGTGTTTTGGAACCGGGTTTCTAAAATCGCGATAAATTTTGTTAGCATCTCTTGAGGTTCGGCTTCTTCTCTTGTGGGTAGGGTTACTATTGGAAGCCTGGAGTGGGTTGCTGTCTCTGATTTCCTTGGCCACCCATGAGAAATTTGGATGGTTCCTCCAACCTAGATTGTAAGTATTACTATAAGGGTTATTTTGAGGTCTAGAATTGTTACCCATATAGTTCATCTGTTCGTTTTCTATGCCAGGGTTGTAGGGTGGGTATTCTATATTATTCATTCCTCTTTCATTTGTATCACACTGCATCACTGGATGTACCTGCGAACCACACAAACCATCAATCTTTTTATTTAATAGTTTTACCTGGTTTGATAGCATGGTCACTACGTCAAGGTTAAAAACTCTGGCTACTTTTGTTGGCTTCGTTCTCATAACTTGCCATTGATAGTTATTCAGTGACATCTCTTCAATAAATTTGTAAGCAGCCTCAAGTGTTTTATTGTTTAGTGTACCGTGGCGGATGCATCAATCAACTGCCTAGTAGGGGGTTCACACCTTTGTAAAAGGTTTGAACCTGTAGCCATAATGGTAACCCATGGTGAGGGCACCTTCTTAGTAGATCCTTGCATCTCTCCCATGCACCGTAAAGTGTTTCTAAATCCATCTACACAAAAGAATAGATATCATTCCTCAACTTAACCATTTTATCCAGCGAAAAATATTTGAGCAAAAATTTTTTGGTCATTTGTTCCTATGTAGTGATTGATCCTTGTGGTAACGAGTTCAACCACAATTTAGCTTTGTTCCTCAACGAAAAGGGAAACAATCAAGACGAATGGCATCATCAGAAACGTTATTTATTTTGAAAGTGTTGTAAAACTCTAGAAAATTTTCCAAGTGATTGTTTGGATCGTCATCTTACAAACCATCAAACTGAACAAATTGCTAAATCATCTGTAAAGTGTTAGGTTTCAATTCAAAATTATTTGCAGCAACAGCAGGTCTAACAATACTTGATTTAGTTCCTGTTAAATTAGGTTTAGCATAATCATACATAGTACGAGGAGCAGGATTTTGATTCACTGGGTTTGCCGCCGCCACAGAGGGTAGTGGATTGTTATCAGCCATCTCTTCGGTAGTATTGGTACCATCTTCTTGGTCTTCTTCTATGTATTGTAAACTTGGCCTTATTTCTATTCGATTTCTGCGAGCTGTATGTTCTATTTTACTGTCAAAAATCAAAGGTCCTAACGGGTTTCTTCTAATCATAAATTAAAATTACCTGCCAGAAGCAAATAAAAGAAAAATTAGCAAAGTTAAAATAAAAATAAAAATAAAAAAAAATAAAAATAAAAATAAAAATAAAAATAAAAATAATTAAAATAAAATAAAAATGGCTAAAGTAATAAAAATTTAGTTTTTCTAATATCTTAGTCCCCGTCAACAGCGCCAAAAACTTGATAAAGCTCGAAACTAACTATTATTTTGACAAAGGCAAGCGCACCTATCGAACAGTAGTATAGCTATGGTGAGTCCGAAATATCGTATCCTCAAGGACTAAGAGTACTAGTATTAACTATCTTTTTATTATCTAGCCTAATAATTAAGGGATTTACTTTTAATATAAAATTTAACTAACTATGAATGCGACAAAGAGTAAATTGGGAAAATACTTTTGGACAACTTATATGGGGTAGGCAATACCTAAGGAAGAATCCACCTAGACTTCACTTATTACTTTTGATTCATGCGATTTATTCACTTGAATTAATCCGTAGAAATCCCTAACTTATATTAATACCTCTTTCGAGGCTACTAACAACTGACTCTAGGTTGATTAATTAAAATCTCTTTCTAATTAAAACCCTATTGTCGCATTAACTCGATCTATTAATTCCCTTATCAAGTTTGACCCTAATCCGGCAGATTTTTGTCGCCCTATTTTTAGGGTTGCAATCAAATCCGCTTAATTGTGTTGATCTACTCTTAAACAGGGACTTTTGCTCTACTGAATAAGCACATTCAACTTGAATCAATAACCTGAATTATCAAAACAATAATAAGAACTCACAATTAAGAATATATACAAGTATTTATCTCATAAATCAAGTAATAATAAGATATGTCTTAGGTTTCACCCCCTTGGGTATTTAAGGGATTTAGTTCATACTAAAAGAGGGAAACATCATAAAAGAGGAAAAACAAAAAAATATAAGAAAACTAAAAAAAACTCTTAAAGAACTTGATGGGAGATCTTTAGTTTTGATGGAGATCCTTCTCCTAAGCTGTTCTCGACGGCTGTCTTGGAGTAATTTCTCCTTCTACTCGGCATCTATTCGACGTCCTGTCGACCTTCCTCTTTTAGTTGCCCCATAGGGTGTTTATATAGGCTTTGAGATGCCTTTCTTGGCCCACAAGTATCCTATTTCGAATAGAAATCTTCCTAGTTTTGGCAGGGACACGCCCATGGCGGAGTCCTTTGGCCGTGGTCGATCCTGCTCACCACACACGGTCATGTGGCCTGGCTTTGTACGTTGATTCAGGCCATCTCTCAGTTATTGCTCGAAACACACAACCGTGGGAGATAACCCAGGCCGTGTGAGTCTAAGGTAGGCTCATTTTGTCCCTGTTTGGCTTGTTTCTTGTTCTTTTCGACTCCCTAAGCTCTCCTGAGTGAAAAATATGAAATTAAGAAATTAGGAGCATCGAATTCATCAGATCTAATAAATATTCATCCAAAATTAAGCCAAGCATGGGGTTAAAATATGTGTAAATTATGGTTTATCAGTTTCCCTTTTAGGTACAGTTCTGGATTCTGTAGTTGGGCAAAGTACGCAGAGGTCTCAGACAGTTTTGGTGGAAATAAGTTATAAGCTTTTATTTTCAGGTTTTAATTGTTATTCATTTAAGTTCGAATTGTAAAGTTTCACAATATCGTGGTACAATTCTTGTTAAGTTTTCATTCGTACGTTTTATACTGTTAAACTTACCAATAAATTTTATATGATTAATTGTTTTGATTTGTTTCGGGATAAACATTTTCAAAATTAGATTTTGAACGAACCGATTTGTAAAATTTTCTCACGATCACTTTGGTGATCAATGTGGCATCTCGGATTCGATCTAGACTTTTAGACAGGGTTTGGGGTGTTACATTTAGTGGTATCAGAGCCAGGTTTGTAAAAACTTAGCCTGTATTTCTACGTGACCGTGTGCACAAGAAATTGATTTTTTGAAAAAGTAATATTTGAAAAAATTGTACCACATCAAGTTAAAATGACTTGTGTTTTAAAAATGGCTTATAGAAATGAAATGTCTAAGACTTTGATGCTAGTCCAGGTAAAATTCAGAACTGTAAAATTAGAAATTGTAGATTCTGTTATTACAACTGTGTCTGTGTTCTGATAATGTAGGCCTTTTAAGTTAGCCATACGCCGGATATGTCTTCCAAAGGTGAGCGTGATCATGAGGAGTCGTCTACTTTTCTGAAACGTGTGGCTGATCAAGAGCTAAAAGTCAATGGGATTCTGTTGACTTTGGGTGGCGATAACCTAGAGCTCGGTACTGAGGCACTGACTCGAGTAGTGAATGAGGTACTAGAGAAGGTATTCGAGGCTAGGATTAGGGAGTCTAGTGAAACGCTTCGAGCTAGATGCGTGGATTATGGCAAGAAAAGAGATCGCAGTTCTCTAAGGTTAGAGCCTCGTACTGCGAAGTGTGTTAAGACGCATCTAAGCGATAGTGAAGGTGGTGCTAGTAGTGGTGCGAGCGTACCGTCTTGTGAGCACTGCAATAGGTGACATTAAGGTGACTATTGGAGAAAGTTGGGAGCATGTCCTCAGCGATTTTGAGTCGGGTATGTTTGGAAATGTTTGGATGTGTTGATTGGAGTATAGAAATTGCTTGTGTAGTATCTATCTGCTTCGTTGGTTAAGTTTTATGGGTGTGTGTGAGAGGTTACAACTTCAAGTTTAGTGTGGTAGAGCTTTGGGATTAGAGTGCGCAGCAGGACCGTAGTGGTGTAGTTTATTTATACGACTGTTCTGTTAGTTGGAAATTTCGAGGACGAAATTTCTTTAAGGAGGGGTGAGTTGTAACACCTTGAATTTTGGGCCTAGAAGTTCTGGGTTTTGAGTGTAGTGATAGCGAGGAGGTTGCGCACATAAGTTAAGTTGTGCAATTTAGTGTCAAAATAGGCCTGCTGGTCTGGTTGTTGAGATAGTGTTAGGAACCTCATGGTTTCGGGTTCGAGTCTTAATGTGAACATTTTGGTAGGTATTTTATTTTGTTTTGTTTTAGTTAATAATTATAATTATTTATAATTATTAAATTATTAGTTTTATGAAAAGTTTTTTTATTTTTTATTTTTATTTATTTTTTACCTTTTCTGTTTTCGCGTTCTCCTCTCCTCCTCTCTTCTGCTTTTTAAATATTTCTCAAAAATGGTTGATTTGTGATTTGGGAATTTTACGTTTCTACCTTCTTCTCCGATCGCAAACAGTTGTGGGATTCAAACTGTAACTACATTATTATTTTTTAATTGTTTAATGGTTTTGCAAACTTATGATTTGAGTTTTCTTGAGTGAATTTTAAACCGAGGATTTTGAGTTCTAATCGATGGAAGTGATTGGAAATCGCCACTTTCCAGTATACTTTGATAGGGCAAAGGTTAAGGACGATTCTGGTGGCCAAAACAGTAGTTTTGGGGCTGATATGGGGTGGTTTCGTGACCTTCCTAACGGCCACACGGGCGTGTACTGAGGCACACGGCCATGTGGATTTAGGAATTAGGGTTTTCGGGCCAAATTGGGTGCCACACGGACGTGTGGCTGATTTGAAAATTTTTTTCGACTTTCACACGGCTCTGTCCCTCGAGCACACGGGCGTCTAGATTGGGAATTAGGGTATTAGAGTTTTGGGGTCATACGGCCTGGCCACAAGGCCGTATGACTGATTTGGGGATTTAGGGATCCCACACGGATGTGTGTTTTGGAATACATAGCCGTGTCTGATGGGTCCACAGGCGTGTGAGATTCTCACACGGCTGTGTCTGCCCTGCACCTAATATTAGTGAATTTGGACGATGAGTTACACAGCCTGTTCACACGGTAATGTCCCTACTTCACACGGGCGTGTGCCTCATCACACGGCCATGTGCCAACCCACACTGGCGTTTGGATCCCCACACAGCCTGGATTGCTCCACACGGCCGAAGCACATGAGCGTGTGGCCCTAACTCTCCAAATTTTGATTTTAGGGCAAATCAAATGCCATTGTGAGTCTATGTGTTTTAAACCCTCGAGTAAGCTTACTGAGGGTGAATACGATTCTGTTCTGACTTCGAATTATGTACTACTTGTAAGTGAATGTGTGCTAGGCTAGGTACTAAATTTGAGTGCATAATGCACGTTTCTATGACTGATTGACTAACTGTAAGTGACTACTTCTGAATGACTGCCTGCAATTGTATTCTGATTTGGTGCATATGCATTCATACATCTGCATATAAAGTATTTTGGGTTGGGATTTTGAAGAGAAGGAAGATTTACGATTTGGCAGTTTAACTGCATACTAAAGCCCCTAATACCTAGAGGGTCGAGGGCAATCCTAATACCCTGAGGGTCGTGGGTGATTTGATCTCTCGCGATTTTTCGACTTTCTACATCGACATGACACATACGCCAAGATCTTTGCGTATCATTGGTGATCGGCAGCTTTATTGTAACTCATCGGTATAGCAGATTACTGCATTGCACTGTACCGCATGTACGTTAGTTACGCTATGTGCCACTATCTGATCTGGCAGTTTATACTGCATGCCTGTACTGCGGTTTACCGTATTACATAGTACAGCTTATACGCTAGCGTTGCTGCGTAATATATAAGACTGACAGTTTATTTGCACACTGTTAGCCTCAATTCTCAGAGGGTCGAGGGCGGTCCTAATTCTTTGAGGGTTGAGGACAATGCTGATTATTATCATTGTCGGGCAACCCGGGATGACATCCTATGGAGTATAAGGTTGAATGGGCTTTTCGAGGTCCTACTCGGAGTGCAGGGATGGGTGGGTTGATTAAATCCCCACATGAAGTGTAGGGTTGGATGGAGAGGTGTGCTGGCTGGATGGGTGGGTTTTTATTTTAAAACTCATTTGCACTGATATGCATCTGATTGAATCTATTTGACTGAATGTGATACTGTCGCTGAATGTGATTAATTGTTCGACTGAAAGGCACTCATGCTTAAGAGAATTTTGTAGACTTGATTACTACTGTACTGAGATAGGCTAAGGCCCAAGATGATACTAATTTTGAAAGGGGCTTAGGCCCAGACTATAACTATTGAGAATTATTGCTATTTGTTTGATTTTGGGAAAATTCACTCAACTGTTAGCCGTCTGTAAGTATGTTCTGGTTCTAAACTGCTTCTAGTTCTTTGTTTCTGCTTCTACAGTTTAGCTGGTTTGATCTCACACTAAGCTAGAGTACCTCACCCCCTCTTCTGTTTCCTTTTTGGTACAGTTCTGGATTCTGTAGTTGGGCTCAGAACGCGGAGGTCTCAGACAGTTTTGGTGGAAATAAGTTATAAGCTTTTATTTTTAGGTTTTAATTGTTATCCGTTTAAGTTCGAATTGTAAAGTTTCACAATATCATGTTATAGCTCTTGTTAAGTTTTCATTCTTACATTTTATAATGTTAAACTTACCGATGAATTTTATATGATTAAATGTTTTGATTTGCTTCGGGATAAACATTTTCGGAAATTAGATTTTGAATGACTCGATTTATAAAATTTTCTCACGATCACTTTGGTGATCAATGTGGCATCCCGGATTCGGTCTAGACTTCTAGGCCGAGTTTGGGGTGTTACAATTAAGACATCCAACTCGAGTGAAACATAAGTCACTACAAATTTTCATTCTTTTCCTACTGGTTCTCTAGTTTTATTCTGATTTAGAACAATTTAAAAATGTGGTAAAAATTACTTAGTTTGAGTTAAAAGACATTGTGTTAGTTAAAAAAATATTAAAAAAAGAGGTGAATTGGTATTTAAAATGTACAAAGTAAAAACAGAGAAATTAATTTATAGTGATTCAGACTCAATTAGATACATTGATCTTACTTGCCAAAGATTTTCCTAATTTATTAACTTAAATTGTTACATTTTAAAGATAACGTATAACCTTTATGAGCCTTTTTTATCTTTTATTTAGGCTAAGACAATAACCTCTTCCCCTAGTTTTCAAGGCTAAACAAACCTAACTCTAATAAACTCCACCACCACTGCAATTCCCCCTTATTACATGCCGTGCCAAAATCTTCCTAACAACATTTGCTCTATGATGACAAAATTAGCCGAGACTTCCTTTAGGGTAATACGACTAGCGTAGCAGAATTCACAGGTTGGGATGGGTTCGGTTACGCAGCCAAAGGACCTTGTTGGAATCGGTTTTCAACAACTGAAAGCTCAGAATAAGGCACAACTCCTTAAAGCTTTGTTGGAGACTTACCCATGACCCAAAAACTCCCTGGGCTGCTGTGCTTGTTTCGAAACATCTATGTAATGATACCAGTCGTTCCCGGTGCTCTCCCACTTGGAGTGGCCTTAAGATCACGCAACACACCTTCTGTCTAAGGGCATTAGATGGTTTGTTAGCAATGGTTCCAACATGAATATTTGGTCTGAAAGTTGGTCAGGGCTTGGCCTCATTAGAAATCTCATTAAAGGTCCTTTAAATCGAAATGAGGAATACTTGACGGTAAGAAACTTTCTTCTCTATTTTATCCTTTGAGTTGCCCTCCCATACTGGAATCATTCTTTTGGCTACTCCAGTTTCTCTTTCCATTGAATCGAAAAATTGTTATCGGATGGAATGGTTCTTCTTCGGGAATCTTCACTCTTAAATCTGCTTGCCTTATGACTAGAAATCTGAGTTTAAATCCTTCAAATGATTGGAAGTGGATTTGGAAACTGAATCTTATTCCGACATTATCTTCTTCTTCTTTTTTTCCTTTGGGAGCTTATGAGATCCATCCTTCTGACCTTACCCTTCCTTAATAAAAGAGGAATGAATCTCCTTCATCATTGCCCCATCTTCTCTTCCAGCTGGGATGTTCTTGAGCATTTACTTAAAGAATGTGATTCGATTAAGGGACTTTGGTGCAGTTTAGGGGTTCGTTCACAGTTGCTCTACACTTTTAACTCTCCTTTTCATGACTGGCTGAAAACAGATTCTTTAGCAAACCAAAAATTCCCTGGTACCTTGTATTCAATTATTTTATTAGGAATATTTGGTTAGCTAGAAATGCTGCCATCTTTGGAAAGCCTTTCAATTGAAATTCTCTTATTCAAACTTGCAATGAAAATGCTGCTGAAATATTTACTGCATCAAATAAGCTAAAGCACTTGGATCTGCCAAGTTTCATTCCCATTAAATGGAATTCGCCAGACTCAGGCTGGTACAAGCTTATTTATGATGGTTCTTCTATTCGGACGGGAATTGGGTTGCTGGTTGCCATAGGTTTATTGGCTTTTCTACAAATTCTGTTGCTGAAATATGGGCTTTAGGAGATGGACTTCAACTTGCACAAAATTTAAACGTTGAAAATCTGATTGTCGAAGTTGACGTTTGTTATGCTATCAGCTTAGTTAAGAATTCAAATGATTTGAATCTTCCTTTGGTGGCTGATTGTAGGATATTTTATTGGCCGTCGTTTGTTTCATACTTTTCGTCAAGGAAACTGTTGTGCTGATCTAATGACTATGTTTGCTATTTTAATATGCCAGACTTTATGGCTTATCATGTTAAAGCATGGATAAGGCTGGTTCTCCTATATATATATATATATATTGACGAAACCATTTTTATATTTTAATAAAACTGAGATCGACTTTAAAACGAAATTAGAGTCGCTACCAATCTCTTTTTGCTTAGGTGTGATGGGATCCTTATAAAACGTTTTATTTCAAAATATTAATTTAGGCCTACGAAATTCAAGAAAAAGGGTTCGGGAGTCGGTTACGTACGAGGAAGGATTAATACCCTCGTAACGCCCAAAATTGGTACCGGATTGATTAGTTATTATCCTAATATCAAAATTTAAAAGATTTGAAAACATAATTTCTTTAAAAACTTGAACAATTTGAGTTAAAATTTGAGATTTCTTTGTTCCGAAAGAATACAAACATCACATCCAGCACGTTAGGAATTGATATTTTAAACCCTCGTAACCAAAATCATCTCATGATTTACAAAATTTATTAAAAGGATATTTAGTTATTTAGTCAAACGGAAAATCGAAACCCAGCACGTTAGGGCACTATTCCCCGAATTTCTAAATACAAAACATTGCCTTATTTAAGAAAAAAACTTTGAATAAAATATGGTAATTTTGTAAAATGTATTTTTATTTTTAAGCAATGATCCAAGTAAAAATATCACATTAATACATCATCAAACATAAGTACCAAAAGCAATTAATAAAATTACATGATATACTAACATTAATATAGACAATTAAAAGGAAAGCAACATAGCATAGTAAGTAATACATGTAATAAAAGGATTATGCTAAAGCAATAATAAACCAATAAAAGAACATATATGAATAAGCACAAGATATAAATAATCAAGCAATAAAATCTATATGAAATATAAAATTTAAGAAATGAACATTAAACTCTATAAACAAGATCAAATATGAAAGTAAATAAATGAACGATATAATTAAACACCTGAATAAATAAATAAAAAATATGATAATTTCTAAAATGATTAACATATACAGACAATATATTTTAAATAAATAATATAAAAACTTAGAATATATGAAAACATTAAAGATAACTTATAATAAATGTATAGTTTAGTAATTTAGTATATATATAAATATAAACAATAATACATGATAAAACAATTATAAGTAAATAATATATGACTTTAAACAAAATATATTCATAATTCATATATGCATAAAAAATATATTCAAAAAATAGATAAGATAAATAATATACAATATAAAATTTTATACAATATACAAAATTTCATTCAATATTAAGGATAAAATAATTTAAATGTTATATAATATAATATATAATATACAAATTTTTAAAAAATGTATAATATAATAACTAATATACAAATTATAAAATAAAATGTAATATATAAATAATATTAAACTAAATAAAATAACCTAGTATAAATAATAAATAGTAATAATTTAATACATATATATAATACTAAATAATTAAAAATAAGAATGAATATAAAAATCAAAGGATTAAATCAGAAAATAAAAAAAATCAAGGTAAAAAAATGTGAAAGAACCAGATTAGAACGCCCGTTACATTATAGGGACCTTTTTGGCAATTATGCCTCATTCCCTAAACGACGTCGTTCCTCTTCCTGCCTTAAAACAACTTGAGGACCAATTTGCAAGAACGTATAAATTTCAGAGCCGAATTAAAAAATTAAATAAAAATTAAATTTAATTAAATTACAAAGAATAAAATTACGGATGGACTAAAGAGGCAAATTGCCCCTTTAAAAAAAATACGCGGATCCTTGCCTTGTAAACGACGTCGTTTTAGTCATTAATAGACCACACCAAAACGGCGTCGTATGGATGCCCTATAAAAACTGAAAAATCAGCCCAAAAATCATTTTAAACACCAACTTAAAAAAAAAAATAGCAGAGGCGCCCAAAAAATGCTCTGCCTTCATCGGTCTTCTGACCTCCGGCGTCATAGCACTCACCTCACGCGCGTCATGCGCCATCGTTCACTGCGGCCCTATGGCCAAAAAACTTTGTTGTTTAAAGTCGATCAAAAAGGTAAACTCCCTTCTACTTATTTTTTGTTATTCATATGTAAAAAATATTTGCATTAATAAAAAAAAGGCAAGATATAACGAAAATCACCTCTGTTCTTTTTTTTTTCTTTATATATTTTTTTGTATTTTTTTGCCTGTATCCATGTGTATTCTCGTGTTTTTTTACATATTATATTGGGGTTTTTATAACCCAAAAACGAATAAAAAATACAGGGCTCCTATTTTGCTACTATTGTCTCTCTTCTTTCCTTGTTTTGCAGGTGAATGGCGCAGATCTCGGCGGTGGGGCATTATTCACGCGCGGATTGCGGCTGCGACTGAAGGGCTGTGTTGAGGCGCTTGCGGCGCAAGGGTTTTCCAAAAACCCTAGGTTCTAAAACAGTTCAGGTATTGGGCCACTTTAGGCCTCGTAGGTTTTGGGCTTATTGGGTGTAATTGGGTAATGGGTTATTAGTCTAGTTTGTAATTTGGGAAATTGGATAATCTGCATGGGCTTTATTTTAGTGTTTGGGCCACTGGTAAAATTGGCTGTAAAAGAACTGTAATTAAACATTGAATTTCTGGTTTGTTTTATTTATATGAACTCGGGCATAAATAGACTATTACATATATAATACAAATAATTAACTATCAAAATGTATATATGTAATATCTTATATTGCTTTGAATATGATCACAATACAAAAGTAAAAGCCAAATCAATTCAACTATAACTGAAAGTGATTAAAAAATTAGGTTATATTTTGTCACTTAAAACGATTCTCTAAAATTGTTTGAATAATTTTGTATTAAATATTTTCTGTTATTTAATAAAAAATTTTAAAAATCAAATTTTGAAAATTATTTTCAATGAAAAACATAAATTGTATATGTCAGAAAATATTATTGAAACTTAATAATAATAAAAGTTCAATTTGAAGTTACCTTTATTACATAAATGAGAGTAAATAATGATAATTTGGAGTTGAAAAGATAAATAAAACTAAATAAAATTTGAACAAATATTAATATTTATATTATTAAATTATTTTTAATTTATGTTATAAAACATTTATAAATTAAAATTAAAATTTATTTTAATATAAATAATATTTAACTTAATTCAAATTAATTTTGCATAAAAAATTAATTTAATAATGAATTTTTTTTCAAAAAATAATTTATGTTTTTCAAAATAAAAAATTAAGTTTTTAAAAAATAGTTTATCAATGAATAAATTATTTTTTGCCGACTAAACGATGATCAAAACATAGTAAAAGATGTGCTCTATACAGGCCATTATTTATTTTTCACCATCAAAGAAGGTTTTTATTAAAAATAAGAAAAACGTGTTGCGTGTCTACTCCCGTTGCGTGTCCCATTCGGTACCCCTTGAATTTTGTTCATCCACTTCATACATTTTTATGCCTATTTCGTAATGATTACTAGCATTTCGTAATGCTTACCCTGTTAGTTTTACATATGTATTTGTTATTTGAGGTAAGTAGATTGTTATTTTTATATCAGCTTATTAAGCATTTTGTTTACCCTGTTATTTTTTTTTTTTGTAGATTTTAATTTTTAGAATGTGTCGATCAGATTTTTATAGAGCTCACACTTTCATCTTTGATCCTTTGAGCTCGATTATATGTGACATGCACCTAGGGTTTGTTAGGTTACTTTTGTAATAGGTTCATTTTACCCGACCCGTTAGAAGCTCATCAGAATCTAAAAATAAATAAATAACAATAAATAAATCAAAGTTAAAATAAAATGTCCCTCTTTACAAGTTCGGATTACACAAAGGCCCAAATGCCACTCGTGGCCCAATACCAAACAAAACCAATTTGCAAATAAACCATGACCCGATTACACTAGTGGCCCAATAAACTACCCTAAAGCCCAAACGGCCCAATGGCCTAAACTTTGTTTTGGAAACTGGAAACCCCGAACCCTAGGGTTCCTGCCTCATGCCTCAGCACCCAACATAGGCTTTCGGTCGTGCTGCAATCCGCGCATGAATAACGCTCCATCGTCGTGTTTCTCGCCATTCACTTGCAAAACAAGGAAAGAACACCGACAGTGGCAGCAAAATAGGATTTTTTTTATTTATTTTTGGGGTTATAAAAACCCTAACCTAATTTGTAAAGAGGACTATGATTTTTTTATACACGAAAATATACACAAATACAAAAAAAAAAAACAACAACAAAGAGCAGAGGTGATTTCCGATTATTCCATCCGTTTTTTTTTTTTTAGAAATGAAGTTTTTGGCCTTGACCATATATATATGGCGCTTGCGATGGCGGCGATGTGTGGTGGCCGTGGGTCCGATGATCGAACCTAGACGAAAGAAAGGGAGATTTGAGAGGATTTTCAGAATTTTTTTTTCTAAAAACAGGTTCAAATGATTTTTTTTTATAGAACTTGATTTATATAGCCACGTAAAAACGACGCCGTTTTTGCTTAAGTCAATAAGCACCAAAACAACGTCATTTTAAGGCCAAAGATCCGCGCATTGACCCGACCTGAGGAGGATCCGTGTGTTTTTGCTAAAAGGTTTAATTGCCCTTAAGCCCTTCCGCATTATTGCGATGTTCTAATTATGTCCGAATAGCATTTTTCCTTATTTTCGATTTGGCCATGAATCAGGATCTTTGTTTCAATTTAGTCCATACGGCTATTTTAAGGCAGAAGGGGAAACGACGTCGTTTAGGAGATAAGGCATAATTGCCTAACAGGTCCCTATTGAAACACCCCAAACCCGGCCCACAAGCCCTGACCGGATCTGGCATGCTTCTAGGGAAAAACCATTCGAAACTCATTTGAACTTTGCCAAAATTTTGTGTGTTTTTGAAGAACAGTTGATTTGTGTTGGGTTCAAATTTAAAACGGTGTTGATTAGGTGTCAAAACATTTAACATTTATTTTTAATAAAAGTTACTTAAACTTTAAATTGATAAAAATTGTATCATACAAAATTAATTAAAATGCATGCATAAACAGTTTAATACCTATGGCCTTATTACATAAAAAACAAATCCCGAAATAATCCAAAATACTTAAGTATAGAAAGTCCAAAATAAAATAAATTCTGAGCTGAGCATGGCCACCATTAAGCTCCTGCCGACCTGGTCCATTACTGAGTGTCACCTGAAAAATATCCGACAACGGGGTGAGTCAAACGGACTCAGTGTATAACCACCAACACAATGTCCCAACAATTTAGGCATATCAGTTCAAACACATATATATAGCAATTTTAGATAATGATGCAATCCTGAACCCAAACCTAGATAACCATCCGCTACACATCACCCGTACCAACCATCACACAGTGGGGACTACTAAGTCGATCCTCCATCCGCTACACATCATCGAAGGCAATCACTACAGACGACTTGCACATCACCTTTATAAATTTGTGGCATAGCCACCAGATAATATTTTGTGACATAAGTCACCACATTTAGATTTCGTGACTTGAGTCACCAGATTTCGTGGTAAAAACCACCAGATCACTTCCCCTTAAAATAACACCCATAGGCCCCATGTCATACAAATCATGCAAATATCATGCTTTATGCCTTATTTCACATTCTTATCAATATTCACTTATGTGCCATAGTTCACATGTTCATAACATTTATTGACGTAATATTAAAGATTACGTACCTGAATGTTCTGTACCATTGTATGGTACCTTTAGCCACGTTCACATACTTTCATTAACACATATATTAAAACATTACCATAAATCTATTAAGATTTAGTGTGGGGTTACACACCTGGTTTACTAAACGAGTTCATTAAAATCCCGAAAATCCCAATCTAATACTCTAGATCCTTAGTTCCTACATTCGGCCAACACTTAACATTTTAGCAAGAAGCCATTCGGCTAAATAATCAAATCCCGAAGGATTATCACAACCCAAAATCCTTACCTTGCTGTCGATTTGATTACTACTCAAATCCCGAAACTTTG
Organism: Gossypium rotundifolium; assembly: GCA_025506655.1. Taxonomy (NCBI): domain Eukaryota; kingdom Viridiplantae; phylum Streptophyta; class Magnoliopsida; order Malvales; family Malvaceae; genus Gossypium; species Gossypium rotundifolium. Next base: position 150,962,732 of record CP106728.1, read on the forward strand.
CGATGCTCCCTCTTGCAATCGGCGAGACACTAAATCACTTAACTAGTTAGTTTGACTTTTGAGCGATATAAAAACAGATCCGAATCACTAAATATGGCCTTCGCCGAATGTGTATGTTCACTTACCTTGCGAATCTTAAATCCCAAAATTGCTACTTGCTCTTGGTGATGTCGAGATCCCTATAGATATATGTTAGATTCGATTCTAACACTTAAACACAATAAAATGGCCTATGGCCTAATATCACCCATAGCTTACCTTAGATCTTAAAAGTCCCGAAAGCTTCCTTCTTGAAATCGGCTACAATAGAAATCTCGAAACTTGCTTCATAGTTTCGGCCAAGAACATTAAAAGAGATTAGTGCCTTAATTAATCGACAGTTAGAGAAAAGAACAAGAGTTCAACCAAGAAAGATCCTTACCAACTCAATCAAATATCCTAGCTTAAAACAGAGAGATTCGGCTCCTGCTTAAATGATCAAGTCGACACCAAAAATGGGTAGAGGAGTATTCGGCTTAGATTGAATTTGCAAAAGAGGAAGAAAAGATTGATGATGGAGATTCGGCCTCAACAAGATTGGAAAGAGAGAAAGGAGTTTTTGGCTTTGACAAAATAAAAAAAGAAGAAAAGAGTTGCTTTCGATTTTCAGTCAACAGAGGAAAAGAGTTTCAGCAGAGGCTCAATTGGAAAGAAAAGAAAACAAATGGCCTCACTCTCCTCTCTTTGGTCGAAAATACTACACCTAGACCCCTCCAATCGGCCAACTCTCCCTCTCTCCATTCAATCCCCCTTTTCACTCTACCTTAGTCGAATCTTTAAGTTTTTAACTTGATCTACACTTCATCTTTGAAGTGTCATTGTGTCGTCTACTACCTTTCCTCCTTGCAGCAAAATTAAACTCCCATTTGCTTCCCTTGCTACTCGAACCTAGCCCTTTTACACAGCTTGTGGCGTCACTTACTAAGGCCCTAAGTGGCACCTCCTTGCCACTTTAACAAGCCCACTTTTTATGTCCAATTCCCTCTACATATTTTCTTAAGGCCTGTCAAGTTCAGCTCCCCCTTTAATACTTAAAATCTAATATTTTCTAAGGCATTTTCCTACCTTTTAAGGTTTTCAAAAATTCATACAACACATTCAAACACATTTAGGCATGCTACTTCATACAATTAAACAATAATGCATAAGCCCTAATTCCCGGATATTATAGTTCTACCCTTTAAAATAATTTCGACCTCGAAATTACTTGGCTAGAATAGATGGGGGTATTGCTGTTGCATTGCTTCTTCGGCTCCCAAGAAGCTTCTTTCGATCCATGATTACGCCACTACACTTTGACCAGAGGGACCGACTTCCTCCGAAGCACCTTTACATCACGTTCCAGAATCTGAATTGGCTCTTCCTCATAAGACAGATCTGGTCTCAGCTCCACCTCCTCAACCGAAACTACATGAGATGGATCCGATCGATATCGACGTAGCATAAAAACATGGAATACATCGTGCATCTGCTGCAACTCTGGTGGCAACTCTAACTGGTATGCCACTGGTCCAACTCGCTTTAATATCCTATAAGGTCCTATAAACCTTGGGCTTAACTTTCCTTTGCGACCAAATCTCATCACCTTCTTCCAAGGCGAAACTTTGAGAAACACTTGATCTCCCACAGCAAATTCTATGTCATTCCATTTGAGATCTGCATACAACTTCTTCCTGTCAAATGCCTCCTTTAACCGTGCCAAATTACCTTAACCTTTTCCTCGGATTCTGCCACAATCTCTGGACCCAACACTTGATGTTCCCCTAATTCTGTCTAACATGTAGGAGTGCGACACTTCAGTCCATACAGTGCTTCATACGGTGCCATCCGAATACTTGCCTGATAGCTATTATTATACGCAAATTCGCTAAAGGAAAATATTCTTCCTAACTTCCTTTGAAGTCTATTACACAGCCCCTCAACATATCCTCTAACACTTAGATCACTCGTTCAGACTGCCCGTCTGACTGTGGATGAAAAGCCGTACTGAAGTCCAATCTAGTGCCTAAAGCCTGATGTAGAGCTTTCCAAAACCGAGACGTGAACCTCGGATCCCTATCCGAGATAATCGACATCGGCACTCCGTGCAGCCTTACAATTTCGCAACATACAACCTTGCCAATTTTTGTAGGAAATAGTCAACCCGCACGGGAATGAAATGTACGAACTTTGTCAGTCGATCCACTATCACTCATACCGAGTCCTTCTTAGTAGGCATAAGAGGAAGCCCACTAACGAAGTCCATGGTGATTCTCTCCCACTTCCATCATGAATCAGATTGGTGAAGCAACCCGATGGAACTTGGTGTTCAGCCTTAACTTGCTGACACGTTAAACACTTCCCTACAAATTCGGTAACTTCCCGCTTAAGACCAGGCCACCAAAACTGTTCCCTTAGATCTCTATACAACTTACTACCTCCAGGATGTATAGCATAAGGGCTACTATGCGATTCCTGAAGAATCTTCCGCCTTAACTTCTCGTTCTTTGGCATACAAACCTTACCTTGGAAACACAATACTCCATCGCCATTAATACTATAATCCTTCAACTCCCCACTCTGCACTTGCCGTAGCTTAGTACTGAAATCATCATCTGCCAACTGTCCCTCTTTCACCTCATTCAGCCATGTCGACTTCACTTGCAATTCTGCCAATAAACTTCCGTCATCATAGAGGCTTAAATGTGCGAACATTGCCCTTAACTCCGTCACTACTTTTCGACTTAGGGCATCTGCCACCACATTCGCTTTACCCGGGTGATACTCTATAGAACAATCATAGTCCTTCAATAATTCCACCCACCTTCGCTATCTCAGGTTCAGCTCTTTCTGAGTCAGCAAATACTTCAGGCTCTTGTGGTCCGTGTAGATCACTGACTTTTCTCCATATAAGTAGTGCCTCCATACTTTAAGAGCAAAGACTACTGCTGCCAATTCCAAGTCGTGCGTCGGGTAGTTAACCTCATGAGGCCTTAATTGTCGAGATGCATAAGCAACTACTTCTCGTCTTGCATAAGGACACCTTCTAATCCTGTATGAGAAGTATCACAGTACACCACAAAATCCTTCCCTGCCTCAGGCTGGATCAAAACTAGAGCTTCAGTCAAGACTCTCTTAAGCTTCTCAAAGCTCTCCTATTGCTTATTAGCCCATACGAAAGGTACCTCCTTCCGTAGTAATTTCGTCAAAGGTGTGGCTATTGATGAGAACCCTTCTACAAACCTTCTGTAATAGCCTGATAATCCCAAGAAACTTCAAACTTCTGCCATAGACTTAGGTGGCTTCCAATCCAATACTGCCTCAATCTTCCAAGGGTCCACCCTTATCCCTTCTGCAGACACCACATACCCTAAAAACGTAACTTCCTTCAGCCAAAATTCACACTTGTTGAACTTGCATATAGCTTTTCCTCCCTTAACACTTACAACACAACTCGGAGGTGCTCATCATGTTCTTCTCAGACTTCGAATACACTAAAATATCGTCTATGAACACAACAACGAACCGGTCCAGATAGGGTTGGAAAACCCAGTTCATCATGTCCATGAATGCGGCTGGGGCGTTTGTCAATCCAAACGACATTACCAAGAACTCATAATGCCCGTACCTTGTCCGGAAAGATGTCTTATGGATATCAGTCTCCTTCACCTTAAGCTGATGATATCCAGACCTTAGATCTATCTTTGAGAATACTGCGGCCCCCTTAAGTTGATCAAACAAGTCATCTATTCTTGGCAAAGGGTACTTGTTCTTGATGGTCAGCTTATTCAACTGACGATAGTCTATGCACATGCGCATAGTTCCGTCCTTCTTCTTCACGAACAAGACTGATGCTTCCCATGGAGACACACTAGGTTGGATAAACCCACGATCAAGCAACTCTTGGATTTGAGAGCTCAACCAACTCCTTTGGTGCCATTCTGTATGGGGCAATTGACACAAGAGCTGTACCCGGTAGCAAGTCAATTCCGAACTCCACTTCCCTATCTGGGGGTATTCCAAGAATTTCCTCCGAAAAACATCCACAAATTCTCTTACTGTTCTAACTCCACTAACTCCCCATTCCTTTGTATCCAACGCACTAACAAAGATAAAAAATGCCTTGCACCCTTTCCGAACCATCTTATTAGCCTTTAAAGCAGAGACTACGTTAGACAAGTAGTTTCTTCTTTCTCTTATCATAATTATCGCCTTATCCTCCAGCGTCCTTAACTCCATTCACTTAGCTGCACAATCCAATACAGCCCGATGTTCCACTAGCCAGTCCATGCCAAGGATGAGATCAAATTCTCTAAAGGGTAGCTCCATCAATCGGTAGGAAATACCACTCCCTGAAGTTCTAAAGGTACACTCCGAAATATCTTATTCACTACTACAGTTTGACCTAATGGGCTTACTACAGTCATCTCCCTATTGGATAATTCAGAGGCTATGCCTAGTGTTTCAACTACTCTACATGCAATATAAGAGTGGGTAGAGCCAACATCAATTAAAACAAAATAAGGCTTGTCAGCTATAAAGAACGTACCGATTATGACGTCCGGTGCGTCTCCATCCTCCCTCCGACGAACTGCATACACCAGACCCAGCTGCCTCGCCTCCGTGTTACCTACACCCTGCCCCATTGTTCCCCGTCCTCTACCAGAACCATTACCTCTGCCATCTGAACCACGACCTCGCGGTGGCTGTTGTCCTCCTCTTCTAGCCTGATTAGGACCACAGCTTCTTGGTCACCCCTTCTCATTCTCATAGGACAATCCTTAATCATGTGGTCCTTGAATCCACACTTAAAATATCCTCCCGTCTTCTTCCAACACTCCCCCAAATGCATCTTTCCACATTGGCCACAAGTACGATACTGCCCTCCCGTAGCAGCCTGCTAACCTCGTGGCCCATCACTTTTAGGCCTCTTTTGCACATTCTCTGATGACCTTGATGATCCAAAGCCTCTCTTTTGCCTATTTCGATCTATATTCTGTCTCACCGAGTCCTTAATCCCTTGGCTACCTTAGCCTTCTCCACCAGCACGATAAATTCTCGCTCCTGCTGTAGAGCTATCAACAACCTCAGGTCATCCCTCAGTCCATCCTCAAATTGGACACATCGTTCATGCTCTGTTGACACAATACCTCAAGCATAACGGCTCAACCTTAGAAATTCTGCCTCGTATTCCGTTACGGACTTATTTCCCTAAACCAGCCTAAAAATGCCTTCCTCTACGCATCAACATAACTAGTTCCAATGTACTTCTTCTGATACGCCGTCTTAAAGTATTCCCAGGTAAGATCATCAGCGGCAGCACCATCCCGAACTGTGAGCCACCATTGATATGACTCGTCACGGAGTAGCGACACTACCCCTTTCAATTTCTCCTCGGCAGTCAAGTCCAAGTCATCCATAATCCACTCCGTCGCCTCTAACCAATACTCAGCCATATTGGGTGCCACACCAAATACTCCACGGAAGAACTCAGCTCCATTAGCTTGAAGTCGCTCAGGTACCGACTTTTGAGCTCCCATGCCTCCACCTGCTCCAGCCACCCTTTCCAAAACTCGCAGCATTGCCTGTGATACTGCATCTTCCCCCGTCTGATCCTGATATTCCACATCAGCGGTTGGCGGTGGTGGCATTTCATTTTCGGACCCTTGTCCCGACCTAATAGGCTCTGACACGGTTATTCGGCCTCTACCACGGCCACACACGTTACGACCACGTCCCCTAGAATTCATGCTTTCGAATCGCGTTTATCTGATTAGAGAATTTTATAGATTAGTTTTTGTTCCACTGATTTATCGCGAACAGTCTTATGTTCAATAGTTCTAGAAAGTAGTTCTTTCGATTTCATACACATAAAGTCTCAATTCATTCATTCAATCACATTTATGAACTTACGTTCATTACAGAAAAATGTTGTAGTTGTCATTGTTTGTTGTTTTCCACTACCCAGAGGTATTTTCGTAATTTTACCTTATAGGGGTATTTTGGTAATTTTCAAATTAGGATATTTGAAAATTTCACGAAGTAAAAATTTTAGTATATAATTTTTTTTCAAAATTGAAATACTTGGTAAGAAAATTTCAAGGGTAAAATGGTAATTTTATAAACTGAGGGTATTTTTGTAATTTTTCAAACCAGGGGCATTTCGGTAATTTTTTGCAAAAAAATATGGTTCCTGGTGATTTTTCAAAACAAGGATATTTAAATTTTTTTTTAATTTTGGAGGGTACTTCGGTAACTTTCCACACTGAGGGTATTTTGGTCATTTGTACAGGTTAGGGGTAATTTGGTTAAGTTGCAAATCAGGGGTATTTTGGAATTTTATAATCATGGTTCGACTTTAGAATTTCACAAAATAGGGTGACGGTCCCTTTCGAGTTTTAATTATTGAATTTAGCCTGTGATTGAGTCCTCTTGGTTAGGGTGAACCGTCACTCGCACTGTAAGATTCGAGCGGAGAGGAGGTGAGTCACTAGGATCGCTTAAATACCAAGCTCCCCGAATCCAATCTCGGACATCGCTGTGGTTTGCCACACCTTTAACTTCGGCTCTCGAGACACGTGTTTGTTTGGTTAGACTTTAAGTTTTATGTATTTCTGTGTTGGAGTAGACTAATCCTAGGTTTTACTTCCTAATTTACTAATTTACGTCCTATAAGTCCCACATACAAATCACCAAAAGGGTTAGGAGTACTTACCTGGTGGACTTCGGGCCGGAGACTTAGGTGCCATGCCAGAAAACCTGCTTATTTCTTAGAAAAATCCAATTTTCCAAAAAAAATGTTTTGGCCCCAAAAAACCCTCAAGGCCAAGTTTTGAATCGGGCTCTGATACCAAACTAAAACACCCCAAACTCGGCCCACAAGCCCTGACTAGATCTGGCATGCTTCTAGGGAAAAACCATTCGAAATTCATTTGAACTTTGCCAAAATTTTGTGTGTTTTTGAAGAATAGTTGATTTGTGTTGGGTTCAAATTTAAAACGGTGTTGATTAGGTGTCAAAACATTTAACATTTATTTTTAAGAAAAGTTACTTAAACTTTAAATTGATAAAAATCGTATCATACAAAAATAATTAAAATGCATGCATAAACAGTTTAATACCTATGGCCTTATTACATCAAAAACAAATCCCGAAATAATCCAAAATACTTAAGTATAGAAAGTCCAAAATAAAATAAATTCTGAGCTGAGCATGGCCACCATTAAGCTCCTGCCGACCCGGTCCATTACTGAGTGTCACCTGAAAAATATCCCACAATGGGGTGAGTCAAATGGACTCAGTGTATAACCACCAACACAAAGTCCCAACAATTTAGGCATATCAGTTCAAACACATATATATAGCAATTTTAGATAATGATGCAATCCCGAACCCAAACCTAGATAACCATCCGCTACACATCACCCGTACCAACCATCACACCGTGGGGACTACTAAGTCGACCCTCCATCCGCCACACATCATCGAAGGCAGTCGATGCAGACGACTTGCACATCGCCCTTATAAATTTGTGGCATAGCCACCAGATAATATTTTGTGACATAAGTCACCACATTCAGATTTCGTGACATGAGTCACCAGATTTCGTGGTAAAAACCACCAGATCACTTCCCCTTAAAATAACACCCATATGCCCCATGTCATACAAATCATACAAATATCATGCTTTATGCCTTATTTCACATTCTTATCAATATTCACTTATGTGCCATAGTTCACATGTTCATAACATTTATTGACGTAATATTAAAGATTACGTACCTAAATATTCTGTACCATTATATAGTACCTTTAGCCACGTTCACATACTTTCATTAACACATATATTAAAACATTACCATAAATATATTAAGATTTAATGTGGGGTTACACACCTGGTTTACTTAACGAGTTCACTGAAATCCCGAAAATCCCGATCTAATACTCTAGATCCTTAGTTCCTACATTCGGCCAACACTTAACATTTTAGCAAAAAGCCATTCGGCTAAATAATCAAATCCCGAAGGATTATCACAACCCAAAATCCTTACCTTGCTGCCGATTTGATTACTACTCAAATCCCGAAACTTTGCGATGCTCCCTCTTGCAATCGGCCAGACACTAAATCACTTAACTAGTTAGTTTCGGCTTTTGAACGTATAAGAAACAGATCCGAATCACTAAATATGGCCTTCGCCGAATGTGCATGTTCACTTACCTTGCGAATTTTAAATCTCGAAATTGCTACTTGCTCTTGGTGATGTCGAGATCCCTATAGATATATGTTAGATTCGATTCTAACACTTAAACACAATAAAATGGCCTATGGTCAAATATCACCCATAGCTTACCTTAGATCTTAAAAGTCCCGAAAGCTTCCTTCTTGAAATCGGCTACAATAGAAATCCTGAAACTTCCTTCATAGTTTCGGCCAAGAACATTAAAAGAGATTAGTGCCTTAATTAATCGATAGTTAGAGAAAAGAATAAGAGTTTGGTCAAGAAAGATCCTTACCAACTCAATCGAATATCCTAGCTTGAATCAAAGAGATTCGGCTCCTGCTTAAATGATCAAGTTGACACCAAAAAGGGGTAGAGGAGTATTCGGCTTTGATTGAATTTGCAAAAGAGGAAGAAAAGATTGATGATGGAGATTCGACCTCAACAAGATTGGAAAGAGAGAAAGGAGCTTTCGGCTTTGACAAAATAAAAGAAAAAGAAAAGAGTTGCTTTCGGTTTTTAGTCAACAGAGGAAAAGAGTTTCGGCAGAGGCTCAATTGGAAAGAAAAGAAAACAAATGGCCTCACTCTCCTCTCTTTGGCCGAAAATACTACACCTAGACCCCTCCAATCGGCCAACTCTCCCTCTCTCCATTCAATCCCCCTTTTCACTCTACCTTAGCCGAATCTTTAAGTTACACCTCATCTTTGAAGTGTCCTTGTGCCGTCCACTACCTCTCCTCCTTGCAGCAAAATAAAACTCCCATTTGCTTCCCTTGCTGCTCGAACCTAGGCCCTTTTACACAGCTTGTGGCGTCACTTACTAAGGCCCTAAGTGGAGCCTCCTTGCCACTTTAACAAGCCCACTTTTAATGTCCAATTCCCTCTACATATTTTCTTAAGGCCTGTCAAGCTCAGCTCCCCCTTTAATACTTAAAATCTAATATTTTCTAAGGCATTTTCCTACCTTTTAAGGTTCTCAAAAATTCATACAACACATTCAAACACATTTAGGCATGCTACTTCATACAATTAAACAATAATGCATAAGCCCTAATTCCCGGATATTACACCTATAGTGTGACGCGCGTTCTAATCTGGTCCTTTTACATTTTTACTCTGGATTTTGTTTTATTTCGATTTAATCCCTGTTTCCTTGATTTTTTTAACCTTTATATTTATTTTTATATATTTTTTTATTTTCTTTAGCATTATGTGAAATTAATTCATTTTTTATTAAATTCTACATTATTTTTATATTTTAAAATTTTCTTTAGCGTATATTATTTAAATTGATTTATTATTAATATAAAATTTTCTATGAATTGTTTATTTTAAATGCTTATTTTTATATATATATCAAGTTGTTATATTATATTTATCCTTTATATATATGTTTTATATATTCAAGTTTTTTTATATACTATTCGTTTAAAATATACATTTATTTTATTACGTATATATATATATATATATATATATATATATATTTTTTTAGATTTTACCATATCATTTTTACATATATGTTTTTTAATTTGGTATATGTCATTCATTCTATGTTGTTATTTTATTTCACACTAAATCTTGCATGTAAAGTTTCATATTTATTTAGTAGTTTTTATCTTTCGTTATTTAATGTTTTATATCTTTCATTTGTTTATCCATGCTCTTCTATTTGTTTATAATTTTTATGTTTGCTTTAATATAGTTATTTTATTATTTGTATCATTCGTTATTTTATATTATTCTTTCTTTAATTGTCTATATTAGTATTAATTGTTAATATGATTTGTAATTATGGTGAATTGCTATTTGGAATGTATGTTGTAATGTATTAATGCAATATTTTACTCAAATCATTTTTAATAAAAAATGCGCTTTGACTAAATTGTCACATTTTATTCAAAAGTTTTTTTTTTTTACGGCGATACTTAATATTTGGAGGGCTTCGAGAAAAATTGTACTCTAACTCACTGAGTTTCAATTTTTCTCGTTGAACTTAAGAAATCAAGTATCCATTTTTGAAATCAAAATTCATAAGTTTCAACTCAAAACTTATTCTCGAGAATTCGAGATGTCGTGTCCTAACTTATTGGATATGATGTCTTGTGTCTCGAGGTAAGAATTATTTTACAAATAAAGGCAAGCTTAGTTTCGAAGTCTTGAAATGTTGTATCCTAACTCATTGGGTGTGACATTTTATTTCTTTAAGATAAGTGAGTCTTGGTCTACTTTCAAATAAAATGATCGTATTTTAAACTTTTCAGATTTTCGACATAAAGATATAAGTTTATCAATTAGGTACCAATTTTTGGGCGTTACGAGGGTGCTAACCCTTCCTCGTATGTAACCGACTCCCGAACCCGTTTTCTTGAAATTCGTAGGCCAAAATCAATATTTTAAAACAAAAATTATTTTACAAGGTGATCCGATTACACCAAAGCAAAAAAAAAAAAAAAAGATCTGTGGCGACTCCCGTTTTCGTTTTTAAAAGTCGATCTTCGTTTTTTTAAAAAAATAAAAAATGGTTTCGACAACTTTGAAATATTAAGTTTGATCTACTCGGTAGATCTTTAATATTCTTATTTCTTTATCTTTGTATTAGTTGCTTTTCATTTAAGTTTATTAAGATTAAAAACCAAAGCTTTCATCATTTTGTTCAAGTTTACATTAATGGCTTCCATAGTTGTTTTTTTTTTTCATGTTTGTTAGCTTTAATATGATAATAGGTAACAAAACCCTAGGGGGTTGGTTGATGGGGGATATGAGTAAGCTGAAATTTTTGGACAAAGGACTAAATCGTAACAAATTAGACTAAATTGAATAGATCTAAAAACTTAAGAAGTGACGCCCAAAGGGAATATATAGGCAAGTGAGATTAGAAGGTAATCTTGTTACACACCCGTTCATTAGTCCCGGATTAATCGGTGAGATCAGTAGATAAATCGGAGCTAATTTGTATAAGTCAATAAAATTGAGATTGGAAGATAAAATGTAAGTCACTTAATAATTTAAACGATTTAAGTCCCTTGTTCGAGGACCGATCAACCACATTGAAATCAACCAACCACCATTAGTTATTTGTTGGGTAACTCCTTAGTTTTATACTCTTTTCAATTTAGTCCTTAGATTAGCATATTTAATTTTCTTGCAATATTTTCTAGTTATGAATTGTCGTACTATAAAATCGTATCAGTAGCTGCTTAGACTCTATCATGTATGCTATTTATCACTTAATCGCCATCTCCTTTGGGTTCGATCCTTGGAATACTCTAGTGTTCCATTGTACCCTTATAAGTATAACAACTGACATGTACATTTGCAGTAAAACCGTGCTTTAAAAATCATTTTATAAATTCGTTGTTTTATGCGCACCGCGAACTTGAAGCTTGAGTTGCAATGCGATGGGCTTTTAAGGCAATGGATCCATCCCAACACGATAGAAGAAATGTATAATTCTCCCAATGTTATCGCATCACCGTCAACTGAAATATACCTTTGAGCTTTCATAATGTCCACCTCAAACACAAACACAAATAAATTGATCTCCCCATATTTCCAACCCTACAACCCAAAGAATACCTTAACAAAACCCTAAAATGCATTAACTACCCTAAAAAACCCCTAAACCTGGCTGAGGAGATAAAAGGTGAAAACACGTCCAAAATCGACATATTCTAGTAAATATCACAAAAATCGACCTATTCCGTCCATTTTTTAAGTTGACATTTTTACCTAATTTAGTCAAATAAATGAGTAGATAATGATAAATTAGAGTTAAAAGGGACAAATGAAGCTAAATAGAATTTGAAAAATACTATTATTTATATTATTAAATTATTTGTACTTTATATAGAATATTTATAAATTAAAATATTTTTAAAATAAAATAAATTATTTTAATATAATAATATTTGACTTAATTCAAGTTAATTTAATATTAAAATTAATTTATTCATGAAAAGATTTTTCAAAAATAACTTATGGTTATCAAAATCAAAATCAATTTAAAAAAATGTTTTATTGACCATAAATTATTTTCTACCGCCTAAACTATTATCAAAACATGGTACAACACGTGTTCCATAAAAATAGCTACTTTTGTTTATCTCAGATTATATTTTAGTCATTTATGTTTGAAATGTTATGTTTTATTCACTTATGTTATCATTTTGTTACGAAGTGGTCACTTTGCCGTTAAGCTCCGTTATCTCCCTAACAACAATCCCACGTAGCAGTCCAAAAGAGTTTTAAATACTAACTTGGATGTCCAACTGGGACGAGAATAAGTTTTTAATTAAATAAATTTAATTAATTAAAAATTTTAAATCAATTACACATTGAACTGGAAAAGAAAAAATCATTAGTCTCTTTCTTCTTTTAGTTTTCTTTCTCATTTTGAACGAAAAAACTATTCTCATCTCATTTGGACATACAAGTTGATATTTAAAACTCATTTGGACTGCCATGTAAGATTGCCATTAGGGAGGTAACGGAGCTTAACGACAGAGTGGCTGCTTCGTAACAAAATAATAATGTAAGTGACTAAAATATAACATTTCAAAAATAAAAAACTAAAATATAATTTAAAATAAACAAAAATAACTATTTTTATAATTTATCTTTTTTAAATTTGATATATTTTTAGGATATACTATACTAAATCGGAAGTCCAAAAAACCATTATTTATTTGCCTTTCACCATCAAAGAAAGTTTTTTGCTAAAAATAAGGAAAATACGCGTTGTCGGCACTAGATTTTCCGTTGCGTGTCTCATTGTAATTTGTACCTCTTGAATTTCCTTTTTTGAATTTCCGTTATTCATCTACTTCATTCATTTTAATGTCTTTTTCTTTGAAACCGTAGGTTTTGCTTTATTATATATTCCATTAGGGATTAATATTTCGAATTATATTCACCAAAAAAATAATTTCGAATTATTCAAATTTTGCTCAAAAGAATTTATCGTATATTGTCTTAAAAGGTTAATAGACATTAAGATATATTTTAAAGACCATAGTTAAAACGCGAACTATTTAATTAAATTGACCTTTGCAAAAAAAAAAAAAAATAAAATGATCTACAATTATTTGAGACCCTCCAAGAGAAGTACTAAAATTTTTGAAGTAGATAAGGGAATGAGTATAAGTATTTCTCAGTCTTATTCTATGTAATTTAGTATATTAATGTTTTATTTCACCAAAAGAAATATTACTTCAAAATTAGAGATTAAAATTCCAAAAATCATAACACCCAAATCAATGAAAAATTCAAAAAAAAAATCTATGAAATATTTAATTTTGGTCGAGTTTAACAATAGTTTGGAGATTCAAGAATTTTCAGATGGATCTATAATTCAAATGAAATACTACCAAACAGTGAAAATCAAGTTTTGTGAAAAATATAACTGTTAATGTCCGGTAATAATGGTCAGGTATACCTTCTTTTATTCTTTTTTCACTTTATTTGATTTAAATTATAATTCAATTTTCCAATTTTTGTTAATTCCAGAAGAATTAAAATGGATAGAACCAAAAATAAAAATTGCAATACTAAATAAATAACACAATTAATTTAATTTAATTTATAGAAAAAATTAAATAGTCTAATTAATAAGTTGAATTTTGACAAGACAATTCTTAAATTAAATCTACAATTAGGGTGTAAATGAGGCGTAAATTACCTAAGTTTGACTTAAAAAAGAAACTCAAATTTAATTAGGTAATTATTAAGTTAAACTCTAATTTGAATGGTTCGAGCTATTGATTAAGTTGAATTTAAGTTTAGTAATACTCAACTCTAATAGCTTAAGTCTTAACAAATTTTTATTTTTCATATATATATTAAATATTTTATATTATTAAATTATGTTATTACCTTTATTATATTATTTCCACTAAACTTAATTATTAAACTCAAACTTGAATACCTGCTAACTTAATCAAATTGGAACTTGAGTCCAAATAACTTGATTATATCCCTGATTAAATCAAAGCTTAAAAATAGATTTTTTGTTAAACATGAGTCAAACTTGCCGATATTTGAACTTAGCTATTGATTACACTCCTATATTCAACATAACCAAGCAACATTTTTTTTTTTTTATGAATTCCAAAACTCAAATCAACGAAATTTTGTAAAGTTTGATACTTAATTGAAGAATCATAGTAATATCTCAACTTATTTCTGTACTAAAATTAAAAATTATGGATAGATTTTATTTTTATTATTACATTTTGTTATTTTTATTTTGTATTTATTAATTTTAATCTTTGTACATAACTTTAACCAAAATTTTAAAGAAATAAAATAGAGAGTAATTTGAAATAAACAATATTCCTTATTTCTAAACTTTAAAATTGTTTTATTTTTTCTTTAAAAAAGTTGTATTTTATAGAAAAGTTAATTTTATTTAAATATAAAATTTAGAAAAGAGTCGAAAATTGGGTAAAAGAGAATTAGCAATCCTCAATTACCTTTTAAGCTCTATAAAAGAAAATTTGTTTCTTAAATTTCTATTTGTCTAAAATTTTGGTTAACAAAATTAAAGAAAAATACACAATAAATGTCACATCCCAAAAATTGAGTTAAAAGAAATTGGATTCATAAAATTAAAAGTGGTCACGCTCTGATTTTTTACTTTAGATTGTGAAAATTTTATCAAGTGAGTTAATTTTGTTTAGTGGTTAAGTGTTGTGCTTGTATGTGAGAGGTTTTAGGTTTGAATCTTTCTCCTTATTTTTTTTTTTTTGCTATTTTTGCCCAAACCATTATCTTTGAATTTGTAGCTTAATTAATATTTCTGCACAAGTTATAATAGAATGAGTTTATTTAGTGGTAAGGTGTCAGCCTATCTAGAGGTTTTGTGTTCGAAATCTTGTGTGTGTCAAGTGATCTTGTGTGTGCCAAGTGAAAAAATTATCTTTATTTTAAATTCCGGAGGACCTTATAGGTTGTTAGTTATCAGATTTAGTGGGGGTAATTGGTAGTTTTGTTTAACTAAAAAAATATATGTTTTTCAAACTCTCTCCCCACTTCCATCGTCCATTCCTCCTACCCTCCCCATTACCTATATCTTTTTTTCTCTTCCACTTGTCTGTTTACAGAATTTTCTCTGATGTGTTTCTCTTACATTTTCTTTTGATTTTTCTTTTGTTTTCAACCTTATTGTCCTTCTTTTTGGATTGTTTCAACTCTATGTTATCGCCATTTTCGGTAAATATGGCTGATTTATCTTTTAGTAAGATTGTGATATTGTTCTGTTCCTTATGGTGGTAAGGGGAAAATGTTAGTTGACGGGTTAGTGTCAATTTTTGATTGATTTTGTGATTTCAATAGGTGATATATAGCTGTGGACCGAATGATTTTCTAGTGAATTAGTTATTGTTGGGTCGCTGCTTCATTTTAAGGTAAGTGAATTTATGTCGTGTTAGGGGTTGAATTTTTCCGTGATAAGTTTGATTGTCTTTGATTGTATCGAATTAGTGAGTCGGGTTTGGTAAATCGTGCTGATTAATTTTATCTTAATTGTTGTTCTAAGGGGCTGGAAGTGTGCCGTAGCGTCTCGTACTAGAACCGATCAAGTGTGTGAAACTAACCCAAAATCTCGCTCGAAACACAAGAAAATTGCAAAACATGGGTTGTTTTTAAAATTGTTCAGTGCCACACGACTGTGTGTCAGGCTTTGTGGTAGGCCGTGTGGAGCATACAGGCTAAGTTTTTGAGTTGTGTAGGTCACATGGTTGTGTAGGCCTTTTGGGCCAATTTTGAGGCTCGATTAAGGGATTTGGAAATTGGGTTCGTGGGCATTATGTAGGCCCAAAAAAGCATAAATTTCAGTAAACAAACATGGGTAAGTATAGTAGGTATGTTAAATAAGTTATGATAAGGATAATAATGTGTTATGTTTTGCTATAAGTAGGCATGTGAGTTAAGCATGACTGTTTTGTAAACCATGTGTGTTATACTTATTCTATTATATGTTTTGATAAGCTATTCTATTCGATTATGAAATATGAACATATGATATTATTATTTTGCATATGCATTAGGGTGGGTTTTGATGTTGGAGGAAGTGTTTTCAGGCAGTATTACTGCATTTTTGGCGGTTAAATTGCAATATATGTTTGGCAGCTCAGCTCCACCATTATGAATGGCATAACACCATGACCCGATGTGATTGGATGGATGGACTATTGTAATCCTAACTGATGTGATTGGTTGGACGGAGTTGGTGTGTAGCGGATTGAGATAAGATCTCTGTGTGTATTTGTTTTGGTCTAATATGACATTCTGTTCTGATATGATGTATGAGTTTCTAAAAACTTGACAATCTAGTCTGATATATGTTTATGAAAATATGATATTTCGATCCGAAATATGTTCCAGAAATATGACATCAATTTCTGATATAAGTTTTTCGTAATGCAACATATTGATATTATATTTGTACATTATAAGTAAATTTTGTAATGACATTTACATATGTGCTTGTTAAATAAAGTTTTGTTAATAGGCCAAGTCACACACTAGGCTTCTAGCTCATTCATTTGTTTAATATGTTCAGGTTAACTTCTGACTTAGGACTAGGCCGTGTGCGGGAGCTTGGATTGGTTTTATGCTTAAGTTGGTTTGATTATTTTCAGTTAATTAAGTTTTTTTTTGGTCTTTTAATTTTTGGATTAAGTTTTCGGTTTTGGCTTTGTTTTGGGCTTGGTTAGATTTTTGTTTTATTTGTCAATATTTGATACTTTCTAACATAAAACTATAAAATCATACTAGTTAATAAAAAAATAGATTTTGATTTTCAAAACTAAAACTCTGATAATTTTTTCGCTGCAAGATTAAGTAATCACTTAAGTATTTTCTGTAAATAAAATATATGGTTTTTAACGAATGATTATCTTAATATTGAAAATGATCTGCCAGCGTTAATACTTTTAAAAATGTGTGATTTTGAATTTGAATTCTGGGTTTTAAATCAAAATTTTCGAACTTTTGTTTTTTTTTCAAATCATCTATGAGAGTTTTTGCCCAAATTTTTTGTTTCGAAACATGCATTGAGTTTGATTAAAACAAAAGCTTTGAACGAGTTGATGTAATTCTTCAGTATTCGGTCATAACTTCTAGGTTGGGTTTGGGGTGTTATATTTAGTGATATCAGAGCTATGTTGCAAAACTCGGGTTGTGAGTTTTGGCTTCCAAAATTTTCTATATGGAATTGTTTTAATTCAACATTTGGAATTTTGGTAACATTTTTTATGTCTGGTTATAAAATGTGAATATGAGACTCTGACGTCGATCCAAGTAAGTATGTATACTTTAGTTAACTGTACTTTAGTTACTTTTACTTTAGTACTTCAGTAAAATTATTAGATTTAGAGACTATAAAATAAGACATCTTTACCTTAAGATAAGTACATCGATTAAACTTTAGGCTTAAGGTTTGAACATAAACCTAAGCTAAATTTTGGGACTTCTGAACCATAGAAAAATATGATAAGTTTTTGAGGTATTTATGATTGTGGTGTGTGAGGATGTGGTGGACGTGGTCAAATAGCTAACTTCAAGTCCTCTTCTTCGGGCAGCGTACACAATTTCAAAATTAGTGATAATGTGGAGACACTTGTTTTTGAGGGTGATAATCAAGGAAACTGGGGACAGTGTTGTGTCCCAAGAGTTCGCAAGAGATTTACAAAGGGTCGTTGGGACCCAATCTATATCTGTGAGTCAAGGGTTTGTGGCTGAACGACTTTGGTCAAATGAGATCGAGTAAGTGGAAGAGATTAATCGCTTTGAGAGCGAGGAAAATGGAAAGGAATAAGTACGAACTAATAGGAGTTCTGGTCCTGTTGACTTGAATTGTGATCTAAGAAAAGGACAGAATAGTTAAGCCTCAGTGGGTTGGGGTAGTTGTGAACATATGTTAGGCTTAAAATTCTATTTTTGTAATAGGTGTCGTGTAGGCGAATATTAGTAGAAAACGAGAGCATGTTTTAGATGTGTATCTATTGAGAATCGTGTTAGGGATTGCTCACGACATTCTCTTAATCGGTTGCAAGCTTCGACTTAGAGTGGGAATCGGAGACTGGTTTGTGCAATTAGGTGTCAAGAGGATCGAGACGCATCTGGCAGCAATCGGTACATTTGCAACTTATGTCAAATGTACCTTTCATTGATTAAGTGTTTGATTGTCATTGGAGATTTTGAGACTTTAGGTTTGCGGAATCGTTAGTGCTATTTCTGTAAAAAGTTTCTAGAGACAATTCGAGTTATTGAGTAAGGAGTTCGTTAGAAATATTGTCTAGATTGGGAGTGAAATATGTTGAAAAATGGGTTTGAAAAACGCAACGGAAAATAAATTTTGGGAAAAACTAGAGTTTTAATTTTTTTTTCCAAAATAAGATCTTGGTTGTGATATCTAAAGTAATAAACACTTAATCAAAATTTTACCTTTTCGATTCGCCTAGGATGAGCACTTTGACCGAGTAGTCTTCTCTGCTATTCTCAAGCTCATGTCTGCCGAGTGTGGGCTCGCTTCGAATCAGAAAACTTTTCACAAAAATTACTAGTGGGGTAATTTTGTAATTTCTCTAAACTTTTGGGTCAAGTTGTAAATTAGAAAAATATCTCTAGAAATTTTCTTGAATAATCTCTTCAAGGGATTTTCTCTCTACAACTTTATCTTGAATTCAAGTGTGTAAATAATGACCTAAGACTCTCTTTATATACATAGAGTTTAGTGAGTTCAACTATGATTAAACTTAATCACTTTAATATTAAATTTAATCTAATATTTATTAAATATTGGATTAAATTTAATATTAAATCTTATTAAAATAATAGAATTGTTATCTAAGATAAACATTAAATTAAAATAATCACTTTAATATTAAATTAATAAAATACTATTAAGATAAGTATTAAATTAAATTTAATATTAAACTATTAAAATAATATTATTTTTAGAATAATTAATCTGAAATCAAATTCTATGGAAGAATTCCAGTATGAGTGTAACTCTTTCACTACTCAACCATTAACGACTAATGGTTGCCAACTACTGGGAAGTCACCGTTGTAGCCACTAGCACAGCCGTGTCTGATGATGCAAGTGTGACACCCTTATGATACCTCGAGTTGGTTCGGCTATTGCTGGTTTGGTCCGGGTCAATGGTGACCCGATCGGTCCGGTCTAGCCACCGATTGGACCATTGGTTCAGTTCGACTAGTTTTTGGGTCTTGGTCTCGGTCTTGGGCTCTCGGCCCAATTTATGATCTCAGGTCTAATTTTCAAGTTTAATTACCTATTGGGCCAATTGTCTGATTTGAAAATTAACTTCCAAAAATATCATATTAATTTTAATTGATTTGATTAATTTAATTTTACTTTATCAAAATTAGTTTTTTTCAAAAATCATTTAGATTTTCCAAATTAATTTTTTAAGAAAATTCTTTAATCAAATTCTCTAGTTGAACAATCACGATCACCTAATTTAATTCCACATCAAATAAACTGACTCAATTAAATTATTCCCAAAGTCGTAGAATTTTCTTTTGATTCAATTGCAGTCCGGTCGAGCTTTTGTTGAGCTAACAGATGGACAAATCAGACATATATAATTAGGCTTTAGTGATTGTAATTATGTCCAGAAGTATCGTTCCGATAATTCATAATCAATTAATCATGGAGTGAGTCCAAAAGAAGTACCATGATTGAAAACTCCTTGTTTTATACTCTTTACGAAAACAATTCATCCAACTGCTTTGTCCAATGACCTCGTCATGTGTATGTTACCCTCTTATGATAACTTTGATTCCTTTGAGTTAAATCCATTCACTGAATACAATAATATTTTATCTCATTGTCAACATTGTGCCTTCTTAATGATTAATATGATCACTTTTAACAAATGACTGTGATAAATTACTATTTTGAGAGTAAACAACTCGTAGTCACGTTTCATATTTATCAATCCACACAATACCAATAAGAGAATATCATTAACTCTTTAATTGAGCTATTAATTCCACTATTGCTAGTAAAACCATGCCAAACACAAGTCATGTACCCAACATATCGGCTATGGGCTCGATCATCTTTAGAGCATAAGCCTCCACTTATATCAAAGCACATGAGTTGCATATGTATGGTCAGTGACTAACTCAGGATTTAGGTAAATCATGCCGTGAATGCAGAAGTGAATTAATTCACAAATGGATTCAAAATTAATTCATCTTGGGTCTAATCCGATAGCCAAGACTAGCCATCTCTCCAATTAGAATTGTAGACGACATAATAATCATTCTCAGTATCTGAATCAAATGCTCATTTTGATTCTTTTATGAGATTATGGACTCATTTAGATTATCTAATGAAATAAGTTGTCTTTCTTGCAATGTAAACGTTTTTTACAATGCCACTTATCTTTAGTTTTACCTTTAGACAATCAATGATCTAATATTTGCTTGTCACAATTTCGCTATGCATGCAAAATATAAGATAAATACAAAAGACATAATAGTGAAATATGAAATTGATTTTATTTATTTATTTATTCATCGTTCAAATAAATAGAAAACAATTATGTGTTTATTACAATTTGGTTCAGTGGTTAAGTGTTTTACTTGTGTGTGAGAGGTTATGGGTTTGAATCTTTCTCCTTGAATTTTTTTTTTTTTGTTGCTTTTTTTGCCTAAACCTTTATCTTTGAACTTATAGTTTAAATAATATTCCTGTGCAAGTTATGATAGAATGGGCTTGTTGGTTCAGTGTTAAAATGTTAGCTTGTCCAAAGGTTTTGTGTTCGAAAGCTCGTGTATGCTGTAACATTCCAAAATTTACGGATATCAGAAAAGTACATTTCGGATCACTGTTTCCGTATCATAAATATTTCTAATTATGGATAGGTGAATTAGCTTGAATTAAGGTTAATTTAGTGTAAGGACTAGATTGAATACAGCGAAAAAGTTGAATTGTAGAATCAAGAAAAGTTGAAGGACTAAATTATCAATTAAGCCATAGGTGCCAAATGTATGGTAAAAATTAAATACATATGTAATAAATATTATACATACATTTCTAATACATGCATGTATTTACTTATTATTTAAGTTAATAATAATTATTACTAAAATATAATATAATAATATAATAAAACATAACATTAAAATAAAAGAAATAAAAGATAGAAAAGAATTAAAAAGAACAAAGTAAGAAACGAAAATAGAGAAGGGAAAAAAGAAAGAAAAAAGAAAAGAAGGAGAAATAGGGTTTTAAGATTCCAAGTTCAATTAGTAAGTAAATTTAGCCCATTTTCTTGTAATTTTGATGTTTTGGAATCCTAGAACAAAATGCTACTTGATTTATGGGGAAATTTTGTAAGTTAGTTGATTTTAGATGAATTTTATGTTGAATTAATTGAACAATTAGGGGTTAAATTGATAGAATTTCAAGTTAGAATTGAAGAAAGGATTGAATTGTAAAACAAATAATAAATTTTGAGTAATAGGGATTAAATTGAAACAATTTTGAAATTAGGGTTTTATGATAAAATTAGGAGTTGAAATTAGTTTAAAATGAAAATTTAATAAAGATATGGAATTAGTTTCAGATAAATAAAGTTAGTATTGGTTAAAGACTAAATTGAAATTTAGACAAAAGTTGTTTATACATTGAAATATTTAATGTTAAATTGTGTTGTATTAATGATTTTCAATTATTCTAAATTCCATAGCTAACGTTGAGCCGGAGACCTTGGCTAGGAAAGGAAAAGACAAAGTTAACAAGGGCGTTAAAAATACTCGGACTGTGTGAGACACAAGGCTTATACTTGGGTGTGAGGTTAGGCCATATGCCCCTTGCAATTTTAATTTTCCAAAATAGAATGCTCAGGTTTTGCTACACGGGCAGAGACACGTGTATCTCAGCCATGTGAGGAACATGGCCTGGTACATGGGTATGTGCTTTGGCCGTGTGAAATACACCTAATTTTCTAAAAATAAATTGACCACACAACCTAGCACACGGGCATGTGGTTTGTCCGTGTGAGGTAAGTTAGAGAGCATATAATAGGACACGACCTGAAGCACGGGCATGTTTTAGGGTCACACGGGCGTGTGAGCCCTGTATTTAAGAAAGATTTTGAAATTTCATGCAAAATTTCTTGAGCACTCAAATTGGTCCCGAATCACTTCCAACATGTATTATGGGTCTTGAGGGCCCATAAAAGGGACATTATGATTGTATTACAATATGTATGTTATTTATTTGTATAAGGTTCGTAATATTTTAGAAAGGTCCGGTAATGCTTTGTAACCCTATTTTGGTAACGATTCAGGGTTAGGGGTTTACATATGCAAAGTGAAAAAATTGTTTTTGTTTTGAATTTTGGAGGACTTGATAGGTGGTTAGTTATCAGATTTAGTGGGAGTAATGAGTAGTTTTGTTTAATTAAAAATATCTATTTTTTCCCTAATTTTGTTCCCACTCATACCATCCATTCCTCCATCTTCCCCATTACTTATTTCTTTTTTCTTTTCCACTTGTCTATTTACAGAATTTTCTCTGATGTGTTTCTCTTAGATTTTCTTTTGATCTTTCTTTTGTTTTCAACCCTATTGTCCTTCTTTTTGGATCGTTTCAACTCCGTGTTGCTGCCATTTTCGATAAGTATGGCTGATTTGTCTTTTAGTAAGATTGTGATATCGTTTTGTTTCTCATGGTGGTAAGGGGGAAAGTGTTAGTTAACGAGTTAGTATCGATTTTTGATTAATTTTGAGATTTCAATAGGTGTTAGCTGTGGAGCGAGTGATTTTCTAGTGAATTAGTTATTATTGGGTCGTTGCTTCATTTTAAGGTAAGTGAATTTATGCCGTGTTAGGGGTTGAATTTTTTCGTATTAAGTGTGATTGTCTTTGATTGTGTCGAATTAGTGAATCAAGTTTGGTAGATTGTGCTGATTAATTTTATCTTAATTGTCGTTCTAAGGGGATGGAAGTGTGTCATAGCGTCTTGTATCAGAATCAATCAGGTGTATGAAACTAACCCGAAACCTCGCTCGAAACTCGAGAAAATTGTGAAACATTGGTTGTTTTTGAAACTGCCCAGCGTTACACTGTTGTGTGCCAAGCCATGTGGTAGGCCATGTGGAGCACACGACCGTGTGTAATTAAGTAGCTTGTATGCTAGACTTTGTGCACCACACAGCGTTATGTTTTGCTATAAGTAGATACGTGAGTTAACCATGACTATTTTTTAAAACCATGTGTGTTATTCTTATTCAATTATCTGTTCTAATAAGCTATTCGATTTGATTATGAAATATGAACATATGATACTATGATTTTGCATATACATTGGGGTGGGTTTTGATGTTGGAGGAAGTGTTTTCAGGCACTATTACTGCATTTTTGGTAGTTAAACCGCAATATATGTTTGGCAGCTCAACTGCACTATTATGAGTAGCATACCATCACGACCCAGTGTGATTGGATGGATGGACTCTTGTAGTCCTAACTGGTGTGATTGGTTGAACGGAGTTGGTGTGTAGCGGATGGGGATAGGATCTGTGTGTGCATTTGTTTTAGTCTGATATGACATTCTATTCTGATATGATGTATGTGTTTCTAGAAACTTGACAATCTGGTCTGATATATGTTTATGAAAATATGATATTCCGATCCGAAATATGTTCCAAAAATATGACATAATGATCTGACATAAGTTTTTGGTAATACAACATTCTGATATGATATTTGTACATTATAAGTAAAATTTTGTGATGACATTACATATGTGCTTGTTAAATAAAATTCTGTTAGTAGGCCAAGTCACACCTTCTAGCTCATTTGTTTGTTTAATATGTTTTAGGTTAACTTTCGAATTAGGACCAGATGGCGTGCGGGAGCTCGAATTCATTTTTCGCTTAAGTTGGTTTGATTATTTTTAGTGAATTAAGTTTTTTTTTTGGTCTTTTGATTTTCGGATTAAGTTTTCAGTTTTGGCTTTGTTTTGGGCTTGGTCTAGTTTTTGTTTTATTTGTCGATATCTGATATTTTCTAACATAAAATTGAAAAATCGAACAAGGTAAGAAAAAAATGGATTTCGATTTTCAAAACTAAAACTCTGATAATTTTTCCACTGCAAGATTAAGTAATCACTTAAGTATTTTCTATAAATAAAATGTATGGTTTTTAACGAATGATTGTTTTAATATTGAAAATGATCTGTCAATGTTAGTACTTTCAAAACGCGCGAATGTGAATTTGAATTTTGGGTTTTAAATAAATGTTTTCAAACTATGGCTTTTTTTCAAATCATCTATGAGAGTTTTTGTGAAAATTTTATGTTTCAAAACATGCACCTAGTATTATTAAAACAAAAGCTTTGAACAAGTTGATGTAATTCCTCAATATCAGATTATAATTTTTATGCCAAGTTTGGGGCGCTAGAATAAGGGAAAAAAAAATTTAAGATGTGAAAATTTAGAAGCGGGGCAGGGAATTGAGACTCAATTAAGAGGCAGACTCCTGGACGAAAAACATTCGGAAGGCACTAAAAGTGCCACGCAATTGGGGTAAGGGAAATCTATTCGTGTTGGGGGACCTTCACTTGGTGGCCTATGCAAACAGGATTACGTAATATTGCTTGTGGACGCAGGCACCTGCGAATTTAACCGAGGGGCGTGTATTTTGCTTTTGCCACACAATTTCTTTCCTTTTCTTCTTTTAACAAAAAATAATGAGGGATTATGATCTATGTTCGGTATCGCTATAAATAAGAACATACTTCTAGCTTCGAGGAACATAGCAGCTGATAGTGGTAGTGAGCAATCTGATACCGAAAAAGAGATTAAATGGGGGTGCAAAACAAAGCCAAAAAGCCTCATGTTTTGATCTTTCCATTCCCTGGTCAAGGTCATATTAACCCCATGCTCCAATTCGCTAAACGCTTACACTCCAAAGGCGTCAAAGCTACCCTGGTATCCACCGTCTTCCTCTCTAAGTCCTCGTTTTTCGATTCATCCGCCTCCATCGATCTTTGCACCATATCTGACGGCTTCGATGAAGGCGGGTTTGAGCAGGCGGATACCCCTGATGCCTATCTCTCAACTTTCTGGGACGTAGGTCCAAGAGCTTAGCAGCTTTAATCAAGAAACTTTGTCATACTGCTCATCCTGTTGATGCCCTTGTCTACGATACTATGTTGCCTTGGGCACTTGATGTCGCGAAGCAGTTTGGGATATCACCGGCCGCGTTTTTTACGCAATGTTGTGCCGTTAACAGCGTGAATTACCATGTTTATAAGGGATACCTTCAGCTGCCACTCCGAGGATCTCATGTTTCTCTTCCAGCAATGCCTCCGCTTCATGTTTCGGAGTTACCATCTTTTGTTGCTATTTATGGATTGCATCGGGCTTGGCTTGATGTGCTTGTGGATCAGTTCTCCAACATTGACGAAGCTGATTGGGTGTTTTTCAACCATTTTTACGAATTGGAGCCAGAGGTATAGTGCGTATTTCTTTTAACACCAAACATTTATCGGTTGCTAGCTGCCAACCATTTCGATTTGCTTTATCGTGGATGTTCATGCAATGATTGGCGATTGTGATTATTATGTTCTTAACTGAATTTTTTTGTGGCAAACAGACAGGTCAGCAAGTTCAGATGGTGATGTTTTTGGATTATTTTTAATTTAGCTAGTTTGTGTTCGGATTTTTTGGACTTAGTGTTCTTGACTTGAATCTTCTCAAATTTGAATAACCATTTCGGGATCAGTTTTTTGGAGCTCGAATTATTTTAGCTTCAAATAAATTTGGGATGGATTGATGGCTAAAATACATAATAGGTTTTTATACTCTTTATGAATTTAGAATTTAGTTTTTGTAGTTTTATTTTTATGAATTTAGTATTTTAAATTCAAATATAGTAATTAGTACTGTTAATTTTTTGGTGTGACATTTTAGAAATAAAAAAATACTCACTTAATAGCAATATAACTAAAAAAATATTGTAATGAGTTTGAATTTCACAAAATAAGTTTAATAATATTAACAATTGGATTTGTGATTTGAGATGTAGAGGACTAAATACCTAGACATAAAAATATAAGTACTAAATTTTAAATTTATGAAGAGAACATAGACTTATGACATATTTTAACGGATTGATTTAGTCTAATTCAAAATTTAAAATTTTTAAGTTAAAATATATTTTTATTTCAATTTAGTTGTTAATTTTATTTATACATAATGATAACACAATCCAAATTCATTCAATAATTTTTTTATATAAAACCTATCATATTACATTAAATTATATTATAAGTAATATTTATGATATTTTATATTTATAAACACTGTTAATATCATTATATGATATGTTTATAATGTTTTTTTTTATATTTTATATCTTTCATGTTCGTTTTACGGTTTATGTTCGAGGTTCGTGACTGACTCTTTTTATAGTGTTGTCTTCAAAGTTCAAACCCATATTCTTTATATGAGAATACAATGTGCTTTACTGCTGCAACCAACACTTATTAGTATTATTTATAATATATATAAGTATGGGTTTGAGAAAAAATTAAACTAATAAAAATAACCTTTACTATAGTACTACATTGACATTTGAATATTTTTATTTTGTTACTAAATTTTGAATATCAAAAAATTATTTTATTAAATCTGTAAATCAAATTTATGCGGATTCTAAATATTGGCAATTTAAAATTAACTCAAACACATTTCCTATCTGAATTTAAAACATGTTACTTGCCGGTGAAGCATTAGCTTAATGGAAAGGTGAAACCCTAAATATAATGTCTCTAAATACAATTCCTACCGTACATGGGTTTGACTCCGTATTTATTTTATTGAGTTAGCCAAAGTTGAATTAGTTACTCATTTTAATACTCATAATGATGGATTTTAATTATAAATAATCGTTGTATAATTATAAGTCGTAACTTAAAAATAAAATTACAAAAATCATTTAAATGGGTTAACTTTGGACTCATGGATTTCTGTAAATATGTGATGGATTGGATGTCAAAATTTTGGAACGTGAAGGCAGTAGGACCGACGATTCCGTCTATCTACTTGGATACAAGACTCGAAAATGACAAAGACTACGGTATGAATATGTTCAAGCCAAATGTTACTGCTTGCATGAGTTGGCTAAGTGGAAAGCCAAAGGACTCGGTGGTATATGTATCATTCGGAAGCGTTGCATCACTAGGGATTGAGCAAATGGAGGAGATAGCTTGGGCATTGAAAGACCGAAATGGCTACTTCTTATGGGTCGTCAGGGAAACCGAGAAGGCCAAACTTCCACACAATTATATAAAAGAGACCTCACATAAGGGTTTGGTGGTGACATGGTGCCCTCAATTGGAGGTGCTGTCGCATGAGTCCGTAGGTTGCTTTCTCACCCATTGCGGCTTTAATTCGACTCTGGAAGCACTGAGTCTCGGAGTTCCGATGTTAGCATTGCCTCAATGGACCGACCAATGCACTAATGCCAAGTACATAGAGGATGTATGGAGAAACGGAACAAGAGCTCGTCCCGATGAGAAAGGGATTGTGAGAAAAGAGACTATCATACGGTGCATAATGGAACTACTAATGGAAGTTGGAAAAAAAGGTAAAGAGATTAAAAAGAATTCAATCAAGTGGAAGAACTTGGCTAAGAAGGCTGTTGAAGAAGGTGGAAAATCAGACAAAAACGTTGACGAATTTATAGCTAAACTAATTTGAGATTAGTATTTGCACGCAGGGTGACATCGTGGTAGTTCTCAAGTAATGGAAAGAAGACACTACATTCGCAGAAACTCCCGTGGCTATACTAGACAAATTTTGAAGACGAAATTTTTTAAAAGGGAGAATTATAAAGACCTAATTTTGTCAGTATTGAAAAAGATAATTTTTGAGCTGAATATATGAAATTTGACCATCTAAATATTTTTATCGAACAGTTTGAGCGTGTAAAGAATTAGAAAATACAAAGGTAAGTAATTAAATTAAAAATTAAATTTTGTTTTACTAATTAATTAGATAGAGTATCAAATAAATAGTAAAAAGACTAAATTATAAGGCGAGTAAATTAGGAAGAATTTAGTTAAAGGAAACTAAGAGAGCTTATTTTGCAAATTAATTAAGGGTCATGGAATGATTAAACCAAAATAAAAAATAGTTAGTGCTTAACAAATGTTAAAGTCTTCATTATCCACTAATGAATATTACAACATGATTAAGTAATAAGTAATAAGTTAATAATATAATCAACTTAATCACTTTGCTAATAATCTATCTATCTATATATATGGTTGAGTGGGAGAGAGAAAGATTATCATTCATCTTCTTCTCTTTTGCCGTTTGAAATAAAAGAAAAAGAAAGGAAAATTCTTCTACTTTCAAGCCATTGTCGAATCCAAAATTGGCCATTTAGGTGAGTTATTTCTTTTATACTTTTATAGATTCATGATAGTATGAGTTTGATTTAGATAACCTAAATGATAGATTGTTTATATCACATGATGTATTTGATTGTATTAGCTTGGGTATGTGAAGGGTATGTTAGATATTAGATTGGTGAGATTATGATTAAGTGAAAGTTTGGAGTTCGAAAAGGAAATTATAGTTGTGTACTTGTTAAAGACCAAATTGAATACAACGAAAGCTATTTGAAAATTTTGTTATGGATTGAAAGCTTGTGGTCCTTAGTGAATAAATACAAAGTCGAATTTTGATTTGATTGGATAAATAATGAGAAACGAGTATTTCAGATATTAAGATTAGAAAAAAAAAAAGATTTAATTGTAAAGTAGGCTTTTATATTTGGTTATTTGGCTATGATTAATTAGTTGTGAACCTAATACCATTTGTAAACAAAATTATCGAACATTGCTAACGATGAGGTCGAAAACTTGAGGTCAAGCTTTCGACTATTAATTGGTGAGTTCAATTAAGTCATTTTCTTGAAATTTTTATGTTTTTGAGGTCATGAGAACTTAATTTAGCGAGTCTATATACAAATTTGCAAAACTGTTAAAGTTTTTGAAAGTTTTCATTGTTGATTTATTGAAGAAATTGGTGTTAAATTGATACATTTTAAGCTTAGATTATGAAAAATGACTAAATTGTAATGTTTGGTTGTTAGATTTGTACATAAGAACTAAAGTGAATACATTATGAAATTGAGGTGAAATTTCAATAATAACAAGTAGTAGAGGGTCTATAATGAATGTAATTGAGGTCAATTTTCAAGTCGAAGTTCAAAATTGAAAGTTTTGACTATTTCAATTTTAGAGACTAAATTGAATAAAATGTAAAACTTTAGAGGCATCGAAAATGAAGTTTTATAGGTTCATTCAAATCATGATATAATGTATAAATGTTTGATATTGATGGAATGAATGAAATAATTGAATAGATCAAGAATTGGATCAAACCAGAGATAATTGAGGAAAAAACTAAAATTGTCTATTAGTCCTTGGAGGTTCAACTTGTTTGTTATTTTGACCTGATAAATTCATATGGTACTTATGTGCTTAAGTAATTATGTGTTTGATTTGTATATGTATGATTGATTATGGATTAACTGGTTGTAAATTGGTATGAAAGGTGAGAATTTGACTAAATTGTAAAATGATGGTTATAAGTGAAAATATGACTTGTGTGTGAAAAATATAAAGTTGGTAATGACAATATATATCATAAAGAAAAGAGAAATAAAATAAAGAACACACATATTTTACGTGAAAATC
The DNA here is from genome assembly GCA_025506655.1 of Gossypium rotundifolium. Classification (NCBI taxonomy): domain Eukaryota; kingdom Viridiplantae; phylum Streptophyta; class Magnoliopsida; order Malvales; family Malvaceae; genus Gossypium; species Gossypium rotundifolium. The sequence continues at coordinate 150,992,733 of CP106728.1, forward strand.
CTTTCGGGAAAAAAACCACGGGCAGAGGAGAAGAAAAATTCACTATGTCGAATTTGAACCATTATAAGAGGAATAGACTATGTCTATTTATAGGCTTGTAAAACCCAATTCTAATCAAAGTAAAAATATATTATGCTAATAAATGCTAAATATATTATACTCATAAATACTAAATCTTCTAGAAAGAAGATATATTTTGTTTAACTTGACTTGCAAGCAATATCTTAGAATTTGGGTCACACAACTCTAACAATCTCCACCTTGACACGAATTCTCAACAAACAAGTTCTTCATCGTGAACTCTCAACAAACAAGTTCTCCACCTCTTCCATAAAACCCCTTAAGGGTTTAACTTCAACAATGAACACCAACCAAGTCTAAGCAATGCTCAAACTGGGTTATAGGAAATGACTTAGTCATCATATCTGCAGGATTTTCATGAGTACTAATTTTGCTCACAACAATATCACCACGAGCAATGATATCATGAATCAAACTATGCTTCACAATTGGGGAGAACACATCTGTGAAGTCCACTCCTGGAATTTGACTGTAACCCTTTGCAACAAGCCTTGCTTTATATCTGGGTTCTTCAACTCTTGGAGTCCTTTCTTTATTTTTAAACACCCATTTACTGCGAACAACCTTTTTACCTTTAGGAAGTTTCACAAGATCCCATGTTCTATTTTGGTGGAGTGATTCCTTCTCCTCTTGCATAACAAACATCCACTTTTCTGAGTCTTCACAGCTAACCACCTCAAAATAATTAGACGGCTATTGGTTTGCATCTATATCTTCATTCACATTTAAAGCATAAGCAACTAGATCAGCCTCGGCATATTTCTTTGGAGGTTTAATTTCTCTTCTAGTTCTGTTTTTAGCGATAGAGTATTGTGGTGAAGAAGCAACTCTATTCTCAATTTTTTCTACTGGCTTGAGGAGTTGACTCTGTATTAATCTGATGCTCCACCTGCTTTTGATTTTCTTCATTGGTAGAGTCTTTAAGAGATAAGTTAGGACAACATCTCTGCTAATCACAACCTTTCTATTTTCAGGACACCATAATTTATACCCTTTTACACCAGCTTTATAACCAAGAAAAACACATTTAATGGATCTCGATTCCAATTTTTCATTATCAGCATGAGCATACTCAGGACACCCAAAGATCTTTAAATTAAAATAATTAGCAGGATTACCAGACCATACCTCTTGTGGAGTCTTTTTCTCAATGGCAACGGATGGAGATCGATTGATCAAAAAACATGTAGTAGAGGCTGCTTCGACCCAAAACAACTTTGGTAAGTTGGCATTTGACAACATACATCAAACCTTCTCCATGATCGTTCTGTTCATTCGTTCTGCAACGCCGTTTTGCTATGGAGTATGACGAACTGTCAAGTGTCTTACGATCCCTTTGACCTACACAGTTTATTAACTCATCAGAACAAAACTCTAAGCCATTGTCTGTGCAGAGGCATTTTATTTGTTTTCCCATCTATTTTTCAATCATAGTTTTCCAAGACTTAAATGTGGAAAACACATCGCTTTTCTGCTTTAGGAAGAATGCCCAAACTTTTCTGGAAAAGTCATCAATAAAAGTTGGCATATAATTAGCTCCACCTCTTGAAGGCATTCTTGATGGCCCCCACAGATCAGAATGGATATACTCCAACGTTCCCTTCGTGTTATGGATTCCTTTGGTGAATCGAACTCTCTTTTGCTTCTAAAAAAATGCAGTGCTCACAGAACTTCAGTTTGCAAATTCCTTGCCCATCAAGAAGTCCTATTTTGCTCAATTCTGCCATGCCATTCTCACTCATATGCCCTAGGCGCATATGCCAAAGTTTAGTAATATCATCTTCTGACGAGGAAGAAGAAGCGAAAGATGCATCACCAATAACAGTAGAACCTTGCAAAACATATAACTTGGCAGTCTTTCTCTGCCCTTTCATCACAACGAGAGAACTTTTGGAAATCTTCAAAATCCCACTTTCAGCTGTGTATTTGTACCCTTTTGAATCAAGAGTTCTTAATGAAATTAAATTTCTCTTCAATTCTGGAACATGTTGTATGTCACTAAGTGTTCTGACAACTTCATCAAACATCTTAACTTTAATTGTTCCAACACCTGCAATTTTACACGAAGCATTATTTCCTATCAAAATAACATATTCAGAGACTGTTTCGTAATTTGTAAACCAATCCCGATTGGGACTCATATGGAAGGTGGAGCCTGAATCAAGTATCCACTCCTCACTCATTTTAGAATTGTTGACAGAAGCAACTAGAAGTTCACCATCGCTGTAGTCTTCTACAACATCAGCATCACCAGAATTTTTTGGTTGTTTTCCCTTTTGATTCGCAGCCTCCCTTTTAACCTTGTTCTGTAGCTTATAGCACTCATATTTAATGTGCCCTTTCTTCTTGTAAAAGTTGCAAGTTTTACCTCTGTTTGAAGATTTTGATCTACCTTTAGATTTACCACGAGGATTCCATTCATGTGTCCTTCCACGATCATCATCAACATTCCGATCTTGTCTCCCACGAACAATGAGACCCTCTCTCTGAGAGTCGAGTTTAACCACAAGATGCTTCATCTTATCATACGAGGTCAAAGAATCATAAACCTCATCAACTATGAGAGACTCGCGGCTATATAAAATCGTGTCTCTGAAGGTTGAATTAGATGGGGCAACGAACAAAGTAGAATCAACCCTATATCTTTCTTATCATATTGAGACTCCATGGCCTCCAAGTTTGAGAGAATTTCTTTAAACACGCACCTTCCTCCAAACGATGAGCATAAAGACGTTGCTTCATATGCAACTTACTGGTTAGAGTTTTCGAATATATTTGTTCTAGCCTCTTCCATAATGCAGCGGCGGTCTTCTCCTTCATCAATCTTGCAAAATTTCGTTAGAAAAATGTAGACGTAATTTTGTTAACGCCTTTCGATCCTTGCGCTTCTTCTCTTCCTCCGTCAATGTCGAAGGCATCTTATCTACCCCTAGCAAGGCTTCCTCTAAATTCATCTGTGCTAGAACTGCCTACATCTTTATCTGCCACAATGTGAATCTAGTGTTGCGATCCAACAGTGAAATTTCATACTTCAAAGACGCCATTACCGTGATCAAGATGAAAAACCTGGAAGCTCTGATACCAATTTGTGAAAAATATAAATTCGGTAATGACAATATATATCGCAAAGAAAAGAGAAATAAAATAAAGAACACACAGGTTTTACGTGGAATCCCTTTCAGGAAAAAAACCATGGGGAGAGGAGAAAAAAAATTCACTTTGTCGAATTCGAACCATTACAAGAGAAATAGACTATGTCTATTTATAGGCTTGTAAAACCCAATTCTAATCAAAGTAAAAATATATTATGCTAATAAATGCTAAATATATTATACTCATAAATACTAAATCTTCTAGAAAGAAGATATATTTTGTTTAACTTAACTTGCAAGCAATATCTTAGAATTTGGGTCACACAACTCTAACATTGTGGAACTTAGTAAAGGTTAGGATACAATTGGCATGCCATAGGATTTTGTGCCTGCTAGTACGAGATTGATTACAGAGGATTATCGAGGTTCAACATTTGTTGCGAATACTCAAATACATGTGGCACAGGTTTAGCCCGAACGAGTAACCTAATGTCATTTTAAAGGTTTAGCTTGGATGAGTAACCTGACATGTATATATATACTTAGCTTGGACAAGCGAATGGAAGTGTCATTACAAAGGTTTAGCTCAAACAGATAACCTGACACAAATATACATAGCTCAGATAAGCAATTGGTGTGATGTAGCTACTTGTGTATCCGAGTCCATTGACTACGGTTCATCAAGTGAAACAGATTATATGAAACAAGAAACTGATGTTCAAATGGAAAAAATGTTCAATTGAACTTGAACAATGTATTTGAATGATTACTATGAAATGTATGCGATGAAATTATCCCTAGATTGAGTATGAATTTGAAATTGTTATCTAATATGTCATGAACTAGCATCGCATCATATGGTTTGATTGTGGCATAATATTCACCTTGTTGATGTCGTGAATTGTTATGTTCAACTAAACTATGCTAACATTGTGGTAGCTTAATGTATTTAACTAAAAGCTTAGGTAAGTTTTTTTAATGCTTATGAACTTACTAAGCATTTCATATGCTTATCCCATTTGTTTTCCCTTTTCCTTGTAAATTGTTGATTTGCCATAATTCATTGTGGCATATTAGAGACTTTTCAGCACTTAATGAGCTTGATTTCAAGTCATTTTATGTCAATTTTTTTCATTTTTTGTTTTAGTAGCTCAGACCTAATTATTAGGAAAATAAGCGTTTTTACATATTTTCTAGTGTTTCGACGACCCATTAGGCCAAATCGAGTCTCAAGAATGAATAACAGGCTATTTGAGTGTGCAAGGTGCCAATTTAGGCCCAAAAACACAAAGGACGATAGCCATGTTGCGACACAGGCATCCGATGTCGCAACATTGAAGTTCGAAGCGAAAAACAAAATCTTGGAACAAAATAGGCATCGGTGTTGCGACACTGGAATCGAGTGTTGCAAAACTGACTTCTGTGCAGGCAAAAATTCGTACGTGTGACAGTTGCAATTTTTAGGGAAATTAAGGGTCTTTTTCCAACGTAAAACCCTAATTAACATTATAATTGAAAGGACACTTTAGTCTATTGGATTTCCCCTAGTTTTTTTTGCCTATATATACAACATTATAACCTCATTAAAAGAGGGGAGTCGACCTAGGAATTCACCTTAGGGAGCCATCGAATATCATTTTCATACATTTAATTTTTAGTTTTCCTTAATTTATATTTTATTTTTCCTTATGTTCACTTAGTTGGAACTTTTCTATTCCAATGCGAATATGATTATGAGCAAAGATTATTTCGGAACCACACTTTAATTTAATTATTCATGAGCATTCACTTTATTCCCTTCTTTTTATTCCTGGATTGCTTGTGAATCTGCTTAAATTGCTAACAGTGAAAGTAATATCTGGTCTAGTATAGCTTATAAGATACATTAGACTGCTTATGACCTTTGCATATTCCACTTGGTCAACACTTTCACCTTTGTTTTTGAACAGATGTTGGCTTGTATCTATTGGAGTTCTTGTGACACCCCTATCCCGTATCCGTCGCTGGACTAGGGTTACAGGTATCACTAAATCAAGTACCAAGCCTATGCACTTCATTTGAAATAACACATACAAATTTTCATACCATTTCATAACATCATATGTGCACATTTATAAGTCAACAAATCTAAATGCATTCACGAATCAATTACACTTCACATGGAATTTTTATTTATTTATCAATAGCCGTATAGGCATTTGCATGGTACCAAAATGTTCATTACATTACTAGTATAAATGTTACTACCAACATACATCCTATTAAACATATGTTCCACCTTTGAATAAGTAATTTTCCCATCTCAATAATACAATAGAAAGTAACAATTACTATCTAATTATCACATGTTGAGGTATATACCAACTTCAAATTTCGAAACAAATTATTAACTAATAGTATATAACATAATTGGCAATGATCGTCTCATGTAAATGTACATAGAATTAAATTTATATTAACTAGACAATACGGCCATGAATTATTCATTCATACTCATTTATCGAACACTCATGTGTTCCTTCAAATAATATCTTAAATTACCAATGAACCAATTTCGTATCTAGTTCAATAGGAGAAGATTTCTAAACTAAACTTATAAGACATTCATAATCACTCATTTGCATTATAAGATTACACACCATACAAGTTTCGCATGTATGCACCTTTCAAAATGAACTTATGACAAGATCGATTTTACACATATAAAAGTAGTATTTCAAGTATATTCAACTACCTCAACTAGTAAAAAGGAAAGCCCTATTCGCATGGCTTTTACATAATATGTACAATATATCAAAAAGAATAGTTAAACCTATACATGCACACGATAAGCTATTATAGCTTAGTAAGTTATAAGCAAAAAGGTAAGGTGCACAACCAAGCATTACACAAATTTTTGTTTAATTCAATCTAATTATAGAATAAGTTGTAATATCGAAACACATACTAGGGTACCATTCATCACTATCATGCTCATTAGATCTCAAAACAAATGGACCAAGTATTCATATGCTCCATACCCATATCGAAATGACTTACATAATTTTGCACCAAGATAATAAATTATTATACATTATGTACATACCTGACACTTTCATTTACCTTTACTAAGTGTCTCTATTCTTGAGGAAATCCGATAATCCGCATACACAGACAACATTTGTAACGTATCGCACACTTAGTGCCTTTACTTGAAAAAGGCATGCTTGATGCCAAATTATTTGTAATGTATCGCACATATAGTGCCATTACAAAATTTTCGCACACACAGTCGCACACACAGTTCTCGGTGAAAATATTCGCACACACAGTGCCCCTTTTTATCTAACTTCCTTTTTTTGCACATAACATATACATTTACCATTACCTTTATACAAATTACATACTTATATACATATAACAAGACAAACTTTTCTTCCATGTCCTATTCCCACATACGGCTATGCTCATATATATATGCACATTATTAATTATTCAATCACCACCATTCCCTATCTCAAGGTTCACCTTTAAACATCTATTCAATTCATAAACAAATCATTCAACCCAAGTATATCAATTCCACGAATAATTCCACACACATTCGGCTATCACAAAAATTTAGTCCCGTACCCTGTCACATTCGGCAAAATATATATACCAATATATATATCTCGACCAATCAAAGATTTATATAAACAACTACATGAACATGCTAATATCACATTCGGAAATTACAATTAAAATTACCATATCACACTCGACAGTTAAGACCTTAAATTCATAAAATTCATTCGAAAATATACATTTCAATTTACTAACTATTCCTTTAAAAATCAATTGCTTATAAACTTACCTCGGAAGTCGATGAATTTGAGTTTCTCGGCTATTCGTTTAATTTAGCTTTTCCCCGATCCAACTCCGTTTCCTTTTGTTCTTGATCTAAACAATGCCAAGTGAAGCTCATTCACATTCATTTTTATTCAATTTAATCCAAAACTCATAATTTTATAATTTACCAATTTAGCCCTATAATTTACAACTTTTACAATTTAGTCCCCAAAGCATAAAACACAAAATACATGAAATTTGGATTAACTTCTTAAGGGCTGAATTTTCTTCATCCTTATACAAGTCTATACAAACCATTTATTTTTCATTTTAGACCCTCAACTATTTATTTTCATAATTTAAGCCATCATACTCCATTTCATCTAAATTTACTACTCAAAACATGTTGATTTCAAACATAGGCTTGATCGTGTCAAACAGTCGAGTTTTAATATTTATAAAGAATGATTGAACCTGTAGACTAACTATGACAACGATTGAGGCAAGTGCACCTATCGAACAATAGTATAGTTTAGGCAATATTATTTTATCGAACCCAAAGGAACCTAAAAGTACTACTACTCACTTTCTTTCTATTATTTAACCTAACATACAGAGTGATTGGTTTATTAAACTAATGAAAAAACTAAACTAGATGCAAAGACAAAAGAATGAAACTTTGGGAAAAGACTGTGGAAAAACTCAGTTGATTTTAGACGATACCCTCAGGAAGAATCCACCTATGACTTCTCTTATTATCTAACTTTTAATTCATATGACTTCTTTACTTAGTTTGATCCGTGAGACTCCCTAACCTATATTAAACCCTCTCTCGAGGTGAATAATGTCTAACCTTAGGTTAATTAGTGGAACTCTCGTTCTCTTATAATAACCCTCTAAGGAAGCAGTAAATCGATCAATGGACTCCCATATTAGGTTTCACCCTAATTCGGCAAAATCTCGTCACCCTGTCTCTGGAAGTGCGATCAACTCCGCTTAATTATGCTAGATCTACTCTTAGGCAGGGTCCATTCCTTCTTCACCTAAGCACATCAGATGAAGTTAAGCAACATAATTAAGAACAAACTGAGTACTTATCATATAATTTAGAAATCAAATAACAAAATCCATCATAGGTTTCATCCCCTTCAAGTATCTGAAGGGTTTATTTCATAACAAAATAAGAAAACATCTCAAGAGAAAAGATAAAACAAAACATGAGAAATCCTTAAAACCCCCTAAAGGAATTGAAGAGGAGATCCTCTGTCTTGAGTAGAACTCCGGCTTCTTGAGATGGATCAACTGGCTATCTTCGAGTAATTCCCTGAATAAAAGCTCCGGTAGAAAACTCTGCCTAAAACTCCCTTCCTTAGAACGACTGCCTTAGGTTGTTTATATAGGCTCTTTAGATGCTTTACTTGGCTCCTAAGTACCTCCTTCAAGTAGAATTACTATTAAGGTGTTTAAGTGGACTTAGGAGTATGTTTCTTTGGCTTCAAGCATCCAAATCCAAGGATATTGCTCATTCTCGTGGCAGGGGCACGGACATTGTACACGCCCGTGTAAATCATCTTCAGGCCATGTCTCGATTCTATCGATTGGGGCACGGTCGTGTAAATCGTGGCATGGCCGTGTGAGGTAATTTGATGAGGCACGGCCATGTGGCTTGAAGTCCAGGCCGTGTTGATTTCCTCTTTGGCCCAAATTGGTCCGTTTTAAACCTGTTTCTCGTTCTTTTCGTCCTCGGGTGCTTTTCTGAGTATAAACATGAAAAGAAAGGATTAAAAGCACCTTTTTACATAAATCAAGGGCTAAATCATCCAAAAGCATACAAAATATAGGGTTAAAATATGTTACTTTTACGGCTTATCAAATACCCCCACACTTAAGCTTTTGCTTGTCCTCAAGCAAAATTCTCAACTTACAATTAAAACGAACTTTCCATAATTCATAATTCCTATCGACAATGTCTCATCATAATTCATAGATAATTTATACATGGATAATTCAACTCAAAGAGTCCTAAAGATTCGATCACGATAAGTCATACCTTTGTAGTACGAAAACATAGGTGTCTCCCCTTATAAGAATAATTACCTTTAATTCAAAACCGACAAGGATTGACATCCTCACTAAAGGTTCACTCCAATCTCTCAAAGTGTTTAAGGTTCAAGAATAAGCATTCATGAGTCGAACCTAAAAAGTTAATCCCATAGGCTTGCCTGGAAATCAAATCTCCACCACTGTATATGAGATGATACATAGATTAAAATGTCTTTATCAGGGTTGTAACAGGGTTAAGGTTAAAAGGTGTGGATAAAGGCTGAATTAGAAGGTTAAAATCGAGATCGAATTGACAAGTTACCTAATTAAAAATAATGAACTAGAAAATAAATGATTACACCAATTGAAACTTTAAGCTAATAATAATACGAGCTTTTTTTCTTTGATAATTGAAATTTAAATGAATAAGCTCACTTTCTATACTACTAATATTGAATATACTTAGGTTTTTTTTTTAATTTAGAACAAACTACATACTAAAGAAAGAGCTTTATCAACCGAAATAAACTAATTAGGCAACTGATCAATTCAATTCTCGATAGAAGGGTAGTCAAAAGAATGGTGATTACAAATTGAAAGGGGTTTTGGGTTTATATTAGTGGGTGAGTCAATAAAAAGGTTGTTAGGATTCAATGGGGTTCACTAGGGGTTAATTTGTGAAGGTAGCTTTTTATGGAGTAAGTGGGTTAAATCCTAGGTGCCTTTATCATCTCTGTATATCAAATCAAAAGTGTGGTCCTAACATGTATAAACGAGGCAAGTTCTAGAATAATAGTTCAAAGTTGACACACTCATAATCAATAAAGTAAGCATGAAAAAGAATATATGCACTATAAGGCTCAAAATCTCACAAAAATTATGGGTGTTTTTGACATCAATCCTTATAAATTCCAAATTTCAAGGTAATACTCAAATTTAGTTCAACACCCTAGACAATTTTAATTTTTAGAAAGTAGACTCACCATGCCTGATTCTCTAGTATTCTTTAAATTTAATCATTAATGCATAATTAACTATGAATTAATCTAAAACATATCAATAAAAACCATAAATCAAGGAAATTTCACCCTAATTAGTAATATGAGAATGATACTTAAAAACAAGTTTAAAATTCAGGACTTTTTTGAGAACAATGAAAAATTAGGCATTAATTTGAGAATAATGCAAAAAATTAGGTACTCTTATCCCCCCACACTTAAGATGTACATTGCCCTCAATGTACAAAGATAGGTAATAACAATTAATATAAGATCAAAAGAGAGGGAGAGAGTGTCACTTCCTAAATTTTGGGTGATTTTCGGGAGGATGGCAGAGAAATATAAGTTGGAGGGCTGGTCTGGATGACTTATGTAGTAGTGAATTACTCCTAGTGATTTATTCGTGTATGTGGAGTGTGTGATTGGAACGACGATGTCATTAGTTAGATATTTTGGAGGTGTAAAATAAATAAATGTTAGGAATACTCGAAGATTAGATAAGTAATGCTAATTATAATAAAAGTCTGCAAATGAAGAAAATTATTAAGTTATGATAATAATAGAATAAAAATAAAAATAAAATAGAACTTAAAATAAAATGTAAATAATCATAAAGGACTCAAAGGTCCTCATCATCATCTGGATCTTGAGGTGGGGCTGGTGATGTCATATGGAGGTGCTAGCATATTTGTTGGAAGGTGGCCTCTATCCCATCAAAACATCGAGTGTTGTCGATGAAATATTGCTCGAACTGGTCGAGGTGTGCAGAGATGTCCGCCCATGTGATGGCCCTTGTCTCGGAAATGGTGGGATATCGTCGATGAATATCCTCGGCCCCCTTATGTGATGGCCCTTGTTTTGAGCAAAAGACCACAAAGGGTCGAATCAATAAGCGAGACTTTGTGGTGCATCCATGGACATCGTCATACCCGTAAACTTTATTAGCATCCCACCTTCTCTCATCTGCATGCCGGGGTCTTCACACTAGACTCGACGGAGTAAGTCTCTCCTCTCGATGGCTTTTTTCCTCTTACCTATCGGTATAGGGAGGCCAAGATAGTTATTGATTGCCCACCACCGCCATGCCAAGCAAGTCACCAAAACCGCTTCTTTGAGCACTAGGGTATTAAATGAATGAATCATAGACTTCTCCAAATTAATTTCTGTCCGGACATGTTAGAAAAGTATTAAGGATATTGACAAGTGAATCCACATCACTCCTTTTATTTCTAACAAATAGCAACGCATCATCAGTAAAAAAGAGATGATTTATCCTAGGGCCATTTTGATCGGCCCAATGCCTCTTAAAGTGTTATTAGCTTGAGCTTGAATAAGCTTTCTCAAAAGCACTTCCATACAAAATAAAAGCAGATATAAGGAAAGGGATCTCCTGATTGAGACCCCTTTCGGTGTAATGATGTCGGAAGAAAATTATTGCATTTAATCCTATATTTGACCGAATGACGCAATCCATAATCTTTTAACCCATTTCGCATCAAAGCCCATCCTCAACATAATTATTTCGATAAAATCCCACTCCACGCGGTCGTAAGCTTTGCTCATATCGAGCTTGACAATGAAGCCTTTGTTCGGCCCGTTTTTTGAGCTTTGTAAATAATGGAGGAGCTCATGCGCGATCAAGACATTATCATGTATCATTCTCCCCGATACGAATGCGCTCTGGTTAAGGCTAATGCAATTTGGAAGGACAGCTTTTAACCGATTAGCATGAGCTTTAGCAATGATCTTGTAGATGAACCTGCATAAGCTAATAGGTCGGAAGTTAGACATCTCACAAGGATCTCTAATTTTAGGAATTAAAATGATCAAGGTTTCATTAAGGTTAGAAATATTCTTATTCCCGTTAAGGACTTCCAAACAGAAATTAATGGTATCTCGGCCCACAGTCTCCCAATTGTGTTTGAAAAAATTGCCCGATAGACCATCGATTCCAGGGGCTTTGTTCGGGTCCATTTGTTTAATGGCTTAAAGGGTCTCATGTGTACTGTAATCGCTAGTGAGCCAAGCATTAATCTCCCTTGACACACACTCTTGGATACATTCCGTATCCTGTAAGTCCCTTTGACCATTTGAACTAAATAAACTCCCAAAATATTCTTTAGCCACCTGACAAATATCCCTGCTATTAGTAACCCAATTACCGTCGGAATTTTTAAGCTTCTCTATATAATTTTTCTTAAGGCGACCCGAAGCTCTAGCATGGAAATATTTAGTATTCCGGTCCCCTTCTCTAAGCCATTTAGAACGAGACCTTTGAGCCCAATAGATCTCTTCCCTAGCGTGGAGAAAATCAAGTCTCTTGCAAGTAGCCTTTAAGAGATTAATGCTATTCACATCATTTGTCGAGTCAATAATTTGGTCAATCTTGTTCTCAAGTCTGCGCATCTCCCACTTCATATTCCCAAATTTCTTACGTTGCCAAGGGCCAAGAGTTATCCTCATCCTATCGAGCTTATCCTCATAGCCCGTATCGTCCCTATTCCATGCACTATCAATAACGGCTTTGGCTTCGTTATCACCAGCCCAACATAAATCATATTTGAAGCTAAGTCTGTGATCCTTAGGATAATCTTTGGGCTTACGACCCTATAAATCGAAGATAATCACATCGTGGTCAGACTGAGTTTGCCTCACCACCTTAGAAGCCATAAGGGAGAAGTTTTCAGCCAGAGAAATCGAACACAGGAATCTATCAATGCGTTCTTTTATAAACCCGCCACCACTCCTATTATTGACCCACGTGAACCAACCTCTATCTGGCTTAATATCAACCAATGCCAGGTCATCCAAGACATTCTTGAAGTCGTTCATGTGTGCCTCACCCCTTTACGCCACCACTTTTCTCAAAGATCGTTCAAGATCACATTGAAATCCCCCCTATAATCCAGTCTTCTCTCACCGAATCCCCCACTTTACGCAGAGTATCCCACAAGCTACTTCTCAAAGTCAGATTGGCATGCCCGTAGAAGCCCGTTAGCCTCACATTTTTATTATTTACCAGCTTAACGATGGAGTCAATATGATGTTTTGAATAGCTTTGGACAGAAACATCCATTCCTTCCCTCCACATCAGGGCCAGGCCACCACTCTTACCTTCTGCGTCGACAGCCAGGCAGCCATCCATCTTGCAAATGGAACTAACACGATTGACATTATTAGCTTTAATCTTGGTCTCACATAAAAAGACAATATCGGGGGTGTTAGCTACAATGAGTTGCTTCAATTCACGAACTGTCGCGGGATTCCCCAACCCCCGACAATTCCAACACAAGAATTTCATCGAGATGAACGCAACACACGATGCCAAACCCTACAGCCACAAGCAGACTCCTAAGCACCGAAACGAGCTCTTTCCTCACTTAAACTCCCTCGTTACACCGAGACAAACGGCAGAGTATGGGGAAGAAAACGAGAAAAAAAATGCCACCAGAGATCGGAACAGCTACCAAGGCAAGAACCCTGCAAGAACAGAAAACTGAAGCAACGACCAGCCCATAAAGAACGACCGAAACCTCGACCACCTAGACAAAATGTAAAAACAAACCAAAGAGGAGCACAAACCACCGTGGGACCCACCACAAATCTTGGAAGAAAGAGAATAAAAAGGAAAACCATGCGACTACGTAGAAATAGTGGTATTGAGGGGAAATGATTACGGTCCAAAACAAAAATCGATCACTAGGAAGATGATGCAAGAAATTTTATCATCCTTATGTGCATGAACACAAGCTCCAAAATCCACCGCAAAAATAAAGCGTAAATCGACAAAACTCTCAAATAGGATGCCTTGAGGCACCAAAACAATCAAGAACGAAAATCGCCCAAATCAGAGGGTGGTATGATCTCTACTCATCCTTAAGTGCTAAGTGAGGATGATCTCGCTGTTGCGCCAACCGTGTTATAAATGGGCCTATCAATAGAATTCCCCTCCTGTGCCCCTCTGTTTGATCTGTATTGCACCGGCGATGAAGTATGAAAGGTCGAATACGTGCCCTTCCGACATGCAGAATAAGTAGTAAACATCGTGCCAGTTTACCACGCTGGTGCTCTCCCGACCACCTGTAATGGTGTGCGCGAGAAGGGCATGAATATACCTTAAGGCTGGGTTGAGCACCGTCGCCTTAGAGCGACTAGGGTCGTAGGTGTTTATGATGGGGCCTAACTGTGCCAGCAGTGGAGAGGGGTACAGTGAAGTTGTCGGTCTAAGTTATCAAGTTGGTTCTCTGCTATAAATTCCAGCGTATAGAGTCTGAGTGCTGATCCAAATTGCGGTATGCTTAGTCGACGTACCATCCCCCCTAACTGGAATTGGATGGTGCCTGGATCATCGTAGTTTGTCATCACTGTTTGCAAAGTGAACGTGGTGAAAAACTCGAGTGTAAGCTCTAAATACGTCGGTTCTATGATAGAGAAGAATTGTTCCCACGGATCTGTTGATATAAGAGCTCAAATGTCGGTTGTGAGTCTGACTTATTCTAGCACGTCCCAATCGATGCACTTACCGGTGTCGAGTGGTCTATCCCTTATTGCCTTGTATCGATCTTCCTGAGTTGTTTGAGAGAATCGGATAAATGGGAGTCGTAACTCAGAAGAGGCGCTAGCGGACGACGAGCCGGGTCCTTTTCACTTTTTCAAGCTTAGGGTTGTTGATCTCTTTCCTTGGGATGATGACATTATACCTAAAATTTGTAATTAAATATAAAGCAAGTTTTTTTTTTAAGTCTCAATAATAATATAGCCAAAATATTCTATACTAGATAAAATTTGAAGAGTTAGAATCATCAGAAAATTGTAGAGATTATATTAAACAACGAATTGTCTTAGTTCTAAAATGCAAGAACATGCAATCCAGCGATCAATAAATAGCAACCAATCATGCCTAAATTTTGATTATTCATAAGTTCTTGAGGCAAATTCCTAAATATAATCCTTCCTAATACTAAGCTAAAATAAAAATATAGCAAAGTAGTAGAAAATTTATCAAGCTATAATTTGAGAAATTAAAGTAATGAGGAAACCGAGGTTTGTGGTGGTGAAAATCGTTTGAGCACGGGCGGAGCACGGTGGTGCTGTGGGGATTTCTAAAGGTACACGGCTGTGGGGAGGGCATGGTCTTCTACAGCACGATGGTGGTGAGGGCGTGCGGATGGTTTTGTGCGGTTTTCTTGAATAAATGAGAAGGTTGAGAGGTCTTTTTGTGGATTAAGGGCGTGGGTGTGGTGGAATAGGGAAGAAGGAGGCTAAAAATTTTTTTAGGGTTAAATTTTGGGGGAAGAACGGTTAAAGTTTCTTAAATAAAGGTGGGGGCACGGGTAGTTGACACGCCCGTGTGATGCCCGTGCTTTTCACGATTTTGAAAAATAGGCATGTTCAGGGTTCTTGGCATGGTGTGGGTTATTGGACTCGCACGTGTATATTAATTCAGTATCTCCACATGGTCATCCGGCACGGGCGTGTCTCAACCATGCTCAATAAGTCAGTAACCTCACACGGTTAGGGGACACGGGTATGTCTCAACCGTGCTCAATAAGTCAGTAACCTCACACGGGTGGATGGCATGGGCGTGGTCCCTTATCTCAGGCCGTGTTGGGAAAATAATTTCTTCTTTATCGTACATGGCTATTGGCCCGCCTGTGGTTTTACCATCAAAGCTCAGACGGCCACGGCACGCCTGTGTAAGTAAGCCGTGTGGTCTTAATTCTGCATTTAATTAAGTTAGATGATGAATAATGAAAATAAAATGTTTAGGAAGGTTAGTGATCGGGTTGCCTCCCGAGAAGTGCTTGTTTAAAGTCTTAAGCTAGACTTTCCTTGTTTTCTGTTCTAAAAGGAGGTTTATGGAGCAGAAACTCCTCTCTCATACCTCTAAAATCTGCACCATTATAAATTTTGAGTCGGTGACCATTTACCTTGAAGGTGCCCTTAGTGGGGTGAGTTACCTCAATTGTGCCGTATGGAAAAATTGTTTTAATCATGAATGGGCCAGACCATCTCTATTTTAGCTTCCCAGGAAATAATTTAAGCCTTGAGTTATACAGTAGGACCAAGTCTCCTACTTCGAATTGTTTCGACTTCTTTAGGTGAGAGTCGTGATGTCGCTTTGTTGCCTCTTTGTATAATTTCGAGTTCTCATAGGCCTCCGATCTCCATTCGTCTAGCTTGTTCATCTGCATCATTCTTTTCTTTCCTGCAGTTCTAAGATCAAAATTTAAAAACTTTATGGCCCAAAAAGCTTTCTGTTCTAACTCGAATGGTAGATTACAGCTTTTCCCGTATACTAGTTTGTATGGTGATGTCCCTAAAGGTGCTTTAAATGCTGTTCTATAGGCCCATAAAGCGTCATCTACTTTTAATGCCCAATCTTTTCTATTTGATTCAACCGTTTTTTCTAGGATGCGCTTAAGTTCTCGATTTGCTATTTCAACTTGCCCACTGGTTTGAGGGTGATATGGGGTAGCTGTCCTGTGATATACTCCATATTTCTTTAGCACTTTTTTCAAATTGAGTATTACAAAAATGAGTACCCCTATCACTAATGATAGCTCTAGGTGTCCCGAATCGAGAAAATAGTTTCCTGAGAAATTTAACTACTACCCTTGTAACACCCTAAACCCGATCCAAACACCCCGACCGGATCTGGCATGTCACTACGAAGTTTTCGTAAATCATGTCGCATATTTTTTTTTGAAAAACATAGTTTAAACATTTATACGGGAAAAACTTAATAATTTGATAATTTGTAAAAGAAATAAATTTTAATTAATGCTTTAATGAATAAAACCCAAAATTTTGCTTCTGAGTTTTATTATTTAAACACATGCCTTAGTTCCAATTAATCATAAAATCTAAGCGTATGAAAACCCAAAACTAAAACATAAAACTAATAAACCATAGCCAGTGGCCTTATTACAATAAAATATAAAACCAAACAAATTGAAAATATTAGGGAAAATAATTAAAACAGCATCCTTTATTGAGTCGAAATAAATCCATGCATGGCCACCTTGCGCTTCTTTCCAGCCCGGTCTGATGCACTAAGTGCTACCTGAAAAATGTTAAACAATAGGGTGAGTCACAAGACTCAGTGTGCAATCCCTCTTGCACCATCAGACTGGGCCTTAGCCCCACAGAACAAAATAACAGAATATCACATATCAGAATTAAGCAAAGCCTATCCCAATCCTAGATCCATCCGCTACACACCACCCTTACCTGCCAATCACACCAATGGGGATTTCTACAATCACCTTCACCACTACACACCACCGATGGCAGTCATGCTGCAGTTAGCTGCTCATCGTTAGATTTGTGACATAGTCACTAGAATGATCATGGCGAGCCACTACAATGATCGTGGCGAGCCATTACAACAGAACACTTCCCCTTTCATATACATCAATTGCCCAACCCTGAGCAAACATAGAAAACGGCATGCATGTATATCATGTCAACTCAACAGAATCATTTTACTTAAATAAAATCACAGAAATCACTAACCTGATGAGTCGCCCTTCACCCTCCACGGGTTTTCAACAGTCATTCCAGGATTTCGGCATTTAACAGAATATAAACAAACTTATATATATACTAACAGACAACAAAGATGGTTTGAGAAATTACACACCTGATTATGCTCAATGCTATACTACCGAGGTCGACGCTCTCTCTAGCCGGAATCGCGACTATCAGACCACTATTTTGCCGATCAAAACTCACTACAAGAGATTGATTTGAATAACTACCCGATAAGGTTAGATGTCAGATTGGAGATAAACCGATTTAATAAAACGACGAAGATAAATCTCCTTACCTAAATTGATTAAATCCCGAAGTAGTATGATTCAAGTGCTACCAATTTTGAAACCTAGGCGATTAGAGCTCCTTCAAATCCCGGAATGCCTCCCATGAAAGAAAACACGAGATTAGTCAACTATTTAGCCATTCGACTATGGTCTCCAAAAGCCAGAAAAGATTGAAAGAATATACAAATCGACATTTACCTCTACAAATGGTTTCGGCTACCCTCTTGCAGGAATATTCAGCAATCACAGAAGAAGATTGAAGCGTAGAAGATTAGAGATATAGGAATTTTCGGCTTCAACCCGGAGATGATGATTCGGCTATGGAGGTCACTTCGAGAAAAGAGAATGAATGGAGTGATGCTGAGACTTAGAGATTTTGGCTAAAGTATTTGAAAGAGAAGAGAAAGCAATTAGCAGAGGTTTGGCAATTAATAAAACTTCAGAGGGTTTTGGCTAGAAGGAAAAAGAAAAGAAAGTGGAGAAGGAGAATGGAGTGGTGATTTCGACGAGAAAAGAAAAAGATGACAAGAACTCAGTAAACAAATTTTCGGCACACCCCTTGCCTATACTAAACTGATCTCCTCCCTCTCTTGTGTTTGATTTTCAGCCAACACCATCCTCCTTGATAGATCCTCATCCTATCCCTTATCTTTATCAAAACACCCATCCAAAAGTGTCCTACATCACACCACTTCCTCCCTCCTTTATCAGAATAATATCACATATTTTAAAACATTAAAAACCCCTATTCTCTAGCCTTGATGCTTTGTCCCCTTTGCTCCTTTTAAGTTCCAAATTGGCCAAAAGCTTGGTCTCAAGCGGCCAACCTTGGGCCCTCTCCATCCACTAGTGACGCCACCCTCTGCTCCTTTGTAGTGCCACCTAACTTTGGGCCACAAGCCCACTTTGCTACTTTTAAACACAGATACCTACCTTTAAACCCTATAGTGCCCCAACAGAAAATTAACCAAGGCCTCAGCCCAAACCTGAGCCCAATTCGCACCTCTAATTCTCAAGCTAACACATTAAACCTACAACACTCAAAATGCATAGGCCCACTAATTCAGGATGTTACAGTTCTACCCCCTTAAAGAAATTTTGGCCACAAAATTTACCTGATCAGAAGAGATGGGGATACTATTGTCACATAACATCTTCTGCCTCCCATGTCGCTTCCTCTGCACCGTGGTTTCGCCACAAAACCTTGACCAAAGGAACGGGCTTCCTTCTCAACACATTTACGTCTCGATCCAAGATTTGCACTGGCTCCTCCTCAAAGGACAAGTCTGGCCTTACTTCAATCTCTTCCACTTGCACAATGTGCGGTGGATCAGAATGGTAATGTCTTTGCATCGAGACATGAAACACGTCATGTATCTGCTCTAACCCTAGAGGCAACTCCAATCGATACGCCACTGGCCCCACACGTTCTAGTACCCGATAAGGTCCAATAAATTGGGGACTTAGCTTACCCTTCCGACCAAACCTCATTACCTTCTTCCACGGTGGCACTTTCAAAAAGAATTGATCTCCCACTGCAAATTCCAACTCCTTACGTTTTAGATTCGCATAAGACTTCTGCCGATCAGACGTTTCCTTCAACCGAGCCCAAATTAACCTAACTTTTTCTTCTGTCTCTGAAACTAGTTCTGGACCCAACACCTGACGCTCACCCAACTCTATCCAACAAGTAGGGGTACGACATCTCCGTCTGTATAATGCTTCATAAGGCGCCATCTGAATACTAGATTGGTAGCTGTTATTGTACGCGAATTCTGCCAGAGGTAAATACTCATCCCAACTACACCTGAAATCAATGATGCAACCTCTTAACATATCCTCCAAGAACTGGATTACCCTCTCAGATTGACCATCAGTCTGCGGATGGAAGGTGGTACTGAAGTCTAGCCTTGTTCTCATTTCCTGATGCAGAACCTTCCAGAATCATGATGTGAACCTAGGGTCTCTATCTGATATGATCGACACAGGTACACCATGTAGTCTCACAACCTCAGCCACGTACTTTAGCCAACCTTTGCAGAGAATAATCCACACGAACCGGTATGAAGTGAGTAGACTTCATCAGCCGATCCACAATCACCCAAATCAAATCTTTCTTAATGGGCGTAAGAGGTAACCCACTAACAAAATCCATCGTGATTCTTTCCCATTTCCACTGTAGAATCTTCACCAGCTACAACAACCTCGAAGGCGACTGGTGTTTCGTCTTCACCTGCTGACACGTCAAACATTTACCCACGAATTTTGTTACCTCTTGCTTCAGACCTGGCCACCAAAATTCCTCTCGCAAATCCCGATACATCTTAACCTCTCCAGGATGCATAGCGTATAGGCTACTATGTGCCTCCCGCAGAATCATCTACCTTAACTCAACATCCTTTGGCATACCAATTCTCTTACGAAAATATAGAACCCCATCACCATTCAAACTATAGTCCTCTCCTTCGCCATTTTTACTTGCTAGAGTCGAGCACTCAAGACCTCGTCTAGAAGCTGCTTCTCTTTAATCTGACTTGTCCACACTGGTCTCACTTGGAGTTCAGCTACCAAACTGCCATCTTCATACAGGCTGAGACGAGCGAACATTGCCCTCAAATCCGCTATCACCTTCTGACTCAGAGCATTAGTGACCACGTTAGCCTTACCCGGATGATATTCGATCGAGCAGTCATAGTCCTTCAAAAGTTCAATCCACCTACGTTGTCTTAGATTCAAATCTTCTGGGTAAGGAGGTACTTCAGACTCTTATGATCGGCGTAAATAATAGACTTCTCCCCATATAGGTAGTGTCTTCAGATCTTCAGAGTGAACACTACTACAGCCAATTCCAAATCATGCATAGGGTAATTCAATTCATGCGGTCTTAACTATCGGGACGCATATGCAACAACCTTCCCATCTTGCATCAGCACATCCTCAACCCATGTGTGACGCGTCACAGTAGACGGTAAACTCTTTTTCAGCCTCTAGCTAAATTAACAGCGGCGCTTTCGTCAAAATTTTCTTCAATTTCTCAAAGCTCTCCTACTGTTTGTCGGTCCAACCAAATGGTACTCCCTTCCTCAACAACTTAGTTAGAGGTGCCACAGTTAATGAGAACCCCTCAACAAACCTTCTGTAGTATCCTACCAATCCCAAGAAACTTTAAATCTCTGCCACAGACTTCGACGGTTTCCAATCCAATACAACTTCTATCTTCCGAGGGTCAACCCTAATTCCCTCTGTAGAAACCACATGTCATAAGAAAGTTACTTCCCTTAGCCAGAACTCACACTTACTAAACTTAGCGAACAATTGCTTCTCCCTCAGAACTTACAACACCATATGAAGATGTGCATCATGCTCCTCCTCGGACTTGGAATAAACCAGGATATCGTCAATGAACACCACAATGAATTGATCAAGGTATGGTTGGAACACCCGATTCATCATATCCATAAATGCTGCTGGCGTGTTCGTTAACCCAAATGACATCGCCAAAAATTCATAATGACCGTAGCGAGTTCGAAACATCGTCTTATGAATGTCCCCTTCCTTTACCTTTAACTGATGATAACCCGACCTTAAATTAATCTTAGAGAAAACTAAAGCTCCTTTGAGCTGATCGAACAGATCGTCGATTCTCGGTAGCGGGTACTTGTTCTTAATCGTTAACTTATTCAGTTGATGGTAGTCTACACACATACGCATGGATCCGTCCTTCTTCTCCACAAATAGGACCGGCGCTCCCCACAGAGACACATTCGATCAAATAAAACCTCGATCCAATAGTTTTTGGATCTGAGCTTTGAGCTCTACCAGCTCCTTCGGCGCCATTTTGTAAGGAGCAATGGACACCGGAGCCGTACCCGGGTGTAGCTCAATCTCAAACTCCACTTTGTGATCCGGAGGTAATCCTAACAACTCCTCAGGAAAGACATCTACGAAATCCTTTACTATTCTTACCTCACCGACAATCACCTCCTTAGCGTCAAAAGCACTGATAAAAGCTAGAAATGCATTGCATCCTTTCCGAATCATCTTAACAGCCTTCAATACAGATACTACATTGGACAAATAATCCCTTCTTTCCCTTAGCACAACCACCTTCCCGCCTTCCGGGGTACTCAACACTATGTGCCTAGTCTCACAATCCAGCTTAGCACAATGTTTAGCCAACCAATCCATTCCCAGGATAAGGTCAAACTCCTCAAATGGTAATTCCATTAGGTTTTCGGAAACACTACTCCTTGAGTCTCTAACGGTACACTCCTAAATAGTTTGTCCACTATCTTAGATTGTCCTAACGGACTAACCACAGTCATCTTCCTAGCAGTTATTTCAGATTTTAAACTTAAATTCTCAGATACCGAACATGAAACGTAAGAGTGGGTTGATCCAATATCAATCAAAGCAAGAAATGGATTATCAATAATAAGAAACGTACTGGTTATGACATCCAGTGCGTCACTATCCTCCCGTCGATGGGCTGCATAAACTAGACCCGACTATCTCGCATTTACATTACCAGTACCCCTACCAGGTGCTTCACGACCTCGACCAAACCCATTTCCTCCTATGGCTGGGCCACGACCCCTCAGTAATGGCTGACCACCCCTCCTAACTTGATTAGAACCTCGTCCAGCTAGCTGTACCTGATCCACCTGTGGACAGTCTTTCACCATATGGTCCATAAACCCACACCTGAAGCATCCACCAGTTCTCCTTTGCACTCCCAAAATGTACTTTCCACATAAGTTTTCATGATCGATTCGACTCCCGATGGCGCTTGTCGAGCACGAGCTAGCCCATTAAACCTAGGCCTTTTCTAAAAACTCCCAGATGATCCCGACGGCCCAAAATTTCTCTTATTCCTATTCTGATCCTTATCCTTATTTTGCTTCTCAGTCCACTTCACATCCTCAGATATTTTAGCTTTCTCGACCAGAACGATAAATCCCTTTCTCGCTGCGGTGCTACCAACACTCTCAACTCATCCCGTAATCCATCTTCGAATCGTACACATCGCTCATAGTTAGTCGTTATAATTTTTTGAGCGTAACGGCTCAATCACAGAAATTTCACTTCATATTCAATCACAGATTTACTTCCTTGCACCATGGTCAAAAATGCCTTCCTATGCAAGTCCACATAGCTTGCCCCAATGTACTTTCCCTGAAATGACTCTTTAAAGAAATCTCAATCAATCCGGACTACGATAGTACCCTCCTTTACCATGAGCCACCACTGGTAAGCCTCGTCTTGAAGAAGAGACACGACCTCTTTCAACTTCTCCTCCACCGTGAAGTCTAGGTCATCCATTATGCGCTCACTCACTTCTAACCAATACTCAGCTGTGTTAGGGGCTATGCCAGAAACTCTCCTAAACATCTCCGCTCCGTTGGCTCGAAGTCGTTCAGACACAGATTTTTGAGCTCCTGAACCCGTGCCTACCCCAACAACTCCCTCTAGAACCCGTAACATCGCCTGAGATACCGCATCATCTCCGACTGTCTGGTCTTGAAATTCTCCCTCTACAGTTGGCAAATCTGACATCTCATTTTTGACTCGTGGCCAAACCCTACGGGCTCTGACAAGGTCATCCTACCCCTACCACAACCACGTGGCGGATGTCCTCGACCCCTTATACTTATTCTTCCGATTGGCATTTATCTGATTAGAAATTTTATGAATTATTAATTCTTTCCACTAATTATCCACGAATAATCTTATGAAAAGTCATTTCGATAGTGGTTCTTTCGAATTCAAATTTATGTCTACAGGTTCCAGTCTCAAGTTTACTCCTCCTAGTTCTGGGAACCACACACATTCAACAATCAACATACAGACAACATCCATGAACCCACATTCAACATATGGGGGTACTTTCATCATTTCATTACCTAGGGATATTTTTAAAATTTTATCTTACAGGGGTATTTTTGTAATTTTTTTAAAATAGGATATCTTGGTGATTTTTTCAAAATAAGGGTACTTTGATAATTTCGTGAAGTAGGGGTATTTTGGAAATTTTACAATCTGGGGTATTTCGGTAATTTTACAAATTAAGGTATTTCGGTAATTTTGTAGATTTTGATAATTTCCAAATCAAGGGCATTTTGGTAATTTTTTTCAAATCAATGGCGTTTTGGTAGTTTTTCAAACCAAGGGCATTTTGGTAAATTTTTTTCAAGACTAGGGCACTTTAGTAATTTTGTGAAAATAAGGTGGCTGGTCTCTTTTGGGTTTTAGTTAGAAACTTTGGCCCGTCAACAAGTCCTTGTGGCTAAGGTGAACAGTACTACGCACCAGGTAGGATTCCAGCGAAGAGGAGGTGAGTCGCTAGGACCGCTTAAATACCAAGCTCTCCTTGGATCCAATCCTATACATGCGCATGCCTGTTGCCACACCTTAACCTTGTGACTTGTTCACGGACAGGTTTAATTAGATTAAGTCTTATGAGGTTTAAGAAGTTGTTTAAGCTAAGCCTAAAGTCCATCAAGTGTTAATTAAGATAATCTACGTCCCATAAAGCCCATCAAGCCCACATACATATATCATACAGTGAGTTTAGATTACTTACCTGGCGGACTTGGGCCGAAGACGCAGGTGCCATTCCGTGAAAACCATCATGTATTATTTATAAACATGCATGTTTCCAAAACCCATCTTTAGAAAATGTTTTGAGCCCAAACCCCAAAGTCGAGTTTTGAACCAGGCTTTGATACCAAATTGTAACACCCCAAACTCGGTCCAAACACGCCGACCGGATCTGGCATGTCACTAAGAAGTTTTTGTAAAATATGTCGCATATTTTTTTTTGAAAAACATAGTTTAAACATTTATACGGGAAAAACTTAATAATTTCTTAATTTGTAAAAGAAATAAATTTTAATTAATGCTTTAATGAATAAAAACTGAAATTTTGCCTCTGAGTTTTATTATTTAAACACATGCCTTAGTTCCAATTAATCATAAAATCTAAGCGTATGAAAACCTGAAAACGAAAACATAAAACCAATAAACCATAGCCAGTGGCCTTATTACAATAAAATATAAAACCAAACAAATTGAAAATATTAGGGAAAATAATTAAAACAGCATCCTTTATTGAGTCGAAATAAATCCATGCATGGCCACCTTGTGCTCTTTTCCAGCCCGGTCTAATGCACTAAGTGCTACCTAAAAATGTTAAACAATGGGGTGAGTCACAAGACTCAGTGTGCAATCCCTCTTGCACCATCAGACTTGGCCTTAGCCCCACAGAACAAAATAACAGAATATCACATATCAGAATTAAGCAAAGCCCATCCCAATCCTAGATCCATCCGCTACACACCACCCTTACCTACCAATCACACCAATGGGGATTTCTATAATCACCCTCACCGCTACACACCACCGATGGTAGTCATGCTGCAGTTAGCTGCTCATCGTCAGATTTGTGACATAGTCACCAGAACAGATCGTGGTAGAGCCACTACAACAGATCGTGGTAGAGCCACTACAACAGAACACTTCCCCTTTCATATACATCAATCGCCCAACCCCGAGGAAACATAGAAAACGGCATGCATGTATATCATGTCAACTCAATAGAATCATTTTACTTAAAGAAAATCACAAAAATCACTAACCTGATAAGTCACCCTTTACCCTCAACGGGTTTTCAACAGTCAAGCTGGGATTTCGGCATTTAACAAAATATAAACAAACTTATATATATACTAACAGACAATAGAGATGGTGTGAGAAATTACACACCTAATTACGCTCAATGCTATACTACCGAAGTCGATGCTCTCTCTAGCTGGAATCGCAACTATCAGACCACTATTTTGACAATCAAAACTCACTACAAGAGATTGATTTGAATAACTACCCGACAGGGTTAGATGTCAGATTGGAGATAAACCGATTTAATAAAATGACGAAGATAAATCTCCTTACCTAAATCGATTAAATCCCGAAAGTAGTATGATTCAAGTGCTATCGATTTTGAAACCTAAGCGATTAGATCTCCTTCAAATCCCAGAATGTTGCCCATGAAAGAAAACACGAGATTAGTCAACTATTTAGCCATTCAGTTATGATCTCCAAAAGCCGGAAAAGATTGAAAGAATACACAAATCGACATTTACCTCTACAAATGGTTTCGGCTACCCCCTTGCAGGAAGATTCAGCAATCACAGAAGAAGATTGAAGCGTAGAAGATTAGAGATCTAGGAATTTTTGGCTTCAACCCGGAGATGATGATTCGGCTATGGAGGTCACTTTGGGAAAAGAGAACGAATGGAGTGACGTTGAGACTTAGAGATTTTGGCTAAAGTATTTGAAAGAGAAGAGAAAGCAATTAGCAGAGGTTTGACAATTAATAAGACTTCAGAGGGTTTCGGCTAGAAGGAAAAAGAAAAGAAAGTGGAGAGGGAGAATGGAGTGGTGATTTCGGCAGAAAAGAAAAAAGATGACAAGAACTCAGTAAATAAATTTTCGGCACACCCCTTGCCTATACTAAACCGATTCTCCCCCCTCTCCTATGTTTGATTTTCAGCCAACACCTGCCTGCTTGATAGATTCTCATCCCATCCCTTATCTTTATCAAAACACCCATCCAAAAGTGTCCTACATCATACCACTTCCTCCCTCCTTTATCAGAATAATATCACATATTTTAAAACATTAAAAACCCCTATTCTCTAGCCTTGATGCCGTCCCCCCTTACTCCCTTTTAAGTGTCGAAATTGGCCCAAAAGCTTGGGCTCCAAGCAGCCAACCTTGGGCCCTCTCCATCCACTAGTGACGCCCCCCTCTGCTTTTTTGTAGCGCCACCTAACTTTGGGCCACAAGCCCACTTTGCTACTTTTAAACACAAATACCTACCTTTAAACCCTATAGTGCCCCAATAGAAAATTAACCAAGGCATCAACCCAAACCTGAGGCCAATTCGCACTCTAATTCTCAAACTAACACATTAAACCTATGACACTCAAAATGTACAGGCCCACTAATTCAGGATGTTACAACCTTAGCATCATTGGTAGGTAAAGCTTTTGCTTCTACCCATTTTGACATGTAATCAACTGCCACTAGGATGTATTTATTTCCAAATGAACTAGGGAATGGTCGCATAAAATCAAATCCACATACATCAAATAATTCACAGGATAACATGTTGGCATCTATCACACGAGGTAACATACCTGTTGGCATCTTTAAATAGAATAGGCCAATAAAAACCTAATTCGAGTATTTTCTGTGCTGTCTTAATTCCACTGTAGTGTCCTCCTGATGGTTCTGAATGGAAATGGTCCAAGATTTTGTTTGCTTCGGTCTTTGTAACACATCTTTGAATTACCTGATCTGTACATATGCGAAAAAGAAAGGGATCTTCCCAAAATAATTTTTCACATCAGCAAAGAATCGCTTCTTTTGGTGATGTGTCAGTTTTCTTGGTAGAACGTTAGCTGATAAATAATTTGCGATATTTGCAAACCATGCTACCTTGGAATGTGTTATAGAAAAGAGTTATTCTTCATAAAACAAATCATTTATTTCACCTTCGTCAAGGTCTTTGATGTGTGGATTTTCAAGTCTAGAAAGGTGATCTGCTGCAAGATTCTTGGCTCCCTTCTTATCTTGTATGTCTAAGTCAAATTCCTGTAAGAGTAAAACCCATCGTATGAGTCTAGGTTTTGCATCAGGTTTGTTTAAAAGATATCTGCGAGCTGAATGGTCAGTGTAGACGATAATTTAGACAGTATTAGATACTATCTAAATTTATCAAAAGTAAAAACTACGGCTAGTAATTCTTTCTCTATAGTGGTATAGTTTTCTTGTGCGGGCATTAGTGTTCTGCTGGCGTAGTAAATTGATTGAAAGTGCTTGTCTCTTCATTGTCCGAAAACTGCACCTACTACAAAATCACTTGCATCACACATTAGTTCAAAGGGTAAGTTCCAATCAGGTGCAATTATAATCGGTGCATTTATTAGTTTATCCTTAAGGATATTGAATGCATTTAAGCATTCCTGATTGAAATCAAAAGGAACATCTTTTTCTAGTAATTTTGTCAATGGCTTAGCTATTTTAGAAAAATCTTTAATAAATCTTCTATAGAATCCTGCATGTCCTAAAAAGCTTCTAATAGCCTTAACCGAACTAGGGGGAGGTAGTTTTTCTATGGCTTCAATCTTTGCTTTGTCTACCTCAATCCCTTTACTAGAAATCTTATGTCCTAACACAATCCCTTCCCTAACCATAAAGTGACATTTTTCCCAATTCAAAACAAGGTTCGTTTCCTTACATCTCATTAGAACTCTTTTTAAATTTTTGAGGCCAAGATGGAAAGAATTACCGAATACCGAGAAGTCATCCATAAATACCTCCATGATGTCTTCCATGAGTCTATCAAAGATTGCTAACATGCAGCGCTGAAAGTAGTAGGAGCATTACACAATCCAAAAGGCATTCTACGATAAGCAAATATACCGTATGGGCATGTAAATGTCGCCTTCTCTTGATCTTCAGGAGCTATAGGGATTTGGAAGTAATCGGAGAGTCTGTCTAAGAAACAGTAATACAAATTCCAGGATAATCTTTCCAGCATTTGATCTATGAAGGGCAGAGGGAAGTGATCTTTTTAGGTGGCATCATTCAGCTTTCTATAGTCTATACAGACTTTCCATCCTATAACTGTTCTTGTGGGAATTAACTCATTCTTTTCATTGGGCACTACCGTCATTCCTCCTTTCTTTGGAACTACCTGCACAAGACTTACCTAAGTGATGTCAGAAATAGGATAAATTATTCCTGCATCTAGAAGTTTAATTACTCAACTTTGACCACTTCTTTCATGTTGGGGTTTAACTGTCTCTGAGGTTGCACACGCGTCTTATATTCTTCTTCCATTAAAATTTTGTGGGTGCAAAATGCGGGCTTATTCCCTTGATGTTAGAAATTTTTCAAGCTATGGCTTTCTTGTGTTCTCTTAGTACCTTTATCAGCTCCTCTTTTTCTATGGATTCTAATTCTGAAGAGATGATTACCGATAGTGTAGAATTATCCCCAATGAATGCGTATTCTAAGTGTTTTGGTAAATATTTTAATTCTAATTTAGGCGGCTCTTCGATGGAGGGTTTTTGTTTTATTTCATTATTATCTTCAATGCTTTCTTCTTTTATTCGTCTGGATGATGATATATTCAGATTCAACTCATCATCTTCATCTTCTTCCTCCCTTCTTGAGTCAAGCACAGTTCCATCATGTCGTCATGTATGATTTCTTGTAATGAGTTTTGAATGATATGATCAGTAGTATCAACAAAATAACAGGTATCATCTTGCTCTTTAGAATATCGCATAGCATCATAAATTTGAAAAATAATTTCTTCATCACCTATCCTCAGTGCGAGTTTACCGTCACCTATATCGATAACGGCTTTAGCAGTGGCGAAAAAAGGACGCCCTAAGATTAAAGGAACATTAATGTCTTCATCCATGTCTAACACAACAAAATCAACAGGGAAAATGAATTTGTTAATTTTTACCAAGACATCTTCGATAACTCCTCTAGGATATTTAATAAATCTATCTGCTAACTGAATACTCATCCTAGTGGCTGTTGGTTCCCAAGATCCAATTGTTTAAACATTTTATAAGGCATTAAATTTATACTAGCGCCTAGATCAACTAATGCCTTCTTAATATTCAAGCTACCAATTAAACAAGGGATAGTAAAACTTCCTAGGTCTTTTAATTTGGTTGGTAGCTTATTTTGGAGGATGGCTGAGCACTTTTCGTTAAGTTCCACCATTGATACTTCTTCAAACTTCCTTTTATTCGTTAGGAGTTCCTTTAAGAATTTTGCGTACTTTGGAATCTGTGAAATGACTTCAACAAAAGGTAAGTTAATATGTATTTGTTTAAAATGTTTGAGAAACTTACCATATTTAGCATCCAATTGTTCTTTATTCAGTTTTGCTAGATATGGAATTGGTTCTTTTTTTTTTTCTGGATGCATTGGAGTATTGGTTTCAACTTCTACACTCCTTTCCTTGATAATCTCACGTGGTTTTTTTCTTGGTGGTTCCATTAGCTCTTTACCACTTTTTAGTGTAACTGCCTTTACCTGCTGTGTGCCTTTGGAAAAAATCTCTGTCCATATTTCACATACCACCTCAGTAAGTAATCTAATTTGACTCTCGATCCCTTTGATCGATTTTTATTGTTCATCAAGTGCTGCTTCAGTCTTTTGGAAATGAGAATCTGTGGCTTCCATGAATTTCGTCAGCATCTCTTCGAGGTTTGATTTCTTCTCTTGTAGATCTGGCTAATTTTGATAATTTGGAGGAGGTTGCTGTCTTTGATTTCCTTGTCCTCCCCATGAAAAATTTGGGTGGTTCTTCCAACCTGAGTTATAAGTGTTACTATAAGGATTATTATTGGATCTGAAATTGTTACCTATATAATTTGTCTGCTCATGTTCTGCTCCTGGTTGGTAGGGTGGGTACTCAGAATTCGCCACATTTCCACTTGTTTCGCATTGCATTACTGGATGTACCTACGAAGAACATAAATTATCAAGCTTTTTATTCATCATCTCCACCTGTGTTGATAGCATTGTTACTGCGTCTATGTTAAAAAATCTGACTGATTAATTTTCCATTGATAGGTATTCAACGACATCTCTTCAATAAAGTCGTAAGCCGCTTCAGGAGTTTTGTTATTCAAAGTTCTACCGGCTAATGAGTCAACCATTTGCCTCGTTGAAGAATTCACACCGTTGTAAAAAGTTTGGACTTGAAGCCACAAAGGTAATCCGCGGTGTGGACATCTTCTCAGGAGATCTTTATATCTTTCCCATGCATCATATAATGTTTCTACACCATTCTGCACAAAAGAAGATATGTCATTCCTAAATTTGGCCATTTTGGCTGGTGGAAAGTATTTTAAAAGAAATTTTTCGGTCGTTTGATCCCATGTGGTGATTGACCCTCATGGTAACAAGTTCAACCAGTTCTTTGCTTTATTCCTTAATGAAAAGGGAAATAACCGAAGATGTATGGAATCGTCAGAAATACCATTTATTTTGAAGGTATCACAGAACTCTAAGAAATTAGCTATATGAGTATTTGGGTCTTCGTCCTGCAAACCATCAAATTGAACAAACTGTTGAATCATTTTTATTGTATTAGGCTTTAATTCAAAATTATTAGCAGCTATAGCAGGCCTAACAATACTAGATTCTGCTCCTGTCAAATTAAGTTTAGCATAATCATACATAGTACGCGGAGCATTCTGTTCTTGCACATTTGGCGGTGGATTGTTTTCGTCTATCCCTTCAGTAGGATTGGATCTGTCTTGTTCTTCTCTTTGGTAGTCTAGAGCTCGTCTAGTTTATCTGCGATTTTTACGAGCGGTAGCTTCAATGTCACTTTCGTACGCTAAAGGTCCTCTCGGGTTCCTTCTGTTCATAAACTAGAGGTACCTACTAGGAGAAGAAAGAAAGAAATTTAGTGTAAATAAAAATTTAACCTAAACTAAAAATAAAAGTAAATTGTGAAAAAATAATAAAACAATGGCTAAAGTAATAGAAATAGAGCTTTCTTAATATTTAGTGTCCCCGGCAACGGCGCCAAAAACTTGATCGTGTCAAACAGTCGAGTTTTTGTATTTATAAAGAATGATCAAACCTGTAGACTAACTATGACAACGATTGAGGCAAGTGCACCTATCGAACAATGGTATAGTTTAATCAAGATTATTTTATCAAACCCAAAGGAACCTAAACGTACTACTACTCACTTTCTTTCTATTATTTAACCTAAAATATGGAGTGATTGATTTATTAAACTAATGAAAAAACTAAACTAGATGCAAAGACAAAAGAATGAAACTTTGGGACAAGACTGTGGAAAAACTCAGTTGATTTTAGACGATACCCTCAGAAAGAATCCACCCATGACTTCTCTTATTATCTAACTTTTAATTCATATGACTTCTTTACTTAGCTTGATCCGTGAGACTCCCTAACCTATATTAAACCCTCTCTCGAGGCGAATAATGTCTAACCTTAGGATAATTAGTGGAACTCTCGTTCTCTTATAATAACCCCCTAAGGAAGTAGTAAATCAATCAATGGACTCCCATATTAGGTTTCACCCTAATCCGAAAAAATCTCGTCACCCTATCTCTAGGCGTGTGATTAACTCCGCTTAATTATGCTAGATCTACTCTTAGGTAGGGTCTATTCCTCCTCCACCTAAGCACATCAGATTAAATTAAGCAACATAATTAAGAACAAACTAAGTACTTATCATATAATTTAGAAATCAAATAACAAAATCTATCATAGGTTTCATCCCCTTCAAGTATCTGAAGGGTTTATTTCATAACAAAACAAGAAAACATCTCAAGAGAAAAGATAAAACAAAACATGAGAAATCCCTAAAACCCCCCGAAGGAATTGAAGAGGAGATCCTCTGTCTTGAGTAGAACTTCGGCTTTTTGAGATGGATCAACTGTCTATCTTCAAGTAATTCCCTAAATAAAAGCTCTGGCAGAAAACTCTGCCTAAAACTCCCTTCCTTAGAACGACTACCTTGGGTTATTTATATAGGCTCTTTAGATGCTTTACTTGGCTCCTAAGTACCTCCTTCAAGTAGAATTACTATTAAGGTGTTTAAGTGGACTTAAGAGTTTGTTTCTTTGGCTTCAAGCATCCAAACCGAGTGAAATTGCTCATTCCGTGGCGGGCACGCCATGGTACACGCCGTAAATCGTCTTCGGTAGTGTCTCGATTACATCGATTAGGGCACGGCCATGTAAATCGTGGCATGGCCGTGTGAAGTAATTTGACAAGGCACGGTCGTGTGGCTTGAAGTCCAGGCCGTGTTGATTTCCTCTTTGGCCCAAATTGGTTCGTTTTAAGCCCGTTTCTCGTTCTTTTCGTCCTCGGGTGCTTTCCTAAGTATAAACATGAAAAGAAAGGATTAAAAGCACATTTTTACATAAATCAAGGGCTAAATCATCCAAAAGTATACTAAATATCGAGTTAAAATATGTTACTTTTACGGTTTATCAAGGCTTAACATTCTTCCATCGAACATAACAAAACAAAAGCATTCATCCATGGCCAAATCTAGAACATGCTTCAAACTCTAAAATTTCCACATGGGTTTGATAGTATTTAAGATAACTAACTCAAAAATGTAAAAATTTGCAAAAACCAAATTCAAATACTAACCTTAATGTGACATGCAATGGCCGAATATTGAGAGCTTAAGTTTCCCTTTTTTTTTTTTTTGTTAAAATTCGGCAATGAAGAACAAAGATGAAAGATGAATATCCTATATTTCTTTTATTTTTTTCTTTATTTTAATCATATATAAATTATTAATGTAACATCACCCACTAAAACAATTCATTAAAAAAAATGAAACAATCATCATGCGGTCCACTCATTAAATTTTAGGGTAATTTACCATGCAAGTCCATTCATGCAAGAAAACAAGTCAATTAGACCCTTCCAATTTAAATAAAGGCTACTTTTACCTCTTAAACAATTTAATCCTTTTTCTTAAATTAAACATATAAACAATCAAATTATCTCACAATATTCTAACACATGCTTAAACATATATCAAAATATTAAGTAAAATATAAAATTATTTTTCCAACTCGGATTCGTGGCCCCGAAACCACCGTTCCGATTAGGGTCATAATTGGGCTGTTACAGTTCCGGCTATACCAGAATCATCCTTGCTAAATTTTCCAATAATCTTGTCCACATAGTGTGACCGAGTCAATATGAGACCTTTAAATGACCTCTTGATTTGGATGCCCAAAATCACATCAGCTAGTCCTATATCTTTCATGTCAAACCTTGAATTTAACATGTCTTTGGTATGTTTTACCATTTCATTATTACTTCCAACAATGAGTATGTCATCAACATATAATCATAGAATTATATATCCAATATCGGTAGTTTTGACATATACACATTTGTCACACTCATTAATCTTAAATTTATTTGTCATCGTGACATTATCGAACTTTTCATGCCATTGTTTTGGTGCTTTCTTAAGTCCATATAAAGACTTCACCAATTTACAAACTTTCCTTTCTTGTCCTAGAACTACATAACCCTCATGTTGTTCCATGTAAATCTCTTCATCAAGATCTCCATTTAGGAAAACTATTTTAACATCCATCTGATGTTCTTCTAGATTTTGCAAGGCAGCTATTGCAAGTATCATCCTTATGGAAGTTATTCTAGATACTGGAGAAAAAGTATCAAAGTAGTTAAGGCCTTCATTTTGTCTATAACCTTTTATAACCAATCTGGCTTTATACTTATCAATTATTCCATCTACTTTCATTTTTCATTTAAAAATCCATTAGAATTTAATGGTTTAATTCCCAGAGGAAGATCCACTAATTCCCACGTATGATTTTGCATGATGGAGTCAATTTTAGTTTTAATAGCATCTTTTCATTAGGTGCTTTCGGATGATTGTATAACATTATTATACGTTTGAGGTTTAGCCTCTAGCATAAAGGTTAGAAAATCTTATCCAAAAGATTTTTCCACCCTTACTCATTTACATCGTCTTGGCTCTATCTCAGTTTCAACCTCTTGTTGACAATCTTGACTATTTTTATGTATAGTCTCTAAATTTTGTTTCATTGAACTTGAATCAACTTCCCTAGCTTTACAAGGGAAGATATTTTCAAAGAATGAAGCATTATTTGATTCCAATATAGTATTCTTGTGAATGTCAAGATTCTTTCATTCATACATAAGAAACCTATTCGCATTGCTATGATTTGCATAGCCAATGAAAATATAATCCACCATTTTAGGGCCTATTTTCATTTGCTTTGGTAATGGAGCCATTACCTTTGCAAGACCCCCGACACTTTCAAGTAGTTGTAGGAAGGTTTTCTACCTTTTCATATCTCATATGGTGTCTTGTCCCTTTCTCTTATGGGGAACCTTATTTAAAAGGTAATTAGCTAATAGAATAGCTTCCCCCCACATGTTCTGTGATAGCTTAGAGCTTCCTAGTAATGCGTTCATCATTTCTTTTAGAGTCTGGTTTTTTCGCTCGACTATTCCATTTGATTGAGGAGATTATGGTGGTCTCAGTTCATGAATAATACCATGTTGTGCACAATGTTCACCAAATGGTTCAACATATTCACCACTATGATCACTTTTCACCGTCTTAATCTTTTTATTAAGTTAGGTTTCAACTTCATGTTTATAGAGAATAAATTTCTCTATACCTTCATTTTTTTTCTCTTAAGAAATTATACATAACAATATTTTTTGCTATCATCAATGAATGTAATAAAATATTTATTCCTCCTCTGGTTTAAAAAAAAACTTTAAGTCACAAATATCGGTATGTATTAAATCAAGTGGTTATGTATTTCTTTCAACAGTTTGAAATGATGACCTTATTAATTTTGCCTCAACACAAGTTTTACATTTATGTTTATAATTAATGTGAAATGAAGGAATGTGCTCTAAATTAATTAATCTACATAAAGAATCATAATTAACATGTATGAGCCTACCATGCCATAAATTAAATGACTCAAGCATATAAACAAAAGAAGAAGCAACATTCTTATTCATTGTCTTTGCTTTTACTGAGATTGCATTAAGTTTCCACATGTCATTTAATACATATCCCCTTCTCACAAACATTACCTCCTTAGACGAAACTAGATTCTGGGATTCAAATACCATCCTAAAGATGTTTACATTGAGAAGTGTCCCAGAAACAAGGTTCTTGCATATGTCAAACACATACAACACATTTTGAAGCTTGAATTCTTTGCCAGAAGTCATCTTCAAGACTACAGTACCCTTCCCTTGATCTTGGATGTAGCAACATTTCCTATATAGAGTTTTCCCCCTTTTTACAAGACACCAACTAAAAAAATGAGTCTTTGTCATAGTAGATATGATATGTGACACCAGTATCAAGCCACCATTCCCTTGGATTCGAGTTAACCATGTTGACTTTAGAAATCACAGAACATAAATCCTTATCAAACACTTTCTTGGAAATTTCTTCCACAACATTAGCCTTATTAGTTTTGACTTTCTTTGGAAGCCTATAGTGTAACACCCCTAACCCGTATCCATCACCAAAATAGGGTTACGGAGCATTACGAGTGTTTTTACAGATAATTCATATTAGTTACTATTCATTTCTTGAGATTATTCATAACTCCCTTAAATGGACCCTCGAGGCCAATTATGAGTATTAGAATAGAGTCAGGACTAAATCGAGAACTCAAAAAATTTTTCGTGAAATTTCTAAAATTTTCCTAGATTCAGGGCACACACGTCCGTGTGGTCCAGGGAACACACCCGTGTGGCCCTAGGACACGCTCTTGCTGCAGGCCGTGTTCGAAACCATGTAGCTTTCTGACTTGTACCACATGGCCAACCACACGCCCATGTGCTAGGCCATGTGGTTAATTTAATTTCCAAAATTAAATGTAGATTTCACACGACTAAGACACACGTCCGTGTTTTGGTGCCGTGTAGCACACACGGCTGAGACACACACCCACATCTCTACCTGTGTGCTCAATTCTGAGCATTTTGTTTTTCAAATTTAAGATGCAGGGTACACACAACCTAACCACATGCCCATATACCAAGCCGTGTGTCGCATACGGTTAAGACACACGCCCGTGTGTCTACCCATGTGTACAAAATAAACCCATGTCCTAGCTTTATTTCTCACCCAAGTTTGCCAATAACCTACACCAAAATTTACAAGTATATACCAGCCAATTCAAGTATTAAATCCAAGCCAATTCTAAAACCTAATATGATAATTTATCATATGCATTCGTGTTTATATTTTAACCCTTGTTAAGAATAACTTGAACAACCATATTTAATATAATTAACACATAGGTATTTGTCACAATATATCCTTATAAATATACCAAAACAAATCATTACTAGCCATTCTAATGGCTAGTTTACAAACCACATTTATATGCCAACAATGGCCAAGTTACCTATACATGCCATTATACTAAAATAAGTTTACTATTTGTACCAAAACAAACTAGTGGATAGTATGATGATGCTCTAACCGATCTCCAACCTTCACAAGCTTTCGAGCACTATAAAATAGAGAAAATAAAACCTAGTAAGCATTATATGCTTAGTAAGTTCGTATAATAGGAATTAAACTTACCAATCTCATTTATTAAAATTAAGCATACAATAACATGTTTTCCATCAACTTGGAAAATTGCCTAAACACATACACCCAATCAAACAAGTTAGTTACATAAGTCTCATGTATCTCAAATAAGCATAGATGAGCTCATCATAAAAAAATTCATTAGATTACTCAGAATCATTCAAAATATAATTTTATTTATCTCATCGCTTTCTATTGTCAGGAGTTTTATCCATTGAATTACTGAAATATCAATGGATACTTAAGTAGTACACTCAATGTGACAGCCTGATTTAGGGGCTAGCCAGAACAGTGATCTTGGAATCACTAATTCCAAGTTGGAGAAAATTACTTTCATTTTATTTTATGTGATATAACATGTTTATAAGGATGCATGGAAATTTTGGTGCTTTAATTTTAGCGATTTCATGTTTAATCGCAAAAAGGACTAAATTGCATAAAGTGTGAAAGTTCTATTTTATTTGCTAGAGGTACCAAATAGCTATGGATTAATATTTGGAGGTCCCAAATGTGAAATTTGGCCTTGTTTAAGTGAGTTGGTGTAACATCCGAGAATTAGGGGCCTTGCATTATTGTATGTTGCTGTGTCCTTGGCATGTTTTGTTTGTTGATTTGGTGTGTTTGGGGGTCCCGGGAAGGCTCGGGGTTAAGCTTGAGCCTTGGTGGGAATTCTATTTTTAGGTACTTTAGGGGGGAGCTAGCAGAGGCAGGTCTTAAGTATAAATACTTATGTTTGATGACACAAGAAGAGAGGTGGTAAAGTGGTAAGGAGACGCCACTTAGAGTGTAGGGAAGTGGTGTCACAAGGGAGAAGCAGCAAGGAGGAGGTTCAAATCCCGCAAGCCTCACTTTGGAGTTTTTTTTTTGGCACCTAGATGGGGAGAGGGCGGTTTCGACAAGGACTCTCCAAGGTTGTTGGTTGAATGGGTCAAAGGAGTTTGAATCGATGAACATGAGGTGTTAGTGGGGTTGAACGGGTCAACAAATTTTGAATTAGTGAAGAGGAGTGAAAGGGGAAGAAATAAAGGGATTTCAAGTTGGTGGAGTGATGGCTGGTTATGGAAAGCTTGAAGAGGGGGAGAAATCGATTTAGTGCTAAGCTAAAGGTGTGTGCCGAACTAGCTTTGTTTGAGGGGTAGTCTTGTTGGCATTTTTGGTTTTATGAAGTGAGTGTGTGCCATTGTGAAAGAGAGAATTTTGAGGTTCATTTCTGTTAGCCTATTCCTTATAAGTGCAGAAAGTTCATAACCTTCTTCATTTTCAGCAAGCACTCTAATCTCTCATCAAGCTTCTCTTTTCTCTTCCATTCCCTCTAGAACTGAATCATCTTTGTGGTTGATAACCGAACCTCTCCTTACCATTTTAGATTCTTGCTTGAACAACTATTTCTCTTCTTTTGTTTCCTACACTCTATTTCTCCTTAGTCGAACCTTCCTTGATCATAACACCCTCTTTTCATTTTCTTTTTCCTTCTACTTTCTTTGATCCTTTTGGTCAAAACTCTCCTCTCCTCTACTTCTTCTTCTTGCAAGCCAAAACCCTGCATCTGTTCTACTGTCACCCTATTATTTTTCTCTTAATCGAATAGTTCCTATTATCCCAAGCGAATCGGTTCCACTCTACTTCTGGATTGTTGAAGGTAAGATTCTCTTTTCCTTTTTGGTTGAAAGTCGAATCTTCTTTTCCTTCTTTCGGCTTCCTTTTTTTTTCTTCTTTGATCTTTATATTCTTCTTCTCTAATCGAACCTCTGATTCTTTGGCGATACAAATCAATGCCGCCCATGTAGCCTAAGGCGTGAAGGGGCTATTCGTTGCTACCAAAGCTATCATGGTTGTTTTCGTCAATATCATAAAGTAAGTAGGGTTATTCCGTATCTTATTCTTCTTTTGGGTTTTTATGGAAGTCAAAGCTGATGGCTATTATGTTTCAATGTTTAAGTTTTTGGCTAATAGTATCTCTTTACTCTCTTTATGAAACACTTACTCTGGGAAACCCCTGAAGCCGAATGTTTGGAGTTCAAAGCCTGAGAAGCGGTTGGTTTCTGAACCTTACCTTCCATTCAGGTTTAAGGTGAGGAGCCTCTGTTGTTCTTTGTGTGAACCCTTGTTCATTACTTGGCATTAATTGAATCTTTTGGTAGCCAATGAAGGTTCTCTTTAACTCTGATCAAGTCTATTTCATGGATACAATAAATGGTCAACCTGAGGAGGGGAGCGTATTCATAATCCCTACTCCTAAATTCAAAAGGTGAGCTATATCGACGATTTGAGACTTTCCGCTGGTTGTGGTAGAGAGCCGGCGTCTGCTTGAGATAGGCAAATAGTCGTCGTTCCTTTTAGTGAAAGCGTCAACATAGAAAGCCTAATGTTACTTGTTATCAGGTGTGTATTACCCACACATTTTCTTACTGTTTACGTTATTAACTGTGAAGGCTGAAAGTCAATTGACTACGTTGTTAGTCGAAATAGCCTTGTGGGTAAGGTTCGAGACACCGGGTAATTTCTCGATGATGATATTTTGATTATATGAATGTATGTATGATTGTTGTTATGCATGAATGATATAGTTATCTGTTACACATGGTGATCATGGTTGTATTCATATTATGGCACGATGAAAAGAGCATGGGCTCGGGATTGAATGTAAGGAGAAGGGAGAATTAATGACTTTGTCACGAGTGACTATTGTCACGAGTGGTCTAAGTACCACGGTGGTTGAAACCATGAATGTTCTAATCAGTGACTTGTCTCGGTGGTCAAGTACCACAGTGGGTTGGCCCCATGTAAGTGTAAATTTATCAAAGATCGTCATGGTGGTCTGAGACCACAGTGGATTAGCCCCACGATTATATGATTTAGTGGCTTTGTCACAAGTGACTATTGTCACGAGTGGTCTGGGACCACGGTGGTCATGAACCATAGTGGCATAATGCCACGGGTGTTTGGATGGAGAACTAAACTGGGTTGGGTTGCATTGCATACATGTGACATATGCCATACTGAGTGGGCTAAGGCCCAGTTTGTGCTATATGGGGATTTACACATTGAGTCTTGGTGACTCACCCCTCTGCTAAATGCTTCAGGTAATCAGTAGATCGCGGGTTTTGGATCCAGGGCGGACTCGAGGTGGCCATGCGTTGCTATTTCTCTCGTAAATTTCATTGCTTTATTTTGAACTTAGTTAAATTTGGGATTTTATTATGTAATAAGGCTGCTTTAACTTAAATCTGGGTTGGCTCCAAGTGCTGATTTTAATTATGTTATAAACTGTCAAAAATAGGGATTTCTTAAAAACATAAATCAGGGTTTTCCAAATGTTAACAAACGGATCACATGAAGTAAGTAAATAAAATTTGGAATTTTTCTTAGAACTACTAACAACCTTACTATTTCTTTCTTTTCTCCAAAAGTCACATTACTCAATGCTATTTTCAACAAAATTTTATAAGTATGCTTTCATGAAAATATATTGGTTTTAGTATCTAATTAACTCAATAAGAAGACGGTAAGATATGTACAACTCAACCGAATTTCAGTTAGCCTTAGCTTGGACTCACTAAACAAAATGTTTTCTCAGATTACGATATTCTATTAAACATATTTTTTT
Organism: Gossypium rotundifolium; assembly: GCA_025506655.1. Taxonomy (NCBI): domain Eukaryota; kingdom Viridiplantae; phylum Streptophyta; class Magnoliopsida; order Malvales; family Malvaceae; genus Gossypium; species Gossypium rotundifolium. The sequence goes on from CP106728.1 coordinate 151,033,433, forward strand.
AATACTACCTATCCAGTAACATACCAGATTTGGTCGTAATGTATAGACTGAGTTTGGGGTGTTACAGTTGGCCGGCCATGTGACATAAAAGACAAGAGCATTTAATTTTGGTCAAAATTGGTGGGAATTAGGTGATAAAATGAATAAAATAAGATGAATAAAAGATGTTATCATCTTTTACTATCCATTCACCTTCAACCACCAAAAATTTGAAGAGAAAAACAAGGGTTTTGGAGCTCAAACTTTTAGCCAACAAATTCCCTAGCAAGTAAGTGATTTTGATAACCTTTCTTGATAAAAATTGTACTTTTTGAGTCCCCAAAGCTTATGCTAGCTAATGAGGGGACTAAATTGCAATATGGTTGAGAGTCTAGGACTTTCCATGAAAGATTTTAAGTTGGAAGCTGAGTTTTTATGGAAGAAAATGAATGTTTGGAAAGTGAGGAACAACTTTTGTGAAAGGTGTTGTCATGAAAACACCTAATTATGACTAAAATGCAAAAGTTATAATTTGTTCATTAAGGCATGAAATAGTTGAAATTGTGGATAGTTGCAAGAGGATTAAATGTTCATCTAGGCTTGTCCAATAAGAAAATGTGATGAAAATTTATTTACAATCCTAGGGGCAAAATCATAATTTTACCAAAGTATAAGGGCAAATTGGTCATTTTAGCCTAAGTGTAGATTATGGAGTATTATGATGTATAAGTGATTAAATGAGTAAATTCCATTGTTCTAGATCAAATAAAATGGGATTCGGACTTAGAACGGATGAAAAGAGAAATGTGGGCAAGAAGTCCCTCTCGACACTTTCGACATCGAGGTAAGTTCATATGATAAATTATACAACTCTAAGTGAAGTATTTAATATTCCAATGCTGTATGTAATGTATATTTACTCTATGAATGTATTAAATATGTTTTGACAAGATGTCAAGAGAATTAAATCTAAGAATAGTGAGAAATGCGAATAGTGTAATATGACGATAGTTAAGGTTCCGTATAAGACCATATTGGAATATCGCCTCGGTGTGGGATTTCATAAAAGACCATGTCTGGAAAATGGCATCGATATGTTAATTCATGAAAGACCTATCAAGGGTATAATGTTAATGTGACATTATGTGTATGAGACTGAAGAGTGTTATTTAACAATTTGAGTGATTCAACAGGTATGTTGAAAATAAGAAAAAATATGGTTGTACCACGAGAGGTACAAGTATGTGTTAGAATTGAATTGTGATAAATAAAGTATATGATGAAACCACAGTGGGTTATGTGTAAATGATGCACCTTGGCTGCATAAGTTATAATTAGTAATGCATTGTGTGAATGTAAACGATTATCGTAGAAAACTAAGTAAAAATGGTAGTGTGTGGGGATGTTCCCGTATGAACATTTGAAATAGAGAAATGCATGTGGATAACTATCCATGAGTGTATATCAATGGTGGGCTGTGTGCGTTACCACCTTATTAATTATTCAATGATGGGCTGTGTGCGATACCATCAATAATATTATTAACGGTGGGCTATCTGCGTTACCACCTTATTAATTATTAAATGAAGGCTGTGTGCGATACCATCAATAATATTATTAACGGTGAGCTCTGTGCGTTACCACCTTATTAATTATTAAATGATGAGCTGTGTGCGATATCATCAATAATATTATTGATAGGTGGGCTATACCATCAACAATATTATTAAAGCGTTACCACCTTATTAAGTATGATTGAGTAGGTAACCATGAGCTTAAGAGTAAAACTCATTATAATACCTTGTGGTAGAGTAAAATCAATGAATATTAATAGTTGATCGTTATATGCATATGAACTTACTAAGCATTATTGCTTACTCCTCTTCCTTTCTCATCTCTTATAGGTTAACTTACCCAGCTCGGGTTGGAGACTATCGGAGATGTTTTCACATTATCGAGCAGACACTTGGTATGAGATTTTAAGTCCTTATAAGTTATGGCATGTATAAGGATCTCTTTTAAAGTTGATTAAGTCATAGTTAATATAGCCAAATGTGTTGGTCAAGAGAGTTTATGATTTGGTCATATATAGCCATAGATGATGGCTTAAGTCGATTGTAATTGTACTAGAAATAGTTCTCCCTTATGTTTGGGGATGAAGACTTCATTTGTATGAATCAAATGCATTTAATTTAAGATAGGGTGGCTAAATGGCTTGTTGTAAATAGCCTTGATATTGGTCCTAAATGGCTTGGAACATAGCGTTGTTGTCCAGGCAGAGTGTGTGACACACACCTGATCAACCCACATGGGTGTGTTAATAGGCCGTGTGTCCCCTACATGTTAACATTTTAAGTTAGAATAGACCATGGGTTAGCCACACGGGCGTCTGACTAGGCTTTAAGACCGTGTGTATGTAGTCAGTATTCACCACAGTTGAGGAGCATGGGCATGTGTGTCTACACAGGGGCGTGTGAGCCCTATATAAAAGAAAAATTTGTAAGATTGAAAAAGTTTCAATATAGTCTCGAGAGTCCTCGTGTGTATGAGTGAGGCCTTGTAAGTCGAGAATGAGGTTGTTAAGGTGACTAGAGAGAGTAGTCACGATGGGACTAAGTGGCGATCATGAGGATTTTATTAAGGTAACGCCTTGAGCTTGGTTCCGGTGTAGAACACGGGTAAGGGGTGTTACATTTAGTGGTATTTGAGCTGTGGTTTAGTTGGTTCTCGGATTAACCTAGCATGAGTAAGAGTCTAGCTATACATACCATGTGTGGATCGTGATAGTGTGATATCTTCCGGCTCTAACGAAATTGTTTTGTTAAAACAGAGATGATTCCCAACCGAGCAAATTTCAATAATGTTGTAAGTGGCAATGAGGTAATTGAAATTTGCTTATGCATTGTTGAAATTTAGAGAAGTATGAATAGAAGTTTATGACATGTGTATGATAAGGTATGGAAATGAGATTAGTACTAAAGTCATGTGAAGGAGTGAATTCAGGTACTCGTGAATGGATCACGAAGAGATGATTACGATATATGGCACAAAACGTGTTATGTAAGGGCAAGTATGAGTAAGTTAGCTCGAAGCCTGTAGTTGTGCATGGTTAGTTGATGCCATGGATGGATTATAATAATCTCCTTGAGTATTATGTATAAATATTTTTTGCCTTTCAGGGCTAACATAGTTGTTCTTTTCATAAACCGTGATTTCATAAGGATGTTGGCTGATAGTAAAAATCAGACAAAACGGTTGTCAATTTAGTTAATTGAAATCGACATTTCTTTATTTCCTCGTAACCCTATTCGGGTACCTTGAGGAGGAAGTTAGTGATGATTCTAGTATAAGAAGTGAAATCACAAGTCTTATGATGTGTGATGGGTTTTTGGACAAGCCGATTAGAGTTAATGAATTCGATCGAGATGTCTCTGCTTTCACGAGATATGATGATAGTAATGATTTTAGATTAGCATAGCCAGAGAAACTCAAGGAGAGTGTGCTTAAAATATGTTCATAGTATGGAGAAAAGAATAGATTAATGTATTGAAATATGATTCAAATTTTGTGTGTACGTGAGTAGGGAGCATGATATAAGGATATGCTCATCAAAATGTTCAAACCGTGATGGTTGAGTTGAAGCTATATAAGGAACTATTAATTGAAAGTTCTAGTACTAAGTTCAGTATGAATCGAGAAAAAGAGTTGGCAGGTCAATGATCCAGAGACGATCACTTTTGTGTCTGTGTTGTGAGTTAGATGTTATGAAACGATCTATGGGAAAATCGATATGTATTTTTTTTGGAATTTTAATGAGTTAGAGTATCTTATGCTATAGAAGATTTTGAAAATGAAATAGTGGGAATGGCTTAAGCTATTACAATGGTGGGTATAGTTATTGTAGTACTTCTCAGATAGTAGACATAGTACAGGTGTCTGAATGAAAGATCCATGTTAAGAAATGTGAGTTAGTTACTCGATTGATCTTAGTTGGTAATATCCTAGTTTCAGCGAGGTTAATGACTAGAGAGAGTCTTTCTTTCAGAACAAAAGGGGTTCAAAAGTGAGATAGTAAATGGTATTTTGAATAAGCTCTGAATGAATTTGATTAAGACGTTAAGATTCAGGTCGAATGAGATTTCCATTGTTGATGTTACCTTGAAATAGAATTTGTATGTGGATGAATTCAGAACTTATACAGAAGGTTTTGGTATAAGACTTAGTAATAGCATGTCTACTCGTGCAAGACTAAGAAAAAGTGCAGTTATATGCATAAATGTTTTGACAATTGAGTACATTTCACAATATGATTGAGTTTAAGGTCAGAAGCAGATGGCTACTAAAAGTTGAGTTTTCAAAGCGTACAAGTCAGGACTATTACAGTCTGTGAATGCTTTAATGAGAAAGTGAGATAAAACCCAACCCTATAGATTTCAAATTTGGTTTGACTTTTTTTCCCAAGGAGGGGGATGTCATTCGAATTGTAGCAAATCAAATGGTAAAGATCCGAATGATCATTTGGACGTGTACAGAGTTCCAAATTGGTGGATTACTGGGTATAGTATATGCCCTAGAGGAAGAATAACCTAGGTCTCAAGTTACGCTTCGACCTTGTGTATTATAGCCTAAAGGTTGTTGACAAGAGAAACTTGAGGATAAGCGGGATTTGTGATTTTGAAGAGTTGATGGAAACGTTTTAAGAATGATAGTAGAAACTCCTCCTGATAAGATTTTCGGGGACTAAAATCCCTAAGGGGGAGAATTGTAATAGCTGATTTAGGGGCTAGTCGAAATAATGATATTTGAATCACTAATTCGAGGTTGGATAAAATTATTTTCATGCTAGTTTATGTGATATAACATGTTTATAAGGATGCATGGAAATTTTGGTGCTTTAATTTTAGCGATTTCATGTTTAATCGCGAAAAAGGACTAAATCGCATAAAGTGCGAAAGTTCTATTTTATTTGCTAGAGGTACCAAATAGTTATGGATTAATATTTGGAGGTCCCAAATGTGCAATTTGGCTTTGTTTAAGTGAGTTGGTCGGCCATGTGACATAGGGGACAAGAGCATTTAATTTTGGTCAAAATTGGTGGGAATTAGGTGATAAAATGAATAAAATAAGATGAATAAAAGATGTTAACATATTTTACTATTCATTTCCCTAGCAAGTAAGTGATTTTGATGACCTTTCTTGATAAAAACTGTACTTTTGGAGTCCCCAAAGCTTAAGCTAGCTAATGAGGGGACTAATTTAAAATATGGTTGAGAGTCTAGGGACTTGCCATGAAATAGTTTAAGTTGGCTGCTGAGTTTTTATGGAAGAAAATGAATGTTTGGAAGGTGAGGAACAACTTTTGTGAAAGGTGTTGTCATGAAAACACCTAATTATGACTAAAATGCAAAAGTTGTAATTTGTTCATTAAGGCATGAAATAGTTGAAATTGTGGATAGTTACAAGAGGATTAAATGTTCATCTAGGCTTGTGCAATAAGAAAATGTGATGAAAATTTATTTACGAGCCTAGGGGCAAAATCATAATTTTGCCAAAGTATAAGGGCAAATTGGTCATTTTAGCCTAAGTGTAGATTATGGAGTATTATGATGTATAAGTGATTAAATGAGTAAATTCCATTGTTCTAGATCAAAGAAAATAGGATTCAGACCTAGAACGGGTTAAAAGAGAAATGTGGGCAAGAAGTCCCTCTCGACACTTTCGACATCGAGGTAAGTTCATATGCTAAATTATACAACTCTAAGTGAAGTATTTAATATTCCAATGCTGTATGTAATGTATATTAACTCTATGAATGTATTAAATATGTTTTGACGAGATGTCAAGAGAATTGAATTTAAGAATAGTGAGAAATGTGAATAGTATGATATGATGATAGTTAAGGTTTCGTATAAGACCATATTGGAATATGGCCTCAATGTGGGATTTCATATAAGACCATGTCAGGGAAATGGCATCGATATGTCAATTCATGAAAAACCTATCGGGGGTATAATGTAAATGTGACATTATGTGTATGAGACTGAAGAGTGTTATTTAACAATTTGAGTGATTCAATAGGTATGTTGAAAATAAGAATGAATGTGGTTGTACCACGAGAGGTACAGGTATGTGTTAGAACTAAATTGAGATAAATACGGTGTATGATGAAACCACAGTGGATTATGTGTAAATGATGCACCTTAGCTGCATAAGTTATAATTAGTAATGCATTGTGTGAATGTAAATGATTATCGTAGAAAGCTAAGTAAAAATGGTAGTGTGTGGGGATGTTCCCGTATGAACATTTGAAATAGAGAAATGCATGTGGATAACTATCCATGAGTGTATATCAATGGTGGGCTGTGTGCGTTACGACCTTATTAATTATTAAATGATAGGTTGTGTGCGATACCATCAACAATATTATTAACGGTGGGCTGTGTGCGTTACCACCTTATTAATTATTAAATAAGGGCGGTGTGCGATATCATCAACAATATTATTAACGATGAGCTGTGTGCATTGCCACCTTATTAATTATTAAATGATGGGCTGTGTGCGATACCATCAACAATATTATTAATGGGGCTATGTGCGTTACCATCTTATTAATTATTAAATGATGGGCTGTATACGATACAATCAACAATATTATTATCGGTGGGCTGTGTGCGATACCATCGTTTATAATTATTATTGAGGATGGGCTAAGTGCGATACCACCATAATTATTCTTGAGGGTGGGCTAAGTGCGAAACCACCGAGTGATTGGTAATATGAGTGGCTTATGGAAAAATGTTTGATGTGTTGTATTATGTGATTATGTGATGAAAAGTGCAGGGATGTATGCAAATTAACATAAGCATTTGGCTGTGGCATGGTTAGATTGTGGTAAGAGATGGGATGAGTAAGCTTCAAGAATGATTGAGTAGGTAACCATGAGCTTAAGAGTAAAACTCATTATAATACCTTGTGGTAGAGTAAAATCAATGAATATCAATAGTTGATTGTTATGTGCGTATGAACTTAATAAGCATTATTGCTTACTCCTCTTCCTTTCTCATCTCTTATAGGTTAACTTAGCTAGCTCGAGTTGGAGATCTTCAGAGATGTTTTCACATTATCGAGCAGACACTTGGTATGAGATTTCAAGTCTTATGAGTTATGGCATGTATAAGGATCTCTTTTAAAGTTAATTAAGTCATAGTTAATATAGCCAAATGTGTTGGCTAAGAGAGTTTATGATTTGGTCATATATAGCCATAGATGATGGTTTAAGTCGATTGTAATTGTGCTAGAAATAGTTTTCCCTTGTGTTTGGGGATGGAGACTTCATTTTTATGAATCAAATGCGTTTAATTCAAGAATAGTATTGATGATTAAAGAATGTTGAGTGATGGTGTATGAGTATAAGCAAGATAGGGTGGCTAAATGGCTTGGAAAATAGCCTTGAATTGGTCCACACGGGTAGACACACGGGCATGTGTCTAGATCATGTGTGACACACGGTCAACCCACATGGGTGTGTTAATAGGCCATGTGTCCCCTGCATGTTAACATTTTAAGTTAGAATAGACCACGGGTTAGCCACACGGGCGTGTGACTAGGCTTTGAGATCGAGTGTATGTAGTCAGTATTCACCACGGTTGAGGAGCATGGGCGTGTGTGTCTACACACGGGCGTGTCTCATTTTACACGGGCGTGTGAGCCCTATATAAAAGAGAAAATTTGTAAGATTCGAAAAAGTTCCGATATAGTCTCGAGAGTCCTCCTGTGTATGAGTGAGGCCTCGTAAGTCGAGAATGAAGTTGTTAAGGTGACTAGAGAGAAGAGTCACGATGGGCCTAAGTGGCGATTATAAGGATTTTATTAAGGTAACGCCTTGAGCCCAGTTCCGACGTAGAACATGGGTAAGGGGTGTTACACTCAAGGTGAAATATCGATGGATACTTAGTAGTACACTCAAGGTGTACATATCTGTAATTCATCAAATCATAATTTAGAGTACCCATTGAGGCACATACTCAAGGAGAATACTCTCGAACCACATGTCAGAATGCTCAAATGAGCCATGTAATCATGTAACAGGACACTTATCCGAGCTAATCAGGATACTCATAAGAGTTTTTACTTAGGAAGCTCATAGAGCCTTTTAGATATCTTCAAGAGTTAATATCAGGGAGCTTTGGATAAGGTAATAGAGAGTTCAAGTGAGCTTAATAAGATGCTCATGAAGAGCTACATTTGTGTCCACTTTATTTTTCGTATCAAATTGATCAAAACTTGTATCAGGACTCTCACAAAGAGTTGTAGTAATGTGCAACAAATGCAAGATCACTACCGATCACGATACTCGCAGGAACTATATAACAGGATGCTCGAGAGGACTATATATAGGGATTACTCATTCGAGCTAAATCCATCTACAACATATGTAGAATCACATTTCATGTACGGGAAATCACATGTATCCATCGATTTTCATTGTTCAAGTGAAATTTAATATCTTTATAACAATTTCAATCATGCGATCCTTCATGCACATTTAATATTCATATAAATCACATAACTTACAAGCCACAATCAATCCAATTACATCATTCAATTCAAACATACTAACAAACATAATTAAGTTACACGAACTTACCTCGATAATAGTTTGTATAAGAAAATCTACTTGTAACATCCTAGATTAGGGGTTATGCGTTCATGCATAATTCGAGTGATAGTAGGCTTGGAGTATGTTTGGTTATGTTCTAAGGGTTTCGGGAACTTTAAAATATAATGGAATGCTTTGGAGGAATTTTTGGATTTAAGTGTAAGAAGGGGAAACTAGGTGAAAGAGGTCTTAAGAAAAGTTTTGGGGAGTTTAGGAAACAAGGAACCATGTGGTAAAGTGGCATGAAGGCGCAGGGGTGCAAGGGGGGGAAGTAGCGTCAAGGGAGTGCCAAGGGGGAGGAGGTTCGAGCAATGTGGAAAGCATTGGAAACTTTTTATTTTTGGCGTTGGGCTAAGGAGGCCTTAAGGAAAATTGTGGGAGTGCTTGGACATGAAAAGGGGCTTGGTAAAATGGCTTAATGGCACCACTTAAGGGCTCGGAAATAATGCCAACAAGGGCCTTGGTTCAAAACACATGACAAAGAAGTAGTGTTTTATTTTTGCTTTTGGCGTTAAGGGGGAGAAAGGTGAAGGAGGTCTTAAAAGAATTTGTGGCGTGTTTATGTCACAAAAAAATGCCTTGGCAGAGTGGCTTGGGGCGTTAAAGCTTGCGTTAAAGGGGCTTGGTGCAGGTCATGAGTTCAAGACGCAAGGGAAGCAAAATTTTGAGGTTTTTTTTATACATGTTGGCATTAAGGGAGAGAGAATTGGACAGCAATTAGACTTGCAATTGGATAAGAATTTGGCTTAATTCTCCTATTAAAACTTCAATTTAGAAGGTAGGATAATTGTTGTTTTTTATTTTATTTATTTAGTTTAAATGGGTGATAAGAAGATAATGGTGGCCTTATTTTATTTATTTTAGTTTAATAGATAGATAAGAGATAAGGTGTTGGATTAATTTATTTTATTTGTTAAGAGATAAAATAGGAGTTAAGTTGGGATTTGATAAGTGGGGAAGTGGTGGCCGATTGCTGAACTCTAGAAGCTTGTATTTCCGGTATAAATATGGTGCTAGTGTGTGCAAAATTTCCTCTTTCAAAACTTTTCTTTTTCATCTTGGTTACTGCCAAAATTGTACCTTATTTTTACCTTTGATAAGTGCCAAAATTATCTAGGTGAAGTGTTCATCTTTTCTTCTCCAAATTTTTGAGAAACACCTTTAGCCGAAATCTCTTTTACATGTTCTCCTATTACCGAAACTACTTCTCCACACTTATTCTTGTGTTAGCCAAATATTCAATCACTTCTCTAAAGGTTTAGCTGAACCATGTAAGTGTTTCCTTCCATTTGTATTTCATGTTCTTAATTAAAAGCCTTACCCGAATCTCAAGTGCCCTGATTCTCTTTTCTTCTATCGCAAGTTCTAAAAGCCAGGATCCATTCTCTTTTAGTCTTCGCAAGCAACGATAGTGGTAAGTAATCTTTCCTTAGCAATCGATTTTATTCTTCTCTTCAAGGATGTGTCGAATCCATGAGTGGGCTTAGATTTATGTGAGATGGCCGAATGGCTTTAGTGCCATAATAAGTGTTTTTGTTCTATAGCTAACGGTAAGGGTGTACTAAGGAGTTTTCGGGATTTGATTCATCAAAGCAAGCAAGGTAAGGAAGTGTTGATATTAGGTTTGAGGCTATATATTTGGTATAAGTAATGACCGATTGTGTACCTTGGTTTCTAGGGACAAACCGACAGAAGTGTATAACAAGCTTTCGGGATTCAAGATTTATTTCGGTAAGGATATTTAGTAAGTGTAAATTTGATTTGCTATATTAAAGTAGTAGTGATTAACCATTTGATCTGGTTAAGTATCGTTATGGAAGCGAATACCAGTCAAAGAGGACAAGGGGTAGTCCCTATTCCTAAGTTCAAGAGGAGAGCAGTCTCTGCTGTTAGGGATTGGCCATCGGGGTGTGGGCGGTGTCGAACAACAAAGTAGGCAGATAGCCGTAGTGTCACTTAGTGATAGCGTCGATTTCGAAAGCTTAGTTCTACAAGTGATCAGGTGTGTGATTAACCCACCGTTTTTTGGGTTTTTGCTATATTTGCATGTGTGAATTATGTGCTAACCAAAGGCAAAGGCGATTATGTGGTGAGTACCCTAAAAAGGGGTATATCGATAATCGTGTTAGTATTATCTGCTGATACGAATGTGAAAGTGCCGATGTGAATGTGACTATGCCTATGGAAATATGATGGTCGCCTTAATAACATGTGCATGCATTTATTATTATTATGCCACTATTACATGTTGCATGTGCATAGGTTGGGATATGAAAGGAGGTACGGGTGTACTTCGAGTATGTGGTTTGATGTTAGCCTTGAGCTACATCGTGGATTGACGTTGACTGAGGTCACGTTGTGGATTAATTGCGATTTAGTTTGCGTGGCTTGATGAGTGGCTATGTGCCTCATCGTGGTTGATATCGGCTAAGTGCCATATCGTGGTTGATGAGTGACTATGTGTCCCATCGTGGTTTTGGTGTTAGCTACTGGCTACATTGTGGATTGGTGCCGACCGAGGTCACGTGGTGGATTTTTGTGCTTTATTGCACGTGGATGGCATTTATTGCCTTTTGGAGTGAAAAGAGAGGGTGATTTGACAATCCCGGTGTGTGGTAGTCGGATACGGGGTGTGTAGAGGATGGACCCTAGGTTTGGGTTGGGTGCACTTTGCATAATTCTATGTGACCCGTGAAATGAGGTATTAATGTGGAAATGGGCCAAGCCCAAAATGTGAATGTGGATTGGAATGAGAAATGAGCCAAGCCCAAAGATATGATATGTGGAATAATGTGGTAATGGGCCAAGCCCAAGATGTGGAAACATGTGGTTATTTACACTATTATATGAATGTGATATGAATGTGGTCCAAGCCCAGAATGTGGTAATATGTGATTATGATATTTGTTATATGATATATGGGTTAATATGGGTTAACATGTGGGTGGAAATAAGTGGTTTAATTACACACTGAGTCTAAATGACTCACCCAATTTTTATCAACATCGCAGGTGATGCTTGGACCGGGTTTGGAGTGGATATGAGGTGGCCCATGCGAAGACATTTTATTTAATTAATTAAGTATTTATATTTTCAGTATTTTGATTAAGTGTTTATTGTAATAAGGCCCATTAAAGTATTTAAGTTTTTTTAAGTATCTTTATTGTTATGTTTTATTATGGATTGACAATTGAGATATCTTTCGCCAATGGTTTTATTTTCTTAAATCAGATATAATAAAGTTTTTATTTGAATATTTTTATCAAGCTTATATTATCTAAAATTTTAAATGGACATGGTTTTGAATAAGAACAAAATTTTCAAGTTCCACCACAAGTCGATATTTTCAAACGTTTTTCGCGTGGCATTTTAAATTCTATTAGTAATGAATGGGCGGGTTTGAGGTGTTACTGATTTAGTATCGAGCCCGTTCAAAACTCGACTTTGAGGGTTTTGGGTCCAAAATGTTTTCAAAATGGGCTTTTCAAAATATGGACTTTTATTTTAGGTTATTCGGCATGGCACTTGTATCTCCACCAAGTCCACGGTAAGTACTTGACTTAAGTGATTTGAATATGTGAAATGTATGGGCTTTTATGGCAACGTAGATTAGTGAACTAGGATCTGTTGAACCCTAGGACTAGTCTACTCAAAAACACAAGTACATAAGACTTGGACTATTAAACAAACCTGTGAAGTAAGTCACTGAGTTAAGGTGTGGCAACCAATGTGCTCATGTCTAGGAGTGGATTCAGTAAGAGCTTGGTACTTAAGCAGTCCTAGTGACTCACCTCCTCTTTACTCGAATCCTACCTAGTGCGTAGCTACGGTTCACCCTAACCAAGAGGACTTATTCATAGGCTAAATCCAGTAACTAAAACCCGAAAGGGACTAGCCATAAATTTTTTATAAAACCCTAGTTTTTAAATCCTTAAATTACCCCTTCGATTAGTAACAAAATCTATTTTGAAAAATTTCTCGAAAATTTTTTGAATTGCCAAATTACTAAAATACCCCTGGTGGAAGAATTACGAAAATGCCCCTGACTTCCAAAATTATCGAAATAACTCCGATTTCTGAAAATTTTGCAACACCTCTGATTTGGAAAATAAATTTTCAAGATAACCCCTGAGGTTTTGTAAATTCTGAAATACCTTTGATTTGTAAAATATTTTCGAATTAACCCCGATTTATTACTAAAATACCCCTGTAAGACAAATGACGAAAATACCCCTGGGATAGAAACGGGCAGAAATGTCCGAATAATGAATGTGTGTGGTAGATACCACTGAATGAAGGTGTTCTTGTTGATGAATGAATTTGCCTCCATTGAGGAATGGACGTGACTCTCTGAATTAGAATAGAGAACTTGAACTAAAACTTTGTGTGATCGAAAGAACCACTTCTAGAACTTCTTTTCATAAAATTGTTCGCGGTTAATCAGTGGAACAAAAGTACTAATGCATAAAATTTTTAATCAGATAAATCGCGATGTTAGAGATGAGTTCTAGGGGACGTGGTCGTCGTGGGCGCGGTAGAGGTAGAATGGCTGTGTCGGAACCAGTAGGGTCTAGCCATGGATCAAAAAATGAAGTGCCACCGCCAGCAGTGGGCACGGAGGAGCAAGATCAGATAGGAGAAGATGACGCAGTATCGCGGGCTATGCTACGAGTGCTCGAGCGAGTGGCAGGAGCTAGTGTGGGAAATAGAGCTCGAAAATCAGTATCGGAAAGACTTAGGTCGAACGGAACCAAAGTTTTTAGAGGAGTATCAGGAGTAGCTCCGAATGTAGCGGAGTATTGGTTGGAGGCAGTTGAAAGAATCATGGACGATGTGGACTGCACTCTTGAGGAAAAGCTGAAAGGTGCTGTCTCATTGCTCCGAGATGAAGCTTATCGATGGTGGCTCACTGTCAGACAAAGTACCCTGACAGACCGAGTGGATTGGGAATATTTTAAGCTTAAGTTTGAAGGGAAGTACGTTGGAGCTAGCTACTTAGACTCGCAGAGGAAGGCGTTTCTAAACTTGGTTCAAGGAAGCAAGTCGATGTGCAGTATGAAGCTAAATTTATGCGGTTAAGTCGACGCCAAAGGGATCGTGGCTCCTGATTACGAAAGGTGTGTTCGGTTCGAAGATGGGCTACGAGATGAGTTACGAGAGTTGATTGCTCCGCACAAAGAAAGAGACTTCGCCATTCTGGTGGAGAAAGCTCGGATAGCTGAAGAAGTTAAGAAGGTTGTAAGAGAAAATCGAGAAAAGAATAGGAATGAGAATAGGAGAAGTTTTGGACCGTCAGCATCATTTGGAGATGTTCAGAAAAGACGAAGGATCGAGAATTTCAGACGCGCACTGTGCGGTTTACGAGAATCGAAGTCGTCTATGTGCTCAGTGTGGGAAAACTCACACAGGAGAGTGTTGGGGCAATAGCAAGGAATGTTTTCGATGTGGATCTAAGGCTCATTTGGTTAAGAATTGCCCTCAGGCAACGAAGGTTCGTGGTTCAAACCATGGAGGAAATGGTTTTGGCCAAGGTTGTGGAACACCCGGAAGAGGAGCGGAAGGTTCGGATGCGAGACCACCAAGGATGTGATAGCAGATAAGTTCCTTGTTATGGAATATCTTTTATTGTTTTGAGTTTTATAAGATTGGTTCATGCTTGTATCATTGGTGTAGTGTTTGAAACCCTAGATGTGAACTTAAAAATTGTGCCTAGGAAGTATGATGGTTCTATTAAGATCAGAGTGCGCAGCATAAGCGTAGTGCGGTGAGTTAAGATGTATGATTATTCGTTAGTAAGTAATTTTGAGGACGAAATTATTTTTAAGGAGGGTAGAACTATAACATCCTAGATTAGGGGTTATGCCTTCGTGCATAATTCAAGTGATAGTAGGCTTGGAGTATGTTTGGTTATGTTCTAAGGGTTTCCGGAACTTTAAAATATAAGGGAATGCTTTGGAAAAATTTTTGGATTTAAGTGTAAGAAGGGAAAACTAGGTGAAAGAGGTCTTAAGAAAAGTTTTGGGGAGTTTAGGACACAAGGAACCATGTGGTAAAGTGGCATGAAGGCGCAAGGGTGCAATGGGGAAAGTAGTGTCAAAGAGAGTGCCAAGGGGGAGGAGGTTCGAGCAATGTGGCAAGCATTGGAAACATTTTATTTTTGGCGTTGGGCTAAGGAGGCCTTAAGGAAAATTTTGGGAGTGTTTGGACATGAAAAGGGGCTTGGTAAAGTGGCTTAATGGCACCACTTAAGGGCCTGAAAATAACGCCAACAAGGGCCTTGGTTCGAAACACGGCGGTAGCAAGTAGTGTTTTATTTTTGCTTTTGGCATTAAGGGGGAAGCAAGGTGAAGGAGGTCTTAAAAGAATTTGTGGCGTGTTTATGTCACAAAAAAACGCCTTGGCAGAGTGGCTTGGGGCGTTAAAGCTTGCGTTAAAGGGGCTTGGTGCAGGTCATGAGTTCAAGACGCAAGGGAAGCAAAATTTTGAGTTTTTTTTATGCATGTTGGCATTAAGGGAGAGAGAATTGGACGGCAATTAGACTTGCTATTGGATAAGAATTTGGCTTAATTCTCCTATTAAAACTCGGCTGCAGTAAGGTAGGATAATTGTTGTTTTTTTTATTTTATTTATTTAGTTTAAATGGGTGATAAGAAGATAATGGTGGCCTTATTTTATTTATTTTAGTTTAATAGATAGATAAGAGATAAGGTGTTGGATTAATTTATTTTATTTGTTAAGAGATAAAATAGGAGTTAAGTTGGGATTTGATAAGTGGGGAAGTGGTGGCCGATTGCTGGACTCTAGGAGCTTGTATTTCGGTATAAATATGGTGCTAGTGTGTGCAAAATTTCCTCTTTCAAAACCTTTCTTTTTCATCTTGGTTCTTCTTGAAATTGTACCTTATTTTTACCTTTGATAAGTGCCAAAATTATCTAGGTGAAGTGTTCATCTTTTCTTCTCCAAATTTTTGAGAAACACCTTTAGCCGAAATCTCTTTTACATGTTCTCCTATTGTCGAAACTACTTCTCCACACTTGTTCATGTGTTAGCCAAATATTCAATCACTTCTCTAAAGGTTTAGCCGAACCATGTAAGTGTTTCCTTCCATTTGTATTTCATGTTCTTAATTAAAAGCCTTAGCCGAATCTCAAGTGCCCTGATTCTCTTTTCTTCTATCGCAAGTTCTAAAAGCCGGGATCCATTCTCTTTTAGTCTTCGCAAGCAACGATAGTGGTAAGTAATCTTTCCTTAGCAATCGATTTTATTCTTCTCTTCAAGGATGTGCCGAATCCATGAGTGGGCTTAGATTTATGTGAGATGGCCGAATGGATTTAGTGCCATAATAAGTGTTTTTGTTCTGTAGCTAACGGTAAGGGTGTATTAAGGAGTTTTCGGGATTTGATTCATCAAAGAAAGTAAGGTAAGGAAGTGTTGATATCAGGCTTGAGGCTATATATTTGGTATAAGTAATGACCGATTGTGTACCTTAGTTTCTAGGGACAAACCGACAGAAGTGTATAACAAGCTTTCGGGATTCAAGATTTATTTCGGTAAGGATATTTAGTAAGTGTAAATTTGATTTGATATATTAAAGTAGTAGTGATTAACCGTTTGATCTGGTTAAGTATCGTTATGGAAGTGAATACCAGTCAAGGAGGACAAGGGGTAGTCCCTATTCCTAAGTTCAAGAGGAGAGCAGTCTCTGCTGTTAGGGATTGTCCACCGAGGTGTGGGCCAGCGTCAGAACAACAAAGTAGGCAGATAGCCCTAGTGTCACTTAGTGATAGCGTCGATTTTGAAAGCATAGTTCTACAAGTGATCAGGTGTGTGATTAACCCATCGTTTTTCGGGTTTTTACTATATTTGCATGTGTGAATTATGTGCTAACCAGTGCAGTGGTAGTTATGTGGTGAGTACCCTAAAAAGGGGTATATCGATAATCAGGTTAGTATTATCTATTGATACGAATGTGAAAGTGCGGATGTGAATGTGACTATGCCTATGGAAATATAATGGTCTGCCTTAATAACATGTGCATGCATTTATTATTATTATGCCACTATTACATGTTGCATGTGCATGGGTTGGGATATGAAAGGAGGTACGGGTGTACTTTGAGTACGTGGTTTGATGTTAGCCTTGAGCTACATTGTGGATTGATGTTGACTGAGGTCACGTTGTGGATTAATTGCGATTTAGTTCGCATGGCTTGATGAGTGGCTATGTTCCTCATCGTGGTTGATATCGGCTAAGTGCCATATTGTGGTTGATGAGTGACTATGTGTCCCATTGTGGTTTTGGTGTTAGCTACGGCTACATCGTGGATTGGCGCTGACTGAGGTCGCGTTGTGGATTTTTGTGCTTTATTGCACGTGGATGGCATTTATTACCTTTTGGAGTGAAAAGGAGAGGGTGATTTGACAATCCCCTGGTGTGTGGTAGGCTGGATACGGGGGTGTGTAGAGGATGGACCCTAGGTTTGGGTTGGGTGCACTTTGCATAATTCTATGTGACCTGTGAAATGAGGTATTAATGTGGAAATGGGCCAAGCCCAAAATGTGAATGTGGATTGGAATGAGAAATGGGCCAAGCCCAGTATGTGGAAACATGTGGTTATTTACACTATTATATGAATGTGATATGAATGTGGGCCAAGCCCAGAATGTGGTAATATGTAATTATGATATTTGTTATCCGATATATGGGTTAATATAGGGTTAACATGTGGGTGGAAATCGGTGGTTTAATTACACACGAGTCCAGTATGACTCACCCAATTTTTATCAACATCGCAGTGATGCTTGGACCGGGTTTGGAGTGGATACGAGGTGGCCCATGCGGAAGACATTTTATTTAATTAATTAAGTATTTATATTTTTAGTATTTTGATTAAGTGTTTATTGTAATAAGGCCCATTAAAGTATTTAAGTTTCTTTTAAGTATCTTTATTGTTATGTTTCATTATGGATTGACAATTGAGATATCTTTCGCCAATGGTTTTATTTTCTTAAATCTGTATATAATAAAGTTTTTATTTCGAATATTTTTATCAAGCTTATATTATCTAAAATTTTTAAATGGACATGGTTTTTGAATAAGAACAAAATTTTCAAGTTCCACCACAAGTCAGGATATTTTCAAACGTTTTCCGCAGTGGCATTTCAAATTCGGTCGTAATGAATGGGCCGGGTTTGGGGTGTTACACTACTAATTCGAAACTTTCTCTTTTCCTCAATCTAGCTTCAAATTGGAGTTATCTGGATCTATATAAATGAATTTAATCATCAATTTATCTGTATCTATATAAATGAATTTAATCATCAAGTTATCACATTTCATATTCAATTGGACTCAATTTACATCCTAGGCAAAATTACCATTTTGCCCTTAAACTTTCTATAAATTCTAATTTCATCCCTAGGCTCAAAAATGAAATTCATTCAATTTAATCCTTATTCCAAGCCAAAATGAAATTTTAGTATAAATTTATTAAACATGTATTCTATAAAATTTAGAATTTTTCTTCAATTTCACAACTTTACAATTTAGTCCCTAAATCATGTCTTCATCAAAATTTGCTTTGTAAAAGTTGTTTATCTATCAACAACATTTCATATTTTACCATACATTTCAAATTTTGTAGCATTTTAATCCATGGCATAACTTCTATACTTTGATAACTTTTCAAATTAATTCCCCAAGTAAATATATTAGACTATCCCAGTTTCAAAAAGATAAAAATTACTAAAAACGGGGCTTGAATACTTACCCAATTAAGCCAAGAAAGCTTGTTTTCTCTTTCCTAGGGTTTCCATGGAATGTTTAGGGAAGAAGATTATATAAAATGATTTTTATTTCTTATTAATTATTTATCATCCATTTATTTTTCTCTTTTACAATTTAGACCTTGCCCTTTTATAAATTTCCATGGATGAATCCTCAAAAATATCTACTAACTTTTCTTTAATGGTTTAATTACCATATAAGGACCTTAAGTTTTGAATTTCATAGCTATTTGATCCTTCTAGCTAATAGAATCCAACTTTTGCATTTTATGCAGTTTGGTCATTTCCTATGACATTCCTATCAAAATGCAAACCATGCAAAAATATAAAAATAAATTTTCTTTCTGACTCGGATTTGTGGTCCCAAAACCACAATTCCAATTTCACTGAAAGTGGGCTGTTACATATAGTAAGATGACTTGTGCCCCATCTTGTTGCAATTGAAGCATTTCCCTTGAAATTTTTGCTTCTTGGAAATGCCACCTTTTGGTCCCAATTTAAACTCGTGCTAAGGTTGTTTTCCCTTCTTGAAGTCCTTTTTGACTTCTACCACGTTTGCCTTAGTACTATTGACATTTTTTGCTTTGTTAATGCTCTTTCCAGTACCTCTATTTTCTTCTTCAATCTGAAGCTTGACAATCAAGTCTTCCACAAACATTTCCTTTCTTTTGTGCTTTAGGTAGTTCTTGAAGTCATTCCAAGCATGAGGTAGCTTCTCAATAATGGCTGACACCTGAAAGGATTCATTTATGATCATCCTTTTAGCAAGAATTCCATGAATGATTAGTTAAAGTTCTTGCACTTGACTCAGAACTAGTTTAGAATCAACCATTACAAAATTCAAGAATTTAGTAACTAAAAACTTTTTAGCTCCAGCATCCAGTTTTGTATTTATGGTCCAATGACATCCATAATTCATTAGCCATTTTCTTGACATTGTTTATTTTGTACAATGCATCCAACAACCCATTCATGATGTAATTTTGAAATAGAAAATTAGAATGCTCCTAAGATTCAATAGTAGTGAAGGCAATAACATCATCTACCTCACCCTCTTTCATAATAAGATGATCATCCTTCAAAAATTTGGCCAAGTTCAACATGGTCAAATAAAACAACATCTTTTGTTGCCATGTCTTGAAATTTTGTCCAGAGAATTTTGTAGGCTTCTCGTTGTGGGTTACAGCCACTAGCGGTACCATTGAGTTTTGATTCGAAGCCTGAGTTTGAACCAATGCTCCAGATTGTGAATTGAGTGATTGGTGGAAGTTTCCCTTTGATTCTATTAAATGATAAAATTTAAAAATTTTGAAACAAATCAATCACCAATTTCTGATAAAAAAATTATTATTCCTAAACGATTATTGTTAACAACCGAAATCGAATAAATTCTGTTGAATGGAAGGAATAGAATACTGAAATAGAATTATAGAAATTGAACAAATCCTGTTGAACTATAAGAATAAAAATCCTAATAGAACTGTTTAATTAGTTTTCTATTTAATAAAAGAATCAAACAAATACTATTAAATGACAGGAATAAAGTCCTGAAACGGAAGTGTTCAATTGAGTTTCTATTTGAAAAAAAATCATGTTAAACGGCTGGAGTAAAATCCTAAAACAGGAGTGTTCAATTGAGTTTCTGTTTGAAACAGAAATCAAACAAGTCTTGTTAAACAGTAGGAATAAAATCCTGAAATAGGATTGTTCAATTGAATTTCTGTTTGAAACAAAATATAATTTCTCGTTGGTGTCTTGTTCGTTTTGGATTAGAAAGATTTAAAGAATCTATCTTAAGATTGTTACATAAACGTTAGTAAAATAACAGTAATATAACGTTTGATATTAATCACAAGATTGAACAAGAACATTATATATAAAACTAGAAAACATAAAATAAAATAAAATAGAAATATTATACTGGTAGTTGAGGCCTATGTAGACAAACTCCTTAAGACAGATTCGACTACTTCTTTGGTACTGGAGAAATGGTGGTCGGCTGTCTCCCAAGATGCAACAACAAGACGAGCACGGTAGTAGCATGACTGTAGTGATCAACGAACAGTAGCCTTGTCGTTGTCTATCACCGAAAATAGATTGGAAAATATACAAGGAAAATATATCATGAAAACTTGGAAAATTTCAGTGTATATCTTCCCTGTCAGATTATTTATTTTTTAAAATAAATTCAAAGAACTTTTGAAAATCTTTGACTAAGGGAGCCAAAATGTGTTCGTGAATCAAGGAGACATTTAAACCTAAATTAATGTTTTAATTAAAGGCATTAACTCCTTTTGATTCCAAAAAAATAAGCTCTACTGAGGAAAATTAAGGATACATATTGAGCTAAAATATCTGTAGGCCTAGAAAGTTCGATTAGTCCGGACATTTTGTGCTACCCACGTTGTGCGGCTTTTGGAAATCTTTGACTAAAGGAGCCAAAATGTGTTCGTGAATCAAGGAGATATTTAAATCTAAATTAAAATTCTAACGAAAGGCATTAACTCTTTTTATTCAAAAAAGATAAGCTCTGCTGAGGAAAATTAAGGATACATATTGAGCTAAAATATCCGTAGGCCTAAAAAAGCTCAATCGGTCCGGACATTTTTTGTTGCCTACGTTGTGCACCTCCAACCCCAGCAGGTTTGGATTTGCACCCTCTTGTGCACAAGGAAGAGTATTAGTTTAGTCATTTAACAACCACTAAGTTGGTTCACATATATAAATATATTCCACTCTTGATATCTAACCTATGTGGCACTAAAGTTTCCATTTTTCTCAACATAATTCACAAGTGGCTTACTTTGAGCATCAATTTCTCATTCACCACTCAACCATTTTGAGCATATGATATACTGATGTAAAGATCTCATGGATTATAATATAAAATCATAGTTTTATTATTCAAATCTCCACCTTTACTAATCGAGAATATGCCTCAAAGCTTCCAAAATATCCATTTTGTCCAACATTATTTTCATTTATTCTTCTTCCATTGTCGTTTCTCCATGGTTAGAGCTTGAAACATTTGACCATTTACTTCTTTGCATGTAAGTACTTTGATAATCTATTTTTCGTAAATTTTATGTTTTTGAGATTGTTGTAACTTAATCTAGCTAACTTATATCTCCATTTTCAAAACTGTTAAAAGTTTTAAAAGTTTCTATTGATGAAAATTGAAGCTTTTGATGTTTAATGGCTTGATTATAAGCTTAGATGTGTTTAAAGACTAAATTGTAAAATGAATTTTGTTAGTTTAAAGTCTAGGGACTAGTTTGTAAATATGTTAAACTTGACATTAGAAGTTTTGAAATTTTATGTTATGGAGGGTTATAAAAGGGTGGGATTGTTGATGGATTAAAAAATGGAGTTTAATTGTGAAAGTTATAATAGTTTTAGTTTGAGGAACAAAATTGCATAAAATACAAAATGCTAGGGAAATTGTGTAAAATAAATAAAAGATATTACATACATTAATTGAGATGGACTAAAGTTTTTGGAACTGATAATGTGAAATGAATTATTATATAGATAAATAATCGGACCAGCCAATAGATAACTAAAAGAGAAAGTTGTGGGTTAGACTCTGACCTTTCTTCTATTGCTTTTTACACCTGGTAAGTTCATACATAGGGGTATGAAACACCCCACACCCGACCCACGAGCCCTAACAGGATCTGGTATGTTCCTAAAGTAAACCGGTTTCAAACACATTCGATACTTAGAGAAAATTTGTAAATTTTTAGAAAAACTATTGTTTTGGGCTTAGATTGAAACCCATTTATTTAATCTTGTAAATCCAACTTGATGTAACATGTCCAAAATAGTTCTTAGCAAAATATTAAAAAGTAATGTAAAAACAAAGAATAATCCATCGGGCCTTATGGCCTTATTACATCAAATAAACCCAAAATAAAAAATATTAAAATTAAATAAAGTCCAAATTAAATAAATTCTTCAAGTGATGCATGGCCTCCTCATGGTCTACCTACCCAAATCCTTGCTCATCACCAAAAATAATTCCCACAATGGGGTGAGTCAATGCAGACTCAATGTGCACACAATACTATCATTCAATAAATCGGGCATTCATGTTCAAATCATCAAGTCCATATAATAACGAAATTGTGATGCAACCCAAACCCAAAACCTATAAGCCATCCGCTACTCTCCACCCGTACCAACCTCGCACACCATGGGGACTACTAAGTCGACCCTCCATCCGCTACTCTCCACGTTGTGTCATTAGACACTATTGTAACCGGGTTACCAAAATTTCATGAATGTGACCGTAGTCGACATATTTAGTTGGTGAGACCAAGTCAAGACTTTCGTTGGTGAGACCAAGTCAACACTGTTCTCCCCTTTAACATAAATCCGAATGCCCCAAAACATGTATATATATATATAGCATAATTTAATTTCATGTTCATATTCATATATTCGCATGTTATTAAAATAACATTTTATCACAATCCTATCGAAGTAGGAAACGCATACCTTGGTACTTTTTGTCACATGTGTGGTACATAGCCACATTCATACTATTATTCATATCGTATATTAAAATATTTAACCATAATATATCAAGAATAGTAAGGGTACACACCTTTTTCGCTTAATAGTTTCCTTGATATCTTGAGAATCCAGATCTAATTTTTAGATCTATTAATCCTATATTCGCCCACCAATTAAAACACATTAATAACCCTTTTAGTCAAAACCAAATCCTAGTAGGATTTGTAAGGAAAAACTCACCTTTGCCGATTTGGTGATTACACAAATCCGGAAGTTTGGGTTTTCCTCTACTTGATATTCGCCAACCCTTGTAGTTCAATATGGTTAGTTTTTCGCTTTTCAAAAATTAAGGAATGGATTTAGATACTCACACAACCCTTAGCCGAATATTTTAGAGGCTTACCTTAGAGATTCCAAATCCCGAAAGTTCCCTTTTTGTCTTGAATATCTGTCGAAATCCCTAAAGATCATAGGTTAGATTTGATCTAACTTTAATAGTTGGTAGATGGCCTTTAGCCAATGTGTCTTACCTTAATTTTCCTCGGATCCAAATCCGAAACTCCTCCTCTAACATTCGACCATAGACAAAAGAGAGGTTATTTTCTTAAGCCTTGTTTAAATTGATTTAAAAGAACAAGAATCAATTGTTCTTACCTTAGATCCTTGATCTTTATGTTCAACGATGGTGGAAACCCGAGATCCCTTGTATATTCGGCCATGATCAAAGAGAATAGGAATTAAGCCTTTTACTTTCGGCAACTAGAAAGAAAGAAAATTGAATGGCTTACTTACCTTGAAACCTTCAATCACTTGTTTCCTTGTCTTGGGTTACTGAAATCCAGCTATGGAGATCTAACCGAGATTGGAAGAGAAAAGTTTTGACTAGGCAATGGCAAAAGGAAGGAAAAGAAAAGATGGAGTCCTTTCTTAGGGGAAGTTTCGCAATGAGAGGGAGAAGGAGAGCAAAATTTGACAAGTGGAGTGAATGAGAGAAAAGTCTCTCTTTCCTCTTTTAATGAATCGCTAGACCAAGAGTCCAAAACTTGGCCACTATTCTCCCAAGTGATAATTTAATCTCCATTAATTATCACTTTATTAAATTAAAATAACCTTTAATCCATCCTTTAATTCCTTATTTATCTTAGTAAAATAAATCCTCTATTTATCACTTTAATTTGACAAGTTTTAATAAAATAAAACTCTCCCTTTCAAGCAAACATGTGTCAGTCCATCCATAGCCTTGGGAAACAAAATTAAACTTTCAAAATTGCTTTCAAGTGACTCGAACTCGTGCCATTTCCATAAACCTTAAGTGACACCTTCAGCCACTTTTCCAAGCTCGATTGTATGTCAAAATTCACCAACTTTTTCTTTTAAGACCCTCCCGCCTTATCTCCCATTTTGGGCTTTAAATTTTGTCATTCAGGCCTTATTTCTAAGTTTCCTAAAATTTTCGCGCGGCTCTATAACTTGCCATTTTTCCTTACATCTTCAGGTTTCCAAAATGTTTAGGTTTCCAAAATGTTTAGGTTTCCAAAATGTTTAGGTTTCCAAAATGTTCAGGTTTCCAAAATGTCTAAGTTTCCAAAATGTCTAAGTTTCCAAAATGTCTAAGTTTCCAAAAATGTCTAAGTTTCCAAAATGTCTAAGTTTCCAAAAATGTCCATTTCCATTTCCATTTTCATTTTCATTTCCATTTCCATGCATTTCTAGGTTTCCAAAAGTTTCAAAAATTTATTCATAGTACTTGAAACTTGTCATTTCATACAATTAAACTGGAAATGCATAGGCCCTATTCAGATGTTACGCTTCTACCCTCTTAAACAAAATTTCGTCCCAAAATTTCCTAACTAAAATAGTTGAGGGTATTGTTGTCTCATTGCCTCTTCCGCTCCCATGAAGCTTCTTCCGTTCCATGATTATGCCATAGCACTTTGACTAGAGGAACTGCTTTCCTTCGTAGTACTTTCACATCACGTTCTAAGATCCGAATTGGTTCCTCCTCGTATGATAAGTCCGCCTTAGTTCCACCTCTTCAACTGGTACCACATGGGATGGATCCGATCGATAGCGACGTAACATGGACACATGAAATATGTCATGCATTTGCTACAATTCGGTGGCAACTCTAATTGGTATGCCATCGCCCAACTTCGCTTCATGATTTGATAAGGCCCTATAAATCTTGGGCTTAGCTTTCCTTCTGCCAAACCTCATTACCTTCTTCCAAGGTGAGACTTTCAAGAACACTTGATCTCCCACTTCA
Source organism: Gossypium rotundifolium (assembly GCA_025506655.1). Classification (NCBI taxonomy): domain Eukaryota; kingdom Viridiplantae; phylum Streptophyta; class Magnoliopsida; order Malvales; family Malvaceae; genus Gossypium; species Gossypium rotundifolium. The sequence goes on from CP106728.1 coordinate 151,058,640, forward strand.
AACTCTATTTCCTTTAAGCTTAAGGTCTGCGACGACTTTTGCCTATCGAGGCTTCCTTCAACTGTGTCTGAATTAACTCAACCTTCTCTTGGTTTCGCCACCAACTCGACCCAAAACTCGACGTTCTCCTAACTCGGTCCAACAAGTAGGTGTTCTACACTTCCTTCCATACAATGCTTCAGATGGTGCCATTCAATCTTGGCTCGATAGCTATTGTTGTAGGCGAATTCAGCTAAAGGCAAGTAATCTTCCCAACTTCCTCGAAATTCCATTACATGACCTCTCAACATATCCTCCAACACTTGTATAACCCGCTCGATCGCCTGTCCGATTGTGGATGAAAAGTCGTAGTGAAGTCTAGCTTAGTGCCTAAAGCTTGATGAAGTGCTTTCCAAAATCGAGACGTAAACCTTGGGTCTCTATCGGAGATGATCGACTTGATACTCCATGTAATCTCACAATTTCCATACATACAACTTAGCCAACTTCAAGAGAATAATCCATTCGATTGGGATAAAGTGTGCGGACTTGGTCAAACGGTCCACAATCACCCATACCGAGTCCTTCTTAGTAGGCGTGAGGGAAGCCCACTAACGAAGTCCATGGTAATTCTTTCCCACTTCCATTGGGGAATTTCGATTGGTTGGAGCAACCCTGATGGAACTTGGTGTTCAGCCTTAACTTGCTGACACGTCAAACATTTCCCCATTAATTCACTTCTTCGCTTGGTCGGACCACCAAAATTGTTCCTTAGATCTCTATACGACTTGATGCCTCCGGATGCATGGCATAGGGCTACCATGCACTTCCAAGAATCTTTTGTCTCAACTCCTTATTCTTCGGCATACAAACTTTACCCTTATAGCACAATACTCCTTCATTATTGACATCATAATCTTCTAATCCCCCTTGCTGTGCTTGCTGCAACTTAATACTTAAGTCATCATCAGCCAACTGTCCCTCCTTCACTTCCTTTAGCCATGTGGGCCTGACTTGCAACTCTGCCAATAGGCTTCCATCATCATATAGACTTATATGAGCGAACAAGGCCCGTAGATCCGATACAACCTTCCGACTTAGGGCATCGGCTACTACGTTCGCCTTGCCCGGATGATACTCTATCGAACAGTCGTAGTCCTTTAGCAATTCCACCCACCTTCGTTGCCTCAAGTTCAACTCCTTCTGAGTTAATAAATACTTAAGGCTCTTGTGGTCTGTAGATAATCGACCTTTCTCCATAAAGGTAGTGCCTCCAAACCTTAAGGCGAAAACCACCATTGCTAGCTCTAAGTCATGAGTTGGGTAGTTAAGCTCATGAGGCCTTAGTCTGCCGAGACGATAAGCAACCACTTTGCCATCTTGCATTAACACACGCCTAACCCCATATGCGAAGCATCACAAGACACCACAAATTCCTTTCACGCCTCGTCAATTAACACTGGAGCCTCTGTCAAGACCTTCTTAAGCTTTTCAAAGCTCTCTTGCGCTTAGTAGTCCATTCAAGGGTACTTCCTTCCTTAGTAACTTGGTTAAAGGCGGCTATTGACGAGAATCCTTCCACGAACCTTCCGTAATAGCCTCGCCAAGCCTAAGAAATCATGGATTTCAGCCACGGACCTAGGTGGTTTCCAATCCAACATCGCTTGATCTTCCTAGGATCCACTCTTATTCCTTCGCAGATACCACATGTCCTAAGAATGCCACCTCCTTAAGCCAAAATTCGCACTTGTTGAATTTGGCATGAGCTTCTTCTCCTTAACACTTCCAACACGACTGGAGATGCTCATCATGCTCCTCCTCCGACTTGAATATACCAAAATATCATCGATGAACACGACAACGAATCTATCCAAGTAGGGTTGGAAAATCCGATTCATCATGTCCATGAATGCGGTGGGGCATTTGTCAACCCAAACGGCATCACCACAAACTCGAAATGACCATATCTTGTCCTAAAAGCGGTCTTATGGATATCGCCTCCTTCACCTTTAATCGATGGTATCCCGATCAGTAAATCGATCTTCAAAACACTGCGGCTCCTTCACCGATCGAACAAGTCCTCGATCCTTGGCAAGGGATACTTGTTCTTAATGGTCACTTTATTTAATCGACGGTAGTCTATGCACATACGCATAGTTCGTCCTTCTTCTTCACAATAAGACCGGTGCTCCCCACGGAGACACACTGGGTCGAGATGAACCCACGGTCCAATAGTTCTTGTATCCGAGCCTTGAGCTCCACTAACTCCTTTGGTGCCATTCGATGAGGAGCGATTGACACAGAGCTATCCCCTGTAACAATTCAATCCCAAATTCGACCTCCCATGCTGGGGTATTCCGATAACTCCTCCGAAACACATCTACAAAGTCCCTTCGCCCTAACTCCATTAACACCTTCCTCCTTCCCACCTATCGTATTTACAAAAGCTAAGAACGCTTTGCAACCTTTCTTAACCATCTTCTCACCTTCAAAGGCGAAACTACATTAGATAAATAATTCCTCCTTTCTCCGATTATTATTACCACTTCATCCTCCGGGTTCTTAATTCCATACGCTTAGTCAGCACAATCCAACACGGCTCGGTGTTCCACTAACCATCCATTCCAAGAATAAGCTCAAACTCTCCAAGGGTAACTCCATTAAGTCCGCTCGAAAGTTCACTCCCCGAATCTCTGGGGTACATTCCAAAGATCTTGTCTACCACTATAGTTTGGCCTAATGGGCTTACTACGGTCATCGACCTATCGAGAGTTCGTAGTCTAGGCCTAGTGTTTTCACTACACTACTTGCAACATAGGAATGGGTCGAGCCCACATCAATCAAAGCAAAGTAGGGTTTGTCAAAATAAAGAACGTCTGGGTTATTACGTCCGTGCGTCTCCATCTTCCTTCGGTGAACCACATAAACCAAACCCGGTTGTCTTGCATCAATTAGTATTACCTCGTACCTGTGTTCCACGGCCTCTGCACACCACTACCACGGTTATTCAACCACTACCCGTTGAGGTCTTTCGTCGCCTCTACCAGTCCAGCTAGCATTCGAACTACTGGTGGCTCTCGTCTCGTTGTTTGGGGCAATCTTAAACATATGGTCCTTGGACCCACACCTAAAACATGCTCCTATCTTTTTCCAACACTCCCTGGATGCCTCTTTCCACAATATTCACAAGGACGAATCTGTCCGCCTGTACCAGCTTGTTGATTCTGTGGCCCATCAACCCTAGGCCTCTTGTAACCCTTTCCGGATGACCCAAACCCTCTTTTGGTCTTATTCTTGTCCATGGTCTGCTTAGTAGCATCCTTAATCCCTCGCCACCTTGGCCTTTTCTACCAAAAGCAGAATTTCCGCCTCGATGCGGTGCTATTATATGATCTTAAATCATTTCTCACCCGTCCTCAAACGAACACGGCGTTCATGCTCGATCGCCACTACCCTCGAGCATAGCGGCTCAATCTCGAAATTCCGCCTCATATTCTCGCGACGGACTTACTCCCTTGGACTAACCCTAGAAAAGCCTTCCTCTTCATCTCAGATACCGGTTCCTACATACTTCTTCCGAAAGGCCTCTTTAACAAATTCCTGTGTCAAGTTTTCAGCTATGGTACCATCACGAACAATCAACCACCATTGATACGCTTCATCACGTAACAATGCTACCATCCCTTCGCTTTTTCCTCCGAGTCGATCAAGCTCATCCATGATGCGTTCGTTGCTTCTAACCAAGATCACGGTGTACTAGGTGCCACATTGGATACTCTCGAAACATTTCGCTCCATTAGCTCGGAGTCGTTCAGTACCGACTTACGATTTCCTCCATTTCCTCCTCGCACCGCCACTAATTCCAAAACTCGCATGAGCGACTGCGACATGCCTCTTCCCCTCCCGAGCCTCTGCTCAACGTTGACAATGGGGTGGTGGTAGCGGTGGCATCTCATTGTCGGACCCTTGACCCGACCTAACGAGTTTCGACACGGTCATCCTTCCTCTTCCTCGACCACGACGACCACGTCCTCTAGAGCTCATTTTCTAGCGAGATCCGATTAAGGAATTTTATGTATTAGTTATTGTTCCACTTATTTATATAAGAAGTTTTATGAAAAAGAATTTAAGAGTGGTTCTTTCGTATCATACAACACACGCCTTTTCCATTCATCCATTCATCCATCAAACAAATATGAACTTCCGCTCATTCGGAGAAACGTTGTAGTTTTGTTGTTTGTTGTTATTTTCCACTACCCGGGGTATTTTCGTAACTTTGTCCTACACAGGCATTTTCGTAATGTTGTCAAAATAAGGTTCCTTGATGTTTTTATCAAAATTATTTTGAAAACTCCAAAGTCTAGGGTAACTTGAAAAATTTTAAACCGGGTATTTTAATTTTTGACCTCGGGGTATTTTGGTAATTTTCACAAATCGAGGTAAATTTGAAAAATTAATAACTTTGGGGTATTTCAAAAGTTGTAAAATTTTGAGGTTCTTTTGGAAAGTTGTTCCTTCAAAGAGGGGATGTTGCAAAATTTAGAAATTAGGGTCATTTGGTAATTTTGTATGTTAGGGGCAATTTTGTAATTTTTCTAAATCATGGTATTTTGATATTTTACAAATTAGGGTTTTGAATGTTTATGAAATCATGAAATTTTGGTAAAGTCGTTGAGTAGTCGAACATTTTACAAACCGAGGCGTTTGGTAATTTCACTGCTAAGGGCATTTTTGTAATTTTCAGAATCAAGAGTTTTTCGAAAATGTTGTAAAATAATTTTTCTCGATTTAAAATAAAGTTTTAAAAGTTTGAAAAAACTAGGGTTTGTTGTTTTGTTCTCTTTTTTTTTTAAAACATGGCTAGTTCCCTTTCGGGTTTTAGTCGTTATGTTTAGCCTATAACCGAGCCCTCTTGGTCAGGGTGAACCAAAGCTACGCACTAGGTAGGATTCGTGTGGAGAGGAGGTGAGTCACGCGGACTGCTTAAATACCAAGCTCCCACCAAACCATTCCTAGACATGCGCCAGAGAGTTACCACACCACCGAGCCCTCGAGTTATGGTGAACTGAAGCTACGCACTGTAGGATTCTGCGAAGAGGACGTGAGTCACTAGGATGCTTAAATACCAAGCTCTTCCGGATCCAATCCTAGACATGCGTACAAGGGTTACCACACCACTAGCTCAAAGGACTTAGCCATAGGTTGGTTTAGTACATTAAGTCTTATGTGTTTGTGTTTGAGTAGTCTAATCCTAAAGTTCAAGTTCCTATCATTCTATTCTACGTTCCCATGCCTTTTCTACCCTTATATAAATCACAAAATCACACATATAGTTAGGGTACTTACCGGTGGATCATGGTTGGAGACTTAGGGGCCATGCCAAAAGCCTGCTTATTTTCAAAGAAAATCATTTGGCCCGCTTTGAAAGCGTTTGGGCCTTAGCCCACAGCCGAGAGTTTAAAATCTGGCTCGATACCAAACTGAAACACCCTACACCGACCCACGAGCCCGAACCGGATCTCGTATGTTCCTAAAGTAAACGGTTTCAAACACATTCGATACTTAGAGAAAATTTGTAAATTTTAGAAAAACTATTGTTTTGGGCTTAGATTGAAACCCATTTATTTAATCTTGTAAATCCAACTTGATGTAACATGTCCAAAATAGTTCTTAGCAAAATATTAAAAAGTAATGTAAAAACAAAGAATAATCCACTTTGGGCCTTATGGCCTTATTACATCAAATAAACCCAAAATAAAAAAATATTAAAATTAAATAAAGTCCAAATTACGAATAAATTCTTCAAGTGATGCATGGCCTCCTCATGGTCTCTACCCATCCATCACACGCTCATCACCGAAAAATAATTCCCACAATGGGGTGAGTCAATGCACTCAATGTGCACACAATACTATCATTCAATAAATCGGGCATTCATGTTCAAATCATCAAGTCCATATAATAACGAAATTGTGATGCAACCCAAACCCAAAACCTATAAGCCATCCGCTACTCTCCACCTGTACCAACCTTTTACACAACCGGGGACTACTAAGTCGACCCTCCATCCGCTACTCTCCACGTTGTGTCATTAGACACTATTGTAACCGGTTACCAAAATTTCGCAATGTGACCGTAGTCGACATATTTCGTTGGTGAGACCAAGTCAACACTGCTTCTCCCTTTAACATAAATCCCGAATGCCCCAAAACATGTATATATATATATATAGCATAATTTAATTTCATGTTCATATTCATATATTCGCATGTTATTAAAATAACATTTTATCACAATCCTATCGAAGTAGGAAGCGTACCTTGGTACTTTTTGTCACATGTGTGGTACATAGCCACATTCATATTATTATTCATATCGTATATTAAAATATTTAACCATAATATATCAAGAATAGTAAGGGTACACACCTTTTCGCTTAATAGTTTCCTTGATATCTTGAGAATCCCGATCTAATTTTTAGATCTATTAATCCTATATTCGCCCACCAATTAAAACACATTAATAACCCTTTTTAGTCAAAACCAAATCCTAGTAGGATTTGTAAGGAAAAACTCACCTTTGCCGATTTGGTGATTACACAAATCCTAAGTTTGGGTTTTCCTCTACTTGATATTCGCCAACCCTTGTAGTTCAATATGGTTAGTTTTTCGCTTTTCAAAATTAAGGAATGGATTTAGATACTCACACAACCCTTAGCGAATATTTTAGAGGCTTACCTTAGAGATTCCAAATCCAAAAGTTCCTTTTTGTCTTGAATATCTATCAAATCCCTAAAGATCATAGGTTAGATTTGATCTAACTTTAATAGTTGGTAGATGGCCTTTAGTCAATGTGTCTTACCTTAATTTTCCTCGGATCTGAAATCCGAAACTCCTCCTCTAACATTCGCCATAGACAAAAGAGAGGTTATTTTCTTAAGCCTTGTTTAAATTGATTTAAAGAACAAGAATCAATTGTTCTTACCTTAGATCCTTGATCTTTATGTTCAACGATGGTGGAAACCGAGATCCCTTGTATATTCGGCCATGATCAAAGAGAATAGGAATTAAGCCTTTACTTTGGCAACTAGAAAGAAAGAAAATTGAATGGCTTACTTACCTTGAAACCTTCAATCACTTGTTTCCTTGTCTTGGAGTTCTTGAAATCCGGCTATGGAGATCTAACGAGATTGGAAGAGAAAAGTTTTGACTAGGCAATGGCAAAAGGAAGGAAAAGAAAAGATGGAGTCCTTTCTTAGGGAAGTTTGACAATGAGAGGGAGAAGGAGAGCAAAATTTCACAAGTGGAGTGAATGAGAGAAAAGTCTCTTTTCCTCTTTTAATCGAATCGCTAGACCAAGAGTCCAAAACTTGGCCACTACTCTCCCAAGTGATAATTTAATCTCCATTAATTATCACTTTATTAAATTAAAATAACCTTTAATCCATCCTTTAATTCCTTATTTATCTTAGTAAAATAAATCCTCTATTTATCACTTTAATTTGACAAGTTTTAATAAAATAAAACTCTCCCTTTCAAGCAAACATGTGCCGTCCATCCCTAGCCTTGGGAAACAAAATTAAACTTTCAAAAATTGCTTTCCAAGTGACTCGAACTCAGGCCATTTCCATAAACCTTAAGTGACACCTTCAGGCCACTTTTCCAAGCTCGATTGTATGTCAAAATTCACCAACTTTTTCTTTTAAGACCCTCCTGCCCTTATCTCCCATTTTGGGCTTTAAATTTTGTCATTCCGGCCTTATTTCTAAGTTTCCTAAAATTTTTGCGCGGCTCTATAACTTGCCATTTTTCCTTACATCTTCAGGTTTCCAAAATGTTTAGGTTTCCAAAATGTTTAGGTTTCCAAAATGTTTAGGTTTCCAAAATGTTCAGGTTTCCAAAATGTCTAAGTTTCCAAAAATGTCTAAGTTTCCAAAAATGTCTAAGTTTCCAAAAATGTCTAAGTTTCCATTTCCATTTTCATTTTCATTTCCATTTCCATGCATTTCTAGGTTTCAAAAGTTTCAAAATTTATTCATAGTACTTGAAACTTGTCATTTCATACAATTAAACCGGAAATGCATAGGCCCTATTCGAGATGTTCTGGTATTTATGTTTATAAATTTATTCAACATGTTTGAATGATGAAATTTTCATATTAATCTATATGTATTGAATTGTATTAAAATTTGTACAAAGGTGAGAAAAGAACTAAACTCTAATAAATTATTCTGATATGTTAATAGAGCCCAGATGAACACATGATAATATACAATTGGCACGCTAATAAGGTTGATTGTGCTCTGGTACGAGATATGTGTAAAATATGTTGTGTAGTAAAAGATTTGTTGGAGATGTTATACTTTATGTTGGAATCTTGCATTTGTTACAAATTACCGAGTTTTGCATTACGGTGCCTTGGTGTGGTGTAGTGATTGTTCTATTGAGCTATTTGGTGTGGTGGAGGGACGATACATTACATGATATGATATGATATGATATGATATGATATGATATTGTGCCTAATGGCTTTGCACTACAGTGCCTTGGTGTGGTGTAGTTATTTTTATTGTTCTATTGAGCTATCTGGTGTGGTGTAGTTACCTGCGTATCTATATCTTATTATTTAGTTCATTAGGCTATCTATTTAAAAGATAATGTAGTAAATGATTCCATGAAATTCATGGATATTTTATATGTTATATGGTTATTGAAATGTTATACGATTGTAAATAACAAATGATGTGTATACGATTAATAGTTAATTGAAAATAATATCGAAATTAAAGGATGGTTAATAAATTATATTTACAAAATGCTCATCTTGTAAAAGTGTCTTGTTGTGATAGGGATATATATTAGTTAAATTCAATATACATTAGTGTGATTTGAGGTAAGTTATTGTTTTAACTCTTATGAACTTATTAAGCATGTCAATGCTTATCCCGTTTCATTTTCCTATCTCTTGTAGTTAATCGTTGGCAGAACTTGGTTACCAGATTACTTCCAAGTCTCACAGTATCCAGCTTCTCTTTTGGTAGCCTTTTAAATTTATTTTGACTTGATTATAAGTGGCATATAATAGGTTTTAACGTATATATATGTTTTGAAGTTGTAACTTATGAACTTGCTCATGTTGATATGTTATAAGTGTAAAGAGTAAAAGAGATGTTGTTGACATTATTTTGGTAGGTTTGGTTCATGCATATGCTTATATGCTTATGATAACGAGTAGACTTAAATTAAAGTGTTAGAATGCTTTGTTATGGTATTGGTATAGTGATGCTTAAGTAATGAATGGTGTGTATGATAAGTAGGTATTGGATTGATTTGGTTTTGGTTCAAATTTAGTGCCAAATGTGATTAGGCATTTTAAGTTGTATTTTTGGCATTTTAATGTGTATATTTTGAGTAGGTTTTGATGTTAATGAAAGAGTGCATTTTAGGCCTTAATGAATGTTTGTACAAAACTAGGCATTTGGAGACATATTATTGACCACATGGTTTGACACACGATCGTGTGTCACACACGTTCTAATGACATGATCGTGTCCTTTTTTGGAATTGGAATGCATTTGTCCCACACAATCATAATTAGTTAACAACCTAGACACACGGCTGTGTGAGTATTACACACCCAATCATAATTAGTTACACAACCTAGACACACGGCCATATGAGTATTACACACACAATTACAACCTTTCACACGGTCTGGCCACATGACCGTGTGACCCCTGTTTTTAGAAATTCTCATACTTTTTGTTATATGTTCAATTAAGTCCTTATTTGTTTCTGAACTGGTTTAAGAGCCTTCGTAAGCTCATTTGAGATTCAGATTTGATTACAAATAATGATATGCTTAAAATATAAAAATTTTAATCTTGGGATTGATTGTTAAATGCTAGATTTAGAAGTAACTATTTTGTTATATGCTAAAGCATCCTATAACTCGGATTCACGACCGAACCGGGTAAGGGGTGCTACAATATGTCACCCTTAGAACTCTGTTTGTAAAATCTAAAAACTTCATTAACCATGTACAAAATAATTTTTCAAAAAATAAAATAATATATTTTGGTTCTTTTTTAAATTTTTAATTTTTTATTACACCTATAGGGAGATGTATTACACTTTGAACCCTACTTGTGAATATTTTTCATTGAAAGTATCAAATAATTTCTCATTGTTATAAATAAAAAATAAAAAATTTATTAACAAGCAAATAGTAGGAGAATGACACAGGAAAATTTCTCTCGTATATATATTTTCGCTTACAAGGGGTTCAATTTATAAGCCCTCTTGCATTCAATTAAGCACAAGGAAATAAGAGTTAATAAATTGTTTTAAGAAACATTCATTCTTGTAATAAATTGGCAGGGACTTTGTCTCATAAATTAATGAAGATGGTTTAGGAGTTATGGACATCCATTTTTAAATTATTTATAACACTCCCCTTTGGATGCCCATCCATTAAAGAAAAAATGTGCCTCATTAAAGCCTTTATTAGGAAAAACCATGTGGGATAAAAATCTAATGAAAGAAAAATAGTACACAATCTCCCACTATACGTTGCCTCATTAAAAACCTTTACCAAGAAAGCCCAATGGGACAAAATTTTGGTTAACGGAGAAGAGTGCAACATATTTTGGACTCTCCCTAATGATGATGTCACTTAACATTTTTGAGTCGGCGCATTCCAATTTTGTAAACCAACCTTTCAAATGTTGCGGTGTAACAGCCCGATTTAGGGGCTAGTCAGAACAATGATCTCGGGATCACTAATCTGAGATTAGGGAAAATTATTTTCATGTTATTTTATGAGTTAGTATATGATTTTATGAGTACATGAGAATTTTGGTACTTTAATTTTAGCGATTTCATGCCTAATCGTTAAAAAGGACTAAATCGCATAAAGTGTGAAAGTTCTATTTTATTTTTTAGAGGTTCCAAATAGCTATGGATTATTAATTGGAGGTCCCAAATGTGCAATTTGGCATCGTTTAAGTGAGTTGGCCGGCCATAGTATCCATAGGAGAAAGATGGACAAAGATGGTCAAAGTTGGTAATAGTAAGTGGACTAAATTGCTAGTTTAATATTAAGATAAGAAAAGAAAAGAATCATCCCTCTCTCCATCTTTCTCCACCGATTTTAGGAAGCAAAATAGAGGTTTGAAAGCTCAAAATTTTTAGCAAGCTCTCCTTTATTTTAGTAAGTGATTTTGATGATTTTTATTAGTAATAGTTGTACTTTTGAGACCCCTAAAGCTTAAGCTTTCAAATGAGAGGACTATTGTGCAATATTGTGTAAAGTTTAGAGTTTTTCCATGAGATATATCATTGTTATTTGCTGCATTTTTATGGAAGAAATTGAGTCTTAGTTGTTAGATGAACAACTTTTGTGAAAGGTGTTGTCTTGAAAACACCTAATTGGACTTTGATGAAAAGGTTACAAATTTGTAGTAATTATGTGAAATGTTGAGTTTTGATGATAGCTATAAGAGTATTAAATGTTCACCTAGGATTGTTGAAGGTAGAAATGTGATTAGAATTTATTTCTGAGCATAGGGGAAAAATAGTAATTTTGCCAAAGCATGATTATTAAAATGTTTTATTTAATGTGACTATTAAAATGAGCTAATTTTCTATTATAGAGCAAGAAGAACCGAGAATTTGACTTGATCGGGGAAAGAACAAAGTCTTGAATTAGACAGTCGAGCTAGCTCATTTTGAATACCGAAGTAAGTTTGTATGAAATTAAGGTTTCACGTGTATTTTCAATAAATTTCTTATCATGTTGTATAATATACACTATTTCCATGAAGTTATGATTAGTGATATTATGATAAGAATAGTAAATGAGAATATGAAAGAGAAAGTTTCGGTTGAAGTCTCGGAATAAGGAGGATACTAATATCACAACATGAGACAAGGAAAGTTCTTGTAAGACCATGTTAAGACATAGCATCGGCACTCAAGGAATGTAGGTCCGTATAAGACTATGTTTGGGACATGGTGTCGGCACTGAACGTAGATCCTGTGTAAGACCATGCCTGGGACATGGCTTTGGCATCAAAGGAAGATCTTGTGTAAGACCATGTCTGGGACATGGAATCGATAGCAAGTTAAGGGATCCTATGTAAGACCATATCTGGGATATGGCATTGCATCATGAGGCAATCCCATGTAAGACCATGTCTGGGACATGGCATTGGCATCGAGACCTATGTTTGATGAGATTGAGTAACCTCAGTTATTCCGGGTAATTCATCGGGCAAATAAGCCAAGCAAGAAAGCTAAGTAAGTAAAGATAGTACTAAGTTAAGTTATACAAGGTTAATATAAAACATTATTTCACGATAAGAAAGATGAAAGTTAAGTTTACTTTTGCATCAGCAAATTGCACTAATTTATCTGATTAAGTGACACAAGTACCATAATTATAATGCAAGTATGAAATTATTAAGTAACTTATGAGGAGTAAGTAAGCAATGCACTTGTAATTTATGTTACTCTTATCTCGATATGGTTAAGTTATAATGAATTAAAATATATTGCTATACGAGTTTCATGCAAACTTACTAAGCTTTATGCTTACCCCTTTCATTGCCTTTTTTCCTTGTAGCATTACCAAGATAGCTTGAGAATTGTGGACGTAGAGTTCGAAAATCACACTATCAACATCACATTGGTATAACAATTTAGACTTATTTTGAGTATGGCATGTATAGGACTCGAGTATTTTGTTAGTTCATAGTTGTTGGCCAAAGTGCTGGCTTTGTAAAGTATAGAAGTCTTTTTGTAATGGTCTATTAAGTTAGACCAATACTGGGCAAACTCTTATGTTAAGTGAAAGTGATTTTTTTGAAGTGTATGTCCTTGCGTATGAATGTGGAATTGAGTATTCAGATGTGCCTTTGGGTTACTAATTATGTTGAATTGAGTTGGGGTGTGTGTGTGTGTACAATGTAGAGTGGCAAAGGGCTTGGTAGATAGCCTGCTAATTCCCCACATGGGTAAACACATGGGTGTGTACCCAGGCCATGTAAAGTTTGTACCTTGCACTTATAATTTAAATCGTCACACGTTTGGAGCACACGGACGTGTGTATAGGCTGTGCGAGTAAGTCAGAATGACAAGGTTTGACACATGGGCTAGGGCCGTGGGAGTGTCAAGTTCGTGTCAAATTAGTCAGTTTTGACCACGGGTGAAGGACATAAGCATGTCTTAGGGGAATACGGGTGTGTGGCCCCTATTTTGTTGGAAAGTTTCTTAAACTCGTAGAAGTTCCTAGAATAGTTTCGATACCTCACGGAAGTATGCTTATGGCTTTTTGGCCGAGCATGTGTAAGCGATGGGTTTAAATGAAATTTTACAACCCTATCAAGGATGTTTAAGCAAGGATAGTTAAGTAATGCCTCAAACCTTGTTCCAGCTTGAATACGGGTAAGGGCTGTTACACTTAGTGGTATCAGAGCTACGATTTAGTCAATTTTAGGACTAACATAGCGTAAGTGTGAGCCTATTTATACATGTCATACATAAGAGTATTTTCATAATGATAGTATGGCGACTCTTGACAACTTAAATTGTGTTTTTATATAGTAAATGGATCCCGAAAGAGCTATGGCAAATGATGTAGAAAGCAACACGCCAGCTCCCACTGAGGGGATGGTGCCAAATAAGGATGAGAATAGACCCACTACGGTGAGTCAGAGAGGTAGAGAAGAGGCTAGAGAAGCCTTCATTCACATGATGAATACATGGTACATGGAGTTCATTCGTGCTAACCCAAATGCACAACCTCTTTCACCCCCGCCTGCCTACCTCTGTAGCCCCTCAAGTGGTAAAGGTAGTGAGAAGATAAAGATGTCCGGTTGATGGGATCTGGAAACAAGGAGCAGAGAAATTTTGAGCTAGTAAAGATGACGATCCAAAAAAGTAGAGTTTTGGCTCGAAAATACCATCAGGGTATTTGATGAGTTGTCGTGCACACTTGAAGAGCGCATGAAATGCGTTGATTCACTTTTAAGAGATTCCGCTTATCAATGGTGGAATACTCTTGTGTCGGTTGTACTAAGGGAAATGATCACGTGGGAATTTTTCCAAGAAGAATTTAAGAAGAAGTACATCAGTCAAAAGTTTATAGATTAAAAGAGGAAAGAATTTCTAGAGTTGAAGCAAGGTAACATGTCAGTAACAGAGTATGAGCGCGAGTTTGTGAGACTCGGTAAATACGCTTGATAGTGTGTATCCACTGAAGCCATCATGTGCAAGATATTTGAGGACGGACTAAACGAAGACATTAAGCTGTTTGTTGCTATCCTAGAGTTGAAGGAGCTTGTTGTGTTGGTGGATCGGGCTTGTAAAATCGAAGAACTAGTTAAAGAGAAAAGAAAAGCTGAGATGGAGTCTCGTGACTTGAGAAAGAGATAGTGGAGTAAGTATTTTCAATCCTCATCCAAGAAGTCAAGAGATTTCTCCACCCGATCGATTACTTCAATTGGGTTTTCAAGCAGAGGCAAGAGTAAATAGTATTCGAGGAATAAGGCTCAAACTACTTCAGTTGCGATTGTTAGGAACATTCGATCTATTAGATTGGAATGCCCCCAATGCAGTAGATGTCACCCCGGTGAATGTAGAACACATGAAAATACTCGTTTCAGGTGTGGTTCCCAAGATCATTTCATAAGAGAATGTCATGAGATGATGGAAGAAGAGAAAGCTCAAAGTGTAAGATCCGGAAGCATTGTTAGAGGAAGACCACAGAGGAACCTCGAAGGTGGAGTGAGTAGTAAAGGTAACCCTAGAGAGCAGGCTGCGAGACCTGAGGGTAGGGCGCCTGCAAGGACTTATGCTATTCGAGCTCGCGAAGAGGCATCTTCTGCTGATGTTATTACGGTCACCTTCTCTCTTCATGATACTAAAGTTATTGCTTTAATAGATCCCGGATCCACCCACTCATATATTTGCATGACATTAGTATCTAGTATGATTATGCCCGTAGAGTCCACAGAGTTTGTGATTAAGGTGTCCAATCCACTAGGCAAAAGTGTGTTAGTCGATAAAGTATACAAAGATTGTTCCTTGATGATTAGAGGTCATTACTTTAAGGCCAACCTTATGCTATTTCCATTTGATGAATTTGATATCATTCTTGGTATGAATTGGTTAACCACTCATGATGTGATAGTAAACTGTGGAAAAAAATATATTGAGTTGAGATGTGAAAATGGGGATACCTTTCATGTTGAATCAAATGAACAAGATAGGTTGCCGGTAGTGATTTCTCACATGATGGCTCAGAGGTATATAAGAAAAGGGTATGAGGCATATCTTGCCTTTGTGTTGAATGCCAAATAAACCGGGTGAAGGATTGAGGCAGTGCCGATAATATGTGAGTACTTAGATGTTTTTCCCGAGGAATTGCCAGGATTGCCTCTAGGTAGAGAGGTTGAGTTTGGCATCGAGTTAATTCCTGGTACTGTCCCGATATTGATTGCTCCTTACAGGATGCCTCCAACCGAGTTGAAAGAATTAAAGGCACAATTGCAAGACTTAACGAACAAAGGTTTCACTAGGCCGAGTTGTTCTCTATGGGGTGCTCTAGTATTTGATAAACCATAAAAGTAACATATTTTAATTCCATATTTAGTATGCTTTTGGATGATTTAGCCCTCGATTTATGTAAAAAGGTGCTCTTAATCCTTTCTTTTCATGTTTTATACTCAAGAAATCACCCGAGAATGAAAAGAATGAGAAACAAGCTTAAAACGGACCAAGTTGGGCCAACCCAAGAAATTGACACGGCCTGGACTTCAAGCCACATGGCCATGCATTTCCATTTACTTCACACGGCCATGCCACGATTTACACGGCCGTGCCCCAATCGACAGAATCGACACACGGCCTGAAGTCAACTTACACGGGTGTGTGCCATGGCCGTGCCCCTGTCACGGGAAAAAGCAATTTCACTCAGATTTGGATGCTTGGAGGCAAAGAAACACATTCCTAAGTCTACTTAAACATCCTAGGAGGAATTCTACTTGAATTAGGATACTTAAGAGCCAAGTAAAGCATCTCAAGCCTATATAAACACCTAAGGTAGCAACTAAAAGGGGAGTTCAGCAAAAGCTGAAACAGGGGCTTTTTAGCAAAGGCTTTTGGTCGAAGCTTTCATTTTTTAGGGAATCACTTGAAGATAGCCAGTTGATCCATCTCAAGAAGTCGAAACTCCATTCAAGAAGGAGGATCTCTCCTTCAATTCCTTCAGGGGGTTTTAGGGATTTCTTATGTTTTGTTTATTCTTTACTCTTGAGATGTTTTCGTATTTAGTTATGAACTAAACCCCTCATAAACCTGAAGGGGATGAAACCTATGATGGATTTTGTTATTTGATTTCTAAATTATATGATAAGTACTTGGTTTGTTCTTAATTATGTTGCTTAATTCAATCTGATGTGCTTAGATAGACCTTACCTAAGAGTAGATCTAGCATAATTGAGCGGAGTTGATCGGGCACCTAGAGATAAGGTTACGAGATTTTACCGGATTAGGGTGAAACCTAATATGGGAATCCATTGATCGATTTACTGCTTCCTTAGGTGTTATTATAAGAGAACGATAGTTCCACTAATTAACCTAAGGTTAGACGTTATTCGCCTCGACAGAGGGTTTAATATAGGTTAGGGAGTCTCACGGATCAAGCTAAGTAATGAAATCATATGGTTTGGGGAATAAATAATAAGTGAAGTCATAGGTGGATTCTTTCTGAGGGTATCGTCTTTATCAACTGAGTTTTCCTAAAGTCTTTCTCCAATTAAATCTTTTGTCTTTGCATTTAGTCTAAGTATTTTGTTAGTTTAATAATCCAATCACTCCATATTTTAGGCTAAATAATAGAAAGAAAGTGAGTAGTAGTACTTTTATGTTCGCTTGGGTTCGTAACATCCCGAAAAGGGCCTATGCATTTTCAGTTTAATTGTATGAAATGACAAGTTTAAGCACTAAGAATAAATTTTTGATACTTTTGGAAACCTAGAAATGGAAATGGAAATGGAAATGAAAATGGAAACTTAGAACATTTTGGAAACTTGAACATTTTGGAAACACGAACATTTTGGAAACTTGAACATTTTGAAACTGAACATTTTGGAAATGATTCAAAATGGAAAGTAAACATTCTGAAACTTGAAATGTAAGAAAATGGCAAGTTCTGAGCCGATCGAAAATTTTAGGAAAGTTAGAAATGATCTTGAAATGTCAAATTTTAAAGTTTAAAATAGGAAATAAGGGCAAGAGGGCCTTAAAAGAAAAAGTTAGAGAATTTTGACACACAAACAGGCTTGGAAAAGTGGCTCAAGATGTCACTTAGGGCTTAGAGAAATGGCGCCATATGCAATGAAATGGGCTGAGTTCGAGTCACTTGGGAAGCAAATAATGAAGGTTTTAATTTTGCTTCCGGAAATTTGAGGTGGACTGACACCTAATTCTAGAAAGGAGGAGTTTTATTTACATTAATACTTGATAAATTAAGTGATAAATAAAGGATTTTTAATTTAAAGAGATAAAGGATGGATTAAATACTTTTAATTTAAATAAGGTGATAATAAAAGAGATAATATTATCACTTATTAGGAGTAGTGGCCAAGTAAGGGACTCTCCTATTGATAATTTCGGCTAAAGGAGGAGAGTTAGGCTATTCTCTCATCTTTTTCCTAAGTGTGCCGAAAATTCCCTAGCCCCTATTTCTCTCTGCTGAAATTTTTCCTAAGCAAAACTCCATCTTTTCTTCTCCTCTCCTTTGCTATTGTCGAGCCAAAACCCTTTTCTTTTGATCTCTGATTAAAACTCCATAGCCGAATCTCTGTGACTCTAGGCAAGGAAGCAATCGATTAAAGGCATCAAGGTAAGGTTAAGCTATTCAATTTCCTTTCTTTTCTATTTGCGAAAGAGAATGGCCTAATCCTATTCTTGTTCATGGCAAATCTACAAGGATCTCTCGGGTTTCTACAATTCACCAATATAAGGATCAAGGATCTAAGGTAAGGAATATAAATATTCGGTCAAGGTTTTGATTATGTCTCAATATTAAAATAAATCGACATGAAGTTATAGCGATTTAACGGATATTCAAGACAAGGAAACTTTCGGATTTGGAAACTATAAGGTAAGTACATAGATCCAATCGGCCTAGGTTATATTGGTATTATTTTCCATTTACTCAAAAGTTAAAACTGACATAATTACCTGATTTAGTAGCTAGCCGATTTAAGGAAGGAGTACTATCAATTTCCGGCATTTGATTTACAATCTTTTAATTCGGCAACAAGGTAAGTAATACAAATCCTACTAGGATTTGGTTTTTAAGCCAAATAGGTTTGTTAATATGTTTTAATGGTTGGCCGAATATAGGAGTTAAAGATCTAGATCGGTAGATCGTTCTTCGGGATTTCAAGGAATCTATTAAGCAAATCAGGTGTGTACCCATACTAACCTTCAATACGTTATCGGCAAATATTAACTAAATGATTATACATAAGAATGTGAATATGGCTAAGTACCCTAATGTGGTACAAAAGTACTCGAACGTTTCATACTTGATAGGATTATGAAATATGTTATTTTATAACATGTGAAAATATATATATGAATGTGGAAATAAGTATGTTGTGCATGATATAAAATTTATGGGGCATTCGGGATCTATGTGAAAGGGAAGAAGGTGATGACTTGGTCTCACTAACGGAATATGGTGACTACGGTCACAAAATTTGAATATGGTAACTCGGTTACAATATCGAATTTGGTAACCGGTTACATTATTTGAATATGGTGTCTAATGACACAAATTATATGGGCGATGAGCACGTCCGATCGCATTGACGCTTCGATGGTGTGTAGCGGATGGAGGTTGACTTAGTAGTCCCACGGTGTGGACCGAATGCACGGTGGTGTGTAGCGGATGGACAAATAGGCTTGGGTTTGGGTTGCATCATCATTTATTTTATATGAATATGAATTTGATATGAACATGTATGCGATTTGTTGAATGTTAGTCTTGTGTGCACATTGAGTCTGTTGACTCACCCATTGTGGGAACTATTTTCGGTGATGAACAAGGTGGACCGGGACGGTAGACCTTGAGGTGGCCATGCTTCATTTGAAGATTTTATGTAATTTGGACTTGATTTCTTTTAGTACCTTTAATTTTATTTTGGGTTTTACTTGATGTAATAAGGCCATAAGGCCTGAGGATTTTTCTTATTTTGTTTTACTCTTAACTATTACGTTATAACTATTTAAGACCAAAGTTTAAAAGATATATTTTTTTATAAACCTTAAAGATTATTTTGTCACCTTAATAAAAATTGGATTTACCAGATTAATTAAATGGGTTTCCTCTAAGCCCAACTCAAAATAATAGTTTTCTAAAATTTACAGATTTTCTCTAAGTAACGAAAATCTTTGAAACCGGTTTACTTTAGGAACATACCAGATCCGGTTCAGGCTCGTGGGCGGGTGTGGAGTGTTTCAATTTGTATCGAGCCAGCTTTAAACTCTTGGCACGTGGGCTAAGGCCCAAAACGTTTTCAAAGCGAGCCAAATGATTATCTTTGAAAAATAAGTAGGTTTTCGGCATGGCACCTAAGTCTCCAATTCATGTCCACCGGTAAGTACCCTAACTCTATGTGTGATTACGTGATTTATGAACTGTAAGGGTAGAAAAGGCATGAAGCGTAGAATAGAATGATAGGAACTTGAACCCAAGACTAGTCTACCCAAACACAAACACATAAGACTTAATGCACTAAACAAACCTATGGCTAAGTCAACCGAGCTAGGGTGTGGTAACCCCTGACGCATGTCTAGGATTGGATCCAAGAGCGGGTATTTAAGCGGTCCTAGTGACTCACCTCCTCTTGCAGAATCCTACAGTGCGTAACCGGTTCACCCTAACTCGGAGGGCTCGGTGGTGTGGCAACCTCATGCATGTCTAGGAATGGTTTGGTGGGAGCTTGGTATTTAAGCGATCACGTGACTCACCTCCTCCACACGAATCCTGCACTGTGCGTAGCTTTGGTTCACCCGACCAAGAGGGCTCGGTTATAGGCTAAACATAATGACTAAAACCCGAAAGGAACTAGCCATATTTTAAAAAAAAGAAGAGAGAACAAAACAACAAACCCTAGTTTTTCAAACTTTTAAAACTTCCTTTTAAATCGAGGAAAAAATTTTTTTTACAACATTTTCTGAAAAACTCCTAATTTGCAAAAATTACTAAAATGCCCTTGGTGGTAAAATTACCAAAATGCCCTTGGTTTATAAAATGTTCAACTACTCAACAGCTTTACCAAAATTTCATTATTTTATAAACATTCAAAACCCTAATTTGTAAAATATCAAAATACCTTGATTTTGGAAAAATTACAAAATTGCCCCTAACTTACAAAATTACCAAAATGACCACGATTTCCAAAATTTTTACAACATTCCCATTTTAAAGGAACAATTTTGGAAAAGAACCTCAAAGTTTTACAACTTTTGAAATACCCTAATTTATTAAATTTACAAATTTACCTCGATTTGTGAAAATTACCAAAACACCCCGAGGTTAAAAATTACCGAAATACCCCAGATTTCAAAATTTTTCCAAATTACCCTAGACTTGAAATTTTCAAAATAATTTTGACAAAACACCAAGGAACGTTTTCTTCTGAAAATTACGAAAATGCCCACAGGGACAAAATTACGAAAATACCCCAGGTAGTGGAAAATAACAACAACAAAACTACAACGTTTCTCCGAATGAACGAAAGTTCATACTTGTCGATGGATGAATGAATGAATGGAAAAGACTATGTGTTTGTATGAATACGAAAGAACCACTCTTAAATCCCTTTTCATAAAACTCCTTCACGGTAAATAAGTGGAACAATGACTAATCCATAAAATTCTTAATCGGATCTCGGCTAGAAAATGAGCTCTAGAGGACGTGGTCGTTGTGGTCGAGGTAGAGGAAGGATAACCGTGTCGAAACTCGTTAGATTGGGTCAAGGGTCCGATAATGAAATGCCACCGCCACCACCACCCCCAACTGTTAATGTTGAAGCGGCGAGGCTCGAGACGGGAAGATCTTGTGTCGCATGTTGTCTTTGCGAGTTTTGGAATTGGTGGCTGGTGCAGGAGGAAATGGGGGAAATCGAAAGTCGTGACTTGAACGGCTCTGAGCTAATGGAGCGAAAATGTTTAAGTGGAGTGTCTGAGTAGCACCAGACTGGTGAAAGATGGTTGGAAGCAACGGAGCGTATCATGGATGAGCTCGATCGACTCAGAGGAAAAGTTGAAAGGGATGGTGGCATTATTACGCGATGAAGCGTATCGGTGGTGGTTAACTGTCGGGATGGTACCACGGTGAAAATTTGACACGGGAGTATGTTAGAGGCATTTGGAAGAAGTATGTAGGAACCGGTATCTGAGATGAACAAAGGAAGGCTTTTCTAGGGTTGGTACAAGGGAGTAAGTCATCGCGGAATATGAGGCGAATTCACGAGGTTGAGCCGCTATGCTCGAGGGTAGTGGCAACCGAGCATAAACGCCGTGTCCGTTTGAGGACTGGATGAGGGACGATCCGAGATCTGTTGATAGCACCGCATCAAGAGCGGAAATTCTCGACTTTGGTGGAAAAGGCCAAGGTGGCCAAGGGGATTAAGGACGCTACCAAGCGGTCGTGGATAGGAATAAGGCCAAAAGAGGATTTGGGTCATCCGGAAAGGGTCACAAGAGGCCTAGGGTTGACGGCCACGAAATCAACAGTTTGTACGGGTGGCGATGTCGCCTTGTGAGCATTGTGGAAAGAAGCACATGGGAGAGTGTTGGAGAAAGACGGAGGATGTTTCAAGTGTGGGTCCAAGGACTATATGCTTAAGGATTGTCCCAAGCAACGGATGAGAGCCGATGACGGTTTAGAATGCTAGCTAGATGGTAGAAGCGGACAATGACCTCAGCAGGGTCGTGGTTCGATGGCGAACCGAGGTAGTGGTCTTTGGTAGAGGCCGTGGAACACGTGGTCGAGGTACTACTAATTTCGATGTAAGGCAACAGAGTTTGGTTTATACGGTTCACCGGAGGGAAGATGGTGACACACCGAATGTAATAACCGATACGTTCTTTATTTTTGACAAACCCTATTTTACTCTGATTGATGTGGGCTCGACCCATTCCTATGTTGCATGTAGTGTAGTGGAAACATTAGGCCTAGACTACGAACTTTCGATGAGCAGATGATGTAGTAAGCCCATTAGGCCAAACTATTGTGGTAGACAAGATCTTTCGGAATGTACCGCTAGAGATTTAGGGAGTGAACTTTCGGGCAGACTTGATGGAGTTACCCTTCGGAGAGTTTGAACTTATACTCGGAATGGATTGGCTAGTAGAACACCGAGCCGTATTGGATTGTGTGGCTAAACGTATGGAACTAAGAACCCCGGAGGATGAAGTGGTAGTAATGATCGGAGAAAGGAGGAACTACTTGTCTAACATAGTTTGACCAAGGTCGAGAAGATGGTTAAGAAAGGTTGCAAGGCATTCCTAGCCTTCGTAAGTGAGATAGGTGGAAAGGAAGAAGGTATTAATGGAGTTGGGACGGTAAGGGACTTCGTGGATATGTTTCGGAGGAATTACGGAATACCCCAGACGGGGAGGTAGAATTTGGAATTGATTTGCTACGGAACGACTCACGTGTCAATCGCTCCATACCGAATGGCGCCAAAGGAGTTAGTGGAGCTCAAGGCTCAAATCCAAGAACTGTTGGATCGTGGGTTCATCCGACCAGTGTGTCTCCGTGAGAGCACCGGTCTTATTTGTGAAGAAGAAGGACGGAACTATGCGTATGTGCATAGACTACCGTCGGTTGAATAAGTCGACCATTAGAACAAGTATCCTTTGCCAAGGATTGATGACTTGTTCGATTAGCTGAAGGGGGCCACAGTATTTTCAAAGATCGACTTAAGGTCGGGATATCATCAGTTGAAGGTGAAGGAGGCTGACATCCATAAGACTTCTTTTAGGACAAGATATGGCCACTTCAAGTTTGTAGTGATGCCATTTGGGTTGTGACGCTCGGTAGCGTTCATGGACATGATGAATCGGGTTTCCAACCCTACTTGGATAGGTTCATCGTTGTGTTCATCGACGATATTTTGGTGTACTCGAAGTCGGAGGAGGAGCATGATGAGCATCTCCGAGTTGTGTTGGAAGTGTTAAGGGAGAAGAAGCTCATGCCAAATTCAACAAGTGTGAGTTTTGGCTTAAGGAGGTGGCATTCTTAGGACATGTGGTATCCACAGAAGGAATAAGAGTGGATCCTAGGAAGATCGAAGCAGTGTTGGATTGGAAACCACCTAGGTCCGTAGCTGAAATTTGAAGTTTCCTAGGCTTGGCAGGCTATTACAGAAGATTTGTGGAAGGATTCTCGTCAATAGCCGCGCCTTTAACAAAGTTGCTAAGGAAGGAAGTACCTTTGAATGGACTAATAAGCGGCAGGAGAGCTTTGAAAAGCTTAAGAAGGTCTTGTGAAAGCTCCAGTGTTAATTCAAATTGGAGGCGGAAAAGATTTTGTGGTGTCTTGTGGCGCTCGTGATACGGGGTTAGGTGTGTGCTAATGCAAGATGGTAATGTAGTCGCTTATGCGTCACGGCAGCTAAGGCCTCATGAGGTTAACTACCCAACTCATGACTTGGAGCTAGCAAAGATGGTTTTTGCCATTAAAGTTTGGAGGCACTACCTTTATGGAGAAAGGTCGATTATCTACAGACCACAAGAGCCTTAAGTATCTGTTGACTCGAAGGAGTTGAACTTGAGACAACGAAGGTGGGTGGAATTGCTGAAGGACTACGATTGTTCGATAGAATATCATCCGGGCAAGGCGAATGTAGTAGCTGATGCCTTGAGTAGGAAGGTGGTGTCGGATCTACTGACTTTGTTCGCTCATTTAAGTCTGTATGATGATGAAAGCCTGTTGGCAGAGTTACAAGTCAAGCCCACATGGCTGAAGGAGGTGAAAGAGGGACAGTTGATTGATAAGGACTTAAGTACTAAGTTACAGCAAGTACCGCAAGGAGGATTAAAGGACTATGGCATCAATGATGAAGGAGTTTTGTGCTACAAGAGAAAGGTCGTATCTTAGAAAGATAAGGAGTCGAGACAAAGGATTCTTGGGAAGCGCATGGTAGCCCTTATGCTATGCATCCCGGAGGCATCAAGCTGTATAGAGATCTAAGGGAACAGTTTT
Source organism: Gossypium rotundifolium (assembly GCA_025506655.1). NCBI lineage: Eukaryota > Viridiplantae > Streptophyta > Magnoliopsida > Malvales > Malvaceae > Gossypium > Gossypium rotundifolium. The sequence goes on from CP106728.1 coordinate 151,082,910, forward strand.
GGTGGTCTGATCTGAAACGAGAGGTGACTGAATTTGTGGGGAAATGTTTGACGTGTCAGCAAGTTAAGGCTGAACACCAAGTCCCATCGGGATTGCTTCAACCAATCGAAGTTCCCCAATAGAAGTGGGAAAGAATTACCATGGACTTCGTTAGTGGGCTTCCCCTTACGCCTACTAAGAAGGACTCGGTATGGGTGATAGTGGACCAGTTGACCAAGTCCGCACACTTTATCCCAGTAAGAATGGATTATTCTCTTCAGAAGTTGGCTAAGTTATATGTGGCAGAGATTGTGAGGTTACATGGAGTACCAATGTCAATCATCTCTGATAGAGACCCAAGGTTTACGTCTTGATTTTGGAAGACACTTCATCAAGCTTTAGGCACTAAGTTAGACTTCACTACGTCTTTTCATCCACAATTAGACAAAGATCGAGCAGGTTATACAAGTGTTGGAGGATATGTTGAGAGGTCGTGTAATAGATTTCGAGGAAGTTGGGAAAATTACTTGCCTTTAGCTGAATTCGCCTACAACAACAGCTATCAAGTTAGCATTCGGATGGCACCATATGAAGCATTGTATGGAAGGAAGTGTAGAACACCTACTTGTTGAACCGAGTTAGGAGAACATCGAGTTTTGGGATCGAAATTAGTGGCAGAAACTAAGGAAAAGGTTGAGTTAATTCGGGCACGGTTGAAGGAAGCCTTTAATAGGCAGAAGTTGTACGCAGACCTTAAGCGGAAGGAAATAGAGTTTAAAGTGGAAGACCAAGTATTTCTGAAAGTCTCGCCTTGGAAGAAGGTAATGAGGTTCGGTCAAAAAGGGAAGTTAAGCCCAAGGTTTATAGGGCCTTATCGAGTCTTGAAATGAGTTGGGCGATGGCATACCAATTAGAGTTGCCACGAATTGCAGCAGATGCACGACGTATTTCATGTATCCATGCTACGTCGCTACCGATCGAATCAAATCGCATGTGGTATCTGTTGAAGAAGTGGAGCTAAGGCGGACTTATCCTATGAGGAAGAACCGATTGATTTTGGAGCGAGATGTGAAAGTACTACGAAGGAAGACGAAGCCTCTAGTCAAAGTGTTACAGGCGCAATCATGGATCGGAAGAAGCTTGTGGGAGTCGAAGAGACCATGCGACGACAATACCCTCAACTATTTTAGTTAGGAAATTTCGGGGACGAAATTTTGTTTAAGGGGGTAGAACTGTAACATCCTGAAAAGGGCCTATGCATTTTCAGTTTAATTGTATGAAATGACAAGTTTAAGCACTAAGAATAAATTTTTGATACTTTTGGAAACCTAGAAATGGAAATGGAAATGGAAATGAAAATGGAAACCCGAACATTTTTGGAAACTTGAACATTTTGGAAACCTGAACATTTTTGGAAACTTGAACATTTTGGAAACCTGAACATTTTTGGAAATGATTCAAAAATGGAAAGTAAACATTTCTGGAAACTTGGAAATGTAAGAAAAATGGCAAGTTACAGAGCCGATCGAAAATTTTAGGAAAGTTAGAAATGATGCAGAAATGTCAAATTTTAAAGTTTAAAATAGGAAATAAGGGCAAGAGGGCCTTAAAAGAAAAAGTTGGAGAATTTTGATACACAAACAGGCTTGGAAAAGTGGCCTGAAGATGTCACTTAGGGCTTAGAGAAATGGCGCCATATGCAAGAGAAATGGGCCTGAGTTCGAGTCACTTGGGAAGCAAATAATGAAGGTTTTAATTTTGCTTCCGTATATTTGAGGTGGATGGCACCTAATTCTAGAAAGGAGGAGTTTTATTTCATTAATACTTGATAAATTAAGTGATAAATAAAGGATTTTAATTTAAAGAGATAAAGGATGGATTAAATACTTTTAATTTAAATAAGGTGATAATAAAAGAGATAATATTATCACTTATGAGGAGTAGTGGCCAAGTAAGGACTCTCCTATTGATAATTTCGGCTAAAGGAGGAGAGTTAGGCTATTCTCTCATCTTTTTCCTAAGTGTGCGAAAATTCCCTAGCCCTATTTCTCTCTGCGAAATTTTTCCTAAGCAAAACTCCATCTTTTCTTCTCCTCTCCTTTGCTATTGTCGAGCCAAAACCCTTTTCTTTTGATCTCGATTAAAACTCCATAGCCAATCTCTGTGACTCTAGGCAAGGAAGCAATCGATTAAAGGCATCAAGGTAAGGTTAAGCTATTCAATTTCCTTTCTTTTCTATTTGCCGAAAGAGAATGGCCTAATCCTATTCTTGTTCATGGTCAATCTACAAGGATCTCTCGGTTTCTACAATTACCGAATATAAGGATCAAGGATCTAAGGTAAGGAATATAAATATTCGGTCAAGGTTTTGATTATGTCTCAATATTAAAAATCGACATGAAGTTATAGCGATTTGACGAGATATTCAAGACAAGGAAACTTTCGGATTTGGAAACTATAAGGTAAGTACATAGATCCAATCGGCCTAGGGTTATATTGGTATTATTTTCCATTTACTCAAAAGTTAGAAACCGACATAATTACGATTTAGTAGCTAGCCGATTTAAGGAAGGAGTACTATCAATTTCCGGCATTTGATTTACAATCTTTTAATTCTAACAACAAGGTAAGTAATACAAATCCTACTAGGATTTGGTTTTAAGCCAAATAGGTTTGTTAATATGTTTTAATGGTTGGTAGAATATAGGAGTTAAAGATCTAGATCGGTAGATCGTTCTTCGATTTCAAGGAATCTATTAAGCAAATCAAGTGTGTACCCATACTAACCTTCAATACGTTATCGGCAAATATTAACTAAATGATTATACATAAGAATGTGAATATGGTTAAGTACCCTAATGTGGTACAAAAGTACTCGGTACATTTCCTACTTGATAGGATTATGAAATATGTTATTTTATAACATGTGAAAATATATATATGAATGTGAAAATAAGTATGTTGTGCATGATATAAAATTTATGGGGCATTTGGGATCTATGTGAAAGGGGAAGAAGGTGTTGACTTCCATCTCACCAACGGAATATGGTGACTACGGTCACAAAATTTGAATATGGTAACTCCGGTTACATTATCTCAATTTGGTAACCGGTTACATTATTTGAATATGGTGTCTAATGACACAAATTATATGGGCGATGAGCACGTCGATCGCAATGAACGCCTTCGATGGTGTGTAGCGGATGGAGGTTGACTTAGTAGTCCCACGGTGTGACCGCGAATGCGGGTGGTGTGTAGCGGATGGACAAATAGGCTTGGGTTTGGGTTGCATCATCATTTATTTTATATGAATATGAATTTGATATGAACATGTATGCCTGATTTGTTGAATGTTAGTCTTGTGTGCACATTGAGTCTGCTGACTCACCCATTGTGGGAACTATTTTCAGGTGATGAACAGTGACGGACCGGGACGGTAGACCTTGAGGTGGCCATGCTTCATTTGAAGATTTTATGTAATTTGGACTTGATTTCTTTTTAGTACCTTTAATTTTATTTTTGGGTTTTACTTGATGTAATAAGGCCATAAGGCCCAGGGGATTTTTCTTATTTTGTTTTACTCTTAACTATTACGTTGCGAACTATTTAAGACCAAAGTTTAAAAGATATATTTTTTTAATAAACCTTAAAGATTATTTTGTCACATTAATAAAAATTGGATTTACAAGATTAATTAAATGGGTTTCCACTCTAAGCCTAACTCAAAATAATAGTTTTCTAAAATTTTCTGATTTTCTCTAAGTAACGAAAATCTTTGAAACCGTTTACTTTAGGAACATACCAGATCCGGTTCAGGGCTCGTGGGTAGGGTGGGGTGTTTCGAGTTCGATAAGATATTCTTGCTGAGCTATACTCTTGTTCGATAGGTGCACTTGCCTCTATCATTTTCGCAGTCAGTCTACAAGTTCGATCACTCTTTTATAAATATTAAAACTCAACTGTTTCACACGATCAAGTTTTTGGCGCCGTTGCCGGGGAACACTAAAATATTAAGAAAACTCTATTTCTATTACTTTAGCCAAATTTTTTTTATTTGCAATTTATTATTATATTATTCTTTATTATTATTTCTTTTTACTTTGCTAATTTTTTCCACTATTTTTCTTTTGGAAAAAAAAAATTAGTCTATGGAAAAGATGGCACTAAATAACTATCAGTGGCAAGGCATGAGGGCAATTCCTACTAAAGCAACCAGTGTTTTCAACCTCGACGTGGTCACCAGGTTATCTAATCAGTTAGAGATAATGAATAAAAAGATTGATGATTGGTATAGTCCCTCGCAGGTACATCCAGAGATACAATATGATTTAAATCTAGGAGGCGTGGTGAATCCTAAGTACCCACACTACGGATATGGCATGGAAAATGAGCAAGCTCACTATACAGGTAACTATTCTAGATATCAAAATAATTTTTATAGTGACACTTATAATGCAGGTTGGAAGTACCATCCCAATTTCTCGTGGGATGATCAAAATAGCCAAAGATCGGAATTTCCTCTAGATTTTCAACAACCACCTCACCAACAAGAAGAGGAGCCGAATCTTGAAGAGATGTTGAAAAAATTCATGGCAAACACAGAAAACCGACTCCAAGAAACTAAGAAAACAAGTAAAAGCAATGAGAACCAATTTGGGGAACTTACTAAGTCAGTCAAGGCAGCCACTAATGCAGTCGACCAACTCTCAAAGTTGATGTCGGAACGACCGCAAGGACGTCTACCTAGTAACACTGAGATCAATCCAAAGGAGCAAAATCAAGCTATCACAGCTCATGCCGAAGGAGTTAGATGAACCCAATCCAATACAAAAAGCCAAGGTAGACGAAGGTAAGGTAGAGGTAACACAAGAAAAGTCAAAATCAGTAATCAAGGAGTACCAACCTCGCATACCTTATCCCGAAGCAATGAAAAGAGACGATTTAGAGGAATAGTTCGGTAAGTTTCTTAAACTCTTAAAGAAATTACATATTAACTTACCTCTTCTTAAAGCTCTTTTTTAGATGCTAGGCTTGAGAAAATCTTTAAGACAACTCTTGAAAAACAAATGCAAATTAGACGAGGAGCACCATATGGAATTAAACGCAGCATGCTCAGCAATGTTACAAAATAGACTACCACAGAAGTAAAAAGACACAGGGAGTTTTACAATTCCATGTTTAATTGGTAGTTTATCTATTCATAATGCGTTAGCTGATTTAGGGTCAAGCATCAATGTTATGCCTTATAAAATGTTTAAACAACTAGGTCTAGGGAAACCCAGACAAACTAGGATGAGCATTCAGTTAACTGATAAAACTATCAGAATTCCTAGGGGTATAATAGAAAATGTTCTAACCAAAATTGATAAATTTGTATTCCAGTAGACTTTGTTGTTTTAGACATGGATGAAGACAACACGATTCCTTTAATTTTAGGAAAACCCTTTCTAGCAACTGGCAAGACTAAAATTGATGTTGGTACAGGAGAACTCATTCTTCGTGTAGGTGACGAATCAATCAGTCTACAAGTTTTTGACTTGGCCATGACATCAAGTGATGAAGGTGAGAAAGTAAAGTCAGTTGATAATCAAATTGTTCAACTTTCACCACAAGAAACACCACAAGGCTACAAACTTGAGCCGAATCATGGGCCCCAAGCCGTACAAGCTCATAACAGTGAATTGTTAGTGGAACCAAACCCAAAGGAAGAACCTGTGGTAAGAAAAGGTAAGGTTGAGGTTTGCCATGATTTACCAAAATCGGCAATTACAGAGTACCAACCTCGTGGGCCATACCCCGATGCAATAAAGAAAGACCATACAGAGGAAGGATTCGATGAACTCACACTTCATTCAGATGAAGGAACAATCATTCTTCAAGCTCTTAACTCAACTAGGACATCGAGTAATAAATGTACGAATGTTAATTCTATTGATAATCATTTGGTTCAACCTTTTTTACATGAAGCATCACGAAATCAATTAGTTGAGCTAGATCTTAGACCTCATGCCAACAAAGAAGAAATACATAAGGAACAAAGCCTTAGGGTTGACAAACTAAAAGAGCAGGAAACACAAATCAAAGAGGAGTAGGAACAGCACGAAGTGAAACCGAAAGAGCCCCCAGACGAGCTGATAGGAACAACGAATCACTTCAAATTAGGAGATCAGGTATTGTTGAATAAGGAAGACCCTCGAATCACCAATTCAGACCTCAAGACAAACAAAGAAATCACTTTTGAGGTACTAAATGTCTTCCTATACGGCGCAGTCGAGGTCAGCAATCCTAAATTCGACACTTTTGAGGTAAACATTACTCGACTTAAACTATATATCCATTATCGAAGTGATCGCATGAGAAAGGATTTTCACCTCTTCAAACCACCATGACCATATGAATGAGAGGTAAAGTCTAGCTAAGGCTATAAATGAGCACTTCTCGGGAGGCAACCCAAGCACTAACCCCATTTTTACATTATTTTTTCTTTTCTTTTTCTTTTTAGCACCTAACCATAAACTAACCAAAGAGTAGATTTCTAGGCCACACGGCCCTACACAGGCGTGCCGTGGCGAGTAAGCTGAGGATGAACCATGGGCGTGCCAGTAGTCGTGCACAACATAGAAAAATTTCTTTTCCCAACACGAGTGGCGATAATAGTCCACGCCCTTGCCGATGCCCCGTGCAAGGTTACTGACTTGTCAAGCACGGGCTAAACACGGCCGTGCCTTTCAACTGTGCCAACATTCTGACTTATCAAACACGGGAGGAGCACGCCCGTGTTGAATAACCGTGTGAACAAAGACACGGGCATGCCACGATACCCACGGCCATGCCCGAACACCCTGAATGGGTTAAAAATTCAAAATCCCAAAACACGGGCTACATCTCTATTTAAACCTCATTCCCCATCTTTCAAGTTGTCTTTCATTTTCCATTATTTATTTTTTATTTTATTTCATCATTATTTTTTACTCTATTTTATTTTATTTTCTTCTTCTTATTCTTTATGATATTTAGATTTAGCTTAGGATACAATAAAACCAAGCCGACTACTTCGAGGATTCAATTTCAAACGGTTCGAGACGCTTCCCCACGTTCACCTCCAATCTTATCCAGTTTCTTTTCATAGACGTCATCCAAAAATTCAGGAAGTGTTACTTCTCCCCTTCTCTTTTGATTTTATTATTACATAATTCTCAAAATCTTGAATTTAGTATTATTCTCAAAATCCTCAAAGTATGTTTCTCATATTACTAATTAGGATGAAATTTCTTATGATGTATGATTTTTATTGATATGTTTTAGAGTAAGTCAGAGTTAATTGTGCATTGATGATTAAATCTGAAGGATACTAGAGAATCGAGCATGATAAGTCTACTTTCTAAAAATTAAAAATTTATAGGTCGTTGAACTAAATTTGAGTATCACCTTGAAGTTCAAAATTTATAAGGATTGATGTCAAAACACCCATAATTTTTTGTGAGATTTTGAGCCTTATAGAGCATATACCCTTTTTCATGCTTATTGTATTGATTATGAGTGTGTCAACTTTGAACTGTTATTCTAGAACTTGCCTTGTTTATACATGTCGAGACCACACATTAATGATTTGATATACTGAGATGATAAAGGCACCTAGGTTTTAACCCGTTCACTCCACTAAAAAGCCTTCCTACAAATTAACCTTTAGTGAACCGCGTTGAATCCTAACAATTTTTTTTATTGACTCACCCACTAATATTAACCCAAAATCCCTTTGTATTTGTTATCAACATTCCTTTGACTACCCCTCTATCGAGAATTGATTTGATCAATTACCGAATTAGGTTATTTCAATCACCAAAGTTCCTTCTATTATGTTTATTCTAGTTTGTTCTTAAAAAATCCAAGTATATTCAATATTAGTAGTATAATAAAAGAGCTTAGAGCATTTAAAACTCCAATTGTTAAAGAAAAAGCTCAGTATTAAAGTATTTTCTAAATTTGAGTGATGAAAATACTCTTATTATAGAGTAAATTATCAATAGTAGATATTGTTAGTTTTCATTCGATGTAAATATTCATATTTAGTTCATTATTTTTAGATTAATCTCGATTATAACCTCTAATTCAGCCTATATCCACACCTTTTAACCCTAGCCCTATTACAACCCTGATTAAAGACCTTTTGATTTGTGTATCATCTCATATAAAATGGTGGAGATTTAATTTTCAGGCAAGTCTATGGGATTAACTTTTCAGGTTCGACTTAGAGTGCTTATTCTTGAACCTTAAACACCTTTGAGTGATTTGAGTGAATCTTTTGTGAGGATATCAATCCTTGTCGGCTTTGAATTAAAGGTAATCACTTAGATAAGGGGAGATACCTATGTTTTCATGCTATAAAGGTATGACTTATCATAATTGAATCTTTAGGGTTCTTTGAGTTGAAGTATCCATGTATAAATTATCTATGAATTATGATGAAACGTTATCGATAGGAATTATGAATTATGCAAAGTTCATTTTAATTGTAAGTTGAGAATTTTGCTTGAGGACAAGCAAAAGCTTAAGTGTGGGGGTATTTGATAAACCCTAAAAGTAACATATTTTAATCCCACATTTAGTATGCTTTTGGATGATTTATCCCTCGATTTATGGAAAAAGGTGCTCTTAATCCTTTCTTTTCATGTCTTATACTCAAGAAAGCACCCGAGAATTAAAAGAATGAGAAACGAGCTTAAAACGGACCAAATTGGGTCAAACGGTGGTAATTGGATCCAATATCGATAAGGATCGATTCTTGGTGCATCGAGGGAGATCACCGTTATGGTGTTGAAATCGGTAGAAAGCACAATTCATAATCAAGGTGTGTAATCCCATACCTTTCCGAATATATGTTTGAAATGGTGAGTAAATCTATCTCTTTGAAATTTTACATGAAATATTCTGTGATTCAGTAGAAATACCGAAGAAAATCGGAAACTGGCATCCGTAATCACTCGGGTGTGCGTATGATCGTAGTGGTAATCATGTTTTGTAATAAAATAGTTTCGGTCAAAAACAGTGTCGTGTATTTAAAAAATCATAAAATATTTGATAAAAGGAATTACAAAGTGGTAAGATATCAGATTAAAGCTTACTGTGTCTACTTTCATATAGAAGAAACAGAGAAGGAAAATGAATATTATATTCTACGATATGTTAATTTTAGTGAGACTGGTTCTGAATGACTTTGGGGTATTCTGTTCTGTTTTGGAAAAATCATATAAAATTGTACAAAGTGAATTATGGGACATAATTTATATGTATGGATTCCTTACTGAACCTATTTTCTATGGAAATAAGTGGGAGCAGTAGATGAAAAGCGTAAAGTAAGATATTTGTGATTAAGGAAAGAGAGGTTAGAATCATTGGATAGTGAAACAAGGAAAACTTTAAGGAATAAATTGTACTAAATGGTTAAGCTAAAAATTCTGGAAAAATTATAGGAGAAAGATATAAGTGTCTACTTTCAAGGAAAATTTATGGATTTAGATTTTGAGTTTTCTAACTCGAGTTATGGTCAATTTAGTCAGTATGACGTAGATGGACAGTTTTGATTTTATACTCCAAATTAGTAGTTAAGCCTAGGTTGTGAAATTGCCATAATAATTAATGGGTAAATTACCAAAATACCCCTGGGTTGCGAGATTACCGAATTACCCTCGACAAGTAAAATTACGAAAATGCCCTTTTGGGCCGAATTATGAAAATGCCCTTATGGGCCGAATTACGGAATTGCCCCTAATGGGTCGAAATACGAAATTGCTTAATGAACTGAATTGACATATTACTTTATGGGCCAATCTGATATATTTTGTTATGAGGGCCAAAATATCTTTAATGGGCCAAATTAGCTAGATCGTTAAATGGGCCAAAATTTGCTAGATCGTTAAATGGGCCAAAGTTTGCTAGATCGATAAATGGGCCAGAATTTGCTAGATAGTTAAATGGGCTAAATTGCTATTTTGACTAATGGGCCAAATTGATAACTTGTAATATGGGCTTTTTGTTGAAATTTACCTTATGAATATATTGTTATGCATTAAATATGCATATACATGACTGGATGGGTTGGGATAATTGACGAAGAGAAGAAAGGCATGTTGCCAAAATCTAGTTCGGTGGCTCTGCCACAAATATTTTAAATGGCCTGTTGCCAAAATATAGTTCGATGACTCTGTCACAATCTAGTTCGGTGGCTCTGCCACAAATATTATAATTAGCTTCATGCCTGCTATTGGTGTGTTGGCGGGGTGGGTTGACTTGATCCCCACATGTGTGTTGGTTGGTACGGGTGGTGTGTAGCGGATGGAAATTTAGGCTTGGTTGGGAATTGCATATCACATGCATTTTATATTTGTTATATTGTTACATTTTTAAATGGGCTTAGGCCCAAATATTTGCTTTATGGATTTTGGCCCAGTGAACACAGTAAGTGGGTTACACACTGAGTTCTAAGTAACTCACCCCCTTCTTTCTTAACCCTATAGGTAATGCTCCGTGAGGTGGACTTGGGCCATGGATGACTCGATGGAGGCCATACTTCAGAAATAATGTTATTAAATTTTAAATTTCTATTCCCGTTATTTTATTATTTTGGTTTAAGTTGTAATAAGGCCTCTGAACTATTTTATTATTTGCTTTATGGTTGGTTTACTTATTATTTTGCTTAAATTATTTTAAATGAGAATGTTTCTAAAAGCTAAAATAAAGGTTTTCCAAAATCGATTAATAAATGGAATTCATAATAAAATTTTTACAAATATTTTAATACTGAAATCTTCTTGAATTTTCAATGTCATTTTCAAAAGTCACGTTTTATAAAATTATTAGTTCAAATCTAACGATTTATCAATCAATCTTCGAGGTTAGTAGTATTTTATCACATGTCTCAAATCAAATTTATTTTTCTTGATTTTAACAAAAGTTATTTTAGTACGAATTTCAAATCCTTTATACGTTTTCTTCATTGTGACATGCCAGATTCGGGCCTAACTTCTAGGCCTAACTTCTAGGCCAGGTTTGGGGTGTTACATTTTATGGTATCAGAGCCCAGTTTCAAAACTCGGCTGTGGTTTGGGTTCAAAAACGTTTTCCAAAGCTGTTTGAAAATTGATTTATAAATACATGTTTGAAAGGAAGTATGGCACCACGAGTATCCGGCACCTAGTCAAGTAAGTAATTGTTTTCATTTTATGATTATTGTGTTACGAAAATTCTACAAAGTAGAATACTCTAGAACTGTTAGCTTTAGGAGTTGAAACTATAGAGACTGAGACTCTAGGATATGGATTTGACTCTCAAAAACAACTTTCCTACTCACACTTCATAAAACATTGGTTAATAAACATTGAATAGTATAATGATTCATAAAACTCGTAATTTGATTATATCAACTTAGTGAACATGAGTGCTAGAAGGAGCGGACGCGGTAGACGTGGATGTGGTAGAGGCCGAGGTGCTAGGGCTAGATCTTTGGCACCAAGGCATGTGCCCGAAAGGGAGACGTTGGCATCGCTAGTGGCTGAGATGGGATCTCGTGTTCGATTTAAGGTTGATGAGCTGACTCGGATAGTTAAGAAAGTATTGGATGAGGTTAAAGGAATCAGTGAGGCACTTCGATTTGGATTTGTGGGCTGTAAGAAGAAAATAGATCGTGGTTCTTTAGGGTCACAGTCTCGTTCTGTGAAGCGTGTCAAGGAACGTCCAAACTTTTCGACTTGATATTATTGCAGAAGGCATCATCCGGGAGAATGTTGGAGGAGGTTAGGAGCATGCTTGAGATGCGGGTCTAAGGAGCATAAGGCTCAGGATTGTTACATCATCATCAAGTCAGATATGTTTGGTTGGACGTGAAGATTGAAAGTAGAAAATTCTAAGTATAAATGGTAGACAACTGTTTGCTTTTGTGGTTAGATGTTTGGTTGTGTGAAAGAGAAGATTTTGTTAAAAGTACATTGTGGTTTTATTTTTTTATTTTTTTTAAGATCAGAGTGCGCAGCGAAAGCTTAGTGATGTGATTTGAGCGATGCGTTTAGTAGTTGATTGGAAATTTTGAGGACGAAATTTGTATAAGGAGGGTAGAATTGTAACATCCCAAAATTGGGCTTAGTAGGATTGTGCCCAATGGGCCTTGGACATAAGAATGTTTAAAATTCTGAGAATAAGAGAATGGCATTATTGCAAATTGGACTTGTTAGTTAAGTGAATTTGAAAGGTTACGAGGTTTCTATGAAGTCTTGGGTTTAATTGGGCCTTAGGAAAAATTTGGTATTTTAGCATTTTAAGGAGATGGAGTAAGTGACCTTAAAGCATATGGAAATAATTGATTAAATAGCTAGCATAAGTGAGCAGTTAGTAAAGAGGCTATGGCACCACATGTATTACCTTGAAGGAAGGAGTTCAAATCACTTTGTATGAAATTTGACTTTTACTTTTGCTTCCCTTCCTTATGTGTCGGTCAAGGAATAAATATGGCAATGGTGGACTTCATTATTTTGGTAAGGAGGCTAAAAGAATAAGGCAAGGTTGAAGTTGGGGAAAGGAATCAAGAGAAATAGGAAAGAAAGGGGGACATGAGGCTAATTCCATGGATGATGTTTTGGAAAGCTTAGGAGGCCAAACTCTAATCCTAAGGGGGGATGCATGTGGACGGTTTTGGAGTAGTTAGGTGGCTGAAATTTTATTTTGGCTTTTGGCTAGCTTTGTTTTGGCCAGAAATCCTTTTGGCAACTTTGTGCCATTTCTCTCAATTTTGCAACCCGCCTTGCCGAAACATAGTAGAGAAATAGTGCATTGTTTTCCTCTCAAATTCTTTTCTTTCTCCTTTGCTTTGTGCCAAAATTACAAGCCTTGGTGACCATATGTTTCTTCTTTCTTTTTACTTTGGCTGAATTCCCCTAGCACATTTGTGCAATTTCTTGCTCTTTTGTTTGATTAAGATTTTCATCTCTTATCTATCTCCCTTTTTGGATAGCCGAATCTTCCACCCTTCTATTGAACTCTCTTTTCAATTTGAGTGGTAATTTATGTACAATAGGTAAGTGAATTCTTTTGTATGATCATATTCTTTCCTCTTTAGCCGAATAAGTAATTATCACTATTCGGTTGTAAATCATGATTGTAACCGAAAATGGTGTTATCCTCCACTTCTTCATGTTTTTTTCACTCTCTCTTTTCGTAGTGCTTTAAGTGGAAGACCGTGTATTGTTCTAGCTGAAGTCAAATGGTGGTAATTGGATCCAATATCGATAAGGATCGATTCTTGGTGCATCAAGGGAGATCATCGTTGTGGTGTTGAAATTGGTAGAAAGCAAAACTCGTAATCAAGGTGTGTAATCCCGTACCTTTCCGACTATATGTTTGAAATGGTGAGTAAATCTCACATCTCTTTGAAAGTTTACATGAAATATTCTGTGATTCATATAAATACCTAAGAAAAATGAAAACTGGCATCCGTAATCACTCGGGTGTGCGTATGATCGTAGTGGTAATCATGTTTTGTAATAAAACAGTTTCGGTTAGAAACAGTGTCGTGTATTTGAAAAATCATGAAAAATTGGATAAAAGGAATTACAAAGTTAGTAAGATATCAGATTAAAGCTTACTGTTTCTACTTTAATATGGAAGAAATGGAGAAGGAAAAGGAATATTATATTCTGAGATATGTTAATTTTAGTGAGACTGGTTCTGAATGACTTTGGGGTATTCTGTTCCGTTTTGGAAAAATCATATAAAATTGTACAAAGTGAATTATGGGACATAATTTATATGTATGGATTCCTTACTGAACCTATTTTCTATGGAAACAAGTGACAGCAGTAGATAAAAAGCGTACAGTAAGATATTTGTGATTAAGAAAAGAGAGGTCAGAATCATTGGACAGTGAAACAAGGAAAACTTTAAGGAATAAGCTGTACTAAATGGTTAAGCTAAAAATTCTGGAAAAATTATAGGAGAAAGATATATGTGTCTAATTTCAAAGAAAATTTATGGATTTAGATTTTGAGTTTTCTAACTCGATTTATGCTCAATTTAGTCAGTATGATGTAGATGGACAGTTTTGATTTTATGCTCCAAATTAGTAGTTAAGCCTAGGTTGTGAAATACCATAATACCCTTAGAGGGTAAATTACTGAAATACCCCTAGGTTGTGAGATTACCGAATTACCCTCGATGGGTAAAATTACGAAAATGCCCTTATGGGCTGAATTACGAAAACACCCTTATGGGCTGAATTACAAAATTGCCCCTAATGGGCCGAAATACGAAATTGCTTAATGAATTGAATTGACATATTACTTTATGGGCCAATCTGATATATTTTGTTATGAGGGCAAAAATATGTTTAATGGGCCAAATTTGTTAGATCGTTAAATGGGCCAAAATTTACTAGATCGTTAAATGGGCCAAAGTTTGCTAGATCGATAAATGGGCCAGAATTTGCTAGATCGTTAAATGGGCCAAATTGCTATTTTGACTAATGGGCCAAATTGATAACTTGTAATATGGGCTTTTTGTTGAAATTTACCTTATGAATATATTGTTATGCATTAAATATGTATATACATGACTGCATGGGTTGGGATAATTGACGAAGAGAAGAAAGGCATGTTGCCAAAATCTAGTTCGATGGCTCTGCCACAAATATTTTAAATGGCCTGTTGCCAAAATCTAGTTCGGTGACTCTGTCACAATCTAGTTTGGTGGCTCTACCAAAAATATTATAATTGGCTTAATGCCTGCTATTGGTGTGTTGGCGGGGTGGGTTGACTTGATCCCAGGTGTGTTGGTTGGTAAGGGTGTAAGGGTGGCGTGTGCATTTTATATTTGTTATATTGTTACATTTGTAAATGGGCTTATGGAAATTTAGGCTTGGTTGGGAATTGCATATCACATGCATTTTATATTTTTATATTGTTACATTTGTAAATGGGCTTAGGCCCAAATATTTGCTTTATGGATTTTGGCCCAAGGCTTCTAAGAGTGGTAACCGATTTCTTTTAGGTACTGGGAGAGTAAAGCAATCGACTCGAGCCTCGAACACGGTAAGTGGGTTACACCTATCTTGATTTTATGTAGCATTGGATAATATACCATATCGGTAGTTCTAAGTAACTCACCCCTTCTTTCTATATGTCACCAAGGGTTTGGCACCACCAGTACCACAACGGGGTGAACAGATGGCGTTTGGATGACTAGGTTGGGTATTTAATATTACGCATATTAATTGTTATGTGTTGTGTATGAAAATGTTTTAAAACGGGAAGGGTTACATCTCGAGTCTTGGTGACTCACCTTCTCCTTTACATTTTTCGGTGACAAGTAGATCGCGGATGTGGAGCCAGGTTGACTCGAGGTGGCCATGCGGTGGATTTAAATTAAATGAACTTTAATTTTAGTTAATGCTTTAGTTTATTTGGATGTAATAAGGCGTGAGGTGGACTTGGGCCATGGATGACCTTGGAGGCCATACTTCAAAAATAGTGTTATTAAATTTTAAATTTCTATTCTCGTGAGGTGGACTTGGGCCATGGATTACTTTAGTGTTATTAAATTTTAAATTTCTATTCTCGTTATTTTATTATTTTGTTTAAGTTGTAATAAGGCCTCGAACTATTTTATTATTTGCTTTATGGTTGGTTTACTTATTATTTTGCTTAAATTGTTTTAAACGAGAATTTTCTAAAAGCTAAAATAAAGGTTTTCCAAAATCGATTAACAAATGGAATTCATAATAAAATTTTTACAAATATTTTTAATACTGAAATCTTCTTCAAATTTTCAATGTCATTTTCAAAAGTCACGTTTTATAAGATTATTAGTTCAAATCTAACGATTTATCAATCAATCTTCGAGGTTAGTAGTATTTTATCAAATGTCTCAAATCAAACTTGTTTTTCTTGATTTTAACAAAACTTATTTTAGTACGAATTTCAAATCCTTTATACGTTTTCTTCATTGTGGGACGCTAGATTCGGGCCTAACTTCTAGGCCGGGTTTGGGGTGTTACAGGCATGGCCATGGTACATTCTCGTGTAAATCGATTTCAGGCCGTGTGTCGATTTTGTCGATTGGGGCACGGTAGTGTAAATCGTGGCATGGCCGTGTCTTAGTTAATTATCGAGGCGCGGCCATGTGGCTTGAAGTCCAGGCCGTGTCGATTTCCTTTACAGCCCAAATTGGCCCGTTTTAAGCCCGTTTCTTGTTCTTTTCATCCGTGGGCGCTTTCTTGAGTATAAACATGAAAATAAAGGATTAAAAGCACCTTTTTACATAAATCAAGGGCTAAATCATCCAAAAGCATACTAAATATGGGGTTAAAATATGTTACTTTTACTGTTTATCAAATACCCCCACACTTAAGCATTTGCTTGTCCTCAAGCAATATTCTCAACTTACAATTAAAATGAACTTTCCACAATTCATAATTCCTATCAACAATTCTTCATCATGATTCATAGATAATTCATACATGGATAATTTTAACTCAAAGACTCGTAAAGATTCAAACAATTCTAAGTCATATATTTGTAGCACGAAAAACATAGGTGTCTCCCCTCTTCTAAATATTTAACTTTGATTTAAAATAGACAAGGATTAATGTAACACCCCAAACCCAGCTCAAACACCATGACTGGATCTGGCATGTCACTAAGAAGATATAGTAAAACATGTCGCATTTTTGGAAAACATTTGTCGAGTTTAAACATGTATTCTGGAAAACTTAATGATTTGGTAATTTATAAAAGATATAAATTTTATATGATAATAAAAGCCTTAGTTTAATTAAAACATAAAATCTAAATGTCTAATAATAGTAAAAGCCCAAAATAAAACCGAAAAAAATATAAAGCTAGTGGCCTATGGCCTTATTACAATAAAATATAAAACCCAAAACAATTTAACATATTGAGGGAAAATTTAAATAAATGGCGTCTTTGCTGTAACAATTCAAACTCTTGCATGGCCACCTTGCGCTCTCCTCTAGCCCGGTCCGATGCACTAAGTACTACCTGAAAAAAATGTTAAATAATAGGGTGAGTCACAAGACTCGGTGTGCAACCCTTGTGCACCATCGGACTAGGCCTTAGCCCCACAAAACAGTTAACAAAACATAATATATCAAGAATTATGTAAACCCAAAACCAATCCTAGGTTTCCATCTGCTACACACCACCCTTACCCGCCGATCACACCATTGGGGATTTCTACAATCAACCCACACCGCTACACACCATCGATGGCAGTCATCTTTGCGATTAGCTTAGTCGCTCATCGTCAGATCATGGCAATAGCCACTACAACAGATCATGGAAAAAAGCCACTACAACAGATCATGGCAAAAAGCCACTACAACAGATCATGGCAAAAAGCCACTACAATAGATCATGGCAAAAGCCACTACAATAGATCATGGCAAAAGCCACTGCAACAGATCATGGCAAAAAGCCACTACAACAGAACACTTCCCTTTCATCAATCACCCAACCCCGTGCAATCACAGAAATTGGCATACTCATAAAACATATCATCTCAACAGAAACATTCACTTATAAATGAAAGAAATCACTAACCTGATGATTCGCCTTTACCCTCCTCGGGTTTCAACGGGTATGCCGGGATTTCGACATTTAACAGAATATAGTAGATTTATGTACAAGTACTAACAAACAATCTAAATGGTGTGAAATGTTACACACACCTGATTAATCGCACTATCACACCCTCTACTTTAACACTATCGTCAATCGAGACTACTTCTATCTGCCTACGATCTTGCTCCGATGCCGGCCCACAACCCGGTGGCCAATCTCGCATCGCGATCTTCGCCGCTTCTTGAACTTAAGGGTGGGTTTACGGTGTAACCCCTCCTAATGCTTGGCTGGTATTTGAGTCCATAAACAACCCTTGGTCACTAGACTGAATTAAAACGATGGAATCAAATCTAAGAGATTAACATAACACTTAAATCGAAACCCTTACCTAGATCGACAAATCTTGAAATTCTAGATTTACTTCCCAAGCCTGAACGAATCCCGAAAACCCTCAAGGGAGTGTCACCACCCCACCTACATTTGGCCAAGCATCAAACCATTAGATCAAGTAGCCATTCGGCTTAACAGGTAAAATCGAAAGAGATACCACGAAAAAGAAATCGTCCTCTTACCTACCTGACAGATTTGATCACCTCCTAGCAAGATTCAGCTCAACAACACCCTAGAGATGATTCGGCAAGGGATGGAATAAAGAGAACCAAAATAAGAAAAATTGAAAAGGAAACACAGGTATTCAATTGGATGCTTAGGAGTTTTGGCCCTTAGGAAGATTGAGAAAACACAAATGAAATTGGCTAAAAGGTTCGGTTATAGGAGAAGAAAATATGGGCAAGGGGTGTTCGGGTTTTGGAAGAATTTGAAGAGGGGAAAAGAGAGTTAGAGAGTTTTGGTTTTGAGAAGTAATTGAGAGAAAAGAGGGAACCCAACAAGGGAAAGTGAATTTTGGCTTTGAGAGAGAGAAGATAAGAAAGGAAAAGAAAGAAAACTCATGAAAAAGATGAACACTCTAGCCTTCAAATTTTGGCACCCTAAACCGATTTTCTCCCCCTCTCCAGAGTTTGATTTTCAGCCAACCCTGCCTCCAAAAGATAGCTCTTATCCTCCCTTGTTATCTCAATCTACAACCTCCTCCAAAAGAGGCCTACTTAGCTCCAACTCCTCCTCCCATATAATAGCATATTATCTACATAATTAAGGCATTTAATCTCCTATTCCCTAGCCTCTATGACGTCTTCCCCTAGCCTCCCTAAGTATCAAATTTGGCCCAAGAACATGGGCTCCAAGCTACCACAAATTGGGCCCCTCCCTTTGCCTATTGATGCCATCTATAGCTCCCCTTTACCGCGCCCCTTGCTGCTGGGCCACAAGCCTAGTTTGTCAATTAAACTGCCAATACTTTATTTTGAGCCTTAGAGTGTCTAAACAGAATATTTAATCAAGGCCTCAGCCCAAACCTGAGCCCTATTTGCAACTTAAATTCTCAAATTAACAAATTAATCATGTCTACGTATTAAACGCATAAGCCAACTAATTCAGGATGTTACAATTAATGTCCTCACTAAAAATTCACTCAAATCACTCGGAGTGTTTAAGTTTCAAAAAAAGCACTCATAAGTCGAACCTGAAAAGTTAATCCCATAGCCTTGCCTGAAAATCAAATATCCACCACTGTGATATGAGATGATACACAAATCAAAAGGTCTTTGACAGGGTTGTAACGGGGCTTAGGTTAAAGGTGTGGATAAAAGCTGAATTAGAAGGTTTGAAATCGAGATTTACCTGACCAATTACCTAACAAGAATAATGAACTAGAAAATAACTGATTGCTTTGAAACTAGTAATACTACTATTGATAATACTTTTAATACGAGCTTTTCTTCAACAATTGGAATTTAAACGCATAGGCTCCTTTAATCATATACTAATGCTTGAATATACTTTGGCTTTTTTTTAAGAACAAACTAAGTAAATACATAATAAAGAAAGAACTTTATCAACTGAAATAAACTAATTCGATAACTGATCAAATCAATTCTCGATAGAATGGTAGTCAAAAAGAATGGTGATAACAAATATAAAGGGTTTTGGGTTAATATTAAGTGGGTAATTCAATAAAAGGGTTGTTAGGATCAAATGGGTTCACTAAGGGTTAATTTGTGAAGGTAGGCTTTTTAGTGGAGTGAATGGGTTAAAACCTAGGTGCCTTTATCATCTTAGTATATCAAATCATTAATGTGGTCTCGATATGTATAATCTAGGCAAGTTCTAGAATAACAATTCGGTGTTGACACACTCATAATCAATAAAATGAGCATGAAAAAGAATATATGCTCTGTAAGGCTCAAAATCTAACAAAAATTATGGGTATTTTGACATCAATCTTGTAAATTTCAAACTTCAAGGTAATATTCAAATTTAGTTCAACAACCTAGAAAATTTTTGATTTATTCTTGAAAATAGACTTATCAATGCACAATTATCAATGACTTACTCAAAAACATATCAATAAAAATCATAAATCATCAAAAATTTCACCCTAATTAATAATATGAGAAAATTTCTTGGGAACAAGACTAAAATTCAAGATTTTAGAATAATGGAAAAAGTTAGGTACTTTTACCCCCCACACTTAAGATGTACATTGCCCTCAATGTACAAAGATAGGTAAACAATTATGTAATAAAAAGAAAAGGGGAGAAGTAACACTTCCTAAATTGTGGATGATTTCGGGGGTTGGCAAAGTTCATGGTAGAAAGTAGGTGGAGGAGGCGGTGGTGGCATTTTCTATGGGCCTGGTGGGGTGTCTACCGATGATCTTTGTGCTAGATAAAGAAATTGGGTAGCCTGCAAAGATATAGCCAAGAAATCTAAATAAATATTAATAATTTACTAATATTATAATTAAAGATAGAAAATAAAGAGGAGACTAAGAAGAAAACTAAAATTGAAAGAAAAGACTAATGGACTAAGGAGTCATTATTGTTGGATGGTTCGCGAGGTGGGTGTGACCTCTAAGGTTGTGGTGCGTGATTCCCAAGTAGCCTTTAGAACCAAAAACCAAGAAACTAAGAGAAATTAAAATATATTAAGTAGAAGAGAATCATAGATAAGTAGGATAAAGGGGAAAATAAGCATAAGGAAAAATTTAAATAGTCTAAAAGACCTTTGGCTTAGTGTTTGGATGAAGCGGCCGGCATGAACTTATGTGTTGGGGTCTCCTTTGAGGAGACAATGCTTGCCTTCTTATGCTTCTTCGGTATGATTCTAGTGTAGCTCAAGAGTCTAGGCACCTTTTCTAAGGAAAGAAAGAAAAAGAAGGAAGAAAGAATGAGGGGAGAAGGAGAAGGGCTGTGGGGCTTAAATAGGATTTCAATTCTGGCACGTTCCCATGCCCGTGGATCGAGGGTGTGTTGAATTACACGGCCTCATCACACGGCCGTGTGTTTAGGCGTGTTTGCTCACCCATGCCTGTTTTCCAAATGCCACGCCCGTTTCTAAAAACATAGTGTGTTGGCATGATTGGGTAGCATGGGCATGTTTGTCCTGTGTCTGGTAAGTCAGTAGCTTCACACGGTGGTAGAGCATGGTCGTGCCAATCTATTGGTGCCCGTGGTGGAGTGGTTGGATCCGTGACGTCAAAAAGTGGTTGAAATTTGATTCGCACGACCTCTACTATGTTAGTATGGGGATTCTGGTGGTCCACACGGCCACGGATACGGTCGTGTGTAAGGTCGTGTGTCCTAGAAATCTACACTTTTTGGTTAAACTACAAAGAGAAAGAGAAAGAAAATAAAATAAAATGAAAACAAATGTAAAAAGAAATAAGGTTAATGCTCGGGTTGCCTTCCGAGAGGCGTTTATTTATAGTCTTAAGCTAGACTTTTCCTTGTACTGAATCAGGGAGGTTTAAAGGTTTGAATATCTTCCCTCTTACTTAAAGTTCTATTTTCTTGACAAAGTTGAAGTTGAGAAGCGTTTACCTCAAAAGTGTCGAATGTAAGCTTGCTTCCCTCGACTATTTCATATAGGAAGATATGGTGTACCTTAAGAAGGGTTCCTCCCTTTGCCTTCAGGTCTGTTGTGATTGTGTGCGGATCTGCTTTATCTAACAGTACCTGGTCTCCTATTTTAAAGTGATTGGATGTTCTTACGAGCTCTTCTAATGGTTCCTCTAGTTTTACTTCGTGCGATTCCGGTTCTTCTTTGTTGATTTGTGATCTATGAGTTGGCTCAGGGTTGTGTCTTTACCGTGTTTCCTACAATAAAGGTTGAACAATTTGTTTATCATCTGTATTGACCTTCTTACCTTCATCAATTGTTGTCCTAGCCGAGTCAAAAGCTTGAAGATTGATTTATTCGTCACCTACACAAAGTATGAGTTCTCCTGTGGCAACATTAATTTTAGTCTTGGTAGTTGCTAGAAAAGGTCTTCCTAAAATTAAGGGGATTGTATTATCCTCATCCATATCTTAGACAACAAAATCTACTGGGAAAACAAATTTATCAATTTTGACAAGAACATATTCGATAATTCCCCGAAATTCTAACAGTTTTATCAGCTAATAGTATACTCATCCTAGTTTGTTTGGGCTTCCCTAGACCTAGTCGTTTAAATAATGTATACGGCATGACATTTTTGCTTGCCCCTAAATCAGCTAACGCATTATCAATAGCTAAACTACCAATTAAACATGGAATTGTAAAACTCCCTGGATCTTTTAGCTTCCGTGGTAGTCTATTTTGTAACATTGCTGAGCATGCTGCGTTCAATTCCACGTGGTACTCTTCGTCTAATTTGTGTTTGTTAGTCAAGAGCTATTTTAAAAATTTCCTCGAGTCTGGCATCTGAAAAAGAGCTTCGAGAAGAGGTAAGTTAATATGTAATTTCTTTAAGAGTTTAAGCAACTTACCAAACTGTTCCTCTGAATCGTCTCTTCTCATCGCTTCGGGATAAGGTATGAGAGGTTGGTACTTTTTGATTATCGATTTTGGATTTTCTTGTGTTACCTCTATCTTACCTTCGTCTTCCTTGT
This sequence comes from Gossypium rotundifolium, assembly GCA_025506655.1. NCBI lineage: Eukaryota > Viridiplantae > Streptophyta > Magnoliopsida > Malvales > Malvaceae > Gossypium > Gossypium rotundifolium. Next base: position 151,105,504 of record CP106728.1, read on the forward strand.
TTTCTTGTATTGGATTGAGTTCATCTAACCCCTTACTGTCATGAGTTGAGATGGCTTGGATTTGCTCCTTTGGGTTATTCTCTGTGTTACTTGGCAGACGTCCTTGCGGTCGTTCTGACATTAGCTTTGCAAGTTGTTCGACTGCATTAGTGGCTGCCTTAACTGACTTAGTAACTTCCCCGATTTGGCTCTCATTTCTTTTAATTGTTTTCTCAATTTCTTGGAAGCGATTTTCTGTGTTTTCCATGAATTTTGTCAGCATCTCTTCGAGGTTTGGCTTCTTCTCTTGCAGGTATGGCTGATTTTGGAAGTTTTGAGGAGGTTGTTATCTTTAATTTGAGTGGTTCCTCCAACCTGGATTATAAGTGTTACTATAAGGATTATTATTAGATCTGAAATTATTACCTATATAATTCATTTGTTCGTTTTTCTTGCCCGGTTGGTAGGGTGGGTACTCAAGATTCGCCACGGTTCCACTTGCGTCGCACTGCACTTACTGAATTTACCTGCAAAGAACACAAATTGTCAAGCTTTTTATTCATCATCTCCACCTGATTTGACATCATGGTTACTGCGTCGAGGCTGAAAACTCCAGCTAATTTTTTTGGTTTTGTCCTTGTAACTTGCCACTGATAGTTATTCTGCGACATCTCTTTAATAAACTCGTATGCTACTTCAGGAGTTTTGTTATTCAGAGTTCCACCGGCAGCTGAATCAATTAGTTGCCTCGTTAAGGGATTCACACCGTTATAGAAAGTTTGGACTTGTAGCCACAAGGGTAAACCATGGTGTGGACACCTTTTCAAGAGATCCTTGTATCTCTCCCGTGCGTCGTATAATGTCTCTAAATCCATCTGCACAAAAGAAGAGATATCATTCTGTAATTTAGCCGTTTTGGCCGGTGGGAAATATTTTAATAAAAAATTTTCGGTCATCTGGTCCCATGTCGTAATTGACCCTCGTGGTAACGAGTTCAACCACTGTTTGGCTTTATTCTTTAATGAAAAGGGAAATAACCGAGGACGAATGGCATCATCAGAAACACCATTTATTTTGAAAGTATCACAGAACTCTAAAAAATTAACTATATAAGTGTTCAGGTCTTCGTCCTAGAAACCATCAAATTGAACAAATTGTTGAATCATTTGTATAGTATTAGGCTTTAATTCAAAATTATTAGCAACTATAGCAGGCCTAACAACACTAGATTCGATCCTGTTAAATGAGGTTTAGCATAATCATACATAATACGCGGAGCATTGTTTTTTGCCACATCTCGTGGTGGATTATTCTCGTCCATCCCTTCAGTAGGATTGGATCTATCCTGTTGTTGTTCTTCTTGGTAATTTAAGGCTCACCTGATTTCTCTGCGATTCTTATGAGCGGTAGCTTTGATATCACTATCGTATGCTATAGGTCCTGTCGGGTTCCTTCTAGTCATAAACTAGAGGTATCTGCTAGAGAAAGAAATTTAGCAAAACTAAAACAATAAAATAAAATAAATTGCAAAAATAAAAATAAAAATACTGGCTAAAGTAATAAAATAGAGCTTTCTTAATATTTTAGTTTCCAAGAGCGCGCCAAAAACTTGATCGTCTAGAATTGTCAAGTTTTAAAATTTATAAAGAGAATGATCGAACCTGGAAACTAGCTCTGACAACGACTTAAGGCAAGTGCACCTATTGAACAGTAGTATAGTTTAGGCAAGACCGGATTGTCGAACCCAAAGGAACTAAAAGAACTAATACTCACTTTCTTTCTATTATTTAGCCTAAATATTAAATGATTTGGTTGATTAAATCTAAATTAACTAATTAATTACTAAACTAAGACGCAAAGATGAAAAGAATGAATTTGGGAAAATAACTTTAGGAAAAACTCAGTTGATTAAGACGATACCCTTAGGAAGAATCCACCTAAACTTCACTTGTTATCCAACATTGAACCAGACGAATTATTCACTTAGCTTAATCCGTAAGACTCCCTAATTTATATTAAACCCTCTCTCGAGACGAATAACGTCTAACCCTAGGTTGATTAACCGAAATCTCTTTCAAATTAAAACCCCTAGAATCGCATCAACTCAATCTATGGACTCCCATATTAGGTTTCACCCTAATCCGACAAAATATTGTCACCCTATCTCTAAGCTCGCGATCAACTCCACTTAATTATGCTAGATCTACTCTTAAGCAGGGACTTTTGCTCCACCACCTAAGCACATTCAACTTGAATTAATATTCCAGAAATATTAACACAAGAATTAAGCACACATAATTAAGAACAAACTAAGTATTTATCATATAGTTCAATAAATAATAACAAGATTCATCTAGGCTTCATCCCCTTCAGGTATCTGAATGGTTTAGTTCATAATGGTAAAATAAAACATCTCAAGAGAAAAGATAAAACAAAACATAAGAAATCCCTAAAACCCCCTGAAGGAATTGAAGGAGAGATATGCCGTCTTGAGTAGAATTTTGGCTTCTTGAGATGGATCAACTGGCTATCTTCGAGTGATTCCCACAAAGGTTCCAACTTCTGCCAAATTCCGAACGTCTGAGCCCCCCTCCTTGAAGGTTAGCCTCTAGGTTCTTTATATAGGCTTTGAGATGCTTTTACATGGCCTCTAAGTGTCCTAATTCAAGTATACTTCTTACTCGGTGTTTGAAGAGGCTTTGGAATGTGTTTCTTTGCCTCAAAGTATCCAAATCCGAGTATAATTCCTCTTTTCCACGATAGGGGCATTGCCATGGTACACGCCCATATAAATCAAGTTCAGGCCGTGTTTCAGTTTTGTTGATTGAGGCACGACTATGTAAATCGTTGTCCAGGCCGTGGTCTACTTTTCTCACAAGGCACAGTCGTGTGGCTTGAGGTCCAGGCCGTGTCGATTTCCATTTTGGCTCGATTTAAACTCGTTTCTCATTTTTTTCATCCTTGGGTGCTTTCCTGAGTATAAATATGAAAAGAAAGGATTAAGAGCACCTTTTTACATAAATCAAAGGCTAAATCATCCAAAACATGTTAAATGTGGGATTAAAATATGTTATTTTTATAGTTTATCAATAACCCTATTCAAGATGTTTAAGCAAGATTAGCTAGGTAATGCCTCAAACCCTATTTCGACTTGCATACGGGTAAGGGATGTTACAGTTAATCGCCTCTATGAGGTTAGTCGTTATCTGGTCATACCGAAACCCCTTATCCTAACTTTGAGATCATTGTCAGTTCTCTATGCTACCTAACCATGTTTGAAGATTTGTTGGTAAATATGACATTTGAGATTCAAGCCTCGGAACCTTAGCCTGAATCTCTGCGGTTCTAACTCATGAGCTGCATATTCAATTTGGAATCAGTATTTTAAAAATTACAGATTGATAAAATTTGAAAAAGAATTTTTCAAAAAAATACAAACAATATTTTTTACCCATGTTCACAAGTTCTTTTTTCCATTATTTATTCTTATAATCTGTGGAAGTTTACCGCGATGTGTGAAATACAATAAACAGACCTCTACGGAACCCACGATTGCCTTAACGCAGCAAGTAGTCCCTTCGATATGTTCGATATAAGGAAAATGTTGTCTTGTCTAACAATGTGCCTCCATAGATTTCTGAGGAAAAATTCACAAGGACTTGAAGCACTCACGCTCCACGATTGCGAAAGTGATCGAAAGTACATTTTAGTTGCCATCTTGTGCAATAGCAATCAGGAGTATTTGCATGTATTTTTCGTACAGCCAGGTGCCGCCCACCTGAACCATCGCTTTTAGTGAGGGAAAGCCCTAACACATGGCTCGAACATCCAAAACAGTCGGTGAAAAACTCATTTCCCTGGTTGGATCTCGCCATCTGGGCCTTTATACGATAGTGTTTGCAAATTTGTCATTATTCTGGTACATTCTCCTGCATCGCGGCTACCCACCCTTAAAACTTGTTATATGATGCATCCCAGTCACCATACAACTCTCGCATCCCCATTTGCTTCGCCCGCCATGCCTTTCGTACAACGCTTTGTACTTGAATTGAGCTTGCATATCCGTAAGGACTGACACATGAATGGTGGGTGACTCTTTCACCAAAGGGATGGTGCAGTTGTATATGGTTTTTCCTTCTAACTTTTGATCGTCTTGAAATATACGAGCAGACATACATGTGTGTGGAGCTTCTATTTTCCTTATCGTCCACATTTGAGTCCATTGCATTAAAGCGGCTCGAACATGCACACCCACCTGAGGCTTTCCAACATTCTCTGACGTACAAAGACTGCATCAACTTTGTCACTTTATAGTCTACAGCTAACTTCAAGTTGTATTGTTTTATTGCATGTAAACAGTCTTTCTTATTATTAAATTATTTTCCTACGAACAACTCTTCACCGTCAAATTCTTTATCAAGGAGGTGAGCTGGCACTATGTTTGTATATTCTGGAACTCGTGTGTAAGAATCGCATCAGGATCCATGTCGGTCATGAAGGCCATTGGATTATTCCTTAGAACTATACCAAGGTCCGTGTTCCTGTCCGAATGGGGGTTTACATCTTTACCCTTCACTGGGCCCTCATCATTTATGTTTTCAGGGATGTCATTGTAACACCCTAACCTGTATCCGTCACCAAAATAGGGTTACAGAGCATTACCAAAATTTACAAAACGTATAACAGACATTTCATATCATTTAGCAATCATATCAAAAACCAATCAAATTGTCTCTTATGTAGGCCTTCGAGGCCCAAAATGAACATTAGAAATAAGTCGAGACTAAACCGGGTACTTAGAAAATTTTTCAAAAATTGCCAAAATTTTTCTAAGGTGCAGGGGACACACGCCCATGTAGCCAGGCCGTGTGTCTCACACGGTCAAGAGACACGCACGTGTCTCAGGCCGCGTGCACATTTGAAATAGGGACACACGGCCGTGTCCCAGCTCTTGTCCGACTTTGAGAGCTTACTGACTTGGGTCACACGGCCAAGCCACACGCCCGTGTGTTAGGTCGTAATGGGCATACTGACTGGCGTTAAATAAGTGTAAGGGCCACACGGCCAAGCCACATGCCAGTGTGCTAAGTCGTGTGGATATTTTGAGCATTCTATTTTGAAATTTTAAACAAGTAGAGGACACACGATCAAACCACACACCCATGTGCTAGCCCGTGTGTCACACAAGGTTGAGACACACGCCCATGTCTCTGCCCGTGTGGACAAAAATAGGGCATTTTCCAGGCCACATTTCTCACCTACTTTGCCTACAACCTACATCAACACTTTTACACATTCACAAGTTATAAGAAGATCTTCAATTCAAGCCAAAATCAAGTTTTTCACCTAACATATCATCACATAAACTCAAGTATCCAAACTTACCAGAAGAACCAAATATACATATAGGCATAATTGTATCAAATATCAGCATACCTATAAGATTACTATCAATAAACCATATCAAATAATCACATCAAACAAGATATAACCTCTTATATACACATCAAAACATGTTCCTCACAAGCCATTCCAATGCTAGTTACAACCAAAACATTTACATGCCAACATTGGCTAAATAACCTATACATGCCATTATAACCAAAATTAATTTACTATTTATACCGAAATGAGCTGATGGATAATGTGATGTAGCTTTGACCAACTTTCAACCTTTACAAGCTTCCGAGTATTATAAGACAGGGGAAAATAAAACAGAGTAAGCTTTAAAGCTTAATAAGCTCGTATATCAGGAAATTAACTTACCATTATTTCATATATAAGGTATGTATACAAGAAATATCCAATCAACTTGGCCATAGGCTAAACACATTTGCATATCACATTGGCCAAGTAATCACATGAATAAACCATAATCATGGATGAACAAAGTCATCAAGTAAATTCCACATTCGTGTAACAACCAATTCATGATTCAATAAATCAAATAATATTATTTCCATGTATTTCAGGTATATACTCGGTATAGTTCATTTTAAATTAACGTTGTCTCATGTTAGAACTTTGCCGTTGAAACATTTAAAATATCGATGGATACACTGGTAGTACAAATGAAGTGTACAAAACTGAAATCCGTCATTTCATATTCGGGAGTGCTCATAGGAGCACATAAATGGAAAGCTCTCTCTCGAGTCATATAACGAGAAGCTCATGTGAGCCATGTAACAGGAAGCTTATAAGAGCTATAATAGGGAAGCTCATGAAAGAGCCTTTAATCTAGAAGCTCCGAAGAGCCATATATCGGGACGTTCATAAGAGCTGCGTTGTGTCCACAAAACATGCAGGATCATAACCAATCGAGATGCTTAGAGGAGCTATTAATGGGAAGCTCGTGAGAGCCATATATCAAGAATCTCAAAAGATCCACATATTGGGATGCTCATGAGAGCTAATAACGGGATGCTCTTACGAGCTATGGTGTGTCTGCAACACATACAGGACAATAACTAATTTGGGGCCCTATATCCATCGAATCTCATATATTCAAACAAGACTTAATACTTGTCGAATATTTTTCGGATATGTGACCAATGTTTATACATAGAAATTGTACAAATCGCAATAATATTCAATTTAAAACATATAAATATACAATTTAGTTACACGAACTTACCTCGACAATGTTTGTGTAAACAAAATCTACTAATCTGTTACATTCTCTTTTCCATGATCTAACTCCATATTTGATCTATCCAGATCTATACAAATAAATTTAATGTCAATTTATATTCAATTCAGTCCAATTCACATTTTTGGTAAAATTACCATTTTGCCCCTATGCTTTTAATTAATTACAATTTCGTCCCTAGGTTCGAAAAATGAAATTCATGCAATTTAATCCTTATTCCAAGCCTGGCCAATTTTTACATGTAACAATAGCAGCCCATGTATTTCACAAATTTAGAATTTTTTATGTATTTTTTATCTTTTCAATTTAGTCCCTAAATCATAATTATATCAAAAGTTACTTTACAAATGTTGTTTATCTATTAACAATCTTTGATTTTCTACCATAAAACTTCACAATTCAACTATATTCATCCATGGAAAAACCCTAGTACTTCAATAGTTTTACAAATTAATCCTCGAGATAGCTAGATTAAGCTATTACGATCTCGAAAACATAAAAATCATTAAAAACGGGACAAGAATACTCACCTAATTAAGCAATATAAGCTTTTCCATCTTCAAGATTTATAACTAGGGTTTCCATGTATTTTGTTTTAGGAAAGATGATGAAATGATGATATTTTATTATTTAATTAATTTATCATCTTTATTTTATCACCTTTCCAATTTAATCCTTTTACTTTTCTTAATTTCCCATGATGACTAATCATCCTTATCTACTAACTCTTCTAAATGGTCTATTTTCCATATAAGGACCTCAAATTTTGAATTCCATAGCTATTTGATCCCTTTAGCTACTAGAATTCAACTTTTGCACTTTATGCAATTTGGTATTTTACTTCAAATTAGACATGTAACCGGTAAAATTTCTTTATAAAATTTTCATACGATATTTCTATCATTATGCAGACCATGAAATAATATTAAAATAATTTTTCTTCTGGACTCAGATTTGTGGTCCCGAAGCCATTGTTTCGATTTCACTGAAAACAGGCTATTACAGTTATCCAAATCAGGATCATTAAAATCATTGTTAGGATCATGGTGGGATTGATCTTCATTATTGAACCCTTCATCACCATATTCTATGGTGGCCAACACCTCTTGATGCATCTCTCGACAAGTACATGAGTTTGGGATGTTATATGACCATCCACCGGTGTTTAGATTTTTGGGAGTTGGCATTGGCCATCCACAACCTAACTAATCTTCCTAGTAGAAGTTAAGGTCAAAATCAATTCCAGAACGCTGGCTTGCTGGAATTACAACTTGAATGGGATCATGTTCAGCTATCTCCGTGAACAACTCAACTGGTCTGGGATTATACATTTCAAGGGGGCAATAAATTTCTATCATTGTCCCTAGATCATCATCATCTTTAAGCTTCATTTTGAGAATTTGAGCGGATCTGTTGAACCTGGAAATTTGTAAAACAGTCTCAGCATTTGCTTCCCGCAACAGGTAGCTATCTTTGTTCTGATCTTTCATTTTAAATCCTCTAGCGAAACATGCTTGTTGGATCTCATTCCAATTTTTGTCTGACTTTAAAAGACACAGCCTTCTTCAGTTGTATTCATCATTTCTCCATCAAAATGAACATAAAAAAAAATCTAGGAACTCATCTTTAAAATTTTTTGCTTCATTTTTAACAAAGAAAAAACTGATACTTTTAATCTCGATTTTCAATTAATAAAACAAACAAAAACCCAAATGGAAGACAAAACATATATATACATATATATATATATCTAATAAAGTTGGTGTCAGCCATTAGTGTCCCAAAACTAAAAATAAATAAATAAATTTGATAAAGTTGGTGCTGACCATTAGTGTGTAACAGCTCGATTTAGGGCTTAGTCAGAATAGTGGTGCGAGACCTCAAACTCAAAGTAGAAAATATGTGTTTAAATGATTTTACAAGGCTTATGAGGTATTTTCATGATTGTGTGAAATTCACATGAAGAAATTTTATTAATTAGTGAATAAATTGTCCAATAGGACAAAATTGCAAAGAATAGAAGATGTGAGATTCTAGAAGGTTCAAGTATGAAATAGAATTATGAAAAATCCTAGAGGTCCTTATTTAACAATTAGACCATTATATTAGATGATGGACAAAAATGTACATGGGAAGGAAAAATCTTAAGAAAGGGTCATTAAGGGCATTTTGGTTATTTGGTTAATTAAAGAATAAAAAAGAAAATAAGCCAAAAATCATGTCCATCTTCTTCCCCATGGTGTCAAAATTTGCAAGGACTCCATAGCTAGGGTTTTGTTCATTTTCAAGCTTAAAGTAAGTGCATCATAGCCCCATTTTTAATGTTCTTCATATTTTTGAAACCCTCGTAGCTCGGTTTAGCTACTTCTAGCCATATGTTGAGCTAGGGTTTATGTTCAAAAATTTACCCATGTATGACATGCATGTATCTTGATGTTTTATGGAAGAATATGAAAGTTTGATGTATGATAAACATCTTTTTCTAAGTGATTTTCATGAAAGATGCATGAAAAGGACCAATTTGTAAAGTTATAGAAATGGTCATACATGAGTGAAATAGTGGGAATTTAATGTTTCTATAGTTGATAAAATGATTTGGCTAGGCTTGAAATGCAAGAAAGTTGAATGAAAATCATTTTACGAGCCTAGGGGCAAAAGTATAATTATGTAAAAGTTTAAGGGCAAAATCATAATTTTCCAAAATATAAATTGTGAGTCGATTTAGTCAATGTATGTGTTTAACAAGAGAAATTTATTATTATAGATCAAGAAACACAAAGCCTGGATTGAAATCGAGGCAAGAACAAAGTTGAAGACTAAATCGAGCACCGAGACACATTTTGAGATTTGAGGTAAGTTTGTGTGAAATTAGTATTTCATAATGTTCGATATTTGAAATCGTCCATTATTATGTTAATGCATATTATTGTGAATGAAATTGAGCTATAAAGTCTCGATGAGTAAATGATAAGAACAGGCTAAATTGTAGTTCCGTTTATAGTTCCGAAGTAAGTATATTACCTACGTATGCATATGAGAAAAGAAAGGCCCCGTATAAGACCATATCTGGGATATGGCTTCGGCACCAAAGAATGATCTCGTGTAAGACCATATCCAGGATATGGCATCGATAACTAAGTACGATCTCATATAGAACCATGTCTGGGACATAGCATCAATGTCGAGTTATGAGATTCTGTATAAGACCACATCTGGGATATGGCATCGGTATTAAGGAATGATCCCATGTAGGACCATATCTGGGATATAGCGTTGGCATCAAATCTTATGTATGTTATGCTTGAATGATTCATGATGATCTGATTGATTCATAAGCAAAAGATTCAAGTATGTGAGTTGGCCTAGATCCAAGCCTATTTAGGGATGGCCTTGAGTAATGTTCATGGTATGAATGATAAAGATGTGAGTTTATAGTTATGTTAGAAAATGTGCTAAACTACAGGAATCAGTGATATATCTTGAGTAAGTAAAGGTTACCAGATCATATTGACATGAGATGGGTAAGAGTAAGTAAGTATAAGTGTGAATAAGTATGAGCAAGTACTTTTATTCATTGGTGCTATGTTGCCATTGTTTCATGATACGAATGATTATAGTTTGAGTAAATTGTCATCCTAGAGTTTCATGCAAACTTACTAAGCTATGTATGGAAATATATGGAAATGTAAGGAAATGTATGGAAATGTATGGAAATGTGTGGAAATGTAAGGAGATGTATGGAAATGTAAGAAATGCTTTAGAAATGTTAAGTTTTGGAAACTTACCCTCTCTCTCCATTTTTTTGGAAACTTGTAGTTTTAGGACCATTCTTTTCTTCTTTTCTTTTAGCCTCCTAGCCGATTTCCTTCTAAGCCTATTATTCCTCTCTTCTTTCATCTTTGAAACCAAATACATAAGGGAATCATAGCCATTGTTCATCAAGTCTCTAAGTCAATCTCGAAGGTTGAAGTGAAGGTTAGTTCGAGGATCATTAGTTTTCTGGATTTGATTTTTTATTCAATCAACATTAAGGCATTAAAAATCTAAAGTAGTAGATCGGATTTGGATTTCAAGTGAAATCGTTAAGCGAATCAGTGTGTACCCACGGCTAAGTACCATGTTATGGTGCACAAGACTAAGGTATGTTTTCTACTCCTACTAGGAATATGAAATTATGTTATATATGTAACATGTGAAAAGTGATAAGAATGAATGTGGTGACCTAAGACCACGAAATCTGAATGTGGTGACCTAAGACCACGAAATCAATATGATTATTGATATGAATATGTGATAATATGCGAAATAACATGTACATGCATTCTCATGGCATTATTTTATGTTGCATGTGCATGGGTGGGATATGATATCAAAGAAGGACAGGTGTACTTGATGCGTGGTTTGATGTTAGCCTTGAGCTTCATCATGGATTGACGTGGGTGAGGTCACGTTGTGGATTAATTGCGATTTAGTTCGCGTGGCTTGATGAGTAGCTCGTGCCTCATCGTGGTTGATATAAGCTTTGTGCTATATCGTGGTTGATGAGTGACTATGTGTCCCATCGTGGTTTTGGTGTTAGCTACGGCTACATCGTGGATTGGCGCCGACCGAGGTCGCGTTGTGGATTTTTGTGCTTTATTGCACGTGGATGGCATTTATCTATATGCCTGAAATTGTTAAGACTTAGTGTTTGTGTACACATTGAGTCTGCTTTGACTCACTCGTTGTGGGAACCTTTTTCGTGACGATCGGTATCACTCATTTTCAGCAAGCCCAACCCAAACAATATTTTTTTAAAATTCACACAAGTTTTTCCTATCGACATCACTTTGGTATAACAATTTATACTTATTTTGAGTATGGCATGTATAGGACTCGAATATTTTGTTAAGTTGTAATTGTTAGCCAAAGTGTTGGCTATGTATATTACTAAATTCATTTTGTAAATGGTCTTGAGTTAGGCCAATACTTGGCAAATCCTTTTACTCAATGAAGGTAAATTTCATGAAGTGTATGCTCTTGTGTATGTCTCGATTTCTTAAATTCCTTGAGATATTAATTGGTCATCTTTTAAAATTGGATAGATTTGAATTGGAATTAGCGTGTGTGTGATGTAGAGTGGCAAAATGGCCTGGTAGATAGCCTGCTAATTGTCAACATGGGTAGACACACGGGTGTGTGTCTAGACCATGTGGGAGGCATGCCTAGCACATGGGTGTATGCCCAAGCCGTGTGAAATCTGCTGTAACAGCCCGATTTAGGGGCTAGTCGAACAGTGATCTTGGAATCACTAATTCAAGGTTAGAAAAATTATTTTCATGTTACATTATGTGTTATAACATATTTATAAGGATGCATGAAAATTTTGGTGCCTTAATTTTAGCAATTTCTAGCTAATTTGTGAAAAAGGACTAAACCACATAAAGTGCGAAAGTTCTGGTTTATTTGCAAAAGGTGCCAAATAGCTATGGGCTATTAATTAGAGGCCCCAATTGTGCAATTTAGCCTTGTTTTAAGTGAGTAGGCCGACCATGTAGACAAGAGGGGACAAGAACTTTTAATTTGGTCAAAGTTGGTGGAATAAATGAATAAAATAAGATGAATAGGTGAAAAGCTATCATCTTTCTACTTTTCTTCCCTTCTCCACCAAAAATATCAGCCATGGTGGGGTGTTTAAGAGCTCAAAATTTCAGTAAGATTTATTCCACACAAGTAAGTGATTTTGATGACTTTTCTTGATAAAAATTATACTTTTGGAGTCCCCAAAGCTTAATCTAGCTAATTGGGGGACTAAATTGCAACATGGTTGAAAGTCTAGGGACTTACCATGATAGATTTTATGCTGGTTGTTGAGTTTTATGGAATAAAATGAATGGTAGGATGATGATAAATAATTTTTGTGAAAGGTGTTGTGGTGAAAACACCTAATTTGGGCTAAAATGCAAAGGTTGTAATTTGTTCATTTAAGCATGAAATAGTTGGAATTTGATATAGTTGTAAGAGGATTAAATGTTCAGGTAGGCTTGTTTAGCAAGGAAATGTGATAAAAATTTATTTATGAGCCTAGGGGCAAAATTATAATTTTGCCAAAGTATAGGGGCAAAATGGCCATTTTGCCTAAGTGGATGTTAAGTTGTAATATGATCATTAAGTGACTAAACGAGTAAATTTCATTGTTCTAGATCGAAGAAAACGAGATTCGGACCTAAAACGAAAGTAAAGAGAAATGTGGGCAAAAAGTCATTTTTGGCCTTTTCGTCATCGAGGTAAGTTCATATGCAAACCTTGCGAGTATGTACAGGTTATTTAATATTCCAATGTTTTATGGAATGTACAATTATGCAATGAATGTATTAAATAAGTGTTGATGAGTTGTTAAGAGATTTGGAATCTAAGAATAGTAAGAAATGCAAATATTATGAAAAGATAACGGTTAAGGTTCCGTGTAAGACCATATTGAAATATGGCCTCGGTGAGAGATTTTGAATAGGACCATGTTGGGAACATGGCATTGATAGATTAACTCATGTATGATGCCAATGTAATGTTATGTGTACGAGACTTAAGGGAGTTACTTAACGATTGTAGTGACTCAATAAGTATTTGAGAATTGAGAATGAATGTATTATACATAAGAGGTGCAGGAATGCGTTAGAACTGAATTGCAGTGATTCGGTATTTGATGAACCTATAGTGGGTGATATGTAAAGGATGCACTTTAGTTGCATAAGTTATAATTATTGTTGCATTGTGTGAATGCGAACAATTATAGTAGAAAGCTAAGTAAGAATGATAGTGAGTGAGGATGTTCACGGATGGACATTTGAATTAGAGAAATGTATGTGGATAAATATTTGTGAATGTATAATAACGGTGAGCTGTGTGCAAATACACCTCATTGAGGGTTATTAAATGATGGGCTGTGTGCGATACCATAAACCATATAATCATTGGTGGGCTGTGTGCGCTACCACCTGATTAATTATTAATTGATGGGTTGTGTGCGATACCATCACCTATATTATTATCGGTGGGTTGTGTATGGAACCACCTGACTAATTAGTAATCGATGGGTTGTGTGCGATACCATTGCTTATAAATGATTGGTGAGCTAAGTGCGAAATCACCCTAAGTATAATTATTGGTGGGCTGTGTGCGTTACCACCTGATTAATTATTAATTGATGGGCTGTGTGCAATACCATCACCTATATTATTATCGGTGGGCTGTGTGCTGAACCACCTGACTAATTAGTAATCAATGGGCTATGTACGATACCATCGTTTATAAATGATTGGTGAGCTAAGTGCAAAATCACCCTAAGTATAATTGATTGGTGGGCTATGTGCGATACCACCCTATAAGAGATTCAATGGTGGGCTAAGTGCGTAACCACCGGGAGATTAGTAATATGAGTGGCTTATTGAAAATGCTTAACGTGTTGTTTTATATGATCTTGTGACGATTAGTGCAGGAATGTATGCTACTTAAATGAGCATTTGGTTTGTGGCATGGTAAGAATATGGTAAGAGATAGAATGAGTAAGCTTTAAGGATGATTGAGTAAGTAACCGCGAGTTCATGAGACAAGCTCATCATAATAACTTGAAATCATGTATATTCAATGAATGTCAGTGTTTATCAGTTGTATGCAGACAAACTTACTAAGCATTATTGCTTACTCCTTTTCTTTTCCCATCTCTTATAGGTTATTTTGGCTAGCTTGGGTTGGAGGCTGCAGGAGATGTTTTCACACTATCAAATATATGCTTGGTATGGTGCTCCAAGTCCTTATGAGTCATGGCATGTATAAGGATTCTTTTAGAATTGACTAAGTTCTAATTGGTGTAGCCAAATTGTGTTGGCCTAAAAGAACTTAGAGTTTTGGTTGTGTCTAGCCATAGATGATGGCTTAATTTGTTGTACTTGTATTGGAAGTAGTTCTCCCTAGTGTATGGGATGAAGACTTTATTTCTCTTATGATTAAGTATCTATAATTTAAGAGTTAAATTGATGCAATATAGAGTTATGTGATGATGATTGTATTTATGTACGTATGTATGCAAATAAGAGTGGCAAAAAGGCTTGGAAGATAGCCTCTAAGTGCCCACATGGTTGGATACACGGGCGTGTGTCTAGACCGTGCGAACCCTACACCTTAGTGTTTTAAATTAGGATAGACCACGGGCAAAATCCACGACCGTTTGTGTGGACCATGTAGTGAGACACGATTTTTACATGGGCTTGTGCCCCAGACCGTGTGAACAAGTCAGTATACCAAGGATTAACACACGGTCTACGCCCACAGACGTGTCAAGGCCGTGTGAATATAGTCAGTAACTCCCCACAATTCAAAGCCACGGGCATGTTGTGAGGGTACACAGGCGTGCCCCCATTCCACACAGGTGTGTGCCCTAACCATGGGAGTTTTGGCAGAATGTTGGGATTTTTGAGCACGGTGTGAGCACATGGTCATGTGTGACTACACACGGGCGTGTGTGTCATCTAACACGGGCGTGTACACCCTGTTTAAATGGGAATGAAATTTTATAGATTGTAAGAGTTCCCGATATAGTCTCGAGAGCCCTCACATGTGTGAGTGAGGTCTTGTAAGTCAAAAAAAGTTGTTGTATGGACATTAAGGAGAGTAGTTGCGTTGAGTCTAAGTGGTGTTCAAGTAGTTTTATACGGTAACACCTCGTGCTCCATTCCGATAGGAATTTCGGGTAAGGGATGTTACATTTAGTGGTATCAGAGCATGGTTTAGTAGATTCTTGGACTAACCTAGCTTGAGTAATAGTCTAGCTATACATGCCATAGGTGGACTATGATAGTGTGATATCTCTTGGCTCTAACGAAATTGTTTTGTTAAGACAAGGATGGTTCCCAACCGAGCTAAGCCCAATAATGTTGTAAGTGGTAATGAGGTAATTAAAATACTCCTATGCATTGATGAGATTCAAAGAGGTATAAATAGAAGTATATGGCATGTGTGTGATAATGCATGAGATGAGAGTTATAAAGTGATAAGCTTATCATATTGGTGGATGTGCATAAGGTGTTATATACTCAACCTCTTTGGGTTAGGTGCATATAGTGAGTAAATTTACCCAGAGAATGGGGTATACGTGTATGTATGATTATTTGAATGATGTATGATCAATATGTCCACATAGTTGAATCTCATGTGTGATTATTAAAGTAGATGATTGTATAACATTTTATTTTGTGACTCTGTATGAAACTACGAGTAATATGGTGTGAGAGTTAAACTGGGAAGTTTGATTAAATAGAATGTAGGGATGAGTACAGTTGTTTAATGATAAAATGATGAATAAGACCATGGTTGGACCAAGGCGATACATGTGATCCCATGTAAGACCATGTCTGGGACATGGCATTGGTGACGATATGTGATTCCGTGTAAGACCACGTCTGAGACCTGGTATTGGTATGAGATTTCGTGAAAGACCACAGCGAGGCTATGGCATCTTGATTACATGTAAAGAAATAGTTGGACCATGATGTTGTGATATGAGTAAGACCATAGTTGGACTATGGCAATCAGATAAATGACGTACTCAAACCCGTAAGACATTCTTTAGTTGATGAGTGATTGTAAGAGAAAGTAGAGTTAAATGTTGAGTACTCGAGCAGATATTAATATGGAACTTGAATTATTAAAGTCACAATTCGAAAGTATGAGTGATAGAGACGATTGTAGTGTGATAAATGTGGAAACTCACTTGGAGTGAGTTGTGTAACTATAATACTATTTCATTGATGATGAATTTTAAATCATATGTATGTTGTCACGAGAGTCAAGTTAAGGGGCTCTGTGACCTCACCCTCCTTACCACTGTCAAATTATGATGAGATGCTACGAGAGTCAAATTGAGTAAGTTTGCATGTGATTAACACAGTATTTATGTTAGCATTCTGGGAATGTTCTGTATCACATTAATACATGACACTCTGTTAGATAAAGTAATTGTGGTTGAACATGGGGTTGAAGTCCTAAGGGACTATAATGAAAAGGTTATTATTAAGATGTGAAATAGATAAGGTCTCGTATAAGACCATGTTTGAGGCATGGCCTCGCACCAAGTTATGATTTCGCATAAGACTACATCCAGAAGGTGGCTTCAGTAATGGATATGAGAATCGTATAAGACCATATTTGGAATATGGCATCGATACTTGATGCGGAAGTCCATATAAGACCTTAACCGGGTTATGGCATTGGCATTTAGAGGTGACTCTATATAAGACCACCTCGGAGTGTGGCATTGGTTTCGTGCCTACATAAATGATGAGGAATGTGTGTCTCTGATTATCCTAGTAATCAATAGGACAGATAGATGAGTTTAGAGGTAGAAAGGAGAATTGTACTAAAGTCATGTGAATGAGTGAATACAGGCACTCGTGAATGAGTCGCAAGGAAATGAGTACGGAGTGTGGCACGGTATGTGCTCATTAGATGCAATTGTAAATGAGTATGTCTGAATGCTTTGACGATTGTATTGCTTATGCAATGTTAAAAACAAAGAGAAAGTTAGCCTAGGCTATTTGACTCAGGTGAGTAGGAGGTCCAAGGTGTATTTTATCGAGATCTCTTAAATTGATGTTCATTAAAGAAAGGAATTGTTAAGGAGTTTTAGGACGAAATGGTTAAGGAAACAATGTTTGAATAGTGAGAGTGTTCAATTATGATAACCATATTTGTATGGATCATAATGATCTCTTTAAGTATTACGTGTAAATATCTTTCGCCTTTCAGGGACGATGTAGTTGTTTATTTCATGAATCGAGGTCGTGCGAGAATATTTGCTGATTATGAAATCAGATTAAATGGTTGTCAATTTAGTAATTGGAATTGACATTCCTTTATCTCCTCGTAACCTTATTTGGGTACTTTGAGGAGGAAGTTTGTGACGATTCTAGTATAAGGAGTGGAATCGTGACATCTATAGGCCATCTATAGGCCAAAACTAAAAACAAATTTATTTTTGGTGTTGGTGCGGACATCTATTAGCCAGAATCGAATTTTTTTTATATTGTACTTGGTGTCGGCCATTAGATGGTTAGAACTCAAAATTTTTTTTTTCCAAATACTAGTATTTGAGTATACTAGAATGATATAGTGTAAAAAGAATACCCCTGATGCCAGCCATTGATGTCCCAAAATAAATAATAATAATTTTTTAAACCCTGACATAATCATCAAGCAATCATTGGGTCAAAATACAATGGGATGGTGCCCATTGGGTTTCCATAACCCAAATTTACTTTTCATTTCTGGTCATTTGGGTGAATGTTTTTGAACTAGGGTCATTTTTATAAATATTAATTTTTTTGAGTTAGATAGGTAAAATAGACATGTTATACAAACTCCATCTCACTCTCTCACTTAATCATGCTATGCTAATTCTAGCTTCGTCCTTTGAATAGGACTTTTCTTAGCCGGTTTGATGTTTTGCATTTCTCCGCTTTTGGTGCTATAACCTTGCTTCGATTTATGTAATAGAATATTTTCACCTTTCAAAAATAGTATATAAGTGGCCTCATAATATGATAAAATAGGATTCTTGTAACACCTTGACTTATTAAAATTGTTTTTTTTTTACAAATTTTATTGTAAATGAGCACTTGTTTTAATGGTTGAGGTGTCAATATAGGTGGAGGTCCTTGGTTCGAATAGTAGTGGGGGTGTGGGTGATTTTATTTTGTTTGTTTCAACTCTGCTGTTAAGATTGTAAAGTTGGTGTGGGTTTTAAACTCTTATAAAGTGGTTAGTTGTGGGATTTTATTTTGTTTTGTCCTATTTTATTGTTTTTTAAATAATTAATTAATAAATAATTAGTGGTTATTTTGTTTTTATTTTTAATTTTCTTTTCTTTCCCTAAAATTTCCTTCCTACAAGTCATGTTCTTATTTTTTTGTTCCCTATTCTCTCAACTTCCACACACCTTCTTTTCTTTCTTTTTGGTTCAAACACCAATTCTTGCCATTTTTCTTTGTTTTTGATCATCGAGTGAGTTCTTATGGCTAATTAGTGGGCAATTGGACTGAATCGCAAGTGACATATTACCTCTTTTTTGTGCATTTAGTTTTGTTCCAAGTGAGTTTGAATTAATCGTCAAAATTGGTTGATTTGTTTAGGAGAAGTGCAAGAAGTGTTTAATTTTTCGGCGAGTTAGGATTTGGGAAGCATTGTTTGTTCAAAGGTGAGACCTTCTGTGAATCTGTATACTATTTTTCTTTTCGGGTGTTGTTGGTAGAGGTTCGAGTAGTATTTTTGTTAAGGAAATCGGGGATTTTGTCCTATGTTTTGTTACTGATTTAGTGTTCCAATCGGTGCTTTTAGGTTCTAGTTATCCCGTGGGAGCGCTCATATCGAATCTAGACCAGATGTGTAACGAGAAACCTAGAAAACAGTGAACAACGAAAGCTAAAATTGGGCACTGTCAATGCCACACAACTGTGTGCTAAACTGTGTATGATACACGACCGTGTGACGGGTCGTGTACGAGGTCATGTGTGACACACGGTATATGATATTTAGTAACTCTTTTTAGGCCAGTAAATGCATATGGCAGTTGATTTGCAATATTTTGCAAGTGTATTATCTTCTGACTTTTAGTTTACATAGATTTGTTCGAGGATCTAAATGAGGTGATAATGATGCATCCCATATAATTTCGTTTACCATATGTTTTCTTTCTCCCTCTAAAGTTGGGAATATTGTTTAATCAAAATGACAATTGGCACACAATGTCATAAATAGATTTCCTATCACTGGTTAAAAATATTTAATTAAAGAAGGGGATTTATACCCAACATATATCCCAAACCTCCTCTGAGGACCTAACTTTGTGCATTGTGGTTGTAACAGCCCGGTTTAGACCCTAGTCAAAACAGTGGTTTTGAGACCACAAATTTGAGGTCAAAATAATATTTTAATATTATTTTTGTGTTTACAGTATGTGATTAAGCATGTGTGAAAATTCTGTGTGAAAATTTTATCGATTGTGTGCTTAATTTGTAAAAATGACTTAATCGCGTAAATTGTAAAAGCTGTGTGTTGATTGTTAAAGTACTAATTTGACATGGCTTATTAAAGGAGAGGTCCTTATGTTGATATTATACCATTAAATAGTTAATGGATGATAATGGCATGGCAATTGGTGTTATTATTAAGATTCATTAAGGGTAAAATGGTAAAATGCCAATTATGTTATATTAAATAAAACATTAAGTAAAATACATGTTTGTTTCATCTTTTCTACCACCATTTGTTGAAGAGAAGAATAGCCATGGAAGCATTTTAGGTTTGACACATCCATAGCTTGATTAAAGGTCCGTTTTTGTTTGGTTTTTGATGATTTCTATGTTTTTGCAATCGTTTCTTTGTGTTCTAGCTAGCCCATGCTTTAATTTTAGAATTTGATAGTGGTTTTGAAATATGTCATTGATGAATGCTTGAGCTTTTTGATTGTTGATGATGAAATATGAAAGATAGGTGAAAGATAAACATATTTTGTCTTTAAATTTTGGTGAATTTGAGTAATTTGGGCTAAATTGAAAAAAGTGTAAATTGGAGGACTAAAATGTAAAATAAATGAAATATGTGGGCTTGTATTATCATGGGAAGAATTCGGCAAGCATATGTGATTTGAAATTATGTTTATTTGATGAATTAATGAAATAGGGACTAAAGTGTCGAAATGTGAAATTGTGAGGGCTATTTTATAAAATGCCCTAATTATATGTGTTTGGATTAAATTGAATGAATTGGCAATTGAATGAGTTAAATTTGAATGTATATAGACTAGGAAGGAGAGATTCGGATCTGTAACATCCCGAATTAGTAGGCTTATGCGTTTAATGCGTAGACATGATTAATGTGTTAATTTGAGAATTTGAGGTGCAAATAGGGCTCAGGTTTGGGCTGAGGCCTTGATTAAATATTCTGTTTAGACACTCTAGGGCTCAAAATAAAGTCTTGGTAGTTTAATTGACAAACTGGGCTAGTGGCCCAAAGACGAAGAGGCGCGTAAAGGGAGCTATAGATGGCGTCAATAGGAAAAGGGAGGGGCCCAATTTATGGCCACTTGGAGCCCATGTTCTTGGGCCAAATTCGACACTTAGGGAGGCCAGGGAGGACAGCATAGAGGCTAGGTAATAGGAGATTAAATGCTTTAATTATGTGGATAATATGTTGTTATATGAGGGAGGAGTTGGCTCTAAGTAGGCCTCTTTTAGAGGAGGTTGTAGATTAAGATAACAAGGGAGGATAAGAGCCATCTTTTGGATGCAGGGTTGGCCGAAAATCAAACTCTGGAGAGGGGAGAAAATCGGTTTAGGGTGCCAAAATTTGAAGGCTAGATTGTTCATCTTTTTCATGAGTTTTCTTTCTTTTTCCTTTATTATCTTCTCTCTCTCAAAGCCGAAATTCACTTTCCCTTATTGGGTTCCCTCTTTTCTCTCAATTGCATCTCAAAACTGAAACTCTCTAACTCTCTCTTCTCCTCTTCAAATTCTTCCAAAAGCCGAACACCTCTTGCCTATATTTTCTTCTCCCATAGCCGAACCTTTTAGCCAATTTCATTTGTGTTTTCTCAACCTTCCTAAGGGCCAAAACTCCTAAGCATCCAATTGAAGACCTATGTTTCCTTTTCGATTTTTCTTATTTTGGTTCTCTTTATTCCAGCTCTTGCCAAATCATCTCTAGGGTGTTGTTGAGCCAAATCTTGCTAGGAGGTGATCAAATCTGTCAGGTAGGTAAGGGGACGATTTCTTTTTCATGGTATCTCTTTCGGGTTTACCTGTTAAGCCAAATGGCTACTTGATCTAATGTTTTGATGCTTGGCCGAATGTAAGTGGGGTGGTAACACTCCTTTGAGGGTTTTCGGATTCGTTCAGGCTTGGGAAGTAAATTGTAACACCCCAAACCCGGCCCATGAGTCCTGATCGGATCTGGTATGTCACGGAGTAAAACGATTTGAAACATTTTGAGTGTCTGGTGAAAACTTGATAAAATATGTTTAAGGTATTAAAACAGTGTTTGATAAAACTCAGGAGGGATTGATTTTTATAACCATGGTTGTGTTGAAAACCCTTTGAAAACACTTGATCATTTAAAATTTTAAAATCATCAGGGTTATAGTTGACTTGGTGTATTTTGCTACCCGATGGTAACATCTTTGAAAACTCGTAGAAGTTATTTAGTTTGAAAATATTGCTTTTAACCGATTCACTTAACATTTATAATTTCATTTGTAATATAGTATAAGTAAAGTAAAAACAACTATGTAAACATCCAAATAATAATTAGCGGCCTTATTACAACCCAAATTAAAAATGTAGAAAGTAAATAAACATGAACATAATCAAATAAAATTCCAAAAACAAAGGAACAAGCATGGCCGCCTCGAGTCCTCTCCGGCTCCATCTCCGTGATCTACTCATCTGCAAAATAATTTGGGAAAGGGTGAGTCACCAATACTCAGTGTGTAAATCCCCCACCCGAAAAGGCAACTCATACACAAATTATTAATTGACATGCAAACATGCAACCCAACTAACCATCCATACTCCTTTAACTACCCCGTGTGGTCAAAACCACTGGTGGTCAAAACCACTGGTGACTAGAGTCACAAATCAAATGATGGGGCCAACCCATCGTGTGGTCAAACCACTGATGACCATAGGTCACAATTATCATAATGTGGTCAAAACCACTGGTGGTACCAAACCACTGGGACTTAGTCACAATTTATCAACGGTGTGGTCAAAACCACTGGTGACCGAAGTCACAATTAAACTGATGGGACCAACCCATCTTGTGGTCAAAACCACTGGTGACAGTCCATAAAGATCATCCCCCTCCTCTCATCAATCCCACCATCATCATGCTTACATAACAATTATCATAATTCCATATATCAGGCATTTATGTATAGCATAGCATTCAACAGCATGTGATGGCATACTCAAACATACATCATAGATCACGTAATAGGGGACTTACCCGGAATCCAAGCTCGTGTCCACAAGCAAATTACTACCACAATGATACAAAGGCAACAATATAGCAATGTTAACTAATAAAGTGTGTAAAGAGTTTTACACACCTGTTACTAACGCGAGTCTTAGATCCCGAAGATTCGATCTACTGTGCTAGATCCTTTGACCCTATATTCGGCCAACATCAAAGTTAGTGCCATAGGCCTATTCGGCCATAATAGCTAAAACCCGAAGACTCAATTGTGGCACTTACCTTGAACCGATTTGGTTTCCAACCAAATCCCGAAGCCACACACTAGATTCCTTGCAATCGGCCAAACCTTAGATCCATACAAGTGATTAGTTTTCGACTTTTCCAAGTATCTAATGGAAGAATTAAAGAGAATCCCTTACCGTAGACTTACTAAATCAATTAGCAGAGAATGGAGGATCGATCTCTTCGCTTTGAAAATCCGAGTTCCTGGTGAAATCGGTTTCAAAAAATGGTTAGCCAAATCATCAATAATACCGAATCTCGACTTTTCCCTTCATCCAAATCGACAGAGAACAAGAGAATATAGGAGAAGAGTTTCGGTAAACACTTACCTTCTCAAATCGATTGAAAAAGACAACCCGAAGAGATGTATACCAATCTTATATTCGGCCAAGTGAGTCTAATGGGAGAGGGGAGATTTCGGCAACAAGAGTGGAAGAGATTCGGCTAATAGAGAAAGAAAAAGAGAAGGAAAAGAAGATGGGGAATTCGACAAAGAGTTTGAGAAAAGAGAAAGATAAAATGAGGGTAAGAGTTTGGTTATGGTGTTGCCGGCTTTATGGTCTCAAGAAAGAAAAGAATGAAAAGAGAAAGAGATGAGGGAGATAGGGAATTCGGCTAGGTACTTGAGAGAAAAGAAGATAACATCGAATGAGTTTAGGGGGAAGACATTCGGCTATACCTATGCCCCAAAACCGATTGTGAATGGCCTTGAGGAGTCCTACATTCGGCCATTACTCCTTAATAAGATAAATCCTATCTTTTGATTATCACCCTCCTTTATCACCTTTTCAAAATAAAATAAAAAATACTTACTCTTATCTTCCC
This sequence comes from Gossypium rotundifolium, assembly GCA_025506655.1. Classification (NCBI taxonomy): domain Eukaryota; kingdom Viridiplantae; phylum Streptophyta; class Magnoliopsida; order Malvales; family Malvaceae; genus Gossypium; species Gossypium rotundifolium. The sequence goes on from CP106728.1 coordinate 151,129,241, forward strand.
TTCTAAGCCGAAATTATCAAGAAAAATAAATGCTTATCCCATCCTTTCCAAGGTCCCAATTGCCGTCCAACTCTACTCTCCTCATGGCGCCAATTTGCAAAAAAAAAAAAAAAAAACAACCCCTATGCTATCACCGTGACTCGAACTTGAGTCCATTCGCCAAGACCCTTAAGTGGCGCCCCAAGCCACTCCACCAAACCAACTTTCATGCCCTTAAACCTCACCATTTAATTTTTTAAGGCCTTCTTACTATAGCCCCTTTCTTAAACGCCCAAAAAGCCCAAAAACAAAATGCATCCCCCTTGTAACTCCCACGACTCGAACCTCTCCCCTTGAAACTCCCTTTGACGCACCAAGCCAATCACGCCAATTAAATCCTTGTGTCCAACTTCTCACAAAATTTTCTCTTAACCCCTGTCTCACCTAGCTCCTTCCTCTCAAGCACTAAAAATAAATTTTTAGCCCTAAGTCAGACCTAGCTCGGGGTTATGACTAGACCCTAAAACATGTCAAGTAATCATAGTATTCATTTCTTCAAGCACACACATGGGAAAAATAATTAAATTACAAACAACCCCTAATTTAGGATGTTACAGTTCTACCCCCTTAAAATAATTTCGACCTCGAAATTACCTGGATCAGAAGAGTTGGGGGTATTGCTACCGCATCACATCCTCGGGTTCCTAGGTGGCCTCCTCCGTACCATGATTTCGCCATAACACCTTTACCAAAGGCACTGACTTCCTCCTCAAAACCTTGACATCTCGATCCAAGATTTATCTTGGCTCCTCCTCGAAAGACAAGTCCGAGTTCACTTCAATTTTGTAACCCGATTATGTGTGAGGATCGATCGATAGTGCCTCGGATCGAAACATGGAAGACATCATTGATCCGGCTCAATTCAGCAAGGTAACTCAAGTCGGTAAGCTACCGGTCCCTGCGTTTCAACACGTGTACGGTCCGATGAATCTAGGGCTTAGCTTGCCTTTCCGGCCAAACCTCAGCACCTTCTTCCAAGGTGATACCTTCAAGAAGACCTTATCCCCCACTGCATATTCAACCTCTCTGCGCTTAAGATCGGCGTAGGATTTTTGCCTGTCCGACGCCTCCTTAAGACGAGCCCGAATTACTCTAACCTTATCCTCCGTCTCTGCCACTAACTCTAGACCCAACATCTGTCGCTCTCCTAGTTCCGTCTAACATGTAGGAGTACGGCATTTTGACCATCTGACACCTCATACGATGCCATCTGAATACTCGCTTGATAACTATTGTTATAAGCGAACTCTGCCAAAGGTAGGTACTCCTCCCAACTACCACGAAAATCCAAAACATAGCCCCTTAACATATCTTCCAACACTTGGATTACCCTCTCGGATTGTCCATCGATTTGCGGGTGAAAAGCCGTCTTTGAAATTCAACCGTGCCTAACTCACGATGTAAAGCCTTCCAGAATCTCGACGTGAACCGGGGATCTCGATCTGAGATAATGGACACTGGTACTCCATGCAACCGCACTATCTCTGCGATATACAACTTGGCTAACCTTTGAAGCGAGTAGTCAACCCTTACTGGTATGAAATAAGCCGACTTAGTCAACCGGTCTACTATCACCCAAACTGCATCTTTCTTCTTTGGGCGTGAGGGAAGCCCACTTACGAAATCCATAGCAATCTCCTCCCACTTCCACTATGGGATCCTTACCACCGTATACCATTACGATGGCAATTGATGCTCGGCCTTAACTTGCGGCATGTCGACACTTTCCCACTAACTCGGTTACTTCCGCTTAAGACCGCCACCAAAATCGCTCCCTTAAATCTCGATACATCTTGCTTTTCTTCCGGGTGCATAGCGTACGGACTGCTATGAGCTTCTTTAAGGATTCGCTGCCTCAAATCATCATCCTTAGGCATACATACTCTCCCCTGAAAATACAACACTCCATCACTACCCAAGCTGAATCCTTCGACCTCACCATTCTGTACTTGCAACTTTCGAGTACTCAAAGCTTCATCGGTCATCTGTCTTTCTTTGACCTCATCAATCCAAGATGGCTTCACTTGCAATTCTGCCAAAAGGCTCCCATCCTCATAGAGACTTAGGTGAGCAAACATTGCTCGCAAATCCGCTACCACCTTTTGGCTCAATGCATCAGCTACCACATTAGCCTTACCCGGATGGTATTCGATTGAGCAGTCATAGTCTTTCAGCAACTCAATCCACCTCTGCTACCTCATATTTAAATCTTTCTGAGTCAAGAGGTACTTCAGACTTTTGTGATCTATGAACACTACCGACTTCTCCCCATACAGGTAGTGCCTTCAAATCTTCAAGGCAAAAACTACTGCAGCCAATTCTAAATCATGTGTCGGGTAGTTACTTTCGTGAGGCCTCAACTGTCATGACGCATAAGCGACCACCTTCCCCTCTTGCATCAATACACACCCTAAACCAGTATGCGATGCATCACAATACATGGTGAATTCCTTTCGCCTCGAGTGAATTAAGACCGGTGCTTCATCAAAATCCTCTTGACTTATCGAAACTCTCTTGTTGCTTCTCAGACCACACAAATGGAACTCCTTTTCTCGATGGTTTAGTCAGCGGTCTTTGCGATTAAGGAGAAATTTTTCACAAATCTCCTATAATATCCTGCCAACCCCAAAAAACTCCGAATTTCCGTAACTGACTTTGGTGGTTTCCACTCTAAAACTGCCTCAATCTTACGGGGATCCACCCTGATGCCCTCAGTTGAAACAACATGCCCTAGAAAAGTTACCTCCTTGAGCCAGAACTCACACTTGCTGAATTTGGCGTACAACTGTTTTTCCCTCAGAACTTGTAGAACCACATGAAGATGTGCGTCATGCTCCTCCTCAGACTTCGAGTACACCAAAATGTCATCTATGAATACCACGACAAACCGATCCAGATAGGGTTAGAAAACTCGATTCATCATGTCCATAAACGCGGCCAGTGCATTCGTCAAACCAAAAGGCATTACCAGAAACTCGTAGTGCCCATACCGAGTACGGAATGCCATCTTGTGGACATCAGCCTCCTTCACCTTAAGCTGATGGTACCCCGACCTAAGGTCGATCTTAGGGAACACTGATGCACCCTTGAGTTGATCGAACAAATCATCAATCTTGGGCAACAGATACCTATTCTTTATTGTCAGCTTGTTCAGCTGTCAATAGTCTATGCACATCCTCATCGGTCCATCCTTCTTCTTAACAAAAAGCACTGGAGCTCCCCAAGGCGATACACTTGGTCAGATGAACCCTCTATCTAACAATTCCTAGATCTGCGCCTTCAACTCTACCAATTCTTTTGGCGCCATCCGATATGGAGCTATAGATACTGACGCAATTCCGGGTAACAAGTCTATACCAAATTCAACCTCACGGTCCGGAGGTAGACCCGAAAGTTCCTCTAGAAACACATCAACATAATCCCTTACGGTCCGGACATCACTCACAGCTGCACCCTTAGCTTCCAAAGCATAGACATGCACTACATATGCTTCACAACCCTTCCTAACCATCTTTTCCGCCTTTAAAGCTGAAACCAGATTAGATAGGTAATTTCTCCTTTTACTTATCATAACCACCTCATCACCTTCCACGGTCTTTATTGTCATGCGCTTAACCGTGCAATCCAGGCTAGCCTAATACTTTACTAGCCAATCCATCCCGAGGATTAGATCGAACTCCCGAAATGATAGTTCCATCAAGTCGACCAAGAACACGACCCTTGGAGTTCTAGGGTGCGTTCCTATAGAGTTTACTTACTTCTACATAGTGACCTAGGGGCTTAATATAGTCATCTTCCTAGAAGTAAGCTCAGAGTCTAAGTGCAGAGTTTCCACTACGCTACTAGCAATGTATGAGTGGGTTGAGCCAATGTCAATTAAGGTACTATAGGGTACACCAAAGATCAAGAACATACCGGTTATGACGTCCGGTGCATCGCCCTCCTCTTGACGCCTCGTGGCATAGACCAAACCAGGTTGCCTAGCCTCAGTACCCGTGGTACCTCCCCTTGGTGCCCCACGACCTCTGCCAGCACCATTACCTCCTCTTCCTGCACCACGACCTCTCGATGGCTGTTGGTTATCCCTCCTATTCGGTGCACAATCTTGACCCTCTGATCTCAGCCTAGCTGCCTTTTTTAGACAATCTCTAACTTGATACTCCATGGACCCACATTCGAAGCATCCTCGATTACCATTCCAATACTCCCCTGTGTGAGACTTCCCACATCGAGCACACCGTGGCGACCATTGAGGATTAGCGATGGCAGCCCTAGCGACTTGATCGACCCACCAAACCTTGTCCTCTTCTGCTTACGAAAACCTAGAAGATCCAGAGCTCCTTTTATTCCAACTCCTATCCCGATTACGCCCTAACCGATCGTCTTACCCTTTAGCAACCTTAGATTTCTCCACTAGGACGGTGAACTCGTTCTGTTGTGGAGCTATCATCATCCTCGGCTCATCTCTCACCCCATCCTCGAATCTAACACGGCGTTCATGCTCGGTACCCACAATACCACGAGCATACCGCTCAATCAAAAAAATTCACCTCATACTACGCCACTATCTTATTACCTAAACCGGGTTTAAGAAAGCCTTTCGCTGCGCATCCACGTAGCTAGTTCCTATATACTTCTTTTGGTAGGCAGCTTTGAAGAATTCCCACTTGAGATCCTCTGCCATCGCTCCATCCCTTACGGTGAGCCACCACTGATATGACTCATCCCGAAGCAGAGAGATTATACCTTCAACTTCTCCTCAGCTGTAAAATCCAGGTCACCCATGATCCTCTCGGTTGATTCCAACCAATACTCCGCCGCACTGGGTGCCACTCCAGAAACTCCTCTAAACACCTCTGCTCCGTTAGCCCAGAGTCGTTCAACCATGGATTTACGGGCTCCTGCACCCGCGCCTACCTCGGCAACTCGTTTCAATACTCGTGTCTGACTTGAGATACTACATCATTACCACCGTCGATCTTGAAACTCGGTTTCCACCAAGCAGATCCGGCATCTCATTTCCAAACCCATGACCGAGACCTTGTGGCTCAAACAAGGTCATCCTACCTCTCATGACCATGCGCGGGACGTCCCGACCTCTTGTACTCATTATTCTCGTTTGAGTTTATTTGATTAAGAATTTTATGCATTAGTACTTGTTTCACTAGTTATCCACGAAGAAATTTTATGAAGAGAGCTTAATAGGGATTCTTTTGATCATTCAAAGTTCAAGTTTTCTATCCTAATTCACGTAAAAATACATCCATTCCTTAGTATCTCCCATTCACATTCACTCAATGGATATTCTGTCTGTTCTTATCCTGTGGGTATTTTAAGTCAATTGTCCTACTGAGGGTATTTTGTAATTTTTGAAAATAGAAGTTCTCAAATGATTTTGTCAAAAAGTATCTTGGAACCTTTAAATTCTCGGGGTATTTTGAAATTTTTTTGAAATTCGGGGTATTTTGGTGATTTTGAAGCTCAAGGGCATTTTGGTAATAAACCAGGGTAACTTTGTAAAGTTTGATAATTTCTGGGGTATTTCCAAATGTTGCAAAACTTTGAGGGTTCTTTTTGAGAATTTGTTTTCCAAGTTGATAGTGTTGCAAAAATTTTGAAAATCAGGGTCATTTTGGTAATTTTGTTGGTTAGGGGCAATTTCATAATTTTCCAAAATCATGATATTTTTGATATTTTTGCAAATTAGGATTTTGGGCACTTTATATGTGATGGAAATTTTGATTAAAACTGTGGGTATTTTGGGAATTTCCCAAACCAAGGGCGTTTTTGTAATTTTATCGCTAAGGGTATTTTAGTAATTAATTTTTTTAATCAGGGCATTTTCATAAAAAGATTTCCAAAATTTGGTTCTAATTGATTTCCCAAAAGAAGGATATTTTGAATTTTTTTTATTTGGAAATTTTTCATACGGAGGGTATTTTGGTAGTTTACAAGCCAGGGGTATTTTGGTCATTTTTTAAAAAAAACAAGGTTTTAATTACTTCAAAAGCAAAACGGCTAGTCCTTTCGGGTTTTAGTTATTAAGTTTAGCTTTGTGAGCACGTCGTCTCGGCTAGGATGAGCCGTCACTCACGCACTGTAGGATTCAAGTGAGTAGGAGGTGAGTCACTAGGGCTCTTAAATACCGTGCTCCCACCGAATCAATCCTGACATGCGTATAACGATTGCCACATCACTTGCTCAGTGACAACTCACAGGGTTGTTTAGGAAATTATTAAATCTTATGCATTGTTTGTTGGGGTACGCTAACCCTAGGGTTCAACAATTCCTTATTCTAATATTCTACGTTCACAATTTACCCTTCTACCCCTATCAAAAAGAAAATAGATAGAATTACTTACCTGGGCGGATTGGTGCCGGAGACTCTGTGCCATGCTGTTCATACCATAAACAGTTTCCCAAAACATTCCAATAAGGCCTACTAACATAAACCAAACATTTTGGGCCTTGGGCCCCACACAGTCGAGTTTTGAACCTAGCTCTGATACCAAAAATGTAACACCTCAAACCCGGCCCATGAGTCCTGACCGGATCTGGTATGTCACGGAGTAAAACGATTTGAAACATTTTGAGTGTCTGGTGAAAACTTGATAAAATATGTTTAAGGTATTAAAACAGTGTTTGATAAAACTCAGGAGGGATTGATTTTTATAACCATGGTTGTGTTGAAAACCCTTTGAAAACACTTGATCATTTAAAATTTTAAAATCATCAGGGTTATAGTTGACTTGGTGTATTTTGCTACCCGATGGTAACATCTTTGAAAACTCGTAGAAGTTATTTAGTTTGAAAATATTACTTTTAACCGATTCACTTAACATTTATAATTTCATTTGTAATATAGTATAAGTAAAGTAAAAACAACTATGTAAACATCCAAATAATAATTAGCGGCCTTATTACAACCCAAATTAAAAATGTAGAAAGTAAATAAACATGAACAGAATCAAATAAAATTCCAAAACCAAGGAACAAGCATGGCCGCCTCGAGTCCTCTCCGGCTCCATCTCCGCGATCTACTCATCTGCAAAATAATTTGGGAAGGGGTGAGTCACCAAGACTCAGTGTGTAAATCCCCCACCCGGAAATGCAACTCATACACAAATTATTAATTGACATGCAAACATGCAACCCAACTAACCATCCGTACTCCTTTAACTACCCCGTGTGGTCAAAACCACTGGTGGTCAAAACCACTGGTGACTAGAGTCACAAATCAAATGATGGGGCCAACCCATCGTGTGGTCAAAACCATTGATGACCATAGGTCACAATTATCATAATGTGGTCAAAACCACTTGTGGTACCAAACCACTGGGACTTAGTCACAATTTATCAACGGTGTGGTCAAAACCACTGGTGACCGAAGTCACAATTAAACTGATGGGACCAACCCATCTTGTGGTCAAAACCACTGGTGACAGTCCATAAAGATCATCCCCCTCCTCTCATCAATCCCACCATCATCATGCTTACATAACAATTATCATAATTCCATATATCGGGCATTTATGTATAGCATAGCATTCAACGACATGTGATGGCATACTCAAACATACATCATAGATCACGTAATAGGGGACTTACGGAATCCAAGCTCGTGTCCACAAGCAAATTACTACCACAATGATACAAAGGCAACAATATAGCAATGTTAACTAATAAAGTGTGTAAAGAGTTTTACACACACATTACTAACGCGAGTCTTAGATCCCAAAGATTCGATCTCATGTGCTAGATCCTTTGACCCTATATTCGGCCAACATCAAAGTTAGTACCATAGGCCTATTCGCCATAATAGCTAAAACCGAAGACTCAATTGTGGCACTTACCTTGAACCGATTTGGTTTCCAACCAAATCCAAAAACACCTGCTGGATTCCTTGCAATCGGCCAAACCTTAGATCCATACAAGTGATTAGTTTTTGGCTTTTCCAAGTATCTAATGGAAGAACTAAAGAGAATCCCTTACCGTAGACTTACTAAATCGATTAGTAGAGAATGGAGGATCAGATCTACTATTTTGAAAATCCCGGAGTTCCTAGGTGAAATCGATTTCAAAAAGTGGTTAGCCAAATCATCAATAATACCGGATCTCTGCTTTTCCCTTCATCCAAATCGACAGAGAACAAGAGAATATGGGAGAAGAGTTTCGGCAAACACTTACCTTCTCAAACCGATTGAAAAAGACAACCTGAAGAGACGTATACCAATCTTATATTCGGCCAAGTGAGTCTAATGGGAGAGGGGAGATTTTGGCAACAAGAGTGGAAGAGATTCAGCTAATAGAGAAAGAAAAAGAGAAGGAAAAGAAGATGGGGAATTCGACAAAGAGTTTGAGAAAAGAGAAAGATAAAATGAGGGTAAGAGTTTGGTTATGGTGTTTCCGGCTTTATGGTCTCAAGAAAGAAAAGAATGAAAAGAGAAAGAGATGAGGGAGATAGGGAATTCAGCTAGGTACTTGAGAGAAAAGAAGATAACATCGAATGAGTTTAGGGGGAAGACATTCGGCTATACCTATGCCCCAAAACCGATTGTAAATGGCCTTGAGGAGTCCTACATTCGGCCATTACTCCTTAATAAGATAAATCCTATCTTTTGATTATCACCCTCCTTTATCACCTTTTCAAAATAAAATAAAAAATACTTACTCTTATCTTCCCTTCTAAGCCGAAATTATCAAGAAAAAGAAATGCTTATCCCATCCTTTCCAAGGTCCCAATTTTCGTCCAACTCTACTCTCCTCATGGCGCCAATTTGCAAAAAAAAATAATAAAAAAAATAACCCCTATGCTATCACCGTGACTCGAACTTGAGTCCATTCGCCAAGACCCTTAAGTGGCGCCCCAAGCCACTCCACCAAACCAACTTTCACGCCCTTAAACCTCACCATTTAATTTTTTAAGGCCTTCTTACTATAGCCCCTTTCTTAAACGCCCAAAAAGCCCAAAAACAAAACGCATACCTCTTGTAACTCCCACGACTCAAACCTCTCCCCTTGAAACTCCCTTTGACGCACCAAGCCAATCACGCCAATTAAATCCTTGTGTCCAACTTCTCACAAAATTTTCTCTTAACCCCTGTCTCACCTAGCTCCTTCCTCTCAAGCACTAAAAATAAATTTTTAGCCTTAAGTCAGACCTAGCTCGGGGTTATGACTAGACCCTAAAACATGTCAAGTAATCATAATATTCATTTCTTTAAGCACACACATGGGAAAAATAATTAAATTACAAACAACCCCTAATTTAGGATGTTACATAAATCTAGAATTTTAGGATTTGTCGATCTAGGTAAGGGTTTCGATTTAAGTGTTATGTTAATCTCTTAGATTTGATTCCATTATTTTAATTCGGTCTAGTGACCAAGGGTTGTTTATGGACTCAAATACCAGCCAAGTGTTAGGAGGGTTACACTGTAAACCCAAATTTCTAAGTTTAAGAAGCGGCGAGATCAGCGATGCGAGATTGGCCACCAGGTTGTGGGCTAGCATCGGAGCAAGATCATAGGCAGATACCAGTAGTCTCGATTGACGATAGTGTTGAAGTAGAGGGTGTGATAGTGCGATTAATTAGGTGTGTAACTTTTCACACCATTTAGATTTTGTTAGTACATGTATATAAATTTGCTATATTCTGTTAAATGTCAAAATCCCAGCATACTCGTTGAAACCCGAGGAGGGTAAAGGCGAATCACCAGGTTAGTGATTTCTATCATTTATAAGTGAATGTTTCTGTTGAGATGATATGTTTTATAAGTATGCCGATTTCTGTGATTGCACGGGGTTGGGTGATTGATGAAAGAGGAAGTGTTCTGTTTAGTGGCTTTTTGCCTTGATTTGTTGTAGTGGCTTTTGCCATGATCTGTTGTAGTGGCTTTTTCCATGATCTGTTGTTGTGGCTTTTTGCCATGATCTGTTGTAGTGGCTATTGCCATGATCTGATGATGAGCAGCTAACTGAAGCATGACTGCCATCGATGGTGTGTAGCGGTGTGGGTTGATTATAGAAATCCCTAATGGTGTGATCGGTAGGTAAGGGTGGTGTGTAGTGGATGGAAACCTAGGATTGGGTTTGGCTTTGCATAATTCCTGATATATTATATTTTGTTAACTGTTCTGTAGGGCTAAGGCCCAGCCTAATGGTGCACGAGGGTTGCACAATGAGTATTGTGACTCACCCTATTATTTAACATATTTTTTCAGGTAGCACTTAGTGCATCGGACCGGGCTGGAGGGGAGTGCAAGGTGGCCATGCAAGAGTTCGAATTGTTACAGCAAAGACGCCATTTATTTAAATTTTCCTTCAATAAGTTAAATTATTTTGGGTTTTATATTTTATTGTAATAAGGCAATGGGCCACTAGCCTTATACTTTGGGCTTTCTTTTTGGTTTTTACTATTATTGGACACCTAATTTCGACAAAAAATATAAACTAAGGCATGTACTAAATTTCGATTTATAATTCATAAAGGCATCATATAAAATTTATATCTTTTAAAAATTATCAAATCATTAAGTTTTCCGGAATACATGTTTAAACTCGACAAATATTTTCTAAAAATGCGACATGTTTTACTAAATCTTCTTAATGACATGACAAATCCGGTCGTGGTGTTTGGGTCGAGTTTGGGGTGTTATAGGATCGAGATCGAGGTAAAGACAAAGTACTCGATTGATCGGCAAGTCTCAGTATTTTGACATCCGAGGTAAGTTAAGATATAATACTAGTTGTTAAATTATATCTATGTGATGTGAATTGAATGAATATATATATAATTATGAGATTAGAAATTCTATGTGTGGAATCGAATTAGATGGCACTAAGTGTGCGAAATTAGAAACGAGACAGTGATGATTAGCACTGTGTGTACGAAAATATAGAAGCTTCGGCTTATTAATTTGGCACTGTGTGTGCGATACCGATATAAGTTTGGTTTAACATATTGGCATTAAGTGTGCGATGACGATTATGTTTCGGATATGAAACTGGAACTAAGTGTGCGAATAAATCAAAAGAATAGAAAAGGTTGAACGAGATGTAATATTGAGCAATTGAGTAGCATGAATGGTGAGTAACTATGTGTTGATCAAGGTACATTTGAACCTATGTGGTTGATAGCTTTAAAAGTTGAATGAATAGATACTTGAGCATATGGTTGAGATTGATGATGTGCCTAATTGTGCATTTATCTATGTGATGGTTTAATTATGTATTGATGTGGTATTATTGAGTAGTATGTATTATATTCGAACTTACTAAGCTTTGAAAGCTTACTGTGTGATTTGTTTCTCTGTTTTACAATGTCAATAAATCTAGCTCAGATCCGGGGACCGTCAGCATCTCTATCACACTATCGGCTATCTATTTTGGTACTTTTGGATGATGTATATATATTTGGTATATGGCATGTATAGGCTAATTGATATAGCATATTTTGAGAGGTTTGGTCTATACCATAGGATATGGCTTGGGAATTGAATGATGTTGGTGCATATTGATAGGCTATGAATATGATGAATGAGATATGAAATAGTGAGAATAGAAATGGCAAATATTATGTTTGAATTGGTTGATGAGAATGATGGTTAAAATGTGAACTTGAGGTATGGTTTTAATGAAGTTTGGTTAACATGATTTGAATGTGTGGATGATAAGTTAAATTGATATTTGTGGTAGTAAGTTGAGAGGGATTTGTATAGGAAAATGATTGATGATGTTATGAAGTTAATTAGATGCATAATTGATATGTTTTGATTGCATTTGAGGCATGGTTTGGAATTGGTTTGATACTTGTAGGTGAATTCAAAGTGTAGTTGGTAATTTGGCCTTGAAAATGGCATATAATTGCCCACACGGTTGAGCACACAGGCATGCGTGTGGCTCGACCATGTTGTTTAAGTTTTCCAAGTGAAACAAGTCAGGCTCAACCATGGGCTGGTCACACGGGCGTGCGACTGGCCGTGTAGTGCAAGTCAATGTCAACCACGAGTGAGGCACATGGGCATGTCTCAGGCCATGTGGACAAGTCAGTATGTATGCCCTGTTTTGACATGACTTAGACACACGAGCGTGTCTAAGGCTGTGGGAGGCACACGGCCTACCTACACAGGCGTGTGACCTCTGCAATTTTGAAAAATGTTTGAATTTCAAAATTTTCATATGTGTTTGGTTTAGTCCCGACCACTTTCTAACACCTGTTTAAGGTCTCGTAGACCTCATTAAGGGACTATATGATTATGTTGTGGTATGTTTTATTGATGATGAACTATGTGTTGTAAAATGTTTTGAAATGTTTGGTAATGCCTCTTAACCCTAGTCCGGCGACGGTTACGAGTTAGGGGTGTTACAGTGGTAAAGTAATTGGAAGATATACCACACATCCAAAAAGTCTAAGATGATAAATATTTGGCTCCTGATCAAAAATCAATTGCAATAGGGAGAATTTATAATAACTTGTTAGCCTAATGCGAGCAAGTGTTGCATCATGTAAAACAACATATCCCCATGGTTAAAAAAAAAAAAGCTTTGTTCTCGTATGTAATGGTCTAATATTTAACTAGAGACATTTGATAAATGATTTAGCTAGACCATTTGTGTATGAACATAAGCAATAGGACTTTAGATTGTTCCAATAGACATACAATTGTCATTGAAAGCCGGAGAAGTGAACTCACCAGCACTATCAAGACAAATTGTCTTGATTACATGATATAGAAATTGTGACCTTAATTAATTATTTATTTAAGTAATTTCACAAAGGTTAGGTTGTGAGTTGATAATAAACACCCATGTGACCATCTAGTAGATGAATCTATAAAAACTATAAAATATCTAAATGGTCCACATGGTGGATGAATGAGTGCACATATACCACCTTGAATACATTCCAGAAATACCTTGAATACATTCCAGAAATGTAGGAGATTCTATCCTAATCTTAACCAGTGATGCTCTAGTAATTAATTTACCTTGAGAACAAGCAACACATGGGAATTCATTGAATTGAAGAATCTTCTGGCTATTCAGTGGATGATCATGTGAAATCTCAATTATTTTTTGCATCATTGATAATCCGAGATGGCCTAATCGGTAATATCAAATAGTTAATATATTTCACTTAGTAAACTTTTGGTTTACTATAACATGTGTTTCAATTATGCTAATAGTGGTATAGAACAAGCCTGAAGATAAGTCAAGTAATTTCTCTAAAATACATTTCTTTCTAGATATAACTATTATAATTTGCAAATACTCAATATTTTTCTTACTTGTAGTTTCAATAGGATATCCATTTCGGTGTATATATTTGAAACTTAACAACTTTATCTGGGACTTTGATGAAAATAGTGCAACATTTATGATAAACATTGTCCCTTGATTTTGCTCTACCAAATATATTGTTGACATTTTCATTGCTTGCAACTAAATAAGAAAATTATTTTCTATCTTTAAGTATAGCATGTGTTGTAATATTATCTGCAAGACATGTATCTTTATTGCTGATCTTGGTTTCAACCAAAAAATCCATATTCTTCATTAAAACAAAACACATCATAAGAAATATTGTAAACACTCAAAAGTTATAATAAAACATACTAAAACTAAACTAAATTCACACAAACATGAATAATAAGAATTATAAAATCATCAAAGAAATGTAAAATATTATTTATATATATTAAAATTCTTAATTTCTAACCTAAAAAAATCCTCTACATCAATATGGGTAATATTAGCAAGGCTTTTAAAACCATCATCGTTGTAAGCAAAATTAGCCTCTAAATTATCATTTTGATAAGTCAAGTTTATTTCAATATTCTTCTCTATCTCTTGGTGAAGGCTTGATAAAGTTTTATAAGATGTCCAGGCGTTCGATAGGTACACGACTAATACCCACTAAAATTTTCAACACCTTTTGAAGGAATGCTTAGGGCCATTATCCTTCTCTTTCTTTTCTCTTTTATTTTTCTTTTGGTGGTCATAATAATTGTTAGCACCTTGATAACGATAATTATAGCATCCTTGACCATGTCTATGGCCATGACCACAACCGCGACCACGAATGTAATGTTTTTTATTTCTATAATTCTTGTGTATTGTTGCATTCACTTCTGGAATGAAGCAAAACTAGTAGGACGACTTCCATGATTTTTTTTATTGGTAACTCATTATTTTGCTCAGGCACCAAAAGTTATGAGATTAATTCAGAGTATTTCTTAAAACCTTTTTCATGGTATTGCTACCGCAGGAATACACTAAATGCGTAAAAAGTTGAGAAAGTTTTGCCCAATAAGTCCTCAAAAGTTATTTTCTCTCCACATAATTATTATTGAGAATTTATATTAAATATTGCAGAATTATATTCACTTGTTTTATAATCTTACAACCTCAAGTACATCAAACCATAACGAGCTTTTGGTATAATTACCTTTTTTGATGGTCCTATCTTTATTTTAAACTATTCCACAATTCAAGTGGATCTTTTATAGTCAAATATTTTGTTTTCAATCCTTCATGAAGATGATGACGAAGGAAAATCATAGCTTGGGCTTTATCCTCTTTAGATGCCTTAGTACCTTGGATAGTTGTATTCTCATGACCTTTAGCATCCAAGTGAATTTCAACATCTACCACTCATGACAAATAGTTGTTGTCTGATATGTCAAGAGTCACAAATTCGAGTTTTACAAAATTTGACATTATACAAACTAGTATAAAACAATAATAATTAGAATATAAAACACCACATAATCAATAGAACCTTAATAAAATTAATTGCATGCACATTTAAATAACTATGCAATATTAAGGCTTTGTTTCTCATTGCTTTTCAAAAATTCTTTTGGAGCTATAAGCAATAAGAAACATACAACTTTGAAATTAAAAGTGCTTTAAATTGAAAAGCAAGAGCAGTTTTTTTAGCTTTTGCTTTTGGAGAAGCACTTTTGGAGCCAAATGATATTTTTAACCATTATTTATATCTAATATATTTTATGTAATATTTATATTTTGTATAATTATTTTCATATTGAAATTTATTTCAAATATATAACTGATCGTTGTTTTATGCGATGTAAAAGTCTTAAAAATTTATAAAAAGAATGATCGAACCTAGAAACTAACTATGACAATGATTTGAGGCAAGCGCACCTATCGAACGGTAGTATAGTTAATGCAAGACCGAAATGTCAAACCCAAAGGAACTAAAAGTACTAATACTAACTCTCTTTTTATTATCTAGCCTAAGAATTAAGGGAATTGTTTACCTAGTCTAAAATTAACTAACCACTAAACTAAAGACTCTAAGACAAACAAGAATGAAATTGGGAAAATAACTTTAGGAAAAACCAAGTGATTAATGACGATACCCAAGGAAAAATCCACCTAGACTTCACTTGTTATCTAACTCTGAACCAGACGATTTATTCACTTGACTTGATCCGTAAGATTCCCTAACGTATATTAATCCCTCTCTCGAGGCGACTAATGTCTAACCCTAGGTTGATTAATTGAAATCTCTTTCTAATTAAAACCCTTAGAATTGCATTAACTCGATCTATGGACTCCCATATTAGGTTTCACCCTAATCCGGCAAAATCTCCTCACCCTATCTCTAGGCGTGTGATCAACTCCGCTTAATTATGCTAGATCTACTCTTAGGCAGAGACTTTTGCTCCTCCACCTAAGCACGTCACACTTGAATTAATATACCAGAAATATCAACACAAGAATTAAGAACACATAATTAAGAACAAGTCAAATATTTATCATATAGTTCAGGAAACGATAACAAGATTCATCTTAGGTTTCATCCCCATCAGGTATCTGAGGGTTTAGTTCATAATAATAATAAAGGAATACATCTCAAAAGAAAAGATAAAACAAAACATAAGAAATCCCTAAAACCCCTTGCAGGAATTGAAAGAGAGATCCTCCGTCTTGAGTATAATTTTGGCTTTTTGAGATGAATCAGCTGGATATCTTCGAGTAAATCCCCACAACTCTGCCCTCTTTGGCCTAGTGGGCATACGACAAAAGCCACGCGGAAGGCCTGTAGAACTCCCTTTTAGTTGCCCCCTTGGGTGTTGATATAGGCTTTAAGATGCCTTACTTGGTCCCTAAGTATCCTAATCGAAGTGGAATTCCTACTAGGATGTTTAAATAGGCTTTGGAATGTGTTTCTTTGCCTCCAAGTATCCTATTCCGAGTAAAACTCCTCTTGGCCGTGGCAGGGACAATCCTATGGCACACACCCGTGTGAATCGTGGCCATCCGTGTCCAGGTCTGATAAGGAGGCACGACCATGTGGTCTTGGGCCCAGGCCATGTCGATTTCGTGATATGGCCCATTTACTCCGTTTTGGACTCGTTTCTCATTCTTTTCATCCTATGGTGCTCTCCTGGGTATAAAACATGAAAACAAAGGATTAAGAGCACCAAATTACACAATTCAGGGCTTAAATCATCCAAAAGCATGCTAAATGTGGGATTAAAATATGTTACTTTTACAATTTATCAAATACCCCCACACTTAAGCTTTTGCTTGTCCTCAAGCAAAATTCTCAACTCACAATTAAAAGGAACTTCCTTGATTCATAATATTCATCAATAATGTTTCGTCATAATTCAAAGATAATTCATACATGGATAATTCAACTCAAAGAGTCCTAAAAATTCAAACACTCTAAGTCATACATTTGTAGCACAAAACATAGGTGTTTCCCCTCATCTAAATAATTACCCCTAATTCAAAATCGACAAGAATTGACTTCTTCCCTAAAGATTCACTCAAATCACGCGAAGTGTTTAAGGTCAGAATTAAGCACTCAAAAGTCAAACATGAAGAGTTAATCCCATAGGCTTGCACGAAAATCAAATTTCCACCACTATAATATGAGATGATACACAAATCAAAAGGTCTTTAACATAGTTGTAACGGGGCTTTGGTTAAAGGTGTGGATAAAGGCTGAATTTGAAGGTTAGAATCGAGATTGAATTGACAGTTTACCTAAATAGAAAAATGAACTAATCCTAAATAATTACATCAATTGAAAACTAATAATACGAGCTTTTTCCTCAAGATGTGGAATTTCAACATGTAAGCTCACTTAGTAGAACTAATACTGAATATACTTCGTTTTTAATAACAAATCAAGTAATAAAGGATAAATTTAACTACTAAAATAATTAGGCAACTGATCACTTCAAATCTCTATATAAGGGTAGTCAAGAAGAATGGTGATAACAAATACAAAGGGTTTTGGGTTAATATTAGCTAGTGAGTCAATAAAAAGGGTTGTTAGGATCAACGGGATTCACTAGGGGTTAATTATGAAGGTATGTTTTTTTTAGTGGAGTAAATGGGTTAAATCCTAGGTGCCTTTATCATCTCTGTATATCAAATCAAAGGTTTGGCCTTGACATGTATAATCGATGCAAGTTCTAGAATAACAAACCAATGTTGACACGCTCACAATCAAAAAGTGAGCACGAAAGAATGTATGCTCTATAAGGCTCAAAATCTCACAAAAATTATGGGTTTTTTATGACAATCTTGTAAATTTCAAACTTCAAGGTAATATTCAAATTCAGGTCAACAACCTAAAAAAAAATTTTAATTCTGAAAAATAGACTTATCATGCTTGATTCTCTAGTATCTTAAAGTTTAATCATCAATGCACAATTAACTATGACTTAATCTAAAACATATCAATAAAAATCATAAATCAAAGGAGATTTCATTCTAATCATAATATGAGAAACTTACTTAAAGAAACAAGATATAATTCAAGGATTTGCAAATAATACTATAGGTAACCCCCCCCCACACACACTTAAGATGTACATTGCCCTCAATGTACAACGATTGATAATAGCAAAATAATAATAAAATCATAAGATAGGGAGAGAAGTGAAACTTCCTGAATTTTAGATGAGGTCAATGAAAAGAAACCGAGATAGGATTAGAGGTGAAAGTGGGGAAGTGCCTCGAACCGTTTGAAATTGAATCCTCGAAACAGCCAGCCTGATTTTATTGTATCATAAGCTAAATCTAAATGGCATGAAGAATAAGAAGAAAATAATAAAGAAAGTAAAAAAATAAAAATAAAAATAAAAATAAAAATAGAAATAGAAATAGAAATAAAAGTAAATAATTAAATAGAGATACGGTCCACGCCCATGTGCCTACCCGTGGTGCCCACACGGCCACAGCCACGGCCGTGTGCAAGGCCGTGTGGGTATGGAAACCTACACCTAAATACGAAAAGAAATAAAACCAAACTAATTAGTACAGTTAGTGCTCGGGTTGCCTCCCGAGAAGTGCTCGTTTAAAGTCTTGAGTTAGACTTACCTGTTATTCGCACAATCATGGTGGTTTGAGGAGGTGGAAATCATTTCTCATGCAATCAATTCGGCTATGGATATAAAGTTTAAGTCGAGTAGTGATTACCTTAAAGGTGCTAATTTTAGGACTAGTTACCTCAACTGTTCCATCTGGGAAGATTTTGAGTATCTGATCTCCTATCTTAAGCTGGGTTGTCTCATCATTAAGTTTGTCGTGGACTTGCCTCATTTTTGCTTCGTGTGCTTTTAGTCTCTCCTTGAAGTGTGTCTTCCATTCGTCTAGTTCATCGATCCCAAGCCTTCGTTCCTCATGAATTTCTTCTTTATCGACACGAGGTCTAGAATCTGGCCTCTACGAAAGAGCTTCAAGAAACGGCAAGTTAATATGAAATTTCTTTGGAAGTTTAAGAGACTTACCAAATTGTTCCTCTGTGTGGTATTTCTTTATCACATTGGAAAATGGCACATGAGCTTAGCACTCTGTAATTACAGGGTTTGGTAAATCCTGGCTTACCTCAATCTTACCTTCACTTACCACAGGCTCTTGCCTCGGGTCAAATTCCACTAACCTTTCACTGCCATGAGCTGTTACGGCTTGAATTTGCTCCTTTGGGTTAGTCTCATTGATGCTCGGTAGTCTTCCCTGTGGTCTCTTAGAGATCTGCTTAGCAAGTTGCCCGATTTGATCCTTGAGCTCCTGTGTCGATGCCTCAAGTTTTGTTTCTATATTTTGGAAACGCGTTTCTGAGGCTGCTATGAATTTTGTCAGCATCTCTTCAAGGCTCGACTTCTTTTCCTGTAGGTAGGACTGTTGTTTGAAGTTTTGGGATGATTGTTGCCTTTGATTTCCTTGACCACCCCATGAGAAATTGGGGTGGTTCTTCCAACCTGAATTATAAGTATTACTATAAGGGTTATTGTTAGATCGGAAATTGTTACCCATATAGTTTATCTGTTCGCTCTCCATGCCCTATCCGTAGGGTGGGTACTCAGGATTTGCCATGCCTCCACTTGTCTCGCACTGCATAACTGGATGTATCTGTGAAGAACACAAACCATCAATCTTTTTATTTAGCATCTCTAGGTGAATTGATAGCCTGGTGACCACGTGAAGGTTGAAAATACTGGCTACTTTAGTAGGAATTGTCCTTATGATTTGCCGCTGATAATTATTTAGTGTCATCTTCTCTATAGACTAAATTTATTTGCCAAAAGCAAATAGAGGAAAAATTAGCAAAGTAAAAAAAATAAAAATAAATTGCAGAAAATATACAAAAAAATGGCTAAAGTAATAAAAATTGAGCTTTCTTAATATTTTAGTTCCCCGACAACAGCGCCAAAAACTTGATCGTTGTTTTATACGATGTCAAAGTCTTAAAAATTTATAAAAAGAATGATCGAACCTAGAAACTAACTGTGAAACAATTTGAGGCAAGCACACCTATCGAACAGTAGTATAGTTAAGGCAAGACCGGAATGTCGAACCCAAAGGAACTAAAAGTACTAATACTAACTCTCTTTTTATTATCTAGCCTAAGAATTATTTATCTAATCTAAAATTAACTAACCACTAAACTAAAGACTCTAAGATAAAATAGAATGAAATTGGAAAAATAACTTTAGGAAAAACCAATTGATTAAGACGATACCCAAGGAAGAATCCACCTAGACTTCACTTATTATCTAACTCTGAACCAGACGATTTATTCACTTGATTTGATCCGTAAGATTCCTTAACATATATTAATCCCTCTCTCGAGGCGACTAACGTCTAACCCTAGGTTGATTAATTGAAATCTCTTTCTAATTAAAACCCCTAGAATTGCATTAATTCAATCTATGGTCTCCCATATTAGGTTTCACCCTAATCCGGCAAAATCTCCTCACCTTATCTCTAGGCATGCGATCAACTCTGCTTAATTATGCTAGATCTACTCTTAGGCAGGGACTTTTGCTCCTCCACCTAAGCACATCACACTTGAATTAATACCCCGAAAATATCAATACAAGAATTAAGAACACATAATTAAGAACAAGTCAAATATTTATCATATAGTTCAGGAAACGATAACAAGATTCATCTTAGGTTTCATCCCCATCAGGTATCTGAGGGTCTAGTTCATAATAATAATAATAAAGGAATACATCTAAAAGAAAAGATAAAACAAAACATAAGAAATCCTTAAAACCCTCTGAAGGAATTGAAGGAGATATCCTCCGTCTTGATTATAATTCCGGCTTCTTGAGATGAATCAATTGGCTATCTTCGAGTAAATGCCCACAAATCTTGTAACACCCCAAACCCGGCCCATGAGTCCTAACCGGATCTGGTATGTCACGAGTAAAATATTTTGAAGGACATTGATTTTCCGGTGAAAATTTGATGAAATTTGGCTAAGGAATTAAAACGGTGTTTGAAAGCTCATTGGGCTTTTATAAATATAGTTGGGTTGTTCAACCCTTTGAAATTGTTTGATTATTTAAAATTTAAGGAATTTTCAAAATCATGATTGACGTGGTGAATTTTTGTTACCCGATGGTAACATCTTTTAAAAACCGTAGAAATTTATTAAGTTTGAAAAGTTGCTTTTAACCTGTTCAATTAATTTTATAAAATTCCATTCGTAATGTAACATGAGTAAAATAAAGCAATAAAATAAACATCCAACCGTAATTATCGGCCTTATTACAAACCCAAAATGAAAACTTAGAAAATAAATATTAATAACTTTAATAAAATGAATTTAAATCCTTCAACAAGCATGGCCGCCTCGAGTCCTCTCCGGCTCCATCTCCGCATTCTACTCATCTGCAAAATGTTAAGGGAAGGGGTGAGTCACCAAGACTCAGTGTGTAAATCCCCCACCCGGAAAAATATAACTCATACACAATTTATTAATAAACATGCACATGCAACCCAACCTAACCATCCATACTCCTTGACTACCCCGTATGGTCAAAACCACTGGTGGTCAAAACCACTGATGACTTAGAGTCACAAATCAAATGATGGGGCCAACCCATCGTGTGGTCAAAACCACTGATGACCATAGGTCACAAATAATCAAGTGTGGTCAAAACCACTGGTGGTACCATGTAACATCCTGAATAGGGCCTATGCATTTCTAGTTTAATTGTATGAAATGACAAGTTTCAAGTACTATGAATAAATTTTTGATACTTTTGGAAACCTAGAAATGCATGGAAATGAAAATGAAAATGAAAATGGAAATGGAAATGGACATTTTTGGAAACTTAGACATTTTTGGAAACTTAGACATTTTTGGAAACTTAGACATTTTGGAAACCTGAACATTTTGGAAACCTAAACATTTTGGAAACCTAAACATTTTGGAAACACGAACATTTGGAAACACGAACATTTTGGAAACACGAACATTTTGGAAACCTAAACATTTTGGAAACACGAAGATGTAAGGAAAAATGGCAAGTTATAGAAATGCGAAAATTTTAGGAAACTTAGAAATAAGGTAGGAATGACAAAATTTAAAGCCCAAAATAGGAGATAAGGGCAATAGGGCCTTAAAAGAAAAAGTTGGTGAATTTTGACATACAATCGAGCTTGGAAAAGTGGCACAAGTGTCACTTAAGGCTTATGGATAATGGCTTGAGTTCGAGTCACATGGAAAGCAATTATTGAAGGTTTAATTTTGTTTCCCAAGGCTAGGGATGGACGGCACATGTTTGGTTGAAAGGGAAGAGTTTTATTTTATTAAAACTTGTCAAATTAAAGTGATAAATAGAGGATTTATTTTACTAAGATAAATAAGGAATTAAAGGATGGATTAAAGGTTATTTTAATTTAATAAAGTGATAATTAAGGAAGATTAAATTATCACTTGGGAGAGTAGTGGCCAAGTTTTGGACTCTTGGTCTAGTGATTCGATTAAAAGAGGAAAAGAGAGACTTTTCTCTCATTCACTCCACTTGTCAAACTTTGCTCTCCTTCTCCCTCTCATTGTTAAACTTCCCCAAGAAAGGACTCCATCTTTTCTTTTCCTTCCTTTTGCCATTGCCTAGTCAAAACTTTTCTCTTCAATCTCGGTTAGATCTCCATAGCCGGATTTCATAGAACTCCAAGACAAGGAAACAAGTGATTGAAGGTTTCAAGGTAAGTAAGCCATTCAATTTTCTTTCTTTCTAGTTCTTAAAGTAAAAGGCTTAATTCCTATTCTCTTTGATCATGGCCGAATATACAAGGGATCTCGGGTTTCCACCATCGTTGAACATAAAGATCAAGGATCTAAGGTAAAACGATTGATTCTTGTTCTTCTAAATCAATTTAAACAAGGCTTAAGAAAATAACCTCTCTTTTGTCTATGGTAGAATGTTAGAGGAGGAGTTTGGGATTTGGATCCGAGGAAAATTAAGGTAAGACACATTCGCTAAAGGTCATCTACCAACTATTAAAGTTAGATCAAATCTAACCTATGATCTTTAGGGATTTCGGCGGATATTCAAGACAAAAGGGAACTTTCGGGATTTGGAATCTCTAAGGTAAGCCTCAAAATATTCGGCTAAGGGTTGTGTGAGTATCTAAATCCATTCCTTAATTTTTGAAAGAAAAACTAACCATATTGAACTACAAGGGTTGGTAGAATATCAAGTAGAGGAAAACCCAAACTTCCGGATTTGTGTAATCACCAAATCGGCAAAGGTGAGTTTTTCCTTACAAATCCTACTAGGATTTGGTTTTGTTTAAGAAGGGTTTATTAATGTGTGTTAATGGATGGGCGAATATAGGATTAATAGATCTAAAAATTAGATCGGGATTCTCGAAAATCAAGGAACCTATTAAGCGAAAAAGGTGTGTACCCTTACTATTCTTGATATATTATGGTTAAATATTTTAATATATGATATGAATAATAATATGAATGTGGCTATGTACCACACATGTGACAAAAAATACCAAGGTACGTTTCCTACCTCGATAGGATTGTGTATAAAATGTTATTTTAATAACATGCGAATATATGAATATGAACATGAAAGTAAATTATGCTATATATATATGTATACATGTTTTGGGGCATTCGGATTTATGTTAAAGGGGAGAACAGTGTTGACTTGGTCTCACCAAGGTGTTGACTTGGTCTCACCAACTAAATATGTCGACTACGGTCACATTGCGAAATTGTGGTAACCCGGTTACGATAGTGTCTAATGACACAACGTGGAGAGTAGCGGATGGAGGGTCGACTTAGTAGTCCCCACAAGTGCAAAAGTTGGTACGGGTGGAGAGTAGCGGATGGCTTATAGGTGTTGGGTTTGGGTTGCATCACAATTTCGTTATTATATGGACTTGATGATTTGAACATGAATGCGATTTATTGAATGATAGTATTGTGTGCACATTGAGTCTGTTGACTCACCCCATTGTGGGAATTATTTTTCGGTGATGATCGGTGATTTGACCGGTAGGTAGAGACCATGAGGAGGCCATGCATCACTTGAAGAATTTATTCAATTTGGTCTTTATTTAATTTTAATACTTTTTAATTTTATTTTTTGGGTTTACTTGATGTAATAAGGCCATAAGGCCCAAAGGATTATTCTTTGTTTTACATTACTTTTTAATATTTTGCTAAGAACTATTTTGGACATGTTACATCGAATTGGATTTACAAGATTAAATAAATGGGTTTTCAATCTAAGCCCAACTCAAATAATAGTTTTTTCTAAAATCTACCATTTTCTCTAAGTATCGAATGTTTTTGAGATCGGTTTACTTTAGGAACATACGGATCCGGTCCGTGCTCGTGGGTAGGGTGTGGGTGTTTCATACCAAACCTCTGGAACTTAGTCGCAAATAATCAATCGATGTGGTCAAAACCACTGATGACCATAGGTCACAAATAATCTGATGGGGCCAACCCATCTTGTGGTCAAAACCATCGATGATCATAGATCACAAATAATCGATGGGGCCAACCCATCTTGTGGTCAAAACCATCATGACAGTCCATAAATTCTTCCCCCTCCTCTCATCAATCCCACCATCACATGCTTATACATCAATTAACACATATCATGTCATAGCATTTAACATCATGTGATGGCATGCAAATCGTATATCAAAAATCACAAATTAGGGACTTACTTTAAACCATGATTATGCCACAAGCTAATCACAACCAAAAGATTAAAGGCAAACAATTAAATCATGTAAATTAATAAAATGTGTAGTGAGTTTCTACACACCGCTTCTACCTAATTCCTAGATCCCAAGATCCGATCTACGTCGCTAGATCTCTTGTCCTATAATCGACCAAAAGCATGGTTAGGGACTTAGCCTATTCGGCCAAACCAAGTAATATTAGAGGCTCTTTTACGGCCTTACCTTTGAACGGATTTGATTTCCAATCAAATCAAAATAAATTAGTCCTAAATTGTGGTACATGTTAGTCTTGGCATTTAACATAAACTTTTTAATTGAAAGGCCCTTGGCCGAAAGTGCTTACCAACTTACCTTGGAAAATAAATCCCGAAAGCTTCCCTACAATTGGTTTAGACATAATGTTATAACCATAGATCTTGATCCAACAAAACAGAACATTCGACTAGGTCCACTTACCTCTTTTAACCGATTGAAGAAAAAGAGCACCCTTTGTTTTGATGTTTGGCCAAAGCTACACCAAATAGGGGGAGTAGATTCGGCTAAGGAAAACAAGAGAGATGCTGGAATTTTGAGTAATTTTGGGCGCTTTGTCTAAGGAAATTTTAGCAAAGAAGGTGGTAGGGGTTTGGCTAATGGAGGAAGGAGAAGAAGAAAGAAAAGAAGTAGGGGATTAAGGAGGATTTCACTTGTAAAGAAGAAGAAAAGAAGCTGGAATTTTAGCAATATAGGCAGAGGAAATTTGGCGACAACAAGTGAGAAAAAGAAGAGAAAATTGAAGAACTTTTGGCCCTTCTTTGTGTAAAAAAACAATTATGGACAGCCCTAAGGAGTCCCAATGTTGGCCAAATTCTCTTTATTTTGTGATAATTTCCAGCCTTGAATTATCACAAAATAAATCTAGCTTTAATCTCCTAATCCCTCAACAATTTAATAGCAAATAAAACACTAAAATTCCCCTCTTCCGATCGATTATGACATAAAAATATGCCTAATTAGGAGTCCTATATCTTGCTAACTCCCTCCAACGCCAAATGTATTGAAGGAAAAGGAAAAAAAAAAAAGCGCAAGGTCACGGGGCTTGGGGTTCGAACCGTCTCTCTCTGTTGTAGGAAGCAGTGACCCTACAACACCCCTTGCCATCTCTTCCAACCCGACTTTCATGTCAAATAACCCCTTCATTTATTTATAAGCCTTATTCCTGGCCCCCTTTCTTTTAACGCCAATCACCCAAAAAAACAAAACACTTCCTTGCGTCCCTCATGTCTCGAACCCGAGACCCCTTGCCAACACCCTTAAGTGGCGCCCCAAGCCACTCCAACCACCTGGACTTTCATGTCCATTCCTTACCCAAAATTTCTTTAAAGCCTTCTTTGTTTGGGCCCATCACCGCATAAAAATAAAACGCAAAATGCCCCTCTAGCCACTCGAACCCGTGACCTGCGCCCATTCTCTCCTCCAGTTCTTAAGTGGCGTTCGGTTACCACTTTACCAATCCGATTTTTATGACATAACACCTCTACATTTAATTATAAGACCTTCCTAGGCCGATCACTCCAAAAATTAAAAGCCAAAAATCCATTCCAATAGCTCGAACCTATGACCCCTTAGCACCCTGAGGCGTCACCTTCCAAGGCCATGAGTAGCGCCTCCTTGCCACTCTACCAAAGAGATTCTTGTGTCATGTTCCTTCCAAAATTTTATTTAAACCCTATCTCCACCAAGCTCCCTTCTTTAAGTACCTTAAAAGAGATTTTAATTCCAAATCGACCTAAATCGGGGTTATTTCTAGACCTAAATCATGCCAAATAAAATCATATTTATTTATTTCTTGAAGCCCACATGGAATTTATTTAAATTACAAATAACCCCTAATTCAGGGTGTTACAAATCTGCCCTCTTTGGCCTAGTTGGATGCCCTGACAAAAGCCCTGGTAGAAGGCTTCTGCCGAACTCCCCCTTTTAGTTGCCCCTTTGGGTGTTTATATAGGCTTTAAGATGCCTTACTTGGTCCCTAAGTATCCTAATCCAAGTGGAATTCCTACTAAGGTGTTTAAATAGGCTTTGGAATGTATTTCTTTGCCTCCAAGTATCCTATTCCGAGTAAAACTCCTCTTAGCCGCGGCAGGGACACGCCCATGGTACACGCCCGCCAGGTTTGATAAGGAGGCACGGCCGTGTGGTCTTGGGCCCAGGCCGTGTCGATTTCGTGATATGGCCCATTTACTCTGTTTTGGACCCGTTTCTCGTTCTTTTCATCCTCTAGTGCTCTCCTGGGTATAAAACATGAAAACAAAGGATTAAGAGCACCAAATTACACAATTCAGGGCTTAAATCATCCAAAAGCGTGCTAAATATGGGATTAAAATATGTTACTTTTACGGTTTATTAATAACTTTATATATTTAAATTTATAATAGTTATATTTTAATAATATTTAAAATGTAGATTATATTTTTCAAATAATTAATATTAATTGCATACAAATATTTAAACTTTATATTTTATAAATTAAAATATTAATAATGAGTTTTTATATTCTTTCTAAAATATTATAATATTAACGAACTTGAACATTATTTGAATGTATATTTTACTTCATAACATCATGTCTAAAATGAATATTTTATTTCTCAAAAACACTTTTGATAGTAATATTAAACACTTAAATATTAAATAAAAGCACTTTTTATAGCAATATTAAACACTTAAATTTTAAACCATATTTTCAAAAGCACATTTTCACAAAACTTTTCAAAAGCATTGAAAAGTGACCCTAAAATATTTAAGTAAATAGATTTCTATTTAATGAATTTTTAACAATTAAATACGTATATAAAATAGTTCATGAATAATGAAATACATATCAAATACACTATATTTATAAAAATTTGGCATTTAAAAACATAAACCTAATAGTAATAATTAATGAGATTACCAAATATAATATAGCAATTTAAAATATTCAATCAATTTATTTATGAAAAGATTCAATTATTTGTGTTTGTCATATTAAAAATTTAACATTTTACTTATATTATCCTAAAGCACATATTTGAAATAAAAATATGAGACAAATGAAAAGGGGTATTTTACTAAAAGCCCATTTCCAACATTATTTATGGAAATGGGCCATTTAAAAGATTAGTTATAGGAATGGGCCAAAAAAACCCAAAAAACGCCTACGTGGAAGTGTTTTAAGGGGAAATTCCAGAAAAATGCCTTCTCGTGGGAGCGCTTTTGTTATGTCAGCAAAAACGCGCTGACATGGAAGCGTTTTTGCTGACATGGCAAAAACATGCTTATCTGGGCATGTTTTAGCCCATGTTTTTGCCCCAACGGTCACCTCCAACGATCATTTAAAAATTTGACCATTGGGGCCAACGATCATGAAAAAAATTATAAACCCTCTCATTTTGTTCACACAAAACTTCCTCCAAATTACATTTCTTCCAAATTTCTCTCTAAATTTCCTAAAAAAGCTCTCAAAGCTCTCTAAGTTTTTAATTTTTGTCTAAATTAATATTTTTAATAATTAATAAGAAATTTGATAGTGTTAGTAATGGCCCGACAATTAATTCGTCTTGATGATAGACATATCTCATTCGACCAAATAAAAATGGTAAAGGTTAATTTTAATTTTTAATATTATTTAATTTTTTTATTTATGTAATTTAATTAACTTTTGTTATATTTTTTATGACAGTCGGTAGATCGGGTGTTACAATGTTATATTTGTAATATATCTGGTCCTCAATCACCGTTGATAGAAAATTACTTAAAGGAAGTGGGTTTTTGGCACGTGGCCAAATAGGTCGGGGTGCAAGTTGGACCCCAAACTCATCATGTAACACCCCTATACCGGTTCGACCCAAGAACCTAATAAAGGAATATTACATTTGGTGCCAAAGTGATTTTGGCTAATCACTAGTATATTTGAACATTAAAAATAAATTTAGATAATTTATATTTTATTCCCTACTACCTAAAACACACTTGATCTTCCTAAGTACAAGCCATTCTATTCTAAAATTTTGAAACATACCCTCTTAGCACTTGGAGATGTGATGAGATGGATGCCCACAACCTCAATTACAGCTCTTCAAATCACTATACCCATTCTGCGCACGGAAAATAAAATCGTACGTTGAGTAAAAACTCAATGGTATTTCTATAATTTGAATATTTAAAAATAATATAATATAATATAATATAATATAATATAATATAATATAATAGGCAAATTAAATTATAAAGACATATTTATGTCTAGTATCATAACTATCATTTTCAATTATTAAACAATATCCTAATTCACACAATTACTATATAAATGGTCATTCATATATTAAACCATATTTATTCGTATAATGACATTAGTCATACAATACTCAATTCATGTATACATCATTATATATCATACTCAATTATCTCAAAAATCGAATTTAACATACATTCATTTATAACATATTCAATCTTTATCATTTGCTATCCCGATGGCTTTTCACAATATGAACACAAATCAGTTCAACAAAGGCACTATCCATTCCATATTTAATTCATGAGTATTTAACTCATGTATCCCATGTATTTACAATACATATCACATTTTATTTTCAATTCACTATATCAATTTCATTTCTCATACTTTCAGCCATACGATTAATCAAATTTATTCAATTCACTCATTTTGATTATTCACCTTATTAACAAACCCGGATCTTGGTGGATACACAGGTTCCAACCAAACACACCAGTATGGCACATTGTGCCTAAAATGGTACTCAGTACCTGATCAATATATCAGAAATAGTATACGACACATAAAGTGTTTGAAACGACACATGTGGTGCCTAATACGAAACATATAGTGCCTGATCGGCAAAGCCAATAAATCCCTGTACTCTTCCAATCCTATGGCATGCCAACTATATCCGACTCAGCCCGACTAGTTAATAGGGTTTCTGATTCACTTTCAAAACAATCATTATTTAATGTCCACATTCAGTTTCAATTTGTTCACCCTTCACATTTCAATTTCACTTCAATCACAACTTCTCATACTTTCAATTCAATATCACAATAACTCATTTAATTCAATACAATCACTTCTATTTTCCAATCAATATATATATCTACCAATTCAATCCATTTCAATCAACTATCAAATATAAATCACTCACCTCAACACTTACCATATACATTAAATAAAAATTATAACAATTAATAACTAGATTCGGGTTATAGAAATACAAACCATAATTTCCGAGCTACCCCTAGTTAACTTTATATTTTTTCCTTCTTAGCCGAGGTCTCTTGCACCACGTTAGCTACGAAAATTAAAAAATTAAAAATCATCAATACAACACAGTTTCACTTTGAATATTTCATTTTTATTCAACTTTTGCCTAATTTCCAATTTAGTCCCTAAACCAAGACTAACTTTATTTCTTCGCAAATAATCTGAAACACCCCAAACCCGCCCACAAGCCCTGACCGGATCTGGTATGTTTCTCGAGTAAAACTTCAATTAAATCTCGTTTTGTTTTATAAGAAAATATGATGGTTTCGTATAAAATAGATATACGTAGTGGTCGCGTTGAAAAAAAATCGTGTTGTTAAATAAGTTTGTATCTTATTAAAACGTTATCTTTATGATTTTAGAAAAATTTAGAAGTTAAAAGAAAACCAAATTTAGAACTTAATATTAAGTTGAAAACCATAGGTATTTAGGTGTCAAAACAATTTAATTCGGTTATTGAAAATATTTAATCATTTAGTTGTAGTTGGTCGTAGCAGAATAAAAATTTAAAACGTATAAATAACACAGCTAATGGTGGCCTTATTACAAAAACATAACCCAAAATAAATCCCGAAAATAAAAGAAAACGTAGTAGGTTTAATTAAAAGGAAAACAGAAATACTGAGTTGAGCAATGGCCACCACGTAGTCCTCGCTGACCCGATCCATCACGCTAAGCGTCACCTGAAAAAGATATCCCACGAGGGGTGAGTCAATAGACTCAATGTGTAACAGTACACTAAAAACCCAATCGATCATAGCAACAAAGCCCATTTAAATCATATTTAGCCATAAGCCCATAATATAGCAAATCAGATAATAACCGATTAAATCACATGTACATATAAAATGAAATGCAATCCCGAGCCCACCTAGATATCCATATGCTACACACCACCCGTACCTGCCAATCACACCGTGGGGATTACTAAATCGACCCTCCATCCGCTACACACCATCGAAGGTAGTCGTTGCAGTCAACTGCACATCGCCCTTATAAATTGTGGCATGGCCAGCAAATAATTGTGACAGAGTCACCGGATTCATAATATGTGACCGAAGTCACCGGATTCATAATATGTAACCGAAGTCACCGGATTCATAATATGTGACCGAAGTAATCAGATAATGTGGTAAAAACCACCGGAACACTTCCCCTTTATCAATAGCACCCATATGCCCATGCAATAATCATATTATTTCGATATCATGCCATATACCCCCAAAATCATAACGGAATCATACACATTTCATATTCATGCTTATAGCATTATTAACGAAGTATTAGGGGGTTAACGTACCTGAATATCATGTACCACTGAATGGTACCCGCAACCATTATCATACATATTTCTTATTAACACATGGTTATCAATAATATTATTAATCTATCAAAAATTTAGTGTAGGCTACACACCTTGTAAACACGAAGAACGACAGAATACTCAAGATTTTAGGCTTTTGCTTACAACGCCAACAGCACCTACATAACACTATATGAGAAATCGCTTTTCACTAAAAAGATATGGCCTTTGGCCGAATATCATTATCTCCTTACCTTACTCGATTAAATCTCAAAAACTGTCACTTGCCTATGGAGTTTGTCGAAATCCTATATGATATATGTTAGATTCAATTCTAACATAATGAATAAAAGTAAGTGGCCTTTGGCCTAAAGTCATACTTGCTTACCTTGGATATCCAAATCCCGAATGATCTCCCCTTAACGATGGCTACAAAAGAATCTCGAAATCCTCCTTCAAGGTTCAGCCAAAAAGACTAGGAGGATTAAAGTCTTGATTTTCGACAATCAAAGAAAGATAAAGGAAAAGAGATCAGCCTAGAAGAGATCCTTACTGAAAAAGAATGACCAAAACGCAAATGGTCAAAAACTTCAAGGAAATCAACAAGAAGAACGGTTCAGATGAGAAAGATGATAGGCTTTTGGTGCTTAGGAGCAATCGGTTTCAATGGGTGACAAAGAGGTGGAACTTTCGGCTTTAGGAGAGAATAGCAAGGGGTTATAGATTCGGCTAGAAGAACAATTGGCTAAAGTCAAATGTTCTTGGCTTTTGATGAATTATGAAAAGAAGAAATGAAGGGAATGGAGTGTGATGCGAGTTGGCTTGATGACAAGAGGGAGATTTGGTTTTAACAAAAGAGAAGAGAGGGATAGGAGGTTTAAGGTGTTGCGGCAATGGTGGAATTAGGAGAGAGAGGTTTCGGCCTTAGCAAGGTAAAAGAGAAGAAGATGCACAAATGGTTTCGGCTTTAGGTCAAGAAAGAAAATAATGCACAAGTTACCTCCTATTTCGGTTTCCAAAAGAAAAACACACAAGCTTTCTAGACAACGAAATTGCACAAAAAGAATGCCCAAACCTCACTATGCATATTCGGTCAAGAGGAAAAAAAATGAGAAGAGAAAGAAAAAAAAATATTTTTGAAAGAGCAAAATGACCAAAATGAAAATTCTCTCAAGCTACTAACTTTTCCAAAACTAACCACCAAAATTCAGCTCCCCCCATTTGTCCATAATGCCGTCCAAGTTCATGGTCAAAATGGCCATGAAATAATTTCCAAAACATCCACCTTGATACATGTCTTGTAATCCTCTACTTTCCCAAAGTTTAAGAAATTCTATCCCCAAAATCAAGCTATTCTATCCCTTATTTCATGCTTACCAAAACCTTAAGCCTTCTTGCCATAAAAATTTAGTCCATCTTATCCATATTTGATGCTTGGCCGACACATGCTAGGAAAAATCAAAAATAAAAGCTCCCAATTTGCATGCTAGGAGATTCGAACCTCTTCCTTTAAGTCCAACTTATGGCGCCATCACCACTTTACCAATTACTCATCTTATGCCATCTTTTATCACTTAATTAACTTAACCTTTAAGGTCACCTGATTCCTCCACAATAAAGTACTCTTTACTAAAATTTATTCTAATTCCAAGTAAACCCGAGCTAACACAAACAGCATAATGATACTCAAATTTTTAGGATGTTACAATTCTACCCCCTAAAAAAAATTTCGTTCTCAAAATTACCTGGCTAGAACAAGTGAGGGTAATGATGTCGCATTGCCTCTTCCGGCTCCCACGAAGCCTCTTCCGATCCATGGTTACGCCATAACCCTTTGACAAGAGGAACTGACTTTCTCCGTAACACCTTCACATCCCACTCCAGAATCTGAATCGGCTCCTCCTCATAGGACAAATCTGGTCTTAATTCCACCTCCTCAACTGGCACTACATGAGATGGATCCGACCGGTAACAACGTAGCATCAAAACATGGAACACATCATGCATCTACTTCAACTCTGAAGGCAACTCTAATTGATATGCCACTGGTGCAACCCGCTTCAAAACCCGATAAGGTCCTATAAACCTAGGACTTAACTTTCCTTTGCGACCAAATCTCATTACCTTCTTCCATGGCGACACTTTAAGAAATACTTGATCAACAAACTCTATTTCCTTCTGCTTAAGATCTATGTATGACTTTTGTTTGTCAGATGCTTCCTTTAACCGAGCCCGAATTACCTTAACCTTTTCTTCGATTCCGCCACAATCTCTGGATCCAAAAGATGACGTTCCCTCAATTCTGTCCAACACGTAAGAGTGACACTTCCGCTCATACTGAGACTTCATACGGTGCCATCCGAATACTTGCTTGGTATCTTGTTGTGTGCAAACTCACTAAAGGCAAAAACTCTTCCCAGCTTCCTCTGAAGTCTATCACACAGCCCTTCAACATATCCTCTAACACTTGGATTACTAGCTCAGACTGACCGTCCGACTGTGGATGAAATGCCGTACTGAAGTCTAACCTGGTGCCCAAAGCCTGATGTAATGCTTTCCAAAATCGAGACGTAAACCTCGGATCCCTATCCGAAATAATCGACACCGGCAATCCATGCAACCTCACAATCTCTGCCACATACAACTTCGCCAACTTTTGTAAAGAGAAATCAACCCTCACTAGAATGAAATGTGCATATTTTGTCAATCGATCCACTATCACCCATACCGAGTCTTTCTTAGTAGGCGTAAGGGGAAGCCCACTAACAAAGTCCATGGTGATTCTCTCCCACTTCCACTGTGGAATCTTTATCGGCTGAAGCAACCCCGACGGTACTTGATGTTCAGCCTTGACTTGCTGACACGTTAAGCACTTCCCTACAAATTCTGTAACTTTCCGCTTAAGACCAGGCCACCAAAACTGATCCTGTAAATCTCGATGTAACTTATTACCTCCAGGATGCATCGCATAAGGGCTACTATGCAATTCCTGAAGAATTCTTCGCCTAAGTTTTTCATCCTTCGGCATACAGACCTTACCTTTGAAACACAACACTCCGTCACTATTAACACCATAATCTTCCAACTTTCCATTGTGCACTTGCCGTAGCTTAGCACTTAGATCATCGTCTACCAATTGTCTTTCTTTCACCTGACTCAACCATGACGACTTTACTTGTAATTTTGCCAGCAAGCTTCCGTCGTCATAAAGACTAAGATGTGCAAACATCACTTTCAAATCTGACACTACTTTTCGACTTAGAGCGTCTGCCACTACATTCACCTTGCCCGGGTGATACTCTATAGAACAATCGTAGTCTTTCAACAACTCCACCCACCTTCGTTGTCTCAGATTCAGCTCCTTCTGAGTCAGTAGATACTTAAGACTCTTGTGGTCCGTATAAATCATTGACCTTTCTCCATACAAATAATGCCTCTACACCTTAAGAGCAAAGACTACTGCTGCCAACTCCAAGTCATACGTCGGATAGTTAACCTCATGTGGCCTTAATTGCCAGAGACGCATAAGCAACTACCTTCCCGTCTTGCATCAGAACACATACTAATCCTATGTGAGAAGCATCACAATATACCATAAAATCCTTCCCTGCCTCAGGCTGAATCAAAATCGGAGCTTCTGTCAAAATCTTCTTAAGCCTCTCGAAACTCTTCTGCTACTTATCTATCCATACGAAAGGTACCTCCTTTCTCAACAATTTCGTTCAAGGTACCACTATCAATGAGAATCCTTTGACGAATCTTCTGTAGTAACTTGCTAACCCCAAGAAACTGCGAACCTCAGCTACAGACTTAGGTGGTTTCTAATCTAACACTGCCTCAATCTTCCAAGGATCCACCCTTATCCCTTTCGCAGACACCATATGCCCTAAGAACGCAACCTCCTTCAGCCAAAATTCACACTTGCTGAATTTGGCATAAAGCTTCTTCTCCCTTAACACTTGCAACACTATCCGAAGATGCTCCTCATGCTCTACCTCAGACTTGGAATACACTAGAATGTCGTCTATAAACATAATGACAAACTGATCCAAGTAGGGTTGGAAAACCCGATTCATTATATCCATGAACACAGCTGGGGCGTTCGTCAATCCGAACGGCATTACTAAAAACTCATAATGCCCATACCTTATCCGAAAAGCTGTCTTATGGATATACACTTCCTTCACCTTAAGCTGATGATATCCCGACCTTAGATCTATCTTTAAGAATACCGCCACTCCCTTAAGCTGATCGAACAAGTCGTCTATCCTTGGCAAAGGATACTTGTTCTTGATGGTCAGCTTATTCAACTGTCGGTAATCTATACACATTCGCATCGTTTAGTCCTTCTTCTTCACGAATAAGACCGGTATGGAACACCGATAAACCCACGATCAAGTAGCTCCTAGATCTGAGCCTTGAGCTCAACCAACTCCTTTGGTGCCATTCTATACGGAGCGATAAATACTGGCGCCGCTCCAGGCAATAAATCAATCCCAAATTCCACCTCTCGATCCGGAGGCAATCCTGGAAGTTCTTCCAGAAAAACATCTACAAATTCTCTTACAGATCTGACCCCTTCAACAGTTGCCTCCTTAGCCTCCAAGGCACTGACCAACATCAGAAAAGCCATACACCCCTTTCTGACCATCTTCTCTGCCTTAAGGGCAGATACTACATTCGATAAGTAATTCCGTCTCTCGCCCATCACTACCACTTCCTTATCGTCAGAGGTTCTCAATGACATGCGCTTAGCAGCACAATCTACATTCGCACGATACTTCACTAACCAATCCATGCCTAAGATTAGATCAAATTCCCCGAATGGCAACTCCATTAAGTCAGCTGGAAACTACATCCTTTGAACTTCTAAAGTCACTTCCTTAAAGAGCTTATCTATTACTACAGTCTGCCCTAAAGGACAAAGTACAGTCATCTTCCTAGGTACAGTCTCAGAAGTCACATGCAGAGCTCTAGATACTTCACTAGCGATGTATGAATGAGTTGACCCTATATCTTTCAAAGCAATAAAGCGTATTCTAGAGATCAGAAACATACTCGTGATAACATCAAGTGCATCACTATCCTCCCTGCGATGAACTGCATATACTAGACCTGGCTGCCTAGCCTCAGAGTTACCACCACCTCTGCCTGAAGTTCCGCGACCTCTACCAGAACCATTACCTCTACCATTTGGACCACGAACCCTTGACGACTGCTGTCCACCTCTGCCAACCTAATTAAAACCCTAACCTGCTGGGCAGTTCCTATCTGTATCCATCGGACAATCCTTAATCATATGATCCTTGGACCCGCACTTAAAACAACCCCCTGTCTTTTTCTAACATTCTCCCAGGTGCATCTTTCCACACTGAGCACAAGTACAGTCTTCTTGTCCTCCAGTAGCAACTGTTGACCTCATGACCCATCAACTCTAGGTCTCTTTGAAAATTCCGGATGACCACAAGACCTATAACTCCTCTTATTCTTATTCGACCTCTGTCACGGTTCGCCTCTCGGTCCGCTTAACTTCTTCACTATTCGCGCTTCTATCCACTAAGACGCAAAGTCCCTCTCTCGATCTTGAGCAATCAACACTCGTAGCTCATCTCTCACCCATCCTCGAATCGACACACCACTCGAATCGTGTGCTATAATCCCTCTAGCATACCGACTTAACCGTAAAAACTCTGCTTCATACTCCGCTACCAACTTACATCCTTGCACTAGATTTAGGAACGCCTTTCTCTACGAGTCTATGTAGCTAGCTCCAACGTATTTCCCTTCAAACTTAACCTTAAAATACCCCCAATCCACTCGATCCATGAGGATACTCTCTTTGACAAAGAGCCACCACCGGTAGGCCTCATCTCAAGCAAATAAACAAAGACCTTTCACTTTTCCTCAACAAAGGCAGTCCAAATCGTCCATGATCCTCTCGACCGCCTCTCACCAAGATTCGCTACATTGAGCAACCCCAAATACTCCCTAAAACCTCGACTCGTTTGATCTAAGTCTCTCGACTCTCGACTTTTGAGCCCCATTTCCCATACTAGCTCCTGCTACTCGCTTCTAGAACTCACAAGATAGCACTGCGATCATCAAGTCATCTCCTCCGTTTGCTCTTGAAATTCCACCCCAACAGTCGATGGTGAAGCTTCATTTTCGAAACCCTGACCAGACCTAACTGGTTCCGACACAGCCATTCTACCTCTACCTCTAACTCTGCCGCTTCATTTTCAAAATTTTTGAAATAATCCCAGATTTGTAAAATTACCAAAATACCCCCGAGTTGGAAAATTACAAAAGTACCCTTATTTTGTAAAATCACCTAGAACCATATTTTGAAAAATTACGAAAATACCCTATAGGTTAAAATTACGAAAATACCCTTGGGTAGTGAAATGACGAAAATACCCTTAGGTGATGGATGCTATTTGTATGTTGGTGTGTATGGATGTTGAATGTGTATGGTTCTTAGAATTAAGAAGATTGAAACTTGTAGATAGGTTTGAATTCGAAAGAACTACTTTTAAAACTATTATTCATAAGATTGTTCGTGGTTAATCAGTGGAAGAAAACTAATAATTCATAAAATTTTAATCAGATAAACGCGAATCGGTAGTATTAGTATAAGGGGACGAAGACGCTCTAGAAGCGAATAATGGTGCGTATCCTACCATAGTATACTAAGTGTTTATTTGGCTTTGGAATTAGAGTGCGCAGTGAAAGCATAGTGATGAGACTTGGGTAGTACGATTACTAGTTAGTCAAAAATTTCGAGGATAAAATTTCTTTAAGGAGGGTAGATTTGTAACATCCTGAAATTAGGCCTAGTAGAATTGGGCCCAATAGGCCTTGAGAATGGGAACGTTTAAACTTTTTGAGATGCATGTAGCACTTAGAATGTTATGGTAAGGTATTAATGGGCTTGTGCATTTATGTGAAATGTTATGTTTAATATGTTAATTTGAGGTTCAGTTGGGCCCAAAGAATTGGGTCAAAATTTTGGCAGCCAAGGTGAGCTAAGGGGGGACAGCACAAGGCTATAATTTAAGGATTATTTTTGTTTAATTAATGAGGATAATAAGCTGATAAAATAAAGGAGGGATTGGTGCAAATGTGGCCTCTTATGGATGAGTGTTTTGATAGGGATAAGGGATAGAAAGATAGAGGAGAAAAGATAGGAGTTATCTTCTAAGTACAGAGTTGGCCGAAATTCCCTATAAATAGGGGGTACCTCTTCAATTCCGGCATTTTGAACCCCATTCTCTTCTCTCATCTTCTGTGCCAAAATTCTCAGTTCTTCTTGGTAATCTCTTTCTTTTGATTTCTTACGAAAGTCGAAACCCTAAGTATTCTTTCTCTCCACTTTCTTTTCACTTTCCTTCTAAGCCGAAACACTTCACTCAGTTTTTCTAAAAGCCGAAAATGCATCAGTTCATCTTTTCTTAGATTTTCATAAAAGCCAAAATCGCTAGATCCCATCTCTTGTGGTTGTCGAATCCTCTATAATGGAGTCTGCTTGTGCCGGAATCTAAAGGAAACAATAGGTAAGTGTTGATCTTGGGATTTCAATGTTCTTTCGACTTTTCAAAGTCCTTAGCCGAATGGCTATTAGAAACTAATCTCTTATTTCACACTTCTTTTCGGCATTCTAGGATTTGAAGAAGGAGGCCAATCGCATAGATCTCTAAGTTATAGAATCGTGTTACTTTCGGATTTCAAGGTAAGAGGATTTATTTATTTATATATATAAAATCGGGTAGAATACTAACCATGGCCGAATATAGGAGAGGGCATATTTTCACATTTTTTGGCTTTTAAGCAAAGTTATAGATTGAGGATAATAGATCCGGATATCAAGGACATCGACTAAGAATATTGGATTTCACGATATCAGGTGTGTAACACTCCCCCACCGTCTAGATCTGATTAATAATAAATGTATATATATGTATATGTGTTCACAAGATTTATATGTTACATTAAAAGCTAAAATCTCGGATTTAAACGATGGACCCCCAGGTTAGTAAATAATCTGACTATATGTTCCAAGTAAACTGTTGTACATGTTTTAAATTATTGTGCATGTTGCATGGGTTGGGTGATGAAAGGAGGAAGTTATAGGTACATGTATATGAGTAACGGTTTTACTGTGAACTCTTGTAGTGGCTAATGCCGTGAATCTATTATATGAGCTTCGCCATTATATGTTATAAGGGCTTCGCCAATATATGTTGATAAGCGACATGGTCGCCATCTTGGAAATAATGATGTGGGTTGATTGTAGAAATCCCCAATGGTGTGTTGGTTGGTACGGGGGCATGTAGCGAATGGAAACCTAGGCAATTGGGATGGGTTTTGCATATTATATGTTTCCATGTAAATGAAATTATTATTATGTTTAATGAGACCCAAGTCTAGTGGTGCATGAGAGTTGCACACTGAGTCTCGCGACTCACCCCCTTTAAATTAACCTTTCAGGTGACGATTAGTGCATCGGACCGGGCCGGAGTGAAGCGCAAGGTGGCCATGCAAAAGAAGGTGGATCCGGCGACAAGTTCCCCATATTAGTTTTTTTTTAAAGTATTTTATATTATGGGTTTAAACTACGTTGTAATAAGGCCATGGGCCATTAGTTTACATTTTTGTTTTATTTTGGGCCTTTATTATTTATTCTCGTTTTAATTTTTTTTAAGGACATGTAATCTAGTTTTGGTTTTTTGCTTATTAAGGCACAATTTATGTAATTCCTATTTGGGTTTTTGTCGACACGATTGGTTTTCCTAAAGTTTTCTTAGTGACATACCAGATCCGGTAGTAGTGTTTGGGCTGGGTTTGGGGTGTTACAAATTGGTATCAGAGCCCAGTTCAAAACTCAGCTTTGGGATTTTGGGCCCAAAAGATTTTCTAAAAATGGGTTTTCAAAACATGGATTTTTATTAGTAAAGGTTTATTAGCTCAGCATGGCACCTGCGTCTCCGGCCCAAGTCTGCCAGGTAAGTACTCCGAGCCATTGTGTGATATTTATATATGTGGGCTTAGTGGGCCTAGTGGGACGTAGACTAAGCTAGAATTAGAACTTGATGGACTCTAGGCTTAGCTTAAACCACTTCTTAAAATTCATAAAACTTAATTTCACTGAACAAACCCGTTAACGAGCCGCAAGGCTAGGGTGTGGTAACCGTCATACGCATGTCTAGGAAGGATCCGGAAGAGCCTGGTATTTAAGCAGTCCTAGTGACTCACCTCCTCTTCACATGAATCTCACCTGGTGCATAGTGATTGTTCACTTTAGCCATGATAGGGTGTAGTAATAGGCATATGCATGTCTAGGAGTGGATTCAGGGAAAGCTTGGTACTTAAGCAGTTCTAGTGACTCACCTCCTTTCCACTCGAATCCTACAGTGCGTAGTGACTATTCACCCTAGTTACTGAGTGCGTGTTGATGAGCCAAAACTACAATTAAAACTCGAAAGGGACCAGCCACCTGTTTTTCTCACAAAAATTTTTAAAATATCTTTATTTTGAAAAAAATACTTATGATTTGTAGAAATACCCCGATTTTCAAAGTCAACAGAACCTTTCCATAAAAAACAAAAACAACAACAACAACATCAAAATATCCTTGAATTATAAAATTACCAAATTACCCCTAAGTTATAAATGACCAAAATACCCCTGATTGGCAAAATTACTAAAGCACCCCCAAATTTTTAAAATTTTTGAAATAACCCCAGATTTGCAAAATTACCAAAATACCCTCGAGTTGGAAAATTACAAAAATACCCTTATTTTGTAAAATACCTGGAACCATATTTTGGAAAATTACAAAAATACCCTTGTAGGTTAAAATTACGAAAATACCCTTAGGTAGTGAAATGACGAAATACCCTTAGGTGATGGATTCTATTTGTATGTTGGTGTGTATGGATGTTGAATGTACATGGTTCCTAGAATTAAGAAGACTGAAACTTGTAGATAGGTTTGAATTCGAAAGAACTACTTTTAAAACTATTATTCATAAGACTGTTCGTGGTTAATCAGTGGAAGAAAACTAATAACTCATAAAATTCTTAATCAGATAAACGCGAATCGATAGTATTAGTACAAGGGGACGAAGACGCTCCAAAAGCGAATAATGGTGCGTATCCTACCATAGTATACTAAGTGTTTATTTGGTTTTGGAATTAGAGTCTTGTGAAAGCATAGTGATGAGACTTGGGTAAGACGATTACTAGTTAGTTAGAAATTTCGAGGATGAAATTTCTTTAAGGAGGGTAGATTTATAACATCCCAAAATTGGGCCTAGTAGAATTGGGCCCAATAGGCCTTGAGAATGGGAACGTTTAAAATTTTTGAGATGCATGTAGCACTTAGAATGTTATGGTAAGGTATTAATGGGCTTGCATTTATGTGAAATGTTATGTTTAATATGTTAATTTGAGGTTCATTGGGCCCAAAGAATTAGGTCAAAATTTCACAACCAAGGTGAGCTAAGGGGGACAACACAAGGCTATAATTTAAGGATTATTTTGTTTAATTAATGAGGATAATAAGTCGATAAAATAAAGGAGAGTTGGTGCAAATGTGGCCTCTTATGGATGAGTGTTTTGATAGAGATAAGGGATAGAAGGATAGAGGAGAAAAGATAGGAGTTATCTTCGAGTACGAGTTGGTCAAATTCCTATAAATAGGGGTACCTCTTCAATTCGGCATTTTGAACCCCATTCTCTTCTCTCATCTTCTGTGCCGAAATTCTCAGTTCTTCTTGGTAATCTCTTTCTTTTGATTTCTTCGAAAGTCGAAACCCCTAAGTATTCTTTCTCTCCACTTTCTTTTCACTTTCCTTCTAAGTCAAACACTTCACTCGCTTTTTTAAAAGCCAAAATGCATCAGTTCATCTTTTACGAGATTTTCATAAAAGCCACAATCGCTAGATCTCATCTCTTGTGGTTGTCGAATCCTCTTTAATGGAGTCTGCTTGTGCCAGAATCTAAAGAAAACAATAGGTAAGTGTTGATTTCGGGATTTCAATGTTCTTTCAATTTTTCAAAGTCCTTAGCCGAATGGCTATTAGAAACTAATCTCTTATTTCACACTTCTTTTGGCATTTGGATTTGAAGAAGGAGGCCAATCGCATAGATCTCTAAGTTATAGAATCGTGTTACTTTCGGATTTCAAGGTAAGAGGATTTGTTTATTTATATATATAAAATCGGTAGAATACTAACCATGGCGAATATAGGAGAGGGCATATTTTCACAGTTTTTCGGCTTTTAAGCAAAGTTATAGATTGAGGATAATAGATCCGGATATCAAGGACATCGACTAAGAATATTGGATTTCGCGATATCAGGTGTGTAA
Organism: Gossypium rotundifolium; assembly: GCA_025506655.1. Lineage (NCBI taxonomy): Eukaryota > Viridiplantae > Streptophyta > Magnoliopsida > Malvales > Malvaceae > Gossypium > Gossypium rotundifolium. Next base: position 151,171,758 of record CP106728.1, read on the forward strand.
CACTCCCCCACCGTCTAGATCTGATTAATAATAAATGTATATATATATGTATATGTGTTCACAAGATTTATATGTTACAGTAAAAGCTGAAATCTCAGATTTAAACAACGGACCCCCAGGTTAGTAAATAATCTGACTATATGTTCCAAGTAAACTGCTGTACATGTTTTAAATTATTGTGCATGTTGCATGGGTTGGGTGATGAAAGCAGGAAGTTATATGTACATGTATATGAGTAACAATTTTTACCGTGAACTACTGTAGTGGCTAATGCCGTGAATCATTATATGAGCTTCGCCATTATATGTTATAAGGGCTTCAGCCAATATATGTTGATGAGCAGCATGACTGCCATCTTGGAGAGTAGCGGTGTGGGTTGATTGTAGAATCCCCAATGGTATGTTGGTTGGTACGGGGGCGTGTAGCGAATAGAAACCTAGGCAAGTGGGTTGGGTTTTGCATATTATATGTTTCCATCTAAATGAAATTATTATTATGTTTAATGAGGCCCAAGTCTAGTGGTTCATGAGAGTTGCACACTGAGTCTCGCGACTCACCCCCTTTAAACTAACCTTTCAGGTGACGATTAGTGCATCGGACCGGGCCGGAGTGAAGCGCAAGTTGGCCATGCAAAAGAAGGTGGATCCGGCGACAAGTTCCCCATATTAGTTTTTTTTAAAGTATTTTATATTATGGGTTTAAACCACGTTGTAATAAGGCCATGGGCCATTAGTTTACATTTTTGTTTTATTATGGGCCTTTATTATTTATTCTCATTTTAATTTTTTTTAAGAACATGTAATCTAGTTTTGGGCTTTTGCTTATTAAGGCACAATTTATGTAATTCCTATTTGGGTTTTTGTCGACACGATTGGTTTTCCTAAAGTTTTCTTAGTGACATACTAGATCCGGTAGTAGTGTTTGGGCCGGGTTTGGGGTGTTACAGTCAACATACACATATAAATTAAAAGAACTTACCTGGCGGACCTGGGCCGAGAACCCGGGTGCCATGCTTCTATAAAACCATTTTAACCAAAAATTTTCAAAAAGTCATTTGGGGCTTTGAAACCATTGTGGGCTTCAAAAACCAAGGCCGAGTGTTTAAAAATGGGCTCTGATACCAAGTTGAAACACCCCAAACTCGGCCCACAAGCCCTGATCGGATCTGGTATGTTCCTCGAGTAAAACTTCAATTAAATCTCATTTTATTTTATAAGAAAATATGATGGTTTCGTATAAAATAGATCTACTTAGTGGTTGCGTTGAAAAAAAATCGTGTTGTTAAATAAGTTTGTATCTTATTAAAACGTTATCTTTATGATTTTAGAAAAAATTAGAAGTTAAAAGAAAACCAAATTTAGAACTTAATATTAAGTTAAAAACCATAGGTATTTAGGTGACAAAACAATTTAATTCGGTTATTGAAAATATTTAATCATTTAGTTGTAGTTGGTCGTAGCAGAATAAAAATTTAAAACGTATAAATAACACAGCTAATGGTGGCTTTATTACAAAAACTTAACCCAAAATAAATCCCGAATAATAAAAGAAAATGTAGTAGGTTTAATTAAAAGGAAAACAGAAATATTGAGTTGAGCAATGGCCACCACATAGTCCTCGCTGACCCGATCCATCACGCTAAGCATCACCTAAAAAAGATATCCCACGAGGGGTGAGTCAACAGACTCAATGTGTAACAGTACACTAAAAACCCAATCGATCATAGCAATAAAGCCCATTTAAATCACATTTAGCCATAAGCCCATAATATAGCAAATCAAATAATAACCGATTAAATTACATGTACATATAAAATGAAATGCAATCCCGAGCCCACCTAGATATCCATCGGCTACACACCACCCGTACCTGCCAATCACACCGTGGGGATTACTAAATCGACCCTCCATCCGCTACACACCATCGAAGGCAGTCGCTGTAGTCAACTGCACATCGCCCTTATAAATTCTAGCATGGCCACCAGATAATTGTGACAGAGTCACCGGATTCATAATATGTGACCGAAGTCACCGGATTCATAATATGTAACCGAAGTCACCGGATTCATAATATGTGACCGAAGTCACTGGATAATGTGGTAAAAACCATCGGAACACTTCCCCTTTATCAATATCACCCATATGCCCATACAATAATCATATTATTTCGATATCATGCCATATACCCCCAAAATCATAACGAATCATACACATTTCATATTCATGCTTATAGCATTATTAACGAAGTATTAGGGGGTTAACGTACCTGAATATCATGTACCACTGAATGGTACCCGCAACCATTATCATACATATTTCTTATTAACACATGGTTATCAACAATACTATTAATCTATCAGAAATTTAGTGTAGGCTACACACCTTGTAAACACGAAGAACGATGTATACTCAAGATTTTAGGCTTTTGCTTACAACACCAACAGCACCTACATAACACTATATGAGAAATCGCTTATCACTAAAAAGATATGGCCTTTGGTCAATATCATTATCTCCTTACCTTACTCGATTAAATCCTAAAACCGTCACTTGCCTATGGAGTTTGTCAAGTCCTATATGATATATGTTAGATTCAATTCTAACATAATGAACAAAAGTAAGTGGCCTTCGGCCTAAAGTCATACTTGCTTACCTTGGATATTCAAATCGAATGATCTCCCCTTAACGACGGCTACAAAAGAATCCTGAAATCCTCCTTCAAGGTCCGGCCAAAAAGATTAGGAGGATTAGAGTCTTGATTTTTGACAATCAAAGAAAGATAAAGGAAAAGAGATCAGCCTAGAAGAGATCCTTATCGAAAAAGAATGACCAAAACGCAAATGGTCAAAAACTTCAAGGAAATCGACAAGAAGAACCTGAAGTAGAGAAATCGGTTCAGATGAGAAAGATGATAGGCTTTTGGTGCTTAGGAGCAATCGGTTTCAATGGGTGACAAAGAAGTGGAACTTTCGGCTTTAGGAGAGAATAGCAAGGGGTTATAGATTCAGCTTGAAGAACAATCGGCTAAGTCAAATATTCTTGGCTTTTGATGAATTATGAATAGAAGAAATGAAGGGAATGGACTATGATGCGAGTTGGCTTGATGACAAGAGGGAGATTCGGTTTAAACAAAAGAGAAGAGAGGGATGGGAGCTTTAAGGTGTTGCGGCAATGGTGGAATTAGGAGAGAGAAGTTTCGGCCTTAGCAAGGTAAAAGAGAAGAAGATGCACAAATGGTTTCGGCTTTAGGTCAAGAAAGAAAATAATGCACAAGTGATCTCCTATTTCGGTTTCCAAAAGAAAAACACACAAGCTTTCTAGACAACGAAATTGCACAAAAACAATGCCCAAACCTCACTATGCATATTCGGTCAAGAGGAAAAAAAATGAGAGAATAAAGAAAAAAAAATATTTTTAAAAGAGCAAAATGACCAAAATGAAAATTCTCTCAAGCTACTAACTTTTCCAAAACTAACCACCAAAATTTGGCTCCCCCGCTTTGTCCATAATGCCGTCCAAGTTCATGGTCAAAATGGCCATGAAATAATTTCCAAAACATCCACCTTGATACATGCTTTGTAATCCTCTACTTTCCCAAAGTTTAAGAAATTCTATCCCCAAAATCAAGCTATTCTATCCCTTATTTCATGCTTACCAAAACCTTAAGTCTTCTTGCCATAAAAATTTAGTCCATCTTATCCATATTTGATGCTTGGCACACATGCTAGGAAAAACCAAAAATAAAAGCTCCCAATTTGCATGCTAGGAGATTCGAACCTCTTCCCTTAAGTCTAACTTATGACGCCATCACCACTTTGCCAATTACTCATCTTATGCCATCTTTTATCACTTAATTAACTTAACCTTCAAGGTCACCTGATTCCTCTACATTAAAGTACTCTTTACTAAAATTTATTCTAATTCCAAGTAAACCCGAGCTAACACAAACAGCATAATGATACTCAAATTTTTAGGATGTTACATAATCTTATATTTTCATAAAAATTCTACTTTAAATTAAATTTAACTCCCTAATTTCACTTAAATCCATAAATTTTGAAATTTTCACAATTATCCCAGTTTTTACAACTTTTACATTTTAGTCTCTTAACTAGTTAATCAAATCAACTAATTTTTCTCAATTAACACTTTATCCAAATATTCTAGGCTATCATACAGCCCTTAATAAAACAAAAATTAATACCAAACCCTAATATTTTAACTATTTTCACAATTTGATACTAACATTAATATTACTTTATAATATCATCATACAACAAATTAAAGCTCTAAACCCACTTGATATTAATAATTTCTTTCAATATATTAATTTAGACAATAAAACGATACATTTCATGCAATTTGGTCATTTTGACATTTTTAAAAATTGCCCCTAAAGTTTTACTTTTATTCAATTTAGTCCCTGAGCCTAAACTTGCAAATTATCCATTTTTAATGTAACCCATGCTAACTAAATATTCATATATATATTTTCCTCCTCCTCCTCTCCATTCCATATCCTTAATATATATATAATTTCACTATTTACTTATATGTTCATTCAAAGTTGTCTACTTGAGTCATTGGCACTAAATTATTTATATCTTGAGCTTCGGAATTCCAAATTAAGATCCGCTTGATGTTTTTGAAACTAGACTAAAATATATTTCTACAATAAAAAATAATAATTTATAATTTATCCAATAAGTACAGTAAAATCTTCAAATTTATCCTTGTTCTACTCTTCGACAGCTTCAACCTTTCCTTACTAAAAATTAATTATCTTTTAGTACGAGATTCAAATGATGTTCCCGCTTGTTTCTCTTGAAACTAGACTCATTAAAAATTTAAACATACAAATTTAAATCACCAAGTATTTTTATAAAATTTTTAATGATTTTCCAAAGTCAAAACAGGGGAACCCGAAATCATTCTGACCTTGTCTCACTAAATTTATTATATCTCATAATTTACAATTCCATTGCTTCCATTGCTTACACCGTTTCTTCTATCAAAAACTAGCCTCAATAAAATTTAATTTAATATTTTATTCAACCTATAATTCGATTTCCATAATTTTTAGTGATTTTTCAAAGTTAGACTACTGTTGCTGTCTAAAACTGTTTTAGTGCAAAATGTTAATTACTGAGTTTATAACACCCTTATTCCCTTTTTCTAAAATATTTCCCATCACTTTCTCTTATTTCCCTTCACTAACATATCAAGAACATAAACCCTTATATAAGAAAACTCTACTATAACATCATTTCCATGCTTTTTCAATAATAACAAACTTAAAAATATATTAAAATCTTGATGTTCTTACCTTATCATGTTGATTTCAATCTTTAACTTGATTTTCTCTCTCCTCCAGCTTTTATTTCTTGAATCTAACTTGATATTCTAGCTCCCCAAAGTCTCCTTATTATTTCTCTCTATTGGTAAGCATGGAAATTCTTTTGATTTCTAGGTGAAAATGGTGAATTTTTTTGGTGGAAGGACTAAATTGTAAAGAAAAGAAAACTTTCTTTCTTTTTTTCTCTTCTCTTCTAACGTGGGTGCATGTATGGAAAAATGAAGAGAATTCTTCATCTTTCCTTCCTTATATACTAAATAAATAATAAAATAATAATAATAATAAATATCTTATTAAAATATTAATAAAATAATATTTATCTAATTAATTAATTTAAAATATCATTAACATAATCATTACATTCTAGAATTCTCTCTTTTACTTAATTGATCATTTTGCCCTTCATGATCTTTTAAAATTTCATCCTTGAGTCATTACTTAATTTGGTAAAATTGTGATTAGTCCCTCATAATTCTTCACCTATTCAATTTGGTCCTAATTCACCCATTTTCCTTAATTTCTAGATCATTCCATCCATAAAATATTTGCACTATTGGTCATTCAACTTTTTCATATTGACACTTTAAACCCCTCAATTTTTGAGTATTTACTCTGGGCAACAAAACTTTTCTCACTTTTACGATTTAATCCTTTCTTGAATTAATATGTCATAATATACTTCTCAATGTTGACATAACTCAAAATTTCCCTTTTGTCAGTTTATTTCTTTATTTTACTATATCAAGATACTATATTACTTTTTTACTGTAGAAAATTTTTGGGTATTACGCATCAGCACGTTCGTAGAGAGGTGGAGACCCGAAACGCACATATTCCATCTTCCATACGGGGAGTGTACCATCACTTTAGAGAACGTGCAATTATAATTGGGGTTACTAGTGCATTCCATCTTTAGGAACAATACTTACCAATTAAAACCCTAAACCCTAATTTATTTTTTAAAAACCTTAAACCCTAATTCATTTTTTCAAAAATCTAATCCTAAACCCTAAAACCCTATCTATAAACTCTAAGCCATAACATACAAATAACCTAAAAATCCTAGAAAAAACACGGGCTAAAGCATGCCTACATCAACACATTTTTGCCATGTCAGCAAAAGCGTTCCCACATCAACACGCTTTTTGTTGACATGACAAAAGCGCTCCCACAAGAATATGCTTTTCTGAAATTTTCTCTTAAAACGTTTCCATGTAAGGGCATATTGAATTTTTTAGTCCATTCTAATAAATAATCTTTGAAATGACTCATTTCTGTAAATATTATTAGAAATAGACCTTTTTAGTAAAATTCCTGATGAAAAGTGCATGTCTCTTTCTTCCACTTTGGTTAGAATCATTTATCTACCCAAAAGAGACAAATACAACCTTGGTCTTGTTTTTAAATTACAAATCTAGTAAAATAAATTACTGCACATTACTGTTTACTTTATATTTTTAAAAATTTAATGATCACGTGTTATATTATTATTCATTAATTGTACAAAAATTATGTTTTGACGATAAATTAAATATTATTTTTATATAAAATAATTAATATTTGTTTATAATTTTTACTATTTTTTATTTCACCTATAATAAAATATAATATTATTATTTATTGACCGGAAATTCATACACTATAATAATGATAATGCCTTAACTTAAATGAAATAATAATAAATATTTTTGTCACACTTATTTAGCTTAAATTTAAATTATGTTATCTCTTTCCTTCCCTGAAATAATAATAATAATAAAAAAGTGAATAATGTACTATGTTCATGCACCAAAAAGCCGTCTTATTAGAAAATACAGATAGAAAGTATTTTTATATATATCCACGATGCACCATTCAGCAAAGAAGACAAAAGAAGAAAATAATAATAGCTGACAAGTGCCGAATACCACGGTAAATCTTTAATATTTTATAGCAGGGCAAGCAAGGAGTGGTGAAGGGATAAGCGAGCAATCTGATTCTGAAACATTGAGATCTAATGGGGGACGAAAACGATCCCAAAAAACCTCATGTTTTAATCTTCCCTTACCCAGCTCAGGGTCACATTAACCCCATACTCCAGTTCGCTAAACGCTTGCTCTCCAAAGGCGTCAAACCCGCCCTTGTTACCACTGTCTTCCTCTCCAACTCCTCTTTTTCCGACCCATCTTCCACCTCTATTGATATCCACACCATCTCCGACGGCTTCGACCAAGGAGGTTATGAACAGGCTGGTAGCTCCGACGCCTACCTCGCAACTTTCTGGTCCGTTGGCCCCAACAGTTTAGCAGAATTAATCAAGAAACTTGGTGAAACTGGTCACCCTGTTGATGCCCTTGTCTATGATGGGTTCTTGCCTTGGGCACTCGATGTCGCAAAGCAGTTTGGGATACCCTCGGCGGTGTTTTTCACTCAATCTTGTGCCGTCAACAGCGTGTATTACCATGTAAGCAAGGGACTTCTTCAGTTGCCACTCCCAGTGCCTGATGTTTCTCTTCCAGGATTGCCCCCGCTTGAAGTTTCAGAGTTACCATCTTTTGTTGCTCTTTATGGATCGTATCCGGCTTGGTTTGATGTGGTTGTTAATCAGTTTTCCAACGTCGATGGAGCTGATTGGGTGTTTTTCAACATCTTTTACGATTTGGAGAAAGAGGTAAATTTTTATATTCTTTCTTTTTAAACACGGTTTTCGGATTGTATTTTTTCTCAAGCTAAATTAGTTTTATAGAAGAAGAGAGGAATTCTCTTTTCGACTCTGACTCTCTCACTTCAGAGTTCAGTCGTTGTTTTTCTTTTTCTTTGAAGCTAGATACTCTGGTTTCAGCCACTCGAATTTTTTATATTTCTTTTTATTTTTTATCAAACAACTGGTATCTTCTTCTGAAAATGCTGACTATTCTTATGTGAATCTCATTGCTAGTATTCAAATAAGTATGAAACTGAATGCTTGCATATTCTTTCGTAGGTTAAATTAAAAAATAAATTGATCTTTTTTATTAAAAATTTTATTAATTTTTATATAGTTGGCGAAATAATTAAATAGGTACACGTGATATGTCATGTATATCTTATGTTAGCATATATACTTGTTTATGAGTCGGGCCATTTAGCTCGACCCAAAAATCTGTCTGAAAAGTAAGAAGATTTGAACAAATATATAATTTTGAAAAATGGGCTTAGAGAAAAAAATAAAGTCAAGTCTCGGGTAAAATCTTTGGGCCTAAGCCTTGCTTGAATTTGTAAAAAAATTGATGCTACTTTTTTACTGTTTTGCCATTATTTTACTATCATTTTGCTATTATAATCCTATTATTTTGTTTTATTATTTAGATATTATATAATTTTTATTTTGTTATTAATTTTTTATTATTTTAAAAGTATTTACTTGTTAAATTACACTGTTATTCAATTAACTTATGCCATATGAATTTGTTCCATCAGGTGGTGGACTGGATGTCAAGATTCTGGAACGTGATGACAGTAGGGCCAACGATTCCATCTATGTACTTAGACAAAAGAATCGAGAATGACAAAGATTACGGTATGAATCTCTTCAAGCCAAATGTTGATGCTTGCATGAGTTGGCTGGGTGGAAAGCCGAAGGACTCAGTGTTGTATGTATCATTTGGAAGCTTTGCATCACTAGGAAATGAGCAAACGACAGAGCTGGCATGCGCATTGAAATCGAGCAGCGTCTACTTCTTGTGGGTCGTCAGGGAAACAGAAATGGCCAAACTGCCAAACAATTTCATAGAAGAGACCTCAGAGAAGGGTTTGGTGGTGGCATGGTGCCCTCAATTGGAGGTGCTGTCGAATGAGGCAGTTGGTTGCTTTCTCACCCACTGTGGCTTTAATTCGACTCTAGAAGCACTGAGTCTCGGAGTTCCGATGCTGGCAATGCCCCAATGGACCGACCAACCCACTAATGCAAAGCATGTGGAGGATGTGTGGAGAATCGGAATAAGGGCTCACCCCAGTGAGAATGGGGTTGTGAGAAGAGAGACCATTGAACGGTGCATAAAAGAATTACTAACGGAAGTTGGAGAAAAAGGCAAAGAGATTAGGAAGAATTCAATCAAGTGGAAGAACTTGGCTAAGAAGGGAATTGATGAAGGTGGAAATTCAGATAAAAACATTAACGAATTTATAGCTAAATTACTCTGAGACTAGTACGTAGGTTGCTTTTGTTTTGTATGGAATAAGTTAGGGTTTAAAGGCAGATGCTGAATAAGAGCAAATTTCTTGAAAATATCACATTTATGAATAATAAGAACAAGAATCCATAATTATAAATTGATCTTACTTTACAATGTAGCATTCCCTTGGTGTAACTAAGGGTGAATGCCTAATTAAGGAGATAAGAAATCTTAGAAATGAATCTAAAGTGTTTCCTCCATGACACTAATCAAATATTCTACTATGAAACAAAAGACACAGACCTAATTAGAAAGTGCATGTAATCTCAACCCTTTATTAAACATACACAACAAGAAATACTCATTGTATCCCGTATCTCTGCACTTATTCTTGTTGATTTATCGAGCAACGATAAGTTCCTCTAGATAACCGACATCACTGGTATCTGAAGGCATTGAAATTTCATCTTCGGTGGTGAAATCGTATCGTTCACCGATAGCTCTTAAGAGTTGGTAGACTTCAAACATGGCAGGCCTCTCCTTGGGAGTTGGCAATACACAATTACAAGCAACTTTAAGAAATTGGAAAAGTTCATTATCAACACCGTTCCCAACCAAGGATGTGTCAATAGCATCATGAAGTTTTCCGTCATCTGATAGCTGTGAAATCCATTCCACAAGACTTCCCTTGAAGGTCTCAGGAGCTTTGGTTATATGGGTAGGTCTTTCACCAGTGACCAACTCAAGAAGGACGACTCCAAAGCTGTAGACGTCTCCTTTTGGAGTGGCCACAAGAGTTCTTGCATATTCAGGGGCAACATAACCTAAATCCCCAAACTCACCATTGACAAAGGTGCTCAGATGGGTATCAACTGGGTTCATGAGCCTGGCAAGACCAAAATCAGATATTTTTGGCTCAAAATCTGCATCTAGTAAGATACACTTAGAGCTTATATTTCGATGAAGTATACGAGGATTGCAGTTGTGGTGGAGCCATGCAAATCCTCTGGCAGCCCCTATACTAATTTTAAGCCTCAAGGACCACTCCATAGCCTGCTTAGCATCATCTACAGGATGCAAGTTATCATTTAGAGTACCATTTGCCATGTATCTGTAAACTAACAGCCTCTCCGTCTTCGCCACACAGAAACCTAAAAGGGGAACTAAGTTACGATGTTTCACATTTCCCAGGGTAGCCATCTCAGACGAAAATTCTTTGTCAGGGTGTTGAGAATTCTGCAACCTCTTAATCAGTAGTGAGGTGCCATCTTCAAGGACTCCTATGTACATGGTCCCTGTTCTTCCTGAACCGATGATATTATTTTTGTGGAAACTGTTTGTGGCCTTCATAAGATCATTTAATCTCATTCTGGAAACCACCTTTTCAAACATGGAAACCTGAAATAATATTAGCTTTTAAGTACATCACATATCAAACCATAATCAAAGAACAATTTTATATGGATGTATTAAATTAGCTTGCCTTAATGCCTTTAGCTCCCTTTAAGCTCTTGGTCCATTTGTTTCCATCTGGATCATCATCCTTCTTCCTCATGACAGATACTTTGCGGTAATAGAAGAAGAGAACAATGGCCGTACCTATTGCAGCAAATGTCACCCCACCAACAGCAGCCCCAGCAATCACTCCAGTCTTCGTGCCCTTGGTAGTTGCCCGACATAGATCCAAAGGCTTCCCACACAGTGCAGGATTACTAGTAAAACTGTCAGCCGAATACGTGGTCGGAAAAACCGGAATTGGCCCTGTCAAGAGATTATAAGCTACAGTAAACGTTTTCATCCTGCCGAGCAAAGTGAGTTCTGGAGGAATCGAACCCGTCAATTTGTTATGGTCAAGGTTCAAGATGTTCAAGAAGCTACAATTTGCAAGGTTTTTCGGGATTTCTCCAGAGAAATTATTAGATGAGAGATCAAGGGAAGTAACGAATGGGATAAGTGTAGCGATATCAGATGGAATTTTTCCATAAAGCTTATTACTTGAAAGATCTAAGCCTGTTATACTTTTGCATTTTATAATGTCTCGAGGGAACACACCCTTGAGTCCCATATCAGAAAGCCTGATATTGATAACCCTGTTCTCATCCGGGTGCCAGCAATCAATCCCTGTAAACCTACAAATGAATCCTTCAGTATTGTTGTTGAAATTCCATGAAGAATTCAAGTAGCCAAAAGGGTCCTCAAACGAATCTTTGATGCCCTTCAAACAATCAATATCCTCCTTAGTAGCAAAGCTCAAAGTACAACCGAGTAATAACAAAACCATAACGCTGACAAGAAGAACAAAAACTCGGCTATGCAACACCATGATCACGAAGAAACCCCTCAAATGGAAACTTAAAATGGTGGATTAAAAGCAACCCACTTGTATAGCTACTAAAAGCTTAACAGATATTAAATGCCAAATCCACTAAACCATACTTCTTTTGACATTTAAACCTGAAACAACTTAACAGAAGGGAAAAAATGGAACCAAGATCAAAATTCACACCAAAACAAGATAAAGGAAAGTATAAAGAACAATAATTCAGCCAAATTCAGAAAGACTAACACAAAAAAGGAGAAAAAGAAAGTTTTACCACGGAGAAACTTAAGCAAACCAGTTGGAGTTGACTACTTGACTTAGATTTTGATGAATATAAAAGCATATAAACAAAACCCAGAAAAATATATATATTAAAAGACGCACCTTAGATTTCTCAAGTTTTAACAGAAGAAGACCAAAGGACAGGCAAAAGGGTAATGGAAACTACAAGGAAACATCCTTCTTTTCCACAGAGAAACTCAGAGGGAAGACCCCAATAGGCAAAGTCTACGTCGTGTTTGAATATTCAAAAGCATAATTGGAATTTTGGTAACACATAATTAAATGTTCTAAAGAGAAAAAAAAGGGACAAATGAAGTGAGATATGTGTTAAAATAGTGTGAACTAAAGACTGAAAATCTGTCTCCTTTTTTTTGTTGGTTTGGGGGGTATTTGATCGGGTCAAACAAGGAATGGGTAATTTAAGTTGTTTGGTTGTTGCTTTTTCCAAGCTATGGAGGGGACGACTGGACTGACCTTAAAAAACGACAAAGACTTTTTAGTATCTTTGCCGACTCCTGAGGGTGAGTGATAACAGTAGAGCTCGCTATTCGTGATTTTCCGTCGTGCTCACATATTTTATTCAATATATAAATTTTATATTTTAATAATTAATTTGAGATGCATATAAATTTTATTACATATGGAAAATATTACGTCAAAAATATATTTATTAAAAAATTATATAAAGATAAATAGATGTTAATAAGGGTAATTTACCAAAAAAAGCCTTTAAATTTCAAAAATTACGAAAATGGGCCAGTTTGTAAAAAATTTACGGAAATAACCATTTCCCCAAAAACGTCACGCCAACGTTTTTGGGAAATCGACTTAGCGCCGCGTTCACTTCAAAGAAAAACGCCCACGAGGCGCCGCTTTTGTCGTGGACAAAACGCGTCCGTGGGCGCGCTTTAGGTCGCTTCTAAAAGCGCCGACGGGACGCGCTTTTGGGTTTAATCGCCTTTGAAATTATTTTGAAGTTTTTGGCTAATAGTCTCTGGCAAGATAATTTTGATGGAACGTTCAACAAATAGTGGCCAAAACGCTTAGCAGTAGGCGATCGTCAAGATAAGTCTTTAAAAGCGCCCCACGTGACGCACTTTTACTACAAGAGTCTCCGCAAAATAATTTTGAGGAGACGTTTCGAACAAACAATGGCAAAAACGCCCAAAGTAGGTGTATCGTCAAGATAGCAGATCGAAAAGCGCCCCACGTGGACGCGCTTTTGCTATAGTAGTCTCCGCAAAATTAGGCTATAAATCACCAAATTTCATTCGAGGTTGTATAAGGAAATTGAGGCAAAAGGAAAAAAATTGAAAATGAGTGAACGATATTAATCTTTGTTATTTACTACGACGGTGAAGTTCGTGACAACGAAAATGGCGTTGTTTTCTTATCGAAAAACACAGTAGAATCGAAGTTTTAATCGAACATCGATTTAGTAGAACTTCGCAAAAGAATTAGGCGTAAAATATTCGAACAACGCCAATGAAAGTTCATTAATATTAAGTATAGATTTTGCACCTCGGTTGATCCGATGAGATATGAGTCGCTCGACATCAAAGGTGCTCGAGCTTTGAGGCAATGGTGGAGACTCATCTTACCAAAGGATCACCCTATATCGAGGTATATGTAGAATTTTCATCTCCAAGTGATCTTTTACGACCTTGACATCTCGCCGCTCGAGGGAATACATGACCCCAAGCCGACACTGTAAGTGGGAGGCAAAACAAAGAAGTGCTCGTGTGCGTAGTAGTATGGAAAACATAACCCCGCACAACACTTCGGTTGGTGGATGGGACATGCATATCCGCTATTGGACGCTCGATGATAGAAATACGTATTGGGGACGTCGTCAACTTCTAGTGGTTGGCAATCCACATACGATTGGAATCTTTACGAAAGATGTTTAAGGAGGGATGATGTACTCCCGACGACATCCACCAGTGAGGGGCCCTCGTTTGTTGCAAGTTATGGAGGGTCGGACGATGAACTCGATGTGGATCCACCTCGGGAGGCAGGGCCCGACGGTGCAAAAGTTGGATTATTTTTGAACCGAGCCCGTTCCAATTGTACCAAGACGTTGAGGGCGGTTCGCACGAAGAAGAAGAAGATCCGCTTATTCGTATGCGCCTCGCTACATGCATAATGTCATCTATCTCAAGATGATGCATTGGAGTTTCTGAACTACCACACCGGACGCTGACCGCATGATTCTTCGTTGATTCGGACCAATTAGAAGTGGGTAACCATTTTCCAACAAGAATACTTTTCTTGTGCATTGAAACAGCTTCAAAGATTAAGAACGAGGTTAATTACAATGTGGTTAAATCAAAGCTCGATAAGTTTGAGGCGAAGTGTGCAAAGGCAAGATGGCACATGTTCATGGAAAATCATGGCGCCATTGAGGAAAAGGACGGGGTTGTGGGAGATAAAAAGTACAAAAGTCCACATACATGTCTTGCTTAAGACAAGACCACTATGTGTTTTGTGATTTCAATAACAAAGAATAATATGTAATGTTGCATTGTTTAGCGATTTCGCTGACAAGTGTAACACAAGATCATCCAAGATGGATTCGCACATGTTGGTGAACTAATAATGCCGACGGTGAAGGTAGATCCCAAGACTATGGTGCCGACTTTAATTGGCGATTCGTAGCCAATTGGGGTACACGCCTCTTTGTAAAGGCTTGGATAGCCAAGTAGAAGGCATTAGAAAAGTTACACGGTGGGTGGGACACTTCATATAATGAAGTGTGGCAAAGGTGTCAGTCTTCGAGAGATATGTCTCAGCAAAGACGACAAACCTTGAAACGGAACTCGCATTACAATGATCGTCTGCTCCGTGGATGCACAGTGTTCAAGCGTCTGTTCTGGACATTTAAGCAATGGCGAGATGCCTTTAAATATTGCAAGCCATTGGTACAAATTAACGGTACCTTTATGTATGGTAGATATACGCATCGACTATTGCTAGCTGTGGCACAAGATGGCTGTGGGAGAATCCTTCCGATTACTTTCGCAATAACATCGAGGGAGTCAGCTGATGACTGGGACTTCTTCCTATCTAGGTTAAGGAGGCATGTTTGCCCCCAACCTGACATATGCGTTATATCAGATCGGGGCCCTGGAATACTTCCCGCAATAGAACGCCAGGGAAGCATGTGGCATCGCACACACCATCGATATTGCTTGAGGCATGTTTCATCCAACTACTATGGGCAATATCAATCTAAAAGACAGAAACAGCAAGTGACCGATATAGGTATGAAATGTCTATTGATATAATGTCATTTGTAATATTCAATTTATTCTCAATTGAAGAGTGGTATGTAATATTCACTATCAACATATATTGGCAGGGTATGAGATCAATAAAGACCGCTTTTCACGATATGCTAGATAGATTTATGCCGATAACGCCAAGGTGCAAGGTACCTATGCAATATTCATTTCGAACAAGGACACAAGCATATGACGGTGGCTCACGATATGGGCATATGACCACAAACCCGCCGAATGCATAAATTTGCTCGAAGGAACCCACATCCGCCGATTACATCGGTTGTGCGAGACATATTTTCTAAGTTAGCGGCACTATTTCAAGAGAGCGGCGAGTTATAGAGGCGATGCAAGGAGGCCATGTATGGAGCCCAAGGTCTTGCAAGAAATAAACCGTGGAAGGCACCGCGAACACCATGCACACAAGGTGTCACGATCGCGACAACCTATGGTTTCGTGTCACGGAGTTTGACAGATCGAACCAAGGTATTGTTGGCGCCATTATCGTGTACATTTGACAAATAAGACATGCGATCGTGGATATTTGATGCACTTCGTTACCCATGCGCCCATGTAATTGCGGCTTGTCGTAATCTCCGCCTTGATCCAATAAGATATGTCGACGAAGTGTATAAATTAGAAAATATGTACAACGTGTGGAGACACGTATTCCACCATCCCGGATGAACGTAAGTGGCCATCGGCATCGCTTGCATCGTATAAGTCGCTGTCGAATAGACAATTGAGGCGCAAAACCAAAAGGTCGACCTTGCTCGACTAGAATACGCAACAATATGGATATCCGAGAAACAAGCAACCAAAGTCACCGTATGGATGGTGTAGGAACCCGCCATACATCTCGCTTCGTGTCCAAATCAAATAGTTGACCGTGTTCTTAGATCTTTTGTCTCATATTGGCTATGTAATATCTATTTTTTGGAGGAAAACGGTGAACTTTTGTACAATAACTTTTATTTTATTAAAAAATTAAAATAAATTAAAAAATTAAATTATAAAGAAAAAGTTAAAATTAAATATGTTAAAACTTAATTACAAGAAAAAAATTAAACCAATTCTATTTTGTCAAAGGTATTAAAATTTAAATAAATTAAAAAATTAAATTACAATAAAAAAGCAAACTCAAATTTTATTAAATATATTACAACTTAATTACAAAAAAAATAAACCAATTCTATTTTGTCAAAGTTATTAAAATTGAATAAATTAAAAAATTAAATTACAATAAAAAAACAAACTCAAATTTTATTAAATATATTACAACTTAATTACCAAAAAAAATTAAACCAATTCTACTTTGTCAAATGTATTAAAATTTAAATAAATTAAAAAATTAAATTACAATAAAAAAAGCAAACTCAAATTTTATTAAATATATTACAACTTAATTACAAAAAAAAATTAAACCAATTCTACTTTGTCAAAGGTATTAAAATTTAAATAAATTAAAAATTAAATTACAATAAAAAAGCAAACTCAAATTTTATTAAATATATTACAACTTAATTACAAAAAAAATTAAACCAATTCTATTTTGTTAAAGTTATTAAAATTGAATAAATTAAAAAATTAAATTACAATAAAAAAGCAAACTCAAATTTTATTAAATATATTACAACTTAATTACAAAAAAAAATTTAAACCAATTCTATTTTGTCAAAGTTATTAAAATTGAATAAATTAAAAAATTAAATTACAAAAAAACAAACTCAAATTTTATTAAATATATTACAACTTAATTACAAAAATTAAACCTTAATTACAAAAAATTAAACTCAAATTATAAATTAATTTACAATTACTCAAATTAGGGGTTTAGGGTTTAGTCTCGATGCTTGGGAACCAGTGCACACAGGCGGTCGACTTGATAACGCCACTGCTTGGATTCCTCCTTTTTCTATTTTTCGACGGGGTCGTGGAACCTCGGTAGGAATCGGGTTCCACCGACAGTGCAGTTCGATGTTGCGATGGTGACCCACTCTGATAAAATAATGACCCCGGAGGTGTTTGCATAAACCACGGCGAGGGTGACTCATCACGAAGGGAGAAGGAGCTTGGCAAAAAGAAGTGCTCCTCGACGGCGCCTCCTCTGAACCCATATGCGACGTCGGCCTCACCATCGGCTGGCCAGTGGAAGTAGTCGGGAACGAACTCGAACCCGGCCATGCACTCCAACTTGGGCTAGGACTAGGAAACCGAAACATATATGGGTTAGGAAGATACATATAAGGGGAAGGGTACGCACCTGACATGAATGGTAGATGCTGCGATATCGGTGTTGTCGGCTCAACTGATGGGCCCGGTGACTATGTAGGCGCTGTTGCTGGGCCCGGTGACTGTGTCGGCGCTGATGATGGCCCCGCCTCATCACCCCTTCTCCTTGGATTTAAAGGGGCCCGACATTCCCTTCACTCGCGAAGTTGCCGTCGCCTCTCTTCTTCCGACAACAGATACGACTTGCCATGGATCCTAAACCATGGCATGTACTCCTAAGACGCACGCTAACTCCGAATGACTATCGCCTCCGGTCGTATATAGTTATACCGGTTCTCCCATCGCCTCGATATGACTCGACCAAAATCTTGGCCAATTCGCAGCGATCGCCAGTAAGTCCATCGTGTGCTCATCATCGAGCACCTTCGGTGGCACGGGATCGGTTGTCGAATCTAAATTGCCACGTAACCCGATCCGCTGGTGCATCTCCACGTCGCGTAGGTGATCAATGGGACCTTTACGTGCCAACCGCTCGAATTTTAGAGGAACTCCTCCTAATTATCGCCTCAATTTTGGATCCTCGTCGGTGTCCATTGAAACTATATTAACATTACCAAAATATTAGTTATATACCTAATTTAGACACTACATACAAAATACTAAATTATAATAACAAAATTCGAAACTTACTTGTGATTCTGATCTTTGGTCCAATAGGAGCCGTATATCCTCAAGCGAGTTAGGTATTCCAACATGACTCGTCGAATGGTTCCACCTAATTAAATAAACTTTTAGCATGCAATTATACTATAAATCTACGAAATAATTGTAAAATATAATATTAAATTTACCTCGTTATCAGTGGGAATGAATATGGGTGGTCGAGTCGAGGGCACAAAAATGGAAATCAGAACCATGCCCATGACTGCAATAATGATAGGCAACCTCTGATTTTTGCTTTACTTGGCGCGTCGCCAAGACATCTCCCAAGACAACCTTGACAAAGACGGCGGACCCCTAACTCAATTCACCACCGCTCTGAAATCAACAAGTTTCAGAGCCATCTCGTGGACGAGGTTTATAGAGAGGTCCGACATCAGATAGCCTCCGATTATTTGAAGAATGTATGCCCGAGCATACCGTATTCTTTCTACTTCAGTCGAACCCTCGTTCGGCTCCGGGAATGCATCTTGTAACCAGGCCATATCGATCCGAGCTCCTTGAATTCTATCCGAATGGCACCGAAGCTCGTAGCATACGCCATCCAATCGGTAGATGTTATGGACCGGTGACTACCGACCCATCCACCCAGTAATCCCAACCGCAATTGCACATCTTCTAGAGTGATGGTACACTCTCCGCATGGCGATGGAAAGTATGGGTCTCGGTCTCCACCTCTCAATCAACGAGCCGATCAAAGGCGGCTCCAACTTGAACCCCTACCTATCGTGGCCACGAGCCAAAAACCCGCTTCCTGCAGTAATTTCGATCAAGGCGATGGGGACCATGCATGTTGCGAATATAACATTCCAACACCCAATCTATGACTATTTAAAAATTATAAAATTAACAATTAATTAAAATTACATAATTGAAAAAATTAAATTATATTGAAAAATTAAAATTAAAACGTACCATTTTCATTTGCTCGACGGAAATGTGCTTGTCGTCTAGGCGGCGTAATTCCCCGGCCATTGTAATCCGATAAAAAATTTTAAAATTTTCCAAAAAAGATATATTAAAAAAATAAAAAAGGCTTTTTCTTAAATAGTAATGGACTATTTTTGAAATTTGAGAGTAAATTTCAAGGACCTTGAGAGAAAATTGAGAGAAAATTGAGAGAATATTGAGAAAGGATTGAAATGTGAAAAAATAAAGGGTGGGGCTTTTATACTTTTTTTCTCGATCATTATTCTAACGGTCAAAAAATTTGACCGTTATGACTAAAAGCACCCGGGGACGCGTTTTGTCCACCTCAAAGAAAAGCGCCCACGTGGACGCTGCTTTTTCTGAGGTGGACAAAAACGCGTCCCTGTGGGCATGCTTTAGGTCGATTTCCCCAAAACGCTACCGACGTGGATGCGTTTTTGGGAAATGGTCATTTCCCGTAAATTTTTTTACAAACTGGCCCATTTCCGTAATTTTTGAAATTTAAGGGCTTTTTTGGTAAATTACCCATTAATAAGGCATATTAATTTATTTAAAGAAATACCTTAATTTGAATTTTAATAATGATATTATTGGAACCATAAACATGAAGAATACAAAAGAAATGGATATAAATGATAAAAGTTAAATGTTTTATCAAAGATAAATATATTTATAAAAGGATAAAGTGTTGGGATTGTTTAGAATTTCATATTAAACTAAGAATTGATATTAAGACTTACCATGACTTAATTCACATGAATGTGATACATATCCTTTTAGTTTAAAAAATTATTTAAAATTAATTTCTTAAAAAACTTATTCCATCTCAATTTTTCATTTTTGTCAATAAATAAATAAATCAACTTTCCATTGCCGTCCTTTATAAGTAAAGTAATTTGCATCCCTTTGTACTTGCATAAATTGTATTTTGCATCCCTTTGTCCTTTTTTTTGCTTTCCGAGATGATCATCTGGACAAATATAGGCCATCCGTTGTCCAAGTCTCAAAGTCTTTGATGGGCTCGAAACTAACTAATATTTTGACAAAGGCAAGTGCGCCTATCGAACAGTAGTATAGTTATGGTGAGTCTGGAATATCGTATCCTCAAGGACTAAAATTACTAGTAATAACTATCTTTTTATTATCTAGCCTAATAATTAAGGGATTTATTTTTAATCTAAAATTAACTAACTAATTGATTAACTAAATGACTATGAACGCGACAGAGAGTGAAGAGAATAATCGAATGAATAAAGAAAATACCCAAGGAAGAATCCACCTAGACTTCACTTATTATTCTAACTCTGAATTAAATGATTTATTCACTTGACTTGATCAGTAGAAATCCCTAAATTATGTTACTATCTCTTTCAATACTAAGAACAACTGACTCTAGGTTGATTAATTGAAATCTCGTTCTAATTAAAACCCCTATCGTCGCATTAATTCGATCTATGGATTCCCTTATTAGATTTGACTCTAATCCGGCAGATTTATGTCGTCCTATTTCTAGGATTGCAATTAACTCCGCTTAGTTATGTTGGATCTTCTCTTAAACAAGGACTTTTGCTCCACTGAATAAGCACATTAAACTTGAATTAATATTCCTGAAAACATCAAAACAAGGATTAAGAACACATAATTAAGAACAATATCAAGTATTTATCAAGTAATTCAGATTTTGGGTTTCATCCTCCCTAGGTATTTAGGGAGTTTAGTTCATAATGTAAAAGGAAAACATCATAGAATTAAGAAAACAACAAGACATAAATAACCCAAAAACTTCTAAAGAACTTGATGGAGATCTTCAATCTTGGAGTGAATCTGCCTTCTATATGATTTCAACGACTTCCTTTGAGTAATTTCTTCGATCTACTCTGCGTGCTCTCTTAGGTCTTCCTCTGATGTGTATTTATAGACTTTAGAAGGCTCAGAAACCCAAAAATTTGGCTCTTTCCATGTGAAATCAAAGAAGGGTGCAGCAGGGACACAGACGTGTGCTCAGCCCATGTGAAGAAGCCCAGGCCGTGTGGGAATTTACATGGCTCTCGATCAACACGGGCTGTATGTTCAGCCCATGTGGTTCGGACTTTGGCTGTGTGGATCCTTAAGATGGCCCGTTTTGTCCAGTTTTGGCCCATTTTTCGTTTCTTTCGCTCCCCTATGCTCTCCTAAGTATAGAAACATGAATTTAAAGAATTATGAGCATCGATTCACCAAATTCTATAAATAAACATCCAAAAACACGCTAAGCATGGGATTAAAATGTGTTACTTTTATGGTTTATCAAATATCCCCACACTTAAGCGTTTGCTTGTCCTTAAGCAAAATCCTCAACTCAAAATCAAAATTAAACTTCCTCAATTCATAATTCTCATCAATAATGTCTTGTCATAATTCACAGGTAATTCATACATTGATAATTGAACTAAAATAATCTTAAAGATTCAAACAATTAAAGTCACAAATTTTATAGCACGAAAACATAGGTGTTTCCCCTTATTTAAATAATTACCTTTGATTCAAAACTGACAAGATTTGACATCCTCACTAAAGGTTCACTCAAATCAGTCAAAGTGTTTAAGGTTCAAATTAAGCACTCAAAAGTGAAACATGAAAAGCTATTACTATAGGTTTGCATGAAAATCAACTCTCCACCACTATAAAATGAGATGATACACAAATCAAAAGGTCTTAAAAAGGGTTATAACGAGGCTTGAGTTAAGGTGTAGATAAAGGCTGAATTAGAGTGTTAGAATCGAGATTGAATTGACAACTTACCTAACTAAAAAATAAACTAATACTGAATAATTACAATTAAAAAATAACACGAGCTTCTTCTCAAAATGTGAAATTAATTGCTTAAGCTCAAAGAACTAGTAATATATATTTCCACATTCTTTTATCACGTATAATAAGATGAATTTAACAACTGAATAAAGAATATAGTTAGGCAACTGATCAAATCAAATCTCGAAAAAAGGGAATCAATAAAATAGGAGAAGCAAAAATTGGGTTTTGTGTTAATATTAATGGGTGAGTCAAAAAACAGTTTATTAGGCTCAAATGGGTTCACTAGGGATTAATTATGAAGGTAGGCTTTTAATGGAATAAGTGGGTTAAAACCTAGGTGCCTTTATCATCTCAGTATATCAAATCAAAAGTGTGGTCTTGATGTGCATAATCGAAGCAAGTTCTAGAATAACAAATCGATATTGACACACTCATAACCAACAATAAAGTGAGCAAGAAAAATATATGCTCTAAAAGACTCAAAGTCTCACAAAATTTATGGTTTTTGATGTCAACCTTGCAAATTTCAAACTTCAAAGTAATATTTAAATTTAGGGAAACAACCTAATAAATTTTTAATTCTAAAAATAGACTTATCATGCTTGATTCTCTAAAGTCTTAAAGTTTGAACCATCAATGCACAATTACCTATGACTTAATCCAAAATATATCAATAAAAATCATAAGTCAATAGAAGTTTTATTCTAATAGTAATATGAGAAAATTTACTTAGGAACAAGACATAATTCAGAGATTTTCTGATAATGATATAATTAACCTCCCTACACTTAAGATGTACATTGTCCATAATGTACAAAGATAGATAATGACAATATAGTAAGAATATCATAAGATAGGGAGAGAAGTGAAACTTCCTGAATTTTGGATGGAATTCATGAAAAGAAGCCTGATGAACTTGGCAGAGTTGAAGGTGGGGGAGAATACTTCGGTAGCACCTTGAACCTTTTGAAATCGAGTCAATGAAGCAGCTTGCATGAACTGGTCTATGAGAAAGTGGTGGCATATCTGCTGCAAAATGGTCGCGCACGGGGAGACCGCGCCGAGATCGTTCCGCTTGTTCGAAGCAGGAACAGTGACTTTGGTTTTACCTCGAGTATTAGTCATGGTGTATCTAAAAATGATTTTCAATAAATAATTCAAGCATCACCACAAGTAATATCGAAATAGTCCTAAATAACAGTATATTCCTAACATAGTGAATTTAAAAGTTAAACAAAGAGCAGATATTTTTATTATTAACAATAAAAAATACTAACTTATGGTACCCTTAACACATGAAATAAAAGGATCCTTAAATATTAATATAGAAAATAAACCTACTTAGAATAAGTAACAAAAAGGAAAATAGTCATATTCATAAGCAAATTCTAAATGGAATAAGACTAATAAAGAAAATAAATAGAAAATAAATTTGAATTAAAAATAAAGGGGAAAAGAGTAACCAATAGTGGCAAGGATGATGACAGGAGTGGAGTGTGACGGGTCGGGAAAAGGTTGGCGCGTAAGGTGGTGGCTGGTGCAAGGAAAAAGGGAAAGGAAGTGGTCGGTGGTGGAAAGAGAAGGGAAAAAGAAGAAAGAATGAGGGAAAAAGAAGAGTGAAGCAAAAGGAGAGGGGGATCTATGGTGGCCGGAAGTGGGATGGATGGGGGTTTTGGGAGGGAAATGGGGGAAATAAGAAGAAAGGTAAAAAGAGGGGGTCGTAAGTGGCCGATGTCCAGAGTTACGGTGGAGGTTGGGGAGACTAAGGGTTGGGGGATTTGGAAAGGGGAAAAGAGAAGAAAAAAGAAGGGTTTGGGGGTTTTATAAGTGATACGGTCGTATAACAGCCCTAAATTATGTTAATATCTCTTTCAAAACTAGGAACAACTGACTCTAGGTTGATTAACTGAAATCTCTTTCTAATTAAAACCCTTACCATCGCATTAACTCGATCTATGGATTCCATTATTATATTTTACTCTAATCCGCAGATTTATGTCGCCCTATTTCTAGGATTGCAATTAACTCCACTTAATTATGTTAGATCTTCTCTTAAAAGGGACTTTTGCTCCACTGAATAAGCACATTAAACTTGAATTAATATTCCTGAAAACATCAAAACAAGGATTAATAACACATAATTAATAACAAGATCAAGTATTTATCACGTAATTCAGATTTATTAAATAATAAGATTCATCTAGGTTTTATCCTCCCTAGGTATTTAGGGAGTTTAGTTCATAACGTAAAAGGAAAACATCATAGAATTAACAAAAAAAACAAGACATAAAAAACCCAAAAACTTCTAAAGAACTTGATGGAGATCTTCAATCTTAGAGTGAATCTTCCTTCTAGATGATTCTGACGGCTTCCTTCGAGATATTTCTTCAATCTAATCTGCGTGCTCTCTTAAGTCTTCCTCTGATGTGTATTTATAAACTATAGAAGGCTCAAAACCCTAAAATTTGGCTTTTTTTGAGTGAAATCAAAGTAGGGTACAGCAGGGACACGGGCGTGTGCTCAGCCCGTGTGAGGAGGCCCAGGCCATGTTGGAATTCGCATGGCTCTCAATCGACACAGGCTACCACACGGGCATGTGTTCAGCTCGTGTGGTGCGGGCTTTGGCTGTTTGGATCCTTAAAATGGCCCGTTTTGTCTAGTTTTGGCCCATTTTTCGTTCCTTTTGCTCCCATATGCTTTTCTAAGTATAGAAACATGAATTTAAAAAATTAAGAGTGTCGAATTCACCAAATTCTATAAATAAACATCCAAAAACACACTAAGCGTGGGATTAAAATGTGTTACTTTTATGGTTTATCAGTCTTCATCAAGAACTTGAAGTCGTTGGTCAGCAAACACCACATTGGCTCAACTACACTATTCCTTTATGTTAGGACAAATGATAGGATCTGTCCGTCACAGACATTCTTGTCCCATCAAAATATCCCCCCACGCGTTTCGTAAAGATGACTGAATGGCAAGTTGGACATGTTAATATCATCTTACACGGGACCCTTGCCTATAAATACTTCTAAGAATGATGAAAAAATACCGGCTCTCCAAGAATACCAAGCCTACGTTCTGTTAACCATGCTTCAACTCTCAACTTGAATACTATCTTCACCTCTACTCTCTATAACCTTTGGCTCTCCACTCTCTATAACCTTTGGCTCTCTACCCTGACTGGGTGAATCAATATCCATAATAACCACCACTCCATGTTGTATCACTTTATGAACAATTTGTGTTGTGAGCATATGCAATATGGCTTCACAATCTCAAAGTGGCACCCCTGCTGACTAAACCAACCAAGCCAACGAACTAGCCAATCAGATTAACTCATCCACTCCACCTAGCACCCCTATCCCACCTACCTTAGAAACTTCCCATCTAGCATAAGCAACAACTCTACCCAGACTCATTCTCCTTCTACTCCTACAAGAACCTCTCTACAATACACGAGTATTCTTCTTCCCACCTTAGAATAGTTGATGAAAACTCTAAGGCATCCTCTAGTTTCCAACCTTATCACCCTTGTTGCACTAACAGGAACCATTCCCCTCAACTACCCTGACTCCACTAGTTTTCACCGTGCCTCAATTGCAACCTGATGTGTCCCCTCATGGACCCTTAGACCAGATAACTCGTTGTTTGTAAGAGGACATAACTTGTCTCACAACCACGCCTGCTCCACCAATCATGACTCTCACTCCCTTAAACCAAAATTTTCACCAACAGACGTAAGGTCTTCAACCTCACCCTTGCTGTACCAACCCTATCAATCTTGTTGCACCAACATGAACCATTCCCCCAATTGCTCTGGCTCTACTAGTTATTACAGTGCCTCAACTGCAACTTGGTGTGTCCCCTCCTGGACCCTTAGACCAGATTACTCGTTGTTTGTAAGAGGATATAACTTGTCTCATAACCACACATGCTCTACCAACTGTGACTTGCACTCCCTTAAACCAAGGTTTTCACCAATAGACGTAAAGTCTTCAACCTCACAGCTCAGAAGCCAAAGAGAAACTACAACATTTAGAAGAGCAATTTTCTCACCAAAAACATCGATTCAAGGACCAGCAACATATCCTTGACCAAAGAAATGCCCAGAATGAGCATCTCATCACTAAGTTAGGGGTTGAACGGGACGTCCCAAGATGAGAGAATCCAACTCGTCGAGAAGATGAAGTTCAATCCACCTTCTATAGAGAGTGTGAGTGTAATAATTTAGAGGATCTTTGTAGGAATAATGTCGACCTCCTAGAAATATCTCAACATTCCCAGAGTAACAATAATACCTCTATGGAAGAACAGCTCAAGGCCTTCAAGAAAGAGCTGATGCAAAAAGTAAAAGGGTAAAAACAAACGATTCTGTCTGGAACTACTCCAATGAATCGTTGGCTCCAGAGGTTTTAGAAAACCATATCTCAACATTCTTCAAAAATTTAAAGTTTGTGTACAATTGACCGAGGGATTTAGAGGATCATTTAGCTTGATATAATAATTATATGACCATACTAAAACATTCGATAGAGTTAAATGTAGAGCCTTCTCCATGATTCTCTCGCAAATAGCTCGACAGCGATACATGTGATTGTCTTGAGAATCCATTCGCTCTTTCGAGTAATTAGCTGGACAAGTCATGAGCCACTTTCTAGCCAACAAGCTGCTCCAACAGTCCTCGACTTATTTGATAACCATCTATCAAGGGGCAAATGAGTCCCTCCATGATTATGTCAAAAGATTTAGTGCGACATGTATATTCATGAAAAGAGTCACTGATGAATGGGCGATCCAAGCATTCATTGTCAGAACAACCCATTAGCATATCAGATACATCATCATTGGAAATACACTAAGAAAACTCACCCATCTCTATAAAATAGTACAACAAAATTTGTTCTAAAAAAATCTAAAGGCACTATATATATGATAAAAAGTGTCATATTTATACAGATCATAAGAGTCTCAAATACCTCCTCATCCAAAAAGAGTTAAATCTGAGACATCTTCGTCGGATCGATTTGCTAAAATATTATAATTGTACATTGATTACCATATTGGGAAAAATGAATGTAGTGATTGATAACTTTAAGTCAAAAGTCAACTTTTGAGCTGAAAGTACTATTTACCTAGTTGAGTATTGGTAATGATGTCATCTTGTTAGCTAAATTGAAAATAAAACTTGTGATGATTAATCAAATAATAAAGGCACAATCCACAAATGCTAAGCTGGCAGAGGAATTAAGCTTGCCAGTAAGTAAAGTTTGAACATCAAGTTCCTACTGGGTTGTTTCAACCTATTCTGGTTCTTGAATGGAAATGAGAACATTATTTACCTCTAGTTGAATTTGTTCATAATAATAGTTTCAAATCAAGCATTTGAATTGATAAGCTTTATATGGTCAAAAGTGGAAAACAACTTTATGTTGGTCAGAGTTGAGAAAAAAAGGATGATTGAACCTGAATTGATGCAGGAAGTGGAAAATATAGTAAAGCTAATCAGAGGCAGATTGAAAGCGGCCATAGATAGGCAAAAAAATATTTTATGATAATCTGAAATAGAAAGATGTTTAATATGTCATGAGTGATAAAATATTTTTGAAAGTCTCTCCGTGCTAATGATCTTACACTGAGGCCACAATGGGAAGCTAAGCCCCAAGAGGATAGGATCATATGAGATTATTGAGGAATTTAGATCAATTGGTTAGTATTTAGATCTACCATTGGAGCTGCAAAATATTCAAAATGTGTTTCATGTATCTATGCTCTAACAATATTGATTTAGCCCTTCTCATATTATATTGACGGAAGCAATTGAAGTTCAACTCAATTTACCATATGTAGAAGAATTGATAAAAATCTTAACTCGAGAGTAAAATAGCCTATGGTGCAATCATCGTGTGAAAGAACTACCTAGGATCTATGATCGTGTGTCAGAGTCTTAAAGTTTTATAAAAAGAATGATCGAACATGGAAACTAACTATGACAACGATGGAGGCAAGCGCACCTATCGAATAGTAGTATAGTTTAGTGGTAAGACCGGATTGTCGAACCCAAAGGAACAAAAAGTACTAATATTAACTCTCTTTGTAACACCTCTTACCCGAGTTCGACATCAAGACCGGGTACGAGGCATTACCATGCTTGGTCTTACCAAACTCTTCAAATTAGGCTATAAAATTTCATTTAAGCCTATCATTTGCACAAACTTGGCCTAAAAGGCCTTAAACATACTTCCGAAAAGTTTGGAAACTATTTCGGGAACATTTTACGAGTTCAATAAACTTTTTAACAAAATAGGGGTCACAAGCCCGTGTAACTTGGGACATGCCCGTGTACCCTTAAGACATGCCCATGTCTTCCACCCGTGGTGGATACTGCCAAATTACACACGGCCTTGACATGCCCGTGGTCCTAGCCCGTGTGCCATACCTTGACATACTGACTTATTCACACAGTCTGGAGCACACGCCCATGTGCTAACCGTATGTCACACACGGCCTAAACAAATGGCCATGTGATTAACCCGTGGTCTATTCTGACTTAAAACACTAATGTGCAAGAGACACACGGCCTAAACACACGCCCGTGTGTCTATCCGTGTGGGCACTTAAAGGCTATCCTTTTACCACTCTCATTTGCATACATTCATATATCATAACATAATTTCACATAGCTTCAATATAACTCTTAAATTAACGACATTTAATCATAGGAGAAATAAAGCCTTCATCCCATACAAATAACTTAAGCCATCATATATGGCTATACACAACTAAGTTATAATTTCTTTTAACCCAACACAACATGGCTACATCAATAAGAACTTCATCAACTTTAAAAGAATCCCTATACATGCCATGACTTAAAAACTTGAAACACCATATCAGGAGTCTACTCGATAGTGTGAAAACATCACCAGCGGTCTCCAACCCGAGCTAATTAAAAACCTATAAGAGATGGGAAAAAGAAAAGAAGTAAGCAGAAATGCTTAGAAAGTTCATCTGCATACAACTAATAAATACTAATATTCATTGAATATACATGACTGCAAGTTATTATGATGAGCTTTTCTCATAAACCCATGGTTACTTACTCATTCATCCTTGAAGCTTACTCATTCTATCTCTTACCATATTCATATTCTTACCATGCCACAAGCTAATTGCTCGTTTGATTAGAATACATTCATGTACTGATCACCACATGATCATATAAAACATCATATCAAGCATTTTCAATGAGTCACTCATACTACTAACCTCTACTAACCTCTCGGTGGTTTCGCAATTAGCCCACCATTGAATCTCTAATAGGGTGGCATCGCACACAACCCACCAATCATTTATACTTTGGTGATTTCGCACTTAGCTCACCAATCATTCATACGCGATGGTATCGCACACAGCCTATCGATTACTAATTAATCAGGTGGTAATGCACATAGCCCACCGATAATAATATAATTGATGGTATCGCACATAGCCCATCATTAACATCAATAAGGTGATGTTGCACAGAGCTCACCGTTATTTTACATTCATGGATAGTAATCCACATGTATATCTCTATTTCAAAGGTTCAACCGAGAACATCCTCACACAATTCTATTCTTGCTTAACTTTTTACGATTCTCATTCACATTCACACAATGCATTAATAAATCTATCTCATACAACTATGGTGTATCGATTACACATAACCCACTAGAGGTTCATCATATACTGAATTCATCTCAAATTGTTAAATAACACTATTAAGTCTAATACACATAGTGTCACATTGACATCATACCCTAATAGGGTCTTACTTACATTAACACATCGATGCCATGTCCCTCACATGGTCTTATACGAATTCTTACACCGAGGCCATATTCCAATATGGTCTTACACGAGACTATAACTATCATCATATCATGCTATATACATTTCCCATTACTCCCAAATTCAATTCTTTTGACATCTTATAAAAGATATTTCATACATTCATAGAGTAAAATACAACATTGGAATACTAAATTAACTCATATGTAATTGCCACATTCACACATGAACTTACCTCGATGTCGAAAGGGCCGAAAGGGACCTTTTTACCCACATTTCTCTTTTCACCCGTTCTAGGTCCAAAACTCATTTTCTTTGATCTAAAACAATGGAATTTACTGATTTAATCACTTATAAATCATAATATACCATAATATACACTTTAGGAAAAATGACTATTTTGCCCCTACACTTTGGCAAAATTACGATTTTACCCCTAGGCTCGTAAATAAATTTTCATCACATTTTCTTGTTAAACAAGCCTAGATGAACATTTATTCCTCTTACAATTATCCACAATTCCATCTATTTCATGCCTTAATGAACAAATTGCAACTTTTGCATTTTAGTCCTAATTAGGTGTTTTCATGGCAACACCTTTCACAAAAGTTGTTTCTCATCTTCCTAACATTCATTTTTTTCCATAAAAACTCAGAAACCAGCATAAAATCTCTCATGGAAAGTCCCTAGACTCTCAACCATGTTGCAAATTAGTTCCCTCATTAGCTAGCTTAAGCTTTGGGGACTCCAAAAGTATAAAAATTATCAAGAAAAATCATCAAAATCACTTACTTGTGAGAAGAAACATTTGCTGAAATTTTTTATCTCCATAACTCTTATTTCTTTTCAATTTTCGGAAGGTGAAGGAATAGTGAAATTATGATAACATCTTTATTCATCTTATTTTATTCATTTAAACCACCTAACATCACCAAATTTTGACCATCATTTAATGCCTTTTTCCCCTTAGCTTCTATAGCAGGCCAACACTAAATAATTGGCCAAATTTCAAAATTGGTACCTCCAATTAATATTCTATAGCTATTTGGAACTTCTAGGAAATAAAATAGAACTTTCGTACTTTATGCGATTTAATCCTTTTTCACCATTTAGCTTGAATTCGCTAAAATTAAGGCACTGAAATTTTCATGCATCCTTATAAACATGTTATAACACATAACATAACATGAAAATAATTTTATCTAACCTCAAATTAGTGATTCCGAGATCATTGTTCCAACTAGCCCTTAAATCGGGCTGTTACAATTCTTCCCCCTTAGGGATTTTCGTCCCCGAAAATCTTATCAAGAGGAGTTTCTACCAATATTCTTAAAACATTTCCATCAACTCTTCAAAATTACAAATCCACTTATCCTCAAGTTTCTCTTGTCAACAACCTTTAATCTATAATACATAAGGTCAAAGCGTAACTTGAGACCTAGTTTATCCTACCTTTAAAGCATACACTCAGTAATTCACCAATTTGGAACTCTGTATATGTCCAAATGATCATTTGGATCTTTACCTATTGATTCACCACAATTCGAATGACATTCCCCTTCTTGGGAATTTTGTCAAGCCAAATTTGAAATCAATAAGGTTTTATCTCACTTTCTCATTAAAGCATTCACCGATTATAATAGTCTTGACTTGTACGCTTTGGAAACTCAGCTTTTGATGGTCAACCATTTCTGACCACAAACTCAATCACATCGTGAAATGTACTCTATTGTCAAAACATTTATGCACATAACTACATTTCCTTATTCTTGCATTAATAGATATGCTATTACTAAATCTCATACCAAAACTTCTATATAAGTTTTGGATTCATCATCATTCCAATTCTATCTCGAGAAAGCATCAAAAACGGAAAAATTATCCAACCTGTATTTTATCATCTTAAATAAACTCATTCAGAGCTTATTTAAAATATCATTTACTTACTTCTTCTGAACCCTTTTGTTTTGAAAAGAAGACTCGCTCTAGTCATTGACCTCGCTGAAACTAGGATATTACCAACTAAGATCAACCAAGTAACTAACTCGCATTGTTTAACGTGGATCTTTCATTCAGAAACTTGTACTATCTCTGTTATTTGAGAAGTATTACAATAACTATACCCACTATTGTAATAGTTCAAGTCGTTTCCACTATTTCATCTTCAAAATCTTCTGTAGTATAAAATGCTCTAACTCATCAAAATTTAGAAAATATACATCGATTTTCCCATGGATCATTTCATAACATTTAACTCACAACACAGACACAAAAGTGATCATCTCTGGATCACCAACCTGTCAACTCTTTTTTTCGATTCAGACTGAACTCAATTCTAAAACTTTCAATTAATAGTTACTTCTATAGCTTTCAACTCAACCATTACGGTTTGAAAATTTCGATGAGCATATCTTTGTATCATGCTCCCTACTCACATACACACATAATTTTATTCTCCTAACTGATTCATGCGTAAATATACACAGAACTTAAATCATATCTCAATATGTTAATCTACTCTTTTCTCCATACCGAGAACATATTTTAAGCACACTCTCACCCGAGTTTTTCTTTTTATGCTAATCTAGAACCTTTACTATCGTTATATTTCACTATAATAGGGACATCTCAATCAAACTCATTAATTCATTTCAGCTTACTCGAAAACCCATCACACAACGTGAAACTTGTGATTTCACTTTTATACTAAAATCATCACCAACTTCCTCCTCAAAGTACCCGAATAGAGTTACGAGGAAATAAAGGAATGTCAATTTCCATTAACTAAATCGATAACCATTTTGTCTGAATTTTTTTATCAGCTAACATTCTCACACAATCACAGTTTATGTAAAGAATAGCTACATCAACCCTGAAAGGCAACAACCCATGGAGATTACTATAATCCATCCATGGCATCAACTAACCATGCAAAAACTACAGGCTTCGAGCCAACTTACTCATACTTGCCCTTATATAACATATTTTGTGCGACATATCGTAATCGTCTCTTCGTGATTCATTCACGAGTACATGAATTCACTCCTTCACATGACTTTAGTACTAATCTCATTTCTACTTCTAACTCATCTAACTGTCTCATTGATCACTAGGGACAGTCAAAGACGTATATTCATCAATATTCATGTAGGTACCAAACCAATTCCACATCCCCAAGGTGGTCTTATATGGAGTCTCCTCTAAATGCCAATGCCATATCCCGGATAAGGTCTTATATGGACTTCCACATCAAGTATCGATGCCATATCTCAAATATGGTCTTATATGATTATCATATTTGTTATCGAAGTCATATCCCGGATATGGTCTAAAACACCCCAAACCCGGCCCACGAGCCTCGACCAGATCTGGTGTGTTCCTTAAGAAAAATCGGTTCAAATTCGTTTGTTCTTTGGAAAACTTTGAGTGATTTTGGGAGAAGAGTTGAGTTGGGTTCAAAGTGGAAACATAGCTAATTTTGAAATCAGAGATTTATTAAAATTTTGCTTTTATATTAAAAAGACATGTCGATTTTTGTTTTAAAGTTTTACCTTTACAATAAGAATCAACTCGAGTTTAAGTGTCAAAACATTTATTATTTTTTTTTATAAAATGGTTTTAACTTCGCTTTAACATTAATCATATCGTTATAAAGGAATTAAAGTGCATGCATAAAACAGTTAATACTAGGGCCTTATTACATCAAAAACAAACCCAAAATAAATTTAAAGTACTTAAATAAAATAAAATGTCCACATAATAAAATTTGTGCTGAGCATGGCCACCACTAAGCTCCTGCCGACCCGGTCCATCATTGATCATCACCTGAAAAATATTCCCACAAATGGGTGAGTCAAGCAGACTCAGTGTGTATAACCAACACTAAGTCCCAAACAATTTAGGCATATAACATATCATTCATATACATGTAGCAATTTATAAGTAATAATGCAATCCCGAACCCAAGCCTATATGCCATCCGCTACACATCACCCGTACCAACCTGCACACCGTGGGGACTACTAAGTCAACCCTCCATCCGCTACACATCATCAAAGGCATTCGTTGCAGTCGACGTGCTCATCGCCCTTATATATTGTGGCATAGCCACCAGATAACATTTTGTGTCATGAGACACCACATTCAGATAATGTGACCGAAGTCACCACATTCAAATATCGTGGTATGAACCACCAGATCACTTCCCCTTACAAATTCACCCATATGCCCCATGTCATACAAATATGCATAAACTATGTCCTATTCTTTATTCATATTCTTATTGTTTCACACATGTGCCATAGCAAATCGTGTTATATTCCTAGTAGGAGTAGGAAAACGTACCTGAGTACTTTGTACCATCGCATGGTACCTTAGCCATATTTTTCACTTTTTCCTATCACATGCATTGAATTAAAGCCGTAATCTATTAAGGTTTAGTGTGGGGTACACACCTGGTATACTTATCGAGTTCACTCCAAATCCCGAAACTTGTAGTGTTTCCTCCTTATAATTGGCCAATCATTAGATCCATTGACTTGGTTAGTTTTTGGCTTTAAACAAATAAGAAATAGATCTGAAATACCACTATGGCCTTGGCCGAATACATATGTCCACTTACCTTGTGATTCAATTCCCAAAATTGATCCTTGCTTTCTTAATGATGTCGAGTTTCCTATAGACACATGTTAGATTAAATCTAACATTAAAACACAATAGAATGGCCATGGCCGAATCTTATATTCACCTACCTAGGATATTGAAATCCCAAAAATAGTCACTTATAGATCTTGAGATTCCGAATGATCTCCTCCTTGTAGTCGATAATGCCGAAATCCAAAAAGACCCTTCAAGGTTTCGGCCAAAGAATTCTAAAGGGTTAGATTCCTATATTTCGGATAAAAGAGAGATTGAAAATCAAATAACAGTTGATCTTACCTTTAATACTATAGTCGACAGCACCCTTGTTTACACCCACAAGGATATTCGGCTATGGGTAGATGATGGTGACTCAAGTTTCGGCTTTTGAAGAATCGAAAGAAAAAGAGAAGCGGGTTGAGACTTGTTGCGATTTAGCTTAGATGCCAAGAGGAAGGTTCGACCAACTGGGAGGAGAAGAGAAGGATACTTAGGAGAATTCGCAATAGTAACCTTTGAGGGAAAGATTTCGCTAAAACTAGTTAAAAAAAAGATGAAAACGATGAGATAGGTTTTTGAAAAGAAAAGAGAATAGTTGCAGAGAGAATTCGACAGAGGCTTCAAAAAGAAATGAATGCAGAATGGCCTCACTTTTCCCCATTTTGTCGAAATTACTAAGCCTAGAGTCCCCTATTCGGCCATCACTATCATATCCCTTGTTTTCCTCTTTATCTCCTCATTTAAAATTTAATAAAATAATCCCACATTTATCTCTTATCTTGGCTGAATTTTAGAGAATTAAACTCATCCCTTTAGTGTCTTGGTGCCGCCCACTCTCGCTCAATCTGCAAAGAAAATAAAAACTCTATTTGCTTCCCTTGTGACTCAAACCTTGGCCCATCTACACCTGCTTGTGGCGTTATTCCCAGAGGCCTTAAGTGGTGCCTCCAAGCCACTTTTCCAAGCCCAATTGTGTGTCATGTTTCACATCTAATTTCTCTTAAAGCCCTACCAAGCTTAGCTCCCTTTTTAAAACTTAAAATAAGATATTTTCTAAATCATTCTCCTGTATTCTAGGGTTCCCAAAATTCATAAAAACACATTCATGCACACAAATGCATGCTTTCACATTCAATTAAGCAATTATGCATAAGCCATAATCCAGGATATTACAGGGTCTTATACGGAACCTTATCTATTTCGTATCTCAATGATAGCCTTTTTATTTTAGTGCCCTAAGAATTCAACCTCATGCTCAACAATAATTACTCCATTTAGTAGACTATTATGTATCAACGTGATACAAAGCATTCTCAATTATGCTATCATAAATATTGCATTAATCACATACATCAACATACTTTGATATGGTAAACATAATCTCAACTTCATCATTCATAACATGCGTAATACTCTTAGTCAGCTTTAACTAACATAACTTGATAACAGCTTTACTCACTTGACTTCCTTGCTTTCTCATTCAATCTTCACTCTTGCCCTTGACGCCATGTCTTGACATAGACTTACTTGGTATCTTTGCCTGTTTGCCGATGCCATGCATTGGCTTGGTCTTATACATACTTTCTTGTCTCATGTGAGCGATTGAGTATCCTAAGTAATTCAACTTTAATTGAAACTTTCACATACTCAAGTTCCACGTTAAAATCTACTCAAGTACTCAACATTTCACTCTGATTTCTCTTACTATTACTAATCAATTAAAGAATGTCTTATGGGTTTTAGTACGTCATTTACTTAATTGCCATAGTTCAACTATGGTTTTACTCGTATTGCAACATCATAGCCCAGCTACTACTTTACATGTCATCACGATGCCATAGCCTCGCTATGGTCTTACACGAAATCTCATATCAATACCAATGCCATATCCCTGATATGGTCTTACATGGAACTCATGTCATTGCCGATGCCATATCCCAGATATGTTCTTATACGGAATCTTACAAAAAAATCAGTGACATATCCCAGATATGGTCTTATGTGGGATCATGTATCGATGCCAATGCCATGTCCCAGACATGGTCTTATATGGGATCACATATACCACCATGGTCCAACCATGGTCTTATTCATCATTTTATCATTGAACGACCGTACTCATCTCCTACATTCTACTTAGTCAAGCTTCATAGTTTAACTTTCACACCATAATACGTGTGGTTTCATACAGAGTCACAAAATAAAACATTATATATCCTCAACTTTAACAGTCGCACATGAGATTCAACTATGTGGACATATTGATCATACATCATTCAAACAATCGTACATACACATATACCCCGTTCTCTGGGTAAATTTACTCACTATATGCACTTAACCCAATGGGTTAAGCGTATAATACCGTATGCATATCAATCCAATATAGATAAGTTTATCACTTTATAACTCTCATTTCAATCCTCAACTTAGGATTATCTCATTATCACTTACAACATTATTGGATTTAGCTCGGTTAGGAACCATCTCTGTCTTAACAAAATAATTTCGTTAGAGCCGGAGATATCACACTATCACGGTCCACCTATGGCATGTATAGCTAGACTTTTACTTACGCTAGGTTAGTCCGAGAACTGACTAAACCATGCTCTGATACCACTAAATATAACACCCCTTACCCGAGTCCGACACCAAGATCGGGTATGAGGCATTACCATGCTTGGTCTTTCTAAACTCTTCAAATTAGGTTATAAACTTTTGTTTAAGCCTATCATTTACACAAACTTGGCCTAAAAGGCCCTAAACATACTTCCGAAAAGATTGGAAACTATTCCGGGAACTTTTTACGAGTTCAAGAAACTTTTAACAAAATAGGGGTCACACGCGCGTGTAACTTGGGACACGCCCGTGTACCCCTAAGACATGCCTATGTCTTCGTCCCGTGGTGGATGCTGCCAAACTACACACGGCCTTGACATGCCCGTGGTCCTAGCCCGTATGCCATACCTTGACATACAGACTTATTCACACGGTCTGGAGCACACGCCCATGTGCTAATTGTGTGTCACACATGGCCTAAACAAACGGCCGTGTGATTAATCCGTGGTCTATTCTGACTTAAGACACTAATGTGCAGGAGACACACGGCCTAGACACACACCCGTGTGTCTATCCGTGTGGTACTTTGAGGCTATCTACAAAGCCTTTTACCACTCTCATTTGCATACATTCATATATCATCACATAATTTCACATAGCTTCAATATAACTCTTGAATTAACGACATTTAATCATAGGAGAAATAAAGCCTTCATCCCATACACTAGGGAGAACTCTATCCAATACAATTACAAACAACTTAAACCATCATATATGGCTATACGTAACTAAATTATAAATACTCTTAAGCCAAAACAACATGGCTACATCAATAAGAATTTAATCAAATTTAAAAGAATCCCTATACATGCCATGACTCGAGGAACTTGAAACACCATACCAGGAGTCTACTCGATAGTAAGCAAAAATGCTTAGTAAGTTCATTTGCATACAATAAGTAAATACTGATATTCATTGAATATACATGACTGCAAGTTATTATGATGAGCTTTTCTCATAAACTCATGGTTACTTACTCAATCATCCTTGAAGCTTACTCATTCTATCGCTTACCATATTCTTACCACGCCATAAGCCAATTGCTCGTTTAATTAGCATACATTCCTGCACTGATCACCACATGATCATATAAAACATCATATCAATCATTTTCAATGAGTCACTCATACTACTAACCTCTCGGTGGTTTTGCACTTAGCCCACCATTGAATCTCTAATAGGGTGGCATCGCACACAGCCCACCAATCATTTATACTTATGGTGATTTCGCACTTAGCTCACCAATCATTTATAAGCTATGGTACCGCATACAGCCCATCGATTACTAATTAATCAGGTGGTAACACACATAGCCCACCGATAACAATATAATTGATGGTATCGCACATAGCTCATCATTATTTTACATTCATGGATAGTAATCCACATGTATATCTCTATTTCAAAGGTTCAACCGAGAACATCCTCACACATTTCTATTCTTACTTAACTTTCTACGATTCTAATTTGCATTCACACAATGCATTAATAAATCTATCTCATACAACTAAGGTGTATCGATTACACATAACCCACTAGAGGTTTATCATATACTGAATTCATATCAAATTGTTAAATAACACTATTAAGTCTCATACACATAGTGTCACATTGACATTATACCCTAATAGGGTCTTACTTACATTAACACATCGATGCCATGTCCCTCACATGGTCTTATACAAATTCTTACACCGAGGCCATATTCCAATATGGTCTTACACGACTATCATCATATCATGCTATATACATTTCCCATTACTCCCAAATTCAATTCTTTTGACATCTTATTAAAAGATATTTCATACATTCATAGAGTAAGTATACATTCCATACAACATTGGAATACTAAATTAACTCATACGTAATTGCCACATTCACACATGAACTTACCTCGATGTCGAAAGGGCCGAAAGGGACCTTTTTACCCACATTTCTCTTTTCACCCATTCTAGGTCCAAAACTCATTTTCTTTGATCTAAAACAATGGAATTTACTGATTTAATCACTTATATAATATACCATAATATACACTTTAGGCAAAAATGACTATTTTGCCCCTACACTTTGGCAAAATTACGATTTTACCCCTAGGCTCGTAAATAAATTTTCATCACATTTTCTTGTTAAACAAGCCTAGCTGAACATTTATTCCTCTTACAATTATCCACAATTCCATCTATTCATGCCTTAATGAATAAATTACAACTTTTGCATTTTAGTCCCAATTAGGTGTTTTCATTACAACACCTTTCACAAAAGTTGTTTCTCATCATCCTAACATTCATTTTCTTCCATAAAAACTCAGAAACCAGCATAAAATCTCTCATGGAAAGTCCCTAGACTCTCAACCATGTTGCAAATTAGTTCCCTCATTAGCTAACTTAAGCTTTGGGGACTCCAAAAGTACAAAAATTATCAAGAAAAATCATCAAAATCACTTACTTGTGAGAAGAAACGTTTGTTGAAATTTTTTAGCTCCATAACTCTTATTTCTCTTCAATTTTCGGTGGATGAAGGTGAAGGAATAGTGAAAATATGATAACATCTTTATTCATATTATTTTATTCATTTAAACCACCTAACATCACCAAAATTTGACCATCATTTAATGCCTTTTTCCCCTTAGCTTCTATAGCCAGCCAACACTAAATAAATGGAAAATTTCAAAATTGGTACCTCCAATTAATATTCTATAGCTATTTGGAACCTCTAGGAAATAAAATAGAACTTTTGCACTTTATGCGATTTAATCCTTTTTCACGATTTAGCTTGAATTCGCTAAAATTAAGGCATTGAAATTTTCATGCATCCTTATAAACATGTTATAACACATAACATAACATGAAAATCATTTTATCTAACCTCAAATGAGTGATTCTGAGATCACTGTTTCGACTAGCCCCTAAATCGGGCTGTTACACTCTTTCTATTATTTAGCGTAAGAATTAAGGGAATTTTTATCTACTATAAAATTAACTAACAACTAAGCTAAATATTCTAAGACACAAAGAAGGAATTGAGGAAAGACTTGAGAGAAAACCGATTGATTTAGACAATACCCGAGGAAGAATCCACCTAGACTTTACTTGTTATCTAACTCTGAACTAGACGATTTATTCACTTGACTTGATTCGTAGGATTCCCTAATTTATATTAATACCTCTTTTGAGGCTACTAACGTCTAACCCTAGGTTGATTAATTGGAATTTCTTTCTAATTAAAACCCGTAGAATTGTATTAACTCAATCTATGGACTCCCATATTAGGTTTGACCCTAATCCGACAAATTTACGTCATCCTATTTCTAAGGTTGCATTCAACTCCGCTTAACTATGCTAGATTTACTCTTAGGTAGGGACTTTTGCTCCACCACCTAAGCACATTAGTACTTGAATCAATATCCCGAAAACACCAAAACAAGAATTAAGAACACATAGTTAAGAACAAATCAAGTATTTATCATACAGCTCAGGTAACAATAACAAGATCCGTCTTAGGTTTCATCCCCCTTAGGTATCTGAGAGGTTTAATTCATAATAATAAAATAATACATCTCAAAAAAAAAATAAAACAAAACATAAGAAAAACCCTAAAACCCCTGATAAGGAGAAGTCCTCAGTCTGGAGTATGAATTCGGCGCCTTGAGATGAATCAACTAGCTTTCTTCGAGTGAATCCCTGAATTTTACTACCCTGGCTCGGCTCTTTTGCCTAGCTGAATTCCCCCTTAAAGGTTGGCCTCTAGGGTCTTTATATAGGGTTTTGGAATATGTTTCTTTGCCTCTAAGTACCCTAATCCAAATAGAATTATTCTTATCTGCGGCAGAGACACGCCCATGGCACACGCCAGTGTAAATCGTGGCCAGCCCGTGTTTGGGTCTGTTGATGAGGCACGACCATGTGGCTTGGACCCAGGCCGTGTTGATTTTCTACTTTGGCCTATTTGGTCCGTTTTAAGCTCGTTTCTTGTTCTTTTCATCCTCCTATGCTCTCTTGAGTATAAAACATGAAAACAAAGGATTAGGAGCACCTATTTCCATAATTAAAGGGACAAATTATCCAAAAGTATGCTAAAGATAGGATTAAAATATGTTAGTATTACGGTTTATCAAATACCCCCACACTTAAGCTTTTGCTTGTCCTTAAGAAAAATTCTTAGCTCATAATTAAAACGAACTTCCTCAATTCATAACATTCATCAACAATGCCTCATCATAATTCATAGATAATTCATACATGGATAATTTAACTTAAAGTGTCCTAAAGATTCAAACAATCAAAGTCATAGTTTTGTAGTATAAAACATAGATGTTTCCCCTCATCCAAATAATTACCTCTAATTCGAAATCGACAAGAGTTGATATCCTCACTAAAGATTCACTCAAATCACTCAAAGTGTTTAAAGGTTCAAAATTAGGCACTCAAGATTCGAACATGAAAAGTTAATCCCATAGGATTGCCTGAAAATCATATCTCCACCACTATAAAATGAGATGATACACAAATCAAAAGGTCTTTAAAGGGTTGTAAGGGGCTTAGGTTAAAGGTGTGGATAAAGGCTAAATTATAAGGGTTATGATCAAGATTGAATTGAAAAATTATCTAACTAGAAAAATGAACTAATCCTAAATAATTACATCAATTGAAAACTTGTAATACTAAAAATACAAGCTTCTTCTTCAAGATGTTGAATTTAAACGTATAAACTCACTTAATCACATAACTAATAATGAATGTACTTCGATTTTTTTAGAACAAATCACAAATACATAATGTAGATGAATTCAACTAATAAAATAATTAGGCAACTAATCAAATCAATT
Source organism: Gossypium rotundifolium (assembly GCA_025506655.1). NCBI lineage: Eukaryota > Viridiplantae > Streptophyta > Magnoliopsida > Malvales > Malvaceae > Gossypium > Gossypium rotundifolium. Next base: position 151,213,719 of record CP106728.1, read on the forward strand.
CTGGATAGAAGGGTAGTCAAAAGGAATGGTGATGACAAATACAAGATGGGTTTTGGGTTAATATTAGTGGGTGAGTCAATAAAAAGGTTTGTTAGGATTAAAGGGGTTTACTAGGGGTTAATTGTGAAGGTAGGCTTTTAGCGGAGTAAGTGGGTTAAATCCTAGGTGCCTTAATCATCTCTCTATATCAAATCAATAATGTCGTCTTGACATTTATAATCGAGGCAAGTTCTAGAATAACAAATCAATGCTGACATACTCATAATCAATAATGTAAGTATGAAAAGAATGTATGCTCTAAAAGGCTCAAAATCTTACAAAAATTATGGGTTTTTGATATCAACCTTGTAAATTTGGAAAGAAAACAAAAAAATTAAAATTCTTCCACTTGCTAGCTAGGGGATTCGAACCTCTCCTCATGCATTCACTCATGCACCATTACCACCTTGCCAATTGACTTATTATGCTTAAAACCTCTTGCCAATATTTCTTAAAGCCTATCTTGCTTAGCTCCATCTTAATTATTAAAAATTTAATATTTCTCTAAGCATTCACTTACATATTTGAAGTTCGAAAAACTTCCCAAAACACACTCAATTATACTTAGGCATGCAACAACATTCAATTAAGTAAAGATGCATAACCCCTTAATTCAGGATGTTACAGTTCTACCTCCTTAAAATAATTTCGACCTCGAAATTACCTGGCTAGAACAAGTGAGGGTATTGCTGTCGCATCGTTTCCTCTGGCTCCCATGAAGCTTCTTCTGATCCATGATTACGCCATAATACTTTGACGAGAGGAACTGATTTTCTCCGTAAAACCTTTACATCCCGCTCCAGGATTTGAATTGGCTCCTCTTCATATGACAAATCTGGTCTTAATTCCACCTCCTCAACTAGCACTACATGAGATGGATCCGATCGGTAATGACGTAACATTGAAACATGGAACACATCGTGCATTTGCTTCAATTTCGAAGGCAATTCTAACTGATATGCTACAGGTCCGACCCGCTTTAAAACCCGATAAGGTCAAATAAACCTGGGACTTAACTTCCCTTTGCGACCAAATCTCATCACCTTTTTCCAAGGTAAAACCTTCAGAAATACTTGATCCCCACAAAGAAACTCTATTTCTTCTCGCTTAAGATCCGCGTACGACTTTTGCTTGTCGGATGCTTCTTTTAACCGAGCCCAATTACCTTAACCTTTTCTTGGGATTCACCACTAATTACGGACCCAAAATATGGCGTTCCCTAGTTACATCCAACACGTAGAGTGCGACACTTCCGTCCATATAGTGCTTCATATGGTGCCATCCGAATCTTGGCTTGGTAGCTGTTGTTATCATAAATTCGCGCTAACGATAAGAACTCCTCGACTTCCTCTAAAATCTATCACACATCCCCTTAACATATCCTCTAGGACTTGAATTACACGGTGGCCGTCAGAATGTGGATGAAATGCCGTACTGAAGTCCAATCTGGTACCCAAGGCCTGATGCAATGCTTTCCAAAACCGAGACGTAAACCTCGGATCCCTATCTGAAATAATTGACACCGACACTCCATGCAATCTCACAATCTCAGCCACATATAACTTTGCCAATTTTTGCAAAGAATAATCAACCCGAACTGGGATAAAATGTGCAGATTTTGTCAATCGGTCTACTATCACCTATACCGAGTCTTTCTTAGTAGGCGTAGGAGGAAGCCCACTAACAAAGTCCATGGTGATTCTCTCCCACTTCCACTACGAAATCTTTATCGGTTGTAGCAATCCCAAAGGTACTTGATGTTCACCTTGACTTGTCGACACGTTAAGCACTTTCCTACAAACTCCGTAACTTCCCGCTTAAGACCGGCCACCAAAGCTGATCTCGCAAATCTTGGTAAGGTAGGCTTTAAGCCCATTTAATACAAATTATCAACATTTATAATCGAGGCAAGTCGGTCTTAATTCCACCTCCTCAACTAGCACTACATGAGATGGATCCGACGGTAATGACGTAACATTGAAACATGGAACACATCGTGCATTTGCTTCAATTTCAAGGCAATTTAAGCGATATGCTCTGTGTCCGACCCGCTTTAAAACCCGATAAGGTCAAATAAACTCAGGACTTAACTTCCCTTTGCGACCAAATCTCATCACCTTTTTCCAAGGTAAAACCTTGAAATACTTGATCCCCACAGAAACTCTATTTCTTCTCGCTTAAGATCCGCTGCGATGACTTTTGCTTGTCGATGCTTCTTTAACCGAGCCCAATTACCTTAACCTTTTCTTCGGATTCACCACTAATTTCGACCCAAAATATGACGTTCCCTAGTTCTCGCCCAACACGTAGAGTGCGACACTTCCGCCCATATAGTGCTTCATATGGTGCCATCCGAATCATCGGCTTGGTAACTGCTTGTTATACGCAATTTCGCTAACGATAAGAACTCCTCGACTTCCTCTAAAATCTATCACACATCCCTTAACATATCCTCTAGGACTTGAATTACACGCCGGTCGGGCCGTCGTAATGTGGATGAAATGCCGCATCAAGTCCAATCTGGTACCCAAGGCCCGATGCAATGCTTTCCAAAACCGAGACGTAAACCTGGATCCCTATCTCAAATAATTGACACCGACACTCCATGCAATCTCACAATCTCACCACATATAACTTTGCCAATTTTGCAAAGAATAATCAACCGAATCGATAAAATGTGCGATTTTGTCAATCGGTCTACTATCACCTATACCGAGTCTTTCTTAGTAGGCGAGGAGGAAGCCCACTAACAAAGTCCATGGTGATTCTCTCCCACTTCCACTACGAAATCACCACTTTCGCTTAGAGCCGCCGCCACCACATTTGCCTTGCCCGGGTGGTATTCACTAGAAACAATCGTAATCTTTCAACAACTCTATCCACCTTCGTTGCCTCAATTCGCTTCTTTTTCGAGTCAAGAGATATTTCAGACTTTTGTGGTCCGTGTATATCACCGACTTTTCCCCATATAAATAATGTCTCCAAACTTTAAGAGCAAAGACCACCGCTGCCAACTCTAAGTCATGCATCGGGTAATTAACCTCGTGTGGTCTCAACTGTCGAGACGCATACGCAACTACCTTCCCATCTTGCATCAGAACACATCCTAATCCTGTGTGAGAAGCGTCACAATACATGACGAAATCCTTCCCTGCCTCAGGCTGAATCAAAATCGGAGCTTCAGTGAAAACCCTCTTAAGCTTCTCAAAGCTCTCTTGCTGTTTATCAGCCCACATGAAAGGTACTTCCTTTCTCAACAATTTCGTTAAAGGTGCAGCTATCGATGAAAATCCTTCGACAAATCTTCTGTAATAGCCTGCTAATCCCAAGAAACTGCGAACTTTAGTTACGGACTTAGGTGGTTTCCAATCTAGTACTGCCTCAATCTTCCGAGGATCCACCCTTATCCCTTCTGCAGACACCACATGGCCTAAAAACGCAACTTCTTTCAGCCAAAATTTACACTTCTTGAACTTGGCATAAAGTTTCTTTTCCTTAAAACTTGCAACACAATCCGGAGATGCTTATCATGCTTTATCTCCGACTTAGAATACACTAGGATGTCGCCTATGAACACCACGATTTAATCGATCCAAGTAGGGTTAGAAAACCCGTTCATCATATCTATGAACGCAAATTGGGCGTTCATCAATCCAAACGGCATTACCAAAATTCATAATGCCCATATCTTGTTCAAAAGTCGTAGAATAACAAATCAATGCTAACATACTCATAATCAATAAAGTAAGTATGAAAAGAATGTATGCTCTAAAATCTTAATTATTAAAAATTTAATATTTCTAAGCATTCACTTGGCTCAAAATCTTACAAAAATTATGGGTTTTCGATATCAACCTTGTAAATTTCAAACTTCAAGGTAACAATCAATTCTAACATACTCATAATCAATAAAGTAAGTATGAAAAGAACTAACAAAATTTTAATTTTGAAAATAGACTCATCATGCTTGATTCTCTAGTATCTTGATGTTTAAATCATCATTGCACAAATATCAATGACTTAATCTAAAACATATCAATAAAAATCATGAATCAACAGGAATTTCATTCTAATTAGTGATATGAGAAAATTACTTTAAGACAATATATCATTCAGGGATTTGAAAATAATGCAGAAAGTCTGGCAGTTTTTTAAATAAACTTTCACCCCCCACACTTAAGATGTACATTGCCCTCAATGTACAAAGACAGATAATAATCACATAAGGAAATCATAAGTTAGGGAGAGAACTGAAACTTTCTAAATTTTTGGATTGATTCCTTGGAGGATGATTAGTGATGATGACTTAAACATAAGTGAGTATGGTGGTGAAAACTCCTAGTGATGTTTTCCATTCTCGGAGTGGCACATTGAACCTTTAAACTGCGAAGTCATCAATTAAATTTTTAGGGAGTACTAATTAATTAATGTTGTTAGGGATTCTCGATGAAGACAACCAGTTATAAAAGGAATAAAACTGTAATAATAAGAGTTTTAAACAAAAAAAAAGAGTAAAAAGCTTAAATAAATAAAATAAAATAAAGTGAAAAGGAACTAAAAATAAAAATAAAATTAAATAATAAAAGGGGCCTCAACAGTCCTCGTCGTCGGCTGGATCGGTAGGTGGAGGCGATGGTGATTTGTGGAAGTGATGACAAATCTGCTGAAGAGTTGCCTCAATGCCATCGAATCATTGAGTGGTGTCATTGAATTGTTGAGTTCAATACTGCTCGAATTGAGTGAGCCGTACAGAAATGTCCGACAGTGAAGTAGACGCATGAGATGTGCGATGGCTCGATTGTGGCTCCTCATGTGGGTGTGGGACATCATCAATAATGTCCTCAGGGTCCTCCTCCTCAGTAGTAGAAGCTAGTCGATATTGGGGAGGATCGGTCCCACGTCGACGTTAGATCATCCTCATGTGTAGCATTGTCTGGATGCCCTATGGGGACATCTATCCTATCAGTGTGAGTGAGGAAATTTGAGTGGCGGTGTTGAAGAGCCCAAAATATCGAGTGATGTACAGACCCATAGATATGACCTCCCTCTGTGTTGCTCTGTTTAGTGTTGAATGGCTCGAGCTATGAAATAAGCTAGGTTGAAAACATGTCCGTTTGCCATGCACCATAGGAAATAGGCGTCGTGAGTGTTGACAATGTCGGTGTTCTCTCGCCTTCCTGTTAATATATGGGCTAGAATGGCGTGTAAGTATCGTAGAGATAGGGTGAGAGCTGTCGCTTTCGAGCGGCTAGGGTCATATGAGTCTGAACTGAGGACTATATTATACCAACATCTCATCGGAGTGTTGTAATGGTGAAGCTCCGAGAGATCATGTTCCTTCGTAAATTTGTCGGTGTAGAGTCCCAATGCGGCCCCAAATTGTGGTACATCCAGTTCTCGTACGATGCCTCCGAGACGAAATTGGATTGCGCTGGGGTCATCATGGTTTGTCATCACCTTCTGAAGGTGGAACGTGGAGCAGAGTTCTAAAGTGAGCTCTAGATATGTGGGCTCGATGATTATAAAGAATTGGTCCCATGGATCGATGGTTAAGAGAGCTCGTACATCGTCGGCTAATCAGGCCTGCTCCAAAGCGGCCCAATCAATGCACCTCTCTGTACCGAGGGGTCGTGCACGAAGTATCTTGTAGAGGTTTTCCTGGGTCCTTGCAGAAATTGTAAAAATGTTCAGTGGATGCGCTGGCCGATGACAAGCCGGGTCCCTTTCATTTTTTAGAACTAGGGATCACGATTTTCTTTCCTCGGGGTGATGACATTGCGGTCCTGAAAGTAACAGATATTGCCAATTCAAGTATCATTTTCAACCATATTGTATAATCTTTAAGAACTCAACAATATCATGTATAAAACAAAGATCATAATAAGGATAAACTCATATTTTGCATAGATACTAATTGCTATTATTAAACAATGAACAAAATGAATAAAACTAATATTAAGTAATAAGGATGAACTAATTAGGAACTAAATAAAATTAAGCGATATATAGTTTAAAACAGAAAAATGTAAAAAGGATAGGTGACCGGTAGAATTCTTGGAGAGGATTGGCACGGTTGGTTGGCACACGGGCATTGAGGGGTGCTACACGGGTGTGTGCTGTAGTTAAATGAGGGAACACAGCTATGATGGGCGTGTCGGCACGGGCGTGTACTTGCTTTTATGTGTATTATGAAAAGGGGGAAAGAGGTAAGGGACAGAGGAAGTCAAGAGGAGGGAAAGGGTTTGCTGGTGGTGGAATTTGTTTAAGATTTAGGAGGAGAAGTGGTTAGGGTTGGGAAAGGGTTTGCTGGTGGCTAGAATGTGCGGCCGTTCACTGCTTTAAATAGGGGTGGGGAACACAGTTAGGGGCCACGCCCGTGTTCCCATTTCTTTAGCCTGTGTTTTTTGAGAATTTCAAATTTAAGCGCGTTTGTGATGTCTTCCACGCCCATGTCACCTGGGCGTCCTGGCCTTTTTCGTTTCTCCCACGCCCATGTCCATAAGTCAGTGTCGTCCACAGCCTCGAGCCACGATCGTTTCAAATGCCCGTGTCATTTACTCAAGATCAACCATGAGCTGGAGGCACGGGCGTGTCTCACACCTGTGTCATTTAATCAGTTTCGTCCACGGCCGCGTCGCACGGTCGTGTCGTTTAGTCGAGCCAGTGGCTTGGGGAAAAGTTTTGTCTTGTTTCTATACCGTCTTCGCTAGACCCATGTAACTGTTTGTGGTATTCACACGGCCACGGCCACGCCCATGTGCAAGGCCGTGTGGTAAGGAAACATGCTCTTTACTGAATGGGTTAGTTTGTAGTTAGGTGCTAGAAATCGAAAATATAATGTTAGTGCTCGAGTTGCCTCCCGAGAAGTGCTCATTTAAAGTCTTAAGCTAGACTTACCCTATTTTCATTTCTAAATGAAGGTTTACAGAGCTTAAGCTCCTCTCTTATATCCCTAAAGCCTTCACCATTATAAATTTTCAGCCGCTGACCATTTACCTTGAATGTGCCATAATTTGGATGAGTAACCTCTATAGTTCCGTAAGGGAAAATAGTTTTGATCACGAATGGACCTGACCATCTCGATTTCAACTTTTCAGGAACAGTTTTACCCTTGAATTGTATAATAGGACTAAGTCGCCTACTTCGAATTGCTTTGATTACTTTAAACGAGCTTCATGACGTCGATTTGTTGCCTCCTTATAAAATCGTGAGTTCTCATAGGCATCAGCTCGCCATTCATCTAACTCGTTCAACTGCATCATCCTCTTCTCACTTGCAGTTTTAAGATCGTAATTTAAGAATTTTACAGCCCAGAAAACTTTGTGCTCTAACTCAAACGGTAGATGACAGCTTTTTCCATAAACAAGTTTGTTTGGGGATGTTCCTATATGGGTTTTAAATGTTGTTCTATAGGCCCATAAAGCATCGTCTACTTTTACTGCCCAATCTTTCCTGTTTGCTTCAACTGTTTTCTCTAAGATATGCTTAAGTTCTCAATTTGCTACTTTCACTTGTCCGCTGGTTTGAGGATGATAAGGGGTAGCTGTCCTGTGGTGTACTCCATATTTCTTTAGGACTTTATCAAATTGAGTATTGCAAAAGTGAGTATCCCTATCACTAATAATTGCTCTGGGCATTCCAAATCGAGAGAAGAGTTTCTTTAGAAACCTTACTACTACTCTAGCATTGTTAGTAGGTAAAGCTTGGGCTTCCACCCATTTTGACACATAATCCACTGCTGCTAAGATGTATTTATTTCCAAATGGACTAGGGAATGGACCCATAAAATCAATACCCCATACATCAAATATTTCACATGATAGTATATATGTTTGAGGCATTTCATCGCGTTTAGAGATATTACCTGTTCTTTGGCATTTATCACATGAAGTAACATACCTGTTGGCATCTTTAAATAGAGTTGGCCAATAAAAACCTGATTCGAGTGTTTTGTGTGCTGTCTTAATCCCACTGTAATGTCTTCCTAAAGGTCCTGAATGGCAATGTTCTAGGATTTTGCTCGCTTCTTCTTTTGTAACACACCTTCGAATCACTTTATCTGCATGTATGCGGAAAAGAAAAGGATCTTCCCAAAAATAGTTTTTCGCATCAGCAAAGAATGGCTTCTTTTGATGATATGTTAACCTTTTTGGTAAGACGTTAGCAGCTAAGTAATTTGCAATATCTGCAAACCAAGGTACCTTAGAGTTGGTTATCGAAAAGAGTTGTTCTTTAGGAAACGAGTCGTTTATCTCACTTTCGTCGAGTTCTTTGATATGTGGGTTTTCAAGTCTAGAAAGATGGACTACTACAAGATTTTCAGCTCCTTTCTTATCTTGAATTTCCAAGTCAAATTCTTGTAATAGTAGAATCCAACTTATAATTCGAGGTTTTGCATCAAGTTTAGTTAAAAGATAGCAAAGATCTGAATGGTCAGTGAAGACGACAACTTTAGATAGGATCAAATATTATCTAAATTTATCAAATGCAAAGACTACAGCTCGCAATTCTTTTTCTGTGGTTGTATAAATTTCTTGTGCGGCCGTTAATGTCTTACTAGCGTAGTAAATTGGCTGGAAGTGATTATTTCTTCGCTGTCCCAAAACTGCACCTACTGCAAAATCACTAGCATCACACATTAGTTTAAAGGGTAAGTTCCAATCAGGAGCAATTATAATTGGAGCATTTATTAATTTATCTTTGAGGATATTAAATGCATCTAAACATTTCTGATCAAAATTGAACAGTACATCTTTTTCTAGTAGTTTCGTTAAAGGTTTAGCTATTTTAGAGAAATCTTTAATGGATCTTCTATAAAATCCAGCATGTCCTAAAAAGCTTCTAATAGCTTTAACTGAACTAGAAGGTAATTTTTCTATGGTTTCAACCTCTGCTTTATCTACCTCAATCCCTTTACTAGAAATTTTATGTCCTAACACAATCCCCCCTCGAACCATAAAGTGACACTTTTCCCAATTCAAAACAAGGTTCGTTTCCTCACATCTCATTAGAACTTGTTTTAAATTTTTAAGGAAAATATGGAAAGAATTACCAAATACTAAAAAGTCGTCCATAAAGACCTCCATAATGTCTTCCACAAGTTCATCAAATATGGCTAGCATGCAGCGCTGAAAACTAGCAGGAGCATTACATAATCCAAAAGGCATTCTATGATAAGCAAACGTACCATGTGGACATGTAAATGTAGTCTTCTCTTGATCTTCAAGGGCTATTGGGATTTGAAAGTAGCTGGAAAGTCCGGCCAGGAAGCAGTAGTACATGTGCCCGGATAATCTCTCTAACATATGATCAATAAAGGAAAAAGGGAAGTGATTTTTTTGGTCACGTCGTTCAACTTCCTATAGTCAATACAGACTCTCCAGCCTATGACTGTTCTTATAGAAATCAATTCATTCTTTTCGTTTGCTACAACAGTCATACCTCCTTTCTTTGGAACGACCTACACAGGACTTACCCAAGTACTGTCAGAAATAGGATAAATTATTCCAGCATCTAGAAGTTTCATTACCTCGACTTTAACAACTTCTTTCACGTTGGGATTCAATCGTCTCTGAGGTTGCACACATGGTTTATACTTCTCTTCCATTAGAATTTTGTGGGTGCAAAATGATGGGCTTATTCCCTTAATGTTAGAAATTTTCCAAGCTATGGCTCTTTTATGTTCCTTTAGTACCTGTAGCAACTCATCTTTCTCTTTGGGTTTCAGTTTCGAAGAGATGATTACTAGTAGTGTAGAATTATCCCCGAGGAATGCATATTCTAAATGTTTTGGTAACTATTTTAATTCTAATTTGGGTGGCTCATCAATAGAGGGTTTTTGTTTAAGTTCGTCATTAATTTCAATTCGTTTGTCTAAGGGGAAATGTGTTAGAATATAACTCATTGGTATCATCATCTACCCCCTCACCTTGAGTAAGACATAGTTCCAATGTTTGTTGTGTATGATTTCCTACAAAGAATCTAGAATAGAATGATCAATGGCATCAATAAAATAACAGGAATCATCTTGTTCTCTAGAATATCGCATATAACATTGTATTTGAAAATCCATGTCAAGCACAACAAAATCAGCAGGTTATGTTAATATAAATTTATCAACTTTTACTAGAATTCTTGATAATTCCCTAGGATATTTAATGATCTGTAGCTAAAGCGAATACTCATCCTAGTGGGTTTAGGTTCCCATGAGACCAAGTTGCTTAAACATTTTATAAAGCATTAAATTAATCTTGGCGCCTAGATCGGCTAGTGTTTTCTTTATGTTTAAACTACCAATTAAATAGGAATAGCATCAAAAATACCTTGATTTCAAAAAATTACAAAATTGCCCCTAACTTACAAAATTAAAATGACCCGATTTCCAAAATTTTGTAACATCCCCATTTTTGAAGGAACAATTTTAAACAACCCTCAAAGTTTTACAACTTTTGAAATACCCTGATTTATAAAATTTTACAAATTTACCGAGTTGTGAAAATTACCAAAATACCCCTAAGCCAAATACCTCAGATTTTAAAATTTTTCCAAATTACCTCGAACTTGAAATTTTCAAAATAATTTTGACAAAACACCAAGGAACATTTTTCTTCCTAAAATTACAAAAATGCCCCCGTAGACAAATTACGAAAATACCCGGTAGTGGAAAACAACAACAACAAAAACTACAACATTTCTCAATGAACGAAGTTCATACTTGTTTGATGGATGAATGAATGAATAGAAAAGACTGTGTTTGTATGTATATGAAAGGACCACTCTTAAATCCTTTTCATAAAACTCCTTCATTGTAAATAAGTGGAACAATGACCATAAAATTTCTTAATCGATCTCGACGTTAGAAAATGAGCTCAGAGGATGGTCGCCGTGGTCGAGGTAGAGGAAGGATGACCGATCTAACCGCGTTAGATCGGGTCAAGGGTCCGACAATGAAATGCCACACCACCACGACCCCATTTAAATGTGGAGCAACAGGCTCAATTCAGGTCGCAGTCGTATACGAAGTTTGGAATTGGTGGTGCCGAAGAAATTGAGAAATCGAGGTGACCGAACGGTTTCGAGCTAATGGAGCGTAAATGTTCGAGGAGTATCTATCGTGGCACCCGCATACCGAAAATCGGTTGGAAGCAATAGAATGATCATGGATGAGCACCGACTCTAGAGGAAAAGTTGAAAGGGATGGTGGCGTTACGCGGATGAAGCGTATCGCTGGTGGTTAACTGATGGTACCACGGCTGAAAACTTGACTTGGGAGTATGTTAAAGAGGCATTTCGTAAGAAGTATGGGGAACGTGTATACAGATGAACAAAGGAAGGCTTTTCAAGTAAGTCTGCAGCAATATGAGGGAATTTCGAGGTTGAGCCGCTATGCTCGAGGGTAGTGGCAACCCAGCATGAACGCCAGGTCCGGTTTTGAGGACGGACCGAGGGACGATACCATAGGAATAAGGCCAAAAGAGGATTTGGGCCATCTGAAAGGGTTATAAGAGGCCTAGGTTGACGGGCCACGAAATCAACAGTTGCCGGGCGGGCGATAGCATTGGGGAAGAAGCACAAGAGAGTGTTGGAGAAAGATGGGAGGATGTTTCAAGTGGGTCCAAGGACCATATACTTAAGGATTGTCCCAAGCAACCGATGAGAGTCGACCGGTAATAGCCGACCTAGAGGCGGACGCTGACCTCAACGGGTCGGGTTTGGGTAACCGAGGTAGTGATGGTAGAGGCCGTGGAACACAGTACGAGGTACTAATGTTAATGCGTACAAGACAACCGGTTTGGTTTAACCGGGAAGATGGAGACGCGATGTAATAACCAGACGTTCTTTATTTTTGACAAACCCTACTTTGCTTTGACTGATGAGGGCTCACCCATTCCTATGTTGCAAGTAGTATAGTGGAAACACTAGCCTAGACTCAACTAAATAATTTCTTCATCGCCTACCCTTAGTGCAAGTTTACCATCACCTACATCAATAACAAATGCCATAATAAAGAGCTAAAAAGGGGCGTCCCAAAATTAAAGGCACCTCAACGTTCTCATCCATGTCAAGCACAACAAAATCAATAGGGAATATAAATTTATCAACTTTTACTAGAATATCTTCGATAATTCCCCTAGGATATTTAACAGATCTGTTAGCTAACTGAATACTCATCCTAGTGGGTTTAGGTTCCCCGAGACCAAGTTGCTTAAACATTTTATAAAGCATTAAATTAATACTGGCGCCTAGATCAGCTAGTGTTTTCTTTATGTTTAAACTACCAATTAAATAGGGAATAGTGAAACTTCCTGGATCTTTCAATTTGGTTGGTAGTTTTGTTTTGGAGGATAGCTGAACATTCTTCATTAAGTTCCACCATTGATATTTCTTCCAACTTCTTTTTATTTGTTAGAAGCTCTTTTAAAAATTTTGCGTATGTCAGCATCTGTGAAATAGCTTCAACAAAAGGTAAGTTGATATGTAATTGTTTAAAAAGTTTAAGAAATTTACCGTATTACGCGTCTAAGCAGTCTTTCTTTAACTTTGCTGGAAATGGGATCGGTGGTTTAGTCTCTTCACGTACTGGAATTGCATTTTCGTTTGCTTCCTCAGCTTTTGCCTTACCAGTTTCATGTGGTACCTTCTTCTTTGTTTCAACCAAATCTTTTCCACTCCTTAGTGTAACTGCCCTCACATGCTCTTTTTCACTAGTTAAACTTTCTGGTCCCTAGCAGTAACCAACTTAGTTAGTTGTCCAATTTGATCCTTAAGCCCTTGGATTAATGCTTGCTGTTTAGTCAATAGCATTTCAGTATTTTGGAAACGGGTTTCTGACACCTCTATAAATTTTGCTATCATCTCTTCAAGGTATGGCTTCCCTTTCTGTGAGTAGGATTATTTTCTTTGATTGGGATGATATCTCCAACCTGAATTATAAGTACTATTATAAGGGTTATTTTGAGGTCTAAAATTGTTACCCATATAGTGAACTTGCTCATTTTTAGCACTCGGGTTGTTAGGTAGATATTCTGTGTTGTTTGTCCATCCTCCATTCGTATTGTACTGCATAACTGAATGTACCTGCAAGAGACCATACCAACCATCAATCTTTTTATTCATCATCTCTACCTAATTTGATAGCATGGTAACCATGTCGAGGTTGAAAACTCCAGCTGCTTTAGTTGGCTTTGTCCTCGTGACTTGCCACTAATAGTTGTTGAGTGACATCTCCTCTATAAACTTGTAAGCTGCCTTAGGAGTTTTATTATTCAGGGTTCCGCCGGCTGCTGAATCAATTAACTATCGGGTTGAGAGATTTACACCGTTGTAAAAAGTTTGGACCTGGGTAAACCATGGTGTGGGCACCTTCTCAACAAATCCTTGTATCTCTCCCATGCATCGTATAATGTTTCTGAATCCATCTACACAAAAGAAGAGATGTCATTTCGTAATTTGGCCATTTTGGCCGACGAAAAATATTTTAATAAAAATTTTTCGATTATTTGATCTCATGTAGTGATTGATCCTCGTGGAAGAGAATGTAACCACAGTTTGGATTTATTTCTCAAAGAAAAGGGAAATAATCGAAGACGAATGGCATCATCAGAAACGCCATTTATTTTGAAGGTATCACAGAATTCTAGAAAATTTTCTAAATGAGTATTCGGGTCTTTGTCCTGCAAACCATCAAACTGAACAAACTGTTGAATCATTTGAATAGTGTTAGGTTTCAGTTCAAAATTATTAACGGCTATAGCAGGCCTAACAATACTCGATTCAGTTCCTGTTAAATTAGGTTTAGCATAATCATACATAGTTCGAGGAGTATGATGATCGGCCACATCATGAGGTGGCGGATTATTTTCGGCCATTACTTCGGTAGTATAAGTTTCGTTCTCTTGCTCTTCTTCTATGTAGTTTAAGCCTCTCCTTACTTCTCTATGATTTTTGCGAACAGTTCCTTCAATATCACTATCATAAATCAGGGGTCCCGTCGGGTTCCTTCTAGTCATAAACTAGAGGTACCTGCTAGGAAAAGAAAGAAATTTAGAAAAAGTAAAAATAAAATTTAATTGAAAAAATAAAATATGGCTAAAGTAATAAAAATTGAGCGTTCTTAATATTTCAGTTCCCCGGCAATAGTGCCAAAAACTTGATCGTGTGCCAGAGTCTTAAAAATTTATAGAAAGAATGATCGAACCTGGAAACTAACTATGACAACGATGGAGGCAAGCGCACCTATCAAACAGTAATATAGTTTAGTGGCAAGACCAAATTGTCGAACCCAAAGGAACCAAAAGCACTAATATTAACTCTCTTTCTATTATTTAGCCTAAGAATTAAGGGAATTTTTATCGACTCTAAAATTAACTAACAACTAAGCTAAAGATGCTAAGACACAAAGAAGGAATTAAGGAAAGACTTGAGAGAAAACCAATTGATTTAAACAATACCCGAGGAAGAATCCACCTAGACTTCACTTGTTATTTAACTCTGAACCAGACGATTTATTCACTTGACTTGATCCGTAAGATTCCCTAATTTATATTAATACCTCTTTTGAGGCTACTAACGTCTAACCCTAGGTTGATTAATTGAAATTTCTTTCTAATTAAAACCCCTAGAATTGCATTAACTCGATCTATGGACTCTCATATTAGGTTTGACCCTAATCCGACAAATTTACATCATCCTATTTTTAGGGTTGCGTTCAACTCCGCTTAACTATGCAAGATCTACTCTTAGGTAGGGACTTTTGCTCTACCACCTAAGCACATTAGTACTTGAATCAATATCCCGAAATAACAAAACAAGAATTAAGAACATATAGTTAAGAACAAATCAAGTATTTATTATACAGCTCAGATAACAATAACAAGATTCGTCTTAGGTTTCATCCCCCTCAGGTTTCTGAGAGGTTTAGTTCATAATCATAAAAGAATACATCTCAGAAGAAAATATAAAATAAAACATAAGAAAAACCCTAAAACCCCCTGAAGGAATTGAAGAAGTCCTCAGTCTTGAATATGAATCCGGCTTCTTGAGATGAATCAACTGGCTTTCTTTGAGTGAATCCCTGAATTTTGCTGCTCTGGCTCGGTTCTTTGGCCTAGCTGAACGCCCCCTTGAAGGTTGGCCTCTAGGGTCTTTATATAGGCTTTTGGAATATGTTTCTTTGCCTCTAGGTACCCTAATCCAAATATAATTCTTCTTATATGTGGTAGAGACACGCCCATGGCACACGCCCGTGTAAATCGTGGCCATCCGTGTTTGGGTCTGTTGATGAGGGACGGTCGTGTGGCTTGGGCCCAAGCTATGTTGACTTTCTACTTTGGCCCATTTGGTCCGTTTTAAGGCCGTTTCTCGTTCTTTTCATCCTTATATGCTCTCCTGAGTATAAAACATGAAAACAAATGATTAGGAGCACCTATTTCCATAATTAAAGGGATAAATAATCTACAAGTATGCTAAATGTGGGATTAAAATATGTTACTATTACGGTTTATCAATCTGACAGAGAAAATGAGATCTTAATATCCCTACCTCTTTCTATGTAAAAATTTCGGGGATGAAATTTCTTAAGGGGGAGATTTGTAATGACCCAAAATATAGGGGTGTCAAAAAATATGATTTTGAAACCCTATTTTTGTAAATTGAATCCATAAATATTAAATAAAAATATTTACATAGTTATTATAAAAATAAATTGAAGAATGGTCGAGTAAATTAGTTGATTAATCAGTTAATTAAAGCTCGGATATTAAATTGTAAAAGTCCAATCACTATAGAGTTTTAATTAACAAAAGGATTGAGAACCTAAATAGCTATTAACCAATGGCCCAAAATGGAAATTAAACCATTCCTAAATGGGAGTTGGTGGATAATGGTGTAATATTTCATTATGAATAAATAATTGTTAATTTAAGTTAATTAAACCAAGCTTGAGTTAATAAAGTTAGATTAATTAAGTTAATTCAATGCATAAATAGAAAGTATGTGGGAAAAGATGGAAAGCATTGCCACCATCTTCCTCCCACTGTCTCTTTTGTTGAAGAAAACCTAAACCTTTAGTTTGATATTCAACCATCCATAAGGTAAGAAAAATCAAGTCTTTTTCTTGTAATTTTTATAAATTTGTAATCATGGGAGCTTGATTTAGCTATCCCATGTACTAATGTTAAAGTTTTAAAAATTTGTCATTGTTGATTAATTTATGAATTAGGCTTGAAATTGATAGATCTTAAGCTTAGATTATGAAAAAACTACATTGTAAATTATTTTAACTTGTTTGTTAACTTTGTTACATTAGGAACCAAATTGAATAAATGTAAAACCTAAAATTAAAATTATGTTATAAATAGAAATTATAAGGTCCCTAATTAAAGTATATGAAATCGAATTTTAATTCGAACCAAGGAATTAAAAGTTATGTTTATCCTGAGTTCAATGACTAAATTAAATAAAATGAAAAATATGTGAGACTTTGTATTTGGATGTGGATTGAATGAAATTTTATATTGATTTATTGATTGAATTATCGATCGTTGCGAATGACGATGTCAGGTCGTCGAGAGGGAAACAAAAGCGAGAGTTGTCAATGAGTGATGTGATATATCAATTTTGTGCTTTTATGATTCGAGATCAATTTAAATCTCTGCATTTTCATGTCACTTTGTATGATTGAATTTGTTATATGGTATTAATTAATTGTGTGTTGATGACGTAACGACCCAGTTTCTAATGGAGTCAAAAAATACAATTCCAGGACCCCGTTTTTGTAAATCGAGTATATAAATATTTAATGGAGATATTTAAGGAGTTATTGTATTGATTAATTGAAATTATTTTAAGTGATATAGCCAAAATTGTGAGTAATTAAGACTTAGGGAATAAATTTTAAAAGTTTAATCATTATAGATTTTTATTAGATTAAGGCTTGGGGACTCAAATAGCAATTATATAAAGAACTAAAAATGGCTAATAAGCCTATTTTGAATGGATGTTAGTGGATGATGATGTAAAAAGGTCATTAGTTTATTAATTAAAGGTTTATGCTTAATTAATCAAGCTTAATTAAAATTAATCTCAGTATGTATATAGAATGTTAGTGGAAAAAGGCAATAAGTATCATCTTCTTCAACTCTTCATGTCATCCTCCATGGGAGAAAAACTTCAAAACCTTTTTTTTATGTTAGACCATCAAGTACAAGTTCCTAGCCATTTTCTTTGATTTTTATGGAAATTGAATCATAAAAGCCTGATTTAGATAGCCCATGTACCAACTTGTGAAGATGCAAAAGTTTTTTAAAGTTTTCTGAGCCGATCGAAAATTTTAGGAAACTTAGAAATGATCGAAAATGTCAAAATTTAAAGTTGTTGAGAATTGAATGAAATGCGTGTGAACTTGTTAGAAATTAAGCTCAGTATGTGAAAAGGACTAAATTGTAAAGCTTAATTGTTACTTTCGTACAATAGGGTCCAAATTTAACAAAATGCAAAATTGTCATGACTTTTTTATAGGAACAAAAAATTTAGGGCCCTAATGAGTTTTAGTGAAATTGAATTTTAATTCGAAGCCCTAAATTGAAAGTTATGTTTGTCCTAGTTTTAGGGACTAAATTGAATAAATTGAAAAATATGTAAAATTTAGTATTTGGTTATGTTTAAATTGGAAATTGATAATATGGTACTTTTTATCATTATTAAATGGGTAGCTATCAACAAATTTTCTCTAAGACTAAATCGTCAAGAGGGAAAGGAAATAGCAAAAACTTTAAAATCATCGAATTTTAATTGAAGTGACAGTTTTAGGGACTTAAAACTTGAAAAATATGTAAAATTTAGTATGTACTTTTATTATTCGTAGCTATCAATAGCACTGATAGAATTACTTTATTTTTTATGTATGTTTATTGACTGATGAGTTATTGAGATGATTCCAATTACAATAATATGAAATGTTTTGATTGAACTGTTATGTTTGAGATTGTTTATCGAAACATATACTAAACTGAATAGAATATAAAGTGGTATAATTAATTAATATGTGATAATTGGTATGAAATTGAGTTGAAATATGCTATGTTACATGACAGATTGATAATGAATTGTGAATATGGAATATGAATTGAACGTTAATACCCTATGAACTAGTTGGGCTGAGTCAGATATAATTAGCATGCCTTAGGATTGGATTATGTACAAGTTAATGCGCTTATGGGCCAAGATGCACTTTGTGTGCCAGTATGTGATTTGTGCACCAGGATGCATTTCGAGCGCCAGTATACATGTTAGATGCCAGTTTTTCTTGGTCAATTTTTTTGTTGATGCACTTCGGTGCTAGTTGGTGTGTTGGTTGGATGATCCATGTATCCATCTAAGTTAGGTTAATAGGGAGGTCATTAATAATAAGTTTGATAACTTATGCTAAAATTAATTAATACGATGTTTGAGAGTTGAGTATATTTGCATATGAATTGAATTGACAAATATATATCTTATTATGAAAAGCAAGTGGAATCGAGCCCTAGGGGCCAAATGAATGTGAACAAGTCAGTGAATTCTAGAAACGAATTGAACGGTAAGTATAAGTAATGGAATTGATCATGGTAAATGGATTTAAGTAATGCCCTTTTCATGTATGAAATATAAATATAAGTAGCAAAAGTATAACTTTGATGATAATGTTGAAATGTTATGCAAATTGGCTTATCTAATGGGATATGTACACTTTTTTTTGTAAGATTACAATTTGAGTTCAAATGCTTTATGCCATGGTTTTATCCTAGTTATTAATCTCTTGAATCATGAAAGTACCACTAAGCCCTATTGCTTAGTGTATGATTTGTTTTCTCCGTGGGCAATTTTTGATGATACTAAGTTTGTTAAACTTATCTCATTTTGGTTAAATGGCATGTACCTAGATCCTATTTGTTTCAAATGTTTCAATGGTCATGTTAAGAATTAGTATTGCAAATAGTTGAAATAGTCAGTAATTATACATGGAAGATATGTTGATGTTTTGGTATATGGTTGCTAACAGGTTAAATTTATAGTAAATGAGCAATTTTAGCCTTAAGGCATCCATGTATTTAATATATGCTTGTTGAACAATGTATGAAATCGGACCTTGTGGAGAACAGGGGTTATGTCGCAACATAGGTTCTTCAACGTCATGATAAGGGTTGGATAGATAGTCACGTTGTGATGAAGGACTCCCAAAGTCATGACGAGTCAAGGCAGTATGTTGCATCACGACTGTAACGTCCTAAAATTTGTAATTTTATGTGTTGCATTATTTTTAGTGCTAAGCTAGTTAAATTATTAATTTTGTATGTCTAAGGGAGGTCTTGAGAAGGCTCGGGGTCTATTTGGACCTATTAAAAAAAATTTTCATTTAGCACTTTAAGGAGATAGAGTAAGTGACCTTAAAGCTTATGGAAATAAATGAGTAAATTGCTAGCATAAATGAGCAATTAGAAAAGAGGTTATGGCATCAAATAAAGTGCCTTGAGGAAAGAGGTTCGAATCCTATTGTGTGCAATTTTTTACTTTTATTTTTGCTTTCTTTCCTTAAGTGTCGGCCAAGCACGTAAATAAGGTAAGGTGGACTTTTTATTTTTGGCAAGGGAGAATAGGAAAGAATGAAGGTGAGGAAAGAAATCAAGAGAAAGGGGAAAGTAAGGGGAACAAGTGGCTTTTTTCAAGGGAAGTGTTATGGAAAGTGTAGTTGGCCAATTTTGACCATTATGGCCATGTATGTGGACAGTTTTGTGGGTAAGAGAGGTAGCCAAAATTTTGTTAGAGTTTTGGTAAAGCTTTAGTGCTTGGTTGGTCAAATTCCTTTAGCATCAAGTGTGCCATTTTTTCTCCAAAACACTATTCTCTTAACTGAATTTTGTCTTTGGCAATTGGTAAAAGTTTTGGTGTTGTTTTGGCCAAATTCCTATTTGCAACTTTGGTGTCATTTTTCTTTTCTCTCTAAATTTTCCTTCTCCTCCTTGCCGAAATTACAAACTTTGAAGGTGCATATTCTCTTCCTTTCATTCTTCTTGCCGAATATACAGAAACATTGAGACCAAAAATTTATTCACTCATCTTTCTTGAAAATCGAAGCTAGTCAAACATTCTTCTTCTTCTTTCTTTTCTTTTTCACAAAATCCTTCAAGCATCTCTTCT
Organism: Gossypium rotundifolium; assembly: GCA_025506655.1. Classification (NCBI taxonomy): domain Eukaryota; kingdom Viridiplantae; phylum Streptophyta; class Magnoliopsida; order Malvales; family Malvaceae; genus Gossypium; species Gossypium rotundifolium. The sequence goes on from CP106728.1 coordinate 151,233,933, forward strand.
TTTCTAATCCTTTTCTCCATAGCCGAATATTTTTCCCATTATTCCTCCATATTCGAAACCTTTCATCTCTTCATTAATCTTTCTTTTTCATTCGAGTTGTCACTCACCCCTTGATCAATTGGTAAGTGTTCTTTACAACTTTTTATTTTCTTTCTCTTATTGCCGAATCTATGTTTTGGTTTGGGATGGTCATTTTGACCGAGACTAACACCTTATTCTCTCTCAAACAAGATCTTTTTCTTCTCCGTAGTGATATAGTGGAAGGTCAAATCAGAATAAATTCAAACCCTACCCAAACATTAGGACCGAATATGGTTTGTTACGGAGAAAACTTTTGAAACCCAATTTTAAAACCAATTTAAGTCTTGTTGAAAACTTCTCGTTTTGGTTATCTTGTTGAAATCATACTTAGATTAAATTCGAAATTTAATTAAGTCAAGTTATTATACAAATTTCAAATGTGCTTACTGGCACGATAAAACATTTTCGTGTTATTTTGGGAAAAACATGTGATTTAAATTTATAGTTTAAAACAAAATATCCAACATATGATAAATAACAAAAATAAAGTATATGGAGGCCTTATTACATCCAAAATAAAAATAAACCCATAATAAAATAAAATAACTAAATTTAAAGTTCATTTAATTCAAGACCACTGCATGGCCACCTCGAGTCCCTCCGGCTCCATATCCGCGATCTATGCATCACCTGAAAAAAATAATGGAGAAGGTGAGTCACCAAGACTCAGTATGTAACCCTTCCCCCGGTTTAAACCAATCTCATACACAAATTATAACAATTAATATGCACAAGATAATGTACCCAACCTAGCCAACCAAACGCCTCTGTCTACCCGTTGTGGTACCAAACCACTTGGTGGTGCTAAACCGTGGTGACATATAGTCACAAATGTGATGCCAAATCACCGGAGGTGCTAAACCTCTGGTGTCCATAGACACAATCGATTGATGGGGCCAACCCATCGTGTGATGCCAAATCATGGCGTCAATCCCATATCACAAAGTGGGGCCAACCCACGGTGGTGCTAAGCCACGAGGGACGAGACGCGATGAGGTACCAAACCTCCGAGGTACCAAACCTCACGGTGACCGTAGTCACAGTGTTACTAAAACAACTGGTGCCCGTCGGCACAATATCACCGCCCCTCCGCCATTTAACCCACAAAAGTCAAGTAATCATGATCGTGTCTCATACATTTATCACATGTATCATAAAACCATGCTTCCCAAAAGCATAATAATAATCTCATATTAAAAGAGACTTACCCGAATCCTCGCTTGTACCATTAAGGTACTATATCCGTATCTACATCAAGCAAATTTACATACAACAAATATCTAGCACAGCTTATTAATTGCTATAAGTGTGTATGTACACACTGTCACCACCGAATAGTCTAAATCCCAAAAGAGGAGTCGGCCACCCTAGATCTCTCTCGCACCTACATTCGCCAACCATGGATTAGTACTATGGCCTATTCACCAATCCAAGTAATTTAAAGGGTCATCTCATCAACCCGAATCCTTACCTATTCACTTTGAATACTAGCTTCACACCAATCACTTAATCTGGTTCACAAACTACAATCGGTCAATAACCATAGCCTTTGGCTTTTAAAAGAACACCAAATACATATGTAGATCCTTACGAAAATTGATTGACTTAACGTTGGCGAACTCTCTTGCTTATTTCCAAATCCGAAGATCCTACAACGAATTTGGTTTAATCACGATTAGTACCCTTAATTAACAGCTGTTGAACCCAAGTACCTACCTTTATCAAAGTCGACAAGAAAGGAAGAGAGGCATGGCATTGACCAAACACACCTACGTACCTTATGAACCAATTGGAGGGAGTTTAGAGAAGTTATCCTTGTTTGCTTATTCGCCAAGACTTGAAATATGGAGAGGGAAATTCGGCTATGGTTTAGGGAGTGGGTTGATTATCAAAGGAAAACGAGGAGAATAAGGGATCAAAAATTGGGAATTCAAAAAGAAGTAGAGAGGTTTGACCAAGGTTTTGAGAGGATGGAATGATAGAAGAAAATTAGAAAGAAAAGTGTTTAGAAATTTATTAAGCAAATTGAAAAAAAGAAAAACAAGGTGATCAATTGGTGCTTTTATAAGCATTCTAACCCATCCCTTCAAGCTTGCCATTCACTCCTACTAACCAAGGAGTTCAAATTGATCAACCTCCTTGAATCACTCCAAGCCACTCACTTAAATTAATTCAAACTAATTTGAATTTAATTCCTAATAATCTCTTAATAATCCATACAATATCTCTTTTACCTTCTATTATCCTTAGAACAAAATAAAATGCTCATATTATCTTTTAATAATAATAATAAAAGAGTTTAAAGGAGGAAGACTCTCCCACCGGGTCAAAAATAATTTAAAAGGGAGAATTGTGACTCGAACCAAGGTTCTCCTTGTTCCTTGATGGCGTCACATGTAGCTCCCAAGTGGCCTTCCCTTTGCCACTTATACTAGGCTTATTCTATGTCAATTGTTCCTTTATTTATTCTTATAACCCCTAACTACTAATGCCATCCACCTTTAGAGCTTATAAATAATATTTTCTACCATTCTGAGTCAACTCAAAGCCCTTAATTAAATCTTATCATTCCATAAATATTATCTCAGCCATTCAACACAAGCAAAATAATGCAAATACAAATAACCCCATTTTTAGGATGTTACAGTTCTACCCCCTTAAAAGAATTTCGTCCTCGAAATTACCCGATCGAAGAGGTAGGGTATTGTTGCCGCATCACATCCTCGGGTTCCCACGTAGCTTCCTCTGCACCATGGTTCCGCCATAGCACTTTCACCAAGGGCACTGACTTCCTACGCAGAACCTTCACATCTCTATCCAAGATCCGCACCGGTTCTTCCTCAAAAGATAAGTCCGAGTTGACCTCGATTTCTGTCACAGGCACCACGTGTGATGGATCTGACCGATACCGCCTAAGCATCGACACATGGAAAACGTCATGAATCTGACTTAACTCTACCGGCAGTTCGAGCTGATAAGCTACCGGTCCTACTCGCTTCAATACAGTATATGGGCCAATGAACCTTGGGCTTAGCTTCCCTTTTCGCCCAAATCTTAGTACCTTCTTCCAAGGTGATACCTTCAGGAAAACCTTGTCTCCTACATCATACTCCATTTCTTTGCGCTGTGTCAAAGATAAGATTTCATCTATCCGATCCTTCCTTAAGACGAGCCCGAATCACCCTAACTTTGTCCTCCGCTTCGCAAACAACTCGCCCCAACACTTGTCGCTCACCCAACTCGTCCAATGTGTCTGAGTTCAAGATTTCATCCATACAAGGCTTCAGATGGTGCCATCCAATACTCGCTGATAACTATTATTGTAGGTGAACTCGCTAAAGGTAAAATTCCTCCCAACTACCTCGAATTCCAAAACACAACCCTCAAAGATATCCTCTAAGATCAGATGACCTTTCTCGATCGCCCGTCCGACCGTGGATGGAAAGTCAGATCTGAAATCAATCGTGTTCCCAAAGCTTGATGCAATGCTTTCCAAAACCTTGAAGTGAACCTTGGGTCCCTATCTCAAATAATTGATACGGGCACACCATGCAACCCGACTATCTCGCCACATACAACTTTGCTAGCTTCGGGTGAGTAATCCATTCTCACCCAGATGAAGTGAGTGATTTAGTCGGTGGTCTCACGATTACCCAAATCGCATCTTTCTTCTTTGGGCGTGAGGGTAGACCAGCGAGCGAAATCCATAGTGATCCTCTCCCATTTCCATTGAGGAATCTTTACCGGTTGAAGTAGCCCCGATGGCAATCGATGTTCAAATTTTAACTCGCCGACATGTCAAACACCTTCCTACGAACTCAGTCACTTCACGCTTCAACCCCGACCACCAGAACTGTCTCCGCAAATCTCCGTACATTTTGCTGCCTCCTGGATGCATAGCGTATGGGCTGCTATGAGCATCTTGGAGAATTCTTTGTCTCAATTCCACATGCTTTGGCATACAGGGCCGTCCTTGGAAACATAATACACCATCACCGGTCAATCCGTACCCCTCTAAACCACCATCCTGAACTTGCATCCTTTTAGCATTCAACCCTTCATCCACTAATTCCTTTCCTTAATCTCCTCAATCCAGGTTGGCTTCACCTGAAGTTCTGCCAAAAGACTTCCATCGTCATATAGACTCAAGCGAGCAAACATCGCTCTTAAATCGCACCACCTTCCCGCTCAACGCGTCGACCACCACGTTAGCCTTACTCGGATGATATTCGATGGAACAAATGTAGTCCTTTAACAGTTCAATCCATCGGTACCGCTTTAAATTCAAGTCTTTCGGGTCAAGAGATACCATAGACTCTTGTGATCCATGCACTATCGACTTCTCCCCATAAAGGTAATGTTCCATATCTTCAAAGCGAAGACGATCACTGCTAACTCCAAATCGTGCGTTGGGTAGTTAACCTCATGCGGTCTTAGGCGACGGACGATAGGCTACTACCTTCCCATCTCAGATCAACACACATCCCAAACCAAAGGTGAGATGCATCACAATAGATCAGAACAACTTCCCCGCCTCAGTTGTACCAAGATCGAGCTTCATCGTAATTTTCCTCAACTTATCAAAACTTTCTTCGCTTCTCTAACCATACAAATGGAACACCTTTCCTTAGCAACTTAGTCAATCGGCACCATGATCGAGAGAACCCTTCCACAAACCTCCGATAATACCTGCTAGACCCGAAAACTTCAGATTTCTACCATCGACTTAGGCGATTTCAATCCAACACCGCTTCAATCTTAAGGGATCTACTCTAATCCTTCCACGACACCACGTGACCCAAGAAAGCCACCTCCTTAGCCAAAATTCGCACTTCATGAATTTGGCATATAACTGCTTTCTCCTCAAGATTTTGCGTAACTATTCGCAAATGCTTTTCGTGCTCCTCCTCCGTCTTAGAGTAAACCAATATGTCGCCTATGAACACCATGACAAATTGATCCAAGAACTGCTGAAATACTCTATTCATTAAATCCATGAATGCCGCTTATGCGTTGGTCAACCCGAATGGCATCACTAGAACTCGTAATGCCCATATTGAGTTCTAATGCCGTCTTGTGAACATCAACTTCCTTCACCTTTAATTGATGATAGCCCGACCTAAGATTAATCTTTGAAAATACCGACGACCTTCAATTGGTCAAACAAGTCATCGATCCGAGGTAATGGGTACTTGTTTTGATCGTTAACTTGTTTAACCGACGGTAGTCGATGCACATTCGCATAGAACCGTCCTTCTTTTGACAAACAATACAGCGCTCCCACGGAGATATACTAGGTCTAATAAACCCCTATCCAAGAGCTTCAATTTGAGCCTTCACTCCACCAATTCCTTTGGTGCCATTCGACACGGCTATATAGATCTCGTACCGCTCTGTAGCAAATCTATACCAATTTAACTTCTCGATTTGGAGGCAAACCCGGAAGTTCTTCTGGGAATACATCAATGAATTCCCCTACTGTTCGGACCTTTTCAACCACTGACTCCTTAGCCTCCAAGGCACAAATTCAAACTATAAACGCCTCACACCCTTTCCTAACCATCTTTTCAAACCTTCAAGGCCGACACCACATTAGCTGTAATTTCTTCGATTACCGATCATGACCACTTCATCCCTTCTACCATTTGAAGAACCATGCGCTTAGCAACAAGAATCCAACCTTGCTCGGTACTTAACCAACCACCCATTCCAAGGATCAAATCGAACTCCCCAAATGGTAGTTCCATCGATCGACCATAAACACGACCCTTGGAGTTCTAGGGTACATCCTTAAAAGCTTGTTCACAACTACAGAATGGCCTAAAGGGCTAATTACACCATCTCCCTAGCGGCGCAGCCTCGAGTCTAGGTTCAAAGTCTCTACCACACTACTTGCTACGTATGAATCGTGAGAACCCACATCAATTAATACATAATAAGGAAGACCGAAAATCAAAAGCGTCTGGTTATGACATCCGGTCGTCACCCTCCTCGCGACACCTCGTCGCGTAGACTAAGCCAGCCGCTTTGCCTCTCAGATTGCTCGTGCTCCTCCTCGAGTTCCACGACCACAATTAGCACCATTTCCCTCTACCATTACCACGACCTCTCTGTGGTCCCACACTTCTATCCCGAGTACTGGCTCCCCTCCGACCGATTTCGAGCTCGCCTCGGATAATCCCTCACACGGTGTTCCAAAGACCCACATTCAAAACAACCCTCTCACCGTCCAACAACCTCCCCAATGAGCTTTTCCACACGATTACACCGACCCGTTCGATTAGCGAGCCATGGGCTGGCACACCGACTTGGCCCACTGTCTGGCCTTTTTCTCGATCATTACCACCGACCCAGATGGCCCAAAACCTCTCTTACTTGAGCACTGTCGTAGTTTTGCCTCACAGCTGCCTTGATACCCTCGGCTACCTTAGCCTTTTCTACTAGGGACGAAAACTCACGAACTCGTCATGAGCAATTAGCAACCTTAAATCATCTCTCACCCGTCCTCAAAGTCGACATAAAGCTCATGTTCCGAGCCACAATGCCTCTCGCATATCTACTCAAATTTTAGGAACTCCACCTCATACTCCGACACTCGACTTAGTTCCTTGTACTAACCCTAGAAAAGCCTTTCTCTGCGCGTCAGTATAGCCAATACCCACATACTTTTTCTGGAAAGCAGCCTTAAAGTAATCCCATGTAAGATCCTCTACCGTGGCGCCATCTCGAACGGTGAGCCACCATTGATATGCTTCATCCTTTAGAAGCGACACGGCTCCCTTCAACTTCTCCTCGTCAGTCAGGTCAAGATCGTCCATGATCCTTTTCGTGGACTCCAACCAAAGATTCTCACAGACTCTACGCCACTCCCACACAATTTTAACACCTCATTCCGTTGGACTGAATTCGCTCGGAATGATTTTTGAGCTCCCAGATTTCTACCATTTCACCACCAACTCGAGAACCCGCAACATGCCTTGCGATCTGCCTCCCTCCCGTCTCGATCTTGCTCTCGCTCCCAAAAGTGGAGGTGGTGGTGGCGGTGGTACTTTATTTTCGTAACCATGTCCCGACCTAACGGGTTCGAGATATAGTCATTCTTCCCTACCACGTCCACGCCGCCACGTCCTCTAGAACTCATTCTATCTAACGCGCTTTTAATCGATTAAGAAAATTTTATGGATTAGTAATTTGTTCCGCGATTACCCGAAAAATTTTATGAAAAGTTTAATAAGGATTCTTTCGATCAAACAATGTTTTAAGTATTCCACCCTAGTTCACACAAAAGGCCACATTCATTCCCTAGTACTTTCCATACCTATTCACTCCTGACAGCTTCTCCTGCTTCTAACCTGCGGGTATTTTCGCCATTTTCCTACAGGGGTATTTTTGTAATAGAATCAGAGATTTCAAATTTTAATAAATCGTCACTTGAAATTTCCAAAATCAAGAGCATTTCAAAATTTGTAAAATTTGAAGATACGACATCATTTCGGAATCGTGGTATTTTGGTAATTTTGTCAATCGGGTAATTTTGTAATTTTTGTAAATCAAGGTGTTTTAATAATTGTAAAACTCGAGGGTCCCTTTTGAGAATTTTCCTCTCTTAAAACGATTATGTTGCAAAAATTTTGTACTTAGGGTCGTTTCGGTAATTTTACAAGTTGAGGGCATTTTTGGAATTTTCCAAACCAAAGTATTTCATTGATGATTTTCAAAGCAGAGTTGAATATTGAGAAGTAGTTGAAATTTTTGGACAAAATCATTGAGTTGATGTTTTATGAACCAAGGGTATTTTAGTAGTTTTACCCCTAAGGGCATTTCTGTAATTTTCACAAATCAACTTTTTCAGGGAAAACATTGTAAAAATGGTTGTTCTCATATTTGAAAGTGTGATTTTAAAAAAAAATTTGCAGAAATTATGGTTTTGTTGTTTTCTTTTTTTCTTCAAAAACATGGTTAGTTCCCTTTCGGGTTTTAGTCGTTACGTTTAGCCTATGACCGAGTCCTCTTGGTCGTGGTGAACTAAAGCTACGCACTGTGCGGGATTCGTGTGGGAGGAGGTGAGTCACGCTGATCGCTTAAATACCAAGCTCCCACCAACCTTTCTAGACATGCGCATACGAGAGTTACCACACCACCGAGCCTCTCGAGTTGGGGTGAACCCAAGCTACGCACTGGGTAGGATACTGCGAAGAGGTGGTGAGTCACTGACCGCTTAAATACCGTGCTCTTCCTGATCCAATCCTAGACATGCGTCTGGGGGTTACCACACTCTAGCTCAATGACTTGGTCATAGGTTGGTTGAGTTCATTAAGTCTTATGTTCAGTTGTGTTTGAGTAGTCTAACCCTAGGGTTCAAAATTCCTATAAGTCTATTCTACGTTCCATGCTTCCTACCCTTCTACAGAAAACAAATCATACAGAAGTTAGGAACACTTACCTGGGCGGATAGATGCCGGAGACTCGGTGCCATGCTATTCAAAAACCCACAATTACTTCAAAAAGGCCTACCAAAACATTTTTGGGCCTTGGGCCCCCACAGCCTAGTATTGAACTGGGCTCTGATACCAATTTATAATATTAAACCCGCCCAAACATTAGGACCGAATATGGTTTGTTACGGAGAAAACTTTTTGAAACCCAATTTTAAAACCAATTTAAGTCTTGTTGAAAACTTCTCGTTTTTGGTTATCTTGCTGAAATCATACTTAGATTAAATTCAGAAATTTAATTAAGTCAAGTTATTATACAAATTTCAAATGTGCCCGCTGGCACGATAAAACATTTTCGTGTTATTTTGGGAAAACATGTGATTTAAATTTATAGTTTAAAACAAAATATCCAACATATGAGAAATAACAAAAATAAAGTATATGGAGGCCTTATTACATCCAAAATAAAAATAAACCCCATAATAAAATAAAATAACTAAATTTAAAGTTCATTTAATTCAAGACCACTGCATGGCCACCTCGAGTCCCTTCGGCTCCATATCCGCGATCTATGCATCACCTGGAAAAAAAATAATAGAAGGTGAGTCACCAAGACTCGAGATGTAACCCTTCCCGGTTTAAACCAATCTCATACACAAATTATAACAATTAATATGCACAAGATAATGTACCCAACCTAGCCAACCAAACGCCTCTCTGCCCTGCTATGGTACCAAACCACCGGTGGTGCCAAACCACGTGACATATAGTCACAAATGTGATGCCAAATCACCGGAGGTGCTAAACCTCCGGTGTCCATAGACACAATCGATTGATGGGGCCAACCCATCGTGTGATGCCAAATCACCGCGTCAATCCCATATCACAAAGTGGGGCCAACCCACGGTGGTGCTAAGCCACGTGGACGAGGCGCGATGAGGTACCAAACCTCTGGAGGTACCAAACCTCACGGTGACCGTAGTCACAGTGTGTTACTAAAACACTTGGTGCCCGTCGGCACAATATCACCGCCCCTCCGCTCATTTAACCCACAAAAGTCAAGTAATCATGATCGGATCTCATACATTTATCACATGTATCATAAAACCATGCTTCCCAAAAGCATAATAATAATCTCATATTAAAGAGACTTACCCGAATCCTCGCTTGTACCATTAAGGTACTATATCCGTATCTACATCAAGCAAATTTACATACAACAAATATCTAGCACAGTTATTAATTGCTATAAGTGTGTATGTACACACCTGTCACCACTGAATAGTCTAAATCCCAAAAAGAGGAGTCGGCCACCTAGATCTCTCTCGCACCTACATTCTACCAACCATGGTATTAGTACTATGGCCTATTCTACCAATCCAAGTAATTTAAAGGGTCATCTCTATCAACCCAAATCCTTACCTATTCACTTTGAATACTAGCTTCAAAGACCAATCACGAATCTGGTTCACAAACTACAATCGGTCAATAACCATAGCCTTTGGCTTTTAAAAGAACACCAAATACATATGTAGATCCTTACCAAAAATTGATTGACGAACGTTGGCGAACTCTCTTGCTTATTTCCAAATCCCGAAGATCCTACAACTTTTGGTTTAATCTGCGATTAGTACCCTTAATTAACATTCTTGAACCCAAGTACCTACCTTTATCAAAGTCGACAAGAAAGGAAGAGAGGGCATGGCATTCGGCCAAACACACCTACGTACCTTATGAACCGATTGGAGGGGAGTTTAGAGGAAGTTATCCTTGTTTGCTTATTCGCCAAGACTTGAAATATGGAGAGGGAAATCCAGCTATGGTTTAGGGAGTAGGTTCGATTATCAAAGGAAAGGAGGAGAATAAGGGATCAAAATTGGGGAATTGGCAAAAGAAGTAGAGAGGGTTTCGGCCAAGGTTTTGAGAGGATGGAATGATAAAAGAAAATTAGAAAGAAAAGTGTTTAGAAATTTCGGCTAAGCAAATTGAAAAAAAAGAAAAACAAGGTGATCAATTGGTGCTTTTATAAGCATTCGGCACCCCTCCCCTTCAAGCTTGCCGTCCACTCCTACTAACCAAGGAGTTCAAATTCGATCAACCTCCTTGAATCACTCCAAGCCACTCACTTAAATTAATTCAAACTAATTTGAATTTAATTCCTAATAATCTCTTAATAATCCATACAATATCTCTTTTACCTTCTATTATCCTTAGAACAAAATAAAATGCTCATATTATCTTTTAATAATAATAATAAAAGAGTTTAAAGGGAGGAAGACTCTCCCACTTGTGCCGTCCAAAAATAATTTAAAAAGGGAGAATTGTGACTCGAACCAAGGTTCTCCCTTGTTCCTTGATGGCGTCACATGTAGCTCCCAAGTGGCCTTCCCTTTGCCACTTATACTAGGCTTATTCTATGTCAATTGTTCCGTTATTTATTCTTATAACCCCTAACTACTAAGGCCATCCACCTTTAGAGCTTATAAATAATATTTTCTACCATTCTGAGTCAACTCAAAGCCCTTAATTAAATCTTATCATTCCATAAATATTATCTCAGCCATTCAACACAAGCAAAATAATGCAAATACAAATAACCCCATTTTTAGGATGTTACAGAAACCTTGATTCTTCCGAAGTCATCGTATAATTGTTGGGAATCGGTCTTAAAAATCTTCAAGGTAAGGAGTTATTAAAGGATTCTATAAATCATTCTTTATTCGTTAAGATGCTATTGGAATGGTGATGACTAACCGATTATAATTATAGGGATTAAATTGCTTGATCTATCAAACCGTTGATCACTCGAAATTAGTGGTAAGCCGATCTTTACCCTTTTGATAATCCATATTTTACCATAATATCGATCTATATAAGATCTAACCGAATGGAGGCTTGTGGTACCGATTCGAATGGAAAGTCGAGTAGGGATCTCAAAAGGAGCGGATTAGCGATCCCTACTCCTAAATTCAAGCGAAGGGCGATTTCAACAATTCGGGACTTTCCACCTAGTTGTGGACCCTCATCCGGTGAGAATTGACAAATCGTAGTCGTTCACGATCCCGATGGTAAAATTTTAGATCATTTGTTTTAAAGTAGATTTATTAAATCGCGTACGTTGACTAATCGAGCGTTATAATATTTTAGATGTCGACTATCAAGAAAGCTTAGTGCTTACCATAATCAGGTGTGTAATCTCACACCGTTTTCCGTGGGTTAAAGATTTATATCATATTGGTAGTAAATTGCTTGATTAAATCATGTTATGGTGGAACCGGGAAAATTGGCTTAGATCTCACTATTTTGATAAAATTGACAAAATCGGTATTAACACCGTGAAAGATTACGAAAATGCCCCTAATGGGCCAAATCGAAATAATTTGCTATAAGGGCCGATCTAATAATTTGTTATATGGGCCGATCTAATAATTTGTTATATGGGCCGATCTGATAATTTGCTATATGGGCTAATCTGATAATTTGCTATATGGGCCAATATGATATTTTGCTAAATGTGCCAATCTGATATTTTGTTTAATGGGCATATTAGATAAATTGTTATAATGGGCCATAATTTTGTAATAAATATCCGAATAAATTACTGTTGTTATATTGTGATTTGTTATGCATTATATACATGATTTTGGATGGGATGGGATAATATTGAAGAGAAGTTCTGGTGGCTCTGTCACATAATTTTGGTGGCTCTGCCACAAATCTGTATAGTGGCAAGGCCACGTAAATTCTGTTATTCTGGTGGCTTATCCACAATTAAATTTTTTATAAATGGTTTAATGGCTACGATTGGTGTGTTGGCGGGGTGGGTTGACTTGATCCCCACAGGTGTGTTGGTTGGTACGGGTGGTGTGTAACGGATGGATTACTAGGTTTGGTTTGGGAATTGGATTTCATACACATGTTATAATTGATACATTATTATTTTTGTAAATGGGCTTAGGCCCAAATTATTGCTTAATGGGATTTTGGCCCAGTGGACAACGATAAGGGGGTTATACACTGAGTTCTAGTAACTCACCCTATTTTTCCTTACCCTTTTCAGGTAATGATCAGTGATGGAGACTTGGGCCATGGATGACTCGGAGGAGGCCATACTACAAAAACGATTTAAATTGGATTTTGGATTTCTTTTCAGTACTTTTAATTACTTTGCTATTTTGAGTTAAGGTTGTAATAAGGCCTCTGGATTAATTTTTTTGTTTTGTTTTATGTTTGATGAATTTATAAATTGCTCTAAGTATTTCACATTGAGATTTTTCTAAAAACTAAAATAATCGTTTTCTTAAAATGAATAAACAAAAAAGGGTTTCATAATAAACTTTTATAAACATATTTTAACTCGAAAATTTCTCTTAAAATTTTCATCAACACTTTTCGAAAATTATTTTCAAATTCTTCTCAAACCATTAACGATATTTTCAAAGTCACAATTTATAAGATTTTCGTATCTCAAATTTATCGATTATCAATCAATCTTTTATTCAATAACACTTTATCAAAAATTTTTAAATGGGAGTTGTTTTAATTGATCTATTTATGAAAAAGGACTTAGTAGTATTTTCTCAAGTGACATGTCAGATCTGGCCTTAATGCATGGACCGAGTTTGGGGTGTTACATTTTATGGTATCAGAGCCCAGTTTCAAAACTCGGCTGTGGTTTGGGTTCAAAAATATTTTTCAAAACTATTTTGAAATGTAAAAAAAATTTAGAATGCATGTTTTTAAAGGGAGTATGGCACCACGGGTATCCGGCACCAAGTCAAGTAAGTGTATGTTATTATTGTATGATTATATTGATTATGATATGACTATAGGAATACTCTAGAACTTCTAGTTTTAGGTATTGAAACTATAGAGATTGAGATTATAGGATGCGATTACGAAAACAACTTTACTTCTTATGTTTCATAAAACATTGTGTAATAAACACCAAAATAGTATACTGATATGAGCGCTAGAGGATGTGATAGATGTGGACGTGGTAGAGGCCGAGGTGCTAGAGTTGTGTCTGAAGCGTCGGGACATATGCCGAAAATAGAAGTACCTTTGTCACCCGTAACAGAAACTAGATCACATGGCCGTATGAGGGAGGACATCGCTCTGTCCCAAGCAATGTTACGAGTCTTAGAAAGGGTTGCTAGGGCTAAAACTAGGCTAGCAGCTCGTGGGTCAATTTAGAGCGACTCAGATCAAATGGTGCTGAGGTTTTTAGGGGTATCTCGGTGTAGCCCCAAATGTCGCGAAGTACTGGCTTGAGGCTGTGGAGCGGATCATGGATGATCTAGATTACACCACCGAGAAGAAACTGAAGGGAGCTGTGTCCTTGTTGAGAGACGAGGCGTATCAATGGTGGCTCACTGTTCAGGAAGGCACTCAGGCTGATCGTGTTACTTGGGATTTCTTCAAAACTGCATTCCAAGGAAAGTATGTAGGGGCTAGCTATTTAGATGCCCGAAGAAAGGAATTCCTAAATCTGGTCCAAGGAGGTAAGATTGTGGTAGCTTACGAGGCAAAATTTCTACTCTACGTCGTTATGCCCGGGGTATAGTGCCACCTGACTACGAACGCTACGTGCGTTTTGAGGACGGGTTGAGTGATTGCGGGTACTGATAGCCCCACAACATGAAAGTAATTTTTCCACACTTGTGGAGAAAGCCAAGATAGCTGAAGAGGCTAAGCACTCGGAGAGGCAAAACTGAGAAAAAGATAGAGGCAAGAGCAAGAGGGACTTTAAGTACTCAGGTCCTGCTAGAAGGTTTCAGAAGAGGCCTAGGAATGATGAGCCAGCTCGAGCTAGTGTACCAGCTGCTACCAATCAGATACAACCATGTGCGAACTGCAAAAAACGACACTCGAGTGAATGCTGGAAGAGAACCGGTGGTTGTCAAATGTGGTTCTAAGGACCATCAACTAAAAAATTATCCTCGACAGACTGCTCAGACTTAAGATGCATATAACTATGATGCATAGCCACCGAGAAGCCGCGGGCCAAGTCAAGGTGGTAATGGCAGAAGACGACGTCAGGGTGCACCGGGTAGAGGTACTGGTTTCAGGGGTAACACGGAGGCGAAGCAGCTAAGGTTGGTTTATGCGGTCAGACGCCGAGAGGATGGTGATGCACCTGATGTGATAATCGGTACATTTTTCATATCTGATGTGCTTGTTACTGCTCTGATAGATATCGGATCCACCCATTCGTATGTTGCTAGTGTTGTATCTGGAAATCTGAACATTAGATTTGAGATTACTGCTAGAGAGATGACGGTAATTAGTCCTTTAAGACAGTCAGTGATAGTAAATAAATTGTTTAGAGATGTACTCTTAGAAGTTCAGGGAGAAAGATTTTTAGCGGATTTGATGGAACTGCCATTCGGCGAGTTCGACCTTATTTTGGGCATGGACTGGTCGGTGAAACACCGTGTGAACTTGGATTGTGCTGCAAAGCGGATGACACTAAGAACTTCGGAAGATAAGGAAGTGGTGATGATAGGTGAAAGGAGAAACTATCTATCAAATGTGGTATCTTCCTTAAAGGCAGAAATGTTGGTGCGAAAAGGGTGTGGAGCATTCCTAATTAGTGCGTTGGATGCCAAGGAATTTTCGGTGGAAGGTGTTAGAACGGTGAAAGAGTTTTAGGATGTCTTTCCCAAGGAACTTCCTGGATTACCTCCGGATCAGGAGGTAGAGTTTGGCATTGAGTTATTGCCAGGAATGGCTCCGGTGTCCATTGCTCCTTATAGAATGGCGCCAAGAAGTTAGCGGAGCTTAAAGCTCAAATTCAGGAGTTGTTGGATCGGGGATTCATTCGATCGAGTGTGTCATCGTGGGGAGCGCCAGTCCTGTTCATCAAAAAGAAGGATGGGTCAATGCGTATGTGCATCGATTATAGGTAGTTGAATAAGTTGACGATCAAGAATAGGTATCCATTATCGAGAATCAATGGCATGTTCGATCAATTGCGAAGAACTTCGATTTTCTTGAAGATAGATTTGAGATCTGGTTATCACCAACTTAAGGTCAATGAGGCAGACATTCATAAGACTACGTTTCAAACTCGTTATAGGCATTATGAGTTCTTGGTGATGCCGTTTGGGTTGACTAACACACCAGCCACATTTATGGACATGATGAACCGAGTCTTCCAACCCTTTTCAGATCGGTTTGTAGTGGTGTTCATAAATGACATCTTGGTATACTCAAAGAATGAAGAAGAGCACGATTCGCATCTGCGGGTAGTATTGCGGATATTGCGGGAAAAGTAACTTTATGCCAAATTCAGTAAGTGTGGATTTTGGTTGAAGGAAGTAACCTTCTTGGGGCATGTTGTGTCGTTCGAAGGAATTAGAGTTGATCTCCGGAAGGTAGAGGCTGTGTTGGATAGGAAACCACCGAAGTCAGTGGCTGAAATTTAGAGTTTCCTAGGGTTAGTTGGTTATTACAGGTGTTTCGTTGAGGGGTTTTCGTTGATTGTTGCACCCCTAACTAAACTGTTGCCCAAGGGAGTACCATTTGTGTGGTCAGATTAGCAGCAAGAAAACTGTGGAAATTGAACAAGATTCTAACGGAAGCGCCAGTACTGATTCAACCTGAGGCTAGAAAAGAGTTTATTATTTACTGTGATGCGTCACACACGGGCTTGGGATATGTGTTGATGCAAGGTGGAAAAGTGGTGGCTTATGCATCTCATCAGTTAAGGCCACACGAGGTGAATTATCCCACTCATGATTTGGAGTTAGCTGCAGTGGTGTTTGCTTTCAAGATTTGGAGACACTACCTATACGGAGAGAAGTCGATCATCTATACGGATCATAAGAGTCTAAAGGACCTCCTTACCCAAAAGGAGTTGAACTTAAGATAGCGAAGGTGGATAGAACAGTTGAAGGATTATGACTTCTCAATCGAGTATCATCCCGAAAGGTTAATGTGGTGGCAGAAGCGTTGAGTCGTAAGGTGATATCAGATTTGAGAGCGATGTTTGTTCATCTCAGCTTGTATGAAAATGGTAGTCTACTAGCCGAACTTCAAGTGAAGCCTGCGTGGGTAAGCCAGATTAAGGAAAAGTAATTATTAGATGAAAGGTTGGGTTCCTTACTTCAGCAAGTGGAAGGTGGTGTAATAGGGGATTTTGGATTGAATAGTGATGGAGTATTGTGTTTCCGCGGAAGAATTTGCATGCCCAAAGATTCGAAATTGAGTCAAATGACTTTGTGTGAGGTTCATAGTAGCCCATATGCTATGCACCCCAGAGGAAATAAAATGTATCGAGACCTCCGTGAGCAGTATTGGTGGCCAGGGTTGAAACGGGAGGTTACTGATCTTGTGAGTAGGTGCTTAACATGTCAACAAGTGAAAGCGAACATCAATTACCGTTAGGATTGCTACAACCGGTAAAGATTCCATTATGGAAATAGGAACGGATACGATGGACTTTGTTAGTGGGTTACCCTTAACGCCTACTAAGAAAGATTCCATTTGGGTAATAGTGGATCGGTTGACGAAGACTGCCTATTTCCTACCTGTTCGTACGGATTACTCATTGCAGAAGTTGGCCAAGTTGTAGCGTAGCAGAGATCATGAGGTTACAGGGACCCTAGGTTTACATCACGGTTTTGAAAAGCCTTACATGAAGCTTTGGGAACCAAGCTTAATTTCAGCACGGCATTTCATCCTCAGACAGATGGTCAGTCGGAGAGAGTAATTCAGATTCTGGAAGACATGTTAAGGAGCTGTGTGATTGACTTTAGGGGTAGTTGGGAGGATTTCCTACCGTTGGCAGAGTTTGCTGATAAACCGTAAAAGTAACATATTTTAATCCCACATTTAGTATGCTTTTGGATGATTTACCCCTGATTTATGTAAAAAGGTGCTCTTAATCCTTTCTTTTCATGTCTTATACTCAGGAAAGCACCTAAGGATAAAAAGAATGTAAAACGGGCTTAAAAAGGACCAAATTAAGCCAACCCAAGAAATCAACACAGCCTGGACTTCAAGCCACACGGCCATGCCTTTCCATTTATTTAGAACACGGCCTCACCCCGATTTACACGGCTATGCCTCATCGACAAAAGTCCAACAAGGTCTGGCCACGACTTACACGGGCGTGTGCCATGGGCGTGCCCCTACCATAGGATGAGCAATTTCACTTGGATTTGGTTGCTTGAAGCCAAAGAAACATACTCCTAAGTCTACTTAAACACCTTAATAGTAATTCTACTTGAAGGAAGTCCTTAGGAGACAAGTAAAGCATCTAAAGAGCCTATATAAACAACCCAAGGCAGCTGTTCTAAAGAAGGAAGTTTTGGACAGAGTTTTCTGCCAGAGCTTTTATTCAGGGAATTACTCGAAGATAGCTAGTTTATCTATCTCAAGAAGCCGGAGTTCTACTCAAGACAGAGGATCTCCTCTTCAATTCCTTCAGGGGGTTTTAGGGATTTCTTATATTTTGTTTTATCTTTTCTCTTGAGATGTTTTCTTATTTTGTTATGAACTTAACCCTTCAGATACCTGAAGGGGATGAAACCTATGATGGATTTTGTTCTTTGATTTCTAAATTCTATGATAAGTACTTAGTTTGTTCTTAATTATGTTGCTTAATTTAATCTAATGTTACTTAATAGTAATTCTACAATAGCTATTAATCCAGCATTCAGATGGCACCCTACGAGGCGTTGTATGGTCGTAGGTGTTGTACTCCTACTTGTTGGACTGAATTGGGGGAGCGATAGTTATTGGGTCCTAAACTGATATCGAATACGGAGGAAAAAGCGAAGGTAATTCGGGCACGGTTAAAGGGGGCTTCGAATAGACAAAAATCGTATGTGGATCTGAAGCATAAGGATATTGAGTTTGCGATGGGAGATCAAGTCTTTCTAAAGGTCTCACCTTGGAAGAAGATCTTCATATTTGGAAGGAAGGGCAAGTTGAGCCCTAGGTTCATCGGACCGTATCGTATGTTGAAGCGTGTTGGGCTAGTAGCTTATCAGCTTGAGTTACCTCGGGAATTGAGTCAGATACATAGTGTATTTCATGTCTCAATGTTAAGGTGTTACCGATCGGATCCACCTCATATAGTACCGGTAGAAGAAGTTGAGATAAGACCTAACTTGTCTTTCGAAGAGGAGCCAGTGCAAATTTTAGATCGGGACGTCAAGGTGCTGAGAAGGAAGTCGGTACCATTAGTCAAGGTATTATGGTGCAATCACGGAGTGAAGGAAGCTACATGGGAGCCTGAGGACATGATTCGACAGTAATATCCTCATCTCTTTTAATCAGGTAAATTTCGAGGATGAAATTTTCTTTAAGGGGGTAGAATTGTAACGTCCTAAAATTTGGAATTTTATGTGTTGCATTATTTTTGGTGCTAAGCTAGTTAAATTATTAATTTTGTATGTCTAAGGGAGGTCCTGAGAAGGCTTGGAGTCTATTTGGACCTACTAAAAATATTTATATTTAGCACTTTAAGGAGATAGAGTAAGTGACCTTAAAGCTGATGGAAATAAATGAGTAAATTGCTAGCATAAATGAGCAATTAGAAAAGAGGTTATGGCATCAAGTGAAGTACCTTGAGGGAAGAGGTTTGATCCCATTGTGTGCAATTTTTTACTTTTATTTTTGCATTCTTTCCTTAAGTGTCGGCCAAGCATGTAAATAAGGTAAGGTGGACTTTTTATTTTTGGCAAGATAGCTAAGAAGAATAAGAAAGAATGAAGGTGAGGAAATAAATCAAGAGAAAGGGGAAAGTAAGGGGAACAAGTGGCTTTTTTCAAGGGAAGTGTTATGGAAAGTGTGGTTGGACAATTTTGACCATTATGGCCATGTATGTGGACAATTTTGTGGGTAAGAGAGGTAGCCGAAATTTTGTTGGAGTTTTGGTAAAGCTTTAGTACTTGGTTGGTCAAATTCCTTTAGCATCAAGTGTGCCATTTTTTCTCCAAAATATTATTCTCTTAACTGAATTTTGTCTTTGGCAATTGGTAAAAGTTTTGGTGTTGTTTTGGCCAAATTCCTATTTGCAACTTTGGTGTCATTTTTCTTTTCTCTCCAAATTTTCCTTCTCCTCCTTGCCGAAATTACAAACTTTGAGGGTGCATATTCTCTTCCCTTCTTTCTTCTTGCCGAATGTACAGAAACATTGAGACCAAAAATTTGTTCACTCATCTTTCTTGAAAATCGAAGCTAGTCAAACATTCTTCTTCTTCTTTGTTTTCTTTTTCACAAAATCCTTCAAGCATCTCTTCTTTTCTAGTCCTTTTCTCCATAGCCTAATATTTTGCCCATTATTCCTCCATATTTGAAACCTTTCATCTCTTCATTAATCTTACTTTTTCATTCGAGTTCTCACTAACCCCTTGATCAATTGGTAAGTGTTCTTTTCAACTTTTTATTTTCTTTCTCTTATTGCCGAATCTATGTTTTAGTTTGGGATGGTCATTTTGACCGAGACCAACACCTTATTCTCTCTCAAACAAGATCTTTTTCTTCTCCGTAGTGATATAGTGGAAGGCCAAAACCTTGATTCTTCCGAAGTCATCGGATAATCATTGGGAATCGGTCTTAAAAATCTTCAAGGTAAGGAGTTATTAAAGGATTCTATAAATCATTCTTTATTCGTTAAGATGCTATTGGAATGGTGATGATTAACCAATTATAATTATAGGAATTAAATCGCTTGATCTATCCAACCGTTGATCACTCAGAATTAGTGGTAAGCCGATCTTTACCCTTTTGATAATCCATATTTTACCATAATATCGATCTATATAAGATCTAACCGAATGGAGGCTTGTGGTACCGATTCGAATGGAAAGTCGAGTAGGGATCTCAAAAGAAGCCGATTAGTGATCCCTACTCCTAAATTCAAGCGAAGGGCAGTTTCGGCAATTCGGGACTTTCCACTGGGTTGTGGACCCTCATCCGGTGAGAACCGAAAAATCATAGCCGTTCACGATCCCAAGGGTAAAATTTTGGATTGTTTGTTTTAAAGTAGATTTATTAAATCACGTACGTTGACTAATCGAGAATTATAATATTTTAGATGTCAACGATCAAGAAAGCTTAGTGCTTACCATAATCAGGTGTGTAATCTCACACCGTTTTTCGTGGGTTAAAGATTTATATCATATTGGTAGTAAATCGCTTGATTAAATCATGTTATGGTGGAACCGGAAAATTGGCTTAGATCTCACTATTTTGATAAAATTGACAAAATCGGTATTAACACCGTGAAATATTAAGAAAATGCCCCTAATGGGCCAAATCGAAATAATTTTTCTATAAGGGCCGATCTAATAATTTGTTATATGGGCCGATCTAATAATTTGTTGTATGGGCCGATCTGATAATTTTCTATATGGGCCAATCTGATAATTTGTTATATAGGCCAATCTGATATTTTGCTAAATGGGCCAATTTGATATTTTGTTTCATGGGCATATTAGATAAATTGTTATAATGGGCCATAATTTTGTAATAAATATCCGAATAAATTACTGTTGTTATATTGTGATTTGTTATGCATTATATACATGATTTTGCATGGGATGGGATAATATTGAAGAGAAGTTCTGGTGGCTCTGCCACATAATTTTGGTGGCTCTGTCACAAATTTGTATAGTGGCAAGGCCACGTAAATTCTATTATTACGGTGGCTTGTCCACAATCAAATTTGTTATAAATGGCTTAATGCTGCGATTGGCGTGTTGGCGGGTGGGTTGACTTGATCCCCACAGTGTGTTGGTTGGTATGGTGGTCTCATGGCGGATGGATTACTAGGTTTGGTTTGGGAATTGCATTTCATACACATGTTATAATTGATACATTATTATTTTTGTAAATGGGCTTAGGCTCAGATTATTGCTTAATGGGATTTTGGCCCAGTGGACAACGGTAAGGGGGTTATACACTGAATTCTAGTAACTCACCCCATTTTTCCTTACCCTTTTCAGGTAATGATCGTCTGATGGAGAATTGGGCCATGGATGACTCGGAGGAGGCCATACTACAAAAACGGTTTAAATTGGAGTTTGGATTTCTTTTCAGTACTTTTAATTGCTTTGCTATTTTGAGTTAAGGTTGTAATAAGGCCTCTGGATTAATTTTTTTGTTTTGTTTTATGTTTGACTAATTTATAAATTACTCTAAGTATTTCAAATTGAGATTTTCTAAAACTAAAATAATCGTTTTCTTAAAATGAATAAACAAAAAGGGTTTCATAATAAACTTTTATAAACATATTTTAACTCAAAATTTCTCTTAAAATTTTCATCAACACTTTTCAAAATTATTTTCAAATTCTTCTCAAACCATTAACGATATTTTCAAAGTTTCGATTTATAAGATTTTCATATCTCAAATTTATCGAATTATCAGTCATTCTTTTATTCAATAATACTTTATCAAAAGTTTTTAAATGGGATATAACACCCCAAACCCGGCCCATGCATTTCGACCAGATCTGGCGTGTTATGGGACACATAACACTTTATCGGATTTTGAAAACACAAGTTAATTATTTAAAATTTGAATAAAGAAGTGACTTTTTGGAAATAAACCTCTTTGTATTATTATTATGTATAAATAAACCTTGTCATGAATTCATAAGTTGTATAACATTGAAAACTACTTAGTTGAATAAAACTAAGGGCCTTATTACATAAATATTCCCAAATAAAATAAAATAAAATTTAAAGAAATCCCAAAAAAATAATTTTTAGAAATAAAACTTGATGGCCCCTCGAGTCCGTTTCGGCTCCCATGTCCACGCTCTACTGCTTATCTGAAAGCGTAGAAAAAAAAGAAAAGTGTGTCACCAAGACTCAGTGTATAAATCTCAAAACACACAATGACCCAAGCCCACAAACACATTATGGGCCCTGGCCCATACATGAAGGTAACAATCATAATCACATGGTAAATGATAAATAATGAATAACTCAACCCATCCTAGGTTTCCATCCTCTACACACCAACCCATACCAACCATCACACCTTAGGGATTTCTACAATCAACCCTCCATCCGCTACACACCAAAGCGACAGCCGCACTGCCTATTCCTATTAATTAGGAATCATTGAATGTGGCATAGCCAACGATCACTATGTGACCTAACATTTGTATATGTGGGATTTCCACCATCGATCACCAAGTGACCTATCATGCACTTCCCCTTCAATATCATATTCCCACCCCATGCATACACATAAAGAAAACATCATGCAGTCATATATATTTTCCAATACACATAGGGAGTTCTATGTTTACGTACCTGGCATCCTTGCCTAACCCTTTTAGGGTTCCATTCAACTGTCTAAATAGCCTCATTCCGCTTTTAAGCCCATAACATATATATAGTCATACATACAGGTTTATTAGTGTGTTAGAGATCTACACACCTGATTATCGATAAGACGATGCTTTCTATGTCGACGCTATCCTTAGTCGACACTACTGCTATCTGCCTAAGGTGTTGTTCAGAAGTCGGTCCACAACCAAGTGGCCAATCTCGAATGGCAGATACTGCTCTTTTCTTAAACTTAGGGATTTTCTCCTTTGCCTGATCCATATTTAATTCCATCACAAGTCCTTATCAGAACTACTATCACAATATTTAATCGTTAATTCTCATTATAACCTTAAGATCTTGCATATAATGATCAAATCTAATAGAAATCTAGGGAAATCTTCTTACCTTAAAAATCCCGAAAGTGGAGACTAGCTATTTTCGGCTTTTAGATCTAATTGACCAAGCTTCCTTCAAATCCCGCATTGCCGCCCAATATAGAATCATTAAACTATTAGCTTTCGACTTTTGCCTTTCAAAAATCGAGAATAGAATATGAGATCTAACAGAAATCGGCACTTACCTTAGTATAGGGAATTCAGCTAACACTTGGAAAGGAGATTCAACAATGCCAAAGGAAAGTTTTAAATGCCGGAAGAATAGAACTAATTCTCAAATAGGATGAATAAAAGAAAAGACTATAGATGCTTCGGCTTTTTAGAGAAATCGGCACAAGGAGGAAAAAGTGGAGAAGAGTTTCGGCTTTTGAAGAAATTAGAGAAAAAAATTAAAGAGGGAGAGGCTAAGGAATTTAGGCACAATGGGAGAAGAAATTAGGGTTTTCAATGTCAGAATCAAGGAGCTATCCCCTATTTATAGATATTTTGACACCTCATATATAAAACCGAAAATGCCCTTCCTAATTAATTAAAATTCAAGCTAAAAGAGAGGGGAAATTCGGCACGCTCTTTGCCATGCAGTAGCCGACTTTTACACTCCTCTAGGTAGTGGATTTTTGGCCAACACCTCCCTTGAAGATAAGCTCCTAACTTTTCTCCTTTTTATCTATGATATTATCACTTATAAAATCCACATAATTTCACCTATTTTTGAGCCTT
This sequence comes from Gossypium rotundifolium, assembly GCA_025506655.1. NCBI lineage: Eukaryota > Viridiplantae > Streptophyta > Magnoliopsida > Malvales > Malvaceae > Gossypium > Gossypium rotundifolium. The sequence goes on from CP106728.1 coordinate 151,257,864, forward strand.
GTAGCCGTCCACCTCTACTAACCCTAATGTCGAAATTTAACTTACTTAAATTAAAAGATTTGGGCCTTATTAAACTTAATATTTGGGCCCTAATTCCTTGTATGTGGCATCACCCTATTTTCATTTAAAGTGCCAAAATTGGCCTAAAACATGGGCTCCTTGTGACCCAAAACTTGTTCATTTTAATTGTTAATGATGCCACCTTAAAATAATTTAATATGGGCCTTTGCCTAATTTTAAGCCCAAATTTAAACCCCTTTCACCATATTAAACATATTCCTATACTAAACGATAGACCCATAAATTCGTGGATGTTACGCTTCTACCCCTTAAAGAAATTTCGTCCTCGAAATTTCCAATTAACTAGTAATCAAACTACCTAAGTCTCACTACTATGCTTTCGATGCGCACTCTTATTCTAAAGCCAAAATAAACACTTAGTATACTATGATAGGGTACGCACCGATATTCACATCTAGAGCGTCCTCGTCCCCTTGTACTTATTCTACCGATTCGCGTTTATCTGATTAGAAATTTTATGAATTAGTAGTTTTCTTCCACTAATTAACCATGAACAGTCTTATGAATAATAGTTTTAAGAGTAGTTCTTTCGAATTCGCATTCACAATTCAGTCTCAAGTTCGTATCCTCTAAGAAACATATACATTCAATCATCAACATCCATGAACTTACGTTCATCACAGAAAAGTGTTGTTGTTGTGGTTGTTGTTGTTGTTGTTTTACTACCCAGGGGTATTTTCATAATTTTATCCTCTGTAATTTTATCCTATTTCGATAATTTTTGAGATCTAGGGTATTTCAATAATTTTTCAAAATAAGGTTCCTTGGTGATTTTGTAAAATAATTCAAAAGGTCTTTTGATGTAACACCCCTACCCGTATTTTAGTAATTTTGCAATCCCATTTATAAATATCTAGCATTTCGCAAGTTCTAAACCGAGACTATTCCAATTCAACATATTTTCAAAATAAATTCATGCATATTTATAAGATAACATCAACACATACCAAACCAAGGTTTGCTAGCCATACCAATGGTGGACCTTACATTCATTTCATATTAACATTTATTTTATTAGCTTATACATGCCATTCATTTCCAAACTAAAGTTTCTTTAAATACCAAAATATTGGGGTTGATAGTGTGATGAGTCTCCCACCGATCCGATCTCCAGCTCTTAACACTACAAAAGGGAAAAAGGAAATAGGGTAAGCACTTTGTGCTTAGTAAGTCCATGAAACAAGAATTATACTTTTTCAATACAAGCAATAAACACTCATATACCCATTCAATGCATTATTACCCTAACATTCACAAACTCAACATTCAAGTCGGTTCAATAATTTCCATATATCAATAATACAAATACTATGATTGATGAGCTCATCAATATCATGATTTCCATTTCCTTGTTATTTTTCCATATTTATCCCGTTGAATTACTCGAATTTCGATGGATTTTCGTACACTTTTAGTGTACAATCCAGTCCGTAATTCATATTCATGTGCGCATTTTCATTTCAGAGAGCACACTCCGCTGAACCTCATCTTTACAAATGGATTACCGTCAAAGCTAAATCCTCAGAATATAAACTCATAGAGTATTGTCGGGATTACCACCCGAGCTAAATCCTCGCAACGACAATTACTCTAATGAGCTTGGATCTGAATTACAGTCCAAAGCTAAATTGAGACCCTAATTCGGATTACCCGTCCGGCTAAATCCATTTTCCACATATTCTTCTGGAGGGCTATATCAAGATAGGATCACCCGTCCGGCTAGATCCTTTTACCGTCAATTCCTTTTCGAGATCCATCAATTTTCCTTTCATTCAACCGGATTTCTTCCTTTTTATCAAATATATCAATGTTTCATCAATTTTCATATAATGAACATTCAAATTATATCCATATCAATAACATACATTTCAAGCATTTAAGAAGATAATTCAAGTTACATGAACTTGCCTCGATACTAGTTCGTATATAAAATCTACTAATCCGGGACTTTTTGCTTTCCTCGATCTAGCTTTGTATTTGAGTTTTCCGGATCTAAATGAATAAATTCAATCATCAATTCAATACATTTCATGTTCACATGTACCATTCATTATAATTATATTACTATTTATAGTTCATTCAAAGCTGTCTACTTGAGTCATAGTCACTAAATTATTTATTTTTCGAGCTACAGAACTCCAAATGAAGAACCGTTAATTTTCCTTGAAACTAGACTCACATATCTTCACACCATAAAATTTTCATAATTTTGTATTAGCCAATTAGTACAGTTTATTCATTAAAGTTTCCCTGTTTCATTGTTTGACAGTTCTGCTATCTCTTCACAAAATCTCAGATATCTCACTGTACAGAATTAGAATAATGTTTTAGTTTGTACCATAAAAAAATAGACTCACTAAGGATTCTAAGAATATAAACCACTCCCCATAATTATTTTTATTCAATTGTTTATGATTTTTCAAAGTCAGAACAGGGGAACCCGAATTCATTCTGACCTTGTCTCACAAAACCTATTATATCTCATGATTTAAAATTCTATTGCTTACAACGTTTCTTCCATAAGAAACTAGACTCAATAAGCTTTAATTTCATATTTTGTTCATCTTCTAATTCAACTTCTACCATTTATGGTGATTTTTCAAAGTTAGACTACTGCTGCTGTCAAAAACTGTTTTAGTGCAAGCTGGTTATTACCATTTTTCCTCTAAACTTTCAATGAATGATAATTTCGTCCCTACTCAATTAACCTCTCAATTGAGCTTATTTTTCTCAATTAACACTTTATTCTATCACTTTAAACTACTTTATAACCTTTGGAAATCATAATTTCAGTAATAGACTTTAATTCCAAACACTTTCATAATTAGGTCCCAAAAATCAATTTCTATTGAAATTACCTAATAAAATCATCTCTTAAACGAATTAAGGCTTAAATTTCATGCTATTTCATCATAAACTTACATAAACCAACCATGGTGGCTTTCAATTTTATCCATGAAATCAAAGACTAATGAATTTAATAGTAGGACCTAGTTGTAAAAGCCTTTAAAAAACACAAAATTACAAGAAATAGGCAAGGATTCACTTACTTGGTGCAAAATTATGATATACCAGCTTAGATACCCCTCCTATGGCGTTTTTAGCTGATGAGAGTGAAGAAAATGAAGAGATTTCTAGATATCCCTATTTAGTCCTAGTTTTATTTAGCAAATTTTGTTATTTTCCCATTTTACCCTTATTTCTCCTTATTTTCTTGCTGATTTCATACCCTTGCCGTCCAGCCCAATTAGACCTTGAGTCTATTTTCCTTTTAAGCCCTCTTTCTTTTATCCTTTAAACTATTTAATCATTTTCATAATTTTGTATTTGGGTAATTTAGTCCTTTTCATTTAATTACATACTCAAACGTTAAAATTTTCTAACGAAATTTTACTACCACATTAATAACATTTTATAAATATTTATAAAAATATTTCCTACTCAATTTTATGAGATCAAGGTCTCGATACCTTGTTTTTACCCAATTCCTTCAATAATTCCTTTTCTAACTAACCACTAAATCGGTAAAATTTTTCTATATTTTAATACGATTTTCCTATTTTATTCATGAAAAAATATTAAAATAAATTTCGATTTATCCTATCATATAAATATTCATGCAAAAAACATATTTTAAAATTGGTTGGAAATTTTCACAAATAAAGTGTATTCCTTTGAAATTTACAAAACTTAGGGGGTTTTGTTTGCAAAATAAGGTGGCTGGTCCCTTTCGGGTTTTAATTATAGGTTTGGCCCATCAACAAGTCCTCATAATTAGAGTGAACAGCCACTACGCACCAGGTAAGATTCCAGCGAAGAGGAGGTGAGTCACTAGGACTGCTTAAATACCAAGCTCTTTCGGATCTATTCCTAGGCATGCGTATGTTTGTTGCCACACCCTAGTCTTGTGTCTCGTTCATGGGTTTTGTTTAGTGAGGTTAAGTCTTATGAAATTTAAGGAGTTGTTTCAGCTAAGCCTAGAGTCCATCAAGTTCTAAATCTAATTAGTCTACGTCCCATAAAGCTCATCAAACCCACATAAATATATAACACACAGAGAGTTCAAAATACTTACCTGCGTGGATCGGGTGCCGGTAGACTCGAAAGGCATATCCTCAAACCAGACATTTTTCTAATTTTTTTCCAAAACACCTCTAAGCCCATTTCACAGCCCGAGTTTTAAACTGGGCTCTGATACCAAAATGTAACACCCCAAACTCAGCCCGTGTGTTTCGACCAGATCTGGCGTGTTATGGAACACATAACACTTTATCGGATTTTGAAAACACAAGTTAATTATTTAAAATTTGAATAAAGAAGTGACTTTTTGGAAATAAACCTCTTTGTATTATTATTACATATAAATAAACCTTGTCATGAATTCATAAGTTGCATAACATTGAAAACTACTTAGTTGAATAAAACTAGGGCCTTATTACATAAATATTCCTAAATAAAATAAAATAAAATTTAAAGAAATCCCAAAACAATAATTTGTAGAAATAAAACTTGATGGCCCTCGAGTCCGTCTCGGCTCCCATGTCCACGCCCTCTCGCTCATCCGAAAGCGTAGAAAAAAAAAAGCGTGAGTCACCAAGACTCAAAGTATAAATCTCAAAACACATAACGACCCGAGCCCATAAACACATTATGGGCCCCGGCCCATACATGAAGGTAACAATCATAATCACATGGTAAACAATAAATAATGAATAACCCAACCCATCCTAGGTTTCCATCCTCTACACACCAACCCGTACCAACCATCACACCTTGGGGATTTCTACAATCAACCCTCCATCCGCTACACACCAAAACGACAGCCGCACTGCCTATTCCTATTAATTAGGAATCATTGAATGTGGCATAGCCACCGATCACTATGTGACCTAACATTTGTATATGTGGGATTTCCACCACCGATCACCAAGTGACCTATCATGCACTTCCCCTTCAATATCATATTCCCACCCTATGCATACACATAAAGAAAACATCATGCAGTTATATATATTTTCCGACACACATAGGGAGTTCTATGTTTACGCACAGCATCCTTGCCTAACCTTTTTAGGGTTCGATTCAACTAACTAAACAAATTTCATTCGACTTTTAAGCTCATAACATATATATAGTCATACATACAGGTTTATTAGTGTGTTAGAGGTCTACACACCTGATTACTGATAAGACGATACTTTTTTTGTCGACGCTATCCTTAGTCGACATTCATCGCTATCTGCCTAAGGTGTTTTTCGAAGTCGGTCCACAACCAAGTGGCCAATCTCGAATGGCGAATCGCTCTTTTCTTAAACTTAGGATTTTCTCCTTTGCGATCCATATTTAATTCCATCACAAGTCCTTATCGAACTACTATCACAATATTTAATTGTTAATTCTCATTATAACATTAAGATCTTGCATATAATAATCAAATCTAATAGAAATCTAGGAAATCTTCTTACCTTAAAAATCCCAAAAGTGGAGACTAGCTATTTTTGGCTTTTAGATCTAATTGACCAAGCTTCCTTCAAATCCCGAATTGCCGCCCAACATAGAATCATTAAACTATTAGCTTTCAACTTTTGCCTTTCAAAAATCGGGAATAGAATATGAGATCTAACAGAAATCGGCACTTACCTTAGTATAGGGAATTCGGCTAACACTTGGAAAGGAGATTCGACAATGCCAAAGGAAAGTTTTAAATGCCGGAAGAATAGAACTAATTCTCAAATAGGATGAACAAAAGAAAAGACTATAGATGCTTCGGCTTTTTAGAAAAATCTACACAAGGAGGAAAAAGTGGAAAAGAGTTTTAACTTTTGAAGAAATTGGAGAAAGAAATTGGAGAAGTAATCTCAGAGTTTAAGTTCATAGTTTCCACTATGCTAGTGGCTACATATGAGTGCGTCGAGCCCACATCTATCAGAGCATTATAAAGTAATCCAAAGATTAAGAACGTACCGGTTATGACGTCTAGTGCGTCGCCCTCCTCTCGACGCCTCGCTGTGTAGACCAATCCAGGCTGATCGCCTCTGTACCTCTTGCACCTCTGCCCGGTGCTCCACGTCCTCTACTAGAGCCATTACCTCCCCTGGCTGCACCACGGCCCCTCTGTGGCTGCTGACCATCCCTCCTGTTCTGAGTACGATTTTGATCCTCAGATTGTAACCTAGCTAACCTCCGTGGGCAATCCCTCACTCAGTGCTCCATCGATCCACACTCAAAATATCCTCTGTTTCCAGTCCAACATTCTCCCGTGTGAGACTTCCCACACCGAGCACACCATGGCGGCCACTGAGTATTTGCAGTAGTAGGCCTAATAGCTTGATTCAGCCCACTATATCTACCCCATTTTTGTTGATTTCCCGTAGACCCAGATGGTTCAAAATTCCTTTTATTCCATCCCCTGTCCTGATTCCGTCTTACCGACTGTTTTACTTCCTCTGCAACTTTGGCCTTTTCCACTAAGATCGCAAACTCTCTCTCTTGCTGGGGAGCAATCAGCAATCTCAGATCATCCTTCAATTCGTCTTCGAATCTGACACATCACTCATGCTCCATAGCCACGATGCCTCAAGCATACCGGCTCAACCTTAAGAATTTAACCTCGTATTCGATACGGACTTATTCTCCTGAATCAGCCTCAGAAATGCCTTCCTCTGCACATCAATATAACTGGTCCCAACATACTTTTTTTGATAAGCCGCCTTGAAATAATCCCAAGTGAGATCATCCGCTGCAGTACCATCCCGAACCGTGAGCCACCACTGGTATGACTCATCTCGGAGAAGCGATACTACACCTTCGATTTCTCCTCCACCGTCAGATCTAAATCATCCATGATTCGTTCCATCGCCTCCAACCAATACTCAGCCGTATTGGACGCCACACCAGATACTCCTCGAAATACCTCAGCTCCATTGGTTCGGAGTCACTTAGATACAAATTTTTGAGCTCCCGTACCTCCACCTGCTCTAGCCACTCTTTCAAGCACCCATCACCTGCGACACTACATCGCCCCCGTCTAATCCTGGTACTCAACCCCAGCAGCTGCTAGTGGTGGTATCTCGTTCTCGACCCTTGCCCTGACCTAACGGGTTCTATACGGTCATTTTGCCTCTACCACACCCTCGCATATTACGACCACGTCCCTAGAACTCATGACTATGCTCGCGATTTAATCTGCTTTAAGAAGTTTTATGAATTAGCTTCTGTTCCACTGATTACCCACGAATAAGTTTTATGAAAAGAAGTTTAATAGTGGTTCTTTCGATGATTACAAAGTTTTCGTTTCAAGTCTTCTACCCTAATTCAGTGAATCACATTCACTCATTACACTCCACTTGTAGGGGTATTCTCGTCATTGTACTACTCGGGGGTATTTTCATAATTTAACCTATCAGGGTATTTCAGTAATAAATCAGGGTTAATTTGAAAATCTTTACAAATCATAGGTATTCCAGAAATTCTAGAAATCGGGGGTATTTCGATAATTTCATAAACCAGGGGTATTTTTGTAATTTTCTAAAATATGGTTGCAGGTGATTTTATGAAATAATGGTATTTTAAAAATTTTCAGTTCGGGGGTACTTAGGCAATTTTTTTCCATACCGAGGGTATTTCGGTAATTTTAGAAATCAAGGGTAATTTGGTCAATTTACAAATCAAAGGTACTTTGGTAATTTTGAAACCATGGGTTAATTTTAGGGTTGTACAAAACAAGGTGGCTGGTCCCTTTCGGTTTTAGTTATTGAATTTAGCTTTGTGAATAAGTCGTCTCGCTTAGAGTGAACTGTTACTACGCACTGTAGGATTCGAGTGAAGAGGAGGTGAGTCACTAGATCGCTTAAATACCAAGCTCCCCTAATCCATTCCTAGACATGCGCACAACGGTTGCCACACCCTTAACTTAGTGACGTACTCACAGGTTTGTTTAGTTGATCTTTAAGTCTTATGAAATTTTGCATTGGAGTAGGCTATTCCTAAGGTTCAATAACTCTTAACCTACTAATCTACGATCCCAAAATACCCATTTCTCCCACATTTAAATCACACAAGGGTTAGGGATACTTACCTGGGCAGATTGGTACCGGAGACTCGGTGCCATGCTGTTCAAACCATGCACATTTCCCAAGAAAAACCTTTTAAGACCCTACTTTTAAACATTTTGGGCCTTGGCCCACAGCCAAGCTTTTGAACTTGGCTCTGATACCAAAATTGTAACACCCCAAACCCAGTCAACACACCACGACCGAATCTGACGTGTTACGGGGTGAAAATGTTAGAATAAACTAGTTCCAGTTAAATTTTATTGAAAACTCTTTTATCGTTCTTTTAGAAAAACTCTATACAATGTGATGTTAAAAACGTTTTTGTGTTGCTTTAAAAATCCAGAGAACTCATGCTTGAAAATCCGTTTGTTGTTACTAGTTGTTGAAAATTTAGATTTGAAATCATCTTTGTTAACTTTGTCATTACCTTGTGAATAATGTCACCCGATGGTAACGTTGAAAAACCCGATATAGAGTATAATTTTGTAAACTTTGATTTAATACTGGTTAATAAAGCAAATCAAGTTGTAAATCATATGTATGAGATATTTAACATATAACCTAAAAATAAAAACCCAAACGAATACTTAGCGGCCTTATTACAAACCCAAAACCAAATTGATGTAAATAAATAAAACTAAAATAGTAACTTAATAATCGAACCCAAACTAGCATGCATGGGCCTCTCGAGTCCTCCCGGCTCCATATCTCAATCTCGCCTCATCCGCAAAAGATAAGGGAAGGGTGAGTCACCGTGACTCAAAGTATAAATCCCCAACCGATAGTACAAGCACTTACACAAATCATTAGTATAACATGCAAATCATACAACCCATAACCTAACCATCCGATCTCCTTTATCTACCCCGTGTGGTCAAAACTACTGGTGACCGTAGTCACAAATCATATAAGTGTGGTCAAAACCACTGGTGACCATAGTCACAAATCATATGGTGGGGCCAACCCACCGTGTGGTCAAAACCACTGATTACAATCCCGTAATCAACATGTGGGGCCAACCCACTATGGTACCAAACCACTGGGATGAGTCACAATATGCATATGTGGTCAAAACCACTGGTGGTCAAAACCACTGGGACTTAGTCACAAATTATAATATCAATGACGGGGCCAACCCGTCGTGTGGTCAAAACCACTGGTGACAGCCCAAAATAATTCCTTCCTCCTCCTCTCAACAATCCCACCATCATGTCCATATCAATCATGGCATAATAACATATAATGAGGCAAATAACACATGGCATAACTTTAGACAATGACATGATAGCATATAACAAGATCCATAATCAGGGAACTTACCCGGAGTCCATGCTCATGCCCACAAGGCATAACTATCGGTTTTAATGGCTATAACAGAAACACAATAAACATGTCAAACTAACAAAGTGTGTAAGCGTTACACACCTGACTATTTGTAGATCTAAACGAAGTCTCGAAACGTTAGCCTTCACTCTACCCTACAATCAGCCAACACACACTTTTAAGATTAAAACCATTTGGCTAATCACCAAAATCCCGAAAATGTGTCACACAAAAGTACACTAACCTTAACGCCGATTTGGTTTCCAACCAAATCCCAAAGCTACGTGAAGAAACTCCCTTTACAATCGGCTAAGCCCTAACATAAAGATAATCAGTCTTTGGCTTTTGAAAGAATAAGATCCAAATCCAAAACGCCAAAAACCCTTACCTTAATCGGCAACGAAATCTCAAAAATCCACTGTATTTGGCTACTCTCCTCCTTACAATCGGCTTTAACACATCATTAGGAATCTAAAGGCCATTCGGCCATATCATAAATCCTAGAACCAAAAGAGATTGTTACCACTTACCTTTTTGATAGTTCCAACCACCAAGCACCAACGTTCGGTACTCCTAAGTAACCTTAAAGGTTTCGGCTACCAAAATGAAACAAGAATGAAGTTCTTAATATAGATCTTTAATAAAAGATCGGATAGAAGAGAAGTCACTTACCAAAAGATTCAGCTTTTCAAAGAGGATTAGAACACGTGAGAAGAGAAGGGAATGAGGCTAAGGGTATTCGGCCAAAATACTAGATGAAAATAAAAGAGAAACAACAAGGCTTTTGACTTTTGAAGATGGATGAGATGGAGAGGAAATAGACCCAAGATTCGACAAAGAAAAAGAAAGAACTTTCGGTACAAGAGACTTAAAAGAAGAAAAAGATGTTGACTAGAGAATAGGTGTTGGTTTCGGCACAACAGAGAATGAAGAGAAAAGAATATGGTTGATGGGGTTTTGGAAAAAGTGTGAGAGAAAAGAAAAGAAGATAATGGGGAGAGGGAGATTCGGTAAGATGCCTAAGAGTCAAATGGTGCTACAAAAGAAGAAATCAGCTAGCCTAAAGGGGGTTTCGGCTTAGCTCACAATCGAATGCTCTATGGCATAAGCTACCCGAAAATGTCACTAGAAATTTCGGCACACCCTCCCCTAGTCTCCCAACCGATTACTCTTCTTCAAACAAGAGTCTAGATTTTGGAAAACTCCCTGAATCACTCTTGACCAACCATTCAAATGAGTTTGAATCTCACAAGCTCCTAAATTCTCTCTTCTCCACCAGTTTAAATTAGTTTGACTTAATCAGCAGCTTATCGTGAGTTTGAGTTGAGCACAACTCCTCCCTCCTTAGCGTCAAAATAATAAGCGAGAAAATGAGATTTACTGCTCGAACTGAGCTCTCCTTCCCGCACTGTGGCGTCACCAACCAAGCACCTTAGTGGCGCCTCCCTTGCCACTTTGCCACTAGGTTGTTCGTGTCACAACACACCAAGAATATCCTTTAACCCCTAACTTCCTTAGCTCCCTAAACCTAAGTGCCAAAACAAAAAAATTTTAGCCATGACTCAGGCCTAACCCGAGGTCATGCCTAGGCCCCAAAACATGCTAAACTAGCACAGTAAGCATATTGTCATATGCAAACACATGTAAAATGAAGAGACCCCATTTTAAGGATGTTACAGTGGTGTCACCCTATTTTCATTTAAAGTGCCGAAATTGGCCTAAAAACATGGGCTCCTTGCGACCCAAAACTTGTTCCTTTTTAATTGTTAATGATGCCACCTTAAAATAATTTAATATGGGCCTTTTCCTAATTCTAATCCCAAATTTAAACCCCTTTCACCATATTAAACATATTCCTATACTAAACGCATAGACCCATAAATTTAGGATGTTACATGGGAGTTGTCTTAATTGATCTATTTATGAAAAAGGACTTAGTAGTATTTTCTCATGTGACATGTCAGATCTGGCCTTAACGCATGGGTCGGGTTTGGAGTGTTACAACGATGAGGAACCCCCGACATCGAGATGTCAACTCGAAACTTGAAAACTTTACAATTTGGTCATAATCTAACCTCGGTTTAGCGAAAAAGCTTTTGTAGGCTCAATTGAACCAAAAAATGATTCAATATCTATTTATACACATTTGATACTTGTTTTTAAATGTTTTCATTCTCTCAAAATCAAATTTTAATGATTGTAGTTGCTCTGGCAATGTGTGTGACACCTTGTAACTCAAATCCAGCGATCGGGTCGGGTATTGGGGTGTTAGAGATGATGACTTGGAATGAAATTGTGAAATTGAATGTGAATTTATCTATATATGATATATATGAATTGTTTTGAATTGAAATTGATGAAATAAATGATTGTTGTGTAATAATTACAGTGTACAAGGTATGAAATACAAATGTGATCAAATACAGTTTATGACAGGTAAATGTGAAAGCTTAAAGCATATGAAAACGTGAATATGGATGATCATAGGGTATAAATATGTGAAAACGATAGCTTATAGTTATTAGTAATGAAATATGTGTAATTGATGCCCATGTGAACTTAGTAAAAGGATATTACACAAATAGCATGCCAATAGAGTCATATGCACACTTGTACGGGATATATGTCTCTACAGAGAACTTGGTATAGGTTTAGCTTGGACGAGTAACCTGACCTAGTGTAATTTCAGCTTGGATGAGCAACTTTCTATACCTTTAGCCTGATCTGGAAACCTTGTGAATTTTTTCTCTGACAAGAAACCTAGTGTGTTGTAGTTTACCCGTGTATCTGAGTTCGTTTTAGTAGGTTTCCATCGGGCAAAACTTTACAATAGAAATTGAAAACTAGAAAATGTAAGAAAATGGATCCAATATATCAATTTAATATAACATTAGAATGAATTATGTGAAATTGGTATAAAATTATGTTGGAAAAAATTAGGTTCGAAAATGATTTTCTTGTATAGCGGAAAAATAAAATTTTGAACATCGAGTTGGACTGTGATATTTATACCAATAATTTTTTCCCAAAATAATACTTGTGCTTTGAGCGAGATCCTAGACGTTCCTGACTTTCAACCAAACGACTTCTCCACTACTCTCATACCATGAACTACTTTAAGTGTGGGCTTGAACAATTCCGAATCAAAAATAAAACCAGAAATAATTTTCTTAGTTTTAGTAAGAAATTAAATCTCTCTCTCTCTTAAAGTTGTGTGTAACTTATTATATTTTTAGCCCAAATGGTGCCATCTATTTATAGGGAGAGAAAGTGAAACCGTAGTTGAATTAATAGAATGCATTTAATGCCTACTTCATAAAATAAAATAAAAAAACTAATTCCCTCATTGAACTAGGAGAGAAAGGCAGCTATTAGGGTGTGCCTCCCATCATAGGTATTATGTATTGGGTCATATTATATGTGCTTTCTGAACTTTTAATTAGTACATGTTTTTCTATTTACCAAAATATACACTATTTATTAAATTAATTTCAATAAATTTATTTTTTAATTAAATAACTTCCTCAACCCGATTCTAATTCGTTAAAATCATGGAAACTTTACCGTAAAAGACTCTATGAGAAAATATATTTAATTTATACATTCAACGGATTTACAATGACCAATTAATTTAATTCTATTTTCAAACTTCATTTAATTAAATAATAATTGAAAAACTTAAATTAATTTTCGATTATTTCCATACTTAGTGAGAAACCATATTCATTTTCAAACACAGTTCTCTAACTTTATCATTTCTATCTATTTCTATTCATTTGATTCAACATGCAATTCATTTATGGTTTCTACGAGCTAGCAAAAGGACCAACTGGATATATATAATTAGGACTCAAATGATTTATAACTAAGTTCTAGCTTTTCACATATTAATTATAAACTCATTTAGTCATAAAGTAATTCCACTATAGTATTGTGGTGAGCTCTTTCTAATAACATCCCATTACAAAAGCTAATAAACCTAATTTAAATGGATGTTAGTGGATGATGATGTAAAAAGGTCATTAGTTTAGTTAATTAAAGGTTTATGCTTAATTAATCATAATTAATCTAATTAGTCAAGCTTAATTAAAATTAGTCTTAGGATATATATAATGTTAGTGGAAAAAGATGATAAGTATCATCTTCTTCAACTTTTCACACCATCCTCCATAGGAGAAAAACTTTCAAACCCTTTTTTATATTCAACCATCAATTATAAGTAAGTTCCTAGCCATTTCTCTTTATTTTTATGGAAATTGAATCATGGGAGCCTGATTTAGCTAGCCCATATACCAATTTGTAGAATTGTTAAAGTTTTTGAAAGTTTTCATTGTTGATAATTGAATGAAATTGGTGTGAAATTGTTAGAAATTAAGCTTAGTATATGAAAATGACTAAATTTTAAAGCTTAATTGTCAATTTCGTACATTAGGACCAAATTGAATAAAATGAAAATATGTCATATTTTTTATAGGAATAGAAAATTGAGGGTCCCTAATGAGTTTTAGTGAAATCGGGTTTAATTCGAAGCCTTAAATTAAAAGTTATGTTTGTCCCGGTTTGAAGGACTAAATTGAATAAATTGCAAAATATGTGAAATTTAGTATTTGATCCTGTTTAGACTAGAATTTGATAATGTGATATGTTTTATGATTATTCATAGCTATCAACAACACTGAATAGTCAAAAGGGAAAGGAAAAGCAAAAATTGTAGACGAGTGACACACGAAACTTTAGTTTGTACTTTAATGATTCAGGATAGAATTATTTGATTTTGTATGTATGTTTATTGACTGATGAGTTATTGGCATAAGTCCATTGCTATAATATGAAATTTTTTGATTGAATTGTTATGTTTGAGATTTTATATCAAAATAGAGACTAAATTGAATATTATAGAAAGTAGTGCAATTAATTTATATGTGATAATTGGTATAAAATTGAGTTGAAATATGCTATGTTACATGATAGGTTGATGATGAATTGCAAATATGGAATATGAATTGAATGTTAATACCATATTAACTACTCAAGCTGAGTTTGATATAGTTGGCATGCCATAGGATTAGATTGTGTACGAGTTTATGCACTTACGCGCCAGTATGCACTTCATGTGACAATATGCTAACCTGTCACAAATCGTAGTGATAGATTAAGTATTTTTGGCACTTGGTGAGCTTGTTTTCTGGGAATTTTATTATAATTTATTGCATTTTTTCATTTCTTAGTCTAGGATTAAAATGTTACAAAATAAGCATTTTTACACATTATTTCAAGTTAGTTGACCTAACCAAGCCAATACCAGCTTTAAGGTGGTTTTGATGAGCTAATTGAGTGTGCATGATATCCCTTTGAAGGCCCACAAGCATCAAGAATTATTTTTGGGTCGTAACACAAGCTTTCAGAGTTGCAACACAATCGAGCTGATCAAGAAATTCACATTCGAAGTTGTGTGTCGCGATACGCAAAAGGCTGTGTCGCGACACAAGTGTGACATGGGGTTAAAAATATGCTAGGGTGTTTTTCTGCACAAACATCTTTTTATGTAACTAAGGTTGGTGTTTACCCTAATTAAAGCCGCTAAACTCCTTTATAAATAGCTAAGTTGTGGAAAGCTTTAGGAGCTTTTTGCCAAAGTAGTTTGAGGGTTTATTTTACTAGATTTAGGTTAGTTTAGGTTTTACTTTGTTTTTCTTTTATTCTTTTTTTTTGTAACAACAAGATCTTGAGCATTGTCAAAGTGTTTTGCTATTATGAGCACTCCAAGATATCCTACAGACAATTTCTATCTTTTCTCTTTTATATTATTTTGTATTCTTTGCATGATTGATTTAATTGTAGAAAAGATGGTTTTTAAGACAATGAGTGGCTAGATCAATAGAGAGATTAACAAGCGGATGAGGGAGTGATTAATGGAAGAGTACGGATTTTTCCAATAGGCTTAGTTGGTGTGAATGCATGTGTTTTTAAGCCCTATGCTTGACGACCTTAGGAAGTAATATAGGTAAACGTATCGAGAGACAAGATTACCGTGTAAATCATGTATTTATCCCAATTAGGAAAGTGAGGCCGAGAGGTAAGCGTGTATTGGTTGATTAGTTAGGCAGTAGAGGCTGGGAGGTAATATTGTCTAGGTAATAACTAATTCTCTAATAAAAACCCGAGTTTTGAAGTTAATTATAAACATGAAAACAAGTTAATCTTCTGCTTGTTATTCGAGAGATTTTCGTTTCTTAATTTTGTTTCCGTAGTTTTGATTTTTAATTTTTTTTTCTCACCATAAATTTTAATATTGATTGTCGTAATATGATTTTTACTAAATACTGTTTAGACTTGCTGCTGTAGATAATAATATTTTTAGATTTAATTCAACCTCCTTTGGGTACGATCTTTGAAATGCTTCCCTATGTTTCGTTGTAACACTAACTATATTACAATTTGACATGTTCACTTATAGATATTGTACTAATTTGATATATTTTTATTTGAATGATTTTAACTCTAAACATTCGCACGTTTGGAGGTGGTCAAGTTGTTGGCGCCATTGTTGAGGAGGTTTCGGCATTGAATCTAAATTATTTTTCTGCAGTTAGTAGGATAAATAGGAACATTAAAAATTATAGATACAATTTTTGTTTTTTTATTAATTTTAAATTACTAAAATTACAAAAAATATTTTTCCCTGATTTCAATTTATGACCCGAAGTTGTGGAAGCACTCCAATTGACCCATACCTTGATCCAGAGAGACTATTGAGACGCAATCGTCAATCCATGCAAAACAATCCACCTATGGTAACTGATTTACCTCAGGAAAATCCTTTATTTGATGATCCGCTCATACCATGATAAACCGTAAAAGTAACACATTTTAATCTCACATTTAGTATGCTTTTGGATGAATTTATCCTTAATTTATGTAAAAAGGTGCTCTTAATCCCCTCCTTTCACATCTTATACTCAGGAAAGCACCCAAGGATAAAAAGAACGCAAAATGGGCTTAAAACGAACCAAATTGGATGAACCCAAGAAATCGACACGGCCTGGACTTCATGCCACACGACTGTGCCACGATAGTCATCTAGACCACGACCTCACCCTGATTCACACGACCGTTTTCCCATCGATAAGTCCACACACGGCCATGCCTAGTGATCTACACGGCCGTGCCCAAAATGACAGAATCGAGACACGGCCCAACCACGATTTACACAGGCATGCCTCATGGCCGTGCCCCTGCCACGAGAAAGAGCAATTTCACTCGATTTGGATGCTTGAAGGCAAAGAAACACATTCCTAAGTCTACTTAAACATCTAAGTAGGAATCTTACTTAAATTAGGATACTTAGGGGCCAAGTAAGGCATCACAAAGTCTATATAAACACCCAATTGGGCAACTTGAGAGGGGGAGTTCGGCAGAAGCCGAAATAGGGCGTCAGGTTTTAGTAGAGTTTTCTACTAGAGCTTTACTCGTTTAGGGAATTACTCGAAGATAGCCAATTGATCCATCTCGAAGAGTTGAAATTCTACTCAAGACGGAGGATCTCCTCTTCAATTCCTTCAGGGGGTTTTAAGGATTTCTATGTTTTGTTTTATCTTCTCTCTTAAGATGTTTTCTTGTTTAATCATGAACTAAACCCTTCAGATACCTGAAGGGGATGAAACCTATGATGGATTTTGTTATTTAATTCTTTCGGTTTATATGATAAATACTTAGTTTGTTCTTAATTATGTTGCTTAAATTTATCTAATGTGCTTATGTAACATCCTGAAAATGGGCCTATGCATTTTTTATTTAATTATACGAAATGGCATGTCTTATGTATTATGAACGTATGGTGAACATTTTGGAAACTTGGAAATGCTAAGTTCAAAAGAGGAAAGTGAACATTTTGGAAACTTGGAAATGCTAAGTTCAAAAGAGGAAAGTGAACATTTTGGAAACTTGGAAATGTTAAGTTAAATGAGGAAAGTGAACATTTTGGAAACTTGGAAATGTTAAGTAAATGTTTAGGAAAGTGAACATTTTTGGAAACCTGGAAATGTAAGGAAATGATTTAGAAATGTTAAGTGTAAAAGAGGAAAGTAAAACAAGGTGGCCTTAAGAAAATTAGTAGAGGGAATTTAATACACAAATGGGCTTGGTAAAGTGGTTGTAATGTGCCAATTAGGGCCTTAGTGTATGATGCCATACACAGTACAAGGAGGGCTTGTGTTCGAGCCACAAGGAAAACAAAAAGAAGTTTTACTTTTGCTACAAGATAGGTAGAAGTGGACGGCATTAAGGAACTAAAAGGGAGGAGTTTAAGATTGGATTAAATTCTTTTAATAAAATCAGCTAAGGTGGTAGATAATGGATGTTTTATTTTTGGATTATTTTTATGAAAAGATAAAGAGAAAAGCTAGGAAATTGATAGTGTTGGCCGACCAAGGGAGTCTTTGGTGTCAAAATTCGGCTAAGAAGGTTAAAAGGGTGTAGCCGAAACTATATCAAGGGTGATGTAACACCCCAAACCCGGTCAATACGCCACGACCGAATCTGGTATGTCACTGAGGAAAACATTTTGAAAAGAATCGAATAACAATTAAAATTTTGTGAAAAACTCTTTGAAAATTCTATATTTGTAGAAATCAGGTGTATATTAAGTTTAAACTAATAATTTACTTTGTAATTTCATAAATAAAACTTTAAAACTTAGTTGATAAATCATAGGTTAGAAAACATTTATATCATTTTAAGAAAACTCAATTATTACTTTGAAAACCATTTGCATTTTGAATGTAGAAACTTAATATTTGGAAATCATTAAAATTGTAGAAAACACTTAATCTATATTTTACTATCAAACTATTTATATTACAGATGGTAAGAATTTAAAACCATTGCGTTTTTATTATTTTAGAAAACTTTGGGCTCAATTATTAAATTAACCAAATAATTTATAAGCCATATTTAAAACATATCCAAAACATATAAATAATCCAAAACATAATTAAAGAGGCCTTATTACAAACCCAAAATAAAACAAAAAAAAACCAAATTAGAATAAATTAAAGTACCCCAAATCGAAGTTCATGAAAAATCAAATTTTATCACATGGACTCCTTGAGTTCATCCGGCTCCTCATCCGCGATCTCACGAATCACCTAAAATGATAAGGGAGAAGGTGAGTCACCAAGACTCAGTGCATAATCCCTCTCCCGGTTTAATGCAACATTCTTACACAGTTTATAATCAAGCAACATATATATTATGCACCCAACCTAGCCATCCATAACTCCTTTTCTACCCCATGTGGTACCAAACCACTGGTGGTGCCAAACCACTGGTGACCCAAAGTCACGATATCCAAAAATGTGATACCAAATCACTGGTGACTCAAAGTCACAATAGTCCATCTATGGGGCCAACCCACGTGTGATACCAAATCACTGGCGACGATCCCATATCTCAAAAGTGGGGCCAACCCACGGTGATGCTAGACCACAGGGACGAGTCGCTATGAGGTGCCAAACCTCTGGTGTCCCAAAGACACAAATGTGATACCAAATCACTAGAGGTGCCAAACCTCTGGTGTCCAAAGACACGGATATCAAATCCTTCCCCCTCCACTCATATTCCCAAACCAATGTATTAAGAGTATCAATCATGCCATCATACTTTGATATGATCATATAACATATTTAAATAATTGATCGTGATATCAATCAACATATATTAACATCATATTGAAACGGACTTACCCGAATCCTTGCACATACCCATCATGGTATCTTATCAAAAAAACTCATAGATTCCCACTTTAATAACATGTTTAGTTAATATGTATATAAATATATATATCCCGAATTATAAAGTGTGTAAGATACACACCTGACACTAACGCAAGTACTAAAATTCAAAGATCCGATCTACCGCACTAGATCACCTTGTCCTACAATCAGCCAATACTTAGATTATAAACAAAGGCCATTCGGCCAAACCACTAAATCCCAATGAGTTATCACTTGAAATACCAAGTCCTACCTAAAAGCTTACCCAAAACGATTGAAAAAGAAATGAGGCTTAGATTGATTGCTTCCAACGTCCCGAGGAGCCTAAAAGAAATCGGTTTCTAAGAATGATTAGAACCTTGCAACAATTGCCCAAAATTCGGCCTTTGTCCATAAGAGAAGCAACATAGAAACGAGAAAAAGAATAAGGAAAAACAGCCATAACACTTACCTATCTTCCAAAACCTTTTGAAGAAAACCAAATGAAGTCCTACCCTTGAAGAAATTCGGCCAAGACAAATCAAAAGGATATGAGAAGTTTCGGCTATGGTTTTAGAATGAAGAAAGCAATTGATATTCAGCTCAAAAGTTATGAAGAATTAGTATGGCTAAGAAAAATGAAAAGGGAAGAAAGATGATTCGGCTTTAGCAACTAATGAAAGAAAAATCAAGAGGAATGGAGAAGAAAGAGATTCGGCCAAGAAGAAAGTAAAAGAAATGTTGTGATTTTGAACAATATTCAAAAGAAAGAAAAGAGAGAAAATGGTATTAAGAGATTTGGCCAACACCTATTTCACCAAAGAAGAAAAGTGCACAAAAATGCACAAAGTTCAAAAGTAGTTTTGGTTTCAATAGAAAATGAAAGAGGAATTGCAAAAAGGTGCACAAAAGAGAAGAATTGGTAAGGTTCAAAGGAGTTTCGGTTTTGACACAAAGCAAAGGTTGAATGCCTACCGAGCTAGCCGAAAATGACTACTAATCAAAGAGAAATTTGGCACTAACTAGCTACCAACCAACCAACCAAAAATTAGGCCACTCTCCCCCTAGCCACACATGCCGTCCACATACATGGACTTCCAAGTCAAAACTTACTACCTAATTCTTTCCATAACAAGACACCCTACATCATGCCTTATGTTCTCCCATTAGCCTTAAAACCATTGATTTCTTTCCCAAACCTCAAGCTTACCTTAAACTAATATTCAACTTGCCATAAAGAAAAATTTGAAAGTTCAACCTTCCATATGCAAAGCTTGACCGTCCATTAATGCTAGGATACACAAAAATAAAGTCTTCAAAATGTTAATCATGCTACTCGAACCTCTAACCTCAAGCTACCCTTCATGCATCCTAACCACCTTGCCACTAACTCCTCATGTGCTTAATTTAACACTTAAATTAACTTAAGTGTCAAGTTCACTTAATCCACTTCATTAAATATACTATACTAAGAATTATTCTAGCTTCCTAAATAAAATCAAGCCTTTACAAGACTATGCTAAACACACAAAATTCATACCCAAGCCAACACAAATAATAAGAAAATACTCTAACTTTTAGGATGCTACAATTTTACCCCCTTAAGAAAATTTAGTCCTCGAAATTACGATCAAAAGAGTTGAGGGTACTTCTTTGTCTCATAACATCCTCCGGTTCCCACGTAGCTTCTTCTACGCCATGGTTACTATATAAGACCTTCACTAAAGGAACCGACTTCTACATAAAACTTTCACGTCTCGATCTAGAATCACCTGCGGTTCTTCTTCCATTGTCAAATCTGGCTTACCTCTAATTCCTCCTTGACACAACATGCGATGGATCGAGCGATGGCGTCTAAGCATGGAGACATGAAACACATCGTGAATCGATTTCGACTCTGCTGGCAATTCAAGCTGATAGGCTACTGGTCCCACTCGTCTCAACACCTTAAACGGCCCAATGAACCTTGGACTCAACTTGTCTTTCCTCCCAAATCTTAACACTTTCTTCCATGGTGAGACCTTTAAAAAGACCTGGTCACCCACGGTAAACTCTATATCCCTCCGCTTGAGATCAGCATATGACTTCTGCCTATCCGAAGCTTCCTTCAGACGAGCCTGAATCATCTTAACCTTATCCTTAGTCTCTGCAACCAACTCTGGTCCTAACATTTGGCGCTCACCCAACTCATCCGGCATGTAGGTGTGCGACACCTTCTACATACTAGCGCCTCATATGGTGCCATCTTAATGCTTGCTGATAACTATTGTTGTATCGCGAACTCGCCTAATGGCAAAAACTCTTCCCACCTTTGAAGTCCAAAACACAACCTCTTTACTAATTGCTCACTTAAATCCGATACATCTTGCTACCTCCGGGATGCATAGCGTATAGGCTACTTATGTCGTCGAAAAATCTTTTCCCTTAACTCAACATCTTTGACATACAAGCTCTTCCTTGAAAACACAACACTCCATCCTTTGGACAAACTATAATTCTCTAAACCACCATTCGAACCTACAACCTTGATCATTCAAACCATCATCTTCTAATTGTTTCTTCTTGATCCGCTTAACCAAGTCGAACGACTTGCAATTCTACCAAAAGACTCCCATCATCGTATAAACTAAGATGAGCAAACATCGATCTTAAGTACGATACAACCTTTCGGCTCAATAAATCGCCACCACGTTAGCCTTGCCGAGATGATACTCAATCGAACAGTCGTAGTCCTTCAACAATTCAATCCATCTGCGCTGCCTCAAATTCAAATCCTTCTGAGTCAAAATATACTTTAGACTCTTGTGATCCGTGTGGACTATCGACTTCTCTCCGTACAAATAGTGTCTCCAAATCTTCAAGGCGAAAACCACTGTAGCTAATTCCAAGTCATGTGTCGAATAATTAACTTCATGTGGTCTCAACTGTCGAGATGCATGAGCCACTACCTTCCCTTCCTGCATCAGCACACATCCCAAACCGGTATGTGATGCATCACGATGGCAAGTGAATTCCTTGCACCTCGGGTTGAATTAAAAGCCGAGCTTCAGATTAGAATCTTCTTCAACTTGTCGAAACTTTCTTGTTGCTTCTCGGTCCACAAATGAAACTCCTTTCCTCAACAACTTGGCCATCGGTCTTTGCTATCAAAGAAAATCCTTCCATAAATCTTTGGTAATACCCTTGGACTTAGAAAACTTGAATCTCGACCACCGACTTAGGCGACTTCAATCTAACTTCGCTTCAATCTTTCGAGGATCCACTCTAATCCCTCACCGATACTCGTGACCCAAGAAAGTCACCTCTTTAAGCCAAAACTTGCACTTACTAAATTTGGCATATAAATTGCTTTCCTTAGGATCTGCAACACTACTCGCAAATGCGCATCATGCTCCTCCTCTAACTTGGAGTATACCAAAATATCGTCTATAAATACTACGACAAATTGATCCAAAAACTGTTGAAATACCCGATTCATCATGTCCATGAAAGCTACCGGGGCATTAGTCAATCCAAAAGGCATTACCAGAAACTCGTAGTGCCCATACCGAGTGTGAAATGCCGTCTTATGGATATCAGCCCCTTTCACCTTTAACTGATGATATCCAGACCTTAAATCAATCTTGGAGAAAATCGCTACCCCTTTAAGTTGATCAAACAAGTCATCTATCCTCGGTAAAGGATACTTTTTTTTGATCGTCAGCTTATTCAAATGGCGGTAATCTATACACATTCGCATCGTACCATCCTTCTTCTTGACAAAAAGTACCGGTGCTCCCTAAGGCGAAACACTTGGTCGAATGAAACCTCGATCCAACAACTCTTGAATCGAGCCTTCAATTCCATCAATTCCTTGATTGCCATCCTATACGGAGCTATGACACCTTTGGCGCTGTTAAGATAACAGATCTATCACCGAATTCAACTTCACGATCCGGAGGCGGTCCGAAAGTTCTTACGAAATACGTCAAGATATTCCTTTATAGTTCGGACATTCCTATAGTAGATTCCTTAGATTCCAATGCACACACATGGACTACATATGCCTCACGACCCCTTCGACCATCTTCACAACTTTCAATGCGGATACCACGTTGGATAGGTAATCTCTTCTATTACCTATCATGACCACCTCTTTACCCTCAATCGTCTTCAAAACCATGCGCTTAGCGGTAATCGGACTTGCACGGTACTTAACCAACCATCCATCCAAAGAATCGGATCGAACTCCCCAAGCGGCGGTTCCATCGGATCGACCACAAACACTACCCCTTGAGTTCTAGGGTACATCCTATCTGACTTATTAACTTCTACAGAGTGACCTGAGGGCTAATTATCGTCATCTCCCTAGAAGCGATCTCGAGTTTAAGTTCATGGTCTCTACTATGCTACTAGCAACATACTGAATCGTCGAACCCACATCTATCAAAGCGATATATGGAACACCAAAATTAAAACGTCTGGGTTATGACGCGTCGGTCGTCGCCCTCCTCTCGACTTCTCGCAACATACACTAAACCAAAGTTGTCTTGCCTCGGTGTTACTTGTACCTCCTGCGATGCTCCGCTACCTCGACTAGAACCATTACTTCTCTACTATTACCACGACCTCTCCGTGGTGACAGTCCTCCTTTACGAATCGAGCACGACCTTGACCCTCGGTGATTCTGGATTGCTTACGTGGGCGGTCCCTCACACGATGATCCAATGAGCCACAATCGAAACATCCTTTCCTCGGTCCAACATTACGCCCTAATGATATTTTCCACATCTCGGTTTATCGTCTTTGGTCCTTGATTAGCGATGTGAGCCTCCCAGATTGATTGGCCCATTCGCTAGCCTCTTACGAGAATTACCTACCGGTGGCCGGATGATCCAAAACTTCTCTTATGTTTGTTCTGTCATGATTCTACTTCTGATTCCTTTATTCCTTGACAATCTTAGTCTTTTCAACCAACGCAAGAACTCTCGCTCTCGATGTGGAGCAATCAAGAACCTCACTCATCTCTTAAACCATTCTCAAGCCGGACACATCGCTTCATGTTCAAAGCCACAATACCTCTAGCATACTGGCTCAATCTTAAGAACTCAGCCTTATATTCTGATACGGACTTACTCCCTTAGACCAAACTCAAAAATGCCTTACGCTATGCATCAACGTAACTAGACCCAATATATTTTTTTTGATATGCTGCCTTAAAATAGTCCCAAGTGAGATCCTCCACCGCACCTTCGTTCCTCACCGTGAGCCACCACCGATATGACTCATCCCAAGAAGTGACACTATCCTTTCGACTTTTCCTCAAGATTCGGTCCAAGTCATCCATGATTAAGCTCCGTCGCCTCTAGCCAATATTCGCCGTCTTTGGAGCTACTCCTCAAACACCTCAAAATACTTCAGCTCCATTGGCTCGGAGTCGCTCAGGTATAGATTTACGAGCTCCCGCACCTCCTCCTATTCTAGCTACTCTCTCAAGAACTCATGACATTGCACGAGACAACTGCGTCATCCCCGTTTGGTCCTCAAACTCAACTCCAACCGCTGGTGGTGGGGGTGGTGGCACCTCATTCTCGGATCCTTGACCCGACCTCACTGGCTCAAACACAGCCATCCTACCATGACCGCGACCACGCATAACACGACCCTGACCTCGAGAGCTCATGTCTAAAGTCTTGACTTAGCTGATTTAAAAATTTTATGTATTAGTCATTATTCCACTATTTTTAAAACACAGTTTTATGAATAGTTTTAATAAGAGGTTGTTTCGCGAGTACATTCAACCTATAGTTTTGGGTCTCTAGAGTAGTTCCTACTACTATACATTCATGCCATCATCATCATATCAAAATCAACAATTTTGAAGTACTTACTCGGGCGGATCGGTGCCGGAGACTCGGTGCCATGCTTTTCCAACCATATAATTTTAAACAAAACATTTTAAAACTATACTTTAAATCATTTTGGACCTCGAGCCCACAGCCGAGCTTTTGAACTTGGCTCTGATACCAATTTGTAACACCCCAAACCTGGTCAATACGCCACGACCGAATCTGGTATGTCACTGAGGAAAATATTTTGAAAAGAATCGAATAACAATTAAAATTTTGTGAAAAACTCTTTGAAAATTCTATATTTGTAGAAATCAGGTGTATAATAAGTTTAAACTAATAATTTACTTTGTAATTTCATAAATAAAACTTTAAAACTTAGTTGATAAATCATAGGTTAGAAAACATTTATATCATTTTAAGAAAACTAGAATTATTACTTTGAAAACCATTTGCATTTTGAATGTAGAAACTTAATATTTGGAAATCATTAAAATTGTAGAGAACACTTAATCTATATTTTACTATCAAACGATTTATATTACAGATGGTAAGAATTTAAAACCATTGCATTTTATTATTTTAGAAAACTTTGGGCTCAATTATTAAATTAACCAAATAATTTATAAGCCATATTTAAAACATATCCAAAACATATAAATAATCAAAAACATAATTAAAGAGGCCTTATTACAAACCCAAAATAAAACAACGAAAAAACCAAATTAGAATAAATTAAAGTACCCCAAATCAAGTTCATGAAATATCAAATTTTATCGCATGGCCTCCTTGAGTTCATCCGGCTCCTCATCCGCGATCTCACGAATCACCTAAATTGATACGGGAGAAGGTGAGTCACCAAGACTCAGTGCATAATCCCTCTCCCAGTTAATGCAACATTCTTACACAGTTTATAATCAAGCAACATATATATTATGCACCCAACCTAGCCATCCATAACTCCTTTTCTACCCCGTGTGGTACCAAACCACTGGTGGTGCCAAACCACTGGGGACCCAAAGTCACGATATCCAAAAATGTGATACCAAATCATTGGTGACTCAAATTCACGAATAGTCCATCTGTGGGGCCAACCCACGTGTGATACCAAATCACTAGCGACGATCCCATATCTCAAAAGTGGGGCCAACCCACGGTGATGCTAGACCACAGGGACGAGTCGCTATGAGGTGCCAAACCTTTGGTGTCCCAAAGACACAAATGTGATATCAAATCACTAGAGGTGCCAAACCTCTGGTGTCCGAAGACACGGATATCAAATCCTTCCCCCTCCACTCATATTCCCAAACCAATGTATTAAGAGTATCAATCATGCCATCATACTTTGATATGATCATATAACATATTTAAATAATTGATCATGATATCAATCAACATATATTAACATCATATTGAAACGGACTTACGAATCCTTGCACATACCCATCATGGTATCTTATCAAAAACTCATAGATTCCCACTTTAATAACATGTTTAGTTAATATGTATATAAATATATATATCCCGAATTATAAAGTGTGTAAGATACACACGACACTAACGCAAGTACTAAAATCAAAGATCAGATCTACAGCACTAGATCACCTTGTCCTACAATCACCAATACTTAGATTATAAACAAAGGTCATTCGGCCAAACCACTAAATCCCAATGAGTTATCACTTGAAATACCAAGTCTTACCTAAAAGCTTACCCAAAACAATTGACAAAGAAACGAGGCTTAGATTGATTACTTCCAACGTCCCGAGGAGCCTAAAAGAAATCGATTTCTAAGAATGATTAGAACCTTGCAACAATTGCCCAAAATTCAGCCTTTGTCCATAAGAGAAACAACATAGAAACGAGAAAAAGAATAAGGAAAAACAGCCATAACACTTACCTATCTTCCAAAACCTTTTGAAGAAAACCAAATGAAGTCCTACCCTTGAAGAAATTCGCCAAGACAAATCAAAAGGATATGAGAAGTTTGGCTATGGTTTAGAATGAAGAAAGCAATTGATATTATACTCAAAAGATATGAAGAATTAGTATGGCTAAGAAAAATGAAAAGGGAAGAAAGATGATTAGACTTTAGCAACTAATGAAAGAAAATCAAGAGGAATGGAGAAGAAAGAGATTGACCAAGAAGAAAGTAAAAGAAATGTTGTGATTTTGAACAATATTCAAAAGAAAGAAAAGAGAAAATGGTATTAAGAGATTCAGCCAACACCTATTTCACCAAAGAAGAAAAGTGCACAAAAATGCACAAAGTTCAAAAGTAGTTTTGGTTTCAAGAGAAAATGAAAGAGGAATTGCAAAAGGTGCACAAAAGAGAAGAATTGGTAAGGTTCAAAGGAGTTTCGGTTTTGACACAAAGCAAAGGTTAAATGCCTACCAAGCTAGCCGAAAATGGCTACTAACCAAAGAGAAATTTGGCACTAACTAGCTACCAACCAACCAAAAATTCGGCCACTCTCCCCCTAGCCACACATGCCGTCCACATACATGGACTTCCAAGTCAAAACTTACCACCCAATTCTTTCCATAACAAGACACCCTACATCATGCCTTATGTTCTCCCATTAGCCTTAAAACCATTGATTTCTTTCCCCAAACCTCAAGCTTACCTTAAACTAATATTCAACTTGCCATAAAGAAAAATTTGAAAGTTCAACCTTCCATATGCAAAGCTTGACCGTCCATTAATGCTAGGATACACAAAAATAAAGTCTTCAAAATGTTAATCATGCTACTCGAACCTCTAACCTCAAGCTACCCTTCATGCATCCTAACCACCTTGCCACTAACTCCTCATGTGCTTAATTTAACACTTAAATTAACTTAAGTGTCAAGTTCACTTCATCCACTTTATTAAATATACTATACTAAGAATTATTCTAGCTTCCTAAATAAAATCAAGCCTTTACAAGACTATGCTAAACACACAAAATTCATACCCAAGCCAACACAAATAATAAGAAAATACTCTAACTTTTAGGATGTTACAGGTGAAGGGTATTTCTTTTAGGTTTCGTCCCTTCTTTAGTAAGTGTGCCGAAACTTCCTAAGTCAAGACACCATTATTGTCGAATTTTTTTCATCTTTCTCTTTATCAATAGCTAAGGCCGAATGTTTCTCTCCTTTTCCCAATTGATAGTCATAACCGAATACTCAAACAAGTCTGAGTCGATTTCTTGTTAAGTTCCAAAAGCCAAAAATAAGTCCCCTCTAGCGTTAGCCGAATCTTTGAAGGACTTAAAGCAAAGGGGTTGTCGATTTCTTCAAGTAAGGGTAAGATCTCATTCAGTTATCCTTTTTCTTTTAAGATTAACCGAAACCAGGAAATCTAACCCCATTATTATGTTAGTTGAAACTTGGAAAGAGGGCTTCGGGATCTGTCCATAAGTCGACCATAAGGAAGAAATCTTCCAAGATCTAAGGTAAGGAATATTCGACCAAGGCCTATTTTTGGTGTTTAGATCTAGTTTATATTTATTCAAAATAGTCGAAACTAACAAGTTAATAAATCTAAGGATCAGCCGATTACGAGGAAGGAGAAGTTCTTTTCCCGAAGGTATACTATAGGCCACGTGTTCCCTAGTTATTCGGTGAGTTTCAGGATTTGAAAATAAATAGGTATGTGCCTAAATATATTCGGCCATAGGCCTGTTTTGATAACTAGATCTCTTTTATAATTGTTTAAAAAGCCGAAACTAACATATGATATGATTTAATGTTTGGCCGAATACAAGGAGGAGAATAGCAAAATTTTTGGGATTTGAGTGATAAGCAAATCGGCATTAAGGTAAGTTTTAGTGCACAAATCCTACTAGGATTTGGTTTTATGGCCGAATGGGTTTTCATTAAAAACTTTAATATGGGCCGAATGTAGGAAGTTAAAGATCTAAGGCAGTAGATCGGATTTGGGATTTCAGTGAAATTTTTGAGCGAATCAGGTGTGTACCCTACCCTAAGTTTTAATATGTTCATGGCTATGTTTTAAATTAAATGTGTTATTAAGAATGTGAAAAGTATGGCTAAGGTACCATACTATGGTACAAAAGCACTCAGGTACGTTTCCTACTCCTACTAGGACTATGAATATATGTTATTTTTAACATGTGAAAAGTGATAAGAATGTGAATTAAGGCATGATTTTGTATATTGTGTATGAAATATGAGGGCATATGAGTTATATGAAAAAGGGAAGTTAATGTGGTGACCTAAGACCACGAAATCTGAATGTGGTGACCTAAGACCACGATAACTAAATGTGGTGACCTAAGACCATGAATTCTGAATGTGGTGACCTAAGACCACGAATTTTATAAGGGCGATGAGCACGTCGACTGCAGCGATTGCCTTCGATGGTGTGTAGCGGATGGAGGGTTGACTTAGTAGTCCCCACGGTGTGCAGGATGGTACGGGTGGTGTGTAGCAGATGGCATATAGGTTTGGGTTTGGGTTGCATCATATTGTTTAAATGCTTTATGAACATGTATGATATTGTATGCCCGAAATATTAAATTTTAGTGTTGGTTACACATTGAGTCATTGACTCATCCCATTGTGGGATTATTTTTCGGTGACGATCGGTGATGGACCGGTGAGATGCTTAGTGGAGGCCATGTGGAGTTCAGATTTCTTTTATTTGGACTATTTTACTTTAAGTATTTTGAATTTAAATTTGGGAATTATTTGATGTAATAAGGCCTTAGTAGAACTATTTTATTCAGTTTTTATTAAGCTTACAAACTTTTATTTATTAAAAGATTAAGTAAATTTATTTTAAAATAAAGCCCACACGTTTTGTCACTTAAAGTAAAGGACTTTTAATAATGAAATAAACTTGTTTTCAACTCAAGCCCAACCCAAAACAATTTATCTTTCAAAACACACAAGTATTTCCTAAGTAACAAAAGAATTTGAAGCAGTTTACAGGGAACATACCAGATCCGGTCAAGGCTCGTGGACGGATTTGGGGTGTTTCAATTTGGTATCGAGCCCGATTTTAAACTCTCTTTGGGTTTAAGGCCCAAAATGTTTTCAAAGTTAAGCCCAAAAGAATTTTTGTGAATTAAGCGAGTTTTTTCGGCATGGCCCACTAAGTCTCAAACAAAGTCCACCGGTAAGTACTTGACTTACAAGTGATTTGAATATATGAAATGTATGGGCTTTTATGGAGCGTAGAATAGAGATTAAGTACTTGAACCCTAGGACTAGTATGCCCCAACAAATACATAAAACTTAAATGCCTAACTAAACAAACACATGGTTAAGTCAGAGAGTTAGGGTGTGGCAACCAAGGTGCGCATGTCTAGGATTGGTTTGGTGGGAGCTTGGTATTTAAGCGATCTGTGACTCACCTCCTCTCCACTCGAATCCTACAGTGCGTGGCTACGGTTCACCCTAACCAAGAGGACTTATACACAGGCTAAACCCCTAACTAAAACCGAAAGGGACTAGTCAGATTTTATGGAAACCCTAGTTTTAAAATTTCTAAATTACCTCTTGATTTGAAAAGATTATTTTATAAATTTTCCTGAAATATTTCGATTTACAAATTTACAAAAAATGCCCTAGTGGTAAAATTACAAAATGCCCTTGGATTATGAAAATTTTAAATACCCATAATTCCTATCAAAATTTCATTACTTTATAAAATGTTCAAAACCCTAATTTGCAAAATGACAAAATACCCTGATTTTAGAAAAAATTACGGAATTACCCTTACCCTACAAATTACCGAAATACCCCCAAGCTACAAAATTACCAGAACGACCCCTGATTTTTAAAATTTTTGCAACAGCACCGATTTGGAAAATAAATTCTCAAAAAGAACCCTCAAGTTTTGTAAATTCCAAAATATCCTTGATTTATTAAGATTTATAAATTTACCCGGGTTAATTACCAAAATACCCTCGGATCTTAAAATTTTTCAAAATACCCCCGGGAATGAAAAAATTACCAGAATACCCTTATTGACCAAAATCACCAAGGAACCTTATTTTGACAAATTACGAAAATACCCCTGTAGGGCAAATTACAAAAATACCCCTGGGTAGTGGAAAAACAACAACAATGAAAATTACAACATTTCTCTGAATGAACGAAAGTTCATAATTGATTGATGGATGTATGAATGTAAAGACTATGTGCATGTATGAATACGAAAGAACCACTCCTAAAATTCTTTTCATAAAACTTCTTCGCGGTTAATCAGTGGAATAAAGGCTAATTCATAAAATTTCTTAATCAGATTAAAGCGCGTCGTTAGATATGAGTTCTAGAGGACGCGGTCATCATGGATGCGGTAGAGGAAGAATGGCTGTGTCAGAACCCGTTAGATTGGGTCACGGATCTGAGAATGAAATGCCACCACCACCCCGGTCGCTAATGTGGAATATCGGGACCAGACGGGGATAACGCATGTCACTGGCGATCTTCGGGTCTTGAAAAGGGTAGCGAGGAGCGGTGGAGGCATGGGAGCTCGAAAGTCGATGTCTGGCGACTCCGAGCCAACGGAGGTGAAGTTTTTCGTGGTATATTAGGTGTAGCACCAATCTGGTGAGTATTGGTTGGAGGCGACCGAGCGATTATGGATGAGCTCGACTTAACCGACGAGGAAAAGTGAAAGGGTTGGTGTCGCTTCTCGCGATGAGTCATATCAATGGTGGCTCACGGTGCGAGATGGTGCTACAACTGAGGAACTCACATGGGAGTATGCTAAGGCAGCATACGGAAAGAAGTATGTGGGCACTCACTATGTTGATGCGCAAAGGAAGGCGTTCGTAGAAATTTGGTTCAAGGAACAAGTCCGTGGCGAATCAAAGTGAGTTTCTGAGGTTGAGCCGGTATGCTCGAGGAGTGGTGGCAATGGAGCATGAGCGATGTGTCTGTTTTGAGGACGATTTAAGGGATGACCTCAGGTTATTGATAGCTCCACATCAGGAGCGAGAGTTTTCTGCATTGGTAGAAAAGGCTAAGGTAGCCGAGGGAATCAAGGACTCGGTTAAGCATAGCTCTGATAGGAATAGACCCAAGAGGGGTTATGGGCCGTCAGGATCGTCGAGAAATGAGCAAAAGAGGCCTAGAGTTGAAGGGTCATGAGGTCGACAAGTCGCTATTGGAGGCGATTACCTACTTGTGAACAATGTAGGAAGAATCACTTAGGTGAATGTTGGAAAAAGACGGGAGGATGTTTTAAGTGTGGGTCAAAGGACCATATGATTAAGGATTGCCCGATGAGACCGGATGAGAATCGACCGGTAACTCAGAATGTTAATCAGGCTGGTAGAGGTGGACCAGCCTCGGCGAGGTCGTGGTCCGAACCATGGAGGAAATGGTTCGGCCGTGGTCGTGGAGCACCAAGCGGAGTCTTTGAAGGTTCGGATACAAGGCGATAACGTTGGTTTATGCGATCGGCGATCATGAGGAGAGTGATGTGCGAGATGTGACAACGGGTAAGTTTCTTATTTCCGAAATACCCTTTATTGCCTTGTTTATTATAGAGCTAGTTCGTTCTTGTATTGCTAGTGAATGGTATGAAACCTTAAATGTGAACTTTGGAATTGTGCATAGGAAATGTGTTAGTTTTATTAAGATCGAGTCTTGTGACAATAGCGTAGTGTGGTTAGTTAGATTGTACGATTGTTCGTTAGTAAGTAATTTCGAGGACGAAATTATTTTAAGGGGGTAGAACTATAACATCCTGAAAATGGGCCTATGCATTTTTGATTTAATTATACGAAATGGCATGTCTTATGTATTATGAATGTATGGTGAACATTTTGGAAACTTGGAAATGCTAAGTTCAAAAGAGGAAAGTGAACATTTTGGAAACTTGGAAATGCTAAGTTCAAAAGAGGAAAGTGAACATTTTGGAAACTTGGAAATGTTAAGTTAAAAGAGGAAAGTGAACATTTTGGAAACTTGGAAATGTTAAGTAAATGTTTAGGAAAGTGAAAATTTTTGGAAACTTGGAAATGTAAGGAAATGATTTAGAAATGTTAAGTGTAAAGGAGGAAACTAAAAAAAGGTGGCCTTAAGAAAATTAGTAGAGGGAATCTAATACACAAATGGGCTTGGTAAAGTGGTTGTAATGTGTCACTTAGGGCCTTAGTGTATGACGCCATACACAATACAAAGAGGGCTTGTGTTCGAGCCACAAGGAAAGTAAAAAGAAGTTTTATTTTTGCTACAAGATAGGAAGAAGTGGACGGTATTAAGGAACTAAAAGGGAGGAGTTTAAGATTGGATTAAATTCTTTTAATAAAATCAGCTAAGGTGGTAGATAATGGATATTTTATTTTTGGATTGTTTTTATGAAAAGATAAAGAGAAAAGCTAGGAAATTGATAGTGTTGGCCGACCAAGGGAGTCTTTGGTGTCAAAATTCGGCTAAGAAGGTTAAAAGGGTGTAGCCGAAACTATATCAAGGGTGAAGGGTATTTCTTTTAGGTTTCTTCCCTTCTTTAGTAAGTGTGCCGAAACTTCCTAAGTCAAGACACCATTATTGCCGAATTTTTCTTCATCTTTCTCTTTACCAATAGCTAAGGCCGAATGTTTCTCTCCTTTTCCCAATTGATAGTCATAACCGAATACTCAAACTAGTCTGAGCCGATTTCTTGTTAAGTTTCAAAAGCCGAAAATAAGTCCCCTCTAGCCTTAGCCGAATCTTTGAAGGACTTAAAGCAAAGGGGTTCTCGATTTCTTCAAGTAAGGGTAAGATCTCATTCAGTTATCCTTTTTCTTTTAAGATTAATCGAAACCAAGAAATCTAACCCCATTATTGTGTTAGTTGAAACTTGGAAAGAGGGCTTCGGGATCTGTCCATAAGTCGACCATAAGGAAGAAATCTTCCAAGATCTAAGGTAAGGAATATTTAGCCAAGGCCTATTTTTGGTGTTTAGATCTAGTTTATATTTATTCAAAATAGCCGAAACTAACAAGTTAATAGATCTAAGGATCAGCCAATTACGAGGAAGGAAAAGTTCTTTTCCCGAAGGTACACCATAGGCCACGTGTTCCCTAGTTATTCGGTGAGTTTGAGATTTGAAAATAAATAGGTATGTGCCTAAATATATTCACCATAGGCTGTTTTGATAACTAGATCTCTTTTATAATTGTTTAAAAGCGAAACTAACTTTGTGGTATGATTTAATGTTTGGTAGAATACAAAGAGGAGAATAGCAAATTTTTGAATTTGAGTGATAAGCAAATCGGCATTAAGGTAAGTTTTAGTGCACAAATCCTACTAGGATTTGGTTTATGGTAGAATGGGTTTTCATTAAAAACTTTAATATGGGCCGAATGTAGGAAGTTAAAGATCTAAGGCGATGGATCGAATTTGAGATTTCGATGAAATTTTTGAGCGAATCAGGTGTGTACCTTACCCTAAGTTTTAATATGTTCATGGCTATGTTTTAAATTAAATGTGTTATTAAGAATGTGAAAAGTATGGCTAAAGTACCATACTATGGTACAAAAGTACTCAGTTACGTTTCCTACTCCTACTAGGACTATGAATATATGTTATTTTTAACATGTGAAAAGTGATAAGAATGTGAATTAAGGCATGATTTTGCATATTGTGTATGAAATATGGGGGCATATGAGTTATATGAAAAGGGGAAGTTAATGTGGTGACCTAAGACCACAAAATCTGAATGTGGTGACCTAAGACCATGATAACTGAATGTGGTGACCTAAGACCATGAATTACGAATGTGGTGACCTAAGACCACGAATTTTATAAGAGGCGATGAGCACGTCATTGCAATGACGCCTTCGATGGTGTGTAGCGGATGGAGGGTTGACTTAGTAGTCCCACGGTGTGCGAGGATGAATACGGGTGGTGTGTAGCGGATGGCATATAGGTTTGGGCTCGGGTTGCATCATATTGTTTAAATGCTTTATGAACATGTATGATCTTGTATGCCTGAAATATTAAATTTTAGTGTTGGTTACACATTGAGTCATTGACTCACCCTGTTGTGGGATTATTTTTCGGTGACGATCGGTGATGGACCAGGTAGCGATGCTTAGTGGAGGCCATGTGGAGTTGATTTCTTTTATTTGGACTATTTTACTTTAAGTATTTTGAATTTAAATTTGGGAATTATTTGATGTAATAAGGCCTTAGTAGAAGTATTTTATTCTATTCTTATTAAGCTTACAAACTTTTATTTATTAAAAGATTAGGTAAATTTATTTTAAAATAAAGCCCACACTTTTGTCACTTAAAGTAAAGGACTTTTAATAATGAAATAAACTTGTTTTCAACTCAAGCCCAACCCAAAACAATTTATCTTTCAAAACACACAAGTATTTCCTAAGTAACAAAAGAATTTGAAGCAGTTTTATACAAAATATTTAAAACATTTTAAATTAAATGGGCTTAACATACCAGATCCGGTCAAGGCTCGTGGGTTCTGGTTTGGGTTTCACTTAGGTGGAGGAGGAATAGACCACCAAAGAGTAGATCTAGCATAATTAAGCGGAGTTGATTGGGCGCCTAGAGATAGGGTTACAAGATTTTACCAATTAGGGTGAAACCTAATATGGGAGTCCATTGATCGATTCTTCGCCTCCTTGGGGGTTATTATAAGAGAGCGAGAGTTCCACTAATTAACCTAAGGTTAGACGATATTAAACTATAGCTCGGGAACATACTAGATCCGGTTTAATATAGGTTAGGAGTCTCACGTCGATCAAGCTAAGTAAAAGAAATCATATGAATTGGAAGTTAGATAATAAGTGAAGTCATAGGTGGATTCTCCTCAAGTCATAGGTGGATTCTCCCAAAGTATCGTCTTTATCAATTGAGTTTTCTTCGAAGTCTTTTCCCAAAGTTTCGTTTCTTTTGTCTTTGCATTTAGTTTAAATATTTCATTTGTTTTAGTTTAATAAACCAATCACTCCATATTTTAGGCTAAATAATAGAAAGAAAGTGAGTAATAGTACTTTTAGGTTCCTTGGGTTTGATAAAGATATTCTTGCCTGAGCTATACTACTGTTCGATAGGTGCGCTTGCCTCTATCGTTGTCATTGTCAGTCTACAGGTTCAATCACTCTTTTATAAATATTAAAACTATCCTGTTTTGCAGCGATCATACCATAAGTCTAGATTTGTAGAGAGCCACTGATGGCTCAAAGAATATTGCGTGAGTATGAACTACCAACACTCGATGTTGTATGAGGAAGAATTGAACGACTAGTTATCAACGCCAATAATTTTGAGAATAAGATGATAATGATCCAAACGATCCAAAATACCTTGCAGTTTCGCGAGAATATGATAGAAGATCCAAACAAGCACCTAAAGCGATTCCTTTAGTTATGTGACACTTTCAAATACAATGGGATAATCGATGAAGTGGTATGTCTTTGATTATCTCTATTTTCTTTTTGTGACCATGTTGTTGATTGGTTAAACTCATTGGAACCAGGTTTCATCATTATATGGGATGAATTAGCAGGAAAATTTGTACATAATTTTTTTCCCAACTAATAGATTAATTTAGCTTCGCCGAGAGATCATCAACTTAAAGCAATTCGAATGAGAAAATTATATGAAGCTCAAGATCGATTCAAGTCACTATTGAAGAAGTGGCCCCAAATGCAAAAGTGGCTCCAAATGCAAATATTCTATAACAGTTTAGACAACAATCTAAGACCCGCTTTGGATGGTGCATTTGGAGGAGCTTTAATGAACCATAGATACGAGCAAGGCTATCAAATTATTGACGAGATGGATATGAACCCGTATATCTGGTCCAATGAGAGGTTCACTTACAACCCAAAACCACAAGCAACGAAAGCCACCCAAAAAGTGGATGTTTATCAAATAATTTAGGAGAAGTTGAACCGGTTGGAAGTGGTAGCTAAACCGACGATTATGAAGTTGGGCCAACACTACGGGAAAAATTTGAATCATCAACCAAATAATGTTAACTACATGGGTAATAGGGATGGAAATCTCTATTCTAATACATACAACCCCAGTTGATAGGATCACCCAAACCTAAAGTGGGGAGGAAATCAAGGAGGCAAAAATCAACTGCAAACCTGAGCAAATCCTCCTTACCAACCTCTATACATACAAAGATCTCAAGGTAGGTCTATGAGGAATGACTCTATTGTATGTAGTCAATGATTCGATCGAATAGAGGGAAAGATTCAATTAATGAAAATGGCATCTCACAAATGAACCAAATGATGTAGATGATCAGCAACATGCAAAGGAAAATTGGTACTGGAATCCCGAGCAATACGGAGAACAATCCTCGAAAGGATGGAAAGGAGCATGTAAATGCTACCGCCTTGCGGTTTGGTAAGACTCTAAATATATTAAAGCTTCTATTCAAATACACCAGGATTTGCAAGAATTTGTTGATGAACCCATGGACAAAAATAAGTGTGATGAGTCGATCGAACAAGTGACTGAATTGGTGGTTGATTTGGTAATCAAGAACTCCGTAACCAAAAATGTATTGTAACACCCTACATCCAGTCCGATCACCAGACCCAGCTATAAGATTTTACTTCACTTGTTGACAATAATCACCTATGAGTTCAACTTAGTTATTCAATCAAACAAGCATTCACTAATATAAGTATAATATGTTTTACAACCAAAACTAAGTCTCAATTGAGATTACGAAGCTCTTAAAGCAGCTCAGAATCAATTTAGGACTAGTTTGAAACTTTTACAAATAGATAGGTAAAAAGGAAAAACATGGGCCACACAGTCGTATGGCCAGGTTGTAGGATAGGCTGATGCCATGCGGAGCTAGATAACATGGTCATGTACCTAAACCATGCAACAAACTGAAGCCATGTATAAAAGGGTCACACGATTGTGTCGCCAGGCCATGTAATAGACTGAAACTGTGTGGACCTAAATGCAAAATTACTAATAAAAGTGACACAACCGTGTCCTAGATCGTGTAATAGGCTAAGGCCGTATAAACTGGAGTCACACGACCGTATATGTTGATCGTGTAACTCATTGAAGCTGTGTACATCAATAACCTCCCAAAACATAAAGACTAGACGTTTGTGCCACATGGCAATATGTGTCACATGGTTGCGTCACTTGGTTGTGACACATGGCCATGTGTGTCACACTATCATGTGTCAGACCATGTATACAAAAAAGATACTCTACAAGGCAAGTTACAACTCCAACCAGTCTAATACACTATAACCATGCAACATACCATTCCTTAACCTATTCAAATACACCAAAAACATGCCAAAATACAACTTAAGTCATTCATCCTAAGTGCCTAACCAATATGTCACAATTGGCACCTCAGTTCAAAAATTAATCATTTGTCATTCATGTGTAAACATACCAAAGTTTCATACCTATTAATTCACCAAGCAAAACATCAATCCAAAGTGTTAAATTCAAAAAGTAAAGCATAAAACTAACAAATACAAATGTGCATCTTCTTGATGCCAACTGATAAATCGTAAAAGTAGCATATTTTAGGCCCACATTTAGTATGCTTTTGGATGATTTAGCCCTTGATTTATGTAAAAAGGTGCTTTTAATCCTTTCTTTTCATGTTTATACTCAGGAAAGCACCCGAGGACGAAAAGAAAGAGAAACTGCCTTAAAACAGGCCAATTTGGGCCAAAGAGGAAATCGACATGGCCTGGACTTCAAGTCACACGACCATGTCTCGTCAAATTACTTCACACGGCCATGCCATAATTTACACGCCCGTGCCTCAATCGACAGAATCAAGACTCGGCCTGAAGTCGATTTACACGGGCGTGTACCATGGTCGTGTCCCAGTCGTGGAAAAGAAGAATTTCACTCAGATTTGGATACTTTAAGGCAAAGAAACACATTCCAAAGCCTATTCAAACACCGAGTAGGAAGTATACTTGAATAAGGACACTTAGAGGCCAAGTAAAGCATTCCAAAAGTCTATATAAACACTCTAAGTGTAACCTGAAAGGGGGCAGTTAGCTAGGCCAAGGAGCCTAGCCAGAAGGCCAGATTTGTGGGAATTACTCGAAGATAGCTAGTTGATCCATCTCAAGAAGCCAGAATTCTACTCAAGACGGTGAATTTCTCCTTCAATTCCTTCAGGGGGTTTTAGGGATTTCTTGTGTTTTGTTTTATCTTTTCTCTTGAGATGTTTTCTTTATTTTTTATGAACTAAACCCTTCAGATACCTGAAGGGGATGAAACCTAGATGAATCTTGTTATGGTTTCCTGAATTATATGATAAATACTTAGTTTGTTCTTAATTATGCATACTTAATCCAAATTTGATGTGCTTAGGTGGAGGAGGAATAGGCCCTGCTTAAGAGTAGATCTAGCATAATTAAGCGGAGTTGATCGCATGCCTAGAGATAAGGTGACGAGATTTTTTTAGATTAGGGTGAAACCTAATATGGGAGTCCATAGATCGATTTACTGCTATTCTAGGGGGTTATTATTCGAGAAAGAGATTTTCGTTAATTAACCTAGGGTTAGATGTTGTTCGCCTCGAGAGAGGGTTTAATATACGTTAGGTAGTCTTACGGATCAAACTAAGTGAATAAATCGTATGGTTCAGTGTTAAATAACAAGTGAAGTCTAGATGGATTCTTCCTGAGGGTATCGTCATGATCAACTGAGTTTCCCTTCAAGTTAGTTTCCAATTCATTCTTTCTATCTTTGCATCTTTAGTTTAGTAGTCGTTAATTTAGATTAAAACAACTTCACTTATTTTAGGCTAAATAATAAAATGAAAGTTAGTATTAGTACTTTTAGTTCCTTTGGGTTTGACAATCCAGCCTTGCCTAAGCTATACTACTGTTCGATAGGTACACTTGCCTTAAGTCGTTGTCAGAGTTAGTTCCCAAGTTCGATCATTCTCTTTATAAATTTTAAAACTCGACAAAACAACGATCAAGTTTTTGGCGCTGTTGCCGGGGAACTAAAATATTAAGAAAGCTCTATTTTTATTACTTTAGCCATTATTTTTATTTTCGCAAATTATTTTGTTAATTTTATTTCCTTCTTTTCCTAGCAGGTACCTCTAGTTTATGGCTAGAAGGAACCCGACAGGACCTCTAGTATACGATAGTGATATTGAAGCTACCGCCTGTAGGAATCGCAGAGAAATTAGGCGAGCCCTAAATTACACAGAAGAAGAGCAAGAAGGCAGATCCAATCCTACTGAAGGGATGGACGAGAATAATCCACGACAAGATGTGGGAGAAAATAATGCTCTGCGTACTATGTATGATTATGCTAAACCTCATTTAACGAGCTAAATCTAGTATTGTTAGGCTGCTTATAGTCATTAATAATTTTGAATTAAAACCTAACACAATACAACCGATTCAACAATTTGTTCAATTTGATAGTTTGCGGATCGAAGACCGAATACCCATATGGCCAATTTTTTAGAGTTCTGTGATAATTTCAAAATAAATAGCGTTTCTGATAATACCATTCATCTTCGGTTATTTCCCTTTTCATTAAAAAATAAAGCCAAACAGTGGTTATACTCGTTACTATGAGGGTCAATCACTACATGGGACCAAATGACCGAAAAATTTTTATTAAAATATTTCCCACCGGCCAAAATGGCCAAATTACGGAATGATATCTCTTCTTTTGTGTAGCTGGATTTAGAAACATTATACGACGCATGGGAGAGATACAAAGATCTCTTGAGAAGGTGTCCACACCATAGTCTACCCTTGTGGCTACAAATCCAAACTTTCTATAATGGTGTAAACCCCTCAACGAGGCAACTAATCGATTTAGCCACCGGTGGAACCCTAAACAATAGAACTCCTGAAACAGCCTACGATTTCATTGAAGAGATGTCACTGAATAACTATCAGTGGCAAGTTACAAGGACAAAACCAACAAAATCATCCGGAGTTTACAACCTCGACGCAGTAACCATGCTATCAACACAGGTAGACTTGATGAATAAAAAGGCTGATAGATTGTGTTCTTCGCAAGGTACATCCAGTCAAGCAGTGCAACGTAAGTGGAACTGTGGCGAATCTTGAGTACCCACCATACCAACCAGACGCGGGGAACGAATAGATGAACTATATAGGTAATAATTTTAGATCCAATAATAATCCTTATAATAATAACTACAATCCAGGTTGGAGGAACAACCCAAATTTTTCATGGGGAGGCCAAGGAAATTATGGAAATCAAAGACAACAACCTCTTCAAAATTTTCAAAATCAGTCATATCCGCAAGAGAAGAAGCCAAATCTCGAAGAGATGTTGACAAAATTCATGGAAAACACGGAAAATCGTTTCCAAGA
Organism: Gossypium rotundifolium; assembly: GCA_025506655.1. Lineage (NCBI taxonomy): Eukaryota > Viridiplantae > Streptophyta > Magnoliopsida > Malvales > Malvaceae > Gossypium > Gossypium rotundifolium. Next base: position 151,299,209 of record CP106728.1, read on the forward strand.
AACTGAGAGAACACTTAAAAATCAACAATTTTCAGTTCAGAAACTTACTGAATCATTCAAGGAGTTCACTAAGTCGATTGGACTACTTACTGAGATGATCTATGAAATACGAAATTTTTTCTAAAGAAATAGAATAGGTAAAAGCAGTTACACTAAGAAGTGGAAAGGAATTTGTTGAACCAAAGAAACAAATCCCACAACAAGATAACAAAGCAAGAGATGAGGGAGTTAAGGATGTAAATCCAGTACGCAAAGAAAGTAAACCACCAACAGCAAAGTTAAAGAAGGAACGATTAGATACCCAATACGGTAAGTTTCTTAAACTTTTTAAATAAATACATATTAACTTAGCTTTTTTTGAAGATATTTCACAGATGCCGAAGTATGCAAAATTCTTAAAGGAACTCCTGATGAATAAAAGGAAGCTTGAAGAAGTTTCGACAGTTGAACTTAATGAAGAATGCTCAACCATTCTCCAAAACAAGTTACCAACCAAATTAAAAGACCCAAAAGTTTTACTATTTCTTGTTCAATTGGTAGCTTAAATATTAAGAAAGCATTAGCTGATCTAGGTGCCAGTATTAATCTAACGCCTTACAAAATGTTTAAACAATTAGATCTTGGGGAACCAAAACCCACTAGGATGAGTGTTCAATTAGCCGATAGATCTATTAAATATTCGAGAGGAGTTATCGAAGATGTCTTGATAAAAATTGATAAATTTATTTTCCCTATTTATTTTGTTGTGTTAGACAGAAAAGAAGACATTAATGTTCATTTAATTCTAGGGCATCCTTTTTTAGCCTGATGTAGGTGATGGTAAACTTGCATTAAGGATAGGCGATGAAGAAATTATTTTTCAAATTTATGATGCCATGCGATATTCTAAAGAGTAAGATGATTCCTGTTATTTTGTTGATACTACTGATCATATCATTCAAAATTCATTACAAGAAATCATACATGACGACACGATGGAATTGTGCCTGACTCAAGAAGAAGGGGAAGAAGATGAATGCGATGAGATGAATTTGAATACATCGTTATTCAGGCAAATGAAAGAAGAAAGCATTGAAAACAATGATGAAATAAAACAGAAATCCTCCTTTGATGAGCCCCCTAGTCTGGAATTGAAACAGTTACCAAAACACTTAGAATATGCATTCCTCGGGGACAATTCTATGCTACCGATAATTATCTCTTCAGAACTAAAACCCAAGGAAAAAGAGGAGTTGATAAAGGTACTAAGAGAACATAAAAAAGCCAGCTTGGAAAATCTCTGACATCAAGGGTATAAACCCCTCGTTCTGCACCCACAAAATTTTAATGGAAGAAGAATACAAGCCGTGTGTGTATCCCCAGAGACGGCTAAACCCCAATATGAAAGAAGTGGTCAAAGCCGAGGTAACTAAACTCTAGATGTATGAATAATTTATCCTATTTCTGATATCACTTGGGTAAGTCCTGTGCAGGTAGTTCCAAAGAAAGGAGGTATGACGGTGGTGCCCAATGAAAAGAATGAATTAATCCCCACAAGAATAGTTACAGGATGGAGAGTCTGTATAGACTATAGAAAGCTCAACGATGCCACCAGAAAAGATCACTTCCCTCTACCCTTCATAGATCAAATGTTAGAAAGACTATCCGGGCATATGTACTATTGCTTCTTGGACGGACTCTTCGGCTACTTCCAAATCCCCATAGCTCCTGAAGATCAAGAGAAGACGACATTTACATGCCCATACGGTACGATTGCTTATCGTAGAATGCCTTTTGGATTATGTAATTCTCCTGCTACTTTTTAGCGTTGCATGTTGGCAATCTTTGACAAACTTGTGGAAGACATCATGGAGGTATTTATGGATGATTTATCGGTATTCGATAATTCTTTCCATCTTTGCCTTAAAAATTTAAAACTAGTTCTAATGAGATGTGAGGAAACAAACCTTGTTTTGAATTGGGAAAAATGTCACTTTATGGTTAGAGAAGGGATTGTATTAGGGCATAAGATTTCTAGTAAAGGGTTGAGGTAGATAAAGCAAAGGTTGAAACCATAGAAAAATTACCTCCCCCTAGTTCAATTAAGGCTATTAGAAGCTTTTTAGGACATGCAGGGTTCTATAGAAGATTTATTAAAGATTTTTCTAAAATAGCTAAGCCTTTGACAAAATTACTAGAAAAAGATGTTCCTTTCAATTTCAATCAGGAATGTTTATATGCATTTAATGTCCTTAAGGATAAATTAATAAATGCACTGATTATAATTGCATCTGATTGAAACTTACCCTTTAAACTAATGTGTGATGCAAGTGATTTTGTAGTAGGTGCAGTTTTGGGACAACGAAGAGACAAGCATTTTCAACCAATTTACAATGCCAGCAGAACATTAACACCCGCACAAGAAAACTACACCACCACAGAGAAAGAATTGCTAGCTGTAGTTTTTGCTTTTGACAAATTTAGGCAGTATTTAATATTGTCTAAAGTTATCGTTTACACTAACCATTCAGCTCTTCAATATCTCTTAAACAAACCTGATGCAAAACCTCGACTCATACGATGGATTTTACTCTTGCAGAAATTTGACTTGGAAATACAAGATAAGAAGGGAGCTAAGAATCTTGCGGCAAATCACCTCTCCAGACTTGAGAATCCACATATCAGAGAGCTCGATAAAAATGAGATAAATGATTTATTTCCCAAAGAACAACTCTTTTCTATAACACATTCTGAGGTATCATGGTTTGCAAATATTGCAAATTATTTAGCAAGCTAACATCTTGCCAAAAGACTAACACATCACCAAAAGAAATGATTCTTTGCTGATGTGAAAAACTATTTTTGGGAAGATCCTTTTCTTTTCCATATGTGCAGATCAGATAATTTGAAGATGCGTTACAAAGGTAGAAGCAAGCAAAATCCTGGAACATTGCCATTCAGGACCTTCAGGAGGACACTACAGTGGCATTAAGACAGCACACAAAATACTCGAATCATGTTTTTATTGGCCCAATCTATTTAAAGATGCCAACAAGTATGTTATCTCGTGCGATAAATGCCAAAGAACAGGAAATATTTCTAAACGTGATGAAATGCCTCAAACATATATGTTATCATGTGAATATTTGATGTATGAGGTATTGATTTTATGGGACCATTCCCTAGTTCATTCGGAAAAGAATACATCCTAGTGGCTGTTGATTACATGTCAAAATGGGTAGAAGCAGAAACTTTAACTACCAATCATGCTAGGGTAGTAGTTAAATTTCTCAAGAAACTATTTTCTCATTTTGGGACACCTAGAGCTATCATTAGTGATAGAGGTACTCATTTCTGTAATACTCAATTTGAAAAAGTTCTAAAGAAATATGGAGTGTACTACAGGGCAGCTACCCTATATCACCCTCAAACTAGTGGGCAAGTTGAAGTAGCAAACCGAGAACTTAAGCGCATCCTAAAAAAATGATTGGATCGAATAGAAAAGATTGGGCATTAAAAGTAGATGATGCCTTATGGGCTGTAAACGTTTAAAACCCCTCTACATCCCCATACAAACTTGTATGATCTACCATTCGAGTTAGAACACAAAGCTTTTTGGGCCATAAAGTTTTTAAATTTTGATCTTAGAACTGCAGAAAAGAAAAGAATGATGCAGATGAACGAGCTAGACAAATGGAGAGTTGAGGCCTATGAGAACTCGAAATTATACAAAGAGGCAACAAAGCGATGCCACAATTCTTGCCTAAAGAAATCGAATCAATTCGAAGTAGGAGACTTGGTCCTACTGTATAACTCAAGGCTTAAATTATTTCCTGGGAAGCTGAAATCTAGATCGTCAGGCCCATTCATTATCAAAACAATTTTTCCATACGGCACAATCGAGGTAACTCACCCTACTAAGGGCATATTCAAGGTAAATGGTCACCGACTCAAAATTTATAATGGTACAGATTTTGGAGATATGAGAGAGGAACTTCAACTCCATGAACCTTCTTTTAGAACCGAAAATAGGGAAAGTCTAGCTTAAGACTATAAAACAAGCGCTTCTTGGGAGGCAACCCAAGCACTAACTTCTCTAACATCATACTTTTAACCATTCAGTATCTAACTAACCTAATAAAGTGTAGGTTTTAAACCACATGGCCTTTTGCACGGGCGTGCCCGTTGTCGTGTGGAAGCCAGGAGACAAACCACGGGCGGGCCAATAACCGTGCACGACAAAAGAAGAATTTGTTTTCCCAACATGGCCTACGACAAAAAGGCCACACTCGTGTCGACTACCCGTGCGAGGTTACTAACTTATTGAGCACAAGCGAGACAAGGCCGTTCCCTATAACTGTGCGAGGTTACTGACTTATCGAGCACGGGCTAGACATGCTCGTGTTACCTTACTGTGCCAACATACTGACTTATTGAACACAGGCGGAACATGCCCATTCTATAGGACCATGTGAATAAAACACGGGCGTGCCACATATACCCACGACCGTGACCAAACATCTGAATGTGCCTAAAATCGAGAAAAACACGGGCACTTTAAAATAGAGCACAGACGTAGTACTAGCCCGTGTCCCCTCCCCTATTTAACCAAATTAACCCGTCACTTTCCCAAAAACTAGCCTAAAAACAACTTTCAACATTCTTCCTCCCAAAATCCGGCCACACCCATATTCCTCACCTTCCCAAAACCTCCTCAACTCTTGTTTCTTCCCTAAAACACACCACAAACCACCCCATGCCTGCACCACCGCCATGTTGCCGAACTCCATGTCCCTGCCATCACCATGTTCGTACTGCAAGCTCGCGCCACCGTCATGCTCAACCCGTGTCCGACAGAAAACCACCACCATCACCCCTGGTTCCTTCCATTATTTCACCTTCTTAACTAAAGTTTGCTAAAATTCATATTATTTTGTTTTATTTATGCTTTTTGTTTAGTTTTAAGTATGAATTTTCTCATGTTCATTACATCATTGTGATAGTGCTTGACTGTTATTTTTCAGTTTTAAGTGTGATTTTTCTCATGTTTATTTCAATATTTATTGAATATCATATATGTTTGCAACATGATAATAATAGTGTTATTATTTATTTCTCATTTATACTATTACAAATTCCTATTTTGAATTGGTTGCTTATTCAAATATCTTGAACCTGGATTACATTTTGGTACAAACATTTTCTTTTTTTTTTTAGATACCATGCCATCATCACGACCAAAATGATCCACAGCCACCCCAAGCAAGAAAAGAAAAGGGCTCGGATCATCCTCCGCAAATGCTTCTTCCGAGCTACGACATCAATTCCTATGATTTCCTGAGGAAGCTCAGGAAGAGCGTTACAAGGCAATCCGGGTTAGACCCCTCAGCACCGGTAGGTGCATCGATTGGAACGTACTAGAACAAGTCAGTCTCGCAGCCGATACTCGAGCCCTCATCTCGACCGACTAGTGGGAATAATTTTTCTCAATCATCGAGCCCACATACTTAGAGCTCACACTAGAATTCTGCACCACTTTCACCTTGCAGACAGTGATGACACAGTTCGACGATCCGGATACAGTCCAATTCCGTTTAGGGGCACGATACGTCAACTGAGTGTACCACAATTCAGCTCGGCACTCAGAATCTATACGCCAAAATTTATAGAAGAAAATCCACTCATCGACTTAGACCAAGAGCTCCACTGCTGGCGCAGCTTACATCCCACCACTGGCGTCTACGACCCCAGCCGCTCCAAGGCGACATCTCTCACCCCATACTTGAGGTACATTCATGCCATTCTCGCTCACACCATTACAGGTCATAGTGAGAGCATCGGCATGGTAAATCGACACGATGTATACTACTTAATCCGCATGTCAGAAGGACACGTGTTCGACCTTGCATACTTTATCGTTGGAGAAATGTAGCATCAAATAGAGGCTCACAGAAAGGGAATTCTATCGATGGGCCCATATATAACACGGTTGGCTCGACACTTTAGCCTCCTTAACACCGACGATCGGAGAACCTCCCTCACGATGATTGGGCATATGAGGATAATTAAACATCTTCGAGGGGCTGACCCCCCTCAATACCGATTAGTGACACCCACAGACGAGGGAGAGCCTGAGGATATTACTGATGATGTCCCACCACCATCATAAGAGGTACCGATTTCGAGCCAGCGACCATCCCATGCAGCAACCTCATTGGCGGATATCTCTACACGCCTCGACCAATTCGAGCAGTATTTCACTGACAATACTCGACGTTTTGATAGGATAGAGGCCACCCTCCAACAGATATGCCAGCACCTCCATATCTCATCACCAGCACCACCACAGGATCAAGCCAATGATGAGGACCTTTGAGTCCTTTTATCTAGATTATATATTCCTTATTTTAGAATTTTTACTTTACTTTTCTCATTATTTTAATATTCAATTTGTCTTATGTTTGAACACTTTCCTCATACATTGACAACTTTTATCATGATTATCATCCACATGTAAACCTTCGAATATTCCTAACATTTATTTAATTACGCCTCTAAGATTTCTAATTGATAAATTAGCAGTATTAAAACACATCATTAGGAGCACTTCACTACTATACAAGTCATCCATCACCACGACATCTACCATCCTCCAAGGAAATCATCCAAAATTCAGGAAGTGTTACTTCTCCCCTTCTCTTTTGATATTATCACATGGTTATTTTTCTTTTTGTACAATTGAGGACAATGTACATCTTAAGTGTGGGGGGTAAAAGTACCTAACTTTTTGCATTATTCCAAAATCCTGAATTTTAGTCTTGTTCCTAAGTAATTTTCTCATATTATCAATTAGGGTGAAATTTCTAATGATTTATGATTTTTATTGATATGTTTTTGAGTAAGTCATTGATAATTGTGCATTGATGATTTATACTTGAAGAATACTAGAGAATCAAGCATGATAAGTCTATTTTCAAGAATCAAAAATTTTCTAGGTTGTTAAATTGAATTTGAATATTACCTTGAAGTTTTAAATTTACTGGATTGATGTCAAATACCCATAATTTTGTGAGATTTGAGCCTTATAGAGCATATAGTCTTTTCATGCTCACTTGATTATGAGTGTGTCAACACCTGAATTGTTATTCTAGAACTTGCCTTGATTATACATATCGAGACCACATTAAATGATTTGATATACTGAGATGATAAAGGCACCTAGGTTTTAACCCATTCACTCCACTAAAAAGCCTACCTACATAATTAACCCCTAGTACCCTTATATTGATTTACCCGCTAATATTAACCCAAAACCCTTTTGTATTTATTATCACCATTCTTTTGACTACCTTTTTATCGAGAATTGATTTGATCAGTTATCGAATTATTTTATTCTAGTTGATAAAGTTTTCTTTATTATGTTTCTAGTTTGTTCTTAAAAAAAATCGAAATCGAAGTTTATTCAGCATTAATAGTATAAAAAGTGAGCTTGTACATTTAAATTTCAATTATCAAAGAAAATGCTCGTAGTATTATTAGTTTCAAAGTTTCAATTGATATAATTATTTATTTTCAAGTTCATTATTTTTAGTTAGGTAATTGGTCAGGTCAATCTCGATTCTAAACCTTCTAATTCAGCCTTTATCCACACCTTTAACCCTAGCCCCGTTACAACCCTGTTAAAGACCTTTTGATTTGTGTATCATCTCATATTACGATGGTGGAGATTTGATTTTCGAGCAAGCCTATGGGATTAACTTTTCGTGTTTGACTTATGAGTGCTTTTCTTGAACCTTAAACACTTGAGTGCTTTCAAATGAATCTTTAGTGAGGATGTCAATCCTTGTCGATTTTGAATTAAAGATAATTATTTAGATAATGAGAGACACCTATGTTTTCGTGCTACAAATATATGACTTATATTGTTTGAGTCTTTAAGAGTCTTTGAGTTAAATTATCCATGTATAAATTATCTGTTAATTATGAGGAGGCATTGTTGATAGGAATTGTGAATTATGGAAAGTTCATTTTAATTATAAATTGAGAATTTTGCTTGAGGATAAGCAAAAGCTTAAGTGTGGGGGTATTTGATAAACCGTAAAAGTAACATATTTTAGGCCCACATCTAATATGCTTTTGGATGATTTAGCCCTTGATTTATGTAAAAAGGTGCTTTTAATCCTTTCTTTTCATGTTTATACTCAGGAAAGCACCCGAGGACAAAAAGAACGAGAAACGGCTTAAAACGGGCCAATTTGGGCCAAAGAGGAAATCGACACGACCTGGACTTCAAGCCACACGGCCATGTCTCGTCAAATTACTTCACATGGCCATGCCACGATTTACACTGTCGTGCCTCAATCGACAGAATCAAGACATGGCTTAAGTCAATTTACACAGGCGTGTACCATGGTCATGTCCTTGTCGTGGAAAAGAAGAATTTCACTCAAATTTGGATACTTTGACATTCCAAAGCCTATTTAAACACCGAGTAGGTAGTATACTTGAATAAGGACACTTAGAGGCCAAGTAAAGCATTCCAAAAGTCTATATAAGCACTCTAAGTGTAACCTGAAAGGGGGCAGTTAGCTAGGCCAAGGAGCCGAGCCAGAAGGCCAGATTTGTGGAAATTACTCGAAGATAGCCAGTTGATCCATCTCAAGAAGCTGGAATTCTACTCAAGACGGTGGATTTCTCCTTCAATTCCTTCAGGGGGTTTTAGGGATTTCTTATGTTTTGTTTTATCTTTTCTCTTGAGATGTTTTCTTTATTTTTTATGAACTAAACCCTTCAGATACCTGAAGGGGATGAAACCTAGATGAATCTTGTTATGGTTTACTGAATTATATGATAAATACTTAGTTTGTTCTTAATTATGCATACTTAATCCAAATCTGATGTGCTTAGGTGGAAGAGGAATAGACCCTGCTTAAGAGTAGATCTAGCATAATTAAGCGGAGTTGATCACACGCCTAGAGATAGGGTGACGAGATTTTGCCAGATTAGGGTGAAACCTAATATGGGAGTCCATAAATCGATTTACTGCTAATCTAGGGGTTATTATTCGAGAAAGAGATTTTCGTTAATTAACCTAGGGTTAGACGTTATTCGCCTCGAGAGAGGGTTTAATATACGTTAGGGAGTCTTACGGATCAAACTAAGTGAATAAATCGTATGGTTCAGTGTTAAATAACAAGTGAAGTCTAAGTGGATTCTTCCTGAGGGTATCGTCGTGATCAACTGAGTTTCCTTTCAAGTTAGTTTCCAATTCATTCTTTCTGTCTTTGCGTCTTTAGTTTAGTAGTCGTTAATTTAGATTAGAACAACTTCACTTATTTTGGGCTAAATAATAAAAAGAAAATTAGTATTAGTAATTTTAGTTCCTTTGGGTTTGACAATCCGGTCTTACCTAAGCTATACTACTGTTCGATAGGTACACTTGCCTTAAGTCATTGTTAGAGTTAGTTCCCAGGTTCGATCATTCTTTTTATAAATTTTAAAACTTGACAAAACAACGATCACCAACCAACACAACAACATCACATTTATACCAAACCTTATAATCACATCAAAATTATCAACTTGAAAAGGTTCAACCACATATTTTTACAATGTCATAACACCTATTTGCATGCCACTTATAACTGGGCCAAAATGAACAAAAGTTTACCAAAAGAGTTGGTGGGTAGTGTGAGGTCCAAAGATGACCCAATCGACAACACGATTTTTGACAATCTATAAGGAAGAAAAATGAAACATGGTAAACTTACTTAAAGCTTAATAAGTTCGTATAAACTTAAACACAACATACCTATCATTTCAAAAACTTACTAATTGAAATTTACGTAGCAACATAGTATCTCTTGACATCTTACACATTTCCTATCATGCCAAAATGGTTAGTCATGATCATTTAAGGAACATCAACACCTATAGGTAACATAATGCATATAACATTCATATTTACCTCATGATTAACAACTTATATCATTGGCTTTCATTTAAATTCATTTCCATATCTTGTATTGCCTGGAGAACTATAGTAAATTAACTTCGAATACTCGGGATAAATTTGCTCACTCGAGCCGTAAAGCGGGACATTAATCATTACTCGATGCTGCTCACACGAGTTGTGGAGAATCTGCAACAAATGTTGGATCTCAACCATCGGTATAGTATCCACCACTTTTACATAGTACCTGATAAATGTAAACACCAGCACATAGGAACACCAATACTAAGTACCTGATAATATAGTCACTGATACATAATACCTGATACTATAAACATCAACATATAGTGTTTGATAATCTCTAATAACATGTCATTTTTATCCTCATCATTCATTAGGTTTACATGAGCCTTTTATTCCATTCTCTTATTTGTTCCATATTTATAACATGAACTCATAATCAACATGGAAATTTACATTCAATATCACCTTTCAATTCAATCCAAACATATATAATTACCATACTTTACAATTCAGTCCTTCAATCTCAATTTCAATGTTTTTAAACCAAATCATGCCAACACATATTATATAAATAATACAATGTAAATTAGTACGAACCAAAATGAATCTAATATGAACTTACCTAAACGAGACAACAACAAACACCATACCAAGGACTAATAAGTAATTTTCCCCTTTCTACGTTTATCGATCGGTTAATCTGTTTCTTGATCTATATAATAATTTAACTTAAGTAACAACTCCAAATACCCTATAATGTCTAAACATATATATATGGCTCTTTAATAAATTTTATAGTATTTCCCTAAACTTTTACATTTTAATTAATTTAGTCCCTAAAATCGAAACTTACATATTTTTCACAATTAAAAGCAAAGACATAGAGTCGACTTAAATTTAGTCCCTTAATAGCTCCCAAGCAACTAAATTTATAAAAAATTTCATGCCAATTTCAACATATTAACATTTTAGTCCTTAAACTCAAAACTATCCTAATTCACTGTACAAAATAGTCTTATTTCAACATCAAGCTTCAAATTCAACCATTAACACCCAAAAAACTTTAAAAACAACAATGGTAACTTTTCAAAACTTTGATAGAATTTCAAAATAATCCCTAGGCTAGCTAGATTAAGCTACAACGATCTCAAAAACATAAAATTTACTAAAAACGAGCTTAGTTCACATACCATGCAAAAAGAATGAAGCTTGGTCGATTCATTCCTACCCCCTAACAATGGTGTTTTCGATTCCAAAAGAAAAATGAAGAAGATGGTGATTTGTTTTTCTTTTGTTTATGTCAATATTTACTAAATTACTTAATTACCTTTTAATTTAACTTAAATTTCTTTAATAAACATACCATGATTGTCCGCTATAACAAATATGGCCTAATTACCTCATAAAACCTTTCAATCATGATTTTATAATCATTTAGCACATATTCCAAATATTCTAAACTTTATTCTTAGCCCTGGTAGCCGCCACATGCCTCTTCCATCACACCTACTTCGGTTTTGTGCATCCAAATTACGTTTTCGTCGATAAACCTCTTTTTCATCTTCTTCTGTGAATTTGTTTACTGGTATTTTCTAATTTTGTTTGCAAGAACAACGAATTCAAAAACAACTCAAAAGCTACAAAATCACGAATTAAGGTTAGGCGTTCCATTCTTGTTTGCTATTACGTGATTTTGTGTTATTTTGTTATTATTGTTAAATCTAATTGCACCTCGTAAAACATGTCGTACTCAAGAAGTGTCAGTCGATTTTGACGCTACTTGGTTCCATAACCCAGAAATGGAACGTTATTACTTGCAAATGAACGATCGTGCGTTCATTTAGGAATGAGGGTTTGATCCATCATTAACCGATTGTGATACAATTTGGTATTTGGTAGACTTCCAACATTGTCGTAATTTCTACTTGACCCCAATCGAGCTAGCAGTCGGTGCTATCATTTATGAATTTTGCGCATCCTTTAAAGAGCAAAAATCCACAGACGCCCAGGAAATAATTGTAGCCATGTAACAACCTGAGGTAAGGACGCACTAGTAACACCCTAGGAAATTTGTGCCTATTACGACATACCATATTATACCTATGAATTTTTAGATTCTGTTAACTTAAATTGTTATTGAGGTATCGATATGGATGCTATTTTACAATATCTCACCCTCGACAAGCCAGTTTTAATATACCTGCTAAGTTTAATCAAGCCATTATGTTTCCGATGGCCAAGATGTGGATGTAATTTATTTGCATTCGCATCTCCTCGACTCAAAATGTCTCTTACATTACCTTGGGATCAATGTTATCATCATCACCAGAAGAGTTAGAAGTATCCTCACTAGCAGCACTATCAGTAGTTTTCTTCCTCGTTGGTCCTGCTTGAGTAATGGCATCCTCAGGATGAAGAAATGGATTCCTATTAAAGCACCCATAATGCAGTAGCCTCCTAAAATAATTCTAGAACTTCTCTCATTCAAACCCACAAGGGGCAATATACATTAAAATCGAGATAATGACCCTTTTGGAGCATGTCAAAAAAGGGTTGAAAGTTTAGTCCAACAAGGTTTAATGGCCCAAAAGCTACTTGCATGGCAACAAGTACCCTCTGCACAACAATAATAAGGACAATCGCTTCCACTGTATCTATAACCTTCTAAGTTTCAACTCACTTCTCCATCTCCTCCCACCAACGAGCCATTTCTTCCCTCAAAGGTTGAGCCTGCCTATCTAACCTCTCAATGGTAGTATTTAGATTGATCTCCAAGTGACAAATCTTTCTATCCCACTCGCGTATTCGTGCAATGTACTCCTTTTTTGCCACTTCTCCCTCTCGCTTTGAAATACACCTCCGGCTCGAGGAAGAATTTGTGTGACCTCTCAGCTAAGGAGTAACAACTCCCGAAGTTTAAGCTGGAACCTACGCTAAAGATCTAGCAAGAACAACCTTAGGCAGAATCAAAGAGGAGGGTCAAAGCTATCGACTCTGAAAAGCAAGATGTTGGGAGGAAGGATCGAGACCTGTGAGAACTTGAATGATCACTCCTACAGTAAAAACTCCTTTTCGGGATGATTTTCCCTAGGACTCTTTCTTTCAGAATCCTTAGTACTCTTCCTAAACCTCTTGGAGCGTGATAAAGGAATATTACCTACACAATACAGCCAACAAAAGGTTAGCCCCAAAACGTAATGACAAAAGAAATAATTACTTGACAAAATCAAAAGGTTCCGAAGCATTCAAATGATTATCATTGAGAAGTTGAGGAATAATCTGGCTAGTACCTGGAGGTACCTCATATTCATGATCGGGTAGGTGACAAAACTTACAAATATAGCAGATAGGTTTCAAAGTCACCCCCCGAAGGCACCTGGCTATCCTAGATTTAACATGAAAGAGGAAAGCATATGATGTCACTACAGCAAAACAGACTTTTAGCAGCGTTTTTTTGGGCATTTAGCGGCGTTTATAAGCGCCACAAAAAGTCTTTGCGGCGCTTTTCTAAGTGCCACAAAAAACGCCGCTAATACAATTGCTGAAAAAATTTGCTGCGTTTATCGCTTAAAACGCTAAAGATCCGACTTTTAGCGGTTGTAATAAAAGTGCCGCTAAAACCATGGTCTTTAGCGGTAACTTCTTTAAAAACGACACTAAAAGTCCGGGGCTTTAGCGCGCTTATAAAAACGCCGCTAAAAGTCGGGGCTTTCATTAATAAGATATATATATTTTGTATTTAAAAGTCGGGGCTTTTACAACTTTCATTTACACTTAATAACCTAGGTTATATAAATACAACAAAGTTATATACAAATTTCAACTAAGTTATATACAAATCAGTTAATAATTTTAATAACTTAATAATATCCAAATTTCAACTAAGTTATATACATACAACTAAGTTATGCCTAAAAGTAACCCGAGTTTACGACTTTCAAACTTAATAAGATGAAATGTATGCCAAAGATGTAATATCAAATAAAATGAACATCTAATTATAACCGCAACTACGAATAAATAGATTTCTTCACTTCATGGCCTGTCAACTAGGAATAAATCTGAGACGGAAGAACATCTAATGATATCTGCATGCCGAAGTGATTTTGATAAACCATAGAATCAATACATATTAGAAACTGTAAATAAAGATATTCAAATACCTGGGGTTTGATTTCGGTTCTTGTCCAAATCTCAAACTCTTTCCAGCCGTCAAACCTATCGAAGAAAGATTAAGAAGGTAAACAAAAGAAAAAATCAGAATGATATAAATAAAAAAAAACCCTAAATCAAAAAACTATCTGTTTACAAAAAATAGAATGATATAAATAATAAAAAACCTAAATCAAAAAAAACCCTAAACCATGAAACCGAAAAAAAAAACCAAATTAGGCTTCTTACTGGGAAATTTGGGATTAATAACTTTGAGTTTGCGGAGGGAGACTAATTGGGAGACGATAGGGGAAATTTGGGATTAGGGAAATTGAGTTCGGGGAGGGAAACAGATTGGGAGCGATGGGAAAATTTGGGAATAAGGGATTTGAGTGTGGGAGGGAAGCAGTTGGGAGCGATGGTGAAAAACTTGGGAAATCGGGGTTAGATAGTGGAAAGGATTAGGGTTTGTTGTTTACGAAAATTTGGGAAAATTTTTTAGGGATTAGGGAAAGGATTTGGGAGAGATTTGACGGAGGGGGACTTTTACATTCTTTCCACTTTTGTTTAGGGTTATAGCGGATGGAACAAAACGACAATGTTTTGCAATAAAAGCTGAATCCCATTCTTGCGTTTTTATATAAAACGCCACTAAAATAAATAACAAAGCGAAGTCGCTTTTGTAAATGCCTATAAAAACTCAGTAGAATAACGGCGTCGTTTTGTAAACAGTTACTATATTCGCGGCGTTTAAAATAAAACGCAAGCAAACCAGAAGCCTCTGCGGCGTTTTTCTATAAAACGCCACTAAAATTAAATAACAAAACGAATTCATTTGGTAAATGCCTCTAAAATCTAAGCCGAATAACGATGCCGTTTTGAAAACAGTTAATATATTTACGGCATTTATACTTAAAACGCCAGTACAACACAACATATTGCGGCGTTTTACTTATAAACGCCACTAAAATCAAATAGTGAAATGAAGTCGTTTATGTAAATGCCTCAACAAACTAAGCGAATAACGGCGTTGTTTTGTAAACATGTAATATATTATGCGTTTAACATAAAACGCCACTAAAACATAAAGCTTTTATGGCGTTTTTGAAAAGCGCCACTATAAACAAATAAAACACATCATTTTTGCGTTTTAACGAGCATCTGAACATAAGCTTCAAACGCGTAGTTCCAAGTTTCCATATATTACTGCGTTTTTTATGAAAACGCCACTATTCCTAACTTATTATTATTTTTTAATTTATTTATAAATATTTTATAGTTTTGTATATATTTTATAAAATTAAACATTCAAATATACATACATATATTTTTTGTAAGTTTTTAGGTTTCTTGTTTTTTCGCTTTTAATAATAAATATCAAATTAATGAAATTAATGTGTAAAGTTAAGGGGTTAATTTTGTTGAATTTTAAAATTCGATTAAATTGATAGAATCTACAAATATTAACTTTAAAAACAAAAATTCCACAATATGAAGTATAAAAGTTTAAAAACTTTAAATAATTTTGGTTTGAATTGAGGGTCATATATGTCTTAAACCCTAAACCCTAAAAACTCAAGACCCTAAACCCTAGAATCCTAGGCTCATAAACCCTAAACCCTAAAACCCTAAAACCCTACACCTTAGAACTCTAGACTTTAAACCTTAAACTCTAAATTAACCACAGACCTTAAACCTTAAACCCTAAACCCTAAACCCTATATCATAACTCCTAAACTATCATCTCCTAACCCCTAACCCTTAACCCCTAACCCTTAACCATTAACCCTTAACCATTAACCCTTAAACACATAAAACATGGCCTAAACTAATTTAAACCACAAACTATACACCATAATCCCTAAACATTTAAAATAGTAACACTTAATTAACCTTACACCTTAAATTGTATATGCTAAACCATAAACCCTAAACTATAATGATACTTAATTTGATATAATAAAATTAATATACCTATTTTACAATTATGTAAGAAATTATTTAATATATAAATTAACAGAGACTAATTACTCTAAACCCTAAACCTCTATCCTATATATCTCATAAACCCTAAATCACACAACATAAACCCCTAACCCCTAACTCTTAGCCACTAACCCATAAAACCCTTAACTTAATTTAAACCACAAACTACACGCCATAATCCCTAAACATTTAAAATAGTAACTACTAAACCTTACACCGTAAATTATATATGCTAAATCATAAACCTTAAACTATAATGATAATTAATTTAATATATTACAATTATATATGCTAAATCATAAACCGTAAATTATCTATTTTACAATTATGTAAGAACCCTAACCCTTAACCCATGAAACCCTTAACGTCAATCATATATACTTTCCCAAAAGCGCCGCTAATGCTCAACTTTTAGTGGCGTTTTCCCAAAAGCGCCGCTAATTCCCGAACTTCTAGCGGTGTTTCCCAAAAGCGCGCTAATGTTCAGACTTTTAGCGGCGTTTTACAAATAAATGCGCTAAATCTCATTTTAGTGGCGTTTATTACCAAAACGCCGCTATTGATCTTTTTATGCGTTTCTTTTCAAACGCTTGATGTATAATATTTGCGGCATTTTTATTTAAAACGCCACTAAAAATGCCGCTATAAGTATGTTTTGGTGTAGTGTGTTAGGGGTATGGTTCCATCGTTTTGGAAACCATTCGATATATCCTGGGCAGTGTACCCGCTAACACCTTTCTCCCCAAGATAATATTTGAAAACACTTCTCAAATTAATATCAAAGGGAACCACCAATATCCCCTTTTGATTTATCATTTTGAAATGGCAAGAGCCTCTAAGGATATCTTGAGGCATAGACAGTAATAGCACTTCCCTATGGAAGGACGTGTCTACTCATTGGGAAAGCCAAATCTCCTACCAAACTTCAACCCCACAAGGATGCACTTACTAAAGTCAACATCGATCGGCACTTCCTTTCTGTAAATAAGTTCTCTGTTTGGGGAGAAGTTTTTTTAGGGGTGAACTCAAACAATCGAGGAAATTTATACTCATTCAATTCCCACAAGAAATACATATATCAGAACAATTGATTGAAATGATATACTTCCTTCTTACGGAATGTGATAAAAAAATCCAACAAGTAACAACCAAGAGAAACCTATTAACTACCTTGGTGCTACATTAAAGTCATACAAGACGTCTCAAATGAAATCCGGAGGGGAATAGTGAAACTTGCTTTTAAAAGAAACAATGAAAGGAAGAATTCAAGCCTCCCATCAATAGAATCTGCGCCAGACACTTCGTTGAGGTGATGTAACCCTTCTAGAATGTTGAATTCATACTTATGATGTTTCATAAGCAAACCACGACACAGTAGCAAAATTTTCATCTCCCAATGGGTTGTAAAGCACAGATAGATAAGAATAATAGCAGGCTTATCACTACCTCTTTCGGACCTCGTCACAATAGCCCTTGCAAACTTTGTCGAAGTTGTTTTTAGACTATTCACCACCTTTCTTAGTGAAGCATGGCCAGTGCGGCCACCACCCTTGCCCTGAGTTTTACCAAACTGTTCATCTTCCTTAGCCATTTTCTAGAAAAAAAATGTCAAAAATAAATTTGACAACGGAAAAGAACAAGCACTACAAGGTGAATCGAAGCAAACAAACACTTGAAATGCCAAAACTATTGCAGAAAACCAACAAAGACAATAAAACTGCCAGCAACAGTTGCAGAAATTTCAAAATGAAAAGGAGGCAAAACAACTTTGAAAAAAACCCAAAATATATAGACATATTTCCTAAAACACATTATTTCAAAGGACAAGCATCATTCAATAGCACCTCACCACCTATTCCAAAAAGTTGTTGCTCATCATTATCACGACTCCCTAGAAACGCAGTCCTCAGAGTGAATTTATGACAGAATTTTGAAGGTTTTAATGTAATACTTCACCAATAAACAACCATTATCTGAATCAATTTGTAGAAGAACCCAACTAACAAATCAAAACGTTTTGAAGAAGGTCACTTTATAACCCTCCCCCTCTCGGCTCGAATAGGGGATCTTGTTATGCCCTCATCTACATAAAGACACATAGCAAGCTAGAAAGGTGCCCACATAATAAGCCTGACACCAGCAAACCGGGAGGTCACTTGTGAGTTTTCCCTTTTAGGGTGACTATTCAGACAAATGCAGAGCATCCGTTGTTCGAGTCTTAGAGTCTTCATCAAGAACATGAAGTCGTTGGTCACCAAACACCACGTGGGCTCAACTACCCTATTCTATCAAGTCAAGATAAATGGCAAGATTTGTCCTGTCATAGACATTCTTGTCCCGTCATAAACATCCCCATACATTCCGTAATTATGACTAAAATGGCAATGGAAAGTTTGACACATTAAAATCATCTTAAACCTGACATTTGCTTATAAATACTTCTAGAAACAATAAAGAAAAGATCAACTCTCCAAGAATACCAAGCCTAAGTTTTGTCAACCTAGCTGTAACTCTCAGTCTGAATACTCTCTTAACCTCCACTCTCCATAACCTTCAGCTCTCTGTCTCGATTGGGTGAACTGACCTCCATAGCAACCACCACTCTCTCCTCTATACCACCTCTCTGCTGTATCACTGTATCAACATGGATATAAAAAAACTTTTAAATTATTGTAATATAATATATATATATAATACAAATTTAAAGAAACTTTTAAATTAATGAAAATACCTTTTATTGTTCATATATTACTAAATTGACATTAAAATAATTTATTAACATATTACTAATGATAATAAAAATAATATTAATTAACTATTAAATCATTAAATGGAATTGGATAAATTTCAAATAATAAAAACCTTTAAATAATTAGTATATGATAATAACAAAAGTAATCTAATCTTACATATAGTTTTTATTTCATTTTTCTTTTAAATAAATATGATAAAAGATTATAAATAAAAATAATTATAATTAGTTTATTAATAGAGTTTTTATATAAAAAATTGTATAATTTTAATTATATTTATTTTATTAAAAATTCCATTATTAGTCTTATAATTATTAACCCTTAATTAGATTTTGGATACTAGTATATCATACTTATTATTTTAAATTGATTATCATAAGATCTTGTATTAACACTATAAATAGATGCATTAGCAAGGTATTTTCATTCAAGTAGCATTTAGAGAAATCATCGAAGAAATGTTAAAATAAGTTCTAAGTCCCTATATCTCCTTACTTTTATTTTCAGAAATTTAATCTCTCTACTTTTCAGATTTAAAAATGTAAGTCAAATTGTTAACACTACTAGTATTCTTCTGTTAAATTTAGGTCCAAGTGAGTATTTTTTTTTTTTAATTTTGAAATATCACATCAACAAATTTAATAAAGGAATCTTAATGGTGTTAACATTGGACCAAATATTTTAAAGGGTAAACTTCATTAGTAGACACTCAACGATGGGTTTAATTTTTTTTTTTTTGGTTATCTAACTATGAAAAGTTACAAAATAGTTACTTAACTATTCAATTTTGTCTCTCTTTTTTTTTATCGTCAGCTAGCTAATGTAAAAATGAAAACACCAAAATATCCAAGATAGTTGGGTGATCAAAAAAGACAAAATTGAATAATTGGGTGACCATTTTGTAACTTTTTATAGTTAGGTGACAAAAAAAAAAATCATAGTTGGGTATCACTGTATTGGAGTTTAGCCAATTTTAATTCTAAAAGTAGATAGACTAAATTATTGGTGATAAAATCAGGGGGCTAAATTTCAAATGTACAAAGAGTACACTGGCTTGGGGCATATTTTATCCAAAAATTTAACTTTTTAGTATTATTTAGACACAATACAAATTTAGCCCTTAATGTTTACATCTTTTTTCAATTTGGTCATTTACTCATTTTTTGAGTTGAACTAGGCCCTCAACTTTGTAAAAAAGAGTCAAATTAGACCATCAACATTTCAAAAAAGAGCAGAATTATTTTTTTAATGGAAATACAGACTAAAATATTAAATTTTTAGACATGGTAGTTGTAAGAACCCAATTTTGCCCGGGCTTAGATATAAACCAAAATAAAAAAAATTATAATGTCCAGCACAGTCCATTTTTACAAAGTCCATTTAACAGTTACAGTCCAAAACCAATTTACAAGACCAAAATTACAAACAAATTACCCGTGGCCCAACTAAACTAACTAGCCCCATACGATAACCCATTACACCCTTAGCCCAATGCCTAAACAAGACTACCCAATAACCTAGACCAAGACCCATACCTAAATAGACCCTGGCCCATTATCCATGACCCAATCGTACAAAAAGCCCAAAGTTTATTAGGCCCAAAGGGGCCCAAAAGCTTCAACAAATTCAAGGACCTAGGGTTTCTAGGAAACCCTAGGCGCCGCAGCAAGCTTCGCCCCAGCCTCGCGCCGCAATCGGCTCCTCGCACCCCATCAGCCCTCGTTCACGCCGACATCAACGCGCACGAACCCCGCATCATCGCCTCTGCATTCTCCTCATTCACCTGCAAAAAAGAAGGAAAGACAACAGCAAAATGCAACAAACATGGAAACAGTTTTATTTCCTTTTTATTTTTTATTTTGAAGGCTATAAAAGCCTTACAAAAACCTGTAAATCGACAGAGACACACGTATACAGATACGAAAATATTCATAGAAAATCGCAATGAAATAAAATACAAAAATCGATTCAAAGGTGATTTCCATCTTCTTTTATATATTTTCTTTTTATTTTTTTTTAATTTGCGCATATTTTATACACAAAAAATAATAAAATAAAAAGGGAAAGTCTTTTTACCTTTGCGCCGCAGTGGGTGACGGCGCATGCGGTGCGTGGGATGGTGGTCCCAGAAATTCGATGATCAAACTCCATCAGGGAAGGGGAGGATTTCAGAGAGCTTTTTTTAAGTTTTTTTTTTTTAAAAACAGTTTTAAAAATGATTTTTTAGCCAATTTTTTACTTATATAACAATGTGGAAGCAGTAGCGTTTTTGCTTAATCTAATAAGCACAAAACAGCGTCGTTCAGGTGAGGATCCACGCGTTGACCCGAAGACCCGGGGAGGATCCGCATGTTTTTATTAAATGGGCTAATTTGCATTTTGGTCCTTCCGCTATTTTAATTTTTTAAACTAAGTTCAATTTGATTTTTTTTATTTTTGATCATTTAGCCCTAAAATTTCCTTCCTGTTTCAATTAAGTCCTTGGGCTCCTTAAAGACTAAGATTTAAACGACGCCGTTTTGGAAAGAGGGCATAATTGCCTCATAAGTCCTTACAGTACGACGCGCGTTTTTAATTTAGTCCCTTTATATTTATTTTATTGCTATTTAATCCCTATTTGTTTTAAAACCTTTTTATTTTATTATTCTAATGCTATATTTAATTATTTCATTATATTAAAATGTTATATTATTTTTATTATTTATGTATTAATTTTGTTAATAGTATAAAATTCATATATATATTTTTATATAACCTTATATATTTAATTATTATTTATTTTATTTGATTTAATATTATTTGTATTATATATTATTTTATAATTTTATATTATTTACTACCTTATACATTTTTAAATTTTTATATTGTATAGTATTATATTATATTATATATTAATTCTGATTTTTTATAAAATTTATTTATATTATATAATGTATTTTATTTATATTGTTTATTTAATTTCATGATTAGTATATTATATTATATATATGTTTTTATATAAAAATATTATATTTTACTAATTATTTTATATGTAATTATTTATATAGGTATTAAATTATTAAATTATTAAATTATATATATTTATTATAAGTATTTTTTTATTTATATATATTAAATTATTTTAAAATTACCGCATTCTTTTAATTTTCTATTTGATGTTTAAATATTTTCATTTCTTATTTTTTTTTTTTATTTTAAATTATTTCCTTTTTCTTTTGATCTTGAAAGTCTTAATTATTGCTATTTATTTTATATTTATTTATGTTCTCTTGATCGTTTGTTATTGCTTAAATTCTTTATGTATTCATGTTATATTATTCTATTATTCAATTATTCATTGTTAATATGATTTGCGATAATGTAGAATTGCTATTAAATATATGTTGTAATGTATTCATGCAATGTTTTACTCAAACCATTTTTCTATAAAAGTACCTTTTAAATTGACACGTTTATTTCAAATAGTTTTAAAAAAATAAGGTGAAATTTAATATTTGGGACTTCGAGAAAAATTGTACCCTAACTCACTGGGTTTCGGTTTTTATCGTTGAACTTAAAATACTAAGTATCCTTTTTCTTTTAAAATTGAAATTCATAAATTTCCATATCAAAACTTATTCTCAAAAGTTCAAAACGTTGTATCATAACTTACTGGATATGATGTTTTGTGTTTCGAGATAAGAATTTTCTACAAATAAAGGTGAATCTAACTTCAAATTCGTGAGATGTTATGTCATAACTTACTGGATATGACATCTTATTTCTTTGAAATAGGTAAGTCTTGGTTTTCTTTCTAATAAAAGGATCATATTTTTAAAATTTTTCAAATTTTCGACAATAGGACATGATTTTATCGATTGGATACCAATTTTTGGGCGTTATGAGGGTGCTAACCCTTCCTCATATGTAATCGACTCCCGAACCCGTTTTCTTGTTTTTCATAAACCAAAATCAAATGTTTTAAAATAAAACGTTTTACAAAGGTGATCCAATCACACCTAAGTAAAAAGGGATTGGTGGCGACTCCATTTTTGTTTTTAAAGTCGATTCCCGTTTTTTATAAACTTTTAAAAAATTGTTTCGACAGCTTGACGACTCCGCTGGGGAGCAATAAAAGAGTTAACCCGTAAAATCGATAATTTCATGTCCTTATGTCTGAATTTAAAAATCTAGTTTAAAATTATGATCCTTTTTTTTTCATGTGGTTCTATTTTATAAAATATCTCTACATTGCATTGCATGATCGTTTTGGTCGCACCCTTAAGTGGGAGTGAGAAGCTACTCCTTCGTGAGGTTTTCACCTCCGTGCAGGATAGTGAATCACTTTCGGGATACATCCGTACCTATGTCTTCATGAGATTTTCATCTCCGTGCAGCCATAGGGAAATGTATTCCCCTGAATTGAACTCGGTCCATATGAGCCTATAATGGGTGAGGATCGAGGAATTTGCTGGTTCAGGTACCTCAACTTTAGAGCTAAAACCACATATAGAAAACCTAAGTGCTTAACCTAGGAAGCGCTATACCTTAGCAATTACCCAGATAGGCGATTGATTATTTGCTTTATATTTTACTTCATGTTGCTAATCGATTGTGTTTTATTTTGTTGCATGTCATTTCATATTTTAAAAAGGTATCAATTCACGGTCAGTTTCTAAATTAGAAAGCTGATTATGGAGAACGGATTCCTTGATAAAGTGGAGGACAATGCAATCGTCTTTAGGTGGTCAGAGCAAACACAGTTAGGAAAAGGAGATAGCTTAGTCGAAGGATACAAATCAGAGCTATGGGACTACACTCGCATCAGTGTGACGCAGAATAATCTTCAAGAATTAAGGGAGATATGGGATCAGTGGAGCGATGAAACCAAGTATTTGTTTTATTACAGCTATGGGACTTGCCGTACCTGTTGGATATTAAGGTAGATGAACACCTGTTTCGAGCTATTTTCCAATATTGGAATTCTGCGTATAGTTGCTTGACTTTTGGAAGGGTTGATTTGGTACCTACGATGGAGGAGTATACAGCTCTATTGCGATGCCCTAAGATTCAAGTTGATAAAGCTTACTCGAAGGCTTCTAATGTTCCAACCTTTTTGAGGAAACTAATAAATATTACGGGGATGAACGAACAGTGGGTCGCAATCAGAATCAAACAAAAAGGTGAGTATAAGTGCATCTCATGGAAAGCTTTGAAAGATATTATTTTAGCGCATCCTGATACGAAGAAGAAAGTCGATGTATTTGCTTTGAGTATATATGGATTAGTGATCTTCTCTAGGGCATTGGGATACGTAGATGAAGCTGTCTTAGATCTTTTTAATCAACTTGAAAAATAAGTCACACCTGTTCCTGCTATCTTGGCGGAAACATTTCCATCATTAAATGCATGTAGGAGAGCTAAGGAAGGCAGATTTATAGGATGTGCATAGTTGTTGCCGGCTTGGTTCCATAGTCACTTCTGGAGGGTTGACAAAGTTTCTTATCGGGTTTTCTCAGAAAATTACTCTCCATTAAAAGAGATAGTGGCTACCGCAAGGAGAGACAACATATCTGAAGAAAATTGGATAGCGCTTCTACGAAATCTCCGAGAAGAAGATGTTGAATGGAGAGCTCCCTGGATGGTTCCTAATGAAGTTCTATATCGGTATGGGAGTTTTGATTGGGTTCCTCTACTCGAAATTTAGGGATCCATTGGATATACACCTCTGCTCATATTAAGGCAATTCAAATTGAGACAGTTTGTACCAGCTACACACGGATTAGCTCAAAGTGAGTTTTTGTATAAAGGGATAGTTATAATAAGAGGGTTAAAGAGATTTCTAATGCTTGAAATCAGACCCATCACATGAAGAGAGTGGACGTGAGCCCAATGACGACTCCAGAGTATAGTGGATGGTGGAGTAGGAAAGTCAATGACAATATCTCTGTGCCAAGTTCAGAAGACGCTCGATCGATTGAAGAATTTTTACAAGTGGTTCCATCGAATTGGAGATGTTAAAACAAGATTTCGAAAGAAGAAATTTAGAGCTCGGAAAGAAAATAAAAAAGTTGGAAGAGGAAAAGATGTACTTAAGGCTAGATGTGGATGTTCAGAGATCAGAAGCCGAGAAAGTAAGAAAGGAGAAAAGAAAGATTGAGGAAGATCGAGATAACTTGAAGACTGAATATAAGAAGATGCGTCTATCAATGAAGAATTCTGGATTGGGGAAGACTGCTGAACAGTGGCAACAAGAGGTTCAAAAGGAAAAGGCCAAAGTTGACTATTGGAAGAGAAAATTTCAAGAAATGCAAGCGCAAAATGAGGCCCTAGAAAAGAGTTTGTCAGAAAGTCGAAGTGAAAAAGAAGAATTAAAAGCTAGAAGTGGCTGAACTTGGACAGTCTCTTCATCACCATCGAAGCCGTAATTTCACGATCGAGTTAAAGTCAAGCCTAAACAAGATCGAGAAAATAAAGGGTAGGATCAAAGAGTTAGAATCAACATTGCACCGTTGTGAACTTCGGATTGAGCTTCTTGAAACTAGAGAAGGGTGTTGGAAGGAAGAGCTTCACCATTCTCAGGATCAAGTTAGGAGTCGAGATTACCTCATGGGTGAAGCTATAGTTCAGATTCGAGAGGTAGCTGATCACCTATAGGCTTTGGCAGCACAGGCTGATGTATTAAGCATGAAATATGAGCTACAGTCGGATCGTAGTCAAGAGTTAACCTCTTTGTTTGGGAAAATCAAAACTTTAGGACTTAGGGTGAAAGTATATTTGTAGTCCATTTTATGTAAATGATTTTGTTTTCTAATAAAGTTTTCTAAAGTGAAGTTGAATCAGAATCGATGCCTCTTTGCATTCATGCATTTGCATTACATAACATCATATGCATTCAAATCCATAGAGAGAGTCTAATTAGTTGAAATTATAACACAGAGAGAGAGAAAAAAAAAGGAAGGAAAATCTGAAAGTTGAACATCCTTACGGTACATGTGCCAAATCGAAGAAAATGGATCAAAGATTGGAACAATTCCAAAGAGACATGCAAGACCAGATGCAAGTGTAAATGGCAAAACTCTAACAAGAGATGAGGGACCAGATGTTGGAGGTTCAAAGGAACATGATGGCTCAAATGGCTCAGATGATGAGTGGGATGATGGACAAAGGAAAGGGTCCCATGGCTATTACTGGAGAAGAGAGCGAAGGCAATCACTCAAGTTTTACCCTACCACATGCTCCAGCACAGCCTGAAGAGTATCCCCAGAGGCCATCTGTCACAATTAGGCCTCAACAAGGGCAAGCTGATACTAGACCACCCATGAATTTCCAAGTCAGCTCTGGATCTAATCCAGGAGATAATCCAACCAATCCTGTTATCCCTGACCTAGACATAGCAGAGAGAGGGATCAGAACTGAATCTTCAAGATAGTTGGAAGATCATTGTAGATGGTTGGAAGAAAAATTCAAGGCTTTGAAAAATGCCAACCATCACCATGGTATTGACACAAAGGACTTGAGTTTGGTCTGGATCTGGTGCTTCCTCATAAATTCAAGATACTGGAATTTGAGAAGTACAATAGGACTAGTTGCCCTGAAGACCACATCACTATGTTCTGTAGACGCATGACTGGTTACGTGAACAATGATCAACTTTTGATTTATTGTTTCCAAGACATTTTAGTGGGGGCAGCATCCAGGTAGTATAATCAACTCAGCCACGCTAACATTAGCTCTTGGAAAGACTTAGCTCAAGCCTTCATGAAGTAGTATAATCATGTTATAGACATGACGTCTGATAGAATCATGTTGCAAAACATGGAAAAGAAATCGAATGAAAGCTTCAGGCAATATGCGCAAAGATGGAGGGAAGTTGCCATGCAAGTTCAACCACCTCTCTTATAGAAGAAAACCACCATGTTGTTTATCAACACTTTAAAGACACCTTTTATCACCCATATGATAGGAAACACCACTAAAAGCTTCACGGATATAGTATGATAGAAAATGCCATAAGGGGTGGTAAGATTGAAGCAAGAGAGACCCCTAGAAGATATGCTCCTAGGAAAAAGGATAATGAGGTGAACAATACGAGTACATACAACAAAGGGTACTCAAAGGCAGTTACTGTTAGCCAGTCGAAAGTAGTTACTGTCAGGCAACAAGGGTCGACAAGACAAGAATTAGACCCCAAAAAAATACTGAAAAGCTCCAATTTACACCAATCCCATTGACGTATAAGGAGCTATATCAAAGTTTATTCGATGCACGCGTAGTGTCCCCATATTATCTACAACCGCTGCAGCCCCCATATCCTAAATGGTATGACTCAAATGCTCATTGTGATTACCACACGAAAATATCGAGGCATTCGATAGAAAACTGCACTGCCTTCAAAAAGGTAGTTGAGAGGCTCATCAAGATGGGGATTGTCAAGTTTGATGATACACCTAGTGTAGAGAACCCATTACCTAATCATGGGGATAGGGGGATAAATGCGATCGGTGAAAGGTCGTGAGAAAAATCAAGGGGGATATCTCAGAGGTGAAGACCCCGTTGAGAATAATCTGGAGGGAAATGGTAAGAAGGGGACTGATAGAATCAAGTTCTAAGGAAGGAGGTGAAGAACCAAGGAACTATTGTGAGTTCCACGAAGCAGAGGAACATGGGATCCAGGAATGTACTGAGTTTAGGGTCTTGATACAGAACCTTATGAACAATAAAGAATTGGAGTTTTATGAGGAAGGCTCAGAGGAAAGAAACGTATGTGCAACTGAAGAAGAATTGACAAAGTAAAAGGTCAATTATCCGAGGATCATAATTTCCCGACCAAGAAATACAAAAGGTGGAGCACAATTTATGCCTAAAGTTGTAATCCAGAAACATGTTTCCTTTCCTTAAAAGGACAATAAGATGGTACCACAAAATTACGACTGTAATGTGACGACACCAGGAGTGGAAAACTCAACTAGCACTTTCAATGAGGTCCAAAGTGAAGGATCCTACACGAAATGGAAGACGTTACGACTCAGTAAATGTCATAATAGAACCAGCAAGGTCAAAGATTGGGGCAATTAAACCAGAGAAAGAACCTGGTGCCATTATCAACGAACCTATAAAGGAGGAAGAGGCTAAAGAATTTTTAAAATTCTTAAAGCACAGTGAATACAGGTGGTAGAGTAGCTGCACAAGCAATTAGCTCGTATATCGGTGCTGGCCTTACTTTTAAGTTCAGAAGTACATCGTGAGGCATTGATGAAAGTGCTGAATGAGACTTACGTTACTAAAGATATATCTGTCAATAAACTTGACCGATTAGTTAGTAACATAAGTGCTGATAACTTTATTTCCTTCAGTGACGATGAAATTCCACCTAGAGGTATGGGATCAACCAAAGCTCTGTACATCACCACTCGATGCAAGGGATACACTCTATCAAGTGTATTAATCGATAATGGATCAGCCTTGAATGTCTTATCGCTGCCAACACTAAAGAGGTTGCCAATAGACAGTTCTCACATGAAGACTTGTCAGAATATAGTGAGAGCATTTGATGGCACCGGGAGAAGAGTGATGGGAAGAATCAATATACCATTACAGATTGGGTCAAACATGTATGAAGTGGATTTTTTGCTGATGGATATCAAACCCTCGTACAATTGCTTGCTGCGAATACCATGGATTCATTCAGCAGGGGCAATGCCCTCATCTTTGCACCAAAAGCTAAAATTGGTGATGGATGGTCGGCTGGTTACTATAAACGTGGAGAAGACATCATAGCGACTGTTTCCAATGACGCGCCATATGTAGAGACAAATGAGGAGGCCATTGAGTGTTTTTCCAGTCTTTGGAGTTCATCAACGTAACATTCATTTTGGAAGAAAATGAATTTCTGATGCCTAAGATATCGAAGACCACGAGGATGGGCTGACAAATGATGGTGGGGAAAGGAACCTTACTAGGAAAAGGACTTGGCAGACATCTCCAAGGGGAAGTTCAAGTGTCGATTCTGAAAGAGAAGAGAGACCATTTTGGCTTGGGTTTCAAGCCAGATGCTAAATGAAGGAAGAAGAAAATCGAGAAAAAGTAAGAAAGAAGGAGAGCACGGTTGAATTGGGAAAAAGCCCAGTAGGAATCGATGACATTCCCCCACATATCCCAGACCTTTGTATCCGGAGGGATAATTCACCCTAAGAGAAGATTATTAGAAAGTCCTCACATCAATGCCATACACGGGGAGGAAGTTGAACAAAGAAATCTGTTGAGCATTCGCCTTTATGAACTTGGAAGCGTTTTGAACAATTGGACTGCAAAGGAACTTCCTGTAGTTTTTAGAGATTATACAGAGTAATATTCAGAACGCTCTTGTTGTTTTTAGCCTAGGAACAATAAGATTTCTTTTGTGAAATAGGCACATGTTCAGAAATTGTTGTTTCAATAAAATACATTTTTGATAATTAACTTGAACAAATATTCTTTTATTTTATTCTTTTGACTTTTTAATTTTATTCCAAATTTTTTATTTCTCATTCATATCATGTGAATAGTTATCCTCGGATTCATTTGTTCTTTGTACATTCTTTGGTACCCATCATAGGTCCCTTGATATCAATAATGTGAGCAACGATAATACAGATCCAGAAGTCCACTTTGAGCAAGACATGTGTTTAGAGGAATCTCAAGATTTTGAAGGTGACCAAGATTGTGATTTATCTCCAGATTTGTTAAGAATTGTAAAGCAAGAGGAGAAACAGATATTACCTCATGAGGAGGAGGTAGAGAACATAGTCTTGGAGGAAGGAAAGGTTGTGAAAATTGGGACGCGCATAGCTGAGGAGACAAAACAAGACCTTGTTGAGTTACTACGAGAATTCAAGGATGTCTTTGCATGGTCGTATCAAGATATGCCTCGGTTAAGTACTGACGTTGTAGTACATCGCCTTCCCATAAGAGAAGAGTGCAAGCCAGTTCAGCAAAAGCTACGAAGGATGAGGCCTGATGTAGTGTTGAAAATAAAAGAAGAGGTCCAGAAATAGTTTGATATTGGTTTTCTACAAGTGGTCAAGTACTCAGAGTGGGTTGCCAACATTGTTCTTGTCCAAAGAAGGACGGAAAGGTCCGGATGTGTATGGACTATAGGGACTTAAATAAAGCTAGCCCAAAGGACAATTTCCCTTTGCCGTATATAGACACATTGGTAGATAATACGGCAGGATATTCATTATTTTCTTCATATATGGCTTTTTATGATACAATCAGATCAAGATGCACACTGAGGATATGGGGAAAACTACCTTCATAACACTGTAGGGTACTTTTTGTTATACAGTAATGTCATTCAGACTAAAGAATGATGAGGCAACATATCAAAGGGCCATGGTAACATTATTCCACAACATGATGCACAAAGAGATTATAGTATATGTCAATGATATGATTGCCAAATTTCAAACGGAAAAGGAACACATTGAGGTTTTGAAAAAGTTGTTCTTGAGGTTGAGAAAATTTCAACTGAAGCTCAACCTGGCAAAGTGTACTTTCGAGCTCGGTCAGGGAAATTATTAGGTTTTGTGGTCAGTGAGAGAGGAATCAAAGTTGACTCAAACAAGGTCAAAGCAATACAAGAATTGCATCCACCCCGCACTTAGAAGGAAGTTTGAGGCTTTCTTGGAAGGTTAAATTACATTGCTCGGGTTATTTCACAATTAACTGAGAAATGTGGTCCTATATTTCTTCTTCTCAAGAAACACAACCAAGGTGTATGGGATGATGAATGCCAGAGAGCTTTTGATAAAGTCAAACAATATCTGTTGAACACCTAGTACTGTCTCCGCCTAATCCAGATAGACCATTGATACTGCATTTGTCAATATTCAATAACTCCATTGGATGTGTGCTTGGTCAATATGATGAGTCAGGAAGGAAAGAAAATGCAATATACTATCTCAGCAAAAAGTTCACTGAATGTGAAATGAGATATTCGTCGATTGAAAAATTGTGTTGCACCCTGATTTGGGCAACTCGAAGATTGAGGCAGTACATGCTATATCATACTACCTGGTTAATTTCGAAGCTTGATTCGTTAAAGTATATGATGGAGTCCACTGCTTTGAATAGAAGGATGGCTAGGTGGCAGATTTTGTTGTCTGAATTCGATATAGTCTATGTAAACCAAAAGGCTATAAAAGGGAGCACAGTAGAAGAATTTTTGGCCAGCAGAGCTTTGGAGGATTATGAAGTTTTGAGCTTTGATTTCCCAAATGAAGAGCTATGTATGTGGCAAATACTGAAGATTGTCCGTGAAAGCTAAACTTTGATGGAGCGTCAAACACTGTGGGAAATAGAATTAGGGCAATCTTGATATCCCCTAGTGGTGATTATTATCCATTCACATGCAAATTGTATTTTGATTGCACAAATAACATGGCAGAATATGAGGCCTGTATCATAGGAATTCGAGTAGCCTTAGAACGTAAGATCAGAATGCTAGAAGTATATGGAGATTCTGCTTTAGTAATCTACTAGCTTAAAGAAGAGTGGGAGACAAGAGATCCCAAACTAA
The DNA here is from genome assembly GCA_025506655.1 of Gossypium rotundifolium. Lineage (NCBI taxonomy): Eukaryota > Viridiplantae > Streptophyta > Magnoliopsida > Malvales > Malvaceae > Gossypium > Gossypium rotundifolium. The sequence goes on from CP106728.1 coordinate 151,330,596, forward strand.
TTGATTACCGAAAAATAGTTCTTGGATTGATTGAACTTTCAATTATCTCCCATGCGATGAAAACCAGATGGCAGATGCTTTGGCGGCCCTGGCTTCTATGATCAAAGTAAACAGACCAGAGGATATAAGGCCTATTCAAATGAGTATCTTTGAAGTTCCAGCTCATTGTTATAATGTGTAAGAGGAGGAAAAAGATGATCACCCTTGGTATCAAGATGTATTACGATACGTAAAAAATCGTGAATACCCGAAGCATGCCACTGAGAATGAGAAAAGGACTTTAAGAAGATTGGCCTCTGACTATGTTTTAAACGGGGATATCTTGTACAAAAAGAGAAAAGATAAAGTATTATTGAGATGCGTTGATGCTGTTGAAGCTAGAAAAATCCTGGAAGAGGTTCATAAGGGTGTTTGTGGAATACACGCTAATGGATTCACAATGGCCAAATAGATAATGAGATTTGGATATTATTGGTCCACTATGGAAGGTGATTGTATCAACTATGCTAAGAGATGTCATAAATGCCAAATTTACGGAGATAAAATTCATGTGTCTCCGTCTCATTTGCACGTTATGACTTTCCCATGGCCATTTTTCATGTAGGGCATGGATGTTATTGGACTAATCTCGTCGAAAGCTTCGAATGGGCATCGTTTCATCTTTGTGGTAATTGACTACTTCACGAAATGGGTAGAGGCTACTTCATACGCTAGCATTACTAAGTCAGCAGTTAGTCGATTTTTGAAAAAGGAGATCATTTATCGATATGAAATGCCTGAGAGGATCATAGCAGACAACGCGCTGAACTTGAACAACCGCACGATAGTAGAAATTTGTAGTCAATTTGGGATCAAACACCACAACTTGTCTCCGTATCTTCCAAAAATGAATGGGGTAGTGGAAACGGCCAACAAAAACATTAAGAAGATAGTAGGGAAGATGACTGAGACTTAGAAGGATTGGCATGAGAAACTACCGTTTGCACTATATGCTTACCGAACGTCCGTCAGAACCTCTACTGGGGCAACGCCTTTCTCGTTAGTTTATGGGATGGAGGCAGTTCTACCTATTGAAGTTGAAATACCCTCTCTCCGAGTTTTGTCAAAAATAAAGCTGGATGAGGTTGAATGGATCCAGGTTCGGTATGATCAGTTAAACTTAATTGAAGAAAAGAGGCTAAGGGCTATTCGTCACGGTCAGATGTACCAAAAATGAATGATGCGAGCCTACAATAAGAAAGTTCGCCCAAGAGAGTTTCATGAGGGGGACCTTGTATTGAAAAAGATCCTTCCCATACAAAAGGATTTCAGAGGAAAATGGATGCCGAATTGGGAATAACCATATGTGGTGAAGAAGGCTTTCTCTGGAAGAGCACTGATCTTGACCGAAATGGATGGAAAAAGTTTACCTAATCCTGTGAACTCAGACTCAGTCAAAAAGTATTTTGCTTGAAAAGGAGAAGAGGCCAAAGTGAAAACCCACTAAGGGCGCTTTGAGTTTCTAAAAAAAAAAGAGGCCAAGGCGAAAACCCGTAAAGGGCGCCTTGAGACCAAAGGGGTTTTGAGTTGAAAACCCGAAAAGGGCGGCTCAAATTCTAAATGGACACGCAGACATCTTGCTACACTTGAATCAACAATGAAATGAAGAATGTTGCATATCGGGGTATCAACAAAGTACTTTGGGTCTTCTAAACACATGTTGGGCTCAAGGCAGTCTTCATAAAGTTTGTATATAGAAGCTCAATCGGCGATATCTAGGGCATCTGATTTTTGTCCTATTCATTTTACTATCTTTGATTTTTTTTTCTTCTCAAAGATATGTTCCCAGTTAATTTTCTTTGAATTTTTGATAATTTATTCAATTTTAACTCTTTTTTAGATCAATTTATTTGTTACCCATTATTCATAAATATGTTGCACTGAAATAATGATTGACGAACTAATAATTTCACAAAAAAAAAAGTTCTACATATTACTTTGGCAATTTTTAGATAAGACAGGGAACCGAAACAGGATAATTGCCTAGAATTTCCATGTGCATAGAAATACTTGAGAAAGAAGAGTCTGGTTAGAGACTATTTCTCTGAATTCTTTGTCCAAATGATAATTGGACTAAACAACGAGTTAATGTGATGAAAGTAAGTGATGTCATCAGTCATAAGATTCGGGGAATGGTGACGAACTAAGAAACCCTAAATTGTGGTGGAATGGGTTGAATTCAAAATAAACCATATACCTTGAAAATTGCAGATGGGTCAAATTGAAAAACTTTCAATTCCTATTGTGGTAGGATGGTACAAGCCTTGTGTTCTCAAGATTCAAGCGGAGTTGACTCAAAAATTATATTGGGGCAAGCTTGTTGAGCAGAATATGATTGATGAACAAGAATGAAGAACAAATGAGTGGTAACACCTAGAGTAGGAATCATACTCATAATATTTTTGTATCACAGCAAATCTCATTAGGAGCATTTGATTCATTTCGATCATTGCACTCTAATCTTTAAAGGAATCATTTTTATGACATGTTGCATTCATGTCACTCATAACACATGTAGTTAGAAGCATTTGATTCATTCTAATCATAGCATCTTAGTCTTGTGACATAAACATACGAAACCGAGTCTACAGGACATGTCCCTCAGTGGACAGTGTAGCAATATCAGTGAATTTGCAGATCTTATCTTCTTGAAGTTGCATGGAGCAGATCAAAAAACACTTTCAGCCTTATCTCCCTGAAGTTGTAGTGGAGTAGACTGAAGACAGAAGATCTTATCTTCCTGAAGTTGCAGGAAGCAGATCAAAAGCACTTTCAACCTTATCTTCCTAAAGTTGCAGTGGAGTAGACTGAAGACAGAAGATCTTATCTTCCTGAAGTTGCAGGAAGCAAATCAAAGACCCTTTTAGTCTTATCTCTCTGAAGTTGCAGCGGAGTAGACTGAAGATAGAAGATCTCATCTTCCTGAAGTTGCAGGAAGCAGATCAAAAGCACTTTCAATCTTATCTCCCTGAAGTTGCAGTGGAGTAGACTGAAGATAGAAGATCTTATCTTCCTGAAGTTGCAGGAAGTAGATCAAAAGCACTTTCCACCTTATCTCCTTGAAGTTGTAGCAGAGTAGACTAAAGACAGAAGATCTCATCTTTCTGAAGTTGCAGGAAGCAGATCAAAGACACTTTCAGCCTTGTCTCCCTGAAGTTGCAGTGGAGTAGACTGAAGATAGAAGATCCCATCTTCTTGAAGTTGCAGGAAGTAGATCAAAGATTAAATATAGCAGTCTGGCATTCCTAAGTTTGCAGGAAGCAGATCGAAGATACCAATTTGGCATCCCTGAATTTGCAGGGAGCATATTAAAATAGTAGACCTGGCATTATTGAAGTTGCGAAGCCGATCGAAGACATCAGTCTGGCATCCCTGAGTTTGCAGGGAATAGATTGAAGATACTAATCTGGCATCCCTGAGTTTGCAGCGGAATAGGTTAAAGATAGTTGATATTGCTTTCCTGAAATTGCAGTAAAGCAGATTGAAGCTATCAGACTTTTTGAAATCAAGATGAAGTTCCAATACCGTTGAAATTGTAGTGGAGTTGGAAGTCATTTGAAAAAGACCAAGAAGTCAAGCCTCGGCAAAACCGGGAAAAATTGGTCATTTTATAGTCTTTGCTCCATTCTCTTTACACGATAATAAGCAAAGAGGGGCAGCTGTAAGAACCAAATTTTGCCTGGGCTTAGAAATAAACCAAAATAAAAAAAATTATAATGCCCAGCACAGTCCATTTTTACAAAGTCCATTTAACAGTTACAGTCCAAAACCAATTTACAAGCCCAAAATTACAAACAAATTACCAGTGGCCCAACTAAACTAACTAGCCCCATACCAGAACCTATTACACCCTTAGCCCAATGCCTAAACAAGACTACCCAATAACCCAGACCAAGACCCATACCTAAATAGACCCTGGCCCATTATCCATGACCCAATCTTACAAAAAGCCCAAAGTTTATTCGCCCAAAGGGCCCAAAAGCTTCAACAGATTTAGGGACCTAGGGTTTCTAGGAAACCCTAGACGCCGCAGCAAGCTTCGCCCCAGCCTCGCGCCGCAATCGGCTCCTCGCACCCCATCAGTCCTCGGTCATGCCGCCATCAATGCACACGAACCCCGCATCATCGCCGTCGCATTCTCCTCGTTCATCTGCAAAAAAGAGGGAAAGACAGCAGCAAAACGTAGCAAACATGGCAACAGTTTTATTTCCTTTTTATTTTTTATTTTGAAGGCTATAAAAGCCTTACAAAAACCTGTAAATCGACAGAGACACATGTATACAGATACGAAAATATTCATAGAAAATCGCAGTGAAATAAAATACAAAAATCGATTCAGAGGTGATTTCCATCTTCTTTTATATATTTTCTTTTTATTTTTTTTAATTTGCGCATTTTTTATACATAAAAATAATAAAATAAAAAGGGAAAGTCTTTTTACCTTTGCGCCGCCGTGCGTGACGGCGCGTGTGGCGCGTGGGACAGTGGTCCCAGAAATCTGATGATCAAACTCCATCAGGGGAGGGGAGGATTTCAGAGAGTTTTTGTTAAGTTTTTTTTTTAAAACAGTTTTAAAAATGATTTTTTTGCCGAATTTTTTACTTATATAACAATGTGGAAACGGCGTCGTTTTCGCTTAATCTAATAAGTGCAAAACGACGTCGTTCAGGACTGGGGGATCTGCGCGTTGACCCGAAGACCAGGGGAGGATCCGCGCTTTTTTATTAAATGGGCTAATTTCCATTTTGGTCCTTCCGCTATTTTAATTTTTTAACTAAGTTCAATTTGATTTTTTTTATTTTTGATAATTTAGCCCTAAAATTTCCTTCCTGTTTCAATTAAGTCCTTGGGCTCCTTAAATAAGATTTAAACGACGTTGTTTTGGAAAGAAGGCATAATTGCCTCATAAGTCCTTACAGTACGACTCGCATTTTCAATTTAGTCCCTTTATATTTATTTTATTGCTATTTAATCCCTATTTGTTTTAAAACCTTTTTATTTTATTATTCTAATGCTATATTTAATTATTTCATTATATTAAAATGTTATATTATTTTTATTATTTATGCATTAATTTTGTTAATAGTATAAAATTCATATATTTATTTTTTATATAACCTTATATATTTAATTATTATTTATTTTATTTGATTTAATATTATTTATATTATATATTATTTTATAATTTGTATATTATTTACTACATTATACATTTTAAATTTTTATATTATATAGTATTATATTATATTATATATTAATTCTAATTTTTATAAAATTTATTTATATTATATAATGTTTTTTATTTATATTTTTATTTAATTTCATGATTAGTATATTATATTATATGTATATATATATGTTTTTTATATAAAAATATTATATTTTACTAAATATGTAATCATTTATATAGGTATTAAATTATTAAATTATATTTATTTATTATAAGTATTTTTATTTATATATATTAAATCATTTTAAAATCACCATTCTTTTAATTTTTTTTTAATTTTCTATTTGATGTTTAAATATTCTCATTTCTTATTTATTTTATTTTTTGTTTTAAATTATTCCCTCTTTCATTTGATCTTAAAAGTCTTAATTATTCCATTTTGGTCCTTCCGCTATTTTAATTTTTTAAACTAAGTTCAATTTGATTTTTTTATTTTTGATAATTTAGCCCTAAAATTTCCTTCATGTTTCAATTAAATCCTTGGGCTCCTTAAAGGCTAATATTTAGACAACGTCGTTTTGGAAAGAAAGCATAATTGCCTCATAAGTCCCTACAGTACGACGTGTGTTTTTAATTTAGTCCCTTTATATTTATTTTATTTCTATTTAATCCCTATTTGTTTTAAAACCTTTTTATTTTATTATTCTAATGCTATATTTAATTATTTCATTATATTAAAATGTTATATTATTTTTATTATTTATGTATTAATTTTGTTAATAGTATAAAAATTCATATATTTTTTATATAACCTTATATATTTAATTATTATTTATTTGATTTGATTTAATATTATTTATATTATATATTATTTTATAATTTGTATAGTATTTACTACATTATACATTTTAAATTTTATATTGTATAGTATTATATTATATTATATATTAATTTTGATTTTTTATAAAATTTAGTTATATTATATAACGTATTTTATTTATATTGTTTATTTAATTTCATGATTAGTATATTATATTATATATATATATATTTTTCTATATAAAATATTATATTTTACTAATTATTTTATATGTAATCATTTATATAGGTATTAAATTATTAAATTATATATATTTATTATAAGTACTTTTTTATTTATATATATTAAATCATTTTAAAAAATCACCACATTCTTTTAATTTTCTATTTAATGTTTAAATATTCTCATTTCTTATTTATTTTATTTTTATTTTAAATTATTTGCTTTTCATTTGATTTTGAAAGTCTTAATTATTGCTATTTATTTTATATTTATTTATGTTCTCTTGATCGTTTATTATTGCTTAAATTCTTTATGTATTCATGTTATATTATTCTATTATTCATTGTTAATATATTTTGTAGTATAATGTAGAATTGCTATTAAATATATGTTGTAATGTATTCATGCAATGTTTTACTCAAACTATTTTTCTATTAAAGTACCTTTTAAATTGACACATTTATTTCAAATAGTTTTAAAAATAAGGTGATATTTAATATTTGGGACTTGAGAAAAATTGTACCTTAACTCACTGGATTTCGATTTTTATTGTTGAACTTACAATATTAAGTATCTTTTTTCTTTTAAAATTAAAATTCATAAATTTCCAAATCAAAACTTATTCTCAAAAGTTCAAAATATTGTATCCTAACTCACTGGATATGATATTTTGTGTTTCGAGATAAGAATTTTTTACAAATAAAAGCGAATCTAACTTTAAAATCGTGAGATGTTATGTCCTAACTTACTGGATATGACATCTTATTTCTTTGAAATAGGTAAGTCTTGGTTTTCTTTCTAATAAAAGGATCATATTTTTAAAATTTTTCAAATTTTAGACAATAGGACATGATTTTATCGATTGGGTACCAATTTTTAGGCGTTATGAGGGTGCTAACCCTTCCTCATATGTAACCGACTCCCAAACCCGTTTTCTTGTTTTTCATAAACCAAAATCAAATTTTTTAAAATAAAACGTTTTACAAAGGTGATCCAATCACACCTAAGTAAAAAGGGATTGGTGGCAACTCCATTTTCATTTTTAAAGTCGATCCCCGTTTTTTATAAACTTTTAAAAAAATGGTTTCGACAGTAGTCTAGATGCCAATCCACGTGTAGTTCATGCTTTTTTTTATTTGAATTTTTATGAACTTTGTTTTGAATTTTTTTATTTTTTAAATATTTTTATAATTTTAAATTATTTATTGACGTGACATATAAAATAAATAGTGTTATGTCAATATGAACATGGGCTACCATGTGGGTTGTCACACCAACATCATTAAAAAAATAATGTTTTAGTTAGCTTTTATGTTAAAAAGTGATTTGACTCTTTTGTAATATTAACGATTAAATTTAACTAAAAGAAAAAAGAATGTAGGCCAAACTAATAAAAAATAATAAGCTTTAATGGCTAAATTTATTACATCATGCCTATTTTTAAGTTTTATTTTCATTAAAAAATATTTTTATTATTATTTGACATGTTCGATTTTTTAAATCTATTTTTATTAAATATTTAATAATTTTATTATTATTTGATATTAGCAATATCTTTTCCTTGTGAAGTTTAATAATTGCATTAAAAATTAAAGAGGTTGACAAGTAAAGAATATTTGTTGATTGAAGATGATACGGAGAATGGTACATTAAAGAGGAAGAAGATTATTAAGTTGAGATATTATAATGTTTTGTAATATTTTTACTTTTTTATTTTTGAATTAAATTTTTTATTGCTTTAAGCGTTGAATGTTTTAATTTGTTTTAATATAATTTTATTTAATTGTTTTTAAGAACTTGAGTTTTAAATTTATATTTAATTTGTTACATATTTTTGCTTTTTGTTTTTAAACTTAATTATAGTTTTTTATCAATAATTTATTAAAATTAATTAAATGATAATATTTTGACATTAAATATAAAAAAGCTTATTATGTATTAGAATGTATTGAATGGTTAAAATCTATAATTTTATTTTTAATATTATTTTAATATAATATAGTAATTATTTTTTGTCAAAAGCTATAAGTGATTAAATGAGAATTAAGTTTTTTGTTATCTTAAATACATAATTTAACATGTTTACTCGGGTAAATATCCCATATATACCAAAAATTTAAATTATTTACGGAAATGGGCCAATTTGAAGATTATTTATGAAAATAGGCCAGTTTGAAGAATATTTACGGAAAAGGGCCGTTTTCCCCTAAAACGCGTCCACGTCAGCACGTTTTGGGGGGAAACAACAGAAAAGCGCGCCCCTGAGGAATTTGCTGAGGTGGCACAAAGCTCATCCTCAGGGGCGCGCTTTGCTGCTAGATAACCAGGAAAACACGCTGACGTGGACGCATTTTTGCCCTCCCTCCCACTACGGAATTTTTGGGCTAGGGAAAAATATATATATAGGGTTTTGGGCAAAATATATTAGCATAAAAAATTAATTGAATTTTTGTGACATGAGTCTCCGGCAAAATAATTTTGAGAAGACATTTCGAACAAGCAGTGGCCAAAAATGCTTCCGCGAGTGCCTTGTCGTCGAGAATCTTGAAAAGAGCTCCACGTGGGCGCTCTTTTGCTCTGATGATCTCCGGAAAAATAATTTTAAGAAGACGTTTACGAACAAGCGATGGCCAAAACGCTTCCAATGAGGTGCACTTTGTCGTGAAGTCTTGAAAAGAGCTCCCGTGCACGCTCTTTTTGCTCTGATGATCTCCGATAAAATAATTAATTGAAGACGTTTACGAACAAGCGGTGGCCAAAAATGCTTCCAAAGAGGTGCCTTTGTCGAAAGAGCTCCCACATGGACGCTCTTTTACTACAATAGTCTTCGGCAAAATAATTTTGAGGAGACGTTTACAACAAATAGTGGCCAAAAATGCTTCCAAAGAGGTGCACTGTCGTGAGAGTCTTGAAAAGAGCTCCCACATGAACGCTCTTTTGCTACAGTAGTCTCCGACAAAATTAGGCTATAAATCAGCCAAATTTCATTCTTAAGTTGCATAAGGGAAATTGAGGCAAAAAAAAAAATCTGAAAATGAGTGAACGTATTAATGTTGTTATTTACTACGATGGTGAAGTTCGTGACACCAAAAATGGTGTTGTTTTCTTATCGGAGAACACAGCGCGAGTGAGTTTTAATCGGAATGTCGATTTGATAGAACTTCGCAAAAGAATTAGGCGTAAAATATTCGAAACAACGCCAATGAAAGTTCAGTCTATTAAGTATAGATTTTGCGCTTCGGTTGATCCGGTGAGATATGACTCATTCGACATCAAAGGTCCTCGGAGCTTTGAGGCAATGGTGGAGACTCATCTTGCCAGTAGATCACCCTATATCGAGGTATATGTAGAATTTTCATCTCCAAGTGATTTTTCTATGACCTCAACATCTACTGCCGTTCGAGGGGAATACACGACCCCAAGCCGACACTCTGTAAGTGGGAGGCAAAACACATAAGTGCCCGTGTGCGGTGGTAGTATGGAAAACATAACCCCTGCATGACACTCGGTTGGTGGATGGGACCTGCATATCCGTCCTTCAACGTACGATGATAGAAATATGTATTGGGGGACGTCATCAACTTCTAGTGGTTGGCAATCCACATATGATTGGGATATTTACGAAAGATGTTTAAGGAGGGATGATGTACTCCCGATGACATCCACCGGCGAGGGGCCCTCTTTTGTTGCAGGTTATGGAGGGTCGGACGATGAATCCAATGTGGATCCACCTCGGGAGCCAGGGCCCATGGTGCAGAAGTTGGATTATTTTCTGAACGGAAGCACGTTCCAATTGTACCTGAAGACATTGAGGGTGATTCAGACGAAGAAGAAGAAGATCTGCTATTTTGGGCGTACTCGCCTCTAGCCCACATGCATAATGTCGATCTATCTCAAGATGATGCATTGGAGTTTTCTAAACTACCACACCGGACGCGTGACCGTACAAATTCTTCGTTGGATTCGGACCAATTAGAAGTTGGTAACTAGTTTTCCAACAAGAATACTTTTCTTGCTGCATTGAAACAATACAACATCAGGAACGAGGTTAACTACAATGTGGTTAAATCCAAGCTCGATAAGTACGATGCGAAGTGTGCAGTGCAAGACGGCACATGTTCATGGAAAATCATGGCGTCGTTGAGGAAAAGAACAGGGTTGTGGGAGATCAAAAAGTACAAAGGTCCACATACATGTCTTGCCGATACAGTACCACTATGTGTTCAATGATTTCGAATAATACTAATATTATGTAATGTTGTATTATTTAACGTACTTCGTTGATAAGTGTAACACAAGATCATCCGAGGATAGATTCAGACATGTTTGCTGACTTAATAATCCCGACGGTGAAGGCCGATCCCAAGACTACGGTGCCGGGCCTTAATTGGAAATATTCGTAGCCAATTGGGGTACACCCCTCTTACAGAAAGGCTTGGAATAGCCAAGCGAAGGCGTTAGAAAAGTTACACGATCGGTGGGGCGCTTCATATAATGAAGTGTGGCGGTGGTGTCAGTCTTTGGAGAGATATGTCCCGAAAGACTATGAGACCTTGAAAGCGGAACCGGCGAACTACAACGATCGTCGCTCCGTGGATGCGCGGTGTTCAAGCGTCATTACGGACATTTAAGCAATGCTTGAGATGCCTTTATATACTACAAGCCATTGGTGCAAATTGATGGTACCTTTATGTATGGTAGATATATGCATCGGCTATTGCTAGGCGTGGCACAAGATGGTATGGGAGAATCCTTCGATTGCGTTAAGTAATAACATCGGAAGTCGGTGATGATTGGGACTTCTTCTTATCTAGGTTAAGGAGGCATATACGCCTGAACGACATATCGTTATATCGGATCGGGGCCTTGGAATACTTGCGGCAATAGAACGCCAGGGAAGCATGTGGCATCGCACACACCATCGATATTGCCTGAGGCATGTTTCATCCAACTACTATGGGCAACACCGATCTAAAAGACAACAACAGCAAGTGACCGATATGGGTATGAAATATCTATTAATATAATTTTGTTTGTAATATTCAATTTATTCTCAATTAAAGAATGGTATGTAATATTCGCTATCAACGTATATTGGCAGGGTACGAGATCAATAAAGACCGTGTTCACGAGATGTTGGCCAGTTTGCGCTCAGATAACGCCGAAGGCGCAAACTAACTGTGCAATATTCCTTTCGAACAGTGGACACAAGCATACGACGATAGCCTACGATATGGTCATATGACCACAAACCTGGCCAAATGCATGAATTACATTCTAAAAGGAACTCATCATCTGCCGATTACATCGGTTGTGCGAGACATATTTTCGTTTAGCGGCACTATTTACGAAGAGAGCGGCGAGTTATAGAGGCGGATGCAAGGAGGCCATGTATGGAGCCGAAGGTCTTGCAAGAAATAAGCAGTCGCGAAGGCACGGGCCAACACCATGCACACAGTGTGTCACGATCATGACGACCTATGGTTTCGTGTCACGGAGTTTGACAGACCAAACCAAGGTATTTTTGGCGGGCATTATCGTGTACACTTGACAAATAGGACTGCGACGTGGAATATTTGATGCACCGTTACCCATGCGCTCATGTACTTGCGACTTGTCGAATCTCGTCTTGATCCCATGAGCTATGTGGACGAAGTGTATAAATTAGAAAACATGTACAACATGTGGAGACACGTATTCCACCGATCCCGGATGAGCGTAAGTTGTAGTCGGTATCGCTTGCACCATTTAAGTTGTTGCTTGGGATAGACAATTGAGGCGCAAACCAAAAGGTCGACCTTGCTCGACTAGAATACATAACAATATGGATATCAGAAACGAGCAACCAAAGTCATTGTCTGCGGATGATGTAGGAACCCGACCATACATCTCGCTCGTGTCCAAATCGGAATAGTTGACCGTGCTCTTAGCTTTTTTGTCTCCTAGTGGCTATGTAATTTCTATTTTTTGGAGGAAAACGGTGAATTTTTGTACAAGAACTTTTATTTTATTCAAGTTATTAAAATTAAATTACAAAATTACAAAAAAGTAAACCATTTCTATTTTATCAAAGATATTAAAATTAAATTAAAAAATTAAATTACAAAAAATAAATAAACTCAAATTTTATTAAATATATTAAAACTTAATTACAAAAAAATTAAACCATTTCTATTTTATCAAAGATATTAAAATTAAATTACAAAAAAAACAATTAAACTCAAATTTTATTAAATATATTAAAACTTAATTACAAAAAAATTAAACCATTTCTATTTTATCAAAGAGATTAAAATTAAATTACAAAAAAAATTAAGCTCAAATTTTATTAAATATATTAAAACTTAATTACAAAAAAATTAAACCATTTCTATTTTATCAAAGAGATTAAAATTAAATTACAAAAAAGTTAAACTCAAATTTTATTAAATATATTAAAACTTAATTACAAAAAAAATTAAACCATTTCTATTTTATCAAAGAGATTAAAATTAAATTACAAAAAAATTAAACTCAAATTTTATTAAATATATTAAAACTTAATTACAAAAAAATTAAACCATTTCTATTTTATCAAAGAGATTAAAATTAAATTACAAAAAAATTAAACTCAAATTTTATTAAATATATTAAAACTTAATTACAAAAAAATTAAACCATTTCTATTTTATCAAAGAGATTAAAATTAAATTACAAAAAAAAAATTAAACTCAAATTTTATTAAATATATTAAAACTTAATTACAAAAAAAATTAAACCATTTCTATTTTATCAAAGAGATTAAAATTAAATTACAAAAAAAATAAAAATTAAACTCAAATTTTATTAAATATATTAAAACTTAATTACAAAAAAAATTAAACCATTTCTATTTTATCAAAGAGATTAAAATTAAATTACAAAAAAATTAAACTCAAATTTTATTAAATATATTAAAACTTAATTACAAAAAAATTAAACTATTTCTATTTTATCAAAGAGATTAAAATTAAATTACAAAAAATTAAACTCAAATTTTATTAAATATATTAAAACTTAATTACAAAAAATTAAACCATTTCTATTTTATCAAAGATATTAAAATTAAATTAAAAAATTAAATTACAAAAATAAAAAATTAAACTCAAATTTTATTAAATATATTAAAACTTAATTACAAAAAAATTAAACCATTTCTATTTTATCAAAGAGATTAAAATTAAATTACAATAACAAATAAAATTAAATTACAATAACAAAATAAAATTAGGGGTTTAGGGTTTATGGTCGATCTTGGGGGCCTGGGAACCATTGCCACATGCTCGAGGCTAGGCGATCGTGATTCTGTCGGTGGATTCCTCCTTCTTCTAGCTTTGGTGAGGTCGTGGAACCTCGGTGGAGGAATCGGGTTCTTCCGCGGTGGAGTGCAGTTACAGGTGTTGCGATGATGACCCACCTTGATAAAATAATGACCGGTGTTTGCATAAACCACGGCGGGGTGGTGCATCCGTCTGGTGAAGGAGCTGGTAGAAAGAAGTGCTCCCGACGGTGCCTCCTCGATCCCACACACGCGACGTCGGCCTCACGATCGGTGGCAGTGAGTAGTCGAGAACGGACTCGAACCGACCATGCATTCCAACTGGGGTGGGGTGGGAAAAGGAAACATATATGGGTTAGGAGGATACATATAAAGGGTAGGTGCGCACTTGGCATAAGCGGTGAGATATTTGTGATGTCGGTGTTGTCGATGAACTGATGGGCCCGATGATTGTGTAGGCGCCGTTGTTGCTGGGCCGGTGGTATGTCGGTCTTGTTGATGGCCCCGCTCATCACCCTTCTCTTGGATTTAAAGGGGCCCGACGTTCTCTTCGCTCACGAAGTTACCGTCGCCTCTCTTCTTCCGACAACAGATACGGCTTGCCATGGATCCTAAATCATGGCATGTACTCAAACGCATGCTAACTCGGGAGCGATGATCGGTTCTGGAAAGGTAAAAAGTCATCTGGGTTCTCCCACGTCTCGATATGACTGACCAAAATATTGGCCAATCCGTGCTTGTGATAGTAAGTCCACTTTGTGCTCATCATCGAGCACCTCGGTGTACGAGAATCGATTCTTTGGAATCAAATTGCCGCAAAACCCGATCTGACTGGTGCATCTCCACGGTCGCGTAGGTGATCAATGGGACCTTAACGTGCCAACTGTTCGGATTTTGGAAGAACTCCTCCGGAATTACTGCCCAATTTTGGATCCTCGTACGGTGTCCATTGAAACTATATTAAAATTACCAAAATATTAGTTATATACATAATACTAGACACTACATACGAAATACTAAATTATAATAACGAAATTCGAAACTTACTTGTGATTCCGACCGTTGGTCCAATAGGAGCCGTATATCCTCAAGCGAGTTAGGTATTCCAACATGACTTACCGAATGGTTCCACCTAATTAAATAAACTTTTAGCATGCAATTATACTATAAATCTACGAAATAATTGTAAAATATAATATTAAATTTACCTCGTTATCGATGGGATGAATATGGTTTGGTCGAGTCGAGGGGCGTAAAAATGGAAATCGAAACCATGCCCATGACTGTAGTAGTGATAGGCAACCTTCGATATTTGCTTTACTCGGCCGCGTCTCCTCGTACATCTCCTGGTACAACCTCGATAGCACGGCAGACCCCCAACTCAATTCACCGGCTGCTCTGAAATCAACAAGTTTGAGAGCCATCTCGGTGGACGAGGTTTCTAGAGAGGTCCGGCATCGATAGCCTCAATTACACGAAGAATGTATGCCCTAGCATACCATATTCTTTCTACTTGATCGAACCCTCGTTTGGCTCGGAATGTGTCTCGTAACTGAGCCATATCGATCCGAGCTCCTTGAATTCTATCCGAATGGCACCCAGAAGCTCGTAGCATCGACCATCCAACCGGTAGATGTTGCGGACCGGTGACTCTTGACCGATCCACCAATCCCAACCGCAATCGCACATCTTCTAGAGTGATGGTACACTCTCGCATGGCGAGATGAAAAGTGTGCGTCTCGGGTCTCCACCTCTCTATCAACGCTGACGATCAAAGCGGCTCCAACTTGAACCCGGGCCTATCGTGGCCACGTGCCAAAACTCGCTTCCATGCAGTAATTCTCAATCAATGGCGATGGGGACCATGCATGTTGCGAATATAACATTCCAACACCGATCTACAATTGTTTAAAAATTATAAAATTAAAAATTAATTAAAATTGCATAATTGAAAAAAAATTAAATAATATTGAAAAATTAAAATTAAAACTTACCATTTGCATTTGCTCGACGGAGATGTGCTTGTTGTCTAGGCGAAGTAATTCCCCGGCCATTGTAATCCGATAAAAAATTTTCAAATTTTCCAAAAAATATATATTAAAAAAATTATAAAGGGCTTTTTCGTAAATAGTAAAGGACTATTTTGAAATTTGAGCGTAAATTTCAAAGACTTTGAGAGAAAATTGAGAGAAAATTGAGAGAATATTGAGAAAGGATTGAAGTGTGAAAAAAATAAAGGGTTGGAGGGTTTTTATAGTTTTTTTTTACTGTTGGGCCCCCAACGGTCAAAAAAAAAAATTGGCCATTGGGATTTGACCGTTGGAGGGCTAAAGCGCGCTTTGTGCCACCTCGGGTGGCACAAAGCGCTCCTTTCTTTGTTGTTTCCCCAAAAGCTACCGCGTGGACGCGTTTTGGGGGAAAACGATAATTTTTCGTAAATATTCTTCAAACTGGCTCATATCTGTAAATAATTTAAATTTTTGGTATATATGGGATATTTACCCTATTTACTCATTTAATATTTTATAAATCTATCAATATTATTATTATTATGGATATTAGTAGTATAAAGCCTATAGTCTAGTCGTGCATATAGTCGCCTATTTTTATGTTTCTTTTCAATTAAATATGATAAATATTATTAATATAATATTTAATCTAAAAATTAATTAATACTATTTTATTAATAATATTAATTAACAGTATATACAAAATTACTTTAGAGTCTTAGTTAGATTGGTATGAATATTATTGTCAATGTAGGAGGACATAAGTTTAAGTGCACTAAAACGTATTATCCTCCTATTTTTAAGTTGAGAATGAAAGAATTACAATGAGACTGTTAAAAAAAAAAATAGATATGCCTCTACTAAACTAACAATATTACTTGGCACTTAAATATACAAATTATTTATTTTAGAACTCAAAATAAAATTATTATTTAATTAATTTATAATATAACTAATTTATTTACATTAATTTTGTAGAACCAATAGAAGTCACTCGGTTGTCTAGTGTTATGGTTTAAGGAATTTGGTTAACGTCTTTGGACAACACAGTAACAATCCAAAGACCCTAACAACTTTATTGCCTTTTGTTTCGAGCTGAACAATAGAACTTGGGTGACATACGAAGAAACGATAGAACTTTAAGTGACTTCCAAACCTCAAATTCTGCTTCATGCATCTTGATTCCAAGATGCAACAACGTGACTTCCAAGCATCGAAAGTGAACAAGAAGGGCATGGAATCTGGACTAGGGTTGCTTTTGCTTCGGATTTGACATGTAGTTCGCAAATAAGGCTCGTTTCATGGTGATTTGGAGCTTTAAGGGTTTTAGCCTCTCTTCTTTTTTGTTGTGCTTTAGTTTACTAGTTATACTTGGTTGTTTCAACTTCTCGTTAAGTATATCTATGCACTATCAATGGTTAAAATAACTGGGAGGTCCCTGTATTATAGGGGGAAGACCAAATTAATCCTCCTATTATTAAATAGATCAATTTAATCCCTATACTATAACAAATAATTAAATAAGTTTAACTTGTAATTGGGTTAACATTTACTTTAAAAAATATTTCGAAAATCCCTTACATGTTGAAATAAGATTACGTTGTTTAGATTTTTACATTTCGCTCATCCTATAATCTCATATTACGGTCATATCGTAATATAGTGTGTAATATCATTACGGCCTCTTTTTTAGGTAATCTAAGATTATAGATGGAATCTGAATTTATCAATATAATCCATTTTATTATACTTTAAGACAAAAACCAACATATCTCTTTTTTTTCTTCTCTTTTTCTCTCATGAGTTTGAAAACCAAAATCCCTAACACTCTCCTCCAAATTTTAATTCCACACCCTCTTAGACATTCACCCTCGCCTCCAGTTAGGTAAGTTTAATATTTTCAATTTCTAATTGTGTGTTCATATTGCTTTGTGGTGTATTGCATTGAGAGATTTTTTTTTTTTAATTTATTTTCAATATCTATTGTAGGTTTCGTGTTTGTTTGTTGAATTATTGTGTTTTTATTTTATTGTTATGGGTTTTCTCTTTTATTTTAGAAAAGTTCTTTCTATGGCTATGAATTCTTATTTAATTAATTAAGGAAAGTATATAGAGAGATAGGCAGCAATAGGAGACCTTGTACAATGACCACCATTGCCATCTCTTTCTTTGTGTTTTATTGTTTGTAAGTTCAATTAACTTTCTTAAATTTCTTTTTGCTATGAGTTTAATTTCTTTTATCAAGAGCAATTGCTAATACTTATCCGATTAATTTAATATTATTGTTATGGATTAAAGTTCGGAGCTTATTTGCTTTGCTTTTTGTAATTTAAATTATTGTTTCGATAGAAAATTTCACTAAAGTCATAGCTTTCACTCAAGTTCTTTTTTTCTCTACAGGATTTTAGGCTGTTTTTTTTTTCCAACTATCACGATTATATCAATTTGATGGACTAACTTGTTTAGCATCTGCTTAGTAGTTGTATTAATTATTTGGTTAATTGATCTATATTTTATAATAAGGACAATAGTAAAATTTATTTTAGGTAATCTTATCTTTTGTCTACTAAACACTTGAGTCTTACATTTTAATCAAATGAACCAAATAAGGTAATCTCATATTCTACTCGTAATCTTATATTCTTATAATCTTATTATGGAACGTAACCTAAGATTCGGTGAACCAAACACCTCCTAACTATTAAGATCTTTCTTTTAATTTTTTTTTCTAAAAACTAGATGGAAATGCTATTAACCTCCAAATTGGAAAAAGAAAACACTACAAATAAAAATACAAAATTTTGGCCAACGATAAATAAATTTGAAGTTTTCTAGTAAATTCTTTCAAAGTTATTTTAATATTTTTTTTGGTGAAAAAATAATAATTACAAAGGTCTACTCAAATCTAAAGGAATCTCATTAACTAATTGAAGATCCTTATTTTTGTCAAAGGCCTGCTTTGCAATAAAATTAACTTTTAGGTTCATTTCTCGAGAGATATATTCAAGCTTCCATTTACCAATATCTATCAAGTTTTGTTTAATACACCGAATAAGTAACGAGGGAGATGTCTATGAGAAGGATTCATGAATAGCCTGAATAGCTTCCTTGCTGACTGTTTTGATAGACACTCCATCATAAATTTTTATCTTTTGCTATATTCAAGCCATTTAGGATACTCTATAATTTCGCATTTAATACAGAACACCGACCTAAATTCCTGTTGTACCCAATTATCCAACCCCCATATCAATCTCTCAATGCCCCTCCTGGAGAAGCCAACCCGGAGTCTAATTTCATAGGGTCATCCGTATTCAGACAAACCCAATTACCTTCCTCATTATCTGATATCCCTATGCTCGGTCTCTCAAAACACAAAGACATTTGTGAATAATTACACTATATGGCCCAACTGTAGGAATTTTTAATTATCTCATCAAGGCTCTGCTGACTTCCTTGAAAAATGAAAACGTTTCGATTCTTACAAACACACCACACCATTAGTCCAAAGAAACACTGCCAATCAACATCTCTTAATGAAAGCCTGTATCAATTCTCCAAATTATTTTAATATTATGAATAAATATTAAATATAATGATAAAATAGACTGCTCGAGACAGTAATGAATTCAAACATAAAAGTTGTTGAAGTTGGGTCTAGAAATCAAAGACTGAAATTACACCAGAAGTCGAATTAGATCTTTTAATAAAAGAATATTATTGGGCAAGCCCAGGTCGCTGAAAATATTCAGACAAGACCTTTTAATCGTCGGTGCAAGATTCTAAATCCAAACATGTTTCAAATCTTTGTCTGAGTCGAATGCTGACTCAACTTTAAGAGCACTCCTCAACCTCACTAACACCCCACCATTTACACTTAACTTTACAACGAAGCGTATATTCCATTTTTTAAATTTCCAACAGGAAAAAAGAACAGAGTGCTCCAGGAATAAAAAGCAAGAGAGATGGCTTTACAGTGTGTCCATCAGATTCGTGTTGAACTGCGTCGGATTTATACTGAAATTATGTACTAAAACATTAAATTATTTTAATATTTTCTAAAATATTCATTAAGTCTTTAAATAAACATTTTTTCAGCAGCAGAATATTCCTGGCCACATAAATCTCTCAAAATTTAGACCAATCATTGTACGTTGAACAAACAGTTAGTTTATTAAATAAATTATATTGTTTTTAAAATATATTTAAATCCAATCATGTAGTATTTATATTTAACAAAAAGTTATATATTTTAGTACTTAAAATAATAATGTTGATTTTTTAATATTTAATTTGTCTTTTACGGTTGATTTGATAAAAGTTTATTATTAATAATATTGAGTTTGAATTTTATTTATAGAATAAATTTAATTTTAATTGTGAATTTGTTTAAAATTTGTGTTTAATTTCTTAGATGTAGTTTGGTAACGATTTAAAATTTTATTTTTCAAATTTTAAAATTAAATTAAATTAATTGTTAATTATAATTTTATTAAATTAACCATAAAACTCTAATTAAATATTTAAAGAAGTTAACACCATAAGTTTTAAGGCTTTTAGTGATCACCTTGATTCGATTTGCTTAGCAGAAAATTCAAAGAACTTTCTCTTCATTTTCTTTTATCATTCCATTCCTCAAAACCATAGCCGAACCCTCACAACTCCTCCTTGCAAAACCACATCCTTTAAGTCCTTTCTCCTTTTATTTCCTACTAGCCAAATCACCAATTCCTATTTACCTTTCTTCTTTCTTTTCTCATTAAAAATCAGCCTTGTTTAAAGCCAAATATAGCGAATCTAGTACCTAGCAAAGTGCTGAAAATCTTTTCTTTTACTTGAAGGCACTTTGGTAGAATATCAAAGGTAACACAAGACCTTTCGGACTACCTATTCAATCGATTATCAAGGTAAGGGATGGTAGAACCCTCCTTCAGATTTTCTTTTTCTTGTCGACTTATGGGATTGAATGGAAGCCAAGTTTGACAACTAGTAACAAGAGTTCTAACCAGTGTTGAAATCGATGATAGGCACTTCGGGATCTCAAAACAGAGAGATCGGATCCGGCATTCTCTGACATTCGGTTTTGGGTAGGTGGTGGTAAGTGTTTACTTATAAAAGATTACTCCTCTAATGATTACGAAAAGTCGAAAGCCATGGTTGCTAATATTGACCAACTGTAGTTTATGAACCAGATTTGCGATTCGGGTGCGAAGCTAGGATTCAAGCGATTAGGTAAGGATGCGAGTACAAAATATGACCCTTTAAATAATTTGGTTTGGTAGAATGGCCATATTACTAACCTTGATAGTTGGTAGAATATAGGGCAAGGACTTAGAGGGTGGCGATTGATTACCTTCTGGATTTAAGACTATCGTGGTATCAGGTGTGTACATACACACTATATAATATATTAAATATGCTTAACTTTGTGAATGCTCATTTTTATGAATGTAGCATTGGAATGAATACCAAATCGGTATAAGTGGTGATTCAGGTAAGTACCTGTTAACGTGATCTATTATTATTAATGCTTTTGGTAAGCATGATGTGTTGACACATAAAATTTAAGAATGTGATGGCATGAAATATATGTATGTTTATCTGCTGTGGGATTGATGAGTGGAGGGGCGGTGATATTGTGCCGACGGCACCAAGTTTTGGTAACACACCGTGACTAAATGTCACCAGAGGTTTGGCACCTCCAGAGGTTTGGTACCTCAATAGCGACTTGTCCCTCGTGGTTAACACCACCGTGGGTTGGCCCCACTTGAGATATGGGATCGTCGCGCGTGATTTGGTATCACACGATGGGTTGGCCCCATCACCCGATTTGTGTCTCGGACACCGGTGTTTTGGTAACACATTGTGGCTATATGTCACCAGTGGTTTGGCACCACCAGTGGTTTGGTACCACAACGGGGTAGAGCAATGGCGTATGGTTGGCTAGGTTGGGTACACATTATTTTGCATATTAAATGTTATATGTTGTGTATGAAAATGTTTTTAAAGCGGGAAGGGTTACATCTTGAGTCTTGGTGACTCACCTTCTCCATTAATTTTTCAGTGATGCTTAGATCATGACGTGGGCCGGAGGGACTTGAGGAGGCCATGCGGTGGATTTAAATTTTAAATAGACTTTGATTTTTTTTTTGATATTTTAAATTTTGTTAGTGGGTTGTTTTATTTTGGATGTAATAAGGCCTCATCATACTTTACTTTAGTTATTTTCCTATATGTTGGGATAATTTATTTTAATTAAAATTTGAATTACACGCTTTTCTAAATTAACACGAGAATGTTTTATCGTGCCATCGAACTATCTGAATTTGTGTAATAACTTGACTTAATTAAATTTTCAAATTAGACTAAGTATAATTTCAAAGAAGATAACTTAAAATGAGCGATTTCAACAAAACTTAAGTGGATTTAGAAAATGGGTTTGAAAGTTCTTCTTAGTACGACCCATATTCGGTCCTAACGAATGGGCCAGGGTTTGGGCTGTTACAAATTGGTATCGAGCCCAGATTCAAAACTCATGTGGGGCCCAAGGCCCAAAAATGTTTTAGTAGGCTAAATATGAATACTTAATAGGCTAAACATAACGATTAAAACCCGAAAGGAATTAGCCTTGATTTTGGAAAAAAAAAGAAATGGAACAACAAAACTTGGTTTTAAAACTTTTAAAATTACTCCTTCAAACGTAAGAACAACTCTTTTTACAATGTTTTTCCCGAAAAATTCGATTTGTGGAAAATTACGAAAATGCCCTTAGGGGTAAAATTACTAAAATACCCTTGGTTCATAAAACATCAACTCAATGATTTTGTCCAAAAAAAAATTTAACTACTTCTCAAATATTCAACTCAGCTTTGGAAACCATCAATGAAACACTATGGTTTTGGAAAATTACGAAAACGCCCCCAACGTGTAAAATTACCAAAATGCCCTTGAGTACAAAATTTTTGCAACATCACCGTTTTAAGAAAGGAAAATTCTCAAAAGGGACCCTCAAGGTTTTGCAATTACTAAAACACCCTTGATCTACAAAAATTACAAAATTACCCCTGATGGACAAAATTACCAAAATACCCCTGGTTTTCGAAATCATGCCATAACTTCAAATCTTATCAATTTTAAATGATACCCTCCAGTGTTGGGAATTGCAAAACAACCTATTTTACTAAAGTTTTAAAATCTCTTTATTACGAAAATACCCTCAGAGGAAAATGACGAAAATACCCACGGGTTAGAAATGGGCGTAAATGTCAGAAGAAGCGAATAGGTATAGAAAGTATTAAGGAATGGATGCAAGAACTTCTTTGTGTGAACTAGGATAGAAGATCTGAAACCTTGTTTGCACGAAAGAATCCCTAATTAAAATTTCTTCATAAAATTTCTTGTGAGTAATGAAGTGGAACAAATGCTAATACATAAAATTTCTCTTAATCGATTAAAAGCGCGAGAGATAGGATGAGTACTAGAGGGCGTGGACGCCGTGGACGCCAGTAGGGTAGGATGACGGATTAATCGAACCCGTCAGTCGGGCAAGGTTACGAAATGATGTACCACCGCCACCACCACCACCAAATTTTTGGAGCAGAGGAGCAGGATCGGGAGGAGGAGAGGCGGTGTCGCATGGCGGTGTTACGAGTCCTCGAATTGGTGGTGAAATGGTGGAAATTTAGGAGCTCAAAATCTGTTCCCGAGCGAATTCGGTCCAACGGAGTGAGGTGTTCCGGTGTGTCGAGTGGCACCAGTGTAGCAGAAGTATTGGTGGAATCTGAGAAAGGATAATGGATGATCTTGATCGTAGGAGGAAAAGTCGAAAGGCGGTGTCGCTTCTAAAGGATGAAGCGTGCCGATGGTGGTGACGAGTTCGGGATGGAGCTACGGTGATGATCTTACGTGGGACTACTTCAAAACTACTTTTCGAAGAAGTATGTGGGCACCAGCCTACACCGACGCCTGAGAGGAAGGCTTTTTCGAGTTTAGTACAAGGAACTAAGTCCATGGCCGAGTATGGGCGGAGTTTTTAAGGTGAGTAGGTATGCGGAGGAATTGTAGCCACTGAACACGAATGTGTCCGCTTTGAGGACGGACTCAGGATGACTTGAGGTTCGTTATGGGCATTTTGCTTCGGTTGACCAATGCATGTTCATGGATCTAATGAACGAGTTTTTCAACAAGATTTGGATCAATTTGTCGTAGTGTTCATAGACGACATATTGGTTTACTCAAGGACGGAGGAAGAGCATGACAAGCATTTACGGATAGTCCTACAAGTGTTGAGGGAAAAACAATTATATGCCAAATTCAGAAGTGCGAATTCGGCCGAGGAGGTGACTTTCTTAGGTCACGAGTGTCGGCCGAAGGATTAGAGTGGATCCCGCAAGATTGAAGCGAGTATTCGATGGCACCACACGAAGAATCAGATGGATTTGAAATGTCAACCCCGACGTGTTGGACGGAGTTGGTGAACGACAAGTGTTGGGCCCAGATTGGTAGCAGAGATCAAGACAAAGTTAAAGTGATTCGGTCTCGTCTCAAGGAAGCATCGGATAGGCGTAAGTCTTATGCCGATCTCAAACGCAAGGAAATGGAGTATCTTGTGGGAGACAAGGTTTTTCCAAGGTGTCGCTTGGAAGAAGGTACTAAGATTTGGACGAAAAGGAAGTCGAGCCCAAGATTCATTGGCCCATATACGATCAAGCGAGTAACCGGTAGCTTACCAAATTTTGAACCGCCTACAGAGTTAAGTCGATACATGACGCCTTTCACGTATCAATGTTAAGACAGATTTGCCGATCCATCACATGTGTGCCCGTGATGTAAATCGAGGTTAACGCAGACTTATCTTTTGAGGAAGAACTGTCGGATCTTGGATAGAGATATAAAGGTTCTACGTAGAAGTCAAGGCTCTTAGTAAAAGTGCTATGGCGGAACCATGGTGCCGAGGAAGCTACGGGAACCCGAGGATATGATACTGACGGCAATACCCTCATCTGTTTAGTTATGTAATTTCGGACGAAATTTATTTTAAGGGGGATAGAACTGTAACATCCCAAAAATGGGGTTATTTGGAATTTAATTATTTTTCTTATGTATGAACCGTTGTGTCATTATTTATGGAATAATAATGATCAATTTAAGGCTTTGTGTTGGCTCGATTTGGTAGGAAATTTTAGTTTTTAACTTTTAAGGTAGGGAGCCTTGGCAAGAGGGTGTTATAAGAATAAATGGGGATAATTTGGACATAAAATGAGCTTAGACCAAGTGGCAAAGCAAGCCCACTTAAGAGCTACATGTGACGCCACCAAGGGAGCAAGGAGAGCCTTGGTTCGAGTCACAAAATCCTCTTTTGGCAATATGATGGATGGCACATGAGGGAGAGTCCTATCTCTTTAAATTTTATTTTCTTTAGATAATCAAGGATAATATGAGTTTTTTGTTTATTATTTTATTTTATGAGGATAATAGGGATATCACATGGATTGGTTAAGGATTAATACTTATTATTGGAAATTAAATCAAAATAGTTAGGATTAAACTAAATGGTTGGCCTAGAGTGATTCAAGGAGTTAAGATGAAACTTGGACTCCTTGTTGAGGAGGAGGACGGCTAGGACTTATGAAGGAGGGGAGTTGCCAATGCTTATAAAAGCACCTAAGTGATCACCTTGATTCGCTTTGCTTAGCGAAAATTCAAAGAACTTTCTCTTCATTTTCTTTTATCATTCCATTCCCTCAAAACCATAGCCAACCCTCACAACTCCTCCTTTAGTCAAACCACATCCTTTAAGTCCTTTCTCCTTTTATTTCCTACTAGCCGAATCACCAATTCCTATTTACCTTTCTTCTTTCTTTTCTCATTAAAATCAGCCTTGTTTAAAGCCAAATATAATAGAATCTAGTACCTAGCAAAGTGCCGAAAATCTTTTCTTTTACTTGAAGGCACTTTGGTGAATATCAAAGGTAACACAAGACCTTTCGGGACTACCTATTCAATCGATTATCAAGGTAAGGGATGGCCGAACCTCCTTCAGATTTTCTTTTTCTTGTCGACTTATGGATTGAATGGAAGCCAAGTTTTAAACCAAAGGTTGAAATCGATGATACATTAAAAATAAATAAATTATCTAGTTGATCACCTAATTTTTAAGACACTTTCATTTTGATCATCCAAAATAAAATTTTTACAATTTTATCACTCAACTTTTAAGTGCCTCTATTTTAGTCACCCAATCGTTGAATCATCTAATGCCAATTAACTATTCACAGCCATATCATGTTCACACTCTTATTTTGGTCGCACAAAAAAAATCTTCTTTTTTTTTTTTTAAAGCATTGATTGAGGTAAAAAAAATAAGGACTAAAGTGAAAAAATGATAGAAACTAAAATAATGCATTAAAACATTGTCAAATTGTACTTGTTTATCACATTTTTGAATTTTTTTTTCAATATTGAAAATTTAAATTTCAAAACATAAAACTCAAATTAACTAATTTATTACTTTAATATTGAAATTAATTAAATTAATCTCCTTCTAAAATTTAAAATTTTATTTTATATTTCCATATTATTCTTAATTAAATCAACTCGATAACTCATGTTTAATAATTGTCTATGGAACATAAATTTCTTTTAATTATATAATCTCGAATTTTTCACTAAAACAAAGAAAAATCATTATAATTAAGTAAACTAATTGCTTGTTCTTCGTTTTGGTAAGAAAGTGATGAAAAATTATGAGTTTTGCTTGGCATGAAATATGTAATTAATTAATTTAATTAATTGTAAGGATTTTTTTTTTTACTTTTAGCTTAGTATGAAAAACTCGAGACCATATAATCAAAAGAAATTTGAGTTTCATGTACAATTATTAAAGATGCTTTATTTGAGTTGATTTTAATTTAGAAACATAAAATAAGATTTTAAGATTTAAAAGGACACTAAATTAATTAATTATAGTATTATAGTAACAAATTGTTTTGCATTGTCAAGGGATACAAAAGTTTCAATAAGTTATTTAACTGATTTCGATGTTTTGAAATTTAAAATTTCAATATTGAAAAGAATTAAAACTTCGACAATAAGATAAACAGGTACAATTTGATAAATTTTAAAGCATTATTTTAGTTTTTACCACTTTTTCACTGTAATCTTTAATGTTTTTTATCCCGATCAATATTAAAAAAATATTTTTGGGTGACCAAAATTAAAGTGTGAACATGATGTGACGTGTACAAATTAACTGTTATTAGAGATTTAATGGTTAAATGACTAAAATAGAAGCGTCCTAAAAGTAGAGTGACAGAATTGCAAGAATTTCTATTTGAGTAATCAAAATAAAAACACTCTAAAAATGAGGTGATCTTACCCTTAAAAAACACAAATTTCACATGAAAAAAATTAAACTCAAATATTTAAGGGTACATTAAGCTTTATTTCCCCAAAATTTAACTTAGACTAATATCAATTATATTCAAAGTTGAAATGGCACCTCATTTATTTAATTCAACCATATTTAAATGAAAAGTTTATGTTAACAATTTCATATATGTTATAATTATATTTGTTTTTTAACACAATGTTTAAAATTATCAAAAGTCTCTTTCTAACTCATAAATAAAAGAAAAGATAATACGTTTCAACGTCTTAAATTCATATCTTCATGTATTAATAATAATACCATATCAATTAAATTAATATTCAATTCAGAATAATCAACAAAATTGAATTAAGTAAGTTTTAATTTGATTAATTTAAAATATTGAGACGTAATAATTGTCTGAAATTGAATAAAGTGAATAATCCCATTCTCAATAAATGCTGAATAAAATAAGGATAAGAAAAGGGGGAAAAAAACACCATCTTTTAGCCTTCGTTTCATTTCGTCACTCTTTCTTTCTCTCTCTAGTGATTAAAGGATAGGTAGCAGCCACAAATATCCACTATCCCAAAACACCAAACCTTCTTTGAAAAAAAAAAAAGGAAACAAAAAATGGATTGATTAATTCGAATCTTTATCGAATTAGGACACTTTGTTACCCCATTTCCGTTTGAATCAATCAGGTAATTTTCTCTCTCCATCGCTATTTCTTTCTTTTCCCGTCGTTTTCACTCTCTTCTCCGGATCGGCACTTTCTTCCTCTTTTTTTTTTAACCCCTGATAAAAAAATTTAGAAATCCCTCCTTTTTCTCTTCAAATCTGTTCAATTTTCTTCACTTTGGGAAATGCGTTTTTGAACTGCCAAAATTCGTCTACTTTTGTTCCCTTTCGTCTGCAGCGAAAAATTCGCTGTTCTGATCATGTCCTTTATTTTTAGGATAGGTGATCTGTGTTTGTTTTGGGTTTACGATCTTTGGATCGTTGGTATCCTTCTGTGATTTCGGAGCTTGTAAAATCACTGGTGAGTGCGGCTACGTTTTACTGGAAAACTGCACCTTTCTGATTAGGCTTTCTAGGGTTAAGTTGGAGCTCTCATTTTTGTTTATTGCCTTGATCGCTTAGTTATAATATTTGTTCTAAAGTTTAACTTGTGGGTTTTCTATTCAAGGAATAAATGAATGTTTACTTTGAACGTAATGATGCTGAAGTTTTGAGTAATAACTATGGTAATTATATTTGGAAATATGTTAAATCTGTTTTATTATTATTGATGGAACTGAACTTCTTTTAAGTGGTCCTTATTAAGTTAGGGTATTTTAGAATTGGGAAATAGATAAAGGTAGGAAAAGCTTTGCTTTGCTGAAACTTATTATCTTCCAAAAGGGAGCTTAGATCATTTTGATCTGTTTATGGAAAGTATTTATTACCGTGAGAGGATTACTAGAACTCTTTTTGTGGATTAACGTTTATTGTTTGGGGATGAAATTTTGTTCTGATTCAAAGTAAATTTGTTGCTTTTGAATTTCTATTGCTTTATTTGGATATTAACTTATTACTATTTTCGCAGACAATGTTGAATTCTTTGAAATGAAAAATGTGTTTACTTATATTGAACTTTATCTTCCCTGATATTTAATTAATATTTTTGTTTTCCGTTTACCTTTCCCTTTTGCTACAACAAGATTAGAGAAGGATCTTGTACTCTAGAAAATCTGTTTGGTTCTATATTCTCCCTCTACTGCTGCAGTGTAGGGTTCCAATCCTGGCTGATGTCTTTCTCTTTCAGGTTTTTTGTCATGGAAGATAAGCAGTCGGTTGCAACACTCATAGACTCAACAACTACTAAGATACAGCAGCTTCAGAAAGCATTTGCTGAACTTGAAAGTCATCGTGCTGTAACACTTAATCTGAAATGGAAAGAACTTGAGGAACATTTCCATGGGCTTGAGAAGTCCTTGAAGAGACGCTTCCATGAATTGGAAGACCAAGAAAAGGAGTTTGAGACAAAAACTAGGAAATCTCGAGAAATGTTGAAGAAGCGTGAAGCTGCTGTTGTTGCTAAAGAACAAGCTTCACTAGTGAGGTTACAAGAAAAGAGAGATGCTGCTGTTTTTGCCATTAGTAATGCTCTAGAAAAGCATAGTAAAGCATCACCTGAGGAGCCTGCTGATAGCTGTGATGGAGACAGCGGTGAACTGTCAGTTGAGGAGAAACCACCTGATTCTGTAGCTTTCGAAAGTAACTCGGAGGATATAAAATGTTCTTCTGAAAATGGAAATTTCAGGGTGAAATCTTATCCCCAATTGGTAAAAATTTGTGAAGAGATGGACTCTGAAGGACTACACAAGTTTATATCAGATAATCGCAAGAACCTTGCTGCCTTAAAGGAGGAAATTCCTTGGGCGTTGAAGGCTGCAGCAAGCCCAGCTTATTTGGTCCTGGAATCTTTGAAAGGATTTTACCTTTTAGAAGCACCAAATGTGGATCGAAAGAAAGATTCAAATCTACTGGGTCTTAGGCGAACCTGTATTATGTTGATGGAATGTCTTAGCTTTTTGTTAAGGAATATGGATATGGTTTCTGTTTCTGCTTTAATCTCAGAAGATGTTAGGGGGCAAGCAAAGTTAATTGCTGAGGAATGGAAACCAAAGTTAGATGCTCTTGACATGGATGCTAGTAATGGTAATTCATTGGAAGCTCATGCATTCCTGCAACTTCTTGCCACTTTTGGTATTGCTTCTGACTTCAATGAGGAAGAACTCTCAAGGCTGATACCAATGGTCTCTCGTCGTCGTCAAGCAGCTGATCTCTGCCGGTCCCTTGGTTTGTCTGAAAAAATGCCAGGTCTGTGTAGCATGAACTTACATAGTAACATTGCATAGAATACTTGTTTGTTTAAAAAAAAAAAAGAAAAAAGCGAGTGATTCTGAGCAATGAGCTTGAATCTTTCTCCATTCACCATGGGTTTACCTTATACATCCATTATATTTCTTCCTTTCCATTTTTGTAAAACTGATATGACTAACTATTTCAAGTAGGCTTTCAGAATTATTAAAAAAAAAAAAGGTCAGGTGATACCTTGTAAATCAACTGTCTTATTCTATTCCCCCTAACTAAGGCAACCTCAAGCTATCAGAACCTGGGAAACTAATCTTTGCTCTTAAACTGATAAGCATCTTCAAGTTCCTAAATGCTTTTTATTTTACATATTTTTTAAACAATATTGTTGTTAAAATGCTATTTTGGAGTTCAGTGGACCATCCTTCATTTTGGATGACCGTTGTCTAGTACTTTCAGATATTTATCCAATTGTGTGGGATGAACACAAGCAATGTTAATCTATTATTTTTCCTACTTGAATAGTACTTCTAAGTCTTAGAACAAGAACTGTGAATTACACGTGGAATACTGTTGTAGAAAATCAATCATTTCTTTCATTTATACTGGTTCTGGTTAATTCGTACTTTACTTTTATTTGTCTTTCTATATTTCAGGTGTAATTGAAGTTCTGGTGAATAGTGGAAGGCAGATTGATGCAGTTAATCTGGCTTTTGCATTCGATCTTACAGTGCAGTTCTTGCCTGTACCTTTACTGAAGGCCTACTTGAAGGAGGCAAGAAAAGCTTCTTCACCTGTTAAGCCTGGAAATTCCTCTTCTACTGCTTAGGTGTGTTCTTTA
The DNA here is from genome assembly GCA_025506655.1 of Gossypium rotundifolium. Classification (NCBI taxonomy): domain Eukaryota; kingdom Viridiplantae; phylum Streptophyta; class Magnoliopsida; order Malvales; family Malvaceae; genus Gossypium; species Gossypium rotundifolium. The sequence goes on from CP106728.1 coordinate 151,361,221, forward strand.
CTCCTCTACTTCAAGGTGATTGGTTTGCCTAATATTGGTTGACAATATCTTAACCAAATGTTTGAGGGACAAGTCCTTATTGCTGTTTTTGTCCACAAGGTCATGTCTGAAGCAGATTGGACAAGCTTTCTGTCCCGTTAGCCATCTAACATGCTTGGATCTTGTTGGATCATTTAGGATGATTTCTTACTTACAGTACCTTTAATTAACCTGAGACCTTTTGGTAGTTAAATTTTTTAGTAATTATTTGGATGTGGCCCTGAGATCAATTTGTTCTTGCCATTTGCAGAAGAATATTTTTGCTCTACTTCATGCTAGTGAGGCTTTTTTTAATTTTTTTGCTGCATATTGGAATATGGCTGAAAACTTACTTTATTTTCAGATTGAGTTTAGTGAGCGAGAGTTGGCAGCTCTGAAGGCTGTGATCAAGTGCGTTGAGGAGCATAATATTGAGGAGCAATACCCTGTTGATCCACTTCAGAAGCGGGTTCTCTTATTGGAGAAGGTTAAAGCAGACAAGAAGGGATCAACTGAAGCTGCAAAGCCTCAAACAAAGAGAGCTCGTGCCAATGGTGCAGGATATGGTCCACGAGTCACAAACGTAGCTGCTGACAAACCATTCTATTCTAGAACCACTGATAGGTACCTGCAGTACGTTTATGACAGACCCTATGTTTACTCCGGACCTGCTGACAACCACGGCCCCTCTCTTCTTGGTTCTGCCACCTACAACTTCTCTCCAAGTCATGGTAACTACTTCGGCTACCAGTATCAGGTTCCCTATCTTCACTAATTTCCCAAAAAATGGCAAAAAGGTGACTGTGATCCTCTCACATTAACTATTAGCCTTAACCTTCCATGTTGCAGTGTATGAATGAATTTAGTATTAAAAAACCAACAAAAAGGAAAAAAGAAAAAAAATGCCTTGTTAATTTTAAGATGTTGTACAAGAAGATATTTTGATCCTCTAATATATGCACTCTGTGTTTGTATGTATATCTCCTGTCTCGTTCATTTGTACCTTGTTTCTATTTTGGTATGGGGTTGTTTCAGTTCTAGTCAAGGCTGTGTTTGGTAACACCATATGAAGTCTTGGAAGTAAAGTACGCAATGGCGTGTTCATTATTTTTATCAAATATTAGTTATGGGCTAACTGATGGAAGATTGGGTTTTGATGAACATGAGCTTGAGACCTGAGAGAAGATAAACAATTTCAGTTCAATGGTGGATTACACTCAAATCATGGCGGAAATTGCTAATTGATCTTAAGTTAATTATAGTAGGCATAGTCAGGCCCAGCCAGCTCCTTTTAACAACAAATCAAATTAACTAATAAAATAAAATGATTTGTCCTATTCAAGTTAACCTTTTATGGGAATTCTTTTTGGCGAAAAAGAAAACAAAAAAATGAATCATGATACTTACGAGTCTAGATAAAAATAACAATTCATTTCTTTTGAGATATATATTCAAGAGAAAATTAGTTTGCTTAATTTAAACAAAATTATTTATTTCATCCTATTAACTTTACACAAATTTTATTTAGTAGTTAACTAAAGTTAAAAATTGCCACTACAATGTTTTTCTTTTTGGGACAAATGGTTTGATTGGATAAAATGGAATGAGTATTATAATAATATTTATGCGTTTGATTGAGAGGAATATATATGTAATAAATTAAATTAAATTGTTATTTTGTAAAAATATTAATAAAAAAACAAAAGCGTTAAATGCTAAAATGATAAATATACCTTTAATTTTTTTTATAAAATGTAAAAATTATTATTAAAAATGGTCAAATGACTAATGTACCGTTTAATATTTTTTAAATGAAAAAAGAGTAGAACCAATATACTTTATTGTATACGATCATTTTGTATTTGTGCATAAGCTTCTGTTTTATAAATCGAAAACTCAGTTATACACTTAAATGTGTTTACCAAATATCCAACATTATATTCCCTTATAATAACATTATATTTCATTTTAGTAACATCACTAGTATTGTTAAAGACTGCTACTATCAAAATAAAAATATTGTTAAAGAAATAGCACCAACATAATTCAATCATTATCTCAGCATCTAAATAACATAACAAACTATGGTCGGCTTTCAACTAAATATAGTATAAAACTCATTTACACATGTACAAGTCAAAAAGTGACAATATTAGTATGACATATTTCCATGTCATTATGTCATCGTACAACTACATACAAAAAGTTATATTACTCCACCACCACATCCAATTACACATACAAAAAATGACAACCTACAATTACATATAAAAAGTGATATTAGTCCACCACCACACCCATTTACACATAGAAAAAGTGTCAACCTACGATTACATATAAAAAGTTGTTTTAGTTCACCATCACATGCATTTACAATAAAAAAAGTGGCAACCCTTTATGGTATACAAATAGTTATATTCATCCACCACCACAGCCACATCTTTTATGGGTAGAAATAAATTATGGTAGACTTAGGACAACAAGCTAGAACTACTACATTATCACCCAACAAACTCCTCACAGTAACACCCAACCTAGATATCTCTACAGAAATCCCTAACTCTCTAGCTACATCTCTCAGAATAAATGATCTCATAGCACTAGAATCTACTAAAGCTAGAAGAGAAAACGATTGTAGTGTGAATGTACCTGCGATGATGCCCGTGGCCTCTCTAGTCTGGGGGTCTCTAACCGCATATACTGTAGCTTGACCTCCAGTCTCAACTCGAGCAGCTCCTCTCTATCCAAACCCTCTACCACTATCACCTCTGCCATAACCTCCCTCTCAAGCCGAACGGGTGCAGCAGCAGCAGCAGGCTGGTCTCTAGCCATAACTACCCTCCTAGGGTAATCTCTAATACAGTGCTCCATCGACCTGCAAGCAATACTGGCACCAATCACCCTCTAATAGTCACCAGGATGCCTACAGTTACAATGCTTGCATAACGACATCATAGCACGTCCCTAATCACCTATGTCAGTTACAACTCTTACGGTTTGTCTAACCGGACCTGGCCTACAGCAACACGTCATCCAGAACTCCCAAAACGACCTCTCTTGGCCTTCTGGCTAGATCCACTAGCAGATTCAAAAAACCTCTTAACAGTCCCAGCAGTAACAGCTTGGGCTCCTCACCCAAAGTCTCTTCTAAAGCTCGGGCCTTCTCAACCAACTCATCAAAGACCTCAGAAGATTGCGCTACTAGATAAAACTTAATATCCCGGTTCAGTCCAAACTTGAACCTCTTACAACGACTAGCCTCTTAAGCCACCAACTCAAGCGCATACTGGCTCAGACACACGAACTCTGCATTGTACTTGTCTACAGACAGAGTACCCTAGACCAAATCCATGAACTCGCATCTCTTCCCCTCCAGATATTACTCTTCCATGAACTTCTTTCGGAAAGACGCTGGGAAAAAGTCCCAATCCACTCTCTCGGGTGTAGTGACACGCTTGACTGTCACCAACCAGTGATGAGCCTCACCATCTAGCAATGACACAGTGCACCCAAGCTTATCATCGTCAGAACAACCCATCTAACCAAGGATACGAGTAACTCCCTCCAACCAATACTCTGCACAAGTAGGGTCTCCACCCCTAACTCCTTAAAACTCTTTACCACCTAGAGCTCGCAGGCGCTCTAGTGGTAATCCTTGGCGAACAAGAGCAGCCTTGGCACCAGCAATACACAGCAACGCCCCAATCATCTCAGACATCAAGTGCTCAACTCGATCCAGATGAGCATTTTCACGCGGCCGCGTCGGTGCATCTCCAGGCGGTGACAATGGTACATCCTCATATGGCTGCGGTGGTGCCGACAATGCATCATGACTACCTCGTCCTAGTCGCGGAGGCATAACGTAGATTGAATACTAAAGCAAAAAGTAGGGAAAATGTACCTGGAGTGAGTAGCAACAAGTGATCTAAGGCTTAACTAAATATAATTTCATATAGGGCACTGTGTTCCCGGTTCCTACCCTAGAAGACAGTTTATAAAACAAAGAACATGCAAGGGTAAAATAGACAATTTTAAGCAATATTATTAGGTAGGCTAGGTTTCGGGGTCACAAAACCTGTGACTTTTAATGTTTAACAAACCTGATTCTGATACAACCAAATGTGACACCCCAAACTCAACTAGAATGGACTAACCCGAATTCGAAGTGACACATTAGCCACCAAAGTGACTCTCTAGCACAAAACACACCGCAACCTTATAACACCTCAATTTTAACTAATAACTGTCTAATATTTATTGCAGAAGCGATTTGTGAACTATTTTAAAACCATTTTTAAGGATTTAACCTAAAGGTATTTTAGTCATTTTACTAATTAAAACTAAATGATCTCGATTTTAATTCTAAATTATTACCAACTTCGTTTTAATCAATTTTGGGAAACCCTTAAAATTCATTTTAGTTAACCATTTTCTTTAATTCATTTACTAATTAAGGCTATATTAGCTAAGTTTTACTACTTTAATCATATATATACAATTTTAATTAATCTATTTACAGCTAATAAACAACATTTATTCATAATTTAAACATTCAAAATCATGCTTAACAAACAACAATTAAATCATACAATGGACTTGCCTTAGCCACAAAGCTATCCACTCCTTGACAAGCTACAATTAAAATGTATTAGTGAAAAATTCATGCTTCAATCACCATGTTTTCAATCACCATGATATCACTTAGCAACATACCATAATCCACACAACATTTAACCATAAAATCAATCATTAAAAAAAAAATAAGTATAACATCTAAAATTAAAATTCAAATAAAAGTCTCAAATGTCCATTACAAGTATAACAAAATATCCCAATTGAGTCCACAATGCCCTATAATGTTTCTAAAGAAGAGTCCTTAATCTATACTACCAAAAAGCCTTAGAGTTGGACCAGCCTTGCCCTTGCTCCTCAACTCCCCACAGCCAGAAAAAAAAACTTTGCACAAAGCTGTAAGGGTGTGAGCTGAAAAAGCTTAGTTGACTGGCCATAAATTCAATAAGTAAATCACAAACATACATAAACTAAGGAAAATCATGTATCAAATTTCGAGTATATGAATCATAGTTTCAATTATATTTTCATGCTCAATTATAACATTCAATGGACTGAAATTTCCAGCAACAATGCAACATCATAACATCATAATTCCATATATTATTCCATGAGTAAAAAACACATTTATTATGCCATATGAAAACATAATTTAATTAACAAACAAACACTTATATTGGCAATTGACATCCATGGAAAAATATAAACATGTGATTATGCATTGGATAAATAGATCTCTGATCTCCCAAATATCAAATACAATACTCCAGTTGTGTGGGGCGTAGCCACACACTCCCTTATATCGCCTCGAAATCGTCAATAATTGAGTGGAGAAAAAGGCTCAACACTCCCTTACCCACTCCAACAAAATCAATACTCCTAGAGCCATATGCTCACAAATAACACATATAGTGGTGAGTACTCACTAATCCTATGGCATGCCATCTATATCCAATGGATCCACCATGCAATGTTGCCAATATAACCAATCATACAGGGCATAAAACTTATATTTAAGCACTTAATTCATGATATAAAAATTCAATTTAAATCATGTCACTTAGCAATTTTAGTACCAACATAGATAAGCACAATAAGTGTCTTTGTCCATGGATCTAAAACCAATCATAAATCCATCATCAAGTGCTCTAATATACAGTAATCCATGCTCCAATTATTATTGAATACAATCCAAATCAGTCATACCAAACACACAATTGACAATTTCCATAAATCATTTACAAATATGCTTATATAAAATTAAGATCAATTTTAATAATCTAAACCATTTGAGATACAATTGAATCATTAGAAACACAATTCAAAACCTCAATTTAGAATGTAAATAGGCATGTTTACCAATTGCTTTTAAAACCACCTACCTTCACACTTTGCTTCTCAAGCCAAAATGTAGCAAGTAGCTGTGTTTGGACCTCGATTCTGATTAACAATGGCCTCTCCTCGTTGTGAAGCTTAAACAAATATAAAAATACATGTTACAAGCTATCATAACAACAAGAAAATCGAAAAAAATCATGAACTACACGGATCTAAAATGCCTCCCCAATCTACCTTATCGAAAACTCACGGTATAGCCAAAACACAAATTTCAACCCCTAAATGACCTTCTCTGCACCAAAAATAATTTCTAAACATCATTTCTAATCTATAAACACAAAAACTAAGCATCAATTTCATCAAACAAACCGTTTCATAATTTCCCGGAAAATCAACTTATGTTCAGAGTTAAAAACGGATTTGTCAAAATTGATCAATCAAACGAGTTTAATCTTTTATTTTTTGATAAAAAAACCTCTAAATAAACATGATTTGAGTTTAGGTATCTATTTAAACTTGGATTCCAACTCAAAACCATGAATTCACCATTAAAGAATCTCATGTTCAAGAGAGAAGAGATCAAGATTTGAAAAGTCATTTTAATCGATTTAAATAAAAAATAATGATTAAAAATAACTTTAAAATGAATTTAGAGTTGAGAAATTACCTTCAATCGATCTAGAATTATCAATATTGAAGATTGGATCAAGATCTTTAAAGAACTCCAAGTTCTTTCCTAACTTTGAAAATATTTCCTAGAGAATTTTGAGAGAATGTGGACTTCAAAAATGAAAAAGAAAAAAAAAAACAGAGAAAACGCATAGAAATCAGGTGAAAATTGTGTGAAGTGAGGGGGTTGCAGTGTTTTTGAGCTAAAGAACCCCCATATGATTTTAAAAAATTGGGAAAATTGCCATCAGGCCACTCCCACTCAGAGGTGTGCATGGCCCGAGCCGGGCCGGGCCCAAAAATTTTTGGCCCAATTGGTAGGCCTAAGACCGGCCCGGCCCAAAATATGGGCTTGAAAATTTGTCTAAGCCTGGCCCGCTTTAAAATTGGTAGGCCCGAGCCTGACCCGACTAGTATAATTTTTTTATTAAAAAATAAAATATAATAAATTCAATACATTTTAAAAAATAAAAATAAAAATAAAAATAAATAAAAAATAAAAAATATAATAAATCAAATAAAAAAATACATTTAAAAATAAATCAAATACAATTAAAATATAACAAATAAAATATTTGGTAAAAATACTGACTGGGCCAAAAAATCATACCCGATGCCCGGCCCGTTTTCTAAACGGACCTTGTTTTTTTGCCCAAACCCATTTTTCAGGTCTATATTTTTATATAATCCCTCCCACATTTTAGGCAGGCCATCAGGCCCGGCCCATGCACACCTCTACTCCCACAATTCCTTTGTTTTACAAAGTAATTCTTTCCCTCTAAAATTCTGAAAATATGGGTAATTTTCCATAAAACCACTCAAACATTTCCCTTATTTTGCAAAATGGTCCTATTTAATTAATATTTTAAATTCTCTCAATTAAACCCCATTTTAATTTATTTTCAATTCTAATTTGACCCAAAAAAATTTTTCCTAAAAATTATTTAAAACCATAAAATTAATTTTTCTAAAAATATTTTTATTTTCCGGAATATTATTTCCCAATTTTTTTAAATGAAATTAAGCTAACCAAACTAAGAGAAAAATTACAAATAACCCCGATTAACTACTAATTTTTTACTCGAAATTTGGTAAACTTAACCGAAACTACTAGACCTATTTTTAGAGCCTTACAATGCCCAAAATGAAAATACACATCGCTCATATTGAAAATACCTAAAATCAAAATAAACATATTTTTGAATTTCAGGCAAAAAAAAAACCTAATAGGAAATTATTAGAAAAAAATACAAATTAGAAAGAAAGATGAAAAAGGAATAAGAAGAGCAAATTACCCAATTGTGGCGGTAGATTTTGTCTCCAACTTTGTTACTCATTGTAATATGTGATGGGTGTCGAAACCACAAAAAATAATTCCTACAAAATAACTCTAAATAGTAGTAAATATTCCTCATTGCACCTTTCTGCTTTAACTTATGATTAGAATTTATGTCGTTTCGATAATCATGGCAATAGTTGTGCCTACGACTCCAAACGGACCTGTTGAAAAATAAACAAATAAATCAGGAGAGTTTTGAAATGTTTAGAAATTAAATAATTAAAACAACATAAATAAATAATTAAATAAATTTGAAATTAAATTTGGATTTGTAATCAGAGATATCAGCCCTAGACTCGGTGGATTCTGGATTTTGAATCGATCCTCGAAAACTAATTTTCTCCTCCAAACAATAAGTTGGTTATAGCAATTAAGAACGCCCTAATCGCCAATTCTTCCTCTCGTAACTGGTCCTTGTATGACCTGCAAACCAACCATTACCGATTATCTAACCGAGATACACGCGTTCTCGATTCAAAATTTTGGCAGCCTTACATTCTGAAGAACCCAACTCGGACTAACAGACTCTACCGCGCTAGACGTTTAAACCTAATCACTTCTCCCTTGATTTGTTCTCGGAGATTTGAATACAGCACGGCCGACTCATTTCCCCAACTGTCCTCAAACAAGACTCCAACCCAACGCATTTTTTGACTTGAAATCGAGTTAACTTTAAGGGATGAGTTGTCAATCTTGATACTTAGAAAAAATGTGAATACCGATTGGAAGGATTTTAGTACGGATACGTATCTCACGATTCTTGACCGAACAGAATACCAGCCTAAAGCTAAGTTGGAATTTAGTGAAGTATAGATTTAATCATGCTTTGATTGGCTATGGAGTGGATTTGAATGAAAATGGTGGAGGTTGGGAAGGGAAAGGACTTGGAAAACAATTAAACAAATTTTGCAAAAACAAGGGAATGGAAATGAAAGTAGCACTATGCTACTGACGCATCAAATTGGAAGGAAAAGGTAATTCTTATTTAATTCCAAATGAATTCAAGTGTGTCCTTTCAAGCTTTATTTATATACATATGACTTACTAAATTTGGCTTGATCATCCAATACATAATTAAAATTAAATAAAAATAAAATCAAATTTTTTTTTTAATTTTGAATTTTACAAAGTCAAAAAAATTTGATGAGTTCTTGACTATTTCCAGGTTTTTTATTCAGTCCCACTTTATTGACTGTGCTGCAAATTGGTCTTTTTCTGCTTGTTTTTAACTCATAGCATCCCAATTGCATCCCTGACAAGATTAAAACATAAAATCACTAATTTAGTAGGGACCAATTCAAGAACTAACCGAATTGAACGTAAAAAATAATGTAAATTTAACACGTTATCAATAAGAGTGTATGACCCAATTTTATCTCAACCAGAGCCCAGTGTCAATTAACCATAAAACAAAACAAAGTCCAAATGTCCATTAAAAAAACAATCCATTTTTAACAAAGCCCAAACCCAAAATTTTGGCCCGAATCACCAGACCCAAAACAGAAAACAAAAAACCCTAGCTATGAGTGGCGCCACAACCCCCGCAACAGCCTCTGCGTCATGCGCACCCCCACCACTGAGCCACGTCCGCCATGCCCAAGTGAAGAGTCCCTCTCCATCACGAACCTACAAAATAGGAATATCAAGTGTAAAGAAAAGGCTATAAAAGCCAAATAAAAATAATGTAAGAGGGATTTTTTTTAGATATATATACTAATATACGGAATATGCATTGAAAAATACACAAAATCCATACGAAGAATACAGAATACAAATCGTCAAAGGTTTATCTTTTCCTTCTTTTCGACTTTTCTTTTTTTTTATGAATATTTTCGTATTTTTTATTTTATTTACTATATATCTGTAAAATAATATTTAAAAAGAAAGAAAGAAAACGTGCCTTTTTTGGATTTCAAAGCGGCCGGTGATTTGCCAATGATGGTGGTCTCATATGGTGGTTTGCGTCGGGGACCTTGGCCGGATGAGGGAGAGTTGAGAGGGAAAAAGAGAGTTTTTCTTTGAAAGAAGGAAGAAAATAAAGGTTTTTAGAAAATTTTTAGCTTTTATTGCCAAACCAAACGGTGTCGTTTTGAGCATTGAGGTCAGAGGCCAAAACGAAGTCGTTTTGGGCTCTGACCCGCGACCCGACCTGCTCTAGCAAGAGAATCCGCGTGTTTTTAAGAAGGGGCTAATTACGCATTTAGCCCCTCCATTTTTTTAAAGTTCCCAAGCAGTTTTTATTTTATTTACGATTTGGCCCAAAAGTTCTCTCCTCGTTTCAACTTGGTCCTCAGTCGAACGTTGCATTTCAGAGGGTGGGATTTATTTCCATTTTGGTCCCTCTATGTTGCGGGCGTGTTGCAAGTGACGCCTTTATCTTCTTTTACTTTAAATTTGGCCCAAAGCTTCTGTTTTTGTTTGAATTTAGTTCCTTTTTTATTTTTTTTTCTATTTTATCATTAAATCAATCATTTTTAGATATTTTTGAGTATCACTATTTTTATATGTATATTATTTTAACTATATTCTTTCTAGTATATTTACTATTATTGTATTTTTCGAAACCATTTTTTTGTTTGGAAAACGGGCCGACTTTAAAAAGAAAAACAGAGTAGCCACCAATCTTTTTTTGAAGTGCGATTGGGCCACTTTTTGAAAACGTTTTGGTCTACGAATTTTAAGAAAACGGGTTCGGGAGTCGGTTATGCACGAGGAAGGATTAGCACCCTCGCAACGCCCAAAATTGGTACCGTATTGATTGATTAATGTCCTTAATATTGAAAATTAGAAAAGATTTTAAAATATGGATCATTTGGAAAATGTTTAGGTAATTCGAATTGGATATCGAAATTCTCTTGTTCTGAAAGGATGAAATATCACATCCAGCACGTTAGGATACGATGTTTCAAACCTTTGACACCAAGATCATTTCATGATTTCCAAAATTCATGCATTGTCATTTTAAGAAGGGTATTTCATCACTTGGCCAAATGAAAGAACCGAAACCCAACACATTAGGGCACGATCCTTCAAATTTCCAAACATGAAATATTGCCTTATTTTTAAAGTTGAGACAACATGATCAAAATTTTAAAAGGATATTTAGTCCTTTGGACGAGCGAAAAATTAAAACCCAGCACGTTAGGGCACAATTTCTCAAAACTTTCAAGCACAAAATATTGCCTTGCTTTAAATTTAAAAAAACGGACAGTCTCAAAGGATATTCAATGATTTGGTCAGAAAGAAATCGAAACCCAACACGTTAGGGCACGGTTCCTTGAATTTCCAAAACATGAGGCGTTGCCTTGTTTTAGAAAACCTTTTTATGAGTTTTGAAAAAAGTGGTAAAAGAAAAACAAAATAAACGATAGCATTAATACTAAAGAAAATGACAAATAATAATAAAAGTAATAGGAATGCTAACAAAATAGTCACAAAAGTATAAGAAACAATGATAATAATAATATTAGTAACAGTAGTAAAACATATAAAAATAATAATAATGGAAATGGTAATACCAACATTGTTAATAAAAATAAAGATGATAATAATAATACATATAATTATAGAAATAATAATATGTATAATAAAATAATCATGATAGTAGTAAAATAATAAGAACAACAATAGTCGTGATAACATAAGCAAATAAAATAATAGTAATAGTGGTGATAGTAATAATACATAGGAATATAATAATAATAGGAAAATAATTAAAATGAAAAATATAATGGTAATAACATTAAAATAATAGTATTAATGAAATAAAATTATAGTAATAATACACATATAAAAAGTGGTAAATAAAAAAACTTAAAAATAATTAATTTTATCGGTAACATAGCAAAATAGTCGAAAAAGGACTAAATTGAATTAAAATCAGAATATTTGGGCCAAATTTAAAATAAAAATGGAATAGGGCAAAATTACAATACGCGCGCAACCTGGGGGTCCAAAACAGAAATTAACCCCACCCCTGAAACGGTGCATTTGAAAGTGGGCTAAATTGAAACGGGGAAAAAAGTTACGGGCAAAATCGGAAAGGAAAAAAATCTATTTGAAAAAATTGGGAAAAGCGGAGGGGCTAAACGCACAATTAGCCCCTCCCTCAGAAACACGCTGATCTTCCCCCTCCACGGGTCAGGTCACGGGTCGGCCTCTCAAAGCAAGCACTGCTTTTGGTGCTGGGAGGCCGAATGAAACAAGCATTGCTTTAGTATACCATATAAAAGCTTTTTTTTTTTAAAAAAGTTTTCCATTTCTCTCATTTCAGCCAAACAAAAACTGGGAAAGAAGCTCTCCCCCTCCCCCTTGGTGCGATTACCGGCCATTGGTCCGGCCAACCTCATGCCATGAAGCCATGGTGGCATGTAATCCCAAAAAGGGTAAAAATTTCTCTTTTCTTCTATACTTTAATGCCTTGATATATATATATATATATATATATATATATATACTGTAGTTCTTTTAAAATGTAAAAATAAATAAAAATGAAAGTATTTAATTTCAAATGAAAAGAAATAGGAAAACAAGGGAAAAAATAAAATAAAATAAACCTCTACTAAGTTCTTTCTCTGACTTCGTAGCGATTTCTTTTTGATATTCAGTGTGTTTATACAAAATAACTCTATATTCTTTCTTCTCCACAAAAAAAAAAAATGAAAAATCCCCCCGATTATAAATTTACTTTGGGTTTTGATAGCCTTCTATTTACAACCGTTTTCCTCCTATTCTGTAGATACGTGCTAGAGGCATGCACGATACGGAGTGTGTATGAGACGTGCGGTGTTAGGGCTCAAAGATGGCGTGTACGAGCGTGGGACTTGAAGTTGCTGGCGGTGGCTAGGGTTTCCAAAACCCTGATTTCTGTTTAGGTAGTATTGGGTTTGGGCTGTTAACTCTTGGGCCTAGCTATTTGGGCTTATTTGTAAAATAATGGACTTTTTTTTAATTTTGGGACTTTTATTTTTTTTGTTTTGGGCCCTGAATTTTAAAATTGGGCCTGTTGGGGGTGAAAAATTAGGTCATACAGTTGCCCCTCTTTGTTTGTTGTCGTGTAACGGGAATGAAGCAAAGATGAAAGAGCCAATTTTGCCCCATCTTGCCGAGTCTTGATTTCTTGGAGCTTTTTCTATTCAAGTAGCTCCACTTTAACCCACTGCATTTTTAGGGGTATAGGAATTTTGTCTCGATTTGCCCCACTACTACTCAGTGGAGATACTCAGCCCGTTACCCTATTGCTTAGGGAGCTAAAGCTCTGTAATTTTCAGCCTGTTACCCTACTGCTTAGGGGTTAAAGCTCTATCTTCGATCTGTCACCCTACTGCTTAGGGAATTAAGATCTATAATTTTCAATTTGCTTCCTTACTATCTTCAGGAAGACTTGATTCTTCAGTTTGATCCACTGGGGAACAAAATCTGAAATTTTTAATTCTTCAGTTTGCTCCACTAGGGAACAAAATCTGAAATTTTCAATTCTTCAGTTTGCTCCACTAGCATTTCTAAGGAACAAAATCTGAACTTTTCAATTCTTTAGTTTGCTTCACTAGGGAACAAAATCTGAAATTTTCAATTCTTCAGTTTTCTCTACTACCATTTCTTGGGAACAAAATATGAAATTTTCAATTTGCTTCCTTACTATCTTCAAGAAGACTTCATTCTTTAGTTTGATCTACTTGGGAACAAAATCTGAAATTTTCAATTCTTCAGTTTGCTCCACTAGGGAACAAAATCTGAAATTTTCAATTTGCTTCCTTACTATCTTCAGGAAGACTTTATTCTTCAGTTTGATCCTCTTGGGAACAAAATCTGAAATTTTCAAATTGCTTCCTTACTATCTTCAGGAAGACTTCATTCTTCAGTTTGATCCTCTGGGGAACAAAATCTGAAATTTTCAATTTGCTTCCTTACTATCTTCAGGAAGACTTCATTCTTTAGTTTAATCCTCTTGGGAACAAAATCTGAAATTTTCAATTCTTCAGTTTGCTCCACTAGCATTTCTAGGGAACAAAATCTGAAATTTTCAATTCTTCAGTTTGCTCTACTAGCATTTCTAGGGAACAAGATCTAAAATTTTCAATTTGCTTCCTTACTATCTTCAGGAAGACTTCATTCTTTGGTTTGATCCTCTTGGGAACAAAATCTGAAATTTTCAATTCTTCAGTTTGCTCCACTAGGGAACGACATCTGAAATTTTCAATTCTTCAGTTTGCTCCACTAGCATTTCTAGGGAACAAGATCTGAAATTTTCAATTCTTCAGTTTGCTCCATTAGGGAACAAAATCTGAAATTTTCAATTCTTCAGTTTGCTCCACTAGAGAACAAAATCAAATTTTCAATTCTTGATTTGCTCCACTAGCATTTCTAGGGAACAAGATCTCAAATTTTTAATTCTTGATTTGCTCCATTAGGGAACAAAATCTAAAATTTCCAATTCTTCAGTTTGCTCCACTAGAGAACAAAATCTAAAATTTTCAATTCTTCAGTTTGCTCCACTAGCATTTCTAGGGAACAAGATTTGAAATTTTCAATTCTTCAGTTTGCTCCATTAGAGAACAAAATCTGAAATTTCCAATTTGATACACCATCCTCTGGAGGACCTGACCTGTATATTTGAATGCATTATGAATGACTTTTTGCATGAATGCAGAGTGTCATGAGAATGATGATCAGGATGCATGATCAAAATGAATCTGATGCTCCTAACTAAATGATTTTAAGAATGAAATTTGCATGAATGCAGGATGTTATGAGGATGATTTCCTACTCTTCTCTTTTTGGTTTGAAAAATGATTAGGACACCATGATCGAAATGAATCAAATGCTCCTAATTGGAGATGTGAAAATGGTCCCTATGGGTTGTCATTGTTTATAATTCATCAAGGTTCTATCTCTGATGTACTACCATGTTTTTTTTATTCAACTAATACCTTTGATAGAAGACCTAGGGAAACAAATGTTTTCTGCTCAGCAAGCTTGCCCCGCTGTAATTTCAAAGTCCCTTCCCTTGAACTTTAGGACATACAATTTGTTCATCCCACTGTAACTTCAGGGGAACAACATTTGGTTCCTTCCATCCTTCTATTACCATTCGGAGGTATGGAAATTGTATCACTTACAATCAATTTGATCCATTACACCATTCCCCGAGTGTAATGACCAAGATGTATGCATCTGAAATGAATGCAAGGTATCCTAAAATGATACCCTTTACATTTGAATTGACCTTGTTCTTCATTTGTTGATATGGTATCACCAACGAAGTTGTCTTATCCAATAAGAATCTGAAGAGATGATCATTTTTCAATGTTTCCAGCCCTAAGGCTTGGTGAGTTCCGAACAATAGTCATGTTTCAGATTTCTCATATTATTTAGAAGCTTTCTAGAGTAATATGCAAAACTCCTTTTATGAAAGTGTTATTATTCCATAGATCACCATTTCAATATAAATGCTTGAAAAAAGGTCAAAAAAACGGACGAGAAAGACATTAGCCAAGAGCATAACTCAGAAAAATAATTTAATCAAGGATAACCCAGGTAATAAAAGAAGATTGATTTGGGTGTATTTTGAAAAGAATAAAGCAATCAAAAGATAACCAATTCAAAAATGGGTAAGATAGTAGCTAGGTGCCTCAGATATCGCAGCTTGAGCTTCTTTGTTCGAACTTCTTGAGGGCCATTTTAAACTCAAAATGTGTTTAGGGGATCCGGAGTGCTTTGTCGATGCCCCAAGACATAACATACTTCCTCATTGCTAATTCAGACGTAGCAAGACTACTGTATGCCCCACTTTTTAGTCAAAATTTGAGCCGCCCTTTTCGGGTTTTCAACTCAAAGCCCCTTTGGTCTCAAAGCGCCCTTTGCGGTTTTTCACATTGGCCTCTCCTTTTTCTTTTCTTTTTTTTCTTTTTTTTTTGATTCTTTGATTTTTTTTTTTTTTTTTATTTTTTATTTTTTGAGGTGCCCTTTACGGGTTTTCACATTGGTCTTTCCTCTTTCAGGTAAAATATCTCTTTACTAAACCTAAATTCACTGGATTAGGCAAGTTTTTGCCATTCGTCTCGGCCAATATCAATGCTCCTCCAGAATAGGCCTTTTTCAACATAAAGTATTTTCTAGTTCGGAATATTCTTTCCTCCAAAATCCTTTTGTAGAAGAAAAATCATTTTCAACATCAGGTTCCTTCGTGGGATTCCCTAAGATGAATTTCTCTAAGCTCATATCATCTGGCCATGATAAATGACTTGTAACCCCTTCTTCAATTGGGTTCAATTGACAAAACCGTTTCTATTCCGATGGGAAATGAGTTGCCCCAGCAAAGGTCCTGGCCGACGTTCAGAAGGTAACGGTAGCTTCCTATGCCAGTCCTTACAAGTCTAACTCAACCCCTTTTTTTACAACTTTTGCTATACTTGATACACTGTCTGATCCTTAGACAAACTGTAGACTTTGTCTTTGTACAGTTATTTAAACGTGATCCTTTATGGCATTTTGCTAGTATCTTGATCCTTTTTTTTTTGGCAAATTTGATGACTTCGACCTTGTAATATTGGCATATGAAGCTACCCTCTTAGCGAAGTAGACGATTACCATAACGGTGAATCGATGTTAACTAAAAGTGTTTGAAAAGATTGACCCCATCACAACTATTCCCCACATATGGAAAGTTTATGAAGAATTGGAAAAAGTACATGAATCTCGTCTCCTTCAATACGGCATAGCTGATACCATCCCTTTTTATGTAGATTAGCAGTACCCGATCCTTATGTTAAGCCCGCGTCTTAGTAGCCCAGGCATGTTCTGATATGATCGTGCAAAAACATCTTTGAATAATCCCATGACGTCTTGCATTATTTCTATGGTGAGCTGGGCTTCAATCTTCACCCCTTTTCTAGGCTCGCAATATCCAATGACCCTTTGTAGAGTAAGGTCTGTTTTTCATCTTGTTTCGCCATTCTTAACAAATTAGAATATATGTTACAATCTCTGTCATCTTCATAGTCCTTAGATCCCCTATACCCATATCTCATTCAAAAAGGGAGTTAGTAACAACGTCGCTCATGTCGTTGATATCTAGGCACCTAGGTACAAAGGTAAGAAATCTAAAAAATGAATGATTCTAAGGATAATTATTGGTATGGTCATGAAAGAATATTAAAAAAAAAACAAAAGAATGTACATTATGAAATGTAAAGAATGAAAGAATATGTATTCAAAAAAATGCATTTTATTGAAATGATAATTCTGGACATAAGCCTATTTCACAAAAGAGTTCTTATTGCCTCTAGGCCTAAGGCAACAAACATGTTTTGCACATTACTATACATCAGTTCTAAAAATACAGGGACTCCTTCAACAGTCTCATTATTCAAAACACTTCCAAGTGCACAAGGGCTGGGAAACTTCATTCTCTTTAAGGAGTCGCAACTTTCTTCTCTCTTCCTTCAATTATCACATTCACTACCTCATTAAAGTGATCAGGTTTTGATGGATCGTTGAACTTCACAACTCCCATTTTAATAAACCTTTCGACCAACTTTTTAAACGCAGTACAGTTTTCAATGTAATGCCCTGGTATTCCCGCATGGTAATCACATTTAGCGTTTGAGTCATACCATTTAGGATGTGGGGGTTGTAACGGCTTTAGATAAAATGGAGACACCATATGCGTGTCAAATAAACTTTGATATAGCTCCTTATACGTCATCGGGATTGACGTAAATTGGAGCTTTTCAGAGTTTTGCCTTGGAGAGACCTGATCATTGGTAGTAACCGTCCTTGGTTGGTTCATTGTAATTGGCTCCGAATGGATCTTGTTATACCTATCGGTATTATTTACCTTCTTTTCTTTCCTCCTCAGGGTCTTTGAGGTCCATCATCCTCTTTTTCTTGTTTCTACCAGCACAACCGGTTTGGCTTGATCATTATTCAAGTCAGAATCTGAACCCATTGGGAACTTCAACAAGGCTGAAGTATCATCTTGACATCGGGGTTCAATAATGACGGGTCCCCCATGCGAATGCGTATCTAGTTGAGTCGAGACACCTTTTGGGGAATAAACGATGCCCTCCTCATCATCCATGTTGTTGATTACTGGCCTCTCATTTTTCTAATTCCTCCAACTAGTAACTGGGTTAGCTGGCCTATGATATTCCTTTGCCGTATTTCTTGTTAAATTTCAGTGAATTGTCCCTGCATCTATATTTGCATTTTCTCTATTCTTTTCAATCTTTATTCCATTTTTCCAGGTCAACTGAAACATTTTACCTAATTAGGGTCTTTTTGTAAAAGTTTAATACAAATGATGCAATGTAATGCAAATGCATGAATGCAAAAAAGAGAGACGTTGACTCTGAATTCAGTTACATTAGAAAAACTTTACTAGAAAATATATTTCTTTACACAAAACAGATCGCATACACGGCTTTGTCCCCATAGTCCAAGTGAAAACATCAATCTCCTTCTTCGCAAAAGTCAAATCTTGCAAACTTTTAATAGATGCCTCATCTAGCTCCTTTTGTTTAACCTGGACCGCGACTCCTGTTCACTTGTTAGTCTCTTCAAGAAAGCCGGTATGTGGTAATTCTTGAATAGTCTTTGTCAACTTGAATCCTTGGGTGATAAGGTCTTGTATTCTTTCACGGACTATCAGTCTTCTCTCGTTGTGTTCACTTGGACTATATTCGGACGACCGTATTATAATCCACTTTATCAAAAATCCATTTTCTTATGACCAACTTTTCTATCTAGCAATCGAATTTGAAATCAACACCTCTTTTTTATGATGTGAATGCAATGTAATAAAAAAAAAGAGAACACGTTAGCATAAGAGAAATAAATAACATAGAACACCTATCAGGGTGACCATTAGGGTTTGACATGGTTCTACCTAGGGTAGGCCCTTAGGTTTTCTACATGTGGTTTAGCTCTAAAGCAAGGGTACCTGAACCAGCAGATTCCTCGATCCTCACCCATTATAGGCTCATACGGACCGAGTTCAGTTCAGGGGAATACATTTCCCTATGGCTGCACGGAGGTGAAAACCTCACGAAGACATAGGTACGGATGTATCCCGAAAGCGATCCACTATCCTGCACGGAGGTGAAAACCTCACGAAGGAGTAGCTTCTCACTCTCACTTAAAGGTGTGACCAACGGTCATGCAATTATGATGCAAATGTATCCTAGACACTTAAAACGTAGAAAAACATACGTGATGGAAAAACAAAGTCCAAACCAAATTTTAATTTTCAATAAAAGGACATTAACCAATCAATTCTACGGCTTGACTCTCTTATTGGTCCCCAGTGGAGTCGCCAAGCTGTCGAAACCATTTTTTTGTTTGGAAAATAGGCTAACTTTAAAAAGAAAAACGGAGTCGCCACCAACCTTTTTTTGAAGTGCGATTGGGCCACTTTTTGAAAACGTTTTGGTCTACAAATTTTAAAAAATAGGTTTGGGAGTCAGTTACACACGAGGAAGGATTAACACCTTCACAACGCCCAAAATTGGTACCGTATTGATTGATTAATGTCCTTAATATCGAAAATTAGAAAAGATTTTAAAATATGGATCATTTGGAAAATGTTTAGGTAATTCGAATTGGATATCGAAATTCTCTTGTTTTGAAAGGATGAAATATCACATCCAGCACGTTAGGATACGATGTTTCAAACCTTTGACACCAAGATCATTTCATGATTTCCAAAATTCATGCATTGTCATTTTAAGAAGGGTATTTCATGACTTGGCCAAATGAAAAAACCGAAACCCAGCACGTTAGGGCACGATCCCTCAAATTTCCAAACATGAAATATTGCCTTATTTTTAAAGTTGAGACAACACGATCAAAATTTTAAAAGGATATTTAGTCCTTTGCACGAGCGAAAAATTAAAACCCAGCACATTAGGGCACAATTTCTCAAAACTTCCAAGCACAAAATATTGCCTTGCTTTAAATTTAAAAAAACGGACAGTCTCAAAGGATATTCAATGATTTGGTTAGACAGAAACCGAAACCCAGCATGTTAGGGCACGATTCCTTGAATTTCTAAAACATGAGGCGTTGCCTTGTTTTAAAAAACCTTTTTATGAGTTTTGAAAAAACGTGGTAAAAGAAAAAACAGAATAAACGATAGCATTAATACTAAAGAAAATGACAAATAATAATAAAAGTAATAGGAATGCTAACAAAATAGTCACAAAAATATAAGAAACAATGATAATAATAATACTAGTAACGGTAGTAAAACATATAAAAATAATAATAATGGAAATGGTAATACCAACATTGTTAATAAAAATAAAGATGACAATAATAATACATATAATTATAGAAATAATAATACGTATAATAAAATAATCATGATAGTAGTAAAATAATAAGAACAACAATAGTCGTGATAACATAAGCAAATAAAATAATGGTAATAGTGGTGATAGTAATAATACATAGGAATATAATAATAATAGGAAAATAATTAAAAATGAAAAATATAGTGGTAATAACATTAAAATAATAGTATTAATGAAATAAAATTATAGTAATAATACACATATAAAAAAGTGGTAAATAAAAAAACTTAAAAATAATTAATTTTATCGGTAAAATAGCAAAATAGTCAAAAAGGACTAAATTGAATTAAAATCAGAATATTTGGGCCAAATTTAAAATAAAAAATGGAATAGGGTGAAATTACAATGTGCGCACAACACTGGGGGTCCAAAGCAAATTAACCCTCCCAAAGCAGTGCATTTGAAAGTGGGCTAAATTGAAGCAGGGAAAAAGTTACTGCAAAATCGAAAGGAAAAAAAATGCTTTGAAAAATAGGAAAAGCGGAAGGGATAAACGCACAGTTGGCCCCTCCCTTAGAAACACGCGGATCTTCCCCCTCCACGGGTCGGGTCACGGGTCGGCCTCTCAAAACGGAACCGTTTTGGTGCCTAGGGAGGCCGAATGAAACGGCGTCGTTTAGTATACCATATAAAAGCCTTTTTTTTTTTAAAAAGTTTTCCATTTCTCTCATTTCAGCCAAAAAAAACTGGGAAAGAAGCTGTCCCCCTCCCCCTTGGTGCTATTACCGGCCATTGGTTCGGCCAACCTCTGTCATCGGTGCCATTTATCATGCAAACACATGCATGTGATGGCTAGAATCCCAAAAAAGGGTAAAAATTTCTCCTTTTCTTCTATACTTTAATGCCTTGATATATATATATATATATATATATATATATACTGTAGTTCTTTTAAAACAGAAAAAATAAATAAAAAACGGAAGTATTTAATTTCGAATGAAAAGTAATAGGAAAACAAGGGAAAAAATAAAATAAAATAAACCTCTAATAAGTTCTCTCTCTGACTTCGTAGCGATTTCTTTTTGATATTCAGTGTGTTTATACAAAATAACTCTATATTCTCTCTTCTCCACAAAAAAAAACTCGAAAAATCCCCCCGATTACAAATTTGCTTTGGCTTTTTATAGCCTTCTATTTACAACCATTTTCCTCCTATTTTGTAGATACGTGCTAGAGGCATGCACGATACGGAGTGTGTATGACACGTGCGGTGTTGGGGCTCAAAGATGGCGTGTACGAGCGTGGGACTCGGAGTTGCTGGCGGCGCAGAACAGTGGCTAGGGTTTTCAAAACCCTGATTTTCGTTTAGGTAGTATTGGGTTTGGGCTGTTAACTTTTGGGCATAGCTATTTGGGCTTATTTGTAAAATAATGGACTATTTTTTTAATTTTGGGACTATTATTTTTTTTGGTTTGGGCCCTGAATTTTAAAATTGGGCCTATTAGGGGTGAAAAATTAGGTCATACAGTATTATTTTGTTTACTTTAATTTTTTTATTTTACATTATCATTATGTCTATATTTTATTAAACTATACCTCTATTTTACATATATTATTATTATCATTATTATTAAAATCATTTTCATTATATTCTATTATATATGTATTACATCTTTTTTCCTCCATATAATTATTATTACTATTTATACTTTTATATTACTAACATTACTATTACCATATCTTTTGATTTTATAATTATTATATTCGTTAGAATTATTATCATCTTTTTATTCGTTATTATTTATATATATTATTATAATTATATTTATTATTCTCATTATTATTATCTCTATTATTATTAACATCTTTTTGTTTTAAATTTCTTCATTATTATTATTTTAATATTACTACAACCGTATCTTTTTGTTTGCTTTTTTTGAAATTCATAAAAAAGGGTTTCACAAAGGTAATATTCCGTGTTTAGAAGTTCGAGAAATCGTACCCAATCGTGCTGGGTTTCGATTTTTCGTTCGTCTAGATGACTAAGGATCCTTTAAAGATTTTGATCGCGTTTTCAAAAATCAATGTTTTGTGTTTGGAAGTTCGAGAGGTCGTGCCAAATCGTGCTGGGTTTCGATTTTCCATTCATCCAAATGACTAAACATCCTTTAAAGATTTTTGACCGGTTTTTTAAATAAAGGCAATATTTCATATTTGGGAATTTGAGAAATCGTGCTCAATCGTGTTGGGTTTCGATTTTTAGTTTGGCCAAATTATGGAATACCCTTTTAAAGTGCAATGCGTGAATTTTGGAAATCACGAAATGATATTGATATTGAGGGTTTGAAACACCGTGTCCTATTGTGCTGGATGTGGTATTTCATCTTTTCGGAATAAGAGAATTTCGTTATCCAATTCAAATTATCCAAACATTTTCTAAAGGATTCGTCTTTTAAAATCTTTTCCAATTTTCGACATTAGGACATTAATCAATCAATAAGGTACCAATTTTGGGCGTTATGAGTGTGCTAATCCTTCCTCATGCGTATCGACTCTCGAACCTGTTTTCTTAAAATTCATAGACCAAAATGTTTTCAAAAGTGACCCAATCACACTTCAAAAAAGATTGGTGGCGACTCCATTTTTCTTTTTAAAGTCGACCCATTTTTCCAAACAAAAAAATGGTTTTGACAATGAGCATCCAAAATTTATTTGTTGAAAAGACCGGAGTAAATGAAGAGTGTAGATGAGAGGAGATTTTTGTCTTAAAAAATAGAAAGCTATTGCGAACGACAAAGAATAACCAATTTAGAGCCCTACCCTCTGAATGGGTATGCAATCCTCACATGTAATAGAGGCCCGCATGAAATGATGAATTTGGTAGTAAAACTTGAAACAAACAAATTCAACACTATTCAAAACTGAATAATCCCTAAATTGAGTCCTTATTCACGTCAACCAAACGTATTCCTTTGGTTCCAACAGCTTTTGGCTTCTTATTTGTTCCCAAAAATTTTGATTCATCAATTATTTAAAATGAATATTGGGTTTTTTCTTTATCTATTACTATAGGGAATAACCCGTGAATGCAACGAACAAGTGAATAAAATAAAATTGAAAAGATCAAACAAGTAAAATTTAACGGGGAAAAACTCCTCAAATGAGGACAAAAAGCACGAGCAAAATGAGATTTCACTATAATAAAGGAGAATACAAGAAAGAAGAGAATTAAAAGAAAACCCAAAACCCCACAAAAAATCCTTTGAAACAAAGAACAAAATTCTCCCAATCTAAATATTTCTGTTGTGTGTCTAACCTAGAGTAATTGAGGCCTGTTTATAGGGTAAAATTCGTAGTACAATATGACTAGAATATCTCTAGATTAATCAGAGTTTAAGTGGGAAGCTAAAATAAATTTTAACCTAGAGAAGAAAAATGAAAAACTTATGGATCACGTTGGGACGTGGCCTTCGTATCTTCGAAATGATGGCCGTCACGTCATTGGGACGATATATGTTTGCTCATTACGATGTCAACATGAAAATGTGAGGCATAACTTCCACAAATATCCACCTTAACTTGTATTTGACTTAACTCCCTTGCCGAGCATTTTGTGGGCCTATTTTGATCTTCATTGGATTCTTACCAAGTTTAAGCAATGCTCAAAATTTGAAACTGGAACGCTATTTGTCAACATATCGGCCAAATTGTGTTTTGTCTCAATTTTAAGAATTTGAACATCCACTTAAATGATCACTTCTCGAACAAAGTGGTAACGAATGTCTATATACTTCGTTCTCTCATGATGCATTTGATTTTTGGTGAGATGTATTGCACTTTGGCTATCACAACATATGACAACTGCTTCTTTTTCACTTACCAGTTCATAAAATAGGCTCCTTAACCAAATTTCTTATTTTACTGCTTCAGTAATTGCCATGTATACTACTTCAGTAGTTGACAAAACCATTGTAGCTTGAAGTTTAGCTTTCCAACTAATGCCACAATTCCCAATCATGCTAGGTTTCGATTTTCCATTCATCCAAATGACTAAACATCTTTTAAAGATTTTTGACCGTTTTTTTAAATAAAGGCAATATTTCATATTTGGGAATTCTAGGAATCGTGCTCAATCGTGCTAGGTTTCGATTTTTAGTTTGGCCAAATAATGGAATGCCCTTTTAAAGTGCAATGCGTGAATTTTGGAAATCACGAAATGATCTTGATATCGAGGTTTTAAAACACCGTTTCCTATTGTGCTGGATGTGGTATTTTATCTTTTCGGAATAAGAGAATTTCATTCTCCAATTCAAATTATCCAAACATTTTCTAAAAGATTCGTCTTTTAAAATGTTTTGCAATTTTCGACATTAGGACATTAATCAATCAATAATGTACCAATTTTGGGCGTTGCGAGGGTGCTAATCCTTCCTCGTGCTTAACGGACTCCCAAACATGTTTTCTTAAAATTCGTAGACCAAAATGTTTTCAAAAGTGACCCAATCGCACTTCAAAAAAGATTGGTGGCGACTCCGTTTTTCTTTTTAAAGTCGGCCCCTTTTTCTAAACAAAAAAATGGTTTCGACAGCTTGGCGACTCCACTGGGACCAATAAGAGAGCCAAGCCATAGAATTGATTGATTAATGACCTTTTTTATCGAAAGTAAAAAATTTTGGATTTCATTTCTTTCATTGCGTGAACTCGTGTAGCGTCATATGTTTGTGTGGTTTGAGTCCCATAGGATATTCCTGCATCATATTGCATGACCGTTGTGGTCACACCCTTTAAGTAGGAGCGAGAAGTTATGCCTTCGTGAGGTTTTTGCCTCTGCATGGGCTAGGGAACTGCTTCCGGGATACATCCGTACCTATGTTTTCATGAGGTTTTCACCTCTGCATGGCCATAGGGAAATGTATTCCCCTGAACTAAACTCGATCCATATGAGCCTATAATGGGTGAGGATTGAGGAATCTGCTGGTTTAGGTACCCTTCCTTTAGAGCCAAGCCACATATAGCAATCCTTAAGAGCCCACCCTATATAGAGCCATGCTGAACCTTAATGGTTATCTAGATAGTTGTTTGACGTCCTTTTACTTGCTTTGGTTACTATTATTCGACACTAACCTATTTAATTTTGGCTATGATTGCATGTCATTTCATATTAAAAAGGTGTTGATTCTGTTTGATTATTGAATTAGAAGGCTTGTTATGGAGAACGAATTCCTTGATAAAGTAGAGGATAATGCGGCCGTGCGTATATGGCTAAACATGAAAAGGGATAGGCTGTATATGTGACTTTGTTTTATGTAAAGGATTTTGTTTTTTAAATAAGTTTCTAAAAGAAATTAAACTAGAATCAACGCCTTTTATTTTTGCATTCATATCATGCATTTTCATCGCATCGCATCACATGCATTTAATATCATAAAAGAACCCTATTAACTAGAGATCGTATTATAGCTACCCTAGAACATCATTATTAAACTCGAAGAAAAATGAAAGACATGGATCAAAGGTTAGAGAGGTTAGAACAGATGTAGAAGGAGATGCAGGACCAATTGCAAACACAGATGCAAGAATAGTTGGCCAAGATCCAACAGGATATGAGGGATCAAATGTTGGAATCCCAAAGAAGCATGATGAGCCAGTTAACACAATTGTTGACTGGAGGGCATGACAAAGGGAAGGGCCCTATGGTTGATATCAGAGATGACAATGAAGATTCTACTTCTCCTCCAGGCTTGGCCCGATAAATTCCCAGATTCAACCAACAAGAGTGTCCGTCACATCAAACCTTAGTACCAATCTGGTACCCCAGTACCGATAAACCTCCTGGCGGTCGAGCTCCAACCCAGGAGATCATTTGGTGAAACCAATGGTCCCTGACTTCGACGATGCAGCAGAAGGAGAAAAAGTAAAGGCAGAACTCCCAAAGGAGTTTGAAGATCGATGTAAATGGTTGGAGGAGAAATTTTGAGCACTGGAAAGTGCTGATTACCAATGCGAGGTAGATGCTAAGAAGTTGAGTTTGGTCCCAGATCTAGTACTCCCACCAAAGTTCAAGATGCCAGAATTTGAAAAATACAACGGGACTAGTTGCCTTGAGGCCCACATTACAATATTTTGTTGGAGAATGACGGGACATGTCAACAATGACCAGTCATTGATTCACTGTTTCTAAGATAGTCTGATTAGAGCCGCGGCTAAATGGTACAATCAGTTGAGTCATACTCAAGTCAAATCATTTAAGGATTTAACACAGGCCTTCATGAAGCATTATGGCCATGTGACTGATATAACACCTGACAGGATCACATTACAAAACATGGGGAAGAAGTTAGGCAAAAGTTTCAAGAAATATGCCCAGAGATAGAGGTAAGTCGCTACACAAGTCCAACCGCCGCTACTGGAAAAATAAATGACCATGCTCTTCATTAATACCCTGGAAGCACTTTTCATCAATTATATGTTAGGGAGCGCGACTAAAGCTTCGCAGACATAGTGATGTCTGGTGAAATGATAGAAAATACCATAAGGTGTGGAAAGATAGAGGCTGAGGAAAGTACAAGAAGATCAGCTCCGAAAAAAAGGGAAAATAAAGTAAATAATGTGAGCTCGGGTTATTCAAGCTCATTCTTGTCGATCAACCAAGAGCGGTCGTCATGCCACCAGAGCCTCACCAAGGTAAGAGCCCAACATGAGGCAGAATATTGAGAAATTTTAGTTTACTCCTATACCCGTGACATATAGGGAGTTGTACAAAAATTTGTTCGACGCACATGTTGTAGCCCCTGTCTACTCAAAACCGTTGCAACCCCTATATCCTAAATAGTACGACGCAAGCACTCAATGTGAATACCATGTGGGGATAGTGGGGTGCCCGATAGAAAATTACTTCCCTTTCAAAAGACTAGTCGAAAGGCTTATTAAGGCGAGTGTTGTGAAATTTGACGACACACCAAGTGTGGGAAATCTGTTACCCAGTCATACCGAGAAAGAGGTAAACACGATAGTCGAGTACATGGGAAGGAGAACCAAACGAAATGTTGCTGAAGTAAGAACCCATTAAGGGAGGTTTGAAAGGAAATGCAGAAAAGAAATCTAGTTTCGCAAGAGTTGGGGAGCAAATCCCAGGATGCGAGGAACTACTGTGAGTTCCACAACAAGAAGGACCATGAGATCCAGTAATATAGCAAATTTAGGGCCCTAGTGCAAGGGTTAATGGATAACAAAGAGCTGGAGTTCTTTGGCTTTCCTAAAGGAGAAAATGTGCACCATAGGAGGTGAGTCGGTGAGAAGGACCCTAAGGTCAAATGGGGATCAATGACTTTTCCCTATATATCCAATGCATTCGTATCGAAAGAAATTGTCCATCCGGGACAAGAGAACATGGATGAAGAAATAACTGAAGAGGTAATGAAAACCTTGAGCATCAACGCCGTGTTCGAAGAAGGATCGAATGAAGGAAACCTAGGGGGCATTCACCCTTAAAAGCTTAGAAGTGTTCTGAACAACTGGACTGTGGAGGAAATTCCTGTAATCTTTAGAGCTAGCACAGATTAATGTTCAAAGCACACTTGTTGTTTTAAGCTTAGAAACAATAAGAATCTTTTGTGAAATAGGCTCATGTTCAAACATCTTTATTTTCAATAAAAAATATATTTTTGTGTTTCATGCCGGGCAATTTTTCCTTTTATTCTCTCATTTCATTCATAATCATACCATATAAATAATCATCCTTAGAATCATTTATTCTTTGGAATTTGCCTTCGTACCTACAATAGGTACCCAGGTATCGAGACATGAGCAACGCTGTTACGAACTCCCTTTTGAGTGAAATATGGGTCTAAAGGGATCTGAGGATTTTGAAGATATCAGAGATTATAATTTTGATTTGTTAAGGATGGTAGAACGAAATGAAATAGGCTCTACCGTACAAAGGGTTAGTGGACATTACGAGTCTAGGAAAGATGTGAAGATCGAAGCCTTGCCCACCATAGAAACAAAGCGAGACATCATTGAGTTATTCCAAGAATTCAAAGATGTCTTTACATGATTGCATCCAGATATGCCTAGGCATAAGGAGACTATGGAGTGTTCGAAAAGGCACATGCTAAGAGTTTTCTGATAGCCAGGTCGATTATAAGTTTCAGGTACTGCTGGTCTACCATGAAAGGGAGATTGCATCAGTTATGCCGTAAATGCCAAATTGAGAAGACATGACTTATATGCTTCCTCTATTTTTTCCTATATGTGGGGTATGAATGTTACGGGGACGATCTCGTCAAAAGTATCTAGTCGACACCTATTCATTTTCATGATTGTCAATTATTTCACTAAAAGGGTAAAGGTCGGTTTCTATGGCAAGGCTACAAAGTCAACCATCATCAAATTCAAGTTCGAATTAAAAAAAAGAGCAAAAGAAAAGGAAAAAGAAAGAAAAGAAAGAAACCATCCAAAAGATTTTGAAAGATGATTGAAACTTGTGAAGATTGGCATAGACTAGTTACCATTTACCCTCTATGCTTCTTGAATGTTAGCCAGACCTACACCGGGCAACGCCTTTCTCATTGGTTTATGGGATGGATGCAGTTCGCCATCGAAGTTGAAATTCCTTCTCTTCGAATTTTGCCAGAGCTGAAGTTGGATGAAGCGGAATGGGTTCAATCTCGGCATGATCAATTGAATCTGATCGAGGGAAAAAGGTTAAGAGCCAGCCGTCATGGTCAAATGTATCAGAAGTGAATGATGCGGGCTTACAACAAAAAGTTCACGCAGAGTGTTTCATAAAGGAGACTTGATATTAGAAAGATCCTTCCCATGCAAAAGGACTTTAAAGGAAAGTGGATGCCTAATTGGGAAAGACTTTATGTTGAAAAGAAGGCATTTTCTAGAGAAGCATTAATACTAGTCGAGATGGACGGTAAGAGTTAGCCAAACCCAATTAATGCAGACTCAGTCAAGAAACACGATGTTTAAGAAGGAAATAGGCCAAGACGAAAACCCGCAAAGGGCACTTTGAGGCTTTCCTCAAAAAAAAGAAAAAAGAAAAAACCGGAGAGGCCAAGGTGAAAACCCACAAAGGGCGCTTTGAGACCAAAGGGCTTTGAGTCGAAAACCCAAAAAAGGCGACTCAAATTATAATCAAATTGTGATGGGTCATACAACAGTTTTGCTATGCTTGAATTAACAATGAGGAAGTATGTTATGTCTTGGAGCATCGACAAAGTGCTCCGGATCCCCTAAACACATATTGAGCTTAAAATGGTCCTCAAGAAGTTTGAACAAAGAAGCTCAGGCTACAATATCTGGGGCACCTAGTTTCCATCTTACCCATTCTGAATTTGCTCGTTTCAAAATGCACTACCAATAAATTTCCTTCTTGATTGCATTTGCTATCTTATTTGTTTAGAGCTATACTCTTAATTAATTTCTTTCTTGTCCATTATTATGATATTTTTCAAGCATTTTTCATTGAAATAACAATTAGTGGACTAATAATGCTTTCACAAAAGAAGTTTTGCTTATTACTCTGAAAGTCTCTAAATAATACAAGAATCCGAAATAGGATAATTATTTAGAACTCACCAGGCTTAAAGGACTCGGAGCACTTGAGATAAAGGTCTAAGCAGTTACTACATCTTCAGATTCTCTGTTAGAAATATCAGCTGAATAAAAGACTTATGTTAGGGATATCACTTTAACAAACCGCGAGCAATGATAGCCCAAGTGTTAAAAATGGATTATTCTCATGACATTTTGCATTCATTCATAATATTCATAATACATATGGTTAGGAACATTTTTCATGACATCCTAATCATTTGGAATAAGCATATACCCCATGAAATCAATTCTACAGGTAGGTTCCCCAGAGACAATGTAGCAAAATTGATGGGAGTTACAGAAGTTAGCAGATCTTATCTCTACTGAGCAGGAGTAGAGCAGATCGAAGACAATGAGCCTTAATCCCCTAAGCAGTAGGGTAACAGACTAAAGATTACAAATCTTATCCCACTGAGCAGGAGTGGAACAGATCGAAGACGATGAGCCTTAATTCCCTAAGCAGTAGGGTAATAGGCTGAAGATGGCAGATCTTATCCCACTGAGTGAGTGAAACAGATCGAAGACAATGAGCCTTAATCCCCTAAGCAGTAGGGTAACAGGCTGAAGATTACAGATCTTATCTCACTGAGTAGGAGTGGAACAGATCGAAAATGATGAGCCTTAATCCCCTAAGCAGTGGGGTAACAGGCTGAAGATAGCAGATCTTATCTCCACTGAGTAGGAATGGAGCAGATAGAAGATAGCAGATCTTATCCCACTGACCAGAGTGGAACAGATCAAAAACGATGAGCTTTAATCCTCTAAGTAGTAGGGTAACAGGCTGAAGATTACAGATCTTATCTCCACTGAGCAGGAGTGGAGCAGATCGAAGATTACAGATCTTATCCCACTGAGCAGGAATGGAACAGATCGAAGATGATGAGTCGTAATGCTCTAAGCAGTAGGGTAACAGGCTGAAGATTATAGATCTTATCCCACTGAACAGGAGTGGAATAGATTGAAGACGATGAGCCTTAATTCCCTGAGCAGTAGGGTAACAGACTGAAGATTACAAATCTTATCCCACTGAGCAGGAGTAGAACAGATAGAAAACGATGAGCCTTAATCCCCTAAGCAGTAGGGTAACAGGCTGAAGATTACAGATATTATCCCATTGAGCGAGGTGGAACAGATCGAGGACGATAAGCCTTAATCCCCTAAGCAGTAGGGTAACAGGCTGAAAGAAAGAAGATTTTATCTCCACTGAGCAGGAGTGGAGCAGATCGAATACAATAGACTGAAGATAGTAGATCTTATCTCCACTGAGCAGGAGTGGAGCAGATCGAAGACAGTGAGCCTTAACCCCCTAAGCAGTAGGGTAACAAGCTAAAGATTATAAATCATAAGCAGTAGCATAGCAGATTGAAACAAAACTCCTGTGCCCCTGAAGATGTAGTGGGTTAAAGTGAGGCTACTTAAAGAGAAGAAGCGCCAAGAAATCAAGACTCAGCAAAACGGGAAAAAATTAGCTCCTTTAGAATCTTTGGTTTGTTCCCGTTACACAAAAACAAGCAAAAATGGGCAGCTGTATGACCCAATTTTACCCCAACCAGAGCCCAGTGTCAATTAACCATAAAACAAAACAAAGTCCAAATGTCCATTTAAAAAAAAACAACCCATTTTTAATAAAGCCCAAACCCAAAATTTCGACCCGAATCACTATACCCAAAACAGAAAACAAAAAACCCTAGCTATGAGTGGCGCCGCAACCCCCGCAGCAGCCTCCGTGTCATGCGTGCCCCCACCACTAAGCCACGTCTGCCAAGCCCACGTGAAGAGTCCCTCTCCATCACGAACCTACGAAATAGGAACATCAAGTGTAAAGAAAAGGCTATAAAAGCCAAATGAAAATAATGTAAGGGGGGATTTTTTTTAGATATATATATGAATATACGAAATATGCATTGAAAAATAAAAAAAATCCATACGAAGAATACAAAATACAAATCGTCAAAGGTTTATCTTTTCCTTCTTTTCGGCTTTTCCTTTTTTTATAAAGATTTTCTTATTTTATTTTATTTTATTTACTATATATCTGTAAAATAATATTTAAAAAAAGAAAGAAAAGTGCCTTTTTTTGGATTTCCACGGCGACCGAGACGGACTGACGGTGGTCTGCGCGGTGGTCAGCGTCGGGGACCTTGGCCGAATGAGGGAGAGTTGAGAGGGAAAAAGAGAGTTTTTCTTTGAAAGAAGGAAGAAAATGAAGGTTTTTAGAAATTTTTAGCTTTTTATAGCCAAACCAGACGGTGCCGTTTTGAGCATTGAGGTCAGAGGCCAAAACGACGTCGTTTTAGGCCTCTGACCCGTGACTCGACCCGCTCTAGCAAGAGGATCCGTGCGTTTTTAAGGAGGGGCTAATTGCGCGTTTAGCCCCTCCTTTTTTAAAGTTCCCAAGCAGTTTTTATTTTATTTGCTATTTGGCCCAAAAGTTCTCTCCTCGTTTTAACTTGGTCCTGAGTCGAACGTTGCATTTCAGAGGGTGGGATTTATTTCCATTTTGGTCCCTCTAGGTTGCGCGCGTGTTGGAAGTGACCCCTTTATCTTCTTTTATTTTAAATTTGGCCCAAAGCTTCTGTTTTTGTTCGAATTTAGTTCCCTTTTGATTATTTTTTGCTATTTTATCATTAAATCAATCATTTTTAATATTTTCGGTTATCACTATTTTTATATGTATATTATTATTATAACTATATTCTTTCTAGTATATTTACTATTATTGTATTATTTTGTTTACTTTAAATTTTTATTTTACATTATCATTATGTCTATATTTTATTAAACCATACCTCTATTTTACTTATATTATTATTATCATTATTATTAAAATCATTTTTTACATCTTTTTTCCTCCTTATAATTATTACTACTATTTATACTTTTATATTACTAATATTATTATTACCACTAATAATTTAGTATATTATTATTTTTATTGTAATTATTATTTTAACATTACTATTATCATATCTTTTGATTTTATAATTATTACATTCGTTAGAATTATTATCATCTTTTTATTCGTTATTATATATATATTATTATAATTATATTTATTATTCTCATTATTATTATCTCTATTATTATTAACATCTTTTTGTTTTAAATTTCTTCATTATTATTATTTTAATATTACTATAACTGTATCTTTTTGTTTGCTTTTTTCGAAATTCATAAAAAAAGGGTTTCACAAAGGTAATATTCCGTGTTTAGAAGTTCGAGAAATCGTGCCCAATCGTGCTGGGTTTCGATTTTTCGTTCGTCAAGATGACTAAGGATCCTTTAAAGATTTTGATCGCGTTTTCAAAAATAAGGCAATGTTTCGTGTTTGGAAGTTCGAGAGGTCGTGCCCAATCATGCTGGGTTTCGATTTTCCATTCATCCAAATGAATAAACATCCTTTAAAGATTTTTGACCGTTTTTTTAAATAAAGGCAATATTTCATATTTGGGAATTCGAGGAATCGTGCTCAATCGTGCTGGGTTTCGATTTTTAGTTTGGCCAAATAATGGAATACCCTTTTAAAGTGCAATGCGTGAATTTTGGAAATCACGAAATGATCTTGATATCGAGGGTTTGAAACACCGTGTCCTATCATGCTGGATGTGGTATTTCATCTTTTCGGAATAAGAGAATTTCGTTATCCAATTCAAATTATCCAAACATTTTCTAAAGGATTCGTCTTTTAAAATATTTTCCAATTTTAGACGTTAGGACATTAATCAATCAATAAGGTACCAATTTTGGGCGTTGTAAGGGTGCTAATCCTTCCTCGTGCGTAACCGACTCTCGAACTTGTTTTCTTAAAATTCGTAGACCAAAATGTTTTCAAAAGTGACCCAATCGCACTTCAAAAAAGATTGGTGGCGACTCCGTTTTTCTTTTTAAAGTTGGCCCCTTTTTCCAAACAAAAAAATGGTTTCGACAAGGAGCATCCAAAATTTATTTGTTGAAAAGACCGGAGTAAATGAAGAGTGTAGATGAGAGGAGATTTTGGTCTTAAAAAATAGAAAGCTATTACGAACGACAAAGTGTAACAGCCCAATTACGACCCTAATCGGAACGGTGGTTTCGGGACCACGAATCCGATTCGAATTGATGAATTCATTATTATTTTTAAATGTTAGTATGTGTGAATTAGGGTGTGTGAAATTTTCATATTAAAATTTGATTGTTTTAGTGCATAATTATGAAAAAGGAGTAAATTGTTTTAATGAAATAAATTGGTTGTTGAATGTGTAAGCATTAAATTGAAAGTGGCTTCTTTAATTGAAGTATCAAAAGTGCAATTTAGCCAAAATCCTAGTTTAGTGTCGGCCAACATGTGCATGTAATAGTAAGTGGCAGGTTTTATTATATTTTAATATTTATGTATTTTAAGTTAATGATAAAAATCACATATATTTTATGATAACAATATTATAATAAAACAAAAAGGAAGAAAGGGGATTGCATGTTCATTTTCTTTCACTTTGACCAAACTAAGAAGAAAAAAATAAGAGAGGAAGAGTTCTTTGAGGTTTCAGCACTTCTAGGGTTCAATTAAGATCAAGTACAAAAGGAAAATGCTTTGGATCGGGGGAAAACAAAATTTAACGAGTAACCGGGAAGCTTAATTTGACAACTATCGACGTAAGTTTTAAGTAATTCAGTTAAATTGAAACTGATTACATGAATTACAATTGTTAATTAAGTAAAGATAAATATATTCATTAGTATATGACCGAATGCGAAATGGTAACATGAAAATATATATTCATGTGTTTGTCGAATATGACCTTAGAGTTCTTATTATTAGCTTTGATTAAATGATGTTTGATTAAGGTGAGATTGATTATAGATTTATAATGTATGATTATGGTATTGAATTGATGAGAGTATATAATTGCCTTTTAAAGCCGAATGTGGTATGACTTCATGGGAGGCATAGATGAAATTGATCATGTATATCTATGATGTTTTGTATCTTAGTTTAGATGTGATAATCTATGTTTATGAAAATGAGGTGGTAATTTGGAAAGGAACATGGCACTATGTATGCATGAAATCGATTAATAAGCACTAAGGGTGCGAGGTGTTAAAGTAACGACTCTATGTGAGCGATACGTTACGAGAAGTATTAAAGTAACGGCTCTATATGAGCGATACGTTACGAGAAGTATTAAGTAACGGCTCTATGTGAGCGATACATTACTAAGCCTTATTAACAAGTGTGTAAGTATGAGGTTTGTTAAAGGATTTCTATTATTAAAGATATTATGTCTTCGAAAATGTACGAGTGCATTATTACATGTTAAACATGATTGGTAAGTTGGATGGATTAGTAAACTAAAGGTATGTACTATTTATGACACTTTACGATGGAAGACGTGTTAAATTGAAAAATAGAGATTATGATAAGTAAAGAAAATATATGCTGTTCATTTATTGATGCGAATGTGGTGTAAGAGTATATATATTTTTTTGTACATGCATATAACGTAGCTAAGCAATTTATTCTTGAATGATTGACTATTCGGCAAAGAGAATGTGAATCAAATAAATTATTTGACCTTGATGGAGTTTATATGTGAGTTAATTGCTTGAAACTTACTAAGCTATGATAGCTTACTTGGTGTCTTTGTTCATTGTTTTATAGTTTCCTTGAAGTAAAGATTCGAGCTCGAGGATCATTTTGGGCAGTTCATCGCACTATCAACGATACTTTGGTATCTCTTTTGTGTATAAACTTTAAGTATATGGCATGTATAGACTAAACCGTTTTGAGTTGACCTAATCGATGGTTATATGAGTATATATATATATATATATAAGCAATGCTATAATGGTTATATTTCTTTAATTGAATATCGTTTGAGTTTGTTATTTTATATATTTACTAATTGAGTAATTTAGTATGCATATATAGAAATGCTAATTGCAAGCTATTTCATAATAGATATGTATGAGATTGAGTTTTTAGAAATAGGTGGAATATAGTACGTTTATAGAAATGAGAGGATTAATTGTATTGACATACTTATTTGAATGTACCAAAATGCATTGGTATAGATGAAATAGATCGCACTTTATGCATGTTATTACCAAGGAAATATATTAGTGAACAAAATTATGCATATTGATTTGAGATGTTCGGTCATATCTTGTTTTGGTTTAAAGTTTAAAATTTTTCCTTTGGGTAATATGGTAGTTTTAGTTATATGATATAAATGGCTGAATTATGGTTGTAGTGTTTTGTTAGATGGTAATTATGAAAGGCTATATATATATATATATATATATATATTTGTAAGTGATTGTACTGATTATGGCCGTATGTGACAAAGGATTTTTTTTCTTTGATAAATGAGTTGTTTTGAAATTTGAAATTGAGGTATAACTCAATGGGTGATAAATAAGTAGTATTTGTTATCTTCTTTCGTAACATTGAAATGGAAAGCTTATAACTCCATAGGTGTAATGTTTGTTCATTAAGATGTATGTTAGATAGTAACATTGTTAGTAGAGAGGAAATGAATATTTGAGTACCTTGTAAATTCCATTCGGCTATTGCTTTAAATGACCATGTGAAGCATATTATGTTTTTCGATGTGTTGTGATTAAATTAAAGATACATGTGTGTTTCACGATATAATGAAATGGTATGAAATTAGCATTTAAATATCTCGAATGAAACGATTTGCCTAGGTACTTGGATGAGGGATGCCTGTAACCCTAATCTGACGACGGATACTGAGTTAAGGGTGTCACACAAAGAATAACCAATTTAGAGCCCTACCCTCTGAATGGGTATGCAATCCTCACATGTAATAGAGGCCCGCGTGAAATGATGAATTTGGTAGTAAAAATTGAACCAAACAAATTCAACACTATTCAAAACTGAATAATCCCTAAATTGAGTCCTTATTCACGTCAACCAAATGTATTCCTTTGTTTCCAACAGCTTTTGGCTTCTTATTTGTTCCCGACAATTTTGATTCATCAATTGTTTAAAATGAGTATTGGGTTTTTTCTTTATCTATTACTATAGGGAATAACCCGTGAATGCAACAAACAAGTGAATAAAATAAAATCGAGAAGATCAAACAAGTAAAATTTAACGGGGAAAAACTCCTCAAATGAGGACAAAAACCACGAGCAAAATGAGATTTCACTATAATGAAGGAGAATACAAGAAAGAAGAGAATTAAAAGAAAACCCAAAACCCCTCAAGAAAATCCTTTCGAAACAAAGAACAAAATTCTCTCAATCTAAATATTTCTGTTGTGTATCTAATCTAGAGTAATTGAGGCCTATTTATAGGCTAAAATTCGTAGTACAATATGACTAGAATATCTCTAGATTAATCAGAGTTTAAGTGGGAAGCTAAAATAAATTTTAACCGAGAGAAGAAAATTGAAAAACTTGTGGATCACGTTGGGACGTGGCCTTCGCATCATCGAAATGATGGCCATCACGTCATTGGGACGATATATGTTTGCTCGTTGCGATGTCAACATGAAAATGCGAGGCATAACTTCCACAAATCTCTACCTTAACTTGTATTTGACTTAACTCCCTTGCCAAGCATTGTTATGGGCTTATTTGATCTTCATTGGATTCTTACCAAGTTTAAGCAATGCTCAAAATTTGAAACTGGAACGCTATTTGTCAACATATCAGCCAGATTGTGTTTTGTGCAGATTTTAAGAATCTGAACATCCCCTTAAATTATCACTTCTCGAACAAAGTGGTTTGAATGTCTATATATTTCGTTCTCTCATGATGCATTTGATCTTTGGTGAGATGTATTGCACTTTGGCTATCACAACATATGACAACTGCTTCTTTTTCACTTACCAGTTCATAAAACAGCCTCCTTAACTAAATTGCTTCTTTTGCTGCTTCAGTAATTGCCATGTATGCTGCTTCAGTAGTTGACAAAACCATTGTAGCTTGAAGTGTAGCTTTCCAACTAATGCCACAATTCCCAAAAGCAAATAGGTAACTTGTGAGAGACCTTCGATCAAAATCTCTTGCATAATCAGAATCAACATATTCGACTAAGCCCTTTGGGCTTTTTCCAAACTTTAAGCCCATGTTAAAAGTACCCCACAAATATATGAAAATCCACTAAACTACATGCCAGTCATATATCGACTAACAATACTAACAACATGTGAAATATCGGAACGAATGCATACCATTGCATACAAAAATACTGTAAAATAGCTTGTGAATATTGATGGGTTATATAGAGAAGGCCGTTTTTAGCTTTTCTTCCCAGATATTTGGATTTAAGAAATCATTTGGGGTTGATTTTGATGCTCTCGGTTTCACTGCTATAATTACAAAATTTAAACATCATTTTATCATAAATTTTAAAAAATGACGCAATATATTGATATAATAATAATTTTGAAAAAAAAAACTAGTGGGAGTCTGAATAGTTATATAAAAAAAACTATTAATTACAATTGATTATCTAACTTTTAAGGTGTTTTTATTTTGGTCACTTAAGAAAATTCTTCTATTTTCATCACCTAACTTTTATGGCATTTTCTTTTAGTGACCCTGGCATTAAATCCTGAACAATGACTGATTGTATACGCCAAATCATTTTCATAATATGTTCACACTTTAAATTTTGGTCACTTAATTTTTAGGTCGATTTCATTTTGGTGAATTTTTTAAGTATTGACTTGAGTAAAAAAAATCAATAATTTATTTAATTAATTTTGATGTCTATATTGAAAAAAAATTAAATCTTTCATCAAAATTAATTAATTTAATTAATGCATTATTTCTGCTTTTACCGTTTTTCACTTTAACTCTTAATGTTATTTACCTTGATTAATACTTAATTAAAAAAGATTTCATGATGTGACGTGTATAATCAATTGCCGTAGAGACTTAATGCTTGGGTGAGTAAATAATATTAAGGGTTGATCAAAATGAATGTGTAAACATCATGTGACGTGTATAATCAATTGCTGTAGAGACTTAATGCTTGGGTGAGTAAAATGAAAACATTCTAAAAGTTGGGTAATGAAATTGTAAGAATTTTTTTTGGGTGTCCAAAATAAAAGTACCCTAAAAGTTGGGTGGCCAAAATGAAAGTGTAAATATAATAAGACATATACAATCAACCTGTCGTTAGAAATTTAATACTTAGATGACTAAAATAAAAGTATCCTAAAAGTTCATGATAAGCAAAAGTCTTGATCAAGGAATCAACTAAAACATCACCGTAATAAACTTTTTATTTCTCAGAAGTTGTTTTCTTTTTTTTTTACCTTCTCAAAAGAATTTTTATTGCTAAAAAACTTGTTTATGTATTTGTTTTCTTGTATAATTATCTAGTCGGAGCATTCAAGCCACTTTGTAATATTTTCATTTCATTCGCTAATGGAAGAAGTTTATATCTTATCCGGATTGAATTTGTACCAAATTTTAACCGATAGGTTGAGCTCCAGTTTAAGAAATAGACCTAAAATTTTGTCTTGATCGGCCCAATCCGTGATCAATTCTCTATTTAAACTTGAGTTAATTATTATAATGAAATGTTTACGTTTCGATAATGAAAAAAGTTTATATCTTATCCCGATTGAATTTGTACTAAATTTTAGACCCATAAATTGAGTCCCAATTTAAGAAATGGACCTAAAATTTTGACTTGACATGAATTCTTTATTTAAACTTGAGTTAATTATTATTATTATTTTATATAGAACCACTTTCAGTGGGGCTAATTTTACGTTTAAGCCCAGGACAAAAATCACGCTTTTAGTCAAGTCTTTATCCCTGTGAAAGCAAATTTGACCCAAGCAGTTCAAGCCGGGAGCCTTCCGTTCACCAGATTTGTGGAGGTGAGTCTTCAATTTCAACTTCTTTCACCCGGGCAACAAATTTAATTTGAATTACTATTTCTTAATTTTAGTTTGATTTGTTTACATTGGAACCGATTTTGGACAGTAATGATGGATGTTTTACATTGGGATGGAACCCTTTCTGCAAAGGATTTCAGAATTGGTGCTTTCGCGTTTGCTCAGAAATGGGAAAGTCGTAACTTAGCTTTTCCCCCATGGTCGTGGCTTCCTTGTCCTAAACACCCTTGGCATGCTCCTCCTGAGGTTACCACTCTTCTCACCCTTTTTTGTCCAATTCTTGTTGCAAAATCATTTACTGCTTTAAAGGAATCGACTTGTTTTTAACTTTTGCAGGAGGAGGGCTACTTGTCACTGGAAAAGATATGCATTTCCAGGCTAAATGAGGTCCAGTCTCGAGTCATTTAATGGATCATATTTGATTATTTAACAAAAAGGTGATTTTTTCCTTTATTTTTCTTCTTTCTTTTGGGTGCAGGAAGAAGATGTTGATCAAATTAGTCAAATTGACACCGGGGAAGAAGAGCCTTGTTGTTCAGGAAACGAAGATCTTCTTGATGATGCCACATTGGTACATATATTTTGATTGGTTTTTCCAGTTAATTTGATTGAATTAAATGTAAAATTTCATGTGTAACTTTGGAGTAAAACATGGGATTTACTAGTTTTGTTGCCTGGTTTACTGTTGGCTGACTTTGATCATGCTCTTATTGGGTTTCTAGGTTCAAAGCAATCATCATGAATTACATTACTGTGACTTTCATATAGTGTACAGTAGTACATTTAGGGTTCCAGTGCTATATTTTCGTGCTTACTGCAGCGGTAAGTTCTCTTGATGCTGTCACTTCCTATCTCAAGATAGCCATTATTTTGCATGTCAACTTGCGATAGAACATACTCGTTGACATAGTTTAGCTTGTTTGTATGACTTAAATGCATGATATATCATATATTTGAGAAACCTGACTTGGAATAAGCTGATGATATGTGCTCTTTCAAACTAATGATTTCCGTTTATTTTTTAGATTACCATTTTCGTCAATTACTTTTAGTTTGTTGCTATGGGCTTGAGCATTTGGGTTTATAGTAGGTTCGTGTATCCTCTTCTCAAAGAGCTAGTTTCATATCCCTTCTCTTTCCAAATTTGGATGGGGCTAAAAGACCAAAGAGATAACAGTTATACTCTATGCTTTGCTGCATGCTTTGTTAACTGATCATGAAAATGGGTCATCTGATTTGAAGGATTGAAATTGTTCAAAGTATACTGTTGCTTGTCTTGCAGCTGGGAATTTATATCATATTCTAAACTTATGGAACTCTCAGTTCCTGAAAAATTGTGGTGGTCGTGTAATGTAATTATGGATCTCATAAATCTTGCTTAGTGTATCTGAAATACAAGTCCTAGCATTGATTCATAGATGAATTTATGATTTACATGTTTTCATTGTCTATGATCTGTTCACTTTTCAATTGACTTCAACAAATAATCTTGTGAAGGATGATAGGTGATTCAATTATAGATGGCTACATGCTAACGAAATTAACCTCAGACAAGTTTTGCTTTGCTAAGATGCGATTTGGCAACTTGAGGCTATTAGAACCAACTTAGAGTAGGTGCTGATAAGCTTAGTTATTAGAATTATCTGTCAGTTGTCACCAAATGGGGCACCAAACAAATAAAGTCAAGTTCATGTAAGCTTAACAGTATGAAATTTTATTGCAGCAGGACAGACCCTGTGCTGAGGAATCCCTTCATATAGCATAATTGCACCTTATTGGATAACAAAAGCTGTTAGTAGCAAGTAATTGTTTAATTAAGGGATTATGTCAGGTCATTTGTAATGCTTCTCTGGTTGGTGTCTTTGTCTTATATATATATATAGTAGTATCTGGTTTATGTTGATGGCAAACCAAGGAAACAGGTTGTCATATTCTTGCTTCCTTTGAATGCATGAGTTTTTGCAGGTGTATATAGATGAATTCTGGCTTTAAATTATTCGATTCAATATTTATTTGAGGATTATAAGTGAGATATATATTATACCATTTATAGATGGAAGACCTTTGCCATTGGATGAAATAGAAAAGGAGCTCCCTGCATGCTCTTCAAAGGAACTGTCAAAAAAAAAATGGACATTCATAACTCAAGAGGTATGTTTCTCCGACCTTGCTTTATTAGCTCTTTGCCTTGCAGCTTCCTTGTTTTTAAGAAGTGTTCTAAATTCCTTGCAGTTTCATAACTAAATGAAGGAAATGATGGAAAGAAATAAATTTTCTTTCCTCCCTCTTTCCTTCTTTCTCTCCTACCAAACACAATGTTGACCTTTTTTTTTTCTTTTTCTCTCTCCGGTATTGATCCTTCATGCCAAACACAATGACATGACCGTAACTTTCCTTTCTTTTTCTTTTTTGGTAAATCATTTAGAAGCATGTTATTTGAAGATGATATGTGAATATTTTCAATTATAGGAACATCCATACTTGAAAAGACCATGGTACAAATTACATCCATGTGGGACTGCTGAGTGGATGAAGTTGCTTTTTCTCAGTGACACTGCTAACCCTCAATTTGAAGTGGTGCTGGAACTATATCTTCTTTCATGGTTCTCAGTTGTTGGCCAAGTGTTTGGTCTTAGAATCTCTTTTAAAATCTCAAACTAGGGCTGATAGTCAAATTTTACCGTAGGTTCTACCGCCATTGAATCCCATATACAAGTGTTTGTTCTATTTTTCTTCATCTTTTAAATATAAAAGAAATGCTACATCTTCCAGCCAGTTTGAGAACTCAATTCTTCCAATACATCATATCCATACTGGAAAATGAAAAGCATACATTATATGCATAATACATATACATATTCCTTGTCATCTATTAGCTTCAAGCAGAGGTTAACTGGGGACGGACAATATTAGACATGATGCACAAAAAAGATGATATGAATGTATGAATCTCTCAAAATCCATGTAAATGAATATAAAACGTGATTAAACACATTAAACCTGAAATATATTAAACATGATTTATGGTATTACTGAATACACAAACAAGACAAATATGCGAACTGTTAATTCTAAGTAGAGCAGGGATGACAATGTTTAAGAAAGTAAATAAATAACTAAATACACTGGCGGTTAATCGTTGAGGTTGTGATTATTGTTAACATGGAACTACTCAGCTACCGATAGCAGTAATTCCGCGACGGGGAAACACAAACTGATAGCAGTAAATAAATAGCTAAAGACGAATTATTGTTTAAAAACCCTAAGGAAATTTGTTAGCTGTTATTTGGTCTTTGAGCTTTTTCCTGGGAAATTTATCAGATGAACCAAGACACTGAAACCATTGCTTCCAGGATTCCCTGTTGTAATTAATACAATATATTATGTTTTGAAGTTTAATCTATAAATACGTGGTTCAAATTTATCGGTCAACAGTCAACTAAAGAAGAATAATATCTCTCAGCGTCAAGTCAACAGTTCATGTTGGACTGAGTCACACTGGGAATCGGTCAAGTATAGTGTAGTCAATCTCATGTATTCTTCGAATCATAGATGAAGGAATGAAGTAGTCCTTACCGGCAGACTAGGGTTCCGGAAAACTGCTTTTTGGCTGCATGGATTTCGCAAGAAAGGCTAAGTTGACCTTCTTTGTAGTTACAACCTTGTTTAGTCTTGTACAACCATTGTCAGCCAATCATACAAGTAACAATGATACTGCCATAGAAATTATTCATGTAGGGTTGATACTTGATGCGCAATCTTGGGTGGGAAAAATTGTTGATAGCTGCATTTCCATGGCTATATCCGATTTTTACAGTCGGAATCGTCACTATCAAACAAAACTATTTCTGCATACCAGAGATTCTGGGGGTGATCCGTTGCTTCTTCTATCCCAAGGTACGTTTCTCTGTATATGACGTCTATTTTTTGGTTATGAAAAAGTCCTCACTCGTACACTTACTGATTTGCAGCCTTGGTTCTCTTGGAAAATTTCAAATTGGATGCCATTATTGTTGCGGAAAATTCAGCTGGAGTGAAGATTTTAGCGGAGTTGGGATCTAGAGTCAAAATTCCAATTATTTCACTCTTTGCAGCTGGTCTATCTTTGTCCTCCTTTGAGTATCCCCATTTAATTCAAATTGGTGAAGATGAGTCTTCTCGAGCCAAAGCCATCGCTGCCATTGTTGAAGCATTCAGTTGGAGAAGTGCTATCCTCATTTATGAAGATAATGATTCTGCAAGACCAATCCTTTCTAATGTGACTGGTTTTCGTCTTGATCAGCATGTTGCCCTTCTAACATCATCTACTGATGAAGAAATCGTTGAGCAGCTCGTGAAGCTCATGAGTTTGCAGATGACTGTATATGTGGTGCATATGTCACCTATTCTAGCATCTCGACTTTTCTTAAATGCTAAACAGCTTGGAATGATGACTCAAGGGTATGCTTGGATTACAACTGATATGATTACTAATTTCATGAATTCAATGGATCCATCAGTCTTTGAGTCAATGCAGGGGGTGGTAGGATTCAAACCTCACATTCCGGCATCAAAGGAGCTTCGCAGGTTCGCAATCAGGTGGAGGAGTAAAAACTTCAATGAAAAAAAATTTAGAAGAAATGGAGATGAATGTGTATGGCATATGGAGTTATGATATGGTTTGGGCTGTGGCAACAGCAGCAGAAAGGGTAATGACTCGACATCCTCATATCCTACACCAAGAAACCAGATTGAATATGAACTTCACCACTATTCGGTCCTCAGAAAGTGGTTTGGTATTTATGGATGAGATATTACAGAGTAGATTCAAGGGAATAAGTGGTGGCTTTCAACTTACTAATG
This sequence comes from Gossypium rotundifolium, assembly GCA_025506655.1. Taxonomy (NCBI): domain Eukaryota; kingdom Viridiplantae; phylum Streptophyta; class Magnoliopsida; order Malvales; family Malvaceae; genus Gossypium; species Gossypium rotundifolium. The sequence continues at coordinate 151,405,764 of CP106728.1, forward strand.
GCAGGCTGTTCCCAAAGGAAATCGAAATTGTAAATGTATTCAAGGGAGAAAGGATAATTGGTTATTGGAATCCAGAAAATGGGATTGCCTCAATAATGAAGGAAGAAAACCACACTGAAACGAACTCAACATCATCTAGTAAACTTGAAGGTGTTGTTTGGCCCGGGGGAACTAGGAACATTCCCAAAGGGTGGTCTCTACGTGGGAAGAGATTGAGGATTGGGGTTCCAGTGACTAATCAATTCAGAGAATTAATTAGTGTTGTTCATGATCCCCAAACGAATGATATAATTGTAACTGGATTCTGTGTTGATGTGTTTAAGGAAGCCGTTCAGAGTTTAGATTATGAAGTACATTATGATTTTATCCCGTTTGAAGATGCCAACGGACGAATGGCAGGATCTTATGATGATCTTATCCTTCAGGTTTATCATAGGGTAAGAAACATCAACTTATAATATTTTCCAATATTCTGAAACCCTACATATGATCATAATTGAGTTTGAGTTCAGGAATAATAATCTTTAGAAATGTACAGTTTAGAATGTGTAATATAAACCCAGATTGAATTGGAACTGCTAGATTCAGAAATCTGCATTTATGGGCATATTTATGCATACATTCCTCAGCTTCTGAGAACTCAAATTATATTGCACTTGAATGTGGTATTTACATCTTCTTTCTTGTGATCAATGACCTAGAATTATGATGCTGTTGTGGGGGATATAACAATCATCTCTCGCAGATTTGCATATGTCGATTTCACGCTGCCATTCACTGACTTAGGCATCGGAGTTGTAGTGCCAAAAATCAACAACGACATCTGGATTTTCCTGAAGCCTTTTTGTGGAGATCTGTGGATAACTGCCGCTGCTTTCTTTATTTTCACTGGCGTTGTGATTTGGTTTATTGAACGTCCCATCAACGAGGAGTTCCAAGGCTCACCATCTAAGCAAATAGGAATGATCTTTTGGTACTCTTTCTCAACTCTTGTATTTGCCCACAGTAAGTACTCTATGTTCAACTTAAATAACCTTTCTGTTTCATTCATACAGAACCATATATTGAACTGAGCTTATTAGGTAAACTCGATGCTAATCTCGAGTTGAGTTCGTGTTTGATGCATACATTGAGCTAAGCTAACTGTAATTTTTGTTTTACCATAATTTGAAACTGCAGAGGAGAAGCTGTTGAGCAACTTGTCGAAGTTTGTAGTGATAATATGGGTGTTTGTTGTGCTTATAATAACCTCAAGCTACACCGCAACTTTGGCTTCCATGTTAACAGTTAAACAGATTCAATTGAGCTCAAGAGACAACGATGTATGGGTTTCAAGTGATATTAGCAACTTTACATTTGAAACTCGCAGACGAAGGGCAAACCATTCTCCGGAAGAATATGCCGATGCTTTAAAAAGGGGAAGTAAGAATGGTGGTGTGTCAGCTATTATTAATGAAATACCATACCTTAAAGTATTCCTTGCCAAGTACCCTTCTGATTACACCATGATCAAATTGAAGGCTACAACAGGCGGTTTTGGTTTTGTAAGATTCCTTTCAAAAACCCTACTAACTTTGATCTTTCATCGATTTGCAGCAATGGGCGTTGATTTGTTTGTATGTTATTAATGGTAGGTTTTCCCTAAACGTTCCCCACTTGTCCAAGACATATCAAGTGCAATTATGAGGTTAAGAGAGGAAAAAAGGCTGGAAATGATGGAAAATAAATGGTTTAACAGTGAATCAAGCTTTACAACTCTGGACCCAGAAAGCAATCCCAACAGGCTAAGCATTCATAGCTTTGGGGGTTTGTTTCTTGTCACAGGAATCTCTTCAATTTCAGCTCTGGTGGTATGCCTATTTCAGAAACGACAATCCATCAAAATCCACCTCAACAGTTGCGTAGACTCTTTAAAAGGGTACTTCAATGTGAAAATAATAGGAAGACAAAAAGAACGAAGCTGAGCTCGTCTAAAGGAAAAACTATTTAATTGTAATAGTAATTTAATTGTTTAGTTAAATAAAATAGAATAAAATTGTAATAAATTAATTGTATTTGATTGAATGAAATAGAATTTTAATAGTAAAAAAGAAGAAGTTGAAATGATCGTAGTATCCTTAACTGAAATTTTGTTAAAAGTATGATTATTATTATTAAATTTTAATAGGATTATTATTAAATATAATTTAATAAAAACAATAATACATAATTTAATCATATTTTAATAAATTTATTATTAAATATAATTTAATAATAATATATAATTTAATAATATTCTTAATATAACAATTATTAAAATATGAATTAATAAAATAATATATAATATTACAAAAATAATATACAACCTACTTTATTATTTTTAAAATATAATGCATATTTAATGTGTTAGAATATTATTAGCAAAACAAATAATTTAGTATATATATCATAATCTATATGTTACTTAAAGAATAATTTAAAGAATATCTTGTCTCAAATATTTTCCCTCATAGAGAGATGTTGAAATACAACAAAAGAACTAATGAAATTGTTATGTTGTATATATATATATATATATATATATTTAACATATTTTATTAATTTATTTATCTTGCTAGACGTGTATAATATAAGAATCTCATGTAAAAGTAAAATGAATAATATAGATTTAATATATGTAATCACAAACTCTCATGCAACTTTATTTTTACATGTGCCAAACTTCACAAAAATACGAAAGTATCTATTCACAAAGAATAGCATTAAGGTTCCTTTAAAATATTGACCGAGAGTATTCTATAGAATCAAATATGATAATACAAAGGCTATTTTAATATAATATATATTAATGGAAAATTATTAAACATATAAAGCTTCCCTGCATCAATGAATGTATTTTAGAAGCTAGAAAATACAAAGCAAGAATACCAATAGACTGAATATACTTGAATAACATGCAACCATTGGCTCCTCTTCTTGAAAATTTGTAAAGCTTTTGCGATAAATGGAAACTCAATACCTATTTGTCCAATGCTCCATAAACTATCTCTTTTCATTAGGAAGTTGAGAAACCTACTTTTACATATAGAATATATCTTTATCTTTAAATACTAAATACATACTATAACTAAAAACTATACCCAATATAGAGAATGCTCTATGATAGAGTTAGTAATTCTGTTATTGTTAGTTAAGTGTAGTTAGCACAAGTTGTTAGATGAGAGTGCTATAAATAAATGTACAGAGATGAAATGTAAGACAAGATTCATTCCAAAGAATAACAAAATAAGATTATTCCTCTTTTCAATCTATTAGCTTTCTCTTATCAAATTCAAGATTTAGTTTCATTCATACCTCTCTTCATGGTATCTTTCGCCAGATGATCTTGGGGGTTCATGGCTAACACCACCGATGAACTTGGATCCGCTACCTTTCATGGTGATCGTATTGTAAATAGCTTCCCTTAACATGAGGTTGTTAAGCTGGACACCGCAATGTATGTTCAATGGCGCAAGCAAGTGAAGTTGATTGTGGATGGATACGATCTAACTGATTTTTTAGACGGCACCGCTCCTCCACCATCGCGGTTTATACCAAATTCTGAAGGAAATCTTGTTCCAAATCCTTTGGCATAGGTGTATACGCAACATGACAGACTCCTAACATCGTGGCTTTTATCAACGATCAGTTCGTTAATCTTACCCTTTTGCATTGATGCTTACACCTCGTGTGAGGTTTGGAATATAGCAACGAGTCTGTTTGCGGCTGATACAGGAGTGAAACAATCGCGGATACATCATGAACTGCATTCATTAAAAAAAGGTACACTTACGATTACCTCTTATATTGCTCGTATTTCAAATTTATCTGCTCTTCTAGAGTCGTCTGGATCGCAGATCTCGGAAGAGGAGAAGGTTCAAATCTTGCTAGCCGGTCTTCCACCAGAGTATGAGGCGATTGTGTCCTTCACGTCACTGTTGTTCGGTGTTCTCTTGTTTTGGTGAATAGTTGATGCGCTGGTCGAGTGCGAAACTAGACTTGCTCGTTCAGTTTCGGATGTTGTTCTTCATGCGAATCTGGTGGAAGGTGAGTCGTCACAAAGAGTAGAAGCTTCTGATCGTGGCAGTCGTACTTTCGGTCGTGGACGAGGGCGTGTTTTCGATCTAGGCTTCAGTGTCAAATTTGCTCTAGATTCGGTCACGATGCCCAGCAGTGTTACTACTGCTACAATCAAAGTGTGAAGGCGCCATCGTCGGGGTCTATACCATTGCCTTATGGTAATTTATTCTCTTCTGGTTCGGTGCAAGGTGAATGGGGGGTACCTTCTAAATCTGCTAGGTTATTTTATGGTCAACACTATTTTGATAATGGTCAATATATTTTAATGCTTGGTTATTATGATGGATGTGGGGCCGGTTATGATGGTGTTTTTGGCAAAATGTCACATGGGTCTTTGTCCACTATGCCACCTTTTTGTGGGCCACAAGGGCATTACCAACATGGGCCGCATGAATCTTTTCAACGTGGATAGGTGTTTTCCCCTAGGCTGAATGTTCATAGGCCGAATGTTCATGGCCTAAATTTTGGGCTAGAAAATGATGATGGGTTTTATTTCCATGACCTCCTAATACCAGGCCATCGGTTAGTGGGCCTCCTTCTATCAGACCAACGGCACCTTTGGTCCCTCATATGCCCACTTCCAATAATCTTAAGTAAATTTACCTTCTGGTACTCGGTAAAATTTTGGACCAATGGGTGATGGTTCGGTTCTGTGGTTGACAAAACCCAAAGCTCGAGTATATACAGGGTCTGACCCTTGCATTGGGATGCCTCGGGTAGGTGACCTCCATGCCTCGAATTACTCTGACTGTTCTGGATCTCAGGCTAATACCACTCAGTTTGAGTCCGCCAGTGGCAATAATGGCTCGTATATTCCTGTACCCGTTGGCACTACATCTTGGTACCCTGACTCGGGAGCGAGTAACCATGTGTGTCGAGATCCGTCCGCTCTGTATCATGCTACTCCTTATTCAGGTACTTCTACTCTTTTAATGGGTAATGGCACTCCCGCCTTGATCAAGTCAGTAGGTGATAATTTCTTACCTACTCAGACTAAGTTGTTACGCCTATCTAATGTTTTATGTGTTCCAAGCATCAAGAAGAACCTCTTATCGGTTTCTCAATTTGCTCATGATAATGATGTTTTTTTAGTTTCACCCGACCTACTGTCTTATAAAGGACATACTGACCCGGAGAACTTTGCTGACGGGCCACATTCGTGATGGACTCTATCATTTCACGGTGCCAGTTCTCTCTACTCAGTCGGTCGAAACCTCTACTCCTACCGTTACTCAGAATAAGTCTACTGAATGTAAGGATTTTTTGTTGTGGCATAAACGTTTAGGTCATCCCTCCACTTCGATTGTTAAGTTTGTATTAGATAAATGTCGCATTTCGTTAAATAAATACGATTGTGATGCTATATGTACTGCCTGTCAAAAAGGCAAGTCTCACAATTACTATTTCCTGTTTCTACTACAGAATATACTGTTCCTTTTACTCTGGTTGTATCTGATATTTGGGGTCCTGCTTCAGTGTCGTGCGGAAGTTCTTGGTATTATGTGACTTTTATTGATGTTTGTACTCGATTTACTTGGATCTATTTCTTCGCCAAAAATCTCAAGCTGTGCAGTGCTTTGTTCAGTTTCAGCAACTTGTTAAAACTCAGTTTGGTAAGGATATTAAACAATTTCAGAGTGATTGGGGAGGTGAATATCACGCGTTCTCATCAGTTCTCGCTTCTCAAGGAATTATTCATCGAATAACATGTCCCCATGCATCTGAACAGAACAGCGTGGCTGAACGTAAGCATCGCCACATTGTTGAGATGGGACTCACTCTTTTGGCTCAGGCAAATCTGTCAATGGAACACTGGGGCTATGCGTTCAGTTGTGCGGTTCACCTTATTAATCGTCTACCTACCCCAGTACTAAAAGGGTTGTCTCCATTTCAGGCTCTCAACGGATGTGAACCCACATACGATCATTTGAGGGTATTTGGTTGTTGTTGCTATCCTTATTTACGACCATTTATGAATCATAAGTTGGAGTTTCATTCTCAACCATCTATCTTCTTGGGGTATAGTACTCAACATAAGGGGTACCAGTGTCTGCTTCCAACCGATAAGGTTGTTATCTCTCGTCACGTTGTGTTCGATGAAAATCGATTTCTGTCCACTGAGTCTACATCTGAAGAAAGTTCAAAGCGTCAGGATCAGTATGTTTCTACATTTGTTCCTCTACTCAGAAACATATCATATCGGCCTTCGGAGCCTCCGTCTGCTCAACCATTTTTATCTTCTTCACTAGTGACATGTCCTAACAATTCTACTCTAGACACAGCACAATTAGGGGTTGGATCTAATCGTGAACCACAGAGTTCTAATCTGTTCAGTGCTCATGGTAGGTACTGTTCCACTAATGTTCGTGAGATCTCTTCCGATCAAATCACAACTCAAGTGCCGGTGATTAATAGTCATCCAATGGTGACTCGGTCAAAGGCTGGGATTTTTAAGCCCAAAACGTTGATAGTTGAAGCTTTGGAACCAAATTCAATTGAGGAGGTCTTTTCTACTCTTGAGTGGCATGAGGCAGCTCAGGCTGAATTTAATGCCTTAATACGCAACTCTACTTGGGATCTTGTTCCTCGACCTACTAATTGTAAAGTAATTGGATGCAAATGGCTTTTCAAGGTAAAGAAAAATTCGAATGGTTCTATTACCCGACGAAAGGCTAGGTTAGTTGTAAAAGGTTCCTCTCAAGTTCCTAGGTGTGATTTTAAGGAAACCTTCAGTCCAGTTGTAAAACCTGCAACTATTCGTGTTGTTCTGGCCATTGCTGTTTCCAGAGGATGGTTACTACGGCAGGTTGATGTGAACAATGTGTTTTTGAATGGGGATCTTGATACAGCAGTTTTCATGCATCAACCTCCGGGATATGAACGTTTTGATTTTGACGGTAAAACCTTCGTTTGTCGACTAAAGAAAGCATTGTATGGTCTCCAGCAAGCTCCTCGTGCCTGGTTCGAGAAGCTGAAACAATTTCTCCTCTCAATTGGATTTGTTAGTTCCAAATCTGAAGCATCTTTGTTTATTCGGGTAAAATCTGACTCCACTCTTTTTGTACTTGTATATGTTGATGATGTTGTAATTACTGGCAACCTACCAGCGTCTATCGACTAGTTTATTCAATTGTTGCATCGCGAGTTCTCGCTTAAGGATATGGGAGATCTGCACTATTTCCTTGGCATAGAAGTGACTCATGTTTAGAGTATTTACATCTTTGTCAGAAGAAATATGTTTGTGACCTCCTTGCTCATTGTTCTATGACCACGACAAAAAGTGTTCCCACTCCGATGGTTAGCTCTTCTTTCCTGTCTAAAAATGATGGAGAATGTCTAGAGGACCCTACTGAGTACAGATGTAACATCCTGAAAAGGGCCTATGCATTTTGGCCTAATTGTACAAAAAGACATCTTTTATGTGTTTTGGAATAAATTTGGAATGATTTTGGAAACCTGAGAATGCATGGAAATGTTATGTTGGAAATAGGAAAATGAACATTTTTGGAAACCTAAACATTTTTGGAAATGATCCAAAAATGGAAACTTGAACATTTTAGGAAACCAAACCAAAATAGGAAACTAAACATTTTGGAAACCAAACCAAAATAGGAAACTAAACATTTTGGAAACCAAACCAAAATAGGAAACTAAACATTTTGGAAACCAAGCCAAAATAGGAAACTAAACATTTTGGAAACTTGGAAAATCTGAGCCATGAAAATTTTGAAACTTAAAATGACCGGAATGTCGAATTTTGGAGCCCAAAGGGAACTTAGGGCCAAATGACCCTAAAATATAAAGTACATGAAATTTGACCCAATAACGGACTTGGAAATGTGGCTGAAGGTGCCATCTAAGGCCTTGGAAATGGCCCAAATGCAAGAGGTTTTTGGGCTGAGTTTGAGTCATCTAGGAAGCAAATAAAAGAAGTTTTATTTTGCTTCCATGAGTGGGGAGTTAGACGGCACAAGGGAATCTAAGAGGAGGAGTTTTATTTGGTTAAAACTTGATTAATAAGTGATAAATAAGGGATTTTAAATTTGGATTATCCGAGGAGATAATTGATGGATTAAATGCTTTTATTTTTAGATAAAGGAGATAATATTATCTTAAGGAGAGTGGTGGCCAAGTCAAGGACTCTTGGCCTAGCAAATTATTATAAAGGAGAACCCAAGGTCTTTTTCTCTCATCTTTCCAAGTAGCCGAAAATCCCTTGCTCTCCCCCTCTTGTCAAATTTCTCTTTAAGCAAAATCCATCTCTTCTTCTTCTATTTTCTTCTCCTCTCCTTTGTCATTGTTAAGCCAAAACCCTTTTCTTTTGATCCTGTTAAATCTCCATAGTGAATCTACGTGACTCTAGGCAAGGAAGCAATCGATTAAAGGCATCAAGGTTTCTACAATTACCGAATATAAGGATCAAGGATCTAAGGTAAGGAATATAAATATTCGGTCAAGGTTTTGATTATGTCTCAATATTAAAATAAATCGACATGAAGTTATAGGGATTTGACAGATATTCAAGACAAGGAAACTTTCGGATTTGGAAACTATAAGGTAAGTACATAGATCCAATAGGCCTAGGGTTATATTGGTATTATTTTCCATTTACTCAAAAGTTAGAAACCCACATAATTACTGGATTTAGTGGCTAATGGATTTAAGGAAGAATCTTGTCAATTTTCGGCATTTGATTTACAATCTTTCTATTCGACAACAAGGTAAGTAATACAAATCCTACTTGGATTTGGTTTTAAGCCAAATAAGTTTGTTAATATATTTTAATGGTTGGTAGAATATAGGAGTAAAAATCTAGATCGGAGATCGTTCTTGAGGATTTCAAGGAATCTATTAAGCAAATCGTGTGTACCCTTACTATCCTTCGATATTTTATGGCTAAATATTTTAATATATGATATGAATAATAATGTGAATGTGGCTATGTACCACAAATGTGGCAAAAAGTACCCAGGTACGTTTCCTACTTCTGATAGGATTGTGAAAAATGTTATTTTATAACATGCGAATATATGTATATGAACATGAAATTAAGTTATGCACAATATATATATTTTTGGGGCATTCGGGATTTATGTGAAAGGGGGAGAACAGGTGTTGACTTCGGTCTCACCAACGAAGGTGTTGACTTCGGTCTCACCAACGAAATATGTTGACTACGGTCACATTGCGAAATTTTGGTAACTTCGGTTACAATAGTGTCTAATGACACAACGTATAAATTTGATTATAGTGTCTAATGACACAAACGTATATGGGCGAATGCCTTGATGGAGATAACGGATGGAGGGTTGACTTAGTAGTCCTACGGTGTAAATGGCGAATACGGGTGGTGTGTAGCGGATGGACCATTAGGATTGGGTTTGGGTTGCATCATAATTTCATTATTATATGGACTTGATGATTTAAACATGAATGCTGATTTATTGAATGATAGTATTGTGTGCACATTGAGTCATTGACTCACCCCATTGTGGGAATTATTTTTCGGTGATGAGCGTTGATTTTGACGGTAGGTGGACCATGAGGTGGCCATGCTACATGCGAAAATTTCATTTAGTTTGGACTTAATTTTATTTTTAGTTACTTTTATTCTATTTTGGGTTTTACTTGATGTAATAAGGCCTTAAGGCCCAATGGATTATACTTTATGTTTGCTTATTGTTAAGTTTCATGCTAAGAACTATATTGGATGTATTTAATTAAATGGGCTTACAAGATTAAATAAATGAGTTTCCAATCTAAGCCCTCAAAATAATAGTTTTTCTAAAATTTACAATTTTCTCTAAGTATCAAAATGATTTTGAAATCGGTTTACTTTAGGAACATACGGATCCGGTTCGGGCTCGTGGTAGGGTGTGGGGTGTTTCAAAAGTCTTGCTGGTGCACTTCAGTATATTGTTTTGACCAGACCGAATATTGCTTATGCTGTAAATCGGGTTTGCCAGTTCATGCACAATCCTACCACAATGCATATGGTGGCTCTCAAACGCATTCTGTGGTATCTGTGTGGTACGCTAAAGTTTGGTTTAATTATTCGTCCATCTACTCGATTGTCGTTGGTTGGGTATGCTGATGCCAACTAGGGGTTGGATCTTGACGATCGGTGATCTGCATCTGGATATTATGTGTATTATGGTCATACACCTGTGGCGTGGTGCTCCAAAAAGTAGCAAGTCGTGTCTCGATCCACAGTCGAGGCAGAATATAGGAGTCTTGCTGCAGCCACAAGTGAGGTTACTTGGTTAATGTCGTTACTTCATGAATTACAGATTCAGTCTGATGATACTCTGAATATTTGGTGTGATAGTTCTAGTATGGTGGCCATTGCAGCCAATCCCGTGCTACATTCCAAGTTCAAACATGTGGAGCTTGATCTTTTCTTTGTTCGTGAGAAAGTTGCCGATGGGTCTTTGCAAATTGGGGAGGTCCCTGCTTGCGATCAAGTGGCTGATGTTTTCACCAAGCCACTATCTGTTACTTTGTTTTCTCGATTTCGACAACTCCTTCAGGTCTTACCGATTGGGAAGATGGATGCATGATAGAGTTAGTAATTCTATTATGGTTAGTTAAGTGTAGTTAGCACAAGTTGTTAGATGAGAGTGTTATAAATAAATGTACAGAGATGAAATGTAAGACAAGATTCATTCCAAAGAATAAAAAAATCAGATTATTCCTCTTTTCAATCTATTAGCTTTCTCTTATCAAATTCAAGATTTAGTTTCATTCATACCTCTTCACTCTATAAAGCTTCTTGTAATCTGAAATTTTGTATATTAGAGAATACTCTATGGTGAAGACCTGGAAAAAGATAAAGATATTAACTTCAGATGGCATGGAAATATGCAACATGCAAAGTAAATTTCATCTGATAACCAATAGAGGCAAAATTATTAATACATTATGTAAGTTGTATTATATGTGCAGTCAAAGATTTCCTTTCCCATCTCTCTGAAAAAAAAGGAGTTTCACATTACGTACAACTATTTGATCGCAACTATCTTGAATGTTTGTGTCACAGAGGATATCAGAATTGCATACAATTAGTACTAGGAGAAAAAAAAAAGAAAACGGGTGAGGGTTTCAAGATGAAAAGCATACAAGTAAAATCGGGCTCATTTCTTTTTCCATAAAAAAAGAGAAGGATAGTTCTTTATTGTCACTGATATGAGTAATCATAAAGGTTTCTGGAAGGTTAATTGTATCATAATCACAACAAGAGTTTATTCCAAGTTTGGCCGAACATAATAGACGTCTTATGTGTTGGCTTGATTTTAGAAAATGGTAAACGTTTGTGATTAAGATGGTAAAGAATTCAACCTAAATCATATTTGAGAGTGCATGTATTTTTGTTTGTAATCACGCCCTCTAATCCAAGATCTAAGTTATCAATGAGAGAAGCATTGAATGTTTTAATTTAAGTAAAGAACACAACATTGAACCAAAATAAAAATAAACAGAGAAAAAACAATAGCACAACAAGTTTGCAGGTTAGATAGTATGCATTTACAGATGGAAGGGAAAAAGAAAAACCTTTGGCACAGGAGGAGTGTTTTTGTCCTTCTGGATTTCAACAACACCACCTTTAATCTCCAATCTCGTGATACCCATGAATGGTTAGCCCCAAAAACTCCCTTAACACTAGCAAAAACGAAACATAGCCTACAATGATATGCAATTAAATCAAATTCAATGTAAGTAAGATCCATAATCAGCATTGGACTATCAAGCAAGAATCTCAAATTCAATGCAAATAAAACGGTAAATTGAATAAAAACCAACAAATCTGATACACCTTTAGAAGAAAGAACTAGAAAATCTTAGATAATAGATTCAAAGAAGCAAACATATTCCATTAATTTAAGCTAAATACCAAATTGGCACATTAACTAAAATTTTTTTTCCCATTTTTCCCTATAAGAATCATCAAAATCTCTAAACATTGGGATCCCAAAATTACACTTTTTTCCCCATAATTTATTTGGTAATTTTTCCCATAATTTTTAATTTGGGTATTTGAAGCTTCCTTTATCTACCTTAAACAAACAAACAAACACTAGGCATGCACACAAGAACAACAGCACATTGTCACTCCATGACTTATAAAAATAAAGTTTCTTCCTTTTGTTTAAAAATTAAAATGATTTGTTATTTTCGGAGTTAGTGATCTTTTCCTAGAATGTATCATCAAATTCATAGAAAACCAAACATTAAAAAGGAAATATTTAAGAAAATGAAGAAAACAGAGAAAGAAAATTTTACCAGAATCAGAGACGAAGAGCCCAAATATCAAAAAAGGGTAAGTTTTTTCAATCTAATACAAATAGAATGGAATCTCAGCGCTCTTCCTGGAGAGCCAAATTACTTGAACAAGGGTAAGTTTTACATTTGCTTTTACAATCGAAAAAGAAACATTGAAAAACAGATAGTTCGAATTAAAACTTACCAAATCTTGGATCTTATGAGACGACTCTAAAAACACTTCACTTCTTTCTTTTTTTCAATGGATGAACTATTAGGGTTAGGAGGAAATGAGATTAAAAAGAAAATTTTAAATTAAGTGAAGAAGAAATGAAGTTTACAGTGGTGAAGAAGAATGAAAAAAAAAAGAAGTTGGGGATTGAGGATTTTAGGTGTGAGAACGAGAATATATGAGCTAGGGATTTCAGATTGTGAGAAAGAAAGGAGAATGGTGAGGGTAAAATTGAAACCTTTCTCTAATTTGCTATTCCATTATTCCCTGAATCACCATTTAGTGGGGGAGCATGTAATGGTTTGATGCATTTTCACGCTGAATAATCCCGTAATGAATATTGGCTGTAATAACTATTATAGCCAACTAAAAAATGGTTTGGTGATGGGTGCACCGAATTGGGTTGTAATGTATTACCATTACAATCAACCAAACATACCCTCACTATAATGGAATAGGGCTGTAATTGAATAGAGTTATAATGGAATAGAGCTATAATAAGTATTTAACTGTTTGGTTGAATGGAATGGAATAGAATTGTAATAGTATTCTTGTATTTGGTTGAATGGAATGATGTTGTAATCGCATAAGGAAAAGAACTAAAATGACCTGAATACCCTTAGTAGAATTTTTTTAAGTAGATGATTATTGTTATTGTTATTAAATTTTAATAAGGTTATTATTGAAAATAATACTACCTTAAAAATAATAAATAATTTAATCATATTTTAACATAGTTATTATTAAATATAATTTAATAAAAAATATAATTTAATAACATTCTTAATATTGTCGAAACCATTTTTAAAATTTATGAAAAATAGGGTCGACTTTTAAAAAAACGAAAATGGAAGTCGCCACCAATCCTTTTTACTTAGGTTTGATTGGATCACCTTGTAAAAGGTTTCATTTTAAAACATTTAGTTTTTGTCTACGAAAAACGAGAAAACGGGTTCGGGAGTCGGTTACGTATGAGGAAGGGTTAGCACCCTCATAACGTTCAAAAATTAGTACCTAATTGATAAAATTATGTCCAAATGTTTGAAATTTAAAAAGTTTAAAATAAGATCCCTTATTAGAAGGAAAACCAAGACTTATCTATTTCAAAGAAATAAAAATACCACACCCAATAAGTTAGGATACAGTATTTTATAACTTCGAAGCTAGGTGCATCTTTATTTTAGAAAATTCTTACCTCAAGACACAAAACATCACACCCAATAAGTTAGGATACAATATTTTGAGTTCTCAAGAATAAGTTTTTTATTTGAAAGTTGAGATTTCTTTATTCTGAAAGAATATAAACATCACATCCAGCACGATTGGACACAACATTTTTTAAACCTTCGTAATTAAAGTCATCTCATAATTTACGAAATTTATTAAAAGGGTATTTAGTTATTTAGCCAAACGGAAAATTGCAACCCAGCATGATTGGGCACTATTTCCCGAATTTTTAAATATAAAATATTGCCTTATTTTAAAACCTTTAGATAAAGTATAGTAGTTTTGCAAAATGCATTTTATTTTAAAATGATGATCCTATGAAAATATCATATTAATACAAACAATATAAAATAAGCATTAAAAAAATAACCACATTAAGACAATTATAAACAAATGGCAAAATATGTATAGAAACAAAAAATAAATATTAAAATAACAAAACTTAATAAACATGAAAATTTCACATGCGATATTAAACATTTCATGTAAATATATAACAAATAAAAAATGTATACGATTATGTTGAAAAGAAAAGAAAAATATGTTTTAAAATAAATAAATAATATATAAAAATATATTTATAATAATCTAATACATATAAAACTACATTTAAAAATAAATAATATATTGTACAATATAAATTATTTTAGATAAAAAATTAAAATAATACAAAATATAGTATTATATAATATCCAAAATATTAAAAAATATAGAATATAATAACTAATATATTAATCTAAAATAATATGGAATAAAAATAAAAATAAATAATAATAATTTAAAGTAAAAATTTAAGTATACGATAATATATAGTGATAGTAAATATAATAGAAAGAATATGGTTATAGTAATAATAATATATATATAAAGAAAATTGGTAATAAAAATATTTAAAAATAATTAATTTAAAAATAAAGTAAAATAGGGACTAAGTTGAATTTAAAGCAAGAGTTTGGGGTAACATCAAGAATAAATGAAAACAAAAAGGGCTAAATTGTAATGCTCGCGCAACATAGAGGGACCAGTCGTATAAATAGACCAATTTTCAAAACAAAAAGGCACCGTTTCATTTATGCTTAAAACTAAACTTCCTGCTGCCATCATTTAAAGCATTCATCATTTTTTTCTTTAAAAAAAAAAACATGAAAAACCAAGCCCTAATCCCTTTTTCAAACCCTTATTCGGCCGATTGAATGCAACCTTCTAAATCCCATTTCACCATTGTTAATCGGTGAATAGAATCACAATAAATTTCCCTTTGTTCTTTGATTACGACAAAGCAAGGAAGAATACAACGGCACCGTTATTCAGATAAGTTTCTAAACCTTTTTTTATTTTCAACAGTAGTAGATAAAAATCAGAAAAATAGGAACAAAGTTGGGGAAGAAAAAAAAATCTGAGAGGTCTTTTTCAAAGAGTTTTTTTTTTTTACTCTTTTTTGCTTCATGCGCATACATGAATATTAAAAAAACAATCCAATTCCAAAATCGAAGAAAAAAAATCTATCACCTTTAAAATCTTGATTAATTTCTATCAAAAAAATCCCTGCCCCAAAAAATCCCCCTTTTACAAGTTGCTTTAGGGTTTATATAAACCCGAAATAAATCTCAAAGAGAATCAAAATTGGCCTTGCTAATTTTCTGCCATTTTCCTTTTTTGCTTTGTTTTCCTCTTCTGTGCAGGTGTCAAGGGCGAAGATCTTGGCGATGATAACCATCCGTGCGTTGATGTCGGAGTGGCTCGCGCAGATTACGGCGTGATAGGTGTCGAGGCTACTAGGCTTCCGGCGCGAAGAGGGGGCTGTTAGAGGGTATTGCGGCGCAAAGGTTCTGCCCTAGGGTTTTCGGAAGCAAAAAATGTTAAAAAAAAGGGGCTCGTCGGGCTTGTTAACTTGGGCTGGGTTTTTGGTTTGGATTTGGGTCATTGTAATATGGATATTGGACATTTTATTTTTTTTTTTTTTGATTGGTATGGGCCCGAGCAAAATGACCTTATTATAGTTGCCCCTCTTTGCTCATTGTCGATAACGAGAATAGAGTAAAGACAATAGAAGGACCAATTTTGCCCGGTCTTGGTGTAGCCTTAGCTTCTTCGTCTTCTTCAAATGGCTTCTAACTCAACTACAACTCTAGAGAGATAAAGCTGAAAGTGCTTTTGATCTGCTTCCTACAACTTTAGGAAGATAAGATCTTCTGTCTTCGATCTACTTCCTATAACTTCAGGAAGATAAGATCTGAAAGTGTCTTCGATCTACTTCCTACAACTTCAGGAAGACAAGATCTGTTATCTTCAGTCTACTTCGCTACAACTTTAAGGAGATAAGACTGAAAATGTCTTTTAATCTGCTTCCTACAACTTCAGGAAGATGAGATCTTCTATTTTTGATTTGCTCCACTGCAACATCAGGGAGATAAAATCTTCTATCTTTAGTCTACTCCACTGTAACTTCAGGGAGATAAGACTAAAAATGTCTTCGATCTGCTTCCTACAACTTTAGGAAGATAAGATCTTCTTTCTTCAATCTGCTCTGCTACAACTTTAGGGAGATAAGACTTAAAATGTCTTTTGATCTGCTTCCTGCAACTTCAAGAAGATGAGATCTTCTTTCTTCAATCTACTCTGCTACAAATTTAGGGAGATAAGATTAAATATGTCTTTTGATCTGCTTCCTGCAACCTCAAGAAGATGAGATCTTTTGTTTTCGATTTGCTCTACTGCAACATCAAGGAGATAAATCTTCTATCTTTAGTCTTCTCCACTGCAACTTCAAGGAAATAAGACTAAAAATGTCTTTGATCTACTTCCTGCAACTTCAGGAAGATAAGATCTTCTTTCTTCAATCTGCTCTGCTACAACTTTAGGGAGATAAGACTGAAAGTGTCTTTTGATCTACTTCCTGCAACTTCAGGAAGATGAGATCTTCTTTCTTCAATCTACTCCACTACAACTTTAGGGAGATAAGACTGAAAATGTCTTTTGATCTGCTTCCTGCAACTTCAGAAAGATGAGATCTTCTTTCTTCAATCTGCTCTACTGCAACATCAGAGAGATAAGACTGAAAATGTCTTCTGATCTGCTTCCTGCAACTTCAGGAAGATAAGATCTTCGTTCTTCAATCTACTCCACTACAACTTTAGGGAGATAAGACTAAAAATGCCTTCTGATCTGCTTCCTGCAACTTCAGGAAGATAAGATCTTTTTTCTTCAATCTACTCCACTACAAATTTAAGGAGATAAGTCTAAAAGTGTCTTTTGATCTGCTTCCTACAACTTCAGGAAGATAAGACCTGGTATCTTCGATCTTCTTCTTACAACTTGAAGAAGACAAGATCTGTTATCTTCAGTCTACTTCGCTACAACTTTAGGGAGATGAAACTGAAAATGTCTTTTGATATGCTTCCTGCAACCTCAAGAAGATGAGATCTTCTGTTTTCGATTTGCTCCACTGCAATATCAGGGAGATAAAATCTTCTATCTTTAGTCTACTCCACTGCAACTTCAGGGAGATAAGACTAAAAATGTCTTCGATCTACTTCCTGCAACTTCAGGAAGATAGGATGTTCTTTCTTCAATCTGCTCCGCTACAACTTTAAGGAGATAAAACTAAAAGTGTCTTTTGATCTGCTTCCTGCAACTTCAGGAAGATGAGATCTTCTTTCTTCAATCTACTCCGCTACAACTTTAGGGAGATAAGACTGAAAATGTCTTTTGATCTGCTTCCTGCAACTTCAGAAAGATGAGATCTTCTTTTTGATTTGCTCCACTACAACATCAGGGAGATAAAATCTTCTATCTTTAGTCTACTCCACTGTAACTTCAGGGAGATAAGACTAAAAATGTCTTCGATCTGCTTCTTACAACTTCAGGAATATAAGATCTTCTTTCTTCAATCTGCTCTACTGCAACTTTAGAGAGATAAGACTAAAAATGCCTTCTGATCTGCTTCCTGCAACTTCAGGAAGATAAGATCTGAAAATTCACCTATATCGCTACACCGTCCATTGAAGGACATGTCCTGTAGACTCGATTTCATGTGTTATGAGTGACATGAATGCAACATGTCATGAAAATGATTAGGATTAGAATGCAATGACCGGAATGAATCAAATGCACCTAATGAAATTTGCTATGATACAAAATGTTATGAGTATAATTCCTACTCTAGGTGTTATCACTCATTTGTTCTTTATTATTGTTTATTAATCACATTTTGATTTCCGATTCAACTTCGCTTGGATCTTGAGAACACAAGGCTTGTACCATCCTACCACAGTGAGAATAGAAACTCTTTCAATCTGATCCATTTGTAAATTTTAGGGTATAGGGTTTATTTCAAGTTCAACCCATTCCACCACAAATCTGGGTTTCTTAGTTCATCGCACCACCCCCTAAGTGTTATAATCTGATGGCATCACGCCCACTTATCAATTGGACAAAGAATTCAGAAAAATAGTCTCTATCCAGACTCTTCTTTCTCAAATATTTCTATGCACATGGAAATTCTAAACAATTGTGCTATTTTGGCTCCTTGTTTTATCTAGAAATTTCCAAAGTAATATGTAAAAATTCTTTTTATGAAATGTTTATTTCGTCAATCATTATTTCAATGCAACACATTTATGAATAATGGGTAACAAATAAATTGATCTCAAAAGAAGGATTAAAATTTGAATAAATTTGTAAAAAGAATACAAAGAAAAATTAACTGGAACATATCTTTGAAAGAAGAGAAAAAAAAGAATCCAAAGATAGTAAAATGAATAGGACAAAAATCAGATGCCCTAGATATCGCCGATTGAGCTCCCATATACAAACTTTATAAAGACTACCTTGAGTTCAACATATGTTTAGAAGACCCAAAGTATTTTGTTGATGCCCCAATATGCGACATTCTTCCTTTCATTGTCGTTTTAAGTGTAGCGAGATGACTGCATGTCCCTTCATAATTTGAGTCGCCTTTTTCAGGTTTTCAACTCAAAGCCTCTTTGGTCTCAAGGCGCCCTTTGTGGGTTTTCACCTTGGCCTTTCCTTCTTCTTTTTTTTTTTTGAGAAATCAAAGCGCCATTTTGGGTTTTCACTTTGGCTTCTTCTCTTTTTCAAGCAAAATACTTTTTTACTGAGTCAGAGTTTACAGGGTTGGGTAAACTTTTCCCATCCATTTCGGTCAAGATCAGTGCTTCTCTAGAGAAAGCCTTCTTCACCACATATGGTCCTTCCCAATTTGGCATCCATTTTCCTCTGGAATCTTTTTGTATGGAAGGATCTTTTTCAATACAAAGTCCCCCTCATGAAATTCTCTTGGGATGACTTTCTTATTATAGGCTCGCATCATTCATTTTTGGTACATCTGACCGTGACGAATAGCCCTTAGCCTCTTTTCTTTAATTAAGTTCAACTGATCATACCGAGCCTGAATTCATTCAGCTTCATCCAACTTTATTTCTGACAAAAATTGAAGAGAAGGAATTTCCACTTCAATGGGTAGAACAACCTCCATCCCATAAACCAACGAGAAATGCATTGCCCCAGTAGAGGTTCTGACGGACGCTCGATACGCATAGAGTGCAAATGGTAGTTTCTCATGCCAATCTTTATAAGTCTCTGTCATCTTCCCCACTATCTTCTTGATGTTTTTATTAGTCGCTTCCACTGCCCTATTCATTTTTGGTCAGTATGGAGAAGAATTATGGTGTTTGATCTCGAATTAGCTACAAATTTCTGCTATCGAGCTGTTGTTCAAGTTCAGCGCGTTGTCTGATATGATCCTCTCAAGCATTCTATATCGACAAATAATCTCTTTCTTCAAGAACCGACTAACTATTGACTTAGTGACGTTAGTGTATGAAGCAGCTTCGACCCATTTCGTGAAGTAGTCAATTACTACAAAGATGAATCGATGCCCATTCGAAGCTTTGGGTGAGATTGGCCCAATAACATTCATGCCCCACATGGAAAAAGGCCATGGGGAAGTCATAATATGCAAAGGTGACGGAGGCACATGAATTTTATCTCCATAAATCTGACATTTATGACATCTCTTGGCATAGTTGATCATTATCCTTCCATGGTAGACCAATAATATCCAAATCTCATTATCTGCCTGGCCATTGTGAATCCATTAGCTTGTGTTCCACAAACGCCCTCATGAACTTCTTAAATGATTTGCTTAGCTTCAATAGCATCAACACATCTTAAAAGTACTTGATCTTTTCTCTTTTTGTATAAGATATCTCCATCCAAGACATAATCAGAGACTATTCTTCTTAAAGTCCTTTTCTCATTCTTAGTGGCATTCTCCGGGTATTCACGATTTTTCACATATCGCAATACATCCTGATACCAAGGACGGTCATCTCTTTCTTCCTCTTCTATGTCATAACAATAGGCTGGAACCTCAACGATACTCATCTAAATATGCTTCATATCCTTTGGTATGTTTACTCAGATCATACAAGCCAAGGGTGCCAGAGAATCTACCATCTGATTTTCATCACGTGGAAGGTAATTGAAAGTAATGTCATCAAATTCTTCAATCAATCCCAGAACTATTTTTCAGTAATTGATTAGTTTGGGATCTCTTATTTCCCACTCTCCTTTAAGCTGATAAATTACCAAGGCAGAATCTCCGTATACTTTTAGCACTCTGATCTTGCGTTCTAAGGCTGCTTGAAGTCCCATGATGCATGCTTCATATTCTGCCATGTTAATTGTACAGTTAAAATCTAATCTGCATGTGAATGGATAATAATCACCACCAGGAGATACCAAAATTGCCCAAATTCCATTTCCTACAGCATTCGATGCTTCATCAAAGTTTAACTTCCATGAACATTCCTCAGTATTTGCCACATACATCAGCTCCTCTTTCGGAAAGTCAAAGTTTAAAGGTTCATAATCCTCTAAAGCTCTGGTTGCCAAAAATTCTACTACTGCGCTTTCATTTATAGCCTTTTGGTTCACATAGACAATGTTGAATTCAGATAACAGAATCTGCCACCTAGCCATTCTTCCATTCAAAATAGTGGACTCCATCATATACCTTAATGGATCGAGTTTGGAAATTAACCAGGTGGTATGATATAGCATGTACTGCCTCAACCTTCTAGTTGTCCAAATCAAGGCACAACACAATTTCTCGATCAACGAATATCTCATTTCATAATCAGTGAACTTTTTACTGAGACAATATATCACCCTTTCTTTCCTTCCTGGCTCATCGTGTTGTCCAAGCACACATTCCATGGATTTTTTGAATACTGGCAAATATAGTATCAATGGTCTATCTAGATTAGGCGGAGATAGTACTGGTGCATTTGACAGATACATTTTGACTTTGTCAAAAGCTTTCTGACATTCATCATCCTATACACCTTTATTGTGTTTCTTGAGAAGACGAAATATGGGATCACATTTCTCAGTTAATTGTGAAATAAATCGAGTAATGTAATTTAACCTTCTAAGAAAACTTCGGACTTCTTTTTGAGTTCGCGGTGGAAGCAATTCTTGTATAGCTTTAACTTTGTTCGAGTCAACTTCAATTCTTTTCTCGTTGACCATAAAACCCAGTAACTTCCTTGACCGAGCTCCAAAAGTACATTTTGCTGGATTGAGCTTCAATTGAAATTTTCTCAGCCTCAACAACAATTTCTTCAAGACCTCAATGTGTTCTTTCTCTGTTTGTGATTTTGCAATCATGTCATCAACATACACTTCGATCTCCTTGTACATCTTATCGTGGAACAAAGTTACCATGGCCCTTTGATATGTTGCCCCCGCATTCTTTAATCCGAAAGGCATTATTTTATAGCAAAAGGTACCCCACAGTGTTATGAAGGTAGTTTTCTCCATATCCTCAGTGTGCATCTTGATCTAATTGTATCCTGAAAAGCCATCCATGAAGGAAAACAAAGAAAATCCTGCTGTATTATCCACCAACGTATCGATATGCGGAAAAGAAAAATTATCCTTTGGGCTAGCTCAATTTAGATCCCTGTAATCTACACACATTTGAACCTTTCCGTCCTTCTTAGGGACAGGAACAATGTTGGCAACCCATTCTAAGTACTTGACCACTTGTAGGAAACTAGCATTAAATTGTTTCTAGACCTCTTCTTTTATTTTTAACACTACATTAGGTCTCATCCTTCGTAGCTTTTGCTGAACTGGTTTGTAATCTTCTCAAATGGGAAGGCGATGTACCACAATATCAATGCTTATTCCGGGCATATCTTCATACGACTATACAAAGACATCCTTGAATTCTCGTAGTAACTCAACAAGATCTTGTTTTGTCTCCTTGGCTATGCACGTCCCAATTTTCACAACCTTTCCTTCTTCCAAGGCTATGTTCTCTATTTCCTCTTCATGGGGTAAGATCTATTTCTCCTTTTGCTTTACCATTCTTAATAAATCTGGAGATAAGTCACAACCTCGGTCATTTTCAAAATCCCGAGATTCCTCTAAACACATCTCTTGCTCAAAATGGACCTCTGAATCGGTATTATCATTGCTCATGTCATTGATATCTAAGGACCTGTAATGGGTACAAAAGAATGTACAAAAACAAATGAATTTGAGGACAACTATTCATATGATATGAATGAAGAATTTGAAATGAAATTAAAAAGTCAAAAGAATGAAAGAACATTTGCTCTAGTTAATTATCAAAATGTATTTTATTGAAATGACAACTTCTAAACATGAGCCTATTTCACAAAAGAAATCTTATTGTTCCTAGGCTAAAAATAATAAGAGCGTTCTGAATATTACTCTGTATAATTTCTAAAAACTACAGGAAGTTCCTCTGTAGTCTAATTGTCCAAAACACTTCCAAGTTCATAAGGATGAATACCAAATAGGTTTCTTTGTTCACCTTCCTCCTCATGTATGGCATTGACATGATGACTTTCCAATAACCCTCTCTCAGGGTGAATTATCCCTCCTGATACAAAGGTCTGGGATATGTGAGGGAATATTATTGGTTCCCACTGGACATCTTCTCTTTACAAGCGTGCTTTTCTTCTCTCCTACTTCTTCTCTATGTCCTTCTTACTTTGTTTAACATCTGGCTTGAAACCCAAGCCAAAACGATCTCTCTTCTCCTTCATCATTGGTACTTAAATCTCCCCTTGGAGGTATCTGCCCAATCCTTTTCCTAGTAAGGCTCCTTTCCCCACCATCATTTGTAGACCCATCCTCGTAGTCATGGATATCTTAGGAATTGGGACTTTACTTCCTTCCGAGGTAAATGTTGCATTGATGAACTTTAAAGATCGAAAAGAACATTCCATGGCCTCCTTATTCGCCTCTACATATGGCGCGTTATTGGTAACAGTTTCTATAATGTCTTCCTCAGCATTTATAGTAATTAGTCAACTATCCGTCACTAGTTTCAACTTTTGATAAAAGGATGAAGGCACTGCCCCCGCCGAATGGATCTAAGGCCTTCCCAGCAAACAGTTGTATGAAGGTTTTATATCCATCGCCAGAAAGTCCACTTCATATGTATTCGGCCCAATCTGCAACGGTATGTCAATTCTCCCCATCACCCTTCTCTCAGTACTGTCAAATGCTCTCACTATGTTTTGACATGTCTTCATATGAGAACTATCTATCGGCAACCTTTTTAGTGTTGACAATGGCAAGAAATTCAAGGCTGATCCATTGTCAATTAGCACGCTTGACAGAGTATATCCTTTACAATGAGTGGTGATGTGCAAGGCTTTGGCTGATCCTATAGCTCCAGGTGGAATTTCATCATCACTGAAGGAAATAAAATTGTTAGCACTTATGTTACTAACTAATCGGTCCAGCTTATTGACCGATATGTCTTTAGTAACATAAGTCTCGTTCAGCACCTTCATCAAAGCCTCACGATGAACTTCTAAACTTAAAAGTAAGGCTAGCACTGAAATACAAGCTGGTTGTTTGCGCAACTGCTCCACTACACTGTATTAACTATGCTTTAAGAATTTTAAAAATTCTTTAGCCTCTTCTTCCTTTATAGGTACATTGATAAGGGTGTCAATTCATTCCTCCTGTTCGATTAACACATCCTTGAACTTTACTGGTTCCATTCTAATGTTTATTGAGTTGTAACGTCTCCCATTTCGTGTGTAGAACCCTCTTTTTGAGCCTCCTTAGAAGTACTTACTGAGATTTCCACTCCCGATGTTGCTACGTTACAGTTGTAATTCCATGGTACCATCTTGTTATCCTTGTAAGAAAAGGACACAGGTATCTGAATTACTACTTTAGGCGCGATTTGTGCTCTGACCTTTGCCCTCCTCGGTCGGGTGATAATGACTCTTGGATAGTTGACCTTTTGACTGTCAACTCTCCTTTCATTACGTGTACGTGTCCTCCTTTAAGCCCACTTCGTAAAACTCCAGCTCTTTATTATCCATAAGGCTCTGTACCAATGTCCTAAACTCAGCACATTTTTGGATCTCATGTCCCTCAGCTTTATGAAACTCACAGTAGTTCTCTGGCTCTTCATTTCTTCCCTCGAGACTTGATTTTATTAGACCCCTTATTATCATTTCTCTTCAAATTATTTTTAACGGGGTTTTCACTTCCGGGATATCCCCTTTAGTCCTTCTTATCATATTTTCCCCAATCGCGTTTACCCCCTTATCTCCATGATTGGGCCGTGGGTTCTCTGCATTGGGTGTATCATCTAGCTTGACAACTCCCAACTTAAGAAGCGTCTCAACTACCCTTTCAAAGGCATTACAATTTTCTATTGAATGCCCCGTTACTCCTGCATGGTAATCATATTGGGCATTTGGGTCATACCATTTAGGATACGGGGGTTATAATAGCTGTAGATAAAATGGGGACACTACGCGTTCCTCTAGTAAAGTATAATATAGCTCCTTATACGTCATCGGGATTGGCGTAAATTGGATTTTTTCAGTATTTTGTCTAGGACCTGATTCTTGTCTTGTAGACCCTTGTTGCCCGACAGTAACGACTTTAGGCTGACTAATAGTAACTGTCTTTGAGTTCCCTTTGCTATACGTGCTCGTATTGTTCACCCCTGCCATAACAATATCCTCGAAGCTCTTATTTGTGCTACCTATCATATGGGTGATAAATGGCGCCTTTAAAGTGTTGATGAACAATGTAGTGGTTTCTTTTTCCAAGAGAGGTGGTTGAACTTGCATAGCTATTTCCCTCCATTTCTGCGCGTATTGCCTGAAACTCTCGTTTGATTTCTTTTCCATGTTTTGCAACATGATTCGGTCAGGCGTCATATCTGTGACATGACTGTACTACCTCATGAAGGCTTGGGCCAAGTCCCTCCAAGAGATAATGTTAGCACCGCTGAGTTGGTTATACCACCTAGACGCTACTCCTGTCAAACTATCCTGGAAACAATGAATCAGAAGTTGATCATTGTTCACATAGCCTATCATACGTCTACAGAACATCGTGATGTGGGCTTGAGCAAGTAGTTCCATTGAACTTCTCAAATTCTGGCATCTTGAATTTGTGAGGAAGCACCAAATCTAGGACCAGACTCAAATCATTGGCGTTAATACCGTGATGATGGCTAGCATTCTCCAAAGCCTTGAATTTTTCCTCCAACCACCTACAACGATCCTCCAACTATCTTGAAGATTCAATTCTAATTCCCTCTTTCTCAGTAATGTCTAGGTCAGGGATAACAGGATTGACTGGATTATCTCCTGGATTAGATCCAGAGCCAACTTGGAAATTCATGAGTGGTCTAGTATCTGTCTATCCTTGTTGAGGCCTAATTGTAACAGATGGCCTCTGGGGATATTCTTCTGGCTGTGCTGGCGCATATGGTGGGGTAAAACTTGGAGGGTTTCCTTCACTTTCTTTTTCAGTAATGGCCATGAGACTCTTTCCTTTTTCCATCATGCCACTCATCATCTGGGCCATTTGGTCCATCATGTTCTTCTGTACCTCCAACATCTAGTCCCTCATCTCTTGTTGGAGTTTTTCCATCTGCTCTTGCATCTGGTCTGGCATTTCTCTCTAGAATTGTTCCATTCTTTGGTCCATTTTCCTTGACTTTGCTCGTGTACCGTAAGGGTGATCAGCTTTCAGATTTTCTGTCTCTCTCTCTCTCTCTCCTATAATTTAAACTAATTAGACTCTCTCTAAAGATTTGAATGCATATGATATTATGTAATGCAAATGCATGAATACAAAAGAGGCATCGATTCTGATTCAACTTCATTTTAGAAAACTTTATTAGAAAACAAATTCTTTTACATAAAACGGATTACAAATAAGCTTTCACCCTATGTCTTAAAGTTTTAATTTTCCCTAATAACGAAACTAGCTCTTGACTACGATTTGACTGTAGTTCGTACTTTATACTCAATACGTCGGCTTGCACCACCAAAATCTGTAGGTGATTAGCTACCTCTCGAATCTGAACTATGGCTTCCCCATGAGATAATCCCGATTTCTGACTTGACCATGTGAATGATGGAGTTCTTCCTTCAAATGCCCTTCTCTTATTTCAAGACACTCGATCTAAAGTTCACAACTGTGTAGTGCTGATTCTAACTCTTCAATTATACCTTTCATTTCTTCAATCTTGTTCAGGCTTGCCTTTAACTCTATTACAGAATTACGACTCTGATGGTGATGAAGAGACCGTCCAAGTTCAGCAACTCTAGCTTGTAATTCCTCATTTTCATTTAAACTTTCTACCAAGTTCTTCTCTAAGGCCTTGTTTTGTGCTTGCATCTCTCAAAACTTTTTCTCCCAATAATCAGGTTTAGCCTTTTCCTCGTGGACCTCTTGTCGCCATTGTTCTAAGTCTTCCCTAATCCAAAATTCCTCATCGATAGACGTATCCTTTTGTATTTGATCTTCAAACTATCTCGATCTTCCTCAATAGCTCTTTTTTCCTTTCTTGCTTTCTCGACATTCGATTTCTGAGCATCCACATTTAGCTTTAAATACATTTTCTCTTTTTCTAGCTTCTCTATCTTCTTTCCAAGCTCTAAACTTTGCCTTTCGAATTCCTGCTTTATAAGCTTTATCTCCGCTGGGATGATTTGTAAACACTCCTTCAGTGATCGAGTACCTTCTACACTTGGCTTGGGAATATTATCGTTGATCCTTTTTCTCAACCACTCTTTATATTTTGGGGTTGCCATCATTCCTCGAGTTAATATCTTTATACAACGAGACTGCTTCTAAGCCTCAAAAATCTCTCGAATTCTCTTTTTATAATTTTCCCCTTATACGAGAATTCGCTTTGAGCTAACCCATGCATCGCCGGTATGAACTGCCCTACTTTGTATTGCCTTAGTACGAGCAACGATGCATATCCCATTGCTCCCCAAACTCCAAGCAGAGGTTGTAACACCCCTAACCCATAACTGTCACCGAATTAGGGTTAGAAGTGTTACCGGACAGATCGAGAACATTTACAGAATTATCATATAGTCATTTATCAATCTCAAACATAATGTCCCTTAAAAGGTCATCGAGACCCTAAGCATGCTTATAAACCGGGTCGGGACTAAACCGAATACATAAGTAGTTTTAGGAAAAATTAAAACTTTTCTAAAATACAGGGGACACACGGCCGTAGGGGTAGGCCTGTGCCTCACTCACGGCTACTTGACACTCCCGTGTGTCCTCCCCATGGTAGTATACTGCCAAATTCAACATGGTCACGAAGCACGCCCGTGTGCTAAGGCCATGTACTATTAGATCACATACTGCTATTTCTCACACATAGCTCATCTAGCCAAAACAATTCTTATCATATCACAAATTCCATGTACTTATCACCATAGTAAGATCACTTAGATACTTACCTTACATACACAAATAGTGTATAGACAACGTACCTGAATCGAACTTAATATCACATAATTGTTCATAGCTCGGATTTGACATTCTTATCATAGTCTTGCACGTTGAACCCATAGGAATCTAGTAGGATGATCAGAAAACTCGAAATAGTCGTACAATGCCAACGTCCTAGACAAGGTCTTACTTGCACTCAGATATCGATGCCACTATCCCAGACAGGGTCTTACACGAATCATTACGATGCCGATGTCCCATACATGGTCTTACAAGTAAAGCTCATATCGATGCCAACGTCCCAGACGTGATCTTACATATTAATCATTTATTGATGCCTACGTCTCGGACGAGGTCTTACTCGTAAAAATTATATCGTTGTCGACGTCCCAGACGTGGTCTTACACGAGTCTCAAATCAACGCCAACGTCTCGGATGTGGTCTTATATGATAAACAGAACAGATACCTATCTATTCCTAGGTTCGTGTAAGGCTTTTCGGACTTAATCAATATAACGGATTTATCTCGGAATACAAACACCTATCTTCTCATCCATACCCATAATCAACCTCAAACATATGAACAAACATAATATCATACAAGTACGTTTATTTGCATAATGACTTACCTCGAATTCGATATATCGGAATGAAAACGGCTACTCGTTAACTTTCGCTTTCCCGCGATCTAAGTCCGTTTTCCTCGGTTCTTGATCTAAACATATTCAGAATTTATCCTTTTATTCACTATTTCATTCAATTAAATCCAAACACATATATTTAGGGCTATTTCCAACTTAGCCCTCACATTTGCACATTTTATCAACTTAGTCCATTTTACTCAAAACATCAAATTTCACAAGATCAATGCATACACAAGCTTAGCCAAATACATATACATCACATATAAGCCCACTTTTTTTATCAAACTTGCAATTTAGTCCCTCAATTTACCATTTTCATAATTTAGCCCTATTTAGCTAAATTCATCAAAAATTCAAGAACAAAGTATGTTCATCTAACTCATATCTTTCATTTAACACCAAAAATCATCAAAAAGCTTAACATAACATCAATGGCATCTCATACAAACATTTTCAATTCATCAAATTGAGACATGGGTTTGATAGCTCTCTAAGCAACGATCTCAAAAACATAAAAATTATTAAAATCCATAGCCAAAACATACCTAAATTATAGCTTGAAATTGCCGAAACCCTTAAAGCTCATATTCTTCCTTTTTCTTTGCTATATTCGGCCAAAATGGGATGAATAAAAATGGCCATTTTGTTTTGTTTTATCCAATATAACATATATAATAATCCATTTACAAATTTAACCTTTCATTAAACAATTAAAACAAACATGTAGCAAGGGCATGATTGTCTTTCATTCATCCATTAACTATAAGTTGGCTTAATAACATCATAAGGACTCCATTTCAACAAAGCCACAACACATTGATACTTTAGCAATTAGCAAGCAACTTTCACATTCAATGCAATTCAATCTTTTTGTCAAATTAATCACACAGACAGGCAATTTAACATACGAAACTTTACCACATGGTTAATAACATATCAATGACACATAAATTAATATTAAAATATTATATGGACTCTGATTTGTGGTCCCAAAACCTCTGTTCTGACTAGGGTATAAACCGGACTGTTACAATTCTCCCCCTCAGGGATTTTTGTCCCCGAAAATCTTACCATTAAATAGAATCAAATATTGTTGTCTCATTGAGTCCTCAGGCTCCCAATAGCCTCTTCTAATCCGTGTCGATTCCACAATACTTTCACTAATGGAATTTTCTTGTTTCTTAACTCTTTCACTTCATGAGCTAAGATACGGATCGGTTCCTCTTCGTATGTCATATCAGATCAGATTTCAATTTCAGATGGGGCAATCACATGTGATGGATCAGACCGATATCTACGGAGCATCGAAACGTGAAATACATTGTGAATCTTTTCTAATTCAGAGGGTAACTTCAATCTATATGCAACACGCCCAACACGTTCAATGATCTCATACGGTCCGATGAATCTCGGACTTAACTTGCTCTTACGTCCGAATCGAAACACTTTCTTCCACAGAGACACTTTCAAAAATACTTTATCGTCGATCTCAAATTCTAGATCCTTTCGTTTTAAGTCTACGTAGGACTTCTGACGATCAGATGCTACTTTCAAACAATCCCGGATCAGTTTTACTTTCTGTTCGGTATCTTTTATCAAATTGACCCCGTGTAACTTATTCTCACTGAGTTCAGTCTAATATAGAGGTGTACAACATTTACGTACGTACAAAGCTTTATATGGTGCCATTTTGATGCTTGACTGAAAACTATTGTTATATGCAAATTTAATCAACGGCGAGTATTGTTCCTATGAACCATTAGACTCTAATATACAACATCTTAACATATCTTCGAGAATCTGAATAATTTGCTCGGATTGACCATTCGTTTACGGATGAAAAGCTGTACTGAAATGCAATTTCGTACCCAAAGCATCTTGCGATTTCTTTCAAAACCGCGATGTGAATCTCAGATCCCTATCTGACGCAATAGATAGTGGCACCCCGTGCAATCTCACAATTTCAGAAATATAAAGCTCAGCTAATCTTTCAAGTGAGTAGTCAGATCTTATCAGAATAAAATGGGTAGATTTCATCAATCGGTCAACTACGACCTAAATTGCATATTTCTTTCTCGAGTCAGAGGCAATCCAAAAGCAAAATCCATTGTTACTTTATCCCATTTCCATTCAGGAATCAGAATCGACTGCAGCAATCCCGATGAAACTTGATGTTCGGCTTTCACTCGCTGACAAACTAAGCATTTTGAAACAAATTCAGAAATGTCCCGTTTCATACCAGACCACCAGTAGTGTTGCTTCAAATCATGGTACATTTTAGTACTGCCTGGATGAACAGATAGGCGACTATTATGTGCTTCGCTCAATATCATTCAAATCAACTCTAAATTTCTCGGAACACAGATACGATCCTAGAATCTCACAAAACCATCCGTAATTTGAAATTCAGATTTAGAATTCACTTCACACTGAGTTCGTTTCGCTAGCAATTCATTATCAGATTTCTGAGCATCACATACCTGTTGTAAGAACAATGGCTTTGCTTTTTTCAGCTATCATAGAACTATCATCGGACATATTTAACTGAGCTTTTAGAGTACTTAGTGCAAACAATGATTTTCTACTCAGAGCATCTGCAACAACATTTGTTTTCCCCGGATGATAATCTATCACCAGCTCATAATCTTTTAACAATTCAAGCCATCTTCTCTGACGCAGGTTCAAATCATTCTGGGTCATTAGATATTTCAGACTTTTATGATCTGAAAATACATGACATTTCTCACCGTACAAATAATGACGCCAAATTTTAAGTGCAAACACAATTGTAGCGAGCTCAAGGTTGTGTGTCAAATAATTCTTTTCATGAGGCTTTAATTGTCTCGAAGCATAAGCTACCACTTTGCCCTCTTGCATCAAAACACATCCCAGACCGTTTAACGAAGTATCACTGTAAACAACAAATTCTTTACCCGATTCTGGCTGTACTAACACTAGAGCTTCTGTTAACAAAGTTTTCAACTGGTCAAAACTTTTCTGACATTTATACGACTATTCAAATCTGACATCTTTCTGAAGTAATCTAGTTAACGGAGTAGCTATAGTCGAGAAGCCTTTAAAAAATCTGCAGTAATAACCAGCTAAACCCAGAAAACTATGAACTTCGGACACGTTCTTTGGAGGTTTCCAATTCAGAATAGTAGAAATCTTGCTTGGATCAACACGAATCCTAGAAGCTGACACAATATGCCCCAAAAATTGACCTCATTCGACCAGAATTCATATTTGCTGAATTTTGCGTACAATTGCTTTTCTCTCAAAGTTTGCAACACAATTTTCAAATGTTCTACATGCTTATTCTCATCACGTGAGTAAATCAAAATGTCGTCAATGAATACAACAACAAATTGATCCAGATACGGTCTAAAAATTATGTTCATCAAGTCCATAAAAACAGCAAGAGCATTGGTTAGTCCGAATGGCATAACTAAAAACTCATAATGCTCGTACCTCATTCTAAAAGTAATTTTTGGAATATCTGAATCTTTAAATCTCAATTGGTAGTATCTCGATCTCAAATCAATCTTGGAAAACACAGTAGCTCCTTTTAACTGATCAAACAAATCATCAATTCTGGGCAATGGATATTTGTTCTTTATAATCACCTTATTCAACTGACGGTAATCGATACACATTCTCATCATGCCATCTTTCTTTTTCACAAATAGAACAGGAGTACCCCAAGGCGAAAAACTCGGTCTAGCAAACCTTCTATCAGTCAATTCTTGTAGCTGTGACTTTAACTCTTTCAACTCTATTGGTGCCATTCTATACGGAGCTATCGAAATAAGTGTCGTACCAGACAACAATTCAATACAAAATTCAAATTCACGAATCGGAGGTAAACTCGATAACTCTTTAGGGAACACATCAGAAAAATCACAAACAATGGGTACTGATTCAACTTTCTTCTCGGATACTTTTGAATCGATCACATAAGTAAAATATGATTCATACCCCTTTTTCACATAACTCTGAGCTTTCAAAACGGATATCACAGCAGGCAATCCATTTAAATCACTAGACTCAATCCGTACAATCTCATTATTTGGACCTCGTAAATCTATAGTCTTTCTTTTATAGTTCTAGCGGATCATGCATAAACAACCAATCCATACCGAATAATATCGAATTCATCAAATGGCAAGAGCATCGGATCGCAAGAAAAGATATCTCGAAACATTAACGGATAGTTCTTGCATACTTTGTCAACCAGGACACTTTTACCTAAGGGGTTCGATACTTTTATAGCAAATTCAGTAGACTCTACAAGCAAAGTATTACCATATACTAAATTCATGCATATGTACGAATGTGTAGAACCAGGTTCTATTAAAGCTATCACAAAAGTATCATAAAGAGTAAAAGTACCCGTTATAACATCAGGTGATGAAGCTTCTTCACAAGCTCGGATAGCATATGCTCTGGCAGGCGCTCTAGCTTCAGATCTTACCATAGTGTCTCTCGTGCACCTCTGACTACTACTAACATTTCTTGTATTCTTTGAAGGTCTACCTCTCGCAGGTGTATTATCAGATCTCGGATTCTGAACAGTCTCTGGTTCGACAGGCTCAGGGCAATCACGGATAAAATGATCAAGCGATCCACATCTGAAGCAAGCTCTATCATTTAATCTACAGCTTTTCGGATGTCTTTTTCCACAATATTTACATTCGATTCTCTCAGATCGAACATTACCAACACTAGCCATTGAAGTTGCTGGGTTTTTGAAACTCATTTGTGATCTAGCTCTATTTCTATTCAAATGTCCCGCATTTTCTCGGGAACGACTTTGATTATCTTTGTATCTCTTTGAAGCAGACTGAAATGATTTATTCTGAAATCTCTTTCTTGTATCTCGAGCTTCAGACTCAGCTCCTCTTTTATCCTTCCCGAGTGCTTCAGCTTTGCAAGCTCGGTCAACGAGTGTAACGAACTCTTTTTTTCTAAGATCCCAACCAGCAAATGGATATCTTCATTAAGACCGTCTTCAAATCTTTTATATAGAAGATACGCATTCACGAGCGTACTGACTCAATCTGATAAATTTTCGTTCATATTCTGTAACAGTCATACGGCCTTGCTTTAGCTCCAAGAATTTTTTTTGTTTCTGATCAATGAATCTCTCACTGATATATTTCTTCCTGAACTCGGTCTGAAAAAAGTCCCATGTAACCCGTTCTCTCGGAACAATAGAAATTAAGGTTTTTCACCATTAATAAGTGATAAACCGTAAAAGTAACATATTTTAATCCCACATTTAGTATGCTTTTGGATGATTTATTCCTGATTCATGTAAAAAGGTGCTCTTAATCCTTTATTTTCATGTCTTATGCTCAAAAAAGCACCTAAGGATAAAAAGAACATAAAACGAGCTTAAAACGGACCAAATTGGGCCAACCCAAGAAATCGACACGGCCTGGACTTTAAGCCACACAGCCGTGCCTTGCCATTTACTTCACAAGGCCATGCCACAATTTATCTGCTGCGTACCCCAATCGATGTAATTGAGACACGGCCGAAGGCGACTTACTGCAGGCGTGTGCCATGGGCGTGCCCCTGCCGCGAAGGAGCAATTTCACTCAGATTTGGATGCTTGGAGGCAAAGAAACACATTCCTAAGTCTACTTAAACATCCTAGGAGGAATTCAACTTGAATTAAGATACTTAGGAGCCAAGTAAAGCATCTCAAAGGCTATATAAACACCCAAGGTAGCAACAAAAAAGGGGAGTTCGGCAGAAGCCAAAACAGGATGACTTTTTGGGCAGAGGCTTTTTGCCGAAGCATTCATCTTTTAGGAAGTCACTTGAAGATAGCCAGTTGATCCATCTCAAGAAGTCAGAACTCCATTCAAGACGGAGGATCTCTTCTTCAATTCCTTCAGGGGGTTTTATGTTTATTCTTTACTCTTGAGATGTTTTCATATTTAGTTATGAACTAAACCCCTCAGATACCTGAAGGGGATGAAACCTATGATGGATTTTGTTATTTGATTTCTAAATTATATGATAAATACTTAGTTTGTTCTTAATTATGTTGCTTAATTTAATCTGATGTGCTTAGGTGGAGGAGGAATAGACCCTACCAAAGAGTAGATCTAGCATAATTGAGCGGAGTTGATCGGACGCCTAGACATAGGGTTGCGAGATTTTGCCGGATTAGGGTGAAACCTAATATGAGAATCCATTAATTGATTTACTGCTTCCTTAGGGGGTTATTATAAGAGAATGAGATTTCCACTAATTAACCTAAGGTTAGACGTTATTCTCCTCAATAGAGGGTTTAATATAGGTTAGGGAGTCTCACGGATCAAGCTAAGTAAAGAAATCATATGGTTTGGGGAATAAATAATAAGTGAAGTCATAGGTGGATTCTTTCTGAGGGTATTGTCTTTATCAACTGAGTTTTCTTAAAGTCTTTCTCCAATTCATTCTTTTGTCTTTGCATTTAGTTTAAGTATTTCGTTAGTTTAATAATCCAATCACTCCATATTTTAGGCTAAATAATAGAAAGAAAGTGAGTAGTAGTACTTTTAGGTTCCCTTGGGTTCGATAAGATATTCTTGCATGAGCTATACTCTTGTTCGATAGGTGCACTTGCCTCTATTATTGTCGCATGATCGACCTCTGAGTTCGATCATTCTTTATAAATATTAAAACTCGACTGTTTGACATGATCAAATTTTTGGCGCCGTTGCCGAGGAACACTAAAATATTAAGAAAACTCTTTTTACTTTGCTAATTTTTTCCTCTATTTTGCTTTTGGCAGAAAATTTTAGTTTTTGGAAAAGATGGCACTGAATAATTATCAGTGGCAAGGCATGAGGGCAATTCCTACTAAAGCAACCAGTGTGTTCAACCTCAACGTGGTCACCAGGGTATCTAA
This sequence comes from Gossypium rotundifolium, assembly GCA_025506655.1. Lineage (NCBI taxonomy): Eukaryota > Viridiplantae > Streptophyta > Magnoliopsida > Malvales > Malvaceae > Gossypium > Gossypium rotundifolium. The sequence continues at coordinate 151,440,940 of CP106728.1, forward strand.
TCAGTTAGAGATGATGAATAAAAAGATTGATGAATGGTATAGTCCCTCGCAGGTACATCCAAAATACAATATGATTTGAATCTAGGAGGCATGGCGAATCCTAAGTACCCACCCTACGGATATGGCATGGAAAACGAGCAAGCTCACTATATAGGTAACTATTCTAGATATCAAAATAATTTTTATAGTGACATTTATAAGGCAGGTTGGAAGTACATCCCAATTTATTATGGAATTATCAAAATATCCAAAGATCGAAACTCCTCCAGATTTTCAACAACCACCTCACCAACAAGAAGAGGAGTCGAATCTTGTAGAGATGCTGATGAATTTCATGGCAGCCACAGATTCTCGTCTCCAAAAGACTGAAACAGCACTTGATAAACAAAAAAAATCGATCAAAAGGATCGAGAATCAAGTTGGAGAACTTACTAGGTTAGTGGGACATCTCGTAAAGCTAATACGACCGCTAGGACGTCTACCAAGTAACACCAAGGTTAACCCAAAGGAGCAAATTCAAGCCATCTCAACTCAAGACAATAAGGGGTTAGATGAACCAAACTCAATACAAGAAAACAAGGTAGACGAAGGTAAGATAGAGGTAACACAAGAAAAGCAAAAATCAGTAATCAATGAGTACCAACCTCGCATACCTTATCCCAAAGCAATGAAAAGAGACGATTCAGAGGAATAGTTCAGTAAGTTTCTTAAACTCTTAAGGAAATTACAAATTAACTTCCCTCTCCTTGAAGCTCTTTTTGGATACCGACTCGAGGAAATTTTAAGACGACTCTTAACCAACAAGCGCAAATTAGGCGAAGAGCACCACGTGAGAGCTAAGCGTAATGTGCTCGAAGAATTCTACAAAATAAACCGCCACGGAAATTAAAAGATCCGGGAGTTTTACAATTCCATGTTTAATTGGTAGTTTATCTATTGATAATGCGTTAGCGAATTTAGGGCAAGCATCAATGTTATGCCTTACAAAATGTTTAAACAACTAGTCTAGGGAAACCGGACAAACTAGGATAAGCATTCAATTAAGCGATAAAACTATAAGAATTCTTAGGGTATAATAGAAAATGTTCTAATCAAAATTGATAAATTTGTATTCCCGAGAACTTTGTTGTTTTAGACATGGATGAGGACAACACGATCCCTTAATTTTAGGAAGACCCTTTTTAGCAATCGCGCGAGCTAAAATTAATATCTATGCATGAGAAGTCATACTTCATGTAGGCGGCAGATAGTCACTCTTCAAGCTCTTGACTCGGCGAAACATCAAGTGATAAAGGTGAGAAAGTAAATTCATTGATAACCAACTTGTTCAACCTTCATTGCGGAAACACCACAAAGCTACAAACTGAGCGGATCATAGACCTCGTACTAATAAAGAAGAATTACATGAGGAACTAGAACCACACGAAGTGAAACCAAGGAAACCCAGACGAGATGATAGGAACAATAAATCACATCAAAATAGAGGATCTGTAACACCCCAAACCCAGCCCAAACACCACGACCAAATTTGGCATGTCACTAAGAAGGTTTTATAAAACATGTCATGTTTTTGGAAAACTTTTGTCGAGTTTAAACATTTATACCGGAAAAACTTAAAATTTGATAATTTATAAAAGATATAAATTTTAAATTAAAAGCCTTAATGAATGGAAACCGAAATTCTACCTTTGTTTTTATTATTATTTTAGTACAAGCCTTAATTCCAATTCTACGTATAATTTAAGTGTCTGAAAATAAAGCCTAAAAACTGAAAATATAAAGCGAATAGCCCGTGGCCTTATTACAATGATATATAAAACCTAAAATAACTAAAAGTATTAAAGATAAGTAATTTACCAGTGTCTTTTATTGAATCAAAATAACTCCTGCATTGCCACCTTACGCTCCTCTCCAGCCCGGTCCGATGCACTAAGTGCTACCTGAAATCACTAACCTAGTGAATCGCCTTTACCCTCCACGGGTTTTCATCAACCTTGCCGGGATTTTGGCATTTAACAGAATATAAACAGATTTATATACCTATACTAACAAACAATCTAAATGGTGTGAGAAGTTACACACCTGATTGTGCTCAACACTATACTACCGAGGTCGCCCAACACGTCATGTATCTGTTTCAACTCTGACGGCAACTCCAATCGATACGCCACTGGGCCCACACATTATAGTACCCGATAAGGTCCAATGAATCAAGGACTTAGCTTACCCTTCTGACCAAACCTCATTACCTTTTTCACGGTGACACTTTCAAAAAGACTTGATCTCCTACTGCAAATACCAACTCCTTACGCTTAAGATCCGCGTAAGATTTCTGCCGATCAGACGCTTCCTTCAACCGAGCCTGAATCAACCTAACTTTCTCTTTCGTCTCTGAAACTAGTTCTGGACCCAACACATGACGCTCACCCAACTCCGTCCAACAAGTAGGAGTGCGACACTTCCGTTCGTACAACGCTTTATAAGGCGCCATCTGAATACTAGATTGATAGCTGTTGTTGTACGCAAATTCTGCCAAAGGTAAATACTCATCCCAACTACCCCTGAAATCGATGATGCAATCTCTTAACATATCCTCCAAGACCTAGATTACCCTTTCGGACTTACCATCTATCTGCAGATGAAAAGCGGTGCTGAAGTCTAGCCTTATTCCCATTGCCTGATGCAGATCCTTCCAGAATCGTGACGTGAACTTAAGGTATCTATCTGATATGATCGACACAGGTACACCATGCAATCTCACAACCTCAGCCACGTACAGCTTAGCCAACCTTTGTAGAGAGTAGTCAACACAAACTAGTATGAAGTGAGCAGACTTTTTCAGCCAATCCACAATCACCCAAATCGAATCCTTCTTAGAGGGCGTAAGAGGTAACCCACTAATAAAATCCATCGTGATTCTTTCCCATTTCCACTGTGAAATCTTCACCGGCTGCAATAATCTCGAAGGCAACTGGTGTTTCGCTTTCACCTGCTGACACGTCAAACATTTACCTATGAATTTTGTTACCTCTCGCTTCAGACCTGGCCACCAGAACTGCTCTCGCAAACCCCGATACATCTTAACCCCTCCAGGATGCATAGCGTATGGGCTACTATGTGCCTCCTGAAGAATCATCTGCCTTAACTCCACATCCCTTGGCATACATATTCTCTTACGGAAACACAGAACCCCATTACCATCCAAACCATAGACTTCTCCTTCACCATTCTACACTTGCCGGAGTCGAGCACTCAAGACATCGTCTAGAAGCTGCTTCTCTTTAATCTGATTTGTCCACCTTGGTCTCACTTGGAGTTCAGCTACCAAACTTCCATCCTTATATAGACTGAGATGAGCGAACATCGCCCTCAAATCTGCTATTGCCTTTTGACTCAGCGCATCTGCCACCACATTAGCCTTACCCGGATAATATTCGATCGAACAGTCATAGTCCTTCAAGAGTTCAATCCACCTATGTTGTCTTAGATTCAACTCCTTCTGGGTAAGGAGATACTTCAGGCTCTTATGGTCAGTGTAAATAACCGACTTCTCCCCGTACAGGTAGTGTCTCCATATCTTCAGAGTGAACACCACCCCAGCCAATTCCAAATCATGCGTAGGGTAATTCAACTCATGCGGTCTTAACTATCGGGACGCATATGCAAAAACCTTCCCATCTTGCATCAGCACACATCCTAAACCCGTGTGTGACGTACCACAGTAGACGGTAAACTTCTTTCCCGCCTCTGGCTAAATTAACACTGGTGCTTCTCTCAGAATTCTCTTTAATTTCTCGAAGCTCTCCTGCTGTTTGTCGGTCCAGACAAATGATACTATCTTCCTCAATAACTTTGTTAGAGGTGCCGCAATTAATGAGAACCCCTCAACAAATCTCCTGTAGTACCCTGCCAATTCCAAGAAACTTCGAATCTCTGCTACTGACTTCAGCGGTTTCCAATCCAATACAACTTCTATCTTCTGAGGGTCAACCCTAACTACCTCTGCAGAAACCATATGCCCTAAGAAAGTTACTTCCCTTAGCCAGAACTCACACTTACTAAACTTAGCGAACAACTACTTCTCCCTCAGAATTTACAACACCACACGAAGATGTGCATCATGCTCCTCCTCAGACTTGGAATAAAACAGAATGTCGTCAATAAACACCACAACAAACTGATCAAGGTATGGTTGGAACACCTGATTCATCATATCCATGAATGCCGCTGGCGCATTTGTTAACTCGAACAGCATCTCCAAAATTCATAATGACCGTAGCGAGTTCGAAACGCCGTCTTATGAATGTCCTCTTCCTTTACCTTTAACTGATGATATCCCGACCTTAAATCTATCTTTGAAAAGACTGAAGCTCCTTTGAGTTGATCGAACAGGTCGTCGATTCTTGGCAGCGGGTATTTGTTCTTAATTGTTAACTTATTCAATTAACGATAGTCCATGTACATACGCATAGATCCGTCCTTCTTCTTCACAAATAGGACCGAGGCTCCCCACGGAGACACACTCGGTCGGATAAAACCCCGATCCAACAGTTTTTGGATCTGAGCTTTGAGTTCCACCAGCTCTTTCGGTACTGTTCTATAAGGAGCAATGGACATCCGAGCCGTACCTGGGAGTAGCTCAATTCTAAATTCCACTTCGCGATCAGAAGGTAACCCTGGCTGCTCCTCAAGGAAAACGTCTAAGAAATCTTTTACTGTTCTTACCTCACCGACAGTCACCTCCTTAGTGTTCAAAGCACTGATAAAAGCTAGAAATACATTGCATCCTTTCTGAATCATCTTAACAGCTTTCAATACAGATACTACATTGGACAAATAATCCCTTCTTTCTCCTAGCACAACCACCTCCCCGCCTTCCGGGGTACCCAACACCATGCGCTTAGTCTCACAGTCCAGTTTAGCACGATGTTTAGCCAACCAATCCATTCCTAAGATGAGGTCAAACTCCCCAAATGGTAATTCCATTAAGTCTGCCGAGAACACTACTCCTTGAGTCTCTAAAGGTACATCCTTAAATAATTTGTCCACTACCCTAGATTGTCCTAAAGGACTAACCACCATTATCTTCCTAGTGGTTGGTTCAGAATCTATACTTAGGGTCTCAGATACCGAGCATGCAACATAGGAGTGGGTTGACCCAATATCAATCAAGGCAAGTAAAGGGTTATCAGTAATAAGAAATGTACTGGTTATAATGTCCGGTACGTCACCATCCTCCTGTCGATGAGCTGCATAAACTAGACCTGGCTGTCTCGCGTCTACATTACCTGCACCCCTACCAGGTGCTCCACGACCCTGAATAAACCCATTTCCTCCTCTGACTGAGCCACGACCCCTCGATAATGGCTGACCACCTCTCCTAACCTGATCAGAACCTCGTCCAACTGGCTGGACTTGATCCACCTGTGGACAGGCCTTTATCATATGCTCCATGGATCCACACCTGAAGCATCCACCGATTTTCCTTCTGCACTCCCCGAAATGTACTTTCCCACACAAGTTACAAGATCGATTCTGACCCTTCCGTCGCAAATGTCGCACGAGCTGGCCCATCAAACCTAGGTCTTTTCTGAAAATTCCCAGATGATCCCGACTGCCCAAAGTTCCTCTTATTCTGATTTCGATCCTTATCCTTATTCTGTTTCTCAGTCTGCCTCACCTCCTCAAATATTTTAGCTTTTTCAACCAGAATCGCAAAGTCCCTTTCTCGCTGCGATGCTACCAACACTCTCAACTCATCTCGCAATCCATCTTCAAGCCGTACACAACGTTCATAGTCAGTCGATATAATTTTTCAAGCGTAACGGCTCAAAAGTAAAAATTTTGCCTCGTACTCAGACACAAATTTACTTCCCTACACCAAATTCAGGAATATCTTCCTCTGCAGATCCACATAACTGGCCCCGACATACTTTCTCTGAAATGACGCCTTAAAGAAATCTCAATCGATCCGGTCCGCGGAAGTACCCTCCTTTACCGTGAGCCACCACTGGTAAGCCTCGTCTCGAAGAAGAGACACTACCCCTTTCAATTTCTCCTCCACATTGAAGTCTAGGTCATCTATTATGCGCTCACTTGACTCTAACCAATACTCAGCTGTGTTAGGGGCTACGCCAGAAACTCCCCTAAACATTTTCGCTCCGTTGGCTCGGAGTTGTTCAGACACAGATTTTTGAGCTCTTGATCCCGTGCCTACCCCAGCAACTCTCTCAAGGACTCTCAACGTCACCTGAGATACCGCATCATCTCCGGCCGTCTGGTCCTAAAATTCTCCCTCCACGGTGGCAGATCCAAGCATCTTGTTTCTCGACCGGGCCAGCCCCTCTGCTCGACACGATCATCTTACCCCTACCACGACCACGCGGTGGACGTCCTCGACCCCTTGTACTCATTCTTCCGATCAATGTTTATCTGATTAGAAATTTTATGAATTAATAATTCTTTCTTCCACTGATTAACACCGACAATCTTATGGAAAGTAATTTTAACAATAGTTCTTTTGATTTCAGATTCTATCTACAAGTTCAGTTCTCAAATTAGTCTTTGCTAGTTTTAGGTTCCCATTCAATCATACAAACAGCATCCACGAACTTACATTCATCACCTAGGGGTATTTACGTCTTTTCACTACCCAGGGGTATTTTTGTAATTTTTCAAAATAAAGTGTCTTGGTGATTTTACAAAATAGGGGTATTTCGATAATTTTGTAAATTTTGGTAACTTTCGTAAATCAGGTGTAATTCAGTAATTTCTCAACAAGGGTACTTTGGTAATTTTCCAAACAATGGTATTTTGATCATTCTGCAAAATCAAGGGTATCTCGGTAAATTATCTCAACCTAGGGTTTTGGGATAATTTACAAAAATCAGGGTCATATAAGTAATTTTTACAAAATAGGGTATTGGTCCCTTTCGGGTTTTAGTTATAAATTTTAGCCTGTCAACAAGTCCTTGTGGCTAAGGCGAACAGTCACTACGCACCAGGTAGGATTCCAGAAAAGAGGAGGTGAGTCACTAGGACTGCTTAAATACCAAGCTCTTCATGGATCCAATCCTAGCCATGCGTATGCTTGTTTCCACACCTTAACCCTGTGACTTGCTCATAGACATGTTTAATTAGGGAAATTAAGTCTTATGAGGTGTAAAGATTTGTTTAAGCTAAGCCTAAAGTCCATCAAATTCTAATTAAAATAATCTATGTCCCATAAAGCCCATCAAGCCCACATACCTATATAACACATAGTGAGTTCAGAATACTTACCTAGCAGACTTGGGCTGGAGACGCAGGTGCCATCCGAGAAAACCATCCTGTATCATTTATAAACATGTATGTTTCCAAAACCCATCTTTAGAAAAATGTTTTAAGCCCAAACCCCAAAGCCGAGTTTTGAATCGAGCTCTGATACCAATTTGTAACACCCCAAACCCGACCCAAACACCACGATCGAATCTGGCATGTCACTAAGAAGATTTTATAAAACATGTCGCGTTTTTGGAAAACTTTTGTCGAGTTTAAACATTTATACCGGAAAACTTAAAAATTTGATAATTTATAAACGATATAAATTTTAAATTAAAAGCCTTAATGAATGAAAACCAAAATTCTGCCTTTGTTTTTTATTATTATTTTAGTACAAGCCTTAATTCCAATTCTATGTATAATTTAAGTGTCTGAAAAGAAAGCCCAAAAACTGAAAATATAAAGCGAATAGCCCGTGACCTTATTACAATGATATATAAAACCCAAAATAACTAAAAGTATTAAAGATAAGTAATTTAACAGTGTCCTTTATTGAATCAAAATAACTCCTGCATGGCCACCTTGCGCTCCTCTCCAGTCTGGTCCAATGCACTAAGTGGTACCTGAAAAAAAATGTTAAACAACGGGGTGAGTCACAAGACTCAGTGTGTAATCCCTTGTGCACCATCAGACTAGGCCTTAGCTCCACAGAGCAGAATAGTAGAATATCTTATAACAGAAATTACGCAAAACCCATCCCAATCCTAAGTTTCCATCCGCTACACACCACCCTTACCTGCCAATCACACCATTGAGGATTTCTACAATCAACCCACACCGCTACACACCATTGATGGCAGTCATGCTGTAGTCAGCTGCTCATCGTTAGAATTGTGACATAGTCACCAAAACAGATCGTGGCAGTGCCACTATAATAAATCGTGGCAGAACCACTACAACAGAACACTTCCCTTTCATCAATCACCCAACCCCAAACAAACATAGAAATCGGCATGCATGTGTATCCTATCAATTCAATAGGAACATTCACTTAAGAATGGCAGAAATCACTAACCTGGTGAATCGCCTTTACCCTCCATGGGTTTTCATCAGCCTTGCTGGGATTTTGGCATTTAACAGAATATAAACAGATTTATATACCTATACTAACAAACAATCTAAATGGTGTGAGAAGTTACACACCTGATTGCGCTCAACACTATACTACCGAGGTCGACGCTCTCCCTAGCCAGAATCGTGACTATCGGACCCCTATTCTATCGGGCAAAAACTTACTAAATCGGTTGAATCCTGAAGTTAACGAACTTGGCCAAAATGTTGGTTGAACCCCTTCAGTTTTCTTCAAGATACGGCACAAGCAGACACCACAAAGAGGATTCGGCTTCAAGGAATGAAGGGTGAGAAGAAAAAACCATCCATCAAGACATAAAGGAAGTGATTTGGTATAAAATAAGGATGAGAAAGAAAAGAGATAACAGAGAGGAAATCGTCAGAGAACTTACCAACCCTGGGATGATAATTTGGCTATGGTGAGACTTCGGGAAAAGAGGCTGAACTTTTGGAGATTTCGACTATGGAAGGGAATGAGGGTGTAGTTTCAGCTTTTAGTGAATGGGAGATGAATAATAATGAAGATCAAAAGATTCGGCTAGAAGGAGGTTTCAAAGAAAAAGAAAAGGGAGAGGGAAGTGGTGATTCCGGCTTTTGATGAGTGAAGATGAGAAAAGAAAGAAAACAAATGCTTAAGATGGCCTTTAAAATTTCGACACACCCTCCTAAAGCCAAAACCGAATGCCCCTCTCCTTTCCAACTCTTCACAATCTTGGCTAACACTAACCTTCTAAAGATAGCTCCTATATTTCTTCTCTATCTCAATCTTATCCACCCCTCCAGGAGAGACCTAGCTAGCACCACTTCTTCCTTCTTTTATCAGCTCCTTATCTCTCAATTATTCAAATTATTTAATTCATTTAACTCCCTATTTGATAGCCTTGATGCCGTCCCCCCTTGCTCCCTTTAAGTGCCAAATTTGGCCCAAAAACTTGGGCTCCAAGCAACCAAAACTTGGGCCCTCTCTATCCACTAGTGGCGCCACCTTACTTTGGGCCACAAGCCCAACTTGATATTTTAAACACAGATACCTACCTACAAACCTTATGGTGACTAAACAAAATATTTAACCGAGGTCTCAGCCCATTCTTGAGCCCAATCTGGACCCTCAACCCTCAATTTAATACTTTAAACCATCAACACACAAAATGCACAGGCCCATTAACTCAGAATGTTACAGGATCAGGTATTGTTGAATAAGGAAGACCCTCGAATCACCAATTCAGAACTCAAGGCAAACAAAGAAATCACTTTTGAGGTACTTAATGTCTTTCTATACGGTACAGTAGAGGTAAGCAATCCTAAATTCAACACTTTTGAGGTAAACATTACTCGACTTAAACTTTATATCCATAACCGAGTTGATCTAATGAGAAAGAATTTCCACCTCCTTAAACCACCATGACCATACGAATGAGAGGTAAAGTCTAGCTAAGACTATAAACGAGCGCTTCTCGGGAGGTAACCCAAGCACTAACCCTATTTTTACATTTTTTTTTATTTTTTATTTTCTTTTTCTTTTTAGCACCTAACCATAAACTAACCAAAGAGCAGATTTCTAGGCCATATGGCCTACACACGGGCATGCTTGTGGCCGTGTGGAAGCTAGGGGCTGAACCATGAGCGTGCCGCTAGCCGTGCACGAACAGGGAATAAACTTCTTTCTCCAACACGGGCTGCGATACTAGTCCACGTCCGTACCGACGCCCCATGTGAGATTACTTACTCGTCAAGCACAGGATAAACACTGCCGTGCCTCCCAACCGTGCCAACATTTTAACTTATCGACACCGAAAGAGCACGCCCGTATTGAATGACCGTGTGAAGAAAGACACGGGCGTGCCATGACACCCACAGCCATGCCCGAACACCCTAAATGCGTTCAAAATTCAAAATCCCAAAACACGGGCTACATCTCTATTTAAACCTCATTCCCCATTTTTCTAGTTGTCTTTCATTTTCCATTATTTATTTTTGTTTCTATTTTATTTCATCATTATTTTTTTTACTTTACTTTATTTTATTTTATTTTATTTTATTCTTCTTATTCTTTATGACATTTAGATTTAGCTTAGGATACAATAAAACCAAGCTGGCTACTTCGAGGATTCAATTTCAAATGGTTCTAACGCTTCCCCACGTTCACCTCCAATCTTATCCGGTTTCTTTTCATAGACTTCATCCAAAAATTCAAGAAGTGTTACTTCTCCCCTTCTCTATTGATTTTATTATTACATAATTGTTTATCTATCTTTGCACATTGAGGGCAATGTACATCTTAAGTGTGGGGGGTAAAAGTACCTGACTTTTTGCATTATTCTCAAAATCCTGAATTTAGTCTTGTTCGAAAGTATTTTTCTCATATTACTAATTAGAATGAAATTTCTTATGATGTATGATTTTTATTGATATGTTTTAGAGTAAGTCAGAATTAATTGTGCATTGATGATTAAATCTGAAGGTACTAGAGAATCGAGCATGATGTCTACTTTCTAAAAATTAAAAATTAATAGGTCGTTGAACTGAATTTGAGTATTTCTTTGAAGTTTGAAATTTACAGGGATTGAGGTCAAAAACACCCATAATTTTTGTGAGATTTTGAGCCTTATAGAGCATATATTCTTTTTCGTGCTCACTTTATTGATTATGAGTGTGTCAACTTTGAACTGTTATTCTAGAACTTGCCTCGTTTATACATGTCGAGACCACACTTTTGATTTGATATACAGAGATGATAAAGACACCTAGGATTTAACCCACTTACTCCATAAAAAGCCTACCTTCACAAATTAACCCCTAGTGAACCCCGTTGAATCCTAACAACCTTTTTATTGACTCACCCACTAATATTAACCCAAAACCCTTTGTATTTGTTATCACCCTTTCTTTTGACTACCCTTTAATCGAGGTTTGATTTGATTAAGTTACCAAATTATATTAGTTCAGTAGTTACATTTATCATTTATGATGTAATATCTTAGTTTGGTCTTAAAAAAGAAAAGAAAAGACAAAAAATAAAAAGAAGAAGCTTAGAGCATTTAAAACTCCAATTGTTGAAGAAAAGCTCAGATTAAAGTATTATCAAATTTTAAGTTATGAGAATACTCTATATTATAGAGTAATTTTCAATGGTAAGTATTATTAGTTTTCATTCGATGTAAATATTCATATTTAGTTCATTGTTTCTAGTTAGGTAAATTGTCAAGTCAGTCTCGATTCTAACCTTCTAATTCAGCTTTTATCCACACTTTTAACCCAAGCCCCATTACAACCCTGATTAAAGACCTTTTGATTTGTGTATCATCTCATATACAGTGGTGAAGATTTGATTTTCAGGTAGGCCTATGGGATTAACTTTTCAGGTTCGACTTATGAGTGCTTATTCTTGAACCTTAAACACTTCGAGTGATTTGAGTGAATCTTTTGTGAGGATGTCAATCCTTGTCGATTTTGAATTAAAGGTAATTACTTAGATAAAGGGAGACTTCTATGTTTTTGTACTACAAAAGTATGACTTATCGTAATTGAATCTTTAGGACTCTTTGAGTTGAATTATCCATGTATAAATTATCTATGAATTATGATGAGACATTGTCGATAGAAATTATGAATTATGGAAAGTTCGTTTTAATTGTAAGTTGAGAATTTTGCTTGAGGACAAGCAAAAGCTTAAGTGTGGGGGTATTTGATAAACCGTAAAAGTAACATATTTTAATCCCACATTTAGTATGCTTTTGGATGATTTATCCCTGATTCATGTAAAAAGGTGCTCTTAATCCTTTCTTTTCATGTCTTATGCTCAGGAAAGCACCTAAGGATAAAAAGAGCGTAAAATGGACTTAAAACGGACCAAATTGGGCCAACCCAAGAAATCGACACGGCCTGGACTTCAAGCCACATGACCGTGCCTTGCCATTTACTTCACACGGCCATGCCACGACTTACACGGCGGTGCCCCAATCGACAGAATCGAGATACGGCCTGAAGACGACTTACACGGGCGTGTGCCATGGGCGTACCCCTATCGCGAGAAAGAGCAATTTCACTCGGATTTGGATGCTTGGAGGCAAAGAAACACATTCCTAAGTCTACTTAAACATCCTAGGAGGAATTCTACTTGAATTAGGATACTTAGGAGCCAAGTAAAGCATTTCAAAGCCTATATAAACACCCAAGGTAGCAACTAAAAAGGGGAGTTCGGCAGAAGTCAAAACAGGACGGCTTTTTGGATGGAGGCTTTTTGCCGAAGCATTCATCTTTTAGGAAGTCACTTGAAGATAGCCAGTTGATCCATCTCAAGAAGTCGAAACTCCATTCAAGATGGAGGATCTCTTCTTCAATTCCTTCAGGGGGTTTTAGGGAGTTCTTATGTTTTGTTTATTCTTTACTCTTGAGATGTTTTCATATTTAGTTATGAACTAAACCCCTCAGATACTTGAAGGGGATGAAACCTATGATGGATTTTGTTATTTGATTTCTAAATTATATGATAAGTACTTAGTTTGTTCTTAATTATGTTACTTAATTTAATCTGATGTGCTTAGGTGGAGGAGGAATAGACCCTACCTAAGAGTAGATCTAGCATAATTGAGCGGAGTTGATCGGGCGCCTAGAGATAGGGTTACGAGATTTTATCGGATTAGGGTGAAACCTAATATGAGAATCCATTGATCGATTCACTGCTTCCTTAGGGGGTTATTATAAGAGAACGAGAGTTCCACTAATTAACCTAAGGTTGACGTTATTCGCCTCGAGAAAGAGTTTAATATAGGTTAGGGAGTCTCACGGATCAAGCTAAGTAAAGAAATCATATGGTTTGGGGAATAAATAATAAGTGAAGTCATAGGTGGATTCTTCCTGAGGGTATCGTCTTTATCAACTGAGTTTTCTTAAAGTCTTTCTCCAATTCATTCTTTTGTCTTTGCATTTAGTTTAAGTATTTTGTTAGTTTAATAATCCAATCACTCCATATTTTAGGCTAAATAATAGAAAGAAAAAGAGTAGTAGTACTTTTAGGTTCCCTTGGGTTCGATAAGATATTCCTGCCTGAGCTATACTACTGTTCGATAGGTGCACTTGCCTCTTATTGTTGTCGCAATCAGTCTACAGGTTCGATCATTCTTTATAAATATTAAAACTCAACTGTTTGACACGATCAATAAGTCACATCTCGAAGTAACGATACAACACATTTTATATATTCTTCCGGAGTCAGAGACATCTCATCAAATACCCGAATAGTATTTTCAATCCACAATTCAGCTTTTTCAACATCATCATTATTAGTAGCTTGGAACTCTTAAGCCCGATACTTACGGATCTTGTCAACTGGAGGCTTATTTAATAGATTCGGATACATAGCGGTGGCACAACTATAGTCTGAGGGGGATTAACTGGGGCGGAGGTTGTGAAACAGTCGGGTTATTTCTCATGAATTGAGTGAACCACTCACTCATCATCTAAAAGAAAGCTTGTTTATCTTTTCCCTCCTGACCGCTCGTAACCGGTCTCAAATCAGAGGGCGCTGTCCCTTGCGCGGAGCAGGCGCATTACTTTCTACGTCGTCAGCTACGGCTCTTTCGGGATCCATTGCTATACAGAAATCACATTTTACACGTCAGGATTCATCATACTATCATAGTTCAAATATATGGCATGTCTAGCTAGACTCTGACACGCTACGTTAGTCCGAGAATCGACTAAACCGTAGCTCTGATACCAACCAAATGTAACACCCCTAACCCGTAACCATCGTCAAATTTGGGTTAGAAGTGTTACCGGACAGATTGGGAACATTTACAGAATTATCATATAGTCATTTATCAATCTCAAACATAATATCCCTTAAAAAGGTCATCGAGACCCTTAGCATGCTTATAAACCGGGTCGGGACTAAACTGAATACATAAGTAATTTCAAAAAATTGAAACTTTTCTAAAATAAGGGGACAAACGGCCGTGGGGGTAGGCCGTGCCTCACTCACGGCTACTTGACACTCCCGTGTGCCCTCCCCATGGTAGTATACTGCCAAAATCAATACGGTCACCAAGCACGCCCGTGTGCTAAGGCCGTGTACTATTAGATCATATACTACCATTTCTCACACGACTATCAAGCACACCAGTGTCGAGGCCTTGTGCAATTTAAGCCACGTTCTGCCAATTCACCCACGATTTTAGGCACACCCGTGTGCCTCAACCGTGTGACATTATAGGCCATTTTACAATGCCAATATGCCACCCACTTAGGGTCTTCCTACAAGCAATATATAAATCAACACATACCTTGTATATATGACAACCAAAACATACCAAATTGACCATTCAATTTATATACTCAATACCAATTTCAACCATGATGACTCCAAAGAAATAAACTCATATCATTACAAGCATAATTCATTCAATAGCTCACTCACAACTTGGCCATTTCATAAGCTTTCACCTTACCAAGATATGCATCATATATCACATTCATTCAAGCATATTTCTAAATTAAACTTGCCAAAACACATGGCTAAGTTCACTTCCAAAAACATATACACATATCTAGCCTATACATGCCATATTTAGCTATATACATTTCCAAAGGATACCAAAAATAAGTTTTTGTAGAGTGATGATGATCCTTGACAATCTTAAGCCTTCAGTAGCTTCGACGACCTATAAAACAGAGAAAACACACACACACAGTAAGCTTTCCAAAAGCTTAGTAAGTCATATACAAATAAACTTGGTATGGAAAGCATATATCAAGAATCATATGAACACATAGCTCATCTAGCCAAAACAATTCTTATCATATCACAAATTCCATGTACTTATCACCATAGTAAGATCACTTAGATACTTACCTTACATACACAAATAGTGTATAGACAACGTACCTGAATCGAACGTAATATCACATAATTATTCATAGCTCAGATTTGACATTTATATAATAGTCTTGCCCGTTGAACCCATAGGAATCTAGTAGGATGATCAGAAAACTCGGAATAATCGTACAATGCCAACGTCCCAGACGAGGTCTTACTTGCACTCAGATATTAATACCACTGTCCCGGACAGGGTCTTACATGAATCATTATGATGTTGATGTCCCAGACATGGTCTTACACTTAAAGCTCATATCGATGCCAACGTCCTAGACGTGGTCTTACATATTAATCATTTATCGATGCCTATGTCCCGGACGAGGTCTTACTCGTAAAACTTATATAGTTGTCGACGTCCCAGATGTGGTCTTACATGAGTCTCAAATCAACGCCAACGTCCGTGGTCTTACATGATAAACAGAACAGATACCTATCTATTCCTAGGTTCATGTAGGGCTTTTCAGACTTAATCACTATAACGGATTTATCTCAGAATACAAACACCTATCTTCTCATCCATACCCATAATCAACCTCAAACATATGAACAAACATAATATCATACAAGTACGTTTATTTGCATAATGACTTACCTCGATTCGATATATCGGAATGAAAACGGCTACTCGTTAACTTTTGCTTTCCCGTGATCTAAGTCTGTTTTCCTCGGTTCTTGATCTAAACATATTCAAAATTTATCCTTTTATTCACTATTTCATTCAATTAAATCCAAACACATATATTTAGGGCTATTTGCAACTTAGCCCTCACATTTGCACATTTTATCAATTTAGTCTATTTTACTCAAAACATCAAATTTCACAAGATCAATGCATACACAAGCTTAGCCAAATACATATACATCACATATAAGCCCACATTTATCATCAAACTTGCAATTTAGTCCCTCAATTTACCATTTTCACAATTTAGCCCTATTTAGCTAAATTCATCAAAAATTCAAGAACAAAGTATG
The DNA here is from genome assembly GCA_025506655.1 of Gossypium rotundifolium. Taxonomy (NCBI): domain Eukaryota; kingdom Viridiplantae; phylum Streptophyta; class Magnoliopsida; order Malvales; family Malvaceae; genus Gossypium; species Gossypium rotundifolium. The sequence continues at coordinate 151,457,183 of CP106728.1, forward strand.
TTCATCTAACTCATATCTTTCATTTAACACCAAAAATCATAAAAAAGCTTAACATAACATTAATGGCATCTCACACAAACATTGTCAATTCATCAAATTGAGACATGGGTTTGATAGCTCTCTAAGCAACGATCTCAAAAGCATAAAAATTATTAAAATCCATAGCCAAAACATACCTAAATTATAGCTTGAAATAGCTGAAACCCTTAAAGCTCATGTTCTTCTTTTTTCTTTGCTATTTCGGCCAAAGTGGGATGAATAAAAATGGCCATTTTGTTTTGTTTTATCCAATACAACATATATAATAATCCATTTACAAATTTAACCTTTCATTAAACAATTAAAACAAACATGTAGCAAGGGCATGATTGTCTTTTATTCATCCATTAACTATAAGCTGGCATAATAACAACATAAGGACTCCACTTCAACAAAGCCACAACACATTGGTACTTTAGCAATTAGCAAGCAACTTTCACATTCAATGCAATTCAATCCTTTTGTCAAATTAATCACACTAACGGGTAATTTAACATACGAAACTTTACCACATGCTTAATCACATATCAATGACATAGAAATTAATATTAAAATATTATACAGGACTCGAATTTGTGGTCTCAAAACTACTATTCTGAATAGGGTATAAACCGGACTATTACAGAGGTACCCAATCAAAATTTCCACACCTATAAAGGACTTCATCTGGAACCAACCAATAGGCTCTCCACTCAACATCTTCTTCTCGGAGGTTTTGAAGAATTTCCATCCAACTTTCCTCAGATAGATCATCTCTTCTTGACGCAACTGCAGCCTCCTTTAAAGGGGAATAATTTTTAGAGAACACTCGGTAATAAACTCTGTCAACCTTCCAAAAGTGGTTGTGAAACCAAACCATCAACAACTGTGCGCAACCAATGAATCTACCCTCACCAGCTTTCCGACACGCGTCCAAGGATCTAAATGTCTCAGCTAAAATTGCAGGTACAGGCGTGACTCCTTTGTTAAGTCGATCGAACAAATAGGTAACCGCTTCATCTATATGTCGTAGTGCTTTGGGGAAGATCACCAACCCACAAATACATAAAGCAAAGATGTCAATATTCTTTTTTTCATTCAGAAGTGTTAGAATCAAGTCCTTCAAACTCACCCAAGGTACAGAATCAAGTCCCTCAAACTCACCCAAGGTATGCATTTGCCTTCACTTTTTTCTTGAATCCTAGCTGCCACCCACTGCTCACTCATCCCTGTGATACCCATCAATCTTTTCACAAAAGTCGTAACATTGGTAGCCCTAAAATAAACCCTGTCAGCTTGGAACCTTGAGTAGCGAAGTAAAGTCGTATATTCCTCCAATGTGGGCACTAAATCTATCTCTCCAAAAGTGAAACAGCTACAAGCAGAGATCCAAAACTGAGTCATGGCCCCGAAATAGATGCTTATCTACCTTTATATCCAACAAATAAAGTACATCCCCATAATCACGATAAAACATCTGTTTTGCTTCATCACCCCATAGAGTCCATATATCCTTCAACTCTCTAAACTCATTCTGTGTAAAACTAACACGAGTAAAATCTCAAAGTTCAGATACAGACCCATCAATTAAGCTATCCCTCTTCTCTAATTGTGTTTGCTCTGACCAAGTGCAAACAGCCGCATTGTCTCCCACTTTATCAAGGAACCCATTTTCCATAACCAGCTTTCTAACTTAGAAACTGACCGTGAATCGATACCTCTGGAAAAATGAGATAATATGCATAAAAATGAAACACCATGAGTTAGTATCGTAGAATAAGATATAAGGCAAGTGAAATAAATACACCTATTTGGGTAACTACTAAAATTTAGGATCGCTCTACCTAAAGTGAGTTCTTAGGGTTTACTATATGTGGTTTAGTTTTAAAGTCAAGGTACTCGAACCAGCAGATTCCTCGATCTTCACCCATTATAGGCTCATACAGACCGAGTTCGGTTCAGGGGTATACATTTCCGTATGGCCATACGGAATTGAAAACTTCACGAAGACATAGGTACAGATGTATCCCAAAAGCAATCCACTAGCCCATGCGGAGGTGAAAATCTCACGAAGGCATAGCTTATCGCTCCCACTTAAAGGCGCGACCACGACGGTCATGTAGTGTAATGCATGAAACATTTTATAAAATAGAATCACATGCAATAAAAGAACAAAATCATGACTTTTCAAATCAGACTTTCAAATTTTCGACATTTGGACAATAACTAATCGATTTTTCGGCTTGACTCTCTTATTGGTCCCCAGTGGAGTCGCCAAGCTGTCGAAACTATTTTTAAAATCTATGAAAAACAGGGTCGACTTTTAAAAAAACGAAAATGAGAGTCACCACCAATCCTTTTTACTTAGGTGTGATTGGATCACCTTGTAAAACATTTCATTTTAAAATATTTGGTTTTGGTCTACGAAAAATGAGAAAACGGGTTCGGGAGTCGGTTACGTATGAGGAAGGGTTAGCACCCTCATAACATCCAAAAATTGGTACCTAATTGATAAAATTATGTCCAAATGTTTGAAATTTAAAAAGTTTAAAATAAGATCCCTTATTAGAAGGAAAACCAAGACTTACCTATTTCAAAGAAATAAAAATACCACACCCAATAAGTTAGGATACACCATTTTATAACTTCGAAGCTAGGTGCATCTTTATTTTAGAAAATTATTACCTCAAGACACAAAACATCACACCCAATAAATTAGGATACAACATTTTGAGTTCTCAAGAATAAGTTTTTTATTTGAAACTTGAGATTTTTTTATTTAGAAAGAATATAAACATCACATCCAGCACGATTAGACACAACATTTTTTAAACCTTCGTAATTAAAGTCATCTCATAATTAACGAAATTTATTAAAAGGGTATTTAGTTATTTAGCCAAACGGAAAATTGTAACCCAGCACGATTGGGCACTATTTTCCAAATTTCTAAATATAAAACATTGTCTTATTTGAAAACCTTTAGATAAAGTATAGTAGTTTTGCAAAATGCATTTTATTTTAAAATGATGATCCTATGAAAATATCATATAAAATAACTATTAAAAAATAACCACATTAAGGCAATTATAAACAAATGGCAAAATATGTATATAAACAAAAAAATAAATATTGAAATAACAAAACTTAATAAATATGAAAATTTCACATGCGATATTAAGCCTTTCATGTGAATATATAACAAATAAAAAATGTATCTGAGATATGTTGAAAAGAAAAGAAAAATATGTTTTAAAATAAATAAATAATATATAAAAATATATTTATAATAATCTAATACATATAAAACTACATTTAAAATAAATAAGATATTGTACAATATAAATGATTTTAGATAAAAAATTAAAATAATATAAAATATAGTATTATATAATATAAAAATATTAAAAAATATAGAATATAATAACTAATATATTAATCTAAAAATAATATGGAATAAAAATAAAAATAAAAATAATAGTTTAAAGTAAAATTTTAAGTAAACGATAATATATAATAATAGTAAATATAATAGAAAGAATATGGTTATAATAATAATATATATAAAAAATTGGTAATAAAAATATTTAAAAATAATTAATTTGAAAATAAAGTAAAATAGGAACTAAGTTGAATTTAAAGCAAGAGTTTGGGGTAACATCAAGAATAAATGAAAATAAAAAGGGTTAAATTGTAATGCGCGCGTAACATAGAGGGACCAGTCGTATAAATAGACCAATTTTCAAAACAAAAAGGCATCGTTTCATTTATGCTTAAAACTAAACTTCCTGCTGCCATCATTTAAAGCATTCATCATTTTAAAAAAAAATAAAACATGAAAAACCAAGCCCTAATCCCTTTTTCAAACCCTTATTCGGCAGATTGAATGCAGCCTTCAAAATCCCATTTCACCATTGTTAATCGGTGAATAGAATCACAATAAATTTCCCTTTGTTCTTTGATTACGACAAAGCAAGGAAGAATATGACGGCACCGTTATTCAGATAAGTTTCTAAACCTTTTTATTTTCAACAGTAGTAGATAAAAATCAGAAAAATAGGAACAAAGTTGGGGAAGAAAAAAAATCTGAGAGATCTTTTTCAAAGAGTTTTTTTATTCTTTTTTGCTTCAAGCGCATACATGAATATTACAAAAGCAATCCAATTTTAAAATCGAAGAAAAAAAAATCTATCACCTTTAAAATCTTGATTAATTTCTATCAAAAAAATCTCTGCCCCAAAAAATCCCCTTTTTACAAGTTGCTTTAGGATTTATATAAGCCCGAAAAAATTCTCAAAGAGAATCAAAATCGGCCTTGCTAATTTTCTGTCATTTTCCTTTTTTGCTTTGTTTTCCTCTTCTGTGCAGGTGTCAAGGGCGAAGATCTTGGCGATGATGACCATCCGTGCGTTGATGTCGGAGTGGCTCGCGCAGATTGCGGCGCGATGGGTGTCGAGGCTACTAGGCTTGCGGCGCAAAGAGGGGGCTGTTGGAGGGTATTGCGGCGCAAAGGTTCTGCCTTAAGGTTTTCGGAAGCAAAAAATGTTAAAAAAAATGGGCTCATCGGGCTTGTTAACTTGGGCTGGGTTTTTGGTTTGGATTTGGGTCGTTGTAATATGGACATTGGACATTTTATTTTTTTTGTTTTTTGATTGGTATGCGCCCGGGCAAAATGGCCTTATTATAATATAATTATTATTATACAAATTAAAAAATAAAAATATATAATACTATAAAAATAAATATAATCTATTTTATTATTTTTAAACTACAATTCATATTTAATGTGCTAATCTTTGAAACAAATAATTTTATTATTCTACAAAAAATAATTAAATATTAGAAGTAATTAAATAACTTGAAAATTATATTTTACATCCAAGCATAATATTCATATATTAACAAAAGTTACATGATTTCATTAGTTTATATGTCATAATCCATATGTTTTAAAATTTTACAACATCAAAAAGTTACAACATTGTTATGACATTCTATCATGTCATTATACCATTCAAATATTACAAACACAAAAAGATACCAAAATATAATTAACACAACCATAATTTTTAATGGTCAGCAAGAAATCTTCTAACCCATTCCAACCGCAGAACAGAAGGTAAACTAAATAAAATAAGCATTTGCTTTGGATGATTTGGAATTTTGCTCAATACTCGAAAGCGCTCATCCTTAGTTAAACCTTCTACTTCACATAATGTTGGATATAATTTCAGAGCACTTTCTTGAATGGCCATTTTGACTTTTGTTGAATTAGCACTTCGGAGGCAATACTCTTACTGATTTCAAGGCCAACAATCCATATATTTTCGCCAATAAAGTGGCAGCATCATTAAATGAAGTAGAAGAATCACTTCCATCAGAAATATTTTTTTTTCTTCTTTGAAGATGTGGAATCACCTTGGTTTCCACCTGGTTGCGATTGTGTAGCTGAAAGATCCATATCATCCAAAGAAACATCAGCTTCGCATCCATGGAAATCGTTTCTTTCTTCATTAGTATTTGTAGCAGCCACATCCTCAACATTTATTTCTTAAATAATATCAGCTGTTGTTTGAGTATCTTTCTCAGTGACTCGATCTTTTGGGTAGATGGCAGTAAGTTGGTCATAATAAGGGAAACTCCGATGTTTGAATTAAGCAGCTTCTTTATGACTCTATAAAGAATGAGGAATTCATATTAGATATAAGTTTGGTCAAAATAAGATAATAAAGACTTGAAATAATTCTTACTTTTATATATGAGTTCCACACCGCATCTTCAGCAACAACAAGCTACCTATGCTCATCCCAACCAAAGCCGCTATTGTTTTTTCCACTAAGCATGTCATAAACGATTGACCAATTCCTTTTCAATGTCCTAATCCTCGATTCAAGATTAGGTTTAGCCTTCAACATGGCATGGGGTAAAACTTTTTCTAACATTTTTTCCAATTCATTTAAATACCCAGCTTTGAATCACGTATCTGCATTAAAGCTTCCAACATTGTGCAAGTCGACCATACAAGCAACCAAAGTAGCATCTTCTTCTGTAACCCATTTCCTTTTGGTTCCTCGAGAGTTTTGGGAAGAAGCACTTGATTGTGAAAAACCTGACATAATTATCTTAAGAAAAAAAGCGCAAATTAAAATTAAGTTAATAGTAAATGTTTTAATAGAATCAAAAAGGGGAAATGAAATAACTAAATAAACCCAATTGTATTTTTATTAGGTTTTAAAATGATTTAAAAAAATAAATCAATCAGATATCCAACTATTGTTACAGAGAGAATAAAATAGGGGAAACATTAATTAAGTACATGCACATTTTACTTGGATTTAAAATTTTGAATGAATTATAAATAGATATAGACATTGTATTAAAATAAATAAGTTCAATAATAAATTAATTCATCTATATTTAAAAATAATTGGTAAAAAACCTCTTGTAATAGCCCATTTTGCTCGGGCCCATAAATCAGAATAAACCCAAAAAAATTAAAACCTAAACTACCCATACCAGAACCCAATACCCGTAGCCCACATACAAACCTAACCAGTTTACCCATAGCCCAACAGACCCAAAATAAAAATGGCTCAAAAGGGCCCAAACGTTAACAGAAACAGGAAACCCTAGGGTTTCCTAGGCGCCGTAAGGGGGCTATCCCAGGAGTCGTGCCGCAGCACCCCACTCGCCACACGAGACCACCAGCCCTCGTCCAAGCCGCGAATCGCGCCGCCGTCAACGCGAGCAACCCCATCACCGCCACGTTCTCATCACCTGCACAGAAAAGGGAAGAATCGAAGCAGAATCTCAAAATTATAGTTTTCCTTTTCTATTTTCATTTTTTTCAAGGCTATAAAAGTCGATTATTTTGTAAAAAAGGGGACACGCATGCAACGGAGAGAAAAAAATTCACAAAATACACAAACAGAAAGTATATTGAATAAAAAAAGAAAGATTTACCAGCAAAGGTTTTTTTCCCTTTATTTTATTTTATTTATTTCTGCCTTTGATCTATATTTTTTCTCTATAAATATTGATAAAAATAAAAAGAAAAGGAAGGGTTTACCTTCTAAAAGGATGAAAAGCGAGGCTTCCGGACTCCTGTAGCCATTCACGGAGGCGCATGGCGGTGGTCCCAGAGGACTGACGATCGGAACCCAAAGGAGGGCTTTGGAGAGAATTTGTAATTTTTTTTTTAAAGGGACAAGGTGCAAATGAATTTTTGTCTAAAAAATTGATATATATATATATATATATATATATAGATTGAAAATGATGTCATTTTGAAGAGGGGATCCACGCGTTGACCTGACCCGACCCGAAGGATCCGCGCGTTTTCACTGAATGGTGCAATTGTCATTTCAGTCCTTCCGCAATTTTTATTATTTTTAATTTCGTTCAAATTAACTTTTCATTTATTTTAAATTAACCCTAAAATTTGCATTTTGTCTTAATTTAACCCCTGGGCCGCTTTAAAGGCTAAAATCGAACGATGTCGTTTTGAAAAAAATGATTAATTTTCGTTTTGATCCTTGTTATTTAACGCGCGTTTTTGATTTAATTCTTTTAATCTGTTTAATTGCTGTTTAACCTCTTTATATTTATTTAATCCTAAATTTCTTTTGTTTTTTAATTTAAATTATTTTGTTATTATATTAAATGTTTTATCATATTAAATATTTTTATTATTTTTATATTAATTTATTAATAGTATAAGTTTTATATATTTTTATATGTACTAATCTATTATATATTTAATTATTATTATTTATTTTATATGATTTAATATTATTTTTATGTAATATTAATATGTTATTTTTTATACATTATATAGTATTAGGTTATATCATATATTCCTAAAATCCTTATTTTTTAATTATCTATATTATCTAACATATTTTATTTATATTATTTATGTAGTTTTATAAATTTTTTCTAAAATAATTTATTTTTATTACTATCATTTTACATATATTATATTATTAAATTATATATATTTATTATAAGTTCCTTTTACCTCAATTTTTTGTTACTTTATATAAAAGTATTATTTTTTATATATTATTCTTTCATTTATTGCTATTACATGTTTATTTGCTTTAGATTGTATATTATTGTTTAGTATAGTTCATTATATTTACATTATTATTTTATTGTTCATTGTTAGTATGATTTGTAGATTATATTGTCACTTATATTATTCTTTTATTATTCATAATTTGTTATTTATTTCAATATATGTTATAATATCCTATCCAAACCATAGCTTTCATAAAAACATCTTTTGAATCGACACATTTTATTCAAATGATTCTCAAAATATGGTGATATGTGATATTTGGGGAATTTCGAGAAGAATTTTGCCCTAACTTATTGGGTTCGATTTTTCTCGTGAAACTTTAGGTATAACATATTTACCCTTTTTAAGAAATTTGAGATTTATCAATTTCAAAATAAAAAACCTATTCTTGAAGATTCAAAGTGTTGTGGCTTAACTTATTGGGTTCGACATTTTGTGTCTCGAGGTAGAAATTTTCTAAAATAAAGACGAGCTGAATTTCAAAGTCATGAGGTGCTATACCTTAACTTATTGGGTAAAGTACTTTATTTCTTTGAGATAGGTAAGTCCTGTTTTCTTTATAATAAAAGGATCATATTTTATAATTTTCTTTATTTTCAACATTCGGACATGATTTTATCGATTTGGTACCAATTTTTGGGCGTTATGAGGGTGCTAACCCTTCCTCATACGTAACCGACTCCCGAACTCGATTTCTTGTTTTTGTGGACCAAAAATGTTTTAAAATAAAACGTTTTACAAGGTGACCCAATCACACCTAAGTAAAAAAGATTGGTGGCGACTCCCACTTTCGTTTTTTAAAAGTCGATCCCCATTTTCTAAACCCGATTTTAAAATGGTTTCGACACCTCTCTAGTCCCTCTCTATTTTATATTAAGCAAGTTGATCCCTTTAAAAAAATAAAAACAATTTAATCCTATAAAAGTCAATAAATCTAGCTTTATCGTTTACATATTTACACAAATGTTGCGGCTAAATTTGTTAAATCGTGAATGTGTAAATTTTGAGGTATAAAATAATTATTGTACTAATTAAAATTATGTACTACTGATGGAATATATTACAATATGATTAATTATTCTTAAATACTCACTTTTAAAATTAATAAAATTTTATTTTCCAACATAATTTAAAATCATACTACAACAGATATTGATAAGCAGTCTACAACAGACTCATTTGTACACCACAATTTGCGGCACTTAAACACTTCAATTTACATCATTTGAGCACCTCAATTTACATCAATTAAACACTTCAATTTACACCATTTAAACACCTCAACTTACAACACTTTAACATCCCAATTAACAACATTTATACAACTCAAATACAGCCATAAACATCTCAATTTCCAACAACTAAACAATTCAATTTGCAGTACTTAAAACAATTCAATTTGCAGCAGTCTTACACTTCAATTCACAGTATTTAAATACTTCAATTTGCAGCACTTTTACACTTCAATTTACATCATTTAAACACTTCATTTTGCATCACTTTAACATATCAATTAACAATATTTATATACCTCAATCATAGCAATAAAACATATCAATTTCCAACAACTAAACACTCGCTTTAGATTTCACTCGATAATATACTGGAATTGACATATTATAACGAGTCACTAGTTAGCCATTTCAAGCTTCAAGAATTCAATATTGTTTGGGACATTTTGTCGAACAATTAATGAGTGTCCAAAGAGAGAGAATAAGAGAGAAACCTAGCCTTGTCTTGCAACTGTCCAATTTTATCAGCGACAAGAGAGCACTCTGCCTCGAGGGTTTCACATCCAAATTTAATTTCGATGTTGCTAGCTACAACATTTAAAAATTAAAAGTTAACAGATAAGGTTATCCAAAGAATCTTTTGGTACAAAGTATTTTTCTGAAAATGCTAGATTATAGCAATCTCTATAGTCAGTATTTTATAGATCCAATATGATACGAGGAACTACTTAACTTGGTTCAGATTAGTTCCACTCTGATGATTCTTGGCAATCCTCCTCTTTAGTTCTACAAGTTGAAAAAGAAGTATAAGTAACTTGTAAAGTCCAAAAGAAATAGGTCCTTATTTCAGCATAGTATTAGTCAAGAGATTGCTTATGACATTCCCTATGCCCAAAAAGCAGGAGTCTCATGCACCACACAATCCCTTTAACCTCTTAGCCCATACTATTTTGGTTGTTCAATTGCAAAATTTATGTGTCTTTATTTCCAGAATATGAATGTGTGACTTGTTATAATTGATTCTATTGACAGCACAAAGGAATAGAGCTCTCATCTCAACGAGATAATTATCTTGTTCTTAGTGAGTATATGATATATCCAAGAGTTGTTGCCTTAAATTATAACAATTAGAACACTTTTTGTTTAATAAAATTCAAAAAGTATATAGTATATATATGATATATCCAAGAGTTGTTTCCATTTCCAATCTGAGAATACTAGTTCCCGGCACATCCAATTGAATATTTCAGTATCTCACTACTGGTACAATCATGTGAATGTAACTCTTTGAATTTTGCTTACAGGACCTTATCTTCAGACAAACCGTTGGCAAATGACAAATGCATATCCGCTAATTTAACTATAAATTGATTAACCTAAAACCTATTAAACCAATGCCAGGTACAAATCCTAAGAAACTTGGCAAGGATACAAGTATGAAAATAGGATCAAGACATTCTTCACAACAACAATGTTATTAGATTTAACCATCTAACTTCAGATAGGTCTGTCTATATAAAGCAAGAAATGCTAAATTAAGAGAATTAAATCAGAGGTAGTGTGTTAGGAAAGTTCAACTTAGAAAAAAACATCATATTGAAGATCCATGGAACACATAAAAAAGGAAAGAAAACTTGGCTATGTAAGTACAGATCAGTAGTCAGCCTCTTCCACATGGCTTCCCATCATCTTTCAGATATTGAAATACAATGTCAATGAATAACGAAACCACTTGTAATTATGTAGGTGGCTAGAATATGTTGACAACTGAGTAACTTTGCAGAAAAAAAGACAGCAGAACTGTAGACTTGCACCAAAACAAACTGCAGAACTGCAGATGGTTCTATGGACAGGGTATAAAACTGCAGATGGTAGCCATGATTTTTGTATTCAAACACCATGCGTGTTTTGAGATGATATAACCATGGAACTGGACTATTTAAGCAAGCAGATTCAATAATAACTTAATATTCCAAAAATATATATATCCTTTTTTCTATGTACATAACAAGTACTCCATCATGTATGCCATCTGCTGCATCAGCATTAATACTAGAATTCCCTCAATCATAGATATATTCTAGCATTTAAAACATTTCTATCTATTCAAGTTATTGAAAAGACACTACTATTGAATACCAAAAAAGCCAGAAAATCTAATTAAAATTAAATTTTGCCCAAAAAAGAAAACAGAAAACTGTTGTGAGGCTTACAAGATTTTGCATCCCAAACGTATTGTAACAGTTAACCAGTCTCAAAGGACTTGAAGTTTCTTATGCGAGCAAATTATATTCTCGAGAGAGAAGGTGAAAAGTGAAAACAGATCAGGAAAGAGCTATTGGGTAACAATCAAACCTACTCTTCAGTTGGGTAGTAGCAAAAGCGAGGACAAAGATTGGTTGCAAGGGAGCAATTAAATCCAAGACTGGGCCATTATTGAGATAGAAAAGAAAGATTAGATCAAGGAAAAGAGAAAAGGATCAACAACAACACAACAAAGAAATGGGGAGAACAAGTTAATTGTGTTAGATTGGTAGGTTCAAGTAGTAAATCATAGTTAAATACTACTTCTCAAACCTCAAGTGGTAGTTTATTCCACTACAAATGCCCAGCAAATTACAGCTGAAGTCTGAAAGAAAGAAAGAACTGCAAAAATAATATCTATCTTGGAAAGGGTATTGTACCGTCTTCTCCTCGATTTCAGCCTTGAAGCTTCTGGGGAAGTTGGAGAAGTGGGTAGCTGAAAGAAAGGAGCCACTTGAAAAACAGGGGAAGATCTAAAGGAAATGGGAAGAAGAAAGAAAAAAAGAAGGGATTCAAATGACATAGGATGGAGAAGGGTATTGTTGAAACTTTACAAACGCTGATAACGCTGAATGGCTATTCTTTGCTTAGAGTGCTAAATGGTAATCAGTGATTTTGCCCTGAATAATGTTGTATGGAATAGGGCTGTAATAGCCCATTACAGCCAACCAAACTATGGAATGGGGATGGGCCACTGAATAAGGAGGGAATGGAATAGCCGTTCCCTCCAACCAAACATAGTGTTAGTGTTTGTTGTACGACAAATTTTATTCTTTGTCATTAGTTTTTAAAAGTTTAGTTTAGCCTTAGATTTTTTGTTAGGAAAGTAATGAATCCACTAGGAATAAATGAAAAAAAGGTTATAAGTTTATATAAAAACCCATACCTTACATTGTTTTAAAAAACAAGAATAAATAAACATTGAATCTATAAAAACTCAAGCCATAAGTATTAAGTTCAACAAATCAAATATTGAATTTTCTATTTGGTTTCTTTAGTATAAAACTCAATAAGGTAAATTACACTAACAGTCACTCAACTTTGGGGTAGCTAACAAAACAATCACCTAGGTTTCATTTCAGTCACTCAACTTTTGAAAAATAACAAAACAGTCATTAACGTTATAAAAAAGTGACAAAACAGTCACTGGTAAACAGTTTCTATTAGTGTCTTAACGAGACCGCTGATGTGTCATAAAAGAACAAGTTCCGTTAAAGAATGAATGCAAGGTATTTGCTTGAATGCCTGAAAGACCTGGTACTAGTGGTGAAGGATGTTTAGAATTTGGAAGGACTTACCATGGTTTGATTACAAAGACTGGACTTGATGGGGATGAGTTTGTAAATACCAACCTTATTGATATGTATGCTAAATGTGGAGACATAGATAGTGCAATTATGGTATTTAATCAAATGCCTCGTCTAGATTTTTCTTTATGTAATTGTTTGATTTCTGGTTATGCTAATTGTGTATTATTTGAAGAAGCTTTTAGGTTGTTCATGAATTATGAAAGCTAGGGTAACAAGCTTAATTCTTATACATATTCAAGTATGCTAGCAATTTGTGGAATCCTTTCGGCTATCGAAGAAGGAAAATAGCTTCATGCCCAAGTTGTGAATATGCATTATTTATCAGAAACAATTGTGAGTAATGCACTTTTGACAATGTATTGCAAGTGTGAGGCAATGGTGGATGCTGAATCACTGTTTGAATGGCTTTCGTAAAGGAATATTATTTACTCGCAAAATATTCTTCTTCTTCTTCTCTGTTATTAAAGGGTTTTTTTTTTTTTTTCAATTTCTTCTTAAATTTAGTGGGTTTCCACTGTGGACATCCAATGTGGCAAGTTAACTTGCCACATCAGCGGTCCCGTTAAGACACTAACAAAAACTGTTAATCAGTGACTGTTTTGTCACTTTTTAATAACATTAGTTACTATTTTGTTAATTTTCAAAAGTTGAGTGATTGAAATGAAACCTAGGTGACTTTTTGTTAGCTACCCCAAAGTTGAGTGACTGTTGATGTAATTTACCTAACTCAATAATTGGTTTGATGCACGTAAGTCTTACAACATGAGTCTTATGGGTTTTATCCATTTATCATGTGTTCCTAAAAACTAAAAGAAAGATGTTTAAATTTTGTACAACAATAAACCCTAATAAAATATATTTTTCAATATACTAGGTCGTGATTATTAGTTGGTGTTGTTATTCATCACTCCCTGTAACAACCCCAACCCGAATCCATCACCAGATTAGGGTTACAGGCCTTACATTTATTAATATCGATACATAGCATTCAATATACTATCCTGAGCTAAATTCACATTGTTAAACTTGCTCAACTTAACATACATATCTTCACTCATTTCAATTAATTCTTAAAACAATTTATACATTCCCAACTAAGTCTAAGTATTAGCCGATTTAAAGCATATATGAACATTTAAACATTTATCCCTTTCTAAATCTACCATACATCCAAACATATATGTATAATGCTGAATACCTATATGCATAAAATAGGTATACACTCCACGGTACATATAATAATTTTAATCCATGCACATTTTTAATATAAACACGTTTAGTTACTCATGGCTTCTATACGAATTTTTCACGTCGCGATATGATAAAAGAACCTAAATAGCAACCTTGATAGATGACTCATCATTCCTAATTTTCCATCATCTTAGAAATTTGCATTACTCATATCAATCGCATTGAAAATTATTGCCATAGATGAACAAGAATACCAATTTAACCCATTTCATATAATCATAAGACATTATACTCCAAGCCAAACCTATCATGCACATATATATGTATATACAATCATCATGTTAAGCAGAACAATTCAAATCAACCAAAAATTCATAAACCCATATATATATATATATATATATATATATATACATACACATATGCCAACTTACTATCTTCACTTAATTCATAGAAGAAATAAAACCATTTTTGTATGGTGTTTTAATGTCTAACTCAAAAGACACGATCAACCTTTGTAGTTTAGCCTATACATGCCATTGATTTAAGGTTTATTACAAAAGTACCAAAAAATTTTGATAGTGTGCTTGACTTCGATGAGGATTCCCAAGTTCAAGCTGCGACTTTAAGATCTAAAACACCATGAAACAAACACTCCAAGTAAGCTCAAATAGCTTAGTAAGTTTTAAGCAAGAAGGTAAAATACACAAATATGCATTACACCATTTTTCTTTATTTTTCAAACTAATTATTGAACAATTCATCCTTTCAACATGTAGCCAAGGTTAACATTCATCAACCCCATACTCATTCAATCCAAAATAAAAATTTAAGTAACCATGTAGTGATATGCTTCATAGCCATAATGAAATAACTTACTTAATTTCACATTAAGATAATAAACCATTTGCCAAACATACCTGACACTTTTATTTACTTTTAATAATTGCCTCTATTCTTGAAGAAATATAATAATCCGCACACACAGTGCCTCGTGATTAATTTTTTGCACACATAGTGCCTTCCGACCGATATCGCACACACAGTGCTCGGTGATTAAATTTTCGCACACACAGTGTCCTCCGATCGATATCGCACACACAGTGCTTGGTGATTAAATTTTCCGCACACACAGTGCCCTCCGACCGATATCGCACACACAGTGCTCGGTGATTAAATTTTTCGCACACACAATGCCCTCTGATCGATATCGCACACACAGTGCTCGATATCGCACCATGTAACTTTCAAGCATAAAATTCCCATTCCTCCATCAAACACAACAAATCATCAACATTCAATAAGGGCCAAATCTAGAACATGCTTTAAACTAAAAATTTGCACATGGGTTTGTTAATATTCAATGCAACTAACTCAAAGATACAAGAAAATTACAAAAATCATGTTCAACTTCTAACCTTAAAGGACATGCAAATGGCCAAAAGGTGGGAGCTTGATTTCTTCTTTTCTTTGTGAATTTCGACAATGGAGAGTAAATGGATGGAATATGAACATCCACTCATCCTTTAGTGTTTTTCTTATTTTAATCATATAATACTATATTATTATAAAACTTTAGAATAAAATATGCATAAAACAACATCATGCCGTCCACCCACTAAAATTTTGGGTAATTTAACATGCAAATCCTTTTATGCAATAAGACAATTCAATTAAATCCCTTACTTCAATGCCAGCTATATTTAGCATTTCAACAATTTAGCCCCCCTTATTCATTTTATTTTTTTCTTTTTATTTCAAACATATATATTAACAATCAAATTACCTCATGATATTCTAACACATACTTTACTATACATATATCGCAACTACAAAATTAATTATAATAATCATTTTCTAACTCGGATTCGTGGTCCCGAAACCACCTTTCCAATTAGGGTCATTTTTGGGCTGTTACACTTCCTTTTAACATCAACTTCCACCATGCCAAATTGATGACTGAAGCTTTTAAGTTTGTTGTTGTACAAGCATTTTGTAACACCCCCTAACTCTTATCCGTCATCGGAATAGAGTTACGGAGCATTACCGAACATTATAGATCAAATATGAACAATTAATAAATTACTCACACATAAATATAATAATTCAATCATATAGTCCCTCTATGAATCTTCGAGGCTTAAAATATGTGTTAGAAACAAATTGGGACTTAATCGTGTGCTTTGGAAATTTTTCATGAAATTTCAAAATTTTTCCTAAGTGCAGGGGTCACACGCCCGTGTGATCAAGGGACACACCCGTATGGTCCTGAGACATGCCCATGTCTCAAGCCGTGTCCTACCTCGTGTAACTCCCTGACTTACCTCACACGGCCAAGTCACATGTCTATGTGCTGGGCCGTGTTCCTCACATGACTGAGACACACGCCCGTGTCTCTGCCCGTGTGGTAATACCTGAGCATTCTGTTTTAAATTTTCAAGATGCAGGGGACACACGGCCTAACCACATGCCCATGTATAAGCCGTGTGTCTCACATGGTCTAGTCATGCGCCCGTGTGCCAGGCCGTGTGGACTCAAAATGAGCCTTTTTCATCAAGTTTTACCAACCTTGCAAACTTAAACCACAAGCAATTCAATAAACAAATGTTCAACCAATCCAAAACACGTTCAAATACATTTAAAACATGTCTAATTAATCATCCTAAATACTTAACCAATATACTCTTATAAGTATTTCACATATACTAACTAAATCAATCCAATTAAAACTCATTCAAACTAATTCTAATTTCATACAAATTTACTACAAAAACTTATCATTTGATAACTTTAACATTTCATATATATATATATATATATATATACCTACCATTATCATTTTACAACATCACTACAAACATTTCTCAAAATAACAACTCAATATTCTAGGTACATGCCATTTACCAAAAAGAAATGTACTTCACCATAATAAGTTCGGGATCGGCCTTGGATGCTGATTCAACGATTGAACTTTAACCTAACTTGTGTACGGAAACAAACTGTACGTTGAGTATAAACTCAGTAGTATTTCTATAATCTGAATACTTTAAATAAATAACATTATCTAATATACACTTTTAACCATATATATATATATATATATATAAACATTATCTAATCAATAATTCAATTCATCCATTTTGCCTTCATTTCTCATCAATAGCTATCTCACTTTGA
The DNA here is from genome assembly GCA_025506655.1 of Gossypium rotundifolium. Lineage (NCBI taxonomy): Eukaryota > Viridiplantae > Streptophyta > Magnoliopsida > Malvales > Malvaceae > Gossypium > Gossypium rotundifolium. Next base: position 151,474,495 of record CP106728.1, read on the forward strand.
TTCACATATCATTTGACAATCACATTACTCTTTTCATAAACCCTTGATTCATACATTTCAATTGTACAATCCAATTCGATGTCCCTTTTCAATTTCACATTCAATATCAATTTTATGCTAATTCATTTATTTATCCCTATTAACAGGACTCAGATTTTGGCGGATACACGGATCCAACCAAAACACACCAGTATGGCACCCAGTGCCTCATCGGATAATTCGAAGTAATAAATTGACACCCAATGTCTCATCGACCATGCCAAAGTAAGTTGGTACCCAGTACCTCATTGAATTTGTTCGAAGCAATAGTTTGACACTAGTGTCTCATCGACTCGTGGTCGAAGTATCCCTAAACACTTCCAATCCTATGACATGCCAACTATATCCAACTAAGCCCGATACAGTTAATAGGGTTTCAATTTTACTTTTCAAAGTCACATTCATCCAATATTCAAATATCACAAAATCACATACTTTCAGTTAGATGTCATAATGATAATTACTCACCTCATTTATTTACCATAACATTTAATCAAAATACAATAAATAATAATTATTAGATTCGGATTATAGAAATACAAATTGTAGTTTCCGAGCTAATCCTCATTGACTTTGTCTTTTTCTTTTCTAGCCGAGGTCTCCAGCTCAACGTTAGCTACGGAATTAAAATAATTAAAAATCATCAATACAAGACAATTTTACATTGAATATTTCAATTTTATACACAACTTTTGCCTAAATTCCAATTTAATCCTTAATCAAATCTAACCTTATTTTCTTCACAATTTTATTCTTTATTTTCATTCAATTAATGCTTAAAACTAAATTTAACTCCCTAATTTCACCATAAATCCCTAATTTCAAAATTCTCTCAATTTAGTCCCTATTACTTAAAACTTACAATTTATTCTACAGTTCAATCCTTTTTCATTTCTAACTTAAAAATCTATCAATTTAATCCCTAATACTCAAATTATTCAACATAGACAACACTTAAAAATTCAATAATTTCTAGAATTTTGACATGGATAGGGTAGTATTTAATACCGGGATTCCAAATACCGGGATTCAAAAACATAAAAATTACAAAAAAAAGGACTAAATTAACTAACCGATTGAACTTGGAACTTTTGAAACCCTTGGCCGTGGCTTCTTTCTTTCTCCTTTTTCTTTTTCTTTCTATTTCGTTTAACCTTCTCTGTTTCTTTCTTTCTTTCTTTTTCTTTTATTTCTTTGTTTTATTATTATATAATATAATATAATATAATAATTATTACTTAAATAATAAGTAAATATATTTTAATATATGTATTTTATTTTACCACATGTATTTCACTATTACCACACACTTGTCACTTATGGCTTAATTCTAATTTAGTCCCTTCACTTTTCTCTGTTCTATAATTCAACTTTTGCCCTATTTGCAATTTAGTCCTTATACCTAATTACTCTTAATTTAGACAAATTCACCTAACCAAAACCTAATTGACCACACAAATATCTTCATAAATATTTTTAATAAATATTTATGAATTTGTTTTACAAAAATGGTGACCCAAAATATACTTTTCGATATCCGTAAATATCAGGTCGTTACACATTTTGTGAATAGGTCTACAAGTTTATCATTTATATGAATATATTTCAACTTCTTTTGTTGTTTCTCATGATCACCCTTAGTGCTTTGTTTGATGGAGCGTCTCCCATCTGTCTTATCCTTGTTGATGCCCCTTGGCTCGACTCATGGCACTCTGCTCTCACTTGTGTTGGCTTGACCGGATCCTTTTTGCCCAATAGAGCAAATGTAACACCCTCAACTTGACCCAAATTACTGGATCCAGATTTTGGGTATTACTTCACATTTCACTCAACAAAATTTCAAAACAGTTGACAAGTACTCCATACTTAAAACATATTTCTTATTATTTTATTAAAAGACTCAATATCAAAGAAATAAAGAAAAGTATTTAAAAATGAAATAATACATCAGACTTGTCATAACTTATTACAATATAAAAGTTTGCTAAAGACAGATCTTTAAGATGTAATCTTACTATACGTCACTTTTCCAAATAGTTCATTGCCGAGTCGCCACTTTCTTGGCGCATTCTTGGCTTATCCCTCTTGGCGCACTCATCAATGCCTGAAACATAAATAAACACATGTAAGTTCAAGAGATCTTAGTGAGCTTTAATACGGAATACCTTAGCGGGAGCTTTTATAATTTCATATGTATGCCTGCACGACGGTTTCCATATTTAACCTATCATACATGTTTTGGGGGAAACACTTTCATAATATCGGTCTTGCATGTTTATGCCAACTACCATACTTAACATATCAGCTTTCCTTTTTACTACTTGACTGCTTTTAGATCTTATTAGACAATATATTGTTATCTTCTTTCTCATAGAAAAACAAAGACACTTCTCAAAGGAATAATTCTATCGAGCCCTCTTCATACAGATTTACTCTTCATACAGACATTTTCTAGAATGGTCGTTCGTATTTACTACTCACTAGCGGATATTTACTATCTAAACTCACATTATGGCGGATTCCCATACTGAGTCTGATACTATCAATCTACCAAACAAGTCATATCCTAGTTTAAAGCCCAACATATGCTCAAACTGATCTAAACTATCTAGATCATTAAAAAGAGTTCCAAACACCTTTGTTACAAAACATAAGAAAACCAAAAATGACAATTTAAATTCTATAAAATTCCAAAATGAGAGATATAGTGAATACCAAATGACACAGATTTCATCTCTATTTAACATAGGTGAACTCAAATCGACGAATACTTACATATTTCATATCTACAAATACACCTATATTCTAAACTAGTAGGTTACTATGGCAGATATCCTCCATTAACAATTCAGAAGCATATATTTGCCATGGATTGCCCATTAACACCCTATTGGAATCATATCTATCACTAAGCTTCACCAATTGTCCAAATCTACGAGTTGAAAATTACCTTAGGGTTTCCATATTCTTTATTTCCTTCCTACAAGAGCCTCGTACCCTATTGACTTGCTGAAAAGCTTGACAACTACTGAATTTTCATACTTTTTATGAATCAAGTCATGAATTCGATTTGAGAAACAAATTTCAGTAAATTGACCATCTTTTCTAGTAGACACATCCTCCAATTCGAGGTCAAAGTCCTCTTCTAAACAATCGATTAGCAATCCATTAGCATTCCTAGAGTTACCCATTTGTCTCTTAAGGAGACCCACGGGAATAGGAGAGACAGGACGTTCAAGGGTAGGTGGGATGAGAATACTCTCCATTAGAGCAATCTTTTATAATCTTAGGTGTGTTTATTTGTTCTAAGGTTTGAGTCTACTCTTGTTTATATTCATATAATATATATTATGTATATATTTTCTTGTTTTTAGTTATAGTTAAAGTGGACCCTATTTAAAATTAAGTTTTAAATATGATTTTCTTCCTATTAATGATGTGTTTATTACATTAATCACAAATCATAAATTATTAAACATTCTAAATAACTCATCAATACATTTTCTTTTCATATTTGCATTATTAATCCCTAATACTCCATTTTAAATCATAATTTACTACTAACACAGTTTATAACTAAGCTGATTAATTACTATATATTTTAATAGATAGTGAATATACTTACTACTTATAATGTCAACCGTTTCATATTAAACCTTATTTACTATGTATTTCTTTGAAAGCCATAAAAATTCACAAGTTAATGTCATATATAGTAATAAATACAACAAATAAAAATTTAAATTTTAATGTCAATGTCAATGTAAAAGGTAATAGAAAATTTCTTAATAGTAATTACAAAAACTAAGGTAAAAAATATGGAAAATAAAATCACAACAATTAAGAAATAATTTATATAAAATAAAAGTCCACCTTTCATTCGTTCATTTTATGCATGAATAAAGACCTATAAATAGTATTCTTATAGAAATGATGAAAATAATTGCAGTTTAAAATTTTTAACCTTATTTTTCTATTTTATTTTTTTCTTATTTTTACTTCATATCTTTTAATTTTATTTTGCATCAGTTGTCTTAACATAATTTATTCTCTACTTTTTTATATTAAGATTATAGAAGGAATCATTCCTAAATAATTTGAAGAATAAATTCAATAGATCTATTGAAGCGTAGGAATTAATTAAAACTATTTACTTTAATTTCATTTCGATTCAAAAAAGTTTCTTTTAATTATTATCGGGGAACATCCAAAGAGAAAAACGAATATATGAAAACAAAAATGTTATTACATTTTGCTAAGAAGCAAGCAAACAAATCATATAATTCCAAAACGGTTCTCAATTTCTTATTATTTCCCATAGTTAATTGTCTCACCGTCCATTTTGACAATTGAGTTTCAAACTTGAATCAACTAATTTCGCTTAAAGTGACAAACCGCTGAAGGGAAATAGACGAAAAAATTGAAGAGAAAAAATCACCAAATTGTTGAGAATTTCATTTCTGAAAAGAGTAGAAATGGCTAGGGCTTTTTCTTTTCGTCAACGAAACTACTGCTGATTGTTTTTGATACGGAGATGAATCCTAGGTCGGAGATGCAATGAATGCAAGGGGAAGGAGAAGGAGAAAGTGTTTAGCAAGTTCTCATGCTAGGATGTGAAGAGGAAAAACTTTGGAAAATGTCTTACCGAAATAAAAAAAGGTAATATATTTTTTCTAAAAAAAAACCTCCTTTTCCATGTTCTGTAAAATATTTTACTGTGAAAAATTATTTTCAGCCAAACAAATATTGGAAAAGGCTGAAAAGTTTATACGGAAAAATTTTTTAGTAAACAAACGGAGCTAATTTATAATACAAAGTACCATACCTTTTTTTTTTTTTTAACTTCATTACTAGATTGATCGAGTTTTTAGTAACTTTCAATTTTGAAAATTTTAAATTTATAATACAAAGTTTCTTCTTCTCAAACCCACAACTTCTTCTCTCAAATCAAGATTTTACTTTCATGATATTCATGTTTGATGCACGACTTGAGCTAAGCTAACTGCAATTTTTTTTTTTTTTTACTATAATTTGAAACTGCAGGGGAGAAGCTGTTGAGCAACCTGTCAAAGTTTGTAGTGATAATATGGATGTTTTTTGTGCTTATAATAACGTCAAGCTACACTGCAACTTTGGCTTCCATGTTAACTGTTCAACAGATTGAATTGAACTCAAACGAGGATGATGTAGGTTATCGTTTTATGCTTTCAAGAGCTGTTAGCAACTTAGATTTCAAAAATCACATGTTAAAGCCATACAATTCTCCAGAAGAATATGCCGATGCTTTAAGTAGGGGAAGCAACAATGGTGGTGTGTCAGCCATTGTTGATGAAATACCATACCTCAAAAGCATTCCTTGCTAAGTACCCATCTGAAAATATATGAAAAATTAAACAAAAATCTAAAGAAAATACTAAAACTCGGTTCAAACAGTTCTAGTTTCCTGTTTAATAACACACTACCAGAATTTTAGGAAACAATGACAGACAAAATTCGTCACAGATATACTACATCTATCGCTCTTTATGCTTTGTATGGAATTCAGTAACTAGTTTTTTCTGCCGCTAATTATACCCCTCACTAATATGTCGACAAATCCCATCTCTAAATTTGTAATGGAATTTTCTTCACAGTTTGTAAGATAATTGGTGACATGTAAATGTATATTTCCATGAATCATTAATTTGCAAATTTCAGCAGCTCCATGAAATTATTACACTCAAAGCACAAGCACAACAATCTAACAGTTTACGTCTGTTAATTTTTAATTCACGCCTTATTTTTAATAGATTAAAAATGTTAATGATAAAGGTGAGTAAAATTCGATTCGATTTAAAAAAAATTGAAAAAGAATTTAAATTTCGAGTTATTTGAATTATTCGAGTTTCGAGTTCGATTCGAGTTGAATTTCACAACTCAAATAACAAATTAGTGTAAATATCCTTTTGGTCCCTTGTCAACTTTGAAAATAAGTAAATTGGTCTCTCTCAACAAAAATTACAAAAAAAAAAATTAAAATAATTCAAAATAATTTTTAAAATTCAAAATATTTATAAAAAAACCATATTTTATATTTTGAAATATATATATAATATTCTATATATATATTTTTTAATTTTAATTTTTCTAAAATAATAATTTTGAGGCCTAATTAATTATCTAAATTTATCAAACACTCAAGTATCTTATTTTTATTATTATTTTGCTTTGAATTTTTAAAATATACATTGTTTTTAATTTATTTGCTCTAACATAGAATTAGTGACACTGTAACAATATTCTTATTTGACATGTTTATATTTTTTAATTTAACTTAAATAATTTCACTCGATTTAATTCGACTCGAATTTCATTTCACTCGACTCGATTCAAAATAATTTCAAATTAAATTAGGATGAAAAAACAGAACTCATAAACTTATTTAACTCGAAATTTTTTCACTCGATTCAATTTAACACTAAACCTAACTAACTAAACCAAAAATTTACTTTCGAAAAATTGCATATTGTATTCATGGTGTTAAAAGACTCCAATACCAATGTATAATACAATAAAAAAACAGGTCATCCATATTCTTAGGCACCATCTGTTTTATTACAAAGGAAGAATAATAAAGTAAAAAATATAGAAGCCTGGCTAAGAGCAACATTTGCATTCAAAACATCATTTCTAAACAGCATGCAAGACCCTGGCAATGGTTGCTCGAAGCAGAGTAGAGTGGCATCACTGACAGCCTCAAGTTTTGCTATAGTATCTGCTACCCTGTTTGCATCCTTTGAGATGTTTAGTAGCCTTACCTCATTACGAACTCACGCCAGGGAGTGTATTTGCTTCGAAGAATCAGAGATTTGTTGTACCATTTTCATGTTATCACTTTCGACTATAACTTTCTTCTATCCGCGATCCCAATCGATAGATAGACCATCCTTAACAGCCCACAGGGAGGCTTGAAGGACAGAGACCATTCCTACATGTTGGAATTTCTAGCAGCTAATAGCAAGTGTGGCTTGAGGCAGTAAAAAAAATGACAGAAGGTTGAAGAAGGAAAGAAAGTTGACAGAATTTTTTGAGAGAAAAGAAAGCTAAGGAAAAATGGAGCTTAAGTGTGAAAATAAGATTGCATCCAACTATTTTCACTACTCAAAATACCAAAGATACATTGCCATTATATATATAAGTCATGATCAATGTGAATTACAACAAGTCATTACCTAAACATACCTAATCCCACCTAAACTTATGGAAACTTGAAATACAAAACTTGTAAGCTTAATCTTGCTGATTTGATCAGCCTAGTCACCATCAAAATGACATGAAATATCTACCTAACATTGTTCAAAATAAACCAAACTAAGTTACATTGACATTGGATTCAAAACAGCAAGTTAAAGAACTTGGTTTGCATAAACTAATAGTGGCAGCATAGCATCAAAGGTTGTGTGGCATATGGATGTTGCATGGAGTTCATAATTCAACACTCCTCCTTGAACTCTTTGCAGCATACACCTAGTTTCTTTCTTAATTCCATGAACCTTGTTGTTTTGAGGGCTTTAGTAAAAATATCAGCAAGTTGATTTTCTGAATTGCAATAAACCAGTTTAATTTCACCAGCCTGTTCCATCTCTCTCACCACATGAAGCTTTATGTTAAAGTGTTTGGTTCGACCGTGAAACACAGGGTTTTTTATGATTGCAATGTACGATTTGTTGTCACAAAGTATCTCTTGCTCCTCTTGTCAGTAAGTTTAGGTCAGCAAGCAGTTTCCTAAGCCATATAGCTTGATTCACAGCAGCTGCAGTAGCTACATATTCGGCTTCTGCTGTTGATTGGGCCACCAGGTTTTGCTTTTTCGAACACCAGCAGAACATTGCTGAACCAAGAGAGAAACAATAGCCTGAAGTGCTTTTCAAATCATCCCTCGATCCTGCCCAATCACTATCAGTATACCCTATCATTTTTAACTCATGGACCTTGCTGAACTTCAATCCAAAGCTTAAGGTACCTTTAATGTACCTAAGCACCCTTTTTGCTGCTTGAAAGTGCTGCATGTTGCAACAATGCATGAATCTGGATAGCATGCTCACAGCAAACATTATATCCGGTCTTGTAGCTGTTAAATAAAGAAGGCATCCCACTAAGCTTCTGTAGATGGACTCATCGACTGCATCAAAATTACCTTGGCTTGTCAACTTTAACTCAGCAGCCATAGGTGTGTTCATTGGTTTGCTGTTTTCCATGGAAAACTTGTTCAAAATTTTCTTGGCAAATGCTTGTTGGCTTAGGAAAATTTCTCCTTTAGCTTGTATCACTTCCATTCCAAGGAAGTAAGTCATATGCCCGAGGTCTGACATTTCGAACATCTTCTTCATTTTGCTTTTGAAGTCCTTCAAGACAATGTTGTCTCCTCCTCGAACCAAAGAAGTCATCGACATAGAGACACAATAAGCTGAGTTTCAGCTTCATTCTTCTTAACATACAGTGTGGGCTCACTGATGCTCCTTTGAAATCCCAAACTGATGAGATAGCTATCGATTCGAGCATACCAAGCTCGGGGTGCTTGCTTCAGCCCGTAGAACGCCTTCTTTAACTTGTAGACCATATGTTCTTTGCCTGGTACTTCAAAGCCTTGAGGTTGGTCGATGTATATCTCCTCTTCAAGCAGTCCATTTAGGAATGCTGACTTGACATCCAGTTGGTGTATGGACCATTGCTTTTGTGCTGCTAAAGCAATCAACATTCTGATGGTGTCGAGTCTGGCTACTGGAGCAAAGGTTTCCATGTAGTCCAGGCCATATTTCTGACTAAATCCTTTGACAACCAGCCTTGCCTTGAGCTTATTTAAGCTTCCATCTGCATTTTGCTTAGCACGATACACCCATTTAACACCTATGACCTTCCTGTCTTGTGGCCTATCAACCAAATCCCAGGTTTGGTTTTTCTCAATCATCTTCATTTCTTCTATCATTACAGCCTTCCAACCTTTGTGAGCTTTAGCTTCTTCGAAACTTGTAGGTTCCATGATGGCAACATCAGCTCTTTCGTAAACATCTGTTAATGGCCTGGTCCCTCTAACAGGAACATCATCAACATTCATTTCTTGACCAGTTTGCTCGAGTTCTATTTGCCCCACTTCAAGTTCTTCAAGTCTCCATTGGTTGATTGTTGTCCCGGCCCAAGAGGCATTTTCATCAAAGACAACATCCCTACCGACTTGAACCTTCTTTGTTGTTGGATCAATGATCCTATAGCCCTTTTAATCGAGCTATATCCTACTAAAACACCGGAGTAGCTCTCCTTGAAAGTTTATCCTCTTTACGATGGAATCAGACATAACATAGACATCCAAAGAGTTTTAGATGAGCAGAGAGGGTTTGAAGCCATACCAAGCTTCAAAAGGTGTCATTCGAGTCGTGGCCTTTGTTGGTAGTCTATTTTGAAGATAGATCTCAGTGTTGATGCTTCGCCCACATGAACTTTGGCATTTTCTTTTCGAATAGCAGACATCTTGCCATGTCCATGATGCTTCGATTTTTTCTTTCACTCACCCTATTTTACTGAGGTGTGTACACATTGGTTAGCTGGTGTTTAATGCCACTTCTTCACAAATCGCTCGAATTGAGCCGAAATATATTCACCCCATTATCTCGACCTCGATGGTCTTCAACTTGCAACCTGCCCCGCTTTCTACATGAGCTTTGAACTTCATGAACACTTGTGGAACTTCGGACTTGTGTTTTAGAAAATAAATCCAATGTAATCTTGAATAATCATCAATGAAGAGAATAAAATACTGCTTCCACTAATCGATTCGCCTTCATGGGACCACAGATATCTGTATGAACAAGTTGAAGCTTCTCACCGCTCTCCAAGCTTGATTTGAAGGAAAGGGTCGCTTAGCTTGCTTTCCAGTTGACACACTTCACACACTTCATTGTTGCATGCCGAGTTTGTGAAGTTTTCTACCGATCTTCATGGATCATCCTCGCCATTGCTTTAAAGTTTGCATGACCAAGTCTTTTGTGCCATGTTTTTGAGTCATTGTGAGAGGCGATAAGCTACTTTAGGGCTTCACCAATTAATCTCAAAGGATTTATCGGTCGAGGATCATCATGAAACATGATCCACATGGATCTGTTATTCGACATACCTTGTCTTTGAGCACAAGAGAGTATCCTTGTCAAGGAGTTGAGATATACTCAACAAGTTTTTGTCAATATCGCACAAGTAACACATTGAAATCACCTTGTTACCCTTTGGAGTTGATATCAAAACATCACCTTTGCCCACAAAGATTGATGAACCGACCATTTGCCACTTTAACCTTGGTTTGTACACTCTGCCTAAGGTTTTGAAAATGGTCGCATTAGAGACATGTGGTTTGTACATCCACCGCCCAAGAGCCAAGCTTTGAGTCTGTCTTCCGTCACTTGAGCATGACACAAGAAAACTTCTTCTTCTTGATCGCTTCCACCTTCACCACTCGAGCCTCTGGCCTTAGATTGTTGTTGAGCTAGCTTGGTCCCGCTTTTGCCTTGCAAACTCTCTCGACATGTCCCTTCTTCTTGTAGTGTTGACATACCGCATCAGTCGAAACCAACATTTATCTTCGTGGATGGCTGCTTTTTGCAAAATCTGCAAGCGATCATTGGTCCTTGCAAGATCGTGCTTAGGCCTGCTTTTCCATGTTTTCTTGCCTTTGTAGGCAGAGATTGCTTGAAGAAGTCCTAGCTTTAGCTTGGAAAGCTCCTTCTTGGTGTTCCTCGTTCTCGCTTGCCCTTCTTTGCTCTTGAGCATAAAAGGCATTGATTAATTCATCAAGGTGATGCTTGAGAGGTCCTTGAGTCCTCGAGGGAAGATATTTTTGCTTCATACCTTTCGTAAGGTTGAAAGCACCTTCTCCACAATCCTTGCTTCACTAAATCGCTCACCAAGGAGTCTTATGTCTGCTTACAACAGCCATAATCCTGTCTCGAGTAATCGCTTTACGCCTCTTCTTCTTTCATCTTCAAGTTTTCAAGTCTCCTCAAATTCGGAAGTCAGCCGCCTCTGGTCCTTTCTGCACTTTGAAACTCCTCCTTAAGTCCGTCCCATGCCTGCTTTGGAGTCTCACAGCCATAATTCTTGTAAAAATGACATCCGAGACACAATTTTGGATGCATGACAAGGCTTTATGTTTCTTGGTCTTCTCCTCAAAGATGTCTTTGTCGAATTTGAGCCACGGTTGGGTTGGCTCAAGAGGTTTTGGTTCAAGATCGTTGTTCACTACCTCCCATAGATCAAGAGCTTGAAGATAGGTCTTCATTTTAACTTGCCATATATGAAAACCTTCTCCATTGAAGATCAAGGCACAAGCAGGAGAAGCTTGATGAAGCCATTCCAAATTGATCTTAACAAAGAACAGTCCTCAAAGAATGAAGCTCGATACCAATTGTTGGAATTTCTAGCAACTAACAAAGAAGTGTGGCTTGAGGCAAAAAAAATGATGAAGGTTGAAGAAGGAAAGAAAGTTGATAGAATTTTTTGAGAGAAAAGAAAGCTAAGGAAAAATGGAGCTTAAGTGTGAAAATAAGATTGCATCCAACTATTTTCACTACTCAAAATACCAAAGATACATTGCCATTATATATATAAGTCATGGTCAATGTGAATTACAACAAGTCATTACCTAAACATACCTAATCCCACCTAAACTTATGGAAACTTGAAATACAAAACTTGCAAGCTTAATCTTGCTGATTTGATCAACCTAGTCACCATCAAAATGACATGAAATATCTACCTAACATTGTTCAAAATAAACCAAACTAAGTTACCTTGACATTGGATTCAAAACAGCAAGTTAAAGAACTTGGTTTGCATAAACTAATAGTGGCAGCATAGCATCAAAGGTTGTGTGGCATATGGATGTTGCATGGAGTTCATAATTCAACACTACATACCTGTTGTAATCCACTTGCCAGTTCCCATATTTTGATATAAAAATTAACAATATTTTTGAAAATAAGAACCAAAAATAAAAAAAACTACATGGTTGATCTTTCTTGTACCATAAAATTGCAGTAATTATACAAACACAATAAAGGAACAGAATATAAAATTTGTACACAGTAGCCCACTAGTTAAAAAGTATGGTAGGCGTCGTAAAATATCTTTTAACTTTCAAGTAATCTTTTACAGAGTCCATGGAGTTGAGGAAGAATTTGAACTCACGGATTATCATGGCTCGACTTTTCTGAAATAGGCATAGGAGCAGAGCTGAAGTTGAACAGATTCCAGTAACAAGAAATAAACCCCCAAAGCTATGAAGGTTTAGCCTGCTGGGATTACTTGTTGTGCCCTGGTCTGTGAAAATTGATTCAGTACTGTTAAACCATTTATTTTCCATCAATTGCAGCCTTTCTTCCTCTCTTAACCTCATAATTGCACTCGATATGTCTTGGACAAGTGGGGAACCTTTAGGGAAAACCTATTAGATACATAAGACAAATCAGCAGCCGTTGCTGTAAATCAAAGAAAGATCAAAATCGTGAATGTGAATGGCTTTTCTATAGGAGTCTTACAAAGCCAAAACCGCCTGAGGTAGTCATGGATTTAATAATGGTGTAATCAGAAGGGTACTTGGCAAGGAATACTTTAAGGTATGGTATTTCATCAATAATGGCTGACACACCACCATTGTTACTTCCCCTTCCCAAAGCATCGGCATATTCTTCTGGAGATTTGTAGGGCTTTAACCTGGGATTTTTGAAATTTAAGTTGCTAACGGCTCTTGAAAGCACAAAACCATAATGATAACCTACATAGTCCTGTTTTGAGTTCAATTCAATCTGTTGAACTGTTAACATGGAAGCCAAAGTTGCAGTATAGCTTGAGGTTATTATAAGCACAACAAACACCCATATTATCACTACAAACTTTGACAAGTTGCTCAACAGCTTCTCCTCTGCAGTTTCGAATTACAGTAAAAAAGAAAAAGAAAAAAGCAAATACAGTTAGCTTAGCTCAAGGCGTGCATCAAACATGAATATCATGATAAAGCTACATTTAGTTTCACTTTTATATCTCGGACGCAACTCAGAGATTAAGATATAGTTTACCTATTCAGTTCAATTCAATATATGGGTCTGTATGCATGAAGCAGGAAGGTTATTTAAGTTGAACATAGAGTACTTACTGTGGGCAAATACTAGAGTTGAGAAAGAGTACCAAAAGATCATTCCTATTTGCTCACATGGTGAGCCTTGGAACTCCTCATTGATGGGACGTTCAATAAACCAAACCACAAGTCCAGTTAGAATAAAGAAAGCAGCGGTTGTTATCCACAGATCTCCGGAAAGAGGCATCAGGAATATCCAGATGCTTTTCTTGTTGATTTTGGGCACTACGGTTCCAATGCCTATATCAGTGAATGGCATCGTGAAATCGCCATACGGGAATCTTCTGGCAAGGATCGTTGTATCCCCCACAACAGCATCGTAATTCTAGTCCATTGATCACAAGAAAGAATATTTAAATACCACATTTAAGTACAATTATAATCTGAATTCTCAGAAGATGAGGAAGCCACGCATAAATCCATTAATTCAGATTTCTTACCTTATAATAAACCTGAAGGATAAGATCATCGTAAGTTCCTGCCATTCGTCCGTTGGCATCTTCAAACGGGATAAAATCATAATGTACTTCATAACCTAAACTTTGAACGGCTTCCTTAAACACATCAACACAATATCCAGTTACAGTTGTTTCATCTGTTCGGGGATCACGAGTCACGCTAATTATTTCTCTGAATCCATTATTTGCTGGAACCCCAATCCTCAGCGTCTTGCCATGTAGAGACCAACCTTTCGGAATGTTCATAGTTCCTCCAGGCCAAATAACACTTTCAAGCTTACTAGATGATGTCGAATTCGTTTCATTATGGTTTTCTTGCTTCATCAATGAGGTGATTCCATTTCCTGGATTCCAGTAACCAATTATACTTTCTCCCTTGAATACGTTTACAATTTCGAATTCCTTTGGGATCAGCCTGCCATTAGTAAGTTGAAAGCCACCACTTATTCCCTTGAATCTACTCTGTAATATCTCATCCATAAATACCAAACCACTTTGTGAGGACCGGATAGTGGTGAAGTTCATATTCATTTTGGTTAGTTGGTGTAGGATATGAGGATGTCGAGTCATTACCCTTTCTGCAGCTGTTGCCACAGCCCAAACCATATCATAGCTCCATATGCCATACACATTTATCTCCATTTCTTCTAAGTTTTGGTTTTCATTCAAGTTTTTACTCCTCCACCTGATCGCCAACTTGCGAAGCTCCTTCGATGCCGGAATGTGAGGTTTGAATCCAACCACTCCCTGCATTGACTCAATGACTGATGGATCCATTGAATTCATAAAATTAGTAATCATATCAGTCGTAATCCAAGCATACCCTTGACTCATCATTCCAAGCCGTCTGGCATTTAAAAAAAGTCGAGATGCTAGAGTCGGTGACATGTGCACAAGAAGTACAGTCGTCTGCAAACTCATGAGGTTCCTGAGCTGCTCAACAATTTCTTCATCAGTAGATGATGCTAGAAGGGCAACATGCTGATCAAAACAAGTGTTCGCATTAGAAAGGATTGGTCTTGCAGGATCATTATCTTCATAAATAAGGGTAACACTTCTCCAACTGAATGCTTCAGCAATGGCAGCAATGACTTTGGCTTGAGAAGACTCATCTTGACCTATTTGAATTAAATAAGGATACTCAGAGAAGGATAAAGATGGACCAGCTGCGAAGAGTGAAATAATTGGAATTTTGACTCTAGATCCCAACTCCGCTAAAATCTTCACTGCAGCTGAATTTTCCGCTACAATAAGGGCATCCAATTTGAAATTTTCCAAGAGAACCAAGGCTGCACATCGTAAGTGTATGTGTGAGGACTGTGTCATAATAAAAAAGAAAATAGAATGCCATATACAGAGAAACATACCTTGGGATAGAACAAGCAATGAATCACCCTCAGAATCTCTGGTATGCACAATTAGTTTTGTTTGATAGTGACGATTCCGACTGTAAAAATCGGATATAGCCAAGGAAATGCAGCTATCAACAATTTTGCCCACCCAAGATTGCGCATCAAGAATCAACCCTACATGAATCGTTTCTATGGAAGTATCATTGATACTTGTATGATTGGCTGACGATGATTGTACAAGACTAAACAAGATTGTAACTAAAACAAATGTCCACTTCGCCTTTCTTGTGAAATCCATGTTGCCAAAAAATGGTTTTCTGAAACCGTAGTTTGCCGGTGGGTAGGTAGTAGTCTTGCTTCATTCCTTCATCTCTGTGTGAAAAGAATACATGAGATTGACTAAGTTGATGAGCACATTAAACTTGAACCGTCCCCCGTATCAGTAGACCAAATCGAATTGTTGACCTGAGATTGAAGGATATTACTTTTCATTTTTGGTTGACTAAGAAAACTTTTTTAATATAATTAAGATATGATTCATATCTGGATGACTAATACTTTTAAACCACATTTATAGATTCAACTTTAAAACGGAATATATATTTGTATTAAATAGCACAGAAAATTCCCAGAAACAATGGTTTCAGTGTCATATTTCATTACCCTCAAAGTCAGATTTCATCTGCTATCAGGAAGCAATTTGAATAAGAATTTTATATAATTTTTTAATTTTATTTTTTGAAAAATAAAAATAAAAGAATAGAAAGTTTTATTTTTGTTATTTTTATATTTTTAAGAGCTATTTAATTTTAATTCTAATCGATGACTGACCTAAAATATAAATAGACCAAAAATTGAAAAGTATTTAATTTGGTGTCCATCCACCCTTTTCTCTAAAAAAGAATAATTACATCATCAAGTCCCTGAATATTTTATATAATAAGACTTCAATTCAGTGCTATCATTGTATCAGACAACACCACTAAAAGGAGTGATATTGCTCATTAGTCAGTGTTATAGTATAAGTCACGTGTTTGGTGTGGTAAATGGAGGTTAGCATTCTGTTATGAGGTTAGCAATTTATTATGAGCTAGCATTTTGTTTCCTATAAAATCTGTGTATCAAGATTCATTAAAGGTAAGATTCATTGACACAAATAATTCATCATTTTGTTCTTAAATTTAGTAGTCATACTCTTTCATGGTATCATTCGCTGGTTAACGACTCCTGGCGTGCCAATCATGACCACGCATACCGCTGATCCTGCTCTTGTTGATACTCCTGAGTCTTCTTTCTCCGGTGATCGGGTGGTCAGTTCGTTTCCTCGTCATGAGGTTGTCAAATTGGATGGCAGTACGTTTTTCAATGGCAAAAGCAAGTCCGTCTCATCCTTGTCGGTTATGGCTTAGAAGGATTTTTTGATGGCTCTGTAATTGCTCCTAACAAATTTGTTCAAACTACTGATGGATCTCGTGTTATCAATCCAGCAGTGATAGCATTCAATCAACAGAATAGTTTGCCTACCTCGTGGTTGCTATCCACTATTAATCCTTCGCGTCTTACTTCATTTAATCATGTTGAGACAGCCTCGGATGTATGGACAACGGCCACGAAGCTCTTCGCTGCTGATACTCGCGCCAAACAGTCCCAGTTGCGTCATGCTCTTCATTTGCTTAGGAAAGGTAATCTCTCGATCTCCGATCTTGTTGATAAGATGCAGGGATAGTGTGCTCTCTTGGAGGCGTCGGGATCCTTTGTTTCCGAGGATGACCGAATCGACTTACTTCTGGCGAGTTTTCCCCCTGAGTTTGGTGCCATAATCTCGTAGATCTCTCTGTATCCGGTCTCCTTGCCTCTTCAACGTGTTGTGGATACCTTGCTCGAGTTCGAACAGTGTCAAGAGCGTGTTGCTCAGGATATTATTGTTGCGGCAAATCTGGTCGAACGTTCCTCCTCTGACACGGCGGAGGCTCCTGGTCGTGGTGGTCGATCCATCGCTCGTGGACGGGGTCGCGGGTTTCGCCCTTACGTCCAATGCCAAATATGTAGCCGCTATGGTCATTTTGCACAACGCTGCTTCTACCGATACCGACGTGATGATCAGACTCGTGACGATCGAAATACTTGGCCTGGCGTTGTGCAAATTCTGGAAGAGAGAATGTACAGAATGAAAATTGGAATGGTCCAAATTGGGGAACCTATGGTCAACAAAATATTTTTAATTCAAAAGAGGGGTGTGGTTACCAAAATAGTTGGCAAGTGGTGGATAAAGGTGATACACGTGGGCCGCATGGTGCCAGACCACTTTCAAATGGCTTTCCACCTTTTCAATTTGCAAGGCATGATTATGATGGGCCATCTAATGCTCACTTTAATGTTGGGTTTTCTAATAATCCATGGCGTGATTATGGTGGACCCCCTGATGCTCATTTTAATACTCAGTTTGATGGACAATTTGGGTTGCGTGGTCATGTTTCAGTAAGCTCTCATGGGCTGCATGAGATTGGAAATAATCCTGTGCCTTGTAGATCAGTTCAAACACGGATTTTAGATGAACAAAATTATTCTACATCTAATGCCTATTATGTTACTATTCATCTGTCTTAGAAAATTGGTGATCCTGCTATTTCATATTGCACTAAACCGAGAGCTCAAGTTTTTCCTATTGATTCCTCTCCATACGACTCCTCCCAATTTGTTGGGCTACCTCCGCGGGTTTCTGACTTACATGCATCTAACTATTCGGATGCCACAGCTTATGATTCGAATCCCAACAATACAAATTCGTATGTTCCGTTGCCAGTAGGAGGTGTGACTTGGTGCCCAGACTCGGGTGTTACTCACCATGTGTGTCAGAATATGTCTGCTCTCAATTCTTCCAATCAGTATACAGGTAACTCGTCACTTAAAATGGGTAATGGAGTCTCTACTAAATCGCATCTATTGGGAATCCGTTGTTTACTACAGAAAAGAAAGTCTTACACCTATCAAATGTTCTGTGTGTGCCTAGCATTCGCAAGAATTTGCTTTCTGTGTCTAAATTTGCTGTAGATAACAAAGTTTATTTCGAATTTCACCCATCCTATTGTGTGGTTAAGGATATCCAGACGCAAGAAATTTTGATGCGGGGCCGAGTTCGTGATAGACTATACTATTTTTCGCCCAACTTGACGGATGATTTTCCAGTGGTACATAATGCCTCCGTTCGAGACGCTACTTTAAGTAATAATGTGTTTACATTGTGGCACAGGAGACTAGGCCACCCTTCTTTCACTATAGTAAAAAATGTTCTTAGTAAATGTAATATTCAATTCAATAAAACTTGTGTTGATGAAGTATGTGTAGCATGTCAGCAAGGGAAATCATATAAACTACCGTTCTCACAATCTCTTACAAAGTATGCAGAGTTTTTTGAACTTGTAGATCCTGATCTCTGAAGACCAGCTTCTGTTTCATCTGAAGGGAATCTTTACTATGTGTCTTTTATTGATATGTGTAGTCGTTTCATATGGATTTATTTGATTAAATGAAAATCTCAAGCTCTCGAGTGTTTTCTACAGTTTCGACAGATGGTTCAGACTCAGTTTGGAAAATGCGAAGAACCATACAAACCATCAATCTTTTTATTTAACAGTTCTACCTGGTTTGATAGCATGGTCACTGCGTCGAGGTTGAAAACACTGACTGCTTTTATTGGCTTTATCCTCATAACTTGCCACTGATAGTTATCTAGTGTCATCTCTTCTATAAACTCATAAGCCGCTTTAAGGGTCTTGTTATTTAGGGTTCCACCGGCGGCTGAATCAATTAACTACCTAGTTAAGGGGTTCACACCGTTATAAAAGGTTTAAACCTATAGCCACAAAGGTAACACATGGTGATGGCATCTCCTTAGTAGATCTTTATATCTCTCCCATGCATTGTAAAGTGTTTTTAGGTCCATCTGCACAAAAGAAGAAATATCATTCCTCAATTTAGCCGTTTTAGCCGGTAAAAAATATTTTAACAAAAATTTTTCGGTCATTTGGTCCCATGTAGTGATTGATCCTCGTAGTAACGAGTTCAACCACTGTTTAACTTTGTTTCTCAACGAAAAGGGAAATAACCAAAGGCGAATGGCATTATCAGAAACGTCATTAATTTTGAAAGTGCCATAAAACTCTAGAAAATTTGCCAAGTGATTGTTTGGATCCTCATCCTGCAAACCATCAAACTGAGCAAATTGCTGAATCATCTGAATAGTGTTAGGTTTCAATTCAAAATTATTTGCAGCAATAGCAGGACTAACAATACTTGATTCAGTTCCTGTTAAATTAGGTTTAGCATAATCATACATAATACGAGGAGCAGGATTTTGATTCACTGGATTTGCGGCAACCACAAGAGGTAACGAATTATTATCAGCCATCTCTTCGGTAGTATTGGTTTCGTCTTCTTGCTCTTCTTCTATATATTGTAGGCTTCGCCTTATTTCTCTTCGGTTTCTGCAAGTGGTAGCTTCTATATCACTGTCAAAAAGTAATGGTCCTGACGGGTTTTTTCTAGTCATAAACTAAAATTACCTGCCAGAAGCAAATAAAAGAAAAATTAGCAAAAATAAAAATAAAAATAAATTATAAATAAATAAAATGGCCAAATTAATAAAAATTTAGTTTTCCTAATATCTTAGTCCTCGGCAACAGTGCCAAAAACTTGACAAAAGCAATCGCACCTATCGAACAGTAGTATAGTTATGGCGAGTCCAGAATATCGTATCCTCAAAGACTAAAATTACTAGTAATAACTATCTTTTTATTATCTAGCCTAATAATTACGGGGATTATTTTTAATCTAAAATTAACTAACTAATTTAACTAGCTAAATGACTATGAACGTGACAGAGAGTGAATTGGGAAAATACTTTTGGACAACTTATATGAGATAGGCAATACCTAAGGAAGAATCCACCTAGACTTCACTTATTACTTTTGATTCATATGATTTATTCACTTGACTTAATCCATAAAAATCCCTGATTTATGTTAATAACTCTTTCAAGACTAAAAACAACTAACTTTAGGTTGATTAATTGACATCTCTTTCTAATTAAAACCCCTATTGTCGCATTAACTAGATCTATGAATTCTCTTATTAGATTTAACTCTAATCCGGCAGATTTTCGTCGCCCTATTTCTAGGGTTGCAATCAACTCCGCTTAATTGTGTTGATCTTCTCTTAAATAGGGACTTTTGCTCTACTGAATAAGCACATTCGACTTGGATTAATAACCTGAATTATCAAAACAAGAATAAAAACTCACAATTAAGAATAAGAACAAGTATTTATCTTATAAATCAAATAATAATAAGATTCGTCTAGGTTTCATCCCCTTAGATATTTAAGGGATTTAGTTCATATTGATAGAGGGAAACATCTTAGAATAGGGAAAACAACAAAACATAAGAAAACCCAAAAACTTCTAAAGAACTTGATGGGAGATCCTCGGTCTTGATGGAGATCCTTCTCCTAAGTTATTCCCAACGGCTGTCTTGAAGTATTTTCTGCCTTCTACTCGACGTCCTCCTTTAGGTTGCTCTTAGGGTGTTTATATAGGCTTTAGAACACCTCTCTTGGCCCACAAGTAGCCTATTCCGAATAAAATTCATCTTTGCTACGGCAGGGACACGCCCGTGTTCGACTTCTTAGATCGTGCTCGCTTCTGCTCGCCACACACGACCGTGTGGTCAGGCCGTGTACGTTGATCCAGGCCGTGTCTCAGTTTTGCTCGAAACACACGGCCGTTTCTAATAGCCCAAGCTATGTGAGTCCCTAAGGTAGGCCTATTTTGTCCCGTATTGGCTCGTTTCTTGTTATTTTCGACTCCCTAAGCTCTCCTGAGTGTAGAACATGAAATTAAAGGATTAGGAGCATCGAATTCATTAAATCTAATGAGAATTCATCCAAAAATAAGCCAAGCATGGGGTTAAAATATGTATAAATTAAGGTTTATCACTTGTCATTTTTTACTCGCAGTGGTTGGCTAGAGGGCTTGCTTACTGCGAGGTCCCTTCCTATTCTTGAACTGTTTGTCTTCCCTCTGGCACGCGATGCTCATTTGATCTCATCCACTTTCGCAAACTTGTGAGCTCGCTCGTAGAGGTTAGCCAGACTCTGCGGTCTGTCATCTATGAAGGAGTATTGTACATGTTCATTTTGTACCCTCATGATTAAGGCGTCTATGGCCCACTGGTCCTCCAAGTTCTTCGTGTTTAAGGTCGTCATGTAGAACCTCTTCACGTAATCTTGAAAAAACTCGCTCTCCCTTTGTTTCACGAACATGAGTCCCATTGGCGTATTCATAATTATTCTGTGGGCCTTAAATCTACCCAAGATTATCTGTCCCAACTACAATAAGTTTTGAATCGAACCTTGTGAAAGAGACAAGTACCAATCCTTAGCGCTCCCCTTGAGCATTGTGGAAAAAGCTTTACACTTTATCATACCTGATGCACCCAATACGTTCATGTAGTCATTGTACTGCATCAAATGATCTCGCGGATCCCTTCTTCCTTCAAACATGTCTTTCGGGACCTTGAAGTCACATGGTAGGTTTACTGTTGCGAGCTCAAGGGTCAGTGGCTATTGAAGCAAAACAATCAATCTATGTCTTGCGATTCGGAGTGTAACGCCCATGCATCTCTTTGCAACTCATCTATCTCGTTCTGCCATTCCTTAGCTTGGGTGTATAGGGCATCGTCTTTTATGTTTATATTGTCCTAAAAATTGGAGTTATCAGAATGCGCATTTCTTCGCAGCTCCTCGTTTTACTTCAGCAGCTCCTATTGAGCAGCTTATTGTTGTTCGAATCATGCCTCCTGAGCGGCCATTTACTCCCTTATAAGTCTCATTTCAGCCAGCTGCGGGGGTGCCTCTTGGTTGAGAGGGAGTGACAAACCTTGATTGGTAGAGATATTCAAGTCTAAAGAGCCAGAAGCTCCCCTATAAACAGTGTTGTCGAGGTTTTCTAGTTTATCGGTGAACCATCCGGCGAATAAGTCTGTTTCGTTAGACTGGTCATCGGAACCTGACATTTCGGCCTGTCTTGATGAAGAGTTGAAAGGGAAATTTCACTCAAGTAAGCCATTTGCTTCGAAAACTGAAGAAAACTTAATCAAACTCGAAAAAATCTAATGATCGTAAGTTCTTCCACGCTCACCGCACCAATTGTTGAGTAATATTTTCTCGTATTTTATTGATAAGAGTGTTTGGGTATTTGTACATATTGTTATAGATGCTATTGCAGCTTATGATAGGACCCCACTATTTTGTTTTGACTCTGCTGCCTCTAGTACTAGCATTCTTTACGAACTCTAGGTTTGCTAGGCACATATCTAAGGAGCACATGGTCCTTTCTGTTCCTAGGACTGACATTCTAGGTGGGGTCTGTTCCCGCTGAACACGTGTCTAGGTGGCCAACGGAGCCCGGAGCCCGCAGGCCCTTTCTGTGAGCTCCTTGAGTCCCTGTGAGTTGGATCTGTGGCCTTGTGTTACGAGCTGGGTCCTTGGTTTTGTCTTGCGAGCTGAGTCCGTGAGCTCGCTCTGCGAGCAGGGTCCGCGAGCTCGCCTTGTTGTTTTTTCGTGGCTTGCTTCGCACTTAATCTCCTGATGGGACCTATCTGGTTCATGGCTCGGAGACCCGGATCCCTAGTAGGTCTCGGGTTAGTAATTACTGATGTATAACAAAATTCATATAAAATGACAATATTAACTTGTCACACCAATTTGTTTTTATACATTATAATGAAAGTTAATGGATGAATGATCATATTATAATAAATCGATAATATCATTGATCATATAATAATTTTAAAAATTCAATAACAAAAATATCAACTTAAAAGAATATGAGTGACTACATTTGTAGATTACTCGAAAAGTAGATTTTTTTTAAAAATCAGCGGTATGATAAGATTTTTTATATAGATTGTACAAAGATAATTAGCAATTAATGATGTTGAACGCATTTCAATTCTAATATTAAATAAATGAATTGGGGTTGACGCATTTCAATTAATTGAGTAGTTTGGAAGATTTATAGAATGTATGACTAAAATCGTCGTTATTTAAATTAAATTTTATTTTTTATTTAATATATAATTAATTTTAGTTTTTATGATAGAAAATAAATATTTGATATTTAAAAATAGTGAAAATAATTTAAAGTTTATAAAAATTACTGTTTTTAGAAATATTTATAAAAAATTTAATTTTTTGTCATATAATATTCAAAAAACATAAAACAAAGTTTATTTTATTAAAAATATATTAAGTTTATTTTATTAAAAGTATGTTTTGTTATGTTTTTATGATCACCGACTCGAAAATTAGATAAGGTCCGGATCGCCTAGCCCCGACCCAGGTAGGGCCCACCAAATGGACGTGCGAGCCTTATAGTATAAAGCTATCAAGGGGTGTTCAAAAAGGGAGCTCGCAGGTCTTGCTCGCACATGTCAGGGGCTGTTCACAAGGAGAGCTCACGATCTCGCCTCGTAGATGCTTAAGGAATGTCCAACAGGCAGCCCAGAGCAGTACACGTGTCCAACATGCATAGAGTCTACTAAGAACGTCAATTCTATGAACAGTAGCTATGTATATAAATATTTTATTGTCCCCTCTAATGAGACATAACAGAAAAAATACTCAACATAACTAAAAAATTAATATGAAAAATTTAAAAACTAAATTGAATCCAACCGAATTATAATAAACAGCTTAAATTTTTTTTAAAATTTCGATCAAGCCAAACCAATATCACTTTAATGTAGAGAGAGACACGTTAAGATTTAACCGGACGAGAAGCTAGCTTTGGCCATTGTGCGAGATGGTGATGGCGTGGTAATCGGAGGATGCGTAAGACTGAAAGAAGAGTGTGCGCAACTTAGTTGGGCTGAGGCAATTGCGTTTCTAGTTTATTCACTACATGGGCTTTAGAAACATTATTGTTGAATTTGATATTTTTTTTTTTGTGATTTCTAAGTTAATCATCAAACAATATATTTACTTTTTTGGGGCGATTGGATTATTGACATCCTAAATTTAATAGGTAGTTTTATTTGGTTATATTTACTTGGTATTTAAAATTTTTTACTTAAATTGATATATGAATTTGTATTCCGTTACATAGTTTTAAAAGTTAAAATGTAGTTTTTGTCCTCCGAACTTATTCAAAAATATCTAGTTGATATTTAAATTTGTCCAAAATTTATACTTTCTAAAATATTTTTAATTTTTAACTTATGTTCACCATCTGTTATGTTGAGAAACTACCATCAATTCCACGTTAGCATAAACTAGGAGTATTTGTGAGGAGATACCAATCTAAGTGATGGAATACAATTTCAAATATTAACTAAATACAAAAAAAAAAATTAAATACCAACTAAATATTTTAGACAAATTAAGGACAAACCACGTATTAACCTTTAAATTTAATTACTATTGCAAACGCATTATGACATGTATGTCATGTATAGTGTTTCTTAAGCATAAAAATTAATTATTTGTATTTTTGTTTTGCTCTAATTTTTATTTTATGTCGATTGGATCTTAGCTTGATTAATATCGGTAGTGTTGTCATTACAAAATGATGTAATTTTAAGTGTCTTTGAACACATTATCCTAAAAAGAAACTATGGATAATTTTAAATATTATATAAAAAATAAAACTAAAAATTTTGATTCTATACTTATATGAAAAAAGTAAAATAAAAAATCTTATTTTATTTTTTAAAAAATTTATTATTTTATTTAATGTGTTCTACTTTTATATATTTATATAAATTTTAAGTTATTTGTATATATTATCAATTTATCATGTCCAGCTTGGATTACACTTTTTTGTTATTTCCTTTTATCTTTTTTGTGCTTTATAGGCCCTCCTCACCCCCATCCCCCAAACCAAGAAAGGCAAAATTCTCATGCAGTCTCTAATGAAGCAACATTTATCCTTTGGTCATTTTAAGGTACTTTACTATTTTTAGGAGGAAGGTAGGAGAAACATATACCTCTATATCATTGTTACTATTTTTAAAAATATTTTAATTTATTACTAGCAATAATATGATTCATTGTTTCATTTTGGAATTTTTTTTAAAAACATAAATACTTTTTTAGATTGTAAAGAATAAGTTCCATCAACACAATAAAAGTTTTAGCCTTAGCATCAATAGAACGTTATGATACGTTGACAATTGGCTTTGTCACAACTCAAGCACGACATATATGGAGTGATTGCAAAGACTTGATGTAATAGCCCAAATTTTAGTGGTGTCGAAATAGTGATTTGAGACCACCAAATCTGAAAAATGAACTCAGAGACCATATTATTTAATATTTACAAGTCAAATGTAGCTTTTAAAATATTTTAAAATAGTAAATTATGTTTTATAAAGATTTATTTGGTCAAGAAATCGAGAAAAGAGGTATCGAGATCTCGTGTTATAAACCGAGTCATAAGTATTTTTATGAATATTTACGGAATGTCAATAAGTTAGTATTAAAATTTCGTTAGAAAATTTTGACGCTTGGGTGGTTAATTAAATAAAAGGACTAAATTAAAAAGGTGTAAAAGTTGCTAGAAGGATTAAATAGATTAATTGTCAAATGAGGAAGGACCTAAAGTGAAAATAAGCCAAAGGAGATATTTTGGGCGGCAATAGCTGAGAAAAATCAGGAAATGGGTGAAATAAGGGCAAAATTGGAAAATTGTCAAAATTAGTTAAATAAAAATGGGACCAAATTGGAATATCTAGAATTCTCTTCATTTCTCTTCATTTTCTTTAGCTGAAAAACAGCCATGGGAGAGAGTTTCAAGCTGGTTTTCATACTCAAGCTTCATGTAAGTCTAATTCTTGCTTTCTCCTTGAAATTTCTATGTTTTTAGACTTTTACAATTGGGTCCAACTTACTATGTCATTAGTTTTTGATTCTATGGCTAATTTTTAAAGTTGATGTAGATTAGTGCTGGAAGAATATGATGGATAAATATTGAATTGAAGCTTTAATTTTGTTATATGATGATTTTATCAAGTAAAATTGATGAAAATTAGTTTTAGGACCTAATTGTGAAAGAGTTAAAATCAAGGCCTAGTGTTAAAATTCTGATTTTCAAAGGCTATGAAGTAGTTTAAAATGATATAGAAAAGTATTAAATGAGAAAATTAGCTTAAATTGAGGGTTAATTGAGCAAGGATTGAATTGTATGAAATGTGGAAATTGAGACAAAATAGAAATCAACATGTTATACTAAAGCAGTTTTGGACAGTAGCAGTTGTCTAACTTTGAAAAATCATAAAAAAATTGTATAAATTGAATTAGAAGTTGAGTGAGATATAGAATTAAAGCTTGTTGAGTCTATTTTCATATAAAAGAAACAGAGCAAGTAAAGGAAGTCTACATTTTGAGATATTTAAATTTTGGTAAGACTGGTTTAGAATAACTTCGTGAGCCCCTATTCTTACTTTAGAAATTCACTAAAAACTGTACAAAAATAATTATGAGTTATAATTTATATGTCTGTATTCCTTAGTGAGCCTATTTTCATTAGAAGTAATCGGAAACATTATATAAAAATTGTACTATGAGATAATTGATTTTTAGTGAAGAGAGGTCAGAGCAGTAGGACTGTGTAACAGGGGAGAATTTAACTAATAAACTGTACTAACTGGCCACACCAAAAATTCTGGAAATATTATGGTAATAAGATATGTGAGTCTAGTTTCAAATAAAATTTACGAAACTTAATTTGGAGTTCTGTAGCTCAAGATAAAAATAATTTAGTGACTATGACATGGATGGACAACTTGAATATTCACATAAGTAAATAGTGAAAATTATAGATAATGTTACTTACAAGTGTGTTGTTTATACTAAGGATGTGGATGGAGAGGAGGAGGAGGAAAATAATAAATGAATGACTTGTGTATAAATTGATCACATGCTCGATTATAATTGATAAACGTTGAGGTAGAAATGATATAATGTTTTATTTCAAATATTTATTATGAAACTAAGATTATCGTTATGGTATAAAAATCGAATTGTAAGTTCATGTAACTTGAATTATCTTCTTAAATGCTTGAAATGTATGTTATTGATGTGAATATAATTTAAATGTTCATTGTATGAAAGTTGATTAAACATTGATATATTTGATAAAAGGGAAGAAATCTCGGTTGAATGAAAGAAAAATTGATGGATCTCGAAAAGGAATTGACGGTAAAAGGATCTAGCCGGACGGGTGATCCTATCTGATATAGCCCTCCGAAGAATATGTGGAAAATGGATTTAGCCCGGACGGGTAATCCGAATTAGGGTCTCAATTTAGCTCGGACTGTAATTGGATCCAAGCTCATTAGAGTAATTGTTTGCAGGGATTTAGCCTTGACGGTAATCCCGACAATACTCTATGAGTTTATATTACAGGATTTAGCCTGACCGTAATCCCACCGTAAAGATGAGGTTCATGGGAGTGTGCTCTCTCTGAAATGAAAATGTGCGCATGAACATGAATTGACGGACTGGATTTGTACACTAAAGTGTACCTCTAAAATCCATCGAAAATTTCAAGAAATTCAACGGGATAAATATGGAAAAATATCAAGGGAATGGAAATAATGGTATATATTATGAGATATAAGGAAATACGAGTTGATGAGACATGAACGTAGAACTTAGTTGACGAATGAGTTCATTTGTGATTATATATTTGTACATCCTTGAGTCTATTATCTGTATGAATTGGTATTCCAAATGAGTTAATGAGAAGAGTTCTAATATGAAATAATCTTAATTCTAAATGAAATATTATGAAAACGTTTTTGAAATACATTGGTATGTCTTGTATATGTTATTTGAGTTCATAATGTGCAAAGTAATGTATGTGGAAATATGAGATGATGATACATGTACATGAAATTTATTGATGGATACGTACATCCAAATTTATATGATAGATTGTAGCGAACATTGAAATTGGGCTCAATAAGTGATTTGTCACTTTAAATTGTGATTGGCAAGAAGGGTTAGTGAATTGCATGTTTATGAATTGTTACACGATTTGCGAAATACGAGGAAATGATGGTAATTGATACATGGAAATATGAGACTATGATATATATATAAAAACATGACATATGTTTGATAAATGTGTTCATTCATAATTATGGAATGGTACACCTCAAGTGCACTATATGTGTAAAGAAACTTTTATAGTCAATTTCGTATTTGAGCGATAAATGGCTTAAATTGTTCTCAGAGTATTCCGTACTCCTCGGTAATGCCTCATACTTTATTCCAAAGAATGGATACGGGTAGGGGGTGTTACACTTGACACAATAATAAAATCGGCCCTCGATAGTCTAAAGTGGCGAGCAAAATCAACAAAAGAATCGAGCATTCACCAAACTATAGAGGACGACAACAAAACCATCCTTAAAATCACTTGTAAAAGTAAAATTCCATGCATAAGCAAGACTAAAAATCATACTACAGAGCAGACAAAAATTTCTAAAATTAAAAATTTATTAACCAATGGAAAAACAAACAAAAAAATATAAAATTTAAGACAACATGGGGCCAATCGATCGTGAAATCATTTATTATTCTGAAACATTCTCGAAATAGAAACAGATTAGGAAGATGACGAAGAGCCATCCACTTTCCAAGAAAAACTACTGGTGGCCAATGAAGTTTTAACGAACTATAAAGTATTATCATCTATCCATCACAACTTATAAAGACAACAAAGATAGCTATAAAATAAATCTGCAAACTAAAAAAGAGAAAAGACATGTGGAGTGAATGTGAAAAAAAAAAAAAGAAAGAAAGAGTTAATGGGAGGGAGAAAAAAGCGGCGATAAGCAACCTGGAGACTAACATCGTCGCTGGACAAAACAAAATATAAAAAGTAAACGGCTTAGAGAAAAAAGAGAAATTTTTAGGGTTTAATACAAACTATAATGATTTTTGAAATATATTGGAAATTTTTAAAAAAAATATTACATAATTTAGTTTATTAATCATAATAATATATAGTAGATCAAATACAAACTCTTAAAACTAAAATCAGAATATATTGATTAAATTACAATGTAAGCTTCTACTAGGTAGCCAATCGAGTGGATCCTTGGGAACATTTCCTTTCTATATTATGTCTTTAACTTCTCTGGTTTATCAGAGAATAAAAAAAAGGTATCAAACACCCAGCTTTTCACTTTTTGATTATTATACTATCTTCACCATTATTTTGCTTCAAAATCAAGGCACATGCTTGAATGAAATCTATAAAAACCCCTTAAGCTAGAACGGCCAAATTAGACCAAGAAAAAAGGATTTCAGCAAT
The DNA here is from genome assembly GCA_025506655.1 of Gossypium rotundifolium. Taxonomy (NCBI): domain Eukaryota; kingdom Viridiplantae; phylum Streptophyta; class Magnoliopsida; order Malvales; family Malvaceae; genus Gossypium; species Gossypium rotundifolium. Next base: position 151,503,880 of record CP106728.1, read on the forward strand.
GCCAAGGTTGGCTAATGGCTGCCTTCTCTTCCATGTCTCATTATGTTTACTTATACGTTAATTGTTTTGGTTTGTATGAATTTTTATCCATAATTTTCTTTTTCACTATTTTACAGTGGAACAGGCGATCTAGAAGCTTCCACCACCACCGATGATAAAGGACCGTTGGAAAATCTGCGAGAAATTCACCAGAAAGCGTTAGATGACCTTGTGAACGTGAACTCGCTCTTCACGCTTGCCGTCTTCGTGGGGTTATCGATGGCACGTCAAGGCGAGCGTAGCCTCGAGAACCGCACTGAATGCGACGCGGATGTGGGGAACGCGAGGCGGCTGGTGGTGAACGAAGTGGTGTCGTTCGCTTGCTTCTTGTTGTCGAGCCTGGTAGCCAAGGCACTTAAAATCCATGTCACCATTTGCCAAGAAGAGGACTTCAAGAATACCCGTAACCAGACTGTGAGATTCTCAATGCTGATGTTGTCGGTGTGGGCGTCGGTTTTCGGATGCATATTCCTTACGGTATCCATGGTGGATGTGATCCAAATCAAGGTGGGGAAGCTTTCTTGTAGGAGTGTCCATGCATGGAGGGCTGCCGGAGCACTGATTGCTATTGTGCTCCTTGCGCTTTCTATTTACGTCCCCTTTATGATGACTGCAATATTCACTTCCGTCAAGAATGTTCAAAGAAAAGTAGCCAAGAAATAATCATTAACAATGATCATCATCATCATCATGTTCAAATATGCAATATTTCTTCTTTGTTTCTTAAATAAACGTATGGAACTCGCTTAGGTAAAAGGGTTCAAATGGAGAGGGTCTAAAGAGTCCATTTTTTATATAACTGAAGTGTTTTTTTTAAATATTTTTTCATTATAAATTTAGGGAACATTAAGAGCACTGGAATCAAAATTTAATCTATAATATCAATAAATAAAAAATTTTTGTTTAATTTATGAGTTTGTATTTGATATATTGACTATATATATTTTACTATTTATAAAATTATACTATACTATTATAGGATATTTGTCAACCCATTAATCCTATTGGTATTGTATATGTTTAATCTTTAAATTTTCATACACACTTTCAATAAAGTGGGTATTGAGAAGATTGGTCATATATTGGCATAATGACATTTTTAATCCTCTAGTTTTACAAAAATAAATGGCTAATTTGTTCATTCATTTAATTTTTTTTCTTTTAATCTTAAATTTGTATTGTTTATCAAATCACCCCAAAATAGATTATAAGTTAATTTTGCTGGTGTGGCATACACATAGGTTGTCACGTGTATGTCACGTTAGCAATTAAAAATTTTAAATTAAATTTTTAAATTTTTATACTTTTAAATAATTTTATTTTTAAAAATATTTTTGAATTTTAATTTTTTAAAAATTAATTAATTGTTGAAACCACGTGGATATCACGTCACAAAGTTAACAAAAGTTAATTTTTCCAATCATTTTAAGATAATTTAACAAATAACATAAATTTAAGGACTAAAAATTAAAAATGAAAGATTAAATAAATTTTTAAAAGTTAGAATACTTAATTATACTCATTTCAATATAAATTTTGCAATCATTTTTATCTTCTCTCAATTTGATTTCTCCTTCATACCAAATAAAATCATCATACATGCGAATCGTTTTATTTAGAAAATTATAAAATAATCATTCAATTATTTTTATTTTAATTTTGATCACTTAATTATTTATTTATTTTGATTTAGTCATTTTATTTTTAAAATTAAATACTTTAATTATTCTCTCGTTAGTTGGCATTAGATGAGACGGGCTCATTGGGCTGTCTCATCGACTAAATATAATTATATGTATTACTTAAACTTTTAACTAACACATTTGATTTATGCAACCTAACAACCAATTTTTATTTCCAAAAATTTGTTTATTTAACTAATTAAAATTTAATTAATTTTTAAATTAAATTATTTTCTCAATCCAGCTTTTAATTTCACTAAAGTCACGAAATCTTTACCATACTAAAATTAATACAAAATCGTGATAATTAATTAATTTAACTTCACCTCAAATTTTAATTATTTAATTACAATAAATTAAATAATAATTCAAAGAAATTAAGTTAATTTAATCTCTAAGTTATCTCTTTACTCACAAAAAAAAAAACGTTCACTTGTAGATAATAATATGTTCTACCTATTTTTTAAATTTGTCATTTTCATTTATTTATCATATCGGTTCTAATGCAATCTATATAAGGTTATGTTGAACTAACGGAAAGACTGATTGAACACGTATAATTAAGGTTCAAATAATTTGTAATTTCAGCTAAATTTAAAAAACATGTCAATTTTTTTTTTTTAAATTAGGCCTTTAGGCCATTTGTAATTTTATTTAAGGAAATAGGCCGTTTTTAGAGAGTGTGTGTGAAAGTGTGTTCATCTGGGCGTGCTTTCTACACAGTTGGCAGGAAAGTGCGCCTAACAGGACGCACTTTCTCTTTAAGTTGCAAATGTTGACTTTTTTAATACAATCAATTTCTTTGGTTGAATGGTTAAATATTAATGGTTTTGTATTTGAATCTTAGATTTGATTTTTTTCCACTCACATTTATATTTTTGATTTTATGTTTTTAAGCTTCTTCTTCTTCTTCTTTTGAATGAATGTTTTTAACATATTAGCTTCCTTAGATTTCATCATTGAGACCTAGGTTCAATTCCCTTTTCTAAACACATTTGTAATTTTTATTTCATATTATTTTGAATTTTTATTTTTAATTAATAAATATAATTTTTCAATTTTTATTTTAATTCATCTTTTAATTAATAATTTTTTATTCATAAAATCAAAAATTATTACAAATATGATTATTTTAGAAAATATAATTTTTATATGTGTAATATTTATTTTCAATCCATATCAAGAGTGTAGTAAATATTCTTGTATGTGCATTTAAAATATTTCACATATAAAAATATTTGAAATATCATACTCACAAATCACAATGTCAATGAAAAAGCAAAGATATTTGAAATATTTTACATATTAAAATAATAATTATATTCAAATAATTATTTTATTTTCTAATATTAGAAATCATCATACCCACAATATACGTGGAGAAAATAAATATTTAACATATAAATATTATATATAAAGAAAATATATCAAAAATATTAGTTGATGTTTACATTATATATAAAGGGTTATTAATTTCAAATATTTTTAATATAATGATATATGTAAAAATATTTTTATTATATAATTACATATTTATTATTTGATTTTATGAATAAAAGAGTTATTAATTAAAAGGATAAATTGAAAATTGAAAAAAATATTTATTAATTAAAAAATTGAAACAAGATGAAATAAAAATTACAAATGTGTTTAGAAAAGGAGAATTAAACCTAGGCTTCAAGTAGGGAAGAGTATTCGATCGAGTCGCGTCGAATCAAGTAAAAAAATTTTTGAGTTAATCGAGTTGGCGAATCTTATTTTAACAACCAAACTCAATTTGAATTTTTTTCGAATCGAGTCAAAAAATTTCGAGTCAAGTTGAGTTGAGTTAACGGATACTATTATTTATACTCAATGTTACGTTTACATGCTGTAATGGCCTAAATTCAAGGTTATCGGAACAATGGTTTCGCAACCATAAATCTGATTTAAAGAGAAATTTATTTTAATATTTTTGCATGAATATTTATATGATAGGAAAATCGTATTAAAATATCGATAGAAAATTTTACCGATTTAGTGGTTAGTTAGAAAAAGGAATTATTGAAGGAATTAGGTAAAAACAAGGTATCGAGACCTTGATCTCATAAAATTGAGTAGGAAATATTTTTATAAGTATTTATAAAATTTTAGTAATGTGGTATTAAGATTTCGTTAGAAAATTTTAACGCTTTGAGTATGTAATTAAATCAAAAGGACTAAATTGTAACAAATACAAAATTATGAAAAATGATTAAATAGTTTAAATGATAAAAGAAAGAGGGCTTAAAAGGAAAATAGACCCAAGGTCTATTTGGGCTGGACGGCAAGGGTATGAAATCAGCAAGAAAATAAGGAGAATTAAGGGCAAAATTGGAATATTGCAAAATTTACTTAATAAAGCTAGGACTAAAGTGGAATTATCTAGATTTCTCTTTATTTTTCTGCATTCTCATCAGCAAAAACACCATAGAAGGGTTTCCTTAAGCTGGTTTTTCATATTTTTACTGCAAGTAAGTTAATCCTTGCCTGTTTCTTGTAATTTTTGTGTTTTTAAGACTTTTACAACTAGGTCCTACTATTAAATTCATTTGTTTTTGATTTCATGGATGAGATTGAAAGTTACCATGGTTGAGTGCTGTAAGTTTATGATGAATTAGCATGAAATTTAAGCTTTAAATTGTTTATGAGATGATTTTATTAGGTAATTCCAATAGAAATTGATTTTTAGGATCTAAATTGTGAAAATATTTGGAATTAAAGTCTATTACTGAAATTCTGATTTCCAAAGGTTATAAAGTAGTTTAAAGTGATAGAATAAAGTTTTAATTGAGAGAAATCAGCTCAATTGAGAAGTTAATTGAGCAGGGATGAAATTATCATTTATTGAAAGCTTAGGGGGAAATTGGTAATAAGCAGTTTGCACTAAAACAGTTTTGGACAGCAGCAGTAGACTAAGTTTTAAAAATCACCATAAATTTTAGAAATCGAATTAGAAGATGAACAAAATATGAAATTAAAGCTTATTGAGTCTAGTTTCTCATAGAAGAAACAGTGTAAGAAATAGATATGTAAATCATGAGATATATTAAACTTTGTGAGACAAGGTCAGAATGAATTCAGGTTCCCCTGTTTTAACTTTAGAAAATCATCAAAATTGGATAAAAATAATTAGGGGCTTAAATTTATATGTTTAGAATTCTTAATGAGTCTATTTTCAATAGAAATAAACGGAATATCATCCTAATCCTTTATGAAGAGATAATTAATTTTTAGTGAAGAAGGGTCAGAACTGTCAAACAGCAGAACAGGGGTGACTTTAAAGAATAAACTGTACTTATTCGCTAAACCAAAAATTCTGAAAATTTTATGGAAAGAAGGAGTCTAGTTTCAGGGAAAATTAACGGATCCTAATTTGGAGTTCGTAGCTCAAGATAAAAATAATTTAGTGACTATGACTCAAGTAGACAGCTTTGAATGAACTAAAAATAATAATAGAATTATTGAAAATGCTACATGTGAACATGAAATGTATTGAATTGATGATTGAATTTATTCATTTAGATCCGGAAAACTCAAATACGAAGCTAGATCGAGGAAAGGAAAAGTCCCGATTAGTAGATTTTATATACTGAACTAGTATCGAGGTAAGTTCATGTAACTTGAATTATCTTCTTAAATGCTTGAAATGTATGTTATTGATGTGAATATAATTTGAATGTTTATTGTATGAAGATTGATGAAACATTGATATATTTGATAAAAAGGGAAGAAGTCCGGTTGAATGAAAGGAAAATTCGATGGATCTCTAAAAGGAATTGACGGTAAAAGGATCTAGCCGGACGGTGATCCTATCTTGATATAGCCTCCCGAAGAATATGTGGAAAATGGATTTAGCCAGACGGTAATCCAATTAGGTCTCAATTTAGCTCGGATCGTAATTGGATCCAAGCTCATTAGAGTAATTGTCGTTGCAGAGATTTAGCTCGACGGTAATCCCGACAATACTCTATGAGTTTACATTCTGAGGATTTAGCTCGGACGGTAATCCCATTGTAAAGATGAGGTTCATGGAGTGTGCTCTCGAAATGGAAATGTGCGCACATGAATATGAATTGATTTGATTCGGATTGTACACTAAAAGTGTACTTCTAAAAATCCATCGAAATTTCGAGTAATTCAACGGTATATATATGGAAATATAACAAAGAAATGGAAATCATGGTATTGATGAGCTCATCAATCATGGTATATATTATTGATACATGGAAATTATTGAACTAACTTGAATGTTGAGCTTGTGTATGTTAGGATAATAATGCATTGAATGGATATATGAATGTTTATTGCATTGTATTTGTAACATCCTGAATTAGGGGTTGTTTGAAAATTTAAAATTTATTTGTCCCCATGTGTGTGTGTGCTTGAAGAAATAAATACTATGATTTATTTGGCATGTTCTAAGGTCTAGAAATAAACCCGAGCTAGGCCTGACTTAGGGTTTAAAATTTCTTTTTAAGTGCTTAAAGGAGGGAAGCTAGGTGAGATAGGGGTTAAGAAAATTTTCGAAAGGAACTTGACACAAAAAACTAATTGGCTAAGTGGTTCCATGCGCCACTTAGGTGCTACAAGGGTGCGTTTAAGGGTGTTGCAAGGGAGGTCTTAGGTTCGAGTCTCGGTAATAACAAGGGGGAAATGTTTTTTCTTTTGGGTTTTTGGCGTTAGGGTTAAGGAAGGCTTTAAAGAATTTTCGGGCAAGATTTGGGCATGAAAGTGAGTTGGTGGAGTGGCTTGGGTTTGAGGTGGCAATTGGGCGTGTCACGGTTGAATCGCCTAGGTTGCGTATTGGAGTTTATTTTATTTTGCTTTGAAAGGAATCGGCCTAGGAAGGCCTTATAATTAAATGGTGAGGATATTTGACATGAAAGTCAAATTGGGAGAAGTGGCCTGGGGCGATTAAGGGGTCATACAGTAGGTCCCGGTTCGAACCAGAGTAGCAGAGATTGGTTTTATTTTTTTTCCTCAAGGCGGCGTGAATGGAGAGAGGTGATGGCTTAATTTTGGGTTCCTTAAATGATAAGGATAAAGCTTATTTTTCTCGCACTTAATCAATTTGGAAGAGAGTAGTATTTGCAATTTTATTTTCATTTAAATTGTTGAGAGTAGCTAGGAGATAATGTAAGATAATTTTGCTTTATTTTTATTGATAATTAAAGGCTGAATTATCACAAAGAGGGGAGAGGTTATGGCCGAAATAGGGACTCTCTAGGGCCATCTATTTTCGGTTTAGTGTTAAACAAGGGAGTGCCGAAAATCATTCAGAAAATTTCTTCTTTTCTTTCATTGCTGCTGCCGAATTCTCCTTAGTCTTCAAGTGCCAAATTTTGCAAAGTCTTTTCTTCTTTTCTTAGCCTTTTGCCAAAATCCCCTAAGTCTTTTCTTCCATCTCTTTTCTTCCTCTCTAACCGAATCTATTCCCCATCTTGGTGACCGAAATTTCCTTTCCTCCTATTAAACTCACCTTGGCCGAATATTAAAGGTGGTATAGATCTCTTCGGGATTTCTTTTGCAATCGTTGGTGAAGGTAAGTGATGGCCGAAACTTTCTTTTCCATATTCTTTTGTTCTCTGTCGACTTGAATGATTGGGAAAAGCCGAAATATATTGATGGCTAATCAGTGTTGAAACCGATTCTATCTAGGTACTCTGAGATTCTGAAGTAATCAATCAAGCCTCCATTTGTTAGCAATCGAACTTGGTAAGTGGTGGTAAGGATCTATTTTAGTAAGTTATTTATTTAGTGTTCGAAAGCCGAAGGCTATTTGTAACAGACCGAATTAGACCCTAGTCGGAACGGTGGTTTCGGGACCACGAATCCGAGTCCGAGAAACATTTTAATATTTTATTTTTGTGTTTATGATGTGTGAATTAAAAGGTGTGAAAGTTTCAGAGAAAAATTTTATTGTTTAAGTGCTCAATTTGATAAAAAGGACTTAATCGCATAAAGAGTAAAAGTGGCATGCTAAAGTGAAATGTACCTTTTGATTGTGGCTTTTAAAGTGGATGTCCTAAAAGGACAATTAGTCCATTCCTTTAGTTAGTGGACGGCATATATGAGGAATAAAACAAAATTTGTTTTATAATTATATGTTTTATATTAGGTAATGAATAAATAAAATTTCCTTTAATTTTAAAGCATAAAATAATGAAAGAAAGTGGGAAGAAAGAGAACATACCTTGTTCTTCTTCTCTTGGCTGAATGTGGAGGATGAAAAACTCCATTGTTGGAGCTTAATTTCGGCAACTTGGAGGCTTCAATTAGGGTATGAAATTTGCTTAGTATTTTATAGTTTCTACATTTTTGAAATTGTTACTTTGAATACTAGATAACCCATGTATCAATTTTTGAGATTTTGGCACATCAAGATTCGCTATGGTGGTACATTTATGGCATGTAATGTTTGATAGTAGATTATGAATTGTATGTGTTAGATCATCAATTTTGAATTAGAAGTTTTGGTGAAATCAAATGTTAGGGACTAATTTGAGAAGAATAAATTCTTAAAGGATTAAAACATCAAATAAATTAAAAATATAGACTTGTATAATCTCTATAGACATCCGGCCCTTGAGTGTTGTAGGGAAATTTTGGGTATTTTGCATTTTATGAAATTTGGACAAAATTGTAAAAAGGTGAAACCCTAGGGGTAAAATGGTAATTTGCCTATTTATGTGCTTAGGGACTAAATTGAGATGAAATGTACTTGAATGGGCTAAATTTTAATGTGTTTTAGATCAAGAGCAAAGAAAACGGACTTAGATCGGGAAAGACGAAGGTTCTCGAATAGCCGATCTGCACGGCTTATCGACAACCGAGGTAAGTCCTTAAGCTATAATGTATTGAAGAATTATTTATGAACCTATAATGTGATAATGTTTGATAAATTTTAGTACATAATTATGTCATGGCCGAATATATATATAAGCATATTGAAATGGTTTTAGGTGTTTAATGTAAATGAATTTAGTTGAGTTGGATATGTGATATAATTACGAATGGTGTGTGAAATGATTTATCGTATTGATGTGATTCGGGCTTTAATGCCTGTAAATGAATTTAGTTGAGTTGGATATGTGATATAATTACGAATGGTGTGTGAAATGATTTATCGTCTCGATGTGATTCGGCTTTAATGCCTAGCGTGCTTTATGCTTGGGTGATGTGTTTTACAAAGGAGAAACCGAATTGTTGTTCAAGGTAAATTGTAGCTAATGAGTCTAGTTAAAGGCTCAGGTAAGTAAGTAAGGTATGATATGTTTAATGTTACTAGAGTTTAACTAATATTACGAGTACAGTGTTATGTACATTTGAGATTACGATTGATGTGCACAAGTATTTTATGACTGAGTTTGAGCTTGAATGTACTATCATGGAGATTCGGTTTTCAAATAGTAGTGCTAAAGGTGAAAGAAATTTTAATATGATAACATGGTTGAGTTGAATGATTTAAGTGTTTAAGTAATTGAATGTAGTATTATTATTATGAGCTTGGGACTTACTAAGTTAGTAAACTTATTTGTGTGTAATGTTCTCCTCTGCTTTATAGATTAGGTAAAGGCTACCCTCTCAACGGGATCGTCAAGACAATGACCACACTATCGATCTAATTTTGGTACTCTTTCATTTTGGTTTTTGGATAGAGGCATGTATAGGAAAGACTTTGTCTTTGTTTGATGAAAACTTTTGGTTCATGTATATAATAGCCATGCGAATATGGCTAAAGTTTTAGTTAAGTATGCTTTTGTGCTTTTGATACAATGTCGGTTTATGTTGGTAATGTTCGTGCATTTTTAGTCAAGTTTAATCGCTTTTGGTAAGGAAGTGTATGTTTACTGAAATGAACCTTTGAATTAGGATATTATGTGAATGTTTTAGGTATAAGTTAATTTGCATAAAGGATTTATAATGCATGGAAAGTATGAGTTGTATGTGGGTATGTTGGATTATAAACTAGTAAATCATATTTTGTAATGAAATAGTTTTAGTTAGCAGCAGAGATGTTATTTTGAAAAATCACCAAAATAGGATAAATTGAATTAGAAAGTGAATAAAATATAGAATTAAAGCTTATTGTGTCTATTTTTATATGAAAGAAACAGAGTAGGGAAAGGAGTTATATATTATGAGATATTTAAGTTTTAGTGAGACTTGTCCTGAATGAATTCGTGAGTACCTGTTCTGTCTTGGAAAAATTTTTAAAATTGTACAAAAATAATTATGGAGCATAGTTTATATGTTTAGAATCCTTAATGAGTCTATTTTTATTGGAATAAACAAGAACATTATTGAAATTTTTACAATGAAATAACTGAGTTTTGTAAAGATAGGTCAGAATTCTCAAACAGTGAAATAGGGTAAATTTGATGAATAAACTGTACTAATTGGCCACATGAAAAATTATGGAAAAATTATGGTAAAAATTTATATGAGTCTAGTTTCAAGGAAAATTTACGGATATAAATTTCGAGTTTTGTAACTCGAGTTATGGTCAATTTAGTCATCATGACGCAGTTGGACAGCTTTAAATTTTTATGCCCCAGATTAGTAGTCAAGTCTAGTAATGCCACATACTCGACTCCGGCAAAGGTTTCGGGTAAGGGGTGTTACACTATTAATGTGGGTATGTGATTGCCGATTATAGGGAAGCAGAAACACTTGGTGTGTGGTGGCTAGTATTCAAAGGACGTGTAGGTAAGGTTTCGGGTTCATGTGAAACCCTTTGGAATTATTTTGGGTTAGCCGAATGGTTTGGGGCACTAACTTTCATGTATGGCCTAATATAGGGGCAAGGAAGTCCAGTGTGGTCGATTGACTCTTCGGGATTTAGAGCTACCGATAGTAACAGGTGTGTACATACACACTTTATAACTAACTAATGTGCTGTATATATAGTGTGTATGCTAAGCCGGATTGTGTAGATTTGGATTTAATACCATAAAGGTATAAGCAAGGATCCAGGTAAGTCCTTGTCAATATGAGTTTGTTTATGATGCTTGACATATTTGGTATATGTGGCATATAAGAAGATGGCTTCTGATAAACTCAGCATATGTTATTAAATAAACATGTTTGGCATGATTTATGCATATCATAAATGTGTGGGTTAAATGAGTGGAGGGGGAAGTGATATTCGTGTCGACGGACGCCAGTGGTTTGGTACCACATTTCGTGACTACGGTCACCAGAGGTTTGGCACCTCATAGCGTCTTGTCCCCGTGGCTTAGCACCACAGTGGGTTGGCCCCACAGATGATATTATGGGATTGACGCCAGTGATTTGATATCACACGTGGGTTGGCCCCACAACTTGTTATTTGTGACTTCGGGTCACCAGTGGTTTGGCACCACAATATTGATGGATATCGTGACTTCGAGTCACCAGTGGTTTGGCACCACCTGTGGTTTGGTACCACACGTGGTAGAGAAAGGTGTTTTGGTTGGCTAGGTTGGGTGCATGTTAAACTTAGTTCATGTTTAAATTTAGTTATAATTTGTGTATGATGTTGCATTAAACCAGGTGAAGGGTTACACATTGAGTCTTGGTGACTCACCTTCTCCTTTAATATTTTTCAGGTGACTCGTAGATCGCGGATGAGGCGCCGGATGGGCTCGAGGTGGCCATGCAGTGGAAATATAGATTAGATGAACTTTGAATTATTTTTATTTTATTTTTGGGTTTTATTTGTTCAAGTTGTAATAAGGCCTCCTAAGATTTTATTTTTACTATTTTGCATGTTTGGGATGAATTATTTAAACTGTTTAATGACTTAAAAATGGTTACACAAGTTTCTTAAATTCAAACGTAAATGATTTTCTTTCGTACCATCGGGTACATTGACAGAATTGGTAACAACTTGACTTAACAGATTTTAAATAACAAAGCTAAGTGTTGTTTTTTTTTATATACACCTCAAATATTTTAAACAATACTATATTTTTTTTACCAAAAATTTAAAGTAATTAAAAGGGGTTTTCAACAAATTTTCTTCCAGAACATACCGATTCTATTACGTAATGTTTGGGCCAGGTTTGGGGTGTTACAAAATTGGTATCAGAGCCCAGTTCAAAGCTCGGTTGTGGGGGCCCAAGGCCCAAAATGTTTTTGGTAGGCCTTTTTGAAATAATTCTTGGTTTTGAACAGCATGGCACCGAGTCTCCGGCACCAATCCGCCCAGGTAAGTATTTCTGACTTCTTTGTGAATTATTATCTGTAGAAGGGTAGGTATGGAACGTAGATAGTATGATAAGTGCTTTAAAATTTAGGACTAGTTTACCCCAACAAAAGACATAAGACTTAAAATGCCTAAGTAAACAAACCTACGACCAAGTCGCCGAGTTAGGGTGTGGTAATCCTGGTGCGCATGTTTAGGATTGGATCCGAAAGAGCTTGGTACTTAAGCAGCCCTCGTGACTCACCTCCTCTTCACAGGAATCCTACCTGGTGCGTAGCTTCGGTTCACCCTAACCAAGAGGACTCGGTCATAGGCCAAACACAATAAATAAAACCCGAAGGGGATTAGCCATGTTTTAATGAAAACTCTAAGTTTTAAAAATCATTACAATACTCCTTTAAATAGTAACAAAAATTTAATCCTGGAAAATTTTCAAAATATTTTTAATTTACCAAAATTACCAAAATGCCCCTAGTGGCAAAATTACGAAAATGCCCTTGGTTTCTAAAATTACTGTACTACCCCGATTTCAATAAAATTCTCTTACTTTGCAAAAGTATCCAAAATTCTGTATTTCAAAATAATACCCTGACTTTGGAAATTTACAAAATTACCCCTGATTGACAAAATTACCAAAATACCCTTGGATTTCAAAATTCTACTGTACCTTTAATTTGAAAAATTTTCAGAAATACCCTCCAGTTTTGGGAAATTTCAAAATTTCCTGATTTAGTAAAGTTTTAAAAATTTTCTAGTTTATTACGAAAATACCCAGTAGGAAAATGACGAAAATACCCACAGGATAGAAATGATGTAAATGCCGGAAGAGTGAGTGTGTATGAAAGGTATTAGGAATGGATGTGCTTTCTGTGTGAACTAGGATAGAGGACTTAAACGTTGATTGATCGAAAGAATCTCTATTAAACTCTCTTCATAAAATTTCTTCATGGTAACCAAGTGAAACAAGTACTAATCCATAAAAATTTCTTAATCGATTAAAGCGCAATAGTTAAGAATGAGCTCTAGAGGACGTGGCCATTGTGGACGCTTGAGAAGGGCAGGATGACCGTGTCAGAACCCGTGAGGTCGGGTCAGGGGTCTGAGAATGAGGTACCATGCCACCACCACCCCCGACTTTTGGTGCTGAGGAGCAGGATCAGACGGGAGGTGAGGCAAAGGTCGCAAGTCGTGTTCATGAGTCCTTGAGATGGTGGCTGGGGCAAGTGGAGGTATGGGAGCTCAAAAATCTGTACCCGAGCGACTCCGATCCAACAGGGCTGAGGTATTTCGGGGTGTATCGGGAGTGGCACCTAGTGCGGCGGAATATTGGTTAGAATCGACTGAGAGGATCATGGATGATCTCGATCTGACAAGTGAGGAGAAGCTGAAAGGAGCGGTGTCGCTTCTAAAGGATGAGTCATATCAGTGGTGGCTCACGGTTCGGGATGGTGCCACGGCAGATGACCTTACTTGGGAGTATTTCAAAGCTGCTTATCAGAAGAAGTATGTGGGCACCAACTACACTGATGCACAGAGGAAAGCCTTTTTGGGGTTGGTACAAGGAAATAAGACCGTGTCAGAGTATGAAGCGGAATTTCTGAGGCTGAGCCACTACGCTCGGGGAATTGTGTCAACGGAGCATGATCGTTGTGTCCGCTTTGAAGATGGACTTAGGGATGAGTTAAGGTTGCTGATTGCTCCATAGCAGGAGCGTGAGTTTGCTGTTTTGGTAGAAAAGGCTAAAGTAGCCGAAGGGGTCAAGGACTCTGTGAGACAGAAGTACGATAGGAACAAGCAGAAAAGAGGATTTGGGTCGTCTGGATCGGGTAGTAATGCACAGAAGAGGACTAGGCAGAGTGGGCCGAATCAGGCAGGAAGGCCCATGGCTACTAATCAGAGACCAGCTTAGTGTAATCGCTGTGGGAAATCACATTGGGAAGGATGTTGGACCGGTGAAAGGGGATGCTTTGAATGTGGATCTTTGGATCACTGTGTAAGGATTGTCCTCGGAAGTTAGCTAAAACCACCGGAGGGTCGTAACTGCTCGGGCTAGAAATGTAGGACCACCACGGAGGGTCGTGGTAACAGTAGAGGAGGTAATGGTTCTAGTCGAGGTCGCGGAACTCCGAGCGAGGTGTAAGCAACACGCAGGCAAGGCGACTGGTTTAGTCTATGCAGCAAGGCGTCGAGAGGAGGGTGACGCACCGGACGTCATAACCGGTACGTTCCTAATTTTTGGTCTTCCATATGTTGCATTAATTGATGTGGGTTCGACGCATTCATACGTTGCTAGTAGCGTGGTAGAGACTATGAACCTAGACTTTGAGACTGCTTCTAGGGAGATGACAGTAATTAGCCCTCTAGGTCACTCTATAGTTGTAAACAAGCTATATAGGGATGTACCCTTAGAACTCCAAGGGGTTGTGTTTGTGGCTGATCTGATAGAACTGCCATTTGGGGAGTTCGATTTGATTCTTGGAATGGACTGGTTGGTTAAGTATCAGGCAAAGCTGGATTGCGCTGCTAAGCGCATGGTTCTAAAGATGGCTGAGGGTGATGAAGTGGTCATGATAGGTAATAGAAGAGATTACCTATCCAACGTGGTGTCTGCGTTGAAGGCGGAGAAGATGGTCAGGAAAGGGTGTGAGGCATTTTTGGTTCGAATATGTGCCTTGGAGGCTAAGGAGTCAGCAGTTGAGAAGGTCCGAACGGTAGGGGAATTCGTTGATGTGTTTCCAGAAGAACTTCCGGGTCTGCCTCCAGATCGAGAAGTTGAATTTGGTATAGACTTATTACCCGAAGCACACTGTCTATAGCACCCTACCGAATGGCACCAAAGGAATTGGTGGAGTCAAGGCTCAAATTCAGAACTCTTGGATCGAGGGTTTATCCAGACCAAGTATATCTCCATGGGAGCACTGCGTCTTGTTTGTCAACAAGAAAGACGGGTCAATACGGATGTGTATCGACTACCGTCAGCTAAATAAGTTAACGATCAAAAACAAGTATCCGTTACCCCGGATTGATGACTTGTTTGACCAACTGAAGGGTGCATCGGTTTTCTCGAAGATAGACCTTAGGTCGGGTTATCATTAACTTAAGGTGAAGGAGGTGATGTTCACAAGACAATGCTTTACATACTCGGTATGGGCATTACGAGTTTCTAGTGATGCCATTTGGGTTGACCAACGCACCGCAGCGTTCATGGACTTAATGAATAGGGTGTTTCAAAGAAGATTGGATCAATTTGTCGTGGTGTTTATAGACAACATATTGGTTTATTCAAAGACGGAGGAGGAGCATGACATGCATTTACGTATAGTTCTACAAGCATCGAGGAGAAGTAGTTATATGCCAAATTCAAGAATGTGAATTTTGGCTTAAGGAGGTGGCATTCTTAGGTCACGTGGTGTCGCGGAAGGATTAGAGTGGACCTCGCAAGGTTGAAGCGGTGTTGGAGTGGAAACCGCCTAAGTCGATGGCGCGTAATTCAAGTTTTTGGGTCCAGCAGGTACTATCGAAGATTTGTGGAAGGGTTTTCTTTAATCGCAAAGACTACTAACTAAGTTATTAAGAAAAGGAGTTCCATTTGTATGGTCGGAGAAGCAGCAGAAAGTTTTGATAAGCTAAGGAAGATTTTGACTAAGCTCCAGCCTCGTACACTCGAGGCGGAAAGTTGTTTACGCTTTCTCGTGATGCGTCCCATACTGGGTTGGGATGTGTATTGATGCGTGAAGGAAGGTAGTGGCTCATGCATCCGTCGCCTAAGACGCATGAGGTTAACTATCCGACTCACGACTTGGAATTAGCGGCGATAGTCTTCGCTTTGAAAATATGGAGGCATTACTTGTATGGGGAAAAGTCGATAGTCTACACGGATCACAAAAGTTTGAGGTATCTCTTGACTTAGAAGGATTTGAACTTGAGGCAATCGATGGATTGAGCTGTTGAAGGATTACGATTGCTTAATTGAGTACCATCCGGGCAGGGCTAACGTGGTAGCTGATGCTTTGAGTCGGAAAGTTGTGACGGACTTAAGGGTGATGTTTGCTCACCTCAGTCTATACGACGATGGAAGTCTTTTGGTAGAACTACAAGTTAAGCCGACTTGGATCAAGGAGATTAAGGAAAAGCAGTTAGTAGATGAAAGTTTGAATGCGCGGAGATTGCAAGTTCAAGATGGTGGTTTGGAAGGGTATAATTTGTCTGGTGATGGATTATTATGTTTTCAAGGGCGAGCTTGTATGCCAAAGGATGTTGAATTGAGGCAAAGAATTCTTCAAGATGCACATAGACCCATACGCTATGCATCCCGGAGGTAGCAAGATGTATGGAGATTTGCGAAAATAGTTCGGTGGCTGTAATGCGCGAGGTAATCGAATTTGTGGGAAAGTGTCGATGTGTCGCCAGTTAACGCCGAACACCGGTTGCCATCGTGGTTACTTCAACCAATGAAGATTCCCAGTGGAAATGGAGAGGATCACCATAGATTTTGTCAGTGGGCTACCCCTCACGCCCAGCAAGAAGGACGCAGTTTGGGTGATTGTGGACCGTCTGACTAAGACAGCTCACTTCATACCGGTAAGGGTGGATTACTCACTTCAGAAGCTAGCTAAGCTGTATGTGTCAGAAATAGTGAGGTTGCATGGAGTGCCAGTATCGATCATCTCAGATAGGGATCCCGATTTATGTCAAGGTTCGAAAGCGTTGCATCGGGCTTTGGGTACACGATTGGATTTCAAGACGACTTTCCATCCACAATGGACAGGCAAATCGAAAAAGGTCGTACAGATTTTAGAAGATATACTAAGAGGTTGTGTTTTGGATTTCAGTGGTAGTTAGGAAGAGTACCTACTGCTGGCGGAATTCGCTTATAATAATAGTTATCAAGCGAGTATCCAGATGGCACCATATGAAGCACTGTATGGACGGAAATGTTGTACTCCTACGTGTTGGACGGAGTTGAGTGAACGACAAGTTTTGGGTCCAGAATTGGTAACAGAAACTGAAGATAAAGTTAAGGTGATTCGGGCTCGTCTTAAGGAAGCGTCGGATAGGCAGAAGTCTTATGCTGATCTTAAGCGCAAGGAGATGGAATATGCAGTAGGAGATAAAGTTTTTCTGAAGGTGTCGCCTTGGAAAAAGGTATTAAGATTTGGGCGAAAAGGGAAGCTAAGCCCTAGATTCATCGGACCGTACACAGTGTTGAAACGCGTGGGACCGGTAGCTTACCAGCTTGAGTTGCCGGCAGAGTTGAGCCAGATCCATAATGTCTTCCATATCTCGATGCTGAGGCGCTATCAATCAGATCCCTCACACGTTATGCCGGTTGAGGAAATTGAAGTAAACCCGAACTTGTCTTTCGAGGAGGAGCCGGTACAAATCTTGGATCGTGATGTCAAAGTTCTACGTAGGAAGTCAGTGCCTTTGGTAAAGGTGTTATGGCGGAATCATGGTACAGAAGAGGCCACATGGGAACCCGAGGATGTGATGCAGCAGCAATACCCCCAACTCTTCTAATCCACGTAATTTCGAGGCCGAAATTCTTTTAAGGGGGTAGAACTGTAACATCCTGAATTAGGGGTTGTTTGAAAATTTAAAATTTATTTGTTTCCATGTGTGTGTGTGCTTGAAGAAATAAATACTATGATTTATTTGGCATGTTCTAAGGTCTAGAAATAAACCCGAGCTAGGCCTGACTTAGGGTTTAAAATTTCTTTTTAAGTGCTTAAAGGAGGGAAGCTAGGTGAGATAGGGGTTAAGAAAATTTTCGAAAGGAACTTGACACAAAAAACTAATTGGCTAAGTGGTTCCATGAGCCACTTAGGTGCTACAAGGGTGCATTTAAGGGTGTTGCAAGGGAGGTCTTAGGTTCGAGTCTCGGTAATAACAAGGGGGAAATGTTTTTTCTTTTGGGCTTTTTGGGCGTTAGGGTTAAGAAAGGCTTTAAAGAATTTTTGGCCAAGGTTTGGGCATGAAAGTGAGTTGGTGGAGTGTCTTGGGTTTGGAGGTGGCAATTGGGCAGGTCACGGGTTCGAACTGCCTAGGTTGCGTATTGGAGTTTATTTTATTTTGCTTTGGAAAGGGAATCGGCCTAGGAAGGCCTTATAATTAAATGGTGAGGATATTTGACATGAAAGTCAAATTGGGAGAAGTGGCCTGGGGCGCTTAAGGGATCATGGTCAGTAGGTCCTGGGTTCGAACCAGAGTAGCAGCAGATTGGTTTTTATTTTTTTTCCTCAAGGCCGACGTGAATGGAGAGAGGTGATGGCTTAATTTTGGGTTCCTTAAATGATAAGGACAAAGCTTATTTTTCTGCACTTAATCGGCTGGAAGAGAGTAGTATTTGCAATTTTATTTTCATTTAAATTGTTGAGAGTAGCTAGGAGATAATGTAAGATAATTTTGCTTTATTTTTATTGATAATTAAAGGCTGAATTATCACAAAGAGGGGAAAGGTTATGGCCGAAATAGGGACTCTCTAGGGCCATCTATTTTCGGTTTAGTGTTAAACAAGGGAGTGCCGAAAATCATTCAGAAAATTTCTTCTTTTCTTTCATTGCTGCTGCCGAATTCTCCTTAGTCTTCAAGTGCCAAATTTTGCAAAGTCTTTTCTTCTTTTCTTAGCCTTTTGCCGAAATCCCCTAAGTCTTTTCTTCCAACTCTTTTCTTCCTCTCTAACCGAATCTATTCCCCATCTTGGTGACCGAATTTTCCTTTCCTCCTATTAAACTCACCTTGGCCGAATATTAAAGGTGGTATAGATCTCTTCGGGATTTCTTTTGCAATCGTTGGTGAAGGCAAGTGATGGCCAAAACTTTCTTTTCCATATTCTTTTGTTCTCTGTCGACTTGAATGATTGGGAAAAGCCGAAATATATTGATGGCTAATCAGTTTTGAAACCGATTCTATCTAGGTACTCTGAGATTCTGAAGTAATCAATCAAGCCTCCATTTGTTAGCAATCGAACTTGGTAAGTGGTGGTAAGGATCTATTTTAGTAAGTTATTTATTTAGTGTTCGAAAGCCGAAGGCTATTAATGTGGGTATGTGATTGCCGATTATAGGGAAGCAGAAACACTTGGTGTGTGGTGGCTAGTATTCAAAGGACGTGTAGGTAAGGTTTCGGGTTCATGTGAAACCCTTTGGAATTATTTTGGGTTGGCCGAATGGTTTGGGGCACTAACTTTTATGTATGGCCGAATATAGGGGCAAGGAAGTCTATTGTGGTCGATTGACTCTTCGGGATTTAGGGCTACCGATAGTAACATGTGTGTACATACACACTTTATAACTAACTAATGTGCTGTATATATATTGTGTATGCTAAGCCGGATTGTGTAGATTTGGATTTAATACCATAAAAGTATAAGCAAGGATTCAGGTAAGTCCTTGTCAATATGAGTTTGTTTATGATACTTGACATATTTGGTATATGTGGCATATAAGAAGATGGCTTCTGATAAACTCAGCATATGTTATTAAATAAACATGTTTGGCATGATTTATGCATATCATAAATGTGTGGGTTAAATGAGTGGAGGGGGAAGTGATATTTGTGTCGACGGACACCAGTGGTTTGGTACCACATTTCGTGACTACGGTCACCAGAGGTTTGGCACCTCATAGCGTCTTGTCCTCGTGGCTTAGCACCACAGTGGGTTGGCCCCACAGATGATATTATGGGATTGACGCCAGTGATTTGGTATCACATGTGGGTTGGCCCCACAACTTGTTATTTGTGACTTCGGGTCACCAGTGATTTGGCACCACAATATTGATGGATATCGTGACTTCGAGTCACCAGTGGTTTGGCACCACCAGTGGTTTGGTACCACACGTGGTAGAGAAAGGTGTTTTGGTTGGCTAGGTTGGGTGCATGTTAAACTTAGTTCATGTTTAAATTTAGTTATAATTTGTGTATGATGTTGCATTAAACCAGGGGAAGGGTTACACATTGAGTCTTGGTGACTCACCTTCTCCTTTAACATTTTCGTGTGACTCGTAGATCGCGGATGAGGCGCCTGGATGGGCTCGAGGTGGCCATGCAAAGGAAATATGGATTAGATGAACTTTGAATTATTTTTATTTTATTTTTGGGTTTTATTTGTTCAAGTTGTAATAAGGCCTCCTAAGATTTTATTTTACTATTTTGCATGTTTGGGATGAATTATTTAAACTGCTTAATGACTTAAAATGGTTACACAAGTTTCTTAAATTCAAACGTAAATGATTTTCTTTCGTACCATCGGGTACATTGACAGAATTGGTAACAACTTGACTTAACGGATTTTAAATAACAAAGCTAAGTGTTGTTTTTTTTTATATACACCTCAAATGTTTTAAACAATACTATATTCTTTTTACCAAAAATTTAAAGTAATTAAAAGGGGGTTTTCAACAAATTTTCTTTTGTAACATACTAGATTCGGTCGTAATGTTTGGGCCGGGTTTGGGGTGTTACAGTATTGAAAATGTTAGGTAAGTATAATTCTTGTTACATAGATTTACTAAGCACAAAGTGCTTACCCTGTTTCCTTTTCCTTGTTTTGTAGTGTTAAGAGCTCGGAGGTCGGATTCAGTAGGAGATACATCGCACTATCAGCCTCAAGATTTCGGTACATAAAGAAACTTTATTTTGGAAATCAATGGCATGTATAAGCTAATAAAGTAATGTTAATATAAAATGAATGTAAGGTCAGCCATTGGTATGGCTAGCAAACATTGGCTTGGTATGTGTTGATGTTATCTTATAAATATGCATGAATGTATTTTGAAAATATGTTGAATTGGATTGGTTGATGTGGATTGGTCTCGGTTTAAAATTTGCAGGGAAGGTTAGATATTTATAAAAGGGCTATATAAAAAAATCGTAAACCCTAGTAATGCCTTGTACCCTATTCTGACAACGAATACGGGTAGGGGGTGTTACACATGCACCGATTATTTAACTAGTAGACGAAGTACAATATTATTTAATTACATAAACAATATAATGGTTTTGCCTTTTTAACTTAATAGGTAAACATTTATCAAAACGATATAGTTTTGCTTTTTCTTATTCGGATTTTCGGTAACTCGAATTGTGTAATTCATATTTGAGTTAAACCGAAAAATTTATTTTTTATTCGAGTTGATTCAATAACTTGATTAACTCAAATAACTCGAACTATTTAATTCTAAATTTGATTTTTTTATCAAGTTTTCAATCGAATCAATTTTACTCACCCTAATCTCAATGATGAAATCATTATTATTTAACTATTTAACTAAGAAAGCTTATATGTTAAAAAAAGTCATTAAAAAGAAGAAGAAGAAGAATCATCTTAAAACAATATGAAATAAAAATATAAATATGAGTGAGAGAGTAATTAAACTTGGGACTCAATGACAAAACTATTAATATTTGACCATTCAATATATAATTTATTATATAATCGTAAAAGTGATATTATGAAATTTTTATATAAAATTATCATTATATATATAGTTTTTAAACATTCTTTTATTTCATATTTGGAAATTTTCTGCTTTTTATTTCCTTACATAAAAATTTATATAAAAACTATGTCATGTATTTATTTGTTTTAAATATTACTCAAAGTTTCCAAAATTATTTATTTAAACTTTAGGTGAATTATGTAATAATTAAATATAAAATTGTAATAAAAGTCAAGCACTATATCATCCTCTTCTTATAATTATTTAATTAACTTTGTATTAATTAAAATGTAATTTTTAATTTTATATTTAAATTATTTAAAAAACATTAATAAGACATAGAAAAATTTGAAAAAAATTATAACATAGAAAAATATATGTTAAAATTTATATATTTAAAATATTTAAAAAATAAAATACTATGATTTAAAATAATTTTAAAGATTTATGGGTATATGACTGATATATTTTAAATTTATATATTTAAAATAATTTTAAAATTTGGTTTTTAATGGTTTAAGGTTGATTGTTTAGATTAATTAGGGTTAATAATATTAAGTTATTGGAGTAATTAATAATAGTATAAAAATATATATTTTAAATGAAATTAAAATTACGTCGTTTAATAAAAAAATGCCACAAAATCCATCCAAATATATCAAAACGGAGTCGTTTGAAACATTGTTGTATGATTTAGTGGCGTTTTTTGATTGAAACGCCACAAAATATATCAATAGAATGCAGGACGCCGTCGTTTGAAGCTATTTTGTTAGTGGCGATGTTTGAAACGCCACAAAAAAGCTCATCAATTCTTAGTGGCGCTAGTCCAAAAGCATAACATCCTATACTTAGTGGCGTTTTTATAAAACGCGCAAATATGTATGGACATTAATCTTCACGTCGTCGTTTTATCAAGAGTATAATGTGCATTAGGTCGACGACATCATTTTACAAACAATTAGTGGCACTTTTAAAACGCATACAAAACATAAAGCGAGTTTGAGCAAAACGTCAATGCTTACTGCTTGTGCTCGGTGTTATCGCCCTTCATCCCGAAATCCTAAGTGTTTCTCCCCAAATCCCTCATTTTGTTTTCGCTTAATTTTTTCTTCTCAAAGTTCCTCTCCCGAAATTCCCTCCTCCCTAAAATTTTCGGTCAAACTTTTCCCTAAGTTCTCATCGGCCTTTGTTTGCTCATATTTCCCAATATCCCAACATTCAACAAACAACGAGGGTATGGAATTTGTAAAAAAACTTTTTGATTTAGGGATTTTGTTTATATATTCGGTTTAACTTTTTTTTTTTGTGATGTTTGGTGGATTTGGTGGCATGTAGGGTCGTCTTGACAAAAGGTAATAGGTTGGTTCTCTTTGTCTTCCTGTCAATTTAGAGATTAGAAAACTTTAATTTAATTACATTTTGTTTTGTTCTACCTCTCTAAATTTTTATTTTATTTTGTTTGTGAATTGGGTTTCTCTGTGTCGATTGAAATCGCAAAGTAATGAGGCCTCTGTTTGCACTTTGGGTTAGGTTGCAGAAAAGGTAAGCACACTATTTTTATCTTATTCTTCGATCTAGGCTTTCAATTTTGGTAATAACTTAGCCCCAATAAGTCAATTGAATCCCTTGCATTCGAACATGAAATTGCATTCAGTTTTGGTAATATATCTACAGTTTGATTTCTCTTGGTAGTGGAATTCAGTTTGCTTCATAATCCCAATTGCATTCGAACATGAAATTGCAGTTCTGACTAATTTTCCTTTTGTTTTATTGTTATGACTAATTTCTATTAGAACTTTGGCTGTAAAACTGAACTGCATAAACAAGGTGATAATTGTATGGTGATAATTTCATCAAGGCCGAAGATGTAGGTTGTTTAACTGAACTGCATAAACAACCTCTAGTCTCCATTACCATTTATGCTTTACTATTATTTATTACATTTCTGCATTGTCATATCATACTCTTACAATATTAGTTATAACATTCAATTGGACCAGTCTTTAACCTAAGACATTTCCAGTTTCTCTATGTAGAAACTATGTACTCTAGTTTCTTATTCATCATCTAATTTAAATTTTCACCAAATAAATTAAAAAGTTAAAGCACTAAAGAAGAGAAGAGACTAACCTTATGACCTAAAAGGGTGTCTTTTCTCGCCAACTACCTCTATATCCTCTTGCTCCTTGTACATGCCATTGCATACATCTTTGGGCAATCATCTACTACAATTTTAAGCAAAGATGAACATTGCGGTAATACTTCCCACACAAAACTTCGTCAACCTTGAACATGACTCAAGTCTTATCCACTTAAGCATGGGTAACAGGAGTGTATCCATTTCAGTTCCTCTGCTCCTTTTTAAATTGTTTTGTACTTAAATTATCATACTTAAATTGGTTCCTTTTGCATAAAATTGTGTTCCTTGAACAAAACTTGTGTTCCTTTTGCATAAAATTGCGCAAATTGTAGTGTGTTCCTTTTTTTATTTAATTGTTTTGTGTTCTTTGCAAATTGTATTGTGCTTGAATATGAAGTTTTGTTTTGCTGCAGGTCATTGTGTACTTATGCATATTGGGACCGATTAGTAGCGGACCCAAGCAAATTACGATAACAATCTGTTGAAGGAAACGAAGCGCATTTTAACCTTCTTCACTGTGGATTTATATTTACTAAAAACCCACGGCTTTATCTTTTCATCCGAGGTGAGTTGATTGATTTTAAATTTTTAAATGTTTTACATCCTTTAATATTCATTTGATTTGATTATATTTATTATAATTACGAAAAAGATAGGTACCAAAATGATTTTTAAAACCGTAAAATTGACATGTTATTGGAGCTAAGATCATTAAAACTATTTGTTCATGTTACTTAAGTTTTACTAGAAAAAACTTAATTTTAGTTCAATAATTATTAATTTTAGCTTAATCAATTTATACTATTGAGAGAGTCGAAATTGATTATTATGATTCTTGAGTTGAAAAAATCATATAAGCGGTTTAATATATTATTTAGTGTGATATTTGTAATAATTTTAGTCCAATATGGTAGTAAAATTTATATATTTTGGTACTCAAAATCAACTCTAAAAATTGAATTGAAAATTAAAAGTTAATTAATATTGTTTAATTATTTTTTTAAAAAGATTATATTTGTTTAATAATTCATTGTTATTTTCTATAATTGTTTTATATTATTAATATTTTAAAAATTAAGTACTTTTAATTTTAAAATTTATTGTAATTTTAAATTTTTAATAAGATATATATATTTTGTATTTTCATATTTTCATTGCAAAACCCCAAATCCCAAACCTTAAATCCCAAACCTCAAATCCCAAGACTCAAACTTCAAACCCCAAACCATAAACTCCAAACTCTAAACCCTAAATCCTAAATCCTAAACTCCAAACCCTAAACCCTAAATCCTAAACCCTAAATCATAAACCCTAAACCCTAAACCCTAAACCCTAAACCTTAAAACCTTAACCCTAAACCTTAAACCTTAAACTCTAAACCCTTAAAATCACAAACCCTCAACCCTTAAAATCACAAACCTTAAACCCTTAACCATAAACTTTAAAATACTAAACCCTAAACTTTAAACCCTAAACCTTAAAACTTTAAACCCTTAAACCATAAACATTAAATCTTAAAACCTTAAATTCTAAACACTAAACCCTAAACGATCAGCTTTCATAACTAACATAATTTTAAGTTAAGATCAAATTTCATAACTTACATAATACTTGTATAGAAAAAATAAGATTCAAAGTATATAGGCTGGAAACCTGACGGGTTGCCTTATATCTCACAGTCAGATATAATGGATCCTCCCTAGGTGTAACAATGCCACGTATGATGAATCTAAACGAAATACCAAATTAAATATCGAAATAAAATAACATTTATTAAATACATAATTAGCTAATAACATTTATTAACAATACCTTAAACCCTAAACTTTAAACCCTAAACCCTAAAACCTTAAAACCATAAACCTTAAAACCTTAAATCATAAACCTTAAACCTTAAACCCTAAAACCCTAAATGCTAATCATTAAACCTTAAAACCTTAAACCTTAAATACTAAACACTTAAACCCTTAAACCTTAAACCCTTAACACTTAACCCTAAACCCCTAACCCCTAACCATTAACCCTTAACCTCTAAAACCTAAACCCCTAACCATTAACCTTAAAATCGTAACCCCTAACCCCTAACCCCTAACCTTTAACCCTTAAACCCTAAACCCTAAACCATTAAACCCCTAAATCTTAAACCCTTAACCCCAACCCTAACCCCTAACCTCTAACCCCTAACCCCTAATTTTAAGTTAATATCAAACTTCATAACTTACATAATACTTATATAGAAAAAAAAGGATTCAAAGTATATAAATTTGAAACTGACGGGTTGCCTTATATCTCACAATCGATATAATGGATCCTCCTAGGTGTAACAATGCCACGTATGATGAATCTAAACGAATACAAAAATCATCTAATTTTAAGATCAAATTTCATGAGTGACATAATTTTCCTTTAAGATCAAACTTCATAACTTACATAATACTTGTATATAAAAAAAAGGATTCAAAGTATATAAATTTGAAACTGACGGGTTGCCTTATATCTCACATCGAGATATAATGGATCCTCCTAGGTGTAACAATGCCACGTATGATGAATCTAAACGAAATACCAAATTAAATATCGAATTAAAATAACATTTATTAAATACATAATTAGCTAATAACATTTATTAATAATGCCCTAAACCCTAAACCTTAAATCTTAAACTTTGAAACCCTAAAACCCTAAAGCCATAAACCTTAAAACCTTAAATCATAAACCCTAAAACCCTAAACACTAATTTTTAAACCTTAAAACCCTAAACCTTAAATACTAAATACTTAAACCCTTAACCCTTAAACCCCTAACCCTTAACCCTTAACCCCTAACCCTTAACCCCTAACCCCTAAAACCTAAACCCCTAACCCTTAACCTTAAACCCATAAACCCTAACCTCTAACCCTTAACCCTTAAACCTTAAACTTTAAACCTTAAACCCTAAACCATTAAACCTTTAAATCTTAAACCCTTAACCTCTAACCCCTAACCCCTAACCCCTAACCTCTAACCCCTAACCCCTAATTTTAAGTTAATATCAAACTTCATAACTTACATAATACTTGTATAGAAAAAAAAAAGATTCAAAGTATATTGGCTGGAAACCTGACGGGTTGCCTTATATCTCACAGTCAGATATAATGGATCCTCCCTAGGTGTAACAATGCCACGTATGATGAATCTAAACGAATACAAAAATTATCTAATTTTAAGATCAAATTTCATAACTTACATAATACTTATATAGAAAAAATAAGATTCAAAGTATATAGGCTGGAAACCTGACGGGTTGCCTTATATCTCACTGTTAGATATAATGGATCCTCCCTAGGTGTAACAATGCCACGTATGATGAATCTAAACGAAATACCAAATTAAATATCGAAATAAAATAACATTTATTAAATACATAATTAGCTAATAACATTTATTAACAATGCCCTAAACCTTAAATCCTAAACTTTGAAACCTTAAAACCCTAAAGTTATAAACCTTAAAACCCTAAATCATAAACCTTAAACCTTAAACTTTAAAACCCTACACGCTAATCCCTAAACCTTAAAACCTTAAACCTAAAATACTAAACCTTTAAACCCTTAAACCCTAAACTACTAGCCCTTAACCCTAAACCTTAAACACTTAACCCCTAACCCCTAACCCCTAAAACCTTAAACCCCTAACCCTTAACCTTAAACACATAACCCTTGACCCCTAACCCTTAACTTTTAACCCTTAAACCCTAAACCCTAAACCATTAAACCCTTAAATCTTAAATTCTTAACCCCTAACCCCTAACCCCTAACCTCTAACCCCTAACCCCTAATTTTAAGTTAATATCAAACTTCATAACTTACATAATACTTGTATAGAAAAGAAAAAGATTCAAAGTATATAGACTGGAAACCTGACGGGTTGTCTTATATCTCACAGTCAGATATAATGGATCCTCCCTAGGTGTAACAATGCCACGTATGATGAATCTAAACGAATACAAAAATTATCTAATTTTAAGATCAAATTTCATAACTTACATAATTTTCATTTAAGATCAAACTTCATAACTTACATAATACTTGTATATAAAAAAAAAGGATTCAAAGTATATAGGCTGGAAACCTGACGGGTTGCCTTATATCTCACTGTCAGATATAATGGATCCTCCCTAGGTGTAACAATGCCGCGTATGATGGATCTTAATGAATACATAACTTACCTAATTTTAAGATCAAATTTCATAACTTACATAATACTTGTATAGAAAAAATAAGATTCAAAGTATATAGGCTGGAAACCTGACGGGTTGCCTTATATCTCACTGTTAGATATAATGGATCCTCTCTAGGTGTAACAATGCCGCGTATGATGGATCTTAAAGAATACATAACTTACCTAATTTTAAGATCAAATTTCATAACTTACATAAGTTTACGATTATATTTCATAACTTACATAATACTTGTATAGAAAAAATAAGATTCAAAGTATATAGGCTGGAAACCTGACGGGTTGCCTTATATCTCATTGTTAGATATAATGGATCCTCCCTAGGTGTAACAATGCTGCGTATGATGGATCTTAAAGAATACATAACTTACTTAATTTTAAGATCAAATTTCATAGCATTATTTACATAAATTATTAATTAACAATTTAGTAGTATAATTTATTGTTAACTTTAGACTTCAACAACTCTGAAATGGATAGGAGTTGGATGAAATTGTCAAGGGTAAGCAACGGCTATCGAAATATAGTAGAAACTTTTCTGAATTTCGCATTTCAAAATGCAAGCCAAGAGAATATGATTCTTTGCCCGTGTAAGAAGTGTTGCAATATTAACTGGCATTATCGTGAAGTGGTCTACGAACATCTAGTTGTTGATGGCTTTGTTCGGGGGTACAAAATATGGTTTTTTCATGGAGAGTGTACATCTAGTGGAGCATCTTCATCGATGAATCTGGGGTATCCTCATAGTGCTTTCAATCAGAATATTAGTGACGATAACATGGAAAACATGTTGCGGGATGCTTTTAATATGCGCAGTAATGGTTTCGGGTCATTTCTACCAGACTTGGGTGCAACCGATGATCATAATTTTGGTGGAAATGCTTTCACCGAAGGGGAAAGAAGTGTACCAGATGAACATCCAAATGAAGAAGCGGCGAGGTTCTACACGTTACTTGGTGAAATGAATGAAGAACTGTATAAGGGATCAAAATTTTCCAAACTGTCATTCTGTATTCGTCTTTTTCACTTGAAATGTTTGGGGGGTGGACCGGAAACTCGTTGACAATGCTGTTAGAGTTTCTGCAAGAAATGTTCCCATTTGCAAAAATCCTTCAATCTTCCAAAGACATGAAGAAATTGATAAAGGATTTGGGCCTTGGATACAACAAAATTCACAGTTGCCCAAATGACTGCATGTTGTATTGGGGCGACCGCATAAACCAACAGTGCTATCATGTATGCGGCCAATCCCATTGGATTAATAGAAATACAGAGGACGGTAACGAGGATAAACACGGTACACAGTCAAAGAAGCAGCCAGTTAAGATTTTGCGGTATTTTCCCCTAATACCGAGGCTTCAACGGCTTTTCATGTCGTCGAAGACAGCCGAATCAATGACGTGGCACTCGTGATGGATGAACCGATGATGGGTTGTTAAGGAATCCTGCAGATTCTTTAGCTTGGAAATGTTTTGACTCCAAATTTCTAAGCTTTGCAAGCGATCCTCGAGTGTGAGGCTTGGGTTAGCATCCGATGGATTTAACCCTTACAACCTTATGAGCACAACGTCAAAGATTTGGCCCGTGGTGCTTGTTCCTACAATTTGCCTCCATGGGTTTGCATGAAACAATCTTCTTCTATCTTGTCTATGATTATACCCGAGAGAAAGGGCCGGGGAATGATATTGATGTCTATTTGCAGCCACTTGTTGACGAGTTAAAACAACTATAGGCTGGTGTTCAGACATTCGATGCAATGAGAAAAAAAAACTTTAATTTACGTGCGACATTAATGTAGACTATTAACGACTTTTCGGCTTATGCTAATTTATCTGGTTGGAGTACCAAGGGACGTTATGCATGTCCGTGTTGTCTTTGTCTGACATGTTCGCAATGGTTATATAATGGGAAGAAGTTTTTTACATGGGACATCGTCGGTGGTTACCGAAAAATCATACATTTAGATTTCGAGTGTGCTCGGTTTGATGGTCTTGAAGAGTTCAGATCGCTCCTTCGCAGAATCGATGGATCCAAATATTGTTAATGTTGAAAGATATGAATTTTATTTATGGAAGATGAATCAACCGCAAACCCGCATAAAAATAGAAGATCTAGGGATGAATCGATGATGAATCTGATGAAGAGGATGATCCTAATGAGGCGAACTTGTGGAAAAAAAGAAGTATTTTTTTCGAGTTGCCTTATTGGGAGCATCAAATTTTATGCCATAATCTTGATGTCATGCACATAGAGAAAAATGTCTGCGAGAACATCATTGGGACTATTTTGAATGTCGATGAAAATCAAAAGATAATCTTCGAGTCAACTTGATTTAGTCCATATGGAATTGACGTGAGCTTCATCTCCAGCACTTTCGAATATGAAATATCGGTTGCCGCCTACTATTTTTCAATGTCGAAGACGAAGAAAGAAGTGTTCAGACGGTGTTGAAGGATATAAAGGTCCCAGATGCGTATGCATCAAATATATCACGATGTGTGAGTCTTAAGAATCAAGATTATATGGCTTAAAATCGCATGACTATCACATATTGATGCAAGACTTCTTGCCGCTTGCTATGCGGTGTTGTATGTCGAAAAAGGTGACGGCTCCTGTAATTGAACTATCAAATATAATGAAAGGCATTTATGGTAAAGTTTTGAATGTTCAAGAACTTGAGAGACTATAAGATCGAGCCGCATTAACTTTATGCAATCTGGAGAAGATATTCCCGCCTTCCTTCTTCACTATCATGGTGCACTTGTTAATTCATCTCTCGCGTGAAGCACTTCTTGGTGGACCCGTTTTCTATCGATGGATGTATACCATTGAAAGGTCTTACTTTATTTGCAAAATATTCTTTCATTCAGCTAAATGCCTTTATTTGTAACTTTTGATAATGTTGTATATCTTGTTTAGGTTCCTTTCCAAATTGAAGTCATACTGCCGCAATAAGCGTTATCCGGAAGGATCAATTGCCGAGGTCTACTTGGCAGAGGAATGTATGACTTTCTGTTCGAGGTATTTGGAAGATGTTGAAACAAGAATGAAAAGACCAAGTAAAAATGCTGGGCTCACAGATCATAATTTGGCTGAAATTTATTTATTTCAAAGTTTCAGAGAACCGATAGGTAGAGTCGAAATTACAAAATTAGGCGATAGATCGTGGGTCCAAGCACATCGATCGTTCTTTTCATCACGATTCAATGGAACCATTTCGAAGACGTTCTACAATTTGATAAATACTCATCAATTATGATTTGTTTGTCTTCTAACAAAGTAAAACCTTTTTACCGTAGTGAGTACAAACAAATATTGAGAGCTCGTTCACGATCTCAAGATTAAATCGACGAAATTAATAAGTTGTTCGCAGAATCATTCCATGAATGGTTAAGCCAAATGGTATGCAATTTAAATTTTCATTGACAAGTAATAATATTTTCTCATAACATTCATAATTACTCGATTTACTTTCGACTCAATAGGTTTGGAGTCTGAATGAAGTAAATGACAACGTTAAATGGCTTTCACAAGGTCCAAATGAATAGTTAAAAGATATAGTGGCTTCCTCATCAACGGATCTGATTTCATACAAGGTATCGCGAGAGATTGAGAGAACCCAAAATTGTGGAATTGTTGTTAATTCTTCGATTACAAGTTATGCTAGTGCTAGGGACAATGAATCCGGTTGAGGGAATTTGTAATATTACGGACTTATTACTGACATCATTGAGTTGGATTATTACGGCAAATGCAAAATTTTCTTATTTCGAGGTGATTGGGCTGATGTGGATACGGCTCGCGGAATTAAAAACGATCAATATGGCTTTACAATGGTGAATTTCTCTCGATTAATTCACACCGGAGAACAACCGATGGACGAGCCGTATGTGTTTTCTTCTCAAGTTAAACAAGTTTTTACTCGGAAGATCCAATTGATGAGGGTTGGTACGTTGTACTTGAAACACCCTAGAGACTTCTTCGACATTGGCGGTGGAAGTAGAGATGACATAGTCGAAAGATCGAAACTTTGCCTTTTCCGAACAAGACTTAATCGAAAATATCCCTAGTACTAGTTAACAATTTCAATGGGTTCGTCGATGTGGACGAAGATATTTACTGAAATATGATGTAGTAAGATTTAACGATTTATTATTTATATGTAATATTATAATTTTCATGTTGGTCATGTTATATAATTTAACTATTTTAAATGTCCTATTATTGTTTTTATTTGTTACTAAAATTTTGAACTATTTTATGTGTATTGCGGAAAAATGCCTAGAAGATGATTACTGAGATTTAAATATTGTCCATGAAACTCCAAATCCGTAAGAAGCTAATAGTAGTGAACAAAAAGCAGGTTGTTGGATCTTCTACTCTGCGGACATATATGACGAGCACGGAGAATTTGAAAGTAATGTTATGTTTATTTTACGTGCATGTTGAATTTTATTATTGATTCATTTTTCAATTTTAATATAACAATATATCATTTTTCAAATGGGTGGTGGGACGCTTGCAGAGGTCGGGGACGTACATTACTTAAAGATTTATACGACTTAGAGCCTACCGATCGTGTTAAAGTAAGGAGAAACAATCATGGCCACTGTTGGATCTGAAGCTCATCGTTAGGAGGCTATTTAGGCATTTTAGCACAAAATGCCAATAAGTTGCCCATTAACTACAAATCATGGCATCACATGCCCGATGCCAACAAAAATCGAGCTCTCGAAAATATTAAGGTAATAAAACGTGAATGTAATTTATAATACTTTAATTTAATTTTCATTTATATTAACTTTTATACTTTTTTCTTTGAGGTAGATTTAATTTAGAGGTCTCGATGACTATGTTAAGAAGACATTGGGTAAAAATGGAGAGACAATAAAAACATGCTCAAAAAACAATATTTTAAGAAAGATATAAGCCTCGACGAAAAATTAAGAAATGTTCCACCGGGAATGTTGAGGTACCAATGGGAAGATCAAGTTAGATTTTGGAATTCAAAAAAGGAGAGGTATTACGTATTTCTAAAATCGTATAAATTATTTGGTTTATAGTATTTACTATATATATAATTCAAATTGCATTATGTAGGACCGTGAGCGAGTTGGAATAAGCAGAAATGTAAATGTAAATTCACGCATTACCGCGGAGTTCTAGAAGTTTTGCTTGTGTAGTCGACGCCGAGGTATTATAATTTATTAATTCATCAAATATTAATTACTTTATACTATTAAATTATATTTTTACGCTAAAATGTAGGAAACTTCGATTTGGTCAAAAAGTTAGACGCGTTCAATTTTTTGACATTACGATAGAAAGAAGGATGGATCTCCGATGACATTCGGCTACTGAAATTTTGGTATATTTACTTAATAAAATTTTATTTTTATAAATATTTCTACCGTTTAATTATAATAGTTTAATTCATCGTTTATAGTTTTAAATTTATAATGTTAAATTATGTTGCATTCTTTCTTATTTATATATTTCATTTCTAACTCTTTCATTGATTTATTAGGATAAACTAAAGGAGAAGAAGGCGAGTATGAAGCGGTACCGCTTGATCGATAGTTCTGTTAATCTTGAGGAGATTGATAACATAATTATTACGATGTTTTGGGTCCCGAAAAGTCTACGATCGCTTTGACCGATAGTTCGCTAATCTTTAGTATATTTTTAATAGAATTTTCACCGATGTTTTGGTCTTGAAAGGTATGGTCGGGTTCGATTTAAAGGATCTCGTGTTACCTCGACCCAATATTTTGGATCCGCCTCCAGAAGACATGCCTTCCGGAGTCAATCTCGTCTTTGAAGTTCGAGGCTACAAAACCGGATAGCTCGGATGCAAGAGAGCACGGTTGAGCAGAGGCAAGAAATTGTCGATGTTCAAAGAAAATATGAAGAACTCCACAATACTTAGAGCGGATGCGAAGCGGCAAGAATAAGGGAGGCAAAGAAGAAGAATAGAGAGCGGCGGCAATGCGAGGGAGGGCAGAGGCGAGATCGATGCTAGCAGAGCGAACAAAAATACGAAGAGCTCCAAAGACCAACTTGAAAGATATGATGCAGATGTTTGAAGAATGCAGAAACCGCCATCTTAGACATTTAGTTTCTCGTTGTAAGAAGTTTTGACATTATTACATTTAACATTATTGTTACAATATTTTCAGTTATCATTCATTTAATTTATTAAATTTCAAGTATCATTTAGAATTAATGTCTTGATTGTGATTTTTATGCTAAATTTGCTATTTTGCGTTGGAATTATATACTGTTATTGGTTGGTTTTAGTGCAAGAGGGGTATAATATTGAAAAAATTGTACTTTTTGAAATCTGTACAAATTAGCGGCGTTTGTACAAAAGCGCCGCTAAATGTCAAGAAATTTTATGCATTTTTGAAAAGCGCCGCTAAAGGCCCTGACTTTTAGCGGCGTTTTTTATAAGCGCCGCTAAAGGCCTTTGACTTTTAACGGCGTTTTGGAAAAAGCCCGCTAAAACCCTAACTTTTAAGGCGCTTTTGGAAAGCGCCGCTAAAAATCCCCGACATTTAGCGGCGTTTTTGGGAAAGCGCCGCTAAAGGCCCCGACTTTTAGCGGCGTTTTTGAAAAGTACCGCTAAAGACCGACTTTTAGCGGCGTTTTAAAAAGCACCGCTAAAGGCCATGGTCTTTAGCGGCTTTTCTCACAAACACTTCTAAAAGTCGGGTCTTTAGCGTTTTTGCTCATAAACGCGCAAAAATTTTCGACGGTTGTATTACGGCGTTTTTGTGGCGCTTGAAAAGCTCATAAAACTTTTTGTGGCGCTTATAAACGCGCTAAATGCCCAAAAACGCCGCTAAAAGTACATTTCTTTGTCAGTGGTTGTTTTCAATTTATGACGGTTAATAATGTAGCTTAATAATTGAGTATTATTATATATTTAATTTGATTTATTTATTTATAAATAAATCATTGCAATATATGTAAAACAATTTAAAATATAAAAATTTATTAATAGGTAAATAAAATTTATTAATATATGTAAAACAACTTTTAAGGAAAACATTTTCAAGAAATCATCAAACAATGTAAAATATTTTACATGATTCATTCAAACACCGAAAATATTTTCATAAATCATTTTCGAAAAAAGTAAATCATTTTCCAGAAATCATTTTTCGGAAAACATTTTTCAGGCAATCAAACAGACCTTAAAAAGGAGAAAAGACATATGGAGTGAATGTGAAAAAAAAAAAAGAAAGAAAGAGTTAATGGGAGGGAGAAAAAAGCGAGCGATAAGCAACCTGGAGACTGCATCGTCGCTAGGCAAAATAAAATATAAAAATAAACGGCTTGGAAAAAGAGAAATTTTAGGGTTTAATACAAACTATAATGATTTTTGAAATATATTGGAAATTTTAAAAAATATTACATTATTTAGTTTATTAATCATAATAATATATAGTAGATCAAATACAAACTCTTAAAACTAAAATCGAATATATTGATCTGTTTGTTTGGCGAAAAATATTTTCCGGAAAATGATTTGAAATGATTTACTTTTCTGGAAAATGATTTACCGTAAAATATTTTACAGTGTTTGGATGAATCTGTGTAAAATATTTTACATTGTTTGGCGATTTCAAAAATGTTTTCCTAAAAGTTGATTTTACATATATATTAATAAATTTATTTACATATTAACAATTTTTATATTTTAAAATGTTTTTACATATATTGCAATGATTTATTTATTATAAATAAATTAGATTAAATATATAATAATACTAAATTATTAAGTTACATTATTAACGTCATATTGAAAACAACCAAAGTCAAATAAATTATTTGTAATTGTGTTAAAAAATAAAAAAAAGATTGAATAATTATAAATTAGGCTCCGTTTGTTTGCCAGTAAAATATTTTTCGGAAAATGATTTCTGAAAAATGATTTACTTTTCTGGAAAATGATTTACTGAAAATATTTTCTGATGTTTGGATGAATCTGTGTAAAATATTTTTTGTTGTTTGGCGATTTCAAAAATATTTTCTGGAAAAGTTGTTTTACATATATTAATAAATTTTATATACATATTAATAAATTTTTATATTTTAAATTATTTTTACATATATTACAATGATTTATTTACAAATAAATCAAATTAAATATATAATAATACTCAATTATTAAGTTACAATATTACCCGTTATAAATTGAAAACAACTAAAGTCAAATAAATTATCCGTAATTGTGTTAAAAAACAAAGATTGAATAATTACAAATTAGCTTCCAAATCACAATTAATACTAGAAATTAATAATATTATCCAAATGCATAATTAGTAATACACCACATAATAACACCACACTCAAGTACAAAGATCAATTGATCCATCACTTCCACCACATAATTATTAATAATATTTGTTTGTCATTAAAATATGCTAAGCAATATACACCAAATCAAACAAAAGGAAACCCTGTTTGAAAAAGGTTTAACTTACTATGTTCCAACAATTCTACTAGTGTTTGCTTCATTTACTGTGTCATTAAAATATGCTAGGAATGCTTGTTAAAACCATTTCATTGTAAAAGCAACCAAAAAATGTACAAGGAAAACTCGAAAAAAAAATGAATCTTTCCTTTTATGCATTGCTATCAACCAAAACATTCGCTCCAATTCCTATCCTCAAAGTTGAAGGCCATTTACCTTCGATTGAACCTTTCTTCTACGCAATAAAATAAGAAATAAGAAAATTACACAATAAAATCGTTGACAAGAAAATTACACATATTCACCGGTTATACACCAAACATAGGAATATAAGTCGTGTTCGTTTCATTAGAACATGAAAAAATACGATGAAAAAAACCTTCCAAGAGATTCACAAACCTTTGGTGCATCATAGCCAAGATCGTGGTTATCCTGCTCCAACAACTTACCAACAATGACAGCCCCTCGACTCCGGCATTTGAAGCAATTGTGTATGCAGTGTATGCGCAATAAATTCAATTATGAGGAAGAGTGAAACTTCACACATCAAAATCACCACTTTTTGAAACAATATAGTGGAAGAGTCATCTAGACTTTCAACAATACATTAGGAATGTAATTTTCAATTTGAACCTATCGACATGTAGAAAAGAGTTACAAACCTTTAGAGCATTCGGATGATTTGAACACCAATCTTACGGTCAAAGTTGGTAGTAGGTAGCTTGTCCAACTCTTTCGATGCATATAAAAGTGCAACACCACCACCTAGATGGTAGAACTCCACAAGTATAGTTACACATATTCCAAGTTCTCTGAAACTTTAATGAAAACCAAAAAGAATTAAAAAAACCAAAAAACTTAAAGAATAAAAAGTTTCTTTTACAGCACGATGCCTTCTTCTCTTTGCCTTTGCGACATTTAATGCATCTGTAACTCTATCCTTCTTCTCTCAACTTCACTTCACTAGCTCTACCAATCTGAAATGTCCATTAAATTCTTTGTTAATTCCATAGAAAGGAACAACTATTGCATCTCAAAAAATAACAAGTTAAAAATGCCAATGTGATAAAGGGTAACTATACCTTTAAGACTGACCACACCACCGTAAAGTTTTGCCAATCTCTCTTGCAACTTCTCCTTATCATAATCAGAGGTGCTAGCACAAAGCTTGTTAAGAATGAGTGTAGCAAGTGCTTCACTCTCTACATCTTTAGCTACAATCGCAAGGGCCTTTGTCTCCGAACAAAAATAGCATAGAAGATGTTAATGTTACAAATCAAGTGTAGAAGTTATTTTAATATTTTCATGCCGCTTAGTGAGAAAAACAATTGTGATGAGTGATGATTAATCAAAATTAATTCACGAAATGTTAATAATGCATGATTTGCTCAAAATTTGCTTACCTTTAAAGCTAACTCTAATACTTTTACAACAGAGATTCAAGATTGATACTTTCTTCTCATGAATTAGGATAAGAGGATCATCTAATTCACCATAACACGTTGAATTGAATCGAAACCATAGCATGGTCTAGACTCAAGACTCGAGATTTTTCAGTTTAACCAAAGGAGAAATCGATTACTTACACATTTTGGTTTTAGTGTTGGTGATGAAATAAGGGATATGTAGCCCTGTCTAGCTTCATGCCCTCAACAACTTCCAACTCATTATATAATGTTTTACCATCTTGCAAAGGTTTAAAGCGCAGCATAACCCACATAAGACATCATATCGGTATAAAATGGTTCAAAATTATATGCCAAGCATGAGCAACAAATACTAGTAAAATTACAAGAAAAGGGAATATCCTCAAGCCGATATGATATGAAGGTCGATACCTCAATTGTTATCACCCTTCTTGCCAACTTTCTCCATGGCCTTTGCAATCAACTCACCAATTTCCTCTCTCCATTAGCCAAAATTGTTCCAACCTACAACAAAATATTTAAGTTGAAGACTTACTAGATTAAACTTTACTACCATTTTGGTTGATTGATGGAAAAAGTAGGCATTAGAAGCCAAATAAAACCTCGAGCAAAAGAATAATAAAAGATGATTCCCAAAATTTCGAGCAAACAAAAGGAACTATGTGCATGTGTTACTTTCTTTAGCACCAGTAAAAAAAATCAAGTAAAAGCAAAGTAAGTGAACCAATGAAATATTTTCTTCCACATTCTTGGCCATATGTAAGAAGCATCCAAATCCATCTCATAAATAAAGGATCAAATGATTAGAGAGAAATGGCACCTTGAGGTTTTGGACTTTGGAGGATCGGGATCAGAGGCCATTGGAAGTAGCACCGGAATTGAACTCTTGACGAGTGGGAGAAACAGTGGGAAGTGCAAGCCGAGGCGAAGAAGGTTTTGAAGTGAGGCAGGTGAGACGATGAGAGTGTACAGAAGGGAATGGAAAATGTCTTACAGATTCCAAATGGGTAAGATGTTTTCCAGAAACAAAGAAGAGAAGGAAAGAAGGGATGAAGGGAAGAAGGAGAACGTCTTATCGGATGAAGGGGAAAGCTGTGGAAAATGTCTTACGGAAAAAAAATTGGTAAGACATTTTCCGGAAACAAAGAAGAGATTTTACCCGTGTTTGTAAAATGATTTCCTTGAGGAATTCATTTTCCATCAAACAAACATCAGAAAATCTAGAAAATATTTTCCGGAAAATATTTTCCATCAATCAAACAGAGCCTAAATTACAATGTAAGCTTCTACTAGGTAGCCAATCGAGTGGATCCTTGGGAACATTTCCTTTCTATATTATGTCTTTAACTTCTCGGTTTATCGAGAAATAAAAAAAGGTATCAAACACC
This sequence comes from Gossypium rotundifolium, assembly GCA_025506655.1. NCBI lineage: Eukaryota > Viridiplantae > Streptophyta > Magnoliopsida > Malvales > Malvaceae > Gossypium > Gossypium rotundifolium. Next base: position 151,542,906 of record CP106728.1, read on the forward strand.
CACTTTTCACTTTTGATTATTATACTATCTTCACCATTATTTTGCTTCAAAATCAAGGCACATGCTTGAATGAAATCTATAAAACCCCTTAAGCTAGAACGGCCAAATTAAACCAAGAAAAAGGAATTGAGAATGCCAAGGTTGGCTAATGGCAACCTTCTCTTCCATGTCTCATTATGTTTACTTATCGTTAATTGTTTTGGTTTGTATGAATTTTTATCCATAATTTTCTTTTTCACTATTTTACAATGGAACCGTGATCTAGAAGCTTCCACCACCACCGATGATAAAGGACCGTTGGAAAATCTGCGAGAAATTCACCGAGCGTTAGATGACCTTGTGAGCGTGAACTCGCTCTTCACGCTGGCCGTCTTCGTGGGGTTATCAATGGCACGTCAAAGCGGCGTAGCCTCGAGAACCGCCTTGAATGCGACGCGGATGTGGGGAACGCGAGGCGGTGGTGGTGAACGAAGTGGTGTCGTTAAACTTGCTTCTTGTTGTCGAGCACGGTAGCCAAGGCACTTAAAATCCATGTCACCATTTGCCAAGAAGGGACTTCAAGAATACCCGTAACTGATCGTGAGATTCTCAATCTTGATGTTGTCGGTGTGGCGTCGATTTTCGGATGCATATTCCTTACGGTATCCATGGTGGATGTGATCCAAATCAAGGTGGGGAAGCTTTCTTGTAGGAGTGTCCATGCATGGAGGGCTACCGAGCAACGATTGCCATTGTGCTCCTTGCGCTTTCTATTTACGTCCCCTTTACACTACAAAAAAGGACTTTTAGCGTTTTTTAGGCTTTTAGCGGCGTTTTTAAGCGCCACTAATAGATCTTCTTGGCTTTGAAAACGCCACAAAAATGCCGCTAAATGTGGCGCCAAAAATTTAGCGGCGTTTTTTGAAAAAACGCCGAAACCATGACTTTTAGCGTTTTTTAAAAAACCGCTAAAACTTAACTTTAGTGGCGCTCCTCACAAACGCCGCTAAAGGTAGCTACTTTTAGCGGCTTATTTCTAAAACGCCGCTAAAACATGACTTTTAGCGCTTATTTCTAAACGCGCTAAAAACATGACTTTTAGCGGTAGCTTTTTTAAACGCTAAAAACATGACTTTTAATGGCGCTTTTTTAAAACGCCGCTAAAAACATGACTTTTAGCGGTAGCTTTTTTAAAACGCCGCTAAAACATGACTTTTAGCGGTAACTTTTTTAAACGCCGCTAAAACATGACTTTTAGCGGCGCTTTTTAAAACGCCGCTAAAAACATGACTTTAGCGCGCTTTTTTAAAACGCCGCTAAAAACATGACTTTTAGCGGCTTTTGCCCTCAAACGCCGCTAACTTGTACATATTTAAAATATTCAATTTATCCAATATCATACGCCTCCTGCACTAAAACCAACCAATGACAACAAATATAATATATAATTTCATCCCAAATAACAAATGTAGCATAAAAAATTGCACCAACTACATTAATTCTAAATGTTATTTTAAAAATAAATAAAAAATATATGATATCGTAGAAAATATCCTTACAAAAATGTTAAATGTAACAATATTAAAATCATCTTACAATAAGAACATAAATGTCTAAGATGGCGACGTCTGTGACTGTTGCAACATCTTCATCATAGCCTGAAGCTGTAGCTGAAGTTCTTCATACTTCCTGTTTTGCTCTGCCTCCCTTCCTGTTTTGTTCTTCATAATTATGATGACTGCAATATTCACTTCCGTCAAGAATGTTCAAAGAAAAGTAGCCAAGAAATAATCATTAACAATGATCATCATCATCATCATGTTCAAATATGCAATATTTCTTCTTTGTTTCTTAAATAAACGTATGGAACTCGCTTAGGTAAAAGGGTTCAAATGGAGAGGGTCTAAAGAGTCCATTTTTTATATAACTGAAGTGTTTTTTTTTTTAAATATTTTTTTCATTATAAATTTAGGGGAACATTAAGAGCACTGGAATCAAAATTTAATCTATAATATCAATAAATAACAAATTTTTGTTTAATTTATGAGTTTGTATTTGATATATTGACTATATATATTTTTACTATTTATAAAATTATACTATACTATTATAGGATATTTGTCAACCCATTAATCCTATTGGTATTGTATATGTTTAATCTTTAAATTTTCATACACACTTTCAATAAAGTGGGTATTGAGAAGATTGGTCATATATTGGTATAATGACATTTTAATCCTCTAGTTTTACAAAAATAAATGGCTAATTTATCCATTCATTTAATTTTCTTCTCTTTTAATCTTAAATTTGTATTGTTTATCAAATCACCCCAAAATAGATTATAAGTTAATTTTCTTTGGTGTGGCATACACGTAGGTTACCACGTGTATGTCACGTTAACAATTAAAAATTTTAAATTAAATTTTTAAATTTTTATACTTTTAAATAATTCTATTTTTAAAAATATTTTTAAATTTTTGAATTTTAATTTTTTAAAATTAATTAATTGTTGAAACCACGTGGATATCACGTCACAAAGTTAACAAAGTTAATTTTTCCAATCATTTTAAGATAATTTGACAAATAACGTAAATTTAAGGACTAAAAGTTTTTTAAAAATGAAGGATTAAATAATTTTTTAAAGTTAGAATGCTTAATTATACTTATTCCAATATAAATTTTGCAATCATTTTCATCTTCTCTCAATTTGATTTCTCCTTCATACCAAATAAAATCATCATACATGTGAATCGTTTTATTTAGAAAATAATAAAAATAATCATTCAATTATTTTTATTTTAATTTTGTTCACTTAATTATTTATTTTTTTATTTAATCATTTTATTTTTAAAATTAAATACTTTAATTACTCTCTCATTAGTTGGCATTAGATGAAACGGGCTCATTGGGCCTGTCTCATGGACTGAATATAATTATATGTGTTATGTAAACTTTTAACTAACACATTTGATTTATCAACCCAACAACCAATTTTTATTTCCAAAAATTTGTTTATTTAACTAACTAAAATTTAATTAATTTTTAAATTAAATTATTTTCTCAATCCAGTTCTAATTTCATTAAAGTCACGAAATTTTTATTGTACTAAAATTGATACAAAAATGTGATAACTAATTAATTTAACTTCACCTCAAACTTTAATTATTTAATTACAATCAATTAAATAATAATTCAAAGAAATTAAGTTAATTTAATCTCTAAGTTATCTCTTTACTCACAGCAAAAAAAAAAAAAGTTCACTGTAGATAATAATATGTTCTACCTATTTTTTTAAATTTATCATTTTCATTTATTTATCATATCAGTTCTAATGCAATCTATATAAGGTTATGTTGAACTAACGGAAAGACTTATTGAACACGTATAATTAAGGTTCAAATAATTTGTAATTAAATTTCAGCTAAATTTAAAAAACATGTCAATTTTTTTTTTAAATTAGGCCTTTAGGCCATTTTTAATTTTATTTAAGGAAATAGGCCGTTTTTAGAGTGTGTGTGTGAAAGTGCGTTCATCTGGGCGTGCTTTCTACGATTAGCGAAAGTGCCTAACTGGACGCACTTTCTCTTTAAGTTGCAAATGTTGACTTTTTTAATACAATCAATTTCTTTGGTTGAATGGTTAAATATTAATGGTTTTGTATTTGAATCTTAGATTCGATTTTTTTCCACTCACATTTATATTTTTGATTTTATGTTTTTTAAGCTTCTTCTTCTTCTTCTTCTTTTTGAATGAATGTTTTTAACATATTAGCTTCCTTAGATTTCATCATTGAGACCTAGGTTCAATTCCTTTTCTAAACACATTTGTAATTTTTATTTCATATTGTTTTGAATTTTTATTTTAATTAATAAATATAATTTTTTCAATTTTTTATTTTAATTCATCTTTTTAATTAATAAATTTTTATTCATAAAATCAAAAATTATTACAAATATGATTATTTTTAGAAAATATAATTTTATATGTGTAATATTTATTTTTCAATCCATATCAAGAGTGTAGTAAATATTTTTGTATGTGCATTTAAAATATTTCACATATAAAAATATTTGAAATATCATACTCACAAATCACAATGTCAATGAAAAAGCAAAGATATTTGAAATATTTTACATATTAAAATAATAATTATATTCAAATAATTATTTTATTTTCTAATATTAGAAATCACCATACCCACAATATCGTGGAGAAAATAAATATTTAACATATAAATATTATATATAAAGAAAAATATATCAAAATATTAGTTAATATTAGTTGATGTTTGCATTATATATAAAGGGTTATTAATTTCAAATATTTTTAATATAATGATATATGTAAAAAATATTTTTATTATATAATTACATATTTATTATTTGATTTTATGAATAAAAGAGTTATTAATTAAAAGGTAAATTGAAAATTGAAAAAATATTTATTAATTAAAAAATTAAAACAGTATGAAATAAAAATTACAAATGTGTTTAGAAAAGGAGAATTAAACCTAGGCTTCAAGTAGGGAAGAGTATTCGATCGAGTCGCGTCGAATCAAGTAAAAAAATTTTTGAGTTAGTCGAGTTGGCGAATCTTATTTTAACAACTAAACTCAATTTGAATTTTTTTCGAATCGAGTCAAAAAATTTCGAGTCAAGTTGAGTTGAGTTAATGAATACTATTATTTATACTCAATGTTACGTTTACATGCTGTAATGGCCTAAATTCAAGGTTATCGGAACAATGGTTTCATAACGATAAATCCGATTTAAAGAGAAATTTATTTTAATGTTTTGCATGAATATTTATATGATAGGAAAATCGTATTAAAATATCGATAGAAAATTTTACCGATTTAGTGGTTAGTTAGAAAAGGAATTATTGAAGGAATTGGGTAAAAACAAGGTATCGAGACCTTGATCTCATAAAATTGAGTAGGAAATATTTTTATAAGTATTTATAAAATATTAGTAATGTGGTATTAAAATTTCGTTAGAAAATTTTAACGTTTGAGTATGTAATTAAATGAAAAGGACTAAATTGTAACAAATATAAAATTATGAAAATAATTAAATAGTTTAAATGATAAAAGAAAGAGGGCTTAAAGGAAAATAGACCCAAGGTCTATTTGGGCTGGACAACAAGGGTATGAAATCAGCAAGAAAATAAGGAGAATTAAGGGCAAAATTGGAATATTGCAAAATTTACTTAATAAAGCTAGGACTAAAGTGGAATTATCTAGATTTCTCTTTATTTTCTGCATTCTCATCAGCAAAAACACCATAGAAGGGTTTCCTTAAGCTTTTTTTCATATTTTTACTGCAAGTAAGTTAATCCTTGCCTGTTTCTTGTAATTTTGTGTTTTAAGACTTTTACAACTAGGTCCTACTATTAAATTCATTAGTTTTTGATTTCATGGATGAGATTGAAAGTTACCATGGTTGAGTGCTGTAAGTTTATGATGAATTAGCATGAAATTTAAGTTTTAAATTGTTTATGAGATGATTTTATTAGGTAATTCCAATAGAAATTGATTTTAGGATCTAAATTGTGAAAATATTTGGAATTAAAGTCTATTACTGAAATTCTGATTTCCAAAGGTTATAAAGTAGTTTAAAGTGATAGAATAAAGTTTTAATTGAGAGAAATCAGCTCAATTGAGAAGTTAATTGAGCAGGGATGAAATTATCATTTATTGAAAGCTTAGGGGGAAATTGGTAATAAGCAGTTTGCACTAAAACAGTTTTGGACAGCAGCAGTAGACTAAGTTTGAAAAATCACCATAAATTTTAGAAATCGAATTAGAAGATGAACAAAATATGAAATTAAAGCTTATTGAGTCTAGTTTCTTATAGAAGAAACAGTGTAAGAAATAGATATGTAAATCATGAGATATATTAAATTTTGTGAGACAAGGTCAGAATGAATTCGGGTTCCCCTGTTTTAACTTTAGAAAATCATCAAAATTGGATAAAATAATTAGGGGCTTAAATTTATATATTTAGAATTCTTAATGAGTCTATTTTCAATAGAAATAAACGGGAACATCATCCGAATCCTTTATGAAGAGATAATTAATTTTTAGTGAAGAAGGGTCAGAACTGTCAAACAGCAGAACAGGGGTGAATTTAAATAATAAACTGTACTTATTGGCTAAACCAAAAATTCTGAAAATTTTATGGAAAGAATATATGCGAGTCTAGTTTCAGGAAAAATTAACGGATCCTAATTTGGAGTTCTGTAGCTCAAGATAAAAATAATTTAGTGACTATGACTCAAGTAGACAGTTTTGAATGAACTAAAAATAATAATAGAATTATTGAAAATGCTACATGTGAACATGAAATGTATTGAATTGATGATTGAATTTATTCATTTAGATCCGGAAAACTCAAATACGAAGCTAGATCGAGGAAAGGAAAAAGTCCCGGATTAGTAGATTTTATATACGAACTAGTATCGAGGTAAGTTCATGTAACTTGAATTATCTTCTTAAATGCTTGAAATGTATGTTATTGATGTGAATATAATTTGAATGTTCATTGTATGAAGATTGATGAAACATTGATATATTTGATAAAAGGGAAGAAGTCCGGTTGAATGAAAGGAAAATTCGATGGATCTCTCGAAAAGAATTGACGGTAAAAAGGATCTAGCCGGACGGGTGATCCTATCTTGATATAGCCCTCCAGAAGAATATATGGAAAATGGATTTAGCCGGACGGGTAATCCGAATTAGGGTCTCAATTTAGCTTTGGACTGGTAATTCGGATCAAGCTCATTAGAGTAATTGTCGTTGCGAGGATTTAGCACGATGGTAATCCCGACAATACTCTATGAGTTTACATTATGATTTTTAGCTTTGGGTAGTAATCCATTGTAAAGATGAGGTTCAGCGGAGTGTGCTCTCTGAAATGGAAATGTGCGCACATGAATATGAATTGATGGACTCGGATTGTACACTAAAAGTGTACTTCTAAAAATCCATCGAAATTCCTAGTAATTCAACGGTATATATATGGAAATATAACAAAGAAATGGAAATCATGGTATTGATGAGCTCATCAATCATGGTATATATTATTGATACATGGAAATTATTGAACTAACTTGAATGTTGAGCTTGTGTATGTTAGGGTAATAATGCATTGAATGGATATATGAATGTTTATTGCATTGTATTGAAAATGTTAGGTAAGTATAATTCTTGTTACATGGATTTACTAAGCACAAAGTGCTTACCTGCTTCCTTTTCCTTGTTTTGTAGTGTTAAGAGCTCGGAGGTCGGATTCGGTGGGAGATACATCACACTATCACCTCAAGATTTCGTATATAAAGAAACTTTATTTTGGAAATCAATGGCATGTATAAGCTAATAAAGTAATGTTAATATAAAATGAATGTAAGGTCAGCCATTGGTATGGCTAGCAAACATTGGCTTGGTATGTGTTGATGTTATCTTATAAATATGCATGAATGTATTTTGAAAATATGTTGAATTGGATTGGTTGATGTGGATTGGTCTCGGTTTAAAATTTGCAGGGAAGGTTAGATATTTATAAAAGGGCTATATAAAAAAAAAAATCGTAAACTCTAGTAATGCCTTGTACCCTATTCTGACAACGAATATGGGTAGGGAGTGTTACACATGCATCGATTATTTAACTAGTAGACGAAGTACAATATTATTTAATTACATAAACAATATAATGGTTTTGCCTTTTTAACTTGATAGGTAAATATTTATCAAAATGATATAGTTTTGCCTTTTCTTATTCGGATTTTCGGTAACTCAAATTGTGTAATTCATATTTGAGTTAAATCGAAAAATTTATTTTTTTATTCGAGTTGATTTGAATAACTTGATTAACTCAAATAACTCGAACTATTTAATTCTAAATTTGATTTTTTTTATCAAGTTTTTCAATCGAATCGAATTTTACTCACCCCTAATCTCAATGATGAAATCATTATTATTTAACTATTTAACTAAGAAAGCTTATATGTTAAACACAGTCATTAAAAAAGAAGAAGAAGAAGAATCATCTTAAAACAACATGAAATAAAAAATATAAATATGAGTGAGAGAGTAATTAAACTTGGGACTCAATGACAAAACTATTAATATTTAACCATTCAACCAAAGAAAGTAAAAAAAATTGCAACTTAAAGGAAAGCGTGCCCAACTGGATGCGTTTTCACTGTGCAGAAAAAGTACCTAATTAGATACGCTTTTACATTTTCTCTCCAAAAACAACTTATTTCCCTAAATAAAATTAAAAATATCAAAAGGTCTGGTTAAAAAAAAATTGACATATAAACCTTATTTACCCTTAAGTTCCAACTCTTCAATTATTAATTACAATGTTATTTAATTATTGAGTTAATCTACTAAAAACATCATGACTGAACTATCTCTATATATATCATTACAAAATAAACTTAACGTAAGTTTAGATGTATGATGCGTTTATCTATCGTTAATATAAAAATGATAATAACTTAAGATTAAATACTATAATAATACTATAATATCAAATAAATAAAAAAATAAATTAAATACACCCCACCTCCCGGTCCATCAAAACCCAACATTAATCAGCAGCCTCCAATTATTTTATAATATGAGCATCACTATAATCAAACGCATTATTTTATCTTCAGCTATGTACTATATCTTCATTCTATGAAAAATAAATTACTAACGCATAGTAATCGAACGGTTGACAATCCATCATCTTCAAATCGAGCCGGGCTTTAGTATTCCTTTTCGCCTTTCGGCTGCATCGGATCAGAGAATCAATCGCGACTTTCAAATTATCTTTGGATGTCTCTCGGATCAGAAGAAACTCTTCATTCAGTAAGTTTTTCCCTCTAAAATTTCAACGCTGCGATTCTTATTTATTTATAATCTTCACTTAAAATAACCCACCTAGATTGCCTCCAATAATTCACTCTAAACTTACTCTAACACACCCATCTCTTCTCGGAGTGAGGAAATACGCGGACTTGATAGGTAATTTTTACGGGTGATCTTTCTTTGAGGTTAAGAATTTTAGGGTTTTCTTGACAGAAACTATTGGGAAACAACTGCTTAATTTTGGAGTATTCGGGGTATGCAAAATTTAATGACGGTTTTTTTTCTTTTTCTTTTAAGGAAAATAAAATTGTAATTGTTGGTGTGATTTAGGAGTATCTGTCCAATGAATATAGTTAAGTTGGATTGTTCTGCCTAAATACCCAACCCAATCTGTTTTGTGAGTAGTTGGATGGTGGAAGGAAGGAAGAAAGCCCTGTAGAAAAATGAAGGAAAGGGTTTTGTATATGATTATGGTGATATTGATTTTGCAATGAAGATTGGCTAACTAATTTTATGGAATTTAGTTACCTATTGATGCTGCATTTTTTGTGCTCAGTTCTGGTTTTTATGAATATACCATTTTGGTAAAGGTATTGTTTGATGTCCCTATACGAGCTGCGTTTCATATTCTGTTATTCAGGTCCTCACTCAGTCCTCTAGACAAAGGAATAGATTGAATTCTACAGTTACCTCAGTTAATCATGTCTCTTTGTTGTTCCTGTTGCCAAGTCTTGGTTGAAGAACTGTCTGAATAATGGCATTCCAAATAACGGTATTGTTGTCGTCATCCTATACTTTTAATTTGACACTTTCATCTAAGGAATTGGGTTTTAAGCATCCTCCTTAGCTTAATCGGTTTATTTCCTTTTCTTAGTCATAGCTGAAACCAAAACAGTAGGATCTTGAGCATTTCCTTGTTTCTTTCTTTAATGTCCATCGGCAAGTTATATCTTTTGTATGTTTGTGTAAATTATCACTTTCACTTGATTCTAGAATTTTCTTGTTGAGTCCTTTTCATCTTTGGATTTGAACCCATTCCTACTAGTGGTCACTGAATTTAACGTGCATATCTTGTGGTTCATCTGACTACTTGAAAAGTTTTGAGAACTGTTTCTGACGTGGCATATGATTTGTTGCTAGCAAATTATTATAAAAATTATGATTTGCATAGCATGAAAAGGCACCATACTATTATTTTCCTTTCTAATTATATAAACTTGTCACTTTGCTTGATGTAATAAAGGAGGTTAGAAGGTCTGATTCTTTTCTTTTCCTTTATTGGTAACAGTGGGATTTGGACAAAGAAGGTGGGAAAGCAGACAGCTCAGTTGAACAAAAAACAGCTGAACCAGAAGGAAGCGAAATCTTAGAACCGTATGTGGGTATGGAATTTGAATCTGAAGATGATGCTAAGAAATTCTACATAGAGTATGCCAGACGGATAGGATTTGTGGTGCGAATTATGCAGCGTCGTCGTTCGGGGATTGATGGAAGAACACTTGCTCGTCGTCTAGGATGCAACAAACAGGGTTTCTCTCCTAATCATAAGGGCACACTAGGACAAGAGAAAAAGCCACGTCCTAGTGCACGAGAAGGTTGCAAGGCAACTATTTTGGTTAAGATGGAAAAGACTGGAAAATGGATTGTTACAAGATTTGAAAAGGAGCATAATCATCCCCTTATGATCACAGCCAATGGATTCAATACCACGGTGAGGTTCTATAAAGTTTTATATAAGAAAAATACTTCAAATTGTTTTATATTATATATTATATTAGTCTCTCATTCCCAATAAACTTGTCGCGTTTTGACTTTTAGTCATCATTTTTAGAACTTTGATTAAAAATATAGTTAAACTTTTAGTGATATTTAAATATAGTTAATTAAAATATTAAAAATAAGAAGTCAATGTTAAAAAAGTTTGACCCAAAAAGTCAATTATGACAACTTAATTTGGACTAAGGTAAAAGGAGTATATATATATATATATATATCAAATAGAGTTTAAATGTCTTGAACTTTGTTTTTGAATCTTATACTTGAGATCATTTACTCTTCCTTTATTTTTGTTGTTTTTAATTTCTTTGCGCATTAAGTAGAATGTTCCTATTTCTGGTTTTCATGTTTTTGGCTTGGTGCTAATTGTTTGGCATGGACAATTTCAGCTTTTTTTAGTAAATATTATATAGAGGGCAGATATTTTTAGATAATTTAAAATTGTAGAATATGCTGTGGGGTGGGTGAAATTTTCCCTCATTGAGATTAATGGCTGTGATTGAATTTTTTCGGTGACCAATTATTTTCTAGAATTGAACATAATTCCTGCGTAAAGTTTGTTTTATAATATATGAAGTATCAATGCTGCGGGCCCCATTGGTTAAAGCTGGGGATAGATGATAATTTTGGTGTTACAACTTCTGCTTTTGTTCCTTTGAATTGGTCATCACTGAAAATGCCCCTGGAAGCTTTCTAATTTATAGATGTGTATAAATGAAAATAAATTCTCCTATGTATTGGACTAGGATATTTGATGTCATGCAATACCCTGCTTGTTGTTGAACTAGCTTCAGGAAGAGTATAAGTGCGCTGAGTGTATCATTAACACGCTTTCTGCAGAGTCACATTATAAGCTTTCTTTGGGAACTTAGGTGCTCTTATCTGATATGGTGAAGGATGATTCCTTGATTGTAAAAGTAGGGACCTTTTCTTTTCTTCTCTTGTTAGCCGAATGTAATTATTTGCTAGTGATTGTTAAATATCTATATACTTGCATAACAGTATAACATTTTTCCGTTATCATTCACTGTTGCTGCTGGCAATGATTGGCTTTTTTTTGAGTTTTTAGGGTGATAAGGACAAGAAAATTGAAGAACTCACGATGGAGTTAGCGCATCAAGAGCAATTATGTTCAGCTTATCGAGAAAACTTGTTTGCGTTCATTAACAACATTGAGAAGCAAACAGAAGAACTATCTTCAAAGATTGAAGTTATAGTAGACAATGTTAGGAAACTCGAAGCTGAAAGGCAGAGATTTACGCACCGTAGCGCAGGTAGCCTTGGTATTTAACTTGACCAATTAATGCTATGATTAGATTTGTATATTTGGTTTCTTGGAAGCTTTTAATCATGTACAAAATTATTTAGGATCATTTTGTTATAGTCAAGATGCTTAACATTTGACATTGTGCAATGAAACTAAAAAGCATCTTGTTAGATGAAATGGGAGCTTCATGATTCTCTTGTGGATTGATTTTGCTAGTAAAAAGGTGGAAAATTAGAAATAGTTTTGTAATTTTGAACAATTTAGTTGTATGATTAGAAATTAGATACATTAATGTCAAACCAACATCTCTTAATATTTTTATGCGTACATATATGCGCACACACACACACACACACATATGTATATATATATATATATATATATATATATTAACAATTAACTTGAACTTAAGGCAGCAAAGCCACCACCTTTCATCATCTGCTGGAACTCCTTGAAGTTAACCCTACCATCTCCATCTGTATCCACTTTTGTTATCATATTCTTGCAATCCTCAATAGTTCTTCCCTGCTTCAACCCTAATGATGATAGAACCGACCTCAACTCCTCAAATGTGATGAATCCATCTCCGTTTTGATCGAAGACATTAAATGCTTCCATCATTTCTTCTTCTTCGTTCCTCTCATTCACCATCATTTGATACAATTCACCAAATTCATCGATATCTACAGAACCATCTCCGTTCACATCAATGTTATCAATGATTTGGTTTATTTCTTTATCGGAAATAAATATACTGAACTCCTCGAGTGAATCGCTAAGCTCTTTCTTTGTGATCTTTCCATCTCCATTCTTATCAAACATTTGGAACACCTTGCGAAGCTCAATTAGATCCATTTCTTTTATCAAACAAAACTAAACCCAAACCAAAATACACCACCTTAGAGCAAAAATGATAAGAGAAAGATGAAAATTGGACTATTGAGAGAGATGGGAAAGGTAATTAACAAGGAAAATCAATGGAGTAGTGTTGATTGTTGTTTACAATTGTGAAGAAAGAAGAGAGGGATATAAAGGATGCACACTAAAACAAGCCTAACGAAATCAGTTGTTAATAAATAACAAGGTGAGAGGTTTTCCTTTTGTGGATGTGAAAAGCTTTTTAAGTTATAAAAGTGATAGAATTGGGCTGAAATTACGCATATGTTCGGTCATTTTAGATTAGTTCAAGAATTGGACCATTACTAAATAGAGGCAAAAATGCTAAACACTTGGAGACTTGCCATCATGTCATTACCAACCAAGGTAACATGGAATGGATTGAGGTTCTACTTGCACATACCGTTTTCAATCACCTTACTTAAAATTCTATATACGTCATCAATTAAATTATTCGAGCATATTATAATCTTTTTTATTTAAAAATAAATGATAAAAATTACATACAATTGCATTTAAACCCACACCAATTAGATTGATAAAATCTTAAACTTACCACTTAACTAAAATTTCATTTTAATATATTTTTATGAATTTTTATTTTAATATACACAATTTATTATCACCATTAGTTGTCTATATTAATAATACCATTCATTAATTTGATATGATAACACCACAATTAATAATTATAACACATTTTCTGCCAGTTCTATTTAATTTAGAGATCAGAAAGCGGAAAAAGAAAAAGAGTAAATTGTTTCCAATATGATTTCCTGTTCTCACGCATTTAATTGAATTTGTAAAGGTAAGTTTAAATGAATCGTAAATTTATCTGTGATTAATTTAAAAATAACGGTAACAAAAAATTAAATATTTTAAAGACTGTAATCTAAACATACCAACTCAAAGGCGCATTCAAACTCACCTTAAATCCCATTCTTTCTAATGCTTTGGGTTTTCCCTGCATCATGTAAAGATCCATCTTTATATCACAATTCTTCTGCTGCTTCGTCCCATGCCTCTTCTCTTCTCCCCAATATTTTAATTTCAATTTGATTACTACCTTGTCTGGATGTTTCCGGGGTAATGTTTACAATCCATATTGATACGAGGAAAGAGCCCCAAATTATGGTACTTTGAACAACCCATCGTCATCCTTCCAACCCAAAATTTCTATAACCCCGTCAGATGTAGCTTAAAAACAATGATACTTCTAATCTAAATTAAAGATTCAAATCTAGAATCTATCAGAAAAACAAGTTGTTATGGTGTATATGAACTAAATCGTGCTCATCAAGGGTACTTGATTCTCATAATTTACACGCTATTATGTTACATGTTATGAACAATCACGCTTACCAGATCCCACTACTAGGCTTTTATAAATGAAAACGGCTGTTCATGTTTAAATAACGAAAGGGAAAAAGAGAGAGAAATGTATTCCAACCATGTGCCCAATAAGATCAGTTAAAAAGGGATCAATTGGGCGAGTAAGTCGGAAATCAAATGGAATTTGGTGATATAGCAAACGAAGAAATTGCCTCAAAACAAATTGGTCTTTACGACGGTTTTGGGACAGAGTGCGTTTGCATTGATTTTTTTCTCCATTTTTGAAAAAAATATAAAGGTGAATATACCAGTAGTAAAAGGGCCTGAAAAATCAGGGAAAATTTATCAGATTCAGGCGAGTGATACTGGCTGAGAATTTAGATATCGCAAGAAATTTCAATTATTTGATTGAGTGGGTTGCTTCCATCTACACCCAATCAAGAAGCTGACTTGCTTTATCATTCCTTCGATATGAAAACACGCACACACACAAACAAAACGGCAAAGGGCGGGACGCTACCGAGAACAGGATGAGAGATAAGGAGGTAGGATGCTATATATAAGGAATTGAAAAGTAGGGTTAGGGTTCAAAGTGGTCGGATTTTTTGAAATAACCAGAGGCCCAAATTTCCTGATTTAGGTTAGATTGAAAAGGCTGGCCCAAGTAAAATTGCCTTTTGCATTCATTTGGGCCACTACCAAATTTTGTTTCACTATATATTATTAATATTTTTTTCATTTGGCCCAAATTTACTAATTTAGTCATCGATGTTTACATTTTTCATTAACTTGGTTTTTTTTTTGAGTTAAATTTAATACTTAAATTTTCTAAAAAGAGTCAAATCGCTTTTTAATGAAAATGTTGACTAAAATATTAATTTTTAACATTGTTGGCGTGATAATTCCTATGACAATCCATATATGCATCATACTAACAAAACAGTATTTGTTTTAGATGCCACGTCAATAAATAATTCAAAATTTATAAAATACATCAAAATTAAAATTTAAAAAGCCAATTAAGTCTTGGCTTGATTGATATGAGCATTGTTGCCAATACAACAGGATGTGAGTTTGAGTGCGCTTCAGCACATTAGCCTCCTATTTATGAGTTGGGAAAGAATTATGGGTAATACTAAATATTATGTCAAAAAGAACAAATATGATCAAAACCTATAATGAGATTGTTCAAAAAAATTTTGATAATAAATTTTCAAAAATTAGCATAAATTACACGTAGAGTGTAATGCAAGCTGTCGTATTTAAAATTTTAACATTTTAATTAATTTTCTCATTTAAAAAAAAAACTTGATTTTGACTCTTCTTCAAAAGGATTGAGGACCAAATTTAGCTTAAAAAAGAATAAAAACTAAAATGTAAATATTAAGAGCTAAATTTGACATATTATAAGGTATGAAAAGTTTGTTGGGCTAAAAATTATATTTAGAGATGTATAAGTTATAGTTTTGAAATTATGCTTTTGAGCTATCAACGGTCTACCATTGGTCCCTCCATATATTAATATAAATGATTAATATACCATGAGAACATTAGCCATTTGCCACAGGAAATTCATGAGGTGAATATGTCATGCAACAAATGGTCTATATGACAAATAAAATTACTATTGAGATGACAAAAGCAAGGTTCTCATGTAGCATAAGTGGTTTTGAGCAATATGACTACGTAAAAGAGCTTTGTAGAAGCAAAGTGAGCATCAGCAGTACATACTTTTGCAGCTAAACAAGCAGGTGTATGCCATTTCGCAAATCAATTAAACATTCTCATTTCTTTTTAGTTTCTCAAAAATGCTAGAGGCACCGTCCAAAATCTTATAACCAAGCTAAACAAGCAGGTGTAATGCCATTTCGCAAACCAAACTAGTGCAAAGACACAAGTCCTCCTCCACTACACTCTCAGACACCTACATTGTTGAGTGAGCGACATCCAAGCCATTTTACCTGACAAAAAACATTTCCTTTTTCCTCCACCATTCTCATCTAGTAGAACATTAAACCATATCTTGGTCTTGGAGTTCACATGCTAGAATTGAAACAACATTAATAATTATGACCTTCATATCTATAATATAAAACATGTTGAGATCTACTTTGGGAAAAAATCTGGAGTATCTTGAGATATATACATTGAAAACCATCAAGTAAGCTGCGTACATAGAACCTAATGGAACTCAAAGGAGTTCCAATCAAATGCACCCCTAACCAGTTAAGAGTAAAAACGATTCCATTTTTACTGGGAAATAGTAATTCATATAAGTATTAGCAGTACAAATCCTGAATCATATTCTTCTCATCTTATTCTTTCATTTATCATAAGCCAAATCTTTCAACTTCAAACAATAACTGAAGAAAAAGCACTGACTGGTACAGAAAAACTAAAAGTTCCCAAACTCTCAAACCCTTTAGTGGAAATAAAATGCATCTAAAAGCTGGCCTTTAGCTTGGAATGCACAAGTCATTCAACTTATGGATATTTTAGCTGAACTTCTTTTGTTAGTAACCTATAATATTTCAAACCCATCATATATTTTAGCTCTGCTCTGTACTCTTGAGACATAAGCTAATCTTGAAGGGGATTATTGGAGATAAACTATTAGGTGAACTGTTTGAGGCAGTAGGTTTTCTCGTGTTACTAAGATATCCAATACCCCATCATGTGAAACGAAAATGCAATTTCTGACATGGTCATGGACTAGCCAGAGAAGCGTAAGCAGTCTGATGCTGTACTTATCCAATTTATTCCATGCATGGAGTCACCAAACAAAAACACTTCTTTTCTCATAAAAATTAGACCATGTTAAACCATATGTATAACCTATAATCATTTACAATTTAACTAGGCTCTGAGGAAGTAAGGTGATCAAACCTTTAGAAGTAATGAACCAAAAGTTTCCATCAAACATCTTTGTTACCTCAAATTAACAAAACCAAACACCCTTGAAAGGAACCATCATGCTGCTCTTTATTTACTAGAGCTCTAGAAAATCTATTGGTCTACCAAATCTTTAATACTTGAAGAATAATCTCATATTCATTTCAATCACAGTTTCCAGGAGTTTCCCTCAGTAAGGGGTGCTTATAGTGGCACCACCTCTAATCCTTCATTCAGTTTAACTAGTATCTCAGATAAAATTCTGAGATGGTTCAAACCAATCCAACTACCTAGGAACAAAGTACAGCTTCACCCAGGAAACAAGGTCAAGATAAGTAGATAAGTAGAAGGCTGCAACGTTTGTTCTCCAGTCAGGCAAAGGATAAAAAGGGAAGCATAATGCTTAAAGTTTCGTAATAGCTTCCTCTAAGACCGTCGCTGACATAATGTGGTGAACAAAACCCAGGATTCTTCGTTCTCATTACACCTAGTAGCATCAAGCTTTAACCATGAGAAAAATCCACTAAAACTAAATGCAATTTCCAAATAATATTTGAAACTTCTATATTACTTCCCTAGACTTTCCAGCAACTTGATAAACATAAGCATTGAAGAAAACCCAAAGATAACACCAAAATCCATAGAATAACTTGCATTTAAATTCGAAGGACCCAAATTACATGGGAAAAAATCCGTTTCTTTCAAAGTACCAAGATTATTATTACTCCCATAAAAACAAAAGAAATACATTAGAAAGCACCCTCACTTCCGTCTAGTTCTATATATATTTTTATGGAATATCCCACGGCTTAGGCTCGGGGACAGCGACAACCATACCTTGGAGCTGAGGCGTAAGCACAACCTGACACCCAAGCCTGGCATGCTTGTTCAAGATACGACCCCTCGAATTCCTTACCAACACATATTCCTCATCGTAGGTACGGGGTGGAAGCTTCTCGAGCCATTCCTGGGCGATGTTGACCTCGCATTCGGCAGAGCAAGCATCAATCTCCTCGAGCCGGTGAGACGCCGGATCGATCAGCCCGCTGTTAGTCAAGGCCCGAAGTAAGCTATGGCCGGCTAGGCCCACAACCTCACGCTTTTGGCCTTCTGGGTCGATGGCGAAGAGCTTGACGATCCTGTCGGCAACCTTCTTGGAGGAGGACAAGGTGGCGGAGGATCGGGTGAGGATGTGGCAGGATACAGGTGGGAGACGGTGGATTTGGGAAGTGAGCTTTTGGATTGTTGAAATCGCCATTTTGGGGGCAGAATGGAGATTGAGGGAAAGAAAGGTTCAGTTGATTGGGCTTTTTAGAGTTGTTCTTGTTTTCCAACAATTCGGTTTGGTTAATCGGAGCTTGTTCTTTGCAAGGGTAAATTACATACTTAGTCACTTATCTATAGTCTAAATTAAATTTTTAGCTATTATACTTTAAAAATTTACGATATAATCATTAATATTATTAATTTATTACAATTTTGTAATAACAAGTTGACATGACATATTATACGATCGTAAACGAAATTTTAAGTCAAATTCGATAATTACTCTCAATGCTTGTTCTTTTTAACAATTTAATTCCTTTTTTTTCTTTAACTTTTTACTTTTTCTTCTTTTCTTTTCTCTCTCTCCTTTCAAAAACATTAGCCATTATGGATGACGAGGAAGATTGCATTGTATCAAAACCTAATTATCTCATGGATAAACCATAACACACTATCTCAATTGATGATGCATTACCATTTGCCCTTACCAACTTCCTTTCTTCATCTTATATGGAGCTAGAGATGAATACTCAACCTCTAATATTCGGTATAATGAAAAGTTATCTCTTTTTTTTTTTGAAAATTTAATTAGTTGAAAAGTTATTCTAATATTTGGTATGCCAAGTTTTGTTTACTTTCCTTGAAATAAAATTTTCTCTTGGGGTTATTTTCCCACGAATACGACAATGTGATTTCCATAATAAAATATGGGAAAGTTACTTTCTTATGTAAGTGGAAAGAAGAAGAAGAAGAAGAAGAAGAAGAAGAAGAAGAAGATATTGTCTCCTTCCTCACACTTGATATTCTCTATTACTTGAACAGATTCTTTACAATTAAGTGCTTTTTCTTAATTTTATTTTTATATGGATATTTATTTATCTATATAGTATACCCTTTGCATATTATTTTTATTTTCTATCCTTTTCTCTCTTTGATTTTGGTATATTAATTGAAATTCAATTTTATTATAGTTTTTATGAATATTTACAACTAAAAGGAAAAAAAAGAAAAAAAGAGTAAGGTTTAGGCTTAACTCACTTATTTTATCATAACATTTTGTATGATTTACCTTTAAATTATTTATATTGCTTAGAGTAATACTTAGAATCAACTTTTTATTATATTTTTATGGGTTAACCTTTAGTTAAAATAAAACATGATTTTAAGTATTTTTAAATTTATACTTAATTTTATATATGAATTATTATATTTAGAAATATATATGTATGACAAATTTGAAACAACTTTGCTTTCAATTAAAATTATAAATTAAAATAATTTTAAAATTGTCAATTAAAATTTATTATTAAATATTTAATCTAAATATTCGTGAGGATAAAGTTTATTATAAAAATTAAATAGATGAATATTATCTTTTATTTAATTAATAAGGGTAAATTTATAAATTATAATTACATCCTTAAAAAGAATTTAGTAAACTAAACGTTTTAATTAATACTTTTGAAATATAACAAACTTGTAAAGCGACATTTCGATTAATCACATTCTATTAAAAATATAATTGGAAAGTTCTAGAGGTGTTCATGGGCAGGCGACCAGTCCGAAGGTCCAATTTGGGAGGGTTTGGGTAAAAATATAAGCCCGAAAAATGGGTTTGGACAAAAAATATAGCCGTTTTAAAATGAACCGGCCTCGGGTAGTATTTGTTGGCCCAGCTTAGCCTGGCCCAAATTCACTAAATGACAAAAAAATGCTATTTTTATTTTATTTTGAATGTTATTTTCTTGTTGTTTTCTCCTATTTTTCTACCATATTACTATTATGTTGCTACTATTTTGTTGTTATTGATTGAATATTGTATAAAACTTATTTTATTGTTAATTTTGTTATTATTTTAAAGGCATTTGTTAATTTTATTATTATTTTAGAGATATTTGCTTGTTAAGTTACATCTATTTTAGTGTTATATAAGTCTACATATTTTTTTAAAATTTATTTTCAATTTGTTGGGATTTATTTATTTAATTTTTTTAGTATTTTGATGTATTATATATATTTAAAATTATATAAAATAATATAAAAATTAATCTGGTAGTAGGACAGAGTTTTAACATTTTATATAGGTAGGGCTTGAAAAAATTTAGGCCGTTTTTGGGCCGGCAGACTGAGCTCGATGAATAGGCCTAAATTTTTAGTTAAGCCCGACCCGAACCCGACCCGGCCCGACCCATGAACACCTCTAGAAAGTACCAAATACTACGTAAAAACTCGTGAATCTTCACATGAAGAATATTACGGTAGTATTGATAAAAATGAGTCATCGGAATCTCATTTAGGAGTAACATCTCAAGCTTTCTATCTTGACGCAAGAGATGGAAAGGATTCAACAACATCAGTTACCTCCGACTATTTTTTAGAGACGATAGGGAAGGCAATGTGCTCTTTGAATGAGGATGATACTCCAGCCAAACATGAACACCAGATAGCAAGAGGGTGTTACGTACCAGTTTGCAGCCATGAACATGAGCTCCCATGCAGAATAAAACGACAAGCATTGATGGCGTTTAGTACTATTAATTAGACGCTGCGTTTTAGCATGTAGTGTTAAACGATGCGTTTAACTTTGTTAGTAGTTATGGACTTTTATAAAAGAACTGTACACGAGCCAAACGGTTGGGAAGTTTTTGAATTGAAATTCTGTTTTCTTCTCCTTTTCTTCTTTCTCTCCACTCTCCTTCTTCTTCTCTGTTGAATTTTTCTTAATTTGTAGATCTGACCACAACAAATGTATCAGAGCCTTTCGATGAATGTCCGCGTTTTGATGGCGAGAACTTTTGGGGTTGGTGGTCAAAATTAGAGCAGTATTTTGAAGCTGCGAAAATTAGTGAGCATGCAAGGGTGCGGGTGGTTATGCTGCATTTGGAAGGGAAAGCTTTGAATTGGCACCATTTCTTTGTTCATAGATTCGGAGGGTTACATCATCTGTCTTGGGAGTTATATGCTAAGGGACTGAAGGATCGTTTTGGATCTGATTCATTCTTGGATCCGATGACTGAATTGGTAACTCTTAAGCAGCAGGGTACGGTGGATCAGTTTCATGATAGATTTTTAAGCTTGCTCAACCAGTTGAGTTTGCCAGAGTCTTATGCTTTAAGCATTTTCATAAGTAACTTGAAACCTAAAATTGGACAGTACCTTCGTTTGTTCACTCCTAAATCATTGGTGGAGGGTTACAAATTAGCTCGGCAGGTTGAGAATATTGTATGTGGGCCTATGAAAACCGGATCGGTGGGTGGTAATGTGGCTTCAAGGTTTTTGTTTCTGAATCCGAGAATATCGCAAAGTGTAGGACAATCTATACCTATAGGGGGCAAAGTGCAGAGTGAAATGGGATCAGGAGCTCCCTCAAAGTCGTTATCACAAACAGAGCTGGAGGATAGACGGAAAAAGGGCCTTTGTTTTTGGTGTGGGTCCAAATACTCTCCTGGTCATAAATGTTCCAAATCCCAAGTGTTCCAGTTAATTGTCGAGCCTACTTGGGACCCAGGTTCTGAGTTGAAGAATTCTATTATTGATGAATTGCAAGATTATTCTGAGCAGCTCGAGTTGGCGGAGTAGTCACCTGGTAGTCCGATTTTGTCTTTACATGCTCTCCAAAGTCTACAAGGTCACCATACCATGCGATTTTCGGCTCTTATTGATAATACAGAAGTAGTGGTGTTGGTTGATTCTGGCAGTACACACAATTTTTTGGATTATAAAATGGCCAAAAGATTGAAGCTACCAATTGAGCCTTGTTGTCCCTTGAAGGTTATGGTGGCAAATGGTGTTGAGTCGCCTCTCGAGGGGTGTTGTGCTGGTCGTTCCTTGGGAACACGAGGTTATCGTTTCTCTATTGATTTTTATTGTTGGGTGTTAAGGATTTGATGTAGTACTTGGAATACAATGGTTGTTGTCATTAGGACAAATTGCGTGGAATTTTTCAAACTTGACTATGCAATTTCAGTATGGTGGTCAACAATGTACTCTACATGGGATAACGCCTGGTCATAATTCAGTATGGGTGTTAAGGGACTGGACATTTTTCTATGCTCTTGGCTTCGAGTGAATAGACTAAGGTCACATTGCCGCAAGTTCAGTTGGCAGATGATTTGCGTGTACTGTTGGACGAGTTTGAAGATGTATTTCACACTCCTTCTGGCTTTCCCCCACAGAGATTACAGAACTATAAAATTCCATTGTTGGATGAATCCAAGGTTGTTAAGGTACGTCCCTATCGATACCCAACGGTCCAAAAGGCAGAGATCGAGAAGCTTGTGCATGAAATGTTGCAGGCTGGAATCATTCGCGATAGTAACAGCCCGTTCGCTTCTCCCGTTGTTATGGTAAAGAAGAAGGATGGGAGTTGGAGACTCTGTGTTGATTACCGGCAGCTTAACCAACTGACCATTAAGGATAGGTTCCCAATTTCGATCATTGAAGAATTGTTGGATGAACTCGGACAGGTACAATTCTTTTTCAAGCTGGATTTACGTTCGGGGTATCACCAAATCTGAATGTGTGAGCAGGATGTGTATAAAACAGCGTTCAAAACTCACGACGGACATTATGAATTCTTGGTCATGCCATTCGGCTTGACCAATGCTCCTTCAAGTTTTCAATCCTTAATGGATGCTATTTTTCGACCATTTCTGCGACGATCAGTTCTCGTTTTTTTTTATGATATATTGGTCTTCTCTCAAGAGTGGTCGGATCACTTGCTTCATCTACGAGAAGTTCTCCAAGTCCTACGGTCCAATCAATTATATGCTAAACACTCGAAGTGCATATTTGGGGCTACTCAAATTGAATATTTGAGGCATGTTATTGCCCATGGGGTCGTTAGCATGGATCATTCTAAAGTCAAAGCGGTTGTGGATTGGTCTTCCCTTAAATCGGTGAGGGAGTTGCGTGGATTTCTAGAGCTCTCTGGCTATTACAGATGCTTCATAAAAAATTACAGGATTGTGGCAAAGTCCTTAACAACGTTATTAAAGAAGGAGGTTCGCTGGTAGTGTACACCTGTGGAACAACATGCCTTTGATACTCTTAAAAATACTATCTGCCAAGCACATGTCCTTGTATTGCCCAACTTTCAAGAGCCATTCTGTGTGGAAACTGATGCTAGTGGTTCTGGGGTGGGTGCCTTTTGCAACAAAAGGGTCGGTCAGTAGCCTATTTTAACAAAGCATTGGGTGTTAAGTACCAGGCTCTCTCCATTTATGACAAGAAAATGCTAGCGGTGTTGCTCGCGATTAAGAAATGGCATTCCTATCTTGTGGGTCGGTATTTTTTATTAAGACTGACCACCAAAGTCTTAAGTTCTGTCCAGACGACAGCGATCCGCCATATCAGCAAAAATAGGTTGCAAAGATGCTGGGGTATGACTATTCGATTGTTTATCACAAAAGAACCCAAAATGTCGTGGCCGATGCATTGTCCAGACGTACAACCGAGCTCGATCTTCAGTTACTTCAATATTGTGCGAGTGTCGACACTCCTTGATCTGAGATATGGGGCCACATTCTTACTTCTTATGCTGATGAAACAAAACTTTCTCAGCTATGCAAGGATGTTCAAGAGCATCCTCAATTGCATTCCAAGTATTCGTGGCACGGTACCTTCCTCCGGCGTCGGGGTAAGATCGTGGTAGGCAAGGATATTGCACTTCGTAAACAAGTCTTCTCTCTTTTTCATGAGAGCGCTTTGGGTGCTCATTCAGGTATTCATGCCAGGCGTCATCGTATTTCTACTCTATTGTATTGGAAGGGCCTTTCATCCAATGTCAAACGTTGGGTGCGAGAATGCGTCATATGTCAGCGATGTAAAACTGATAACTCGGCTTCTCCCGGATTGTTGCAACCTCTACCTATTTCGGAACGAGCGTGAGCTGTCATTAGTATGAATTTTATTGAAGGCCTTCCACCCTCTAATGGAAAATCCATGATCCTGGTGGTGATTGATAGGTTGACCAAATATGGTCATTTCCTTCCCTTGCACCATCCTTATACTGCTTCTCTGGTAGCCCAAGAATTCCTTTACCATGTTTATAAGTTGCATGGTGCTCCTGAAGCCATAGTTTCAGACAGAGATAAAGTTTTCTTGAGTAATTTTTGGCAAGATCTCTTTCGGCATTTGGGAGTCAAGTTGAGGATGTCCACCGCCTACCATCCTCAAACCGATGGGCAAATAGAGATCTTAAACAAATGTTTGGAAACGTACTTGCGCTGAATGACCGGTGAGACACCATCAGCTTGGTTTTCTTGGTTGCCTTTGGCGGAATGGTGGTATAATACCACTTACCATTTTTCCATTCGATGCACCCCTTATGAAGCCCTTTATGGCCAGGACCCTCCTTTGCATTTTTCGTATCTCGTTGGTGCTTCCTCCGTCGCTTCGATTGATCGCTCTCTTCAACACCGTGAGGCGATGTAACGACTGTTGAAATTTCACCTCTCCCGAGCTCAAGATCGTATGAAGCAAATGGCTGACCGTCGTCGTTCTGAGCGCTCATTCCAGGTCGGCAATTTAGTTTACCTCAAACTCCAACCATATCGCCAGCATTCTCTTCGACACTTCAAGAATCAGAAATTGTCGCCACGATACTTTGGTCCGTTCGATCGTGGCTCGTATGGGAACCTGTTGCTTCTGATTGCGATTACAGAGTCCGCTCGAATTCATTCAACTTTTCATGTCTCAGAATGGCGAAAAAACATGTGGGTTCGGTGTGCATGCTTCTACGTTACCTCCATAGTTCGATTGAACTCTTCTTAAAACCCCAGTTCGTATTCTCGATCGTCGTATGGTCAAGCAGGGCAATCATGCCGGTGTCGAGATCTTGGTAGAATGGGCAGATACTTTTCCGGAGGATTCGACTTGGGAGAACTTGGATTCCCTGCAGAGACGGTTCCCTACTTTTGATCCTTGAGGACAAGGATCCTTTTGAGGACCAGGGTATTTGTTACGTACCAGTTTGCAGCCATGAACGTGAGCTCCCATGCAGAATAAAACGACAAGCATTGATGGCGTTTAGTACTATTAATTAGACGCTGCGTTTTAGTATGTAGTGTTAAACGATGCGTTTAACTTTGTTAGTAGTTATGGACTTTTATAAAGGAACTGTACATGAGCCAAACGGTTAGAAAGTTTTTGAATTGAAATTGCTTTTTCTCCTTTTCTTCTTTCTCTCGACTCTCCTTCTTCTTCTCGTTGAATTTTTCTTAATTTGTAGATCGACCACAGAGAGGCATGGGAATTAGGGAATTAGCAACACAACAAGAAAAGAATGGGTTCTTGATAAAATGGATTTTTTATTAAATTATTTTAGTAATATAATTTGTGCAAATTGAAAATTATTGATTTTATGATATGAGTTGTTGATTTTCATTTTTTATTTAAAATATAAAAATAATAAATGGGTTATAATCGAGTTGAGTTGAATCCGAGTACTACTAAATTCAAGCTCAAGTTTAATTAAATATTTGTTTTAAATTCGAGTTTGGCTCGAGATATAATTAAGCTACGTGCTTGATTAATATTGTTTACCAATTTTATACTCAAGCCCAAACTTAAGGCAATAATTAACCTTAGTGTTAATAATTTATTTATAGCAATAAAATAATCTAATAATATAAAAAAAAAACTTTATAAAATTCGCAATCAGTTTGAGTCAAGTATTATTAAGCCCGAATTCGGCTCAAGCAATAACTCAAGCCCAATTTGATAATTACCGAACCGATTTAAATTATTTTGAGTTAAACTCAAATAACTTGCGAACATCTATATCTCATTTATACCCTACAAATAATACGTAAAAAGCGTTAAGAAATAAATTAATTAGCAAATAAGTCATTACTGAAAATTGATTCTAACTTACATAAATAAAATGCAGTACAGATGTTGAATAAATTAATCACTGTAGTTCATAAAAAATAATGATTGTTTTCTTAAACACACCTACTATTATTCTTAAGCATTTGATGTGAAATAGGAATGGGGACTGACTTGAGCATGATTAGAATTGAGTGAAGGACCTAAAGTATACGAAAACAGATTTTCAGGGGTCAATGAGGTAAAATATGTTATGAGCAAAGAGTAAACAGAATATGGATCAAATATAGAGGTAAATATTCCGTACTTGGTTAAAGCATTTTCTTCTAAAAGCAAGAGTAAAACAGAAATATGATTTAGAATATGAAACTCGGATAAAACTCTTGGCATTTAAATTCAAAGTGCCATTGAAGAAATTAAAGCTTCTTAGCAAGAAATGAATCAGATGCATAGCTGAAAATCCAAGCAAAGAAGATTTCTTTCACTTTCCTTATGTATAGCGTTTTCACACGGGATTCATTCCTTTTCTTTAATACCAAAAAGATAAAAAATCCTCCTGATCATGAACTAATTTTATTTAAAAGAAAAAAAACATGGATTATCATCATCATCACCACCACCTATGTTACAAGATGCAAGAATGTTTCAATGCTATCCAAAACAAGATTTCTGATTGTAATTCGCTGCAGGATCGCCATGGAAGCCGATACCTTATCAACGGAAAAGTTGTGATTGAACATAGCCCTGGATTATCAGGTCCTGGAAAATCAGCAACTGTTCAGGTTTATAGTTCAACAGTAATCGACCCAAGTAAGTTCTTGTTTAGCTGGCCATTATTTAATTAGCTCGTCGTTTGATATGATGTTCGACCTTTAATGTCTCCTTCTTCAATGCCTTCAAAAGATACCAGGAAAGGGAAGTTGAGCGGGAAAGCATGCCTCAAGAAGGGAAAGAGCAGTAAAAAAGACGGCACAAAAAGCACCGTTTATAAGATCAAGTTACACGTAGAGCCTGGATTTGGAAATCCAGGAGCTTTCCTTATAGAAAACAATCACAAGAATAGATTCTTCCTTCAATCTGCAACTCTTGTAACTCCAGAAAACATGGTCATTCACTTTGATTGCCGATCTTGGGTGTATCCAATCAAAGACACTAACACCAGTCGGCTTTTCTTTTCCAACACAGTAAGTTAGTTTTATACAAATTTGGTCCCCTTTTTTGTAGTTGCATTTCTATAATTTCTGTCATTGCAGTGTTATCTTCCGAGCAAAACCCCAGCTTGTCTAGTGGAATTGAGAAAGGAAGAGCTTGAAAGCTTGAGAGGTGATGGAACTGGGGAAAGGAAAGAATGGGATCGAATCTATGATTATGATCTGTATGATGATCTTGGAAATCCTGAAAAGGTCCAGATCATGTTAGACCTGTCTTGGTGGTTCCGTTCACGTCCGTATCCTCGCAGGGGAAGAACCGGCCGCCCTGCTACCAAAAATGGTAATATGAAAGCATCTATATTAATATATATGTGAATGTGTGTGTGTTTGTTCTCACTTTTGTTTCTGATCATTGGCAAGGCACGATTAACTTGGACACTTATGTTCCACCGGATGAGCGATGCAGTCCCAAGAAACTATCTGAGTTCATTGCAAATGCAATCCAAGCCACGGCTCATTTCCATCTACCTGAGGCGAAATCCTTGCCTCGTGATTCCAGTAGTTTTGAGTCATTTGGTGACATACGGGACCTGTATTCCAACAACAGACGCCAAGCGATGAGGGGAACATCGGTGACAGAGAAAGTGAAAAAGTTTGTACCAGCTCAGCTTTTCAAAGATGTCACCCACGTGATTGAAGAAGTTGACATAAAATTCCCACTGCCTCAAATCATAAGAGGTGATATCATACGTCATAACAACAACAATCTGCCATTTCCACGCATAGAATATGCATTGCTATGTGCTTAATTTTCTTTTAATGCTTTGTATCCTTCAGCTAATCAATTCGCATGGAAGCTAGATGAGGAATTCGGACGACAAATGCTTGCTGGGACGAATCCTACTAGAATTCATTGCTTGAGGGTCGCTCCACTTATTTGACTTGGTTCTAAATACTATTAGCTTAAAAACGTTTCAATTTTACATCATATTATCATCATACAATTCATTTTACTTGGTTTACGCATCGGATTGGTAATAATCCAGGAATTCCCACCTCGAGGAACACTAACGGAAAGCTACATAGAGCAGTCAGACATTGAGCACAACCTTGATGGTTTGAGTTTCGAACAGGTAACTTAACTACCTTAATTATGGCTTCTAGTGTTTGTGAATTGACTTTCAGCACATTATATTACAGGCAATGAAACAATGGAGGATTTATGTCCTGGACCACCATGATTATCTGTTGCCATTTTTAAGAAAAATGTACTCGGACGGTGTCTGCCCTTGTGCATCCCGAACATTGCTATTTTTACGAAATGATGCCACCTTGAAGCCATTGGCCATAGAGCTGAGCTATCCCGGTTCCTCCAACAACGTCGTCGGGATGAAAACCATGGTGTTCTTTCCTGAAAAAGAAGACATCCCTCAAGCACTGTGGCAGTTGGCCAAGGCTCATGTTGCAGCTAATGACTCGGCATACCATCAACTCATCAGCCATTGGTTATGAGCCATAACTTTTATCTCAAAAGTCAAAATCCTCTTGTGTGTATCCATAATTAGGACTGACTCAGAATAGTTTAAACACCTCTTTTTCCAGGTTGCATACTCATGCAGTTGTGGAGCCGTTCATCATTGCCACCAGGAGGCAGCTGAGCGTGATGCATCCAATTCACCGGTTGTTGGATCCTCATTTCAAAGACACCATGCACATAAACGCACTAGCTCGGATCGTTCTGATAAACGCCGGAGGAATCCTTGAGAAGACACTCTTCACGGGCAAATTCTCCATGGAATTGTCATCTGAACTTTACAAACAATGGAGATTCGATGAACAAGCTCTCTCTTCCGATCTAATCAAAAGGTACATATAATGATGTGCTAAAACAATCTGCAAAAATATAATTAATGCTAAAAACCATGCCATTTCACAGGTGTATGGCCCTGGAAGAGTCAGAAAACCCCAGAGGAGCTCATATGCTCTTCCAAGATTATCCTTACGGTCTAGACGGTCTTGATATATGGTTAGCCATCCAAACATGGGTGGGAGATTTTTGCGACATCTTCTATGAAGACGATGCTTCAGTCAAATCCGATACCGAAATACAAGCATGGTGGTCGGAAATTCGAAACGTCGGCCACGGCGACAAACGCAAGGAGAAATGGTGGTGTCAAATGACCACAAAGGCAGACCTTAAACGCACTTTAACAACACTCATATGGATCGCATCGAGATGAATACTCAACCTCTAATATTCGTTATAATGAAAAGTTATCTCTTTTTTTTTTGAAAATTTAATTAGTTTAAAAGTTATTCTAATATTTGGCATGCCAAGTTTTGTTTACTTTTCTTGAAATATAATTTTCTCTTGGGGTTACTTTCCCACGATACGACAATGTGATTTCCATAATAAAATATGGGAAAGTTACTTTCCTATGTAAGTGGAAATTTTAAAAATGTTAAAGACAAAATTAATCATATTTTATATTGGATTAGGTATAAATCTATTAATAAACGAAAAAGAAGAAGAAGAAGAAGATATTGTCTCCTTCCTCACACTTGATATTCTCTATTACTTGAATGTATTCTTTACAATTAAGTGTTTTTTCTTAATTGTATTTTTTATATAGATATTTATTTATCTATATAGTATACCCTTTGCATATTATTTTATTTTCTATCCTTTTTCTCTCTTTGATTTTGGTATATTAATTGAAATTCAATTTTATTATAGTTTTTATGAATATTTACAACTAAAAGGAAAAAAAAAAGAAAAAAGAGTAAGGTTTAGGTTTAACTCACTTATTTAATCATAACATTTTTGTATGATTTACCTTTAAATTATTTATATTGCTTAGAGTAATACTTAGAATCAACTTTTTATTATATTTTTATGGGTTAACCTTTAGTTAAAATAAAACATGATTTTAAGTATTTTTAAATTTATACTTAATTTTATATATGAATTATTATATTTAGAAATATATATGTATGACAAATTTGAAACAACTTTGCTTTCAATTAAAATTATAAATTAAAAATAATTTTAAAATTGTCAATTCAAATTTTTATTAAATATTTAATCTAAATATTCGTGAGGATAAAGTTTATTATAAAATTAAATAGATGAATATTATCTTTTATTTAATTAATAAGGGTAAATTTATAAATTATAATTACATCCTTAAAAAGAATTTAGTAAACTAAACGTTTTAATTAATACTTTTGAAATATAACAAACTTGTAAAGCAACATTTCGATTAATCACATTCTATTAAAAATATAATTCGGAAAGTTCTAGAGGTGTTCATGGGCCGGGCCGGGTCCGACCAAAATTTGGGAGGGTTTGGGTAAAAATATAAGCCCGAAAAATAGGTTTGGACAAAAAATATAGCCAGTTTTAAAAATGAACCGGGTCTCGGGTAAGGTATTTTTGGCCCGGGCTTAGCCCGGCCCAAATTCACTAAATGACAAAAAAAATCTGCTATTTTTATTTTATTTTTGAATGTTATTTTCTTGTTATTTTCTCCCTATTTTGCTACCATATTACTAGGCCTTTTTATTAAACTAAACCAAAAAAATTAATTAATTGTCAAAATAACCCACTTTTTTAATTAAATACCAAAATGACCCAAAAGCTATAGTAAATTTAGGTGGAGCCAAATTAAATGGCTCCACCAAGTTGCCACGCCGATAGGGGATTAAAAAATAATTTTTTGGTGGAGCCATTTTGAATGGCTCCACATGTATAAAATACAAGGGAAATACTATAAAATCTAAAAAATTGAGGGCCTTTAAAATAATTTTTTAATTTTTGGTGGAGCCATTTGAAATGGCGCCACCACCTTTACAGCTTGTTTTTTTTTTAATTTTGTCTTTTTTTTTTTACTTTTTCATGTATTTAAAAAATTAAAGACCTAAAAAGCAATTTTTCCTTTTTGGTGGTGACATTTGAAATGGCGTCACCACCCTCTTACCCTTTTTTTTTTTTTTTTACTTTTTATTATTTTATTATTTTATTTTATTTAGTTATTTTATATTATTAATTTTAAAATATTTGTAATGTGTATTTAAAATGTTTTATAATATATTTTAAAAATTTTAAATAGTATTTTAAATAAATTTTTAACTTTAGATATATTTTAGTAATTATTTTAAATATAATATTTTTACTTTTTTCAAGTTTTGAAAAGTTTGGGGACTTAAAAGTAATTTTTTTTTTTTTTGGTGGTGCCATTTGAAATGGCGCCACCACCCTCTTACCCCTTTTTCTTTTTTTTTACTTTTCATTATTTTATTATTTTATTTTATTTAGTTATTTTATATTATTAATTTTAAAATATTTATAATGTGTATTTAAAATGTTTTATAATATATTTTTAAAAAATTTTAAATAGTATTTTAAATAAATTTTTTAACTTTAGATATATTTTAGTAATTATTTTAAATATTATATTTTTTACTTTTTTCAAGTTTTTGAAAAGTTTGGGGGACTTAAAAGGAATTTTTTCTTTTTTTGGTGGTGCCATTTGAAATGGCGCCACCACCCTCTTACCCCTTTTTCTTTTTTTTTTTTTTTTTATTATTTTATTATTTTATTTTATTTATTTAATTTATATTATTAAATTTAAAAAATTTGTAATGTGTATTTAAAACGTTTTATAATATATTTTTAAAAATTTTAAATATTATTTTCAATAAATTTTTTTAACTTTAGATATATTTTGTAATTATTTTAAATATTATATTAATTTTACATATAATTGTTTAAATTAAAATTTTAATTTTATTCTTATTTTATTTAAAGAATGAATTAAAAATAAATATATATATTATAACTAGTCACATCATGTCGTTGATGTGACTATTAATAAAAATAAGTAATTAAAATTTTGTATTATATATAGGGTGGGGCTTGGTCCCCACCGATTAAATTACTAATTGAGAGAAATTAAAGTTATGTATTTTATTGTTTTATTTGTATTTTTATAGTTAATGTTATATTAAAAATAATTGTTGTATTTATTTTTTTTGTTGTACAGATATTAAAATGTCTTCGGAGCAAATACGGATCACACATCATCGATGATCGATTAAACAGATAAAATTATTTATAATTGAAATAAAAATCATTTTAGTTACTTATTTTTCTTGCTAATCGCTACTCTTTGAACGTATTTTGACCGCTTTAAAATATTTATCTCTATTTAGTTGTTATTATTCATTTTAACTATTTTCTTACATGATATTAATCTCTAATTAGGTGTTATTATTCATTTTAACTATTTTCTTGCATGATATTAATCTCTATTTAGGTGTTATTATTCATTTTAACTATTTTATTGCATGATATTAATCTCTATTTAGTTGTTATTATTCCTTTTAACTGCTTTAAAATTTAAAAGGAAAAAAGTGCAACTTCACAACTCTAAAATAATTATAATATGTTTAATTATTTATAGTAAAATAATATTATAATTTAATAAAATTTATTTTAAAATTAAAATTTTAACATAATGAAATAAAAATTTTAAAAATCACGATGTAGTAGGGTTATAATGTTAGTATATTCAATATCTAAAATTATTTATAATTCCTCTTAAATTTTAACCTTAAATAAGAAAAAAGAAACCTCAAGACACTTAACTTTATAATAATCCAAATAACAATCTAAGTACAAAGAGCATAAATATCCGAAAAAATGTTGTTAAATTCTACAACTTAAACCTTTAGAACTAAATAAATATCCTATTGAAAGTTAACTTAAGATTCAAGTGGTGGTCATGATGTTGAGGTCTTTCTTATGTTTCTATTATTAATATATTATTACTTATTTAATTTAAATGAAATAAAAAATATTTAGAATGGCTATGTTGGTATAGTATAAGTATGATGTTTTGTTTTTCAACCTTTCAATTTTACTCTTCAATATATTTTTTTATGTTTAAATTATATAGATAATTGATTTATCAAATTTTAAAAAAAAATACCATACAGTGATGGTTATCGGGTTTTGAGGTCGCGTTTTATTTTCCCAAGTATGATCCGGACGACGGATCATGCCATACTACAGATGGCGTGATTTGGGGCGTCGCATTGATCCGGAGGTTTGACCCGAGGCAAACTTAATATCCGCCTTTAGTTGAGCGGTGGTGTACGGAGACCCACACCTTCATTATGCCATGTGGGAGTGCACTATCACATTAGAAGACGTCGCTATGCAACTTGGGTTAAAATTGACGGTGATGTGGTCTCGGTCAAAGCAAAGTGTTAGAACCTTGATAATATGCCACAGATCGCTTGGGCGGTTCCTCTTGATGAGAAAGAAAATTTTACATGCTTGAGATTGTCATGGTTAAAACAAATTTTAATCGGTTATCGAGCAATCGCCACTTGGCGGAGGTGATGTATCTTTGCCGAGCCTATATTATGTAGCTGATTGGGGGTACTTATGCCGAACAACACGTCTAATAGAGTCCACTTAAAGTATTTGCCTCTATTGGAGGATTTTTCTCGTCTTAGTGAGTTACAATTTGAGGATCGGCGATGTTGGCCGCATTATACTATGAGCTTTGTCGAGCAACAAAACATGGGGTTAGTAATATGGCTGGTTGTCTGGGTCTACTGCAGTCTTGGGCTTTATACAGGATGCCGTTTCTAGCAGCTGTTAGGCACCAACCATATTCGTGGCCACTTATGAATAGGTAAAAATAGAATTATACTTAACATTTAATGACTTATAAGTGTGGATAACATTTTTCAAAGTTTAACTGCCAACGTGTTTGTTGCGATTTCAGATGGGCGACGTCTCCGGGAATTGGTGCGAGCCAAACATTAATCATTTACCGTCAAATGATAGAGCGTACCTTGGAGAAAGTAATATATATTAATATAGTTTAAGTAACCTTTATTTAACTTATCCGGTTATAGTATGTTATGTGAATTGACTCATTATGTTATATTATGCGTTCTTGTGGATGTCGATTACTCGCTTTGAACGTTGCAACCCTTATTCCTCGAGAGGTTCACACTGAAGCCCATGCATGGTGCATTAACACGCGGTGCTCAACTTCTCAACCGTTGAGTGGTACAACGGTGATCGAGTTATCGACAATTTGGGTGTAGACAATTTGTGCGGTCGAG
Source organism: Gossypium rotundifolium (assembly GCA_025506655.1). Taxonomy (NCBI): domain Eukaryota; kingdom Viridiplantae; phylum Streptophyta; class Magnoliopsida; order Malvales; family Malvaceae; genus Gossypium; species Gossypium rotundifolium. The sequence goes on from CP106728.1 coordinate 151,577,302, forward strand.
CGAAAAAATTTGATGAGGTCCACGGTAAGACCATGAGGAAACATACAATAGATTGGCGCGTGGAACATCAATCTTTTGTAGCACTATGGAATACCCGGTACGACAGACGGCCTGAGATGCACTCGTGCATGTTTGACTTTAGTCCCTCGATGAATATATGCATGGTACATGACTCGATGGCGTGTTTATTTATATGGTGGGCGGTTTATGATAGTACCGGTCATGGCTACGACGTGAAATCAACCTATGGGGAGCTAGAGGATCAACATATGGTGGAGCCCAACTCGAGAACCAACCTTTGAACACATCGGACCAATGGGTTGACGCTTTTTGTGATGAGTCGCATAGCAGTTCATATCACTCGAACATTGCCGGTTCAAGTTCATATCACCCAGACATAAGTGGTTCAAGTTCATATCACCCAGACATAGGCGGTTCGAGTTCATTTCACCCGGACATAGGCAGTTCGAGTTTATTTCACCAAGACATAGACGGTTCGAGTTCATTTCACCCAGAGCAACCACCGATATCATTTGATATGTTTGGTAATAACATAAACTCCACTCCGCCTCAGGCCACGTTCGATCCAGCTGTCGATATTCCTGATGTGTACCGTACACCCCAACGTCCACCTCATCAACGAAGGCCCGTGAATCGCTATACCCCGAATGACGATACCACTCCCGGCTCTTTCCAATTTTAAGTTATGTTAATTTTTAAGTGTTATGTCATATTTCTTGTATTACTCAAGAGTTCCACAACTTATATATTAGTCTTGTTTTTATATAATTTATGATGTCTTTTCAAGTGTTTAAATTTGCAACTGTTAATTTTAAGTAAAAACTTAACATTAAATAATACAAACTTTAATTCTAAGATATCATAAAATGCAAACATCAGGTAGAACATTTAATTTCTTTCAGATCGTGAAGATTGACCAGTGTAGACGTTTCTATGAGGACATTTGTTTTTATTGTGGCCAACTGTTCTACATATGGTGCAACGTTTTGGATCAACTTGTTCTCTTATATCCATGTCATTCCGAATCCTCGTTATTGTCGGTCTACTTTTGATTCTCCTCTGCGATGGCGATCGGCAACATCTCGAACACGAGCGATTGCACTTCCCATGTTGATACATCCTTAATATGGGAAACTCATTACCCCAAATCGCAATGTACGTTCAAGTGTGTACACATTGTCGATATATTGTTCGGTATTCAAAGCGTAGGTAGCACACACGCAACCACGCGCATGCACACGGATAACGTAGTGTTTGGAACATCCACACTCACATTGCTGCTTAGGAGATCAACTCCGATGACCGTATGGCGAAATTCGACCGACGACTAATATACTCTGTCACTCGAAAAGTTTCCAAATTTCGGAATATAGTTCGCATTCATCGACCTAGCCCTTTCGGTGTTCTCTTTCATGGCATCCCTAATTTTTTCGACGATATCGTGTCCTCGCCTCTAATCTGTTTTGCTTGTTTCAACCCCATTCTTGGCATTAAGGTTGCTAGCCTATAAAATGTGGTGAAAAAATGTCGAAATCGGCAAGTGGCGTATACGCCTCAAGACGGAGTTAATGGCCTCAACGAGGTTAGTTGTCATTGACCATATCGATACCCCTCGTCAAAATATTGGCCCCATTGCCACGGCTCCATGCTACCTAACCACTGTCTGAGAGAAGGATTGGACCCCTCCATATCAGTCTCTAACCTCGCCAGCTTATGTCTAAAACGGTGTGCTTCCAGCTCGTATCCTATGTATGTATTCCAATTTTAAGTTATTTTACTATTCAAATTAGGAAATGGACTCGAAATAGTTAGAAATACAATTTAAATACGATATATTTACCTATGTTCACAATTCGTTTACTTGATCTTTGTTCTTGTCTTGATTGTGAAAGTTGATGAATGATGTGACGAATACAATAGACGGACCTCCATGGAACCTCGATTGTCGAATCGTAGCAACAAGACCCTTTGATCTGCTGGGATATAATGCAAATGTTGTCTTGCACGACAACATGTCTCCGTAAGTTCTGAATGAAATCGCCCACGATTCGAGTTCTCGACTCTCGATGGCAAAAGCGATCGGTAGTACATTTCCATTACCGTCTTGTGCAACCGCAATCAAAAGTATTTGTGTGTATTTTCCATAAAGCCATGTTCCATCAACTTGCACTAGTGGTTTGCAGTGGGGGAAAGCTCTAACACATGGATCGAAAGTCCGAGCGACGAAAAACTCTTCTCCCGGTTCAATTGTCGGTCACGGCCTCTATAAGGCAATGTTTGCAAGTCCACTATAGTTCACGGGATGTATTCAACCATCGCTGAAATCCAACCACAAGTTCATTGTATGACTCATCCCGATCCCGTACAATTATTGCATGGCCATTTGTTTCGCCAACCACGCTTTCCTATCTGAAACTCAGATCTTGAAATCGAGCTTGTATATACGCAATCAATGTTGACACAGGAATGATTGGACTATCTTTCACTAGTGGTATGATGCGATTGCAAATACTTTTGACATCCAATTTTCGGTGGTCTTGAGACATCGTGCGGCGCTACATGTATGATGCCCTTCTAGTCACGTATTTGCCATTTCGAGTCCTCTGATAAATACATTTCGAACTCGCCAACCACACCCATCATTGGCTCTCCAACATTCCCCAACATATAATGTCGGTGTAGATTTGACAACCTTGTAATCAATCGACAACTTCAGAGTGTATTGTTTGATGGCAAACACACAGTCCGTCTTGTTCTCGAACAGTTGCCCAACGAATAACTCCTCGAACTGTGAATTTATTGCCAATCTATGAACAGATACTATATCGGCATACTCAGAAAACTCTGATGCATGTGCTGCATCTGGATCTACGTTCAACATGTCGCCCCCAGGTTCATTTCGTAAGATAATGACATGACTTGGGTTACTTAATGAAGGGCCGTAAACATCTTCAACCTCTTCCGGGCCTTCATCATCGATATCGTTCGGAACTTCATCAACATCGGGGTCACTAAAATCTTCAATGTCTTGATCAGAATCTTCACCATTATTGGTCATTTCTCTGACATTTGCCTCTGTGCTTATTATCACCTTCGGATGTATTTGTAGACGGGGACTGAGGGTAGGGTTGCTGTATGAACTCTCACCATAATTAGGAATTTCGGGTATCTGTGAGGTTCCACCGCATTCTAATTGGTCATCCATCCAACATTAAGATCAAAGTCAAATCCGTGATGTTGACTTATTGGACTAACATTCTCAATAGGCTCGAGTCCGCTAGCTCATAAATAATTCAAGCGGTTGGGGTTCTCACTCGTTCGACCACCATATTTCCATCATAGTGCACAAGTCATCATCATCTAACAAATGCATCGCACAAAATTTGAACGGATCGTAGAGATTGGGAACTTGTAAAATAATTTGGACATTGGCCTTCCACAACGGATAGCTATTTTCAGACCGATATTCCTTTTCATTTCTACTAGCTTCACATTTTTTTGAATCATAACCTACTTTTTGCCCACCTTGAAATACACAGACCAATATCACCTTCTACAATTTCACCATCAAAACAACATACACCAAAAACACCTCAAGACTCATTTTAATAGATATTTTTAACTTCCTTACTTAGCACATCGGTTACACCACTCTATATGTAGAAGAGAACCAAGAGGTGGAGCCATAAAGAATGGCTCCACCAAAAAGCTATGATTTTTGAGATTATAAGGGGCCCTATAGTAATTTTACCAAGTTAAATAAACAACTAAAATAAGAAAATATATAAAACTTCAAATAAATTAAGAAAAATTAAAATTTTAATTTAAAAATTCTATGTAAATTTAATATAAGATTAAACATACATTTTAATTATTATAAAACTAATAATTTCAAAAGCAATTTGAACAATAAATTTAAAATTTATAAAGAAATAATTTCAAATATATATATCTAAAGTTAAAAAATTATTTAAAATTTTAAATAATATATTATACAACATTTTAAATATTACAAATTTTTAAAATTAATAAAATAAAATAAAATAAAAACTAATATAAAACAATAAAATAAAAACTTGAAAAAGTAAAAAATATAATATTTAAAATAATTACTAAAATATATCTAAAGTTAAAAATTTATTTAAAATACTATTTAAAATTTTAAAATATATTATAAAACATTTTAAATACATTACAAATATTTTAAAATTAATAATATAAAATAACTAAATAAAATAAAATAATAAAATAATAAAAAGTAAAAAAAAAAAAGGGTAAGAGAGTGGTGGCGCCATTTCAAATGGCACCACCAAAAAAGGAAAAATTACTTTTAAGTCCCCAAACTTTTCAAAAACTTAAAAAGTAAAAAATATAATATTTAAAATAATTACTAAAATATATCTAAAGTTAAAAATTTATTTAAAATACTATTTAAAATTTTTAAAATATATTATAAAACATTTTAAATACACATTACAAATATTTTAAAATTAATAATATAAAATAACTAAATAAAATAAAATAATAAAATAATAAAAAGTAAAAAAAAAGAAAAAGGGTAAGAGGGTGGTGGCGCCATTTCAAATGGCACCACCAAAAAAAGGAAAAATTACTTTTAAGTCCCCCAAACTTTTCAAAAACTTGAAAAAAGTAAAAAATATAATATTTAAAATAATTACTAAAATATATCTAAAGTTAAAAAATTTATTTAAAATACTATTTAAAATTTTTTAAAAATATATTATAAAACATTTTAAATACACATTACAAATATTTTAAAATTAATAATATAAAATAACTAAATAAAATAAAATAATAAAATAATAAAAAAGTAAAAAAAAAAAAGAAAAAGGGGTAAGAGGGTGGTGGCGCCATTTCAAATGGCACCACCAAAAAGGAAAATTACTTTTTAGGCCTTTAATTTTTTAAATACATGAAAAAGTAAAAAAAAAGACAAAATTAAAAAAAAAACAAAATGTAAAGGTGGTGGCGCCATTTCAAATGGCTCCACCAAAAATTGGAAAATTGTTTTAAAGGCCCCCAATTTTTTAGATTTTACAGTATTTCCCTTGTATTTTATACAGGTGGAGCCATTCAAAATGGCTCCACCAAAAAATTATTTTTTAATCCCCTATGCTGACGTGGCAACTTGGTGGAGCCATTTAATTTGGCTCCACCTAAATTTACTGTAGCTTTTGGGTCATTTTAGTATTTAATTAAAAAGGTGGGTTATTTTGACAATTAATTAATTTTTTTGGGTTAATTTAATAAAAAGGCCATTTTGTTGTTATTGATTGAATATTGTATAAAACTTATTTTATTGTTAATTTTGTTATTATTTTAAAGGCATTTGTTAATTTTATTATTATTTTAGAGATATTTGCTTGTTAAGTTACATCTATTTTAGTGTTATTTAAGTCTACATATTTTTTAAAATTTATTTTCAATTTGTTGGGATTTATTTATTTGATTTTTTAGTATTTTTGATGTATTATATATATTTAAAATTATATAAAATAATATAAAATTTAATGCAAGGTGCTAGGACTCGAGTTTTAGCATTTTTATATGGGCCGGGCTTGGAAAAAATTTAGGCCATTTTTTGGGCCCGACCCGACTCGAGCCCGATGAATAGGCCTAAATTTTTAGTTAAGCCCGACCAACCGACCGAGCCCTAGCCCATAAACACCTCTAGAAAGTACCAAACACTACGTAAAACTCGTGAATCTTCACATGAAGAATATTACGGTAGTATTGATAAAAATGAGTCATCGGAATCTCATTTAGGAGTAACATCTCAAGCTTTCTATCTTGACGCAAGAGATGGAAAGGATTCAACAACATTAGTTACCTCCGACTATTTTTTAGAGACGATAGGGAAGGCAATGTGCTCTCTGAATGAGGATGATACTCCAGCCGAACATGAACACCAGATAGCAAGAGGGTGTTACGTACCAGTTTGCAGCCATGAACATGAGCTCCCATGCAGAGTAAAACGACAAGCATTGATGGCGTTTAGTACTATTAATTAGACGCTGTGTTTTAGTATGTAGTGTTAAACGATGCGTTTAACTTTGTTAGTAGTTATGGACTTTTATAAAGGAACTGTACACGAGCCAATCGGTTAGGAAGTTTTTGAATTGAAATTCTGTTTTCTTCTCCTTTTCTTCTTTCTCTCAACTCTCCTTCTTCTTCTCTGTTGAATTTTTCTTAATTTGTAGATTTGACCACAACAAAGGTATCAGAGCCTTCGATCCTCATGGTCGGCGATAGAGTCACGACACGGTTGCAGAAAGAGTTTGGTGTGATGCAGAATGAGCTTACTCAACTTCAATCTGAGTTCACTCATTTAGATGCACGAATTGACGTACGGTTGAAGGACTTCCAAGAGGGGTTAAAAGTTTAAGTTCGCTCCGAGGTAAGATCTGAGCTTAGATCTGAGTTACACTCGTTATTTGAAAAATATTTTGGCCCAAATCATACGTTTCCAACTACCGGAGCACCAACTAGCACTGGTAAGGGAATTTTGGAGTCTCCTCCGGGGTTCTCTGTTAAAGAAAATTTTCTGGTTTCTCCTATTATTGAGCTCGGTCAATCGAGTTTCTCTTCTAAGGGGGGAACTCCAGATCCGAGTAATCCATCTTTTTGGGTTGAATGTCCGCGTTTTGATGGGGAAAATTTTCGGGGTTGGTGGTCGAAATTAGAGCAGTATTTTGAAGCTGAGAAAATTGGTGAGCATGCAAGGGTGCAGGTGGTTATGCTGCATTTGGAAGGGAAAGCTTGGATTGGCACCATTTCTTTGTTAATAGATTCGGGGGCTTACATCATCTGTCTTGGGAGTTATATGTTAAGGGACTGAAGGATCGTTTTGGATCTGATTCATTCTTGGATCTGATAACAGAATTGGTAACTCTTAAGCAGCAAGGGTACGGTGGATCAGTTTCATGATAGATTTTTAAGCTTGCTCAACCAGTTGAGTTTGCCAGAGTTTTATGCTTTAAGCATTTTCATAAGTAACTTGAAACCTGAAATTGGACAGTACCTTCGCTTGTTCACTCCTAAATCATTGGTGGAGGGTTACAAATTAGCTCGGCAGGTTGAGAATATTGTATGTGGGCCTGTGAAAACTGGATCGGTGGGTGGTAATAGGGTTTCAAGGTTTTTGTTTTCAAATCCGAGAATATTGCAGAGTGTAGGACAATCTACACCTATAGGGGGCAAAGTACAGAGTCAAATGGGATCAAGAGCTCCCTCAAAGTCGTTATCACAAGCAGAGCTGGAGGATAGACGGAAAAAGGGCCTTTGTTTTTGGTGTGGGTTCAAATACTCTCCTAGTCATAAATGTTCCAAATCCCAAGTGTTTCAGTTAATTGTCGAGCCTACTTGGGACCCAGGTTCTGAGTTGAAGGATTCTATTATTGATAAATTGTAAGATTATTCTGAGCAGCTCGAGTTGGCGGAGCAATCACCTGGTAGTCCGATTTTGTCTTTACATGCTCTCCAAGGTCTACAAGGTCACCATACCATGCGATTTTCAGCTCTCATTGATAATACAGAAGTAGTGGTGTTGGTTGATTCGGCAGTACACACAATTTTTTGGATTATAAAATGGCCAAAAGATTGAAGCTACCAATTGAGCCTTGTTGTCCCTTGAAGGTTATGGTGGCAAATGGTGTTGAGCTGCCCACTCAGAGGTGTTGTACGGCCGTTCCTTGGGAGACACAGGGTTATCGTTTCTCTATTGATTTTTTATTGTTGGGTGTTAAGGGATTCGATGTGGTACTTGGAATACAATGGTTGTTGTCATTAGGACAAATTGCGTGGAATTTTTCAAACTTGACTATGCAATTTTAGTATGGTGGTCAACAATGTACTCTACATGGGATAACACTTGGTTCCATTCAGCTGGTTCCTAGTACCCATTTCCAAATGTCCTAATTTGATTGGGACTGGACCTTTTTCTATGCTCTTGGCTTCGAGTGAACAGACTAAGGTCACATTGCCGCAAGTTCAGTTGGCAGATGATTTGCGTGCACTGTTGGACAAGTTTGAAGATATTTTTCACACTCCTTCTGGCTTTCCCCCACAGAGATTACAGAACCATAAAATTCTGTTGTTGGATGAATCCAAGGTTGTTAAGGTACGTCCTTATCGATACCCAACAGTCCAAAAGGCAGAGATCGAGAAGCTTGTGCATGAAATGTTGCAGGCTGAAATCATTCACGATAGTAACAGCCCGTCCGATTCTTCCGTTGTTATGATAAAGAAGAAGGATGGGAGTTGGAGACTCTGTGTTGATTACCAGCAGCATAACCAACTGACCATTAAGGATAGGTTCCCAATTCCAATCATTGAAGAATTATTGGATGAACTCAGACAGGTACAATTCTTTTCCAAGCTGGATTTATGTTCGGGGTATCACCAAATCCGAATGTGTGAGCAGGATGTGTATAAAACAGCGTTCAAAACTCACGACGGACATTATGAATTCTTGGTCATGCCATTCGGCTTGACCAATGCTCCTTCAAGTTTTCAATCCTTAATGAATGCTATTTTTTGACCATTTCTGCGACGATCAGTTCTCATTTTTTTGATGATATATTGGTCTTCTCCCAAGAGTGGTCGGATCACTTGCTTCATCTACGAGAAGTTCTCCAAGTCCTACGGTCCAATCAATTATATGCTAAACACTCGAAGTGCATATTTGGGGCTACTCAAATTGAATATTTGGGGCATGTTATTGCCCATGGGGTCGTTAGCATGGATCGTTCTAAAGTCGAAGTGGTTGTGGATTGGTCTTCCCCTAAATCGGTGAGGGAGTTACGTGGATTTTTGGGGCTTTCTGGCTATTACAGACGCTTCATAAAAATTACAGGATTGTGGCAAAGTCCTTAACAACGTTATTAAAGAAGGAGGTTCGCTGGCAGTGGACTCCTGTTGAACAACATGCCTTTGATACTCTTAAAAATACTATCTGCCAAGCACCTCTCCTTGTATTGCCCAACTTTCAAGAGCCATTCTGTGTGGAAACTGATGCTAGTGGTTCTGGGGTGGGTGCCATTTTGCAATAAAAGGGTCGGCCAATAGCCTATTTTAATAAAGCATTGGGTGTTAAGTTCCAGGCTCTCTCTATTTATGACAAGAAAATGCTAGCGGTGTTGTTCGCGGTTAAGAAATGGCATTCTTATCTTGTGGCTCGGTATTTTTTTATTAAGACTGACCACCAAAGTCTTAAGTTTCTGTCCGAACAGCAAGCAGTCACGCCATATCAGCAAAAATGGGTTGCAAAGATGCTGGGGTATGACTATTCTATCGTTTATCACAAAGGAACCCAAAAATGTCGTGGCCGATGCATTGTCCAGACGTACCACCGAGCTCGATCTTCAGTTACTTCAATGTTCTGCGAGTGTCGACACTCCTTGGTCTGAGATATGGGGCCATATTCTTGCTTCTTATGCTGATGATACAAAGCTTTCTCAGCTATGCAAGGATGTTCAAGAGCATCCTCAATTGCATTCTAAGTATTCGTGACACGGTACCTTCCTTCGGCGTCGGGGTAAGATCGTGGTAGGCAAGGATATTGCACTTCGTAAACAACTCTTCTCTCTTTTTCATGAGAGTGCTTTGGGTGGTCATTTGGGTATTCATGCCACGCGTCATCGCATTTCTACTCTATTGTATTGGAAGGGCCTTTCATCCGATGTCAAACGTTGGGTGCAGGAATGCGTCATATGTCAGCAATGTAAAACTGATAACTCGGCTTCTCCCGGATTGTTGCAACCTCTACCTATTCCGGAACGAGCGTGGGCTGTCATTAGTATGAATTTTATTGAAGGCCTTTCACCCTCTAATGGGAAATCTATTATCCTGGTGGTGATTGATAGGTTGACCAAATATGGTCATTTTCTTCCCTTGCACCATCCTTATACTGCTTCTCTGGTAGCCCAAGAATTTCTTTACCATGTTTATAAGTTGCATGGTGCTCCTGAAGCTATAGTTTCAGACAGAGATAAAGTTTTCTTGAGTAATTTTTGGCAAGATCTCTTTCGGTATTTGGGAGTCAAGTTGAGGATGTCCACCGCCTACCATCCTCAAACCGATGGGCAAACAGAGATCTTAAACAAATGTTTGGAAACGTACTTGCGCTGAATGACCGGCGAGACACCATCAGCTTGGTTTTCTTAGTTGCCTTTGGCGGAATGGTGGTATAATACCGCTTACCATTCTTCCATTCGATGCACCCCTTATGAGGCCCTTTATGGCCAGGACCCTCCTTTGTATTTTTCGTATCTCGCTGGTGCTTCCTCCGTCGCTTTGGTTAATCGCTCTCTTCAACACCGTGAGGCGATGCGACGACTGTTGAAATTTCACCTCTCCCGAGCTCAAGATCGTATGAAGCAAATGGCTGACCGCCGTCGTTCTGAGCGCTCATTCCAGGTCGGCGATTTAGTTTACCTCAAACTCTAACCATATCGCCAGCATTCTCTTCGACACTTCAAGAATCAAAAATTGTCGCCACGATACTTTGGTCCGTTCCCAGTCGTAGCTCGTATGGGAACTGTTACTTACAAATTGCAATTACCTGAGTCCGCTTGAATTCATTCAACTTTTCATGTCTCGCAACTGAAAAAACATGTGGGTTCGGCTGTGCATGCTTCTACGTTACCTCCAATAGGTTCAGATGGAGCTCTTCTTAAAACCCTAGTTCGTATTCTCGATCGTCATATGGTCAAGCAGGGCAATCATGCCGGTGTCGAGGTCTTGGTAGAATGGGCAGATACTTTTCCGGAGGATTCGACTTGGGAGAACTTGGATTCCCTACGGAGACGGTTCCCTACTTTTGATCCTTGAGGACAATGATCCTTTTGAGGACCAGGGTATTTGTTACGTACCAGTTTGCAGCCGTGAACGTGAGCTCCCATGCAAAATAAAACAACAAGCATTGATGGTGTTTAGTACTATTAATTAGACGCTGCGTTTTAGTATGTAGTGTTAAACGATGCGTTTAACTTTGTTAGTAGTTATGGACTTTTATAAAGGAACTGTACACGAGCCAAACGGTTAGGAAGTTTTTGAATTGAAATTCTGTTTTCTTCTCCTTTTCTTCTTTCTCTCGACTCTCCTTCTTCTTCTCTGTTGAATTTTTCTTAATTTGTAGATCTGACCACAACAGAGGGCATGAGAATTAGGGGAATTAGCAACACAACAAGAAAAGAATGGGTTCTTGATAAAATGGATTTTTTATTAAATTATTTTATTAATATAATTTGTGCAAATTGAAAAATTATTGATTTTATGATATGAGTTGTTGATTTTCATTTTTTTATTTAAAATATAAAAATAATAAATGGGTTATAATCGAGTTGAGTCGAATCCGAGTACTACTAAATTCAAGCTCAAGTTTAATTGAATATTTGTTTTTAAATTCGAGTTTGGCTCGAGATATAATTAAGCTACACGTGCTTGATTAATATTGTTTACCAATTTTTATACTCAAGCCCAAACTTAAGGCAATAATTAACCTTAGTGTTAATAATTTATTTATAGCAATAAAATAATCTAATAAAATAAAAAAAACTTTATAAAATTCGCAATCAGTTTGAGTCAAGTATTATTAAGCCCGAATTCGGCTCAAGCAATAACTCAAGCCCAATTTGATAATTACCGAACCGGTTTAAATTATTTTTGAGCTCAAATAACTTACGAACATCAATATCTCATTTACACCCTACAAATAATACATAAAAAAGCGTTAAGAAATAAATTAATTAGCAAATAAGTCATTACTGAAAATTGATTCTAACTTACATAAATAAAATGCAGTACAGATGTTGAATAAATTAATCACTGTAGTTCATAAAAAAATAATGATTGTTTTTCTTAAACACACCTACTATTATTCTTAAGCATTTGATGTGAAATAGGAATGGGGACTGCCTTGAGCATGATTAGAATTGAGTGAAGGACCTAAAGTATACGAAAACAGATTTTCAGGGGTCAATGAGGTAAAATATGTTATGAGCAAAGAGTAAACAGAACATGGATCAAATATAGAGGTAAATATTCCGTACTTGGTTAAAGCATTTTCTTCTAAAAGCAAGAGTAAAACAGAAATATGATTTAGAATATGAAACTCGGATAAAACTCTTGGCATTTAAATTCAAAGTGCCATTGAAGAAATTAAAGCTTCTTAGCAAGAAATGAATCAGATGCATAGCTGAAAATCCAAGCAAAGAAGATTTCTTTCACTTTCCTTATGTATAGCGTTTTCACACCGGATTCATTCCTTTTCTTTTAATACCAAAAAAGATAAAAAAATCCTCCTGATCATGAACTAATTTTATTTAAAAAGAAAAAAAAAACATGGATTATCATCATCACCACCACCACCTATGTTACAAGATGCAAGAATGTTTCAATGCTATCCAAAACAAGATTTCTGATTGTAATTCGCTGCAGGATCGCCATGGAAGCCGATACCTTATCAACGGAAAAGTTGTGATTGAACATAGCCCTGGATTATCAGGTCCTGGAAAATCAGCAACTGTTCAGGTTTATAGTTCAACAGTAATCGACCCAAGTAAGTTCTTGTTTAGCTGGCCATTATTTAATTAGTTTGTCGTTTGATATTATGTTCGACCTTTAATGTCTCCTTCTTCAATGCCTTCAAAAGATACCAGGAAAGGGAAGTTGAGCGGGAAAGCATGCCTCAAGAAGGGAAAGAGCAGTAAAAAAGACGGCACAAAAAGCACCGTTTGTAAGATCAAGTTACACGTAGAGCCTGGATTTGGAAATCCAGGAGCTTTCCTTATAGAAAACAATCACAAGAATAGATTCTTCCTTCAATCTGCAACTCTTGTAACTCCAGAAAACATGGTCATTCACTTTGATTGCCGATCTTGGGTATATCCAATCAAAGACACTAACACCAGTCGGCTTTTCTTTTCCAACACAGTAAGTAATTAGTTTTATACAAATTTGGTCCCCTTTTTTGTAGTTGCATTTCTATAATTTCTGTCATTGCAGTGTTATCTTCCGAGCAAAACCCCAGCTTGTCTAGTGGAATTGAGAAAGGAAGAGCTTGAAAGCTTGAGAGGTGATGGAACTGGGGAAAGAAAAGAATGGGATCGAATCTATGATTATGATCTGTATGATGATCTTGGAAATCCTGAAAAAGGTCCAGATCATGTTAGACCTGTCTTGGGTGGTTCCCGTTCACGTCCGTATCCTCGCAGGGGAAGAACCGGCCGCCCTGCTACCAAAAATGGTAATATGAAAGCATCTATATTAATATATATGTGAATGTGTGTGTGTTTGTTCTCACTTTTGTTTCTGATCATTGGCAAGGCACGATTAACTTGGACACTTATGTTCCACCGGATGAGCGATGCAGTCCCAAGAAACTATCTGAGTTCATTGCAAATGCAATCCAAGCCACGGCTCATTTCCATCTACCTGAGGCGAAATCCTTGCCTCGTGATTCCATTAGTTTTGAGTCATTTGGTGACATACGGGACCTGTATTCCAACAACAGACGCCAAGCGATGAGGGGAACATCGGTGACGGAGAAAGTGAAAAAGTTTGTACCAGCTCAGCTTTTCAAAGATGTCACTCACGTGATTGAAGAAGTTGACATAAAATTCCCACTGCCTCAAATCATAAGAGGTGATATCATACGTCATAACAACAACAATCTGCCATTTCCACGCATAGAATATGCATTGCTATGTGCTTAATTTTCTTTTAATGCTTTGTATCCTTCAGCTAATCAATTCGCATGGAAGCTAGATGAGGAATTCGGACGACAAATGCTTGCTGGGACGAATCCTACTAGAATTCATTGCTTGAGGGTCGCTCCACTTATTTGACTTGGTTCTAAATACTATTAGCTTAAAAACGTTTCAATTTTACTTCATATTATCATCATACAATTCATTTTACTTGGTTTACGCATCGGATTGGTAATAATCCAGGAATTCCCACCTCGAGGAACACTAACGGAAAGCTACATAGAGCAGTCAGACATTGAGCACAACCTTGATGGTTTGAGTTTCGAACAGGTAACTTAACTACCTTAATTGTGGCTTCTAGTGTTCGTGAATTTACTTTCAGCACATTATATTACAGGCAATGAAACAATGGAGGATTTATGTCCTGGACCACCATGATTATCTGTTGCCATTTTAAGAAAATGTACTCGGACGGTGTCTGCCCTTGTGCATCCCGAACATTGCTATTTTTACGAAATGATGCCACCTTGAAGCCATTGGCCATAGAGCTGAGCTATCCCGGTTCCTCCAACAACGTCGTCGGGATGAAAACCATGGTGTTCTTTCCTGAGAAAGAAGACATACCTCAAGCACTGTGGCAGTTGGCCAAGGCTCATGTTGCAGCTAATGACTCGGCATACCATCAACTCATCAGCCATTGGTTATGAGCCATAACTTTTATCTCAAAAGTCAAAATCCTCTTGTGTGTATCCATATTTAGGACTGACTCAGAATAGTTTAAACACCCCTTTTTTCAGGTTGCATACTCATGCAGTTGTGGAGCCGTTCATCATTGCCACCAGGAGGCAGCTGAGCGTGATGCATCCAATTCACCGGTTGTTGGATCCTCATTTCAAAGACACCATGCACATAAACGCACTAGCTCGGATCGTTCTGATAAACGCCGGAGGAATCCTTGAGAAGACACTCTTCACGGGCAAATTCTCCATGGAATTGTCATCTGAACTTTACAAACAATGGAGATTCGATGAACAAGCTCTCCTTCCGATCTAATCAAAAGGTACATATAATGATGTGCTAAAACAATCTGCAAAAATATAATTAATGCTAAAAACCATGCCATTTCACAGGTGTATGGCCCTGGAAGAGTCAGAAAACCCCAGAGGAGCTCATATGCTCTTCCAAGATTATCCTTACGGTCTAGACGGTCTTGATATATGGTTAGCCATCCAAACATGGGTGGGAGATTTTTGCGACATCTTCTATGAAGACGATGCTTCAGTCAAATCCGATACCGAAATACAAGCATGGTGGTCGGAAATTCGAAACGTCGGCCACGGCGATAAACGCAAGGAGAAATGGTGGTGTCAAATGACCACAAAGGCAGACCTTAAACGCACTTTAACAACACTCATATGGATCGCATCGGCCCTTCATGCATCAGTGAATTTCGGGCAACATTCGTACGCAGGTTATCCTCCAAACCGTCCCAGTCGGTGCCGGAAGTTCGTGCCCGAAGAAGGTACGATGGAGTTTGCAGAATTCTTGAAAGACCCAGATAAGTATTTTCTCAACATGTTACCGGATAGGTTTGAGGCAAGCCTTGGGATAGCATTAATGGGGGTACTGTCACGGCACACGTCTGAAGAAGTTTACTTAGGACAGAGAGCAACATCGGAGTGGATAGACAATAAGCAGGTGAAGCAGAGATTTGAGAAGTTCAATAAGTCTCTGAGGGAGATAGAAAAGCAAATCATGGAGAGAAATGGAGATCCAGAGCTTATGAATAGACGAGGGCCTGCAAAAGTGCCATACAAACTTCTTTACCCTGATGCAACTAAGGTCGAAACCCCAGCAGGAATCACGGCCAAAGGGATTCCTAATAGCATATCCATTTAACTTTTTCTCCAAAGTGTATGAACAAAGATATTTCATATGATTTTATTTACAATTACAAATCATAATGAGATAGATGGTATGAAATTGTAAGTTTTAGTAGTTTTAGTTGAATTTGAATTTTTTAAGACTAAAAAATAAAAAATCAAAAAGAAAATTTGATTTACCATTTTTCATATAAAAATAATATGAAATTACAGTTTTATATAATCATTTATTTAAGTTTTATATAATCATTTATTTAATATAATATTTGAAAAAATGTTTATTGGACATATATCAAATGTGGCCGAACGTTGGGTCCAACTGGCTTGTTTAAATCACGAATGCGTCGTGTATTATAAGCCCATGATCCAGCAACGGATCACCATACCCGGGCAGCAACTGGTTTAATTTACACGCACCATACAAGCGCGTGTAAGAGACAGATACTGGCTTGAATAAACACGAAACAACCCCAAGAATGTACAGTCAGGCCTTTACTAATCTACGTGGCAGTAAACTACTGGTTTATCTTATGGTAGGAGAAAATCCCAACCGTAGAGGATAACGGAGAGGAGGGGCCTACTCATAATTGATCATTCTCCTAATCCTCTCTGTATTCAACCTGGCAAACACGTGTCTCCTACTTCTCTCGTTCGCTTTTCTTATCTTGTTCTCCCAATTTTCTTTCGTTTAAACCCTAACCCTAATTTCCGCCTTCATGTAATAACATAGAATTCCTCACGAAAAATAAAGAAAAATGATTCCTTTAGTTCCTTCCATATTTCTTCACGTCATTTTCATCTTCTTCGCCCTTGTCAACGGCGAGCAGGAGACTATTTACGATGTCCTAAAGTCCCATGGGCTACCCACGGGGCTGCTTCCGAAGGGGATAACCCGATTTGAGTTCGACGAAACCGGCCGCTTCGAGGTTCAGTTGGATCAAGCTTGTAATGCTATGTTTGAATGCCAGTTTCGTTATGATAGGAATGTTTCTGGGAATTTGAAGTACGGGCAGATCGGGGCCTTGTCTGGGATTTCTTCTCAAGAGTTGTTTCTTTGGTTCCAGGTCAAAGGGATTTGGGTTGATGTTCCTAGCTCGGGCCTCATTTATTTCGACGTCGGTGTCGTTTCTAAGCAGTTTTCGTTGTCTTGGTTCGAAACGCCGAGGGATTGTATGGCGATTCAGGATGATTCTGAATCTGGTGATTCGATTGGAGATGGCAAGTTATTAGCTGAAGCAGTCGCGAAGGTTTGATTTTTGTGCTTCCTCTTAGCTTTTTAATAATTTGTGAATTATAAGCTAATTTAATAGCTTAATTTGATTTTTTTTTCTTGTACAAATTGTAGAGTCCACGTGCGAAACATCGATATGAACTTGATCATGGAAGTTTTGGGAGGAACGAGATCTAGAAAGTTAGAAAGACGAAAGAAGTTGTTCAATAGCTCAATCAGGTTAGCCTTGAAGTGTGTTCTGGGGCCTCGCCCTCCCCTGCCCCCACGTTGTAAATTTTGGTCAGAATGTCTGCTGTGGATGGTCTTCACGTCTCCATCCTGTGTGCTTTGCTTGCATTTCTTTCCTTTATTTTATATAGTGCAGAATCGTCGACTTGCCAAGTCCAGCTGGCTTCTGTCTATGCGAGGCGAGCTGTTGAGTAGAAAATGGAAGATTGAAGAGCTATTTTATTGATGACCTTGGTTAGTTTACCTTATGGAAGATAAAATGGATATGGGAGCATTTGGTCGGCGGTTTCAGGTGATAAATTCTATGGAATTTAATTCATATGTTAAAATTTTCATTTGTAATATGAATATAAGCATGGTTATTAAATTGAGTCTCTTTTTTGTTGTAGTAAAAACAATTAGATTGATGGGAACTCCTTCGTGAATCAATCGTGATATGAAATTCAATAATAAACATTTCTTGCTTCATTTCCCTTATTTCTTGCTTAAGCAATTGAGTGGCTTTATATGCTTGAATGTTTCGTTTCAGTTGTTTTGTTGATTATTCTTTAATCTTGATTTTCCCCTGTTCCATATCAAATATTGGTGTAGTATGAGTTCTTTAATCTATATGTTCAGGTCTAAACCTTGACGGCATCTATTCTCATTGTCATAATTCAAACAGGGGTTTGTGACCTTGTGTAGATCATGGTCATTGGATGGGGGTGTATTTCTCCCTAAGATTTTGAACTGGCAGTCTTTTTCCGAAGAAGAAAAAGGTTGATTTTACCTTTTCACCCCTTCTATTTTCTCTGGCTTTGGGAGGGTTGTTAAAGCCTTGCTCAATTAGTGAACTTTTGGGTAACTACCTGATGTGTGGCAAAGCCATATGCTTATTTTCTGGGCATGCAATGAAGTAGTGAGAGGCTTTCTAAAAGATCTTGCTTTAGCATCTAAGTTATTCGATTTTGTATTGGCTAAATTCAGAATTTGAGAATCACTGTGTTCACGGTATACTCTATTGTAGCATTTTGCATCAGCATATAGATTGTCATATTAGATATTTTATGTGTAACTGATCTTGCAAGTGATCATAACTTTCCCTTGAACAACTTGGTACTGGAATGTTGAAGAAGAAATTGGATGTACCTAGTCTTTTAAGCTGTGAAGATTGGATTGTTTAAATTGAGCGAAACTGCTATAAACCAGTGTAAAAATTCGGTCTACTTTCCTTGATTTTCTCTATGTAAAATTTGCAGTGTATCTATATCGGCTGCATCAGATGGCTTTTAATAGGCTAACAGACTACCGTTAAATGTGTCTAGTAAGTTGAATTTTGTCCCTAAAGTGCGCAACTTCTATCATGGACACTGTCTTTTGCATGTTAGATGTAGATTCCTCCTTTGCTGTCATTTGGAACACTTTGGTTTCATTTTTCTGATGGGATTGTAGTTAAAAAGTTTGTTTCTTAAAATTATAATCTCTCAGGTAACCATGCAATTTCTTTTTCCGTTATTTGGTCCTGGAAGGTATTGGTGCTGATAGGTTCAAATGTTTAGCAGTTAGATGCTGGTTATGAAAGAATGGAAACTTTTATATAGGCATACTATGAACTACTAAAACCTTTATATCGAAGTTGTGATTTTCAAACCTTACCAACTTGGTACAGTCTGCAAAACAATTCTTTATTTAGTTTAGAAAGACATGAAATTATTGAAATGTTGGCAATAAGGAGAAGATTGAATTTGGGTAGAAGAATGATGGGACGACAGGCCAGCTTGGCCTTGGCGGGGGTTGAGTTTATACTATACTACTATATGGCATGTGATTTAATCATTGATCACAGTTCACATGCCATGCTACCATGTTTTAGGAGGCATTTTGTTCGTATTCTCTTGATTTCCCCATCGTGTTTCTGTTTGTATATCTTCAACCTACATCTGTACTTCAGTATTGGATTTATGAAAGGATAATATAGAATTAATTTTGATGATTATATATATGTTTTTGTCATTTTTTTTAATAATAATATCTACCAGTGATATTTCAGTCTGTGGATCTTGACTTTCGAGTGGTTTTATTTGTTTGTTTTCCAAAAAAACAAGGACGGAAGTCGGTTTGGAAGATGTGATACTTCATTATTTCACTTGAATTATTGCTAAAATATCTGGTATCAATCACCCCATCCGTGTGTGTCTGTCTGTCTCTCTCACCAGCCCGGTGATGGGGTGCCCCATGAAGGTACTTGCTTGTTGCGGTTGCTTCCATTTGATTAACTTAGGCTTTGTTTAGCATTGCTTTTCAAAAATGCTTTTGGGGTTAAAAGCACTTTTCAAGCAAGAAGTAATGCTAAATAAATAATTTTTAGAGTCAAAAGTGTTTTTTTAACCCTTATAATATATTTTATATAGTATTTATATTTTGTATGTAATTATTTTCCTATTAAAATTTACTTTATATATATAATATTATATTTTTAATCTTTTATTCGTTATATTTTATTATTTAAAATATGTTTATATATTCGAATAAATTTTATGAATAATTAATATTAATTTTTAAAAAATATTTAAAATTTATATTTCATATATTAAAATATTAACAATAAGTTATAATAAATTATTTTTATATTCTTACTGAGATTTTATAATACTAATTAATTTAAATATTATTTAAATGCATATTTATTATTTTATAATATGATGTTTAAAATAGATATTTTATTTTTTAAAAATATTTTTTGAGAACAATATTAAACACTTAAACTCGCGCATCTCTCTATTGACGACTCGCCATTACATATTTTGACACACTAGCACTTCTCCGAACCAGAGCATCAATACACAAAATTCTCATCATGAAGATCACCCCATTCCTTCGTTTCCAAATGTGCTGACATACATGTGCAAACAAGAGATTCCAAAGGCAAGTTTAGAACAGGGCATACATGGTCACACTCTATATTGACAAGCAGCCAGTCCACCCGAGCAGCATCAGAAAACAAACGCTGCTTGGTAGTTGGAACAAAGTGGCACCATAGTTTTGCAATAGCCGGACAGTCCCTCGAAATGTGCATAATACTTTCTAAGTCATTACCATAAACTGCACACAAAGGGTCATCCACCAGACCCCGTCAACATCGTTCTGCATTGGTGAGGAGCTTCCCCTACATGACCAACCACAAGAAGTGTGTAACATGTTGCGACCCAGTCAGAGTGTGTGGAAAATTTGGATATCACATATATAATAATGATAATTACATGTTATTATTTACTATCATGATAGGTTAGCCCAAATTAAAAGTGATCTAATTTGGTTAGAATTTTATTGAGCTTTTAATTATTAAATAAAGTATGAGTTAAATATGTGTAGGTACTTTTCTAATCAAATTCTAATTAATAAAGGGCTAATTAGAATTTAATTAGAACTAATATGCCAAGGTTATAAATATTAGGGTTATGGTCCTCAAATTATACACAAGATATCTTTTTTAATATCCCATCATTAGGAAAGAAAGAGAGCAAATATTCTTTTAAATTTCTTGTGTGCTAATTTAGAAGATCAAATCCCCAAAATTTGGTAAAACTACAATGAATTCATGGATTCAGGTACGCTTTTATTCTTTATTTATTCTTGATGATTTGACATGATAGATCCTGGTTTATTAAGTTTTATTTCAGATTTATTTTACAAATCTAACAAGTGGCATCCGAGCTTTGTTATGTTGAGTCATTGAGAATGAATTGATTCTTTATTAATTTTGGATTGATTCGTTTTTCTTTTTAAATTTTATGGATTTGATATTTTAATTATATATAATGTTGAATCTTTGATATTCTTGATAAATTTTTGGGTTTTGATTCTTTAAATAAAATTTTAAAGTTTTAAATAAAGTTTTAAGGTTTTAATTTTCGTATAATTGGAAAGATTTACGCTTAAAAAAACCGAGGATTTTATGTTGTTTATATAGTTTTAATAAATATTTAAAAGTTGTGTAGGTTTGGGTTCATTAGAAATTTTTATGATATGTATTTGATTATATCAATAGATGGATTGTTAATCTCTAATCGCTTGTTTTACGCTTTATATATATATATATTATTTTGGAGACACTTTAGTAATTATGTTTAGTATTTTACATGATAATATATGGTTGGTAAAAGAAATTGCTTTAAGTAAAGTGTCTCTTATATACCGATTGTTTATCAATGAATTCATTAGATATGTTGAATCCTTGAGATTGATGGTAATATTTGTTAGTTTTAATTTTCTTTTATCAATTCAATTTTAGGGTTTCATTATAATCGTTTTTAATTCAAATCGGTTCAACAATTGTACAATTGAATTCAATTTTTATAGTCATTAATTCTTGAATTCAATATATAGTTGATAGAATATATTATTTATTATTGAGTTTATATGCTTATTCTTCTCATACTATTCAGTTTTAAGCATATATTTTGAATTTGGATTTACTTGGGATATGTAAGGTAAGTCGATCGGGGTTATATTTTTATGGTTTAATTATGATGAAATTAGATTTTGATGCAAATTGATGTTAATCATAATATGTGTTTAAATAATTTGGTTTTAAGTTTGGTTCTATAATCTTAAGTTTTGGCATCTTATAGTTCCAAATATTTGGTTAAAGTATGATGATTTATTGTATGAATTGTGGGATATGCCAACTATTATGATTTTGTTTTTGATATTTATTGGCTTGAAAATATTTTTCAAGTATTCATGTGAATATTTGTTTAATCATAAATACAACTTTGGATTTACATGGTAAATTTAAGTTAAGTTTTCTATTTGATTATGGATACATGTATATGCATGAATTGCTTTGGTGTTTTTATCCATGCCAAAATTATGAATACATGTGCTTGTTAATTAGTTGGCTTTGAACCACTACATTATTTCTTTTGTGTTTTGATATATATGGTTGTGAAAAAAAAAAAAAAAAAAGAAAAGGAAATAGTCAAAATTAAAGTTTTCGTTTTTTATTGCATTATTAAGTCAACCTTATTTTAGGTTATTTTGGAGTCTATAAAGTAATAAAAAAATATAGTTTTTTTATTGTATTATTAAGGCAACCTTATTTTAGGTTATTTTGGAGTCTATAAAGTAATAAAAAATATAGTTTTGACATTTGACTAGTGGAGAAATTTTTAAATTTGAATATTGGTATGTTTATATATTTTTAAAACAACTTAATTGAAGCAATAAGTCACCAAAGTGATTTCTTTTTGTATAAATTATTTTGTTTTAAAATATAAAAGGTTGTGTGCATGTAACTTAAGTTATGTTAATATTGATTGGCCCAAATGAAGGTTAATAATATTACATGTGCAACTATGGTGATAAACATGTGACGATTATTTGGTTTTTTATGTGAGTAATAAATCGGCCCAAAGGAAGATTTATTGTTCAACATGTTCTTATTGTCATTGTTTGATTACTACACCAAGATATCACTTACAAGTTAATATTTTGTCCAAAGATGAAATATTAATGGAGTGTCCGATATCTTAAGATGAGATTTACCTTTATTCAAATTATTTTGGTTTAAATTTGAAGTCTTATTTGAGATTATTTATGGCTTATGATTTATTCAACTATATTGTATTTGCCAACATCATCAGTATGTTGTTTTGGGATAAATATATATACATATATATATTATTATCTTTTAATTTGATTGAAAGATGAAATTAAAAGAGATATTTTGAAACAAATAAATTCATATTTTGACTTTTAATTAAGGATGTCTAATATTTTAAATAGATTAGTTGAAACAAAATACCGCCAAAGTGACCTCTTTTGTGTATATTAGTTTATTTGAAATATCAAGATGATTATATGTTTTTGTGATTCATGCGTTTATTAATTGACCCAAAGTTAAGTTAATATTTGGCAGAATTTCAACGACATCTGTGGTGATAAATGTGTGACAATTATAAGGTATTTTATGTGAACAATAAGTTAGTCCAAAGATTAATTAAGTGTTTGACATAATTTATTGTCAATGTTTGATTGCTACAACAAGAGTACCGCTTACTGTTAATATTACTGTCCAAAGACTTGATATTAATGTTGTGTTTGGTATCTTAAGATGGGATTTGCCATTATCTTGGATTTATTGTTTACTTATGAATATTGATGTGAACTTGTTTTTATTTATTTATTGTTCTATATTTAGCTAATTCATCTTCTATTTCCACAATATCTGCTAATATAAATCGTATACCTATGCTTAATGGGACTAATTTCAATGAATGGAAAAGGCACTTACCTATAGTGCTTGGTTGTATGAATATAGACCTTGCACTAACGGAAGAACTACTCTCACCTCTCACTGTGGAAAACACCCCTATATTAAAAGGGATTTTGAGAGGTGGGATCGTTCAAATTGCAAGAGTCTAATGATCATGAGGCATACCATTTCAGAAGCCTTTAGGGGCATAGAATCTGAAAAGATTACTCAGGCCAAAGTTTCCTTGACGAAATTAAGAAATGTTTTGCTAAAAATGATAAGGTTGAAATGACATCACTTCTAACTTCTTTGATGTCTATAAAGTTAACGGTTAAGGAAATTCTGAGCGATCTAAGGGCTATGAGTTTTATGATCCCATAATAAGGAATATTTTTTAAATGGGAACTGCAACATTTTTTGAGGATGTTGAGTTTGGGGGGAGAAATAAGATTAGGGACATTGCTTTTGAGAAGGAATTGGATTCTAACTCAGTTCTTACTATCACTTTTGACGATGTTCAGGTTATTATACCTATCATTGATCAAGAAGTGAATCCAGAACCTCTGCAAGACAATGCTGAACAACTCCCTATTCAAAATGAGATAATTGTTCCAAAAGAGCAAACTCAACAACCTCAAGAACAAGTGCCATTAAGGAGGTCCACAAGAGAAAGGAGAAATGTTATTCCAGATGATTATGTTGTATTTCTCTGATGATGATAATGGAATGATGGAAGATGATCTAATCAACTTTCATTAGGCCATGAAAAGTTTTAATTCTCAAAAGTAGATTGATACCATGAAAGATGAGTATAAGTCTATGCAAGACAATAAAGTTTGGGAAATTGTCTCATTACCTGAAGGTGGAAAACCAATTGGTTGTAAATGGATATTTAAAACCAAGAGGGATGCAAATAGTAATGTAGAGAGGTATAAGGCACGTCTTGTAACTAAAGGATATACTCAGAAATAATGTGTTGATTTTACAGAGACTTTATCTCCAGTTTCATCGAAAGACTCCTTTAGGATAATCATGGCGCTTGTTGCTCATTTTGATC
Organism: Gossypium rotundifolium; assembly: GCA_025506655.1. NCBI lineage: Eukaryota > Viridiplantae > Streptophyta > Magnoliopsida > Malvales > Malvaceae > Gossypium > Gossypium rotundifolium. The sequence continues at coordinate 151,601,687 of CP106728.1, forward strand.
TTGAGTTACATCAGATGGATGTTAAGACTGCGTTTCTTAATGGCGACATTGAAGAAACAATTTATATGGTGCAACCAGAAAATTTTGAGTCGAAAGACTCAGAGAATATGGTTTGCAAATTGACAAAATCCATCTATGGACTCAAACAAGCTTCCCGTCAATGGTACCATAAGTTTCATCAAATAATTGTTTTGTTTGGTTTTGAGATGAATATTATTGATGATTGTGTGTATCACAAATTCAATGGGAGTAAGTACATATTTCGGGTTTATATGTTAATGACATACTGCTTGTTAATAGTAAGTATAACCTCAATCAATACCCTAAGAATGATTTTGAAATTACAAAAATGCATTAGATTTTTTACATTTTAGCAGTGGAAAGTTTAATGTACGTTCAGGTTTGTATACATTGGAATATTGTGTACACTATTAGGTGTTAGGCAGATATTTTAAGCAATCTAGATTTGGACCATTGGATAGCATCCAAGAGGGTTATAAGGTATTTTCAGAGAACAAAAGATTGCATGCTTACATATCAGAGGTCTAATCAGTTAGAGATCATCAGGTATATAGACTCCGATTTTGATGGAATATGGATATAAATTTTTTTCACTAAGGTGCAAATTGTGAAAACAAATTGCAATATTTTATTCCAGTAGCAACAAGAGCACATCAAAGTAAAAACACATAGACTTTAAGTTCCTGGTTGTTAAAGTAAAAGTTCAGAGTGGTTAGGTGCTTATAAAGCATATTAGAACAAACTCCATGATTGCGGATCCACTTACTAAGGAACTACACCTACGGTTTTATAAGAGCACATTGCTCGTATGGGTGTAATGTCATTTAAAGGATATTTGGTTTTAGTGGGAGTTTGTATTTTTAAATGATTTTATGTTATAGACACTTTTTTAGTTATTAAGTTTATTTTTTGTAGAAATAAAGTTTATTTGATTTATTCACACTCTGGTTTTGGTAAGGTTTGATCTCACTAAGGAGGACCAATTGGAAATAAACATGTTTAGATCATATTGCATGTAATTTCCATGCTACACATCCATACTTGATCTAAACGTGATCATGGATGGATTTAGTTATGATATATGTAACGAAAGTCGCCTTGGTTCTATGTTAACATTATTAATGGACGAGATTGTTCGGAATACCTTTTGGATATGATAGTAAATTTTGAGCTCATAAGGTTATATAATGACATGTAATTATAAAGTAATTAGTATATATATGTGGTCTAAGTGGGAGATTGTTGAAAAATTTGGACATCACATATATAATAATGATAATTACATGTTATTATTTACTATCATGATAGGTTAGCCCAAATTAAAAGTGATCTAATTTGGTTAGAATTTATTGGGCTTTTAATTATTAAATAAAGTATGGGTTAAATATGTGTAGATACTTTTCTAATCAAATTCTAATTAATGATGGGCTAATTAGAATTTGATTAGAACTAATATGCTAAGGTTATAAATATTAGGGTTATGGTCCCCAAATTATACACAAGATATCTTTTCTAATATCCCATCATTAGGAAAGAAAGAGACTAAATATTCTTTTAAATTTCTTGTGTGCTAATTTGGAAGATCAAATTCCCAAAATCCGGTAAAACTACAAGGAATTCATGGATTCAAGTACGCTTCCGCATTTAGTTTTATTCTTTATTTATTCTTGATGATTTGACATGATAGATCATGGTTTATTAAGTTTTATTTCAGATTTATTTTACAAATCTAACACACACAAGTTTCCATCGCTCATCAGCGTTCTCCCGTCGGTCCTACACTAGAGCTAAATACACCTCGGCAACTGAGAACCTACCTTTCGCATCCAATTTCCACAAGCATTGATCCATATCATTGTCAGGCGACTGGGGGGGGGGGTGGATGTTCAGAATATAGAATAACACCTCCCCACTAAAGCATATTCCATCAGAGCATTGCGGAGTCAATTCCCAGTTCCATCCACTATGTCCCGAACCATAAGCGAGTCACTTGGATCACTCGATCCAAGAAGTAGAGGTGAGCATTTGGTCGAATTGAGTGAAAAATTTTTGAGTTAATCAAGTTGACAAGTCCTATTTTATCATCCTAACTCGATTTGAAAATTTTTTTGAATCGAGTTGAGTGAAATAAATTCGAGTTGAGTTGAATCGAGTAAACTTGTTTGAGTTAAATTAAAAAAGTAAACATATCAAATTAAAATCTTATTACAGTATAACTATGTTAATGTTAGAGCACATAAATTTGAAATCATACATATTTGAAAACTTTTTCAAAGGGAAAAAAAGAAGAAGAAGATACTTTAGTATGATAAACTCAAATCATTAATTAACTTATTTAGGTCTCAAAATATAATTTTAAATTATAATTTTTTGATTAAATTACCCTAAAATGCTGATTTTTTTAAATTACCAGAATAGGCTGATTTCTAGAATATTTACGAGAATTGGCCGATTTAGGGAAAACACTGCATTTTCAGGGGAAATCTAGAAAATTGCTTCCAATTGGAAACACTTTCTGCGTGTCACTAGTAAAATGCTTCCAGCTAAACGCGTTCCCCTCCCCCCACAATAAAAAAAGAAACTATAAAACCCCCACTCTTACTCATTTCTTACAATATTCTCTAAAATCTCTTAAATTTATTACTTAAATTCTATTTCTATCTAAATTCTATTTTTTATTAATATTTTATTAAAATTAATTTCTATATAATTAGCAATGACCCATTCTCTAACTTGTCATGATGACAAACACATTTCATCATTCAATTGCAAATGGTAAGAATAATTTTAATAAATTTCAATTTTGTTTTAATTGTTTTTTATTTCATTGTTATATATTAACTTAATATTTTGTATATTTTTTTATGTAAATAGGCGGAAGATTGAATTTTACAATGCCATATCCATAATATACCTGGTCCTCCATAACCGTTGATCGAACCATACTTGAGGGAAGCCGATTTTTGGCACGTCACCCTTGTAGGCCGGGGGTTTAAGTTGGACCTGAAACTCGTAAATGTGTTGGTGGAGAGATGGAGAACGAGACGCACACATTCCATCTTCCATGCGGTGAGTGTACTATCACTCTGGATGACGTACATTTACAATTGGGGTTACCTGTGGATAGGTTGGTAGCCACCGGGTCCGTTCAGTTGGTTGGGGAGGTGTATGTGGTGAACTTTTGGGTTTGATTCCGGAGATGATTTATAGAGGTCAGATCGAAATGGCTTGGTTACGAAGAAATTTTAAGAGGCTGGATGAGGATTCGACTAAAGTCGAAAGAGAATGACATGCTCGGGCGTACATCCTTCAGATCATCGGGGGTATCCTAATGCCGAATAAGTCACAAAATGTCGTCCATATACGGTGGCTATTGAAACTCATCGATTTTAGAGGAGCGGTTAAACTCAGTTGGGGGTCTACTGTGTGGCGACATTGTACCAGGAGATGTGTCGGATGACACAACCAGGACAAATCAAAATTTATGGTTGCATTTTACTACTACAATCATGGGCACGGTACCAATTTCTATTTTTATGTCATCGAGCGAACTACCCGTATACATTCCCACTCGTAACAAGATAAAATTTAGTAGATATTACCATAATAAAATTGATTTAAATTAAAATTATTATGCTAACAAGTTATTTAAATAGGTGGAACCATTAGTTGAGTCACATGGGATTACCTATTGAGCTTTAAGATATACGACTTCTACTAGACCAACTATCAGAAGTGAAAGTATCTTATTTATTTAAATTTGAACTATATAATATGAACGCAGTCGATTTCATATTTAATAGTATATATAACTAATATTTTTATCACGTTAATATAGTTTGAATAGACACCATACGAGGATCCAACAATTAGAGAAGTCATCCCCGAGGAATTCTTTGTGAATCCCAACATCTGGCACGTGAAGGTTCCATTGGTAGTGTATGCTATGGTGCATATACACGAGATTGATAGAGTGTTGTGGCAGTTTGGATTCCAACAATCGATTTCCATGGCACCTCAAGATCTTGATGATATGCATTCTATCAATTTACGGTGGCCGGATGAGAATTGGACGGTATTCCACTCCTAACATATCAACATGTGGAATAATCAATATGACTTCTTACCTATTTGTGAACCTATTATCGTTTTGGAGTTAGCATGTGATTCAGAGCACATACAAGGAAGAGGTGATGCATCGACATCCCCATACAAGTAGGCCATGACGATCTCCTTGAAATCCAAGGGCCAACGAGACGGATCCATTATCAGCGCCAATGCAAGAACCAGCACCGATGCCCACACCACCCATCGATCAGTATGTATCATCTTATTCTAGTGTGTATTCTAACCTTATCATCTTCACACAAACACCATATATTGCACCATATTTTTCTACTTTTAGTCTTATATCAAGTTAGACTTTTGGACATTCGTCCTCGATGTATTACACAACCATACCATCTACTTTTTCAACGACAACGATGCCGCCGAAGACGTATAGGCCATCTATGTTTCAAGCATCGAAGGAGAGTCCATTCATTATCCCATCGGTGTATAGGATTCAACATAGTTATGCTCATTTGCTATTTGCGACGCAAACACCTCCGGATCTTTATTTTACCAAGTTGGGTCATCTTCCCAACCACCTATTCCTAGACCAAAGGATGCACGATGACAACGGAGAATGCAAATATTGTAATCAAATTTTTGGTTTGCGACGCAATGACCTATCGGGTAACAACTTAAACGGAGCGCTCAATACAGTCAGCCACTTACGTTCATCTAGGACTGGTGAGAATATGTGTCTCCATACGTTGTACAAGTTTTCTAATTTGTACACTTCATCTACAAAGCTTATGTGATTCAAGCGTTGATTGTTACACGCTGCAATTACATGAGAGCATGGAAAACAAAGTGCGTCAAATCTCCCACAGTCGCAAGTTTTATGTCGTAAATCCATGCTACCTATTGTATATCTTCTCCAATGCATTTTGCTTTGCTATCCATGCATTGCGGTACAAAGGCATGTAATTGAATTAGCTACGAATATTTGCAATTAAAACTGACATAGTAATTATGACTGCTTTCACCATCGGTAGTATTATGCCCGCGATTATCACTAAATCCAACTTTGGATGATCCCGTGAAATACCTCCAATGCCATGAGTACGTTAAATTTAGTAATTCAATTATATCATAATATATACCGATATTGATACAGTAACAGTGACAACACACGTATGTAGAGAGGTAAACTTCTTTATTGTCCACAACCTCGTCTTCTTTTTTACAAAAGCCATGATTTTTCGTGCGCATCTACTGTCTCGCATTGCACACTTGGCCTTGAACTTCTCAGATCAGAATTTAACCATGTGGAAGTTAACCCCATTCTTAATGTTGTATTGCTTCATTGCAGCGACAAAACCAATATTAAGTGGAAAACTCCTTGCCCATTTCCAAATCACCCAAATCCAACGAAGAACACGAGTGGCCCGACCTTCTGTGTGGTAATTTTGCAAACTCCAACCCATCCTCTATTGATAGATCGACATTATGCATATGGGCTGGAGGCGAGTACGCTGTGAATCGTGGATCTTCTTCTTCATCTTCACCTCTTTCACCGTCTTCTAGTTTAGTTGGAATAGGCTCCGATTTAGAAAATAATACAATTTCTGAACCGTCAACACCCGGCTCCCGGACTGGATCGACGTCAATTTCATTGCCATATTCATTCTCGGACCACCAACATCATCCATTCTTGTGTAGTTTTCAAAATGTCCAGAATCACTTGTTGATTGCCAACCATTGGAAGTTGCTGCCATTTCCCAGTAAGTATTTCCAGCGTTGAACATCGACTTACCGAAGTTCATGGCTAACCCATTAACTGAGTGTTATGTAGGGGTTGTGTATTCTGTTCTACCACTAAAACTCAATTGTTTGGTGTTCTGCCTCCTACGGTTGAAATCTAAGGCCAAGCTGCATGAGTTTCTTCCCATCAATGATTCCGGGATATCATAATAGGAACTTTCTAACAAAGTGGTGAACCTACCACACAACTACGTTGTTGGACTATCGACATTTTCAACCGTTCTGGCCTCTCGACAGGAACAGATATTGACGTCCAAATGCCTTTATCTGGCCTTGAAAATTTCACATATAACTCGAGAAACTGTGATCCACTATTGATATGCGTCTACACCATCGCCTCTAAGCCCCTAACACCTTTGATATCTAAATCGTCATATCTCACAAGATCGATCAAGAACAAAATTGATACTTAAAAGACGATACTCTCATCTCATTTGATCCGATAATTTTTCGCCTAATTATTTTTTGAAGTTTTGGCAACTTTATGTTCTGGTTAAATACTAGCCGCATTGTGTTCTCCAATAAAAAAAAAAAAACTACAACGTTTTTAGTGTCACGGACCTCACCATCGTAATAAATAATAACATTAATCCGTCCACTCATTTTGAACCAAATTACATGTCGAGGGAAGTTCAAAACAAAAATATTACGCAAAAAATATAATGCTTCAAATAAATATTAACACGAAAAATCAATGCTTATGCTTACTTTTTATACAAATAGTATCGCTGCTCCAACTTATGCCTTCATTGTGAACTTTTATTCTTCTGAACTTCAGATTTATTTCCTCGACTTATGCCACTGGAGGCTGAAATATGTTACATTTATAACCTAGGGGATGACCTCCTATTTGATTTTTAAAAAATTCTGCGGATAGTAAGGGGTTGAAATTTGTAGAGAAAAAACGCTTCAAGGAGGACGCATTGGCAGCAAAAGTGCTGAAAGCGCATCCAACTGGAAGCGTTTTCAGTGCCACATCAACCAAAAGTGCTTCCAACTGGACTCGCTTTCAGTACTTTTGCTAACAGTGCATCTTGATTGTAGCATTTTTTCTACAAATTTCAACCCCTCACTATTTGGGGAATTTTTTAAAATCATTTCAGATATCCCGGATACGCGAGATATATTTTTAGAACCCATCTCGTCAAAAATAATGCACTGGATAAGTATTTTATTGAAATATCAAATCAAACTAAAATTAAAAAAGGCAATGATTTTTAAAACTAATTTTGCATCCAAACCGCGTACTTTGAGTTTCGATTTTTAATCGATTTGCAAAATAAAATTCAAATATACGATTGGTGTAAATATGAATATTTTAAATATTAAATTCAATAATTACTATTATTATTTTAAAAGTTTTATCAATTTAAAACCCTAAACCATACTTTAAAACTCTAACCTAACCTTAACACACTAAAACCCTAAACCCTAATATAACACAGGGAAAACACTTCTAGTTGGAAGTTTTTTCAACTAGAAGTGCTTTCAGGTGAAATGCAGGAAAATGCTTCCAGCGCTTCTAGTTGGAAGTGTTTTATTGGAGACACGCATAAATATTTTGAATTTTTATATATCTTTTAAAATTTTAAGAAAATATAAATTTTAGAATTTTTATAAATATTTTAAATTTTTTAAAATTATTTTGATATATTTTTGTAATTATTGTTGAGAGGGTGACCAATTTGCTCATTGTTAAAATTGATAGGGACTAAAAGAATATTTACACCAATCTATTATTCAAATTATTCAAGTTATTCAAATTGTAAAATTTAACTCGGACTCAAAACTCAAATAATTCGATTCGATTAAATCAAAATTCAAAATTTTTTATTTTTTAAATCAAATCAAATTTTATTCACCCTACAAAAAAGTACTCGTAAAGGGTCCCTTACTAAGAATCCAACAATCATCCCAAAACTGGGCCATAGATCCATCCCTAATAGACCAGAACATGTTCTATTGGAGCAGTTTTAACATGTGACTATAGGCGATGTTAAAAGGTAATTAAAAGGTTTAAATATGCCAAAGGTATTTGTATTATTTTAAAATTTAAATTTTAGTCATTATAAATTTAAGATATTGACTTTATATTTTTATTTAAAATCTTGGTTCTGCCGTTAGAATTCATTAGAATTGATGACGTTATTAAAAAAGGTAAAAAACTCTTTTGGCTCTCATGATTTAAAATTTTTTTGTCAATTTGATACAAACTCTTTAAAATTAACTAAACAATTAAAAAAGTTTTTAAAATTATTTTTTTCATATTTTCAATAAAATATAAAAATAATAAAATTGTGAAAATTAGAACTCTTTAAAATTAAAAATAAAAAGTTCATTTTAAATAAATTTTTTGGTGGGAAAACAAGCTAAATTAAAAGAAAAACAAAGCCTAAATCTACGTCTTTACTCGACAACTGTTCCTAAGTTTTGCTCGAATTCTTCATTTAAATCTTGAGATGGATCCCACGCATGAGAATTGATATACTGTCTTGCCCAACAAATAGAAATCTTGATGGTCTCTGTTAAATTCCATGTTAAACCTTAAAAGACAAATAGATTCCTATTCTTCCATGTTACTAGCCCAAAAGGGTGTGCCAAGAAGCTTTAGCTCATGTCAGCCACACGTGATGTCTTAAATTTTCCTCCACTCATTCAAAAATATTACTTGAAAAGAATTGAGATTGTCAGATTAGTCATTTTAAACAATTTGAAAATATATGTAAAATATAAAAAAATTCAAGAAAATGTTTTAAAAATTGTGTTATTTACTCCATGAATTGTAGTAAGGTCTTTCCAAACTTTGAGCTATTAGTTCAGTCCATATTAAATCAAATTTGATAATTTTTTATTATTTTAAATCGATTAATTATATATCAAAAAGTATTTTTATGTAAATTTAATTATTAATGACATAAAATATTAGTGTAAAATATTTTCTAAATAATGATACAAACTCTAAATCAATTCAAATTAAATTAAAATTATGATAAAATATTTTATGTATTAAATATTTTCATTCAAAATACATTATATTGAATTAAAAAATGTCTTGATTTATACAAAATACTTATGACACAAACTTTAAATAGATTGAAGTTAAATTTAAAATTTTGTTCCAATTACACTATATGAAAATTTCAATACTTAATTTATTACCTTTGTATTTTGCTAAAATGAGTCCATTTTATATGAAATTCTTTTACTATAGTGCATTTTGAACAAAAAGTTTATATTAAATTTAATTTGAATCGATTCAAAATTTGTATAATTATTTGAAAATTATTTAATACTAATATTTAATATACTTTATAATTAAATTTATAATATATATATTTTGATATATAATTAATATGATTTAAAATAAAAAATTATCAAATTTGATTTAATATGGACCAAATGAATAGCTCAAACTTGGAGAAACCTTATTACCATTCATAAAGTAAATAACACAAATTTTGAATTTTGGAAATTTTTATATTTTTCTCAGTATATTTTAAATTATTTAAAATGAATTTTAAAATTATTTTATTTCTTAATTTTAAATAGTTTAATTTGTTCACATTTTTATTTTATATATTTTTAATTTTAAATAGTTTGAACCAAATGGACAAAAAAAACTATAAATCATGAGGGTAAAAGGGTTATTTTACCTTTTTATAGCATTTATATTATCATTTGTAATGGCAAAATTGACGGAGGTACCAAGATTTAAAAAAAAATGTATAAGTACTTAATGCCTCAAAATTAAGGTATAAGGACTAAAATTTAATTTCCTCAAAAAAAAGACTAAAATTTAAAATTTCAGAAGAGTACAGGGACCTTTGACATATTTATACCTAAATAAAAAATATATTTTTTGAAAATATATTTATATTTTTTATACCATGCTTACTTCAAACTATAACTCCTCCCAATCTTTAAAACGAAGAAAAAATGCGCTGAAGCTTGCTCAAACCCACCTATGTCTTCTTGACTATTAGAATTACAACGGTGTCAATTGAGTTAAGATTCGATCGACAATAAATTTATACTTAATGCCTTGATTTCATTAAATAAAAAGATAAACTAAAAATATAGTCACTTTTGTTTGGCTAAGTTTACATTTTGGTTATTGAACTTTAATTTGTTACGAAATGATCACTGACATTATCGATTTGTAATATTTTGATCATTGTGCCGTTAACCGACATTAGGAGTGTGACAGATATAGCATGTGGAAAGGTGTTAGGTAGGGGTGAGAAAAACTCGATTCTAATAGAAAAAATTGAATTTTTTTTTGAATTTCGAGTTAATCGAATCAAGTTATTCGAGTTAACTGGAATAACTCAATTCGAGTTGAATTTCACAATTTGAAGAATATATTAGTGTAAATACCATTTTGGTCAGTGTCAACTTTGAAAATAAGCAAATTGGTCTCTCATAACATATATATATATATATATATATATATATATTTACAAAATTTCAAAATTTATATTTTAAAAAAATATAAAAATTTTAAAATATATAAAAATTTAAAATTTTAAAATTTTCTGAAATAATAATTTGAAAACTAGTTAATGATTCAAATTTATCATACTCAAGTATCTTTTTTTAAATATTTTTCTTTGAAAAAAATTCAAATATATATGGTTTCAAATTTATATGCTCTAACATGGATTTAGTTATATTGTAACAATATTTTTAATTGACATGTTTAGTTTTTTAATTTAACTCGAACAATTTCACTCGATTCGATTCAACTCGACTTGAATTTTATTTCACTCAACTCAATTCGAAAAAAATTTCAAACTAAGTTAGGATGATAAAATATGACTCGTGAACTTGATTAACTTAAAATTTTTTCACTTGATTTGACTCAATTCGATCGAACGCTCACCCTTAATGTTAGCTGTTAAATGTCTATGTGGTTGATATGCCGTTGCCACATATTTAAATCATGTTTTTTTAGTTTACGAATTATAATTTTATTGTGTATTATATTTTTTTTATAATTTATAAACCTAACCCTTAAATAAAAAGGACTAACTCTCTCTCTCTCTCTTTTAACTAGATGGCATGCAAGAGAAGAAGATAAGAAAGAATAGGGGTCCATTTGTTTACATGTAAAAAGTTTTACGGAAAATATTTTCTGCATTTTCCTGTGTTTGTTTTACAGAAAATAGTTTGATCAACAGAAAATGACTTATAGGTCAATGTAAAATAAGTTTTTTTTTTTTGCAAAATGACTTAACCTTTTGAAAAGCGTAAGTCATTTTCCGAAAAAGAGCTTATCTATAGATAATTTTCTTTTTATATAAAAATTAATTTAAATCAATTTTAATATTATTATATTGATAGTAAATTTTATTTTTATTTTTAAAATATTTAAAATATTATAGTTTTCAATATTATTAAACATATATATATTTTTGAGAAATACCAGTTGCCTGTTATTATTAATAAAATGAAAAAAAACAGAACAATAAATTGGGTCGCTAGAAATGGACCCAAAGCAGCTAGAAAAACGAAAAAACAATGGCCCAGTATAATGGCCCAAACAAATAAATAGAAGAATCCAGAAAAAATAAAGAAAATCAAAACGTCCCATCAACGTCAAATCCAACAAGTGTAAATTAGCTGGCATCCACAAAACTTCTGGCTTTTCTATTTTCCATACCAACTATTCAATTTGATAACATTTCCAAGGGGATTTTGAAATCTGCTAACCCTTCCTCTCCAAGTCTCTGCAAGTTTCCTTCAGATTTCGTAGCCCATTCTCCTCTCTTCGACGCCGGTAACTCGAGAAGGCTTCATCTTCCAGGTATATTTCCTCTCTTCTTCTTAATGATTCTGTTGTTACATCGTGGGATGCACCATTATTTTATCTGTTGACGAATTGAAAATGGCTTTCCTAAAAAATCGTCTGTGCTGCTGTATATCTCTGATAATCGCTCCCAAGACTGACTTGTCTCTACCTGTTGAGTTGCATTTCTTTATAACAGTTTTAGAGTCTCCTAAGATGGTAATAGATTGAAACCCCAAAATAATCCCTAACTTTGTTGCTTGTAAACCCGCATGAGCTTCCACTATGAACGGTGATGCTATTACAGAGTTGATAACCGATTTCGAGGCAAGCCACTCATCCATTTCTCCCTTCACCACTAAACCCAAGGCCTATATTACGTTTTTGCTATCATATGCTGCATCAAAGAAGATGGTTGCTTTTGTTTCTCTCGTATTTTGTCTCTGCCATTTATTATCAACACATGTATGCTCTTCCTTGTTCGATCTATCAATCTCTGCGACGTAACTTTGAACTTTCTTTGACAAATCCCTCCCTGTGATTGTTTTCCCTTCATGTACAAACTTATTCCTGGAGTTCCATGCAACCATATAGCGCAACAGAAAAGTCGGCATTGCTCACTGTTTCCTTTGTCAAAAACCCAAGTAAGCCAATCCTACAGATCAATAATGGTTGAGTTGATGACCCATGAGAGATTAAGATTCTGCCACATTTATGTTATTGTAGGGCATTGTCTGAAGACGTGATTGCCATCCTCTTCTGCGTTTCAACATCGAGGACAAGAGCTGTCAAGAACCACTCTTCACGATCTCAAGTTTTTAAAATTTGGAATAAAATTCCATGATATGCGCCAGATAGTAATTAAGATTTTTTATGGGAGTTGTAAATTCCAAAGTTGCCTATAGAATTTTTTTCCTTCAGTCTGTAATAATAAATCATTAGGATTCAAAGTAGCCTCCTGTAATAGTTTGTAGGCGCTTTCTTCTGTAAATTCGCCAGAATGTTCTCCTTGCCAGACCTGGAAATCTTCATATTCATTCTCCGCCAAAGAAATTTGTAAAATCTTCTATGCAGTATGTTCTGGAAAGGTATTCTCTATTAACTCTTTTTTCCATCTCCTTGATGTTGTTTCAATTAAATCTGCTACTGATTTAATTTCTACAATTTTGATGTTATTGCTTCTTCGATTGATATCAACACTTGGGATCCAACGATCATTCCAAACAGAGATTCTGTCTCCTTTACCAATGCGCCAGCATAGCCCATCTTGCAATAGCCCCTTTACGGCCCAAACGCTCATCTAGGTAAGAGAAGGTAAATTTCCCAACTATGCATGGATGAAGTCTAAATTAGGAAAGTATTTTGCTTTTAAAACCCGTGCTAATAAAGAATCGAGATAATTAATAAGTTGCCAACCATGCTTGGCTAACAAAGCTATATTAAATTGATCAAGACTAATAAAACCCAATCCCCTTGTTCCTTTGAAATGCAAAGCTCCTTCCAAGTACACTAATGGATGCCCCTTTGACCATGACCTTTCTGCCACCAAAATTTCGCTATGATACTTTCAAGATTAGAACATAACGATTTAGGAAGCAAAAACACGCCATTGAATACATCGAAATAGCTTGAAGAATAGCCTTTTGTAAAAACTTCTTTCCCCCTTGCGAGAGATGCCTTTTATACTCCAATTATTTATTCTCTGTTTAAATCTATCTTTTAAGTTTTGAAATTCCTCCTTTTTCCTTCTGCCCACCATATTCGGTAATCCTAGGTAGCGTTCTGGGTCGTTTGAACTTCGCACACTGAGTATTCGAGTAACAATTATCTTTTCTTCATTTCTTGTATTAGAACTAAAGAAAACTGTAGACTTTTCAAAATTGACTTGTTGCCCCGAACAGTTTCTATATTCCCTCAAAATTCTTTTTAAAAGACCAATCCCTTTTCGTAGCCTCTCCAAATAATATACAATCATCTGCAAATAATAAATGTGATATCTGAAGGCCTCTTCTACTCGCTTTAACACCTCTAAAATTCTCCTCTCACTGTGTCAATCTCATTAGGCTAGATAATCTTTTCCATAAATTAGAAATAGAAACGAACTCAAAGGATCGCCTTGTCGTAGTCCTTTCGTTGGATGGAAAATACTTCCAGCTCGTCTATTTAGAATCATTGAATAGAAAACAGTAGATATGCATTTCATGATCAATTCAATCCATCTGTGTTCAAATCCCATTTTCCTCATTATTTCCTTTAAAAAATCCCACTTAACCCTATCATATGCTTTACTCATATCTAGTTTAATTGCCATCAGCCCTTTTTTCCCTAATTTTTTCCTCTTTAGAATATGAAGAATTTCATATGCTACTAATACATTGTCTGAAATTAATCTTCCTGGCACAAAAGCATTTTGTGCTTTATCAATGCATTTTTCTAGAACTCTTCTAAATCGATTCACTATGGCCTTAGCCATTATTTTATAGAGAACATTACATAGGCTAATTGGGCGAAAATAAGAAAGATTGGTTGGGTTCGTTTTCTTTGGAATAAGGGCAATATGAGTGGTATTAATTTGACTAACCTCCATGTCACCATTGAGTTGTTGAAGACAATAAGTTAATACCTCATCCCCACGATGTGCCAAAATTTCTGAAAGAAAATTGTCGGAAGACCATCTTTACTTGGAGCTTTTGTAGCTCCCATGCTTTTCAATGCATCTCAGATCTCCTCCTTAATGTATGGCTATGTGAGACATCTATTATCCTCTTCAAAAATACACTGTTCAACACATGTTAGGAGATGTTCATAATGGCCTTTTTTCTAGCCTTGAATAAATCCTAGAAATATACTCTAGCAATTTCTGCCATTTCTTGCAGATCCCTCGTCTCTCTGCCATCTGTGTCCTGAAGCTTTTGGATGCAATTTTTTCGTCGTTTTTGTGTCGCAATACTATGAAAAAAGGCTGTGTTTCTGTCCCCAGCCTTAGCCAATTTACTCCAGCCCTCTGTTCCCTGTAGCTCTCATCTTTATCAATCTCAAAGTTTAGTTGCACCTTCGTGTCAATCATCTTTGCTAAGTTATCGTCGGTCCTCTCTGCTTCCATTAAAGTAGACAACTTTGACATCAAGACTTCCTTTTTTTCGTTTTCTAGACATCCCAATTCTTGTAGCCCATCTTCTCAAACCCATTTTAAGATACTCCAGTTTCTGAATTAAATCTCTTGAAGCCAAATCCTACATAAGCTTGACTTCCGCTTCGAAGGTTTCTTCTAAGACCCACAATGCCTCAAATTTAAAGGTTTCCCAGTTACTCATGTATTTTTCTTTTATTGTAGTTATTAAAAGTAGGCAATGATCAGAAGTCGAGTGTACCAAGTGTTTAATATTAGCTTCCGAAAACATAGCCATCCAATTTACATTAGCCACTCCTCTATCTTGGTGTTCTCGAATGTTTGTTTCTAGCAAATTTCCCTTTCCTAAGTAAACCAATTTCCTGAGTAACCTGCATCAATCAACTGATAGTCTTCTAGCGCATTACGAAAAGCTTCCATTCTTCTTTCCTCCCTAGGCAGCCCTCCCTTCTTTTCGAATTCGTACGTGATCTCGTTAAAATCTCCACAAACAAACCAAGATTGCTCCACATTGCCTCGTAAGCTTTTTAGTAGATTCCATGATTCCTCTCTTTCCTGTGCATAAGGGGAGACATAAAACCCCGTGAATCTCCACTATTGTTCATTATTCTGGGCAGTAACTAGTGCGTCAATATGCCTTTTTGAAAAACTCTGAATCAATATAGAAACTTCTCCTTTCCATGCCAAGCATAAACCACCTTTTGAACTATCGGGATCCACCTCAAAGCCATTAATGAATCCATAACTTCTATGCACTCGTTTCATCTATCTTTTATTTATCTTTGTCTCCATGAAGAAGACCATTTGGGGATTATGTGTCTTCAGCGTTTGTCGAAGCCTTCGGATAGTCCATAGGTTCCCCAAGCCTCGGACATTCCAACTCAAGATTTTCATTGCGACCGGTCAGCTTGCCTTTTGGTAGCCGCCGATAATAAAATATTATTTTCTAATAATTCCTGCTTCGTACTACTCCATTGTCACCATTATCCCTTATTAGTTGAACTGTAGTTTTTCCTCACTGTCTTTTTTTTCCCTCTTATCTAATAAGGACCCTTTCCTCCAAATTATGCTGTATTGCTGATGAAGTTTGTTCAGCTATTAAATTTCTCCCTTGTTGTGATGAATTAGGACGACTACCCTCCAAATTAATTCCCAAAACTGGATCAATTGAGACTCTAACTTTCGATTTGGTGCTCACTCCCCACGTCCGTTTCTCTCCGAATTGTCTATTTCTTCCACTTGCATTATTTCCATTGTCTCTTTCTTCTCGTAACCAGATACTGTTCATAGCCATTGCTATTTTAGATTGTGCTTTCAGAAATAGATCTCATCCCATATCTACCACTTCCATACCCAATAACATTTTTGCTTCACAGTACGAATCACTATAACCTAAGTGGCCATAGTAGAAACAGAAAAGGGTTAACCTCTCATATTTAAATCTGATATAAGAACAGATTCCCGCAAAAGACACCTGCTTTTCCTTTTTAGTGGCTGCCTCACATCCAATTTAATTCTAATTCTCATGAAATTACTCCTTCCTTTCTCTATATCTGAACTATCAGATTCTATAAATTCACCCAAAAAATCCCCCAATTGCCTTGCCAGACTTTTAGGGAAAAACCCCACTGGGATATCGTGAATTTGTACCCATAGAGGCGTATAGATTAAAGAAACCTTCAAAGGATCCTCCTCTTTTGAATCTTGTGAAGGAGCAGAAGATGGTTATTGAACGTCCATGGGGATCCTTTTACGACACGATCCATATCCATAACATGGTAAAATTGAAGCAGAAAACGCTTTTCCCCAAGATCTTGACTTTGAACACCTCTTACCGGATGCCATAGGTTTGCCATGGTACTCTTCATTGCTGGAAAGTGAATGATACTTGCTGTTAAGAAACATCCCACCAAACTAAATTTTTGTTCTTCTATTTCCAGATTTTGCTCAGATTGAACTTGTAAGACTGCTTCTTCTTCTTCCTCCTCAATTGTTAAACCCGCGAATTCTCTTTCCATTATTGCAAGAATTAACTTAGATCTCCTCTGTGTGAGTTGATTGATATGATGAAAGGGTGCTTCTAAAGAATTGCCGATGTCAAGATTCATTGAGAACACATACGTACAATTGAAAAAAGACCTAGTTTCGTGTCAGAGAGGCAAACTTGATTGACAATACAAATTTTAAATACATAATATTGTTCATTTAGTTTTACTTTTTAAAATTAAAATATATATATTTAATTATTTATATTTAGTCATATAATAAATTATTAATATAATAAATATAAATTATTATTTTAATAAATTATTTAATATTTCAATTTTATTTTAATAATAAATTTTAAAATAATAATTTTAAAAATATTATTAACATACTATTGAAAATATTCAATATTAATATTTTAATAATAAATATTTATTACAATTATAAATATATTAATAATAAATGTTTTGTAATATAAATGTTAAAATATATCATAAGTTTATACACACTTCACAGATTTGTAATTTAGTCTTTGTACTTTTATTTTCAAGAATTTAGTCCCTTTACTTTTCAAATTTGAAAATTAAGTCCAATTGTTGACATCGCTATTTTTTTGTCAAATTTTTGATGTCACATTTTAAATAAAAATACTCACTTAGTAGTCATATAATTAAAAATGACGTTGTAATGAATCAATTTGACATAATATTTTTAATATATGCAAAAAAAGTAAAATATAAAATTATAGATAAGAATAAATTTGGTTAAACAATGAAAAATAAGAAAATCTCAAATGTATGTTTGTTTAATTGAAAACAACTTTTATGAAATATTTTCAAGAAATCTACCAAACAAAAAAATATTTTACACAAATTCATCCAAACACTAGAAAATATTAGCTTTTCTAGAAAAGTAAATCATTTTCCAGAAATCATTTTCCGAAAGTCATTTTCACTGAAACAAACGGAGCCTAGAAGAGATGGAGGCACCAAACACTATACATGTAAGCTATTATGGTTCCCCAACTTAGTTAAGGATGTCTTGATTCAATGAAAACTCAGGCAGGAGATTTTTTGGGTGTTCAAATTATAGGAATGGGTGAAGGGCTTATTGTCATTTTTTTTACCTAGTTTGATCCTCCTGTAACATATCGTGCAAGGGTAGTATTGGTTAGAATGTTAAGGAAAGTTAAAATATGGAGAGGGAGAAAAGGAAGGAGAGAATGATTTGAGTTTTAATAATAGTGTTATGTGTTGTAATGCAATGAGTTTTCCATTAAAAAACATTAATGTTGTTGAAGTGAAAGGTAATAGAATTAAGAGAATGTTGTAGGGTTTAAGGGTTGGTTAAGTTAGTTTGATTTTGGGTAAATTGTTAGTATCCTTAATGGTGTAGGAAACTTAAGTAATTGTGACATTAAGGGTTAAAGAAAGTGATTATGAAAAATGTTTTATAAATGGTTCATTAGATTTGTGTTAATGGTTTTGCTTGTGTTAAAAATCCAGATTATATAAGATTTTGTTATTTAATAATGTTAATGGGATGGAAGAAAAAGAGAGAAATAAACAAACTTAATGTCAAGACATTGAAATGTTAATTTCATATCCAATATGGCAAAATTCATAATTGTTCAATAGTACAAAATAAATTGTATTAGCTCCTAAAGTATAATTAGCTATTTGCCGCTTAATGGCCTAAACACTATCCCAAAAGAGATTATAAATTTAGAACCTAAACATACTATACCATAATATAACTTTCCTAAAAATGCAATACATAGAGTATTGCATTTACAAAATCAACAACAACAAAAAAGCAATACACAAAATACCATTCTCATAAATTAAATAAAATAAAGTAATGAAACAGAAGATCAGTTAATCTTGGCCTTTTTGGATATTGTATTTGTTGTATTGAAGGAGTGGGAGGCAGTGGAGTCTTAGTGATGGTCACTAAACTAACTATAAATACGATAAAGGCAAGCGCACCTATCAAACAATAGTATAGTTATGGTGAGTAGAGAATATCATATCCACGAGGACTAAAAGTATTAGTAATTACCCTTTTTCTATTATTTAGCTGATAATTTAGAGTGATATGTTTTAATCTAAATTTAGTAAACTAATTTAACTAAGAACGCAACAGAGAATGAATCAAGGAAATAATTGAATATTAATCAATGAGATAGACAATACTTAGGAAAGAATCCACTTAGATTTCACCTTTTATTATGAATCTGAATTAAATGATTTATTCACTTGTGTCTTAATCTGTAGAAATCTTTAAATTATATTAATATCTCTTTCGAGAGTAAGAACAACTGACTCTAGGTTGATTAATTGAAATTTTTTCTAATTAAAACCCCTATTGTCGCATTAACTCGATTATGCTAGATCTACTCTTACACAGGGACTTTTACTCCACTGAATTAAGCACATTAAACATGAATTAATATCCAAGAAATACTAAACAATAAATAAGCATACATGATTGAGAACAAGAATCAAGTATTTATCGCGTAAAAATAGACATTAAATAAAAGGATTCATCATAGGTTTCATCCTCCCTAGGTATCTAGAGAATTAGTTCATAATCCTGAATAGAAACATCTCAAAGTCAGAATAACCACAAGATATAAAAAAATTCAATAAAACTTCAAAAGAAATTAAAATGAGATCTTTGATCTTGATGGGGATCCGCTTCCGAGTTGATTTAGATGGTGCTCTTCGAGTGTTTTCTTCGATCTTCTCTGATCGCTCCTTATGTCTTCTTCTAGTTGGTATTTATAGACTTTAGAATGCTCAAAAGCCTAAAAATTAGGTTTTTTTGCATATTTGGGAAGCAAGGTGCAATATCGACAAGGCTGGCACATGGGAGTGTCTCCAGCTCTTATGGCTCACACAGGCATGTGTCTAGCCCGTAGAAATGCCCAGGCCGTGTGTCTCTTGAAAACAGCTCTATTTGTTCGATTTTGACTCATTTTTCGCTCCTTTCACTCCCAAATTCTCTCCTAAGTATAAAAACATGAATTTAAAGGACTAAGAGAATCAAATTCACTAATTTGCATAATTGATCATCCAAAGGCGCATTAAGAATGGGATTAAAATATGTTACTTTTATAGCTTATCACTTAGCTTGGCATCCATCTAATTGTAAAAGGTGGACCAATATGTGTCACCCTTCTGAATGGTAATTTAAGCCTTGGATGTTGAGTAGGGTTTGAGCTTTGTTGGCTAGAAGGTTGGGGTTGCAGGCTTGAAGGTTGAAACTAGCCTTGATGGGTTAAATGCTAGGGTTGATAGGTTAGAGGTTGGGGTTGCTGGGATGATGATGTGGACCTTATTACCTATAAAGAAGTAAATATTATAATGTTTCTAATTTAAAAACATATAAGTGATAAGTATTTGGAGTTAAGAACATTACCTTGTTGTTACCCCCAACCACCCCCTCGCAAATCCTTATACCATGGCATGGTTTACCACATGTTGTGTAGTTTGCTTTATACCCTATTTTGCTCACCTTTAGTGTAACACCCTATACTCAGCCTAGTTGTTGAGCCTGAGTAACAGGATGCTACATCAAACATCGCAACTCATACATATTCACACAGTCTCAATTACGTACAACAATCGTCACATCCAAACATTTACAGAAGTTTTACATCTAAGATACCCTAGGCAACATTAAAAATGACTTAACATACCTTAATCAACCTTAGAAGCAATTTAAAGCATGCTTAGGAACCATTTAACAAATTTCCAAAGACAATCACGTAGGTATCGATACTCAATCGTGTGTATCAATATTTTAGAGATAAGTGTATGAGCCCATTTGCCCGGCCCAAACCCGTTTACAACCCAAACTTAAAACTACCTAGACCAAAACTAAACAAACAAACCCAAAATAAATTAAAAATAGGCCCAAATTACAAGTGGCCCAGAAGGCCCAAAAAATTAAAATTTTCTTCAGAATGCTAGGGTTTCTGAAAACCCTAGCAGCCAGCCCACCTAACCACAGCCACCGCTCAACCCACCAGAACCCACTTGTCTCGACGATCGCCACCAACCAAGCCACCGCTCCACCATGCCCGGTCACTGCAACACATAAAACAAATGATGTAATCGAGAAGCAAGCAAAAAAGAGAAATATTAATATTTTGTAATATTTCAATGGCTATTAAAGCCGATTCAAACATTGTAAAAAGGGGACCTTTTTTCTTTTTTATGAAATCAAAACGAAAAATAGAGATTCAAAGCAACATACTAATAATAGCGAGATCCAACGAAAATTAAAACGCAGAAATCAAATAAGTAAATTTTCAAAGGTATTTTTATCTTTTATTTTTCTTTTCTTTTTCAAACCGTATAAACCTATTTCCTTTATTTTCTTTAAAAATAGTTTATCTATATATGTATAGCATCAAAATATAAAAAAAGAAAGAAAAAAAACTTTTACCTTTTTCTACCACCGTATCGGTGGTCGAAATGATGGCGCTGGCGACGTCGTGGCCGGATTCACCGAGGCCCATCCCACCTGCAGAGAAAAAAAGGAAAAGGAGTTAGTTTTTTTTTAAGAGATGTTATAAATGAAAATTTTTGGCAAAAAATGGCTTTTATAGCCAAATCAAAACGACGCCGTTTTGGCCGGCGCCCATAAGCCCCAAAATGACGTCGTTTTGCCCCAGGATCCGCTCGTCGACCCGACCCGGCTGAAGGATCTGCGCGTTTTTAATCGATGGGTTAATTTCATGTTCGGTCCTTCCGCATTTTTATACTTTTACAATTAAGTTTTTTCGCTATTGCAATTTCACCCCGGAAACTTTAAGCGATTATAATTCGGTCCTTTTAAAACGCTGCGTTCCGCCATCTGGGGGAAATTTGCGCTCCTCGTCCCCAGCTTTTTGCGCGCGTTGCTGTTTGGTCCTTTATTTGCTTAAAATGTCTAATTTGGCCCTCTTACTTCTGTTTTAATCTCAATTTGACCCATTTTCCAAATTATTTCGCAATTTCTACTATTTCTACTATTATTTAATACCGACTACTTATTATTGTTATTCATTGTTATATTATTATTATTATTATTATTATTATTATTATTATTATTATTATTTTATTTTTTATCATTATATATAAGTGACTACTATTATGTTTATTATTACTTTTTATTAAAGTATCATTATTTCGTTTATGACTATTATTCCATATTATTACCATTATTTTATTTTATTTTTATCACTACCATTATTATTATTATTATTTTCATTTATATTTTGTTAATTACCGTTATTGTTACTATTATTATTATTATTTTCTACCAATATCATTAATATTATTATATCATTATCATTTTTACATTTCGTATTATTAGTTTTATTATTAGCATTTTATTATTATTACATCATTTTTATTATTTTTCTATTACTACTATCATTACTTTAAATGTATCGTCATCATTATTTTTTGTTTTACTATTATCATTGCATTATTATTATCATCATTTTATCATTGAACAAATTAACTTAGTATTGTTACACACCTCACTCTTATTTTATTACATAACCTAGTTCGTAATTTATCTTCTTACCAAACCGTATTGCATTCACCTTTACCCGGTTTGTCAAGTTTTCAAACAATCAATATTCTGTATTAACACTTCGAGAGAATCGAGCCCTAACTTACTGGGTTCTGGTTTTTCTCGCTTAAGTTAAACAACGGAATATCCCTTTCAAAATCACAAATTCCAGTTTTAAATTGACATTTCGTGTTAGCAATTCGAGTGAATCGAGCCCTAACTTACTAGGTTCCGGTTTCTTCTCGTTTAAAGCTAAACAACGGGATATCTCTTTTGAAATTGCAATTTAAATTTTAAAACGAAATACTTAATCTTGAAAATCCGAAATGTCGCGCCCTAACTTACTGGACTCGACATCTAGATACCCCGAGATAAGTATTTAAAAATAGAGGCAATCTTCCGTATTCAAAATCTTGAGAAATCGAGCCCTAACTTACGGGGTTCCGATTTCTCATTTGACGAATAACGAAATATCCTCTTCAAAAACAAAAATCAAGTCTTAAAAGACGAGATTAGTTTCGGGAGTCTAAAGTATTACGCCCTAACTTACTGGACATGATGCTTTATCTCTTCGAAAATAAGAGAGTCTTAACGTCCCTTTCAATGCCTTCAAATTTTGAAAATAAAAAGCATTGCATTTTCGAACCCTTTCAAAGTTTTCAACAAATAGGACATCAATCAATCAGTTTGGTACAGATTTCGGGCGTGTCGAGGGTGCTAATCCTTCCTCGCACGTAATCGACCTCCGAACCCGTTTTCTCAAAGTTCGTGGACCAAAAAGAATTGTTTTAGTAAATTAAACGATTTATTAAAACAAAGGTGATCCGATCACATCAAATAAAGATCGGTGGCGACTCCCTTTCTTTTTCTTTTTTTAAAAAAAATCGAGTCGACCGCGTCGTTCTTGTTTCATCAAAAATGGTTCTGACGACTTGGCGACTCATTTGGGACTCGAGGTCAAGCCATAGATTGATTGATTTTTGTCCTTTTAATTAAAATGGTTTTGAAAAAATCACGCTTTTTTTAATGCACCTTCAATATTAGCCTCGTAAATATTTTGGCATTGCATTGCATGACCGTTCTGGTCACACATTTAAGTGGGAGTGAGAAGCTATGCCTTCGTGAGGTTTTCACCTCCGCATGGGCTAGTGGACTGCTTTCGAAATACATCCGTACCTATGTCTTCGTGAAGTTTTCACTTTCGCATGGCCATAGGGAAATGTATTCCCCTGAACCGAACTCGGTCCGTATGAGCCTATAATGGATAAGGATCGAGAATCTGTTTGGTTGGTACCTCGAACTTTAGAACTAAGTCACATATAGCAAACCCTAGGAGCCCACCTTAGGTAGAGCTATGGCAAACCTTAGTGGTCACCCAGACAGGCGTTTGCTTATTTTACTTGCTTTATATTCCATGGTACTAACTTGTTGTGTTTCTTTCTTTTTGTGCATATCATTTCATATTTTAAAGAGACATTGATTCATGTCGGTTTCTGAGTTAGGATGCTGGCTATGGAAAGCAAATTCCTTGATAAAGTGGAAGACAATGCGGTCGTCGCATATGGTCGAAGCAATGCCAAATAGAAAAGAAAATAGCTTAGTCGAAGGGTATGTGTAGAGCTACGGACTTCACCAATATCGATTGTCACGTGAGAACGAGCTCTAAGAGTTGAAAAAATTTGGACTCGATGGGATGATGAAGCGAAGCAACTGTTCTATGGTACTTACGGGTGACCGCCTTACCGCTTGAGGTCAAAATAGACAAGCACTGTTAGAACAATGACCCGCCTCGGAATACCGCTTATAGTTGTTTCTCCTTGGGAAGGTGGATCTAGTTCCCACAATAGAAGAGTATCGACCTTGCTACATTGCCCAAGAATTCAAGTTGACAAAGCTTATTCCAAGGCGGTTAATGGCCCAACCTTCGAAGAAGTTGATGGATATCATCGAAATGAGTGAACAGTGGTCTCGGCTAGAATGCAAAAGAAGGCGAGGTAAATGCATACCACGGATATGTTTGAGAGACTGATCTGGCGCATCCCGATACAAAGAAAAGATAGACATCTTGGCCTTGTGTATTTACTGACTTGGTAATCTTCCAAAGCTTTAAGGCACATTGATGAAGCGATTATTGATCTATTCACCGATTAGACAAAGGGTCACACCGTTCACGCCATCTTAGTCGAAACATTCAGATCCTTGATTGCATGTCGGAGAATGGGTGAAAGCGGGTTTATTGGATGTCTTGCATTGTTATTGGCTTGGTTCCATAGTCACTTTTGGAAAATAGAAAAGTGTCCGCCGGTTCATGTCGAAAATTACTCTCCGCTAGAAGAGATAGCAACTACGCCTAGAAGAGAGGATGTGTCCAAAGAAAATTGGATCGCTATTTCAAAACCTTCAAGAGGACGACATCGAGTGGAAGGCTCTGGATGATTCCCGACAGGGTCCTTTATCGTTGTGGAAGCTTTGGTAGGTTCCCTATTAGAATTTGGGGTGCCACTTGCCACGCCCTTTCTTTGGTCCTAAGACAATATAGTTCAAGATAGTTTGTACCAACGATATACGGACTAGCTCAATGCGAGTTCTCATATGAAGGGGGAAGCTATAAGAAAAGGGTTAAAGAGATTTCTAGTGCCTGAAATCAGATTTATAGAATGAGGAGATTATCTACAGGCCCAAGGACGACCCTAGAATACATTAAATGGAGGGCTAGGAGAGTCAATGATAACATTCCTGAGCCAAATCCGGAAGGCACCCGATCAAGAGAAGAATGCATGTGAGTGGTCCCATCAGAATTAGAGATTGTGAGCAAGATTTTGAACAGATGAGTTTGAAACTCGGGAAAAGGATAGAAAGGTTGGAAGAAGAAAAGATGCTCCTCCGGTTAGAAGTGGACGGTCAAAAATCGGTGAAAAACTCGAAAAAAAAAATGGAAGGTAGAAGAAGATCGAGATAACTTGAAGATAGTACAAGAAGATGCGCTGCGATAAAGAACGCGAGATTAGGGAAAACTTGAGCAAAGGGCAACAAGAGGTCCGAGAGGAAAGAGCCAAAGTTAGCAGTTGGGAGAAAAAGTTTCATGAAATGCGAACGCAAAAGGAAGACTTAGAGAAAGGCAGGACAGAAGACCAAAAAGAGAAAAAGGGGATTAAAAGCTAGAATAGCTGAGCTTGGGAGGTCTCTACACCACTATTGAAGTCGAGACTCGGACAGCCAACTAAAGTCAAGCCTGAGCAGAATAGAGAAAATGAAAGGTAAGGTTGAAGAGCTAGAATCGGCATTACATAGTAGCGAGCTCCAGATTGAGCTTCTGGAAACGAGAGAAAGGCGTTGGGAAGAGGAGCTTCACCATTCCTGCGAGCAAGTTCGAGGTCGAGACTACCTTATGGGCGAAGTAATAATCCAGATTCGAGAAGTAGCTGATCACCTACAGACTTTGGCTGCGGAGGCTGACATGTTGAGCATGAAATATGGGCTACTACCGGGTCATGATGAAGAGCTAATCTCCTTTCTTGGAAAAATTAAAACCTTAGGTCTTAAGGCGAGAACATATTTGTAATCTACTTTATGTAAAGGGTTTTGCCTTCCAATAAAGTTTTCTAAAATGAAGTTGATCAAAATCGATGTCTTCTTCCTGCATTCATGCATTTGCATTGCATCATATTACATACATTAAAATTTATAAAAAGAAGCCTAATTGGTTAAGATTATCAGAAACAGGAGAGAGGAAAGAGGAAATCTGGGAACTGAACATTACTACGTGACTCTTGTTAAGACAAAGAAAATGGACCAAAGATTTGAACAATTTCAGAAGAAAATACAAGAACAGATGCAGGAACAAATGATGAAACTCCAGCAAGAAATGAAGGACCAAATGCTGGAGGCTCAGAGACACATGGCTCAGAGACACATGATAGCACAGATGGCCCAGATGATGAATGCAGTAACAGACAAAGGGAAAGGTCTAATGCCTCCGGTCGGTGAGGATAGCGAAGGTGCTCCCCCGGGTTTTACCCCGCCACATGCGAGAGCAAGACCTGAGAAGTATGTCCTAAGGCCACCAGTTACGGTTAGGCCCCAACAAGGGCAGAAGGACACTAGACCACCCACGAACTCCCACGTTGGCTCAGGATCCAATCCAGGAGATAACCCGGCTAATCCTGTTGTACCTGATTTAGATTTGACAGAGAAAATAGGGGTGAGAGAAGAATCTTCAAAGCAGTTAGAGGATCGTTGTAGGTGGTTGGAGGAAAAGTTCAAGGCTTTGGAAAATACTGATCACCACTATGGTATTGACGCAAAAGACTTGAGTCTGGTTCCAGATTTGGTGCTTCCCCAGAAGTTCAAAATGCCAGAATTCGAGAAATATAACGGGACTAGCTGTCCCGAGGCCCATATCACAATGTTCTGCCGGTGGATGGCGGGACACCTTAATAATGACCAATTGTTGATTCACTGTTTTCAAGACAGTCTGGCTGGGTCTGCCGCCAAATGGTATAATCAGCTTAGTCGTGCCCAGATCAAGACATGGAAGGATCTGGCACAAGCCTTCATGAAACATTACGGTCATGTGGCTGATATTGCTCCTGATAGAATCACGCTCCAAAATATGGAAAAAAAGTCGGGTGAAAGTTTTAGACAATATGCCCAGCGATAGAGAGAGGTAGCGGTATAAGTTTAGCCACCGCTTTTGGAAAAAGAGACTGCCATGCTTTTCATTAACACCCTGAAGGCCCCTTTCATAACTCATATGATAGGGAGTACGACTAAAAGTTTTGCCGACATAGTAATGGCGGGAGAGATGATCGAACATGCCATAAGGAGCGACAAAATCGAGGCGGGAAAAAGCGCGAGGAGGGCCGCTCCTAAAAAGAAAGACGGTGAAGTAAATAACGTGAGTGCACACAAGGCGATCACGGTTAATCGGCCAAAGACAGTCACCTCTGGACAACAAGGGCCAGCAAGACAGGAATCGAGAACTAGACCAAATACTGAAAAGATCCAATTTACGCCAATTTCGATAACGTACAAAGAGCTATACCAGATTTTATTCAATGAGCACATCGTGTCCCCGTTTTATTTACAACCATTGCAGCCTCCATACCCTAAGTGGTACGACTCAAACGCTCAATGCGATTACCACGCAGGGGTAGAGGGGCATTCGATAGAGAATTGCCTCGCCTATAAAAAAGTAGTCGAGAGGCTAATCAAAATGGGTGTTATAACGCTTGATGACTTGGTAAGAAAGGGGAACCCATTGCCTAATCACGAGGAAAAAGGGGTGAACGCGATCGGTGAGGAGATTGTGAGAAAGATCAAGAGGGATGTCACCGAAGTGAAGACCCCATTGCGAATAGTCTGGAAGGAAATGGTAAAAGAGGATTGATAGAGTCGATTCTCGAGGCGAAAGACATATAAAAATTACTGCAAATTCCATAAGACGAGGGGCACGAGATCTAAGAATGTGTCGAGTTTAAAATTTTGGTGCAAGGCCTCATGGACAACAAAGAACTAGAGTTTTATGAAGAAGGAGTAGAGGAAGAGGAAATATGCGTGACAGGAAAAATTGACAAAGCCCGGAGTTAATTACCCGAGAATCATCATTTTGCGAAACACGAGGCGTAGATCTGGGGAAGACCAAAATCACAATTCGAAACCCGCTTCTTTTCCTACAAAGATAGTAAAAGGGTACCTTGGAATTATAATTGCAATGTGACAATACCGGATCGCAAGGTTCCACTAGTATTTTGGAGGAAGTCAAGAACGAAGGTTCTATCGCGTAGTGGAAGCGTTATGACCACAAAAGGGAGAAGGAACGCGAAATTGAAGGCGTATCGATTAGGCGGGGAAAAAGAACCCAAGCCGTTATCAATGAGCCCGTAAAGAGGAAGAGGCTAAAGAATTCTTAAAATTCTTGAAACACAATGAATACTGATGTGGTGGAACAAGCGCATAGATAACCAGCCCGTATCTACTATGTTAGCACTACTTCTAAGCTCAAAGTGCACCGAAGTATTAATGAAAGTCTTGAATGAGACCTATGTTACTAAAGATATATCCGTCAACAAGTTGGATCGTTTCGGTTAGTAACATAAGCGATAATTTTATCTACTTGATGATGACGAAATCCCACCGGAGGTATGGGGTCAACGAAGGCATTACACATAACTACCCGTTGCAAGGGATATACCTTGCCAAGTGTGCTAATAGATAATGGGTCAGCATTAAATGTCTTACCACTAGCCACACTCAAGAGGTTACCGATAGATAGTTCTCATATGAAATCACCTTAAAACATAGTGAGAGCATTCGATGGCACCGAAAGAAGAGTGATGGGAAGAATAGACATACCATTATTGATCGGGCCTAATACATATGAAGTAGACTTTCTGGTCATGGATATCAAGCCTTCTTACAACTGCTTACTAGGGAGGCCTTAGATTCATTCAGCGGGGGCCGTACCTTCAATCCTTTACTGAAATTGAAATTGGTAACAAAAAATCACCGGTAACTATAAACGCGAAGAAGATATCATAGCAATCGTTACCAACGAGCGCCATACCTAGAAACGAATGAGGAAGCCATTGAATGTTCCTTTCGATCCTTAGAGTTCGTGAATGCGACTTTCATTTCAGAAGGAATTAAAGTCCCGTCGCCTAAACTATCCAAGACTACCAGGATAGGATTGCAAATGACAGTGGAAAAAGGAGCCCTACCCAGAAAAAGATTGGGCAAATATCTCTAAGGGAAAGTCCAGGCCCCGAGCTGAAGGAAAAAAGGGATCGCTTTGGTTTAAGTTTCAAACCGGATGCTAAACAAATGAAGAAGGAGATGGAAAAGAAGCAAGAAAGGAGAAAGGCCAGGCTGAATAGAGAAGATGCTAAGTGGGAACCGATGACATTCCCCCACATATCTCACACCTTCGTATCAGGAGGAATGATTTACCCGGAAAAAGAATCTCCTAGAGAAGAATGTCCTCACATCAATGCCATACATGATGAGGAGACTGATCAAAGAAACCTGTCGGGCATCTACTCATATGAACCTGGAAGCACATTAGACAATTGGACTACAGAGGAATTTCCTGTAGTGTTTAGAGATTATGCAGAGTAATATTTGGAACACTCTTGTTGTTTTTAAGCCTAGAAATAATGAGATTTCTTTTGTGAAATAGGCTCATGTTCGGACATTTTGTTTTAATGAAATGCATCTTCAATTCTACTAAATATCCTCTTATTTTACATTCATATCATGTGAATAATTGTCCTCAAATTTTTTGTACACCCTTCGATACCCATTACAGGTCTCTAGACATCAATGATATGAGTAATGATACTACAAATTCGAAGTCTGCTTGAGCAAGACATGTGTTGAGAGGAATCTCGGGACTTTGGAAATGACACGAAATCGCGACTTGCCTCGGTTTGTTGAGAATGGTAGAGCAAGAAGAAAAATAGATCCTACCCCATAAAGAGTCGGTAGAAACGGTGAACCTAAGAGAGGGGCAAGAGGTGAATATTAGAGCTTGTATTACTGCAGAAACCAGGCGGAACCTCATCGAACTACTCCATGAATTCAAGGATGTGTTCGCATGGTCGTACCAAGATATGCCGGACTAAATCTTCGATATTACGATTACAAGCGCCCATAAGAGAAGAATGCAAGCCAATCAACGAAGCTCGGAAGAATGCGACCAGGCGTCTTGTTAAAGATAAAAGAAGAAGTCGAGAAATAATTTAATGCCGGTTCTTACAAGTGGTCAAGTACTCGGATTGGGTGGCTAACGTTGTCCCGTCCCCAAGAAAGCGGGAAGGTACGAATGTGCGTGGACTACGAGACTGAACAAGGCCACCGAAGGACAATTTTTCACGCCTCACATCGACACTTTAGTAGACAATCAAACAGGTATTCGTTGTTCTCCTTCATGGATGGTTTCTCGGGTACAACCAAATAAAAATGCATCCTAAGGACATGGACAAGACAACGTTTATAACCATGTGGGGAACATTTTGCTACAAGGTAATGCCATTTGGGCTAAAAAATACAGGCGCGACATATCAGAGAGCCATGGTAACCTTATTCCATGACATGATGCACAGGGAAATTGAGGTTTACGTCGACGATATGATCGCCAAATCCCGAACTGAAGAAGAGCATGTGCAGGTCTTGAGAAAATTGCTCTTGAGGCTGAGAAAATTCAGTTGAAGCTTAACGTCAAAGTGTACCTTGAGTTCGGTCCGGAAGTTGCTCGGGTTCATAGTCGATGAAAAGGAGATTGAGGTTGACCCGGATAAAGTCGAGCCATACAAGAATTACCTCCACCACGTACCCAAAAAAGTTAGAGGTTTCTTAGGAAGGTTGAATTACATCGCTTCGGTTCATTTCTGGCCGACGAGAGATGTGACCCATATTCCGTCTCCTCAAGAAACACAACCTGAGCACGTGGGATGAAGAGTGCCAAAAGACCATTGAAAAGGTGAAACAATACATCTCAGGCCCCTATTAATGCCGCCTCAACCGATAAGCCCTCATCCTTTATCTAACAATGATTGATAATTCGATGGGATGCGTCTTTGGGTCAACATGATGAATCGGGGAAGAAAAGAAAAGCAATATACTACCTTAGTAAGAAATTCACCGCATGTGAAATGAGGTACCCGCCAATCGAGAAATTATGTTGTGCCTTGATTTGGACAACTCGAAGGTTGAGGCAATACATCTTTGTATCACACGACATGGCTCATCTCAAAGCTAGATCCCTTAAGTATATGATAGAATCTACCGCCTTGAATGGAAGGATGGCGGTGGCGAGATCCTCGCTTTTCGAATTTGACATCGTTTATGTAAACCAAAAGGCGGTAAAAGGGAGCGCGATAGCAGACTTTCTAGCCAGTACAGCCCTTGAAGACTATGAGCCCTTAGATTTTGACTTCCCTAATGAAGACTTGATGTACGTGGCAGACATTGAAGAAGGTACCTCCGAAGACCATTCTTGGAAACTAAATTTTGACAGGGCATCAAATGCCGTGGGCAATGGAATTGGGGCAGTCCTGATATCCCCAAAAGGAGACCATTATCCATTCACTTGCAAACTGGATTTCGATTGCACCAATAATATGGCTGAATATAAAGCTTGCATCATGGGGCTCCGCGCTGCTATTGAATACAAAATCAGGGTATTAGAAGTCTATGGAGATTTTGCCCTGGTAATCTATCAACTCAAAGGAGAATGGGAAACCAGGGATCCAAAATTGGTTATCTATAAAAGATTGGCCCAAGAACTTGTCAAAGAGTTCGATGACATCACTTTCAATTACCTGCCCATGGACGAGAATTAGATGGCTGATGCTCTGGCCACCCTGGCTTCCATGGTCCGAATAAATGAAAGCGAAGATATGAAGCCAATACAAATGAGCATTCATTAAGACCCAGC
The DNA here is from genome assembly GCA_025506655.1 of Gossypium rotundifolium. Taxonomy (NCBI): domain Eukaryota; kingdom Viridiplantae; phylum Streptophyta; class Magnoliopsida; order Malvales; family Malvaceae; genus Gossypium; species Gossypium rotundifolium. The sequence continues at coordinate 151,633,490 of CP106728.1, forward strand.
CCATTGCTACAATGTCGAGAAAAAAGGGAAAACTGGCCCACCATGGTACCATGATATATTGCGGTACGTGAAGAATCGTGAGTACCCTGATCAAGCCACTGAGAATGAAAAAAAGACGCTGAGGAGATTAGTCTGTGATTACGTCTTGGATGGAGAAGTTTTGTACAAGAAAAGGAAGGATCAAGTGCTGCTGAGGTGTGTGGATGCCGCCGAAGCTAAGTTAATCCTAGAAGAAGTCCATGAAGGTGTCTGTGGAACTCACGCTAATGGTTTCATAATGGCTAGACAAATAATGAGGTTCGGATATTATTGGTCCACCATGGAGGGAGACTATATCAACTATGCCAAAAAATGTCATAAATGCCAGATTTATGGAGACAAGATTCACGTACCCCCGTCACCTTTACATGTTATGACTTTTCCATGGCCATTTTCCATGTGGGGCATGGACGTCATTGGGCCAATATCTCCGAAGGCATCGAATGGGCATCGATTCATCTTTGTGGTCATCGACTACTTCACGAAATGGGTAGAGGCTGCCTCATATGCTAACGTCACTAAATCCGCGGTTAGCCGGTTTTTAAAGAAGGAAATCATTTGTCGATATGGAATGCCCGAAAGGATCATATCAGACAACGCACTGAACTTAAACAATAGCACGATAGCAGGGGTTTGTAGCCAATTCAACATCAAACACCACAATTCGTCACCGTATCGCCCAAAAATGAATGGGGCAGTGGAAGCAGCCAACAAAAACATCAAAAAGATAGTGGGAAAGATGACTGAGACTTATAGAGACTGGCATGAGAAGTTACCGTTCGCACTCTATGCTTATCGAACGTCCGTCCGAACCTCTACTGGGGCAACGCCTTTCTCATTGGTCTATGGGATGGAGGCAGTTCTACCTATTGAAGTGGAAATACCTTCTCTTCGAGTATTGTCAGAAGTAAAGCTGGATGAAGCTGAATGGATCCAGGCTCGATATGATCAGTTGAACTTAATTGAAGAAAAGAGATTGAGGGCTATCCGTCACGGTCAGATGTACCAAAAGCGAATGATGCGAGCTTACAACAAAAAGTTCGCCAAGGGAATTCCACGAAGGGATCTCGTCTTTGAAAAGATCCTTCCCATACAAAAAGACCACAGAGGAAATGGATGCGAATCGGGAAGGACCGTATGTGGTAAAGAAAGCTTTCTCGGAGGTGCGATTACGAGCAGAGATGGACGGAAAAAGTTTGCCCAATCCGTGAACTCAAATTCAGTTAAAAATACTTTGCTTAAAATAGAAGAAGCCAAGGTGAAGCCCCGCAAAGGGCACTTTGAGACTTCGAGAAAAAAAAACGGAGAGGCCAAGGTAAAAACCCGCAAAAGGGCACCTTGAGACCAAAGGGATTTTTGAGTTGAAAACCTGAAAAGGGCGGCTCAAATTTTGAATGGACATGTCGCGATCTCGCAGCGCCATAATCAACAGAAGAGGAAGTACGTTGCATATCGGGGCATCGACAAAACACTTCGAGTCTTCTAAACACATGACAGGCTCAGAGCAGTCTTCTTGAAGTTTGTATATAGAAGCCCAATTGGCGATGTCTAGGGCGTCTGATCCATGTTGTTATTTTACCATTTTTGGGTCCTTTTCTCCGTAAAAAAAAAAGGGGATATGTCCCCAATCAATTTTCTTTGTTTCATAGATAACTTTATTTTGATTCTCATTGAAATCGACCTACTGTTATCCATCATTAACATGCTGCATTAAAAACAAATTGATGAACTAACGATTTCACAAAGGAAAGTTTCAAGTATCACTTTGGAAATCTCTAGATAAAACAGGAAGCCGAAACAGAACATTTGTTTAGAACTTCCATGAACACAAGATGAAGACATTGGAGAAAAGGGGTCTCAATAGAGACCATTTCTATGAAGTTTCTCGCCCGATTCAGTAATTGTGGCAAGGGTAAATAATGTTACTTGGTCACTTTAAAAAAAAAAAGACAGACCAATTTTCGATAAGGAAAGATTCAAAAACCCTAAATGGTTGAGAGTCGAACAAACCAAGTCGAATATTCTTCAAGTAGGAGTTGTGACTCCCAGGGAAGACAGCTAGAAGTCAAGGCAGACCTGTGTTCTAAGGCCTAAAATAGGCTTCAAAATTTCCACAGGGGCAAGCCATTCATGCGAAAATGGTCACTGAGAGGGAAACGAAGATAAAACCTTGACAGACAAATGAGTGATAACACCTTAAATAGGAATCATACTCATAACATTCTGACTCATCATACTCATGGCATCCTAATCATTAGGCATAAGTATGTATTCATTCTATAGGTTACGTCCTCAAGAAGGACAGTACGGTTGAGCAGATCTCGTCTCCCTGAGTATGCAGTGGAGTAAATCAAAGAGATCAGATTTGACGTTCTGAAGTTGCGGGAAGAAGATCAAAGATTCGATCGGTGATCCTTGAGTTTGCAAGGATCGATTGAAAATAGCAAATTTGACGCCCTGAAATTGCGAAGCGGATCAAAGACTCACCGGTGATCCTTGAGTTTGCGGGATCGATTGAAGATAGCGATTTGACGTTCTCGAAGTTGCGGAAGCGGATCAAAGATTCACCGGTGGCCTTGAGTTTGCGAGGATCGATCGAAGATAGCGATTTGACCTTCTTGAAGTTGCAAAAGCGGATCAAGATAACAGATTTGACATTCCCGGTTGTTGGAAGCGGATCGAAGACATCGGTCTGGTGATCCTTGAGTTTGCAAGGATCGATTGAAGAAAGCGATTGACCTTCCGAAGTTGCAGGAAATGGATCGAAGATATCGGTCTGGTGATCCTTGAGTTTGCAAGGATCGATTGAAGATAGCGCTTAGACATTCCCGAAGTTGCGGGAAGCAAGTCAAAATTCAACTGGTTTCTTTGGGATCTGATTGAAGATAGCGGATTGGACATTCCCGAAGTTGCGGAAGCGGTCAAATACATCAATCTGGTGGTCCCGAGTTTGTAGGGATCAGATTGAGGATAGCGAACTTGGCGATTCTCGATGTTGCAGAGCAAATCGCAGTGAGCGGATTAAAATGAAAAATCCCATACCTCACGAAGTTGCGGCGATGGGTTGGATCAAAACAACAAGATGCGATGGACGAAATGAGGCTACAAGAGAAGTCGGGGTTTAGTAGGCCGGGCAAAATGAGCCTTTGAAAGTCTTTGCTTCATTCTCGTTACGATAATGAGCAAAGAGGGCAAACAGATGAGCCCATTTGCCCGCCCAAACCCGCTTACAACCCAAACTTAAAACTACCTGCACCAAAACTAAACAAACAAACCCAAAATAAATTAAAATAGGCCCAAATTACAAGTGGCCCGTAAGGCCCAAAAATTAAAATTTTCTTCAGAATGCTAGGGTTTCTGAAAACCCTAGCGTCGCAGCCACCTAACCCTGGCCACCTGCTCTACCCACCGCCGCAACCCACTTGTCTGACGACTGCCACCAACCGAAGCCACCTGCTCCACCATGCCCCGGTCACCTGCAACACGCAAAACAAATGATGAATCGAGAAGCAAGAAAAGCAAGAGAAATATTAATATTTTGTAATATTTCAATGGCTATAAAAGCCGATTCAAACATTGTAAAAAAGGGGGGACCCTTTTTTTTCTCTTTTTTTAGGAAATCAAAAACGAAAAATAGAGATTCAAAGCAACATACGAATAATAGCAGAGATCCAACGAAAATCAAAACGCAGAAATCAAATAAGTAAATTTTCAAAGGTATTTTTATCTTTTATTTTTTCTTTTCTTTTTCGAAACCGTATAAACCTATTTCCTTTATTTTTCTTTAAAAAATAGTTTATCTATATATGTATAGCATCAAAATATAAAAAAAAAAGAAAGAAAAAGAAAACTTTTACCTTTTTCACCACTGTATGGTGGTCGAAGACGATTTGCGCCGTGACGTCCGACTCATCGGATTCCGACCGAGGCCCATCCCACCTGCAGAGAAAAAAAGGAAAAGGAGTTAGTTTTTTTTTTAAGAGATGTTATAAATGAAAATTTTTGGCAAAAATGGCTTATATAGCCAAATCAAACGACGTCGCTTTGGTAAGTACCATAAGCCCCAAAACGACGTCGTTTTGCCCCAGGATCCGCGCGTCGACCCGACCCCACTGAAGGATCCGCGCGTTTTTAATCGATGGGTTAATTTCATGTTCGGTCCTTCCGCATTTTTATACTTTTACAATTAAGTTTTTTTGCTATTGCAATTTCACCCCGGAAACTTTAAGCGATTATAATTCGATCCTTTTAAAACGCTGCGTTCCGCCATCTGGGGGAAATTTACGCTCCTCATCCCTAGCTTTTTGCGCGCGTTGTTGTTTGGTCCTTTATTTGCTTAAAATGTCTAATTTGGCCCTCTTACTTCTGTTTTAATCTCAATTTGACCCATTTTCCAAATTATTTCGCAATTTCTACTATTTCTACTATTATTTAATACCGACTACTTATTATTGTTATTCATTGTTATATTATTATTATTATTATTATTATTATTATTATTATTGTTGTTGTTGTTGTCATTTATATAATCGACTACTATTATGTTTATTATTACTTTTTATTAAAGCATCATTATTTCGCTTTTATGACTATTATTCCCATATTATTACCATTATTTTATTTTATTATTATCACTACCATTATTATTATTATTATTTTCATTTATATTTTGTTAATTACCGTTATTGTTACTATTATTATTATTATTTTCTACCAATATCATTAATATTATTATATCATTATCATTTTTACATTTCAGATTATTATTTTTATTATTAGCATTTTATTATTATTACATCATTTTTATTATTTTTTCTATTACTACTATCATTACTTTAAATGTATCGTCATCATTATTTTTTATTTTACTATCATTTTATCATTGAACAAATTAACTTAGTATTGTTACACACCTCTCTTATTTTTATTATGCAACCTAGTTTTGTAATTTATCTTTTACCAAACCGTATTGCATTCACCTTTACCCGGTTTGTCAAGTTTTCAAACAATCAATATTCTCAGATTAACACTTGAGAGAATCGAGCCCTAACTTACTGGGTTCTGGTTTTTCTCGCTTAAGTTAAACAACGGAATATCCCTTTCAAAATCAAAAATTCCAGTTTTAAATTAACATTTCGTGTTAGCAATTCAAGTGAATCGAGCCCTAACTTACTAGGTTCCGGTTTCTTCTTGTTTAAAGCTAAACAACGGGATATCTCTTTTGAAATTGAAATTTAAATTTTAAAATGAAATACTTAATCTTGAAAATCCGAAATGTCGCGCCCTAACTTACTGGACTCGACATCTAGATACCCCGAGATAAGTATTTAAAAATAGAGGCAATCTTCCGTATTCGAAATCTCGAGAAATCGAGCCCTAACTTACGGGGTTCCGGTTTCTCATTTGACGAATAACGAAATATCCTCTTCAAAAACAAAAATCAAGTCTTAAAAGACGAGATTAGTTTCGGGAGTCTAAAGTATTGCGCCCTAACTTACTGGACATGATGCTTTATCTCTTCGAAAATAAGAGAGTCTTAATGTCCCTTTCAATGCCTTCAAATTTTGAAAATAAAAAGCATTGTATTTTCGAACCCTTTCAAAGTTTTCAACAAATAGGACATCAATCAATCAGTTTGGTACCGATTTCGGGCGTGTCGAGGGTGCTAATCCTTCCTCGCACGTAATCGACCTCCGAACCCGTTTTCTCAAAGTTCGTGGACCAAAAAGCATTGTTTTAGTAAATTAAACGATTTATTAAAACAAAGGTGATCCGATCACACCAAATAAAGATCGGTGGCGACTCCCTCTCCTTTTCTTTTTTTAAAAAAAAATCGAGTCGACCGCGTCATTTACTGTTTCATCAAAAAATGGTTACGATAATAAGTATCGATACTAGCAAGAAAATCGACACCAAACTAGCATTATGTCAAATTTTAAATGAAAGCATTTTATCAATACATGGGCAAAGGAATCGATATTTTCACCCTGAGTATCGATACTTGTGTTTGTGTATCAATACCAAATTAAGCTATTGACTTTACGAAAATACAATTCAACTCTGAGGTATCTATATTTATGTCCTAAGTATCGATACCTTTGCTCAGATTCACAAAAAACGCAATAAAACAGAGTATAAAACATGCTCAACATATTTCTATTCTAACATGCATTAATCATCACAGCTTCAAGCACCAAATTCACCCAATACACAGTCCAACATAATATCTTTACCTTATCATTCCAAAGCATGGTAATAACTATTAAAAGATAATAATAATTTCCAAAGAAAAAATTTTAGAAATTCATAATCATACTAATCCAACAATAACATAATAATAACCAACCAATATCTCTATCCATATTGCCTTTATTTCAACAGTTCAAAGAATAATAATATCACCTACTCAATTTACTAAGCCTAACTTAGATCACTTCTTTGGAATCACACCGCAGCGCTAATTATCTACAATGGTTTAGAATGGAGTCTGTGAGCTTAACAAGCTCAGTGAATGCACAGGATTACTGCAAATACACACAATATCATATGTTAAACGAAAACCACAAGAGATACATTCTCAATAGTGTTTAACTAGAGTGCCAAATTAACCTATTAATGCATCACTTACTCATACATCTAACATTGTATTTATATAGTTATACATGCAACGCATTTCATAAACAATTCACTATTTAGTAAATTGACAACTTGAGACTATGAAACATAGAAGTGGGCTTTATCACCACACATTAGATACACAAATCTCCAACACACCAACATATCCCGATGAATGGAGCTTCGCTCACATTCCCTTATCTCTCCAAATTGTCTCGAGCCTTAATGCCCCAAAATCACAACACAAAGGTGAGTAGTCACAAAATCCTATGGCATGCCAACTATATCTAACTGCCTCAAAAGATCGCAAGGCAAAAATACCAACAATTATACACATTTTTACTTACCATTTTCTGTACACTTTCACTGCACATTTACATTATAACACAACATCATCACATTTAGTTGGCATGTTTACATGCTCACAACTGATATATTTCACAAGAAATAACACAACATATGTCACATATCACTTGAATACATTACACTACTCAATTCACATCACATAGTCACAAATTTGGCAATATAAAATGAGAAGAGTAATAAAGCTTACACTTAGAACTTAGGATAGAGGTTTAGGCTACTCCTAAGTTCCAATTTAACACTATTAATTGTGTCTATAAGTAGAGATCACAAACACTCATCGTTCGCGCTTTCGCCTAGTTGTCGAAAGCTTAATTAACTTTTCCTTTCATTTCACCTTGCTTGTCGAAGGCTCCAATAGTTCTAAATCTTCATCCAAAATAGATCACACAGCAAACACAATTAATTTACAACTATAAACACATTTCAACAAGCAAAAACACTGGTCTAAGCTAATTCCTCTTGAAATTGAAATTTTCGACTAACATACTCGAAACCCGAATACCTTACTCTCCACTCATTCTCATTGCCTAAAATCAATTCCAATAACCTAATTACTCATCTAAGAATAATTTTCAACCATCAAACCGCACAAAACTGCTTAGATTCATGGTTCCAAAATTCGACATACATGGCTAATTTTTAATGAAAACTCAAACAAACCTTCGAATTCTTTAATGAGACTTTAAAGAGAGTTTGAAAACCTTCTAATCACATCAAAACAATTTGAAAAACACTTTGATACGGTAGCTTCATTCAAAATCCTAGATTTCACCATTAACGACCCAAATCTCGACTTCTACACAAAACCTTTGATTCAATAGCTTAAAACTCTATTTAAATGGCTAGGTTACATTAAAAAGTATTATGAAATCAAACGTTACCTTGATTAAGGGAAAAACAAACGATTGGTGTAAATCCAAGAAAGCTCACAAGTTGAATGACAATGGATTTAATGGTGTTCTTGATGTTTCATTTTTACTTAAGATTTGGTGTTTGGAAGATGGTAAAAATCAATGCTTGTGTCACGGGCCGCAGATAATTCTAGCTCTGTGACACTTGTGGCTTGATCCACATTTAATCTCATACTTATCATTACTAACATAAGTAGGCCAACACCTACATACATGAAAAATAGGTATTAAATTTAATGTAAGCCTAAATATAGAATCATTAAAGGAAATAGATAAAGAATGAAGGGTAAGTTTCACTAATTTACTTATTGGCATGTATGACAATTTGTTCAAGCTTCCTATAGATCTTTGGACACAAAGGTCCAAAGTATTTCTCGACAACATCTTTTTTGTTTACCAATATCCTCAATCTTTGTTTTGATAATCTTCATCATGGTCAAAATTAATTTATCTCTACCTTCCAAAATAATCTAAAATGAAAAGAAGTAATTAATAAATAGTTAGTAATAGTATAATCTCATAAATAGTGTCAGTTAAGATAGAATTGCAAATACCAGAACCAAATCATACCTTGTTGAAGCACTTGCATGGGTTGTCAAAGAACATGTCACATTTTCTCTTGGTGGAGATGTGTGCCCCAGACCACTGAGAAGGATCTTTTTGCTTCAACCAATTAAAAGTTGTAGTTGACAGTGGCTTTGACTCAACCCCAAATTCTTCAAATTCCACACATCATTTGACCTAGCAACTTTCCACAAAGCATTTTTCAAGGCATTCCTTTTGTGATTTACATTGTTCTTGAAATTTTTGTAAAGACGTCTTACACAATTCCTTACCTCTATATTAAGGAACAAACTTGAAATAGCTTCCACTAGTGTCACGTGGCTAGAACTTAAGTCTGGTAAACCGTACGACCTTAGGTGATTTCTTGATTTCAAATTTGCCTAAATCAACCTAACTCTCGCAATGTGAGAATTCACAAATGAAATTCTCCAAGGCATCGAAAATAAAGCAGAAGCAACTTAAGGATAAAAAAGTAATGAAAGAACAGAAAAACCATAATAAGGCAAAAGAACGTCAAGTGTTTGAGTAAATACTCTCAAAAGTACTTTATTACTTTGAAGGATTACAACTGAATGATCACAAATGAGGAGGAAGACCTATATTTATAATTGAGGCCCCTAGGTCCAATAATATAGTTTACTTACATCGACAATTGAGATTAAAACCTATCTAAAATTAAGATTCTTATGAGATTTACACAATCTTCTAAGATTGCACAACCAGATATTATAAGATTACAAATCTTATAAGATTAGTTTTCATATCTACCATGCTAGCCCTAATTTTTTCTAAGTGCTTCACTTGACCACCAAGGTTTTAAGTAGATAGCTTCTTCATATGTTTAGGTCAAATGAGCCCAATTTAATTAATTAACCACCGTGAGACAAGTAGGCAGATATAAAATCTCCATAATAACCTAGAGCCTAGGTGACAAATTATTGTTATTCTAGGTAGATGATAGAAATATGTTATAAGTAAAGGATACGCGTTGCAAATATCCTTGAAAGACTTTAGCACGGGAACCTTACCATTACCGTCATTTCCTGACGGATGAAAATTAGAATACAGCCAAACTTAAACTGTCCTATCAACTACTGTGGAACTTCCCTAAGAAACATATATATCCCTTTATCTCCCTCCACCTCCTCTCATTTCGTTTCCACCACTGCTAATACCTTTGCTGCCGGCCACCCTCTCTCCGGCGCCGGCATAAGGAAGGCAAAAGCAACTAAAATTCCCTGCCGAATACGATAAAAATGATCTCACTTACACCCTATCTTTCTCTCCCCGCCACAAGCGCCTTCACTTGGAAAGCCAAGAAGCTCTCGATCTCTTCCAAACCAGCGACGTCGCCAGTTTGTTGTTCTTATTCGAGATATGGATTGAAGCTGAGTGGGAGGAAGGGTTACTGTGAAATTACTAAAAGTACTAGAGGAGGGTTGTTTGTATTTGCCTGTTCGACGACGCCGTATGTCCGGAGAGTTGGGTCGCGGAGACTTTCGTTTGGGAGTAACGCAGGTGGTGGCGCTACCCAAGTATCTAAGAAGGTTGATTTGTCTCAGGTTTTGTCAGCAATGCTTCCTTTTGTTGTCGCTATTACCGCTGTTGCTGCTCTTGTTCAACCTTCCACTTTCACCTGGTAAACTTCTTTATTTGGTTATTCCTTTTATTTTTTGCGTCTTAATCAGTTTTTGAATAATCAAATTCTTAATTCTTTCTGGGTTTTCGTTTTTTTTTTTTGTGTGTGTGTGGAAATTCTGTTTTTACTTTGCTCTGTAGATTTTAGTCGTATTTCTTTGACCCCATAGTTTTTTTTTTTATTTCTTAAATTGATTCCTTTTGGAAATCTTTATAAATAGTTGAAGCTGATTACTTTAATTATCAGTTCTACGAGAAAATGATTTTTCGTTATTTATTAATATATGGTGGTCACTTATATCAGTTTCTGGCTTTTTGTGAGTTTTAAATGTTCACTCATGTTGGCTTTTAGTTGACTAGTTTTTCTGTTTCCTTCAAGCCTTGTAGTTTACTGTTTCTGATATCTTTTCCTTTCCCCTTTTTATATTCAATTTGTTTTTATCTTCAAAGCTCTGTTTCTCTTTTTGAACCTGAAATGTCAATGGTTTGTTACACAATTGAGAAAGATTCAGGAAATAACAAATGAAAATTGATACCCCTTGGACATTTTTTAATTTAATATATTAGGAGAGAGAACAGTTCTTGGATTGTTATATTTGCTCCTTTTGTATGACTACAACGGTTTTCTTTTCCATTAGTTTTTTTTTAAGGAAGAAAAACAATTATAAAACACGATTTTTCATGTAGGGTATCTAAGGACTTGTATGCTCCTGCACTTGGTGGGATCATGTTGTCCATTGGAATTAGACTTTCATTTGATGATTTCACACTTGCATTCAAAAGGTAAAAGTATCTCATTTCTCTTTTATCATGTGCAGTTTCATATGGTTGCTAATTATGTTATTTTGTTTGCCCAGTTTGAAAGGTGCTCCTTTGTATGATTTTGTTTCATTGCAGACCTTTACCGCTATCTGTTGGATTTATTGCACAGTATTTGCTCAAACCGGCACTTGGAGTTTTAGTTGCAAAGGCATTTTGTTTGTCTCCGACATTCTATGCAGGCTTTATCCTCACATCTTGTGTTGCAGGGGCTCAACTGTCTAGCTATGCTAGCTTTTTGAGCAAAGGAGATGTGGCAGTGAGTATACTTCTCACTAGCTTTACCACCATTGCATCAGTGATAGTCACCCCTCTTTTAACCGGCCTTCTCATAGGGTCTGTCGTTCCTGTTGATGCTGTTGCTATGTCGAAGTCGATTTTACAGGTAATGTGGTGATTCAACATATATAATATTCTCAAGTAAGCATTCTTGATTCTTGGTGAAATGTAAAATGTTGTGCTTGGTTTTTCTTGTTAGGTTGTTCTTGTTCCTATCACTATTGGGCTTGTGCTCAATACCTATGCAAAACCAGTCGTCACTATCCTTCAACCTGTGATGCCCTTTGTTGCTATGATCTGTACTTCCTTGTGCATTGGTAGCCCTCTTGCATTGAACAGGAGTCAAATTTTATCTAAAGAGGGTCTTCAGTTGGTTCTTCCTGTTTTGACATTTCATGCTGTGGCATTTGCTGTGGGATATTGGATCTCAAAAGTTCCTGCTTTCAGGTAATTTAGAACTTGTGTTCTACGTCTGATGTATGTTAGAAATAGTCCTACTTGGTCTTATGCTTTAAGCATTCATATCACCTGGTTTACTTGACAGAAGACTAGGGGCTTAACACTTACTAGAACTTGAGATAAGTCCTCTGTAAGGATGGTGATATTATTTTTCTATTTCAGATTGTGGTCTTTCCCGTACTTTGGCCTCTATAGATAACGTGCTTCTTTTTCTTTTGCCAAATCAAGCTTTTTTTTTTTCCTGAGAAATAACAGGTCAGAATCAGAATATAACAGTTGCAGGTCATTTGTTATACAAGGTTTGGGAGAAAATTAGAATTCTGTATGCTAATCTATCCATCCTTGTGGTTATGATACCATGATCATAAAATATAGACTGACAAGAGTGTTAGGATAGAAAATGTCACCTTTAAAACCAAAATATGAGCTGTGACCACAATCCACAATATTTTTTCCCATCCGATTACCATCTATGATATCTATTCCCTCATAAGAGTTTAAATTTTCCGACTTTGCGGAAGCATAAGAAATTCATATACTTCCAGTGGAGGAATGGCTTTGATCAAGCATAGTAGAACATTTAGTACATCACCACATCATGATTATTGGAGCATGGTAAATAATACCTTTTTTGGTAGCCCTGGAATCTTTTCTTATCTGCCTGCTTTATGCCTTTTCAAGTTTTCTTTTGACCTCTGAGGTACTTTGTTTTTAACCTAAATAAGAAATGTGTACTAATCAGGCAGAGGAGTTGCCGTTTCAAGTATTCAATGTTCCCCGGTTTTCTTGAACCTTCCTCTTATTGTTTGTCTCCTGAATCTCCTTGCAATTTTAAGCATTTTGTTATTCCACTTATAAGTACTGTCTGTAGGGGAATGCTTGAAATGAAGAGTGATTTGCAAAAGATTTTTCATATGCTGATTACAATTTATATACAGGATGATCTGACTAGTATTTTTGGCTTTTACTGGCTGATTTAATTCGGTTCTTCTGATAGACTGATACCATGCTGTTAATGTGCAGACAAAGAGAAGAAGTTAGTCGGACAGTTTCATTGTGCACTGGAATGCAAAGCTCCACCATGGCAGGTCTCCTCGCAACCCAGTTTCTCGGGAGCAGTAGTCAAGCAGTTCCACCTGCATGCTCTGTCGTCGCCATGGCTATTATGGGTCTTTCTCTTGCCTCTTTCTGGGGCAATGGTTTCCGTATTAGAGACCTACCATCTCAACTCATCCTTCGCACTGGCTCTGCTTTCCAGGCTCAATGAAATAAACACATTGGACATCTTTAAGGAATGAATCAAGTTAGCTTTAATGTTCAGAGAGAGAGAGATGGTCATGTTTTTTAACTGATCCTCACGTGAACATGTTCCTCCTCACAATAAAACAGCAGTGGCTGTCGAGCACAAGCTTGTAAAAAGTGAAGATGCTGTACAGTAACGAAATCAGAGCAGAGAAAAATGACACTACCTAGGGGTTCAGTTATTATAGTTTGAAAAAGTGCTTTCTCGAGATTCACGTGAAAGTCGCTAACATATGTATACTGTAGATAAAGGTGCATATATATAACAAAATGTCGTTAGATGTGCATTCTGTTGCTCTTAGGTTTTACTTATTAAGGTGGGAAAAAAATTAGAAAGATGAAAAAAATAGAAAGAAAGATGCATATGAATAACAAAATATAGTTAGATATGCTCTCTATCAAGTACATTCAAAATTTATTTCCTTTCACATTTTTTTGCCCTTTCTTTCAATCAATCCACAGCCCCAAAGATTAACCATCAAAGTGCAGGTTATGATGTTTGAAAGGAAGTTTTTTACCAAGCTACATATGTCCAACACCTGGTTAAAGCCTTAGCCTTTGGAGGAGTTCAGTCCAGCAAAAGGGAATGTGTATATATGGTGGACCCTAGCATGGAAAAATATTCCAATTTCGTACCGCAATTATGGGCTACAAGATTGCGATTTCATTCTACCGACCTTCAACCCATGTTTTCATGGAAAAAGGCGAGTTGATTTGGTCATGAGTTTGACATATATCCTTGTCTTTGTTTACTTTATATGCGCATTGCATGGACATGATTGTTTTGTTAAGCTGTTCAAAATATTCCTCCCGATTTGTTGATCTAGAAAGATCAATCCCTGTACCCATCTTCTCTTTTATTCTTCCATGAATTTTATTTTTGGTCATATCACAATCCATAATAAGGAATATGCACCCGACAAATCCAGTTTTCAGTGATTTTTGCCACCAATTCCGCCACGGGGTTGCTGGTAATGAAAAGACACGACGATTCCAACACTTATATGTACATATATTCCTTCTCTTTACCAAAAAACCTGTTTAGATTGATTAGATATTATGAGTGGCGTGCATTTTCTTCGTCGGTGTTTTTATTATAACGCACTGTATCTTCGGGTAAATGTCAGATCGAAAACCGAGGTATGGCGCTTGCAATCTTGTAGTCTGGTAAGTATTTGCTTCTTCCTTTCATCATTACAAAGCTTTCATCATATTGCTATCTTCCCAAATAAAACGGGACAAAGGGCCGAGCAAGGTTAACAATTGTTGTATAAAAATGGGTAAACTATCAAAATAGTTACTTATGTTTGAAATGTTACGCTTTAATCATTTCCGTTATTGTGTTGTAATATTTTAGTCAGTGAGCAAAACTCGATTCGACTCTAAAAAATCGAAAAAAAATTTGAATTTTAAGTTAAACGAATTGAGTTATTCGAATTAATCGAGTCGACTCGAATTTTTTTTTGAATTTCATGTTCGAATCGAGTTTGGTTTTCAAATTTGAATAACTCGAATAATGCGAATAAACTGCATAACAAATTATAATATTTTACATTTTTACCCCAAACTTCAAAAACTCTTTACTTTCCCTCAAAAGTTTTACTCCCTCTCATTTTCCACCCAAAACTTTTACTTCCCTCCCATCCCATCCCCCTTTTACCCCTAGTCACTTAGTGTTAATTGCCGTTAACAGTGTAACGGTAAGCTGACATACGTGGTACGTTAAATCATCAATTCAAACAGAAAATTTAGGTTAAATTATACAATTGATCCCTATACATTTTAGATTCCAAAATATAAAAAAAATTAGATTTGGATAAGATATATTTGATATCTTTATTGTTTTCCTATATAAAATTTTGCCAATTCATATTATATTTAAAAAATTATTTCATACTTCATCTTTACAAATACATGATGACAAGTTAAATTTAAAATATAGTAAATAAAAAATAAAAAAGTGAATCATCCTTGTAAAATTAAAAATTCCACCCTGTACATAGAGATCAAGAAATGTATAGAAAAACTAGCTAATAACATACATACATACATACATCACTCACTTTTATCAATAAAGGCCTCTGTTAAATGGTAGAAAAATAATTGTTGTTGATTAAGGTTTCTAAGTTCTTCCATGTCAAATGTATTAAATTAATTTCTAGTAATCCACTCTCTACTCTCAATTATATACAAATATATTAAATTAATTAGTTAATTTCCCATATTAATTTATAATTTTGTTATTACAGTTAGTCATCTCTATAATAACTATCCTTTGTAGTAACATTTTTAACAACAGTGTAGTACTAATTTCTTTTATGTTTTATTTTTTGTATTTTATAACAACAACAATCATGTATGAACTACGCTCTACTAATTTAGTTCTCTTGTTTTATATTTTACTAAAGTGAGATAAAATAAAAATTTTAGTTAAGATATTATTTCAATAAAATATTTAAATTTTATATAAAATATGTTAAATCAAATTTTGTAAAAAATTTATTAAAGTTTAGATATAAATTTCAAATGTTGTTATAGCTATACAATAACCACATTTTCATAACATTCAAAATTTTAACAGATAAATAAGTTCGGTATAAAAAATTAATCAGATATCTTTAATATTGAATGTATTAAATTAATAATTTTATACAGAATTTGTATTAAAGTAATTTGTTTTTATGCATGAAACCTTTTTTAAACTAAAAGTAAGAATACTCTTTTTTTTTAATAAACTAAAATTTTTATGGAAAAGGAACAAATTCATTCCTTAAGTAAACTATGTTAGAAATTTAATATAATATTAAATTAGGGCATATCCACAATATTAGAGAAAAAATATGTAAAAATAAATGAAATTTTAATTGAAACGGTAAAATTGACTTTTGAAGACCATAATGTTTTAGGTTAAAGTCCTACCTTTGTGTGGTGTTTTTCTAGACTTATTTTGTGTAAAAGGCAAAAACACACTTATAATAACATTTATCAGTGTTCGGTTGAACTATGACATCAATTCAATTGACCACTTAAATATAATATAAATAGATGATATCACATTAATGATATGAAAATATCTGTATGATAAACTTTAGATAAAAAAATTCATTCACATTTGCTTATTTACCTCATAGGCAAAACGTAGTTATTTTGATAAAATTGATAAAATAAAATCAACATCTAGAAAACGAATTTTAAAAGGTAAATCATAGTCTATAAAATTGATAGCCTAATTTTCATAAGTTTTCATTTTGGGTATCAAAATAAAATAAAATTGCAAATTGAGCATTGTTGTCAACAACCATTTTTATTTTAGTCACCCAATTTTAATAAGTTTTATTTTGGTCACTCATTTGCTTTTAAAAATATTAATTTTATTTTGGTTAAAAGGTGTCAGAAATCCCTGTACTTTTCAAAAAGAAGGAATTTAGTCCCTATACTTTTATTTCATGGAATTTAGTCTATTTACTTTTCATATTTAAAAATCCAGGTTCAATTATTAACACAATTAAATTCATTTTGTTAAATTTGTTGCTGTGACATTTCTTAAATAAAAGAAATATTCACTTGGTAGTCTTGTAATTAAAAAATGACTTTGTAATTAAATTGAATTTAACAAAAGGATATAAAAGTGTTAATAGTTTGACCTAAATTTTGAAATCTGAAAAGTAGATAGACTAAATTCCATGAAATAAAAGTATAGGGACTAAATTCTAATTTTGAAATGTATAAGGACTTTTGGCATATTTTAACCTTTTATTTTTTCCAAAAAATTTTTTTTTTAAAATTAGAAATTAAGCTATTAGGCTATGAAGATGAAACCTAAGTTTTTCCTTTAACTCGATTATTTGTAAAACTCAATTTTAAAAAAAAAAAAACCCTATATTTCTCCTTGAAGAAACCCAAGGTTTTTTTTTCCTTTTACGGGAAAAACCTATACATTAATTCTAAAAATGAAAATAAATAAAGAAGATTAAAAAATAAAATGGTTTTTCCTAAAAAATCAAAGTAATTTTCTATAAAACCTTAGGTTTTTTATTCTTACTAGGAAAAACTAAAATTAATTCTAAAAAGAATAAATGAAATTAAAAGATAAATTGATTTTTCCTATAACAATCTCAGATAAATCCTTGTAAAATACCATGTTTTTCCCTTTTACTGTAAAATTAAAATTAATTCTAAAAAGTAAAATAATTAAGAAAATTAAAAGATATAATGGTTTTTCTATCAAACTTCAGGTTTTTCTTGTAAAAATTCAAGTTTTTCCTTTAAAACCTAAGTAATTTCCTATAAAACATCAAATTTTCCTTTTACTAGAAAAAATTAAAATTAATTTTTAAAAATAAAATAAGAAAATAAAGTTT
Source organism: Gossypium rotundifolium (assembly GCA_025506655.1). NCBI lineage: Eukaryota > Viridiplantae > Streptophyta > Magnoliopsida > Malvales > Malvaceae > Gossypium > Gossypium rotundifolium. Next base: position 151,650,843 of record CP106728.1, read on the forward strand.
TAGAAAGAGAAAATAAGTGACCAAAATGAAAACGTTTAGAGTTGAGTGACTAAATGAAAATGGTTTATTAATGGTAGTGTCTAATTTGCAAATTCTTTTATTTTCAATGCTCAAAATAAAAATTTGTGAAAGTTGTGTGACCAATTGTGTAGTTTACCTTTTTAAAATCATGAATGAAAATGAAAATGCATTAAAATCATGGATACATAGAGTAATTTATTGAAGGAAAAACTATAAATTTGTTAAGAAATAAAACAGAAATTAAATCAAAGAAATATTCTTTTAATGAATTTCATAAATACCATCTCATGTAAACAGAAACCACCTAATTTGCTTGAGGAACCACTAACTTTTACAATACTTTGAAAGAATGTTATGTTGCCCACATCAAAGTTTTGTAGTGATTAGAGAAACCCACCCATCATTGATGTGCTAGTTGGCAAAAACCTTATAGTAATCCTTAAGAAATATTCAATCAATGCTAATTAAATTTGGGTTAATTTTTTTTTTTTTTTGAAATACAAAATGACAACTTAGAAATTCTTAAGAGACATTAAAATTTTGTCTTGTAAAAAAGTCGTAACCATTACGTCACATGGCACTTCAAAAATCCAGAGAAGAGTTTACAAATTTAAATTCCCCCTTCAAGCAGGGTCTTGTATCAAAGTTTGGTATGTCATCAATACTTGTATTTATATTATGATGATGTTCAACATCTCTCCAAGTCTAATGCTACTCCTTATTATTAATTAAAAGTATTTTTACTTATAAATGTTGAGCTTAGTAAAAGGAATAAAAGAAATTCAGGACATAGACTCGACTCAATTCTTGAAAAATTTTATACATTTTTTACCAAAGGGTATAGGAATGGGTTGTCTAGATTTAAATTTGAGATTCAATGATAACAAATAATTTATCATTACATTAGTAGCTAATTAACCAAACAAGTCTTTACTTAATCTGATAATCAATAAATTTTTTTTGGAATAATAATCAATAGAGTTGGGTTTTCAAATAAAACCATTAATTATTTCTTATAATTCCTTCATCCTTTAAATTTTTTATTGACATTGTGATAAGTTACCTTTAATCAAGAAGGTTAATCCACAAGAGAAAGGATTGTATGAAATTGTGATTTCATATGATCCTCATCCCTTTCTAATAGGAAAAAAAAGCTGAGAATCAGGAAGAAAAATCTGATTTGTTATTCTCTTATCGGAAAAGAAAAAGATAGCGTGGAATCACAATTTTATACAATCCATTCTCTATCTCACAAAGCTCCTACAGTAGGCTATTTTTTCTACTCACATAGCATTCAAAGCATGCTTGTATATTACATGGCAATGCGTATATTCTCAAAAAATAAAATAAAAAGAAAAATAATAATATATACTCAAAATAAAGGACTTAATTAATTTCTACATGCTATCTATAAATTCAAACTTAAATAGGAGTAATTAAGCTAATGCTAAGATTTGAGTGAATTATTTTAATAGATTATAGTATATAACTTCATTCACCAAAAAGGTTCTAACTCAACAACACAACTAACACAATTCGAACTCAAATCATACTTGGGACGGTTCATTAAACCAACACGAAGTTCTATTGTACAACCTTTTCTGTTTAAAATTAGGTTTTCTATATGAAAAAACAGTATCATATTTTGGCTCAAATATTCTATATAATAATTTATACCCTGTATCACTTTGATTATCAATTTAGCTTTCATTTTACAAGTTTTTTTTACAGACCATGATTTTAGCATAAATATAATCTGGATTTCTTTTGTGAAAAGGAAAAAAGTTAAAAGCTATACCATCTTACAGTTCTTTAAAGCAATAGATCCTTAATAATTGGATATTTCAATATACATCTAGCCAGCCATTGATGAGTTATAGATTTAATATTTTTTTAATTATAAAAAGAAAAAGTAGCTTTAAAAGCTAGTTAACCCTACACTGTATATATTATACACGACCTTGAAGTTTGAACAAGTTTTGGTTACTACTGAAGGTGGGAAATGGAGGATCTGAGCATGAAAGCTTCTTCTATAAAGGTAATTACTTTATTAATTGAAAAATAATTAAAAAAGAAAAGAAAAATATGGTTGACAAGCATTAGGGTTTAAACTTTAAAGTGTCAAAATTTACAACTCACACAACAACTAAAATATACTATATATAAGATTCGATAGTTAAGTGGAAATGAGAGGCTGCTACTTTGTAATAATAATAATATGCATGCTATTAAGATTGATAAGGCATTAGCTGAATAGTTAATCAGTGTTAAAGCAAAGGAATAGACACACACACACACATATATATATATATATTTATATTCTTGACAAAAATTTAAGAATTATTGATTATGATTGATTGTTTTGGCATTATTGGGAAGAAAAAACATTCTGCTTTGGAGTGTGTTTATTTTTTGAGTCTTGGCATTGTTTAATGGATAATAATCCTTGTTTAATTTTGTGTGGTTGATAATTTTATATATAAAGATACCCTTAAACTACAATTTTCTCACCTTGATATAATTATCTTGATGCATACTTCTTCCAATATAATAATATAACTAAAAATAATTAAAATTAGAGAGAGAGAGAGAGAGAGAGAAAATGATAATTGATCAACCAAAAGGTTTAGACACCCAAGAACAAGAAAGGGTAATAAAAGAATCACTCAGTTAACAGGAAATGACTCCAAATTGTATGAAAAATAGATTCATATATATAGGAATAGAAATCACCAACATTAACTATACAAATAGTTTAAAATACCATGACACAGATTTTGCAACTTTCTTCACTTAGTCCTACTGATCATCACTTTCTGTTTAGGAACTGTTTCAGCTGGCTATATATCTATATATGCTTTCTACAGAAATAAAATACTTGCCCATCTCTGTATAGACCAAATTTCCTTTCTTTTCTTTTTTTTTTTTTAAAATTATGTTCCTTGGATTTATTTTATATATATTGAAGTGATAAGAATATATTTATATATAATTACTCAGAAAGAGTAGAAATCTGCAATTTTTTTCATCACCTGTACCTGGGTGGTAAGACACTTTATGTAATGTGCAGTCTCATCCAACAAGTTGCATAAATCCATGGTTTCACCACCTGGAACAAGCTGTCTTAGTTCATCTGCCTCTTCAAGAAACCCAACCCCATCTTCCCTTCTTGTTGTAGTATTCTCGTTACTTGATTTTTTCATGATGGCTTGATTAGTCTTCCCAGATCTTCTGCCTGAACAAGGGTCTTGACGACGATAAGATCGGCTTCGAAGCTTCCAAAGCATTGCCCTACTCCAAATTCTCCTCGACCTAACGGAGTAAGCCATGGACTTGTCAGCTGCAACCTTGATCCTTCGATACCGTCGGAAGATCTCTGTGGGAGAAGATGAGGAGATAGGTTTTTGAGCACGGATTTTAGTCAGGGCCCGGAGGAACCTTGTGGTGAACCTGGATTTTAGAGAAGTAGGGTTCAGATGGTGAGGGTTATTCATGGGGAGGGGGGATATATGATTTATTGAGATATGAAAGTTGATAACAAATTAGGGTTTTTTTTTTTTGGGGGGTTGGGTTATGAGATCAAGCAAATATCCAATAAGGGTATTGCCCTTTTAAGGGATGGAAGAGAAGTGGTTCAGACACGGTTGGTTCGCAGGGACAAAAGCTGACTAAGTCTCTGACACAGTATCTAAATAGACCAACCAGACAGGAAGGAAGAAAGAAAGACAAAGATGTGGTTAGGGGGACTTATAAGAACAAAAACATGTGACCAGAATTAAGAAAAAGCAAGGGATTGGAAATGGGAGGTGTAGTAAAGAGGAAGGAGACTTGGGAATCAGCCTTTGATTTGGATATATACCAATTTATTATTCTTCCAAGTGTTTATTGAATTAATAATATGAGTTATGAGATAAAAAAATAGTAATAGAATTGAAGGCCTTTGCTTTCGTTATCGGATTGGGTAATAGAGGTGAGAAAAGCGAGTGAAGTGGGGGCTGAAATAGCCAACCACCATATGAGCGCACATGGTTCCCTTTTCCCACTTGGATTGTGGGGGCCTCTCTTCTTTCCTTTCCTCTTCCCTCTCTCCTCCATTTATTTTGTTTAATATTTAATGTTCTCTCTTCTCCCTACTTATTTTTCATTTCATAACTTAGTATTTTTTTTTTTTTTTTTTTTTTATGTTATGCAAATTTTGTTTAGTAGAGTGGAAAGAAAAGTGGAAGAACAGAAAATTGAAGAGATAAAATGGTTGGAGGGGCATCAAAAGGGTAGAGTATACGTATTTTTCATTCCTCCACTTTTTTATCTAACTAACATACCCTGAGTCTTATTCTATATTTGATTTTTTTTAAGAAATCACAATATAATTTATTTAAATTTTGCTAATTATTTCTTTCAATACTGTAATAATTAATTTTGATCGCTATTAAAACTTAATATAATTGTTTTACCTTACATTTGATTACAGTTAAATAGCAAAAACACGAATGCTCAAGTCTTCAATTCACACCAATCTCAAATTTGATCATTGGATAATATTTTAATTCCACCTTGTTAGTTAATCTATACCTATATACTTATATTTAAGCACTATATTGGGTTAGTGTCACTCTTAATCGAGTCACCAACTCAGTTATAAAATTCTTTTAAATTATAATTAATATTATTATAATAACACTTTTGTCTTTTCTTATTTTTATATCATCTTTAAATAAAACACTTAAAAATTACAAACCCAAGGATTGAACACGTTCAATAGTGTTAAGGTAGAAATCTGTTAACCCTCCATCTATATTTATTATTAAATAAATTTTTAAGAAAATATTTTTAACACTATATTATAATGTGTTTGACTGAGTTGGTGTCATTCATTAACTAGATCTCAACTCAGTTATAAAATTACCCAAAACCATTCGTTTTACAAAACAACAAATATTATTTTGAGGATATTTATGTTGATAAGTTTAATAAATAGGAGAATCGTGATATTGAAATCCAAAACATCATCACATTCATTAATTCAACTTTACCAAATAAATTTTTTACCCATAACCTAGCATTTTTGTTCAACTCTAGTAATTATAAGTTTGAATGCCTTAATTTTGCTTTTACGTTGGATTGTTGGTGGGCTATGGACATGGAGTGATGTTTTGTCGGTAGCAGCAACAAGACTCAAATAAAACACAAAGAGATAAATTATTATAATGATAAATCAGTTTCTTCACTATATATTTCTCAATATTCCATTCATCGATTGAAGGAAATGAAAACTGAAATTTGTCCCCATAAAGATGTTTGACCATTCAATCAAAATTATTATTTTTGTTGCTAATTATAGTTGTTATGGTGCTCTTGTTGTTTTTCAATTGGGAAAATACCCTATTCATTCAAAAAGGATGTAATTTTCTTTTCTTTATAAATCATGATTTGATTTTAATTTTATCCATTAATATCATCTAGGGAATTTTTTAAGATATGGGATTTACATTTTTTTTATTTAATTAGGACTTAATTTTTCGATTAAGTTTTAGTTAGATTGGCATGAATATTATTATCAATGTAAAAGGATGTGGATTTAAATGCGCTTACGCTACAGCACATTATCCTCCAAAACTTTTTTTATTTTTGGAAAAATGGGAATCAACTTTAAAAAATATATAGTAGAGTCGCCACCAACCTTTTTGTTTAGGTGTGATTGGATCACCTTGTAAAATATTTTGGTCTACAAAATGAAATAACAAAAAGGGTTCGGGAGTCGGTTACGCACCAGGAAGGTTAGCTTCCGACGCCTTAACATCCAACACGTTAGGAGGTGAACAATAATGAAATAACAAAAAAGGATTTGGTCTACAAATTTTGCCTTATTTTGGAAAAAATCTCAAATAAACAATGTTAAAATCGACTCAAAATGTATTTGTTTGGTTTATTTAGAATAACAATGAAACGACTAATGTCTATTAAAACTTTAAAGTTTGAATCACGATATGATAAAAAAAAAACAAAGTTACAAACATGGAATAATATACATGAATAAAATATGATACTAATGAATGACCATAATATGAAATTTGAAGGAAATAAATTTGAGTTCATACGATAGAAAGCAAATTAATACAACTAATATATAGCAAACAAATAAACAAATGATATATAAAATAATATGTGTCAATTTAAATAATACATATGTAATAAAAACTTGATATAAAATAATATATATAAAAATAATAATGGCATATGAAAGTGTTTGGAATAAATAAATATATAATTTAAAAGCAGGTCTTTTAAAGAGACAAATTATATACATAAATAAAATTAAAAGAATATATATATAATTAATGAAAATAATATATAAAGAGAAATAAATAATATATAGAACAATTTAAAATATATAATATTAATTTTAAAAGGAACATAATTAGAAAAATCAATAAACAAATAATTAAATTAATTAATTAGAGGACTATACCAAAATTAAGATAAAAATTAAGGGCTGAAATTGCAATAAATTGAGAAATGAAATCGAAAAAGGAATATATTGAAGTTTAAACAAGGTTTCGGGCCAAAATATGAAATATAAATAAGGCAAAGACCCTAATCGCAACACGCGAATAAAATAGAGGGACCAAGTGGGGAAATATACCCACCCTCCAAAACGCGGTGCTTTAATAAGGGACTCAAATGAAATCAAAATAAAACATAGGGAACAAAATTAAAAATTAAAAAAAACTGAATTTAAAAAGGAAAAAAAAATGCTGAAGGACCACCAATTTTGCAATAAGACCATTTTAAGAAAATGCGCGGATCCTCCCCGGGTCGGGTCAACGCGCGGATCTAAAGGGACAAAACGACGCCGTTTTAAGGCTTAATACCCCATCCCTAAACGACGTCGTATCGATCGGCCTTAAATAGCAAAAATTAAGACAGAAATTCATTTCTAAACCATCTCAAGAAAAAAAAAACCAAAAATTGCTTTGAATGGCTCTCTAGGTTTGACCTAGTCCCGTCACTGAGCCGCCGCACTTCGCCACCATCCGCCGTCATGCTCGGTGGTCCAAGACCCCAAAAGTCAGCCCTTTTTAAACCTTTCAGGCTACTCGAGTCAAATCTAAGCTCTAAATACCGAAAACCCTCACCAAAAAAAAAAACAACCAGAAACCTTTCGGATTCGGGCTCTCCGATCAACACAAAAATGGATAAGGGTTTATATTCATTTTTTTTACTTTGTACGTTTGATATTAGAAACGAATAGGCACAAAAATCATGGTAAAATACCTTCAAAAATCTCTCGTATTCGTATTTACAGATTCAGATTCAAATCGTGTCCAAAACTTACAATCATTTTGCTTGATTTTTATAACCAATTCAAAATTAAAATAAAATTAAAAAATACAATTCTTTGTTATACTTGGTCTTTATCTGCTTTGCAGTACAGGCGTGTGTGGCTGTCTGAGAGGTGTGCATAGGTGTCAGAGGTAGGTACACTGTGAAGCAAGTGGAGGCACCTGCAAGCCAGATCGCCATGGTTAGGGGTTGTTGCGGCGCACAACTATTTCTAGGGTTTCTGTTTGTTTTAATTTTTGGGCTTGGCAAGCTTGTAATTGGATTTTGGCCTAAAAATATGGACTGTTTATTATTTTTTGATTTTTTGGTTTTTTTTGTTTTGGTTTTATCAGGCCCGGGCATAAATTGGGTCTTACAGCTGCCCCTCTTGGCTCATTGTCGTGTAACGAGAATGAAGCAAAGACTTTAGAAGGGCCAATTTTGCCCGATTTCGCCGAATCTTAACTTCTTTCGGCATTTTTCTCCTTCGAGTAGTTTCATTCCATCCTGCTGCATCTTCAAGGGCATGAGAACTAGTGCTTTGATCCACTTCATGGTAATTTCAGGGAGAAGAGATTTGTAACATCGATCTACTTCGCTAGAACTTCAAGGAGATAATAATTGTAGCTCCCATGTAATTTCAGAGAGAAGGGATTTGTAGCTTCGACCTAATCTATTGAAACTTCAAGGAAATAATGATTGATCCTCAAGGTAATCTCAAGGAAAAGGGATTTGTAGCTTCAACCTACTCCACTGGAACTTCAAGGAGTTGAGAATTCAGGGAGAAGAGATTCGTAACCTCAATATTCTCCGTTAAAACTTTAAAGAAATAAGGATTGATTCTCATTGTAAACTCAGGAAGAAAGGACTTGTAGCCTTAACCTACTCTACTGGAACTTCGAGGAGATGAGAATTCAGGGAGAAGAGATTCGTAACCTCAATCTTCTTTGCTGAAAATTAAAGGAAATAAGGATTGATCCTCATTGTAAACTCAGTGAGAAGGGATTTGTAGCATCAACCTACTCCACTGAAACTTCGAGGAGATGAGAATTCAGGGAGAAGAGATTCACAACCTCAATCTTCTCTGCTGAAACTTCAAAGAAATAAGGATTGATCCTCATTGTAAACTCAAGGAGAAGAGATTTGTAGCCTCAACCTACTCCACTGGAACTTCGAGGATATGAGAATTCAAGGAGAAGAGATTCGTAGTTTCCATCTTCTCTTCTGAAACTTCAAGGAAATAATGATTGATCCTCAATGTAATCTTAGGTAGGCGGGATTTGTAATTTCAACCTACTCCCTTGGAACTTCGAGGAAATAAGAATTGTGCCTTTCGATCTATTCAACTACTGCTTAGTGAGATAAGATTCGTAATCTTTAACTAATCTGCTCTACTACTGCTTTAGGGAGACAAGATTTACAATCTTCAGCTTACTCTACTACTGTTCAGAGAGAATGACTGGTCATACTTGATCTGCTCCACTGCTATCTCGAGGGAACAAAATCTAAAATCTTTAATCTGCTCCACTGCAAACTCAGGGAGGCAAGGCTGGGGTCTTCGATATGCTCCATTACTGCTTAAGGAAACAAGATCTGCTATCTTCAGTCTGCTTCACTACAAACTCAGGGAGGCAAGGCTGGGGTCTTCCATCTGCTCCACTACTGTTTAGGGAGACAATATCTGTTATCTTCAGTCTGCTCCACTGCAAACTCAGGGAGGCAGTCTTTGTTTTGCTCCACTACTGCTTAGGGAGACAAGATCTGTGAATTCATCGATGTTGTGACACAGTCCTCTGAGGGACCTATCCTGTAAATTCGATTTTATGTGTTTATGTTTATGCAAAATGGTTAGGATGCAATGATCAGAATGAATCTAATGCTCCTAACTAAATGTATTATGGACGACATTTGCATGAATGCAAAATGTCATGAGAATGGTCCTTTTGTTAAATATATAAGGATCAGGATGCAATGATCGAAATAAATCAAATGCTTCTAACTAAATGTGTCTTGCATTAATGCAAAATTTCATGAGAATGATCCCCTTTTTAAAAAGCTTAGGGTTGTCATCGTTCATTGTTTATCAGGGTTTTATCACTGATGTATTATGCTGTCATCTTGTTCGGCTGGTATTCTTGATAGAAAACCCGAGAAAACAATTATATCTTGCTCAACAGATTTGTCCCATGTAACTTCAGGGTTCATCTCATTGTGACTTAGAGGTATAGGATCTGAATCTTTTCCCATCCATCCCACTGCAACTTTAAAGTGTAGGATTTGTTTCTTCTTCAATCCATCCTATTGCTATTCAAAGGTATAGGATCTGTATCAGCTTCCATCTATCCTACTGTAACTCAGGGGTATAGGATCTGTAGCTTGTTCCATCAACTGATCACTCCCTGGGTGATCCAACCAGATGTGTAGGCATGATATTTGCATGGATGTAGAATATTTGTAAGGCCCAATTTAGCAGTCCGATGCCCACATCAATACCAAAAAATAAAACAAAAAAAAAATAGATTTGAATAAAGCCCAAAAGGCCCGACTAAACTCTAAAATTTCAGCAACCTTAATCAGTTTAGGTACTTTAGTCGTGCGCCGCTCCCACGCCAGAAGAGCCGCCATCAGCGCCATCCACCACGCCCACGTAGCATATCCCACGTCCTCCGTGATCTCCGTGTGCACCGGAAAGAGGGGCCAAATATTCAATACCAAGCAGTTGTAATTTAGGCTATATAAAGCCGTTCTTAACAATGTAAAAAGGGGTTTTTTTTCTGAAGATATAGAAGCAATATAGACATTTTTTAATAGAGAGAAAAATACACACGAGCAAACAGACAGCATATACAGAAACCAATATTAAAAACAGTGAAGGTTTATTTCTTTTTTTTCTTTTTGCATTTTTGGATCTATTTTTTAAAACATTTTTTTTTTTTTTTTTCTGAGGAAGAAAGAAAATGTTTTGTTTCAAAAATAAGTTTGGGTTTATATAGAAGAACAATACGGTGCCGTTTTGAGCATTGGGGTCAAAGGCCAAAATGACGTCGTTTTGGGCCTCTGACCCACGACTCGACTCGCACAGGGGCAAAGATCCGCGTGTTTTTATAGGGAGGGGCTAATTGTGCATTTAGCCCCTCCGCATTTTCATGGTTTTACAATCGGGTTTTTATATTCCCGATTTCGCCCAATAACTTTTCAACGTTTCAATTTAGTCCAAATTCAAACGGCGCCATTTTAGTGGGTGGGATTATTGTTCAGTTTGGTCCCTCTAAGTTACACGCGCCTTACAATTTGGCCCATTCACCTTCATTTGTTTTTAAATTTATCCCAAAGTTTCTGTTTTGATTCAATTTAATCCCTATTTTAATTTGTTCATAAATTGATTATTATTTTAAATTATTGATATCATTTTTAATATTATTATTTTATATATATGTAAATTATTGTTACTATATTTATTATTATAATTATAATTATAATTATAATTATTATTATTTTGTTTGTACTTTTATTATCAACATTGTTATTGTCATTTTCATTATCATTATTTCTATAAATTTTTTTATATATTATTGTTATTAGTATTACCATTATTATTGTTTCTTATATTTTTGTGACTATTTTGTTATCATTCCCATTACTTTTATTATTATTTTCATTTTCTTTAATATTAATACTATCGTTTATCTTGTTTTTTTTTCTTTTACCATGTCCTTCAAAACTCATAAAAAGGTTTTTTTTTTTTTTTACAAGGCAATGTTGCATGTTTTAGAAATTCAAGGAATCGTGCCCTAACGTATTGGGTTTCAGTTTCTGTTTATCCAAATCATTAAATATCCTTTAAAACTGTGTCTGTTTTCTCTAAAATTAAAAGCAATGTAATATTTTGTGCTTGGAAGTTTTGAGAAATTGTGCCCTAACGTGCTGGGTTGCAATTTTTCGCTCGTCCAAAGGACTAAATATCCTTTTAAAGTTCTGATCGTGTTTTCTCAACTTCAAAAATAAGGCAATATTTCATGTTCGAAATTTGAGGAATCGTGCCCTAACGTGCTGAGTTTCGGTTCTTTCGTTTGGCCAAATAATGGAATACCCTTTTTAAAATGACAATGCCTGAATTTTGGAAATCATGAAGTGATCTTGGTGTCAAAGGTTTGAAACATAGTATCCTAACGTGCTAGATGTGATATCTCATCCTTTCGAAACAAGAGAATTTCAGTATCCAATTTGGATTGCCCAAACATTTTCCAAAGGATTCGTATTTTAAAATCTCTTCCAATTTTCGATATTAGGACATTAATCAATCAATAAGATAGCAATTTTGAGCGTTGCGAGGGTGCTAATCCTTTCTCGTGCGTAACCGACTCCCGAACCCGCTTTCTTAAAATTCGTAGACCAAAACATTTTCTAAAAGTGACCCAATCACACTTCAAAAAGATTGGTGGTGACTGGCGACTCCGTTTTTCTTTTAAAAGTCGGCCCGTTTTTCCAAACAAAAAAATGGTTTCGACATCATTTTTTCGAGAATGATTCCTTTTTGCACTTGGGTTAACATTGCCCATTTTTTGTCAAGATTGTATTACTAGCGTAATATCTTGTCATTTGTTCAACCACCATTTTTGACAAAAATCCAAAGAGATAGTCCCAGTTTAGACTCTTCCTTAAACTTGGTGAGTGTTAAACTATAGTCATGTTTCAAGTTCTTGTATTATTTAGAAGCTTCCAGAGTAATATGCGAAACCCCTTTTATGGAAATATTATTAGTCCACTAATCATTATTTCAATGCAAAATGCTTGAAAAAAAAGATCATAACAATGGAGAATAAGGAAATTAATTAGGAGCATAGCTCGAAACAAATAAGTTAAGTCAAGATAGCAAATGCAAAGAAATTTTATTGGGAGCATTTTTTGAAAAGAATAAGATAATCCAAATAACAAATTTAAAATGGGTAAAATGGAAACTAGGTGCCCCAAATAACAAATTTAAAATGGGTAAAATGGTTTTCAACTCAAATCCCCTTTGGTCTCAAAGCGCCCTTTGCGTGTTTTTTGCCTTGGCCTCTCTTTTTTCTTTCTTTTCCTTTTTTTTTTTTTGTTTTTTTTTGGAAAACTTTTTATTGAATTTGAATTCACCGGATTGGGCAGATCCTTGCCATCTATCTCAGACAATATCCATGCTTCCCCAGAACAGGCCATCTTTGCTATATAAGGTCATTCCCAGTTTGGCATCCACTTTCTTCTGAAGTCCCTTTTGCATGGGAAAAATCTTCTTCAAAGCCCCATCATGAAATTTTTTAGGGGGATCCTTCTTGTTGTAAGCTTCGCATCATCTGACCGTGACAAATAGCTTTGAGCATTTTCTCTTCAAATTCAACTGATCATATCGGGATTAAATCCACTCTGCCTCATCCAATCTTCAGTTCTAATAAAACTCGAAAAAATGAATTTCGACTTTAATGGGCGAAACCAATGAGAAATGTCTTGTCCCGGTGACAGTCCTGACCAATGTTTGATAAGCATAGAGGGTAAATAGTAACTTCTGTATGCCAATCTTTACAAGTCTCAATTTTTTTTATGATCTTTTGTTTTTCTTTTTGGCTGCCTTTGCTGCACTGATATGGTGTCTGATCTTTGAACAGACTATAAACTTTTGACATTGTGCGGTTTTGCATTGTTAAACATGATCCTTTCTAGCATTCTTTGTTAGCATCTAATTTTTTTTTTTTTTTTTTTTTTTTGAGAGTAGGATTTGATAACTGTCGACATTATAAGATTGGCATAAGAAGCGACTTTCACCCTTTTGGTGAAGTAACCAACGACCACGAATATGAACCAATGTTAGCTAAAAGCTTTTGAGGAGATTGGCTTGATAACGTCTATGCCTCGCATATAGAAAAAGTGGAAGAGACACATAAGTCTTTTCTTCCTCAATTTAGCATTTACGACATAACTGATGCAATTTTCTTTTCTTGGTAAACTAGTAGCCATAACCTCTTAATTAGCCTGACCATTGTAGAACCATTAACATAGGTTATTTAAACACCAATCTTAACAGCATGCCTACGTTTCAGTAGCCTGGCATGCCTTGATATGATCGTGCGAAAACATATTTGAATTCTTAAAAATAGCTCCATGATGTCTCGCTTTATTTCTGTGGTGAATTAGGCTTCGATATTTGCCCCTTCCTAAGCTCGTAATGCCCACTAACCCTTTGTAAGGTAGAGTCTATTTTCATCCTGTTCTACCATCCTTAACAAATCAAAAGATAAGTTACAATCTCTGTCATCTTCAAAATCCTTAGATCCCTCAACACATATCTCACTAAAAAGGAGTCAGTAATAGCATAACTCAGGTCATTGATATTTAGGGACCTATTGTGGGTACGAAGGTAAATTCCAGAGAATGAATGATTCCAGGAATGATTATTTGTATGGTATGATCATGAATAAAGAATGAAAGAATATTTGAATAGAAATCCAAAGTACAAAAGAATCTATAAATAAAAAGAATGGAAAAATATTTGCTAAAAAAATACATTTTATTGAAATAAAAAATTTTGGACACAAGCCTATTTCACAAAAGGAATCTTATTGCTTCTAGGCTTAAAGCAACAAGTGCATTTTGTACATTACTCTGAGTAAGCTCTAAATACTACAGAATTTCTTCCGTAGTCCAATTGTCCAAAACGCTCCCAGGTTCATATTTCTACATTTGGCGTGTCATCTAACTTCACAATACCCATGTTCATGAATTTTTCCGCCAATTTCTTGAAAGTAAGACAATTTTTGTATTGAATGCCCTGTGATCCCCGTGGTACTCACACTGGACATTTTGGTCATACCATTTTGGGTATGAAGGTTGCATCGGTTTCGGGTAATGGGGGACATAACCTGCGCATCAAATAAACTTTGATACAATTCTTTATACGTCATTGATATCGACATAAATTGGAGTTTTTCAGTGTTTTTCCTTGTGCCAGATTCTTATCTTGATGAACTCTGATACCTAGTATTCACTATTTTTGGCTGATTAACGGTAATCGACTTTGAGTACCCCATACTTGTATTATACTTGTATTATTCACTTCATTTTCTTTCTTCCTTGTAGTCATTCTCTTGTTACTTTCTCCTGCCTTTATCTTTTCACTTTTTATGTCATTCTCAATCATTTCTCCAGTCATTACAATGTCTGAGAAGCTCTTTGTAGTACTCCCTAGCATATGAGTGATAAATGGGGACTTTAGTGTATTAATAAAGAGCATGGTCGTCTCTTTCTCTAAGAGTGGTGGTTGGACTTCCATCGCCACCTCCCTCCATCGCTGGGCATACTGCATGAAGCTCTCATTTGTCTTTTTCCATGTTCTGAAGTGTAATCCTATCAGGCGCTATGTCTGTTACGTGGCTGTATTGTTTTATGAAAGCTTGAGCTAGGTCTTTCCATGCATCAATTTGGGAACGGGTCAACTGATTGTACCATTTAGCTGCTGCTCCCACAAGGCTATCCTGGAAGTAATGGATCATCATTTGGTCATTATTAATGTACCTGTCATTCTTCTACAAAACATAGTAATATGAGCTTCAGGGCAACTTGCCTCGTTATATTTCTCGAATTCAGGCATTTTGAACTTGTATGGAAGCACCAAGTCGGGGACCAAGCTTAAATCCTTGGCATCAATTCCATAACAGCCATCAACACTTTCTATCGCTTTAAATTTCTCCTCCAACTATTTACATCTATCTTCCAGCTACTTTGGTAATTCTGCTTTTGTCCTCTCTCCTTCAGCTATTTTATCCAAATCAGGGACATCAGCATTGATTGGGTTATCTCCTGAACCTAAGCCAGTTTGGAGATTCATTGAAACACCAGCTTGGGATTGTTGAGGATACTTAGTATTCTCCTCAGCATTAACCATAGGGCTCTTTCCTTTATCCATAAGCCCATTTAACAGCTGCGTCATCTGAGTCATCATATTTCTCTGAGATTCCATCATTTTGTCTATCATATCCTGCTGGATCTTAGCAAGCTACTCCTGCATCTGTGCCTGCATTTGTTCTTGCATATCCTTTTACAATTGCTCCAATTTTTCTAGTCTTTTATCCATTGATTTGGTCTTTTTCTTGTGCCGTAGGGATGCGTATTTGGTAAAGTTTTGTCGATTTTCAAGTTGTTGAAATAATTTTTAATCAATTGGAGACTTTCTACAAATTTTAATGCATGTGCTATGATGTAATGCAAATGCATGAAATGCAATGCAAATGCATGGAATGAATGCATAAAGAAAGAGAGGCATTGATTCTGCACTCAATTCCATTAGAAGAACTTTTCTAGAAAATAAATTTCTTTACATAAAATGTATTACATATGAGGCTTTCTCCACATAGTCCAAGTGAAGACACCAATCTTTTTTTTCGTATTCGGATGTTATGGTCGTGTCCCGTGAACTTTCTCAATAGATGCCTCTTCTAGCTCATTGTTATTTGATCCAGGTCACGACTCTTCACTCACCTATCCTCCGCGATACTCATAAGCTTCTTTAAGAAAATTGAGACATGATGGCTCTCGAATATTTGGACGAATACATTATAACCCACTTTATCAAGCAATCTATTTCCTTATGAGAAACTCTTCTATTTAGCAATCGAATTTGAATCAACATCTCATTTCTATGATGAGAATGCAATGCAACCAAGACAAAACAAAACAAGTTAGCACAGGAGAAATAAACAACATAGAACACCTATCTGGGTGATTACTGGGGTTTGGCATGGTTCTACCTAGGGTAGGCACCTAGGGTTCACTAGATGTGGTTTAGTTCTAAAGAGAAGGTACCTGAACTAGTAGATTCCTCAATCCTCACCCATTATAGGCTCATATGGATTGAGTTCGGTTCAGGGGAATACATTTCCCTACGGCCATGCGGAGATGAAAATCTCACGAAGCACATAGGTATGGATGTATCCCGGAAGCAGTACACTAGCCCATGCGGAGGTGAAAACCTCACGAAGGCATAGTTTTCACTCCCACTTAAAGTTGTAACCATAACGGTCATGCAATGCAGATGCAGGTACTCTACCAAAAAATTCAACAACATAATATCAACAAATGTATCAAAAGAAACATGATTTTCAAAACAATTTTCCAAACTTTTAATCAAAAGGACAAAAAATTAATCAATTTATGGCCTGGCTCTCAAAAAATCCCAAGTGGAGTCGCCAAGCTGTCGAAACCATTTTTTTTTATTTTTAGAAAACAGGGATCGACTTTAAAAAATATAAAGTAGAGTCGCCACTAACCTTTTTTTTAGGTGTGATTGGATCACCTTGTAAAACATTTTGGTCTACGAAATGAAATAACAAAAAGGGTTCGGGAGTCGGTACGCACAAGGAAGGGTTAGCTTTCCCGTACGCCTCAGAACGGGTACCAAATCAATTAACTAGTGTCCTTGCGTTGAAAACTTGAAAATGTTTAAGATGTAATTCTTTTTTTTTAAATGGTAATTAATTTTGAATTGAATTTCAAGATTCACTCGTTCCCAAAAGAATAAAAACATCACATCCAACACGTTAGGAGGTAACACATTTATACTTCGACACCGAGATCATCTTTGATCTTCAAAACATGCAATTAAAAGGATATTTGGTTATTTGGTCAAATGGAAAATTAGCACCCAGCACGTTAGGGCGCAATTCTTCAAATTTTCAAACACGCAAATATTGCCTTATTTTGGAAAAAACCTCAAATAAATGATGTTAAGATCGACTCAAAATGTATTTGTTTGATTTATTTAGAATAACAATGAAATGACTAATGTCTATTAAAACTTTAAAGTTTGAATTACGATATGATAAAAAAAACAAAGTTACAAACATGGAATAATATACATGAATAAAATATGATCTACTAATGAATGACCATAATATGAAATTTGAAGGAAATAAATTTGAGTTCATACGATAGAAAGCAAATTAATACAACTAATATATAGCAAACAAATAAACAAATGATATATAAAATAATATCGTCAATTTAAATAATACATATGTAATAAAACTTGATATAAAATAATATATATATAATAATAATGACATATGAAAGTGTTTGGAATAAATAAATATATAATTTAAAACAGGGTCTTTTAAAGAGACAAATTATATACATAAATAAAATTAAAAATATATATAAAGAGAAATAAATAATATATAGAACAATTTAAAATATATAATATTAATTTTAAAAGGAACATAATTAGAAAATCAATAAACAAATAATTAAACTAATTAATTAGAGGACTATACCAAAATTAAGATAAAAATTAAGGGTGAAATTGCAATAAATTGAGAAATGAAATCGAAAAAGGAATATATTGAAGTTTAAACAAGGTTTCGGGCCAAAATCAAAAATATAAATAAGGCAAAGACCCTAATCGTAACACGCGAATAAAATGGAGGGATCAAGTGGGGAAATATACCACCCTCCAAAACGCGTTGCTTTAATAAGGGACTCAAATGGAATCAAAATAAAACATAGGGGACAAAATTAAAAATTAAAAAAACTAAATTTAAAAAGGAAAAAAAATGCGGAAGGACCACCAATTTTGCAATAAGACCATTTTAAGAAAACGCGTGAATCCTCTCCGGGTCGGGTCAACACGCGGATCTAAAGGGGCAAAACGACACCGTTTTAAGGCTTAATACCCCGCCCCTAAACGACGTCAGTATCGATCGGCCTTAAATAGCAAAAATTAAGACATAAATTCATTTTTAAACCATCTCAAGAAAAAAAACCAAAAATAGCTCTGAATGGCTCTCTGGGTTTCGACCTAGTCCCGTCACTGAGCCCTGGCATTCCGCCACCATCTGCCGTCGTGTGTGGTGGTCGGAGACCCCAAAAGTCGGCCCTTTTTAAACCTTTCAGGCTACTCGAGTCAAATCTAAGCTCTAAATACCGAAAACTCTCACCAAAAAAAAAAAAAGAAACAATCAGAAACCTTTAGGATTCGGGCTCTCCGATCAATACAAAAATGGGTAAGGGTTTATATTCGATTTTTTTTTTTTTGCTTTGTACGTTTGATATTAGAAATGAATAGGCACAAAAATCATGGTAAAATACCTTCAAAAAAATCTCTCTGTATTTTGTATTCGAAATCGTGTCCAAAAACTTACAATCATTGTGCTTCGGTTTTTATAACCGAATTCAAAATTAAAATAAAAATCAAAAAATACAATTCTTTGTTACGCTAGTCTTTGTGCATTTGCAGTGCTGAAGCGTGCTTGGCTTATCTGGAGGTCTTGTGATGCCTGCGACGTGGAGGCACTGCTGCTACCGCCGTGGTTAGGTCATTCATGCGCACAACTATTGCTAGGGTTTCTGTTTGTTTTAATTTTTGGGCTTGGCGGGCTTGTAATTGGATTTTGGGCTAAAAATATGGACTGTTTATTATTTTTTAATTTTGTTTTGTTTTTTTTGTTTTGACTTTATCGGGCCCGGGCATAAATTAGGTCTTACAATTCTTTTATTTATGAATTTTGCATCTAATATACCAATAATATATTTATTTATATACTATCAAATATAACTTTCTTAGTCAACAAGGATCCATAGCTGAACTTTTTGTTTGGCACCCCAATAATCAGCTTTCAAGCTTTGTTAATGTAAATTGTAATGTATCAATATATATATATGAATAATTTATTTGATATATTGGTGGTGATAAGATTAAAATTTCAGTATATCTCTTTTTTAGGAAAAACTTTTATCGACTCCGTATTATTAAAAAAAAAAGGATCTTTTTATTTTTTCTTGAATACCACCTTACGATGATTATGATATATCAATTATAATAGTTTTTAAAAGAGAGGATCAAACTCTAAGCTAGCTATAGTGTATGGTCCCCTCCCACCTTTCTCCATTGTATGTTATAATTTCTTCCTTTCTCTTTTCTTTTCGATTAATGG
The DNA here is from genome assembly GCA_025506655.1 of Gossypium rotundifolium. Classification (NCBI taxonomy): domain Eukaryota; kingdom Viridiplantae; phylum Streptophyta; class Magnoliopsida; order Malvales; family Malvaceae; genus Gossypium; species Gossypium rotundifolium. Next base: position 151,670,138 of record CP106728.1, read on the forward strand.
AACTAACCCTAACAAAAAGTTATGCTTGAAACAACAATTTAATAAGATTTATAGCTGATAAATTGTCATGAAAAAAAAAAAAGATTTTGTACTTGAAACAAGCATATATATATATACACACACAGAGGATAAAGATGAAGAGAAAGAAGGAAGGAAGAAAAAAGCGGCAACTTTGTTTATCACTAGGAAGAATGTAGAGACTTTAATATATATGAAATCTACTTCCATTAAATAAGAGAGAAGGTAGGGCTTTTATCATCTTATAAATTAATGAAAAACTCGACCATTACGCGAATTGGAATTCTCACAATCTCAGCAATATCTAAAAATGTGTATGTGTGTCCATTGATGATGAGGGGTAAAGGATGATGGTTTTCCCGGGACCACAATCAAGTGGGTGCATACATGTGTGAGGAAAGTGACACTACAACAAAAAAGGCCTATAGCGACACTTATGGGGCGACACTTTCGTAAGTGTTGGGATAGACTTGCCAACATACTCTTTAGCCAACTCTTTTATAAGGGTTGGGATATGCATGCCTAAGGCAACGCTTAAATAAGAGTTGGCTTTGTCTAGTCCTAAGACGACAGTTTTGGGGCGACACTTTCCTAAGTGTTGGGATAGACTTGCCAACATACGCTTTAGCCAACTCTTTGTACAAGGGTTGTGATATGTATGCCTAAGGCAACGCTTGAGTAAGAGTTAGCTTTTGTGTATTCCTAAGACGACAGTTTTGGGGCGACACTTTCCTAAGTGTTGGGATAGACTATATTTTTGCCAACTCTTTGTATAAGAGTTGGGATATGTATGCCTAAGGCAACACTTGAATAAAAGTTGGCTTTTGTGTAGTCCTAAGATGACACTTTTGTGGCGACACTTTCCTAAGTGTTGGGATAGACTATGCTTTGGCCAACTCTTTGTATAAGGGTTGGGATATGTATGCCTAAGGCAACACTTGAATAAAAGTTGGCTTTTGTGTAGTCCTAAGATGACACTTTTGTGGCGACACTTTCCTAAGTGTTGGGATAGACTATGCTTTGGCCAACTCTTTGTATAAGGGTTGGGATATGTATGCCTAAGGCAACGCTTGAAAAAGAGTTGGCTTTGTCTAGTCCTAAGGCAGCAGTTTTGGGGCGACACTTTCCTAAGTGTTGGGATAGACTTGTCAACATACGCTCGCTAACTCTTTGTATAAAGGTGTACCGTCCCAAATTTCCTTAATTCAGGTTTTTTTTAAATGTGTAGCACAAAAAATGGATTTAAAATATGAATATTCTTAAAATTTTACATCACCAGGTTTGTGAATAATTATATATAAATTTGAGTGTGAATAAAGTTTTAATAAAATGTCTCAAAAAATCAATTTAGTTTAGGGTTTAAGGTTTAGTGTTTAGGGTTTAAGGATTATAGTTTATTGTTTAAGGTTTTAGGGTTTTGTAGTGTTTATGGGTTTGGGGTTTATGATTTTAGGATTTTGTGATTATGGGTTTGGGGATTAAGATTTTAGGGTTTATTTAATATAAATGTTTCAAAATTTATGTTATATATATTTAAAATTTTAATCATAAATAAGATAAATATAAATTATTATTTTCAAATAATAAAATATCAAAATGGGATAAATCCCAAAAGCAAACATGAACAATGGTTTAATTAATGTGCAATTGAATATATGAACTTTAATTTGATCCAATTCTTATAAATTATTAACACAATTATTGATATAATATAATTTGAAACAAAATTAATTTATGGAAACAAAATTAAAATTAAAATTAAAAATATTGAAAGAACATATAATATAAAATTTATCTATTAATTTAGGGTTTAAAGTTTGGAGTTAAAGATTTAGGGTTTGTAGTTTATGGGATATGGTTTTGAGTTTATGGTTTCAATATTTAAGGGTTATGGTTTATGGTTCGAGTGAGTGTTTTAGAATTGAGGTTTAAAATTATAATATTTAGGGTTTAGGGTAGATCAAATGAAGACGTGAGTGAAGGAGAGGCCAATGCTACTAAAAAGCGGTTTGGTGCATAATCGGTTAATCAATGTCAATCGAATCGAGCTATTTTTAATCAAGCCTTTTCACTCTTATTTGTAGGGTTCTTAGAATGTCATATGTTCGTGCTTCGTGTTAGAAATCGAACTAATCTAGTTAGAATTAATCGATTCGGTTTACCGAGTTTTTGGTTTCTCATTCATTGTTAGGCTGGATAATGATACCATTCTAGAAATCAATTTACTATTTAAGTGTTGGCCAATGATGTTTGAACCAGACAATATTGGCTGGTCGGATTGGGAGCTAGCCGGGGTTATTAGTCTGAAGAATGGCTTTGATTCGGTTAGACTAGTAACTGGCATGGACCGATTAAACTGACAGTTGAATTGGGGTTTTTATTTTTTAATTTTTAACGATTTTTTAATCGAATCGGTCGAATTAGTGAATTGGTGGCTGAACTGGTTTAGTTTAAAAAAACATTAGTGTTGGTTTGTTTAGTTATTCGATTTAGAAATTAAAAAAAAACTTAAAAATCAACCACACAATCACGTCCAAATTAAAATACATATTACTAAGCATTCTTGATAAAAATTGATGTCCGGGACAGAATGCTCAGCTTTAAGCCTCTCATTTTGGATAAATATTGAGATTTATATTTAACTTAGATCTTTCAATATGTCGGTTTTGTCCAATGTTATTATGGTCTAGGAAAGTCATGATTGAATCATGTTTTTAATGTTTATTTTTATACTTATCCTCGCTCAATAAAAAAGAATTACCTTATCAAATAAGGTGAAAATCTAACAAATTTCTATTTTAGTCTTTATATTATTAAATGGATCTATTTATTCGTTGTGTTATGAAATAAATTTAAATTAAAATAGAGTTAACATTTCTTGTTTAAAATAATAATATTTTTTTTATAGTTTTGTAAATGGAATTTTGTTTTTTAATTGAATTGAAATTGAAAAAATATTTCTTATATTACAAATGTTAATTCTAATACAATTTAGATTTATTCAATTAGTTTAAATAGTATAATTTTTTTTTTGCAAAACAGTGTCATTTGTAATTAGGTATTTTTATCCCAAAATTTCAAATGAAATCATTCTTTCTTTCCTCTTTTCCCAAAATTGATTCCCCACCCCATAAACTGAAATCTCTTCTTTTATTTTCCCCCAATTTCCAACTCTTGGTTCATGTATACCACTTTTATTCCCCCTTCGTTTTCTGCTTGTCTCTCTTTACAAGGATAACTAAATAAAATTAATAAAATTTACAGGACACCAACAGGACATGACTCACGCATCAATTCCCACGAAGCACACACACCATTGCGAACAGACGGAAAATGGTAAGGAAGAAAGACACGCACTCTCTTAGAAAGAAACTCTGCATGCATCTGAAACTATTCTTGCATTGCATTATGTGGATTTTGCAATCTCGCTTCGCTTTTAATGCTTTCTCGAGTGTGAAAACGTTGAGGAATGGATATACTATGGGGACCCACCCACAATCCAAAGGAAATTGCTTCAATGGTCAATATGTGAGTTAAGGTACCGAATGATTAATTTTTTTTTTAAGGAATTGAATTTAGGATTTTTATATAATACAGGTAAAAGTTAGATATTAAGCCTTTAAAACAAGGCCATGGCCTAGCCGAAAAGTTAAAACCCACTCAATACAATCATATAGGCGTCATATAAAATCCCAAAGGCCAAAACCTCGAATCGGCAAAGAAGTTTGATCTCTTCGCTCCTAACCTTTCCTTTCGCTTGGAGAATCGGATAGGAGGTATATCGCTTGTTTACAAGATCTTCAAATTCAATTTCAAATTTGACCATCCAAATATTTATTTCTTGTCAAATCGAATTGCTAACCCGCTAAAGGTGAGATGTTGATTTGATTTTCGCTTTCTTTCTTCTTGTTTTAGGGTTTGCAAATTGATGTTAAATTGGAATCGGTTTGGGGAAAGGAAAATGTCATCATCTGAAAACGTTGTAGGTGGGAAGTCAAGTGAAGGAAAAGCCTTGGATGTTAAGGCTGGTGGAATCAAGAAGAAAAGAAACATAAGAAGCAGATTCAACATGATGACCAAATTACCCGAGCGATCCTCCGATGCCGCCTGTTTGGTTTGTTTTCTTTTCTCCTTTTTGACTATGTTAATGGATTCGGTGTGACTGTCGTGTCGTCTATATATCCAACACGCTATGTTCAATTTTTTCTTTGTTACTCATGTTCAATTATAGGTATATGTTGATTCTGAGTATCAAATAAGGTTACTTCAAAAAAAAAAAAAAAATTAGCGGAGCGACATTGCTTTTTCATTTTCCTTTTGTTTACTCAAATTTATTACGTTTATTGCAATGTTGATACTGCTTTTAGGTGAAGGAAAATCCCTTTTCTCTATAGTGTTCATGCTTTGTTCCCTTGAAAATCCGTTAAAATAGTTGAGACTATTTTAAACAAGCATTTGAAACCCCATAGTATTTCTATTTCATGCAGTGCAGTAGGATTACATAAACCTTTATAAGTATCTTTGAGAGCACATTAGCATGCTTTGTCTGGTCTCAAAATATGTTGATACATCTAATGTATAGATTTAACCCTACTGCCGTCCATGTCTTCCTGGAAAAGCATTTGGGATTGAGTTGTTTTTTAATGCATTTATTCTTTGTTTGCAAAGATGAATGTGAGAGTGGATTTGTATATGGTTTGGAATACACTATAAATGTAATAATGGAATACGTACACTTGAATCTGTTTATATTTTTCAAAGGATACAATAAGATGAATTTTAAATTCACAAGTTCCCATAAATCTTGCCAAATCACCACTAAATAGGAATTTAATAAATCCATGAATTTGAAATAATCATATTTACATGTGCTTTATCACACAATTTATATTAAATTTGAAATCTTTGTTCCTACCTATTTACCAAATGCAACCTTAGAATCTATTAGAATTCCTTCTTGGATGAACATTTTAGATTTAATAAAAGAAAGAAATAAGGGAAATTTTGTGTAATATGCTTTGCAATAGCGGACATCATACTTATTGTTGTTCCATTATAGAATTAAGAGCGCTTTTGGTATTTTAACTGCTAATTTACAATCATAAAGCATTGGTCGTAGTTTAAAACAATGATTACGATAATATTTTCAATTTTATCTTAAGGTATGTGCATACAAAGATGGGAGGCTATTATTGACACTTCTTCTTGGAGTACTTGGAAGATATGATCCTCGCCCCATTCACTTGATACACTTTTTTTCTCTCTTTTTGCGACAAAGGGTATAACGCAAGAATGTTACCTTGGTGGTAGACAATGGGTAAAGTTTAATGTTAAAAATGTCTTTGGATGCATTATCCTGCAAATTCGAAATTAGCATGTACGCAAAGTATGTCGTATATGAAGGAATAAGTGGTTCAAAATTTTGCAAATAACATGCAACTTTTTCATAGAAGAAACTTAGAAGAAGTCAAAAGTTATGCAAATTTTTGGTCTCTAACAAATGGTAACTTTTCTTGCAAAAACTCAAACTTGATGAAAATGTTGCAAATATTTGGCCGAATTTAGGGAAATGGAAAGGAGCACATAAAGGTTACAATCATGTGCTTAAAAACCTATTAAGTTTGGATAACCACCGTTTAGAATTCATAATAATTCTTGAGTGTTTCCTTTCGAGTTCATCATATACTTAACCATACATCTGGTTTGCACAATGCATTGGCTGACCTTAGAGGAGAAAATGCTTTCCTAATGACCGAGTGGGATGCATGTTTGAAACGATTGAAGCATCACAACCCGAGATCGAACACAGGAAGCAACAGTTGTATCATTATCTATCTTTTGGTGGCCATGTGGTGAATAATTGAGGTATTTTCTCATGCTCATCCTTGGATTATATCACTATACCTTAGTGTTTTTAAGATGCAAATGGAAAAGAAAAAGCAGGTGCTAATGTTAAAGTTTGAGATGAGCGATTTTTCCTTCCTTTCCCATATACTTATTGAGCCTTAAGATTTTATATCATGCTACATTCACGATATCGTGTTTAATTCCATTACGGTATCTATTTCAAATGATGAAAAGGTTTAAATGTTCCAATATTGTTTTGGATGAGTGGAGCTATGTTGCTCACGGGAATGATGAAAAGGTTTAAATGTTCCAATTTTACTCGATTTTGGTCTTACAAAAAACTATCAAGCTCTCGAAGCATGCACTAGCAAAGATGTTTTTGGCTTCATCGAGGTTTGTTTACATGCATTATGTGTATATTTTATAATTTTCCCTAATCATTAGGAGATAACAGATGACTCAATTTTTTTCCCAGAAGTAATTTTACTGAATATTTTATGTTCCATTGCTTTACCATTAAACATTCATCTAATTCATGTTATACCACTATTCATTTAAACGCATCTTATCCTTGTTTCTTTTCTTTGGACTTTAAATGTGAGGATTATGTTCTCTTCTTATTTCATATCTAAACCATTTATTTATGGTCTTGATGACACTATACCTTAAAATATAATTTAGTTCTCCAAATTCTCCATCTTTGCGAGGTGAATATTTAGGTTTAATTCCTTTAATGCAGTTGCGGGATGGGATTATGAGAAGAAAAACTTAACGAAAGGAATTGAAGTTTCTTGGGGCTATCTTCGTAGAAATAAGAGATCAACAGAGTTTCTTGGAATTGAAGTTGCGTTTCAAAATGTATTAGCTTTATGTAGTACAACATCAATATTAATGTCCATCATCTTAGGCGCTTTTTATTTGTTCACTTTTGTACATTGAGTTGAATGTTAGTAGTATACATTTCACTAAATGTTAGTATATTTTAATTGTTGGATCAATTTTGTAGTGAATATTTAATATTTATTTTAATTTTAATTTTATATTTTTTAGTTGTATTTAAAGCACAATTCATATCATTATTCACTGTAAATATTTATAAAAATATATTAATATTGAAATAAAAAAATTACATCATACGTGTCTATCCCAATTTTTTTAAGGTTGCTTTAAACAGGTCTATCTCAACCTTTTTTAAAGGTTGTCTTAGATAAGGCCTATCCCAACCTTTTTAAGGTTGCCTTAGACAGATCTATCTCAATCCTTTTTAAAGGTTGTCTTAGACATGGTCTATCCCAACTTGTTTAAGGTTGCCTTAGATAAGTCTATCCCAACCTTTTTTATAGGTTGACTTAGACAAGGTCTATCCTAACCTTTTTAAGGTTGCTTTAAACGGCTTTATCCCAACTTTTTTTATAGGTTGTCTTAGACAAGCTTTATCCCAACCTTTTTAAGGTTGCCTTATACGGTTCTATCCCAACCGTTTTTAAAAGTTGCCTTAAACAAGAATTATACCAACCTTTTTAAGGTTGCCTTAAACAGGTCTATCGCAACCTTTTTCAAAGGTTGGACTTGACTAGGTCTTTTCAACCTTTTTTAAAGGTCGGTATTAACTAAACTTTTCACAACCCTTCAATAAGCGTCGCCTTATGTTGACTTATAGCGACGCTTTTTCAAAAGCGTCGCAATGCATATACCAACCCCACTATATACGACCATTTTGGAAGCGTCGGACGAAGCGTCGCGAAACCTATGGCAACCTTTTTTGCGTCGTCTTATGTCAAAAAAAGTGTCGTTATAGGCCTTTTTTGTTGTAGTGTGACAACTTGCAAGCTTTATTTCTGTTCATGACAACTTGGAACTCATTGTAACTTTCAATTTAATTTCATCAAGTTTCTTCTTCTTCTTCTTCTTCTTCTTCTTTTATTATATCATTGTCTCCTTTTAATTTAATATATATCATTAGCCTCACTCAATCCTTCAAATAAATTAAGGTGCGTACGTGTGAGAGAGATGGATAACTCAACAACACGGCCTACATTTGCCCCCACATAAACCTATGGTTTCAGCAAAAGCTCAGGGGGAGGAAGAGGATGATGGCTAGGTTTTTTTTTTTTTTTTTTTTTTTTTGGGTGTCTAGGGTTTGGTTCACGTTCACCTCCCTAACCAAGAAAAGGGTTAGTTCGAGTAGGTACTTGGACCAATCTAACTACTAGCTAGGATTTCATGTCACGAGAGATGATCAATTAAAATATTTGTGAGGAAAGAGGAAGCAAATTAACGACTTTGATTTGATTTGCTTAAATATATATGGCTATCAAAGGGTCAATGGCATTGACTATTACAGTTAACATTACGATAAACCTTGTTGCTTATGATATTTATAATTGGCAATTTATAAAAGAAAATTTTTGGGTTTTGAATGATGTTTATATTGTGGAAGCATGTAAATTCGTTTATGAAGATCAATCCTTTGGAAGAAACTTATACTAAAGATTGGATTCGATCAGATCAAGCAATTGGATCCCTTGGATCGTCATAGCATTGATGACATATCACCAACAATCCACTTTATATTGGTCTTTATTTAACCGCTGCAGGAATTTGAATTGTAATTGATCTCTAGTATGTTAATAAATCTCAAAACTTTTATATATTTGAGAAACTTGTATAAGTTTTGTAAGTTAGTTTTGAGAGCACTTATCTTATAACACCCCTCTCCCGTCCGTTGCCAGACTAGAGTTACGAGATGCTACAACATTTAACAAGATAAGAATATGCAATTTCAATTCAAAATTTACTTTAAAATAATCATTAATAAATAACCATTCAATAATCATGTTATTCATACAAAAACAGGGCTTAAATCGAGCCTACGAAGCTCTAGAATCAATTCAGAAACAAGCAAGAACAAATTTGAAACATAACATAAAAGTAAGGTAAAAACAAAAAATAGGAGTCACACAGCCATTTGGACAGGCTATGTGACAAGCTGAGGCCGTGGGAGCCAGATAACACAGTCGTGCACTCAAACTATGTGGAAGGTTGATGCCGTGTATAAAAGGGCCACACAATCGTGTCATCTAGTCGTGTAATTGCTGAAGCCGTGTGGACCTAAATACCAAGTTTCTAACATAAGTCACAAAGTCGTGTCCTAGACCGTGTAACAAACTGAGGTTGTGCAAGCTGGAGGTACACGGTCGTGTAATTCACTGATGTTGTGTGCAACAATCACTCCCAAAAATCTAATAACCACACGACTATGCCATACATGCCCATGTATGGCACATGACCATGTGTCAAACCGTGTGACAGCCCATGTGTGCCATATAGTACCTTCAAGTGCAAGTCATACATGTATATGCTATTGGAAAATCGAGTTTGAAAACGCAATGGAAAATAAATTTGAGGAAAAATCAAAGTTTTAATTTTTTTCCAAAACTAGAACTTGGTTGTGTTATCTAAAGTAATAAACAATTAATCAAAATTATATCATTTCGATTCGCCTAGGATGATCTTCTCCGCTATTCTCAAGCTCACGTTTACTGAATATGGGTTCACTTCAAATCAAAAAAATTCCAAAAAATTACTAGTGGGATAATTTTGTAATTTGTCTAAACTTTTGGACCAAGTTATAAATAAGAAAAATATCTCTAAAAATCTTCTAAAATAATTTCTTTAGAGAATTTTCTCTTCAATTCAAGTGTGTGTAAAATATACCTATGACTCTCTTTATATAAGGAGAGTTTAGAGAGCTCAACTATAATTAAACTTAATCACTTTAATATAAAATTAATATGATACTTATCAAGATAAATATTAGATTAAATCTATTGAATTAAATTTAATATTAAGATAATCACTTTAATATTAAATTAATAAAATACTATCAAGATAATTATTAAATTAAATTAAATATTAAATCTATTAAAATAATATTATTTTTTGAATAGCTAATATGAAATCAAATAATTTCGTAGAGTCTTAGTAGGAGTGTGATTCCTCCACTATTCAATCGCTGAAGGACTACTCGCCGACCACTGAAATGTCGCCACTGCTGGCACCGTCATGTATAGTGATGCCATTGCAAGTGCCCGACAACCTCACAACACCCTGAGTTGGTTCAGTTGTTGCCAATTCAATCTGAGCCTATTGACAGCTTGACCAGTCTGGTCTAGCCACTGGTTGGACCGTCGGGCCGATTTCAAATACCAAACCCGATTCGACCAATTTTTGGGTCTTGATCTCGATTTTGGGTTCTCAGGTCAAATTTGTGATCTCGGTCCAATTTTCAAGTTCAATTACCCATTAGGCAAATTGTTTGACTTGAAAATTAATTTTCAAAAACATCCTACCATTAACCATTCATTCAACCTGTTCAAAACACACCAAAAACATACTAAAACATGTTATTTTACTAGTTCTAAACAATATGAAATTGGGCACCATCACAAACAACATTCAAACCTAACATTTAACTTCATTTCCTATGTTATTCAAGTTTAGCTAAACAATGTCATGTAAAGCATCAAAGTGCCATAACTTCTATCATCATGTAATAGTCATATGCCAATGCATATATTCATCCATACATTTGACACCAAAAGAACTAATGCACATATCATTTTCATGAAATCCAAATCAAATATCCAACCAAGGTTTCACCTATCTCATATTGTAGTAAACATGTAAATGTTTTCTATTTATTTGAACAGTGAATAAATAAATAAAGTTAATTTCACATTTCACTATTATGTCTTTTGTATTTTATGTTTTTTATATTTTACATGCATAGCGAAATTGTAATAAACAAATATTAGCTCATTGATTGTCTAAAGTTCAAACTGAAGATAAGTGACATTGTATTTCCATGCATATTTTCATGCATATGACCAATTAATTTCATTTTACAGCATTTTTCTAAACTTTTACATTTTGTTCAATTTAGCCCCTAAAACCTAAACTATTATAACTTTCACATTTAAATCCCCAAACTTAAAACCGAACACATTTCCATCCCTAATACATCTTCAAGTACTAAAATTTTCAGAAATTTTATCTTGAGATTAACATATTTGCATATTAGTCCTTAAGCTCAAAACTAACAAAAATTAATTTACAAAATAGTCTTATTTAACAACCGAACTCATAAATCTATCATTTAACCATGTGAACAACTAAAAATCATTAATGGCAAGTTCCAAAACCTTTAACAATTTTATAAATAGTCCCTAGCTAGCTAGATTAAGCTATAACGATCTAAAAAACTTAAAATTTACCAAAAATAGGCTTGATTAGGACTTACATGCATGATAATTAAGCTTGGTCGATCCTCAACCCTTCAAAAATGATGGTTTCGATTGTAGGAAGCAAAATGAGGAAGAAGATGTTTATGTTTCTTATGTTTTAACTATTGTTTAATATTTAATTAATTAATTTACATCAAATTTTATCTAAAATAATTACATAAATCGTCCACCAAGATTAAAAAAGGTCTAATTACCACTTAGATCCTTAAAAACATTAATCATGCATCTTAGCTAATAAAAATCAATAGTGACTAAGTTTTACATCTTTTACGGTTTAGTCCTTTTTTTCCTTAATTAACTAATCAATCACTTGGACCAGGACTTAATATAATTCTATAAAAGACTTGTAAATATTATAAAATAATATTTACTAACTCAATCATCAGAAGTTAGGGTTCTGAAACCACCTCTTCTGGTACCACTGAAAAATGATATGTTACATGCCACCCTTTCATATACACTTCTTGTAGGAATCATGCTTGTCTTTTGTTTCTAGGCCTTGAAATTTTCAATACAGTTTTCATCGATTTGCAAATAGGATCCACACTTTAGCAAATTGAGGTCGAGATTAGTGGTTGAAAGCTAGGAACGACAAAGTCTACCTACTCCAAAAACACAAGTTTAATTCGTGTAATATGTTTATTTCTATAAACATTACAATTATAGGTTTTAAAGAAAAAAATTTAAACTCTCGTTGTGCATAGTTTCATTGTTTTCAAACTAATTTTTGCATCAGTTTAGTATTTTGATAGAGGTTGCTCTCGTCACATAACATGTAACCAATCATTCTTGCTAGATTTTGAAGAACACCGTGCTGGTCAAGTCACTTTTGGTGATGGGAAGAAATGTCATATCCTTAGGAAAGGAACTTTCAATGTTCGTGGATTGCCAAATTTGAAGAATGTGTTTCTGGTTGATGGCCTAAAAGCAAATTTGGTGAGTATAAGTCAATTATGTGATCAAGGCATGCTTATTAACTTCAACAAATACAAGCTCCTGGTTTCCTCAAAGTCAAAAGAGAAGATCATGATAGGTGCTCACACTTTTGGCAACTACTATAAAGTAGTTCAATCCATCACATGTAACAAAGCCTGTGTGTCTAATTGGAGCTCTGGCATGAGAAAGTTGGTCACATTCTTTACAAAGGATTTCAACGATTGGATCAATATGATGCTGTTAGGGTAATTGCAAAGCTGAATGGTGTCATTCCTAAAGTATGCTTAAAAGGGAAGCGGCACAAGGAGAGTCATCAACAATTGTCACCGATCCAAACCATTGCACCTCTTGTGCTACTCCACACTGAATTAATTAGACCTAAGCAAATCAAGAGTATTGGTAGAAAACTTGTCTTTCAAGAGAAAAATATTGAAATTTAATTTTTATTATTTTCAAATCTAACGAATTATACTTACTTTTTTTTCTTTTATGTTAAATACATTTAATAATTTTTGTATTTAAAATTTTAATAATTAATAAAAAATATTTTAAAAGATATAAAATTTATATGATAAAAAATTTAACTGTGGATTTGTCACTTTTCTTTTCCTCGACAACAATCATATTTATTAAAAGAAAAGCAAAGATTTAACAATCATAAAATTTAAACAATTATAAATAAAAAATCAATATTAAGATAAAAAATAAATTAAAGAAATGTAACAAATTAAATAACTGTAGAGGTATGCCTCGTATTTTTCAATTTTTCTTCTCTAAGTTAAACTTTATTTTTAGTGTAGGTTATTTTAATATTATTTGACCTACAAATTTAGCTTATAAATAGACTCTTTTCCACCCTAGAAAAATAACTCATTACACATTTAGGTATTAACTTTTACAAACTTTCAGAGAATTTTGTGTTTATATTTTGAGGATTCTTATTTCGGGTTTTGGGTTTTAGTTTTATTTTCATTTTTTGTACTCTTCATTTTTTCAGTTTTAGTGAAATTATCATTACCCGAGGTTTTTTATTCTCTTTGGAGGAGTTTTTTCACGTATTCGATCTTTTATAATTTTTTCGTTATTTTACGTGTTCGTTGCTTAATTGGGTTTATCCCCAACAATAATAAATAAAATTCATCTTTCTAAAAACAATTGAAAGAAAATTATATTAAGATAAATTAAAACATTCAATTTCCTCAAAACAATAAAAAACAAATTTTAATTTAAAAATGTTCATAACATTACAAAAATCTTCTTCACTCTAACATCTTATTTTAAATAATATTAAAATATTAATTGTATTTTGATTTCCTTCATTCATTCAACTTCATAAGAAAGAAAAATACAAATATCAAATAATAAAACTATTACTAAATATAAAATAATAATATAATGAAATTTGAACCTTTTGGTGAAAACAAAACCTATTAAATGACTCAAAGCTATTTTTCTTGATTCTTTAAATGCTACTTGAATAAAAATATTATGCTACTAAGGCAATTTAATATTATCAATATTATAGCTACAATGGTAATAAATTTAAAATAATAAATATAATTTAATCTAAATTCAAAGTCTAATAAAGTGATAATAATTGTTATAAAAATGAATTTCTAATAAAATAAATATAAATAAAATTAGTTTATGTTTTTATATAAAACACTAATAATAAAATAAAATTATATTTATTGCTATTTTATATTAATAATATTTTATCATATTTATTAATAAAATATATTATATCATCATAGATGTTGTTGGTTATTGGTTATTGATTATTGATATATAAAAGTATATTAGTTTTAGAGCTCAATCCTTTTTTTTTCCTGTTAGAGTTTAGTTTAGTATCCATTTTCATCATTATGTTTTTATTTTAAAAAATATTACAAATAATTATATGATAATATTGAAGTATTTATGTAATTATACATATTATCACTATTTATGATTTGATTTCATTGTTCATGGATTTGACCCCACTATTCATAGGATTAACATTCTGAATAGGCCTTTAGCATGTTGAACACGTGTACCGTTCTGGGTCGCCTGCTAGACCTCGCAGTCCCTTACATGTGAACTCCTTGGATATATGCAAGTTGGGATCGCGAACTCCCCTGGGCTCGTACAAGCTGATATCGCGAGCTCCCCTGGCTGTCCTTTCACCGTACATGTCGCACATATCCATTTGGTGGAGCCTGGTCGGATTGTGGGTAGGCGACTCAGATCTCATCCAAGTTTCGGGTTGGTGATGATTGATGTATAACATATTGCAATATAAACAATATTGTAACACTGTAGTTATTTTTTTACCAAAGAAATTGTAATTTACGAATAAATGTTAAAAGTTATCATAATTTAATTAATTAAAAAGGTGGAAATAAAGAACAAAAAGTGGCAGAGATGTAAGCATTTGAAAATGCATAAGGAGGCTGAATGGAAAGGTTTTATTATATTTTATGTGAGGGGAAGAAGAACATGGTGGGGCAAGGCTTGCTTATGGTTTGATAAACATCAAAGCTTTAGAATTAGACTCTTTAACCACCTCATAATTATGCTTGGTTTGAGATAAGCAGCATCCACATGCATGGTTTGCTTTTCTTAATTTTTTATTTTAGGACCACTTTGTTTTGGTTTATTACTCCTTTTAATATTCAATCTTTTTCTTCACTCTCTCTTTGTACACTTAGTGTATATATATTCCAAATCCTAAAGGCAACATAAGCACCTAACTTGCATGAATCATTGACTGGATTCAGCTTTTCAAAATTCTAATGACTACATGAAAAAGGCAATACAAATGGAACTCAAGAGTCATTTTAATGGTTTATAAAATTTGGGGTTTGAAATTCTAATAGGTGCAAGTTGTTTATCCATCATATGCTCCCACTAATATAATTCTCAACAAGAGACTGTTGTATAGATTTTGTCAACTGTCATTGAAATCTACATTGTCCAATTTTCCATTTTGGCATGTTTAGATGAATGCACTCGTAAGTGGCGTCGAATATAGAAGGTTACCACCCTAAACGATACACTAAATTCGTCATAGGCTGTGGCCTACCATGTGTTTATACATAGCATATTGCTTTGAAAATTTCTGGAGAAATGCCAAAGTGCCAATTAAACCAATAGGTTCTGAAAATAATAGTGATAAAATAAGAAGATTTGGGAGCATAAAAACATCACTGCTCTGCAAAATCTCCATTTCTGACATATGAAACTTGATAAATTTGAAGAACGCCGTCTGTGGGAATCGAACCCACGACCACATGGTTAAAAGCCATGCGCTCTACCGGCTGAGCTAAGACGGCATTGTTAACAAACTTCCCCTTGTTTTTTATTTAATGCAGTAAATTAGGTGTAAAGCTTGGGGGCTGGCGGTGGATGACTCTCAAATAAACTCTTTTTTTTATCTATTTATAATTTATAAAATTTTAAATTAGTAATTATAAAATTGTGTTTTAATCCTTAAAAATGATAAAATTTTAATTTAATCGTTTAAAATTTATAAATATATAAGTTATTAAAATGATAAAATTACATTTTATTATCATAAAAATATACAATTTATTTTAAAAATTATATAATTGATGTATTGTTTCTTTTAAAAATTAAAATAATTTCATAAAGAAATTGATGGAAAAAAAATTGAAAAGCTCCTACTAATATTTTTGAATAATAATTATTTTTATATAAAATAAATGAATTTCTCTTTATTCACTAAAACCTCAAAGTCCCTAATTCTTTTATTTCCTTTCCACACTTATCTTCTTCTTTTGTTCAAATTTCTCTTATTCTCTCTCACTCTCTCTTGAATTTTTACAAGATAGATGTTATAACTTTTTTTCAAATCTTATTGATTAATCTTTAGAAAGTTAGGCATTTAGCTTTTCTTGTGATAGATTAGGGTTTTATGCAAGATTTAGTTATTTATTTATTGAATGATTTGACGATGTTAATTTTTATGAGATTCCTAATATCATGATTGAGTAATAATTTTAGAGATTGATTAATACAAATTATTGAAGAAATTAGGTTTGATTGTACTTATAATCTTGAATATCTTGAATATCGATTAGAAATTTAACATTTTTTTTAGAAATTGTTTTTACAAGTGTGATTATTATGAATCTTATATTTAAAATATAGATATATTGTATTCTCATGGCACAAAAAAGAACGTAAGTGATTTTTTATTTTGTGAAAAAATTACTAATTATTTGTTGACTTTATGAACACTTTTTACGTGCTTAAAAATTGAATTTATTTATTCTAAATGTATAAAAATGAATATTTTAATAGAAAATTTCCACTAATGAAGCAAAGAAAAACAATAAGAAAACATATATTATACATTAGTTAATAGCAACTTTATAAATATTTTAATTTTTTTTAAAAATTAATCACTCAATTTAAAAATTCTAGGTATGTGTCATTGCTCTTGAGCTGACAACCACCAACCAACTTTTCTATAACACAATCAGTTGATCAAGTTTTAGTTCGATTGACATGAATATTGTCATTAATGCAGAAAGATGTGAGTATTTAAAAAGGAACTTTTCATGGTTTCAATCTTAAATTTGATTTTTTTTCCTTAGACATTTTTTCTAGTAATTGTATTAATTTTTTATTTAATTTAGTATTTATATTTGGCAAGAGTTATATATTTTGGTATTTAAAGATAACGATGTAAATGTTTTAATGTTTAATTTAAGTTTTATGATTTATTTAATGAAAGTTAATTGTTGATATTATTATATTTGAATGTTCTTTTATTTTTGTGAATTTGTTTAATTTTACATTTTATTTGTTAAATATAATCCGATGGATGTGATTTAGTTCGTTATTGATTTGATGAAAGTTAATTATTAATATTATTTGCTAGTTATGAATTTTCATCAGATCAACTCTAAAACCCAAATTAAATACAAAAAAGTTAACATGTTACCTTTAGGTACCAAAATGTATAATTTTGTCAAATATATATATTACATTGGATTAAAAATAACACAAATATCATATTAGAAGAAAGTGTTGAACTCAAGTACCAAATTATGTGTTGAGGGGAGTTAGGTCTCAGACCCCCAACAGAAGGTATTATCTCACTCGAGAGTTATCTCTTGTACTTCGAGGAAAGGTCAAAAGGTTCACAGAGTTTAGAGAATACCTTGATTGATATCGATAAGATCTACACCTACAAGGAATCGAACCATCAATCAAAACTTAATGCCTTACCTTAGCATACTTAGTCCACTTGAATTGTAACACTGAATTGTCGATAAGATTTATATTGAGACCTTAATCAATTTTCAGTTCAACCAATCTAACTAGTAACATTAAATTGTAATGTCATATTTTAATTATATTAATGAAAAATAAATTAAATTTTGAAAACAAAAATCTTATCTGAAAATTAAGTTTTAAAATTTATAAATTTAAATAAAAAATAATCCAAATATTATAAATATAAGGTGCAAATTATTCATTAGCTTAATCTTTAAATAGTTAGTCAATGGTTCTACAAAATAGGCCCAATGGGTCTAAATGAAACAGATTAACCCAAGCAAAGACAACTTGGTGGTTGGGAAGTTCATTTTCCGCAAACTATTGTCTTTTTTATAGTAGATACTTCTGTCATGGGTTGTGTTATTCGCACAGGCTCGAACACTTATATGAAAATAAAAATATTTTTACAAAATAAGAGTTCTTAAGATTGGCTTAGATAAAATTTAAAACTCGTTTTTTATATAGGTCATGTCTTAAGCAAGAATTTTTTGTCCAAGCTCGGTCCAAATATATTATGTTATAAAAAATAATTATATTAATTATATATATTAAATAATTATTATTTATATTTATATTATATTTATATTTATATTTATATTTATATTTATATTTATATTTATATTAAATTATTAACCCAATAATAATTAAACTCATTACTTAAAATTTAAAAAAAAATACCTAACTAAATAACCCAACTCAAAATATAAATTTTAAAAATTATATTTAATACAATAAAATATTTATTATATTTATTTATATTTTTAATATAAATACTTTTTAAATGTGTTTTAAAAATTATTTTAATATTTTTAGTGTATTTAGTGTATTATATTTTTACAAAATAAATTTTAAATAAAAATTAATTAAAAAAGATAAATATACCCAAAAATACATTTCTTAAATTGAGCCGAATTTAGATTAAAAAAAAATCTATTTTTGCCAGACTCAATCTGAAATTAAAAAAATTAGTATAACTACCGTAGATGCATCCTAAGTGCAAGCTAGTGCCACCCAAGCATGAGCAGCTCTAAGATCGTTTAGAATCTCTTGTATGCATCGTTTGGACTTTGGAGGAACATAAAACAAGACGAAACAATGATCTTTTGAATCCAAAAAAAGACTTAATTCAAGTCACCTCCACATGATGTCATCATTGTTTGGGTAATATAAACATTTTTATATTATGATTTAAATTGTATTTTATTTTTTATTTAAAAAATTGAGTAAATAAGTTCTTACATATTAAATTAAAGAATAAATTAATTATTTTTATTCAAAATTAAATAAATTAATTATTTTTATTAAAAATTAACGTAGTGAAGAATAATTAAACAGTGGCATATAGTATGCTTCATGTACCTTATATTAACGTACAACAATTAATTTTAATAATAAATAAAATTTTTTAACCGACTTTATTTTTGATTTAATATACAAAATTAATTTACTCAAATTTTAGTAAAATATGAGCAAAATACTTTTATTTAGAAAAAATGTGAAGAGTTAAAATCATGAATAAATGATATTGGGAGAAACGGCACGGCTAGAATCTCCATGAAAATTGACAACTAACTACTCCACCTCGTACCATGCTCTCCTGTTTTCTGTTTTTATCTCTTCTTTTTCACTAAGTAATAACAAACAGTGGGATTGTTGATATAAAGAGGTGGCTTCTGTGGTTCTCATATGGTGGAAGTGTGAAGAGCCATAGATTAATTAGTTGTGGCGGAAGCCATTAACAGCATGTGCAGTATTTCAATACACAACCAAGGGTCTAATCCACTAAAGCAGATGCAACACTAATGATACAATTTAACAACCAAATATTAAATTTTTGGGCATTACGGTGTACACGTAATTCCAATATATAAACCCATTTAAAATCCTAAACAAAATTCATTGCTTCTAAATTTTAAATATGATTTTTATTATGATTTTACATATTTTACAATTAAATAAAAATTAAACCCTAGATGTAATTTCACTGTCACTCTCTCGTGAATTCATGGCTTACTTATTATTGTTGTCAAAACGTCCATTCAAGTGTTCATCTATTTTGTACTTATTATGTGTTGTATTCTTCTTTTTTTATTATTGTTGTTAAAACTTATAAATTTTTGTTATCATTATTAACATATTCAAGTTGGGTTTTTTTTTTTTGCTGTCATTAAACCTATAAAATACAAATAATTTATTTGATTATGTTAAGTGATAATTGAAAGTGAGTTTAATCAGATTCTTAATAAACATTTATATTTATAAATTCAACGAATTATTTTTAGATGAATATATTAATTGAAATTTTATATATAATTTGAAAAATAATTAAACTTGTCGAATAGTACTGTTTAAGAAACATAAAACAAAGATAATTTTATCTATTTAAAAAGTTGAAAGGTCCAAATCCAAATACAATTTTGTCTAAATAAACTTCAAAAGCTCAATGCATAAAAACAATATAGAAACCCGAAACTCAAACCGAACCAAACCGATTTAGTACGGTACAGTTATAATTGATTTCTTATGTCCATCAATTCAGTTTCGGTTCAAAAAATGAAAAAAAAATTAAATATCTCGATTCAGTTAAAAACCGAATTGAACCGATATCACCTCCACCCTATTATCACTAGACCTGCCAATGGATCGAATGACACTCGGTTCCAAAAAATTTCAAGTTCAAACCCGTTTTTGTCCGATCACACCCTAAAAGTCAATTTCACACTTCAAAAAGTAGTAAAATATTAAAAATCTAATTTTACATTAATATTTTATATATTTATAATTTAATTTAATTTAATTTAAAAAAATATTTTGATTATTTAAATTAAATTTGGGAAGGTAAGGTCAGGTGGAGGGATCAAAATTTGATCCAAGCCTATCTCAAATCGAGTTAGGTAAGTTGCCCAGCCGATGGACATATTCAGTTGCCATTAGTAATCTTGTTGTGGCACGTTATCAAAAAAAAAAAAAAGTAATGGAAAAATGAATTTAGGAAATAAAGAATAGTGCTAGCGTCTTCCCTAAATTAAAACACCATCATCAATTACGCAATGCGACATAGATTAAATTTTACAACTCCAACCTAGTGCTTGTCGCCGGCGTCTTCCCCCTTTCCATCTCTTCCTCAAGACAATGGTCCTAACCATGTCGTCCCCATAGCCTACAAGGAAGAATTCTATGAAACAATGGATTACTTCCGAGCCATCTACAAAGCTGATGAACACTCCCCTCGTGCCCTCCGCCTTACTCGACGAGCCATCCATCTCAATCCTGGCAATTACACTGTAAATTTTTATATATACGTTTATTTTTGTTGTTTCTTCTTTTAATGCCCTCCTTTTTGACGCTCAAAATATGTAAATCTTTGTTGTCTGTGGTGTTAATGAAGGTTTGGCATTTTAGGCTACTCGCTCGAAGCACTTAATGCCGATTTGGACGAGGAGTTGGATTTTCTTCAACAGATTGCTAATTCTAACTCTAAAAACTATCAGTTATGGTGAGTTTTATCTTTTAATTTAATTATTTCTGTTCATACATGAAGAAAAGTGTTTTGTCTTGAAATTGATTCGTGGATTCTTTTCATTTTGAGTCAAACCTCTGCTGATCATTTAGATGTTCATAATGATTGGTCTTTGGGTGTTTTAAGGATCACATCATACTTTTGTATCTATATCCCGATATATGACAAACGCAAGTGTCAAGGTATTATTTGGAAAAATGAAAAGTCTCCCTGTTTTCAATTGAGAATTTGTACACTAGCATTGAGATCATGACTTCAAAATCTTATAAGTAAAGCAACGATTTGCTGCAAATTTGATTTCAAAATTGTTTTTTCTTTTAAATGATTTCATTTATTCCTAGCGGGCTTTTGTTGTTTGCGATTATATGCTTTCACTTTCATTTGTAGCTTTGCAAACATGCATGTTATGTTTTAAGGTTTTAATTGTATGCTTAATAAAATATCAAAATAATAAAATGCAAGTCTAGAAAGAATGCATTCTCCCATCATGTTATTCAAGTTGTTGACCAGATTTGTAGCACTTATAATGGGATCAAACTTGAAAATCTTATAAGTGAAACTATGGCTTCTCAAAAAAAAAAAAAAACTTGGATTTCAAATGAATTTTCAGAATCTTGTGATCTTATTTGTTCTATGCATGATTTTCAAAATCCTTTGCTTGATCATTGGATATTCTGGCTTGACGTGTTGAATAAAATCTTTCATGGTTGAACTTGATTCGCAGTTTTAACATCTTCTTGTACTATCAATTCGCTTGTTGTAATAATGGGATAAACATATCTTTGTTAGATGTCGGTTGTTCCTAAGTTGTTATTTCTGTTGCTTAATACTTTTTACCATTTTATGATTTTTTTTTTTTAGTTGAATGATTTGCTATCATTCTTGTTATAATTTAGGTCGATGTTTGATGCAGTAGAGTTGGATGCAAGACAATTTGGGAAGAGGTAGGGCATGGCTCAATGCACTAGGGATTTAAGTAGAACTGACTGCAACTATTTCTTGGATACTCAGAAACCGACAGACCTATTCACCGCATATGAAATATCCGGTCGAGTGAAGACAACATATTGAAGAGCACCACTAGACTCGATACTCGATTGGATCGCAAGTCGTTCGCATTCATCTTTAGACATCACCGTGAACTAACCATTGGTGTAGAAACAGGTTTTGCATTATGCATAGAAAATGAAAAGAAGTTCCTTCTTGTATTTTTGTTGACATAAATGAAGACTACCGAAGTAGATTTGCTCACCTCAACCCCCAGAAAATAATGAAGCTCACCTAAATCTTTAAGAGCAAATTTATTGTTAAGTTGTTGAATAAAGCTAGCAATTCCAGCAGATGAATTTCCAGTGACAATGATGTCATCCACATAAACAAGAACATACAACGTAACCTTGTCAAGAACCTTCACAAATAACGAAGCATCAGACTTAGAAATCGTAAATCCAGTACCAATAAGATATGTCTTCAGCTTGTCAAACCAGGCACGGGGTGCTTGTCGTAAGCCATATAGAGCTTTAGTCAAACGACACACTAGTTGTTCACCATGAGAACCATATTGAACAAACCCCGGGGGTTGCTGCATGAAAACTTCATCGGTTAAATCGACGTTCAAGAATGCATTATTCACATCAACTTGCCTGAGTTGCCACCCACGAGACACAGCAACAGAAATAATAACTCGTATAGTCGCTAGCTTGACCACGGGACTGAATGTTTCTGTGAAATCACACCCCGGTACTTGAGAGTAGCTTTTGGCAACTAATCTTGCCTTCCGCCGATCAATGGATCCATCAGGATTCTTTTTTACTTTAAACAACCATTTGCAACCAATTGCTTTGCGACCAGACGGAAGAGGGACAAGGATCCAGGTGGAGTTGGCTAACAAAGCATCAAATTCAGCTTGAACTGCCTGGCACCAGTCAGGATGAGCAAGAGCCTCTTCAACCGAGTTAGGCTCAAAATTGGTAGATCAACAGATAACACTTTTGGCTTAAATATTCCGCTTTAGCCCTAGTGACCATTGAATAAGTGTTAATGACCTCACGTTCTCGTCAGGGAGGAACACCGCAAGAGTTGATAAGTCTGCCGAAGCCATCTGCGGAAGAGCTAGAGCGGTCGTAAAACATTGGTATGGTCAGACGATCGAAAGTCAGGAGAAGAATTGAAGGTCGGTGATGAGGCACTAGTAGTGTTGGTAGGTGCTCGGACATGTATAGAATCAACGAATGGGGGTCCACGATCTCCAGAACATGCTGCACTCCGTGAAGGAACCAGCCGACTGAGAACGGGAACATATGTAGGACGACTCACGGGTGGAGGCTGATGACCAGAAAGAGAACCCGAAGACGAGAACAAGAATTTTTGTTCATCAAAAATCACATGACGAGAAATAATGACCTTCCCATCTGGTAGTAAGCAGAAATAACCTTTATGCTGAGAGCAGTACCCAAGAAAAGTAGAAGGTTGAAAGTGATAATCAAGCTTATGTCGAACAAACGGTCATAAGCAGGGAAAGCAACAGTACCCAAAAACTCGAAAATGGTCATACTCTGATGGGTGACCATACAAACGTTGATACGGAGACTCATCACCTAAGACTGATGTGGGTAGTCGATTAATGATATGCACAGCACTGCGAAAAGCATAACCCCAGTAGTTTATCGGTACATGAGCCTGAGCTAACAAGGTAAGACCAGTTTCCACAATATGACGATGTTTACGTTCAGTGACCCCATTCTATTCCGACGTATAAGGGCACGATAATCGGTGAAGAATACCATGACTAGCTAAAACAGAGGCAAACATCTGAAATTCACCACCCCAATCGCTCTGAAATTTCTTAATACACTTCCCAAATTGAGTCTGAACCATCTGTCTAAACTGTATAAACAATCAAGAGCCTGTGATTTACGTTTAATCAAATAAATCCACGTGAAACGAATACACATATCAATGAAAGAGATATAGTAAAGATTGCCATCAGAGGAAATAGAAGTTGGTCCCCAGAGATCAGAAACAACAAGCTCAAAAAACTCATCATACTTAGTGAGTGATTGTGAGAACGGTAGTTTATGCGATTTCCCTTGCTGACACGCTACACACACTTCATCAGAAAAATTTTTATTTAACGGAATGTGACATTGACTAAGAACATTTCTCACTACAGTAGAAGAAGGATGACCTAGTCTCCTATGCCACAATGTAAACACATTATTACTCAAACTAGTGTCTCGAATGGAGGCATTATGCACCATTAGAAATTTATCCGACAAGCTGGTCGAAAAATAGTAAAGTCCATCACGAACTCGGCCCTGCATCAATATTTCCTGCGTCTGGATATCCTTAACCACACAATACGAAGGGTGAAATTCAAAAAACACTTTGTTATCAGCAGCAAATTTAGACACAGAAAGCAAGTTCTTGCGAATGCTAGGTACACACAAAACATTTGATAAGTGTAAGACTTTCTTTTCTGTAGCAAGAATCAAATTGCTAATAGAAGCAATTTTAGTAGAGGCACCATTACCCATTCGAAGTGAAGAGATACCTGTATACGGGTTGGAGGAATTGAGAGCAGAAATATTCTGACACACATGATGAGTAGCACCCGAGTCTGGGCACTAGGTCGCATTTCCTACAGACAACGGATCATAAGAACTTGTATGGTTGAAATTCGAATCATAAGCTTTGGCATCAAAATAATCAGAGGCACGTAAATTAGACACCCGCGGAGGCAGCCCAACAAATTGAGAAGAGTCGTACGGGGAAGAATCAACAGGAAAAACTCGAGCTCTCGGTTTCGTGCGCCACGACCAATCAAAATTACCAACATCCCGGGATGGATGAATAGTAGCACAATAGGCATTAGGTGTAGAATAATTTTGTTCAGTCGAAGGCCGTGGTTGAACCGGTCCACAAGGCACCGAATAATTCTCAAAATCATGCGGTCCATGAAAAATAAAACCATGCGGCCCAAATTGCCCATGAAAATTGGCATTAACATGAGCAGTAGAGGCCCTACCAGATTGCCCACCAGATTGTCTATAAAATGAAGTAGGAAAGAGAGCCTTAAGATCTCCACTATACTCACGCCTTGCGTCACCATAGGGCCCACCATAATCATGATTTGCTTGTTGATAAGATGGAAACCCACGTGAAGTTGGTCTAGCACCAAACGGTCCACATGAAGGAAGAAGGGGCCCACGTGGAGCTATATGATCCATCACCGGCCAAGATCCTTGGGAACTGAACCCTTCTCTTGAATTCAAAGCATTCAATTGACCATTCGTTCCCTAATTTTGACCGTTCCAGTGGCCATCTTGAAAATATCCTCTTCCAGAATTCACATCAACGCCACACCAAGTGTTTGGATCGGCAGGAGAGGAATTATCACGACGGTACCGGTAGAAGCACCGTTGTGCAAAATGGCCATAACGATTGCAGACCTGGCATTGGACACAAGGACGAAACCCGCGACCCCGTCCACGAACAAAAGAGTGACCGCCACGACCAGGAGCATCCGCCGTGTCAGAGGAGGGACACTCGACCAAATTCGCCGCAAGAAGAACGTCATGAACAGCACGTGCTTGACGCTGCTCGAACTCGAGCAAAGTGTCCACCACACGTTCAAGAGGCAAGGAGATTGGAGATAGAGAAACCGACGAGACTATGGCATCAAACTCAGGAGGAAGGCTCGCCAGGAGAATATCGGTCCGGTCATCGTTAGAAACAGAGTATCCCGATGCCTCCAAGAGAGCACATAATCCCTGCATCTTAACAACAAAATCAGAGATCCAGAGATTACCTTTCCGAAGCAAATGGAGTTCAAGACGTAACCGTGACTATTTGGCGCGAGTATCGGCAGCGAAGAGCTTCGTGGCCGTCGTCCAAACATCTGCGGCCGTCTCAACATGATTGAAGGATGGAAGACGCGAGATGCTAATGGTAGATAGCAACCACGAGGTAAGCAAACTGTTTTGCTGATTGAAGGCTAGAACTGCTGGATTGATAAGTCGAGAGCCATCAGTTGTGTAAACATATTTGGCAGGAGCCGTCACCTATCCATCAAGAAAACCTTCTAAACCATAACCGGTGAGAATAAGACGAACCTACTTTTGCCATTGAAGAAACGTGTTGCCGTCCAGTTTGACAATCTCATGACGAGGAAACGAGCTAACTAATCGATCACCAGAGAAGGAGGAATCAGACGAATCAACGAGAACGGGATCAGCAGGATGCATAGTAGGATCAACAGTATGCGTTGACATGATGTGCACACCAAGACCAGTTACCAAGCGACTGATACCATGCTAGAAGATAGAAACAGGCTAAAGAGAAAATAAAGCTATTCTATATTTCTTGAATCTAAGAATGAATGTTGTTGTTTGTAAAATGAATCCACACCATTATCATGCCTTGATACAAAGATTATATAGAAAACATTCCTAACAAACAATTTGTTAGCTCATAACAAAATGTTAACATGCTAACGTCAATTGTATCACATGTGACTTATACTATAACATCAGCTAATGACATTTAGAACCACAATTGGATACTCAACTTACCGAAGGAAATAGAAAATTACCTGAATAAGATAGGTGCCATGATACCAAATATAAAGCCTGCGAAGGCTACTATTGAACATCTCATAAAGGTTTTGGCATTAACACGTTTTTGGGGTATATTTCTATTTGTAAAATAATAACAGTACGTAGTTGGAAGCCTATGCCTTTGGCAGGGCAATATGTTGAACATGTTTCTAATTTCTTGTGGGATTTTGGTTGTTTCTTGTCATTACATCTGTAGGAGGGAGGGCTACTGTTAAGTATTTTGGCAACTACATCAACCATACTTGATCATTACTTGAGACGTATCAATAAATGATTTGCTATTGGTTTTACATCAATTGTTAATAATTGTAAGTGCAATTCTAAACTCTTGTTTGTGTTGTTTCTTAGTAAAAAATGATGCCAAATTTATGTAATCCTACATAAATCTGCTCATAAACATATTTTCAAAAGCTAAATCATTTCATTACATTTAATAAGTCTCATTACTTTCATTCCATTCTAAAGTCAATAAACAATGCATCAGCATTACAAATAATTATTCTACTCTCGAGACCATAAATTTAAGGACAACAAAAACTATCCATGATGCAATGAAAGCAACCTTATAAAAGTACACATCATTCTTAGTCTTTGTCACCAACAATTTATACCATCTTAATTTCTCCTTTCCTTTTGCTTTGCAACTTTCTTCACTAACTTCTCTATTTCATCCACCTTCACCATTTTCTTCAATTCGGTCTTCTTAATACTAATTTTTCTATTCTCAACCAATAGCATTTGAATTTGTAATTTCAATTCATCAAGATTCTCATTGTTATCCTGATTTTCAGCCTATTCAAAGAAATCACAACCACCCTACACCATTCCAATATCCAAATCAATTTAATTCAAAAATCAAATCTCTCATTTTAACTAAATAACATCATCAAACTAAACTTCATATCAAACAAATCTCATTTAAAAAATAAACCCTAAACATTAATTAGCCAATTTTTAGTACATCTCAAATTCCAAACAAAACTAAACTTTTGTTAATTAAGCCTTCAACATAAAAACTCATATATATATATATATATATATATATAACCATCCAACATTTATTGAAGTACAAATTAAAATACCTTTTTATATTTTGAAAAACCATAGAATTTCTTCCTTTTGCTCTAAGGGATATTTGAAGTACAAATCGGTGCTCTTAATCCACAATAAAAATGAACATCCCTTAACCCACCATGAGTTTTTGAACTTACAGTAGACATCTACTACATCCAACCAAGTAAAAAAGAAAAAACCTTAAGTTTTTGCTCTACACCCAAAAAAAAAAAAAAAAAAATCTTCAATTAAACAAGGGTTTCAATACAAAAAAATTGGTTTTTCAAACTTACCCTCCTATCAGTTGTACAAAGGATTGGAGGTTCTAAGAAGATGATTGAAAAGGTTGATGAACTTTTTGAAACAAAGAGAGTTGCTGAAAGTTTTTAATGAAATAGGATTCTTGAATTTTTTTTTTTTTAAGGAAATATTCAAGGAATAACATTTTACTTACCCTTTAAATTTAAGAATTTTTAACTATTTTTAAATGCATTTATGAATTTTATTAATATTTTAAAAAATAAATAGATGTCTACATGGCAAGTTGTGATTGGTTGAATCTGTTTTTTAAGGGACTAACAGTTAGGTAAAATGGGTAATAATTTAATAGTTTAAGTACCAGTTCTGACCAAAAAAATTTAAGTACCAATTTAAAAAAATTAGTATAACTTAAGTATCATTTTGTTGTTTAAGCCTTTTAGAAAGCCTTAGAACTCTCGACATTTCTCTCTTTAGAGCCGCCGTTGTCATTCAGTACCCCAATATCAATGTCGACACTATCACCAGTTGGGAAGGCCACCAATCGGTTGGCCTTCTCTTCATCTTCCTGAAGATAGACATTGTTTCTCTTGAACTCACATTGAATGATCGTCATAGCCTATGTCACCAGTTTTCACCACTATTGATCGCTCGATAGAGCGACAACTTAGACTATAATCTCTCCTTATCGTAATCTTCTTCCTCGCTGATTCTGATTCTCGAATGAAGGTTTGGTTTTGAGGAACTCGAAAAACTCTTGTGGCTGTCTTCTTTTCTTTTCTCTTTTATTTCCTTTTGCGGTTTTTAACTCTTTTCTATCATTTGTTTTGGGGTTTTGGGGACTAGGGTGCTCACAAACTGGGAGTTGGGCAAGTGAGTTTTGATTATTCACAGGTGTCAATAGTTTTAGATGATGGGTTCGATGAAAGTGGTGGGTTTAAAGGCTCCGGTGATAGGAATTTTAACGGCAAAGGTGAAGGCGATGGTGACAATTGTAGTCAATTGTAGGCAAAGGTCATCGAATAAGATTGAGGGTTAATTTTTTAAATAATATTACAAATTGATAGAATATGTGAAATTTGAGGACTAAACTTATTATTATACCAGTTTTTGAACTGCCATCTCACCCTTTCGTTAAGCACTTACCAACACTTAATGGAAAAGGACAAAGTGATAGTTGGGTGACCAAAAAAGAAATTAGACTATAGTTGAGTGACCTACAATGCAGTTTTATCTATTTTTTATCTCAAAAGTAAAATTTTATAGGGTAAACTACATTACTAGTCACCCAATTATGTTTTTTTTTTTTTTTTGTCAACCAACTATGAAAAGTTACAAAATGATCACTCAACTGTTAGTAAAAAAATTTTAGTCACTCAACTACGAAAAGTTACAAAATAGTTTCTCAACTATTCAATTTTGTCTTCTTTGGTTATCAGTTGGCTAACTTATAAAAATGGAAACACTTAAGAATCTAAAGATAGTTAGGTGACCAAAAAAGACAAAATCAATATTTTTTAAACCAGACCGATGATCGAACCAATTAGGCCATTGATTCACCAGCCCGACCAATCTGATTAAAAAATTATTAAAAATTAAAAAAAAACTTCAATTCAACTAGTTCAACTGTTGGTTCAATTGATTTTTTAGTTAGGTGACTTAAACAAATAAAGAAATAAAAAGAAAAAAAATAAAATTATAGGGACTAATTTTAACAAATGGAAAACATTAAAAAACTACATTAAAAAAATGGAGAAAGGAGGAAAATAGAAGGAGAAGCAGAAGAGAATGAAAAAAAAAGAAATAAAAAAAGTTAAAAGAACATAAAAAAAGGAATTAAATTGCTCAAAACGAAAAAAAAAGAGCAATTGTATAATTTAACCTAAATTTTTTGTTTGAAATAATGATTTAACGTGCCACGTCAGCATACCGTTACACTGTTAACGGCAATTAATGACTTAGTAACTAAAATATTACAACACAATAACGTAAGTAACTAAAACATAACATTTTAAACATAAGTGACTAAAATGTAACTTGAGACAAACAGAAGTGACTATTTTGATAGTTTACTCTTAATAATATATATATATATATATATATATTTATATATATATATATATATATATATATATATACAATTTCATTTATAAAATACTGCAAGAGTTGTCCTTAATCTACATCTCAAATATGATGTTTAAAGTTTTTCTTTTTAAAAAAAATACTAAATTATAAACTTTATAATATAATTAATTTTTTTGTCGAGCATTTTACAAGAAAAGGCCCATTTCTTAAATTATTTACAAAATGGGCCACAAAAAAATTTATTTCTTAGAATGGTCCAAAAAATATAAAACACTCCAATGTGGACACGTTTTTAGGGGAAAACGCAGAAAAGCATACTGACAGGGAAGCGCTTTACCCCGTATCAGCAAAAGTGCGGTGATGTGGACACGTTTTACCCGTTGTTTTCCCCCAATGGTCACCTCTAACGGTCATTTAAAAATTTGACCGTTGGGCCCAACGATCGAAAAAAAAAATTGTAAAACCCCCACCCCTTTTTTTCACACAAAATTTCTTCCAAATTGTAATTCTTCCAAATCTCTCTCTAAATTTCTCAAAAAAGCTCTCAAAGCTCTCTAAATTTTTAATTTTTGTCTAAATTAGTAATTTCTTTTTTATAATTTCTAATAAAT
Source organism: Gossypium rotundifolium (assembly GCA_025506655.1). Lineage (NCBI taxonomy): Eukaryota > Viridiplantae > Streptophyta > Magnoliopsida > Malvales > Malvaceae > Gossypium > Gossypium rotundifolium. The sequence continues at coordinate 151,700,679 of CP106728.1, forward strand.
TTGATCGTGTTAGCAATGACTCGATAATTAATTCATCTCGATGATAAACATATCTCCGTCAACCAAATGAAAATGGCAAAAGTTAATTTTAATTTTTTTAATATTATTTAATATTTTTATTTCATTTTTGTAATTTAGTTAATATTTTTTATATTTTTTATAACAGTCGATAGATCGAATGTTACAATGTTTTATTCGTAATATACCTGGTCCTCCATTACTGTTGATTGAAAATTACTTGAGGGAAGCAGGTTTTTGCACGTGGCCAATATAGGCCGGGGTGCAAGTTGTACTCGAAACTCATCAATGCGTTTGTGGAGAGGTGGAGACCCAAGACGCACACATTCTATCTTCCATATGGGGAGCGTACATCGCTTTGGAGGACGTGCAATTACAATTAGGGTTACAAATGGATGGGTTCGTACTCACCGGGTCCGTTCAATCTGTTGATTGAGGAGTCATATGCTACGATCTTTTGGGTGCGATTCTAGATATTATTTATGGAGGTTAGAATGATATGGGCTAGTTACGGGACACATTCTTGAATTCAGGGGATGGTTTCTGTAACATCCCTCACCCATTTCAACGTCCAAATAGGGTTACGGAGCATTACCGGACTTATTATAAATTAAACATACATTTCATATACATATTCAAATTTCATGTAATCATTATTCAACATCATTCACATTGTCCCTAATACGAGCCTACAATGTTCAAAACATGCATTAGGAGATGTTCGAGACTAAACCAATAACTTAGGAAATTTTTAGAAAACTTAGAAAATTTTGTAAAATACAGGGGACACACGCCCGTGTCACAGTCGTGTGGACATTCGAAATGGGATCAAATGGCCATGTCCCAGCCTGTGTCCGTGTAACACCCCTATCACGTATCCGTCACCGGATTAAGGTTAAGGGCATTACAGGATAGATCGAAAACTTTCATAACATTTCATACAATCATACATTAAACACAAACAAAGTGTCCCTTATATTGGTCAATGAGACTTTAAACATGCTTATAAACCGGTTGGGACTAAACTAAAGCACATACAGAAATTATCAGAAATTTAAAACCTTTCTAAGTTTCAGAGGATACACGCCCGTGTGGGTAGGCCGTGTGCCTCCCACGGCTGCTAGACACACCCGTGTGTCCTCCCTGTAGTTGAACTTGTTTTAACACCACGGCCACCAAGCACGCCTGTAACCTGGCCGTGGTCGATTCTAACTTGGATCCACAGTTACCAAGCACCCCCGTATGCTAAGGCCGTGTACTTCTAGGCCATATACTGACTTCTTCACACGAAGACTATTATCTTAGCCGTGTGCTTCTAAGCTAGCTACTGACTTAGCCCCACGGTCACTAGGCACGCCCGTGTGCCACAACCGTGTGACATTATAGGCCATTTGCAAGGCCAAAATGCCACCCACTTAGGTCAAACCTACAAGCCAATCATCAATACATCTCATGCACATTTGACAACCAAGAATATATCAAAATAACCATTCAATCTATACATTCAATACCAATTTCAATCATGCCAACTTCACAAGACAAAAACTTATGAATATACAAGCAATAATTTATCCAAACTTACCATAATCTTAACCATTTCATGTGCTTCAAACCATACCAAAATATGCATCATAAAACACATTCATTTAAGCATATTTTCAACTCATATCTAGCCAAATCACATGGCTAAGTTCACCTCTCATAATTATCCAAATAACCAGCCTATACATGCCATATCTAGTTATATACATTTCCAAAATGTACCAAAATAAGTTGAGTAGTATGATGACAATCCTCGACGGTCCCGAACCTTTAGTAGCATTGACGATCTATAAAACAGAGAAAACACACACAGAGAAAAATCTTTCCAAAAAGCTTAGTAAGTCATATACAAATAAACCTATCATATAAAGCATATAAGCATATGGAAACATTGGCACGATTCATATTCATAGCAAATTCATCACATGTATGCTTAGATCCATTTTCTTGGCCATATTTGCCACATTCATCAATTCATAAATCTTATATACACATAGCTCTTTCATAACCATTCTTGTATCTCATTCACAATCTCATATTCAATCATACATTTCTTAAAATCAAAGTCACATAAGTACTTACCTTTTATACACACTTAGTGTACATACCAAATGTACCTGAAACGAATATACGTTCACGTAAATAATCATAGCTCGGATTTTTCCGTTGAACCGTTAGGAATCTAATAGGATACTCAAAAATCTTAAAATAGTCGTACAATGCCAACATCCCAGACGAGGTCTTACGTGTACTCAGATATTGATGTCGTTGTTCCAGACAGGGTTTTACACGAATCAATACGATGCCGATGTCCCAGACATGGTCTTACACGTAAAGCTCATGTCGATGCCAACGTTCCAAACGTGGTCTTACATGAAGTCTCAAATCAACGCCAACATCCCAGACGTGGTCTTACATGATAAAACAGAACAGATATCTATGTCATGACATAGCTAATCCTATATATTCCTAGGTTCGTACGGGACTTATCGGATATCGACACTAAGTCAGCCTTATCTCGAAATTCATGTACGGATCATCTCATAAACATTCATAGTTAACAATAGTCATATGAACATACACAGTTTAAAACAAATACGTTTATTTGCATAATGACTTACCTCAGATTCAATTTAACGGAAATAGAAATGGCTACTCGGTTACTTTCGCTTTCCCGCGATCTAAGTCTATTTTCCTCTGTTCTTGATCTATACATATTCAGAATTAACACTTTTATTCACTAACTCATTCAATTCAATCCAAGGACACACATTTAGGGCTATTTGCAATTTAACCTTCACATTTGCATAATTTATCAATTTAGTCCATTTTTCTCAAAATCATCATATACTCATGCTTAGCCTAATGGTCATACATCTCATACAAGCCCATATTTTCCATTAAATTTGCAATTTAGTACCTTAAGTTACAATTTTCTCAATTTAGCCATAATTAACTAAATTCATCAAAAATTTAAGAACAAAGTATGTTCATCTAGCTCAAATCTTTCATTTAACAACTAAACTCATCACAAAGCTCAACATATCATCAATGGCATATCTCATAAACATCATTAATACACAAAATTGAGACATGGGTTTGATAGCACTCGAAGCAACGATTACGAAAACCGTAGAAATTATCGAAAATCGACTAAAAACATACCTTGAATTTGGCTTAAGTAGCCGAATATACCAAGCTTCAAAACTTTTCTTTTCTTTGTGTTTTCGGTGGAAGAATGCATGAATGAATGTACATTTCATGCTTTATTTTTATTAACTATCATATTATTAACCTAATTACAAAATTGTCTTTATAATAAAACATATATAACATATAAATTAAGGTCATTTTAGAACATATGCCATCCACTAACCTTATGAATGGCTTAATTTCCATATAAGGCCTCCAACTTTACAAAGCCACAACACATTGGTACTTTAACAATTAGCATACTAATTTTGCATTTCATGCAATTCAATCCTTTTTATCAAATTAAACACATAAACAAACAATTTAGCTTACAAAACTTTAACACATGCTTAAACACTCATCAATGGCACAGAATATAGTATTAAAATATTATACAGACTCAAATTTGTGGTCCCAAAGCCACTGTTCTGACTAGAGTATAAACCAGACTGTTACAATTCTTCCCCCTTAGGGATTTTCGTCCCCAAAATCTTACCGTTAAACAGAGTCGGATATTACTGTCTCATTAAATCTTCGAACTCCCACGTAACCTCTTCTATTCCGTGTCGATGCCATAATACTTTCACTAACGGTATTTTCTTGTTTCTCAACTCTTTAATTTTTCGAGCTAATATACAAATCGGTTCTTCTTCATACATCATATCAAATCGGATTTCAATTTTATATGGGGCAACTACATGTGACGGATTAGATCGATATATACGGAGCATCAAAACATGAAATACATTGTGTATCTTTTCTAGTTTAGGTGGCAAAAGCAATCTATATGCAACAGGCCCAACACGTTCAATGATCTCATACGGCCCGATGAACCTCGGACTCAACTTACCTTTATGTCCGAAACGAAGCACTTTTTCCATGGAGACACTTTCAGAAATACTTTGTCGCCGATCTCAAATTCTATATCTTTTCGTTTCAAGTCCATATAAGACTTCTGACGATCAGATGCTGCTTTCAAATAATCTCGAATCAGTTTCACTTTTTGTTCTTAATCTTTTATCAATTCGACTCCGAGTAGCTTATTTTCACTAAGCTCGGTCCAATACAGAGGTGTACGACATTTACGTCCGTACAAAGCTTTATAAGGTATCATTCTGATGCTTGACTGAAAACTATTATTGTACGCAAATTCAATCAATGGCAAATATTGTTCCCACGAACCATTAAACTCAAGTATACAGCATCTTAACATGTCCTCAAGAATCTGAATGGTCCATTCAGACTGACCATCTATTTGAGGATGAAAAGTTGTACTGAAATGTAGTTTCGTACCTAAAGCTTCTTGCAACTTCTTCCAAAATCGTGATGTAAATCTCGGATCTCTATCTGACACAATAGATATTGGCACCCCGTGCAATCTCACAATCTCATAAATATATAGCTCAGCTAATCTATCAAGTGAGTAGTTAGATCTTACTATAATAAATGGGTAGATTTCGTTAATCGATCAACTACGACCCAAATCGCATCTTTCTTTTTCGAAGTTTGAGGCAAACCAGAAACAAAATTCATTGTTACTCTATCCCATTTCCATTCAGGAATCAGAATCGCAGACGGAACTTGATGTTCAGCTTTCACTTGCTGACAAATTATACATTTCGAAACAAAGTCAGAAATGTCTCGTTTCATACCAGACCACCAATAGTGTCGCTACAAATAATGATACATTTTAATACTTTCCGGATGAACAAATAGACGACTATTATAAGCTTTATTCAAAATCAGCTGAGTCAACTCTGAATTTCTCGGAACACAGATACGATCTCAAAATCTCAAGCAATCATCAACAATTTGAAATTCAGGTTCAAAATTCGACTCACACTGAGCTCATTTCGATAACAATTCATTATCAGATTTCTAAGCATCACATATCTGTTGTATAAACAATGGTTTTGCTTTTAATTCAGCTATCACAGAACTATTATTAAACAAATCTAACTGAACATTCAGAGCACTCAATGCAAACAATGATTTTCTACTCAATGCATCAGCAATAACGTTTGCTTTACTCGGATGATAATCTATCACAAGCTCATAATCTTTTAACAGCTCTAACCATCTCCTTTGACGCAGGTTCAAATCTTTCTGGGTCATCAAGTATTTTAGACTTTTATGATCCAAAAACACATGACATTTCTCACCGTATAGATAATGGCTCCAGATCTTAAGTGCAAATACAATCGCAGCTAACTCAAGGTCGTGTTTCAAATAATTCATTTCTTGAAGCTTCAATTGTCTCGAGGCATAACCTACAACTTTGCCTTCCTGCATCAAAACACATCCCAGACCATTTAACGAAGCATCACTGCAAATCACAAATTTTTTACCCGATTCTAGTTGTACTAACACTGGAGTTTTTGTTAACAGAGTTTTCAACTGATCAAAACTTTTCTGATATTTATCAGATCATTCAAATCTATCATCTTTCTGAAGTAGTTTAGTCAACGGAGTAGCTATCACTGAAAATCCTTTTACAAATCGATGATAATAACTAGCTAGTCCCAGAAAGCTACGGACTTCAGACATTTTCCTCGGAGATTTCCAATATAGAATAGCAAAAATTTTGCTCGGATCAACTCGAATCCCAGAAGCTGACACAATATGTCTCAAAAACTAACCTCGTATAACTAGAATTTATATTTGCTGAATTTCGCATACAATTGCTTTTCTCTTAAAGTTTGAAATACGATTCTCAAATGTTCAGCATGCTCATTTTCATCACGTGAATAAATCAAATGTCATCTATGAACACCACAATCAATCGATCTAGGTACGGTCTGAAAATTGTGTTCATCAAATCTATAAAATAGCAGGAGCATTGGTTAGTCCAAATGGCATAACTAAAAACTCATAATGCCCGTACCTTGTTCTGAAAGTAGTTTTCGATATATCTGAGTCTTTCACTCTCAACTGGTAGTATCTCGATCTCAGATCAATCTTGAAAAATACAGTAGCCCCTTTTAACTGATCAAATAAGTTATCGATTCTGGGCAATTGATATTTATTCTTTATTGTCACCTTATTTAGCTGACGATAATCGATACACATTCTCATCGTTCTATCTTTCTTTTTCATAAACAGAACAAGAGCACCCAATGTGAAAAACTCAATCTAGCGAACCCTCTATCGGTCAACTCTTGCAATTGTGACTTTAACTCTTTCAATTCTATTGGTGCCATTCTATACGGAGCTATCGAAATAGGTTTCATACCAGGTAATAGTTCAATACCAAACTCAACTTCATGAATCGGAGGCAAACCCGGTAACTCTTCAGGAAACACATCAAAATACTCACAGACAATAGGCACTTATTCAACTTTCTTTTCAGACACTTTCAAATCAATCACATTAGAAAAATATGCTTCATATCCCTTTTTCACATATCTTTGAGCTTTCAACACGGATATCACGGCAGACAATCCATTTAAATCATTAGACTCAACCCATACAATTTCATTATTCGGACATTTCAAATCTATAGTCTTTCTTTTATAATTCACAACAGCATCATGCAATGTCAACCAGTCCATACCCAGAATAATATCAAACTCATCAAATGGCAAAAGCATCAAATCAGTAGGGAAATAGATAACTTGAAACATTAACAAACAGTTCTTGAATACTTTATCAACCAGGACACTTTTACCTAAGGGGTTCGATACTTTTATAGCAAACTCAGTAGACTCTACAGGTAAAATTTTACTGAATACTAAATTTATGCATATATACGAATGCGTAGAACCAGGGTCTATCAATGCAATCACTAAAGTTTCATAAAGTGTAAAAGTACCTGTTATAACATCTGGAGATGAAGCTTCCTCACGAGCTTCGGATAGCATATGCTCTAGCAGATGCTCTAGCTTCATATCTTGCAACAGTGTCTCTCGTAGTTCTCTGACTACCACTGACATTTCTTACATTCTTTGAAGGTCTACCTCTCACATGTGCATTATCAGGTCTCAAATTCTGAACAATCTCTGGCTCGACAAACTCAAGGCAATCACGAACAAAATGATCAGGTGATCCACATCGAAAACAAGCTCTATCATTTAGTCTACAACTTTTCGGATGCTTTTTTCCACATTGTTTACATTCAGGTCTCTCAGTCAAACATTACCAACACTGCCACTGAAGTTGTTGAGGTTTTGGAACTCATCTGTGATCTAGCTCGATTTCTGTTCGAATGTCCCACATTATCTCTTGAACAACTTTGATCATTTCTGAATCTCTTCGAAACAAACTGAAATAATTGCTCGAAAATCTCTTTCTCATATCTCGGGCTTCAGACTCAGCTTTTCTTTTATCTTTCTCGAGTGCCTCAGCTTTGCATGCTCGATTAACGAGTACAACAAACTCTTTTATTTCTAAGATCCCGACTAACAACCAAATATCTTCATTAAGACCATCTTCAAATCTTTTGCACATTATTGCTTTAGATGATACACATTCTCGGGCATACTGACTTAATCTCACGAACTCTCGTTCATACTCAGTAACAGTCATTTGGCCCTATTTTAATTCCAAAAATTTTTTCCGTTTCTAATCGATGAATATCTCACTGATGTATTTCTTCTGAAACTTGATCTAAAAGAAGTCCCACGTGACACGCTCTTTCAGAACAATAGAAATCAAAGTTTTTTACCATTGATAAGCTGCATCTCGGAGCAAAGATACAACACATTTTTTGCATTCTTCCGAGTCAAAGACATTTCATCGAATACTCGAATAGTATTTTCTAATCAGAATTCGGCCTTTTCAACATCATCATCATTAGTAGCCCGAAACTCTTCAGCCCCATATTTACGGATCTTGTCAACTGGAGGCTTATTCCACAAGTTTAAATTTTCTATCGGAGGTATATAGATGTCTGAGGGGATTAACCGGGGGCGGAGGTTGCAAAACAGTCAGGTTATTCTTTACGAATTAAGTGAACCACTCACTCATCATCTAGAAGAAAGCTTGTTTAGCTTCTCCCTCTTGACCGCTCGTAGTCGGTCTCGGATCAGAGGGCGCTGTCTCTTGAGCGAGAGTAGGCGCATTACTTTCTACGTCATTAGCTACAGCTCTTTCGGGATCCATTACTATACAAAAATCATATTTTATATGTCAGGATTCATCACACTATCACAATTCAGATATATAGCATGTATAGCTAGACTCTGACACGCTACATTAGTCCGAAAATCGACTAAACCGTAGCTCTGATACCAACCAAATGTAACACTCTTATCCCGTATCCGCCGCCGGATTAAGGTTAAAGACATTACCAGACAGATCGAAAACTTTCATAACATTTCATACAATCATACATTAAACACAAACTAAGTGTCCCTTATATTGGTCAATGAGACCTTAAACATGATTATAAACTTGGTCAAGACTAAACCGAAACACATACAAAAATTTTCAAAAATTTAAAACCTTTTTGAGTTTCAGGGGATACACGCCCGTGTGGGCAAGCCGTGTGCCTCCCACGGCTGCTAGACACATCCGTGTGTCATCCCCGTGGTCAAACTTGTTTTAACACCACGGCCACCAAGCATGCCCGTGTAACCTGGCCGTGGTCGATTCTGACTTGGCTCCACGGTTACCAAGCACCCCCGTATGCTAAGGCCGTGTACTTCTAGGCCATGTACTGACTTCTTCACACAGCTATTAGACACACTCGTGTATCTTGGCCGTGTGCTTCTAAGCTAGCTGACTTAGCCCCACGATCACTAGGCACGCCCGTGTGCCATAACCGTGTGACATTATAGGCCATTTGCAAGGCAAAAATGCCACCCACTTTGGGCCAAACCTACAAGCCAATCATCAATACATCTCATGCACATTTGACAACCAAGAATATACCAAAATAACCATTCAATCTATACATTCAATACCAATTTCAATCATGCCAACTTCACAAGAAAAAACTTATGAATATACAAGCAATAATTTATCCAAACTTACCATAATCTTAACCATTTCATGTGCTTCAAACCATACCAAAATATGCATCATAAAACAAATTTATTTAAGCATATTTAACTTGAGGGGATGAAACCTAAGACGAATCTTGTTATTGTTATTTGAGTTGTATGATAAATACTTGATTTGTTCTTAACTATGTGTTCTTAATTCTTGTTTTGGTATTTTCGGGATATTGATTCAAGTATTGATGTGCTTAGGTGGTGGAGCAAAAGTCCCTGCATAAGGGTAGATCTAGCATAGTTAAGCGGAGTTGAACGCAACCCTAGAAATAGGATGACGTAAATTTGCCAGATTAGGGTCAAACCTAATATGAGAGTCCATAGATCGAGTTAATGCAATTTTAAGGGTTTTAATTAGAAAGAAATTTCAATTAATCAACCTAGGGTTAGATGTTAGTAGCCTCGAAAGAGGTATTAATATAAATTAAGGAATCCTACGGATCAAGTCAAGTGAATAAATCATATGGTTCAGAGTTAGATAACAAGTGAAGTCTAGGTGGATTCTTCCTCGGGTATTGTTTTAATCCATTGGTTTTTCCTACAAGTATTTCCCCAATTCCTTCTCTTTGTCTTCGCATCTTTAGCTTAGTAGTTAGTTGATTTTAGAGTAGATAACAATCCTCTTAATTCTTAGGCTAAATAATAAAAAAAATTTAGTATTAGTACTTTTGGTTCCTTTGGGTTTGACAATCCGATCTTGCCACTAAAATATACTACTGTTCGATAGGTGTGCTTGCCTCCATCGTTGTCATAGTTAGTTTCCAGGTTTGATAATTCTTTTTATAAATTTTTAAGACTTTGACACACGATCAAGTTTTTGGTGCTGTTGCCGTGGAACTGAAATATTAAGAAAGCTCAATTTTTATTACTTTAGCCATATTATATTTTATTTTTCTACAATTAAATATTATTTTTATTTTTCTAATTTTCCTTTTCTTTTATCTTTTCCTGGTAGGTACTTTTAGTTTATGACTAGAAGGAAACCGATAGGACCACTACTTTACGACAGTGATATTGAAGGTATCGTATGCAGAAATCGTAGAGAAATAATGCGAGGCTTAAATTATATACAAGAAGAGCAAGAAGATGAAACCAGTACTACCATAGTAATGGCTGAGAATAATCCACCACATCAAGATATGGCCGAACATCATGCTCCTCGAACTATGTATGATTATGCTAAACCTAATTTAACAGGAGTGAATCGAGTATTGTTAGGCTTCGTCAGAGTCATTAATAATTTTGAACCGAAACCTAACACTATTCAAATGATTCAACAGTTTGTTCAGTTTGATGGTTTGCAAGACGAAGACCCGAATACTCAATTAACAAATTTTTTAGAATTCTGTGATACCTTCATAATAAATGGCGTTTCTGATGAAGCCATTCGTCTTCAGTTATTTCCCTTTTCACTGAGAAATAAAGCCAAACAGTAGTTACATTCTCTTCCGTGAGGATCAATCACTACATGGGACCAAATGACTGAAAAATTTTATTAAAATATTTTTCGCCGGCCAAAACGGCCAAATTAAGAAATGATATCTCTTCTTTTGTGCAGATGGATTTAGAAACATTATATGATGCATAGGAGAGATATAAACTTTTTACAACCGTTTGAACCCTTCAACGAGACAACTAATTGATTCAGCAGCTGGCGGAACCCTGACTAACAAAACTCCTGAAGCGGCTTATGAGTTTATAGAGGAGATGTCACTGAATAACTATCAGTGACAAGTTACAAGGACAAAGCCAACTAAAGCAACCAGAGTCTTCAATCTCAACGTAGTCACCATACTATCAAATCAGGTAGAGATGATGAATAAAAAGATTGATGGTTTGTGTGGTTCTTTGCAGGTACATCCAGTTATACAATGTGACTCAAATCTAGGAGGTGTGGCGAATCCTGAGTACGCACCCTACAATCATGGCATGGAAAGCGAACAGATAAACTATACGGGTAACAATTTCAGATCTCAAAATAACCCTTATAGTAATACTTATAATCCAGGTTAGAGGAACCACCCCAATTTCTCCTGGGGTGGCTAAAGAAATCAGAGACAACAACCACCCCCTCCAAACTTCCAACAACATCCCTACCCACAGGAAAAGAAGCAGAACCTTGAGAGCTTCTCGGGAGGCAACTCGAGCACTAACCCTTTTTTATTTTTTTATTTCTTTTTCTTTTAGCACCTAACTACAAACTAACCAAGTTAATGAAGCGCAGATTTACACACCACATGGCCTTACATATGGTCGTGGTCGTGGCCGTGTGGATACTACAGATTCTAGTACAGACATGGCAGAAATAGTACGAGACAGAATGAGAAAAATATCTTCAAGTCACGGGCTCCAACTACCACCAAGGCCGTGCGACACAGGCATGGTCGATACTGTTGAATCAACACGGGCGTGGCAACCTAAAAACCAAGCATAGGAGAAACGAAGGAAGCATAACACGACTGTGAAACACGACCGCTGTGCTTCGACACACCCACGATACACGAACGTGGGATGTACTAGACCTAAATTTTTATTTAACCCACCCACTCCCCTTCTCAACCACCCTCCGTTCTCTTCTTCCAAATCCTTTAAAGTTTTTCCCATTTCATTCCTCTCCTTCTTCATCTTTCAAGCCCTTAATCTTCACCTTTTTAATGTCGAAAAAACGGAAAGATCCTAGCCCAGTCTCCCTGTATGAGACTAATCAACATAAGTTCATGCCTGCCGCTTCATTTAATCGACAAGCCAAGGGTCTTTGAGGCCATTTAACTTTTATTTTACTTTTCTCTTCTCCTTTATTTTCCTTTTCTTTATTTTTCTTTTACTAAATCCATTTAATTTTGTTTCAGTTTCTTGATTTTAGGTTCTAAAGGCTGCTAGGAAATCACAACACCATGACCTTAGACACCACACCCACCTCGCGAACCATCTACCAATAAGGACTTTTCAGTCCATTCATCTTTTCTTTTGGTCTTATTTTAATTCTTATTTTCTTTCTTATTATCTTTATTTACTTTAATTATATATTTAGTATAATTTAAATTAGTATTATTATTTCCTAGCTAACTTTTCACGAGGTTTCCAATTTTTTCATCTAGCACAGGAAGTAAAGGCACCCCTCCACCTTGTCTTTCACCTCCGAATCAAGTTTCCACATTTCCAACTCAAGGAATATATCCAAAAATTTAGGAAGTTTCACCTCTCTCTCTCACTTTTGATTTCCTTATTGTATGATTATTATATATCTTTGTACATTGAGGGCAATGTACATCTTAAGTGGGGGGGTGAAAATTTATTTAGAAAAGTGCCTAACTTTTTGCATTATTCTCAAATCCCTGAATGATATCTTGTCTTAAGTAATTTCCTAATATCTCTAATTAGAATGAAATTCCTGTTGATTTATGATTTTTATTGATATGTTTTAGATTAAGTCATTGATAATTGTGCAATGATGATTTAAACTTTAAGATACTAGAGAATCAAGCATGACGAGTCTATTTTCAAAAATTAAAATTTTGTTAGGTTGTCTACCTGAATCTAATTATTACCTTGAAGTTTAAAATTTATAAGGTTGTCATCAAAAACCCATAATTTTTGTGAGACTTTGAGCCTTCTAGAGCATACATTCTTTCGTGCTCACTTTATTGATTATGACTTTATCAACATTGATTTGTTATTCTAGAACTTGCTTTGATTATACATGTCAAGACCACACCATTGATTTGATATAAAGAGATGATTAAGGCACTTAGGATTTAACCCACTTATTCCACTAAAAGCCTACCCTCACAATTAACCCCTAGTGAACCCCTTTGATCCTAACTACCCTTTTTTTTACTCAACCCACTAATATTAACCCGAAACCCATCTTGTATTTGTTATCACCATTCCTTTTGACTATCCTTCTATCGAGACAAGATTTGATCAGTTGCCTAATTATATTATTTCAGTTGTTGAAGTTTTATCTTATATTGATTTGTTTTTAAAAAAAATCATCAAAGTATACTCATTATTAGTTCTGCGATTAAGTGAGCTTTTGTGTTTAATTTCAATATCCTGAGAAGAAGCTCGTATTATTATTTTTCATGTTATGTAATTATTCAGTTTATTAGTTCGTTTTTCTAATGAGGTAATTTGTCAATTCAATCTCGATATTAACCCTTATATTTTAGCATTTATCCACACCTTTAACCAAGCCCCGTTACAACCGTGTATCATCTCATTTTACAGTGGTGGAGATGTGATTTTCAGGCTAGCCTATGGGATTAACTTTTCATGTTCGACTTTTGAGCACTTAATTTTGAACCTTGAACACTCGAGTGATTTAAGTGAATCTTTAGTGAGGATGTCAACACTTGTCGATTTTGAATTAAAGGTGATTATTTAGGTAAGGGGAAACGCCTATATTTTTCATGCTATAAAAATTATGACTTTGATTGTTTGAATTTTTAGGACTCTTTGAGTTAAATTATCCATGTGTAAATTATCTATGAATTATGATGAAATATTATCAATGAATATTATAAATTGGGAAAGTTCATTTTAATTGTGAGTTGAGAATTTTGCTTGAGGACAAGCAAAAGCTTAAGTGTGGGGGTATTTGATAAACCGTATAATGAACATATTTCAATCCCACATTTAGCTTACTTTTGGATGATTTATCCCTTTAATTATGGAAATAGGTGCTTCTAATCCCTTGTTTTCATGTTTTATACTCAGTAGAGCACCGGAGGGTGAAAAGAACGAGAAACAATCCGAAAATAGAGAAAATGGGCCAAGTAAAAATTACACACGATCTGAGCCCAAGACCACACAGCCGTGCTTTTTTAGAAGAACCGAACATGGCCTGGACCCCAAAAAACATGGCCGTGCCTGCATAACAGGTTCAACCATGGCCTGGCCACGATTTACACGGGCGTGTACCATGGACGTGTCCCTACCGCAAGAAAATAGAATTCTATTCGGATTAGGGTACTTAGAGGCAAAGAAAACCATTCCAAAAGCCTATATAAAGACCCTAGAGGCCAACCTTTAGGAAGGTGTTCAGCAGGGTGTTTTAGCTAGGGTTCAGCTAGGCCAAGGAGCCAAGCTAGAGGGCTGAGTTGTGGGATTAACTTGAAAAGAGCCAGTTGCTTCATCCTAGAAGCCGGAGTTATACTCAAGACGGAGGATCTCTTCTTTAATTCCTTTAAGGGGTTTTAGGGTTTTCTTATGTTTTGTTTTATATTTTCTTTTGAGATGTTTTCTTTTATAATTATGAACTAAACCTCTCAAATACCTGAGGGGGATGAAACCTAAAACGAATCTTGTTATTGTTATCTGAACTGTATGATAAATACTTGATTTGTTCTTAACTATGTGTTCTTAATTCTTATTTTGTTATTTCCGGGATATTAATTCAAGTATTGATGTGCTTAGGTGGTGGAGCAAAAGTCCCTGCCTAAGAGTAGATGTAGCATAGTTAAGCGGAGTTGAACGCAACCCTAGAAATAGGATGACATAAATTTATCGGATTAGGGTTAAACCTAATATGGAAATCCATAGATTGAGTTAATGCAATTCTAGGGGTTTTAATTAGAAAGAAATTTCAATTAATCAACCTAGGGTTAGATGTTAGTAGCCTCGAAAGAGGTATTAATATAAATTAGGTGATCCTACGAATCAAGTCAAGTGAATAAATCGTCTGGTTCAGAGTTAGATAACAAGTGAAGTCTAGGTAGATTCTTCCTCGGGTATTGTTTTAATCAATTGGTTTTTCCTACAAGTATTTCCCCAATTCCTTCTCTTTGTCTTCGCATCTTTAGCTTAGTAGTTAGTTAATTTTAGAGTAGATAACAATCCTCTAAATTCTTAGGCTAAATAATAAAAAGAAAGTTAGCATTAGTACTTTTGGTTCCTTTGGGTTCGACAATCCGTTCTTGCCACTAAACTATACTACTGTTCGATAGGTGCGCTTGCCTCCATCGTTGTCATAGTTAGTTTCCAGGTTTGATAATTCTTTTTATAAATTTTTAAGACTCTGACACACGATCACTTTTAACATGCATAACACTTAATTAAGTGCCCATATTTGTCCACTTAAACAACCAATGATCTAATTTCCACTTAAGGACCTCCACTTTAAGGCTCCATAGCTATTAAACACCTTTAGCTAATAGAACTCAAATTTTACACTTTACGCGATTTAGTCATTTTTATCAAATTAAACACTCAAACGATAAAATTTCTTAACGAAATTTTCACACAATCATGTTATCATGCTGTAGACATTAAAATAATAATAAAATAAATATTTTAACCTCAGATTTATGGTCCCAAAACCACTGTTTTGATTTGACTAAAACGGGCTGTTACAATTTGATGAAGTAGAAAGAGTACGATATGCTCGGGCAAACATCCTTCAGATCCTTGGAGGTTATCTGATGCCGAACAAGTCATGAAACCTCGTACATCTAAGGTGCCTGCTGAAACTCATCGATTTTAGAGCAGCTAGAGAACTCAATTGAGGGTCTGTTGTATTGTTGACATTGTACCAGTAAATAAGTCGGTGCTGCAACCAAATAAAATAAAATCAGAGGTTGTCTCTCACTGCTACAATCATGGGCTCGGTTTCGCTTTCTATTTTTATGTCATCAAGTGAACCATCTGTATACATTCTCACTTTTAACAAGGTAAATTTTATATTAGATTTTACAATTATTAAATAAATTTAAAATAAATTTAAAAATTTTATTTCAATAGGTTGAACCATTCGGTGAGTTATTTAGAGGAAATACCTATATGCTGCCTAACGCTCTTTCATATACGGCTTTTTTAGACCAACGGTCGGAAGCGAATCTAAGTATTTATTTCATTTTAAACTATATATACATAACATAGTCAATTTCGTATTTAGTATTTAGTATTATGTATATAACTAATATTTTTATCACATTCATATAGTTTCAATGGACACCTTACGTGGATCCGACAATTTGGATAGTAATTCCGGATGGATTCCTTCAGAATCTGGACATCTGGCACGCTAAGGTCCCATTGGTCAACTACGCTATCGTCGAGATGCACTAGATGAATAAAGTGTTATGGCAATTTAGATTTTGACAATTGATTCTCGTGACACTTGAGATGCTCGATGATGAGCACAAAATTGACTTACGACGACCGAATACTCATTGGCCGATCTTCCACTTGGAATATATTGAAATGTGGGAAAACCAGTATGATAATATACCTATTCGCAAACCGATTAGCATTCCGAAGTTAGCGTGTAATCCGTATTACATGTCATGGTTTTGGATCCATAACAAGACATATTTGCTTTTGAAAGAGAAGAGACGTTAGCAATTCTGTGTCAAAAGAGAATGACTGGGTCCTTTAAATCCCAGGGCAAAGGATGGCGGGGCAGGCCGATCAACAGCGCCCATATAATCACTGGCCCCAATGGAGCAAGCCACGATGCCCATACCATAGCCCATTTAGATTCTGCCAAGTGCGTATCCTAACCCTTATATGTTTCCTTTTTCCACTCCTATGCAAGGTCGGAATGCATGCTCCGGTGCATCTCATTTCCCGATAACTTTGACTCATCCGACAATATATAGGCCATCATCATAGGAAGGATCGCATGAGGTACCGTCAGGGAGTTCATCTCATTTCCAATCCTCATCGCCTTATGGGATTCAAACACCTTCGCTATGGGTGATGCAAACACCTCTACAATTTTTATTTTATTAAGATGGGTCATCCTCCCAACACCCACAACCAAAAGCCCGTCCCAAATAACCACAACCCCAATCAAAAGTTGAACTAAGAAGGAATCTAGTGTGCAATCGTCGACCGCCCCCATGTGATGCTGATTTCTACCAACACATGCATTTATTTATTTTTGAATATATTTGTACAAATTGTTTTTATATTGTTTCATTTAATAAAATGGAAGTTCTTTTAAATATTTTTGTACAAATTATTTTTATATTGTTTCATTTAATAAAACAGAAGTTCTTTTGAATATTTTTTTAAAACTTATTTTTATATTGTTTTATTTAATAAAACAGAAGATCTTTTGGATATTTTGTACAAATTATTTTTCATTTTTCATTTAATAAATTAGGAGATATTTCAATTTGGACATGTTGGCATTGTGTAACCCGAGTTCCTACAACACCCGCACAACTTCTGTTGGTTTGTTCTTTTTCGGATATCCATATTATCACGTATTCTAGTCGAGCACGGTCGACCTTTTGGTTTGTGACGTAATTCTTTATCCGGTAACAACTTAAACAGAGCAAGTGATACAGATGGCCACTTACGTTTATTTGGTACTGATGGGAATATGTGTCTCCACACGTTGTACATGTATTCTAATTTGTATGCTTCGTCGACGTATCTCATAGGATCCAAACGGATATTCAACAAGCTACAAGTACATGAGCGCATAGATAATGAAGTGCGTCAAACTTCCCACACCCGCAAGTCCTATTTCTCAAGTGTACACGATATTGTCTGCCGGGAATACCTTGATTTGGCCTGTTTAATTCCGTCACATGAAATCATAGGTTGTCGCGATCGTGACACACTGTGTGCATGGAGTTGGCCCACGCCTTGGCCTTATTAATTTCTTGCACTACCTTTCGGCACCATACACGGCTCCCTGCATTTGGCCTTTATAACTTGCTACTCGCTTTCGAAACAGTATCGCCAAACGGAAGTATGTCTCCCTCACAACCGAGGTTATCAGCAAATGATGCGTTCTTTTTAAAATAGAATTGATACATTCAGCCAGGTTTGATATCATCTAACCATATCGTAGGTCGCCGTAATATGATTGTGTCCACTAATCGAAAGGTGTGTTACAGAGGTAGTTTACGCCTTGATCGTTAATTGACCACAAAATAGCCAACATCTTATGAAAATAATCTTTATTGATTTCATACCATGTTAATATAAGTGGATAGCGATAATTACATACCACTCTTCCATTAAGAACAAATTGAATATTACAAACCAAATAATATTTGTGGCAATTAAATACTCATGTTGGTCACTTGTCGTCGTTCAGTGGTAGACTGATATTGCTCGTAGTAGTTGGACGCAACGTGTTTTAGACAATACCGATGGTGTGTGTGATCCTAGAAGCTTCATTGTCGTTTAATTGCTGCTAGTATTCAAACACCTTGATCCGATATAACGTATATATCAAGTTGGGGGCAAACATGCCTCCTCAACCTAAAAAGAAAGAAAATCTTTGTCATTACCTGACTCCTCCAATGTTATTGCAAACACAATTGAAAAGATTCTTCCATCACCATCTTGTGCCACAACTAGCAATAATCGATGGGTATATCTACCATACATAAAGGTACTTTCAATTTGTATCGATGGCTTGCAATATTGAAATGCATCCCAACATTGCTTAAAGTTCCAAAATAGATGCTTGAACGCTTGGCATCAACGGAGCAAGCGAATGTTGTAGTATGCAGAAACTATTTCAAAGTTTGTTACGCAATTTGAGAGTACCTCTCCAACACTTGACACCACTGCCACGTCTCATTGTATGAAGCATCCCACCCACTGTGCATATTCTCTAACGCCTTTTATTTCGCTATCCAGGCCTTGTGGTAAGAAAACGTGTACTTAAATTGGCTATGAATATTGACAATTAAGATCAACGTAGGAGTTCTGGAATCTACTTTCACCATCAGTAATATTAAGCCCACTATCATCTTTGATCCAGCTTGGGATGATCTTGTGAAACACCTATCAACCCATGAGTACGTTAAATAATGCAACATTAAATGATAACAATAATATTCAAAACCCCCAAACACCTAGTGATATTGTATCATAACACATGTATGCGGACCTTTGAACTTCTTTATCTCCCACAACCCTGTCATCTTCTTAACTGAAGCCATGATTTTTCATGAACATGTATCGTCTTGCATTGCCCACTTGGCCTCAAACTTCTTAAATTTAGATTTAACCACATGGTAGTTAACCCCGTTCATGATGCTATATTGCTTCAATACACCGAGAAAATCATCATTACTGGAAAACTTCTTACCAACTTCCAATTCACCCAATCCAATGAAAAACTTGTGTGGCCACGCCTCTTATGTGGTAGATCTGGAAACTCCAACGCATCATTTGCTGATAGATCGATATTATGCATGTGAGTTGGAGGCGAGTATGCCATGAATCACGGATCTTCTTCTTCTTCTGAACCCCCTTCACCGTCTTTAGGTTTGGTTGGAACAAGATCCAGTTTAGAAAATAATGCAACTTTTGCACCATCAAGACCGAGCTCTCAGGGTAGATCCACTTCGGACTCATCATCCAACCCACCAACATCTGCAATGTAGGAGGTCCCTTCGCCAGTGGACGTCATAGGGATTGCCAACCAGATGTTTCATAACGTCCCCAATCAGATGTTGATTGCCAACCACTAGAAGTTGATGCCATTCCCCAGTAAGTATTTCTAGCATTGAACATCGACCCACAAAGTTGCATGTCACATTCACTAACAGAGTGTCGTGCAAAGGTCGTGTATTCCTTCCTGCCACAAAAAACAAAAAATTCTGTGTTCTGCCTCCCACTAACAGAGTGTCGAGAAGGGGTCGTGTTGCCTCTTGAATAGTAGTAGTTATTGAAGTCGCAAGTACTTCATTTGACATTGAAAATTCCACATATAACTCAGGATAGTGTGATCCACTAGAGATGTGAGTCTGCACCATTCCTCCAAGCTACGAGCACCTTTGATATCAAATGAGTCATATGTCACGGGATCAACCAAAGCACAAAATCAATACTTAATAGACGAAACTACCATTGGCGTCGTTCCGAAAATTTTACGCCTAATTCTTTTACGAAGTTTTGTCAATTCTATGTTCTGGTTAAAAACCAATCGCGATGTGTTCTCCGACAAAAAAAAATGTTGTTCTTGGTATCATGGACATCACTGTCGTAGTAAATAACAGCACTAATACGTTCACTCATTTTCAACAAAATATTCTGTCGAAAGAAATTCAAAACAAAAAACATTATGCAAAAATATAATGATTCGTATAAATATTAATACAATAAATCAACCTATACCTTCTCAACTCCTTCAATTTATATTCTTCTAAACTTCTTCAATTTCTCTTGATGTAACTTATGCAACACGAGAATGAAATTTGACTTATTTATAGCCTAAGGGATAGTGGGATGCACTGTCACCAGCACTACTGAAAAGAGCATCCAACTGAGAGCTTTTTCAGTACTTTTGCTAACAGTGCATCTTGCTTGAATCGTTTTTCAACCCCAACTATCATATTTCCTGATGATTTCGGGATATTTTTTTTAGAACCATCTTCTCAAAATTATTTTTTCAAAATCAACAGTACAAAAAAGCATCCAACTATAGCTTTTTTGGTACAATTACTGACTGTACAAAAAAAAAATCCATCTCTTCAAAACACATCACGTCCGATTTATTTTTCCATATCCTATATTGTCAAATTTATTATTCCAGAACAATACTTATCAATTTAAAAAATTAAACCCTAAAACAATAAACCCTAAATCTTAATTTATTTTTTTAAAACACTAAACCCTAATTTATTTTTTCTTAAAGCCCTAACCCTAAACTCTAAATTCTAATATACAAATAATCCAAAAACCCTAATCAAACATAAAGTAAAGCGTGCCTACGTCAGTACGTTTTTGCTAACACGGCATAAAACGCGTTCCAGTTAGTGTGCTTTTCTGCATTTTTTCTAAAAACGCTTTTACGTCAGAGCGTTCTTATGTTTTTAGACCATCCAATAAATAATTTTTTTAGTGACTTATTTCGTAAATAATTTAAGAAATGAGCATTTTCTTGTACAATACCTTTTTTGTCAATAATATTAATTAAAAAATTATTCATTCATTTTTTGGATAAATTAAAACAAAATTTGATTGTTTAAATATTATTTCTATAAAAATAGATCTAAAAATTAGACTGCAGTTTGGAAACCATTTTTTCTAATATATCGGATATAAACAAAGACAATAACAAATTTAAAAGCAAAATGAACAAAGGGAAGAGATTGTGTGCACAGTCGCACATGTCCTTATCTATTGAACTGCTACCTGCAAGCTAAAATAAAAAAGATACTAATTTATTCCATATCACTGCAACTTTCAACTTTAAAACACTGTTCCATTTCAGATCCCATTAGACCCTTTGAAAACTGTTGAGTGTTGACCTCTTACTGACTTCATCGTCATTAACCCCATTTCATAATAAAATAAAAATCTCTTTCTTTCTTTGGTTTAATTTTTCTACCTTCTCCAATCTTAGGTTCAGCCACTTTCTTCTGCAATGACCACCAGGCCCTACGCGTGTGGGGGAGTTAAAAAGCCGTAACAAAGGCCAATCCATAGCCTTTGCTTGAAACCAAAGTGTGAAGCACTGGAATATACATTTGATCAAAGGCAACCATTAACTTTGTTTACTAATCTCTCTCTCTCTGCCTTTTACCTTTTTCTCACCTTTACTTTGCCTCTTTGTCCAAGTGTCTGCTACTGTGAAACTTCGTTATCTGTGGTTACTTTTGTTCATTTTACCCAACAGAAGTTTTAATGCTTTGGATCCCCCCCCCTCCTCTCTTTAAATTGCCACACTTTCCCACGCCCACCCAAGCAAAGAAACAAGTGAAAGACGACACCAAAACTTCGATATCTCTCTTCCAACCACCCAATTCGTCGTCTCTTTGATAAAGTCAGGTCATTCGCCCGACATATTCAAACACTTGTTTGTCTCTCTCTTTCACTCTTGTCTCTCACAATATGGATGTAAGTAAAGCGTACCCATTTTCCCTGTATACCTTATATATGTTCCAAATTAAGTTTCATGTGTGTTCCATATTTGGTATTGTTTTTGGTACTTGGCTTTGTTGTTGGTGAAGTGATGAACTGATGATACCTTTTTGTGTTCAGGATTATTACAGGAGGAGCCATGTTCCAGCTTTTGGTAGCTGGGATTGGAACAATGACCTTCCGTTTACTCAGTGTTTTGAAACGGCTAGGCAAACTGGATTGCTTCGTTACAGCTACGCCGAGGATCGTGATTTATATGTTGCCGGCGATCTCTATGAGAACGATGTTGTTACCCCTGCCATGATTGTTGTTCCTCGTAAAAAGGTATGTCAACTAAGAACTAAACAAGTAATATAAACAACCACCTTATATTCTTCTTCTTCATAAAAATCATTACTTCTTTTGATGCCTATGAAAGGCACTTAATTTCTTCTAAACGCGTTGAATTGTTCATGCGTCATGGATACAAGAAAGGTTTTAAAATGTCAAGAAAGGAAAAGAAAAAAAATACAAAATGAAGCTTACTTTTTGCAATTATCGATAAACAATTATTAAACATGCATTCATATGGAAAATTTGCAGAAAAAAGTAGGAAAGTCGCATGTTAAAGAAGGCAAAAAGCAAAGGTGGGAGGTGAGCGAGGAGAAAGCAGCAGCAGCAACAAGCCCCATTATTATGGCCAAGCCAACTCCAAAACCCGTTGATGAAGACCTTTACAAAATCTCCCCTGACCTCCTTTACGCAAAACCCAAAAAGGTAGGCTCCACTCTTCCATTAATTTTTAAACTTAAAAAAAGCTTTACAATTCTCCCCCACTATCCCTCCCATGCTAGTGATAATTGTGTTTTTAACTTTTTTATGCAATTACTAATAACCCCATTAAAGTTGTGGTTTATGCAGAAAAAAGGGTTGAGGTTACTTTCAAGCTGCTTGGTACCAAGTTGTTTATCGTGAAGCTGCAAAAAGGCTATATAATTAGGAGGATTACGTAAATATTGCTTTTGAAGAAGTTGGCATGGGGTCTGTTTTGATCTTTCCCCCTTCCCTTCGTATATTAGAGGGGATCACTGGGTTTAAGATTTCTAATTATTATGTGAGGTTACTACTTAGGACCAAAATATTCTTCTTTGTAAGACAATCTTTTGATGGCTAGTTACAACATGATGATATGAATTATTATATAGAAATTAAAATTGAAAAAAAATGATTCTTGTTTTCAATCTTGCAAAAGGATTCTGCTGCACTTTTTTAAGAAAAACAAAATCAAACCTGTTGGAGAAACCTGATCATGACGAGAGATCACGTGATTCATTTGTTTTGATTATTATATATGAATGTATGTATGTATGTATATTTGAAGGTATGAAAGATGATTACACAATTCATGGATTATATTTAAATTTGGAATACTGAAAGATTACTTATGGAGGAATGGGGCAAGCTCTTTCAACAGTTTTGCACATCAGGGATAAAAATAACAGTGTTCTAGACTTGGAACTTGAAATAAATTCGACAGCTTTTCTTTCTTTCTTTTTTCCCTTCTGATTTTTGCTAACATCACGGGCTACGCATGGGGTCCTTGAAATTTATTATTTATTATATATTTTTTTTAGTAAATTACACAAACAGTCACTCAATTTTGATCTCAATTACAAAATAATCACTCAACTTTTAATACAATCACTAAACTTTAAAAAATTATCAAATCAGTCACCATTAATCATTTTTCATTACAGACTGAATGGAGTTGCCATTTTCCGTCCTTCCCTCGCCCTCCTCTCTCCTCTTTCTCCTTATACCACTGCTCTTCACCTTTTTTTTTAGTGCAATACCAACACTTATTTATTATAATCTTTATTCTTTACCCACACATTTCTTTAAAATTTTATTTTCCTCCTCTTTAATTGGAGTTTTGAGTTACTAATTAAATACATATTTAGTGTAACTAGTTTAATATATAATTAATCTTTAGGGAGTGATATATAGCTTAGATTTATTTGTGATTGAATTTATTTTCTACTTTTTCACTTAACTTTATGGATTTATATCGGTTAAAATGGTTAAATGGGCCATCTATGTAAAAAAAAAATTGTTAATTTGTTAAATAAATCGAACTTTTTGTTGACGTCTCGAAAAACGTGCCCAACTAGAACTATTTTTTGAAAATTTCAAAGAAAATGCGCCCACCTGGACACACTTTCCTTAACATATTAGCAGATTGTTCGTCCAGCTAGATGAGCTTTCTTACCAACGGTGCAAAACTCTCTTCAAAACAATCTATTTACCTAAATTTCAAAAAAAGGGGCTTATTTGGCTAATTAACTTTTTTCCTCCACATATATGCCTAGTTTAGTTGGTTAAAATATATTTTAAGTTTTTATACTCTTCATGCAATTATAATTTAGTCTTTTACATTTTATATTTTAAAATTTAGGTTCTAGGGTTAACATTATTAAAATTATTCTATTAAGTTTACTTGTGTAATATTTTAAAATAAAAAAAACTCACTTAATAACCATATAATAAATAAACAACTCTATAAACTTAAATTTAACAAAAGGGTTTTATTCACAATTAAAACTATATTTTTAAATAAAATTAGGACTAAATTTCTTAAAATTAAAATAAGACAAATTTCCAAATATACTAAAAGTAAAAGAAAATTGAAGCATATCCTAACTTTTAGATTTACAATATAATAAATAGAATATTACTAAATTATGAACAATTAATATTTACATATTTTATAGTTAAATTATTATTTTTTGGATATAATAAATTTGAAAAAAAAGCACTGTTTTTCTTCTTTTTAAAAAAAGACTTTGATTGCTTTATAATTTAAACTTTTAGCGAGGAAAAAAAAAAGAGAAAGGGTATATACCAAAAAGTGAAACTCCAACAAAGAATCAAAGATAAACCTAATCAAAATATTGCCTTTATGCGTTGGACATTTGATATATTGAAAACACTACAATCTTATTTATGATATTCAAACTGCTTATAACAAGGTATCTTGAAGATTTGTTTTGATTGAATCATGGAAATCGACTTCTCAACTTTGAAGAGGTTGAATTGGATTTGATTTGGATAAACTTAGAAGCTTATCTTGGACTCATTGAAGATATTTGCTTTGCTGGTTATCCTA
The DNA here is from genome assembly GCA_025506655.1 of Gossypium rotundifolium. Classification (NCBI taxonomy): domain Eukaryota; kingdom Viridiplantae; phylum Streptophyta; class Magnoliopsida; order Malvales; family Malvaceae; genus Gossypium; species Gossypium rotundifolium. The sequence continues at coordinate 151,725,912 of CP106728.1, forward strand.
CTATTTAATTAGAAGATTAATTGTAATTGATTTAGTATGTTAGCAACTCTTGATTTCTTGTAAATTAACGAGACTTGTATAGTTGACGTGTTGATCTAAGAGCACTAATCCATATTCATTGAGGAACATTTCTTGGGTGTACGAAACCAAGTGTGTTACTTGGTTATTGTCCTAAGCTTTCAGGGGAAAAACTTAGAGGGGAGTTGTTTAGATCTTAGGTGCAAAAGTGAAGAGTCTAATCCAGTGAGTGCTAGAGGTTGTATCACTTATTGTACAACTTGCTTACATAATGAATTGTCTCTCTGGGCAAAATTTCATAAACGTGAGGAAATCAAATTGCGCCAACACATCAAGTGCTTATTCAAAATTTATGGTGACCTAAGGAGTCAAGGTTTTCTATAAAAGTACATAATCTTTAATTTATAGTGAATATTATAAGTTTTTTTAAAAATTGTTTTTAATTTACTTCATATATTTAAAATACAATTAATGGATTTAATAATTACCCTAACTAAAAAAGGTCGCCAAGAGTGCTCTGCAAGAATTCTAGAGAAAGCAATAACTGCTGCGGCTTGGGATGGCGAGAAGCGGTGGTGACGATCGAGAAGATAGAGATGAGATTTCTTTACTAGCAGGGGAACTGATTCAACTATCTGTTAAAGGGTTTACAATTAAACCAGGTGAGAAACCATATTTGATTTGCACAATCTGGACAAAAAAGTTTTACAATCCAGAGAGTTTCAAAGCACAAATGCGTAGTATATGGAAGACAAAAAAGAAATTTGAGATTCAGATGGTAGGGCTGAATTTATTTATGATTATGTTTGAGTTAAAGGAGGATTTGGAGTTGATTTTGGAATGAAGGCCATGGCTATTTAGAAAATTTTAATCTTATTTAGCCGAATTACCCAGCAGATGGAGAGAGCCCAAATTCGGCTTAATTATTCACTATATTGGATAAAGATTAGTCCGTGTTTACCACAATTCGATAAAAAAGATCTCCTTCATGCTATTGGTACTACTTTTGGAGGGTGCTTAGATTTGAAATTAATGACGATTTATGTCGTCTCATGATAAATTTGGATGTGCAGAAACCCCTTAGACGAGGTATTTTTGTTTTAGTTGGCAATAAGAATAAATCGTGGGTCTCTTTCAAGTATGAAAAACTACCAGTATTCTCTTTTGGTTGTGGAAGAATGGGGCATGGCGTTATAGATTGTCATGAGTTTGATCCTGCAGCAAAAGACAAAATAAAATAGATCCACCATTTACGTCGGCTTTAAAAGCGAATCAAATCTAATTGGGAAAGAGAGCATAAAATTTAATGCTACCTCAAATAAGGGAAAATCACAGTGCTCTTATACAATGGGCATTGAGATGGAATCAATAAATGAGAGAAGGGTTGAAGAGGGTAATAACGCAAATGGAAGGCTCATGGAGAAAATTGAATTGATTGATAGAGGGGAAACAATGAAGGAAAAGGAGGAAGTATTAAGCCTTACAGAAGAAGTTCGGATGGACGTCACAATTAGCAGAAAACAAAACAACCCCGATTTGATTAAAAGGAAGAGGTGGAAAAGACTAGAATCGACAGAAGGGTGATGAAAAGGAAGGAGGAATGCAGCATAAAAAAAAAAATTCCCAAAATTGAAGTTGCTAATGACTGCGGAATAATAACTTACAAATATAGAACAAAAAGGCTGAAATCAGAAGGTGAACAGGCCCATAGAGAATTCTTCCAAGATGCGGTACTGAAGATATGGAGCAGGATGTTTCTACAACACAATTGAGATCGACGACTGCCAAGAGGCAAGCCGACTGGGCACAATGAAAAGCATAAGTTGGAATGTCCGTGGATTGGGGAGTCTACGGGCGACAAGAAGGCTGTGATACTTTTTAAAGCAGCAAAATCCCCATATGGTCATCTTAATGGAGACAAAAATTAATAAACAACGAATGGAAAGAGTCAGGAGGAGTTGTGGTTTTCCTAATGGGATTGTGATTGAAGCTGAAGGCTCGCGTGAAGGCTTATGCTTAGCATGGAAGGAAGTCATTAATGTCACTTTAAGAAATTTCCCTAAGAACCACATTGATGTTATGATCAAGGAGGAGAATTCAAATCAAGAATGGAGATTTGCAGGTTTCTATGGTTCGCCTTATTCTAATTGTAAGTAGAGGGATACTAAGGGAAGAAAGGAGAATGGAGGCATTCCAAGAGGTCTTATACGAATGTCAATTGGAAGACATAGGATACTCGAGGGTTTGGTTCACATGGGAAAGGGGAAATTTTGCAAACACAAATATTAAAGAAAGACTTGATAGAGGAGTGGAAAATGAAAGATGGAAGAGTCTTTTCCCAACAAGTAAGATCTTCCATTTACCTTATTCAATATCAGATCATTGACCACTCCTTTTAAATATAGAAAATGAGAACATCTATGCTGGGAATACATAATTTAAATTTGAGGCATGGTGGACTATAGAGGAATCCTTAGAGAAAGAAATTAAAGATTGTTTGGAATCAAATACAGATCCAATCTTAGAGAAACTGAAGAAGCTACAAGTACATTTAAAGGACTGGTCAGGGTTGATTAAAAAAAGAGGAGAGGCTTAAGAAAAAGCTGACTAAGGAACTGGAGGTGCTAATGGCAAAAGATAGTGATGATGATACAATAGCAAAGATTATTGGTACAAGGGTCGACCTGAATATGGAAATTGATAATGATGAAATTTATTGGGAGCAAAGGGCAAGGGCGAACTGGCTTAAAGTAGGAGACAAAAATTCAGCTTTCTTTCATAAATACGCCTCGTCCCGTAGAAAAATGAATACAATTTCAAAGCTACAACTTGATGATGGGGGTGAAACGACTGATGAAAGGGAGATGCTGAAACTGCCACTTTTTACTTTCAGAAACTATTTGCGTCAAATAGAGTTGGGGACCTATCTTATCTACTACAGGGCATCAAGAAGAATGTTTCACGAGACAAGAATGTTGTCTTAGTAGCAGCACATACAGAAAGAAGTATTTTCAGCTTTAAAAGGGATGGGGGCGACTAAAGCACTAGGACCTGATGGTTTTCCAGCCTTATTTTTCCAACGCTATTAGCATATTGTAGGCAAAGATGTTACTAAGTTTTGCTTGGATATTCTAAACACAGATCAGAGCTTCGGTCAACTCAATTCAATAGATATAGTGCTCATTCCAAAAATTTAGAATCCGGTTAATTTAGCTAATTTCAGACCAATCAGTTTGTGTACAGTGTTATACAAAATTGTGACAAAAGCTATTCCAAATAGGCTGCAAGAAGTAATTGGTGGATGCATTGATGTGGCTTAAAGTGCTTTCATGCCCGAAAGGTTAATTTCTGATAATGTTCTCATTGCTTATGAAATTTTCCACACTTTTCGGAAGAAACGCACAGGGAAAAAAGGATATATGGCAGTCAAGTTGGATATGAGCAAAGCTTATGATAGAGTTGAATGGGGTTTTCTTAAAGAAGTTATGTTGAGGATAGGTTTTCAAGAAGAATTGGTAAGATTGATCTTAAAATGTATTTCCACAGTATCATTTGCAGTAAACATCAATGGAAAGAGAGTAAGAGTTTTTCAAGCTTCTAGAGGTTTGAGACAGGGAGACCCTTTGAGCTCTTTCCTTTTTCTATTATGCAGTGAGGGATTGCCCGCACTTATGAGATTAGCTAAGGAAGAGGGCCTGATTAAAGGAGCAAAGACAAGTAGAAGAGGACCAGCAATTTCACATTTACTTTTTGCCGATGATTTTATATTGTTTGGGGAAGCAACAAAAGAAGAAGCGGGACAGCTGAAAAGAATCTTAAATGAATATGATAAATGTTCGGGTCAATGTGTTAATTTTAATAAATCGACGATTTTTTATAGCTCTAACACATCGAAGCAAGCAAAAGGGAAATATTGTCAATATTAGGAGTAAGACCTTCAACCAAAATGGAAAAATACTTAGGTCTTCCTAATGTGATTGGCAGACGTAAAAAGGAGTCATTTCAAAATCTCAAAGAGAAACTTCAATTACGGATCAAAGGATGGAGCAACAGGTTCTTATCATAAGGAAGGAAGGAGGTATTCATCAAATAGTACTACATGCAATCCCTACTTATGCTATATCTTGCTTTCTATTACCAAGTTCCTTTTGTGAAGAATTAGAGATGATCATCGCTAATTTCTGGTGGCAAAAAGCATACGGGAGAAAGGGATCCATTGGTGTCAATGGCAACACATGTGTCGAACAAAAGAAGAGGGAGGTATGGGATTTAGAAGTATAGCTAAATTCAATGTGACTTTACTAGCTAAACAAGGGTGGAGAATTATGAATAATCTTGAATCGTTAATAACACAAGTATTAAAAGCAAAATATTTTTCGAATGCGAATTTTCTAAATTCATGTTTGGGAAATAATTGCTTATACACATGGAAGAGTATATGGGCAGCTAAAGGTGTTCTAGTTGAAGGCATATGTTGGAAAGTGAGGACGGGGTCAGATATTTCAGTTCTTCATGATATTTGGATACCAGATTTAATTAATCCCAGATTATCATCACATGTTAACAATTTGAGCGACTGTAAAGTTGCTGATTTAATTGATGAAAGTAGCAGAAGCTGGAAATCAGAGTTGATAAGGTCTACCTTTTTGGAGGGTATTACTGAAAACATTAGCCGCATTCCGCTCGCAATGGAATCCCATAATGATCGTTTTGCTTGGAGAGGAGAGCCTTCAGGAGAGTTCACGGTACGCAGTGCCTATAAACTATTACAAGGCATTGAGATGGATCCTAGAGCTTACGCTTTACAAATCGACTACAAAAATTTTACAAAAAACTCTGGCTACTTAATCTACCATCTAAGATTAAAATTACAATTTGGAATATATCATGGAACTATCTACCCACAAGAATCAATATGCAGCACAGGAAGTTATCAAACATTGTAATCTGCCCTCGGTGTGGTCAAGGAGCAGAAACTATGAATCATTTGTTTAGAGAATGTCCTATTTCAAGATCAGTTTGGGAAGAGTTATGTTTTCTGAATTTCTTTAAGACGAATATATAGAGTTCCTACAATGGCTTACATGGGTCTTTGAAAAGACTACCCCTCCTCAATGTGAAGTTTTTTGTTGTGCTATATGGGCGATCTGAGGAGATAGAAATAAGTTAATACACGAGAAAGTAACCAGATCTGGGAAGGAGATAGCAAAGTTTACTAACATTATATTATATTCTAGAGTGAAGGGAGTTAAAGAGAAATTACCAAAGACATTTTCGGAAGTTAAGAAATAGAAGCACCCACTCGGCAACGCTATCAAGTTTAACTTTGACGCAGCTGTGTTGGTAAGCTTCAAAAATCGGCAATAAGAGTCATCGCCAGAAACAGTAAAGGTGCAGTTTTGTTATCGTTTTCGAAAATATACCAACAAGTTGAGTCCTCATTTGCGGCCGAGGCAATCGCATGCCGAACAGCAATACAAATCAGAGTGGACATGCAGTGGGTAGAAATCATTATTGAAGGGGACGCACTATCAGTAATTAAGAAATGCGGAATAGTAATGGAGATAGATCAAAGATTGGGGCGTACATTCATGACATTCAACAGTTACGGAGGAAACTTAACAATAGTCAGTTTGAATATACCCCAAGATCATCGAGCGGTCTATCACATATTCTTACAACAGAAACACTTAAGGGAAGGAGAGAGTTTTACCTGATTGGAAGAGTCCCTGCATATGCTGAACGACTGAAAGAGAAGGAAGAAAAGGGCGAGCCAGTCTGAAAATGGAGAAAGGCTGAAGAAAAGGGGGAAAGATGAAAAGGAAAGAAAGATATCAGATTGAAACTGGGAAGATGTGAAGAAAGAAGAGGCTGAAATGGGACAATAAATGCGGTAGGTGAACAAAGAAAGAAGAGGCTGAAATGGGATAATAAATGCGGTAGGTGAACGAATTCTTTGGTATCTAGAAACGTCTAAAAGAAGGAAAGGCAGATGGGAAGAAATGACGTCGCTAGGGTTTCTGATTTGGCAAAGTCAAGGGTGCCATTAATATGGCTATGGTTTTCAATTTTTTCTATTTTTCGGGCTGTTGAAAAAGATCAGAGACTTCTTTTTTTTCTGGCTTATTATGGTTTCAGTTGTTTTGTTTGGGTCCGGAAAATTATTTGGGCCACTTTAACTTTCTTTCATGTATAGTGTCTTATAGTCAATAAAGCTCAATCTGATTATATTTTCAAAAAAAAAAAAGATTTAATAATTTCATTAATTGTTTCGCTTATGAACATAAAATATTATAAAATTAGAAAATATATTATAATATTCTCATTCTAATTAGATAAGTTGGTTTTAATACAATAATATATTTTTCAGTATTTTACAATTAATTAATTATAACTTTCTAATTTTATATTTTAAATATTATTTATATGATTAATAATCAATACGAAATAAAAATATTTTATTAAATAATAAAATATAAATGCATATATTCACGTGTAATTAAGTGATATCAAAATTAGTATAATAAAAACTTAACAAACCATCTTTCAAATTATAGTTTAGAGATTTATTTAGAATATTTTAAAGTTTAAAAATTAATTTAAAATTGTACTGTTATTTAAAGATAAATCTTAAAATTATGCATGAACTTTGATTCGATGTGCAATTTGATACATGAACTTTAATTTGGTGCAATTATATAAATGAAACTTTGATTGTGGTTCAAAGTATACATGAAACTTTAATTTTGATTTAATCATACACATTTAAAGAAATAAATATATCAATTTATTTTTATATTTGCTAAATATAATTATTATTGTTGTATGCAATATATAAACATAAAATGATGTTATATCAACGGTTGTATTAATAATTTATGAGAGTTGAATTAAGTCAAAATTTGATGTATATAATTGCACATTAAACTAAAATTAATATTTAGTTTTAAGATTTTTTCGTATTATTTATGGTTAAAGTACGTAGAGTTTGCATGCATGCCCTCCTCTTGCCTCTCTGTCAGAGATAAGTGCTACGGGATGACTCACAACTCCGAATTATATACTGATTTTATCCCTTAATTTTCTCGTAGATAAAGGAAACAAAATTTTGTTGATAATTTGAACGTTTCTTACGCTAATAAACGTATATATATATATATATATATATATATATCCTCTTTACTCATCTCTATCTCCATTTCTTCAATACCCTCACTCTTCGGCTAACCCTTATTTATATTCTTGTGCTCATCTTCCGCACTTCTTTTATTGATCCAAGCAGTGGAGTCACTCAAGTCAAAGCCCTGCGCCTGCACCTTGGTAAGCTTTTCAGCTTTCTATTTTGTATCTGCAGATAAGGATGAAACTTTCATATTATTTTTCCTAATCTAATTAACAAAAGATTTATGGGAATATGGTAATAATTACAAGATTCAATTTTATGTACCTTATAAGTTTTTATGAAAAACAGTTGTATCTGAAGTAAATTTGTGAGCAACAATGTCACGTGAATGCTTAATGACGCATTGACTTGTTTGTGTTATTGTTGTAGTATTTAATGCAAATTAAGTGGGTAGAAGCCTGACAAATGCCATTGTACATAGAGTATCATGTTGTGGAAGCATTTTTATATAAACGAAAAACATGATGTTTGATAGGCACACTTTAATGAGGAGTCCAGTAAGTGAGGGAGATGAATCGATGAAGGCAAAGAAGAATGTGATGGAATCTAAGAAATCCTGCATATGTTCTCCAACAAGCCACGCTGGTTCCTTCAGGTGCCACCTTCATCGAGCCACTGCTGCTCCTACTTTGAGTCAAAACTCACCCAGTTGCTGCATCGGCACACTGGCCAATGCTGCTTTCAAGAAGTTAAATTCCAAGCCACAGGGTGGTCAGGAGGAGCCTATTCTGTCCAGGTTCGGTAGGGCTTCTTCGTCTTTAAAACTGAAACCCATTTCAGAAACCACTCTGCCCTCTTAATAAACAATGCCTCTCTTCTCTCTCTCTCTCTCAAGTCACCATCATTCTATTCCAGGTTGTAAATAGCAAAAGAACAAGGTCCCTTTCTTTTTTAAATTGATTTTTTTAATGTTTACAAAGAAGCGGGGACGTATTTGTAAGATAATAAACTAATCTAACTCTTTTTTTAAGGAAAAAAAAAGCTTTTATCATCAATGTCCTTTGGGATTGTTTCTGAAAGAAGGGGCAAAAACTGAGACTCACAAGGCCGTATTCAAATTCCATCATGGTTTAGTACATCACTGCAAACCCTGAGTGAGTCCTTTGAATTTAACAATAAAGAATGACGAACTTGATGAGGTTGTACAAGTTATTTGGACTCTAATTACACGTATCTACAGTACCATCAAATCAAATCAGTGATCTCATTTTGGAAAGATTTAATGAAGGTTAAGTTATACTATTAATTCCTGTACTTTTTGAATCCATCCATTTTAGTTCTTTTACATTTTGAAATTTGAAATTTTAGCTTTTACATAGCAGTTGGTTTTCATATAAATCACATCATATGCTTCCCTTTGTCTGGCCTTTGTGTTGTGTGATATTCTTTGGGAGTAAATTTTGACTTCTAGGAAGGACATCGATTTTCCACTGTTTTTATAGAACTTATCCAAAATGCCAAATCCATTAAGTAAAAGATTCGAGACAGGGATGGGCCCAAGAAAGGCGCAAACAAAAATAAGAAACTACAATGGGCTTAACAAGAGTACATGTAGCAGGCTGCAACCCAGCATCGAATGAAGTTCCGCCGAGAGTCGTCATGTAAAAAATTTTTCACCCATTTCAGTACATTATTATTATATTAAGGGTGTTGGGTGTATCTGTTAGGAGCCGGAAACTTGATAGCATTAAGTTGAAGTTTGCGCAGAGCAGCTTTCCCAAGATCAATGCCACACATATCAGCCAGCCTGACTAGGTAGAGTAGAACATCGGACAACTCTTCGCCTAGATGTATTTTTTCTTCCTCTTTCCAATCAGGCAATCCTTTTGGGACCTCCCCTTTCCATTGAAATATCTCCGACACTTCTCCCACTTCACCAACCTTTTTTTATTCATCACAAACAAGGTTAAATATACACAAGTTACACTGACTGGTTGTATATATATATAAAGAAAATTTAGAAATAAGATGCAAGCATGTATGAATACCAGGGCCAAAAGGAGATTTCTAGGGGTGTGAAAGTGATCCCAGTCCCTTTCCTTGGCAAACTTAGCCATTTTGAGTTTAAGAAGATCAAGACTCACTCTTTCATCAACTTCCTCAACCTCACTCATGACTGTGACTTGATAGCTAATTAAGAGTAGCTTTTTTCATAAAAGGATCTTCAAGGTAGCTAGATAGATATAAAGGGAGAATTTGGGGGGGAGAGAGGTAGTAATAGGCTTCCTTTCGTCTTGAATCTTAGTAGGGTCAAGTATAGGGTTTCTATATATGTATCTTACCTTTTACTCATTCAATGTACAATTTCCAAACGTGTATGGGTAGAACCCACGTTGATCCTGGGGAGCCTCGTGTCTTTGTAGAAACACATGTTCTTTATTATTATTTTTTCTTCCATACCTTCTTGGCTTGTTTTGTTTTGGCAATAAAAGTGGCCTTCCTTTCCCTTCCTTAGTGCGCACTGCCAAATGCTAGCCCTCTGTAAGTTCCATAATCCATCCCATCGGGAACAGTACCCAACTTATTGAAGGTTCATACTCCTCAATCAGCCTTGTTCTAGCTCTCCAAAACCCAATTAATACTTAGCTCTTTGTTTTATTAGATAATAAAATAGATTTAGTAAACCGCAAGTTCCAAACTAAAAGGCATGAAGAATTAGAAACACAAAAATCCTGGGATTGTGTTTGATCTTGTTTCCACTTAAATTGATTTTATCTCACTACACCAAAACAGACTTATAGCGGCGTTTTTAGTGGCATTTTAAAGAAAAACGCCGCAAATATTATACATTAGCGGCGTTTGAAGGAAAACGCCGCAAAAAAATGAGCAATAGCGGCGTTTATTTCCAAAATGCCGAAAAGGATAAATAGCGGCATTTTTTCCTAAAACGCCGCTAAAGGTCAGAGCATTAGCGGCGCTTTTTAAAAAACGCCGCTAAAGGTCAGAGCATTAGCGGCGCTTTTTGAATAACGCCGCTAAAGGTCAGAGCGCTAGCGGCGCTTTTGGAATAACGCCGCTAAAGGTCTGAGCATTAGCGGCGCTTTTGGAAAAACGCCGCTAAAGGTCCGAGCATTAGCGGCGCTTTTTGAAAAAATGCCGCTAAATGAAGAGTGTTAGTGGCAATGCTAGATCGAGAATTAGTGGCCTTTTTTTTGTAAACGCCGCAGAAAGCATGTCATTAGCTGCGTTTTTTTAAAAAGTGCCTTAAAAATAAATAATTTAAGGGTTATGGTTCTAGGGGTTAGTGTTATTAATAAAAAAATAATTTATTTTAGGGTCTATGTAAGCATTAATATTCTATTTTAATTACTTTTGTCTATTATAAAATTTGTATTTAGGGTTTAGTCACAACAAAAAAGCAGACTTTATATATATATATATATATATATATTATAGTTTAAATTATTTAATTTCTTATATATATATATATTGAAATTATATAGTTTAAAATATTTTAGAGATAATAGATAAGCTTTATATATATTAAAATTAAAAAAATTGGTAACCCATGCATCTATAGAGAAATAAAATTATTTAGTAAATTTAAAATGTTATTTAAATTTCCTGAAATATTAAAAGAATATATATTATTTAAAATTTATCTAAAAAATTAAGGGTTTAGTTGTTTGTATATGCTGACTAGGGTTTCGAGTTTAGCATTTTAAGATTTAGTGTACTTTAGAGTTTATGGTTTACGGTTAGTCTTAGGATTAGGGTTATGGCTAGAGTTTATGAGTTTATGGGTTTGTGGGTGTATGGGTTTAGTGGTTTGTATGTGCTGACTAGGGTTTCGAGTTCGGCATTTCAAGATTTAGTGTACTTTAAAGTTTATGGTTTACGGTTAGTCTTAGGATTAGGTTATGGCTAGAGTTTATGAGTTTATGGGTTTGTGGGTGTATGGTTGAAGGTTCACGGATTTAGGGTTTAGGGTTTATCAAATGAAGACAGAATATCAAATTTGATTTAATCAATAAAAAATTATAAAATATATCCTACAAAATGGTGAGATTGCATTTTTACTTACAAATTAATTTCAAATTTCTAACAAAATCGATTGTGCATCTGTTTATCCTTAAACCCTAAACTTTAAACTTTAAACGGTAATAATTTAGGGTTTTAAGATTTAGGTATGAGAAATTAAATTATAAACTGCATGATTAAACATATTGTTAGAAACAAAATAAAATGAATTTAAAGGAATCTAATTAAACATATTGTTTATGATTTAAGGTTTAAGGGTTAGTGGTTATGGATTGAGGATTAAGGGATATGGATTTAGGTTTTATGGGTTAAAAGATAGAAGTTAGGGTCTAGAAGTTAACGAGACAGGGGTTAGGGTTTAGGGTAATTAGTGTGAAAATATATGTTAACAATTAGAAATACTATTATTAAAATAAATTTAAAGTTTTGGGGTATATGACTGATTTGTTTTAATTTATATATTAAATAATTTCAAATTTTAAATAATTTTCAAGATTTCAAATTTTATCTAATTATTTTAAATATTATTTAAATTTTAAAAAATATTTATTTAAATAAAAAATTAAAATACTATTATTTAAAATAATTTTAAAGTTTTTTAAGTATATAACTAATTATTTTTAATTTATATTTTTTAATTTATATATTAAATAATTTTAATTTTTATGTTTTAAAGTTTTATTATTTTTTTAGTGGCGTTTTAAGTGAAACGCCGTTAGAGATATCCCTTTTAGCGGCGTTTTGATTAAAAACGCCGCAAATGTTAAATAATTTTTGCGCAAAACTCGTTTTGCTCTCTTGTTTTTTACCCACACGATAACACTTACATTTTCCCCAATTTCGTTCTCCCTAGTTCATTTCCCCTTTTCCCTACTCCTAAATCCCTAAAGTATTACTCCATTATCAGATCCCCTCAAGTCTTTCTCCTTCATCATCGTCTAGTTTTCTTCTTCTTTTTCTTTGTGTGTTCTTCTTTTTTGGGGGTAAAACAGCCATTGAATTGAAGCTCAGTGGACTCTTTTTATCCACACCCTTCTTATAAACTTTCTTATAAACTTAGGAATTTGTTGGATTTTCGGCTCTTTCTTTAGAGATTAATAGTGTTGCGATCAGAAGCAGATCCATGGCCTTTGAGCAATATTATGCTCAGGAATGGAAGTAGATCCATGGCCTTTGAAAATTTCATCTTTAACAATGGATTTGGACCCGAAGATGTTTTCAAGGACGAAGAAGACGACCCGTATAAAGAATTCTTCCGTGTTTCCTCTTATTCTCTTTATTTTCTTCTATATTCTTCTCCATGGTTAAGAAACGCGAGATGTAATTATGTTGTTTTTGTCCAATATTTGCAGCAAAGTGAGAGTTCCAAAGAGTATGTTGTTTACTTGGTCGATGCTTCTCCGAAAATGTTCAACACATGTCCTGGTGTAAGTTTTTATGTATAATCAAAACAGATAAAGAATACCCATTTCCTTTTCTTTACAGTTTTTTTAGTAATTGGTTTTCTTTTTTCTTTCATGGATTAATACCGTAATTAAGCTTTTCCGTGATGGATATGTTTTTTGATTAACTTGTTTTTCTTCTTCTTCTTTTTCTATTTGAAATGTACTGACTAGCTGTTGATTTTTTATTTTTATTTTTTATTTTTCCGTATGTTTATCAGTTACATGTATCTCATTTAAGCTCTAGAAATTTACAGGGCTTTGACTTTGCTTATTTATTTTGCTTTAGCTATTAAAAGAATGATATTTGATAAACGATAGGATAAAATCGAAGAGAAAGCTAGGGTTTCTACCGATGAAGCTATTGGTTTTATGGATTTGAAGTGCGTGATATGGTTTTAGAGACTAATTGATCTAGTTTTTTACCCTTAATATCTTAAATACCAGAAAACAATTTCTATACCACCTAAGGAGCATCTCGGGAACATGGCAGTCTCAAATGGGAGGTACATCATTGTCACCAGCTTAAACAATTGGAATTATATTGTTGTTACAAACTTGCAAGTCTATGTGCCTTCTCTTAATTTTATGGTCATCTGAATTGAGTTGATGTAGGTTAATGGAAGGAAGCTCTTCCATTCAAGTCAAGTCAAGATGGGGATGAGCGACCTCTAGTTAGGCTCAGTCTAGATGAGACATCATCCGCCCGGAGAATCTGCAAACGAAGTTGGAGTTGTGGAGGCTAGCGCACCATCAAGTCCCGGACAACAAGGAATAGGCAATCTCCCATCGAACATTGGAAATGAATTCCCTTCCGACGAGGTTTAATCCTTTCATAAATTGTACAGATGCCAAATGAGAATTTAAATATATGTTCTATTCTATTTATTTGCTCATGACTTTCTCCTCTAACTAATACCTTTCGCCTATGTTCTTTACTAAAGAAAATTCGGCTTTGTGCTTTGTATTATATGATAGTGGGTGGTATTTCTTCATGGAACATGATGAGGCGGTCATGCTTGAGGTCGCAATGTTTGGTGGAATCCACGAGAATGGGTATCGTTTTGCCTATGCACCTCATCACTTCATTCGACCGAGGGCTCTAATCCTGGCGCACCCTCGTCCTCCTCACCCTCTTTGGAAGCTCAACGCGATACGGAACAACAAGTTAGTTTTTCTTTCCTTTGTCCTTTTGATTTGTGCTCGATCGAAAGTTATATACTTCTTTGGGCCGTAGTAATGGTCTAATAGTTGCTTGCATACACGATGCATTCAGACGATGAATATAATGCATCATTGCAAGTGACAGAGAAAAAGAGTTGAAGGCAATTCAAGAAGTCAAGCTTGCTGTTTAGAGGAGGAAGCGACTAGAAAAGTCGCTCTTGAAGAAGAAAAATGGAAAGAGCAAGAGTCCCGCAGAAAATGGAGGAGGAACAGTAATTAATTATGCTCGATCATTGGTAAATCACTCAATCCATTTATTATGGAAAATGAAAATTTCATCTCATATCTTGTTTCTCGAGATAATGTGTGAGATTCTATCAAGAATTTTATTAACTACATGTTTGCTTTTAACTTTATATGGGATGATTTAGATTTTACCAAGAATTTGTCCGGAAGGAAAAGAACTTGTAAAACCTTGAAGTACTTGTCGACTTTACTTCAACAAGTTATCTTGTGGATGTCTTATTGATGATATAATTTGCATTTTATTTTAGGATAATTTACATTTCTCTACTAGAATAAATAAGTATTCATCTGCTTGTTGCTTTTCTCTGCAATTGATCGATTTTGGTGCTTTGCGATCTCTATGACTTCATAGATATCGGTAGAGGAGTCAAGCCAATTAGCGGCATTTGATATGAAGAAAATATTTTAATTTTTTTCATGACCAAATTAAAGCGTTTAAAAAAAAAGCCGCTAAATGCAAAATTTTTATTTTTAAATTTTTTCATATGAAGAAAAATATTTTAATTTTTTATTTTCATGACCAAATTATCGGCGCTTGTAAAAAAAGCGCTAAAAAGTCATGACCTTTAGCGGCGTTTTGGGAAAAGCGCGCTAAAGGTCATGACCTTTACCGCGTTTGTGGGAAAGCGCGCTAAAGGTCATGCCTTTAGCGGCGTTTGAAAAAGCGCTAAAGGTCATGACCTTTAGCGGCGTTTGTTGTAAAAGCGCCGCTAAAAGTCATTATCTTTAGCGGCCTTTTTTCACATAAACGCTAAATTTTGTTGCTTTGTTTTAGCGACGCTTTTTGTGGTGCTTTTAAAAGTGCCGCAAATACTATTAGTGGCGCTTATAAACGCCGCTAAAAGCCTAAAAAAACACCGCTAAAAGTCTGTTTTGGTGTAGTGTCTGAATTTCAGAGTCAATAAGAATCAAATATAGGGTTTCTATATATGGATCTGGGATTGTGCTTTGTGCTTCATGACCGACACTTCATGCTTAAAAACGGCACCAAATTTTCTTCCAACTCACTCATCACTGCATATGAAGCGGCCAAAATTGGGTAAAAATTCAATAAATAAAAAATATCCGAGAGAGGAGAATCAAACTCGGCTTTCAAGGACTAATTCTCAAGCTCTTTACCATCAAACCAATAATCCATTCTTGTTATAATTTCAAAACATTATCAATTAGAAATTCGGAACGTGACAAGCTTGATTTAGCTAGCCCTTGTATCAATTTGTAAAATTGTTAAAGTTTTAGAAAGTTATCATTGTTGTCTTCTTGAATAATTAGGTGTGAAATTGATAGAAATTAAGCTTAGTTTCAGAAAAGGACTAAATTTATAAATTTTAATTGATTGTTTCGTGCATTAGGGACCAAATTGAATAAAATTTAAAATTGCTATAAAATTTCGATGGAAATAAGAAATAAAAGGTCACTAATGAAAATATATGAAACCAAATTTTAATCCGAAGGTCTAGATCAAAAGTTATTCTCGTTCCAAGTTTAGGAACTAAATTGAATAAATTGCAAAATATGTGTAACTTTGTAATTGAATGTGATTTGATATGAAATTTGGTATTGTGTATAGTTGGATTATTATTCGTAGCTAAAGACGATGCAAGGCCATCGAGAGGGGAAGGAAAGGCGAGAGTCAACGACGAATAACTAGAGTCTTCGATTTGTATTTCTATGGTTCGAATCATTATAATTGTTGCATATTTATATTGTTTTTCATAGTATGATATTGAGGTGATTTGAAAATGATTATTTGAATTGAATTTTTATGATTGAGATTGGTTATCGAAATAGAGGACTAAACTGAATAGAATTGAAAATAATGTAACTTGATGAAAATATGAAATTGGCCTTGAATTGGGTTAAATCATGTTATGTTATGTAATGAAATGATGAATTGGTTGGTGAATTGAAAATGATGAAATGTAAATTGAGTTATATGATGAATTGGATACTTAGTTACCCTAATAACTGTTTGGGCAAAATTAGATATAGTTGGCATGCCATAGGATAAATTGAGTACGGGTTACTTCAGCTATATGTCGATGAGCACTAGGTGCATTTTCCCGCGGACATTTCGATGAGTGCAACGTACAACTTTATTTCGATTATACCAATGAGCATTAGACGCTATCTATTTACTTCGGACGTTTTGACGAGGTATTAGGTGCCAAATTGGTGTGTTGGTTGGAATCTGTATATCCGTTCGACTCCGAGTCATGTTAATAGAGAATATAAATTGCAAATTAGTTAATTGATATTTGAAAATGAATTCAACATTATGAAATTAAATTACGTATACGTATGTACGATATATAATTATTGTGAACGTTAAATTCATTGAGAAAATATATTAAATTAGTTGTTAATTGAGATAATAGGTTAAATACATTGGTAAGACCCAAATCGTGGGAAGTGGTGGAGTTGGGACAATTAATATATCATTTTTATAATACTTAATTTTTATTTATTTTTACTACACCCTAACGAGAGTGTACTTTATCCTTTGAACTTGGTTATAGAATCCTGACCTTTCACTAAAAATATATCAAATAGTTCTCCTAAATATAATGGTAAATTAGAAATTTATGATCTATTCGGTTTTTAAAATATTTTATTTTTATTTTTTGTAAATTAGAAAACAAATAAAATTTATTTACAATAATAGAAAAATGAAAGCTTATGTACTACCTATTTTCCTATAATAGAAACACTAGAAATAAAATAAAAAATTCTTACGTTTATGTGGACTTAATTCAAGGTAATAAATTTGATATTTAAAACTTCTCCAAAATAAATAAATAAAGAGAATATTTTAATTTTTATATAAGTTTGAGTTCAGGAAAATTGATTTAAAATGATTGGTTTGTTTATATATAAAATGTTTTACGGAAAATATTTTTACATTTTCCTGTGTTTGTTTAACAGAAAACAACTTGGTCAACGGAAAATGAATTACAGGTCAACGTAAAATAAACCATTTTTCCTGTAAAATGGCTCACCATTTTAAGAATCGTAGGCCATTTTTTGAAAAAGAGCTCATCTATAGGTAATTTTATTTTTATATAAAAATTAACTTAAATTAAGCTTAATATTATTATATTGATAATAAATTTTATTTTTATTTTAAAAATATTAATATATTAATATAAAATATTATTTTTTAATATTATTAAACATACATATTTAATTATTTATATTTAGTAATATAATAAATTATTAATATAAATTAATATAATTTATTATTTTAATAAATTATTTAATATTTTAATAATAAATTTTAAATAATATTCTTCACATATTATTGAAAATATTAAATATCACTATTTTGATAATAAATATTTATTACAATTATATATATTAATAATAAATGTCTTGTAGTATAAAGCTTAAAATATGTCATAAGTAGAGGTGAGCATGGGCTGGGCCAAGCTTAGCTAAAAATTTAGGCCCGTTTGCTAGGTTTGGGACCAGCCCAGCCCGAAAAATGAGCTTAAAATTTTGTCCAAGCCCGACCCGGATAAAAACGCTAAAACCCGAGCCCGACCCGGCCCACCCATATTAATTTTATATAATTTTAAAAATATATAATACATCAAAATACTAAAACATCAAAATAAATATTTCCCAACAAATTGAAAATAAATTTTAAAAATATGTATACTTAAATAACACTAAGATAGATGCAACTTAACAAGCAAATGTCTCTAAAATAATAACAAAATTAACAAATGTCTTTAAAATAATAACAAAATTAACAATAAAATAAGTTTTATACAATATCCAAACAATAACAATAAAATAGTAACAATGTAATAATAAAATGGTAGCAAAATATGGAGCAAACAACAAGAAAATAATATTAAAAAAATCAAAAAAATTTGTCTTTTAGTGGATTCGACCAGGCCGGGCTGGGGTCGGGCCAAAAATGTCTTACCTGAGGCCCGACTAATTTTTTAAACGGGCCTTATTTGTTTGTCCAAGCCTATTTTTCAGGCCTATATTTTTGCCCAAACCCTCCCACATTTCAGGGGGCCTTCAGGGGGGTAGTGGCCCGACCCATGATCAGGTCTAGTCATAAGTCTATGTACTCTTCACAAATTTGTAATTTAGTCTTTGTACTTTTATTTTTAAGAATTTAGTCCCTCTACTCTTCAGATTTTCAAATCAAGTCCAATTGTTGACATTATTTTTTTTTCAATTTTGTTAATGTCACATTTTTAAATAAAAATTACCCACATAGTAGTCATTGTAACACCCCTTACCCGAGGCCGTTGCCGGAGTCGAGCATGAGGCATTACTAGACTTAACTACTAATTCGAGGCATAAAAATTGAAATTGTCCATCTGCATCATGTTGACTAAATTGACTATAACTCGAGTTACAAAACTCGAAATTTAGATCCGTAAATTTTCCTTGAAACTAGACTCATATATCTTAATACTATAATTTTTCCAGAATTTTTCATTTGGCCAAATAATACAGTTTAATCATTAAATTTTCCTTTGTTTCACTGTTCGATGGTTCTGACCTATTCTTACAAAAACTCAATTATCTCATTGTAAAGAATTCAAATAATGTTCTCGTTTATTTCAATCAAAAATAGACTCATTAAGGATTCTAAGAATATAAACTATGCTCCATAATTATTTTTGTACAATTTTTAATAATTTTTCCAAGACAGAACAGTGAATCACAAAGTCATTCAGAACCAGTCTCACTAAACTTTAAATATCTCATAATATGAATTTCCTTTGCCTATTATGTTTCTTTCATATATAAATAGGCACAATAAGCTTTAATTATATATCTTATTCACTTTCTAATTCCATTTCTCCTATTTTTGGTGATTTTTTAAAATCACGTCACTGCTACTAATCAAAACTGTTCACTGCAAAATATAGTTAACTATTCACTACACCAAAACAGACTTTTAGCGGCGCTTTTAGTGGCGTTTTAACAAAAAACGCCGCAAATATTATCATTTAGCGGAGTTTCAAAGAAAACGCCGCAAAAAGTTGAGAAATAGCGGCGTTTTTTACAAATGCCGCTAAAGGATATATAGCGTTTTTTCCAAAACGCAGCTTAAAGACGAGCATTAGCGGCGCTTTTCTAAAACGCAGCTAAAGGCCGGAGCATTAGCGGCACTTCTGAAAAAATGCCGCTAAAGACCGGAGCATTAGCGGCGCTTTTCAAAAAACGCTGCTAAAGGCAGGAGAATTAGCGGCACTTTTATAAAAACGCCGCTAAAGACCGGAGAATTAGCGGCGCTTGTTGAAAAATGCCGCTAAAGACCGGAGCATTAGCGGCGCTTTTGAAAAAACGCCACTAAAGACTGGAGCATTAGCTGCGCTTTTCAAAAAACGCCGCTAAAGGCCAGAGAATTAGTGGCGCTTTTAGAAAAACGCCGCTAAAGACCGGAGAATTAGCGGCGCTTTTTGAAAAACGCCGCTAAAGGTCTAAGTATTAGCGGCACTTTTTCACAAACGCTGCTAAGAGTTTTCTATATTTTTCTCTTATTCTTGCTTTGAATTATATTTTATTTTGATACATTCACTTATAAGCAATGAGAAATTTTCAATTTAGTTACTTAATTATGAAAAGTTACATTTTCATTTAAGTTATAAATTAAGCTATTAAAATTGATTTAGGGTTTAATGTTTAGTATGTTAATTTCATAGTTTAGGGTTTGTTTTTTGGGGTATGGGTTTATTGTATAGTATTCAATATCTTAGTGTTTACCGGTATTAAGGTTTAAGTGTTAGTGGTTAGGGGTTTAGGTTTAAGGTTAGGGGTTTAAGGGGAAATGATGAATGGGTCAGGGTTTATGGTTTATGGTTTATAAGTTTAGGGTTAAGGGTTTGGAAGGAAATTGTTATTGTGTTAGGTTTTTGAGTTTAGGGTTTATGGTTTAAATTTATGATTTTAGGGTTTAATTAGGGTTTAGGTGTTTGCTATATGACCCAAAACCCCAAAACCTAAATCACTCATGAGGATTTATGGTTAATGTGTTAGCTATTAAAATATATGTTTTGTATTATACTAACATTGGCCACATGAATTCCCAAAAGTTGGTCACGGATTATGGTTTAAGGTTTGCGCTTTAGAGTTTAGGGTTCGAGTTTTATGGTGATCTAATATTTAAGGTTTGGGTGTAACACCCCTTAACTCGAGTCCGTCGTCGGATTAGGGTTACGAGGCATTACTCATCTAACCACAAGTCAATACACTAATAAGAATATTATTACATTAATTTATTCATGATATCACAATGAAACCGAAACTTTCATTTTCAATACTAAATTGTTAACAAGCCTACCACAAATAATACCATTAACAACATGTTCCAAACTAATTTCAATTATATAGCAAAACACTATTAATTGGGTCAATTTGAATATTCTAGCCGAGTAAGTATGTTTTTCCATATTCAACTTATGCCAATCAAATATCTATATTTTCTTGGTCACATGCGCACCCTAACTATATGTTCACAACAATAATTTAACCCCTTTAAACCTCATCTCCGAATACATATAAGCATCCAATGGAAAATATAACCTCCAACTAAATCTATGCTATGGCCGAATATTTGCAAGAGAGTATACTTCAATGTGATCATTTATATATCATATTCAATAATCACA
The DNA here is from genome assembly GCA_025506655.1 of Gossypium rotundifolium. Taxonomy (NCBI): domain Eukaryota; kingdom Viridiplantae; phylum Streptophyta; class Magnoliopsida; order Malvales; family Malvaceae; genus Gossypium; species Gossypium rotundifolium. The sequence goes on from CP106728.1 coordinate 151,746,650, forward strand.
TAGAAAGAGTTTGACCTAATCCTCCCATGACTTGTCTCGTAAGTTCATACAAAAATAAGCAAAAGTATCTCCATCAACCAAAATGCACTATCTACCTTAATCAAACCAATTTCATATACTCAAATATCACACATAACATAATATGAAATGAACTTTCAAGTTAACCTTATAATATAACCGAACATACCCCAAATAATAACACCATAATCAAGCATGACTAAACCATACTCAAGCATAGAAATATAGCCATTTTCGCATGGCATTTGTATGTACATTTGCAAAATAACATGTAGACTTGTTCTAGGAAAAAGCTAGCTTATACATGCCATAATATTAAGTTCATTTACAAAAGAGTACGAAAAGTTGATAGTGTGCTTGACTTCGAGAGGATTCCGAGTTTAAGCTGCGACCTCAAAATCTAAAACACCAAGAAATAAACACTCCAAATAAGCTTAGATAGCTCAGTAAGTTAAAGCAAGAAGATAAAGTGCACAAATATGCATTATATCATTGCTTTAGTTTTCAAACTAACTATAGAATAATTCAATCTATCAACATGTAGCCAAAACTAACATTCATCAATCCCATATTCATCCAATCACAAATCAAAATCAAGTAACCATATAGTCACATGTTTCATAGCCAATTTAAATTAGCTTACTTAAATTTGCAGAAGATGATGAACCATTCACCAAACATACCGGCGCCTTTATTTACTTTTAATAATTTCCTCTATTCTTACCTTTTACCGATCTTGCACACACATGATTCAATAATTAATTTTTCGCACACGGTGCCTTTTCAACCGATATCGCATTACACAAGGTTTCGGTATTAATTTTCCGCACACATTGCCTTTCAACCGATATCGCATACACAAGGTTTCGGTGCTTAATTTTCCGCACACATAGTGCCTTTCAACCGATATCGCATACACAAAGGTTTCAGATTTAATTTTCCGCACACACATTGGTTTCGGTGATTATATTTCCGCACACACAGTGCCCAACCAATAGATCTCCTCGATATAAATCATGAATACGGTCAAATATTTATTCACATACTTTAAGTTTACAATTATCACCTTTGCTCAAATACTTACTACTACCTTGGGCATACTTGTTAAACATACAACATATATCCTCCACCTTTAAATAATCATTTCTAATCTCATTCTTGTATACATCCATCTTATATTACATACATACATATTAATTCCATTCAATAACCATTTCAAGCTTGCTTAAACATCTATCAAGCCATACATTCTGCCATTTCAAGCATATTCCATAAATACATTCGCCCTCATGATATAAACAAATTAAATCATTAATAAATATATATGTGTATGATATAGAGTAAAATACGACCCAACTCAATTGCTTAAACTTACTTTGATAGTTGAAAGGTAAGGATGTCCCGGCTACTCGTCTAGCTTAGCTTTTCCCCGATCCTTTTCCAATTCTTTCTTTCCTTGCTCTAAACAAAATTCGAAGAAGTCTATTCAAAAGAATTTCATTCATCTCAATTTGAACCTAACATAGTATTATTCTTTTAAATTGGTCATTCATAGTTTCATAATATTTAAAATTTAATACTAATTCTTTTCATTTATTCGAACATATATAAAAAAAATTCATACACATTTAGCTAATGCCGAATACCCCTCAAGATGTATTTATTCCCTTTATACATTAAAATAACTCATACTATAAAAATTTTCCAATTCACCGATTTACCCCTCTCATTTCGGTTTTCTCACAATTTAGTCCCCTAACATAAAACACAAAAACTACATGAAATTTGTACAAGCACCTTAAGAACCGAATTTTCTCCACTCCTATTCTATTCTAGTCTATATGAGCCATTTATTTTGCATTTATACCCTCAACTAATTAGTTTTGAAATTCAAGTTTTCATTTCTCCCTCTTGTCCAATTTCCTACTCAATAATGTTTATTCCTAGCTCATACTAAAAGAAATATCCTATCAACCATGTTTAAAAATCAATGCACTCATCCATGGCCGAACCTAATATAAGCTTCAAACTCCAAAATTTTCAATTGTACTTTGAAATATACATGACAACTCACAACCGTGCAAAAAAATTAACAAAAATAAAGCTTAATTTCTTACCTTAATAGGACATGCAAGAACCGGCCATGGAGCTCAAATTTTCTACCCTTTTTCTCTTTGTTTTCGTGGAGAAGATGAAGTAAGTGGGGAGAAAAATGTTGGTTTTTCTTATTTTTATTTCCTTAACCAAAAACAATATTTTAATAATGTCACCCCACTAACTAATAATAATAAAGTATAATATATTTTTAATCTATACTTTATTCACTACTCATGCTAGATGCCGTCCACTAGTATGTTACTTAGTCAATTTGACATGCAAGTCCCCTTCATGAAGAATTAATTCAATTACATCCCTTACTCTAAAATATAATCTATTTTTGCCATTTCACAATCTAATCCCTTGATTAAAAATTAAGCATCAAATAAACAATTTAATTCACCCCATTAAAACACATAATTTATAAGCGTTATTATTATTATTTTTTTATACTTTAATCCGGATTTTCCTGGTTCCGAAACCACTGTTCCGGTTGGGGTCGTATTTGGGCTGTTACAACTCTTCCCCCTAAAGAAATTTTCATCCTCGAAAATATTACCGGCAAATAGGTGAGGATAACGTTCTTTCATTGATTCTTCGGTTTCCCAAGTTGCCTTTTCTATCCCGTGTTTATGCCACATCACTTTGACCAACGATATCTTCTTGTTTCGTAATTCTTTTACTTCACGATCTAAAATACGAATCGATTCTTCCTCATAAGTCAGATCAGGCTGAATTTCAATCTCGGTTGGACTAATTATGTAACATCCTGAATAGGGCCTATGCATTTCCAGTTTAATTGTATGAAATGACAAGTTTCAAGTACTATGAATAAATTTTTGATACTTTTGGAAATCTAGAAATGCATGAAAATGGAAAGGAAAATGGAAATGAAAATGAAGATAGAAATGAAAATGGAAATGGAAATGGAAATGAACACTTTTGGAAACTTAGACATTTTGAAAACTGAACATTTTTGAAATGATCCAAAAATGGAAACTTGAACATTTTAGGAAACTTGGATATGTAAGAAAATGGCAAGTTACTGAGCCGATCGAAAATTTTAGGAAACTTAGAAATGATGCCGAAATGTCAAATTTTAAAGTTCAAAATAGGAAATAAGGGCTAAAGGGCCTTAAAAGAAAAAGTTGGAGAAGTTTGACATACAATCCGGCTTGGAAAAGTGGTCCAAGGTATCACTTAGGGCCTATGGAAATGGCGCCATGAGCAAGAACTGGGCACTGGTTCGAGTCACTTGGGAAGCAAGTAAATAAGTTTAATTTTGCTTCCGTATAATGAGGTGGACGGCATGGGTTTCTAGAAAAGGAAGAGTTTTATTTGCATAAATATGGGAATAATAAGAGATAAATAAAGAGTTTTATTCACATAAATATGTGAATAATAAGAGATAAATAAGGAGTTTTATTCACATAAATATGTGAATAATAAGAGATAAATAAAGGAGTTTTATTCACATAAATATGTGAATAATAAGAGATAAATAAAGGAGTTTTATTCACATAAATATGTGACTAATAAGAGATAAATAATGAGTTTTATTCACATAAATATGTGAATAATAAGAGATAAATAAAGGATTATTTTCTAAGGAGATAATTGAGGAGATAAGGGATGGATTAAAGGCTTTTATCTTTTAAATAAAAGAGATAATATTATCAAAAGAGGAGTGGTGGACAAGTAAGGGACTCCTAGGTCGATAACTTTGGCTATAAAAGGAGGGCCGGAGGGCTACTCATTCACTTTTGCTCCTCTTCCTCTCTCTCAATTTTCCTAGCTCTCTCCCCTCTCTCGCCGAATTTTTCTTTAAGAAAATCCATCTTTTCTTCTTCTATTTTCTTCTCTGCTTTCTTGTCAAAGCCGAATCTTTGTTGATTCTAAGTAAAGGAGCAATCAACTACAACATCAAAAGGGTTTCTTCAACTGTCGAATACAAGGATCAAGGATCTAAGGTAAGATAAATTTATTTGATTAAAGGTTATGATGTATATGTTAGATTAGATCTAACATGAAGATTTCACAGACATATAAGGCAAGGAATCCTTTTCGATTTGGAATTTGTAAGTGGCTAGCCGATTTAAGGAAGGAATACTATCAATTTTCGGCATTTGATTTACACTCTTTTAATTCAACAAGGTAAGTAATACAAATCCTACTTGGATTTGGTTTTAAGCCAAATAGGTTGTTAATATATTTTAATGGTTGGTAGAATATAGGAGTAAAAATCTAGATCGGTAGATCGTTCTTCTGGATTTTAAGGAATCTATTAAGCAAATCGGTGTACCTTACTAACCTTCGATATTTCATATGGCTATTATTTTAATATATGAATATGTATAAGAATGTGAATGTGGCTAAGTACCACAAATGTGGTAAAAGTACCTGTGCACGTTTCCTACTTCGATAGGATTACTTAATATGATATATATATATATTTTGAATATGTAATATGAATGAGAAATAAGATATGTATAAATATTTGGGGCATATGGGATATTTGTGAAAAGGGAAGAGTAGGTGTTGACTTCGGTCTCACCAACGAAGGTGTTGACTTCGGTCTCACCAACGAAATATGTTGACTACGGTCACATTGCGGAATTTTGGTAACTTCGGTTACAATATTTGAATATAGTGTCTAATGACACAACGTATATGGGCGATGAGCACGTCGACTGCAGCGACTGCCTTCGATGGTGTGTAGCGGATGGAGGGTTGACTTAGTAGTCCCACTGTGGACCGGCAGTCACGGTGGTGTGTAGCGGATGGATCTTTAGGCTTGGGTTGGGTTGCATCATCATTTATCTTTATCTGAATATGAATTTGATATGAACATGTATGCCCGATTTGTTGAATGTTAGTACTGTGCACATTGAGTCTGTTGACTCACCCCGTTGTGGGAACTATTTTCGTGATGAACAAGGATTTGAACGGACTAGTGACCTTGAGGTGGCCATGCATCAATTTGAAGATTTTATTTATTTTGGACTTTATTTCTTTTTAGTACATTTAATTTTATTATTGGGTTTTACTTGATGTAATAAGGCCATAAGGCCCAAGTTGGATTTCTTTATTTCTTTTTACTTTTAATTATTATGTTTACTTAATTTTTATTAAGTAAAGATCAAGCAAATACATTTTAAAATAAAACCTAAATGTTTTGTCACTTTAAATAAATGGATTTTAATGTTAGATAAATTGGTTTTCAAAGACAAGCCCAACCCAAACCAATCTTTTTTCAAAATCACACAAGTTTTTCTCTAAGTAACAAAAGAATTTTGAAACCGGTTTACTTGAGAAACATACCAGATCCGGTTCAGGGCTCGTGGTAGGGTTTGGGGTGTTTCAAATTACATGAGAAGGGTCGATCTATAGCGTCAAGCATCGACACATGAAAAACATTATGAATCTTGTCTAACTCAGACCAGTAACCTCAATCAGACGCAACCGCCCGACACGCTCGATAACTTCATAGGCCCAATAAACCCTGACTCGCTTTTCCTTACGACCAAATCGAGTATCTTCTTCCATGGCGATACTTTCAAGAATACTCGATCTCCAATCTGAAATTCAATGTCCTTACGCTTCAAATCTGTGTAAGACTTTTGACGATCCGATGCCGCTTTCAAGCTATCACGAATTACCGCCACTTTCTGTTCACTTTCCTTAATCAAATCAACCCCGTGCATCTTGTTTTCTCCAAGTTCACCAAAGACAAGGGTGTACGACATTTACGAATCGCATAACGCTCGTAGGGTGCCATTTTGATACTAGATTGAAAGCTATTATTATCGCAAATTCAATCAAAGGCAAGTATCGCTCCCACGCACCTTCAAACTCAAGAATGCAACATCTCAACATATCCTCAAGTACTTGATAACTCGCTCAGACCGACCGTCCGATCGAGGGTGGAAAGTCAGTACTAAAATGTAACTTGGTACCTAGAGCATCTTGCGCTTTCTTCCAAAACCGCGATGTGAATCTCTGGATCCCTATCCAAAACAATAGAGATAGGTACTGTAACCGCACAATCTGCGATACATACAATTCAACCAACTTATCAAGTGAGAAATCCATACGCATTCTAATAAAATGAGCTGATTTCGTCAATCTATCAACAATAGCCCAGATTGCATCTTTCTTACTCGGCGTCAATGGTAATCCTGACATAAAGTCCATAGTGATTCGCTCCCACTTCCATTCAGGTATCATATTCGGTTGAAAAAGTCTCGACTTGCACTGATGTTCAGCTTTAACTTGTTGACACACTAAACATTTTGACACAAAATCGGAGATGTCTCGCTTCATGCCATGCCACCAATAATGCTGTTTCAGATCGTTATACATCTTCGTACTACCCGGATGAATCGACCATCTATTACTATGTACTTCATTACAAATCTTTCTAATTAACTCAGGGTTCTTCGGTACACAAATCCGATTCTTGAACCGTAAACATCCTTCAACATCTAATTGAAAATCTGAATCCGCACTCGAACCACAATGATCCCTTTTTGTTTTTAAAACATCATCAACTTCTTGAGCCTCTCGAACCTGCTGCTCAAACATTGGTCTCATCTTCAACTCAGCAATGATCGCACCATCCTCGACATTAGCCATGTCCGCATTCATTGCTCTTAAAGTAAATAGTAATTTTCGCTAAGCGCATCAAGAACCACGTTAGCCTTTCCGGTGATAATCAATTATAAGCTCATAATTTTTAATAATTCCAACCATCGTCACGCCTCGATTCAGTCCTTTGAGTCATTAAGTACTTTAGACTTTTATGATCCAAGTAGATGTGGCATTTCTCATCAGAAAGATAGTGACGCCATATTTTCAAAGCAAAACTATAGCAATGCATTTCAAGATCATGAGTTGGGTAATTCCTTTCGTGCGGTTTCAACCGCCAAGCATAGGCTACAACTTTACCCTCTTGCATCAAAACACAACCGAGTCCGCTCAATGAGGCATCGCTAAAATAATAAATTCCTTACCCAACTCGTTGCACAAGTACGGGCTTTCGTCAACAAAGTTTTCAATGATCAAACTCTTCGACACTTTTCTCGACCATTCAAATTTGACGCCCTTTTACAATAGTTTTGTCATCGGGTCGCTATCATAGAGAATCCTTTCACGAAGCGTCTATGATATCCCACAAGTCCTAGAAAGCTACAAACCTCCGTAACATTTCGTGGAGACTTCCAATAAAGTATAGTCAAAATTTTACTCGGGTCAACTCGAATACCTGATGCAGAAATGACGTGCCCCAAAAAGCTAACTTCATTCAACCAAAACTCACATTTGCTGAACTTCGCGTGTAATTGTTTTTCACGTAAAATCTGTAGCACTTTTCTCAAATGCTCAGCATGCTCGGTTTCGTCTCGGGAGTAGATTAGTATATCATCTATAAATACAACTACAAATCGATCTAAGCACGATCCAAGACTCGATTCATCGATCCATGAAAACCGCAGAGGCATTAGTGAGCCCAAATGGCATAATTAAAACTTATAATGACCATATCTCGTCCAAAAGCGCTCTTTGGTACATCTGCTTCCGAACTCAGAATGAATATCCCGACCTCAAATCAATTTTTGAGAACACTGCAGCCTTTAAGTTGATCGAATAAATCATCAATACGTGGCAACGGTATTTATTCTTTATGGTCACCTTATTAAGTCGCCGATAGTCAATGCACATTCTAAATGTTCCGTCTTTCTTTTCACAAATAAAACAGGCACACTGTGAAGAGAAACTCGGTTGGGCAAAACCTCTCGTCAAATTCTTGCAATCGCGCTTTTAACTGCTTTTAATCGTTGATGCCATTCTATACGGAGCTATCGAAATCGAGTTGTCCCGCACTAACTCAATCCCAAACTCTACTTCCCGAACAGTGGTAATCCCGCAATTCCTCCGAAATACATCCTGATACTCACACATAACTGGTACTGATTCAATCTTCTTTTCGGTCACTTTACTATCAATCACGTAAGCAAGGTAAGCTTCACAACCTTTTCTCAAATACTGCTAAGCCAATATCGAGGATATCACTGTCGATAGCCCATTCAAATCTGCAGACTCTAATCATATGATCTCGTTATTCTGACCTCTCAACTCAATAGTCTTTCGTCTACAATTCACTACCACATCATGAACAGTCAACCAATCCATACCGAGGATGATGTCGAATTCGTCGAAAGGCAATAACATCAGATCGGCCAAAAAACACATGTCTCGAATCATTAAAGGACAATTCTTGCACACTTTATCAATCAACACCCAACGAATCGAAAGGGTTTGAAACCCGAATTACAAACTCATGAGACTCAACGGTGAGTCTTCATCGATACTAATGTTTCACGACATACGAATGAGTTGAGCCGGATCAATCAAAGCAGCTTACATTAGTATCAAAGAGAGTGAAAATACCAGAATAACGTCGGAGATGAGGCCTCCTCTCTAGCACGGACGGCATAAGCTCTAGCCGTTACTCGAGTATCTCGCCGGATAATCGCATCTCAAGTTCCTCTCGCACCGCTCTTACCTCCCCACTACGAAATGGTCTACCTCTAGTCAGTAGTGTCGCTTTGCTCGGTCTCGTGCTCTAAGTAGTGCCCTTCTCAATAGTCTCTGGACAATCCCGGACGAAGTGATTTTGCGAACCACACTAGTAACAAGCGCAATTAAAAGATTTACCCCAGCACTCTTCGAAATGTCGCTCACCGTGATGCGACATTCGTGTTTGCTCGATCGAGCATTACCGACACTAGCCACTGATGTAGCTCGAGAACTCATTGGTGGCCGATCACGAATAGAAATCCCAGTATTGGGTTTGGGTCGACTATCATCGTTCTTAGTCTTCTTTGTTGCCATCTGTGTAAATCTACCCGCGGATCTCTTCCAAAATCCTTAGATTCGATTTCAGCTTTCCTTTTTCCTTTTTTGAGTTCTTCAGCTTTACAAGCTCTCTCCACAAGTACAACAAACTCGTTAATCTCAAGAATGCCAACCAGAGTTTTATGTCTTCATTCGCACCATCCTCGAATCTCCGCACATAACAAATTTCGTAAGATACACATTCGTGAGCGTGGCGACTAAGTCATACAAATTTGCGCCGTATTCGCATTACGGTCATACGGCCTTGCTTGAGCTCGAGAAATTCCTTACGCTTGAGTCTATGAAGCGTTGACTTATGTACTTTTTCGAACTCACCAAAGAAGTCCTGTAACTCTCTTTTGGGACAACAGATCACGAGAGTATTCCACCAAGAGTAAGCGTAATCTCGTAATAAAGATATGGCGCACTTCAAGCACTCATCAAAAGCGCAAGATAACTCATCAAAAACACAGACAGATTATCGAGCCAAAATTTAGCTCTTTCAAAGATCGCCGCCATCTTCTACTCTAAATTCTTGAGCTCGTGTTTTCTTATACGATCAATAGGAGGTTTAGATATCGTTTGGGATTGGCAACAGGAGGTACCATTGGTGTTACGGGGAACAATCGATTCGTGGATGGTTGAACAATTTGAGTGGTTCGTAAGTAATGGTGAACCAATCACTCATCATATTATGGAAGGCACGCTTTACCCTCTCGTCTGGGCCATCGCAGCAGTCGAGATTCTTCCGACGCAGCCCTTGCGTGGGAGCAGGCGCCACACTCTCGACATCATCAGCTACTGCTCACTCGGGATCCGGATCCATTACTATATATAAAGAAACAAAATACATTTCGCTGTCAGAAGTCATCACACTATCACATTGTAAATAATGGCATGTATAGCTAGACTTTCACACACTACGTTAGTCCGAGAACCGACTAAACCGTAGCTCTGATACCAATAAAATGTAACACCCCTTAACCCGAATCCGTCGTCGGATTAGGGTTACGAGGCATTACTCATCTAACCACAAGTCAATACACTAATAAGAATATTATTACATTAATTTATTCATGATATCACAATGAAACCGAAACTTTCATTTTCAATATTAAATTGTTAACAAGCCTACCACAAATAATACCATTAACAACATGTTCCAAACTAATTTCAATTAAATAGCAAAACACTATTAATTGGGTCAATTTGAATATTCTAGCCGAGTATGTATGTTTATCCATATTCAACTTATGCCAATCAAATATCTATATTTTCTTGGTCACATGCGCACCCTAACTATATGTTCACAACAATAATTTAACCCCTTTAAACCTCATGGCCAAATACATATATGCATCCAATGGAAAATATAACCTCCAACTAAATCTATGCTATGGCCGAATATTTGCAAGAGAGTATACTTCAATTTGATCATTTATATATCATATTCAATATACTTTAATTTGATCATTTATATATCATATTCAATAATCACATAGAAAGAGTTTGACCTAATCCTCCCATGACTTGTCTCGTAAGTTCATACAAAAATAAGCAAAAGTATCTCCATCAACCAAAATGCACTATCTACCTTAATCAAACCAATTTCATATACTCAAATATCACACATAACATAATATGAAATGAACTTTCAAGTTAACCTCATAATATAACCGAACATACCCCAAATAATAACACCATAATCAAGCATGACTAAACCATACTCAAGCATAGAAATATAGCCATTTTCGCATGGCATTTGTATGTACATTTGCAAAATACCATGTAGACTTGTTCTAGGAAAAAGCTTGCTTATACATGCCATAATATTAAGTTCATTTACAAAAGAGTACCAAAAGTTGATAGTGTGCTTGACTTCGAGAGGATTCCCGAGTTTAAGTCACGACCTCAAAATCTAAAACACCAAGAAATAAACACTCCAAATAAGCTTAGATAGCTCGATGAAGTTAAAGCAAGAAGATAAAGTACACAAATATGCATTATATCATTGCTTTAGTTTTCAAACTAACTATAGAATAATTCAATCTATCAACATGTAGCCAAAACTAACATTCATCAATACCATATTCATCCAATCACAAATCAAAAATCGAAGTAACCATATAGTCACATGTTTCATAGCCAATTTAAATTAGCTTACTTAAATTTGCAGTAAGATGATGAACCATTCATCAAACATACCTGACGTCTTTATTTACTTTTAATAATTTCCTCTATTCTTACCTTTTACCGATCTTGCACACACAGTATTCAATGATTAATTTTTCGCACACACAGTGCCTTTCAACCGATATCACACACATAGTGCTCGGTACTTAATTTTCCACACACACAGTGCCTTTCAACCGATATCGCACACACAGTGCTCGGTACTTAATTTTTCGCACACATAGTGCCTTTCAACCGATATCGCACACACAGTGCTCGGTACTTAATTTTTCGCACACACAGTGCTCGATGATTATATTTTCGCACACACAGTGCCCAACCAACAGATCTCCTTGATATAAATCATGAATACGGTCAAATATTTATTCACATACTTTAAGTTTACAATTATCACCTTTGCTCAAATACTTACTACTACCTTGGGCATACTTGTTAAACATACAACATATATCCTCCACCTTTAAATAATCATTTCTAATTTCATTCTTGTATACATCCATCTTATATTACATACATACATATTAATTCCATTCAATAACCATTTCAAGCTTGCTTAAACATCTATCAAGCCATACATTCGGCCATTTCAAGCATATTCCATAAATACATTCGGCCTCATGATATAAACAAATTAAATCATTAATAAATATATATGTGTATGATATAGAGTAAAATACGACCCAACTCAATTGCTTAAACTTACTTTGATAGTTGAAAGGTAAGGATGCCCTGGCTACTCGTCTAGCTTAGCTTTTCCCCGATCCTTTTCCAATTCTTTCTTTCCTTGCTCTAAACAAAATTCGAAGAAGTCTATTCAAAAGAATTTCATTCATCTCAATTCGAACCTAACATAGTATTATTCTTTTAAATTGGTCATTCATAGTTTCATAATATTTAAAATTTAATACTAATTCTTTTCATTTATTCAACATATATAAAAAAATTCATACACATTTAGCTAATGCCAATACCCCTCAAGATGTATTTATTCCTTTATACATTAAAATAACTCATACTATAAAAATTTTCCAATTCACCGATTTACCCCTCTCATTTCAGTTTTCTCACAATTTAGTCCCCTAACATAAAACACAAAAACTACATGAAATTTGAACTAGCACCTTAAGAACCGAATTTTCTCCACTCCTATTCTATTCTAGTCTATATGAGCCATTTATTTTGCATTTATACCCTCAACTAATTAGTTTCCAAATTCAAGTTTTCATTCCTCCTCTTGTCCAATTTCCTACTCAATAATGTTTATTCCTAGCTCATACTAAAAGAAATATCCTATCAACCATGTTTAAAAATCAATGCACTCATCCATGGCCGAACCTAATATAAGCTTCAAACTCCAAAATTTTCAATTGTACTTTGAAATATACATGACAACTCACAACCGTGCAAAAAAATTAACAAAAATGAAGCTTAATTTCTTACCTTAATAGGACATGCAAGAACCGGCCATGGAGCTCAAATTTTCTACCCTTTTTCTCTTTGTTTTCGTGGAGAAGATGAAGTAAGTGGGGAGAAAAATGTTGGTTTTTCTTATTTCTATTTCCTTAACCAAAAACAATATTTTAATAATGTCACCCCACTAGCTAATAATAATAAAGTATAATATATTTTTAATCTATACTTTATTCACTATTCATGCTAGATGCCGTCCACTAGTATGTTACTTAGTCAATTTGACATGCAAGTCCCCCTCATGAAGAATTAATTCAATTACATCCCTTACTCTAAAATATAATCTATTTTTACCATTTCACAATCTAATCCCTTGATTAAAAATTAAGCATCAAATAAACAATTTAATTCACCCCATTAAAACACATAATTTATAAGCGTTATTATTATTTTTTTATACTTTAATCCGGATTTTCGTGGTTCCAAAACCACTTTGCTCCGGTTAGGGTCGATTTGGGTCATTACATTGGGGTTTTGAGTTTGGTGTTTAGGGCTTGTTGTTTGTGGGCTAGTGTTTAAGGTTTACGGTCTAAGGTTTATGATTTAGGATTAATCTTGGATTTTTAGAATATAAATCAAAATAAGATAAATGTAAATTATTATTTTAAAAATTATATATCAAAATGGGTTAAATCCCAAAAGCATACATGAACAATGGTTTAGTGTGCAATTGTATACACGAACTTTAATTTGATCCAGATCTTGTAAAATATTAACACAATTATTGATATAATTAACATCATTTTTATTTATATATTGCATACATATATAAAAGTTATATTTATTCAATATAAAATATATTGATGTATTTATATTTTAAAATAATGTGTATGATTAAATGAAAATTAAAGTTTGAACTATACATTTAAACTGTAATTAGAAAATCACATTCATATATATATATATATATATATATATATATATAATAATTGAGATGTATCTATATCAAAATTTAGGTATATACATATAATTGAATGCCATTTATATAAAATTCTACACAACTAATTAACGTTGGTGTAAAAAGAAAAAAAAGAAATTTGAGTTGATAATGGTAATTAAATTTTTAAATTTTAATAATAAAAATTAAAACTTAAAATTAGATATTATTTAATATTTTAGTTAAATAGTTCAATACTCAAAATATAACAAAAATAAAAATTGAAAAAAAATGATAATGTCAAGACAAAATTTTGAAAGAAAAACTTAGAAAAATATAGGTTAAAATTAGAATTAAAATTAAAATTGGAAAAAGATGATAATTTAAGCACAAAATTTTGAAAAAAAAATAAGTAAAAATTAAAAAAAAATTAAAATTGATACTAGTGGCGTTTTCATAAAAAATGCCGCGATTATGTTCTCCGAGACAAAAAATGCAGCCGTTTTATCAGGATTTTAGTGGCGTTTAAAAACAAAACGCCGCAAATAGTATGTTATAGTGGCGTTTGTTAAAAACGCAAATTAATAGTTGATTTTTTAGTGGCGTTTTGTTAAAAAACGCCGCAAAAGGTGAGATATAGCGGCGCTAACCCAAAACGCCGCAAACAATGTTACTGTTCTTAAATTAAAACGACGTTGTTTTATAGTTTTTTAGTGGTGTTTTTTAGTTAAACGCCGCAATAGGTATGTTTTTAGCGGCGCGATTTGATAAAACGCCGCAATGCTTGACTGTTAAGGCAAAAAAATCGCGTTTTGCTCTTTGAAATCTCTAAATTGATTTTGCATCTCCGATTGGGCTTCCTCTAAACTCTCTGATTTGATAATCTGGTGTTGCTGGTTTTTTCTGAGGTCTGGCGTTGCATTCAAAGAAAGTTTAAATCAACCCTCGAATCATTTTCTTCTCAATGTGGGTTTACTTTTAACCAACCTTTTTTGGGTTTGTATATTAGCTTAAATGCTGTATTTGAGGTCAATTTTTTTTTGTTAATTTTATCTGTGGGTTTTGTGCATTGAATTACATGTTTTAACTAATGGGTCTGATGTATTTGCTGATAATATGCTTAGGATGTGGCTTTGCTTTACTTGTAATGTTACTCTTAGGTTTATGAGATATTTTAGCGTCTCGTTAGTGCTTCTAAGTTCAAATGCTTGCTAATAATTTAGTGCATTTTCGTTTATATAGGCATCTCTTTTTAACTAGTGAGTGGCTTTGCTTTAGTTGTAATGTTAGGTTTATATAAACTGTTTGATGCATTGCATGCTATTGATTCTTATATGTCGTATGGCTAGTTTCGCTATTATTGATATATGTATTTTTGGTAGTAAGTTGAAGAAGCACGGAGAAAGGGATTGAATTGAGTTCAATTTGGATGTAAAAGTAGTATATTTATATTAATTTCTCCATTTTAATTTCTCATGTGTTTTGCTTATTTTCGTTTTTTATATGATTTTCATATATCTTTTGAACCTTACCAACTTTTAGGCTACATTTCTAAGGATACTACCATTGCGATCTATTTCTAGAGCTTGGGGCTTCTTGATAAGTGTGGTGAGTAATTTTCTTAATTTTGAAGATAAGATCATTGGCTCTTTTAAGATTTCTTTTTTTCTTATTTTAATTGGATTTTTGAAATTCCTTTTTGTTTTTCAAGTTAAACTCGCTTGACTTGAGTGTAAAAGTACTCTTAGAGTTTGATTGATGACAGTTCCCATGCTCCTGTTCTTGCTTTTTATTTTATTTTATTTTGTTGTATTGTTTTGTTATCCTTTTACCTGCTTAAAGATTGTTTTTTAGGACTTGGAAATCTTACTTAGGTTTATAATTTTTTAATTATTAGTCCTCATCATTAAGCGCATCAAATATAAATCCATATATCATTCAAGCTTAGCCAAAAAGAAAATTATCTTTCATGATACACATTTGTTGAACAAAAAAAACATGATACACACATATGGTTCAATATGTAGGGCACATGATTACATCCCATTTTGAGCTTAAGATTCTCTAATCACTGAAATTTGCAAAGAAACTTGCAAAATAGCCTCTTCATAATTCTATCTATAAAGTTGTAATGGTTGAATATTGGGCCATTTTTAACATCATATACCATAAATAGTTATTACTTACCGAGAGGAACTAATAACATAACTTTTCAATGCTTTAATCAAGAAGTGTTTAGAGTACATTCAAACACACTCAAATACATTATTCAATTTCATTCATATACATTGATCACCTAAGCATCAAGCTTTCTATGTGATGAGTACATATATATGATTTTATAGCTCAAGAGCATCTTATTCATGCTTCTCCACCCTTTCATTCATATGAATATGATTCTATGCAGAAACATGTACGTGTGTGTGTATATATACATATATCATGTATGTCACTATTTTGGGCAGTTAAAAATCAGCAGAATAATCAATGGAAATTATAAGTTGAAACACCACCCATTTGTTCACCCCAAGACAAAATTGTAAAGGCTTTCTTGAGTTATGTGCTTAGACTGGATCACATCGCACAACAATGTGACTACTCAAGTTGGTGCATGCATGCTATTTTATGTTCGTGATATGGTCCACCATTTCTTCACTTGCTAGTGCATGAGTTTTCATTAGCGAGATACACCAAGGTTTCCATGTTAATTTATTTCCAATAACAACACGAATCGCTTCATAACAACTCACATATATATACACACACATTCTATATAGCATGCCATGATTCAAAGATTAGTTAGTATTTTCATATAGTCTACAATCGGTCTAAACTAGTTTGCGTCGCTAGCCCAAACACACGCTTGAAAGGAATAATTAAATTACGATTTTTCAATGAATTAATCTAACTTATTAGATTTTATGGAACCTTTAATATTCATTCTTCCAAAGCTTTGAAAATAGTAATTTAATATTCATTCAAAAGGATTATGCTAGATGTTAACCAAAAAAAGAAGAGATAATCAAACATCAACCTAGCATTAAACAAGTATTATACTTAATAATGTTCAAAAATTTGTCTGCCCAAGTGGATTAACAAAAAGCCCTATGATTAGGCCTCAAACCTTCAAATATTCCATGTACTTTATTAATTGGCTGAAAATTTTGTATAAACCTAACACTTTCATGACATGTGTGTCTTTTGTGTTTTGTTTTAGCTGTCACCAACATTAGCAAAAGATGAATCTAGGTTTTGTCTTTTTGCATTACAATATAGATCTGATTGTTATTATATTTTAATTGGTGTCTAATGGCATTACTAATTAAGACTGATGTTGATTAAATAACAAAAGTGTAAGTATTAGATTAATTTTCTTCATAGAATTTAGTGAAAGTAATATATAATGCATGCTATATATGTTCACACCTCAACTGATTCTCGATTTGAAATTTTAATTTAACTTACATAATACGTAATACATAACTAACATAAAATTATTTAACTTACATAATAAATAACTTACATAACTTACATAGCTTTCATCAAATTATCTAACTTACATAATACATAACTTACATAATACTTGTATAGATAAAAATAAAAAGATTCAAAGTATATAGGCTGGAAACCTGACGGGTTGCCTTATATCTCACTGGAAGATATAACGGATCCTCCCCAGGTGTAACAATGCCACGTATGAAGAATCTTAAATAATACATAACTTACATAATACTTGTATAGATAAAAATAAAAAGATTCAAAATATATAGGCTGGAAACTTGACGGGTTGCCTTATATATCATTGGAAGATATAACGGATCCTCCCCAGGTGTAACAATGCCATGTATGAAGAATCTTAAATAATACATAACTTACCTAATTTTAAGATCAAATTTCATAACTTACATAAGTTTACGATTAAATTGCATAACTTACATAATTTTTCCTTAAGATCAAACTTCATAACTTACATAATACTTGTATATAGAAAAAAAGGATTAAAAGTATATAGGCTAGAAACCTGACGGGTTGCCTTATATCTCATAGTCAGATATAATGGATCCTCCCTAGGTGTAACAATGCCACGTATGATGAATCTAAACGAAATATCAAATTAAATATCGAAATAATATAACATTTATTAAATACATAATTAGCTAATAACATTTATTAATAATGCCCTAAACCCTAAACCCTAAATCCTAAACCATAAAACCATAAAGCCCTAAAACCCTAAACTTTAAAACCCTAAATCTTAAAACCCTAAACCTTAAACCCTAAAACCTTAAACCTTAAACCTTAAACCTTAAAACCTTAAACCCTTAAACCTTAAACCCCTAAACACTTAAACCCTAGACCCCTAAACCCCAACCCCTAACCCCTAACCCCTAACCCTTAAACCTTAAACCCTAAACCCTAAACCCTTAAACCCCTAAATCTTAAACCCCTAACCCCTAACCCTTAACCCCTAACCCCTAATTTTAAGTTAATATCAAACTTCATAACTTACATAATACTTGTATAGATAAAAGAAAAAGATTCAAAGTATATAGGCTAGAAACTCGACGGTTGCCTTATATCTCACAAATGAAATAATGGATCCTCCCTAGGTGTAACAATGCCACGTATGATGGATCTTAAAGAATACATAACTTACCTAATTTTAAGATCAAATTTCATAAATTACATAAGTTTACGATTAAATTTCATAACTTACATAATACTTGTATAGAAAAAATAAGATTGAAAGTATATAGGTTTGAAACTCGATGGGTTGCCTTATATCTCATCATTAGATATAATGGATCCTCCTAGATGTAACAATGCCACATATGATGGATCTTAAAGAATACATAACTTACCTAATTTTAAGATCAAATTTCATAACTTACATAAGTTTACGATTAAATTTCATAACTTACATAATACTTGTATAGAAAAATAAGATTCAAAGTATATAGGTCGGAAACTGACGGGTTGCCTTATATCTCACCGTTAGATATAATGGATCCTCCTAGGTGTAACAATGCCACGATGATGGATCTTAAAGAATACATAACTTCCTAATTTTAAGATCAAATTTCATAACTTACATAAGTTTACGATTAAATTTCATAACTTACATAATACTTGTATAGAAAAATAAGATTCAAAGTATATAGGTCGGAAACTGACGGGTTGCCTTATATCTCACCGCTAGATATAATGGATCCTTCGTAGGTGTAACAATGCATGTATGATGGATCTTAAAGAATACATAACTTACTTAATTTTAAGATCAAATTTCATAGCATTATTTACATAAATTATTAATTAACAATTTAGCCAGATAATTTATTGTCAACTTTAGACTTTAACAACTACTGAAATGGATAGGAGTTGGATGAAATTGTCAAGGGTAAGCAACGACTATCGAAATGGAGTAGAAACTTTTCCGAATTTCAGATTTCAAAATGCAAGCCAAGAGAATATGATTCTTTGCCCGTGTAAGTGTTGCAATATTAATCGGCATTATCGTGAAGTGGTCTCTGAACATCTAGTTGTTGATGGCTTTGTCCGGGGTACAAAATATGGTTTTTTCGTGGAGAGTGTACATCTAGTGAAGCATCTTCATCGATAAATCTAGGTATCCTCATAGTGCTTTCAATCGAATGTTAGTGACGATAACATGGAAAACATGTTATGGATGCTTTTAATATGCTTGTGATGATGGTTTCGGTCATTTCCACCGACTTGGGTGCAATCGATGATCATAGTTTTTGTGGAAATACTTTCACCGAAGGGAAAAGAAGTGTACCGGATGAACAGCCAAATGAAAAAGCGGCAAGGTTCTACACATTACTTGGTGAAATGAATGAAGAACTGTATGAGGGATCAAAATTTTCCAAACTGTCATTTTGTATTCGTCTTTTTCACTTGAAATGTTTGGGGGGTGGACCGAAAACTCGTTGATAATGCTGTTAGAGTTTCTGCAAGAAATGTTCCCGTTTGTAAAAATCCCTCAATCTTCCAAAGACATGAAGAAATTGATAAATGATTTGGGCCTTGGATACAACAAAATTCACAGTTGTCCAAATGACTGCATGTTGTATTAGGGCGACCGCATAAACCAACAGTGCTGTCATGTATGCGGCCAATCCCATTGGATTAATAGAAATACAGAGGACGAGAACGAGGATGAACACGATACACACCAAAGAAGCAGCCAATTAAGATTTTGCGATATTTTCCCTAATACCGAGGCTTTAACGGCTTTTCATGCCGTCAAGACAAATTAATCAATGACGTGGCACCGTGATGGACGAACCGATGATGGGTTGTTAAGGTATCCTGCAGATTCTTTAGCTTGGAAATGTTTTGACTCAAATTTTAAGCTTTGCAAGCGATCCTGAGTGTGAGGCTTGGGCTAGCATCCGATTGATTTAACCTTACAAACTCATGAGCACAACGCATGAGATTTGGCTTGTGGTGTTTGTTCCTACAATTTGCCTCCATGGGCTTGCATGAAACAATCTTCTTTATCTTGTCTATGATTATACCGGAGAAAAAGGGTTGGGAATGATATTGACGTCTATTTGCGCCCACTTGTTGACGAGTTAAAATAATTATGGTGGTGTTCGTACATACGATGCAATGAGAAAAGAGAACTTTAATTTGCGTGCGTATTAATGTGGATTATTAACGACTTTTCGCTTATGCTAATTTATCCGGTTGGAGTACCAAGGGGCGTTATGCTTGTCCGTGTTGTCTTGCAGAACATGTTCGCAATGGTTATATAATGGGAAGAAGTTTTCTTACATGGGCATCGCTTGGTTACCTGGAAAATCATACATTTAGATTTCAGAGTGCTCGCTTTGATGGTAATCAAGAGTTCGCACCAGCTCCTTCGCAGACCGGTGGATTCAAATATTGTTAATGTTGAAAGATATAAATTTCATTTATGGGAAGATGAATCAACCGACAAACCCGCATAGAAATAGAAGATCTAGGGATAAATCTGATGATGAATCTGATGAAGAGGATGATCCTAATGAGGCGGACTTGTGGAAAAAAAGAAGTATTTTTTTCGAGTTGCCTTATTGGGAGCATCAGATTTTACCCCATAATCTTGATGTCATGCACATAGAGAAAAATGTCTGCGAGAACATCATTGGGACTATTTTGAATATCGATAGAAAATCAAAAGATAATCTTCAGAGTCGACTTGATTTAGTCTACATGGGAATTTGGCGTGAGCTTCATCCCCGAGCACTTCCGAATATGAAATATCGCTTGTCACCGCTATTTTTTCAATGTCAAAGACGGAGAAAGAAGTGTTCAGATTGTGTTGAAGGATATAAAGGTCCGGATCGTATGCATCAAATATATCGCGATGTGTGAGTCTTAAGGATCAAGATTATATGGCTTAAAATCACATGACTATCACATATTGATGCAAGACTTATCGCCATTGCTATGCGGTGTTGTATGTCGAAAAAGGTGACGGCTCTTGTAATTGAACCGTCAAATATAATGAAAGGCATTTGTGGTAAAGTTTTGAATGTTCAAGAACTTGAGAGACTACAAGATCGAGCCGCATTGACTTTATGCAACTGGAGAAGATATTCCCGCCTTCCTTCTTCACTATTATGGTGCACTTGTTAATTCATCTCCGTGAAGCACTTCTTGGTGGACCTGCTTTCTATCGATGGATGTATCCCATTGAAAGGTCTTACTTTATTTGCAAAATATTCCTTCATTCATTTCAATGCCTTTAGCTACAACTTTTGATAATGTTGTATATCGTGTTTAGGTTCCTTTCCAAATTAAAGTCATACGCCGCAATAAGCGTTATCCTAAGGATCAATTGCCGAGGCTACTTGGCGAGGAATGTATGACTTTCTCGCTCGAGGTATTTGGAAGATGTTGAAACAAGAATGAATGTACCAAGTAGAAATGTCGGGCTCACAGATCATAATTTGGTGAAACTTATTTATTTCAAGCTTTCGAGAACCGATCGGCAAAGTCAAAATTACGTAATTAGACGATAGATCGTGGGTCCAAGCACATCGACACGTTCTTTTCATCACGATTCAATGGAACCATTTCAAAGTACGTTCTACAATTTGATAAATACTCATTAATTATGATTTGTTTGTCTTCTAACAAAGTAAAACCTTTTTACCGTAGTGAGTACAAACAAATATTGAGAGCTCGTTCACGATCTCAAGATTAAATCGACGAGAAATTAATAAGTTGTTAGCGAATCATTCCATAAATGGTTAAGCCAAATGGTATGCAATTTAAATTTTCATTGACAAGTAATAATATTTTCTCATAACATTCATAATTACTCGATTTAGTTTCGACTCAATAGGTTTGGAGTCGGAATGAAGTAAATGACGACGTTAAATGGCTTTCACAAGGTCCAAATGAATAGTTAAAAGATATAGTGGCTTCCTTATCAACGGATACAGATTTCATACAAGGTATCGCGAGAGATTGAGGAGAACCCAAAATTACGGAATTGTTGTTAATTCTTCGATTACAAGTTATGCTAGTGCTAGGGATAGTAATCCGGTCGAGGGGAATTTGGAATATTACGGACTTATTACTGACATCATTGAGTTGGATTATTACGGCAAATGCAAAGTTGTCTTATTTCGAGGTGATTGGGCTGATGTGAATACGGCTCGCGAAATTAAAAACGATCAATATGGCTTTACAATGGTGAATTTCTCTCGATTAATTCACACCGGAGAAGAACTGATGGACTAGCCGTATGTGTTTTCTTCTCAAGTTAAACAAGTTTTTTACTCGGAAGATCCAATTGATGAGGGTTGGTACGTTGTACTTCGAAACACCCCTAGAGACTTCTTCGACATTGGCAGTGGAAGTAGAGATGACATAGTCGAAAGATCAAAAACATTGCCTTTTCCAGAACAAAACTTAAATGAAAATATCCCTAGTATTAGTCAACAATTTCAATGGGTTCGTCAAGATGTGGACGAAGATATTTACGAAATATGATTTAGTAAGATTTTATGATTTATTACTTATATGTAATATTATAATTTTAATGTTGGGCATGTTATATAATTAAACTATTTTAAATGTCCTATTATTGTTGCTATTTGTTACTAAAATTTTGAACTATTTTATGTGTATTGCGGGAAAAATGCCTAGAAGACGATTACTAGATTTAAATATTGTCCGCGATACTCCAAATCCGTAAGAATCTAATAGTAGTGAACAAAGAAATGCTTGTTGGATCTTCTACTCTGGGACATAGATGACGAGCCCGAGATTTGAAAGTAATGTTAAGTTTATTTTACATGCATATTGAATTTTATTATTGATTCATTTTTCAATTTTAATATAATAATATATCATTTTTCAAATTTGAAGGCGGTGGGATGCGCAGAGGTCGGGACGACATTACTTAAAGATTTATACGACTTAGAGCCTACCGATCGTGTTAAAGTAAGGAGAAACAATCATGGCCACTTGTTGGATCTCAAGCTCGACTGTTAGGAGGCTATTTGGGCATTTTAGCACGAAATGCCAATATGTTGCCCATTAACTACGAATCATGGCATCACATGCCTGATGCCAACAAAAATCAGGCTCTCGAAAATATTAAGGTAACAAAACGTGAATGTAATTTATAATACTTTAATTTAATTTTCATTTATATTAACCTTTTATACTTTTTTTCTTTAGGGTAGATTTAATTTAGAGGTCTCTGATGACTATGTTAAGAAGACATTGGGTAAAAAATGGAGAGACAATAAAAGCACGCTCAAAAAACAATATTTTAAGAAAGACATAAGCCTCGATGAAAAATTAAGAAATGTTCCACCGGAATGTTGAGGTACCAATGGGAAGATCAAGTTAGATTTTGGAATTCAAAAAAGGAGAGGTATTACGATTTCTAAAATCGTATAAATTATTTGGTTTATAGTATTTACTATATATATAATTCAAATTGCATTATGTAGGACCGTGAGCGAGTTGGAATAAGCAAGCAGATGTAAATGTAAATTCACGCACACCATGAGTTCTAAAAGTTTTGCTTGTGTAGTGAGGCCAAGGTATTATAATTTATTAATTCATCAAATATTAATTACTTTACACTATTAAATTATATTTTTCTCGCTAAAATGTAGGAAACTTCGATGGTCAAAAAGTTGGACGCGTTCACTTTTTGACATTACGATAGAAAGAAGGATGGATCTCCGATGACATCCAAGTCGCAAAATTTTGGTATATTTACTTAATAAAATTTATTTTTTATAAATATTTCTAATGTTTAATTATAACAGATTTAATTCATCGCTTATAGTTTTAAATTTATAATGTTAAATTATGTTGCATTCTTTCTTATTTATATATTTCGCTTTCTAACTCTTTCATTGATTTATTAGGATAAACTAAAGGAGAAGAAGACAGTATGAAGCGTACCGCTTGATCGATAGTTCTGTTAATCTTGAGGAGATTGATAATGTAATTATTACGTATGTTTTGGGTCCCGAAAGGTACGATCGCTTGATCGATAGTTCTGTTAATCTTTAGTATATTTTAATAGATTTATCACCGATGTTTTTGGTCTTGAAAGGTATGGTCGGGTTCGATTTAAAGGATCCGTGTTACCCCGACCAATATTTTAGATCCGCCTCCAAAGAAGACATGCCTTCCGGGGTCAATCTCGTCTTCAAGTTCGAGGCTACAAAACCAGATAGCTCGGATGCAAGAGAGCACGGTTGAGCAGAGGCAAGAAATTGTCGATGTTCAAAGAAAATATGAAGAACTCCAAAGAATACTTAGAGCGGATGCGAAAGCGACAAAGAAGAAGGGAGGCGAGAGCAAGAGAGAGGTAAAGCACCGCGAGGAGGCAGAGGCAAGATCGATGCTAGCAGAGCGCGTAATAGTAGTACGAAGAGCTCCAAAGACCAACTTCAAAGATATGATGCAGATGTTTCAAAGAATGCATAAACCGCCATATTAGACATTTAGTTTCTTGTTGTAAGAAGTTTTGACATTATTACATTTAACATTATTGTTACAATATTTTCGATTATCATTCATTTAATTTATTAAATTTCAAGTATCATTTACAATTAATGTATTTGATGTGATTTTTATGTTAAATTTTTGTTTTGGGTTGGAATTATATATTGTTATTGGTTGGTTTTAGTGCAGGAGGGGTATAATATTGAAAAATTGCACTTCAAATTTCAGACAAATTAGCGGTGTTTGTATAAAAGCTACCGCTAAATGTCAAGACTTTTAGCGGCGTTTGTAAAGAAAAACCCCGCTAAAGGTCATGGCTTTTAGCGGCATTTTTGGGAAAGCGCCAAAAACCACGACCTTTAGGCGTTTTTAAAAAGCGCCGCTTAAAGGCCATTACTTTAGCGGCGTTTTTTGGAAAAGCGCTAAAAGGCCATGACTTTTAGCGGCGTTTTTGGGAAAGCGTACTTAAAGGCCATGACTTTAGCGGCGTTTGTAAAAGAAGCGCCACTAAAGGCCATGGTCTTTAGCGGCACTTTTCTCACAAACGCCGCTAAAGGCCATGGCCTTTAGCGGCGTTTTTTTCTCATAACGCCGCAAAAATTTTCAATGATTGTATTGGCGGCGTTTTTGTGGCGCTTTAGAAAAGCATATAAACACTTTTAGTGGCGCTTATAAACGCCGCTAAATGCCAAAAAAACGCCGCTAAAAGTCTGTTTTGCTGTAGTGATTTTATAACATCTTTACTCCATTTCATTTAAACTCTATACATTAACCATAATTATATGTATACTAAAACCAAATCAGCCAAAACCACAACCAAACAAATTCATCAAGCCAAAATATAAATTCCAAGATTAACAAGATAGACAAGCCATTTTCGCATGGCTTATACAAATATATACAATTTCAAAACCAACATAATATTTCTAGCCTATACATGTCATAGTTCCAAAAGTTCAACTTATAAAAGAGTACCAAAGTAGTTGATAGTGCGATTGACTTTGATGATGATCCTAAGTATGAGATAAACTTCCCAAAGAAATTTACAATACACAAACAAAGGCATTCAAGGTAAGCTACCAAAGCTTAGTAAGATTTAAGTAATTCATAAGCAATTAAAATAATTCAAGATTCCCCAACTAACTTCCTTGTCATGCTCTAGCCGAATAACCAAGTGTACTAAAATAAATTCATAGTAACCACCTATGTATAAATGTTCTTATATCCATGTGCATACATCAACATTCCATGTTAACTAATTCGCATACATCCCTTCCACTAGCCGAATCTTATGCTTCCATTTCTAACTTTCATAAATTTTACGATTTTGCAAGTACATAATACATACCTTTAATTACTTACCTTCCACGCATTACATATGATATTATATCCGATTCTTCCTATATACATAACAACATTAGCAACTAAAACACTTCTTGTAACGTATCGCTCACATAGAGCCGTTACTTAACACTTCTTGTAAAGTATCGCTCACATAGAGCCGTTACTTAACACTTCTCGTAACGTATCGCTCACATAGAGCCATTACTTAACACTTCTCGTAACGTATCGCTCACATAGAGCCATTACTTGAATAATTTTGCACACATAGTGCCTTATGACCGGTTTCACACACTTAGTGCCCAGATATGTACTCATATGCACAATGCCATTTAATAAGCATATAAATTGTTTAACTTCACAAATATGAATTCCTAACATGCAAATTAACCATCAAACATGTGAATATAATGAAATGAATCCATACCTCAATTTGGCACCTTATATTCGGCCAAATTATAAATCATGCAATAGTATCATAATTACATACCACCAAGCCATAATTTGACACTTCTCAACTATAATCAACATTGGCATTTCAACAAAAAGTATTCATCCAAATTTTCAAACCAAAGTACCAAGTAATAAGCATTTATCCAAATAGGAATTAACATCTAAGATTTCCCTTCACATTCAGCAATATGACATTTTATGCATACCTAAATTCATATTAACACATATAATTGTAAGAAGCATAAGTTTAATTAAATTACTTAAACCTTTCCTCGGATAACAACGGCTAACGCTTCTCGATTAATTGTTCAACTTAGCTTTTCCCTTATCCTCCCTTTTTTTTTTCCTTTGAATCTTGATCTAATCAATTTCAATTAAAATCTCTTAAGAAAATTTCCATTCAATTTGACCCATAAACACACACAATTTATCAATTTATGAATTTATCCCTGACTTTTACAATATGCACAATTTAGTCCCTAATGCCAAACTCAACAAATACTCAAAATTTGATTTGCTACCCTCAAAGCC
The DNA here is from genome assembly GCA_025506655.1 of Gossypium rotundifolium. Taxonomy (NCBI): domain Eukaryota; kingdom Viridiplantae; phylum Streptophyta; class Magnoliopsida; order Malvales; family Malvaceae; genus Gossypium; species Gossypium rotundifolium. The sequence goes on from CP106728.1 coordinate 151,773,516, forward strand.
GAATACTCACAAGGACTTTATAAATCCATAATTTCAATAAAATTTTCAATTTAACCCTTCACTAAAAAAAATTTCACAAATAATACCCCAAATTTGTTACCCTCTTCAAGACTCACAATGAGAGATGTTCATCTAGCTCTAAATTTAATTTAATACAAAGGAATTCATCATAATATTCAAGTCATCTTCCATGGCATTTTCCACATACATGACTATTGTACAAAATTAACAAGTGAGTTTGAAAATAGAATGAATAATAACCACAAAAATGCACAAATTAATAGAATTTTAAAGCTTGAACTTACCTAATCAAGCTTGTTCCTTGCCGAAAACCCTTAGAAATTTTCTCCCCCTTTTTCTCTCTTAGTTTCGGCCAACAACACCAAAAGATGAGCATGCATTTCTTTTTGTCTTTTGTTTTATTAAATTATACTAATTTAACACATCATAATCATTAATAATATTATTTTACTCATTTAACTATTTTAAAATGTTTAATGGATGCATGTTGTCTTCCACTATCAACCAAAATGAGCATTTTGCAATCCAAGGCCATAAATTAAAGGAAACAAATTAATTTAATCCCTCACTTTAGATAAAGGCTTCTTTTACCACCTTCATAATTAAGTCCCTTAACTAAAATTAAACATCCCAACAACCGAATTAACCTACCATAATTTAAGACATAATCAAACACAATAACATAAATATTAAATAATAATAATAATTTTTTTTCTAACTCGGATTCTTGGTCCCGAAATCACCGTTCCGACCAGGGTCGTATTTGGGATATTACAGTCATGTAACTAGAAAATGACGTTGTAATGAACCTAAATTTAACAAAATATTTTTAATATATGTAAAATATAAATTTATGGATATAAAATAAGCTCAATTAAACAATGAAAAGATAAGAAAATATCTATAAGAACCAAATTTAGCTCAGGCCCGTGTAAACCAGAATAAAACAAAAAAAATTAAAATAAAAAAACCAATGTCTTTCTACAGCCCATTTTTACAAATCCATTTGCAAAACTGAAGCCCAAAACCATTACACCATTACACCCCACTGACCCAAATATAACTCACTACCCAAACAGACCCAAATTAATTACACCCTCAAACCTAAACGGGCTACCCAAAACAGACCCAAACTTAAAACTCACACGGCCCAAAAGGGCCCAAATGACTAAACAGTTTTAGTAAGCCTAGGGCTTCTGAAACCCAAGGCGCAGCAAATGTCCAGCCCCTTGTGCCGCAATCAGCTCCTTGCGCCCACGCTAGTCCTCAGTCGCGCCGCAATCTGCGCTCGAATCCCGCACCACCGCCGAGACCTTCGTCGATCGCCTATAAAAATGAAGGAAGCAACAACAAAATATGGCAAAATAGGACGAAATCTTTGTTTCCTTTTTTATTTTGAGGGTTATAAAAACCCCAATAATCTATAATACATACACAGGGACAGACACAAAAAAAAAGAATACACAGAAAGATTCAAAAAATCACAGAGAAATAAAATATCAAAATCTGTTTACAGAGGTGATTTCCGTTCTCTATTTTTGTATTATTTTCTTTTCTTTCGATTCGTGCATGTTTTTAAAATAAAAAGGACGAAGATTCTTACCTTTACACCACCGTGGGCGACGGCGCATGTGGCGCGTAGCCCAGGAGCCCGATGATGAACTCCGTCAAAGGAGGGGAGGGCTTTTGAGAGCGTTTTCTGGAATTTTTTTTTAAACGGGGTGCCAAATGATTTTTTTTTTTGCCTAAATACTGACTTATATAGCAGTATAAAACGACGCCGTTTTTGCTTAAGCCAATAAGCATTAAAACGACGTCGTTTAAAGGCCTGTGACCCGCGCGTTGACCCGACCCAAGTAGGATCCGCGTGTTTTTGTTTAAGGGTCTAATTGCCCTACAAGCCCTTCCGCATTATTTTAATTTTATAATTATGTCCTGTTATATTTTTTAATTTTACAATTAGGCCCAAAATTATTTCTTGCATTTCAATTTAGTCTTTCAGGCTGCTTAAAGGCCAAAATCAGAACAACGTCCTTTTGGAAAAAGGCATAATTGCCATATTAACCCCTACAGTGTGACGAGTGTTTTGATTATAAATTTTATATTAATTTTTATTGCTATTTAATCTCCATTTCTTTATATATTTTAAAAAACCTTTTATTTTTAAATTATCTTAATATTATATTGAATTATTTTATTATATTAAATTTTTTAATTTTTAATTTATTAATAGTATAAAAATTTGTATGTATTTTTATATGTATTATCCTTATATACATTTAATTATTATTATATATTATTTTATTTGGTTTAATATAATTTATATTATATATTATTTTATAACTTGTATATTAGTTATTATATTATACATTTTTTATTTTTATATTATATAGTATTATATTATATCATATATTATTTTTAAATTTTATTTTGTATAAAATATATTTATATTATATGACATATATATTTTATCTATATTGTTTATTACATATGTAATTTCTATGATTAGTGTATTCTATATATGTTTTTATTTAAAATTATTATATATTATTTACTAATTATTTTTATCATGTATTAAATTGTTAAATTATGTATTTGTTATAAATATTCTTATTCTTTTATACACTTTAAATTTTTATACATTTAAAATATTGTTTATATGTATACAAAATCGTTTTATAAATTGTCAATTTTTTTTTGTTATTCAATGTTTAAATATATCATTCCCTTTTCGTTTGATTTTGTTATTTCATAAAGATATTAATTATTGCTACTTATTTATCCCATGTTTATTTATTTATGTCCTTTTAATCGTTATTATTGCTTAGCATAGTTCTTTATCTATTTATTCATGTTATATTATTCTTTTATTATTTATTGTTAGTATAATTTGTAGTTATGTAGAATTGCTATTAAATATGTATGTTGTAATATCTTACTCAAACCATTGTTTCATAAAAACACCTTTTGAATTTTCACATTTTACTCTAATAGTTTTAAAAAATACGGTGATATATAATATTTGGCGACTTCGAGAAAAATTTTGCCCTAACTCACTGGGTTTCGATTTTTATCGTTGAACTTAAAATATTAAGTATCCCTTTTCTTTTAAAATTGAAATTTATAAATTTTCAAATTAAAACTTATTCTATGAAATTCAAAACGTTATACCCTAACTTACTGGATATGATGTTTTGTGTTTTCGAGATAAGAATTTTCTACAAATAAAGGCAAGCCTAACTTCGAAGTCGTGAGATGTTATATCCTAACTTATTGGATATAGCATTTTATTTCTTTGAGATAGGTAAGTCTTAGCTTTCTTTCAAATGATCATATTTTAAAGTTTTCAAATTTTCAACATTAGGACATGATTTTATCAGTTAGGTACCAATTTTAGGCATTATGAGAGTGCTAACCCTTCCTCATACGTAACCGACTCCCGAACCCGTTTTCTTGTATTTCATGGACCAAAATCAATGTTTTAAAACAAAACGTTTTATAAGGTAATCCAATAAATCAAAAAGGATTAGTGGCGACTCCTGTTTTTATTTTTTAAAGTCGAGCCCCATTTTATCAAAAATTTTAAAATGGTTTCGACAATATCAAATGTATGTATGTTTCATTGAAAATTACTTTTGTGAAATATTTTTAAGAAATCAGTCAAACAACAGAAAATATTTTACGCAGATTCTTCCAAACACCAAAAAATATTAATTTTTTCAGGAAAATAAATGATTTTTCAAAAATCATTTTCCGAAAGCTATTTTCAGTGAAACATACAAACCCTAAAAAAAACTTATTTTCAACCTTCACCATTTACAATGCATCTTTTGTTTTCTATTTTCATTTATTTTCATATATGTTTTTCAAAATTATTTTTAAATTTTCAACCAAAATGTTTCCGTTCATTATTTTCCATTTTACAAGAAAATTACAATTTTAATGATTTCTATTTCTTGAAACCAAAGACAGACTTGGTTTTCCTGAGGTAGTTTTGGTAATTTGGATTTCAAATTTGGGTAAATTATAAATATATTCACTTTTGTTTGCCTTAAATTATATTTTAGTTATTTATGTTTGAAATGTTACGTTTTAGTCACTTACATAATCATTTTGTTACGAAGTGGTCACTTTACCGTTGAACTCTGTTACCTCCTTAAAGACAGTCTTACGTGGCAATCCAAATAGATTTTAAGTGCCAACTTGGATGTCCAGTTACTGGGATGAAAATATGTTTTTAATTAATTAAATTTAATTTGGATTGCCACGTAGGACATCCAAGTTGATATTTAAAACTCATTAAGACTGCCACGTAGGACTACTATTAGGAAGATAATGGAGCTTCACGGTAGAAATAAATTTGTAGTTTTTGTACTTTCTAAATACATATTATATTGAAACTCCACTAATTTATTCACAATGCATGCATATCATTGAAACTGATTAAGGTTCCATCTGTTTTATTGAAAATGGCTTTCGAAAAGTATTTTTTGCATTTTTCTGTGTTTGTTTTATGAAAAACAACCCAGTCAATAGAAAATAGCTTATAGGTCAACAAAAAATAAGTTATTTTTCTATAAAATAACTTGCCCTTTTGAAAAGCGTAAGTTATTTCTTAGAAAAGAGCTCATTTATGGATGATTTTATTTTTATATAAAAATTAACTTAGAGCAGTACAAGGCCCGTATTTGAGGGTCGGGGAGGAGAGGTTAAGAAATCCTTCTTTCAAATGATGAATAAATGGTTTACCGAGTTCGTACGAATGAAACCGGCTGCTCAACAATCTCCACCCCCTCCTGTTTCCCAATTGGTTCCCGTTATTCCTCAAGGTATGGAACCAATCCGAGTTAGTAAGCCTCCTGTTGATAAGATCAAGTTTAATATTATTATATTAATAATAATTTTTTTATTTTTAAAATATTTAAAATTAATAAAATATTAATATAAAATATTATAATTTTTAATATTATTAAACATAAATATTTAATTATCTTATCTAATCATATAATAAATCATTGATATAGTTTATTATTTTAATAATAAATTTTAAAATAATAATATTAAATAATATTCTTTATTTATTATTGAAAATTCAATATTAATTTTTAATAATAAATATTTATTAAAATTATAATTATATAAACAATAAATGTTTTGTAGTATAAAGGTTAAAATATGTTATATTAAACCATAACTATGTAAACCTATTCCTAATAGATTGATCCCAAAATAGAAATAAATTTGCACCTTCCAAATTTGTATTTGTTCGGTATAGAAATAAATCGCGAATACGGTCCAAGTAATAAATGCCTAAGTTTCCTTTGGGTCCCAGCTCCAATATGATCCCCACGCCTCATTAGCCCATACGACTCCCGAAAGAATTCCTATGGTTAAAAAGATAAACCCGAGACTAATAATACGATAACTCCAACGATCCAATTGTTGAGTCAATTGATATCTGTAATAATTTTTAGAATAAAGAAAATAAGTATTTAATAAACATTGCTTCTTTCATTCATGTATTGGATTTTCCCAAACGAAAATGAAAAATTATTGTTTTCACCAATAATCCTTATGGCCTTTCGAAATGTAATGACTAGAAGAGCTATTGATAATAATGATCCACATAAAAGAGCTGCATAGCCTAATATCATCATACTTTCGTGCATCATTAACCACTGGGAAAATCTAGGATTTGAATTGATGTCCTTTCATTGATTCCTCCTAAATTGCATTGATTTATCCTAAAGATTTCATTTCAATTGGAATTTGGTTATTCACCATGTATGAGGATCCCCGCTAAGCATCTATGGCTGAATGGTTAAAGCACCCAACTTATAATTGGCAAATTCATAGGTTCAATTCCTACTGGATGCTCCAATAAGTCTATTGGAATTGGCTCTGTATCAATGGAATCTCATCATTTATACATAACGAATTGGTGTAGTATATTCATATCATAACATATGAATAGTAAGAACTAGCATTCTTATTGAGACTCGAACTCATAGGGAAAAAAATAGATTTATGGGTGGAATCAAATATGTAGTAGTTACATACAAAAGTATTCGATTATTGGTGAAAAATCAATATACTTCTAATGTCGAATCAGGATCAACTGGGACAGAAATAAAGCATTGGGTCGAGCTCTTCTTTAGTGTTAATGTAATAGCTATGAATAGTCATCGGCTCCCTAGAAAGGATAGAAGAATGGGACCTATTATGGGACATACAATGCATTACAGGCGTATGATCATTACACTTCAACAGGGTTATTCTATTCCACCTCTTAGAACGAAAAAAACTTAAATCAAAATACTTAATAGCATGGCGATACATTTATACAAAACTTCTACCCCGGGCACACGCAATGGAGACGTAAACAGTCAAGTGAAATCCAATCCACGAAATAATTTGATCTATGGACAGCATCGTTGTGGTAAAGGTCGTAATGCCAGAGGAATGATTACCGCAAGGCATAAAGAGGGAGGTCATAAGCGTCTATATCATAAAATTAATTTTTGACGAAATGAAAAAGACATATATGGTAGAATCGTAACCATAGAATACGACCCTAATCGAAATGCATACATTTGTCTCATACACTATGGGGATGGTGAGAAGAGATATATTTTACATCCTAGAGGGGCTATAATTGGAGATACCATTATTTCTGGTACATAAGTTCCTATAAAAAATGGGAAATACCCTACCTTTGAGTGCGGTTTGAGCTATTGATTTAAGTAATTGGAAGGAACCAATTAGGCTTATGATGAAACCTAAAAATCGATCATTGATCCAATTTGAGTACCTCTACGGATAGACCTCAATGTAAAACCCAAGAGTAACGATGCAAGTGATTGAGTTCATGAGTTCCTCATATAAAATTATTAACTCTAGAGATATAGTAATATGGAGAAGACAAAATTGCATTGGCGCTCTCTACCACTGAGCTAATAGCCCGTCGTGTGGCCTCTCTTTGGTGGCCTGCTATGCCAAAAGTGAGAGAAACCCCATCCTCTCTCATTCTTTTTACCCCACATATCACCACATGGGAGGGACCCGGGCGTAAAGGGATCCTATCAACTTGTTCCAACATAGAATAATAAGCTCATGGGCTTGGTCTTACTTCACCGTCGAGAAACGAAAGAAGGCTTCCATCTCCAAGTTTAATTCAGACATAGCTCGCTTTTTTGGGTGTGAAGCGTTGTCAAACCAAAATACCCAACAAGCATTAGCTCTCCACGAAAAGGAGGTGATCTAGCCAAGACCTTCCAAAGACAACTACCTTGTTACAACTTCACTCCAATCACTAGCCATGCCTTTGGTATCCCCCTCCTTGTGGTTAAGGTAATGACTTCGGGCATGGCCAACTCTCATAGTGCGACATGCGGTGTATACAAGGCCCGGGTATGTCTGATCAACGATGCAGGCGAGTTGAAGCCTACAATCCGAACTGAGGACGGGTTTTTGGAGTTAGCTCACCGTCGCGAAATCGCGACCCTTTGTCCCGTCCATTGTAGCACGTGTGCGCCAGGTATAAGGGGCATGATGAAAGTATTTGTACTCTTCATAAATTTGGAATTTATTCATTGTACTTTTATTTTCAAGAATTCAGTCCCTCTACTTTTTGATTTGAAAATCAAGTCCAATTGTTAACATCGTTAAATTTTTTGTAAATTTTGTTGATGTCAAATTTTTGAATAAAAATACTCGATATTCATGTAACTAAAAAATGAAGTTATAATAACAATATTTTTAATAATGCTAACAGATTAAACCTAATTTTGATATCTTAAATATAGGACTAACCCAAAAATAAAAGTACACGGACTAAATTTCAAATCTACAAATAGTACAAGGACTTATGACATATTTTAACGTAGTATAAAAATATGAATATTTTAATAATATAAATATGAGTATTTGTTTAAATAATGCTTAGCTCAATTTGTCTCTTACAACTCTAATGTGTCAATATGTACTCTCATATATGTAATATATGTAATTTAAATTAAGTTTTAATTAAGTATTATTTATCATTAAGTTTATATATGACATTGATTATTACAAAATATTTTCTTATTATAAAATAAATAAAATAGAAATTGCACTATAATATTTTATAACAAATATATTTATGTCGTGTTTGTTTTACAAAGAACAATGAAAATATAAATTTATAGATATAAAATAATCCCAATTAAACAATGAAAAATAAAAATATCTTAAATGTATGTTTGTTTTATTGAAAATAATTTTTATGAAATATTTTCAAGAAATCGCCAAACAATAGAAAATATTTTACATGATTCATCTAAACACCGTAAAATATTAACTTTTCCAGAAATCATTTTTCATTTTTAGTGAAACAAACGAACCAAAATAGCAAACGAAATCCAAATTTTCAAATTTTTGTTCTCAAAATATATGCATAAATAATTTTACTAAGATTAACGTATGCTCTAAGTCCTTATACTTTTCGCACATTTGGAATGTAGTCCCTTTAGTCTCTCTATTTTTAGACTTACGAATGTAACTCTATTTGTGAACATTGTTAAAGTTCTTTTATTAAATTTTAAGATGTACAAATTATTATAATTGTAAAGGTTAATATAAATATTTTATACAAATACTAAATATGTAGTAAATGAAATCCAAAATTCTCAAATTCATGTTCTCAAATATATTATAAATACTTTTACTAAAGTTAGCATATGTTCTAAATCCTTATACTCTTCGTACATTGAAATGTAATTTCTCTATTTTTATTTCAAAGATTTTAGTCCGCCTATTTTTTAGACTTAAAATGCAACTCTATTTCTTTTATTAAATTTATAAATTATGTTACAATATAAGTTGAAACTCACTGTTCACACATGCACACACACTAGAATACCATACAGGTTAACTTCTTTATATATGGGCTAAAGTAATTGCATTGCATTTTAGTGATGCTGGTTTGGACTTTTTGTAGGTCTAAACCGTACAAAACGTGAGGAATAGCATAGCCACATGCACAAAAGCACTAGAGTATTGTTTTCTGGGAACTCTTTTAGTGTGTGAAAATGGTGATCACCAGAATATTCTCAAAACTGCAAGAAAGCCAAACGCAATCAAGCATAGATAAATATCGGTGGGTCTTGCTTGTTTCTGTATATTACTCGGTTTCTGCCATTGTTGGTTTAAAGTGAAATTGAATAGATTCAAAAGAAGGTGCCCATGTGAATTTTTTGTTAGCTTATGTTTTAATATTAGGGACCACTTCCACATGCCAACTTGCAGACCCATTGACCTCCCTCACTTCAAAAACTCCTAAACCCCCTCTCTTCTCCAAAACCCTAACACCATATCTCATATTTTTGCTAAGTGTCTCCTGCACAGTCTGCTTCTTTTTTGTTCCCAATACAAAGATATTGCAGATAATGCTTCTCATTTGGAATCTACCTTTGTGATTTCAGTTATTTTGTGGCGCAGGATGTGTTAATGGGCTAAGTCGGGTTATTTAAGTCGAGTCTTATTAAATTATGAGACTCAATTTTTACCTCAATTATATTTTTTATTATATTATAAGCTTTTCCTAATAAAGGAAAAGGATAAGTTTATCTAGTGTTAATTGAATAGTTGAGATGGAATATTTTGGTATTACACCCATGGTCAAAGGTTGAGTCGAGTCATAAAGGGGTGAATATTAAGACTCTCAAATCAACTTTATAAACCTTTACATAACAAGAAGCCAAGAAAAGGAATTAATGATACACATTCCAGCTTTCTTTCATGATAGCAGGAAATTCTTGATGTGCCAAAAAAGTAAACCAGAAAACTACTGAGACGAAACAGTAGTATTTGAATGTAGAAGGGAATCTATAGTTTCTAATACGCTGTTTGATTCTTAACCAGTAAACTTAGAACCATATCTGGTTTCATGACCTATGGCAAACACATTTGTAGTGGTAAGCACTATTGATTGGGTCGTTTCCTTCAACTGGAACTTGCTCAGCTCTGCATTTGTATTTGCATCCTCTACATTCGTTAAAAGTGCAAGTAGGGGCTGTGGATCCAATCATCAATCTCCTTGAATTCCTATCCATTTTTGCTTCATTGCTGCCTTGTGTTGCCTGGAAGAAGTAAAGCAAATAAATACAGGCATTTTAGATATACACGAAATGAAGCTAATAAGCCTAATACCCGTACTTGCATATGCAATGGAGGAGATTGATAGACCCCTTGTTGGAACGGATGTATTAGTTGAGTTCTAGATCCTGCAAAATTGGAACCATCCATAAGCATATAATAACAAGTAACCAAAATATGACATGAAAACAAAACAAAAGCTACTTTTTTTTAGCAAGAAAATGGAAGGAAATCCCTGATTTATGCATTTCCTACATTAAAGGCCTGGTAAAGAAAGATGGCTACAAGGCTAGGAAAAGAATATGACCTTGTGCTACAAGGAAGAAGGTGAAGAGTAGCAAAGGTAAGTAGCTCAGTTTAATGTTGGCCATTTCTCCACTTTGTATTGGAAGTACAAATAAGAAGGTGATATATATGAAGTTTTAGGGCAGCATATATGAAGGAAGGAGTGAGAGAGAGTTGTGGTCAAGTAATGACCATAAGAGATAGACTGTCAAATCATTCAGTGACTCAGAGGAGCACACTGCAACACCTAAAAGGGGTCCCCAAAACACCCAAATAGACAGATTGTTTGTTGGAGCTAAAAGGGGGAATTTGATATCTTGAGGGGTGTGGGTGGAACCATTGACGTTTGGTCTACATTCTACATTTTGGAAAGCATTTGTTCGCATAAGATGAATGAAGGTAGGTACTCACCCACCAAAATGAACCACCCTGGACTTCCAACTTTGGTTACTGGGAAGAAAATAGCCATAGAAATGATCCTATGACTGACTAGCTTATTTGGTTTTCTCAAAACACTTCTTAATTACATAACAACACATTTATATATGGGTTCAAATAATAATAATAATAATAATACAGATTTGGTTAACTCAGTTGAAAATATGTGGCAGCTATAACTTTCATAAAAAAATATTGACACATGGGGAATGATGAAGCTTGTTGTCCCCCACCCCATCCTAAAGAAATAAACTCATTTAGCTAAAGAATGAAAGCGTAGGATCTTGCCATCTTGGTTCTACAAATCCCAAGCAGCTGATGAACATATTTTTTCAGGCTATAAATGAGATGGGTTTTTGAAGTTGGCGCAATAGTCAAAACCGTCGCCTAACAATGTAGAGGGGTTGCCAAGCGTGGTGAAGTATGGGTGGGGATTGGAGGCTGGCAGCCATGTGTTGTGACTGCACTCTACCCTCTCACGCTACATCCCCTCACACATCTGACACCTGTTCATATTCTTCCTACCTTTGCTCATCATCTCAGATTCTCTTTCCTTTGTCTTTTCTGGGCATCTCCGTCAGCTCAATGTCTATTAAAATGTTTTTTTATCTAAATAAAATAAAAAATAATTACAAAAATAGATAAATTATAGATTATTTACGACAACAGTGTGTTTTAATCTAAAACAGGTACCAGGCCGCATCAGTTAAAAAAAATATTTTAATGTAAAAATGGGTATATATAAATAATATATGTGTTCTTGACTTCTTGTGTATATATAAAATCTTTTTTTATTATTATAATAAAATGAAAAGAAATGAGAGCATATTATGTAGGATAATTTACCAAAAAAGCCCTAAAATTTTAAAAATTACGAAATGGGTCATTTGTAGAAAATTTACGGAAAGGACCAATTCCCCAAAAACGCCCACGCCGCGCGTTTTGGGAATCGACTAAAGCTGCCGGGGACGCGTTTTTTCTACCTCAAAGAAAAACGCGTCCCACGTAGGCGCCGCTTTTTAGGTGGACAAAACGCGTCTGTAGCGCGCTTAGTCATAACGGTCATATTTTTTTGACCGTTGGGGAGCCAACGGTCAGAAAAAAAAAGTATAAAAGCCCCCCCACCCTTTATTTTTTTCACATTTCAATCCTTTCTCAATATTCTCTCAATTTTCTCTCAATTTTCTCTCAAGGTCCTTGAAATTTACTCTCAAATTTCAAAAATAGTCCATTACTATTTACGAAAAAGCCCTTTTTATTTTTTTAATATATCTTTTTTGGAAAATTTTGAAATTTTTATCGGATTACAATGGTCGGGAATTACGTCGCTTAGATTTAGAAGCACATTTCACGAGCAAATGAGAATGGTAAGTTTTAATTTTAATTTTTCAATATAATTTAATTTTTTTCGCTTATGCAATTTTAATTAATTGTTAATTTTATAATTTTTAAATAGTCTCAGAGATCGGTGTTGGAATGTTATATTCACAACATGCATGGTCCCCATCGCCTTGATCGAGAATTACTCATGGAAGCGGGTTTTTGCACGTGGCCACGATAGGTCGGGTTGGAGCCGCCTTTGATCGGTAGCGTTGATTGAGAGGTGGAGACCGAGACCCACACTTTCCATCTTCCATGCGAGAGTGTACCATCACTCTGAAGATGTGCAATTGTAGTTGGGATTACTGGTGATCTGGTCAGTGAGTCACCGTCCATAACATCTACCGATTGGATGGTCAGATGCTACGAGCTTCGGTGCCATTCCTGGATAGAATTCAAGGAGCTCGGATCGATATGGCACAGTTACGAGACGATTCCGAGCCGAACGAGGTTCAATCAAGTAGAAAGAATACAAGATGCTCGGGCATACATTCTTCAAATAATCGGAGGCTATCGATGCTGGGACCTCTCTAGAAACCTCGTCCACCGAGATGGCTTCAAACTTGTTGATTTCAGAGCGGTAGCTGAATTGAGTTGGGGTCTGCCGTCTTGTTGAGGTTGTCTTGGGAGATGTCGCGACGACGCGGTGAGTAAAGCAAAAATCGGAGGTTGCCTATCATTCTGCAATCATGGGCATGGTTCCGATTTCCATTTTACGCCTCGACTCGACCACCCATATTCATTCCCACCGATAACGAGGTAAATTTAATCTTATATTTTATAATTATTTCATAGATTTATAGTATAATTGCATGCTAAAAGTTTATTTAATTAAGTGGAACCATTCGGGGAGTCATGTTGGAATACCTAACTCGCTTGAGGATATACGGCTCCTATTGGACCAAAGGTCAATCACAAGTAAGTTTCAATTTTGTTATTATAATTTAGTATTTCAGATGTAGTGTCTAATATTAGGTATATAACTAATATTTTGGTAATGTTAATATAGTTTCAATGGACACCGTGACGAGGATCCGAAAATTGAGGCAAGAATTTCGGAGGAGTTCCTCCAAAATCGAACAGTTGGCACGTAAAGGTCCCATTGATCACCCACGCGACCGTGGAGATCAGCAAGCGGATCGGGTTCTGCGGCAATTTGATTCCAAGAATCGATCCGTACACGGAGGTGCTCGATGATGAGCACACAAGGGACTTACTAGAGTCGCATACCAATTGGCCAAGATTTTGGTCGAGTCATATCGAGACGTGGAGAACCGGTATGACTATATACCGACCGGAACCGATAGTCATTCCGGAGTTAGCGTGCATGCCGAGTACATGTCATGGTTTAGGATCCATGGCAAGTCGTGATCTGTTGTCGGAAGAAGAGAGAGATCGCAACTCATGCGAGCGAGGAAACGTCGCCCCTTTAAATCCAAGGAGAAGGGTGATGAGGCGAGGCCATCATCAAGACAAACACAATCACCGAGCCCAAAGAACAGCGCCTACACAATCCACCGGCCCATCGGTTCAAATGACAACACCGATATCGCAAAGATCTACCGCTCATGCCAAAGGCACCCTTCCCTTATATGTATCCTCCTAACCCATATATATTTCGGTTAGTCCGAGCCCAGTTGGAGTGCATGGCGGGTTTGAGTCCGTCTCGACTACTTCACTGGCCACCGATGGTGAGGCCGACGTCGCATGTGGGTTCGGAGGAGGCGCGTCCGGGAGCACTTCTTCTGCCAGCTCCTTCTCTGCTCGGATGCGATCACCCCGCCGTGGTTTATGCAAACACCTCCGGTCATTATTTTATCGAGTGGTTCACCATCGCAACATCCGTAACTGGACCCATCACCGCGGAACCCGATTCCCGCCCGAGGTTCCACGACCCCACGGAAGCGGAAGAAGGAGGAATCCAAATACAGAATCGCTTAATCACACTGTGGCACCGGGTTCCCACCCAAAGATCAAGACTAAAATAAAGTGGTTTAATTTTTTTGTAATTAAGTTGTAATATATTTAATAAAATTTGAGTTTGCTTTTTTATTGTAATTTAATTTTTTAATTTATTTAATTTTAATAACTTTGACAAAATAGAATGGTTTAATTTTTTTTTGTAATTAAGTTGTAATATATTTAATAAAATTTGAGTTTGCTTTTTTATTGTAATTTAATTTTTTAATTTATTTAATTTTAATAACTTTGACAAAATAGAATTGGTTTAATTTTTTTTGTAATTAAGTTGTAATATATTTAATAAAATTTGAGTTTTCTTTTTTATTGTAATTTAATTTTTTAATTTATTTAATTTTAATAACTTTGACAAAATAGAATTGGTTTAAATTTTTTTTTGTAATTAAGTTGTAATATATTTACTAAAATTTGAGTTTTTTTATTGTAATTTAATTTTTTAATTTATTCAATTTTAATAACTTTGACAAAATAGAATTGGTTTAATTTTTTTTGTAATTAAGTTGTAATATATTTAACAAAATTTGAGTTTGTTTTTTATTGTAATTTAATTTTTAATTTATTCAATTTTAATAACTTTGACAAAATAGAATTGGTTTAATTTTTTTTGTAATTAAGTTGTAATATATTTAATAAAATTTGAGTTTGCTTTTTTTATTGTAATTTAATTTTTTAAATTTATTTAAATTTTAATACCTTTGACAATTGGAACGGGCTCCGGCTCGTAAAATAATCCAACTTCGCACTGTCTCTGCCCTCGCCTCCCGAGGTGGATCCACATCGGATTCATCGTCCAACCCTCCATAACTCGCAACAAACGAGGGCCCCTCATCGGTGGATGTCGTCGGAGTACATCATCCTCCTTAAACATCTTCGTAAAGATTCCAATCGTATGTGGATTGCCAACCACTAGAAGTTGACGACGCCCCCAATACGTATTTCTATCATCGGATGTCGAATGACGGACATGCATGTCCCATCCACCAACCGAAAGTGTCGCATGGGGGGTTATGTTTTTCATACTACTACCGCACACGGGCACTTCGTGTTTTGCCTCCCACTTACAGAGTCGGCTTGGGGTCGTGTATTCCCTCGAACGGCAGTAGATGTCGAGGTCGCAGAAAGATCACTTGGAGATGAAAATTCTACATATACCTCGATATAGGGTGATCCACTAGCAAGATGAGTCTCCACCATTGTCTCAAAGCTCCGAGCACCTTTGATGTCGAACGACTCATATCTCACCGGATCAACCGAGGCGCAAAATCTATACTTAATACACTGAACTTTCATTGGCGTTGTTCCAAATATTTTACGCCTAATTCTTTTGCGAAGTTCTACTAAATCGATGTTCCGATTAAAACTCAGTCGTGCTGTGTTTTCCGATAAGAAAACAACGCCATTTTCGGTGTCACGAACTTCACCATCGTAGTAAATAACAACATTAATACGTTCACTCATTTTCAATTTTTTTTTCCTTTTGCCTCAATTTCCCTTATGCAACCTCATAATGAAATTTGACCGATTTATAGCCTAATTTTGCGGAGATCATCAGAGCAAAAGCGCGTCCCACGGGGGCGCTTTTCAAGACGCATCTTGACAAAGCACCGTTTGAAGCATTTTTGGCCACTTTGTTCGTAAACGCCTCTCAAAATTATTTTGCGGAGACTCATCAGTAGCAAAAGCGCGTCCACGTGTGAGCACTTTTCAAAGACGCATGTCGACAAAGCCGCTCGCTAGAAGCGTTTTGGCCACTATTTGTTCGTAAACGCCTCATCAAAATTATTTTACCGGAGACTATTGGGCCAAAACTTCAAAAATAATTTCAAAGTGCCATTCTCCCCAAAATGCGTCCACGCCGCCGCTTTTTGGGGAAACTAACCTAAAGCGCGCCTCAGGGACGAGTTTTGTCCACTCAAGAAAAGCGGCGCTTACATGGACGCGTTTTTGTTGAGGTGGACAAAACGCGTCCCCGTGGCTCGCTTTAAGTCGATTTCCCAAAACGCTACCAATTGGACGCGCTTTTTGGGGAATTGGTCCTTTCCGTAAATTTTCTACAAACCGGCCTATTTCGTAATTTTGAAAATTTAGGGCTTTTTTGGTAAATTGCCCTATTATGCATTACAGATGTAATAAAAATACCATTGTAGGAGTACATATCTAAATACATTGGGCCAACATGGGTCTAAACTCTAGACTATGGACCTTGGAGGTAGGCTGTAAGCACTCAAGGCTTGGACCAAATTAATAATAAATTTAGGGTTTTTTTTTTTGTACTTAAAAATATTTCGCTCTAAAATTAATTTTAGAGAAAAAGCTGTGCAGAACAAATTATTTTTAGTTAAAATTTTTTATTTTTCAGAAGTGTTTTTGAAAAGTACTTCTAAAAAGGAAAAGTTAAAATTTTTAGTTTTTCTTCTTTCAAAAGCACTTTTAGTGCTTAATTACTTTTTCACCCCTCCAATAACATAGTTCTTTTCTTCTTTTTTTCTTGATGCTTAGTTACAAATGTGTTAAAATCATTAATTAGAAATAAAAAATTTAAAATATTAATTACAAATATTTAATGGTTATATTTAAATATTTAAAATTTAGTTTATATATTCTAATTAAATTTTATAAGTAATTAATATTTATTACTTGAAAATATTTAAAATTTATATTTTATATATTAAAATATTAACAAGTTATAGTAAATTTTTTATATTCTTACTAAAATATAATAATATTAGCTAATTTAAATTTTATTTAAATGCATATTTGTTACTTGATAATAACATGTCTAAAATGGATATTTTATTTCTCAAAATACTCAAATTTTAGATTAAACTTTTCAAAAGTATTTCTCAAAAGTACTTTTCCACAGCACTTTTCAAAAATATTGTCAAACTAGCCCTTAATCTTTGAAGTTTATATTCTTTATTAAATTGGTTTTTAATTTTTTAATTAAATTTAATCATTAATTTTTTTAATAAGAGTTAAATCGATTTTTAACAAAAATATTTATTAAAACACTTTTTTTTTGAAAAATTGGATCTATGTCCAACAGATCAACCTACAAAAAAAGTATTTTGTTTTGGTTCGACCTAAATTTAGAAACACTCTTCCTCCAGGTTCCATTTCGGGAAAAAAAATAATATGCAACTTCGAGCTGTCAATTATATCCTTTATGGAAATGGCAAACCGACTCGGAGAATCTCTGACACAAGTATTCAACTAGTTTGGACTTGATTAGTGTTGAGTTGGGACCAAGACAATAAAAGTTCTTTCGTCGAAGAGGTCTATGCTTCCTTTGTTGAAGTAAGGACAAATGGTCTGATTCGAGATTTCTTAAGAATCGACTTAGTGAAATCTCATATTTTTTATATCAGAAAAAGAAATGATTCATCAGGTTCAAAATTGATTTATGATAATAGGTCAGATCGTACAAATAAACATCCATTTTATTCAATTTATTCCAACGCAAGAATTCAACAATTATTTAACCAAAATTTAACATTAACATGTCACTACTATTTTATACGTGACAACAATATATTATTTAAAAATTATAAAAATAAAAAATAATTCAAAATTCAAAAAAAATTACAAAAAAAGTTCTTAAAATTCATGTTTTTTATTTGTTTGAATTTTTAACATTTTAATCTATATTTAACCGTTCATAAAATCCGAATTGAAGTTGTGGGAATGGAAGTTCCCGCGGATATCCAACACAACAAGAATGCCTAACTTTGCCGCCAACTCTTTCCCTTCTTCCTCTTTCATTACACAGCCAGAAAAACATGTCAATCAACCCAAACAATCCCTTTCCTTCCCTTCCCTTTTCTTCCTTCTCAAGGAAAAATGAACCCTTCTCTTTTCTCTCTCTCTATACACATACATATATATCATCACTGGGCAAGTCTCACCATCCATCATTGCGAACGCTACAAACCTTCCTTTCATTTCTTTCTGGTTTCATCTCCTTTTTTTTTTTTTTTTATAACAAAAGATGGAGTCTCAAGAACCAAAGGTTACAGGCTCCCCTTTGATGTACTCCAACCGGGTGACGTTGAAAACCATATTGGAAAGTAGTGATGGCGAGATGGTGTTGGTTGGTGAGACCGTGGTGGTTGGTGGTTCGGTCAAATCTTCCAAAGAGGTGAAGAAGCACCCTGTTACATTGCCGCCGTGTGCTTCCGACACTGATCACGCCTCTCCGGGGCGTCAAGGCTTAACCTGTTTGGAAATTCTTGAATCTCGAATCCCATGTTTCAGGACTATTATCAAGATTTTGTGTGGTCCTGCTAGTTCCCCAGCTGTTCGAGAAAAGCTCGAGTCTTTGGTTCCTAAACCAACACCTCCTTCCACTTTCTTTCTACAAATTAATGATGGCTCTTGCGCTTCATGTCTTCAGGTATTGTTGTTTCCTTTTTCTTTGCTGAAAAGATTGATTACTTAGATTGCTAAGCTTGTCCTAATTAGTATGAAAATTTCTCGATCAGGTCGTGATTGATTCAACGGTAACTCCAGTATCTGCAGGCCAGATTCTACCGACTGGAACATGTATATTAGCCCAGGGTGTCTTGGAAAAACTTTCAGCTAATGAGAAACAAATAGTTCAGCTTAAAGCAGAAAAGATTCTTCATGTTGGAACTGTTGAACAAGATAAGTATCCTATGTGAAGAAAAAGATTACCTCTTGATTCTTTAAGGGAGTATCCCCATATTCGTCCCAGGACAACTATGGTATTCTCAGCATCCATTGCTAGTTTTGGACTTTTTTCTTAAGAAAACTAACTTCAAATTGAACCTAATATGCTCCTTATATCATATGCTATGCATTGCAGGTGTCATCTATTACACGAATTCGAAGCACCCTAGATTTTGCAACCCACACATTCTTCCAGAAATATGGTTTCCTACATGTGCAAGTGCCAATCATCACAGCTACAGACACTGAAGGGTTTAGTGCAAAGTTTCAGGTTACAACTCTTTTGGAAAAAACAAGCAAGGAAGAGGAGCCGGTCGGTGTTAGTGATGCTGATGTTGTTAGCCTTGAAACTGTTAAGGCAGCTATTAAGGAGAAATCAGGGGTAGTTGAACAACTCAAGAGAAGTGACAGCAATAGAGAGTCACTTATTGTAGCAGTTCAGGATCTGCAGAAAACAAATGAATTAGCACGGCAGGTCGAAGCAAGAGAAAAATCCAAACCAGTAACTGCAGTATAGCCTGACTCACTGAACTTCAATGATGATTTCTTTGGTCGCCCTAGTTATTTAACTGTCTCTGGTCGCTTTCATTTGGAGAGCTATGCATGTGCTATTGGAAATGTCTACTCATTCGGACCCAGATTTCAAGCTGATAAAACAGTGTCCTCCAAACATGTGGCTGAAATGTGGACTGTTGAGGTAGAAATGGCTTTCTCACAGTTAGGGGTAAGACTTTTCATACTCAAGGCTCACGTATGTTATGTAAATTAGATCTTTGATGATAAAAATGCAGTGATTTTCATGTTTACATGTTAAAATATCTAAACAAAAACATATTTATTACAAATTCAACTTGAATGAATTTTCATATATTAAGGTCTCATTGATATCCTCCATTGGAGTTTCCAGGACGCTATAAAATGTGCAGAGGACTATTTCAAATTTCTCGCAAATGGATATTGGATAACTGTCCAGAAGACATGAAGTTTGTCTCAAAAAGAATTGACACCATGTACTTCCTATGTTTTAGCCCCCATATGTTGCTCATACTATCTATTTTCTTAAAATACTCATGTCTGTCATTCGCTGCACAGGGATGTATCCCTCCAATGATTGGTCAAAGTAGATAAGAAAACTTTTAAAAATTTAAGCATTCCGAATAACATTAGATTAGACCATTAAACATTTCAATCACATCTATAGCAACTTCGATCTGACTGAATTAGTTTTAATTTAATTTATTCTTCAACATCAGGTCCCAGATAAGGCTTTTGAAACACAACTACAGTGGGGTGTCCCTTTGACAGCCAAACATCTAAGGTATGTATAATGTTGCTATTGATCTAGACATGCCAAATGCAAGATCATAATTGGACGAAGACATTTCCTATGAGTTTGGTTCTTACTATCCATTTACTCAATGGCAGCTACTTGGCCGATGATCACAATAAGAGGCCCGTAATTATTTATGATTATCCAAAAGCAGTTAAGCCATTTTATGTACGCTTGAATGAAGATGGAAAAACAGTTGCAGCCTTTGAGTTGGTTGTACCCAAGGTAAGTCTAAATTTTACTAAGAGGTGAAGAACATCTGAAAAGTCTGAACAAATATCTTCAAGCACCAAAAAGTTATGTGCTGGTTCAGAAAGATTATAACAGGGAGCCAAAATTGTATGTGCAGATTGGAACAGTGATAACAGGGAGCCAAAATGAAGAGAGCTTTAACGTGCTAAATACAAGGTAATGTCATCCTCGTTAGTTTACTACAAATGTTGGGAAATTGTGGATTCAAATGAAATTGGCAAAACTGCAAAACACTATTTGCAGAATTATTAGCAAGCTGACTATGCTCGATATTTTCTCATTGATGCAAAAACAATATCTTATTTTCAGCTATGGTTTTGTGATTTCAGGATCACGGAATTTGACTTGTCAAGAGATCAATATGAATGGTACCTAGATCTTCGCTGGCATGGAACCGTCAAGCACCTCTGGATTTAGCCTACGGTTTGACCTGATGGTTCTCCTTACCACCGGCCTCATTGATGTCAGAGATGTAATTCCTTTTCCTAGAAGTCACGGCAAAGCCAACAGCTAAGGTCCTTTAATGTTGTATGATTAGGGGCTAAAACTTAAAACCTGAATTTACAAAATTGAGTCTTAGCTCGATTGGCATCAGCATTATTGTCAGTATAAGAAGACGTGGATTTAAGGTGTTGAAACACATTATCCTTCTATATAAGAGTTGAGGAACTATTGATTATTGTAGACATTATATCAAATATATATGGAAAAATTACAATATTATATCATGCTAATATATAAAAGGGCATACCAGATTGAGCCAAACTTCATGGTCTGCAAGCCGTCCCATCTGATTAATTAACGAGGCACCCCACGATAGACCAATGTATAAAAAATAGGAATTTTTTTTTCTTAAGGATTATAATTGGCTAATATATTAGATAAGCCCTTGAACTTTGCTCCTTTATTTAAATAAAACCTTTTCTATTTTTATTACATCCAAATAAGCTCTTATACCTTTTTAAATCCAAATATGTCCTTAAACTTTAATTGATAATCGAATAAGTCCTTAAACTTTCACATATATCCAACTATAACCCATAATTATGTAAATCTTTAACATTTGATATCGTCTAAAACTGAAGTTGATGTTTCTTTCTCATATTTTTAATTACTATATACCTTTAATTCTGATCTTCATGAAACTCTAAATTTTAAATTTAACATTAAATACTTAATGAATAATTAAAATCATTTGATTATAAACAATCCATTGAAGTGAAGAAGAAAATTAAAGTAGATATGTATGACAATTAAACGTCCAAGAGGGCGTGTGATGTGGTTCAACTTGCTTGTATCCCACACAAAGAAGTTGTGTAAAAATCAGATATACTAAATGCAAAATGCAAGAAACATCTTAATCTTACAGCTAAAGATCACTCTTATTGACACTGATTACACAGTTTATTAAATGAAAAGAAACTAATCCTTGAAACAAACTGATTTTAGCATAGCACAACACTAGTGATGAACTATCTTCACTGTTTTGCCAAATGAGGTGCCATTGTTGGAATCAAGTGGGAAGAAAAAGGGATAAAGCTCGTACCGGACATAACAACTACTGTATAGGACCCGACAGCCCTTCTTGCTGTCACAAAAGTTTGGGAAATTTCCAACAGCAATTGCAAGGCATTGAGCACAATCTATCTGAGATAAGTCCCTTGTACATTGCACCAAAGCATAAAGGGTCAAAAATTGTGACAGTTTGGTCTTACCTTTTCCAAGCCCTTCATTCTTTGGCATGACAGCTTCTGATCTAATTCTGTCCATCAGAGCTCCAAGTTCTTTGTTGAAACTTTGAGGGTCCGTAACATTTTCAACATTATAGTAAAATATACCAAACGAGGTGTCAACTTTTCCAACAAAATTATCATTGCTGTACCGTAGAAAGCAATAGTCGTACCAAATCCTTGCATCAGCTTGATTCGAACAGCGTTGGCGTACTTGCTTCGCAGCGTCTTGTATGCAACTTGAACAATCTTTATTACTAACATCCCCTCTGCATTGAGCAAGACCGTAGACTTTATCAGGGTCTTTACCTGAGGAACTCACAGTATAACCAGTTAAGGGAGTTTTAGAGACCAGTTCAGCCAACAATCGATCAATGTTTACAGATATTTGGCTACTGCTACTTATGTTGGTGTTTTCATTGCAAAAGTTCCCCAAAGGATCAGCCCTGCAGCTACTTAGAAACAATGAAACAAGAAGCATATATAACAAATTCATGATGAGTTTTTTTCCTTGCAAACTTGATGCTACCTTTTGGTGTTCAGCTTTCTTATTAATGGCCCTTGGGATTGGAAATGCTGAGTATGTGGGAAAACAAGAGGCGGACATTATTGACTACACGTGTGTTCCAAGACCGTTGTTTCTAAACAGTCTTTCCGGTTGATTTTTTCTCAGTGACCAAACAGGTAAGCTTCATAAACTAATAATAATCTGGATAGGTGCTTCATGGGATAAAATTATTAATAATAATCATTTTCCTCCTACAACTTGTACAATGGTCAATGGGGAATCCAATCATGTTCCACTGAAACGGCATAAGATACGGAATGAAACTATTTTCGTCAACATATAAAATTTATCAGCACCATCACCCAGTTGACAAGAGCCTAGTGATGGGGGCCTGATTGCACAGTTGCAGCCATTTTTGTTGATATTTAAGCCACAGTTGTGATTGGCTATAATGAAGAGAAAAAGAAAACAAACGGAAGGATCATAAGTTTCATGTAAACTATTCGTCGAAAGACCACAATTAATAGCTTCATTGACTTCCAAACTGGTAAAACTTCCACACTACAGCAAAATAGACTTTTAGCGGCCTTTTTTTGGGCATTTAGCGGCGTTTATAAGAGCCACAAAAAGTATTTGCGGCACTTTTCTAAGCGCCACAAAAAACGCCGCTAATACAACTGCCGGAAATTTTTGCGGCGTTTATGAGCAAAAAATGCCACTAAAGACCCTGACTTTTAGCGGCGTTTGTGATAAAAGCGCCGCTAAAGACAATGGCCTTTAGCGCTTTTTTAAAACGCCACTAAAAGTCGAGGGCTTTAGCTTTTAAAAAAACGCCGCTAAAAGTCAGGGGCTTTAGCGGCGCTTTCCCAAAAACGCCGCTAAAAGTCAGGGCCTTTAGCGGCGCTTTCCCAAAAACGCCGCTAAAAGTCAGGGCCTTTAGCGGCGCTTTCCCAAAAACGCCGCTAAAAGTCAGGGGCTTTAGCGGCGCTTTTAGAAAAACGCCGCTAAAAGTCAGGGCCTTTAGCGGCGCTTTTCCAAAAAACGCCGCTAAAATTTCTTGACAGTTAGCGGCGCTTTTACCTAAAACGCTGCAAAAATTTCTTGACATTTAGCATCGCTTTTGTACAAACGCCGCTAATTTGTACAGATTTCAAAAAGTACAATTTTTCTAATATTACCCCTCCTGCACTAAAACTAACCAATAACAAGATATAATTTCAACGCAAAACAAGAATTTAGCATAAAAATCACAATCAATACATTAATTCTAAATGATACTTGAAATTTAATAAATTAAATAAATGATAATCGAAAATATTGTAACAATAATGTTAAATGTTAAATGTAATAATGTCAAAACTTTTTACAACGAGAAACTAAATGTCTAAGATGGCGGTTTCGCATCATTGAAACATCTCGCATCATATGTCAAGTCGGTCTTGAGCTCTTCAGATTTTCTTACGCTCGCTCGCTAGCATCGATCTTTGCTCTGCCTCCCTCGCATTGCCACGCTTGCCTCTCTTCTTCTTGCCTCCTTGCTTGTGCTTTCCACATCCGCTCTAAGTCATTCTTTGGAGTTCTTCATATTTTCTTTGAACATCGCAATTTGTCGCTTCTGCTCAATCGTGCTCTCTTGCATCCGAGCTATCTGGTTTTGTAGCCTCGAACTTCAAAGACGAGATTGACCCCAAAGGCATATATTCTTGGAGGCGGATCCAAAATATTGGGTCGGGTAACACCGATCCTTTAAATCGAACCCGACCATACCTTTCAAGACCAAAACATCGTTGATAATTCTATTAAAATATACTAAAGATTAGCGTAACTATCGATCAAGCGATCATACCTTCAGACCCAAAACATCTATAATAATTACATTATCAATCTCCTCAAGATTAACAGAACTATCGATCAAGCAACCGCTTCATACTTGGCCTTCTTCTCCTTTAGTTTATCCTAATAAATCAATGAAAGAGTTAGAAACGAAATATATAAATAAGAAAGAATGCAACATAATATAACATTATAAATTTAAAACTATAAACGATGAATTAAACTATTATAATTAAACGGTAGAAATATTTATAAAAAATAAAATTTTATTAAGTAAATATACCAAAATTTCTGCAGCTTCGGATGTCATCGGAGATCCATCCTTCTTTCTATATGTAATGTCAAAAAGTCAACGCTCTAACTTTTTGACCAATAAGTTTCCTACATTTTAGCGTAAAAATATAATTTAATAGTATAAACTAATTAATATTTGATGAATTAATAAATTATAATACCTCGGCGTACTACACAAGCAAAACTTCTAGAACTCCGCCGTGTGTGAATTTCTTTCATTTACATCACGCTTATTCCAACTCGCCACGGTCCTACATAATGCAATTTGAATTATATATATAGTAAATATTATAAATCAAATAATTTATACGATTTTAGAAGTGCGTAATACCTCTCCTTTTTTGAATTCCAAAATCTAACTTGATCTTCCCATTGGTACCTCAACATTCCCGGTGGAACATTTCTTAATTTTTCGTCGAGGCTTATGTCTTTCTTAAAATATTATTTTTTGAGCGTGCTTTTATTGTCTCTCCATTTTTACCCAATGTCTTCTTAACATAGTCATCGAGACCTCTAAATTAAATCTACCCTGAAGAATAAAAGTATAAAAAGTTAATATAAATGAAAATTAAATTAAAGTATTATAAATTACATTCACGTTTTATTACCTTAATATTTTCGAGAGCTTGATTTTTGTTGGCATCAGGCATGTGATGCCATGATTCGTAGTTAATAGGCAACATATTGGGATTTCGTGCTAAAATGCCCAAATAGCCTCCTAACAGTCGAGCTTCAGATCCAACAGGCTGGCCATGATTGTTTCTCCTTACTTTAACACGATCGGTAGGCTCTAAGTCGTATAAATCTTTAAGTAATGTACGTCCCGACCTCTGCAAGGCCCCACCACCTTCAAATTGCAAAATGATATATTATTATATTAAAATTGGAAAATGAATCAATAATAAAATTCAACATGCATGTAAAATAAACTTAACATTACTTTCAAATTCTCCGTGCTCGTCATCTATGTCCCAGAGTAGAAGATCCAACAACCTGCTTATTGTTCACTACTATTAGCTTCTTCGGATTTGGAGTTTCATGGACAATATTTAAATCTCGTAATCGCCTTCTAGGCATTTTTCCGCAATACACATAAAATAGTTCAAAATTTTAGTAACAAATAACAACAATAATAGGACATTTAAAATAGTTAAATTATATAACATGACCAACATGAAAATTATAATATTACATATAAATAACAAATCGTTAAATCTTACTACATCATATTTCAGAAATATCTTCGCCAACATCCCGACGAACCCATTGAAATTGTTGACTAGTACTAGGATATTTTCGCTAAGTCTTGTTCGAAAAGGCAAAGTTTCGATCTTTCGACTATGTCATCTCTACTTCCACCGCCAATGTCGAAGAAATCTCTAGGGTGTTTCAAGTACAACGTACCAACCCTCATCAATTGGATCTTCCGAGTAAAAACTTGTTTAACTTGAGAAGAAAACACATACGGCTCGTCCATCGCTTGTTCTCCTGTGAATTAATCGAGAGAAATTCACCATTGTAAAGCCATATTGATCGTTTTTAATTTCATGAGCCATATTCACATCAGCCCAATCACCTCGAAATAAGACAACTTTGCATTTGCCGTAATAATCCAACTCAATGATGTCGATAATAAGTCCGTAATATTCTAAATTTCCTCGACCGGATTCGTCCCTAGCACTAGCATAACTTGTAATCGAAGAATTAACAACAATTCCGCAATTTTGGGTTCTCTCAATCTCTCGCGATACCTTGTATGAAATCAGATCCGCTGATGAGGAAGCCACTATATCTTTTAACTATTCTGTTTGGACCTTGTGAAAGCCATTTAACGTCGTCATTTACTTCATTCCGACTCCAAACCTATTGAGTTGAAAGTAAATCGAGTAATTATGAATGTTATGAGAAAATATTATTACTCGTCAATAAAAATTTAAATTGCATACCATTTGGCTTAACCATTCATGGAATGATTCTGCGAACAACTTATTAATTTTTCGCCGATTTAATCTTCGAGATCGTGAACGAGCTCTCAATATTTATTTGTACTCACTACGGTAAAAAAGGTTTTACTTTGTTAGAAGACAGACAAATCATAATTGATGAGTATTTATCAAATTGTAGAACATACTTCCAAAATGGTTCCATTGAATCGTAATGAAAAAGAACATATCGATGTGCTTGGACCCACGATCTATCGTCTAATTCTGTAATTTCGACTCTACCGATCGGTTCTCAAACTTTGAAATAAATAAGTTTCACCAAATTATGATCTGTGAGCCCAAAGATTTCTACTTGGTCTGTTCATTCTTGTTTCAACATCTTCCAAATACCTCGAATAGAAAGTCATACATTTCTTTGCCAAGTAGCCCTCGAATTGATCCTTCCGGATAACGCTTATTGCGGCAATATGACTTCAATTTGGAATGGAACCTAAACACGATATACAACATTATCAAAAGTTAGAAATAAAGGCATTTAGTGAATGAAGGAATATTTGCAAATAAAGTAAGACCTTTCAATGGGATACATCCATCGATAGAAAACGGGTCCACCAAGAAGTGCTTCACGCGGGAGATGAATTAACAAGTGCACTATGATAGTGAAGGAGGAAGGCGGGAATATCTTCTCCAGATTGCATAAAGTTAATGCGGCTCGATCTTGTAGTCTCTCAAGTTCTTGAACATTGAAAACTTTACCACAAATGCCTTTCATTATATTTGATACTCAATTATAGGAGCCGTCACCTTTTTCGACATACAACACCGCATAGCAATCGGCAAGAAGTCTTGCATCAATATGTGATAGTCATGCGATTTTGAGCCATATAATCTTCGATCCTTAAGACTCACACATCATGATATATTTGATGCATACGCATCCGGACCTTTATATCCTTCAACACCGCATGTAACACTTCTTTCTCCATCTTCGACATTGAAAAAATAAAGGCGACAACCGATATTTCATATTCGAAAGTTCGGGATGAAGCTCACGTCAATTCCATGTGGACTAAATCAAGTCGACTCAAGATTATCTTTCGATTTTCCATCGACATTCAAAATAGTCCCAATGATGTTCTCGCAGACATTTTTCTCTATGTGCATGACATCAAGGTTATGGCGTAAAATCTGATGCTCCCAATAAGGTAACTCAAAAAAAATACTTCTTTTTTTCCACAAGTCTGCCTCATTAGGATCATCCTCTTCATCGATTCATCATCGATTCATCCCTAGATCTTCTATTTTTATGCGGGTTTGCTTGGTTGATTCATCTTCCCATAAATGAAATTTATATCTTTCAACATTAACAATATTTCGGATCCACCGGTCTCAAGAAGAGCTGATCTCGAACTCTTCAATACCATCAAACCGAGCACTCTAAAATCTAAATGTATGATTTTCCTAGAATCACCGATGATGCCCCATGTAAGAAAACTTCTTCCCATTATATAACCATTGCGAACATGTTCACGCAGCAAGACAACACGGACAAGCATAACGTCCTTGGTACTCCAACCGATAAATTAGTATAAGCGGAAAGTCATTAATAGTCCACATTAATGCCGCACGAAATTAAAGTTCTCTTTTCTCATTGCATCGAATGTCTAAACACCAGCCCATAGTTGTTTTAACTCACAACAAGTGGCTACAAATAGACGCCAATATCATTCCCTACCCTTTCTCTCTAGGTATAATCATAGACAAGATAAAAGAAGATTGTTTCATGCAAACCCATGAAGGCAAATTGTAGGAACAAGCACCACGTGCCAAGTACTCATACGTTGTGCTCATAAGTTTGTAAGGTTAAATCCATCGGATGCTAGCCCAAGCCTCACACTCCAGGATCGCTTGCAAAGCTTGGAAATTTGAGTCAAAACATTTCCAAGCTAAAGAATCTGCAGGATGCCTTAACAACCCATCATCGGTTCGTCCATCACGGTGCCACGTCATTGATTCTACTGTCTTCGATGACATGAAAAGCCGTTGAAGCCTCGGATTAGGGAAAATATCACAAAATCTTAATCGGCTACTTTTTAACTGTGTACCGTGTTCATCCTCATTATCGGCCTCAGATTTCTATTAATCCAACGGATTGGCCGATACATGACAAAGATCATTGGTTTATGCGGTCGCCTAATACAACATGCAATCATTTGGGCAACTGTGAATTTTGTTGTATCCAAGGCCCAAATCATTTATCAATTTCTTCATGTCTTTGGAAGATCGAGGATTTTTGCAACGGAACATTTCTTGCGTAAACTCTAACAAAGATTGTCAACGAGTTTCGGTCCACCCCCAAACATTTCAAGTGAAAAAGACGAATACGTAATGACGGTTTGGAAAATTTTGATCCTCATACGCTTCTTCATTCATTTCACCAAGTAACGATAGAACCTCGCCGCTTCTTCATTTGGTCGTTCATCTGGTACACTTCTTTCCCTTCGGTGAAAGTATTTCCTCCAAAATTATGATCATCGCTTGCACTCAAGTCGTGGAAATGACCAAACCATCATCACATATTAAAAGCATCCCGCAACATGTTTTCCATGTTATCGCTACTAACATTCGATTGAAAGCACTATGAGGATACCCTAGATTCATCGATGAAGATGCTCCACTAGATGTAGACTCGCCATGAAAAACCATATTTTGTACCCCGGACAAAGCCATCGACAACTAGATGTTCGTAGACCACTTCACGATAATGGCAGTTAATATTGCAACACTTCTTGCACGGGCAAAGAATCATATTCTCTTGGCTTGCATTTTGAAATGCGAAATTCAAAAAAGTTTCTACTCCATTTCGATAGTCGTTGCTTACCCTTGACAATTTCATCCAACTCCTATCCATTTTGTAGTTGTTGAAGTCTAAAGTTGACAATAAATTATACGGCTAAATTGTTAATTAATAATTTATGTAAATAATGCTATGGAATTTGATATTAAAATTAGGTAAGTTATGTATTCGTTAAGATCCATCATACGTGGCATTGTTACACCTAGGGAGGATCCATTATATCTGATAGTGAGATATAAGGCAACCCGTCAGGTTTCCAGCCTATATACTTTGAATCCTTTTTTTTTATTATACAAGTATTATGTAAGTTATGAAGTTTGATATTAAGGGAAAATTATGTAAGTTATGAAATTTAATCGTCAACTTATGTAATTTATGAAATTTGATCTTAAAATTAGGTAAGTTATGTATTCTTTAAGATCCATCATACGTGGCATTGTTACACCTAGGAGGATCCATTATATCCGACAAGGAGATATAAGGCAACCCGTCAAAGTTTCCAAATTTATACACTTTGAATCCTTTTTTTTTTTTTAAATTATACAAGTATTATGTAAGTTATGAAGTTTGATATTAAGGAAAATTATGTAAGTTATGAAATTTATTCGTCAACTTATGTAATTTATGAAATTTGATCTTATAATTAGGTAAGTTATGTATTCTTTAAGATCCATCATACGTGGCATTGTTACACCTAGGGAGGATCCATTATATCTGACAGTGAGATATAAGGCAACCCGTCAGGTTTCCAGCCTATACACTTTGAATCCTTTTTTTTTTAAATTATACAAGTATTATGTAAGTTATGAAGTTTGATATTAAGGGAAAATTATGTAAGTTATGAAATTTAATCGTCAACTTATGTAATTTATGAAATTTGATCTTAAAATTAGGTAAGTTATGTATTCTTTAAGATCCATCATACGTGGCATTGTTACACCTAGGGAGGATCCATTAGATCTCGACAAGGAGATATAAGGCAACCCGTCAAAGTTTCCAAATATATACTTTGAATCTTTTTCTTTTATCTATACAAGAATTATGTAAGTTATGAAGTTTGATATTAACTTAAAATTAGGGGTTAAGTGTTATAGGTTAGGGGTTAAGGGTTAGTGGTTAGGGTTTAAGATTTATGAGTTTAGTGTTTAAGGTTTAGGGTTTTAATAATTTAAGTTTTTAGGGTTTTAAGGGTTTAGGGTTTAGGGTTTAAGGGTTTAGGTTTAAGGGTTTATGGTTTAAGGGTTAGGGTTTATGGGTTAAGGGTTTAGGGATTAAGGGTTAGGGTTTTAGGGTTTTAAAGTTTTAAGGTTTTAAGGGTTTAAGGTTTAGAGGGTTAATAAATGTTATATTATTTCGATATTTAATTTGGTATTTCGTTTAGATCCATCATATGTGGCATTGTTACACCTAGAGAGGATCCGTTATATCTAACAGTAAGATATAAGGCAACCCGTCTGTTTCCAAATTTATATACTTTGAATCTTTTTCTTAAAATTATACAAGTATTATGTAAGTTATGAAGTTTGATATTAACTTAAAATTAGGGGTTAAGGGTTATAAGTTAGGGGTTAAGGGTTATGGTTTAGGGTTAAGGGTTTAAAGGTTTAGGTTTAAGGGTTTAGGGTTTAGTGGTTTAGGGGTTAAGGGTTAGGGGTTTAGGGCTTAGGTTTTAGGGTTTTAATGTTTTAGGGTTCCAAGGGTTTAAGGTTTAGGGGGTTAATAAATGTTATATTATTTCGATATTTAATTTGGTATTTCGTTTAGATCCATCATACGTGGCATTGTTACACCTAGGGAGGATCCATTATATCTAACAGTGAGATATAAGGCAACCCGTTAGGTTTCCAAATTTATATACTTTGAATCTTTTTCTTAAA
Source organism: Gossypium rotundifolium (assembly GCA_025506655.1). NCBI lineage: Eukaryota > Viridiplantae > Streptophyta > Magnoliopsida > Malvales > Malvaceae > Gossypium > Gossypium rotundifolium. The sequence goes on from CP106728.1 coordinate 151,805,067, forward strand.
ATTATTCAAGTATTATGTAAGTTATGAAGTTTGATATTAACTTAACATTAGGGGTTAAGGGTTATAAGTTAGGGTTAAGGGTTAGGGGTTAATTTAATTTTTAAAGTCACATTTTGAAATTAATTTTTTAATTAATAGCTATGTAATAAAAAGTCATTATAATATGCTTGAATTTAATATAATAAATTTGATAATATTGACAATTGAACTTGTATTTTAAATTCAAAAATAAAAGGACTAAATGTAAAAAAAATTATAAAACTTAGAGCATATTGATTATTTCTACATTTCAAGTTTCAGCTTTACTTTACGCTTCGCACATGAAAAACAATGATATACATTTGAAGTTGTTGATTCGAGCAATATATATATATATATATATATATATCATCTATAATTAGAATTTACCATTACTGAGTATAATCAAATTAATATTTAAAATATATTCAAAGTTAATTAAAATAGATCTAGAAAAATCTATACATGATAAGATTTAGAGACTTACACAAGATTTATGCAAAATGAAAGTCGAACCTAAAGCATGAAGGTTCCAAGACCTTAGGCTTCTTCCACCTAAGGCATCAAAGTACTGCCACCTCAATCTTTGTCAATATGCCAAGATTTCATGTAAACATAATACAAATTAGATCCGCTGTGGGTGACGGGGTAGGCGTGGGTATCCCCACCCGCCTGCCTCATCCCACATAATAAAATCCATGTAAACATGCATCAAAGTATGGCCATATAGTTGACATAGATGAATATAATTCTAACGCAATCAAAATTCATGTAAACAGAGATGAATATAGTTCTAACGCAATCAAAATTCAAGAAATTTCACCACATGGCCATATACCAAGAATCACACAAAACTTCCCATTCACTAATGTAGAGATACCTTGGGTCTACTTGAAATTTTCAATCAAAATCCATTTGCAAACCATACCGAAAAGAACTGAAATTATGGTGAGAAATTTAAAATTTTATTACCTACAATATCAAACAAAGCAAAAGTAATTAACAAAATATAAGTTTCATAAAAAGGCTTACAATTGAGGCATGCGAGGAATTCGAAGTTTCTTTGGTTTGCTGGACCACCTTGGCGCAGGATTTGTTTGAAGTACTCAGATTCCGAGTAACTCATTAATGGAAATAAGAAATACAAGTCAAAAAAATGGCATCAAAGTATGGCATCAAAGTATGAGAGAACTATATTGGGGATTAAAACCCATAATATGCATTTTTTTTTCTATTTTCAGACTGTAGTGTTTTCTCATATATAAGAAACTAAGTGTGTAAACAAACTACACGTAGAAGAAGAAATATACTTCAATGCCTAAAAATTTTTTAGTTTTCAAATATTTCATATATAAAAATTCTTTATTTATTTAAAATAGATTTTTTGAAAGTAAAAGGAATAAACAATTCAAATATTTGAATTTTTACTAAAAGAAGTAACAGAATATTGAATCAAAACTAAAATTATTTGAAAACTAAAACTAAAGAAGAAATATTTGAAAACTAAAAATTTTAGACATCACTTGAAGTATAAATCAGTGCCTAAAAACTAGTAGACTATAGTTACTAAGACCCGAGTCACTGAAACTCGGCAACCATGGCGAGCGGAGAGACTTAGTAGTATATTTACCGGCCGATTTGCGACAGAGAAGGGCGACGGCGAAGGCGACGAGCAGAGAGAACACCGGCAGCGGCGGGTTTTCAGGTGAGATCGCTAGGGGATTTGGGGGAGAAATTAGGGATTATGAGTTATGTTTTTTTTTTGGGGGGAGGGGGGATGAATCGGGGTATAAACTGAGGAAAACATACGGCGCCATTTTGTTAAATGAAATTGGCATTTTCTGGCCTTTTTAAAAAATGCCCCTAAATTCCCTTACAAAACGACTGCATTTTAAATTAACTGGTTCCACTAACCCTCTAAATAAACGACGTCGTATCAATTAAACTGTCGGTTATTTGCAGCGTTTCATAGAAAGCGCCACTAAAACTCTAAAGAAAACGGCGCCGTTTGAATTAAAATTAATAGTTTTTTATGGCGTTTTATATAAAACGCCGCTAATACTATCTATTGTATGCGTTTTATGGCTAACGCCGCTACATCCCCCCATGAAAATGGCGTCGTTTTCTTTTTATTAATATGTTTTTTCCGGCATTTTTGAGCAAAAACGCCGCTAATACCAATAATTTTTTTTTACTTTATTTATTTATTAAATTCCTTTAAAATTATTTTGTTCTCTTTCTAACACTATATTTAATTTATATAGTTTTATAATTTAAGTTCTCATACCTAAATCATAAAACCCTAAATTATACACCTAAAAAGTGTGTCATATGATACACTAAACCCCAAATTATACACTATAAACTCTTATTTATACACCTTAAACCCTAAACCGCAACTCATATGTATATTACAAGGTGCAAAAGTAATTAAAGAAATAATCTTATTGCAAACCTTAAACCCTAAAAGAATTTGATTTTTACCTCTTTTATCAAATTACTGAACACTTAAATCCCTAAACACTAACACTCTAACTCATTGTTCGATATGGTTTAAGCACTAAACCCTAAACCCAATATATAAATCTAAAACTAAAAATTAAACTATAAACCTAGCCTAAACCATAACCTAACCTGCACTCTTAAACCCAAACCATAAATCTTAATTCTTAAATCCCAAACCATAAACCATAAAGCTTATAAACTATATACCCTAAATTAAACCATATTATAAATAATTTAATATATAAATTAAAATACACTAATTTAATCTAAACTCATAACCCTATCCTCTATCCCATAAACCCTAATTAATCATAAATCATAAAACCCTAAACCCTAACCCTTAATATATTATCCCCAAACCCTTAACCATATATACCTTTAAAACCATTAACCCTAACTTTTAACCTATGAAACCCTAACACATCCCCCTTAAACCTTCAACTGCAAATCATAAATCATAATCCCTAAACATTAAAATAGTAACTCCTAAACCTTACACCTTAAATTATATATGCTAAACCATAAACCCTAAACAATCATGAGAATTAATTCAACATTTTAAAATTAATATAAGAAATTATTTAATTTTTTTCATTTTTAACAAATATTTTCTTTTAAATAATTTAAACTAGAATCAAAATTATATAAGAAATTATTTAATATATAAATTTAAAACAATCAATCATATATATCCAAAAAAAACTTTATAATTATTAGCGGCGTTTTTGCAAAAGCACCGCTAAAGCTCAGACTTTTAGCAGCGTTTTTGCAAAAGCGCCGCTAAAGCTCAGACTTCTAGCGGCGTTTTTGCAAAAGCGCCGCTAAAGCTCAAACTTTTAGTGGCGTTTGTCCAAATGCGCCGCTAAAGCTCAGACTTTTAGCGGCGTTTGTCCAAAAGCGCCGCTAAAGCTTGGACTTTTAGCGGCGTTTTACGAATAAACGCCACTATATATCCTTTTTAGCGGCGTTTTGTAAATAAACGCCGCGATTTCTCTTTTTTTTTGCGTTCTTCTTCAAACGCCGCTAATGTATAATATTTGTGGCGTTTTTATTTAAAACGCCACTAAAAACGCCGCTAAAAGTCTGTTTTGGTGTAGTGCTAGGCTTTAGTCAACCCTGATAATACATTTAAATGAATGGAAAACTAGCTAGTGGAATTAATCATGGCGTAAGAAAGTCAATAATGGACTTTATTGAGGAACCGGGGACCCATTTTACTCGTTTTTATTTTGTGAGCTTATTTGTTAATAACGTATCTAATGTGTGTATATATATACACCATACTAATTTATAATTATAGTTATTGAATGCATAATCAAGAAATTACTTTATTAATTAAAGATTAGAATGAATATTATTTCAATATAATTTTTTTATAAGAATATATCAATATTAAATACCCGTTCATATAATAAGGATTATTAATCTTTGCTACAATTGATTCAGTCATAGATCATGAAAAATATAAATATGTTTATACTTAATCTAATTTTATTTTATTTTCTTGATATTAAGCCCTTATATATTATTTTAATATACAATATTAGAAAATATAAATGTATATGCTTCAAATCTCTAAAATTTAAAATGTATTCATTCATTTGTAATCTATGAATGAAATATAAGTAAAATATTTCTTTCTTTAAAAGATAAATGAAAAGATATTACAAGCATTATTGAAATCATACAAATTAATTTCTTTATTTAGTTACCAATTTTGTATTTTTCTTTTCTTTTTCTGTTGTATTTTGAACATTATTTTTATCTTTTCAATAATAATATTTATGAAATGTCTTATAGAATGATTAGACTTGCTTATAGGCCGAGCTAGACGATTCGTCTCAAAAAGTGAGAGAATTTGAATAAAAATATAAACTTGAAAAATGTGATTGGGCAAAAATGCCTGTTTAGAAAATGGGTCGGGCCTCGGTAAGACTTTTTTGGGCCGACATGAATATGTGAAAAAAAACTGCACTTTTTTTTTTGCTGTTTTTTACTATTTTTTCTATTTTCTTGTGTTTTTTTACTATTTTGTTATCATTTTACATATTTTAATGTTATTTAACTATACATTTTTTAAAAAAATTATTTTTAATTTGTTGAAAAATATTTATTTTTATATTTTTAATATTTTTTATGTATTATATTTTTTTAAAAAAATTTAATATGAGTCTGATCGGGCTGGGGTTTAAACATTTTTATCCAGATGGGCTTGAATAAAAGTGTAGGCCCATTTTTTGAGTTAGACCTAACAAATAGGTCTAAAATTTTGATTGGGGCTGACCCAGCCCATGATTACCTCTGAATATGATAAAATTTTTTAAAATTAAGCATTTTATAGGTCTAAGTCACAACCATAAATGTCTTTATTTATCTTAATTTATATGAAGTAATGATTAAAACTCTTATAAAATACCCGTTTTATATAAATTCAAATCATGTAACTTTATCTCACCTAATATTGTAAAAAAAAAAAAAAGTCCCCACCATAAAAAAAAAAAGTGATTACCTAGACTACCTCTAAAATAATTTTGTATCCAACATTATATTGGAAATGCCAAAATTTAATATTTTAATATTTGGGTTTAATTTTTATTGATTTGATTGTATAAAATAAAAACTTTTTATAAATTTAAACTAATTTTTGTAAAGACATTATAATTAATAAATACTAGTATGATTTCAACCTGCACGAAAAAGAGATTATAATTTTGTAAAGGTTAAATATTAAAAATTAAATATAAAATTAAATTTTAAATTTTGGTAAAAGAAAAACAACAGCTATGATACTAGTATGCATGCCATCAAAAAAAAATGTCGATAGAGTTTTAGTTTGATTGACATAGGTATTATTGTCAATATAGGAAGATGTGGATTCGAGTGTGCTAAAGTGCATTATCTTCTCATTTATGAGTTTGAGAGGAATTATAAATAAGTTAAAGTCTTATGTCAAAGAAAATAAATACAATCAAAATTTATAATGAAATTGTTAAAAAAAACCTTAAAGTTGCTCGGATGACCCTCTAAATATGATAAGAATTGCCATAAATGAACCGACCTTACCAAAATCTTGGTCCAAACCTAGCGTTTGGTCTCAACAAAAGAAAGTAACATAGTCTATCTCCATGCGATTACCTACCCAACCAAACCCGATAATGTTGAGTAAATCCACTTAACTAAAAGCCCACATAGCCCCCCCAACTGTTTCTACAAAAGCCCACAAATCCCAAAATCACCGCAAATTCCATCAAAACCCCGCCAATTACGCACCTTGTCCGTCGCCTACCATTTTTATACACTCCCCCTGCTTTAAAGTTAAATCCCATTTCACACATCTCAGACAAGAAATACAAATACCCATTTTCACCACCATCAAACCACATCCCACAGACATGGATGCCCACGAAGAAGAAGCGGAGGTGAAGAGTACTTGTTTAAGATCGTGCTGATCGGTGACTCAGCTGTGGGAAAATCGAACCTTTTGTCACGTTTTGCTAGGAACGAGTTCGACAATAACTCAAAGGCAACTATTGGAGTAGAGTTCCAAACCCAATGCGTGGAAATTGATGGGAAAGAAGTTAAAGCACAGATCTGGGACACTGCTGGTCAAGAAAGGTTTCGAGCTGTTACTTCTGCTTACTATAGAGGAGCTGTTGGTGCTCTTATTGTTTATGATATTACTAGGAGGAGTAGCTTTGACAGCATTAAACGTTGGCTTGATGAACTTACCAGTAAGTTTCAATCTTTATCTTCTTTCCCCCTTTTTTTTGTAATCTTTATTGTTTTTTATTGAATCATTGTTTCTGCTAGAATTGAATTATAGTAATTATAGAGAGACTCTGCTTCAGTAAATAAAATTCAGATCTTTTTTCTCTGGAATGGATGTTTGCAGTCATATAGGAAGGCTCCATTAGAGAAAATTTCTAAAATTGCAGATCCAAGTGGGGATGGATGACAAAACCCAAATTTCCATAATGTGTTCAGAATGGAATAAAGTTCTTAGGGTTGTCAGTGTTTTTGAGTTCTGACTGTTACAAACTTTTTCTTAATGTCTAGCTTACTTTTCTTTTGATTGGGAAAATGCGTTATAGTCACCATTATTTCTTTTTCGAGTGATTGTGCCTTTTGCATTTTGGTGGGGTCTGTTTGTGTAAATGCCCCTTTTCTCAGTTGGTTCGTGCAATCATCCCTAAAATGTAAAATTTTAACATTTACATTTTCTTTATCTATTCTTAGATTTAAGATCTTTATACCAAAAAGCTGTTTTTTTAGATTCTATGCAAAAAGTTAGTACTTGCCCATGGTTCTTCTTGGTCTAGGAAAAAGAGGAATTGTTTAAGCTATGAGAAAAAATTTATTCCTAGAAAAGTTTTCACTTTCTAGGAAACTAAATTAAATGGCATTCATTTGTTTAATTCAAGTAAAAAAAAAAATTGAACCTTATTGTAATTAATCCTTGCAGCTCATTGTGATACTACATTGACAAGAATGCTGGTGGGGAACAAATGTGATTTGGAGAACATAAGAGATGTAAGTGTGGAGGAAGGCAAAAGCCTCGCAGAGGAAGAAGGCTTGTTCTTCCTGGAGACGTCTGCCCTCGAATCTACTAACGTTCAGACTGCTTTCGAGATCGTTATCCGGGAAATCTACAACAATGTAAGCCGAAAAGCCCTAAACTCTGATTCATATAAAGGCGAGTTGTCTGGGAATAAAGTCACCCTAGTCAAGGATGGGGCAAATTCTTCCAAGACGGGTTTCTCCTGCTGTGCCAGATGATCTTTGGTCCTCCATATTGCAGAGAAGCCACCTGTTTCCACTCTTCTAATCCTGGTGTGTCAATTTTGGAGCTTTCTCAATTTTATTTTTTTTAAGGTTTGTTATAGTTAAAAAAATAAGACTGCATTTATGTTCTTATATATATACTCTTTTACAAGCCATAAGATTTCCATGAAGTAGACCCAGGTTGCCCAGACATTGGTGACATATATTTGAAGGATTATATTTTTCTATCTGATTTCGAATGTGTTTAGACCCGAATGTTCTAAAGAACACCAGAACTGCATACTAAAACAGAAGCAGGCTTGAAGTCTGCATCAGTCCTGAACACAGTCGAGTTCTTAAATCCACATCCATAACATTTCACGGTAGGAATTTATATAACAGTTCTTAAATTCAGTTCTGGGCGGCCGTACTCCCAAACTATTCTCCGAGTCAAGCCTGATACAAAGCTATTTATATGACCTATCACTGTACATCTTGGGAGACCAGTATATTCCAATTAAATAGTATTTAAAGGATTAATTTTAGTTTTAATTAGGTCAAAAGAAAGATAATTTAAAATTTTAATTCCAGTTGTAAAACAATAATAACAAATATTAATTAAAGAAAACAATGTTCTAAATGAACTTCATGGAGTTTTACTATGTAACCAATGATAAGTTAAACACTCTAAATATCAACTTTTAAAAAGAAATAAATTATTTACTGATTGAGTCTTAGAGTCCATTTGTTTGTATGTAAAATATTTTCCGTGAGATATTTTTATTGTTTTACGGTGTTTGTTTGGTGGAAAATAAATTATCAAAGGAAATCATTTTCCAAAAGATAAAAAGAATCGAATCAAAATTTTTTTAAGGAAAATGTCTTACCAATTTTATTTCGTAAGACATTTTTCAAACTGGCAAAGCTTTGTTCACTGTCTTCATTATTTTTTTTTTTTTTGATAAAAAGACCCAAAAAGGTCACCTCAATTTATTGCATCTTTTAAAATAATACTGTGTACATCTTTAGGATAATCCACATCAAAATCAACATTACACGACTCATTAATAGACAGTTTACTTAAACTATCAGCGGCTCTATTACAATTCTTAGGGCCCATTTAATTTTGAAAGAAATAAAGAAATCAAGTTGCTTGGACAGTTCCCTCATATGCTGACCCATGACTGTTAAGTTAACGTCTCTTTTCCTGAATTTGTTTACAATGCTGGCACAATTCGTCTCTATTTCCACTTTTTTCCAGCCCCTTTTCTGCGCGAAATCAATACTCTCTTCCATGGCTTTATACTCCCCCCATTCGGCGTTAAAAACCTTATCAGTCGAACCTATGCGACCACCATAAACAAAGCAGTCTTTATCCATTGCGATCAAGTCGAACCAGGCCTTATTATTGAGAAACGCAACGTCGAAGTTAATCTTTATCACACCAGCCTCAGGCTTTTTCCATCATGAGATTCGCCCGGGATCGGCAACATCGGCTTCTCCACCACGTTATGGATCTCGAAGATCGCGACTGAGGCAAGAGGCTCTGTCCCATACCACCCTAGCATCATCCTTAATACCCTGGAAAACTTTGTTGTTCCTGCTATTCCAAATGTTCTATAAGACCGTGATAAAGTCAGCCGTGGCTCTCCTGTCCAGCAAGCGCATAACATCTTCCACCAATCTAGGCACCGAGTGAAGTTCTTATTAAGCAGCCTGTTATCAACACCCCCTTGTTCCAAAACTTTCCTTGCAAAAGGGCAGTCCCTCATGGCATGCATGTGGCTCTCCCTCTCTTGACCGCATCTAGGACATAAGCTGTCAATGTCACTTCTGATGCCAGCAATTTTCTCAAAGGTGGGCAATATTTCATGGCCCAATCTCCAGCAGAATAAACGGACTTTAAGGAGAGTGTTAAGCTTCCATATCAGCTTCCAAAAAACGTGGTGGGGGCCGAAGCCAATTTGCCTAAGGATCAGCCATGAGTAAGCTGACTTGGAAGAAAAAAACCACTCGGGTTGTGGAACCAAGCACATTGGTCTTCATAGCCTGCATGAGAAAAGGGTAAATTACAGATTTGGTCCTTTAAGTTTTCACCATAAATTTTCGCACCTTAACTTCATTCCAGCCATCTCTATCCGCATTAAAGAGATCCAACACGTAAACCTCCGGAACCAACCTACTATCCACCCTGATAGACGATCTGGACAGCCCCTCGATCCCCCAACAATCCTTCCGAATGTTAATACTCATCCCATTGCCCACGTTCCAGCCGAATCCCTCCTCACTGTCTTCATTGTTGAATAAACAAAAAGGGGGAACTTTTAGAGTAAAAAAGGGGAAGCTCTCTTCACTATCGAATAGAACAGTCTATTACATTATAATTTCATATTATTTATGATTTAGTCCTTAAAATCTAAATTTTTACTATTCTACAATTTAATTCCTCAAAAATAGATTTTTTTATTTTATAGTTCAGTCTTAAACCTCGTTTTGTATAGTTTTACAAAACAACCCATTTTCTAAAATTTCCAAATTTTATAATTTAGTCCATACAACTAAAATTGTCAAAATTTCCAAAAGTTAGTCCTTGATTTTTGAATAGTTAAACTTTCATATTCTATTTTTCAGAATTGTAAATTCTTAGATAATGTAAATTAGTCCTAAAACTCAAGTTTTCAAATCTTTACAATTTAACTCCTATAGTTTCAAACTTTACTATTTTATGCTCAACTTTCTAAAAGTTTATATTTCATAATCATATAATTTAATTACTGCATCAATGTTTCATATTTCACTACAATTTTACAAATTTACAAATTTTACAATTTGGTCCTTACTTCAATTTTTATTAAATTAAATCATTTTTCAACTTACTCATCCAAATAATATTCAAAATAAATATTTACCACTTTCAATTTAATTAAACATATCTATAAATTTATATTCCCTAATGTACGAAATTAAAAATTAAGTTTAATTAAGTAAATTAAGATTTATTAAAACTAAAACATGATTAATTAAAATATAAATAAACTTTATGAAATAAACTCAATTAAACAATGAAAAGATAATAAAATCTCAATTAAACTTTACGAAATATTTTAAGGAAATCTACCAAACAACAAAAAATATTTTACACAGATTCATCTAAATACTAGAAAATATTAGTTTGTCCAGAAATCATTCTTCAGAAGTCATTTTCAATAAAACAAATAGAGCCTAAGCTCAATTGGCATGGGCATTGTTGTCAATGCAGGAAGACTTGAGTTTGAGTGCGTTAAAACGCATTATCCTTCTATTTATGGGTTGAGAAGGGGCTATGAATAGTTCTAAACATGTAAAAAGAGCAAAATCAGAATCTATAATGAATTCTCAATTCGTATGATGTTTTTTTAAAAAAATAAAAGTATAAACACAGTTAATATAATTGTAAATTGTATTTTAAAATTTTTTTCTTTAAATTGATTATTATTATTTATTGTTAGTGGTCACTTTCATATGGAGTACAAAAAATTGTTTTCAGTTTAATATAAATTGGTCCACAGACCACAAGCGTGGATTCATAACTGGATAGGAAAGCAACATCATTTTGGCGAAATGGGGAAAACATAGTATGATTCTTTTAGAGCTCATCTGCCTGGCGTGCCCCCAAAACACATGATCTTGAATTAAAACTTGAGTGCTTCTGCGGGTTGGCTCCCCACTATGCCTTTGCCCAGTTCCCATGTTTTGCAGTACCTAATCGCAAACCCTATGTTCAATGGTTGCCTTGAATTCTGCAATGGGCATTGATGAATGCTTTTGCAGTTTTACTCCTTTTCCTTTTTGTTTGTTTTCATTAAGAAAATGAATAAATTTTCAATTTATTGAATTAAATTATAAAATACCCTAAAAATTATTATGAATCTTGTAGACCTTTCATTGGACTAGTTTGCAAACAAACCGTAACTCACATCTTGTGATGCACCCCTCGAGGGACCAGCAAGGTTTTATTGTTTATATGATCTCAAGGATAAAGATGTCAAAGAAGGATAATTTACGACACAGATAGGAACACACAATGCATACCATGTTGATAACTGATCTATAACAATAGTACTCGTTAGACACCTGACCATTGACATTTAGTCAACCCACACAACCATATAGAGATCACTATATAGACCGTCACAAAGCACTATAAGACAGGAAGTGAAAAGATATTATTTATAAAAGAATGATATTATTTGTAAATGAATCTCTGTTTCTTCAAGGCGTTAATACATGAATATATATAGGCAGCTAGCTATACCAGAACACTAACTACTTACTAACAATTGTTGCCTAACAGACTACCAGCTAGCTATACCAGAATGCTAACGCTTACTAACAAATATTGTTAATATTGTTAGCTCGCATGTGGCTCATATTATACTATAACATTCACCTAGCTTCTTCTAGAGGTACAATCAAGATTACGACGAAACGAGTAAATAAAGATCTGAGACAATGGCTTAGTAAGAATATCCGCAACTCGATCACTTGTCAAACTTCACCAACAATCAAATCTCCATTAGCCACTTTTTCGCTAACAAAAAAATAAATCCAGTTCCACATGTTTGAACTTGGAGTGCAGAACTGGATTAGCTGCAACAGCAACCGCACTACTATTATCACACCATACAGTAGGAATATCAATAGAAGTGAGTTTTAACTCGGACAAAAGAGACACAAGCCACGCAATCTCACTAGTGGCTCCAGCCAAACTCCGATACTCCGCTTCAGCTGTGGATCTAGAAACAACTTGCTGTTTCTTGGAACAACACGAGATAGGGTTATTTTTAAAATAGATACAATAACCCGTTATAGAGCGACGATCGTCAAAATCAAGACCCCAGTTTGCATCTGCATATCCTACCAAAGAAAGACTATTCGATCGAGAAAATCGAGAAAACAGCAGACCATGAGACAATGTGCCACGTAGATATCGAATGATACGTTTAAGGGCTGTCATATGTACTGTAGTGGGTGCATGCATGAACTGACATACCCGATTTACAGCATACGAAATATCTGGCCTTGTTAACACAATATACTGAAGAGATCCAGCCAAACTCTGATACTCAATTGGATCAGCAAGTCGTTCACCTTCATCTTTAGACATCATCGGCGAACTGACCATTGGTGTATGAACAAGTTTCGCATTAGCCATAGAACGGCGATTAAGAAGTTCTTTAATATATTTCTGCTCACTCAAATGTAAACTACCAGAAGCAGATTTGTGTACTTCGACCCCCAGAAAATAATGAAGCTCACCCAAATCTTTAAGAGCAAATTTATCGTTAAGCTGCTGAATAAAACTATCGATTGCAGCAGATGAATCACCAGTGACAATAATGTCGTCCACATAAACAAGAACATACAAAGTATACTCATGAAGAACTTTGACAAATAATGAAGCATCAAACTTAGAGACAGTAAACCCAGTACCAACCAAAAAATTTCTCAATTTGTCAAACCAGGCACGAGGAGCTTGCCGTAAACCATAGAGAGCTTTAGTCAGGCGACACACCAATTGTTCACCACTTGCGCCATATCAAACGAACCCCGGAGGTTGCTGCATGAAAACTTCATCAGTTAAATCGACGTTCAAAAAGGTATTATTAACATCAACTTGCCTGAGTTGCCACCCACGAGACACAACAATAGAAATAATAACACGTATAGTTGTTGGTTTGACTACTGGACTGAATGTTTCTGTGAAATCACATCCCGGCACCTGAGAACATCCTTTTGCAACTAACCGAGCCTTCCGCCGATCAACAGATCCGTCAGGATTCTTTTTTACTTTAAACAACCATTTGCATCCAATTGCTTTTCGACCAGATGGAAGAGGAACAAGATCCCAGGTAGAGTTGGCTAATAAAGCATCAAACTCGACTTGAACTGCCTGTCTCCATTCAAGATGTGCAAGAGCCTCTTCAATCGAACTAGGCTCAAATTCAGCTATGTCAACAGATAATACCTTTGGCTTAAATATCCCCGCTTTAGACCGAGTAACCAGGGAATGAGTGTTAACAGGCTCATCTATTCTGGCAGGCGACAACCCTTCCAGAGAGTCATTTGCTGAAGGGCTTGAACCATTTCGCAAGATACTGGTGTTCTCTGAAGAGCCCAAAGGACTAGTTACGCTGGAACTTCGATGAGCATTTTCTGAAGAGCCCAAAATAGATGGTAAAGGACTAGTGTCACTTGGATTTTGATGAGCATTTACAGATTCAACAGGAAGATCTTCATAAGCTCCAGAAGGTGCTGCACAACTCTGAGGAACAATCGACCTGACAATGGGAACATAGGTAGAAGAGCTCACAGGTTGAGACTGCTGACTATTAGAAGTACCAGAAGAAGAGAACAAAAATTTTTTTCATCAAAAATCACATGACGAGACATAACGATCTTCCCATCCGGTAGTAAGCAAAAATAACCTTTGTGTTGAGAGCTGTACCCAAGAAACATAGAAGGTTGAGAGCGATAGTCAAGCTTGTGTCGAACAAACGGTCGTAAGCAGGGGAAACAACAGCACCCAAATACTCAGAAATGCTCATACTCTGGACAACGACCATATAGACGTTAATATGGAGATTGATCACCCAAGACCGAAGTGGGTAGCCGATTAATGAGATGTACCGCACTTCGAAACGCATAACTCTAGTAGTCCATAGGCACATTAGCCTGAGCCAACAATGTAATACCCGTCTCCACAATATGACGATGTTTTCGTTCAGTAACCCCATTTTGTTCAGACGTATAAGGACATGATAAACGGTGAAGAATACCATGTGTGGCTAAAACAAATGTAAAATTTCGAAATTCACCATCCCAATCACTTTGAAATTTCTTAATACATTTTCCAAACTGAGTCTGAGCCATCTGTCGAAACTGTGGAAAACACTCGAGAGCTTGAGATTTTCGTTTAAGCAAATAAATCCATGTGAAACGACTACACATATCAATAAAAGACACATAGTAAAAATGCCCTTCAGATGAAACCGAAGCTGGCCCCCAGAGATCCGAAACAAAAAGTTCAAAAAACTCATCATACTTTGTAAGAGATTGAGAGAACGGTAATTTATGTGACTTGCCTTGCTGACATGCAACACATACTTCATCAACACTAGTTTTATTGAATGGAATATGACATTTACTAAGAACATTTTTACTATAGTAAAGAAGGATGGCCTAGTCTCACGTGCCACAACGTAAACACATTATTACTTGAGATAGTGTCTCAATGCGGAGGCATTATGCACCACTGGAAAATCATCCGTCAAGGTAGGCGAAAAATAGTATAGTCCATCACGAACTTGGCCCCGCATCAAAATTTCCTGCGTCTGGATATCCTTAACCACACAATAGGAGGGGTGAAATTCGAAATAACCTTGTTATCGGCAGCAAATTTGGGCACAGAAAGAAAATTCTTACGAATACTAGGCACACACAGAATATTTGATAAATGTAAGACTTTCTTCTCTGTAGCAAGCAATGAATTCCCAATAGATGTGATCTTAGTAGAGACACCATTACCTATTTTAAGTGAGGAGTTACCTGTATACGGATTAGAAGAATTTAGAGCAGACGTATTCTGACACACGTGATGAGTAGCACCCGAGTCTGGACACCAAGTCGCACCTCCTACTGTCAACGGAACATGCGAATTCGTATTGTTCAAATTCGAATCATAGGCTGTGGCATCAGAATACTGAGACGCATGTAAGTCAGAAACTCGCAGAGGTAGCCCAACAAATTGAGAGGAGTCGTACAGAGAGGAATCAACAGGAAAAACTCGAGCTCTCGGTTTTGTACGACATGGAATATGAGAATCACCAATTTTTCGAGGTGGATGAATAGTAGCACAATTCTTGATAACCAAAACCATCTTTTGAATTAAAAAATTTTTGTTGACCATAATTGCCCCAATTTTGACCATTCCAATTTGCATCTGTAAAATTTTCTCTTCCAGAGTTTGCACCATCGCCAGGCCAAAAATTTTGACTGTCACGAGATTGATTATCACGATGGTAGCGATAGAAACAGTGTTGGGCAAAATGACCATAGCGGCTGTAGATTTGGCATTGGACGCGAGATCGAAACCCACGACCTCGTCCACGAGTGATGAATCGACCACCACGACTAGAAGCCTCCGCCGTGTCAGAGGATGAACGTTCAACCAGATTTGTCGCAACAAGAACTTCCTGAGCAACACGCTCTTGACACTGTTCGAATTCTAACAATGTATCCACAACACGTTGAAGAGACAAGGAGACCGAAGAAAGTGAAATCGACGATATAATAGCACCAAACTCAGGAGGAAGACTCGTCAAAAGTAAGTCGATTCGATCATCCTCGGATACCACAGATCCCGACGCCTCCAAGAGAGCACACAACCCTTGCATCTTATCAACAAGATCAGAGATTGAAAGATTACCTTTTCTAAGAGAATGAAGAGCATGACGCAACCGGGACTGTTTGGCGCGAGTATCAGCAGCGAAGAGCTTTGTGGCCGTCGTCCATACATCCGAAGCAGTCTCAACATGATTAAACGAAGAAAGACGGGAAGGAGTAATAGTGGATAGTAACCACGAGGTGAGTAAACTGTTTTGTTGATTGAATGCTATCATAGCTGGATTGCTAACATGAGATCCATCAGTATTTTGAACAAATTTGTCAGGAGCAATGACAGAGCCATCAAGAAATCCTTCTAAGCCAAAACCAACAAGAATAAGTCAGACTTGCTTTTGCCATTGAAGGAACGTACTACCATCCAATTTGACTATCTCATGACGAGGAAACGAACTGACCACCCGATCACCGGAAAAGAAAGACTCAGGAGTATCAACAAGGTCAGTATCAGCGGTATGCGTGGTCATGATTGCCAGAAAACGTTAACCAGCAACTGATACCATGAAAAGATATTATTTATTCTTCAAGGTGTTAATACATGAATATATATAGGCAGCTAGCTATACCAGAACGCTAACTACTTACTAACAATTGTTGCCTAACAGACTACCAGCTAGCTATACCAGAATGCTAACTGCTTACTAACAAATATTGTTAATATTGTTAGCTACTGCATGTGGCTCATATTATACTATAACAGGAAGCAACCCAATATTTAAGCTTAGGTATAGGTTCTTATCATATTTACTATTTTTAATGTAATGCTTATAATTAATTATAGCCTCTTCTCAACCCTTACATAGGAGGATAATGCGCACCAACGCACTCAAATTCACGTTTTATCTTGGCAACAATAACGATATCAGTCAAGCTAAAACTCAATCAACAAACATAATAGTAGTAGTAGAAAGTAAAAAAAAAAAAAATTAGTTTTTTTGTTGTTGCAAAAACTTTATGGTTGAAAATTAAAATGTCATTTTAGACATAATAGTAACAATAAAAAGTAAAAATTAGTTAAATTATATAATATTTAAATAATTTAACATAATGATATATTAAATATAAAATTTAAATACCTTTTAAGTAATTAATTTAAATTATTTGTAAAATTAATGATATATAAAAATATTTTAAAAAATTAAATATAATAATAAATAATATTTAAATAATTTAATATAATGATATATAAAATATAAATTTATTTAAATTTTCATATACCTTTCAAATAGTTAGTATAAATAAAGGTTTTGTTTTTTTTATAATTTTCACTTCCAAAATTCAAGCTTTTACATTTGGATAGAAAAATGCTTTTTAACCGCATTTTTGGTGGCGGAAAAACAGTTTCAGGTAAAAAGTGATTTTCCATCGCAAAAGACAACGCTTCCTAAGAGATGTTTGCCAATAATTTCCTATTGTTATGATGTAGTGCCTATTTTTTTTAAAAGGAATTATGAACAAATTACAAACTAACTAAATAAATTAATAATTGACATAATAATAAAATGAACACATTTTCATCAGTAAATACATCTAGATCCAGCCCAAATTATTTCAATGTCCTTTCACCTCCACCACCAATAGCTTGAGCAGGCCGAATCAGGGAAATCAGCATACGAATGTTGGCTTTGTGAAGAGTAAATTGGATCTTGGATTTTGGGCAATGATGAGCCCTTAGCTTTAGCCTTATCTATCTGATTATATACCAAAATGTGACCAAGAAGTTAGAGAATTAGTTGAAAGATGAGAAGTTGTGAGGAGCTCTCACGAAGTTTAATTGAGAGAAGGGTCAAAGTTTTGCCCTTTTTCATGTCTTTCAAAGTGTATATAAAAGGGTTCTCGGTAGGATCATGTGAATGTAAAAGAGAGAGATTTTTTTCAAATATTTTATTTTAGGGTAAATGATTAAAATAGTCATTTTTATTTGTTTCAAATTATGTTTTAATCACTTACGATATTCGTTTTATTATAAAATAGTCATTCTATCGTTAAGATGTAGTATCTCCCAAACGACAATTCAGCATAACAGTTAAAATGAGTTTTAAAATCATGTGAATGTAACGGAATAAATATTTATATGCAACGATACCAATCAAATATTTTATTTGATCCAATGTATTCATAATTAGAAGAAAAAAAAAATGTAGGAAGTGGGTCAAAAGAATCTAATGCCAACCATCATGTGTTTTTGGTGGATTATAGAAAGAAAGAAGTCATTGAATGGTAAGTGTAAAACACACTTACATTATAGTAGTCGCCATTGACATTGACTCTTAGTTTAAGGCAAAATCAAATTAGAACATGGTTCTAGATGTACACTCGCACTCCCACCAACCTCCAACAAATTACTTCTAATGACTTTAAAGTCTGCATTCTTTTTCCTTTTTCCTCTTGCTTTTCTGCGAGGTTGCAAGACTTTAACCTATACGAAGGGACGAAGTCAAGTATCATGTAATGGGGAGATTGAGATAAAATAAAAAAATTTAGGAGTTAAAAGTTAAAAATTTTGTATTAAAATAGTTTAAACAAAGAGAGAAAAAATTAGATTTTTTTTTTTGTCAAACAACATTTCATTCAAGGCAAATAACAGAAACTAAAAAACTTATTGAGGCGAGACTGGTAGGTCGTTCTTGTCTAGAATATAGACCAAAGAAGATGGTGGTTGACGCAACCAGTCAAAAATACACATTTCTTTCCTATAATAAAAAGCCACCCAATCAGCAACCAAATTAATGGATCTCCTTGCAAACTCAAAACGCACATGGGGAATCCTGGCCAAGACACAGTTCAATTACTGCAAGATAGGCTTGAGTTTCCAACGACTACGCTTATGCCTCTTTAGAATTTGCTTATACACAATCAATAAGTCCGTAGCCAAAATAATTCTTAGATATTATCCTTGGTTCAAAGCAAGATCAGGTCCCAAGTTGATAGCCAAGTCTTCCACCATTTCAAGAAAGTCAGCAAGAATCTTTGAGCCTCCCCCATTAACAAGAAAACCCGTTTTATCCCTAGCAACCACACCAATTCCAGCAACTTTTGTCAAGTAATCAAAAGAGCCATCACAATTAATTTCGATAATTCAAATAGACAGAAAAAATTTTTTTAACCCAATCCTTAAATCTTTACAGATATCATATCTCAAGTTCAAATATGGAGAATTTCATATTATTTTTTTAAAAGTAAGTTAAAAAATTTTAGTAGATATTTTAGGTGAAAAAGATAGTAAATTTAATATATTACAGTCCTTTAATTAAATAAAATAATGTATGTTCGTCTCCCATCCCACACAGTAAGTTGTCCAATCTCCAATTCATTATTTAGTAAAGTAGCACAAATTTGTCCCCATCGTTGCCATTCTATGACTAAAAGGGAAAAGTAGTACATCAAAAGAATTAATTTATTATTTTATTCATCCCAAATAAATCTCATGCATGGTCTGGTTGGTAGGTTTTAAAATTTTCCCATATTTTAAAACATGTTAAATTCACTTTAATTATATACAAAACTATAACTTTCTCCTGGATCCAACTCATCAACCCTAAACTTAAAACTTAGCTTATTTAAAGCCATTTTGTATCCCTGTTTCAAAAGGCAATTAAAAATATAGTACTATTGAATTTTTCTTTTGAGGGTGATAAGATGTAGTCATAAATGAGTTTTGGTGAGAGTTTTTAAGGTAATTATGGATAAAATTTTGTACTCCTTTTGATAGATCTCTATTAGAAGTCTGGCTTTATTTTTGAGATTTAAATTTGTACATTTAGTATATTTAAATTTATTTTTTTCATGTTATATTCTTGTTTGTATTTAATTTTTCTATTCATTTTGGCATGTTGCTTAATTCAATTTATGATCTTAAAATATATTAAAGTTAATTATTTAATACAATAATTGAATAAAATATACAATTTCACGTCAAATCCATCCTAAATTTAGCTGCATGAATACTTATGAATAATCTCTTATATGCACTATTTCATAAAACATGCTCTTAATGTTCACCATACATTTTTTATTATTATCAATTTTCTTAATTTCATGGCCTCTAAGTGGTCCATATTTAATGAGGCACCCACCATGGACCCAATGTATCAAAAATAGGATTTTTTTTTCTTTAAGGATTATAATTGTCTAATATATTACATAAGCCCTTGAACTTTGTTCCTTTATTTAAATAAACCCTTTTATATTTTTATTACATCCAAATAAGCTCTTGTACCTTTTTAAAATCCAAAATATATCCTTAAACTTTAATTGATATTCAAATTAGTCCTTAATCTTTCACCTATATTTTCATTGTCTAAAACTGAAATTGATGTTTCTTTCTCATATTTTTATTTATTACATACCTTTAATTTTGATCTTCATGAAACTTATATGAAATAATCATCAATTAGTAGCTCTATGAGTGATTAAAATAGATATGAATATAATTGATAAATATTTTACAAAATTTTAATTATTCATTAATATGATTTATTTATATATAAATTTAATTTAATATCATTAATGGTCATTTTAATTATCATCTCATTGCTACCGTTATGATTGAATCCAAACATATATGGCCCCAAACATATAAAAGAGAATAACCTACTTAAATATAGTGGCTTAGTAAAATGTAAGTGAAATATTAAGGGTTTTCCTTTTAAGAGAGAAATTTACTGTCAGAGTTGTGTGACCCGAATCCTTGTTAAAGAAAGAAAATACTGATGCAGTTGTTGAGAGCACCAAAAATATCTTATCCCTATAAAATAATAAAAATAATAGTATAAGAGAAGTAGGGTCAAATCCTCAGAGGCTAGATTTGCACGATTGCTTATTCCTTGAAATCCTAGACAGAATCATGCCCAAGGAAACCTGCATTCCTAGAAAATAAAAATAAAAATAAAACAGAATTAAAAGTTTTGATTCAATTGGAAGTGCGAAAATTTAAAATTAAAATAGTAGAGATAAATAGAGTTGAGAAAGAGTTTCTTATGGAGAGATTCCAGCCTCCGGTTGTCTTGATCCGCCTTGGGTTCAATCCTCGACTTTTAGGTGATCCTTCTCAAACAGAATAAGCTAGTTATAGTGGAAGAGGACGCCTACGACCACCAGCTCCAAGAATTTAGACTTACGATTTAAAGGAACCTGACTCTAGCCAATAATCACTTCTGTGGGACCATCTTATGCTATATCATCATTTCTCAATGGCGAATGCCACGCCATTTTGTCTCTTGGGCTCACCAACCTTTGACGCAGTAAGCTAACGAACCGACTGTGTAACCTTCCCAAAACATACAAAGCGGCCGTTCCTTGCCCACGTTGAAAAGATTACCTTCTAAAGGACATGGGCGAAGCGTCAGCCCGTAATGCGGAGAAACGATGAATACTCATTGAGAAGGCTAAGTACGAATTCTATGCCTCATGAACCCTTTTTGGGGAACTTTTGACAACCTTCGGCTAGATAGATTTAATGACTCATGATTTTTGGAAAAAGAAATAAATGTAATAAAAATGGGATTTTTATTGAAAAATATGGAAAGAACAAAAGGCTAAACTTTATCGGGGGAGAGTGTTTACAGAAAAGATGAGTGAAATTTGTGTCACTCCATCCTCCATCCCTATTTATAGTACTAAGAAACCTAGTCTATTCCTAATTAAATTCTAAAATATGAATACAAATAAATAAAGATAATTAAAGGTAATTAAAGATAAATTCTAAAATTAAATTTAAATAATAATCCTTAATAATTATCCTACTATAATTAAAAATTAAATAGAGTCTTGTGCTATACAATCTCTTCTTTTGCATTTTTGCTCCCAAAAGCTTCCATACTTTGCATTTTAGACACTACTTCTCTCCTACTTTGCATGCTGGCACAATTTAACTTTAAATTCACGCTTTTAGCCTCCAAATTTCCTTTTGCCTTCAATTTAGTCCTTGTATGATAAAAAAACCATAAATAGCTCAAATTAGTAGGATCATACTCAAAATAAACATATAATTAATACATAAAAATATGTCATCCTAGAGTATTATCAAATCCCCTACTTAGCCCATGTTTGCCCTCAAGTATGGTTCCCATCCACTGTGAAATTCAGATCTTGCCATGAAAGAAATACTATTCTAAAGTTTTATAACAAGTAGGCATAATGCATATGAGAAATAAAGAGAACCTTTAGCTTGCTTTAAGTAAACCCGAAAAAGTATTCCAATTTAATACATACAAAAATCATCTTGGATTATTTCATGAAAATTAGGTAATTTACTAAACTTACCAAGACACCTTATTTGTTTCAAACTTTAGCCCCCAAATGCAATTTTATTACATCATTTTTTTCTTTTATTATTATTATTGCTTAAGAATACATCGAACCATTTGACGCGAAGAGAGATGACAGCCAAGCACCCCACCCCCGTTACTTAGCCCAACATACTCCTAAGTTATTATATTTTTCTTAAGAACATATCGAACCTTTTGACGGAAGAGAGATAACAGCCAAGCACCCCACCCTGGTTACTCAGCCCAATATATTCCTAAAAAAAATTATTTAATTTCGGTTAGCGGAGTTACCTAACACGTCACACAACTTTTTGATGCGAAATAGGATAACAACCCAAGCACCCTACCCCAGTTACTCAATCAGTCACATTTTAAGATGTACTCATAACCATGGAAGCATCACAATTTATTATAATGAAACAAAATTTTAATTTGGAGGATGAGAGAAAGCAATCAAGTGTCAAAAATAAGTTTCAGTAACTACCTAACAGTCATGAATAGAAATTCAGCATGCAATTTTCATTAAGTGTTCTCTTTACATTTAGGCTTAATCAATTTTACTATAAGCAACATAGGGTTAACTTTAACAATCATAATTATTCGGCCTAAAAGAAATAAAACAGTGGAGATGAAATCAAATAGGCAAAATCATAATTAACTTAGTAGACAAGAAGCATGCATCGTGGTCAAATCCTTGGGCATGAAAAGAGGCAGAATATTCTTAATATATACATGGAATTCCTCCCCCTACTTAAAACACATTGTCCTCGATGTGGAATATATTAAAGAAATAAATAGGCGAAGGAGAAAAGTTTGGAAAAACTCCCCATATAGTTACTGTTATTGGCGCAAAGCGACAATAAGATCAGCTATCTACTGGCCGAGGATGTCGAGTCATGCCTCAATGCGCTCCAAACGTTGCTCGACGGTCATGTGAGGTTGTTCTAAATTGGGTACGTTATGCTGATGTTGCTGCCAAAAGATTTGTTCTGCCGGTAAAGAACGGACACCTGGAGGGACAAAACGAAAGGAAAAAGGAGTGCCAAGAAGCAATCCCATCGAGTCGAGGCAGCGAACATTTAATGGATCAGCCTGGCAAGCAATATGTAAGTTTGAAATAGGAGCATTAGATCCATGTAAAGAAAATAACAGTTGTGTAATAAAAGAGCCTAAAATCAGAGGACGCTTTGCATTTTTAACATGTTCAAATTGAAGCGCATACCAATAGCCCAAATTTACCGGACGACCAGTGTACATACACCGTAATAAAAATAATTCCGTCTTTAAGACGATAGCCAGAGCATCACCTCGGCCTAAAAATTATAAGCTAAATAACGATGTATGTAACACAAGGCAGGGTTACGAAACCATAAATCCTTTTATGTTTTAGGGCTGTACATGGTCTCGACATTATCTATTAATAAAGCAACGGCCTCGATAGTCCTAAAATCTGCAGGAAAAGTACATAGGCTGTTCTCATAATCGGTGGACATAGTATATTCTTCTGTCACAAAAGCTAATGCAATATTAAAATCAGTAATGGATAAACTATACATGGTACCAAGCAACCAAATTTTATAACACCTGTTGTGTCCAATGAAATGTGCCTGTGCCGCTGAAAATGAAAGGTCGAAAAAATTCCAAAATCAGTTCGTAAGAAGTGCAGTAAGTAAGATCAAAATTTCAACCCAACCAATATTGTGAAAATAATTCATTACAGCAGTTTCAATTTTCAAAGTAGCCAAAACAGATTTTGACAAACATTTGCAAGGCACTATATGTTTATGTTTGAGACGATCATACCTATCCTTATTGGTAGCGGAAGTAAATGTGAGGTTACCATATAAATGGCACTCTGACGGTAGAATATTCCCTCGAGAGTGGTAGGTTCGACTGCGAGTAGTTAACGGGTGGTAGTCGTCATGACTATCAGATGAGTCGATATGTGTGGACTGGTCGGGAGTGTCGGTGGTTGTGTTGGAAGAAGAATCGGTACTTAATGGTGTTGGTTGGGCCGAGTGGCGTGTTGGTCGTCAACGGCACCGCTGACGCGACAGTTCGGGAGTCGAATCTGGTCATGATGTCAGGGCTTATGAAGTAAAAGGCAGGGGCGACGGTGGTGGAAGGCAAAGAAGAGGTGAGGAGGGTGATGGTGTATGGTCTGCGCCGAAGCAGAGAAGAGGTGGACAGCGAGTCGCGGGTTGAGCGGAGAGGGATTTATTGTGTCCATTAAAAAAGGAAGAGGGAGGAGGCGATGCACGCGGTGGAGAGGAGGATTGGAAGGAAGTGTCGTGTGGTGGAGAAAAGATTAGGAGGGTGTTTTGTCTGCCAAATCCACTCGTTGAGGTGCCCAAAATCAGCGCTAGCTACTATTGATGATGAAGGATGGTTTGACGGCAGCGCGGCTTCGGGTTCTTGCAATGGTGATGAAGAAATCGACGGTGGAGGGGGTTGATGGAAGATGGGGCAGCTGGTGGGGGATTGGGTAAAAAAATAAAAAATAGGACAAATTTTAGGTTGGGGTGTATAGGAGAGTTGTTTGGCTGAAGGGTTAGGCGTTTGGTTGCAGGATTAGGGTAGTTATGATGCAAGGATATGTTATTCCTGGCTAGAATTGGGATAGGATAAGGGCTATTTGCATGCAAATTTTTTTTTATTTTTTCCTTTTCCTCCATATTTCAGTTTTGCTTTATTTAGGAAGAAGAAGAGAAATTTATCAATATTCAAATATAAAGTAATAAATAATAAAATAAAATAAAATAAAATAAAATAAAGATAAATAAATAAAAATAAAAATTGGGTTGCCTTCCAACAAGTGCTTGTTTAACGTCGTTAGCTCGACGCCATGAATAGTTCTATGGTGGTTCCAGATGAATTTTCAATCGTGTGGGCTTGAAAATTCTCATAAAACGGCTTCAACCTTTGGCCATTGACTATGAGCCGCTTCTTTGATTCCTCACTCTCTATTTCAACCGCACCATGTGTAAATACTTCGGTCACAATAAAAGGTCCTTGCTATCGAGATCGAAGCTTACCTGGGAATAATTTTAATACAGAGTTATAAAGTAAAACTTTTTGTCCTATTGAAAAATGCTTCTGAGCTATTTTCTTATCATGAAACAACTTTGTCTTGTCTTTATAAATGCGAGCATTCTCATAGGCATCATTACAAATTTCCTCCAATTCTTGGATGTCTAATTTCCTTACCCTGCCTGCAGGTTCTAACTCCATGTTACATTGTCGACTAGCACAATAAGTTTTACGTTCCAATTCTACCGTAAGATGGCAAGCTTTGCCAAAAACAAGTCGATACGGGGTCATGCCAATTGGATCCTTATATACGCTGTCCGATATGCCCAAAGTACGTCATTTACCAAAGACTCCAATCCTTTCGGTTGGGTCGAACTGTTTTCTCCAAAATAGTCTTGATTTTCCTGTTCAAGACTTCTGCTTGGCCGTTCGTTTGGGGATGGTAAGTTGTAGCTATACAGTGGTGAACTCCGTATTTTTCAATAGTGCCTCCATGACTTTATTTTAAAAGTAGGTCCACGATCACTAATCAGAGCTCGAGGTGTGCCAAACCTAGAAAAATTAGTTCGTTTTAGAAACTCCAAAACAGTTTTTAGCATTATCATTGCGAGTAGGCTTTGCTTCTATCCACTTAGAAACATAATCTACTGCAAGAATTATATATATGTTTCTAAATGAGGAAATTAATGGGCCCTTGAAATCAATGCCCCATGCATCAAAAATCTCACATACATGAATTGGAGATGGGGGCATTTGATTTTGTTTAGTGATGTTACCTGTATGTTGGCATTTATCGCAAGACTTATAGAAATTATATGCGTCCCGAAAAATTGTGGGCCAATATAGCCCACACTCCAATACCTTATGAGCAGTCCGTTTAGGGCCAAAGTGCCTTCCACAAACTTTTGTTTGACAAAAAGTAAGGATAGATGTTACCTCAATTTCTGGAACACATCGTCTTATTATCTGATCTGAATAGTGTTTCCATAAGTATGGGTCATCCTAGATGTAATATCGAGCCTCCCATCTAAGCTTGTCCTTCACGGAACGTGCTAACCTAGTGGGCAACGAACCTATGGCTAGGAGATATACCATATCTGCATACCATGGGAAACGCGCCTCGATTGAAAATAAGCTTTCATCAGGGAACTTGTCCTTTATAGGAATGTCATCATCATGTGTTTTTAACCTACTCAAGTGGTCAGCTACCAAGTTTTCGCACCCCTTTTTGTCTTAAATCTTGATGTCAAACTCTTGGAGCAGCAAAATCCATCTAATGAGCCTTGGTTTTGCTTCCTTCTTCGCGATCAAGTACTTAAGAACTGCATGGTCAGAAAAAATAATTACTTTAGATCCCCATAAATGTGACTGAAATTTATCCAAAGCAAATACAACAGCTAAAAGTTCTTTTTTATGGTAGTGTAGGTTCTCTGTGCAGCATATAGGGTTTTTGAGGCATAGCAAATGACATGAGGCTTTTTGTCTATCTTTTGCCCTAACACGACCCCCACACTGCGTTCACTTGCATCACACATAATTTCAAAGGGTAGTTTCAATCTGGTGGTTGAAATATAGGGGCGGAAACCAACTTCTGCTTGAGTGTATCAAAAGCTTCATTGCATTTTAGGCCGAACTCAAATTTCTTATCTTTCTGCAATAACTCGCACATTGGTTCAACTACTTTTGAGAAGTTCTTTATAAAACGCATGTAAAATCCTGCATGGCCAAGAAAAGAATGTATCTCCCTTACAGGAGAGGGATATGGCAAAAAATTTATAATGTCAGTTTTGGCCTTATCAACCTCAATTCCTTTACCTAAAACTATATGACCTAGAATCAAACATTTATCTACTATAAAATAACACTTTTCATAATTCAAGACAAGATTAAATTCTATGAATCTATTTAAAATTATCGTGAGATTTTTAAGGCATTTATCAAAACAATTTTCATACACAGTAAAATCATCCATAAAAAACTTCGATAATTTTTTCACATATTTAGAAAATATAATCATCATGCATCTCTTGAAGGTGGTCGATGTGTTGCAAAGTCCAAATGGCATCCTTCTGTAAGCAAATGTGTCAAATGGACATGTAAAAGTGGTCTTTTCCTGGTCCTCTAGTGCGATTGGGATTTGGAAGAAACTTGAGTATCCATCAAGATAACAAAAGTTAGTTTTACTAGCTAAACGCTCAAGCATTTGATCTATAAAAGGAAGAGGGAAATGATCTTTTCTAGTATAAGAATTCAACTTCCTATAATCAATGTAGACATGCCACCCGTTTTACACTCGGGTTGGTACTAAGTCTCCTTCAGCATTTTTCTTTACTGTCACGCCCGTTTTCTTGGGTACAACTTTCACCAGACTTATCCATCTGCTATCAAAAATGGGGTAGATTATGTCAACATCCAGCAACTTGATTATTTCTTCTTTTACCACCTCCATCATATTTGGGTTTAATCGTCTTTGCGCCTCTCACCTTGGTTTTGTGTTTTCTTCTAAGTAGATCCTACATATGCACATCAAAGGGCTTATCCCTTTTAAGTCGACAATAGTCCAGCCAATCGCCTCCTTATGATTTTTTAGTATTTGGATCAAACTTTCTTCTTCGATCTTAAAGAGTTTATTCAAACTATGATCGGTAGGGTATTACCTTTCCTAAAACACATACTTAAGATGTTCGGGAAGAGGTCTTAATTCCAAATCTAGAGCCTGTACAACAGAAGGTAAAAGTTTAGTGTTTGATGGAGACAATAAGTCACTAACAAATTCATGATCATCAAATATAATATTAGATTTATCTTCATAAATCAACTCAAAAGTCTTCTCTACTAATGAGTCAATTATGTCGACACGGTTTACGCTCAAGATTTCTCTTAGATGACTAATAACATCGTAAACATTAAACTTCACGATCTCTCCATCAAATTTCATCGTGAGAGTTCCGCTTGGACGTCGATCTTAGTGCTAAGCGGTACTAATGAAAGGTCGGCCCAACAAGAGGTCTGAAGATCCAGGAGTGGTATCCTCTTCTATTTTTATCACATAAAAATCTACAAGAAAAATAAGTTCGTTAACTTTTACCAATACGTCTTTGAGGACTCCTTCGGGATGTACAATAGACCTTTCTACCAACTGAATGATAACACCTGCTTTCATAAAAAACTCGTATTAAGTGATTCATAAATAGAAAAAGACATTACATTTATGGAGGCCCTTAAATCACACATAGCTCTTTTAATTCCTAAATGGCCTATTTTGCATGGTATAGCGAACATGCCCCTATCTTTGCATTTTGCTGGCATCTTCAGCTGTAGTACTGCGGATACATTCTTACCAACACTTACCTTTTCATTACCTGTTAATTTTCATTTGTTGGTGTAGAGCTCTTTAAGGAATTTGGCATAACGCGAAATTTGTCTGATGGCATCCAACAGTGGTATGTTAATCTCGACATTTCTAAATGTTTCGAGGATCTTATTGTCTTCTTTACCTTTTCGACATTGATTCAATCATCCTGGAAATGGAGGTTGAATTTTAGGCAATGTGGGGTTTCGTTTGGACCTGTTTGTCGCTTTCAGACTTTTCCTGGGCGATTTCTTGGCCAAGATTTCTGCCAGGAATTGGTTCCAATACCTTTTCACTTCGCAGTGTCACTACATATTCATTTTGTCTCGGGTTCGGTTCTGTTTGTGACGCAACTTTCCTTGAGAACTCATTTTTAAATTGATGTAGTCAATTCTCTTATAAGTCCCTCGATTTTCTATTGGAAATCAAGCATATTAGTCGCTAATTTATTGACCAAAGTTTTTAGAGAATTACCTAAATCTTATGGCTGTTGTGGAACCCAATTTTGGTATGGCTGGTTATACCGCGGATATGCCCCATAACTCAAGTTGGGATGGTCTCTCCATCCTGGGTTGTAGGTATTAGCGTAAGGGGTCGTATCGCCTCTGTGGTGGCCCAGGGAAATTTCCCATAGCATCTAAATGAGCCATAGTATCATCATACAAACTAGGACATGCATCAGTTGTATGTTCAGATGTAGCACATATTTCGCATAATCGGGCTGATTTTACTTTTTCTGCAACAAGAGGATTCACAATATTAGTAAGTCTATCAACTTAATTTTCTAAGGTTGAATTACTTAGCTGGTGAACCCTTCTAGGGGGTTTAGGATTGGACCGAAATTGTTGAGTATTTGTAGCCATCGTGGATATCAAGTCCCTTGCTTGTTGGGGAGTCATATTGACCAATTCTCCTCCGCTAGCAGCTTCTACCATGTTTATCTCTATGGGTTTCAAACCTTCATAAAAATATTGGAGAAGAGATTGTTCTATTATACCATGTTGTGGGCAGCTCGTACACAACTTTTTAAATCACTCTCAATAGTCGTAAAGAGACTTTGATTCTTTTTGCCTTATCCCAACAATCTCCCTTCGTAACTTAGCTGCAGGTGATGTTGGAAAAAACCTGTTGAGAAACAAACGAGAAATATCAGCTCAAGTTGTAATAGATTTAGAGGGTAAATAAAATAACCATTTCCTAGTTGAATCTGGTAGGAAAAAGGAAAGCACGCAATTTGATTTGATCCTCAGTTACCCCTTGAAGTTTTATACTAAGACAAACCATATGAAACTCTTTCAGATGTTTGTGGGGATTTTCGTTTTGTAACCCACAAAAAGTTAGCAGTAACTAGATTAAACCTGACTTTAGTTCAAAATCAGTATCCATAGTAGGATACGTAATGCACAATGGTGGTTGTTCTGCCGGAGCTTCGGCCAGTTGTCGAATTGTTTGAGCCATTGGTTGATGTGCTAGATTCGAGTTTTCATTAACCCTAATGTTAAACACTTCTTCTGGTGAATTGACTTTTACTTTTTCGCTTTCAAGTGTTTGAGTAAGGTTTTTTTAACCTAGACTCAATTTCGTCGTTGATTTCGATTTTTGGTGGTGGGTTGTTCTGAGTCCCAACCACTCATGACTGTTTTTTCGTAACTTTGTCCCTTGTGATTAGCTCTTGCAATCTTTTCTATTTCTGAATCAAAAGCAAGAGTACCTGGAGTAGATTTGGTCATAAGAAACAAAAAACCAAGATTAGTACGTTACCAGTCCTAGGTAATGGCGCAAAATTTGATGCGGTTGTTGAGAACACCAAAAATATCCTATCCCTATAAAATAATAAAAATAATAGTATAATATAAGTAGGGTCAAATCCTCAGGGACCGGATTTGTACAATTGTTTATTCCTTGAAATCCTAGACAGAATCGTGCCCAAGAAAACCTGAGTTCTTGGAAAAAAAGTAAAAAATAGAATTAAAAATTTTGATTTAATTGGAAGTGCGAAAATTTAAAATTAAAATAGTAGAGATAAATAAAGTTGAGAAAGAGTTTTTTATAAAGAGACTCCAGCTTTCGGTTGTCTCGATCCGCCTTGGGTTCAATCTTCAGCTTTTAGGTGATCCTTTTCAAATAAAATAAGCCAGTTATAGTGGAAGAGGACACCCGCAACCACCAACTCCTAAAATTTAGACTTACAATTTAAAGGAACCTGACTCTAACCAACAATCGCTTCTGTGAGATCATCTTATACTAGATCATCGTTTCTCAATGGTGAATGCCATTCCATTTTATCTCTTGGGCTCGTCAACCTCTGACGCAGTAAGCTAACGAACCGACTGTGCAACCTTCCCAAAATTTATAAAGCGGTCGTTCCTTGCCCACATTGAAAAGATCACCTTTTAAGGGATATGGACGAAATGTCAGCCTCATAATGTGAAGAAACGATGAATACTCATTGAGAAGGCTAAGTATGGATTCTAAGCCTCATGAACCCTTTTTGGGGAACTTTTGACAACCTTCGGCTAGATAGATTTAGTGGCTCATGATTTTTGGAAAAAAGAAATAAATGTAATAGAAATTAGATTTTTATTGAAAAATATAGAAAAAAAAACAAAGGCTAAACTTTATGGAGGAGAGAGTGTTTACAGAAAAGATGAGTCAAATTTGTGTCACTCCATCCTCCATCCCTATTTATAGTATTAAGAAACTTAGTCTATTCCTAATTCAATTTTAAAAGATGAATACAAATAAATAAAGATAATTAAAGATAAATGCTAAAATTAAATCTAAATAATAATCTTTAATAATTATCCTAATATAATTAAAAATTAAATAGAGTCTTATGCTATAAAATCTCTTCTTTTGCATTTTTTTTCTCCCAAAATCTTCCACACTTTGCATTTTCGACACCATTTCTCTCCTACTTCACATGCTGGCCCAATTTAACTTTAAATTCACGCTTTTAGCCTCTAAATTTTCTTTACCTTCAATTTAGTCCCTGTAAGATAAAAAAAACCATAAATAGCTCAAATTAGTAGGATCATACTCAAAATAAACATATAATTAATACATTAAAATATGTCATCCTAGAGTATTATCAAATACAGTGACAAAACAATGGGATCTGTGTAAGGTTTAAGGCCGAGGGCCAAAACTCCTCTTGTATCATTCGTATAGATGTAGAATCCGTATAGAACTACACTTCTTCTGTTTGACATGGATTAGAATAGGGTTTTTTCAACCTTTTAAATAGACGTAGTCGAAACTCTTTTTGTATCATTCATTTTTCAACATTAATAAATTTCTTTTCCTCTACCTGTGATTTTTTCCAAAAGCATTTCCACGTAAAATCTGTGTTTTTATTTTTCTTTATTTTTATTGTTATTCTATTGTCATTATCAACATCTATTATAACATGTACTTTATCATTACACTCGATATTTGTTAATAATTTTAATTATTAAATCAATAGAACAGAATGACTAAATTTTGAGATTTAAAAAGCAAAGAGATTAAATTTCAAACATTTGCAGCTTGTTTGGTTCAATGTAATAGTTAAACCATTACAATTCTATTCAATGGGCCCACCACAAACAAAGAGTTTGGTTGAGTGGAATACCCTATTACGGTGTATTCCATTCTGACCTTTATCGACAAATAGAGAGCATTTTATTCCTTCTCCTCCTCACCGAATGGTCATTCGTTGTTTAGAAAATCATTCATCTCCTCAATTTTACCCTCCCAATTTCTCACATTCCTTTCCTCCTTAAACTCCAACCAAGAGCACTCCTCTCACTCATCTCCTTCGGTAAACAATTTCCTCTCTTCCTTTGTTCCTTTCGTTTTCCTCTCTACAAATTTTTCTTAGCCTAAAATTTTTCTTCTCTTTTGTTATCCATTTGAGTAGATTTTGCTTCCTTCGCCTTCATGGTCTTCTTCAAGTAAATCTTTTACTTTTCCATTGTTTCTTTCATTTTCCTCTCTACCAATTTAAGTAGAGTCATTTGTGGGATTTTTTTCTTGATTTGATAGCTTACTTAAATGGCCAAGTCATAGCTAAGAACAACACTAGAGAGATTAAAAGCTTTATTTTTATGATCATGAATCAAGGGCCTAATCTCAACCCTTTCATCTCCTTCCATCCTCCCCAACCTGCTTCCATTCCGTCTCAATCGCTTCACATTAATTAATTATTTATTAAACCTGAATTTCACTTTAAATTTTGTTTCATTATAAATTATTATTTTTTGTTAAATTCTTTAACCTTAGTTTTAAGTTCTCTTCCTAAGTTTCTCTATATATTTAATTTTATAATATTCATTGCATTTCTTGTTTTTATTTTTCCCTTTTGGGGAGATTTTGTGGTTTGGATCTATTTGGGATCATGGGATATTAAGTAATTTCGGGTATTTTGTTAGAAATAAAGATGTTTGGAAGTGAATATGGTACTTCAAGTTTTGGTGTTTATATTTGGTCATTCAAATTTACGGGTATTCGTGATTGGTAGATATTTGGTTGTTTAGATACTACTTCAAATTTTTATTGATCAATTTAGTACTCAATCTTGAAACTTGTCTTAACAATTTGAATTCAATCTCGTAAGTATAATGTGGGTAAACTTTGAAGCATGCTCTTGAAATAGATGACTAGTGACCTTAGGTTTTCGAAACATCAAAGTATGCATGGTAATAGTTCGGGTTGGATTTAGTGACCTTAGGTTTTTTAAATGAGAGATTTTGG
Source organism: Gossypium rotundifolium (assembly GCA_025506655.1). Classification (NCBI taxonomy): domain Eukaryota; kingdom Viridiplantae; phylum Streptophyta; class Magnoliopsida; order Malvales; family Malvaceae; genus Gossypium; species Gossypium rotundifolium. The sequence goes on from CP106728.1 coordinate 151,838,178, forward strand.
AACCTAAGTTGATGTTGAAACCGCTTAATTCCTTTTGTCTTAATTATATTTAGTTATTTCTTGTTAGCAATCTCTGAGATATGGGTTGAAAAGTTGGAAAATTTTCATGTTGAAATGTTATCCAAATGCTGAAAATTCAACATGCGTATTCTATTATTTTAAAATGTTTTGAGTGATGTTGTAAATGAAGAAAGTGTGATTGTGGATTATTAAATTTGATTGTTGATTGGAAGTGTTTAATGTTGTCCAAATGCTAAAAATTTAGCATATAAATTCCTAGATTTAAATGCCATAAACTATTTTTTTAAATGAAGGGAAGTTTGGTTGACATTTTTTTTTACAATTTGGATCTTGTTTATAAGAGTTATATGTTGACCAAATGCTAGAATTAGCATCTGAGACTCCTTGTTTAAAAAGCTTTGAATTCTTGTTTATTGATTTTAATACTATGTATTATTCTTGTTTGTTCTTTGTCTAAATTGAAGAGAAATTTATATTTAGTAATTTCTTGTTAGCAATCTACATATATGGGTTGAAAAGATGGAAAATTTTCATGTTGAAATGTTGTCTAAATGCTGAAAATTTAGCATGCATATTCTGTTATTTTATTTTGAGTGATGTTGTAAATGAAGGAAAGTGTGATTGTGGATTATTAAATTTGATTTTTGATTGTAAGTGTTTAATGTTGTCCAAATGCTAAAAATTTAGCATATAAATTCCTAGATTTAAATGCCATAAACTATTGCTTTTAAATGAAGGAAGTTTGGTTGACATTTTTAAATGAAGGCTTAGATAAGTCCTACCAGTTGAGCTTCCATAGTGTCGCATGCTTTTTCTTTTGGTTTTAAAATGGGGTTGGGAGGCAACAGAGACTACTTGGAAGTATTTGTCAAGAATATACCTTGTATTTCAACCTGAGAGTATTTGTCAAGAAAGTTGATTGTCTTTGCATGAACTTGTGTTTGTTTCACCATGTGACAAATTTAGTATGGTTCAATGAGCCATGTAACTTGCTATTATCCTTGTATCTTTGCATTTCTTTCAGTTTGATAAATCAATGTTCATTAATAATAATTTACAAAGAAGCCAACAAATGTCTCAACTCTTCAATTTGGTAATATGAATAAATAAGCATCCAATGATATATTTCATACTAAAATTCAACATATAGGGCATATTTTTGGATTCCTAATCTTTTTAAAATCGGCTCCCCAACTTTTAACCTTAGAAACATAATGCTTAAATTACTTCTACCGTAAAATATTGCCTTCACTATTAAGTACTAAGTACCATAGTTAGCCAAACAATTAATCTTTCTCACTTTTTCACCACTAAAAGGATGCTACACTCTATAGTCTATACTCACTTGCCTAATCCACATGAAGTACAATAATGCATAATCAACCAAGACAAAAGACACATAAGGCATTAATGGTACAGGTAGTAAAGAAATCCACCCAAACCGGTTATAGGCTCAACCACATGTAGTGGTTACCATTAGGTGGTGCGATCTTTTGTGTTTGTAATATTTGGATGGTATAATGACATGATAGAATGTCATTACAATGTTGTAACTTTTGTTAATATATGAATATTATGCTTGGAATGGCTCTTCCCTTTTGTGTTTGTAATATTTGGGATGGTATGTTTTAGCTTGGTATTATATTAATCTATTTCTAATTATCTCCATATAGCTTTTTCCTTTAATAGCCATTGAATGTTTTGATCTTCTTGAAACGAATCTGTCAATCCTTAGTGCAATTTTAGCGGTGGCATGGATATGATTTTAGTACCAATAGTCATTCCAAATTTCACGAACTCATGGAATTAAGAAAAAAAATACTTTTTTATTATGCCTATTGGCTTTTTGAAACTAGCTTAGAGTTAGGACAACATTAAATTATTTGAATAGATTTGCATGTCTTCCAGTTACTGCTACTTTTACTTCAAATAATTTGTTTCTTCTACAAGATGAAACATGTTTCTTGATCTAAAATCAGTTCTTTCTTATTAATTATATATATGGAATTATATTCTTTGATTTTGTTTTACAGTTATTGAAATTAGTATTGAAGAAATGTGACCCTTTTACTATGATTTGAAGAAATTGAAACTTTAATATATTGCAGTTATGGCTCGTCTGCCTTTGATAGGACAAAGTGTGAGGCGAAAAGAATTGGTCTTCTTTGTTACAATATGGTTGCAAATGTGTCTTTATTGCGAGTTGGTTCTTAGTTGCATTAGGTGCCATCCATAGCATACATACTTATAGACCAAGGATTAGATCTTATATTTTAGATTTTTATGCACAATGAGATTATGTGATGAGACTTGTATATGCTAGTGACGAGACTTGTATTGAACAAGTTAGGATGAATAGAATTACCTTTTTAAACTATGTGAGATGTTACAAACTTTAGGGGATTGAAGTCGTCAAGGAACATTCTTGTTGATGAGCAAGTGGCAATGTTTTTACATATCATTTCTCATCACCTTAAAAATAGAGTTATCAAGCATCACTTTAATAGATGCAGGGAAACCATTAGTAGATCATTTCACAATGTTTTAAATCTTGTCATATGCTTACAAGGTGTGTTATTTAAAAGGCGAGCCAATTACATTAATTCTCTGATCCAAGGTGGAAATGGTTCAAGGTATTGGAGTGAATACTATATATAGCTCGTACATAATTTAATCCTTTTACATTTAAATATAGTATCTTAACTCGAGGTTTTATACATGTGATGTAGAATTGCTTAGGTGCTTTAGACGGAACCCACATCAAGATTAGGGTTCCGAAGTTGATAAATCTAGATATCGAGCGAAAAGGTGACATAGCAACAAATGTGTTAGGTGTTTGTACACGATATGCATTTTGTTTATATTCTTCCGGTTGGGAAGGTTACATTGTCGATGGACGAGTTCTTGAGATGCTATTAGTAGGAGACATGGACTAAAAGTTCCGCATGGTAAAGTGCAAAATTATAGGAATTTGAATTAATTTTTAAGATATACTTTTATGGGAAATTAACCATGACAAATAGTTTCTTTTTTATAGGTTGTTATTATCTAGTTGATGCTGGATACATAAATTGTGAGGGATTTCTTGCGTCATTTAGAGGACAAAGATATCATTTGAATGAGTGGCGTCAGGGTTACCAACCAAGTACTCCGGAAGAATTTTTCAATATGAAACATGCTTCAGCACGTAATGTTATTGAAAGATGTTTTGGGTTATTAAAACTTAGATGGGGAATACTTAGGAGTCCATCATTCTATCTGTGAGGTGCACAATAGAATCATTATTGCATGTTGTTTGCTCCATAATTTTATTAGAACCTATATGAGTATTGATCCTATTGAAGCGGAGTTGGAAGAAAGATTATCTAGTAATGTGATAGATGATGATGAACCGAATATCGCAAATATTCATCCATCGGATGCATGGACTATTTGGAGGATGGAACTAGCCAACCGAATGTTCAATGAATGGCAAGCATCTAGAAATTAGTTAGGTTTAGGGTAAAAATAGTAAATGTTACGTTGTTTACGTTATTTCATGTATCTAGTTTATGAAACTTTGGTGGTGTTTGAATTATTTTTTTGTATCGTACTAGACTTGTTGAATGATAATCTATTTTCCTTTGATTCATCATGTGTTATAATTGTAATGATCCGAATTTTACGGTCATCGAAAAAGTGTATTTTCGGTCTCCGTTCTTTGAAAAATGAATATGTAAATATCTATTAAAAATATTTACGAAGTTAAGTGATTGGTTAATTAAAGTTTAATAAAGTGAATTAGCTTAAATTAAGGAAATTAGGAGAAAAGATTAAATTGAATAAAGTGTGAAAGTTTAGTTGTAGATTAAAAGAAAATAAAAAGGACCAAAATGACAATTAAGCCAATTTTTATAGATGTGACGGCAAATTTAGATACAATCTTAATTATTGGATTTTTTATGTTTAAGGTTTTAAATTAATTATTATTAAATAAATAAAAGAAAGATAAGTGTATGGTAAAAATAAAATACATGTGTAATAAATATATTGTACATACATTTGTAATACATGTATGCATTTACTTATTATTTAAGTAAATATTTAATGTATTTATTATTATTAAATTGATATTATGTGATGAATAAATTAAATTAAGACATTAATTATATATATTTTAGCATATATATGTATTACAGTTTAAAAATAATAAAATAAATTATATATATTTATAGTATTATATATTAAGATTTTTAATTCATATAATAAAATTATATTAAGCATATTATTAAATTATGTTTTTATTAAATTATATTTAATAATAATTATGTTAAAATATGATTAAATTATTTATTATTTTTATTAAATTATTTTCAATAATAACCTTATTAAAATTTAATAACAATAACAATAATCATCTACCTAACAAAAATTACGCTAAGGGTATTACGGTCATTTTAGTTCTTTTCCTTATGCTATTACAATATTATTCCATTCAACCAAACACAAGAATTTTATTACAATTCTATTCCATTCTATTCAACCAAATAGTTAAATTACTTATTACAACTATTACATTACATTATACTATTACTATTCCATTTATATTACTATATATTTCATTACAATGAACCAAACGTCTTATTATAGAAGACCTTGACTAAAAGCAGAATGAAACCTTAACAAATCAAGTAAAATATATACAATTTGAAAAAAAAAAAGAATGAAAAGAAAACACTCAAAATATAAAATATAAAAAGTAGATTAATGATTATGAAAATAAAGTGACACTGCTATGATGTAATATTAAAATATTTTTGCCAATAAAAGTAGAAAAAGTAATAATTTATGTAGTCATCCTGCCATCATTATGACATATGGCCCCATTCTCTTTTCTTTTATTGGGTAAACTCCATAAAGAGTCATCCAACTATAAAAAAGTTTCAACTGAGGCACCCAAAATAAAAAAATTTATAATTTAAGAGCTCACGTTACATAGCTCAATCATTTTGGTCACTCTCGATTTTTTAACTGCCATATCAGCTTTTTATTTTTGATTTAAACAGAAATGACCAAAATTATTGAACTATATAATGTGACTGCTTAAATTGTAAAATTTTATTTTAAGTACCTAAAATGAAAATTTTTGATAATTTGGTGACTATCTGTAGAATTTACCCTATTTTATTTTACTTTTCTTGTTGGGAGTACAGATAATGACTTCACTTTCATTTAAAACTACAAACAGTAAGGCTTTGGTTTTGAATTAACGTCGCGGTTCCTCCTCTCTCTTCAATCAATCAATTCGTAACCCCTAGGTTAGGTCTTACCTTTTTTCTATATTTTATTCCCATTTTTTACTTTCTTTTCTTTTCTTTTCACACTTACGTTGTTTTCGAGTTTTGAGATTACGTGAATTTTTATTTTGAACTTAATAAATAAGTTTATTGTAATTTTTTATATTTTTAAATTTAAAAATTATAAAAGTTTGATAATATGACATAAGCTCAAATCAACATATCATCAATTTTGATGAAATCTAATCTAAATTTAGAAATTGAGATGGATCTAATTATCAAGTTAAAAGACCAAAAGTTATATTAACCCATTCAAGAATGATGACTATAATCTCCAAACTCAATTCTTTATACAATCCACTAACACTAAAAATATCAAAATATGTTGTTAGATTTTAAATTTTGATGAAATTTGAAATTTGATCCTCGTATTTTAAATGTTATTTTATTTGATTTTAAAATTTTAGTTTAATTATCAACACTGGTGAATATGTTGTGTTGGGGAGTTGAAATAAATAAGTGAAAGTGTCTAATTAATTTAATACAAATAATTTTTTTAAAACAAATATCAAACAAGTTTGAAATTAGATTTCTAGACTGTAATCTTTTAAGAAAATAATTACATTGTGAGAAAATTTTGGTTTACAAAAAATAATAAAAATTATTATTATTATTATAAAATTCAAGGATGAAAACAAAGTATTCGTCGCTAAAAATAGAAAAACAAAATGAAAGACGGGTTCGTTTCAATATATACAGCTAGTACCATGTGACCGAGTTGACTAGATAGCTAAGCAAGATTCACGTTTACACACCTTTCCCTAACTCGCTAACTCAGACCTTTAGTGACAAATTTAATTTTTGTTTCTTAGCCTTTGCTTAGTTGTACACGGCAAACATTTTCTAAATAACTTCCAAGAAGCGTTCTGCATTGTCAATTCGGTTCACAATGCACGTCAACTCAGCTTTAGCGACGACGGCATCTACTTAATTCTTAATACAATGAACTTATTATTTTCTTTTTTTTTTTTTTTTTGCTTTTAATTTTTATGTGCAAAGGAGAAAAGACAGGCCAAGTGTGGGTCAATAGTCATAATCAAGAACATCTTTATGGGGTTTATTTTGTCGGTTTAGCTAATCTTCCACTTTTAGCGTCGTCAATGATCCAAGCAATATCCTACCAACTCTTTCCAATTTCCCCACCGTGACCGTTGCATTAAGTTTTTTTAAGATTTGAATGCAATCTTTGATTCTTGGCGTCAAAATCACGTTGATTTTAGTTTTATTTTGGGTTATTATATCATATGAATATGTAGTTGAATAGTAAAGATTAAGGTTTTGAAAAAGTCAACATCTTAAGTTGTTCGAGTGTTATTTGGGTGATTGATTTTGATCGGAATGTTTGTATATTAAGGTTGTAAAGGAATGAAATTAAAACTTGGTCACTCCCATCCCATGGGCATCTACCAAATGACCAAAAAGCGAAAGTAGTAGAGTCCTATAAATCATGGAAAAAGAGGAGGTCCCCTGTCTAAAACCACTCCAAGTCAAAACAATCTTTCAATTCCAATTACAATAGGGTTTGGTGACTTGTAATTTGGTTAGGTGAACATGGTGCGTATGGGTGTCTGTGCGAATACTAGAAACACACAAAATGATGGCAGAAATATTCAGTGGTACACTTCAACTATATAACATGTACTAAGGATTGAGTGCTAAAAAAAACCAACATGTGGAACCAAGCAATTATACAAGACACTGGAAATAGGAAATAGAACATCCCGACAAGGATGAGAAAGGACAAGGGTGTTACAAAATCTGCAATTGGAGGCTTGCTGATGCCATCAACTTTGGCCATTGTTGTATCCGTCGTAAGGTTTGGTGGACTTTCTAGATTTTCTCTTCAAAACGACAACCCAAGTAATGGCTTCCAACAGCAATGAAATACCACCCAAGGCAATAATCACAATCATATAAGCTGTTTTCCATTTGTCTTCAGGTTTCAAGATATTGATACCCTTGAATACATTGAAGATGCCAAGGACAAGGATGGCGTATCCAAAGCTGTGGTGGTAAACGTTCCAGTAGAATCTATACTTGTGATCTTTCTTGGGCCTTATAAACAAGGCAAAAATCTAACAAGTAAAGACAGAATATGTTCCCAAGTTTCAGTGTCACACCACCATAATTAAACTTGATTCACACAATTCTAAGAATGACCCAAAATGTTAAAAGGGCATGAAAGATTTAGTAATTGAAGAAATACCTGCACAGTAGCAAGAACGAAAAGGGCAATTCCAATATTTCTGTGAGTGGAATATGTGATGCTTGGGGATTCACTTCCGAGCTTAAGACCAGTTCCCCAGCCAGCAACTCCTATGGCATAAGCTGATACTTGACAGAAGGCGTGGAGATAAAACCAGGCTGGATCTGCAGATTCGAAGGTTCTTATGTAGCGTGCAATCATGGCCCCAAGTGGAAACAATATTCCCCAACTCACAGCATTCAAAATCCCATGAATCTAGAATCAGTGAAGTTTTTTTTTTTGTCAAATTCATCAAAAACCAAAATCAATCTAAACAACAATTTCTGGGTTTTTTTTTTTTTGTTGTAGAGCTTTAAAAAGATGGGGATAATTTATAGAAAATGGAAACTCACATTTTTCTTCTTGAGCCTCTCGTCTGCTCCAGAACTAGTGCTACTCTGTCCACTTTTCAAATCCAAGGTTCCTGTAGATTTCAAATTAGCGCCGGCGTAGACATGTTGCACCAAACGGCCATCGGTTCCTACGCTGGGACCCACTTGCCAAACCTGATTAATCTTCCCACTCGCCGCTAAATCCGCCGGAACCTTAATTTTAGCGAAAATCGCCAAACTCCCGTCCCCTCTACTCTCGGCCGTCTTATCCCAGACATCGAAGGACAGATCCTTGGCAAGAATTGAACTGTAGGAGCTGACGTCATAGGTATGAACCTGGACGGTGCCGGTGGTGGAGTTCTTGTAGCCAACGAGGGATTGTGAACCCTGCATGCCGGTGGCCTTTGGATTTATGGCCCATGCGATCCAACCACCCGATTTGGAAGGTGTGGCGATGAAGGCGATGGAGAGAGTGGTGTTGGAAGAATCGTAAGAGAAGTGAAGGTAAGAGGAAAGATAAGGGAGGTCCAGGCAGTTGGAATACACTTGGTTACGGGTAAACGTCTGGGAACTGCAAGTGAGAGCAGCCGAAGGTGAAATCATCAGTGCCAAAAAGCTTATACAAATAAAAACAGCCGACGACAACGGCGGCGGCGACGACGGAGCCATTTTCTTCCTTTCTCTTTTCTCAGACAAAACACAAAAGGCAAAAGAACAAATAACGGCTAACTGGCAAAGTTAGTGAGGAGAGGGTTGAAAGTTGGCGGAATAAATAGAAGCCATAAAGGACTTAACTAATCATTGTTTGACACGTGTTGCCTCTTTTTAAGGGAGACCGCGCGCTAAAGTAGAGAAAATTTACCAGAAACTAATGAAAAGAATAAGTTTGGTGATTAGTGGAATTATCGGATCTTATCTCTCGTGTTTTAGGGTTTGATTTACTCTAAACCCTCAACCGAACATAAACTAATTTACTGTCTTAAGCCATTTTTATAAAAAAAAAATATAATTTTGAGGGTATTTTTATTTTTGGTTTAATTTATAATTTTATATAAGAAATTTTAATTTAATTAATTTCTCACAAATTATCAACATAATTACATGTTTATATTTTATATATACAAATAATTATATTTATCTAATATAAAATAAATTAAAGTATTTATTTCTTTAAATGTATATAATTGAATCAAAATAAAAGTTTTATGTATATATTTGAACACAATCAAAGTTTTATATTTATAATTGCACCAATCAAAGTTTATATATCAAATTGCATATTGAATCAAAATTCATGTATAAATTTGATATTTTTCCTTTTAACTAAAGTTACATTTAATTTTTATATCAATTTTATTATTGTTTCTAAACTATTGGGTTAATGGCAAAATTACCCCTACACTTTATTAAAATTTTCAATGTGATACCTATATTTTTCTTTTGTTTATCGCTTTGGTACTTTGATTTAGTAGTGTTAATTTTTTACACAAATTACCATGTGGCCCACTAATAGAGTGTCACATGATAGAGTGGGCTACATTGAAAAAGTTAAACCAATAAACCATAGGGACTTGCTAAAAAGTTTGCCCTTTTTCTTTTTGAAAATCATAATGATAGCAAGTCAATTAAAAATGATAATACAATTACTTTTCTCTTTTCCTTCTTCTTGAAAATCGTTTGCTTCTTCTCCCTTGTTTTGCCTAACAATGGTGGCGATGTTGGTCCGAGATTTGCCATTAACTCCCTCCCGCCAACCTCTTTTTCATTTTTTTTTGTTGTTCATTCAATCCATGTGTATTTTCTCTTTTTAATTTGTCGGTATGTTTTACGGGTATATTTGTTGTTTTTGTAAGTAGTGATGTATAAACGACAATATTTGTCATCATTGAACTTCCACTGACCTCAAGCAGTTTCTTTTGGAAAGCAAATTGGACGTAGATACTCAAATGGCTCTTCGTTAGCTTCTAGATTTGTTTTTGTTTTAAGAGAATTTTGGAATAATAAATGGTTTCATAAGTTAGTTTAAACTCGTGTTGTCTTAAGTTTTTTATTATTATTATTTTATGTTTTTCCATTGTTTCATAAGTCTTTTCTTTTGGAAATTTTTGTCTTGAATTATATAGATTTTTAGTCTTACTTTTGCAAGTGCTTTCCTCTTCAGTTTGATTGATACTCGGTTCTTTTGTTGATTTTGTCTAACACTTTGGACCATTCAAGGTTGGTTCCCTCCTAGCGTGATAGGTGCTTGCAATCACCCCAAACATATCATACTTGAGTTGTGAAAAAATTTATTGTCAACGTGTTATAATCTTCTATCATTGTTGGAGTTGAAGCTTTTACCATGTTAATGAAGTTTATTCTTCACCGCCAACTGTAACACGCCTAACTTGTATCCATCACCGGATTAGAGTTACGAGGCATTACCGATAAAAAATACAGTTCAGAACAATCATTTATTACAATTCAAGCATAAAGTTATAACATCTTCAAAACTCAAATACCACAATTCACATAAACCAATTTTGCATATAAAATTATATAGCCAACCACAATCAATCATGCTTTATTAATCATATATCACATACAAACCATAATAAAAAACTCAACCATTTTAATTTTGTTTCCTATTCAAATTTTTGAACTAAGCTATCATGCATTAACAATCTAGTACACATGTTTCATAAATTAAATGTTCGAACTTTATTACAATCACATTCATGTCATTCAATACTTAAAATATATTCAAGTATATATATATATATATACCCTTACAAATCAAGTACCAATGCATGAATCAAAACATCCAAATGCATACATTTATTTCATTATTCTATTATTAAATGTACCATTTCATAAACCTATATACAATCGCATGTCAAGTCAAAACAAAAATATTATACAACTTATAAGTTATCTATATAATGAATCATTATTAAACATCACTAATTGATTAAATATAGTTCTTGTACATAACCAAATTATGCATTTTACTAAATCAATTTGGACCATTTTTAACACAATTAACAAGCCAAAGCATACCTAATTCGCATACAAATATCATGTCTAGATATCATATATTCAACCATCCAATAAGCCATTAACATTTTATACTTATAACAAAAATCAAACATTAAACTAACCAACTTGACCTTTAGGTACCAAATCATAAGCAAACATGTCATATGTATATGTATATGTATTTAGTATATTTATCATTAGCCGAACATGATAGCCCATCATTTACCAATTCCAAACCAATATACAAAACAAATTATACATCAAGTTATAAGTTAATAATAAACCATTCAAATAGCCAAAATTCACATTATAAAGCAAAGACATCACCTAGTTTATAAAACATATATCACCAATCGAAAAAACATCCATCAACTACGTAATTACTCGAGCTGAATTACATATTTATCAAACATACTTCTCAAAATAAGCACATTAACAAAGTCGATAATTCACAAACATTAACTTTATTATCAAGCCATTTTCGCATGGCTATTTATATACAATTCAAAATAAAACATATTAGAACTAGGCTATACATGCCATATATCAAAAGTGTAAACTATCAAAGTACCAAAATAACGATCAATAGTGTGATGATGATCCTTGACGATCCCCGAGCTTGAGCTAACTTTATATATCTATAAAACAATGGAAGAAATGCACAAAGTAAGCTTTGAAAGCTTAGTAAGTCATAAGCAAATAAATCATCACGAGAACAAGAATAATTCAATTTGAATAGGCCAAATTTAACTTATCTCACATATATATACAATCACTTATCTCATATAGTCCAGAATACCATATTAGTAACTTTACTTACCTTATTTTCAATGAACATATAAACCTTATACATACCTGAATTATTTAACTCAAATTTACATTCGGATTCGTTGACATTGCCCGTTGAACCATTTGGAATTGTTAAGGATACTAAAACACATATATCACATACAATGCCATATCCCAGATATGGTCTTACATGTTATCACATATCGATGCCTCTGTCCCAGACAGGGTCTTACACGAATCATATACGATGTCAATGTCCCAGACATGATCTTACACGAAATCACATCTCGAAATCCTAATGTTACGACATCAGTATCCTACACTATTCCTAAGGCTCATACGGGGCTTTCGACTTTGTAATTCAATCAATTCAAGCTCGAAATAATTCCTCCAACACACAAATCAATTCAGCAATATATGTATTTATACACAAATCAATTCTATAATATATATATTTAAATTTAAAAACATTTGTTTGCATATGAACTTACCTCGTACGGAAACGAATGGATCAGAACGACTATTCAACAACTTTCGACTTCCCCCGATCCAAATTCGATTTTTTTCCTTTCTTGATCTAAATCAATTTAAATTTAACTTATTTAATTACAAGTTCATTCAATTTCATCCAAAAACACATAAATTAGCATTTTCCTTTAGCCCCTAATATTTCACATTTTTCAATTTAGTCCCAATTTCAAAACAACACAAAATACACAAAATTTCTTAAACCCATTCTTGGTCGAATCTTCCCTTGGTCTCTAGCAGCCCATTAATTTCATTTATTTCACATTTTGACCCCTCAATTTACAAATGTCACAATTTAATCCTTAATATGCATTTTTATCAAAAATCACTTAATTAACTATGATAATCTACCAACATTTATTTATTTTTCATCATCAAACAACAAAAACATCAAACTTTCAACAATGGAAAATCACAAAATCATCATCAAATCCAAAAATTAAAGCATGGGCTAGCTAGTATAAAAAGAAACAATCTCAAAAACGTAAAAAATTATCAAAAACCGAGCAAAAACATACCTAAATTAAACTTCCTAAGTGCCGAAATTTAAAAGCTCTCAAATGGTTTCTTTTTATTTTAGTTTCAGCCAAACAAGATGAACATGCATGTCATTTTGTGTTTTATTTTATTTATTTAACTATTATTACTAAATTACCTAATTAACCTTTATAATAAAATAACAAAACACATAATGGTTGTCCATCTTTATCCACTCAAATATTCAATGGTCAAATCACAACATAAGAACCTCACATTTAATTAATCAAAGCAAATAAGCACTTTAACATATAGCATGCTAGTTTTACATTTTATGCGATTGAGTCCTTTTATTAAATTAAGCACACAAATGGTAAAATTAAATCAAGAAATTTTCACACATATCAAATGACATGCTGTAAATACCAAAAATAATATTAAAATAATTTTACAACCTCGAATTTGTGGTTTAAAACCACTATTTCGATTTAACTAAAACTGGGCTGTTACAACTCTCCCCTCTTAGAGATTTTTGTCCCCGAAAATCTTACCAGTGAATAGGTTTGGATATTGTTCTCTCATAGCATCCTCGGGCTCTCATGTAGCTTTTTCGACCCCGTGTCGATGCCATAAGACTTTCACTAATGAAATTTCCTTATTTCTCAATTCTTTAACCTCGCGAGCTAAAATTCTGATCGGTTCTTCGTTGTATGTCATATCGGATTGAATCTCAATCTCAGAGGGTGAAATCATATATAGGGATCTAATCTGTATTGTCGAAGCAACGATACGTGAAATACATTATGAATTTTTTTAACTCAGGTGGCAACGACAATCTATAAGCAACCGGCTTAATACGCTTGATAATTTCATACGGCCCGATGAATCTCGAACTTAACTTGCCTTTTTTGCCAAATCTAAGTATTTTCTTCCACGGGAGACATTACTAAGTTTTCTCCAAGATTTGCGTGATTTTGCGTATTATTTTTTTCTTTTGTGTGTTTGCCTTATTCTTTGGAATTAATGGCAATTTGTGGTGGGATTGGGTGTATTGGTGTCTGAATTTTTTTTTCTTTTGTTTTGTTTTGATTTTATTGTTTCTGGGTGTATTTCAGTTCTATTTTCATCTTGTTGATTTTTTCCTATTCGTCTTCCTCTTTGGCATTCGCTAATGATGTTCTTACGCAATATGTTTTGTCGATCAGTGCCGCTACAAGCGTGGCTTCAGATATACATTGGGAATGGTAAAGTTTTCTTTTCGGGTTTATTTTAAGTCTTTCTCTTCTTTTCATTTTTTCTTTCATTTCTTTGTGTTCCTTTTACAACGTACGTATTTGCATGGTGTTTCTTGGAAAAACCAAAAGTTTATTAAAAGGATCTATGGTGGCGAGTTTTAACCATTGTGTTGATTTTCTACGTATTTTGCATGGTTTTAAGGACCTTTGTGTTATTATCTTTATGTTTCCATGCACATCCTAAAAGATGCCTTATGGTTCTTGCTTGATCTGAATTTGAGCTTCGTTTTTTTTTCCTACCTTTGATTTCTTTTGTGTTATTATTTTATGATGTTTGGTCTTTTGATCCCTCGAAGCTTTCTTGGTTGGAGGGGAGACAGTGTCGTTTTCTAGTTCCTATTGTGTTTTTTTACCTTGATTTTCGTTTTCTTTCCTTTAAATTTTTAGCTTTGTTCTCAATTTTTCTGCCTGTTTTTCTTTCGCTTTAGTTTGGTTTCTTAGCTTTTCTGTAGAAAAAAGTTTTCTTTCTTTGTTTCTTGGTTCTGTGTCCTGCTTTTCTTCGAGTTTTATAGGGTTGCCCTGGTTGATTTCGCGATGGAGGAACGAGTGGTTGATAACAAAGATACGACAGCGGACGATATCAACGTGTTAATGGAAAGGTTGAAATTTTCGGATGAGGAATCGATTCGGGTTATCCGATCAAGAGATGATAGAAAATCTCAAGGTTTTGAATCTTGGGCCGTGGGAAAAATAATAGCAAAAGCCTAACAGGGAGGCGATGTATAGGGTTTTTACATCTTTATGGTTTACTAAAGAGGAGGTGAATTTTGTAGCTTTAAGTGATGATGTGATTATCGTTAAGTTTGGCTGCCTGGAGGATAGAAGCAGAATCTTAAACATCATGCCCTAGCTCTTCAACAATTGTTTGTTCTCAATGTTGCCATTTGTAAAAGGAAAAGCTATCAACTCCTACGATTTCAACAAGTCCCTATTTTGGTTAAGGATTTTTAACATACCTCTGGAACTTATGGACCGCCAAACTGCCTTAAATATGGGCAAGGCCATTAGCGAACTAGTAGCAATTGATTGGAAGGACAGAAATAGAGGATGGACCGAGTTCATCAGAATAAAAGTGATGATTAACATATCCAAACCCCTGAAGAGAATAGTGAAGCTTGTGGGTAAGGAATCTGTGTCTTGAAGTATGAAAGACTTCTAGATTTCTACTATTCATGTGGAGTGATTGGACACACTTTGAAATACTGTCGGAGAAGACCAACGGGGAAAAGGCTAACGAGTCAAACTCCCAGTATAGTGGATGGTTAAGGGCTACGATAGTACCCCCGAATCAAGGTAGGGGAAATTAGTGAAATGATGTGGAAGTGATATCAACGAAATCTACAACGATTGAGGAAAAAGAGGAAAGCAGGTCTGACATGAGGGAAGATAGCAAGCAATCAGGCCAAAAAGGTAGAGATCGGTGAGGAAAGGAGGAAATTATGTTTAACATTCCCAGTAGAACGAAGAACTTACAAAATAGTGCGAAATGGAATGAGTCGTTTTAAAAGCAAAAGAAAGATATCAAGAGGATTGAATGGTGATAATATAGATGAGAGTCCTGCAAAACATGCGAAAAGAAGATTGTTGGAGTGTGTCTCACCACTTAAGGCGGTAGCTGACGACCAGCCCTGCCAAGAACAATAAAAACCCTTTGCTGGAACTGTTGGAGGGTCGAGAACCCTACGACAGTTAGTGAATTGAAGCAACTCCTTGTTGCGAATTCCCCTGATATCATTTTTTTATGTGAAACAAAAATCCATGCTAATTGTCTCTCTCGTATTAGCTCTCTGTATAGAATGGAAGGTTATTTGGCTGTCAATGCGAAGGCAAAATCGGTGGGCTAGCCTTGATGTGGAAGGAAAAGAATAATGTTATAATTCAAAGCTATTCAAAGTATCATGTGGATTTCTTGGTCAGGATGGACGATGGGACGGACATCAGAGTCATTGGCTTTTATGGTCATTCTGAACCAACCTTAAGAAACCAGGCGTGGGACATGCTGAGGAGGATTAAAAGTAACGTTAGAGAAGGTTGGATTGTTGGGGGACTTCAAAGCTATTCTCAATAATGCTGATAAGGAAGGTGGTAGGAGGAAACCTATGAATTTGATGAACAACTTTAGTGAGCTTCTGGAGGAGCTGTCCCTGATTGATATTAAAACAAGAGTAGGTTGGTTTACTTGGAGTAATAATAGGGAAGAGTCTGGCTTGGTGAAGGATAGACTCGACAAATTTATTGTTTCGGAGGACGTGGTTGAGAAGATGCCCTTCATTGATACTAAGGTCATTCGACAATCAAAGTCTGACCATGATGCAATCTTTATGAACACCATTGGTAGCAAGCCAGAGAGAGATGTGTTGAGTCTAAACCCTGGTTCAGATATGATACTTGCTGGGTGAAGGAGAAAGAGGCGAAGGAGATCATCACTCGTGTTTGGTCTAGGAAGGATAGAAAATTTTTGAAAAAAGTTGAAGATATTTGGGAAAATTTAGGACCTTGACAATTTTAACGTTATAAAAGAATGAGGGTGAAGATTAATGACTTGGAGAAGAATATTAGCAACCTGATGGATAGACCCAGCAATGTGAATTCTTCTAGGCTCCTCAAGTTAGCTAGGGGTAAATTGGGTCATCATGTACGATGTTGAGGAAAAATATTGGATGCAAAGGGCCCATATCCAGTGGCTTAGAAGGGATAGAAATACTGTTTTTTCCATTTTCGAGCCACTAGCCAAAAGAAGAAAAATAGTATTGAGAGATGGAAAGACTCGCATGGGATGTGGCATAACGATAAAGATGAGATATGCAAAATGGCCTAGGGTTATTTTAACGACTTCTTCAAGTCTACCATCGAGCTTAACGAAGATTTTGACTTGCAGGTCATTCCTAATTGCATTATGGATAGCATGAACAGAACCTTAACAAAAAGTTCATGAATGCTGAGATCCTGGCTGCTTTAAACCAGATGGACCTAAGAAAGGCCCGGGGGATTGACGGGCTTCCTGGAAGTTTTTTTAAAGAACATTGGCAGACGGTGGAAGGGATGTCTTAAGGCTTTGTCACGAGACGTTGAGGGATACCAAGGACGTTTTTAAGATTAATGAAACTTTAATTGTTATGATCCCTTGAGAGTCCTTGTGATTTGACTAACTTTCGTCCAATGAGTTTGTGCAAGGTTATCTATAAAATCATCTCAAAAGTGTTGGCAAACCGTCTTAAAGAGGTTCTAACCGTGTGTATTAGCCAGAATCAAAGCGCGTTCGTGCCTGGCCGGATTATCCATGATAATGTGCTAATAGCTCATGAGCTTGTGCACTATCTTCGAAGCTCCAAGAATGGCTCGAACAAATATTGTGTGATCAAGCTCGATATGAGCAAAGCTTACGATCGGGTGGAGTGGCGTTTCATCGTAAGAGTTCTTTAAATTTGGCTTTTCAAGTGATTGGGTTAATAAAATCATGGATTGTGTCTGGACGGTCAAATATAAGGTCAAGTGTAATATGAGCCTCCGATGTGATCAATCCGGAGAGAAGCCTTCGCCAAGGGGACCCGTTATCCCCATATCTTTTTCTGTTTTGCATGGACGCCCTTTCTCGTATGTTGATTGGTGCCCAAGAAAATCATAAGATTAGAGGCATCCGTGCAAGTAAGGATGGCCCTAGAATAAACCATTTATTTTTTACTGAAGATGCTCTTTTGTTTGTCAGGAACAATCGAAGTAAGGTGGAAGCTTGTAAGCAAATTTTGGATAAGTTTGAAAAGATATCCGAGCAAGGATCAACTTTGTAAAGTCTATGGTTTGTTTTAGCCCTAACACTCTCATTTTCCAACGGACAATTATAAATGAGCTGCTTAATATGAAGGTAGTCGATAGCCTCGATGGCTACCTTGGACTTCCCATTCCGGTTGGCAAAAAGAAATCCAATAACTTTAGGAGCATTCTGAACCGCATGGCAAGCAGGATCAATAGTTGGTCAAAGCGTCTCCTGTCCAGTGGGGGCAAAGAGGTGTTTGTCAAATCCATTTTGCAATCTATTCCTACCTACACTTTCTCGGTGTTCTTAGCTTCGAAAGGAGTCATGGAGGAGATCCAGTCAAGGATGTGCTGAGTTTGGTGGGAAGGATGTGAGAATAATAGAGGATGGAATATGCTTGCATGGAACCATTTGTGTCACTCCAAAGGCATGGGGGACTTGGCTTCAGGGATATTTGGCTATTTAATGTGGCTCATTTGGGACGACAAGTTTGGTATTTCATTCATTACAGGGACACTTTTTGTTACAAGGTGCTATGTGTGAAATACTTCCCTAATGGGAATGTCTTCCGTCCAAGAACGTTGATAGACCATCATTTACGTGGCAGAGCATCGCAAAGGCGGCTTGTATGTTGTATGAGGGTTTCGGTTGGAGTGTTGGAAATGGCAGCAGCATTGACATTTGGAAAGACAACTGGGGTATCGAAGGTCTGTCGGGGTCTTCTATCCAATTAGATAGGAGTAGGGTGCATGAAACAAAGGTGTCGAATCTGTTTAATGAGGAAAAAATGGTTGAAATGTAAACAGGGTCTCGAGAGATATGGTGAAAGTCTAAGGGACTAAATTTGCAAACTTTCAAATATTCATAATAGCCATGCAGACCAATGTATTTGGTTCCACAACCCGAATGAATTTTTCTCTTTTAAGTCGGCTTACTCTTGGCTAATCCTTAGGCAAGTTAGGTTCGGGCCACACAGAATTTTTTGAAGGATGATATGGAAGTTGAAGATCCTCCCTAAGATTCGTATTTTCTGCTGGAGGTTGGGCCATGAAATCCTACCTACATATGACAAGATTGCAACAATTCGCAAGGGTTTCAACGTTATGTGCCCGAGGTGTGGGAACGAGAGGAAAACACTCATCCATACCATGAAAGACTGCCCGAAGGCTAGGGAGGTGCTAGAGTACGGTGGCTTTAATAATAGACTGCTGAAGGTAGAGTTTTCTTGCTGTATTGATTGGATCGAAGAGGTGACCCGTGTGTTGGATAAAGCAATGGTCACCGACTTCATCACAGTGATATGGAACATCTGGAATAGTAGGAAAAATAAAATTTTTCAAGGGACTGAGGAAGCTACTAAAGTTACCTGGGAGAGGGCCTCGTGTTTGAGCCATGAGTTTCATCTTTAACCTGAGGGAGGCACTATTGTTGTCGAAAAGGAGAGGGGAACAAGGCTGAAAGAAACCGACATCAGGCATGATAAAGATAAACTTTGATGTTACGGTCATGGACAAACAAGTCTACTTTGGGGTGGTGGCAAGGAACTCGGATGGTTTCGTGCTTGGAGGCCGAATGGGGAAAGATCAATAGAGACATAAGCTGCTTGCTTGGCGGAAATGAAGGCAATGGAGGAAAGCATCAGCTTTGTGTGCATGAAAGGCTGGGATAAAGTGGAGTTAGAGACTGACTGTGGAGGCCTAGTTAATTATTTTAATAAAAGAGCCTTGATTTGATAGCGATGGGCCATAGCATGCGGCATTTATTCAAGCATACTCAACCTTTTCTTTTTTTAAATTTTAACTAGATTCCTAGATCTTGTAATAAGGTTGCAGACCAGTTATGCAAGTTAGCTAGGGATAATACTTGTAACATGGATTTTAATGAGGACTATCCAATGGAAGTCCATGATTTTATTTTGAAGAATGCAATAAATTGACTTGACCGCTAGGTCATTTTATAAAAAAAGTATTTTCTTCCATGGAGACACTTTCAAAAATACTCGATCCCCAATTTGAAACTCAATATATTTTCGTTTCAAGTCCGTGTATGATTTCTGACAATCTAACGCTGCTTTCACACTATCACGAATCATTTTCACTTCTATTCAGTCTCTTTAATCAAATTGACCCCGTGAATCTTATTCTTGTTAAGTTCAGTCCAGTACAAAGGTGTTCAGCATTTGCGACCGTACAAAGCTTCGTAAGGTGCCATTTTTATACTCGATTTAAAGTTATTATTATACGCAAATTCAATCAATGGCAAGTATCGTTTCCACATACTTTCAAACTCAAGAATGCAACATCTCAACATATCCTCGAGTATTTGAATAATACGCTCGGATTGACCATCCATCTGTAGGTGAAAAGCAGTATTGAAGTGTAGTTTCGTTCTTAATGCATCTTATAGTTTCTTCTAAAACTGCGATGTGAACCTCGGATCTCTATCCGAAACAATAGAAATAGGTACTCCGTGCAATCTCACAACCTAAGAAATGTACAACTCAACAAATTTATCAAGCGAATAATTAGAATGCACTAGAATGAAATGAGCTGATTTAGTTAGTCTATCAATAATCGCCCATATTGCGTTCTTTTTACTTGGAGACAAGGTAGACCTGATACAAAATTCATTGTGATTCTATCTCATTTCCACTCGGGAATCATAATCGGCCTCAATAACCCAGATGGTACCTGATGCTCAACTTTGACTTACTAACAAATTAAATATTTCGAAACAAATTCAGAGATATCACGCTTTATACCAGACCACCAGTAAAGCTGTTTCAGATCATTATACATTTTCGTACTTCCCGGATGAACAGATAACCGACTACTATGATTTTCGCTTAAAATCATTCGAATCAACTCTGAATTTCTTAGAACACATATTCGATCTCTGAATCTCAAACAATCATTAGCATCAACTTGAAATTCTAAATCAGGGTTTGAATCACATTGAGCTCATTTTGCTAACAATTCATTATCAACTTTTTGAGCTTTGTAAATCTACTGTATAAATAACGGTCTCGCTTCTAACTCAGCTACAATCGAGCCATCATCAGATAGAGTCAACTGAGTATTCATCGCACTTAGAATAAACAAAGATTTCTGACTTAAAGCATCAACAACAACATTTGCCTTTCCTAGATGGTAGTCAATCACTAGCTTGTAATCTTTTAACAATTCTAACCATTTTTGCTATCTTAGATTCAGATCTTTTGAGTCATCAAATATTTTAGCTTTTGTGATCCGAATAAACATGACATTTCTCACCAAACAAATAGTGGCGCCAAATCTTCAACGCAAACACAATAGTTGCTAACTCCAAATCATGCGTTGGGTAATTCTTTTCATGCGGCTTTAATTGTCTGGAGGTATAAGCTATGACTTTGCCTTCCTGCATCAAAACAACTCTCAGACCATTCAACGATGCATTACTATAGATTACGAATTCTTTACTTGATTTTGGCTGAACTAACACTGAGCTTCGATCAATAAAGCTTTCAGCTGATCAAAACTTTTCTGACACTTGTCCGACCACTCAAACTTAACATCTTTCTAAAGTAGTCTCGTCAACGAAGTTGCAATCATTGAGAAACCTTTTACGAATCGTCTGTAAAAATCTGTGAGTCCCAAAAAGCTTCAAACTTCGGATATATTTCTTGGAGGCTTCCAACCCAATATTGCCGAAATCTTACTCGGATATACTCAAATACGCGATGCTAACACAATATACCCCAGAAAACCGACTTCACGCAACCAAAATTCACATTTACTTAACTTCGCATATAACTATTTATCACGCAAAGTCTGTAACACAATTCTCAAGTGCTCAGCATGATCAGATTAATCATGAGAATAGATCAAGATGTCATTATAAACACAACAAAAAATCGATCCAAATATGGTCTGAAGATTTGATTCATGAGGTCCATAAAAATAGTAGGTGCATTCGTTAATCCGAAAGGCATAACTAAAAACTTATAATTCCCGTGCCTTGTTCGGAAAGTAGTTTTCGACACATCAGAGTCTTTAACTAGCAACTGATAGTAGCCTGATCTCAAATCTATCTTTGAAAACACTATAGCCCATTTCAACTTATCAAACAAATCATTTATTCGTGACAGAGGATATTTATTCTTAATAGTCACTTTATTGAGTTGTCGATAATCAATACACATTCTCATAGTTCTATGTTTCTTTTTCACAAACAACACCGTGCACCCCAGGGAGAATAACTCGATCGCGCGAAACCTCTATCTGTCAACTCTTGCAACTGGGCTTTCAACTCTTTTAATTTGGTCGGTGCCATTCTGTAAGGATCTATCGATATCGGAGTTGTTCTTGGCACTAACTCAATACCAAACTCTACCTCTCGGATCGGCGGCAAACCCAGTAACTCTTCAGGAAACACAACTTGATATTCACACACAACTGATACTGATTCAATCTTCGTTTCGGTTACTTTAGAGTTGAGCACATAGGAAAAGTAAGCTTCACAACCCTTTCTTATTTATTTTCGAGCTAACATCAAAGAAATCACTACCGGTAAACCATTCAAATTATCTGATTCAATCCGAATAATTTTATTATTCTGGCATCTCAAATTAATTGTCTTCCGTTTTTATTTTACAATAGCATCATGCAGTGTTAACCAATACATACCCATAATTATATCAAATTCGTCGAATGGCAACAACATCAAATTAGTTGAAAAATAGAAACCCTGAATCATCAACAGACATTTCTTGCATACTTTATCAACCAAAACACACCGACCTAAGGGGTTCGATATTCTAATCACAAATTCAGTAGACTCTACAGGCAAAGTCTTACTGGATACTAAAGTCTCACATATATAAGAATGAGTTGATACTAAAGTCTCACATACATAAGAATGAGTTGATCCTGGAGATAAAGCTTCTTCACGAGAGCAAATAGCATAAGCTCTGGCAAGTGCTCGGGATTTAGATCTCACAGTTGTGTTTTTAGTTATTCTCTGACTACTACTCACATTACTTATGTTTTTGGGTGGTCTACCTCTAGCTGCAGTGTTACTCGGCCTCGTATTCTGCACTGTATCTTATTCGGCCAACTCAGGACATTCAAGGATGAAATGATCTAATGATACACATTTGAAACAAGCTCGATCGATCATCTACAATTGTTGGGATGTCGTTTACCATAATGTTTGCACTCAGGTTGATTTGATCTGACATTTCCAATACTAGCTATTGAAGTAGCTTTTGAACTCACAGGTGGTCTGTCTCGATCTCATTTGGAATAACCCGCAGTAGCCTTTGAACGACTAAAATCATTTCGGAACTTCTTTGATGCCGACTGAAATAACTTGTTCAATGATCTTTTTCATGAATTTCTAGCTTCAAAGTCAGATTTTCTTTTCTCTTTCCCGAGTTCTTCAACTTTGCATGCTCACTCAACGAGTACCACAAACTCTTTGATTTCCACAATCCCGACTAATAACTTGATGTTTTCATTTAAACCATCCTCAAATCTCTTGCACATAATAGCTTCAGTCGAAACACATTCTCGAGCATATATGCTGAGTCTCACAAATTCCCGCTCATATTCTGTCACGGTCATGCGACCCTGTTTCACCTCAAGAAATTATTTGTGTTTCTGATGTATGAATCTTTGACTGATATATTTCTTTCAAAATTCAATCTGAAAGAACTCCTAGGTAACCCGTTCTTTCGAACCATCGATACCAGTGTATTCTACCAGTGATATGCAGTGTCTTGAAACAAAGATACGACACATTAATACATTCATCAGGGATACATGATAGTTCATCAAACACCCGGATCGTATTATCAAGCTAAAATTTAGCTCGCTCAGCATTATCATCAACGGTAGCTCTGAACTCTTTGACCCCATATTTTTGATTTTATCAACCGAAGGCTTATTCAATTGCATCGGATCATTAACTTGAGGTATCAAAGGTATTTGAGGAGAATTAGGCAGGGGTAGAGGTTGTTGAACAACTAAATTTGTCTGGATATATTGTGTGAACCATTCGTTAATCATATGGAAGAAGGCTTGCTTAGCCTCTCCCTAGTGACTACTCGTAATTGGCCTAGAATCAACCGACGTTACCCCTTGTATGGGAGCGGGCACATTAATTTCCACATCATCAGCTACGGCTCGATTGGGATCTATTTACTATACGAAAACACATTTTAATTGTCAGGAATCATCACACTATCGCAGTTTATATTTATTGCATGTATAGCTAGACTCTCACGCGCTACGTTAGTCCTAGAATCGACTAAATCGTAGCTCTGATACCAATAAAATATAAAACCCCTAACCGATATCTGTCACCAGATTAGGGTTAGGAGGCATTACCGATAAAAAATACAACTCAGAACAATCATTTGTTACGATTCAAGCATAAAGTTATAACATCTTCAAAACTCAAATACCACAATTCACATAAACCAATTTTGCATATAAAATTATATAGCCAACCACAATCAATCATGCTTTATTAATCATATATCACATAGAAACCATACTCAAAAACTCAACCATTTTAATTTTGTTTCCTATTCAAAATTTTAAACTAAGCTATCATGCATTAACAATCTAGTACACGTGTTTCATAAGTCAAATGTTCAAACTTTATTACCATCACATTCATGTCATTTGAATACTTAAAATATATTTAAGTATATATATACCCTTACAAATCAAGTACCAATGCATAAATCAAAACATCCAAATGCATACATTGATTTTATTATTCTATTATTAAATGTACCATTTCATAAACCTATATAGAATCACATGTCAAGTCAAAACAAAACATATTATACAACTTATAAGTTATCTATATAATGAATCATTATTAAACATCACTAATTTGATTAAATATAGTTCTTGTACATAACCAAATTATGCGCATTATACTAAATCAATTTGGACCATTTTTAACACAATTAACAAGCTAAAGCATACCTAATTAGCATACAAATATCATGTCTAGATATCATATATTCAACCATCCAATAAGCCATTAACACTTTATACTTATAAAAAAATTAAACATTAAACTAACCAACTTGACCTTTAGGTACCAAATCATAAGCAAACATGTCATATGTATATGTATTTATTTAGTATATTTATCATTAGTAGAACATGATAGCCCATCATTTACCAATTCCAAACCAATATACAAAACAAATTATACATCAAGTTATAAGTTAATAATAAACCATTCAAATAGCCAAAATTCACATTATAAAGCAAAGACATCACCTAGTTTAAAAAACATATATCACCAATCGAAAAACACATCCATCAACTACGTAATTACTCGAGCTGAATTACATATTTATCAAACATACTTCTCAAAATAAGCACATTAATGAAGTTGATCATTCACAAACATTAACTTCATTATAAGCCATTTTAGCATGGCTATTTATATACAATTCAAAACAAACCATATTAGAACTAGGCTATACATGTCATATATCAAAAGTGCAAACTATCAAAGTACCAAAATAACGATCGATAGTGTGATGATAATCCTTGACGATCCCCGAGCTCGAGCTAACTTTATATATCTATAAAACAATGGAAGAAATGCACAAAGTAAGCTTTGAAAGCTTAGTTAGTCATAAGCAAATAAATCATCACAAGAACAAGAATAATTCAATTTGAATAGGCCAAATTTAACTTATTTCACATACATATACAATCACTTATCTCATATAATCCATAATACCACATTAGTAACTTTAGTTTCCTTATTTTTCAATGAACATATAAACCTTATACGTACCTGACTTATTTAACTCAAATTCACAATCGGATCCATTGACATTGCCCGTTGAACCATTCAGAATCGTTAAGGATACTCAAACACATATATCACATACAATGCCATATCCCAGGTATGGTCTGACATGTTATCATATATCGATACCTCTGTCCCAGATAGGGTCTTATACGAATCATATACGATGTCAATTTCCCAGACATGTTCTTACACGAAATCACACCTTGCAAATCCTAATGTCATGACATCAGTATCCTACACTATTCCTAAGGCTTATACGGGGTTTCGACTTCGTAATTCAATCAATTCAAGCTTGAAATAATTCCTCTAACACACAATTCAATTCGACAATATATGTATTTATACACAAATAAATTCGGCAATATATATATTTAAATTTAAAAACATTTATTTGCATATGAACTTACCTCGTACGGAAACGAACGGATCGGAACAGCTATTCAACAACTTTCGACTTCCCCTGATCAAAATCTGATTTCTTCTTTTCTTGATCCAAATCAATTTAAATTTAACTTATTTAATTACAAGTTCATTCAATTTCATCCAAAAACACATAAATGAGCATTTTTCACTTTAGCCCCTAATATTTCACATTTTCTCAATTTAGTCCCTATTTCAAAACAATACAAAATACACAAAATTTCCTTAAACCCATGTTTGGCCGAATCTTCCCTTGGTCCTAGCAGCCCATTAATTTCATTTATTTCACATTTTGACCCCTCAATTTACAAATTTCACAATTAATCCTTAATATACATTTTTATCAAAAATCACTTAATTAACTATGATAATCTACCAACATTAATTTATTTTTCATCATCAAACAATAAAAAAAATCAAACTTTCAACAATGACAAATCACAAAATCATCATCAAATCCGAAAATTAAAGCATGGGCTAGCTAGTATACGAAGCAACGATCTCAAAAACGTAAAAAATTATCAAAAACCGAGCAAAGAACATACTTCCTAAGTGCTGAAATTTAAAAGCTCTCAAATGGTTTCTTTTTCTTTGAGTTTCGGCCAAACAAGATGAACATGCATGTCATTTTGTGTTTTATTTTATTTATTTAACTATTATTACTAAATTACCTAATTAACCTTTATAATAAAATAACAAAACACATAATGGTTGTCCATCTTTGTCCACTCAAATATTCAATGCTCAAATAACAACATAAGGACCTCACATTTAATTAATCAAAGCAAATAAGCACTTTAACATATAGTATGCTATTTTTACATTTTATGCGATTAAGTCCTTTTATTAAATTAAGCACACAAATGATAAAATTAAATCACGAAATTTTCACACATATCAAATAACATGCTGTAAATACCAAAAATAATATTAAAATAATTTTACGAGCTCAGATTTGTGGATCCAAAATCATTGTTCCGATTTAACTAAAACTTGGCTGTTACACCAACAATGGATAATTCATGAAATTAATTAATTTTTCTTTTAAAAAATGATAATACAATTTATTTTTTTGGATTTCTTAGGAAATCTAGTAGATTAAAGATATAGTGCCAACAAGCAATTTCTATTGGTTAAAAAAGACACTAATAATTTGAGGCTTTGGAACATCTAAATTTTTGGTCCATTTTGTTGAAATTTATTTTATTTAGATTTGGATATTTTATTTTAATTTATTTATGTATTATTAATTTGTGGTATATTTATTATGTGGGTTAAAAATATGTAATAAATGTATAAAAAATAAATCAAGTGTAGCATTTGTTAAAATGGTAAAAATGAAACTGTAAAATTATGATTTATTGGGTTAAAATCTCATTATTCTTATAATCTGTATGTGTTTTGCTAGATTTATCAAAATGTAAAAGATATAAATACTTTTAAAATTATATTTGTTGTAGGAGTGAAATAATAAAAAAAAATTTGGGGGCGAAATTAAATTGTATATCTTTATGATAGTACAAATGTAATTTCACCGTTTTAATAGTTTATATCTTTATAATTTTAAAGGATTAAATTAAATTTTTATAATTTTTAGGGCCCAAAGTACAATTTTACTATTACTAATTTAAAATTTTATAAACTATAAAGTGACTTAAATGGAAAATTTTCTATTTTAAGGAAGGCCAAGACCCTTCTAACCCCACTTCGTCACTAATTTGTTGCTTTATAAAAGGAATGGAGTTTTAGTAATTACACAACTAAATTGGGACTCCATTGATGAGTAACTCAAATTTAATGGTTTGATTTTTGTTTACAACATTTTTTTTATTGTATCTGTAATTATATTTTTAAGGTACTTGTAATTATACTAATAAATTGTTATTAAAGGTTTTTGAACTTTAAAGAGTTTCACTTAAATTATTAGGGAGAGGGATTAGGATAATGAAGTAAATAATTGATATTACTTTATTTTTAATGTTGTTGAACAAAAAGGAATAATGTCAATGAATGTTGAACCTTGTGTGTCGGCTTGATAGTTAGGGTATTCATTATCTCAGATGTGGTTTAAGTTCGAATCGAAATAATCGTATTACTGTTAGGGCTTCACCCTCCTCTTGTAATTTACTATAAAAAAAAATTTTGTCCTCAAAGAAATAAGAAGTTGTAATAAATGATAAACCTAACAATTATTTATGTATGTTTGAGTTGTATTTGAAAAGAATCAAACTAAAATCAGCTCAATAGCAAAATTGAGTACTTGAGAATTTTGAAATCTTAAGTTTGAGTTTCATTATATAAAAATGTGTGAATTCTTTGGGAATAAATTATTCTAATTAGTTAGAGTTAAATTAGTCATTAAATTAATTATTTAGTTTAATACTTGTAGTGGAGAAATTATTATATGAACCCTTCCCATCATATCATCCATGGTCCCTTTTCAATTATTTAATGATATTTCAACAATTTTTTCATTTCATTAACATATAATTTTAGTATTTTTCTACTCTAAACCTTGAATGTCAAACCCTGAACCTTAAATTTCAAACCACAAACCTCAAACCTTAAACATTAAACCTGAACCCCGAACCCCAAGTTTAAGGTTTAGAGTTCGAGTTTAAGGTTTAAGGTTCAAGGGTTAAGATTTGAAGTTTAGGGCTCAGAGTAAAAAAAATTACCAAAATTATGTGTTAATGATATAAAAAATTGTTGAAATATCATTAAATAATTGAAAAGGGACTATAGATGATGTGGTTAGAAGGGTCCATAAAATAATCTCACTTGTAATGGGCATGGACATTGTTCCTAATGCAAAAAAACGTGGGTTTGAGTGGGTTGAAGTGCATTATCCTCCTATTTATGAGTTGAAGAAGAGCTATGGGTAGTTTTAAGCATTGTGTCAAAAAAAAAAAAACAAAACAAATATGATAAGAACCTAAAATGAGATCGTTAAAAAATAATAATCATCGATTATATCAGAATTATTGTAAGTAAAAAAACAAACAAATATTTTAGTTTTACACCTTAGTTTTCACTTACCCAATATGTACAAATTAAACCCAAAACAAAATTAACCTAAGGAGGACATATTTCTTTTGTTTTAGGCAAGGAGTCATCTAATTAGGTGAAATCTGGTGGAGGATGATGACTGTAATTAAACAAAAATTTACCGTGAGTGAACCGGCCTCGGTAGCCAGAGTTGTTGAATAGCCCAAGGATTAAGGAATTTCATGTTAATTTCAAAAAAGGAATTACTGATAGTAATAGTAAATATTCTTACATAAATGGAATTGGAAGGTAAATAGTCAAAAAGTGTACACATTAGATTTACCTTGCCTTTTCATTCAAGTTAAATATATATATATAAGGAAAATGTATTTTGCAAATGGAATTAATTTAAACTTTAGTGGCCTTGCTAGAAAAAGGTACAATGAACTTAGACCTCAAACTCCACTATTTTCAATTCATTCTATTTACAAGTCCCTGTAATTTTTTATAAGTTGGTCAATTAATATTTATAATAGTGTGTGATATTAAGGATGATTTATTAAGTTGTGTTACTTTCAAGATCTGATACGCTAAATATATTATCATATGAGTAATGTTTCGTCAGTTTGTTATTTTTTACATATTACTTGCTAAAAATTTCAATTAATGGGTTAATGGCTATCATTTGCGTTGAGACTTGAAATTTCAAAATTTAAAATTATAGGCACTTAGAATGATCCAATTGGAGAATATAGACCAAATCTATAACTGTATGCATAGTATAGTGCTAAAAATTGAATATAATCAAATGGATTTAACTACTATTGTATGTGCCAATATAGAATTTCAAAAATCTAAAAGTACAGTAACTAAAATTGACCAATTCAAAAGTACATAGAATAAAATTGATTAGATTAAAGATAGGGACTAAATATACAACTTTAACAAATTATAGGACTGATAACAAAATTTAGCCTCCTATTTAACATACTACTTTTATCAAATCCAAAAATATATATTTTAGTAATTACCTTTTTTTAATAACTACTATCTTAATTAATGTCTTTGGGTATTTTGTTAAAATCTTCCTTCATGATAATAAAAATTTTAGTGAAAAATTTAATGGTTTAAATGAAAATATTATTTAGTAAATATATTTTTTTGACAAAATAAGTAAATGATTGCATCAAACTAACATAAAACAAAAGCATTTCTATCAATATCTAATTCCAAGAGATGTGAGAGTTCCTCGGGAACCTCCTCAAAAACTTGAATGTCTTCCTTCTTGTCAGAGGCCATTTTAGTTAACGAATCCGTAACTCTATTATCCTTCCTTAGAACATGCTTTATTCTCCAATATCCACCCAACTTTAACAGTTGAATAATCCTCCTTACCAAGGCTGAATTTACACTTGCTGGTTGGCTTTCTTAAATGATTTTAATCACCTCTATATTATCAGTTTGAATTAATACTCTATCAAGATCTTATCTTTATAAGAGAATTAAACTATCCAAAATCCCCGAAAACTCAGCCTACGTTAGACATATCTCAAATAATGATTATCTTCAATGATAAAACTGGATCAAAAATGGGTTAGCAAAATCTTTCTTTTTTCTTTTTGTTGAAAGTTAGCCAGATCTTTCTTTGATTATAAGAAGTAATCTAATACTTTAAAAATCCTTGTGATGAACACATTACCTTTGGAAAAAGTACCATTGAATTTGGTAAGGATCTCAGCAACTTCATTTCCAATTAAATATATATATATATATATATATATATATATATATATTTGTTGTGAATATGGAGGCATATCCTTTTCTTTTTTGTTCGTAACTTAACATTCCTAGCAAGCAAAGTATAGAAAAGAAAAGATATCACAACTAAAACTATAATATCCATAAACCCATATATTTCTTCTTTCTATTAAAAATTTGCATTAAAAGATGTTTGAGCCTCTCTTAGATATAATATTTAAAATTATTCATAATTCTTCTCTAAACTTTAAATATCTTTTTACGTTATCAATAATACTAATAACAATCGAATTAAAATTCTTTTTAATTTACTAAATCTAAAAAGAAAGTAATATAATGAAAAGTGGAGTTAAACATGGGATTTGGTTCACAAGCGCCGTACTTAATTCCAGAGCCAGTCCCTTAAGTCCAACATTTATGGCGTTATCCCCCCAAATTTAATGCTTTTTTAAAGATGTTCAAAGTCAAAGAGTAATGCTTCAGCTATATTGCTCCAATATTTTAATTAAACGTTGAAAATCGTTGTTGGCAAATTGGCAATTCGGCTTCTTTTTTGTTGGATAGACAAATTCTTAGTTTGGGGGCACACAAACCCCACAACCCCACAATCCATTCGTCCAGTGTCTGTGGTGTGTATGTAGCAACATGTTTACATTAATTTGTAGTCAAGCTGGGATTTTTAGTTTTTGTTCATACTTGAATTAGTTCAGTAGATTGTATGGGTAAGACTATATTCCATTGTTCATATTATTTCTTATATCCATGTCTATTTCCAGAAAGGAATATGAAAATTTAAAAAGATGAATGAGTTGGAATATGAGAGCATCCAGGTAAATTAACTTTTCTTTATTCTGACCTCGAATCTGATTCGTGGTAAAGTATTAAATGGAAAGTGAACGTGGGGCTTGCGTTCTTGGGCTTTAAGCTTCACATAACCCTAAATGCCTACAGTTTAGTAGTAAGATTTCATATGATAAGGCCATTTGTACCAAAAAAAATCACATTATATTCTTCAAAAATAACCCTAATTTCAGGGTCTACCTACCAGTACCATTGCTTCGTACATAATAAAGGTGAAAATATTTTCATGAATATTTCATGATATGCAACGCATTTTAACTTCAATCAAGACAAAAAAACACATGATTACAGTGGGAAAAAATGTCATAATACAAGGGAAGATAAAAAAAGGCAATTGATATTTCGTGCTAAAATCATTCATTATGCCCCTCCCCCTTTTTTTTTTATTACTGTACTCTGCTTAAAATCATATCAAAGCTATGAAGTAAATCAAACCCAGGATCCAAAATCCCACATTTAATTGGGTAACCCTCAACCCATATCCTGAGTTAGCATTAGCAACCTGTGGAGATGGTGAAGGGGATGATGGAGTTAGTTTCTCCACCAGCTGCAACTCTCCCACGGAACCCAGATTGGCTTTATTAAACTCATGCTTCATCGGGTGACCATCAGCGATCCCTGGCCCAACTTGCCACACCTGGTTCAACTTCTCCGCACTTTCCTCCACTTTCAATGAACCATATAAAACCATCTTCCCATCGCTGCCGGCTTCGGCTTCCAAGTCCCAAACATCGAAAGAAAGCTTCCCTTCCACAATGGAACTGTAGGAGCTTATGTTGTAGGTTTTAACAACCATAGATCCATTGTTTTTGAAAGCCAGGAGGGCTTGTGAACCTGCCATGCCTGTCCCCGTGGGGTTGACGGCCCAAGCAATCCAACCGCCGGCTTTAGCCGGAGGTGCTGAGAAGGCTATGGAAAGGGAAGAATTGGTGGCATTGTAGGTGAAATGGAGGGTTGCGTTCAAGGTGGGGAGGTGGGTGCAATTGGAGTATTGTTTTTTGCCACCGGAGAGTTTGAGAGATGAACAATCCGTGGAATGTGTGGGTGAGATTAGAGTAAGGCAAAGACAAAAGAGTGGAAGGAGCAGAGAAGGAGTAAAAAGAGACCCCATTTTCATTTTTGGTTTAGTGCTAAAATGGTCTCCAATGAAGGAAGATATAAAGAGAGCCAAAAGGGCTTTTCATAGATAATGGGTCCAATAGATTGGTGCCACGTTGGATTCGTAGTTTGAGTGTTGAACTTGGAGGGTTTATTGAGTGGTTAGCAGTTCATCTTCACGGATTATCAGGGGTAGATCTCATCTCGTCGGGACAAATACTGAAACCAAAACCATAAATTATAACAAGAGAGATGAAGGAGTGGGGGGTAAAGCACGTGGGTGTTCAATGGATCAATGTTAGAATAAATAGGGGAAATGATAGTGTGTGTAAGCTGTCACCGACGAGACCGCCACAAATTATGACATGTTTTGCAATGTAGGTAGATGACAAATGTCTTCATTTTTTGTTTCTCTTTTTCATCCCCTCCATCTTATATTCAATTCTTCCTCTTTTGCGTCGGTTTAGATCAGCAGTATATTTATGTATAGTTAATATAAAAATAATAATAATGATAAAATTAAATATTATAATGTAAAATAAAAATAAGTTAAATGTGTTGTACTGCCTATCCATTCTCATCTTTAATCTAATCTTAATTATTATTTATTAATTAAAAATATAATTTTTAAATTTAATTATAATATATAAATATTATAAATATTAATGCTAAATGAGTATTATGTTCAATTTTCAAATCATATCAAATCAAATCACAACACGACTTAATTCAACCCATAAATAAATTTAGTTAGATAATTTGTTTCCATAATCTTTTATTTATTGTTAAATCTAATTTGTGTGCTTATGTAACAATTAAATGTTCAAACACAATTTAAATATGATTGAGAAAATAGAATCTCGATAATGACAATGTATCGCAAAGAAAAAAATAGAACATATAGATTTTACGTTGAAACCCTTTCGAGAAAAAAACTCATGGGTAGATGAGAAGAAAATTTATTATGTTGAATTTGAATAATTACAAGGAGTATAGACGACGTGTATTTATAGGTTTAGAAAACCTTATTCTAATTAACATTTAATAAAAATAATGCAGTAAGGTTGAAACACTTTATTCAAATTAATATCAAACAGAGGGCCTCCAACCTTAGCCCTTGTGGATCCCCTATCTTGCCACTTATATTTTATTTTAATAAGAATTTGGGTTATTTCTCTAACAATAACAAATAAGAATGTGGTATAGATTTTTAAATGTATTAAAATCCTAAAATTATTTTCTGATAAAACAATGAATTACATCAAATTAATTGAAGTAAAAGAACCATTACCTTTATCGTGATGTAGGGCTCCTAAGACTTTATTAGGGACGTCATCAAACACATGTAGACTTGCCTTCTAGCCTAAAGTCAATTTAGCCAAGCAATTAGTGACTTAGTTATCTTCCTTAGGAATAAACCTAACCAACCACTGCCCTTCAATTCGCAAAATCTGTTGAACTTGCCTAAGCACTATAAGACCTAAATTCACCGGCACACTATTTTGTAGAGCTTTAACCACCTTCAAGCGGTTAGTATGGATCATAACTCTATTGAATCCTCTTCAAAATCCTAAAACTTTTAACATTATATTTTTCACTTGTAACGTAACACTGCCAACATTACATTATATGTTTAAAGACTTAATTTAATCTTCAATTATCACTTAGTTTTAAGTTTAAAGTTTGGATAACTCCTCTTTTCCTTTTATTTTTTTAACAATTTCATTAAACAGGAGGGTAATGGGATTTAACGCATTTGAATGCACAACTTTCTGCATTAACAAAAGTATTCATGTCAATCGAGTTAAGACTCAATTACCTTATTATTTCTTGTTTTAAAAAAAATTATATATAACTTATTAGACATTTGCTTAATTGCAAGGAGACCGAAAATTTTATGTTGACATTATCTAATTCATATAATCAATTATTTATGTATATATAATCTTCATGTATTAGCTAAGAACAATCATAAAAGATGGGAAGCATGTTCTATCAACGCAAGGTATAAGCGTTGTCTATCCAAAAAAATAAAAGCATTAAATGTGTTGAAATTGCATGCCACATTTCAAGCATGATTGGTGATCTCCATGTCTAAATGTTGCTAGTCAACTAATTTGTAAAGCTAAAACAATGAACTAACAAATTAGATCTAAATCAAAATTTTTAAATAAATTTCTAACAAAGTCAAAGAATTTATTGATGATTTGTGGAGAGATGATGCATGAACTTCCATCTTTTAATCAAGGACTTGGTGAAATTTAAGATTGATCCCGTCTGTAAAATTTACGTAAATGTTGAGATTAAATTTGTTGAATTTTTTAGAATCAAGATCAAATAAATAAAATATGTAAGCATCAATGACTAAATTTTTTATTTATTATATCAATAAAATTATGTACAATTAAAGGAAGACATTAATACTATAATTAATTTTCCTTAGTTGCTCACTTTTAAAATTGATAATGATTAAATTATTCCAAATTTTTAAGAGAGACCAATTTATTTAATATCGAAATTGAGAAGGATTGAAAAGATTTTTTTTACCACAACTTTTAAATTATACCCTTCTTCAAGTTAGGTATTTGAAATTTTTGGTCAAACTTGATATTTAAACATTATGGGTCTCAACTATTATCTCTAATAAAAACTATTTCAACTAAAAAACTTGTCGTGTGTCATTTGTATCTGCATCATCATTTACATTAAATAAAAAATATATTTAAATTAAATTAAATTATTTTTTTATTTTCATTCTCTCTCCACCCTTCTTTGTCTTCTTTTTAAAACCACTCATGTTTTTCCTTTCTTATTAAGTTCTTGTTCTTTTTCTTTTCTATTCTCTTCCCCATAATTTTTCACATTCCTTTTTTTTTTTTCATTAAACCTAGGGTTTTTCACATTGATATTCCCTTCACATTTTTTATTTGGTAAAATAACTATTTAGGGCTTGAATTTGATAATTATTTCCACAATAGAATCTGGATTTTATGGCTTTCAAGGAAATATCAAGGATTAACTTGGAAAAAGAAAAAAGCTTAGGTCCCAATATGAGAACGATTTTCAAGTTCAGGGGCTAACTTGGACAAAAAAACTTTAGACTCAAGTGAGAACAATTGCCAAGTTTAGAGACTAACTTGGACGGAAAAACATTTAGATCCCAATGTTGGACTAATTGTCAAGTTTAGTCCCAAAAAGTGATTTAGCTCTTTTTTTTTTTTTTTTCCATTTTTTTATTTACACTAAAACTGGCTTTTTAATATAAATAACTCAATGATAGAATATAATATGCCTTAGCTAAATACGGTTAGTTGGTTAGCCAAGAGTAGTTAGTCTAGCTAAGAGCAATTGGCTGAAACAGATTACAACTAACAATCTATGCTTTCTCTATAAAAGCACATGTATTGTAGTCACAAAATAGACTAGATTCATTTTATAAAAATACCAGAGAAATCAAATCAGAGTATTTTTCATTTTGTAGATTGTTCAAGATATTGTACCTTATTTCTTTCATGGTATCAGTCGCCATTCGATTCTAGGACTTATGGCTGCCAATCGCTTTCCCGATTCAGGCTCTGTTGACGGTGGTTCTACTTCGTTCACCGGTGATAAAGTCATCACGTCCTTCCCTCGACATGATGTGGTGAAGTTGGTTGAAGGCACGTTCATCCTCTGGCAATAGCAGGTGCGTCTCATTCTTGGTGTTTATGATCTATTAGGCTTCCTTGACGGTACTCTTCCACCATCGGTCGCGGTTTATTCAGTCGACCGATGGCTCGCTTGTTTCCAATCCTTCCGCTCTTGTGTACTCTAGACAGGATCTTCTTCTTGTCTCGTGGTTACTTTCCACGATCGACACTTCCTTTCTCTCTTCGTTTACTGATACTCGCACGGCGTCGGACGTCTGGCTTACTGCCACGAGTCTTTTCGTCGCCGATTCCACTGCTAATCAATCCAAAATAAGGCATGAGCTTCATTCTTTAAAAAAAGGTGCTATGTCTGTAAAAGCATATGTTGATAAAATTAAATATCTATATGATTTTCTTGCGGCTTCTGGTGATCATGTTTCTGAGGATGAAAAGACAGAAGTGATGCTCGTGGGGTTACCGTCTAGTTTGATGCTATTGTTTAGATGGCGTCCTTATCGTCGATGTCGATTCCGTTTCGACGGTGGGTGGCGACGCTACTCGAGTGTGAGCAACGTTAGTTGAGCACTGTCCAGAAGATCTCCTTGCATGCAAATCTGGTGGAATCTACACAGTCTGTTCGGAGTGAGAATGCTCGAGGTGGTCGCCCTCCTTCCGGCGGCCATGGTCGAGGTTTCAAATCGAGGATCCAGTGCCAAATCTGCGGTCATTTTGGCCATCTTGCTCAAATGTGCTATTATTGGTTCAACCGTGATTATGATGGCTCACGTCTTCTACCGGTCGCTGATGATTATCCGGTGACTCCGTCATCGGCGTTGAATTCTGATGGGTTCTATAGTTCGCCGCAAGGTCAAATTCAAGGGAGACCGAATTGGGCGCCTCAACGTATCAACTTTAATCATCCAAGTGGTCAAAATTGGCAATGGCACGGTCAAAATAGGAATTCAATTTGGCCTCCAGTTGGAATGCAGTTTCAGCCTAGTGATTGGATGCTTGGCGTGGTGAATATGGTGGGGCCCGTGATGGTTATGATCATCAATCGACCAGGCCACGACTTACGGTTCAGTCTCATTTGGTCCAACAATATAATGGGTCGAATATTGGATATAAAACACCTTTGGAAGACAATGGTTATGGGGGTGTTGACCCAAGTCCATTAGATGGTGATCAGCCAAGTAACAATTGTGTTCAATTTGACCAAGACTCGGATTCCCCTATTCCTTAGCGTACCAAACCTTGGGCTCGTGTTTATTCGGGTTCTGATCTTTGTATAGGTCTTCCTAGAGTGGGTGATTTAAATGCTTTTGGTTATTCTGATTCGTCAGGCTCAAATGCTAATACTGCAAAGGTTGGCTCAAATGTTGATCCCACGGTTCGTACATACCTATGCCAGTTGGGACAGCTTCCTAGTACCCTAATTCGGGCGCAAGCAACCATGTTTGTCGTGATGCGTCAACCCTGCAAGACAATGCTCCGTATCTAGGTACGTCCTCTTTATTGATGGGTGACGGGACACCCGCCCCAATTTTATCTATTGGTAATGGTATTTTACCTACACGTTCTAAGTTGCATCGGTTGACTGATGTTTTGTGTGTGCCAAAAATTCAAAAAAATTTATTGTTTGTATCTCAATTTGCTAACGATAATGGTGTGTTTTTTGAGTTTCACCCAACGTACTGTGTTATTAAGGACATAATGACCCAGAACACGCTGCTGAAGGGCCACATACATGATGGACTCTACAAGTTCTCTCTGCTGACTTGATCTGCTCAGTCTGTTGAGGTTCTAGTTCCTACTTCAAATATAATTTCTAATAAAACTACTAATTGTAATAAGTTGTCTTTGTGGCACAATCGCCTTGGTCATCCATCTATTCCGATTATTAAAAGTGTGTTAGATACATGTAATGTTGCTATTCTGTCAAATGTTTCGCTTGATGAAATATGTACTGCCTGTCAGAAAGGGAAGGCTCATAAATTACCGTTTTCTACATCTGTTACTAAATATACGAATCCGTTTAATTTGATGGTTTCTGATCTGTGAGGTCCAGCTTCTGTTTTTTGTGGGAATCACTGGTATTATATTTTATTTGTTGATATGTGTACTCGATTTATGTAGGTTTATCTCCTTCAACAGAAGTCTCAGGCGGTGCAGTGTTTTATTCAGTTTCAACGATTAGTTAGCACTTAGTTTGGGAAGACTGTCAAACAATTTTAGAGTGATTGGGGTGGTGAATACAGAGCGTTCAAGTCTGTTCTGGCCTCGCATAAAATTGTTCATCGCTTAACGTGCCCACATACATCTGAACAAAATGGTGTCACGGAAAGAAAACACCGTCACATTGTTGACATGGGCATCACACTACTAGTTCAAGCAAATCTATCCATGGATTTTTAAGGTTATGCATTCTGTTGTGCTGTCCACCTTATTAATCACTTACCTACCCCAATTTTGAATAGGCAGTCCCCGTATCAAGCTCTTTATAGGAATGCACCTTCGTATGATCATTTGCGGGTATTCAAATGTTGTTGCTATCCCTATCTACGTCCATTTATGGCCCATAAGTTGGAATCTCGATCTCAACCGTTTATTTTCGTGGGCTATAGTGCCCAACATAAAGGCTACTTGTGTCTCTTACCAACTGGAAGGGTAATTGTCTCTCGGCATGTGGTGTTTGATGAGACCAAATTCTTATCATCTCAGTCACCTGCGAAGAGATGCTTGGAAATAGGAAATTAGTCGGTTTCAACGTTTGTTTCGTTGTTCAGTATGGTTTGTTTGACAATATAGACACTTTCTGGCTCATCATTCTCCGTTGGGTCCTCAACAAGTTGATGGTTCATTTATGCCTTCTTCCGTTATGACTCACCTTGAGGTAGAATCTACTCCGGATACTTCTTTCCATCATGCTCAACCCGAGGACGGGTCTGGTCGTGCACCTTTCTTGTCTTCTAGTCATGATGTTGATCTTGAGTGTGAAAGGACACTCAGGCACCAGTTCTACCTACAATTAATACTCACCCAATGGAAATTAGGTCAAAGCCTAGAGTTTTCAAACCCAAGGTCATGTCTGTTGAGGCTGTTGAACCTTCTACAATAGAAGAAACTTTGACTTTGTCTGAATGGTGCGCTGCTGCCCAGGCTAAATATGATGCACTTATCTGAAATTTCACTTGAGAACTTGTTCCGCGACCACAACATGGCAAAATTAGAGGGTGCAAGTGGTTGATCAAAATCAAGAGAAATCCAGATGGTACTATTGCTCGCGCGGAAAGCTCGTCTGGTAGCAAAATGTTGCTCACAAATTCCTGGGTGTGATTTTACAGAAACGTTTAGTCCGGTCATCAAACCTGCTACCGTGCTTGTTGTTCTTTCTATTGCTGTCTTGAGAGGGTGGCAGTTGTGGCAAGTTGACGTCAACAATGCGTTCTTAAATCGTGATATTGACACGGAGGTGTTTATGCATTAGCCTCCAAGGTATGAGCAGTATGGTTCTGATGGACAACCTCTTGTGTGTCGTTTGCAAAAGGCTTTGTACGGTCTCCGACAGGCACCTCGTGCATGGTTTGATAAACTCAAACAGTTTCTCATCTCGTTGGGGTTTGTTACTTCCAAGTTTGATTTGTCTTTGTTTGTGTGAATAATAGGAGATTCTACTCTTTACGTTCTTGTGTATGTTGATGATATCATTGTCACTGGAAATATACCGATGTCTATCGAATGGTTTGTTTAGTTGCTGAATAATGTGTTTTCGCTGAAGGATATGGGTGAGTTACATTACTTTCTTGGGATTGAGGTTACTCGAACAGATGATTGTATTCATCTCTATCAACGAAAATATATCCATGATATCCTTGCTCGTTGCTCAATGCTCACCGCAAAAGGAGTTCATACTCCAATAGTTAGTTCCTCTTCTATGTCAAAGTCTGATGGCGAGTCTTTAGTTGATCCAACTCAGTACAGGAGCCTTGCTAGTGCTCTACAGTATATTGTACTAACCAGACCAGATATTGCATATGTGGTAAATAGAATATGTCAATTCATGCATAATTCTACTAATGTTCATATGGTGGCACTAAAACGCATATTACGGTATCTATCTGGGACCATTGATTTTGGGATACTTTTTCGACCGGCTTCTCGGTTGTCTTTGGTCGGATATACTGATGCTAATTGAGGGCTAGATTTTGACGATCGACGATCCATATCAGGCTATTGTGTCTATTTTGGACAGACTCCTATTTTGTAGGGGTCTAAGAAGCAGCAAGTTGTTTCTCGGTCAATGGCTGAAGCCGAGTACAGGAGCCTTGCCGTGGTGACAAGTGAGATGACTTGGTTAGTTTCGTTACTTCAAGAGTTACGGGTTGTGTCTGATGATACTCCTGCAGTATGGTGTGATAGTTTAAGTGCAAGTGGCGATTGCAATAATCCCGCCTCAGACTCCAAGTTCAAACATGTTGACGTAGACTTGTTTTTTATTCGTGAAAAGGTTACCAATGGAACTCTTTTGGTGGGTGAAGTTCTTGCTTGTGATCAAGTAGCGGATATATTCACAAAGCCTTTGTCTGCAACGTGTTTTTCACGGTTTCAAAATCTTCTTTGTGTTTCACAGGTCGGACAGATGGGTGCATGATAGAATATAATATGCCTTAGCTAAATACGGTTAGTTGGTTAGCCAAGAGTAGTTAGTCTAGCTAAGAGTAGTTGGCTGAAACAGATTACAACTAACAATCTATGCTTTCTCTAAAAAAGCACATGTATTGTAGTCACAAAATAGACTAGATTCATTTTGTAAAAATACCAAAGAAATCAAATCAGAGTATTTTTCTTTTTGTAGATTGTTCAAGATACTATACCTTATTTCTTTCACTCAAAAATATTAATTAATTGTTAAAATAGCCTGAAAGAAAAATTATATATGAAAATGACTCGTTTGCTACAGTACCAGTCAGTTTCCACACCCTTTTTCCCCTAATAATGACCCAATCATTAGTGCTTAAAAAAAGAATTTTTTTTGGTGTCGCCACTGTGTCAGACGGCACCCATATGTATTTTTTGAAATACCTGTGAAAAATACGAGTATTCATGGTGGAGAAAGAAAAGAAAAAAAAAATTTTAATGGGTGCCATCAGTCTGGTAAGAGGTACCTACTAGTTTTTTTAAAAATTTTTCGTTGAAAAAAAAAGAAAAATAATAATTTCTCTAATTGATGTCGTCAATGTATTAGGCGGCACCTATGAGGGAATTTTTTTAATGGGTGTCGCAAGTATGTAACTTTACCTTTATTAATTTAAAATTTTAAAAATAAAAAACTTTCCATTCTAGGTGGGGTTGATCCCTACAAGCCTTCCTAGCTATGCCCCTGGCTGTCGGTATGTCAAGTGGCATCGATAGTAGGTGGTCAGGAAAAAAATGGGTGTCGCCTATGTGTCGGAGTTATCAATGTTTTTTTTGGAAAAAAAATAACTGTGAAGGGAAAAAATGAGATAAAAAATAATAAGTGGTGTCGCAGACGTGTTATTATAATAAGGTTGATCATTTAGTTCATTTCTGATGACACCTTTTTAATTAGAGATAGTAATCAGGACCGTTATTTCATATATTTTGATAGTGAAAATAATTTTTTTGAGCTTAACAACGATCATTCTTTTTTGAGTGAATTGGAAAGTTTTTTTTTTTTTTAGTTATAGTAATTCTAGTTACATGAATAATGAATCAAAATATGATGATCCTTACTATCATTTTAACTTGTATGATAATGATACTAACTATAGTTGGAATAATCACATGAAATAGTGACGGTTATGGGCTCCCATATTTTCTTCTTCTTTTTTTTCTTAGTGTTTTTTTCAATTATTTTTTTCTCACTCTACCCTTCCTTTCATTCTCCACTTTAATAACTACAATCGTTATCACCTAAGTCGCGTTTTAGCTTGTTTCCATCATTACTGTCACTTCTCCCGTTGCCAGTCTTCTTGCCCCAATCTTTGACATATGTTTTAGATAATGAGGTTAAGGATACTACTTTGATGAGAAAATATAATAAGTTGATTAACCTTTTTTTTTCTTATGTTTATGATCTCAAATTTATGTATAGAGTTTATAAAGCATTCTCTTCTGGTGGCATATGTAACATCCTAAACGTGGGCCTGCGCATTAAGGTGATAGTTTAATATGTTAAATTGAGATTCTAAGGATCTAAAGTGACTTTTTGATGAAATATGTGGATTAAGGTTTAAATTAGTGCTCGGGTATTTTAAAGTGATATATTGGGCTTTAAAAATATGGGTTAGGTGGCTAATACATGGTGTTAGCTTATAATTTAAGTAGATAGTTAATTAAGTGACAAGGTGGGCTTGTGGCCCAAGGATTTGAGAAGCTTTAAGTGGGCATAAGGTGGCATCATAAGGGGGAGGAGTTTGGGCCTAGTATGGCCACTTAGAGCCCAAATTTTAAGATGAAAATTCGACACTTACAAGCCCTAGGAGTGGACGGCACACTAGCTATAAAATAGGGATTTTAATTCTTTTATTTCTTGATAAATAGGAAGATAATGAAGAGAAAGATGAGGCTATTTTTTTTGAGGAGATAAGGATTGGGTTATCGTGAGATAAAGGCTATCAGAGAAGGGAAGAGTTGGCCAAAATTCCAACTCGTGTGTGGATGATATGCCAAAATTTCTCTATAAATAGGAGTAGTATTCTTCAATTTCGATTCAAACCCTATTTTTCTCTCATTCTCTGCCGAAATTTCCAAGCCTTTCCTACGCCTTCTCTTTTCTTTTACTAAAAGTCGAATTCCATTTGATTCATACTCTCATCTCACATAGCCGAACCTACAATGGAGGTTTCTGCTTCCGAGGTGCACCATAAGCCACATACTCCTTAGTAATTTGGTAAGTTTTAGATTTTATTCTATGCGATTTCACTCTTTCTTTTCATTTAAATCTAACCCAAACACTTATTTAAGGCTCGTCAATTTTCCCTCTCTGCTTTTAGTAGCCGAATCTGTCTCATTAAAA
Organism: Gossypium rotundifolium; assembly: GCA_025506655.1. Taxonomy (NCBI): domain Eukaryota; kingdom Viridiplantae; phylum Streptophyta; class Magnoliopsida; order Malvales; family Malvaceae; genus Gossypium; species Gossypium rotundifolium. The sequence continues at coordinate 151,881,596 of CP106728.1, forward strand.
GTCTCCTGTGCCGATTTGGTGGAAAAGTCGAAGGTAGGAAGGTGACGTTGTCTTAGGAATTTTCGGGATTCGACAAATAAGGCTCTACGTTAGGGATAATAGATTTTCGCAGTAACTGTGTGTAATACCTCCCCGCCATCTAGATCTGCCTATTATTGTATGTTCATATGTTTTTTTTATGTTTTGATAAATGCCGAAATCTCGGTTTATTGATGCAAGCCCAATAAGGGAAAAAGCGGATCCCTAGGTTAGTAAATAATCTGTTTAAATGTTATAAGTAAAATGCTTGCATGTGATTGCATGGGTTGTATTGATGAAAGGAGGAAGTTATACATTACATGTGTAGCGGCTAATGCCGTGAACTGTTATACGGGCTTCGGCCATTAAATGTTATACGGGCTTCGGCCATTATATGTTATAAGGTCTTCGGCCATCATATGTGAATGAGCAGCATGACTGCCATCATGGTGTGTAGTGGTGTGGGTCGATTGTAGAAATCCCCAATGGTGTGAACGGTTGGTACGGGGGTGTGTAGCGGATGGAAACCTAAGAAAACGGGTTGGGCCTTGCATATTAATTACTATTAATATTTATTATGATTATTACACTGTTTATTTTGTTTAATGGGCTTATGGCCCAAACTTTTGTGGTGCATGAGGGTTGCACACTGAGTCTCGCGACTCACCCTTTAATTAACATTTCGTGATACCTAGTGATTCGGACCGGCCGAGAGGAACGCAAGGTGGCCATGCGTAAAAATATGTAGATTTGGCAAAAGAGACTCAAGTTTTATTTTATATTTTAATTAATGGACTTCAAACCTCGTTGTAATAAGGCCATGGGCTATTATGTTTTATTATGGGCTTTATTACTTTAAGTCGTTTAAGCTTTTTATTTTAATTAAAAAGGCATGTATTTAAGTTTTGGATTTTACTTTACTTAAGCATATTCTATATAAAACATATTTGGGCTTTTCCGAAAATGCGACATGTTTCGATAAAATTTTTCTTGGTGACATACCAGATCCGGTTGTAGTGTTTGGGCTTGTGGGGTGTTACAATTATATCGAGCCAGTTCAAAACTCGGCTCTAGGGGTTTTTGGGCTCAAAACGTTTTCTAAAGATGGGCTTTTGAAATATACATGTTTTTAAATAATAACAGGTCTGTTAGCTCAAGATGGCACTGCCTCCTACCAAGTCCGCTAGGTAAGTACTCAACCATTGTGTGATATTTATATATGTGGGCTTAGTGGGCCTAGTGTGACGAGACTAAGCTAGAATTAGAACTTGATAGATTCTAGGCTTAGCTTAAACCACTTCTTAAAATTCATAAAACTTAATTTCACTGAACAAACCCGTTAACGAGCCGCAAGGCTAGGGTGTGGTAACCGTCATACGCATGTGTAGGAAGGATCCAGAAGAGCCTGGTATTTAAGCATCCTAGTGACTCACCTCCTCTTCATTGAATCCTACCCGTGCGCAGTGATCTGCTCACCTTAGTCGAGTTAGGGTGTGGCAATAGGCATACGCATGTCTAGGAGTGGATTCGGGGAGAGCTTGGTATTTAAGCGCCCCTAATGACTCACCTCCTCTTCACTAGAATCCTACCCAGTGCGTAGTGACTATTCACCCTAGTTACGAGGGCTGGTTGATGGGCTAAACCCTATGATTAAAACCCAAAAGGACCAGCCACCTTTTTCTTAAAAAAAACCCCAAGTTTTGTAAAATTTTCAAAATACCTTTGTTTTATAAAAAATAAATAAATAAATTCCAATCAACCCTGCTTCAAAAAAAACAAAAAAACATCAACGCTTGAAAAATTACCCTTATTTTGTGAAATGACCAAATGACCTCGATTTTCAAAATTACCAAATACCCTAAATTTTTAAAATTACCGAAATACCCCTGAATTTTTAAAATTATCGAAATACCCCCGGATTTCTAAAATTTTTAAAATACCCCCAGAATTAAAATTTTTTACCAAAATACCCTTACTCCACAAAATCACCAAGGACCTTATTTTGAAAAAAATTATGAAAATACCCCTGTAAGATAAAATTACGAAAATACCCCGGATAGTAGAAACAACAACAAACAAAGAACAACGACAACACTTTTCTCAGTAATGAACGCGAGTTCATAAATGTTGATGATTGAACTTGAGATCAGACAGAATTCGACTTGAAAGAACCACTTTTAAAACTATTATTCATAAGATCATTAGTGGTTAACTAGTGGAAGAAAATTAAGAATCCATAAAATTCTTAATCGATAAACGCCAATTGGAGGAATTAGTTCAAGGGTCGAGGACATCCACCGCGTGGACGCGGTAGTGGTAGAATGACCGCATCAGAGCCGAGGGTCCGGTCACGGTCGGAAACGAGATGCCGAACCGCCACCGTAAAGGAGAATTTTGGGATGAGGCGCCCAGAGATAATGCTGTATCTCAGGCGATGTTGAGGGTTTTAGAGAGGGTTGCTGGAGTAGGCATCGGCACAGGAGCCCGAAAATCTGTGCCAGAACGGCTTAAGGCCAATGGAGCAGAAGTGTTTAGGGGAGTTTCTGGGGTAGCTCCTAACACACCGAAGAATCGGATGGAAGCGACTGAGCACATAATGGATGACTAAGACTTCACGGTAGAGGAAAAGTTGAAAGAGGTCGTGTCTCTCCTCCGAGATGAGGCCTACCAGTGGTGGTTCACGGTGAAAGAAGGCACTGCCGCAGACCGGATTGACTGGGACTTCTTTAAGGAGTCATTTTAGTGGAAATATGTCGGGACCAGCTATATAGATGCCCAAAAAAAGGCATTCCTAAACCTGGTACAGGGAAGTAAGTCTGTGGCCGAATATGAGGCCGAGTTTCTGCGCTTGAGCCGTTACGCTCAAGGAATGGTAGCAACGGAGTATGAACGTTGTGTTCGATTTGAGAATGGGCTAAGAAATGAGTTAAGGGTTCTGATAGCACCGCAACGGGAAATTTTTTTGCTGTTTTGGTATATAAGGTTAAAATAGCTGAAGAAGTGAAATGGGTTGAGAAGCAAGAAAGAGATAAGGATTGGGGTAAGAATAAGAGGAGTTTTGGGCCATCAAGAGCATCGGAGAATTTCCAGAAGAGGCCTAGGGCTGATAGGCCAGTTCGTGCTCCGACGAGTCAGAACTAGACATGTTCTACACGTGGCAAGGCGCACCATGGGGAATGCAGAGTGGAGACAGGTGGGTGCTTTAAGTGTGGATCCACAGAACACCTAATTAAGGACTGTCCCCAAATGGATCGGGGGTAGCCAGCGGGCCGAGGTACTGATCAAGTGAGGAGAGGTGATCACCGACCAAGGGGTCGTGCAGTGTAGAGGAGGAAATGGGGCTGGTCGAGGTCGTGGAGCACCGGCAGAGGTGCGAGTAATGTAGAGGCTAGACAGTAGGGTCTAGTTTATGCGGTCAAATCGACAGGAGGATGGTGATGTACCGGATGTCATAATCGGTGCGCTTTTTATAGTGATGACCCTTTTCTTGCTTTGATTGATATTGGGTCAACCCACTCCTATATTGCATGTTCGATATCCGAAACCTTAAGTATAGATCCCAAACAACTACTAGGAAAATGATCGTGGTTAGTCCCTTAGGACAATCTAGGGTAGTGAACAAACTGCTTAGGGATATACCTTTAGAGACTCAAGGGGTAGTGTTTTCGGTAGACTTAATGGAATTACCATTCGGAGAGTTCGATCTTATCCTAGGAATGGATTGGTTATCAAAGCATCGTGCTAAATTAGATTGTGGGACTAAGCGCATGATGTTAAGTACCCCGAAAGGCGGGTAGATGGTTGTGTTAGGAGAAAGAAGGAATTATTTGTCCAACGTAGTGTCGGCCTTGAAAGCTGTAAAGATGATTCGGAAGGGATGTAACGCCTTTTTAGCTTTTATTAGTGCTTTGGATGCTAAAGAGGTAACTGTCGATGAGATTCGAACAGTCAAAGATTTCGCAGACGTCTTTCCGGAGGAGTTGCCAGGATTACCCCCGGATCGCGAGGTAGAATTTAGAATAGAACTACTCCCGAGTACAACTCCGGTATCAATTGCTCCTTATCGAATGGCGCCAAAAGAACTGGTGGAGCTCAAAGCTCAGATTCAAGAACTGTTGGACCGTGGGTTTATTCGACCGAGTGTGTCTCCATGGGGAGCACCGGTCCTATTCGTGAAGAAGAAGGACGGATCCATGCGTATGTGCGTAGATTATCGTTAACTGAATAAGTTGACGATTAAAAATAAGTACCCATTACCAAGAATCGACGATTTGTTTGACCAGCTCAAAGGAGCTTCGGTCTTTTCTAAGATTGATCTCAGGTCGGGATATCATCAGTTAAAGGTGAAGGAAGGAGACATTCATAAAACGGCATTTTGAACACACTACGGTCATTACGAGTTCTTAGTAATACCGTTCGGTTTGACGAACGCGCCAGCATCATTTATGGATATGATGAATCGGGTGTTTTAGCCATACCTTGATCGTTTCGTCGTAGTGTTTATCGATGATATATTGGTTTATTCCAAGTCTGAGGAGGAGTATGATGCACATCTTCGAGTGGTGTTGCAAATTCTGAGGGAAAAGCAGCTGTACGCAAAGTTCAGTAAGTGTGAGTTTTGGCTGAAGGAGGTGATTTTTTTAGGGCATGTAGTTTTCGCAGAGGGGATTAGGGTAGACGCTCGGAAAGTCGAAGCTGTGTTAAATTGGAAACCGTCAAAAACTGGGGCAGAAATTTGAAGTTTTTTAGGATTAGCATGATATTACCGAAGGTTCGTTGAGGGGTTCTCTTCAATAGCGGCACCATTAACTAAGTTGTTGAGGAAGGGAGTATCTTTTGTGTGGACTGATAAACAACAGGAGAGCTTTGAGAAGCTAAAGAGAATTTTGACTAAGCGCCGTGTTAATTCAAATTGAGGTAGAAAAGAATTTATCGTCTACTGTGATGCATCACACACAGGTTTAGGGTGTGTGTTGATGCAGGATGGAAAAGTTAGGCATACGCTGCCTCAACAGCTTGAGACCGCATGAGTTGAACTACCCTATGCATGACTTGGAATTGGCTCATGTAGTGTTTGCTCTAAAGATTTGGAGGCACTACCTGTACGGGGAAAAGTCGACAATTTACACCGACCATAAAAGTTTAAAGTATCTCCTTACTCAGAAGGAGTTAAATTTACGACAATGTAGGTGGATCGAGCTCTTGAAGGACTATGATTGCTCGATTGAATACCATCCTCGGCAAGGCGAATGTGGTGGTGGATGCGTTGAGTAGAAAGGTGATAGCAGACCTAAGGGCGATGTTCGCTCATCTTAGTTTGTATGAGGATGGTAGCCTGGTAGCTGAACTACAAGTAAGACCTATGTGGACGAGTCTAATCAAGGAGAAGCAACTTTTGGATGATGTCTTGAGTATTCGAATCCGACAAGTGCAGGAGGGTGAAGTAGAGGATTATAGTCTGAACAATGATGGAGTTTTGTGTTTTCGTGGGAAGGTTTGTATGCCAAAAGATGAGGAGCTAAGGCAGATGATTCTTTGAGAATCGTATAGTAGCCCCTATGCTATGCATCCTGGAGGAGTTAAGATGTATCGGGATTTGCGAGAACAGTTCTGGTGGTCAGGTTTAAAGCGAGAAGTTACGAAATATGTGGGAAAGTGTTTGACCTATCAGCAGGTGAAGGCAGAACATCAGCTGCCTTCGGGATTGTTGCAGCCGATAAAGATCCCGCAATGGAAATGGGAGCGAATCATAATGGATTTTGTTAGTGGGTTACCCCTTACACCCACCAAGAAAGATATAATTTGGGTAATTGTGGATCAGCTGACGAAGTCTGCTCACTTCATACCGATTCGGGTCAACTACTCTTTGCAAAAGTTGGCTAAGTTGTACGTGGCTGAGGTTGTAAGATTACATGGTGTACCGGTGTCGATCATATTAGATAGGGACCTTAGGTTCACTTCACGATTTTGGAGGGCTCTTCATCAAGCAATGGGAACAAGGTTAGACTTCAGTACCGCTTTTCACCCACAGTCCGATGGTCAGTCTGAGAGGGTAATTCAGATATTGGAAGATATGCCAAGGGGTTGCATCATCGATTTAAGGGGTAGTTGGGAGGAGCGTTTACCCTTGACTGAATTCGCGTACAATAATAGCTATCAAGCTAGTATTCAAATGGCGCCGTATGAAGCATTATATGGAAGGAGATGTTGTACCCCAACTTGTTAGACGGAGTTAGGTGAACGCTGTATTGGGTCCCGAACTAGTTTCTAAACGGAGGAAAAGTTAAGTTAATATGTGCTCGATTGAAGAAAGCGTCGATCGGCGTAAATCTTATGCGGATCTTAAGCGGAATGAGGTAGAATTGTAGTAGGAGATCAAGTCTTCTTGAAGGTTTCTCCATGGAAAAGGTAATGAGGTTTGGACGAAAAGGTAAGCTAAGTCCCTCGCTTATTGGGCCTTATCGGTGTTAGAATGTGTGGGCCCGTGGCTTATCGTTTGGAGTTGCCTTCAGAGTTGGAGCAGATACATGACGTGTTCCATGTCTCGATGCTGAGACGTTATCGATCTGATCCATCGCACATAGTGCCAGTGGAAGAAATTGAAGTAAGGCCAGATTTATCTTTTGAGGAGGAACCAGTACGAATTTTAGATCGAGACGTAAAAGTGTTGAGAAGGAAGTTCGTTCCTTTGGTCAAAGTCTTGTGGAGAAACCACGGCGCAGAAGAGGCGACGTGGGAACCGGAGGAGGTTATGCGATAGCAATATCCCCATCTTTTCTGATCAGGTAAATTTCGAGGCCGAAATTTATTTTAAGGGGGTAGAACTGTAACATCCTAAACGTGGGCCTGCGCATTAAGGTGATAGTTTAATATGTTAAATTGAGATTCTAAGGATCGGGCTGACTTTTTGATTAAATATGTGGATTAGGGTTTAAATTAGTGCTCTGGGTATTTTAAAGTGATATATTGGGCTTTAAAAATATGGGTTAGGTGGCTAATACATGGTGTTAGCTTATAATTTAAGTAGATAGTTAATTAAGTGACAAGGTGGGCTTGTGGCCCAAGGATTTGAGGAGCTTTAAGTGGGCATAAGGTGGCATCATAAGGGGGAGGAGTTTGGGCCTAGTATGGCCACTTAGAGCCCAAATTTTAAGACAAAAATTCGACACTTACAAGCCCTAGGAGTGGACGACACACTAGCTACAAAATAGGGATTTTAATTCTTTTATTTCTTGATAAATAGGAAGATAATGAAGAGAAAGATGAGGGCTTTTTTTTTGAGGAGATAAGGATTGGGTTATCAGGTGAGATAAAGGCTATTAGGAGAAGGGAAGAGTTGGCCAAAATTCCAACTCTGTGTGTGGATGATATGCCGAAATTTATCTATAAATAGGGAGTAGTATTCTTCAATTTTGGTATTCTAAAACCCTATTTTTCTCTCATTCTCTACCGAAATTTCCAAGCCTTTCCTATAGTTTCTCTTTTTCTTTTTCTAAAAGCCGAATTCCATTTGATTCATACTCTCATCTCACATAGCCGAACCTACAAGGGAGGTTTCTGTTTCCCGAAGGTGCACCATAAGCCACATACTCCTTAGTAATTTGGTGAGTTTCGGGATTTTATTCTATGCAATTTCACTCTTTCTTTTCATTCAAATCTAACCCGAAACACTTATTTAAGGCTCTGTCGATTTTCCCTCTCACTTTTAGTAGCGAATCTGCTCATTAAAAGTCTCCTGTGCGATTTGGTGGAAAAGTCAAGGTAGGAAGGTGACATTGTCTTAGGGATTTTCGGATTCGACAAATAAGGCTCTACGTTAGGGATAATAGATTTTCGCAGAACTGTGTGTGTAATACCTCCCCACCATCTAGATCTCCTATTATTGTATGTTCATGTGTTTTTTTTATGTTTTGATAAATGTGAAATCTCGGTTTATGGATGCAAGCTAAAGAGGGAAAAAGCGGATCCCTGTGTTAATAAATAACTGCTTAAATGTTATAAGTAAAATGCTTATATGTGATTGCATGGGTTGGGTTGATGAAAGGAGGAAGTTATATCGTTACATGTGTAGTGGCTAATGCAGTGAACTGTTATACGGGCTTCGGCCATTAAATGTTATACAAGCTTCGGCCATTATATGTTATAAGGCTTCGCCATCATATGTGAATGAGCAAAGATGGTCGCCATCATGGTGTGTAGTGGTGTGGGTCGATTGTAGAAATCCCCAATGGTGTGAACGGTTGGTACGGGGTGTGTAGCGGATGGAAACCTAGGCAAACAGGTTGGGCCTTGCATATTAATTGCTATTAATCTTTATTATGATTATTACACTGTTTATTTTGTTTAATGGGCTTAAGGCCCAAACTTTAGTGGTGCATGAGGGTTGCACATCGAGTCTCGCGACTCACCCTTTAATTAACATTTCGGTGATACTTAGTGATTCGGACCGGCCGAGAGGAACGCAAGGTGGCCATGCGTAAGAATATGTAGATTTGGCAAAAGAGACTCAAGTTTTATTTTATATTTTTAATTAATGGACTTCAAACCTCGTTGTAATAAGGCCATGGGCTATTATGTTTTATTATGGGCTTCTATTACTTTAAGTCGTTTAAGCTTTTTATTTTAATTAAAAGGCATGTATTTAAGTTTTGATTTTACTTTACTTAAGCATATTCTATATAAAACATATTTGGGCTTTTCCAAAATGCGACATGTTTCGATAAAATTTTTCTTGGTGACATACCAGATCCGGTTGTAGTGTTTGGGCCGGGTGTGGGGTGTTACAGCATGAAACTTAACCGCATAACTACCATCAATTGGTGAGGCTTTCCATGCTCAAGTTTGAATACTATACTTGAACCCGTGACCATATATATCTATCATCAACTTGGAGCCAAAGTTGTAATGCGACATCTTCTAAGGTGATGGTGTACTCCCCACACGACAAATGAAATGTGTGAGTCTCTAGCGTCACCGCATCACCATGAACTCAAGCATACATTAAAGCTATCACAATTTTTCACTAAAACACCAACACAATTAAATCTTTCTCCCCAAATTTTCAACACCCAACATTAAAAAACAATTTTTTTCTTTTCTCCCCTTTTATTGAACACTATTTTTTTCTATTTTCTCCCATTTCTTTCTTTTTTTTTCTTCTTTCCAACAAAAAAACAAAAAAAATTTGAAAAAAAACCAAAACTTCAACAAATACAAATTTTGCACCAGGGATGGGGTATATGTAACGCCCCAAACCCAACTTAATTCGTCGAGTTCAGGTTTCGAGTGTTACCACATAGTATACTTAACATTTTAATAATACAATTTACAATTTTCCATTTCTCTAATTATTTTATTTGACATGTTAATTGAAAAACTTACTATCTAAAAACAAAGGTAGTATTTAAAATAAGTTGTTACATCAAGCTGGGTACAATTATCTACAAAATGAAAGTTTATTTAAAATAGACACGAAAAACATATTCCAAGAGTACACCACATGTCCACTATATGCATAATAGCCCATTCCGCCACCACTTTGGTGAACTCCTGGCGTTGTCCCTTCAAGCAAAGTCTCATTTTAAGTACCTGAAAAGTAATAACAAATCTTGTAAGTAAATGAGTACTTAGTGAGCTTATCACAACAATACATTGATTGGTACTTTGCTATCTTAGAAGAACTTATTGTTGATGCCTAACATGTGGGAGACACCACTAATACATTTATTTTTTTCGTTTTTCTCTTCACAGCTAATATTTTTTTTTGAATAGTGGTGACACCCAAGAAAATTATTTTTTCGGTTTTACTTTTAATTGAAAAAACTTTTTAAAAAAATTGACTTTTGCCGCTAGTCATATCTATAACACCCATTAAAAAGATAATTTTCCCTTTTTTTCTCCATCGTGAATATCTGTATTTTTTATGGGTATTCTGAAAAATACATACAAATGCCGCTTGACATAATGGTAGCATTAAAATAAATTCTATTTTTAAACACTGATGATTGGGTCATGATTACAAGAAAAAGAGGGTAGTATTGCCGATTGGTCAAGTAGCATCGGATGATACTGTAGCAAATGAGTCATTTTCTTAAATAGTTTTTCCTCAAAACTAGTTTTGTTATTAATTAATATTTTAGAATTATTTATATAAAAAGGCCCACTAAAACCTCTTATTTCATTTTTTTCTACATTGAATAAAGATAGAAAGAGGGAAATAATATAAAATATAAAATATATAAATGTTAAATACCAACTCTTAATTGATTGAAATAGTTTTAAAAAAAAAACAAAAATAATGGTATCAGTCCATAATAGTTACAATAGTATAGTTTAGATATCTAGTTCAACCAAAAAAATTTAGATACATAATTAAAAATACTATATAATTTGAGGACCTCTTATTCAATTAAGCCAAATAATAATCATCATCCTCTAAAAAAAATCATCATCTATTCTCCTATCTATTAGAATGATCCCATAAAGTTTGACATGCTGATAGCTGCCCGAAGCTTTTACTTGGGTTATATTTTGGGCCTAGGCACAAGCTTCTAGGAAGGGTTTGAGGCTTGAACCAATGGTTAATAATGTTTACGGAAAAAAAGAAAATGAACTAAAAAAAATATTTTTTTTAAAAACTATTCTCATTTTTATCAAATTTTCATATATATATATATATTTTATTTTTAATGAATTTTCCAATTTTTTATATTTTTTTAATTTTAATATATTTTAAATTTTTTTTAAATGTGCCCCGAGGATCGGATGGAAGATGGAAATAAAATTTTGAATTTTAAACTTTTGAAAACTTGAATTTTTGAAAGTTAGAAATTTTTTGGAGAAACTTTGATCAAAGAATTTTTGAGTCGAGCTTACCTTTCATTACAAAATTGAGAATATTTTATAGAGTTATTACCTCTTTACATTATTACAAAGGTTACACAATTGTTATTTTTAAGACTATTATTACAATTTGTAGAGAATATATTCTCTTATTACAAAACTTTTGCAAGGTAACTCTATTGTATATCTTCGTTTTTTCTTTATAGAGAATATTTCATATTCATCTCTATTTTTTCTTTGCAGTGAATTTTTACTATTGATTTCTATCTTTTCTTTACAGGAAATCACTCCTTTTAATCTTTATCTTTGCTTTGTAAAGAATCATTGAAGGTTGCAAATCCTTAATTTTTTTTGCTCAAGACATTTTTAAGTTCCTTTCTTTTTTGCTCAAGACATTTTTAAGTTATTAGTGATGTGCCATGCCATGTCAATCATGTCAACAACTGACGAGTTTCTTCAATTTTGGTCTTATTTAAAAAATGTTTATAACTTAATGGGTAAGAAAATTTTACAATTATGCCTAATTTAATCATTAAGATATCATTTCATCTTTTCTCCATGTTACTAAGAAACCTTTAGCTATCTACCTTAAATGAATATCACTAGCCTAGCAAACATTCAATATGTATTATCATAAAATTTGAGGATTTTGCAATATAATTTTATATAATTTTTTATAAGGTAAATATACATACAAAAATTATGTATTACAACAAAACTAATCATAAATATTTATGATTTTAAGTTTTAATTACTTACTCTTTAAAATAATAAAATATGGTTCCTATCAACCTTGTAAACCACTAAAAATATTTAGTACCTTCTAGCCCAAAATATGTAGTTCAATAAATTGATGAAGTTAAGGATGCAAAGAAGCATGTAGAACAAATCCAAACGTGTATGATTCAAATCACTTCCTCCCAGCCATTCTTTCCCAAAATGTCCACTCACCGAGTTGCTTATCGTAACCAACACCGAGCTGATGAAGTACCCCATTGCCGTCGAGCACCAAGACAATGCAGTGCTCATACTTCGCATGGTATCCGGAGCCTCCGAGTAGAAAAATTCAAGCATTCCCCCGAGTGTTAACATGTCCGATACGCCGAGCAGCAAGTACTGCCACCCGAGCCAGAAAACAGACAAAACGACATCGTCATTCGCTGCCTCACGCCTCTTAGCTTCAACTACAGCAGCGGCAGCCATAGACCCTGATGCGAGAGCTAACCCCAGTCCGATCCGCCTCAGTGGTTGGAACATGTTCAGAATTCCAGGATGGTGGTTGTTCTTTGATCTGAACATGCGCACAAAATATTCATATATGGGTATAGAAGCCAGCATGATGGATAAGGGGAATACTGATAATGATTGAGTGGGAATCTTGAAACTGTTAAGTGATCTGTTCATGATGTTCCCTTGTTGCACTGAGAATGTCATCAGTTGAGCTAAGCAGCAGTTCATCATGATGGTGCTTGCAAATATGGGGAGGAGGCCTATGAATGTCTTTGTTTCCTCAACCTCGGTCGATGCGACTGACTCACCCATTAATGCTTTGTTTAGAAACCTACATGATTTCAACATTTTGTGTCAAATTAAAGTGCATTATGATGTTATTAAAGACACCATGCTTAAACTAGATTCATGCAACTAGGGATAAAAAAGATCGAAAGTGCCAAAAATTAGATAACTTTTAAAAAGGTTTAATCAGGGCTTGAAATTTGGCAAACTACTTTTATATTTGGGGTTAGACTTTTTTTTGAAATTAGTCTTTGAACTTGATAGCTGTTCTCATTTTAGGGTTTGAACTTTTTTCGTTTGAGCCAATCCTTGAACTTGACCATTGTTATCATATTGGGGTCTGGATAATTTTTATCCAAGTTAGTCTATGATATTTCTTTGAAAACCTTAAATTTAAGTCCAATGTAAGAATAATTATCTAGTTCAGTTCTCAATATGATAATAATTATTAAATTTAGGTATGAACTTAAAAAAAAATTCAACCCAAGTAGTTATCAAGTTGAACCCAAGTAGTGATTTAATAGGGAATTAGGAGGAACGAAAAGGATGACTGTTCCTCACCTTGGATCCACCTTTGCATGCAACCAATGTCAAAAAAGTAGGATTCCATACATTGTATATTGAACACAAACAATTTGTAGTGACATCATATGTGAGAAAGAAAAACTCTACTTTATATAAAGGCCAAAATCTGGCATCTATGTTGTTCTGCCCAATTTCCCAATAACATAATTTTCTAACTTTTCTGTTAAACTAATTGCATACCTGAACTTATCATGGTTTCTCTTTTCACCATAAATTTGGGTATTCTCTGCCTCTGGTAGTGATGCTTTCCTGTTTGCAATAGCCGAAGCCAAGACCTTTATTAAGAAACAAAATTAGACCCATTGTTAAGCCATTGTGTTATCATAAAAGTAAAATCCAAATTGATCACTTAATAAAAAGTTGTGTCATCCAATTGTATTACAAGCAATGTTGGTTTTTTTACCTTAAAAATTCTAATGAGTGGACTACCGCCAGGGCGTTTGTATCTATAAATGGGGAACCCCATGGAGAAAATGCAGAGTGCTACACTTAGTGTGACCACAGATATCTTAAAACCCCAATTCCAGCCCAAGTTTTCTTGAATCCAGATCATGACAGTGGAGGCGATGAGGCCCCCAAAACATAGTGAAAAGAAGAACCAATTGAAGAAGGATGAGACGAGACGCTGGTTGCTATGGTCAAGTTGATCAGCCCCATGTGCAGGTAAGGCAGCCTTAACGCCACCTACGCCAGCTGCTATTGCGTAAAGACCAGTGTAAAGGATAGCCTCTTGGATCTTGGAAGGCTTGCTGTTTATGGCTGGCAGCAACCGACTGTCTTGTGCTTGAATTGTCAACAGGATGAGTCCCTAAATGGCAAAAAATATATAAAACATATGAAACATTGCAAGGGGAGGGGGAGAGGGGAAATGAAGCAAAGCAAAGTAAGTATATTTATATTTACCAACAACTCAAGAGTGCAAAAGATGATGAAGGTCTTGAATCTAGTGAGGAAAGAATCACTGACGAAACCTCCAAAAATGGTGAGCAGAAAGGAGGTTCCCATGAAATTAGTCACCATGTTTGCAGATTCCGCGGCGGAGTAATGCATTGACTTGAGGAAGTACTGGACGAAGTTTGTAGCGTTGGACAAAAACACCATGTTCTCTAATACCTCAACAACTGCATGCCATTCACAGCAATTAATTCAACCCCTAACTTAATCCTAAATGATCAAATGAAGTGGTGGGGTTTCATTTTTTTCATCATTTTAGCAGATTGTAATTAACTTTAAAACTCTGAAAGCCACCACTTACCGCAGGCAATGCTTGAAGCTGTAACACCGCCATGCTTTGCAGGATCTGCCTTTGACCCTCGCCAATCCTCGAACTCTCCATTTTCAATGTTCATTTCTTCAGCCTGTTAACATTCCAAGGATAGATTAAGACTCATATATAAATTCATAGTCAACAAGAACGAAGACATCAATATCATACGCATCTCCAGAAAAAAAGAAAAGAACAAAGCCGTTTCATTAAGTTCCTTCTTGAAGATTTTAAGCATGATAAACAAAAAGAATCAAACGTCTAGAAAATAGAAATACGTGAAAGATATGAAAATGAAGAAACTAATATAAAGAAAGCCTTACGTATACTTGTTTTGTTTTGCGAGCTCACCATGAAAATATAACTGTAGATTCTTTTGAGTTTTCTTAATCACAAATGAAAACCCTTTTCTTGGTTTATGAAAATGAAGAGCGAGGTTGAAGGAAAGGGATGCAGTTGACTGAAAAAGAAATACATGAATTAGCCACTTGCTCTATGTTTGGTAATATAGAGGAGGATTAAGAAATACCAAAATTCTAAGTGTAAAAAAAAAAAAAAAGAAATGAAATTGGTGATACACATGCATGTGGGTGAGTTGGGTTTGGCTTACACTTGTGCTTAAACAGCAAGGTTGCCATTAATGCTTCTTGGACTGACGAGGATTTTCAGGAGTCTCTTGCATTTCAACACATCTTCCCTATTGTTGTACATTTTTAAATCTAAATACTAAACAGCGAATTGAGTCTTAATTCGGTATTATAAAAGAAAAAACAAGCACCATTGAAACCTAAAAGAAATATTGGGTATACCCTGATGTGAACCGACCATGTAAAAAAGCAGTAGGTAAAATAAATAAATAAAAATTCTGAACCTGCCATTGCCCAAATAGCCCAATTGGACTTCAAAAATGAAAGTCATGCGTTTCTGAGATTCAAGTAGATTTTATGATTCCTGAGTGCTGTCGTTTTTCATGTTTTTCTTCTTAGTTTATTAGTTAGGTAAAATATAAAGATAATGAAAATAAATGTGTTCAGATTTTAATATTAATAAAATTTGTGTAAACATATCGTGTTCATTAAGTTTGAGTATCATATTTATTATATTCACCACTCGAGCATGTTTGTATAATAATATTAAAAGATAAAAGATAATTTTAAATCTGTAAAAATAAATTATTATTTTTCAATTAAATTAATATTCGATCAATTCGTGACAACCGTTATATTATTTTGAAATTTACTTTAAAGTAGGTCTTTTTATATGGTAACTAAATCTTGTTGGATTTTGGATGTCAGTTTTATGCAGTAGGTTTAACCATGTGAAATGCAATGCAATCACCTATTCTCATGATTTTACAATTAGGGTTTAAAAGGTGTGCTACTTATTTTTAGGGTTTATTAAAAAAATAAATATTTAATATATTGATGGATAAAATTTTTTTGACTTCATAAACGGGTTAAGAGATTGTGTCGATTTTTTTTTAAAATATCAATAAGAACACGTGATAATTTCGTACCATTACTTATAGAATTTAAAAACTCCGTCACTAATATATCGAACGATTATCTAAAAAAAAAACCTTATATTTATAAAATGATTTTCATAACCAAATTTTCTTGTTTTCTCCTTTATTTAATTTTAAAAAACTTTTTTTCCCCCCTTTTTCCCTTTATTTATTTTGTTGTTTTCTATGAATTATGGACCTCTTTATACAAAGATAACAACTTTGTTTACCAAAAGGAAAATAAAAAGACTTGTCTAACTACAAATTCATTAAAAAAATTTGACTTTATGAGTAATGGAATTTTAACTTCCAATTTTCTTTTAGGGGAAAAGTGGAACCCAATGTTTTCACCTACTCTTCTCTCTCTCACAATGGAATCTCATAATTTTCCCTTTTCCCTTTTTTTCCTTGAATATATAGTTATATCTTTTGCTTTATATGAAATTATAATTTCACGCTGTATTTTTAGTTGGATTTAAATTTTTTCAAAAAAAACCTAATAGCTTATTTGGCCCTTCAATTTTACATAAAAAATTAATTTAACCCTCCATTTATTTTTTTATCTTTTTAGCCCTTAAACTCACATTATTTATCAAATCACTCTAAAATGGTTGAAAAAGTTAACTTTGCTGAAATAATATACACATAGATGCCATGTAAGCAATTAATTAATTTTTTTAAATGTGAAAATTCAAAAATTTATTTTTAAAAACTTAAAAACTATTAAAATTATTAAAAAATATAAAAAATATATTTGAAAAATTAAGTATTTGTTAACGTGGTTTCCACATGGACTGCCACGTAGTAAAGTTAACAAATTAATGCTAACTTTTCTATCTAATGTGGGGTGATTTAACAAACAATGCAAGTTCAAAAAGGTAAAAGTGACAAAAATTAAATGAATGGCTAAATTGACTTTTTCTATAAATTAAAGGGTTAAATGAATTATTATGTCATTAAAAGTTAAGAAGTTGGGAAAATCAATATTAAGAGAAACTGCTAAAATTGCCAAGATGCTAGTTGTCATTACTTAAATTATTTTTTTCTCAAGTTGATATTTTTATTAGTTAAACTGTTAAATTTATTTTTAAAAGATTTAACTCATAAATTGATATCTAAATACATACATTTTCTCATCTTGATAACTAAATATTTTTTAGTAAGCGGCACCTAAAATATTATTCTATTATCCATTTAATACAAAATTATTAAATTGTTAAAAAAATCCAACCAATAATAATTTGTTACGCCATTTGAATTTTAAAAATATATATTTTATTTTACATTATATATATTTTTCTATTTTTCTTTTTTTTCATTCTTTTATAATATACGACAATACTAGTGATACTCCAATTTCACCCTCTTAAGGTCAAGATATTGGAGATTAATTATGTTTTTTAACTTCCTCACCTGCTTGCTCGACTTGACGAGATCGAAAAAGTTACTTCATCAATCAACAGAAATGTTTTCAGAATCGAGTCGGAACGGTTGGATTGAGAATCGATTCGGATACTAGTTTGGAGATAGGGGTTGAATCAATTGACACACAAATCGATACAAGCCAATTGAATCAAGCTAAAAAAAACAATTGAACCGATTTTCTCTGCTTTTTAAATATATATCTTGATTTTTATGAACTTTTAATAAATTATTTGATCGAACCAGAAGAACTAATCAAATTGAGAATCGGTGGCTTAATCGGTTTGGCAATTGGTTCGGTTCTAAAGAAACAAAAAAAGAAGATGAAACAATATATATATATATATATATATATATAAGAGAAAATAATACTTTTTGTTTTTTTTGTCACATGCCAAATTTTAATTGGTTATTTTTTTTTACATAGACTTAACATTTTAACTAACGATCGAACTAACAAAGGTACCAATTTGAGAAAAATGTAGTTTAAATACTACTTATAACAAAAAAAAAAAATATTTAGGTACCAAAATGAAAAAAAAATACATAGTTTAGGTACCAAAATAGACCTAACGATTTGACTAATGGAGGTACCAACTTAGGGGAAAAAAATAGTTTAGGTACCACTTGAGGCAAAAAAAAAAAATGTTCAGGTACTAATATGGAAAAAAATATATAGTTTAGTTACCAATTTGAGGGTTAAGCCTAAAACAATTATAAATTTGATATTTATGATTTTTTTTAAGTATAATAAGTTCATAAACTTTATGAGTTATCACAAAATAGAAACAAATCATAACAACAAATAGATTAAGAATTGACATAATCCACACTAAAGCCAATAAATTAGACTAATTGAATTAAAACCCACAAATAATACCTGTATACAATTATTTTATTTAATTATAAATTATAAATTTGTTAAATTTTATTTAATAGTAATTTGGAAAAACTTATAAATAGTTGTGAATTCAAAATTCAAAATGTTTCTAATACTTTCATATATATATATATATATACACTCATAAGAAATCATAAATACATTCTATATCATATACATTTCATTATCACAATTTATATAACAAAATAAATTTTAAATTTAAATTTATATCCATTAACATGGCATGATTTTTTTAAAAATCGAAAACGATGTCTTTAAATCAAGTAAATTATCACCAAGAGAAGTGTCAATGGGAGAAGAGAACTAATCTAAACTGGAGAACTTGTTAGCTCGATTAATCAACCGAAATAGTCAAGAGGAGTGAATTGACCTTTTAAAAATTTGTTGAAGCAAGTATGGAAAGATGAGACAATGAATACAATAATTTAGAGTGGTTCAGCTCCAATTGTCTACTCCACTACCTTAGCTTTTCACAACTAAGAAATTTTCTCAAATTTACTAATTTAATCAACCTTTGAAAATAAGGTTTAATCTTATAATTTCTTCAATTTTCACCCAAATATCAATACTTAAACCCTCTCAAAATAGTGAGCAAACAGAAAAACAATTTGCAAGAAAATAATAAAAACACTACGATGAATTGAAGCACAAAAGGTTCATAAATGAATTGTTGATCTTTATTTATAGCTCTTTGTAGAAGCCCAATTCTATCTCGGCCCAAACAAACTAAACCAAACCAAATAAAAAAAAAGTCCATTACCTAAATTACAAAGCCCAAAAATTTAAAAATCCTAACGGCCCAAATGACCCAAACACCTAAACAATTTTAGGAAAAAAAAAAAAACCCTAGCCACCGCACTCTAAATCCCTAGCCTGTGTCGCCGCTGCTCCTAGCCTCTGCCACCACCAACTCCTCCGCCACCGTCATTGACTTTAGAGGCACTTGCAAAAAGGAGAAAGAAGAACAAACACGCAACAAGAACAATAGAAATAGAAAAAAATAATGTTGTAATCTATTATAAAAGCCATTGAACAGATTGTAAAATGGAGTTTTTTTTTTAAATAGAAAAAAAAAAGAGCAATTCAAAAATCAAACAGAATGCAAAAAACCCGAAGGTGACTTTTTTTTCTATTATTTTTTTATATATATTATATATATATATAAAATCATAAAATAAAAAAGAAAGACTCACTGACGTTCTACCTCAACTGCCATCACCGGAGGACCACGTCGTAGAGGAAAGCGCGAGGAACCGAGAAGTTTTTTTAGTCTTTTGGTATTTTTTTTTTTGAGATTTTGGCTTCCGATTTGGGTTAGGGGAGATAAAACGACCAAAAAAGGGTTTTCTATTTTTCAGCCACCACAACGGTGGATCCGTCATGCCGCGACGGTGGGTCCACACAAAAAAACTCGTTGGCACCAAAGGCCGGACCTGCACCAAAAGATTTTTTTAACTTCAAAATGAAAAGATTTTTTAGTTAAACAAAAAGTCGTTTTTTAACCTTTCCGCGCCATTCAAAATGAATTTTTTTTAGATTTTTACCCTAGGCCTTATTATTTTTATTTTTAAATACTTAAATTTAACATTATTTGTATTTGTTTTATCTATTTATTTACTTATTATTCTTCTATTTTTAAATATTTTAATTTGATATTACTTATACTTCCTTTTCACTAAGCACCTTTCATTTTCAATTTTTATTTTAAGTTACTTTATTTATTTTGTTGCTAATGCCATGAATTAATAATCTTATTATTGTTCTATTTACATTATTATTATAACATTTATCCATGTGTATTATGCACGAATAAGTAAAATATATATCGTTTTAAGCATTACATTCGTTTTTTGCACGATGCATAAAAAGGTAAAAAAATTATTCGTGGCAATGTTCATTATTTTTGGAATTAGAAAAGTCGTGTTCCTAACTTATGGAGTATAGCTTTCTTTCTAAAAATTGAAATAATCGAATATATAACACCCCTAACCCATATCCGTCGCCGGAATAGGGTTACGGAGCATTACCGAAGTTTACAGCACATATACAATTATCTCATGTAAATTATTATTCATATCCAAAACTAAATGTATTCATTCATATTGTCCATTTAATGGACCTTCGAGGCCCAATTTAAGCATTAGAAACAAGTCGGGACTAAATCAGAAACTCAGAGAAATTTTCACAAAATCTCAAAATTTTGCCTAGGTGCAGGGATCACATGCCCATGTGAGTAGGTCGTGTGGCTCACACGACTAAATGACATGCCCATGTTTTAGGCCGTGTGAGCATTTGATGTGAGGCACACGGTCATGTCCCAGCCCATGTCCATACACGTGTAACTCTTTGACTTAGGTCACACGGCCAGCCACACGCCCATGTGTTGGGTCGTGTGGACAATTTAATTTTCGAAAATTAGGTGCAAGTTTCACACGGTCAAGACACACGTCTGTTTGCTAGGCCATGTGCCTCACACTATTGAGACACACCCCGTGTCTCTGTTGAGCATTCTGTTTCTAAATTTAAGGTTGCAGGGGACACATGGCCAAACTACACGCCTGACGCATGGCTGTGTGTCACACACGACTAAGACACACGCCCATGTGTCTGCCTTTATGGACAAAATAAGGCTATCTTCTAAGCCTTATTTCTCACCCTTTTTACCTTGCACCTACACCAATACTTAAGCATTTTTAACAACCAATTCAAGTCAACTTAACCAAGCCAAACACAAGGGTTATGTATGATATATTAACACATACATTCATGTATTTCCAAACTTACCTTTTGTGAAAACATATAATTTACCATAATTCAATTTAATTATACCATACACATATATGTTAAACATAATATAGCCTTATAATTATGTACCAAAACATACCATTACTAGTCATTCCAATAGCTAAATTACAAACAACCATTTACATGCCAACATTGGTCAAGTTAGCCTATACATGCCATTATACCAAAACAAGTTTTCTATTTATACCCAAACAGGCTGAAGGATAGTGTGATGATGCTCCACCGACTCCAACCTTTACGAGCTTCCGAGCACTATAAAATAGGGAAAATAAAACCAAGTAAGCATTTCAAATGCTTAGTAAGTTTGTATAACAGGAATTTAACTTACCAAATATTTATATTTAAGATAGCATACAAAAATGCATCCAAGCAAATTGGCTTATAGCCTAAAACACACAACTTCACCAATCATGCTAGTCAAGTAATTCACATAATACCAAGAACATGGATTAGCTCATCATTTAATGACTTTTATATACATATGCTTTCCATATTACTTGTACATTTTCATGACAAATCAATTCAAGTTCAGCTTAGCCATGTTAGAACTTTACCCATTGAATTTATTTGAAATATCGATGGGTACGCTCATGTAGTACATTTTAGTGTACAAAACTGAAATCCATCAATTTATATCCAAGGGTACCCAATTAGGACACATAATCAGGAAGCACACTCTCGAGCCTTGTAATGGGAAATTCACACAGAGCCATTTCGGGAAGCTCATAAAGAGCCTATCGGAAGCTTATCCGGGCCATATAACGGGAAGTTCATAAGAGCCATAATCGGGAATTTCACAAAGTACCATATCGGGAAGCTCATAAAGATCCTATCAAGAAGCTCACAAAGAGCCATGTAACGGGAAGCTCCGGATAGCCATATATCAAGAAGTTCAAGCGAGCACTATCGGGAAGCTCACAAAGAGCCAATTTAATAGGATGCTCATAAGAGCTAAGGTGTGTCTACAACAAATGTAGGATCACAACCTATCGGGACGCTTAAAGAGCTATTAACGGGAAGCTAGCAAGAACCGTATAACGAGAAGCTTGAGAGGGCTTATAACGGGACGCTCATAAAAGCTGTGGTGTGTCCGTAACATATGTTGGACCACAACCAATACTGGAAATCCTGTATCCATCGACTTTCATTTATTCAAATGGATTTGACATTTTTCGGGCATTGTCGGATGTTGATCATTTCATATATTTATAACATTTATACAATTCACATAAACACATTCAATTCAAGCATATAAATATACACAATTTAGTTACATGAACTTACCTCGATACTTGTTTGTATATGAGAATCTACTAATCCAAAACTTTTTGTTTTTTCTCGATCCAACTCAGTATTAGGTCTTTTCGGATCTATATTAATAAATTTAATGTCAATTTAATCAATTTCATACTCAATTTAATTCAATTCACATCCTAGGAAAATTTACCATTTTGCCCCTATACTTTTCATAAATGACGATTTCGTCCCTAGGCTCGGAAAATGAAATTCATGCAATTTAATCCTTATTTCAAGCCTAACCAATTTTTCATATAATATTTATAGCACATATATTTCATAAAAATTATAAATTTTCCATGAATTTTACATTTTTATAATTTGGTCCATAAATCACAATTTCATTAAAATTGACTTTACAAAAGTTGTTCATCTATCAACAACCTTTCATTTTCTAACATAAATTTCAAAATTTCAGGATATTCATCCATGGAAAAACCCTAGTACTTTGATATCTTTACAAATTAATCCCCAAAATAGATAGATTAAGTTATTTCGATCTCGGAAATATAAAAATTACTAAAAACGGGACAAGATTACTTACCCAATTAAGCCAAGAAAGCTTGCTTTCTCTTTACTAGGGTTTCCATGTATTTTTGGGGAAGATGATGATAAAAATAATATGATATTTCTATTTAATTATTTATCATCCATTAATTTTTCCACTTTCTAATTTAGTCCTTTTTTTTCTAATTTTCCATGGATGATTCATCATAAATATCTACTAACTTTTTCTTAATAGTCTAATTACCATATAATGACCTCAGGTTTTAAATTCCATAGCTATTTGACACTTATTTCTACTAGAATTCAACTTTTGCATTTTTATGCAATTTGGGCTTTTCCATAATTAAATATGAAATCGATAAAATTTTCTTATCAGAATTTTTCATATAACATTCCTATCATAATGCAAACCATGCAATAATTTTAAAATAAATTTTCTTGCTGACTCGAATTTGTGGTCTCGAAACCACTGTTTCGATTTCACTGAAAACGGGCTTATTACAGAATATCCATTTCAGAAAAATAAAAAACGAGATTTAAGTAACGATTAAAAAGATGATAATTATGGTTTTCGAAAACTAAAGGCATCGTGTCTTAACTCACGGGGCATGATCCTTCTTCTCGATTAATTCAGAATAAAGCCTTTTCTATTAAAATATCTTAATACAAAATGGATCGTATTTTAAATTCTCTTCAAATTTTCAATTTTCGATATTAAAGACATCAAGTAATCAACTAGGTGCCAATTTTGGGCGTAACGAGGGTGCTAATCCTTTCTTGTGCGTAACCGACTCCAGAACCCGTTTTCTAGATTTTTGTAGACTGAAAAATTTTGTTTTAATAAATCAAACCTCTTATTAAAATGATCAAATTACGAGGTGATCCGATCACACCTCATAAAAAGGATTGGTGGTGACTCCCATTTTTCATTTTTTGAATAAAAAGTCGATTTAAAAAAAAGGTTTCGACACTTTTAATCTTTTGTAATCTCTCTTATTGTTGTAGAAGCTTTGAAAGTTGGTATTTATACCTCCTAATTTATTTCCAACCATTTGGGTTGGTCGGAAATTGAATAGAGTCGTTAGAGATGTAAGAACCAGTGCATTAATGTCTCTTGCAACATGTATCGATACATTTGACGATGTATCGATACTTTGGACATTTAATGCCTAAATTTAGTAATCATTAAAGCATATAGTATCGATACAATAGAGGAAATATTGATAGTTGTTATGAGGTATTAATACCTTGGGGAGGGTAACGATACTTGGGCAATTTTTCTTTAATTTTCCAAAATATCAAACCTTAAAACGGTACCGATATCAGGAAGGGTATCGATAAATTTTGAAAGGTACTGATACTTTGTTAAGGGTATCGGTACTTTTGATTTTTGTTCAATTTTCCAACACATTGAAGCTCAAATTGAAAATTGATACTAGGCAAGGGTATTGATAATTTTTGCAAGGTATCAATATGTTGTTAAAGGTATCGATACTTTTGATTTTTGCTCGATTTTTCTGAACTTTGAAGCTCAAATTGGTATCAGTACTTGGTATAAGTGATCTTCCGCAATTCATTGTGGAAAATTAAGGTCTTTCCAACATTTAACTTATAGCTTTTTTATATGTTTTTAGTTCGTTTTCAGTTTTTATTGCTTTATGTTTAAATTATTCAAAATAAACGTTTTGATGCAATTTTGAATTATGTAATGACCCAATGGGTCACTATGGGCCTAGGGATGATCTAACGGCTCTATCTAGTGGGTAAGAAACTATTTTCAAGCTTAGAAGGTGAAGGATGACTGCAGCATCACGACATCGGAGAGTGGTTTCAAAACATCAAACTTCGAAGCCAAAATACCTAGATTTTGAAGATAATGTTGCGACACCGATCTTGTAGTGTGAATAATTTGCTACTTTACATGTTAAATATGAGTTTAGGAATTATTGTATCTAGATCCATGACTAGCTAATTTTCTTAGGGAGATTAACAAACAAATGTGTGAATAATTAGCGAATGAATGAGGGTTGAAATTTGGGTTAGTTGACTTAAATTATGTGCGATTAAACCCTAGGAAGTGACACATCTAGGAAGTAATTTAGGATAAACAAGATCGAGAAATAAGTTTACCAAGTACCTCATAATTTATTTCCGTTAAGAAAGTGAGGCTGAGAGGTAAGCTTATATGGTCGATTTGTTAATTAGTTAGACACCGAGAGGCAATAACTAGTTAATTAATAGCTAACTTGATAAAACCTGAGTTCTAAAGTTAATTAGGATCACTAAAGTGATATAAGCTCTTGCCTATTTTATTGAATTTATTTCGATTGTTTAATTGGTTGATTTTTAGTTTAATTCAATTAATTGATGTTATTTTGATTTTTCGTAATATAATTTTAACCTCCCTTGGGTATGATTCTTGAAATGCTTTCCCAAAATATTTTGTTGTAACATTAATCTATATTACAATTTGACCCATATACTTGCGGACACCGTTGCTTAATTTTATATCTTTTTGTTGTAGTATTTCCAGTTTAGACGTTCGCAAGTCTGGTGGCAATCAATAAGTATCGATACTTTAAGTCAGTGAGCAATTTTCACTTGTTAAAAAATGTTTGAAAAATTTGTTACTCAATTTGAACTTGTTCAAAACATTTTCTAAGTGTATGAAGAGTAGTTTTTAAAATTTTATCTCTTAGAAATATTTTAAAATAAATTGCCCATTGAAATTCATCAAGTTTTATTCTGTAATAACCCATTTTCCCGGGCCCATATATAAACCAAAAATAAATAAGAAGTCTACAGTCCTTATTACAAGACCAATTTCCAAAGCCCAAAGCGGCCCAAGAACCAAACAAGCCCAGCAGAAACTTGGGGTTTCTTGAAACCCTAAGCTACTCTCGCGCCGCAAGTAGGGGCTACCTAACCGTCATCCAATAGGAGCCCAATAGTCACGCCGCTTCAGCTGGAGACCAATCGCCGTGCCATCGTCTCGTCTGGCCCTCGCTCGTGCCTTGATTCACCATCGTCGTGAGATTTCAAACCTGCAAAGGAAAGAAACAAGCAGCAAAAGGAAACAAATCGTAGCAAAAAAGGAAGGCACAAATATGGAAAGATATGAAAAGATATCTTTTCCATTTCTTTTACTTTGTTTTTGGGTATAAAACCCCTTGTAAAAAACCTGTAGGAGGGGGGATTTTTTTTGGATCGCAAGAAAAAAAACACAAAATGATTTTGAGAGAAATACAGAGAGGCTAGATACAAAAAAAACACGCATACGAAAAAACACAAGAATTTGTGCAAAGTCAGTAGGATCAGAGTATTGTCGAAAGTTTCACATGGAATAAAATATCTTGATTTCTCGAAGGTGACTTCCTATTCTATTTATTTCTTTTTCTTTTCTATATACATATACTTGCACAAATGTAACTTTTTTTGAAAAGAAAAGTATAAAGGAGAAGAGATTACCTTTCGAAGCGAACGAAATAAGAAATTTGGGGCCTCCGGCCACCGGCCACGGAGGCGCGTGTGGCGCGTGGCATAGATACCAGGTGATCGGAGTCCAGGGAGAAGACGAGAATTTCAGAGAATATTCTGGAATTTTTTTTAAAAAACTCAAGCCTAAAATGAATTTTTTTGAAAACATTTACTTATATAGAAAAAGGAGAACGACGTCATTTTGGATTGAGAAGATCCGCGTGCCAACCCGATTACCCGATAGGGTCCGCATATTTTCTTAAAAAATGGGAAAATTATCCATTTGATTCCTCCGTTTTTAAAAAAAATTTAATTATATCCTATTAATTAATTTATTTTGTACATTAGCCTTGTAAATCTGTTTATGTTTCAATTTAACCTTTTTTCTTAAAATTTTTATATATATATATTTTTAATTGGAATTAAAATTAAATACCTTATATTTTTGTACTAATTATTTCTTTATTATATATTAGTATTATTTTTTATGCTACATATTATATAATATTATATGATATAGTTAATTAATATTATTTATAATATATTCCATTTATAAATATTTTAAAATTATTGTACCTCCTTTAACACATTGTTTATATTATTTATATGTATATTTTTATTTAAATCTACATGAAATATGTTCATAATTAATTGTTCATTATATTTGTTTATACTTTATTATAGTTGTAATTGCCTTAGTATAGAAATTATTGTTGATTGTATTTTGTGTAATATATTATTGTGTTGTAATTGCCTTTATTATGTATGTTAATAATATGCAAATGCAATGTTGTTATATGGATATTATTTAAATAAAAAATCTATTTTTGCAAAGTCATTATATATTTTTTTAAAAAAGGTTTTAAAAAAATAAGGCAATGTTTTGGTATTTAGAAATTCGAGAAATAGTGCCCTAACGTACTGGGTTGCGATTTTCCGTTTGGCTAAATAACTAGATACCCTTTTCAAGTTTTGTAAATCATGAGATGATTTTGATTACGAAGGTTTTTAAACATCGTGTCCTAACGTACTGGATGTGATGTTTATATTCCTTCGGAACAAGAAAGTCTCAAATTTTAACCTAAATTACTCGATGTTTTTAAGAAATCATATTTTTAGAATACTTTTTAAATTTCAAATATTTGGACATGATTCTATTGATTAGGTACCAATTTTTAGGCGTTATGAGGATGCTAACCCTTCCTCATACGTAACCGACTCCCGAACTCGTTTTCTTATTTTTGTGGACCAAAAATATTTTTAAAATAAAACGTTTTACGAGGTGATCCAATCACACCTAAGTAAAAAAGATCGGTGGCGACTCCCATTTTTATTTTTTTAAAGTCGATCCCCATTTTTTTAAAACCCGATTTTAAAATGGTTTCGACATATTCAAAAACATGATCTTTGTTATATTAAAACATTTATCAAATAAAACTTAGTTGAACAAAGTTTTTTTCCATACAGTCGATCTTAGGTTTTTGTCCGCCAACGGCATTCACAGTAATAACATCCAAAGTTAGAATGGGGATAAAAAAAATCCAAAGACAATTCTCAAGTTGAAAAACTGGTATATTTGAGAGCAACCTTAGCTAAAGAATGTCCTACATTATTGTTAATTTTAATGGTTGAATTGTTAAAATATTAATCACACAAAAAATGCAGAAAAGTGTAAACTATTTTAGTGTTATACCAATGTAAGTGGATTCTTCCTCAATTTAAAATATACGATAGCAACACTTATTTTAATATTTTGTTTATAATAATAATAATAATAATAATAATAATAATAATAATCCACCTTTCAAATAATGATAATAATAAGCCAACAACCAGGGGCAAAGCCAAGGGGGGCTGGCAGGGTCCCGACCCCCCTAAAATAAAAAATTTCACTTTTAGTCTTTTTATAATTTTTAAAATTTTAAAATAGTATATGGTAAAATTACATTTTGCCCTCTAAGAATGAGAAAAAATTGATTTAATCCTTTAAAAATTATAAAAATATAGATTATTAAAATGGTAAAATTTTACTTTTGTTATCATAAAAATATGCAACTTTATTCCGAGCCCCTCAAAAAATTTTCTGACTCCGCCCCTACCAACAACAAAATGAAATTTAAAATTCTATGTTGGCACCTCAAAGGTTAGTGTTGGATGCTAATATCCTCTCCCTAAACTATAACGTAAGTTTTGATTATAAATAATAATAATAATAATAACTTAAATT
Organism: Gossypium rotundifolium; assembly: GCA_025506655.1. Classification (NCBI taxonomy): domain Eukaryota; kingdom Viridiplantae; phylum Streptophyta; class Magnoliopsida; order Malvales; family Malvaceae; genus Gossypium; species Gossypium rotundifolium. Next base: position 151,909,959 of record CP106728.1, read on the forward strand.
GCTTCCTGTAGAGGAAAGTCTTCAACTTGCTTTCCCCCAAAAAATTTTTACTCTACAAATTATTTATGTTTTTTTAAACATTAATTTTATTATTGTTATCATATTTGTTTTTTTATATAATATTTAAAATTACTTATAATCTCTCCTTAACCTTTAAATAAGAGGATAATGTACTTCAGTTCTCTCGAACTCACGTCCTCCAACAATAATAATGATACCAATCGAGCTAAAATTCAATCGACTATTTATAGAAATAAGACAAAAATATTTTATTTCGAGAATGAAAAATTGTCCTCCTATTTGATAAAATTATTTAACAACAACAACTTAAATGGCATCCTAACAAGGAAAGTCTTCAACTTGCTTTGGGGATGTCCCAAAAATTTTCTATTCTACAAATTATTTATGTTTTTCTAGGAATAAGATAAAATTTTTTATTCTGAGAAAGAAATTATTGTTCTATTTGATAAAATTATTTAAAATTAAAATTAAAATTAGGTTGAAGTTAGGTACATCTTTAATTTTTCGGTTGGATTTTGACAGATAAATTAATATTTAATTTAAAATCAGAATACTAATTAATACTTCAATTTTTTCACTTTTTAAAAATAATTTATATTTTTATTTTTTGTAAATTATAATTACAAGAAAAATTTAAAAAGTAAAACTAACACGACTCAATTAATCATCAGGATATCACAAAAATTTTACACGACTACCATTTTTCTTTAATGTTTAAAAGAAATTTGGGCTAGGCGACTTTATTAATTAAATAATTAATTACGTACATTAACTCAAAAACGTAATAATGAGGTTCGGGCCAATTTAGCACATAGGACCATGGCTACTCTATAGGTGAATAATTAATTTATTAAAGCCTTATTTCATCTTTTAATTTTATAAAATATATTATTCATTTGGTTTTAGTGTCTTTTAGTTTTTAAATTTATATTTTTGTCAAATCATCCCAAATTAAATAAAAAAATTAATGTTTGTCAAATTTGTTGAAATTGTATACACTTAGAAAACACATGAGTATTTAATTAATTTTAAAATTCAAAAAATGACAAAACTATTTCAAAAATATAAAATATATTTTAATATTTTTAAATTTTAAAAATTAATTAAACTCTTATGTGTCATCTACATGGCAATCCACATGTATGTCATGTTAACAAAGTTAACAAATACTAACTTTTCATCCAATTTAGGGTGACTTGACAAAATATAAATTCAATAGCTAAAATAGATAAAAAAATTTAAATAGAGGTTAAAATAACATTATCATTATACCGTTATTTAATGTGTAAATAGATTTGTTATAACACTAAGGCTATGTTTGAACTTTAAAGGAGAAAATGAAGAAAAAAAAGTAAAAGAGGAAAGAAAAGTTAAAGTAATTTTAATAATTTTATTTTGATAAACAATAGAAAGGAAAAGATTAATAGTAATATTTTTTATAATTATTACATTTTCTTAGATTATGTATATTTATTTTACTGTCTATATTTGGGGCTCGCAATTACACCTAACCTCTTGTTAGATAATAAAATCTTTCTCCCTAAATTAAAGTAGATAAAATATTTAATTTTTAAAGGAAAGCGAACTATTAGGGATAATATTATAATTTCACTTGAGTCCCAAATAAAAGAAACATAATAACTCCAAACAAAACATCATATTATAATTCCAAATAAAAATAGTTTCAAAACATAAAATCAAGCATGATAACAATTCATTATAGGTGTGTGCTGAGGAGTACTATCCAAGGGATGGGTAGCTGGCTCGGCCCGATTAGGGTTGAATTTGGATAAAGATTTTTATAACTTGAGTTGAGTCTATTTAAATTCAATTTAAATAATAAAAAATTAAATTTAAATTAAATTATAAAAATATATAAAATATCAATTAAATATATAATTTTTAATATTTTATTATTTTTTAAATAGTAAAATGATTTTTTGGGTGGGTCGGACTCCACAAAAAATGGGTTTGTACTTGAATTTTTTTTTGAAACTAGGCCTTGATGGGCCATGGACTCATCTACTATTGAGTAGGACATAGGTTTTCAAGTTGTGAAAGTTTGGTAGATACTTGGGGAAATTTTTTTTTTTTTTTAATGAAGTTTGGGTTTTATAGAGTTTTTTTTTCTTAAAAAATAAAATAAAATTGATGTGGGTTTATATTGGGCTTATGCTTTATGTGCCCAACTTTAAAGAATTTTTTTATTTTCATTAAAAATTATATAAATTATAATAATACTTAATACAAATAGTATTTGAATTTCCATATTAAAACTATTCATTAATTAGATTTTAAAATTTAAATTTAAAAAGTTTTATTTATTATATTATTGTCAAAAGCAAGCAAGTCGAATATTTAATATCTATACTTATAATCTTATATTAAACTCTGATGAGTTAATAACTAGTAAGTGAGCACCAACTTAATTGAGAAATTATTAAATTATTGTTACTTTACAAATTAACAAATATTAATTTAAAGATGTTTTTGTCTTTCCGTGTTTTCTTAGTAAAATAATATTATAACAAGATTTGAACATATAGTTTAAGATCATTAATATAACAATGTACATTATATTAACTTAGTTCCATATAAGGTTAGACATTATTACTAATCTACCTTAACTATATAATGTTAATTGTATATACTATAATCTATCATAAAGTTAGTTACATGTAGGGTGGTGATATTGGTTCGTTTGATCATATTTTTAGGAATTTTGGAACCATACATTATGATTCGGTTCAACTTAGTTCAATTCTCGACTTTCATGTTAATTTTTGTTTTGAATTTTCAAACTCTTTTTTTTTTTTTGGAAAATGAGCTTTGTTTTATGACTTTTGAATATAATTTGATAAAATTTCAAAGTTTTTTTATAAATATTTCAAAAATAATAATGATTTTTAAGAACTTTGAAAATATTTTAACTATTTTAAATATAAAATATTTAATTTTATATAATAAAAATAAAATTATTTATTTGTGAAATAAAACTAGAATTGATTTGGTTTAGGTAACTGCAATTTTTAAACCTACATTTCCTAAGCCGTCCAAATACCTTGGTTCGGGTCAGTTTTCAATTTTTCTTGCTCAGCCCTAGTAACATGTTTTAAAGTTTAAGTTGCATATCGTTCATAAAAAAAAATGCACATTGTAATATCATATTAGTATAATAATTAATTTATACATTTATAATTTTCTTCTATAACAGTTGATATATTATATGTCCTTAGATGTGTATGTTATGTATATTATTTTTAATAAGATAATATGTACTAAATATATTTATGTCGATTTAATTTGAGTTGATTAAATAATAAAAAATAATCATAAATTTAGAAATTTTGATTTTATATCATTGTTTAGTTAGAATTTTATATCATTGATAAAAAGATTTAATTGAATAAAATATTAAAGAAGATATAATTTTCTTATGAAAAATAAAAATTTTTAAATACCATATTTATTGTTTTATTATTTTAAATTTAAAAATATTTATATTATTTTTATACATTATTTAGTGGTTTATGTATATTAAGATTAACTTGAATATTAGCTTTGGTGGTTAAAATGGTTAGAAAAATGTTAGAATTCTTATGTCCCAATCCAAATATCGTATCATTGTATTATTTTATTAAAAATGTGAAGATAAAAACCCTTTAGATTAACATATATATTTTTACTTTTCAAAAGTAAGAGTATTTTAATAATTTCTCAACTGAGTTGGTGATTAGTTGACTCTTGACACTAAGCTTAGTAAAAAAGTTAATAAAAGTGTAGATGGCCACTAGAATGAGCGCAATCCACACCATGAATGGTGTAGATAGCTGCTAGGATTAATGGTTCGAGAAGGTTAAGATGATACTAAAGCAAAGTTTTGGGCTTGGCATTTAGGGTGGGTTTGGTAGTGTGTTTACTTGCAGTTAGTGTAAAAACAATGGTGGTGATGAGATTAGATACTGTAACAATACTATAGCGTGAGACAAAAAGTAAACTAAATGCACCGCGCCCCACCGCCCATCCGAACCTACCCTTATTTTTTTACTTATTTGCTTCTTCTTGGAGAGGGTATTTCTTTATGGAGAAGGGTCCAGAATGTTCTAATAAAAGTAAGAGCATTTTAATAATTTCCCAACTTAGTTGGTGACTCGTGGACTCTTGACACCAAACTTAGTCAGGAACTTAATAAAGTGTAGAGGGCCACTAGAATGAGCATGATCCACACCATGAATGGTGCAGATAGCTGCTAGGTTTCACGATTGGAGAAGGTTAAGGTGATACTTGTAACACCCCTTACTTGGTCCTAAAACACCCCAAACCCGGCCCACGAGCCTTGACCGGATCTGGTATGTTCCTTGAGTAAATCAGTTCAATTCTTGTTTGCTACTTTGGAAAAATTTGTGTGTTTTTGAAGAACATTTGATTTGGTGTTGGGTTCAAATTGAAAATGGTGTTGCTCATGTGTCAAAACATTTAAATATTTGTTTACATTTCTAAGAAAAATTATTTAAACTCAATTTAATAATAACCTTATCATAATAAACCAATTTTAAATGCTTACTTAAAACAGTTAATAGTAATGGCCGTAATTACATCAAAGCATAAATCTGAAATACTTAAATAAAATAAAAAAAAACAATGAAAATAGAATAATTACGAAATGAGCATAGCCACCATCGAGCTCCCGCCGACCCATCCATTACTTGAGTGTCACCAAAAGATATCCCACAACGGGTGAGTCAATGACTCAATGTGTAACCATCACACATACTCTCAATCCATTTAGGCATGTCAAATCATACATATCAAACATATATAGTCAATGATGCAAACCCAACCCAAACCTAGATAACCATCCGCTACACATCACCCGTACCAACCATCACACCGTGGGACTACTAAGTCGACCTCCATCCACTACACATCATCGAAGGCATTACGCAGCAGCGACTTGCACATCGCCTTATAAATTCGTGGCATAGCCACCAGATAATTATATGTGACATAAGTCACCACATTCGATTATGTGACATGAGTCACCAGATATTGTGGTAAAAACCACCAGATCACTTCCCCTTTTCATATTCACCCATATGCCCCATGTCATACAAATCATGCAAGTAACATGCTATATGTCTTATTCCACATTCATTTCAATATTCACATATGTGCCATATTCCAATTGTTCACAACATTTGTTAACATAATGTTAAGGTTACGTGCACTGGTACTCTGTACCATTATATGGTACCTTTAGCCACTTTTTCCGATTTTCATTAACATATCTGATTATTAGTACCATAAATCTATTGAGAATAATGTAGGCTACACACCGGTTTATTTAACGAGTTCATGAAATCCAGAATCACGGTCTAATACTCCAGATCCTTAGTTCCTACATTTGGCCAATTAGCTTTTTAGCAAGAAGCCATTAGGCTAAATAATCAAATCTCGAAGGATTATCACAACCCAAAATCCTTACCTTGCTGCCGATTTAATTACTACTCAAATCCTGAAACTTTGCGATGTTCCCTCTTACAATCGGCTAGACACTAAATCACTTAACTAGTTAGTTTCAGCTTTTGAACGTATAAGAAATAGATCCGAATCACTAAATATGGCCTTGGCTGAATGTGCATGTTCACTTACCTTGCAAATCTTAAATCCCGAAATTGCTACTTGCTCTTGGTGATGTCAAGATCCCTATAGATATATGTTAGATTCGGTTCTAACTCTTAAACACAATAAAATGGCCTTTGGCCTAAAACTACACTCGCTTACCTTAGATCTTGAAATCCCGAAGACCTCCTCCTTTGTAGTTGACAATAGCAGAATCCCGAAACCCTCCTTCAGAGTTTCAGCCAAAGTACATTATTAGGATTAGTTCTTAAGTTTCGGCTAAAAGAAAAAGAAAGGAAACCAAATAGCACTTGATCTTACCCTTACTATAGAAATCGACAGCACCCTTGCTTGCACTCACAGAGAGATTCGGTTATAGGCTAGATGTTTGATCAATCGGGTTTCGGCTTTTGGTGTTTGGTGAACAATCGACTATATGGAGAAGAAGATGAAGAAATCGGCTAGGCTTACTTGTGTTTTTGACTTTTGATTAACAGTGAAGATTGTGAGAAAAAGAAGGAAAAGATTGATATAGAGGCTCAATAATGGTTCGGCTTGAGTGGGAGAGAAAAAGAAGAAAGATCTGAGAAAAAGAAAAGAAGAAGAAAAGTGTTTGGGGAGGCTTAATGCAACATTCGGCCTAGGGGATTTTGGTGACCAAATTTGTCATCCAAGAAGTCCCTTGGCCGGCCAACTCTCCCTCTCTCCATTCAATCCCCCTTTCCACTCTACCTTAGCCGAATCCCTAAGTCTTTAGCTTAATCTACACTTCATCTTTGAAGTGTCCTTGTGCCGTCCACTCCCTCTCCTCCTGGCAGCAAAATAAAACTCCCATTTTCTTCCCTTCTGCTCAAACCTAGGCCCTATTACACGACTTGTGAAACATTCCCTTTGGCCACGAGAATGGACCGATCCGTATGTTCCTCAAGTAACCCGATTCAAATTCATTCAATACTTTGAAAACTGTGTGTTTTGGAAGATAGTTTGTTGTGGGTTGGGCTCGAGTTGAAAACAAATTTATTTTATATCAAAACCCATTTGTTTCAGTGACAAAATGTTTAAACTTATTTTAAATTAAATGGGCTTATTCTTTATAAAGCCCTAAATTCATAACATAGTAATTAAAATGTAAATAAAAATCGCCACGATGGCCTTATTACATAAAACGAAACCCAAAATAAAATTGTACAAGACTTAAAATAAAGTAAAGATTCAAATTAAATTAAACTTCAAGTGAACATGGCCACCACAAGCTCTGTCATTCCTGGTCCATTATCGCCATCACACAAACATGTTCCCACAACGGGTGAGTCGATAGACTCAATGTGTAACCAACACCAAAACATAATAGAAATAGGCACACCATACATATCATATTCATATAAAATTCAAGATAATGATGCAAACCCAACCCAAACCTATTTGCCATCCGCTACACTCCACCCGCACACCGTGGGGACTACTAAGTCAACCTCCATCCGCTACACACCATCGAAGGCGTCATTGCAATCGACGTGCTCATCGCCCACTTAAAATTGTGGCATAGCCACCACATTCAGATAATGTAACCGGTTACCACATTCACTTAATGTGACCAAATCACCACATTCACTTAGTGAGACCAAGTCATCACATATTCTTAGTGAGACCAAGTCATCACATATTCTTAGTGAGACCAAGTCATCACGTTTCACTTAGTGAGACCAAGTCATCACATTCACTTCCCTTTCTCAAATAACCCGAATGCCCCAAATTATACATGTCATGCATATCATATTTAATTTCACTTTCACGTCACTTTTCACATGTTAAATATAACATATTTCGAAATCCTAGTAGGAGTAGGAAAACGTACCTGAGTACTTTGTACCATAATATGGTACTTTAGCCACATTCTTACACTTTCATATTAACATATATCACATAATTAAGCTATAAATCTATTAGGATTAGTGTGGGATACACACGATACCTTAGCCACATTCTTACACTTTTATATTAGCACATATAATAAAATTAAAGCCGTAAATCTATCAAGATTTAGTGTGGGGTACACACGGTACCTTAGCCACTTTCATATTCTTAATATCACATATATTAATTAAACGTAGCCATAAAACATATTATGATATAGTGTGGGGTACACACCGATTCACTTAGCAATTCCTTGAGATTCAAAAGCTTGATCTAATGCTTAGATCCTTAATCCCTACATTTGTTTTATCACTTATTACTTTAATAAAAGCCATTCTACCATAAATCCAAATCCTAGTAGGATTAGTACACTAAGGCTTACCTTGTTACCGATTTCCTATTATTCAAATCCAAACCGATCTCTTACTTTCTTTAAGGATGTCAAATTCCTATAACCATATGTTAGATTTAATCTAACGTTAAAACATAAACATGGCCTTTGGCCAATATACATATATCTTACCTTAAATCTTTTAAATCCCAAACTCTTTCTTGATTAATGGTGATGCCAAAATACCTTAGATCCGAAATCCCAAATTCACCTTCCATATTTTGATCAATAAGATATAGGAGGATTAGACTAACCTTCGCTTAAAAGAAAGGAATACAATTATAACTATAGATCCTTACCCTTTATATTGAAATCGACAGATCCCTCCTAGCACCACTTCAGAGATTCGGCTTAGAGACTTGATGAACAATCTGCTATGATCCCCTTATGAATTCGGTTTCAAAGATGAAAGAAGAGAGGAATAATAGGCTTAGAAGGAATCAGCTAAGATGCTAAAAGAGAAGAGGAAAAAGAATGGATGCTCGAAAAGAATTTCGGCAGAGGGAGAGGAAAAAGAATATTTGGCAAAGGAAAAGAGAGGGAGAATGAATAATGAATAGCCCTAGTCTCATCCTTTTATAGCCAAAATTAGGCCAAGAATCCTTTGCTTGGCCACTACTCTTCCTTATGTGATAACTTTATCTCTTTAATTTTAAAACAAATAAAGTATAATCCTTATTATCTTCTAATTAGTCAATTTAAAAGAGAGTGAAACTCTCTTTGCAAGCCTTGTGCCGTCCACCTCTTGGGCTTCTAGAAGCAAAAATAAAACTTATTTTATTTGCTTCCCATGTGACTCGAACTCAGGCCCAACACCCTTGCATGTGGGCCATTTCCTGAGGCCTTAGGTGGCATCTTCAGGCCACTTTTCCAAGTCCGTTAATGGGTCAAATCTCACGTACTTTATATTTTAGGGTCACCTGGCCCTAAGTTCCCCTTTGAACTTTAAAATTTGACATTTCGGGGTCATTTTTAAGTTTCCTAAAATTTTTGCGCGGCTCTGTAACTTGACATTTCCTAGGTTTCCAAAATGTTTAGTTACCTCTTTTAGCTTAGTTTCCAAAATGTTCACTTTCCTCTTTTAGCTTAGTTTCCAAAATGTTCACTTTCCTATTTTTAATGTAACATTTCCATACATTTCCAAGTTTCCCGAAATGTTTACTTTCCACTTTTGAATCATTTCCAAATCATTTCCTTATATTTCCTTACATTTCCTTTCCTTTCCTTTCCTTTCCTTTCATTTTCTTACATTTCCTTTCATTTCCTTACATTTCCTTACATTTCCTTTTATTTCCTTACATTTCCATACATTTCCATACATTTCCATACATTTCCTTACATTTCCATACATTTCCATACATTTCTTACATTTCCATACATTTCCATACATTTTCAAGGTTCTAAAATGCACAAAATGGGATTCAACCTCTTCCCTCAAAGTACTTCACTTGGTGCCATAACCTTGCACCTTAGGTGGCGCCACTTGCTTTTTTCCACATCACTTCTTGTTTTAACTTAAAACCAATAATTGAACAAAACTTTCTCTTTCATCCTAGATTTTAAAAAAAACCCTTAATTCACTTCCAAACACTGCCAAATCCTACTACTCATGAATTATGCATGAACGCATAACTCCTAATCTAGGATGTTACATTTCTACCCTCCTTAAAAATAATTTCGTCCTCGAAATTACTTACTGACAGTCGTACAATCCTTCTCACCGCACTATGCTTACGCTGCGCACTCTGATCTTAAAGATCCATCATACTTTCCAGACACAATCTCTAAATCCAAGTCCCTTAGAACTCATTTCTAACGTCGCGATTTAATCTGATTAAGAAGTTTTATGTATTAAAAAAATTTTGTTTCACTGATTAACCGCGAAGAAGTTTTATGGGAAGAATTTTTAGAAGTGGTTCTTTTGTATTCATACATGCACACAGTCTTTACATTCATACATCCATCAATCAATTATGAACTTTTGTTCATTCAAAGAAATGTTGTAGTTTTCATTGTTGTTGTTTTTCCACTACCCGTGGGTATTTTCGTAATTTGCCCTACTGAGGGTATTTTCGTAATTTGTCAAAATAAGGTTCCTTGGTGATTTTGTCAATAAGGGTATTTTGGTAATTTTGAAATCCTGGGTATTTCAAAATTTTGAAATTACAGTGGGTATTTTTAATAAACCGGTAATTTATAAATCTTAATAAATCAAGGTATTTCAAAATTTGCAAAACTTGAGGTTCTTTTTGAGAATTTGTTTTCCAAATTGGTGTCAAAAAAATTTTGAAAATCGAAATTCGCTTCGTAATTTTGTAACTTGTGGGTATTTCTGTAATTTGTAGGGTAGGGTAACTTCGTAATTTTTTCTAAAATTAGGATATTTTGTCATTTTGCAAATTAGGGTTTTGAACATTTTATAAAGTAATGAGATTTTGATACAAATTATGGGTACTTAGAAATTTCATAAACCAAGGGCATTTTGTAATTTTACCACTAGGGTATTTTAGTAAATTTGTAAATCGAAATATTTTAGGAAAATTTATAAAATAATCTTTTCAAATCAAGAGGGTAATTTAGAAATTTTAAAACTAGGGTTTCCATAAAAATACGGCTAGTCCCTTTCGGGTTTTAATTATTGGGTTTAGCCCGTGACTAAGTCCTCTTGGTTAGGGTGAACCGAAGCTACGCACCAGGTAGGATTCGAGTGGAGAGGAGGTGAGTCACGTGAACTGCTTAAATACCAAGCTCCCACCGAAACCAATCCTAGACATGCGCACCATGGTTACCACACCCTAACTCAGCGACTTAACCACATGTTTGTTTAGTTAGGCATTTAAGTCTTATGTAATTGTTGGGGTATACTAGTCTTAGGGTTCAAGTACTTAATCTCTATTCCACGCTTCCATTTCTACCTTCTACAAATCATAATATAAATCACACAAAAGATCGGAGTACTTACCTGGTGGACTTTGGGTCAGAGACTTAGTGGGCCATGCCGAGAACTCGAAAATTATTTTTTCAAAAATTCCTTTGGGCTTACTTGGGAAAACGTTTTGGGCCTTAAACCCAAGGCCGAGAGTTTAAAACGGGCTCGATACCAAACTAAAACACCCCACACCCTGCCATTTAGAATGGACCGGATCCGTATGTTCCTCAAGTAACCTTGCTTCAAATTCATTCAATACTTTAAAAAGCGTGTGTTTTGGAAGATAGTTTGTTGTGGGTTGGGCTTGAGTTGAAAACAAATTTATTTTATATCAAAATCCATTTGTTTCAGTGACAAAATGTTTAAACTTATTTTAAATTAAATGGGCTTATTCTTTATAAAGCCCTAAATTCATAACATAGTAATTAAAATGTAAATAAAATCGTCACGATGGCCTTATTACATAAAACGAAACCCAAAATAAAATTGTACAAGACTTAAAATAAAATAAAGATTCAAATTAAATTAAACTTCAAGTTTAACATGGCCACCACAAGTTCTCGCCGTCCTGGCCCATTACTCGCCATCACCAAACATGTTCCCACAACGGGTGAGTCGATAGACTCAATGTGTAACCAACACCAAAACATAATAGAAATAGGCACACCATACATATCATATTCATATAAAATTCAAGATAATGATGCAAACCCGAACCCAAACCTATTTGCCATCCGCTACACTCCACCCGCACACCGTGGGACTACTAAGTCAACCCTCCATCCGCTACACACCATCGAAGGCGTCATTGCAGTAATGACGTGCTCATCGCCCACATAAAATTGTGGCATAGCCACCACATTCGATAATGTAACCGAAGTTACCACATTCACTTAATGTGACCGAAATCACCACATTCACTTAGTGAGACCGAAGTCATCACATATTCTTAGTGAGACCGAAGTCATCACATATTCTTAGTGAGACCGAAGTCATCACATATTCTTAGTGAGACAAAGTCATCACGTTTCACTTAGTGAGACCAAGTCATCACATTCACTTCCTCTTTCTCAAATAACCCGAATGCCCCAAATTATACATGTCATGCATATCATATTTAATTTCACTTTCACGTCACTTTTCACATGTTAAATATAACATATTTCGAAATCCTAGTAGGAGTAGGAAAACGTACCTGAGTACTTTGTACCATAATATGGTACTTTAGCCACATTCTTACACTTTCATATTAACATATATCACATAATTAAGCTATAAATCTATTAGGATTAGTGTGGGATACACACGATACCTTAGCCATATTCTTACACTTTTATATTAGCACATATAATAAAATTAAAGTCAGAATCTATCAAGATTTAGTGTGGGGTACACACTGTACCTTAGCCACTTTCATATTCTTAATATCACATATATTAATTAAACGTAGCCATAAAACATATTATGATATAGTGTACACACGATTCACTTAGCAATTCCTTGAGATTCAAAAGCTTGATCTAATGCTTAGATCCTTAATCCCTACATTTGTTTTATCACTTATTACTTTAATAAAAAGCCATTCTACCATAAATCCAAATCCTAGTAGGATTAGTACACTAAGGCTTACCTTGTTGCCGATTTCCTATTATTCAAATCCCAAATTGATCTCTTGCTTTCTTTAAGGATGTTGAAATTCCTATAACCATATGTTAGATTTAATCTAACATTAAAACATAAACATGGCCTTTGGCCAAATATACATATATCTTACCTTAAATCTTTTAAATCTCAAACTCTCTTCTTGATTAATGGTGATGCCAAATACCTTAGATCCGAAATCTCAAATTCACCTTCCATATTTTGATCAATAAGATATAGGAGGGATTAGACTAACCTTCGCTTAAAAGAAAGGAATACAATTATAACTATAGATCCTTACCCTTTATATTGAAATCGACGATCCTCCTAGCACCACTTGAGATTCTACTAGAGACTTGATGAACAATCGGCTATGACCCTTATGAATTCGGTTTCAAAGATGAAAGAAGAGAGGAATAATAGGCTTAGAAGGAATCGGCTAAGATGCTAAAAGAGAAGAGGAAAAAGAATGGATGCTCGAAAAGAATTTCTGCAGAGGGAGAGGAAAAAGAATATTTGGCAAAGGAAAAGAGAGGGAGAATGAATAATGAATAGCCCTAGTCTCATCCTTTTATAGCCAAAATTAGGCCAAGAATCCTTTGCTTGGCCACTACTCTTCCTTATGTGATAACTTTATCTCTTTAATTTTAAAACAAATAAAGTATAATCCTTATTATCTTCTAATTAGTCAATTTAAAAGAGAGTGAAACTCCTCTTTGCAAGCCTTGTGCCAGTCCACCTCTTGGGCTTCTGTAAGCAAAAATAAAACTTATTTTATTTGCTTCCCATGTGACTCGAACTCGTGCCCAACACCCTTGCATGTGGGCCATTTCACGAGGCCTTAGTGGCATCTTGAGCCACTTTTTCAAGTCCGATTAATGGGTCAAATCTCACGTACTTTATATTTTAGGGTCACTGCCCTAAGTTCCCTTTGAACTTTAAAATTTGACATTTTGGGGTCATTTTAAGTTTCCTAAAATTTTCATGCACTCAGAACTTGACATTTTCTAGGTTTCCAAAATGTTTAGTTACCTCTTTTAGCTTAGTTTCCAAAATGTTCACTTTCCTCTTTTAGCTTAGTTTCCAAAATGTTCACTTTCCTATTTTAATGTAACATTTCCATACATTTCAAGTTTCAAAATGTTTACTTTCCTCTTTTGAATCATTTCCAAATCATTTCCTTATATTTCCTTACATTTCCTTACATTTCCTTTCCTTTCCTTTCATTTCATTTCATTTCCTTACATTTCCTTTCATTTCCTTACATTTCCTTACATTTCCTTTTATTTCCTTACATTTCCATACATTTCCATACATTTCCATACATTTCTTACATTTCCTTACATTTCCATACATTTCCATACATTTCCTTACATTTCCATACATTTTCATACATTTCCACTGCTAAAATGCACAAATGGGATTCAACCTCTTCCTCAAAGTACTTCACTTGGTGCCATAACCCTTGCACCTTAGGTGGCATCCTCATGACTTTTCCACATCACTTCTTGTTTTTAACTTAAAACCAATAATTGAACAAAGCTTTCTTTCATCCTAGGATTTTTAAAAAAACCTTAATTCACTTCCAAACACTGCCAAATCCTACTACTCATGAATTATGCATGAATGCATAACCCCTAATCTAGGATGTTACAGCTTGTGGCGTCACTTCTTAGGGCTTTAAGTGGCACCTCCTTGCCACTTTAACAAGCCCATTCTTATGTCCAATTCCCTCTATATATTTTTTTAAGGCCTAATAAGCTTAGCTCCCCCTTTAATACTTAAAATCCAATATTTTCTAAGGCATTTACCTACACTTTGAAGTTTTCAAAAATTCATATAACACATTCAAACACACATAGGCATGCTACTTCATACAATTAAGCAATCATGCACAAGCCCTAATTCTCGGATATTACAGTTCTACCCCCTTAAAATAATTTCGACCTTAAAATTACCTGGCTAGAATAGGTGAGGGTATTGCCGTCGCATTGCTTCTTCCGGCTCCCAAGAAGCTTCCTCCGATCCATGATTACGCCATAACACTTTGACCAGAGGAACCGACTTCCTCCGAAGCACCTTCACATCTCGTTTCAGAATCTGGATCGACTCTTCCTTATAGGATAGATCTGGCATTAGCTCCACTTCTTCAACCGGTACTACATAAGATGGATCTGATCGGTAGCGACGTAGCATCGAAACATGGAACACGTCGTACATCTGCTTCAACTCTGATGGCAACTCTAACTGGTATGCCACTGGTCCAACTCGCTTTAATACCCGATAAGGTCCTATAAACCTTAGGCTTAACTTCCCTTTGCGACCAAATCTTATTACCTTTTTCCAAGGCGAAACTTTGAGAAACACTTGATCTCCCACAGTAAATTCTATGTCCTTCCGTTTGAGATCTGCATACGACTTCTGCCTGTCAGATGCCTCCTTTAACCGTGCCCGAATTACCTTACCTTTTCCTTGAATTCTGCCACAATCTCTGGACCCAACACTTGACGTTCCCCTAATTTCGTCCAACATGTAGGAGTGCGACACTTTCGTCCATACAGTGCTTTATACGGTGCCATCCGAATATTGGCCTGATAGCTGTTTTTATAAGCAAATTCCGCTAAAGGCAAATATTCTTCCCAACTTCCTCTGAAGTCTATCACACAGCCCCTCAACATATCCTCTAACACTTGGATCACTCGTTCAGATTGACCGTCCGACTACGGATGAAATGTCGTACTGAAGTCTAATCTGGTGCCCAAAGCTTGATGTAGCGCTTTCCAGAATCGAGACATAAACCTCGGATCCCTATCTAAGATAATCGACACCGGTACTCCGTGTAGCCTCACAATCTCGGCTACATACAACTTTGCCAATTTTTGTAGAGAATAGCACCGGTATGAAATGTGCGGACTTGGTCAACCGGTCCACGATCATCCATACCGAGTTCTTCTTAGTAGGCGTAAGGGGAAGCCCACTAACGAAGTCCATGGTGATTCTCTCCCACTTCCACTGTAGAATCGGTATTGGCTGAAGCAACCCTGACAAAACTTGGTCTTCAGCCTTGACTTGCTGACACGTCAAGCACTTGCCAACAAATTCCATAACTTCCCGCTTAAGACCGAAGCCACAAAAGCTGTTCTCTTAAGTCTCAGACAACTTACTACCTCCAGGATACATAGCATAAGGGCTACTATGCGATTCGAAGAATTCTCCGCCTTAACTCCTCGTTCTTTGGCATCTGGACCTTACCTTTGAAACACAATACTCCATCGCCATTAATACCATAATCCTTCAACTCCCCAATCTGCACTTGCCGTAGCCTAGCCCTTAAATCATCATCAGCCAACTGTCCCTCTTTCACCTCATTCAATACCATGACGCTTGACTGCAACTCGCCAAACAAACTTTCATCATCATAGAGGCTTAAATGTGCAAACATTGCCCTTAACTCCGCACTACTTTTCGACTTAGGGCATCTGCCACCATATTCGTCTTGCCCGGGTGATACTCTATGGAACAATCGTAGTCTTTCAATAATTCCACTCACCTTCGCTGTCTCAGGTTCAACTCTTTCTGAGTCAGCAGATACTTAAGGCTTTTGTGGTCTGTGTAAATCACTGACTTTTCTCCATATAAATAGTGCCTCCATACCTTAAGAGCAAAGACCACTGCCGCCAATTCCAAATCATGCGTCGGGTAGTAAACCTCATGTGGCCTTAATTGTCGAGATGCATAAGCAACTACCTTCTCGTCTTGCATAAGGACACCTCCCAATCCTGTATGGAAAGCATCACAATATACCACAAAATCCTTCCTTGCCTCAGGCTGAATTAAAACTGGAGCTTTAGTTAAGACTCTCTTAAGCCTCTCAAAGCTCTCCTGTTTATCACCCATCTGAAAGGTACCTCATTCCTTAGTAACTTTGTTAAAGGTCTTGCGATCGACGAAAACCCTTCTACGAATCTTCTATAATAGCCTGCCAATCCCAAGAAACTACGAACTTCCGCCACAGACTTAGGGGGTTTCCAATCCAACACTGCCTCAATCTTCCGAGGATCCACCCTTATCCCTTCTGCAGACACCACATGTCCTAAGAACGTAACTTCCTTCAGCCAAAATTTGCACTTGCTGAACTTGGCATATAGCTTTTCCTCCCTTAACACTTGCAACACAACTCAGAGGTACTCATCATGTTCTTCCTCAGACTTCGAATATACCAAAATATCGTCTATGAACACAACAACGAATCGATCTAGATAGGGTTGGAAAATCTGGTTCATCATGTCCATGAACGCAGCTGGGGCGTTTGTCAATCCGAACGACATTACCAAGAACTCATAATGCCCGTACCTTGTCCGAAAAGCTGTCTTATGGATATTAGCCTCCTTCACCTTAAGCTGATGATATCCTGACCTTAGATCTATCTTTGAGAATACCGCGGCCCCCTTAAGCTGATCGAACAAGTCATCTATTCTTGGCAAAGGGTACTTGTTCTTGATGGTCAGCTTATTCAACTGACGATAATCTATGCACATGCGCATAGTTCTTTCTTCTTCACAAACAAGACCGGTGCTCCCCATGGAGACACACTGGGTCGAATAAACCCACGGTCTAGCAGCTCTTGAATCTGAGCCTTGAGCTTAACCAACTCCTTTGGTGCCATTCTGTACGGGGCAATAGACACAGGAGCTATACCCGGCAGCAAATCAATTCCAAACTCCACTTTCCTATCCGGGGGTATTCTAGGTAACTCTTCCGAAAAAACATCCACAAAGTCTCTTACTGTTCTAACCCCACTAACTCCCCCTTTCTTTACATCCAACGCACTAACAAAGATAAAAAATGCTCGCACCATTTCTGAACCATCTTATTAGCCTTTAAAGCAAAAACTACGTTAGATAAGTAGTTTCTTCTTTCCCCTATCATAACTACCGCCTTATCCTCCGGTGTCCTTAACTCCATTTGCTTAGCTGCGCAATCCAATACAGCCCGATGTTCCACTTGCCAGTCCATGCCAAGGATGAAATCAAATTCTCTGAAGGGTAGTTCCATCAAGTCGGCAGGAAATACCACTCCCTCAAGCTCTGAGGTACACTCCAAAATATCTTATTCACCACTATAGTTTGACCTAATGGGCTTACTATAGTCATCTCCCTATTAGACAGTTCAGAGGCTATGCCTAGTGTTTCAACTACTCTACATGCAATATAAGAGTGGGTAGAGCCAACATCAATTAGAGCAAAATAAGGCTTGTCACTATAAGGAACGTCTGGGGTTATGACGTCCGGTGCGTCTCCATCCTCCTCCGACGGATCAGATACACAAAACCCATTGTCTCGCCTCAGATTACCAACACCTCTCGCTTTGCTACCCGTCCTCTACCAAAACCATTATCTCTGCCAGCCAAACCACGACCCCGCGGTGGCTACTGTCCTCCTCTTCCAACCTGATTAGGACCTTGACTTACTGGTCGACCCCCTTTTGTTCTCATAGGACAGCCCTTAATCATGTGGTCCTTGGACCCACACTTAAAGCATCCCCCTGTCTTCTTCCAACACTCTCCTAGATGCATCTTTCCACATTGAGCACATGTACGGTACTATCATCCAGTAGCAGTTTGCTGACCTCGTGGCCCATCACTTCTAGGCCTCTTTTGCACATTCTCTGATGACCTTGACGATCCAAAACCTCTCTTTTGTCTATTCTGATCTGTATTCTGTCTCACCGAGTTCTTAATCCCTTCAGCTACCTTAGCCTTCTCCATCAACACGGCAAACTCTCGCTCTTGCTGTGGAGCAATCAGCAATCTTAGGTTATCCCTTAGTCCGTCCTCAAACCGGACACACCGTTCATGCTCCATTGATACAATACCTCGAGCATATCGGCTCAACCTCAGAAATTTTGCCTCGTATTCTGCTACGGTCTTATTCTCCTGAACTAGCCTCAAAAATGCCTTCCTCTGCGCATCCACATAACTAGTTCCAATATACTTTTTCTGATATGTCACCTTAAAATATTCCCAAATAAGATCATCAGTGGCAGCACCATCCCGAACTGTGAGCCACCATTGATATGACTCATCACGGAGTAGCGACACTACCCCTTTCAGTTTCTCCTCGGCAGTCAGGTCCAAATCATCCATAATTTGTTCTGTAGCCTCCAACCAATATTCAGCCGTATTGGGTGCTACACCAGATATTCCACAGAAAAATTTAGCTCCATTAGCTCAAGTCGCTCAAGTCACCGACTTAGAGCTTCCATGCCTCCACCGCTCTAGCCACCATTTCTAGAACTCGCAACATCGCTCGTGATATCGCATCTTCCCGTCGATCTTGATATTCCACATCAGCGGCTGGTGGTGGTGGCATTTCATTTTCGGACCCTTTTCCTGACTTAACGGGCTCCGACACGGTCATTCGGCCTCTACCACGGCCACGCACATTACGACCACGTCCCCTAGAGTTCATACTTCCAAATCGCGTTTATCTGATTAAAGAATTTTATGGATTAGCTTTTGTTTCACTGATTTATCGCGAACAGTCTTATGTTCAATAATTTTAAGGAGTAGTTCTTTCGAATTCATACACACACAGTCTCAAATTCATTCATTCAATTATCACATTCATGAACTTACGTTCATTACAGAAAAGCATTGTAGTTGTCATTGTTGTTGTTTTCCACTACCCAGGGGTATTTTTGTAATTTTATCTTACAAGGGTATTTTGGTAATTTTTCAAATTAGGTATTTGAAAATTTCACAAGGTAGAGATTTTGGTATATATATTTTTCAAAATTGAAATACTTGGTAAGAAAATTTCAAGGGTAAAATGGTAATTTATATCTTGAAGGTATTTTATAAATTTTCAAACCGAGGGCATTTCGATAATTTTTGAAAAATGTGGTTCCAGTGATTTTAACGAAATAAAGGTATTTTGAAAATTTTTAATTCGAGGTATTTCAAGAACTTTCCATTCGAGGTATTTTGGTCATTTGTACAAAGTTAGGGTATCGGTCAATTTGGTATTTTGGTCATTCATTTTTTAAATCAAGGGTACTTTGAAATTTTTATAATCATGGTTCGACTTTAGCATTTCACAAAACAGGGTGACGGTCCTTTCGGGTTTAATTATTGAATTTAGCTTTGTGATTGAGTCCTCTTGGTTAGGGTGAGTCATCTACGCACTAGGTAGGATTCGAGGAGAGGAGGTGAGTCACTAGGACCGCTTAAATACCAAGCTCCCACGAATCCAATCCTAGACATCGCTGTGGTTGCCACACCTTTAACTCGGTGACTCACTCACGTGTTTGTTTGGTTAGACTTTAAATTTTATGTAATTCGGTGTTGGAGTAGACTAATCCTAGGGTTTAATAATTCCTAATCTACTAATCTCGTCCTATAATTCCCAATCACAAAAGGGTTAGGGTACTTAACTAGTGGACTTGGTAGGAGACTCAGGTGCCATGCCAGAAAACCTGCTCATTCTTTTGTAAAGCTCAATTTCAAAATAGAAAAACGTTTTGTGCCCAAAAGCCCTCAAGGCCGAGTTTTGAATCGGGTTCTGATACCAAACTGAAACACCCCAAACCCAGCCCACGAGCCTTGATCGGATCTGGTATGTTCCTTGAGTAAATCAGTTCAATTCTTGTTTGCTACTTTGGAAAAATTTGTGTGTTTTTGAAGAACATTTGATTTGGTGTTGGGTTCAAATTGAAAACGGTGTTGCTCATGTGTCAAAACATTTAAATATTTGTTTACATTTCTAAGAAAAATTATTTAAACTCAATTTAATAATAACCTTATCATAATAAACAAATTTTAAACGCTTACTTAAAACAGTTAATAGTAATGGCCGTAATTACATCAAAGCATAAATCTGAAATACTTAAATAAAATAAAAAAAACAATGAAAATAGAATAATTCTGAGCTGAGCATAGCCACTACTAAGCTCCTGCCGACCTGATCCATTACTGAGTGTCACCTGAAAAGATATCCCACAACGAGGTGAGTCAACAGACTCAATGTGTAACCATCACACATAGTCTCAATCAATTTAGGCATGTCAAATCATACATATAAAACATATATAGTCAATGATGCAAACCCGAACCCAAACCTAGATAACCATCCGCTACACATCACCCGTACCAACCATCACACCGTGGGGACTACTAAGTCGACCCTCCATCCGCTACACATCATCGAAGGCAGTCGCTGCAGACGACTTGCACATTGCCCTTATAAATTCGTGGCATAGCCACCAGATAATTATATGTGACATAAGTCACCACATTCAGATTATGTGACATGAGTCACTAGATATTGTGGTAAAACCACGGATCACTTCCCTTTTCATATTCACCCATATGCCCCATGTCATACAAATCATGCAAGTAACATGCTATATGTCTTATTCCACATTCATTTCAATATTCACATATGTGCCATATTCCAATTGTTCACAACATTTGTTAACATAATGTTAAGGTTACGTGCACAGGTACTCTGTACCATTATATGGTACCTTTCGCCACTTTTTCCAGATTTTCATTAACATATACAGATTATTAGTACTATAAATCTATTGAGAATAATGTAGGGCTACACACCTGGTTTACTTAACGAGTTCACTGAAATCCCGAGAATCCCGATCTAATACTCTAAATCCTTAGTTCCTACATTAGGCCAACACTTAGCTTTTTAGCAAGAAGCCATTCGGCTAAATAATCAAATCCCGAAGGATTATCACAACCCAAAATCCTTACCTTGTTGCCGATTTGATTACTACTCAAATCCTGAAACTTTGCGATGTTCCCTCTTGAAATCGGCTAGACACTAAATCACTTAACTAGTTAGTTTCGGCTTTTGAACGTATAAGAAATAAGAAACAGATCCGAATCACTAAATATGGCCTTAGCCGAATGTGCATGTTCACTTACCTTACGAATCTTAAATCCCGAAATTGCTACTTGCTCTTGGTGATGTCGAGATCCCTATAGATATATGTTAGATTTGGTTCTAACTCTTAAACACAATAAAATGGCCTTTGGCCTAAAACCACACTCGCTTACCTTAGATCTTGAAATCCTGAAGACCTCCTCCCTTGTAGTCGACAATAGCAGAATCCCGAAACCCTCCTTCAGAGTTTCGGCCAAAGTATATTATTAGGATTAGTTCTTAAGTTTCGGCTAAAAGAAAAAGAATGGAAATCGAATAGCACTTGATCTTACCCTTACTATAAAAATCGACAGCACCCTTGCTTGCACTCACAGAGAGATTCGACTATAGGCTAGATGTTTGATCAATCAGGTTTCGACTTTTGGTGTTTGGTGAACAATCAGCTATATAGAGAAAAAGATGAAGAAATCGGCTAGGCTTACTTGTGTTTTCGGCTTTTGATTAACGGTGAAGATTGTGAGAAAAGAAGGAAAAGATTGATATAGAGGCTCAATAATGGTTCTACTTTGAGTGGGAGAGAAGAAGAAGAAAGATCTCGAGAAAAGAAAAGAAGAAGAAAAGTGTTTGGGAGGCTTAATGCAACATCCGCCTAGGGATTTTGGTGACCAAATTTGTCATCCAAGAAGTCCCTTGGCCGACCAACTCTCCCTCTCTCCATTCAATCCCCTTTCCACTCTACCTTAGCCGAATCCCTAAGTCTTTAGCTTAATCTACACTTCATCTTTGAAGTGTCCTTGTGTCGTCCCACTACCTCTCCTCCCGGCAAAGAAAATAAAACTCCCATTTGCTTCCCTTGCTCAAACCTAGGCCCTATTACACAGCTGGCGTCACTTCCTAGGGCTTTAAGTGGCACCTCCTTGCCACTTTAACAAGCCCATTCTTATGTCCAATCCCCTCTACATATTTTCTTAAGGCCTAACAAGCTTAGCTCCCCTTTAATACTTTAAAATCCAATATTTTCTAAGGTATTTACCTACACTTTGAAGTTCTCAAAAATTCATATAACACATTCAAACACACATAGGCATGCTACTTCATACAATTAAGCAATAATGCACAAGCCCTAATTCCCGGATATTACAGGTCCGGTCGAAGAACCCAAGTAATGAGATGTTACAAACAAATTACCAATCAAAATCATACAATTTAATTCATATAAATCTCAATTAAACACTAATCAATAGTAAACTAGCATGTATAAATGCATTATTCAATCTATTTCAGATAAATATTGAGTAAACGGAAACTTACAAATGATTCGAGAAAGAATAGGGATCGATTTGAATTGAAAAGAAAAAGTTAGAAAAAAACTGAAAACGGGGGACATACGGCCTTGTCCCTTGTGAAATGGCCGAGGTCGTGAGGATGGCTTACATAGCCATGTGAGCAAAACGTGCAACAGCCTGATGTCGTGTGAAATTAGGGTCACATGGCAGTGTTGCCAGGTTGTGTGACAAAGCTCAGCCCGTGTGGCTCAAGAACATGGTCGTGTGGCCCGATCGTGTACAACTTAAAATAGGATCGCAGGACTATGTCGCAGATCGTGTGCTTCGACCGTACAATTTGCACCAAAAATTAAATAGGCCATAAAGCCGTGTGGGGTAACAGTGTGTGACACACGACCGTGTGCACCTAAAATAACCTTATAATCACACCATTTCACCTACCATTGCTTGGTCACTAAGCCATACCATTTGCACCTAAAATTTCCCATTTCAAACATACTAAATCATGTCAAAACATACCATAAATCACCAAACCTAATTGCCTAACCAATATGCCCACAAAGGCACCTCAATTTACAATTCAAACGTAACTAAAATAAATATGCTCAAACATACCATTCAAGCAATCTAACAAGTCATCCACCAAACACCATTACCTTCTCATATATACATATTTATATACACTTATAAACATAATAATCAAGACCATCAAGATATAAAATGCCATCAAACTACAAAATCAACATTTTAGACACGATTTCCTAGTTACATGCCAAAACCAATTTAATAGCATCACCAACACTTGAGTTTGAGATTGTCGTTGGATGTTGAGTCAACATACAAACCGAATTGTACCTCACTTGCTCATTAGAAAACAAATTGTATGCTGAGTATAACTCAGTGATATTTCTATAATCGAACAATAAAACATGTTATAATGGTTATAATGCATTTTAACATGACAATATACTAATCTTATAACATCACCTAATTATTCAATCTATTTACATATCGTAAACCGAGGTTATAAACTAATATCAACTATCTACCCTATATTCAATTTCATTATACTCAATTTCTCAATATAATTCATCACTAATTGAACTCAATTGCACAATTTTATTAATATATCATATTTTTAAATCTATACAATTTAGTCCTTATCACAAACAACTAATTTGAATCAGTTCAATTCAGCTCATCCTGTCATTTCCAACTTACCTTATGTATTAACATGCAGCGCAATTTGTGAATGCAACAACTGAAAAGGTTTGGATTATAAAAATACAAACTATAAACTCCAAGCTATTTGTCGATGACTTTATCTTTTCCTTTCCATTTTAAGGAATCCGGGCCGACGTTAGCTACGGATTAACATAAATACGCCAAATCATCAATACACGATCATTTTCACGTTCAATTGCTAATTTATGTACCTTCTTCATTTTTCCAATTTAGTCCTTAAAACCGAGACTGACATAACTTTCAAATTAAACCTCCAATTTTTATACCGATTTCACTCTAGGCCTAATTTAACTTCCTATTTTTCATTTTTTCAAAAAAAATGCAATTTTTACAATTTAATCTCTATTGCAAAAAAATCATTAATTGGCTTTACAATTTAGTCTTTTTTCAATACTAAACATAAAATCTATCAAATTGGTCCCTAAAATTTCAAGTACTTAACAATGGTAACATCTAAAAACTTTAACAAAAAAAAAATACAACATAGGTCAACTAACTTAAGTTCTTGGGATTTTGAAAACATAAAAATTTTAAGAAAATGGACTAAATTGACTAACCAATTGAACTTCAAAACTCAAAAACCCTTATGGTCGTGTGTTCTCCCTTCTCTCTTTCTTCTCACGATTTGCATGATAGAGATGATGAAAATGTGCTTATTTCTCCACTAACTTGTTTAATTACATTTTAATTTATTTTGTTTTATTTTTTATTTCATATTTTATTAAATAAATCCTTACATATTTCCATTATTTCAACCAAGCTACCGTCCACTAATGATTTAAGTGGTATATTTCCCACTTAAGTCCCTTCTACAAGATTTAATTAAAGATTCTCCAGAAATTGAACTTTTACGACTATTACAATTTAGTCATTGCACCTTAATTAAACACTAATTCATTAAAATTACCTGTCCAAAATTCAATTCACTTATAAAACAACTCTGTAGATATTTTTATTAAATATCTATGAGCTTGATTTATGAAAACAATGTCCCGATACCTCATTTTCCAAAACCATTAACTTTCAATACAAACTACTTGTACCTTGATTAACTGACCAATTAATAAAATTTATAAAATCAAAAGTCACAATAAACACTATATCTATCTCATAAATATTATTTAATAATATTTACAGACTCGACCATTGGAGAATAGGGTTCCGAAACCACTAAACTTGACACCACTAACTTTCGGGTCATTACAATACTAAAGCAAAGTTTTGGGCTTGAAACTTAATTTTTACTTATTTACTTCTTACTGGAGAGGCATTTCTTTATGTAGAAGGGTCCTAAGTGGTTCATTATTTCCTTGTAGAGTCTAATCGTATAAGGTATGGGCATTGAATTGCTAGACGTACTCTCACAAGCTTTCCCCTTCCTCTTGTCTAGTGTGGAAAATCATCATGAGGTTATTTGTTGCCGAAATGGTGGTTGGAACGATCGACAGGTGCCTACCTAGATCGATCGTTCATACAACTAACCACACGAGGTACAACATCCTCAACTACACATTCACACGTTTGGTCCGGTGATGCCGATAGGGTTGGCTGAGACCCCTAGCAGGCTGTTCAAACAACTTGTTGCCATGGTTGGGGCACCATCGACTATGTAACACCCCGAACCCGTCTCTGTCATTGGATTAGGGTTACAGAGTATTACGACACATATTGAAACATTTAACAT
The DNA here is from genome assembly GCA_025506655.1 of Gossypium rotundifolium. Lineage (NCBI taxonomy): Eukaryota > Viridiplantae > Streptophyta > Magnoliopsida > Malvales > Malvaceae > Gossypium > Gossypium rotundifolium. Next base: position 151,935,592 of record CP106728.1, read on the forward strand.
CATTAAACCATTCAAATATTAATTTAAATATTAATAATTAAAACTAAATATTATTCATAGCATAAATATATTTACAAGCCTAAAATCGAGTTTAAGGAGCCCTAAAAATAGTTTTGAAACAACCAGGGATTAATTTGAATCAAAATAGAAAAACATGAAAATTTTGAAAATTTTTGGAAATTGGGGTCATACAGTTGTGTGAAAGAAGCCAGCTCGTGTGGCCTCAAACATGCCCGTGTGGCTACTCCACATGCCCGTGTGCTCAGACCGTGTAACTAACTGTGACCGTGTGAAAAATCCTACACCTAAAATTAATAAGGCACATGATCATGATGCTGGGCTGATAGCTCGTGTCCCAAGCTATGTGTACTGTAAAAAGCTTCCAAAACAAGGCAAACTTTCATCTAACACTTAGGTACCAAGCCAAATCAAAATCAACCATTTTCATACTTTAAAGACACATTCAATCAAGCCTAAAACATGTCAAAACATTCAACCTAAGTGCCTAACCAATGTGTCCTCATTGGCACCACAATTCAATTATCAATCTCAATTCGCATATCACACCAAACTAATTTGCATTCAAGTTCATAAGTTCATACATAAAACTCATGCCAAACTTACCACTTTTTCTTATTCATTCATACCATGATTCAAACACTTCCAAGAGGCTTAAACCAAGTGGCTAAAATAAATTTACAAGAACATATACATACCAAAGCCAAAGCTACATACACAAGCAAGTTCAAACAACTTTTCACCAAGCTAAGAGTGTAACATATGAAATAAGTACCCAAACATATACAAACACACCTATTACATGCCATATAACCCAAAAGTAAACAAATCAAAAACTACCGAAAGATACCTGGATAATGTGATCTTCAAGTTGATCCGATTGTCCGATTCTATAAAATGATATCTACAAGAAAACAGAAAAACGACTTGAGTAAGCTTTTACGAGCTTAGCAAGTTCACAGGTTGAAATATTAAAACTTACCGCATAACCACAATTTAATAATTAACAAAATCATTAACTGATATTAACCTTGTCAACCATAATAATTCAACAGGTGAGTTTCGTAATTACGAGTCATTTTAATCATCATATTTATACAGTTTCAACCATTATCAAATCACAATATATTATCTGAAACCATGAATACATATATAATTCACCATTGAAGGATCATAACTGAAAATCAAATACATATTAATATCATGACATTTAACCATTAAAATTTTCAGCCCGTTGAACGATATAAACAAATTCGGATATGCGATTAACCACCTAGAGCACACTAGAACGCTCAAACGAGCCAAACCAATTAAGAGCACACCTGGCACCAAGTGCCTAGCCCGAAGGCTAACATCCCTCCAGAATACACATAGGCGCTAAGTGCCAAGCCCATAGGCTTTACATCCACCCTAAGTAACATGCCAGAATCATTATAAATATAACACGATAGTCCGCAATAAATGTTGGACTTTGGTATATTCAATGGATAGCACAAATCAATAATCACCATCTCTTCACAAGCCAAACTCGTACCACGAACAATATAACCTATTAGCATGTCAATTGTATAATATCTTAAATTCATTTAGGCTCAATAAAGGTAATCGTATAACATATTACAATTTAATTCATTTTCTCACCTTGAATCATCTTTATGATTATTTCATTATATATATAATTATTAAAAAACCATAATTCACAAGTCAATAAAATATTGAAAATTATACTAAATTAAACAGTATGAACTTATCAGGCTAAACAACAGAGATAGTAAAATTCAGTGACTATTCAACAACTTTTATTTTCCACGATTTTCTATAGGTTCTGGATCTATATGATATTTTATTTCAATTATCAGCCCCAATTATTTTAAAACAATATAATTTAAAGCATATAACTTCTTAGATGAATTTTTTACACAATTGCCCTCATTTTAACATTTATTTAATTTAGTCTCTAATATAATCAAATCAGTCTTATTTTCACAATTAACTCAAAAACCCAAATTGTTGAATTTTTAACCATCTCTGCACAGCCCTCAAATTCTAAAATTTCTCAAGAAGACCCTATCAAAATTTACTTACTTTCAGTTTATTCCTTATACTTAAAAACCATACAAAATCTGTAATAGCCCAAATTTTAGTTATATTAAAAATAATGGTTCGAGACCACCAAATCTGAGAAATGGACTTGTAGATTATATTTATTTAATATTTACGAGTCAAATGTAGCTTTTAAAATGTTTTAAAATAGTAAATTGTGTTTTATAAAGATTTATTTGGTCAAGAAATCGAGAAAAGAAGTATCGAGATCTCGGTGTTATAAACCGAGTCATAAATATTTTATGAATATTTAAGGAATGTCAATAAGGTAGTATTAAAATTTCGTTAGAAAATTTTGACGTTTGGGTGGTTAATTAAATAAAAAGGACTAAAATGAAAAGTGTATAAAAGTTGCTAAAAGGATTAAATAGTCTGATTGTCAAATGAGGAAGGACCAAAAGTGAAAATAAGCCCAAAGGAGATATTTTGGGCGGCAATAGCTGAGAAAAATCAGGAAATGGATGAAATAAGGGTAAATTTGGAAAATTGCCAAAATTAGTTAAATAAGTATGGGACCAAATTGGAATTATCTAGATTTCTCTTCATTTCTCTTCATTTTCTTCAGCTGAAAAACAGCCATGGGAGAAAGTTTCAAGCTGGTTTTCATACTCAAGCTTCATGTAAGTTTAATTCTTACTTTCTCCTTGAAATTTCTATGTTTTGGACTTTTACAATTGGATCCAACTTATTATGTCATTAGTTTTGATTCTATAGCTAATTTTTAAAGTTTATGTGGATTAGTGCTGGAAGAATATGATGAATAAATATTGAATTGAAGCTTTAATTTTGTTATATGATGATTTTATGAAGTAAAATTGATGGAAATTGATTTTAGGATCTAATTGTGAAAGAGTTGAAATTAAGGCCTAGAGTTAAAATTCTGATTTTCAAAGGTTATGAAGTAGTTTAAAATGATAGAGAAAAGTATTAAATGAGAAAATTAGCTAAATTGAGGGGTTAATTGAGCAAGGATTGAATTGTATGAAATGTGGAATTTGGGACAAAATAGAAATCAACATGTTATACTAAAGCAGTTTTGGACAGCAGCAGTTGTCTAACTTTGAAAAATCACCAAAATTGTATAAATCGAATTATAAGCTGAGTAAGATATAGAATTAAAGCTTGTTGAGTCTATTTTCATATAAAAGAAACAAAGAAGGTAAATGAAGTCTACATATTGAGATATTTAAATTTTGTAAGACTGGTTTAGAACAACTTCGTGATCCCCTGTTCTCACTTTAGAAATTCACTAAAATTGTAAAAAATAATTATGAGTTATAATTTATATGTTTGTATTCCTTAGTGAGTCTATTTTCATTAGAAATAATCAGAAACACTATATGAAAACCGTACTATGAGATAATTGATTTTTAGTGAAGAGAGGTCAGAGCAGTAGGACTGTGTAACAGGGGAGAACTTAACTAATAAACTGTACTAATTGGCCACACCAAAAATTCTGGAAAAATTATGGTAAGAAGATATGTGAGTCTAGTTTCAAATAAAATTAACGGTTTGAAATTTAGAGCTCTGTAGCTCGAGATAAAAATATTTTAGTGAATATAACACAGATGGACAGCTTGAACATTCACATGAGTAAATAGTGAAAATTATAGAAAATGTTACTTACAAGTGTGTTGTTTATACTAAGGATGTGGATGGAGAGGAGGAGGAGGAAAATAATATATGAATGACTTGTGTATAAATTGATTACATGTTCGATTATAATTGATATAATGTTTTATTTGGAATATTTATTATGAAACTAAGATTATCGTTATGGTATCAAAATCGAATTGTAAGTTCATGTAACTTGAATTATCTTCTTAAATGCTTGAAATGTATGTTATTGATGTGAATATAATTTGAATGTTTATTGTATGAAGATTGATGAAACATTGATATATTTGATAAATAGGGAAGAAATCCTGTTGAATGAAAGGAAAATTCGATGGATCTCTAAAAGGAATTGACGGTAAAAGGATCTAGCCCTGACGGGTGATCCTATCCCGATATAGCCCTCCCAAGAATATGTGTGAAAAGGATCTAGCCGGACGGGTGATCCTGATATAGCCCTCCAAGAATATGTGGAAAATGGATTTAGCCCGACGGTAATCCGAATTAGGGTCTGAATTTAGCTCGACTGGTAATTGGATCCAAGCTCATTAGAGTAATTGTCGCTTGCAGGATTTAGCCTCGGACCGTAATCCCGACAATACTCTATGAGTTTATATTACTGTGATTTAGCTCGACCGGTAATCCCGCTGTAAGGATGAGGTTCATGGAGTGTGCTCTCTTATGGAAATTTAGCCCACATGAATCCAATTGAAGGATGAGGTTCATGGAGTGTGCTCTCTGAAATGGAAATGTGCCCACATGAACACGAATTGATAAATATGGATTTGTACACTAAAGTGTACCTCATGAAAATCCATCGAAAATTCCAAGAAATTCAACGGAATAAATATGGGAAAATATTAAGGAATGGAAATCATGATATATATTATGTGATATAAGGAAATACGAGTTGATGAGACATGAACGTAGAACTTGGTTGACAAATGAGTTAATGAGAAGAGTTCTAATATAAAATAATCTTAATTCTAAATGAAATATTATGAAAACGTATTTGAAATACATTGGTATGTCTTGTATATGTTATTTGAGTTCATAATATGTAAAGTAATGTATGTAGAAATATGAGATGATGATACCTGTACATGGAATTTATTGGTGGATACGTACATCCAAATTTATATGATAGATTGTAGTGAATATTGAAATTGGGCTCAATAAGTGAGTTGCCAATTTAAATTGTAATTGGCAGGAAGAGTTAGTGAATTGCATGATTATGAGTTGTTATATGTATTTGTCAAAATACGAGAAAATGATGGTAAATGATACATGGAAATATGAGACTGTAATATGTAAAAACATGGAATGTGTTTGATAAATGTGTTCATTCATAATTATAGAATTTTTGCATCTCAAGTGCACTATATGTATAAAGATGATGTTTCAAATGATTGGATAAGTAAAACTCAAATATGAAGTAGTTTGAAACCAAGACAAATTGTTATAAAATGTATATGAAAAATAGAGGTGTGATTGTTATATGCTATATGAATACATAGGATGAAAAGTACAAGTACAAGAGAAATTTAATGAGAATTGAGCCTATATACGTTTCTTGTTATTTATATGAAGTGTATGACTAACAAATCGTATTAAGTATAAGGCTCGATTGAATATCTTAAATTGGTTTTGTATGTATTAAATGTGGGTGAAGAATAAGGATCAAATGAGTGAGAAATATGGCTTGAAAAATAGCATAATTTATGAAAATTAACTTTACCACACGACCAAGCAACACAGGCGTGTACTAAGGCCGTGTGACTCAAGTTTCTCCACAGATGCAAGTTAGAGAGTTATCCCCTATAGGCACGGCTATATGAGCCACACGGCGTGGGACCCTTGTAAATGAGATAAATTTAAGGATTTTAAAAAAAAAAAATTATACAATTCTAATTTAGTCCCACCCAATCCCAATGCATGATTTGGACTTCAAGGGTTCGTTAAAGGAACTTTTATAATCAATTTTGATATTTGAGTGATAAATAGTTTAAATAATCTGTAAGTGTTTCAGACTTTTGGTAATGCCTCATACTCATTCCGTCGAACACGAGTAAGGGTGTTACATTTAGTGGTATCGAGCTATGGTTTAGTCGATTCTCTGACTAACATAGCGTGTGCAATGATCTTGCTATACATGCCATATGTGAACTGTGATAGTGTGATATCTCCCTATTTAACGAAATTATTTTGTTAAGACGAAATGACTTCCAATCAAACTATTGTCGATAATGCTAAAAATGATATTGAGATGATTGAAATGTGCTTACGATGTATTGAAATGTGGAATGGTATTAATAGAAGTTCATGATAAGCATGTGTTAATGTGCTTAATGAGATAACCATATGTTGGGAAATGTGGAAAAGTGAAACGAAACGGAAGTCTTTATTGTGATAAGCTCGTTCATGTATGTTAGTATTCATATGATGTTATGTGTCTAACATGCTTGATTAAGTGAGTGTTATGAGTAAATTTACTCAAAATTCATGGAATGTATGTTTAAGTACGCTTGTTTGAATAAGATAATCGAAAAGTTCGTGTAACATGACTAAGTATGAAAATTGCTTAGAGTGAATTATGTGATTATGATGATGTCACATTGATGATGAATGCTAAGTCATATATGTGTATTTATGAGAGTCAAGTTAGAGGCTTTATGACCTCACCCCTTACTAATATTGCTTTATGATGAAAGTTTGAGAATTATGTTGAATAAGTTCATAAGTGAGAAATTAAAGAGTCCAGGGTAGAAAAAAAAAAGAGAGAGAGTTGAGTATAGTGCGACAAATGAACTCATTTTTAAAAAGAAATATCGATTATTTTAAAGATTACATGATTATACAATGTCACGGATAAAGAAGAAGCTAGTCTCGACTATTCGACTCAATTGAGTGTGAAGTTTAAAGTATGAGTTGTTGATATTCTTCTCGAATTGGTTTTCGTTGGTAAATGGAATGATGCGGGAACATGATGATAGAATTAGTTAGAGAAATAATAATTGAGTAATAAAGATGTCGTGTGTGATAGTTATAGTTGAGATGAATATGATGATTTTCCGGGTATTCTATATATATTCTTTTATCCTTAGAGATATGTGTGTGATTGTTCACTCGATGGAGTTCTTATGTTATGAGAATGCTAACTAGCTATGATGTTAGACGAAAGCCCTATTGGTCGGGTCGATTTATGATCGGTATTTCTTTATCTATTCGAATTCTATTTTATTATGTTGGAATAAAGTCGATAGTAAAATTTATGTTGGACTATTCTTCCGCTCTTATTGGATATTATTCGTTATATATATATATAAATATTTGGAAATATATTATCTCTGTTATGATGGAAGTCCAAAGTTGGTAAGCGTGTTTTTCTTCCGCCTTCTCCGAGGAATCATCGATATCTTTATTAATTTTTTTATGAGTTATGTTCTCGGATTTCGGTATGGTATTGTATCTTGAATTTCCTTATCTTGGTTTTCCTATCATTCATACTTCGTAAATTATTAATCATGGCTTATCATTAAAGTGTGTTGTTCAAATTGTGATAACTATGTTCATATGATTATGCTTTTGGTTTGATCATAGAAACGCGGTGATTTTGGTATCTGGATTTCTCTAAATTTTGTGTAAGGAATTGACATCGAAAAGGTATAAGTAGTGAAAATATTTGAACCTTTCTGATTAAAGAATTTTCGAGGACGAAAATTCTTAAAGAGGGAGAGTTGTAATAGCCCAAATTTTAGTTATATTAAAAATAATGGTTCGAGACCACCAAATCTGAGAAATGGACTTGTAGATTATATTTATTTAATATTTACGAGTCAAATGTAGCTTTTAAAATGTTTTAAAATAGTAAATTGTGTTTTATAAAGATTTATTTGGTCAAGAAATCGAGAAAAGAAGTATCGAGATCTCGGTGTTATAAACCGAGTCATAAATATTTTTATGAATATTTAAGGAATGTCAATAAGGTAGTATTAAAATTTCGTTAGAAAATTTTGACGCTTGGGTGGTTAATTAAATAAAAGGACTAAAATGAAAAGTGTATAAAAGTTGCTAAAAGGATTAAATAGTCTGATTGTCAAATGAGGAAGGACCAAAAGTGAAAATAAGCCCAAAGGAGATATTTTGGGCGGCAATAGCTGAGAAAAATCAGGAAATGGATGAAATAAGGGTAAATTTGGAAAATTGCCAAAATTAGTTAAATAAGTATGGGACCAAATTGGAATTATCTAGATTTCTCTTCATTTCTCTTCATTTTCTTCAGCTGAAAAACAGCCATGGGAGAAAGTTTCAAGCTGGTTTTCATACTCAAGCTTCATGTAAGTTTAATTCTTACTTTCTCCTTGAAATTTCTATGTTTTGGACTTTTACAATTGGATCCAACTTATTATGTCATTAGTTTTTGATTCTATAGCTAATTTTTAAAGTTTATGTGGATTAGTGCTGGAAGAATATGATGAATAAATATTGAATTGAAGCTTTAATTTTGTTATATGATGATTTTATGAAGTAAAATTGATGGAAATTGATTTTAGGATCTAATTGTGAAAGAGTTGAAATTAAGGCCTAGAGTTAAAATTCTGATTTTCAAAGGTTATGAAGTAGTTTAAAATGATAGAGAAAAGTATTAAATGAGAAAATTAGCTAAATTGAGGGGTTAATTGAGCAAGGATTGAATTGTATGAAATGTGGAATTTGGGACAAAATAGAAATCAACATGTTATACTAAAGCAGTTTTGGACAGCAGCAGTTGTCTAACTTTGAAAAATCACCAAAATTGTATAAATCGAATTATAAGCTGAGTAAGATATAGAATTAAAGCTTGTTGAGTCTATTTTCATATAAAAGAAACAAAGAAGGTAAATGAAGTCTACATATTGAGATATTTAAATTTTGTAAGACTGGTTTAGAACAACTTCGTGATCCCCTGTTCTCACTTTAGAAATTCACTAAAATTGTAAAAAATAATTATGAGTTATAATTTATATGTTTGTATTCCTTAGTGAGTCTATTTTCATTAGAAATAATCAGAAACACTATATGAAAACCGTACTATGAGATAATTGATTTTTAGTGAAGAGAGGTCAGAGCAGTAGGACTGTGTAACAGGGAGAACTTAACTAATAAACTGTACTAATTGGCCACACCAAAAATTCTGGAAAAATTATGGTAAGAAGATATGTGAGTCTAGTTTCAAATAAAATTAACGGTTTGAAATTTAGAGCTCTGTAGCTCGAGATAAAAATATTTTAGTGAATATAACACAGATGGACAGCTTGAACATTCACATGAGTAAATAGTGAAAATTATAGAAAATGTTACTTACAAGTGTGTTGTTTATACTAAGGATGTGGATGGAGAGGAGGAGGAGGAAAATAATATATGAATGACTTGTGTATAAATTGATTACATGTTCGATTATAATTGATATAATGTTTTATTTGGAATATTTATTATGAAACTAAGATTATCGTTATGGTATCAAAATCAATTGTAAGTTCATGTAACTTGAATTATCTTCTTAAATGCTTGAAATGTATGTTATTGATGTGAATATAATTTGAATGTTTATTGTATGAAGATTGATGAAACATTGATATATTTGATAAATAGGGGAAGAAATCCGGTTGAATGAAAGGAAAATTGATGGATCTCTCGAAAAGGAATTGACGGTAAAAGGATCTAGCCTTGACGGGTGATCCTATCCCATATAGCCCTCCGAAGAATATGTGTGAAAAGGATCTAGCCGGACGGGTGATCCTGATATAGCCCTCCCAAGAATATGTGGAAAATGGATTTAGCCCGGACGGTAATCCAATTAGGGTCTCAATTTAGCTCGGACTGTAATTCAGATCCAAGCTCATTAGAGTAATTGTCGCAGGATTTAGCCTGACCGGTAATCCCGACAATACTCTATGAGTTTATATTACAGGATTTAGCTCGACCGGTAATCCCACTGTAAGGATGAGGTTCATGGAGTGTGCTCTCTTCTGGGATTTAGCCTGGACCGTAATCCCACCGTAAGGATGAGGTTCATGGAGTGTGCTCTCTAAATGGAAATGTGCCCACATGAATACGAATTGACGGATTCGGATTTGTACACTAAAGTGTACCTCTGAAAATCCATCGAAAATTCCAAGAAATTCAACGGATAAATATGGGAAAATATTAATGGAAATGGAAATCATGATATATATTATGTGATATAAGGAAATACGAGTTGATGAGACATGAACGAGAGAACTTGGTTGACAAATGAGTTAATGAGAAGAGTTCTAATATAAAATAATCTTAATTCTAAATGAAATATTATGAAAACGTATTTGAAATACATTGGTATGTCTTGTATATGTTATTTGAGTTCATAATATGTAAAGTAATGTATGTAGAAATATGAGATGATGATACTGTACATGGAATTTATTGGTGGATACGTACATCCAAATTTATATGATAGATTGTAGTGAATATTGAAATTGGGCTCAATAAGTGAGTTGCCAATTTAAATTGTAATTAAGGTGAAGAGTTAGTGAATTGCATGATTATGAGTTGTTATATGTATTTGTCAAAAATACGAGAAAATGATGGTAAATGATACATGGAAATATGAGACTATAATATGTAAAAACATGGAATGTGTTTGATAAATGTGTTCATTCATAATTATAGAATTTTGCATCTCAAGTGCACTATATGTATAAAGATGATGTTTCAAATGATTGGATAAGTAAAACTCAAATATGAAGTAGTTTGAAACCAAGACAAATTGTTATAAAATGTATATGAAAAATAGAGGTGTGATTGTTATATGCTATATGAATACATAGGATGAAAAGTACAAGTACAAGAGAAATTTAATGAGAATTGAGCCTATATATGTTTCTTATTATTTATATGAAGTGTATGACTAACAAATCGATTAAGTATAAGGCTCGATTGAATATCTTAAATTGGTTTTTGTATGTATTAAATGTGGGTGAAGAATAAGGATCAAATGAGTGAGAAATATGGCTTGAAAAATAGCATAATTTATGAAAATTAACTTTACCACACGACCAAGCAACACGGGCGTGTACTAAGGCCGTGTGACTCAAGTTTCTCCACAGATGCAAGTTAGAGAGTTATCGCCTATAGGCACGGCTATGTGAGCCACAGGCGTGGGACCCTTGTAAATGAGATAAATTTAAGGATTTTAAAAAAAAATTTATACAATTCTAATTTAGTCCCACCCAATCCCAATGCATGATTTGGACTTCAAGGGTTCAAGAAAAGGAACTTTTATAATCAATTTTGATATTTGAGTGATAAATAGTTTAAATAATCTGTAAGTGTTTCGTACTTCTTCAGTAATATCTCATACTCATCCCTGCCGTCGAACACGAGTAAGGGTGTTACATTTAGTGGTATCGAGCTATGGTTTAGTCGATTCTCTGACTAACATAGCGTAGCAACAATCTTGCTATACATGCCATATGTGAACTGTGATAGTGTGATATCTCCGGCTCTATTTAAATTATTTTGTTAAGACGAAATGACTTCAATCAAACTATTGTTGATAATGCTAAAAATGATATTGAGATGATTGAAATGTGCTTACGATGTATTGAAATGTGGAATGGTATTAATAGAAGTTCATGATAAGCATGTGTTAATGTGCTTAATGAGATAACCATATGTTGGGAAATGTGGAAAAGTGAAATGAAACGGAAGTCTTTATTGTGATAAGCTCGTTCATGTATGTTAGTATTCATATGATGTTATGTGTCTAACATGCTTGATTAAGTGAGTGTTATGAGTAAATTTACTCAAAATTCATGGAATGTATGTTTAAGTACGCTTGTTTGAATAAGATAATCGAAAAGTTCGTGTAACATGACTAAGTATGAAAATTGCTTAGAGTGAATTATGTGATTATGATGATGTCACATTGATGATGAATGCTAAGTCATATATGTGTATTTATGAGAGTCAAGTTAGAGACTTTATGACCTCACCCCTTACTAATATTGCTTTATGATGAAAGTTTGCGAGAATTATGTTGAATAAGTTCATAAGTGAGAAATTAAAGAGTCCAGGTGGAAAAAAAAAAAGAGAGAGAGTTGAGTATAGTGCGACAAATGAACTCATTTTTAAAAAGAAATATCAGATTATTTTAAAGATTACACAGATTATACAATGTCACGGATAAAGAAGAAGCTAGTCTCGACTATTCGACTCAATTGAGTGTGAAGTTTAAAGTATGAGTTGCTGATATTCTTCTCGAATTGGTTTTCGTTGGTAAATGGAATGATGCGGGGAACATGATGATAGAATTAGTTAGAGAAATAATAATTGAGTAATAAAGATGTCTGTGTGTGATAGTTATAGTTGAGATGAATATGATGATTTTTCTGGGTATTCTATATATATTCTTTTATCCTTAGAGATATGTGTGTGATTGTTCAGCTCTGATGGAGTTCTTATGTTATGAGAATACTAACTAACTATGATGTTAGACGAAAGCCCTATTGGTCGGGTCGATTTATGATCGGTATTTCTTTATCTATTCGAAATTCTATTTTATTATGTTGGAATAAAGTCGATAGTAAAAATTTATGTTGGACTATTCTTCCGTTCTTATTGGATATTATTCTGTTATATATATATATAAATATTTGGAAATATATTATCTCTGTTATGATGGAAGTCCAAAGTTGGTAGCGTGTTTTTCTTCCGCCTTCTCCGAGGAATCATCAAGATCTTTATTATTATTTTTTTATGAGTTATGTTCTCGGATTTACGTATGGTATTGTATCTTGAATTTCCTTATCTTGGTTTTCCTATCATTCATACTTCGTAAATTATTAATCATGGCTTATCATTAAAGTGTGTTGTTCAATTTGTAATAACTATGTCTCATTATGATTATGCTTTTGGTTTGATCATAGAAACGCGGTGATTTTGGTATCTGGATTTCTAAATTTTGTGTAAGGAATTGACATCGAAAAGGTATAAGTAGTGAAAAATATTTGAACCTTTCTGACTAAAAGGAATTTTCGAGGACGAAAATTCTTAAAGAGGGGAGAGTTGTAATAGCCCAAATTTTAGTTATATTAAAATAATGGTTCGAGACCACCAAATCTGAGAAATGGACTTGTAGATTATATTTATTTAATATTTACGAGTCAAATGTAGCTTTTAAAATGTTTTTAAAATAGTAAATTGTGTTTTATAAAGATTTATTTGGTCAAGAAATCGAGAAAAAGAAGTATCGAGATCTCGGTGTTATAAACCGAGTCATAAATATTTTTATGAATATTTAAGGAATGTCAATAAGGTAGTATTAAAATTTCGTTAGAAAATTTTGACGCTTGGGTGGTTAATTAAATAAAAGGACTAAAATGAAAAGTGTATAAAAGTTGCTAAAAGGATTAAATAGTCTGATTGTCAAATGAGGAAGGACCAAAAGTGAAAATAAGCCCAAAGGAGATATTTTGGGCGGCAATAGCTGAGAAAAATCAGGAAATGGATGAAATAAGGGTAAATTTGGAAAATTGCCAAAATTAGTTAAATAAGTATGGGACCAAATTGAATTATCTAGATTTCTCTTCATTTCTCTTCATTTTCTTCAGCTGAAAAACAGCCATGGAGAAAGTTTCAAGCTGGTTTTCATACTCAAGCTTCATGTAAGTTTAATTCTTACTTTCTCCTTGAAATTTCTATGTTTTTGGACTTTTACAATTGGATCCAACTTATTATGTCATTAGTTTTTGATTCTATAGCTAATTTTTAAAGTTTATGTGGATTAGTGCTGGAAGAATATGATGAATAAATATTGAATTGAAGCTTTAATTTTGTTATATGATGATTTTATGAAGTAAAATTGATGGAAATTGATTTTAGGATCTAATTGTGAAAGAGTTGAAATTAAGGCCTAGAGTTAAAATTCTGATTTTCAAAGGTTATGAAGTAGTTTTAAAATGATAGAGAAAAGTATTAAATGAGAAAATTAGCTAAATTGAGGGGTTAATTGAGCAAGGATTGAATTGTATGAAATGTGGAATTTGGGACAAAATAGAAATCAACATGTTATACTAAAGCAGTTTTGGACAGCAGCAGTTGTCTAACTTTGAAAAATCACCAAAAATTGTATAAATCGAATTATAAGCTGAGTAAGATATAGAATTAAAGCTTGTTGAGTCTATTTTCATATAAAAGAAACAAAGAAGGTAAATGAAGTCTACATATTGAGATATTTAAATTTTTGTAAGACTGGTTTAGAACAACTTCGTGATCCCCTGTTCTCACTTTAGAAATTCACTAAAAATTGTAAAAAAATAATTATGAGTTATAATTTATATGTTTGTATTCCTTAGTGAGTCTATTTTCATTAGAAATAATCAGAAACACTATATGAAAACCGTACTATGAGATAATTGATTTTTAGTGAAGAGAGGTCAGAGCAGTAGGACTGTGTAACAGGGGAGAACTTAACTAATAAACTGTACTAATTGGCCACACCAAAAATTCTGGAAAAATTATGGTAAGAAGATATGTGAGTCTAGTTTCAAATAAAATTAACGGTTTGAAATTTAGAGCTCTGTAGCTCGAGATAAAAATATTTTAGTGAATATAACACAGATGGACAGCTTGAACATTCACATGAGTAAATAGTGAAAATTATAGAAAATGTTACTTACAAGTGTGTTGTTTATACTAAGGATGTGGATGGAGAGGAGGAGGAGGAAAATAATATATGAATGACTTGTGTATAAATTGATTACATGTTCGATTATAATTGATATAATGTTTTATTTGGAATATTTATTATGAAACTAAGATTATCGTTATGGTATCAAAATCGAATTGTAAGTTCATGTAACTTGAATTATCTTCTTAAATGCTTGAAATGTATGTTATTGATGTGAATATAATTTGAATGTTTATTGTATGAAGATTGATGAAACATTGATATATTTGATAAATAGGGAAGAAATCCTGTTGAATGAAAGGAAAATTGATGGATCTCTCTAAAAGGAATTGATTGGTAAAAGGATCTAGCCCTTGACGGGTGATCCTATCCCGATATAGCCCTCCCGAAGAATATGTGTGAAAAGGATCTAGCCGGACGGGTGATCCTGATATAGCCCTCCCAAGAATATGTGGAAAATGGATTTAGCCCGGACGGTAATCCAATTAGGTCTCAATTTAGCTCGACTGTAATTGGATCCAAGCTCATTAGAGTAATTGTCGCTGCGAGATTTAGCCTGACCGGTAATCCCGACAATACTCTATGAGTTTATATTCTGTGATTTAGCTCGACTGGTAATCCCACTGTAAGGATGAGGTTCATGGAGTGTGCTCTCTTCTGAGGATTTAGCTCGACCGGTAATCCCACTGTAAGGATGAGGTTCAAGGAGTGTGCTCTCGAAATGGAAATGTGCCCACATGAACACGAATTGACGGATTCGATTTGTACACTAAAGTGTACCTCTGAAAATCCATCGAAAATTCCAAGAAATTCAACGGATAAATATGGGAAAATATTAAGGGAATGGAAATCATGATATATATTATGTGATATAAGGAAATACTAGTTGATGAGACATGAACGTAACTTGAAATGAGTTCTTGGTTGACAAATGAGTTAATGAGAAGAGTTCTAATATAAAATAATCTTAATTCTAAATGAAATATTATGAAAACGTATTTGAAATACATTGGTATGTCTTGTATATGTTATTTGAGTTCATAATATGTAAAGTAATGTATGTAGAAATATGAGATGATGATACCGTACATGGAATTTATTGGTGGATACGTACATCCAAATTTATATGATAGATTGTAGTGAATATTGAAATTGGGCTCAATAAGTGAGTTGCCAATTTAAATTGTAATTAGGTGAAGAGTTAGTGAATTGCATGATTATGAGTTGTTATATGTATTTGTCAAAATACGAGAAAATGATGGTAAATGATACATGGAAATATGAGACTATAATATATAAAAACATGGAATGTGTTTGATAAATGTGTTCATTCATAATTATAGAATTTTGCATCTCAAGTGCACTATATGTATAAAGATGATGTTTCAAATGATTGGATAAGTAAAACTCAAATATGAAGTAGTTTGAAACCAAGACAAATTGTTATAAAATGTATATGAAAAATAGAGGTGTGATTGTTATATGCTATATGAATACATAGGATGAAAAGTACAAGTACAAGAGAAATTTAATGAGAATTGAGCCTATATATTTCTTGTTATTTATATGAAGTGTATGACTAACAAATCGTATTAAGTATAAGGCTCATTGAATATCTTAAATTGGTTTTGTATGTATTAAATGTGGGTGAAGAATAAGGATCAAATGAGTGAGAAATATGGCTTGAAAAATAGCATAATTTATGAAAATTAACTTTACCACACGACCAAGCAACACGGCTAAATTGCCATAAGGATCCTTTCAATTATAATTTTGCACTCAATTAATCCTTTTAACTTTAAATCGATTAACTTTTATAACTTTTATGATTTAGTCTGTCGAAACCATTTTTAAAAGTTAGTAAAAACAGAGTCGACTTTTAAAAACGAAAGAGGGAGTCGCCACCAATCCCTTTTTACTTAGGTGTGATTGGATCACCTTGCAAAACGTTTTATTGTAAAACCTCTGATTTTTGGTCCGCGAAAAATAAGAAAACTGGTTCGGGAGTCTGTTACGTATAAGGAAGGGTTAGCACCCTCATAATGCCCAAAAATTGGTACCTAATCGATAGAATCATGTCCAAATGTTTGAAATTTTATAAACATTTAAAAATGACTAAAAAAACTGAACAATTTGATTTAAAACTTGAGATTTCTTTGCTCCGAAAGAATACAAACATCACATCCAGCACGTTAGGACACGATATTTTTAAACCTTCGTAACTAAAATCATCTCGTAATTTACAAAATTTATTAAAAGGGTATTTAATTATTTAGTCAAATGGAAAATCGAAACCAAGCACGTTAGGGCATTATTTCCCGAATTTCTAAATACTAAACATTGCCTTATTTTAAAATCTTTAGGTAAAATATAGTAATTTTGTAAAATGCATTTTATTTTAAAACGAGGATCTTATGAAAATATCATATTAGCACATTATAAAACATCAAAAGCAATTATAATATACTAACATTTAATATAGACAATAATAATACAAAATATGACATAATAATTCCTACACTAAAGCCATTGTAAATACATGATGAAGTATAAACAAATACAATAAACAATAAAATAAATATGAACGCATTTCATGCAAAGTTGAAAATTTTATACAATAGCCTATACCAAGTAATAAATAAATACAATATATATATGCATTAAGAAAATAAATAAAATACATTTTAAAATAAATAAATAATTTATATTCATAAAACTACATTTTTAAGAATGAATAATATGCTATCACTACAGTAAAACAGACTTTTAGCGGCATTTTTTTGGGCCTTTAATGGTAGCCAGCTAATAGTATTCTTGACATTTTAAAAGCGCCACAAAAAACGCTGCTAAAACAAATGCCGCAAAATTTAGCGGCGTTTATGAGAAAAAACGCCGCTAAAGGTCATGACTTTTAGCGGTGCTTTTCCAACAAACGCCGCTAAAGGTCATGACTTTTAGTGGCGCTTTTCCCACAAATGCCGTTAAAGGTCACGACTTTTAGCGGCGCTTTTCCCAAAAAATGCCGCTAAAGGTCACAACTTTTAGCGGCGCTTTTCCAAAAAACGCCGCTAAAGGCCATGCCTTTTAGCGGCGCTTTTCCCACAAACGCCGCTAAAGGTCATGTTTTTAGCGGCGCTTTCCCCAAAATCGCCGCTAAAGGTCATGTTTTTAGCGGCGCTTTTCCAAAAAACGCCGTTAAAAAGCATGAAAAATAAAAAAATTAAAATATTTTATTTATATTAAAATATTAAAATATTTAAAATCTATATTTTAAATCAACTTACTTTTTTTTAACAAGAAAAATACAACACATCATTAAGAAAAAACCAAAGGCCTAATATGATAGAAGCACAGAAACACGATCCATATGGTGTCCCTAATTTGGTTTCTAGTTGATACCACAACAATCTTTTATACCATTACAACAAATATCTATTCATTGGCCTAAGAATCACGCCTTTAACTTTCCGAGACAACTTTAACTCTCGAATATCCTCCTTCACACTACTAGACCAACACCTTGATGGTTGATAGTTTGAACTTTTGCCATCCGTTAGTCATCATTATATTCCCGGACACTTAATGCACACTAAATAATTTATATGATTGCCAAGAGTAGCATTCATTTTGATAAACTCATGACCAAATATTGTATTTTGAAAGATATAGCATCGGATAAAAGGTCGTTTTCCTTATACGAGAAAGTGTAATGGTTCGAACAAAGAATTGAAGAAACACAATTTTGTAGCTATATCAAGAATATGATAGAGTTTTACTTTTCCAATTATGATTTCCATTTCAGTCGATCCAAAGAAGTTCGATTTAACTACTTTGAAAAGTTGAAGAAATAATTAGCATAGATATGACAAATACATTACGATATTGGCTAAAAGGTAATGTCTCAAACACACAAAGATTGCATCTCTTGACCTTCCATGGACAGCAGAAGGCGAAACACCATTCTTCTCAATTCTCCTTGCAAGTTCTCTTCAGATCCTGGGATGATTTTAAAAGTCGGATCTTGCATGTTCTTGAAGTGTGTATGTTCCTCCTTAAAGTTGTTAAAATCAATTAGCAAAATAATAATGTGAAAGATCAAAGTTAAGAGCACACACGCCAAGGAAATTAAAGGATTTTTCCAATAATATGGGGCACCTACATCATGTATGAGATCGGTCTTTGTCAACAAAGCGACACCATGCCACCACTCACGAAAAATGACTTGGGACAACCCATATTGATATCTACGGCATCAACATCTTTGCACCAGAAAGATTGACTTTCACCATAAAAAAGGTCAAAAGAAATCCGACTTTGCTTATATTAATTATTTCCAACATCATAAAAATAGAATAATAATTTGCATAAAATAATCATATACTTGTTAGACAAGTAGTTGGAGCGAACAATGATCAAATTATCATAATCACTTAATTAAATTTTGGAAAAATAAAGACACCCTTAACATGAATCATGCATTTAATAAATCAATCATCTATTATCATGATAACCCGGAGTTATCGGGAGCATAACTAACATTGAAGAATAAAAACAAAAACAAATAAACCAGCCCTAGGCTCCATGGATAAAGGATTAGTTTATCTTAAAATCGATTCAGTTACAAATGCGGGTGGATTCTAAATTTAACCATTATCTGATATAATCTGCAAAAAACAATAATGGAAAAAGAAACAAATATGACTAAATCAACTCAATTTCAATCATACGAGAGAAACAAATGACAAAACATTAAAAGACGATGCTATCCTCTTTCCAATCCTCTGTCTCACTTTCATTGAAAAAATAAAGTCTTTTATGAATTGATATTCCAATTATTTCGAAAAGCTAAAAGCATTAACGGAATTATCCAGTAAGTTCAAAAAAGAATAAAAACAAGTGTAATGTACCATTAACTATGCGCTCACATTTGATAATCTTGTGTTCAATAATTTGTTCGGCGTATGTGTAATATCTGCACCGTAATCAACCGCTAGTAATCTAAATGGCAGCGTTCCCTGGATCAACCAAGAAAAAGAAGTCCAATTACATAATGAAATTTCAAAACGAAGAGATGAACTAATTAAGAAAGTGAGAATTTGGTAACGGGAATTCAATTTACTTACAACTCGAACCATGGGAGCGAGAACGAGCTTGTTTATATGCATCAGGATACAGATCCACCACCTTTTAGCACCATTCGCGAAACTATCATAAGTTTATAAGCTCATAGCCGCAAACATATAATAAAACCTATAAAGCTAAAATATTAGAGACTAACATTCTTTTCCTTTTCCAAAATTTCTCTTATGGGACAAGGTAGTGCTGCCTCTTTGCTTGTCTTTGAACAGTTTTACTAGCAAACCTTCTTTCAAGTAGGCTTGACATATATAAAAGAAGTGAACCTTTTACCTGATATGCCTTTGCCTAATCAAGACGCGGGCATGGTGAATAGATTGGCCATACCAGTCTTGAACACAAGTGTTTGCAAGCGGCATTCAAGGAAGTTCTCGACAGTCAAAGCCAAGACATAATCAAGCTTGTTCGCTCTCATCCAAAAGTCCATACATGTTCATCCCTCGAAGAAGAGCTTCACCTTCAAAAATACGACGAGGTTCTTCTCATCAAGGGTGAGAAGGTCCCTAGCAAAGATTACTGGATCTGACTCAAAGCATCTTGGACCCTCCACAACTCCTTCTTACATCGGAGCCCATACTCTCCTACAAGCCTCAACTCAACATCTAATCGTTCTTTCTCATATGGACGACTTGGCTTCTTAGGTCTTCCCATCTACAACCACACATAAATTTCACCAAAAACGAGATTCCACTAACATCGGTGAGCTCAAGCAATTAAACAACAATAATATTGTCTTTGTTTACCAAATAATGTTCAAATTTGAATAAATCAACAGTAACAAATAGATCACAATGGAAAATTCAAACTACAAATACAAAAATATTCAAATTAAATATAATTTCTAAGATCCTAAACTAAATTAAATTTAAAAAATCATAAAATGTATTATAGGAGATGCATAGAGATGTCCGATTACCCATTTGTGAGAACCCAAAAAATAGCTAAAATCAGAAGAACAAAAACCATCATAGTAAAATACAATACAAACTTAGATGAATATACAAATTAGGCAAAACAAAACACTAGAATACAAAATGGGTTAACTTACAGTTGCGATAGAAACTGACGGGAACCATGACGTCGTTAAAGTTGTTGCAGATTAAAGTTGGAGGAAAGGGAAGATGCTTAAAATACGGAAGAGAAATGAACTGGAGAGTTGAAATATGTAAATTTTAGAACAGATGGACGAAGAAATTTGGGGATTTTGGTTTGGGGGTTTTGGGAGGGAAATTTTGGGGACTTAAAGAAATTTAGGTTTTGGGGAAAAAATTTCGGGGAAACAATAAGAGGGATAGTAAACTTAGAAATTTTGTGGCGTTTTATTAAAAAACGCCAGTATAGTTTATTTTTTGCGGCGTTTTTATTATAAACACCACTATAGTTCTATTTTTTGCGGCATTTTTATTAAATAAAAACGCCACTATTACATAATTTTAATTTTTTCCTATTTTTAACCTATATTTTCCTATATTTTTTCTTCTAAAATTTGTGTGTTGAGTGTCAAAACCATTTTTTTGTTTAAAAAACGGGCCGACTTTAAAAAGAAAAACAGATTCGCCACCAATCATTTTTGAAGTGTGATTGGGTCACTTTAGAAAACATTTTGGTCTCAAATTTTAAGAAAAGCGGGCTCGGAGTCGATTCATACGAGGAAGGATTAGCACCTCATAGCGCCCAAAATTGGTACCGTGTTGATTGATTAATGTCCTTAATATCGAAAATTAGAAAATATTTTAAAATATGAATCTTTAAAATGTTTGGATAACTCGCATTGGATATCGAAACTCTCTTGTTCGAAAAGATGAAATACCACATCCAAGACGATAGGACACGATGTTTCAAACCTCAATACCAAGATCGTTCCATGATTTCCAAAATCCATGCATCCGATTTAAAAAGGGTATTCCACTATTTGGTCAAACTAAAAGTCGAAATCCAGCACGATTGGCACGATCCATCAAATTTCCAAACATGAAATATTGCCTTATTTAAGAAAACATGATAAAGAATCTTTGAAGGATATTTAATTGTTTGGACGAATAGAAAATCGAGACCCAGCACGATTGGGCACGAATCTCGAACTTCCAAACACGAAACATTGCCTTATTTTCAAAAACATGATCAAAATCTTTAAAGAATATTTAGTGATCCAGACGAGCGGAAAATCGAAGCCCAAAGACGATTGGGCACGATTTCTCGAACTTCAAACACGAAATATTACCTTTGTGAAACCCTTTTCATGAATTTTGAAAAAAGCAAAAATAAAAATATCAATAAGAAAATAATAGTAATAATATTAGAATCAATAGTGGTAATAATAAAAATAATGGTAGTAGTAAAAATAAATGTAATTATAATAAGTATAATTGTAGTAATAATATATATGTAATAATAGTGATAAAAATAATAGTAATGAAAAATAGGAATAATAAATAGTAATATAAAAATGATTTTTATAATAATAATACATGTAAAATAGTGGCAACAATAAAATGATGTTAATAATGCTAACGAACCTAGTAATAGTAATAAAGTAAAAGGAAAAAAATATTAAAAACAATAATGGTAATGGCCACATTAAAACAAGAAGTACAATAATATATATTTAAAGATAATTGATTTGAAAGTAAAGCAGAATAGGGACTAAATTGAATTTAAAAACAAGCATCTGGGGCAAAATTAGAAATAAAATTAAAAAGATGGACCAATTAGAACTTGCGAGTAACAAGGAGGGGCTAAAGGAAAAATATCCCCACCCTCCAAAACGAAGTTCTGTTGCATGTACATGATACAACTATGAAAACTAAAAAGCTTTTTTTTTTCGACGATCTCAAAATGGGTACGTTTCTACCTCTTTTTCCGTATTTTCGCGTTCGTTCTTAAAAACAAGTGTAAAAAATGAATAAAAAGAACAAAAAAAACACCTTGAATATTTTGAATCTGTCTCAAAATTCTTTTCTTTTTGCGTACTTGATTTCTCGTGTATCTGTAACTATCCGAAAAATAGAAGAGAAAAAAAAAACCTCATTTACAATGGTTTTGAATGGCTTTTATAGCCAAATTCTACAACTTATGCATGCAAGTGGGGTGATAGATTTAGTGGGATGGTGGAGTTAGTGGAGTGGTGGAGTTAGTGGTCGGTTTAGTGGGGTGGTGGAGTTAGTGGTCGGTTTAGTGGTCTAGTTGGGTTAGGGTTACTTGGGCTTGGTTAATTGGGTTTGGTTTTTTTTTTTTTGGTTTGTTGTTTGGGCTTTGGTTGGGGTAAAATTGGGTCATACAGCTGCCCCTCTTTGCTCGTTGTCGTGTAACGAGAATGGAGCAAAGATTCTAAAGGAGCCAATTTTGCCTCGTTTTGCTGAGTCTTGATTTCTTGGCCTTTTTTTTCTTCAGGTAGCCTTGCTTTGACCCATTACATCTTCAGGGACATAAGAATTTTCATTTCAATCTACTCCAGTATTGCTTAGGGAGATAAGATTTGTTGTTTTCGATCTGCTCCACTCCTGCTCAGTGGAGATAAGATCTGTAATTTTCAGCCTGTTACCCTACTACTTAGGGAATTAAGGCTCATCGTCTTCGATCTGTTCCACTCACCTTTCGGTGGGATAAGATCCGCTTCTTTAGCTGTTACCCTCTTGCTAGGGAATTAAGACTCATCGTCTTCGATCTGTTCCACTCTGCTTCGGTGAGATAAGATCTGCATTTCTTTAGCCTATTACCCTACTGCTTAGGGAATTAAGGCTCATCGTCTTCGATCTGTTCCACTCCTGCTCAGTGGGATAAGATCTGCTTCTTAAGCCTGTTACCCTACTGCTTAGGGAATTAAGGCTCATCGTCTTCGATCTGTCACCCTACTGCTTAGGGAATTAGGATCTGTAATTTTTGGCATGTTACCCTACTTCTTAGGGGGTTAGGCTAGTGGTTTGAATCTGCTCCATTGTCGATACATGAAGATAAGATCCGTCATCTTCGATCCGCTCCACTCCTGCTCGGTGGAGATAGGTTCTGCTGTCTTTAGCCTGCTCCACTCCTGCTCAGTGAAGATAAGGCTAGGATCTTTAGTCTGCTCCATTGTCGATACATGGAGATAAGACTTGTAATTTTCGATCTGCTTCTTTTCATCCTGATCCACTCCTGCTCAGTGAAGATAAGGCTGGGATCTTCAGTCTGCTCCATTGCCGATACATGGAGATAAGACTTGTAATTTTTGATTTGCTTCACTCCTGCTCAATGAAGATAAGATCTGTATATTCAGCCTGCTCCACTCCTGCTCAGTGGAGATAAGGCTATAAACTTCAGTCTTCTCCATTGCCGATACATAGAGATAAGACTTGCTGCTTTCGATCTATTCTACTCCTGCTTAGTAGAGATAAGATCTATATCTTTGGCCTGCTCCACTCCTGTTCAGTGGAGATAAGGCTCATTATCTTCGATCTGCCCACTCCTACCGGTGGAGATAAGGTCTGTTGTCTTGATCATTACCCTACCGCTAGGGAATTAAGATCTGTAATCTTGACTGTTACCCTACTGCTAGGGGATTAAGGCTCATCGTCTTCGATCCGTTCGATCTGCCGGTGGGATAAGATCGATATTTTCGACCGTTACCCTACTGCTTAGGGAATTAAGGCTCAATGTTTTCGACTTGTCCACTCCTACTCAGTGGGATAAGATCTGCTTCTTTAGCCTGTTACCTTACTGCTTAGGGAATTAAGGCTCATCGTCTTCGATCTGTTCCACTCCCTTTCGATGGGATAAGATCGATATTTTCGACCGTTACCCTCTGCTTGGGAATTAAGGCTCAATATTTTGACTGTTCCACTCCTACTCGATGGGATAAGATCTCTTCTTTAGCTTGTTGCCTTCTTGCTTGGGAATTAAGGCTCATCGTCTTCGATCTGTTCCACTCCTTTCGGTGAGATAAAATCAGTAATATTCAAATGTTACCCTACTGCTTAAGGAATTAAGGCTCATCATCTTCGATCTGTTCCACTCCCGCTCAGTGGGATAAGATCTGCTTCTTTAACTCCCATTATCTTTGCTACATTGTCCTCTAGGGAACCTACCTGTAGAATTAATTTCATGGGGTATATACTTATGCCAAATGATTAGGATGTCATGAAAAATGCTCCTAACCATATGTACTATGAATGTTATGAATGGATGCAAAATGTCATGAGAATAATCCAATTTTAAAACTTGGGCTGTCGTTGCTTGCCATTTATTAAGGTAACATCTCTGACGTATGTCTTTTTGTTCAGTGATACTTCTAACAGAGAATCAAGATGTAAATCCTTCTAGGCCCTTATCTCAAGTGCTCGAGCCTTTTAAGCATGGTTAGTTCTAAACAATTGTCCTATTTTAGAATCTTATATTTTTTAGAGACTTTCAGAGTAATATGCAAAACTTCTTTTGTGAAAGCATTATTAGTTCAATAATCATTATTTCAATATGAAATTCTTGGAAAAGATTATAATAATGGACAAGAAAGAAACTAATTAGGGGTATAGCTTAAAATAAATAAGATAGCAAAATGCAATCAAAAATGGAATTTATTGGTAATGTATCTTGAAATGAGCAAATTCAGAATGGGTAAGATGGAAACTAGGTGCCCCAGATATCGCAGCTTGAGCTTCTTTCTTCAAACTTCTTGAGGACCATTTAAGCTCAATATGTGTTTAGGGGATTCAGAGTACTTTGTCGATGCCCCAAGACGTAACATACTTTCTTATTGTTAATTCAAGTGTAGCGAAACTACTGTATGCCCCATCACGATTTGATCACAATTTGAGCCACCCTTTTTTTTTTGGGTTTTCGACTCAAAGCCCCTTTGGTCTCAAAGTGCCCTTTGCGGGTTTTCACCTTGGCCTCTCCGGTTTTTTTTTTTTGCGAAAAACTTCAAAGTGCCATTTATGGGTTTTTGCCTTGGCCTATTTCCGTCATAAGCGAAGCGTTTCTTGATTGGGTCCGCATTAATTGGGTTTGACTGACTTTTGCTGTCCATCTCGGCTAGTATCCATGCTTCTCCAAAAAAAACCTTCTTTTCAACATAATGTCCTTCCCAATTAGGCATTTACTTTCCCTTGAAGCCCTTTTGCATAGGGAGGATCTTTTCAATACCAAGTCTCTTTCATGAACCTCTCTGGGGTGGGCTTTTTGTTGTAAGCCCGCATCATTCGCTTCTGGTACATTTGACTATGACAGATGGCTCTTAATCTTTTTCCCCGATCAGATTCAGTTGATCATACCGAGATTGAACCCCTTCCGCTTTATCCAACTTCAGCTTTGACAGAATCTAAAGAAAAAGAATCTCAACTTCGATAGGCAAGACTGCATCCATCCCATAGATCAATGAGAAAGGAGTTGCCCCGGTGAGGGTCTTGGCCAACATTCGAGTAGCATAGAGGGTAAATGGTAACTAGTCTATGCCAATCTTTACAAGTTTCAACCATCCTTCAAAATCTTTGGATAGCTTCTTTCTTTTCTTTTCCTTTTTTTTTTTGAACTCGAACTTGCATTCAAAATTGAAATTGAATTTGATGACAGTTGTTTTTGTAACTTTGCCATAAGAACCGTCCTTCACCCTCTTAGTGAAATAATTGACAATCATGAAGATGAATAGGTGTCGACTAGATGCTTTTGACGAGATCGTCCCCATAACATCTATGCTTCACGTACAGGAAAAAATAGAGGAAGCATATAAGTCACGCCTTCTCAATTTGGCATTTACGACATAAGCGATGTAACCTCCCTTTCATGGTAGACCAAAGAATACCGAACCTTATAATCAACTTTGGCTATCAAAATCTCCAAGCATGTGCCTTTTGAACACTCCATAGCCTCCTCGTGCCTAGGCATATCTTGTTGCGGTCATGCAAAGACATTTCAATTCTTGGAATAACTCGATGGCGTCTTGCTTTGTTTCGGTGGAGGCAAGGCTTGATCTTCACTCCTTTCCTAGACTCACAATGTCCACCCACCCTTTGTACGATAGAGTCTATTTTCATTTTGTTTTACCATCCTTAATGATCAATGGGTAAGTTGTAATCTCGACATCTTCAAAATATTCGGATCCTTTTAGACCCATATTTCACTCAAAAGGAGTCCGTGTGCGTTGTTTATGTCTCGATATCTGGGTACCTATTGTAGGTCGAAGGCAAATTCAAAGAATAAATGGTTACGAAGATGATTGTTTATAATCATGGATGAAAATGAAAGAACATTCAAGGAACAAAAGAATATATAGTATGACATGGAAAAAATGAGAAAATATTTGCTCGGCATGAAACACAAAAATGCATTTTTATTGAAAATAAAGATGTTGAACAGGAGCCTATTTCACAAAAGATTCTTATTGTTTCTAGGCTTAAAACAACAAACGTGTTTTGAACATTACTCTGTGTTAGCTCTAAAAACTACAGGAGTTTCCTTCACAGTCCAGTTATTCAAAACACTTTCAGGCTCAAAGGGGCGAATGCCTCCTAGGTTTCCTTCATTCGATCCCCCATCGAATACGACGTTGATGCTTAAAGTTTTCATTATATCCTTAGCTATTTTTACATTCGTGTGTAGTAATGATGTTCCAAGGTCACTATAATATAATATCTAGTTAATAGGGTTCTTTTATGACATTTAATGCATATGATGTGATGTGATGCAAATGCATGATATAAATGCAAAAATAAAAGGCATCGATTCTGGTTCAAGTTCTACCGAACAGGATTCGACGCCCTTTTAATACGATATGATATGCAAACATGGCAAAAAAAAAAGGTTAGTAATGAATAATAGCAACCAAAGCAAGTAAAAAATGTCAAACCACGGTATGGGTAACCACTAAGGTTTAGCAAGGCTCTACCTAGGGTAGGCTCTTAGGGTTCACTATATGCGGTTTAGTTCTAAAGGAAAGGTACCTGAACCAGCAGATTCCTCAATCCTCACCCATTATAGGCTTATACAGATCGAGTTCGGTTCAAGGGAATACATTTCCCTATGGCCATGCAGAGGTGAAGACCTCACGGAACCATAGATACGGATGTATCCCAGGAGCGATCCCTAGCTCATGCAGAGGTGAAAACCTCACGAAAGCATAGCTTCCGCTCCTACTTAGAGGTGTGACCACAACGGTCATGCAATATGAATGCAGAGATATCCCATGTATCTCAAACCAAAACAAATATATGACGCGACACAAACTCATGCAAATGGAAAAAATGAAAAAAACTATTTTCGATAAAAGAACATTAATCAACCAATTTCTGGCTTGACTCTCTTATTGGTCCCCGATGAGTCGCCAAGTCATTGAAACCATTTTTTGTTTGGAAAACGGGCCGACTTTAAAAAGAAAAGCGAGTCGCCACCAATCATTTTGAAGTGTGATTGGGTCACTTTAGAAAACATTTTGGTCTCACAATTTTAAGAAAATGGGCTCAAAGTGGGTTACATACGAGGAAGGATTAACACCCTCATAGCGCCCAAAATTGGTACCGTGTTGATTGATTAATGTCCTTAATATCGAAAATTAAAAATATTTTAAAATATGAATCTTTAAAATGTTTGGATAACTCGCATTGGATATCGAAACTCTCTTGTTACGAAAAGATGAAATACCACATCCAGACGATAGGACACGATGTTTCAAACCCTCAATGCCAAGATCGTTCCATGATTTCCAAAATCTATGCATCCGATTTAAAAAAGGGTATTCCGCTATTTGGTCAAACTAAAAGTCGAAATCCAGCACGATTGGGCACGATCCCTCGAATTTCCAAACATGAAAGATTGCCTCATTTAAGAAAACACGATAAAGAATCTTTGAAGGATATTTAGTTATTTGGACGAATAGAAAATCAAGACCCAGCACGATTGGGCACGAATCTCTCGAACTTCCAAACACGAAACATTGCCTTATTTTCAAAAACATGATCAAAATCTCTAAAGAATATTTAGTGATCCAGACGAATGAAAAATCGAAGCCCAGCACGAATGGGCACAATTTCTCGAACTTCAAACACGAAATATTACCTTTGTGAAACCCTTTTTATGAATTTTGAAAAAAGCAAAAATAAAAATATCAATAAGAAAATAATAGTAATAATATTAGAATCAATAGTGGCAATAATAAAAATAATGGTAGTAGTAAAATAAATGTAATTATAATAAGTATAATTGTAGTAATAATATATATGTAATAATAGTGATAAAAATAATAGTAATGAAAAATAGGAATAATAAATAGTAATATAAAAATGATTTTTATAATAATAATACATGTAAAATAGTGGCAACAATAAAATGATGCTAATAATGCTAACGAACCTAGTAATAGTAATAAAGTAAAAGGAAAAAATATTAAAAACAATAACAGTAATGGCCACATTAAAGCAGTAAGTACAATAATATATATTTAGAGATAATTGATTCAAAGTAAAGCGAAATAGGGACTAAATTGAATTTAAAAACAAGCATCCGGGCAAAATCAAAATAAAATTAAAAAGATGGACCAATTAGAATTTATGAGTAACAAGGAGGGCGAAAAGGAAAATATCCCCACCCTCCAAAAGCGGGTCAACTTGACACCAATACCTAGCAATAGAAACTAAAAAAGCTTCTTTTTTCGACGATCTCAAAATGGGTGCGTTTCTACCTCTTTTTCCGTATTTTCGCTTCATTCTTAAAAACAAGTGTAAAAATGAATAAAAGAACAAAATAAAAGAACACCTTGAATATTTTGAATCGTCTCAAAATTCTTTTCTTTTTGCATACTTCATTTCTCGTGTATCCGTAACTATCCGAAAAATAGAAGAGAAAAAAAAACCTCATTTACAATGGTTTTGAATGGCTTTTATAGCCAAATTCTACAACTTATGCATGCAAGTGGGGTGATAGAGTTAGTGGGATGGTGGAGTTAGTGGTCGGTTTAGTGGGGTGGTGGAATTAGTGGTCGGTTTAGTGGTCTAGTTGGGTTAGGGTTACTTGGGCTTGGTTAATTGGGTTTGGTTTGATTTTTTTTTTGGTTTGTTGTTTGGGCTTTGGTTGGGGTAAAATTGGGTCATACATTGAGATTATTATTTTTTGAATATTTATTTTATTATATTTTGAGTATTGAATTTTTATTTAAAATATTAAATATTAAAATTTTAAGTTTTAAGTTTTAATTTTAAAATTATTATTATTAAATTTTAAAATTTAATTACCATTATCAACTCTTTTACAATTCCTTTTTCTTTCTTTTACATCAACATTATTCTTTTAAATATGGTATGCATTAGTTGTTTAGATTTTTATATAAATGGCATTTAATTATATGTATACACCTAAATTTTGATATAGATACATCTCGAATTATATATGAATTTTGGTTTAATGTGTAATTCTAGATGTGAAATTCTAATTGTGGTTTAAATGTATAGTTGAAACTCTAATTTTGATTTAATCATACATTATTTTAAAATATAAATACATCAATATATTTTTATATTGAATAAATATAATTTTTTATGTATGCAATATATAAATAAAAAATGATGTTAATTATATCAATAATTGTGTTAATATTTTAAATTTAGTCTCCAATTTTGCCTTCTTTGAACCACTTATCTTGGACGAGATCGCTGCTAGAATGACCGGATCTAAATAAACAATTAACAAATAAAATTTTCATTTTCTTTTTTGATCTTACAGATACAGTAAACTATTAGAGCCCCCAAATTAGAAATCAAGCTTTTTAGGGATACCCATTTCATTTCTCACCATCTAAGAATCAACATGAGAAAGGGAAAAATAATAAAGACACTAATTAATCTAAACCCTAAACCCCTATCATCTATCCCATAAACCCTAAATCATAAATCATAAAACCCTAACCCCTAACCCTTAACCTATTAACCACAAACCCTTAACCATTTACCTTTAAATCAATTAGCCCTAACTTTTAACCCATGAAACCCTAACACATCCCCCTTAAACCTTAAACCACAAATTATAAACCATAATCCCTAAACATTAAAATAGTAACTCTTAAACCTTACACCCTAAACTATATATGCTAAACCATAAACCCTAAACTATAATGATAATTAATTTAATATTTCAAAATTAGTATATCTCTTTTACAATTATATAATAAATTATTTAATATATAAATTCAAAAACAATCAGTCATATATATCCAAAAAAACTTTAAAATTATTTGCGGCGTTTTTCTAAAAGCGCTAATGCTTTGACTTTTAGCGTCTTTTTTCCAAAAGCGCCGCTTAATGCTCAGACTTTTAGCGGCATTTATACAAAAGCGCCGCTAATGCTCCCACTTTTAGCGGCGTTTTTCCAAAAGCGCCGCTAATGCTCAGACTTTTAGCGGCGTTTATACAAAAGCGCCGCTAATGCTCCGACTTTTAGCGGCATTTATACAAAAGTGCCGCTAATGCTCGACTTTTAACGGCGTTTTCCAAAGCGCCACTAATGCTCGACTTTTAGCGGCGTTTTCCAGCGCCGCTAATACTCGACTTTTAGCGGCGTTTTCCAAAAGCGCTAATGCTCGACTTTTAGCGTTTTCCTAAAGCGCCGCTAATGCTTAGAACTTTTAGCGTTTTTCCAAAAGCGCGCTAATGCTCGAACTTTAGCGGCGTTTTACGAATAAACGCGCTATATATCTTTTTAGTGGCGTTTTTAAATAAACGCTATTGCTCACTTTAAGCGCCGCTAATGTATAATATTTGTGCCGTTTTATTTAAACGCCACTAAAATGCCGCTAAAAGTACATTTTTTGTAGTGTATGCAATATAAGTAATTTTAGATAGAATAAAATTTTATAAAATAACGTAAGATTTAATACTATATAATATATAAGATATAATGTAAATACTAATGTATAAGTTACAAATAACAAATAAAATGATAAATAATAATAATTTTTAAAAAATAATACATAAAAAATACATATATCACAATTTTATATAAATAATAAGAATATTTTAATATTTTAATATAATCAAATAATATAATATTAGAATAATTAAAAAAGGGTTTTTAAAATGAGTAAGGACTAAATAGCAATGAAACAAATATAAAATGACTAAATTAAAATACGCGTCACACTGTAGGGACTCATTAAGCAATTATGCCTTCTTCCCAAAACGACGTTCTGATTTTAGCTTTCAAATAGCCCAAGGGACTAAATTAAAAAAAACAAAATTTAAGGCTAATTTAGTAAAGAATAAAAATTCAAATTGGACCGAATTAAAAATATTAAAAAAAAGGAAGGACAAAGAGGCAATTAGCCCTTTTTAACAAAACGCGCGGATCCTACCCGGGTTATCGGGTCAACGGATCAACACGCGGATCTGATTGTAAAATGATGTCATTTTGGTGCTTATCAGTTTAAGCGAAAACGGCGTCGTTTATACGAGACTATATAAGTCAGTTTCTTAAAAAAAATCATTTTGACATTTGTTTTTTTAAAAAAAAGAATCAGAGAGCCCTCCCTTTTGAATTCTCTCGGCCTTGGCTGAGGTCAAAACTCGGTGGCGTCGTTGCAGTCGCGCCGCATGCATACCGCTCACGGCAACTCACAAGTAAAAAAAAATTTCATCTTTTCCTTTTTAAATGCTGCTTTATATGTGAAACATGCTTGGATTAAAAAAAAATAAATAAACGAAAATAGAAATCACCTTTGGCCCGATTACATATTTTATTTCTTTGTATATTTTTGTCTGTGTTTTTTTTCTCTATGTCTATTGTGCATTTACAGGCTTTTGTAAGGCTTTTTATAGCCTTCAAAATAAACAAATAAAAAAGGAAATAAAATACTGCCATGTTTGCTGCTGGGTTTTTTCCTTTTTGTGCAGATTGAAGACGAGAATCTGGCGATTCGGGCACAGATCGTGGCGCGATCGAAGGCTTGGCGTGGGGGTGATAGGAGCCTGTGGCGCAAAGAGCTGATCAATTTACGGTGCCTAGGGTTTTCAAAAACCCTAGGCTTACTAAAAAATGTTTAAGATTTTGGGCCCCTTTGGGCCGTGTAATTTGGGTTAGGTCTATTTTGGGGTATTGGGTCAGGTTTGGGTCGCGTGTTGCTGGGTAGTCTGTTTAGGAATGGGTCTGTAATTGGGTTTGGGCTTTAAGGCTTTTTGCTGTAAAACAGACTGTTAAAAACACTAGTTTTTTATTTTTATTATTTTGTTTTTCTTTTTCTGAATAAAATGGGCCCGGGCAAAATGGGCTGACTACAGCTGCCCTTCTTTTCTTATTGTCATGTAACGAGAATAGAGGAAAGACTATAAAAGGTCCAATTTTGCACGGTCTTTGCCGAGCTTCGACTTCTTGGACCTTGTCTTCTTCAAATGGCTTCCAATCCCAACTACATCTTCAGGGGTACTGGAACTGCAACTTTTAGAAGTATTGAACTATAAGTCTGATGGCTTCAATCTGCTTCACTAGAACTTCAGGAAGGCAGTATCCACTATCTTCGATCTGCTCCACTGCAAACTCAAGGAGACAAGACCTGATGTCTTTGATTTGCTTCTTGCAACTTCAAGAATGCCAAATCTACTACTTTAATTTGCTCCCTGCAAACTCAAGGATGCCAGATCGATGTTTTCGATCTGCTTCCTGCAACTTCAAGAATGCCAGATCTGCCATTTTAATCTGCTTCCCTACAAACTCAGGAATGCCAAACTGATGTCTTCGATTGGCTTCCTGCAACGTCAGGAATGCCAAATCTACTATTTTAATATGCTCCCTGCAAACTTAGGGATGTCAGATTAGTATCTTCAATCTGCTTCCTGCAAACTCAGGAATGCTAGACTAATGGCTTCGATCTGCTTCCTGCAACTTCAGGAATGCCAAATATGCTATTTTAATCTACTCCCTGCAAACTCAGGGATGCCATATTAGTATCTTCAATCTACTTCCTGCAAACTCGGAATGTCAGACTGATAGCTTCGATCTACTTCTCGCAATTTTAGGAATGCTAAATATGCTATTTTAATCTACTCCCTGCAAACTCAGGGATGCCAGATTTATGTCTTCAACATGCTTCCTGCAAACTTAGGAATGCCAGACTGATGGCTTCGATCTGCTTCTTGCAACTTCAGGAATGCCAAATCTGCTATTTCAATCACTCCGCAAACTTAAGGATGCAGTTATGTTTTCAATCTACTTCAGCAACCGGGAATGCGGATCTGCTATCTCGATCGCTCCCTACAAACTCGGGGATGCGATTATGTCTTGATCTACTTCGCAACTTCAAGAATGCGGTTGCTATCTTAATCGCTCACTTGCAAACTCAAGGATGCGGATATGTCTTCAATTTCTTACAAACTCGAAATGTCGGTGATGTTTTCCACCTTGCTACATTGTCCTCTAGAGGACATAACCTGTAGAATGGATATATGCTTATGTCTAATAATTAGGATGCCTTGATCGAAA
Source organism: Gossypium rotundifolium (assembly GCA_025506655.1). Taxonomy (NCBI): domain Eukaryota; kingdom Viridiplantae; phylum Streptophyta; class Magnoliopsida; order Malvales; family Malvaceae; genus Gossypium; species Gossypium rotundifolium. The sequence goes on from CP106728.1 coordinate 151,969,592, forward strand.
TGTATCAAATGCTCTTAATTAGACTTGTAATGATATATGAATGCAAGATGTTATGAGAATGCTTCCTATTTTAAGCACCATCACTCATTTATCCGTCAAAGTTTCCTCTTCGTTCCTTACAAAGTATCAATCATATTCTGCTCAAATAATTTGCCCCATGGTAATTCTGAGTCCTCTCCACTTGAACCTTGGGACATGAAGTTGGTACCTTCCATTGTAACTTCAGGGAAATAACATTTGGTTTCTTCTATCCAATCTGTTACCACTCAGAGGTATAGAACTTGTATCGTTTTTCATCAATTTAACCTGTTACACCATTCTTTGGATGTATGAATCTGAAATTTACATGAATGTAACGTCTCCCTACAATGATCCCTTTTACACTTGGATTGACATTGTTTGTCATTTGCCGATATAGTATCACCAACGAAATTGTCTTATCCAATAAGAATCCGAAGAGATAATCATCTTTCAATATTTCCAACCCTTAGGCTTGGTGAGTTCTGAGCAATAGTCACGTTTCAGATTCCTCATATTATTTAGAAGTTTTCAGAGTATTATGCGAAACTCCTTTTATGAAAGTGTTATTAGTCCATTAATCGTTATTTCAATATAAAATGCTTGCAAAAGGTCACAAAAATGGAGGAGAAAGAAATTAATCAAGAGCATGGCTCGAAACAAATAAGTTAATTAAAGATCACCAAGGCAATAAAAGAAAATTTATTTATGTGTATCTTAAAAAGAATAAAGCAATCAAAGATAACAAATTCAAAAATGAGTAAGATAGAAGCTAGATGCCCCAGATATCGCAGCCTGAGCTTCTCTGTTCAAACTTCTTGAGGACCATTTTAAGTTCAATATGTGTTTAAGGGATCCGGAGTACTTTGCCAATGCCCCAAGACGTAACATACTTCTTCATTGTTAATTCAAGCGTAGCAAGACTACTGTATGCCCCACTTTTGATAAAATTTGAGCTGCCATTTTTGGGTTTTCGGCTCAAAGCCCCTTTGGTCTCAAAGCACCCTTTATGGGTTTTCACCTTGGCCTCTCCTTTTTTTTTTTTTTTTTCGAGGCGCCCTTTGCGAGTTTTCACCTTGGTCTTTCCTCTTTCAGGTAAAATATTTCTTGACTGAACCTGAATTCACCGGATTGGGCAAGTTTTTGCCATCCGTCTCGGTTAATATCAATGCTCCTCCGGAACAGGTCTTCTTTACAACATAAAGTCCTTTCCAGTTTGGCATATGCTTTCTTCAAAAAATCATTTTATAGAAGAAAGGTCTTTTTCAATATCAAGTTCCTTCGTGGAATTCTCTAGGATGAACCTCTTTGTCATAAGCTTGCATCATCTAATCATGATGGATAACTTTAACCTTTTTTTCAACTAGGTTCAATTAGCCATAAACCAATGGGTAAGATGTTGCCCCAGTGAAGGTTTTGGCCGACGTTCAATAAGACAGAGGGTAACAGTAGCTTCTTATGCAAATCTTTACAAGTCTTAGTCACCTTTCATAGTTTTTGTTGTTTTTCTTTTTGTATTTTTTCTTTTGGCAACTTTTGCTGCACTGTGATATGCTGCCTAATCTTTGGACAAACTGTAAACTTTGACTTTGCACAGTTATGCATTATTAAACGTGATCTTTTATGGCATTCTTTGCTGGTATATGATCCTTTCCTTTATTCTCTTTTTTTTTTTGAAAATTTGATGATTGTCGACTTTCAAATATTGTCATATGAAGCAACAATCACCCTCTTAGTGAAATAGACGACGACCATGACGGTGAATCGATGTCAACTAGAAGCGTTTGACAAGATTGGCCCCATAATATCCATGCCCCACATATTGAAGAGTCACATAAATCTCGTCTTCTTCAATTCAGTATTTGCGATATGACTGATGCAATCCCCTTCGATGATAGACCAATAGTGCCCGATCCTCTTGTTTAGCCCACGTCTTATTAGCCCAGGCATGTCCTGATATGATCGTGCGAAAACATCTTTGAATTATCGAAAATAACTTAACGATGTATCGCCTTAGTTTTGTGATAAGCTACAATTTTACCTCTTTTCTAGGCTCATAATATCCAATAACCCTTTGTAGAGTTTTTCATCTTGTTTCACCATTATTAACAAATTAGAAGATGAGTTACAATCTCTGTTATCTTCAAATTCCTTAGATCCTCTATACCTATATTTCATTCAAAAAGGAAATTAGTAACAACGTCGCTCATATTGTTGATATCTGGGTACCTAGATACGAAGGCCAAAAATCCAAAGAATAAATAATTCTAATGATGATTATTTGTATAGTATGGTCATGAATAAAGAATGAAAGAAGAAAATCCAAACAAAAGAAAAAAAGACTAAGAACAATTGTTTGTACAGTATGAAATGGAAAAAATATTTTCTTAAAAGATGCATTGAAATAAAATTTCGGACACAAGCCTATTTCTCAAAAGGGTTCTTATTGCCTTTAGGCTTAAGAGAACAAGCATGTTTTGAATATTACTCTAGATCAGCTCTAAAAATATAAGGATCACTTCTACAGTCCCATTATTCAAAACACTCCCAAGTATGCAAGGGCTTAAAAACTTCGTTCCCAGTTCTTTCTTCATTTTTGATTTCTTTAAAGAGTTGCAACTTTTTTGCCTCATCCTTCAATTACCACATTTACTACCTCGTTAAAGTGATCAGGTTTTCATGAATCGTCGAATTTCACAATTCCCATTTTAATGAACCTTTCGACCAACTTTTCAAACGTAGTACAGTTTTCGATTGAGTGACCCGTTATTTTCGCATGGTAGTCGCATTGAGCGCTCGAGTCATACCATTTAGGATATGGGGGCTGTAATGGCTTCAGATAAAATGGAGACACCATATGTGCGTCAAATAAACTTTGATATAGGTCCTTATACGTCATTGGGATTGGCATAAATTAGAGCTTTTTAGAGTTTTGTCTTGGGAAACCCAATTGCTGGTAGTTACCATCTTTTGCGGGTTTACTATAATCGACTTTGAATGGCTCTTATTATACCTACCAGCACTATTCACTTTTTTTTCCTACTTCTTCAGGGCCTTTGAGGTCCATTCTCCTTTTCCTTTGTTTCTACTAGAACAACCGATTTGGCTTGATCATAGCTCGGGTTAAAACCTATTTGGGAGTAAACGATGTCTTCCTCCTCATCCACACTGTTGACCATTGGACCACTCCTTTTTTCAAGTCCTCCGGCTAGTAACTAGGTTAACTGGCCAATCATATTTCTTTGAAATTCTTGCATTTGTTCTCTCATTTCTTGTTGGATCTTGGTCAACTGCCCATGCATCTGTATTTGCATTTGTTCTATTCTCTCCAACCTTTGTTCCATGTTTTCCAGGTTAACTGAAATAATTTTACCTAATTAGGGTCCTTTTATAAAAGTCTAATGCAAATGATGCGATGTAATGCAAATGCATGAATACAAAATAAGGCATCGATTCAGGTTCAACTTTATTTTAGAAAACTTTATTAGAAAATAAAATCCTTTATATAAAACGGACTACAAATATGTTTTCGCCCTAAGGCCTAAAGTTTTAATTTTCCCAAATAACGAAACTAGCTCTTGACTACGATCTGACTTTAGCTCATACTTCACGCTCAATATATCAGCTTGTGCTGCCAAAGTCTGTAGGTGTTCAGCTACCTCTTGAATCTAAGGTATTGCTTCTCCCATGAGATAATCTCGATTCCTAACTTGATCTTGAGAATGGTGGAGCTCTTCCTTCCAATGTCCTTCCCTTGCTTCAAGATGCTCTGAGTTCACAATTCTGCAAAGTCGATTCTAACTCTTCAATCTTACCTTTCATTTCCTCGATCTTGTTCAGACTTGACTTTAGCTCGATTGTGAAATTACGGCTTCGATGGTAGTGAAGAGACCGTCCATGTTCGACCATTTTAGCTTTTAATCCACTTTCTCCTTTTGGCTTTCTACCAAGCTCCTTTCTAAGGTCTTATTTCGCATCTGCATCTCTTGGAACTTCTTCTCTCAATTGTCAGCTTTGACCTTTTCTTCTTGGACCTCCTGTTGCCAATGTTCCGAAGTCTTTCCCAATCTGACATTCTTCAACGATAGACGCATCTTCTTATATTCAGTCTTCAAGCTATCTCGATCTTTCTCAATCTTTCTTTTCTCCTTTCTTACTTTCTCGGCTTCTGATTTCTGAACATCCACATCTAGCCTCAAGTACATCTTTTCTTCTTCTAGCTTCTCTATCTTCTTTCCGAGTTCTAAACTTTGCCTCTCGAAGTCCTACTTTATAATCTCTAACTCCGATGGGACCACTTGTAAATACTCCTTCATCGATCGAGCACCCTCCAAACTTAGCCCAGAGACTTTATCATTGATCCTCTTGCTCGAACACTCCTTATATTCATGGGTTATCATCGGCCCTCCAGTCAATATCTTCATACGGCGAGCCTGCTTTCAAGCCTCAGAAATCTCTCGAATTTTCTTTTATAATTATCCCCCTTATATGAGAATTCACTTTGAGCTAACCCATATGTCGCCGGTACAAACTGTCTTGCTTTGTATTGCCTTAGAATGAGCAACAATGCGTATCCAACAACTCCCCATATTCCAGGCAAAGATACCCAATCAAAATCTCCAACCGATAAAGGACTTCGTCAGGAACCATCCAAGGGCTTTCCACTCAACATCCTCCTCTCTGAGGTTTTGAAAATTTCCATCCATCTTTCCCCTGATATCTCGTCTCTCCTTGTCATGTCTGTGGCCTCATTTAAGGGAGAATAACCTTCAGAGAGTGCTCGGTAAGGAACTCTGTCAACCTTCAAAAAATGACTGTGAAACCAAACCAATAATAACTGTGCGCATCTAATGAATCTACCTTCACCAGCTCTCCAACATGCATTCAAGATCTAAATGTCTCGACTAAGATTATAGGTACAAGTGTGACCCCTTTGCCAAGTCGATCGAATAAATCAGTAACTGCTTTGTCTACATGTCTTAAAGCTTTGGGGAAGATCACCAAACTATAAATACATAAGGCAAAGATATCGATCTTCTTCTTTTTATCTGGATGTGCCAGGATCAAGTCTCTCAAACTCACCCAAGGTATGTATTTACCTTTACCTTTCTCTTGGATTCTCTATTCACTCATCCTTGTGATACTCATCAACTTCTTCACAAAAGTTGGATTCCTCCTTGGATTCTAGCCTTAAAATAAGCTTTGTCGACTTGGAGCCTCGAACAGTGAAGCAAGGTCGTATGTTCCTCCAGCGTGGGCACTAAATCTACTTCCCCAAAAGTGAAACAACTATAAGCAGAGTTCCAAAATTGAGTCATAGCCCAGAATAGATGTTTATCTACCTTGATGTCGAGTAAGTAGGGTAGATCACCATAATTACGATAAAACATCTACTTTGACTCATCGTCCCATTGTGTCCATATCTCTTTCAACTCCCGGAACTCATTCTGTGTAATACTAATATGAGTAAAATCCCATTGTTCAGATACATACCCGTCAATTAAGCTATTCCCTTTCTCCGATTGTGTTTGCTTTGACTATGTGCGAATAGCTACATTGTCTCCCACTTTATCAAGGAACTCGTTCTCTATAACCAACTTTCTAACTTAAAACCGACCGTGAATTGATACCTCTAAAAATGTGAAATGATATGCACAAAAATGAAACACAACGAGTTAGTACCACAAAATAAAATATAAAGCAAGTGAAATAAACACACACCTATCTGGGTAACTACTAAGGTTTGGCATAGCTCTACCTAAGGTGGGTTCTTAGGGTTTACTATATGTAGTTTAGTTCTAAAGTTGAGGTACCTGAACCAATAGATTCCTTGATCCTCACCCATTATAGACTCATAGGACCGAGTTCGGTTCAGAGGAATACATTTCCCTATGGCCATGCGAAAGTGAAAACTTCACGAAGACATAGGTACAGATGTATCCCAAAAGCAATCCACTAGCCCATGCGGAGGTGAAAACCTCACGAAGGCATAGCTTCTCGCTCCCACTTAAAGGCGCGACCACAACGGTCATGTAGTGCAATGCATATATATATATATTAAAACTATATGCAACAAGGGAACATGTTTTTGTTTTTTTTAAAAATAGAATTTTAAATTCGAACAAAAGGACATGAAGTTATCGATTTTACGGCTTGACTCTCTTATGTCCCCAGCGGAATCGCCAAGGTGTCGAAACCATTTTTTAAAAGTTGGTAAAAACGGGGTCAACTTTTAAAAACAAAAGTGGGAGGCACCACCAATCCATTTTACTTAGGTGTGATTGGATCACCTTGCAAAACTTTTTATTTTAAAACCTCTGATTTTTGGTCCGCGAAAAACAAGAAAATGGGTTCAGGAGTCGGTTACGTATGAGGAAGGGTTAGCACCCTCATAACGCGCAAAAATTGGTACCTAATCGATAGAATCATGTCCAAATGTTTGAAATTTAATAAACATTTAAAATATGACTAAAAAAACTGAACAATTTGATTTAAAACTTGAGATTTCTTTGTTCCGAAAGAATACAAACATCACATTCAGCACGTTAGGACACGATATTTTTAAACCCTCGTAACTAAAATCATCTCATAATTTACGAAATTTATTAAAAGGGTATTTAATTATTTATTCAAACGGAAAATCGAAACCCAAAGACGTTAGGGCACTATTTCCCAATTTCTAAATACTAAACATTGTCTTATTTTAAAATCTTTAGGTAAAATATAGTAATTTTGTAAAATGCATTTTATTTTAAAACGATGATATTATGAAAATATCATATTAACACATTATCAAACATCAAAAGCAATTATAATATACTAACATTTAATATAGACAATAATAATACAAAATATGACAAATAATAATTCCTACACTAAAGCCATTGTAAATAATGATGAAGTATAAACAAATACAATAAACAATAAAATAAATATGAACGCATTTCATGCGAGTTGAAAATTTTCATACAATAACCTATACCAAGTAATAAATAAATACAATATATATATGCATTAAGAAAATAAATAAAATACATTTTAAAATAAATAAATAATTTATATTCATAAAACTACATTTTAAGAATGAATAATATGCTATGCAATATAAGTAATTTTAGATAGAATAAAATTTTATAAAATAATGTAAGATTTAATACTATATAATATATAAGATATAATGTAAATACTAATGTATAAGTTATAAATACCAAATAAAATGATAAATAATAATAATTTTTAAAAGAATAATACATAAAAATACATATATACTAATTTTATATAAATAATAAGAATATTTTAATATTTTAATATAATCAAATAATATAATATTAGAATAACTAAAAAAGGGCTTTAAAATGAGTAAAGACTAAATAGCAATAAAACAAATATAAAAGGACTAAATTAAAATGCGCGTCACATTGTAGGGACTCATTAGGCAATTATGCCTTCTTCCCAAAATGACATCGTTCTGATTTTAGCTTTCAAAGAGCACGAGGGACTAAATTAAAAAAAACAAAATCTAAGGCTAATTTAGTAAAGAATAAAAATTCAAATTGGACCGAATTAAAAATATTAAAAAAGTGGAAGGACCAAAGAGGCAATTATCCCATTTTAACAAAACGCGCAGATCCTGCCTGGGTTATTGGGTCAACACGCGGATCTGATTGTAAAACGACGTCGTTTTGGCGCTTATCAGTTTAAGCGAAAACGACGTCGTTTATACGAGGCTATATAAGTCAGTTTCTTTAAAAAAAAATCATTTTGACATTTGTTTTAAACAAAAAAGAATCAGAGAGCCCCTCTCCTTTTTCGAATTCTCTCTGGCCTTCGGCCTGAGGTCAAGGCTCCGGTGACCCATCGTTGCACACGCCGTCACACGAGCCACCGCTCACGGCAGCTCATAGGTAAAAAAAAATTTATCTTTTCCTTTTTAAATGCTGCTTTATATGTGAAACATGCATGGATTAAAAAAATAAAAAAATGAATAAACGAAAATAGAAATCACCTTTGCAAACTGATTATGTATTTTTATTTCTTTGTATATTTTTCTCTGTGTTTTTTTCTCTATGTTTGTCGAAACCATTTTAAAATTTTTATTTAAAAACGGCGATCGACTTTTTAAAAATGAAAATGGGAGTCGCCACCAATCCCTTTTTTATTTAGGTGTGATTGGATCACCTTGCAAAACGTTTTATTTTAAAGCATTTTGGTCCACAAAAATAAGAAAATGGGTTCGGGAGTCGGTTACGTATGAGGAAGGGTTAGCACCCTCATAACGCCCAAAAATTGGTACCTAATTGGTAAAATCATGTCCAAATGTTTGAAATTTAAATATGATTTTTTTTTTAAAAAAAATTACAAGCCATTTAAATTAAAACTTGAGATTTATTTGTTCCGAGGGACTATAAACATCACATCCAGTACGTTAGGACACGATGTTTTAAAACCTTCGTAATCAAAGTTATCTTACGATTTATAAAACTTGTAAAAGGATATTTAGTTATTTAGCCAAACGAAAAATTACAACCCAGTACGTTATGGCACTATTTCCGAATTTCTAAATATCAAAACATTGCCTTATTTTAAAAATAAAGTTTTGGACAAAAAGTGGCAATTAAAATAAATTTAAAATAATTAAAATAAATGAAAAAATAATGATTAAGCAATTAAATGGATAAATAAAAAAAAGTTAAAAAACGTATAAGTCAACCTTACTCCCGCAATATGAGGATTCAATGAAATTCCTCCACCAAAATCTAACTTGAACGGAAGCAACTCGAAAATAAATGAAGATGAGCGAAGAACAAAATAAGAAAAAAAGTCACAGAAAATAAGAACGCAAGAGGGAGAGAAATTTGAGTGAATGCTCTCAAGAATTATTATTGCTTCCAAACTCCAGTGTCTTTTACAATGAAGGGAGAGGCCTCTATTTATAGTTGAGCCTCCCCAAATCCAACGGTACAGATCAATTACATCAACGACTAAGATTAAAAAGTATCTACAAATTAAATCTCTAAGATTACAAAATCATATCTTTTAATATTACATACAATATCTTCTAAGATTGCATATCATATCTAAGATTGCATACCATAACTTCTAAGATTGCATATCATATCTAAGATTGCATATCCTTCAAGATTGTACTTCCATATACGTCAAGCTTGTAGATAGACCTTTAATCTTTTTAAGTAATGGGCCATTCCGATCGGGCCAAATGATATATTTTGGACTGGACTTGGACTTTATTTTATTATTTTGGGTTTATTATTTTTGTATGGGCCCGGGCTAAATTGGGTTCCTACAGCTGCCCCTCTTTGCTCATTATTGTGAAACAAGAATAGAGCAAAGACTATAAAAGGACCAATTTTGCCCGGTCTTGGCGAAGCCTTGGCTTCTTGGTATTCTTCAAATGGCTTCTAACTCCACTGCAAACTCAGTGAGACAGGATCTAATGTCTTCAGTCTGCTTCCTTGCTATCTTCAGGAAGACTTCATTCTTTAGTCTGCTCCACTAGGGAACAAAATCTAAACTTTTTGGTTTGCTTCCTTACTATCTTCAGGAAGACTTCTTCTTCAGTCTAATCGCCTAGGGAACAAAACATGAAATTTTCAATTCTTCAATTTGCTCCACTAGGGAACAAAATCTGAAATTTTCAATTTGCTTCCTTACTATCTTCAGGAAGACTTCATTCTTCAGTTTGATCCACTTGGGAACAAAATCTGAAATTTTCAATTTGCTTCCTTACTATCTTCAAGAAGACTTCATTCTTCAGTTTGATCCACTAGGGAACAAAATCTGAAATTTTCAATCTGATTCCTTACTATCTTCAAGAAGACTTCATTCTTCAGTTTGATCCACTCGGGAACAAAATCTGAAATTTTTAATTCTTCAGTTTGCTCCACTAGTGAACAAAATCTGAAATTTTGGTTTGCTTCCTTACTATATTCAGGAAGACTTCATTCTTCAGTTTGATCCACTAGGGAACAAAATCTGAAATTTTCAATTTGCTTCCTTACTATCTTCAGGAAGACTTCATTCTTCAGTTTGATCCACTAGGGAACAAAATCTGAAATTTTCAATTCTTCAGTTTGCTCCACTAGGGAACAAAATCTGAAAATTTTAATTCTTCAGTTTGCTCCACTGGGGAACAAAATCTGAAAATTTTAATTCTTCAGTTTGCTCCACTGGGGAAAAAAATCTGAAATTTTTAATTTGCTTCCTTACTATCTTCAGGAAGACTTCATTCTTCAGTTTGATCCACTAGGGAACAAAATCTCAAATTTTTAATTTGCTTCCTTACTATCTTTAAGAAGACTTCATTCTTCAGTTTGCTCCACTACCATTTCTAGGGAGCGAAATCTGAAATACTCGGTTTTGCTACACCGTCCTCTGAAGGACCTATCCTGTATATTTGAATGTATTATGGATGACTTTTTTTTGCATGAATGCAGAATGTCATGAAAATGATGATTAGGATGCATGATCAAAATGAATCTAATGCTCCTAACTAAATGATTTTAAGAATGAAATTTGCATGAATGTCATGATAATGATTTCCTCTTTTTTTTTCTGAAAAACGATTATGACCCCATGATTAGCATAAATTAAATGCTCCTAATTAGAAATGAGAGAATGATCCCTATGGGTTGTCATTGCTCATAGTTCATCAATATTCTATCACTGATGTGCAACCATGCTTTCTCGTTCAGCTGGTATCTTGGACAAAAAACCACAGAAACAATCATTCTGCTCAGCAAGCTTACCCCGCTGTAATTCCAGAGTCCCTTTCTTTGAACCTTAGGACCTCTCACTGCAAGTTCAGGGGAATAACATTTGGTTTCTTCCAACCATCCAATTATCACTTAGAGATGCAGAACATGTATCACTTTCAATCAATTTGATCTGTTACACCATTCCCTGGTTGTAATGACCAAAGGTATGTGTCTGAAATTTTCAATAAATATAGGGTATCTCGACAATAATCTCCTTTTACATTTGGATTGACATTGCTCGTTATTTGCCGATGTGGTATCACCAACGAAATTGTCTTAACCAATAAGATTCTGAAGAGATCATCATTTTTCAATGTTTCCAGCCCTTAGGCTTGGTGAGTTCTGAACAATAGTCATGTTTCAAATTCTTCATATTATTTAGAAGCTTCTAGAGTAATATGCGAAACTCCTTTTATGAAAGTGTTATTAGTCCATAAATTGTTATTTCAATATAAAATGCTTGAAAAAGGCCACAAAAATGGACGAGAAAGAAATTAGTTAGGAGCATAGCTCCGAGAAATAATTTAATCAAAGATAACCCAGTTAATAAAAGAAAATTGATTTGGGTGTATCTCAAAAAGAATAAAGCAATCAAAGATAATGAATTCAAAAAATGGGTAAGAATGAAGCTAAGTGCCCCAGATATCGCAGCCTGAGGTTCTTTATTCCAACTTCTTGAGGACCATTTTAAACTTAATATGTGTTTAGGGGATCTGGAGTACTTTGTCGATGCCCCAAGACGTAACATACTTCCTCATTGCTAATTCAGATGTAGCAAGACTACTGTATGCCCCACTTTTTGGTCAAAATTTGAGCCGCCCTTTTCGAGTTTTCAACTCAAATCCCCTTTGGTCTCAAAGTGCCCTTTGCGGGTTTTCGCCTTGGCCTCTCCCTTTTTCTTTTTCTTTTCTTTTCTTTCTTTTTTTTTTTTGCATTTTCATTTGTACTCAAGACGCCCTTTGCGGGTTTTCTCCTTAGACCTTCCCCTTTCAGGTAAAATACTTCTTGTTTGAACCTAAATTCGTCGGATTAGACAAGTCTTCGCCATTCATCTCAGTCAATATCAATGCTCCTCTAGAATAGGCCTTTTTCAACATAAGGTATTTCCCAGTTCGAATATGCTTTCCTCTGAAATCGTTTTGTAGAAAAAAGATCTGTTTCAACATCAGGTTCCCCCTTGTGGAATTCTCTAGGATGAACCTCTTTGTCGTAAACTCGCATCATCTGACTGTGATGGATAGCTTTTAACCTTTTCTTCTATTAGGTTCAATTGATGAAAATACTTCCAATCTATAAACCAATGTGTAAGATGTTGCCCCGGCAAAGGTCCTGGCCAACGTTCGATAATCATAGAGAGTAGTGATAGCTTATTATGCCAATCCTTACAAGTCTTAGCCACTTTTTTTTGTAACTTTTGTTGCACTATGATATGATGCCTAATCTTTGGACAAACTATAAACTTTGACTTTGTACAGTTCTTTAAACGCGATTCTTTACGGCATTCTGCTAACATCTTTCTCTTTTTTTCTTTTTTTTTGATAAATTTGATGACTTCGACTTTGTAATATTAACATATGAAACTATTTTCACCCTCTTAGTGAAGTAAACGATGACTATGTTGATGAGTCGATATTGGCTAAAAACTTCTGACGAGATTGGCCCCATCACATCTATGTCCCACATATGGAAAATTTGTGAAGAACTGGAGTAGGCATATGAATCTTGTCTACTTAAATACGACATTTGCGGTATAACTGATGTAATCCTCTTCCATGGTAGACCAACAGTGCCCAATTCTCTTGTTTAGCCCGCGTCTTAGTAGCCCAGGCATGTCCTGATATGATTGTGCAAAAACATCTTTGAATAACTCAATGACGTCTCACATTATTTCTATGGTGAGTTAGGCTTCAATCTTCACCCCTTTTCTAGGCTTATAATATCCATTGACCTTTTGTTGAGTAAGGTCTATTTTTCATCTTGTTAAACCATTCTTAACAAGTCAGAAGATATGTCACAATCTCTATAATCTTCAAAGTCCTGAGATCCCCTAGACCCATATCTCATTCAAAAAGGGAGTCAGTAGCAACGTCGCTCATGTTGTTGATATCTAGGTACCTAGGTATGAAGGTAAGAAATCCAAAGAATAAATGACTCTAAGGATGATTATTGGTATGGTATGGTTACAAATAAAGAATGAAAGAATATTGGTAAAAAATGTACAGTATGAAAAAAGAAAAAATATTCATTTAAGAAAATGCATTTTATTGAAATAAAATTTCAGACACAAGCCTATTTCACAAAAGGGTTCTTATTACCTCTAGGCTTAAGGCAACAAGCATGTTTCAAATATTACTCTAGATCCACTCTAAAAATTCAGTGATCCTTTCCACAATTCCATTTTTGAAACACTCCCCAGTACATAAGGTTTGGAAACATTATTCCTCGATTCCTTTTCCGTTTTTGATTTCTTCAAAGAGTCGCAACTTTCTTGTCTCCTCCTTCAATAATCACATTTACTGCCTCGTCGAAGTGATCAGATTTTGATGAATCGTCAACTTCCACAACTCCCATTTTGATGAGCTTTTCAACCAGCTTTTTAAACGTAGTGCAGTTTTCAATTGAATGACCATTTATTCCCGCGTGGTACTCACATTGGGCATTCTCGTTATACCATTTTAGGAACAGAGGTTGCAACGGTTTTGAATAAAATGGGGACACCACGTGTGCGTCAAACAAACTTTGATATAGCTCATTATAAATCATTGGGATTAGCGTAAATTAGAGCTTTTTAGAGTTTTGCCTTGTGCCCGACTCTTGTCTCATCGACCCTTGTTGCCCAATAGTGATCACCTTTGGTTGGTTAACAGTAATTGCTTTTGAGTACCTTTTGTTGTATGTACTCGTGTTATTCACCTAATCATCCCTTTTCTTAGGAACCGACCTTTTAGTGGTTTCCCCTACTTCAATCTTGTCACCCCTTATGGCATTTTCAATCATCTCTCTTGCCATCACCATATCTGCAAAGCTCTTAGTGGTATTTCCTATCATATGAGTGATGAATGGAGCCCTCAAGGTATTGATGAAGAGCATTGTAGTCTCCTTTTCTAGGAGTGGTGGCTGAACTTGCATGGCGACCTCTCTCCATCTTTGCGTATACTATCTGAAGCTTTCATTTGGTTTCTTCTCCATGTTTTGCAAAGTAATTTTACTATTATGTTTCTATTATTTTGTTGTTATTGTCTTCTTTTATTGTTAATTTTGTTATTATTTTAAAGACATTTGGCGTCATGTCGGTGACATGGTTGTATTGCTTCATGAAGGCTTGAGCTTAGTCTCTCCAAGAGCTAATGTTAGCGTGGCTCAGTTGATTGTACCACCTAAATGCTGCCCCCACCAAACTGTCTTGGAAACAATGAATCAATAGTTGATCATTATTAACATAACCGGTCATGCGTTTGCAAAACATGGTAATGTGGGCTTCAGGGCAGCTAGTCCCATTGTACTTCTCAAACTCTGGCATCTTGAATTTATGAGGAAGCACCAAATCTGGAATCAAACTCAAGTCTTTCGCATCAATACCAGGAAAATGATCAGCATTTCCAATACCTGAAATTTTTTTCTAACCACCTACAGCGATCCTCCAACTTCCTTGAAGATTCAATTATTATTCCCTCTCTCTCTTCTATGCCCAAATCAGGGATAACGGGGTTGGCAGGGTTATCTCCTGGGTTAGATCCCGAGCCAACTTGAAAGTTCATGGGTGGTCTAGGATCAGCTTGCCCCTGTTGAGGTCTAGTCATGATAGGTGGCCTTTGGGGATACTCCTCCGGTTGTGTTTGCACATGTGGTGAGGTGAATCCCCTAGGAAAGTCCTCGTTGTCTTCAGCATTAACTAGGGAACCCTTTCCCTTTTCCAGTATCCCACTCATCATCTGGGCCATTTGGGCCATCGTATACTTTTGGGCTTCCAACATTTAGCCCCTCATCTCTTGTTGAAGCTTTGCCATCTGTTCCTGTATCTGGTCTTGCATATCTCTTTGAAATTGCTCCATTCTCTGGTCGATTTCCAGATTTTCTTTCCCTCTCTCTCTTATAATTTAAACTAATTAGACTCTCTCTATAAATTTGAATACATATGATGTTATGTAATGCAAATGCATGAATGCAAAGAAAGAGAGGCGTTGATTCTGAATTCAGTTACATTAGAAAAAATTTACTAGAAAATAAATTTCTTTACACAAAACGGATCGCATACACGGCATTGTCTTCACAGTCCAAGTAAAAGCATCAATCCCCTTCTTCGCAACAGTCAAATCTTGCAAACTTCTAATAGATGCCTCCTCTAGCTCTTTTTGCTTGATCTGGATCGCGACTCTTGTTCAATTGTTAGCCTCTTCAAGAAAGCCGGGATATGGTAATTCTCAAATAGTCTTTGTCAACTTGAATCCTTGGGTGATAAGGTCTTGTATTTCTTCACGGGCTATCAGTCTTCTCTCGTTGTGTTCACTTGGACTACATTTGGACGACCGTATTATAATCCACTTTATCAAAAAATCCATTTTCTTATGACCAACTTTTCTATTTAGCAATCGAATTTGAAATCAACACCTCTTTTCTATGATATGAATGCAATGCAATCAAAACAAAAGAAAGCATGTTAGCGCAGGAAAAATAAATAACCTAGAACACATATCAGGGTGACCACTAGGGTTTGACATAGTTCTACCTAAGGTGGGCTCTTAGGGTTCACTATATGTGGTTTAGTTTTGAAGTTGAGGTACCCGAACCAGTAGATTCCTCGATCCTCACCCATTATAGGCTCATATGGATCGAGTTTTGTTCAGGGGAATACATTTCCCTATGGCTGCACGGAGGTGAAAACCTCACGAAGACATAGGTACAGATGTATCCCGAAAGCGATTCACTATCATACACGGAGGTGAAAACCTCACGAAGGAATAGCTTCTCACTCGACCACGACGGTCATGCAATGCAATGCAAAGAGATATATTTAAAACCACATAAAAGAATCATGTTTTTTCTTTTTTTTTTAAAAAAAAAATTTAAATTCAGACAAAAGGACATGAAATTGTCAATTTTACGGCTTGACTCTCTTATTGTTTCCCAGTGGAGTCGCCAAGCTGTCGAAACCATTTTAAAATTTTTATTTAAAAACGGGGATCGACTTTTTAAAAACGAAAATGGGAGTCGCCACCAATCCCTTTTTTATTTAGGTGTGATTGGATCACCTTGCAAAATGTTTTATTTTAAAGCATTTTAGTCCACAAAAATAAGAAAATAGGTTCAGGAGTCGGTTACATATGAGGAAGGGTTAGCACCCTCATAACGCCCAAAAATTGGTACCTAATTGGTAAAATAATGTCCAAATGTTTGAAATTTAAATATGATTTTTTAAAAAAAAAATTACGAGCCATTTAAATTAAAACTTGAGATTTCTTTGTTCTAAGGGAATATAAACATCACATCCAGTACGTTAGGACACTATGTTTTAAAACCTTCGTAATCAAAGTCATCTTACGATTTATAAAACTTGTAAAAGGATATTTAGTTATTTAGCCAAACGAAAAATTGCAACCCAGTACGTTAGGGCACTATTTCCTGAATTTCTAAATACCAAAACATTGCCTTATTTTAAAAAATAAAGTTTTGGATAAAAAGTGGCAATTAAAATAAATTTAAAATAATTAAAATAAATGAATAAATAATGATTAAGCAATTAAATGGATAAATAAAAAAAGTTAAAAAATGTATAAGTCAACCTTACTCCCGCAATATGAGGATTCAACGAAATTCCTCCACCAAAATCTAACTCGAACGAAAGCAACTCGAAAATAAATGAAGATGAGCGAAGAACAAAATAAGAAAAAGCCACAGAAAATAAGAACGCAAGGGGGAGAGAAATTTGAGTGAATGCTCTCAAGAATTATTATTGCTTCCAAACTCCAGTGTCTTTTACAATGAAGGGAGAGGCCTCTATTTATAGTTGAGCCTTCCCAAATCCAATGGTACAAATCAATTACATCAACAACTAAGATTAAAAAGTATCTACAAATTAAATCTCTAAGATTACAAAATCATATCTTTTAATATTACATACCATATCTTCTAAGATTGCATATCATATCTAAGATTGCATACCATAACTTCTAAGATTTGCATATCATATCTAAGATTGCATATCCTTCAAGATTGTACTTCCATATACGTCAAGCTTGTAGATAGACCTTCAATCTTTTTAAGTAATGGGCCATTTTGATCGGGCCAAATGATATATTTTGGACTGGACTTGGACTTTATTTTATTATTTCGGGTTTTTTTTTGTATGGGCCCAGGCTAAATTGGGTTCCTACAGTGTCTATTATGCATTTACAGGTTTTTGTAAGGCTTTTTATAGCCTTCAAAATAAACAAATAAAAAAAGAAATAAAATGCTGCCATGTTTGCTACTGGGTTTTTCCTTTTTGTGCAGATTGAAGATGAGAATCTGGCGATTCGGGCGCGGATCGTGGCGCGACTGAAGGCTTGGCGTGGGGGTGATAGGAGCCTGTGATGCGAAGAGCTGGTCGATTTGCGGTGCCTAGGGTTTCCGAAAACCCTAGGCTTACTGAAAAATGTTTAAGATTTTGGGCCCATTTGGGCCGTGTAATTTGGGTCAGGTCTGTTTTAGGGTATTGGGTCAGGTTTGGGTTGCGGGTTGCTGGGTAGTCTATTTAGGAATGGGTCTGTAATTGGGTTTGGGCTTTAAGCCCTTTGTCAGAAACAATTTGTTAAAACACCGGTTTTTATTATGTTTATTTTGTTTTTCATTTTCTGAATAAAATGGGCTCGGACGAAATGGGCTGACTACATAGTTCTTTTTCCTTAATTAACTATTCAAACATCAAAATTTCTTAACCAAATTTCAATACACCTATATAAACATTCCGTACATATTCAATAAAAATATTTAAGGGTTCAGTTTATAGAAAAGAGATCCCAATACCTCATTTTTCAAAACCACTAAACTTTAGGGACAAACCACTTATACTTAACTATTTGTTCAATTAGCAAAATTTATTAAATTAAAATTCAATATAATATAATATTTGACTTGTAAATATTAAATAACTAATATTTATGGACTTTCATGTCAGAATTGTGGTCCCAAAACCACTATTTTTTACACTACTAGAAAACGAGCTGTTACAAACTAGGCATTCGCATGTTTGGATGGTGCGACAACCAGTTTTGTTGCTCTGACCAATTTGGTCCAGCCACCAGTTGAACTGTTGGCCCAGTTTTATACATCAAGCCGGTTCAACCAATTTTTGGTCTTGGTCTCGGTTTTTTTTCTTGACTCCAATTTTTTTTCATCTTGGGTCCACTTTTCAAAAATATTATATTTATTTTAATTTATTTGATTAATTTAATTTTACTTGATAAAAATTACTTTTCTTAAAAATCACTGAGATTTTCTAAATTAATTTTTTCAAGAAAATTATTTAATCAAATTATCTAGTTGAACAAATTCTCATGATCGCCTAATTTAATTCCCAACCGAATAAATAGACTCAATTAAATTATTTCCAAAGTCGTAGAATTTCTTCTGATTTAAATGTAGTCTGAACGAGCTTTTGTTGAGCTAATGGAAGGGCCAATTAGACATATACAATTAAGCTCGAGTAATTGCAATTATGTCCAGAAGTATCGTTCTGATAATTTGCAATTTACTTAATCATGGAGTCAGTCCACAAAAAGTATCATGATTGAAAATTCCTTATTATATACTCTTTACGAAAACAATTCATCCAACTGCTTTGTCTAATGACCTTGTCATATGTGTGTTACCTTCATATAATATCCTTGATTCCTTTGACTCAAATTTGTTCACTCAATACAATCCTATTTTATCTCATTGTCACCATTGTGTCTTGTTAATGATTAATATATGATCACTGCCAACTAATGATTGTGATAAATTGCTCTTTCGAGAACAAGTAACTTGTGGACACATTCCATATGTATCAATCCACACAATGTCAATGATAGGATATCGTTAGCTCTTTAATAGAGCTATGAATTTTGTTATTGCTAGTAAAGTCATATCAAACACAAGTCATGTACCAAACATGACAAACCTATGACTAGACTCCATGAGTTAGGGTGTGGTAACCCCACAATGCATGTCAGGATTGGATCCGGAAGACACAGCAGTCCTATCGACTCACCTCATCTCCCAGGAATCCTACAGTGCGTAGCGGTTCACCTTCGAGAGGGCTCGATGGTGTGGCAACCTCTGCACATGTCTAGGAATGGTTTTTGATGGGAGCTTGGTATTTGATCTGAATGGGACTCACCTCCTCTCCACACGAATCACACAGGTGCGTAGCTGGTTCACCACGACCGAGAGGGCTCGGTCATAGGCTAAACATAATGACTAAAACCAGAAAGGGACTAGCCATGTTTAAAAAAAAATTCTGATTTGTGAAAATGACAAAAATGCCCCTATTGGCAAACTTACCAAAATGCCCTTGATTTACAAAATGTGAACCTACCCAACACTTTTCTCAAAATTTCATTATTTTATAAATGTTCACAAACTGTAATTTGCAAACTATCATAAATACCTTGATTTTGGAAAAAAAAATTAATTGCCCCTAACTTACAAAATGACCAAAATGACACTGTCTTCCGAAATTTTGCAAACATCACTATTTTAAAAGGGGAAACTCTCAAAAAGAACCTTCAAAGTTTTACAACTTCTGAAATATCCCTAACTTATTAAATTTTACAAATTTACCCTAATTTTGGAAAAATTACCGAAATTCCCCTGAGGTGAAAAATTACCAAAATAACTCGGGATTTCAAAATTTTTCCAAAATTACCCCGGGACTTTAAAATTATCAAAATATTTTCGACAAAATCACCGAGAAACTTTTTCCTTTTGAAAATTACGAAAATATCCCTGTAGGAAAAAAATTACGAAATACCCTGGGTAGTGGAAAAACATCAACGATGAAAACTACAGCGTTTCTCGGATGAACGAGTTCATACTTGTTTGATGGATGAATGAGCGAATGGAAAGGCGTGTGTTTGTATGAATACGAAAGAACCACTCCTAAAACCCTTGTCATAAAATTTCTCCGTGAGTAAATAAGTGAAACCAAAGTACTAATACATAAAACTTCTAATTTGATCTCGATCTTGAAATGAGCTCTAGAGGACATGGCCGTCGTGGGCAGCGTAGAGGAAGAATGACTAGGTCGAGAACCGTTAGATCGGGTCAAGGGTCGATAATGAGGTACCACCGCCCACCTCCCATTAGTTGGTGTACAAATGACAACCCAGACGGGGGATGATCTTTCATGGTCGTCATTGCGAGTTCTAGAGTTGGTGGCGGGCGGGGAAATCAAGGAACACGTAAGTCGTACTGAATGGCTCCGAGCTAATGGAGCGAAAATGTTTTGAGGAGTGTCTGAGTGGCACCTAGTGCGTCGATCAATGGTGGTTAACTGTTCGGGATGGTGCCACAGTGAGGATCGACACGGGAGTATGTTAAGGAAGTATTTCAGAAGAAATATGTTGGAACCAGGTATACGGATGAGCAAAGGAGAGCATTATCAGGGCTGGTTCAAGGAACAAATCCGTTGCGAATATGAGGTCAATTCTGAGGTTGAGCGGTGTGCTCGAGGAGTAGTGGCAATCGAGCATGGCGTTGTGTCTGCTTTTGAGGACGGACTAAGGGATGATCTCGAGATTGTTGATAGCCCGCATCGTCGAGCGGGAATTTTCGCATTAGTGGAAAAGGCTAAAGTAGTGAAGGAATTAAGGATTCGCAAGGCGTAACAACGATCGAAATATGCCGTAAAGAGGTTTTGGATTGTCCGGATCATCCGGGAATAAGAGGCCTAGAGTTGATGGGCCGCGAGGTCGACAAGTTGGTTCGGAAGGCGATATCGACCTTGTGATGTGTGGAAAGAAGCTTAGGAGAGTCTTGGAGAGAACGGAGGATGTTTTAGGTGTGGGTCCAAGGATCATGTGATCAAGCATTGTCCTAAGAACCTAGATGAAAGTCGACAACTTTCAGAATGTTAAATTTGGTAGAGGTGGGCAATGACCTCAGCAGTCGTGGACCGAACCATAGAAAATGGTTGGTAGAGATATATGGAGCACCAAACGAGATCTTGAAGGTGCAGGGCGAGGCAACCAAGGTTGGTTTATCACAGTTGGCCGCGAGGAGGAAGATGTGCGAGATATGACAAAGTCGTTCCTTATTTGGAATACCCTTAATTGCTTTGCTTGTTATAGGTTAGCTTATTCTTGTATTGCTAGTGAAGTGGTCAAACCTTGGATGTGAACCTAGAGAATGTGCTAGAAAATATGATAGTTCTTTAAAATCGAGTGCAGACAATAGCATAGTGGGGTGAGTTAGACCGTGCGATTGTTCGTTAGTAAGTAATTTCGAGGACTGAAATTATTTTAAAGGGTAGAAGCTAACATCCTAGAAAGGGCTTGCATTTGGTTTAATTATGCAGTCACATGTTTTATATACTAGAATAAATTTTGAACATTTTGGAAACCCGAAAATGAATGGAAATGATTTGGAAATGAACATTTTGGAAACACGAAAATGTATAGAATGTTAAGTTTAAAAATGTGTAACTATTGTATGCCCGATTCTATTATGATTTAGTGTCGTGTACACATTGAGTCTATTTGACTCACCCTGCTGTGGGAATATTTTTCGGTGATGAATGTGATGGACCGGACGGCGAGAACTTGTGGTGGCCATGCACAACATGAAGTTTATATTTTCGTGGACTCTTAATTTATTTTAGTATTTTGAAGTATTTGGAAATTATGATTCGATGTAATAAGGCCACAAGGCCATGATGAACGATTTTATTTCTGCTTGTTGTTTAATTGTGTTTTAAAAATTTTGATTGAGTTAAAGACTAAGTATTTTATTTTAAAATATACTCTATATGTTTTATCACTTAAAATTAAAAAGGGTTTTCTAATATAAAAAAATTCAAATTGGTTCTCAACACAAGCCCAACCCAAACAATTTTCTTTAAAATCGCACAAGTTTTTCACAAAGTAACAAAAGAATTTGAACCGGTTTACTTGAGGAACATACCAGATCCGGTCCAGGCTCGTGGGCCGGGTGTGGGGTGTTTCAAAACATACCGGCTATCGACTCAATCATCTTTAGAGCATAAGCCTCCACTTATATCAAAGCACATGAGTTACATACACATGGTCAATGACTAACTCAGGATTTAGGTAAGTCACACAATGAAAGTCACAATTGAATCAATGCACAAACAGATTTAGAATTAATTCAACTTAGGTCCAACCCAATGTATCATTCTTCTAATGAGTACATCTACGTCTCTACCCGTGGAGTTAACTGCTCCTATAGCCAAGATTAGCCATCTCTAATTTGAATTCTAGACAACATAATAGTCCTTCTAAGTATTTGAATCAAATGCTCACTTTGATTATTTTACGGGATTATGAACTCATTTAGTATCTACTGAAGTAAGTTGTCTTTCTCACAATATAAATATTCTTACAATGCCACTTATCATCAGTTTAAACTTAGACAATCAATGATCTAATATTTTCTTGTCACAGTTTCGCTATGTATGCAAAATATGGCAGACAAAAATACAAAAGATATAGTAGTGAAATGTGAAATTAACTTTATATATTTATTCATCGTTCAAATATATAGAAAACAATTACATGTTTATTATAATATCGGCACATTTCCCAACAGTTTGTTGTGCATATGGTTCAAGAGCTTGAGGTTCTCATGATGCGCATCAAGTATAATACATCTCATTTTTATCCCTTTTTTACTGCATTTTGTCTATAACATCACAAATTTCTAGTTTAACATGTGGCACTATTCCGGTAGCAAATATAGTGAATTATTGAGAAGTTTGAAAATTTGTCAAATAAAATAATTCTCATTAAGATAAAGTGATTTAAGAAATGGGATTTAATGAAAATAATTTTAGAGCTGAAAATGAGATGAAAGGACTAAATTATAAATTTTGAAAATTAAGGACTAAAATATAAAGTCAACCAAAAAGGGAAATAAGAGTTTTTATTGCCTATTTGACATGAGAATAAATGGGAATATGAATTACTATAGTGAAAATCATTTTTGGGACGAAATAGGAAAGATAAAAAAGTTCAAGGACTCAACTAGATAAAGAGAAAAGAGGCAATTATCATCATCATCCATGGATTCATATTAAGTTTACTATTTAGAAGGTTTGAGATTGACAATTTCCATTATTAAGAAGAAATCGTGCAAAGGGTCGAAAAATAGACAAAATGGTAATTTTGTCATGAAAGGTAATTTGGTAAATCCTCGAGACTTTTATTATAAGAATAATATTTAAATATGATTTTTAATATTTAAAATTATTTTTAATTGTTGGGTGTTCATATTAAAGAATCATACCACAATTTGACAAAATTAGACTCGAATAGTTTAACATGGGCCTTGGGTTAATTTGTTGGTATTTTTATAATAGAAAAGAACCTGCCCCTCCCCCCACCGACCCTCGTTCTCTTCTTTTTTAGTTGGTAGCAACCTCCATGGTTGATCATCTTCTTCTTTTTCATTTTTCCCACTTTTTCTCCATATCCCTTAAAAGCTTTGCCTTCCACCTTAAGATTTTGTAAAAATCTTTATGGTTATAATCTCCTAAGCTCAATTCTTCCATCAATTTCTTCAATGGAAGCCTAAGGTTTATGGAGCTTGAATGAGAGAAGTTGAAGCTACAGTGAGAATGCTTCAATAAGGTAAGAAATGCTACACCTCCATAAACTTGACAATTGTTGTCAAATGTTATGAGAAGGAATTTATATTGATTTTTGGATTATATTTTTGAATATGGAGACTCAAGAAATGATAAAAATGGAGTTTACAAGCTTGATTGAGGATGAATTAGAGCTTATGGAGGTAATGATTAAGTGTTTTAGAGCATCCATTAAGGTAAGCATCATTGGATCCTCTTACTCTTCCTATACTAAAATGCTTAGGAAAATAATGAATTTAAGTTGTTTATAAGAAAATAGTGTAATAAATATGATATTTGTTATATGAATATATATTAAATGTGTTACAATTGGGTGAATGCGTTTAATATGGCACTTGAATTACTTGACTATTAACATTTGCACTAAAATAATTTTGGCATAGACGCAATAGTGTGTCTTTGAAAATTCATCAAAAATGTTAGAAATTGAATTAGAAGTTGAGCCACATATGGTTTGAAAGCTTACGAGTCTAGTTTTTATTGGAACAAATGGAACTTTAATTCGAATTATACAATAAAAATAAATATGTTTAAGAGAGAGAAGGTTGAAACTATTGATAGCATCCCCTTTTTCGACTTTAAAAATTTGTTTGTAATTGTATAAAATGAATTAGACAATTAGCATTATATGGATAAAAATATTTTTAAGTATATTTTCTAATAAAAGTAACAGTGAATTCATCCAAAATATATTTTAGAATTAAAATATTTTTAAGCGAAAAGAGGTTAGAGTTGTTTGGCAACAACTTTGTCCCTACTTTAAAATTTTCTAGCATGTGTGTACAAGAGTAAAAATTTTGGAAAATTTTTTGATTGAAGGTTCAAGAGTCTAGTTTCAAGAACATCAAACGGATCTTGATTTTAAATTTTTTTTGTATTGAGAAATAAATGATTTAGTGACTACTATTCAAATAAAAAATTTTGTTTTGAAAAGTAAAGAACAATAAAAATATGACTCTACACAAATTGAAACTATTAAAAGAAATGGATATATGCACAAGGCCTAAAGAAATGTGGAAATGCGTTTGTAAATGTAAAGCACCTATGGTGCCTTCATTCGAAAAATGAATATGCCTGTAAGTAGACCTAATTATGGGCTGGGCCACTCACACTCAAAGGTCCGCTCAAAAAGTGAGAGAGTTTGAGTAAAAATATTTTCCCAAAAAATGGGTCTGGACAAAAAAATAAAGCCCATTTTTTAGTCAGGCCTTGAGTAAGATTTTTTGGCTCGGCTCGAATTTGCTTAAAAAAATTCATTGCTATTTACTATTGTTTGCTGTTGTTTGTTGCCATATTGATGTCGTTTTATTGTCATTTTGCTATTATATTGATACTATTTCATTGTTATTATTTAGATATTGTACAATTCTTGTTTTATTATTAATTTTACTACTATTTTAGAGGCATTTGCTTGCTAAGTTGCAACTATTTTAGTGTTATTTAAGTATAAAGTCTTTTTTAATGTATTTTCAATTTGTTGGGAAACATTTATTTTAATATTTTTAGTGTATTTAATGTTTTATATTTTTAAATTTTTATATAAAAATTTAATATGGGTGGGTCGAGTCGGGCTCGAGTTTAGCATTTTTTATTTGGTTCGAGCTAGATGCAAAATTTTAGGCCCATTTTTTGGGCCAAGTCAAGCCCGAGCCTATATAACGAGCCTAAAATTTTGTATTGACTTGACCCATGATCAGGTCTACTTGCAAGGCCTTTTATTAATATGGATTTGATTATAAGTATGTGAAATCACTCAAAGTGCCATTATGTGTGTATATGTATGTGTTAATGGCATTGATAAATATATGTTAATTATAATTGTAAAGTGCCCTAGACTTAGTGAAATGTAAGGATACGGTTGACATGCCAATAAGGATTATTAGTGCACATACAGGTTATACGAAGATTTAAAGATTGGTTATATTGCCTTAGCTTGACATTTCAATGTGGGTCAAATGGATGTTCTCCGTTGAGAACCTTGGCTGTGTGGGTTAGAGCACTCTTAGTGCTATATCTCGGTTGTGTAGGTTGGAAGGCACATTTGTGCAATGATTATATTTGTATGGGATGGAATTCCCGTGAATCTTAGTTGATTTTGCTAAAGTTTACTAAGGCAAAAAATGAACAAAAATGAAAATGATATTGGTAGAAGTGAATATAAATGGCTAAAAACAAAACATTGGGTTATAACAAAAAGGGTTCTCAGTACTAAATGAAATGAAAAGAATGCAAATGAAAGGTAATAAGTTTAAGTGTACATGTATGTGGGCTATTTGAGTTTACCTTTAATGAAATTATAGTACTTGGCTATCTTGTTTACCTTAGAATAGGAAAAGGGATGAAACTTATAATATGGGAAGAAAATGTATGAAAACTTATATATATATATATATATATATATATGAATGAATGAAAATGTTGGAAATTAAGGTACAAAAGGTTAATACTATATGAACCATTCACGAAAGTTTTATATATGAATTTCATAATGTGATAAGTTAACAAACTATGAAGTGGTAAGTTGAGCCCTGTAAGTTGATTGCATTAATTAATTTGTTAATGGAATTAAAATGTGGCTTGAACGAATTGACAAAGACATGTTTAAGAAGGGCTCAACACTAAAAAGCATAAGATAAGTAGTTTTATCCATTGATACTTATTGAGCTTTATAAGCTCACACATTAGTTGTTTAAAAACGCGTAGGTAAAGGACTTTGTTCGAGAAACTTGAAGCTTTGTTCGGGAGCATCACATCACCCATCAAGTGTTAAGGTTGTTCTTTAATTATTTAATCTTATTTTCATATGTTATAGGCACGTACATAGAGACTTAGACTATCATAAGTGTTTATAAATTTTTGGAATTGTAAAATCAAGTGTTGTTTTTGAATTGTAAATTGGTTTAACATGTTTATATTAGAAATGTTTTTTAAATGCTTTGGAACCATGAGATGATTTGATGGTATTTAAGGATGTTTTAGAGTATTCGTGAAGTGTTTTGGGGACACTCATGAGTGACATCGCAACCACAGAGTTGCAACGTCACAACTTTGATGCTCAACGTTGTGACTTCACATTCCCCATGTTGCGATATCCTTACTCAGCCAGTCACACCGCGGTGTCATAAGTCACAAGTCGCTACTTCACGCCTGTTTCAGCATTTCACTAATTTAAGTCATTTTGACTTTTGGGCCCTATTTTAAGTTCTGATCACTCCCAATCCATTCCACATCAATTCCAAATGATTTTAAATATTTTTTGAAAATTTCAATTTGTCTAAAACATATTTTAATTATTTTACAACAAAAAAATGTTTTGAACTTTTAACTCTTAAATAAGATTCGAGATTTCTTACTCATTCATGCTTCAATGATATTTGTCATTCACACCGACCGTTAAGCATTTTCTCACTTGTTGCTAAGGTATTATCAGGACATTCTGCGCTGAGATAGCCCATGATATTTCAACAAAGAACAGGAAGGAAATTGTCGAGCGAGCAGCACCGTTGGATGTTGTTGCAACCAACAAATTGGCTAGGTTGCGCAGCCAAGAAGACGAGTGAAGATTGATCCTCCTCGAATGTCGGTTTTGCATTTTGGTAATATTTGATCGTTTAGTAAGTTTCAGAACTTCGGATCAAATGTTTTTAAGTATCTTTATTTTCACTTGAATTGCATGTTTCCCAACCATGATTGGGTTATCTAATTTCAAGTATCTTCAATCCATTTGGTTTTTACAATTTCGTCCACTACAAGTATCTCACAGATATTTGTCTACATCAACTTTAATATACGCAGTTAGATGTAGGTTTCAATCAGGAAAACGACATCTTTCCCCTACTCCATCTGGGGTTTAGGGTTTTTATATTAAATGTCATGCACCATACTAACTTTAAGGTATGATAATATTCAATTCATTGCATGTTCAATTTACACCATAATGGGGGGATTAGCATACCCACCACCCATTAAGAAGGTAGGTTAAAGTTGTGCCGAGAAAGAGCACGCAGTACATGCTTTGAATTTTACGAAAACTTATGTCTTTGGGCAAGAAACGTGTTCTGCTAATTTAATGTTACAACTAGAAAATGTGATTTGCAAATCAATTGAAATTGATTTGAGGGTGACAGATAAGTAAATGTAGAAGAGATAAAACGGTGGTAGCCTCATAATTCGTTAGTAAATATACTATTTGGAGCCAGAATTATTCCACTCAAAAAAATTAAAAAGAATTTTAAATTCTAAGTTAATTTAATTGAGTTATTTGAATTATTCAATTTTTAAGTCTACTTGAATATGAAATTGAGTTTCGAGTTAAATTTTACAATTCAAATAATTTAATAACAATAGATTTGTGTAAATACACGTTTGGTCTTTGTCAATTTTGAAAATGAAATCTAAAAAATTTAAAAATTCTCAAATAAATAATTTTGGGACCTAAATAAGTAAATTAATTATTGAAGTTTATCATACTAAAGTATATTTTTTGCTCTTATTTTGCTTTCAAAGAGTTTTAAAAATATATAGATTCAAATTTATATGCTCTAATATGGAATTTGTTATATTGTAACAAAATTTTAATTTGACATATTTAATTTTTTTAATTTAACTCAAACAATTTTATTTTATTCAACTTAATTTGATTCGAAAAAAAATCAAATCAATTAAAAATAAAATAAAATTTTTAATCGATTAACTTAAATATAAAGTTTTTAGAACTGAAGTAGTTAACAATTGCAATTGCGATTGCATTTAATGTAATGCCCATTATTTCGTTACTTTTAAATATTATCAAGTTAATATAGGAAAGATAAGGAAAAAGTACTAGAGTATAATCACAAATACAAATTACATGTGGTAATGATTTAAGTAATTTCGTATGGTGGACTCGGATTTAAGTATAAGTTTGTATATGATAAGATTTAAATAAATGTATTTTAAAAGATTAATTTTGTGGTAAAATGATATTTAAAAGTTTCAAATAAAGTTTTATGTTTTTTTTAATTTCATTATAGGTTCTGGTCATATTTATTATTTTTGACACAATGTGTAAAACTACCTATGGCTCCTCCCAACCCTAAAATAGGAGGATAATGCATTTTAGCTCACTTGAACTCACGCCATTCTACATTGGCAATAATACTCATGCCAATGGAATTAAGACTCAATGGACAAGTTTTATATTTTTTCTTTTTTATTTGGGAGTGAATAATTTTTTTATAAATGAAATGTTGGTTTATTGTACTATGAACCTATTCGGGAAAAGTTTTTTTTTTTTGAAATTGGGTTTATTTTGATGTGATAAAATATAAAATGTTGGGGATCGACCCGTGTAAACAACGAAATAATAAAAATGAAGAAAAACCACGGGTAAAAGAGGTTTCGGCTTTTCACTAATGAGTAAACAAATAGGAGTATAACATGGAGAAAATAAACCTAAATGTCCTAAACGCATAAACTCATACCCCAAAACAAAATTATCTCCATAGTTACCATGAAAACTCTCACCAAAATTCATTTGTGACTGTAAATATTTGCTAGTTTGATCCCTGATCGAATTTACTATAGAAGATCTTATCTCTCTGAAGTTGCAGTAGAGCAGATCACATCAAACCTTATCTCCCTGAAGTTGCAGTGGAGCAAGTTGAAGTTATAAGTCTTATCTCCCTGAAGTTGCAATGGAGCAGATTGAAGATAGTTAATCCTATCTCCCTGAAGTTGCAATGGAGCGGATTAAAATGACGAATCCTATACCTCCAAAGTTGCAGTAGGTCGGATCAAATTTACTATAGAAGATCTTATCTCTCTGAAGTTGCAATAGAGCAGATCACATCAAACCTTATCTCCCTGAAGTTGCAGTGGAGCAGGTTAAAGTTACAAGTCTTATCTCCCTGAAGTTGCAGTGGAGCAGATTGAAGACAGTTAATCCTATCTCCCTGAAGTTGCAATGGAGCGGATTAAAATGACGAATCCTATACCTCTGAAGTTGCAGTAGGTCGGATCGAATTTACTATAGAAGATCTTATCTCTCTGAAGTTGCAGTAGAGCAGATCACATCAAACCTTATCTCTTTGAAGTTGTAGTAGAGTAGGTTGAAGTTACAAGTCTTATCTCTCCTGAAGTTGTAGTAGAGCAAGAATAAAGATAGCAAATCTCATCTCCCTGAAGTTGCAGTGGGGCAGGTTGAAGTTACAAGTCTTATCTCCCTGATATTACAGTGGAGCAGACTGAAGATAGCAAATCTCATCTCCCTAAAGTTGCAGTGGGGCAGGTTGAAGTTACAAGTCTTATCTCCCTGATGTTGCAGTGGAGCAGACTGAAGATAGCAAATCTTATTTCCCTAAAGTTGCAGTGGAATAGATTAAAGCTACAAATTATTAAAGATCTTATCTCTCTGAAGTTGCAGTAGAGCAGATCATAGCAAACCTTATCTCCCTGAAGTCACAATGGAGCAGTGAGAATGCTTGAAGAAGAAGAAAAGAAACACCGAGACTCGGTAGAACCGAGTAAAATTGGTCCTGTTAAAGTCTTTACTCCATTCTCGTTACATGACAATGAGCAAAGAGGGGCAGTTGTACATGCCCAATTTAGCCCGGGCCCAATACACCCAAATCAGAAACAAAACACAAAAAAAAAAAGAAGAAAAACAAACAAAGATAATAAAGTCTAAAAAAAAAAAATCCTTTTTTACAAAACCCGGAGCCCAATTTACAAGTAGCCCAATAAGCCCAAAAATAAAAAAAAAATAGAAGAAGCTAGGGATTTTGAAACCCTAGAGCCACAGGCTCTCCTTGGGCACCGTTCTCTCGCCTTGTCCCGAAGCATCGCATCCCGAGGCTCCCCTCTGACGCGTCTTCTGCTCAGTCCTTCACCAAAGAGGCAACTTCTTCTCCGTTGACCCCTTAGGACCTGCAAGCATAACAAAAAGAAAGCAGCAGCACAAAACAAACAAGAAAAGTAGTAACAAAATAGATTATAATGTATTTCTTTTCGCTATATAAGCCCGAAAACAATGTAATACTGGGGGCTTCATTTATTTTACGAACCATCTTAAATCAAAAAAATTGAAAGGTTGATTCTCGCTTCATTTTCTATCCTTATTTACTGTCATTTTTTATTTATTTTTCATTACGAACGAAAGAAATCAAAAAGCAAGAATAAACATTTTAAAGGTAAAAAAGGAAAACGAAAAAGTCTCAGAAGGTGATTTTCAATATTTTCATTTTTATTGTTCAAATACTGTTTATTTTTTTTTCTCTTTTCTTTTAAGTTTTATTTTTCTTTTTACAAACAAATAACGAGAAGGGAAAGAAGGCTTACCTGAACTCCGGGGCGCGACGTCGAATTCCTTCCCCGTCGTCGAGTCGAGCCTAAAGGCAAAAGGAGGGGGTTTTGTTCTTCTCTCAGATTTTTTGGGGC
Source organism: Gossypium rotundifolium (assembly GCA_025506655.1). Classification (NCBI taxonomy): domain Eukaryota; kingdom Viridiplantae; phylum Streptophyta; class Magnoliopsida; order Malvales; family Malvaceae; genus Gossypium; species Gossypium rotundifolium. Next base: position 152,000,642 of record CP106728.1, read on the forward strand.
ATCGAGGGCTAGATCTTCAAAGAGATCTCGAAAGAAGGCTAAAAGCTTGGCCTCGAGCATCGCCGACCACCGATACGGTGGTGGCGCGGTGGTGCGATGGATCGACAAGGGGGGAAGCCTAATCGGTCGACAGAGAAGGGAGGGAAAAGGCTGCAGTTTTTTTTTTCTAGAAAGGCTGAAATAAAAAAAATAGAAAAGTGGGTTTAAATACCCCGAGCGGCACCGCTTTAGTGGGTTCCCAAAGTCAAAAATCGTCGTTTGGGGAACCTGTGACCACCCCGCTCCACAAAGGGATCCACGTGTTTTCCTTTATTTTGGGTTATTTATAAACGGACTTCCTCTTTGCTATGCGCTTCGATTAAGTCCTCCCTTTTTTCTTTTATTTTTAATTCGGCCCTTTTATTTTATTTTGAATTCAATTTAGTCCCTCTATTCAGAAGTTGAAGTGGTGCACTTAATGGGGTTTGGGATATTTTCTCAGTTAACCCCTCGCATGTTCCAGCGCGTTTCAAATCCATCCTCCGCTTTATCTTTTTATCCGAATTTCCCCTTGAATTTTATTTAAATTTCAATTTAATCCTTTTTATATACTCACATTTATTTTATTCGAATTTGGACCCTAAAATTTCATTTTACTTACAATCAAGCCCTTATTCATTTTTATTTATTTTAAAACTATTCTATTTATTTTAAATTTTATATATTAAACTGCTTTTAAATTGTTTTAGATATATTATTTTAAATTATTTCGCATATTATATACTTTAAATTGATTTATACATTGTTTATTTTAAGCTTGTGTTATATATTATTCATTTTCAATTGTTTTATTATTTGCTTTAAATTTTTTTCATATATTATCAATTTCAAATTCTCGTATATATTATCTATTTCTTTTTATATATACCATTTTTTAGATGTTTTGTATACTACTTATTTTAAATTTCTCTTTACATAATATTTATTTTAAACTCATTTATATATTATTTATCTTAATTATTTTACATATTATTTATTTTAATTTTTTATTAGAATATTATTATTTCAAGCTTTCGCCTATTTACCTATTTTAAAATTTTTATACATAGAATCTATTTTTAAATTGTTTTGTATATTGTTGATATTAAATTTCTTTTTCACATTATTTATTTTGAGTTCATTTGTTATCATTTTAAAATTTGCTTTACATTTTATTTATTTTAATTTGCTTTATAATTTTTTTGTAAATTGTTATATATTGTGCTTAATTTATTTGTCTTTGATTATTGATGTCGATATTTAAATAGTACAAGTTATGTGATTATCGTTCTTGTATGTATTTTAATTTGCTTATTCGCATTTTCATATCATTGTTATTCATTCGTATAGTATTTTATTTATGTATTTTTGTTCCATGATCGTTACTATTTTCATATTATGCCATTACATTGTGCATTAAATCCCAACATTTATCCAATTTAAATTGCTTCATTCTATTTCAAACAAAATTAAGGTACGCCTTTGAGTGTTACACTCGTGATTATCCAAAAATAAAAGCTTTTAATATTCTATGTTGGAAACTCGAGAGATCGTGCCCTACGTGCTGGGTTTCAATTTTTCGCTTGGCCAAATAATCGAATATCCTTTGATATTTTTAATGCATGAGTCTTGGGAATTATGAGATGATTTTGGATTCGAGGATTTAAATTATCATGTCCTAATGTATTGGATGTGATATTTTTTTTCTTCGGAGCGAGAAAATCTTGATATTCAATTCGAGAAAATTCAAATATTTTAAAAAAGGGTTCGTATTTTTTAAATTTTCAAATTTTTAACTTTCGACATTAAGACATTAGATAATCAATTAGGTACTAAGTTTGGGCGTGACGAGGGTGCTAACCCTTCCTCGCACGTAACCGACTCCCGAACCTAATTTCTCAAAACTTCGTAGGCCAAAAACACTGTTTTAGTAAACCAAAACATTTTGTTAAAACAAAGGTGATCCGATCACACCAAATAAAGATCGGTGGCGACTCCCGTTTTATTTTTGTTTTCAAAACCGAGTCGATTCCCGTTTTCAAAAAAATGGTTACGACAGTTACCATGAAAACTCTCACCAAAATTCATTTGTGACTGTAAATATTTGCTAGTTTGATCCCTGATCATTTGTGCGCATTTTAGCTTGGTCCTTGACTTTGTTTAAATCATTTTATTTATTTATAAAATAGCCTGTTAATTTTATTCTTATTTCAATTAAGTATTTTCTAGGTTTTTGTTTATAATATTCGCAACTTTTGAATTTATTATTTTATTATAGAAGTGGTTTTAATAAATTATTTTGTATGATTTTATTGATTTTATATTGTTTTATTTGGTTTTATACTTCCATTTGTATACATTTTAATTTATTATATGAAAATTTAATTTCAAGATCTTCTTTTATATGTTACTCTATTTTAAAGAATTGTATAATATTTAATTCAAATACTTTTATACACCATTAAATTATGCTTACATGTATATAATTTGTATTAAAATTATCTTATTATATATATATATATATATATTATTGATTTCATATTATTTTATGTATATATTCTCTTTTAAATCTATCTATATACATATTATATTTCAAATCTATATATATATATATATATATATATATAATTGTTGTTTTAAAGATCTTATTTTGAATTATGTTTTATTCATTTCAAACACTTTTCCATACTATTTTTATATATACATTATTTATTAAGTTTTTTTTTTTTGCATTTTAGATAAGAATATTTGGTTTTAAATTATTTTATATATCATATATTTTCAATTTCTTCCCGACATGCTCATGACGCCACTGCCCGACGCTCCACCGCCCAAACACGCAAGACAAAACAACAAAGACAAAGAGAGAGAAGGTTTTGTCTTCATATTTCGATTTTTGCTATAAAGCCAAAACAACATTGTAAATAGGGGTTCTCTGGAGAAAAAAACAGAGAGAATATTAAAGAAAAAAGAGGGCTTTGGTTTTTCAAAAGAGAGAAAATATAAAAAGAGGGAGCCCTTTTTTGTTTCAAAAAGAAAAACAGAGACTTAAATCATCGTAAATCAAGAGCAAAAAGCAATAAAGGTTGTTTTTACTTAGTTTTTAGATTCAGATAAAAAAGCTTTTTTTTCCCTTTCTTGTCATCTCGCTTTTTTTTATTATTTTTATTTTTATTTTTTATTTCATTTCTAATAATAAAAAGAAAGCAAGACTTACTCGAACCCGGCGTGGCGTCGAGTCCCTCTCCGTCGTCGGGTCAAACTTGGAGCAAACAGGGGGCTTTACCGCGTAATAGTTACTTCATAAACTCATTTATAATTTATTATATTAATTATAATTTATTTTCCAAATTGTTTCATAAATTGTTGGTTTCAAAAATTTTTATTTATTTTAAATTCTTGTCATTTAAAACTAGTTTTTATACTAACGTGCCTTATAAATTTTGTAAGATTACTATATCTCTTATTTTATTAGCCTTTGATTGTTAAAATGGGTCTTTTGAAATGGTGTATGTCATGAAATAATAGCTATTGTGTGTTTGTATATGTAAATTGTTTGTATCATTACCATTCATTAGTAAAATATTGAATTCATATATTATTTTATGTTTAATGCTATGCATGTGTTTCTTGGTATTGTTTTGTGATTCAAATTCCAATATACTTAAACTTTTAATAGATGCTACATTGTTTTATCCCAAACAAATTCGATAAATACATTTCATAATCGCTTATTTAAAAAACTTTTCAAAACAAGGCAGTATTTCAAGTTTGGAAATTTGAGAAATTGTACCCTACCGTGCTGGGTTTTGGTTTTTTGTTTGTCCAAATAATTGAATATTCTTATAAAAATTTCAATGCATGAACTTCGGAAATCATGAGATGATCTTGGCATCGAGGGTTTGAAATGTCGTATCCTGACATGCTGGATGTGATATTTTATTCCTTTGGAACAAGAGAATCTCAATTTCAATTCAAGTTATTTAAAATTTTTAAAATGGAATTATATTTTAAAACCGTTTCAAATTTTTGGCATTAGGACATTAATTAATCAATTAGGTACCAATTTTGGGCGTTGCGAGGGTGCTAATCCTTCCTCGTGCGTAATCGACTCCCGAACCCATTTTTGTTGGAATTCGTAGACCAAAATTAATTTCTTTTAAAAATAAAACAAAACGTTTTATAGGTGACCCGATCACACCTAAACAAAAAGGATTGGTGACAACTCTATTTTCTTTTTAAAGTCAATTCCCGTTTTCCAAAACATAAAAATGGTTTCGACAGTGACTACATCTTATCGCCCAAAAAAAAAAACACTTTGTAGTACTACAACTTTAATTGCCTCTTAATTAACATCTCAAATCAGGGATACAATGGCCCCTTTAAATAGGTTTGTACAGACCCATTTCACCCTAACCCATTAATGCCCAAACAAACCCAAACCCGTTTACAACCCAAGCCTAAAACTACCCAGACCAAAACTAAACAAATAGACCCCAAAACAAAAATAGGCCTAGAAGGCCCAAAATTAAAATTTTTTCAGAAATGCTAGGGTTTCAAAACCCTAGCCACCGCCTCCCGACTCCTCAACTTCGACACCGCCGAACCTACCTCTCACCACTTTTGCCTGTCGCCTCCGCCACTGCTCCATCCGTTCCCATGCCACCTAAAAGAAAAAAACATGCAAGCGAAATAAGGGCGGAAGCAATGGTGAAAATATTTGTAAAGGCTATAAAAAGCCAATTTGAAACGTCAGAAAAGGACTTTTTGGTTGGTCAAGTTTTGATTAATATACAAGAAAAAGAAGTCTCTTCTTTGAGAAGAAAAAAACAGATTCAAGTAAAAAAAGGAGGCCTTTTATTTATTTTTTTTTCATTTCGAAATCAACACAAACAAAAAAAGGGAGAAATTTCAAGGAAAATAGCAGATCCAATCGAAAGAAACCGAAACCAAAAGGTGATTTTTTTTTCTTTTTCTTTTCGAAAATTATTTTTTAAAACTTACCCCATTAATATATATATAGAGAGAGAGAGAGTCGGCGTTTGTGTTTTTTTTTTAGAGATGCAGAAATGAATTTTTTGGCAGAAAATTGGCTTATATAGCCAAACCAAAACGACGCCGTTTTGGTCGGCGCCCATAAGCCCCAAAACGACGTCGTTTTGCCCTATCCGACCCGAATCCGACCCGCCCGACCTAGGATCCGCGTGTTTTTTAAGGAAGGGCTAATTGCAGTTTTAGCCCTTCCGCTTTTTTATTGTCTTACAATCAGATTTCTAACATTTTTAAAATCTTACCCAATGATTTATTCAAATTTTATTTTAGTCCCCGCCAGAACGCTGCATTTAGGGGAAAGGACTAATTGCCATTTTGGTCCCCCCTCCTTTCACGCGTATTCCAAATGGTCCTTTTCTTTCCTTTTATTTCAATTAACCCCAAAATTTTTATCTTTAATGCAAATTAATCCCGATTTAATTATTGTGCAAATTTTTAGTCTTTTTTGTTAATTATATTAATATTGTTATTATCATTATTATATTTTGATATTTTATTATTAATACATCTCACTAACTTTATTTTTATTATTTTTATCATTTATTTTGATTGTATTTTCATTATTATTTGATTCTATTACTATTATTTATTATAACATGTTATTATTTGTTATTTTGGTTGTACTTCCACTATTATTTGTTCATATTACTATTATCTATTATAACAATTGTACATGTTATTATCTTATTTATTTACTAATATTATGATTGAGACGATCATTTTATTATTATTATTATTGTTACTATCTATTTTTGCTATTACCTTGTCCGTATTGTTACTCCCATTCTATTATTTTTTATGTGCATATATTTTATATATATTATTTCATATTATTCTTTTACATATTATCATCATTATTTTATTTCAAGTATCATCATTATTATTTTGTCATTGTTATTTCTTATTTTATTTATTTAGTTATTTATTCATTTTTTACTACTTGGTATTATCATTATTATTATTATTATTATTATTATTTGTATTTTTATTTATAACATTCACATCCATATTTGTTCTCTTGGTTTTGTACAATATTTTGAACAAAGTATCATTTGTAAGATTATCGATTTCATCTAAAAATTTCAAAATGAGGCAATGTTTCGGTATTTAGAAACTCGAGAAATAGTGCCCTAACGTGCTGGGTTGTGATTTTTCGTTTGACTAAATAACTTAACATCCCTTTTACGAAGTTTTGCGAATCACGAGATGACTTTGGTTACGAGAGATTAAAACATCGTGTCCTAACGTACTGGATGCGATGTTTATATCTTTTCGGGACAAAGAAATTTCGAATTTTGACTCAAACCTTTTCTTAAATTCAATCCCATACGATGCATTTTGAAAAGTCATTACACTCTGTCCAAAGATTTTTAAAATAAAGGCAATGTTTTGTATTTAGGAATTCGGGAAATAGTGCCCTAACGTCTTTGGGTTGCGATTTTCCGCTTGACTAAACAACTAAACATCCTTTTGATAAACTTCAGAAACCATGAGATAGCTTTGATTACGAAGGTTTAGAGCATCATGTCCTAACGTCTTTGGATGTGATGTTCGTATCCTCTCGAGCAAAGAAATCTCAAAATTATGGCCCTAATTATCCAAACATTTTAAAGGATCGTATCTTAGAACCTTTTAAAATTTCCGACACTAAGACTCTAATTAATCATTTTGGTACCAATTTTGGGCGACGAGGTGCTAACCCTTCCTCGTATGTAACTCCTCCGGACCCGACTTTTAAAACTTCGCAGACCAAAAACACTGTTTTAGTAAAGCAAAATGTTTTATTAAAATAAAGGTGATCCGATCACACCAAATAATGGTCGGTGGCGACTCCCGTTTCATTTCTATTTTCAAAACCCAACGTCGAACCCCGTTTTGTTCTCAAAAAAAATAGTTACGACAAGGTTAAAATTATAGTTTTGGCCCCTTTAAATGGTTTTTTTTTTTTCAAAGGCAAAAATTAAAATAAATTAAAAATTTATGAGTAATTTGATGAAGACACATTTATGAACTCAAATGTGTTTTTGATAAGTAAGGCTAAACAAAACCTACACTAAAAATGTATGTAGTCTACCAAATAGAGGAGAAATAAAAGGAAAAAGGCAAATAAGGGTACCTGGTAGGTAATTTGATGAAGACCAACTACTGATGATGTACCCAATCTAAAATTAATTTTACCAAATGTAGATATATTAGTCATAGACATTCCTACTTAGGACTTCAAATATATATTGTTTTATTTTTTTTTTATTTTTAATTTAACTTTGGAATGTGATATATAAATATTGATTTTGTGTAATTTTATAAATAAAATTTTGATTTGAATGTATGAAGAAAATTTTGATTTAATTCAATTATTGTAAACTATTAACACAATTGTTGATATAATATCATTTTAAGTTTACATATTATTACACAAGTAATTATATTTATACAATATAAAATTAAATTGATGCATTTTTTATTTTTGTATTTTTCATGTCTGTTTTATGGTTCATATTCAGGGTTTGTGGCTACATCTCTCAACAATATGGTCTCTAAGATTCAAACTTACATTCTTTTATTGGGAATATAATATACTTTATCATTATTCCCAAAATTTTACGTATATATTTAAGTCACAATTAAAATTCACAAATATATAACGTAATGACACATTTTAACCTTATTGCTATTATATAATAAAAAAATAGCTTGTTAGGTAGCGATTGCTTCCCAAGCCATTAAACCATGTGGGCTATACCTATTTCTACAATACAACATTAACCACATGTTAAACTAACTCCTAGAAATGATGGTTGGTTGCCCTTGCTTCCCTCTTCTGAACTCTACCCATCTAATTCTATTTATGTATTTTAAAATTATAAAGTGTGGCCAAAAGATTTTTCATACATTTGATAAACCCCTAATGTCCAATTACTTTGATGGTAAGGATAATATATTATTGTAGATAGTTTTTTTTTTTTTTGTTACTAACTATCCAATCAATGGTAAATTCAGGAAATTTTGTTCCCTGCATAAATATTTTTAAAAACAACTCTACGTTGAGAACAGTTTTTTAAGAATAACCTTGAAAGGTTGGCAAGATTCTTGGATTATTTCACTTTTGAGAGTATGGCTTAGAGGGTCAAATACGAAAATTGTTGAAAATTTCTTCTTAACTCTTTTTGGGGAATGCAAATGCTTTCTCTTTATTTCTTTAATGAACAACCGTTGCATTGGCAATTAAAAGCCTTTCTTGCTAAAATACTTCAAGTGAGTGTAACTTTCATTAACCGCCATTATAATCATTATCTATTTAAGTTACCTTCTATTTTCCCATATTTTAAGTAACCACTTTCAATCCATTATCCACCATTTTTAGCATATTCCTGCTCATCTTCTCTTTATAACTTTCTTTTTCAAGGCTTATAAACAGAAGTTTGAGGGTTAGCACCTTAAAATTCTCTCTACAACTTTTTTTTTACAATCATAATTCTCAACCCCTTTGTCGAAACCATTTTTTGAAAAGTGGGTCGACTATGGTTTTGAAAATGAAAATGAAAAAACGGGAGTCGCCACCAATCCTTTTTGATGAGGTGTGATCAGTCACCTTGTAATTTGGTCATTTTAATAAGATTTGTAATTTACTAAAATGATGATTTTTTTGGTCTACGAAATCCAGAAAACAGGTTGGGGAGTCGGTTACACACGAGGAAGGGTTAGCACCCTTGATACGCCCAAAATTGGTACCTAATTGATTAATTAACGTCTTAAAGTCAAAAATTTGAAAAGATTTTAATATATGACTTCTTTTAAAACATTTGAATATACTCGAGTTGAATATTAAGATTTTCTTGTTCCTAAGGAATAAAATATCACATCCAGCAGGTTAGGACACGACAATTCAAATCCTCGAATCCAAGATCATCTCATTATTCCCGAGACTCATGCATTGAAAGTATCAAAAGATATTCGATTATTTGGCCAAGCGAAAAATCGAAACCCAGCACGTTAGGGCACGATTTCTTGGGTTTCCAAATACAGAATATTGCCTTTGTTTCTCCTTTTTTGAAGATTTTCCCTCTTTTTTTTTTTTTTTAAAGATATTTGAATGACATGTATTATTTAGTTTGAAGAAAGATAAAACAGCCTATATTGAATAAATATGTTGGGGTTTGATTCACTATACAATGGCACGGTAGTAATGATCAAGGAGCAACAACTCATGAACACGAAATTATACAATGAACTACAATAATATGACCATACAAATGAATGAATCATGGTACATACAATGGCAATAATCTCACATTATACAAGCACTAGTATTAATCTTAGCAAACTAATGAATTAATAGCCAAATTTAAAAGAGTCAAGAAACAATTTACACAAATAAAATATAATGCGCATTAAAATGCATAAAAATGAATAGTTAAAAGAAAGGAAATTTGAAATCATCAATATACAATAAATTTTACGTGAAAACAAAAATTAAAACAAAGTATAGAAAAGTTTAATATAAAAAGATGTTGTATTTAATAGTAATATATATATCTAATTTTGAAGTTATATATATATAAATAATGTTATATGATACGATTTGAAATAAAATTTATAAACAACAAAGATTTAATAAAATTTACGTACATAATGTAATAATGCATGCAAAATATTTAAAACTCATATAAGATTCTAAACAAATAATATATATATATATATATATAAAGTGTTAATAATTTAAAAGAATATAAGTAATTTTAATTACAATATCAAAAAATGCTTAAGTGTATAAAAATGATTTAAAGAATATACCAAAAGTGTACACATATATATCTATATATAAAGTATAAAATAATAATGTGAAGAAAACTCAAAATAAATAATAAATCGATTAAAATAAAAATAAAAATAATATACGGAGATTTTGAAATAAATAATATATAAAAAGAATCTTAAAATAAATACCACATATATAAAGTTTTTTTTAAAAAAAGTAGTATATAAAAGCTTAAAATAGATAATAATAATAATAATAATAATAATAATAATAATATGATTTTTAAAGGAAACAAATAAATAAATAAATTTATTAAGCAAATCAAGGATTGTATGGAAACCAGAATAAAAGTCAGGGGGCCTAAAACGGCAATAAAACAAAAAAGGGGACAAGGACCACAACGACATGCGCATAAACTCACGGGGACCAAACCGGTGAATAACCCAACCCCTGATGCGCTCCGGATCAAATTAAAAATGAAGCAGAAATAATGAGGCAAATTTGAAAGGAATGAAAAGACCCGATTGTGCAGAACAATAATGTTGAAGGACCAGAAGGGCAATAAACCCTTAAAGCCAAAACACGCGGATCCTCTTAATGGAACGGGTCGGGTTCACTCGGGTCACCTTAAACGGCGCTGTTTTGCCGCTGGTGACCCTTGGAGAAACGACATCGTTTCGTGTTCCCCATAAAAGTCCAATTTTTTCCTTTTTTTCATTTCAGACCCCCTCTTCAAAAACAAAAACAAAAACAAAAAAGCATTCTCTCTCGTTTCTGCTAGGATTTTCTAAACACATTTTGCGCCGTCGCGGGTTCCATCGGTGGCTGGCCGCACGCAGAGGTGGGTTTTAATGCCCTGTTTAGAGAACCCCGGAGAAATCGGGCTTTAGGACACCCATAATGTAACACCCCCTACCCGTATCCATTGCTGGAATAAAGTATGAGGCATTATCGAGGAGTACGGAATACTCACAGATAATTTAAGCCATTTATCGCTCAAATACCAAAATTGACTATAAAAGTTTCTTTACACATATAGTGCACTTGAGGTGCATCATTCCATAATTATGAATGAACACATTTATCAAACGTATGTCATGTTTTTATATATATCATAGTCTCATATTTCCATGTATCAATTACCATCATTTCCTCGTATTTCGACAAATACGTGTAACAATTCATAAAATGAAATTCACTAACCCTTCCCGCTAATCACAATTTAAAGTGACAAATCACTTATTGAGGCCAATTTCAATGTTCACTACAATCTATCATATAAATTTGGATGTACGTATCCACCAATAAATTCCATGTACGGTATCATCATCTCATATTTCCACATACATTACTTTGCACATTATGAACTCAAATAACATATACAAGACATACCAATGTATTTCAAATACGTTTTCCTAATATTTCATTCAGAATTAAGATTATTTCATATTAGAACTCTTCTCATTAACTCATTTGGAATACCAATTCATACAGATAATAGACTCAAGGATGTACAAATATATAATCACAAATGAACTCATTCGTCAACCAAGTTCTACGTTCATGTCTCATCAACTCGTATTTCCTTATATCACATAATAGATACCATGATTTCCATTCCCTTGATATTTTTCCATATTTATCCCGTTGAATTTCTTGGAATTTTCGATGGATTTTCAGAGGTACACTTTAGTGTACAAATCCAAGTCCGTCAATTCATGTTCATGTGCGCACATTTCCATTTCAAAGAGCACACTCCCTCGAACCTCATCCTTACAATGGGATTACCACCGAGCTAAATCCCAGTAAAAGAGCACACTCCATGAACCTCATCCTTACAAATGGATTACCGTCAGAGCTAAATCCTCATAATATAAACTCATAGAGTATTGTCGGCATTACGGTCCAAAGCTAAATCCTCCAGAACGACAATTACTCTAATGAGCTTGATCCAATTACCATCCGAGCTAAATTGAGACCCTAATTCGGATTACCGTCCGGGCTAAATCCATTTTCCACATATTCTTCGGGAGGGCTATATCAGGATCACCCGTCCGGCTAGATCCTTTTCACACATATTCTTCAGAGGGCTATATCGGGATAGGATCACCTGTCCGTGCTAGATCCTTTTACCGTCAATTCATTTTCGAGATCCATCGAATTTTCCTTTCATTTAACCAAGATTTCTTCCCTTTTACCAAATATATCAATGTTTCATCAACTTTCATACAATGAACATTCAAATTATATTCATATCAATAACATACATTTCAAGCATTTAAAATATAATTCAAGTTACATGAACTTACAATTGATTTTTATACCATAACGATAATCTTAGTTTCATAATAAATATTTGAAATAAAATATTATATCATTTCTACCTCAACGTTTATCAATTATAATTGAGCATGTGATCAATTTATACACAAGTCATTCATTTATTATTTTTCCTCCTCCTCCTCTCCATCCACATCCTTAGTATAAACAACACACTTGTAAGTAACATTATCTATAATTTTCACTATTTACTTATGTGAATATTCAAGCTATCCATCCATGTCATAGTCACTAAATTATTTTTATCTTGAGCTACAGAACTCCAAATTAAGATCCGTAAATTTTATTTGAAACTATACTCATATATATTCTTACCATAATTTTTCCAGAATTTTTGGTGTGGCCAATTAGTACAGTTTATTAGTTAAGTTCTCCCCTGTTACACAGTCCTCCTGCTCTGACCTCTCTTCACTAAAACCAATTATCTCAAAGTACAATTTTCATATAGTGTTTCTGATTATTTCTAATGAAAATAGGCTCACTAAGGAATGCATACATATAAATTATAACTCATAATTCTTTTTTACAATTTTAGTGAATTTATAAAGTAAGAACAGGGCTCACGAAGTTATTCTAAACCAGTCTTACCAAATTTTAAATATCTCAAAATGTAGACTTCCTTTGCTTGCTCTGTTTCTTTTATATGAAAATAGACTCAACAAGATTTAATTCTATATGTCATTAAACTTCTAATTAAATTTATACCATTTTTGATGATTTTTCAAAGTTAGACAACTGGTGCTGTCCAAAACTGCTTTAGTATAACATGTTGATTTCTATTTTGTCTCAAATTACACATTTCATACCTTGAGTATGAAAACCAGCTTGAAACTCTCTCCATGGCTGTTTTTCAGCTGAAGAAAATGAAGAGAAATGAAGAGAATTCTAGATATTCCAATTTGGTCCCATTTTTGTTTAACTAATTTTGGCAATTTTCCAATTTTGCCCTTATTTCACCCATTTCCTGATTTTTCTCCTATTGCCGCCCAAAACTCTCCTTCTTATTTTCCGAATCCAATTTTACACCTTTTTCAATTTAGTCCTTTTATTTAATTAACCACCCAAACGTCAAAATTTTCTAACAAAATTTTAATACTAACTTATTGGTGACTCGGTTTATAACAATGAGTTCCCAAATAAATCTTTATAAAACATAATTTACTATTTTAAAGATATTTTAAAAGCTACATTTGACTTGTAAATATTAAATAATATGGTCGCATCCGTGGGGCTATTCACATAAATACCGAGACCTGGCCCTTGACTCTCCTTCCCGAATCCAATTGAGGCGACGGAATCCCGACGGTTCATCTTCCCTCTTTCCCTCTTCGATTTAGTTTATAAAAGATTTAAAATAAACAAAATAAAAATGAATAATAAAAAAAAGTAAACGATAAAAAATTAAATCGGAATCAACCTTCAAAGTCTTTTTCTTGTTTTTGATTTTTCAGTATTCGTAAAAAAAAAAAAAGTTACAATGGGCTGCATTGATGCTTTTATAACCGATCAATAGATTCGGTTTTGTTTTGTTTTCTGTCATCTTTTATTGTTTTCTCTTTATTTTTTTTTTTGTTGTTTGGCTTCTTGTGATTGCAGGTGACGTGGGCGTGTTAGAGGCGCGTGCAATGGCAAAGACGAAGGGTCGACGACTGTGAAGGCAGAGAAGGTTGCAACGCTAGGGTTTCTAGAACCCTAGCCATCTAAAAATTCTGGGCCTGCTTTAATTGGGCTAGGTTGGGACTGATTTGGGTTTTTTTTTTTTTTGTAATTAGATTTGGGTTTACTTTGTAAATGGACATGGACTGATTTATTTTTATTTTTGGGTTTGGGCCAAAATTGGCTATTACACCCTTATTGTGTCCATCACCACCACCTACCACCGCACTTATTTTCTAAAATTTGGTACAACCTTTTACCCCATCATCTCCCCATGACTTCTCATTCCTCACCTTAAAAAAATTATTTACAATTATTATTGCTATTAAGGTCGTAAGTGGGAAATTTTCAAGCTTCTAGAATGTAGATGCTAATTTTTCTAGGATTTCATCATTCGAATTGGACCAATCTGATGGTGTGTGTATATTTGACCTATTGCCATTTGCTGTTGCCCGCCGCTAAAACAGCTTGCAATTTAAAGTCCCCAATATTCCCTACCAAATTTTAAGGTTTGGAATAAAATTTTGAACAAGTTAAAATGTTATTATTCTAGAAAATATATACATTTGACTGAATTAATTATTCTTACATAAATATCATCTAGGAAGTGCCTAAATGCACATTGAAGGGTTCAATTTCTTTGGAAAGGAGTGGGGGGACATGGGAGCACCTCTCATTGGTGTTTAAAATCATGCACTAATTACTCTCCAACTTCACCAACCTTTATTACAATGCACTGCCATTTGATACACCATTCTCCCTGAGAAGTAAATATTAAATTATATGGCTATAAAATTTTAGTAGGCTCAACTCCTATAGAATCTAATGAAAAAATTTTGATTTAATCGAGTTGACTGAAATGAAATTCGGATCAAATCGAATTGAGTAAAATTGTTTGAGTTAAATTAAATTTTGTTAGTATAACTAATTTCATGTTAGAGCACTTAAATTTAAAACGATATATATTTGAAAACTTTTCAAAGCAAAATAATAATAATAATAATAGATACTTTAGTATGGTAAATTTGATTCATTAATTAACTTATTTAGGTCCCAAAATTATTATTTTAGAAAAATTTTAAAATTTTATCTTTCTTTATATTTTTAGAATTAAAAATATAAATTTTACAATTTTATAAATATTTTAAATTTTGAAAATTATTTTAATTATTTTGTAATTTGTCTTTGAGAGAAAGCCAATTTGCTTATTTTCAAAATTGACAGGGATTAAAAGGGTATTTACATCAATCTATTATTCAAATTTTCAAATTATTCAAATTGTAAAATTTAATTTGACTCGAAGCTCGAATTATTTATTCGAGTTGACTCAAATAACTCAATTCGATTAACTCGAAATTCAAAATTTTTTTCCTAATCAAATCGAGTTTTACTCACCCCTAATTTTGCGAATTGAGTCATAGTTTAATTAGTATATGTATTATTGTTAGCATAAGAGGATGTGAGTTTAAACACACTGAAGCATAGGGTCACGTCCAACTATTTCAATCTTAATTTAGTGGGTTATATCTTCTTTTTTTTTTTTGATGAATTACAATAATAGAATAAAGCCTAAACAACCAACGCGACTAGCACGACTCGAACCTAGGTCACTCTTGAGGTGGTGAACACGCTTGACCATCATGCCATCACATGTTGTTCACTATTTACGTTATATTTTACTTATATTTCAATAGTGTAATGTAATAATTGATTTTAATTATAAGTATTCACTTTATTTTGTGGCATAATCAAGTTTTATGATATTGAAAAAATATGTATATATTGTAAATATATCAAATATATTAAACGTAAAATACTTTAAATAGACGAGTCTTTGGTTGAAATGATAACAATTAAAACATTAAAAATAATGTTTTGGGTTCAAATCTCATTAAATATATATTTTTAAACTTTACATGGTAAGAATATCATCATAATAATATTGTTATTTTATGAAAATGTTTTCAATAATTGCTCGTTAACTTGGCTAATATACTAAAAAGACCCTTAAAGTATTATTCTTTGTTTAAATAAGTTCTTTTACTATTTTTGTAATTAAATAAGCCTCTAATCTATATTTTTTTCCATGAAAATTTTTATTTTAATATTAAAGTATAAATATTTTGAATTTTAAAAATAATTTACAGTTTATGTTTATTTGAATTTGATGAGAATAGTTTATTAAATAAAAATAATATAATATTTTTTAGAGTAGATTAGAAAGATATTTTAAAATTTCTTGAAAGTCAATATATATAACATAATTAATCATTTTCGAAAAATTCTAATTACTGTTTTAAGAGGTTGATATTGAAAATAATTTTAATTTAATAATTATTTTTTATTTTGTATATTATTTAGGTAAAAAACCCAGATATTTAACCGGTATATGTTAAGCCACGTTGAATTTCTTAATTTATTCTTGTAAGCATATTCGGCCATTCAGTAATCAAAATAAGGTAAATTTTCAATTTCCAAGGCATAAGCAATAGCCAATAGAACCGAGGATAACTAAGTGGTTGGCGCGACAATACTGAAAGGTGCGCCCGTTTTATTCTCTATTTTAGAAGGTATATTCCCTTAGCTTTTTATTTTTAAAACCGAAATTGAAATTATATAATAATAAAAAAATCAAAGTATCTGAAATTGGTAATTGTGATTCGGTTTAGGGTAAATGAATGACTAAATTTATTATTTTATTAGGACTATTTTTTAAATAAAGGTGTTTAAATAGTTAATTGATCAGTTAATCAAATTGAATTAGTATTAATCAATTTACTGAACTTTTAATCTTTTAACCGTTAATCGAATAAAAATTTTTTAAAAAATAATCGAACCGAAATATTTCAATTTACGAATTAATTGACATTTATATGTTTTGCTTTTTAAATTAAAATGAGTAAAAAACATATAATAAATAAATTTATAATGTTCATTTTAACCAAATTAACCGAACTTAATCAAACTAGTAATTGCTTAATATATATAATAGATCGGTTAATTACCTAATTTTAAATCGAATTAACCGTTAACTGAAATTTTAAAAAAAATTAAATGACCTCCGACCAAACTAGATCGGTTAACAATCAATTTGATTTTAACCAACCATATTTTTTTATTTGGTTTGATTTGGATAAAACAAGTTTGATGTGAGAAAAATTGAACTTAAACCAAACTAGGCGGTTATGATGATAATACCAGTCTGAAACCATATTGAATAATGCAAAACCCAAACGACCAAATATGTCTGTTGGAATCGATCGAGATATTAATTAGTATTATTTTGGTGGAAGAACTCAAACTTTTGGGGAAAATATTAAACAAAATTTAGTCATGAAAACTTTAAAAGTTAGGATTCTACGACCATTCACGTGATTTCAGGAAACACATCACATCCCACGCTACAGCAGCAGCAACAACAGCCAAACAACATCTACCTTTCTTTTATGAATAAAAAATATGAAATCTGAGACTGATTTTAACTGAAAAATGAACCCAACGTACGAAAAACATATGTTCAATTCATATTCTGTAGTATAAAAGAACAAAATAATGATGAATGATGTGTGAAGTTAGAATACAGAGAATGGATTAGGATGATAATGGGGTTTACAAATGTTATTGTTTAAATTATGTGAATCGTTAGTATTAGGATTCTCATCATTGCTACCTTTGTTCTTCCCACCATCTTCGCCATTGGCGAATATTTCTTGGACAAATGACTCGACATCATCAAATCCTTTAATTCCTTCCTTGTTCACCACTGAAATCTCGGCCTCTGATTGTGCGGGAATATATGGCGGCCGGTTCATTTGCAGTATCAGATCCCAATCAATCCCCTTAAAATAATCGTGCCCTTTGATTCCTTCTAATGTGATCCGTTGCTTTGGATCTTTTTCCAATAATTTTCTTATTAAGTTCCTCAACGACGTCGGTTCGCCCACGAGGTCGGGCGGTTTCGTTAAGATCCGGTAAAAGGTCTCTTTTCGGTTCGGGCCCCTGAACGGCGTCGTCCCGTACAGCATTTCGTGGAGGACGATCCCTAGAGACCACCAATCCACGGCGAAATCGTGACCGTTGCCTGATATGATTTCTGGCGCAACGTACTCTTCTGTTCCAACGAACGAGTTTGATTTCTCTACTGATTCTGACTCAGTAGTATGTTCCGAGTTGACACTTTCTTGAGGTGCCGTGTCGTCCGGAGAGATTCCGGAGTTACAGCAACTAACAAAAGGGAAGAATCGCTTTTTCTTGACTGAGTCCGGCGGCGTTTGACTGACTGAGTTGGGAGGAATTGATTTTTCAGGCGACATAGGAGAAAGTTTCGTGGAAAGATCGAAATCTACAAGCATGAGATGGCCATTTTCTTGGATCATAATATTTTCAGGCTTCAAATCTCGATAAACAATGCCTAAATTATGAAGATACTCCAAAGCCAGAACCAATTCCGCTGCATAAAACCTGGGGAAGAAAATAATTTTAAGTATTGCTTTCTTGAAACGTGAAATGAATCTCATTCAATTTCAAACCTAGAAAAATGAGACTGAAAAAAAAGAAGAGCAGTTTATTTATACCTTATAGTATCATCGGAGAACATTTTCTCAGTCTGCTTCTTTCTCAAAGAATTAAGATCACGACCGGGACAATAATCAATGGCATAACCGACGACTTTATCAGTAGCCAAAACTCCTCGCAACCGAGGTAAAAGCGGGTGGTTAAGATTCCTCAAAACTTCCTGTTCAAAACTAACTCTTCTATACTCGTTTCCTTCATTTCCATTACTAGTCTTGACTGCTTTATGATTCTTCTTCTCGATCGAATCTCGACATATTACTTTCAAAGCTAAAACCTCATCCTTCACTTTATCTCTGGCAAGGAACACTACTCCTTTCGCTCCTCGTCCTAGAGCCGTAACAATTTCCAAGCGATCTAAATCCAAGGTAGGGATCGAATGGTGTGGTCTTCGATTGAGTTGTTGTTGATCGTCAATCATGGCGGAGGCTGATAAAACCCGGTTGGTTTTAATGTTTATTTCCTGGGGTTTTGGGGAGGTCGTTTGTGGCTAACAATTTATAAGGAAGGAAGGAATACTTTCAACCTTTCAATATTTCTTCTTATTTAATAAATAAATAAATAAATAAAATTTCTTGCAGAGGAAGTTTTCAAAATTGAATGCCATTTCGCCTCGTGAGCAATTCCGGCGGTAAATGCCAGACGTCGTGCAATCAATGGGATTCTCTTTTTCTTTTCGTTTTTTTTTTATCGAGACTTAAATTAATAGTTGGGTGGTAGTGGTGTTTCTAGAAAACGTGAAGGGGTTGTTTCAGCCGCTGGTGGTGGTGGTCAGGTGTTTGCTTGGTAAAGTCATAAAGTTTTAACTTTTTATTTTTTGTTATACAAAAAATCAGCAAGAAACGCGCTTCTAAAGGTCTAAACTTTGGGGTTTCAAAGAAGTTACACAATCAAGAAGAAAAGGTGCGTCCTTGGACCGCAAGAAATCAAAATTACTACTTTTTTTTATTTCTTCCTATGTATATGATGCATTAAACTTTATAATTACAATTTAATGTTTATAATATTTTAAATGATAATAATATTTTATTAAATTAATTTTTATTTAATGTGATGCACCATATTCTAATCGTAAAAAATTGTTTTAAATTTATGTAATTTATTTAAAATTTGATTTTTTTGTTTAGTTGTTTAATTTTTTTTCAAAAGAGTTATAAATTATATTTTAAAGTTTAAAACTTGTAAAATTGTTTTTAAAATATTATTTGAATTTTACGAAACTTTTAAAATGCATAAAACTTTTGATTTTTTGTTCGTATTGTATTTTAAAATGTTTTTAACTTTTATCATTAAATATAAAATTTTAAAATGTTTTAAAATGTAAACAAAACAAATTATTTTTAAACATTTTTAAAACAATTTAGTTTTAATATTATTCGATATTTTATTTTCTTTCTAAATATTATAAATTTGCAGTGGGGCCCAACCTTTTTAAAATGGAAAATTATTTGTTTAGGCCCTTTAAAATTTTAAAATTTTAAATTAATAAAGATAAAATTATACTTTTAACCCTAAAAATAATAAAATTTTAATTTGATCATTTAATTTGTTATTAAAAATTAGAATTTAATTTCAGCCCCTAAAAGAATTTTCTAGCTTCACATATTTTAAAATAATATTTAACTACAAAATTTTAATTTAATAATAAAATTGAAAGTTATAAAATTTAAGATTCTAAATTCGGCATAAATATGAAATAATTATTTAAATTAATAACTGTAAAGATAGTTAAACAGCATCACATATATAGCCAAAATAATAAGATAATGACATGAACCGTTTTTCTGGAAGCAGAGTAAGGAAGCTACAAATGAGCAGGACAAGAAAGGCATCACCTATCAGGGTTTTAGGCAATTAAAATGTGGTAGAGTAGGTCTATTATCACTGATTCATGTGGTTCCTATGGATCTAATCTACCTATTATTTAGTAAATGTTATAATAATTTATTTCGCCGTATAATTTTACAATAAAGAAAAGTTGAAATGATTTCTCGTTTAATATTTCGTCTGTTTTAATTTTTAAATTTATATTATATGTAAAAATACTTCAAAATGAATGAAAAAGTTAATGTTTGTTAACTTTATTAACATAGCAATTCACATATATACCACGTCATTAATTATTTTTAGGGTAAAATATAAAAATAGTCACTTTTGTTTATCTCATATTACATTTAGTCGCGTTATCGTTTTCTTACGAAGTAGTCACTCTGTTGTTAAATTTTATTACCTCGCTTACGACAATCATACGTTGCAATCTAAATGGGTTTTAAATGCCAACTTGGATGTCCAACTAGGACAAAAATAAGCTTTTAATTAATTAAAAATTTTAAAGTAATTACACACTGAACTGGAAAAGAAAAATCATTCGTCTTATTTTTCTTTTAGTTTTCTTTTTTATTTTGACTGAAAAACTATTCTCATCTCAGTTGGACATTCAAGTTACATTTAAAATCTATTTGGACTGCCACGTAGGATTGTCGTTAGGAAGGTAATGGAGTTTAACGACAGAGTGACTATTTCGTAACAAAACGATAACGTAAGTGACTAAAACATAACATTTCAAAATATAATCTGAGGCCAACAAAATGACTGTTTTTATAATTTACCTTATTTTTATAGAAGTATTAAAGAAACGCTGGACCGAGCGTCAACAATGACGAATCAAATTCATTTTGACCCAAATGGGCGGCGACGGCGACAAATTCAGTGATGTATGGATGGCAATTCAGACACCAAGAAAATTTCAAATGAGAAGAGGCCGAAAGCAGAACCTTCAACAAGGAAAATCAGCAAGACTTGGTCCAAGTACCAATTATGGATTTGGGCTATTGATAGGCTGTAGGTCTAAGTGGACTCAATTATGCCACCCACCCACTCTAGTCTACCCATTCATTTATGGCAGTGGTAAAGCTCCACCCACCTAAGCAATCATTTGCCCACCATGTGTGAATGCCATGCTCATCTAGCCTCTTTTCACTTCCAACTGGCTTCAATTCTGCTATTAGTTTCTGTATTTTAATTTAATTAATTTAGTTTTTATATTTTTTTAATTTGATAAATTTTATTTATTTCTGATTATATTTTAGTTTTTTATATTTAAAATGTTACGCCTGAGTTATTTATGTTATTATATTATAATATTTTAGTACTAAGTCATTATGATGATTATAATGATGGTGATGTGACGTTAAATCATCATTTTAAATAAAAATTTAAGGTTAAGTTATACAATCGGTTCCCATATGTTTTTCGTTTTGAGTAATTTATTTTCTTTCCTTTTATGTTCTTTTAACTTTATTTTTTTCTTTTATTTTCATTCCCTTCTGCTTCTCTCTCTGTTTTTCTCCCTTCTCCATTTTTTTAACGTAATTTTTTTATGTTTTCTATTTGTTAAAACTAGTCCCTATACTTTTATTTTTGAACAATTTAATTTTTTTTAGTGTGGTAAGCTTGTGGATTAGTTTTAACAAATAGACACTACAGCAAAACAGACTTTTAGCGGCGTTTTTTTAGGCTTTTAGCGGCGTTTTTAAGCGCCACTAATAGATCTTGCGGCGCTTTGAAAAATGCCACAAAAAACGCCGCTAAATGTGGCGCCGCAAAATTTAGCGGCATTTTTGTGAAAAAAACGCCGCTAGAAACCATGACTTTTAGCGGCGCTCTCCTCACAAACGCCGCTAAAGGTGGCTACTTTTAGCGGTGCTTATTTCTAAAACGCCGCTAAAGGTGGCGACTTTTAGCGGCGCTTTTTTCCAAAACGCCGCTAAAAACATGACTTTTAGCGGCGCTTTTTTCTAAAACGCCGCTAAAGGTGGCGACTTTTAGCGGCGCTTTTGCCCTCAAACGCCGCTAACTTGTACATATTTAAAATATTCAATTTATCCAATATCATACGCCTCGCACTAAAACCAACCAATGACAACAAATATAATATATAATTTCAACCCAAATAACAAATGTAGCATAAAAATTGCACCAACTACATTAATTCTAAATGTTATTTTAAAATAAATAAAAATATATGATATCGTAGAAAATATCCTTACAAAATGTTAAATGTAACAATGTTAAAATCATCTTACAATAAGAACATAAATGTCTAAGATGGCGTATGTCTCATGATCGTTGTAACATCTTCATCATAGCCCCAAGTCAGTGAAGTTCTTCATATTTCTGCTTTGCTCTGCCTCCCTTGCTGCTTGCTTCGCTTTAAGTAGAAAATTTGCTCTGCCCCATCGCTTTGCCTCGGCCTCCCTCATTGCTTGCCTCGGCTCTAAGTTGAGAAATTTGCTCAACTGCTAGATTGCATTTGAGCTATCTCGTCTTTTAGCCTCGAACTTCAAAAAGAGATTGACTCCGGAAGGCATATATTGTTGGGAGTCGATCCAAAATATTGGGTCGAGTAACACGGATCCTTGAAGTCGAACCCGACTGTACCTTTCAACACCCAAAACATTAGTGATAATTTTGTTATAAATATACTCAAGAATAATGAACTATCATCAAGCAATCGTACCTTTCGGGACCCAAAACATCGGTAATAATCACATTATCGACATCCTCAAGATGAACAGAACTATCACTCAAGCGGTACCGCTTCATAAAGTGTCTTCTTCTCCTTTAGTTTCTCCTAATAAATTAATCAAAAGTTAGAAACGAAATATACAATAAGAAGGAATGCATCATAACTTAACATTATTAATTTAAAACTACTAACGAAGAATTAAACTATTATAAGTAAACATTATAAATCCATTTTAATAAATCAAATTTTATTAAGTAAATATACCATAATCTCTCCAACTTGGGTGTCATCGGAGACCCATCCTTCTTCCTCAGTAATGTCAAAAAGTCGAACGCGTCCAACTTTTTGACCGGTGGAGAGTTCCTACAGTGTTGTATTACAAATATAATTTAATAGTATAATGTCATTAACATTTGACAGAATTAATAAATTATAATACCTCGGCCTCAGCTACAGAAGCAAAACTTCTCGATCCTGCCGTATGCGTGAATTTTTGTTTCTCCCTGCTCTTGTTTCGACACGCTCACGGTCCTACATAATGATATTATTATTACGTATATAGTAAATACTATACACCGAAAAACTTATAAGAGTTTAGAAGTAGGTAATACCTCTCCTTTCTTTGAGTTCCGAATCTAACCGCATCTTCCCATTGATGCCTCAACATTCCCGGTGGGACATTCCGCAGATTTATCCTCGAGGCTTATTTCTTTCTTAAAATATTCTTTTTCAATATGCTTTTGTTGTCTCTCCATTTTTTCCCAATGTCTTTTTATATAGTCATCGGAGACCTCCAAATTAAACCTCTCCTAAAAAACATAAATTTAAAAAGTAAATATAAATGAAACTTCAACCAAAGTATTATAAATTACATTCATGTTTTGTTACCTTAATGTTCTCCGAGCTTGATTTTTGTTTACGTTAGGCATGTGATGCCATGGCTCGTAATTGATGGGCAACATATTTGCATTTCGTGCAATAATGCCCAAATAGCCTCCTAGAACTCGAGCTTGAGGCCAATAGGTGGCCATAACTGCTTCTCCTTACTTTCACACGGCGCCAAAATTTAATTCAGATAAACCTTTAGCGTGAACGTCCATGACCTTTGCGCGTCCCACCATTCTCGGTGACCAATGATAAATTATTGTTATATTAAAATTGAAAAATAAATCAATAAAAAAGTCAACATCCATGTAAAATAATTTAATTTTATTTTGTAATTCTGTAAGCTCATCATCTATGTCAGGCACATTAGAGGATCCAACTACTGTTCGCTATTCACTATTGCCCTCTCCTGAATTTATATTATCATGTACAATATTTAAATCTCGATTCTTCTTCTACTCATTTTCCCTGCAATACACATAAAATAGTTGAAATATTAGTAACAAATAACAACAATAATGGTACATATAAAATATTTAAATTACATAAAATGACCATGATTAAAATTATAATATTACATATAAATAAAAAATAGTAAAATCTTACTACATCATAATTCGTAAATATCTTCGTCCACATCCTGACGAACCCATTGAAATTGTGCACTAGTACTAGGGATATTTTCATTTAAGTTTTGTTCTGGAAAAGGCAGAGTTTCTGATATTTCGACGATGTCATCTCTACTTCCACTGCCCATGTCGAACAAGTCTCTAGGAGTATTTCGAAGTGCAATATACCAACCCTCATCAGTTGGATCTTCCGAGTAAAAAACTTGTTTCACTTGAGAAGAAAACACATACGGCTCGTCTATCAGTTGTTCTCCGGTGTGAATCAATCGAGAGAAATTCACCATTGTAAAACCATATTGATCTTTTTTAATTCCACGAGCCGTATTCACATCAGCCCATTCACCTCGAAACAAGACAACTTTCCATTTGCCGTAATAATCCAACTCAATGATGTCAGTAATAAGTCCGTAATACTCCAAATTCCCCTCGACAGGATTACTGTCCCTAGCACTAGAATTACTCGTAATTTAAGAATTAACAACAATTCCACAATTTTGGGTTCCCCTCAACCTCTCGCGATACCTTGTATGAAATCTGTATCCGTTGATGAGGAATGCACTATATCTTTTCACCATTCGGTTTGGACCTTATGAAAGCCATTTAACTTCGTCATTAACTTCATTCCGACTCCAAACCTATTGAATCGAAAGTAAATCGAGTAATTATAAATGTTATGAGAAAACATTATTACTTGTCAATGAAAACTTAAATTGCATACCATTTGGCTTAACCATTCATGGAATGATTCTGTGAACATCTTATTAATTTCTCGTCGATGTAACCTTCGGGACCGTGAACGAGCTCTCAATACTTGTTTGTACTCACTATGTTAAAAAATGGTTACTTTGTTAAAAGACAAACAAATTATAATTGATGAGTATTTATCAAATTCTAGAACTTACTTCGAAATGGTTCCATTGAATCGTGATGAAAAGAACGATCGATGTGCTTGGACCCATGATCCGTCAGTCTAATTACGCAATTTCGACTTTGCCGATCGGTTCTCCGAAACTTTAAAATAAATAAGTTCCGGCCAAGTTATGATCTGTGAGCCCAGTATTTCTACTTGGTTTGTTCATTCTTGTTTTAACATCTTCCAAATACCTTGAACAGAAAGTCATACATTCTTCTGCCAAGTAGCCTTCGGCAATTGATCCTTCCGGATAACGTTTATTGCGGCAATAAGACTTCAATTTGGAGAGAAACATAAACACGAAATAGAACATTATCAAAAGTTGGAACTAAAGGCATTTAGGTGAATGAAGGAATAATTTACAAATAAATTAATACCTTTCAATGGGATACATCCATCGATAGAACACGGGTCCACCAAGTATCGCTTCACGCGGGAGATGAATTAACAAGTGCACCATAATTGTGAAGAAGGAAGGCGGGAAGATCTTCTCCAGATTGCATAAAGTCAGTGTGGCTCGATCTTGTAGTGTCTCAAGTTCTTGAACGTCCAAAACTTTGCCACAAATGCCTTTCATTATGTTGGACAGTTCAATTACACAAGACGTCACCTTTTTTGACATACAACACCGCATAGCAACTGGCAGTAAGGCTTGCATCAAGATGTGATAGTCATGCGATTTTAAGCCATATAGTCTTCGATCTTTAAGACTAACACATCGAGATATATTTGATGCATATGCATCCGAGACCTTTATATCCTTCAACACCGTACAGAACACTTCTTTTTCCTTCTTCGACATTGAATAAATAGCAGGCGGTAAACGATATTTCATATTCGGAAGTGCTTGAGGATGAAGCTCACGCCAAATTCCTATGTGAACTAAATCAAGTCGACTTTGAAGATTGTCTTTTGATTTTGCATCGACATTCAAAATAGTCCCAATAATGTTCTCGCAGACATTTTTCTCAATGTGCATGACATCAAGATTATGGCGTAATATCTGATGCTCCCAATAAGGCAACTCAAAAAAATACTTCTTTTTTTCCACAACTCCGCCTCATTAGGATCATCCTCTTCGTCAGATTCATCATCAGATTTTTTCCTTTCTCTGCAGTTTCTTTTTGACCTGGCCGGTTGATTCATCCTCCCATAAATAAAATTTATATCTTTCAACATGAATAATATTTCGGATCCACTGGTCTGCGATGGAGCTTCTTTGAACTCTTCAGTACCGTCAAACTGAGCACTCTGATATTTAAGTCTATGATTTTCTGGTAACCACCGACGATGCCCCATATAAGAGAACTTCTTCCCATTATATAACCATTTCGAACATGTCTGCGCAGCACAACAAGGACAAGCATAACGTCCCCTAGTACTCCAACCAGATAAATTAGCATAAGCCGGGAAGTCATTAATAGTCCATATCAAAGCTACACATAAGTTAAAGTTCTCTTTTCTCATTGCATCGTATGTCTCAACACCAACCCATAGTTGTTTTAACTCTTTAATAAGTGGCTGCAAATATATGTCAATATCATTCCCGGGCCCTTTCTCTCCAGGTATAATCATAGATAAGATAAAAGATGACTGTTTCATGCAAACCCATGGAGGTAAATTGTAAGGAACAAGCACCACCGGCCAAGTACTATACGGTTGTGCTCATGAGTTTGTAAGGGTTAAATCCATCTGATGCTAGCCCAAGCCTAACACTCCGAGGATCGCGTGCAAAGCTTGGAAATTTTGAGTCAAATGATTTTCAAGCTAAAGAATCTGCGGGGTGCCTTAACAATCCATCATCGGTTCGTCCATCATGGTGCCACGTCATTGACTCCTATTGTCTTCGACGACATGAAAAACCTTTGAAGCCTTGGTATTAGCGGGAAATACCGCAAAATCTTAACCGGTACGCTTACTTGAATGTGTATCCTGTTTGTCATCGTTACCATCCTCTGCATTTCTTTTAATCCAACGAGATTCACAGCAGACATGACAGCACTGTTGGTTTATCCGGTCGCCCCAATACAACATGCAATTTTTATCCGGTCGCCCCAATACAACATGCAATCATTTCGACAACTATGAATTTTGTTGTAGCCAAGACCCAAATCCTTTATTAGTTTCTTCATGTCTTTGGACGATTTAGGGATTTTCGCAAACGGGAACATTTCTTGCAAAAACTCTAACAGCATTGTCAACGAGTTTTCGGTCCATCCTCCCAAACATTTCAAGTGAAAAAGACGAATACAGAAAGACAGTTTGGAAAATTTTGATCCCTCATACAGTTCTTCATTCATTTTGCCAAGTAACGTGTAGAACCTTGCCGCTTCTTCATTTGGTTGTTCATTATGTACAGTTCTTCCACCTTCGGTGAAAGTATTTCCACCAAAACTATAATCATCGGTTGCACCCATGTCAGGTGGAAATGACCCGAAACCATCATCGTGCATATTAAAAGCATCCCGAAGATGCCTTCCATGTTATAATCTCTAACATTACGATTGTAAGCACTATGAAGATAACCTAGATTCATCGATGATGATGCTCCACTAGATGTACACTCTCCATGAAAATTCATTTTTGTACCCCGAACAAAGCCATCAACAACTAGATGTTCATAGACAACTTCACGGTAATGCCAATTGGTATTGCAACACTTCTCACACAGCAAAGAATCATATTCTCTTGGCTTGCATTTTGAAATGCGAAATTCGGAAAAGTTTCTACTCCATTTCGATAACCGTTGCTTACCCTTGACAAATTCATCCAAGTCCTATCCATTTCGTAGTTGTTGAAGTCTATTGTTGACAATAAATTACACTACTAAATTGTTAATTTATAATTTATGTAAGTAATGATAATTTCATATATATAACTGAGTACTATGTAAGTATTATGTAAGTTATGTATTATGTAGGTTATATATTATGTAAGTTATGTATTCTTTAAGATTCAACATACGTGGCATTGTTACACCTAGGAGGATCCGTTATATCTAATAATGAGATATACTGCAACCCGTCAGTTTCCAAATTATATACTTTGAATCTCTTTTTTTCGATACAAGTATTATGTAAGTTATGTATTATGTAGGTTATATATTATGTAAGTTAAGTATTCTTTAAGATTCAACATACGTGGCATTGTTACACCTAGGAGGATCCGTTATATCTAATGTTGAGATATACTGAACCCGTCAGTTTCAAATTATATACTTTGAATCTCTTTTTTTTCGATACAAGTATTATGTAAGTTATGTATTATGTAGGTTATATATTATGTAAGTTATGTATTCTTTAAGATTCAACATACGTGGCATTGTTACACCTAGGAAGGATCCGTTATATCTAATGATGAGATATACTGACAACCCGTCAAGTTTCAAATATATACTTTGAATCTCTTTTTTTCGATACAAGTATTATGTAAGTTATGTATTATGTAGGTTATATATTATGTAAGTTATGTATTCTTTAAGATTCAACATATGTGGCATTGTTACACCTAGGGAGGATCCGTTATATCTAATAATGAGATATACTGTAACTTGTCAAGTTTCAAACTATATACTTTGAATCTCTTTTTTTCGATACAAGTATTATGTAAGTTATGTATTATGTAGGTTATATATTATGTAAGTTATGTATTCTTTAAGATTCAACATACGTGGCATTATTCACCTAGGAGGATCCGTTATATCTAATAATGGGATATACGGCAACCCGTCGAGTTTCCAACCTATATACTTTGAATCTCTTTTTTTCTATACAAGTATTATGTAAGTTAAATAATGTGATAAAAGCTATGTAAGTTATGTACATGTAAGTTATGTAATTTTATGTTAGTTATGTATTATGAATTATGTAAGTTAAATTAAAATTTCAAATCGAGAATAAGTTAAAATTGGAAAATGTTATTATATGGTTTTTATAATTGAAATTTGCTATGATGTTATTAAGTTTACAAAGTTTTTAACTTACTTTTTTTAAAAAAATTATTTTCTATATTAAAACATATTTCAATAATGATCTATATTATTATATTGATAACAATATTAAATTTAAAAGTTTTAAATTACTTCTTATAAAAATTAATTTACTTTTGTAATTAAAACATATTTAAGTAATGATCAATATTATTATTATATGATAACAAAATATTATTACTATTTTGGAAAATATTGAAAATATTAAATATTAAAAGCAAACATTAATAATATAAAAATTAGTAATTAGTAATTAGTAATAAGCCTAAAAGCCATATAAATGTAAGTATTCTTAAAAAAATATTGTTTACTTTTAAGGAAGATAAAGTAATAAAAATTCTTTTATTAAAAATATTGTTTACTTGCAAATATGTTTACTTGCAAATATTTATTAAAAATGAATTTATGTTAAAAATTATAACATACTTTAACAATTTACTTTTATATTTTGTTAATGTTATTTTTATATCGCACTGCACCTAAATTTTAAAAATAATACACGGAAGCTTGTAAAAATCTAATCGGCATGAGTAGATAGCAAATTGGAGGTTGTTCAAACATTATTAATAATAAACAGCAATAATAAACAGCAGTTTAGGCATAAATTAATAATAAACATCAATAATAAATAGCAATAATAATAAATAAAGAATAATAATTAGCAGTTTAGGCATAAATTAATAATAAACAGCAATAATAAATAGCAATAATAATAAACGACAATAATAATCAGCAATAATAATAAATGAATAATAATAATACGCAATTTTGGACAACAATTTAGCAAGTTAAATATCTGACCTATATACTTCAAGTCCAAACGAAAGCTTGTCTAATAAACGATATACATTGCATTTGAAGTCCAAAAGAAAGCTTGTCCGTAAGAAACCTTGTCTACTAACTTTATTGAAACTAAGGAGGAAGATAAACAATTATGATCAAATCAAAAAGTACTAAATATCAGTTCGCAAGGTGAAACATGATAGTAAGCAATGGAATTTTCGCATATACCTTGATAAATTAAGCCTTTTTCGTGAAGTCTAATAAACACCTGTATAACAGCTCCTGCAATGATGTATACAAGGTTCAGAACACAAACTTACTTCATAATACAAACACCTAAAACAGCTAATCAACTATATTAGCAATAGATAAAATGTCAAGTTCCAACAAAACAATCACATAAAACTAGTTGGCAAAATCTACAAAAATATTTTGTAAAATCGGCTAGTTTAGATAAAATTTTATTTTTCTAAAATTATTTATCTCAAATATTTTCTTTAAATAATTTATTATTCTGTAATCTATTGAGAAGTCCCAATGATAATTATTAAAAACAAATTCTAATCATGATCTTTTATAAAAGGACATATGGGCATGTTAGACTCTTTCAACTAATATTCAATTAGTCTATACTTTACCATATACATGTATAAATCATATAACTATTTATGCCAATGTATTTAATAATTTTTGGAAAAATTTATATGCTTCTAGCATTCTATGTCCTTTAGAAATTTTAAAATATCGACACATGTCAAACATGAACTGCTATATTAATAAATACTTAAAATTATTGCATCAACCACAACAAAACATTATACCTTTTATAATCAATTTCAAGATTTGGAAAATCCTTATAGTATAAGTTGTACAAAAATATGCTCGCTATGCGATTTCACAAAATTCTATAAGAAGAAATGCAGCAAAATATCGGTTCAATTCAAGTTCGATCCCAACTCCAATTATTTTATTTCTACCATTCATCTCCATAAGAATAAAAATGCTAGTAGCTTGTTCTCTAGAACAGAGAACATAGGCATGGTTGTGGCTTTAACATATACAACCACAAGTTCACAGGTTTGACAAATAGACCTTGTAATACAATAACTATAACTATCACAGACTGAGAACTATAATATAAAATAACTATAGAAACGGAAAATAAAAGATCAACAAAAAAAAAAAAGAGGAAGTGAGAAACTATACAGCAATATTCTTGTTCGCCAAAGCTGAGGAAAAAGCGGCATTGATCAAACTAGCGAGACCGAATAGAGTTTGAGCAATAGTCTTCTTATGTATCTCTCGTGCTTTGGCTTTCTCAATTGATTCCATGGCTTCTTCAAATGATTTACGAGTAAAAAATGGAATCGATAATGTTCAAGCAAGTCTTAATTGAGTAAATATCCTATTTACTCTTGACATGGCTTCGAAATTTATGTTAATGAACTCGGAGGGCGTAAGGTTTTACCATAAACTTGTCCAACCTAAACAAAATGGCAACTTGACATCATACGAAAATGAGAAACTACTTTCTAGTCACAAATTTCCATCACCATTTCCGTTCAAACAGATTGACATTGTAAGTCGCTTGGTTTCAAAAATTCTATTTAATTGAATGAAAGCTAGAGTTGACCGAAATCTTGTCCAACCTTAATGTTCAAAATGGCAAATTGTTGTCAACAGAAATCAAAAACAACTTTCAGTTTCATCATGCAACTTGCAGCTCAAACAGGAATGGCATCTCTTGGACCATTGAGATTATACTGAATGCTCATACAAGGAAACAATAGAAGCCTAACTTTTTTTTTTAATTCCTATATTTGTAACCATTCCAAATATCACAAGTCTTGTCGCAGGTGATATAATGGTTAGCTACCAAATTAATAAAATAAATAAACAAACAAATGCTGAACACTCCAATGCTTCTTAATTCATGAGAGAAACTCAAGTTAAAATAAAAAGAAAATATGGGAATGCTATGAACCCCAAGTCTGCCAAGGTTCTTCTCAGTACGTACTTTCTTAATATTAATTAATCAATATAAAAAATTAATATAAAATTTATTTGCAAACAGGGGCGCCATTAGCAGAGAAACAGCAAAAAAATATATGTATACAAAAAACTATATTTCGATTCGGCATAAAACTGAATACAGAGCAAGAGAAACCAGAAAAGAGATTCAAAAGGTTCATTTTTCGATCTTTTTCTCCTTGATTTTTCTTTGGAATCCAATTTGTAGCATCGATTTCTTTCTTTTTTTTTCCTACGCGTGAAAAATAAAAAAAAGGGAAGGGAAAAGGGATACCTGATTTCGGGCAGCGTCGTCTAGGCTTTCACTCTTTCGTCGAAAGCGTGCCCAAAGGAAATCGATAGGAAATGGTGGATCGTTGAAATGGTGGATCGTCGATAGGAAATCGATTTGGGGCTTCGGTTGAAAGGGGAAAATGAAAAGGGGCTAGAATTTCATCAAAGGGGATTACCAGAGAAAGGGTTGGTGGCCAAGAAAACGAATTTGTTTAGGCTCAGTTTAATAGCCTTGAAACGACGCCGTGCTGAGAAATGATGGAATATTTGCGCGTGTAGTCCTCCTTTGTCGTATTGTTTTTCGATTAAGCTTGTTATGCATTTCATTGTTTTATAAATTGAACTATACAATCTATGCATTATTTCAATCTAATCCTATCTGTGTGCTGCATTTTGATTTCAAAATATTTACTGGTTTAGCCCCTGATAAATTACGCGCATTTTAGTTTAATCCTTGTGCATATTTAAATGATTTTTATTTATTATAAAATAGTCTTTTAATTTTGTTTTGTTTGAATTAAGTACGCTTTTTGTCTTCATACAAAATCTTTGCTATTTTTATTGTTATATTTTATTTTAAATTCATGTTAAATTATTTTATTTTAAAGTTTTAATCTATATTAATTCATATAGTATTTATTTTAAATATTTTCTTCATATTATTTACTTTGAATATTCATATATATATATATATATATATATATATATATATAATTACAAATAAATTTTATATTAATTAATCAATATAAAAATTAAATAAATAATAATAGATCGAAGAGGATGAAAGAGTATTGCATGAGTTTTCGAAAATCTAAACCCGGCCTAAACTATAAACCTTTATAAACTCTAAACAACTAAAATCCTAAACTATAAACATTAACCCTAAACCTTTATCAACACTAGTTTGTTTACATCCAAACCCTAAGTCATTTAAAACCCCTATAACCTATAAAACCTTAAACACGTAACCCCAAAATCTAAACCCTAAACTATAAACCTTTATAAACTCTAAACAACTAAAATCCTAAACTATAATAAACATTAACCCCGAACCTTTATCAACACTAGTTTGTTTACGTCCAAACCCTAAGTCGGCCCTCAAACCCCTAAAACCTATAAAACCTTAAACACATAACCCCAAAATCTAAACCCTAAACTATAAACCTTTATAAAATCTAAACAACTAAAATCCTAAACTATAAACATTAACCCCGAACCTTTATCAACACTAGTTTGTTTACGTCCAAACCCTAAGTCGGCCCCTAAACCCCAAAACCTATAAAACCTTAAACACGTAACCCCAAAATCTAAACCCTAAACTATAAACCTTTATAAACTATAAACAACTAAAATCCTAAACTATAAACATTAACCCCTAAACCTTTATCAACACTAGTTTGTTTACATCCAAACCCTAAGTCACCCGAACCCCAAAACCTATAAAACCTTAAACACGTAACCCTAAAATATAAACCCGCCTAAACTATAAACCTTTATAAACTCTAAACAACTAAAATCTTAAACTATAAACATTAACCCCGAACTTTTATCAACACTAGTTTGTTTACGTCCAAACCCTAAGTCACCCTAAACCCCAAAACCTATAAAACCTTAAACACATAACCCAAAATCTAAACCCTAAACTATAAACCTTTATAAACTATAAACAACTAAAATCCTAAACTATAAACATTAACCCCAAACCTTTATCAACACTAGTTTGTTTACATCCAAACCCTAAGTCGGCCCTAAACCCCAAAACCTATAAAACCTTAAACACGTAACCCTAAAATCTAAACCCGCCTAAACTATAAACCTTTATAAACTCTAAACAACTAAAATCTTAAACTATAAACATTAACCCCGAACCTTTATCAACACTAGTTTGTTTACATCCAAACCCTAAGTCACCCCAAAACCTATAAAACCTTAAACACGTAACCCCAAAATCTAAACCCTAAACTATAAACCTTTATAAACTCTAAACAACTAAAATCCTAAACTATAAACATTAACCCCAAACCTTATGACCTAAACACTAAACACTAAATGCTAAACCTTTAACACTAAGGCAAAAAATTAAACACTAAACTTACCCTAATAAACCCTAAAACCTTAAAATCTTAAACCCTAAACACTAAACCATAAACCTTAAACCCTAAATCATAAACCCTAAATCATAAACCCTAAACCCTAAACCATAAATCATAAACCATAAATTCTAAACCCTAGGAGAACCTTAAAGCGCAAATGATCATAAACTATAATCCCTAAACATTAAAACAAGAACTCCTACACCTTACACCTTAAACTATATATGTTAAACCATAACCCC
The DNA here is from genome assembly GCA_025506655.1 of Gossypium rotundifolium. Lineage (NCBI taxonomy): Eukaryota > Viridiplantae > Streptophyta > Magnoliopsida > Malvales > Malvaceae > Gossypium > Gossypium rotundifolium. The sequence goes on from CP106728.1 coordinate 152,035,404, forward strand.
TAAATAATCATGAGAATTAATATTCATTATTTTAAAATTAATACTATCTCTTTTACGATTATATAAGAAATTATTTAATATTTTTTCATTTTAACAAATATTTTCTCTTAAATAATTTAAAACTAGAATCATAATTTTAATGTATTAAAATTAATGTTATCTCTTTACAATTATATAAAAATTATTTAATATATAAATTTAAAAACAATAAGTCATATATATCCAAAAAACTTTAAAATTACTTTTAGCGGCGTTTTGGGAAAGCGCCGCTAAAGGCTGATTTTAAGCCGCTTAAAGGCGGACTTTTAGCGGCGTTTTGGAGAAGCCCGCTAAAGGCCAGACTTTTAGCGGCGTTTTGTTAATAAACGCCACGATTGCTCTTTTTTTGGCGGCGTTTTCGTTCAAACGCCGCTAATGTATAAATTTTATGCGTTTTTATTTAAACGCCACTAAAACGCCGCTAAAAGTCTGCTTTTGGTGTAGTGAGAAACATAAAAAAGCTACGTTAAAAGAAATGAAGAAGGGAGGAAAACAAAAAGAGAAACAAAAGAGAAAAGTTAAAAGAACACAAAAAAAATTAAATTGCTCAAAATGAAAAAATATGAGGACTAATTGTAGAATTTAACCTAAAATTTTTGTTTGAAATGATGATTTAACGGCCCATGTCAGCTTACTGTTATACCTAGAAGCGAAGCCAGAACAATTTTTTAGGAGGCGAATGAAATTTTAATTTTTTATAGTCTATATCTTTGTAATTTTTAAAGGATTAAATCAAATTTTTATAATTTTAAGGGGCCAATGTGTAATTTTATCTTCACTAATTTAAAATTTTAAAAAAATTTAGAGAGCCTAAATAGTAATTTTTTATTTTAGGGGGGCCGGGGCCCATCTAGCCTCCCTAGATTCGCCTCTGGTTACACCGTTAATGGTAATTAATGACTTGGTGACTAAAATGTTACAACACGATAACGTAAGTGACTAAAATGTAACATTTCAAACATAAGTGACTAAAATCTAACCTAAGGCAAACAAAAGTAACTATTTGGTAGTTTACCAAATTTTAGTTTCGACCCAAATAGTAGTAGTTAAATTCGTTTGGTTAAATTCAATAACTAGTCTATATTCATCAAGTGGATTGTTCTAAGTTCATATGCTTTTCGAATTTTAAAATTTCGGTCTTGACGCAAATAATAGTCATTAGCGAGTAATTTGTAAAAATTAAAAGTTGACATAATATTACGAGATATAAATATAATAATATGTTTACCTATCATATTTTAAAAATAGAATTTAATAAATTTAACAAGACGAGACTGGAATTTAATTATTATTTTTTTGCTATTTCCTAAGACATCATTAACATCTACATATTTGCATGTTGCAGCTCCAATTAAAAATATAAATTTTGGGTAATTTTAATAAATTTAAAATTCCATTATTGAATTTTCAAATTTAACAATAATAAAAAATGGTCCAGTAAAAAAGAAAATGCATAGATTGTGAAGTTTGGCCATATCCTACTTCTGATTGGTACAATGGGTTGTCATTGAAAATAACCCATCAGCTAATTTTCATCACTATTATTTAAGGGTGCTTATGATAATATGATAATGATTCCCCCACATGAAAATGAATATTAATGTCTCTTTTGGAAAAATTTAAAATGAAAACAATATTATTTAAACTATACTAGTTTTTTAAATTAGTATTTAAACTTTTTTATCAAAATCGATATCTAAATTATTAAACCGTTACCCATTTTATCCTAACTATTAGTCCCGAATCATAACTTACCACGTAGCCAAAAAAAATTTAAAAAATTAAAGAAAAACTAGTTTAAAAATCGAAATCATTAACGTTTTTTAATTTCTTTTGTTTCAATTAATTCCTTGTCTCAAATTATTTTGTGCATCAATTTCCTGTCTGGCTGTTTCTCAACTATTTAATGTTTTCGTGTTGTCTGCTATTAAATTTTAGTTCATTTGGCGGTCGAGTTGGACTTAACTAAAAATTTAGGTCTATTTGTAAGCTTGGGTTCGGCTCAAAAAATGAGCCTAAAATTTTATCCAAGCTCGACCCAGATAAAAATATTAAAACTTGGGCTCGACCCAGCCGGCCCATATTAGTTTTTATATTATTTTTTATATAATTTTAAAAAATATATAATACATCAAAAATACTAAAAACATTAAAATAAATATTTCACAACAAATTGAAAATAAATTTTAAAAATATGTATACTTAAATAACACTAATATAGATGCAACTTAACAAACAAATGTCTCTAAATAATTACAAAATTAACAATAAAATAAGTTTTATACAATATCCAAACAACAAAATAGTAGCAATATAATAGTAAAATGGTCGCAAAATAGGGAGAAAACAACAAGAAATAATATTAAAAAACAAAAAAAAAAGATTTTTTTGTCCTTTAATAAATTTGGGCCGAGCTAAGCCCAAACCAAAAATGTCTTACCCAAGGCCTGGCCCATTTTTAAACGGGCCTTATTTTTTATCCAAGCCCATTTTTCGTACCTATATTTTTACCCAAACCCTCCCACATTTCAAGGGACCTTCGAGCTGGGCCGAGTGGCCCGACCCATGAGCAGGTCTAGTTTAGCGTTATTATTGTTGCAACAATCAGGAGGAGAACGTGAGTTTGAGTATATTTATACATAAGAAAAAAATTATAAAAGTATAAAACGAGTCAAGCTCGGACCTTAAAGGTTGAAGCTCAAGCTCGACCTCTATATTAATGAACTTAATTTTTTTTCTTAAACTCATTTTTTAATTCTCCTACTTTTGTCCAAGTCTGAAAAGTCTAGTATTCAGTGTGGTGGTTGTTATTTTTGACTTTTTTTTCTATTTAATGTGCATAAATCCTTTTGAACTTAAAATTGTATAGTTCTTACTCTCAAATGCATCCCTCTACTTTACTAAAATTGATAAGTTAGTCCGTTTATTTTGATTTATTATAATTTAGTTTTATATTTTATGAAAATTAAAAGTTAATTCAATTAAGTAACACTGCTAAACATAATCGTTAAATCAATGACGTAAAATCAACAATTCCATAATTTATATGCAAACAATAAATAAAAAAACAATTCTGCTATTTACATGCAACAAATATACAAATATTAATTGTCTAAGTTTATTTTATTAAAATAAAATATTTAATATTAAAAAACGTGTTGAAAATTAATATTTAATGACTTTTATATGAGATAAAGAATAGATTTATTAGTGTAATAATATATAAAGAATAAATTTATTTTTTACTAATGTATTATAATAGTTAGAAAAATTAAAGATAAGCTAGTACAAATTTAAACTTAAAATTAGAGAAATGAGTAAAATTATTGTAAAAATAAAACCTCTTCAAAATAAGCGAAAAAATTTCCTTTTGGTCAAATCTTGAGGATGGATTTGCACAAGTGCTTGTTCTTGAAATCTCGAATAGAATCGTGCCTAAGAAATCTTGCGTACTTGCAAAAAAAAAAAGAATTAAAAGTTTTGATTGAATTAAAATTACGAAAATTAAAATTAAAATAGTAGAGATAAATAGAGTTTAGGAAAAATAGTTCTTATGGAGAGATCACAGCCTCCGGTTGTCTCGATTCGCCTTGGGTTCAATCCTCGGTTTTTAGGTGATCCTTCTCAAACAGAATAAGCCAGTTATAGTGAAAGAGGACACCTACAACCACCAGCTCCAAGATTTTAGACTTATGATTTAGAGGAACTTGACCATTTTGTCTCTTGGGCTCGCCAACCTCTGACGCGATCGTTCCTTCCACAAGCTTTTTGGAAGAGGAATGTTTACAAAAAAAGAAGAGTCAAATTTGTGTCATTTCATCCCCTATTTATAGTACTAGGAAAAACCTAGTCTATTCCTACTTAAATTTTAAAAGATAAATACAAATAAATAAAAATAATTAAAGATAAATGTTAAAATTAAATCTAAATAATAATCTTTAAAAATTATCATAATATAATTAAAAATTAAATAGAGTCTTGTGTTTATAAAAATCTCTTCGTTCCACTTTTGCCCTCCAAGTCTTCCATACTTTGCATTTCTGGCACCACTTCTCTCCTACTTCGCATGCTGGCCCGTTTCATCTTTAAATTCATGCTTTTAGCCACCAAATTTTCTTTTGTGTTCGATTTAATCCCTGTAGGATAAAAAACTATAAATAGCTCAAATTAGTAGGATCATACTCAAAATAAACATATAATTAATATATAAAAATATGTCATTCTAGTAATATCAAGATCATAGATTTTGGCCAAATCAAACTACTATTTCATGCCTATAAGGTAACGTTTGGTGCTTTCCCATGTTATAATACTGATAGAATGTAATTGCTGGGACTGTGATTTGTTGAGAAAGTTGCTATACAACATTTGTTATACATTAGAAGCTATTGATTAAAATTGCAGGAAAGTTACACGTTTGGTTCACTAAGTTCTCTCCTAAGAATGTAATGATAATTTACAATTTATCCTTATTAAATAAAAGATAATAATATTATTGTATTTAATTTTTATAATAAACTTTATTCTTAACAAACATTTGGATTAAATAGTTAATAATAAATTTTAATTAATTTTTAATTTATAATGTTAATTGAAAGCAAATTTGTCCTAATAATACACATAAAAATAATGTATATATAAAACTTGTTTTGGAATAAATTAAAAAAGCATGTATATATAATACTTGCGAAGAATCTATCAGTAATAGAGAAAATCAAATAGTAAGAGTTAGGACAAAGGAAGAAGGCAATAGCTCCTCTCTTTTTCTTTTTTTTTTTTTACGATTATTAATAGACTAATACCATAAATCAATATAAAATAGGGTTAACTTTGTCTTAATATTACTTTTAACTTTCCAATACACATGGAAAAGTTTTCTTCCCAATTTTATAATGGAAATCATATTGTCATGTTCACGGGAAAGTTAGATCCTAAGTAAATAAAAATTGACATACTAAACATTGGAATCACATTTCAATTGATTAAATTCCCAAGAAAGTGACTACTTTCCATCATACCAAACGTTACTTAAGATCGCCGTCAAAAAAATTAATCAAATTTAGACTTTTTTACGGTTAAATTGTAAATTTTATCTACATTAACTAATTACAATTTGATCAGTCTAATTGGGTAATAATATGAAATGTTATCATTAATTAGTTTACTTGAAATTTATTAATTTAATAATTCATGCCAACAATATGTTAGCGTAGTGACAGAAACATTAAATTGTGAGACATGAGAGTTCGGGTTCAATCTTAAGCAATTCCATCTCAAAGTACGATTTATATACAAATTAGTAAAAATAATTAATGTGTGTTCTCACAATAGAATTAATTTCCTAATTTTTATAAAGTAGAAAGATAAAATTCAGAATTTTTTCCTTTTAATCCTTTGTTTTCCTTGGTTAACTTTTCATAAATCACAAAAAGAAATAATATTTAAAGTAGAGACAGGAGGATAAATTTGAGTAAAAGCCAGAGAAGGCTTTTTCCTAGAGAACCCAGAGGAAGTAAAAATATAGAAAAAGGGAAATTTAGGAATTTGCATTTATGTGTGGATAATGGGGGAGAAAAGCCTATCTGCAATCCTACCTAATTCACTCCTTTTCTTTGCTTTCTTACCAGTAAGGTCACTTCAATACACATGATTTTGTTTCTTACATATATGAGGATATTTATTTACATTCATGTCTTTCACAAATGCTTTGGAATTTGCAATGAGAAAAGCCAGCACATGAACCAATTATAGTGTATCACATCAACAACAATAATTCTTCTTCATCATCATCATCATCCAAATAACTACAAACAACATTAATCGACTTAAACTAAACTCAAACCCATATATCGTGATATTTAACCATGAAATTCCAAGTTTCTCAAGCAAAAACCTCGAAATTTGATATATTTTATTGGTAGAAACAGCAGTCACCAATCGGCTCCTGTGTAGAGAATAAAGGGTATGAGAGCAGCGGGCAGACAAAGCATGCGCGTTTCAGTTTGGAAGGCTAGGAGCAAGTATCGACCAATGCAGCTGGCAAGGCACATGGTAGACCCATTAACGACCATACACCGTTAATGACCTCTCTCTGTACTTCCACCATTATCTTCAAAATTTTGGGCACCAACATTTCAGGATTTTCAAGTAATGTAATGAAATAATACATTTATGAAAATGATGGATACAAGTCACTATCATATACCCAGTTTCAACCAAGGAGGTTACGGAGACGAGAACAAGAAGGAACTAGGCTTCTGCATCACTCTATTTAGGGTGGTAACTGTTACATTGAAGACTTTGGGAGGCTGCCAATTGGTTGGAGTTGGACCACAACACCAGAAAACAACAAACCATTCAATATGGACACATTCTTCCCGTTCCATATTTAAGAACCATTCATTCCTCCGAGTGATAGAGTCAGCATGTACTAACGCAACAAAATTTCAAAGTATCTACGTCGTCATACGATGAATTGGTTATGGACAACACTAAGGACAATGCACAAGTTAGAAGATTAAATCTTTCTGCCATAAATCCAAGAATGAAGGATGAGATATCATGCAACTAGTGTAGAAAAAAGGGTTCAAGTTTATATATGGCAAGTAAAATTCAAGAAGCTGCTAAAAATGGCCATGTGAATTGTGTACAAACTGTTGGATCTACACAAAAAATAAAAATAAAAAAAGAGAATCTAATGCATGATTGGGATTCAAATAAGAACAGGTGTGTGTGGATGCAAAGGAAACAACTTACAAGTTATTGGATGAAACAAAGAGAACATCTCATAAACATAAGCTCCCAACGTTTTTATTAACAGCGGCGGCTAACCGTTAAACCAGAGATTAAAACTCTGATGAGGGACAAGAATTTACAAGATCAGATTGCTGATACGCAGAAGTGGTGACCGGGTGCTGGAAACAGAATTTACAGATGCACTTGGCGATATTGCATCGAGTGATATCTTCATGCAGTATGAGTAATGTTAACAGCCCTTCTTAGTCTTTCGAGAATTCCATTAGCCTTTCTCTTGGATCTCGAAGTTCCATCTTGAGCAAGCTTAGATATTGTTCCGTAGCTAATCTCTTCTTCCTTTAGTGCCTTCCACTTGGTTCGATCATTAAGACAGACGGTGTGCAGGGTTGCGATGCAATTTTCCTTATTCCGTTCACAATTGCTCTCCCTGACAATACGAAGCAAGCAAGGAACTGCTCCAAGCTCCCCCATTTCCTCAATAGCCCTTTGATGGGTCGAAAGCATTGCAAGGATAGCCAATAATTCATCTACATGCACACCATCCATAATCTTTTTTAAAATGACCCTTACTGCACCATCCCTCACAGCTCTTGCCTTATTCTCATGGATAATGCATAGGTTAAATATTGCAGAAGCAACATCTTTCATTGTCAATGGATGACCCTCGTCTAGAAGGTCAATGAGAGGTTTTAAGACACCAGATTTACCAATAAGAACCTTGTTAGAATCAAGTGCCGATAGAGTGAAAAGGGTCGCAGCTGCATTGCTCCTTGTTTCAATAGTTCCAAATCTCAGTGCTTCCATAAGAAGGGGAACAACCATTGGTGTTTCAGCAACAAGCTTCTTATTGCTGTCATGGATCGAAAGGTTCAAGAGTGTCGTAATCACATCTTCCTGGAGATCAGGGTGAACACCACTCTGAAAGTTGCATCTAGAGAGCGGGGTGAGCAGTTGAGTAATGGCGTCAACGGATTCACCAAAAAGAGCTCGGAATGAAGGCACCTTTTTTGTCAACAAACGAAGCTCCTTTGCTGCTTCCTTCTGTTCAGGCACTGCAGCGGACAACTTGTCGAGCAAAGAAAAGAAACGGTCACACTCTGCTTCCGTGATGCCCTCCTCCTTACCACACTGTACAGGGTTCGGCAGTTCTATCCCCTGACTCTTACACCACTGCAATATCATCTCCCTGATCAGGAGATTGGGAGTGAGAATCGTGTGAGAAAGAACTTGTTGGGTTCTAGGGCAAGTCATATTGCCCGCATTCAGCCATTTCTGGATAAAGGGTCTGTCATATGTCTGCAAATCCAAATGAAACCAAATCAAGAACCAAGTTCCACAAAGAGTCAATAAATCCATTTTTAACATAAACTAGAACAACCAATCCAACTGGTGAACTTGAATCCTCAGTGTATTATATAAGCAAATCCATGCATTCCCAGAATTCAAGTCTCTGAAACAGAAAGATCGAGCAATAACATTCGCCATTTTGAAAGATTGTACAGTAAATATATATTGAGAAAAAAGGGAATTGAAATCTTCAGATAGTAGTATTTCTAAATCTTCAAGTTCAACTAATTAATCTGAATCACGCGTAAGTGGCCATGAAATTCTTATTGAAACCGGAAATGCAGACAAGAAAAATATACAAAGAATGTCAACCTAAAAATCATTTACATGCACCCACATTTTATTATCACCAAACAGTGAAACAAACTAACCACCTTCATCAAGAAAGGACCCAAAAATGAAATCTCAAACTATCGCTTTCTTTTCCTTTCAATCTTGAAGAAACCAATCCAAAAGCAAAGGTCATTCATTACCTGACCAGAAGCTAAAATTACAGGATCTCTCATAAGCTCGTTAGAAAGAGGACATTTGAACTCTTCAGGACAGGGCACCGCTTCACGTAACTTAAACGTTGCCGGCGAGGATCGTTTATTGAACATAATAAGGCCTCTCAAAGCACAAAGAGCATCTTTAGCTTTATCGATGGCATGGATGCTGTAATCATCGTCGTCGACGATAGTCCTAACCAGTCTCTGCAATTCTTTCTTCAGTTCCACTGCCTTCGCTCTCACCGTTGGATCCGAACTCAACACCCCCGTTTTCGCCATCCCACCCAATCAAAAAGAAATCAAAGCCGTTAAACAAATTTATCAATGGAGAAAAGAACAGAGAATGAGAATACTCTGTTTCATTTTTCTCTATTCTGAACTGCGGATACTTTATTAAAAAGGAAAAAAACAACGACAATTTAGTACTTTTCTGCTACCTTCTTCTTCCTGTTACTGCTGACCGCACTCCATTTTTATTTATTTATTTATTTATTTTGTTTTTTATTAATAATTGTTTTATGCTTTTATTTTCATTTTCAACTTTTTCCCTCAGCAGTGTGGGAGGTTTCTTGCCGCTTTAATGCGTTTCTGTCGACCTTTGCGTTTAATTGGGATTTCGCCACGTAAGTCTCTGGTTTTATTTCGCGGGATTTTTCCTTCTATTTTTCCTTCAAAATTAGTGCATTAATTACCATTTGATTGTGCATGTCAAAACTCTCCTCAATTTTATTAGGATTTTATTGAATGAACAAAAAATTAAACACGTGTTTTTATTCTTTAATTTTTAATTTTTTAAATATAATTAATGGTGTTTATATATATATATATTTATTTTTTATTTTCATATTTCTATATTTATATATTTAAAAAAATTGATTATGAAATTCATTCTTCTAGTTTACTAAAATTGATAATTGCTAAATCTTTTCGTTAAATTATTAATACGAGAATTAACAATTTTATAATTTATATGAAAAAAATTAGTAAAAAGAATGAACGGTTCTATAATTTATATAATAAATTAGCAAAAACCTATAGTTTAAGTTCATTGTGTTTACCAAGAAATTATGGACTAACTTCTTACTTTTTTTTAAATATGGGTAGGATGTAACCAATAGTGGTAAGTTTGAGCTCAACTCAAAATTTAAGACTCAATATTCGGTTCTTGCTTGATAGAATATCAATTTATAAACTCGAGCTTGATTCAAAACTTAATCGAATTACTAGAGCTTGAGCTCAATCAAGTTCATTTATCAAATTTTGTTAGAGTTGTGCGACCCAAATTCTAAGAGATTGCTTGCAAGTCAAGTTAAACAAAATATATTTTCTTTCTAGAAGATTTAGTATTTATTAGTATAATATATTTAGTATTTATTAGCATAATTTGTTTGACTTGACAATTTAGCCTATAAATAGGTTCTTTTACAACCTTAGAAATAAACACCCATTAGAGATTAGAACTCATAACATTTAGAGAATTTTGTGTTTACGTTTTGAGGGTTCTTTATTTTCGAGTTTTCGGGATTTAGTTTTTATCTCCATCTTTTGTACTCTTCGTTATTTTGCCATTATAATAAAATTATCTTTGTCCGTGATTTTTTTATCCTCTTTTGAGGAGTTTTTTCACGTTAAATTTGTGTGTTCAATTTCTCAATTTCTTCTGCTATTTTTACTTTTTCGTTGCTTAATCGGGACGATCCTAACAAGTGGTATCAGCGCTAGTTTAATTTTATAGATCAGCGCGTTCAGATATGGCAGCAACAAGGTTTGAAATTGAGAAGTTCGATGGTGAGAAAAATTTCAATCTGTGGCAAGTTTGGATGATGGCAATTCTAGTTCAAACCGGCTTGAAAAAGGTTGTTACTGGGAAAAAGCCTGAGAATCTAAATCAAACAGAATGGGAAGAGCTTGATGAAAAGGCCTTGTCTGCAATCCAGTTATGCCTCGCAAATACGGTATTACAGGAGGTATTGATGGAGAAAACCTCATCTGCCTTGTGGAAAAGGTTAGAAACTCTTTATGTGACTAAGTCTCTGGCTAACCGTTTAGTGTTGAAACAACGTCTATTTACGTTTCGCATGAACGAATGTGAGCTTCTTAGAGATCACATCAGTCAATTCATTACTCTTTTAAATGATTTAAAGAATGTTGAGGTTCATATTGACGATGAAGATTAGACTATGCTATTATTGTGCTCTTTACCCCCTTCATACAAGTCTTTCAGGGAGACCCTGATTTATGGCAGAGACAAACTCTCGTTCGAAGATGTGAAGGGTCATTTGTTGAGTAGAGACAAACTTGACAATGAGTTTGGTTTGGATAGCAAGGCAAATAAGCAAGCTTCCGTTTTGATAGCATCAAAGAAACGAGACAAAAGGTGTCGCTATTGTAAAAAGTTAGGTCACGTCAAAGCAGATTGTTATAAACTGCGAAATAAAAGGAGCTGCTGAGAGTAACGAGGAAGATGTAGCTGGTGCTAATTTGGCCGATGAAAGCGGTGATAATTTCTTGTTAGTGTCAACGAGCGATAACTCCAAGCTCATGTCTGAGTGGATCCTAGATTCGGGATGTTCTTTCTACATGTGTCCCATTAGAGAATGGTTCTCCACATACAGTTCGGTTGAAGGTGGAGTTGTGCGCATCAGAAACGATTCATCTAGTAAGGTAATTAGTATTAGTACTGTTAAAATTAGGATACACGATGGGACGATTAGGACACTCTCAGATGTCAGGTACGTACCTGATTTACGTAAGAATCTTATCTCCTTGAGTAGTTTAGATTTGAAAGAATGTAGAATCAACATCGAGTCGAGCGATATTAAAGTATCTCTTGGAGCTCTCGTTTTGTTAAATGATACAAGAACTGCAGTCTTTATATTTTGGAAGGTTCTACAGTGACCGGTGAAATCGGATGTCCTTCGTCCGTTATGGAGTCAAAGTCAACTCGTTTGGAGCGGAGGCAACTTGGTCATAGGAGGGAAAAACATATGACCGTTTTGTTGAAGAGATGTTCTCTTTTGGATGCAGGTTTTAAAAAGTTAGGGCGCTGTGTTCATGAAAATCAGACCCGGGTTTGTTTTGATTTAGCAGTGCACAAGTTGAAGGCTAAAAGTCTTCCAGCTTCTAAACACAGATTCGACTCAGTTAATTCCCTGCATAGTTCAAGATAGGCCCATGGCGGGCTTTAGGAAAGATGGCGTTGTAAGAATTTGTGTCAAGGTGGAGATTGTTAGAGTTGTGTGACCCAAATTCTAAGAGATTGCTTGCAAGTCAAGTTAAACAAAATATATTTTCTTTCTAGAAGATTTAGTATTTATTAGTATAATATATTTAACATTTATTAGCATAATTTGTTTGACTTGACAATTTAGCCTATAAATAGGTTCTTTTACAACCCATTAGAGATTAGAACTCATAACACATTTAGAGAATTTTGTGTTTACGTTTTGAGGGTTTTTTATTTTCGGGTTTTCGGGGTTTAGTTTTTATCTCCATCTTTTGTACTCTTCGTTCTTTTGCCATTATAATAAAATTATCTTTGCTCGTGATTTTTTTATCCTCTTTGGAGGAGTTTTTCCACGTTAAATTTGTGTGTTCAATTTCTCAATTTCTTCTGCTATTTTTACTTGTTCGTTGCTTAATCGGGACGATCCTAACAAATTTCGTACACAAAATTGAACTCTATTAAGCTCCTTTGTATTCAAGCTTAAACCCATTCCTACTCAAGCCCTTTCTATATAATAAGGGTAAAAATGTAATTTTATAGTGTTAGAGATTGTATGACCCGAATCCCATTAAGCACAAAACAAACCATACGTCACAAGTTGAGTCCGTATAGAACCATACTTCTTCTATTTGACTTTGATTAAAACAAGGTTTTTCGACCCTTAAATAGATATACTCAAAACTTCTATTGTATTATTTGTTTTTCAATATTAGTGAATTTCTCCAACTCTGCACGTAGTTTTTTTCCTGAAAAGGTTTTCACGTAAAATCTGTATGTTCTTACTTTTCCTTTTTTCTTGTTGCTTCGCGATCATTCTATCATCACTATCAACGTTTATTATAACACATAGTATAAATTATACTAAAATCAAAAGTTTAATTAAGTTTGTAAGTCATTCGAATCAAGTATTATGTTGTTAGTTCAAAGTTACTCATGCACAACTCGATAAATATTGAATGAAATTGATTTTTTAATTGATCTCAAATAGCTTATGACATGCGAGCATCAATATCTTATTTAAAATCAAAATTCAAGAAATTTAATATAGATACCTCTTTCTAATTTTTTTCCCTTTATTCGAACTTGATTCATAAAATTTTATTTTTAATAATATTATTTTATATTTTTTAAAAATTTAAATATAATTTTTATACTGTATAGTATAAACATTTTAATACTGTAAAAATGTAATATTTAAATAACTTACAATATACAATATTTTATACCACATTTAGAATATATTATTTTATAATTTTTTTGAAAATGCATAAATTTTAAATAAATTTAATAATTTATAATTAATACATACAACTAATACACGAGATAAATAACTAGTAAATATTATATAGATTCGAATTTAACATTCCCCAAAATAAATAAAGACGAATAATTTCATATTTTCTGCATCATATTTTTTGAATATTTATTTACTGAGAAATTTTAGCCATCCTAATTTTGAAAATTGTTGAACATGTAAGAACAATTACATTGTAACCGATTTGGTCTTAAAAAAAAAAACATGGTTTTGGACATTTAACACGTGTGGATGAATGACAAATTTAAATTATGATGTAAACACATTATTTGGCTGAATTTAACAAACCAAATTAATTTTTAGAAAAATTATGTACTCCATAATGCATGAAGGACCCACATGCTCCAACATGCATACAGCTGGCAACACGCTGGCCTTTTACTTTTATTAAATAAATATCATTTTAATTTTTTGAATATAAAGTGAAATAATTCCAATAATAATTTATAATTTCTTTTTTAAATATTTTTCCTTTTTAATTATAAGGTTTAGTAGAATTTTGAATCGAGTCATCTGCTTAGGTCTGCCCAAAAAATAAAAAAAATTAAATAAAGATATAGACTTAAAAATAGGTTTAAACAAAAAATAATGTTTATTTTGTAAACGAGCTGAGCCTTGGTAGGATTTTTTTTTGCCCGAGCTTGGTCTGACCTGAACTTTCTTTTTTGTTGTTGTTTTCTTACTATTTCATTATTATATTACTACTATTTTATTATTATTATTTAGAAATTTATAACTCTTATTTTTTTGTTAATTTTAGTACTATTATAGCGAAAATTGTTTGTTAAGTTGAAACAATATTTGTCTTATTTAAATATAAATATTTTTAATATATTTTAATTTGTTAAAAATATTTATTTTAATATTTTAATGCATTTAATTTATTATATTTTTTCCCCAAAATTTATTTTTTTGGGGAAAGCAACAAAAGCGCGTCCACGAGAGGCGCTAAAAAAAATAATCTAATGCTCTGATGGTCTCGGCAAAATTATTTTGAGGAGACGTTTAACAAGCGATGCGATGGCAGCTTCAAATAGGTGCACTATTACGAGAGATGAAAAGCGCTCCCGTGGGCCGCTTTTGCTTTCTGATGCTATCTGGTTGCCGCCTGAGGAATCGGTTGTCGACATCAAATTACCGCAGAACCCGATCATTGGGTGCATCTCCGATGGCGTAGGTGATTAGCGGAACCTTAACGTGCTAACTGCTCGGATTTTGGAGGAACTCCTCCGGAATTCTTGCCTCAATTTCGGGATCCTCGTCGACGGTCCATTGAAACTATATTAACATTACCAAAATATTAGTTATATACATAAATACTATATTATAATAACGAAATTGACACTTACTTGTGATTAGACCGTTGTTCCAATAGGAGCCAGTATATCCTCAAGCGATTTAGGTATTCCAACATGACTCGTCGGATGGTTCCACCTAATTAAATAAACTTTTAGCATGCAATTATACTATAAATCTACGACATAATTGTAAAATATAATATTAAATTTACCTCGTTATCGGTGGGAATAAATATGGTCGGTCAGTCGAGGGCGTAAAAATAGAAATTGAAACTATGCCCATGATCGGTAGTGATAGGCAACCTCCGATTTTTGCTTTACTTGGCGTACGCCCCGCACATCTCTGGTACAACCTCGATAGCACGGCGGACCCCAACTCAATTCACGGCTACTCAAATCAACAAGTTTGAGGAGCCATCTCGGTGGACGAGGTTTCTAGAGAGTCCCATCGAGATAGCCTCTAATTATCTAAAGCATGTATGCCCGCGATACCGTATTCTTTCTTCTTGATCGAACCTTCATTCGGCTCACGGAATCGCGTCTCGTAACCAAGCCATATCGATCGACCTCCTTGCAATTTATCAGGAATGGCACCGAGAGCTCGTAGCATACGGCCATCAATCGAGAGATGTTACGGACGGTGACTCTGGGCGAATCCACCGGTAATCCCAATCAGAATCGCACATCTTCTAAGGTGATGGTACACTCTCGCATGGCGGATGGAAAGTGTGCGTCTCGGTCTCTACCTCTCTATCAACACGATCAAAGCGGGTCCAACTTGAACCCCGCCTATCGTACACGCACGTGCAAAAACCCGCTTCCGCAGTAATTTCTCGATCAATGGCGATGGGGATCGGGCATGTTGCGAATATAACATTGCAACACCGATCTATGAATGCTTAAAAATTATAAAATTCAAAATTAATTAAATTTGCATAATTAAAAAATTTAATAATATTGAAAAATTAACATTCAAACTTACCATTTTCATTTGCTCGACGACAATGTGCTTCTTTGTCTAGGCGACGTAATTCCCGACCATTATACTCGATAAAGAATTTTAAATTTTCCAAAAAATAGATATATTAAAAAAAATATAAAGGGCTTTTTTCAAATAGAAAATGACTATTTTGAAATTTGAGCGTAAATTTCAAGGACTTTGAGAGAAACTTGAGAGAAAATTGAGAGCAAATTGAGAGAAAATTGAGAGAAAAATGAGAAAGGATTGAAGTGTGAAAAAATGAAGGGTTGGGGATATTTATAGTTTTTTTTTACCGTTGGGGTGACTGTTAGGGGCCAACGGTCAAAAAAATTTGATTTCTTGACCTAAAAGCGCGTCCTGGGGGCGCTTTTAAATACCTCAAAGCAAAGCGCCTCGTGGGAGCCTTTTTTTGAGGTATCTAAAGCTCCCCAGGACGCTGCTTAGCCTTTTCCCAAAAACGCTGGACGATGACGCGATTTTTGGGAAAATTACCTTTCCTATCAATATTTTTGAAACATGTCCTTTCCTAATTTTTAATTTTTTTTGGTATTTTTAGAATATTTGCCCAAAAATAATCTAAAAAATTTCATACAATCAATATGAGCTAAGATTTAACATTTTAACTCGAATTAAATTTAAACAAAATTTTAAATTTATTTTCAAATCAGATTAAATTAATATTTAAAAAATAAATTTAAAATCTTACATCGATTTAACCCGAACTCAATTTTATTGGAAACATGGCATAAGTTCACATCAGTCTAGTACAAGTAGATGAAATGAAAGGTATAACACGTGGCACACAGTAGCAAGAGATGGCGGTACATGTCACACCAGGTAAGAAATTATGGCGAGGGGTTGAGGGAAGTATAAGCTGAACTGGAGAACACCAATAGTAGGTAGTCCCAACCAATTACTTATAGAACTTTGGGTCAAAGTCAATATCCATAGTTTTCTCAACAGAAATCGCGGCTGATTTTCAGTTTAGGGTCTCCTCAAATCCCAAGGAAGGACCATCTGCATTGCTAAAAATGTATTTCTAGGATTAATAGACTAATATTCTATTAAATATAAATTTATTTAAATGAAAATAGAATAAAATGGTAATTAAATTAGAGTTTTGCTAACACGTGTTCCGATTATAGAACACAATATGCGTTGGTTTTACTACATTAATACTATTAAGTTAAAATTATGTATTAATCACGTTTTTTATATATATCACCTCTGAATGTGATCATGGTCGGGTCCGGTCATAATAAAATTTTAAGTCCGTTTCATTGATTTGAGTTTGCTTCGGTCCAAAAAATGAATTTAAAAATTTACCCAAGTCCGGTCTAGCTCGACCATATGTATTAAATTTATTTTACATTATTTTTATATAAAAATAAATTTTAAAAATATAAAACATCAAATACACTAAAACATTAAAATAAATATTTCCTAAAAATTAAAAATAAATTTATAAGATAAATACAACTTAACAAGCAAATATCTCTAAAATATTAACAAAATTAACAATAAAACAAGAGTTATACAATATCTAAATAATAACAATAAAATAGTAATATTATAATAGTGAAACATCATTAAAATAGTGAAAAACCAACATCATTTTTTTTTTTGTAAATTCAGGTCGGGCTTGGGCTATAAAAGTTTACTCGAGACTCGACCTGTTTAGAAAATGAATCTTATTTTTTTATTCAAACTCATTTTTCAAACCTATATTTTCACATGAATTTTTTTTTTTTTGAATTGAGATGTCTAATCATCTCATTAATACGACTAAATATTATTTTTTAAAAAATTTAAATAGAAAAAAAAATAGGTGGAAAAATAATGAAAGTCAAATCCCATCACTGATGAGTGTGTGGATGACTATTTTACCCTTAACTTACCCATTAAGAGAAAAGACTTGTGGCTTAATACAATTAACCCCAAATCTCACATATATTTTTTTTAATATCTTCATAAGCATGTAAAGTTGAGATTCTTAATTAAATGCTGTAAAAATGGTAGAAGGGAATTAGGCAATGTTAATTAAAATAATGGAAACACAGTTGCCTGATTAACATCAAAAGATAATTGGAATTAATTAGATCCAAATCAATGATTTATTTCTGAATGGATCACATTTAATATAAGTTAATGATTAGGTGTTTGAATAATTAAACAGTCTTTTAATATATTGTTTTTATGGGATCTTGTACTAGAGAGTATCTTTGAAATTAATGATACATCATGTGAAAGAAGAATGAAAATAACATCATCCTCTTTAACTTTGGATTCGCATTGTGGATATAAAAAACGTGGGTTGAGTACGTTAAATTATATTATCCTCTTATTTATAAGTTAAATGAAGATTATAGATAATTCAAATAATATATAAATATATATTATCGCTTAACGATCACGTGCTTTTTAAAACAATTTTTATTGCATATTTTCAAATATAATTATTGTGTGGGTAAAAGTATTCTCATCAAATTTTATGTTAAGTCGAATTAGACTTTTAAAACAAAATAAACATTCTCAATATTATTAATTTTTTGGCATTTTATATGTCCGTTTCATAGTTCATATTTGGGATTTATAGTTATCTCTTTCAATAAATTCTTAACATAGTTTTTCATGTCTATGAGATTTAGATCCAAAATTTTATTTAAGGGACATTAAATTTTGGGTAAATTATACTATTAGTCATTCAATTACAAGTAAATTTTTGTTTTGGTCATCCAGTTATATGAAAAATTACAAAATAATTACTCAACTATTTATTTTTGTTTTTTTCGAGTCACCAATAGGTTAATGGTGGTAACTTTTAGGCTTTGCTTGGTTGAGTGGAAAGAAAATTGGAAGGATGAAAAATTGAAAAGGTAGAAAACTAGAAGGTTGAAGAATATAATTTGTCTTTTCATATGTGTGCTTGATAGAAAATATGTCTCTTTTCTCTCCATTACTTGGTAGAGTTGAAAAATTAAAGGAAAGAAAATAAAACATTTGAAAAATGTACAGTTTTCAACTAATATGTACGTTTCTCTTATTTTATCTCATTTCATCATTCCAATTTGAAAAAATATATTTTTTTTATGCATCAGGATGAAAAATGATCCTCTTTCCTTTCACTTTTCTTCTAACAAAGTACATTCAGAATTTATTTTCTTTCTACTTTTTCACTCTTTTCTCCCATCCTTTCACTTTTTTATCTAACTAAACACACTCTTAAAATTGACATAATAATAACTTTAACTCTCGATATTTATATATTGTATCAAATTAGGCATGATTAAATCTTTTGACTTATAAATTTAACACGCGAGTCAAGTGGATAAAAAGTGTCATTGTTTGGGGTTTCAATTTGAAGTCCAAGACATGTGAGTGATGGGAATCTTTTGTTTGCCTTGAATTGAGGACAAAGATACATAGTGTTGCTTGTTTTATAGCTTTATAGAGTGTGATAAAGGAAGGGATGGATGGATGGATGGATGGATGGCATGAGTTTAGTGGATAAAATGAAGTTTGGAGTTTAGCTTTCTGAATGGGATGCAATAATTTCCATGTGTTCATAACCCTAAGCCCCATCAGGCAGGGACAACTCTCCTTGCGCATTAGTTTTCAACTCATCTTTCCCCTAAGGTTGTGGTGTTTGTTTGTGTGACGAGAGAAAAAGAATGGTGCTTTGGGCGTTCCAATTAGTGTTAGTGTTAATTGAATCGAGCAAAAGAATTGTGTTAGTCGAGTTGGCGATTCTTATTTTATTATTCTAATTCGATACGAAAAAATTTAAATCGAGTCAAATGAAATTGTTCAAGTTAAATTTAAGAATTAAATATGTCAAATTAAAATTTTATTATAATATAACTAATTTCATGTTATATCACATAAATTTGAAATTGTTTATATTTGAATTTTTTAAAGAAAAAATTAAGATACTATAGTATAATAAACTTGAATAGTTAATTAACTTATTTAAGTCCCAAATTATTATTTTAGAAAATTTTAAAATATTTAACTTTCATTATATATTGTTTAGATTTTTAAAATTTTAAAAATTATAAATACTTTTTTTGTAATTTTGTTGAGAAAGATCAATTTACTCATTTTCAAAACTATCGGGATCAAAGGGGTATTTACACTAATATGTTATTCGAATTGTAAAATTCAATTCGACTTGAACTTAAAACTCGAATTAATTATTTGAGTTGACTCGAAAAAATCAAATAACTTGATTTGATTAACTTGAAACTCAACTTTTTCAAATCGAATCGAGTTTGATCACCCTACTTCTAGCTGCATAAATGCTAGGGTTGAGCAAAATTCGATTTGATTTGAAAAAATCAATTCTTTTTTGAGTTTTGAGTTAACCGAATCAAGTTATTCGAGTTAACTCGAATAAATCGATTTGAATTTCAAGTTTGAGTAGAGTTAAATTTCACAATTCGAATAATAGATTAATGTAAATACCCTTTTGGTCCCTATCAACTTTGAAAATAAACAAATTGGCCTCTCTTACAACAAAATTACAAAAAATTTAAAAATTCAAAATATTTATAAAATTTCAAAATTTATATTTTTAAAAATTATAAAATTTTAAAAACTATAAAAGTTAAAATTTAAAATTTAAATTTTTTTAAAATTTTAAAATTTAAAATTTAAACTAAAATAATAATTTTGGAACCTAATTAATGATTCAAATTTATCATATTCAAGTATTTTATTTTTAAAATATTTTTCTTTGAAAAATTTCAAATATATATGGTTTTAAATTTATGTTTTCTAACATGGAATTAGTTATACTATAATAATATTTTTTTTGACATATTTAATTTTTTTAATTTGACTCGAACAATCTTATTCGATTCGACTCAACTTGAATTTCATTTCACTCAACTTGAATTTCATTTCACTCAACTCAATTCAAAAAAAAAAAAAATTAGTTAGGGATGATAAAATAGGACTTGTAAACTCGATTAACTCGAAATTTTTTCACTCGATTCGATTCGATTTGATTGAACACTAACTCCTAATAAATACAATTATTGAATTACACAATCACTTCATCCATGAAAATAGGTGGGTTTAATAGGTTTTGTTTTAATCTATTTTTGGGTTGGGTTTGAAATAGAGAGGGGTGTTAATTAAATGAGGGATTTTGTCGATATATATGAGGACGGGAGCATTACGTGACTGTGGGCAAAAGAGGTGTTGAAATCCAAATGTAGATGGTAGATGATGTGATCATGTAATCTTCCCTGTTTGGAAAATTACCTCTCCAACTTCATTCCAAAAATCCATTAAGCCCCATTGGTGAGTGCTGTTCCTAATTATTATTATTATAATTAAGCTTGTTGTAAACCTTGACCCAAATTTAGTGCTTCCATCAAAACTGGGTTATGAAACCCCAAACTATAATTATTATAAAACCAAGACTCAGCAGTCATTACATTTAAGTATTGACCCAACTCGAAGCCCAAAAAGGAAAGTTGAGATCTGATTGGGGTGGGTTGGTGCATTCAGGGGAACTTCTTATCCCGCAATGCGTGGCGTGCGTTAGGAATATATATTGGTCAATTTTGGAATCTCGCCCTCCCAATTCCCATTGCTTTAAAGCAAATATTGATAAGCCACACCAACTTAAAAAAGCAAATAGCATTCGCACTAGTTTTTTTTTTGAAAAGTTGGTGACTTTTCCTTAACTTCTTAATCAATTTTTGTTTTGAGAGTGTTTTAAAATAATAAATGATTTCACGTGTCGATTTAGACTCGTGTTGTCTTAAATTTTATATGTTTTTATTTTTTTAATTATTTAATAAGTCTTCAGTTTTAGAAGTAGCATATTTTTTAGTCTTGTTTATGCATGTAATAGTAGTTTTACAAATGATTTTAGGGATGATTATATTATCGTCCGCTCTAGTTTAGTGAATACTCGATTCTTTTATCGATTTTTGCTTGCCGCTTTGGACCATCCGAGACTGATTTTCTTATCATATTAAGTGTTTACAATCATTCCAGATATGTCTTGCTTGAGTTGTGGCATAGCCAATTATCAACGTGTCATAATATTTTATTTATGTTGAGACTAAAACCATTGTTATGTTGATAGAACTTATCCTTCAATCATAAAAAAAAAAAAAAACAAATAACATTTGCAGTGATTAAAGTTTTCGTTTCACATTTTAATGGTTTATATCGTTTTCTCCCTTAATTTGAACACATTTCATCTTCGAAAGCTGTTGACTGCATCCCCTCTCCTCCTCTTCTTCTTCTTTTTTTTGGTAATAAATTTGTGTTTGGCCCTCTAAATACATGCAGTAAAGACATTAACTAGTAGGAACTACAAACCTATGATTTTGAGCTTCCTATATGTATATCAACTTAAACTGACCACCTTTTTGTGGATGGTGCAGATAGTAGGATAGAGGGACATAATTAATTTATAAACCGTTGGCAAAATAATAGAAAACAAAAAATTTGGAAGTAGAGATAGTAGTTGAATGTGATAGGACTGTGGGATTTGCCTGGTCAGCCATGCCACAAGACCACCATTTAATGGAGTAGTAGTGGTAGTTGAATTTTGACCACCTTTATTATTTCACACATCCAGCATGAATATATTTCTATTCTGATTGAGTTGATATTATCTATTAAAATTAACCATGTCCTCTTCAGTTCCTCGTCATTTTTTCCAACTTTCAAGATAATTTTTATGCTATGTTTGGAAAGATAAAATTGAGAAGTGGATTTTAAATTTGTTTTCTATATATATATATATATATATTAAAAATTGTATATATAGTTTTTATAATTTTTGTCGTAAATGACATTTATGGGTTTTGTCGAGGGAGATTGACTCTTGTAGGAGAGTTTTTTGATTTGTCGTGTGTTAGGTAGTCGATGTTACCTTTAACAATTAAAGATATTGTGTCAGATTTGAGTTTTGTCTCCTGACTTCGCGAAGAGTCCGTAAATTCATAGAGTGAGAACACCTCAATTGATGAAAAGAGTATGGAGCTAAAGATTGTATAGATAATAAATCGTGAAATACGAATGTGTGAAGATTTAAACCACCAATCAAGACATCAACTGTTTCTATGATTGAAAAGTTTGTATAGAAAGATAAATGTTGTATTAAGTTACAAGGCAATAAAATGATTATACATC
This sequence comes from Gossypium rotundifolium, assembly GCA_025506655.1. Classification (NCBI taxonomy): domain Eukaryota; kingdom Viridiplantae; phylum Streptophyta; class Magnoliopsida; order Malvales; family Malvaceae; genus Gossypium; species Gossypium rotundifolium. Next base: position 152,058,016 of record CP106728.1, read on the forward strand.
TTAACAATTGAATTAATTAACCTGTGATTAACGTAAAAACAACGGGAATAATAAAATTAGATACTATAGCATTCACATAACACTTAGATTTTTAGATGAAGAATATGAGAGATCACAAGGGTTGGCAAACACTTGATGCTTCATTTAAATCCAAAAGGAAAAACGCAAGTGTGTTCAAAGAAAGAGACGAATAACCAATATTTAAGCAAATATATGTGCCGGGTCAGCCATGGAATTTTCCCTTTTCAATTGAATTTATTTCTCTTACATTTTCATTTATTCATCAAATTAAGGTCCCCCCAAAAAATTATCAAGTCCAAAAAAAAAAAATTCTCACAAATACTAAATAGGTTCAAAGGTTAGATTATTTGTCTAAATACGAAATCTAATTAATATTTGAGAAATTTTAAAAAAAAAAAATAAAGTTCAATAATGGGTATATACAAAAAAAAATTAATTCCGTTTAAAATATTTAAATTAAATGTTTAAATAAGGTCTAATCTTTTAGGGATTGCTCACGTAAGATCCCAACATTTTAAAATGGTCAAATACAGGTCTGAAACTTTTAAATATGCTCAAATAAGAGCTTGCCTGAGTTTTTGGATTGCATGCGCGAAATACATTCATGGTATTGAATATTTCTTTAATTTGACATTAAGAAATAGCGAAAATTCATTGATATGGCATGCTTACAATTAAAAGGTAACCCATTGCACAATTGGTCATATAACTTTTTATACAACAATTTGAAGGGATTAAAGCATAATTACACCAAATCTTTATTTTTAACTAAAATTAAATAATAATAAAAACCAAATTCCATCTTCTTCATCAACAACACTCATTATCTTCTACTCCATAAATAAACTAATTAATTCATTTTAAAATCATATCATATTTCAATAAATAATTAATTCAATGTCATCAAAATTTAATTTAGTCAATGGTTATGTAAGTACGTAGTTAGTGATTAAATTGGTACGATGTGTACCATTGATTGGATTAATTTTAGAGTAATCAAAATAGGAATGACATGAATCATTGACTAAATTATTTTTATTTGGGTTATTATAATTTTTTTTAATTTAGTCATTATCGTTAGAATACTTTTTCAAAATGGTTACTCAACCGTTATCTCATTAATAGGAAATTGACTGAACCTGCCACATCTGCAATTTTATATTCCGTTGCAAAAATTACAAAATGAAAAAAAATCCTTTTAGTTTGTTTAAAATTTACATTTTTCTTTTTATAATTTTGTTGAAGAAATATTCAATTTGGAATTGAATAGTAAATGAGAAAACATCATATCATTTTAAAACAATAAATATTAATCCTATTCTAATTTGACTTTATTAATTCTTTTTAATATTACAAAATTAATTTGAACTATTTAATAGTGAATAGATTAATTGGATCGTGTCTTAATAGGAGCAATTATTTTTACGGGTTCTTTCCACCACATCATCCACAATCCATTTCCAATTATTTAATGACATTTCAATAATTTTTTCATGTCACTAACAAGTAATTTTGATTTTTTTTATTACTATGAACCTTGACTATTAAACCCTAAACCTCAAACCCGAACTTGAATCTTGAAACTTAAATCCCAAAACATAAATCATAAACACAAAACCTTAAACCCTAAACCTTAAACTCAAACTCAAACACTATTAAACCTTAAACCCTAAGCATCGAACATTGAACCTTAAGCATAGGGTTTAAGGGTTCATAGTTTAAGGTTTGAGTTCAAGATTTAAGATTTAAAAGGTTTGGGGTTTGGGATTTAAAATTTAAGGTTCGAGATAAAAAAAAAGTACCAACAATATGTGTTAATAACATGATAAAAATTACTGAAATAATATTAAATAATTAAAAAAAACTATAAATAATTTAGTGGAATGATCTATAAAATAATTTCGGAGCACTTCACCCATAAAAAATAAAATGATCCTAACCCTTTTTCTTTCCCTTGTTCTTTTTCTTTATTTATTTCTCCTTAGCATTTCTTTGCCTAACCAATCTTCTTCTTTCTCTTCTCTATATATAAAAAAGCAATGTAATCATTTTGATCTCACAAATACAACACATTCATTTCCATTCACAGTTCACCTCTTTTCTCTTTCCCAAACATAAAGAATCCAAAGCTCAACTATCAAACTATTTATCACTCTTTTTTTCAAATTGTCCCTTTCTTCATCTGGATTTTCACATTCACCTAATAACCTTTCCTTCTTCCATGGACAACCAGCTTTCCCTCAATGCACCACCATTCCACTTTCAACCCTCCCTATCAGCTTCCTACTACCTATCTTCCGCCATGGACATTCATGCAACCGAGCTGAATTGCTCCCAACATTGTGAACAACCAACTGATTATTATGGTCTACACTTCCACTTCCCCCTGAGTTCAATGCCATCTCAAGTTGGTGGTTTTCAAGGGAAGAACAACAACATTTCTCCATTGCAGGGTCCATCAAAGTTTGTCACTTCTCAAAATGAATCATTACTGAATCCCAATGCTGATTTGGAAGCTTCAAAATATTGGAATTCAAGGAAAAGAACAAAAACAGTGGAAACTTCAGCTTCACCAACAATTGCTGCAAAGGTATAATAGGCTTTAAGGTCTCAAAATTGCCACTCTAGAAAATTTGTTTCAACATTTAAGACACTAAAATTACATCCGTTTCCAGGGGTCTGAAAGAAACCAAGAATCAAATGAAAAACGGAGCAACACTAATACCAATACTAAGCCTCTAGAACCTCCCAAGGACTATATTCATGTTAGAGCAAGAAGGGGTGAAGCCACTGACAGCCATAGTTTAGCTGAAAGAGTGAGAATCGTATATATACTGTTCTGAATTCAAGCATGACCAACTGGGTTTTTCTTGCATTTAACAAAGGCTATATAAATTTGTCACTTGATCAGGTCCGTAGAGAGAAAATTAGTGAAAGAATGAAGCTTCTGCAAGCCCTTGTTCCCGGTTGCAACAAGGTAATTTGGAAATGCCTTTATTGTGATAAGTGAAAACTTACTGATCAAACCCTCTAATTGCAGGTCATTGGAAAAGCAGTTATGCTGGATGAAATTATAAAATACGTTCAATCATTGCAGAGACAAGTTGAGGTAGATTAACATTTATTGATGAATATATATAGTGATCAAAAAAAATTTCTTTAGACAAATTTTCATGACTAACGGTTATGATCATTTTTTTCCATGCAAAGTTCCTCTCAATGAAGCTAGCTTCAGTTAATAGCAGACTGGATTTTAAGCTGGATAGTGTCATGTCTGAGGATGTAAGTCTAAGCTTTAATGTCAACAATCATATATTTATTTCATTTCTCTAAAGAAAATGTTTTAGTTCTTTAAATTTCCCTTTTCTTTTTTTTCAGATATTTCAATCAAACAACAATTTTGCACATCCAATATCCACAATAGATTCCTGGGCATCAGCCATTTTTGGGCAGCAGCAGCAAAACCATGCACTGCATAGCAATGTTTCTAATGGGACAATGACCCAATGCTCAGTGGAGCCAATGGATACTGCAATATGGCCCCAACTTCAACACCCATTTACCTCCAATTAACTTCCCCTTAGCTAATTTCATTTTCACAAAATCTTAGCCAGGAATGGGGTTACAATGAGAAAACTTCCAGGGTAAGAAAAAGTCATAATCTCACACATAATTATATAATAAGTCATTCATGGTAGACTGATTATTGTATTAATGCAGGGTCAAATCAAGTATCCCATATGAAAGTTGAGGTCTAATGACCATTGCTTGGTCCTGGTTTGAAGCTCCAGAACAGCTGCTGTGCAATGTATATACAAAGAATATTATCCAAGTAATGTAGAATTTGTGTATTTGCTGGTGCAATAATCTTATAGCAAAAGCACCAACATTAAGATATCATGTAACAGCATCTTTTAATTATATAAGTGCATCAAGGGTGGCAGTGGACTAGACCCTATCAATCATTCAGCTCTATAGTCTCACTTACTTTCAACATTATTTCTTTGAAAAAAAATGAAAGTGAGGGTTTTTTTATAATAAATTTATCCCTTGATTTTATCAATTTTATTCTAATTTTAAGAAATTCAATAAATTCAACCTTCAATTTTATACAATTTTCAATTTAGTCCTGATTCTTAAAAATTCAAAAATAAAATTTATTAATAAAATTTATTTAAAAGTTCATTTTTATAAAATACGCACAAAATTATAAATAAATGAATACCCATTTTTCTCTTTTTGACATGAAATTTATTTCTTAAAATAATAATTTTATGAATAAAATATTTTTTTAAAAGCCCAAAAAATACTTGAATCAAATTCATTTTTTTTAGTTTTATTTTACAAATAATAATCTATTTATTATAGGTCTCACTTTATTCATTAGTTTTTATCAAATTTGTCAAGCGCTAAGTACCGCCTTCGTCATAACCACCGGCATCAATTAACTTACTCCAACCTCCTCGATTTCTACATCCTCCATTGGCATGCCATCAAACTAGGAATTAGTTGTGGGGCTATTGGCATGATCTTCCATCTACTAGGTCTTCAAGACGTCATCCTCACCTATATATTCCTAATTATATCCACCTCAAACACAACCTCAAATGCAATAAACTCATTTTGAGCGACAACCTAAAGACATCAATTTTTACCATTTTCAACCTCAAGCTAGAGTTTATTATCCAACCTAAAAATGGTGGTCATTAGTGTTGAAAAAAATAAGAGAAACGATGAATCTACTCAAGTCTTCTTCATGGTTTTTTTTTCTCTTAAATTGTTTTATTTATAAAATATTTTAATAAATAAATGTCATGTTAGAAAATGAGAAAATCTTTATTTATTTATAAATATTTTTATAATTTTGTATGTATTTTTATCGAAAAATAAACTTTTATTTTTAAAAATTTTATTTTATAATTTTATATTTGAAATTTTTAAGAATCAAGATTAAATTAATAAAATGTGTTAAGTTGAGGGTTAAATTTATTGGATATTTTAGCATTAGGACCAAATTAATAGAATGGGTAAACATTTAAAAACTTTTTATTATGCCAATAAAAAGAAGTTACGCCAACATCTTGTTAGTAATTTAATGGAGTAGTAACCAAAATATTACATTTTGATAATAGTAATGACTAAAATAAAACTTTTAAACCCGATGGCCAAAACAAAATACATTAATAATTAAATGACTATTTATATAGTTTATCATTTTATTTTGTCTTCAAAAACTTTTGTATCATAGGTTTAACCTATTTTATATGCTATAAATATTTTTATTTTTCATTATAATTTAATTATTTTTATCTTTCTATGTAATGACATCATATTTAAATTTAATATTCTCTTATTTACCTTTTTCCTACTCCTATTTCACCCTTTAGAAACCTTTTGGGCACTAAAGTTATAGAATTTTAGTTTTAAAAGTTAAAAGAAATTAACTACACAAATATTTCTCAAGTTAAGCATCTGTGTTTTACTTTCAGAAATTTAATTTTTTATTTTAAAATTTTAAAATTTAAGTCAAATTATTAATTTTTTAATTTTTGTGTAATATTTTGAAATAAAAAAAACTCTACTCGTGGATTTAGTAAAATAATTTTAACCGTATTAATAGTTAGACCTGATTTTGAAATTTAAAAGTGAAGTACTATATTCTTAGAAATAAAAGTACAAGAACTAAATTCCAAATTTGTGATGAGTTCAAGGACTTCTTGCAGATTTTAATCTAATTTTTCTTTTAGATTCATGTCTATGTTTTCTTTATATATAAACTAGTTTCTTTCCTGTATGATTCACAAGTTGATTGAATGTATTAATTAAAATATTATTTATTTTTAATTTAATATTATAAAATTACTAAAACTCTAAAAATATTACAAAATTTTAAAAATAAAAAAAATGGTGTTGATGCATGGCTTCCCATGCTTGTGGAAGCCAAAATTACGGGGACTTAGATATCCAACACGGCAGGTCAAATTTGGTTTTTGTTTTTTAAGTAGCCTCATGTAGGGGTGTGTAAATTTCAGATAAAGCTAAATTAATTCGGTCAAGGGTCGGTTAATAATTTTTTGTAAGTTCGGTTAACGGTTAATTCGGTTCGAAATCGATCGGTTAACCGAACTTACAAAAAATTATTAACCGATTCGGTTCGAAATCGATCGGTAAATCGGTTAACCGAATTAACCGAATTTAATAAATAATATTATAATATATAAGTATTAAGTCGGTTCGATTATTTTTTTGGAAATATAAATTAATCGGTTCGTTAAGTCGGTTAATTTTTTATATGTTTTATATTTGTTTTAACCAAAAATAAATAATACATATATAAATTTCGGTTAATCGACCGAATTAATCGAAACAGTTTGGTTCTGTAAATTTTTTTGAAAAATTTTGGCTCGGTTAATGGTTAAGGGTTTAAAAGAGTCAATTAATTCGATAAATGGTAGTTCGAGTCAGTTAACCGATTGAACACCCCTAGCCTCATGGCTACACAGTAACGTGGGGAGGGAGGGCAGTATTTTAGAAAAAAAGAGAGCGGAAGCCGTTGGGAGGGGAAATGGTCCTCAAAGTTGGTTCTTAAAATTTGAAATTAAGTATGCAAATTTTTTATTTATTTGTGATATTTTTATCTTGAATAATGATATTTATGTTCTTAAATGTATTATTTATATTTACATTTTATTTATATTTGATTTAGGAATAATTGGAAAAAAGTGAGCTTAAAGTTTATTTTTAGCAAGTTTTTATTGTTTGGACTTTCAGCATCGTGCAAATTCAGCATTTTAGCAATAACATAAGTTATAGACCTCCATCCTGAACTCATAATATATCGTTTCCAAGGGAATTGAAGGATCTAACCAAAATTATTTCAAAGCTTGAGCCCAGAAAGTGTCAGGAAAACGTCCAAAAATGGCCTAGTCGTTTGATGCAAAAATTACCATGAAACCTTGAAAAATTTTACTTTATGTAATTAAAGATATTTTTGTATTTTCTCCATTGTATTATTTTTTCTCTATAAATAGACATTATTAGGTTGAGATTAAAGGAGATTGAGACATAATTGTTCTATGTTTTATTTATTTTTTCTTTATTTTATGGGTTTTAAACCCGCTTTTCTAGTCAAAGGTTTTATAGAAGTTTGATTTAATAAATTCGTAAAACTTAATTTATGCTTTAATTATTCTTTGATCTTTAGTTTTCATGCATCTGTTGATTTAATTATAATTGTTCAAGTTTATTGAATAAATGATCAGTTTTCAATAGCTTAAAATGGTTGCCTAGTCAATTAGGATAATTAAATTTGTAATTGTTTAATTCATTCTAATACTAATGACAAACTGAATAACTCATTTATGTCGTAGTTTACGATTATGTGGTGTGGATGTGTGATTGTAACACTCTTTACTCGTATTCAACGCCGGAACAGGATACGAGGCATTACCAGACTTACATTGCAAGCAAACATAAAATCGAATCGTAAATTTGCATCCAAATTAAAACCATTTGTATCCAATCATAATGTCCCTAATACGAGCTTACGAGGCCCAAAACATGCTTTGGAAGTGGTTCGGGACTAAATCGAGAACTCGAGGAATTTTTACAAAACTTAAAATTTTTTTTGATATAAACAGGGGTCGCACGCCCGTGTGGGCAGGCCATGTGGTCACACACGTTCATGTCCCTAACCCGTGTAACTCTCTGTTTTGCAAAGCATCAACAAATTGAAGTCACAAGGCCAAGTCACACGCCCGTGTGCTAGGCCGTGTGGTTAATTAAATTTTCATAAAATAGGTGCAGACTTCACACGGTCGGGACACAAGCCAGTACTTGAGGCCATGTCCCTCACACGGTTGAGACACATGCCCGTGTCTTCGCCCGTGTGCTTAATTCTGAGCATTCTGTTTCTCAAAATTATTGTGCAAGGGACACACGGCCAAGACACATTGTAACATCCTTAATTTATGGGCTTGTGCATTTTGTATAGTGTAGGCTTAAAATATTAATTTAAGGATTTGATGTGCAAATAGGCTTCAGGTTTGGGCTGAGGCTTTGATTAAATATTTTGTATAGACACTCTAGGGGCTTAAATTAAAGTTGTAGTAGATTAATTGACATATTGGGCTTGTGGCCCAACAACTAGGGGCACAGTAAATGTGAGCTATAAGTGGCGTCACTAGTGCAAGAGGAGGGCCCAAATTGTGGTTGCTTGAAGCCCAAGTCATAGGGCTAAATTTCGGCACTTAATTAAGTAAGGGGGGACGGCACAAGGCTATTTTTTTTTGGGAATTTTATTATATTTATTCTATGTGGATAATAAGCAGATAAAGGCTATTATTTAGGGATTTAGTCTTTAAGGATAATAAGCAGATAAAGGCTATTTTTGAGGAGATAATAGATTAAGATAAGGGAAAAGGGATAAGAGCTATCATGTGTGGCAGTATTGGCCTAAAATCAATCTCTGCTAAAGGGAGGAATCGGTTTTCTATATAACGAGGGGGTGTGCCAAAATTTTGAAGCCTCTCTTTTCTCATCTTCTTCCTCTCAAAAGCCGAAAATCACCATCTGCTTTACCCTTTCTTCCTCTCTAAAATTTCCTGGTTGGCCGAATCTTTTAATCTCTATTGTTATTCTTCTTCTAATCCCTAAAAGCCGAAATCACATCTCTATTATTCTATTCTGCTCCTTAATATTCATTGGCCGAATCTCTCTTAGCCATCTCTTCAATTCTTTAATCTTCTAAAAGCCGAAATTCTTAGATCTCACCTCCTAAAGTTACCGAATTTTCTTCAGTGGAGACTACTTGTGCCGAATCTTGAAGGAAGCAATCGGTAAGTTTTGATTTTGAGTTTCCAAATCTTTTCCGGCTTTTCAATAACCCTAGCCGAATGGCTATTTAGAAACTAATCCCTTATGTTATCTTATTTTCGGCATTCCGGGATCTGAAGTAGGGCCAATCGCATAGATCTCCAAGATATAGTTCGATAACACTCGAATCGTGTTACCTCCGGGATTTTAAGGTATGGAGATTTACTAATTCTTTTACGTGCAAAATTTGGGTATTTATTAACCCTTGGCCGATTCTAGGAGAGGCCCTATTTTCACATATTTTCGGCTTTTCAAGCAAAGTAGTATATCGGTTTAGCAAGGGTATTGATACTAATCAGGTGTGTAACCTTTCTCACTGTTAGATTGTTTGCTATTATATATATATATATATATTTTGTATAAATCTACTATACTCTGCTAAATGCCAAAATCCCGAAATAATAAGTGAAAACCCTTGAAGGGTAACGACTAACCACAGGTTAGTGACTTCTGTCCTATTTCGGTGATTATTCCTGTTAAAACGATATGCTTTGTATAACAATCTCACTGTATGCATGGGGTTGGGAAATTGATGAAAAGGGGAAGTGATCTATTCTGGTGGCTTATGCCATTTCAGCCTGGTGACTCTGTCACAACTCTGTTTCTGGTGGCTTATGCCATTTTAGCTTGGTGACTCTGTCACAACTCTGACGATGAGCAGTTAATTGCAGCATGACTGCCATCGATGGTGTGTAGCGGTGTGGCTTGATTGTAGAAATCCCCAATGGTGTGCATGGCAGGTAAGGGTGGCGTGTAGCGGATGGAAACCTAGGATTTGGGTTGGGCTTGCATATATTTTTGGTTATGTATATATATTAATTGTTATTCATTTACGTGAAATGAGGCCCAAGTCTAATGGTGCATAAGGGTTGCACATTGAGTCTCGCGACTCAACTAATTATTTTAACAATTTCAGGTAGCACCTAGTGCAACGGACCGGGCTGGAGAGGAGCGCAAGATGGCCATGCAAAAGATCATTTGGATTCGGCGAAAAGACTCTAGATTACTATTTTATATTTTTAATTAATGGGTTTTAAATTTCGTTGTAATAAGGCCATGGGCCACTAGACTATTACTTATGTTTTGGGTTTATGTTGGGCTTTTATTACTGGGTTTTTACAATTTATGTTTAAATTAAGTTAAGGCGTGTATAAGATTTCAGTTTTTGTTTAAAATTCATTACGGTATTTTATAACTTTATATTTTATACGAATTAATAAATTATTAAGTTTTTCGGTATAAATGTTTAAACCTGATAACTGTTTTCCAAAATGCGACATGTTTTACAACATCTCTTTAGTGACATACCAGATCCGTTAAGCCGGGTTTAGGGTGTTACAAGTTCGTATCAGAGCCCGGTTTAAAACTCGGCTCTGGGGTTTTGGGCTCAAAACGTTTTCTAAAAACAGGTTTTCAAAGTATACATGTTTTGTAAATATTACAGGATGGGTTTTTCGGTATGGCACCTGCGTCTCTGGCCCAAGTCCACCAGGTAAGTATTCTGAACCATTGTATGATGTATGTGGGCTTGATGGGCTTATGGGACGTAGATTATTTTAGCTAGAATCTGATGGACTTTAGGCTTAGTTTAAACTACTTCTTAAATCTCATAAGACTTAAACTCATTAAATAAACCCATGAACGAGTCGCAAGACTAGGGTGTGGCAACAGATATACGTCTGTCTAGGATTGGGTCCGGAAGAGCCTCGTACTTAAGCAGTCCTAGTGACTCACCCCCTCTTCGCTGGAATCCTACCTAGTGCGTAGTGACTGTTCACCCTAACCATGAGGACGAGTTGACAGGCCAAAATTTATAATTAAAACCCGAAAGGGACCAGCCACCCTGTTTTGTAAAATCCTAAAGTAAACCCTAGTTATGAAATCACCAAATTACCCTTGATTCGTAACCACTACCCTGGTTTTGAAAAATGACCACAGTACCCTGGTTTGTAAAATTACCAAAATACCCCAAATTATAAAATTACCGAAATACCCCCAGATTGCAAAATTATCAAAATACCCTTGTTTTACAAAATCGTCAGAAATCATATTTTAGAAAATTACAAAAATACCCCTATAGGTTAAAATTACGAAAATACCCCTGAGTAGTGAAAAGACGAAAATATCCCTCGGTGATGAACGTAAGTTTGTGAATGCCTCTGTATGATGATTGTTGAATGTATGTAGTTTCTAGAATTAGGAGGTAAGCCCAAAACTGAAACTGTAGATAGGATCGAATTCGAAAGAATCACCCTTAAAACTATTTTTCATAAGATTGTTCGTGGATAATCAGTAGAAAGAATTAATAATTCATAAAATTCTTAATCAGATAAACGTGAACCCGAAGGATGAGTACAAGGGGTCGTGGACGTCCGCCGCGTTGTCGCGGTAGGGTAGAATGACTGTGTCAGAACCAGTAGGATCTTGCCACGGATCTGGGAACGAGATACCAGTTCCACCAGCTGCTGAGGCGAAATTTCAAGACTAGACGGGCGAAGAGGATGTGGTGTCCTAGGCAGTATTGAGGGTTCTGGAGAGAGTGGCTGAGGCTGGTATGAGCACAGGAGCCCGAAAATCTGTGCCAGAGAGACTTAGGAATAATAGGGCAGAAGTGTTTAGGGGAGTCTCTAGTATAGCCCCAAGTTCCGCTGAATATTAGTTGGAGGCAGTTGAACGTATAATGGATGACCTAGACTTTATGGTGGAGGAGAAGTTGAAGGGGGTCGTGTCTCTTCTGCGAGACGAGGCCTATCAGTGGTGGCTCACAGTGAAAGAGGGTGCTACCGTAGACCGGATTGATTGGGACTTCTTTAAGGAGTCATTTCAGGGAAAGTATGTTGGGGCCTGCTATATGGATGCGCAAAGGAAGGCATTCCTAAACTTGGTGCAGGGAAGTAAGTCTGTGGTTGAATATGAGGCAGAGTTTCTACGCTTGAGCCGCTACGCTCTAGGAATGGTAGCAACGGAGTATGAACGATGTGTTCAGTTCGAGGATGGGCTGCGAAATGAGTTAAGGGTTCTGATAGCACCGCAGCGAGAGAGAGTTTTTGCCATTTTGGTGGATAAGGTTAAGATAGCTGAGGAGGTGAAACGGGCTGAGAGACAAGAAAGGGATAAGGATCGGGGTGAGAATAAGAGAAGTTTTGGGCCATCGGAGCATCTGGAATCTTCGAAAAGGCCTAGGGGTCGATGGGCCACTCGTGCTCAACATCTATGCTGGGAATCGGGATCGATCATGTAATCAGTGCGGGAAAGTGCATTCGGGAATGCGTAGGAGAACCGGTGGATGCTTCTGTGTGAATCCACGAGCATTTGATTAAGGACCGCCCACGTGGATTAGGTACAGCTAATGGGCCAAAGTTCTGATCAGGCTAGGAGAGGTGGTCAGCCTGGGCCAAGGGGTCGTGGTCAAGCCAGAGGTGGCAATGGCGCAAGAGGTGGTCGTGAAGCACCAAAGTGAGGTGCAAAGTTATGTTTAGGCAAGGCAGCCACTTTGGTCTATGCAAGACATCGCCAAGGGACTAAACACTCAGATGCGAATAATGGTGCGTACCTACCATAATATACTAAGTGTTTATTTTGTCTTTAGAATTAAAGTCTTGCAAAAAGTCTAGTGGTGAGACTTAAGTAGTAAGATTACTAGTTAATTTCGAGGACGAAATTTATTTTAAGGGGGTAGAACTGTAACATCCTTAATTTATGGGCTTGTGCATTTTGTGTAGTGTAGGCTTAAAATATTAATTTAAGGATTTGAGGTGCAAATGGGCTTCAGGTTTGGGCTGAGGCTTTGACTAAATATTTTGTATAGACACTCTAGGGGCTTCAATTAAAGTTGTAGTAGATTAATTGACATATTGGGCTTGTGGCCCAACAACTAGGGGCACAGTAAAAGTGAGCTATAAGTGGCGTCACTAGTGCAGGAGGAGGGCCCAAATTGTGGTTGCTTGAAGCCCAAGTTATAGGGCTAAATTTCGGCACTTAATAAAGTAAGGGGGGACGGCACAAGGCTTTTTTTTGGGAATTTTATTACATTTATTCTATGTGGATAATAAGCAGATAAATGCTATTATTTAGGGATTTAGTCTTTAAGGATAATAAGCAGATAAAGGCTATTTTTGAGGAGATAACAGATTAAGATAAGGGAAAAGGGATAAGAGCTATCATGTGTGGCAGTGTTGGCCGAAAATCAATCTCTGCTAAAGGGAGGAATCAGTTTTCTATATAACGAGGGGGTGTGCCAAAATTTTGAAGCCTCTCTTTTCTCATCTTCTTCCTCTCAAAAGCCGAAAACCACCATCTACTTCACCTTTCTTCCTCTCTAAAATTTCTGGTTGGTAAATCTTTTAACCTCTATTGTTATTCTTCTTCTAATCCCTAAAAGCGAAATCACATCTCTATTATTCTATTCTTCTCCTTAATATTCATTGGCGAATCTCTCTAGCCATCTCTTCAATTCTTTAATCTTCTAAAAGCCAAAATTCTTAGATCTCACCTCCGGTTATCGAATTTTCTTGATGGAGACCGCTTGTCTTAATCTTGAAGGAAGCAATGGGTAAGTGTTGATTTTGAGTTTCCAAATCTTTTCTGGCTTTTCAAAAACCCTAGCCGAATGGCTATTTAGAAACTAATCCCTTATGTTCTTTTATTTTCGGCATTCCGGGATTTGAAGTAGGGCCAATCGCATAGATCTCCAAGATATAGTTCGATAACACTCGAATCGTGTTACCTCCGGGATTTCAAGGTGTGGAGATTTACTAATTCTTTTACGTGCAAAATTCGGGTATTTATTAACCCTTGGCCGATTATAGGAGAGGCCCTATTTTCACATATTTTCGGCTTTTTGAGCAAAGTAGTATATCAGTTTAGCAAGGGTATTGATACTAATCAGGTGTGTAACCTTTCTCAATGTTGGATTGTTTGCTATTGTATATATTTTTGTATAAATCTACTATACTCTACTAAATGCCGAAATCCTGGCATAACAAGTGAAAACCCTTGAAGGGTAACGATTAACCACAGGTTAGTGACTTCTGTCCTATTTCAGTGATTATTCCTGTTAAAACGATATGCTTTGTATGACAATCTCACTGTATGCCTGGGGTTGGGAAATTGATGAAAAGGGAAAGTGATCTGTTCTGGTGGCTTATGCCATTTCAGCCTGGTGACTCTGTCACAACTCTGTTTCTGATGGCTTATGCCATTTTAGCCTGGTGACTCTGTCACAACTCTGACGATGAGCAATTAAGCTGCGCAGATGACTGCCATCGATGGTGTGTAGCGGTGTGGGTTGATTGTAGAAATCCCCAATGGTGTGCATGGCAGGTAAGGGTGGCATGTAGTGGATGGAAACCTAGGATTTGGGTTGGGCTTGCATATATTTTTGGTTATGTATATATATATATTAATCTGTTATTCTGTTTCTGTGGGGCTGAGACCCAAGTCTAATGGTGCATGAGGGTTGCACACTGAGTCTCGCGACTCAACCAATTATTTTAACAATTTCAGGTAGCACCTAGTGCAACGGATTGGGCTGGAGAGGAGCGCAAGGTGGCCATGCAAAAGATCATTTGGATTCGGCGAAAAGACTCTAGATTACTATTTTATATTTTTAATTAATGGGTTTTAAATTTCGTTGTAATAAGGCCATAGGCCACTAGACTATTACTTGTGTTTTGGGTTTATGTTGGGCTTTTATTACTGGGTTTTTACAATTTATGTTTAAATTAAGTTAAGGCGTGTATAAGATTTCGGTTTTTGTTTAAAATTCATTACGGCATTTTATAACTTTATATTTTATACGAATTAATAAATTATTAAGTTTTTCGGTATAAATGTTTAAACCTGATAACTGTTTTCCAAAATGCGACATGTTTTACAACATCTCTTTAGTGACATACCAGATCCGGTTGTAGTGTTTGGGCCGGGTTTGGGGTGTTACACACATGCCCATGGGACAGGCCGTGTGTCACACACGGTCTAGACACACGCCCATGTGGACAAAATAAAGGCTATTTACCAAGCCATTTGTCACCCTCATTTACACCTATACACACTCAAGTTCAATGGCATAAATCATGGTATACTTAGGCAACCAAAACATCCACAATCAAGGTTAAAACATATCATTTCATTATCACACATAATCATACTTACAACATCATATTCTACCAAACCAAATTATACCCAAACTCACATCCACAAGTACCAATATAAATACTTTTATCATGCATAATTCTTCTTAAATTTCCTAGTATACCAATAAGCCAATCTCAACCATTCAACAATAAAACCATTAAGTCACATTCAACTATTCACCAAGCATTTATAAACCAGATCACACAAGAGATAATTATATATATATATAAGCTTACAACTAATTCAACCAAAATGAGCCAAGTTACATGGCCAAATACCACATTAAGCCTTTGACAATTACAAGCCAATATTTGGCCAAATTCATAACGACACATATAACAAAATAACCAAGTCCCTATATATGCCATATTCTCAAAATGATTAAAATCATCGGTACCCAAAATAACAGTTTGATAGTGTGATGCGAATTCCGACAATCTCCAAGCCAAGCTAGCTTGGTGACATTATAAAACATGGAAAGTAAAACGGAGTAAGCTATATAGCTTAGTAAGCTCGTATGAAAGAAATAAGCAAACCCTACCATACATTAACATACAAGTAATATAAAATAAGTTAATGTAATTTAACATAATCTCATTATCATAATTCACTTCCATCACAAACTTATATTGAAATCGTCATTTCACAAATTAATAATCATAAGCTTTAAGTACATACCTGTACCATCTCGTAATAATTTCACACTTAGTCTCATTGTTGTTATACCCAATGAACCACTCGGAATAATAATATCAGATACTCAGGAAAAACTTGCACACAAGGTGCCACATATGTAGCCATTGCTACCTCTATCTCATAACACATATATGCTCGCTCTTGAGCCATTAACGGGCCTGCTCACAAAAGCTGTTAGTTAAGACGTAGCTACTCGATGCTACTCATACAAGCTATCAAGTAACCACAACATATGCCGCTATACTCAGCAACTGGTAGGATGTACAACACCAACACCCGGATCACATAATATAAAACCCTAGTGACATGTCACTTGTATCCAAATCTATTCCTAAGGTTCGATTGGGATTTCTCGCTTGCCAAAACATCGTCGAACATGTCCATAGAGTCATTTACACAATTCAAGAAATATTAAAACATTTAAAATACAATTGTAATAAAGCTTATTGAACATACGAACTTACTTCGGTTACAAAAACGACCAAAGGGATCTATTCGTCAATTACTCTGTTTTCCCCAGATCTAGACCCTAACTTCGTTTTTCTTGATCTATAATACCACATTCAACTTATTTAATCATCAAATTATTCGATTCAGCCTAAAAACATATTATGGAAAAATTTATATTTTTGCCCCTAACTTTTCAACATTTTACAATTTAGTCCCTAGGCTCGTAAAATGAATTTCTTTCAATTTCATCACAACCCAAGCCTAGCCAAATATTATTTGTACTCATAACAGCCCACATGTTTCATTTATTCACACTTTTCTACACATTTTATAGACTTTTACAAATAAGTCCCTATTTAACGTTTTTATCGAAAATCACTTTACAAACGTTGTTTAACTATCAACGAACACACATTTTCTACCATCAAACATCAAAATAAAATCATATTCAACATGGTTAAAATTGCAGACTTTAACTTTCTTTCAAATTAGTCCTTGAAATAGCTAAATCAAGTTGCAACGATCTCAAAAATATAAAAATCATTAAAAACAGGACAAGAACGGACTTACAATCGAGCTTGAAGAAGATGGACACTTTTATTTGTTAATTTTGTCTTTATTTATCAAATTACTAAAATGCCCTTAATGCATAACATTGAAATTTTACCTAACCATTATAATGGTCTAATTACCATATAAGGACTTCCAATTAAAATTTCATAGCAATTAGACACCTTTAACTTATAGAATTTAAATTTTGCACCTATTGCAATTTAGTCCTTCTAGACAAATTGAGCACTCAATCGATAAAATTTCTTAATGAAATTTTAAAATTTCTTAATGAAATTTTCACACACTTATTCTATCATGCTGTAGACCTTAACGAAATAATAAAATAAATATTTTCTATTTTAGATTTGTGGTCCCGAAACCACTGTTCGATTTAACCCAAAAGCAGGCTACTACAATGATCTAGTTTAAATGAACCTCGTTAAGGTGAGTTTGTTGGTTATATAGGTCTCTCTAGTTCTTAATGTTGTTGGTAAGTTAAATCTTGGGTGTTGAGTTTTTAGGTTGTTTATTGGTTAGAGAAGTAATTTCAAATGACCTGCCTCTAGGTTTCTGAAAAAGTATGGATAGATTGGTTGCTTTGTAACACCCCTAACCCATATTCGTCGCCGAATTAGGATTACGAGGCATTACTGAAACAATTACCAAGACATAGCACTCCATCTACTAACACTTGATAAATTCATATCATTTCATGCTATCACAAATGAATATATGCATATGAATTTCATCAGGTCTTAATACAACAACTTGCATTATACGATTCACCTGGTCATTTATAAACAATGGCGTAATAAACATATAATGTTTTAAAACATTTATTTCATTTCTATTATCAACGATACATTTAAATATATGCTATTATTATTAAACATATAATAATTTAGTCTCTTTATTTATAAACATGCATGCTCACTGTAGCAATATCATATATGAAAAATATCATTTACTCACCGATCACACATAAGCCAAATAAAACCTAATAGTCACTTACATATTTGATCAAACAAACTTTCAAAACATTCCATACATATGCAATAGTAGCAATTACCTATTTAGCACATACTATTTTCGAATTCAACTTATGCACAAATATGTCATGTACAACTTTATAACTTATCATGGTACACCGAATCCCTATAGCAAAATGAACTAGTAAAACCCCATTATAAATACATGCGTATATATATATGTGTATACCTCAACCGACTGCACATATAAACCATGAAACAAAATATAACTTGAATGTATATATATATTACCAGAGCATTATCTTAGCTCAAAATACCAAAGACCACATAACCAAACTATACCTATTATAATATATACACAATGGCCGAATATATGCTAACTAACCTCCACAACTCATGCACGGTAATGACATAAACATGTATACCATTAGACCATTTAAAACCATATGTCTCATTACCAAACTAGTAAAGAAAATAAGCCATATTTGCATGGCTTTTAATATATATACAAGAACCAAAATTTATGTCTCAAAACATAGTTTAGCCTATACATTCCTTTAATCCAAAACTAAACCCAAAAAGGTACCAAAATAGATTGATAGTGTGGATGACTTCTCCAATGATCCTCTGAGCCCATAGCTGGATCAACAATCTACAAAACCGAACAAAGAACATATACGGTATAAGCTTACTAGCTTAGTAAGTCTTAAGCAATTGTTAATATATCAATCAAACACTTAAACTTTTTCTTTTAATCTTTAGGCTTATGGTATAGAATATAAACGTTCCAATATGTAAATTTAAGTATGGCCGAATACT
Source organism: Gossypium rotundifolium (assembly GCA_025506655.1). Taxonomy (NCBI): domain Eukaryota; kingdom Viridiplantae; phylum Streptophyta; class Magnoliopsida; order Malvales; family Malvaceae; genus Gossypium; species Gossypium rotundifolium. Next base: position 152,076,552 of record CP106728.1, read on the forward strand.
ATCAATTCATTAACCTAAGTATTTGCACTTTATTACCATAAACATGTAATTCATCCAAACCCAAAAGAAAATATATCACATGTTTTCGCATACTCCAAGTCATATGAGTACAACATTCATATCAACCTTATAAACTTATTTATACGCATTTGCAACACTCAAATCCTTTCATCTTTAACATTTTCACTTATAGCCGACTCTCCAAAATAGTACATTTAAACTCAAATCCTGTTATAATGTTCACATTCATCAATAGTAAACTCAATAGCACATATCAAAATTCTTATCGAATCATCAATCATATCCTATCATACTTAAGTCAAATAGTGTTATACCAACTTACCTTACTTTTTAAAAATATAAAAGGCTCATACTTACCTGAGCTTTTAGCTCGTTACATTAACTACGTTTTACCCTGCAATATTCATGATTTCTCCATTTGTAGCATATCACCGGCATTAAGCCTGCTAGGCATCAAAGCCTGAAATATACATCGGCATTAAGCCTGTTAGACCAGAGGTCTGAAATTTGATCACCGGCATTTAGCCTGCTAGATAATAAGCCCGAAACACTTCACCGGCACAAGGCCTGCTAGACTCAAAGTCCGATACAATTCACCAGCACAAGGCCTGCTAGGCAATAAGCCTGATATATACAATACCAAACCAACTCATTCACATTACACATTAACGAAATCACAACTATCTCATATAATTCACATCACATTTTCATAGTAACTTAATTGATTCAATTACAAATCATTGCCAAATTTCTTCCACACATTCGGCTTTAACATATTTTAATCCGCAATTTCACAATTCAATATGTATACTAAGTTGTAATCGATACTTATGATATTAACTTGCTAAAAGACTTACCTCGATTATCGACGGACGACGAAGACCGGCTATTCGTGAACTTTCGCTTTTCCCCGATCTAAATCCAATTTTCTTTTTTCTTGATCTAAACATAGTTAAAATAAGCTCATTCAAGTACATTTCATCTCAGTTTAGTCCCAAAACACAAAAATAGGCAAATTACCATTTTACCCTTGACATTTACAACTTTTACAATTTAATCCCTATTGCATAAAACACAAAATACACATAATTTGAATTCAATCCTTTAGGGCCGAATCTTCCTCATGACTATATAAGTCCCTAAATTTCATTTATTTTTTATTTTAGCCCCTCAAAATTTTATTTTCTCAATTTAGCCTTATTTAGCCAAATTCATCAAAAATTCAAGAACAAAATATATTCATTAATTATATATCTATCATTTATCACCATAAAACATCATGAAACTCAACATAACATCCATGGAATTTTACACAAACATCATCAATTCATGAAATTAAGACATAGGTCTTGAAGTTCTCGAAGCAACGATTACAAAAACGTAAAAATTATCAAAAACTGACCAAAACATACCTTGAATTTGAACCCAACAATGGCCGAACCTTAGGTAGCCTTTCTTCTTTTATTCTCCTTTTATTTTTGGCAAATATGAACATGAAATGACTTTATTTTATGTTTGTTTTACTAATATTAACATAATATATTAATTACCATTTTAACCTTATTTTATAATATAATAAACTTTATAATATAAGGTTAGTTAGGTACTTGGCGGCCACTAATTCTAAAATGGAACTATTTGTCCTTTTAGGACTTCAACTTAAAAAGCCACTAACAAATAAGTACTTTTTACTTTAGTTTGTAACTTTTACACTTTACGCGATTAAGTCCTTTTGTCAAATTAAGCACACAAACGATTAAATTTTTCTACGAAACTTTCACACATCATAAATCACATATAATTAGCACAAAATATAATATTTAAAAAATTTTCAGACTCAGATTCGTGGTCCCGAAACCACCTTCCGATTAGGGTCAAATTCGGACTGTTACAACTCTCCCCCTTAGGGATTTTTGTAATAGCCCAAATTTCAGTAATATCAAAAATAGTGATTTGTGAACACCAAATCTGACAAATTAACTTGTAAGTTATATTATTTAATATTTACAAGCCAAATGTAGCTTTTAAAAGATTTTTGAAATAGTAGATTTTGTTTTATAAAGATTTATTTGATCAAGAAATCGAGAAAAAGAGGTATCGAGATCTCGGTATTATAAACCGAGTCATAAATATTTTTATGAATATTTACGGAATGTTAATAAGGTAGTACTAAAATTTCGTTAGAAAATTTTGACGTTTGGGTGGTTAATTAAAGAAAAAGGACTAAATTGAAAAAGGTGTAAAAGTTGCTAGAAGGATTAAATAGCTTAATTGTCAAATAAGGAAGGACCTATGAAAATAAGCCCAAAGGAGATATTTTGGGCGGCAATGGCTGAGAAAAATTAGGAAATAGGTGAAATAAGGGCAAAATTGGAAAATTGCCAAAATTAGCTAAATAAAAATGGGACCAAATTGGAATATCTAGAATTCTCTTCATTTCTCTTCATTTTAATCAGCTGAAAAACAGCCATGGAAGAGGTTTCAAGCTGGTTTTCATACTCTGGCTTCATGTAAGTTTAATTTTTGCTTTCTCCTTGAAATTTCTATGTTTTTAAACTTTTACAATTGGGTCCAACTTAGTATGTCATTAGTTTTTGATTCTATGACTAATTTTTAAAGTTGTTATGGATGAGTGCTGGAATAATATGATGAATAAATATAGAATTGAAGCTTTGATTTTGTTATATGATGATTGTATCAAGTAAAATTCATGGAAATTGGTTTTAGGACCTAATTGTGAAAGAGTTGAAATTAAGGCCTAGTGTTAAAATTCTGATTTTCAAAGGTTATGAAGTAGTTTAAAATGATATAGAAAAGTATTAAATGAGAAAATTAGCTTAATTGAGGGTTATTTGAGCAAGGACTGAATTGTATGAATTGTGGAATTTGGGACAAAAATAGAAATCAACACGTTACACTAAAGCAGTTTTGGACAGCAGCAGTTGTCTAACTTTGAAAAATCACCAAAAATGATATAAATTGAATTAGAAGTTTAATGAGATATAGAATTAAATCTTGTTGAGTCTATTTTCATATAAAAGAAACAGACCAAGCAAAGGAAGTCTACATATTGAGATATTTAAATTTTTGTAAGACTGGTTTAGAGTAACTTCGTGATCCCCTGTTCTTAATTTAGAAATTCACTAAAAATTGTACAAAAATAATAATGAGTTATAATTTATATGTTTATATTCCTTAGTAAGTCTATTTTTATTAGAAATAATTAGAAACACTATATGAAAATCGTACTATGAGATAATTGATTTTTAGTGAAGAGAGGACAGAGCCGTCAGACTGTGTAATAGGGGAGAACTTAACTAATAAACTGTACTAATTGACCATACCAAAAATTATGGAAAAATTATAGTAAGAAGATATGTGAGCCTAGTTTCAAATAAAATTAACGGATCTTAATTTGAATTTCTTTATCTTAAGATAAAAATAATTTAGTGACTATGACATAGATGGATAGCTTGAATATTCACATAAGTAAATAGTGAAAATTATAGATAATGTTACTTATAAGTGTGTTGTTTATACTAAGGATGTGGATGGAGAGGGGAGGAGGAAAAATTGATCACATGCTCGATTATAATTGATAAATGTTGAATTAGAAATGATATAATGTTTTATTTGGAATGTTTATTATGAAATTATGATTATCGTTATAATACAAAAATTGAACTTGTGAGTTTATACGGCTAAATTTTAGTGATCATTTGTTAATTTTATGAACTTCATAATGTGTTATTTCATATGTAATGATGATAAAATCGTGAATAATGTAAAAGCATGAAAATTGAATAAACGATCAAATTGAGCACTTTAGTTCAGCGACAAGACTAATTGACGAAAAAGACCATGGTTGAACCATGGCAATAAGTGATAAGTGATAGCTTCAGCTACACTTATCTGATCAAGGAAAAGTGAAAGTGATAAGTGATAGCTTCGGCCACACTTATCTGATCAAGGACAAGTGAAAGTGAAAAGTGGCAGCTCTGATTACCTGATCAGTGAAAAATGGTAGCTCCGACTACCTGATCAGTGAAAAGTGGTAGCTCTGGCTACCTGATCAGTGAAAAGTGAAAAGTGGTAGCTCCGGCTATCTGATCAGTAAAAAGTGGTAGCTCCGGCTACCTGATCAGTGAATAGTGCTAGCTTCGGCTACAAGTGATAAGTGATTTTTGTGTAAGACCATATTTGGGATATGGCATTGGTGTGATATGTGTTTAAGATGTAAGACCATAGCTGGGCTATGGCATTCTAGTGAAAGGTGATGAATTGACGGATAAGTCCATGGTTTCACCATGGCATAATGATAGTGAAGATGTAAGATCATGGCTGAGCTATGACATTCTAGTGAAAAGACCATAGCCATGTTATGGCATCAGTGATTATCAGTGAAATTCAGTGCATACCGGTGCAGACCAATTCCGTAAGACGTTCACTAATTTGACAAAGTTTGGTAAGTGTTACATAGTATTATGTGATATAAGGAAATACGAGTTGATGAGACATGAACATGGAACTTTGTTGATAAATGAGTTCATTTGTAATTTTATATTTGTACACCCTTGCGTGTATTATCCATATGAATTGGTATTCCAAATGAGTTAATAATAAGAGTTCTAATATGAAATAATCTGAATTCTAAATGAAATATTATGAAAAATGTATATGAAATACAGAGGTATGATTGTTATATATTATATAAATACATAATGTGAAAAAAAATAAGTACAAGTGAAATTTAATGAGAATTGAGCCCATATATGTTTCTTGTTATTTATATGAAGTGTACGACTAACAAATAGTATTAAGTATAAGGCTCGGTTGAATATCTTGAATTGGTTTTTGTATATATTAAATATGGGACCCTTGTAAATGAGATAAATTTTGGGATATTGCAAAAAACTTCATACGATTCTGATTTAGTCCCGACCCGATCCTAATGCATGATTTGGACTTCAAAGGTAACTTTTATAATCAATTTTGGTATTTGAGTGATAAATGGTTTAAATTATCTGTAAGTGTTCCATACTTCTCGGTAATGCCTCGTACTTTGTTCTGGTAATGGATACGGGTAGGGGTGTTACAATTTTCATCCTCGAAAATCATACCATTAAACAAAGTCGGATGTTGTTGCCTCATTGAATCTTCAGGCTCCCACGTAGCCTCTTCTACTCCCTGTCGATTTCATAGTATTTTCACTAATGAAATTTTCTTGTTTCTCAACTCTTTCATTTCCCGAGCTAAAATTTGGATCGGTTTCTCCTCATACGTCATATCGGATCGAATTTCAATTTCGGATGGAGGAGTCACATGTGATGGGTCTGACCGATATCTACGGAGCATCGAAACATGGAACACATTGTGTATCTTTTCTAATTCAGATGGAAACTTCAGTCTATAAGCAACAGGCCCGATACGTTTAATAATCTCATACGGTCTGATGAGTCTCGGACTTAGCTTGCCTTTTCGACCAAATCTAAGTACTTCTTCCACGGTGAAACTTTCAAAAATACTTAATCTCCGACTTGAAACTCAATGTCTTTACGTTTCAAATCAGCATAGGACTTTTGACGATCCGAGGCAGCTTTCAAACTATCTCTGATTATAGCCACTTTCTGTTCAGTCTCTTTAATCAAATCAACCATGTGTATCTTGTTTTCACTGAGCTCCGTCCAATACAACGGTGTACAACACTTGCAGCCATAAAGAGCCTTGTATAGTGCCATTTTGATACTAGATTGAAAACTATTATTATAAGCAAATTCAATCAAAGGTAAGTATCTTTCCCACGTACCTTCAAACTCAAGGACACAACATCTTAACATGTCCTCAAGTATCTGAATAGTTCGATCAGACTGACCGTCTGTCTGCGAATGGAAGGCTGTGCTAAAGTGGAGTTTAGTACCTAAAGCATCTTGCAACTTCTTCCAAAACCGCGATGTAAATCTTGAGTCTCTGTCTGAAACAATAGAACTTGGCACACCATGTAATCTCACAATTTGGGATACATACAGCTCAGCAAGTTTATCGAGTGAATAGTCCGTACGAACTGGAACAAAGTGAGCTGATTTAGTCAGTCTATCCACTATAACCCAGACTGCATCTTTCTTGCTCAGTGTCGTAGGCAAACCGGATACAAAATCCATAGTAATTCTATCCTATTTCCACTCAAGTATCATGATCGGCTGAAGTAACCCCGAAGGCACCTGATGTTCGGCTTTTACTTGCTGACAAATTAAACACTTTGAAACAAATTTAGATATATCCCTTTTCATACCAGGCCACCAATAGAACTGTTTTAAATCATTATACATCTTCGTGCTACCCGGGTGTACCGACAATTGACTGCTATGAGCCTCCTTCAATAACATCTGAATCAAATCCACATTTCTCGGAACATGTATTCGGCATTTGAAGTTCAAACAATCATTTCCATCAATTCGAAACTCTGACTCTGTATCACTTTCACACCGAACTCATCTTGCCATCGTATCTTTGTCATCTTTCTGAGCATCATAAATTTGCTGAATGAACAATAGTCTTGCCTTCAACTCGGCTATGATCGAACCACCACCAAATATAACCATATGTGCATTCAAAGTACGTAGAGCAAACAATGATTTTCGACTTAAGGCATCCGCAACAACGTTAGCTTTCCCCGGATGGTAATCAATCACCAATTCATAATCTTTCAACAGCTCTAACCATCTGCGTTGTCTCAGGTTCAGGTCTTTCTGAGTCATCAAATACTTTAAACTTTTTTGATCTGAATAGACATGACATTTCTCACCGAAAAGATAATGTCGCCATATCTTTAATGCAAACACAATGGCTGCTAGCTCTAAATCATGCGTCGAGTAATTTCTTTCATGAGGCTTCAATTGTCTCGAAGCATAGGCTACAACTTTGCCTTCTTGCATCAAAACGCACCCCAAACCATTCAAAGAAGCATCACTAAACACAACAAATTCTTTACCCGATTCAAATTTGAACTAATCTTGGAGCACAGGTCAAAAGAGCTTTCAACCGATCGAAACTTTGCTGACATTTTTCTGTCCATTCATTCTTGACATCTTTCTGTAATAGCTTTGTCAATGGGGTAGCTATTATAGAAAAACCTTTCACGAATCATCTGTAATAACCAGCAAGTCCCAGAAAGCTTCGAATTTCAAAAACATTCTTTGGTGGCTTCCAATCAAGTATAGTCGATATTTTACTTGGATCAACCCGAATACCTGACGTTGAAATAACATGACCCAAAAAACTGACTTCATTCATCCAGAACTCACACTTACTAAACTTTGCATACAACTGTTGATCTCGTAAAGTTTTTAGCACTAATTTCAAATGCTCGGCATGTTCGGTTTCATCTCTAGAGTAGATCAGGATATCATCTATAAACAGTACCACAAACTGATCCAAATACTGTCTGAAAATCCAATTCATCAAATCCATAAAAACAGCAAGTGCATTAGTAAGTCCAAAAAGCATAACCAGGAACTCAAAATGTCTGTACCTTGTTTGAAATGCAGTCTTTGGCACATCGGAATCTCTGACTCGCAATTGATAATAACCCGATCTCAGATCTATCTTCGAAAACACTGAAGCCCCTTTCAACTGGTCGAACAAGTCATCAATTCGAAGCAACAGGTATTTATTCTTTATAGTCACCTTATTCAATTGTCGATAATCAATACACATTCACATAGTTCCATCTTTCTTTTTCACAAATAGAACCGGTACACCCCAAGGAGAAAAACTCGATCGTGCAAAGCCCCTATATGTCATCTTTTGCAACTATGCTTTCAACTCTTACAATTTAGTAAGTGCCATCCGATACGGAGCTATTGAAATCAGAGTCGTCCTAGGTACTAATTCAATACCAAACTCTATCTCTCGAGCTAGTGGTAGACCCGGTAATTCTTCAGAAAACACATCTAAGTACTCACACACAACTGGTACGGATTCAATCTGCTTTTCAGACACTTTACTATCCAACACATAGGCCAAGTAAGCTTCACATCCTTTTCTCATGTACTTACGAGCTAACAAAAAAGATATTACTTTCGGTAACCCATTCAGGTCGTTAAATTCAATCCGGATGATCACACCGTTCTGACATCTCAAATTAATAATTTTTCTTTTGCAATTCACCACAACATCGTGCAAAGTTAACCAGTCCATTCCCAAAATTATATCAAATTCGTCAAAAGGCAGCAACATTAAATTAGCTAGAAAGCATGAATCTCGAATCATCAACGGCAACCTTTACACACTTTGTCAACGAGTACACATCGACCCAAGGGGTTGGACACACGAATCACAAACTCAGTAGACTCAACAGACAGAGTCTTACTGGTTATTAAAGTTTCACACACATATGAATGAGTCGAACCAGGATCAATCAATGCAATCACAGTAGTATCATAAAGAGTGAAAGTACCAGTGATAACATATGGGGAAGAAGCTTCCTCTCTAGCATGTATAGCATATGCTCTAGCTGGTGCACGAGCCTCTGATCAAACTGCAATGTCTTTAGTTCCTTTCTGACTACCACTTACATTTCCCGAATGCCTAGGTGGTCTGCCTCGCACTGACACATTATCGGTCTGACATTTTGAGTCGTATTTTGCTCGGCTAACATCGGGCACTCTCTGATAAAATGATCTGATGATCCACATTTAAAGCAGGATTGATCACGAAATCTACAACTCCCAGAATGCCATTTACCACAATGCTTGCACTCAACCCGATTCTGCTGAACATTACCAACACTGGCCATCGAAGTAGCTCGGGAACCCTCAGGAGGTCGATCTCGTCTAGACATGTCGGAAGTAGTTTTATGTTGGCCAAAGTCATCTTTAAACTTTTTGGATACAGAATGAAAAGTCTTACTCGATGATCTTTTACGGGTGTCTCTAACTTCTATTTTAGCCTTTCTTTTCTCTTTTCCAAGCTCTTCAGCTTTGCAAGCTCGCTCGACAAGTACCACGAACTCTTTGATTTCAAGAATGCCAAAAAGCAACTTTACATCTTCATTCAGACCGTCTTCAAATCTTTTGCACATAATGGCTTCAGTTGATACACACTCTCGGGCATATCAGCTCAATCTGACAAATTTTCGCTCATATTCAGTCATAGTCATGCGACCCTATTTTAGTTCTAGAAATTCTTTCAGTTTCTAGTCGATGAATCTCTAGCTAATATATTTCTTACGGAACTCGATCTGGAAGAAATCCCAAGTCACTTTTTCTTTTGGGACCTCCAATACTAGTGTATTCCACCAGTGATATGCAGTGTCCCGTAGTAAAGATATAGCACACTTCAGGCATTCATCTGGAGTACAGGATAACTCATCAAGTACCCGAATAGTGTTATCAAGCCATATTTTAGCTCGCTCTGCGTTATCATCATCATTAGCTTTGAATTATCCAGCCCCATATTTCCTGATTTTATCAATGGGAGGCCTACTAGATCTCATCGGATCTATCATCGGAGATGCTGAAGGTACCGGAGTTGGATTATTCAGGGGTGGAGGTTGTACAGCCGGATTAGTCTGAACAAATTGGGTAAACCATTCATTCATCATCTGGTAGAAAGCTTGTTTAGCCTCCCCTCATGGCTACCCGAGACAGGTCTAGAGTCTACCGGCGCTGACCCACGTGCGAGATCAGGCGCTACACTCTCTACATCATCCGCTACGGCTCTGTCAGGATCCATTTACTATATATAACACAATTTGAAAAGTTAGAAGTCACCACACTATCGTATATATAATAAAGGCATGTATAGCTAGACTCTCACGCGCTACGGTAGTCCTAAAATCGACTAAATCGTAAGCTCTGATACCAATAAAATGTAACACCCCAAACCCATATCCGTTCGTCGAATTAGGGTTACGAGGCATTACTGAAACAATTACCAAGACATATGTAACACCCCCAAACCCGGCCCACGAGCCTTGACCGGATCTGGTATGTCACTGCGGGAAGATGTTTTGAAAGAATTTGACTTAAAGGTGAAAACGTATAAATTTACATCCTTGGAAAAACATTATGTATTTAAAAGCCCATTGAAAATTTAGTCGGTTTAAATTCCGGATTAAAACTTTTACATATGTTATTGTAATATAAATTAAATCCAAAAATATTTCCCATTATTAGTTCGATAATAAAATAAACTTCAAAACCATAAATAAAGTTTCCAAGTACTATAAGTGGCCCTTATTACATCAAATAAATTCCCAAAATACTCGATAATATAAAATATATAAAATAAGGAAAATCAACTTCATGGCATAAAATAACTTCGCATGGGCCACCTCAGATCCCTCCGACCGGTCCAAGCTTTATGCATCACCGAAATGTTGGTAAAATTTGGGTGAGTCAATGACTCAGTGCATAGTCATTTCACATGTCTCCACATATGGGCTTGGCCCATATCCACACAAATCCATAAATATGCAATTATGAAGCCCAACCCAACCTAAGTCCATCCATTACACCTACCTTAGCAGACTCCGCCCAAGGCCGTAGCTAATCCACCACCGATCACATAAGTGATCCACATATCTTACCTTGGCGGACTTGTTTGCTCAAGGCGTGGCTGAGCCACCGATCACGTAAGTGATCCCACATATCAATCAGTCTACGGTGATGCACACAGCCATCAACCGCCGAGATGTGGCACCTAACCAGTACCTCCCTTGATGAAGTACATAGCTAACATCAAGCGCTAATGTAGCACAAGGCTAACATTAGACCACGTACATAATGTACACCCTTTTCCTTCGATAGTCACATCCCAAGTCCTATGCATATATATATATGTATCATGGCAACATATCACTTGAAACAAATATACATCACATGCCACCACATTTTCATACATTCATCAATAATCATTTATTATCGTAAATCACTGACCTGATTATTCAATCGCCCACCACAGGTATTCACAATCTTAGCCCTTATTTTGGCTATTATTCACATTATACACATACATAAAATAACACATATAATCATTCAAGAGACAGTGCGATAACTACGCACCTGATTATTTAGCAAGATTCCGATCTATTAAATCTAACACAATCTAGAATCCCGAAACTTGCCCTTATGCCTGTCGATTAGCCCCTAATCCATCATGGACAGAATCAATTAGCCACTTAGATACCAAAAATGGCCTAAGGTCGAATGCTAATCACCACTTACCTTGCTAACTATTCCCGAATCACCACTGGTTATGAAGTTGACGAAATCCCTACATACTAGATGTTAGGTTCGGCTTTAACACATGAATATTTATGGATGCACCCTTTAGTCGAAACTGCATTACTTACCAAAACACAAATCGCTTTTGCTCTTGAAACTGTTGAACTCCCTATATACTATATGTTAAAGATCGACTAATACATAAATCCATGAATAGTGGCCATTGGCCGAATAACACATACTATACCTTGATGCTTTCGAATCCCGAAGAACTCCTTCTCGCTCCTTAATATCGGCTACACAAAACACACATAAAATAGCTTAATGGACATTCGCCATCCAAAGAAATCAAGGCCTCTACACTTGATTTCGCACCTTAATGGAAAGAAACCCCATAACGATTGCTAGGAGAGAACTACTTACCACTACACGTTGCTTGAAGAGGCTAAGAGAGAATGGATCCCGCTTTTAGAACTTGCGATAGAAGAAAAAGAATACGGCCTCCTTTGAGATTGGGCTATGGTTATTAATAAAAGAAAAATGCAAATAGAAGAAAAACACTTACAAGGTTCTGCTAAGGCTTTAAATCACAAGAAATATTCGGCTACAAGGGATTTGGGGTTGGAAGAAATAAAAAGATGAATAAGGAAAAGTAGAAGAATTTCGACAATGGAGATTAAAAGATGAACAAACAAATTTTCGGCAAAAGGAAATAAAATGAAGGAAAGGATGGCCAAAGGATGAACACCCCTACTTATACTACTCAAATTCGGCACCTATTTTTCCTCTCCCAAACTCATTCAAAATAATTTGAATTAAGCCAATCTTTATCTCTTATCCTATTTAGACTAAAATAAATAAAATCCATACTTTATCTCTTCTTTATCTATTCAAAATAAATAAAATAAATCTACAATTATCTCTTATCTCTCTAAAAATAATCCACACTTATTCAAAATATCTTGAATAAACCAACATTTATCTTAATATTTAAAACAAATAAAAACCAGCCTTATCACTTCAAATAAATAAAAAAACATTTATCCCTTATCCTTAAAGTCCCATAACCGTCCCACTTCTCTCCACCTTGACGCAAAAGCCAAAAATAAAATAAAACACCCATTTGTTGCCACCACGATTCGAACTTAAGACCTGCTGGAACCCTTGCTGCAGGTAGCGCCCCCAAGCCACTCTGTTGCTGATTTTTTTTATGTCATAAATCCCCAACAACTTCTCTTAAAGCCTCCTTAGCCTAGCTCCCCCTAATTAACACTTAAAAACAAAATTTCTCCTATAGCTCGGGCCTTTCCTTAGCTTATAATTAGCACCTAAAATACCTCAATCAACACCATGATTACCACACTTATGAAAATAATTTAATAAAAAATCTACCCCTATTTCAGGGTATTACAATTCTACCCCCTTAAAATAATTTTGTCGTCGAAATTACTTACTATCGTTCAATCGTGCATCCTTAACTCAACACACTACACTACTGCTGCGCACTCTGATCTTAAAGAACTATCATACTTTCTAGACACACTCTCTAAGTTCATAATCAAAGTTCCATACACTTCTCTAGCAACATAATAACGAACTAACTTAACCACAAACAAGACAATTGAGGGTATTCCAGAAATAAGAAACTTACTCGTTGTCACCTCGGGCACATCTTCCCCCTCGCGACAGCCGACTGCAAAAACCAACCTTGGCTGCCTTGCATCTGCACCTTCAGCCTCTCTGTTTGGTGCTCTACGACCTCGGCCTGAACCATTTCCTCCATGGTTCGGACCACAACCCCTTGTCGCTATCGACCATCTCTACCCACAGACATGACCTTGGCACATTGTCCGAGCCCTATTCGGATCCTCGAAGATGATCTTTAATCGGTGAGACTTAGACTTACACCTAAAACATTCCGTTCCCGTTCAAAGACTTGCCAACATGATACCTTCCACACTGAGCACACGGACGGTCTAGATTTCCAGTAGCTGGCTTAGCAACACGAACAGCATTCTCGACCCTCGGTCTTTTCTGAAAGTTCTCAGACGATTCTGACGATCCAAAACTTCTCTTATCCCGATTCCTCTCCTTATCTCTGTTTTGCCTCACAGAGTCCTTAATCCCTTCAGCTACCTTAGCCTTCTCTACTAGCATAGCGAACTCCCACTCCTGATGTGGAGCTATCAATAGCCTGAGGTCGTCTCTCAATCCGTCCTCGAATCGGACACACCGCTCATGCTCTGTAGCAACTACCCCTCAAGCATATCGGCTTAACCTTAAGAATTCAGCCTCGTATTCCGCTACGAACTTGTTCCCTTGAACCAGCCCCAGAAATGCCTTCCTCTGCGCATCAATATAATGAGTACCAACATACTTCTTCTGGTACGTCCCTTAACGTACTCCTAGGTGAGATCCTCCGTTGTGGCACTATCCCGAACTGTTAGCCACCATTGATATGCCTCGTCGCGAAGCAGCGCCACCATTCCTTTCACTTTCTCCTCAGCGGTCAGATCGAGCTCATCCATAATTCACTCGGTTGCTTCCAACCAATATTTAGCCGTACTGGGTGCCACACCTGATACGCCCCGAAACACCTCAGCTCCATTAGCTCGGAGTCGCTCGGGTACGGACTTCCTAGCTCTCATATTTCCACCTGCTCCAGCCACCATCTCAAGAACTCGCAGCACCGCCTGCGATACAGCATCATCCCCCGTCTGATCTTGCTGCTCAACACCAAAAGCTGGTGGTGTGGCGGTGGTAACCCATTCTCAGATCCTTGACCTGACCTAACGGGTTCCGACACAGTCATTCTGCCTCGACCACGTCCTCTAGAACTCATTTCTAGCTCCTCGATTTAGTCTGATTTACGAAATTTTATGCATTAGAAATTTTGTTCCACTATTTATCCACAAGCAATTTTATGAAATGAAGTTTCCAGAAGTTGTTCTTTCGATCAATCAAAGTTTCAGTTCGAGTTCACTATTCTAATTCAAAGAATCACCTTCACAATCACATTCATAATAGAGATATCTTCATTGCTCAACAAGGCCACATTCTTTCAGTGGTATCCACCACCCACATTCACTATTCAAACATTTTTGTCCGTTTCTATCCTAGGGGTATTTTCGTCATTTGTCCTACAAGGGTAATTTGGCAATAAATTGGGGTAAATTTGAAAATCACTAAAGCCATTTCGAATTTTTTTCCAAACTCATGGGCATTTTAACAGAAAGATTTTCCAAATCAAGGTTTTGCAGAAATTTTGAAAATCGGGGTTATTTTGGTAATTGGGTAATTCAGTAATTTTCCAAATAGGGTATCTTTCCCTTTTGCAAAAATATAATTTTCTGATATTTTTGTAAAGTAAGAATATTTTAAATAAAAGTCGAGGGTAATATGAAAATTCAGAAACCAAGGGCATTTTGGTAATTTTACCAGCCAGGGGTATTTTCGTAAATTTTCCCAAATTAGAGTATCTTGATATTTTGAAAACTAGAGATTTTGGTATTTTTGTAAAATTATTTTAACAAAAGTTGAGGGTAGTATGGTAGTTTTTACAATCAAGGGTATTTTTAGTAATTTTACAATATAGGGGCATTTTTGTAATTTTGTAAATCGGAGGTATTTTGGAAAATTTTTCACAATAATCTTTTACTAAAATTAAAAGGGTAATTTAGGAACTTTAAAACTAGGAATTTTATAAAACTGCATGGCTAGTCCCTTTCGGGTTTTAATTATCGGGTTTAGCCCGTGAATAAGTCCTCTTGGTTAAGGTGAACCGTAGCTACGCACCAGGTAGGATTTGAGTAAAGAGGAGGTGAGTCGCTAGGACTGCTTAAATACCAAGCTCTTCTTGAATACCAATCCTAGACATGCGTGCAGATGGTTGCCACACCCTAGCTCGGCGACTTAATCACGTGTTTGTTTAATAGTCCTTAAGTCTTATGCATGTGTTTGAGTAGACTAGTCCTAGGGTTCAATAGATCCTAGTTCACTAATCTATGTTCCCATAAAAGCCCATATAGTTCACAAATTCAAACCACTTCAACAATCGAAGTACTTACAGTCGACTTGGTAGGAGATACAAAAGCCATGCCGAATAAACTGAAAATTTCATAGAAAGTCCATATTTTGAAAAGCCCATTTTGAAAATGTTTTGGGCCCCACAACCCTCAAAGTCAAGTTTTGAATCGGCTCGATACTAAATCAGTAACACCCCAAACCCGCCCACGAGCCTTAACCGGATCTGGTATGTCATCAAGGGAAGATGTTTTGAAAGAATTTGACTTAAAGGTGAAAACGTATAAATTTTTGTCCTTGGAAAAACATTATGTATTTAAAAGCCCATTGAAAATTTAGTCAAGATAAATTCCGGATTAAAACTTTTACATATGTTATTGTAATATAAATTAAATCCAAAAATATTTCCCATTATTAGTTCGATAATAAAATAAACTTCAAAACCATAAATAAAGTTTCCAAGTACTATAAGTGGCCCTTATTACATCAAATAAATTCCCAAAATAATTGATAATATTAAATATATAAAATAAGGAAAATCAACTTCTGCATGGCATAAAAATAACTTCTGCATGGGCCACCTCGTATCCCCTCCGACCCGGTCCAAGCTTTATGCATCACCTGAAATGTTGGTAAAAATTTGGGTGAGTCAACAGACTCAGTGCATAGTCATTTCACATGTCTCCACATATGGGCTTGGCCCATATCCACACAGTCCATAAATTTGCAATTATGAAGCCCAACCCAACCTAAGTCCATTCATTACACCTACCTTAGCAGACTCCCTGCCCAAGGCCGTGGCTAATCCACCACCGATCACATAAGTGATCCACATATCTTACCTTGGCAGACTTGCTGCTCAAGGCCGTGGCTGAGCCACCGATCACGTAAGTGATCCCACATATCAATCAGTCTACGGTGATGCACACAGCCATCAACCGCCGAGATGTGGCACCTAGCCAGCACCTCCCTTGATGAAGTACATAGCTAACATCAAGCGCTAATGTAGCACAAGGCTAACATTAGACCACGTACATAATGTACACCCTTTTCCTTCGATAGTCACATCCCAAGTTCTATGCATATATATATGTATCATGGCAACATATCACTTGAAACAAATATACATCACATGCCACCACATTTTCATACATTCATCAATAATCATTTATTATCGTAAATCACTGACCTGATTATTCAATCGCCCACCACAGGTATTCACAATCTTAGCCCTTATTTCAGCTATTATTCACATTATACACATACATAAAATAACACATATAATCATTCAAGAGACAGTGCGATAACTATGCACCTGATTATTTAGCGAGATTCCAATCTATTGAATCTAACACAATCTAGAATCCCGAAACTTGCCCTTATGCCTGTCGATTAGCCCCTAATCCATCATGGACAGAATCGATTAGCCACTTAGATACCAAAAATGGCCTAAGGTCGAATGCTAACCACCACTTACCTTGCTAACTATTCCCGAATCACCACTGGTTATGAAGTTGACGAAATCCCTACATACTATATGTTAGGTTCGGCTTTAACACATGAATATTTATGGATGCACCTTTAGTCGAAGCGCATTACTTACCAAAACCAAAACGCTCTTGCTCTTGAAACTGTCGAACTCCCTATATACTATATGTTAAAGATCGGCTAATACATAAATCCATGAATAGTGGCCATTGGCCGAATAACACATACTACTTACCTTGATGCTTTTGAATCTCAAGAACTCCTTCTCGCTCCTTAATATCGGCTACACAAAACAAACGTAAAATAGCTTAATGGACATTCGCCATCCAAAGAAATCAAGGCCTCTACACTTGATTTGGCACCTTAATGGAAAGAAACCCCATAATCGATTGCTAGGAGAGAACTACTTACCACTACACGTTGCTTGAAGAGGCTAAGAGAGAATGGATCCCGCTTTTAGAACTTGCGATAGAAGAAAAAAATACGGCCTCCTTTGAGATTCGGCTATAGTTATTAATAAAAGAAAAATACAAATAGAAGAAAAGCACTTACAAGGTTCTTAAGGCTTTAAATCACAAGAAATATTCGGCTACAAGGGATTTGGGGTTGGAAGAAATAAAAAGATGAATAAGGGAAAAGTAGAAGAATTTGACAATGGAGATTAAAAGATGAACAAACAAATTTTCGCAAAAGGAAATAAAATGAAGGAAAGGATGGCCAAAGGATGAACACCCCTACTTATACTACTCAAATTCGCACCTATTTTTCCTCTCCCAAACTCATTCAAAATAATTTGAATTAAGCCAATCTTTATCTCTTATCCTATTTAGACTAAAATAAATAAAATCCATACTTTATCTCTTCTTTATCTATTCAAAATAAATAAAATAAATCTACAATTATCTCTTATCTCTCTAAAATAGTCCACACTTATTCAAAATATCTTGAATAAACCAACATTTATCTTAATATTTAAAACAAATAAAAACCAGCCTTATCACTTCAAATAAATAAAAAAAACACTTATCCCTTATACTTAAAGTCCCATAACCGTCCCACTTCTCTCTACCTTGACGCAAAAGCCAAAAATAAAATAAGACACCCATTTGTTGCCACCACGATTAGAACTTAAGACCTGCTAGAACCCTTGCTGCAGGTAGCGCCCCCAAGCCACTCTGCTGCTGATTTTTTTTAAGTCATAAATCCCCAACAACTTCTCTTAAAGCCTCCTTAGCCTAGCTCCCCCTAATTAACACTTAAAAACAAAATTTCTCCTATAGCTCGGGCCTTCTTTTAGCTTATAACTAGCACCTAAAATACCTCAATCAACACTATGATGACCACACTTATGCAAAATAATTTAATAAAAAATCTACCCCTATTTCAGGGTTTTACAACATAGCACTCCATCCTACTAACACTTGATAAATTCATATCATTTCATGCTATCACAAATGAATATATGCATATGAATTTCATCAGGTCTTAATACAACAACTTGCATTATACGATTCACCTGGTCATTTATAAACAATGGCAGAATAAACATATAATGTTTTAAAATATTTATTTCATTTCTATTATCAACGATACATTCAAATATATGCTATTATTATTAAACATATAATAATTTAGTCTCTTTATTTATAAACATACATGCTCACTATAGCAATATCATATATGAAAATATCATTTACTCACCGATCACACATAAGCCAAATAAAACCTAATAGTCGCTACATATTTGATCAAACAAACTTTCAAAACATTCCATACATATGCAATAATAGCAATTACCTATTTAGCACATACTATTTTCGAATTCAACTTATGCACAAATATGTCATGTACAACATTATAACTTATCATGGTACACCGAATCCCTATAGCAAAATGAACTAGTAAAACCCCATTATAAATACATGCGTATATATATATGTATATACCTCAACCGACTGCACATATAAACCATGAAACAATATATAACTTGAATGTATATATATTACCAAAGCATTATCTTAGCTCAAAATACCAAAGACCATATAACCAAACTATACCTATTATAATATATACACAATGGTCGAATATATGCTAACTAACCTCTACAACCCATGCACAGTAATGACATAAACATGTATACCATTAGACCATTTAAAACCATATGTCTCATTACCAAACTAGTAAAGGAAAAAAGTCATATTTGCATGGCTTTTAATATATATACAAGAACCAAAATTTATGTCTCAAAACATAGTTTAGCCTATACATGCCTTTAATCCAAAACTAAACCCAAAAAGAGACCAAAATAGATTGATAGTGTGGATGACTTCTCCAATGATCCTCTGAGCCCGTAGCTGGATCAATAATCTACAAAACCGAACAAGGAACACATACGGTATAAGCTTACTAGCTTAGTAAGTCTCAAGCAATTGTTAATATATCAATCAAACACTTAAACTTTTTCTTTTAATCTTTAGGCTTATGGTATAGAATATAAACGTTCCAATATGTAAATTTAAGCATGGCCGAATACTATCAATTCATTAACCTAAGTATTTGCACTTTATTACCATAAACATGTAATTCATCGAAACCCAAAAGAAAATATATCACATGTTTTCGCATACTCCAAGTTATATGAGTACAACATTCATATCAACCTTATAAACGTATTTATACGCATTTGCAACACTCAAATCCTTTCATCCTTAACATTTTCACTTATAGCCGACTCTCCAAAATAGCACATTTAAACTCAAATCCTGTTATAATGTTCACATTCATCGATAGTAAACTCAATAGCACATATCAAAATTCTTATCGAATCATCAATCATATCCTATCACACTTAATTCAAATAGTATTATACCAACTTACCTTACTCTTTAAAAATATAAAAGGCTCATACTTACCTGAGCTTTTAGCTCGTTACATTAACTACGTTTTACCCTGCAATATTCATGATTTCTCCATTTGTAACATATCACCAGCATTAAGCCTGCTAGACCAGAGGTCTGAAATTTGATCACCGGCATTTAGCCTGCTAGGCAATAAGCCCGAAACACTTCACCGGCACAAGGCCTGCTAGACTCAAAGTCCGATACAATTCACTGGAAAAAGGCCTGCTAGGTAATAAGCCTGATATATACAATACCAAACCAACTCATTCACATTACACATTAACGAAATCACAACTATCTCATATAATTCACATCACATTTCCATAGTAACTTAATTGATTCAATTACAAATCAATGCCAAATTTCTTCCACACATTTGGCTTTAACATATTTCAATCCGCAATTTCACAATTCAATATGTATACTAAGTTATAATCGATACTTATGATATTAACTTGCTTAAAGACTTACCTCAACTATCGACGGACGACGAAGACCGGCTATTCGTGAACTTTCGCTTTTCCCCGATCTATATCCAATTTTCTTTGTTCTTGATCTAAACATAGTTAAAATAAGCTCATTCAAGTACATTTCATCTCAATTTAGTCCCAAAACACAAAATAGGCAAATTACCATTTTACCCTTGACATTTACAACTTTTACAATTTAATCCCTATTGCACAAAACACAAAATACACATAATTTGAATTCAATCCTTTAGGGCCGAATCTTCCTCATGACTATATAAGTCCCTACATTTCATTTATTTTGAATTTTAACCCCTCAAAGATTTATTTTCTCAAGTTAGCCCTATTTAGCCAAATTCATCAAAAATTCAAGAACAAAGTATATTCATTAATTATATATCTATCATTTATCACCATAAATCATCATGAAACTCAACATAACATCCATGGCATTTTACACAAACCTCATCAATTCATGAAATTAAGACATGGGTCTTGAAGTTCTCGAAGCAACGATTACAAAAACATAAAAATTATCAAAAACTGACCAAAACATACCTTGAATTTGAACCCAACAATGGCCGAACCTTAGGTAGCTTTTCTTCTTTTATTCTCCTTTTATTTTCGGCAAAGATGAACATGAAATGACTTTATTTTTATGTTTGTTTTACTAATATTAACATAATATATTAATTACCATTTTAACCTTATTTTATAATATAATTAACTTTATAATATAAGGTTAGTTAGGTACTTGGCCGGCCACTAATTCTAAAATAGGACTATTTGTCCTTTTAGGACTTCAATTTAAAAAGCCACTAACAAATAAGCACTTTTTACTTTAGTTTGTAACTTTTATACTTTACGCGATTAAGTCCTTTTGTCAAATTAAGCACACAAACGATTAAATTTTTCTACGAAACTTTCACACATCATAAATCACATATAATTAGCACAAAATATAATATTTAAAAAATTTTCAGACTCAGATTCGTGGTCCCGAAACCACCGTTCCGATTAGGGTCAAATTCGGATTGTTACATGCTCAAAGTTAAGTAAAAAATTAGAACTAATTTATTAAAGGCATTGAAGTTATCTTTGTGTCGATGATCGAATATATGAATCAAACAGAAATTTCACAATTGGTTACAGTTTTCCCCCATTGATTTATTTTATTGTATTTTACCATCTCTTTTTACATAGTTTTTAGTTTTTAATTTTTACCATCTTTGTAGATACGACCCTACTTGTTGTTATCTATTAATTTATATTTTCAAGTAAGTTTTACTTTTATAAGTCTCTAGAAATAATTACATAAGAAAAACATTAACATTTAATTTTTCATAAAAAAATAATGTGAAAGAATTAATTGGATTTCCTTGTTACATTGATAATGATTTTTTTAATTTTATAAATTGATTAAGAGACTATTACATGTTCTATTTATTCTTAAGCATTTGTTTTAATTTTAAAATCCACAATAAGTAATGTGTATCACTAATAATCTGATTTAGTGCCAAATTATTTACTAAATTAATTAAAAATTAAAATTATGCTAGTTAGAGTGAAAAATTATTTTTTACAAATGTTAAATTATTTATTAATTTATTATATATTAGATTTTAGATTTTGTAGAATCTATTGTTTTTAATGGTGTGTAGTTAATTTTTAACACTAACTTCTTACAAATATATATAAAAAGTATTATATACCTAATTGGATAATTTCAACTATAAATAAAACAATTAATAGATGTGTAATGCCTCTGCATTGTTAAAGTTTAAAGCTTTGGTTAGAAAGTTTAAATATCAAATTGATAGAATTTATAAATGTGAAGGGTTATATTTATTAAATTATTTAGAATTAGGATAAAATTGATAGAATATCCAAGTATTGAGGACTAAATGTGTTATTATACCGTTAGAAAAATACCTTCTATTATCAATTTAATTGTGGGTGACCAAAACATGAACAAATTCTAATATCAGTGCCTAAATTGAAAAATTTTAAAATTGAGTAACAAAAACGCGAACATAATTAAATAACCATTTATATAGTTTATATATACTTTTTAATTTCAATTTAGTTTGATGAAAATTTAAAATTTATTAAACCGAGCCTTTGAAAACCTCGAATGCATAGATCTTAAAATTGAATGGTGAATCAAACTTTGAAATTGATTTAAAAATTAATAAGTAGATTTATATGTAAGTTTTAGAATTCCAACTCTTAATTTTTTATCCATGTTAATGAATATTTACTAGCAATTTTTAATTAAAATATTTCAGACCATTGGGTTGATCCTATAAATTCATGATAAATACGTAGCCCAAAACTTTTATGACCAACCAACCCTACCACATGGGACATCTATGATTTTAATTTCAAGATCACCCACCTTGTTGACCCTAACGACAACTTTATCTAAGGTGAGTAAAATTTAATTTGATTTGAAAAATTCCATAAAAAATTTAAATTTTGATTTAATTAATTTAAATTATTCGAGTTATTCGAATCAACTCGAATAACAAATCAAAATTTTCGATTTAATTCGAATATGAATTACACAATTCGAGTTATTCGAAAATCTGAATAAAAGAGACAAAACTACATCGTTTTGATAAATGTTTACTTTCTCTAAAGTTAAAAGTCAAATTCATTAAGTTAACTCGACTCGACTCGACTTAAAATTTTTTGACTTCGACTCGATCGAATGCTCCCTTTAACCATACTATCTTTTTTTTTAAAAAAAAAAAAAACATTCTAAATTAAATATTAGCTTCTCCAACTAAGTCTCAATAAATAGTTTTTTGCTTATGGAAAAATGGCACCAGAATTTGTTTTCTCAATCCCAGCCAGAAAGGCTGGTGAGGTTTACCATTGCTAGCATTTTTAATGGAAAACAAACGTAGGATAAAGCTGCTCAGAGGAGTGCCTATCATCAGTTATTATAGCTCATCTTCACTTGTATTATCCCCACCGCTGGATGGCTTCCCATTGACTGCAACAAGCTCGGTGTCAAATACTAGTGTTGCTCCACCTGTTTGGCACATCCACAATTTTGTCATATTTTCCTTTGCATTGGACCATAAAAAGCGAATGGCTTTTTATGCAATTATGTATTGCTGCTTTGCTTTATAACATCGGTCCTCCAATTAGATGAGCAGTGAACAGTTGGTTACCGTTACCAACTTAAGCCATTGAAGTAGTTACTATCATCCATATAAGGACAACAGCAACAAAAGAATTACCTGGGATTTTGGGTGGTGAACCATGGTCACCATAACCAAGCTTTGCGGGTATTTTCAACTTCCGCTTCTCACCGACACATTCCTAGTAGTCCTTGGTCCCATCCTGTAAAGAGAATTTTTTTCAAGCATCAATCAACTCCATGCATGTAACAATCAACAATCCAGTCATAAAGTGAATGAACCATTGTCCGAAACTTAGCTTAAGGTTGTGAGTGGTTGCTAGAGGGAACAAACCTTTGATTACTTGACCACTACCAAGCTCAAATTCAATTGGGTCACCCCTTTCAAAACTTGAATCGAAAACAGTTCCATCAGTGAGTTTCCCCTGCAGAAAGGGATCACAATACATGAAAAAACAATTACTTGTAAGTTTCCAACCATAAAAGTTTCAATGAGCACTATGCTCTCAAAAGTTCAAATTGACTAATAATTTACTTTTAATCAGTTTTTAGTGAAAAGAAACAAATGGATTCAAAACTGAGAACAAATGGCAGAATCAAAGGATTATTACAATTTACAAACATCCATTTGTGACAATACATAACAACCACAAAACTATCCAAGTCAATGCCCTTCACTCTGAAATTTAAAATATCATGTAGAAAATTTTGCTAAACGTCTAAACCGAACCCCTCTTGTCAAAATTCAACAAAAGGAACATGCTCGAGATGTTGAAACCAATTGACATATAGCACCTAAAGAACTCCATTGATACTATCTTATTCAAATTTTCAGAAGAAGGATCCAATATGTTTCTCAAAAGTTCACCAAAAAAATCCACAATCAAATATTTGTTACTTACATTTAAGGGTCAAGCGAGCAATTATAGTACAAAAATAAAATATCAAGCTGAAGCCAACATACCCGATAGTGCACTTTGATTCTATCACCTTTGTGAGCTTGAAACTCGCATGATTTGGGCTTATGCTGTGAAAAAGTGAAGAAAAAAAATACATAATAAGACAACAAGCAACATAGAAAGGCAATAAAAAAGGAATCAATTTCTAATATATGAACAAACAAACATGGTAAAGGCAAGGTCAGGAACTGAAACTGCTGTTACCAAATTATAAGGTAAAAACTAACAAATCAGACTAAGAGTTTAAATTATTCATTTGATGTGATTCAATAAGCAAAGGTAACAAACTCCATGCTCACAGATAAACAACCATGAAAAAGCAATGCAAGCGAAGAAGAATGAATTTATATTATTATATAAATGAAAAAAAAAAAAGAACAATTAATTACCTCGGATTAAATCACTAAAGCAGTTACAAAATACCGTTTAAACACATTTAAAGATATACCTTGACTCCGATCTGTAGCTGGGTCACATCGGCTGACTTCTTGGCATTCGCTGAAGAATGGAAGAGTAAAAAAGAAGAAGCCAATAATAAACGTCAGTAGCGTAAATTGCCTTACAAATAAAAAAAGAAGGATTAAATCGAAACACGAAATTAAGTTTAAAAAATTGATTAGATCTGGAAACAACGAGACAGTATGGTTAATGAGATGAAATTTGATCGGATTGAAAACTTACCAAATGTGAAAAGGATCAGCAGAAGAAGCAGAATCGGAGCAACCTTCAACGCCCTGCTGAATCGCATTTTTTAATTTCTTTGATCTTCACTCTCCCAACTCTCTGAACTTCGTAAAATTTTGGTGTTTGGATTTCTATAAACAAACCTCGGAAGCGACGTCCGTAACGGTAATGGGCTGCAATGATCTTCTTCTTGGATTCCATTGGAGGCCTTATGGTATGTTAAGGCCTTTTAGACGTCCAATGGATCTATCTCATTATTTTATCATTGGAAGTTTGTTTTTGATAATTTTTATATAAAAATTAAATTAAATAAAGTTTAATATTATTATATTGATAATAAAATTTTATTTTTATTTTGAAATATTTAAAATTATTAATATATTAATACAAAATATTATCATTTTAAATATTATTAAATATACATATTTAATTATTTATATTTAATCATATAATAAATTATTAATATAATTAATAAATTTATCATTTTAATAAATTATTTAATATTTCAATTTTATTTTAATAATAAATTTTAAAAATAATAATTTTAAATAATATTCTTCAAATATTATTGAAAATATTCAATATTAATATTTTAATAATAAATATTTATTACAATTATAGATATATTAATAATAAATGTTTTGTAGTATAAAGGTTAAAATATGTCATAAGTCCATATACTCTTCACAATTTTGGTCCCTATGCTTTTATTTTTAAGAATTTATTAGTCTCTGTACTTTTATTTTCAAGAATTTAGTCCTCTAGTTTTCAAATTTGAAAATCAAGTCCAATTATTAACATTGTTAAATTTTTTGTCAATTTTTTGATGTCACATTTTAAATAAAAATATTCACTTAGTAGTCATATAACTAAAAATAATGTTGTAATGAACCTGAATTTAACAAAATAATTTTAATATATACAAAAACAAGGGTAATTCACCAAAATATACCAAAATAAAAAAAATTACGGAAATGGGCCGAAATCTGCATTATTTACGGAAAATAGCCATTTCTCCCCAAAACGCGTTCACGTCAACGCGTTTTGGAGGGATACAGTAGGAAAGCATGCCCTTGAGGGAGCGCTTTGTGCCACATCAACATAAAACACGCTGACGAGGACGCGCTTTGCTGATGTGGCACAAAGCGCTCCTTCAAGGGCACGCTTTTGCCCTCTTTCCCCTCGACTGCCTTTTCAGCTATTTTTAGTGTTATAGTATGAGGTTTTAGGGTTTTAGGGCTAGGGTTTAGGATTTTTAGGGTCGTTGGGTTTAGGATTTTTAGGAGAAAATTAATGGACTAGATTATAGAGTTAATTAGGGTTTAGTAAAAATATGTTTAGGTTTTAGGGAAAATATATTAGCAAAATAAAATTATTTGAATTTTTTTTACAGTTGTATCTGGCAAAATAATTTTGAGAAGACGTTTCTGAACAAATAGTGCCAAAAATGCTTCAAGCGAGATGCCTTGTCGAAAATCTTGAAAAGAGCTCTTGAAAAGAGCTCCCATGTGGACGCGTTTACTTTAGTGCCCAAACGTTTGATAGTCTCCGGTAAAATAATTTTGAGAAGACGTTTTGCGAACAAATAGTGCCCAAAACGCCAATTTCATTCTCAAGATGCACTATCTTGCAAGAGTACTAAAAAGAGTTCCCACATGGGCGCTTTTTGCTAAAATGGGCCTCTTTTGCAATCCCATATAAAAATACTAAAATTAGACCACCAGTATTAATTTTATATTATTTTATATAATTTTAAATATATATAATACTATTGAGAAATAAATTTTAAAAAATATGTAGACTTAAATAACACTAAAATATATGCAACTTAACAAGCAAATTCCTCTAAAATAATAACAAAATTAATAAATACTTTTAAAATAATAACAAAATTAACAAATTTCATTCTCGGGTTGCATAATAGAAATTGAGGCAAAAGAAAAAATAAAAATTGAGGCAAAAGAAAAAAAGCAACTGAAAATGAGTGAACGTATTAATGTTGTTATTGACTACGATGGTGAGGTTTGTGACAGTGAAAATGGTGTTATTTTTTTTATAGGAGAACACAACGCGATTGGGTTTTAACCAAAACATAGATTTGATAGAACTTCGCAAAATAATTAGGCGTAAAATCTTCGGAACAACGTCAATGAAAGTTCAATCTATTAGGTATAGATTTTGCGCTTCGGTTGATCCGATGAGATATGACTCATTCGACATCAAAGGTCTTTAGAGCTTTGAGGTAATGGTGAAGAGTCATCTTGCTAGTGGATTACCCTATCTTGAGGTATATGTACAATTTTCATCGCCATGTGATCTTCCTTCAACCTCAACATCTACTGCTATTTGATGGGAATACACGACCCTAAGCCAACACTCTGTTAGTGGGAGTCAGAATACGGAAGTACCCGTATTTGTTGGTAGTATAGAAAATATAAACCCTGCACGACACGCAGTTGGTGGATGGGACATGCATATCCTTCATTCGACGTCCGATGATAGAAATACGTATTGGGGAATGTCATCAACTTCTAGTGGTTGGCAATCTACATATGATTGGGAACGTTACGAAAGATGTTTAAGGAAGGATAATGTACTCCCCACGACATCCACCAGCGAGGGGCCTTTGTTCGTTGCAGATTATGGTGGGTCAGATGATGAGTCCGATGTGGATCCACCTCGAGAACCCGGGCCTGATGGTGCAGAAGTTGTATTATTTTCTGAACCGGAGCCTGTTCTAACCGTACTTGAAGATGTTGAGGGCGGTTCAGATGAAGAAGAAGAAGATCCGCTATTCAGGGCGTACTCGCCTTCAGCCCACATGCATAATGTTGATCTATCTCAAGACGATGCACTGGAGTTTCCTGAACTACCACACCGGACGGGTGACCGTATAAGTTCGTAGTTAGATTCGGGCGAATTAGAAGTTGGTAAAGAGTTTTCCAACAAGGATGCTTTTCTTGGTGCATTAAAACAATACAGCATCAAGAACGGGTTTAACTACAACGTGGTTAAATCCAAGCTCGATAAGTACGATACAAAGTGTGCAGTGCAAGACGGTACATGTTCATGGAAAATCATGGCCTCGTTGAGAAAAAGGACAGACTTGTGGGAGATCAAAAAGTACAAAGGTCCACATACATGTCTTGTCGATACAGTATCACTATGTGTTCAATATTTTTGAATAATACTAATATTATGTAATGTTGCATTATTTATCGTACTTCATTGACAAGTGTTTCACAAGATCATCCAAAGATAGATTTAGAGATGTTGGCTGACTTAATAATACCGACGGTGAAGGCCGATCCCAAGACTATAGTGCCAGCCTTAATTGGAAATATTTGCAGCTAATTGGGGTACATGCCGTCTTACCGAAAGACTTGGATAGCCAAGCAGAAGGCGTTGGAAAAGTTGCATGGTCGGTAGGACGTTTCATATAATAAAGTGTGGTAGTGGTGTCAGGTGCTAGAGAGATACGTCCCAGGCAGCATAATAGACTTTGAAACGGAACTGGCGTACTACAACGATCGATTGCTCCGTGGATGCGCAGTGTTCAAGCGTCAGTTCTGGACATTTAAGTAATGCCGAGACGCGTTTATATATTGCAAGCCATTGGTATAAATTGACGGTACCTTTATGTATGGAAAATATACGTATCGGCTATTGCTAGCTGTGGCATAGGACGACAGTGAGAGAATCCTTCCAATTGCGTTTGCAATAACACCGAGGGAGTCAGCTGATGACTGGGACTTCTTCCTATCTAGGTTAAGGAGGTATGTTTGTCCCTAACCTGATATATGCATTATATCGGATCGAGGCCCTAGAATACTAGCCGTAATAGAGCGACAGGGAAGCTTGTGGCATCGCACACACTATCGATATTGACTAAGGCATGTTGCATCCAACTACCACGGGTAACATAGATCTACAAGTCAACAACGGCAAGTGACCAATATAGGTATGTAATATCTATTAATATAATTTCATTTGTAATATTCAATTTATTCTAAATTGAAGAGTGGTATGTAATATTCGCTATCAACTTATATTTGCAGGGTACGAGATCAATAAGGACCGTTTTCAGGAGATGTTGGTGAGTTTGCGAGAAGTTAACGAAGAATGTGCAAACTACCTATGCAATATTCCTTTCGAACAGTGGACACAAGCATACGACGGTGGCCTACGATATGGTCATATGACCTCAAACCTAGCCGAATGCATAAATTCTGTTCTAAAAGGAACGCGCCATTTGTTTAGCGGCACTATTTCCAAAGCGAGCAGCGAGTTATAAAGGCCAAATGCAAGGAGGCCATGTATGGTGCGCGAAGGTCTTGCGAGAAATTAACAAGGTGAAGGTACGGGCTAACACCATGCACACAGTGTGTCACGATCCTAACAACCTATGGTTTCGTGTGACGGAGTTTGACAGATCGAACCAAGGTATTGTTGGTGGGCAATATCGTGTACACTTGAGAAATAGGACCTGCGACTGTGGGATATTTGATGCACTTCGTTACCCATGCGCTCATGTACTTACGGCTTGTCAGAATCTTCGTTTGGATCCCATGAGCTATGTTAACGAAGTGTATAAAATAGAAAACATGTACAATGTTTGGAGACACGTATTCCCACCAGTCCCAGATGAACGTAAGTGACCGTCTGTATCGCTTGCACTGTATAAGTTGTTGCCGGATAAACAACTGAGGCTCAAACCAAAAAGTCGACCTTGCTCGACTAGAACAACAATATAGATATCCGAGAAACGGCCAACCAACGTAGGTTGTGCGGATGGTGTAGGAACCCAGGCCATACATCTCACTCGTGTCCAAATCGGAATAGTTGACAGTCTTCTTAGCTTTTTTGTCTCTTAGTGGTTATGTAAATTCAATTTATTTCTTCATGAAAACGTTGAAATTTTGTAGAAGGACTAATTTGTAAAAAAAATTACAATAAAAAATAAATCTTAGACTTTTATTTTATTAAAGATATTAAAATTAAATTACAATAAAAAATAAACAACTTTTATTTTATTAAAGATATTAAAATTAAATTACAAAAAATAAACAACTTTTATTTTATTAAAGATATTAAAACTAAATTACAAAAAAAAAACAACTTCTATTTTATTAAAGATATTAAAATTAAATTAAAAATAAACAAATAAAAACAACTTATATTTTATTAAAGATATTAAAATTAAATTACAATAAAAATAAACAACTTTTATTTTATTAAAGATATTAAAACTAAATTAAAAATAAAAAACAACTTCTATTTTATTAAAGATATTAAAATTAAATTAAAAATAAACAACTTTTATTTTATTAAAGATATTAAAAGTAAATTAAAAAAAAACAAATTTTATTTTATTAAAGATATTAAAATTAAATTACAATAAAAAATAAACAACTTTTTTATTAAAGATATTAAAATTAAATTAAAAAATAAACAACTTTTATTTTATTAAAGATATTAAAACTAAATTACAAAAAATTAAAAATAACTTTTATTTTATTAAAGATATTAAAACTAAATTACAAAAAACATAAAAAATAACTTTTATTTTATTAAAGATATTAAAATTAAGTTACAATAAAAAATAAACAACTTTTATTTTATTAAAATATTAAAATTAAATTACAATAAAAATAAAAACAACTTCTATTTTATTAAAGATATTAAAATTAAATTACAAAAAAATAAATAACTTTTATTTTATTAAAGATATTAAAACTAAATTACAAAAAAAATAAAAAACAACTTTTATTTTATTAAAGATATTAAAATTAAATGACAATAAAAATAAACAACTTTTATTTTATTAAAGATATTAAAATTAAATTACAAACAAAAATAAAAATAACTTTTATTTTATTAAAAAATAAAAAATAATATTACAATTAAAAAATAAAAAAAGGTAGTAGGAATCAATGTTGGTGCTGGTCGGAATCAATGCCACATGGGGGTGGTCGACGGTTACGCGCTGCATTCCTCCTTCTTCTAGCTTCCGGCGGGGGTCGTGGAACCTCAGCTTGGGATTTTGGTTCCTCCAGCAGTGGGTTTGGTTGTGGGTGTTGGGAGGATGACCCACATTGATAAAATAACGACTGCGGAGGTGTCTGCATAAACCATGGTAGGGGTGTCTGAATCCAATAAGGAGAAGGAGACTGGTAAAAAGAAGAGCTCCCTGACGGCGCCTCGTGTGATCCCTCATGCGATGGCAGCCTCAAGATCGGCTAGCCGATCGAGTAGTCGAAACGGACTCAAATCGGGCCATGCATTCCAACTGCGCAGGGGATGGAAAAAGGAAACATATATGGGTTAGGATACATATAAGGGCTAGGGTACGCACCTAGCATAAAGGCCAAAGGCTGTGATGTCGGTGTCGTCGGCTGAAGTGTTGGGCTCGGTGACTGTGTGGGCGCTGTTAATGGGCCCAGTGACTGTGTCGCCGCTGTTGATGGTTCTGTCTCATCACCCCTTCTCCTTGGATTTAAAGAGCCCCGTCGTTCCCTTTGTTCACGAAGTTGCCGTCGCCTCTCACCTTTCGACAATAAATACGGCTTGCCATGGATCCTAAACCATGGCATCTATTCCAGCACGCACGCTAACTCAAGAACGACGATCGGTTCCCGAATAGGTATATAATCAAATCGGTTCTCCCACATTTCGATATATGCTGACCAAAATCTTAGCCAATCCGTGTGCAACTGCCGTAAGTCGACTTTGTGCTTATCATCGAGCACATCAAGTGGCACGAGAATCGGTTGTCAGAATCAAAATTGACGTAGAACCCGATCTGACTGGTGCATCTCCACGGTGGCATAGTTGATCAATGAGACCTTCACATGCCAAATGTTCGGATTTAGCAAGAACTCCTCCGAAATTACTGCCCGAATTGTCGGATCCTCATATGGTGTCCATTAAAACTATATTAACATGACCAAAATATTAGTTATATATATAATACTAAATACTAAATATTAAATACGAAATACTAAATTATAAATACGAAATTCAAAAATATAATTTTATTATGAAAATATATTTTATTTAATACTTACTTGTGATTTCGACTGTTGGTCTAATAGAAGCCGTATATTTTCAAGCGAGATAGGTATTCCAACATAACTCGCCGAATGGTTCCACCTAATTAAATAAAATTTTAGCATACAATTATACTTTAAATCTACATAATAATTGTAAAATATAATATTAAATTTACCTCATTATGAGTGGGAATGTATATGGGTGGTCGACTCGAAGACGTAAAAATGGAAATCGAAACCGTGCCCATGACTGCAGTAATGATAAGCAACCTCCGATTTTCGCTTTACTCGGACGCGTTGCCTTGCACATCTCCCGATACAATTTTGATAGCACGACAGACCCCAACTCAATTCACCAGCTGCTCTAAAATCAACGAGTTTCAACAACCATCTCAAGTGTACGAGGTTTCGAGACAGGTTTGGCATCAGATAGCCTCCAATCATCTCAAGAATATATGCCCGAGCATACCGTATTCTTTCTATTTCGGTCGAACCATTATTCGGCTCCAAGATCTCGATCCGACCTCCATAAATGTTATCCGGAATGGCACCCAGTAGCTCGTAGCATACGGCGATCCAATCGCTAGAAGTTGTGGACCCGGTGACTACGGACCCATCCGCCGACAATCCCAATTGCAGCTACATGTCTTCCAGAGTGATAATACACTCTCCGCATGAAAGATGGAAAGTGTGCGTCTCGGGTCTGCACCTCTCTATCAATGTACTGATTAACTTCGGCTCCAACTTGCACCCTCGGCCTATCGTGGCCACGTGCTAAAACCCCGCTTCCCGCAGGTAATTCTCGATAAACGGCGATGGCGGACCAGACATATTGCAAATATAACATTGCAACACCCGATCTACAGACTGTTTAAAAAATTATAAAATAAAAATTAATTAAAATTGCATAAACCTAAAAAATATTAAATAGTATTGAAAACTTAAAATTAAAACTTACCATTTGCATTTGATCGACGAAGATGTGTTTATCGTCGAGACGAATTAATTCCCCGGCCATTGGTAATACGATAGAATATTTTAAATTTTATCAAAAAAATATATTTCAAAAAAAATTAAAAAAGGGCTTTTTTGTAAATATTAAAGGACTATTATGAAATTTGAGAGGAAGTTTCAAGAAATTTAAGAGAAATTTGAGAAAAATTTGAGAGAAAAATGAATAAGGACTTTGTTGTGAAAAAAAATAAAAGGGTGGGGGTTTTTATAGGGTTTTTTTTCTGACCGTTAGAGGCCCAACAGTCAAAAAAAATTTGATCGTTGCAGCAGGAAAGCTGTAACATCCTAGATTAGAGGTTATGCATTTAGTGCATAATTCCTGTGTTAGTAAGCTTAGAGTGTGTTGGGATGTGTTTTAGGAGTTTTTGAGAACTTTAGGTGAAGGGGAAATGCTTGGAAAATATTGGAATTTTAAGAAAAAAAAAAGAAACTAGGCAAAGAGGCCTTAAGGAAATTTTCGTGGGATTTAGGACACAAGGAACCGTGTGGTAAAATGGCATGAAGGCGCAAGGGTGCAAGGGGGGAAAGTAGCGTCAAAGGGAGTGCCAAGGGGGAGGAGGTTCGAGCAAAGTAGGAAGCATTGGAGACTTTTTATTTTTGGCGTTGGGCTAAGGAGGCCTTAAGGAAAATTGTGGGAGTGTTTGGACATGAAAAGGGCTTGGTAAAGTGGCTTAATGACGCCACTTAAGGGCACTGAAATAACGCCAACAAGGGCCTTGGTTGGCTCACTGACAAGAAGTAGTGTTTTATTTTGCTTTTGGCTTTAAGGGGGAGCAAGGTGAAGGAGGTCTTAAAAGAAATTGGGGCGAGTTTATGTCACAAAAAAACGCCTTGGCAGAGTGGCTTGGGGCGTTAAAGCTTGCGTTAAAGGGGCTTGGTGCAGGTCATGAGTTCAAGACGCAAGGGAAGTAAAATTTTGAGGTTTTTTATGCATGTTGGCATTAAGGGAGAGAGAGCTAGTGGACGGCAATTAGACTTGCAATTGGATAAGAATTTGGCTTAATTCTCCTATTAAAACTCAGCTGCAGTAAGGTAGGATAATTGTTGTTTTTATTTATTTATTTAATTTATTTAGTTTAAATGGGTGATAAGAAGATAATGGTGGCCTTATTTTATTTATTTTAGTTTAATAGGTAGATAAGAGATGATTTAGGAGTTTGATAAGGGATTAATGATGGATAATTTTATTTTATTAAGTTGATAAAGGTGGATTTATTTTAAGTTGATAGATAGAAGATAATTATAGATTTATTTTTATATATTTTGAATATGTGTTCAAGAGTTATTATAGGAGAAGGAAGTGGAATTTGAGAGGAGGTAGGAGTGCTTAATTTGAGTTGTATAAATAGGGTGACCATCTTTTAAGCTATTCTTTTCTTCATTTTATTTTTCTTGGCCAAAAATTGTTCCTCAATTCTCTCTTTGAGTAGAATTGCTTCTCACTTCTTCTCCCTATTCTTTCTCTTTTCTTCAACTTTAATTCTACATATTATCTTGGATAGCCGAATAACCCTTGCCATTTAGAAGCCATAAAGAATCCCATAGTGGCCTCATCCTCTCTTTTGTCGCAAGACTTAAGAGTCGAAAGCGTTAGTGTGAGTCTTTCTTCTAGCCTCTTCAAGTAACATGTAATGGTAAGTATTTAGTAATCGGTTTTGGATTCTTTTTCATAAGGGTGCCGAATCAAGTGATTAAAGTTTGGTTATAGGTTGGCCGAATGTTTCCTTAAGACAATAAGTGATGTGATCACTTGTGGGTGGATAACATCAAGGTGTTTTGAAGGAGTCTCTCGGGAGTCGATTCATCAAGGTAAGACAATATGGTATTCAGCCAAAGGGCCATTTTCCATAGATTTATGTATTAAGCCAAATTTGACATATGGCATGTAGGATTTCAACAGTCTCAAGGATCAAGTGAGAGTTTCAAGATTTGGAAGAGCAGGGTAAGTAGTTGCTAGAATTCGGCCATAGGCCATATTTAGTATTTAATGGATGACCGATTCTATCTATGGATGTTAGGGGTAAATCGGCAGAGATAACCAAAGCCTCCGGGATTTGGTAGGAGACCAAATCGGCATTAAGGGAGGAGGAAAAACCCCGTTCATCGTGTTAGAATCAAATAGTTCGGGATTTCGCTAAATAGTCAGGTGTGTGATTAACCCACCGTTTTCTGGGTTTTTGTTATATTTGCATGTGTGAATTATGTGCTAACCAGTCGATAAGGCGATTATGTGGTGATTACCCTAAAAGGGTGTATCGATAATCAGGTTAGTATTATCTGTTGATACGAATGTGAAAGTGTCGATGTGAATGTGACTATGCCTATGAAAATATGATGGTCTGCCTTAATAACATGTGCATGCATTTATTATTATTATGCTACTATTACATGTTGCATGTGCATGGGTTGGGATATGAAAGAAGGTACGGGTGTACTTCGAGTACGTGGTTTGATGTTAGCCTTGAGCTACATCGTGGATTGACGTTGACTGAGGTCACGTTGTGGATTAATTACGATTTAGTTCGCGTGGCTTGATGAGTGGCTATGTGCCTCATCGTGGTTGATATCGGCTAAGTGCCATATCGTGGTTGATGAGTGACTATGTGTCCCATCGTAGTTTTGGTGTTAGCTACGGTTACATCGTGGATTGGCGCTGACTGAGGTCGCGTTGTGGATTTTTGTGCTTTATTGCACGGACGGCATTGATTGCTTTTTGGAGTGAAAAGGAGAGGGTGATTTATTAATCCCCGTGTGTGGTAATAAGGGGTGTAGAGGATGGACCCTAGGTTTGGGTTGGGTACACTTTGCATAATTATATTATATGTGAATTTAATGTGAAAGTGAGCCAAGCCCAATTGATATGGACTAATAAATGGGCCAAGCCGGTATGTGAATGTAGATTTGAATAAGAAATGGGCTAAATGTGAAAACTATGTGGTTAATTACCATTACTGATAATCATTGAATATGGGCCAAGCCGAATGTGGTAAATGTGAATATGATATCTTGTTATCGATATATGGGTTAATATGTGTTAACATGTGGGTGGAATTCATTTAATTACACACTTGAGTCTGTATGACTCACCCAATTTTATCAACATCACAGTGATGCTTGGACCGGTTTGGAGTGGATACGAGGTTTTTAAATTTTATCAAAATTAAGTATTTATATTTTCAAATTTTGATTAAGTATTGTAATAAGGCCCATTAAAGTATTTAAGTACTTTTATTAAGTATCTTTAGTATTATGTTTTATTATGGATTGACAATTGAGATATCTTTCAGAAAATTTTATTTTCATAAATCTATATATATAATAAAGTTTTAATTGGATATTTTTATCAAGCTTATATTATTTAAAAGGGTAAATGGACATAGTTTTTGAATAAGAACAAAATTTTCAAGTTCCACCGCAAGTCGATATTTTCAAACGGTCAATTTCAAATTTGGTCATAACGAATGGGTCGGGTTTGGGTGTTACAAAAGCGCCTTGAGGAGCACTTTGTGCCACATCGACAGCGCGTCCTCGTTAAGCGCTTTTGTCTTGATGTAGCATGAGCGCCCTCAAGGACGCGCTTTTGTCAGATCCCCAAAAAGCTACCGTGGGCGCGTTTTGGAAATGGCCCTTTTCCGTAAATAATGCAGATTTCTGCCCATTTTCGTAATTTTTTTTATTTTGGTATATTTTGGTAAATTACCTCCAAAAACAATATAAAATATAAATTTATAGATATAAAATAAACTCAATTAAACAATGAAAAATTAAAAAATCACAAAAGTACGTTTGTTTCATTGAAAACAACTATTTCCAAAAAAGTAAATCATTTTTTAAAAATCATTTTCAATAAAATATACGGAGCCTAATATTATTTCCATTTAGCTAAGAGATCTTATCATTGGAAGTTATTTTTGAGTCTTATGGTTTCAAGACTGTTTCTTAAAAATAAAGGCATAGCCTTTCACGTTTTCGATTGATATTTGAATTTTTATAGTACTTAAGTTTAATTTCAATATTTAATTTGGTACTCAGACCAAATTACATTATGTGACCCAATGAATATTTAACACGTGTTATAGTAAAAAAACAAACATAAGTAATCAATCGGGCCAAAAAAAAACTCAAGTACCAATTTGAAAAGTAAATTCAAACTCAAGTGCTTGATTGGGGAAAAAAAATGCAAGTATCAAATTGAAAAATATAGGTACTCATTTGAATATTAAAGCCAAACTCAAGTACAAAACTGAAAGAAACTTATGTATCAAATGGTATATTAACTTTTATAATCATTTTATTTTTACCTGAGATAAATATTGTATCATGGATGAGAACATATTAATTCTTAAAATAAATGTTGTAGAGAGAGATTGACTCCTTCAAAAGAAATATTTAAAATATCGTTTATCGAGAGTTGATACAATCTTTCCTCTAGATTAGCTTTTACCAAAGTGAACTTGAAATGCTTTACTCTTTTTTGTTTTGTCTAGTCTTAGAGATACATTGATGTTTGGTTTGAAGAACTTTTCAATTATTTTCCTTTTTTTTTTTTTTTGTTGTTGAGAATAATTAACTTTTCTATAGAGGGACTTTATTCTTGCTTTTGAAAGAGAAATTAACTTTAAGGCGCAATTATTAACACCTAATATTCCTTTTACATTATATTGGTTAATTATGTAAGGAATTATTTCCTGTACATTAATTTTCACTCTTAAATAAATAATAATTATGGGCAACAGTGAATCATGAAAATGTAACATTAACATCTGATAATTGATTCGGGTGAGAAGCAGGGTTAACCAGGTAATCGATTCGTTAATCGAATATCGAATTTTTAATATTTTAATCATTAATTAAATTAATTTTTTCAAAAGATTAATAAAATTGAAATATTTTGGTTAATTCGGCCGGTTAATCAATTAACAAAAAATTTATATGTTTTTTATTAAAAAGTATAAAATATATCAAAAAAAATTATAACGTTCATTTGACCGGATTAACCGAATTAACCAAACTAGTAATAGCCTAATACATATAATATATAATATTATTTATTAAATTTGGTTAATTTGATTAATTCAGTTGATTTTCCGATTTCGAACTGAATTAATTGTTAACTGAAATTCTAAAAAACCTTTAACTGACCTCCGACCGAACTAGATCGGTTAACCGACTGATTAACTAAGTTAGATCAGTTCGATCGGTTAATTCGGTTTTAACTAATGTTTGAACACCCCTAATGATAAGGATGCACCAATTAAATTGATATAAAAAAAATATTTTTCGATAATATGTGAATTTGTAGGGTTTTTTTATTTAGATAATACAAAAAAAATACGAAAATGAAATATGTTGTAGATTATTTATAAGAATGATATGCTTTTTACAATAAAATTAAGTGTCGTCAATGTGTTAAGTTACATCACATATAAAAATTAATATTTTAATTTCAAAAGGGGTGATGCCAAAATGTTAGGCGACACCTCTTTTTCATGACTTTTAATTTTTTTTTTTTTTAATTTGGAGTAGTTGTGGTATAATTTTGAATTTCATACATCTATTTTATGGAAATTAGAAGTTAATCCATTTATTTTAATTTATCATAATTTGATTTTTGATATTTTTAATTTAAAATTTTAGTCAAACTATTTAATTCTATTAAATTCGATCATCAAATTACTTACCTCAAGATCAACTGTTTATCAAATTCATATGCAAGGAATTAATAAAATCATCAATTCAACAATTTACACGTGACAAATTAGTAAATTTTGAAGAGTCTGTGTTTTTATGTTTAAATTTTTTTTCGGTATCATATATGTTTTCTATAATCATATAATGTCTAGTATTGTCAGTGGTGAAGCTAGGGGTTGATAGGGACCCTAGCCCCCCTAAAATATTTTTTTCATTTAGGCCCATTTATAATTTATAATATTTTAAATTAGTAATGATAAAATCGCACTTTGACCCCCAAAATAATAATAGAAATTAATATAATCCTTTAAAAATAATAAAGATATAAGGTGAAATTATATTTTACTATTGTAAACATATACAATTTAATTCCGCCCTAAATAAATTTTCTTGTTTAGCCTGAGTATTTCTAAGTTTGTTTTAAAGAACTAATTATGAATTTTATCTCTTTACTTTATAAAAATGAGAAGTTATTTCCTTTACTTTAATTTGTTAAAATTTAATCCTCGTGCATTATTAAAATTAATCCAATTGTTGATAAAAACATATAAACTTGAACCATTGATTCTTTTCTAATTCGCCACATATAAATTGTTGAATTAATGATTTTATTAATTCCTTTCATATGAATTTAATAAAGGTTGATCTTGAAGTAAATAATTTGATAATCGAGTTTAATTGTATTAAATTATTTAACTAACTTTTAAATTCAAAACATACAAAAATCAAATTATGATAAATTAAAATAAATGAACTAACTTCTAATTTCCATAAAAAATTCAAAATTTGTAAAAATTTAAATCCAAAATTGCTGACAAAACCACGTGTAGATTAATTAATTAAAGTTAAATTAAATATTTAATTTTGATTCTTAAAAACAAAAAAAACAAGAAGCCAGGCAAAGACGTTGGTTGCAAGTTTTTAAATTTTGGACAGCTATGCCACATTGAAGAGCAGATGGACGTGAAACCCTTTCGTAAGCTAATTTTCTGATTGCGACCCGCATATGTGGCATGTTTTAGTGATGTCTCTTCCAAGTTGACTTGTACCCAAAATCGTGCAAACTTATCTCTAGAACCAGCAAATGTTTTAACAATCATATGTCTTACTGTGAAGTGTGCTTCTCGTCACACCAAACACACCCATTCAAATACACTCAATTCATCACATCTTCAATTTGACGAACATTTCGTTAAATCTTTTCAAGTCAACTTTAACAAGCGTCGTCATCTAACATCCATCACTCTATCACTTTATCTATAGAGTGCCAAATTGAATATATGAGACTAGAGACAAACCAGAGGAGCAGGGAGGGACTTTAGCCTCCCTTGATCAAATGTTGTCTGATTTTGTCTCTCCAACCAATCTCCCTCGTGAAAGACAGAATCAAGATAGCCTCTATATCCACATTTCTTACTTCTAGTGGTGACATTACGCCATCCTTATACCATCTAACACGCTCTGTAATTTTTGTGTTACAACTAACTTGAAAATTTGGTTCCCATTGAGGGACTAATTTGGGAACAGCCTGCGTAACTGCAAAAC
Organism: Gossypium rotundifolium; assembly: GCA_025506655.1. Lineage (NCBI taxonomy): Eukaryota > Viridiplantae > Streptophyta > Magnoliopsida > Malvales > Malvaceae > Gossypium > Gossypium rotundifolium. Next base: position 152,116,772 of record CP106728.1, read on the forward strand.
TCCTCTCCGCAATATCACCGACACACCAACATGAAACGAAGGACTGTGGAGCCCAACGCTCAATCTCCAAGCAACGGCTCTCTTCCCTTTTTTCCGAGTCACCATCTCCTTTTTTATTTCCTTGCTTTTCGCTACGTTTCTAGGAAACTGAAGAAAAAGCTATAACTGTACTAGACAACAGACCCCACCTTGTATGTCTTATTTATGACCCCCTTTTGATTCCTTAAATCTTACTTAACCCGTCACCAATCTTATATTATTTTATCTGTTACGCATTAAAATGGGTAAGTTGAATTATTTGTAATGGAGGTGAATAAGACGGGATGAAATTGTTTGGGTTTGAATCATGTTAACAAAAATTTTTAGGGTCAGTTTATTATTATTTTTCGGAATCACCTTTAAGATAAAAATATTATTAAGTAAAATGTTTTTAAACTTTTTAAAAGTGTTTTTGGATAAAGTATTTTTTGTTCCGAAAACAGAAGTAAAAAGTTTTATTTTTGTTCAAAAGTATTTTGAAAGAACGCTAAACTAGTAATCACTTGATCCTTTAAATTCGCTAGTATGGATACTAATATTTGGATATTCTATTTTACGTTTTGGATTATAAATGTAGAAATATATCTAAATCGAAAAAAATATTTTGACGTAGATATTTTACAAATTTGGATATCTACTTCTTCCTCAACTATTTGGACCAATTTGGATGAATAGAATAATGTAATGTGATGTGTTTAACTTACTTTTTATCTTACATTATAATATTTAATTTCACCGCTATTATTATTTTTACACTAATAATAAATAAATATACCACACGCCTAAATTTCCCTTATATAAAAAAATAAAATACAAATATCCAAGCGGGCAAATATCCCAAAAATACCAAAAAAATTAAAATTACCGGAAAGGACGGGTTTCAAAAATATTGACCGAAAGTAATTTCCCAAAAATCGCATCCACGCCGTAGGCGTTTTTTGGGAAAGGCTAAAAAGCAGTCCATGAGGGAGCTAGGCCACCTCAAAAAAACGCTCCCACGAGGGCGCGCTTTCTTGAGTGGCCTAAAGCTCCCCCATGGACGTCTTTAAGCCGTCTATGATCAAATTTTTTTGACCGTTGGACCCCACAGTCAAAACCAACGTCAAAAAAAAAACTATAAATTCCCCCAACCCTTCATTTTTTCACACTTCAATCCTTTCTTATTTTTCTCTCAATTTTCTCTCAATTTGCTCTCAATTTTCTCTCAAGTTTCTCTTAAAGTCCTTGAAATTTACGCTTAAATTTCAAAATAGTCTTCTACTATTTACTTAAAAGCCCTTTATAATTTTTAATATATTTATTTTTTGGAAAATTTAAAATTATTTTTGAAGTACAATGGTGGGATTTACGTCGCTGGACAAAGAATTACATTGGCGTCGAGCAATTGAAAATGGTAAGTTTGAATGTTAATTTTCAATATTATTAAATTTTTTAATTATGCAATTTTAATTAATTTTGAATTTTATAATTTTTAAACGATTGTAGATCGGTGTTGCAATGTTATATTCATAACATGCAGGTCCCCATCGCCATTGATCGAGAATTACCTACGGAAGCGGGTTTTTGGCATGTGGCCACGATAGGTAGGGTTCAAGTTGGACCCGACTTTGATCGGTAGCGTTGATAGAGGTGGAGACCGAGACGCACACTTTCCATCTGCCATGCGGAGAGTGTACCATCACCTTAGAAGATGTGCGATTCTGATTGGGATTCTGGGTGGGCGGTCGGTGATCACCGTCCGTAATATCTCTCGATTGGATGGTCAGATGCTACGAGCTCTGGGTGCCATTTCGGATAAATTGCAAGGAGTTCGGATCGATATGGTTTGGTTACGAGACGCATTCCCGCAACCGAATGAAGGTTCGTGAAGAAGAAAGAATACGGTATCTTGCGGCATACATGCTTCGAGATAATTGGAGGCTATCGATCTGGGACCTCTCTAGAAACCTCGTCCACGAGATGGCTCCACGAAACTTGTTGATTTCAGAGCGGTACCGGTGAATTGAGTTGGGATCCGCCGTCTATCGAGGTTGTACCGGAGATGTCGGGCGGCGGTTGCGAGTAAAGCAAAAATCGGAGGTTGCCTATCACTTCTGCATCATGGGCATGGTTTCGATTTCCATTTTTACGTCCTCGACTCGACCGACCATATTCATTCCCACGATAATGAGGTAAATTTAATATTATATTTTACAATTATGTCGTAGATTTATAGTATAATTGCATGCTAAAAGTTTATTTAATTAGGTGGAACCATCCGACGAGTCATGTTGGAATACCGACTCATTAGAGGATATCTGACTCTATTGGAACAACATTGGAATCACAAGTAAGTGTCAATTTCGTTATTATAATTTAGTATTTATGTATATAACTAATATTTTGGTAATATTAATATAGTTTCAATGGACGCCAGACGAGGATCCCAAATTGAGGCGATAATTTCGGGAGTTCTCTAAAATCCGAACAGTTAGCACGTTAAGGTCCCGCTAATCACCTACGTGACCGTGGAGATGCACCAATCGGATCGGGTTCTGCGGTAATTTGGATGCTGCAACCGATTCCGTGGCTCTGAGGTGCTCGATGATGAGCCAGTGTGGACTTACGGCGGCGACACCTGATTGACCAATATTTTGGTCGAAACATATCGAGACGTAGGAGAACCGGTATGACTTTTTACCTAATCGGAACCGATCGTAGTTCACGAGTTAGCGTGCGTCGGAGTACATGCCATGGTTTAGAATCCATGACAAGTCGTATCTGTTGTCGGATGAAGAGAGCGACGAAAAATTCGGCGAAGGGAGCGTCGGGCCCTTTACATTCAAGGAGAAGGGTGATGAGGCGGGCCCAACAATAGCGCTTACTACGATAACGGGCCCATCAGCGGCGCTTACACAATCACCGCCCATCGGTTCAATGACAACATCGACAACACAGGCGTCCACGCTTTATGCGGTGCGTACCACGCCCTTATATGTATCCTCCTAACCCATATATGTTTCCTTTTCTAGTCCCCTCAGTTGGAATGCATGGCGGGTTCGAGTCCGTTCCGACAACTCCTTTTAGCCAACCGATCGTGAGGCCGACGTCGGGTGTGGGATTAGAGGAGGCACCGTCGAGGCGCGCTTCTTTCTACCGGCTCCTTCATCAGACGGATGCGATCACCCCGCCGTGGTTTATGCAAACACCTCAAGGTCATTATTTTATCAATGTGGGTCATCATCGCAACATCCGAACTGCACCCCTTCTTTGGAGGAACCGGATTCCCGCGAGGTTCCACGACCCGTGGGAAGCTAGAAGAAGGAGGAATCCATCACAGAATCGTCGGCCTCCCCAGTGGCACTGGGTTCCCACCCCAAGATCCGTGACTAAACCCTAAACCCCTAATTTGAGTAATTGTAAATTAATTTATAATTTGAGTTTAATTTTTTGTAATTAAGGTTTAATTTTTTGTAATTAAGTTGTAATATATTTAATAAAATTTGAGTTTATTTTTTATTGTAATTTAATTTTTTAATTTATTTAATTTTAATAACTTTGACAAAATAAAATTGGTTTATTTTTTTTGTAATTAAGTTGTAATATATTTAATAAAATTTGAGTTTGTTTTTTATTGTAATTTAATTTTTTAATTTATTTAATTTTAATAACTTTGACAAAATATGTTTGGTTTATTTTTTTTGTAATTAAGTTGTAATATATTTAATAAAATTTGAGTTTGCTTTTTTAATTTAATTTTTTAATTTATTTAATTTTAATAACTTTGACAAAATAGTTTTGGTTTATTTTTTTTTGTAATTAAGTTGTAATATATTTAATAAAATTTGAGTTTGCTTTTTTTGTAATTTACTTTTTTAATTTATTTAATTTTAATAACTTTGACAAAATAGGTTTGGTTTATTTTTTTCTAATTAAGTTGTAATATATTTAATAAAATTTGAGTTTGCTTTTTTTTTGTAATTTAATTTTTTAATTTATTTAATTTTAATAACTTTGACAAAATAGGTTTGGTTAATTTTTTTTTGTAATTAAGTTGTAATATATTTAATAAAATTTGAGTTTGTTTTTTTGTAATTTAATTTTTTAATTTATTTAATTTTAATAACTTCGACAAAATAGGTTTGGTTTATTTTTTAATTAAGTTGTAATATATTTAATAAAATTTGAGTTTTTTGTAATTTAATTTTTTAATTTATTTAATTTTTTAAATTTAATTTTTTATATATTAAAAATTGAGTTTAATTTTATTTCTTTTGTATTTTAATTTTTATTTTAATTTTAATATCTTTGATAAGATAGAAATGATTTAATTTTTAATTTAATTTTTAATTTAATTTTAATAACTTGAATAAAATAAAAGTTTGGTTTATTTCGGCATCAACGTTGATTAGGATGGGCTATTTTATTTTTTAAATTGTAATAATTTTTTATTTTTGAATAAAAAGTTGTTTTTTATTTGTGTTTGTAATTTAATTTTAATTATCTTATATTTAATAAATTTGAGTTATTGTACAAAAGTTCATCGTTTTCCTCCAAAAAATAGAAATTACATAGCCAAAAGAGACAAACAAGCTATGAACACGGTCAACTAGTCCGATTTGGACACGACGAGATGTATGGCCCGGTTCCTACACCACCCGCACCCCAACTTTGGTTGGTCGGTTCTCGGATATCCATATTGTTGCGTATTCTAGTCGAGGAAGGTCGACCTTTTGGTTTCGTCTCAATTCTCTATCGAGCAACACTTATACTTGGTCAAGCGATCTGGATGGCCACTTACGTTCATCTGGATCGGGGAATACGTGTCTCCACACGTTGTACATGTTTTCTAATTTGTAGACTTCGTCGACATAGCTCATAGGGTCAAGACGAAGATTATGACAAGCCGCAAGTACATGAGCACATGGGTAGCGAAGTGCATCAAATATCCACGATCGCATGTCCTATTTGTCAAGTGTACACGATAATGCCCGCCAACAATACCTTGGTTCGGTCATCAAACTCCGTGACACGAAACCATAGGCTATCGCGGTCGTGACAAACTGTGTGCATGGTGTTCGCGTGCCTTCCAGTTTAATTTCTTGCAAGACCTTCTGCTCCATACATGGCCTCCTTGCATCGCCTCGATAACTCATTGCTCTCTTTGGAAATAGTGCGCTAAACGAAAATATGTCTCCCACAAAGCTAATAATCGGCGATAACGGGTTCCTTTTAGCACAAAATTTATGCATTCGGCCAGTTTGTGGTCATATGACCATATCGTGAGTCAGTCATATGCTTGTGTCCACTATTCAAAAGGAATATTGCACGGTACTCTGCGCTTGCGCGTTATCTGTTATCTGTAAGAACCGCCAACATCTCGTGAAAAGCGGTCTTTATTGATCTCGTACCGCCAATATACGTTGATAGCGAATATTACATACCACTATTCGATTCTTGAATAAATTGAAAATTTCAAAAGAAATTATATTAATAGATATTTCATACCCATATCGGTCACTTGCCGTTTCGTCTTTTAGATCGGTGTTGCCCATAGTAGTTGGATGAAACATGCCTCGTGCAATATCGATGGTGTGTGCGATGCCACATGCTTCCTGTCGTTCTATTGCCGCAAGTATTCTAGGCCCCGATCCGATATAACGCATATGTCGGTTGAGGCGACATACATGCCTCCTTAACCTAGATAGGAAGAAGTCCCGATCATCGGTGACTCCCCGGTGTTATTACGAACGCTAATCGGAAGGATTCTCCCACGGTACCGTCTTGTCTACAACTAGCAATAGTCGATCGTATATCTACCATACATGAAGGTACCGTCAATTTGTACCAATGGCTTGCGGTATGTAAAAGCATCTGGCATTGCTTAAATGTCGAGCAGTGACTTGAACACTGCGCATCCACGGAAAGCGACGATCGTTAATTAGACTCCTTTAAATCTTATTCGTACTTATTCACCGTTAATCGTGCCCTTTTCTTCAGACGCAGTTTCATCAAGTCTCTTCCTACCCTGTCCTTGAAGACTTTGATCTAACCATAGTTTTAACCCAGGATTCACGATCTGTGCCTTCCACATCATCAAGAATTGATCTTGTCTCCATGAACAATAAGTACCTCCCGAGTGGGTTTAACCACAAGATGCTTCATCTTATCATCGAGGTCAAAGAATCATAAACCTCATCAACGAAGAGACTCTATATAAAATCGTGTTCTAAAGGTTGAATAAGACGAACGAACAAAGTAGAATCAACCCAGATCTTCCTTATCATTGAACCTCCATGGCCTCCAAGTTTGAGAGAATTTCTTTAAACACTAAGTGTTCGTCGACTCACCTTCCTCCAAACGATGAGCATAAAGCGTTGCTTCATATGCAACTTGCTAGTTAAAGTTTTCGACATACATATTTGTTCTAGCCTCTTCCCTTTGTCGCGATTCCGTTTCAATGTCATTGTCTTTGCACAGGACCGCCAGCCTGCTTCAATGTTGTCACAGTCAGCACGGGACCAATCTCCTCGTGAAAGACAGAATCAAGATAGCCTCTATATCGACATTTCTTACTTCTAGTGGTGACATTACGCCATCCTTAGACCATCTAACACGCTCTGTAATTTTGTGTGTTACAACTAACTTGAAAATTTGGTTCCCATTGAGGGACTAATTTGACGCAGCCTGCTTCAATGTCCGTCAGTCGCTTCGACAATATCTCACCAAACGACTGACACCACCGCCACACTTCATTATATGAAGCGTCCACCGACCAGTGCAACTTTTCCAACGCTTACGCTTGCTATCAAGCCTTTACGTAGAGGCGTATACCCCATTTAGCTACGAATATTGCCAATTAAGGCTGCCTGCTTGTAGTTTTGGGATCGGCCTTCACCGTCGGGATTATTAAATCACCAACATGTCCGAATCCATCCTCGGATGATCTTGTGTTACACATCAGCGAAATCGTTAAATAATGCAACATTACATAATATTAGTGTTATTCAAATCATTGAACATATAGTGGTCTTGTCTTAGGTAAGACATGTATCGCGGACCTTTGTACTTCTTCACCTTCCGCATCCCCGTCCTTTTCTTCAACGACGCCATGATTTTCCATGCACATGTGCCGTCTTGCACTGACACTTCACCTCGTACCTATCGAGCTTTGATTTAACCATAGTGTAGTTAACCCGTTCACGATCTTTGTATTGTTTCAATGCACCAAGAAAAGTGTTCTTGTTGGAAAACTAGTTACCAACTTCTAATTGGTCCGAATCCAACGAAGAATTTATGCGGTCACGCGTCCGATGTGGTAGTTCGAGAAACTTCAATGCATCATCTTGAGATAGATCGATATTATGCATGTCTACCGGAGGAAGCGAGCATGCCTGAATAATGGATCTTCTTCTTCTTTGTCGAACCGCCTTCTACATCTTGGTACAATTGGAGCAGCTCGGTTGTAAAATAGTCCAACTTCGCGCCGTCGGGCCCTGCTCCCGAGATGGATCCACATCGGATTCATCGTCCGATCCTCCATAACTCGCAACAAGCGAGGCCCTCATTTGGTGGATGCCGCTCGGTAATACATCATCCTTCCTTAAACATCTTTCGTAAAGATTCTAATCGATGTGGATTGCCATCCACTAGAAGTTGATGACGTCCCCAATACGTATTTCTATCATCCGACGTCGATTGGCGAATATGCATGTCCCATCCACCAACCGAAGTGTCGCATGGGGTTATGTTTTCCATACTACCACCGCACACGGGCACTTCGTGTTTTGCCTCCCACTTACAGTGTCGACTTGGGGTCGTGTATTCCTCTCGAGCGATACTAGATCTTTGAGGTCGCAACGGATCACTTGGAGATGAAAATTCTACATACACCTCGATATAGGGTGAACCATCGGCAAGATGAGTCTCCACCATTGCCTCGAAGGCTCGGGACCTTTGATGTCGAATCGTCATATCTCACCGGATCAGCCAAGCGCAAAATCTATACTTAATAAACCGAACTTTCATTGGCGTTGTTAGAATATTTTACGCCTAATTCTTTTGCGGTTCTACCAAATCTACGTTTGATTAAAACTCAATCGCTACTGTTCTCTCGATAAGAAAACAACACCATCTTGATTGTGACGACTTCACCATCGTAGTAAATAACGGCATTAATACGTTCACTCATTTTCAATTTTTTTCCTTTTGCTTGAATTTGCTTTACATGCCAACCGAGAATGCAATTTGGTGATTATAGCCTAATTTTGCGGACAACATCAGTAATAAAAGTGCGTCCCGTGGGAGCGCTTTTAGTGCTCTGGTAATAGTGCACCTATTTGAAGCGTTTTTGCTACTGTTTGTTGAAGCGTCTCCTTAAAATAATTTTAGGAGACCACTTTGTAAGCAAGGCCCACGTGAGGCGTTTTTTATACGATTTGTTCGAAATGTCTCCTCAAAATTATTTTGCGGAGACTCTTGCCCAAAACTTATTTCATTTTCACATTGCAAGTGGACGGAAAGATTCCCCAAAATCGCGTCCACGTCGCCGCGTTTTGGTGGAAAATGGCTTAAAAGCGTGTCCTGGAGGCGCTTTAGGCCCACCTAAAAAGCGCCCTCGTGGGCGTTTTTGAGAGGTGGCCTAAAAGCGCTCCCCATGGACGCTTTTTTAGGCGTTTTCCCAAAAAATCTGTTGATGTAGACGCGATTTTTGGGAAAATTGCCCTTTCCGATCAATATTTTTGAAACCTGTCCTTTCCAATAATTTTTAATTTTTTTTGATATTTTTGAGATATTTGCCCATATCCAAGCAATATTTTTCTCCGGATGAGAATAATCACTTTATTATTTCTTTTCTTTTTATCATTTACCTTTTCAAAGTGTGTATCAGAAAAGCAGTCTACTGTCCCACGCTAGAGTCTCCAATACACTTATCGATAAGCAAAACCCAACTCTTGGACTCTCTATAAATCATCCTTGTGAACCCCTCTCACCTTCCTCAGCAGTTGTCGGTTACTGATTAAAAAGAATCCAATCTTTCTCTGCTGATTACTAAAATGGGCCTTCTTCCTCTCTACTTCTTCTTTCTTTTCCTTTCCGTTTCGAGTAAGCTCAATCCTGAAAACCCAGAAATATGATCATTTTTACTTTTTTTTTTTGGGGGTTTTAATGTATCTTCCTTTATTGTCTTTCAGGTGGGGAGTTCTCAAGTCAAGTGGGTGTAAACTACGGTCAGCTGGGGAACGATCTGCCATCTCCGAAACAATCGGTTAAGCTAATCCAATCTCTGGGAGCCAAACGCGTCAAAATCTACGATGCAAATCACGACATCCTTAATGCTCTCAAAGGTACAAACCTTCAAGTCTGCATCATGGTCCCCAACGAGATCATAAACAACATCTCCACCAGTCAAATGCTAGCTGATTCCTGGGTGGAAACCAACGTCGTCCCTTTTTACTCCACAACCAAAATTCGATACCTCCTTGTCGGCAATGAAGTCATCAGCGGTTCCCCTAAAGATATCTGGTCCAACATCGTGCCGGCCATGCGTAAAATAAAGAAATCGTTAAAAACTCATGGCCTTGACAAAATCAAAGTCAGTACCTCGATGGCAATGGATGTCTTGGAATCGTCGTTTCCGCCTTCCAACGGCACTTTCCGATCCGACATCGCCGATTCGATTGTTAGACCGCTGTTACAGTTTCTTCACCGAACCAAATCTTTCTACTTCCTTGATGTTTACCCTTATTTCGCTTGGGTCATGGACCCCAAAAACATTAACCTCGAGTACGCACTCTTCGAGTCCCGAACTATCAAATACACCGACCCAGTTTCCAATTTAACCTACACTAATTTGTTCGACCAAATGGTTGACTCGGTTGTTTTCGCAATGAAAAGACTCGGGTACCCGGATATTAGGATCTGGATTGCGGAAACAGGTTGGCCAAATGCCGGGGATATCGATCAAATCGGAGCCAACATTTACAATGCCGCTACTTACAACCGAAATGTTGTAAAAAAGCTAACAGCTAGACCCCCGATCGGCACGCCGGCACGACCCGGATGGATTATCCCCTCTCTAATATTCGCTCTGTATAATGAGAACCAGAAACCGGGTCCGGGAACTGAGCGGCATTTCGGGTTGTTGTATCCTAACGGGACAAACATATACGGGATCGATTTGAGTGGGAAGACTCCGGATTCCTGTTTCGAGCCGTTGCCGAAGCCAGATAATAACGATCCGTATAAGGGGAAGATTTGGTGCGTGGCGGCTAAAGGAGCTAACGAGACTGCGCTGAGTTCAGCATTGTCGTACGCGTGTTCGCAGGGGAATAAGACTTGTGACCCGATTCAACCCGGAAAGAAATGCTTCAAACCGGATTCTTTGTTTTGGCACGCGAGCTACGCGTTTAGTTCTTATTGGTCGCAATACAGGAAGACTGGCGCCACCTGTTATTTTAACGGCTTGGCTACTCAGACGGCTAAAGATCCAAGTAAGTATATCTTTTTCTTGATCATGGTTACATAATTTGACTGTAAATATAATTTATATAATTACATTTTTGTTTAATTTTCTTTTCAGGTTTTGGTCACTGTAAGTTTCCAAGTGTGACTCTTTGATGGATACACGATCACGATTCGAATCGGATTTCATTCATTTATAGTAAGATAGGCTTAAAATTATTTTAGAGTTAATTGTTAATGTGTCATAATATTTTAATAGAATATTTATAATTCTCTCGAATTGTATGATCTCATTCATTGAATAAATTAATAAATTTATCGAATGCTGTAATTTTATGTTGCTATTTTAATCATTCATTAATGTACTTCAAACGGGTATTTTCGTTTGCTCTTGGTGGTTTACTTTTTGGGGGTAATTTCAAAACACATCCTTGAACTATGAAATTTATTTATGCCGTAAATTAATAAGATTAGCTAGTTTTGATGAGATGCCATAACATGGGTCCTGCTGCCAACGGCTAGATAATAAAGAGGGTCGTAATTTCGAGGATCTGCTTTTTTCTGGTTACTACATCTTTTAAACCCTTTTTTCATAGCTTTTAGGCTTTTAGGGTTTAGGCTTTTCTTTTTCTTCCCACAGGAGCTGTACTTGTCGTTGTAGCAGTAAGTGCTATGCTTTTAATCCCTCTTTGGAACTGGCTTTTTAATAATCTAGCCATGTCCGATTATTAGTGATAAGTTCAGGTTGGCCCTCGTTTGGTAATTCAAAGCTTCGTACTCTATTTTTCTTTTGCTACAGTGACGAAAAGAGAACATAAGGATAATTGCAACCTACCATAGGGATCAACACAGTTTACTAGGCTAGTGTCCTATCGCTATCATCAGACCATTGTACATTAGGCTCTTCATTAGTTCGATGTAGTTCCAAAAGTCGCTTAACTTTTCAATGGACTGCTATTCTCTTGTTGTCCACGATGTATCCAATGCAATGCCTCCTTCAATTAAACCGGGGCGAAGTTAAAAAATATTTTAGTAGGTGAAATTAAATTGTAATTTTTAATATTTTATATTTTTATAATTTTTATAATTTTAAATTAATTTTTGTTATTTTAAAGAAATTAAAATATAACTTTAATTTTATTAAATTAAAATTTTAAATTTTTAAAAGATTTAAATAAGTAATTTTCCATTTTAAGAGCCCTACTTCTGCAGCCACATAGCTATGCTACTGAATCAAACTATCCACTATCCTTCTTATCTCTCAAATGAAAAGAATGAACCAAAAAGTAGATCAAGGAAAATAAATTAAAGGAAAATTCACTATTGAGTCCCATTAGAATTTTAGCTGATGAGATGAGAAATCAGTGAAACTACTATATATATATATAAAGAGTTTTAATATATTATTATTTATATTATATAATATAGGGTAAATTGTCTAGATCGTCATTCTAAAATTACCATATTTTTATTTTCATCACTTAAAATTCTTTTATTATCAATTTTAACACGGTCATTAAAAACTATTGTTGTTTTAATCACACCTCCATTAAAAATCAAATGGAATATTGACCATGCTGCCATGTGTATATATTTTTACACATATATAATTAAATTCCAAAAAAGAAATTAAACCATTTAGCATGAAACGACATCGTTTCAACACCCGACTTCAAATGATTTAGGGCTTGTTTAGTAGTGCTTAAAAAAAGTACTTTTGGAAAAAAAAACAGTGCTAAATAAGTTACATTTGGCTGAAAATTTTGGTTTTTCAAAAGCACTTCTAACTTTTGAAAAGAAGAAGCTAAAATTTTTAGCTTTTTTATTTTTATTTATGAAGAGTTGGTCTGCCCTTTGGCACGTTTTCTCTGTCTGCCCTTTGGCACGCTAATCTATTATTTCTTCTTCTTTCTTTTACTTCTGACGATCCTGGATACTTTGTTATCCTTTTCTTTTGGTGTTGTGCGGATCTTTAGACTTTTTAATGGAAGAAAAGTTGGCAAATCTGAGTCTATTAGATGATGAGGAGGAAGCTTTTCATGAGGAAGAAGCAGTAGTGGAATGGTCCTATCAATACTGTCTGGTAGGGCGATGTTTAACGGATAGTGTTGTCCATTTTCCATCACTTCGAAACACCATGGCAGATTTATGGCATCCTATTGGAGGCATCAGTATTACGGACCTAGGGGAGAAGCGGTAACTTTTTCAATTTTTTCATGATGTCGATTTACAAAGGGTTCTCGCTGGTACACCATGGTTTTTCAATAACCATCTGCTCATTGTTCAACGAATTTCTAATGGAGAAAACCCATTAACAATGCCGTTAAATTTTACCGAGTTTTGGGTACAAATCCATGAATTACCTCCTGGTTTGATGACTATTATGATGGCCAAGCAATTTGGGAATTTTGTGGTAAATTTCTTGAATATGATACTTCAACTCTTTCTTCGGGTTTTAAACAGTTTATGCGCATTCGTATATGTTTAGATATATCTGCCCCTTTGAAGCGAAAAAAAAAAGATTCAGATTGGAAATTCGATGACTGTCTATGCTCATTTTAAATACAAAAAACTTAGCTTGTTTTGCTTTATATGCGAAAGATTGGGTCATGGAGAGAGTTTCTGCCTTTATCGGTTAAGAATTGAGCCTTCCAAAATAGTTTTCGGTTGGGATCTATCTCTGCGAGCGGAGCCTCGACGGAGGCGCACGGAGGTGAGCAGGTGGTTGCGGGAAGCGGACGACACACAGTTTACTGAAAGAAATTTGGAAAGAATCAATTTTAGCAATTCATTAAAGGAGGGCAAAGATTCTATGCGATATATGGAAGGTAATCTGGGTAATTTGTTTGAGAATCCCAATTTTGTTCCCTTAGGAATTAATAGACAGATTTTCCTTAATAGGCAATTTCAGGGGAGTAATTGGAGTAAAATGAATTTGACTAAAGATCTACAAATATAAGAGAACGTTTAGACCGAGGAGTTGCTACGCTTAATTGGATAGAACTTTTCTCAAATCATCAGGTTGAACATTTAAGCCATTCTTTTTCTGATCACTTTCCGGTCCTTCTTGATACTATAGGAGGGGAACAGAATGTTCCAGGGCATAAAGCACAGAGTTTTCGGTTTGAGGCTAAATGGTGTCATGAAAGTAAATTTGAGAAATTAATTAAACAATGGTGGGCAGAATCTGATGGTAATTTACCAAGCAGGCTAGAGTTTATGGGGCACAAAATGAAGAAGTGGAGTAAAAACAGAAGCAGAGAAGAGAAGAAAAATCGGGTTTGCTTAGAGGACAGATTGAATTGCCTCTATAATGAAGATATCTCAGACGATAATTTAGCTGAAATTGTAGAAATCCAATTGGGGCTCAATTTAGAGGCTGATAAAGAAGAATTATTCTGGGAGCAACGGCTCGTGTTAATTGGCTTAATAATGGAGACCGAAACACTAGTTTTTTTTTCCATAAGATGGCAGGACAATGCCAATTTCGAGGTAAGATTTCTGAATTGGAGGATGAGATTGGCACATGGATTACAGAGGAGGAAGAGATGGTCAAAATTGCCTCGGGTTATTTTGAAAAACTTTTTTCAGCATCCGAAGTAAGGTTGGATGAGCACCTTTTTGGACTTGTGAAAAGAAGAATCACTGCAAGTATGAATGAGTCCTTGCTCAAGCAGTTTACGGAAGAGGAGATTTGTCAAGCAGTAAAGGCAATGCCACCCTTGAAAGCTCTTGGGGTTGACGGTTTTGTTGCTATTTTCTTCTAAAGATACTGGCACATTGTTGGAGCAGATATTTCTAATTATTGTCTAGCTATCCTGAATGGACAGATAAAAATTAGGGATATTAATAGGACACACATTGTGTTAATCCCTAAGGTTGATAAGCCGAAAAGTATGTCGCAGTTCAGACCCATAAGTCTTTGCAATATTTTATATACGAATATTGCAAAGGTCTTGGTCAATCGTATAAGTGATATATTAGGTGACTGTATTAATGAATCCTAAGGTGCATTTATTCCAGGAAGACTTATTTCCGATAATGTGTTGATTGCTTATGAGATTATTCATTCTCTTAAAATGAAAAAGCGCAGTAAGAAAGGGTCATTTGCACTAAAGCTAGACATGAGTAAGGCATATGACCGTGTGGAATGGGACTTCCTAACAGGGATGATGAACTCATTGGGGTTTCATAATGAATGGATTGTGCTTGTTATGAGATGTATGTGTTCAGTATCCTATTCAATTTATCTTAACGGTAGGAGTAGTAATTGGTTTTCACCATCACGTGGGTTGAGACAAGGTGATCTGCTTAGTTCTTATTTATTTTGATTTGTGCGGAGGGCTTCTCTACTCTTTTGTAAGATGCTAAACAAAGAGGTTGTATGGGGGCGCACCTATTGGTAGGGGAAGGCTTTCTATTAACCATTTGTTTTTTGCAGATGACTGCATTCTTTTTGGAGACGCTACACTGGAAGGGGCTAGAACGGTCAATGAAGTCATTAAAGAGTATGAACGGAATGTAGGGCAGAGGGTGAACTATGACAAGTCTTTAATCTATTTGGGTGCTAATGTGAGCCACAAGGTCAAGGGAAAATTACAAGTCTTTTGGGGGTTCGGGTGGCATCAAGTCCAGAAAAGTACCTTGGTTTACCGATGATGGTGGGCAGAAGTAAAATATGGGTTTTTAATACTTTCATTGATAGATTCAGGAAAAGAGTTGAAGGATGGAGTCTACGCTATCTATCAATGGGTGGAAAAGAGGTTTTTATTAAATATGTGTTACAGGCCACGTCTATCTGCAATGCAATGCTTCCTCTTTCCGAAAAAATTATGTGGTAAGCTTGAAAACATTATGAATAGGTTTTAGTGGGCTAATAATAAAACTTTGAGGGGTATACACTGGAGTTGTTGGGATATGCTTTGCTTACCGAAGTATGATGGTGGTATTGGCTTTAAAATTTTATTTTTTTTAATAAGGCGCTATTAGCTAAACAAGTGTGGCGCATTCTGGCCCAACCTCAGTGTCTATTAGCTAGAGTTTTAAAAGCCCAGTATTATCCATTTACTGATGTTTTAGCAGCTAAAATTGGCTCTTACCCATCATTTACCTAGCGCAGCATTTGCAATGTTAGAGAATTAATTGATGAAGGGATGCTGTGGCGAGTTGGTACAGGAGAACATGTGAACATCTGGAATGATCTTTGGCTTCTTAGAAGAGAACATAACAGAATATCAAGTCATGAAATAAGCACAAGGTGGACAACAATCAACCAACTCATGGAGGCTGATAATTATACCAGAATAGGGAGCTGATTGGTAGGCTTGTCGATGAGAATACTGCTTCCAGAATCCTTGCTATCCCGATTTCTAGAGGTAAAACGGAGGATACTCTAGTGTGGAAATATGAGGAATCTGGGGAGTATAAAGTTAAAAGTGGGTATCGAGTTCTCGCTACTTTCCTAGGGCAGTCTAATAAGTACAGTCTAGAGGATGTTTACAAAGTTTTTACAAAGCTCTCGGTCGCTGAATATCCCTAGTAAAATAAAAATACATAATTGGTAGTTGTTTAATAACATGCACCCTCATTATAGTAACCTGTCCAGAAGAAAGCTATCAGTGGATTCTGTTTGTCCGCTGTGTAAGGAAGCTCTGGAAGACTCAAGCTATTTGCTGTAGAATTGTAGTATGTTGCAATGTGTGTGACGCACTTTCAGATTACTTTTCCTGTACTTGGTGACTTGCTGAGGCCTAAAATGAGGTTTGCTCGGACATTTTCTGGAGCTGATGAACATCAAAGAAGCATTATTGCTATTTCATCATGGAGTTTATGGCATCGAAGAAATAAATTAATCCATGAGGGGGTTAAGTTCTAGCTACAAGAGTTATTGGGTTTCATTAGGGGTTACGCAACAGAACTTGAGCTAACTCGTAAGAACCTACATACACATGTCAAACCTGTAATACCTTGGATTATGGCTTATGCATTATTTGCTTAATGAAATAGCATGCTTATGTGTGTTGTAGATGTGCATTATGAATTTTTGTGAACCTTAGTGTATAGTTAAATGCTTTAGAAATTATTAGATTTTAAATCTAAAAGAGGGAGCTAGACTGATAAGGCCTTAAAAGAAATAGTAGAGGAATTGTGACATGAAATTGGGCTTGGTAAAGTGGCTGCAAGGCGCCACTTAGGGCCTTTGTCAGTAACGCCACAAGCATGGGTGCAAGGCCTAGGTTCGAGCTGCAAGGGAAGCAAATAAAAGAGTTTTATTTTTGCTTTTGCATCAAGATAGAGATGGGGGTGTTGGACGGCATTGGGACTTCAAAGTGATGAGGATGAGGCTTGTTTTCTTTTTAAATTTCGGCTAGAGGAGTAGGATAAAGGTTGGACTCATTCAAACTTTTTGAATGAGTGTTAAAGAGAAAAATAGGAGTAGAAAAGGGATAGGATTTGAAAAGATGTAGTGGCGAATATGGGGCTCTTGGTGGTGATTAATTTCGGTCATGTAGAGGGTTAAGTGCGAATTTTAGTTGAGAGAGTGTTCATCTTTTGCGAAATTGGGAGTGAAGAGAATTCTTTCTTTTCCTCTCATTTTCTCATTAATTTTGCTAAGGTCAAACTCTTTCACCTCTCCATTGTCAAATTCTTCCCTTCCTCTTCTTATTCTTTTCTTTATTTTTTCAACCCCATAACTGTTCTTTTGATAGCGAATATATCACCTTCCTTTCTTTTATTTAAAACCTTAAAGAAACACCAAAGCCAAAACCTCTCTTTCATTTTCCCTATTGTCAAACTACTTCAAACCCCAACTCTTCTTTGCCTTTCTTTTCATGACTCTCAAGAGGTCAATCTTCTAGTGTGGTGCCGTTGACTACTTTCTTGTAGTCTTTTCAAGCAGCGTTGATGGTAAGTACCCTTTGTAGCAATCGGCTTTGGGTTCTTTCCTTTTAGTGTCTTCAAATCAGAGTTGGCTTTAATTTCTATGGGTGGCTGAATATTCTTTAAGCCATAATCTTATGTTTTACTTGTAGCTAGCGTAAAGGAGGTCTTTCGGGATTGAAGTGATCAAGGTAAGCAAGCATAGTTTCGGCCAAGGGCCATTTTTCCTAGATTTATGTATGGAAACTGATTCTAACAATGGTTAGTAGGGATTTCGACAACTTCAAAGCAAGTAACCACTTTCGGGATTTAAAATCGTAAGGTAAGTACCCATGATATTCGGCCAAGGCTTATTGAGTGATTTAAGATCTATTTCATATTTATTCAAAAATCGAAACTAACCAAGTCTAGTGAACTAGTGTTGGCCGATTGCAAGAAAGAAGTATCACAAAGTTTTCGGGATTTGAGAAGTACTCAAATCGGCAAGCAAGGTAAGATTTCGATTACATTTCCTTTGGGATTTGGTTATATGGCCGAATAAGTTTTGCTAATATGTCTAACAATGGCCAAATTTAGGAACTAAGATCTAAAGCATTAGATCGGGATTTTCAGGATTTCAATTAAGCGCTAAGTAAATTAGGTGTGTACCCCACACTAAGCTTTAATTAATTTACAGTTATGTTTTAATTAATATACAAGAATATGTTATGATGTGACTAAGAGTACCATGCAATGGTACAAAGTACTCAGGTACGTTTACCCACTCCTACTATGAGTATGATAAGATTCGTTATGGCACATATGTCAATAGTGATAAGAATGTGAAATAAAACATGATATTGCATGATATGTTTGACACGGGCATATGGGTGATATGTAAAGGGAAGTGAATTGGTGGTTTTATACCCCAATATTCGAATGTGGTGACTTATGTCACAATATCCGAATGTGGTGACTTATGTCACAATATTCGAATATGGTGACTTATGTCACGAATATTTATCCTGTGGCTATGCCATGAATTTTATAAGGGCGATGAGCACGCCGATTGCAATGATGCCTTCAATGGTGTGTAATGGATGGAGGGTTGACTTAGTAATCCCCACGGTGTGATGGTTGGTACGGGTGATGCGTAGCGGATGGTTATCTAGGTTTGGGTTCGGGTTTGCATCATTAATTATATATATTATTATGTATGATTTGACATGCTTGAATTTAATTGAGACTTAGTCTCGGTTGTACACATTGAGATTGTTTGACTCACCCCGTTGTGGGAATATTTTTCAAGTGACGCTCAGTAATGGACCGGGTCGGCAGGAGCTTAGTGGTGACCATGCTCAGCACGAATTTTATTAGTTGGACATTTTATTTTATTTAAGTACTTTAAATTTTATGTTGGGTTTATTTTTGATGTAATAAGGCTATAGTATGAACTGCTTATGCATGCACTTAAATTATGTTATTATGGCACGATACTTATCAAATTAAAGTAAGCAAATTTTCTTAATGAAAATGTTTTGACATCTAAAATACAAATGATTTTCAATTTAATTAACAAACTTTAAAGACTCGACTTTTTACCCAGTAACTCATGGTTTTGAAATATAACCACGAACTTTTCTTAAACGAAATCTTTGAAAAGTTTCTATGTTTTCAACTTGAACCCAAATCAACTATTTTCAAAAACACGGAAAATTTTAGCAAAGTTCAAATAAGATTCAATGGTTTTCCTAGAAGTATGCGGATCCCATCGGGGCTTGTGGGCGGGTTTGGGGTGTTTTAGCTTGGTATCGAGCCAGCTTTTAAACTCTCTACCTTGGGTTTAAAGCCCACAATGTTTTTAAATAGAGCCAGATAAAGTTTTGTGAAAAGTTTTAGAAAATAAGCGGTTTTCGTGCATGGCACCTTTGAGTCTCCTACCAAGTCCACCAAGTAAGTACTCCTAACTTCTCCGTGATTTGTATGTGGAATATATAGGGACGTAGATTAGTGGACTAGGAATTAAACCCTAGGATTAGTTTACTCCAACACAAAGATACATAAGACTTAAAGTCAACCAAACAAACACGTGTCTAAGTCATTTGAGTTAGGGTGTGGCAAACTGTGCGCATGTGTCCGAGATTGGTTTCAGTGGGAGCTTGGTATTTAAGCAGTCCTAGTGACTCACCTCCTACCCACTCGAATCCTACCTAGTGCGTAGTGATGGTTCACCCTAACCAAGAGGACTCAAACACAGGCTAAACCCAATAACTAAAACCCGAAAGGGATAGCCATATTTTTATAAAAACCCTGGTTTTAAAATCACCAAATTACCCCTTTGACGTATAGGAAAACTATTTTGAAAAAAATTTCCAAAATATTCTCGATTTACTAAAATGACCTAAATACCCCTGGTTGGAAAAAAAATACTAAAATGCCCTTGGATCATAAAATTTCCAAACTACCCACAGTTTTTATCAAGATTCTCTTACCTTACAAATATCCAAAAACCCTACTTTTACAAAATATTAAGATACTCTGATTTGGAAAATTTACGAAATTACCCCTAATTTGCAAAATGACCAAATTACCCCTAACCTGTACAAATGACCAAAATACCCTCAGGGAGGAAAATTACCGAAGTACCTCAAATTAGAAACCTTTAAAAATACCCTTGTCTTGAAAAGTCACCAAGAACCATATTTCGTGAAAAAAATTACCGAAATGACCCTGGCGTGTAAAGTTACAAAAATACCCCTAGTGTATAAAATTACCATTTCACCCTTGAAATTTTCCCAGCAAGTATTTTAATTTTGTAAAAATGTCAACAATCTCTATCTTGCAACATTTTCAAATACCTTAATTTGGAAAATTACCAAAATACCCCTATAGGATAAAATTACGAAAATACCCTGGGTAATGGAAAATAACAAACAATGACAACTACAACATTTTTTCTGTAATAAACGTAAGTTCATGTATGTGATTGAATGAATGATTTGAGACTGTATGTGAATGAATTCGAAAGAACTACCCCTTAAAAACTATTGAACATAAGACTGTACGTGATAAATCAGTGGAACAAAACTAATCTATAAAATTCTTTAATCAGATAAACGCAAATTGGAAGTATGAATTCAAGGGGACGTGGTCGTAACGTGCGTGGCCATGAAAGAGGCCAAATGACCGTGTCGGAACCCGTTAGATCGGGTCAAGGATCTGAAAATAAAATGCCACCACCACCAGCCGCTGATATGAAATATCAGGATCAAACGGGGGATGACGCAGTGTCGCAGGCGATGCTGTGGGTCTTGGAAAGGGTGGCTGGAGTAGGTGGAAGCATGGGAGCTTGGAAGTCGGTACCTGAGCGACTCCGAGCCAACAGAGCTGAGGTGTTCCGTGGTGTATCTAGAGTGGCACCCAGTATCGCTGAGTATTGGTTGGAGGCGACTGAGCGGATTATGGATGAGCTCGATTTAACTGTCGAGAAAAAACTGAAAGGAATGGTGTCGCTTCTCCGCGATGAGTCATATCAATGGTGGCTCACGGTTCGGGATGGTGCTACAACCGAACTCACTTGAGATTATGCTAAGGCGGCATACCGTAAGAAGTATGTTGGTACTCATTACATCGATGCACGAGGAAGGCATTTTGGGGCTAGTTTAAGGAACAAGTCCGTATGGCGTAATCTGGTCAATTCCTAAATTTGGCCGTTATGCTCGAGCATAGTGTCAATCGAGCATGAGCGGTGTGTCCAATTTGAGGACGGGCCGAGGATGATTTGAGATCGTTGATGACTCCACAAGAAGAGGGGAGTTTTGTGTTGGTGGAGAAAGCTAAGGTAGCGAGGGTATCAAGGATTCTATAAGGCGTGACACCGATCGGAATAGGCAGAAGAGAGGCTTTGGATCTTTAAGATCTTCTAGGAATGAGTAAAAGAGGCCTAGAGTTGATGGGCCGCGAGGTCAACAAGTTTCTTCTTGGAGGCGATGTCGTACTTGTGATCAGTGTGGAAAGAAGCATTTAGGAGAGTGTTAGAAGAAGACGGGAGGATGCTTCAAGTGTGGGTCCAAGGACCACATGATTAAGGATTATCCTATGAGAATCGAAGGGGGGCGACCAGTAAGTTAAGGTTCTAATCAGCCAAGAGGAGGACGAGCCTCGGGGGTAGTGGTCCGAATGGTAGAGGTAGCGGTCTTTGGTAGAGGACGGGAACACCGGTCGAGGTGTTGGTAACACGGAGGCTAGGCAACCGTCCGTTTATGCGGTTCGTCGGAGGAGGATGGAGACGCCACGGATGTCATAACCGACACGTTTTTATATCGGGCAAACCTTATGTTGCTTTGATTGATGTGGGCTCGACCCATTCTTATGTTGCATGTAGAGTAGTTGAAACTCTAGGAATAGTCTCTGAACTTTCTAATAGGGAGATGACTGTAGTAAGCCCATTAGGCCAAAGTGTAGTAGTGAACAAGATATTTTAGAGTGTGCCCTTGGAGCTTCAGGGAGCGGCATTTCATGCCGACTTAATGAAATTACCCTTCGGGGAATTTGATCTTATACTTGGCATGGACTGGCTAGTGGAGCATCGGGCTGTGTTGGATTGTGCAGCTAAACGAATGGAGTTAAAGACCCCAGAGAGAGAGGTGATAATTATGATAGGAGAAAGAAGGAACTACTTATCTAACGTAGTTTCTGCTTTGAAGGCTGATAGGATGGTACGGAAAGGGTGTAAGGTATTTTTGGCTTTTGTTAGTGCTTTGGATGTGAAAGAAGGAGGAGTTAGTGGAGTTAGAACCGTAAGGGAGTATATGGATGTCTTTTCGGAAGAATTACTCGGATACTCCTGCATGGGGAGGTGGAGTTTGAAATTGAGTTCTTTGCAAGATGCATGACTTTTGTGTCAATTGCCCTGCATGTAATGGCACCAAAGGAGTTGGTTGAGCTCAAGGCTCAAATCCAAGAATTGCTAGACCGTGGATTTATTCGACCCAGTGTGTCTCCATGGGGAGCACCGGTCTTGTTTGTAAAGAAGAAGGACGGAACTATGCGCATGTGCATAGATTATCGTCAGTTGAATAAGCTGACCATCAAGAACAAGTATTCATTGCCAAGAATAGATGACTTGTTCGATCAACTTAAGGGGGCCGCAGTATTCTCAAAGATAGATCTAAGGTCTGAATATCATCAGCTTAAGGTGAAGGAGGCTGATATTCATGAGACGGCTTTTCAAACAAGGTATGGGTATTATGAGTTCTTGGTAATGCCGTTCGGGTTGATAAATGCCCCAGCCGCGTTTATGGACATGATGAACCGGGTTTTTCAACCCTATCTGGACCTGTTTGTTGTGTGTTCATAGATGATATCTTGGTGTATTCGAAGTCTGAGGAAGAACACGATGAGCACCTTCGAGTTGTGTTGCAAGTGTTGAGGGAGGAGAAGCTCCACGCCAAATTCAGCAAGTATGAATTTTGGCTTAGGGAGGTTACGCTTCTAGGACATGTGGTATCTCGCCAAGGATAAGAGGATCCTCGGAAGATTGAGGCGATCTTGGATTGGAAACCCCATAAGTCCGTGGCGAAAGTTCGTAGTTTTTAAGACTAGCGAAGCTATTAGAAGGTTTGTAGAAGGGTTCTCATCGATAGCCGCACTTCGACAAAGTTATTGAGAAAGGAAGTGCCTTTCAGATGGACCGATAAGCAACAAGAGAGCTTTGAGAAGCTTAAGAGGGTCTTGACCAAGCTCCGATTTGATTCACTGAGGCGTAGAAGGATTTTGTGGTGTCTTGTGATGCTTCCCATACGTGGTTGGGAGGTGTCCTTATGCAAAACGGAAGGTGGTTGCTTATGCGTCTCGACAACTAAGGCCACACGAGGTTAACTACCCGACGATGATTTGAAGTTGGCGGCGTGGTCTTTGCTCTTAAGGTATGGAGGCATTATCTTTATGGAGAGAAGTTAGTGATTTACATGCACCACAAGAGCTCGAAGTATCTCACGACTCGGAAAGAGCTAACCGAGACAATGAAGGTGGGTGGAGTTATTGAAGGATTATGATTGCTCCATAGAGTACCACCGGCAAGGCGAATGTGGTGGCGGTGCCCTAAGTCGGAAGGTAGTGTCGGATCCGAGGCCATGTTCGCACATTTGAGCCTTTATGATGATAAAGTCATTAGCGAGTTGCAAGTTGCTCGACATGGTGAATGAGGTGAAAGAAAGTCAGTTAATGGATGAGGATCTAAGGGTTAAGTTACGGCAAGTACAGAATGGAGAGTTGGAAGATTATGGCATTAATGATGAGGGAGTATTGTGCTTCAAGGGTAAGGTCTGTATGCCGAAGAATGAAGAACTTAGGCAGAGAATTCTTCGGGAATCACATAGTAGCCCTTATGCTATGCATCCTGGAGGTAGTAAGTTGTACAGAGACCTAAGGGAACAGTTTTGGTGGCCTGGTCTTAAGCGAGAAGTGATCGAATTTGTTGGCAAGTGCTTAACGTGTCAGCAAGTTAAGGCTGAACACCAAGTTCCGTCAGGGTTGCTTCAGCCGATTAAGATTCCGCAGTGGAAGTGAGAGAATTACCATGGACTTCGTTAGTGGGTTTCCCTTCGCCTACTAAGAAGGACTCGGTATGGGTGATAGTGGATCACCGACGAAGTCTCGCACATTTTATTCCAAAGACGGGTTCACTATTCTCTACAAAAGCTAGCAAGATTGTATGTAGCGGGGATTGTAAGGTTGCACGGCATCACCGTGTCGATTATCTCGGATAGGGATCCAAGGTTTACGCCTCGATTTTGGAAAGCTCTACATCGCTTTAGGCACCAAATTGGATTTCAAAGACTTTTCACCCACAAATCGTGACGGCGATCTGAAAGAGTAATACAAGTGTTGGAGGATATCTTTGAGGGTCGTGTGATAGACTTGAGAGGAAGTTGGGAAGAGTATTTGCCTTTAGCGGAGGTTGCATTACAAGCAGCCTATCAAGCCGACGATTCGGATGGCACCATATGAAGCATTGTATGGACGGAAGTGTCGCACTCCTACGTGTTGGATGTAATTAGGGAACGTCGAGTTTTGGGTCCAGAGATAGTGGCAGAGTCTGAAGAAAAGGTTGAGGTAATCCGGGCACGGTTGAAGGAGGCATCTGACAGGAAAAAGTCATATGCAGATCTCAAACGGAAAGAGATCGAATTTGCTGTGGGAGATCAAGTGTTTCTCAAAGTTTCGCCTTAGAAGAAGGTGATGAGATTTGGTCACAAAGGGAAGCTAAGTCCAAGGTTTATAGGACCTTATCGAGTATTGAAGCGAGTTGGACCAGTGGCATACCAGTTAGAGTTGCATTCGAAATTGAAGCAGATGCACGACGTATTCCATGTTTCCATGCTACGTCGTTATCGATCGGATCCATCTCATGTGGTACCGGTTGAAGAGGTGGATTTAAGGCCAGACTTGTCCTACGAGGAGGAGCCGATTCAGATATTAGAGCGAGATGTAAAAGTGTTGCGGAGGAAATCAGTTCCTCTAGTCAAGGTATTATGACCAAATCATGGATCGGAAAAAGCTTCGTGGGAGCCGGAAGAGGCGATGCGACAGCAATACCCTCACCTATTTTTGCCAAGTAATTTCGAGGACGAAATTATTTTAAGGGGGTAGAACTGTAATACCCTGGATTATGGCTTATGCATTATTTCCTTAATGAAATAGCATGCTTATGTGTGTTGTGGATGTGCATTATGAATTTTTGTGAACCTTAGTGTATAGTTAAATGCTTTAGAAATTATTAGATTTTAAATCTAAAAGAGGGAGCTAGACTGATAAGGCCTTAAAAGAAATAGTAGAGGAATTGTGACATGAAATTGGGCTTGCTAAAGTGGCTGCAAGGCGCCACTTAGGGCCTTTGTAAGTAATGCCACAAGCATGGGTACAAGGCCTAGGTTTGAGCTGCAAGGGAAGCAAATAAAGGAGTTTTATTTTTTGCTTTTGCGTCAAGATAGAGAGGGGGAGTGTTGGATGGCATTGGGACTTCAAATTGATGAGGATGAGGCTTGTTTTCTTTTTAAATTTTGGCTAGAGGAGTAGGATAAAGGTTGGACTCATTCAAACTTTTTGAATGAGTGTTGAAGAGAGAAAATAAGAGTAGAAAAAGGGATAGGATTTGAGAAGATGTAGTGACCGAATGTGGGGCTCTTGGTGGTGATTAATTTCGGTCATGTAGAGGGGTTTAGTGCCAAATTTTAGTTGAGAGAGTGTTCATCGTTTGCCGAAATTGGGAGTGAAGAGAATTCTTTCTTTTTCCTCTCCTTTTCTCATTAATTTTGCTAAGGTCGAAACTCCTTCACCCTCTCCATTGCCGAAATTCTTCCCCTTTCCTCTTCTTATTCTTTTTCTTTCTTTCTTTCAACCCTATAACTGTTGTTTTGGTAGCCGAATATATCACCTTCCTTTCTTTTATTTAAAACCTTAAAGAAACACCAAAACTGAAACCTCTCTTTCATTTTCCCCTATTGCCGAAACTACTTCAAACCCCAACTCTTCTTTGCCTTTCTTTTTATGACTTTCAAGAGGCCGAATCTTTTAGTGTGGTGCCGTTGACTACTTTCTTGTAGTCTTCTCAAGCAAGCGTTGATGGTAAGTACCCTTTGTAGCAATCGATTTTGGGTTTTTTCCTTTTAGTGTGCCGAAATCAGGAGTTGGCTTTAATTTCTATGGGTGGCCGAATATTCTTTAAGCCATAATCTCGTGTTTTACTTGTAGCTAGCGTAAAGGAGGTCTTTCGGGATTGAAGTGATCAAGGTAAGCAAGCATAGTTTTGGCCAAGGGCCATTTTTCCTAGATTTATGTATAGAAACCGATTCTAACAATGGTTAGTAGGGATTTTGACAACTTCAAAGCAAGTAACCACTTTCGAGATTTAAAATCGCAAGGTAAGTACCTATGATATTCGACCAAGGCTTATTGAGTTATTTAAGATCTATTTCATATTTATTCAAAAACCGAAACTAACCAAGTCTAGTGAACTAGTGTTGGCCGATTGCAAGAAAGAAGTATCACAAAGTTTTCGGGATTTGAGAAGTACTCAAATCGGCAAGCAAGGTAAGATTTCGATTACGTTTCCTTCGGGATTTGGTTATATGGCCGAATAAGTTTTGCTAATATGTCTAACAATGGCCGAATTTAGGAACCAAGATCTAAAGCGTTAGATCGATTTTCGGATTTCAATTAAGCGCTAAATAAATCAAAAATGTACCCACTAAGTTTTAATTAATTGACGATTATGTTTTAATTAATATACAAGAATATGTTATGATGTGGCTAAGAGTACCATGCAATGGTACAAAGTACTCAGTACGCTTACCCACTCCTACTATGAGTATGATAAGATTCGTTATGGCACATATGTCAATAGTGATAAGAATGTGAAATAAAGCATGATATTGCATGATATGTTTGACATGGGGCATATGGGTGATATGTAAAGGGAAGTGAATTGGTGGTTTTATACCCCAATATTCGAATGTGGTGACTTATGTCACAATATCCGAATGTGGTGACTTATGTCACAATATTCAATATGGTGACTTATGTCACGAATATTTATCTGGTGGCTATGCCACGAATTTTATAAGGGCGATGAGCACGCCGATTGCAATGATCGCCTTCGATGGTGTGTAATGGATGGAGGGTTGACTTAGTAGTCCCCACGGTGTGATGGTTGGTACGGGTGATGCGTAGCGGATGGTTATCTAGGTTTGGGTTCGGGTTTGCATTATTAATTATATATGTTATTATGTATGATTTGACATGCTTGAATTTAATTGAGACTTAGTGTCGGTTGTACACATTGAGTCTGTTTGACTCATCCCGTTGTGGGAATATTTTTCAGGTGACGCTCAGTAATGGACCGGGTCGGTAGGATCTTAGTGGTGACCATGCACAGCACGAATTTTATTAGTTGGACATTTTATTTTATTTAAGTACTTTAAATTTTATGTTGGGTTTATTTTTGATGTAATAAGGCTATAGTATGAACTGTTCATGCATGCACTTAAATTATGTTATTATGCCACGATACTTATCAAATTAAAGTAAGCAAATTTTCTTAATGAAAAATGTTTTGACATCTAAAATACAAATGATTTTCAATTTAATTAACAAACTTTAAAGACTCGACTTTTACCGGTAACTCATGGTTTTGAAATATAACCACGAACTTTTCTTAAACGAAATCTTTGAAAAGTTTCTATGTTTTCAACTTGAACCCAAGTCAACTGTTTTCAAAAACACGAAAAATTTTAGCAAAGTTCAAATAAGATTCGAATGGTTTTTCCTAGAAGCATGCCAGATCCGGTCAGGGCTTGTGGGCCGGGTTTGGGGTGTTTCAAAACCTCTATCGAAAGAATTATAGAGGCCTCCGGATGAATGTTTTATTAAGGTTAATTTTGATGTGTCATTTCAAGGAGAGGAGAGATTAGCTACAACAGCAGTTATAGCCAGAGATGCTATAGGAGTTATTATAGGGGCAAAGACTTATCTGATAGAGGATATTGCGAATCCGTTTGTGGCAGAAGCAAGGGTGTGCAAAAGGGCTTTGCTTTGTGCGAAAGCCATGGGTTATAGACGACTGGTTGTGGAAGGCGATGCTCTGTCCGTCATCAAATGCATAAAGAGGATGAATAATGATAAATCGATACTCAGACCGATTACCCAGCATATCAATCAATTGGGCTTGAGCTTTGAGGAGATTTCTTACCTCTTTGTGCCGCGCTCTGCCAATGGAGTGGCCCATACGCTGGCGCTAGAGGGGCGAAGAAACAGGTTCTCTGGGTGTTGGGGAGATGGAATTCTAGATTCGGTGACGATGCTCGCGTTGAAGGAAATATTGGAGTGGAATCTGGGTAATTAAGGGGTTTTTTGACCTGCTTTGTTCTAGGAAAAGGTTCGTTGAATCTCCAAGCGCTAGTTCAGGCGTTGTGCAAAGCTGCTGTCCGACTCTTCACTTTTGGTTTCTTGATCTCTGATGAGAAGGACATTTTTTGGTTGATGGTTCGTCTTGCTGAAGATGAAGGGGTTTTGGCTCAAGTTTTCTGCTGATTTGTTTTTCCTAAGTTCATTTATTATGTTGTTGATGCCACTTTTACTTTCTGTTTTGTCTTTTCGGTAGCAGTATTCTTGTTGGACTTCTTTTATTTTTGATTGAGCCAGACCTATTAATAATATCAGCCCATTATTTCAAAAAAAAATTTAGCTTTTTTTAAAAAAATATTTTTGGTGCTTAATTACTTTTTCACCCTCTAATAATAAAGTATTTTCTTTTTTTCTTAGTGCTTAATTACAAATGTGTTAAAATCATTAATTAAAAATAAAAAATATTTTTAAAATAATACAAACGTGTTAATATCTAATTACAAATATTTAAAATATAATTTATATATTCTAATTAAATTTTATAAATAAATAATATTTATTGCTTAAAATATTTAAAATTTATATTTTATATATTAAAATATTAAGAATTTATAATAATTTTTTATATTGTTATTAAAATATAATAATATTAACTATTTTAAACATTATTTAAATGCATATTTGTTACTCAATAATAATATGTCTAAAATAAACATTTTATTTCTCAAAAAGTGTTTGACAGTAATGCTATACACAAATATTAGATGACTAAATTAGCCCTTAATTTAATTCTCCTACTTCACCTTCACAGCTTGGCCACCCAGTTTCTGCAATGGCCATCGGGATAATCATATGCACCATCAATGCCCTGGTTGTTACACTGCATTCTCATAATATCAAATGGGTTGAAATACATAACCCCAATGACCAAATCATCTCAGAAGTTAAAAGTTGGAATAAAGCAAACCCAAGAGGGATCTCGATGTTGGGTCGAAATAGATTGTAAGGGTAGAGATTGATCAAG
The DNA here is from genome assembly GCA_025506655.1 of Gossypium rotundifolium. Classification (NCBI taxonomy): domain Eukaryota; kingdom Viridiplantae; phylum Streptophyta; class Magnoliopsida; order Malvales; family Malvaceae; genus Gossypium; species Gossypium rotundifolium. The sequence continues at coordinate 152,146,044 of CP106728.1, forward strand.
AATGAGGAATTTGTTTGGTCCAAGAACTGCAGTAAGGGTAAGGTCTCTGGTGGGAAAGCGGTGGTGTTTGTGAAGAATAAAGAGAAAGTGGTGGAGATTGGGATTGTGTCAATACCTAATTTGATAAAGGTTCATAATTGTTGGCATCAAGAAAGGGGAAAAGTTCTTCTGTGTGGAGGAATAATCGATGAGGGTGGTTTTAGGGGGTAGAAATGAAAAACATGACGGTGAAGCTTGTGGAGAGCGAGGGAAAGGTTGTCAGAGGGAGAGGATTTTCTTGAATAAATTTTATGAATATTCTACCTTTCTAGCTTTTTATTTAGGCCATAATCTAACCTTGTTACAAGTTTGCAAACATCTAAGTCGGCTAATGCCAAGTGCTCCTACCTGATCTGATCTTATGGAAATGGAATAATTGATTTCACAAGTCAAAACTATGGTTCAAGATAAATTATAACTTACATTTACTTGGACCATTACTGATAACAACCCAAAACCCATCAAGAATGCCTTCTCAACAACAATTCTAGAAGCATAAAGAAGTTGACCTGGTATCTCAGAATGCCTTTGTTAAGCCTGACCAATCGTAAACCAGAAATTAAAATTAGGTCAGGCGGAGTGAAGGATGGAAAGGAGAAGGAAAGGAAAAAAAATAAAAGGAGGGGATTGAAACAATGTTGTTTCATAATTTAACATTTAACGAAATTTAATTTAAAAAATGTAAACGTGGTAGTACAGTCAGCATTCCGTTGGGTTTTTAGCGGAGAAGTGACCAAAATAGGAATAAATTTTAGAGTGGTTATATGGGTAGTTTACCCTACAATATATTACATAGATAAGTTTACATATATAACATATTACTATTATATTATTATGTGTACGGTTAGAAAAGGATTTTTTTTAAAAATTTGGATAATTTTTCGATTTGTGCGTGTCATCCTTGCCACAAAGCATTGAGCGGGAAAGTGCTTGTATGTTTGGCGTTGTCTTTCCAATGAATGGTCAGATGTTCTTGCTAGCGTTTATTGGTCTCTTAGGAATGGTCAGTTTGTGAACTTGTAGAATGATGTATGGGTTGTTGATGTTGGCCCTCTCAAGCTCTCTTATTTAGGTTCAGTTGTATTGGATAAATCGATTTAAGTTTGTGATATGGTGTAACACCTCTTCCCCGTCCCGATCGTCTAGTCCGAGCTACAATATGCCACATTCGTTGTCGAAGCAACTACTGTCAAATATACCATAAATAAATCATTTAAACATTAAAAAAAATGTCATAAGCACATTCTCATTATGATATGTAATTAAATCCGAACCTTAATCAAGCTTACGAAAGCTCTTTGGTTGACCCGAGCATGAAATAGGACCAAATTGTAAAGTTTTAAAATTTCAAGACCGATGTCATGACGTCACAAAACAGATTTTCATGTTACAACATTAGACCACTCAACCTTTCAAAAACTAAGTTTGGTGCATAATTGCACAACTTACTTGCATAAAAACATGCTAAAATACATTCCAAATATTACATTTAACCATTTTCCAATCAACCAATCCAATATACCACAATTTGGCACCAAATCATATCAATTCAACTTATACAAATTCAACCTATTCAACCATACATTTAATTATTCAATTCATCATTTTACCATACCATTTCACATTCAAATTTATCATTCAAGTGTTATACTTATAGATTATCACATTACCAAAATATACACTTATATATATATGAACATCAGCCTTCCCAAAATCAAACATTATCAAGGTTCAAATCAAAGTTACCATTCTCAAGTTAACAAAAGTATAACACCTATATACATGCCACATAATCGGACTTTAGAACATTTGGATGACTACCAAATCAATGACAAGATAGTGTGGGTTCCTCGTTGATCCGCTAGACATGTTCCACAAGTCAACAATCTACAAGAAAAGGAAAAACAACGGGGTAAGCATTTTGAAACCCTCTACTATCAATAATTACTAGAATTTTTCACCAGATTTGAAATTCATACATTTTAGTTCCTATGTTAAAAAACTAACAATTAAACTTTACAAACTAATCCTTTTTCACTTCAAAGCTTAAAATATAACAATTTAGTAATAATTTGTGAAAAATATAACGTCGATAATGACAAATATATCGCAAAGAAAAGAGAAATAAAAATAAAGAACACATAGATTTTACGTGGAAACCCTTTCGAGAAAAAACCACGGCAGAGGAGAAAAAAATTCACTATGTCAAATTCGAATGATTACAAGAGGAATAGACTATGTCTATTTATAGGCTTGTAAAACCATATTCTAATAGGAGTGTAGTAAGATTGAAACACCTTATTCTAATCAATATCAAATAGATGGAGTTTAATAAGGTTTAAAAAACCTTATTCTAAAATAAAATAAAAGAAGTGTAGTTCTATAAGGATTTTTCTTTTCTTTTATTTTACCACTGTATTTTATTTAAATAAGGATTCAGATCACTTAATTCTAACAATCTGCACCTTGACACGAATTATCAATGAACAAGTTCTTCATCGCGAACTCTCAACGAACAAGTTCCCCATCTCTTCCATAAAACCCCTTAAGGGTTTAATTTCAACAATGAACACCAACCAAGTCTAAGCGATACTTAAACTTGGTTATAGGAAAGTGACTTAGTTATAATATCTACAAGATTTTCATGAGTACTAATTTTGCTCACAACAACATCACCACGAGTAATAATATCACGAACAAAATGATACCGAACATCAATGTGTTTTGTTTTCTCATGAAACATTTGATCTTTTGTAAGGAAGACTAGACTGATCGTCACAAAATATCGTGGCTTGATTTGAAGGTCTTCATTGAGTTCACTAAAGAGTCCCTTCAATCAAATAGCTTCTTTACAAGCCTCAATAATCGCCATGTACTCAACTTCAGTGGTAGACAAAGTGACTCTAGTTTGCAAAGTATCTTTCCAACTGATTGCACAACCTCCGATTGTAAAGACATAACCAGTGAGAGATCTTCTTCTATCAAGGTCTCCAATAAAATCAGCATCAACATACCCAATGATTCCATCTCTAGTTCTTCCAAACGTAAGCAAACATCGTAGTACTGTAAGTATCTTAAAATCCATCAACTACTTTCCAATGTTCTTTACCGGATTCGCCATGTATCCGCTAACCGACCGATCAGATATAATAAATCTGGATGTGAACAAACCATAGCATACATGAGAGATCCCACTACACTAGAGTATGGAACATGTGACACGCACTCAATCTCATCATCTAATTGTGGAGACAAAGCCGATGAAAGTCTGAAATGGGCTACTAAAAGAGTACTAAAAGCTTAGCACTCTGCATATTAAACCTACAAAGAACATTCTCAATGTACCCCTTTTGATTTAGGTACAATTTACTTACTTTCTATCTCTAAGAATCTCCATACCAAGTATCTTATTTGCTGGTCCAAATCTTTCATATCAAATTCTTCACTTAGTTGAGTTTTGACCTTTCTTATCTCTCATTTATCTTTTGCTGCTATCAACATGTCATCAACATAAAGAATTAGATACACAAAAGAACCGTCACTATTTTTCTTAAAGTAAACACAACTGTCAAAACTATTTCTTTTGAAATCATGAGAAGTCATAAGGAACCAAACCTCTTGTACCACTGTCTTGGTGACTGTTTCAAACCGTAAAGGGACTTTTTCAGTAACCAAACATAGTCCTCTTTTTCGAGATCAGAAACCCTCCGTTGTTGCATGTAAATATCTTCCTCAAGTTCTCCATGTAAAAATGCAGTTTTTACATCTAACTACTCAAGCTCCAAATCATGCATGGCTACAATACCAAGTAAAGTTCGAATCAAAGCACGCTTTACAATTGGGGAGAACACATCTGTGAAGTCCACTCTTGGAATTTGACTGTAACTCTTTGCAACAAGCTTTGCTTTATATCTGGATTCTTCAACTCCTAGAGTCCTTTTTTTCTTTTTAAACACCCATTTACAACAAACAACCTTTTTACCTTTAGAAAGTTTCACAAGATCCCATGTTCTGTTTTTGTGGAGTGATTCCATCTCCTATTTCATAGCAAACATCCACTTTTCTAAGTCTTCACAGCTAACTGCCTCAGAATAAATAGATGGCTCTTGGTTTGCATCTATATCTTCAGCCAGATCAGCCTTGACATATTTCTTTCGAGGCTTAATTTCTCTTCTAGTTCTGTTTTTAGCGATAGAGTATTATGATAAAGAAACAACTCTATTATCAATTTTTGTACTGGCTTGAAGAGTCGACTCTGTATTAATCTGATGCTCCACCTGCTTTTGTTTTTCTTTATTAAAAGAGTCTTTAAGAGATAAGTTAGGTAGCATAGCAGTTTCATCAAAAACAACATCTTTGCTAATCACAACTTTTCTATTTTCAAGACACCATAACTTATACCATTTTACATCAGTTTTATAACCAAGAAAAGCACAATTAATGGATCTCGATTCTAATTTTCCATTATCAACATGAGCATACGCAGGACACCCAAAGATCTTTAAATCAGAATAAGTAGCAGGATACCAGACCATACCTCTTGTGGAGTCTTTTTCTCAATGGAAACGGATGGAGATCGATTGATCAAAAGACATGTAGTAGAGGCTGCTTCTGCCCAAAATGACTTTGACTTTGGTAAGTTGACATTTGACAACATACATTGAACCTTCTACATGATCGTTATGTTCATTTGTTCTGCGATGCCGTTTTGCTGTGGAGTATGGCGAACTGTCAAGTGTCTCATGATCCCTTCTAACTTGCACAGTCTATTAAACTCATCAGAACAGAACTTTAAGCCATTTTCTGTGCGGAGGTATTTTATTTGTTTTTCCATCTGTTTATCAATCATAATTTTTCAAGACTTAAATGCAAAAAACACATCACTTTTCTACTTCAAGAAGAACGCCCAAACTTTTCTGGAAAAATCATCAGTAAAAGTTAGCATATAATTAGCTCCATCTCTCAAAAACACTCTAGATGACCCCCACAGATCAGAATGAATATACTCCAACGCTTCTTTGTGTTATGGATTCCTCTGATGAATCGAACTCTCTTTTGCTTCCCAAAAACACAGTGCTCAAAGAACTTCAGTTTGCAAATTCCTTGTCCATCAAGAAGTCCTCTTTTGCTCAATTCTGCCATGCCATTCTCACTCATATGCCCTAGGTGCATATGCTAAAGTTTAGCAATATCATTATCTGACAAGGAAGAGGAAGCTACAGCTGCATCACTAGTAACAATAGAACCCTGCAAAACATATAAGTTGGCAGTCTTTCTTTGCCCTTTCATCACAATAAGGGAACCTTTGAAAATCTTTAAAACCCCACTTTCAGCTGTGTATCTGTACCCTTTTGAATCAAGAGTACTTAACGAAATTAAATTTCTCTTCAATTTTGGAACATGTCATATGCCACTAAGTGTTCTAAAACTCCATCAAACATCTTAACTTTAATTGTTCCAACACATGTGATTTTACACGAAGCATTATTTCTCATCAAAACAACACATTCAGACACTGTTTCGTAAGTTGTAAACCAATCCCGATTAGGACTCATGTGGAAGGTGTAACCTGAATCAAGAGTCCACTTCTCGCTCACTTTAGAATTATTGACAGAAGCGACTAGAAGTTCACCATCACTGTAGTCTTCTACAATATCAGCTTCACCGAAATTTTCTGGTTGTTTTCTCTTTTGATTCACAGCCCCCTTTTAATCTTGTTCTGTAGCTTATAGCACTCAGATTTAATGTGCCCTTTCTTTTTGCAAAAGTTACAAGTTTTACCTCTATTTGAAGACTTCGATCTACCCTTAAATTTACCACGAGGATTCCGTTCCTATGTCCTTCCACGATCATCATCAGGATTCCAATAGTCTCTCACGAACAATGAGACTATTTTCCTGAGAGTCGGGTTTAACCATAATATGCTTCATCTTATCATACGAGGTTAAAAAATAATAAACCTCATCAACTATGAGAGACTCGCGGTTATATAAAATCGTGTCTCTAATGGTTGAATAAGACGATGGCAACGAATAAAGTAGAATCAACCCTAGATCTTCCTTATCATACTGAACCTCCATGGCCTCCAAGTTTGAGAGAATTTCTTTAAACACTGTTAAGTGTTCATGTACAGATGCACCTTCCTCCAACGATGAACATAAAGACGCTGCTTCATATACAACTTGCTTGTTAGAGTTTTCGACATACATATTTGTTCCAGCCTCTTTCATAATGCAGCGGCGGTCTTCTCTTTCATCACATCCTACAAAATTTCATTGGACAAATGCAGATGTAATTGTGTTAACGCTTTTCGATCCTTATGCTTCTTCTCTTCATCTGTTAATGTCGAATGCATCTTATCTATCCCTAGCAGGGCATCCTTTAGATCCATCTGCGCAAGAACTGCTTGCATCTTAATCTGCCACAATGCAAATCTGGTATTGTGATCTAACAGCAGGATTTCATACTTCAAAAATGCCATTCCATGATCGAGATGAACAACCCGAAAGCTCTAATACCAATTTGTGAAAAATATAACGTCGGTAATGACAAATATATCGCAAAGAAAAGAGAAATAAAAATAAAGAACACACAGATTTTACGTGAAAATTCTTTCGAGAAAAAACCACGGGCAGAGGAGAGGAAAATTTACTATGTCGAATTCGAATGATTACAAGAGGAATAGATTATGTCTATTTATAGGCTTATAAAACCATATTTTAATAGGAGTGTAGTAAGATTGAAACACCTTTTCTAATTAATATCAAATAGATGAAGTTTAATAAGGTTTAAAAATCTTATTCTAAAATAAAATAAAAGAAATATAGTTCTATATGGATTTTTCTTTTCTTTTATTTTACTACTGTATTTATTTATATAAGTATTCGGATTACTTAATTCTAATATAATTTCATTAAGAACTTATAAATAAAATTTTTAGAATTTTAACAATTTTGTAAATTAGTATATGAGTTAGCTAATTTAAGCTCCAATAACATCAAAAACATAAATATTAAAAAAATTAGCGGAATAACTTTAAGCTTCAACAATTGGTTTTCTAGGTTTTCTTTAATGGTTTCGGTTGAAGAATAAAAGATAAAAGATAACAATTAGTTTTCTATTATATCTTGATTATAAAATTAATTAATCTTAAATAATTAACTAAAGCTTAACTAACTTAATAAAAATTAACAAAGTTAGTGGATTGAAATCAACCTCCACCGCCATTTGGCACTTTAAAATTGGACCAATTCCTCAATTGGTCCTTTGGATATTTAAAAATTTATGGCGATATATTTTTACAATTTTTACTATTTAATCTTTATACCTTACTTAGCTATTAATTTGACAAAATTTAGGGACCAAACTTTAATATTCTAAATCCGCGTTTCTGTGTAACTACAACTAGGAAGTGGGATTGCGGTCGTTTCGCACCAGTGTTACCTTATCAGAATTTGTAGTTGATTGCGACTATCTTGCCTCCTGTAGAGGAAGCTGGAGAGAACAGGGTTGCTTGGCGCTGGTCCACTGCAGGTAAGTTTTCGACTGCGAGAACGTATGAATGGTCACGATAGTTGGATAGTTTAGGGAATGGGGTTGACTTGCGTTTGGTTTGGCGTTGCAATACTGCCCAATGGGTTTGGGTTTTCTTGTGGTTATTGTGGCATAATGGGGGTACTCACAAATGAAGTGCGAGTAAGATGGAGTATGGCCTCATCGGCTTACTTTGCTCTGTGCGGAAGTGCGGTGGAATTATGTAGTTCATGTAGTGCGAGACTGTCTTCTAGCGAGAGGGGTTTGATGTTCTATTCTTCCTTCTCACTTGCACAATTCCTTCTTTGCACACTTGTTTGGTTCATGGTTTTGTGGTAAATTGCAAAATGTGATTGTTGTTGCATTGCTTGATAGTGAGCTGGCGCCTATGGAAGAGCCGAAATGTGTTTGCTTTTACGGGTGTAAGTAACAGCAGCGCGGAGATAGTTTCGCCGAGTCTTGGGTGGGCGAGATGTTTACTGTAGGGGCGAAGCAGGGACCGGGCTATTAGTGGTGGTCTTAACGTCATTCAATGGTAGCCACCTATGGTTGGTTGGATCAAGGTAAATATGGACGACGCTTGGGCCAGCAGCTATCAGCGTTTGTCTGTTGGAGGAGTCTTGCGGGTCTCAGATGGGGGCTGGCAGCTGGGATTTGCGATGAACATAGGGGCTGTTCCATTTTTTCAATTAGAGGCAAGGGCCTTGTATGGGGCATTTTTTTATAACTAAATGAATTTATAGTTACTATTTAGTTAAAATTAAAAATTTAAAATTTAAAAATAATAAATAACTAACCTAAAATAATATAAATTAAATTTATAACTCACGCATAATATAATGATTTAATGGTGAAATCTAAAAGAGGGGAAAAATCTTACTTTACAAAAAACAAAGTTGGACTTAGAAAGTCTATTTTGTTCCATCCTTCAGGAAAATGAATGTATGCTACCACTATCAGGGTATCATTCATTCGGGGAAAAAATAGGTCTTTCTTTGACCACCACTGGACGACGTTCACGTATGGGCGCAGTTTTTGTTTGAAACTTCCGGCGTTCGCTCGTGATTAAACAAAATTTCTTCACAAATTTATCATAATTAAATACATTTATATTTATTTATTAGGCAAGTCCTTCAATTTCATTCACCTCAACTGTTAACTCCCTTTATCAAGTCTCCTATCCCTCACCTGCACGATGTCCTTATTGGAAATAATACCACTATAAAATAAACTCGTTAACGCTAACCCAATAAAATATTATTTATGCCTTTAAGTCATCCATGTGCAAAGTTTTTCAACTGTTACCATTTAATTTGTTCAAACATAGAAAGAATCCTAAAAATTCTTGAGAGTTTTAAGGACAAACCCTTCATGATGCGTTACTCTGAGGTACTTAAAATGAACAATACATTCCTGCTGCTTAAGGATCATAATAGATTTAGATATTTATAGATATTCTATTTTTTATATCTATTCATAATTTAATTAATGCAAATTCAAATGTAAATTCAAATTCAAATAATTATATTTAATGTAATAATAAATATATTCAAATTTTAAAAATAAAATTATAAATTCTCGTTTAAAATTTTAAAATATGATAAATCTCAAAATTACACATGAACTTTGGTCTAATGTGCAATGCTATACATGAATTTTGATTTGGTGCAATTATATACATAAAATTCAGGTTGTGCTTAAAATTGGTGAGCCCGGTTAAAGTTTGCTACAAATCCTTGTACCATATCATAAAGTTCATTTTAGTCCTTATACTATTAATGGAGTAACCCAATTTTGTCTGGCCCAATACATAAACCCAAATAAAGACAAAATAAAAACAAAATAAATAAAACCCAAATTACAAGTCCAAACCAATACAAAACCCCAAAGCCCAAAAACCCAACCTAAACTTTTTTCAAAAAAATCGAAAACCCTAGATCTCTTATCTTGTCTTTGCTCCCGCCACGTCCAGATGCAACACCGAGGATCGCCTCCTTGCCATTATTTCACCGAAATGGCAAGGGTGTGACTCCCATCGTCGTTGACCACCATCGCGACCTGCAAAGAAAAAGAAAAAGACAGTAGCAAAAAAAAAAATACAAATACAAATACAAATATTTGTATCACTCGGCTATAAAAGCCAAATAAACAGATTGTAATAGACACAAAGAAAAAGCAAAGAGATATAAAAATTTCCAGTTCTAAAAGGTATATTTTTACATCTTATACATGTAAAAAAACAATAAATAAAATATAAAGCTTTTTTTACCTTTGCCGCCACCATCGATATCCCCTCTGGCTTGAAAGGCTGTCGAGGTTCCCGGTGAAACGGAGACAAAAAAGGCCTTTTTTTACGACTCCGGCCACCGGAGGCTACGGCCGCCATTGCCGATGACCAATGGCCATGGCAGAGTGCCAACGGCCCTATGGTCGAACCTAGGGATGCATTTAGAGAAAAACAAAAGGAAATGAGAGGATTTTTTTTTTAAACGCAAGAGTAGTGAATTTTTCTTTGAAAATTTTGATTTATATAGGGCCTCGGTACGACATCGTTTTAGCCTGACTTTAGAAGCCCCAAAACGACGTCGTTTTGAAGTGCGACCCGATCACCCATCTCGAACTACCTTAAGATCCGTGTGTTTTTTTTAGGAAAATAGATATTTTCAATTTTGGTCCTACCGCTTTCTTTGTTCTTTCTAATTTTGTCCTATTTCAGTGTTATTTGTTTTATTCTTACCCCTGGTATTTTATTCTTGAGCAATTTAGTCCCTCGACCCATTGTGGACTCATTAAGGGAAGGACATGTGTAAATGTGGGTCGATAATTGCCTTTTGAGTCCTTGTATATTTATCCCATTTTAATTTAGTCTTTTTATGTCCTGTTTCTTTATGATTTAGACTTTTAATTTTGTTATGCTTTCAATTTAGCCTTTTTTTTCTTTTTTCTTTATTTACCCATTTATTAATTTCTTCTTTTTGCAATAAATACCTTAAATGTTGTTTAAATTTCAATTTAATCCATCATTTATTTAAATTTGCCTCTTTGTTTACTTTATCTTTTATTTTAACATTTTAAAATATATGCTATTTATATTTCTTTTATTATGCTCTTTTATTTTTATCCTTGTTATTATTATTATTATTATTACTATTTTTATCGTTCATGTCAAGATTATGATAGTAACCATGACATGATTATCGCTATTATTACTATAAATCGGTGTATTTTTATTATCGTTATAGTTGCATTATTATTATTCACTAGCATAACCTTTTTATTTTCTTATTTCATTTATTTATTTATTTATTTATTATTCTAATATTATTATTTTATTTTTACCTCTACTATTTTACCTTGTTTTGCTAATCACCATGCCATCACCTTAAAATATATTTATCCGTTTTTACACTATGCCCAAATAAATTAAATGTATATCATTTTAAAAGTTACACTAATTTTATCTAACGCAAATAAAATATTTAAAACGAGGCAATGTTCATTATTTTTGGGATTCGAGGAAGTCGTGCTCCTAACTTACGGAGTATGGCATTTTCTAGAATCGAAGTAATCGAATATCTTAATTAAAATAATAAAAAAACAAAATTTAGGTAATGATCAAATGGCGATTATTCTAGTTTTCGAGGATTCAAGGCATCGTGTCTTAACTTACGGGGCATGATCTTTTCTTCTCGATTAACTCGAAATAAGGCCTTCTCCATAAAATTTAATTTAGTTAAGTGATATCTTAATCAAATAACATTATACAAAAAGGGATCATGTTTTAAATTCTCTTCAAATTTTCAGTTCTTGACACTAAGATATCAAGTAATCAATTAGGTACCAATTTTGGGCGTTATGAGGGTGCTAATCCTTCTTCATACGTAACCGACTCTCGAACCTATTTCCTAGATTTTGTAAGACCGAAAATAATTTTAGTAAATCTAACCTTTTATTAAAATGATAAAGTTTTGAGGTGACCCAATCACACCTAATTAAAAATGATTGGTGGCGACTCCATTATCATTTTTTAAAAATAAAAGTCGATTTAATAAAAATAGGTTTCGACAATTACAATGAACAATTTAATCTCTGTATGTTTGAAAAGTTGAACTTTTAGTCCCTATACATTAACTTTCCCGTTAATGACATGACATAACGATGATTGACGTAAGTTAAATTAAATTAAAAAGCTAAACAATAGTTTTGAATAATGAGTAGAGTTAAGAAATTGATTTTGCTTTTACCCCAAAATGTTTTTTGTTTAATTTTTTTTGTATATACTTATGTGTTGTGTTTACATTGTTTGTAGTTTGGTTTGAGTTAATCACCATTAAGTTGCGTCATTCCATTTATTTTCAAGACCAATAAGTTTTTTTAATTTGATTTAATACAACGTCAGCCACCGTTAAACTATGTCTTTCCATTTATGGCAAAGTTAACATGCAAGGACTAAAATATCAATTTCTCAAATGTACAAGGATTAAAATGTTCCTTTTAATAGTAGAAGGGCTTTAATGAACTTTTTGATATGGTATGGGGACTCATAATGAACTTTAACGGGTCGAGTCCTTAGCTATCCAAAACTACATTTCTTGAATTGCCTATTGGAACACTCTATTTTATGCCATTTTCGAACATTTGTTTAGATAAACTATTAGGACAACGGTTTGAACATTTGTTTAGGACAACCTAAGTGCAACTCAAAGTTGAGGCCTTTTACTCTTATCTTCATGATGTGTTACATAGTTAGCAAATGATCCTCGACAATCCCATTTCAAGCCTTACTCTTATCTTTTCATTTCTTTTACTCAGGGACCAAGTTGACTATTTTACTTGGAATCGAAGACTTTGATTGAAATTCAAAATGAATGGCTTAATCTTGGATAATGTCTCAATTTAAATGGTGATTTTATCCGCACAAAGTTATATGGAGAGGTTGTCATATTTTGCCTACAAATAGGTAACACATATGCTTATGTTGATACATATTGGAGAGAATGTTTTTGCTTTATTTGCTTGTGAAATTGTTGGTAATTTTTAATTGTATTTTACACTATTCATATAGGCCTTTTTAGAGAGTTGAAATAGTGAAGTTATTTGGGTAAGTGACTGTAACAATTCAGATATATCTATTAGGATTGCAATTGCTTCTTATGTAAAGGTAAATTAGGCTTTAGCCAACAAGTTTAAGTTTCTGGATTGATTGTTGAATAAACCATTCACTATGTAAAGCTTTGCAGAGTAAAATTATTTTTTGAACTGCGTTAACAAAGTTTTGATGTCTATCTCTCTTTACCTTATTCTCCTATTGCTTTCTTTAAACTATCTTGCACCAAATTGTGTTTACACATCATTCTGGACATTGTGTTAGGACAGGGTGCAAACTTGTTTATTTCACAAATATATACGCAAAACTTTAATTTTGATTCATTTGTACATATTTTAAGGAATAAATACATTAATTTATTTTTATATTATATATATATAATTATTTGTATTGTAATAATGGTGTTTTATAGATAATTGTGTTAGTAATTTACAAAAAATGAATTAAATTAATATTATATATATATATATATATAAGAATATGCAAAATCAAAGTTCATATATAATATTACATATTGAACAAAAATCTAATCATATCTACTCTTTTTGACACAATGTCTAGAATTACCCATAATTCTCTCCAATCCATAAATAAAAGGATAATGCGTTTCAACATATTTGAATCCATCTCTTCCTGCATTGACAACAGAATCTACACCAATCAAATTAACACCCAATTAGCATATTTTGAATTTTTTTCCATTATAAAGATAAGGTTATCTAAGATTTTCCGTGTAAATTATAAATGTATGAAATTATTTTTATTACAAAATTAACCTCACGATGGAAGAATTACTTTAATTTTTTTAAAAAATTACCACTATTTTAATCTCGGTACAAAATAATTACTTTTTAATATTTACAATACATAAATTAAAAATATATGAAATAAAATCTCTAGCAATCCTACCTACCCCACAATTAAATAATTAATATATATATATATATAATAATAAATGATGATATTTAGAGTATTGGTGAAGGAAAAGGAAGAAAAGTTAATTCTTAGAAAAAAAAGTAAAAATAAAATAAGAAGAGGTGGTATACCAAATAGGGTCATTATCAAAAGAAGAATCTATGACGATGGGAAATTATTATCATAACACTAATTACATTTATTCTTATTCTTATCTTTACCACTTTCCAGTTCATGATGGCCATTCTCAATTAAATAACCCTTAATTAATTAATTAATTAATCAAATGCCAGAAGGTTCAACATTGGCAGCTCATTACAATAAAATAAAGAACAACCAAACTATCAAACAGCCTTGGACTGTACTCTATACCTTTCTTAATCATAATAGACTAATTAAATATATTTTAAAACATCTCAATCATTTTTTTATTCATTTTTTGTTTGATTAAATTGTTTGAAAATTTTAAATTAATTCACATGTTTGATAATTCAATTGAATTTTTTTATAAAAAATGTGAAAAATGATTAAGTAGGTAAGAGTTTAAAATTTAACTTTAGTTGAAAATAGGTTTAAAAATTAAAAATAACAGCTCTGTTTGACAATTGGTCGATAGTTGATTGTTGATTATGTCAACTGTTTATTTAAAAGTGTTTGGTAAAATTTAACTGAGAGTTGAAAGTTGATATGTGTAAAATGACAAATAAAGGCATGACATATTTTATTAGGTGAAATTATTGAAATGAAACACTATTACCTAGGAATTAAAACATTTATTATGGAAATTAATTAGTGAATATTTTTGAAATTTACAAATATTAACATTGTGGAAATTGATAAATATTAATAGTGTGTCAATATAATTGTAAACTATATTCTTAGTAATAATTATTTTATGTTCTTAGCATGTAAATTAGTGATAGTTATGTCACATTTTGAATAAATTTATCAAGTAGCATATTTCAATTAATATAAAGTTGCATAAGAAATTATTTTATACAAGTAAATTGAAAATAAATTAAAAGTATATAAATATTCAAGGATGAATGGGTTCGATTGAAAATTTCTTGTGGCAATGTTGATTTTTGTAGATTCATGGTGAAGTTTTTTTTTTTTTTTGAAATTTACTTTAGAATTTGGAGGTAAAAGTGAAAATGAGCGCAACCCTATTAAGTTTGAGAGTATGTGGCAAAATAAATAATTTTTGAACAATCATAGTTAGATATGTATGTGGCAAAATAAATAATTTTTGAACAATCATAGTTAGATATGTCATTCCATATATTTTATTTCCAATCAACTGTTGAAAAAATTACACATCCTAATGTTTTTTTTTTATTTTGAAGGTTTTAACTCACTAAACTCTTACAAACTTCCATTCACCAAATACTACAATTATAAGATTTGACTACTTAATCTTTTATTTATGTTCAAATCAATTAAAATAATCTGAAACTCTATTTATCAAACACTTTCGTAGTATATAATTTTTACAATTCATCTATTAAAAAAATGTAAATGTGCTTAAAATATTTTTAAAATATTTAAAAATAATGGATAATAAGAAAATTAGAATTCAGATTGTCGCATCAGGGACCTATGCATGGGACACATGCAGAGAATAATAATACTACAAATAATAAAAGGATGAACCAACTTGCAAGTTGCCCATTTATGTATTCAAAGGAAGCAGCCGCCATACCTGGAATCGTAGTATTTTGACTATTTAATTAAAACACAGCTGCACACAGGATTGAATTTAACTCACCATTTCTTTCAAGTAAATAGCAATAATTTTAAAACTTTTAAATAATTAATATAAATTATAAATTAATTTAATTTTTATATACTTTTAAATAATATAAATATTTTTGATAATTTTGCTTCCAAAATTTTAAAAAAAGGTCAAATTTTAGCCTTAAAAGCCAAATAATTTGTTTGAAACTCCAATCACAATGGAAAAAGGCCTAACAGCTTAGACCATTTATTCTATTAATTAATTTCAGAATTAAAATTTAATTTAACAAATAAATCATGAAGAGAATTACATTGACTATCTTTTGTTAACATGGACTAATAAAATTCAATGTTTCTAGACGCATCACATTGGTTTGACATCTACACGCGTTTGAATTGGACAGATACATATTCAGATTTGCATTACTTTACTATAAATTCCAGGTATCTGACGCCAAATTATATCATCCTCTTCCTCACATACTAATCTTCAGTTTTTGCCTTCCCACCACCTTTCAGTTTTCATTTCCTCTAAGAAAAGGAATAAAATGGCGAAGAATATGATGCGAGCCGTTCAATACAGTAAATATAACGGAGGAGCAGCTGATCTCAAGGTTATATTCTTGCTCTTATGTTCTTTTTTTTTTATACTTTTTCATGCTTAAGATGGAGATTTAATTAAATTTTGTTTAATTTAGTCCTTAATCTTATTGGGTGTTATGGATAAAAGGGTGAAGAGGGGGGGGTAGAATGAGCTAATTAAATTAGGACAGTAGATTTAATTATGAGAAAACCATAATTTGCGGGAAAATAAGTAAGTAGCAAAACGTTCTACCGTATCATTGGGTAAAATCTTACACGTGTCTGCCTCTGCGGCTCAGCGTCACCGTCATCGGCGGTGCTCGTCGTCACCTTCGTGAAACTTTATCAATTTATGTCTGGCGCTTTTTTTCTTCTTTTCATACTTTCTTTGAGGTTTTGTTTTTCTTAATTACAAGTGAAATCGAAATGTCCAGGATTTTGGTTGTTTATTAAATGTTAAGTTTGATTTTGAGTTAAGTGGATAGCCCAATGGATTATTATCCTTATATGGAAATGATAGTTACATAGTGTTTAAACCCTGTGATCTCATCCCAATATAATTTGGAGATAAAATTTAATTATTCTTCCAACTCATCAATTGAATACTTATATGGAATTTTGTGGGTGTTGCAGCATGTTGAAGTTCCGATTCCCAATCCAAAAAAGGATGAAGTTTTGATCAAAGTAGAGGCAGCTAGTATTAACCCAATCGACTGGAAAATACAGGAGGGGGTAGCGCGCCCATTTTTACCTCGCAAATTCCCCCACATTCCTGGTACTTTTTACTTTTCTCTAGATGGTTCAGCCCAATGGTTTATTTTGCATTAGTTTTCAATGCTTTAGTGGATTTAAAGCATCAAAACTTTTCTTTCTTGTACTAGTTTGAATGCTTGTTTTCAATCATTAGCTAAAGAACATTTGGTGGAGCAGGTACCGATGTAGCAGGAGAAATCGTACAAGTTGGATCAGGTGTCCAAAGTTTCAAAGTCGGGGATAAAGTTGTTGCCGTACTTGGTGTAAGTACTCATTCTTATTCTTGGGTTTGTTGCATACTTGCATGTGGGAAACATATGTATGTTTGATGTTACACTCGACAAGTTCGCTGGTTCAAGTTTTACTACAACCAAGCCATAAGATTTTTGTTCGCCATTATTATTCACCTCCTTGTTTTAAATGCTATCTAGCATCATTTATGTCCTTTTTCGTGTCAATCTCTTATTATATGAATGTATTTTGCAATCATAGAATGGAGGTGCACTAGCTGAATATGCTGTGGCTAAGGCAGGCTCCACAGTTCCAAGGCCTCTAGAGGTATCAGCCCCTGAAGGTGCAGCTTTGCCAATTGCTGGCCTCGCAGCTCACCAGTCACTCACCCAGCTTGCTGGGCTCAAACTTGATGGAACTGGACCGCAAGTAAACGTATTGGTTACCGCTGCTTCAGGTGGTGTAGGTCAATACGCAGTGCAACTCCTAAAGCTTGCAAATGCACACATTACAGCTACTTGTGGGGCTCGTAATATGGATTTAGTCAGGAGCCTGGGGGCTGACGAGGTTCTTGACTACAAAACTCCTGATGGGGTGGCTCTCAAAAGCCCTTCTGGTCGCAAATACGATGTAATCATCCACTGTGCACACAATATTCCTTGGTCTACCTTTTCGGCTAACTTGACTCCAAAAGGAAAGGTAGTAAATACCACTCCTGGTTTCGGTACTTTGATGAGTGTTGCTGCGAAAAAGATTTCATGCTCAAAGAAGCAACTCATACCCTTGTTTACCTCACCTAAGAAAGAGAACCTCGATTTTCTTGTTAAGTTGGTGAGAGATGGAAAGCTTAAGCCAATAATCGATTCGAAGCATCCTCTAAGTAAGGCTGAAGATGCTTGGGCTAAGAGCATTGATGGCCATGCCACTGGCAAGATTCTTGTGGAGCCCTAGTTTATGAAGATTACTAGATGCATACATTAAATTTATACTTTTTCTGTGAGTGGTGTTGCTTATGAGTTATTTGTATATTCACAAGTACTCTGTATTTTGAAGAATACAAATGTTGGTGTGTGAGTTCTTTATTTGTTAGCAATTTAATGTGTGCTAACTGTAATGTTACTAAAAACTCTGTTTTGTTATAAATTTAAAATTCAAAATTCAAAATTTTTGTTTAATGCCATGGAAAATTAGATTTTGTTTTTGAAATATTGAAGGAACCATTTCATTTCACGAACACAATTTGCTCACTATTTCATTAGCAAATGGACCATCGGTGATGTGAAAAATATAACGTCGGTAATGACAATATATCGCAAAAAAAAGAAATAAAATTTAAAAATACACAGATTTTATGTGGAAACCCTTTCGGGAAAAAACCACGGGCAGAGGAGAAGAAAATTCACTATGTAGAATTCGAATTAATTATAAGAGGAATAGACTATGTCTATTTATAGGCTTGTAAAGCCATATTCTAATAGGAGTGTAGTAAGATTAAAACACCTTATTCTAATCAATATCAAATAGATGGAGTTTAATAAAGTTTAAAAAACCTTATTTAAAATAAAATAAAAGAAGTGTAGTTCTATAGGGATTCTTCTTTTATCTTATTTTACCATTGTATTTTATTTTAAATAAGGATTCGGATCACTTAATTCTAACAATCTCCACCGTGACACGAATTCTCAATAAACAAGTTCTTCATCGCGAACTTTCAACGAACAAGTTCTCAACCTCTTCCATAAAACCCCTTAAGTGTTTAACTTCAACAATGAGCACCAACCAAGTCTAAGCAATGCTCAAACTTCGTTATAGGAAGTGACTTAGTCATCATATCTGTAGGATTTTTATGAGTACTAGTTTTTCTCACAACAATATCACCACGAGCAATAATATCATGAACAAAATGATACCAAACATCAATTTATTTTGTCCTGTCATGAAACATTTGATCTTTTGTAAGGAAGATGGCACTCTGACTGTCACAAAATAATATGCTAATTTGAAGGTCTTCATTGAGCTCATTAAAGAGTCCCTTCAACTAAATAGCTTCTTTACAAGCCTCAGTAATCGCCATGTACTCAGCTTCAGTGGTAGACAAAGCGACTATAGTTTGCAAAGTAGCTTTCCAACTGATTGCACAACCTCCGATTGTAAAGATATAACCAGTTAGAAATATTCTTCTATCAAGGTCTCCAGCAAAATCAGCATCAACATACCCAATGACTCCATCTCTAGTTCTTCCAAACTATAAGCAAACATCAGTAGTACCTTGTAAGTATATTAAAATCCACTAAACTACTTTCCAATGTTCTTTACCGGGATTCGCCATGTATCTGCTAACTGCAATGATTGCATATGATAAATTTGGACGTGAACAAACCATAGCATACATGAGAGATTCCACTGCACTAGAGTATGGAACATGTGACATGTAATCAATCTCATCATCTGATTGTGGAGTCAAAGCCGATGAAAGTCTGAAATGGGCTACTTAAGGAGTACTAGCAGGCTTAACACTCTGCATATTGAACCTGCAAAGAACTTTCTCAATGTACCCTTCTGACTTAGGTACAATTTGCTTGCTTTTCTATCTCTGAGAATCTCAATACCAAGTATCTTCTTTGCTGGTCCCAAATCTTTCATCTCAAATTCTCCACTTAGTTGGGCTTTGACCTTTCTTATCTCTCCTTTATCTTTTGTTGCTATCAACATGTCATCAACATAAAGAAGTAGATACACAAAAGAACCATCATTGTTTTTCTTGAAGTAAACACAGCTGTCAAAACTACTTTTAAAATCATGAGAAGTCATAAAAGAATCAAACCTCTTGTACCACTGTCTTGGTGACTGTTTCAAACCTTAAAGGGATTTTTTCAGCAAGCAAACATAGTCCTCTTTTTCTGAGACTGTAAAACCCTTTGGTTGTTGCATGTAAATATCTTCCTCAAGTTCTCCATGCAAAAATGTAGTTTTTACATCTAACTGCTCAAGCTCCAAATCATGCAAAGCTCGAATCAAACTATGCTTCACAACTGGGGAGAACATATCTGTGAAGTTTACTCCTGGAATTTGACTATAACCTTTTGCAACAAGCCTTACTTTATATCTGGGTTCTTCAACTTCTGGAGTCCCTTCTTTCTTTTTAAACACCCATTTACAGCGAACAACCTTTTTACCTTTAGAAAGTTTTACAAGATCCCATGTTCTATTTTTATGGAGTAATTCCATCTCCTCTTGCATAGCAAACATCCACTTTTCTGAGTCTTCATAGCTAACCACCTTAGAATAATTAGACGACTCTTGGTTTGCATCTATATCTTTGGCTACATTTAAAGCATAAGCAACTAGATCAGCCTCGGCATACTTCTTTAGAGGTTTAATTTCTCTTCTAGTTCTGTTTTTGGCGATAGAATATTGTGGTGAAGAAGCAACTTTATTCTCAATTTTTGTACTAGCTTGAGGAGTCGACTCTGTATTAATCTGATACTCCACTTGCTTTTGATTTTCTTTATTGTAAGAGTCTTTAAGAGATAAGTTAAGTAGCATAGCAGTTTCATCAAAAACAACATCTCTGCTAATCACAACTTTTCTATATTCAGGACACCATAACTTATACCCTTTTACACCAGCTTTATAACCACGAAAAACACATTTAATGGATCTCGGTTTCAATTTTCCATTATCAATATGAGCATACGCAGGACACCCAAAGATCTTTAAATCAAAATAATTAGTAGGATTACCAGACCATACATCTTGTGGAGTCTTTTTCTCAATGGCAATGGTTGGAGATCGGTTAATTAAAAACATGCAGTAGAGGTTGTTTCGGCCCAAAACGACTTTGGTAAGTTGGCATTTGACAACATACATCGAACTTTCTCCATGATCATTCTATTCATTTGTTCTGCAACGCCGTTTTGCTGTGGAGTATGATGAACTGTCAAGTGTCTCACGATCCCTTCTGACTTGCACAGTTTATTAAACTCATCAGAACAAAACTCTAAGCCATTGTCTGTGCGGAGGTATTTTATTTATTTTCTCGTCTGTTTTTCAATCATAATTTTCCAAGACTTAAATGCAGAAAACACATCGCTTTTCTGCTTCAGGAAGAATGCCCAAACTTTTTTAGAAAAATCATCAATAAAAGTTAGTATATAATTAGCTCCACCTCTTGAAGGCACTATTGATGGCCCCCATAGATCAGAATGAATATACTCCAATGTTCCCTTCGTGTTATAGATTCTTCTGGTGAATCGAACTCTTTTTTACTTCCCAAAAATGCAATGCTCATAAAACTTCAGTTTGCAAATTTCTTGCCCATCAATAAGTCCTCTTTTGCTCAATTCTGTGATGCTATTCTCACTCATATGCCCTAAGTGCATATGCCAAAGTTTAGTAATATCATCATCTGAAAAGGAAGAGGAAGCAACAACTGCATCACCAATAAAACCCTACAAAACATATAACTTGATAGTCTTTCTCTGCCCTTTCATTACAACGAGGGAACCTTTGGAAATCTTCAAAATCCCACTTTCAGCTGTGTATTTGTACCTTTTTGAATCAAGAGCACTTAATGAAATTAAATTTCTTTTCAATTCTGGAACATGTTGTACGTCACTAAGTATTCTAACAACTCCATCAAACATCTTAACTTTAATTGTTCCAACACTTGTGATTTTACACGAAGCATTATTTCCCATCAAAATAACACTTTCAGACACTATTTCGTAATTTTTAAACCAATCCCGATTGGGACACACGAGGAAGGTGCAACCCGAATCATGTATCCACTCTTCGCTCACTTTAGAATTGTTGACAGAAGCGACTAGAAGTTCACCATCGCGGTAGACTTCTACAACATCAGCTTCACCAAAATTTTCTAGTTGTTTTCTCTTTTGATTCGCAGCCTCCCTTTTAATCTTGTTCTATAGCTTATAGCACTCAGATTTAATGTGCCATTTCTTCTTGCAGAAGTTACACGTTTTACCTCTATTTGAATACTTCGATCTACCCTTAGATTTACCGCGAAGAATCTGTTCCTGTGTCCTTCCACGATCATCATCAGCATTCCGATCTTGTCTCTCACAAATAATGAGACCCTCTCCCTGAGAGTCGGGTTTAATCATAAGATGCTTCATCTTATTATACGAGGTCAAAGAATCATAAACTTCATCAACTGTGAGAGACTCGCGGCTATATAAAATTGTGTCTCTAATGGTTTAATAAGACGAGGGCAACGAACAAAGTAAAATCAACCCTAGATCTTCCTTATCATACTGAACTTCTATGGCCTCCAAGTTTGAGAGAATTTCTTTAAACACTGTTAAGTGTTCGTGCACAAACACACCTTCTTCCAAAAGATGAGCATAAAGTCGTTGCTTCATATACAACTTGCTGGTTAGAGATTTCGACATACATATTTGTTCTAGCCTCTTCCATAATGCATCAGCGGTCTTCTCCTTCATCACATCCTGTAAAATTTCGTTAGAAAAATGCATATGTAACTGTGTTAACGCCTTTCGGTCCTTGCGCTTTTTCTCTTCCTCCGTCAATGTCGAAGGCATCTTATCTACCCCTAACAGGGCTTCCTCTAAATCCATCTGTGTAAGAACTGCCTGCATCTTTATCTGCCACAATGCTAATCTGGTGTTGTGATCCAACAACGAATTTAATACTTTAAAGATGCCATTACCGTGATTGAGATGAAAACCCGGAAGCTCGAATACCAATTTGTGAAAAATATAACGTCGATAATGACAATATCTCACAAAGAAAAAAGAAATAAAATTTAAAGAACACACAGATTTTACGTGGAAACCCTTTCGAAAAAAACCACGGGCAGAGGAGAAGAAAATTCACTATGTCGAATTTGAATTAATTACAAGAGGAATAGACTATGTCTATTTATAGGCTTGTAAAGCCATATTCTAATAGGAGTGTAGTAAGATTAAAACACCTTATTCTAATTAATATCAAATAGATAGAGTTTAATAAGGTTTAAAAAACCTTATTTAAAATAAAATAAAAGAAGTGTACTTCTATAGGGATTCTTCTTTTATTTTATTTTACCATTTTATTTTATTTTAAATAAGGACTCGGGTCACTTAATTCTAACAAGTGAATATTGAAGGGCGTGAATAATTACTCACCATTTCATTTCACAAACACAATTTGCTCACTATTTCATTATCAAATAGACCGATGGTGAATCTTGGAGGGAGTGAACAATTACTCACCATTTAATTTCCCAAACATAATGTGCTCTACATTTTCTTTCAAAATTTCTTTCAAATCTTTAAATAATTTTTTAAGCTTTTGATTCTTATCAATCAGTCTTGAAAAGTTTATTTCTAGCAAAAAAATTTATGTTTTTAATATCAAAACACGAGTTTCCATTTTTTTTCTATTTTTGTAAGAATATGGAAAAGAAGGAGATCGATTTCTTGATTGTTCTTGACTTTGATTTCTGAAAAATCCAACTAGGCAATGATGATTTAACTTAGTTTAATGATTTTCTATCTATGAAACTTAATTTCTAATTATTTTCTCATTTTTAAAGTATGCTCATGTTGATTGGATTAGAGAGAGTCGAGATTTCTTGTTGTTTTTAGGTTAGATTTACATTGCTAACGAGTTTATAATTTTATTAGGATGCTAGGAATTAGACTTGATTGGAAATTGAACATAGTTCTTAGAAGTTGTCTTTAACGAGTGCTTAAAGAGAAAGTGAAGAGGAATTGAGTTTTCAATAGAGAATTCAATGTTTTTTTGGTTAGTTTTAAGTTCTTAAGTATGAAATATAAGGTTAGATTTGAGTTACGGTAAGTTTCAATTTGAATTCTTGAAAGTGGGCATTGAAGTGAGAAAGTGTACTGATAAATCATATTGCATGATTTTGTTGAATGTTAAAGGTTTTGATTGTTGTGATTTGTTGTTCTAACTTGGTTTATTATGTCGATATTGGTTTTGAAGTAAAAGATGTTGGTGAGAGATCAAAGATGAAAGGAAGGAAAATATCATCGAAGCTCGAGTGGTTTCAGTTTGTGCAATTCGATCTTCAAATTTATCTTTGTTAGAATTGAGTGACTCAAATCTTTGTTAGAATAATTTTTTTTAACCTTATTAAACTTCATCTATTTGATATTGATTAGAATAATGCGTTTCAACCTTCCTACACCCCTTCTATTAGAATATGATTTTACAAGCTTATAAATAGACATAGTTTACTTCTCTTGTAATTATTCGAATTCGACATAGTGAATTATCTTCTCATCTGTTAGTGGTTTTTTTCTCAAAAGGTTTCCAGATAAAAATCTATGTGTTTCTTTATTTTCTTTCTCTTTTTTTTTTTGCGAAACATTGTCATTATCGGCGTTCTATTTTTTTCACAATTTGTGTTATAATCTAAATTGAGTTGATGAAATATGATTTTTACCGAAATAATTTTGATTTAATGCCATGATTACAAGTCGAATTGAAAGTAAGGACGAAATGTCATATTGTTGTTTTACAAATGCCTATGGTTGAATGTCAACTATTATCTTGAAAGGGCCTTACCCTCTTACCCTTATCTTGTTACTTATGGGTGGGAGATCAAGTTCATATTCGTCCTTTCCTCTAATTAAAATACACTCAAATTTTATTGCATCTAATTAAATACAAACCCTTTCAATTTTTCTTTCAAATTTACTCCCAAAATTTTCAACACATTTCACTTCCTTCCAAAATTTACTATTTTTTAATCATGCAAGTATCTATTTTTTTCATTGTTCGTAACATGTTGAATTTTTTCATCAATTGACCTTTGTGGGATGCTCTGTGCACATTCGTTACGCACGGCACGTGACATTCCAAATTTGAACTAGTTAATATTTATTGATGTGATGGAAATGATGGTGCCAAGGCAATGTCCCATTAGTACTTCGACTTTACCGACTTTTTTAGAGAAAAAATAATATTTGAATAAAAACTAATGAATAATTTTTCATGTGGAAAATTTGTGTTGCAATATCTTGTTATACTTAAGCATTGTTGAGAGGTACGATTTTCTAATTATCTTCTTGAAGATCAAAGAAAGAGAATGATGAAGGGTGAATTGAAAACTGAATTGATCTGTTTCTTTCTTATTGATGAAATCTTCAATCTGTTCGTTCGTACATTTGATGATTTATAGTACTTGCATAGACTGCTAGCTGTAATGCCTAATTGCTTGAGCTAACTGTTTGTGCTAACAACTTGAGCTGTATTAATAGCACTAACAACTAACTACTTGAACTGTATTACTGATTCTATCATGCACCTATTTTCCCAACAGGCAAGACTTGAAGAAGATGTCGAAACCGAGAAAACAACGTTACTAACAACGTCTTAGTAAAGACATCAACCACTTGATCACAAGCGGAACCTCACCAACTTGCAGAGATCCATCCGCAACTTTCTCACGGACAAAGAAAATATCTAGCTCTACATGCTTGAACTTAGAGTGTAAAACAGGATTGGCTGCAACGGCCACTGCACTAGAACTATCGCACCAAATATTCGGGGTATCATCAGACTTAATTTGTAGACTTGAAGCAATGATAATAACCAGGTAACCTCACTTGTGGCTGCAGCAAGGCTCCCATATTTTGCCTCAGCTGTGGAACGGTAGACCACCTGCTGCTTCTTCAAGCACCATGTCACAAGAGTTTGACCAAAATACACACAGTACCCGGATGTTGAACGCCAATCGTCAAAATCTAACCCGCAGTTTGCATCGGCATACCCAACTAGCGACAACCGACCATGACGAAAAAACTATCCCAAAATCAAGAGTACCACATAGATACTGCAAAATAAGTTTGAGCGCCACCATATATGCTGTGTTAGGGTTGTGCATGAACTGACAGACTCGGTTTACAATATATGCAATATAAGGCCTAGTCAAAACAACATATTGGAGGGCACCCACAAGACTTCTATATTCAGTAGGATCCTCCAAGCACTCTCCATCATTTTTGGACATGGTAGATGAACTGACCATCGGTGTATGAACACTTTTGGCCGTGAGCATAGAATAACGATCAAGAATGTCATGGATATACTTTTTTCTGACAAAGATGTAGACAACCAGAGGATTGAGTCACTTCTATCCCGAGAAAATAGTGAAGATCACCCATATCCTTAAGCGAGAACTTACTACTTAACAACCGAACAAACCAGTCGATAGAGGTGGACAAATTGCCAATGATTATAATATCATCTACATATACAAGTACATACAGAGTAGAGCTAGATATTACCTGAACAAACAGAGATGCGTTAAATTTGGAGACAACAAATCCAATCGAGATGTAAAACTATTTCAACTTCTTAAACCATGCATGAAGAGCCTGACAAAGACCATATAAAGCTTTCTTCAGATGACAAACAAATGGTTTACCATCTGAATCATATTGTTCATATCCCGAGGTTGATGCATAAAACCGCAGTATCATGATCCCCATTTAAAAATGCATTGTTCACATTAACTTGCCTCAGTAGCCACCCTTTGGAAACAACAATAGACAAAATGAC
The DNA here is from genome assembly GCA_025506655.1 of Gossypium rotundifolium. Taxonomy (NCBI): domain Eukaryota; kingdom Viridiplantae; phylum Streptophyta; class Magnoliopsida; order Malvales; family Malvaceae; genus Gossypium; species Gossypium rotundifolium. Next base: position 152,172,496 of record CP106728.1, read on the forward strand.
ATGAATTGTAGCAGGTTTGACTACTGGACTGAAGGTCTCCTTGAAATCACACCCATGAACTTGGGAGCAACCTTTCGCAACTAGTCGAGCTTTTCATCGGGCAATGGTGCCATCAGGATTCTTCTTGATCTTGAAGAGCCACTTACACTCGATAACCTTACAATTAAGTGGTCACGAAACAAGATCCCATGTAAAGTTACGAACTAGGGCATCATATTCAGCCTAAGTTGCCTTACGCCACTCGGAAGTATAAAGTGCTTCCTCAATTGAAGTAGGTTCGACAGCTTCAAACGTCAAAGCTTTGAGCTTAAAAATTTTAACCTTCGACCGAGTCACTATTGGATGATTATTGATTACAGGCATAAGACGTGTTTGATCATCAAAGGAAAACTCATGAACTTCAATAGAATGGGTCCTATCATCACTAGGTACAGAAGAACCCTGTGGTTCACGATCAAATCTAACCCCTGACTGAGCTGCAGCAGGAGAAGAAGTGTCTGGGCAGTTCACTGGTTGAGGAAGCGATGAAGGCAGTTGAATAAATGGGGGCTCTGAAGGCCGAGATGACATGTGTTGAAGTAGCGAAACGAACGTAGAGATAGCCTGATCGTGACTCGTTGGTCTCTCTTCAGGAGTAGACTCAGTTGATAGAAATCGATTCTCATCAAACATGACATGACGGGAGATAACGATCTTGGCAGTCGGTAGAAGACACTGGTACCCTTTGTGTTGAGCACTATAACCCAAGAACGTAGATGGCTGAGAGCGAAAATCCAACTTATGTGCTATAAACGGTCGTAAACAAGGAAAACAATAACATCTAAATACCCTCAGATGATCATAGGTGGGTTCGCATCCATAGAGAGCTTTAAACGGAGTTTGACTTTTTAGCACTAAAGTGGGAAGTCGATTGATGAGATGAACCGCACAGCAGAATGGATAGCCCCAGTACTTCATAGACAGATTCGCTTGAGCCAAAAGAGTGATGCCCATGTCAACAATGCGGCGATGCTTGCGCTCAGCTATTCCGTTCTGTTCGAAAGTATGTGGACATGTCAACCGATGAACAATCCCTTGTGAGGCTAGAAAAGACGTGAAGGCTCGATATTCTCCACCCCAATCACTCTAAAATTATTTCATAGTCTTCCCAAACTGAGTCTTAACAAGTTGCTGGAACTGAACAAAACACTGCACAGCTTGAGACTTTTGACGAAGCAGATAGATCCACGTAAACCGTGTGCAAACATCAATAAACGATACATAATACCAATTATTTCCACGTAACAGATGCAGGATCCCAGAGATCAGACACAACCAAATTAAAAGGAAACAGGAAATAGCAGTTTATGTGACTTTTCTTTTTGGAATGCAGTACACACAACATCACAATAGTATTTATTTGATGTAATACTACATTTATCTAACACAACTTTAGCAACATTAGTAGAGGGGTGACCCAAACTTTTATGCCACAACGAAAAACTATTGCAATCCTTGGACTTATTTTGGATTGCAGAAGAACCACAGCTGGAGCTTCGACCGACTGAGTAGACATTATGGGCACCGAAAAGTGATACAATCCATCACGAATGTCGCCCTTCAGCAAAGTTTTCTAGGTCATTATGTCATTGATAACGCAATAGGTTAGATGAATTTCAAAAAACACATCATTATCATTAGCAATTTGAGATACCGATAAAAGATTCTTTTCGATGCTTGGAATACACAAAACATTAGATAAACGCAACAATTTAGACTGAGTGGGTAAAAAGCTATCACCAACTGACTCGATCGAGGCGAGTGCCATCACCCATTAAGATAGCAAAAGTACCTGAATACGGGGTAGCGTGATACAGAGCTGACGGATCCTGACACACATGATTACTAGCGCCCGAGTCAGGATACCAAGACGTGGTGCCCACCGCATAGGAATATAAGAATTTGTACCGCCACCATGAGCCCCAATTTAAGAAGTATTGATATTAGAACCGGATGAGTCGTAATAATTAGATGGGTGAAGATCACCTAATCGCGGAAGTCTAATACACGGGTCAGATCCGGAGTAAACACGAGCACGTGGTTTAGTATGCCATAGAACCACAACACTGTCTAAATAACCATCGTGAGGCCCTACACCAAGAGATGAATCAAGTTGAATATTATTAGTAATGGGCCTAGGAGGTAACGGTGGTGCATTAGGCCTTGGGTGCCCATAAAATGGTCCAAAGCCTTGCGACCCATCAAAAGGTGGACTAGATACGGGTGGAAATAGGAAGATGGTAGCCCAAATTGAGCTGGTGGCCCATGTGCTAAAGAGAACATCTGTCTACCTTTCGGCCTAGTAAAATTTTGAGGTTGAAAGTGCTGTGGCCCCATAGTTATTTTGACCAGCATTAGGGTACATTTGACCATAATTGGCATCAATTCTTGGTCTCCCATTCGACGGAGCAGACCATTCATTACCCACATCAATTGGGTGCAAGGTAGGAGGGGATCGATAATCGGACCTTTAGAAACGACGGTGAAACCATTGCCGACACAGATTCATTGCGACGATAACGATAGTAGCACTGTTGAGTGGCATGGCCGTAGCGAGCACAAATTTGACATTAAAGGCGCGATCGAAAACTCCTTCCACGACCATGCGAGAACGAGCGGCCACCATAAAATGAGCCTCCGCCGCCTCGGATGGAACGCTTTCCACCAGATTTGCTGCAAGGACAACATCATGCACGACCTTCTCTTGACAGCGTTCACACTCGAAGAGAGCATCCACTATTCGTTGAAAAGGCAAGGGGGTCGGGGAGTGATGCATCGTTGAAAGCACCAAAAATATCCTATTCCCAATAAAATAGTAAAAAAACACAGTAAAGGGGAAGTAAGGTCGAATCCTCAGGGACCTAATTATACGAATGCTTGTTTCTCGAAATCCTGGGCAGAATCGTGCCCAAGAAAACCTGCATTCCTAAAAAAAATAAAAATAATAGAATTAAAAGTTTGATCTAGGAAAATAAAAAAAATAGAATTTAAAACGAATTGAAATTACGAGAATAAATTACGAAAATTAAAATGAGGAAAATAAAAAGGAAGAGTTTTAGAGAAAGTTTCTTATGTGGAGAGATTCCAGCCTCCAGTTGCCTCTATCCGCCTTGGGTTCAATCCTTGGCTTTTAGATGATCCTTCTCAACTCGAATAAGCCAGTTATAGTGGAAGAAGACGCCTCGACCACCAGCTCCAAGGATTTAGACTTCAATTTGGTGGAATCTGACTCTAGCCAACAATCACTCTTGTGGGATCATCTATGCTAGATCAACGTTTCTCAATGGCGAATCCCACGCCATTTTGTCTCTTGGGCTCGCCAACCTCGACGCGATAAACTAACGAACCGATCGTGCAACCTTCTCAAAATATACAAAGCGGCTGTTCCTTGCAAATATTGAAAAGATTACTTAAGGGACATGGACAATGGACCAAGAAACGATGAATACCACCTCAGAAGGCTGAAAAAAACCTAATGAATACCAACCTTGGCTGAGAAGGCTAAATTACGGATTCTAAACCTCAAGAACCTTTTTGGGGATTTTCTAGGTCTAGAAATAACCTTTGGCTAGATGGGTTTTAGTGGGAGAAGCATGACACAAAGAATTAATTGGCAAAGTGGCTTCCACGCACCACTTAAGGGCTTAAGGGTGACGATTGGGCAGGTCTTGGGTTCGAGTCTTGGGAGTTACAAGGGGGATGCGTTTTGTTTTTTGGGGCTTTTTGGCGTTAAAGGAAAGGGGGCCAAGTTAGAAGGCTTTAAAATATTTTTGTGGGTGAATTTGGGCATGAAAGTCAAGGTGGTGGAGTGGTATAGGGCGTTGAAAGGGGCTGCAGCAGTTTGCCTCCACCAGGTCCTGTGTTCGAACACAAGAAGCTGCAGGTTGGTTTTATTTTTTTTTGTGCACGCCGGCGTGAATGGGCGAGTGAGTAATGGCTTGATTTTGGACTCTTAAGGTGATAAGGATAAACATTGTTTTTCCTTTAATTTTCTACCGAAGAGTTGTGATGTTGTTATACTATATTTTATTTTTTTTATTTGTAAAGGTGATAAAGGTAGGGATAGGAGATAAATCTTGATTTGGGGATAATTAAAAGCTAAAATTATCAAAAGGGGAGAGTTGGTCAAGGTGGGATTGTAGGCAAGGTTGGCTATCGGTTTTGGGAGCATAGCATAGCCGAATGTCCCTAAACTCATTCAAGGCTATTTTCTTTTCTCTCTAGAACTCGGCCAATTCTCCCTAACCATATTTGCCAAAGTTCTCCGAATTTCTCTCTTCTTTTCTTCTACTTGGTCAACCTACCCCTTCTACTAAAAATTTCACCTTCCTTGCTAGTCAATATCTCTTCCATAAAGGGCTTAGTAGAATCCCCTAGTAAGGTGCTATCGATTTCCAAAGGGTAGTAAGTATGTCACTTTAACATTCGACTTCTTTTCTTTTCCTTTTGTGTCCTGAAAGCTTGAGAAACAAGCCTTGGTAAGTTGGTCGAATGTGGTTATGGTTCTAATGGTGTACATTTTGTGTGTAGATAACGTTAAGGTACATTGAGGGAGCCTATCGGGATTTGATTTTTCAAGGTAAGGCTTATACATCATTCGCCAAGGGCCATTTGTTGAGAATTAGTGCCTAAAGTTGAAACTAATATGTGCCATATAAGGATTCAACGATTTCGTGAATAAGTCTTGCTTGAGGATTTGTTTGGAAACCAAACTGCTTAAGGTAAGTGCCTAAATAAGCCTTTGGTATTAAGTAGTTATGGCCGAATAGGCCTATGTCACTAACCTTGTTGTTGGTCAATATAGGTCAAGGGATCTAGCATCGTAGATCGAATCTTTGGGATCTAGGAATTTCGGTAGTAACAGAGTTTACACTTTATTAATTAACATTGTTATATTGTACCCTTTTAATCATTATGGTAGTAATTTGCTTGTGGGCTTAAGCATGGATTCCGGTAAGTCCCTATTACGTGATCTATGATATATGATTTTGTATGCCATCATATCTTTGTTGGATGCTATGCTATACATAAATGCATGATATATGTGATTATGACATCTCATTATGTAAGCATGATGATGGTGGGATTGATGAGAGAGGGGATGATTTCTATGGACGTCACCAGTGGTTTTGACCACAAGATGGGTTAGCCCTATCGCTTAATTGTGACTTCGGTCACCATGGTTTTGACCACACCGCTGATAAATCGTGACTAAGTCCCAAAGTGGTTTGGTACCACCAATGGTTTTGACCACATTATGATAATTGTGACCTATGGTCATCAAGGGTTTTGACCACACGGTGGGTTGGCCCCATCATTTGATTTGTGACTTCTAGTCACCGGTGGTTTTGACCACACGGGGTAGTTAAAGGAGTACGGATGGTTAGTAGGGTTGCATATTTGCATGTTTATTAGTAATTTGTGTATGAGTTACATTTCCGGGTAGAGGATTTACACACTGAGTCTTGGTGACTCGGCCTTTCCCAAATTATTTTGCGAGATGAGTAGATCGCGAGATGGAGCCGAGAGGACTCGAGGCGCCATGCTTACTCCTTAGTTTTTGGAATTTTATTTAATTCCGCTCATGTTTATTTACTTTCTACATTTTAATTTGGGTTGTAATAAGGCCACTAATTATTATTTGATGTTTTAATTAGTTGTTTTAATTTACTTATACTACATTACAAAATGAAATTACAAATGTTAAGTAAATCGTTAAAAGCAACATTTTCAAATTAAGTAACTTTTACGAAGTTTTCAAAGATGTTACCATCGGTAACAAAATACACCAAGTAGACTATAACCTTGACGATTTTAAAATTTTACATGATCAAACGTTTTCAAAGGTTTTATCAACACAACCATGTTTATAAAAATAATCCCAACTGAGTTTTATCAAACTGTAACACCCGAAACCCGGCCCATGAGTCCTGACCGGATCTGGTATGTCACGGAGTAAAATAATTTGAATCCTTTTGAGTGTCTGGTGAAAACTTGTTAAAACGTGGCTAAGGTATTAAAACGGTGTTTGAAACTCAGTTGGGATTTTTATAAACATGGTTGTGTTGAGAAACCCTTTGAAAACGTTTGATCATGTAAGTTTTAAAATTTGTCAAAGTTATAATTGACTTGGTGTATTTTGTTACCCGATGGTAACATCTTTGAAAACCCGTAGAAGTTGTTAAGTTCGAAAAAAAATTGCTTTTAACCGATTCACTTAACATTTATAAAATTTCATTTGTAATATAACATGAGTAAAATAAAGCAATAAAATAAACATCCAAACAATAATTAGCGGCCTTATTACAACCCAAATTAAAAAGACTTAGAAAATAAATAATATTAACTATAACAAAGTAAATTCAAACCAACGATAGCATAGCCATTGAGTCCTCTCCGCTCCATCTCCGATCTACTCATCTCGCAAAATGGTAAGGAAGGTGAGTCACCAAGACTCAAAGTGTAATCCCCACCAAAATGTAACTCATACACAAGATATTAATAAACATGCAATTATACAACCCAACTAACCATCCATACTCCTTTACTACCCCGCAGTAGTCGTAATCCACCGGTGGTCAAAACCACCGTGACTAGAGTCACAAATCAAATGATGGGCCAACCCATCGTGTGGTCAAAACCACTAATGACCATAGGTCACAAAATATCATAATGTGGTCAAAACCATCGGTGGTACCAAACCACCGACTTAGTCACAATTATCATCCTGTGGTCAAAACCACCGTGACCAAGTCAAAATAAATCATGGGGCCAACCCATCTTGTGGTCAAAACCACCGTGACAACCCATAAAAATCATCCCTCCTCTCATCAATCCCACCATCATCATGCTTTCATAACAAACGCCATATATCATGCATTTATGTATAACATAGCATTTAATAGCATATGATGTCATACTCAATCATATTTCATAGACAAAGTAATAGGACTTACCCAAATCCAATCTTATGCCACAAGCAAATCACTAGCAAAAGATTAAAAGGCAACAATATGGCAATGTTAATTAATAAAGTGTGTAAAGAGTTTTACACACTGCACTAACGCTGATCCTAGATCCCGAAGATTCGATCTACGATGCTAGATCTCTTGACCTATATTCGGCCAACAACCAAGTTAGCGACATATGCCTATTCGGCCAAACCAAAAATCCCGAAGAATACATTGTACTTGAAATATGGCCTTTGGCCGAATGTGCTTAACCACTACCAAACTTACCGAAATCCCAAATTTGTCACTTGAGTCTTCGAGATCCCTACCAATACACATATTAAAATCGGCTTGCACAATCACACGTAAACAAGGCCTATGGCCGAATATTACTTACCACCATATCTTAGGAAAACGAATCCCGAAAGCTTCCTTCAATTGGCTATGGCTTCCCTACAATCGGTTTAATCACATTAATAAGAGTCATAAGCCATTCGGCCATAATCCTGAACCTAAATTTTTGGGCCTATGCGTTTAATGGGTGAATATGTGGAATGAGTTAATTTAAGTGTTAGGGGTCCAAATTGGGCTCAGGCTTAGGCAGAGGCATTGATTAAAACTATCTGTTTGGGCATTACAGGGTTTAAAAGGTAGTATCTATATTTAAAATACCAAAGTGGGCTTGTGGCCCAATCTTAGGGGGTGACGCCACACACAAGGAGTAAAGGGCCCAAATTTAAGTTTCATGGAGCCCAATTCTTTTAATTTAAGTTAGCTAAATTTTGGGCATTAGGATTAGGTGGAGTGGATGGCAACAAGGCTAAAATTTAGGGTTTTATGTTTAAAATATGTGGATAATAAGCAGATAAAGGCTATTATTTAGGAATTTATTTTATGTGGATAATAAGCGATAAAGGCTAAGATCTAGGATTTTTATGATTAAAATATGTGGATAATATGTCGATAAAAGAGGGAGGAGTTAGAGATAATTAAGTCTCTTTTAGATGAGCTAGTAGATTAAGATAAAGGAGAAAATTAGGAATTTATCTATAAAGAGAGTGATGGCCAAGAATCCATCATCGAGAGGAGTAAAGAAATCGGCTACTACATGGTAAAGGGTTGCCAATTTCCTATAAATAGGGGCTAGCTCCTTGTTTCGACATTAAATCCTCACCTTTTGTGTCGAAATTCCTTAGCTTCTTTTCTCCAAATTTCTTTCTCTAATTTCTCTAAAAGCCGAAAACTCCATTATTCTCTCCTTTCTTCTAAAAGCCAAAAACTCTATTATTCTCTTCTTTCTTCTAAAAATTGAAAACTCCATTATTCTCTTCCTTCTCTAAAAGTCAAATCTCTATAGTTTTTATTTTATTCATCCTATTTAAGAAATTGTTCTATGCCTCCCAGATTTAAATCCTCCATTGACATTGTCGAATTCTCTCTCTAGTACTAGTCAATCTCCTAAGTTAAGGTAAGAGTAGATTTTGATTAGTTCTCATAATCTATTCTCGATTTTTGAAAAGGAAAAGCCAAAGCTAATAGTTTCATGGTTTATGATGGGCGGCAAGTCGGGATTTGAAGGAAGCCTAGTCGACTAGATCTAAAAGCCAAATTCATAAGTCTCTAATTTTGGGATTTTTAAGGTAAGAAGATTTTCCTAGATTTCTATTAGATTTCATCATTATATATAAGATTTTAACTTTATAAGGAGGATTAACGATTAAATATTATTATAGTAACTCGATAAGGATTTATGATGGAATTAAATATGGATCGCAAAAGAAAGAACCCCTAAGTTTAAGAAACGAGCAAGATTCATCTGCTCGAGATTGGCCAATTGGTTATGGATCTGCTTCTAACAACACCTTAGCAGAGATAGCGCCAGTGTTACTAAGGATAGCGCCGATATTAAAAGCCTCGCTTTATCAGGTAATCGTGTGTAGATTCTTGACACATAAGCTTTGTTATATTATATGTATGTTATGGGCTAAAAGCCTTAAAAGGTGTGTAGATCTCATCACACTAGTTAATCAATTATATGTATGTTATGGGCTAAAAGTCGGAAAACGAGGTCAGTATGAATAATGTATTACCCGTAAAGGGTAGGTAAGGGATGCTGCACGTAATCATAGAAACTTCTATATGTATCCAAGTATGTAAAAATATGTGATCTGCTTAGATAGTTTAATGTTCGATTCTTGCATGTATGCATGAGATGGGATTGATTGATTTACTAAGGGGAGCAGGTCGTGAGGCGATCGGTGGCTTTGCCACATAGGTCACATAGTGATCGGTCTTTATGACAAAAGACAAATTGCCGATATATTATTAAGGTCGACAATGACGGTGGCTTTGCCACATAGGTCACATAGTGATCGGCCTTTATGACAAGCAAGACAAATTGCCGATATGGTGTGTAGCGGATGGAGGGTTGATTGTAGAAACTCTACCTGTGATGGTTGGTACGGGTGTGTAGAGGATGGACTCATAAGTTTGGGATGGGCCATGTTGCATATTTTGTTACCCTTGTATACGGGCCAAGGCTCATAATGTGTTTGTGGGCCTCAAGCCTTTTATGTGTTCTCGAGATTTGCACATCGAGTCTTGGTGACTCAACCTTTATTTTTCCCAACATTTCAGTGAGCAGAGATCGTGAATATGGGAGCCGAGGCGGACTCGAGGGCCATCAAGTTTTATTTCTACAAATTATTTCTGGATTTCTTTAAGTTTATTTTATTTTTGTTTGGGATTTTTTAAGGCCCCTAGTTTTATTCAACTAAGAAGTTTTTAATGTTATGCAACTTATAAATTTTATGTCAAGGTTTATTTATACTCAATAGTAAAAATACAAAGAGGTTTATTTTCAAAAGTCTCCTTTATTCAAAATTAATTAATTTAACTTGTGTTTTCAAAATGCGATAAAATGTTATGTGTCTGATAACATGCCGATCCTATTGAACGCATGGGCCGGGTTTGGGTGTTACACAAACCCTGCTTTAATACCTTAGCCATATTTTAACAAGTTTTCATGAGACACTCAAAATGTTTCAAATCATTTTACTCGTGACATACCAGATCCTGGTCAGACTCATGGGCCTGGTTTGGGGTGTTACATTTTGTATCGAGCCCAGCCAAAACTCCTACCATGGGGCCCAAGGTCCAAAATGTTTTGTTTTTGTTAGTAGGCCTTATTAGAATGTTTTGGGAAATTGTTTATGGTACTAACAAAGATGGCACCGAGTCTCCGACACCTATCTCGCCTGTGTAAGTACTTCATCTATTTTGTGAATATTTGATAGGGGTAGAAGGGTAAATGCCGAACGAGAATATTAGAATAGAAATTGTTGAACCTGTGGTTAAGATACCCTAACAAACCATGCATAAGATTTAATAATTCCTAAACAACCCCGTGAGTTGTCACCGAGCAAGGGATGTGGCAATCGTTATAACGCATGTCTAAGATTGGATTCGGTGGAGCTTGGTATTTAAGCATTCCCAAGTGACTCACCTCCTACTCACTTGAATCCTACCTGCATAGCATAGTGATTGGCTCATCCTAGCCGAGACGACGACTCACAAAGCTAAACTTGATAACTAAAACCCGAAAGGGACTCGCCGCTTTGTTTTCAAGTAATTAAAACCTGCTTAAAAAAGACCAAAATACCCTCGGTTTGTAAATTACCAAAATACCTCCTTATGAAAAAATTTCCAAATAAGAAAAATTCAAAATATCCTTCTTTGTGAAATCAATTAGAACCAAATTTTGGAAATCTTTTATGAAAATGCCCCGATTATGAAAAATTACCAAAATACCCTAGTGGTAAAATTATAAAATTGCCCTAACTAACAAAATTACCGGAATGCCCCTGATTTTTAAAATTTGGCAACATTACTGTTCTGGAAAATGTAATTCTCAAAAAGAACCCTCAAAGTTTTATAATTTTTGAAATGTCCCGGACTTATTAAATTTTACGGATTCACCCTGATTTGTAAAAAATTACCGAAATACCCCCAGATTTCAAAATGTATTCAAAATACCTCAGAATTTAAAAGTTTCAAAAATCTTTTGACAAATCATCCAGAACTTTATTTTCAAAATTACAAAAAATACCTCAGAGGACAAAATTACTAAAATACCCCAGGTAGTGGAAAACAACGACAATGAAAACTACAACATTTTTCCGAATGAACGAAAGTTCATAATCGCTGGTGGATGAATGAATGAATGAAAAGACTGTGCATGCATACGAAAGAACCACTCCTAAATTCTTTTCCATAAAACTCCTTCATGGTAAACAAGTGAAACGAAAGTACTAATTCATAAAACTTCTTAATTAGATCGCGACGAGAATAATGAGTACAAGAGGTCGTGGACGTCCGCCCCGTGGCCGTGGTATGGGTAGGATGACCTTGTCCGAGCCAACAGGGTCTGGTCATGGGTCTGGAAATGAGATGTCGGATCTGCCGGCAGCGGAAATGGAGTTTCAAGATCATACCGGTGGTAACGATGTAGTATCCCAAGCTGTACTACGAGTGTTGGAACGAGTTGTTTGGCAGCGGGTGCAAGAGCCCTTAAACTGTGGTTGAATGACTCCGCCAACTGAGCGAGGTGTTTAGGAGTTTGGAGTGGCACCCAGTCAGCAATGAGTATTGGTTAGAATCTACCGAGAGGATCATGGTGACCTAGATTTTACAAATGAGGAGAGTTAAAGGGTATAATCTCTTTGCTTCGGGATGAGTCATATCAGTGGTGGCTCACTGTAAGAGATGGAGCGATGGCAGAGGATCTCACATGGGAATTCTTTAAAGCCGCCTATCAAAAGAAATACATTGGAACCAGTTACGTGGATGAACAACGGAAGGCTTTCTTGAACATGGTTCAGGGTAATAAGACAGTGGCGGAGTATGAGGCTGAATTTCTCCGGTTGAGCAGTATGCTCGTGGTATTATGGGTACCGAGCATGAACACCGTGTTAGATTCGAGGATGAAATGAGAGATGAGTCGAGGATGATGATAGCCCACAAGAGGAACGGAGTTCGCCGGTCCTAATAGAGAAGTCTAAGGTTGCTGAAGGGGTAAGGCAGTCAGTTAGGCGGAATCAAGATAGGAACTGAAATAAGAGGAGCTCTGGATCTTCAAAGTTTGATGGTAATCAGTAAAAGAGGACGAGGTTTGGTGGGTCAGATTAAGCTGCTAGCTCGCTTCTGCCGCCAATTTCAATGGCCGCCACTTGCAGCTCGTGTGGGAAGTCTCACACGGGGGAATGTTAGAATAGTAACCGGGGATGCTTCGAATGTGGGTCCATGGAGACTGTCTGAAAAAGGCAGCTAGGCTGAGGTCAGAGGGTCAGGATCGTGCACCGAATAGGAGGGATAACCAACAGCCACCGAGAGGTCGTGGTGTAGGAAGAGGAGGTAATAGTGCTGGCAGAGGTCGTGGGGCACCGAGGGGAGGTACCGCGGGTACTGAGGCTAGGCAACCTGGTTTGGTCTATGTCGCTAGGCGTCAAGAGGAGGGCGACACACCGGACGTCATAACCGGTATGTTCTTGATCTTTGGTGTACCCTATAGTACCTTGATTGGCATTGGCTCAACCCACTCAAACATTGCTAGTAGCATAGTAAAAACTCTGCACTTAGACTCTGAGCTTACTTCTAGGAAGATGACCGTATTAAGCCCTTTAGGTCACTCTGTAGAAGTAAGTAAACTCTATAGGAACGCACTCCTAGAACTTCAAGGGGTCGTGTTCTTGGTCGACTTGATGAAACTACTGCTTTGGAGTTCACCTAATCCTGGATGGATTGGCTAGTAAAGTATCAGTTAGCTCGGATTGCGCTAAGCGCATGGTAATAAAGACCGTGGAAGGTGATGAGGTGGTGATGATGGGTAAAAGGAGAGATTACCTGTCTAATCTGGTTTTTGCATTGAAGGCGAAAAAGATAGTTAGGAAGGGTTGTGAAGCTTATGTGGTGCATGTCTGTGCTTTGGAAGCTAAGGATGTTGCTGTAAGAGATGTCCGAATCGTAAGGGACTATGTTGATGTATTTTCAGAGGAACTTCCGGGTCTACCTCCGGACCGTGAGGTTAAATTTGGTATAGATCTGTTACCCAAAATCGCGTTAGTATCTATAGCTCCGAATCGGATGGCGCTGAAAGAATTGGTAGAGTTGAAGGCGCAGATTCAGGAATTGTTGGATAGAGGGTTCATCCGACTAAGTGTATCGCATTGGGGAGCTCCAGTGCTTTTTATCAAGAAGAAGGATGGGACAATGAGGATGTGTATAGACTATCGGCAGCTGAACAAGTTGACAATAAAGAATCGGTATCCTTTGCCCAGGATTGACGATCTGTTCGATCAACTCAAAGGAGCATCGGTGTTCTCTAAGATTGACCTTAGGTCAGGGTACCATCAGCTTAAGGTGAAGGAGGCTGATGTCTATAAGACGGCATTCCGTACTCGGTATGGGCACTACGAGTTTCTGGTAATTCCTTTTGGTTTGACGAATGCACTGGCCGCGTTTATGGATATGATGAATTGGGTTTTCCAACCCTATCTGGATCGGTTCGTCGTGGTATTCATAGACGACATTTTGGTGTACTCGAAGTCTGAGGAGGAGCATGACGCACATCTTCATGTGGTTCTGCAAGTTCTAAGGGAGAAACAGTTGTACGCCAAATTCAGCAAGTGTGAGTTCGCTCAAGGAGGTAACTTTTCTAGGGCATGTTGTTTCACCGAGGCATCGGTGGATCCTCGTAAGATTGAGGCGATATTGGAATGGAAACCACCAAAGTTGGTTACGTAAATTGTAGTTTTCGGGGTTAGCAGGATATTATTGAGATTTGTGGAAAATTTCTCCTTAATTGCAAAGACCGCTGACTAAGTCACGAGAAAAAGAGTTCCGTTTGTGTCCTGCGAAGCAAGAAGAGAGTTTCGATAAGTCAAGATGATCTTGATGTAAGCACCGTCTTGATTCACCTGAGGTAGGAAAGGAATTCATCAGATATCATGCGATGCATCGCATAACGGTTTAGGTGTGTGTTGATGCAAGAAGGAAGGTGGTCGCTTATGCGTCACGGTAGTTGAGGCCTCACGGCTAACTATCCGACACATGACTTGGAATTGGCTGCTTGTGGTTTTGCCTTGAAAACTGGAGGCACTATCTCGTATGGGGAGAAGTCGGTGAGTGTACACGCATCACAAAAGTCAAGTACCTCCCGACTCGTAAAGATTTAAATCTGAGGCGCAGAGTGGATTGAGTTGTTGAAGGACCACGATTGCTCAATCGAATACCATCCGGAGAAGGCTAATATGGTAGCCGATGCATTGAACCGAAGGTGGTAAGCAGTTTGCGAGCAATGTTTGCTCACCTCGCCTCTATGAGGATGGGAGCCTCTTGGCGAATTGCAAGTGAAGCCATCTTGGATTGATGAAGTCAAAGAAAGGCGATGATTGTGAAGCTTTGTGTACTCGGAGGTTGCAAGTACTGAAATGGTGAGGTCAAGGTTTCAACTTAAGCGATGATGGAGTGTTGTACTTTCGGGAGAGAGTATGCATGCCTAAGGATGATGATTTGAGGCAAATAATCCTTAAAGAAGCTCATAGCAGTGCATACGCTTATGCACCGGAAGCGACAAGATGTGTCGGATTTAAGGGAGCAATTTTGGTGGCGGGTCTTAGCAGAGGTAACCGAGTTAGTGGGCAAGTGTCCGACATGCCCGCAAGTTAAGGTCGAGCATCAATTGCCATCGTGTCGTTATAACCGTAAGGATTCCACAATGGAAGTGGAGGAGATTACTATGGATTTCGTAAGTGGGCTTCCGCCCAAAGAAGAAAGATGTTGTTTGGGTGATAGTAGATCGTTGACTAAGTCACCCATTTCATACCTAAGGGTTGACTACTCACTTCAAAGGTTAGCCAGTCAGATATAGCGGAGATAGTGCGGTTGCATGGAGTACCGTGTCTATTATCTCGGATCGGGATCCCGTTCACGCCGAGATTTTGGAAGGCTTTACATCAGGAGTTAGGCACGGTTGAATTTCAGCACGGCTTTCCATTCGCAGTCTGATGGACAATCTGAGAGGGTCATCCAAGTGTTGGAAGACATGTTGAGGGTCGTTTTGGATTTCTATGGTAGTTGGGAGGAGTACCTACCTTTGGCGAGTTCGCTTATAACAATAGTTATCAGTTTAGTATTCAGATGGCACTGTATGAGGTCTCAGATGGTCGAAATGCCGTACTCTACATGTTAGACTGAACTAAGAGAATGCTCTGGATGTTGGGTCCAGAGTTAGTAGCGGAGACGGAGGATAAGGTTAGAGTAATTCGGGATCGCCTTAAGGAGGCATCGACAGGTAAATCTTACGTCGATCTTAAGCGAGAGGTTGAATATGCGATGGTGATAAGGTCTTCTTGAAGGTATCCTCTTGGAAGAAGGTCTTTGAGGTTTGGCCGGAAGGGCAAGCTAAGCCCTAGATTCATCTGGACCGCACATAGTGTTGAAACGTGTGGGATCGGTAGCTACCGACTTGAGTTGCAGCAGAAATTGAGTCGATCCATGATGTCTTCCATGTTTCGATCTTTGGCGCTATCGATCGATCCTCACACGTTGTGCGGTTGAGGAAATTGAAGTGAACTCGGACTTGTCTTTCGAGGAGGAGCCGTACAAATTTTGGATCGAGATATCAAAGTTCTGCTGGGAAGTCGATGCCTTTGGTAAAGTGCTATGGTGAAACCATGATACGGAGGAGGCCACATGGGAACCCGAGGATGTGATGCTGCGACAATACCCCAACTCTTCCGATCCGTAATTTTGAGGTCAAATTCTTTTTAAGGGGGTAGAAGGCGTAACATCCTAAATTAGGGTTGTTTGTAATTTAATTATTTTCCCATGTGTGTGCTTGAAGAAATGAATACTATGATTGCTAAGCATGTTCTAGGGTCTAGAAATAACCCTAGCTAGGCCTCGCTTTTAGGATTGGAAATTTCTTTTAAATGTGTAAAAGGACGGAGCTAGGCGAGGTAGTTAAGGAAAATTCCGGGAGAAGCATGACACAAAGAATTAATTGGCAAAGTGGCTTCCATGCGCCACTTAAGGGCTTAAGGGTGACGATTGGGCAGGTCTTGGGTTCGAGTCTTGGGAGTTACAAGGGGGATGCGTTTTGTTTTTTTGGGCTTTTTGGCATTAAAGGAAAGGGGGCCAAGTTAGAAGGCTTTAAAAGATTTTTGTGGGTGAATTTGGGCATGAAAGTCAATGTGGTAGAGTGGTATGGGGCGTTGAAAGGGGCTGCGGCAGTTTGCCTCCACCAGGTCCTGTGTTCGAACCCAAGAAGCTGCAGGTTGGTTTTATTTTTTTTTGTGCACGCTGGCGTGAATGGGAGAGTGAGTAATGGCTTGAGTTTGGACTCTTAAGGTGATAAGGATAAACATTGTTTTTCCTTTTAATTTTTAACTGGAAGAGTTGTGATGTTGTTATACTATATTTTATTTTTTTATTTGTAAAGGTGATAAAGGTAGGGATAGGAGATAAATCTTGATTTGGGGGATAATTAAAAGCTAAAATTATCAAAAAGGGGGAGAGTTGGCCGAAGGTGGGATTGTAGGCAAGGTTGGCTATCGGTTTTGGAAGCATAAGCATAAATGAATGTCCCCTAAACTCATTCAAGGCTATTTTCTTTTCTCTCAAGAACCTGGCTGAATTCTCCCTAACCATATTTGCCAAAGTTCTCCAGAATTTCTCTCTTATTTTCTTCTACTTGGCCGAACCTACCCCTCCTTCTACTAAAAATTTCACCTTCCTTGCTAGCCGAATATTTCTTCCATAAAGGGCTTAGGCGGAATCCCCCTAGTAAGGTGCTATCGATTTTCAAAGGGTGGTAGGTGTGTCACTTTAACATTCGGCTTCTTTTCTTTTCCTTTTGTGTGCTGAAAGTTTGAGAAACAAGCCTTGGTAAGTTGGCCGAATGTGGTTATGGTTCTAATGGTGTATGTTTTGTGTGTAGATAACGTTAAGGTACATTGAGGAGCCTATCGGATTTGATTTTTCAAGGTAAGGCTTATACATCATTCGCCAAGGGCCATTTGTTGAGAATTAGTGCCTAAAGTTGAAACTAACATGTGCCATATAAGGATTCAACGATTTCAGAATAAGTCACTTGAGGATTTGTTTGGAAACCAAACCGCTTTAAGGTAAGTGCCGTAAATGAGCCTTTGGTATTAAGTAGTTATGGCCGAATAGGCCTATGTCACTAACCTTGTTGTTGGCCAAATATAGGGTCAAGGGATCTAGCATCGTAGATCGGATCTTCGGGATCTAGAAATTTCGTAAATGTGTGTAAAATTCTTTACACACTTTATTAATTAACATTGTTATATTGTGCCCTTTTAATCATTATGGTAGTAATTTGCTTGTGGGCTTAAGCATGGATTCCGGTAAGTCCCCATTACGTGATCTATGATATATGATTTTGTATGCCATCATATGCTGTTGGATGCTATGCTATACATAAATGCATGATATATGTGATTATGACATCTGTTATGTAAGCATGATGATGGTGGGATTGATGAGAGGAGGGGGATGATTTCTATAGACTGTCACCAGTGGTTTTGACCACAAGATGGGTTGGCCCCATCAGTTAAATTGTGACTTCGGTCACCAGTGGTTTTGACCACACCGTTGATAAATCGTGACTAAGTCCCAGTGGTTTGGTACCACCAGTGGTTTTGACCACATTATGATAATTGTGACCTATGGTCATCAATGGTTTTGACCACACGATGGGTTGGCCCCATCATTTGATTTGTGACTCTAGTCACTAGTGGTTTTGACCACTAGTGGTTTTGACCACACGGGGTAGTTAAAGGAGTACAGATGGTTAGTGGGG
The DNA here is from genome assembly GCA_025506655.1 of Gossypium rotundifolium. Lineage (NCBI taxonomy): Eukaryota > Viridiplantae > Streptophyta > Magnoliopsida > Malvales > Malvaceae > Gossypium > Gossypium rotundifolium. The sequence continues at coordinate 152,190,367 of CP106728.1, forward strand.
TTGCATATTTGCATGTTTATTAGTAACTTGTGTATGAGTTACATTTCCGGGTAGGGGATTTACACACTGAGTCTTGGTGACTCACCCGTTCCCAAATTATTTTACAGTTGAGTAGATCGCGGAGATGGAGCCGGAGAGGACTCGAGGCGGCCATGCTTGCTCCTTAGTTTTTGGAATTTTATTTGATTCCGTTCATGTTTATTTACTTTCTACATTTTTAATTTGGGTTGTAATAAGGCCGCTAATTATTATTTGGATGTTTTAATTAGTTGTTTTAATTTACTTATACTACATTACAAAATGAAATTACAAATGTTAAGTAAATCGATTAAAAGCAACATTTTCGGCTCATGGTTGTGGTGGAAAAGAAAATAAATATATAAATTAAGGTCTTATTAAAAAGAAATATGAAAGAACAGAGACTTTTGGGAAGAGAGTTTACAGAAAAAGATTGAACAACCCCAAACTGAGTCACTTCATCCCCTATTTATAGTGCTAAGATAGATAGACTAGTCCTACTTAAATTCCTAAAGATAATTACAAATAATTAAAGATAAATAGAGATAAATAAAGAAAATAAATAATCCTCTATAATTATCCTAATATTAATTATCCTAATATAATTAAAATAGAGTTTGATAAAATAAAAATCTCTTCTTTTGCAATTCAACCCTTCTGTCATCCATGCTAGCACTTTTGGCGCCAATCTTTTCCTTATATCGCACATTGGCCCATTTTGTCTTTAATTTCACGTTTTTAGCTCTTAATTTTGCTTTTGCCTCCAATTTAGTCCCTACAAGATAAAAGAACATAAATAACCCAAATTAGTAGAATCATACTCAAAATAATTATGCAATTAGCACATAAAAACATGACGTTCTAGAGTATTATCAAATTCCCCCTACTTAGCCCATGCTTGCCCTTAAGTATGGTTCCTATCCAATGTGAAAATTAGATCCTAAAAGAAATTCTACTCCAAAGTTTTATAAAGATTAGTAAAAAAAAATGCATATGAAAAATAAAAAGAACTTCTAAGCTTGCTTTAAGTAAAACAGAAAAAGTACTCCAATTAACACACACAAAAATTAAAATCGTCTTGAATTATTTCATGCTATTTAGGTAAATTATCAAACCTACCAAGACACTCTATTTATTTCCTCCTTTAGTCCCCAACTGTAATTTTATTAGTACTATTTTTTCTTTTTCTTTTTTTTTTTTTTTTTTTTTTATTTTTTATTTTTTATTTTTATTTTTCTTTTTATTATTATTATTATTATTATTATTAATTTACTTAGGCATATATTGAACCTTTTGATGCGAAGAGAGATGACAACCCAAGCACCCCACCCCGGTTACTCAGCCCAACATACTCCTAAAAATTATTTATTTTCGGTTAGCGGAGTTTTACCCATCACGTCACACAACCTTTTGACGCGAAGTAGAATGACAACCCAAGCACCCTACCCCGGTTACTCAGCCAGTCATGTTTTAAGCTGCACTCATAACCTTGGAAACTTTTATTAAACAAAATTTACATGAAATTTTAATTTTAAGAGGACTTAAGAGAAATAATCAAGTGTCGAAAATAAGTTTTAGTAACCACCTAATAGACATGAATATGATTTAGGCATGCAATTGTATTAAGTGTCCACTTTATATTAAACTTGATCAATTTTACGAAAAGCAAGATAGAGTTAACTTATTAATCATAATTATTTTTATCCTAATAAAAATAAAACAGTTGAGATAAAATCAAACAGGCAGAATCATAACTAACTCAGTAGCCAAGAATCATGCATATAGGTCAAACAGTGGCAAGTCGTGGTCAAATTCTTGGGAATGAAAAGCGACAGAATATTCTTAGAAAAAATGGACAGAATAGAGCCTCAAGCAGCAAACACAAATCACAACAAAATACGACAATAATACGAAGATTACCTCCCCCTACTTAAAACACATTATGTGGACGCAAAAGAAATAAATAGGTAGAAAAGTTTAGAAAAACTTCCGTGTAGCTACTGTTGAATGCGGAGGATAGCAATGAGTTCAGTGAGATGCTGGCCAAAAGTGTCGAGTCGAGCCTCAATGCGCTCCATTTTTCCTAAGCAAAGAAGAGAAATTTATTAATAAAATAAAAAAGAAAAGAATGGAAAATAATGAATAAGAAATAAAAATGAAAATGAAAATAAAAATAAATAAAATAAAGATTGGGTTGCCTCCCAACAAGCACTTGTTTAACGTCATTAGCTCGACGACTTAAATGGTTCTACGGTGGTTCAAAATAAATCTTTTTAATCTTGTGAGCTTGGAAATTCTCATTTTTTATCACATCTACCATATTTGGGTTTAATCGTCTTTGCGCCTTTTTTATTGGTTTCATATTTTCCTCCAAGAGGTCAATCCCTTTTAAGTCGGCAATGGTCTCATCAAATGTGAATTTGAGATGCTCGAGAAGTGATTTTAATTTCGGATCTGATGCCTGCACAACAGAAGGTAGAAGTTTAGTATCCATAGGAGCTAATAATTTATTAACAGATTCAAAATCATCAAACATCATTTTAGATTTATCTCCATAAGATGACTCAAAAGTTTTTTCTACTGATGAGTTAATTATGTCGACACGGTTTACGTCCAAAACTTCACTTGGGTGGCTAATTGTGCCATAAACGTTAAACTTGACGATCTCCCCATCAAACTCCATCGTGAGGGTTCCGCTTCGTAAATCAATCTTAGTATTTGGGGTACTAAGGAAAGGTTACCCCAACAAGATGTCTGAAGACCTAGAAGCGTTATCCTCCTCCATTTTTATCACATAAAAATCTACAGGAAAAATAAGTCCATTGACTTTGACTAATACGTCCTCGAGGACTCTTTCGAGATGCACAACGGACCTGTCTGCCAATTGAATGCTAACACCTGTTTTTGTCAAAAAACCTGCTTTAAGTGATTCATAAATAGAATATGGCATTACATTTATGGAGGCTCCTAGATCACACATAGCCTTTTTAATTCCCAAATGACTTATTTTGCATGGTATTGCAAACATGCCCCTATCCTTACATTTTGCCGGCATTTTCTGCTGTAACACTGCGGACACATTTTCACCAACATTCACCCTTTCATTACTTGTTAATTTCCGTTTGTTGGTGCAAAGCTCTTTAAGAAATTTAGCATACCTCGGTATTTGCTTGATGGCATCCAATAGCAGAATGTTGATCTCGACATTCCTAAATGTTTCGAGGATTTCCTTGTCCTCATTACCTCTTCGACACTGGTTGAATTGTTCTGGAAATGAAGGTTGAATTTTAGGCAATTGAGGCTTTGGTCGGACCTGTTCGTCTTTCTCAGGTTTTTCCTGGGCAATTTCTTGGGCATGATTTCTATCGGGAATCGATTCCAATACCTTACTGCTTTGCAACGTCATTGCATTTGCGTGTTGTCTTAGATTTAGTTCTGTTTGTGACGGCAGCTTCCCTTGAGAGTTTAATTTCTCAACCGATATGGTTAATTCTCTTATAGATGCCTCGATTTTCTATTAAAAATTAAGCATATTAGTCGCTAATTTATTGACCAAAGTTTCTAGAGAATTACCTGAATCTTGTGGCTGCTGTGGAACTCGGTTCTGGTATGGCTGGTTATATTGTGGGTTGGCCCCATAACTTAAGTTAGAGTGATCCCTCCATCTTGGGTTGTAGGTATTAGAGTAAAGGTCGTATCGCCTCTGTGGTGGGCCAGGAAAATTTCCCACTGCACCTAAGTGAGCGATAGAGTTATCATACAAATTGGGACATGCATCAGTTGTGTGATCAGGTGTAGCATATATTCTACATAACCGAGCTGTCTTTGCTTTTTCTGCAAGAAGAGTATTCATCATATTAGTAAGTTTATCAAGTCTATCTTCTATGGAAGAATTACTTAGCTGGTGAACCTTCTAGGGGGTTCAGGGTTAGCTTGGAACTGTTGAGAATTTGTAGCCATTGTGGAAATCAAGTCCCTTGCTTGTTGGGGGTCATATTGACCAACGCTCCTCCACTAGCGGCATCTACTATATTCATTTCCATCGGTTTCAAACCTTCATAAAAGTAGTGGAGGAGAGATTATTCTGTTATACCATGTTGTGGGCAGCTTGCACACAACTTTTTAAACCGCTCCCAATAATCATAAAGAGTCTCTGGTTCTTTCTGCCTTATTCCCACGATTTCTCTTCTTAGCTCAACTGCTCTAGATGCTGGGAAAAACTTGTTAAGAAACAAACGAGATAAATCAGCCCAAGTAGTTATAGATTCAGGGGGTAAATAAAATAACTATTCCTAGTTTGAATCGCTAAGGAAAAGAGAAAGCGCGCAATTTAATTTGATCTTCGATTCGCATTGAGGTTTCATACTCAGACAAACCATATGAAATTCCTTCAAATGTTTATGGGGGTTTTCATTTTGTAACCCTCGAAAAGTTAGCAGTAACTGAATTAACCCTGATTTCAGTTCAAAATCGATATCCATAGTAGGATATGCAATGCACAGTGGTGGTTGTTCTGTTGGAGCTTCGGCTTGTTACCGAATCGTTTGAACCATTAGTGGTCGTACCAAATTAGGGTTTTCGTCAACCCTAGCGTTGAGCACTTCTTCAAGTGAATTGACTTCTTCTACTTTACTTTCAAGTGTTTGAGTAGGGTTTTCGTTAACCCTAGACTCTGCTTCATCGTCGATTTTGATTTCTGGCGGTGGATTGCTTTGAGTTCCTACCACTACTGACTGCTTTTTCCTTAGCTTTGTTTCTTTGCGATTAGCTCTCGCAGTCTTTTCAATTTCTAAGTCAAACGCAAGAGTGTCTGGAGCAAATCTGGTCATAGAAAACAAAAAACAAGATTAGTACGTTACCATTCCCCGGCAACGGCGTTGAAAGCACCAAAATAGATCCTATTCTCTATAAAATAATAAAAATAACAGTAAAGGGGAAGTAGGGTCGAATCCACAGGGATCGAATTATACAAATGCCTATTTTTTGAAATCCTTGGCAGAATCGTGCCCAAGAAGACGTGCGTTCCTGGAAAAATAAAAAAAATAGAATTAATAATTTTGATCTGGAATAAAAACAGAATATAATGGGAATTGAAATCATGAAAGTAAATTGCGAAAATTAAAAGGAAAAATAAAAGAGTTTAAAGAAGAGGGAGTTTCTTATTTGGCGAGATTCTAGCCTCCGGTTGTCTCATCCCGCCTTGGGTTCAATCTTCGGCTTTTAGATGACCTTCTTCTACCCAAGTAAGCCAGTTATAGTGGAAGAGGACGCCTGCGACCACCAGCTCCAAGAATTTAGACTTACAAATTTAGGGAACCTGACTCTAGCTTGCAATCGCTTTTGTGGAATCATCTATACTAGATCAACGCTTCTCAATGGTGAATCCCATGCCATTTTGTCTCTTGGGTCCGCCAACCTCTGACCCAGTAAGTTAATCGAACCGACTGTGTAACCTCCTCAAAATATACAAAGCGATTGTTCCTTGCACACGTTGAAAAGATCACTTTTTAAAGGGACATAGACGGAAGCGTCAACCCCATATTGCGGAGAAGCGATGAATACTTGGTGAGAAATTTAAGTGCAGATTCTAAGCCTGAAGAACCTTTTTGGGGTATTCGACAACCTTCGGCTAGATGGATTTTAGTGGCTCATGGATGGGATGTGAAAAAAAATAATTATATAAGGATGGAGAAAAGAATTTTTATTGAATGAAAATATGGAGAGCACAAAAGCCTTATAGGGGAGAGTTTTCAGAAAAAGAATGAACATTAATTTAAGTCACTTCATCCCCTATTTATAGTGCTAAGATAAGTAGACTAATCCTACTTAAATTCCTAAAGATAATTACAATTAATCAAAGATAAAGAAAGATAAATAAAATAAATTCTAAATTAAATAATCAGGGGGAGACTCGCAAGCAGGATCTCCGTCCGCTCAGCCTCGGAGATCGGGGATCAAGAAGCTTCCAAGAGAGCCCATAACCCCTTCATCTTCGCAACAAGACTAGTAATTGAGAGTGTACGTTTCTGTAATGAGTGAAGTTCATGGTACAATCGAGACTGTTTTGCGCCGGTGTCTGCCGTAAAAAGCGTGCCGTCGTCGTCCACACATCAGAGGCCGTTTGGACATCGGTGAACGAAGAAAGACAGGAGGAGCTGATGGTGGCCAACAACCACGAGGTAAGTAGATTATCTGGTTGATTGAAGGCCGAGGCGGCGGATTGGTCACAAGAGCGCCATCGATTGTTTGGATGAACCGCGCCAGTACAGTCACCAATCCATCGAAAAAGCCAGCCAAATCATAACCGGCAATGATGAGGCGCACTTGCTTCTGCCACTGAACAAATGTATTGCCATCAAGTTTTACGAACTCATGTTGAGGAAAAGAATTGAAGAGTCGTTCACCAGTGAAGGAAGATCCAAGAGTCTCGACAAAGGCGGAGTCAGCGGAATGAGTGGTCATGGTCGAGGATCAATGAGTGACTGATACCATGTTGAGAGGTACGGTTTTCTAATTATCTTCTTGAAAATCAAAGAAATAAAATGATGAAAGGTGAATTGAAAACTAAATTGATCTATTTCTTTCTTATTGATAAAATCTTCATTCTGCTCATTTTGTACATTTGATGATTTATAGTACTTGCATAGATTGCTAGCTGTAATGCCTAACTGCTTAAGCTAACTGCTTGTGCTAACAACTTGAGCTGTATTAATAGCACTAACAACTAACTACTTGAACTGTATTATTGATTCTATCAAGCATTAATCACAAAACAAAACTTCACAAACAAAATCCAATTATCCATAGGATCATCTACAATTCAAATTACATTAAACAAAGAAAAAAAATTCGAACAAAACACAATGCTCAAATATATTACATGTAACGACCCAAAATCCCTGGGCACCGAAAAAGTGTGTTATCGGGCCTCCGTCTTAGTAAATCGAGTTAGTAAGTAATTATTAGGAGTAATTATGAGTCTAATAGTGTGTTTAATTAGATTTTTATTTAGTGAATTTAGCTTAATTTAAAGTAATTAGGAAAAGGATCAAATTGAATAAAGAGTGAAAGCCTAAGTATAGATTAAAAGAAAGTAAAAGGGGCTAAAATAGCAATTAAGCCATTTAGCATAGTTGAGGCGGCATAAAGGAATAAAAATCTAAGATTTTATTTGTTTTAATTATATAATTAATGATATTTTAATATAATTTATATTATATGAATTTATGATAATTAAATTATAATGATATAATATTATTAAATAAATTAAAATATGCCAATTGTATGGATATGATCAAATACATGTGTAATATATTATTTGTACATTTGTAATAAAATTGTATATTTTCTTAAATTTTAAGTAAAAGATATTTATTAATTAAATTATTGTATTAAAAAATTTTATACTTGATAAATTAGTTAGATTAGGACAAATGTAAGGTTATGATATGGTACAAATGTTATTAAAATAGATATTCTATAATTATTAATTAGCTTAAATATAAAATAAAGTAAATGAAATAATAAAGAAACAAAAGAATAACAGAAAAGAACAGAGAAGTTTTCGAAACAGGAGAAAGAAAAGAAAGAAAGAAAAAGAAAAGGAAAAATTCAGGTTTTAAAGCTTGGAGTTTAATTGGGTAAGTCAATCAAGTCCTATGTTTTTAATTTTGATGTTTTAGAAGCTTTAAAGCAAGATTTTGATGAAACTAAGTTGATGCTTTGAGAGTTTATAGGTTTTCAAGTATAGTTGATGTTGAAGAAAAGATGAATTAGAGATTAAATTGAATGAAATTTAAGTTAGAATTAGTAAAATGATTAAATTGTAAAGTAAGTTATAAGTTTTGTATTATAGGGATTAATTTGGAAGAAATTATAAATTAGGGTTTTATTATGAACATTAGATAGTCAAGTTGAATATGGAAAGAATTTAAGTAGAAATAAAGTATGAATTAAGTTAAGAAAATAAGTAAACTTACTTAGGATTTAATTGCAAAATAAGCTATAAGAAAACAGTTTTGGGACAGCAGCATTAGAGTAACTTTGAAAAATCACAAAAAACGGTAGAAATAGAATTAGAAGTTGAGTGAGATATGAAATTAAAGCTTATTGAGTCTATTTTCATATGAAAGAAACAGGGAAAGCAAAGAAATTCTGTATTTTGAGATATTTAGATTTTTGTGAGACTGGTTCAGAGTGATTTCGAGATCCCCTGTTTTGACTTGGAAAAATCATTAAAAATTGTAAAAAAATAATTTTGGGACATAATTTATATATTTAGATTTATTAATGAGTCTATTTTTAAAAGAAACAAACTAGAACATCATTTGAACTCTGTATAAAAAGATAATTAAATTTTAGTAAAGAGTGGTCGGAAACTGTCAGACAACAAAACAGGGGTAATTTTAAAGAATAAACTGTAATTATTGGCTAAATCAAAATTCTGAAAATTTTATGGAAAAAGATATGTAAGTCTAGTTTCATATAAAATTTACGGATCTTAATTTGAAATTCTGTAACTCAAGATATAGATAATTTAGTGACAATGATTTAGGTAGACAACCTTGAAAGGACTTATAAGTAAATAATAGAATTGTGTATAAAGAATGTGAAATGTAGAGGAAGAGTAGGAATTGAATAAAATTCAATTATTTATTATAATTTAATGTTGTAATTAATAATGTAAATTATTATTATTATTTTCGTAGCTAACAAGGAACTCGAGGCATCGACCCATAAAGGAAAGGAGAAGATCGTCGAGGATTAAATCCGAAGAGAATTCTGGTTTGTATTACTATAATTCAAACTACTATTTAGTTAGTGTTATATTTAAATTCCTATGTATGGTAAGTAAATATTGAGGTAAGTAACTTTATTAAATTGAATTTAGAAAATTTTATTGAATGAGAAATATGTGTTAGTATTGAATTGTATTTTGATTAGTGAATGGAAAAGTGAAATTGATATTGAAAATGAATTTTGAAATGAAGGTGAACTTGAATTGAGAATTGGAAACCCTATTAACTAGTCGGGCTGAGTCGGATATAATTGGCATGCCATAGGATATGAAAGAGTACGGGTTTTTGCCGGCTTACTGATCAGGCACTTATGTGCCGACTACTATTATCATTATCATTATCGATTCGACACTTTGTGTGTCGATATCGTTATTATTATCTTTATGATTCAACACTTCGTGTGTTGAATACTGATATTGTTACTGTTACCGATTCGACACTTTGTGTGTCGTATACTGTGTACCGTTAAGGCACAATGTGCCGTACTAGTGTGTGGGTTGGAATCCGTGTATCCGTCGAATCCAAGTCAAGTTAATAGGGACAATGAAATAAATTTATTGATAAAATTAAATTTGAATGATATGGCATATGAAAAACGTGAAAATTGAAATATAGAAATAAGAATGGTATATATATATATATAATCAAATGATAACATAAAAAGATTGAATTGTTTAATAAATGATGATAATTGTAATGTAAAAGTATGTGTGTGATTTAATGTATTTAGTTATAAATTGAATTATAGTGATACCACTGAGTATATGCATACTCAGCGACGGTTGTTTCCGTCGGCGCAGTTGTAGAAGTCAAGTATTGAACCAGCATCCAAAGCCGGACCCGACTTGACAAACTTTTGGTGATGTATATTTTCTTTTAATAATGTGGCATGTACATAGGATGCGATAAAGATTGTTATGTTTTGAATATAAATGGTTAAAATGTTAGTATTACAAGTGTAAGAATTATAATAAAAGAAGTTTATCTATTTTAATTAGTACATTGATAAATTTAAATTGATATTATATTGATTGTGTTTGATTAGAAAGTATTTAGAATAGAAAATGAATGTGTGAAATGAATTGGTTGAATTGGTTATGTTTGAAATGATTATGGTTTTGATTGCAGGGGGTTTTATGTGAAAATAAACAGAAATGCTGCCGAAATTTATTAAAAAAATTTTTTTGAATACTTAAACGAGTCTCGTTTCACTTTTAATACATACTTTAGACTTCGAGAGTTCATTATAGGGACTTAGTTATTAAATTATACTATGAATGTTATTTTATTTATGAATTATTCGTAAGTTGTTTGATATGTCCTTGTAACTCTATTCCGGCGATGGTTCGGGATTAGGGGATGTTACATTACATCTAACATAACATATGACGAAAAAAGCAACTCACACACCAAGATTTGTATCGCTCAAAATACAGAGTACTTGTGAATATACGAATGACTCATAAGCAACACCACTCATTGAAAGAGTATAAAATTACTGTATGCATCAAGTAATCTTCATAAACTAGGGCTCCACAAGAATCTTGCCTGTAGCATGGCCTTCAATGCTCTTGGCCCAAGCATTTTCTGCCTTACTTAGAGGATGCTTTGAATCGATTATTGGCCTAAGCTTTCCTGCTTTCACCAACTTAACAAGAAAATCGAGGTTCTGTTTCTTAGGTGAGGTGAACAAGGGTATGAGTTGCTTCTTCGAGCATTTAATCTTTTTCGCAGCAACACTCATCAAAGTACCGAAACCAGGGGTGGTATCTACTACCTTTCCTTTCGGAGTCAAGTTAGCCGAAAAGGTAGACCAAGGAATGTTGTGTGCGCAGTGGATGATTACATCGTATTTGCGACCAGAAGGGCTCTTGAGAGCCACCCCATCAGGAGTTTTGTAGTCAAGAACCTCATCAGCCCCCAAGCTCTTGACTAAATCCATATTACGAGCCCCACAAGTGGCTGTAATGTGTGCATTTGCAAGCTTTAGGAGTTGAACTGCATATTGACCTACACCACCTGAAGCAGCGGTAACCAGAACATTTACTTGTGGGCCGGTTCCATCAAGTTTAAGACCAGCAAGCTGGGTGAGTGACTGGTGAGCTGCAAGGCCAGCAATTGGTAAAGCTGCAGCTTCAGGGGCTGATACCTCTAGAGGCCTTGGAACTGTGGAACCTTCCTTAGCCACAGCATATTCAGCTAGTGCACCTCCATTCTGTGATTGCAAAATAGATTCATATAATAAGAGATTGGCATAACAAAGGACATAAATGATGCTAGATAACATATAAAACAAGGACATGAATGATGACGGAGAAAAAAGAATCTATGGCTTGGTTGTTGTAAAACTTGAACCAACGAACTTGTCGAGTGTAACATCAAACATACATATGTTCCTCACATGCAAGTAAGCAACAAACCCAAGAATGAGTACTTACACCAAGTACGGCAACAACTTTATCCCCGACTTTGAAACTCTGGACACCTGATCCAACTTGTACGATTTCTCCTGCTACATCAGTACCTGCTCCACCAAATGTTCTTTAGCTAATGATTGAAAACAAGCATTCAAACTAGTACAAGAAAGACAAGTTTCGATGCTTTAAATCCACTAAAGCACTGAAAACTGATGCAAAATAAACCGTTGGGCTGAACCATCTAGAGAAAAGTAGGAAGTACCAGGAATGTGGGGGAATTTGCGAGGTAAAAATGGGCGCGCTACCCCCTCCTGTATTTTCCAGTCGATGGGGTTAATACTAGCTGCCTCTACTTTGATCAGAACTTCGTCCTTTTTGGACTGGGAATCGGAACTTCAGCATGCTACAACACCCATAAATTTCACATTTGTTATAAGATCACGTCACCGACCATTTTTTCCAAGTTTGTTTAAAAAAAGACAAATGTTGGAAATGATTTTGCAGAAAGAAAAGAGAGAGAGAGAGAGCTGACTTAGCTGTCACCATCGTTTAATTCATAATAATTTGGCTCAATGTTAAATCTACGGTACTAATTTAATAAACTTGATTAAGGACTAAACTAAACAAAAATTTAATTAAATCTCCATCAGTCCATCTTATGCATGAAAAAAAAACTACACATTTCCTTTTATCCTTACTTTTAAACCCGAAACAACACTACTAACTGAGGAAAGAAAAACATTAACAGCAAGAATATTACCTTGAGATCAGCAACTCCTCCGTTATATTTACTGTATTGAACAGCACGCATCAGATTCTTGGCCATTTTCTTTCTTTTTCTAAGAGAATAAAAACCGAAAGCTCCTTTTAAGTTTGTGGGAAGGCAAAAAAACTCAAGATTAGAATGTGAGACAGAGAAGGAGGGAAGGATTGGATGGAATATTTTGGCGTCAGGTACTTTGAATTTATAGTAAAGTAATGCAGACATGGAATGGTTCCTTCCAATCAAAGCGAGATCATTGAATGGGTATGGGTGTGAACTGTGAAACCGATGTGATGTTCTAGAAGCATTTGAGTTTTTTTATTATTCTTTTGAAGTCAAAGTCATAATTCTTTTATTCAATTGATTGGAGAATGTGTATACTCTATGGAACTTTCGATAATATGTTTGTTAAATGGAAATGCTTTTTTATTTTGCAAGTGATTTTAAAGATAATTTTGTCATTATTTTGAATTTTTTTATCATATTAAGTGTCTATAATTATTTTAAAAATATCGTACTTGAATTGTGACAAAGTTAATTGCAACATGTCATAATGTTTTATTGATACTGAGACTAAAACCTTTGTCATGTTAATAGAGCTTATCATTCACTATTTACAACGAATGTTATTATTTTTTCAATTGAATAAATTAATGAATTTACTCATGCTCGAAAACTAAAAAGAAAATGAGTTGCAAGTTGCCAATTTATATATTTAAAAAGGAATGGCCGCCAGAGATGGAATGGTAGATATAAATTATATTTGGAACCCAATTTAAACACGTGATAAAGAATATATCGAAACTTTGACATAAAAAAATTTCAACTGCTTCTAGAGCATCAGATTCGGTTTCGCAATTCACACCTACACACGCATTACAATCGGGAACACCCATTCCATGTCTCGATTGCTTTACTATAAATTCAAACTATCCAAAGCCAACATACATCATCCCACAATCCTATCCAATCCTTCCCTCCTTCACTTTCTCTCATCTTTTTTCTTTGCCTTCGCCACAAACTTGCAAAAACAGCTTCGCTTTTCATTTTTTCTTACCAAAAACAAAAAAGAAATGGCTAATAATTTGATGCGTGCCGTTCAATACAGTAAATATGGCGGAGGAGCCGATGATTTGAAGGTGATCTACTTGCTTCTTCTTTTTTTTTTTTGACCAAATACATTTGAGTTTGTTTCCATGTTCTTGCAACCTTAACTTTTACAGTTTACTTCTCTCCATTTGATATGAGAGTTCAGACTGAGAGCTTGAAAGCAATGTCGATATATATATATATATTTGATGAACTTGAAAAAAGAAATTGTTGGTCACCTGATTTCATAACGAGTGTGAACTTTGTGGGTGTTGCAGCATGTTGAAGTTCTGATTCCCAGTCCAAAAAAGGATGAAGTTCTGATCAAACTAGAGGCAGCTAGTATTAACCCAATCGACTGGAAAATACAGGAAGGGGTAGCCCGCCCATTTTTACCTCGCAAATTCCCCCACATTCCTGGTACTTTTCACTTTTCCCATGCCTGTTTCAGTCGCATGCATTGCATTCTGAGCTTCACTTGTTTAGTATCATCTGGATGGTTCAGCCCAATAATCTGATTTGCATCAGTTTTCATTTGTGGATTTAAAGCATCCAAACTTTTCTTATTCTTTTTTTTTTTAAATATTTTAATTTCTTGTGTTCAATCATTGGCTAAACAACATTTGCTGGAGCAGGCACCGATGTAGCAGGAGAAATTGTACAAGTTGGATCAGGAGTCCAAAGTTTCAAAGTTGGGGATAAAGTTGTTGCCGTACTTGGTGTAAGTACTCATTCTTCTTGGGTTTGATGCATACTTGCATGTAGGAACATATGTATGTTTGATGTTACACTGGACAATTGGTTCAAGCTATCCAACAACCAGGCTATAGATTTTTCCCTTTATTCATGTCCTCGTTTTTATGTCTTTTGTCATGCCAATCTCTTATTACGTAAATCTATTTTGCAATCACAGAATGGAGGTGCACTAGCTGAATATGCTGTGGCTAAGGAAGGTTCCACAGTTCCAAGGCCTCCAGAGGTATCAGCCCCTGAAGCTGCAGCTTTGCCAATTGCTGGCCTCGCAGCTCACCAGTCACTCACCCAGCTTGCTGGGCTCAAACTCGATGGAACCGGTCCGCAAGTAAATGTCCTTGTTACCGCTGCTTCAGGTGGTGTAGGTCAATATGCGGTTCAACTCGCAAAGCTTGCAAATGCACACGTGACAGCCACTTGTGGGGCTCGTAATATGGATTTAGTCAGGAGCTTGGGGGCTGATGAGGTTCTTGACTACAAAACTCCTGATGGGGTGGCTCTCAGGAGCCCTTCTGGTCGCAAATACGATGTAATCATCCACTGCGCACACAACATTCCTTGGTCTACCTTTGAGGCTAACTTGACTTCAAAAGGAAAGGTAGTAAATACCACTCCTGGTTTCTGTACTGTGATGAGTGCTGCTGCGAAAACGATTAAATGCTCGAAGAAGCAACTCATACCCTTGTTTACCTCACCTAAGAAAGAGAACCTTGATTGTCTTGTTAATTTGGTGAAAGCAAGAAAGCTTAAGCCAATAATCGATTCAAAGCATCCTCTAAGTAAGGCTGAAGTGGCTTGGGCCAAGAGCATTGATGGCCATGCCACTGGCAAGATTCTTGTGGAGCCCTAGTTTATGAAGATTAGTTGATGCATACACTAATTTTATAATTTTTCAGTGAGTTGGGTTGCTTATGAGCCATCTGTATATGTTGGTATGTGAGGAGTTTTTTTTCAACCATGTTGTGTGTGATGTAATGTTATTGAGCATTGTGTCTTGTGATGAAATTTATTTATTTATTTTTTGTTTTATGTAATTTGAATTAAAGATGATGCTATGGGTAATTAGATACTTTGTTTATGAAGTAATACTTTATGATTAATGCTTAAATAATTATACCAACATTTTCATATAATTTCTTCTCTAAAAATTATTATCAGTGCAAAACAAAGCAAAATTTGATGTTAAGATAATAACACATATGATTTTATTTATTTTAAATATAATCCAAGCCACACTTATCCTTTAAAACTTAAATTGTTGATGTTTTTACTTTCCATTAACAATATATAGGATAATAATCTATATATTAATTCTCAAAATGTTTTTATTTATTTTAATATTAAATTATCTTATTGCTCACATATTTTAAGGTTTAAATTGATATTTTAAGGTTTTCCTATAGTGTTTGATGATTGGATTGAATAGAGTCAAGCAATCAAATCCCTAGAAATAACAAGACTTATCTCCAATAATTCTATATTATCTTGGACTTTATTAATATATTGTATATGCTATTTTAATTGTAGTCTTTTAAGGGAATTAAATGTAATTGAACTAGCCTATTAGTAAGTATTGAACTCTTATATATTTGAAGAGACTTACCAAAATCCAGTTTTTGGGCACAACAATAATTTGTATTCTCAAATCATAGCGACAGGATTTGTAGTCATTGTGGAAATTCCATTTTCCTTACGATTAATATCTTTCTCATAAGGGGCAGAAGTTGCAAAATCTCATGATTTTACAATCAATTCATTCAATATTTCCTTTTTTAGATGACAAATTCTCACATTTAAATTATGTGTTAGAGACACTAATACCTCATCCCATCTATCTAGAAATCTTAGTTCGAACCCTTCGCTACTGGGTAAAAGATGCTTCTTCTTTGCATTTATTATGGTTCTCTCTCTACAAGTATTGTAATTTGAAGAGTTTATTACTCCAAAGAAATCTATTTCGATTTTGACTCCAAGATTATTCTTGTTCCTATATAATTCTCATACATGTGAATGTGAATCAATTTTCCTTTTTCTCCGTATTCAATCTTCTCATTTATGATCAACATCTTCTGGAGTCTTTCCAAAGCATACGGCTTTTTGGATGTATATGATGATATCTATACAAATGGATTCGTATAATTCTTATATATATTGTACAATGAAGTACCACATGAGTGGATATATAGGATCCAAATCTGTCGAACCACTCATGTTATGATCTTCTACATCAGAGGTCTTCCCGTTCCGTCATCTGGCTTATGTTCTTCAAGTAGGTGTAGGTTTTATATTGAAAGTATTTAGCATTTATTTCTTCATTAAGGAACATTAATAGTGTAAACAAGTTTATTGCTTGGTTTAACCTCTTGAAAACTTAGAAGTGAGTGATTTAGATTTTTACATACAAAAGTGAAGTTGCTATATTGAGTGTGAAGTTGCTATATTGTTCTTGTCCTAGTGCCTATTTTAGTGAACACTACAACTTGTACTTTCATTTGGAGAGATTGTTTTCTTTGTAATTATTGATGGTAGTTTTTAACAGAATCTAATTTGCATTATTAGGGCATGTTGAAAAGACCTTACACTATTGAGGTCAGAATTCATTTTTTCAAGAATCTCGTACAATCATTTGTTGATGATGATGTGATATTTGATGAAATCAAAATCTCCTAACACTTTTTAGTACAATCTTTTCCGATTTCCTTTTCAAATTTACAATATTTTTAGGTTGTGTTTAGAAAGTCGTCTAATAATTAGATTTGAATATAATCGTTTGTAATTACATAAAAGTAGCATGTTTGGGTAACCATTATAGTTGATGAGTCCCATCAAATTGGTGTAATTGGAGAACCTCAATTACATTTTCCAATTTTTCCATGGGGAAAGTAAGAATTGAAGTAATTACGCGGGTAATTACATTCAAATTTGATTTTAAAAATTACTTTTATATAAGTTATCAAAATTATATTATAAGCATTAACGCATATGAGTGTTTAAGATAATTATAGCCAAAATTTTCTTATATTATAAATCTTAAAAATTATATTATAAAAATAATTTTTGCATTTTATAAAGTTATAAAAAATTATATTATTTAAATCTTAAAAAATTCTAAAGTTGTGTCCAAAAGTTTATTATAAAAATAATTTACATGTTATAAAAGTGTTATAATATATTTATTTAAAAGGAAGTTATGGCCAAGTATGAACTTAACTTATTTATGTGTTCATATTATATATTATAAAAAATAATATACTTATTCATAAAAAATGTTAATAGTTTTTTTTATCATAACTTATTTATAAAAATAACTTTATGAAGTTATGACAAAAAATTATCTTATTTATAAGAAGTGTTATGAAAGTTTTGGACAATTTATAAGTTCTTTTATATAAAAGTTATATATATATATATATATATATATTATTTAATTTGCATATTAAAAAATGGATATAACATAGCATTAGTTTTTCTCTAAATTAAGTTTATATAAGTTTTTATAATTAAAGCTATAAATTATTTGGATTGTGAACTCAATTATTTTTAAGTTCGATGCTAATTATACAAATAGAAAAATATTTCTTGCACCATATTGTTGTTGGGATCTAGTGTCCTTAGTGTAGTGATTTCATATCTATATGTATTTGTAATTTTCAAACAAATTGGTTTAATAAAATATCCGTCAATATCATTAATATCTTCGAATATTGCCCTCAACGTCTTTTGTACGCAAAGCAAAATGAAAGCAAATATTGGCTCATTGATTATCTAACATTTAACTAATACTAAGCAATATTATGTGATTGGATTATATACAGAAAGACAATTTATACTAGTGGATAATCTAAACGTGTCCTTATCCTAGTTAGAATTGAGCAAATCAATTGAAAGACTAATATGTTGTCTATCAAGTCTAATTAGGGAGATACCTTGTCTTAGGTATCGAAACTTGACCACCCCTAACATTCATAGCACTGTACTCTTTCTTTTTTTTTTTTTTTTGTCTTTCTCTAACTCTTCGTTGATAGCAATTCCCTTTATCATGTTTTTAGAGGCATTAGAATTAATTTCAAACTTTTTGAACCTCCTAGCTTGTTTCTTGAAGACCTTATTGGAATTATGTGTTAGCAGGATAATTTGTTCTTAAAAAGCTCCAATAGTTACATTTGAGGAAGTGGGCACTGCCTCAGTAGCTTGAAAGACTATGTTTTTATCTCCTTTACTCCTACCTTGTTTTGCCTCATAAAGATTCATTTCAAAAGTTTGTAATGAGCTAATAAGTTCATCAATAGCCAACCTCTACAGATCCTTAGCCTTCTCAATATTAGTAACTTTTATAAATAAATAAATGAACTCTTAAGAAAAGACCTTAGAACCTTTCTAACCAGCTTTGTATTGGAGTACTCTTTTCTAATACGAATGTTTGATTTGAAATATCACACAACTTAACATAGAATTCTCCAATAGTTTCTGGTTCCTGCATTCTAAGACTTTCAAACCTAGATGTTAACATTCACATCTTCGATTGTTCGAAAGTTGTAGTACCTTCATGAGAAATCTCCAATATATCCCAGGCTGACTTTTCTAAAGCGCATTTTGAAATTCTTTTGAATTCTTGAAGATTGACTCCATATAATATAACCTATAGAGCTTTAATATTAGCATTGGCCAATTTTTCTTCTTCAATTTCACTAAACTTCAAGCTTAACTACTCTCCCATTTTCAGTGTCAATTTTTGGGGTTCTCAACCTGTCAACACAACATGCCATACCTTTTCATTAATAAAGTGTATACCTTCATTTGTGCTTTCCAATAAGCATAATTTCCAACTTCAAGCATAGAAAATGAGATGTAGAAGAACCTTCCATAATTTGAATCTAGAAACTTTTAGGGTCTCCACTAGTTACGTTAAGTGGCAAGCTCTAATACCAAATGTAATTATAAAACCATTGCTAGTAATTAAACTAAGTGCTTAGGAGTGACAGAGAAGTGAACCATTCTTTAGCACCAAATCAGGAAATAGAAAAACAAAATGAACACACAATAATTGTTCACGCAATTTGATTTCCCTACTTCTACGGAGCCTAACTTAGTAAGCATTATCTACTCTCTTCAACGATTGCAACAAGTGAATCTAAACTATCACACACCCCTTGATAATTTTCCTCATTTTTTAACATTAAAGATTAATACTCTCACCACTCGGTTCACCCCTATGAACTCAACAAGTAAAACCATAACATAAACAATTTTACTAACAAATTGTACTATAAGAAAAAATCCCTACTTGAACACAATAAGTGTTTAAAATCTCTCAATATAATAACCTATACAAGTCTCTCCCTTAAATAGATTTATATTCGAGACTTGCTAACATAGAAGATCTAAATCAATCCTATTAAAACAATAATAATATAAATTGCTTACAATACAATAGTAGAAGATAATACAAATGTGGACTCTTGGTAGCTAATCACATAAAGTTTCAATCCAATCCAAATGTCCATGTTGCAAAGAATTACTTGAGTGATTTAATTCGATCCAATCTTCAATACGAGTTTCCTAAGTAATATGACTTTCATTATTGGGCTAGATGTCTTCCAAGTATTCAGCGCAACCCATCCAAATCATTCAATAAATTGTCATTAAACAACTCCAATGCTAGGGAAGTGGGCACTTCCCTAACACTCAATGGCCATTTTCATATTTTTCAACAAAGATTTCAATTTAAACTAAGCATAATTCTCAACAACTCATGGAATCTAAACTTCCATTACACTATTTTCTCAACCATGGCAATTTGATTAAAACTTAATAACTGAAGAAATATCTAACACTAAGGTTGGACGTACTAAGTTAGGATGGTCAAAAATTCATGAAAATTTCAAAAACAATATTCCTTACTTAGGTGGAATGATAGACGGCAATAGCTAGGTAAAACATAGGAAATTTTCTTTCTTTTCTTGAAGCATGAATGACAACATGAAGAAGATGGTGACGATTTTTCATTTACTTTCTTTCTAAGTTCACAACTATCATAATTAAGTAATGGGTTTCATTTGTTCATTAATGCAAGCTAGAAATCTATTAAAATTTAAAGAGAAAAACCATCCTTACCCAAGTATCGGAGATTGGACAATGGAGCTAACCTTGAGAGAAATTTATTCCTTTCTTTCTTACAAACTTTGGTGATAAGGAAGAGATCCAATTTCTTTTTCCTACCAACATATATATTTATATATATGTTAGAAATCTATCACACACGTATACATATGAAAATCACGTATTTAAAAAACAGGTGTGTGTTTAAAATAACATTCAATAAATAATGAAATTTAAGGTTTGAAACTAATAATGATAACAACACATATGCAATACGTACAAAATTAAAATAAAAATAGTTTAACTTATGAGTAAAAGGAAATTGAAATGTATAAATAATTTGGTTATAAATCCATTAAACATAGGTTCATTCCCTAGACATATTAATTTTAGTTCTTTTATTTAAAAACTATATAAAAGTATGAAAAGACAAAGAGGTCATTAAAATAATAATAGTACTTATTTAATAAAAGGGTATATTAGTCATTTTCTATTCGAGTTGACATTTAGTTAACTCATAACACCAACTCAATCTAGGGATTATTTTGATAGTGTATATATAATATCATAATTAAAACTTAATTGATTGAAATCAATGGTTGATAAGGGTGAGCGTTCAATCGGATCAAGTGAAAAAAATTAGAGTTAATTGAGTTGATGAGTCATATTTTGTCATCCGAACTCTATTTGAAAATTTTTTAATTGAGTTGAGTGAAATAAAGTTCAAGTTGAGTCAAATCGAATGAAATTATTCATTAAATTAAAAAATTTAAACATGTCCAATTAAAATATAATATAACCAATTCCATGTTAAAGCGCATAAATTTGAAAACTTTTTCAAAGCAAAATAAGAAGAAAAAATACAAATGAAATATCACAATATACTTTTTGTACATGTCAAAGTGATGAAAAGAAAAATATCTTTTACATATCCACCCAGTTTAACAACTTTTGGGAAATGATACAAAAAAAAAAAAATTCACATCAAAAAATATTTTTTTTTCACATCAGAAAAATTGTTTTCTGATGTATTGTATATTGATTGGAGTTTTATCAATGAACTAAAAGGAAGAAATTTTATTAAAGAGTTTATAAAAGAGTCAAATCTTTAGATAATGAATCTTTTGAGCTGAGCATACTTGAAAAAGGACTCATTTCTCTAATAATGAAACTAAAAGAGATAAATTTGAATAATTAATTAACTTATTTAAGTCTCAAATTTATTATTTTAGAAAATATTTAAATATTTAAATTTCTTTATATATTCTTTAGAATTTTTAAAATTTTTAAAAATATAAATATTTGAATTTTATAAATATTTTGAATTTAAAATGATTTTGAATTTTTTTGTAATTTTTGTTCAGAATGACCAATTTTCTCGTTTTAAAAATGATAGGGACCAAAGGGATATTTACACCAATCTATTATTCAAATTGTAAAATGTAACTATACTCAAACTCGAAACTTGAATTACTTATTTGAGTTGACTCAAAAAAATTAAATAACTCTAATAACTTGATTTAATTAACTCAAAATTAAAATATTTTATTTTTATTTTTCGAATGGGTGATGAAAATCTAGTACAGCAAACAGCGGTGGGAATGAATGGATCAAAGCATCAGACTTCAAATAACTTAATAATGGTTTATTTACCATTTGAGGCCAAGGCATAATTGCCACTTAGAGCTCACTCCAATTATTCCTTCATTTCATGCTTCTTTAATAATTTAGTCCTTGTATATTTATATAATAACTTATAAATTTAATTAATAATTAATTCTATTCAATTAATTACCAAATAATTTAATTTCTAATTTAATTACTAATATTTCTATTTTCTAATTCTTTCCTCGCTTTGTAATTGTTCGATAAAAATCTTTAGACAATCCAGTTTAATAAATTCGAATCTCGAAATCACAAAAGTCAATTGCTACAAACTTTCCGCATTAGCAGGATTTTTATTTATTTTAAATTATAATAATCAATATAATTAAATTTTATTAATTATAGAAGTTACATATAATATTTTTTTAAGATCAAGCGTGGATCTTATGAGTTAAAATATAGTTAAATATTTTAAATACATAATTAATATGTATATGAGTCCTAACTCATATAAAATATTATTCAAAATAAAATAAAAATCAGATCCCTAGATTGAGTTGTAAGTAAAGGTGCAGATCAATCCCTTCAAATATATTATTTAACATTAAAATAAAAAATAATATTATATTTTTTTGGTGTAGTCATTTTTGTTTAAAATCTTACGTTTTAGTTACTTATTATCGTTTTGTTACGAAATTGTCACTCTACTGTTAATCTCCATTACCTCCCTAACGGCAGTCCAAATGGGTTTTAAATATCAACTTGAATGTCCTACGTGGCAGTCCAAATTAAAACCCATTTAAAACCTAAGTTAACATTTAAAACTGATTTGGACTGCCATAAAGGACCACCGTTAGAGAGATAATGGAGCTTAATGTTAGAGTGACCACTTTGTAATAAAACAATAACATAAGTGACCAATGCGTAACATTTCAAACATAAGTGGCTAAAATGTAATATGTGGCAAACAAAAGTAACTATTTTTACAATTTACCCTAAAATAAATTTTTCTTAATTGGGTCAAAGATGTATACCGAATCACTTTGTAAGTTGCCTTGCATACCGTCATCTTTGAATACAAATTCTGAAAAATAAGAAACTAAAATATATCTTTTTAGATCCAATCGTATATGAATTTTAAATTCTTTTAAAATGTAACATTAAAAAATTAAAAATATTTAAATAATATAAAATAAATTATTTTATTAGAATAAAAAAAAGAAGAAGAAAAACTTGCTATGTTGAAATGTATAGATATAGATTTCTTTTATATAAATTAATTATGAAGATTTTTTTGTCCTCTAATTTAAAAAAATATTTTAACTCTCCATTTAATTTTTTATCATTTTAGTTCTTAAATTTATATTTTTTATCAAATTACCTCAAAATAGATGCAAAATTTAATGTATATATGTGGATAACACGTAAGCATTTAAACAATTTTAAAAATTCAAAATTATAAAAATTATTTTCAAAAATTAAAATCTATCACAATTATAAATATATATATATATTTAAATTTAAAAATTAATTAAATATTTATATATCATCCACGTTTATACTACATCAGAAAAGTTAACAAAGATTTAACATTTTCATCCATTTTGGGTAATTTAACAAATAATATAAGTTTAATAGCTAAAAAACAAAAAAATTAAATAAAGGACTAAAATGAATTTTTCATAAAGTTAGAGTACCAAAAAGATCATTATACTGAAAAAGTTTAATGGCTAAAATAACTCTTTTTTTTTTTTTCCTTATGATAGGTCAAAGTAAAAAATGTAGCCATGTGATAGACCAGGAAAATAAATATATCGCATATAAAACAAATATGAACTGTTAATGCAACAGCATATAAGTCCAGTTAAAATATACCAAATTTAAAATTTAGTCGTTACATTTTTTTCAAAATTTAATTTCTTTATTTTTCAGATTTTAAAATTTAAATTCAATTGTCAATTCTATTATTTTTTTAAATTTAAAAATACTTATTAAAATATAGAAATTTATTTAAATTTTATTAAAATTATAAGAAATTTAAAAATATTGTAAATTATTAAAATATATGAAATTACAACATTTTTAGTATTTTAAAATTATTAAAAAATTATTTTTGGACTTTTTTTAATTTTAAAACATTTGCTCACGTGGCATTTTATCATGTTAGCAAAAGGTACACGTCCTACTTGCTTCATTAGTCACGTCATCACTTAATGATACAGATGGATGAATTTTTAAAAGAATTTAATCTAACAAATAAGAGTTAATTTGCTCATTTTTTTAATAGAGAGAAAAAATACAATCTAACTCTTAGTATAAAGATCTCCATAGTAGTTTTACCATTTATTCAACCACATAAATTACAACAAAACTAAATGTGAGCAAAATCCAATTTGACTTGAAAAAACAATAAAAAAAAGTCAACTTTTAAATTAAGTAGTTCAAATAATTCGATCTGCTCAAGTTATTTGGGTCAACTTGAATAAGAAAATTGAATAATTCAATTTAGATCAAATATAAATTACAAAACTCGAATTATTCAAAAAGAAAAACCAAAACAACGTGGTTTTAGTAAATTTGTGTTTTAACTTTTCCAAAGTTAAAACCCGTCGATGCTTTACCCGTACACTTCCTTCCCACACTTTCTCTTTTCCTTCCTTCATGTTAAGTATGACTCATATTTCAGTCAAATTTGAGAAGTAATCTTATAGTTAAACTCTGTTTATTTGTTTCAATCAAACACTAATTAGTTTAGATTATTTTATTATTATTTGACTTATTAATTTAGCCTATAAATAGGCTCTTTTACAACCTTAAAAAATACACCCATTAGATATTAGAACTCATAACACATTTAGAGAATTTTGTGTTTACGTTTTGAGGGTTCTTTATTTTCGGGGTTTAGTTTTTATCTCCATCTTTTGTACTCTTTGCTCTTTTGCCATTATAGTAAAATTATCTTTTCCCATGGTTTTTTTATCCTCTTTAGATATGTTTTTTCACGTTAAATTTGTGTGCTCAATTTTTTAATTTATTCCGCTATTTTTTCTTGTTGCTTAATCGGGTCGATCCTAACAAGTGGTATCAGAACTAGTTCAATTTTCATAGATCAGCCCATTCAGATATGGCAGAACAAGTTTGAAATTGAGAAGTTTGATGGTGAGACAAATTTCAATCTGTGGCAAGGTCGGATGATGGCAATTCTAGTTCAATCCGATTTGAAAAAGGTTGTTACCGGGAAAAAGCCTGAGAATCTAAATAAAAGAGCATGGGAAGAGCTTGATGAAAAGGCTTTGTCTGCAATCCAATTGTGCCTCGCGAATACGGTATTGCAGGGGGTATTGATGGAGAAGACCTTATCTGCTTTGTGGAAAATGTTAGAAACTCTTTATACGACTAAGTCTCTGGCTAACCGTTTAGTGTTGAAACAACGTCTATTTACGTTTTGCATGAATGAAGGTGAGCTTCTTGGAGATCAGATCAGTCAATTCATTACTCTTTTAAATGATTTAAAGAATGTTGAGGTTCATATTGATGATGAAGATCAAGCTATGCTATTATTGTACTTTTTACCCCCTTCAAACAAGTCTTTTAGGGAGACCTTGATTTATGGCAGAGACAAACTCTCGTTCGAAAATGTGAAGGGTCGTTTGTTGAGTAGAGACAAACTCGACAATGAGCTTCATTTGGATAGCAAGGCAGATAGGCAAGCTTCCATTTTAATAGCATCAAAGAAACGAGACAAAAGGTGTCGCTATTGTAAAAAGTTAGGCCACGTCAAAGCAGATTGTTATAAATTGCGAAATAAAAGAGCTGTTGAGAGTATCGAGGAAGATGTAGCTGGTACTAATTTGGTCGATGAAAGCGGTGATGATTTCTTGTTAGTGTCAACGAGCGAAAACTCCAAGCTCACGTCCGAGTGGATCCTAGATTTGGGATGTTCTTTCCACATGTGTCCCAATAGAGAATGGTTCTCCACATACAATTCAGTTGAAAGTGGAGTTGTGTGCATGGGAAACGATTCATCTAGTAAGGTAATTGGTATTGGTACTTTTAAAATTAGGATACATGATGGGACGATTAGGACACTCTCAGATGTCAGGTATGTACATGATTTACGAAAGAATCTCATCTCCTTGAGTATTTTAGACTTGAAAGGATGCAGAATCAACATCGAGTCGAGAGGCATTAAAGTATCTCGTGGAGCTCTCGTTTTATTAAAAGGTAAAAGAACTGGAAGTCTTTATATTCGGAAGGTTCTACAGTGAATGGTGAAATCGGACGTCCGTCATCCGTTACAGAATCGAAGTCAACTCATTTAGAACGGAGGCAACTTGGTCATAGGAGGAAAAAAGGTATGACTGTTTCGTTGAAGAGAGGTTCTCTTTTGGATGCAGGTTTTGAAAAGTTAGGTCACTGTGTTCGTGAAAATCAAACCCGTGTTAGTTTTGATTTGGCAGTGTACAAGTCGAAGGCTAGAAGTCTTCTAGTTTCTAAGCACAGACTCAACTAAGTTAATTCCCTGCATGGTTTAATATAGGCTCGTGGCGGGCTTTAGCAAAGATGGCATTGTGGAAATATGAGTCAAGGTGGAGATTTGTTAAGTATGACTCCTATTTCATTCAAATTTGAGAAGTAATCTTCTAGTTAAACTCATCTATTTTTTTCAAACAAACACTGATTAGTTTAGATTATTTTATTATTATTTAACTTATTAATTTAGCCTATAAATAGGCTCTTTTACAATCTTAGAAAATACACCCATTAGATATTAGAACTCATAACACATTTAGAGAATTTTGTATTTATGTTTTGAGGGTTCTTTGTTTTTGGGGTTTAATTTTTATCTTCATCTTTTGTACTCTTTGTTCTTTTGGCATTATAGTAAAATTATCTTTGCCCGTGATTTTTTATCCTCTTTGGAGGGGTTTTTCCACGTTAAATTTGTGTGTGTTCAATTTCTCAATTTATTCCGCTATTTTTTCTTGTTGCTTAATCGGATCGATCCTAACACTTCAAAATTTAACGATACGTTTGGTTCAATGGAATGAATATGCCCTTTAATATTTTAATATATTTTTCACATCAATTTAATATTAAAGAATAATATTTTCTATCAAAATAATAATAATTTAATATAAAATATTTAAATAATATTTTATATTAAATTATATTAAAAGATTTTTTATTTTCTCCACTTTCTTCATCTTCGTTGGTCCCCTATCTCTCCCCAAATTCATCTTCATCTTCCTCTCCAACTTTTTACTTTGAACTTCATCAATCCTTTGTTCAAAAAGCATCTCTATTCAAAAACATTTTATTTGTTATATCAAAATAATTTATCAAATAAAGCTTAGTATAACAATAACCTAGATCTACAAAGCATCTGTATCAAAATTTCTCTCTTTTTTTTTGTTTATTTGTTTACTAGTATTGTTAAAGAGTGTCACTATCAAAATAAAAATATTGTTAAAGAAGTAGTACCAACTTAATTCAACCATCATCTTAGCATTAACAAACCATGGTCGGCTTTCAAGAGTCTAATTACAATAGAAAACTCATTTACACACATACAAAAAGTGACAATATTAGTATGACATGCTTCCATGTCATTATATCATCTTGCAATTACATGCAAAAAGTGAAAACCTACAATTACATACAAAAAGTTATATTAGTTCACCATCACATCCATTTACACATTTACAAAGTGACAACCCTTTATGGCATAGAAAAAGTTATATTCATCCACCACCACAACCGCATCTTTAATGGGTAGAAATAAATTTTCTCGTCCATGTTAATTGCATAGAAGGTGGTAGACTTAGGAAAATAAGCATTTGCGTTGGATGATCATGAATTTTGATCAATGCATCAATTCGCTCATCATATGTTAAACCTTCTATTTCACCTAAAGCCACGTGGAAAGTTTGTACCTTTTCTTAACTGATCATTTCTGACTTCTCTTGAATGAGCACTTCGGAGGCAATGCTCCTACTTAATTGAAGGTCAACTATTCTTATATTATCCCCCAATAATGTGGCAGCATTAATAAGTGAAGTAGAAGAATTTGGTTCAGTAGCCTCAGAACTATTTTTCTTCTTCTTTGGAAATGTAGAATCAACTTTATTTGGATTAAATTGTTGCGATTATGTAGCCGAGACATTCATCTAATCTAAGGAAGCATCAACTTCGCATTCATTGTCATTGCTTCCTTCTTCAGGATTCCTTCCATTGGCAACATCCTCAGCACGTAATTCTTTAAAAATATCACCAACTGTTTGAACATTTTTTCATGTGGCTCGATCTTTTGTGTATATGGAAGTAAGTTGCTCATAATAAGGAAAACTTTGAGTTTTGAATTGTGCGGCTTCTTTATAGCTCTATAAAAAAATGCATAATCGTTATATACTATATGTGTTAGAAGTTGTGTGACCCAAATTCCTGTTAAAAATAAAATACAAGTGGCAAGATAGGGGGATCTACAAGGGCGAAAACCGAGGGCCGAATAAGGTGTTTTAACCTTACTGCATTACTTTTATTTGATTTTGATTAGAATATAGTTTTATAAACTTATAAATAAACGTAGTATATACTCCTCTTGTATTATTCGAATTTGACATAGTAACTTCTTTTCTCCTCTGCCCGTGGTTTTTTCCCCGAAAGGGTTTCCATGTAAAATTTTGTGTGTTCTATTTTCTCTTTTCTTCTTGATTCATTGTCATTATCGACGTTTTATTTTCACAAATTAGTATCAGAGCTTTTAGGTTTACTTATTTCGATCATGAAATTTTGTTTTTGGATTGTAACAAATTCGCATTATAACAGATAAAGATGCAAGCAGTTCTTGCACAGATGAATTTGGATGATGCCCTGATATGGATAGATAAGATGTCTTCGATGTTGACGGAGGAAGAAAATAAGCGTAAAGATCGAAAGGCTTTGACGCAATTACATTTACACTTGTCAAACAAAATTCTGCAGGATGTGATTAAAGAGAATACTACTGCTGCATTTTGGACAAAACTGTAACAACTATGCATGTTGAAAACCCTGACTAGTAAGTTACATATGAAGCAGCATCTTTATACTCATCGTTTGGAGGAAGGTGCGTCTGTGCACAAACACTTAATTGTGTTTAAAGAAATTCTTTCGGATTAGAGGCCATGGAGGCTCAGTATGATAAATAAGATCTAGGGTTGATTCTACTTTGTTGTTGTCCTATCTTATTCAACCTTTAGAGACATGATTTTGTATAGCAGTGAATCTCTCACAGTTGATGATGTCGATGCTTATTTGACCTCGTATAACAAGATGAAACATCTTGTGGTTGGATCTGACTCTCAGGGATAGAGTCTCACTGTTCGTGGGAGACAAGAATGAAATATTGATGATGATCGTAGGAGGACAAAGGATTAAAATTCTCGCGATAAATTTGTAACTTCTGCAAGAAGATATGACATATTAAATCTAAATGTTATAAGTTACAAAACAAGATCAAAATGGAGGTTGCGAATCAAACGGGAAAACAACAAAAAAATCGGTGAAGTTGATGTTGTAGAAGACTACAGCGATGGTGAACTCCTAGTTGCTTCAGCGAACAATTATAAAGTGGGTGACAACATGTACTAGAATTGAAGATAAATTTGATTTCGTTGAGTACTCTTGATTCAAAAAAAAATAAATACACAACTGAAAGTAGAGTTCTAAGGTTAGCAAGGATTCACTAGTAGTGATGAAAGGGCAGAAAAAACTGTCAAGTTATATATTTTGCAGGGTTTTATTGTTACTGGTGATGCAACCGTCACTTCCTCTTCTTTGTCAGATGATGATGTTACTAAACTTTGGCATATGCATCTAGGGCATTGGGAAAAAGACTCCACAAGAGGTATGGTCTGGTAATCCTGCTGATTATTCTGATTTAAAGATTTTTGGATGTCTTGCATATACTCATGTTGATAATGAAAAATTGGAATTGAGATCTATTAAATGTGTTTTTCCTAGTTATAAGGCTAGTGTAAAAGGGTATAGGTTATGGTGTCCTGAAAATAAAAAAGTTGTGATTAGTAGAGATGTTATTTTTTTATGAAATTGTTATGCTGCCTAATTTATCTTTTAAAGACTCTTCAAATAAAGAACATCAAAAGTAGGTGGAGCTTCAGATTTATCCAGTATCTACAACAGAGTCGACCCATCAAGTTAGTACAGAAATTCAGAACAGAGTCACTTCTTCACCACAATATTCTATTGCCAAAAACATAACTAAAAGAGAAATTAAACCTCTAAAGACATATGCCAAGGCTGATCTATTTAAATGTGACTAAAGATATAAATGCAAATCAATAGCCATCTACTTTTTCTAAGGTAGTTAGCTGTGAAGACTTTAAAAAGTGGATGTTTACTTTGCAAAAAGAGATGGAATCACTCTACAAGAACAGAACATGGGATCTTGTGAAGCTTCTTAAAGGTAAAAAGGTTGTTCGTTGTAAATGAGTGTTTAAGAGGAAAGAAGGGACTCTAGGAGTTGAAGAATCCAACTATAAAGTAAGGCTTGCTGCAAAGGGTTATAGTCAGATTCCAGGTGTGGACTTCACAAATGTGTTTTCTCCAATTGTGAAGCACAGTTCGATTCAAGCCTTACTTGGTATTATGGCCATGTATGATTTGGAGCTTAAACAGTCAGATATAAAAATAACGTTCTTGCATGGAGAACTTGAGGAGGACATTTACATGCAACAACCAGAGAGGTTTACAATCTCAAAAAAATAAGACTATGTTTGATTACTGAAAAAGTCCCTTTATGGCTTGAAATAGTCACTAAGGCAGTGGTAAAAGAGGTTTGATTATTTTATGTCTACTCATGATTTCAAAAGAAGTAGCTTTGATAGTTGTGTTTATTTTAAGAAAAATAATGATGGTTCTTTTATGTATCTACTCCTCTATGTTGATGACATGTTGATAACAGTAAAAGATAAATGAGAGATAAGAAATGTCAAAGCCCAGCTTAGTAAAGAATTTGAGATGAAGGATTTGGGAGCAGCAAAGAAAATACTTGGTATAGAGATTCTCAAATATAGAAAAGCAAGTAAATTGTACCTAAGTCAGAAGGGTACATTGAGAAAGTTCTTTGCAAGTTCAATATGCAAAGTATTAAGCCTGTTAGTACTCCTTTAGCAGCCCATTTCAGACTTTCATGGGCTTTGTCTCTACAGTCAGATGATGAGATTGACTACATGTCACATGTTCCATATTTTAGTGCAATGGGATCTCTTATGTATGCTATGGCTTGTTCAAATCTAAATTTATCATGTGCAATCAGTGTAGTTAGTAGATACATGGTGAATCCCGGTAAAGAATACTAGAAAATAGTTTAGTGAATTTTGAGATACTTACAAGGTACTACTGATGTTTGCTTACATTTTGGAAGAAATAGAGATGGAATCATTGGGTTTGTTGATGCTAATTTTGCTGGAGACATTGATAAAAGAAGATCTATCACAAGTTATGTCTTTATAATTGGGGTTGTGCAATTAGTTGGAAAGCCACTTTGCAAACTACTTTCACTTTGTCTATCACTGAAGTTGAGTAATGGCGATTACTAAGACTTGTAAAAAAGCTATTTGGTTAAATGCCTCTTTAGTGAACTCAATGAAGACTTTCAAATCAGTACAATATTTTGTGACAGTCAAAGTGTCATCTTCCTTACGAATGATCAAATGTTTCATGAGAGAACAAAGCACATTGATGTTCGATATCATTTTGCTCGTGATATTATTATAAGTGGTGATATTGTTGTGAGCAAAATTAGTACTCATTATAATCCTGCAGATATAATGACTAAGTCACTTCCTATAACCAAGTTTGAGCATTGCTTAGATTTGGTTGGTGTTCATTGTTGAAGATAAATCCTTAAGGGGTTTTATGGAAGAGGTGAACTTGTTCATTAAGAGTTCGTGATGAAGAAATTGTTCGTTGAGAAATTGTTGACCCAAATTCCTATTAAAATTAAAATACATGTGGCAAGATAGGGGGATTTACGAGGGCGAAAGTCATAGTTTATTGTAGATCCCCAATAAAAAAATATTGGAGTAGGGTCCCAACTAGGGGTGCAGGGCCTTTAGCCCCGGCGGTACGGTACAAGCTGCACAAGTGAAATTCACAGAGAAGTTTACTTCCTCTATTTGATGTTGATTAGAATAAGGTGTTTTAACCTTACTGCATTACTTTTATTTGACTTTGATTAGAATAAGGTTTTTAAACCTATAAATAGACATATTCGTCTCTCCTCTTGCATCATTCGAATTCGACATAGTGAATTTTCTTCTCCTCTACCAGTGGTTTTTTTCCAAAAGGGTTTCCATGTAAAATTCTATGTGTATTCTATTTTCTCTATTTTTTTGCTATTCATTGTCATTATTGACATTCAATTTTCACAATATGGATATAAGTAAGTTGATACAAGAAAAAAATACAAAAAAAACTTACACTTATATATGAGTCCTACACTGCATCTTCAGTAAAAACCATCTACCTATGGTCGTCCCAACCAAAGTCACTATTGTCTTTTCCTCTAAGCATATTGTAAAATGATTTTTCAATCATTTTTCAATGTCCTAATCCTTGATTCAAGATTAGGTTTAGCCTTTAGCATTGCATGAGGTAAAACTTTTTCCATCATTCTCTCCAATTCAAGTAAATAACCACCAGCCTTGAATCTCGTACCTGCATTAAAAGTTCCATCGTTGTGCAAGTCTACCTCATTTCCTTTTGGTTCCTCTAGAATTTTGGGAAGAATTTTAGTTGATTGTGAAAAGCCTAGCATAGTTTTAAAAAAAAATTTCACAATCGATTAATAGATAAAAAAACAACCAATTAATACAAGTCTAGTACAATACAAAAATATGATAAACACAACATCAAAGATAAATAAAATAATAGAAAGTCTCCCAAACAACACTTTTAGCCCCATTAATTTCTAGATGCTTGTCATTCATAGGACATTTGATTTGCTAGTTCCATCCTCCAATTTGCCCATGCATCAGTTGGATGAATATTTGATTATATTAGGTTCAAAATCCTCTATCACCTTACTATTTAAACCTTCCTCAGCACGGCTTTAATAGGATCAAGAGTCATTTCAATTCGAATAAAATTACGAAGTAAGCAACAGACAATAATTATTCAATTGTGCACCCTTACAGGATAAAATGATAGACTCTTAAGTATACCCTATCTAAGTTTTAGTAAACCAAAACATGTTTCAATAACTTTATGCTGATGCATGTTTCATATTGAAAAATTCTTCAGGAGTACTTGGTTGGTGACCTTGGCACCATTCATTCAAATGATATCTTTGTCCTCTAAAGGAGTAAGAAATCCTCACAATTTTTGTAACCAGCATCAACTAGATAATAACAACCTAATTAAGAAAACACTATTTATCAATCTCTTGTTTGCAATATTAGTATGATCTAAAAAATAATTAAACTTCCTCTATGTATATATTTTACCATGAGAAACTTATAGCCCATGTCTCCTAATAATGGCATATTGAAGAACTCATCCATCAGCAACAAAACCTTCCCAATCAAGAAGAACATAAACGAATTGCATATCAAGTGTACAAACACCTAACACATTTGTTGTTATGTCACCATTTTGAGTTCGATATCCAGATTTATCAACTGATGGAACCCTAATCCTGATATAAGTTCCATCTAAAATACCTAAGCAATTATAAAAATAAATTAAAAGGTAAAATTAGGATACTCTATTGAAATCGAAATCAAATGAGTTATTTCTAAATACTACATATACCCACTCCAATACCTTGAACCATTTTCACCTTGTATCTGTAGAATTAGTTGGAACTGGCTCTAGATTTTTAAATCACATATCTTGTAAGCATATCACACCATTTAATACATTGCATAAAAGTATACTAACAGTTTCCCTAGACCTATTAAAGTGATACTTGATAACTCAGTTTTTAAGGTGATGAGTAATAATATGTAAGAACATTGCCACTTGCTCATCTACAAGCATGTTCCTTGATGACTTCAATCCTCCTAAAGTTTGTAACATCTCACATAATATAAAAAAAGTAAATCTATTCATTCTAACTTGTTCAATACAGGTCTCATCACTAGCATAAACAAGTTGTTTCACATAATCTCTTTGAGCATTAAAATCTAAAATCCATGATCTAATCCTTGATCTATAAGTTTGTAGGCTAGAGATGACACCCAACATAACTACGAACCAACTCGCACTTGAACACATTTGCAACCATACTGTCAATGCAAGATCAATCCTATTATGCCTCTTACTTTGTACTATTAAAGGCAAATAAGTCATTACTACAAGATATTAAAGTGTTACATATCTTCAAATCATAGTATAAATCAATTTCAAAATATAATGAGATGCATATATCTTCAAAGCACACAATGCAAAGCTAAAAAGGGACACATTTCTTCAATATTAATCTCAATAACAGTAAAACAAAATCAAAGAATTTAATTGCAAAAGAACTTACAGTGATTTAGTGAATACAAGAGGCTTAGCTATGGGTGGAGGAACCAATCAAGCAAGCCAAATAAAAATGAATAATACATATTAAGAATCTTTGCAAAGCACAAAGTAGAAATTACAAATATCTTTGCAAGTAAAAAACCTAAAATTCATATCTTTATCAAATTTCATTCAACAAAATCGGCTCTTTGTTTACCAAATAATAATGTCTTGAAAAAAATTCATATCTTTGCAAGTAATAATGTCTTTAATGTTGCACAAAATTATATAATAGGCTGTAGGGGAAAAAATTAAAAATATGTTGTGGAAATTACATGAAATTGCATTTACATGTTGTATTTACGTGTTGCATTTTAAATTTTTAATAGGTTGTAAGCTCTTTAATCGTTTAGTTACATTTATTTATTGTATTTACATGTATGGATTCTTTTCAATCCAGTACTTGTATTATTAGATCCGTTGTAACTTCAAAACAAAAAGAACAAAGTGACTATATTGTCAAATTTAAGGTAGTATAGGGACAAAAATTTTATTTTAACCAATTTAAAACGTATTAGAAAAGCTTAATACATGCCACGTGTTTAACACCATACTTTTATTTCTAACAATTTAGTCACTCTACCAATCCAATTGTTATTACTATTAAAATTATTTTACTAAATTTAGATTCATTACATTATTATTCTTTTAGTTGCATGGCTACTTTTCTTTATTTCAAAACTAGGACATAAACCATGAGCATGAATTTTTTTTTCAAGTTTTATGGATGTTTAATGGAGTATCTATTAGGGATATTGCTTCAAATAAAGAAATATAGGTACTTGAACAATTTTCAAATTATTCTTTTTTCTATTACTTTAATGGTATTAACTATTTCTTTATTTTTCGATCGCCTAGAAGGGACAAAAGAAACATCTTGTTCTTTCTTCAACAATTTCTGATCTCTAGTGGACCTCTCACTAGGGTTCGAACCTGATGAAGTTCTATCATCTAGAAAAAAAGAACGAATGGATCTTGTAGGATTCCCAAGAAATTCTTGATTTCTTAGGAAGCGATGATTATTCATCCGCTTCTCACGTTCCGTGAATAGCCGGGACATTGAAGAATATCCAAAAAGGCACTTAGGGAATCGGTCTGATTCTATCTCCGTTCGTTCCGTTTAAAAAAATATTTAAGGTGCCTCTATATTTTTTGTTGGTAGTATAAAGAGTTCAACCTTAAATATTTATTTTCTTAATTGATTTCACTAATTTTTCTTGTGTCAAATAGTCTAATAATATATATATATATATATATATATATATAATCTTTTGAACCACTTTTGATATATTAAATTGCTTGATAAACTATTTACTATTAGATACATAATTCTACAACTTACCCTTTAGATGCATAATTCCACTATATTTATTTCACTATAGTTGGTATCTATGATTTTTATGTTTTTGTTATGAATGTTATAAATTTTAATAAATTATTTAAATTTAAATAAATTTATTTAATTTAACTCAATTCAAAAATAATTTCATTTAACTCAATTTTATAAAAATTTCAAATTAAAATTAATTGATAAAATAAGACTCTATTCAACTAATCCCGATTTTTTCAATTTCATCAAATATTCACCACTAACCAAAATTATTAAACCTCAAAAACCATGGGTTCTCGTCATTCATAATCCATTTGGGATTTTTTAACAATAATACTCCAAGTTCCCCACATTAGCTAGGGTTTTAAGAATATTTAATTAAAATAAATATTTATTTATTTTTAAAATAATGTATTAATATATATATATATAATATTAAACTTGTAATCATATTGTTGTAGAGTAAACATAATTCTTTAGATTCACAAAAAAAATTCTTTAGAATTTTCTAGATTTTAAATCGAGTTATCATGTGATTTAACTTTTTTAAGGTGATTAACATTTTAAATATAATATTTAATTATAAAATAAAAAATAATCCATTGAGGGTTCTTTTCGTAAACAATATTATAAAACAAAATAATACTAATAAAAATTAATAATTAAATCAATATAATTATAAATATATTTTATATTTTACTATATTAAAAATATATAATCCCAATTTATTGAATTACTTTTTAAAATTTTAAAATTATTTAATAAATTTCATTCATTCTTTTATCACTATTATCCAATATATAATTCTTACAATTTAGTAATATTATCATAATGTCTCACCAATTTGCTACATTTATACAACTAAAAATAAAACATTTCATTAATAAAATATTAAAATTTATCAAATTATTTTTATAAATAAAATTTTAGGTTTAAAAGTAATTTTAAATATATAAAATGGATGCTCAATTTGATTATCAAGATTATTATTTTTTTATTCTTATGGGTTTTTAAATGAATACTCATATTTTTTTGCTTTTATATTCATCAAATTCGAAAATTAATTGTAATGGCATTACAAACATAAAAAAATTAATTTATGTTAAATTAAAATGTAAGAATTAAATCTAAAATTTGAACTTAATAACATTGAAACTGCAAATAGAGATTGAGAATAGACAATTGCAATTGCCTCCTCTCCGAGGAGAGTTTTTATTTATAAGTTAGATTAGTATTTACACTGTAACATTCCAAAATAGGGTTAGAAGAATTGGGTTTGTGGTTGATTGATTGATTAGATTTGAGCATGAATGCGCATGATTGTTACAAATGTGTTAATGTATGTTTTAGTGTAACTAAGCATGATTTGTATGATCTATGTATGATATAGGATATGTTAGAATATGAAAACACGAAATAGTATGTATAGGTGTCAATATGTCATATGTAGGTTGGGCATGTTTTGTTATCGTTGCAATTGAGTCCTGATTTTTATGTTATGCAATTGAAGTCCCTAAATGCTATGAAATGACTTGAAAATTTGCATGATAAAGTCTTATTTGAATGACTCCATAATTTTACAAAAATGTTTTACTAAAATTGTAACACCCGTAACCCCTCTCCTTCATCAGATAAGGGTCATAGGCGTTACTAACCAATCACAACATTTAATTACATCATAAGTAAATTTGCAAGCTAACTATTTACATCACATCATTCCAGGAGCAATTCATGCTAATTTAATATTTCCATAATAGCATTTCATATAATCGAATAATGAATCATGCTATGCAATACTAAACTTGGTCTTCCACTGTCTACACTCTTATCACTATTTATCTCCTCTTGAAAGCTAAAAGTTGGATACATAACAAGACTATTCCAATTATTAACATCAGAGTATTGAATCATACTCTGACTACTACCTTTGATGATATTAGTAGAATGACCTACTTCACCTAACTTAAGTTTGCTATATCATTCCAAATCAGAGTTAAAAATACTCTTACAATCCTTAATATGAGTCTACGGGACCCTAAAAATAATCTAAAAATAGACAGGGGCATATTTGAGACAATTCTGAAAGCTTAAGGTAAATTTCAAAAATACCTAAAAATAGGGGTCGCACGGCCGCATGGCCAGGCCGTGTGGAACACCCCAGACCATGTGACTTTTGATGTTGGGACACACGGCCGTGTCCCAGCCCGTGTGTCTCACTGACTTGTATCACATGGCCGTGTCGCAGGCCATGTGTCAACCCATGTGTGTTACACTATCGTGTGATAGACTGTGTCTTAGGCTATGTGTACTTAAATGTACCTTAAAACTTAAGTTTACCAAATTGTGCTTACTTGGACACTAAGCAACCAATTCACCAGTCATTTAACCTATTCAAAACTCAATTAAACATGCTCAAAACAAGCTAAAACAACCATCCTAAGTGCCTAACCAATGTAGTCTCATTGATACCACATTTTATATCTTCAAACATATTAACAAAGCATCATCCATTCAAAACCTTCATTCATACCAAATCTTCCATAATTGGACTAACATTTAGCTACTTAGGTTACCAAACCTCAAGTTAAACACATACTAAACTTTAAGCTAAGCTATCATATCAAACATAGCCTCAACCACAACCATATATACAAAAACCATCATTTCACTTGAAAACCAAAATATTATCACATATCAACAACACTGACCAAAAGACCTCCTAGGTATATGCCATTACAAAAATAAACATCACCACACTTGAGTATGAGATTGTTGTTTATTCTTCAGTTTAGTCCTTAAACCGAGACTAATTTTAATCTCCATGTTCAACTTTATATTTTTATACTAATTTCACCCTAAGCTACATTTAGCTCCCTATTTTCAATTCTACCCCTTAATTGAATTTTTTACAATTTAGTCCCTATTACTCAAAATTAACAATTAATTCCACAATTTAATCCTTTTTCACTTCTAACTTAAAAATCTATCAATTTAACCCCTAATACTTAAACTATTCAACAATGAAAATATCTAAAATCTTAAACAATACAAAAAATTATAACATGAATCGAATAGTTCTAAGTGCCGAAATTCAAAATAGGTAAAAATTACAAAAAAAAAAAGTAACTAAATTGCACTAACCAAATTTAGATTTGAACTCCAAACCGTCGTAGGACGTGAGTTACTTTTTTTTCTTCTCCCTTTTGTTTCGAATGCATGTAAAAGAGAATTTCATTCTCTTTCATTCCACTATCAATTATGTTTTCTTTTATTTTGTTTTAAAATTTATTACTATAACTTATATATATTAAATTAACATAATATAATATATATATATATATATACATATCATAAATGTTTCATTATGACCGTCCATTAAAAGGAAACAAGGATATATTTACTCATTTAGTCCCTTTAATTAATCTCAATATATAATTCAACTTTCAACACTTACGTGATTTAATCCCTATACCTTAATAGCTCTTAATTCATGAAAATTACTTATCCAAAATTTAACTCGCCTCTAATATGACTCCATAAATATTTAATAAAAATATTTACAAGTTCGGTTAATAGAAACGGAGTCCCGAAAAAACACTTTCCAACACTCCTAAC
Organism: Gossypium rotundifolium; assembly: GCA_025506655.1. NCBI lineage: Eukaryota > Viridiplantae > Streptophyta > Magnoliopsida > Malvales > Malvaceae > Gossypium > Gossypium rotundifolium. Next base: position 152,229,427 of record CP106728.1, read on the forward strand.
TATCGGGTTGTTACAAAAATATTTTACTAAAATTATGATTTAGTCCTTAAACTTTACTTTAAAAATTAAATGAGTTTTACTTATCAGTTCTAAAATTTTCTTTCAACTATTGTCCTTATTAAATTGTTTTATACTGTACATATGATTTAATTGTTGAATTACGAATGTTACTTATGTCATATGTTAAATAAGAAATTAATATTAGGCTTGTTGGTTTTCGTGTATCTAGGTCATCTTATTAGAGTTTACTAAGGGTGAAATGATTTGAAATATTAATATTGAGATTTGACTAGGGATGACAATTGGGTGGGTCATGTGTGGGGGGTGCTTCCCCTGCACCTATCTTCGCCAATAATTTTCATCCCCATCTTCACATCGTGACCCACTGCAAGTACAAAACTCAAAACTATCCTCCCCCACCACCCATGTAGGTCCCCAGACCCACCTAATCTCTGCTATACCCACCTTGTAACCCATTTCACATAATATATTTATAAGTATCAGTCAAATAAATATAAACAAATAGCAGTGAAGTAGGAGATAAATGAGATAATGAAGTAAGAGCTTCAAGTTTGAAAGTCATGGCGTGGAGCAATGGTGAGTAATTTTAGGGTTTTCATGTAAAATAGAGAAAGTGAGAAACTAAAAGTGAGATGTGTTGAAATTGGGTGAGAAACTGTGAAGTGCTCTCCTTTTTTTCTGCAACTCTGGTGGTTCATCCACATATTATCTAGCAGTTTTTATCTACAAATATGTTGTGCTTTCACAACCATCTGGCAACGTATTAACTTGCAACACTAGTGGTTCACCCACCCACATTCTGGCAGCTCTTATCTACAAATATGTTGTACATTCATAACCATCTGGCAGTGTATTAACCTGCAACTTTTGTGATTTATCCACAACCCAATGTGTAGGGATGGATGAATTATGATGAACTCTTACTAGGGTGTGTAGCGGTGGGGTAGGAGCTTTTATGTTAAACTGAAACTGTATTGCTTTCATAAAACATGTGTATACAATTCTGAGATTTCTAAGATGATACATATACATATACATTATTGAGTTGATCTGATATACTGATATTCTAAAATTGCTATTATGGATTATTCTCTGTGATCTGATTTTGTATGCTAATCGATTGCACTGATTTGTTTGTGATGGAACTCACACTGAGCTTCATAGCTCGCTCCCCTTTTGTTTCCATCTTTACAGATAACTCACCAGGTTAAGATGTGAACACGACATTCGGAGGGTCTCATCTCAGTATTAATTTATTAAAATGTTTTAGATTTATTATTCGATATTTTTACATTTTAGAAACTGTATCGAAAGTAAGTCTCCATTACCTAGGTTGGTAAATTTAAATCGGTTTTTGACAACTTGAAAGTTTTTCGAAAATAGACCAAGTTTTCATCTAAAATAAAACAAATGATTTAATATGGTTGTCTTAAAAAAACCACTCTGATAGCTTATGGAGCCATTTCAGTGGCTAATGTAGTCTTCCGAATTTGAGTCTAATGTCTAGGTCGGGTTCGGGAGGTTACATACAATCCGCTTATACAAGACATTTACAATTTTTCTATAATTTATTTAATTAAATAATAATTATTTTTAATTAAAATTTTATTGATTTAAGTAATTATTTGCTTTTTATATAAAGTAAATTATCTATTTGACCTTAAGTTAGTAATAATATTATTAATATATTAGATGTGTGAATCAATTTGAGTAGAACTGTTCTAAATAAATAATTTAAAATTATTTTAATGGATTGAATTTGAATATTAAATGAAATTATAAATAAACCTAAAAAGAATTATTTTATTTAAAAACGTAAACAAGTTTTATATAGATTAAAAATATGACTATTAAAAATATTATATTTTGGTACTAATTAAAACTAAATTTATTATAATTTACAAAAATAATTATTTTAAAATAAAATAACCTAATTTTCAAGCGAATAATGGACAAATATTAAATCGGCCTACAAGTTAATACATGGATTAATTCCATTAAACATATTATTTATAATTAATAAATGTTGGATGTTGTGATAAAGCATACTGTATTTTTAAAATGTAGGGCCTATTTGGATGTGCGGTGTATTTATCTACAGATAATGTAAAAATGGCGTAATAGTGACATTAAATACTGTAGCGATACTATAGCGTGTGACAAAAAAAAACTAAACATACTATATTGAAGGCAAACGTCCATTCAAAGGTACCCTTAATCTTCTTCTTTTAATTTCAAGAATTTAACTCCACAAGGACCAATTAAAAATTAAAATTCAATTGGTAATACTTTTATTGGACTTTATTGGATTTGAATATATGACCTTTTAATATTCAAAAGCTTGATTTAAAATTTAAAGTTTAAACTGATGACTCTTATTTATAGGAGTTAATTAATAATGTTACAACTGTATTTTAATTTTTAAATCAAAAAAACAAAAGATTAAATTCTAAAAAAGTAAAAAGTAAAAGGACTGATGGATAATTAAACCTTTCTTTTCTTCCCTTCTTTTCCATCCACCTAAACGGAAAAAAGAAAGTCAATGTGTCGAAAATTAGAAGCAAAACTTCTACACTATCCTATGTATTTTTGTCTTTATATATAATAACATAGAAAAAGAAAAAGGAACCAACTTGCTAGTAGCCTATTTATGTATTTGAAAAAAACAACAGCCGTTAGATCTGGCAATGTAGATATAAATATAATAAGATTAAATAATTTTAATGGTAATAATTAAATAAAAGGATAAACTTAAAAAGTCACTTTTATTTTCATTATAATTTTAATTATTAATTTATTATTTTATTACTAAGTGATCACTCTTCTTTTAAGCTCCTGTACCTCTCTAACAGTAGTCTTACGTGACAATCCAAATAGGTTTTAAATATCAACTTGGATATCATACGTGACAGTCCGAATTAAATTTATTTAATTAAAAGTATATTTTCATCCCAACAATTGAATATCTAAGTTGACATTTAAAACTTATTTGGACTGCCACATAGGACTGTCGTTAGAGAGATAACGATAGAGTGACCACTTCGTAATAAAACGATAAAGTAAGTGACTAAAATATAAAATGAAGAAAATAAAGTGACTATTTTTATACTTTACCCTAATTCTTAAAAAATTATTTCTTTGACTATTTTCATAGACTATTGAAATTCAACCTTTCTAGAACATTACATCGGTTTCAAACTTAACACGCATTCAATTATTTGTTTGGTTTGGTCCACAATGCACATTTATTTTTTCTGATTAAATAAATAATTTTGTTTGGTTCATCATGAAAAAGATATTTGTTTTTTGGGTTGTAACTTGGGAAGAAAGACATTCATATTTGGATTACTTTGCTATAAATTCAAACTATCTGACGCCAAAGTATATTATCTGATCCTTCTCCACCTTATCTTTCTCACAGTTTTTCTTGATTTTTGCCTTTCCCACAAACATCAAAGCTTCGGTTTACTTTCACTTTGAGAAACGAAAATGGATAAGATTAAGAGTATGATGCGCGCTGTTCAATACAGTAAATATGGCGGAGGAGTCGCCGATCTCAAGGTAATATACTTGCTTCTTTTGATTATGTTTATTTCTTGAGTTTAAAAGTTTGAATAAAAGTTTAAAATGGAGGTTTAATTAAAATTTGTGATTTAGTCCTTAATCTTATAGAGTTTTATGGATATAAGGCTGGGTGAAGGGGGGGGGGGGTTTAAATTAGCTAATTAAATAAGGATCGTTGATTTAATTTTGAAGTACCGACACCATCCGAAAAATCTTAAGATGTGCTGATTTTTCTACACTTGTCTACCTTGATGGCTCATCGTCACCTCCATCGGTGCTGCTCCTCTCATACTGCCGATTAAGATTTCGGATCTACCCACTTCTTAATTCTTGAAATTTCTCAAGTTTTTTCTTTTAGGTTTTTTCATGCTTTCTTTAGGATTTTTATTACAAGTGAAATTAAGATGCCCAGAATAGATGTTGTCTAAGAATCGAATCAGTGAAATGAAATATCGAAAATTTTGGTTGTTTATTAAAATATTAAGTTGGTTTTGAGGTTTGAGTCCAAAGCCGAATTGATTCTTTCACTAACATGGGAAAACTTAAATAATTTTGAGATCAAATTGTAATTTTATCAAACACATGAAATGGATTCCATTAGCTCCGGAATACCAGAAAGAGTACGAGACTGAGAGCTTGACGGCAAAGTCAACTTTTTTTTTTTTTGCATATATGCATTTCCAGCATCTCTTTACTTTGATGAACTTGAAAAAAAATTGCTAATGACTTGATTTTATAATAAGTGTGAATTTTGTGGGTGTTGCAGCATGTTGAAGTTCCGGTTCCCAGTCCAAAAAAGGATGAAGTTTTGATCAAAGTAGAGACAGCTAGTATTAACCCAATCGATTGGAAACTACAGGAAGGGGTAGCTCGGCCATTTTTACCTCGGAAATTCCCCCACATTCCTGGTATTTTACTTTTCTCTGGATGGTTCGTCTCTATGGGTTATTTCGAAGCATCAAAACTTTTCTTTCTGTGATTGCTTGTTTTCAATCATTTGCTAAACAACATTTGGTCGAGCAGGTACCGATGTAGCAGGAGAAGTCGTACAAGTTGGATCAGAAGTCCAGAGTTTCAAAGTTGGGGAGAACGTTGTTGCCGTACTTGGTGTAAGCACTCATTCTTACTCTGAAGTTTGTTGCATACTTGCATGAGAGAAACGTATGTATGTTTGATGTTACATTGGACAGTTTGTTACTTCAAGCTGTACAACACTCAGGCCATAGATTCTTTTTCACCGTATTATTCATTTCCTTGTTTTATGTGTTAGCTAGCATCATTTATGTCCTTGGTCTTGCCAATATCTTATTATTTGAGTATATTTTGCAATTACAGAATGGAGGTGCACTAGCTGAATATGCTGTGGCTAATGAAGGTTCCACAGTTTCAAGGCCTCCAGAGGTATCAGCCCGTGAAGCTGCAGCTTTGCCAATTGCTGGCCTCGCAGCTCACCAGTCACTCACCCAGCTTGCTGGGCTCAAACTCGATGGAACTGGCCCAGAAGTGAATGTATTGGTTACCGCTGCTTCAGGTGGCGTAGGTCAATATGCCGTTCAACTCCTAAAGCTTGCAAATGCACACATTACAGCCACTTGTGGGGCTCGTAACATAGATTTAGTCAGGAGCCTGGGGGCTGATGAGGTTCTTGACTACAAAACTCCTGATGGGGTGGCTCTCAAGAGCCCTTCTGGTCGAAAATACGATGTACTCATCCACTGCGCACACAACATTCCTTGGTCTACCTTTGAGGCTAACTTGACTTCAAAAGGGAAGGTAGTGGATACCACTCCTGGTTTCGGGACTTTGATGAGTGTTGCTGTCAAAAAGATAACATTCGCAAAGAAGCAACTCATACCCTTGTTTACCTCACCTAAGAAAGAGAACCTCGAATTTCTTGTTAAGTTGGTCAAAGAAGGAAAGCTTAAGCCAGTTATTGATTCAGTACATCCTCTAAGTAAGGCTGAAGAGGCTTGGGCCAAGAGCATTGACGGCCATGCCACTGGCAAGATTCTTGTGGAGCCATAGGTTTAGCCCTAGTTTTTCAGTTTCTCAGAGTGGTGTAGCTCACCATTTCTAAGTTCACAAAGTACTCAGTATCTTGAACAATTCCATGTTGGTGTGTGAGTTTCCTAATCTTTTTTGTATTTTGCTGGTGGTATAAACAATGTTGTGTGATATCTAATGTTACTGAGCACTGTGTTTTCTTGTGAAACTTAGAATATTTTTTTTAATTTAATTCAAATTGCAGATGATTATATGGAGAACAGAACTTTCCTTGTTTTTGAACCCTCTTGATTTCTGTTTAATGTTTAATAGTATACAAAAATACTGCAACTTAGCTTGTGTACATTGATGGGTTATGTAGAGAAGGCCGTTTTTAGCTTTTCTTCCGAGATATTTGGATTTAAGAAATCATTCGGGGTTAATTTTGATGCTCACGGTTTCACGGTCATATTAATCAGTGACGTTATGTCATCTGGATCTAATAGATTTATATTATATCAGTCGAATTTTAGTATTTTTATTCGAAAAAATCAAATCCAAATTAAAATCTTGAAATTCAAGATAAAATGTTGAAATTCAAGATAAAAATACTGATGTAGTATAAATCTATTGGAAAGAGATACAGATGATGTGGCGTCACTGTTTCATTCAATATGGGTTCTTTCAATTTGGTGTTTTTTTTTCCTTTGAATTACACCACATAATTTTGCAGTTGTGTCGATTTGGTCCACGCTGAACGTAGCGGTTTGGTAAAATGGTCGGGCCCAAAATTTTTTCGACCGATTAGTACGCCCGAGAACTGCCCGCCCAAATATGGGCCTAAAATTTGTCCAGACCGACCAGCTTTAAAATCGGTAGGCCCAAGCCCGCCCGACTAGTATAAAATTTTTTATTTTATTAAAAATAAAATATAATAAATTCAATACATATTAAAACAAAAATAAATGAAAAATATAATAAATCAAATACATTTAAAAATATGATAAATCAAATACAAATAAAAAATTTAAAATAAATCAAATACAATTAAAATATAACAAATAAAATATTGGGCCAAAAATCATACTAGGTGGCCCATTTTCTAAATCCAGGCGTTTTTTGCCCAAGCCCATTTTTCGGCCTATATTTTTGTTCAAACCTCCCACATTTCAAAGGGCCTTGAGTCAAGCAGCCGCCCGACCATGCACACCTCTACAGTGCATAGAGGGCTGGAATTTTCTCAATCTAGTCCCTCTCTTTCCAGGACGTCACAGTTTAGCACGTTTTCTTTCCTTTTATTTATAATTCGTCCCAAACTTTTATTTTGAATTTAATTTCATCCTTTTTTTATTTTTCCTGTAATTTTCTCTCATTATTATTATTATTATATCTATTACTATTATTTTATTATTATATCTATTATTTTTATTATCATCACTATCCTAATCAATATGGTTATTATTATGTTATCATTAATATTTTTACCATCACTTTTATTATTTTTACTATCATTAGTATTATTATTTTATTATAGTTATTTATTTTAACATCACTACTATTATTTTTCTTTTATTATTTTAGTTAGGATTAACTTTATTATTACTATCATATTTACTATTAATATCACTTTTATTTTCACTATTATTTTCATTTTCATTATAATTTTTATATTATTTTTATTACTTTTATTATGATTTTCATCTACTATTAATATTATTTCTTATTTTTTTTTACTACTATTATTTTATTATTACCTTTTTTTATTCTTATTTCTTCTATTTTATTCAATACTTTTCTTTCATTTCTTTCGTTTTCAACTTTTTCTTATTTTTTATGTTAATTCTCACTTGTTTACTCTATGTTTTATTAACTTTCATTTATTTATTTATCTTTGATTATTTTGCTCTCGTTGTTGTTATTTATATTTCAGCTCATTTTATTTCCGTTAAGTATATTGATGTTGTGCTTTATTTTCCTAAATTTATGCTACATTAGTTTTATTTGATACATAGTTCTTTGCAAATAAAGAAAATATTTGGTGGTTGAAAATTCGAGTAATCGTGCCCTAACGTGCTGGGTTTCGATTTTTTTATTTGACCGAATCATTAAATATCCTTTAAGATTGTGTCCGTTTTTTAAAATTAAAAGCAATGCAATATTTTGTGCTTGGAAGTTTTGAGAAATTGTGCCCTAACGTGCTGGGTTTCAATTTTTCGCTCGTCTAAAGGACTAAATATCCTTTTAAAATTTTGATCGTATTGTCTTAACTTTAAAAATAAGGCAATATTCCATATTTGGAAATTTGAAGGATCGTGCCCTAACGTGCTGGGTTTCGGTTCTTTCATTTGGCCAAGTGATGAAATACCCTTCTTAAAATGACAATGCATGAATTTTGGAAATCATGAAATGATCTTGGTGTCAAAGGTTTGAAACATCGTATCCTAACGTGTTGGATGTGATATTTCATTCTTTCGGAACAAGAGAATTTCGATATCTAATTCGAATTACCCAAACATTTTCCAAATGATCCATATTTTAAAATCTTTTCTAATTTTTGATATTAAGGACATTAATCAATCAATATGGTACCAATTTTGGGCGTTGCGAGGGTGCTAATCCTTCCTCGTGCGTAACCGACTCCCGAACCCGTTTTCTTAAAATTCGTAGACCAAAATATTTTCTAAGTGGCCCAATCGCACTTCAAAAAAAGATTGGTGACGACTCGGTTTTCCTTTTTAAAGTCGGCCCATTTTCCAAACAAAAAAATGATTTCGACATATATCATTTCCAAATGACTTAAAACTTACCTAAAACATATTAAATAGGTTTAAACATACCATACTCAAGTTTCCATCAAAACATTCAATACATATACACCATTTAAACTTCAACAAATCAATGCTAATGACCAAATATACACTAATTCATTCCACACCAACTGTCCTTATGCTAATCCACTTTTAAGCATGCAATTTCATATACATACATATTTCAAGTATATATGTAACACCCTTCGCCCGACCTGGTCGCTAGGTGCGAGTTACGAGATGCTACATTTGTTGTCGGAGCAACCACCATCAAATTTACAAATAATCATTCAAACATGTAACTATGTTTTAAATACATTTACATTATATTAAGCAATCAAATTTGATCCTTAATCGAGCTTATGAAAGCTCTTTTGTTGACTTGAGCACGAAATAAGATCGAATTGCAAAGTTTTAAACTTTCAGGGCTGACGTTGCAACATCACAAACTGCCAGTCGACATTGTGATAATGGTTATTGGGACTAGGACTCTATTTTTGGTAAAATTTGAACCATTTGATACCTATTTCAAGCTTCAAACCAAAATTTCAAGTAACTAGCCAATTTAATCATTCAACTTGCCAAATACATACTATTACGTACCAAAACATGCCATTTACCAATTCCAAAACAATGCCAATTCAAAATGAGTTCAACTATTACAAATCATCCATTTCAAACTTTCATATCAAGGCCAACATCTAAGCCACCAATAAACAAGTTCAATTCTTTGTCATATACCGTTTATGTGGTTATTAGCTAATACATCACCAAGCATGAGATGCAAATGCATTCATTTCCATATATGAACTAAGTTACCAAAACATTTTAAATTACCAAAATCATCAAAACATATTATACTACAATGAATATACTAAAACACTTTTATATACTCAAGTTTGTACCGAAACACTTATATACATGCCACAAACCTAAGGTTCATAATGATCAAACATCTACCAATTCGTGACGGAATAATGTGAGCTTTGAATGTTGATTTGGCCTGACACGTTCCTCAAAAAGATCTACAAGGGAAAGGGAAAACATAGGGATAAGTACATTGAATGCTTAGTAAGTTCATAGGTACTTAAACGAAAACTTACATAATCTTACAATTAAACATAACAAACTAATTAGCTTGACAAAGTTTGCCTAACATAACAAATCACAACGACAAGGTGAGCCTAACATATAATCAACCATCATGTCATTTAAACATATACCAACTCAAGTCATTTCAAAATCAATATCTCAATATCATGCTCTTATTCAATTCCACATTTATTCATTCAAACATCAATCTCATATTAATCCATTTCAATTTTTCTTTTCATTAGCTACTAAGCCCAATGAACTCTAGTAAACAGATTCAGTTACACATGTATCTTCGGTACAATAATTGCTCGCTCGAGCTGAATACATATTATTGTTAGGTTACCAGTCCAAACTAAACCTATGTCACATGTATATTCGAGTCCGCAACAAATGTTGGATCTCGAAAATCATCGATAATCAACCTGTACAAATGTGCACAAAATCTTTACTAAGTTCACCCATACATCTTCAACACACACATATATACATTTCGTTATAATTTAATCAAAATCTCACATTTTGTACCAAATTGCAAATAATTCAAATTTCAACCAAACATGCACATATTCATAATTCAAATACATAAAAATTTAAATACAATTATACCATATGAACTTACTTATCCAAAGTAGCAAACAATTTGCATTTGCAGTAGAGGTGTACATAAATTTGGTAGGGTTTGGCCGGCCCAACTAAAATTTAGGCCTGCTCATTGGGCTCGGTTGCCTGTCAGCCCAAAAATGGGCCTAAAATTTTACCTAAACTTGGCCCATATAAAAATGCTAAAATCTCGGCCAGTCCGACACATCAGATTAATTTTTATATTATTTTATATAATTTTAAATATATATAATACATCAAAAATACTAAAAAATCAAAATAAATATTTTTCAACAAATTGAAAATAAATTTTAAAAATATGTAGACTTAAATAACACTAAAATAGATGCAACTTAACAAGCAAATGTCTCTAAAATAATAAAAAATTAACAAATATCTTTAAAATAATAACAAAATTAACAATAAAATAAGTTTTATATAATATCTAAACAATAACAACAAAATAATAGAAACATAATAGTAAAATGGTAGCAAAATAAGGAGAAAATAATAAGAAAATAATATTAAAAATAGTTTTTTCCTTTAATGAATTGGTAGTGCCCGAACAAAAATGCCTTACTTCGAGCCCATTTTTTTTAAACGGCCTTATTTTTTTGTCCAAGCCCATTTTTCGAGCCTATATTTTTACCCAAACCCTCCCACATTTCAGGTGGGCCTTCGGGCTGCCTGGGCCGCCAGGCCCATGTACACCTCTAATTTGCAGGGACAAATCAATAATTTTGGCTTTTCTCCAATTATCTCCGGTTTGATCCAATTCTTGATCTAACAATTATTTTAGATAATTCATCAATATCAAATATTTTCATATTATGCCATGATATGTATGAACCTATATAATTTCATTTCTTGATGCCCTTAAAGTTTTACATTTTTTCAATTTAGTCTCTAAAACTAAAATAACTATATCCTTTAATTTTGAACCTCAGTTTGAAAACCGAATTCAATTAAAATCATTACAGACCCTCTATTATCTTCTATTACTAAAATTTCACAATTTATTCACTTTAGTCCTTATATACAAAACTAACAATTAAACATTACAATCTAGTCCTTTTCACATCTAAGCTTAAAATCTATCAATTTAACACCAATTTCTTCCAAACATAAACAACAAAAACTTTCAATCACTTTAAATTTTTTTCAAATTGATACACGAGCTAGCTAAATCAAGCTCCCATGACATCAAAACATAAAAATTACAAGAAAATGACTTGAAATCACCTTAAATTTGAGGACCCAAAGTTGAAAGCTTCCAAAAATGGCTTCATAGGCTTTTCTTAATTTGTTTCGGCAGAGAAGAAAAAATAAAGATGACAATGTTGCACTATCTCACCTTTATATTATTGATTTAAAAGTTAAATAATCAAAATTAATTAATTAAACTTCAATTAACTAAACCTTAATTAACATCTTTCTCCTGTAATTGATGAAAAAATGGTTTATTTACCATTTGAAACCTTTAACTAATTAAAAATCTATGGAGATAAAAGTTTTACAATTTAGTCATTATAACTTAATTAAGTAATTAATAGGCAAAATTGAAGGACTAAACTTTAATATTCTTTCATACCAACTCCTTAAATATTTATATTCAATATTTACAGACCCGGTTTATAAAAATGAAGTTCCGAAATCGCTTTTTTCGGAACCACTGAAAATCGAACTGTTACAAATTTGGTGTGTACAATCAATCATTATTAAGAAATTAACGCTTGTGTGACTAAAATGAAAACATCATAAAAATTGAGTGATGAAATTAAAAGAATTTTCTTAAATGACCAAAATTAAAAGTCATAAAAGTTAAATGGCCAACTGAATACTCACCGTAATTTATAGTTTTTTTTTTTTTATTAATATTCATCACGAGACTCCCACTAATTTGTTTTTCCAAAATTATTATTATATTAATATATTACTATTATTTTTAAAATTTATGATAAAATGAAGTTTAGATTTTGTAATTAGAGAAATGATTGAATGAAACAGTGACGCCACGTCATCTGTATCCCTTTCCAATAGATTTATGCCACATCAGCATTTTTATCCTGAATTTTAGTATTTTATCTTGAATTTCAGGATTTTAATTTGGATTTGATTTTTTTTCAAGATAAAAATGTTGAAATTCAGGATAAAAATGTTGATGTGGCATAAATCTATTGGAAAGTGATACAGATGACTTGGCGTCACTGTTTCATTCAATCCTTCCCCCATAATAATAACCATATTGATTCGGATATTGATGATAATAAAAATAATAGATATAATAATAAAAATAATAGTAATAGATATAATAATAAAAATAATGATGAGAGAAAATCACAGGAAAAATGAAAAAAAAGATGAAATTAAACTCAAAATAAAAGTTTGGGGCGAATTTTAAATAAAAGGAAAGAAAAGGGCTAAACTGTGACGCGCCTGGAAAGAGAGGGACCAGATTGGAAAAATTCCCAGGCCCTCTATTTGCTACGTTTCAGCATGGACCAAATCGACACAATCGCAAAATTATGTGGTGTAATTCAAAGGAAAAATAAATAAATAAACACCAAAATGAAAGAACCCACAAAAGCGGAGGGACCTGGAGCATAAATATCCCATTTTTAAAAAAAACGCGGACCTTCTTGTGGGTCGAGTCACGCAGTCCGGGTATTGGCAAAACGACGTCGTTTTAGGCCTAGGGTATGAAGCCAAAACGACGTCGTATCAATGGGCTATATAAGCCTATATTTTCAGAAAAAAACATTTGATCCTTCATATTTTCCCAAAAAACATGGGAATCCTCTAAAGTCCTCTCCCTCCTGCGACTTCCAATCACCAGCCCACCGTCGATCCGCCACCGACGACCTCCATAGATGGTGGTCGGAGCCCCGTAACTCCATTTTTCAGACTAATCAAGGTATGGGTTCTTTCCTTCCCTTTTTATTTTCTTTTTTTGATGTATATAAAGCTAAATAAAAAGAAACATATTAGAAAAACGTAATAACCTTCTTTGGTTTTTCTATTCTTTGACTTGTTTTTTGTAAAGATTGTATGTATCTGTATAAACAAAAGTCAATTCTTGTATTTTGTGCGTATGAATCTCGAAAAAATAAACAATCCAAAAAAAATTCCTCTTTTTACATGTTTGATTTCGGCTTTTAAAGCCTCTTTTACAAACGATTTTTTCTATTTCGTAGGTACGTGGGCGACTACATCTCTGACGTGGCGTGGTGTAGTGCTGCACGTCACGAGGTGGTGGCGTCCGGCCTTGAGAAGGGCCTTAAAAGCGTGGAAGGTGGTTGCGGCTAGGGTTTCTGACTTTGTGTTTAGGTAGTGGGTTAGGGTTAGTGTTAATTTTTGGGCCTGGGCTATTTGGGCTTGTTATTGAGTCTATTTGTTGTTTTTTTTGTGTTTTGGTCAATTATTATTGGGCCCGGGCGAAATTTAGGCCCAACAATATGTAATGCATCTTTTGAATGGTTATAGTTGGAGCATTAAAATAGTCACCAATTGGTTCATTTTTACCAAAAAACTGGGTGTTGGATCTGGTGCTATAAGTGTAGTATTTTTGTCTAAGTACACTTGTAATTTTTTTAAACAGATTCATTATGTAATATCCCGGAATAGTGCTTATGCACTATGGCTAAAATTACATGAAATAGTATGCCTTATGTGTTGTGAATGTGTTGTGTGCATTTTAGAACCTTGGAAATGTAAGGAAATGGAAGGAAATGTAAGGAAATACTTTAGAAAATATTAAGTCTTAAGAGGAAGCTTGGAAATGTAAGGAAATGTAAGGAAATGTAAGGAAATGCTTTAGAAAATATTAAGTCTTAAGAGGAAGCTTGGAAATGTAAGGAAATGTAAGGAAATGCTTTAGAAAACATTAAGTCTTAAGAGGAAGCTTGAAATGTAAGGAAATGTAAGGAAATGCTTGAAAATATTAAGTCTTAAGAGGAAGCTTGAAATGTAAGGAAATGTAAGGAAATGCTTTAGAAAATATTAAGTCTTAAGAGAAGCTTGGAAATGTAAGGAAATGTAAGGAAATGTAAGGAAATGCTTTAGAAAATATTAAGTCTTAAGAGGAAGCTTGGAAATGTAAGGAAATGTAAGGAACCTTGGAAATGTGACAAAATCGGGCTTGGAAAAATGGCTGAGATGCCACTTAGGGCTCGAAATGACGCCATATGCTAGGATAACTTGGGCCTAGTATGGCTACATGAAGCCCAAAATAATGGGTTAAAATTCGGCACTCCTAAGGTAAGGAGATGGACGGCAGAGAGACTAAGGTAGGAGTTTAAGTTGAAGTCAAATTCTTTAGAATTTCTTAAGCTAGGAAAATAAAGATATGAGAGTGATGGCCAAGAAAGGGACTCTCTAGGCTTAGTAATTTCAAAGAAAAGAAGGAAAACTAAGGCCATTCAACATTCTTTTCTTCTCTTTTTAAATCTCGCCAAATTCTCTCGCCATTATTCTTCTTTTTTTTCTTTTCAATTCTCCACAAAGCCGAAAACAAAATCCCTAGTCTTGCCGAATTTCTATGTTCTATATCTTCCTTTCTTTCCTTGTAAAACCGAAATACCCTGTGCTTCCCATCATCAATTCTTTTTCCTTTGCAAAACTAATCAAAAGCCGAAGATAAGTTTCAAGCCTATAGCCAAATCTCTCTAAGCCTTAAAGCCGAATCTACAAGGGTGTTTTAGTTTCCCGAAGGTGCACCATAGGCCGCATGTTCTTTAGTGATTCGGTAAGTTTCGGGATTTCTTTTCCTCACGATTTCTTCCTTTCTTCTCATCAAGATCTAGCCCGAATCAATTGTCTATGCCTATCAATTTCTCTTCTTTAGCCCTAAGTTTAATCCTGCTTTATAATAAGTTGTAAGTCCGATTTTGGAAAAATCAAGGTGAGTAATTAATGGTAGGTGGCCGAATGGCCCTTTTCTATTCTTTTCTTTTTGGCTGAATGCCATATGGGCTAAGATAATTGAGAATTTTAGTTTGTTGAATAAGTGGAGGATTGCTGAATGTAGGTAAAAAATTAGGTGACTTTGGTTTTTAGGAGGAAGACGACAGAAGTAAGCTGAGGTTTTCAGAAATTTAGATTCATAAAGGTAAGTGAATCTGACATTCGGCCAAGGCCTTATTGTGGTATTTAGATCTAATTCTTATTTGTTTAAAAAGCTGAAACTAACTAGTTCAATGATTAAGGGTATAGCCGATTGCAATAAAGAAGCATCATAAAGTTTTGGGATTTGATTTTTAATCCAATCGGCACCAAGGTAAGAATTTGATTACAACAATCCTACTAGGATTTGGATTTATAGCCGAATGGCTTTTTACTAACATGTTAGGGTGGACGAATATAGGAATTAAAGATCTAAAGTGATAGAACGAGTTTTCGAGATTTCAGTAATTTCGATGAGTAAATCAGGTGTGTACCCCACACTATTTCTTAATAAGTTTAAGGCACTCGCTTAATATGTATGTATGTTATACTGAATGTGGAAAATATGGCTAAGTACCATGTTATGGTACACAAGATTAAGGTACTTTTTCCTACTCCTACTATGAGTATGATAAGACTTGTTATGCCATGAATATGAATATGATAAGAATGTGAAATCGGCCTAAGGCATTATGTTGCATGATTTTGTATGACATGGGCATATGGGATATTATGAAAAGGGGAAGTGAATGTGGTGACCTAAGACCATGATATCTGAATGTGGTGACCTAAGACCGCGATATCTGAATATGGTGTCTCATGACACAAAGTATGTATTTGGTGGCTATGCCACGAACTTTATAAGGGCGATGAGCACGCCGATCGCAATGACGCCTTCGATGGTGTGTAGCGGATGGAGGGTTGACTTAGTAGTCCCACGGTGTGATGGTTGGTACGGGTGACGTGTAGCGGATGGATAACTAGGTTTGGGTCCGGGATTGCATCATTTTATTTAATGTTATATGATTATGTATGATTTGATATGCCTAAATTTATTTGAGTTTGGTGTTGGTTGTACACATTGAGTCTGTTTGACTCACCCCTTGTGGGACTATTTTTCAGGTGATGATCAGTGATGGACCGGGTCGGTAGGAGCTCAAGGGTGGCCATGCAAAGCTCAAGGATTGATTTATTTTTATTTATGTTTAAGTTTTGAATTATTCGGGTTTTTATTTGATGTAATAAGGCCAAAGTATTGAATCGTTTATGCATACTTTTAAGTTACTTAATATGATACAACTATTATCGAATTTAAAGTTTAAAAGTTAAATTTTCTTAAGTATATTTATTAAATGTTTTGACACCAAATCAACGAGGTGTTTAATTTTTAAACCCAACCCAAATCAAGAGTTTTTAAAAAAAAATAATACACAAGTTTTAGCAAAGTTTTCAAACAAGTTTCGAGTGGATTTTCTTTAGAAGCATGCCAGATTCGGTCAGGGCTTGTGGGCCGAGTTTGGGGTGTTTCAGCTTGGTATTAGAGCCCGGTTCAAAACTCGGCCTTGAGGGCTTTTAGGGCCCAAAACATTTTCTGTCTTTTGAAAATAGACTTTTCTAAGGAATAAACAGGCTTTCTGGCATGACACCTGAGACTCCGGCCCGAAGTCCACCAGGTAAGTACTCCTAACCTCTTTGTGATTTGTATGTAGGGATATATAGGGACGTACACTAGTGGATTAGGAATTAAACTCTAGGACTAGTCTTCCCCAACATGAGAACTACATAAAATTCTAAGGCACAATTAAACAAACCTGTGTCTAAGTCGCTGAGCTAGGGTGTGGCAACCGTTGTGCGCATGTCTAGGATTGGTTTCAGTGGGAGCTTGGTATTTAAGCAGTCCTAGTGACTCACCTCCTACCCACTTGAATCCTACCTGGTGCGTAGCTTCGGTTCACCCTAACCAAGAGGACTTAGTCACAGGCTAAACCCAATAACTAAAACCCGAAAGGGACTAGCCATATTTTTATGGAAACCCTAGTTTTAAAAGTCAACCAACTACCCTTTTGAAATTATAAAAATTAATATTTTGGAAAAACTTTCTAAGAATCTTCGATTTACAAAATTACCTAAATACCCTTAGTCGTAAAATTACTAAAATGCCCTTGATTTTCTAAAATTACCATACTACCCCCGATTTCAATAATAATTTCTGATTTTTGCACAAGTATTCAAAAACTTTATAAAATATCAAAGACACCCTGATTTGGAAATTTTACGAAATTACCCCTGATTTACAAAATTACCGAGTTACCCTTAACCTGTGCAAATGACCAAAATACCCTCAGTAAGGAAAATCACCGAAGTGCCCTCAAATTAGAAATCTTCAAAAATGCCTTTGTTTTGAAGGTCACCAGGAACCATATTTTTGGAGAAAATTATCGAAATGACCCTGGCTTGTAAAATTACAAAAATACCCCTAGTGTATAAATTACCATTTTACCCTTCAAATTTTTCCAACAAGTATTTTAATTTTGTAAAATATCAACAACCTCTATTTTATGACATTTTCAAATAATCTAATTTAAAATTACCAAAATACCCCTATAGGATAAAATTACAGAAATATCCCTAGGTAGTGGAAAACAACAAACAACGACAATTACAATATTTCTCTGTAATGGATGCAAGTTCATGTGTGTGACTAAATGAATAATGTGAGACTGTATGTGTATGAATCGAAAGAACTACTTCCTAGAACTATTAAACATAAAATTGTTCGTGGTTAATCAAGTGGAGCATCGAGCTGTGTTGGATTGTGCAGCCAAACGAATGGAGTTAAGGACCCCAGAGGATGGAGTGATAGTTATGATAGGAGAAAGATGAAACTACTTGTCTAACGTAGTTCCGCTTTAAAGGCGATAAGATGGTTCTAAGGGTGTAAGGCATTCTTGGCTTTCATTAGTACTTTGGATACGAAAGAAGGGGAGTTAGTGGAGTTAGAACGTAAGGAATTTGAGGATGTCTTCCGAGGAATTACGAATACCCCTTACGAGGAGGTGGAATTTGGAATACCCTTCATTGCCTTGTTTGTTATAGAGTTAGTTCGTTCTTGTAATGCTAGTGAAGTGTATGAAACCTTGGATGTGAATTTTGTAGGAAATGTGTTAGTTTTAAGATCGAGTCTTGTGCGATAGTGTAGTGTAGTGAGTTAGGATGTACAATTTTTGTTAGTAAGTAATTTGAGGATGAAATTATTTTAAGGGGTAGAACTGTAATATCCTGAATAGGGCTTATGCACTATGGCTAAAATTACATGAAATAGTATGCCTTATGTGTTGTGAATGTGTTGTGTGCATTTTAAAACCTTGGAAATGTAAGGAAATGTAAGGAAATGTAAGGAAATGTAAGAAATGCTTTAGAAAATATTAAATCTTAAGAGAAGCTTGGAAATGTAAGGAAATGTAAGGAAATGTAAGGAAATGTAAGGAAATGCTTTAGAAAATATTAAGTCTTAAGAGAAGCTTGAAATGTAAGGAAATGTAAGGAAATGTAAGGAAATGCTTTAGAAAATATTAAGTCTTAAGAGGAAGCTTGGAAATGTAAGGAAATGTAAGGAAATGTAAGGAAATGCTTTAGAAAATATTAAGTCTTAAGAGAAGCTTGGAAATGTAAGGAAATGTAAAGAAATGTAAGGAAATGCTTGAAAATATTAAGTCTTAAGAGGAAGCTTGAAATGTAAAGAAATGTAAGAAATGCTTTAGAAAATATTAAGTCTTAAGAGGAAGCTTGGAAATGTAAGGAAATGTAAGGAAATGTAAGAAATGTAAGGAAATGCTTTAGAAAATATTAAGTCTTAAGAGGAAGCTTGGAAATGTAAGGAAATGTAAGGAACCTTGGAAATGTGACAAAATCGAGCTTGGAAAATGGTCTGGAGATGCCACTTAGGGCTCGAAATGACGCCATATGCTAGGATAACTTGGGCCTAGTATGGCCACATGAAGCCCAAAATAATAGGTTAAAATTCGCACTCCTAAGGTAAAGAGATGGACGGCATAGGGAGACTAAGGTAGGAGTTTAAGTTGAAGTCAAATTCTTTTAGAATTTCGCTAAGCTAGGAAAATAAAGATATGAGAGTGATGGCCAAGAAAGGGACTCTCTAGGCTTAGTAATTTCGGCAAAAGGAGGAAAACTAAGGCCATTCAACATTCTTTCTTCTCTTTTTCAAATCTCTAAAATTCTCTCGCCATTATTCTTCTTTTTTTTTTTCAATTCTCCACAAAGCCGAAAACAAAATCCCTAGTCTTCTGAATTTCTATGTTCTATATCTTCCTTTTCTTTCCTTGTAAAATCGAAATACCTGTGGCTTCCCATCATCAATTCTTTTTCCTTTGCAAAACCAATCAAAAGTCAAGATAAGTTTCAAGCCTATAATAATCTCTCTAAGCCTCAAAGTTGAATCTACAAGGGTGTTTTAGTTTCCGAAGGTGCACCATAGTCGTATGTTCTTTAGTGATTCGGTAAGTTTTGGGATTTCTTTTCCTCACGATTTCTTCCTTTCTTCTCATCAAGATCTAACCCGAATCAATTGTCTATGCCTATCAATTTCTCTTTTTAGCCTAGAAGTGAATCTCGCTTTATAATAAGCCGAAGTGCCGATTTTGGAAAAGTCAAGGTGAGTAATTAATGGTAGGTGGTAGAATGGCCCTTTTCTATTCTTTTTTTTTTGGTCAATGCCATATGGGCTAAGATAATTGAGAATTTCGTTTTGTTGAATAAGTGGAGGATTGTCGAATGTAGGTAAAAATTAGGTGACTTTGATTTTTAGGAGGAAGCGCGTATAAGTCGAGGTTTCAAAATTTAGATTCATAAAGGTAAGTGAATCGACATTCGCCAAGGCCCTATTGTGGTATTTAGATCTAATTCTTATTTGTTTAAAAAGTAAAACTAACCAGTTCAATGATTAAGGTATAGCCGATTGCAATAAAGAAGCATCATAAAGTTTGAGTTTGATTTTTAATCTAATCGGCACCAAGGTAAGAATTTGATTACAACAATTCTACTAGGATTTGGATTTATAATAGAATGGCTTTTTACTAACATGTTAGGGTGGACGAATATAGGAATTAAAGATCTAAAGCGATAGAACGAGTTTTGGGATTTCAAGAATTCGATAAATAAACCGGTGTGTACCCACACACTATTTCTTAATAAGTTTAAGGCATTGTTTAATATGTATGTATGTTATACTGAATGTGGAAAGATTGATTAATAAAATTATTCATGAATTTAAGTAATATACTTTGTATTATTGTCCTCAAATGGTTTTTGCACCAAATTCAAGAGTTTTCAAAATAGAAACAAATATTGCTCATTGGTTGTCTAAATGTTTAACTAATATTAAGTAGTATTACGTTTAACTAATATTAAGTCGGATTGTAGTACAGAAAGACAACTTGTATTAGTAGACGAACTTAAACATTTCCTTAGTTTAATAGGAAATGAACAAACTAATTGAAAGACTAATATGTCGTCTATCAAGTTTAATTGGGAAGATGTCTTACCTTGAGCATCGAAGCGGATGACTCCCAGAAGATAGAGACATGGATGTGACTGACTGGATTGACAGTACATCGGACATGACCCAAGTAGAATAGACCCTGAATCCGTTTATGGATTTATTCACTTGTGACATTCATAGTGTGACATACCTAAATCCTGAGTGGATGGCGGACTATGTATGCGTGACTTATACACTTTGATGCAAGTAAAAGTCTAAGTTCAAATAAATAAGGAACCAAAAGCTAGTGCGTCGGGTGTACGACTTCTATAGCATATAGCGTCATTCACAACTGCAACAGCCCGTTTTTAGTCAAATTGGAACAGTAGTTTCGGGACCAAAAATTTGAAGTCGAAATATTTATCTTATTATTATTTTAATGTCTATAGCATGATAATATGATTGTGTAAAAATTTCGTTAAGAAATTTTATCGATTGAATGCTTAATTCAATAAAAATGACTAAATCGCGTAAAGCGTAAAACTTGAGTTCTATTACCTAAAGGTGTCTAATAGCTATAGAACCTTAAAGTGGATGCCCTTATATGGTAATTAAACCATCTATAATGTGAGTGGACATATTTGGACACATTATTAAGTGTTTTAAATGTTATTAAGTAAGGTTAAAATTGTAATTTAATGAATTAAACTAAGTAAAGTATAGAAAAAAAATGTGTCATCTTCCTTAGTGTATTCATCCACCAAAATTCAACCTAAAATAGCCATGGGAGAAGCTTAACATTCGGCCAAGTTCATCTAGTGCACGTAAGTTCATTTTTGTCCTGTTTTTAATGATTTCTATGTTTTTTATATCATTGTAACTTAATCTAGCTAGCCCAAGGACTAATTTGCAAAATTGTTAAAGGTTTAGATTTTTACCATTGATGAAAATATGTGTATTTTGATGTTTGATTATAGAAAATGTATGATTGTTGTTAGATAAACAACATTTGTAAAGATATTTTTGGTAAAATTGCAAATTAGGGATTTATTTGTGAAAAATGAAAATTATGTGGTAAATGTGTGAAATGATGAAAAATATGGGCTGCTATGATAATAAGGGAAATTTGGCTAGCATGAATAGGGACCTAATTGCATGAATTTGTATTTTTATGAGCTAAGGACTAAATTCTAAAGATGTTGAAATGTTAGGGTAAAAGTGTAATTTTTCCATAATGTGATTTTTGGGCTAAATTGAATAGAATGATAATTAAACAAGTTAAATTTGATTATATATAGATCAAGAAAAGCGAAGTTCAGATCTAGATAGGGGAAAAAATAAAGTATTGGACTAGTCCATCCATTCCGACGTTTTTGTGAATCGGGGTAAGTTTGTATATTAATAAACATTAATATATAATTGTGTTTTAAATGCTTTATTATTGAATTAATTGTGAATACGACCTTATGGATATGTTCGACGAAGATTCAGCAATGTGAAATCCCAGTTGAACCTTAGAAATAGATTAGGATACGAATGACATGTCATTAGGGGTTATGTGTTTTGGATGCTGGTCCGTACGTCCTACCGGTGGCTGAGTTATCCGGCATGTGTTGAGGATTCTCGTCAGCTGGTGTGAACAGCACCGTGTAGCTACGTCATGACCGCCATCTTGTGTGAGCAGACACTTTGATAGCTCGAGAGTGAGCATTATATGATATATGAGATTGAGATAGCTTTTAGCTATGTATTTGGCACTTAGGGTGCGAGATTCCTGAGTATCCGATATTATTCTGAATTGTTCAACGGGTATATCAAGGATATGGATAAGTATGAGATTGATATGAGTTAGTACAGGTATGTACATAAACCATACAAGCATTGAATCGAAGAAACTTGTGAATTTCATATCTAACCTTGTGAATGAATATGTGATAGGTTTGTTGATCACTATGAGTTATGTTATGATATTTTAATTGCATAAGTTGTGCATATAAGGTAAGTTTTACTTTAAGCATACGAGCTTACTAATATTTATAGCTTACTTTGTTTATTTTTTCGTGTTTTATAGTGGCTATCGAAGCTTGCTCGAATTTGGGAGTCATTGGAGATCTCATCACAATATCAAGCTATCACTTTGGTACTTTTGAACTTATGTTTTTGGTTATATGGCATGTATAGGAGTTGTGGTTATATGTTATATATGTTGGTAAGGGATTTGGCCATTTGATTGGGCTTGTAAGTGATGAATGTTTGGTTATGTGTATAGCCATGTAATTTGGCTTATTTTGGTATATTTTGTGATGTATATATATAAATACAAATGGCCTTTTGTTATGTGATTGGAAAATTGCTATGTGAGTGCTTGTTGTGGATTGGTACTTTGATTACTAAATGGTTGAATGTTGAGATGTGGTATGCTTGTGGTTTTAGGCAAGATAATTCATATATGAAGTTAACCATTTAGGTGGTATGTGAATGTAAATGTGAAATTGGTATGTTTTGATTTGGCAAAATATAATCTTATGAGCATTATAGTTGTTGATATTGGTATAGCATGATTTTAGGTTTGATTGAGATTGGTTTGAATGCCTATTGATGCTATGATATATGCCATTTGACATGTTTAGGTTGATGCACATTTGGGTGAGAAAGATGGCTTGAAAAATAGCCTATTTTTGTCCACACGAGCAGAGACACGGGCGTGTGTCTCAGCCATGTGTGACACATGGTCAGGTGACACGGCCTTGTGTCAGCATGCTCCACACAGCCCAGCACACGAGCGTGTGACTTGGCCGTGTGGCATAAGTCAATATACCCTACAATTTTGGCACGGCCTAGCACACGGCTTGGCACACGGGCGTGTGAGACCATTTCGAATGGCATACGGCCTAGACACACGGGCATGTTGTTGGCCTTGTGACCCAAGTCAGAGAGTTACACGGGTCAGATATGGGCTGGGACACGGCCATGTGATCCCATTTCGAATGTCCACACGGACGTGTCTTTGGCCGTGTGAGACACACGGTTTGTGTCCCTTATATCTTGAAAAATTTTCTATGTTTTCCAAAAGTTTTGAGTTATCGGTTTAGTCCTGAACCATTTCTAATGCATGATTTGGGCCTCGTAGGCTCATATTAGGGACGATGTGAATAATTATGAATGACTTTTATTTGGAATTGATAAATGTATGAGAAATGTATGTTCGTTTATGTTATAAGTTTGATAATGCTTCATAACCCTATTCCGTGATGAATACGGGTTAGGGGTGTTACAATAACAGTGGAATTTATAGCCTAAAACATGGGTAAATGATATCCTCTCATTGGCATTACATGGTTGATGAAAAGTAAACGTGGTCACAGGTTGTCCGTCTTTGTGTTGGATGACTTGATCACTATTTAATAGTGATTGACTTTTTATAAAGGAAGATGTAATGGTTACCATGAGATAAAATAGGATCATATTGGGAGAATGGATATTATCCCAAAGAGATCAATGATATCCTATGAGGGTAACACACTTATGAAAAGGTCATTGATTGTGCAATGAGTAGTTGCTTTCATAATAGTATGTCATTGAGGAAAGCTTAGTCATAATACTCTAGTGGAATGAATTCATGACTAAATGAGTTTATAATTAATAGGTGAAAAGTCAAAACTAAATTATAAATCATTTGAGCCTCAACTACATATATTCAATCGATCCCTCTGCTAGCTAGTTGAAATTAGAAATGAATTGTGTGCTTGAATAGAAATGAACGAAATGAATAAAAAATAGAAATGGGAAACATTCAGGAATGATTATGGTTTTCTCCGAAATGGAGAAATGAAATCATTTGCAAATGAATCTAGGTTTCCAAAACTGGAAATAAAAATGGAAATGGAAATCTGCAATCCTATATAGGATTACTTAAAAAATGATGGAAGAATGAGTTTATGTTTTTTGACTATTTTGAAACCTTAAAATGAAAATAAACCATTCGGTCATATAATAAACATGGTGATTTGTGACATATTGAATGATTTTCTCGAAATTTTATCGGGGGTAAAATTGTCAAAATTTTATTGAAGGTTGAAATCATCAAATTTTAACTGGAGTAAAATTAGGGTGAGAAAATTATTTAATATATAGATATTAAATTTTATTTTGGGAAATAGAAAAACTGAATTGGGTTGCATCATATTACAGATTATTGGGGTTAAAAAGGTCCAAGAAGTATTTGTAATTGAACTCGATATGAGAGAGGCCCAAAACCCTTCATATAACATGAAGGGGGCAACACCCTAATAGAAATATAAGGGCGAGTCATTCACCCTTCTCCTACTCTAAGTAGGATTTTTTTTATTTAAAATAAACCTCTACAACTATACAACGGTTATACCTTCTCTTCTTATAAATATATGACACCAGTAGAGCAATTAACACAACTTTTAAGAGATTGTTATTCTTGTAACACCCCCATATCCGACCCGGTCGCCAAGTCAAGGCATCAGATGTCACATTTGTTGCCGAAGCAACTACTGAAAATTTCAGATCAATATATCATATTATTTAATTAATATAGATCATTAACTCATTTCAGTAATAATTGAATTTACGATAGAACTAATTATGAGTTAAAGGAGCTCATTAAAACATTCACAATTAATTAAAGGCTAAATTGTATAGTTCATAAAAAATTTTGAATTGTCGTCGCGACGTTGGGATTCCACATCGTGACATGGTGAACTTGTCATCATAACACCATCTCCATTTTCCGACAAGCTTCACGCTTTATTTTTATTTATTTATTTATTATATCATTACCTGAATATATATTCAGATGTCATAGCCACCACTTCATTTTACATATCATCCACTTACATCAATTTCTAATATTAAGTCCTCATAAAAAATGATATTCAATCAAAGATAACCAAATATATAAAATTAACACAAATATTAACGTTTTACAAATAAGACCATTGGAAGACTTGCACTTTCAAAAGTAGTTTACCCACTTTACGATATTTCATATTTATTTCTAAATTGTGCCAATCAATTTAATTCTTCATAAAATTTTAACAAAGAGTTCAATATCACATCACTTAACAATTATTCACTTATTACTTTATCAATTCGCTTAAACATACTCACATGTATTAATCATTCCATCACTTACAACCATTTCAAATATTTCAAATTCATCTACTATATATATATATTATTTCTTTTTTCCTCCTCCTCTCCATTCCACATCCTTTATGTATATATTTCTTAGAATCTTTAACTTTTAGTATATAACATGTTTATATGTAGCATTATCTATAATTCTACTATTTACTTATGTGTTCATATCAAAGCTGCCCACTTGAATCATAGTCACTAAGTTATTTATATCTTGAGCTACTGAATCAAATTAAGATCTGCTTGATGTTTTTAAAACTATACTCAAATATCTTTTTACCATAAAATTTCATAATTTATGACTTAGCCAATAAGTACAATAAATTCTTCAAATTTGTCCTTGTTCTGCTATTTGTCAATTTCGACCTTTCTTTACTAAAAATTAATTATCTCTTATTACGGGGTTTGGATGATGTTTCTATTTGTTTCTATTGAAAATAGACTCATTAAGAATTTAAACATATAAATTTAAAATCCTAATTTTTTATGATTTTCCAAATTTAGAACAGGGGAACCCAAATTCACTCCATCCTTGTTTCATGAAAATTAATACATCTCTAACTATAAAATTTCGTTTCTTTCACTATTTCTTCCATATAAAATTAGACTAATAAGCTAATTCAATCTCTAACTAAATTTCTATAATTTTTGGTGAATTTTCAAAGTTAAGTTACTGTTGTTGTCCAAACTGTTTTAATGAAAAAAAATATTTTATTTTCTATAGTTCTTTGCTCTATCTTTCGCTCATTCACACATAATTGCCATACTTTTGATTACTATACAATTTAGACACTTATGTTTATGTGTTGATTACATATTTATTTCTTAATCTTAGTGTTTTTCACCATACAAATCACATTCTCTCTTACCAATTTAGTGTTTTAAGTATAGGCGATTCTAGGAGGCTGGCATAGGCCCCGACCCCCCCAAATATGGAAAATTACAATTTAGGCCCTCTAAATTTTTTTAAAAATTTTAAATTAGTAAAGGTAAAATTGCACTTTGGCCCTCTTAACATTATAAAAATTCGATTTAATCCTTTAAAAAATTATAAAGATATAGACTATAAAAAATTAAAATTTCATTCGGCCCCCCCAAAAAATTGTTCTGGCTTCGCCCCTGGTTTTAAGTCTATATTATTCATCAAATACTTTCTATTTCTAGTATTTAGATTGAATACATGTTTAATATGTCTCACTCATAACATCTTTAACTCGATCTATTGAAATACAAGTAGGTTTAGAATGAAAGTTACCTCCTTTGTCAAGAATTTCTTCATTTCTTCTTCATTTCTATGCATTTCTCATCTTCACCACTTTCCTTCCTTTTTCTTCTCATTTTCTCCACTTTAATCTACTATTTTCTTGCTTCTAAATTGATGAACATATTCTCTAGAATCTCTACTTCATCTTCTCTCTTTAATATCTAAGGAAAATTTCAAAACTTTTGGGTAAAAAAGGTAGGTTTTCATGGCAAATGACTAAATTGTAAAGAAAAGAAACTTCTTTTCTCATCCTTACACTCACGTTGGAAGGATGATAAATTTCTTTCATCCTTCCTTTCTTTTTATACCACCATTTTCTAAATAAATATTAATAAATATCTAAGTAAAATATTAATAAAATAATTTTTAACTAATTAATTAAAAAATCACCAAAATATCACCAACAGCATTATTACATTCTAGAATTCTCCCTCTTACTAATTGTCCATTTTACCCTTTATGATCTTTCAAAATTCCATCCTTGAATCCTCAATTAATTTGGTAAAATTGTGATTTAGTCCCTTACAATTCTTCACCTATTCAATTTGGTCCTTGCATGCCAATTCCATATCTTAGTAAATTGGATTATTTTCACTTTTGGTCCTTCAAATTTCTTATTTTTACACTTCGATCCCTTAAATTTTGAATATTTACACTTGAGCCAAAAACTTTTCACATATTTACGATTCAGTCCCTTCCTTAATACATCATGTCATGCTTCTTGATTTAATTCTCTTTTGATATATTACAACTTTCATTTTCTTTGATCTTATACCTTATTTCGCTAAGATTTTATCTCATATTATTTACGATCAAAGGGGTTTTGAGGATGTTATAATTCTGCCGAAAAATAGAAAGAATTTATTCTCAACTTATAAACATATTTTTCAGAATAACAAATTTTCCGATTTCTATTAAAGAAGAGAGAATTTTTGATTTCACCCCAAAAGAAAAACTTTTTTCTAGTTATGTGTTTTGATTCAATTTGTTCAAGCTCACACTCGAAGTAGTTTGTGGTATGAGAATAGTGGTGAGATCATTTGGTTGAAAGCCGGAAAACATCAACGATCCGCTTATCCAAAAACACAGGTACGAATTCAATTAAGGTTTATTGTTATAAATATCACAAACCAGGGCTATTTTCAAATTTTTAATTTTCCGTTGTACAAGAAAATTATTTTCAAACCTGATTTTTCCAACAATTAGTATCAAAGCCAGTTTGTGCTATGTTTATGGTGTAAACCGAGACCGAATCTCTCTCTTCATTTTGTTTGATTAATATTTGATAAAATGTGGCATTCTTGTAATTATTCTCACATTTAGGAGAGTGTATGTGAATGAATGCATTATTATATATATTTGTTATATAATTATTATTTTTTACCAAAGTTGTAATTTTTAGGAAATAGACGTGGACTATCATCTCCACGAAGGATTATTTTTTATTTTTAGAATTCTTATGAGCTGGAAACATATATAGGGCATAAATATAATTTTTTCAAAAGGAGTCCATAACGAGAAGAAGATGGAGCGATGGCGGTTGAAGGCACAATGAATGTCTTGTGATGAAAAACTATGTATTTTTTATTTTTTATTAATTTTCTAAAAATAAAACCATAGAAATCTTAGCTGACAATTTTATTTTATTACTCATTTCTTTGTATATCTGTTTAATAATTATTTATAATATAATTGTGATATATATGTATGAGATGATCTACAGTTGATATATTAAAGATGAGAAGTGTGGTAATAAGAAAATAATTCATGTTGACCATGTCAACAAATAATTAAAAATAAAAATACTAAAAATAATATTTCTTTAATAATTATTTTACCTATACCATGTTTTGGACGAGGTTTTTAAATAATTATAAAAAATTAGTTAAAATTATTAAGAATGATAGGATATTTAAAAATAAAATTATTTAAAACTACAATAAATATTTGAATTGCTAATCAATTATCATAATTGAATTCCAATTTATTTAAATATTTAATAACTATTACGATGAATAGCTATAAATATAAAAAATTAAAATGACAAAGAATTAAAAATAATGTAAAATTTAATGGAAGTGAAAGTTTTTGTTTCATAATTATTTGAATAATTACGTTTTGGATGAACATAGACAACTATTGTCTAGGTGCAACTGAACATATACAGTCATTTGTTCCAATTCATTTTAATCTTAATTTTTAAATATTCACTTAAAAATTTATCATTTTTAAAATATTTATTAACATAATAAAATATCGTATTAACATGAAGTAAATATTACATATAACATGTCACTACCTACTCACTTTGTTAATCATATTATCACTTAATAGTGATGTTTACATAATGATGAATTTACTTTTTAATATAATTTATATTTTCTAATTTGTCTTTTTTACCGAGAGACCAAAAGTTTTTTATATTATTAAAAAAGGAAAATGAAGTTATTGATATCAATGTGTCAGCTAATAACAACGAAAGCATGAATTTCCTATGCAACCTAGGTCAGTAGTCAAATCCTCAAGACGAATAAACATTTGGTACTTAAATTTGATATATTTTTCTAATTTGGTATCTAATTTTTTTAGTCCAATTTGGCATTTGAACTTGGCACTTTTTTTTTTTAATTTGGTACATAGAATTGACATTTTTTTCTTAATTTGGTACTTAATCACTTTTAGGTCTAATTTGTACCTGAACTTGACTCTCTCTTTTTTTGTCTAATTTGATACCTTGTCAAACGTTATACAATTTACTCAAATATACTAACGATGTTAAATGCATGATCGACATGTGACCAATGACATGATATTTCTTTTTGCGTTTTTAAATGTTCAATTACTTTTAGTTCTATTTATTTATTTCATTTTATTAATTTAAAATAATAATTTTTTAATTTTGGGTTTTAAAACTATTGTGTTATTATTCAATATTAATTGCTTAAGTATATAACTCAATGCATAATTTTTAACATGAATTTTTTCTAATACTAATTAATTCGTTAAGTAGAGCTCAATGAATAACTTTTTAACACTAATTTTCTCTAATACTAAAGATATTTTTGTAGCATAACACGAATTTTTTTTAACACCATTAGTGTTTTGGGGTAATTTGCATATCATTTAACAAGCTTGGGTACCAAATTGAACCTAAAAAAAGTTTAAGTATCAAATTAGAAAAATATTTCAAGTTAAATTACCAAATTAGATCCAAAAAAGGCTTATGTACCAAGAAAAATTATCAAATTTAAATACCAAATTGGGACAAAAAATGTTTCGGTATCAAATTAAAAAAAGTGTCAAATTTAAGTACCAAAGTTTATATTAAGTCTTTTATGAATTTAGACCTGAACGAAGCAATGGGCCGGATCCAGAGTGTAAATCACACGCCCAACCCGTCCTGAAAATTTTCCACGGACAAAAACACCCATACACTTATCCTTTAATGACGCTTAAGTCCCAGCAAACTTTATGTGCGCATTTAATTCACCGTCCACGTCACTAGTTCTTATCTATCCATGAGGGACATTATCGTCAGAACACAGAAAAAACAATTCCGTAATATACCAAGTCGTTGAGGGATATTAGAGTAATTCAGGAAAAAATAATATTGTATAACGCTGGGACCACCGCCCTTCCCCTCCACAACCAAGCATTGTTCTTCGTTTCAATTTTCAAAAGTTTTTTAAAAGAATAAAATCTTTTTTTTTGAAAAAAAATATTAAATATTAAATTATTATATATTATTCTTTCGTTTTCTATCTCCCCTTCCTCTGCAGAATTCTCTCTGGTAGTAATCTGAAATCGATTTCTTTTTCTGAAGGTTCTCTCTCTGAAGCTCTTCCATTTTCCTTGTTTTAAACGAACATCGTTTAGACATTGGCGATCTGCTTCAATTTCTTGCTTCGTCGCTTTGGTTATCGGATGTGAGTTTCATCTCTCTCAGTCTCTCTCAGTGTCTTTCTTTTTGTCTTCATCTTTTCTTTGGAAAAAAGTTGCGTAATTTTGTTGTGAATGTTCAATTGTTGTTTCGCTTTTTTTTTTCTTTGAGCTGTATATTTCTTTCACATTGGAATGCACTTGAAGTTTTCGTCTTAGTTCCTGTTTGTTTTCCGAGAAAACGGAGAGGTAGAAGTTGCCGAAAGTTCTTTGATATTTCTTATTAATTTTGGTGCTCTTTTTAATGATAGAAGTGGTCAAAGGATAGAAACTGATTCGAATTCGGCTATGGTGTGTCTATGCGGTTGGATTTAGCCATGGTCAAGAGCTTGCGTTCGTATAATTATAATATCTTATTGTTGTAGATTTGTTATTCTATTTTTCTTAATAAAAAGGATACGCGCCTTTTTTCTTTTTTCTATTTTGGTCAAAATACGCGCCCTTTTATCGGTAAGGAAATAGAAAGGAAGTATTGCTGAATATGTTTTTTTTTTTTTTGGCTAGGCGTTAAAGCATGGATAACTGTTTGCATCCTTGTATTATTTTTTTTTTTGAAAAAAAAGAAATCAATTGCAGGGATTTTTCTTTTAGTTCAGGAAAAGGTCCTCCATACCTCTTTTTTATTTTATTTTATGATTTATGTAATTATTTATTAGTTCGGATTTAAATTGATTTGGTTTTATGACTTTATCTGATTCGGCTTCAGTAAATCGAGGACTTCAATCAGCAAGCTGTTTTTTAAATGTGATATATTTTTAAGGCTAAGTTGTTACAAATAATGGATTAATGACTTTACGTGTAGGATAAATCTGATTGAATTTGCTGATTTATTTATTGCAAACTTTTCCTTTAAGTCCTGAGAGTTCATTTGTTAAATAACACATTGTTTAATGAATGAATACAAAGAGGTAATGAGGTAAAGTCTTATATTAGCTTCAGTGTTTCTGACCATGTAAAGATTTACCCATGGTCTTCAGTCCACATTTCTTTCTAGGTCTAAAGCACCATGTATAATTTCTTTGGACAGAAACAGAATTATGTTTTATACTTTTTCATACAAGCCTTATAAAAACCAAGACTAATATATTTGTCACTGCTCTTTCTTTACAATATGATTTATGACAAATAATTTAGTTGAGTTGTATTGTTTTTTGGATTGTCCAGCCCATCCCTGTTTTCATCTATGGGGCATCATTTAAGCTGAGTGCAAGGAAATGGATTGATAGATGAAGTTCAACTCTTATACTGGAGTTTTGTTGTAGGTTTCATAGACTCGTTGGTTTTAGATGATACGAACTGGTCGCAGCTTGTAGAAGCTGCATTTGAGGATGTTGATAATTTTCTGGGTGATATTCAATCATTCTTATAATGAGAAGTCGGTTCCTGTCAACGTCATACATTTCATGCTACAGTTTAGCAGCAGTAAACCGTGTATGCAAGCTAGTGATCATGCCTATGTCGATACAGTTGACATCTCTATTTGGAGGTTGTTAGAAGTACATTGACAAATTGTTGATTATTATCTGCTACAACTGCAATAATGGAAAGGTTAGTTTCTTCCCACTGCTCTTAATATCTGTAAGTTTGTCAAGTTCTCATTTTTTTCTTGTGTTTTTTTCACTTAGGTATAAAATTTTAGACGAGCTTGGAGATGGTACCTGTGGTAGCGTGTTCAAAGCCTTCAATATAGAAACATTTGAGATTGTAAGGAGCTCTTTCTCCCCTAGTTGCTTTTTATCTTTCAGTTTAAATAACCACCTTGTTTTTTTTTATTTGTCAATAAGATATGTTCTTGTGCCCATTTTGTACCTCACATATGGTTGAATACATTGCAGATAGAGAAAAATGAATATAGGATCAATTTTGAAATCACTTTGTGATTTTGAATCATTAAGTGAAGTCTGTATTGGTTACTTGGTCAATTGTTCATCTACCAGCAACTAGTTTTTGGGGTTAACTTAAAATTTATATCTGACTTCTCATTTATCTTAGGATATCTGAACCTCAGTTGATGATCCTTGTCTCTCTACCTACCAGGCTGTATATGCCTCCTGTCCCATCCCCTTCCTTGTGGGGGGGTTGGCAAGCATTTTGATTTGTCTGTTAGAAGAGAAGTTAAAACGAGGTTCTAAAGCTGTGAATTCTAATGGGGATGTAATGTATGCGATGGAACACTGTTCTTGGAACTTAGATTTTAAAGGAATAGAAAAATGGGTTGGCTGGATATATGCATGAGGTGAGTTATTATAGCATATATACATATAAGAGAAGTTCTTTATGTAGAAGCTTTGAGCATATATATATATGTATACAGAAACAGGATTAGGAAAACCTAGGAGTTCAATAGAAGAATATTGGTTGGTTTACCCTTTTAAAAAGTTTGATGCATTTGGATCTTTTTGATAATGTCATCTCAATGAGCGTTCATCAACTTTGGCTATAATCTTTAGGAAAACCTTGGATTAGAAAAATGAACTCAGTCTATTGTGGGTGGTTGTCTTTTATTCTTGTCTGTATTCCTTTCTAAGTTTTACCAAGATAATTGTGAATTTACAAAATGTAGAATTACTTGAGCTCTGCCTCATTGCTTTTGTAAATGTTCCAATCTAGGTTGCTGTTAAGAAAATGAAAAGGAAGTTCTACTTTTGGGAAGAGTGTATGAATCTAAGAGAAGTCAAGGTATGCTGTGATATTTCCTTGAATGTTTTGCTTTTCACCCAAGCCTTCATCAAGAGAGCTTGTTCCATTTATTCTCCACCATTTATGGATACATGCTTTTTCTTGATGGTATCAATAATTTATTCTCCACAGGCCCTTTGTAAGCTAAATCACCCTAATATTGTAAAGTTAAAGGAGGTTGTCAGGGAAAACAATGAACTATTCTTCATTTTCGAGTACATGGTAAGGATGCTTTTCCAAGTTCACATTATTATTCAGTGGAAGCATGAGTTTGTGAAATTTTTTCTTCTGCTTAAATAGTGTACTTTTGATCTCTGATATTAAAGTGTTATGTTGCTTTCTTTAGTTGTTTCTGGAAAATACAAAGCTGGGAATGTTACTATGATTAGAGACAGGGGCTAGGAACTTTGGAGAGGTCTAGTTCATGCCTTAGTTACAAATGCTAGTTTGTAACCATTTCCTAGCCAGAGGCTATGCTTCTAGGGGAATCTGTTTGTTGAATTTAAAATTTTCAATGTTTAAGCTTGTTCAAAATTTGGATGGCTGGCCTTTGTTTAACAAAAACTACTATGGTTGATTTTTGAAGCATTCTAGAATTGATTTTAGTGCAAGACTTGTGCAGGTACTTGCTTCACCCCTCTCTCCCAAACAAACACAAAACCTGTAATTTAGATATCTCTTTTCAACCAAATATCATGATTTCTTTTGAAAATAAAGGTTTCAAGTGACTGTGTTTCCCTGCTAATCTCAATGTCGATTGTGCTTCTTTCATTTAAACATAATGCTACATTAATTGTTTACTTCTGTGTTGTTCATTATAAACTGTTATTTTGATCTTTCATTTGAAGTAATCAGTAGTGTGATGTACGGTTGCTGGAATCAAGCATGAAGTTGTAGGAAACACCTTTGGGTTCTTTTTATGAGAGCTTAATTTAACTTCTTTCTAGGAGCATAATCTTTACCAAATCATGAAAGAGCAACAAAGACCTTTTTCTGAAGGGGAGATACGCAGCTTCATGTCTCAGATGCTGCAAGGACTTGTCCACATGCATGGGAATGGATATTTTCATCGAGATCTGAAACCTGGTAAATGTTCCTTTCTTTTCGGTGCATTCTTTAAGTCCTTTTTGCAATTGATGGTGGATATCTATATAGTAACCTATCTGTTTGTTTGTTTGTTTGTTTTTAAAGAAAACTTGCTGGTCACCAAGGATTTTCTCAAAATTGCTGATTTTGGACTGGCAAGAGAAGTATTGTCAATGCCTCCTTATACAGAATATGTTTCCACTAGGTGGTGAGTGATTTTGCAGTTCTAATTTCTCATTAAATTTGAGTTTGTGTTTGTTCATGTTCAGGCAATGTGGCAATGTGGGCCCAGTCTCACTGATTTCTTCATAACTCTATCCTGTTTATACAGGGTTAGTTTTCTCATCTAATGATTTTTGGGTTAACTGTGTTAGGTACCGTGCTCCCGAAGTCTTGTTGCAGTCATCCTATTACACTCCTGCAATTGGTATATGGATTTAAGTCTCTCTGTGTGTGTACATGTGCATGTGCACATTTTTATTTTCATTGAGCTTTGCTTTGTTTCCATTAATGTAATAGGTTGAGATTCCATAATGCTTTCTTTAGCTTGAATGATGTCTGATAATGGTAACACTTACAGATATGTGGGCTGTTGGTGCAATATTAGCAGAGCTTTTCACATTGTCTCCTATTTTCCCTGGTGAAAGGTGATTTATTATTCTAAGTTCTCCTCTTTTTAGTTTTGGTGGAAGATGGTATAAATTAAGACAATCCTTTTGTTCTTACAAGTATATATTTTCTCAGGCATAAATGAGCACAAGTGAGGCAAAGATTTTTGTGTCTTAACATATGTTACCTATACCATGTACTAACTTTGATACATTCCTTTATATATATATATATATAGAGAGAGAGAGAGAGAGAGATAAGCTGCGTTATATTCCTGAAATTTTGGTCTTTATAAATTTTCCTATAATATATTGTTGGTATGATGTGACCCTTGACTCTGGTGGTTCTGCTGGATATTTAGTTATGATTGCTAATGTCGATAATTTCATGGATTAAAATTATTAGTTTACTAGTTTGATTGATTGTATGTATACAATAACCTAATAACGTATGCCAAGGAAAATTTGTTCTGATGTTTCTGTTCTGCATTTCCATGTGGTCTTCAGATAGTTTTAACCTGAACCAATTTGATCCAACCCACATATGTGTATTTATTTTTTGGGCTTTTCTGCTTATGGGCATTATGGTGCATAAATTTTCTTATATCGTCCTCAGTCCATGCCTCTTTTATCATTTTAAAATACTGTTATGTGTATGTACATGAAAGCGTGTGTGCATGCATGCATGGGCAGGGATTTACAACTATAGATACTGAGAAAGGTAAATTTCTTACCTTTCTGTTTAATAGTCTTGCCAGTGCTGTGGTCATAGGATGCTCACTATGCTACTATGTGTATGTACATGAATGTTCAGCCATGCATTCAATGTGGGGATGCATAATTATATATATTGAAGAAGGTATATTTGTTATCTTTCTATGTACTTAACTTGGCAGTGCCATGATCCTAAGAAAATTGCTTTACTTACCATGCAAGTTTCTTAGCGTTTTTGTTCACTATCTTTTGTTCTTGTTTGTTAATTCTGAATGCATGAGTTTTGTTTTCTGATTTTTACCACTGAAGAAAGAATGAGTGTACTTTTGTTTGCTAATTGTTCAGAATACAATAGTTTTGTTATTTAACTTCTACCGCTGAAGAAAAGAAAGATATATCAGAACTTTTAAGGATTTTTTCTTACGGTATTTCTTTCACATCCTGGCAGTGAAATTGATCAACTATACAAGATATGCTGTGTTCTGGGTGCACCAGATTGGGCTTCTTTCCCTGAAGCAACAAATATCTCTCGTCTAATCAATATAAGCTATTCTGAGGTAAGATTTTTTTAATAAATATTTATTAGTTATCAATTATCTGCTATAGTTTGACCTTTTTTTTAAAAAAAATTTGCTGCCATTACTTTTGGGCAGATATCACCTACCAACCTATCAGATATCATGCCCAATGCCAGCTCAGAGGCTGTTGATTTAATCTCGGTGTGTAGTGCGGTTGACTAGCATTTAGCAAAGTGATATTTACCGTACTATAATATCTTACACCCCCTGCTTTGACTGCTTGTAGCAACTTTGCTCATGGGACCCATTAAGGAGGCCAACGGCAGAACAGGCATTGCAGCATTCTTTTTTTAATGTAATATATGTGTTCTGGAGATTTAATGTTTCTATTTGTATTAGATCAATTTTACTAAAAGGTCCTGACAGGTGGATGTGCATGTTCCTCATCCGCTACTGTGTGATCCACTTGAGCTGAGGCTAAACAACATGGGTAAGTTTTGAAGTCCAATACTAGTTCCTGTGTTAGACTGTTTGATAACGTTTTCTATTCACTTTTTTTTTTTCCCTGGTTCAACCTATTAATATTTTGTTGTACATTGTGAAGGGGCAAAACCAAATCTTGAGTTGAATCTATGGGATTTCGGCACTGAACCTGATGATTGTTTTCTGGGTTTGACACTTGCTGTGAAACCAAGTGCTTCAAACTTAGGTAATATGGTTGTAACTCCCATGTTTATAGTTCAGTGGACTGTTGTCGTTTGTATAAAGAAATAATAAATACATGTGGCATTGGCAGACATCTTTTTTTATCCTCATCTGGTGATTGTGGAGGAATAGTGGAGTGGTGTCTTAGAACTTAGGATTAGGTGTCTACCTCACGAGGCATAGGTTTAGACATTCATGGAGACATGGAATTAGATGAACTAGAAACATTTATCTGGTGTTTTGTCACTTAGCGAAGGATATTTTAGAAGCTATGTAATTTTCCCCTCGACCAACTGAATATGCTTTTCTGTGTTATATTTTAAAACTATGTTAGCACTAATCCAGAATGGGGTATCTGCTTTAAAATAACATCACTGTTCATGAATGTCATTTGATTCTTATGGATAAAATTCAATTTATTGGAGCATGTCTTTTGTATCATTTTTCTTTGAATTCTATTCTGCCAGATTTATGCCAAGGGATTTACTTTTACTTTTTTTTTTTTTTTGGTTAAAAGATAGAATGACTTGTATTTTATTTTCTTGCAGAAATGGTTCATACCGTCTCTCAAAGAATGGAGGAGGTAAGTTGTGCAGTGTAAATATATATATATTTATCTTTGATGTGAATCAGATTTGTAATGGCTTACTGCTAAACTTCATGATGTAGGATATACTGTTTTGTCCTAGACTGAACGATCATCCAGAGCAATCAGGTAATTCATATGATCCTCAGTAGCTAAGGACCAAGGCTTTGCTTGGTATGACGAATGGAAAAGAGTGAGAACGGAAATTTTGTTAATTTAATCATGAAGCTGTAAAGTAGGGAAGTGGTTATGAATCTTAAACATTTTATTATCAAAGCCTTCATACCGAACAAAGCATAAAGAAAGGGGGACTTGTCAATTCTAGCCACACATTAAGAAATATATGTGATCTTTGTCATGAATGATGATTTGGATCCCATGCTTTATATGAGTTAAAGCTACCAGCTTGCTTAACTTTGCACAAGTAACAGAGTTCCCACTGGTTGTTTTATTTGTTTTTTGTTCTTGGTTTAAGAGTTTAAGGGTTCTTTTTGTTCTTAGTGTTTTGGTCATTGCTGACTCCTGATCAAAATGGAATTCACACGCCAGCTGGATCTTCAGTCTCTCTCTCATTCAAGTGAGTCAATTCATTTATTACTTTTCCCAGGCTAGGGCTGCATGCAATCTATTCAACATGAAGTTTTCCTGGTGTTCTTAATTTGCTCTTCTGACTGCTTTTTGCTCACTCCTCATATTATTTGCCCCATTCATGTTAAGATTGATGGTGTATACTAGCGTTAAGGGGTAGTAGGTCTATTGGTACGTTTAACTGGAAAATCATCCAGGCCCATGTAGTTTTGGTGTTACAAACTAACCGTTTTCATTTGAAGCAGGTTTTCCACACTAATTCTCACTAATAAAGAAACCCCTTTGATCTATTGAATTATTACCGTCATCCATTCACTTATGAAATCTGCATCTGCCATTATTAGCATTTTCTTTTGTGCGAGATCATCATCACTTGATCTTTCTATGTCTTGACATTCTATATTTTGAATGGCAGTTCGATCCAGCATGCACCAATTGGAGTTTCGCAATCTGCTGGGTTTGCAATCACATCATTGCAGCCTAACCTTTTAGAACGTCAATGGTTAGCAGTGCCAACCCCCTTTCGGCAAGCTCATTTTACCTTGGACTGAATTGATTTGGTAAAATCCTATATGATAAGAGGAAGGGGGGGGGGGGGGCTATGGATGTAATGTAATTTCATTTGATTCTTGTAGAGTTCCATTTAGCATTCTCATGGCTGCTTCTACTAATTGTGCTATCTAAGCTTTGCCATGTATCCGTCAGTCAAATTCGGTTCCTTGGGATGGGATGCAAGTTTTTTCAGATTTTATTACTCAAATATAGGAAATTAATTACTCCTTTTGACAGTAAAAACAAAATTGGCGAAATATACGTGTACTCAAATCAAAAGAACCAACTTTTTTTTCTCAGCTAGCGGCGAGTTTCATTTTGTGTTGCTAGGTAAAGCCATTGATTATGTGATTATAGAAGTAGGCTATATATAAATTAAAATTGTTTTTTCATTCACTTAAAAATTAAGACAAAATTCTCTCTAAGCACTAACTTCCAACAATTCAAATATTAATTATAAAACCTTCTATATAACTTAATTATAAAATACTAGATTATCTGATCTGTTTAAGGAAATTTAAATCTTTCTACTTAATTCACTTATCTATTTTTAGAATATTGTTTAAACTATTTAAATTTTTAAAAATGTAAAATTATAAATAGTAAATAGGTATTCATATAATGAAATTTGTTATTCTTAAAATCTTTTTACAATTAAACCAGATTTCGATTACCTAGTGACATCACCGAGGTATGCTTTCGCGCACACCCCTTGGCAGTTTCGACCAAGCCAAAATAATTTCCTGAAAGGCCAACCAAGCATTACATCGCCAGAATATTAAAAGTAGATAATGGGTCCAGACTATTTAGTTTCTCACCATTAGGATCAGGAGACGGCAAATAAATACAAGAAATAAAAGTGAAAAAAAAAAATTAAACCATTTAAGGTGAATATATTTTGTATTTTCCAATTTCTAAATGGTGTTTAAAAATTTCAGTAACTTCCTCAGTAAATTGAGATCTTTAATTAGAAAAAAAAATAGAATGCCCAGTGTAAGACTAATTTATGTCCGGGCTCATAAGACCAAAACAAAATCAAAAAGAGACAAACAGAATAAATAAACTCAAAATTTTAAAAGTTCAATAAACGTTCGATTATAATTTTAAACCCAATGTTTAAAATAAAACAGTGGCCCAAATTTTAGCCTAAAAATTATTAGCCTAAATACTAAACTCAATAGCAGACCTAGCCCAAATTTGAAACCGGTCGGAATGGCCTAAGCATTTCAGGGTTTCAAAAAACCCTAGAGACCTTCGTACCTGCAAATCAGATGACAACAACAGCAAATACAAAACAAAAAAAAAAAAAAACAATTATAATTTTTATTTTTGTTTTAGTTTTATTCCCGATTTTCGCCTTTGCACACTATTGTAAAGGGGAGGGTTTTTTCTACTTCACATTATTACGAATAAACAAGAAATAGAAAATCGAAACAAAAAAGATTGAAAGGTGATTTGGAGGTTTTGGATGCTCTTTTTGGATTTTCATTTTTTTACTTTCTTTTTCTCTCTGCATTTTTTCTGGTTCATGCAAAATCAAAAATAAAAAAGAGGATTTACCTTTACTGAGAAACCGTCGGATTTGTTTTTCTTCGCCGAAATCGAAAGTAAAGACGGTCTTTAAGGTTTAAAATACTAAGGCCTTCGAATCGGGTTTTAAAAAAGGGTCGCTTCAAGAGGCTTGGGTCCGTCGCTAATCGCCGATTACTATGGCAGTACGGCGGCGGGGTTGTGATTTCTTTCGGCGCTGTAATTTCTTTCGGCGCAGCAGAGGATGGGGAAGGAACTAGGGTTCAGTTTTAAAACAAAAAGGGGGCTTAAAGTTTTCTGATGGTTTAAAGGTGTTATTAACCTATTTAAAATCATGCAAAATGATGTCGCATAAAGGCGCCCCTATCTGACCCGATTCAGGATCCCCATTGACCCGCACGTTTTCATGTGAATTGTTAATTTGCGTGTTTCGTCCCTCTTTTCTAGCATTGTTGTTTGATTAGACCCTAGGTACTTGTTATTTGTTTTTTTTATTGGTCTCTGTAAGTCAAACGTGCTTTCAATTTAATCCGACTTGAATGCTGAGTTTTCGAGCTTTGGAAATATTGTTGTTTTAATCCCTAACTATTTACGCGTATTCCAATTTGTTCCTTAGGCATATTTAAATGATTTTATCTATTATAAAATGGCCTCTTAATTTCACTTCTTTTTCAATTAAGTATTTTTTAGTCTTTGTTTAAATTCTTGTAACTCTTGTTGTATTAAATTTATTTATTATTCAAGTTATTTTAATAGAATTGTTTTAAAATCCATTCTATAACGTTTTGATTTGTTTTATTTTCCATTTATATGTATTTTGTTTATATTTATTGTATAAATATTTAATTTCAAAATTATATATTATGTATTTCTTCGATGACTTATTATATGTTATTATTTTGTACATACATACATATATAATAATAAGATTTTTTTTGGTATATTATCGATTCTTACATTATTTTATGTATATATTTCCTTTTAAACTTATCTATATATTTAGTTTCTTTTAAAGTTATTTATGTATATATATCTTTTAAATGCATAATTTCTTTTTAAAATATGTATCTAATGAGTTCATTCATAAATTATTTTTTTTAAAATAAATCCATAAAGTGTTAATTTTAAAATCAACTTACTTTATTTATTTTAAATATATTTGTTAGCATCCAAAATTTTATTTTATGTTAATTTGCCATTGTCGATTTTGTAGAGTTATTATATTTTGTAGCTTATTATATTGAATTTGTGTGTATTTCATGCTTAATGCTATATTCATGCTACTTGTTATTGTTTTATGCTTCAAATTTCAATATATGTATGCCTTTATCAAATATTTTGTTTATGTTAAGTCCATTTTAAAAATTTTTGTACATAAATTTTTCAAAGATAAGGCAATGTTTGTATGTTTGGGAGTATGGGAAAATAATACCCTAACGTATTGGGTGTTAATTTCCTATTCAACCAAATAGTCAAATACCTTTTTTAATTAAATATCTTGAGGATCAAAGATGATCTCGGAGTCTAGGTATAAAGGTGTTAAGTCCTAACGTACTGAATGTGATATTTTTATTCTTTTTAAGAAAATTTACATTTTATAGCATGTTGTTAATACAATCTTTAATTTGTGTATTTCATGATTAATATTTACATATTATCCTTGTATTGTATTTCAAATTCTAACATATTCAAACATTTTCTAAATATTTTATTACATTAAAAATAAATTTTGAACCAATTTTAGATTGCATATTTGAAAAACAATACAATATTTGTGTGTTTAAAAGTACGAAAAATTACATCCTAAAGTGCTGAGTGTTGATTTTTCGTTCAACTAAATGACCAAATACCTTTTTCATATGTTTTGAAGATCAAACATAATCTTGCACGTAACCAGACTCCCGAACCTGTCTTCTCAAATTTCGCAGATCAAAATATTTTTATAGATAACCTGATCACACCCAAATAAAAAGGATCAGTGGCAACTCCCATTTTTTTATTTTCATTTTCAAAACCATAGTCGATTCCCCTTTTTCAAAAAATGGTGGAATTGAGGACTTACCCCTGGAATTCCCTCAAAGGGATTTATAATAAAGAGTGAGAAAAAAAAGATAAATTCTAAATAGGGTGCCTTCTAAGACTAAATGGAACTCCATGCCTTAAATAGCCAAACTGGAGTTGAGACATAACCAGGCCCCAAGCTGCATATTATACCATTTTTCTGCACTGCTGCATACTGGGAGAAAGCATGAACTGAGGTAAAGAATAACCGGATCTAGATCTGGAAATGAATAACTATAATATTTGAGATGTAGTATCGTCTGGAATGCTCCGTAAAAACATAGCCCTAGCAGCCGGATCGGTTGAAAATCGTCCTAGCACTGCAATGGTAGCTGTGTTACTGCCGAACTTCTCAATCCCTCTAGAAATCATACATGTGTGGTTAGCCTCCACAACTACCATGACATCTCCACCTAGGACCGATGAAACTGTTTCGGCTATTTGCCTGGTCAGCCTTTCTTGCACTTGGAGCTTGAAACCGTAAAAATGTACTATTGACCGCAAAAGGGACTTCCCAATGTGATTGATTCCTTTAGGGCAGAAGTATCCAATATGGACCACACCATAAAAGGGAAGTAGGTGATGCTCACATTGTGACCAGAATGAGAGGTTCAACTCCGAATGCATCTGTTCGTTGTTGCGGGAGCTGATTTCCCCATTAGGTTTGAGAAGATCGGATATGCCACAAGCGAAGCCATTCAGCTTCATCTCCAACTTCGTATTTTCAAAGTTCATCAACCACCTCACAAAATGGCTAGGTGTTTCCACAAGCTCTTTCCTTAATGGATCTTCACCCAAAGATCTGAGTATTGATGCTACTGCAGCAACCATTTCAGGGTTGGCCGCTACAAGCTCGGATGAAATCTTAGCCATAGATGAAGAACTTGAAGGGCACCAGCTTTGATTAACTGAGTCCCTGGTTAGAGTTCTATTCACAGTCACACCTCTGAATTTCAAAAGACCAAGAAAATCACTCCAAGCGTCAGCATTTTCATTTCCAAAAACCCCCGAACCCGAAGACACCAGGACTTTTACCCATCCTTGATGCTTTGAGTCAAGGAGGACTGACTCCACATTCGGGAAATGAATATGCAAACACTCAAGTATCACAGCAACCCCTGCTGGCTTGATTCCATGGTGCAGAGCTGAACATATTTCATCTGCTAAACGCTGTGGGTCTTGCAGTCGTTTAGTGAAAATGTCAGCTACTCTAGACAGTTTGCTTAATCCCACAACCCGCTGACCGGATGGCACGTAACCTACATGACACTTAAGCTGAAACGGGAGCAAGCATGACTCACAATAAGAGAACAGATCAAGATCCCGAACAATCACAAGCCCACCTACTCCTCCAGCATGACCAACTCCATCATGTAAACCCACTTCAGGGAATAAAGCTCCCTGAACAATATCCTTTACTTTTTGCTTGTAACCTAAGAAGGCAATAGGAAAGCCTTGGAT
This sequence comes from Gossypium rotundifolium, assembly GCA_025506655.1. Taxonomy (NCBI): domain Eukaryota; kingdom Viridiplantae; phylum Streptophyta; class Magnoliopsida; order Malvales; family Malvaceae; genus Gossypium; species Gossypium rotundifolium. The sequence goes on from CP106728.1 coordinate 152,273,395, forward strand.
CAAAATATGAGACTACAACAACATATATAATCACATATACATGTAATGAGCAAACACAATCTTATATTCAATGGAGCCCAAAACATACTAAATCAACAGAGCCAAAAAAAATTAATACTTCAAAAGCCTTCAGCTTTCATTTTTGGCTTTTTCCTATGCGGTAAGTCCCATTTAGCAAAGAACAATGAACTAATAAATGAAAGCCATTTGCATGTTGGTGGTTCATCAGCACTAATAAGACCTTGGAACTGAACTAAATGAACCCTGTGCTTATTGATTGCAAAATATAAAAGGAAGAGCTAAAAACAAAATCTTTGAGTAAAAATTAGGTAATTAACAACCTTCTTGAATCAAGTCTGCATATTATAAGCAAAGTAAAAAAATACAGATCTCAGAAAAATTACAATTGTATTAAACTAGAATTTGGGATAAAACAAAAAAGCACCTCTTGTTCCTTCTCGAAGTGCCTTGGCAACACGAAGGGGAGTTTTCTTAAGGCCATCTCTGTTAACATCCTCACCCAAACCCTGCAATAGAACTTTCACAGCATCCTCAATAGCTATAGTTTCAGGCTCTTTCTCACTTACATCCAGCTTCATTACATTTTCAATCTCAACACATAAATGGCCCTCATCCAAAGAGCCCATTGACAAAACCACACAACAAAAAACAACAATGGGAATTAAAGAATAAAAAAGAAAAAAAGCAATGAAAAATACCCAAACCTTGATTCGACCAAAAAAAGAAAAAATCCGCCACAGATTCGGAATGTTAAATGGAAACCCAGATGCAGAAAACGTAAAAAAGAAAGATATGGATAAAGACAGAGAAGAAGATAAGAGGCAGAGGAGGAGAGGGCGAAGCGAATGGAATGGACATGTAGGGTTGCCGTTGGTCCTTCAAATGTGTGGATCTTCTCCTACTCCTATGTTTTATATATATACATACACATATATATTATAAAAATATAAAAAATTGCATCGAAAAAAACATTTAAATAAAAAATGTAAAACCAATAAATTTATGTGGGGAAAAAAAGAAGAAATTTAATTGACAACCAAAATCCATTGTATTTAAGAACTGAAGCTTTTGTTATCATCAATAAAGAGCCAACTTCACACAAAGACACCCATGGCGATGGCGGTGGCCCGCTTCAATCAAGCGATTGAGAAAAGAGAAGTTTTGGTTGTGACTGTGGAGCACCTTGGAAAATTATTATCATTATTATTTATAGTACTAAAATTTCAAACATCCACATGTTTTGGAGAATATCATTTAGGTTGAACAGTTTTTCTTTTAAATTATTAATAAATTCATTAATTAAAATTAAAATAATTTTTTAACAAGATATAAATAACATCAATTACGAGCTAATTGTAGGATCAGGGTTGGATAATCGAAAACATCTATCACTTCGTATCTGATCATCAATAGAAGGAGGAATCACGTGAAAAATTCTTGTGCTAATGGAAGAACCTTTTATCACGTTAGCTAAGTTATCAGCGACAGCGTTCATCCTTCTAAGTACTTGCTTTATACCTACATAATTCTTGGATACGTAAAATTCAATATCTATTTCAATGTCCTTTTATAATATCCATGACCACCTTTGATAGCTAAAGTACAATCTATTTCAATAATAAAAGTTACCCATTTAACCTCCCAAGTTAATTAGAGGCCATCATAAATGGCCTAAAGCTCAGTTTGTAGCACACTAGATCCACCTTCTAACAATAATTAAAAATAATTATTGGTACACATTTATTTCACAAACGAGATTTAGATTTTATCATTTTTTATTTTTTATTTTTTTAAATATAATGACACATCACAAAATCTCAATCCTACTTGTAGGATAAAAATTTCTATATTAAATCATTTTCCTTAAAATTCATGTCAACATCTTATGGTTAAATACACATCGCTCTAAAAAAAATTTAGGTTTGAACCTTAAATATAGTATTATTATATAAAAAATCATAAATTTAGGGACAAAATCGAAAAAAAATTTAGAAGGACGAAATTAAATTGTAATTTTACTATAAAAAATACAATTCTACCATTTTAATAAACTATATCTTTATAATGTTTAAATGATTAAATTAGAATTTTTATATTTTTAAGAGGGCAAAATGTAATTTTATCTTTATTGATTTAAAATTTTAAAATTTTAAAGAAATTATATGAAAAAATTTCATTTTAAGGGGTCCAACTCTCATCCTCACCTAATTCTACCACTACCTAAACCCTAAAAAAATTAATCATTCATCAACCAGACATAAAAAGGAGTTCTTAATCATACCATAAAAATGTTAGTTAATTTGTAAGATAAAGTTGAATATCATAATAAGCAAAGCTTTTTTAAGGCCAAAATTTAGAGTTAAAATTTGACCATTCAAGTAAAAGAGAGATAGGAAAAGGTAAAGGGATGTGTGGGTCAACAAAAAGGTAGGATTGATGGTACCAAAGTCCAGATTTGTCTACTATGATTGGGCCAAACCTAAATGGGTAGAAGAAATTGGGACGTCTCATTCTCACCAACCCACCAACCCAATTTCCACAAAACTCAAAATAAATGAGAAAAAGTAAAATTTAATTTGAGGATTTATATCGATATTGTTGTCAGTAAATATCTTTTTATTTAAGGGTTGGAGAGGGCTATAAGTAGTTCTAGAGATTGTATCAAGAAAAGCAATATGATAAGAACCTATAATGATGTTACTGTTAAAAAACAAATTGTTAATTAATTGAATTTTTTATTTATTAAATTACTATTTTATTCGAAAAAACTAGTCATCAATTTGACATTATTAAAAGAGCTTTATCTGAATACCACTCCAACTTAAATAGATTTATACCCAGGGATGGATCTAGGGTGGCGCGGGAAGGAGGGGGACTACCTCTTTGGAATTTTAAGATTTTTGAATTTTATATATAAATTATCAAAAATCAATTGATTTGGCCTATACCCTTCGCATTAAGTTAGTGACTTTTTGTATTTCGATTTGTATATCTTGCTAAAAATTATCTTCTTCTAATAAGGTTTTGACATTGCCGAGAGATAAAGAAAGGAGTTTGATGCCGAGACTGATAGCACAGTAAAAAAACTACAAATTATCTTCCTCTTGACTCCTTACCCAAAAGACCTTTTGGTAAATATTTTTGCATAAATTATGTATTTTATTTATTTGACTTATTTTTTTTTCTTTTCCTAATATGTTGTTTAATATATTATTACAGTCTTCATGTTTTTTTATTAAATTATGATCAACAAAAAGATCGAATCTTTTTTCAAGAAAAGGATAATGATCAAGTGATTTCTCAACCTTTTGTTATTAGTGGAGGAAAATTAAAACATTAGACCTTTCAAAGCTCTTGAACGAGATAGTAGGTTTTCTCAATCTCAAGCTCCTGAACGTTGTATCGAGTCTTATTAAGCTCTTAAACGTTATATCAGGTCTTCTCAATCCCAAGATCCTAAACGAGAATTTTTTTACGGATATCATTGATAAGTTTGATCTTATGAAAAAGTGGATGGTACAATTTAAAATACCTAGTATTGAGAAATAGGACTAAGGCCAAGTCATTTTTTTAAAATTTAAATTTTGAAATTATAATGATATTTATGAAATTTTTAATATAGTATCAGTTATTCTTTTTTGCATATTAAAAGAAATATTTAATTTTATATAACGTAATTTTTTTTTTTTAATTCTTTTGTAGTTATAAATCATTCATTTTTTTAACATTAAATTAATTTATTTGATAATAAAAAAATTTCGAAAAAATTAATATTTTTTTACATTAAGAAAAAGGTCGTTGAAATTTAAAAGTCTGCCAGCAATATTTTAGTATTTGTCCTGTTTCTTTCATCAATTTGGGGGTAGGTTCTCTCTTTTGTCTCCCACTTAAGTCAATGTCATGAGAGATGAAAATAAGACAACTAAAATTCCTAGTGGGACTTTGATTTAAAAGGTTAGAAAAAAGTGTGATTATTTGAATTTAATTAAAATTTAATTTTAATATTTTTAACTTTTATGATTATTGGTTATCTTTTATTTATTTGAAAAATATTTTTAAAAATATTTATAAAAAAATTGAAGCATTATTACTCCAAATTCAATAAACAAATTTATCTTGTCAAAATCAAAACCAAAACATTAAAACTCAAGATTTGAATATAAAATAAAACTGCAGGTTAAATAAAACATCAACCAAGAACACATCACATGGGAGTAACATGGAGATTCTAAGAAAGATAGAATTTGGGCTGCTTTTTCAATCTTTACCATCACTCATTGTGGTACTATTGTCTTATCCTTTGCACCAATCGCTTAGAAGTAAGATTAAAAGCAACAACTTTACTTTAAAATTACTATATTATTAATTATGATGATGAAGGGATCTCTTTAATCAAACGTATGCTTTAAACCAAAAATAAAAAAGAAAACGAAAATCAACCACAGGAGGATTAACCGAAAGAGATTGATGTTGTATCTAAACCCGTGGTCGGTTCATTCAAAAAGTAAGAGAATTTAGGCAAAAAATAAGAGTTTCGGGTAATATTTTTTTGTCCTAATCCAACATTACAAAAAAAAAAAAAATGTTGTTTTCTTACTATTATTTTATTTTTTCATTGTTTTTGATGTATTATATTTTTTAAAAAAAATTATATGGGCGGACTAGACTTAAGCAAAATTTTAGGCTATTTTTTAAGCCATACTTAGGCTTAAAATTCTGTCAAGATCCAACCTAACCTACAATCCTATTGCAAAAACTCCTATTGGAAGAATGCTTTATGTATTTAGAATATAAAAATAATAATATTCGTTTAATAAAATGATATAATAGTTATTTTCTAATCGAGAAAACTTAATTAATCCGTGACATCAATTTAGTAAAAAAATTTATTAATAGTATAGATAAACTACACCGAAGACTATTGATGTAGTTTTCTGAAACAACTACTGTTATTATTATTTTTCCTTTTTTAAATCTAATTAGTTCGGTAGGCAATTTAAGTATATCGTATTTGACTTTGGGCCAAGATTTTTGGTTATGATTTTAAGTCAAGTAGGGTGTTAGAGATCAATGACTCTTATAAATTCCATGTCAATTTGGATTGTTGTTGCCCAGTTGCCACCAACTCGTATGGGTTGGTGTCAAATTGACTACATCCACAACAAAAGTTTTCTTGATGAAGAAATGGTAAAATATATCGGAGGTCCCTTTATAATAAGGAGAGATGCATTTTCGTCCTTTTTATTTTATATTTGATGTAAACAAAAAACGGTTTAAACGTTAATGTGCAGCGGAAAAAATCAAACATAAATACCTCTGACTGAGCACGTCAAACAATCAACAAGGACGTCAAATTTAGCTATATGAAAACACAAAAAACGCTAAAGCTTTTTAAGTACTTGAAAAATCTCACTAAATGGAATTTTTTTAAAATTTATTTTTTAGTGCTTAAGAGCCTTATGCTTATAGGTATTTATAGTAGTGATTCTCGGTCAAAACCACCAATCTCACTATTACACAAACCAAAGATGTGAAAGTAGTGGGCAACAAAATGTGAGCACGTGGGTGTGACCCCACAAAACATGGGAATGTGGGAGGTTTTCCCACGAACTAACTCCAACATATGAAGCATTTTTCAAAAACATCTTTGTATGATCAGATATGAAGAAAACAAATGTAAAAAGTTCAAACCTGTGAAAAAAAACGAATCATTAAAATATACTTCAAGTTTATGTACTCGTCGTATATTTAAAATTTAATCAATTTATTTTATTTCTTGATTTAAAATTTAGATTAATTATTAACACTGTTAAAATTATTCATTAAATTTATTGATGTGACATTTTAAAATAATAAAACACTTATTTTGTAGTCATATAATAAAAGAAATGATTTAGTGATGGGCTTGAAATTAATAGAAAATTTTAATAAATATTAATAATAGGATTTGTATTTTTAAATCCAAATAGTTAAGGGATTAAATTCTTAAAATAAAAATAGAGAGACTAAATTTTAAATACACAAAAAGTACATGAACCTAAAATAAAATTTAACCATTTGTAAAGTATGACATGGCTTAATTAAGTGCCATAATATAAAAGAAGAAGAAGAAAATTTGGTGTGTAAAATCTAATTAACCCAAGAACTAACCCGAACCTAAAAAACTAAATCCACTGCGGAAACCCACACAAAACATATCTAAACCCACTAACCAAAACCATCTGATTGGGATTTCGGGATTTTCTTAGTGGGTTGCCAGTAGTTCTTTTGGGGTTGAGTTGGTTCATGGGTTTAATACAATATGGGCAAAGTCCACATCATTTGTGGTCAAATTTTAAATAAGGTCCCTATACTATGTTTTCTTTTTCAATTTTAGTCAATTTTCTGCTTTTCTAAATTTAAAAAAAAAACATATTTCTTGGGAAATAAGAAACCCTTTTCCGAAATGTGCTTATTTTTTAAATTTAGGTGGAACTAATTTAAATTTATTTGTGTACTTTTGACCTAATAAAATGTTATGTTCGCAATTCACACACTATTTAATGGAAAATTATACAACATCGATAACTAGATTAATGAAATGTGAAAATTGAATCAAAATTAAAGTTCGATGCACGCAAATACATCAATTTAAAGTTGATGTATAACATTACAAAATTTATTAAAGTTCATGGATAATTTTAATATTTATATATTTTTTATAGTTAGATAACTTTTGCACATTTAAAACAAAAGGAAAGGAAAAAATAATATTTTTCATGTGAAAAGACGTGAAAATAAAGTTTGAAATTGGAAAAAATAAATATCAGTTAAAGTCATTGTGAAACACTCGCTTAACATGGGTTTAAATCATATAATCTTGTTTCTATTTTAATATTATATAAAAATAATTTATTTTAAAGATTCAAGATATTATTATAGCCACATGTTTTTATTTATTTATTTGAATAAAATATCATCTACTTACAGTTTTAAAAATTAGTTATGGGAATTTATTTATTACAGGGAGTTTAAAGAGATAGAAGATGGTAACACAAATTTACAAAATGAACCTAGTAGTAAAGGAAAAGCTTTACAAAATAGGGGAGGATCGTGGATGCGAAGTAACTTCGAGAAAAAATTTAAAACTAACTTTCATACCCTTCTTAGGCTTCCTCCATCTCCTTTTATAGGAGAAATTTTGAACTTTGTTTAATTTCATTTGAATCTCGCACAGTTTTTCTGATAAAGATGATGTTCATCTTTGATTTGATGATTTTTTTTGTCCTGATGTGGTTGCTTCCACGTTGTTTCTTTTTTTGTTTAGACATAAATGTGGTTGCTTCCACACGTTGTTTCTTCTGTCTTTTCTTTTATCCTCCTTGGATATTATTTAGATCCATTCAATTAATTTCATCTAGATTTAATGAATCAATTGACAATTTTGGTGAGTTCTAACTTTTCCATGTACTTTTTATTTCTTCAATTATGTGTGATGGAAAACCATAAATCTCAATGCCAACTATCTTTTTTAATAGTTGAATGGATTCTTTACTTCTATCATCCTGGCGATATCCAACTCCAGCATCACATGACAATATTATTCTTCCATCAGTCCAAAAGCAATAAGATTTTTGTTGAAGTAGATATTGGGTTTTTGTCATTAAATCTATTCATGCTTGGATTTGATAATAACTGAGATTATTGTAACACTTGTCAATATTTTTTTGCCAAGTGTTCTTTCTCCTCTTTAGCTGTTGATAGGTCAGGTCCTCCGATCATTTTTTTAATGATCTATATTTGATATGACTGATAAAATTTTTCTTTTTCAGCTATACCAATAAGGCTACTGATTTCAAGATGAAAGTAATAATAAAATTATATTCATATATCATACGTAATAACATAGTTTTAATAAATGCGAAAAATCTTTTAATAAATAAAAAGAAAAATTTTGAACTGTTTTTTCCCTAATAAAACCCAATTCGATATTGCTTATATTAAATGGTTCATGATCGAGTCTAAACTTTATAATAGAGAATTTTTCATCTAAATCATTTGTAAAAACATAAGCTTGTAGAAAATATTCAGAAACAACTTTTTAAAATTGGGTTTACTGGTTGCAAATGGCTCCATTTATTTTTTTAAGTATTTCTACAAGCAAGATATTCCTAGCCTTATTATATAAACATAATCTAAACATTTTATTTATATCTGGGTTATTTGTTCCTTGTTAATAAAATATTAGAATATATTAAAATGTTGTTTATCTCCTTAATATCTAAATAACTCATTTCTAATTCTTCTCAATCTCGATATAAAATAGATTTTAATAATAAATTGTGAGCTTCTTGTTCTTTAGTTGTTTTTTCAACTAGAAATTGTGAAAGCTTAGTAAGAGCTCTTCTGAAATTAGCTATTTGCTCAGTAATATGGGATTTCCATATTTCATTAGTAAAATTATATAATTCTAATGGTAAGTCTGAATTATAAAAATATTTTATTTCCTGAATTTGTTGTGGTTTCAACAAATTTTATGTTGCACAAAACTTTTTTGCTCCTTTTATGATTTCAGCATAACTGGCTTAGTATGCTGAATTTAGATCTTGAGACCAAGGTAATTGACTTACCGATTGTGGTGTAAATGATAATTGAGTTCCAACTGGTTGTCTTACCATTGGATATGGAATATAATATCCTTGATAATGATAAAAAAGGTACTTGAGAAGGAATTGTCACAAATCCTTGACTAGGATTTATTGATTTGAAAGTGTTCCCTTTGTTGGGCTTTTTATGAACATTAGTCCATTCACCGACTTTTTCTAGAGGTTGTTTACCTTTATTTTAAGGCCTGCTAAGATAATCGATAATAATATTGTCAGTTCCTTTGACATATAAAACTTCAAAATTAAAAGTACATAATTCATTATACTATCTAATTCTTTTAGATACAATTTCCAAACTTTTATTAGTAATGAAATGTTTAACTATCGATTATCGCTTTTATGATAAATTTTTCAGTGCTAGATATATATAAAAAATTATTCCTTTCTTTATAGCTAATAATTCTTTTTCATATACGACATAAATAATTTCATTCGGTTTAAATTTTCTCGAACTATATCCATATATTAATTCTTCATTATTTATTGTTTTGGCTTTTAAAATACAACCCCAATAATTTTACTGAGGCATCTGCTTTCTAAAATTAATTTATCACATTTTTAGGTAAATAAACTTTTGGAATTTGATTGATTTCAAATTTTAAATTTTTATAGTTTTCGAGTTTGTTTTGGACCGGATAAAGGGTTTATCCTTTTCAATTTTTCATATAACATACCTATTTTTTCAGATAAGTTAGGAAATAAATTTCTTCCATAATTTATAATTCCTAGAAATTGTTGAAGCTACTTTTTATCTTCAAATTTTTCAGGAAATTCTTTTATTTTTACTATAATATGATCTTGTAGTTTAAGAAAATCTACGAGATAATTTTAATCCTAAAATTTTATTTATGTTTTTCTAGCTTTATTTTCTTAGGACTTAGTATGATTCCATGTTTTATGAATTCTTGAGACATGATATTTAAATGTTTTCTATGTGATTCTAATGTATCTAAAAATATCAAAATATCATCTACATAAACTACACAAAAATTTTATATTTATTAAATATAGAATCCTAATATCTTTGAAAGATTTGTGGTGCATTACATAATCCAAATAATATTACTTTTTATTGATAATGTCCATTAGGTGCACTAAAGGTTGTCAAAGGTTTTGACTCTTTTGTTAGCATTGCCGAAACCATTTTTAAATATTTTAGAAAACGGGTCGACTTTAAAAATAAAAATGGAGTCGCCACCAATCCTTTTTGCTTAGGTGTGATTGGATCACCTTATAAAATATTTTATTTCAAGACATTGATTTTAGTCTACGAAATTTAGGAAAACGGGTTCGGGAGTCGGTTACGTACGAGGAAGGATTAGCACCCTCGTAATGCCCAAAATTGGTACCGGATTGATTAATTATTGTCTTAATGTTGAAAATTCGAAAAGATTTAAAAATATGATTTCTTTAAAACTTGAACAATTCGAGTTAAAATTTGAGATTTCTTTGTTCCGAAAGAATACAAACATCACATCCAGCATGTTAGGACATGATATTTTAAACCCTCGTAACTAAAATCATCTCATGATTTACGAAATCTTATTAAAAGGATATTTAGTTATTTAGTCAAACAGAAAATCGAAACCTAGCACGTTAGGGCACTATTCCCCGAATTTCTAAATACAAAATATTACCTTTTTTTTAAAAAAAAAACTTTAGATAAAATATAGTAATTTTGCAAAATGTATTTTTACTTTAAACGATGATCCATGTGAAAATATCACATTAATACTTCATCAAACATAAATACCAAAAGCAATCATGATATACTAACATTTCATATTAATATAGACAATAAAAGAAATAATAATGTAAAATAACAACTAATAAAAATAACTTCAATAAAGCAATCATAAAATAATAACTAAATAAAAGAGCATGGACAAATAAAATATATAAAGCAATAAATAACAAAATAAAAAAGAAAAATACTAAATAAATATGAGCTTTTAAGCAACAACATATATCAAATAAATAATAAATATTGCAAATAAAAAAATATAAAATGATATAGCAAACAATAAATATAACACATATATTTTGAAAAAATAAATAGAATACATTTTGGAATAAATAAATGATTTATAACTTTAAATAAAAATATATTTATAATAATCTAATATAAAAAAACTATATATTTAAGAATAAATAATATGTTATACAAAACTATACAATATTAAGAATAAATTAAAAGTTATATATAATATAATATAATACCATATAATACACAAAATTTCATAATCTATAATATAATAACTAGTGTACATATTTTATATACTATATGAATAATATTAAACTTAATAGATAATAATTAGTAATAATTTAATATATATATATATATATATATATATATAAAGATAATATTAAAAAACACATATGAATTTATACTATTAATAAATTAATATACAAATAATAAAAATAATATAAAATTTTAATATGATAAAATATGTCAATATAATATTAGAATAATTAAAAATAAATAAAAAGTTTTTAAAACCAAATAAAGAAAGTAGGATTAAATAGCAATAAAAATAAATATAAAGGGGTTAAATTAAAACGAGGGCTACACTGCAAGGGGTTAATATGGCAATTATGCCAAATTTTCAAAACGACATCGTTCTGATTTTAGCCTTTAAGGAGCCCGAGGATTAAAATGAAACAAAGTATAAGTTTTAGGGCTAATTTGAAAAATAAAAGAGGTTAAATTGGACGAAATTAAAACTAATAAAATTGTGGAAGGATTAAAATAGCAAATTACCCTTTTTATAAAACGCGTGGATCCCCCCGGGTTTTCGAGTCAACGAGTTGATCCTCTCCTAAAACGACGTCATTTTGGCCTTTAAAGGTAACCCCAAAATGACGCCGTTCTCATAGCCTATATAAGTCAGTTTTAATAAAAAATAATAATTTCTAATCTGTTTTTTTTTTAAATCTTCAAAAATCCTCTAAAGCTCTTCATCCTCTCGTCTGGGCTCCGACCGTCGGACCTCCGGGCCACTGCCCCCACACGCCACATGCGCCACCGCGAATGGTGGCCGGAGGCTAAAAACCTCAGTTTTTTCGCGCAAATAAAGAGGTAAACTCCTTTTTTTATCTTTTTTTAATAGTATATTTACATAAAAATATAGACCGAAAAGAAAAAAGAAAATAAACAAAATAAAATAAAATGAGAAATCACCTCTGCTGTTAAATCTCTATGTATTTTTTATTTCAGTATATTTTTTGTCTGCGTATGTATATCTCTGTGTCCTTTTTACAGATCATTATAGGGTTTTTATAGCCCTTGAAATAAAAATAAAAAAGGAAAAAAATATCTTGTCGCATTTTGCCATATTTTGCTGCTGTTTTTTTCCTTGTTTGTGTAGGAGAATGACGAGAAGCCCAGTGTCAGAGTGATTCGTGCACGAATCGAAGCTTGACGAGGGGCGCGAGGAAGGGTCAAGCATTTGGGCGCTTATGCAGCAGTGGAAACCTAGGGTTTCCTGCGTTCGCAAGCTATTTGGGCCACTTGGGCCAGCTTGGTTTTGGGTCTGTTGGGTCTGGGTCTTTAGGGTGTAATTGGGCTAATCGGGTTTGGGTAGTTTATTGGTTTTGGGCTTTGTAAAAAGACTCTAAAAGGACATTTGGTTTTTTTTTTTTTGCTTCTTTATTCTGGTTTATTTTATTTACATGGTCCCGGACAAAATGGGCCTCTTACAAGCATGATTTGCCAGAATCTCGATTTACAGTCAAATTTACTAAAATATTTCACTTGTTTAGCCTGATTAATTAAAACATCCTTTCTTGGAATAAAATAACCATAAAAAATTATATTTTGATTTAATATTTTATAATTAATGACCATTCTAGCTTTTTCTCTTTTATTTCGACATGATTTCTAACCATAAAGGCTCGGACTAGAATGTGGATTATTAGTTTTTCTATTAATCCTCCTTTTAATAATTTCTTAATTTGTATGTCAAATTCATCTATATCTTGTTTAGTATAGACTAAAGGTTTAACTCTAATAATTTTATTATGATTTTCTAATTTAATATCACAATATCTAGGGCAATCTTGCCAAAATTTTAACGATTCTTCACTAAAATTATTATTTAATATTTTAAACAACTAATGATTTGTTTCAAGTTGTTTAATTTATTCTTTTCTTGGTGGTGAAAATTTTTATCACATGCAAATTTATGATTTTCTAGTAATAGTATTTCTATAGAAGTTTTTTCTGAGATAAAATAATTAAATTTCTATCAATAGAAAATGACAAATGTTGATATATAAATTTATTACCTAATAATATATCTCCATGCATTTATGGAAAACATAATATTTTAGGTATTACAAATCTTAAATTATTTATGTAAATTAGTACGTTTCTAGCTTTATATTGAATTATAATTTCGTTACTATCTATTTCTATAGTTCTTATTGGATGCTTCATAGGTTCCTATTTTTCTAAAGGAATCACATTTTTTCTGCAACTACTAGTTGTAGCTTCAGTATCTGGTAAAGCATGTAAAGAATATGTTTTATATTCTCTAAATTGAAATGTAATTTCAATATATGTGTAGTATTTCCTGGATTAGAAATTCGAAAATGTAATCACATCACTTGTTCCAAGTTTCATTTGTTGGAGTATTATTGAAGTTTATATTTCTTCCTTTTTAGTGTTTCTAGAAGATACAGAATTTTCACTTGGTTCTGTGGGAAAAATAGGAATATGAACTGTTTTCATTCCTATTGGTGTTAGAAGATATAGAACTTCTACTTGGATTTTCCTCATCTTCCTATATTTGAGTATTTGAGGGTAAAACCAAATTATCATTTGTATTTATTAATTCTATATTTTAAAATATAATTTATTATCGACGACACATATTCTATTGTACTTACAAGTACTTGTTCTATTTATCCTTTCTATCATCCAATATCTTGATATTGATAGATATTTTAAATGTAATAATTTTAGTTGTATTTCAATAGTGATTTTATTAGGTTCAAAGAGTTCAACAATTTTATTACTAATTTTTTAACTTCTACTGTTTTAGTATATTCATTAATAGAAGTCCAACTGATTGCTAAATCTTTCGCTAAATCATTGATTTCATAATTTTTATTTATATAAAGTAATTTGGTTTAACTTTAAATCATATTACTCCTCCATGCAAATTTGATTGAATTCCTCCAATGAGTACTTTTATTAGATTTTCAAATTTTGTCTAATAATACTGTTATTATTGGTATATCATGTCCTTTTCTAAACAATACTCTTATAGTTATCATTATACTTTCTATATATATATATAAATTGGGGATATTTCTTTTAATCCTCTTAATTTTATCTTATTAAATAGTGAGATTTCATTAATCCGCCTTTAGTGTTTTTGGCAAATCAGATTACAGTTATTTTTTCTATATGTCTTTGACACCGATTTTATATTTAGATATTTTATAAATTTCTTCTTTAGAAATATGATTTTATTAATCTTTTTACCATTTCATCGAAAAAGTCTTTTTTTCTCCGATTATATTACCTAATTTTATATCTTGTCGTTTATTCTTAGGAATTTCTTCTAATTGATTACTAGAACTCGCTTCCTATATTAAACATAAATATATATTCTTCATCATCTGCTTTAGAATCTGCTTTTGATATTAATTGTATAATATTTCTTCAAGATTTATTTTCTCTTCGAACATATTTCTAAATCTTATCCTTCAAGTGTTTTAATCATTTTCTTGCACTTTTTCCCTTATTAGGATAATTTGGTGCTATATGACCTTCTTCGTCCCATATAAAATATTTACATTTTTGTTTTTAGGATTTTTAGAAGTTTTTCTTCCAATGATTCTTTTCTTTTTTATTATAACCATAATTTTCTTATTTCCGATTTTCATCTAACTAGCTTATATCTTTTATTTTTCTTTGTATGTTTTTATAAGTATTTGGACGTCTTGATTTACATCCAAATTTCTATTCATTTTCTAGAATTTTGTACAATGCTTATTACTTAATTTATGCTTAACTTGTTTAGAACCTTTACTTTGTAACTAATAACTAGTTATTCAATCTTTTGCAAAATTATTTCTATTTCTGTAGAATCTATAGTTTCGAATCCACCTGATATTTTATTGTGTTTTTCTAAATAAGAATCATATTTTTTATACAAATCTCATCCCATAGTGGTGGTAGTTTACGGAAATATTGTTTTTTTCTTCCAAAATTTATATTTTCATTTTTTACTTTTTGGTATTCATGAAGAAATTTTTAGAAAATTCTTCTTAATATCTAATATCACATAATTTAATTTTGACAATACATAACTAGACAGACTATCTTGATCTTTTTATCAAGATAGCCATAAAATTCTGTTTTTAGAATATAAGTTAACCCTTTTAATAGATCTTTGGGAGTTTGAATCTGGTTGTTTAACTTCCCTTTTTGTTTTTTTTTTTTATTTTTCCGATTCTTCCCATTTTCTTAGGAATTGTAGAACATCTCCTTGAAATGTTACAAAAAAATAATTTAAATTTTCTTCTTTTGACCACATGTTGTTAACAACTATAGTCATAGACTGTGCCCAATCATAATCTGCTATAGGAATATTAGTTAGATCTAAATATATTCCTCCTTAATCAACATTTCTTTTATTTAGATCATCTATCCTATGTGGGATAGGTTGGGTAGATGATTCTCCTAAATTCTCCTAAATTTTCAGATTTTATTAAAGGATCTTAAATAATCATTTAGACTATCTGCCTTTAGTTTTCTTTTTCCATGAGGATCTTGATGTGTTTGATCAGTATCCATTGGTTCTGATATTTCTATATTTTCTTCTCCATCTGTTGAAGTATTTTCTTCATCAGATTTGTAACTTGTAACATTTATATCTTCTAAGTTTATAGAATTATCAGAATTATTAGAACTATTACTACATGCTGTAATGTCATAGTTCAACATATAATGATAATTGAATAATAAAAATAGGCCTTTATGTTTTTCATAAAGTTGTTCTACTAGTTTTAGATATTCTATTATTTCATTTTTATAAGATGTTTTAGTGAATTTATTCTTCCAATGTTTATAAGTTGTTTATAGGATTGGAAATTGTATTTTTGTTGATAAGTATAATTTCTTTTCTATTTTTGAGATTTTTATGTCTTTTGTTTTTAGAAGATGATTCTTCAAAGGAAGTGTCTTTTCTTCTAACAAGGCTAATATTATGCTACTATTTCCATAATATAAAGGTCCTAAATCTATTTCTTGTTCTATATTTTTATTAATAAGAACTTGTTCTAATTTATTATTAACTTCAGATAAGATATCTTTAGATTCGTTGTTCAAATCTAATTATGTTACTTCTCTAAATTATTTATTTGTTGTTATATTTTATTTACTTTATTATATAACTTATGAAAACATATAGAAGTAATATTTATTAAACCATTAAAACCCTTACTAAGTGATGAAATGTTTGTTTTCATTTTTAGAGTCAATATGCATAGCATGATTGCAAATTTTATCCTTATATAGGCAATTAGTTTCTTCTATGAAATTTATCTTAGGTACCTAAAACCATCTGTTATCTTTATAATTTCTTACTTTTATACCCCAATAGTCTCACCCAGACATAAATAGGCTATGGCAAGATAGAATGACATATATATGGGTTTTAAGATAAACCAACATGAAATAAACAGAACTGAAAATAAATGATAAGAACATACAATGAATACTACGATATTATTTCTCCAGAAAACATTACATTGAGGCTCTGATACCAATTACAGAAATTTTAAAGAGACAATAGATGGTAATACAAATTTACAAAATGAAACTAGTAGTAAAGGAAAGGTTTTACAAAATAGGGGAGGATGGTGGATGAGAAGTAACTTCGAGAAAAATTTTAAAACTAACTTCCATGCCCTTCTTAGACTTCCTCCATCTCTTTTGTTAGGAGAAATTCTAAACTCTGTTTAATTTCATTTGAATTCTGCACAATTTTTCTGGTAAGGATGATGTCTCATTTTAACCAAAGGTTTTCCCATAAAAATACAACTACAGAGATAGTAAAAATGAAAAAAAAAAAAACACACTTAAAAATACTATGATTAAAGTGATCAAATGATTTGATTAATTTAAAAAAAAAATTAGCTGATTGAGTCTTAGCTCGACTAGTATAGTTATTATTGTCAATACAAGAGGACGTGGATTTGAGTGCACTGAAATACATTATACTATTATTTATGGGTTAGAAAAATGTAATACATTACATAGCCCATAATAGGTCCCATTCTTCTACCCTTTCCGGGAGTCGATGACTATTCATAGCAATTACCTTGACACCAAAGAAGAGTTCGACCCAATGCTTTATTTCTGTCCTAGTTTATCTTAATTCAATATTAGAAGTATATTGATTTTTCACTAACAACCAACTACTACATATTTGATTCCATCCATAAATCTATTTTCTTCCCTATGAGTTCGAGTCTCAATAAGAATACTAGTTCTTACTGTTCATATGTTATGATATGAATATACCACACCAATTAGTTATGTATGAATGATGAGATTTCATTAATACAGAGCCAATTCTAATAGACTTATTGGAGGGTTCTAGACATTATGTTAAAAAGAATATTTACGATCAAAATCTATAATGAGATTGTTATAAAAAAATAGTAAAACTTAGGCTATGTTTGTTTTCCAGTAAAACATTTTTCGAAAAATATTTTCCTTATTTTACGGTGTTTGTTTGCTAAAAAATGAATTCCTTTAGGAAAACATTTTCCAAAACATGGGTAAAAACAAATGCTTTTATGGAAAATGTCTTACCGATTCTATTCTTGTAAGACATTTTCCATTCTCTTCATTCTCATTACAACAATCCATTCTCCCTTCCTCTATGCCCATTAGCCTCTGCCTTTCCTCCTCATCTCTGTTCGTTGGTCTAACCTCCAAATCTTTATCTCATCATCTCTGTTGGTCGACTATTGGTCTCACATATAATGGTTATAATGTAAGGTTTCGAGTGATTAGATCTAGATATTATAAATCAATTAAGACAATTCACCGTTATTTTAGGGTTGTATTAAGAGCTATTTTGAAATTGTATAAACTAGTTATTAGATTACTTGATGAGTCAACTCCTAGTGAAATCAGAAACAATCCAAGGTTTTATCCTTATTTTAAATATTGTATTGGAGCATTAGATGGAACTCATGTTCGTGCATCCGTTCCACTTAGCATTCAAGGAAGATTTCGTAGCCGTAAAAAGGGGACGACACAAAATGTATTGGCTGCCATTACATTTGATTTGAAATTTTTCTATGTTCTAGCTTGTTGGGAAGGTAGTGCACATGATTCTCGTATTTCAAGTGATGCACTTTCACGCCCAAGAGGATTAAGAATTCTGGAATGTAAGAATTAACATTAAATACCAAATAGTTTAAGTAAGCTCATAATTTATTAGTAATAATTATGTTTTGTAAAATTGTAAGTAAATATTATCTTGCTGGTGCTGGATATGACATCCGAAATGGATATATTACCCCATGTCGTGGTGTCCAATACCATTTAAAAGAGTTCAGTGCTCAAGGGCTAGAAAATGCAAAGGAACTCTTTAATCTTTGTCATTCATCATTGCGAATCACTATTGAACGTGTTTTTGGGATTTTGAAGAAACGGCTCATGTGTTAGATGCTAAACCATTTTGGAATTTTCAAACTCAAGTAGATATAATTTTGGCTTGTTGTATCGTTCATAATCATATAATGGGAGTTGATCCTAGTGATTTACTTAATCAAGGATTATACGAGGAGCTTGAGTTTGATTTGATAATACCAACTCGTATAGAGCAAGAAGAAAGAGAATGGTTTGCTAAGAGAGAGGAAATTGCACAAACTATTTGGACTGATTATATGGCTAGAAATATTAGGTAGGTTTAGGGCTTAGGGTTATTGTTTCTATGTTAGGTATGTTTTAGTATTAAAATTGTTATTTTTTTAATGTTGGTTGGATATTGATATTACAATTAGTTTGTTGGATTTTGAAATTATTATGTTTTAAATTTGTTGGATATTGAATTTATTATATTTTAAGCTTGTTGGATATTGAAATGATTAACAATGACAATTATTAATGTAGAATGGGTAAGGGCAACGAAGAAGGGACATCCAAGCAATTCAGGTGGACAAAACTGATGGAACATCTTTTTCTCGAAATTCTAACAGAGGAGGCCTAGAAAGGAAATAAGCCTTCTAACACTTTCAAAGCAGTTTCTATTAATCGGGTTGTCGTAGCTATTTCTGAAAGATTTCAAGTTCAATGTGATGCGAAGCATGTAGAAAATCATTTGAGGACTGTAAAAAATCAGTGGCAAATTATATGCACAATTCAGACTGAAAGTGGTTTTGGATAGGATGATAACATGAAAATGATCACATGTGATAGAGCGACATATGATGTAGCAGTGATGGTAATATATGTATATATATGTTAAGTATATTTCAATTGTTTTTTACTTGTTATTCTAATTGTGTATAATAACCAGCAGGCACACAAGAAGTATAAACCATTTTTGAATAAAAGCATTGATCATTATGATGAAAAGGCTTTGGTTGTTGACAAAGATATAGCAACGGGGAGTTTTGCCAGAACATTTGCTGACATAAACTTGGATGATGATAACTAAGATTCAGTGCCTATAGACCGCGACAATGAGGAGGTAAGAACAAAAGTATCTTCATCTGGCACATCTAAACATAAAAGAAAAAATGCTAAATAAAGTTTCGTTGATGAACAAATTAAATTTGTGGGTGAACAACTTGGTAAAATTGCTAATGTTTTGGAACAATTTATTGCGGATAAGACACCATATCTTAACGAAGAAGTGATGTCGATGGAGGTAGAATGATTTGATGACGACTTCCTTTGTAATTTGTTTGATTATCTTGTGGGTCATGAATCCGAGGCCAAAGCTTTTTTAGTTAAAAGTAAGCAGCATAGAAAAATTTGGCTTCAAAAATTTTCTCGTTGAAGATATTGATACTTTAATGTTGTGTAATATTAGTTATGCACTTGGACAATATTGTTGTTATCATGTGGTGTACTACTAATTATGCACTTGGATAATATTATTAGTTTCTAGTATTAATTGTGATTTGGAAGCTAATTTATAATTATTCAATCTTTTTTAATTTTTTATAACACGATTAAGAACAATTTATTTGCTTTGGTTGTTTTCAATTTATAGCGGTTAATATTCTAGCTTAATAATTGAATATTATTATATATTTAATTTGATTTATTTATAAATAAATTATTGCAATATATGTACAAACAATGTAAAATATAAATTGATTAATAGATATAAAATAAACTCAATTAAATAATGCAAAGATAATAAATTCTAAAATGTATGTTTGTTTCATTTAAAATAATTTTTATGAAATATTTTCATAAAATCTACCAAACAATATAAAATATTTTACAAAATTCACCCAAAAATAAATTATTTATTAAAATTTACTTTTTAAAAAATATTTTACTCACAAATAAACCGAGCATTATTTTGTTGACAAATAGAAAACCAAACATAAATAGCAAAATATCTAACTCAAATTCACAAAGTGAATTAAAAAAAAATTTGTACCAAATCAGCAGCAGCCAAAATAGGGAAGCACCAATTTCGGTATAAAGTGAATTTTCATAGGTTTTAAATGGTAGCATATTAAATGCTATTGCCACATATAAAAATCTCTTAGTCTTTACTCTTTACCTACTGCATGCGCTCTTCGTGTCTTCCCCAAACCCACCATCTCTTCTCGCTTTCCCTCTGTCTCTGTCTCTGTCTCTGTCTCTGTCTCTGTCTCAAGCCTAGCAAAACTCCTCTCTTTTAAACTTTTCTTTTCTTTTCTTTTTTAAAAGCCCTGTATAAAAAAAATGGGGAGCAAGAGAGATTCAAATTCTGCAGTGAAAAAGGTGTGTGAATGGATAAGGAAGCAATCGAAGAAGATGAAGATCTTACTTGCAGTCATGGCGATGCTGTTTTCTTTAGTGGCATTAAAGCTTACGGCGAAATATCACAATCACTTTTTTATTGCCTCTGAGTCCATCCATGCCGCTGGGATTCTGGTTTTGATTTACAAGCTTACTACCAAGAAGACATGTTCTGGTAATACATACATACATTCATTATATATATAAATTATATGATTTTCAATATATAAGGACTAGATCAGTTTGTGTTTTATTTCTTAAGGGCTTTCGCTCAAGTCTCAAGAGCTCACAGCAATATATTTAGCAGTGAGAGTAGTGTGCAGCTTCAATTTGGAAGGTGACATTCATACATTGCTAGATTTCGCCACCTTCCTTTTTACTGCATGGGTTATATTTATGATTCGATTCAAGTTGAAGTCCACCTATATCAAGGAGCTTGATAACTTTCCCATCTATTATATGGTAAATGCAATAATATATGTATATATATGTAACCCATTAATACATACACTGTGTTATACATAAGAAATGTATGTACATGTAATTTTTAGGTGGTGCCTTGTGCTATACTTGCTATGTTAATCAACCCACGTACTGCACATATATACTTCAGTCATGTTCTTTGGGCCTTTTGTGTTTATTTGGAAGCAGTTTCAGTGATGCCACAGCTTCGTATGATGCAGAATGCAAAGGTTTCACTTTTGAGTTTTGACAGTCGTCTATGTGTATATATGTGTATATATATATATTAGATAATTATTTTACTGATGTTTTATTTAATTTTTTCAGATGATTGAACCATTTACAGCCCATTATGTGTTTGCACTTGGTATGGCCAGATTCCTAGCCTGCGCTCATTGGATTATCCAGGTTCATTTTTTACTCCCTACATTATCTATGCTGGATCTGTATATATAATAGGTAAATTTAACAAATCGATTATCCAACTTACCTAAGTGTTTTGCTTCGTCTGAATGTGTACAAACATAAAATATGTGGCACACTGTTTGATGTGTGTGAAAAAAATTATTTAAAAAATAAATAAGATATTGATTGAAATCATATTCGTCAATAGGACTAGTTGAATCGAGAAACAATTAAGATACTGGTCTAGAATAAGGGGTTGGATCTGTTGACTTACGAACTAGACTAAAAATTTGTCTGAGTTAGTTTTCTTTATTTTTTAATAATATATTCAATTTAATCAGACAAATTGATTGGACTGAAAATTGGTGGCCTGACCAATTCAATCACTCGTATGAGTATGTTGAAATGGTAAAATTGAGATTTTGGAATCCATAATGTCTCGTTATGTTTGGGTAAAGTTTGGGTAAATTTTTTTATAGATTATAATATACTTCTATATAATCTATACTATTATTTAAGTGCATGATTGTGTTGGTGTCACAAGTCGGCTCTAACTTTGTCAATGAAATTATTAAAATAACTTTACATAATTTAATTAAGTTCTATTATTATGATGGTATTTTTGTATTTTCTTTATTAAAAAATAAAATGAAAGTTGCAAATGTTAAGATTCAAAGGTTAGAAGTGAGCGTTTAATCAAATCGAGTAAAAAATTTCAAGTTAATTAAGTTGACAAGTCTCATTCTATCATCTTAACTCGATTTGATTTTTTTTCGAATCAAATTGAGTGAAATGAAATTCGAGTAAAATTGTTTGAGTTAAATTAAAAAATTAAACTTGTCAAATTAAAATCAAGTTACCATATAATTAATTCTATTTTAGATCATATAAATTTGAAACCATATATATTTGAAAACTCTTTCAAAGCAAAACAAGAGAAAAATAAGATATTTTAGTATAAGAAACTTGAATAATTAATTTACTCTTTAAAATTATTATTTTTAATATATTTTTATATATTCTTTAGAATTTCTTTTAGAATTTTTATTTTTAATTTTTATATATTTTTAAAAAATATAAATTTTAGAATTTTTATAAATATTTGGAATTGTATAAATTATTTTGATTTTTTAAATTTTTTAAATTTTTGTTAAGAGAGATCAATTTTCTCATTTTTCAAAATTGAGTATGTATTTACACCAATCTGTTATTTGAGTTTCTTGAATTATTCGAGTTATTTGAATTATAAAGTTCAACTTGACTCGAACTCAAAACTCGAATTACTTATTCAAGTTGAATCGAAAAAACTAAATAACTCGATTCGGTTAACTCAAAATTTAATTTTTTTTTTAATTTTTGCAAGTCGAATGGAGTTTTGCTTACCCGTAATTTAAACCCTTACTTTCAAAATCCATAAAATCATTTCTTTACCTTTTTAACCAAAACTTTATTTTGATACTTTTATATGATTCAATTTTATTACACAAATCGTTTCACCACATTGTTTGTATATATTGATCATGTTGTTGACTGAATTGGTGTTACTTCCTTTTACTCGCAATTTAAACTAATTTTTTTATTTTAATTTTGTACATGTTGCATATATGTTATTATTATTATCAAACCTTAAGTTTCATTATTTATTATGATTTCATTATATGTTATTTTTAAACACACACCTCTAATCTAAATACCTAATTTTCACATGCATACATATGATAAAATTTATGGTATTATATTTAAGTCCCTAATTAAGTTTGTGTCACGAGTCAAATTAAACACCACAATTTAATTGAAAAATAATTAAAATCCAAAATTTTTAAAAAGTAAGGAATTTCATTTTATATAAATTAAAAGAAATAAATTGTTAATAATGATTAAAATTATTGTTAACTGTTGCTATATTATATTGTATGAAAGGTGTATGAGACTGGAGGGAGGTATCTGTTCTTGGTGGGATATGGTTACCTTTGGTTTCCCATGGCTATACTTGCAGAAATTGTTCAAACATTCATCTTGGTTGACTTCTGTTACTATTATATTAAGAGGTATCCCATTTTTCTCCCTCTCCCTCTTACTCAAACCTATGATTTTAGATCTTCACTCTCTCTCTCTCTCTCTCTCTCTCTCTGTATGTATGTATGTATTGATTTTTTTTATATTTTTCTTTTGCAGTTTCATGCAGGGCCAACTGATACTCAGAATGCCAGTTTAGATGTATTGAAACTATGTTAGACAAAGACAATCTGATTAGATACATAGTTTCAGTTCATCTGTTTTAAAGTTTACAGCCATAAAGTACTTCTGTGGTTCAAATTTTCTGGTATTCTATGGAAGTGATTTTGATGATAGTTTACATATATATTGAGACACAGTATTGTTGGTTGCTGCAATGAAATAGATCAATATAAAAAAGCTTAACATCATTTAGCTACATAATTATATCTATTTTCTTATTTTTATACTTAATTCTTTTTATCTCAATTACTAATAATTTTTGAGTAAATGAGACAAAAACAATAATTTAAGTATCAAAATAATTTATTTGCAACATAAGAATCATCAATCCTCGTCACTGCTAATCCCTTGCTCCCCTTTTCTATCGCTGTTTCCATCGCCACCTGTGCTTGTTCTCAGATTCCCTCTCGAAATAAAAGTGTCATCCAGATTCGACTCACTGATTTACTATCTCCAAGTTCACTGAGGGTGGTAGAGTGAGGAGTGATATAAGATGGAAGTAGGGATGGACAGTGATGAGGATTGGTGTTTTTATAGTAGTAGTAGTCTATGCTAGTAGGAAAAGAGAGCTTGCAAAAGAAAACACGAACTCCACTTATACCTCTTTGAAATTTTAGTGCCCTGATTCCTATGTTGCGGGTAAGGCACCACCTGTCCTGATCTAGAATTGCCGCCATAGACGACTGAGCTTCCTCAACCCAAAAGCTACTGCCTCCTTGTCCAAAACTTTCTTTAGCTAGAGTGTGCGCAACTCTATTCCCCTATCTCGGAATGAATTCAAGTCGACTACTTTCAAAATGACCTAGTAAATGCTTTATATCCTATGTGTAGACACCAACCTTTGATTCATCCAACTTCGTCTTCCCAAGCTTTGAAATGATGGATTGAGAATCACCTTCGACTAGATCGTATAGGGACTATAATAACCAATTTTGACCCAAATCTAGAGCCCGACATTCTATTGCCCAAATCAAAACCTTAACAAAGGAACAACACCATCAAAAGCACCACTAAAAACTATATAATTAAACGGTCTAATAATTAAACGGTCTAAATAAGCGTACATTTACAACAGACAAACACAGCCTAAATTTAAACAGACCCGAAGCCAAAAAACTAAACCCAATTTAAACCCAAAACAACTCAAACCCACTTGGCCCAATAGCTAAATTAGGGTTTCAGAAAAGCTAAAACCCTAGCTTGCCCTAAGAGCCGCCGCCTCTGCCATCAGCCACCATGTGCGCCGCACGTCAGCAAGGATTTCCCTGCGCACGCCATCGCCGGCCTCGTACGCCTCTGACGCCTCTCACATCGCCTGCAAGACAAAAGCAAAGGACAAGAAGCCAAACAACAAAACAACGAGGAAAACGACAAAAACAACAGAAAACAAAATAGAAACAGACGAAAACGCATAAGCAACTCGGTTATAAAAACCGAAACAAATTTCTTGTATGCTTCTTCTTCTTCGGATCCAAAAAAATACAAAAAAGAAATCAAATACAAAAGGTCAAAAGGTTAAAAAAAATCCGGATTGTTCTTGTGTTGGGTTTCTATTTTCTTTATTGCATTTTTTTTTTTAAAAAAGAAAATAGTACAAATATATATATTAAAAAAGCAAAAGTCTTTACCTTTTCGGCGATCGGAGGAGTCAGATTCGAAAAGCCCTCTGCTCGTTTCGTCGATTTGTTGCCCTTTTCTTAGGAAAATAGCCCAATATCCGGGTTCTAGGGGCAAAACGGGCAAACAGAGGATTTCTTTGGAATTCCGGCGACCGTCCACGGTTGCCGGACGGTGGCCGGGCGCCGGATCTTGGCCGGCATTCTTCCAGAAGAGATGGGGGAAGAGAGTAATTTTTAAAAAGTTTTAGTTTTTTTTTTTTGAAAGAAGAAAGAAATGATTATTTATAGTGAATGAAAACGGCGCCGTTTTGGGTAAGGAGTCCTGGCGCCAAAACCACGCCGTTTAGGTTCCAACCCGCACAGGCGACCCGACCCAGGGGAGGATCCGCGTGTTTTGCAAAAAATGGGTTATTTACAATCCTGGTCCCTCCTTGTTTTGGGATGTTATGATTTAGTCCTCTTTCTTCTTTTTTTGTTTTTAATTTGGCCATGGAATTTGTTGCGCATTTTAATCAGGTCCCCAACCCACTAATGCTCTGGGAAGCAGACACTTGTCCGGGGTTGGGGTTATTTTTCGTATGGCCCCTCGGTAGTTTAAACGTGTTTTATTTTTGTCCTATTTTTGTATGGTTATTTATTACGATTTAGGCTCTAAATTTTATTTTTATTCGGATTTAGTCCTTAACTTGTTTAATTTCGACCTTTCAATTTGTTATTTATTCATTCTGTTTTAATTTTCTTTATATATTATTTATTTACTTATTAATTTTTTAGGTTTATATATTATTATTTTAAGTTCTTTTTATGTTATTGTATCAAATCGTTTTAATTTATTTATTTTAAATTGTTTTAGATATTGCTTATTTTAACTTATTTCGTATATTATTATTTTGAATCATTTTATATATTGCTCTATTTTAAGGGTAAAATATTCAAATATATCAAAAAATACTTTATTTACGGAAAAGGGCGTTTTTTTTAAAATTTACGAAAAATGGTCATTTCCCACAAAACACGTCCACGTCAAGGCGTTTTGTGGGATGCGTGAGAGCGCTCTTGGGGGCCGCTTTTGCACATAAGCACAAAGCCTTGACGGGATGCGCTTTCTTGATGTGGCAAAAGCGCTCCCAAGCGCTGCTTTTCCCTCCTTCCCGTCTGCCTTTTCAAATTGCTTTTAGTGTTAGGGTATAAATTTTAAGGTTTTTGGGCTAGGGTTTATGATTTTTTAGGGTCGTTAGATTTAGGGTTTTAGGGAAAATTTAATTAGGGTTAATTAGGGCTTAATAAAAATATATTTAGGGTTTTGGGCAAAATATATTAGCAAAAAAAAGTTATTTGAATTTTTTTGACAGTTGTATCCGCAAAATAATTTTGAGAAGACGTTTACGAACAAACGATTGCCCAAAACGCTTGAATGAGATGCACCGTCAATCAGAGTAATCTTGAAAAGAGCTCCCACGTGGGCGCTTTTTGCTATAGTAGTCTGTGGCAATCCTTAGACTATAAATTAGCCAAATTTTATTCTCAAAGTTGCGTAATGTAAATTGAGGCAAAAGAAAAATAAAAACGAAAATCGGTGAACGTATTAATCTTTGTTATTTACTACGATTGTGAGGATTGTGACACCGAAAATTGTTTTTTATCGAGAACATAGCGCAACTCGATTTTAATCGAACATAGATTTGATAGAACTTCCCAAAAGAATTACGCGTAAAAACTTCCCAATGAAAGTTCAGTCTATTAAGTATAGATTTTGTGCTTCGGTTGATCCATTGAGATATGAATCATTCGACATCAAAGGTCATCGGAGCATTGAGGCAATGGTGGAGACTCATCTTGCCAGTGGATCACCCTATCTTGAGGTATATGTACAATTTTCATCGCCAAGTGATCTTCCTTCGAACTCAACATCTACTTCTGTTCGAGGGAAATACACGACCTCAAGCCGACACTCTGTTAGTGGGAGGTAGAATACGGAAGTGCCAGTATGGAAAACATAACCCCTGCACGACACTCGACTGGTGATTGGGACATGCATATCCTTCCTTCAACGTCTAATGATAGAAATACGTATTGGGGAACGTCATCAACTTCTAGTGGTTGGCAATCCACATATGATTGGGAATATTACGAAGATGTTTAAAGAGGATAATGTACTCCTACGACATCCACCGGCGAGGACCTTCATTCGTTCTGATTATCCGGTTCATTTTTACTCCTACATTATCTATCTTTGGATTGTATATATAATAGGTAAATTTAACAAATGGATTATCCAATTTACCTAAGTGTTTTGCTTCGTCTGAATGTGTACAAACATAAAATATGTGGCACACTGTTTGATGTGTGTGAAAAAAATTATTTAAAAAATAAATAAGATATTGATTGAAATCATATTCGTCAATAGGACTAGTTGAATCGAGAAACAATTAAGATACTGGTCTAGAATAAGGGGTTGGATCTGTTGACTTACGAACTAGACTAAAAATTTGTCTGAGTTAGTTTTCTCTTTATTTTTTTAATAATATATTCAATTTAATCAGACAAATTGATTGGATTGAAAATTGGTGGCCTGACCAATTCAACCACTCGTATGAGTATGTTGAAATGGTAAAATTGAGATTTTGGAATCCATAATGTCTCGTTATGTTTGGGTAAAGTTTGGATAAATTTTTTTATAGATTATATATATACTTCTATATAATCTATACTATTATTTAAGTGTATGATTGTGTTGGTGTCACAAGTCGGCTCTAACTTAGTCAATGAAATTACTAAAATAACTTTACATAATTTAATTAAGTTATATTATTATGATGGTATTTTGTATTTTCTTTATTAAAAAAATAAAATGAAAGTTGCAAATGTTAAGATTCAAAGGTTAGAAGTGAGCGTTTAATCGAATCGAGTAAAAAATTTCAAGTTAATTAAGTTGACGAGTCTCATTCTATCATCCTAACTCGATTTGATTTTTTTTCGAATCAAGTTGAGTGAAATGAAATTCGAGTAAAATTGTTTGAGTTAAATTAAAAATTAAACTTGTCAAATTAAAATTTGATTACTATATAAATAATTCTATTTTAGAACATATAAATTTGAAACTATATATATTTGAAAACTCTTTCAAAGAAAAACAAGAGAAAAATAAGATATTTTAGTATAAGAAACTTGAATAATTAATTTACTCTTTGAAATTATTATTTTTAGATTTTTATATATTCTTTAGAATTTCTTTTAGAATTTTATTTTTAATTTTTATATATTTTTAAAAATATAAATTTTAGAATTTTATAAACATTTGGATTTGTATAAATTATTTTGATTTTTAAATTTTTAAATTTTTGTTAAGAGAGATCAATTTTCTCATTTTTCAAAATTGAGTATGTATTTACACCAATCATTATTTGAGTTTCTTGAATTATTCAAGTTATTTGAATTATAAAGTTCAACTTGACTCGAACTCAAAACTCGAATTACTTATTCAAGTTGAATCGAAAAAACTAAATAACTCGATTCGGTTAACTCAAAATTTAATTTTTTTTTTATTTTTGCAAGTCGAATGGAGTTTTGCTTACCCGTAATTCAAACCCTTGCTTCCAAAATCCATAAAATCATTTCTTTGCCTTTTAACCAAAACCTTATTTTGATATTTTTATATGATTCAATTTTATTACACAAATTGTTTCACCACATTGTTTGTATATATTGATCATGTTGTTGACTGAATTGGTGTTACTTCCTTTTACTCGCAATTTAAATTAATTTTTTATTTTAATTTTGTACATGTTGCATATATGTTATTATTATTATCAAACCTTAAGTTTCATTATTTATTATGATTTCATTATATGTTATTTTTAAACACACACCTCTGATCTAAATACCTAGTTTTCACATGCATACACATCGATAAAATTTATAATATTATATTTAAGTCCCTAATTAAGTTTGTGTCACGAGTCAAATTAAACACCACAATTTAATTGAAAAATAATTAAAATCCAAAATTTTTAAAAAGTAAGGAATTTTATTTTTACATAAATTAAAAGAATTAAATTGTTAATAATGATTAAAAATTATTGTTAACTGTTGCTATATTATATTGTATGAAAGGTGTATGAGACAGGAGGGAGGTATCTGTTCTTGGTGGGATATGGTTACCTTTGGTTTCCCATGGCTATACTTGCAGAAATTGTTCAAACATTCATCTTGGTTGACTTCTGTTACTATTATATTAAGAGGTATCCCATTTTTCTCCCTCTCCCTCTTACTCAAACCTATGATTTTAGATCTTCATTCTCTCTCTCTCTCTCTCTCTGTATGTATGTATGTATGTATGTATGTATTGATTTTTTTTTATATTTTTCTTTTGCAGTTTCATGCAGGGCCAACTGATACTTAGAATGCCAGTTTAGATGTATTGAAACTATGTTAGACAAAGACAATCTGATTAGATACATAGTTTCAGTTCATCTGTTTTAAAGTTTACAGCCATAAAGTACTTCTGTAGTTCAAATTTTCTGGTATTCTATGGAACTGATTTTGATGATAGTTTACATATATATTGAGACACAGTATTGTTGGTTGCTGGAATGAAATAGATCAATATAAAAAAAGCTTAACATCATTTAGCTACATAATTATATCTATTTTCTTATTTTTATACTTAATTCTTTTTATCTCAATTACTAATAATTTTTAGTAAATGAGACAAAAGAATAATTTAAGTACCAAAATAATTTATTTGCAACATAAGAATCATCAATCCTCGTCACTGCTAATCCCTTGCTCCCCTTTTCTATCGCTGTTTCCATCGCCACCTGTGCTTGTTCTCAGATTCCCTCTCGAAAAAAAAGTGTCATCCAGATTCGACTCACTGATTTACTATCTCCAAGTTCACTGAGGGTGGTAGAGTGAGGAGTGATATAAGATGGAAGTAGGGATGGACAGTGATGAGGATTGGTGTTTTTATAGTAGTAGTAGTAGTCTATGCTATTAGGAAAAGAAAGCTTGCAAAAGAAAACACGAACTCCACTTATACCTCTTTGAAATTTTAGTGCCCTGATTCCTATGTTGCGGGTAAGGCACCACCCGTCCTGATCTAGAATTGCCGCCATAGACGACTGAGCTTCCTGAACCCAAAAGCTACTGCCTCCTTGTCCAAAACTTTCTTTAGCTAGAGTGTGCGCAACTCTATTCCCCTATCTCGGAATGAATTCAAGTCGACTACTTTCAAAATGACCTAGTAAATGCTTTATATCCTATGTGTAGGCACCAACCTTTGATTCATCCAACTTCGTCTTCCCAAGCTTTTAAATGATGGATTGGGAATCACCTTCAACAACCACATGTTGAAAAACCATATCATTGGGGAAAAGTACAGCTTCAAGGCAGGCAAGTCCCTCTGTAGCAAAAGAGGCTGGAATGTTCCTACTCAAATGAGACCAAGGCCTAAGTACATATTTGTCATTGTTTCGCACTAGAATGCTAGAGCCCGACATTCTATTGCCCAAATCAAATCCACCAACAACGTTCACCTTAACATAGGGACATAAGGGAACGCACCCCTTTTCTTAACACCATAATAGTTTAAGCACTGACCCAATGCAAATTACTAATCACTAGATCGTATAGGGACTATAATAACCAATTTTGACCCAAATCCAAAAACAACATAAACCAAAAAACTAATAATTAAACAGTCTAAATAAGCGTACATTTACAACAGACAAACACAGCCTAAATTTAAACAGGCCCGAAGCCAAAAACTAAACCCAATTTAAACCCAAAACAACTCAAACCCATTTGGCCCAATAGCTAAATTAGGGTTTCAGAAAAGCTGAAACCCTAGCTTGCCCTAAGAGCCGCCGCCTCTGCCATCAGCCACCATGTGCGCCGCACGTCAGCAAGGATTTCCCTGCGCACGCCATCGCCGGCCTCTTACGCCTCTGACGCCTCTCACATCGCCTGCAAGACAAAAGCAAAGGACAAGAAGCCAAACAACAAAACAACGAGGAAAACGACAAAAACAACAGAAAACAAAATAGAAACAGACGAAAACGCATAAGTAACTCGGTTATAAAAACCGAAACAAATTTCTTGTATGCTTCTTCTTCTTCGGATCCACAAAAATACAAAAAAGAAGTCAAATACAAAAGGTCAAAAGGTTAAAAAAAATCCGGATTGTTCTTGTGTTGGGTTTCTATTTTCTTTATTGCATTTTTTTTAAAAAAGAAAATAGTACAAATATATATATTAAAAAAAGCAAAAGTCTTTACCTTTTCGGCGATCGGAGGAGTCAGATTCGAAAAGCCCTCTGCTCGTTTCGTCAATTTGTTGCCCTTTTCTTAGGAAAATAGCCCAATATTCGGGTTCTAGGGACAAAACGGGCAAACAGAGGATTTCTTTGGAATTCCGGCGACCGTCCACGGTTGCCGGACGGTGGCCGGGCGCCGGATCTTGGCCGGCATTCTTCCAGAAGAGATGGGGAAGAGAGTAATTTTAAAAAGTTTTAGTTTTTTTTTGAAAGAAGAAAGAAATGATTATTTATAGTGAATGAAAACGGCGCCGTTTTGGGTAAGGAGTCCTGGCGCCAAAACCACGCCGTTTAGGTTCCAACCCGCACAGGCGACCCGACCCAGGGGAGGATCCGCGTGTTTTGCAAAAAATGGGTTATTTACAATCCTGGTCCCTCCTTGTTTTGGGATGTTATGATTTAGTCCTCTTTCTTCTTTTTTGTTTTTAATTTGGCCATGGAATTTGTTGCGCATTTAATCAGGTCCCCAACCCACTAATGCTCTGGGAAGCAGACACTTGTCCGGGGTTGGGGTTATTTTTCGTATGGCCCCTCGGTAGTTTAAACGTGTTTTATTTTGTCCTATTTTTGTATGGTTATTTATTACGATTTAGGCTCTAAATTTTATTTTTATTCGGATTTAGTCCTTAACTTGTTTAATTTCGACCTTTCAATTTGTTATTTATTCATTCTGTTTTAATTTTCTTTATATATTATTTATTTACTTATTAATTTTTTAGGTTTATATATTATTATTTTAAGTTCTTTTTATGTTATTGTATCAAATCGTTTTAATTTATTTATTTTAAATTGTTTTAGATATTGCTTATTTTAACTTATTTCAGTATATTATTATTTTGAATCATTTTATATATTGCTCTATTTTAAGGGTAAAATATTCAAATATATCAAAAAAATACTTTATTTACGGAAAAGGGCCTGTTTTTTTTTTAAAATTTACGAAAAATGGTCATTTCCCCACAAAACACGTCCACGTCAAGGCGTTTTGTGGGGATGCAGCAGGAAAGCGCGCTCTTGGGGGAGCGCTTTTGCCACATACATTAAAGTTCCACCGACGGGATGCGCTTTCTTGATGTGGCAAAAGCGCCCCCAAGCGGCTGCTGCCCTCCTTCCCGTCTGCCTTTTCAAATTGCTTTTAGTGTTAGGGTATAAATTTTAAGGTTTTGGGCTAGGTTTATGATTTTTAGGTCGTTAGATTTAGGGTTTTAGGGAAAATTTAATTAGGGTTAATTAGGGCTTAATAAAAATATATTTAGGGTTTTGGGCAAAATATATTAGCAAAAAAAAGTTATTTGAATTTTTTTGACAGTTGTATCTGGCAAAATAATTTTGAGAAGACGTTTCTGAACAAACAGTGCCCAAAACGCTTCAGCAGGATGCACTGTCAACAGGAGTACTGAAAAGAGCTCCCACGTGGACGCTTTTTTGCTATAGTAGTCTGTGGCAATCCTTAGACTATAAATTAGCCAAATTTTATTCTCAGGTTGCGTAACAGAAATTGAGGCAAAAGAAAAATAGAAACTGAAAATCAGTGAACGTATTAATGCTGTTATTTACTACGATTGTGAGGATTGTGACACCGAAAATTGTTTTTTTATCGGAGAACATAGCGCAACTCGATTTTAATCGGAACATAGATTTGATAGAACTTCCCAAAAGAATTACGCGTAAAAACTTCCCAATGAAAGTTCAGTCTATTAAGTATAGATTTTGTGCTTCGGTTGATCCATTGAGATATGAATCATTCGACATCAAAGGTCATCGGAGCATTGAGGCAATGGTGGAGACTCATCTTGCCAGTGGATCACCCTATCTTGAGGTATATGTACAATTTTCATCGCCAAGTGATCTTCCTTCAACTCAACATCTACTTACGAGGGAAATACCGACCTCAAT
This sequence comes from Gossypium rotundifolium, assembly GCA_025506655.1. Taxonomy (NCBI): domain Eukaryota; kingdom Viridiplantae; phylum Streptophyta; class Magnoliopsida; order Malvales; family Malvaceae; genus Gossypium; species Gossypium rotundifolium. The sequence continues at coordinate 152,306,995 of CP106728.1, forward strand.
GACACTCTATTAGTGGGAGGTAGAATACGGAAGTGCCAAGATGGAAAACATAACCCCGCACGACACTCGACTGGTGATTGGGACATGCATATCCTTCCTTCAACGTCTAATGATAGAAATACGTATTGGGGAACGTCATCAACTTCTAGTGGTTGGCAATCCACATATGATTGGGAATGTTACGAAAGATGTTTAAAGAGGGATAATGTACTCCCTACGACATCCACCGGCGAGGGACCTTCATTCGTTGCAGATTATGGTGGATCGGATGATGAGTCGGATGTGGATCCACCTCGAGAGCCCGGGCCCAATGGTGTAGAAGTTGGATTATTTTATGAACCGGAGCCTGTTTCAACAGTACTTGAAGATGTTGAGGGCGGTTCAGACGAAGAAGAAGAAGATCCGCTATTCAGGGCGTACTCGCCTCCAGCCCACATGCATAATGTCGATCTATCTCAAGACGATGCATTAGAGTTTCCTGAACTACCATACCGGACGCGTGATGGTACAACTTCATCGTTGGATTCGGGCGAATTAGAAGTTGGTAACGAGTTTTCCAACAAGAATGATTTTCTTACTGCATTGAAACAATACAGTATCAAGAACGGGGTTAACTACAACGTGGTTAAATCCAAGCTCGATAAGTATGAGGCGAAGTGTGCAGTGCAAGACGGTACATGTTCATGGAAATTTATGGCCTCGTTGAGGAAAAAGACAGGCTTGTGGGAGATCAAAAAGTACAAAGGTCCACATACATGTCTTACCGGTACAGTATCACTATGTGTTCAATGTTTTTTAATAATACGAATATTACGTAATGTTGCATTATTTAACGTATTTCATTGATAGGTGTTACACAAGATCATCCGAAGATGGATTTAGATATGTTGGCTGACTTAATAATACCAATGGTGAAGGCCGATCCCAAGACTGCAGTGCCAGCCTTAATTAGCAATATTCGTAGTCAATTGGGGTACACGCCCTCTTACAGGAAGGCTTCGATAGCCAAGCAGAAGGCGTTGAAAAAGTTGCATGGCCGGTGGGACGCTTTATATAATGAAGTGTGGCAGTGGTGTCAGGTGCTAGAGAGATATGTCTCAGGCAGCATAACAAACCTTGAAATGGAACCGGCGTTCTACAACGATCGTTTGCTCCATGGATGCGCAGTGTTCAAGCATCTTTTCTGGATATTTAAGCAATACCGAAATGCATTTATATACTGCAAGCCATTTGTATAAATTGACGGTACCTTTATATATGGTAGATATACGCATCGGCTATTGCTAGTTGTGGCACAGGACGGCAGTAGGAGAATCCTTCCGATTGCGTTCGCAATAACACCGAGGGAGTTAGCTGATGACTGAGATTTTTTCCTATCTAGGTTAAAGAGGCATGTCTGCCCCCAACCTAATATATGCTTTATATCGTATCGGGACCTTGGAATACTAGCCGCAATAGAGCGCAAGGGAAGGCTGTGGCATCGCACACACCATCGATATTGCCTAAGGCATGTTGCATCCAACTACTACGGGCAACATCGATCTAAAAGTCAGCGACGACAAGTGACCAATATGGGTATGTAATATCTATTAATATAATTTCGTTTATAATATTCAATTTATTCTCAATTGAAGAGTGGCATGTAATATTCGCTATCAACGTATATTGGTAGGATACGAGATCAATAAGGATCGTTTTCAGGAGATGCTGGCGAGTTTGCGATCAGATAACGAAGAAGGCGCAAACTACCTATGCAATATTCCTTTCAACAATGGACACAATCATACGACGACGGCCTACGATATGGTCATATGACCTCAAACCTAGCAGAATGCATAAATTCTGTTCTAAAAGGAACGCGTCATCTTCCGATAACATCAGTTGTGCGAGAGACATATTTTCATTTGATGGCACCATTTCCGAAGCGAGCAGCAAGTTATAAAGGCCAAATGCAAGGAGGCTATGTATGGATCGCGAAGGTCTTGCGAGAAATTAACAGGGGGAAGGCACTGGCCAACACTATGCACATAGTGTGTCACGATCGGGACAACCTATGGTTTCGTGTGACGGAGTTTGATAGACCGAACCAATGTATTGTTGGCGGGCAGTATCGTGTACACTTGAGAAATATAACCTGCGATTGTGGGATATTTGATGCACTTCGTTACCCATACGCTCATATGCTTACGGCTTGTCAGAATCTCCATCTTGATCCCATTAGCTATGTGATGAAGTGTATAAATTAGAAAACATGTACAACGTGTGGAGACACGTATTCCCACCAGTCCCAGATGAACGTAAGTGGCCGTTGGTATCGCTTGCACCGTATAAGCTGTTGCCGGATAGACAACTGAGGCGCAACACTATGGATATTCGAGAAACGAGCAACCAACGTAGGTTGTGCGGATGGTGTAGGAACCCAGGCCATACATCTCGCTCATGTCTAAATCGGAATAGTTGACAGTCTTCTTAACTTTTTTTGTCTCTTGGTGTCTATGTAAATTCTATTTATTTGTTGATGAAAATGGTGAACTTTTGTAGAAGGACTAATTTGGAAAAAAAAAACCTTTAAGGTACAATAAAATTACAAATATTGGATTTTTATTTTAAAATTAAATTTCAATAAAAATTAAACAAATTCTATTTTATTAAAGATATTAAAATTAAATTACAAAAAATATAAACAATTATTATTTTATTAAATATATTAAAACTAAATTACAAAAAAATAAAAATAAAAATAAAAATAATTTTTATTTTATTAAAGATATTAAAATTAAATTACAGAAAAATATAAACAACTATTATTTTATTAAATATATTAAAACTAAATTACAAAAAATAAAAACTAAAAAACAACTTTTATTTTATTAAAGATATTAAAATTAAATTACAGAAAAATATAAACAATTATTATTTTATTAAATATATTAAAACTAAATTATAAAAATAAAAATAACTTTTTATTTATTAAATATATTAAAATTAAATTTAAAAAATTAAAAATTAAAAAAACTTTTATTTATTAAATATATTAAAACTCAATTACAAAAAATAAAAATAAAAAACAACTTTTATTTTATTACATATATTAATATTAAATTACAATAAAAAATTAAACAATTTCTATTTTATTAAAGATATTAAAATTAAATTACAATAAAAAATAAACAACTTCTATTTAATCGAATATATTAAAATTAAATTAAAAAATTAAACAACTATTATTTTATTAAATATAATTAAAACTAAATTACAAAAATTAAAAAATTAAAAAACTTTTTATTTATTGAATATATTAAAACTAAATTACAAAAATTAAAAATAAAAACAACTTTTATTTATTAAATATATTAAAACTAAATTACAAAAATTAAAAATAAAAAACAACTTTTTATTTAATTACATATATTAAAATTAAATTACAATAAAAATTAAATAATTTCTATTTTATTAAAGATATTAAAATTAAATTACAATAAAAATAAACAACTTCTATTTTATTAAATATATTAAAATTAAATTAAAAAATTAAACAACTATTGTTTTATTACATATATTAAAACTAAATTACAAAAATAAAGAATAAAAAATAACTTTTATTTTATTAAAAATTTCAAATTAAATTACATCTAAAAATAAACAACTTCTATTTTATTGAAGATATTAAAATTAAATTACAATAAAAATAAACAACTTCTATTTTATTAAATATATTAAAATTAAATTACAAAAAATTTAAACAACTATTATTTTATTAAATATATTAAAACTAAATTACAAAAATGAAGAATAAAAATAACTTTTTATTTTATTAAAAATTTCAAATTAAATTATATATAAAAAACAACTTCTATTTTATTGAAGATATTAAAATTAAGTTACAAACACAAATAAAAATAACTTTTATTTTATTAAAAAATTATTACAATTTAAAAAATAAAAAGTCATCAAGAATCAATGTTGATCTTGGTGAATCAAGTGCCACATGGGGTGGTCGGCGATTCTGTGGATTCCTCCTTCTTCTAGCTTCCTACAGGTCGTGGAACCTCGGGTGGGATTCCTGTTCCTCCGGCAATGGGTCCAGTTGTGGGTGTTGCGAGGATGACCCACTTTGATAAAATAATGACCGGAGGTGTTTGCATAAACCATGGAGGGTGTCTCAATCCGTCTGTGAAAGAGACCGGTAAAGAAGTGCTCCCAGACGGCGCCTCTTGTGACCCTCACGCGACGGCCTCAAGATCGGTGGCCGGTCGGAGTAGTCGAGAACGGACTCGAACCGAGCCATGCATTCCAACTGGGTGGGGACCGAAAAGGGAACATATATGGGTTAGGATACATATAAGGGCTAGGTACGACTTTGGCATAAAGGCTAAAGACTGTGATGTAGGTGTCGTCGCCTGAACTGATGGGCCCGGTGACTGTGTGGGCGCTGTTGATGTGCCATGGATCGTGTCGGTCTTGTTGATAGTCCCGTCTCATCACCTCCTTTTCTGAGATTTAAAGGGCCCCGACGTTCCATTTGTTCATGAAGTTATCGTCGCATCTCTTCTTCCAACAAAAAATACGGTTTACCATGGATCCTAAACCATGGCATGTATTCCGGCACGCACGCTAACTCAGGAACGACGATAGGTTCCCGGATAGGTAAATAGTCATACCGGTTCTCCCACATCTCGATATATGCTGACCAAAATCTTGGCCAATCCGTGTGCAACTAACGTAAGTCCACTTTTTGCTCATCATCGAGCACCTCAGGTGGCACGGGAATCGGTTGTTGGAATCCAAATTGTCGCAGAACCCGATCTGACTGGTGCATCTCCACAGTCGCATAGTTGATCAATGGGACCTTCATGTGCCAAATGTTTTGATTTTGCAAGAACCCCTCTGGAATTATTGCCCGAATTGCCGGATCCTCGTACGGTGTCCATTGAAACTATATTAACATGACCAAAATATTAGTTATATACATAATACTAAACACTAAGTACGAAATACTAAATTAGAAATACGAAATTCGAAACTTACTTGTGATTCTGACCGTTGGTCTAATAGAAGCTGTATATCTTCAAGCGAGGTAGGTATTCCAACATAACTCGCCGAATAGTTCCACCTAATTAAATAAATTTTTAGCATACAATTATACTTTAAATCTACGTAATAATTGTAAAATATAACATTAAATTTACCTCGTTATCAGTGAGAATGAATATGGGTGGTCGAGTCGAGGACGTAAAAATGGAAATCGAAACCGTGCCCATGACTACAGTAGTGATAGGCAACCTTCGATTTTCGCTTTACTCGGCCGCGTCGCCCCGCACATCTCTCGATACAAATTTAATAGCACGGTAGACCCCCAAGTCAATTCATCGGCTGCTCTAAAATCAACAAGTTTCAACAGCCATGTCAAGTGTACGAGGTTTCTAGACAGGTCCGGCATCAGATAGCCTCCAATTATCTCAAAAATGTATGCCTGAGCATACCATATTCTTTCTATCTCGGTCGAACCATCATTCGGCTCCGGGATTGTGTCTCGTAACCAGGCCATCTCGATCCGACCTCTATGAATGTTATCCAGAATGGCACCCAGAAGCTCGTAGCATACGGCCATCCAATCGGTAGAAGTTATGGACCGGTGACTCTTGACCGTCTACCGTAATCCCAATTGTAATCAGACATCTTCCGAGTGATGGTACACTCTCGCATGGAAGATGGAAAGTATCGTCTCGGGTCTCCACCTCTCTATCAACGCACTGATCAAGTTCGGCTCCAACTTGAACCCCCGGCCTATCGTGGCCACGTGCCAAAAACCCGCTTTCCACAGGTAATTCTCGATCAACGGCGGTGGAGGACCATGCATATTGCGAATATAGCATTACAACACCGGATCTACGATTGTTTAAAAATTATAAAATAAAAATTAATAAAAATTACGTAAACCTAAAAAATATTAAATAATATTGAAAATTAAAATTAAAACTTACCATTTGCATTTGATCGATGAAATATGCTTGTTGTCTAGACGAATTAATTCCCCGGCCATTGGAAATACGATCGAAAATTTTAAAATTTTCCAAAAAATATATTCAAAAAAATTAAAAATGGCTTTTTTGTAAATATTAAAGGACTATTTTGTAATTTTAGAGGAAGTTTCAAGGACTTAAAGAGAAATTTGAGAGGAATTTGAGAGAAAGTTGAGAGAATGTTGAGTAAGAACTAAAGTGTGAAAAAATAAAAGGGTTGGGGGTTTTTATAGGGAATTTTTTTGACCGTTGGAGGCCCAACGGTAAAAATTTTTTGACTCTGAGCTGGGATAAAGCGCTCTTGGGGGCGCTTTTGCCATCGACAAAGCGCGTCCCGTCGGTAGCGCTTTGTCTTGATGTGGCAAAGCGCTCCCCAAAGGCGCTTTCTCTTACATCCCCACAAAACGCTACCGACGTGAACACGTTTTGGGGAAATGACCTTTTCCGTAAATTTTAAAAAATCGGCCCTTTTACGTAAATAAATTTTTTGGTATATTTAGGTTTTTGCCCCTATTTTAAACTGTTTTATATATATTATTTATTTTAGATTTTCCTTACATATTATTTCTTTTAAAAGCTGTTTTATATTATTTATTTTAAATCTTTTAAATTATTTATTCCAAACCGTTTTCTATTTTATTAATTTTTTATCGTATTGTTTATTTTTTGAATCATTTTTCTATTACTTATTTTAATTTTATTTATTTATTTTAAATCTCTTTATATTATTCACTTTTAAGTTGTTTTAGTATATTATTTTATTTCGTTTGTTTCGATCATTAATTAGAATTCAAAATGATGTACATTGTGTGACTATTGCCATCATGAGTTCTATGATTCGTTTTATATTATTGCCATTCATTTATGTAATGTCTTACTTATAAATTGTTATGCCACGTTTGATATTTTCATTCCATCGCATTTCATTATAATCACCTCAAAAGTTACGTTTTGTATATCTATAATAGGCCATTTTATTATATTTCAACAAAATAATTGCAAGTTGTTTAAATATTGTACTCCCTATTGTTCAAAAAGGAAAATTTTAAAAGTAAGGCAATGTTTCGTTTTTTGAAAATTCGACATATCGTACCCTAATTTATGGGGTTTCGATATTCTCGTTAAATTTAAACAACCGAATATCCTTCTAAATTTAAAATACTTAAGTTTTAAATAAAAATAGAAGTTAAGCTTGTTCTCGAGGATCCAAATTTTGCATCCTAACTTACGGGATGTGGCATATTATTATCGCGGGACGAGTAGGCCTTTGTTATTCATTTTAATTCAATTCAACCGTTTAAAATTAACATTGATAAAAAAAGGATCGTATTTTAAATTTCTTTTTGAGCTTTTGACTTTTGACACTAATACACTAATTCAGACTACAATGTTCATTTGAGATTCAAGTTGACCATTTCGATCCAAAATTGACTCCAAACTTTAGGTACATGTCATATATCAAAATAAAAAGGGAACTATACAAGCATTGCTGAGTCAATGCCTATATATTGGATGCTGAGTCACTTCTCGAGATTTCGAGATCCACTTATACATGCACACGAAATATATAAATCGTATACTGAATTATAAAGCTCAATAGTATTTTCATGATTCAAGTCAACAATATAATCTAAATAGCTTGACATAAGTTTCATTCAACATGCTAATAACTAATAACATCATCAATTCATAAATCATGATTCATATACTATGATCCATGCCAAAACATCTATTAAATGCCACTTATGCATATACATTCAAAGTCTATTCCGTATATAAACTTTATGCACTAATTCACTTAACAATTTCATATAACATATCATGTCATACTATCTAACATCAAAGCATATTTAATTTCATTTATCAAGTTTGTGTTCATAATCTCTATTAGCCGAATTCGGACTCAGGATGGATTCACGAATCATTTGACCAACACACTAATCTGGCACTAAGTATCTTATTAGAATGTCTGACGTATATAATTTGCGTCAAGCGCTTATTTGTATAACTGAAGTAAAATGTGTCACAGCACTCACTGGAATGTCCGAAATAATATGCGCCCAACGCTCGTCGATGTAAAACTGAAATATAATTTGTACTCAATCAAATCCTAGAGCATGCCAACTATATCCAACTTTGCCCAAACAATTAATAGGGTACCAATGATCCGATTTCATTTTATAACCAATTCACATACTAATTCACACTCAATATCATAATCTCATTTCAATTCATCATCAATTCATATATATCACATATCACATAACATGTTTCATTCCATATTCATGTTGCGAAATGTGCTCATGTTGTAGTAAACATGTAATTGTTTTCTATATATTTGAATGATGAATAAATAAATTTCACATTTCACTGTTATGTCTTTTGTATTTATGTCTTTCATATTTTGCAATCATAGTGAAGTTGTGACAAAAAAATATTAGCCCATTGATTGTCTAAGTTAAAACTGAAGATAAGTGGCATTAATGTAAGAATATTTATATTGCGAGAAAGACATCTTACTTTAGTAGATAATCTAAACGAGTTCGTAATCCCATAAAAGAATCAAAGTGAGCATTTGATTCAAATACTGAGAATGATTATTATGTCGTCTACGATTCCAATTGAGGAGATGAGTAGTCTTGGCTATCGGAGCAGTTGACTCTACAGGTAGAGATATAGATGTATTCATTGGCAGAATGATACATTGGACTGGACCCAAAATGAACTAATTCTGAATCCGTTTAAGAATTAATTCACTTATGACATTCATGGTGTGATTTACCTAAATCCTGAGTTAGTCACTGACCATGCGTATGTAACTCATGTGCTTTGACATAAGTGGAGGCCAATGCTCTAAAGCTGATTAAGCTGATAGTCGGTATGTTGGGTACATGACTTGTGTACGGCATGACTTTACTAGCAACAGCGAAATTCATAGATCAATTAAAGAGTTAATGATATCCTTTCATTGGCATTGTGTGCATTGATAAATATGGAATGTGGCCACGATTGTTTATTCTCAAACGAGCAATTTATCACAATCATTTGTTGACAGTAGTTACATTAATCATTAAAAAGAAAAATTGGCGACGATGAAATAAAATAGGATTGTATTGAGTGAATGGATTTAACTCAAATGAACCAATGATATCATATGAGGGTAACATACATCTGACGAGGTCATTGGATAAACCAGTTGGCTAAATTACTTTATTAAAAAGTATACAATAAGGAGTTTTCAATCATGGTACTTCTTGTGGACTAACTCCATGATTAAATAATTGTGAGTTATCGGAACGATACTTCTGGACATGATTGCAATTACTAGAGCCTAATTGTATATATCCGATTGGTCCCTCCGCTAGCTCAAAAAAAAGCTCGATCGAATTGCATTTGAATTAAAAATAATTCTACGACTTTGGAAATAATTTAATTGAGTCCATTTACTCGATGTGGAATTAAATTAGGCATTCGTAAGAATTGTTCAACTAGAGAATTTGATTAAAGAATTTTCTTGAAAAGTTAATTTAGAAAATCTAAGTGATTTTTTAGAAAATAATTTCGATCAAGTAAAATTAAATTAATCAAATTAATTAAAATTAGAAAGATATTTTTAGAAATTAATTTTTAAGTTAGACAATTAGTCAAATGGGTAATTAAACTTGAAAATTGGACATGAGATTGTAAATTTGGCTCGATAACCCAAAACCGAGACCAAGACCCAAAAACTGGTCAATTCAGGCTTGGTATGTGAAGCCAAGTCGACAGTCAACAGTGATTGGACTAGATCGGTCGTGCCATCATTGGCTTGGATTGAACCAAGAGAAATCGAACCAACTTAGGGTGTCGTGATTCATGACGACCGCGTTCTGGTGGCCGACAAATGGTTGGTAGCGATGGTTTTTCAGTGGTTGAGCAGTGAAAGAATTACACTTCTACTGGGACTCCACCGAAGAATTTGATTTGATTAACTATTCCAAAAATAATATAATTTTAATAAATTAAATTTTAAATTTAATTTAATACGTATCTTAATAGTATTTTATTAATTTAATACTAAATTTAATTTGAATAAGTAAATTTTGTGTGAATGATAAAATAAATAAAAGATGAACATACATTGTAAATGATAATAGAAAACTCAAATAACTAATTCTTGAAGTCATACACAAAACTCATATAATTAATTTATGGTTACATGTTAGTCATTTAGTCGTTAATTGTCGTTAATCAGTGGTGACGTGTACGTTAAATCATTATTTCAAACGAAAATTTTAGGTTTAATTTTTTAATTGGTCATTATATTTTTTTATTTTGAGCAATTTAATTTTTTTTTATGTTCTTTAACTTTCTTTTTTTCTATTTTCTTTTGCTTCTCCATTTGTTTTCCTCTCTTCTTCATTTCTTTTAACGTAGTTTTCTATATTTTCCATTTGTTAAAACTAGTCCACAAGTTCACCTCACTTGAAAAAATTAAATTGTTCAAAAATAAAAGTTTAAAGACTAGTTTTAACAAATGGAAAACATAGAAAACTCCGTTAAAAGAAATGGAGAAGGGAGGAAAATAGAGGAGAAGCAGAAGAGAATGAAAAAAAAAAGTTAAAAAATATAAAATAAAAAAATTAAATTGCTTAAAACGAAAAAATATGGGTGATAAACCGTAAAAGTAACATATTTTAGGCCCACATTTAGTATGCTTTTGGATGATTTAGCCCTTTATTTATGTAAAAAGGTGCTCTTAATCCTTTCTTTTCATGTTTTATACTCAGGAAAGCACCCGATGACGAAAAGAACAAGAAACGGGCTTAAAACGAGCCAATTTGGGCCCAAGAGGAAATCGACACGGCCTGGACTTCAAGTCATACGGCCGTGCCTCGTCAATTTACTTCACACGACCGTGCCTAAATCAACAGAATCGAAACACGACCTGAAGTCGATTTACACGGGCGTGTACCACGGCCGTGCCCCTGCTGCGGGATAGAGCAATTTCACTCAGATTTGGATACTTTGAGGCGAAGAAACACATTCCAAAGCCTATTCAAACACCAAGTAGGAAGTATACTTGAATTGGGACACTTAGAGGCCAAGTAAAGCATTCCAAACGTCTATATAAACACCCTAAGTATAACCTGAAAAGGTGTCGGAGGCCGAGACATTCGGAATTCGGCAGAAGCCGAAGCTTTTGTGGAAATTACTCGAAGATAGCCAGTTGATCCATCTCAAGGAGTTGGAATTCTACTCAAGACGGTAGATTTCTCCTTTAATTCCTTCAGGGGGTTTTAGGGATTTCTTATGTTTTGTTTTATCTTTTCTCTTGAGATGTTTTCTTTATTTGTTATGAACTAAACCCTCCAGATACTTGAAGGGGATGAAACCTAGATGAATCTTGTTATTGTTTTCTGAATTATATAATAAATACTTAGTTTGTTCTTAATTATGCGTGCTTAATCCAAATCGATGTGCTTAGGTTGAGGAGGAATAGACCTCGCTAAGAGTAGATCGACATAATTAAGCGGAGTTGATCGCACGCCTAGAGATAGGGTGACGAGATTTTCTTTGGATTAGGTGAAACCTAATATGGGAGTCCATAGATCGATTTATCGCTATTCTAGGGGTTATTATTCGAGAAAGAGATTTTCGTTAATTAACCTAGGGTTAGACGTTATTCGCCTTGAGAGAGGGTTTAATATACGTTAGGAAGTCTTACGGATCAAACTAAGTGAATAAATCGTATGGTTCAGTGTTAAATAACAAGTGAAGTCTAGGCGTATTATTCCTGAGGGTATCGTCGTGACCAACTGAGTTTCTCTTCAAGTTATTTCCCAATTCGTTCTCTTTGTCTTTGCGTCTTTAGTTTAGTAGTCGTTAATTTAGATTAAAGCAACTTCACTTATTTTAGGCTAAATAATAAAAAGAAAGTTAGTATTAGTAGTTTTAGTTCCTTTGGGTTCGACAATCCGGTCTTGCCTAAGCTATACTATTGTTTGATAGGTACACTTGCCTTAAGTCATTGTCAGAGTTAGTTTCAAGGTTCGATCATTCTCTTTATAAATTTTAAAACTTGACAAAACAACGATCAAGTTTTTGGCGCCGTTGCTGGGGAACTAAAATATTAATAAAGCTCTATTTTTATTACTTTAGCCATTATTTTTATTTTCGCAAATTATTTTATTAATTTTATTTCATTCTTTTCCTAGCAGGTACCTCTAGTTTATGACTAAAAGGAACTCGACAGGACCTCTAGTATACGATAGTGATATTGAAGCTACTGCTCATAGGAATCACAGAGAAATTAGGCGAGCCCTAAATTACACAGAAGAAGAGCGAGAAGGTAGATCCAATCCTACTGAAGGGATGGACGAGAATAATCCACCACGAGATGTGGCGGAAAACAATGCTCACGTCTCGTGTATGATTATGCTAAACCTCATTTAACAGAGCGGAATCTAGTATTGTTAGGCTCGCTATAGTCGCTAATAATTTTGAATTAAAGCCTAACACAATACAAATGATTCAACAATTTGTTCAATTTGATGGTTTGCAGGACGAAGACCCGAATACTCATATAACCAATTTTTTAGAGTTCTGTGATACTTTTAAAATAAATGGAGTTTCTAATGATGCCATTCGTCTTCGGTTATTTCCCTTTTCATTAAGGAATAAAGCCAAACAGTGGTTATACTTGTTACCACGAGGGTCAATCACTACATGGGACCAAATAACCGAAAATTTTTTATTAAAATATTTCCCACTGGCCAAGACGGCCAAATTATAGAATGATATCTCTTCTTTTGTGTAGATGGATTTAGAGACATTATACGACGCATGGGAGAGATACAAGGATCTCTTAAGAAGGTGTCCACACCATGGTTTACCCTTATGGCTGCAAGTCCAAACTTTCTATAATGGTGTAAACCCCGTCAACGAGGCAACTAATCGATTCAGTGGCCGGTAGAACCCTGAACAACAGAACCTCTAAAGCAGCCTACGAGTTCATTAAAGAAATGTCACTGAATAACAATCAGTGGCAAGTTACAAGGACAAAACTGACAAAATCAGCAGGATTTTACAACCTCGATGCAGTGACCATGCTATCAACACAGGTAGAGATGATGAATAAAAAGCTTGATAGTTTGTGTTTTTCACAAGCACATCCAGTCATGCAGTGCAACGCAAGTGGAACTGTGGCGAATCCTGAGTACCCACCCTACGAACCGAACGCAGAGAGCGAACAGATGAACTATTTAGCTAATAATTTCAGATCCAATAATAATTCTTATAGTAATAACTACAATCCAGGTTGGAGGAACCACCCAAATTTTTCATGGGGAGGCCAAGGAAATCAAAGACAACAACCTCCTCAAAATTTCCAAAATTCATGGCAGACAAAATACCGTTTCCAAGATACTGAGAGAACACTTAAAGATCAACAAGCGTCAGTTGAAAAACTTACTGAGTCATTCGGGGAGCTCACTAAGTCGATTGGACTACTTACTGAGATGATCTGTGAAATATGGGCAGAGACTTTTTCTAAAGAAATAGAACAGGTAAAAGCAGTTACACTAAGAAGTGGAAAGGAATTAGTTGAACTAAAGAAACAAATCCCACACGAAGATAACAAAGCAAGAGATGATGGAGTTGAGGATGTAAATCCAGTATGCACAGAAAGTAAACCACCAATCCCATATCCAGCAAAGTTAAAAAAGGAACAATTAGATGCCCAATACGGTAAGTTTCTTGAACTTTTTAAACAAATACATATTAACTTACCTTTTGTTGAAGCTATTTTACAGATGCCGAAGTATGCAAAATTCTTAAAGGAACTCTTGACGAATAAAAGGAAGCTTGAAGAAGTATCGACGGTGAAACTTAATGAAGAATGCTCAGCCATCTTCCAAAACAAGTTACCAACCAAATTAAAAGACCCAGGAAGTTTTACTATTCATTGTTTATTTGGTAACTTAAATATTAAGAAAGCGTTAGCTGATCTAGGTGCCAGTATTAATTTAATGCCTTACAAAATGTTTAAACAATTAGATCTTGGGGAACCAAAACCCACTAGGATGAGTATTCAGTTAGTCGATAGATCCATTAAATATCCTAGAGGAGTTATCGAAGATGTCTTGGTGAAAATTGATAAATTTATTTTCCTTGTTGATTTTGTTGTGTTAGACATGGATGAAGACATTAATGTTCCCTTAATTTTAGGGCGTCCTTTTTTAGCCACTGCTAGGGCATTATTGATGTTTGTGACGGTAAACTTGCATTATGGATAAGCGATGAAGAAATTATTTTTCAAATTTATGATGCCATGAGATATTCTAAAGAGCAAGATGATTCCTGTTATTTTGTTGATACTACTGTCATATCATTCAAAATTCATTATAGGAAATCATACATGACGACACGATGGAACTGTGCTCGACTCAAGAAGAGGGGAAAGAAGATGAAGGCGATGAGATGGATTTGAATACATCATCATTCAGACAAATTAAAGAAGAAATCATTGAAAATGATGATGAAATAAAATAGAAATCCTCCATTGATGAGCCACCTAGTCTGGAATTAAAACAGTTGCCAAAACACTTAGAATATGCATTCCTCGGGGACAATTCTACGCTACCGGTAATTATCTCTTCAGAACTAGAACCCAAGGCAAAAGAGGAGTTGATAAAAGTACTAAGAGAACATAAAAAAGCCAGAGCTTCGAAAATCTCTGACATCAAGGGTATAAGCCCCTCGTTCTGCACCCACAAAATTTTAATGAAAGAAGAATACAAGCCGTGTGTGTAGCCTCAGATACGGCTAAACCCCAACATGAAAGAAGTGGTCAAAGCCAATGTAATTAAACTTCTAGATGCAGGAATAATTTATCCTATTTCTGACAGCACTTGGGTAAGTCCTGTACAGGTAGTTCCAAAGAAATGAGGTATGACGGTGGTGCCCAATGAAAAGAATGAATTAATCCCCACAAGAACAGTTGCAGGTTAGAGAGTCTGTATAGACTATAGAAAGCTCAACGATGCCACCAGAAAAGATCACTTCCCTCTACCCTTCATAGATTAAATGTTAGAAAGACTATCCGGGCATATGTACTGCTGCTTCTTAGACGGACTCTCCGGCTGCTTCCAAATCCCCATAGCTCCTGAAGATCAAGAAAAGACAACATTTACATGCCCATACGGCACGTTTGCTTATCGTAGAATGCCTTTTGGATTATGTAATGCTCCTGCGACTTTTCAGCGTTGTATGTTGGCAATCTTTGACGAACTCGTGGAAGACATTATGGAGGTATTTATGGATGATTTCTCGGTATTCGATAATTCTTTCCATCTTTGCCTTAAAAATTTAAAACAAGTTCTAATGAGATGTGAGGAAACAAACCTTGTTTTGAATTGGGAAAATGTCACTTTATGGTTAGAGAAGGAATTGTATTAGGACATAATATTTCTAGTAAAGGGATTGAGGTAGATAAAGCAAAGGTTGAAACCATAGAAAAATTACCTCCCCCTAGTTCAGTTAAGGCTATTAGAAGCTTTTTAGGACATGCAGGGTTCTATAGAAGATTTATTAAAGATTTTTCTAAAATAGCTAAGCCTTTGACAAAATTACTAGAAAATGATGTTTCTTTCAATTTCAATCAGGAATGTTTAGATAAATTTAATGTCCTTAAGGATAAATTAATAAATGCTCCGATTATAATTGCACCTGATTCGAACTTACCCTTTGAACTACTGTGTGATGCAAGTGATTTTGCAGTAGGTGCAGTGACAAGCATTTTCAGCCAATTTACTATGCTAGCAGAACATTAACAGTCGCACAAGAAAACTACACCACCACAGAGAAAGAATTGCTAGCTGTAGTTTTTGCTTTTGACAAATTTAGGCAATATCTAATATTGTCTAAAGTTGTTGTTTACACTGACCATTCAGCTCTTCGTTATCTCTTAAATAAACCTGATGCAAAACATCGACTCATATAATGGATTTTACTCTTACAGGAATTTGACTTGGAAATACAAGATAAGAAGGGAGCTGAAAATCTTGCGACAGATCACCTCTCCAGACTTGAGAATCCACATATCAGGGAGCTCGATAAAAATGAGATAAATGATTCATTTCCCGAAGAACAACTCTTTTCTATAACATATTCTGAGGTACCATGGTTTGCAAATATTGCGAATTATTTAGCAGCTAACATCTTGCCAAAAAGACTAAACACATCACCAAAAGAAGCGATTCTTTACTGATGTGAAAAACTATTTTTTAGAAGATCCTTTTCTTTTCCGCATATGTGTAGATCAGGTAATTCGAAGATGCGTTACAAAGGTAGAAGCAAGCAAAATCCTGGAATATTGCCATTTAGGACCCTCAGGAGGACACTACAGTGGCATTAAGACAGTACACAAAATACTCGAATCAAGTTTTTATTGGCCCACTCTATTTAAAGATGCCAATATGTATGTTACCTCGTGTGATAAATGTCAAAGAATAGGTAATATTTCTAAACGTGATGAAATGCCTCAAACATATATGATAGCATGTGAATTCTTTGATGTTTAGGGTATTGATTTTATGAGACCATTCCCTAGTTCATTTGGAAATAAATACATCTTAGTGGCAGTTGATTACATGTCAAAATGGGTAGAAGCGGAAGCATTACCTACCAATAATGCTAGGGTAGTAGTTAAATTTCTCAAGAAATTGTTTTCTCGATTTGGGACACCTAGAGCTATCATTAGTGATAGGGGTACCCATTTCTATAATACTCAATTTGAAAAAGTTCTAAAGAAATATGGAGTACACTACAGGACAGCTACCCCATATCACCCTCAAACCAATGGGCAAGTTGAAGTAGCAAACTGAGAACTTAAGCGCATCTTAAAAAAAATGGTTAAATCGAATAGAAAAGATTGGGCATTAAAAGTAGATGATGCCTTATGGGCCTATAGAACAGCCTTTAAAACACCTCTAGGGACATCCCTATACAAACTTGTATACGGGAAAAGCTGTCATCTACCATTCGAGTTAGAACATAAAGTTTTTTGGGCCATAAAGTTTTTAAATTTTGATCTTAGAACTGCAGGTAAGAAAAGAATGATGCAGATGAACGAGCTAGACGAATGGTGAGCTGAGGCCTACGAGAACTTGAAACTATACAAAGAGGCAACAAAGCGATGCCATGATTCTCGTCTAAAGAAGTCAAAATAATTCGAAGTAGGAGACTTGGTCCTACTGTACAACTCAAGGCTCAAATTATTCCCTGGGAAGCTGAAATCAAGATGGTCAGGCCCATTCATGATCAAAATAATTTTTCCATATGGCACAATCGAGGTAACTCACCCTACTAAGGGCACATTCAAGGTAAATGGTCACCGACTCAAAATTTATAATGGTGCAGATTTTGGAGATATGAGAGAGGAGCTTTTGCTTCATGAACCTTCTTTTAGAACCGAAAACAGGGAAAGTCTAGCTTAAGACTATAAACAAGCGCTTCTCGGGAGGCAACCCGAGCACTAACTTCCCTAACATCATACTTTTAACTATTCAGCATCTAACTAATCTAATAAAGTGCAGGTTTTAGACCACACGGGCGTGCCCGTGGTCGTATGGAAGCTAAGAGACAAACCACGGGCGGGCCAATAGCCTTGCACGACAAAGAAGAATTTATTTTCCCAACACGGCCTTCAAAAAAAATAAAAAAACCACGTCCGTGCCGACTACCCGTGCGAGGTTACTGACTTGTCGAGCACGGGCGAGACACGCCCGTGCCTGACGACCGTGTGAAGATACTGACTTGCCACATATGGGTTACACACACCCGTGTTACCTCACTGTGCCAACATACTAACTTATCGAACACGGGCGGAACACGCCTGTTCTACAGGACCGTGTGAATAAAACACGGACGTGCCACAAATACCCACGGCCGTGGCCTAATACCTGAACGCGCCCAAAATTTAAAATCACGAAAAGCACGGGCACATAAAAACCAAGCACGGGCGTGGACCCTTCCTGTGCTCTCACCCCTATTTAAGAAACTTAAACCGTTCATCCCCCCAATGTAATAGCCCAAATTTCAGTGGTGTCAGAAATAGTGATTCGAGACCACCAAATCTGACAAATGAACTCGTAGACCATATTATTTAATATTTACAAGTCAAATGTAGCTTTTAAAATATTTTTAAAATAGTAAATTATGTTTTATAAAGATTTATTTGGTCAAGAAATCGAGAAAAAGAGGTATCGAGATCTCGTGTTATAAACCGAGTCATAAGTATTTTATGAATATTTACGGACTGTCAATAAGTTAGTATTAAAATTTCGTTAGAAAATTTTGACGTTTGGGTGGTTAATTAAATAAAAGGACTAAATTAAAAAGGTGTAAAAGTTGCTAGAAGGATTAAATAGATTAATTGTCAAATGAGGAAGGATCTAAAGTTAAAATAAGACAAAGGAGATATTTTGGGCGGCAATAGCTGAGAAAAATCAGGAAATGGGTGAAATAAGGGCAAAATTAGAAAATTGCCAAAATTAGTTAAATAAAAATGGGACTAAATTGGAATATCTAGAATTCTCTTCATTTCTCTTCATTTTCTTCAGCTGAAAAAAGCCATGGGAGAGAGTTTCAAGCTTGTTTTCATACTCAAGCTTCATGTAAGTTTAATTCTTGCTTTCTCCTTGAAATTTCTATGTTTTTAGACTTTTACAATTGGATCCAACTTACTATGTCATTAGTTTTTTATTCTATGGCTAATTTTTAAAGTTGACGTGGATTAGTGATGGAAGAATATGATGAATAAATATTGAATTGAAGCTTTAATTTTGTTATATGATGATTTTATCAAGTAAAATTGATGGAAATTAGTTTTAGGACCTAATTGTGAAAGAGTTAAAATTAAGGTCTAGTGTTAAAATTCTAATTTTCAAAGGTTATGAAGTAGTTTAAAATGATAGATAAAAGTATTAAATGAGAAAATTAGCTCAATTGAGGGGTTAATTGAGCAAGGATTGAATTGTATGAAATGTGGAATTTGAGACAAAATAGAAATCAACATGTTATACTAAAGCAGTTTTGGACAGCAGCAGTTGTCTAACTTTTAAAAATCATAAAAAATGGTATAAATTGAATTAGAAGTTTAGTGAGATATAAAATTAAAGCTTGTTGAGTCTATTTTCATATAAAAGAAACAAAGCAAGCAAAGGAAGTCTACATTTTGAGATGTTTAAATTTTGGTAAGACTGGTTTAGAATAACTTCGTGAGCCCCTGTTCTTACTTTATAAATTCACTAAAATTGTACAAAAAGAATTATGCATTATAATTTATATGTCTGTATTCCTTAGTGAGCCTATTTTTATGAGAAATAATTGTAAACACTATATGAAAATTTTACTATGAGATAATTGATTTTTAGTGAAGAGAGGTCAGAGCAGTAGGACTGTGTAATAGGGGAGAACTTAACTAATAAACTGTACTAATTGTCCATACCAAAAATTTTGGAAATATTATGGTAAGAAGATATGTGAGTCTAGTTTCAAATAAAATTTACAGATCTTAATTTGGAGTTCTGCAGCTCAAGATAAAAATAATTTAGTGACTATGACACGGATGGATAGCTTGAATATTCACAAAAGTAAATAGTGAAAATTATAGATAATGTTACTTACAAGTGTGTTGTTTATACTAAGGATGTGGATGGAGAGGAGAAGGAGGAAAAAAATAATAAATGAATGACTTGTGTATAAATTGATCACATGCTCGATTATAATTGATAAACGTTGAGGTAGAAATGATATAATGTTTTATTTCAAATATTTATTATGAAACTAAGATTATCGTTATGGTATAAAAATCGAATTGTAAGTTCATGTAACTCAATTATATTCTTAAATGCTTGAAATGTATGTTATTGATGTGAATATAATTTGAATGTTCATTGTATGAAAGTTGATTGAAACATTGATATATTTGATAAAAGAGGAAGAAATTCGTTGAATGAAAGGAAAACTCGATGGATCTCGAAAAGGAATTGACGGTAAAAGGGTCTAGCCGGACGGGTGATCCTATCCCGATATAGCCCTCTCAAGAATATGTGAAAAGGATCTAGCCGGACGGGTGATCCTGATATAGCCTCCCCAAGAATATGTGGAAAATGGATTTAGCCCGGACGGTAATCCAATTAGGGTCTCAATTTAGCTTTGACTGTAATTGGATCCAAGCTCATTAGAGTAATTGTCGTTAGAGGATTTAGCCTCGGACCGGTAATCCCGACAATACTCTATGAGTTTATATTATGTGGATTTAGCTCGACTGGTAATCCCATTGTAAGGATGAGGTTCATGGAGTGTGCTCTCTTGTGGGATTTAGCCTTGACTAGTAATCCCATTGTAAGGATGAGGTTCATGAGTGTGCTCTCTGAAATGGAAATGTGCTCACATGAACATGAATTGACGGACTGGATTTGTACACTAAAGTGTACCTCTGAAAATCTATCGAAAATTCCAAGAAATTCAACGGATAAATCTGGAAAATATCAAGGGAATGAAAATCATGATATATATATTATGTGATATAAGGAAATACGAGTTGATGAGACATGAACGTAGAACTTGGTTGATGAATGAGTTCATTTGTGATTATATATTTGTACATCCTTGAGTCTATTATCTGTATGAATTGGTATTCCAAATAAGTTAATGAGAAGAGTTCTAATATGAAATAATCTTAATTCTAAATGAAATATTATGAAAACGTATTTGAAATACATTGGTATGTCTTGTATATGTTATTTGAGTTCATAATGTGTAAAGTAATGTATGTGGAAATATGAGATGATGATACTGTACATGGAATTTATTGGTGGATACGTACATCCAAATTTATATGATAGATTGTAGTGAACATTGAAATTGGGCTCAATAAGTGATTTGTCACTTTAAATTGTGATTAGCGGGAAGGGTTAGTGAATTGCATGTTTATGAATTGTTACACGATTTGTCAAAATACGAGGAAATGATGGTAATTGATACATGAAAATATGAGACTATTATATATATAAAAACATGACATATGTTTGTTAAATGTGTTCATTCATAATTATGGAATGGTGTACCTCAAGTGCACTATATGTGTAAAGAAACTTTTATAGTCAATTTCGGTATTTGAGCGATAAATGGCTTAAATTGTCTGTGAGTATTCCGTACTCCTCGGTAATGCCTCATACTTTATTCCAGCAATGGATACGGGTAGGGGGTGTTACACCCAAAATCAACCCTAAAAATTTTTTTTAGCTTTCTTCTCCCCCATTCCGACCACACCCACGCCCTCAATCCCCTAAAAACTTCTCAACCTTCACTTTTCACCAAGAAAACCTTACAAAACCGTACTCCACACCCTCACCACCACTGTGTCGCAGCAGTCCATGCCCTCGCCACAGCCGTGCGTCTGCAAAAAAATCGTGACACCACCGTGCACCACCACTCCACGACCGTGCACTGTCCGTTCACGTCACCCCATCCCAAAATACTACTGGTCACTCTCCATTAATTCACTGCTATCATGCTCTAACCATTGTTTCATTTTCATGATTTAGTTTCTTTCTACTTTTAAATATCTAGGAATAAATTCTTGCATTTTAGAACTAATATGATTGATACATTTCTTTGTTTGAAATAATCATTGCTGTCAAAATAATTTCTGATGATTAACATGCTTAAGTTAGTTTTAGTATTCTAACTTCTCAAAATTTTAATTTCATTTGATTTAGTGTGGAAAATTCTTGCTATATCTTTTGTTGAGGTTTGATAAAAAAAGAACTTGTTTTATATTTGATTACTGATTTCAGGTACAATGTCGTCATCTCGCAGAAAGAGATCAACAGCTCCGAGCTCAAAAAAGCGAAAAGGACCCGGTTCGTTTTCAGCCAGTGCTTCCTCCGAAATACGACACCACTTCCTCCAATTCTCTCAAGAAGCCCAGGAAGAATGATGCCAGGCATTCTAAAAAATATCTCTTGGCACTGGAAGGTGCATTGACTGGAATGCCATCGAACAAGTCAGACTAGCGGCCGATATTCGAGCCCTCATATCAACTGAGCCGTGGGAGCAATTTTTCTCTATAATCGAGCCCACATATTTGGAACTCATACTCGAGTTCTGCACCACTTTCACCTTTCAGACAGTGATAACCCAATATGACGATCCAGGCACAGTCCAATTCCGTTTAGGGGGCACGGTACATCGACTAAGCGTACCGCAATTTGGCACAGCAGTCGAACTCTATACGAAGGAGTTTATAACAGAAAATCCTCTCTCTGAGTTAGACCATCAACTTCACCACACTCCACTTAACTGCTGGCACAGCTTAGCCCCTACCACAGGAGTCTACGACCCAGTCGCTCTAAGGCGACAGCCCTTGGAGCATCCCTGCAGTATATCTACGCCATTTTAGCTCATACTATCACCGGTCGATGTGAGAGCACTGGCGTGGTAAATAAGCACGATGTCTACTACCTATCGTGCATGTTAGAAAGGCACGTGTTCGACCTTGCCTACTTTATCGCCTGTGCAATTCAACACCAAACGGAACCGCATAGGAGGGGCATTTTATTGATGGGGCCATACATCACTCGGTTAGCTCAACACTTTGGCCTCCTCAACATCGAGGCTCAGATCTCCTCATTGACAATGATTGGCCAGATGGTGCCTCCGGGCATCCAAACAATGCTACACATGAGGATGATCAAATATTGTCGTGGGACCGACCCCCCTCAGTACTGACTAGCCACAGATGAGGAGGTGCCCGAGTATATTACTGATGATGTCCCACCAGTCTCGAGCCAGCAGCCATCCCATCCAGCAGCCTCGATGGAAGATATCTCTGCACGCCTCACCCAGTTCGAGCAGTACTGTACTCAACAGTTCACTGACACCGCTCAACGTTTTGATGGGATCGAGGCCACACTCCAATAAATATGCCATCACTTCCATATATCATCACGAACACCACCACAGGACCCGGCCAATGATGAGGACCTCTGAGTCCTTTTGATTATCTAAATTTTAATTTTCTTTTCTCATTTTTAGTTCTATTCTATTTTTATTTTCATTTTTCCATTATTTTAATTTTCTTTATTTGTCGTAATATGAAACTTTTCTTCATTGCAAACTTTTATTATGTTTATCATTGGTTATCTAATCTTCTAGTATGCCTAACATATATTTATTTACACCATGAAATATCTAACGATGACTTCAGCTTCAATCACACACCCACATACACGAACAAATCACTAGGAGTACTTCACTACTACATAAGTCATCTTCAACCACGACCTCGCTAACTCCGGAATCATCCAAAATTCGTGAAGTGTCACTTCTCCCTTCTCTTTGATTACATTATTAGTTATCCATCTTTGTACATTGACGAAATGTACATCTTAAGTGTGGGGGATTAAGTGCCTAACTTTTGCATTATTCTAAAATCCACGAATTTTACTCTTGTTCCTAAATAATTTTCTCATATTATCAATTAGGGTGAAATTTCTAATGAATTATGATTTTATTTATATGTTTTTGAGTAAGTCATTGATAATTGTGCATTGATGATTAAATTTGAAGAATAGTAGAGAATCAAGCATGATAAGTGTAACAGCCCGAATCTGACCCTAATCGGAACAGTGGTTTCGGGACCACGAATCCGAGCCCGAGAAATATTTAAATATTATATTTAGTGTTTATTATATGTGAGTTTATATGTGTGAAAGTTTCGTAGAAAAATTTTATCGTTTAAGTATTGAATTTGATAAAAAGGACTTAATCGCGTAGAAGGTAAAAGTGGCATATTAAAGTGTAATGTGCTAATTTGAGCATGACTTTTTAATAGGAAGTATTGAAAGGGTAAATAACCCATTTTAAGAGTTAGTGGCCAGCCATGGACAAGTTTGTCCTTAAGTTAAAATGTTTAGTTATTTTTAATTATAAGGTTAGTTTAGTAATTTGGTAATTAATTATTATATGTTAAAATAACCAAGAAAAGAAAGCCATCACCTTTTACTCATCCATGGCGAATGTGGAGGAAGTAAATAAGCTTTAGATTCTTTGAAATTTCGCACTTTGAAGCCAAAATTCAAGGTGAGTTTTAGTTAGTTTTCGATAAATTTTACGTTTTGAGATCGTTGCTTGAATCAGTAGTTGACCCATGCTAAAATTTTGAATCTAAGCATGCTTGATGTTCAACTATTGATAGGTTTACATGGTTTTTGATGTTTGATGATGTTAGATAAAAGATAAGTTAAAATTAGTATATTATCTATGGAAGTTTTGAAGAATTTTTGTTTTAGGTCCAAATTGTAAAAATGAAATTTTATGGGGTTTATTTGCAAAATTAGTGAAATGTGAGGGCTTGTAAAGTCCCTAGGAATATTCGCCCTTGTATAGTCTTAGCTAATTTGGTGTATTTTGTGTGTTATGCAAATAGGATTTAATTACAAAGTTGTGAAATATTATGGGTAAAATAGTAATTTGCCCATTTATGTGCTTAGGGACTAAATTGAAATGAAATGTACTTGAATGAGCTAAATTTTAATGTTTTTAGATCAAGAGCAAAGAAAATGATTTAGATCGGGAAGACGAAGGTTCTCGAATAGCCGATTTGCACCTGGCCTATCGACAACCGAGGTAAATCTTACAAGTATATGTTACGTAATTATTTATGAACGTATTAAATGATAATATTCGATAATTTTGAGTACGAATCTTGTGTTAGCCGAATGTAAAAGTATTAGAATGGATTGGTTGAAATTTTATTCAATGTGATATGAATAAGTGTTTTGGTTTGCTATATGATAAAATATGTGAATTATAAGTGGTGGTGAATTTAGCACAATGAAATGTGAAATGAAATATTAACTATATTTATTTCGGCTTTAATGCCTAGCGAGCTTCGTGCTGATTTATTTCGGGCTTTAATGCCTAGCAGCTTCGTCTTGGTTGATTTAATTCGAGCTTTAATGCTAGCGTGCTTCGTCTTTTGATTTATTTCTGCTTTAATGCCTAGCGTGCTTTATGCTTGATGTGTTTTACAAAGGAGAAACCGAATTTTGTTCAAGGTAAACCGTAGCTAATGTATCTAGTTAAAGGCTCAGGTAAGCAAGTAAGGTATGTTATGTTTAATGTTACTCAAGTTGAGTTAATACTATGAGAACAGTGTTATGTACATCTGAGATTACGATTGATGTGCATGAGTATTATATGATTGAATTTGAGATTGAATGTACTATTATAGAGATTCGGTTTTCAAATAGGAAATGCTAAGAGTGAAAGAAATTTTAGTACGATAACATGGTTGATATGAGTGTTGTACTTATACGATTTGGAACATGTGATTCTTGTAATATACTTATTTTGTGCTTCGAAGAGATACAGGTTTATGGAAATGAAGTACAATCACTTAGGTTAATGAACTATTAGTATTCGGCCCTGTAAAAATCAATATATTTAAATATTTAAGTGTTTGATTGTTATATTATTATGAGCTTGGGACTTACTAAGTTAGTAAACTTATTTGTGTGAAATGTTCTCCTCTGTTTTATAGATTAGGTTCAGGTTACAAGCTCAACGGGATCGTCAAGAAAGTCGACCACACTATCAATCTAATTTGGTACTCTTTCATTTTGATTTTCGGATAGAGGCATGTATAGGAAAGACTTTGACTTTGTTTTGTTGAAAACTTTTTGTTCATGTATATAATAGCCATGCGAATATGGCTAAGTTTTCGGTTAAGTATGTTTATCATGCTTTTGATATAATTGTCAGTTTATATCGTTAATGTTTGTGCAAATTCAATCAAGGTTTAAATCGAATATGGTAAGGAAATATATGTTTGTGAAGTGAACATTTGAGTTGGGTAATGTGGTATGAATAATCAATTGTATACTCGATTATATTGAACCATAGTTGTGTTTTGTTCATAGGTTAATAATGTTAGGATTTCATGTGAGTGTTCGAAGTATAAGTTAAATTTATATAAATTATTATGATGCATGGATATTATGAATTGTATGTGGGTATATTCAGTTATAATCTAGGTACATATCGTATACACATATATGGATAGATATATATATATAGGTTAGTCATGACATATAGGCGTGATGTGTTTAGTTGTGAAATATCCATTATTAAATATGCATGTTTTGCTTAAATGTGAAAGGTAAAAAAAAAAATAAATCTCATAAGTTAGGTATTCGGCAATACATGGTATTGAGTAGAAAATATATTTGGTTTTGGATTTCATTTGTACATGGCTAATAAACATTATATGCTTGGTTTGTATGCGTCATTATATTGATAAGCTCATGATTTAAGTATGTATTTTAAGGCAATTTGTGTGACTTTAAGATATGTATAATGGTCTGAATAAATGATATATAATAGAAATGAATTCAATTGAACTGTGAGACATGATTTGTATATCAGGTATGACTAATCATTTAAGACTAATATTTAATTAGTAAAATGTTATATACATGTATATATATATACGCATTTATGGATGAGTTCTATGTGATTATGTGAATGTATGAAAGTGGTATTATCTTTGAAAATGCCTCGTAACCCTAATTCGGCGACGGATTTGGGTTAAGGGTGTTACATTTTATTGGTATCAGAGCTACGGTTTAGTCGATTCTAGGACTACCGTAGTACGTAAGAGTCTAGCTATACATGCCTTTGAATTTTATATGTGATAGTGTGGTGACTTCTGACAATTTCAATTGTATTTTATATAGTAAATGGATTCCGATCCCGATAGAGCCGTAGCTGATGATGTGGAGAGTGTTGTGCCTGGTCTCGCACATGGATCAGCGCCATTAGACTCTCAACCAGTTACGGGTAACCACGAGGGAGAGGCTAAACAAGCCTTCTACCAAATGATGAATGAATGGTTTACCCAGTTTGTTCAGAATAATCCGGCTGTACAACAACCTCCACCCCTAAATAATCCAACTCCGGTACCTTCAGCACCCCCGATGATAGATCCAATGAGATCTAGTAGGCCTCCTGTTGATAAAATAAGGAAATTTGGGGCCAGGAATTCAAGGCTAATGATGATGATGATGCAGAGCGAGCTGAAATGTGGCTTGATAATACTATTTGGGTACTTGATGAGCTATCCTGCACTCCAAACGAATGTTTGAAATGTGCTATATCTTTGCTTCGGGACACTGCCTATCACTGGTAGAATATACTAGTATCAGTGGTTCCAAAAGAAAAAGTGACATGGGATTTCTTCCAGAATGAATTCCGCAAGAAATATATCAGTCAGAGGTTCATCGACCAGAAACGAAAAGAATTTCTTGAACTAAAACGGGAGAAAATGACCATGACTGAATATGAGCGAAAATTTGTCAGATTGAGCCGATATGCTCGGGAGTGTGTATCAACTGAAGCCATTATGTGCAAAAGGTTTGAAGATGGTTTGAATGAAGATTTAAAGTTGCTTGTTGACATTCTTAAGATCAAAGAGTTTGTGACACTAGTCGAGCGAGCTTACAAAGCTGAAGAGCTTGGGAATAAGAAAAGAAAGGCTGAGACAGAAGCTAGAGACACTCGTAAAAGACCGTCGGGTAAGAATTTCCATTCCACATCTAAGAATTTTAGAGATGACTTCAGCCGACATAAAGCTACTTCAGATTCACCTAGACGTGATCGACCTTCAGTGGGCTCCCGAGCTACCTCGATGGCCAGTGTTGATAATGTTCCACAGAATCGAGTTAAATGAAAACATTGTGGAAAATGGCATTCTGGGAGTTGTAGAGTTCGTGATCGGTCCTGCTTTAAATGTGGATCCTCAGACCATTTTATTCGAGAGTGCCCGATGTTAGCTGAATAGAATACGCCACAGAACTCTAGACCGAACAAAGGCATCAAGACGGGCGTACCACCTGCATTCTGACAATGTAGGTGGTAGTCAGAGAGGGACTAAGAACACGGCGATTCGATCGAGGCTAGAGCTCCGACTAGAGCTTATGTTACTCGAGCTAGAGATGATGCTTTCTCCGGATGTCATTCATCGGTACTTTCACCCTTTATGATACTCATCGTAATTGCATTGATTGATCTGGTTCGACCCATTCATATGTATATGAAACTACGGTATTCAAGAAGACTCGCCATTGAGTCTCATGAGTTTGTGATTCAGCGTATCCAACCCTTTGGGTAGATGTGTGTTTGTTAATAAAGTGTGTAAAGGTTGCCCATTGATGATTCGGGATTTTGCTTCCCATTCGATTTAATGTCATTGCCTTTTGATGAGTTTGATATAATTTTGGGGATGGACCGTTAACTTCACATGATCACGCAAGGTGAATTGCAAAAGAAAGCTTATTGATTTGAGACATCGAATCGGTGAGATCATTAGAATTGAATCTAGTGATTTAAGTGGGTTTCTATAGTTATATCCTCGATGTTAGCCCTAAGTATGTGAGAAAAGGGTGCGAAGCTTATTTGGCTTATGTAATCGGATAATAAATTGTCCGAGAAATAGATTGAATCTGCATGGATTGTATGTGAATACCGAGATATGTTCCCTGAAGAACTACCGGGTTTACCCCTAGTACGAGAGATTGAGTTTGGCATTGAATTAGCACCAAAATCGACTCCGATCTCAATAGCTCCATATCGGATGGCACCCATCGAGCTAAAAGAGTTGAAAGCACAGCTTGCAAGAGTTAACAGATAGGGCTTTGCACGACCAAGTTTCTCTCCTTGGGTGCACCATTCTTTTTGTGAGAAAGAAAGATGGAACGATGTGAATGTGTATTGATTATCGACAACCTAATAAGGTAACTATAAAGAATAAGTACCGCTACCTCGGATTGATGATTTGTTTGATCGGTTGAAAGGGCTTCAGATTTTCAAGATAGATTTGAGATCGGGTTATTATCGATTGCGATTCGAGATACTGATGTGCCAAAGACGCATTCCTTGACGAGGTACGGACATTTTGAGTTTTTGGTTATGCCTTTTGGGCTTACAAATGCACTCGCTATTTTTATGGATTTGATGAATCGGGTTTTAGGCGCTTTTGGATCGATTTGTGGTAGTGTTTATTGATGATATATTGATCTATTCCAAAGATGAAATTGAGCATGTTTGAGCATTTGAGATTAGTGCTACAAACTTTGAGAAATCAGCAGTTGTATGCGAAGTTTAGTAAGTGTGAGTTCTGGATGAAAGAGGTCAGCTTTTTGGGCATGTTGTTTCAAAGATCGTGCATTCGAGTCGATCCGAATAAAATCTCTACTGTACTTGATTGGAAGCCACCAAAAATATTTCCAAGATTCGAAGCTTTCTGGGACTTGCGGGTTACTATCGACGATTTGTGAAGGGTTTTTCTATGATAGCTACCCCGTTGACCAAGCTATTGCAGAAAGATGTCAGGTTTGAGTGGTCAGAAAAGTGTCAGAAAAGTTTTGATCAGCTGAAAGCCCTTCTGACAGAAGCTCTAGTGTGAGTTCAGCCTGAATCGGGTAAAGAATTTGTTGTTTATTCTGATGCTTCTTTAAATGGTTTGGGCTGCGTTTTGATGCATGAAGGCAAAGTTGTAGCCTACGCTTCAAGACAATTGAAGCCGCATGAAAGAAATTACCCGACGATGACTTAGAACTTGCGACCATTGTTTTCGTATTGAAAATTTGGCGTCACTATTTATTTGGCGAGAAATGTCACATTTATTCGGATCATAAAAGTTTAAAGTATTTAATGACTCAGAAAGATCTAAATTTGAGACAACGCAGATGGTTAGAATTGTTGAAAGACTATGAGTTGGTGATTGACTACCATCCGGAAAAGCTAACATTGTTGCAGATGTTAAGTCGAAAATCATTATTTGCTCTTCGTGCAATGAACGCACGTATAGCTATGTCCGTGATGGTTCGATCATAGTCGAGTTACAAGCAAGACCGATGTTTATCCAAAAATTTGTGATGCATGAAAGTTGACAAGGATTTGATTGCTAGTCGAATTCAGTGTGAAAAAGGTGCAGAATCAAATTTTTAGATTGATGCAAATGACTGTTTGAATTTTAAAAGCCGAATGTGTGTTCCGAAGAACTCAGATTTGATACAGATGATTCTGAGTGAGGCCCATAGTGGTCAATTATCAATACATTCGGGTAGCACAAAGATGTATAATGATTTGAAACAGTTCTATTGTTGGCCGGGCATGAAACAGGATATATCTGAATTTGTTTCGAAATGCTTAATTTGTCAGCAAGTAAAAGCTGAACATCAAGTGCCATCCGGACTACTTCAGCCAATCATGATACCTGAATGGAAATGGGATAGAATTACCATAGATTTTGTATCCGGTCTTCCTATGACACCGAGTAAGAAATATGCCGTCTGGGTTATAGTTGATAGACCGACTAAATCACTCATTTTGTGCCGGTTAAATGCATGCATTTTCACTCGATAAACTTGTTGAATTGTATGTATCGCAGATTGTGAGATTGCATGGTGTACCGAGTTCCATTGTTTCGCATGAGACCCAAGATTTACATCGCGGTCTTGGAAGAAGTTGCAAGATGCCTTAGGTACTAATCGCATTTTAGTATGACCTTTCATCCGCAGATGCATTTGGCCACCGAGCGAACTATTCGTATACTTGAGGACATGTTGAGATGTTGCGTTCTCGAGTTTGAAGGTGCGTGGGAAAGATATTTACCTCGATTGAATTTGCCTATAACAACAGCTTTTCAATCTAGTATCAAATGGTGCCCTATGAAGCCTTGTACGGGTAAAGTGTCGACCACCATTATACTCGGATCGAGCTCAATGAGAATAAGATACACGGGTTGATTTGATTAAAAAATCGAACAAAAGTTGCTATTATTAGAGACAATTTGAAAGTCGCTTGGATCGTCAAAAGTCTTATGATGATTTGAAACGTAAAGACATTGAATTTCAAGTCGAGATCGAGTATTTTAAAGGTTTCTCCGTGGAAGAAAGTACTTCGCTTTGGCCGGAAGGCAAGTTGAGCCCGAGGTTCATCGGACCGTATGAAATCATTGAACGTGTTGGGCTTGTTGCTTATAGGTTGAAGCTACCTCCTAATTAGAAAAGATACACGATGTATTTCACGCTTCTATGTTCGTAGATATAGATTAGATCCGTCACATGTGATTGCTCATTCAAATTGATATCCAACCCGATATGACGATGAGGAAAAATCGATCCGTATTTTAGCTCGGAAATGAAAGAGTTAAGAAACAAAAGGATTTCCTTAGTGAAAGTACTATGGAATCGGACGGAGTTGAAGAGGCTACGGGGAGCCTCGAGGATTCAATGAGGCAACAATATCCGATGTTATTTAATTGTAAGATTTTCGGGACGAAAATCTTTAAGGGAGTTGTAATGACCGAATCGACCCTAATCGAAACGGTGGTTTCGTGACCACGAATCTGAGCCCAGAAATATTTAAATATTATATTTAGTGTTTATTATATATGAGTTTATATGTGTGAAAGTTTCAGAGAAAATTTTATCGCTTAAGTATTGAATTTGATAAAAGGACTTAATCGCGTAAAAGGTAAAAGTGGCATATTAAAGTGTAATGTGCTAATTTGAGCATGGCTTTTAATAGGAAGTATTGAAAGGGTAAATAACCCATTTTAAGAGTTAGTGGCCAGCCATGGACAAGTTTGTCCTTAAGTTAAAATGTTTAGTTATTTTTAATTATAAGGTTAGTTTAGTAATTTGGTAATTAATTATTATATGTTAAAATAACCAAGAAAAGAAAGCCATCACCTTTTACTCATCCATGGCGAATGTGGAGGAAGAAAATAAGCTTTAGATTCTTTGAAATTTCGACACTTTGAAGCCAAAAATTCAAGGTGAGTTTTAGTTAGTTTTCGATAAATTTTACGTTTTGAGATCGTTGCTTCGAACCGTAGAATGACCCATGTTAAAATTTTTGAATCTAAGCATGCTTGATGTTCGCTATTGATAGGTTTATATGGTTTTGATGTTTGATGATGTTAGATAAAAGATAAGTTAAAATTAGTATATTATCTATGGGAAGTTTTGAAGAATTTTTTTTAGGGCCAAATTGTAAAAATAAAATTTTAGGGGTTTATTTGCAAAATAAGTGAAATGTGAGGGCTTGTAAAGTCCCTAGGAATATTCGCCCTTGTATAGTCTTAGCTAATTTGGTGTATTTTGTGTGTTATGCAAATAGGACCGAATTACAAAGTTGTGAAATATTATGGGTAAAATAGTAATTTGTCCATTTATGTGCTTAGGGACTAAATTGAAATGAAATGTACTTGAATGAGCTAAATTTTAATGTGTTTTAGATCAAGAGCAAAGAAAACGATTTAGATCGGGAAGACGAAGGTTCTCGAATAGCCGATTTGCACTGGCTATCGACAACCGAGGTAAGTCCTAACAAGTATATGTTACGTAATTATTTATGAATGTATTAAATGATAATATTCGATAATTTTGAGTATAGAATCTTGTGTTAGCGAATGTAAAAGTATTAGAATGGATTGGTTGAAATTTTATTCAATGTGATATGAATAAGTGTTTTGATTTGCTATATGATAAAATATGTGAATTATAAGTGGTGGTGAATTTAGCACAATGAAATGTGAAATGAAATATTGACTATATTTATTTCGGCTTTAATGCCTAAAGCGTGCTTCGTGTTGATGATTTATTTCGGCTTTAATGCCTAGCAGTGTGCTTCGTCTTTTGATTTATTTCGAGCTTTAATGCTCTGCTTCGCGTGCTTTATGCTTTGGTGATGTGTTTTACAAAGGAGAAACCGAATTTTGTTCAAGGTAAACCGTAGCTAATGTATCTAGTTAAAGGCTCGGTAAGCAAGTAAGGTATGTTATGTTTAATGTTACTCAAGTTGAGTTAATACTATGAGAACAAAGTTATGTACATCCGAGATTACGATTGATGTGCATGAGTATTATATGATTGAATTTGAGATTGAATGTACTATTATGTAGATTCGGTTTTCAAATAGGAAATGCTAAGAGTGAAAGAAATTTTAGTACGATAACATGGTTGATATGAGTGTTGTACTTATACGATTTGGAACATGTGATTCTTGTAATATACTTATTTTGTGCTTCAAGAGATACAGTGTTTATGGAAATGAAGTACAATCACTTAGGTTAATGAACTATTAATATTCGGCCCTGTAAAAATCAATATATTTAAATGTTTAAGTGTTTGAATGTTATATTATTATGAGCTTGGGACTTACTAAGTTAGTAAACTTATTTGTGTGAAATGTTCTCCTCTGTTTTATAGATTAGGTTCAGGTTACAAGCTCAATGGGATCGTCAAGAAAGTCGACCACACTATCAATCTAATTTGGTACTCTTTCATTTTGATTTTCGGATAGAGGCATGTATAGGAAAGACTTTGACTTTGTTTTGTTGAAAACTTTTTGTTCATGTATATAATAGCCATGCGAATATGGCTAAGTTTTCTGCTAAGTATGTTTATCATGCTTTTGATATAATTGTCGATTTATATCGTTAATGTTTGTGCAAATTCAATCAAGGTTTAAATCGAATATGGTAAGGAAATATATGTTTGTGAAGTGAACATTTGAGTTGGGTAATGTGGTATGAATAATCAATTGTATACTCGATTATATTGAACCATAGTTGTGTTTTGTCCATAGGTTAATAATGTTAGGATTTCATGTGAGTGCTCAAGTATAAGTTAAATTTATATAAATTATTATGATGCATGGATATTATGAATTGTATGTGGGTATATTCAGTTATAATCTAGGTACATATCGTATACACATATATGGATATATATATATATAGGTTAGTCATGACATATAGGCGTGATGTGTTTAGTTGTGAAATATCCATTATTAAATATGCATGTTTTGCTTAAATGTGAAAGGTAAAAAAAAATAAATCTCATAAGTTAGGTATTCTAAATACATGGTATTGAGTAGAAAATATATTTGGTTTTGGATTTCATTTGTACATGGCTAAAAAACATTATATGCTTGGTTTGTATGCGTCATTATATTGATAAGCTCATGATTTAAGTATGTATTTTAAGGCAATTTGTGTGACTTTAAGATATGTATAATGGTCTCAATAAATGATATATAATAGAAATGAATTCAATTGAACTGTGAGACATGATTTGTATATCGTATGACTAATCATTTAAGACTAATATTTAATTAGTAAATGTTATATACATGTATATATATATATATATACACGCATTTATGAATAAGTTCTATGTGATTATGTGAATGTATGAAAGCGGTATTATCTTTGAAAATGCCTCGTAACCCTAATTCGGTGACGGATTTGGGTTAGGGGTGTTACAATAAGTCTATTTTTCAAGAATTAAAAAATTTCCTAGGTTGTTAAACTGAATTTGAATATTACCTTGAAGTTTGAAATTTACAGGGATTGATATCAAATACCCATAATTTTTGTGAGATTTTGAGCCTTATAGAGCATATATTATTTTTCGTGATCACTTTATTGATTATTTGTATCTCAACACTGAATTGTTATTCTAGAACTTGCCTTGATTATACATATCGAGACCACATTAATGATTTGATATACTGAGATGATAAAGGCACCTAGGTTTTAACCCATTCACTCCACTAAAAAGCCTACCTTCACAAATTAACCCTTAGTAAATCCATTTGATCCTAACAACCCTTTTATTGATTTACTGCTAATATTAACCCAAAACCCTTTGTATTTGTTATCACCATTCTTTTGACTACCCTTCTATCGAGAATTGATTTGATCAGTTGCCTAATTACTTTCTTTCAGTTGATATATTTATTTCTTATATTATGTATTTATTTGATTTGTTCTTAAAAAATTTGATCGAAAAATCAAAGTATATTCAGATTAGTAGTATAAAAAGTGAGCTTGTACATTTAAATTTCAAATATCAAAGAAAAAAAAAAAAGAGCTCGTAGTATTAGTTTCAAAGTTTCATGTGATGTAATTATTCAGATTATTAGTTCAATTATTTTTCTAAAAAAGTTAGGTAATTGGTCAATTCAATCTCGATGCTAAACCTTCTAATTCAGCCTTTATCCACACCTTTAACCCTAGCCTCGTTACAACCCTGTTAAAGACCTTTTGATTTGTGTATCATCTCCTATTACAGTGGTGGAGATTTGATTTTCAGGCAAGCTTATGGGATTAACTTTTCAGGTTCGACTATTGAGTGCCTAATTGTGAACCTTAAAACACTTTGAGTGATTTGAGTGAATCTTTAGTGAGGATGTTAATCCTTGTCGGTTTTGAATTAAAGGTAGTTATTTAGATAAGGGGAGACACCTATGTTTTCATGCTACAAATATATGACTTATATTTTTTGAATCTTTAAGAGTCTTTGAGTTAAATTATCCATGTATAAATTATCTATGAATTATGATGAGGCATTATTGATAGGAATTGTGAATTATGGAAAGTTCGTTTTAATTATAAGTTGAGAATTTTGCTTGAGGACAAGCAAAAGCTTAAGTGTGAGGGTATTTGATAAATTGTAAAAGTAACATATTTTAGGCCCACATTTAGTATGCTTTTGGACGATTTAGCCCTTGATTTATGTAAAAAGGTGCTCTTTGTAACACCCCAAAACCCGGCCCATGCGTTATGACCGGATCTGACATGTCACATGAGAAAAACATGTTAAGTCATTTTTATTCATACTAAAAAGGGTTATTTGTTATAATCAAGAAAGCAAGTTTGATTTGAAATATTTGATAAAGTATTACAAACCTCGAAAGTTGATTTGATAAATCGATAATTTGAACTAGAGATCTTATAAACCATGACTTTTAAAATATTGTTGATAATTCGAGAGAAAATTTTCGAGTTAAAATATTTGTAAAAGTTGGTTATAAAATCCTTTTAGTTAATCTATTTTAGAAAATCTTTATTTAAGTTTTTAGAAAATATCCATTTAAAACAATTCAAGCAAAATAAAAGTACGTCAAACATATAGCAAAAATAAAATACTCCAGAGGCCTTATTACATCATGAAAACCCAAAATAGTAAAGAGAACGGAAATAGAAATTTAAGGTTCAAAAGAAAACATCATTTCTTGTAACACCCATAACCCGTACCCGTCACCGGATTAGGGTTATGAGGCATTACCAAACTAAACTCGCTTCCGAATAGACGTTCAATTGAAATCAACATAGACAAATGGGAACTCTACTAATTTATATAACATCATGATCTATTGAATTAAATAAGGTACAACAAGTTCTATTTCTGGAACTTAATACATACAAATGTCTGCATAATATAACTTAAACTTTCATGATATATATATATAAATATATATATACATATGCATATTAACCCAATCGAACCATTATTACTATTTTAACAGCAATTACATATACAAGCATACCAAAGTCACATCTTGACCGAACATTCAATTTCATATTTCAATTTAATTCGTAACTAACCAACCAAGAAACACATATACCTTTCTTACTATTAACAATTGGATCTAATAAGCCAACTTTCATATACATGTCTCATTATAAAATCATAAATATCACATAACCAAGTTCACTTAAACATAACTTCATTTATTATTACTAAACACATCAAGCATACGTTAATTACCATATTGCCAAAACACATGTCTAACTCAACTAGAATTCAAAAAGTATGTTAGACAATTAGCTCATAAGTTCACCTTGGTCAAGACCAAACGCACAACATAATCGCAACAACCATGTTTGGCATATGACAACCCAAAGTCAAATTTTTCAAAACCGAACACATAACACCTATATCATATATTCACATTTCATACATAATTTAAACTACAACCGAATATAAACATTCATTAGCATATTGAACAAGCCATTACACCAAAACATATAAGTGAAGCTTAACCAAAAGAAATAGCCATTTTCGCAAGGCTATATTTATATACATGATTAAATACCATTGGTTTTACAACTTAGTCTAGCCTATACATGCCTTTCGAATCAAAAACTAAGTTTATGAGTACCAAAAGAGTTGATAGTGTGGTTGACTTCTCTAATGATCCTCTGAGCCCGTAGGTTGACCAAAATCTATAAAACAACACAATAAACACACATGGAATAAGCTTACTAGCTTAGTAAGTCTCAAGCAAATATTAATATAATAATCATACACTTAAACATTTTAATCTTCAGGCTTATAGCATTGAATATAAACATTTCAATATGTGAATTATACATAGCCGAATACTAGCAATATCCTTGACCTAAATATTAGCACTTTATTACCATGAACATATACATCATCAATTCATATAACTATCATATATATTCGTATTTTCCAAGTCAAATGAACACATCATAGATATCAATCTCATATTCCTATTTGTACACATATGCCAACACTTTCAAAACTCTTTTACCATTAATCTTTCCATTTATAACCGAATCTTCAATGTAATATACATATATATATACATCTCAGTTTCATATATATATAATGTTCATACCCATCAATGATAAGCTCATTATCGCAAAATAAAATACTTATTGAATCATCCACTTCATCACCTCATACTTAACTAAAACCATAATAAACTAACTTACTTCATTCTTTACTAATATAGTAGGCTAACTCTTACCCGAGCTTCTAGCACATAGCATTCAATATCTCTCACCTTGTTTGGTTCTCGGATTCTCCATTTATAGCATATCACTGACATTAAGCCTGCTAGGCATTAAAGCCCGAATTACACACCGGCATTGAGTCTGCTAGACCAGAGGTCTGAGATTTTAAACACTGGCATTTAGCCTGCTAGGCAATAAGCCCGATTACATTCACCGGCACAAGGCCTGCTAGCCAGTAAAGCCCGAATGTCAATATAGTTAATCATTCCATACACATTCCTTAATGCCACAACCACATGTATCACTTATTTTTCATAATTCTATCACATATCAATTTCAAGTAAGCTTATTCACATTACATAAATAAAACCAACTCAACATTATACAATTCACATTCGGAAACTTCATATATACCTTCCCAACATTTCAATTTTCAATATTTACTAGAGTACGTAGGTAATTTCTGACATATAATTGCTTAAAGACTTACCTCGACTATCGACGAACAACGTAAACCAGCTATTCGATAACCTTCGCCTTTTCCCGATCCAAATCCGTTTTTCTTTGTTCTTGATCTAAACACATTAAAATTTAGCTCATTCAAACACATTTCATCTCAATTTAGTCCCAAAACACATAAATGGGTAATTTACCATTTTACCCTTAATGTTTCACGCTTTAACAAATTAGTCTAATTTGTACAAACCACAAAATACACCTAATTTGGTTATACATATCAAGGGCCGAATGTTCCATATACCTATACAAATGCATACATTTCATTTATCTTGCAA
Organism: Gossypium rotundifolium; assembly: GCA_025506655.1. Classification (NCBI taxonomy): domain Eukaryota; kingdom Viridiplantae; phylum Streptophyta; class Magnoliopsida; order Malvales; family Malvaceae; genus Gossypium; species Gossypium rotundifolium. The sequence continues at coordinate 152,345,484 of CP106728.1, forward strand.
TTAAACCCTTCCAAAAATTTATTCTTTTCAATTTAGTCCTAAATGCTCAAATTTACTAAAATTTCAAATTCAAAACTTGTTAATCTATATCATAACTTTTAAATAAAATCATCAAACATTAAAAATCATAAGAACATGACAATAGCCAAACATCAGTCATGTGTTTATATCAAAATTTCAGCATGGGTTAGCTAAAACTCTAAGCAACGATCTCAAAAACGTAAAAATCAATAAAAACTGAGCTAAAATTCATACCTAATTAAGCTTGATATATGCCGAACTTAGTTTGGCTTTCTCACTTCTTCAATTGCATGCATTCGGCCAAGAGAAGGACGAAACAAACATGCTTATTTTTGTGTTTTAATTAACATATATATTAAGTAATTGTTTGATTACTAAATTAACCTTTATACTTTAATATATAAACAATAATACTAAGGTTAATCTTGGTATATGCCGTCCACTAACTCTTAAGATGGGCTAATTTCCATTTTAATACCCATATTAAAAAGCCATAATCAATTTAGCACATCTCACTATAGTTTGCAACTTTTACATTTTACTCGATTAAGTCATTTTGTCTAATTAAACACACAAACGATCAAATTTTCATACGAAACTTTCACACATCATAAATCACATATAATTAGCACAAAATATAATATTAAAAAAATTTAGACTCGGATTCGTGGTCCGAAACCACAGTTTCGATTAGGGTCAAATTCAGACTGTTACATTTTTGAAGTATGGCCTCCACTGAGTCATCCATGGCCCAAGTCCACATCACTGAGTATTACCTGCAAGGGTTAAGGAAACGGGGTGAGTTACTAGAACTCAGTGTATAATCTCCTTACCGTTGTCCACTGGGCCTGAACCCATATTTTAATATCTTGGGCCTAAACCCATTTACATAACAGAATATATATATAAGCAATGTATGCAACCCAACCCATCCATCCAACACACCCCCGAACCAACCATCACACCTGTGGGGATCAAGTCAACCCCTGTGGGGATCAAGTCAACCTACCCCGCCAATCACACCAAAACGCAGGAAATTGCCATTTATAATATTTTATTGTGGCCAAGACACCGATATCATGTGTAAACATTATAAGAAACAGTTTATTGTGGCAATGCCACCAGGCTACACTTCTCTTCAACATTTTCCCAACCCATGCAATATATGAAAATGCAACATACATAATAAGATGTTCGCATATAAATAGCAACCATTTATCAAGTAATTTATTACAAAGACTAGGCCCATTTAAGCAATAATAATCAGCCCATTAGGGTATTTTTGTAATTCAGCCCATAAGGGCATTTTCGTAATTCGGCTTATAAGGGCATTTTCGTAATTTTAACAATCTTAATGTCGATTTTGTCAAATCTTTCAAAATAGTATACTTTAAGAATATTCTTCGTTTTATGCCAATGTTACGATTTTTAGCCATATAATGATAACAATCCACTTATTCGACATGTTACCGAATCATAATTTTACGGGATTACGGTGTGAGATTACACACCTGGTTACGGTAAGTATTAAACTCTCTTGATCGTCGGCACCTATCACAACATAACACTCGATTAATCCAACGGACGAGATTTTTATTAATCCAAAACTAAACCAAACGATCTAGAATACTTACTCTCAAAATCGTGAATGACCACGATTTTTCGATTCTCAACGGATGATGGTCCACAACCAGTGGAAAATCCTGAACCGCTGATACCGCCCTTCGCTTAAACTTAGGAGTAGGAATCGCAAATCCGCTCCTTTTGTGATCTCCAATCGCTTTTCCTTTTGATTCGATTCCGCTTGCCTCCATTGAAAAAAGTCTTAATCAAAACGATATTACAATATATATCGATTGTCTAAGGGAAAAGAGTTCGCCTTACCACTATCTCCGTAGAATCAACGAGTGAATAATAACGAGCGATTTAGTTCCTATAACAACCAATTAGACAAATCTATCATTTCGCTTTAATGGGATAATCAAATATTGAGAGATGTCAAGATGAACTTTAAAGATATCCATTTCCTTGACAATAGTAGATCCAACTTTCACCGATTAGACTTATGGCTAGAATTTAATCGTCAATGATATGGTATTCGGCCACCCACTATAACACTATGAAAAAGTATTGATCACAACATGAGAGTGATAGAGAGAGTAATGTTTGGATAAGAAATAAAGTAAACTAACCGAATAACGATGAACACATATATTCGGCTAGGAAGAGAAAATAAAGTGAAAAGAGGGATATAAGATCACTTACTGATTCGATTAAGAAGAGATTGTTCAACACGAAAGGAAAAGAAATGGTAAAGAAGTAGAGTGGTAGTAGGTTCGGCTATGGAGAGAAAATGGGCAAGAAAGTTTGATCACAAGAAAATGTCAATTTAAGAAAAGAGAAAAGGTTGATGAAAGGATCAAAAGAAAAGAATGGATGGAGGAAGAGTGCCTTGGTAGTTTCGGCTATCAAAAGAAAATGGGCAAGAGTAGGTTGAGGGTTACGGCAAAGCAAGGGATAAAAATAAATAATTTTTAGACTAAGAGGCCAAAGCAAAGGGAATGTTTCGGCATGACAAAGAATTTGGCAAGACAAAGAAAAATGAACAATTTTTTTAGTCTTGAATGATTCGGCAAGAAAAGAAAAAGGTTTGGAAAAGGAACTCAAAGTGTTCAAACAAAAGAAGATACCTCTCAAGCACCAAAACTAACAAAATGGCTTTCAAAATTCGGCTATCCCTCCCCCTAACAAAACCGTGTGTACCATACCAAAAAGGATAAAAAATTTGACCAACAAAACCTTCCAAAACATCTTCCACACCTTAAGCCAACATGTTCCCTATTCTTTCCTTTTCTTTTTCCTGCTTTCCTTCTACTCATCATTTCCTTATTTTTTTAGCCACCTTTTCAAAATTAAAAAGTCTTTCCTTGCCTAAAATACCACCATGGCCGACACTATGGATGAATACCATAAAAAAAATCAAAATTTGCACCAAGAGGGATTCAAACCTCTTCCCCTAATGCCCTTCATGTGACGTAACATCCTCCTTACCATATGCTCATTTATGCTAGCAATTTACTCACTTATTTCCATAAGCATTGATTCCACTTACCTTCTCCTCCTTAAGGGCTTAAACACAAAAATTTTTATTAAGGCCCAACTCAACCCCGAGCCTTGTTAGAACCTTAAAACCTACAAAATTAATATTTTTAACTAACCTATCACGAGATAAAATGCACAAACATAAATTCTAAATTTCAGGATGTTACACTCTTAATCCTTTCTTTTCATGTTTATACTCAGGAAAGCACCCGAGGACAAAAAGAACAAGAAACAGGCTTAAAATGGGCCAATTTGGGCCCAAGAGGAAATTGACACGGCCTGGAATTCAAGCCACACAGCCGTGCCTCATAAATTTACTTCACACGGTCTAAACCACGATTCACACGGCCGTTCCTAAATCAATAGAATCGAAACACGGCTTGAAGTCGATTTACATGGGCGTGTACCATGGCCTTGCCCCTGCTGTGGGATAGAGCAATTTCACTCAGATTTGGATACTTTGAGGCGAAGAAACACATTCCAAAGCCTATTCAAACACCGAGTAGGAAGTATACTTGAATTGGGACACTTAGAGGCCAAGTAAAGTATTCGAAACGTCTATATAAACACCCTAAGTGTAACCCGAAAAGGTGTCGGTGGCCGAGACATTCAGAATTCGGCAGAAGCTGAAGCTTTTGTGGAAATTACTCGAAGATAGCCAGTTGATCCATCTCAAGGAGTCGAAATTCTACTCAAGACGGCGAATTTCTCCTTCGATTCCTTCAGGGGGTTTTAGGGATTTCTTATGTTTTGTTTTATCTTTTCTCTTGAGATGTTTTCTTTATTTGTTATGAACTAAACAATTCAGATACCTGAAGGGGATGAAACCTAGATGAATCTTGTTATTATTTTCTGAATTATATGATAAATACTTAGTTTGTTCTTAATTATGTGTGCTTAATCCAAATCTGATGTGCTTAGGTGGAGGAGGAATAGACCTCGCCAAGAGTAGATCCGCATAATTAAGCGGAGTTGATCGCAAGCCTAGAGATAGGGTGACGGTGGAGGAGGAATAGACCCTACTTAAGAGTAAATCGCATAATTAAGCGGAGTGATCGCATCGCCAGAGATAGGGTGACGAGATTTTGCCTGATTAGGTGAAACCTAATATGAGAGTCTATAGATCGATTTATCGCTATTCTAGGCGTTATTATTCGAGAAAGAGATTTCGTTAATTAACCTAGGTTAGACGTTATTCGCCTCGAGAGGGTTTAATATACGTTAGTGAGTCTTACGGATCAAACTAAGTGAATAAATCGTATGGTTCAGTTGTTAAATAACAAGTGAAGTCTAGGTGGATTCTTCCTGAGGGTATCGTCGTGATCAATTGAGTTTCTCTTCAAGTTATTTCCCAATTCGTTCTCTTTGTCTTTACATCTTTAGTTTAGTAGTCGTTAATTTAGATTAAAGCAACTTCACTTATTTTAGGCTAAATAATAAAAAGAAAGTTAGTATTAGTACTTTTAGTTCCTTTGGTTCGACAATTCGGTCTTGCCTAAGCTATACTACTGTTCGATAGGTACACTTGCCTTAAGTCGTTGTCAGAGTTAGTTTCCAGTAGTTCGATCATTCTCTTTATAAATTTTAAAACTCGACAAAACAACGATCAATGGGGACCAGTTGTATAAATTAACCTAAAATTTTTGTTTGAAATGATGATTCATCGAGCCACATCACCACTGTTACAATCAAGTAATGTAAATTAACTGCTTAGTGATTAAAATGTTACAACTTGATAATGTAAGTGACTAAAACGTAATATTTCAAACATAAGTGACTAAAATGTAATCAGAGGTAAACAAAAGTGATTTTTTTCGTAATTTACCCAAAATAAAAAAAGATTTAAAAGAAAATCTATTACTGACTTTATCCCATTTCAATAATTATTTAATTATTTTATATTATTTGGATAAAACCCATATTTCTATGTTTGGGAGAAAGGATTGTATGAAATGTTGATATTATCCATTTCTAATAGTTTTATGCCACATCAAGATTCTTATCCTGAATTTTAGTATTTTAATTTAGATTTGATTTTTTTCAGGATGAAAATGCTGATGTGGCATAAAACTATTGGAAAACGGATATGTATGACGTATGCCACCGTTTCATACAATCCTTTCCCTATGTTTGATTGTTTTTCAATTTTTATTTCATTTTATTCTAATTAATGATTAATTATTTTAGCATATTAATAAATTTATACATGAAAAAGAAATTAGTATATATATATATATATTTATATATGATTCTTAAAAAATTTAATGATGCTTTGATTGAAACAATAAACATAAAAATTTATATACATGTGCCCCAAATTGAAATCCTTGTCCTTAGTATATTTTATTAAAATTATAAATAAGTGAAAATACTCTCATACTAATATTTTGCTAATTTGTATATAAGAAAATATTCTAATAATTTTTAAATAATCTGAAATTTTATTAATAGATGACATCAACTTAATAAATATTTTAATATCTATATTTTAATACCTATATCGATTTAGTCCTCTATCTTTTCTTTCCTCGATCTAACTCTGGATTTCATTCTTCTTGATCTAGAAAATTTAGCTTATTTAATACTCACATTCATCAAAACAGTCCTTAACTCTTAACTTTGGCAAAATTACAATTTTGCCCCTAAACTTTTACATATTTACACATTTGCCCCAAAGCTCGGAAATTAAACTTTATCCCTTATTCTTATGTTTTATGACATACTGATCATTTTTCCCTTCTATGGCAACATCAAATTCTCACTCTAACTTGTACTTATGAACATTAGGTATTTTTACCGATTAAGCCGTTTTACTCGTTTTCACTTAAAATCACTTAGCAAAAGTTGTTTAACATAATTTAAGACTTCATATTCCATCATAAAACATCAAAATAAACACATTTCACCTATGGGTATTTTTCCAAATATGAACCCTAGCATGAATTATTAATAGAATAAGCTAAATCGAGCTACCGGGGCTTCAAAAACGTAAAGAACATTAAAAATGGGGCTTGGAATCACTTACTATGGAGCTTGGAAGCTTGAAAAAAACCCTAGCTATGAAGAACCCTTGTAATTTCTTCCTAATGAAGAAGATGAGCATATTTTCTCATATTTTTCCTTTTTAATTCATTTTATTACCAAATGACTAAATTACCCTTCATTAAAAACTTTGGTTCTTTCTACCTATATATGTCCATTTTGTTCATGAAAATATAATGGTCTAATTACCATTTAAGGACTCCTACTTCAAACCCCATTTCAATCAAGTACTCTATAAATTAAAACCCTATTTAGCAACTTTTGCAAACAAGTCCTAATAGGCAATTTAAGCATGAAATTAATAAAATTTCTTATCAATACTCTAACACATGTATTTAATCACTCAATAAATCATAATAATTAATCATAATAAACTTTTATAGCTTGGATTCATGGTTTCGCAACCACTAGTCCGTTTAGGCCCTATTTCGGGATGTTACAAGAGGAAATCGACACGGCCTGGAATTCAAGCCACACGGCCGTGCCTCATAAATTTACTTCACACGACCTAAACCACGATTCACACGGCCGTTCCTAAATCAACAGAATCGAAACACGGCCTGAAGTCGATTTACACGGCGTGTACCATGGCCTTGCCCCTGCCATGGGATAGAGCAATTTCACTCAGATTTGGATACTTTGAGGCGAAGAAACACATTCCAAAGCCTATTCAAACACCGAGTAGGAAGTATACTTGAATTGGGACACTTAGAGGCCAAGTAAAGTATTCGAAACGTCTATATAAACACCCTAAGTGTAACCTAAAAAGGTGTCGGAGGTCGAGACATTCAGAATTTGGCAGAAGCCGAAGCTTTTGTGGAAATTACTCAAAGATAGCCAGTTGATCCATCTCAAGGAGTCGAATTCTACTCAAGACGGCGGATTTCTCCTTCGATTCCTTCAGGGGGTTTTAGGGATTTCTTATGTTTTGTTTTATCTTTTCTCTTGAGATGTTTTCTTTATTTGTTATGAACTAAACCCTTTAGATACCTGAAGGGAATGAAACCTAGATGAATCTTGTTATTGTTTTCTGAATTATAAGATAAATACTTAGTTTGTTCTTAATTATGTGTGCTTAATCCAAATCTGATGTGCTTAGGTGGAGGAGGAATAGACCCTGCTTAAGAGTAGATCTGGCATAATAAAGCGGAGTTGATCGCAAGCCTAGAGATAGGGTGACGGTGGAGGAGGAATAGACCCTGCTTAAAAGCAGATCTGGCATAATTAAGCAGAGTTGATCGCACGCCCAGAGATAGGGTAACGAGATTTTGTCGGATTAGGGTGAACCTAATATGAGAGTCCATAGATCGATTTACTGCTATTCTAGGGCGTTATTATTCGAGAAAGAGATTTCCGTTAATTAACCTAGGGTTAGACGTTATTCGCCTCGAGGGAGGGTTTAATATACGTTAGGGAGTCTTACGGATCAAACTAAGTGAATAAATCGTATGGTTCAGTGTTAAATAACAAGTGAAGTCTAGGTGGATTCTTCCTGAGGGTATCGTCATGATCAACTGAGTTTCTCTTCAAGTTATTTCCTAATTCGTTCTCTTTGTCTTTACATCTTTAGTTTAGTAGTCGTTAATTTAGATTAAAGCAACTTCACTTATTTTAGGCTAAATAATAAAAAGAAAGTTAGTATTAGTACTTTTAGTTCCTTTGGGTTCGACAATCCGGTCTTGCCTAAGCTATACTACTGTTCGATAGGTACACTTGCCTTAAGTCGTTGTTAGAGTTAGTTTCCAGGTTCGATCATTCTCTTTATAAATTTTAAAACTCGACAAAACAACGATCAATGGGGACCAATTGTATAAATTAACCTAAAATTTTTGTTTGAAATGATGATTCATCGAGCCACATCAGCTTACCGTTACACCGTTAACAGAAATTAACTGCTTAGTGATTAAAATGTTACAACTTGATAATGTAAGTGACTAAAACGTAATATTTCAAACATAAGTGACTAAAATGTAATCAGAGGTAAACAAAAGTGATTTTTTCCCCAAAATAAAAAAGATTTAAAAGAAAATCTATTACCGACTTTATCCCATTTCAATAATTATTTAATTATTTTATATTATTTGGATAAAAACCCATATTTCTATGTTTGGGAGAAAGGATTGTATGAAACAGTGATATTATTCATTTCTAATAGTTTTATGCCACATCAATATTCTTATCCTGAATTTTAGTATTTTAATTTAGATTTGATTTTTTTCAGGATGAAAATACTGATGTGGCATAAAACTATTGGAAAAGGGATACAGATGACGTGGCATCACTATTTCATACAATCCTTTCCCTATGTTTGGATTGTTTTTCAATTTTTATTTCATTTTATTCTAATTAATGATTAATTATTTGAACATATTAATAAATTTATACACAAAAAAGAAATTAGTATATATATATATATATATGATTCTTAAAAAATTTAATGATGCTTTGATTGAAACAATAAACATAAAATTTATATACATGTGCCCCAAATTGAAATCCTTGTCCTTAGTATATTTTATTAAAATTATAAATAAGTGAAAATACTCTCATACTAATATTTTGCTAATTTGTATATAAGAAAATATTCTAATAATTTTTAAATAATCTGAGATTTTATTAATAGATGACATCAACTTAATAAATATTTTAATATCTATATTATTATTTAAACTCTTGATTCAATTCAACACTAACTCGATTAGAGAAATTATTAAACTATCCTTACTTTAAAAATAATTAAATTATTATAAGACTTAATGGTGTAAAAGCCCTCAAACTTTTTCAAAAAAGCAAATAATCCCATCATTTCTTTTTGCACTCAATTGAGCACTTGAACTTTTAAAATGCATAAAAAGGCCCTCAAACTTCTTCAACAAAAACAATTAAACCACTGTCTTTTTTCACTCAATTGGGTACTTGAAATTTCAAAATGCATCAAAAAGACCCTAAAATTTTTTCAAAAAAGCAATTAACTCTATGCTCTTATTAAAATTAGAAAAAATTATAAAATAATAAAAAAATGGAAAATTATTAAATTTTAATAAAAATATAAAAATTAGAAATTTATTAAAATTAGAATTTTTTATAAAATAGTAAAAATAAAAATTGTAAAATTTTATAAAAATCATAAAAATTAAAGACCCTAGTTTTTTTCAATTAAAGTCATCATGTATATAACATAGCGTGACATGTGACAACAATAAAAAATCAATAAAGTTATAGAAAAATTATAAAATGCTTCTTTTGGTACGATTATTTTTATAAAAAATTACAAATTTTATATTTCTTTTCATTTTGTATAATTTTCTTACGACTTTATAAAGTTTTATCATTTTTTATATTTCTATATATTTTATAATTTTTACGATTTTATAAAATTTTACAATTTTATATTTTCTTACGATTTTGTATTTTTTCTAATTTTTAATAAATTTTTAATATTTGAATTTTTATTAAAATTTAATAATATTTATAGCTTTTATTAATTTTAATTTTTATAATTTTTTCTAATTTTATTAAAAGCATGAACTTAATTATTTATTTTAAAAATTTAAGAGTTTTTACACTCTTAAACCTTATTGTAAATATATATTTTTTCTTTTTCTTTATAAAATAATTTAAAATTATAGCAATAAATTTATATAAAAATCTGATATTAATAATTTGTGGAAATAATCTTATAACTTTATTTTTAATATAAAAAATATTGGTGTTGACAAAATCTAATATAATATCAATTTGATTCGTTAAATCTGAAAAAATAAATTGCAGTCGAAATGTCCCGTCAATCACAGAACGCTTCATCCCGGTAATCATCATCACCCACTGTTTCAGTAATTCCCGATCTCACAAATCTCGTGATGGTCTCCGCTTTCGCAACGTGGCTTCCATGCGTCTCTTCTTTAAAATTCAAACTTCGGTCTACTCCCGGTCCAAAACAGCCCCACGTTTCGCCGCATACCTCATCCTCCGTCCATTTTCCCCTTTGTTGCCCGCCACATGTCCCACTCTACCCATACGTCTCGCTCCACGTGTCCGCTACTCTCGCCATACGGACCACGTCGATACCACCCTCAAAAAAGCTGCTACCGCAACTTGGCCCTGAATACATATTCCAGCTGTGCACACCACGAGCTCCATACACGTGTCAGGACCACCTTAACCAACACGGGCCTACTGCACCAGATTATCCACGTTTCGCATCCCAGAAGCCGCCACGTTTCTTTCCGTTCCCTGAGGTTCTCTGAATAATTGAGATTTGAATAGGATGGTCGAGATCCATGGGACAGCGAGATCTCCCCCACGTGTCCGTATTCTGGCAGAGTGTTCAGAAAGTAACGACCACCATAGCTGTTCCTAACCCATCACCAGCTCTTCATGCATCTATGCCACCTGTCCTTTTCCGAAACCCTTTTAACTCCTAATTATTTTATTTATTTTCTTTTTCTAGCTAATTAACCTTATTAAATAAAGAAATATTAAAAAAATCGTTGAAAACGTGGCATAATGTGGTGGAGGGACAGCAAGCGGGCAGATATTCGAGGGGAAGAGGATTTCCATTCCCGCCACATATGTCCAAAAACACTCTTACGTGTCAACACCAGTCGTTCATTTCTCCTTCTCCCATCACGCCACGTGGCTTTCCAAGCCCTCCCTCTTCCTTTAACTTTCTTTTTCCTTTCCTTTTTATCTACCCAGAAAATCTGAATCCAAACCAAAGCGGCATATAAAAGCACGTACCCGTACAAATAGAGTACATTTTCCTTGTTTTTCTTTTTTAAATATAATTTTCCAATCCTTCATTTGTGGCATGAGGTTTTAGCAGGAAACGGCGTTTTTAAAGTTTTATTCTTTGAACCTTTTGGAAATGGAAAATAACTGTGGGATTATGGGGTTAAGAGAGGACGAGATTGAGCTAGACCTGGGATTATCAATAGGAGGAAGCTTTGGAAAAGCCCAGAAACTAAAGCCAATCAAGAACGAATCAAAACCCAACAACAACACGGTTGCAGATCTCGGAGAAAGCGTGGCCTTTGATCCCCAAACGAAACGTGAGCTTCAAGCTTTAAGGCGACAAGAAGCGAGGAAGAAGAGAGAACACAAGCAGCAAAAGAGAGGAACGTGTCACCGAAACGGCGAGTTCCATATTAAAGACGACGGCGCCAATGCGACGGAAGAAAGGGAATGCAAGAAAACCAAAGTTCAAGAATTCCCTGTTAATGGAAATCCTAATTTCAGCGCCGAACTGAATAGCCCGTTGGTGTGCCCAGTTATTCCGGTGACGGTCCCATGCCCGTACCCGCCGCTCCAGTTTGTACCGCTCGGTAATGGGTTTGCCTATTCTTGCGTAAATGCGGTGCCTTGTTGGGGTGGTGTTGCTGAGAATGAGAAGGGTGTTGTACAGCCGGTGGCAGTGGCGGTGAATGGCGGGTTTCCGTCGTTTCAGACGGCTCAGGATTTGAGGGTGAATGGTGGAAATGGGTATTATTCGGAACAGAACAGTAGGAGGGATGAAAGGAAGAGGAAAACTGGGTCAAACGGGTCTCCCATGTATAGTTCCTCTACGGCTTCGGATCTTCAAAGCTCTTCTAATCAAGGTATGTCCTTTGCCGTTTTTTACCAGGTGGTTAAAGGTTTTCATCTTTCATGTAATAATCGTGCAAATAACCATGCAAAATATAGGTTTAATTCTATGAGATATAGATAGCTCCTTAAAATGGATGCATCACCCTTTTTTTCTACGATTCTGGGTTTTCTTTTCTTTTTTTTTTTTGAATTGACAATCATGATTGAACAATTGGGGTTCTTGTACCAAAAGTGAAGATTTTGTTTTCTGAGGTTTCTAAACATCTTGTTGTTTCACAAAATGTGCAAGGAACTGGGAAGGAGAGGGATTGTTGGGTGGGTTTTTTTAAACCAAAAAGGGTTTCTGAAAAATGTAAGATGTTCAATTCTAAACTTGCCATGGATGAACTTAATTGATTTGCTGCTGTGCCTACCAGTTATCTAGATGAACACATATAGAATACTGGTTGTATTAATCCCCTAAGTAATCATTATTTGTGATGTTTTGGTGTTAAATGATAATTACATTGATACCAAATGCTTTTTTCCACCATGAACACTGTTTTTCTTTTTTTTGCTAATATATTCTGGCTTCCTATCATTTTCAGGTGGTTGCAGCAGTGAAACTGCAACCCACACACCACGAATAAATTGTTCAGTAGCAAGCAATCTAAATCGCCAGCAGTCTGAACTAAGTGCTACCTCTCACCAAACCGACTCTGCACAAAGCATTGATAAATCTAGAAAAGGTATCGAAAACACGCTTTCATCGACTGCCACCGACTCCACTTCATTGAATCTTAAGAAAGAACCCAAACCCCAAACCCAATCTGATCATAATAGCAAGCCTGTTTTGACAAATGAAACTACCACCACCACCACCACCACTACTTTATCAAAAGATACCAAGGGGGAGACAGGCAAGCCTCCTAAGCCGCATACTTCTACTAACGACGACGCCCTTTCCCTTAGAAACATGCCTTGTGTTTCGACGACGGGTAATGGCCCCAATGGTAAAACCATCAATGGTTTTCTATACAGATACACGAAATCGGAGGTCAGCATCATATGTGTCTGCCATGGAAGTTCATTCACCCCGGCTGAGTTTGTGCAGCATGCTGGGGGTACTGATGTTTCACATCCACTAAGACACATTACCATGATTCCTTCAGCTTTTTAGTTGTTGATAACAAATGTATAGCAATGCCTGACTATTTCGCATGTCTTCTATTCTAAAGGGCATAGAAGGATGGTTGTTTGTCCATGGATGGGGGAGCCTCTTTGTTCTAATTTCTAACAGCGTTAACTGACAAGAAGATTTTGGGTCATTTTCTTAATGGGTTTTCCATTTTCTTGTCTCTTTTGCAGCTTCCTTCATGGCAATGTTTAGTTCTTCATTTCCTTTGTTTTACGATTAAAGACCGCCATTTTAAGACTGTTCTAGCTTTTGATGCACTTTTTCAGATTAGGGTATGAAAGTCTATCGTTTAACTTAATTCTGCTCTATGACTACGGCTATTCAGCATCTTTGTTAAAGAGAACTCGATGGACTGAGTTGTGCTTACGGGTTTGGATTGGTTCGAAAAATAAATTTATTCTTTTGTACGAGTGCAATTTGGATTCGACTCGGTTCATTTTTATTTGATTTTCTTTAATAATTTTTTAAATATAAATATATATAATTATTATTTAATATATAAAATAAAATATTCAAATTCTGATTAAAAATTTTACTTAGAAGTTTTTTTTTTAGGAAAGGAAATGGGTTGATATTAAAGGCCTGGCTCAGTTCAAGGCATGAGAAAGAATAACAAAAAAACAATAACAAAACAAAGAAATAAATATAAAAGTACACAGTTGGCAGCAACAATAAATAAATAAAACTTGGGAAAAGAAATAGAACAGAATAGAAAATCTTGAGCTAAACGCCTTATCTTCTTGATCATCGCCATATCAGCCTTTAGAACGTCCTCAAACATTAGAGATTGAGCCATTTGAAGAGTTAGACAAAAGCCTTGTACAACGCCATTGAAGAGCGCTGAAAAATCAAAACGATTCTTCTCCAAGAACAAGGCCAAACAAAACACCTTAAAAATCCAGATTCACCTCCAGTCGGTCCTTCAACGTAAGCCTCTTCACCGAATTTGGTATACCATTAACCCATCCTCCATAGAACCTCTTTCGCCTCCCTTTAGCGCCAGTATGTGAGCCACTCCGTTGACAGATCGCGACACATGGAGGTAAGAAATCTCATCAAACCTTAAACCCATGTGACAAATATGTTGTGTAATCGACCTCAGTACCGATTTATCTTGATTCTTTTTCTTTATGCTTTTGATGAATGACAGGGAGTCACCTTCCACCATCAGATGTAGAAACCCCATTGACAAAGCGAAGATTAATGCCCTTTCACACGCCCTGGCTTCCGCCATAAAGGGGTCTGCCACATTCTCAAAGAGATAAGTATCTGCTCCTCTTATTTCTCCAGTAGAATCTCTGGAAATAACTGCTGTAGTTGCTAGCCTTTCATCTGATTGGAATGACGCATCAAAATTAAGTTTTATTACGCTTCCTCCGGAGGTCTTCATAATTCCTTCAAACTGGGTCTGACATGGGAGTGAAGATTCGTTTGATACATATCAAGTTCTTGGACATAACCCCGAATAAAACCCAGTACCTATTACAAATTAAAACTAACCCATTCGTGGATTAATTTATTTCTTCGATACCATAGACTCCATAAGGAAATAGTAATAATGCATCTTTGTTGTTCATCTGCTGTAGAGAAAGTCCGAGCAAAACATTTCTTGCTACACCATGACTACTCAAAAGTCAGGATCTGCACCTGTAAATGAGACTACACGCGTTGCAGCATATCGCAGGACCACATCAAATGGTTTGAATCTTCCAGTTCTCCCTTACACAGCAGGCAAACAGAATCCGTAGCTAACATTCTTCTCGCCAGGTTGCTAAGATGGGAAGCAGATTATTAAACAGTCTCGAAATATGTATTTTTATTTTTTCTGGGATATTCAATGCCCAGAGGGCTTTGTAGAAATCTTTGTAATCATCCACGATAGAGTTGTGTGTGTTAGTCAGAACAACAGAAGTAGCTAGGACACAATACCCACTCTTAACTGTATAAACCCCAGATCCTTCATGTTTCCAAACAAGTGTGTCCTCCGTTCGACTACTAAAGATCGGGATAGCAAGAATTTTGTCAGCAGTAGTCTCATCAAAAAGGCTGTTGATCAACTCTCTATTCCAAGTATCAGTGTCCGATTCTATTAGTTGATTAACAGTTGTCCAAGATGATATAATCTCATGGCCTGAAACCCTATTAGTGTCTCTTTCAGGTAGCTAAGGGTCATTCCAGATGTTGACACGATCCCTTTGTCAACCCGCCACAGCATCCCATCCTCCATCAGATCTCGAGCACTACAAATACTTTGCAGGTAAATGAAGGGTAAGAACTGACCTTAGCTGTCAAAATATCAGAAAATAAAAAATAATGGGCTTTTAAAACTCTGGCTAAAAGACACTAAGGTTGAACTAAGATGCGCCAAACTTGTTTTGCTAATAAAGCCTTATTAAACAAAGATAAGTTTTTAAAACCAAGACCACCATTGAATTTCGGTTTACAAAGTATATTCTAGCAGCTCCAGTGAATACCCCTCGACGTTTTATTGTTAGCCCACCAAAACCTATTCATAATGTTTTCCAACTTTCGACCTAACTTTTAGGAAAAGAAAGCATTGCATAGCATATAGGGGCGTTGCCTGTAAAATTGATTTAATAAAAACCTCATTACCCCCATTGATAAATAGCGGAGACTCCACTCTTCAACTCATTTTCTAAATTGATCAATGAAATCAGCAAAAGCCTATGTTTTCCTTCGACCCCCCATCATCGGCAAACCTAGATACTTATCAGGACTTGAGGCCACTCGAACACCCAAAAAATTCGTAATGTCCTCTTTCACCTCTTCATTTACATTGGCCCCAAAATAGACTAAAGATTTGTCATAATTCACCCTCTGCCCTGTGCACAGCTCATACTCTTGAATGATGTCTCGAACCGTTTTGGCCCCCTCACGTGTAGCATCTCCAAAAAGAATGCAATCATCTGCAAAGAACAAATGGTCAATAGAAAATCTTTCCCTACCAATAGGTGCACCTCCCGTACAACCTCTCTGCTTGGCATCTTCCAGAAGAGTAGAAAAGCCCTCATCATAAATTAGGAACAGATAAGGGCTGAGAGGATCTCCTTGTTTCAGTCCTCTTGATGGAGAAAACCATTCACTGTCTATACCATTAAGACAAACAGAATAGGAAACTGAACTTACACATATCATAATTAACACAATCCAATCATCATGGAACCCCAAAGCCTTCATCATTCCTACTAGAAAATCCCATTCCACTCGATCATATGCCTTACTCATGTCTAACTTAAGAGCGAAATTCCCTTTCTTTCCACTTTTTTTCATCTTCAGCAAGTGAAGGACCTCATACGCAATCAACACGTTATCTGAAATGAGTCTCCCTAGAATAAAAGCACCTTGAGCTTCGTTAATACATTCTCCCAGAATATCACTCATATGATTGACCAAAACTTTTGCAATAATTTTGTAAACCACATTACAGAGGCTTATAGTTCTAAATTGAGACATAGATTTCGATTTATCAACCTTTGGGATTAACACAATGCGTGTTTTATTAATGTCGCCAACTTCCATCTGACCATTCAGAATAGCAAGGTAGTATCTAGAAATCTCCGGGCCCACTATGTGCCAGTAATGTTGGAAAAATATTACAGAAAAATCGTCAACCCCGGGAGCTTTTAAAAGCGGCATCAAATTTACCACATTACCAACATCCTCCTCCGTAAACTGCTTTAGTTATGACTCATTCATACTATCGGTAACCCTTTTTTCCACAAAGCCAAGTAGATGCTCATCCAATCCCATCTCTGAGGCTGTGAAGAGCTTTTCAAAATAACCCGATGCAACTTTAATCATTTCCTCAGGCGCAGTATGCCTAACACAAACTTCATCCTCCAACTTAGAAATGCTACCACGGAATTGACGTTGACCAGCCATCTTGTGAAAGAAGCTCGTGTTTCGATCACCATCCTTTAGCCAATTAACACGGGCTCTTTATTCCCAATATAACTCCTCCTTATCAGCTTCCAAATTGAGACCCAGTTGGACCTCCGCAATCTCTGCTAAATTATCATCCGAAATATCTTAATTGTAAAGGCAATTCAACTTTTGTTCTAAGCTCTATTACTGGATTTGCTCCACTTTAGCAAACGATGGCCCATATTCTCTAACTTGTTGGGAATGCTTCCCGAAGTATCTTTCCACCATCTTCTAATCAGTCCCTCAAAAGAACTTTCTAAGCACCATTGGGCCTCAAAACAAAATCTTCTTTCTTTGTGCTGTAGATCATTCCGTCTCCCACCCATAGTATCTAGAAGAATAGGACAATGATCAGAGAAGGAATGATTCAAATGCTCAATCTGATAACTTAGAAAAAGCTCCATCCAATTAAGCGTCGCTACTCCACGGTCAATCGTTCTCTAATATTTGTATTCCTGACTTTACCTCTTTCCCACGTGAACCAACGACCTATGAAACCAAGATCGATAAGATTGCAATCCTCTAAAGTCGTACGAAAATCCAACATTTGACGTTCTGATCGAAGACGCCCACCTCTCTTTTCAAAAGAATTTGCGATCTCATTAAAATCTCCCAAAACAATCCATGGAATATTGTGATCAAAACTTAATTGTCTAAGGAGATTCCAAGACTCTCTCCTACCCCGTCCATCCGGATTCCCATAGAACCCTGTTAATCGCCATTTTGCACCACAATCATTATCTTGGATCTCAACATCAACATGGAAGGAAGAGTAACTTTTAAGACTAACAAATGAATTCCATTTCCAACCCAATGACAATCCACCTCTAGAACCCATTGCCCCAATATCAATACCATTTTCAAATCTACATTTCAATCTGACCAATTCCATTTTCTTCGCACTTAATTTTATCTCAATAAGAAATAAAATTAGGGGATTGATGGCTCGTAACTTATTTATGAGCCTTTTAACAGTCCGTGGTCTCCCCAAACCACGAACGTTCCAGCTTAGTATTTTCATTGCCCCCGGCTGCTTTGGTCACCAGAGCTAGCCCATAGTATCAACGACCCAATCCCAACCTTTGAAGCCAGTGAGTCAGATAAACCTTCCACAATCCTCTGACATTTCTTGCCATCCAATATTTCAACTGGATCATTTCATCTACTAAGCCCAACTCCATAGGCCCATTCGCTACCCCCATAATACTCAAATCCTCTTTGCGCCATTTACTCCCATAAAGTTGCTCATTAGCGGTATATTGGTGATTGAATCTTAATGGGATTAAATTAGGATTTAAAATCTGATTATCACGAATTCCTCCCATTTTTGTCCTAGTATCTTCCCCCTCATTTAATGCAGTACTGTGATTGAATCTTTCCAAATTTTCACTTGCACACATTGTGCTGTTAGCTTCCGTAACCACCTGCTCACCACTGTGCACCTTCGTCTCGATTTCGCTCGCAATGAAATATCCCAACCGAAAATAATTTTTAAAGATTCAATTCTTAGTCGATATGGGCAATAACTTTGACCATGACCCAATCTACCACATATGAAACAAAATAAGCTAAGCTTTTCATACTTGAATCGAGCATAAACTGTCATTGATGTCCCAATCTGAATCTTCTTTTTACGTTTCAAAGGGGCAGAAATATCAAGGCATATACGAATGCGCATAAAATTCTTGATTCCCGAAGCCAGGATGGAAGTATCATAGTCGATAAATTTTCCACAGAAATTGCTGAATTGTTTAGCCATATTCTCAGGCATCAAGCCAGGGGGTAATTCATGAACTTGCACCCAAAACTCAATTTGATTTAATGGCAATGTTAATGGATTTCCTCCAATTGGGATTCTTTGAATTATAAGTAAATGATTATTAAAAAACCACGGTGTACCATCAAGAACCCTTTGCAAATCCACCTCATGAAAAAATTGACAAAGGTATATTTTCTCCCCTAGATTTGTTATACAAATACCTCCAATGGGGTGCCAAAGATCTGCCATAGTGTTCCGCATTGAAGGAAAATGTACAATACTATCTGTTAAACATCTCCCCACCAGGCAGCATTGATATGACCATTCCACCACATCTGCTTCCTCCTGAAAAGCTTCCTCCTCTTCATCTAATAGACTCAAGTTCGCCAGATCTTCTTCCATAAGAATCAATAGAACCAACTAGCAACCAAGATAGAAGAGAAAAAAGGAATTTCAATGATCGTCAAAGATAAAGAAAGAATAAATATTTAGAAAAAATAAGAAAACATGCCAAACGGCAGACAGAGAAAACGTGCTAGAAGGCAGACATGACTCAATCTGATTTTAACTTTTTAAGCTACCCAACTTGCAAATTTCAATATTTTGTATAGGGGATTCGGGTGGGAAGACTACATATTGTAAAAATATCGAGTTTTAAAAAGCTGGATGTAATAAAAGTCAAATTAATGGCTCAAATTTGTCGAGAGAATAGACATATGAGGTAAATTTTGAGTATTGTGCAAAAAAAAATGCGATAGAAGGGAGATACTTTGTTTTCACTGACCATTTTTACTTAAAAGTTCGATCCATATAAAAAATAGATTTTAAATTTTATCTAATTTTATTTTTTTAAACCTCGTATTTTATCCAAAAATTGATCTATGAGCAGATCTACAGCTAAAGCATCAAATCAAACAAGGGAAATAGTAGCCAAAAAATGGGCAAAACAGAATCCCTTACGACTCCTCTTTATTGGCTACTGGCACAATGTCTTCTAAGCCCAAGGCCAATATGGACCCCAACAGCTAGGTGAGGTGGGAAAATGCACCAACCCGAATTTAACATGGTTCTTGAAGCCCAACAAACAAATAGTGATCAAATACTTTGACACTTCAAAATTGAAAAATTAACATTTCCATCTTTTATAAATAATAAAATTATAAATTATATACCTATTTAAAAAAATTTTATCCTTTAAAATAAAATTATAAATTAATAAATGATAAATTTATATTTTAACATTTAAAAATTTATGTTCAATTTGGCCCAAATTTTTTAAAATTTTAGTTCTTATATTTTTTAAATTTTGAAATTTTAGTTATGAACTAAACAATAATAATTAAATATGTTTGGTTTTTCTAAGTTGTTTTAAGTTTTTATACTTTTCAATTTCAAATTTCAGTCTTAACGCAAAATAATAGTTGATAATCTATTAATTAAATTTTAATGAGTAATATATGAAAATAATAAGTTGATATGATATTAAATATACGATAATATATTCGCACATCAAATTTTAAAAATAATAAAACTCTTACTTAATGAATTTAATAAGTATTGTTCGGTGAAAATTAAAATTTTAAAATTTGAAATTATAGCAGATCGTATTATAAGAAGAGGAAAAGATTGGCAACTGTTAGCTGCATTGCTTGACCAGCAGGCATCGGCGAATCCAACCGAATATCAAGCTGTCTCCCGTACATAATTATTACATGTTACATGTGACCTTGTTCTTGTTCTTATTCTTGTTTTTTTCTTTTTTAATATCATCAAACTCTACATTTCCTATTTAAATTCCTATTTAACTTATAAATGATGATAATCACTTAATAGTGATTACCTAAAAAATAAAATTATTTAATTGTTATAAAATTAAGGACCACTTAAATATGTAAAAAAAATTTGTCGTAATTTGATTTTCACTATCTAAAATATTCGATGACTTTATTTGTAACTTATTAATAGTTTAAGGGTAGGATTGGATGGACGATTGGGTGCGGTGCGGTGCGTTTAATTTACTTTTTATCTCACGTTACAGTATCATTATAGTATCTTTCGTGTTTGTTATATGGTTTATGAAAATTAAATTATTCAAGATTTATAATTATCTCTCCCAACAATATCGTATTTAGAGGTTCAAATGAAGTCCCAAAATATAGGTCTTAGAGCTATGAATAGTATTGTCTTCAGAGGCTATCTTAAGCATAGATGTGATTGGGTGAAATCCACGTGTAAAACATTTTTAAAAATGAACTTTGATAATCATATAAGAAAAGATGTTTCAGGTGATAAACTTTTCTAATTAAATTAGTTGATTTGATAAGATATTTCGCATAATGTAAAACTATACAATATATGACATAATAGGATGACATAAACTCATATTTTAACCAATTATATGAATATTTTGAATTTGGCATCATTTAATGTGATATTTATATTAATGTCATCGGTAATTCATACTTAAACCTTAAAAGCGAATGATTTAAACCAAGAGACAAGGTTTTCAGAACTATATCGATGGAATCAATTAGGTCACATGTTCATTGATCTAATTAGTCTGATTGGTCGATCTAATTAATCATTAAAATTTTTATAAAAAAAAAATATATATATTAAAAAAATTTACTTCAATTGAATTTTTAGTTCAATTAAATTGATTAGTATCGATTCCCGAGTCAATTGATCTTATATTTCTCTTTGGATTAATAACCCAATCAATTCTTTATCCAACCGGTCCAATCAAATGGGATCTAGTTCAAACAACTAAGAGAAGAAACCTCCGTGATATAAAAATAATGAGTAAACTAGTTAGTTGGTCACCCAACTTTTAGGGCACTTTAATTTTAGTCACCCAAAATGATATCCTTGCAATTTGGTCACCAAATTTAGAATTTTCGTCAATGGAATAAATAAATACAATTTGACAATATTTGTGTATTATTTTTAGTTTCTACAATTTTTTTCACTTTAATCTTTAAATTTATTTACCCTAATCAATTCTTAAAAAGATATTTTTGGATAACCAAAATGAAAACGACTTAAAAATTAGGTGACTAAAATGAAAGTACAAACATAATGTGATGTTTACAGTTAATTGCTAATATGAATTTAACATTTGGGGACTAAAATGAAAAAGCCCTAAATATTAGATAATCAAATTACAATAATTTTATTTTCAATGGCCAAAATGAAAATTGATACAAGTACTTTACCAAAAAATGAAATTGGGAGTTCAAGGAAGTTTTTGTCAGTTATTTTTTTTTTTTGAAATGGAAGTTTTTGTAGTTATTCTGGTATTCACCAATTTTAATTTACAATTGACCTGTTATTTGATAATAGCCGTCCGATGCATTTTTAAAAAATTAAATCATGTGCCTGTCACCACAGAAGACCCCACAAATTCAATTTTGGTTTTGACCACTAATCAAGTTAAGACTTTTGAAAAGTCAAATCATCGTGCGGCTAAGTTACGCGTCATTCGGTCCATTTAAACACATAAAACAACATATTTGTAAGTAGACTGGATTAATAATAATCTCACTTGGAACTGGGTTTTGACTTTTGCTTAATTTATCCTCTTGTAATAAAATTTATTGTCCTAATAATTAATAATCAGTGTTAATGAAATTTATATATATCTGTAGTATTTTATTAAATTAAAAATTAAAATTAATATATTTTTATGTGCGTTACCGTAATTTTATGTGTTTATTTTTAAATTTATTAAATAATATTTTTACCATCTCAATAAATACTTTTACTAATTAAATGGGGATTTGTTTAATTTTTAAAATGATTTAGAAAACAAAAAATTATTTTAAAAGTAATGAAAAAGAAATAATTAATAATATAAAATAGTAAATAATTAAATAAAATAATTTAAATCAAACATAAAACCAATATTTAACAAAAAATCAATTAAACATTGAATTAAGAAATAAATCTATTAAAAATAATATACAATTTTGAAATATATAAGAAAATATATTATAATAGCATCAATTATGATAACAGTTAATGACAAATATGAAAGATATTTACACTAAATTAATAAATACGTTTAATAATAATTAAAAAATTGTTAAAACTTGCTTATTTTCTTCAAAACAAACTCATAAAACGATTTTCACCTACAACAAACAAATAAGAAACAAATAAATAATAATAATTTTAAGCGTAGTTGTTTCGCACCGTATAAATAATTTAAAAAAAAAAATAAAAGAAATATTATATTATTTTATTATCCCATAATATTTAATATCTTTTGCTGTTATTATTATTTGAATATAATTGGATTAATATATAGTTTACTCTTAACGTTTTAATTTCATTAAATCATGAAATTGGTCAGCTCCATTGGTCATAGACTCATAAGAATTAAGCAAACTTTATTGATGGCTTCGAGGGCATTGGACTAAAATGTAATAATTACTAGTACACAAAATAACTCTTAAATAATTATTTACTCACTACACAGCTAGAAATTTCTAGGGTCGGCAGGAACATTGCCGCAATTTGATTTCCTAAACTTGACAATTTACTATTGTTGTATCTATGAAGGCTTTATTCACGTTTTAGCCCTCAAATTATAACTTATTTTTATATTGGTACTTCAAATTTTTATTTTTATTTACTTTTTTTTAAAGGTAAATTTATTAATTCATTCAATGAATGGAACCATATAATTTAAAAAAAAAATAGTAAGTACTCGTCGTACATGGTGGAAGATAAGCTCCATCAACACAATAAAGGCTTTAGCCTCAGCATTAATAGAACATTATGACACGTTGACAATTAGTTTTGTCACAACTCAAGCACGACATATCTAGAATGATTGCAAGCACTAAATATGATAAGGAAATCAGCTTCGAATAGTCCAAAGTAGCGACCAAAAATTGATAAAAGAATTGAGTATTCACCAAACTACAGAGGACGATAACAAAATCATACCTAAAATTACTTGCAAAACTAAGATTCTATGTATAAATAAGAGTAAAAAACATGTTACAAGAGTAGATAAAACTTTTAAGAATTGAAGACTTATTAAATAATAGAAAAATAAACAAAATACATATAAAACTTAAGATAATACGGGTCTAAATCGACATGTAAAAATAGATTAAGACGTTAATGAAGAATCATTCACTTTTTAAAAAAGTTATTAGTAGCTAGTGAAATTTTAGCGAACGACATGCAAATTAGGAAGAGAGAAAATATATATAATAAATGAGAAGAAAAAAATAGGAGTTGATGGAAGAGAAAAAATTGTGAGTGACAATAAACTCGAAATTGATATTTTTGTTCAACAAAACAAAAGATAAGAAGTAAACTACATGTTAATAGTTTTAGTTCAAAAGTCGTACGGCGTTTAGAAAAAAAAAAGAAAACCAATTAGATTTGGCCACGCGTTTCATATTTTCCAAGTCTACGTAGGATAAACGCTTTTATAAAAAATGAATTATTTAATTTATAATATATATATATATTTATCATTTCTTCTTCTCCCTTTCTTTCTGTAGAATCAAACCAAAATCTCTAAAACCAGAGCCCAGAATCACCATACCGCCGTGCCTACTGCCATGCCAACCACCGTCTTCAGTGGCCGAGGAAGCCCACAACTCATCTCACTACTCGTTTTTTCATGCTCTTTTTGAATCTTTCATCAATATCAACATCGATTTTCCTAGATCTAAAATAAAATTTGCCATCTTTCTCCGATCTCCCTCTTCCACAGTCAGATCAATCCCCATTTTCGGCTTTTTACTCGTCCACCATTAAACTTCCATTCCCCAGTTGGGATCTTCCAACCAAGACCCCAATCTGTCTTGACTCAAAAGAATCGAAACTAAACTCATTAAACCCATTTAAAATGTTTTTGGCTCTGCTGTATTTGGAAATGTATGGGTTGGCTTTGGTTTGCTGTAGGTGTTGAAGGAGTAATAAAGTGATAATGGTGATGAGATGAAGTGAAAAATGTGGGAATGGTGGGTCTGTACTTTATGATGGAATAAATGATGAGCTTGTGAGAGGGTCAGAAAGTGGTCAGGGCGAGAGAGAGAGAGAGAGAGAGAGGCCAAATTGAGAGGTTTTTAGTAGATGATGGCTTTGAATGAGAACGAATGTGGGAGAGGGAGCTGTTAAGGTTTAGGGAGATTGGAAATGGCAAATGACATTTGTGATGATGATGGGAGTCGAGAGTTGAGGGAGTGAAGGGAGTTGATTAAAAAATGATTAAAATAATTAAAATAATTTTTATTTGTTCTTTAAAAATTTGTTTATTAAACCTAAATATCATAAAATACACATGTCAAAACCTGATTCGTTTTTTTTTTTTTGGAAATGCGATTTGGTTTTGATCAGAAATATTTAAGATAAATTTCACATTTAACTTAATGTGTTATTTGATATATGAATTTTAATTTGATGTAATTATACACTTGAAATTTTGATTGTGATTCAAATGTATACATAAAACTTTAATTTTGATTCAATCATAAATAAATAAATATATCAATTTATTTTTATATTAGATAAATATAATTGTTTGTGTATGTAAATATATAAACAAAAATAAAGCTATATCAATAATTGTGTTAATAATTTGTGAGAATTTGATCAAATCAAAATTTCATTTATGAAATTTTACAAAATTAGAGTTCATGTATAAAATTACACATTAGACCAAAGTTGATATATAATTTTGAGATTTATCCCAAAAAAATTAACAGAGGCAAAGTTGAATTACATGCATTGTGTAAGTGCAACATTAGAAAGTATTCTTTTTTGCTGTTTATGCTTATAATGATGGTGTTTCTTGTCGAGAGCTATGGTTTCACTTGTGTTCTATGAGTGGCTAGGTTGGTGATGCTTCATGGTTGTTGGGTGGTGACTTTAATGTCACGCTTTCACTTGAGGAGAGTTCTTTTAATAGTTCTCAACTTTTTACTGTTGATATGAAGGATTTTCAAGCTTTGGTTAGGGAGATTGAAGTCTTTGATCATGCTTATTTTGGTCATGTTTTCACTTGGTTAATTATTAATTGGATAGGTCAATTGCGAAGAAGTTTGATGAATTCTTGTTAATGCAGCTTGGTTGCGGTTTCTGCCTTATTCACGAGTTGAGTTTGCTGCTCCTGGTTGTTCAGATCATTGTCCTTCTATTGTCTGTTGGTGCGGCCTGTGCAATCCTTCCCAAAGCCTTTTTGGTTCTTTAATTTTTAGGCTAAGCATGATAGGTGTTTACAACTTGTTGCTGAATCTTGGCAGCCTACTGTGGTAGATGATCCTATGTTGAAGTTATTTAGCAAGCTTAAGAGACTCAAACATATCTTGAAGATGCTCAATACTGAGGCTTTTGGTAGTATTTCTGCTTGAGTTAAGGCTAAGGCTGAGGAGCTGAAAAGCTTGTAGCTTGCTTGGTTGCGGGGTGATCTAGTTAGAAATTATCATATTGATCATGTGAGAGCTAATCTTTTGGTTTTGCAAAAGACCGAAGCATGTTTTTATCGAAAAAAAGCCTGGGTGCAATGGATTAAGGAGGGAGATCAAAACACTAAAATTTTTCATAGTATTGTTGTAGTTAAGTGGAATAAGCACACTGTTACTTCTTTTTTGATGCAGCTGGTAATCGGTTGGAATCTTTTAATCAAATTTCTGCAAAATTTTGGGTTTTATCAGAATCTTCTCGGTGCAGCTGATTCCAATATTGTTGAGTACCCAAATTCTTTACTTCAGGATTTACTGCCTAAACTGTCTAACGATGCTTATTGTGTGTTGACTAGCCCTATTACTAGTGAGGAGATAAAGACAACTATTTTTGGGTAGGGGAATGAGAAAGCCCCTAGTCCTGACGGTTTCATAGCTTTTTTCTTCAAATCAGCATGGGGTATAGTTGGGTCTAATTTTCTAGAGGTTGTTTAGTATTTTTTTTTTGCATCCCCCACTCTCTTGGTTTCCGGGAGGGATGAAGACAAAAGTCACATCCAAGGAAGACGCGTGGAAACAACCATGAAGTCATCCATGACGAAAGAGGAAGACGCGTGGAAACAACCATGAAGTCATCCATGAAGAAAGAGGAAGCAACGTGGAAAAAGCCATGATTGCTACAAGACAAAATAGGAAGCTACGTAGAAGACACCATGATGGCAACCTGACAAAAGAAGCCGAAAGTGTCATTATTACAGATACTATTCGAACCCAATTCTTTATTAATTAGAATTTAATTCTTTATTCTTATCCGGCCATTTCCCGGACTTCAAATATAATTAGATTCTAGTTTATCTTTCTTTTGTTATAAATAGGCATCAATGTAGCCTGAAGAATATATTCGGAAATAACATAGTTTTTAGTTTTCTCTTTTGTAAACACTCTGTAAATTATCTTTTTCTTCTACAATAATATTTTCATTCTACTACGATATATCCCTTCCGCCTGCCATTCCTAACCTCCCACTAACCCCTACCTTTAAAATTATTATGTCTTCACGATATGTATGGAGATATACTATTAGGAAATAATTTTATAAGAAAATATTTACCATTATCTATTGATAAAAATCAATTAGATTATCTCAGAGGAAAATCATTATAGAAACGTCATTAGTTTCAAATCCTAAATTTATTTGTACTAATGATTGTTGATTTTCTTAGCGGCCTCATGGATAGAGGTAAAAAACCTCTAGAAATAAAAATGGGAGAATGAACTACGGTTCATAAAAAGCCCAATAAAGGAAAAGCACCAATGAATTCTAAACAAGGATTCGTGGCTGCGTCTACAAAACAAAGCCCAAAAACACCACAAACAAGTCCTAAACAAGGATTCGTGGCTGTATCTCCACAAGTAAGTCCTAAACAAGGATTTATGATTGCACCTGCAAATATAAATCTTAAACAAGGATTTATGGCTGCACCAACACGAGTACCATATTATCCTAAACAAGGATATTATGTACCTTATCCAATGGCAAACCCATCCTTTCTGCCACTTGGATCACAATCACCAACCCCGGTGAGTTATTTTGAATACTCTCAAAATCCAGATTCAAAATATCAAAAAAGCTATTCTGAAATTATTAAAGATACCGAGGAATTGTTGAAAAAATAACAAGATCTCGAAATATTCCAAATTAAAGATTTTTATAATCTAGGGTTGCCCCTAGATTATTATTCTTTCATTAACAAGATATGGAAAAACCATATTCTTGAGTAAAAAGCCAATTTTCGGCGATCTCTCTCACAATTCTCAAACTTCTTAGTTGAAAAAACAACTGAGGAAAATAAAGCCGAGGATTTGCTATATAATAGTATATTATATAGAGATTGGGATGAACTCCTAATCGAATATACAGATATTAAGGAGATAAACAATCTTCTTGATATATTTCAATATTTTATTAACAAAGGGAGAAGCACTCCTATTTTTAATAAAATGTTTCGAATCTGTCTATATAACAAATGTAGACAAATTTTGCCTATAGAAATATTTTCAAGAATAAATCGAGCAATTTGCAAACAGCAAGCTCTATTTTTAGAAACTTTTAGAAAATATTTTTCTCAAGCTTATCTTTTTACAAATGATATGGGAGAAAATCTTCCCACTATCAAATTTCGTTTAAATCACGAGCCATTAGATATAACCAGTATCGAATGGGGATTTGTAAAAGAAATTACAGTCCAAAATCTTTCTTTTGATTTAATAAAAAATTTTCCAGCAATAGTCAAATCTCGATTATCAAATTTTACAGATAACGATGATTTTGTCTATTATTTTCATATTGAAATTCACAGTCTTATTGGTATTGCTGAAAGAGAAAAATTCTATCAGCCATATCAAATATGGATTATTAATAAAATACTTGGAGGAAGAAACCTCTTGGCGGCCCAAGAAGATCCAGAGCATTTGTCAAAAACCATTGACGACTGCTACAACAATTTTACCCATTATCAAGTCCAAACCGGAATTGATTTGGTTACCATGGCCCAGCATCTCTTACATCAAGATACTTTTAACTTCTGGACCGATGGAAGAAGAGTCTTAGCCCACGACACTGGACACAACCAGGTCGTAGGAGAAGCAAATGAAGAAGCAATTTCGCTATTAACAAAAATGGCAGAAATGGAACTTGAAGATTATCCGTTAGCAGCGGAGATCAGAGAAGTGATGGAAAGCTGGAACACACCGGCTCCAACACCAGAATCTTTACACCTGGACGAGATTGAAGAGATGAACCTTAGGAACATCCAGGAGGGATGAAGACAAAAAGTCACATCCAAGGAAGACGCGTGGAAACAACCATGAAGTCATCCATGACGAAAGAGGAAGACGCGTGGAAACAACCATGAAGTCATCCATGACGAAAGAGGAAGCAACGTGGAAAAAGCCATGATTGCTACAAGACAAAATAGGAAGCTACGTGGAAGACACCATGTTGCAATTCCTAAAAATATTGGGAACACAGTAAAAGAAAAATAAATATTAATGGAATAAATGGTAATAAAACCATTATTCATTATAAAGCTAAAACATTCCAATCTACATAAACAATGTAAGATTTATAATTCCTAAATTATTATGTCTTTTCGATATATATGGAGATTTACTATTAGGAAATAATTTTATAAGAAAATAATTACCATTATCTATTGATAAAAATCAATTAGATTATCGTAGGAAAATCATTATAGAAACGTCATTAGTTTCAAATCCTAAATTTATTTGTACTAATGATTGTTGATTTTCTTAGCGAGCCTCATGGATAGAGGTAAAAACCTCTAGAAATAAAAAAGGGAGAATGGACTACGGTTCATAAAAAGCCCAATAAAGGAAAAGCACCAATGAATTCTAAACAAGGATTCGTGGCTGTGTCTACAAAACAAAGCCCAAAAACACCACAAACAAGTCCTAAACAAGGATTCGTGGCTGTATCTCCACAAGTAAGTCCTAAACAAGGATTTATGACTGCACCTGCAAATATAAATATTAAACAAGGATTTATGGCTGCACCAACACGAGTACCATATTATCCTAAACAAGGATATTATGTACCTTATCCAATGGCAAACCCATCCTTTCTGCCACTTGGATCACAATCACCAACCCCGATGAGTTATTTTGAATACTCTCAAAATCCAGATTCAGAATATCAAAAAAGCTATTCTGAAATTATTAAAGATACCGAGGAATTGTTGAAAAAACAATAAGATCTCGAAATATTCCAAATTAAAGATTTTTATAATCCAGGGTTGCCCCTAGATTATTATTCTTTCATTAACAAGATATGGAAAAACCATATTCTTGAGCAAAAAGCCAATTTTCGGCGATCTCTCTCACAATTTTCAAACTTCTTAGTTGAAAAAACAACTGAGGAAAATAAAGCCGAGGATTTGCTATATAATTCTATATTATATAGAGATTGGGATGAACTCCTAATCGAATATACAGATATCAAGGAGATAAACAATCTTCTTGATATATTTTAATATTTTATTAACAAAGGAGAAGCACTCCTATTTTTAATAAAATGTTTCGAATCTGTCTATATAACAAATGTAGACAAATTTTGCCTATAGAAATATTTTCAAGAATAAATCGAGTAATTTGCAAACAGCAAGCTCTATTTTTAGAAACTTTTAGAAAATATTTTACTCAAGCATATCTTTTCACAAATGATATGGGAGAAAATCTTCCCACTATCAAATTTCGTTTAAATCACGAGCCATTTGATATAACCAGTATCGAATGGGATTTGTAAAAGAAATTACAGTCCAAAATCTTTCTTTTGATTTAATAAAAAATTCCAGCAATAGTCAAATCTCGATTATCAAATTTTACAGATAACGATGATTTTGTCTATTATTTTCATATTGAAATTCACAGTCTTATTGGTATTCTTTGAACGAGAAAATTCTATCACCATATCAAATATGGATTATTAATAAAATGCTTGGAGGAAGAAACCTCTTGGTCGCCCAAGAATATCTTCCTAACCTCCCACTAACCCCGTAAACACTCTGTAAATTATCCTTCCTTTGCCATTCCTAACCTCCCACTAACCCTCCCGTAATTGGTATCAGAGGAAACCTCCTCCACGGAGCCCCGAAGTAACGATTTCTGGAGTTTCATATCGTAGTTATAATTGTAAGTTTCTATCTTGACTATCTGCAATACTGTTTATTTCACTATTATTGTCTCAAAACCCATATGTCTGTCGTTTGTCCTCGTTGCCGTTGAGTCCGAGTAGGGCGTTGTAGGCGTTGAGAGGTCGTTTAAGACATGAAGGTTTTAGGTACAATTTAACAATATAGATTCCGATTTAGATTTAGGTCCATTATATTATGGTAATAGTAATATAATATTAACTTTATCGATGAAGATGAATCTTGGAGGATTCTTCTTCTACTAATATTAAAAAACAAAAGAAAAGAAAAAATTAAAAAGATAAAAAACAACAAAAATATGATTTTGAATCTTATAAAACTCTAATAGAACATTGGAAAACCAATTTTCTAGGACGGATGATCTTTATCTGAATTAATAGAAGATCTTTATGAACAACATAAAGATTTATTTCCATTATATGTTAAACTAATACTACAGTGTGATAATAGTTCGACAACACAAATTTAGATATTTGTGTTGGTAATAGTTCAATAACACAAATTTAGAAATTTGTGTTACTAAAAATTACGATTTCACGAAGAAAACATAGAAAATCCGAACCAATGGATTTATGAGTATGAAACCCTGCCTAAAGAAATCGATGCGAGATCTTTATGGTAAAAGGAAAATAGGCTCGATCTTCAAAGATGATAATCGTGAATAAAATCATAACCAATGTTTTGGTTAATAATATAATATACTTTTTATTGAATGACTCATTTTTTGGTTAATAGAATGACTCCTTTTCTACTTGCTTTGATTTCTAATAGTCAGAGCGCCTTTGTTAGATGGCGTAGTATCATTGATAATACCATGTTGGCTCATAAGCTAATGTAAGGGTATGGTAGAAGACATATTTCTCCTAGATGTGCCTTGCACTAAGGCTTTTTGCTTTTAGTACTTAGAGCTCAAGGGTTCTTTGAAAAGTTCTTGAAGTGGATTAAAGTTTGCTTAACTACTCCTCGGTTCTCTATCTTCCTTAATAAAAGCCTTGTGGGGTTCTTTCGAGAGAGGAGAGGTATTAGGCAGGGAGACCCTATATCTCATTACCACTTTGTGCTTGCAATGGATCTATTATCCATGTTATGAGATATTGCTGCCATAAATGCTCTTTTCAAGTATCATTCTAAGTGCCTTCGAATGCGGTTGACTCATCTCATGTTTGTCGATGATCTTCTTATTTTTTCTAAGGGTATTGCTGATTCAGTGGCTGGTGTTTATTATGTTCTTCTGCAATTTTACTTTCTTTCTGGGTTGCAACTAAACACCTCCAAAAGTGAATTGTTTGTTGTTGGGATGCCTCAATAGGAGTTGGCTCTCATGACTACTTGCACGGAGTTTAAAGTTGGTAGGTTGCCAGTGAGGTACCTTGGTGTTCCTCTTGTTTCTTGAAAGTTGTCTTGGTCTGACTATGTTGCTTTAACTAATAAGATTCTGGATAGGATTCAATGGTGGTCTATTAAGCACTTGAGTTATGCTAGTAGATTGCAACTCATTAAGGCTATGATCTTTATCGTGCAAACCTATTGGAGTCGTCAATTTCTAATGCCTAAGAGTTTTCTCAAGAAGGTTTGTCAATTCTATCTTAGCTTCTTTTGGAAAGGGAAGGTTGGCTCGGGTCAAGAGGCTTGTGTTTGTTGGAAGGTGAGTTGTTTACCTAAATCTGATAGGGGCTTGGGACTAAAAAATGTGGTAGAATGGAATCAAGCTTGTATTTTGCAGCTTATCTGGGCCTTGCTTGCAGGAGAGGGGTCTCTTTGGATCGCTTGGGTTAGTGAATATGTGTTAAAGTTAGAAGTTTTCTGGATGTGACTCCTACTTCAATGAGTAGTTGGAATTGGTGAAGGATGCTTAAGTTGAAGCCTTTGGTTACTGCCACTTCTCAACAGTTTGCTAATGCTAAAGTGAGTACTTCTCGATTGTGGAAGGCAATTAAAACTCGTGGTATGAAGGTGGAATGACACTGTTTGCTATGGTTACATATTCCCATGCATTCTCTTATTGCATGGATGGTCATTCTTAATAGGCTTCCAACCTGCGATCGCTTGCTTGGTTTTGGGATTTCAATTTATACTTGTTGTTTTTTCTGTATGGATGCTGCAGAGGGACGTGATCACATTTTATTTGAGTGCAATTTTTCAAGGAAGGTGTGGTAGTCAATTTTACACCATTGCTCTATTCTGGGGCTATGGGAACTTGGAGGCAAGAGTTAGCTTGGGCGATATTAAAACTTAAAGGAAAGTCCTTGCTTGTTGCTATACTCAAGCTTGCTTGAAGTGCATATTTGTATGTGATATAGAGATGGAGGAACAAGAGGTATTTTGGTGCACTTTCTTGACCGAAGATGCTATCTTAGTGCAAGTTAAATAGATTGTGCGGGCTCGTTTAAGAGGAAAACTAATCAATAGAACTGATCCTATTAATGCTTCATTTTGTACTTCTTAAGGTATCACTGGTTAATTTGTTTGTATTGCTTAAAGTTATTCTATGGGTTTTTTTTTTGTTCTTTTGTATTAGTTTAATTGCATTCTTGTATTAATGAATTTCATTATTCATCCAAAAAGAGAGAGGATATAATTACATGAATAAAGCCATCTATGGATCAAGCCAATGTGAAGTAAAAATAAGCTCAAAGTTCAAAGAAAATTTAAGTCTAGGAAGTCGATTTGTCTAATTGTCAATTAAGAAATCAAGTAATTAAGTATACCATAAGTCTTAATACTTTTCAAAAATTTGGAATTTAGTTCATACACTTACATTTCCAATAATTTATCTCTATTTTTCGATTTAAAATTTGAGTTCAACTATTAACAATGTTAAATATTTTTGTTAAATTCAATCTCATAACAATGCCATTTTTAATTACATAACTATCAAGTGAGTATTTTTTTATTTCAAAATATTACACCAAAAAATTAATAATATTAACAATTTGACCTGAATTTTGAAATTTGAAAATAAAGACTAAATTCTGAAAATGAAAGTATAAGGACTAATATTTTTTTATAACTTATATTTTTTATATTTTTTCTTATATCCAAGATTACATATTTTCCAAAACTAATAAGATAATATTGTAGCACTCTCGTTATGAAACCATCTACCCCATAATAAAATTCTTATGACCGTCCCAACTTACAAATTACTTTTACCTCACTCTCATACCGTGAGTCTTATTTTTAGAGTTGAAAGAAAAAAAGTGTGAAATATGAATAGATATGTTTGGTTTGAAAAAAAAGATTAATATACATGTTTAATAATATAAAAATAATAAATGAATATTTGATATATTGTTAGTGCATAATTTTCATGTCTTGTTAGTAAATAATAGCACGAAATTTCATCATTGGTGAAATAAGAAATAGTAGAAGACATAAAACTAAATACTAAAACTTTATTTAAACATAAACCCGAAACTCGAATCTAAATTTTGAAACTTGAAACATGATATAAACCCTAAATTTTAAATCATAAACTCTAAATTATAACCCCAAAAAATATGATAATTATAAACCCTAAATCTTAAATCTTAAATCATTAAGCCTTTTTTAGATTTGTGTTACTTCTGCTATATAAATTGGTGCATTGGAGGAATTCTTTGTGAATTCTCAACTGTTTGGTCATGTTTGAAACGAAAGTATCACCTAAGACCACACAGATTGCGAGATTAAAGTTCTAGCCCTGTGACAATCGATATCAGAGCTTAGGTTGCGAAGGCTATTGGGAAATATACCCATATAGTAGTAAACATGTAATTATTTTCTATGTATTTAAACGATGAATAGATAAATTTCACATTTCACTGGAATGTCTTTTGTATTTCTGTTTTTCATATTTTACATGTATAATGAAATTGTGACAAGTAAATATTAACTCATTAATTGCCTAAGTTCAAACTGACGATAAGTGGCATTGTAAAAACGTTTACATTACGAGAAAGATAATTTACTTCAGTTTATAATCTAAACGAGTCCGTAATCCCATTAAAGAATTAAAGTGAGCATTTGATTCAAATACTGAGAATGATTATTATGTCGTCTACAATTCCAATTAAGAAGATGACTAGTCTTGGTTATCAGAGCTATTTACTCCATAGGTAGATACATATATGTATTCATTGGCAAAATGATACATTGGATTGGATCCAAGATAAATTAATTCTAAATCCATTTGTGAATTAATTCACTTGTGACATTCATAATGTGATTTCTACCAATTCGGTTTGGGACAGTGAAGGATCAATCGGTCTAGTCTAGCCACTGATTGGACCGTCGGCCTGGTTTCACATACCAGGCTTGGTTTAACTAATTTTTGAATCTTGGTCTCGGTTTTGGGCTCCAAGACCCAATTTATGATCTTAGGTCCAATTTTCAAGTTCACTTATTCATTAAGTTAATTGTCTAACTTGAAAATTAATTTCTAAAAATATCATATTAATTTTAATTAATTTGATTACTTTAATTTTACATGATCAAAATTAATTTTCTCAAAAATCACTTAGATTTTCCAAATTCATTTTTCAAGAAAATTCTTTAATCAAATTCCCTAGTTGAACAATTCTTACGACTGCTCAATTTAATTCCACATTGAATAAATTGACTAAATTAAATTATTTCTAAATTAAAGTCGAAGAATTTTCTTCTAATTAAATGTTGTAACAGCCCACTTTTGATAAAATCGGAACAGTGGTTTCGGGACCACAGATCCGAGTCTTGGAAAGAAAAATTTTTAATACTATTTTATGATCTACAATATGATAATAATACTGTGTGAAAATTTCGTAAAAAAATTTTATCGATTACGTGTTTAAATTGATAAATGACCAAATTACATTAAATGCAAACGTTGGATTCTAGTAGCTAGAAGGATCAAATAGCTATTGAATTCAAAACTTGAGGTCACTATTTGTTAATTAGACCATTAAAGAAAAGTTAGTAGATATTTTTGATGATTCATCCATGGAAAAATTAAAAAAGGCTAAGGACTAAATTGGAAAGTGATAAAATTAAAAGATGATAAATAATTAAATAGAAATAAAAATCATTTTATATCATATTCTTCCCCAAATATTCCATGGAAACCCTAGGAAAGAGAAAGCAAGCTTTCTTAGCCAAATTATATCAGGATAGATCAAATTCGGAGCTAGAACAAGGAAAAGAAGAAAATGTCAAATTATTAGATTTTACGTACACGAACATTTGTCGAGGTAAGTTCGTGTAACTAAACTGTGTATATTTATATGCTTGAATTAAATGTTGTGTATGTGAATTATATAAATATCATATATATATTGAAAACATATCCGACAAAGCCTGATAAATGATAAATGATAAAGCCCGATAAATGATAAATGATAATGCCTGATAAATGATAAATGATAAAAATGTTACTTTTATGCTTGAAATGAATGTGGAATGTGTTTATTTGAATTATATGAATGCTATAGATGTATGAAATAATCACATGCTTGAAAAAAAACAAAAAAAAACGTTAAATCCCGTTTGAATATTGGAATTTGATGGATATACGTGATTTTCCCTATTGAATGAGGTCCTGCATTTTTTGTTGACGGGATTTAGCTCGGACGAGTAATCCTATTGACCTCATTACAGAAAGGATTTAGCTCGGACGGGTAATCTGATTAAGCTCTTATGAACATATGTTGGAGACAGGATTTAGCCTGGACTGGTAATCCTATTATATGATATGTGGCTCGAGAGTTTGCTTTCTGATTAAGTGCCCTAATGGGTACTCCTAAATATGAATTGACGGGTTATTGAATTGTACACCTTGAGTGTACTATCTGAATATCCATCAGAATTTCAAAGATTTAACGGATAAAATACTTGACATGATATGAGAAGATATAAATAGGAAATGAATTATTACATGTATCTGCCTAAAATACATGAAAATGATGATACATGATATATGGAAATATAAGACGATGATATTTGTACATAGAATTTATTTGATGAATATGTTTATAATTGATTATAGATTTGTACACCTTGAGTGTACTACTACTCGCGTGACATCGATATTTCGAGTAATATGAGTAAAGTTTTGGCATGAAATAATCTGAACTAGAGATGAATTATTATGAAAATATACTTGTAATATAACGATATGATTTATACATGTTTTATGAATACGTGATATGGAAAGTATATATATATATATAAATCTAATTGTTGTTGAGCCCATATATATTTCTTGATGTTATTATGGAATATATCACTAACAAGGGCAATAAGAATATATGTAGGGCCTGAGATCAAATTGATTGAATGTGCCTGAGAATATGTGTAGGGCCTGAGATCAAATTGATTGAGTGTGCCTTACATGTTTATCTTGAAATAGAATAAATGGTAAGTTAAGTACCATGTTATACTAACTTACTAAGCATTATATGCTTACTTAGTTTTATTTCCCTATTTTATAGTAAATCGGAAGCTCGTTGGATTAGAAGCTTAGCGGAGATCACTCACATTATCGATCAATTCATTTTGGTATATATGGTAAGTCAGTTATGGTTATAATGGCATGTATAAGTTAAATTGGCCATATTGGCATGTAAATAATTATTGTAATCTAGCCATGGAAATGGCTAGTGATGATTATGTTTTGGTATATGCATATATTAAGATTATTTTATGGTGATAACATAAGTATTTATTATTTATTGGTTGAGAAAGGTTAAACAAGTATGCTTATAAAATATAAGATTAAAAGCACAAATGCATTTAATAATATATCATGTTAGGTGAATAGAATTAACTTGGTTATGATGCTTGAATTGATATATGAATGAAAGTTTAGGTGTAGGTCATTGGCGAAGTTTGGGTGAAAAATAAAGTTAGAAAATGGCTTTATTTTGTCCACACGGGTAGACACACGGGCGTGTGTCTTGACCATGTGTGACACACGGCTTGGCACATGGGCGTGTGGTTTGGCCGTGTGTCCCCTGCATCTTAAATTTGAGAAACAGAATGCTCAGAATTGTGCACACACAGAGATACGGCGTGTGCCTCAACTGTGTGAGAGACACGGCCTAAAACACAGGCATGTGTCATGGCTGTGTGAAACCTAAACCTAATTTATAGAAATTTAATTAACCACACAAGCCTAGCACATGGGCGTGTGGCTGGCCGTGCGGCACAAGCCAGAGAGCTACTTAGTTTCGAACACGACTTGCAGCACGGGCGTGTCCTAGGGTCACACAGGCGTGTCCCTTGGACCACACGGGTGTATGAACCCTACATCTTGGAAAATTTTTAAAATTTCATGAAATTTTCTTGGAGTTCACGATTAAGTCTCAATTCGAATCTAATACTCATATTGGGCCTCAAAGGTTTACTTAAGGGTGTTATAAATAATCTCGAAATGAGTAGTAACTGATATGAATTATCTGTAAATGTTCTGAAATATGCTCCGTAATCTTGTTCCGACGAAGGGTACGGGTTAGGGGTGTTACAAATACAGTTCGATCGAGCTTTTGTTGAGCTAGCGAAGGACCAATTGAATATATACAATTAGGCTTTAGTAATTGCAATTATATCCAAAAGCATTGTTCAGATATTTCACAATTAGTTAATCATGGAGTCAGTCTACAAGAAGTACTATGATTGAAAACTCCTTATTGTATACTCTTTACAAAAGCAATTAATCCAACTGTTTTGTTCAATGACCTTGTCATGTGTGTGTTACCCTCATATGATATCCTTAATTCCTTTGAGTTAAATCTGTTAATTCAATACAATCTTATTTTATCTCATTGTCACCATTGTGATTCTTAATGATTAATATGATCACTGTCAAATAATGACTTTGATAAATTGCTCGTTCGAGAACAAACAACCGGTGGCCACGTTCCATATTTACCAATCCACACAATGCCAATGAGAAGATATCGTTAAATCTTTAATTAAGTTATAAATTCCACTGTTGTTAGTAAAACCATGCCATACACAAGTCATGTACCCAACATACCAGTTATCGGCTCGATCATTCTTAGAGCACAAGCATCTACTTATATTAAAGCACATAAGTTACATACGCATGTCAGTGGCTAACTCAAGATTTAGGTAAATCACACTATGAATGTTACAAGTGAATTAATTCATAAATGGATTTAGAATTAATTCATCTTGTCCAGTTCAATGTATCATTCTGCCAATGAATACATCTATGTCTCTGCCTGTGGAGTCAACTACTCCGATAGCCAAGACTAGCAATCTTTCAATTGGAATTGTAGATGACATAATAATCATTCTCAATATTTGAATCAAATGCTCACTTTGATTCTTTTACGGGACTATGGACTCATTTAGATTATCTACTGAAGTAAGTTGTCTTTCTCGTAATGTAAACGTTTTTATAATGCCACTTATCATTAGTTTGAACTTAGACAATCAATGAGCTAACATTTGCTTGTCACAATTTCGCTATGCATGCAAAATATAAAAGACAGAAATACAAAAGACATAACATGAAATGTGAAATTTATTTATTCATCGTT
This sequence comes from Gossypium rotundifolium, assembly GCA_025506655.1. Classification (NCBI taxonomy): domain Eukaryota; kingdom Viridiplantae; phylum Streptophyta; class Magnoliopsida; order Malvales; family Malvaceae; genus Gossypium; species Gossypium rotundifolium. The sequence continues at coordinate 152,384,795 of CP106728.1, forward strand.
CAAATATATAGAAAATAATTATATGTTTACTATAATGTGGGCACATGTCCCAACACAAATGAGAAATTCAAGGGCTGGTTAGGGAATCCAAAAATATGATTTTTAGGGCTAGAAAAAATAAGTTTCCTTGGCTATAAATACACCTCAAAATCAACACCAAAAAGAGAAAGAAAAAAATGAGAAAAAGAGTACTTACCGACACCACTATGAGTGGAGGAGAGGGAGTGACAATGGGCAGTAAAGAGGGCTGATATGAGCGGCAATAAGGAGGGTTAGGGGTAGAAACAAGGACCGTTTAAGAGGTTAAAATACTCAGTAAGGTGCCTAGAAATCAATAGCAAAGTATTCGGCACAAAAATGGTGAAAATCACCATAGTTTAGACATCACAAGGAAGAGAAAGAAGAAAATTTTGAAAGAGGAGGAGAAGTGGAATTACTAGGGTTGAGAAAAAGATGAATAAATGCTAAAAAATGTATTTATACCTAGGTTAACTAGGCTTGGGCAGCAAAAATAGGAGAGGGGGAAAATTTAGCAAAAATTAAGCTAATTTGCATGGGAATGGAATCAAATTCGGGTTCCTAAGCAAATTGCACTTTCTCATTGTTTCCTTTTAACCACTAAGCCAATCACTCAACCTTGATACAATTTTACAAACTTTAAACCAAAAATTTGAGATGTTATAGTTTGCTCATTTCCGATTAGACTAAGGACATGTTTAGGTACATCAACTAATACAAGTTGTTCAAAAACATAAGTATACATAGACGAAAATGCTACACTAAGGGCACTAGATCCCAACACTGCTTCTATGATTTGAAGTCAGTGTGATTTATCATGGGAATTAAGTTAATTCTAGTAGTGATATTGGTAGGAGTAGCAATAGCTATACGAAGCCAAACAAAACAGACTCACATGCGATTTCAAATACAAACAATAGATTAATAAATTTGAATAATGGTAAATCTTATCTTAAAATATTGGACATTTCATTAAATATTTTATTTTTATACAAAATATTAATTTGTAAGTAATATATAAATGCAATAATCAAATATATATATATATATATATATATATAAAAAGATACAAAATTACTCACATGTAAACCAAAATATTAAGGCATGTTTATGTACATAGGTGCTAGAAAATGCTCATCTAGATTTTCTTTCTTTCAAATATACTTTCTTTCACTCATTGAATTTCTGTTCTAAATTATACTATTAAAATTAGGTGTCATATATTTACCATTTAAACCACAAAATAGCTTGAAAGAAAAGTTAATGGTCCATAGGCCCCGCATAGACCTATCCATGGCCAAGCTTTAGATAGAATAACTTTTTTTCCATTGGTTGGATGTAAATTCAAATTAAAAATTAAAATATATATTTTTAATTTTTTGTAAAATTATATAAATTTTAATATTTTATAACAATTGAGCTCATGAACGTTATAGTCTTTTGGGGTTAAAATCATAAAAAATACATAAAATCGAAAATAAAAAGGAAAATTAGAAAAAAAGTTCCTGTCAAAAACTTGAAAAAAATGTAATATATGATGAAATACATTTATTTTAATATTTTTTACATAAATTATTAATTTTTTAGGGTAAATTGTCAAAATAGTCACTTATGTTGGTCTCAGATTATATTTTAGTCACATATGTTTGAATTATTACGTTTTAGTCACTTTCATTAACGTATTGTAACATTTTAGTCACTAAGTTGTTAATTGTTGTTAACGGTGTAACTGTAAGCTGGTGTGGCATGTTAAATCATCATTTTAAATAAAAAGTTTAGGTTAAATTATACAATTGGTCCCATATTTTTTTATTTTGAGCAATTTAATTTTTTCTTTATGTTTTTTTAACTTTCTTTTTTTTCTTTATTTTACATTCTCTTTTGCTTCTCCCTCTATTTTCCTCCCTTCTCTATCTCTTTTTATGTTCTTTTACTTTTCTTTTCTCATCCCCATATTCCAATGGTGATTTCAAGAGCTGCCTCAAATGATTTTCGTGCAACCAGGCCCTTAATCCATCATATAGTTAAATACTACATATAACAAATAACTTTTAATTGACTGTTTGACATAATTTGCAGATGCCTCATGTTTGAAATCCCATTTCTTTGAATTAATTATGTGGAAAGTAGAGATGGAGAATGGAGGAAAACAAAGAGAGAAGCAAAAGAAAATGAAAAATAAAGAGGAAAAAAAAAGAAAGTTAAAAGAATATAAAAGAAAAAATTAAATTGCTCAAAATAAAAAAATATGGAGACCGATTATTTAATTTAACCTAAAATTTTTGTTTGTAACGATGATTTAGCGTGTCACGTCAACTTACCATTGTACTGTTAACGCCAATTGTGACTAAAATATTACAACACGTTAACGTAAGTGATTAAAACGTAACATTTCAAACATACGTGACTAAAATATAACTTGAGATAAATAAAAGTGACAATTTTAATAGTTTACCCTTTTTTTTATTTTCTTTAAGAAATTATTAATTTTAAAGTTGCAATTAATTTTAAATTTATCTCTGAAATAAAAACAAGACACTGAATTCACATTAAAATCCAATCTACAAATCCCATTATTAAGAATAAAAATATAAAAAGAGTTTTATTTTAAATGAAAATTTACCGTATTGTTTTTCTGAATGAAATTTTTTTATTATCAATTGGCTAACGTGAAAATAGAAATATCTAAAAATTCGAGATAGTTGGGTAACTTAAAAAAATAAAATTAAATAGTTGAGTAACCATTTGATAATTTTTATAATTAAGTAATTAAAAAGAAATTTATTAATAATTAAATAATTATTTTATAATTTTTCAGATAATAAAAAAAAACTCATGGCTACTTTTTCAATAACAGAAAAAAGGGATTTAATTAATAAAAAATAATGATTTGCAACTTTAAAAACCAAATTAAACTAAAAAATCCTTCAAATTTCAATATTTAGACTTGGGATCCAATAGGGGTGTGCCTGCCCTCAGATACTAAGTAATAAAGAGGTATAGGTTGAGGTTGGCGGGACATTATCCACACAACCCCAGCTGCTTATATGGCGTGGCATTGACAGACCGCCCCACCAATCACCGCATCGTGGGTGGCCTTCGCTCACTACCAACCAGCCCACTTTTAATTATTTCTCTATGCCGTTTCTTTCCTTTTAGTTTATTTTTTTACCCACCCTTAGCTTATAGATTTATAATAGTCACTACTTTTATTACTTGGAATGTACTTATTATGCTTAACAAATAATTACGTGACATGTGTACTTTGCTTTTCAAATTTATCCAAATAATAATATCCTTTTTTATATAAAAAAATATTTAATAAAATTAATAATAGTTTGATTAATTTATTGTGTTTTGAAGAATGCTCGTCTTTGAATTTCATAGAGACTAATAAAAAAATCTTGTTGATTGAGTCTTAACTCGACTGACTATGAATATTATTATCAATACAAAAGATGTAAATTTGAATGTGTTGAAGTGCATTATCCTCTTATTTATAGATTGAGAAGAGATTCAAAGTTTGATACCCATATAACTGTGTTCTCTCCATTATTTAATAACAATTTTGAACTTGATTTTTAAATGATTTTATTATTTAAAAAAATATATTGATAAAATTAGCTTTTTAGTGTTTATTTATTTTATTAATTTGATTTTTTCTTTTTTAAGTTAAATTTGACTTTTATTTTTTTAAAAAAAATTAATTATCAGGCGAATCCAAGAGGGTTGGTAGGGCCTCAGGCCCCTAAAATGGAAATTGTTGTTTTGACCATTTAAAAAATTTTAAAATTTTAAATTAATAAAGGTAAATATATACTTTGGTCCTCTAAAATTATAAAAATTTAATTTAATCCTTTAAAATTATAAATATATAAACTATTAGAAATTAAAATTTCATTTCGGCCCCCTCTAAAAAATATTTCTAGCTTTTCCCCTCACCATCAATCTTTGAAAAAAAAAATTGAATTATTGTTTTTAATAGAAATATTAACTAAAACATTAAATGTTTAAACATAACAGCTTGTATGGTAATTCACGTGTACTTTGTGTTATTTATTTTTTTTATTTTATGAACTTTTTATATTTTCTGACTTTTGACTTTTTTATAATTTTTAAATTATTTATTGATGTGATAAATAAAACAAATAATTTTATATCAGCATGAAGTGCACGCGGACCGCTATGTCGGTTGTCAAGCTAGCATTGTTGAAAAAAAATTATTTTAGGCAATCTTTCTATTAAAAAAACGATTTAACTCATTTCGAAAAGTTAAATGAGTAAATTTAACTCTAAAAAATAATGGTCAAATTAACAAAAGATATAAATATTAAGAACTAAAATTTATGTTACTAAAATATTATCACACATCTTGTATGGAGTAGGTCCCTTTAAAATATTTAAAATTTTAAATTAGAAAAGGTAAAATTATACTTTGCCCCTAAAAATAATAAAATTTTAGTTTAATCCTTTAAAATTACATTTTTACTATTGTAAAAATTACAATTTAATTTCGACCCAAAAATTTTTAGGTTTTGCCTGTGTGGAGTGATTGCATTGAAAAAATAGAATTATTTTTAATATTATAAAATTAAGTATTATAAATAATAAAATCAATTAATGAGATCAGAATATTCAAACAAAGAACGAACGAATTTCTAAATTTAAAGATAATTGGTAGTATAAAAAAGTTTAAATAATGAAAAAAACCTATAAATTTTATCATTTTATTTAGATAAATATTATACTTCCAAATAAAATTTAGTATTATAATTTAAACCCCAAAATATTATCCTTTAATTTATATTTAAAACTTTAAATAAAATTTATTTGAATGTAAATAAAAGATAAAACTTTACTTGAAAATTAATTAATGTTTATATTAATATTTTTATTATGTTGGTATTATAAATTAACTCGAAAAATATAATTTTAAAAAATTAAATAATTTAAACTAAATCGAATAATAAAAATTTAGATAATTAAAATTTTTAAATACATGTTGGGTCTTTTTATATATGTAAAATATTAATATAATCTAGTAATAAGGCTAAAGTGTAACAAGGGAAATCTAAGGCAAAGGCTAAAGAATAGAGGGGCAAAATAGGAAAGATAAAGTTTCACAAAATACAAGTAAACGTTCCCCTTTGCAAGTTCTTATTCATATTCTACATTCTCTCTATTTTCCCACAAAGACTTGGCCTTTGCCTTGGCTATTGGCTTTGTTTGATTTTGATTTTGATTTTGATTTTGATTTTGATTTTGATCTTTAATTTATCTCTACACCATAAAGCACCACCAGCAGCCTCACGACCCTCTCATAAGTTTGGGTTTTCACTGAAAACTCGGAAAGATTTAACAAAAACAAACAAACAAAAGGTGGTAGATGCATGCGCCACTACCACAATACCAACTTCTTCAAATCACTCTTCTACTTCTTTCACCATCTTTCCCTTAATTCCCTTTTAACAACAATCAATCCTGAATTTTCTTTTACCTGATTCTGGTTTTTAATCCTTTTTTTCCTCTCTCTCTCTATCTGTTTCTCCTCGGTTTCTACGCTGTCTCAACCACCACCTTTGCTTTCCCTTTCTCAGGTACCAAACGATTGATACGAACAATGACTTTTTCTTTCTTTCGTTTATGTTTATTTATGTTCTTCGCTGTAATGGGTTGTTTTTGCTTTTCCTGGTTATGGAGTCATGACAAGTTTTTTCTTTTTAGGCATAAAGGCTTTGGCTTTGTATGGGTTTCTTTGTTGAACTTTGATTTTTGTGTGTTTTGGGGGTTGGGTTTTTTGTGTTTTTCTTGTTTTTCAACTGCCTTCACTTCCATGAAAGGTGGTAGGTTGGTGGGTTTGACTTGTTTTCCAGGGAGAGATAATTGGGATTTTTATTGGGCAGACTCATTGCACATCTTTGTTAGCTTCACATGATGAAAGTTTTGGCTTTACTTTATGCAAATTATAATGAATTTATCTCTTTTTTTCTTGATTAAAAAAAGAAAGTAAAACTATGGTTGAGCTTCATGTCATCCTGCCCCCTTATCCGAAGCCTGGTTAACTTTTAGAACTGAATACCATTCCATCTTAATAAGGGTTGACTGAAAACGTTTCATGCGATTTGCAGTGGTTCGTTCATATTTTTCTCTAATTTCATTTATGACTGATTCAACCTTGTTGTTGTTTCTTAGATGACTAATCCGTGCATGGGATTTAGATTTAACCCCCTGCTTTTCTATGTAGCATTACTGAAATCAATATCTAACGTACGTGTAATGACAAACTAGTTGGTTTTCAGCCAAACGATTTCTGCAAGTATGAGTGGTTGATATTAGTATTTTATAACAAAAGAGGATCAACATTTGGGAGTTTCACCAGGCACTTCTATTTTGCTTAGGTTCATTATCAGATTACTTGCTTTGACTCATAGATGGCGTTCCTTGCATCTCTTGACCTTTTTTTTCTTATTTTGCTATATAAGTAACTAGAATAGGTGATATCTTAGATCCACTTATCTTACGAAGCTGTTTCCTATAGCCTTCTGTTTTTACCTGCCATCTTGTTTATTTTCTAACAGGTTCTTTCTTCTTTAATGCTCATCATTTTCTAATTGTTTAATCCGCTTATAAGGCCACAGGCACAAGGACAGATGCAAAGGACGATCAATTAAGCCATCGTTCACTGAGTAAAAGGTTGCCAACATGGTGAGCTTACGCAGACGCAAGCTCTTGGGACTCTGCTCTGGTAAACTTTAGTTGATATGTACTTTATCGTGTATAACTAATTTCATCCGTTGATAGCAATGAGTAGGAAAATTACCATATTGTGTTACATAAAGTGTGTCCTTCAATCTGCCTTTTTGTTTAACTATGATTGAATTGTAATCAAGTTCTAAATTATGATTGAATAATTTCATTCACCAAATTTAGTGACCTTTTGTAGGGAAGAATTCTGTTTTGACTCCACTTCCTAGATTTTTTGGTAATGGAAATGCCCTTGAAACTTCAAGCCAGAATGCAAAATCAGTTAGTGTGCATCCTATGTCCTTAGATTCCATCAACAATGTGCATGGGGTAAGAGTGCATTATGAATCAATTGATCAAGTTTAGTATTAAATGGCTTCACTGTTTTAATTTCTCTTCTTACTTCTTAGTTGTGTTTGCATGTATTGTTTGTATTCCTGTTTCTTTTACCATATTGTATGAACTTGGCAGCTTGCTGATCCCTCCCTCCCCGATGCTTCCCTAAATAATGTCTCACTAGTATTCTTGAAAAATGAAAAGCAAAAAAAGAGAGGAAAGAGAATATATTGGTATGGATCATGAATAATTGTTCATTTCTCCAATATTTTAAAGCTCTACTAATCTTAAACTGGTGTTGTAACTTAGCCTTGTCCACAATTATATATTTGCTGTTTTTTTTTCCCACTATATAATAATTCTAGGAATGATTCATTTCATCAGTCATCGTCCAAATTAAGAGAAGAAAAGAAAGACCATCCATCATTGTGGAAGAATTTTCTTCCCCGTGATGAACCTTCTTTATTTCCATATTTTAGGAAGGCTTGGTAATATGCAATTAAGCTGTGTTCGTAGTTGATGATTACTAACAGAGATTACATTTTACCTTCACCATTGCTTTTCTATCTATACTTGCATTGTAGGTGGTCACAACTTCATCTTTTCATGTGATCGGTTGATATCCATGGTAGGGTTAGTAAATTTTAGTTATATGAACATCCAAGCCATTTATTTGGTGGCATGTGTGGTCATGTCTTACAGTAGTGAGCTAAAGGTTTTTTTATGAGAACACATAGGACATGGTATGTGGCTATGTGCTACTTGTTTTGACTTCTTTAACAGAGCTGTATGAGAACCACTGAAAAGAATGAATTATTTCTTTACTCATAATTGATAGGAAATATGCAATTGGTTGTATAGTATCTTTTCCTGTGTGTTTGCAGCTTTTCCATATATGTGATCCTAAGGATTCCGGGGTTCCTCTGCCATTTTGGAGAAATAAAAAGAATATATGAATCCATTAACTGATAATGCCTGATCAGTTGAATGCATCTTGGGGCACTATTCTTACTAAATAGTCATTTAATTCCTCATGTTTCCTTGTTGATCTAGACTCACAGGATAAAATACTTGGCTGTCAATTAAAATGATATTTAAGTGCCCCCATATTTATTTAATTGGCATGCATTAAATGCAACTTCATAAAAAATATACTAAGTGATATAGATTCTTAATTTCATGATAGATAAATACTAAGTGACGTGTACTGTGCAATTCTTACATTTAAAATGCAACTATTTGATGCTCTCTCAGAAAAGCATTCCTATGGTTAGCTGTGGATCCCCAAATGTTTCTGGCTCTGGATCATCAAAAGAGCTTCATAATCAACCTTTTCCAGGTTTGTCTCTCAGGAAACACGTTCCACATGTTTAGTTAATATTGTTAAGACTAGAAAGTTTTACTTGTTTACGGCTTGGTCTTGGTCTTCCCTTGCTTTCTCCACCCCCTCCTCTCATTCTTTTTCTTAACTCTTTTCTCTTTCATAGAGAATGAACAATAAAATAGTGCCTCTCACCTTGTGTTTAATATACATGTACAAGCACATATAAATTAGATAATAAAATGCTGGGATATTGTATTCTACAAGGAACTCAGGCATATGTGGAAGTACTAACTTAAAAAGATGCTATTACAACATAAAGAACGGGGAATCAATTGATGTTAAACCAATCACATTTTGCATGATCTTTGTTTGGGACCTTTTCTTTGCCCACTCCGATCCTATGGGAAAAGCTATTTTTGCTGGCTGTGTTGTATTCAAGTTTTGGGTTGTGAAGTGCAACTAATAGTTTGGTTGGAAGTTTCTTTCTGGTGTTTACCTATTAACTGAAGTTTCCTTGTTCTTATTCCACAAGAAAGCATATCTTGGAATTTGTTCAATGAGGATTACAGTGAAAATTCATGTGTTTTAAAATGATATTGGTGGGTTTACAGCCAAGTCCAGACGCAGCTGGTTAAAAAGATAGTTTGTCTGGCTATACGTGCTCTTTGGGATTAATGGATCCAAAGCATTTTGAGATACTAGCTTCTAATCACTTATGTCAGACTTGTTTACTGTTCCTCCATATCAGATTTAAGTGGCTAGAAAGAAAGAAGTACCTTCAGATTTAAATGGCTTGAAATATTTACATCCTTGCTGTATTTGCATTTATGATGGAAGTCTAAATTAACCTTGCAATGGTCCATGTTCCACTGATTAGGCTAAAACTCTCCCAAGATCAAAAGCTTCCTTCTCCCATTCCCCTTTACTCCTGCATACCGTTCTTGCCTCTCACTTGTTGTGAACCCCAGATTTGACACCAGCATGGAAGCTTCTTTATGGCAAAGAAGAAAAATAAGATTATTTCACAATTCATTCATCAGAGTTTGGTAGTATGGACAACTATTTCCAGTATTGCAGTATCGGAAATTACTGTATAGTGAATTGGCATTGTGAAATGATGTTATAAAATGCTTTGCTCTGCCAATGTTTAACGTCCAAAATTGGTACTGTTTTGTATTATGTAGTAGAATCCTTGTGACAAGCAAGTTTTGGACTTTTATCTCCCTTTGTCTCTCTCAGGGTGCTGCTTCTGATAAATGGCATGTTTGATATAAATAGAGAAGTATTTTGAGGAAGTGTCGGTGTTTTAACTTTTACCCCTTTTGTTAGTTAGAATAAAGAAGAAATTACATGTCTCAGAACTGAGTCCATGCCATGCTGCTTCCATATTAAACATGTAATTACTTCTTAGCATCTACGTTACGACTGATGTCTGTGGACAATGTTGTCGTCTGTAGGGCAACTGATCAAACGGAGGAAGCGGCACCGAAGGAAGCATGTTCAAAACCAAGAACCTTGTCTGATGAGGGGTGTATACTTCAAAAATATGAAATGGCAAGCTGCAATAAAAGTCGACAAGAAACAGATTCACTTAGGCACTGTTGGTTCGCAAGAAGAAGCTGCCCGCTTATATGACAGGTAATAAGTTGACTTTTATCTTTCTTGTAATGACTACTACTAGAATTACTTCAGAAATTCTTATCACTACCTATACAAATATTGTTTTTCAGTAGCACAAAGTAAGAAGGTTGTGTAGTTTGATATGGATGCAAAATAACCATTAAGCTTTATATATCAATTTCTGATATGAAGAAGCCATATTCATTTGTTTTCACTCTTAACTTGGTGGTAGGAGGGATAAGTGTACGTTCTCATTGGTATTAATGAATTTCTTTGAAAGTATTCGTGTATAGTGATGATAAATACGAAGAAGTGCTATTCATATGCAAGTTCCACAAGAATATGGGATGGTATGTATGAAAAAGCGTTGAAGTCATTTGCAATTCCTAGCGTCTTTATATAAAGGATTAGTAAAGTGTTCTCATTTGTTTGTTTTTTCTTTTTTATTTCTGCATCGACTATAAGTAAACAATGCCTGGTTTCTACCATTTTGTATTTTGCTAAGACGGTTTCCTAGTGTTGATTTTTAGGTTATATAATTTACTGTCTTACTGAGTAGTTATGTTGATAGGTATTATTTTTTATATGTAGAGCTGCTTTCATGTGTGGAAGGGAGCCTAACTTCGAGCTTTCAGAGGAGGAAAAACAAGAGCTTAGGAATTTCAAGTGGGATGAGTTTTTGGCGTATACTCGCCATTCAATTACCAATAAAAGTAAACCCACTGTGTATTGCTTTTCTATTCTTATTATCTCAGCTGCTATAACTTAAATATTCAATGTGTTTATTTTGAATGTTGATTGCAGAATCCAAGCGAAGGCTCGGCATCAGACCACAGAAAAGCTCTGAACCAGCAATAGAGAATGGTCGGTGACGGGGCAAAGCGGACAAAGAGTCAATAGCTTCTTAGCTTCAAAACAGACGGCACTAGGTCTAGACTCTTGAGCCTCATGAAAAGATGATGGTTCCAGAGGAAGGCTGAATAATCTGGTTTTAGTTATTGAACTCTAGTTGCTGAGTCTCCATTTTTGGGTGTATAAAGGGCCCCTATTAGGGCAAGAAGCAATGATAAATCCCATTATTATCATTTTCTGGTAAGCAGATATCAATAGTGTTTAAACTTAAACCGAAATAAGTGGTCAATATTAGTTGCATCATCAGCCTGACAACGAATCACCATTGTTATTAAGATAGATGAAAGGCATGCATAAAGATAATTGCAGAACTCTGAACTTGTTTTCATGTCATTTGTTCTGCCCATGTAGAGGAAAAAATGCAGAATTTGCTCAAAATGCCTTTACTAGCATTGATCCTTAGTCACGTACAGTTAAGCCAATTGTATATGCTTAGGGATGCCAAAAAAGCCTGAAATCTATGGGTTCCGAGCTGATCCAACCCGATAAGGTCAGTTTTTTCTCTTGAAATCGGGTTTCAGGCCGGGGCAGGTTAGCTTTAGACAATGGTCAAGTTGGGTCAGGTTTAGCGTGAGCCCGCCCTGGCCCAAGATATTTATGAAATTACCCTTGTATGTTTTATTAAATATTAATTAGGTTAAAAAATCCTTAAAACTTTATCACTTCAATGTCATTTTGCTAATTTTACTCGTTTAACGATAGTTTATTTCGTTCTCTCATTTTAATTTATTTTTTCAAGTCTCCCTTCTCATTTTCCTTCCTTTTTTCTGTGATTTAATATTTATATTTTACTTAGTCATCTCAAGCATGATCTTTTCTTTTCTTTTTTTTCTTTTTAATATTTTTGAATTTAATTAATCACAATTTCAAATAAAAAAAAGTTTGAACTCGGGTTGTGTCGGATTGAAGTCTAGTATATAATTAATTTTTGGGTTCGGGGCAAGTTAAATTTTTTTAAAGTCTAAGGTTGGGTTGATGTTGAGGCATGACGGTAGAGTATTGGGTCGGAGTCAGAGCGGGCAAATATTTGACCTGCCTTGTTTCGTTGCCATCACTATATTTGCTATATTTTTGGGGAGAACTAACTGGTCCCTTGGCTTATATGGCCCTGTGTTCCATCTTATTCGCTATTCGGGGTGAGTAGAGGTGTGCATGGGCCGGGTCGAGCCGGGTCCAATTAAAAATTTAGGCCTATTCATTGGACTCGGGCTTGGTCGGGACCAAAAAATGGGCTTAAAATTTTGCCCAAGCCCGGCCTATATAAAAATACTAAAACCTTGGCCCGGCTCAATCCGCCCGTATTAATTTTTTATAATATTTTATATAATTTTTAAATATATATAATACATCAAAATACTAAAAAATCAAAATAAATATTTTTCAACAAATTAAAATAAATTTTAAAAATATGTAGATTTAAATAGCATTAAAATAGATGCAACTTAACAAGCAAATGCCTTTAAAATAATAACAAAATTAACAAATGTCTTTAAAATAATAACAAAATTAACAATAAAATAAGTTTTATATAATATCTAAACAATAACAACAAAATAATAGAAACATAATAGTAAAATAGTAGTAAAATAAGGAGAAAAACAATAAGAAAATATTATTAAAAACATTTTTTTTTCATTTAATAAATTCGGGCTGGGCCCGAGCCAAAAATGCCTTACTCGAGCCCGACCCATTTTTTAAATGGGCTTTATTTTTTTGTCCAAGCCTATTTTTCGAGCCTACGTTTTTACTCAAACCCTCCCACATTTCGGACGGGCCTTTAGGCTGGGCCGAGCCTCTGACCCATGCACACCTCTAGGGGTGGGTATAGGATACAAGTATTTGTTGTACATAGATATTTTTAATTGTCTATGCATATGTACTTTTGGAGAAAATTTCTTTTCTTTTTTCTCCCAAGTTTTCTCCTGCCTTTTATCAGTTGAATTAGTTCTTGTCCAGTTCAAGTAACACCAACTCTATGTATAGCACTGGATTAGAAAGGACTACGATATTTGGCTGAACAAACCTAGCTTGATGAAGACTGGGTTTTCATCTATAAGCATCAGTCTTTACCATATCAACTTGATGAACACTGTCTCCAACACATCTTGCTTGCAATGGTCTGGTTTTTTATTGCATGTGTTTTACATTTTAAGGCTTTGGTAATTGGCATCAACATCACCATATTTCTTGTGAACTGATTACTTGAACTGGGAACTGTAAATAATGCCTTTGATAATCTGGCAGGGAGTGGCACTGCAATCTGCATTGTCACTCCAGGTGTTTTTTTAAGCACTTAAAAGTGCATAACTTGCTTGATTGTCTCCTTTATTATCCCTCATGCTAATTTGGTGCTTATAACCATTCACTCATTTGCTGTTACTGGGACTACAGTTGATTTTACTGCACTTAAAGTGAGACCAAAATTTGGTGCTTTATCACTATTCACTCATAGTTGCTCTCGGAATCAAGAGGATTGAATATTGCTATACTAATATCTTGCAAATCCACTTTCCGTGCCTATAATCTGGTAGGTCAACACCTTTGACTAAGGAGCATCATCTTGCGACTTGAAGCACTGGCGAGCCTATCCATTGAGACCACATACCTAACTTAAATAAAAATTTATTACTTACATATCGTATATATTCATTCCTTAGACATGACAGCCCGGACATTAAAACTTATCTAAGATAACTTGATGATAAGATCTTAATAGACTAAATAATTTGAAGGGGTCTAGAAGCAATATGAGGACCACACATGGCATCTTGGGAGCTATCAAAGAGAACCCATTTAAAAGCCTTCGGACCTTGGTAAAAGGGGGCAAGACACCTCTACTAACTAAGCCTTCAACTGACCCCTATTCTTGTCCTCTCTCTAATATTCTCTCGATTTTCACATTCTAGTTGGTTTAACTTATCTATGGTTCTCCGCTTTCTTGATGAACCATCACAAACTGTCACAAATTAATTCTTATATCAACAATTAGTATAATGAGTATAAGCTCATTCTCTACCTTCAGATTTAGTCGAAAGATGACTTCTCCCAACATTAACTTTCTAAACAACCTCAACAACCAAAATTTTTCAAGCTTCCCCAGCAACCAAAACTTTCCCGACTTTCAAAACCAAGCCGACCAGAAAGGTCAAGTCCCATAGGGAAACAACAATCTTAGCCAACAATACCATTATCCCTATAGTATGTTCAATCAACAACAGTATTACCCTCAGTACAACCATTCCCTAGGATATTACGGTCTTGCCCTAAGTACTCAATAGCTTCGGGACACTATGTCCCAAACCAGAACTCTATCCCACCACAATTCTAAGAACTATAAATCCATTTTTGTTCGGGGCAAAGGGCATACAACACCAAGAATCTAGCCGACTCTTCATTTGGCCCATCAAAATCCTCTTCACTATCTCATCTTTGTCAGGATAGTTTGGCCACATGCTATTGTGTGTAGGCTCTAAGTCTCCTCTCCAAGTTCTTATCTGTATAACCATCGGGACTCTTTCACCACAAGCAATGCATATAAGCATTCCTTAAGGTAATCACCTTCTCCATCTCCAAATGGCTACCTTAGCGCAGCTTGTAAAATTGCCTCATCACATATTCATCGGCCAAAGGCAGTATGTGATCGTAGGTATCATTGTCGGGGAGTTTCTATCTCATAGGAAAAGGGAACTCTTTGGAATATTGGTGGCGAATTAAAATAAACTTCTTCTTGTGTAAGATTGGATGTATGGGTACTTAGGATATGTTTGATCACCATCCCATCCTTACCCTACTTTGTGAAATACAACATCTATTGCATACTTCGACCTTTCCTTTGATTTGTCAATGTAAGTGTAAAAAGGTTTAGAAAAGTGGACAAGAATGGAGACTTCTTATATGTGGTAACACTGCTATTAAATAAGTCACCTCTCAGACTAATAAAAGAGTGGCACGTAGCCTACCACTTAATACAATCTCCTCTCATATCAATTATGGCAACTGTAGTGCACATCTCGCTTCAAATCACTCTTATCAAAATAGCATTTATTTCAAATATTTTTAGAACTTTAAAGCTCCTAAAATATTTCTAACTCCAAATACTCACAATCCTTATGAGCATGTGGCCTCCCAAAAGAAAATACACCTCACACCAACAAGTACCTCACAACAGTGCAAGTCACCATACAATACCCAAAGAAATACTCAAACATCGAAATAGCAGGTTGTAAAAGTTTAATGTCTCAGGGAATGCGAATTTATAACCTCCTTGTCGGCTATGGACAATAGTTATATCTATACCTCGTGAGCTCACTTCGAGTCCCTATGATCTAGTGCGTCAATGTCTTTAATTAAAGAGGACCATCTTGCAAGTCTAAAATCTCACGAGCCTATCCGTTACGACTACATACCTGAATGACATGAACAAGACACTTGTCATTCATATATCCCGTATATTCATTCTGCAAACATAACAACCTAAACATTAACATGCTCAAGACAACCTATAATAATGAGACAATAAACCAACTAATTTGCAAGAAATCTAGAGCCAATATGAGGGCAACAAGTGACACCTTAGGAATTATAAGAAAAACACCCTTTAAGGCCTTGGACCCCAAGAAAAGAGGTCAAGACCTCTCCGATAACTAAACCTTCAACTATCTATACTCTCGTCCTCTCTCTTATCTTCTTTTGATACTCTTATTTAGGTCGTTTTAACTTACCTACAACTTTTCACATTTTGAGTAATCTGTCTCAAACCACTACATGCATATATATATGTATATATATGTGATTCATTTCGCTTAATTCTTGTATCAACAAATATATATTATATGTATGTATTTACATATATGGCTCATTTAGCTTAACCTTTAGTGCTTATGTAATTATCAAACATGGCAAAGCTTTTGGATGATGTTAGGTCAGCTTCTTGGCAGCTAATATTTCATCTGCGAAGTCTAAAGAACAGACAGCAGCAACATAGTTTGAATTCAAGCTGTAATATTTCAGACAACTTTCTCTGTTAAGTTAAGCTGTAATTTGGAATGGCATCATTCAAGTAGATGATGGTCAACCCTTCATACACTCTCTTACATTAGGTTCCATATAACATCACTTGTAATTCTTATTTTACAGTCCAAAAACCCTTCAAACACCAAAAAAGCAAAATAACAATACAAAAAAAAAGGAACATTCTTTACCGTCTGCAATATATGCTAATAACATTTGAGCATCTCTTGCTCTTTGCTACTGCTGGTAGGTGATACTTCCTCCAGCTCGAGCCTCTGTGGTCTCTACATGATCGTCATGTGAAAGACGCAGCCTTTTACTAGGTTTCTCCATCGAATCAGATGATCCCACTGCACCTAAGACTTCATTATCAGCAGCAGATGCATGCGGTCTGTTTTCCTCTAGGAGGTAGGCTTCATCATTGTCAACAAAATTTGAATTCAAGAACTCAGCATCTTCTATGTTGGTGATAGATTGATCTTGAATCCAATTAGAGTCATTAGTTGCCTCTGGTACTTCTAATAACTCATCAAACGATAACCCGTCATTGTAGAAAAAGTCCTGAGACGTATACAAAAACAGCTTTACTTTTTATCTTCATCATAATCTGCAGGAATAAATAACTAAGAGAAACAGATTTTTACCGCCGGAATTAAAACCTCATCGGCAAGATACTCGAAACTCCAAGGTATTCCGAATCCCTCAGCTGCAACAACTACATTATGTTGATCATTTCTTTCGACGGTGATGGTTTCATCGCCATTAGTAAGAACTGAACTACAGCACTTATCATCCTTTTCAATGATGCTATTCAGTTTCTGAACCCCACTGTTGCCTTCGGGTTCATTGCATTCTTTTGACCTCTCGTGTAAATTTTCCTGAATCAAAGAAATGAGCATTTAGTCATCATCTAAACAGAAAAATGATTAAGAAATTCTGCATTAAGCATCTTACCTTCGGAATCGCATCATCCAGATCATGGGACGATAAATTGGAGACTACATCATCATTGGCTATGTTATGTTGATTTCTTCTTTCTTCGGCATAACTCTCAATGCCGGATTGATTATCCTTATGCTGACTTGATTGCCCAGCATCAGTGCAGGAAATATCAACCCTTTTCTTCAATTTACAAAGTTTGAATGTTTTCTACAACAAATCAAAGCGAATAAACAAAAACATCGAACATAATAAAAGATAAATTTTTTCATTGAAATGAAATACTAACTTACCTGATCAGTGTCAATGGAGTTAGGGACAGCCACGAGTTCATACTCATGCATAACCCAGCAAGTCTTGATTTTGTATTTATCATTACATTGGCCTTTATAGTAAACCAAGGTCTTCTTGGTGCCAATCACCTTCCCGGTTTTAGTGTCTATAATTTGCCGAGCATTGCCCGTAGGTTTCCAATAACCTTCCCGGGTGGTCCGGTTAATTCGTTTACTATTCCGGTACTTATATGTCGCCAGATATATGAAGTACCATAATCGATCCCCAGTTTGCAATTTGGAACTCTCTGAAAAACCAAAACATACATACATATATTTCACCAAAATAAGTATAAAAAAAAAGTCCCAACAAGTTCACCATACATATATAAAAGATTACCAGCTAGTTGCCAAGGCTCCCACTGGCAGATGTCCGGTACTTGATCAATAACTTGGACGAGAGAATCACGGTCGACGCCTGCGAGGAGCATATACTCGATGAGTTCTTCGTCGGTTGGGTGAAATCTGAAACCTTTAGCTGTGTTCATTTTGTTTCAAAGAGATTGCTAAAGGAAACTAGAAGTACAAAAAAAAAAAAAAAAAGGCTGAAGGAGTTGAAATGAACCAAGAGGGCATAGGGTAGTTTGTGCCAAAAAGTTAACATCCTTTCCATGTATATAAATAAATATACAGAGAGTAGAGGAGTGAGGCAGGAATTACACCCTCCTTGCTTCCTAAGTTTTAGTAAAGTTAACATCCTTTCCATGTATATAAATAAATATACAGAGAGTAGAGGGGTGAGGCAGCAATTACACCCTCCTTGCTTCCTAAGTTTTAGTACAAATAGATTCCACTATACGTGTCAATTCCTCTTCGGATCACTATGACCTTCCTGGCTACGTTTGTAATTTCACTAACCTTATATATTTTTCTATTTTTAATTTTTAATTTTTAATGTTCATTCTTAACCCAATTCATGGCCTACATTATTTTATTGTGCTAATCTAATAATTATCAATAATATTTCCCTTATTTCATTATAAATTAAAATAGTGCTACGCTCATCAGTAATTAATATCAATAATTGCTTTGAAATAATACAAATTTCCTTGTGGATAAAAAGAAAATCGATCAATATTTTCCTTGCATTTGCTAGGAACTTGACGTGGACCCCTTCGACTCAGAGCTCCCTTTGTTTGCTTGGAATCAAGCAAGGAATTATCAATTCACTTGCTCGCCAAGGAAACACTTTTGGCCAACTTTGTACTAGGTTTAATCATCAGCTTCTCCGTCTCAGTGGAGGACCTTAACAGCATGTTTAGTAATGTTAAAAAAATATTTTTAAAAATATTTTTAGAAGAAAAATTGTGCTAAATAAATTATTTTAGTTGAAATTTTAACTTTTCAGAATTAATTTTAAAAGTACTTCTGAAAATAAGAAATTAAAATATTTAGTTTTTTTAAAATACTTTTAGTACTTAATTATTTTTTACTCTTTCAATAACATATTTTACCCTTTCAATGACATAATAGTTTTCCTTTTTGTTTTCTTGGTGTTTAATTATAAATGTGTCGAATAATTAATTAAAAATAAAAATATTTTTAAAATACTAATTATAAATATTTAATAGTTATATTTAAATATTTAAAATATAGTTTATATATTCTAATTAAATTTTATAAATAATTAATATTTATTGCTTAAAAATATTTAAAATTTATATTTCATATATTAAAATATTAACAATAAATTATCATAATTTTTATATTCTCACTAAAATATAATAATATTAACTAATTTAAATATTATTTAAATATATATTTGTTACTTTATAATAACATGTCTAAAATGAAAATTTTATTTCTCAATAATATTTTTTGACAGCAATGCCTAACCCTCAAATTTTAAATTAAACTTTTCAAAAGCAGTTCTCAAAAACACTTTTTCATAGCACTTTTCAAAAGTATCGTTAAACTAGTCCTAAAACTTGTAAAAAACTGCTACTAAATTTCAAATAGACATCCAGGAAAGGGAAGTTTCATTCCCAGCATAAAATGTGCAGAGCAATTCATCTAAAGAAAAGCAAAATAATAAATGAAAATTGATGTCAATATATCTTAAAATCCATAAAATCCAGGTACATTTAGCCAGCAAAGCCAGTTCAGAGCTCAAAGTGGGTGGATCTAAAAGATAAGAACAACATTAGTATCATGATATTCTACACTTTGCAACTTCTTTGTCTTCCCAAACATGGCATATGAAAGATGACCATGCAAGGGGAAGTGTCGTTTGGTGCTTCATTAGCATTCTTTTACGAAAGCAAAGATACAAGAGAGACGAACTCCAATGTTATCCGACCCTTGGATCTTGTGTTGATGACAAAGTGTTCTGGATATTTTCTCAACAACATAAGCAGACCGTACCATGGTTTCCCCTTGGATTCAGGACCAGGCCAGTCCTCGGATGTAAGGTATCTTCTAACTCTGCTGTGATGCCAGACGCTACTAAACTGTTCAACTAACTGTAACAAGAAAGTCAAGGAAAGTAAGCAATCTTGTAAACTATTAAGGTTCAAGAATCACAAGAATGGGATAAACCAAATGAGAGGAGAAAAAATGCAGGCAAGAGTAATCAGAACTCTTTAAGCAAACATTAGCCAATGGACTATTTGTTCTTTTCTAAATTTCTGTAAACTTTCCAGACATCAAATACAAATATGCTAAGGAGATCCTACAACCCCTAATTTATTGAATTTGTAGCCACTTTAAACAAAGGAAAGTTAGGAACGGAAATAATCTGTGAAATTTGAAATCAACAAATCAGAATTACAAACTGACTAGATCTTGTTCGCCCCTCTAAATTGCAGGAGTAAAAAAGAAAGGCACGCGAGGAGAAGAAAAATTAGTAGCACTACTAGTGTGGGTTGTTGTCATTATCATTCGCTTACGAGGACTCTTCCTTTTTCTTTCTCCAATACATGTACATTGATTTTGTCGCCTCTTTGAAAGCGTGACATCAGTCGAGCAAGAAAAGTCTTAGCTCCTAAGTACACTCCTACTCTATCAAAATTTCGGAGCAAAATATAGAAGAACCATTTCCATGCCAAAATCTAGAAAGCATGGTAAAGCACATTAATAAAGGGAGAATCAAAATAAAGCATCAGTGCTACTGTCAACTGGTCAGCGGTGTCATGAGCAAAAAATAATTATATCTATGCTAATGTCAAAAGCCCAAAATGGAACTAACATAAGATTTAGATCACTATAAGCTTAAAACTAACCTCAGCGTGGAGTTTCTCCATGGCCATCCATTCTCCAGGACCACAAAGATCTGAAAGCACAGTAGCTACAGAAGAAACCACATCCTTCTCTTCCAACTGCATAAGTTGTTGATTATCAGATTCTCGGTCAACTCTAGATCTTCCTTCTCCCTTCTTCTCTACAGGAACTGCAGATGATACCATGGCAATGAAACAGAATTTATTGTCCATTAAGTAAATAAAGGAGGAACTTTTTGTTCCTGTTCAGGTAAAATACTGAAAGAAAAATATTGATGAATTGAATGAGAACAGCATTAAGGAACGAAAGTTCATGCTCAAGGATGAAAAACTGGTTGATGAAATCCTAAATATCATTTTGGTGCCATAAAAATCAAAAGTTACTTTTTGAAATGATAGAGACAGTAATACATAGCTGACTTATCATAAATTATATACCTAAAACCTCATAGATAACATGGAAACTGAAAAATATACTTCGGCTACTAGAGGATTGCTTATTTTCAGGTTGAGAGGGCAGGACACGTTACCTAGACATAGTCTGATGGATAGCAAGTAATAGGCTTAATAACAAAGAGTCAGATGAAAAGGAAGAAGAAACGGCCAATAGTAGTATGAGACAGGGAAATGAACGATGAGCATGCAAGTCCAGGTTGAGCAAATGCAGAAAAGAATAACAAGTGCTACAAAACCAAAATTACGCCCATCCATTACTAACCAATTATGGCAAATTTTAACATCTATAAAGTATTAAACCAGTGTCAATTAGTACTTCCAAACATCATCCTTCATCTTCTCTCTTCAACAAGGCTTTGTCACTAGTTTCATTAAAGGCTTCAAGATGACTACATTGGATGTTCTTCAGAAAATGCAGAGGGGTATCCTCAACAACTACCAAAGAAATAAAGGTAACTCAAAGCCAGGATAATCCAATGAATTGGGGTGGTTCTCCAAAACCAGCTCAGATTCGCTAGGTGAGGCAGAATGAGGAAAAATGGTAAGGACCGGTGATGAATTATGGAATGCAATGGGAAACTCCTTGAACAGGAAATCGACAAGAACAAAGCTAGGCAAGCAAAATACCACCAGGAAAAAAGTATCCAGGTTCAATTTAGCAAAGTATTTTGAATGCTGCATGCGTGCAACCACAATTAATTAACAAAGCGAGTTTCTAATAGCCAGAAAAACCACGACAAATAGCATTGGAAAGAATGAACCAAGAAGCTAAATAGTTCAGGCAAGTGTAGCAAACTCAAACATAGCTATTCTCAGAAAACAAGATCTATCATTCTTCTCAACTAAAAAGATAAATGTCGTTTGCCATCTAACAAATGTCACAATATTCTAAATACAAAAAGGGTAGAAATAATCCCAAAACATCAGTATCCTAAAACATCAAGCAAATTCAATTCTACATCATCAAAAACTAAATATTTACAAAACAATGAACTTTAAAAAGCAATGGTTGAAGAATGACAAATTTTCTTCCTACAATTCCATAATAACTAGGAGCAAATAACCCCCCACAAAAATTGATCAAACGATCGAATAAATGATAAATTTTAATAAAAAATCAATAATCAATTATACTAACCTAATGCTCCTGCCAACCCCACCTTTCCTCCGGAACCGGCCTCGGTTCCACTATACCAATCTTCCCTTCTAACCTTCTTCCCACCACTCCCAACATCCTCTTCCTCCCCGTACTCATCCTCATAATACTCTCTTCCTCTCCCTTTCTTTGCTCCCGCTGCCACCACAGCAGAACCCGCCACGGACCCCACCGTCCTCCCCATCTCCGCCCCTCCATGGTGACCATAGTGCGGTACACCTCCAGCCGCTGACCCAGCACCCGCCGTCTGGTAAATCGAAACATGGTGCCTAGGCGCAAGGGCTCCCCCGAGAATACTCCTCACGGGGAGAAGAAAGTAAAATTGTTTATCTCCAATTTGGAGGAGGTCTTGTGAATCCAGCTTGACGGGAGGGTTACCAGGAAGGTGGAGGACGCCTTCGACGAGGCAGCCGTTTTTTCCGAGGACTTCAAGGGCGAAACGACGTCGGGTGAAGTCGTAGAAGATGCGAGCATGGTGGCGGGAAATATTCATACCGCCGCCGAGGCTGGCTAAGTCGACGTCGACGGTGGATTTCTTGGAGTTGCGGCCGAGCATTATGGAGTAGGTTTGCATGTAGTATTCGAAGTCTTCGCCTTGTAGCTTGGCGAATCCCGCCTCCACGTCGCTCCCACCCGTCGTCCCCATTGCCGATTTCGGTTTCGATTGAATTATTGATTGATCCAATGCCTTGTTCCAATAATCAAAAGGGCGTCGGAGTTTCCAGGATGGTTTCCCCTTCCGGCTTTAGCCCCTTCCTATTCTTTCTTTTTTTTCCTTGATACCCTTTTCTAGTTTTGGTCTAAATCTGATTTTAGTCCCTTTACTGTGCTAAAATTCATATATAGATCCTTCTCCTTTAATATGATAAAATTTAGTCCTTTACTTTTATAATGTAATTAGTAGGATGGTTAATTGTTGTAGATAAAGTGATTAGATTGATTTTTCTTTAAACATTATTTGATCATATAAGTAGGGATACCTACAAAAATAATTAATTATGTTAAATTAATAAATTTCTATATATATCAATAAATGTATAAGTATATTTTTTAATAAATTTTACATTATCATTTTAAAGACAAGGACTAAAAGTGTTGTCAAAAGATATGCTAATAAAATTATAAAAATAAATCATCAAATCATGTCAAATTTAGACACAAAGACTAAAACCTAATTTAGACTTTTGATTTTCTAATTTAGACTTTTGATTGTTCCAAGATTGAGAGCATTTATTAAAACACTTGACGAGTTATTGTTTTCTTGTGGTTTTTTTGTTCAATTCGAGTTCTTTTGTCTTGAGTTGCTTCCGCTTTATCTTGTTGCCTTAGAGAATTTCTTTTAAGAATTCTCATCTTTTGAGAATTAGGCTGATTCAAAGCAAAGGAAACTCCTAAGGTCGCATGGTTTGCCAAACTAAAGTTTTAGCCTAGTGACAGTTGATATTAGAGCCAGTGTTTGAAAGCGGCAATTGAGATGACAAAAATAGTAGACAAGCACAATGTCCCGATGGAGACCCATGGAAGGGGTAGGAAAAATAATAGATCAAGGGATATTGTGTCAGCTTTGGAAAGTTAATGGGTCAACCTCGAGGAATCTATGGGTGGTGTGAAAGAAACACTCAGGGTAGTTGAGGGACGCATCAATGAGTAGGACTCAATGAAAGAGCAGTTCAAAAACTATGTGCTGGAGGCTCTCAATTCCAATTTGGATGCGATGAAAAGGGCCGTCAATGCCGCCATGTATGATCAAATGTAGAAGAATAATGCTCTCAAAGCCATGATAACAGCTTTGAAGGATCAAATTGTGAAGCTTACTATCTACATGTTTGTTTTGGGTAATAGGATGTTGGCTTTAGTTCCTAAATAACGTAAAATGAATGTTATTAAATCGAAAGAGTTTAAAGGGATGAGGTCTGCGAGGGATGTGGACAATTTTCTATGGGGGATGGAACAATACTTTCGTGCAATGGGCATTGAGGATAATGTCATTAAGGTAAACATTGGTCCAGTTTATTTTACTGATGTCGCTCTTTTATGGTGAGGTTATAGATCCACAGATGAGAGACGTGGTGGTACCACTATTGGGACTTGGATGAAGTTTCAAATTGAATTTAGGAAATAATCTTACCTACAGCATGTCGATAAGGAGGCTCGAGCTAAGTTGCGTCAGCTTATGCAACAAGGCACAGTTCAAGAGTATTGTTGTAAAATTTCAGTTCGAAAACGATTTTCTTATACAGCGGAAAAATAAAAATTTTAAAATCGAGTCAGTTTGTTATATTTATAACAACGAACCTTTTCCCGAAATAATATAGGTAATTTGAGCGATACAGATCCTAAACATTCTCGGCTTTCAACCGAACGATCTTCTCCATTATTCTCGTACCACAAATTGCTTCGAGTGTGGGCTCAAACAATTTCGAATCAAACATAGAACCAAAAATAATTTTATTACTTTTAGTAGGAAAGTAAATCTCTTTATTATAGAAACTGATAAAACTGTCATTCCCGAAAAATAGAATTTATACCTAAAAATAAATGCTCACTATTTTCGAGCAGAATAATAATATCTAAAAGTTGTGTATTTAACACATATTAAATAAAAAACATTCCCTTAATTAAACTAGAAGAGAGAGACAACTAATAAGATGTGTCTCCTCACATATGTATTATAATGGGGATTCGTGTCTTTCTTGAATTTGATCCAATTATATAAATTTAAACAAATAAGGGCTATGCCTTGAAATTACCCCTCCAAATTAGTTTTGTCGATATATATTTTGAAAAATAACATATGAATTAATAATGTTTTTCTTACTACCAGTTTTTTTTTTTTCTGAGAAAAGTCTGGCCTGATTTTATTAAGTAAATAAAAATCCACATGCAAAGAAAAACAAATCAAATAAAAGAGAATAAGGCCGAGGCCCAAAAGCATAGAACAAAACTCCTAAAGAATAATCAAAATACCTAATAAACCCTAAAAATCAGTAGTCAGTCTTCATTCATTTGACGAATCCCCTTCTTTCACACTTTTTGCTTTTCATTTCTAAAGAGATTCGTTAACAAACCAACAAAACAATGACTCGGATATCCCTTCGAAGAGCGAATTTATTCGCTAAATAGTTACTCTGGTGTGTGAGCAAATTGAGCCAGATATCGTCACTGTCAAAACATTCCTTTTCCCCAATCTTCAAAGGACTCAATATAGGTATTCTTGTTTTACCATTTTCATGTCATATCATCGATGGTTCATTATCCCCAACTTGAACTCGTCGATTATGTTCTCCTTCCATCGCGTTTAATTTTGTAATTTTGTATTAAAAGTGAATTAAATATATATTTTCTAGAAATGATGTAATTTTGTATTATTTTAATGAATAATATGCAGATGTAGGAGTTGATAGACAAAATTAGACCTCATCACGAGTTCGCCGTTCAGCTTGATTGAAAGGTTAGATTCGAAAAATTGGAGAGATTGAATAAAAATATAAGTTTGAAAATAGGTTTTGACAAAATAATGTTCATTTTTAATAAAAATTTATATTGCTGTTTTTTTTCTATTATTTTGTTGTTATTTTTAGTGACGTTTTTGTTGTTTGGGTGTTGTTTTTTGTGCGCTTTTATTTAGGGTGTTCAATTGGTTAATCGATTTAAAATAATATTAACTCGACTTTTCAAAATTTTTAAACGTTAATCGAATTGAAATTTTTCGGTTAATTCATTAACCGAATTAATAAAAATTATATGTTTTTTTATTTTTAGTTAAAATTATCCGAATTAATCTTATTCAAATTACCGAAATAAATCACTATATAATTAAAAAGATTACATAATTTTAATTTTAGAATTTTAGAATTTCATTTTATTTATTAAATTATTTGTAATTTTTATGATTGGGTTGGATTGGATAATTGGGTTTGAATTGGGTTTAGGGATTGGGTGTAGGTGAATAGTGGGCCTATTTATATATTATAATTTTATTTATTAATTTTTTCGGTTAATCGAAAAAATTTGGTTAATTGATCGGTTTCGAACCGAATTAACCGTTAACCGAAAAATTATAAAATAATTAACCGACCCCCGACCGAAAAAATTTGGTTAACCGACCGATTAACCGAATTCAGTCGATTAACCGAATTTTTTTAGTTTTACCCAAATTTTGCACACCTTACTTTTATTATTGTTTTACTGTCGTTTTTAATGTTGTTTCGTTATCTTTTTTAATATTATCAGGATATTGTAGAACTTATGTTTTATTGTTAATTTTGCCACTATTTTAATTGCAACTATATGAGTATAAAGAATCTTTAATATATTTTCAATTTGTTTGATGCTTTAATATTTATTTTAATATTTTTAAGTGTATTTGATATATTATATATTTTTAAAATTTGTTATATGTAATAAAATAATCTAAAAAAATTAATACGAGCCAAGCTTGGGTTTGGCTTTTATAATTCGGGTCGGGTCTGTATAAAATTTTAAGCCTATTTTTAGGCCGAATCAGGTCTAAACCTAAAAATAGGCCTAAAATTTTGTTGAAGCCCAACTCGGCCAACGATCAACTCTAATGCAAATCATAATATTTAATTTATTGCTTAATATATAAACATATTTGTTAATTAATTTTTTAAGTTAAATCTTTTTGTAATTTCTTTTAGACAATTATAAAATTTTAAAATAAAATAAAAATATAATCAACTCATGCATCACATAGAACAAAAATAAGAATAAATTATAATTAATAATAATACTAAAAATTGTATCATTCATAATATATTATGTAAAATTAATAATATATTAAGCTATCAATGTTAACTTAAAGCTTATAATTGATTTTAGCATCATGAATTAATTGAATATCAGCTTATTAAAAAATAAAAAATAAAAAATATATATTACCATGTTAATTAATACTTAACGATATTACTTTGTTACTGTCACATGATTATCGATTAATATTTTCGAAACCATTTTTTTGTTGGAAAACGGGCCGACTTTAAAATACAAAAACGGAGTCGCCACCAATCTTTTTTGAAGTGTGATTGGGTCACTTTAGAAAACATTTTGGTCTCACAATTTTAAGAAAACGGGCTCGAGTCGATTCACACGAGAAAGGATTAGCACCTCATAGCGCCCAAAATTGGTACAAGTGTTGATTGATTAATGTCCCTAATATCAAAATTAGAAAATAAAATTTAAAATATGAACCATTAAAAGTGTTTAGATAACTCGAATTGGATATCGAAATTCTTTTGTCCCGAAAAGGTGAAATACCACATCCAGCACGATAGGACACGATGTTTCAAACCCTCGATATTAAGATCATTTCATGATTTCCAAAATTCATGTATTGCGGTTTGAAAAGGGTGTTTCACTATTTAGCCAAACTAAAAACCGAAACCCAGCACGATTGGACACAATTCCTTGAATTTCCAATCACGAAATATTGTCTTTATTTAAGAAACACGATAAAAGAATCTTTGAAGGATATTTAGTTGTTTGGACGAACAAAAAATCGAAACCCAGCACGATTGTGCACGAATTTCTCAAACTTTCAAACACAAAACATTGCCTTATTTTCAAAAATACGATCAAAATCCTTTAAGGGCATTTAGTAATCTAGACGAACGAAAAATCGAAGCCCAGCACGATTGGGCACGATCACTCGAACTTCCAAACACAAAATATTACTTTTTGAAACCCTTTTTTATGACTTTTGGGGAAATAAAAAAATAAAAAAATGAAAAAATGTCGAAACGTAAATACGATAATAACAAGGGATAATAATAGTAAATACAAATGGGGGAAAGAAAAATAAACGATAATGTTATAATAGCAAAAATAATATGTGACAAGTAAAACAAATAGTAATACTTATAATACTATCAATGGGACTAATGAATAAAGTAAAAAAAGGTAAATTTAATAAAAAATAATAATATTAAAATAACAAAGACTAATAAAATAGTAGTAAAAAATATATTGATAATAAAATGTAGATATGATAATAATATACAAAAAAGTAAGCAAAATAATAATATATATATAATTATAGTGAATATGATAAAAATAATAAAAATAGAAATAATAATAGTATATACATGTATAGCAAAAAAATAACTGAATAGTATAAATAGTGACAATAATAATAAGAAAAAATAATAATAGATGTAATACATATATAATAAAATATAATAAAAATAATAATAATAATACATGTAAATAGGTAATTGATAATAATAAATATAGTACTAAAATAAATATGATTATAGTAATAAAAAATTAACAATAATAATAATAGTAAAATAAAATGAACAAGAATAATAGTAATCATATTTACATTAATAGTCATAATAATGAGAAATAATAGTAGTAAAAACAAAGTAATAATATTAAAATCAATCGTAATAATGAAAAAAACAACGTAATAATGATAAAGGAATAATAATAACGAAATGAAAATAAGAGGAAAAGAAAATAATAATAAAAGTAATATTAGTAATGGTAAATACAATAATAATAAAGAGAAAAAAGAAATAGTAATAATAGTCAAAATAATATTAAAATTAATAAAAGGGAAAAAGGATAAAATTGCGATTCGCGCCACTAATAGGACCAAAACGCAATTATTCCAAGACCTAAATCTTGTGCTGAATGCGGACCGGATCAAGTGGTGTAAAAAGTTCGGGAAAATCCAAATAATAGAAAAAAGCTGAGTGGGACATAATCGAAGCGATTAGGCGCAAGGAGAGGATCGAATCGGAATTTACCCATTTAGGGTGAAATTGTGCATATCCACCTTTAGAAGCCAGATAAATGCGCGGGGCCCCGTTTAAAGGCTAAAAAACTTTCATTTTACCTTTTAGCCTTCTTTCAAAAATCAAAACCAGAGTCCTCCCCAATTTCCTTTCGTTTTGCCCATTAGGGTTTGAGTTTCTCCTTCACCAAAGTCCCCATGCTCGCCATCATCAGCCGGAGGAACAACGGTAAGCCCTCTCGATCTCTTCTTTTAGTTTTAAAAACTTTTATATGTTTAAGATTTTGTATTTTTCTAAACAAAGGAAAAATAAACGAAAAGACAAACAGACTTGAGGGAAAAAAAAAGAATAAAAAACCTTTGTTTTGTTCTCGTTGATTCTCTGCTATATAAAAAAAATGTATATTCTCTGTACCAAAATCCCCCCCGTTTACATTCGATTCTTTCCCTTTTATATCCGCAAAATCTCGAAAATAAAACCAATAAAATCAAAATACAATCTGCTTTCATTGTGTTGTTGCTTGGTCCTCCTTTTCCGCAGTGTGGCGGCGTGGAGAGGAGACGACGTGGTCGAAACACGCAGCGAAAAGGTCGTTAACGGCAGAGAGAGTGGTTAGTGTTTCGCTTTGTAAAAGAATATTTGGGCTTAATGGGCCTTGAATCAGTATTGGGCATTTATTGGCTTTTGTTTTGTTTGTTTTTTGTTTTGGTTAATAGGCTGGGCTAAAATTAGGCCCTACAATGCCACTCTTTGCTCATTGTCGAGTAACGAGAATAGAGCAAATACTTTAAAAGGGCCAATTTTGCCCGGGTTTGCCAGGTCTTGATTTCTTGATGCGTTATTTCTTCAGGTAGCTTTAACTCATTGCTTCCTTAGGGTGTAGCGAGCTTTGTTTCGATCTATTCCACTACTGCTCAGTGAAGATAAGATCCGCTATCTTCAGCCTGTGACCCTACCTGCTTAGGGGATTAAGGCTCGTCGTCTTCGATTTACTCCACTCTTGCCCAGTGGAGATAAGATCTGTAATCTTCAGCCTGTTACCCTACTGCTTAGGGAATTAAGGCTCATTGTCTTCGATCTGCTCCACTCCTGCTCAATAGAGATAAGATCTGTTCTTCGAATTGTTTCGCCTCGCTTAGTGGAGATAAGGCTATAATCTTCAATCTGCTCCACTCGCCGGTGGAGATAAGATCTCTTGCTTTCAATCTGCTTCTACTCCCGCCAAGAGAGATAAGATCTGCTATTTTTAGCCTGCTACCTAGGGGTGAGCATTCGATCGAATCGAATCGAATCGAATCGAAAAATTTCGAGTTAATCGAGTTTTCAATTGTATTTTATCATCCTAACTTAATTTGAAATTTTTCAATCGAGTCGAGTGAGACGAAATTAAATCGAATCGAATCGAATATATTTGTTCGAGTTAAATTTTAAAAAATAACTTTAGTGTTGTTTATTTTATGTAATTTTTAAAAATAATTTTCTTTAAAATTTTAAAACATGATCATACAATAAAAATTGAAGTAAA
Source organism: Gossypium rotundifolium (assembly GCA_025506655.1). NCBI lineage: Eukaryota > Viridiplantae > Streptophyta > Magnoliopsida > Malvales > Malvaceae > Gossypium > Gossypium rotundifolium. Next base: position 152,415,146 of record CP106728.1, read on the forward strand.
TAAGTGAATAAATAAAATCTTAAAATTTAAAAAAATTAAAAATTGATTTGGGGTTTAATTTGGGGAGAAAGAGGAATTGGGTTGGGAACTTAGGATTTAGGAAAAAAAAATTTTGGGTTGAGTCTTTGATGGGCTTGGGAGAAATGGGTAAAAGCCTAAAATTTAAAAAAAAATAAAAAATATAGTTTATATTCGGTTTATTTGAATTATTCGAATTATTCGAATTTGAAAATTCAACTCGATTCGAACTCGAAATTCGAAACTCAAAATTCGAGTTGATTCGATTAACTCGATTAACTCGATTAACTCGATTCAAATAATTCGAAATTCGAATTTTTTTTCGAATTTTTCGAATCGAATCGAGTTTTGCTCACCCCTACTGCTACCCAATTGCTTAGGGGATTAGGCTAGAGGTTTAAATCTGCTCCATTGCCGATACATGAAGATAAGATTCGTCATCCTCGATTCACTCCACTCCTGCTCAGTGGAGATAAGATCTGCTATTTTTGATCTGCTCTACTCCTGCTCAATGGAGATAAGATCTGTTGTCTTTCAGCCTGCTCCACTCCTGCTCAATGGAGATAAGGCTATGCACTTGATCCGCCGACTCGCCGGTGGAGATAAGATCTGCGATTTGATCTACTCTACTCCCGCCAGAGAGATAAGATCTATATCTTTGGCCTGCTCCACTCCTGCTCAGTGGAGATAATGTAACACCCCTTACTCGTGTTCGACGCCGGGACAGAGTATGAGGCATTACCAAGAGTACGAAACACTTACAGATTATTTAAACCATTTATCACTCAAATATTAAAATTGATTATAAAAGTTCCTTTAACGAACCCTTGAAGTCCAAATCATGCATTGGGATTGGGTGGGACTAAATTAAAATCGTATAATTTTTTTTTAAGATATTCAATCGAGCCTTATACTTAATACGATTTGTTAGTCGTACACTTCATATAAATAACAAGAAACGATATAGGCTCAATTCTCATTAAATTTCTCTTGTACTTGTACTTTTCATCCTATGTATTCATATAGTATATAACAATCACACCTCTTTTTTCATATACATTTTATAACAATTTGTCTTGGTTTCAAACTACTTCATATTTGAGTTTTACTTATCCAATCATTTGAAACATCATCTTTATACATATAGTGCACTTGAGATGCAAAAATTCTATAATTATGAATGAACACATTTATCAAACACATTCCATGTTTTTATATATATTATAGTCTCATATTTCCATGTATCATTTACCATCATTTTCTCGTATTTTGACAAATACATATAACAACTTATAATCATGCAATTCACTAACTCTTCCCGCTTAATTACAATTTAAATTGGCAACTCACTTATTGAGCCCAATTTCAATGTTCACTACAATCTATCATATAAATTTGGATGTACGTATCCACCAATAAATTTCATGTACAGTATCATCATCTCATATTTCTACATACATTACTTTACATATTATGAACTCAAATAACATATACAAGACATACCAATGTATTTCAAATACGTTTTCATAATATTTCATTTAGAATTAAGATTATTTTATATTAGAACTCTTCTCATTAACTCATTTGGAATACCAATTCATACAGATAATAGACTCAAGGATGTACAAATATATAATCACAAATGAACTCATTCGTCAACCAAGTTCTACGTTCATGTCTCATCAACTCGTAATTCTTTATATCACATAATATATATATATCATGATTTCCATTCCTTAATATTTTCCATATTTATCCCATTGAGTTTCTTGGAATTTTCGATGGATTTTCGAGGTACACTTTAGTGTACAAATCCGAATCCGTCAATTCAGTATTCATGTGGGCACATTTCCATTTCGAGAGCACACTCCATGAACCTCATCCTTATAAATGGATTACCGGTCCGAGCTAAATCCCAGAGAGAGCACACTCATGAACCTCATCCTTACAATGGATTACCATTCGAGCTAAATCACTGTAATATAAACTCATAGAGTATTGTCGGGATTACCGGTCCGGCTAAATCCTCACAACGACAATTACTCTAATGAGCTTGATCTGAATTACCATCCGAGCTAAATTCAGACCCTAATTGGATTACCCGTCCGGCTAAATCCATTTTCCACATATTCTTCTGGGGAGGCTATATCGGGATAGGATCACCCGTCCTGCTAGATCCTTTTACCGTCAATTCCTTTTCGAGATCCATCAATTTCCCTTTCATTCAACCGGATTTCTTCCACTTTTATCAAATATATTAATGTTTCATCAACTTTCATACAATGAACATTCAAATTATATTCATATCAATAATGACATTCCAAGCATTTAAGAATATAATTCAAGTTACATGAACTTACAATTCGATTTTGATACCATAACGATAATCTTAGTTTCATAATAAATATTCCAAATAAAACATTATATCAATTATAATCGAACATGTAATCAATTTATACACAAGTCATTCATATATTATTTTCCTCCTCCTCCTCTCCATCCACATCCTTAGTATAAACAACACACTTGTAAGTAACATTATCTATTATTTTCACTATTTACTTATGTGAATATTCAAGTCATCCATCGTGTTATATTCACTAAAATATTTTTATCTCGAGCTACAGAGCTCTAAATTTCAAACCATTAATTTTCTTTGAAACTAGACTCACATATCTTCTTACCATAATTTTTCCAGAATTTTTGGTGTGGCCAACTAGTACAGTTTATTAGTTAAGTTCTCCCCTTACACAGTTCTACTGCTCTGACCTCTCTTCACTAAAAATCAATTATCTCATAGTACGGTTTTCATATAGTGTTTCGATTATTTATAATGAAAATAGACTCATTAAGGAATACAAAATATAAATTATAACTCATAATTCTTTTTATACAATTTTTAGTGAATTTCTAAAGTAAGAACAGGGGATCACGAAATTGTTCTAAACCAGTCTTACAAAAATTTAAATATCTAAATATGTAGACTTACTTTACCTGCTTTGTTTCTTTTATATGAAAATAGACTCAACAAGATTTAATTCTATATCTTACTCAGCTTCTAATTCGATTTATACAATTTTTGGTGATTTTTCAAAGTTAGACAACTGCTGCAGTCCAAAACTGCTTTAGTATAACATGTTGATTTCTATTTTATCCCAAATTCCACATTTCATACAATTCAATCCTTGCTCAATTAACCCCTCAATTTAGCTAATTTTCCCATTTAATACTTTTCTCTATCATTTTAAACTACTTCATAACCTTTGAAAATCAGAATTTTAACTCTAGGCCTTAATTTCAACTCTTTCACAATTAGGTCCTAAAATCAATTTCCATCAATTTTACTTAATAAAATCATCATATAACAAAATTAAAGCTTCAATTCAATATTTATTCATCATATTCTTCCAGCACTAATCCACATAAACTTTGAAAATTAGCTATAGAATCAAAAACTAATGACATAGTAAGTTGGACCCAATTGTAAAAGTCCAAAAACATAGAAATTTCAAGGAGAAAGTAAGAATTAAACTTACATGAAGCTTGAGTATGAAAACCAGCTTGAAACTCTCTCCCATGGCTGTTTTTCAGCTGAAGAAAATGAAGAGAAATGAAGAGAAATCTAGATAATTCCAATTTGGTCCCATATTTATTTAACTAATTTTGGCAATTTTCCAATTTTACCCTTATTTCATCCATTTCCTGATTTTTCTCAGCTATTGCCGCCCAAAATATCTCCTTTGGGCTTATTTTCACTTTAGGTCCTTCCTCATTTGACAATCACCTATTTAATCCTTTTAGCAACTTTTATACACTTTTCATTTTAGTCCTTTTATTTAATTAACCACCCAAACGTCAAAATTTTCTAACGAAATTTTAATACTTCCTTATTGACATTCCTTAAATATTCATAAAATATTTATGACTCGGTTTATAACAAGAGATTTTGATACTTCTTTTCTCGATTTCTTGACCAAATAAATCTTTATAAAACACAATTTACTATTTTAAAAACATTTTAAAAGCTACATTTGACTCGTAAATATTAAATAAATATAATCTACAAGTCCATTTCTCATATTTGGTGGTCTCGAACCATTATTTTTAATATAACTGAAATTTGGGCTATTACAGATAAGGCTCATTATCTTCGATCTGTCCCACTCCTGCTCAGTGGAGATAAGATCTGCTGTCTTCGATCTACTTCACTCCGCTTAGTGGAAATAAGATTTGCTTCTCGATCGCTTCTACTCTTTCAGTAGAGATAAGATCTACTATCTTTAGCCCGCTTCACTCCTCGCCAGTGAAGATAAGGTTATAATCTTGATCTGCTCCACTCTCTTTCGGTGGAGATAAGATCTGCTATTTTCGACCGCTCTACTCTGCTTCGAGAGAATAGATCTACTTCTTCGATCTGCTCTACTCCTCGCCAAGAGAGATAAGATCATTATTTTTAGCTGCTTCCACTCCTTTCAGAGAGATAAGGCTTCAATCTTGATCTACTCCGCTCTCCTTTCGGTGGAGATAAGATCATTATCTTCAATCCGCTCCACTCTTTCAGAGAGATAGGATCTACTATCTTTACCCTACTCCACTCTCGCCGGTGGAGATAAGGCTTCATCTTTCAATCCGCTCTACGCTTTCCAGAGAGATAAGATCATTATCTTTAATCTGCTCCACTCGCCGGTGGAGATAAGGCTTCGATCTTTCGATCGCTTCTACTCCTACTCAAGTAGAGATAAGATCTGTTATTCTCAATCCGCTTACTCTCGCTTCATAGAGATAGGATCTCTCGTCTTTAGCTTTCTCCTCCTCGCTTCGGTGAAGATAAGGCTTGATCTTTCGATCGCTTACCTCGCTTAGTAGAGATAAGATCTGTTATCTTCAATCCGCTCCACTCCTCTTTCGGTGGAGATAGGATCTACTATCTTTACCTCTTCCACTCCTCGCCACGGAGATAAGGCTTCATCTTTTGATCTGCTCTTACCCTCGCCAGAGAGATAAGATCATTATTCTCAATCCGCTCTACTCTCGCTCAATGGAGATAGGATCTCTGTCTTTTTTACTCGCTCCACTCTCGCCGGTGAAGATAAGGCTTGATCTTTCGATCTGCTTACTCTCGCCAGAGAGATAAGATCTGTTATCTTCAATCCGCTTCTACTCACTTTCGGTGGAGATAGGATCTACTATCTTTAGCTCGCTCCACTCCTCTTCGGTAGAGATAAGGCTTCAATCTTGATCTGTTCCACTCCTCGGTGGAGATAAGATCTGCTTTGCTTTCAATCCGCTCCACTCTGCTTGGTGGAGATAGGATCTACTATCTTTAGCTTGCTCCACTCCTTTCGGTGGAGATAAGGCTTGGTCTTCGATCCGCTTCTTCTCCCGCCAAGAGATAAGATCATACTCTTCAGTAACTCCCATCAACTTTGCTACATTGTCCTCCAGGGAACCTACCTTTAGAAATGATTTCATGGGGTCTATGCATATGTCAAATGACTAGGATGTCATGAAAGATGCTCCTAACCATATGTATCATGAATGTTATGAATGGATGCGAGAATGTCATGAGAATGATTCATTTTTAACACTTGGTCATTATTGCTTGTGCTTATTAAGGTGACCCACGACGTATGTCTTCTATTCACCGATACTTCTAACAACTAATCAAGATGTCAATCACTTCTTAAACCCTTATCTCAAGTCTCTGAGCCCTTTTAAGCCTGGTTAGTTCTAAAAAATTGTCCTGTTTCGGATTCTTGTATTTTTAGAAACTTTCAAAGTAGTGCATAAAACTTCTTTTGTGAAAGCATTATTGGTTCAATAATCATTATTTCAATTAAAAATGCTTGGAAAAGATCAAAATAATAGACAAGAAAGAAATTAATCAGGAGCATAGCTCGAAATAAATAAGATAGCAAATGCAATCAAGAAGGAAATTTATTGGTAGTTTATTTTGAAACGAGCAAATTAAGAATGGGTAAGATGGCAATTAGGTGCCTCAAATATCGCCCACTGAGCTTCTTTGTTCAAACTTCGAGGACCATTTAAGCTCAATATGTGTTTAGGGATTTAGAGTACTTTGTCGATGCCCCAAGATGTAACATACTTCCTCATTGTCAATTCAAGCGTGGCAAAACCATCAGATGCCCCATCATGGTTTGATCACAACTTGAGCCGCCTTTTCGGGTTTTTGACTCAAAGCCCCTTTGGTCTCAAAGTGCCACTGCGGGTTTTCACCTTGGCCTCTCCGTTTTTTTTTTGGATTCAAGATGCCCTTTGTGGGTTTTCATCTTGGCCCACTTTCAAGCAAGTACTTCTTGATGAGTCTGCATTAATTGGATTTGGCAGACTTTTGCCGCCCATCTCGGCTAGCATCAAAGCTCGTCCAGAAAAGGCCTTCTTTACAACATAAGGTCCTTCCCAATTAGGCATCCACTTTCCCCTGAAGTCTTTTTGCATAGGGAGGATCTGTTTCAATACCAAGTCTCCTTCATGGAATATTTTGGGGCGGACTTTCTTATTGTAAGCTCGCATCATCCGCTTCTGGTACAGTTGACCATGGCGAATGGCTCTTAGCCACTTCCTCGATCAGTTTCAGTCGGTCATACAGAGAGTGAACCCATTCTGCTTCGTCCAACTTTAGTTCTGATGAAATCTAAAGAGTAAGAATTTCAACTTCGATGGGCAAGACTATATCCATCCATAAACCAATGAGAAGGGTGTTGCCCCGGTGGAAGTCCTCGCCAACATTCGAGAAGCATAGAGGGTAAATGGTAACTAGTCTATGCCAATATTTACAGGTTTCCATCATCTTTCAAAATCTTTTTTTTGGATGGTTTCTTTTTCTTCTTTTCTTCTTTCTTTCTTTTTCTTTTTCTTTTGTTTTGTTTTGTTTTTTTTAAATTCGAACTTGAACTTGAAGTTGAAATTGAACTTGATGATTGACCCTGTAACTTTGTTATAGGAACCGACCCTCACCCTCTTAGTGGAATAGTTGACGATCATGAAAATGAATAGGCGTCAACTAGATACTTTTGATAAAATCATCCCCGTAACATCTATGCCCCACATATAAAAAAAAAACATATAAGTCATGTCTTCTCAATTTGGCATTTACGGCAACACTGAGGAAATCTCCCTTTTATGGTAGCCTCATCGTGCCTAGGCATATCTTGATGCGACCACCCAAAGACATCCTTGAATTCTTTAAATAACTCAATGTCGTCTCGTTTTGTTTCTATGGTGGGCAATGTTTCAATCTTCACTCCTTTCCCGGACTCATGATGTCCATTTGACCCTTTGTATGCGATAGAGCCTATTTTCATTTTGTTTTACCATCCTTAATGGATCAATGGGTAAGTTGTAATCTCGACATCTTCAAAATATTCGGATCCTTTTAGACCCATATTTCACTTAGAAGAGTGCATGTGACAGCGTTGCTCATGACATTGATATCTGGGGACCCATTGTAGGTACGAAGGCAAATTCCAAAGAATAAATATTTCTTAAGATGATGAAGAATGGAAAAATCCCCAAAAGACAAAATAATGTATAGTATGACACAAAAAATGAAAAAATATTTGCTCAAAGATGAAACACAAGAATGCATTTTTATTGAAAATAAAGATGTTTGAGCAGAGCCTATTTCACAAAAGATTCCTATTGTTTCTAGGCTTAAAACAACAAGTGTGTTTTGAACATTACTCTGTTAGCTCTAAAAACTACGGAGTTTCCTTCACACCCGATTATTCAAAACACTTTCAGCTCGTAGGGCGAATGCCTCCTAGGTTTTCTTCATTCGATCCCTCTTGAATCTGGCGTTGATGCTCAAGGTTTTCATTATACTCTTAGCCGCTTTCTACACTCGTGTGTAGTAATGATGTTCAGGTCACTATAATACAACCTCTAATTAAAAGGTTGTCTTATGATATTTAATACAAATGATGTAATGCAATGCAAATGCATGAAATGCAATGCAAATGAATGAATGAAAAAATAAGAGGCATTGACTCGAATTGATTACATTAGAAAAACTTTACTAGAAAATAAATTTCTTTACACAAAGCGGATTGCATACACGGCCTTATCCTCATAGTCCAAGTGAAAACATGAATCCCTCCTTCGTAAAAGTCAAGTCTTGTAAAATTCTAATAAATACTTCCTCTAACTCCTTTTGCTTGATCTGGACCGCTACTCCTGTTCACTTGTTAGCTTCTTCAAGAATGTCGAGATGTAGTAATCTTCGAATAGTCTTGTCAACTTGAATCCCTGGGTGATAAGGTCTTGTATTCCTTCACAGACTATCAGTCTTCTCTCGTTGTATCCACTTGGACTATATTCGGATGACCGTATTGTAATCCACTTTATCAAAAAATCCATTTTCTTATAACCAACTTTTCTATTTAGTAATCGAATTTGAAATCAACACCACTTTTTTATGATGTGAATGCAATGCAATCAAAAGCAGAATAAAACCATGAAGTACAAGAAAAATAAATAACATAGAACCTATCAGGGTGACCACTAGGGTTTGACATGGTTCTACCTAGGGTAGGCCCTTAAGTTTTCTACATGTGGTTTAGTTCTAAAGAAAGGTACACGAACCAACAGATTCTCAATCCTCACCCATTATAGGCTCATATGGATCGAGTTCGATTCGGGATACATTTCCCTATGGCCATGCGAGGTGAAAACCTCACAGAACCATAGGTGAGATGTATCTCGGGCGATCCCCAGCCCATGCGAGGTGAAAACCTCACGAAGGCATAGATTTTTGCTCCCACTTAAGGGTGTGACCACAACGGTCATGCAATATGAATGCAAAAATATTCTATGTGTCTCAAACCAAAGCGACATATGACGCGACTCAGGACTCATGCAACTGAAAAACGAAAAATTTTATTTTTGATAAAAGGACATTAATCAACCAAAGTTTACTACTTGACTCTCTTATTGATCCCCAGTGGAGTCGCCAAGTCGTCAAACAATTTTTTTGTTGGAAAACGAGCCGACTTTAAAATACAAAAATGGAGTCGCCACCAATCTTTTTTGAAGTGTGATTGGGCCACTTTAGAAAATATTTTGGTCTCACAATTTTAAGAAAAGCGGGCTCGGAGTCGATTCATACGAGGAAGGATTAGCACCTCATAGCGCCCAAAATTGGTACCGTGTTGATTGATTAATGTCCCTAATATCGAAAATTAGAAAATAAAATTTAAAATATGAATCATTAAAAGTGTTTAGATAACTCGAATTGGATATCGAAATTCCCTTGTCCAGAAAGGTGAAATACCACATCTAGCACGATAGGACACGATGTTTCAAACCCTCGATACTAAGATCATTTCATGATTTCCAAAATTCATGTATTGCGATTTGAAAAGGGTGTTTCACTATTTAGCCAAACTAAAAATCGAAACCCAGCACGATTGGACACAATTCCTTGAATTTCCAATCACGAAATATTGCCTTTATTTAAGAAACACGATAAAAGAATCTTTGAAGGATATTTAGTTGTTTGGACGAACAGAAAATCGAAACCCAGCACGATTGGGCACGAATTTCTCAAACTTCCAAACACAAAACATTGCCTTATTTTCAAAAATACGATCAAAATCCTTTAAGGGCATTTAGTAATCTAGACGAACGAAAAATCGAAGCCCAGCACGATTGGGCATGATCCCTCGAACTTCAAACACAAAATATTACTTTTGAAACCCTTTTTATGACTTTTGGGAAACAAAAAATAAAAAATGAAAAATGTCGAAACGTAAATACGATAATAACAAGGGATAATAATAGTAAATACAAATGGGGAAAGAAAAATAAACGATAATGTTATAATAGCAAAAATAATATGTGACAAGTAAAACAAATAGTAATACTTATAATACTATCAATGGGACTAATGAATAAAGTAAAAAAAGGTAAATTTAATAAAATAATAATAATATTAAAATAATAGTACTAATAAAAATAGTAGTAAAAATATATTGATAATAAAATGTAGATATGATAATAATATACAAAAAAGTAAGCAAAATAATAATAATATATATAATTATAGTGAATATGATAAAAATAATAAAATAGAAATAATAATAGTATATACATGTATAGCAAAAAAGTAACTGAATAGTATAAATAGTGACAATAATAATAATAAGAAAAATAATAATAGATGTAATACATATATAATAAAATATAATAAATAATAATAATAATAATACATGTAAATAGGTCTTGATAATAATAAATATAGTACTAAAATAAATATGATTATAGTAATAAAAAATTAATGATAATAATAATAGTAAAACAAAATGAACAAGAATAATAGTAATCATATTTACATTAATAGTCATAATAATGAGAAATAATAGTAGTAAAACAAAGTAATAATATTAAAATCAATCGTAATAATGAAAAAAAACAACGTAATAATGATAAAGGAATAATAATAACGAAATGAAAATAAGAGGAAAAATAAAATAATAATAAAAGTAATATTAGTAATGGTAAATACAATAATAATAAAGAGAAAAAAGAAATAGTAATAATAGTCAAAATAATATTAAAATTAATAAAAGGGAAAAAGGATAAAATCGCGATTCACGCCCACTAATAGGGACCGAAAGCGCAATTATTCCAAGACCTAAATCTCAGTGCTCGAATGCGGACCAGATCAAGTGGTGTAAAAGTTCAGGGAAAATCCAAATAATAGAAAAAAGCTGAAGTGGGACATAATCGAAGCAGTGGCGCAAAGGAGAGGACTGAATGCGGAATTTACCCATTTAGGGTGAAATTGTGCATATCCACCTTTAGAAGCCAGTAAATGCGCGGGGCCCCCCGTTTTAAAGGCTAAAAAAAACTTTCATTTTTACCTTTTAGCCTTCTGTTTCAAAAATCAAAAGCGAGTCCCCCAATTTCTTTTCGTTTTGCCCATTAGGGTTTGAGTTTCTCCTTCACAAGAAGTCCCCCATGCTCGCCATCAACGGCGGCCGGAGGAACAACAGTAAGCCCTCTCGATCTCTCTTCTTTTAGTTTTAAAAACTTTTATATGTTTAAGATTTTGTATTTTTCTAAACAAAGGAAAAATAAACGAAAAGACAAACAGACTTGAGGAAAAAAAAGAATAAAAACCTTTGTTTTGTTCTCTTTGATTCTCCGCTATATAAAAAAATGTATATTCTCTACCAAAATCCCCGCTTTACATTCTATTCTTTCCCTTTTATATCCGCAAAATCTAAAAATAAAACCAATAAAATCAAAATACAATCTGCTTTACATTGTGTTGTTGCTTGGTCCTCCTTTTCCGCAGGTGTGGCGACGTGGAGAGGAGACGACGTGGTCGAGCACGCAAGCGAAGGGGTCGTTAACGGCGCGAGAGAGTGGCTAGTGTTTCTGTTTGTAAAAGAATATTTGGGCTTAATGGGCCTTGAACTGTATTGGGCCGTTTATTGGCTTTTATTTTGTTTGTTTTTTTGTTTTGGTTAATAGGCCCGGGCTAAAATTAGGCCCTACAAATATACTAATAAATTATTTTTAATGTCAATTTAACAATTTGGTGAAAAGTAAAATGTATACTCCTTGCTTCAAAAGTTTTTTTAAACTCGTGTTTTATATTGAGAGAATATTTAGTACACTACCAGTGCATTTTTTTATTCCACAAGTCCTTAAAAAATTGACATGGGTCTTTTTTAAAAATATTTATTTTTTAATATTTTATTTTACCCTTATAAGACACTTGTCAACCTCCTAACCATGCTCGTGGAGTTTAAAAATCCTACTGACAATGTATCAAATATTTTCTCTTTTATATATGTTGTAAATATAAATTTAGTATACGTTTATTTTTCACATATAGTAAGTTTACTATAATTTAAATTTATATTATTTGTTTTTACTCGTGTAGTGATTGTGCACATTAAGAAAATAGAGGAGGTTGGTCTCGAGACATAAGGGGTCGTGCCTTAAGACACAAGCTATAGTGTCTCAAGACATTAACTTTGAAGCAAATTTTTTCTAGATTAAAATGAGACATGTCTTGAGACATAACATTGAAAATTGATAATTGATTTTGGATTCGAGTTCTAACTCTGAATTTAACTTTGTATAACTATGTAACTTGATGAATTAGAATCATTGACATTATGAATGTAAGTGCGTGATTATGATGGATGATTAATTGGATCTTAATGATAATGAGGAAACTAAATTTATGAATATGTATCAAGTTGGTCTGAGTTGTTCGACAACGTAACGTGACATCACACGTTTGAATCCAACGACCAAATCGAATGTGAAATGTTACAGAAAAAATGTTGACATCACAATTGTTGAAAAATATGGACATCACATATGTAATAATAGTAATTACATGTTATTATTTATTATCATAAAAGATTAGCCCAATTTAAAAGTGATCGGTTAAGGTTTATTAGGCTTCAGTTATTAAATAAAGTATGAGCCAAATATATGTAGATACTTTAATAATTAATTTGAGGTAATTTGTAAAAGTTATATATTAGTATTATGGTCTTCAAATTACACATACGTAAATTTTTTTCAATATCCCATCTTTAGAAAAGAGAGTCACTTTCTCTGAATTATTTGTGTCCTAATTTGGAAGATTAAAACCATAATATTCAAAGATTTCAAGAATTTGATGAATTCAAGTACGCTTCCACATCTAGTTTTGTTTTTAACTTATATTAGATGATTTGACATGACAGATATTGATTTATGATTTGTTGGGTTTTATACCAAATATTGTTTTACGATTCTTACAACAATAACGTCTGGTCAAGCCAAAAATCGAGTTTAGAATAGAGAGAAAATTAATTTCTAAAGTGAAGGGAGAGAAAATTAATGAGGCTACCATGTTTATATGAACAATGTATAAAATGAAGCATGGCCTCATGCTTGGCTATATAATTTCTAAGATTTATCAATTAACCATTGTTTTTTTTATAGATAAACTCATAATTAAATATTGTGGATAAAGGAAAACCCAATTTTGCTTCTTTAAATTAAAATTAAAGCTTTGATAAAAAATTTAATATTGAATTAAAGCTTCAAATATTAATATTTAATATTTTTAATAATTTCATTTTTTCTGATTTTTCTAAGTTTTTTTTTACATTTTATAATGATGTTATTAATTTCAACTATCTTTTTTTTAAAAATTTATATATATTTATAATTTATATGTTTTTCTAGATTATATATATTTTCATGAATTTTTATATATTTTTATTTTTAATTTTTACACATATTTATGGAAAATCTTATTTTTATAAAATTTGCCACATGGGTCATCAATTTTTTTTTTAACTCAGTTAAAAAATGGGAAAACGAGTGAACTTTAGATATCAAATTGGACAAAAAAGTTAAAGTACCAAAATGAAAAAACAGGTATCCTTTAGTGGGCACATCGTAAATTAAGCGTTCTTTATTTGACAAAATCCCAACTTTATTCATTTTGCCTTCTTCAAAATCTGGAAGCAGCCCAAGTCAGACATACGAGGTAACCAGACCAGTCGAAACCACTTCTCTCTCTCTCTCTCTGCCTTTTGTTCTTGCTTTCCTGTTTGATTTTCTTCGGCTGCCGTCCCGTCTTGACTCTTCCCCTCAAGGTATATATTATTTCTTCACTCGATTTACCCGTTATTTTATCTGATTGTTCAATTCCTTGCGGATAAAAGAAATCTTAAATCAAAACTACCAAGTGATTTTTTTGATTGGGAAACTTTTCGCTAGGCTTTCAGTTCATCTGATGCGAAAATCAGATTTTGACTTTGAAATTAACGAAGGATTTTTCAATTAGGTATTCTATCTAATGACAGTTTATAGTTGGTGATCTGTTTGAGTTCCTTTTTCTTTTCTTCTCTTTTGTCTGTGTTTATTTTTTTCATCAATTGAATTGTTTTGAGGCGTTTAGCTAAGTAACTTATATCTGAGAAGTGGCTGATTCCTTGACTTATTTTTTGGGCAAGGGCTTTGAGTTCCTTGATCTTGGAATAATAATTAGCATATAATATCAGCACCATCTCTTTCAATGGCAATAAAACTTCATTTGTTTTTCTTTAGATGCCTGTGTTTCTAGTTTTGCTGGATTTGCCATGTCAAACAGTTTTTTTTTTTTTTGTGTGTGTGTGTGTGTGTGTGTGTGTGTTCTCTTCAGCTTTGAAGGATGGACCTAATAATTGTACAAAGGGACAATCTAAACTCTATTACTGCTGATTTTTTGTTAGATTAGAGTGAATTAGATATTAAAGATGGGTTTGCTAACGAGTCCCTTTAAGGGGACTCTTTAAACTTAGTTAATATACTATTTATAGTCATAACATTGTATTGAATGTAGTAGTTGATAACTTACCATTTCCAATGCATTGTATGAATGTCAGTAGGGCACTTGTTAGCACAATCTGTTAAAGATTTCAGTAAGACCTTCTTTGTTTATTTCTTAAGCATGTTAGTTGTTGCTTCTGTACTAGTGTTTTTCGTTTTTTTTTCCTACTGATAGTTAAGAGTTGACAAACAGATTGTTGTTTCTGTTTATATCTTAGAATCCCTTTCTTGGTGATTTTTTTCTACTTCATTTTGCAGTTTAAGCTTCTCATTCATTGCTTATACATTTCGTTTTTCAGCTACACGCCATTTTCCTTATTTGTTTAAAGATTTAAGTGGTTTGATATAAAATCAGGACTTCTGAGCTAATTAGCATTGCCAATCCGATGAAGCATGTTTTAAAGCTTGTCTCTCTGTTGGTGGTCATCTCTGCACTTTGGATTGGCCTTTTGCAGGCATCCATAATACCACCAAGCCATACTTGGTTGGTGAGTTTCTTTCTTTGCTTTGATGTTCTGTTATTCATGTCCAATTATTCTAATGCATTGTCACTAAATGTTGCGCCATAAAAATTTTCAGCTGCCAATCTATTTTATTGTGTCACTTGGATGCTATGGCTTATTAATGGTTGGAGTTGGACTAATGCGATTCCCTACTTGCCCTCAAGAAGCATTGCTGCTGCAGAAGGTATTTTGTTTCTCTCTCACTCTCTCACTTTTCTCATGTACGTTTTAAATTGTTCATTAGTATAAGCATTGAAATCATATATGACTAATTAGTGATGAATCTCTTCCCCTTTTCCTTTCCTTTTGTTTTTCCACCATGTGCTTAAGCAGTGCGGTAATATCTACTGTGGTTGGGACATGAGTTTTCTTAACATCTTTTGAGAAGTTTGAACAAGTTCGATTGTGACACTCATTATAATTTACTGGTCTGATTTTTTTTTTTGGCTCCATATGCTGTATGTTTATAGGACATTGCTGAAGCCAAGGATTTTCTGAAACAAAAGGGGATTGATGTTGGTTCCGATTGATGGTTGCTCCATAACATCTCTTCGTGGACCCAAGTGAGAACAAATTTCTGCAAGCTTTACCAATGGACCTGTCTTGGACCAGAGAGAAAAAGGTACAGATTGGGAACTAACTTCCAAGTCCGGAAAACTTTCATAGAAGAATCATATTGCCTTTGTGTCTAACAATGAGGAGTACTTTTGGTAAAAGAATTTGAGTTACCATTTTTTTCAGCTCTCATAGATTGTCTACATACGACATTTTTTTTTTATCATACTTGTTGATTAAAATTTTCCCTCACTATAGCACATTGAAAGTCTGGAACAAAGCTTCAGTGTCCATCATACTTTGGCACATATCTTATTTCAAGGGTTTAGTTTCATGATCTCAGAAGTGCTTAATGTCTCAATGGATTGGGGTTTTGGGTCTTCATCAGTGTTGTCTTTATGATTACGGGTTACACTAGATTTCAGGTACAAAAATGGTGGGATTAAAGCAGTGAATTTGTAGAGGCACTGAACTTTAAGTTACATTTTGATACATTGATAACTTCATTTTCTCTTGAACTCATATTTGTTGATTGAGAACCGAAACCCATCTTGAAGTACCAACTTCGATAGTCTGCTTTTCCTCACAAATTTCTAACTTCTCGTTTCACCATCAAGAATATCCTTCCTCGTCAACTAGCCACTAGTGTAGCGACAAATGACTTGGAATGCTTAAATTCTTATTAAGTCTCGGGTTCAAACCTAGACAACCCTTTCGCTATCCATGATAAGAGAAGGAATATCCTTCCTCATTGTCTTTGTTATGGTTCTTTGACCTTCAATCCTCAAAGAAATGATTTGATTTTAGCCATTTCCTTGCCCATCATGAGGTGGAAAATTTGTTGCTTTGAGGTGCATAAGTTTTGAACAAAGGTCATTGTCTTTAGCTGCAAGTCAAAATTTCAAGGTTTTATGGCCCATTTCCATGTTACTTGCCATTGGCTTTGTTAAATTTGTGATAAATCTCATTTGTTTATTGGGGGGGGGGGGGAAGGAAAATAAATTGTTTTCATGGTTTATTTTTCTTAATGCATAAATATTAAAAATGGATATTCAAACATCTTTGTTCTTTGGTACAGCAATTGTATATAAACCCCAACATATTTCCATGCAATTATTACATATCACATGTTTTGTTCCACTGACAGCTTATTCATGCCTGAGAAAATTATATATATATATATATATATATATATAAGAAAGGAAAATCTCTTTCATGGTACATGTTCTTTCATGTTCTTAATAAAATAGAATTAAATATCTTCAGCAAGCCGATCGATTCCGTGAAGGTATTTCACTTTTCTGGCAACAAAGTAATCATAGCTACCATATTCTCTTGAGAATTTATACATTCATTAGGCATTCATATAATATAAAATTTGAAATATTTCATATATTTGTTTTATTTTTACATTAACATTTAAGCGGAATGTTATTTTATTGAAATAATATTTATTTAAAATAAAAATATATTCATAACATTAAAAACTGATATTAATGTCGTACAAAAAACTAAATGTTAAAAACACTTTATGTTGAGGAATAAATAACATAGTATTACTAAGATTATTTAAACGTTAAATTAGATTCTGTTTCTTTATATATATTATAAATTTTTTAAATATATAAACAGATAATAAAATATTTTTAGTAATAAATTATAAGAAATATCATTAAAAAGTTAAAATTAATATTTATGAAAATTTATATGCAATATCATTAAAAAAATTTACCATATATCATCACAATAGGTATATCAAGTAGCAAGACAATAGGTTATTCATGTCAATTGAATATGCAAATTACCATGCGTTAACTTTTATTTTACTTTTACTATTGCTAACTAATATAAAAACTTTTTAATGATGAGTATTGAATATATTAAAAAAATTCACTTGCTAATCATAAATGTGTTTATTTAATTTGTAATTTTGATCAAAATGCTTTATAATAAATATGTATACTTGTATGTCTATGGTTATATTTATTGACTATTTTAATAATTTTTAAAATCATATAATCTGCATTCTAAGAATGTACACTTTTAAAGCGTAATAAATATTGTTGATTAGTTTTAGATTGATTGGTATTGACATTGTTGTCAGTGCAGGAACACGTGAGTTTTAGTGCGCTGAAGCGTATTATCTTTCTATTTAAAGATTGGATAGGGACTTAGTGTTATATAAAAAAGAATAGATATGATAAATAAACTATAATGAAAAAATAATAAATATTAATTCATTTTATTTACTATGGAAGTGCCGAACCAGAAGAAAAGATTAATATTGATGCCATTTTTGAAGATAAAATTTAAATAGTCTAAGAATTACTTCACCATGTGGAAGTATTTGATAAAAAGAAGAGAAAATTTGGTTGAATTACAATATTCAAATGAATGTTATATTGATAAATAATGATTTTTTTTATATGTTATGCATGTTCGTTTTACGATTTATATTTTGAGTTTGTAGTTGTCCTTTTAACAATATTGTTTTCAAGATTCGAACTTATTTGCTCTCTTTAAGAATGCAATGTGCCTTGAAAATTAATGTGCCCATATTCAAGGAATACGATTCACTTTCAAGATGCCTTGGTGGTGAAATGGTAGACACGCGAGACTCAAAATCTCGTGCTAAAGAGTGTGGAGGTTCGAGTCCTCTTCAAGGCATAATATTAAGAATGCTCGTTGAATTGGAATAAGTTAGGCAGCAAATCACGAGATCTTGGTGATCTTCTCTATCCAATGAATGGAGAGTCCGCTTTGAAATCGTTCGCCCTACACCCAACCCAGAGTTTATGCTTCAACATGAATCACACACACAATGGTAGATTGATACAAACATAAACCTTTGGTAAAATGCCCCCTAACCCGGCGGATAAAGTACATTACATAGTCCATTTTAAAGATTGGTGACTTACCCATTCCACGACTTTGGCCCTAGGATCCTCTAATATTTTTTCGTTAAAAAGCAATATATATTTAATTTTTTGTTTATCTAATTGATTATTTATTTTAATCATAAATCTTTAGAATTTAATGGATAATAAAAATTATAGAAAATTTATTTATAAAGGAAAAAAAATGAAAAAGTTAAAATTATTGGTGGAGTTTAAGTTGTAAGTAGGGGTGAGCAAAATTCGATTCGAAAAATTCGATAAAAATTCAAATTTTTTGAGTTAATCAAGTTATTCGGATCAACTCGAATAAAAAATTAAGTTTTTTGGTTTAACTCGAATATGAATTAAACAATTTAAGTTATCCAAAATCCGAAAAAAAAGACAAAACTACGTCATTTTGATAAATGTTTACTTTTCTAAAAGTTAAAATTCAAAATAATTAAGTCAAAAAGTAAAACTACGTCATGTTGATAAATGTTTACCCGTTAAGTTAAAAGGCAAATTCGTTATATTGTTCATGTAGTTAAAAAATTTTGTACTTCGTCTACTAGTTAAATAACCGATCCATCTAAACGCAACATTAAATATAAATAATAGGATTTGTTAACTCGACTCGATTTGACTCGAAATTTTTGACTCGATTCGAAAAAATTCAAATTGAGTTCGGTTGTTAAAATAGGATTTGTCAACTTGACTAACTCGAAATTTTTTGACTCGATTTTATTCGACTCGATCGAATACTCACCCCTAATTCTAATTACCATTAGCATCTTTCATTATGATAATTAAAATTAGTAGTATTAGATAAAAAATTCCAAATTGCAATTTTATTACTCCTATCTATATATATTAGATAAAAAGAAATTGAAGGCAAATATAAAGTATGTACTCTGTTATATTAAATATATATATGATTTAAACACAACAAATAAACAAAAAATAATATAATAAATTGGATACAATATATTTGAATATGATTAAACCATAAAATTAATGTAAAAAATATGGGGTATTCAAACGAGCAATCGAATTGAACTAGCATTGATTGAATTAATCGAGCTGTATAATCTTTTAACCGTTCATTGAATTGAAATTTTTTCAGAAAAAAATTAATCGAACTGAAATATTTATATGTTTTTGTTTTTGGTTAAAACAAGTATAAAACATATAAAAGAATACATTAATAATGTTCATTTGTCTTCAAAGTTAACCGAATTAACTGAAAATTTAAGTCTTGAAACACTACATAATTATTAAGTTTGGTTAATTCGATTAATTACCCGATTTCAAACTGAATTAATCGATAACGAAATTCTAAAAAACTATTAATCGACCTCCGACCGAACTAAGTTTGACTGTCGATCGATTAACCAAATTAGATTAATTCGGTTAGTTAATTTCGTTTTAACTGAAATTTAAACATCTCTAAATCCTTCAGGTAGGAAATCAAATTAGCCTTTCGAACTTTTTTTTTTAATTTCTATTTTTAAATTTAAGATCGTATTATATAAATCAATCAATATATATATATATATATATTAGATTTTGTCACACTTATAATGTGGGTGAAAAATGTACGAAACAAAAATTTTAGAAATAACATAATAAGAAAAAATCGTTTTGGTTGAAATGGTAAAATTAAAATATATATCACAATGTTTTGGGTTCAAACCTAATTATGTGTAATTTTTTTATGAAAAGACAAAATTATCCTCAAAATAATATCTATTATTTAGTAAAAGTGAGGAGCATTTAGTAAATTCATTATTGAATCGATTAAATGTGACACCAACTCATTAAAACACTTAAATATAGTAATATATTTTGAAATCAAAAGGCATGTCGTGATGGTTGCTTACCACGTCCCTTAATCAAACTGATTCAATCCTGTTTCTGAAAATGGATCATATTCCGTGACTAATTTTTTTTTCGTTCGAGAAAAATTATATTCAAATAAAATGTGTTAAATTTATGAAACAACTTACAATTAGAAATAGGAAGCAAAAATCAATTTCCTTTACAATAGTACTAAAATGAATTGTCCGAAAAAGATTGAATGGTCCCCTAGCAAGCAGCTGTCATTTGTATAATCTTAATTGTCTTTTTCATATTTTTCCTATGGAAAAATTGCACTAGCGATCACTCAATTTTGGTTAAAATAACATTTCAGCCAGTAAATTTTTAAAAATGATAACTCAATCACTAAACTTTATGAAAATTCAAAGTTTAATTTGTAACAATAAATTGTTTAGTATTGTAAATTTAGTGACTGAAATATTATTTTAACCAAAGTTAAGTGACTATCGCCGAAATTTTCCCTTTTTCTTTTTTATCAATTGCAACATAATCCTTGAATCGTAGCTTTGTTACGGCGATATTTGTCGGTACATGTTTGTTTTAAGTAATAACAAATTAGCTTGTGATTAAAATTGATAATAATAATGTTAAAGCTTTAAACACAAGTCATTAATATTTAAGTAAAATATTAAGCTCGAATTTTGTGAACCATCGGCGTTAATGCAAAAACTTACAACACAAGTCAAATAATTCAACATTCCAGCTCTCCGTTTGCCTTCAAATTTTCATTTTCTTTAGCCCGACAGTAGAGAGATTCCAGCTAAAAGAAGAGAGCCCCCTTTTCCCTTTACTCATTTCACGACCATCTCGTCTCTCCCTTCACTTCCTCCCGCTCTATTTTAATCTTTTATTTTATGTTTCTCAGTGAAGCATACTTTCAAACAGTTTACATTCTTCAATAGTTTCAATGTCACTCATTCCAGATCCAGCCCTTTGATAAAAAAAAAAAAAAGAAGAACCCAAATCCAATTTCTCTGGACTCGTGAGAATTTAAAACACGAACAAAAGAAAAATGGGTGGTTTAAGAGAGTCATGGTGTTTTTGCAAAGGAGTAAGCAAGACGGAAAGAATGAAGGGCACCATTTGCTCAAGTAAAGCTCCGGCAATGGCCAGAATCACCGGCGCCGCCGCTGATGGAATCTCTGTTACCGGATTCCTCATCCACCGGAATCTTCTCTTAACTACTCACGTTAACCTCCCTTCCGTAGCTGCTGCTGAGAGCTCCGAGATCCGGCTCCAAAACGGCGTTGCTGCCACTCTCGTACCTCAAAGGTATGTTTTTTTGGTTTATAATAAGGGAAAAAACGAGGGATTATAATGCCATTTACTTTATGTTGCTATGAATTACTATTATGGAAATGGTATTGAATTATGATAAATTGATTAAAGAAACGTGGGTCAAGATTGATAGCTCTAGAATTGGTAGAATTCTCAACTTTGAGATTTGATTGAGGAAATTAATTTGGCTTTACCTTTTGTGCTTATATTTCATGACATGTCAAAACTTCTTAGTTGTAAAGTTTACATTATTAAAAGAACATTCTTTGTTGATCTTTGTTATCATTTTCAAGTTTTTCTTTATTTATTTCTTTCTTTTTTTGACATTTCACCGACATAATTTTACTTTGATTCTCTACACAGTGCTATTTATGCTTCATTTCACCTAGTAGTTAAATTTTTAGCTCTTTAAAGTGTCATAATACTTCACCTTAACTAGAAGATATGCAGCCTAGGCTTCATTATTGGATTTTGATGGATTAGTATAAGGTGCTGATGGTTTTGTTTAATTTATTTAATTTTGAAAATTTTATGGGTACAAAGGTGTGATAACTCTTGAGTATCTCGATCCCACAACGTGGGTATGGGGTGAACGCCCTTGGCCAATAGACAATGGGGTTTCAGTGCTGTAGCACATCAGCATCATTAGGTGTCACTCCCAAGCTAGTCCTAAAGCCTTACTCTTTCTTTTCCGTATGTGTCACACATGACACGACATTATCCTTTGATTTGTTCACCTATATGTTAGATAATATATAAAAAGGTATTACAAGTATTCAGTGATAACATGTTTTTCTACAGAGGAAATATACATGTATGTGTATATATGTATATATAGTCATCTGTGCGTCTTGATACTGTGATCAATAATATACTATTAACTAGCATTTTCATTGTCTCAATGCAGTGGTGATGTTTCTTAATTTATCAATCCTAGCTAAAATGGAAGTTTATTTATTTTTTTGATAAATAAAATGGAAGTTTATTGATTATGGTCTGTGGGACTATTCTCTCCTTGACTTTTAACACCTAATGATGAAACAATCATCTTGGATTGGGTGTATTATTGATAACTCCTATCTCTTGATTATAGAATTATTAGTTTTATTTCTTAGATTGTACGTAGTTGTTTTTGGTGCTTGCTCTAATGGTACTTTTTGGAAAACTTATATGATAATTTGGATTTCTTCTAGATAGTTACTTCCTTTAGGGGTTTTGACCCTTTTGTATGGATTGGAGCGGGAAGTTCTCTTTCTACCTCTAAACCTAACCATTGATGCACCTGGACATTTTAATATTTCCTTTGCATATGGTGTCTTGCCTTTGAACTCCATGTTTTGTTATTGAAGGCAAGTTCTTCCCCTTTGGAAGTAGTCAGGTAGTGGTGACTATAGGTGATATGCTCGTTAGTTCACTCAGTCGCAGAGACGTTGGAAACTCTTGAAAATTGATTAGAAATTGGAAAGATAGTCTAATGCCTTCGGTCTAATTGGCTTGTCCTAGTTAAGTTGATGTTATGATTGTTCTCTAGGCTGACCCGTTTTTTGGTTTTAGAGTTTCATGATTGAGATTCCTCTTGTAATTTACTGATTTTATGTATGGTCTAAGGACAAGGTGGCAGAACTCCTGAAATATTTCTTTCTTTTATTTAGCATGCTTTGAGTTTAATTCCTGTCTTTAATCTGGTTGCAGGTTTTTCATTACCAGTTCTGTTTTAGATCTAACAATAGTGGGCTTGGATGCCGTGGATGGAGAATCAAATACCCAGGGGCACCAACCTTATTACTTGAAGACGTGTTCTAAACCGAATTTATATCTAGGAAGTGCCGTTTACCTTCTAGGTTACACCGAGAAACAAGAAGTGACAGTAGGTGAAGGAAAGGTGGTGATTGCCACGGACAATCTTATAAAACTGTCAACGGATGGAATAACATGGAACCCTGGCTCTGCCGGATTTGATTCACATGGGAACCTTGCATTCATGATCTGTGATCCTATGAAGCTAGCTACCTCTCCTAATACCAAGTCATCTGGGACTTCTTCTTCATCTTCATCATCATGGAAGAAAGATACACCTATGCAGTTTGGTATTCCCATACCTGTCATTTGCGATTGGTTAAACCAACATTGGGAAGGAAGTCTTGATGAAGTTACCAAACCCAAGCTACCAATTATTAGACTGATGTCTTCAGGCCAGAAGAGTGAGCATTCTTCTGCATCCTTTACAATGCGCCAGGTTTTCAAGTCAACAGGAGACGATAATGACATAACACCATCTTCATCAAATGTAATCACAAAAACTAGGGATCAACCAGGACCCAGCTCTTCTGCTGCAGTGAACACTATTGAAGAAGAGACGCCATGTTCTGATCCACATGCTGCGCATGTGCAAGGAATTCCAACTCCTGAAATATATGAATCCCCAAAGCTGACATCAGTCCCTCTTAGGAAGAAAGAGACCACCCCAGTCCAGCTTTTGAATATAAATTTTCCTCCCAGGGTTGTGAAAACTGCTATAGTTTTGGAGCCTGCCAAACAACAGCTTCTGAATTCAGATGAGAATGCTTTGAAGGAGCTTCCACCAGAAAGCCCATTGATTGAAGATCATATCAAGAATAGAGTACAGATAAGTCCTAGGGAGGATGCTGATGTTGCCTCGATGGCATCTGTAAATGGGGCCCAGAGTGAGGTTCAGTCTAGTTCATCTCCGGTTGAACAACGTCCGGAGATGTATAATGGGTACAGCAGTGAGGGGGAGACCATGTACTCTGCTGAAACTGCTGAGAGTAGAAACTACACAAGTCCTAGAGAAGGGAAGTTTCAGCAAGTGGGAAGGAGCCAGAGCTGTGTGGGTTACACAAGATGGGGAGCAGTTCAAAGAAATCCGGTGGCCCGCAGGGCATTGCTAGAAAAGCAGAGGAGCTTTATACATGGAAAGAAGACTTACTCACAAGGGGCAACTTCTCAAAGAAGTAACGACTACTTCAGCCCAACAGTTTCCTCAATCATGAAGAAAAGAAACAACCCAGAGCAGCCACCAAGCAAACCACGCCAAAGCATCGTTCATTTATCCCCAAGATGGCATTGATGAGTATGATACGGAAATGAGGCCACCAAGCTAACAAAAAATATATAGATGTTTACACTCCTCTATAAAAGAAAATGCCTTTTATTATTTGCATATAGTGCAAACTAATTTGTCATGACACTGTGCAGACTGATTCAAGATGAAAAGAAAAGATTCAGCTACCGTACCATGTAGTTCTTATCATTGATCCAAGTAACCACATTGCTTATACAAATCCATTTTCAGTGTAAGTAGCTTTGACAACAACTATTTTAAGCATAAATGGAGACTGCATTTTCCCTGCAGTTATTGCCTCATAAATCAATGATAAGTTGGATGGGTTATGCGGTTATAGGATTCATTATAGAACTTCTTGGAGTGTAAATTAGGGGGATTGATCTCTAGTTAAGTGAATTTGGACTTGAATGTTCCACCTTTCCTTATATCCATCTCCAGGATTTCAAATGGTCAAAGCAGGTCACTTTAAGTAGCATCCTTACAATTTGAAGTCCTGTTGTTAAAGCTGGAGTATTTTCATGTCATGTTAGATTAGAATTTAGGATTAGGGCTTAGGGTAAAAAAAAAAAAAGGCCTGCTGAGGTAACAATTCAAAAAAATTATCCACTCAAATATAAAATAAAACTACACATGTCAAGTTCCAATATTCAGAAAAGGATTTGCTTAACCTGTGCCTCTAGGCATTAATCAAGGTTATTTTTAAATCCTTTTTTGGTTAGGCCATGTGCAAATTAAGCACTAGTTAACATTCCCTTCAAGAAATTGTTCCATTGATATGCAAACTCCATTGATTCTGCTTCTTTTCAAGGCAGTTTGTACTATCCCTGAAATAAAAAAACAATCATATCATCAGAACATAATTTAAAAGAACAAATAATAGCATTCACAAAGCTGCCGTATATCAACTAAATACAAGGAATACCATCAAGGTCCATACCACCACAGTGAGTAAAATGCTTTAGGAAAATAGCAGAGCAACATATCAGACTTTGATTTGGAGACAACCCTCATTCAAGAAAATACAGCATCCAATTCCAAGCACATGAGAAAGAATAAAAATGCACATATTTGTTGTACAAACAACATTAAGTTTAACAACCTACGATTTCATTTTCTTTCGCTAATGGAAATTTAACATTAAAATAAAGATATGTAATAGTGAACTTACAGTTTGAGCGGAGCTCATATTTAACTGGCAGATGGAAGGAAGACCCTAAATAGTTCCTTCACAGTGACTTTTTTCCTGCAAGTTGGGCATTTTCTCTGGACTGCTATTGCAGCTTTAATGCATGCCTTGCAGAATATGTGTCCACACCTTGTCGACATCTCCTCGGTTAATGGACCCATACAAATTGGACAATTGAAGGTTGGAGGTTGTTGCGGCTTTAAAATTTCCTTGACCTTCCAATAGAATAGTTAATGAGACTTAAAACATTCATAGATATAGCAAAACACAGAGATGCACCTGCGTGAAAACACTGTATGGACAAAATAACAAGAGATGTCCAATCACAATGTCTTAGATCTGATGACCAGCCAAACATGTCTTTCCTGAAAAATATTTTAAATTACATCTTCTGAATTTGACTAATGAACTAATGCAAGAGCTCTTACAATAAATTGCGGCGTGCTTTCCAAATTAATGTAATGATCACAATTGATAACTGTTTGGCTCGGAGGAGGTCTTCTATGTTTGTTCTGATTATTATTAGTTGACCTAGTCAGCCATCCTGGAAGGAGAGAGATGTGAGATACACCAACTTCAGACATATAGAGTAATCTAGGGTTTTAAAGACACATGAAGTAAACAAAGAACCACCATTTCCTAAACTGGTTGACCTGGGCAATTACATAAGTAACATAAGATTGGACCAGACCCCAAGCAATAGCATCTACTTCAGTTAAGGTCGTATTTGTTTTATTCTACTGCTTGAGCCATCGACTATCAGTAAACCCCACTTTAGAAGCCCCGGATAAGGGCAAGCAGCTAGCTGCAAAAACCAGAAAAATGCGTACATCTACTATAATCCCCTCAATAAACTAGTACAGACCACAGAGTTATCAACTACATCAGTAGACTACAAGAGTTTAAAGCTCAGTGCTCACTAGTTCTTAGTACAAACCATCAGTTCCAAACAGAGGACATCATAACACAAATTAAATCAACAGTGCTTGCAGTTTTATTTGCATTTTTTAGTGCAATTCACAGAAGTACATAATTTTGATCCATCAGCTTCTTCTAATCACTTAGACGGCAGATGATTTCACCTAGATTTTACCTGGATTAAGTGTGTTTGGTTAATTGATTATTCTGTTTCTAATTTGTACCCTTCCAGAATTCATTTGCAGAAAGTGCACACAGGTTCCTTTCCTACTCTTGTAAATCATTTGATAACTAAACAATACAAAGTACCTGAACCAAGACAGGGATTGAAATGAACAGGACATATACCTCCATATTCTCAAGTTAACAAACAAGGGGCCTCAACAATGTAATTAACAAGGAATATTTTGACTTCATGCAGATAAATGGGATGAATTTACAAGGTGGTGCATCAAAATAAGCTTTGATATGCAACGAGCATACAGCAATCTAGGAAGCACGACATAGAAAAGGAAATATTATAAATGTCTTTCGCAAATAAATAAAACTACCTGAATCTACATCAACAACAATCCTTCCACTGCTCCTCCTTGAGTTGTTTTTAGCCTGACATAAGATCCCAAGAAAATTAGTGACACTCGTGATTGAAATGAATCTATAAAACAGATTTCACGAGCTGTAAAAGTGAAGAAAGACAAAAATTATTGAACAAGAGAAGCATACCTCTGCAAATGCTGTAGCAGAAGTTTCAGTTACATCATCATCAATAACTTCAACATCAATAATAGCAGGTGATGCATGATGTACGGGTTGGCAGGCCACTTCCTTGAGGCTAACCTGTTGTGAAGTACCCTCCTGTTCTATGATTTCACAGGGAGGAGCATTTAGATCCAGCACTACCTTCCTCCATTGATATCCTCTAAGAGAAGGACCCCTCGATTCAGTAGTGTTCATGTCTGTTTATGATTTTCTATGCGCTACCTAAATATCACAGCCTCACTAAAACCTAAAAGACAGCTAAAAAACAACTTTCTCAGATATGTTTCACCATATATATATAATAAAATTTTCACTAAACACATATCAATTCTTTTTCTCGGTTGTTTCACGAGAAAAATAACAATGGACGGTCTAAGAAACTTGCTAGCATTTACACATAAAGAGTTCAATCTGAATAATAACACCTCCAAAGTAAACAAAAGAAAAAAAAATCCAGAAAATGCACAGGCCGACACTTCATTCTTCAATTTAAAATAAAAAAAAAAGGACTGAGATATTTTAGCCCCAAAAGAATCACAAACTTTGCTACCCTCAAAGTCTAAATCGCAACAAATGAGTTGAACTATTGATTGACATGTTTCCAGTTGAATTTTGTTTATTAAAAGAAATATGAAAAACTAACAGGATATAATGAACAAACACTTGACATGAAAACCATTATTCTAGAACGGGGATAAATCTAATCAAAATTCAAACTCGAACCACTGGCAAGAAAGAAAGAAAAAAACAGCAACATTAAAAAACAGATAGAACACACATCAATCGAATAGGCAAAATGCAAGCTTTAAGAAACCCTAAAAACAATGGAACACGAATCGATAGTACTTCCGATCCATAAGTCAAAGCTAATAGGAATAAGAAAACAAATTGATAAGAGAAAGAAAGAGAGTTGAAAGGTCAAAATCTTACCTTGAAATCCAGGGCGAAATACAATCGCTTTCAAAATTTTCCAGTGAAAACAAACAAAAAATGAAAATCTCAGAAAACGAGTTAATCTCAGAAAACTTCGGAAGGTCTCCCTGTTGAAGTTGTTAATCTCAACTAAAATTGAGAGAAACCGCAACGCACGAATAGAGGTGACATCATGTTTGTATTCCTGGGATACACTACACAGTTTAATTATTTAAATAAAAGGGTAAGCTAGACTGTTAGTCACTCAACTTTCATAATTTTTCATTTTGGGTACCTAAAATAAAAAATTTCAAATTAAGCATTACCATTAACAACTGTTTTAATTTTAGTCACCTAATTTTAATAAGTTTTAATTTTTGTCACCCGTCGTTAATTCAATGTTATTGTACACTTATTTTAGTTACCTAAATTAAATACATTTTTATTTTGGTTTCTCATTTTATCTTTTAAAATTAATTTTATTATTATTTTTAAAATTAATTTTAGGCTATTCTCAGAAAAGAGAAAGACTAGAGGTTTTATAAGGAATTACCTGAGTTTCATAGGGATTTTTATTTTCTTTATTTATTTCCTTTTTAGAATTAACTTTTGAGTTTTTATAGGAAAAATCAATTTTTTTAAAATTAATTTTAGTTTTTTCCTAATAAAAGAGAAAAGCTAGGGTTTTATAGAAAATTACTTGGGGTTTTATATGGAAACAATATTTTATCTTTTTAAAATTTTATTAAAGTTGGGTGATCAATTGTATAATTTACCTTAAATAAAAAATCATTTTTTGTGTTTGAAAATATAAATCATTTTTCAAAAGTAATAAAAAACTGAATATGGCAAAAATAATTATATAATAAATTTATAAAATATTAATAAAACCTTAAAAATCATCTTGGATGAGATGTTGAGGAGGTAAGAGTAAAAAATAATAACGTTTTACGTTAAATCCATTCATTAATTATATAAAAATGTTTACAATGCGAAAAAGAAACCTTACTTCAGCAAATAATTTAAACGAGTCTATAATCCTGTAAAAGAATCAAAGTGAGTATTTAATTCAAATATTTAGAAGGATTATTATTTCGTCTACGTACAATTCCAAGTAAGGAGATGACTAGTCTTGGCTATCGGAACAATTAACTTCATGGGTAGAGACATAGATGTACTCATTGAACGAATAATAATACATTGGATTGGACTTAAGTTGAATTAATTCTAAATCCATTTGTGAATTAATTCACTTGTGACATTCATGGTATGATTTACCTAACTCTTGAGTTAGTCACTGACCATTAATGGTAACTTAACCTAATGGCTATGGTAGCTTCACCGAATTTCTTTCTTTATCTTATAATGTTGGACCGCAATGTGCGAAAAAAAGAAGATGATCTTTCACTCCTCACACAAACACACACACTCTCTCTCTATATATTTATCTTTTTTTATGATAAAAAAAAAACTAGATAAGTACAATTATCTAGTAATATCCAAAGGATTTTCTGTAAATAGTTGTAAACTTTTATTTCTTACAAATGCCATCTTGGTAATGGAGTCAGCTTCTAAGTTCTTTTCTCTAGGAATATAGTCAAGCTCCCAGTGTCCGACTTCCTGCAACAGCTTGTGAATATGTCTGATAAAAGCTGAAAAATATGTCAATGAGGATGCTTCATGGATGGCCTGAAGAACCTCCATACTGTCCGTCCGGATCAAAACTTTATCACAATATCTATTTTGTAATAGAAGCAAACTATCTAGAATACCTCATAAATCAGCATTGAAAAAGAGCATTGACCCAACCTTCTATTAAATTCAAGAATCCACATCCCTTGATCATCCCTAATCACTCCCCCCGGTAGCAACATCTCTTGAGTCAACCTTAATCGCATCATCTAAATAGAGGTGAGTCAAATTTTCTGTCCTATGTAAGGACCTCTATGAACTAGGCAATTTGTTTGTATTAATTAAATACTTAACGTGTTTCTTATGTGGTCAAATATCAATATAGTCTTGGTCAAATTTCCAAGTAAACCTACTTGAATTTTTAAATTAAAACTCAATAATGATTAAACTTTTATAATTTAGTCCTCTGTAATAATTAATTGTTTTCTCAATTTAATTACTAGACCAACCACTAATATATTTTCAAGTTAAACACGAAAATTCTTCTATTTATCATTTCAATAACTCGATTTATTAAATTGGGTCTCAAAATTACATTTTCAACACCGCTAAATTTGAGTCGTTATAGTGAAGATCAAAACAAATAAAACATACCTCTAAATGAGCAAATTGAGGATGTGGAAGATGTCCTACATTTAGTTGTATCCCATTGAGGTTTGTACTCAAGGGATTTATGCATAATACAAGTTGCCCTATCAAGACCTCACATAAATACTTAATTACAACTCGTAAAAGACTTAATAACTAAAGTTGAGTTGTGAGTCTAAAGGTGATGTATGGGTATGAAGATGATCTATGTCGTGACTTGTGTAATAACAAAAGATACTTACGGCCTTGAGTCTAAATTATTTTAAAATATAAGCCCAAAAGAGTCAGACCAATGGGGTAGGCTGGGTTATATAGCCCATCAACACCTACCATTCAAGGAGTAAATAACTTCTTCTTCTTTTTTGAAAAATTAGAACATTTTTGCATTTTTATTTTTTCATAATTTTTATTCTTTTAAAATAATTTTATATAAAATATGAATTTTTTTTTATTTTAAACTTTTTATGTTGTTTTAAAGCATAGGATCAAATTAACAAAATTATAAACATTGAAGGCTAAAAATTATTTTACCATTTGAAAATGTTAGATTAATAATTTTAACGGAAAATTTAGGCAAACGGTCAATATTTTCAAATCAGAAAAACTACAGGGGATCAATGTGTTTTGAAATTTAATTATAGGGACTAAATTTAAATTTCAAAAGAATAGAGGGGAATCTAGCAAATTTAAACCAAAAAAAGGGCGCCATTCCATTCTCTCCAAGTCGGTTTAACTAAAGAGCCGTTGGGGGGCGGGGGGCGTTTATAAAAGCAGAAGAGTTCGTTCTTGAATTCCCTGTCTGAGTTTCACTTCCCCCGTTGAAATTGAGATCACCCCCACTCATACTTGCTTCCAAAGTTTTTCTTCAATGGCTTCACTCTACGTTAGATCCCATGGTGTTTATTTAGTCAACATCATATCCCAAGCCCGGCGCCGTACAGTACCTCCCCGTTTGATGGATATCGTGTTAACCATCAACGTTGGCTACTGTTCCACTTTCACCCCCACTGATCCTTTCTTCTCACAACGAACCCTTTGTTTCCGTCTCACCCATCTGCAACACCGCGGCATGCTTCGGGAAGTTCTTGCTCCCACGCTCGCGGGGCTCGGAATCAACCCATCCTCTACAGATTGTCGAAGGGTCCTTCAAGAAATCATGGAAAGTGGACTCGGATTTGTGAATGGGACGTTGAGCAGTGGATATCACTGTAATGCCTTGCATCTTCAGTCTGTGATACTTGTGGGACCAAGGACGACCAACCAGGAGTCTTTGATGACCGCAGCTGCTTTGGCCATATCTGAGTCGGAGTTCGAAAGCGATAACTACAGCATGGTAGCCGCTACTGAGTCCTCTGTTAAAGAGATGCTGAAGAGGTTCAGAGTAGAAGATGGTGAGCAACAAGACTGCATGGTGTGCTTGGAGGAACTAGGGGTTGGATTTGAAGCGTCTCGGATGCCTTGTTCTCATATTTTCCATGGCGATTGCATCGGAAAATGGTTGCAGCAAAGCCATTATTGCCCTATTTGTCGATTTGAGATGCCGACTCATTAAACAGATAGATGACGACTCTGTTTAGTGCCTAACTTCTTTATTCATTCGTTCATTTGTTGCTTGTAGAAACTCGTACTTAGTTTGTAAGTTGATATACCAATTTCTTTTTACCCACAAAAGGGTTAGTAATATAAATGGACAGAGAAATATTCATTCTCAATGTTGACGGTGTTAGTCAACATTTCCAACAAATTTTCATATCATTTACATTTGCAGCAAATTAGATTTTTATTTATTGAGTCATTTTAAACAAACTAAAAAAATTACGTCAAAGTAATGAACAAATGTTTTCATTTAAAAAGAAAAGAAAAAACAAAGTTACAATTACCGTCACTCATAATCCAAAGCTTTACATCAAAGCCTTTCAGTTAGTTTGACCATGAAGGAATTAACAACGCCAGCATCCAACACAATCCATGAAGATTTGAAAAGCTCATGGAAGAATTCAGCTCCAGTTTCCTCGGCAGCATTCCTGAATGCAAGACCTAACGCATTCCCTTGAAGTGCTCCAAGACGAGGCTTTCCGCAGACCCAAACAATCAACACCTTAGATGGCTCTTGCAACATGCAAGCACAAAGCAAAGGCATCAACTTAGCTCCTTTCTCCTTCAAGGCATCCATTAGAAAGTAACAGAACTTGGTGAGGGCCTGGGGGTGACCCAACAGCTTTGTATCTACTGAATCTTCAAGCTTCACCCACCTAAACTTTCTCCCACTCCTGATGCACCCACTCTTTGTTATTGCAGCACTCCCTTGCCTAAGAATAGCCCTTTGTATCTTGATCGCCTGTTGCATTCCGGTTTTCAGCTTATCAAGATTGCTTAGGGACAGCGCACCGTATGCCACCCCAAACTGCTTCAAAGCACATGAGCCATATGATTGCACAAAAGATTCAAGCAGTGCAGTGACCCCATATACCATGTCTGCAGCTGAAACCCTCTAAGTATAACCATGAAGACGCAAGAAACTTTTGTAGTAGAAATCATCAAGTCCATATTCAGGCAAAATTTGTTCGAATTGATCTTTCATCTTCTGTTTTACTTCATTATTCATGTACTGAAACTTCTGCTGGCAATCCACAAGTGCAAATCCCACCCTTGAGGCTAACCTGTTCTGAAGTACCCTCCTGTTCTATAATTTCACAGGGAGGAGCATTTAGATCCAGCACTACCTTCCTCCATTGATATCCTCAAAGAGATGGGCCTCTCGATTCAATAGTGTTCATGTCTGTTTATGATTTTCTATGCACTACCTAAATATCACAACCTCACTAAAACCTAAAAGACAGCTAAAAAACAACTTTCTCAGATATGTTTCACCATATATATATATATAAATTTTTCACTAAACACATATCAATTCTTTTTCTTGGTTGTTTCACGAGAAAAATAACAATGGACGGTCTAAGAAACTCGCTAGCATTTGCACATAAAGTGTTCAATCTGAATAATAACACCTCCAAAGTAAACAAAAGAAAAAAATCCAGAAAATGCACAGGCCGACACTTCATTCTTCAATTTAAAAAAAAAAAAAAAAAAAGGGACTGAGATATTTTAGCCCCAAAAGAATCACAAACTTTGCTACCCTCAAAGTCTAAATAGCAACAAATGAGTTGAACTATTGATTGACATGTTTCCAGTTGAATTTTGTTTATTAAAAGAAATATGAAAAACTAACAGGATATAATGAACAAACACTTGACATGAAAACCATTATTCTAAAACGGGGATAAATCTAATCAAAATTCAAACTCGAACCACTGGCAAGAAAGAAAAAAAAAACAGCAACATTAAAAAACAGATAGAACACACATCAATCGAATAGGCAAAATGCAAGCTTTAAGAAACCCTAAAAACAATGGAACATGAATCGATAGTACTTCCGATCCTTAAGTCAAAGCTAATAGGAATAAGAAAACAAATTGATAAGAGAAAGAAAGAGAGTTGAGAGGTCAAAATCTTACCTTGAAATCCAGGGCGAAATACAATCGCTTTCAAAATTTTCCAGTGAAAACAAACAAAAAATGAAAATCTCAGAAAACGAGTTAATCCCAGAAAACTTCGGAAGGTCTCCCTGTTGAAGTTGTTAATCTCAACTAAAATTGAGAGAAACCGCAGCGCACGAATAGAGGTGACATCATGTTTGTATTCCTGGGATGCACTACACAGTTTAATTATTTAAATAAAAGGGTAAGATAGACTGTTAGTCACTCAACTTTCATAATTTTTCATGTTGGGTACCTAAAATAAAAAATTTCAAATTAAGCATTATCATTAACAACTGTTTTAATTTTAGTCACCTAATTTTAATAAGTTTTAATTTTTGTCACCCGTCGTTGATTCAATGTTATTGTACACTTATTTTAGTTACCTAAATTTAATACATTTTTATTTTGGTTTCTCATTTTATCTTTTTAAAATTAATTTTATTATTATTTTTAAAATTAATTTTAGGCTATTCGTAAAAGAGAAAACTTGAGGTTTTATAAGGAATTAACTGAGTTTTATAGGGATTTCTTTATTTTTATTTATTTATTTCCTTTTTAGAATTAGCTTTACGAGTTTTATAGGAAAAATCAATTTTTTTTTACTTTTTAGAATTAATTTTAGTTTTTTCCTAATAAAAGAGAAAAGCTAGGGTTTTATAGAAAATTACTTGGGGTTTTATATGGAAACAATATTTTATCTTTTAAAAATTTATTTATAGTTTACCTTAAATAAAAAATTATTTTTTGTGTTTAAAAATATAAATCATTTTTCAAAAGTAATAAAAAACTGAATATGGCAAAAATAATTATATAATAAATTTATAAAATATTAATAGAAACCTTAAAATCATCTTGGATGAGATGTTGAGGAGGTAAGAGTAAAAATAATAACATTTTACCGTTAAATCCATTTATTAATTATATAAAAACGTTGACATTGTGAAAAGAAACTTTACTTCAAGAAACAATTTAAACGAGTCTATAATCCCGTAAAAGAATTAAAGTGAGTATTTGATTCAAATACTTGGAAGGAATATTATTTCGCCTACAATTCCAATTAAGGAGGTGACTAGTCTTGGCTATCGGAACAGTTAACTTCATGGGTAGAGACATAGATGTACTCATTGAACGAATAATAATACATTAGATTGGACCGAAGTTGAATTAATTCTAAATCCATTTGTGAATTAATTCACTTGTGACGTTCATGGTATGATTTGCCTAACTCTTGAGTTAGTCACTGACCATATATGTAACTCATGTGCTTTGATGTAAGTGGAGGCTTATGATCTAAAGATGATCGATTCCATAGCCGGTATGTTGGGTACATGACTTGTGTATGACATGGTTTTACTAGCAACAATGGAATTCATAGCTCGATTAAAGAGTTAACGATATCCTCTCATATGCATTATGTGGATTGATAAATATGGAATGTGGCCACGGGTTGCTCGTTCTTGAACAAGCAATTTATCACAATCATTTGTTGAAAGTGATCATATTAATCATTAAGAAAACACAATGGTGACAATAAGATAAAATATTATTGTATTGAATGAACAAATTTAACTCAAAAGAATCAAATATATTATATGAGGGTAAGACACACATGATAAGCTCATTGGATAAAACAATTGGATGAATTTATTTCGTAAAAAGTATACAATAAGGAGTTTTCAATCATGGTACTTCTTGTGAATTGACTACATGATTAAGTAAATTGCGAATTACTGGAACGATACTTTGGGACATAATTGCAATTACTAGAACCTAATTATATATGTCTGATTGGTCCCTCTGCTAGCTCAACAAAAACTTGATTGGACTACATTTGAATTAGAAGAAAATTGGGGTGTTGTGAGAATAGTTAGAGACTTTGATTAAAAATTTTTTATTGAAAAATTAATTTTGGAGAATCTTAATATTTTTGAAAATATTAATTTTGATCAAGCAAATTTAAATTAATCAAATTAATTAAAATAAATATGATATTTTGAAAATTAACTTTCAAGTTGAACAATTGGCTCAACAGGTAATTGAATTTGAAAATTAGACCTGAGATTGAAAGTTGAAACTAATAACCCAAAAATCGAGATCGAGACCCAAAATTGGTCGAACCGGGCCTGGTATGTAAAATCGGGCAAATGGTCCAATCGATGGCTGGACGAACCAGTTGGTCACATCGGCTCGGATCGAATCGGCAACAGCTTGAACTGCTCGAGGTGCCGTGAGGATGTCGCATATGCGATGGCACCATCAGACGAAGCAGTGCATTTACTTGCCTTGATGACGACATTCGATGGCTAAGTTCTTCTATGGTTGAGCGTTGAAACAATTATACTTCTTCGGAACTCTACCGGATAATTTGATTTCACATTAACTATTTCAAAAATAATGTTATTTTAATAGTTTTAATATTAAATTTAATTTAATAATTTTCTTAATAATATTTTAGTAATTTAATATTAAAGTGATTATCTTAATGTTAAATTTAATTTAATATTTATCCTGTAGATAAATATTCTATTAATTTAATAAATTTAATATTAAAGTGATTAAGTTTAATTATAATTAAACTCTAAGCTCTCCTTATATAAAGAGAGTCATGATTCATTATTTTTTACACACTTGAATTTAAGATAAAGATGTAGAGAAAAAATTCACTGAAGAAATTATTTCAATAGATTTCTAGAGATATTTTTCTTGTTTACAACTTGGCCCAAAAGTTTAG
This sequence comes from Gossypium rotundifolium, assembly GCA_025506655.1. Taxonomy (NCBI): domain Eukaryota; kingdom Viridiplantae; phylum Streptophyta; class Magnoliopsida; order Malvales; family Malvaceae; genus Gossypium; species Gossypium rotundifolium. Next base: position 152,452,016 of record CP106728.1, read on the forward strand.
AGAAATTATGAAATTACTCCATTGGTAATTTTGTGAAAATTTTTTATTCGAAGTGAGTCCACATTCGTTAGACGTGAGCTTGAGGATAGCGAGAAGATTACTCAGCCGAAGCGTTCATCCTAGACGAATCAAAAATGTATAATTTTGGTTATGTATTTATTATTTTAAATATCACAACCAAGTTCTAGTTTTGGAAAAAAATTTAAAACTCTGTTTTTTCCTTATTTTTTTCGCTATGCTTTTCAAACTGATTTTCCAATAATTTCATCATTACATTCCATATCGATTATCAATAAACAAAGTGTATGTTTTATAATCCCTATTAACTGGACACATACTCAAGATGGATACACGGATCATCCATCAATCATATCCGACACCCGATGCCTCATCGTACATCCGAAGTATAATATGTGCTCTACACCTCATCGGTATAAAATGAAGTAGATAAATATGCCTAGCACCTAGACCTGATCATGGATCAGGCCACCTACCCAGAACTGAAGGCTCGCCTAAAAAGTGGGAGGGTTTGGGAAAAATATAGGCGAAAAATGAGCTTAGACAAAAATAAGGCACATTTTCTAAATGGGTCAAGCATCGAAACAAGATTTTTTGGCCTAGGCCCGATTTTGACTTTTTCTTTTCTAGTACTATTAGGTTGTTTTGCTACCATTTTATTATTATATTGTCATTATTCTACATTGTTATTGTATGGATATTATACAACTCTTATTTTATTGTTAATTTTGCTACTATTTTAGAGGCATTTGTATGGCAAGTTGTTATTTAAGTATAAAGTCTTTTTTTAATGTATTTTCAATTTTTGGGAAATATTTATTTTAATGTTTTAGTGTATTTGATGTTTTATATGTTCTTAATTTATTTTTATATAAAAAAATCTAAAAAATTAATACAGGCCAGTCTTGCCGGACTCGGGTTTAGTCTTTTTTATCTAGGTCAAGATTGGGCAAAATTTTAGACCCATTTTTTGGGTTGGGCCTAAGCCTAGAAAATGGGCCTAAAATTTTACATTAGCCCGGCTCGAACTCAACCCGGCTCTACCCATGACCAGGTCTACTAGCACCTCATCAGTACGTCCAAAGTATAATATGCTCTCTAAGCTTCATTGGTATAAATCGAAGTAAAATCTCATACACTAATCCTATGGTATGCTAACTATACCCGACTCTATTTGAGACCGCTAATAAGGTGTTTGATGTTTCAAAGCATATAAGATTCACATTTCACAAGCCATTAAGTAGGAAATGTTACAGCCCGATTTAGATTTTAGTCAGAATAGTGGTTTCGAGACCACAAATCTGAGGTCATAAAAATATTTTAATATTATTTTTGGTGTTTACAGTATGTGATTGAGCATGTGTGAAAATTCTGTGTGAAAATTTTATCGTTTGTGTGCTGAATTGTGAAAAAGGATTTAATTGCATAAAATGCAAAAGCTGTGTGCTGATTGTTAAATGCTTAATTGGCATGGCTTCTTAAATGAGAAATCCTTATGTTGTTATTAAACCATTGAATCCTTTAAATGACAAGAATGGACATAGCTAGTGGAAATTGAAATGAAATAATAAAAGGGCAAAATGGTAAAATGATTATTAATGTTAATGTAATAAAAACAAACACATTGAAATGGCCATTATCATCTTTTCTTCCATCGAATATTGAGAGAAAAATAAAGGGTTTGAAGCTTTCTTGAATTCGACACATTTATAGCTCAATCGGGTATGTATTTTTTATCGATTTTTAATGATTTCTACGTTTTTGTGATTGTTGATTAGTGTTTTAGCTAGACCATGCTTTAATTTTAGAATTTGATGAATGTTTTGAGAAGTGCCATTGATGATTATGTGAGCTTTGTTATGATAGTTGATGAAATATGAAAGTTATGTGATAGATTAATATATTTTGTCTTTGAATTTTTGGTGAATTTGAGTAATTTGGAATAAATTGTGAAAATGAGAAAATAGAGGACTGAAATGTGAAATAAATGAAATGTATGGACTTGTATGGTCATGATGATTATTCGGCTAAGCATGGCTACATTGAAATTGTGTGTATTTTGTGATTTTATGAAATAGAGACTAAAGTGTCGACATGTGAAAATGTGAGGGCTATTTTGTAAAATGCCCTAAATATGTGTGTTTGGACTAAATTGAATGATTCGGTGATTTAATGAGCTAAATTTGAATATGTATAGATCAAGAAAAGAGGGATTTGGATCGAGATCGAGGCAAAGATAAAGTGCTCAATTAATCGACCCGTTTTGTTACTTCGACGTCCGAGGTAAGTTCGGATATAATACAAATTGTTTAATTTATTCCTATATGTTATGAAATGAATGAATATGTGAATTAGAAATGTTACATGTGTGGAATTGAGAAATGAGGCACTAAGTGCGAAATAGAATTGATACTGAGAGAATGGCAATGTGTAAAGCGAAATAAAGAAAGTATCGACTACTTTGATTGGCATTTGTGTATGCGACAACCGAGCTAAATTCGGTTTAATGTATAGGCACTAAGTGTGCGATGAAATTTAAGCTTCGGCTATGAAATTGGCACTAAGTGTGCGAGTAAATCGAATGATTACTGAAGATCGAATGAAATGTGGCATTGAGCATTGAGTAGCAAACGAGTTTGTATACTAAGTGTTGATACAGGTATGTACGGAACCTATGTGGTTGATGATTTTTTAAATGGATAAATGGATAGTTGTGTGAGCATTTGGCTATGGATGAGATTGTGTATTTTGTTAAATTAATCTATGTGATGGCTTATTTTGTATATTGATTGGAATTATTGAGTAAAATGTATTATATTACAAACATACTAAGTTTTAAAGCTTACTGTGTAAAGTTTTCTCTGTTTTACAGTGTATTTAAAGCTAGCTCGGATCCGGGGATCGTCAACGACTCAATCACACTATCAACTATCTATTTTGGTACTTTTGAAAGATGTATATATTTGGTATATGACACGTATAGGCTAGTAGATGTAGTATATTTTAAGATGTTTGGACCTTGCTATGTGATACGGCTTGGAAGTTGAATGATATTGACTATTATATATGGACTATAAAAATGATGAATATGCTATGAAGTAGTGAAAATGGAAATTGTATGTTTCATGATGAAGTTGGTAAGGTTTGAATGATGAATAGTGTAACATCCCGAAATTGGGCCTAGTAGGATTGGGCCCAATGGGCGTGGACGAGAAATGTTTAAAATTTTGAGAACAAGAGAATGACAATAATGCAAATTGGACTTATTAGTTAAGTGAATTTGGAAGGTTACGAGGCTTCTATGAAGTTCCGGGTTCGAGTTGGGCCTTAGTAAAATTTTGTGATTTAGCCTATTAAAGGGGAGATAGTAAGTGGCATCAAGGCTTATGGAAATAGATGAGTAATTTGTTAGCATAAATGAGCAATTAGTAAAGAGGTTATGGCATCAAGTGAAGGACTTTAAGGGAAGAGGTTCAAATCCCATTGTTTGCAAATTTGACTTTTATTTTTGCATTTGTATGGCATGTGTTGGTCAAACTTTAATTAAGATAAGGTTGGACTATTTTATTTTATGGATAGTAGACTAAGGAAAAGGCAAGTGTTAACTTAAGGTATGGAATCAAGAAGTTTTGGAATGATAAGGGGACATAAGGCTTGAATTGAGGAATGTGTTATGGATAGAATAGTTGGCAAAAGTTGACTCTCTTGGCCATGAACCTGGTCGGTTTTTGGGGTTAGAGGGGTTGGTTGAATTTTGAAAGGGATAAGGAGGAAGATTAGGAGGAAGATTAGGAGGAAATAAGGGATAGAATTTCTGAAACCTTGGGAAAGTAGAGGATTACAAGGCATGTGTTAAGGTGAATGTTTTGGAAATTATTTCATGGTCAACTTGTCCATGAACATGGACGGTTTTGTGGTCTAAGGGGGAATAGCCGAATTTTCTATAAGAGGTCTAGAAGTTCTTTTTCGGTTCTCTTTTCTTTCTTTAGTATTCTCTTTCGAAACTTTCTTTTCACCCTTGCCATTGCTGAAATTTGCACCCTATTTCTTGACCAAAAGCCGAAAGTTGGAAGTCATTTTGTGCATCTTTTTCTTTTTCCTTTTTGCAACTTATTTTCCTTCCATTCACTTCCTAAAAACCGAAACCCATCCTCTCATTTGCAACAAGGCCGAAACCTCTCCACCTTTGTTCTTCATTGCCGAATTCTCCTAACTTTCATCTACACTTCTTTTCTTCTTCTCAACCTCGGTTCTATACTTATTTTGTGTTAGCCGATTATGCCATCTCCGTTTGGTAGTTCTTGCCGAATCTTTTAGAGCCTTTAGAGGGGGAGGTGTCGACATTCCTTTTCATCAATCTTCCAATCGGTTTCGAGTATAGTAAGTATTTTCTTAGCAATCGAATTCTCTTCTTCTTCATTTAGTATGCTGAAACCAATGGTTGGCCTTGGTTTCTAAGGGATGGCCGAATGTATGTAGAGTTATAATATTGTGTTTCTTTTGTGTAGCCAATGGTAAGGAGCCTTAAGGAGGATTGTAAGGATTCGATTCATCAAGGTAAGTGTTATGTGGTGATTCGGGATTTAGTTAAGCAAAGTAGGTGGTTTGTAGTATTCGGCCATAAGCCATTTTATGAGTTTAAGTGATGATCGATTTCTGACTTTGGTTCTTAGGAGCAAATCGACAGGAATAGGAGAGTTTCGGGATTGAGTAGACTGTACCAAAAAGGTGCGTAGTTATTGCACTGTTCTCTTGTTGTGTGTATGTGTTATATATATGAATATGTATATGATGTGCATGGTAGCCGAATTAATGGCTAAAAAGGTGGATACCCATGGTGGGTAATCGATTAAACAGGTCAGTACTTTATGACAATAAGTTTCCTATGGTATATGTATGAAATTGTGATAGCATGTGATGTATGCTTATTTTAATGATACTGTGGCATGATACATGGGACTTGGGATGTGACTATCGAAGGAAAGGGTGTACATTATGTACGTGGTCTGATGATAGCCTTGTGCTACATTGGCGCTTGATGTTAGCTATGTGCTTTATCAAGGGAGGTGTTGGCTAGGTGCCACATCTCGGTGGATGATAGCTGTGTGCATCACCGTGGATTGAGGATAACCTCGAGTCACCTCATGGATACAGATATATGGATCACTATGTGATCGGTGGCTTAGCCACTGACCTTGGCGACAAGTCCGCCAAGGTAAGATATGTGGATCACTATGGGATCGGTGGATTAGCCACTGCCTTGGGCAGCAGTCGCCAAGGTAGGTGTGACGGATGGACATTAGGTTGGGTTGGGTTTCATTTGCATAATTTTGTATATGGATCGTGTGGATATGGGCCAAGCCCATATGTGGAGACATGTGAAATAACTATGCACCGAGTCTGCTTGACTCACCCAATTTTACCAACATCGCAGTGATGCATAAAGCTTGGACCGGGTTGGAGTGGATACGAGGTGGCCCATGCGTAAGATGTTTTTAATTATTTACGTATTTTATATTTTCAGATTTTTAAGTAAGGTTTATTGTAATAAGGGCCTTTTAAGGGATTAGAGGTTTATTATTATGTTCAAAGTGGATTGACGATTAAAGTATTATTTGAAAATGTTTTATTTTTAGCAACTTATATTTTAAAATATATGTTAGAGTTTTTAAATCAAGAATTTGTAACAACTTAAACTTATTTGAAATTTTAATTATACAATGTTTTAGTAAAGAAAACTAACTTTTATGTTTTACTTTTAAGTTAAAATCATTTCAAACGTTTTCCGCAGTGGCATTTCAAATTCGATCGTAGCGAATGGGCCGGGTTTGGGGTGTTACAATTTGGTATCAGAGCCAGTTCAAAACTCACTTTGAGGGTTTTGGGCCCGAAACATTTTTTAAGATGGGCTTTTCAAAGATTTGGGCTTTCATAAATTTTTCAGTTTATTCGCATGGCACCTTGTATCTCCCAATTCAAGTCCACCAGTTTGTACCTCTAATTGTTGTGTGAATTATTATATGATTGGTATGTGGGTATGATGGGAACGTAGATTAGTGTATTAAGTTATTGAACTTTAGGATTAGCTTACTCCAACACAGAATTGCATAAAATTTTAAAGCCTAATTAAACAAACCTATGAGTAAGTCGTAGAGTTAGGGTGTGGCAACTATTGTGCGATGTCTAGGATTGGTTTCGGTGGGAGCTTGGTATTTAAGCAGTCCTAGTGACTCACCTCCTCTCCACTCGAATTCTACCTGGTGCGTAGTAACGGTTCACCCTAACCAAGAGGACTTATTCACGGGCTAAACTCGATAATTAAAACCCGAAAGGGACTAGTCATCTTGTTTATAAAAACCTTAAGTTTTCAAAATTACTCCTTTGATTTGTAAAACCATTTTATACTTGGAAAATTTTTCGAAATATTTTCGATTTACAAAATTACCCAAATACCCCTGGGTGTAAAATTACCAAAATGCCCTTGGTTTATAAAATTACCATACTACCCACGACTTTTGTAAAAACATTCTTACTTTACAAAAATACCAAAAACTCCTATTTTACAAAATAGTAAGATACCCTGATTTGGGAAAATTTACTAAAATGCCTCGACTTCAAAATTACCAAAATAACCCCGATTTACAAATTTCGCAATATCATTGATTTGGTAGAATTTTCAAAATAACCTCGATTTCTAAAGTTTCCGCAATACCTTTGGTTTGGAAAAAAATTTTCAAAATACCCTCGAGTTTTGAAAATTCTGGAATGCCTTTAATTTATTAAGATTTTTAAATTAATCCCGATTTATTACGAAAATACCCCTGGGTTGAGAACGGACAAAATGCCCAAAGAAGTGTAGTGGATGTTGTGGATGAATGAATGTGACTCTCTGAATTAGGGTAGTAAATTTGAGATGAAAACTTTGGTTGATCGAGTGAACTACTACTAAAAACTTCTTTACATAAAATTGTTCGCGGATAATCAGTGGAACAAAAGACTAATGCATAAAATTTCTTAAATCAGATTAAATCGCGATAGTAGACATGAGTTTTAGGGGACGTGGTCGTCGTGGACGTGGTAGAGGCAGGATGGATGTGTCGGAACCAGTTGGGTCTGGTCAGGGTTCGAAGATTTAATAAAAAGTATATTAGTTTTATTAAGATCAGAGTGCGCAGCAAGAGCGTAGTGTGGTGAGTTAGGATGCACGACTGTTAGTTAGTTGGAAATTTCAAGGACAAAATTTCTTTAAGGAGGGTAGAATTGTAACATCCCAAAATTGGGCCTAGTAGGATTGGGCCCAATGGGCCGCGGGCGTAGAAATGTTTAAAATTTTGAGAACAAGAGAATGACAATAATGCAAATTGGACTTATTAGTTAAGTGAATTTGGAAGGTTACGAGGCTTCTATGAAGTTCCGGGTTCGAGTTGGGCCTTAGTAAAATTTTGTGATTTAGCCTATTAAAGGGGAGATAGTAAGTGGCATCAAGGCTTATGGAAATAGATGAGTAATTTGTTAGCATAAAAGAGCAATTAGTAAAGAGGTTATGGCATCAAGTGAAGGACTTTAAAGGAAGAGGTTCAAATCCCATTGTTTGCAAATTTGACTTTTATTTTGCATTTGTATGGCATATGTTGGTCAAACTTTAATTAAGATAAGGTTGGACTATTTTATTTTATGGATAGTAGACTCGGAAAAAGGCAAGTGTTAACTTAAGGTATGGAATCAAGAAGTTTTGGAATGATAAGGGACATAAGGCTTGAATTGAGGAATGTGTTATGGATAGAATAGTTGGCAAGGTTGACTCTCTTGGCCATGAACCTGGTCGATTTTTGGGGCTAGAGGGGTTGGTTGAATTTTGAAAGGGAAAAGGAGGAAGATTAGGAGGAAATAAAGAATAGAATTTCTAAAACCTTGGGAAAGTAGAGGATTACAAGGCATGTGTTAAGGTGAATGTTTTGGAAATTATTTCATGGCCAACTTGTCCATGAACATGGACGGCTTTGTGGTCTAAGGGGGAATAGCCGAATTTCCTATAAGAGGTCTAGAAGTTTTTTTTCGGTTCTCTTTTCTTTCTTTAGTATTCTCTTTTGAAATTTTCTTTTCACCCTTGCCATTGCTGAAATTTGCACCCTATTTCTTGACCAAAAGCCGAAAGTTGGAAGTCATTTTGTGCATCCTTTTCTTTTTCCTTTTTGCAACTTATTTTCCTTCCATTCACTTCCTAAAAACTGAAACCCATCCTCTCATTTGCAACAAGGCCGAAACCTCTCCACCTTTGTTCTTCATTGCCAAATTCTCCTAACTTTCATCTACACTTCTTTTCTTCTTCTCAACCTCGGTTCTATACTTATTTTGTGTTAGCCGATTATCCCATCTCCATTTGGGAGTTCTTGCCGAATCTTTTAGAGCCTTTAGAGGGGGAGGTGTCGACATTCCTTTTCATTAATATTCCAATCGGTTTCGAGTATAGTAAGCATTTTCTTAGCAATCGAATTCTCTTCTTCTTCATTTAGTATGCCGAAACCAATGGTTGGCCTTAGTTTCTAAGGGATGGCCGAATGTATGTAGAGTCATAATATTGTGTTTCTTTTGTGTAGCCAACAGTAAGGAGCCTTAAGGAGGATTGTAAGGATTCGATTCATCAAGGTAAGTGTTATGTGGTGATTCGGGATTTAGTTAAACAAAGTAGGTGGTTTGTAGTATTCGGCCATAGGCCATTTTATGAGTTTAAGTGATGACCGATTTTTGACTTTGGTTCTTAGGAGCAAATCGACAGGAATAAGAGAGTTTCGGAATTGAGTAGACTGTACCAAAAAGGTGCGTAGTTATTGCACTGTTCTCTTGTTGTGTGTATGTGTTATATATATGAATATGTATATGATGTGCATGGTAGCCGAATTAATGGCTAAAAAGGTGGATACCCATGGTGGGTAATCGATTAAACAGGTTAGTACTTTATGACAATAAGTTTCCTATGGTATATGTATGAAATTGTGATAGCATGTGATGTATGCTTATTTTAATGATACTGTGGCATGATACATGGGACTTGGGATGTGACTATCGAAGGAAAGAGTGTACATTGTGTAATGTGGTCCGATGATAGCCTTGTGTTACATTGGCGCTTGATGTTAGCTATGTGCTTCATCAAGGGAGGTGTTGGCTAGGTGCCACATCTCGGCGGATGATAGTATGTGCATCACCGTGGATTGAGGATGACCTCGAGTCACCTCGTGGATACAGATATGTGGATCACTATGTGATCGGTGGCTTAGCCACGGCCTTGGGCGACAAGTCCGCCAAGGTAAGATATGTGGATCACTATGGGATCGGTGGATTAGCCACGACCTTGGGCGCAGTGCGCCAAGGTAGGTGTGACGGATGGACATTAGGTTGGGTTGGGTTTCATTTTGCATAATTTTGTATATGGATTTGTGTGGATATGGGCCAAGCCCATATATGGAGACATGTGAAATAACTATGCACTGAGTCTGCTTTGACTCACCCAATTTTACCAACATCGCAGGTGATGCATAAAGCTTGGACCGGGTTGGAGTGGATACGAGGTGGCCCATGCAGAAGATGTTTTTAATTATTTACGTATTTTATATTTTCAGTATTTTTAAGTAAGGTTTATTGTAATAAGGGCCTTTTAAGGGATTAGAGGTTTATTATTATGTTTAAAGTGGATTGACGATTAAAGTATTATTTGAAAATGTTTTATTTTTAGCAACTTATATTTTAAAATATATGTTAGAGTTTTTAAATCGAAGAATTTGTAACAACTTAAACTTATTTGAAATTTTAACTATACAATGTTTTAGTAAAGAAAACTAACTTTTATGTTTTACTTTTAAGTTAAAATCTTTTCAAACATTTTCTGCAGTGGCATTTCAAATTCGATTAAGTAGCGAATGGGCGGGTTTGGGGTGTTACAATTTAGTATCGAGCCAGTTCAAAACTCACTTTGAGGGTTTTGGGCCCAAAAACATTTTTTAAGGTGGGCTTTTCAAAGATTTGGGCTTTCATAAATTTTTCAGTTTATTCGGCATGGCACCAGTATCTCCCAATTCAAGTCCACCAGGTTTGTACCTCTAATTGTTGTGTGAATTATTATATGATTGGTATGTGGGTATGATGGGAACGTAGATTAGTGTATTAAGTTATTGAACTTTAGGATTAGCTTACTCCAACACAGAATTGCATAAAATTTTAAAGCCTAATAAAACAAGCCTATGAGTAAGTCGCCGAGTTAGGGTGTGGCAACTATTGTGCACATGTCTAGGATTGGTTTCGGTGGGAGCTTGGTATTTAAGCAGTCCTAGTGACTCACCTCCTCTCCACTCGAATTCTACCTGGTGCGTAGTAACGATTCACCCTAACCAAGAGGACTTATTCACGTCTAAACTCGATAATTAAAACACGAAAGGGACTAGTCATACTGTTTTATAAAAACCTTAAGTTTTCAAAATTACTCCTTTGATTTGTAAAACCATTTTATACTTGGAAAATTTTTCAAAATATTTTCGATTTACAAAATTACCCAAATACCCACAGGTGTAAAATTACCAAAATGCCCTTGGATTATAAAATTACCATACTACCCACGACTTTGGTAAAAACATTCTTACTTTACAAAATACCAAAACTCCTATTTTACAAAATAGTAAGATACCCGATTTGGGAAAATTTACTAAAATGCCCCTGACTTCTAAAATTACCAAAATAACCTCGATTTCTGAAATTTCTGCAATATCATTGATTTGGTAGAATTTTCAAAATAACCTCGATTTCTAAAGTTTCCGCAATACCTTTGGTTTGGAAAAAAATTCAAAATACCCTCGAGTTTTGAAAATTTCGGAATGCCTTTGATTTATTAAGATTTTTAAATTAATCCCGATTTATTACGAAAATACCCCTGGGTTGAGAATGGACAAAATGCCCAAAGTAGTGTAGTGGATGTTATGGATGAATGAATGTGACTCTCTGAATTAGGGTAGTAAACTTGAGATGAAAACTTTGGTTGATCGAATGAACTACTACTAAAAACTTCTTTACATAAAATTGTTCGCGGATAATCAGTGGAACAAAAGACTAATGCATAAAATTTCTTAAATTAGATTAAATCGCGATAGTAGACATGAGTTTTAGGGGACGTGGTCGTCGTGGGCGCGGTAGAGGCAGGATGGATGTGTCGGAACCAGTTGGGTCTGGTCAGGGTTCCAAGATTTAGTAAAAAGTATATTAGTTTTATTAAGATCAGAGTGCGCAGCAAGAGCGTAGTGTGGTGAGTTAGGATGCACGACTGTTAGTTAGTTGGAAATTTCGAGGACAAAATTTCTTTAAGGAGGGTAGAATTGTAACATCCCGAAATTGGGCCTAGTAGGATTGGGCCCAATGGGCCGTGGGCGTAGAAATGTTTAAAATTTTGAGAACAAGAGAATGACAATAATGCAAATTGGACTTATTAGTTAAGTGAATTTGGAAGGTTACGAGGCTTCTATGAAGTTCCGGGTTCGAGTTGGGCCTTAGTAAAATTTTGTGATTTAGCCTATTAAAGGGGAGATAGTAAGTGGCATCAAGGCTTATGGAAATAGATGAGTAATTTGTTAGCATAAATGAGCAATTAGTAAAGAGGTTATGGCATCAAGTGAAGGACTTTAAGGGAAGAGGTTCAAATCCCATTGTTTGCAAATTTGACTTTTATTTTTGCATTTGTATGGCATGTGTTGGTCAAACTTTAATTAAGATAAGGTTGGACTATTTTATTTTATGGATAGTAGACTAAGGAAAAAGGCAAGTGTTAACTTAAGGTATGGAATCAAGAAGTTTTGGAATGATAAGGGGACATAAGGCTTGAATTGAGGAATGTGTTATGGATAGAATAGTTGGCAAATGTTGACTCTCTTGGCCATGAACCTGGTCGATTTTTGGGGCTAGAGGGGTCGGTTGAATTTTGAAAGGGATAAAGAGGAAGATTAGGAGGAAATAAGGAATAGAATTTCTGAAACCTTGGGAAAGTAGAGGATTACAAGGCATGTGTTAAGGTGAATGTTTTGGAAATTATTTCATGGCCAACTTGTCCATGAACATGGACGGCTTTGTGGTCTAGGGGGAATAGCCGAATTTTCTATAAGAGGTCTAGAAGTTCTTTTTCGATTCTCTTTTCTTTCTTTAGTATTCTCTTTCGAAACTTTCTTTTCACCCTTGCCATTGCTGAAATTTGCACCCTATTTCTTGACCAAAAGCTGAAAGTTGGAAGTCATCTTGTGCATCCTTTTCTTTTTCCTTTTTGCAACTTATTTTCCTTCCATTCACTTCCTAAAATCGAAACCCATCCTCTCATTTGCAACAAGGCCGAAACCTCTCCACCTTTGTTCTTCATTGCCGAATTCTCCTAACTTTCATCTACACTTCTTTTCTTCTTCTCAACCTCGGTTCTATACTTATTTTGTGTTAGCCGATTATCCCATCTCCATTTGGGAGTTCTTGCCGAATCTTTTAGAGCCTTTAAAGGGGGAGGTGTCGACATTCCTTTTCATTAATCTTCCAATCGGTTTCGAGTATAGTAAGTATTTTCTTAGCAATCGAATTCTCTTCTTCTTCATTTAGTATGCCGAAACCAATGGTTGGCCTTGGTTTCTAAGGGATGGCCGAATGTATGTAGAGTCATAATATTGTGTTTCTTTTGTGTAGCCAACAGTAAGGAGCCTTAAGGAGGATTGTAAGGATTCGATTCATCAAGGTAAGTGTTATGTGGTGATTCGGGATTTAGTTAAACAAAGTAGGTGGTTTGTAGTATTCGGCCATAGGCCATTTTATGAGTTTAAGTGATAACCGATTTCTGACTTTGGTTCTTAGGAGCAAATCGACAGGAATAAGAGAGTTTCGGGATTGAGTAGACTGTACCAAAAAGGTGCGTAGTTATTTCACTGTCTTGTTGTGTATGTGTTATATATATGAATATGTATATGATGTGCATGGTAGCCAATTAATGGCTAAAAGGTGGATACCCATGGTGGGTAATCGATTAAACAGTCGAGATTTTATGACAATAAGTTTCCTATGGTATATGTATGAAATTGTGATAGCATGTGATGTATGCTTATTTTAATGATCTTGTGGCATGATACATGGGACTTGGGATGTGACTATCGAAGGAAAGAGTGTACATTATGTACGTGGTCTGATGATAGCCTTGTGCTACATTGGCGCTTGATGTTAGCTATGTGCTTCATCAAGGGAGGTGTTGGCTAGGTGCCACATCTCGGCGGATGATAGCTGTGTGCATCACCGTGGATTAAGGATGACCTCGAGTCACCTCGTGGATACTGATATGTGGATCACTATGTGATCGGTGGCTTAGCCACCTTGGGCAACAAGTCCGCCAAGGTAAGATATGTGGATCACTATGGGATCGGTGGATTAGCCACGGCCTTGGGCGGCAGTGCCGCCAAGGTAGGTGTGACGGATGGACATTAGGTTGGGTTGGGTTTCATTTTGCATAATTTTGTATATGGATCGTGGATATGGGCCAAGCCCATATGTGGAGACATGTGAAATAACTATGCACTGAGTCTTTTTGACTCACCTAATTTTTACCAACATCGCAGGTGATACATAAAGCTTGGACCGGGTTGGAGTGGATACGAGGTGGCCCATGCAGAAGATGTTTTTAATTATTTACATATTTTATATTTTCAGTATTTTTAAGTAAGGTTTATTGTAATAAGGGCCTTTTAAGGGATTAGAGGTTTATTATTATGTTTAAAGTGGATTGACGATTAAAGTATTATTTGAAAATGTTTTATTTTAGCAACTTATATTTTAAAATATATATTAGAGTTTTTAAATCGAATAATTTGTAACAACTTAAACTTATTTGAAATTTTAATTATACAATGTTTTAGTAAAGAAAACTAAATTTTATGTTTTACTTTTAAGTTAAAATCTTTTCAAACGTTTTTCGCAGTGGCATTTCAAATTCGGTCGTAGCGAATGGGCCGAGTTTGGGGTGTTACAAATAGATTATGAGATTTGGGTTGGGAAATTGATATTTTAGATGGACATGTTGGGTTGAAATTGAGTTTGGAATCAAACGGTGTAGATGATGATTATTTGGTGCTTGTAATGGTATGTTTTGGTTGCCATTTGAGGTATAAATGCATATGGTTTGATGTTTATAGGTGATATTAAGTGTGGATGGTAATTTGGCCTTGAAAATGGCCTAAAATTGACCACACGGTTGAGCACACGGGCGTGTGGCTCGATCGTGTCTTTCAAGTTTACAAATTGAAGCAAGTCATACTCGACCACGGGCTAGACACACGGGAGTGTGGCTGGCCGTGTGGTGCAAGTCAGTTTCAACCATGGGTGAAGCACACAAGCGAGTCTCGGGCCGTGTGGACAAGTCAGTATGTATGCCCTATTTTGCCACGGCTTAGACACACAGGCGTGTCTAAGGCCTCACACGGCCTGCCCACACGGGCGTGTGACCTCTATAGCTTTGAAAAATCTTTAAATTTTTAAAAATTTTGTATGTCCTCGATTTAGTCCCGACCCCTTTCTAACACGTGTTTAAGGTCTCGTAGACCTGTTTAAAGGACTATATGAATGTGAATTAATATGTTTGGATGTAAAATGATTTTAAATGTTTTGGGATGATTGGTAATGCCTCATAACCCTATTCTGGCGACGATTACGGGTTAAGGGTGTTACAGGAAATTCATTTCATACTCAATCATTTGTTTGCATTTCATATCATTACTATATTTCTATTTTATGTACAATCTACATGGTAATCTTACACATCAATGTTTTAGTTGATCTTCTATATGTCATTTACATATGAGTCCATATTTTTAATTTCAATTACCTCATGTATCTCATGATCATATGTTGACATATTTATATCAAGTCATCATATTCATATCATCATTTATGTTATCATAACATCCTTCATCAAGTAAGAATTTCAATTAAATAACAAATCGTAGGTAAATCTTATTTTTTATGAGACAAAGCACCAAGTTCATCTTACTCAATTGAATACTTAGCCAAACTATGAACTAAACAAGTCATGAAAGCACAAATCGGGATAGGCTACTCATCTATGGCCTTCTCCATTCCTTTATTCTGCAATGTCTCGGCGTTATCTTTAACTACATAAGATAATTCGATTATAAAAACAATATTAGCTTTCATTCAATCACACGTATCTACATTAATTAAACATAGTTTTATTTTATTCATTTTAGACCCTATATCCAAAATGTTCATATCATTCAATATTTAGTATCGAATTAAAATTCAATTTTATATTCTTTCACTAGAGACCTTGTATTTTTAATCTATAGCATAATTTTTTAATAACTTTCAATTTATTCAATTCAGGTCTCAATTTCATAACATTAACTATTTAACTTAACTTTAAATTTTAGCTAAATTCACTACTTTCTAACATTTTTCTAACATGATCTAAGCTTATCACTCATAAACCTATTATTACCATGCTTGATTTCACCGACATCCATTAATGGTAACTTAACCTAATGGCTATGGTAGCTTCACCGAATTTCTTTCTTTATTTTATAATGTTGGACCGCAATGTGCGAAAGAAAGAAGATGATCTTTCACTCCTCACACACACACACACACACACACACACACACTCTCTCTCTATATATATATATATATATATATTTATTTATTTATTTATTTATGATAAAAAAAACTAGATAAGTACAATTATCTAGTAATATCCAAACGATTATCTGTAAATAGTTGTAAACCTTTATTTCTTACAAATGCCATCTTGGTAATGGAGTCAGCTTTTAAGTTCTTTTCTCTTGGAATATAGTCAAGCTCCCAAAGGTCACCTTCCGCAACAACTTGTGAATATGTCGATAAAAGTTGAAAAATATGTCAATGAGGATGCTTCATGGATGGCCTGAAGAACCCCCATATTGTCCGTCCGGATCAACACTTTATCACAATGTCTATTTTGTAATAAAAGCAGACTATCTAGAATACCCCATAAATTAGCGTTGAAAACAAAGCTGTAACAACCCGATTTTGAGTCTAGTCAGAATAGTGGTTTCGAAACCACTAAACCGAGGTCGCATAAAATTATTTTAATATTATTTTATATGTTACAACATGATTATTTGAACGCATGAAAATTTTGGTGAATTAGTTTTAGCGATTGCATGCTTAATTTGAAAAATGACTAAATCGCATAAAGTCAGCTTTTATTCTATAAGCTAAAGGTGTCAAATAGCTATAGAATATTAAATTGGAGGTCCCAAATATGCAATTAGGCCCTTAGAAATATGTTGACCGGCCATAGGGGACAAAGAAATAGAAATTGGTCAAAGTTGGTGGAAATTAGGTGACTTAATTGATGAAATAAAATAAAATAAGGAGAGAAAGCTTCTTCTTTTTCATTCACCCTTCTCTCCATAGAAAATATCAGCAAAATTGGGATTTTAGAAGCTTGAAATTTTCAGCAACTTACAACCTTTGCAAGTAAGTGATTTTGATGGTTATTCTTGATAATTTTTGTACTTTTGAGACTCTTGTAGCATGATCTAGCTAATGAGGGGACTATTTTGCACTATGGTTGAAAGTTTAGGGTTTTTCCATGAGAGCATTAATGTTGTTTTCTGAAATTTTATGGAAGAAAATGAATCTTGGTTGTTAAATAAACAACTTCTATGAAAAGAGTTTCCATGAAAACACCTAAAATGGACCTTTTTGTAAGTATTGTAAAATGAGTAGTAAATGTGTGAAATAATAGGAATTGTGAGTTTCTATAAGCTTATAATATATTCGGCTAGGCTTTGTGAATAAGAAAATTTGATGAAAATTGATTTTCGAGCCTAGAGGCAAAATCGTAATTTTGTGAAAGTCTAAGGGCATAACAATAATTTTGTCAAGGTAGAAATTTTAAAATGTCTTGATTTATGTGTTGATTAAACGAGTGAATTTTATTATTATAGATCAAGGAAAACGGAGTACGGACCTAGACCGGGGGAAAGCTTAGCTAGTAGATTAATTCAATTTAGTCGCTCACTTTTTGCATACCGAGGTAAGTTATATGTAAATAATACAATGTTATTGAATTTATGCATTAAACAAATTATATTGCATGAATTGTTTGAGTATTACTATGAATATGCATGACGAAAGTTGATGAATATATTCCCGGTTGAACCTTAGGAATAGATTGGATATCCAAGCCATGGCATGTGAATGAGATGTGCTTAGTGTAAGGCCATGTTTGGGACATGGCATCGGCCACATTATGGATAGCTAGTGTAAAACCATGTCTGGGACATGGCATCAGCGTTGATATGTGCGCTAGTGTAAGACCATGTCCCAGGCATCGGCCACATTATGAGAGCCAGTGTAAGACCATGTTTGGAACATGGCATCGGCATTGAGATGAGAGCTAGTGTAAGACCATATCTAGGACATGGCATCGGCCTTGAAATGTAAGCTAGTGTAAGACCATGTTTGGGATATGGCTTCGACATTGTACCCTCTTGTGTGAGGCTTATCAGATATTCTTTTGTATTCTAATGGGTTCAACAGGTAAATAAAAGATTATGTCAAAAGTGAAAAGCGTTACGCCTATGTTGTAAGTGATACATGTACATACATAAGATTCATAAGAAATGAGCTCGAATTATGTTGTGTGATTATTAAGGGTGGAAATGAGTAAGTTATGCCTTTAATCATTCGAGGATCACTTGCAAGTTTGTCTTACGTTATGAGCATGATAATGTATAGTAATTGTTGTTAATTATTTACATGCGACTTACTAAGTTTTATGCTTACTCCCTTTCCTTTCCATTTCCTTATAGTGCCGTCAAGTTAGCTCGGGGATCATCAAACGTCAGAGGCATCGATCACACTATCAATTGGAACATTTGGTATAGTTAGATTTATCATTTTGAGTATGGCATGTATAGGGACTTAGTCTTTGTCAAGTGATATATTGTTTTGGCCAAATGTGTTGGCTTGACTTGGAGAATTGATTCATTTTGTATAAGGCCATGGATGGTAGCTATTTCATATTATTAATATATAAAGTTCATGATATTTTTCATAAGTGAGCAAATTTGCATGATTGGATTGATAAGTATGTAATAAGTTTAGCATGATAAAATAGTGTAGCAGCATTGATGTGTGTAAGTCTTGATGGTGGCTTATGTTGGTGTAAGAAAGGGTAGCAAAAGGGCTTGGTAAATAGCCTTACTTTTTTCCACACGGGTAGACACACGGGCATGTGTCTAGGCCGTGTATGACACACGGGCGTGAGTCTAGGCCGTGTGTGACACATGGTCTGCCCCATAGGCGTGTAGATTGGTCGTGTGTCCCCTTGCACCCTAAGTTGACAAAACAGAATGCCCAGTAGTAACCACACGGGCCGAGACACGGCCGTGTGTCTCAACTGTGTGGAAGACACAGCCATAGGACATGGGCATGTGCCGAGGCCGTATGAAGTCTAAACTTGAATTTAGGAATTTAAATCGCCACATGGCCTAAGCACACGGGCATGTGCCTTGGCTGTGTGACTTTATTGAGTTAATGATGTCAGAAACAGAATGTCAAGGTTTTTATACACGGGTGGAGACACGGACGTGCCATGGCGGTGTAAGGGACACGCGCCATAGACACGGGTGTGTGCCAGGCCGTGTGAAAACCCCTATAGGTTCAAATTTAGAAAATAAATCCACACGGCTAGGGATATGGGCGTGTGTGACTATACAGTCTGTCCACACGGGCGTGTCCCTTGCCACATGAGCGTGTGCCCCTGTTTTTAGTGAAATTTTTCAGAGTTTTCTAAAGTGTCGGGTTTAGTATTGTACCATTTCCAGAGTATAAATTGGGCCTCGTAGGCCCATATTAAGGATTTTAAGATGAAGATTGAAAAGTTTTAAATTTGAACGAAATTTCATAACCCAGAATTGTTTGTTAACATGTGTATTAGTTAGGTAACGCCTCGTACCCTGTTCCGGCGTTAAATATAGGTAAAGGGTGTTACAAGAGCATTGACCCAACCTTCTGTTAAATCCAAGAAACCACATCCCTTATCGTCCCTAATCACTCCCCCGGCAGCAACATCTCCTGAGTCAACCTTAATCGCACCATCTAAATAGAGGTGAGTCCAATTTTCTATCCTATGTAAAGACCTCTATGAACTAGGCAATTTGTTTATATTAATTAAATGCTTAAAGTGTTTCTTATGTGGTCAAATATCAATATAGTCCTTGGTCAAATTTCCAAGTAAACCTACATGAATTTTTAAACTAAAACTCAATAATGATTAAAATTTTACAATTTAGTCCCTGTACTATAATTAATTGTTTTCTCAATATAATTACTAGACCAACCGCTAATATATTTTCAAGTTAAACACGTAAATTCTTCTATTTATCATTTCAATAACTCGATTTACGAAATTGGGTCTCAAAATTACATTTTTCAACACTGGCTAAATTTGTGTCGTTATAGTGAAGATCAAAACAAATAAAACATACCTCTAAATGAGCAAATTGAGGATGTGGAAGATGTCCTACATTTAGTTGTATCCCATTGAGGTTTGTACTCAAGGGATTTATGCATAATACAAGTTGCCTTATGAAGACCTCACATAAATACTTAAGGAAGACTTACAACTCTGTAAAAGACTTGCAATAACACTAAAGTTGAGTTGTGAGTCTAAAGGTGATGTATGGGTATGAAGATGATCTATGTCGTGACTTGTGTAGTAACAAAAAGATACTTACGGCCTTGAGTCTAAATTATTTTAAAATATAAGCCCAAAAGAGTCAGACCAATGGGGTAGGCTGGGTTACATGGCCCATCAACACCTTTTTTAACCATTCAAGGAGTAAATAACTTCTTCTTTTTTGAAAAATTAGAACATTTTTGCATTTTTTATTTTTTTCATAATTTTTTATTCTTTTCAAGGAGTAAATAACCATTCAAGGAGTAAATATTCATTCTCAATGTTGACGGTGTTAGTCAACATTTCCAACAAATTTTCATATCATTTACATTTGCAGCAAATTAGATTTTTATTTATTGAGTCATTTTAAACAAACTAAAAAAATCACGTCAAAGTAATGAACAAATGTTTTCATTTAAAAAGAAAAGAAAAAACAAAGTTACAATTACCGTCACTCATAATCCAAAGCTTTACATCAAAGCCTTTCAGTTAGTTTGACCATGAAGGAATTAACAACGCCAGCATCCAACACAATCCATGAAGATTCGAAAAGCTCGTGGAAGAATTCAGCTCCAGTTCCCTCGGCAGCATTCCTGAATGCAAGACCGAACGCATTCCCTTGAAGTGCTCCAAGACGAGGCTTTCCGCAGACCCCAACAATCAACACCTTAGATGGCTCTTGCAACATGCAAGCACAAAGCAAAGGCATCAACTTAGCTCCTTTCTCCTTCAAGGCATCCATTAGAAAGTAACAGAACTTGGTGAGGGCCTGGGGTGACCCAACAGCCAGATCTACTGAATCTTCAAGCTTCACCCACCTAAACTTTCTCCCACTCCTGATGCACCCACTCTTTGTTATTGCAGCACTCCTTGCCTAAGAATAGCCCATTGTATCTTGATCGCCTGTTGCATTCCAGATTTCAGCTTATCAAGATTGCTTAGGACAGCGCATCGTATGCCACCCCAAACTGCTTCAAAGCACATGAGCCATCTGATTGCACAAAAGATTCAAGCAGTGCAGTGACCCCATATACCATGTCTGCAGCTGAAACCCTCGAAGTATAACCATGAAGACGCAAGAAACTTTTGTAGTAGAAATCATCAAGTCCATATTCAGGCAAAATTTGTTCGAATTGATCTTTCATCTTCTGTTTTACTTCATGATTCATGTACTGAAACTTCTGCTGGCAATCCACAAGTGCAAATCCCATCCTTGAGGCTAACCTGTTCTGAAGTACCCTCCTGTTCTATAATTTCACAGGGAGGAGCGTTTAGATCCAGCACTACCTTCCTCCATTGATATCCTCTAAGAGAAGGGCCTCTCGATTCAATAGTGTTCATGTCTGTTTATGATTTTCTATGCACTACCTAAATATCACAACCTCACTAAAACCTAAAAGACAGCTAAAAAACAACTTTCTCAGATATGTTTCACCATATATATATATAATAAATTTTTCATAAACACATATCAATTCTTTTTCTTGGTTGTTTCACGAGAAAAATAACAACGGGCGGTCTAAGAAACTTGCTAGCATTTACACATAAAGAGTTCAATCTGAATAATAACACCTCCAAAGTAAACAAAAGAAAAAAATCCAGAAAATGCACAGGCCGACACTTCATTCTTCAATTTAAAAAAAAAAAAAAAAAGGGACTGAGATATTTTAGCCCCAAAAGAATCACAAACTTTGCTACCCTCAAAGTCTAAATAGCAACAAATGAGTTGAACTATTGATTGACATGTTTCCAGTTGAATTTTGTTTATTAAAAGAAATATGAAAACTAACAGGATATAATGAACAAACACTTGACATGAAAACCATTATTCTAAAACGGGATAAATCTAATCAAAATTCAAACTCGAACCACTGGCAAGAAAGAAAAAAAAAACAGCAACATTAAAAAACAGATGGAACACACATCAATCGAATAGGCAAAATGCAAGCTTTAAGAAACCCTAAAAACAATGGAACATGAATCGATAGTACTTCCGATCCTTAAGTCAAAGCTAATAGGAATAAGAAAACAAATTGATAAGAGAAAGAAAGAGAGTTGAGAGGTCAAAATCTTACCTTGAAATCCAGGGCGAAATACAATCGCTTTCAAAATTTTCCAGTGAAAACAAACAAAAAATGAAAATCTCAGAAAACGAGTTAATCCCAGAAAACTTCGGAAGGTCTCCCTGTTGAAGTTGTTAATCTCAACTAAAATTGAGAGAAACCGCAGCGCACGAATAGAGGTGACATCATGTTTGTATTCCGGGATGCACTACACAGTTTAATTATTTAAATAAAAGGGTAAGATAGACTGTTAGTCACTCAACTTTCATAATTTTTCATTTTGGGTACCTAAAATAAAAATTTCAAATTAAGCATTACCATTAACAACTGTTTTAATTTTAGTCACCTAATTTTAATAAGTTTTAATTTTTGTCACCGTCGTTGATTCAATGTTATTGTACACTTATTTTAGTTACCTAAATTTAATACATTTTATTTTGGTTTCTCATTTTATCTTTTTAAAATTAATTTTATTATTATTTTTAAAATTAATTTTAGGCTATTCTCGTAAAGAGAAAACTTGAGGTTTTATAAGGAATTACCTGAGTTTTATAGGGATTTTTATTTTTCTTTATTTATTTCCTTTTTAGAATTAGCTTTCGAGTTTTTATAGGAAAAATCAATTTTTTAACTTTTTAGAATTAATTTTAGTTTTTTCCTAATAAAAGAGAAAAGCTAGGGTTTTATAGAAAATTACTTGGGGTTTTATATGGAAACAATATTTTATCTTTTTAAAATTTATTAAAGTTGGGTGACCAATTGTATAGTTTACCTTAAATAAAAAAAATCATTTTTTGTATTTAAAAATATAAATCATTTTCAAAAGTAATAAAAAACTGAATATGGCAAAAATAAATATATAATAAATTTATAAAATATTAATAGAAACCTTAAAAATCATCTTGGATGAGATGTTGAGGAGGTAAGAGTAAAAATAATAACATTTTACCGTTAAATCCATTCATTAATTATATAAAACGTTTACATTGTGAAAAGAAACTTTACTTGAAGAACAATTTAAACGAGTCTATAATCTGTAAAAGAATCAAAATGAGTATTTGATTCAACTACTTGGAAGGATTATTATTTCGCCTACAATTCCAATTAGGGAGATGACTAGTCTTGGCTATCGGAACAGTTAACTTCATGGGTAGAGACATAGATGTACTCATTGAATGAATAATAATACACTAGATTGGACCTAAGTTGAATTAATTCTAAATCCATTTGTGAATTAATTCACTTGTGACGTTCATGGTATGATTTACCTAACTCTTGAGTTAGTCACTGACCATATATGTAACTCATGTGCTTTGATGTAAGTGGAGGCTTATGCTCTAAAGATGATCGATTCCATAGCCGGTATGTTGGGTACATGACTTGTGTATGACATGGTTTTACTAGCAACAATGGAATTCATAGCTCGATTAAAGAGTTAACGATATCCTCTCATATGCATTATGTGGATTGATAAATATAGAATGTGGCCACGGGTTGCTCGTTCTTGAACGAGCAATTTATCACAATCATTTGTTGAAAGTGATCATATTAATCATTAAGAAAACACAATGGTGACAATAAGATAAAATATTATTCTATTGAATGAACAAATTTAACTTAAAAGAATCAAATATATTATATGAGGGTAAGACACACATGGTAAGCTCACTTGGATAAAACAGTTGGATGAATTTCTTTCAGTAAAGAGTATACAATAAGGAGTTTTCAATCATAGTACTTCTTGTGAATTGACTACATGATTAAGTAAATTGCAATCTTCGAGCGATACTTTGGGACATAATTGCAATTACTAGAACTTAATTATATATGTCCGATTGGTCCTCTGCTAGCTCAACAAAAACTTGATTGGACTACATTTGAATTAGAATAAAATTCTACAACTTTGAAAATAATTTAATTGAGTTGATTTATTCAATGTGGAATTAAATTGGGGTGTTGTGAGAATAGTTAGAGAATTTGATTAAAAATTTTTATTGAAAAATTAATTTTGGAAAATCTCAATATTTTGAAAATATTAATTTTGATCAAGCAAATTTAAATTAATCAAATTAATTAAAATAAATATGATATTTTGAAAATTAAATTTCAAGTCGAACAATTGGCTCAACAGTAATTGAATTTGAAAATTAGACACGAGATTGAAAGTTTAAACTAAGAACCCAAAATCGAGATCGAGACCCAAAATTGGTCGAACCAAGGCTGTTGTATGTAAATCGGGCAAATGGTCCAATCGATGGTCGGACCGAACCAATTGGGTCATTCTTGACTCGAATCGGCAATGCTTGAACTGCTCGAGGTGCCGTGAGGATGTGGCACATGCGATGGCACCATCGAGACGAAATCAGTGCGCATTTACGGGCGTTGATGACGACATTCCGATGGCTAAGTTCTTGGTGGTTGAGCAATGAAACAATTATACTTCTTCCGGAACTCTACGAGATAATTTGATTTCACATTAACTATTTCAAAAATAATGTTATTTTAATAGTTTTAATATTAAATTTAATTTAATAATTTTCTTAATAATATTTTAGTAATTTAATATTAAAGTGATTATCTTAATGTTAAATTTAATTTAATATTTATCCTATAGATAAATATTCTATTAATTTAATAAATTTAATATTAAAGTGATTAAGTTTAATTATAATTAAACTCTCTAAGCTTTCCTTATATAAAGAGAGTCACGATTCATTATTTTTACACACTTGAATTTAAGATAAAGATGTAGAGAAAAATTATTTGAAGAAATTATTTCAATAGATTTCTAGAGATGTTTTTCTTGTTTACAACTTGGCCCAAAAGTTTAGAGAAATTATGAAATTACTCCATTGGTAATTTTGTGAAAATTTTTTATTCGAAGTGAGTCCACATTCGGTAGACGTGAGCTTGAGGATAGCAGAGAAGATTACTCAGCCGAAGCGTTCATCCTAGACGAATCAAAAATGTATAATTTTGGTTATGTATTTATTATTTTAGATATCACAACCAAGTTCTAGTTTTGGAAAAAATTTAAAACTTTGTTTTTTCCTTATTTTTTTATTTTTCGTTGCGTTTTCCAAACCTGATTTTCCAATAATTTCACCATTACATTCCATATCGATTATCAATAAACAAAGTGTATGTTTTATAATCCCTATTAACTGGACACAGACTCAAGATGGATACACGAATCATCCATCAATCATATCCGACACCCAGTGCCTCATCGTACATCCGAAGTATAATATGTGCTCTACACCTCATCGGTATAAAACGAAGTAGATAAATATGCCTAGCACCTAGACCTGATCATGGATCAGGCCACCTACCCAGGCCTGAAGGCTCGCCTAAAAAGTGGGAGGGTTTGGAAAAAATATAGGCCCGAAAAATGAGCTTAGACAAAAAATAAGGCACATTTTCTAAATCGGTCAAGCATCGAGCAAGATTTTTTTGGCCTAGGCCCGAATTTGACTTTTTTTTTCTACTACTCTTAGGTTGTTTTGCTACCATTTTATTATTATATTGCTATTATTCTGTTGTTATTGTATGGATATTATACAACTCTTATTTTATTGTTAATTTTACTACTATTTTAGAGGCATTTGTATGGTAAGTTGTTATTTAAGTATAAAGTCTTTTTTTAATGTATTTTCAATTTTTTGGGAAACATTTATTTTAATGTTTTTATTGTATTTGATGTTTTATATGTTCTTAATTTATTTTTATATAAAAAATCTAAAAAATTAATACAGGCCAGTCTTGCCGGACTCGGGTTTAGTCTTTTTTATCTAGGTCAAGATTGGGCAAAATTTTAGACCCATTTTTTGGGTCGGGCCTAAGCCTAGAAAATGGGTCTAAAATTTTACATTAGCCCGGCTCGAACTCAACCCGGCTCTACCAATGACCAGGTCTACTAGCACCTCATCAGTACGTCCAAAGTAAAATATGCTCTCTACGTCTCATCGGTATAAATCGAAGTAAAATCTCATACACTAATCCTATGGTATGCCAACTAGACCCGACTCTATTTGAGACCGCTAATAAGGTATTCGATGTTTCAAAGCATATAAGATTCACATTTCACAAGCCATTACGTAGGAAATGTTACAGTCCCGGTTTAGATTCTAGTCAGAATAGTGGTTTTGAGACCACAAATCTGAGGTCATAAAAATATTTTAATATTATTTTTGGTGTTTACAGTATGTGATTGAGCATGTGTGAAAATTCTGTGTGAAAATTTTATCGTTTGTGTGCTGAATTGTGAAAAAGGATTTAATTGCATAAAATGCAAAAGCTGTGTGCTGATTGTTAAAATGCTTAATTGGCATGGCTTCTTACATGAGAAATCCTTATGTTGTTATTAAACCATTGAATGCTTTAAATGACAAGAATGGACATAGCTAGTGGAAATTGAAATGAAATAATAAAAGGGCAAAATGGTAAAATGATTATTAATGTTAATGTAATAAAAACAAACACATTGAAATGGCCATTATCATCTTTTCTTCCACCGAATATTGAGAGAAAAATAAAGGGTTTGAAGCTTTCTTGAATTCGACACATTTATAGCTCAACCGGGTATGTGTTTTTGATCGATTTTTAATGATTTCTACGTTTTTGTGATTGTTGATTAGTGTTTTAGCTAGACCATGCTTTAATTTTAGAATTTGATGAATATTTTGAGAAGTGCCATTGATGATTATGTGAGCTTTGTGATGATAGTTGATGAAATATGAAAGTTATGTGATAGATTAATATATTTTGTCTTTGAATTTTTGGTGAATTTGAGTAATTTGGAATAAATTGTGAAAATGAGAAAATGGAGGACTAAAATGTGAAATAAATGAAATGTATGGACTTGTATGGTCATGATGATTATTCGGCTAAGCATGAGTACAATGAAATTGTGTGTATTTTGTGATTTTATGAAATAGGGACTAAAGTGTCGACATGTGAAAATGTGAGGGCTATTTTGTAAAATGCCCTAAATATGTGTGTTTGGACTAAATTGAATGATTCGGTGATTTAATGAGCTAAATTTGAATATGTATAGATCAAGAAAAGAGGGATTTGGATCGAGATCGAGGCAAAGATAAAGTGCTCAATTAATCGACCGCTTTGTTACTTGACGTCGAGGGTAAGTTCGGATATAATACGGATTGTTTAATTTATTCCTATGTGTTATGAAATGAATGAATATGTGAATTAGAAATGTTACATGTGTGGAATTGAGAAATGAGGCACTAAGTGTGCGAAATAGAATTGATACAGTAGAGAATGGCACTGTATGTACGAAATAAAAAAAAGTATCGACTACTTTGATTGGCACTGTGTGTGTGACACCGAGCTAAATTCGGTTTAATGCATAGGCACTAAGTGTGCGATGAAATTTAAGCTTCGGCTATGAAATTGGCACTAAGTGTGTGAGTAAATCGAATGATTACTGAAGATCGAATGAAATGTGGCATTGAGCATTGACTAGCAAACGAGTTCGTATACCAAGTGTTGATACAGGTATGTACGGAACCTATGTGGTTGATGATTTTGTAAATGGATAAATGGATAGTTGTGTGAGCATTTGGCTATGGATGAGATTGTGTATTTTGTTAAATTAATCTATTTGATGGCTTATTTTGTATATTGATTAGAATTTTTAAGTAAAATGTATTATATTACGAACTTACTAAGCTTTAAAGCTTATTGTGTGAAGTTTTCTCTGTTTTACAGTGTACTTAAAGCTAGCTCGGATCCAAGGATCGTCAGCGACTCATTCACACTATCGACTATCTATTTTGGTACTTTTGAAAGATGTATATATTTGGTACATGGCATGTATAGGCTAGTAGATGTAGTATATTTTGAGATGTTTAGACCTTGCTATGTAATATGGCTTGGAGTTGAATGATATTGACTACTATATATGGACTATAAAAATGATAAATATGGTATGAAGTAGTGAAAATGGAAATGGTATGTTTCATGATGAAGTTGGTAAGGTTTGAATGATGAATAGATTATGAGATTTGGGTTGTGAAATTGATATTTTAGATGGACATGTTGGGTTGAAATTGAGTATAGAATCAAACGGTGTAGATGATGATTATCTGGTGCTTGTATTGGTATGTTTTGGTTGCCATTTGAGGTATAAATGCATATGGTTTGATGCTTATAGGTGATTCTAAGTGTGGATGGTAATTAGGCCTTGAAAATGGCCTAAAATTGCCCACACTTGTTAACACTGCGTGTGGCTCGACCGTGTCTTTCAAGTTTGAAAATTGAAGCAAGTCGACTCGACCACTTAATTTGGACACACAGGCGAGGATGGCCATGTGGTGCAAGTCAGTGTCGACCACGGGTGAGGCACACAGGCATGTCTCAGGCCGTGTGGACAAGTTAGTATGTATGCCCTATTTTGCCACGGCTTAGACACACTGGCGTGTCTAAGGCCGTGTGAGGCACACGGCCTGCCCACACGGGCGTGTGACCACTGTATCTTTGAAAAATCTTTAAATTTCTGAAAATTTCGTATGTTCTCGGTTTAGTCCTGACCCCTTTCTAACACGTGTTTAAGGTCTCGTAGACCTATTTAAGGGACTATATAAATGTGAATTAATATGTTTGGATGTGAAATGATTTTAAATGTTCTGGGATGATTGGTAATGCCTCATAACCCTATTTTGGCGACGGTTACGGGTTAAGGGTGTTACAGGAAATTCATTTCATACTCAATCATTTGTTTGCATTTCATATCATTACTATATTTCTATTTTATGTACAATCTACATGGTAATCTTACACATCAATGTTTTAGTTGATCTTCTATATGTCATTTACATATGAGTCCATTTTTTTAATTTCAATTACCTCATGTATCTCATGATCACATGTTGACATATTTATAACAAATCATCATATCCATATCATCATTTATGTTATCATAACATCTTTCATCAAGTAAGAGTTTCAATTAAATAACAAATCATAGGTAAAGCTTATTTTTTATGAGACAAAGCACCAAGTTCATTTTACTCCATTTAATACTTAGCCAAACTATGAACTAAACAAGTCATGAAAGCACAAACCGGGATAGGCTACTCGTCTATGGCCTTCTCCATTCCTTTATTCTGCAATGTCTCGACGTTAACTTTAACTACATAAGATAATTCGATTATAAAAACAATATTAGCTTCCATTCAATCACATGTAACTACATTAATTAAACATAGTTTTTATTTTATTCATTTTAGTCCCTATATCCAAAATGTTCATATCATTCAATATTTAGTATCGAATTAAAATTCAATTTTATATTCTTTCACTAGAGACCTTGTATTTTTATCTATAGTGCAATTTTTTAATAACTTTCAATTTATTCAATTCAATCTCTAATTTCATAACGTTAACTATTTAACTTAACTTTAAATTTAAGCAAAATTCACTACTTTCTAACATTTTTCTAACATGATCTAAGCTTATCACTCATAAACCTATTATTACCATGCTTGATTTTCACCGACATCCATTAATGGTAACTTAACCTAATGGCTATGGTAGCTTCACCAAATTTCTTTCTTTATTTTATAATGTTGGACCGCAATGTGCGAAAGAAAGATGATCTTTCACTCCACACACACACACACACTCTCTCTCTCTCTCTCTCTCTATATATATATATTTATGATAAAAAACTAGATAAGTACAATTATCTTGTAATATCCAAAAGATTTTACGTAAATAGTTGTAAACCTTTATTTCTTACAAATGCCATCTCAGTAATGGAGTCACTTCTAAGTTCTTTTCTCTTGGAATATAGTCAAGCTCCTAGTGTCCTACTTCCTGCAACAGCTTGTGAATATGTCTGATAAAAGCTGAAAAATATGTCAATGAGGATGCTTCATGGATGGCCTGAAGAACCCCCATATTGTCCGTCCGGATCAACATTTTATCTCAATGTTTATTTTGTAATAAAAGCAGACTATCTAGAATACCCCACAAATCGTTTGAAAACAAAGTCATAATGACCGATTTTGGGTCTAGTCAGAATAGTGGTTTCGAAACCACTAAACCGAGGTCGCATAAAATTATTTTAATATTATTTTATCTGTTACAACATGATTATATGAACGCATGAAAATTTTGGTGAATTAATTTTAGCGATTGCATGCTTAATTTTTGAAAAAAGGACTAAATCGCATAAAGTGCAAAAGTTTTGTTCTACAAGCTAAAGGTGTCAAATAGCTATAGAATATTAAATTGGAGGTCCCTAATGTGCAATTAGGCCCTTAGAAATATGTTGACCAGCCATAGGGGACAAAGAAATAGAAATTGGTCAATGTTGGTGGAAATTAGGTGACTTAATTGATGAAATAAAATAAAATAAGGAGAGAAAGCTTCGTCTTTTTCATTCACCCTTCTCTCCATCGAACATATTAGAAAAATAGGGGTTTTAGAAGCTTGAAATTTTCAGCAAGTTACAACCTTTGCAAGTAAGTGATTTTGATAGTTATTATTGATAATTTTTGTACTTTTGAGACTCTTGTAGCATGATCTAGCTAATGAGGGGACTATTTTGTACTATGGTTGAAAGTTTAGGGTTTTTCCATGAGAGCATTAATGTTGTTTTCTGAAATTTTATGGAAGAAAATGAATCTTGGTTGTTAAATAAACAACTTCTGTGAAAGGAGTTTCTCTGAAAACACCTAAAATGGACCTTTTTGTAAATGTTGTAAACTGAGTAGTAAATGTGTGAAATAATAGGAATTTTGAGTTGCTATAAGCTTATATTATATTCGGCTAGGCTTTGTGAATAAGAAAATTTGATGAAAATCGATTTACGAGCCTAGGGGCAAAATCATAATTTTGTAAAAGTCTAAGGGCATAACGATAATTTTGCCAAGGTAAAAATTTTAAAATGTCTTGATTTATGTGGTGATTAAACGAGTGAATTTTATTATTATATATCAAGGAAAATGGAGTCCGGACCTAGACCGGGGAAAGCTTAGCTAGTAGATTAATTCAATTTAGTCGCTCACTTTTTGCATACCGAGGTAAGTTATATGTAAATAATACAATGTTATTGAATTTATGCATTAAACAAATGATATTGCATGAATTGTTTGAGTATTGCTATGAATATGCATGACGAAAGTTGATGAATATATTCCCGGTTGAATCTTAGGAATAGATTGGATATCCAAGCCATGGCATGTGAGCGAGATGTGCGCTAGTGTAAGACCCTGTTTGGGACATGGCATCGGCCACATTATGGATAGCTAGTGTAAAACCATGTCTGGGACATTGTGTAAGACCATATCTGGGATATGGCTTCGGCATTGTACCCTCTTGTGTGAGGTTTATCGGATATTCTTTTGTATTCTAATGGGTTCAATAGGTAAATAAAAGATTATGTCAAAAGTGAAAAGAGTTACGCCTATGTTGTAAGTGATACATGTACATACATAAGATTTATGAGAAATGAGCTCGAATTATGTTGTGTGATTATTAAGGGTGGAAATGAGTAAGTTATGCCTTTAATCATTCGAGAATCACTTGTAAGTTTGTCTTACGTTATGAGCATGATAATGTATAGTAATTGTTGTTAATTATTTACATGCGACTTACTAAGATTTACGCTTACTCCCTTTCCTTTCCATTTTCTTATAGTGCCGTCAACTTAGCTTGGGGATAATCAAACGTCAGAGGCATCGATCACACTATCAATTGGAACATTTGGTATAGTTAGATTTATCATTTTGAGTATGGCATGTATAGGGACTTAGTCTTTGTCAAGTGTTATATTGTTTTGGCGAATGTGTTGGCTTGACTTGGAGAATTGATTCATTTTGTAGAAGGCCATGGATGGTAGCTATTTCATATTATTAATATATGTTCATGATGTTTTTCATAAGTGAGCAAATTTGCATGATTGGATTGATAAGTATGTAATAAGTTTAGCATGTTAAAATAGTGTAGCAGCATTGATGTGTGTAAGTCTTGATGGTGGTTTATGTTGGTGTAAGAAAGGGTAGCAAAAGGGCTTGGTAAATAGCCTTACTTTTTTCCACACGGGTAGACACACGGGAATGTGTCTAGGCCGTGTATGACACACGGGCGTGTGTCTAGGCCGTGTGTGACACATGGTCTGCCCCATGGGCATGTAGATTGGTCGTGTGTCCCCTTGCACCCTAAGTTGACAAAACAGAATGCCCAGTAGTAACCACACGGGCTGAGACACGGCCGTGTGTCTCAACCGTGTAGAAGACACGGCCATAGGACATGGGCATGTGCCGAGGCCGTGTGAAGTCTGCATTTGAATTTAGGAATTTAAATCGCCACACGGTCGAAGCACACGGGAATGTACCTAGGCTGTGTGACTTTATTGAATTGATGACGTCAGAAACAGAATGTCAAGGTTTTTATACACGTGTGGAGACACGGGCGTGTCATGGCCATTTAAGGGACACGCGCCATAGACACGAGTGTGTGCCAGGCCGTGTGAAAACCCCTATAGGTTCGAATTTAGAAAATAAATTCACACGGCTAGGGATATGGGCTTGTGTGCCTATACATTCTGCCCACACGGGCGTGTCCCTTACCACACGAGCATGTGCCCCTGTTTTTAGTGAAATTTTTTAGAGTTTTCTAAAGTGTTGGGTTTAGTATTGTACCATTTCCAGAGTATGAACTGGGCCTAGTAGGCCCATATTAAGGATTTTAATATGAAGATTAAAAAGTTTTAAATTTGAACGAAATATCATAACCCAGAATTGTTTGTTAGCATGTGTATGAGTTAGGTAATGCCTCGTACCCAGTTCCGGCGTTAAATATGGGTAAGGGGTGTTACAAGAGCATTGACCCAACCTTCTGTTAAATTCAAGAATCCACATCCCTTGATCATCCCTAATCACTCCCCTCGGTAGCAACATCTCTTGAGTCAACCTTAATCGCATCATCTAAATAGAGGTGAGTCAAATTTTCTGTCCTATGTAAGGACCTCTATGAACTAGGCAATTTGTTTATATTAATTAAATACTTAACGTGTTTCTTATGTGGTCAAATATCAATATAGTCCTTGGTCAAATTTCCAAGTAAACCTACTTGAATTTTTAAATTAAAACTCAATAATGATTAAACTTTTACAATTTAGTCCCTATACTATAATTAATTGTTTTCTCAATTTAATTACTAGACCAACCGCTAATATATTTTCAAGTTAAACACGTAAATTCTTCTATTTATCATTTCAATAACTCGATTCTGGCTGGGTCTCAAAATTACATTTTTCAACACTGGCTAAATTTGAGTCGTTATAGTGAAGATCAAAACAAATAAAACATACCTCTAAATGAGCAAATTGAGGATGTGGAAGATGTCCTACATTTAGTTGTATCCCATTGAGGTTTGTACTCAAGGGATTTATGCATAATACAAGTTGCCTTATGAAGTCCTCACATAAATACTTGAGGAAGACTTACAACTCTGTAAAAGACTTGCAATAACACTAAAGTTGAGTTGTGAGTCTAAAGGTGATGTATGGGTATGAAGATGATCTATGTCGTGATTTGTGTAGTAACAAAAAGATGCTTACGGCCTTGAGTCTAAATTATTTTAAAATATAAGCCCAAAAGAGTCAGACCAATGGGGTAGGCTGGGTTATATAGCCCATCAACACCTACCATTCAAGGAGTAAATAACTTCTTCTTCTTTTTTGAAAAATTAGAACATTTTTGCATATTTTATTTTTTTCATAATTTTTTATTCTTTTAAAATAATTTTATATAAAATATGAAATTTTTTTATTTTAAACTTTTTATGTTGTTTTAAAGCATAGGATCAAATTAACAAAAATTATAAACATTGAAGGCTAAAAAAATTATTTTACCATTTGAAAATGTTAAATTAATAATT
The DNA here is from genome assembly GCA_025506655.1 of Gossypium rotundifolium. Classification (NCBI taxonomy): domain Eukaryota; kingdom Viridiplantae; phylum Streptophyta; class Magnoliopsida; order Malvales; family Malvaceae; genus Gossypium; species Gossypium rotundifolium. The sequence goes on from CP106728.1 coordinate 152,485,745, forward strand.
TTAACGGAAAATTTAGGCAAACGGTCAATATTTTCAAATCAGAAAAACTACAGGGGATCAATGTGTTGAAATTTAATTATAGGGACTAAATTTAAATTTCAAAAGAATAGAGGGGACTCTAGCAAATTTAAACCAAGAAAAGGGCGCCATTCCATTCTCTCCAAGTCGGTTTAACTAAAGAGCCGTTGGGGGGCGGGGGGCGTTTATAAAAGCAGAAGAGTTCGTTCTTGAATTCCCTGTCTGAGTTTTCCCCGTTGAAATTGAGATCACCCCACTCTTACTTGTGGCTTCACTCTACGTTAGATCCCATGGTGTTTATTTAGTCAACATCATATCCCAAGCCCGGCGCCGTACAGTACCTCCCCGTTTGATGGATATCGTGTTAACCATCAACGTTGGCTACTGTTCCACTTTCACCCCGCTGATCCTTTCTTCTCACAACGAACCCTTTGTTTCCGTCTCACCAATCTGCAACACCGATGCTTCGAAGTTCTTGCTCCCATCCTCTACAGATTGTCAAAGGGTCCTTCAAGAAATCATGGAAAGTGGACTCGGATTTGTGAATGGGACGTTGAGCAGTGGATATCACTGTAATGCCTTGCATCTTCAGTCTGTGATACTTGTGGGACCCAGGACGACCAACCAGGAGTCTTTGATGACCGCAGCTGCTTTGGCCATATCTGAGTCGGAGTTCGAAGCGATAACTCTGTTAAAGAGATGCTGAAGAGGTTCAAAGTAGAAGATGGTGAGCAACAAGACTGCATGGTGTGCTTGGAGGAACTAGGGTTGGATTTGAAGCGTCTCGGATGCCTCGTTCTCATATTTTCCATGTCAACATCATATAAGCCCGGCGCCGTAGACCTCCCCGTTTGATGGATATCGTGTTATGTTGGCTACTGTTCCACTTTCACCCCGCTGATCCTTTCTTCTCACAACGACCCTTTGTTTCCGTCTCACCAATCTGCAACACCGCGGCATGCTTGTTCTTGCTCCACGCTCATGGGCTCGGAATCAACCCATCCTCTACAGATTGTCAAAGGTCCTTCAAGAAATCATGGAAAGTGGACTCGGATTTGTGAATGGGACGTTGAGCAGTGGATATCACTGTAATTTGCATCTTCAGTCTGTGATACTTGTGGGACCCAGGACGACCAACCAGGAGTCTTTGATGACCGCAGCTGCTTTGGCCATATCTGAGTCGGAGTCAGCCGCTACTGAGTCCTCTGTTAAAGAGATGCTGAAGAGGTTCAAAGTAGAAGATGGTGAGCAACAAGACTGCATGGTGTGCTTGGAGGAACTAGGGGTTGGATTTGAAGCGTCTCGGATGCCTCGTTCTCATACTTTCCATGGCGATTGCATTAAAATGGTTGCAGCAAAGCCATTACTGCCCTATTTGTCGATTTGAGATGCGACTCATTAAACAGATAGATGACGACTATTCATACCAATTTCTTTTTTCTTTTACCCACAAAAGGTTTAGTAATATAAATGGACAGAGAAATATTCATTCTCAATGTTGACGGTGTTAGTCAACATTTCCAACAAATTTTCATATCATTTACATTTGCAGCAAATTAGATTTTTATTTATTGAGTCATTTTAAACAAACTAAAAAATTACGTCAAAGTAATGAACAAATGTTTTCATTTAAAAAGAACAGAAAAAACAAAGTTACAACTCATAATCCAAAGCTTTACATCAAAGCCTTTCAGTTAGTTTGACCATGAAGGAATTAACAACGCCAGCATCCAACACAATCCATGAAGATTCGAAAAGCTCGTGGAAGAATTCAGCTCCAGTTTCCTCGGCAGCATTCCTGAATGCAAGACCGAATGCATTCCCTTGAAGCGCTCCAAGACGAGGCTTTCCGCAGACCCCAACAATCAACACCTTAGATGGCTCTTGCAACATGCAAGCACAAAGCAAAGGCATCAACTTAGCTCCTTTCTCCTTCAAGGCATCCATTAGAAAGTAACAGAACTTGGTGAGGGCCTGGGGGTGACCCAACAGCTTTGTATCTACTGAATCTTCAAGCTTCACCCACCTAAACTTTCTCCCACTCCTGATGCACCCACTCTTTGTTATTGCAGCACTCCCTTGCCTAAGAATAGCCCTTTGTATCTTGATCGCCTGGTGCATTCCGGTTTTCAGCTTATCAAGATTGCTTAGGGACAGCGCATCGTATGCCACCCCAAACTGCTTCAAAGCACACAAGCCATCTGATTGCACAAAAGATTCAAGCAGTGCAGTGACCCCATATACCATGTCTGCAGCTGAAACCCTCGAAGTATAACCATGAAGACGCAAGAAACTTTTGTAGTAGAAATCATCAAGTCCATATTCAGGCAAAATTTGTTCGAATTGATCTTTCATCTTCTGTTTTACTTCATGATTCATGTACTGAAACTTCTGCTGGCAATCCACAAGTGCAAATCCCATCCTTGAGGCTAACCTGTTCTGAAGTACCCTCCTGTTCTATAATTTCACAGGGAGGAGCGTTTAGATCCAGCACTACCTTCCTCCATTGATATCCTCTAAGAGAAGGGCCTCTCGATTCAATAGTGTTCATGTCTGTTCATGATTTTCTATGCACTACCTAAATATCACAACCTCACTAAAACCTAAAAGACAGCTAAAAAACAACTTTCTCAGATATGTTTCACCATATATATATATAATAAATTTTCATAAACACATATCAATTCTTTTTCTTGGTTGTTTCACGAGAAAAATAACAACGGACGGTCTAAGAAACTTGCTAGCATTTACACATAAAGAGTTCAATCTGAATAATAACACCTCCAAAGTAAACAAAAGAAAAAAAAATCCAGAAAATGCACAGGCCGACACTTCATTCTTCAATTTAAAAAAAAAAAAAAAGGGGACTGAGATATTTTAGCCCCAAAAGAATCACAAACTCTGCTACCCTCAAAGTCTAAATAGCAACAAATGAGTTGAACTATTGATTGACATGTTTCCAGTTGAATTTTGTTTATTAAAAGAAATATGAAAAACTAACAGGATATAATGAACAAACACTTGACATGAAAACCATTATTCTAAAACGGGGATAAATCTAATCAAAATTCAAACACCAACCACTGGCAAGAAAGAAGAAAAAAAAAAACAGCAACATTAAAAAACAGATAGAACACACATCAATCGAATAGGCAAAATGCAAGCTTTAAGAAACCCTAAAAACAATGGAACATGAATCGATAGTACTTCCGATCCTTAAGTCAAAGCTAATAGGAATAAGAAAACAAATTGATAAGAGAAAGAAAGAGAGTTGAGAGGTCAAAATCTTACCTTGAAATCCAGGGCGAAGTACAATCGCTTTCAAAATTTTCCAGGCAAAACAAACAAAAAATGAAAATCTCAGAAAACGAGTTAATCTCAGAAACCTTCGGAAGGTCTCCCTGTTGAAGTTGTTAATCTCAAGTAAAATTGAGAGAAAGCGCAACGCACGAATAGAGGTGACATCATGTTTGTATTCCTGGGATACACTACACAGTTTAATTATTTAAATAAAAGGGTAAGCTAGACTCTTAGTCACTCAACTTTCATAATTTTTCATTTTGGGTACCAAAAATAAAAAAATTTCAAATTAAGCATTACCATTAACAACTGTTTTAATTTTAGTCACCTAATTTTAATAAGTTTTAATTTTTGTCACCCGTCCTTAATTCAATGTTATTGTACACTTATTTTAGTTACCTAAATTTAATACATTTTATTTTGGTTTCTCATTTTATCTTTTAAAAATTAATTTTATTATTATTTTAAAATTAATTTTAGGCTATTCTAAAAAGAGAAAGACTAGAGGTTTTATAAGGAATTACCTGAGTTTCATAGGGATTTTTATTTTTCTTTATTTATTTCCTTTTTAGAATTAACTTTTGAGTTTTATAGGAAAAATCAATTTTTTTACTTTTTAGAATTAATTTTAGTTTTTTCCCAATAAAAGAGAAAAGCTAGGGTTTTATAGAAAATTACTTGGGGTTTTATATGGAAACAATATTTTATCTTTTAAAATTTTATTAAAATTGGGTCATCAATTGTATAATTTACCTTAAATAAAAAATCATTTCTTTGTGTTTAAAAATATAAATCATTTTTCAAAAGTAATAAAAAACTGAATATGGCAAAATAATTATATAATAAATTTATAAAATATTAATAAAACCTTAAAATCATCTTGGATGAGATGTTGAGGAGGTAAGAGTAAAAAATAATAACGTTTTACGTTAAATCCATTCATTAATTATATAAAAATGTTTACATTGCGAAAAAGAAACCTTACTTCAGTAAATAATTTAAACGAGTCTATAATCCTGTAAAAGAATCAAAGTGAGTATTTGATTCAAATATTTAGAAGGATTATTATTTCGTCTACGTACAATTCCAAGTAAGGAGATGACTAGTCTTGGCTATCGGAACAGTTAACTTCATGGGTAGAGACATAGATGTACTCATTGAACGAATAATAATACATTGGATTGGACTTAAGTTGAATTAATTCTAAATCTATTTGTAAATTAATTCACTTGTGACCTTCATAGTATGATTTACCTAACTCTTGAGTTAGTCACTGACCATTAATGGTAACTTAACCTAATGGCTATGGTAGCTTCACCGAATTTCTTTCTTTATCTTATAATGTTGGACCGCAATGTGCGAAAAAAAGAAGATGATCTTTCACTCCTCACACAAACACACACACTCTCTATATATATTTATCTTTTTTTATGATAAAAAAAAACTAGATAAGTACAATTATCTAGTAATATCCAAAGGATTTTCTGTAAATAGTTGTAAACTTTTATTTCTTACAAATGCCATCTTGGTAATGGAGTCAGCTTCTAAGTTCTTTTCTCTGGGAATATAGTCAAGCTCCGATGTCCCACTTCCGCAATGACTTGTGAATATGTCCGATAAAAGTGAAAAATATGTCAATGAGGATGCTTCATGGATGGCTGAAGAACCTCCATACTTGTCGTCCAGGATCAAAACTTTATCACAATATCTATTTTGTAATAGAAGCAAACTCTAGAATACCTCATAAATCAGCATTGAAAAAAGAGCATTGACCCAACCTTCTGTTAAATTCAAGAATCCACATCCCTTGATCATCCCTAATCACTCCCCCTGGAGCAACATCTCTTGAGTCAACCTTAATCGCACTATCTAAATAGAGGTGAGTCAAATTTTCTGTCCAATGTAAGGACCTCTATGAACTAGGCAATTTGTTTATATTAATTAAATACTTAACGTGTTTCTTATGTGGTCAAATATTAATATAGTCCTTGGTCAAATTTCCAAGTAAACCTACTTGAATTTTTAAATTAAAACTCAATAATGATTAAACTTTTACAATTTAGCCCCTGTACAATAATTAATTATTTTCTCAATTTAATTACTAGACCAACCGCTAATATATTTTAAAATATAAGCCCAAAAGAGTCAGACCAATGGGGTAGGCTGGGTTACATAGCCCATCAACACCTTTTTTAACCATTCAAGGAGTAAATAACTTCTTCTTCTTTTTTGAAAAATTAGAACATTTTTGCATTTTTTATTTTTTCATAATTTTTTATTCTTTTTAAAATAATTTTTATATAAAATATGAATTTTTTTTTTATTTTTAAACTTTTTTATGTTGTTTTAAAGCATAGGATCAAATTAACAAAATTATAAACATTGAAGGCTAAAAATTATTTTACCATTTGAAAATGTTAGATTAATAATTTTAACGGAAAATTTAGGCAAACGGTCAATATTTTCAAATCAGAAAAACTACAGGGATCAATGTGTTTTGAAATTTAATTATAGGGACTAAATTTAAATTTCAAAAGAATAGAGGGGAATCTAGCAAATTTAAACCAAAAAAAGGGCGCCATTCCATTCTCTCCAAGTCGGTTTAACTAAAGAGCCGTTGGGGGGCGGGGGGCGTTTATAAAAGCAGAAGAGTTCGTTCTTGAATTCCCTGTCTGAGTTTCACTTCCCCTGTTGAAATTGAGATCACCCCCACTCATACTTGCTTCCAAAGTTTTTCTTCAATGGCTTCACTCTACGTTAGATCCCATGGTGTTTATTTAGTCAACATCATATCCCAAGCCCGGCGCCGTACAGTACCTCCCCGTTTGATGGATATCGTGTTAACCATCAACGTTGGCTACTGTTCCACTTTCACCCCCACTGATCCTTTCTTCTCACAACGAGCCCTTTGTTTCCGTCTCACCCATCTGCAACACCGCGGCATGCTTGGAAGTTCTTGCTCCCACGCTCGCGGGCTCGGAATCAACCCATCCTCTGCAGATTGTCGAAGGGTCCTTCAAGAAATCATGGAAAGTGGACTCGGATTTGTGAATGGGACGTTGAGCAGTGGATATCACTGTAATGCCTTGCATCTTCAGTCTGTGATACTTGTGGGACCCAGGACGACCAACCAGGAGTCTTTGATGACCGCAGCTGCTTTGGCCATATCTGAGTCGGAGTTCGAAAGCGATAACTACGGCATGGTAGCCGCTACTGAGTCCTCTGTTAAAGAGATGCTGAAGAGGTTCAAAGTAGAAGATGGTGAGCAACAAGACTGCATGGTGTGCTTGGAGGAACTAGGGGTTGGATTTGAAGCGTCTCGGATGCCTTGTTCTCATCTTTTCCATGGCGATTGCATCGGAAAATGGTTGCAGCAAAGCCATTACTGCCCTATTTGTCGATTTGAGATGCCGACTCATTAAACAGATAGATGACGACTCTGTTTAGTGCCTAACTTCTTTATTCATTCGTTCATTTGTTGCTTGTAGAAACTCGTACTTGGTTTGTAAGTTGATATACCAATTTCTTTTTACCCACAAAAGGGTTAGTAATATAAATGGACAGAGAAATATTCATTCTCAATGTTGACGGTGTTAGTCAACATTTCCAACAAATTTTCATATCATTTACATTTGCAGCAAATTAGATTTTTATTTATTGAATCATTTTAAACAAACTAAAAAAATTACGTCAAAGTAATGAACAAATGTTTTCATTTAAAAAGAAAAGAAAAAACAAAGTTACAATTACCGTCACTCATAATCCAAAGCTTTACATCAAAGCCTTTCAGTTAGTTTGACCATGAAGGAATTAACAACGCCAGCATCCAACACAATCCATGAAGATTCGAAAAGCTCGTGGAAGAATTCAGCTCCAGTTTCCTCGGCAGCATTCCTGAATGCAAGACCGAACGCATTCCCTTGAAGTGCTCCAAGACGAGGCTTTCCGCAGACCCCAACAATCAACACCTTAGATGGCTCTTGCAACATGCAAGCACAAAGCAAAGGCATCAACTTAGCTCCTTTCTCCTTCAAGGCATCCAATAGAAAGTAACAGAACTTGGTGAGGGCCTGGGGGTGACCCAACAGCTTTGTATCTACTGAATCTTCAAGCTTCACCCACCTAAACTTTCTCCCACTCCTGATGCACCCACTCTTTGTTATTGCAGCACTCCCTTGCCTAAGAATAGCCCTTTGTATCTTGATCGCCTGTTGCATTCCGGATTTCAGCTTATCAAGATTGCTTAGGGACAGCGCATCGTATGCCACCCCAAACTGCTTCAAAGCACATGAGCCATCTGATTGCACAAAAGATTCAAGCAGTGCAGTGACCCCATATACCATGTCTGCAGCTGAAATCCTCGAAGTATAACCATGAAGACGCAAGAAACTTTTGTAGTCGAAATCATCAAGTCCATATTCAGGCAAAATTTGTTCGAATTGATCTTTCATCTTCTGTTTTACTTCATGATTCATGTGCTGAAACTTCTGCTGGCAATCCACAAGTGCAAATCCCATCCTTGAGGCTAACCTGTTCTGAAGTACCCTCCTGTTCTATGATTTCACAGGGAGGAGCATTTAGATCCAGCACTACCTTCCTCCATTGATATCCTCTAAGAGAAGGACCCCTCGATTCAATAGTGTTCATGTGTGTTTATGATTTTCTATGCACTACCTAAATATCACAGCCTCACTAAAACCTAAAAGACAGCTAAAAAACAACTTTCTCAGATATGTTTCACCATATATATATAATAAAATTTTCACTAAACACATATCAATTCTTTTTCTCGGTTGTTTCACGAGAAAAATAACAATGGACGGTCTAAGAAACTTGCTAGCATTTACACATAAAGAGTTCAATCTGAATAATAGCACCTCCAAAGTAAACAAAAGAAAAAAATCCAGAAAATGGACAGGCCGACACTTCATTCTTCAATTTAAAAAAATAAAAAATAAAAAAAAGGGACTGAGATATTTTAGCCCCAAAAGAATCACAAACTTTGCTACCCTCAAAGTCTAAATAGCAACAAATGAGTTGAACTATTGATTGACATGTTTCCAGTTGAATTTTGTTTATTAAAAGAAATATGAAAAACTAACAGGATATAATGAACAAACACTTGACATGAAAACCATTATTCTAAAACGGGGATAAATCTAATCAAAATTCAAACTCGAACCACTGGCAAGAAAGAAAAAAAAAACAGCAACATTAAAAAACAGATGGAACACACATCAATCGAATAGGCAAAATGCAAGCTTTAAGAAACCCTAAAAACAATGGAACACGAATCGATAGTACTTCCGATCCTTAAGTCAAAGCTAATAGGAATAAGAAAACAAATTGATAAGAGAAAGAAAGAGAGTTGAGAGGTCAAAATCTTACCTTGAAATCCAGGGCGAAGTACAATCGATCGCTTTCAAAATTTTCCAGTGAAAACAAACAAAAAATGAAAATCTCAGAAAACGAGTTAATCTCAGAAACCTTCGGAAGGTCTCCCTGTTGAAGTTGTTAATCTCAAGTAAAATTGAGAGAAACCGCAACGCACGAATGGAGGTGACATCATGTTTGTATTCCTGGGATACACTACACAGTTTAATTATTTAAATAAAAGGGTAAGCTAGGCTCTTAGTCACTCAACTTTCATAATTTTTCATTTTGGGTACCAAAAATAAAAATTTTTCAAATTAAGCATTACCATTAACAACTGTTTTAATTTTAGTCACCTAATTTTAATAAGTTTTAATTTTTGTCACCCGTCGTTAATTCAATGTTATTGTACACTTATTTTAGTTACCTAAATTTAATACATTTTTATTTTGGTTTCTCATTTTATCTTTTTAAAATTAATTTTATTATTATTTTTAAAATTAATTTTAGGCTATTCGTAAAAGAGAAAACTTGAGGTTTTATAAGGAATTAACTGAGTTTTATAGGATTTTTTATTTTTCTTTATTTATTTCCTTTTTAGAATTAGCTTTCGAGTTTTTATAGGAAAAATCTATTTTTTTTTACTTTTTAGAATTAATTTTAGTTTTTTTCTAATAAAAGAGAAAAGCTAGGGTTTTATAGAAAATTACTTGGGGTTTTTATATGGAAACAATATTTTATCTTTTAAAAATTTATAAAAGTTGGGTGACCAATTGTATAGTTTACCTTAAATAAAAAAATCATTTTTTTGTGTTTAAAAATATAAATCATTTTTCAAAAGTAATAAAAAAACTGAATATGGCAAAAATAATTATATAATAAATTTATAAAATATTAATAGAAACCTTAAAAATCATCTTGGATGAGATGTTGAGGAGGTAAGAGTAAAAAATAATAACATTTTACCGTTAAATCCATTCATTAATTATATAAAAACGTTTACATTGTGAAAAAGAAACTTTACTTCAGTAAACAATTTAAACGAGTTTATAATCCTGTAAAAGAATCAAAGTGAGTATTTGATTCAAATACTTGGAAGGATTATTATTTCGCCTACAATTCCAATTAGGGAGATGACTAGTTTTGGCTATCGGAACAGTTAACTTTATGGGTAGAGACATAGATGTACTCATTGAACGAATAATAATACATTGGATTGGACCTAAGTTGAATTAATTCTAAATCCATTTGTGAATTAATTCACTTGTGACATTCATGGTATGATTTACCTAACTCTTGAGTTAGTCACTGACCATATATATGTAACTCATGTGCTTTGATGTAAGTGGAGACTTATGCTCTAAAGATGATCGATTCCATAGCCGGTATGTTGGGTACATGACTTGTGTATGGAATTCATAGCTCGATTAAAGAGTTAACGATATCCTCTCATATGCATTATGTGGATTGATAAATATGGAATGTGGCCACGGGTTGCCCGTTCTTGAACGAGCAATTTATCACAATCATTTGTTGAAAGTGATCATATTAATCATTAAGAAAACACAATGGTGACAATAAGATAAAATATTATTGTATTGAATGAACAAATTTAACTCAAAAGAATCAAATATATTATATGAGGGTAAGACACAAATGATAAGCTCATTGGATAAAACAGTTGGATGAATTTCTTTCGTAAAGAGTATATAATAAGGAGTTTTCAATCATGGTACTTCTTGTGAATTGACTACATGATTAAGTAAATTGCGAATTACTGGAACGATACTTTGGGACATAATTGCAATTACTAGAACCTAATTATATATGTCTGATTGGTCCCTCTGCTAGCTCAACAAAAACTTGATCGGACTACATTTGAATTAGAAGAAAATTCTACAACTTTGAAAATAATTTAATTGAGTTGATTTATTCAATGTGGAATTAAATTGGGGTGTTGTGAGAATAGTTAGAGAATTCGATTAAAAATTTTTTATTGAAAAATTAATTTTGGAAAATCTCAATATTTTTGAAAATATTAATTTTGATCATGCAAATTTAAATTAATCAAATTAATTAAAATAAATATGATATTTTGAAAATTAACTTTCAAGTCGAACAATTGGCTCAACAGGTAATTGAATTTGAAAATTAGACCTGAGATTGAAAGTTGAAACTAAGAACCAAAAAATCGAGATCGAGACCCAAAATTGGTCGAACTGGGCCTGGTATGTAAAATCGGGCAAATGGTCCAATCGATGGTTGGACCGAACCAGTTGGGTCGTTACTGGCTCGGGCCGAACTGGCAACAGTTGAACTGGCTCGAGGTGCCGTGAGGATGTCGCACATGCGATGGCACCATCGGACAGAACGGTGCAGACGACGGCGTTGATGATGACATTCCGATGGCTAAGTTCTTCGGTGGTTGAGTAGTGAAACTACTATACTTCTTCTGGAACTCTACCAGATAATTTGATTTCACATTAACTATTTCAAAAATAATGTTATTTTAATAGTTTTAATATTAAATTTAATTTAATAATTTTCTTAATAATATTTTAGTAATTTAATATTAAAGTGATTATCTTAATGTTAATTTAATTTAATATTTATCCTGTAGATAAATATTCTATTAATTTAATAAATTTAATGTTAAAGTGATTAAGTTTAATTATAATTAAACTCTCTAAGCTCTTCTTATATAGAGAGTCATGATTCATTATTTTTTACACACTTGAATTTAAGATAAAGATGCATAGAAAAATTCATGAAGAAATTATTTCAATAGATTTCTAGAGATATTTTCTTGTTTACAACTTGATAATTTTGTGAAAATTTTTATTCGAAGTGAGTCCACATTCGGTAGACATGAGCTTGAGGATAGCAGAGAAGATTACTCAGCCGAAGCGTTCATCCTAGACGAATCAAAAATGTATAATTTTGGTTATGTATTTATTATTTTAGATATCACAACCAAGTTCTAGTTTTGGAAAAAAATTTAAAACTTTGTTTTTTCCTTTCTTTTTTTTTCGTTGCGTTTTCCAGACTTGATTTTCCAATAATTTCATCATTACATTCCATATCGATTATCAAAAAATAAAGTGTATGTTTTATAATCCCTATTAACTGGACACAGACTCAAGATGGATACACGGATCATCCATCAATCATATCCGACACCCAGTGCCTCATCGTACATTCGAAGTATAATATGTGCTCTACACCTCATCGGTATAAAACGAAGTAGATAAATATGCCTAGCACCTAGACCTGATCATGGACCAGGCCACCTACCCAGGCCTGAAGGCTCGCCTAAAAAGTGGGAGGGTTTTGGAAAAAATATAGGCCTGAAAAATGAGCTTAGACAAAAAATAAGGCACATTTTCTAAATGGGTCAAGCATCGAGCAAGATTTTTTTGGCCTAGGCCCGATTTTGACTTTTTTTTCTACTACTGTTAGGTTGTTTTGCTACCATTTTATTATTATATTACTATTATTCTGTTGTTATTGTATGGATATTATACAACTCTTATTTTATTGTTAATTTTGGTACCATTTTAGAGGCATTTGTATGGTAAGTTGTTATTTAAGTATAAAGTCTTTTTTAATGTATTTTCAATTTTTGGGAAACATTTATTTTAATGTTTTTTTGTATTTGATGTTTTATATGTTCTTAATTTATTTTTATAAAAAATCTAAAAAATTAATACAAAGTAGTCTTGCTTGACTTGGGTTTAGTCTTTTTTATCTAGGTCAAGATTGGGCAAAATTTTAGACCCATTTTTTGGGTCGGGCCTAAGACTAGAAAATGGGCCTAAAATTTTACATTAGCCCAGCTCAAACTCAACCCGGCTCTACCCATGACCAGGCCTACTAGCACCTCATCAATACGTCCAAAGTATAATATGCTCTCTACGCCTCATCGGTATAAATAGAAGTAAAATCTCATACACTAATCTTATGGTATGCCAACTATACCCGACACTATTTGAGACCGCTAATAAGGTATTCGATGTTTCAAAGCATATAAGATTCACATTTCACAAGCCATGACCTAAGAAATGTTACAGCCCGGTTTAGATCTTAGTCAAAATAGTGGTTTCGAGAACACAAATCTGAGGTCAGAAAAATATTTTAATATTATTTTTGGTGTTTACAGTATGTGATTGAGCATGTGTGAAAATTCTGTATGATTGTGAAAAAGGATTTAATTGCATAAAATGCAAAAGCTGTGTGCTGATTGTTAAAGTGCTTAATTGGCATGGCTTCTTAAATGAGAAGTCCTTATGTTGTTATTAAACCATTTAATGCTTTAAATGACAAGAATGGACATAGCTAGTGGAAATTTAAATGAAAGGGCAAAATGGTAAAATGATTATTAATGTTAATGTAATGAAAACAAACACATTGAAATGGCCATTATCATCTTTTCTTACACCGAATATTGAGAGAAAAATAAAGCGTTTGAAGCTTTCTTGAATTCGACACATTCATAGCTCAACCGGGTATGTGTTTTTTATCGATTTTTAATGATTTCTACGTTTTTGTGATTGTTGATTAGTGTTTTAGCTAGCCCATGCTTTAATTTTAGAATTTGATGAATATTTTGAGATGTGTCATTGATGAGTATGTGAGCTTTGTGATGATATTTGATGAAATATGAAAGATATGTGATAGATTAACATATTTTGTCTTTGAATTTTTGGTGAATTTGAGTAATTTGGACTAAATTGTGAAAATGAGAAAATGGAGGACTAAAATGTAAAATAAATGAAATGTATAGACTTTTATGGTCATGATGATTATTCGGCTAAGCATGAGTACAATGAAATTGTGTGTGTTTTGTGATTTTATGAAATAGGGACTAAAGTGTCAAAATGTGAAAATGTGAGGTCTATTTTATAAAATGCCCTAAATATGTGTGTTTGGACTAAATTGAATGATTCAAAAATTGAATGAGCTAAATTTGAATATGTATAGATCAAGAAAAGAGGGATTTGGATCGAGATCGAGGCAAAGATAAAATGCTCGATTAATCGACCCATTTTGTTACTTCGACGTCCGAGGTAAGTTTGGATATAATACGAATTGTTTAATTTTATTCCTATGTGTTATAAAATGAATGAATATGTGAATTAGAAATGTTACATGTGTGGAATTGAGAAATGAGGCACTAAGTGTGCGAAATAGAATTGATAAGTAGAGAATGGCACTGTGTGTGCGAAATAAAGAAAGTATCGACTACTTTGATTGGCAATGTGTGTGCGACACCGAGCTAGATTCGGTTTAAGCATAGGCACTAAGTGTGCGATGAAATTTAAGCTTCAGCTATGAAATTGGCACTAAGTGTGCGAGTAAATCGAATGATTACTGAAGATCAAATGAAATGTGGCATTGAGCATTGAGTAGCAAACGAGTTCGTATACTAAGTGTTGATACAAGTATGTACGGAACCTATGCGGTTGATGATTTTGTAAATTGATAAATGGATAGTTGTGTGAGCATTTGGCTATGGATGAGATTATGTATTTTGTTAAATTAATCTATTTGATGGCTTATTTTTTATGTTGATTGGAATTTTTAAGTAAAATGTATTATATTACGAACTTACTAAGCTTTAAAGCTTATTGTGTGAAGTTTTCTCTGTTTTACAGTGTACTTAAAGCTAGCTCGGATCCGGGGATCGTCAGTGACTCAATCACACTATGGACTATCTATTTTGGTACTTTTGAAATATGTATATATTTGGAATATGGCATGTATAGGCTAGTAGATGTAGTATATTTTGAGATGTTTAGACCTTGCTATGTGATATGGCTTGGAGTTGAATGATATTGAGATATGGACTATAAAAATGATGAATATGGTATGAAGTAGTGAAAATGGAAATGGTATGTTTCATGATGAAGTTGGTAAGGTTTGAATGATGAATAGATTATGAGATTTGGGTTGTGAAATTGATATTTTAGATGGACATGATGGGTTGAAATTGAGTATAGAATCAAACGGTGCAGATGATGATTATCTGGTGCTTGTATCGGTATGTTTTTTTTGCCATTTGAGGTATAAATGCATATGGTTTGATGCTTATAGGTGATTCTAAGTGTGGATGGTAATTAGGCCTTGAAAATGGCCTAAAATTGCCCACACGGTTGAGCACACGGGCGTGTGGCTCGACCGTGTCTTTCAAGTTTGAAATTTGAAGCAAGTCAGACTCGACCACGAGCTGGACACACGGGCGTGTGACTGGCCATGTGGTGCAAGTCAATGTCGACCACGGGTGAGGCACACGGGCATGTCTCAGGCCGTATGGACAAGTTAGTATGCATGCCCTATTTTGCCACGGCTTAGACACACGGGCGTGTCTAAGGCCGTGTGAGGCACACGGACTGCCCACACGGACGTGTGACCACTGTATCTTTGAAAAATCTTTAAATTTCTGAAAATTTCGTATGTTCTCGGTTTAGTCCTGACCCCTTTCTAACACGTGTTTAAGGTCTCGTAGACCTATTTAAGGGACTATATAAATGTGAATTAATATGTTTGGATGTGGAATGATTTTAAATGTTCTGGGATGATTGGTAATGCCTCATAACCCTATTCTGGCGACGGTTACGGGTTAAGGGTGTTACAGGAAATTCATTTCATACTCAATCATTTGTTTGCATTTCATATCATTACTATATTTCTATTTTATGTACAATCTACATGGTAATCTTACACATCAATATTTTAGTTGATCTTTTATATGTCATTTACATATGAGTCCATATTTTTAATTTCAATTACCTCATGTATCTCATGATCATATGTTGACATATTTATATCAAATCATCATATTCATATCATCATTTATGTTATCATAACATCTTTCATCAAGTAAGAGTTTCAATTAAATAACAAATCATAGGTAAAGCTTATTTTTTATGAGACAAAGCACCAAGTTCATCTTACTCAATTTAATACTTAGCCAAACTATGAACTAAACAAGTCATGAAAGCACAAACCGGGATAGGCTACTCGTCTATGGCCTTCTTCATTCCTTTATTCTGCAATATCTCGACGTTAACTTTAACTACATAAGATAATTCGATTATAAAAACAATATAAGCTTTCATACAATCACATGTAACTACATTAATTAAACATAGTTTTTATTTTATTCATTTTAGTCCCTATATCCAAAATGTTCATATCATTCAATATTTAGTATCAATTAAAATTCAATTTTATATTCTTTCACTAGAGACCTTGTATTTTTAATCTATAGTATAATTTTTTAATAACTTTCAATTTATTCAATTCAGTCTCTAATTTCATAACGTTAACTATTTAACTTAACTTTAAATTTAAGCTAAATTCACTACTTTCTAACATTTTTCTAACATGATCTAAGCTTATCACTCATAAACCTATTATTACCATGCTTGATTTTCACCGACATCCATTAATGGTAACTTAACCTAATGGCTATGGTAGCTTCACCAAATTTATTTCTTTATTGTATAATGTTGGACATGAATATGCGAAAGAAAGAATATGATCTTTCACTCCTCACACACACACACACACACACACACACTCTCTCTCTCTCTATATATATATATATATATATTTTATGATAAAAAAATTAGATAAGTACGATTATCTAGTAATATCCAAAAGATTTTCTGTAAATAGTTGTAAACCTTTATTTCTTACAAATGCCATCTCGGTAATGGAGTCAGCTTCTAAGTTGTTTTCTCTTGGAATATAGTCAAGCTCCTAGTGTCCTACTTCCTACAACAGCTTGTGAATATGTCTGATAAAAGCTGAAAAATATGTCAATGAGGATGCTTCATGGATGGCCTGAAGAACCCCTATATTGTCCGTCCGGATCAACACTTTATCTCAATGTCTATTTTGTAATAAAAGCAGACTATCTAGAATACCCCACAAATCAGCGTTGAAAACAAAGCTGTAACAGCCCGATTTTGGGTCTAGTCAGAACAGTGGTTTCGAAACCACTAAACCGAGGTCGCATAAAATTATTTTAATATTATTTTATATGTTACAACATGATTATATGAACGCATGAAAATTTTGGTGAATTAATTTTAACGATTGCATGCTTAATTTTTGAAAAAAAGACTAAATCGCATAAAGTGCAAAAGTTTTGTTCTACAAGCTAAAGGTGTCAAATAGCTATAGAATATTAAATTGGAGGTCCCTAATGTGCAATTAGGCCCTTTGAAATATGTTGACCGGCCATAGGGGACAAAGAAATAGAAATTTGTCAAAGTTGGTGGAAATTAGGTGACTTAATTGATGAAATAAAATAAAATAAGGAGAGAAAGCTTCGTCTTTTTCAATCACCCTTCTCTCCATCGAACATATCAGCAAAATAGGGGTTTTAGAAGCTTGAAATTTTCAGCAACTTACAACCTTTGCAAGTAAGTGATTTTGATGGTTATTATTGATAATTTTTGTACTTTTGAGACTCTTGTAGCATGATCTAGCTAATGAGGGGACTCTTTTGCACTATGGTTGAAAGTTTAGGGTTTTTCCATGAGAGCATTAATGTTGTTTTCTGAAATTTTATGGAAGAAAATGAATCTTCGTTGTTAAATAAACAACTTCTATGAAAGGAGTTTCTCTGAAAACACCTAAAATGGACCTTTTTGTAAATGTTGTAAAATGAGTAGTAAATGTGTGAAATAATAGGAATTTTGAGTTGCTATAAGCTTATAGTATATTCGGCTAGGCTTTGTGAATAAGAAAATTTGATGAAAATCGATTTACGAGCCTAGGGGCAAAATCATAATTTTGTGAAAGTCTAAGGGCATAATGATAATTTTGCCAAGGTAGAAATTTTAAAATGTCTTGATTTATGTGGTGATTAAACGAGTGACTTTTATTATTATAGATCAAGGAAAACAGAGTCCGGACCTAGACCGGGGAAAGCTTAGGTAGTAGATTAATTCAATTTAGTCGCTCACTTTTTGCATACCGAGGTAAGTTATATGTAAATAATACTTATACATTAAAAAAATGATATTGCATGAATTGTTTGAGTATTGCTATGAATATGCAAGACGAAAGTTGATGAATATATTCTCGGTTGAATCTTAGGAATAGATTGGATATCCAAGCCATGGCATGTGAGCGAGATGTGCGCTAGTGTAAGACCATGTTTGGGACATGGCATCGGCCACATTATGGATAGCTAGTGTAAAACCATGTCTGGGACATGGCATCAGCGTTGATATGTGCGCTAGTGTAAGACCATGTCCCAGGCATCGGCCACATTATGAGAGCCAGTGTAAGACCATGTTTGGAACATGGCATCGGCATTGAGATGAGAGCTAGTGTAAGACCATATCTAGGACATGGCATCGGCCTTGAAATGTAAGCTAGTGTAAGACCATGTCTAGGATATGGCTTCGGCATTGTACCCTCTTGTGTGAGGTTTATCGGATATTTTTTTGTATTCTAATGGGTTCAACAGGTAAATAAAAGATTATGTCAAAAGTGAAAAGAGTTACGCCTATGTTGTAAGTATACATGTACATACATAAGATTCATGAGAAATGAACTCGAATTATGTTGTGTGATTATTAAGGGTGGAAATGAGTAAGTTATGCCTTTAATCATTCGAGAATCACTTGCAAGTTTGTCTTACGTTATGAGCATGATAATGTATAGTAATTGTTGTTAATTATTTACATGCGACTTACTAAGATTTATGCTTACTCCTTTTCCTTTCCATTTCCTTATAGTGCCGTCAAGTTAGCTTGGGGATCATCAAACGTCAGAGGCATCGATCACACTATCAATTGGAACATTTGGTATAGTTAGATTTATCATTTTGAGTATGGCATGTATAGGGACTTAGTCTTTGTCAAGTGTTATATTGTTTTGGCCGAATGTGTTGGCTTGACTTGGAGAATTAATTCATTTTGTATAAGGCCATGGATGGTAGCTATTTCATATTATTAATATATGTTCATGATGTTTTTCATAAGTGACCAAATTTGCATGATTGGATTGATAAGTATGTAATAAGTTTAGCATGTTAAAATAGTGTAGCAGCATTGATGTGTGTAAGTCTTGATGGTGGCTTATGTTGGTGTAAGAAAGGGTAGCAAAAGGGCTTGGTAAATAGCCTTACTTTTTTCCACACGGGTAGACACACGGGCATGTGTCTAGGCCGTGTATGATACACGGGCGTGTGTCTAGGCCGTGTGTGACACACGGGCGTGTGTCTAGGCCGTGTGTGACACATGGTCTGCCCCATGGGCGTGTAGATTGGTCGTGTGTCCCCTTGCACCCTAAGTTGACAAAATAGAATGCCCAGTGTAACCACACGGGCTGAGACACGGCCGTGTGTCTCAACCGAGTGGAAGACACGGCCATAGGACATGGGCATGTGCCAAGGCCGTGTGAAGTCTGCACTTGAATTTAGGAATTTAAATCACCACACGGCCGAAGCACACGGGCATGTACCTAGGCTGTGTGACTTTATTGAGTTGATGACGTTAGAAACAGAATGTCAAGGTTTTTATATACGTGTGGAGACACGGCGTGTCATGGTCGTTTAAGGGACACTCGCCATAGACACGGGTGTGTGCCAGGCCGTGTGAAAGCCCCTGTAGGTTCAAATTTAGAAAATAAATCCACACGGCTAGGGATATGGGCGTATGTGCCTATACAGTCTGCCCACACGGGCGTGTCCCTTACCACACTAGCATGTGTCCCTATTTTTAGTGAAATTTTTTAGAGTTTTCTAAAGTTTTGGGTTTAGTATTGTACCATTTCCAGAGTATGAACTGGGCCTCGTAGGCCCATATTAAGGATTTTAATATGAAGATTAAAAAGTTTTAAATTTGAACGAAATTTCATAACCCAGAATTGTTTGTTAGCATGTGTATGAGTTAGGTAACGCCTCGTACCCTGTTCCGGCGTTAAATATGGGTAAGGGGTGTTACAAGAGCATTGACCCAACCTTCCGTTAAATCCAAGAATCCACATCCCTTATCGTCCCTAATCACTCCCCCGGCAACAACATCTCCTGAGTCAACCTTAATCGCACCATCTAAATAGAGGTGGGTCTAATTTTCTATCCTATGTAAAGACCTCTATGAACTAGGCAATTTGTTTATATTAATTAAATACTTAACATGTTTCTTATGTGGTCAAATATTAATATAGTCCTTGCTCAAATTTCCAAGTAAACCTACTTGCATTTTTAAATTAAAACTCAATAATGATTAAAATTTTACAATTTAGTCCCTGTACTATAATTAATTATTTTCTTAATTTAATTACTAGACCAACCGCTTATATATTTTCAAGTTAAACACGTAAATTCTTCTATTTATCATTTCAATAACTCAATTTATGAAATTGGGTCTCAAAATTACATTTTTTAACACTGGCTAAATTTGAGTCGTTATAGTGAAGATCAAAACAAATAAAACATACCTCTAAATGAGCAAATTGAGGATGTGGAAGATGTCCTACATTTAGTTGTATCCCATTGAGGTTTGTACTCAAAGGATTTATGCATAATACAAGTTGCCTTATGAAGACCTCACATAAATACTTGAGGAAGACTTACAACTCTGTAAAAGACTTGCAATAACACTAAAGTTGAGTTGTGAGTCTAAAGGTGATGTATGGGTATGAAGATGATCTATGTCTTGACTTATGTAATAACAAAAAGATACTTACGACCTTGAGTCTAAATTATTTTAAAATATAAGCCCAAAAGAGCCAGACCAATGGGGTAGGTTGGGTTACATAGCCCATCAACACCTTTTTTAACCATTCAAGGAGTAAATAACTTCTTTTTCTTTTTTGAAAAATTAGAACATTTTTGCATTTTTATTTTTTCATAATTTTTTATTCTTTTTAAAATAATTTTTATATAAAATATGAAATTTTTTATTTTTAAACTTTTTTATGTTGTTTTAAAGGATAGGATCAAATTAACAAAAATTATAAACATTGAAGGCTAAAAAATTATTTTACCATTTGAAAATGTTAAATTAATAATTTTAACGGAAAATTTAGGCAAACGGTCAATATTTTCAAATCAGAAAACTACAGGATCAGTGTGTTGAAATTTAATTATAGGGACTAAATTTAAATTTCAAAAGAATAGAGGGAATCTAGCAAATTTAAACCAAAAAAAGGGCGCCATTCCATTCTCTCCAAGTCAGTTTAACTAAAGAGCCGTTGGGGGGCGGGGGGCGTTTATAAAAGCAGAAGAGTTCGTTCTTGAATTCCCTGTCTGAGTTTCACTTCCCTCGTTGAAATTGAGATCACCCCCACTCTTACTTGCTTCCAAAGTTTTTCTTCAATGGCTTCACTCTACGTTAGATCCCATGGCGTTTATTTAGTCAACATCATATCCCAAGCCCGGCGCCGTACAGTACCTCCCCGTTTGATGGATATCGTGTTAACCATCAACGTTGGCTACTGTTCCACTTTCACCCCCGCTGATCCTTTCTTCTCACAACGAACCCTTTGTTTCCGTCTCACCAATCTGCAACACCGCGGCATGCTTCGCGAAGTTCTTGCTCCCACGCTCGCGGGGCTCGGAATCAACCCATCCTCTACAGATTGTCAAAGGGTCCTTCAAGAAATCATGGAAAGTGGACTCGGATTTGTGAATGGGACGTTGAGCAGTGGATATCACTGTAATGCCTTGCATCTTCAGTCTGTGATACTTGTGGGACCCAGGACGACCAACCAGGAGTCTTTGATGACCGCAGCTGCTTTGGCCATATCTGAGTCGGAGTTCGAAAGCGATAACTACGGCATGGTAGCCGCTACTGAGTCCTCTGTTAAAGAGATGCTGAAGAGGTTCAAAGTAGAAGATGGTGAGCAACAAGACTGCATGGTGTGCTTGGAGGAACTAGGGGTTGGATTTGAAGCGTCTCGGATGCCTTGTTCTCATCTTTTCCATGGCGATTGCATCGGAAAATGGTTGCAGCAAAGCCATTACTGCCCTATTTGTCGATTTGAGATGCCGACTCATTAAACAGATAGATGACGACTCTGTTTAGTGCCTAACTTCTTTATTCATTCGTTCATTTGTTGCTTGTAGAAACTCGTACTTAGTTTGTAAGTTGATATACCAATTTCTTTTTACCCACAAAAGGGTTAGTAATATAAATGGACAGAGAAATATTCATTCTCAATGTTGACGGTGTTAGTCAACATTTCCAACAAATTTTCATATCATTTACATTTGCAGCAAATTAGATTTTTATTTATTGAATCATTTTAAACAAACTAAAAAAATTACGTCAAAGTAATGAACAAATGTTTTCATTTAAAAAGAAAAGAAAAAACAAAGTTACAATTACCGTCACTCATAATCCAAAGCTTTACATCAAAGCCTTTCAGTTAGTTTGACCATGAAGGAATTAACAACGCCAGCATCCAACACAATCCATGAAGATTCGAAAAGCTCGTGGAAGAATTCAGCTCCAGTTTCCTCGGCAGCATTCCTGAATGCAAGACCGAACGCATTCCCTTGAAGTGCTCCAAGACGAGGCTTTCCGCAGACCCCAACAATCAACACCTTAGATGGCTCTTGCAACATGCAAGCACAAAGCAAAGGCATCAACTTAGCTCCTTTCTCCTTCAAGGCATCCATTAGAAAGTAACAGAACTTGGTGAGGGCCTGGGGGTGACCCAACAGCTTTGTATCTCCTGAATCTTCAAGCTTCACCCACCTAAACTTTCTCCCACTCCTGATGCACCCACTCCTTGTTATTGCAGCACTCCCTTGCCTAAGAATAGCCCATTGTATCTTGATCGCCTGTTGCATTCCGGATTTCAGCTTATCAAGATTGCTTAGGGACAGCGCATCGTATGCCACCCCAAACTGCTTCAAAGCACATGAGCCATCTGATTGCACAAAAGATTCAAGCAGTGCAGTGACCCCATATACCATGTCTCCAGCTGAAACCCTCGAAGTATAACCATGAAGACGCAAGAAACTTTTGTAGTAGAAATCATCAAGTCCATATTCAGGCAAAATTTGTTCGAATTGATCTTTCATCTTCTGTTTTACTTCATGATTCATGTACTGAAACTTCTGCTGGCAATCCACAAGTGCAAATCCCATCCTTGAGGCTAACCTGTTCTGAAGTACCCTCCTGTTCTATGATTTCACAGGGAGGAGCGTTTAGATCCAGCACTACCTTCCTCCATTGATATCCTCTAAGAGAAGGGCCCCTCGATTCAATAGTGTTCATGTCTGTTTATGATTTTCTATGCACTACCTAAATATCACAGCCTCACTAAAACCTAAAAGACAGCTAAAAAACAACTTTCTCAGATATGTTTCACCATATATATATATAATAAAATTTTCACTAAACACATATCAATTCTTTTTCTCGGTTGTTTCACGAGAAAAATAACAATGGACGGTCTAAGAAACTTGCTAGCATTTACACATAAAGAGTTCAATCTGAATAATAACACCTCCAAAGTACACAAAAGAAAAAAATCCAGAAAATGCACAGGCCGACACTTCATTCTTCAATTTAAAAAAATAAAAAATAAAAAAAAGGGACTGAGATATTTTAGCCCCAAAAGAATCACAAACTTTGCTACCCTCAAAGTCTAAATAGCAACAAATGAGTTGAACTATTGATTGACATGTTTCCAGTTGAATTTTGTTTATTAAAAGAAATATGAAAAACTAACAGGATAAAATGAACAAACACTTGACATGAAAACCATTATTCTAAAACGGGGATAAATCTAATCAAAATTCAAACTCGAACCACTGGCAAGAAAGAAAGAACAAAAACAGCAACATTAAAAAACAGATAGAACACACATCAATCGAATAGGCAAAATGCAAGCTTAAAGAAACCCTAAAAACAATGGAACACGAATCGATAGTACTTCCGATCCATAAGTCAAAGCTAATAGGAATAAGAAAACAAATTGATAAGAGAAAGAAAGAGAGTTGAGAGGTCAAAATCTTACCTTGAAATCCAGGGCGAAATACAATCGCTTTCAAAATTTTCCAGTGAAAACAAGCAAAAAATGAAAATCTCAGAAAACGAGTTAATCTCAGAAAACTTCGGAAGGTCTCCCTGTTGAAGTTGTGAATCTCAACTAAAATTGAGAGAAACCGCAACGCACGAATAGAGGTGACATCATGTTTGTATTCCTGGGATATACTACACAGTTTAATTATTTAAATAAAAGGGTAAGATAGACTGTTAGTCACTCAACTTTCATAATTTTTCATTTTGGGTACCAAAATAAAAAATTTCAAATTAAGCATTACCATTAACAACTGTTTTAATTTTAGTCACCTAATTTTAATAAGTTTTAATTTTTGTCACCTGTCGTTAATTCAATGTTATTGTACACTTATTTTAGTTACCTAAATTTAATACATTTTATTTTGGTTTCTCATTTTATCTTTTAAAAATTAATTTTATTATTATTTTTAAAATTAATTTTAGGCTATTCGTAAAGAGAAAAACTTGAGGTTTTATAAGGAATTAACTGAGTTTTATAGGGATTTTTATTTTTCTTTATTTATTTCCTTTTTAGAATTAGCTTTCGAGTTTTTATAGGAAAAATCAATTTTTTTACTTTTTAGAATTAATTTTAGTTTTTTCCTAATAAAAGAGAAAAGCTAGGGTTTTATAGAAAATTACTTGGGGTTTTATATGGAAACAATATTTTATCTTTTAAAAATTTATTTATAGTTTACCTTAAAGAAAAAAATTATTTTTTGTGTTTAAAAATATAAATCATTTTTCAAAAGTAATAAAAAACTGAATATGGCAAAAATAATTATATAATAAATTTATAAAATATTAATAGAAACCTTAAAAATCATCTTGGATGAGATGTTGAGGAGGTAAGAGTAAAAATAATAACATTTTACCGTTAAATCCATTTATTAATTATATAAAACGTTTACATTGTGAAAAAGAAACTTTACTTGAAGAAACAATTTAAACGAGTCTATAATCCTGTAAAAGAATTAAAGTGAGTATTTGATTCAAATACTTGGAAGGAATATTATTTCGCCTACAATTCCAATTAAGGAGATGACTAGTCTTGGCTATCGGAACAGTTAACTTCATGGGTAGAGACATAGATGTACTCATTGAACGAATAATAATACATTAGATTGGACCGAAGTTGAATTAATTCTAAATCCATTTGTGAATTAATTCACTTGTGACATTCATGGTATGATTTACCTAACTCTTGAGTTAGTCACTGACCATATATATGTAACTCATGTGCTTTGATGTAAGTGGAGGCTTATGATCTAAAGATGATCGATTCCATAGCCGGTATGTTGGGTACATGACTTGTGTATGACATGGTTTTACTAGCAACAATGGAATTCATAGCTCGATTAAAGAGTTAACGATATCCTCTCATATGCATTATGTGGATTGATAAATATGGAATGTGGCCACTGGTTTCTCGTTCTTGAACAAGCAATTTATCACAATCATTTGTTGAAAGTGATCATATTAATCATTAAGAAAACACAATGGTGACAATAAGATAAAATATTATTGTATTGAATGAACAACTTTAACTCAAAAGAATCAAATATATTATATAAGGGTAAGACACACATGATAAGCTCATTGGATAAAACAGTTGGATGAATTTATTTCGTAAAAAGTATCTGATGAGGAGTTTTCAATCATGGTACTTCTTGTGAATTGACTACATGATTAAGTAAATTGCGAATTACTGAAACTATACTTTGGGACATAATTGCAATTACTAGAACCTAATTATATATGTCTGATTGGTCCCTCTGCTAGCTCAACAAAAACTTGATCGGACTACATTTGAATTAGAAGAAAATTGGGGTGTTGTGAGAATAGTTAGAGAATTTGATTAAAAATTTTTTATTGAAAAATTAATTTTGGAAAATCTCAATATTTTTGAAAATATTAATTTTGATCAAGCAAATTTAAATTAATCAAATTAATTAAAATAAATATGATATTTTGAAAATTAACTTTCAAGTTGAACAATTGGCTCAACAGGTAATTGAATTTGAAAATTAGACCTGAGATTGAAAGTTGAAACTAAGAACCCAAAAATCGAGATCGAGACCCAAAATTGGTCGAACCGGGCCTGGTATGTAAAATCGGGCAAATGGTCCAATCGATGGCTGGACGAATCAGTTGGGTCGTTACTGGCTCGGACCGAACTGGCAACAGTTGAACTGGCTCGAGGTGCCGTGAGGATGTCGCACATGCGATGGCACCATCGGACAGAACGGTGCAGACGACGGCCTTGATGACGACATTCCGATGGCTAAGTTCTTCGGTGGTTGAGCAGTGAAACAATTATACTTCTTCTGGAACTCTACCAGATAATTTGATTTCACATTAACTATTTCAAAAATAATGTTATTTTAATAGTTTTAATATTAAATTTAATTTAATAATTTTCTTAATAATATTTTAGTAATTTAATATTAAAGTGATTATCTTAATGTTAAATTTAATTTAATATTTATCCTGTAGATAAATATTCTATTAATTTAATAAATTTAATATTAAAGTGATTAAGTTTAATTATAATTAAACTCTCTAAGCTCTCCTTATATAAAGAGAGTCATGATTCATTATTTTTACACACTTGAATTTAAGATAAAGATGTAGAAAAAATTCCTTGAAGAAATTATTTCAATAGATTTCTAGAGATATTTTCTTGTTTACAACTTGGCCCAAAAGTTTAGAGAAATTATGAAATTACTCCATTGGTAATTTTGTGAAAATTTTTATTCAAGTGAGTCCACATTCGTTAGGCGTGAGCTTGAGGATAGCGAGAAGATTACTCAGCCGAAGCGTTCATCCTAGACGAATCAAAAATGTATAATTTTGGTTATGTATTTATTATTTTAAATATCACAACCAAGTTCTAGTTTTGGAAAAAAAATTTAAAACTCTGTTTTTTCCTTTTTTTTTTTGTTGCGTTTTCCAAACCTGATTTTCCAATAATTTCATCATTACATTCCATATCGATTATCAATAAACAAAGTGTATGTTTTATAATCCCTATTAATCGGACACATACTCAAGATGGATACGGATCATCCATCAATCATATCCACACCCGATGCCTCATCGTACATCCGAAGTATAATATGTGCTCTACACCTCATCAGTATAAAACGAAGTAGATAAATATGCCTAGCACCTAGACCTGATCATGGATCAGGCCACCTACCCAGGCCTGAAGGCTCGCCTAAAAAGTGGGAGGGTTTGAGAAAAAATATAGGCCCGAAAAATGAGCTTAGACAAAAAATAAGGCACATTTTCTAAATGGGTCAAGCATCGAGCAAGATTTTTTTGGCCTAGGCCCGATTTTGACTTTTTCTTTTCTAGTACTATTAGGTTGTTTTGCTACCATTTTATTATTATATTGCTGTTATTCTGTTGTTATTGTATGGATATTATACAACTCTTATTTTATTGTTAATTTTGCTACTATTTTAGAGGCATTTGTATGGCAAGTTGTTATTTAAGTATAAAGTCTTTTTTTTAATGTATTTTCAATTTTTTGGGAAATATTTATTTTAATGTTTTTAGTGTATTTGATGTTTTATATGTTCTTAATTTATTTTTATATAAAAAATCTAAAAATTAATCTGAGCCAGTCTTCTTGGACTCGGGTTTAGTCTTTTTTATCTAGGTCAAGATTGGGCAAAATTTTAGACCCATTTTTTGGGTTGGGCCTAAGCCTAGAAAATGGGCCTAAAATTTTACATTAGCCCGGCTCGAACTCAACCCTCTACCCATGACCAGTCTACTAGCACCTCATCATCGTCAAAGTATAATATGCTCTCTAAGCTTCATTGGTATAAATCGAAGTAAAATCTCATACACTAATCCTATGGTATGCCAACTATACCCGACTCTATTTGAGACTGCTAATAAGGTATTCGATGTTTCAAAGCATATAAGATTCACATTTCACAAGCCATTAAGTAGGAAATGTTACAACCCGGTTTAGATTTTAGTCAGAATAGTGGTTTCGGGACCACAAATATGAGGTCATAAAAATATTTTAATATTATTTTTGGTGTTTACTGATGTGATTGAGCATGTGTGAAAATTACATGTGAAAATTTTATCGTTTGTGTGCTGAATTGTGAAAAAGGATTTAATTGCATAAAATGCAAAAGCTGTGTGCTGATTGTTAAAATGCTTAATTGGCATGGCTTCTTAAATGAGAAATCCTTATGTTGTTATTAAAACATTGAATCCTTTAAATGACAAGAATGGACATAGCTAGTGGAAATTGAAATGAAATAATAAAAGGGCAAAATGGTAAAATGATTATTAATGTTAATGTAATAAAAACAAACACATTGAAATGGCCATTATCATCTTTTCTTCCACCGAATATTGAGAGAAAAATAAAGGGTTTGAAGCTTTCTTGAATTGGACACATTTATAGCTCAATCGGGTATGTATTTTTTATCGATTTTTAATGATTTCTACGTTTTTGTGATTGTTGATTAGTGTTTTAGCTAGACCATGCTTTAATTTTAGAATTTGATGAATGTTTTGAGAAGTGCCATTGATGATTATGTGAGCTTTGTTATGATAGTTGATGAAATATGAAAGTTATGTGATAGATTAATATATTTTGTCTTTGAATTTTTGGTGAATTTGAGTAATTTGGAATAAATTGTGAAAATGAGAAAATAGAGGACTGAAATGTGAAATAAATGAAATGTATGGACTTGTATGGTCATGATGATTATTCGGCTAAGCATGGCTACATTGAAATTGTGTGTATTTTGTGATTTTATGAAATAGGGACTAAAGTGTCGACATGTGAAAATGTGAGGGCTATTCTGTAAAATGCCCTAAATATGTGTGTTTGGACTAAATTGAATGATTCGGTGATTTAATGAGCTAAATTTGAATATGTATATATCAAGAAAAGAGGGATTTGGATCGAGATCGAGGCAAAGATAAAGTGCTCAATTAATCGACCCGTTTTGTTACTTCGACGTCCGTGGTAAGTTCGGATATAATACGAATTGTTTAATTTATTCCTATGTGTTATGAAATGAATGAATATGTGAATTAGAAATGTTACATGTGTGGAATTGAGAAATGAGGCACTAAGTGTGCGAAATAGAATTGATACAGTAGAGAATGGCACTGTGTGTGCGAAATAAAGAAAGTATCGACTACTTTGATTGGCACTGTGTGTGCGACACCGAGCTAAATTCGGTTTAATGTATAGGCACTAAGTGTGCGATGAAATTTAAGCTTCGGCTATGAAATTGGCACTAAGTGTGCGAGTAAATCAAATGATTACTGAAGATCGAATGAAACGTGGCATTGAGCATTGAGTAGCAAATGAGTTCGTATACTAAGTGTTGATACAGGTATGTACGGAACCTATGTGGTTGATGATTTTTTAAATGGATAAATGGATAGTTGTGTGAGCATTTGGCTATGGATGAGATTGTGTATTTTGTTAAATTAATCTATGTGATGGCTTATTTTGTATATTGATTGGAATTATTGAGTAAAATGTATTATATTACAAACATACTAAGTTTTAAAGCTTACTGTGTAAAGTTTTCTACATTTTCTGATGTATTTAAAGCTAGCTCGGATCCGGGGATCGTCAATGACTCAATCACACTATCGACTATCTATTTTGGTACTTTTGAAAGATGTATATATTTGGTATATGACACGTATAGGCTAGTAGATGTAGTATATTTTAAGATGTTTGGACCTTGCTATGTGATACGGCTTGGAAGTTGAATGATATTGACTATTATATATGGACTATAAAAATGATGAATATGCTATGAAGTAGTGAAAATGGAAATTGTATGTTTCATGATGAAGTTGGTAAGGTTTGAATGATGAATAGTGTAACATCCCGAAATTGGGCCTAGTAGGATTGGGCCCAATAGGCCGTGGGCGTAGGAATGTTTAAAATTTTGAGAACAAGAGAATGACAATAATGTAAATTGGACTTATTAGTTAAGTGAATTTGGAAGGTTCGAGGCTTCTATGAAGTTCCGGTTCGAGTTGGGCCTTAGTAAAATTTTGTGATTTAGCCTATTAAAGGGGAGATAGTAAGTGGCATCAAGGCTTATAGAAATAGATGAATAATTTGTTAGCATAAATGAGCAATTAGTAAAGAGGTTATGGCATCAAGTGAAGGACTTTAAGGGAAGAGGTTCAAATCCCATTGTTTGCAAATTTGACTTTTATTTTTGCATTTGTATGGCATGTGTTGGTCAAACTTTAATTAAGATAAGGTTGGACTATTTTATTTTATGGATAGTAGACTAAGGAAAAAGGCAAGTGTTAACTTAAGGTATGGAATCAAGAAGTTTTGGAATGATAAGGGGACATAAGGCTTGAATTGAGGAATGTGTTATGGATAGAATAGTTGGCAAAGGTTGACTCTCTTGGCCATGAACCTGGTTAGTTTTTGGGGTTAGAGGGGTTGGTTGAATTTTGAAAGGGATAAGGAGGAAGATTAGGAGGGAGATTAGGCGGAAATAAGGGATAGAATTTCTGAAACCTTAGGAAAGTAGAGGATTACAAGCCATGTGTTAAGGTGAATGTTTTGGAAATTATTTCATGGCCAACTTGTCCATGAACATGGACGGTTTTGTGGTCTAAGGGGGAATAGCCGAATTTTCTATAAGAGGTCTAGAAGTTCTTTTTCGGTTCTCTTTTCTTTCTTTAGTATTCTCTTTTGAAACTTTCTTTTCACCCTTGCCATTGCTGAAATTTGCACCCTATTTCTTGACCAAAAGCTGAAAGTTGGAAGTCATTTTGTGCATCTTTTCTTTTCCTTTTGCAACTTATTTTCCTTCCATTCACTTCCTAAAAACCAAACCCATCCTCTCATTTGCAACAAGGCGAAACCTCTCCACCTTTGTTCTTCATTGTCAATTCTCCTAACTTTCATCTACACTTCTTTTCTTCTTCTCAACCTCGGTTCTATACTTATTTTGTGTTAGCCGATTATCCCATCTCCGCTTGGGAGTTCTTGCCGAATCTTTTAGAGCCTTTAGAGGGGGAGGTGTCGACATTCCTTTTCATCAATCTTCCAATCGGTTTCGAGTATAGTAAGTATTTTCTTAGCAATCGAATTCTCTTCTTCTTTATTTAGTATGCTGAAACCAATGGTTGGCCTTGGTTTCTAAGGGATGGCCGAATGTATGTAGAGTCATAATATTGTGTTTCTTTTGTGTAGCCAACGGTAAGGAGCCTTAAGGAGGATTGTAAGGATTCGATTCATCAAGGTAAGTGTTATGTGGTGATTCGGGATTTAGTTAAGCAAAGTAGGTGGTTTGTAGTATTCGGCCATAAGCCATTTTATGAGTTTAAGTGATGATCGACTTCTGACTTTGGTTCTTAGGAGCAAATCGACAGGAATAAGAGAGTTTCGGGATTGAGTAGACTGTACCAAAAGGTGCGTAGTTATTGCCTTTTTCTCTTGTTGTGTGTATGTGTTATATATATGAATATGTATATGATGTGCATGGTAGCCAATTAATGGCTAAAAGGTGGATACCCATGGTGGGTAATCGATTAAGCAGTCGATACTTTATGACAATAAGTTTCCCATAGTATATGTATGAAATTGTGATAGCATGTGATGTATGCTTATTTTAATGATACTGTGGCATGATACATGGGACTTGGGATGTGACTATCGAAGGAAAGGGTGTATATTATGTACGTGGTCTGATGATAGCCTTGTGCTACATTGGCGCTTGATGTTAGCTATGTGCTTCATCAAGGGAGGTGTTGGCTAGGTGCCACATCTCGGCGGATGATAGCTGTGTGCATCACCGTGGATTGAGGATGACCTCGAGTCACCTCGTGGATACAGATATGTGGATCACTATGTGATCGGTGGCTTAGCCACGGCCTTGGGCAGCAAGTCTGCCAAGGTAAGATATGTGGATCACTATGGGATCGGTGGATTAGCCACGGCCTTGGGCAGCAGGTCTGCCAAGGTAGGTGTGACGGATGGACATTAGGTTGGGTTGGGTTTCATTTTGCATAATTTTGTATATGGACTGTGTGGATATGGGCCAAGCCCATATGTGGAGACATGTGAAATAACTATGCACTGAGTCTGTTTGACTCACCCAATTTTTACCAACATCGCAGGTGATGCATAAAGCTTGGACCGGGTTGGAGTGGATACGAGGTGGCCCATGCAGAAGATGTTTTTAATTATTTACGTATTTTATATTTTCAGTATTTTTAAGTAAGGTTTATTGTAATAAGGACTTTTAAGGGATTAGAGGTTTATTATTATGTTTAAAGTGGATTGACGATTAATGTATTATTTGAAAATGTTTTATTTTAGCAACTTATATTTTAAAATATATGTTAGAGTTTTTAAATCAAGAATTTGTAACAACTTAAAATTATTTGAAATTTTAATTATACAATGTTTTAGTAAAGAAAACTAACTTTTATGTTTTACTTTTAAGTTAAAATCTTTTCAAACATTTTTCGCACTGGCATTTCAAATTCGGTCGTAGCGAATGGGCCGGGTTTGGGGTGATACAATTTGGTATCAGAGTCCAGTTCAAAACTCAGCTTTGAGGGTTTTGGGCCCAAAAACATTTTTTTAAGGTGGGCTTTTCAAAGATTTGGGCTTTCATAAATTTTTCAGGTTTATTCGGGCATGGCACTTGTATCTCCGACCCGAAGTCCACCAGGTAAGTACCTCTAATTGTTGTGTGAATTATTATATGTTTGGTATGTGGGTATGATGGGAACGTAGATTAGTGTATTAAGTTATTGAACTTTAGGATTAGCTTACTCCAACAGAGAATTGCATAAAATTTTAAAGCCTAATTAAACAAACCTATGAGTAAGTCGCCGAGTTAGGGTGTGGCAACTATTGTGTGCCTGTCTAGGATTGGTTTGGTGGGAGCTTGGTATTTAAGCAGTCCTAGTGACTCACCTCCTCTCCACTCAATTCTACAGTGCGTAGTAACGGTTCACCCTAACCAAGAGGACTTATTCACGGCTAAACTCGATAATTAAAACCCAAAAGGGACTAGTCATACTGTTTTATAAAAACCTTAAGTTTTCAAAATTACTCCTTTGATTTATAAAACCATTTTATACTTGGAAAATTTTTCAAAATATTTTCGATTTACAAAATAACCCAAATACCCACAGGTGTAAAATTACCAAAATGCCCTTGGTTTATAAAATTACCATACTACCCACGACTTTTGTAAAACATTCTTACTTTACAAAATACCAAAACTCCTATTTTACAAAATAGTAAGATACCCGATTTGGGAAAATTTACTAAAATGCCCTTGACTTCCAAAATTACCAAAATAACCTCGATTTAAAATTTACGCAATATCATTGATTTGGTAGAATTTTCAAAATAACCTCGATTTCTAAAGTTTCCATAATACCTTTGGTTTGGAAAAAATTTCAAAATACCTCGAGTTTTGAAAATTAGGAATGCCTTTGATTTATTAAGATTTTGAATTAATCCCGATTTATTACGAAAATACCCCTGGTTGAGAACAGAGAAAATGCCCAAAGTAGTGTAGTGGATGTTGTGGATGAATGAATGTGACTCTCGAATTAGGGTAGTAAACTTGAGATGAAAACTTTGGTTGATCGAATGAACTACTACTAAAAACTTCTTTACATAAAATTGTTCGCGGATAATCGATGGAACAAAAGACTAATGCATAAAATTTCTTAAATCGATTAAATCGCGATAGTAGACATGAGTTTTAGGGGCGTGGTCGTCGTGGAGTGCGATGAGGCGGGATGGATGTGTGGAACCGGTTGGGTGCAGTCGGGGTTCAAGATTTAGTAAAAAGTATATTAGTTTTATTAAGATCAGAGTGCGAAGCAAGAGCGTAGTGTGGTGAGTTAGGATGCACGACTGTTAGTTAGTTGAAAATTTCGAGGACAAAATTTCTTTAAGGAGGGTAGAATTGTAACATCCCGAAATTGGGCCTAGTAGGATTGGGCCCAATGGGCCGTGGGCGTAGAAATGTTTAAAATTTTGAGAACAAGAGAATGACAATAATGCAAATTGGACTTATTAGTTAAGTGAATTTGGAAGGTTACGAGGCTTCTATGAAGTTCCGGGTTCGAGTTGGGCCTTAGTAAAATTTTGTGATTTAGCCTATTAAAGGGGAGATAGTAAGTGACATCAAGGCTTATGGAAATAGATGAGTAATTTGTTAGCATAAATGAGCAATTAGTAAAGAGGTTATGGCATCAAGTGAAGGACTTTAAAGGAAGAGGTTCAAATCCCATTGTTTGCAAATTTGACTTTTATTTTTGCATTTGTATGGCATATGTTGGTCAAACTTTAATTAAGATAAGGTTGGACTATTTTATTTTATGGATAGTAGACTAAGGAAAAAGGCAAGTGTTAACTTAAGGTATGGAATCAAGAAGTTTTGGAATGATAAGGGGACATAAGGCTTGAATTGAGGAATGTGTTATGGATAGAATAGTTGGCAAAGGTTGACTCTCTTGGCCATGAACACAGTCGGTTTTTGGGGCTAGAGGGTTGGTTGAATTTTGAAAGGGATAAGGAGGAAGATTAGGAGGAAGATTAGGAGGAAATAAGGAATAGAATTTCTGAAACCTTGGGAAAGTAGAGGATTACAAGGCATGTGTTAAGGTGAATGTTTTGGAAATTATTTCATGGCCAACTTGTCCATGAACATGGACGGTTTTGTGGTCTAAGGGGGAATAGCCGAATTTTCTATCAGAGGTCTAGAAGTTCTTTTTCAGTTCTCTTTTCTTTCTTTAGTATTCTCTTTTGAAACTTTCTTTTCACCCTTGCCATTGCTGAAATTTGCACCCTATTTCTTGACCAAAAGCCGAAAGTTGGAAGTCATTTTGTGCATCCTTTTCTTTTTCCTTTTTGCAACTTATTTTCCTTCCATTCACTTCCTAAAAACCGAAACCCATCCTCTCATTTGTAACAAGGCCGAAACCTCTCCACCTTTGTTCTTCATTGTCGAATTCTCCTAACTTTCATCTACACTTCTTTTCTTCTTCTCAACCTCGGTTCTATACTTATTTTGTGTTAGCCGATTATCCCATCTCCATTTGGGAGTTCTTGCCGAATCTTTTAGAGCCTTTAGAGGGGGAGGTGTCGACATTCCTTTTCATTAATCTTCCAATCGGTTTCAAGTATAGTAAGCATTTTCTTAGCAATCGAATTCTCTTCTTCTTCATTTAGTATGCCGAAACCAATGGTTGGCCTTGGTTTCTAAGGGATGGCCGAATGTATGTAGAGTCATAATATTGTGTTTCTTTTGTGTAGCCAACAAAGTGAGGAGCCTTAAGGAGGATTGTAAGGATTCGATTCATCAAGGTAAGTGTTATGTGGTGATTGGGATTTAGTTAAACAAAGTAGGTGGTTTGTAGTATTCTACCATAGGCCATTTTATGAGTTTAAGTGATGACCGATTTTGACTTTGGTTCTTAGGAGCAAATCGACGAGAATAAGAGAGTTTGAGATTGAGTGAAATTGCCAAAAGGTGCGTAGTTATTGCTTTCTCTTGTTGTGTGCATGTGTTATATATATGAATATGTATATGATGTGCGTGGTAGCCAATTAATGGCTAAAAGGTGGATACCCATGGTGGGTAATCGATTAAACAGGTCAGTACTTTATGACAATAAGTTTCCTATAGTATATGTATGAAATTGTGATAGCATGTGATGTATGCTTATTTTAATGATCTTGTGGCATGATACATGGGACTTGGGATGTGACTATCGAAGGAAAGGGTGTACATTATGTACGTGGTCTGATGATAGCCTTGTGCTACATTGGCGCTTGATGTTAGCTATGTGCTTCATCAAGGGAGGTGTTGAATAGGTGCCACATCTCGGCGGATGATAGTGTGTGCATCACCGTGGATTGAGGATGACCTCGAGTCACCTCGTGGATTTTAACTTTAATTCGATAATAATCGTATCATACTAAGTAATTTTATTTTAGGTTGGGCTCAAAGCTTTAAAACCCTTGTTATTTAGGTGTCAAAACATTTGATATTTATACTTAAGAAAATTTGACTTTTAACTTTAATTCGATAATAATCGTATCATACTAAGTAATTTGAAAGCATGCATAAACAATTTTAATACTTTGACCTTATTACATCAAATAAAACCGGAATAATTCAAAACTTGGAAATTTTAAAACTATAAAAACAAAATATTACGATCGTCGAATTCAGCGGCCACCCCGAGCTTCTCTCGATCGTCGAATTGAGCATGGCCACCCACGAGCTTCTCGACCGGTCCATTCTTGATCATCACTGAAAAAATAGTCCCTGAGGGTGAGTCAAGCAGAGACTCAATGTGTACAATCAACACTAAGTCTCAATCGAGTTTATCTCAATCAGTTGGGCATGTCAAATCATACATAATCATATAGCATTAAATAAAATGATGCAATCCGGACCCAAGCCTAATTATCCATCCATTACGCGTCACCGTACCAACCATCACTGTGGGGACTACTAAGTCCCTTTTGGACTTCATTTGTTAATTTAAATTTCCTTTTCCCAAACCCCCAAATTTTTAAAGGACAGAGAAATTTATTTTTAAAAGTTAAGGGGGTTTGCCCCATTTCCAAAATTTTTCCCAAAAATCGAAAAGAAAAATTTTTATTTAAAAACAATAAAAAAACAAAAAATTTTCAAATTTTTTCCCTTTTTAAAAAAAAAAACAATAAATTCCGGGCCCAAAAAATCAAATTTCTAAATTTTTTTTAAATTTTAAGAAATTTAAAACCCCAGCACCCAAAAAAAAATTAAAATTTCTTTAAAAAATAAAAAACTAAATTTTCCCCCCAAAAAAAAAAAAACAATTTCCAAAGTTTTAAAAAAAATTTCAAACCTTAATTTTTTTTTTTAAGAAAAACAAAAAAAAATTCCTTTTCCCTAAAGGCAAAAAAAAAAAACAAAAACGGGAAAAATGGGAAAAAAGGAAAACTTAAAAAAAAAAAATTAAATTTTCCCCCAAAATAAAAAATTTTTTAAAAAAGTTTGAAAATTTACCCTTGATTTCCCGGGCAAAATTTTTTAAAAAATTTTAAAAAAGGAAAAGAAAACCGTTAAAAAACTAAACCCAATTTAAATTCAACAAAAAAGGGAAAAAGGCAACCCATAAAACCAGGCCCCTAACTCAATTTTAAATAAAAAAAGAAATTTTAAATTTTAAATCAAAGTCAAAATAAAAAAAATTTTAAATTAAAAAAAAGTTTTAATTTATTACCTAAATTTTAAAATAAATTTTTTTTTAAAAGAAAGACCCCAAAAGTTTCCAAATTTAATTTTTTGGGATTTAAAATTAAAAAAAAAAAGGGCTCAAAAATTTTGTTTTTCTTTTATTTTTTTTTTAAAAATTTTTTTATCAAAAAAAACTTTTTAAAAATAAAAAATTTTTTTAAAAAGAAAATTTTAAAAATTTTTTTTATTAAAAAATTTTTTTAAAAAAATTTTAATTTTTTTTTTTTTTTTTGAAAAAAAATTTGGAAAATTTAAAAAATTTTTTTTTAATAAACCTTAAAAATTAAATTTAAAATTTAAAAAAAAAAAAATTTAAAAAAAAAACGGGTTTTAAAAATTTTAAAATTTAAAAAAAAAAAAAAAATTTTTTAGAAAATTTTTTTTACAAAATTTTTTAAAAATTTTTTTTTCCCTAATTTAAAAGAAAAGGGTTTTATAAAAATTACTTGTTTTAAATTGAAAAAATTTTTTTTTAAAAATTTTAAAAAACCTAAAGGAAAAAAATTTAAAATTTTTTAAAATAAAAACCAAAATTAAAAACGGGGGAAAATTTTTAAAATTTTAAAAAATTTAAAATTAACCATTTAAAAAAGAAGGGAAAAAAAAAGAAAATTAAAAAAAGGGGAAAACAAATAAAAAAAACAATTAAAAAAAAAAAATTTTAAAAAGAAAAATATTATTTTACCAAACCCAAAAGAAAAATTAAAAAAATTAAAAGAAAAAAGAGGTTTTGGAAAAATTTTTAAAAAGGGGTTTAAATTTTCTTTTTTAAATTAAAGAAAAATGAAAATTTTAAAAATTTAAAAAACTTTAAAAGTCCTTTTTTAAAAATTTTTCTAAACTAATTTGGAAGAAAAAAGGGGGTGAAAAGGAAATTTTTTTAAAATTTTTGGGAAATTATATAAAATTTAATTATTTAAATAAAAAATTTTGTTTTGTTAACCAATTTTCAATTTTGGGTAAATAAAATTTAAAAAAAAGGGAAATTAAATAAAAAAATTTTAATTTAGCAAATTTAATAAAAAAAAATTTTTAAAAAAGGGTAGCCCCAAAAACCTTAAATTTCATTTTTATTTTTTCCCCTTTTTATTTTTTTTTAAAAAAATTTAATTTAAAAATAATTTTAAATTTAAATTCAAAAAAAAAATTTTTTATAACCTCCATCTGCTACACACCATCGAAGGCGTTATACGATCGACATGCTCATCGCCTTATAAAATTCGTGGTACAACCACCTTATATATATAATTGTGACATAAGTCACCACATTCTTATATTGTGACATGAGTCACCACATTCTTATATTGTGGCATAAGTCACCACATTCTTATATTGGGGTATAAAACCACCAATTCACTTCCCCTTTACATATCACCCATATGCCCCATGTCATACAATTATGCATTAACCATATCATATTCCTTATTCACATTCTTATAATTTCATGTATATGCCATAGTAAAACTTATCATACTCATAGTAGGAGTAGGAAAACGTACCTGAGTACTTTGTACCATTACATGGTACTTTAGCCATAATCTTACAATTTTATATTAGCACATATAATAAATTAAAGCCGTAAATATATCAAGATTTAGTGTGGGGTACACACCTGATTAACTTAGCAATTCACTTCAGATCTCAAAAATCCAATCTACTGCTTTAGATCTTTAATGCTTATATTCGGCCAATCCCATTCATATTAGTAAAAAGCCATTCGGCTATAAAACCAAATCCCACTAGGATTATAACTCAAAACTTACCTTGGTGCCGATTCTACTACTAATCAAATCTCGAAACGTTGAAATCCTTCTACCTTGTAATCGGCTAACATTTGATCACTTAAGGGTTAGTTTTCGGCTTTTGAATAATTAAGAAATAGATCTATAGCACCAAACATGGCCTTGGCCAAATGTGTAAGTACACTGACCTTACGATTCTCAAATCCCGAAATCCTTGTATACCACTGTCGACTTTCTTCCCAAAAGCCAAAGTCACCTAAATTTTTACCTACATTTGGTCATCCTTCATATATTCAATAAACCGAAAATCACCACTAACTTAGCCCATATGGCATTCGACCAAAAAGAAAAGAATAGGAAAGGGCCATTTGGCCACCTACCATCAACCACTCACCTTCGGCTTTTCCAAAATCGGCTTATCTGTTTATTGTGAAGTAGGATTCGGCTTCTAGTGCTAAAGAGGAGATGTTGATTGGCTTAGACAATTGATTCGGATTAGATCTTGATGAAAAGAAAGGAAGAAATCGCAAAGAAAAGAAATCCCGAAACTTACCGAATCACTAAGGAACATGCGGCCTTTGGTGCACCTTCGGGAAACTAAACCACCATTGTAGATTCAATTTTGAGGCTTAGAGAAATTCGACTATGGTGGTTTTTGATTAACAATCGGCTAGAACAGATAAAAGAAAAAAAAAAGAAAACTTTGAGAGAGGTAGAGGGGAAATTCGGCTATGACTACTTGTATTTTCGACTTTGTGGAGATTTGAAAAGAAAAGAAGAATAATGTCAGAGAGAATTCGGCAGAGAGAAGAAGAGAAGAAAGAATGTTGAATGGCCTTAGTTTTCCTCCTTTTGTCGAAATTACTAAGCCTAGAGTCCCCTTCTTGGCCATCACTCTCATATCCTTATTTTCCTACCTTAACCGAAATTTCAAAAGAATTTGACCTCAACTTAAACTCCTAAAACCTAGCCTTGGTGCCGTCCAACTCCTTACCTTAGGAGTGCCAAAATTTTAACCCATTATTTTGGGCTTCATGTGGCCATACTAGGCCCAAGTCATCCCCTAAGTAACATACCCTCATGCCCAATTTAGCATTACTAAATTTTTGGGTCGTAAGCCCAACTTGCTACTAATTTAATAATCCAACATTAATTACTACTAACACTTATTTATCAGCCACTTAACTCAGGTTTTAAAGCCCAAACCTGAGCCCTATTATATGTCATACTTCCCTTATTTATTTTCTTAAGGCCACTTTGCTTCAGTTCCCTCTTTTAGACTTAAAACTCGATATTTTTCTAAGGCATTTTCCTTATTGTTCAAGATTCTAAAATTCACATAACACATTCATAACACATAGGACATGCTATTTCATATAATTTAGCAATAGTGCATAAGCCCTAATCTGGGATATTACATTTTGTGCATCTTTTTCTTTTTCCTTTTTGCAACTTATTTTCCTTCCATTCACTTCCTAAAAATCGAAACCCATCCTCTCATTTGCAACAAGGCCGAAACCTCTCCACCTTTATTCTTCATTGCTGAATTCTCCTAACTTTCATCTACACTTCTTTTCTTCTTCTCAACCTCGGTTCTATACTTATTTTGTGTTAGCCGATTATCCCATCTCCATTTGGGAGTTCTTGCCGAATCTTTTAGAGCCTTTAGAGGGGGAGGTGTCGACATTCCTTTTCACGAATCTTTCAATCGGTTTCGAGTATAGTAAGTATTTTCTTAGCAATCAAATTCTCTTCTTCTTCATTTAGTATACCGAAACCAATGGTTGGCCTTGGTTTCTAAGGGATGGCCGAATGTATGTAGAGTCATAATATTGTGTTTCTTTTGTGTAGCCAATGGTAAGGAGCCTTAAGGAGGATTGTAAGGATTAGATTCATCAAGGTAAGTGTTATGTGGTGATTCGGATTTAGTTAAGCAAAGTAGGTGGTTTGTAGTATTCGCCATAGGCCATTTTATGAGTTTAAGTGATGACCAATTTACGACTTTGGTTCTTAGGAGCAAATCGGCGGGAATAAGAGAGTTTTGGGATTGAGTGATTGTACCAAAAGGTGCGTAGTTATTACCTTCTCTTGTTGTGTATATATGTTATATATATATGAATATGTATATAATGTGCATGGTAGCCGAATTAATGGCTAAAAGGTGGATACCCATGGTGGGTAATCGATTAAGCAATCGATTTTATGACAATAAGTTTCCTATGGTATTTGTATGAAATTGTGATAGCATGTGATGTATGCTTATTTTAATGATCTGTGGCATGATACATGGGACTTGGGATGTGACTATCGAAGGAAAGGTGTACATTATGTACATGGTGCGATGATAGCCTTGTGCTACATTGGCGCTTGATGTTAGCTATGTGCTTCATCAAGGGAGGTGTTAGCTAGGTGCCACATCTCGGCGGATGATAGCTGTGTGCATCACCGTGGATTGAGGATGACCTCGAGTCACCTCGTGGATACTGATATGTGGATCACTATGTGATCGGTGGCTTAGCCACGACCTTGGGTAGCAAATCCGCCAAGGTAAGATATGTGGATCACTATGTGATCGGTGGATTAGCCACGGCCTTGGGCGTGAGTGTCCGCCAAGGTAGGTGTGACGGATGGACATTAGGTTGGGTTGGGTTTCATTTTGCATAATTTTGTATATGGATTTGTGTGGATATGGGCCAAGCCCATATGTGGAGACATGTGAAATAACTATGCCTTTGAGTCTGTTTGACTCACCCAATTTTTACCAACATCGCAGGTGATGCATAAAGCTTGGACCAGTTGGAGTGGATCTGACGTGGCCCATCTGAAGATGTTTTAATTATTTACGTATTTTATATTTTCAGTATTTTTAAGTAAGGTTTCTTGTAATAAGGGCCTTTTAAGGGATTAGAGGTTTATTATTATGTTTAAAGTGGATTGACGATTAAAGTATTATTTGAAAATGTTTTATTTTTAGCAACTTATATTTTAAAATATATGTTAGAGTTTTAAATCGAAGAATTTGTAACAACTTAAACTTATTTGAAATTTTAATTATACAATGTTTTAGTAAAGAAAACTAAATTTTATGTTTTACTTTTAAGTTAAAATCTTTTCAAATGTTTTCCGTGATGGCATTTCAAATTGATTAAGTAGCGAATGGTAGGGTTTGGGGTGTTACAAATAGATTATGAGATTTGGGTTGTGAAATTGATATTTCAGATGGACATGTTGGGTTGAAATTGAGTTTGGAATCAAACGTGTAGATGATGATTATTTGGTGCTTGTATTGGTATGTTTTGGTTGCCATTTGAGGTATAAATGCATATGGTTTGATGTTTATAGGTGATCTTAAGTGTGGATGGTAATTTGGCCTTGAAAATGGCCTAAAATTGACCACACGGTTGAGCACACGGGCATGTGGCTCGATCGAGTCTTTCAAGTTTACAAATTGAAGC
This sequence comes from Gossypium rotundifolium, assembly GCA_025506655.1. NCBI lineage: Eukaryota > Viridiplantae > Streptophyta > Magnoliopsida > Malvales > Malvaceae > Gossypium > Gossypium rotundifolium. Next base: position 152,527,972 of record CP106728.1, read on the forward strand.
AAGTCATACTCGACCACAGGCTGGACACACGGGCGTGTGCTTGGTCGTGTGGTACAAGTCAGTGTCGGCCATGGGTGAGGCACACAAGCGAGTCTCAGGCCGTGTGGACAAGTCAGTATGTATGCTCTATTTTGCCACGGCTTAGACACACAGGCGTGTCTAAGGCCTCACACGGCCTGCCCACACGGGCGTGTGACCTCTATAGCTTCGAAAGATCTTTAAATTTCTAAAAATTTTGTATGTCCACTATTTTGTCCCGACCCCTTTCTAACACGTGTTTAAGGTCTCGTAGACCTATTTAAAGGACTATATGAATGTGAATTAATATGTTTGGATGTGAAATGATTTTAAATGTTTTGAGATGATTGGTAATGCCTCATAACCCTATTCTGGCGACGGTTACGGGTTAAGGGTGTTACAGGAAATTCATTTCATACTCAATCATTTGTTTGCATTTCATATCATTACTATATTTCTATTTTATGTACAATCTACATGGTAATCTTACACATCAATGTTTTAGTTGATCTTCTATATGTCATTTACATATGAGTCCATATTTTTAATTTCAATTACCTCATGTATCTCATGATCATATGTTGACATATTTATATCAAGTCATCATATTCATATCATCATTTATGTTATCATAACATCTTTCATCAAGTAAGAATTTCAATTAAATAACAAATCATAGGTAAAGCTTTTTTTATGAGACAAAGCACCAAGTTCATCTTACTCAATTTAATACTTAGCCAAACTATGAACTAAACAAGTCATGAAAGCACAAATCGGGATAGGCTACTCGTCTATGGCCTTCTCCATTCCTTTATTCTGCAATGTCTCGACGTTATCTTTAACTACATAAAATAATTCGATTATAAAAACAACATTAGCTTTCATTCAATCACATGTAACTACATTAATTAAACATAGTTTTTATTTTATTCATTTTAGACCCTATATCCAAAATGTTCATATCATTCAATATTTAGTATCGAATTAAAATTCAATTTTATATTCTTCACTAGAGACCTTGTATTTTAATCTATAGTATAATTTTTTTAATAACTTTCAATTTATTCAATTAGGTCTCAATTTCATAACATTAACTATTTAACTTAACTTTAAATTTTAGCTAAATTCACTACTTTCTAACATTTTTCTAACATGATCTAAGCTTATCACTCATAAACCTATTATTACCATGCTTGATTTCACCGACATCCATTAATGGTAACTTAACCTAATGGCTATGGTAGCTTCACCGAATTTCTTTCTTTATTTTATAATGTTGGACCATGAATATGCGAAAGAAAGAAGATGATCTTTCACTCTCACACACACACACACACACACACACTCTCTCTCTCTCTCTCTCTCTATATATATATATTTATTTATTTATTTTTTATGATCAAAAAACTAGATAAGTACAATTATCTAGTAATATCCAAACGATTTTCTGTAAATAGTTGTAAACCTTTATTTCTTACAAATGCCATCTTGGTAATGGAGTCAGCTTTTAAGTTATTTTCTCTTGGAATATAGTCAAGCTCCCAGTGTCTTACTTCCTGCAACAACTTGTGAATATGTTTGATAAAAGCTGAAAAATATGTCAATGAGGATGCTTCATGGATGGCCTGAAGAACCCCCATATTGTCCGTCCGGATCAACACTTTATCACAATGTCTATTTTGTAATAAAAGCAGACTATCTAGAATACCCCATAAATCAATTGAAAACAAAGTCATAATGACCGATTTTGGTCTAGTCGAGCGAGTGGTTTGAAACCACTAAATCGAGGTCTCATAAAATTATTTTAATATTATTTTATATGTTACAACATGATTATTTGAACGCATGAAAATTTTGGTGAATTAGTTTTAGCGATTGCATGCTTAATTTTTGAAAAAAGGACTAAATCGCATAAAGTGCGAAAGTTTTATTCTATAAGCTAAAGGTGTCAAATAGCTATAGAATATTAAATTGGAGGTCCCAAATATGCAATTAGGCCCTTAGAAATATGTTGACCGGCCATAGGGGACAAAGAAATAGAAATTGGTCAAAGTTGGTGGAAATTAGGTGACTTAATTGATGAAATAAAATAAAATAAGGAGAGAAAGCTTCTTCTTTTTCATTCACCCTTCTCTCCATAGAAAATATCAGCAAAATTGGGATTTTAGAAGCTTGAAATTTTCAGCAACTTACAACCTTTGCAAGTAAGTGATTTTGATGGTTATTCTTGATAATTTTGTACTTTTGAGACTCTTGTAGCATGATCTAGCTAATGAGGGACTATTTTGCACTATGGTTGAAAGTTTAGGGTTTTTCCATGAGAGCATTAATGTTGTTTTCTGAAATTTTATGGAAGAAAATGAATCTTGGTTGTTAAATAAACAACTTCTATGAAAAGAGTTTCCATGAAAACACCTAAAATGGACCTTTTTGTAAGTATTGTAAAATGAGTAGTAAATGTGTGAAATAATAGGAATTGTGAGTTGCTATAAGCTTATAATATATTCGGCTAGGCTTTGTGAATAAGAAAATTTGATGAAAATTGGTTTTCGAGCCTAGAGGCAAAATTGTAATTTTATGAAAGTCTAAGGGCATAACGATAATTTTGCCAAGGTAAAAATTTTAAAATGTCTTGATTTATGTGTTGATTAAACGAGTGAATTTTATTATTATAGATCAAGGAAAACAGAGTCCGAACCTAGACTGGGGGAAAGCTTAGCTAGTAGATTTATTCAATTTAGTCGCTCAATTTTTGCATACCGAGGTAAGTTATATGTAAATAATACAATGTTATTGAATTTATGCATTAAACAAATGATATTGCATGAATTTTTTGAGTATTGCTATGAATATGCATGACGAAAGTTGATGAATATATTCCGGTTGAACCATAGGAATAGATTGGACATCTAAGCCATGGCATGTGAGCGAGATGTGCGCTAGTGTAAGACCATGTTTGGGACATGGCATCGGCCACATTATGGATAGCTAGTGTAAAACCATGTCTGGGACATGGCATCAGTGTTGATATGTACTCTAGTGTAAGGCCATGTCCCAGGCATCGGCCACATTATGAGAGCCAGTGTAAGACCATGTTTGGAACATGGCATCGGCATTGAGATGAGAGCTAGTGTAAGACCATATCTAGGACATGGCATCGGCCTTGAAATGTAAGCTAGTGTAAGACCATGTCTGGGATATGGCTTCGGCATTGTACCCTCTTGTGTGAAGCTTATCGGATATTCTTTTGTATTCTAATGGGTTCAACAGGTAAATAAAAGATTATGTCAAAAGTGAAAAGAGTTACGCCTATGTTGTAAGTGATACATGTACATACATAAGATTCATGAGAAATGAGATCGAATTATGTTGTGTGATTATTAAGGGTGGAAATGAGTAAGTTATGCCTTTAATCATTCGAGAATCACTTGCAAGTTTGTCTTACGTTATGAGCATGATAATGTATAGTAATTGTTGTTAATTATTTACATGCGACTTACTAAGTTTTATGCTTACTCCCTTTCCTTTCCATTTCCTTATAGTGCCATCAAGTTAGCTCGGGGATCATCAAACGTCAGAGGCATCGATCACACTATCAATTGGAACATTTGGTATAGTTAGATTTATCATTTTGAGTATGGCATGTATAGGGACTTACTCTTTGTCAAGTGTTATATTGTTTTGGCCAAATGTGTTGGCTTGACTTGGAGAATTGATTCATTTTGTATAAGGCCATGGATGGTAGCTATTTTATATTATTAATATATAAAGTTCATGATATTTTTCATAAGTGAGCAAATTTGCATGATTGGATTGATAAGTATGTAATAAGTTTAGCATGTTAAAATAGTCTAGCAGCATTGATGTGTGTAAGTCTTGATGGTGGCTTATGTTGGTGTAAGAAAGGGTAGCAAAAGGGCTTGGTAAATAGCCTTACATTTTTCCACACGGGTAGACACACGTGCATGTGTCTAGGCCGTGTATGACACACGGGCGTGTGTCTAGGCCGTGTGTGACACATGGTCTGCCCCATGGGCATGTAGATTGGTCGTGTGTCCCCTTGCACCCTAAGTTGACAAAACAGAATGCCCAGTAGTAACCACACGGGCTGAGACACGGCCGTGTGTCTCAACCATGTGGAAGACACGACCATAGGACATGGGCATGTGCCGAGGCTGTATGAAGTCTACACTTGAATTTAGGAATTTAAATCGCCACACGGCCTAAGCACACGGGCATGTGCCTTGGTTGTGTGACTTTATTGAGTTAATGATGTCAGAAACAGAATGTCAAGGTTTTTATACACGGTGGAGACACGAGCGTGTCATGGCCGTGTAAGGGACACGCGCCATAGACACGGGTATGTGCCATGCCGTGTGAAAACCCCTGTAGGTTTGAGTTTAGAAAATAAATCCACACGGCTAGGGATATGGCGTGTGTGACTATACAGTCTGTCCACACGGGCGTGTCCCTTGCAACACGAGCGTGTGCCCCTGTTTTTAGTGAAATTTTTCAGAGTTTTCTAATGTGTCGGGTTTAGTATTGTACCATTTCCAGAGTATGAATTGGGCCTCGTAGGCCCATATTAAGGATTTTAAGATGAAGATTGAAAAGTTTTAAATTTGAACGAAATTTCATAACCCAGAATTGTTTGTTAGCATGTGTATTAGTTAGGTAACGCCTCGTACCTTGTTCCGGCGTTAAATATGGGTAAAGGGTGCTACAAGAGTATTGACCCAACCTTCTGTTAAATCCAAGAAACCACATCCCTTATCGTCCCTAATCACTCCCCGTGACAACATCTCTGAGTCAACCTTAATCGCACCATCTAAATAGAGGTGAGTCCAATTTTCTGTCCTATGTAAAGACCTCTATGAACTAGGCAATTTGTTTATATTAATTAAATACTTAACATGTTTCTTATGTGGTCAAATATCAATATAGTCCTTGGTCAAATTTCCAAGTAAACCTACTTGCATTTTTAAATTAAAACTCAATAATAATTAAACTTTTACAATTTAGTCCCTGTACTATAATTAATTATTTTCTCAATTTAATTACTAGACCAACCACTAATATATTTTCAAGTTAAACACGTAAATTCTTCTATTTATTATTTCAATAACTCGATTTACGAAATTGGGTCTCAAAATTACATTTTTCAACACTGGCTAAATTTGAGTCGTTATAGTGAAGATCAAAACAAATAAAACATACCTCTAAATGAGCAAATTGAGGATGTAGAAGATGTCCTACATTTAGTTGTATCCCATTGAGGTTTGTACTCAAGGGATTTATGCATAATACAAGTTGCCTTATGAAGACCTCACATAAATACTTGAGGAAGACTTACAACTCTGTAAAAGACTTGCAATAACACTAAAGTTGAGTTGTGAGTCTAAAGGTGATGTATGGGTATGAAGATGATCTATGTCGTGACTTATGTAATAACAAAAAGATACTTACGACCTTGAGTCTAAATTATTTTAAAATATAAGCCCAAAAGAGTCGGACCAATGGGGTAGGTTTGGGTTACATAGCCCATCAACACCTTTTTAACCATTCAAGGAGTAAATAACTTCTTCTTTTTGAAAAATTAGAACATTTTGCATTTTTATTTTTTCATAATTTTTATTCTTTTAAAATAATTTTTAAATAAAATATGAATTTTTTATTTTAAACTTTTTATGTTGTTTTAAAGGATAGGATCAAATTAACAAAATTATAAACATTGAAGGCTAAAAAATTATTTTACCATTTGAAAATGTTAAACTAATAATTTTAACGGAAAATTTAGGCAAACGGTCAATATTTTCAAATCAGAAAAACTACAGGATCAATGTGTTGAAATTTAATTATAGGGACTAAATTTAAATTTCAAAAGAATAGAGGGGACTCTAGCAAATTTAAACCAAAAAAAAGGGCGCCATTCCATTCTCTGCAAGTCGGTTTAACTAAAGAGCCGTTTGGGGGGCGGGGGGCATTTATAAAAGCAGAAGAGTTCGTTCTTGAATTCCCTGTCTGAGTTTCACTTCCCCCGTTGAAATTGAGATCACCCCCACTCATACTTGCTCCCAAAGTTTTTCTTCAATGGCTTCACTCTACGTTAGATCCCATGGTGTTTATTTAGTCAACATCATATCCCAAGCCCGGCGCCGTACAGTACCTCCCCGTTTGATGGATATCGTGTTAACCATCAACGTTGGCTACTGTTCCACTTTCACCCCCACTGATCCTTTCTTCTCACAACGAACCCTTTGTTTCCGTCTCACCAATCTGCAACACCGCGGCATGCTTCGCCAAGTTCTTGCTCCCACGCTCGCGGCGCTCGGAATCAACCCATCCTCTACAGATTGTCAAAGGGTCCTTCAAGAAATCATGGAAAGTGGACTCGGATTTGTGAATGGGACGTTGAGCAGTGGATATCACTGTAATGCCTTGCATCTTCAGTCTGTGATACTTGTGGGACCCAGGACGACCAACCAGGAGTCTTTGATGACCGCAGCTGCTTTGGCCATATCTGAGTCGGAGTTCGAAAGCGATAACTACGGCATGGTAGCCGCTACTGAGTCCTCTGTTAAAGAGATGCTGAAGAGGTTCAAAGTAGAAGGTGGTGAGCAACAAGACTGCATGGTGTGCTTGGAGGAACTAGAGGTTGGATTTGAAGCGTCTCGGATGCCTTGTTCTCATATTTTCCATGGCGATTGCATCGGAAAATGGTTGCAGCAAAGCCATTACTGCCCTATTTGTCGATTTGAGATGCCGACTCATTAAACAGATAGATGACGACTCTGTTTGGTGCCTAACTTCTTTATTCATTCGTTCATTTGTTTCTTGTAGAAACTCGTACTTAGTTTGTTAGTTGATATACCAATTTCTTTTTACCCACAAAAGGTTTAGTAATATAAATGGACAGAGAAATATTCATTCTCAATGTTGACGGTGTTAGTCAACATTTCCAACAAATTTTCATATCATTTACATTTGCAGCAAATTAGATTTTTATTTATTGAATCATTTTAAACAAACTAAAAAAATTACGTCAAAGTAATGAACAAATGTTTTCATTTAAAAAGAAAAGAAAAAACAAAGTTACAATTACCGTCACTCATAATCCAAAGCTTTACATCAAAGCCTTTCAGTTAGTTTGACCATGAAGGAATTAACAACGCCAGCATCCAACACAATCCATGAAGATTCGAAAAGCTCGTGGAAGAATTCAGCTCCAGTTTCCTCGGCAGCATTCCTGAATGCAAGACCGAACGCATTCCCTTGAAGTGCTCCAAGACGAGGCTTTCCGCAGACCCCAACAATCAACACCTTAGATGGCTCTTGCAACATGCAAGCACAAAGCAAAGGCTTCAACTTAGCTCCTTTCTCCTTCAAGGCATCCATTAGAAAGTAACAGAACTTGGTGAGGGCCTGGGGGTGACCCAACAGCTTTGTATCTACTGAATCTTCAAGCCTCACCCACCTAAACTTTCTCCCACTCCTGATGCACCCACTCTTTGTTATTGCAGCACTCCCTTGCCTAAGAATAGCCCTTTGTATCTTGATCGCCTGGTGCATTCCGGTTTTCAGCTTATCAAGATTGCTTAGGGACAGCGCATCATATGCCACCCCAAACTGCTTCAAAGCACACAAGCCATCTGATTGCACAAAAGATTCAAGCAGTGCAGTGACCCCATATACCATGTCTGCAGCTGAAACCCTCGAAGTATAACCATGAAGACGCAAGAAACTTTTGTAGTAGAAATCATCAAGTCCATATTCAGGCAAAATTTGTTCGAATTGATCTTTCATCTTCTGTTTTACTTCATGATTCATGTACTGAAACTTCTGCTGGCAATCCACAAGTGCAAATCCCATCCTTGCAAGGAGAAGCTTAAGCTTTTTCATGCCATTATCACTCCAGGTCTTCAACTTTGGGGCAATGTATGAGGAACACAGCATTGAATCAAATAAATTCCACTCTCTTAACAGCATAAGTCTTGGTTCTTCTTCATAGGCAATTCTTGAGGAGTCGGGTGCTCGAACCTTGGTACCGTCTTTAAGTGTCACTGAAGTAACTGCATCCAGATTCCCTAAACTGTTAATATGCTGCTGAAGCTCCATAACCCCTGCTTCATACCTCTCATTTGTTATCCTCTCATGAACAAACTGATCTGTAAGTGAAACACAAGCCAGCCACAGCAACTCATTTGTGTTTTTCCTCAAACAATGCGACAAATCATACATCAAACAACCTGATGGCTTCCCATGGAATGTTCCCATCCGATAATACTCCCTTTTCAGTTTCTTAAAACGCCGGGCCGGTGGCTCTTCTTCACCTTCTGAAGACAGTCTTCTTCTTTTCCTAGAACCATCCCTGGCTCTCCCTTCCACCTCTTCATCCTCATCATCATCATCCTCCTCACTTTCACTATCTTCATCTTCTTCACCATCCAACTCCGAATTATGCAAACAATAGCTAGCATTTGCCAACTCCATAACTTCAAAATCATATGCGAGATCAGCCAACCGCTCATCATCATTAGTATAAAGAATAACCACCTGATCATTCTGATCACTCAAATTATGCAAATGAATCGGCCTATGACTATCAACAACAAAAACCCTGGCAGCTGACCCTAACTTAAGATCCTCCTGTAGGTCACGGTGGCACCCCCAGTTTATCAAAAGCATAGTGACGGGCTCCTCAGATGAAGAGCTCAACTCAGAAGCAGCGTATTCTCTGATTTCTTGAAAAGAAGACACCGGATAACACGAGTACCGGACTGAATCAGATTCGAGAATGTGGAAAATGATTTTGAGAGCACATAGAGAGTCAACATCAGACGTTGACGGGAATATGAGTAAAGGCGAGAGAGACGATGCCTTAGCCGATTCCCTAAGCCTCGCGTAAAATGACTCCACTCTTTCCTCCCTCACCATTTTCTGTCGTTCCCCTCAATTTCGGTACTGAAATTGGTTGAAAATATTGTAACTTTCTCTGGAAAGTAACAAAAACTGAGGCTTTGGTGGTGAAAAAAAAAAAAAACCCTTAAGACCCAGAAAGAAAATTCCCTCTCTTTTTTCACGTTATTTCGCTAGATTGCATCCTAAATCCAACATCTAAACGAAACAACTCGTAGTATAATTTGATACATATTAAGCTTAACTGAGTATCAAATTTTCATAAAATAGATGCAATTCCAAACAAACAATAAAATGAAAACCAACAATACAATTGGTGATCTAATACAAACAAACCTGAAATTAGATATTGCTTTTGAAGTACCTGGGATCGAAGAAGAAAAGGGAATGGTGAAATTTCTCTGCGCTTTTCTTCTCTTTTTTGCTTATTTTGAAATTCAGATCTGAGAGAGCAAAAGAAAAGAGAGTGAGAAACGGAAGGGGAAGCGCTGTCTTTTTGCTTTAGCTTGTGATGTTCATTTGGTTTTTGAATTTTGGTGGAACTTTTTCGTTGAAATTTTGAATTGTTTTTAGCGACCGCGAAATTTTGGCGCTCTTCAGTTTCACTGACGCCGTAGGATTTTCTTTTTTCTTTTCGATCTGTTAAAAAAACTCAACGGTCAGGATTTAATTGCCTTCGCGTCCAACATGATTAGTTTTAAAAAACAACAAAATATAAAAAGGAAGTAACGTGATGGAGTTTCGATTGTCTATAACTAGTAACATGGGTTTTTTTATAAAAATGATCTAAAAGTTTTAATTATTTACGAAAATAACTCATCTTAAAAATTATGTACGTAAATAACCCGTTGAAAAATAAACTCCGATATCGCCATTGATATTGGCGGCATCACCTATCATAATTGCCCAATGATTGGCCTTTTAGAATAAAAAATAATTTCTTTAGGTGTTATCATTGATATTGGCGACATCAGTTTTAGTACACGTATACCACTTGTTTAAATATATGTATTTGTTAAAAATAATAATATTTTTAATAGGTGTTGTCAAGTCAATGTCAACGACACCACCAAAAAAATAAAAAAAACATTATATTGTTGTTGACATTAGCGACACCTGTTAAAAAATATTTTTTTAGAATAAGAGTATTTTAAATGGGTGGATATACGTGTATTTATATTGATGCCGCCAATGTTAACGATGACATCTAAAGAGATTATTTTTTTATTTTCACGAGCCAATTATTAACTGATTGTGATAAGTGGTGTTACTAATAACAATGACGACACTAAAATTTATTATTCAAAACGGATCATTTATTTATATAATTTTTAAAATAAATCATTTGGTCAATTGTAGCTTTTTTCCTGGTTGACCAGTCAATAATTTCAAACTTCCAAGCAACTGTACTAGGAATGTACATAATTCATCATGCATCGGCAGGTCAAAAGCTTTGGAAATGGAATTCAAAGCTTAATTTTGCTAAATCTGCTTGAAATTTTTTGGGAGAGAAATTGGGTTTTCGTAAGTTAGAAAAATATAAATATATTTATTTTTGTCCTTTTTTGCAATATTGAATAATCGTATTAGATTTCAATTGAATTTAAAATTAAATTTGATCGGATCTTTATATGAGAAATAAATTTTATTAAATGTCGTTTTCTTCATTTATAAAACTCGAAACATTATTTAAGTGTATTCAAATCTCGATAAAAATATATTTATATGGTAAACATTTAGGCAAGATTAAATTTGGATTTGATTAATATAATACTAAAATTATATATGTGTAATTAAGTCTAACTCAAGAATATATTTCTCAAATTCTATTCAACCGGATCTAACTCAATTAGCTAATGATTAAAATACCCTTGCTTTACTATGTAAATCGTATTATATTGAAGATATTTTTATTGATATATATCTTTCATATAAGAAAATTAAAAAAAATTGTATATACATAATCTTCAACATTTATACTTTACCATTGGAACTAACATCACTTTTATTTTTATATCAATTTTCTATAATAAAAAATTTATTTAAACAATGGCGAAACCAGAAAATTTTTGTAAGGAGTAAGAATTAAATTGTATATTTTATGAGACTTAAATTGTAATTTCACCATTTTAATAGCTTATATGTTTACAATTCTTCAAAAGATTAAATTGAAATTTATCATTTCGGGAGAGGGCAATGTGTAATTTTCTCATTTAATAACATAAAATTATATAAAACTTAAAGGACTAAAAATTAAAATTCACATTTTACGGGCACAGGAGCCCGTCAACATCCTCTCTCCATCCCATTCATATCATGAATGTGCTATATTATAATTATATTTAGTATATAAAAAATAAAAATTATGACTTATATATTTAAAAAGCCTTAAACAATCTCATCAAATTTGATATTTTTCCCTCCCAACTCATAAATAAAAGAATAATGCACTTCAACGCACTTGAATTTACGTCCTCTTATATTGATAACAATATTCATACCAACTGAACTAAGGCTCAATTGGCTAATCATTAAATAGTTATAATGCATGCACAACATGGAATCTTAACAATTCTGACCAGACAAACGAGTTAAAAATCATCAACCATCATTAGCCAGACGGTTTTGAAAGCTCAACAATGGACACCATAGATTTAGAATACAAATAAAAGAATATGCGTCTGCTGTTTGATTTTTTTTTTTTTTTCCCTCTAACCAAAACATAATTGCGATGTGAAGTGGTATACAAAAAAAAGATAATCTAAGAGAAAGGGAAAAGCAAAAACATAACAAAACATGTTCAACAAACATAATACTATGTTTGTCATTACAAGAAACACACACACACACACACACACGCACATACATAACAATAATAATCCGCAACTGCAGTGAAATTACTCTGCTCTGAAGGGGCCTTCAATGTATTTACAGTGTTCCACGCGAACTGATAGGGAATCTGCGAATTCACAGATCTTATTTCCTCCAAAATGGGAAGCAACAACCCTGGGGGAAATGAAGAAATACAGAATTAAACGTTTATATATGTGAGGTTTTCAGAAACGACGATTGAACTGCTTGATGAGGTTCCCAAACAAACGTACCTTTGCACTGCTGTTAGTTGGTTTCCGATTGCGGCCAGTGTTGTATGGAGATTGCTGACTAGGCATGCCTGGTACCCTGCCTCCGTTGTTCCGCTCTTCTCGCACCTGATTAAAAATGTGAGTGTAGCCATCAGCGGATGACGGGTTATTCTCATCCCAGTCACCGAATTTTGGAACAGCAGCAGCTTTATCAGGCTGTCACACCAGAAACCAGATTATTAGCAACAAGCCTAAGTCACAAAGAGCGAGACAGACATAATGCATTATCAATTCCAAGGAACACGTAATCATGATCTAAGATAGGGAAGGCTTTCATGAAGGAAGTGCCGTGTAGGCTGCCAATCATGAAGACTTTCAAGTTGCTGATAAGCTATGCATATGATGGGAATAAGAAAGATGATTACACTTTCATCGCCTTTACTTGGCCTCAATTTGGATCTCCCAGGAGTACCATGGCTGCTATCATACGAAATCTTTCCTTCCCACGCAGGTGATGCCATGCTACCCCTCCCTGCTCCCCGTGCAGGGTGGAGTGGTGATTTATCTATGCTGTTTTCAGATCCAATACTTGTTCTCGTGGAACGTTTCTGGGCTTCACCGGAACTTACTCCACGACCATAACGAGAAGGTGTAGAGTCTCCAGAAGCTCTGCGGTTGGCATTCTCGTGACGTGCTGGAGAGTCAGCATATTGTCTGAGGTCACCTTCTTCCCTGCTCCTTCCTTGTTCATGTCCCCTTCTTGCAGGTCCATGTCCTATTGGTTCATCCGATTCTGGTTTTGATCGTGAAGCAGGGGGAGCTCTAGTCGGAGCTCCGTAATCTTGATGTAATTCCGGATTCTCTTGGGGATCGTTTGGGTTCACAATCTTTCCTCCACTGCGACCATGACGTGCCTTATCAAAATAAGCTGTGTAAGGAACATTACCTTCACTCTCCCAATTGCCAAACTTGGGTACATGAGAACGTTGCTGCAATGGCAACAAAAGCTCGTTACAGATAAAACACAAACAAAATTCCCCTCCATCTACAATAAGGATTAAGTTTAGCAGATCAGAGATGGGGCAAAAACAAAATCTGTACACTTTATCACCTCCAAACGAATCAAACAAGGAAATAGTGAAGTAGTTCAATTGAAAAGGGAGGCTGGAAACAAATTATTATTGCTTTAAAGAAATCAAACAAAAATTTTTCTTTACTGATGAATGTAATCAATTGTATTACAATTATTAGGTTTTTTTTTTTTTTCAATCAATTTTCGAATCAAGCCGGCCAATTCATGGAACCTTAGGTTGAACAGACATACAAGGTCAACCAATTCATCTTCCATGGAGGAATTCAATATAATTGAGGAAACCAAATGAGCACTAAAGAAAGCTAACATTCCAACATGAACTTATTAGGCATGAGACTTAAGTAATCTAATCATGCTTCTTCATACGATTCCAAAAGAGTTTTAGTCACAAACAAATTATAGAAGATCGGAGGAGATCGAGAATACGAAGAGTGATCAGTAACATGGCTTAAAAGTTAAAACCACAAACACCATAATTCTCGGCGTTCTTTTTGTCTTTGGCAAATTTTCTCAGGAAACAAACAGAAGCATGGCGAAAACTAAACCAAAGCAAAAACAGCAAACGACAGAGAAAGAAAAGGAGATTAAAAGGAGAAAAAAACTTACTGCCATTTTCTCTCGAGCAAACTTGAGAAAGAAAACCCAGAAATCCACAATATAACCCAAAAAAGAAAAAAAAAATCAGTTTCTTTTGGTAATCAAACGAATTACAAACAAAAACCCAAAAAAGTTCTACGACCAAAAGAACCTTTCAACAAAAATTCAAAGACAAAAAGAGAGAGAAATAAGGGAGAGAGATGAAGAGAGCTTTAAAGAGAGAGAGGGGGGGGGGAATATCAACCATTGACCGGCGCCACCGGTAATGTTTGACCATTCTTCCCCCTCTCTCTCTGTAAAAATCTATGCTTCCTCACAATTTCAGATGTCTCTCTCAAAGTCTCTAAAAACCAAGTCGCCATAGGTTCACTATCTTCCAATTTCGATTTCTTTTTTTTTTTTTAAACAATATTTAAATTATTTTTCACTCCTTCCACGCCAAATGTAACAAAGATTCCCATATCACTGCTGTCATTCGAGACGGGAAGGTATAAACTTGGTGCTGCAGATAGCACTCTTTATGTAATGATTCTTTAAAGGGTTAATTCCATTAAACACCATCCAACTATAGCATAAATTTTAAATTGATCCTTTAAAAGTTTTAATTAATTCTTCAAAGCATCACTATCCTATCAATAATATTCTTCCAAATTTCAAATGTATATTTAAAATTTGTTATGATTTTAATTTCTAAGCGAATAATTAGGTTGACAAAAGAACTTAATTTGTATGATATTTATATTTTATGGGCTTAATTAAAATATTTTAAAATTTGAAGACTAATATAAATTTTAAATCATAATTTAAAGACATATCATGCAATTAACTCTTATTCTAAATTTAATTATATTTATGTTATAAATTAATAAAGGAAAATTTTCTCCTTTGTATCGAGGCCCCTTTCGATGCAATTGATCTCTAAGTGCGTTCAGATTTCAAGCCAAAATTTACTTCATCTGAAATGTGACTCAGCTTGGCTTCCATTGGAGATGTATTTTGACGACACTCTAGTTGAAATTCTAATTGAATTGGAATCCTAAATTCTACTAGAAAACTTGAAACCTCAGTTAGAGTAACAAAAATCCGCTTTACCTATTTCATTTGTATTTATTTTTAATATTTACTTTAACATAAATTTCAGTGACTATTATTTAACATAAATATAATTTCGATATATATACTTAATATATTTTAATATATTTTATTAATCAATGTAAATAAAATTTAGTTATTTATTATATTTTAATTTAATATCCTTAATAGTCACTTCCTATTCTCGTTTCACCGCTACAGTTGTATTTGAATTTAAATATAAACTCCATCGTTGCTTCTAATCTCATTGCTACAGTATCTAATCTCACTGAAAGTAAACACATGTCCATCCAAACTAAGCCTAAAAATAACTATGAGAAAAATCGATTTTTTGCTTACCCTAACCTTGTCCTAATTTTTATACATTCTGCTCCAACACCATCTTGAACTTCATTTTATTTAAAAATTTCTCCCTCAATCTTTTCATTTAAAAAATTGAGTAAAACAGGATAGGAGCAAATTATTCGTAATCCGAACTCTGAGGGGGTAAGTGGGAAAATTCCCCAATGTATTAAAATTAACGCGAAGAAATTCAAATTAAGCCCAAACTGAGTCTTATATTTAACGCCGTGTTTGTTAGTGGCAGTTAACTTGTTCATAATAACAGCTGGGAGTTCGCATTTCCCTACGGTTAATAATAATGTTATTATTTAAAAAAAAAATTCATTTGTCGGCTTATGTCCAGACATTTCAGATTCTCTATTTCTCTTCTAGGTATTTATAACTAGAAGTGTGCATGGGTCGTGTTGGGTTTGGGTCAGGTCCAACTAAAAATTTAGGCCTGTTTATTGGGCTCGGGCCGGGCCTAAAAAGTGGGCATAAAATTTTGCCTAAGTTCAACCCATATAAAAATGCTAAAACCGGGCCCGACCCGACCCGCCCGTATTAATTTTTTATAATAGTTTATATAATTTTTAAATATATATAATACATCAAAAATACTAAAAAATCAAAATAAATATTTTTCAATAAATTGAAAATATATTTTAAAAATATGTAGACTTAAATAACACTAAAATAGATGCAACTTAACAAGCAAATGCCTCTAAAATAATAAAAAAAATTAACAAATGTCTTTAAAATAATAACAAAATTAACAATAAAATAAATTTTATATAATATCTAAACAATAACAACAAAAGAATAGAAACATAATAGTAAAATGGTAGTAAAATAAGGAGAAAAATAATAAGAAAATATTATTAAATAATAGTTTTTTATTTAATAAATTCGGGCCGTGCCGAAAATGCCTTACCCGAGCCCGCCCATTTTTTAAACGAGTTTTATTTTTTTGTCCAAGCCCATTTTTGAGCCTATATTTTTTCTCAAATCCTCCCACATTTCAGGCTGCCCGGCCCATGCACACCTCTAATTTATAATTATTCAGAATATTGCTTAATTTAGTTTTTTTTTTTTGCCTTTTTTTAACTAAATTTTCAATTTAATCCTTGTTTAAGGCTTAAGCCTTCATTTTTTTTATATATTTCTTAAAATAAGCACATGTTGTCCACTTCTACATTATTATTTCGTAATAATATTAGTATAATTGCACCCACGCTTCAAGTTGGGTTAATTAATTATTTATTAATTAAATTATAGTGTCAAATTTTAAATGTTATAAATTGCTTCAAAATTTTGTACTCTTCGTATTTTTAAAATTTAATCTATATAATTTTACTTTTAGAAATTTAGTCTCTCTACTTATCGAGTTTAAAAAGTTTTGCGCTGGTGTGGTATTTTCAGAAGAAAAAATAAAACTTCGTTCCTATGTAGGAAAAAAAATAACACTCTAACGAACTTGAATTTACTAAAGAATTTTAATGGTACTAACAATTTTTAAAATTTCATATCATCATTTTAATTAGAATAAAGTATTTAGACTAACTAATTGTAACATCCCTTACCCGGCTCGGTTGTCGGACCCGAGTTACAAAATGCTACAGTAAACACCAAAATATTCACACACAAATTATAACATTGAATTCAATTTAAATCATTAAATTAATCCAAATTCATGCATAATAGAAGTTCTTAGTAAAACAGGGACTAAATCAAGCATACAAACATAGTTTAACAGATTCGAGCACGATTAATGACCAATCTGAAAAATTTTAAACCTTTGGAATTAGGTACCGATACTTGACCATATGAACAATTTTAAAACAAACAGAATGCCACCTAGGAAAAAAAAATTAGTCTATCTACTTATCAAAATTAAAAAGTTAAGTCCATTTATTAATATTGTTAAAAAAAAATGCATTGGTGTGGCGTTTTGAGAAGAAAAAAAAACTTCGTACCCGTGTAGGAAAAAAATAACAATGTAACAAACTTAAATTTAATAAAGAATTTTAACAGTACTAACAAATTTTAAAATTTCATATCATTATTTTAATTAGAATAAAGTATTTAGACTAACTAATGATATTATAAAAGCTAAAATTAAATATTAAATCTCAAATTTAAGCGAAATATAATGGTTAAATTGAAATTTAGCCATTCTTATAATCTAAAAATATAGGGATTGAAATTGAAATTTACTCATAATGTTAGAGCCTACCTTTTATATATAACTGTATGGATATCATAGATTAGATTTTAATGTGAACTTAAAACAAAATTTTCTTTGCAATTGGAAGTCAATTTATTTTTACAAAAGAATATATTTTTAACTTTTTTTTTTATCTTTGGCAAACTTTCTCTTACTAAAATTAAATTGTAATTTTTACAATATTAAAAAATAATTTTATTATTTTAATGATTTATATATTTATAATTTTAAAGGATTAAATCAATTTTTATTTTTTATGAAAATCAAAATTTGAATTTATTTTTTAATTTAAAATTTTAAAAATTAAAAATATTTTTTTATTTAGAGTGCTTGTCAGCCCCTAACTATTATTGGTAAATTTTCAGTTTCCTTGAAAAAAATAATGGTAAGAATTAAAATTAGACTAAAATTTCAGGAAAATACCATTTTTTAAAAAATTTATGGAAATAGGCTGAAATTTTGAAAATTGATGGGAATGGGCCAATAACATTTTACCAAAATCCACCATTCTCATAAATTTTCAAAATTTCATTCTATTTCCGTAATTTTTTTTAAAAATGACATGTTTTGGTATTTCCGCCTTAAAATTATTTTTCTAGACAATCGGCCTTCTCATAAACTTTTAATTAATCTATTTTATTTGTTTTCTATTTTTAAAATATATAAATTATTTTAAAAATTCATTATTTTTCAAATATATTATTTATACTAAATCTTATTACACCTACAATAGGAATGAATGAAAATATTTTTATATTAAAAGTATATTTATAAAAATATTTCAACAATTATTAGTGGAGTGACAATATGTTTTATATAAATTTATTGCTTTTGTGTTTAATTCTTAGTTAATGATTTTCAATTATTTTATTTTAGTGTTTTCCCAATTGAGTTGGTGTCGAGTTGGTTCGTGACACCAACTGAATCAACCATTTTATATATAGTATAAATAAATCCATACGACAAAGTTTGTTCGGATTTTATTTTATGAAATATTTTCACTTGAGAAATAATGTTGAATTAATTTTATGGATAAAGTACAAGAATAGTCACTCAGCTATTCAATCTATTCTATTTTGGCCATCAAACTATTAATTTTTTTTCGTTTCAGTCACTCTTTTATTAGTTACTTAATAGAACTCTAACGTGGGCTTTGTTTTGTTGACTTAATAATAAATTTAGCCTCTAATATTTACACATTCTATCAATTTGATCCTAAATATAAAAATTTTAACAAATTTAGCCCTCAATATTTACAAGAGTTGTCATTTTGGTCCTATTTATAACATTTTTAAAAGTAAATATCAAAATATTTTAAAGACTTTTGTACTTAATATGACTTTCAACAATATCTTCTACTTTGTTATTTCTTTCGTTCAATTGACGGAGTTAGAAATATCAAATGTCTTTACCTTGACTTACACGCTCTCCAATACTTTAGCTAGAAATGATAAAGACACGAGAACACTAGAGCTTAGAGCTGATATATCTCTGCAATAACGAGTAAGGCTATTGGAGTTGGTGTTGTCAACCCAATCATTTTTTGGGGTTTATAAATTTGTTAATTTTGAGCTTCTTTGAGGGTTTTAATTTGAACTAGATTGACAAATTTTGTAAACATTGAGAGCTAAAGTTGTTAATTTTTTAAATTTATGATCAATTTGGTAGAATTATCTAAACATTGGATGTATAAATTTATTATTATTCCAATTAAAAAAAAAGCTCACTTAGACTTTTATTATTAAGTTAACGGCAAAAGTGACAAAAATATTTAACTTCAAAAATTTGGTGACTAAATTGAAAAGTGAACAATTAGGTGAACAAAATAGAACAAACTAAATAGTTGAATGACTATTCTTGTACTTTACCCTAATTTTATATCAACACCGTTGAGAAATTTTATTAAAATTTTAACATGTAATTTTATAAAAGGAATGTATTTAATAAATATATATTTAATACATGAAAATATGACTAAGTTTAGTCATGGAAAGAAAAAATATTTGAGTTATAAATTTTTTTAATTAAAAATAAAAATAATGTGAGCCATGTGTATTGATCTACAGAGGCGTATTTAGGGGAATTGTAGGGTCTGGCCCTCTTAAAATGAAAATTATTATTTTGATCATTTAAAATTTTTAAAATTTTAAATTAGTAAATATAAATTAAACATTGATCTCTAAAATTATAAAAATTTAATTTAATCATTTAAAAAATATAAAGATATAGACTATTAAAAATTAAAATTTCATTTCAGCCCTCTTAAAATTTGATGATCAGGGTGTTCATCACCTCAAGTGTGGCTTGAGTTCGAGTCACATTAATTGTATTGTTATTAGGATTTTATGCTCGCTTATAATTAAAAAAATGTTTTATAAAACATTAATTTATGTTAGTATTGAAGTTTTTATATTATTAAATTAAAGAGAGAGAGAGACGTAACTGTTTTAAAAAAGCATAGTAATTCTTCGTTTATGTTGCAAGCGGTTTTAGAGAAAGGGTGGCCGACGTGACTTGTCCGCATTGCCAGACTTTTTCCTTTGATTGTATAGGGCTTTTTCTTGAAAAATAATGAAATATATTGATTATGAAGAGAGAACATATAAATGCGATTTGTAAGATGCTTTTTCAAGTGAAGCGGCATAAGACCGGTGAAAAACATACAATGTAGGATACATTTTTAAGTGACATGGAGAAGGAATGGTAAAAATGTGTCTTATAAGGCTATCAGTGCAGGTTGTAGGGAGTATATTATCTGTTATTAACAATCATACGTTAAAACCCAATATTGCTTGTGGATTGCCCACTAGTGTAACTTGATAGCATGCTCGCATAAGTGTTTCCAACATAGAACTTCAATGTTCAAGTTGAAATCAAAGGCACTCACAGGATGTTGGGTTGGGGTCTCCAAGTTCGGGTTACCAACTAACTCCGATTGTATACCAAAGTTGTAATTGATGGATGAATGTCTTCCTGTTGATGATTCTGGTATTTCTCGATACGAGCTTTGTAATAATGCTGTGAAATTACCGCACAACCATGTGGTTGAACTTTCTACTTCCTATTCCAGAAACAAATTTATTAATCAAATTGTTGTTGAACTCGAACCACCTTCCACAATGTCGACAACTTGGGTATATAACTCTAGTATAACATTTCCACTAGAGCAATGCGTATCGAGCATTATTTTGATTTCCATGTCGTTTTTGAGCTCAAATGTATCATATCAAACAACGTTCATTGACGTTAGATACCTATATTTCAAGCTCGAAAGTCTCCTCCGACTTGAAGTCAATAATTTCCTTCTAATTCTCGACCGAAGCTCATTTAATTTTATGCACTGATTGAAAGCAAATTCTATAAATTGGGATGATATAAAAACGACCCCAGTGTCAATTTCACGAATTTGGCAGTTGTAATAAATAACGGCTCTAATTTGTCTACTCATCTTCGCCAGAAAAACTTGCTTCACATGTTTAAAACAAAAACATTATACACAAAAACAAGTACTCATTAACCAAATTCAAACAATGACACTTACTTGAACTAATTTACTTTGTTGGATCGATTTTTGAATTTCAGATTTTTAACATCAACAATCTTCCCCTTATGCAAATCTTCTGATTGAAATTTAACTATGGAACCTCTTCACACAATATTCATTTTATAGGAAACTCTACTATCGAATATGAAACATAATTTCAAATTGTTGGAAAAGATTGGACATGTCAAGTAAAAAAAAAACACTTCTAACAACAAGGGATTTTTGAAAATTTTTGAAGATTCCTGTTGTGCCACAGAAAGATGGGATGTAGATTTTATCTTGGGATTCTTGAGTTTTAGAAACTTATCCCAAGATTCTTGGTTTTTTCAAAATTAAAATTGGCACGGGACAAGGCAAAAACACGCCTTATAGGATGCGTTTTCACCTTCTCTCCTCCACGTCTCTTGAAAGTGTGTCCCACAAGGTATGTTTTTGCCTCCTTTCTCTAAAATCGACCTATTTCCCTAATTTTCAAGAAAAGTGACCTAAATCCCTAATTTTTCTTTTAAATCGACACATATATCTAATTTTGTCGAGTTTTCACTTAAATGTAGTAAAAATTTTAATTTATTATCAAAATATGTATTCTATAAGATATTTATAAAAATACAATTCAATACTCAAAAGAAAAGTAATGCAAAATACAATACGTACGATCTCGACATTAGTGAGTATTATGGCTAGTTTGACATTATTATCGTAATTAAAATGTGTTTTTGAAAAGTTCAGTTTAAAAAAAAGCTTTTGAAAAGTGTTATGGGAAAGGGATGTGAAAATATGTAGTTTAAAATTTAAGGTGTTTGACATTGCTGTAAAAAATTCTGATGGAAAGTTAAAATTTTCATTTTAGACGTAATATTGAGAATTTAAAAATTAATTTAAACCATACTTAAATAATTTAATATAATTATACATAAAGTATACATTTTAAGTACTTTCCAATAATTAATAAGCTATTTGTAAATTTAATTATATATGAAATATATTAAAATTTTAAATATGATAATAAATCATATTTAAACAAATTAATATAATTATATTTATAAATAATATTTAACTAATATAATATAACGATACATAAAATATTTAAAATAATCCTAATTTTTAAATATATTTTAAATAGTTAATACAAATAATGATATTTTGATTATTTACACTTCAAAACGCAAAAGTATTTTTCCACTAAACTTTCAACCCGGAAGCCAGTATTTGGCATGACTTATGGGTTTGAAAAGCACTTTTCCACCCCTAAAAGCATTTTCGAACGACAAATAAGTTAAAAAATGTCATAAATCTTTATACTTTTCGAAAATTTAAAATTTAGTTTTTATATTTTTGAGAAATTTAACCTCTGTATTTTTAAATTTTAAAATTCAGGTTCAACGATTAATACTATTAAATTTTTGATTAAATCATCAATTTTAATTATACAGACTACCAAGTGAGTTTACTTTTACAAGATATCACCCCAACAAATTTAACAAAAAATTACAATATTAATAATTAGACATAAATTTTAAAATCTAAAAATAAAAAGACTAAACTCTTAAAAATAAAAATATGAATATTAAATTTTAAATTATAAAAATATGACATATTTTAACCAAACAAATATTATTTCTAAATTTTCTTTGAAAATTAAATAATTTAATCTAAATAAAAGGAATAAAATTATTCTATATTACTTGTTGAGACCTATGGCTATACAGTATAAACTCCACGGGCGAAGGTAAATATTTTTTTAAATTATAAGAAAAAAGTAAAATTACGACTCAAACTTAAATCCTACTTGAAATTATGAATACTTTAATCACCGTGTCAATTTACTGTTGGACGGCTGAAGGTAAATTTTGGCACACTGTTAGAGGCTTGAACTAAACATCCTTACATTTATTTTCATTTTTTTTTTCAAAATTTTTTAATATAAATATTATCACACGTGACTCGTTAAATATTTATCATTCAAATTATACTCGGGATAATAGAATTTTTTTTATACATAAAAAAATAAAAAAAAAAGTTGTTTGACTAAGAATTAAAAATTTATGACTGTTTTAAATAAAATTTTTATAAATAAATTATAAATAAGGCTGGCTTGTTTGACAGAACGCCACTTGCTCCACTTTACAGGCCACACATTCGTGTCGTGCAGTTATTTATTTAAAAAATTCCAAAAAATTATCTAAACATATATTTTTTAATAATATATTTAAATTGCTCATGATCGAATTGAATATGTGTTAAATTTAGGTTCGGCTTGACTTGAAAATGTATCTAAAATTTTGATTAAACTTGGTTTAGATAAAAAAATTAAAACTTAAGTTTGATTTGTCCTGCTCAGTATTAATTTTTATATAAATTTAAATTTAAAAATATAATACATCAAATATATTAAAAATATTAAAATAAATGTTTTCCAAATACATTAAAAAGTTTTGATACTTAAATTGTATTAAGATAATTACAACTTAACAAGCAAATATCTATAAAATAATAGTAAAATTAATAATAAAATAAGAGTTATACAATATTCAAACAATAACAATAAAATAGAAACAATATAATAGCAAAACCGCAACAATCAGTAGGAGGGAAAAAAAATTTAGGCGGATTCGAGACAGGTCAAGCCTGGTCGAAAAAATTTTACCCAAGACCCGACTCGTTTAGGAAACGTAACTTAATTTTTTTTCCAAATACATTTTTCAGACTTATATTTTTACTCAAATTTTCTTATTTTTCGGACAGGCCTTCGAATCTGAATAGGTGATCAAACTCATGATCAAGTTTAATATAGATTATCTTATTATTTAATTTTTAATGATTTAATAAAAAAATACACGATAAACAAATTTCCAAACATCATTGCAATGAAAATTATAAATAAATAAAAACGAAAAAGTAAATGAATTTCTACAAAAGTTGATAGAATTTATTTTCTTACATTTCATTTAAAAACAGAACATGATAGCAGTTTGTTGGAGACATGAGAGAGGTTGTCTGAATTTTGACAACCATTTTTGTTTGAATTTTTATTACATCTATTGTTTTATGTCTAGAGTGAATTTGAGTGGGTGATTGAATACGGTGTGATGTGTTTAACTTACTTTTTGTCTTATATTATAGTATCGTATCTCATCGCTTTTTTTACACTAATCACAAGTAAACACACCGCCCATCCAAACCTACCATTAGAAAAGCAAAAATAGGGAAAACCAGTTAAAAATAATTAGAATAGGAAAGTTAATTAATGGCTGGAGTTAATCTAGCACCAACCTAATTGATAAATAATTGAAAAGTGATTCTTTTATAAAATAAATTATATTATAATGATATTTATATTTTATATAAAATTAATAAAATTCACCGTAATGTAATTTAAATGTAAAATATTATAAACTTTAGAACTCAAACGTTATTATTTCAATTAAAATTTTATTTAAATTTTATATAAAATTTTAATAAATAATATTTTACATATTCTTTTTATTTATATCATAAATGTGTCATATAACAACGAGAAATTATTTTATGGACCATTCTCACTACATTATCTATGGTCCACTTCCAATTATGTAATGATATTTCAACAATTTTTTTCATGTCATTGGCACATAATATTAATTTTTTTTATCTTGAACCTCAAATCCTAAACTCGAACTCTAAACTTAAACTTTGAATCCAAGTTTAGGGTTCAAGGCAGGGGTGAAGTTAGAATAAATTTTTAAGGGGGCCGAATGAAATTTTAATTTTTTATAGTCTAAATCTTTATAATTTTTAAATGATTAAATCAAATTTTTATAATTTTAGGGGGTTGAAGTACAATTTTACCTTTACTAATTTAAATTTTTTAAAAAAATTTTAAGGGTCTAAATAAAAATTTTACATTTTAGGGGGGTCGAGCCTTGCCAGTCCCCCTAAATCCGCCTCTGGTTCAAAGTTCAATATTCAGGGTTCGAGTTTAGGATAAAAAAAATACCTAAATTATATATCAATGGCATGAAAATAATTACTAAAATATCATTAAATAATTAAAAAGTAACCATAAATATCGTGGGGTAAATATCCCATATATACCAAAAAATAAGAAAAGTTACGGAAATGTGTCAGTTTGAAGAATATTTAAGGGAAAGTACCGTTTCCCCCCCCAAAAACGCGTCCACGTTAGTGCGTTTTTGGGGGATCCAGAGCTAAAGCGGTCTTTTATTTTTTTCACACTTCAATCCTTTCTCAATATTCCTTCAATTTTATCTTAATTTTCTCTCAATTTTCTCTCAAAGTCCTTGAAATTTATGCTCAAATTTCTAAATAGTCCTTTACTATTTACGAAAAAGCCCTTTATAATTTTTTAATATATTTTTTTGAAAAATTTTAAAATTTTTTATCGGATTACAATGGCCGGGGAATTACGTCGCCTAGACAACAAGCACATCTCCGTCGAGCAAATGAAAATGGTAAGTTTTAATTTTAATTTTTAATATTATTTATTTTTTTCAATTATGCAATTTTAATTAATTTTTAATTATATAATTTTCAAACAATCATAGATCGGTTGTTGGAATGTTATATTCATAACATGCATGGTCCCCATCGCCGTTGATCGAGGCTTACTGTGGAAGCGGGTTTTTGGCACGTGGCCACGATAAGTAGGGGTTCAAGTTGGAGCCGCCTTTGATCAGCGCATTGATAGAGAGGTGGAGACCCGAGACGCACACTTTCCATCTGCCATGCGGAAAGTGTACCATCACTCTAGAAGATGTGCAGTTGCAGATGGGATTACCGGTGGACGGGTCGGTAGTCACCGGGTCCGCAACATCTACCGGTTGGATGGCCGTATGCTACGAGCTTCTGGGTGCCATTCCGGATAGAATTCAAGGAGCTCGGATCGATATGGCCTGGCTACGAGACGCATTCCCGGAGCCGAATGAGGGTTCGACCGAAATAGAAAGAATACGGTATGCTCGGGCATACATTCTTCATATAATTAGAGGCTATCGATCTTTGGACCTCTCTAGAAACCTCGTCCACCGAGATGGCTCCTCAAACTTGTTGATTTCGAGCGGTAGGTGAATTGAGTTGGGGTCCGCTGTCTATCGAGATTGTACCAGAGATATCTTGGGCGACGCGACCGAGTAAAGCCAAAATCGGAGGTTGTCTATCACTATTGCAGTCATGGGCATGGTTTCGATTTCCATTTTTACGTCCTCGACTCGACCGACCATATTCATTACTACGATAACGAGGTAAATTTAATATTATATTTTACAATTATTTCGTAGATTTATAGTATAATTGCATGCTAAAAGTTTATTTAATTAGGTGGAACCATTCGAAGTCATGTTGGAATACCTAACTCGCTTGAGGATATCGACTCTATTGGACCAACAGTCGGAATCACAAGTAAGTTTTGAATTTCGTTATTATAATTTAGAATTTCAGATGTAGTCTCTAATATTATGTATATAACTAATATTTTGGTAATGTTAATATAGTTTCAATGGATACCGTACGAGGATCCGAAAATTCAGGCAGTAATTTCGGAGGAGTTCTTCCAAAATCTAAACAGTTGGCACATTAAGGTCTCATTGATCACCTATGCGACCGTGGAGATGCACCAGCCAGATCGGGTTCTGCGGCAATTTGGATTCCGGCAACTGACCCCCGTGCCACCGGAGGTGCTCGATGATGAGCACAAAGTGGACTTACGACAGCCGCACACGGATTGGCCAAGATTTTGGTCAGGTTATATCGAGACGTGGGAGAACCGGTATGACTTTTTACCTATCCGGGAACCGATCATCGTTCCTAAGTTAGCGTGCGTGCTGGAGTACATGCCATGGTTTAGGATCCATGGCAAGTCGTATCTGTTGTCGGAAGAAGAGAGGCGACAACAAATTTGCGAGCGAAGAGAACGTCGGGCCCCTTTAAATCCAAAGAGAAGGGTGATGAGGCGAGGGTCAGATGGCCCAAATTGCCCGGCCCAATTACAAAAAATAAAAAATTTATTACAAGCCCAATTACAAAATAAAACAAAGAAGCCCAAAACTAAAATAAAAAATGGGCCCAAATGGCCCAAACCCGAAACCATTCTCAGCCAAAACAAAAAAAACAAAAAAACCCTAGCTGCTTCGCCTCGACCTCGACTTACTCCCCCCTCTGCGCCTCTCTGCTCCCCCGACATGCTCAAGACGCCACCGCTCCGACGCGCTCCACCACCACCTGCAAACAAGACAAAAGAGGACAGCAACCAAAAATAGCAAAATAAAGGCAAAAACAGCAATATTTTTTTTCATTCGGCTATATAAGCCGAGCAAAAGCAATGTAATAGGGGGCTTTTCGGGGAGAAAAACAGAGAGAAATATAGCAAAGAGGGATTTTCTTTCAAAAAAAAAACAATAGAGATCTCGAATACAAGAGTTAAAAGCAAAAGGTTGTTTTTTTTTTACATTTCCGTTTCCATTTTAAGAAACTGTTATTTCTATTTCCCTTTTATCTGTTTATTTTTCCTTTTTTTTTACAAATAATAATAATATTAAAAGGGAAGGCGAAACTAACCTGAACCCCGGGGCGCGTCGTCGGAGTCTTCTCTCCGTCGTCGAAGCCGAGATCGGGAGCAAATGGGGGGGTCTTCTTCTGGGTTTTTCAAAAACAAAAAAATAGATCAGTAAACGTAAAAAAAAAAAGAGACACGACCTTTCGATTTTCCTACCACTGTATACGGTATCGCAACAACGCCGATGTCCGAATTGACCGGAATCCCGGAGACCCTCCTCCTGGATCTGCGGAGGAGAAAGGAGAGAACCCACTCCTCCTTTTTTTTCCGAAGTGCGAAAATGAAAAAAAAGGCAAAAATTTATATTTATAAAGGTTGTAAACGACGTCGTTTAGGGCTCGACGGTGGCCCCAAACGACGCCGCTTCGTCGTGACCAAGCGCGACCGACCCGCTCGAGAGGATCCGCGTGTTTTTGAAAAATGGAAATTTTATGCTGCAATCCTTCCGAAGTTTTTATATTTTACAATTAAGTCTTTCGATATTGCACGCCCTTAAACTTCATGCGATTACAATTTAGTCCCTTTTAAAACGTTGCGTTTAGACGCGTTGGGTAAATTTGCACTCCTCGTCCCCACATTTTCGCGCATCACAATCGGTCCTTTTCCTTTCTTTTATTATAAATCCGCCTTAATTTTATTTTTAACCCGATTTGGTCCTTCCCTTTAATTATCATTGTTATTTAATGTTTTATTGTTTATTTATTATTATTATTGTTTTATTATTAGTATTATTACTATAATATTACATATTACTATGTTGTATTATTATTATTATTATTATTATTATTATTATTATTATTATTATTATTATTATTATTATCATTCTATTCCTCTATTATTAATTATTATTATTATTTACTATTACTATTACTTTATTACTAGTATTGTTACTATTTTATTTTATTATTACCACTCTTATTTATTTTATTATTGTTCATTTATTAATAAGTTATTATTTTCATTATTAATTGTTTAATCTTCACCATTTATGAATTTTGTTTTATATTATTTTATTCATTACTTATTTATTTGTTACTTTATTTGTTTATTTGTCATTTCATTTACTTATTATTTATTCGCTTCGCTTTTTTTACTTTTTTTTAATACTTTAAAGCACTTTAATTATTTATCATTTTCTTATTATTTTTATTGTTATTATTATTATTATCATCCTATTTGTTTTCTATGATTTTATTATTGTTATTCTTATTTCATTATTTATTTGCTCACTCGTTTATAGGAGTTAGGTTTATTCATGTATTCGCTAATTTGTCAAGATCATTATTTTGTCTAATATTAATCAACCAAATTTTCAAAATAAAGATAATGTTCTAGATTTGAAAACTCGGGAAGATCGAGCCTAACTTCATCGGGTTCCGGTTTTACTCGTTAAACAACGGGATATCTCTTTTGAAGTTGCAATTTTAAAACAAAATCTGAATCTCGGAAATTGAAATGTCGTGCCTAACTTATCGGACCCGACATTTAGGTGCTTGGGATAAGTTTCTTTTCCTAAAATAGAGGCAATCTTAGTATTTGAAATCTCGAAATCGAGCCCTAACTTACGGGTTCCAATTTCTCATTTGACGAATAACGGAAGATCCTCTTCAAATAAAACCAAGTTTCAAAAGGCGAGCTTAGTTTGGGAGCTTAAAGTATTGTGCCCTAACTTACTGGACATGATGCTTTACCTCCTCGAAAATAAGAAAGCCTTAACGCCCTTCCAATTTTAAAAAACAAAAGCATTGTATTTTGAATCCTTTAAGTTTTCAACAAATAGGACATCAATCAATCGGTTTGGTACCAATTTTGGGCGTGTCGAGGTGCTAATCTTTCCTCGCACGTAATCGACCTCCGAACCCGTTTTCTCAAAGTTCGTGGACCAAAAGCAGCACTTTTAGCAAATTAAATGTTTTATTAAAACGAAGGTGATCCGATCACACCAAACAAATATCGGTGGCGACTCCTTTCCTTTTCTTTTTCAAAATCGAGTCGACTAGCGTGCCTTCGCTTCACCCAAAAATGGTTACGACGACTTGGCGACTCCACTCGGGGACGCGAGGTCAAGCCATAGATTGATTGATTTTGTCCTTTTAATTAAAATAGTTTTGAAAAATCATGTTTCTTTTAATGCATCTTCAATATTAGCCTTGTAAATATCTTGGCATTGCATTGCATGACCGTTGTGGTCACACCTTTAAGTGAGAGCAGAAGCTATGCCTTCGTGAGGTTTTCACCTCCGCATGGGCTAGTGGATCGCTTTGAATACATCCGTACCTATGTCTCCGTGAAGTTTTCACTTCGCATGGCCATAGGGAAATGTATTCCCTCGAACCGAACTTCGGTCCGCATGAGCCTATAATGGGTGAGGATCGAGGAATCTGCTGTTCAGAACCTCGAACTTTAGAACTAAGCCGCATATAGCAAACCCTAGAGCCCACCTTAGGTAGAGCTATGGCAAACCTTAGTGGTCACCCAAATAGGCATTAGTTTATTTTACTTACTTTACATTCCATGGTACTAACTTTTGTGTTTCTTTCTTTTTGTGCATATCATTTCATATTTTAAAGAGACATCGATTCACGGTCCGCTTTCGAGTTGGGAAGTTGGTTATGGAAAGCGAATTCCTTGATAAAGTAGAAGACAATCGCGTCCGTCCGCATATGGTCGAGCAATGCCAAATAGAAAAGGAGATAGCTTGGTCGAAGGGTATGTGTCGAACTACGGAACTTCACCAATATCGATGTCACGCAGAATCGAGCTCCGGAGTTGAAAGAAATTTGGACTCGATGGGATGATGAAGCGAATCACCGTTTCTATGGTACTTACTACGACCGCCTTACTTGCTTGAGGTCAAAATAGACAAGCACATTCCGCAATGACCCGCCTCGAATGCCGCTATAAACTTTCTCCTTGGGAAAGTGGATCTGGTTCCCACGATTGGAAGAGTATACGACCTGCTACATTGCCCGAGAATTCAAGTTGACAAAGCTTATTCCAAGGCGGTTAATGGCCCAACCTTCGCGAAGAAGTTGATGAATATCACCGAATGAGTGAACAGTGGGTCTCATTTAGGATGCGAAGAAGGCGAGGTAAATGCATACCTTGGATATGTTTGAGAGACTGATTCGGGCGCATCCGACACGAAGAAAAAGATAGACATCTTGGCCTTGTGTATTTATGGCACAGTAATCTTTCCCAAAGCTTTAAGGCACATTGATGAAGCGGTTATCGATCTATTCAAAGGTTGGACAAAGGGTCACACCTGTTTACGCCATCTTAGCCAAACATTCGGATCCTTGACCGCATGTCGGAGAAGAGGTGAAGCGGTGTTTATTGGGTGTCTTGCTATTATTGGCTTGGTTCCATAGTCACTTTTGGAAAATAGAAAGTGTCTTGCGGTTCATGTCGAAAAGTACTCCCGCTAGAAGAGATAGCAACTACGCCTAAAAGAGAGGATGTGTCCAAGAAAATTGGATCGCGCTCTTCCAAAACCTTCAAGAGGACGACATCGAGTGGAAGGCTCCTCGGATAATTCCCGCGAGATCCTTTATCGCTATGAAGCTTTGACCGGGTTCCCTATTGGAATTTGGGGTGCCACCGCCACGCCTTTCTTGGTCCTTAGACAGATGGTTCAAGGCGCTTTGTACCAACGACATACTGGGCTAGCT
This sequence comes from Gossypium rotundifolium, assembly GCA_025506655.1. Lineage (NCBI taxonomy): Eukaryota > Viridiplantae > Streptophyta > Magnoliopsida > Malvales > Malvaceae > Gossypium > Gossypium rotundifolium. Next base: position 152,559,084 of record CP106728.1, read on the forward strand.
CAATGCGAGTTTTCATATGAAGGGGAAGCTATAAGAAAAGGGTTAAAGAGATTTCTAGTGCACGAATCGATTCACGAATGAGAAGATTGTCTGAGTGCCCGGAGGCGACCGGAATACATTGAATAGAGGCCGGAGAGTCAATGATAACATTCCCGAGCCAAACCAGGAAGGCGCCCGATCGAGAGAAGAATGCATGCGGGTGGTCCCGCCAGAATTAGAAATTGTGAAGCAAGATTTTGAGCGGATGAGCTCAAAACTCGGAAAAAGAATAGAAAGGTTGGAGGAAGAAAAGATGCTCCTCCGGTTAAAAGTGGACGGTCAAAAATCAAAAGCTGAGAAACTCAGAAAGGAAAAGCAAAAAGTAGAGGAAGACCGAGATAACTTGAAGACGGAGTACAAGAGGATGCGCTTAACGATAAAAAATGCGGGATTAGGGAAAACTTCGAAGCAGTGGCAACAAGAGGTCCGAGAGGAAAGAGCCAAAGTTAGCAGTTGGGAGAAAAAGTTTCATGAAATACGAGCACAAAAGGAAGACTTGGAGAAGGGCGTAGAAGACCAAAAGAGAAAAAGGGATTAGAAGCTAGAATAGCTGAGCTTGGGCGATCTCTGCACCACTACCAAGTCGAGACTCGAAAGCCAACTAAAGTCAAGCCTAAATGAATAGAGGAACCGAAAGGTAGGGTTGAAGAGTTAGAATCGGCATTACATAGTAGCGAGCTCCGGATTGAGCTTGAAACGAGAGAAAGACGTTGGGAGGAAGAGCTTCACCATTCTTGCGAGCAAGTTCAAGCCGAGACTACCTCATGGGAGAAGCAATAATCCAGTTAAGTAGGCGATCACCTCTGACTTTGGTGAGGAGGTCGACATAGTGGGCATGAGATATGGGCTACCACCAGTCGTGATGAAGAGCTAATCTCTACTTGGAAAAATCAAAACCTTAGGTCTTAGGGCTAGAACGTATTTATAATCTACTTTATGTAAAGGGTTTTGCCTTCTAATAAAGTTTTCTAAAATGAAGTTGATCGAATCGATGTCTTCTTCCTGCATTCATGCATTTGCATTACATCATATTACATGCATTAAAGTTTATAAAAAGAAGCCTAATTGGTTAAGATTAACGGAGAAACAAAAGAGAAACAAGAGAGAAGAAAAGAAATTGGAGGCTGGACATCACTACGGGACTCGTGCTAAGACAAAGAAAATGGATCAAAGATTTGAACAATTTCGAAGGAGATGCAAGAAACAGTCTGAGGAGCAAATAGCGAAACTCAAAGAAGATATGATAGAACGGATGCAAGAGTCCCAAAACAACATGATGAGCCACCGGCGCAACTATTAGCCAATGAACGAGGAAAAGGCGCCGCTACTAGCTCAGGGAATAATGACGACCCTGCTTACCCTCCGGGATTTACCCCGCCAAATACCCAAACACCACCAGAAATAGGTCCCCAAAGGACGCCTTTTGTTATCGAGCCACGATGCGAGTTGAGACCGCAATGCCGACTCACTTTTCGACGGAGTTCAGCGGTAAATCCGGAGAAGGTCCGCTAACCCTATAGTCCCGACTTTGATGAAATGGCTAAATTGGATAAGGCAAAACGAACCTTCCCAAACAACTCGAGGATCGTTGCAAATGGTTAGAAGAAAATTTAAGGAAATAGAGATCTGACGACCATCGCTACGGAGTGGGCGCTAAAGACTTGAGCCTAGTCCCTGACCTCATACTTCCGCCAAAGTTCAAGACCCAGATTTTAAAAATACAATGGGACCGTTGTTCTGAAGCGCACATCACGATGTTCTATCGGCGGATGGCGGATATGTTAACAACGATCAACTGCTTATTCATTGTTTCCGGGATAGTTTGGTAGGGGCATGACCAAGTGGTACAATCACTCGGTCGTACCTAGATCAAGTCATGGAAGGATCTAGCATAGGCCTTCCGAAACAATCTGAGCACGTAGCGATATAGCTCTGATCGAATCACGCTCCAAAATATGGAGAAAAAGCCAAGCGAAAGTTTGAGGCGGTATGCCCGGTGGTGGAGGGAAGTAGCCACGCAAGTTCGACCACCGCTTAGAAAAAGAGACAACCATCTTTGTTTGTCAATACCGAAAGCTCCTTCATTAATCACATGCTTGGAAGTGCCACAAAAGTTTTTCGATATTGTCTTTGTCGGAAATGATCGAGAATACAATCGAAGCGGTAAAATAGAGGTTTGGAGAAAGTACTAGAAAGACGGTCCCAAGAAGAGGGAGAGTGATATAAACAACATAGGTAAAGGTTATTCAAAACCTATTATCGTGAGCAGTAGAGGACTATGACCCCGATCATCGAGCCTCTTTAGAGCGAGTCCAACACAAGGTAAAATACGGAGAAAATCTAATTTACGCCTATCCCAGTCCCATACAAGGAAATGTACCAGAAATTATTTGATGCACACGTTGTCTCCCCCCATTACTTAAAACCCTTGCAACCCCCGTACCCTAAGTGGTATGATGCGAATGCACAGTGCGAATACCATGCAGGAATCGTGGGACATTCTATAGAGCACTGTCTCGCTTTTAAGAAACTAGTGGAAAGACTGATCCAGATGGGAGTTATAGAAGTCGATGACACCTCTTGCAAGGGGCACCCGCTACCTAATCACGGGGTCAACATGATAGGCGAAGATGCGAGAAGAAGAGTTAAAAAAGACATTTCCGATGTGAAAACCCCAATGAAATAGGTCTGGAAGGAAATGATAAAAAGGGGATTGGTTGTGACATGTCCAAGGGAAGAATATGAAGAAACACGAAAATTTGTGAATTTCATGACTCGGAAGGCACGAAATCCAAAGTTGCACCGAGTTCGAATCTTTGAATCTGAAATGACCGATGGACAATAAAGAGCTAGAATTCCTTGAAAGCAATGAAGGCGGAAAGAGGGTAATATCTGCGCGTTGGAGGATGAGTCGTGAAGAAAGACCTCGGAGGTGAGCCATCCTTTAGTCACCATCTCCGATCAAAAGCGACGGAGTAAAATTATGATTCAAAGCCTACTACTTTTTCATCCGAAGACAACCAAAAGACTCTCGGGGGTTATAATTGCAACGTGACGACTCTTGAAAAGGGGGGTCCGTCCACAAAAAAGAGCCAGGAATATCTTAAAATTGTGATTCGAAAACCTGCAGCCTTTCCATATAAGGATGATAAGAAGGTCCCTGAACTATAAGTGCAATATGACGATTCCCGAGAATGGAGGTTCGCCAACACTACGAAGAAAACCAAGAGGAAGGCTCACATCAGCAGTGAAAAGCGCCACGACTTGTCAAACATAAAGACGGAGCACTCCAGAGGGAAAAACTTGACGGAGAACAAAAGAAAGAAAAGAGACCAAGCAAGAGGCACATATAAACGAGCCATGAAGGAGGAAGAAGCTAGGAATTCTTAAAGTTTCAAGCATAGTGAATACTGATGTCGTGAAGCGACTACATAAACAAATTGCTCGCATATCGGTTGCTAGATTTACTATTGAGCTCTGAAGCACACCGTAACGCTACCGATGAAGGTATTGAACGAAACTTATGTTGTGAATGATATAACAGTTAACAAAATTGGATCGCCGGTTAGCAACATAAGTGCCGATAACTTCATTTTCTTTAACGACGATGAGATTCCTCCGGAGGTACGGGTTCCATCAAGGCTCTCCACATTACCACACGATGCAAGGGATATACATTACTTGGGGTACTAGTCGACAATGGATCGGCCAATGTTCTACCACTATCGACACCGAATCGACACCGTTGATAGTTCTCATATGAAGGCACTGCCACAACATAGTAAGGGCATTCGATGGAACCGAGAGGAAAGTCATGGGAAGGATTGAAGTACCTCTTTTAATCGGACCAGCACATATGAGGTGGATTTTGTTGTGATGGATATCCGTAGTCCTTATAACGCTTCTTGGGGAGACCTTGGATACACTTTCGGCGGGGCGGTGCCCTCATCGTTGCACCAAAAGTTGAAATTAATCTCAGAGGGCCGTTTAGTGACCATAAATGCTGAAGAGGACATCATCGCAATTGTAACAAGCAATGCACCCTATTTAGAAGCCAACGATGAAGCGGTGAGTGTTCCTTCCGTTCTTTAGAATTTGTTAACGCAACATTCGTCAGCCGGGGAATAAGGTCCCGATCTGCAATTATCCAAAACCACGAAAATGGGTCTACAACCGATGGCCGAGAATGGAGTACATGCCGGGAAAGGACTTGGAAGGTACCTCAAGGAGAAATCGAGGTCCCAAGACTAAAAGAAAACGAGACTTTTTCGGTCTAGGATTCAAGCCAAACGCAAAAAAAAGAGAAGAGTCGAAAAGAAACAAGAAAGAAGAAAGGCACGTCCGAGGGAGATGAGATGAAATGGCAATCGATGATAATCCTCATATTCATGAGACCTTTGTATCGAAGGGTTATCCATCCGGACGAAAATACAAAATGAAGAGATCGTGCATGTCAACGCTATATCGAGGGAAAATTGAGGAAGAAAATCGGAATAGGATCCGCCTTTATGAGGGTAGCGTTCTAGACAATTGAATTGCGGAGGAGATTCCTATAGCCTTTAGAACTTATTCAGAGTAATACTCGGAACACACTTATTGCTTTAAGTCTAGAAGCATTAAGAACCCCTTTTATGAAACATGAATTTGTATAAGCCATCGTTATTTTCAATGAAATACATCTCCGCTATCCTTTGAGCAAATTTTCTTTTATGTTCATTTCATTCATTCATTATTCTTTCTTTAAATATTCTTCTAAACATTTCTATTCTTCATTTATCATACCAATAAAAATGCCAAGATTCTATGATCCTATGAGCCTTTATTCATTTCCATAACAGGTCTCCAGATATCAATGATTTGAGTAACGCTACCGATGACTCAGAATGTCCTTTTGAGCAAGATATGGGTGCGAAAGATTTTCAGGATTTTGGAGATGACCAAGGCTGTGATTTGGCTCCTGAACTGTTGAGGATGGTAGAACAAGAGGAGAAACAAATCATACTTCACAAAGAATCAGTGGAAATAGTGAATCTAGGAGATGAACAAGAAAAGAAAGAAGTGAAGATTGGAGCTAGTATCACCGCAGAGACAAAGCAAGACCTTATTGAGTTACTCCAAGAATTCAAGGATGTCTTGCATGGTCATATCAAGACATGCCCGGTTAAGATCGATATCGTGGTACACTTGTTTGCCCATAAAAGAAGAATACAAGCGGTCCAACGAAGCTTGGAGGATGAGGCAGACGTTTTACTAAAATAAAAGAAGAGGTCAAGAAGCGCTTTAACGCAGGTTCTTGCAAGTGGTTAAGTACTCAGAATGGGTAGCCAATATCGTCCCGTCCCCAAAAAAGATGGAAAAGTACGAATGTGTGTGGACTACGAGATCTAAATGGGCTAGCCAAGGACAACTTCCGTTACCTCATATCGACACCTTGGTGGACAATACCGAGTTATTCCTTGTTCTCGCTCATGGATGGGTTCTCGGGATACAACCAGATAAAGATGCTTCACGAAGACATGAATAAAACCACATTCATAACCATATGGGGACCTTTTGCTATAAGGTAATGCCATTTGGGTTGAAGAATGCGGGAGCAACATATCGTAGAGCCATGGTGACCCTATTCCATGACATGATGCACAATGAAATTGAGGTTTACGTTGACGATATGATTGCTAAATCTCTACGGAAAAAGAGCATATCCAAGTCTTAAGGAAATTATTTTTGAGGTTGAGGAAAGTCCAATCAAGCTTAACCCAAAAAGTGTACCTTTGGAGCCGTGTCGAAGCTGCTAGGATTTATAGTCGGTGAAAAGGGATTGAGGTTGACTGAACAAAGTCAAGGCTATACAAGAATTGCCTCCGCCTCGTACGCAAAAAGAAGTTCGAGGTTTCTTAGGAAGATTAAATTACATTGCTCGGTTCATTTCACAACTGACTGAGAAATGTGATCCCGTATTTCGTCTTCTTAAAAAACACAACCCAGGTGTGTGGGACGAGGAATGTCAAAAGACCTTCGACAAAGTGAAGCAGTACCTGTCCAATCCTCCAGTATTGACACCGCCTAATCCAGAGAAGCCTTTAATCCTCTATTTGACGGTACTTGATAATTCAATGGGATGTGTGCTCGGCCAGCATGATGAGTCGGGAAAGAAAGAAAAAGCAATATACTACCTTAGCAAAAAGTTCACTGAGTGTGAAACAAGGTACTCACCGATTGAAAAAATATGTTGTGCCTTGGTATGGACAACTAGGAGACTGAGACAGTACATGTTGTATCATACGACCTGGCTCATCTCGAAGCTAGACCCACTGAAATACCTAATGGAGTCAACTACTCTTAATGGACGAATGGCCCGATGGCAAATTTTATTTTCTGAGTTTGACATAGTTTATGTAAACCAGAAAGCGATAAAAGGGAGTGCAATAGCGAATTTTCTGGCTAGTAGAGCTCTGGCAGATTATGAGCCTCTGGATTTTGATTTCCCTGATGAAGACTTAATGTACGTAGCAACCATTGAAGAAGATACCACGGAAAGTCGTCCTTGGAAACTGAACTTCGACGGGGCATCGAACGCTATGGGCAATGGAATTGGGGCAGTTCTAGTGTCCCCAAACGGAGATCATTACCCATTTACCTGTAAATTGGATTTTGATTGTACAAACAATATGGCGAGTATGAGGCTTGTATCATGGGCATCCGTGTCGCTATTGAACATAAAATTAAGGTCTTTGAAGTATACGGAGACTCGCGTTGGTAATTTATCAACTTAAAGGAGAATGGGAGACGAGAGATCCCAAATTGGTCGAATACAAAAGATTGGTCCAAGAACTAATCAAAGAGTTCGATGACATCACTTTCAGTTATTTACCAAGGGACGAAAATCAGATGGCTGATGCTCTAGCCACATTGGCTTCTATGGTACAAGCAAACAACAAAGAGGACATGAGACCTATACAAATGAGCATTTATGAGGCCCCAGCCCATTGCTACAATGTCAAGGAAAAAGGGAAAATTGGCCCACCATGGTACCACGATATATTGCGGTATGTGAAGAATCGTGAGTACCCTGATCAAGCCACAGAGAATGAAAAAAAGGCGCTGAGGAGATTAGCATGTGATTACGTCTTAGATGGAGAAGTCTTATACAAGAAAAGGAAAGATCAAGTCTTTGCTAAGGTGTGTGGGCCTTGCCAAAGCTAGGTTAATCCTAGAAGAAGTCCACGAAGGTGTCTGTGGAACTCACGCTAATGGTTTTACAATGGCGGACAAATAATGAGGTGCGGATATTATTGGTCCACCATGGAGGAGATCAGATCAACTATGCCAAAAATGTCATAAATGCGATTATAGAGACAAGATTCATGTACCCGTCACCTTTGCATGTTATGACTTCTCCATGGCCATTTTCCATGTGGGGCATGGACGTCATTGGGCCAATATCTCTCGAAGGCATCGAGCGGGCATCGATTCATCTTTGTGGTCATCGACTACTTCACGAAATGGGTAGAGGCTGCCTCATATGCCAACATCACTAAATCAGCGGTTAGCCGATTTTTGAAGAAGGAAATCATTTGTCGATATAGAATGCCCGAGAGGATCATATTAGACAACGCACTGAATTTAAACAATAGCACGATAGCGGGGTTTGTAGCCAATTCAACATCAAACACCACAATTCATCACCGTACGCCTAAAAATGAATGGGGCAATGGAAGCGACCAACAAAAACATCAAAAGATAGTGGGGAAGATGATCGAGACTTACAAGGATTGGCATGAAACATTACCGTTCGCTTATGCTTATCGAACGTCCGTCCGAACCTCTCTTGGGGCAACACCTTTCTCATTGGTCTATGGGATGGAGGCGTTCTACCTATCAAGTGGAAATACCTTCTCTTCGAGTATTATCAGAAGTGAAGCTGGATGAAGTGAATGGATCCAGGCTCGCTATGATCAGTTGAACTTAATTGAAGAAAAGAGATTGAGGGCTATCCGTCATGGTCAGATGTACCAAAAGCGAATGATGCGATCTTACAACAAAAAGTTCGCCTAAGGGAATTCCGCAAAGGGGATCTCATGCTGAAAAAGATCCTTCCCATACAAAAGGATTTCAGAGGGAAATGGATGCCAAATTGGGAAAGACCTTATGCGGTGAAAAAGGCTTTCTCTGGAGGGGCACTAATCTTGGCTGAGATGGATGGGAAAAATCTACCCAATCCCATAAATTCGGATTCATTTAAGAAATATTACGCTTGAAGAAGGAAAGGCTAAAGTGAAAACCCGCAAAGGCGCTTCTACCAAAAAAAAACGGAGAGGCGAAGTGGAAACCCGTAAAAGGCGCTTTGAGACCAAAGGGCTTTGAGTCGAAAACCCGATAAGGGCGCCCAAATTAGCACGAAAAAGGAGGTATGTGACAATCTTTTCCCCGAATTGACAAAAGGAGGAATGTTACACTCGGAACATCTACGAAGTTAATGCAGATCTCCCAACGTCTTTTCAAATCAAATGATCTTGAAAGGATTCGTTGGCGAAGCCCAGTGCGATATCTGGGGCACCTATTTTTCTTTTACCCATTTTTGTACTCAATAATGTTTACTTTTGTTGAATTAATCCAATTCCATTCTTTATAAATTCCATTGTTATCTTTGAGTTGTTTGCAATTGAAACAACGACCCATTGACCCATAATGCTTCCATGAAACGAGTCCCGCCTATTACTCTGGAAGCTTCTAAACAGCGTAGGAACATAAAACAAGACTGTTGTTTATGGAACCACCGCACTTAGGGGTTGGAAACATTCGAGGAAGAGAAGTCCAAAATTATGACCATTTCTTCAGATTCGCAGGCATAGACATCAGACAAGATGTTGCCTCTGTGCCATGACCTCGACGAGCGAGCGAGCAATTATAGCCCCAAGATTTTTTAAAAGGAAGAATAAATCGTTCTCATGACATCCTGCATTCATGCGAATGTCCTCCGTAATATCATTTAGTTAGGAGCATACGATTTATTACAATCATTGCATCTTAACGAAAGATCATCATTCTCACGACATTCTGCCTTCATACAAGTGTCATCCATTAGTTAGGAGCATTCGAGTCATTCTGACCATAGCATCCTCACCATTTGGCATAAACACAAAATCGAGTCTACAGGATGTGTCCCTAAAGGACGATGTAGCAACACTATCGAAGATTGTCCTATTACCATCAGCGGTGATGGAATAGGTTGAAGATTGTCCTATTACCATCAACCGGTGATGGAATAGGTTGAAGATTGTCCTATTACCATCAACCGGTGATGGAATAGGTTGAAGATTGTCTATTACCATCAACCGGTGATGGAATAGGTTGAAGATTGTCCTATTGCCATCAACCGGTGATGGAATAGGTTGAAGATTGTCTATTGCCACCGACTGCCAGTGGAATAGGCCAACAATTGTAGATCTTGTCACCATAACCAGTGAGTGGGGCAAGATCGAAGGCAAATCATGGCTCCTCAACGAGGGAACACGATTTAGCCACCCTCCTATTGCCACCGACCAGCAAAGGAATAGGCTAAAATTGTAGATCTTGTCACCCTAACCAAGAGTGGAGCAAGATCGAGGCGAATCTTGGCTCTCTAACCAAGAGAGAACATGATTTTGGCCACCCTCCTATTGCCACCGACCAGCAAGTGGAATAGGTCAAAATTGTAATTCTGTCCCTAACCAAGAGGGAGCATGGTTAAGCTTTAGTCCTATCGCCTTAACTAGAGGTGGGATAGGCTGAAGACCAAAGACCTCATCTCTCTGAAGATGCAGCGGAGCAATCTAAAATAAAACAAGTCACATCCACATAGCGGTGGAGTAGATTGAAGTAACAAGATGCGGTAAACTGGAATGAGGCTACATGAAGAAGAAAAGCACCAAAGAAGACAGGACTCAACAGAACCGGGCAAATTTGGTCCCTCTTTATGTCTTTACTCTATTCAGATATACGACAATGAGCAAAGAGGGCAATTTGTAGATGGCCCAAATTGCCCTGCCCAATTACAAAAAATAAAAAATTTATTACAAGCCCAATTACAAAATAAAACAAAGAAGCCCAAAACTAAAATAAAAATCAGCCCAAATGGCCCAAACCCAAACCATTCTCACCAAAACAAAAAAACAAAAAACCCTAGCTGCTCGCCTCTCGACCTCTCGACTTACGCCTCCTCCCTGCTCCCGACATGCTCCACACGCCACCGCCCGACGCGCTCCACCACCACACGCAAACAAGACAAAAGAGGACAAAGAACCAAAAATAGCAAAATAAAGGCAAAAAGCAAGAATATTTTTTTTCATTCGGCTATATAAGCGAAAGCAAAAGCAATGTAAAGGGGCTTTTGGGAAAAAAGAGAGAAATATAGCAAAGAGGATTTTCTTTCAAAAAAAAACAATAGAGATCTCGAATACAAGAGTTAAAAGCAAAAAGGTTGTTTTTTTTACATTTCGCTTCCATTTTAAGAAACTGTTATTTCTATTTCCTTTTATCTGCTTATTTTTCCTTTTTTTTTTACAAATAATAATAATATTAAAGGGAAGGCGAAACTAACTCGAACCCGAGCGTGTCGTCGAGTCTTCTCCGTCGTCGAAGCCGAGATCGGAGCAAATGGGAGGTCTTCTTCTTCGGTTTTTCAAAACAAAAAATAGATCAAGAACGAAAAAAAGACACGACCTTTCAATTTTTCGCCACTGCATACGGTGGCAACGGCGACACGCCGGTGTCCTGATTCCGACCGAATCCCGGAGACCCTCCTCTCGGATCTGCGGAGGAGAAAGGAAGAACCCTCCTCCTTTTTTTTTTTGAAAGCTGCGAAAATGAAAAAAAAAGGCAAAAAATTTATATTTATAAAGGTTGTAAAACGACGTCGTTTAGGGCCTGATACAGTGGCCCCAAAACGACGCCGTTTCGTCGTGACCCGCAGGCGACCCGACCCGCTCCAGAGGATCCGCGTGTTTTTCCGAAAAAATGGAAATTTTATGCGCGCAGTCCTTCCGCGTTTTTATATTTTTACAATTAAGTCTTTCGATATTGCAATTCGCCCCAGAAACTTCATGCGATTACAATTTAGTCCCTTTTAAACGTTGCGTTTAGGCGCGTTGGGTAAATTTGCTCCTCGTCCCCACATTTTCGCGTATCTGTCTACGGTCTTTTCCTTTCTTTTATTATAAATTAGCCCAAATTTTATTTTTAATCCGATTTGGTCCTTCCCTTTAATTATCATTGTTATTTAATGTTTTATTGTTTATTTATTATTATTATTGTTTTATTATTAGTATTATTACTATAATATTACATATTACTATGTTGTATTATTATTATTAGCATTATTATTATTATTATTATTATTATCATTCTATTCCTCTATTATTAATTATTATTATTTACTATTACTATTACCTTATTACTAGTATTGTTACTATTTTATTTTATTATTACCACTCTTATTTATTTTATTATTGTTCATTTATTAATAAGTTATTATTTTCATTATTAATTGTTTAATCTTCACCATTTATGAATTTTGTTTTATATTATTTTATTCATTACTTATTTATTTGTTACTTTATTTATTTATTTGTCATTTCATTTACTTATTATTTATTCGCTTCTCGCTTCTTTACTTTTTTTAATACTTTAAAGCACTTTAATTATTTATCATTTTCTTATTATTTTTTATTGTTATTATTATTATTATCATCCTATTTGTTTTCTATGATTTTATTATTGTTATTCTTATTTCATTATTTATTTGCTCACTCGTTTATAGGAGTTAGGTTTATTCATGTATTCGTCTAATTTGTCAAGATCATTATTTTGTCTAATATTAATCAACCAAAATTTCAAAATAAAGATAATGTTCGGTATTTGAAAACTCGGAAGATCGAGCCCTAACTTCTCGGGTTCGGTTTTACTCGTTAAACAACGGGATATCTCTTTTGAAGTTGCAATTTTAAAACAAAATCTGAATCTCGAAATTGAAATGTCGTGCCCTAACTTACTGGACCCGACATTTAGGTGCTTCGGGATAAGTTTCTTTTCCTAAAATAGAGGCAATCTTACGTATTTGAAATCTCGGGAAATCGAGCCCTAACTTACTGGGTTCCAATTTCTCATTTGATTAATAACGGAAGATCCTCTTCAAATAAAACCAAGTTTCAAAAGGCGAGCTTAGTTTCGGGAGCTTAAAGTATTGTGCCCTAACTTACTGGACATGATGCTTTACCTCCTCGAAAATAAGAAAGCCTTAACGTCCCTTCCAATTTTAAAAAACAAAAAGCATTGTATTTTTGAATCCCTTTTAAGTTTTCAACAAATAGGACATCAATCAATCAGTTTGGTACCAATTTTGGGCGTGTCGAGGGTGCTAATCCTTCCTCGCACGTAATCGACCTCCGAACCCGTTTTCTCAAAGTTCGTGGACCAAAAAGCACTGTTTTAATAAATTAAATGTTTTATTAAAACGAAGGTGATCCGATCACACCAAACAAAGATCGGTGGCGACTCCTTTCCTTTTCTTTTTCAAAATCGAGTCGATGGCGTCGTTCTTCGCTTTCACCCAAAAATGGTTACGACGGGGCCATCAACAGCGCCTACGATCGGGCCCGACAACGAGCGCCTACGATTCTGGGCCCATCATTTCAGTTGACAACACCGACATCACAGCGTCCACCGTTTATGTCAGGTGCGTACCTTACCCCTTATATGTATCATCCTAACCCGTATATATTTCCTTTTCCCAATCCCACCCCAGGTTGGAATGCATGGCCGGGTTCGAGTCCGTTCCCGACTACTCTCGCTGGCCATCCGATCGTGAGGCCGACGTTACATGTGGGATTAGAGGAGGCGCTGTCGGGGAGAAATTCTTTCTACCAGGCTCCTTTGCCGTACGGGATGCAGTCACCCCGCCGTGGTTTATACAAACACCTCCGGGGTCATTATTTTATCAAGGTCGGTCATCATCGCAACACCCAGAAACAAACCCACTGCCGGAGGAACCCGATTCCCCGCCCGAGGTTCCACGACCCAGCTGGAAGCTAGAAGAAGGAGGAATCCAGCTCAGTAATCACGACCGCCTGTGTGTACTTGGTTCCCACCGGCATCAGCCCTAAACCCTAATTTAGTTTTGTAATTTTATTTTTTTTGTAATTTAGTTTTAATATATTTAATAAAATTTGAGTTTAATTTTTTATTTTTGTAATTTAATTATTTAAATTTAATTTTAATATATTTGATAAGATAGAAATGGTTTAATTTTTTTGTAATTTAATTTTTTATATTTAATAAAATTTGAGTTTAATTTTATTTCTTTTGTAATTTAATTTTGTAATTTAATTTTAATATTTTTGATAAGATAGAAATGGTTTAATTTTTTTGTAATTTAATTTTTTATATTTAATAAAATTTGAGTTTAATTTTATTTCTTTTGTAATTTAAATTTTTAATTTAATTTTAATATCTTTGATAAGATAGAAATGATTTATTTTTTTTGTAATTTAATTTTTATATTTAATAAAATTTGAGTTTAATTTTATTTCTTTTGTAATTTAATTTTTTAATTTAATTTTAATATCTTTGATAAGATAGAAATGATTTAATTTTTTTTGTAATTTAATTTTTTATATTTAATAAAATTTGAGTTTAATTTTATTTCTTTTGTAATTTAATTCTTTTAATTTAATTTTAATATCTTTGATAAGATAGAAATGATTTAATTTTTTAATTTAATTTTTTATATTTAATAAAATTTGAGTTTAATTTTATTTCTTTTGCAATTTAATTTTTAATTTAATTTTAATATCTTTGATAAGATAGAAATGGTTTAATTTTTTTGTAATTTAATTTTTTATATTTAATAAAATTTGAGTTTAATTTTATTTCTTTTGTAATTTATTTTTTAATTTAATTTTAATATATTTGATAAAATAGAAATGGTTTATTTTTTTTTGTAATTTTGTAATTTAATTTTAATAATTTGAATAAAATAAAAGTTCTTGTACAAAAATTTATTGTTTTCCTCCAAAAAATAGAAATTACATAGCCATCGGGAGACAAAAAGCTAAGAACACGGTCAACTATTTCGATTTGGACACGGCGAGATTTATGGCGGGTTCCTACACCATCCGCACACATCGACTTTGGTTGCTCGTTTCTCGGATATCCATATTGTTGCATATTTTAGTCGAGCAAGGTCGACCTTTTGGTTTGCTCCTCAATTGTCTATCCGGCAATAGCTTATACGGTGCAAGCGATACCGAATGACCACTTACGTTCATTTGGGATCGGTGGGAATACGTGTCTCCACACGTTGTACATCTTTTCTAATTTATACACTTCGTCAACATAGCTCATAGGATCAAGGTGGAGATTCTGACAAGCCGCAAGTACATGAGCACATGGGTAACGAAGTGCATCAAATATCCCACAGTCGCAGGTCCTATTTGTCAAGTGTACACGATAATGCCCGCCAACAATATATTGGTTCGGTCTATCAAACTCCGTGACACAAAACCATAGGTTGTGCTCATCCGTGCCTTCCCACGGTTTATTTCTTGCAAGACCTTCGGGCTCCATACATGGCCTCCTTGCATCTGCCCTCTATAACTCGCTGCTCTCTTCGGAAATAGTGCTGCTAAATGAAAATATGTCTCCCACACAACCGATGTAATCGGCAGACGACGGGTTCCTTTTAGAACAGAATTTATGCATTCGGCCAGGTTTGTGGTCATATAACCATATTGTAGGCCGCTGTCATATGCTTGTGTCCACTGTTCGAAAGGAATATTGCACAGGTAGTTTGCGCATTCGGCGTTATCTAAGCGCAAACTGGCCAGCATCTCACGAAAACAGTCTTTATTGATCTCGTACCTTGCCAACATACGTTGATAGCGAATATTACATACCACTATTCAATTGAGAATAAATTGAATATTACAAACGAAATTATATTAATAGATATTTCATACCCATATCAGTCAATTGTTGTTTCTGTCTTTTAGATCGATGTTTCCCATAGTAGTTGGATGAAACATGCCTCAGGCAATATCGATGGTGTGTGCAATGCCACATGCTTCCCTAGCGTTCTATTGCCGCAAGTATTCCAGGGCCCCGATCCGATATAACGCATATGTCAGGTTGGGGACAGACATGCCTCATTAACCTAGATAGGAAGAAGTCCCAGTCATCAGCTGACTCCCCCGGTGTTATTGCGAAAGCAATAGGAAGGATTCTCTCATAGCCGTCTTGTGCCACAACTAGCAATAGCCGATGCGTATATCTACTATACATAAAGGTACAGTCAATTTGTACCAATGGCTTGCAGTATGTAAAAGCATCTCGGCATTGCTTAAATGTCCAGAACAGATGCTTGAACACTGCGCATCCACGGAGCAGGCGATCGTTGTAGTACACCGGTTCTGTTTTAAGGTCTGTCGTGCTGCTTGGGACATATCTCTCCAGCACTTGACACCACTGCCGCACTTCATTATATGAAGTGTCCCACCGACCGTACAACTTTTCTAACACTTTCTGCTTAGCTATCCAAGCCTTTCTGCAAGAGGGCGTGTACTCCAATTGGCTACGAATATTGCTAATTATGGCCGACACCGTAGTCTTGGGATCGGCCTTCGCCGTCGAGATTATTAAGTTAGCCAACATGTCTGAATCCATCCTAAGATGATCTTGTGTTACACCTGTCATCGAAGTACGTTAAATAATGCAACATTACATAATATTAGTGTTATTTAAAATCATTGAACACATAGTGGTACTGTACCGGCAAGACATGTATGTGGACCTTTATACTTTTTGACCTCCCACAACCCTATCATTTTCCTCAACGACGCCATGATTTTCCATGAACATGTGCCGTCTTGCACTGCACACTTCGCCTCGTACTTATCGAGCCTGGATTTAACCCCATTGTATTAACCCCGTTCCTGATGCTGTATTGTTTCAATACAGCAAGAAAAGTATTCTTGTTGGAAAATTGGTTACCAACTTCTAATTGGTCCGAATCCAACGAAGAATTTGTACTGGTCACACGTCCGGTGTGGTAGTTTAGAAACTCAATGCATCATCTTGAGATAGATCGACATTATGCATGTGGGTTTGGAGGTGAGTATACGAATAGCGGATCTTCTTCTTCTTCGTCGAACCGCCTCAACGTCTTCAAGTACAATTGGAGCGGGCTCCGGTTCGAAAATAATCTAACTTCGCACGTCGGGCCCTAGCTCCGAAGTGGATCCACATCGGATTCATCGTCCGACCCTCCATAACTGCAACAAACGAGGGCCCTTCATCGGTGGATGTCGTCGGAGTACATCATCCTCCTTAAACATCTTTCGTAAAGATCCCAATCATATGTGGATTGCCAACCACTAGAAGTTGATGACGTCCCCCAATACGCATTTTTATCATCGGACGTCGAAGGACAGATATGCATGTCCCATCCACCAACCGAGTGTCGTGCAGGGGTTATGTTTTTCATACCACCACCGCACACGGGCACTTCTGTGTTTTGCCTCCCACTTACAGAGTGTCGGCTTGGGGTCGTGTATTCCCCTCGAATGGCAATAGATGTTGAGGTCGCAAAAAGATCACTTGGAGATGAAAATTCTACATATAACTCAAGATAGGGCGATCCACTGGCAAGATGAGTCTTCACCATTGCCTCAAGGCTCCGAGGACCTTTGATGTCGAATGAGTCATAACTCACCGGATCAACCGAAGTGCAAAATCTATACTTAATAGACTGAACTTTCATTGGCGTTGTTCCAAATATTTTACACCTAATTCTTTTGCGAAGTTCTACCAAATCGACGTTCCGATTAAAACTCAGTCACGCTGTGTTCTCCGATAAGAAAACAACACCATTTTCGGTGTCACGAACTTCACCATCGTAGTAAATAACAAAGATTAATCGTTCACTCATTTTCGTTTTTTTTCTTTTGCTCGAATTTGCCTTACGCCATCTTGTAGCAAAAGAGCGTCCACGTGGGAGTTTTTTTCGGTATTCTTGCTGACAGTGTACCCTGTTGGAAGCATTTTCGGCCACTGTTTGTTCAGAAACGTCTCCTCAAATTAATTTTACCGGAGACCACTGTAGTAAAAGAGCGTCCACGTAAGAGCTCTTTTCGGTACTCCTGCTGACAGTGTACCCTGCTGGAAGCGTTTTCGGCCACTGTTTGTTCAGAAATGTCTCCTCAAATTAATTTTATCGGAGACCACTGTAGCAAAAGAGCGTCCACGTGGGAGCTCTTTTCGGTACTCCTGCTGACAGTGCACCCTGCTGGAAGCATTTTTGGCCACTGTTTGTTCAGAAACGTCTCCTCAAAATTATTTTACCGGAGACTACTGGCCCAAAAATTTAATTAATTTTTCATACTGCAAGTGGACGGGAAGGGAGGGCAAAAACGCGTCCACATCACTGTTTCTTGGTTATTCAAGAATAAACGAGCCCTCGTGGCGCTTTAGCTCTGATCCCCAAAAATCTTGTGACGTGGACGCGTTTTTGTGGGAAATGGTACTTTCCCGTAAATATTCTTCAAACTAGCACATTTCGTAATTTTTATTTATTTTTGTATATATGGGATATTTACCCAATATCGTGTGTATAAAAACAACAATAAAAATAAACTTACCTAAAATTTGTTTGAATTGGACTCATAGCCAACTTATAAGGTTTACGCAGAACCCATTGCGTTATTCTTGCCTTACTTTTATTTTCCACGTTTTCTCACAAGGAAACTATGATAATTAAATTATGACGTAGCTTCACGTGAATAAAAAAAAAAGATATATTTATTAAAAGCTGATTAAAAATTAAATGATATTTTAATTGAAATGATAAAATTAAAACTTTAAGGGTAGTAATGTATGTCTTTTTGTTTGATGATGTCTCTGAGTCTATTAATTTTATATAAAAATATAAAAAGACAAAATACACCCTTGATAATATTTGTTACTTTTTAAAAACATGTCTTTTTAGTCATTTTTCAAATGATTCAGTGTCTGATTGATTCGTGAGGTCAACTCAACCAATGACCTGAACCTAATGTAGATAGATGAGCTAATGCAATGCAATTTGTTTAGGACAATTATTTTATACATTGATAGTGTAATTAAAGAATCATACAAGCGAGATTAAGAATCTGCCAAGCACCTTTAAATCAGATGAGTTATTTTGACATAGTTTATTTTTTTAAGTCTTGGTGTGCAATTTCGTATAAAAAGGCTCTCTTGGGGGAATTTGGTTCAAAGAATATCAAATTTCCAAGTAATTTGAGATTCCGAAATGATAATTTCCCATTTGAATTTAAAGTATTACATTTAGACAATAATTTTACATTCTCAATAGTGTTAAAATTTCAAAATTTCAAGGGTAAGTTCAATACCATATTTTTGTAGTATAATGTAAGATTATCTGCTCTTTTTGACACAATACCTAGAATTACTCATAGCTCCTCCCCGCCTCTTAAATAGGAGGATGTAGGGGTGTGCAAAATTCGTAAAATCGAAAAAACTCGATTAACCGACCGAATTTTGTTAATCGGTCGTTAACCAAATTTTTTCAGTCGGGGATCAGTTAATTATTTTGTGATTTTTCGGTTAATAGTTAATTCGGTTTAAAACCGGTCGGTTAATCAAATTTTTCGGTTTAACCGAAAAATTAATAAATAAAATTATAATATATAAATGAGCCCTCTATTCACCTAAACCCAATCCGTAAACCCAATCCAAACTCAAATATCCAACCTAACCCAATTACCCAATCTAACCCAATCATAAAAATTACAAATAATTTAATAAATAAAAATAAAATTCTAAAATTCTAAAATTCTAAAACTAAAATTATGTAATCTTTTTAATTATGTAGTGATTCATTTCGGGTAATTCGGTTAATTTTTAACCAAAAATAAAAAATATATATAATTTTCGATTAATTCAGTTAACCGACCGAATTAACCGAAAAAATTTCGATTTGGTTAACGGTTAAAAATTTTGAAAGGTCGGTTAATTTGGTTAATGTTATTTGGGTCGGTTAACCGACCGAACACCCCTAGGAGGATGATGCGCTTCAGCGCACTCGAACCCACGTCCTCTTGCACTGACAACAATGTTCATACCGATCGAGTTTATCCAAAATTTAACAATCTGGATGATATCTGCTCTTTTTAACACAATACCTAGAATTACCCATAGCTCCTCCCCGCCTCTTAAATAGGAGGATGATGCGCTTCAACGCACTCGAACCCACGTCCTCTTGCATTGAGGACAATGTCCATACCGATCGAGTTTATCCAAAATTTAACAATCTGGATGATATCTGCTTTTTTGACACAATACCTAGAATTACTCATAGCTCTTCCTCGCCTCTTAAATAGGAGGATGATGCGCTTCAGCACACTCGAACCCACGTCCTCTTGCACTGACAACAATGTCCATACCAATCGAGTCTTAACTCGATCGGTAACCCTTTAACTGAATGATTAACACTTTAAACTAACTAATAGTATAAAAATAGAGAAATTAAATCCAAAATTTAACCAAAAACCAGAATAGAGCTATGTGTAAATTGTAATGCAAGCAAGCGAGAAGTTGGAGAAAGACAGCAAAGAAATATAGAGACAGTTGGATTCTTGAAATAGCGAATGCGTAACTCAATCCGCCCAGTAGTTTACTACCGCTGCCTGCATTTCAATTGGTTTGGTCATTGGATTGGTGGTCCTACCTAACTTTGTCAATGCGTGAATATAGGGAAGCTTTACTTTTCTCAGATCTACAATTACCATAATCTCCAATCTCCCAATTCTTTCAAATTCATCTACAATGTGTTTTTTTAAGGCAAAAGGGTCCATTTCTTTTATTTTTTTTATTTAGTTTGAAATTAATTTTTTGTTATAACAATTTATTTGACCTCTAATTTTATAAACAAATCGTTTTAGTTTTCTATTTAAATTTTCTCTTTTTTAGCTTTTAAACTTACTTTTTTGTTAAATTATTCCAAAATAAATGAAAGAGTTAATGCGTTTTAACTTTATTGACGTTGTATATACATGAATCTATAGATGACTTGTCAACATTTACTTAATATTTTAAAATTTTAAAATTCATAAAATTATGAAAAACCTTTTAATATTTTTAAAATTTAAAATTAATTAAACGTTGATATATTATCTACGTGACAATTCACGTATAAAAATACAAATTTAAAAATTAAAAATTTAAGAGTTAGAATAATTTTTTTTAGGACACTGCCTTACTATAATTTATGTTTTAACCTAAAATATTGTCTTTTCTTTTCATGCCCGCCTTTGCCTAAAAAGCAAGCCCATTAGCAGCATACCACACTCCATGAATAATCCCAATGCTTGGTCCCTTTAACTTACATGAATCAATCGACTTAGCTGCGTGAAGTTTCTTGAAAAGAGCTTCTTGCTTTTTACATTAGGGCTAAATGTATACATCTTTTAGCCTTAAACCTCCTTTTCCAAACATAATTCCTACTTCACTGAAGTGGGTTTTTTTAAAAACTAAAACCCAATTACCAGAATCAAAGGTTCCTACTAGTTTCTTGCTGAGTTCCAGATTAAGCTATCTTTTTTTTTTTTGGTTCATTTTGAGAGTTTGGGGAGGCAGGATGATTCAGTTGTTGTTTTTGGTCCTTTTTGCGGAGGGTGCAATGGCGTTCCTTCTATTGGTAAAGATTGGGCCTCTGAGAGAGCTTGTGATAAAGAGCATAGATCAATTAAAGATGGGGAAAGGTCCAGCTACTGTGAAAACTATTGCAGGTACTATGTCTGTGATTCTTTTATCCAGTCTCATGAGCATTGTTAAGATCCAGAACAAGGGTGCAAAGCTTGGAACCATGTCACCTATGGATCAGGTTCTTTGGAGGACACACTTGCTTGAAGCTTCACTCATCGGTATCATTCTGCTCTTCATTTTTTCATGCCTCTTCTGGTTCATGCACATGTTACTAACTTAGTAGTTTATGCACTGACTGTTGAATTATTTGCCTTTATTTAGCCTCCACTAACTACAATGTTGTTGGGTACCTTTGATTTTAAGTTTGTGCTTCATCAGTTAAGTTTATGTTTTCTACGAATTTCCTAAGTTTTAGATTGTAAATAGGTTCCGATCAGGCTCGACTCCAGATTTAGCCAGACCGCAATGTGGCTAGTCGATACCTAATACTGGAGGGTCTCCGACCGAAAAAAGATTGGCCTAACTCAAAATGTTGTAGTTTAGTAGAAACTTTATCTAGGCAATTGACAAAACTGAAAACTGAACTCCTAAAATCTAATGAACCCCAGGAAGGACTCTGGAAATCCTCAAAATGTTGATGTCGAAACTTAGAGAGAAAACTTTGCAGCCAAAGACAACTGCAGGGCATATAGGCGAGACTGACCACCGTTGAATAGTTTGAGTTGTCTCTCTGCATTGGGAAAAACATTCTTAATCACGAAATCCTGTGTACATAAGCTGTAAACTAATTACATTTAACAATTATAGACTCATTATGTTGATTTCTTCAATTCGGAGTGCTTTAATCTTTTAATGTGATTTTTGTAAGTGGCACTAAAAGAAGAGTTAGTACTTAGTAGTCTTGAACTCAATTCTGTATGTCAGCTTAGATAATCACTGGTACATGATGCATCATATGCTGTTCAAGCAGTAACTTATAGCTTTTTGAAGTCTGTGATAGACAATGGTCTATTTGCTTGATAAGTCATTAGGGCATTTTGGTTAATGAAACTGAACCTATATTAATAGTTGGAGATGTGGGTTTGAACTCAAGACCTTTTGGAGGTTAGGTGTGGCTAGCTTCATGCCGCTACCTTGGCCTCCTCCGTTCTTATATTTTGTATCTTGGTCTTGCAAATATTTGGTTATTTCAGTCTTATGTAGTTTGTTCTTCTCTTCATTCCTTGTGCCCACGAACCCACATAAGCACCAATGAAGTATCATTTCTGTTTGTTCCCATACCAAGAATCTCTTGCTGGATCTTTTAATTAGTTTACTGTTGTCTAGATTTAATTGAGTCATCAGGAATTTGAGAAATTCACGGAGTGATAATTGTTGGCTTTCAAGTGGAAAATTGGAGTATCCAAAACTCTACAATTATAAACTTAACGCTATTATCCGTTGGTACATTCTACAAATAACACAAGATACATAATCTAGCATTGCTGCTTTTGTGGAGCATTATAGAATTTGAAGTAGTTGGGTTAAATAAGCTTATGCCTGTAACTTAGCTATGAGCTCTACCGTGTCTTGTAGCTAGTATGCTCTACCATCATGAACCCTTTTGTGACTAATTGTTAATTCCTGATTAACTATGTAAAGGTTATACATACAGTGGATATCAAATTAAAGTTCGGATGTCTCATAATGAAACCCTTGCTTGAAATTAAACTGTTTAAAGCTTTATTACCATGCAATTAAAGTAGAGTTCAAGGCGTTTGTAAGAGTTTTCTCAAAATTAACTCGATTGTTTTTGGTTGAAAAAATAGATGACTTTTCTCTTGATATATCAGAACGGCATGTGACATCCATTAATACGAGACCAAGCTGGGGATTTCGTATTGTATTAATTAGCAAGTGGTCCTTTATTAATATTTCAAGGTTGTATGCTACATATTGTAAACAAACATATTATAGTTTGTGAAGTGGTCAATAATAAAACTGAATGACATAAATATATAATAGGTACTAAGGATTTTGGCTAGTCTTTACGGCATGGTACATTTTGAATGTTAGTGATTTTTCTGACAAGCTTTAGTATGTTTCTAAAAGTTGAATCTTTTCCATTACCATCTGTGAATTTCAGTTTGTAACTATTGCTGATCCGAAAGTGAAGAGAATTGCTTAATCATTGATCATAAACTGAATAAGCTTCATGCCTGCAATTTAGAGTGAAATGATGTGAAATGATCTTTCTATTTCTATCCTTTTAATGGTATTGATGTGTATTTGTGCTGTCTGAACTTGATCTTGTAGGTTTTACTCTATTTCTCGGTTTCATAATTGATCGCATGCACCATTATATTAAAAAACTTATTGGGTTGAGGAGTAGGGTGGGATCTTCTAAAGAGGAAGCTAAACGTATAGAGAAAGAGACAATACAACTTAAAGAAAAAGACGACAAAGCCTCCAAGGAGATAAAGCTACTGAAAGAAGAAATCTCTACTTTATCAGAGAATTTGAAGAAGCTGAAATCAGAATCTGAAGAGAAAGACAAGAAGATCGAAACTGCCGAAGCGTACGTTGCTTCTCTACAAAAACAATCCGCGGATTTGCTACTCGAATATGATCGTTTATTAGAAGATAACCAAAATCTTCAGAATCAAGCTTTAGGGTACAAAAGTTGAGGCAAATTTGAAGGGGTCAGATAAAAAAGAAATGTGTTTATGGTACTGATTAGGCCTCTGCATTGTTGAAATAACTGAAGTTAACTTTATTATGAATGATTTAATTTAATGATCAGAAGCTAGTTAAAGAAGCAATCATCAATATATGATCATATAAGGAACCCCATCATTTGACTATGGAACTCATCTCACGGTCTAAATTATCCAGTACAGTTGCTATAGCTTTATATTCATGGTGGCTTTTATCTCCCATAAGGAAAGCATGGATCTTCCCATCCACATCCAATACACTGTATCCAGGTAATTTCTTCTTCCCCGAGTCTTTCATGAGTTTCTTTACAACAGCAACTTCATCCCACATGTTTCTCATGGCGAAGAAGTTCGAGACCAACGCATGAATTCCCAAGTCGTCTGGATTTAACTCGAGGACTTTCTTTGCTGCCATTTCCCCGATTGACAACTTCCCGTGATTATGGCAGCCAGACAGGAGAGCAACCCAAACAGCCACCCCGGGTTTGTTGTTCATAGACCCTATTAGTTTATAAGCTTCTTCCACAAGTCCCGCACGAGCTAAAAGATCGACCATACAAGCGTAGTGCTTCTCAATTGGTTGGATACCGTATTCATTTACCATGAGATTAAACCAGTATCGACCTTCGTTAACCATTCCCGAGTGGCTGAGAGCTGAGAGAAGTGCTGCAAAAGTTGCATGATCAGGTTTTAAGCTCATTTTTGTCATCCGGAGGAAGAGTGATAGAGCTTCCTTCCCATGCCCATGTACTCCGTAGCTGGCAATCATTACATTCCAAGAGATTATATCTTTAGAAACTATCCGATCAAAGAGTGCACGAGCGTAAGAAAGCGATCCACATTTTGCATACATGTCAATCATTGCTGTGCCAGAAACTGGTTTCAAATCAAACCTTCTAGTGATACATCCATGTGTGGATTTACCCAATTTTAACAACCCGCATTGCGAACATGCCAGAAGAGCACCCACAAGGGACATCGAGTCCGGCTTAAATCCACAACCCTGCATCTGTACCAACAACTCCAGTGCATTTCTAGCAAAGCCATTTTGAGCTAAGCCAGATATCAATGCACCCCAAGAAATATCATTCTTGGTTGGCATCTTGAAGACATGCAAAGCATATTCCAAGTATCCATACTTAGCATACAGATCGACAAGGCTAGTCTGAACCACGACGTCCATGGAAAAACCTTTCCTAATCATATATCCATGAATTGTACGTCCTAACTTTGAGTCCCCCAGATTTACAGATGCTTGAATCAACCCCGACATCATAACACTATCTCCTTCCATCCCTTCCATTCGCATTTTTCTATATGAATCAATCGCCTCACTTGCCCGTCCACTCTGCGCCAGCCCTGTTACTATAGTAGTCCAACAGACAAGATCCTTTCTTGGCATCCCGTTAAACACTACCATTGCCTCGTCCATTTTCCCACATTTGACATACAAATTCAAAATGGAAGACGCCACAAAAACATCCTTCTGATATCCGAAATCCACCGCTTTACGCCAAATCTCATCCCCCATTTCCATGTCCATCAAGCTAACACAGGCCTTAATAGCCATGGTAAAGTGGTGCTGTCAGGCTTAATGCCTTCCATAATCATCTGACGATACAAGTCCAGAACTTCTTTTGGAAAACTTTTACGAGAATAGGCAAGGATCATTGCATTCCATGAATCTACCCTTCTATTAGACAATTTATCGAACACTTTGCGAGCTGACAAGATATCACCAACTCGCGCATAAGATGCCATAAGATTGCCAACGGAGTTTTTATGGCCGGTTCGGATCATCAAGGCGTGAATTTTTGCTATGGGTTTCTTGTCTTTGCAGGCTAAGAGCAGAGGTTTAAGATGTTTTCGCCATTTAAGAGACTGCATTGCAAGTTAAGCTATAGCCATTGCATAGAAGACAACTGCAAAAGGAGCTGCACTCTAAAAATGGTATTGGATGAGACATGAAAAAAGAGTAAAAGTAAAAAAGAACCACACGCCGTCTGTGGGAATCGAACCCACGACCACATGGTTAAAAGCCATGCGCTCTACCGGCTGAGCTAAGACGGCTTACAGAAGTTTCGTTCATTTGTTTATATTTGTTTGGTATATATAACACAAGACCAACTTTACAATTTCGGAGCAGTCTAAAGTTAGTAATTTCCGAGGGCAAAGCAGAAGAAACTGCAGCAGCAGCAGCTTCTCCAGCAATGGCCGAAATCTCAGAAGCTCAAGACTCCGATTCCTCCAAATTACTCGACAGTGATAGTAAAGCCCCACAACGACCCGATTCTGAACCCGAATTCGACCCTAAATTGATGCGTAAAACCAAACCCGGATTGAAGCGCCTCTTTCTTACCTTCTCCGTCCTCTTCTCCTTCCTCCTTGGTTCGCCTCCACACCTCTGGCATAGCTTCATCTATAAATTCCCTTCTTTTTTTCCTTAATAAATAAATAAATCTTTCTTTAATTTAATTTAATTGCAGGTTTCCCATTCTTATGGAAATCCGTCGA
This sequence comes from Gossypium rotundifolium, assembly GCA_025506655.1. Taxonomy (NCBI): domain Eukaryota; kingdom Viridiplantae; phylum Streptophyta; class Magnoliopsida; order Malvales; family Malvaceae; genus Gossypium; species Gossypium rotundifolium. Next base: position 152,585,069 of record CP106728.1, read on the forward strand.
AATCTACCGTTCTCCTCTTCCGTTTCGCGAAATCGACTCGCTCTCGACTCAGCTTCGATCCGACACTTTACTCTTTCCGCTCCATTTCCACGCCCTTTTCGTGGGATTCGATTCCGATCCGGATCGCCTCCGTCGGTCAATCCTCTCCGAAATTACCAAACTGACCTCTCAAAACCCTAAATGCTCCGACAACTACACTCTCTCCGTCACCGTGGACTTCGGTTCCCGTTGCCTCCGAGGCCCAACCTCGTCCCCACATTCGAGTTCTTACCAGTGCGGATCGGTCACTGGCGCTGATTTTGTCCAGAACGATGACGTGGCGGTGGATGAAAGGTTGGCGTCGGTTTTTGGCGGGAAAACCAAGGAGTATAGTGTGGCGGTGGTGAAGGGTGTGAGTGAGACAGCTGTTGTTGGGAAGTATAGGCACGCGTGGATGGTGGTTAGCGATGGCAGCGATGTGGAGATGGCAGTGGTGAAGGTTGCGGAAGTGCTTGTCAAGGTGTTCATTAATGGAGGGAGAGAGGAAGGGTTGATCCGGAACGAGTTTATGCCTGTTGGAGCCGATGGCAAGATCGTTCTTTCCTTCAATTTGCTCAATGCGGATCCCCATGATTGGGTTTATGATTGGTACGAGGCTTTTCCATGCTAACCTTTGCTCCTTTTTACTTTCTATAGATTTGATTGATTTTTGAAAGCTTTGTTGGTCTCGTTTTGATTCTGTTTATGTTGAAAATCTTTAGTCCTTGAAGTGTTTGATAGAATTATGCTAAACGAAACTCACTATAGTTAGAATGTTACAGTACTTACTGCATTTTGCTCATATGATATTTCCTTGTATCTCTGGTCTGCAGGGATTTTGAAAAGATTGATGATACCTTGTTAACCCCTATGATAGAGGCTTTGGGACCTGTGGCAAACATCAGTGTAGAGAGTCAGGTCAAGGGTCATCTTCTTCGTTTCAGTTTTATAGCTTATATTCTATTTTCTTCTGATTGGGGTTTCATTGTTCTCATGTGTAGGTTTTGTACCATACACCAAAGGCCTCATTCTCTTATTGGAATCAAAAGTTGGAGAGCTATGTCTTTAGCACCAAAGATCTTCCTTTCTTTGTATGCGTCTTTAAATTTTTTTTCTGTTCTGTTTCTGTAGATCATTGATAAAAGAATGCTGCATTTTAATTGGATTTATGTATGTTTCTGCAATTATTGCTTTCTGGCCACATGAAATGTCGGACATGGAAAATAATGGAACTTCTCATGGTTCTAACAGGTAAATTCCAATGAATGGCACTTGGATACTTCAATTGCAGCTGGTGGGCGATCAAAGATATTGCAATTTGCGGTGTATATTCTTTTGCTCAATACTTCTTTTATCTCTTAACTGTAATTATTGCATTTATTGAGTTATAGGATGTCTATAACCATATGGTTTCATCCTTTTAATGTATTTTTGGTTTAATATCCACTTTTGGCGAAGATTTTGGTTAAGAGTCTCAGCCAGATTTGATATTTTCTTGTTCCCTCTCATATTTGTGAGTTGTTTGCATGCCTCTTTTATTTTCTCAAGCTGTTCACTATTCTCTTTGTTGCCAGATATGTACCATCTGCAAAGGAATGCCCTCTTCTTCTCCAGCTGCCAAATGGAGAGATTTCTAAGACAAATGGCTTTATATCTCCAGTTAGTTTTCAAGCCTTTGCTATATTCTTGCCTTTCACCACTAATTATTCTGTGAGACGGGTTATCTCATTTCTTCTCATGGAACCTTTTAGATGTGGGGAGGTGTTATTGTTTGGAATCCCCAAGGCTGTTTAAAGGATTCAGAATTCAAGCCCAGTGTCAAGAACATAATTCCCATACAGGTTAGATGATACATAACTAATTCAACAAAAAAGTTGCTGTTCCTCGTAAACACCTTTCCATTTACGTGCTGATGCAGTAAATTTCCAGAGATTATTATTTGGGACTGAAAAGTTCATAAATCAGTTCTGAACCATTTAATTTATGGATTTATTGCCATCCAGCTTGGACCATGGGAAAGAAGGGTATAATTGAATGATTAGAAGTACATGTTCTGTTATAGTAGCAGGTGGCTTCAGTTTAGTTTTCTGTAATTCGATGCATGAACATTCTTAAGCAGGACCTTGAGAATATGTTTGAAGTATTCATTGGGCAATTCCGGCAACTATTTGGTTTCAAATCTTTGAATGTTTACACGGGTGCATCAGGCGATTGGAACCTTCTGCCTAGTGAAAGAGGTTTTACCGAGTGGTAAGATAAAATCCTATGCAACTACCAAGCTATGCCTAATAGTTATATTTTGTAGTTCCAAGTAGTGGCCTAATCAGCAAGCTTGTTCTTTGTGGTTGCTTAAGCCTTAACTTCCATCCAAATTTTCTTAAAGAATAAATATAGTATCATCTTGAGCGGTTATTCATTCTGTATATGTGGAGTTTTCTTAGTTTCAATTCTTGTCCAGGGAATTGGATGTCTTGTCACGGCAACACACGTGTTTTAATCTTCATTCATGTGCTACGACACTTGGATCTCTTTCAAGATTGGTATGTTGTAATTGGTTTTAAAGAAGGACCATCTGATTCAATAAGACTTTTTGCAACCAATGACAAGTTTTAATGCAGGTTCAATCACTGCCAAGGATGATTATCAAGGATGAGATAGGAAAACAGGTAAGATACTAAGTTGGACTACAACTGCATTTGTAACTGTCTTTGAAAATAACCATTGAACTATCGGTTTATGATTTTACGGTGGTGTCTTTGACCAGGTAAAGCTTTCTCTTCAAGCAGCAAAGCTGGCACTAAGTAATGCCTCTAGTGGAGTGTATGAATCTTCAGCTGGTATGTTCCTAAACTTACCTGTGGATTATCATTGTTTAACTGTATCCTAAAATAACCATCTGTTGTCCAAATCTCTTGTCAAATTAGACTCTAACAAACAATTTACATTCTCTGGTCAGCTTCATCCAGTCAGGCAAGGTCTCTGGCGGAGGATGCCTTTTTCCACCCATCTATTATGTCTGTCAGCTACTATTCTTTTGAGCACTGCTTTGCTGTCTACTCGGTTAGTCAAATGAAACTTTCACGTCTCTCTTGATCATATCATTAAACAGAAGTTGAAATTTTTCCTCCCAAACTATGCTTTTTTATCTATTGGATTCAAATTACAAGGCTCAACGGCTTTCCTTCTATTTGTGCAGCCATTCTTTTTGCCCGTTTCGATGCATGTTGTGCTTGCAGCTCTAAGAGAACTAAGAAGATATAAGCAAGAAAAGGCCAAGTACCTAGCTTGGAAGGCTAAAGCAAACGCGGCAACATAAAGTGAATCGAAGATTACCATAAAGCAAAGGCCCCAACTGCAAAAGGGAATATACTAAGCCATGGGAGATATTCAAGAAACAATTTGGCGACAGGGTCCGAAACACAATTTTTGCAGCTTTGTAACCCTACCGATTTACCTCATGCCTTAAACCATAGAAAACTTATCTAAAAGTGGTTGAATTTGGGACTATTTTTTATGGGTCCAAGTTTTGGCTATATGCCGACTGCTGTTTGCTGCAAATGCAATGAATGTATTCTTTATATAATCCTTGGGGGTATTATGCTGACTCGACATCTCGATATTCTTAAGAGAACAAATAAAACACAAACTCATAGCGCATTAGTTAAGCTCTCAAACACTTGGATTTAGAGTTTAGAAACTTTACAAAAATATAAATTTAAGACAATGCAGCCCATATGTCAGTTTAAAGTTTCTAACTGAATGCCACTAATAGGCAACAAAGAAACAGCCTACCCTACTTTCAATCTAACGATATTCCATCCTTCCATTTCAATAACAAAGTCTAGTGAAGCCATACTTTTGTTAATAAAACTTAACAAAAAAAAAATACCAACAAGAATCGGTACATATGCAGGTTCTTATCACCCAACACACAACCTTACAATCTTGTAGGAATGGACATCAACACATCTTGAGATTCGACAGGCAACCACCTCTAGCTAAAACTCCGATTATCAACCTCTTGACTCCAATTCCAGAATTATCTTTTTTCTTGGTCCCTGCAGATGCAAAGGAGAAGATTCTTCAAGTGTTGGGAACACAAAAACAAGTAGAAAATAGGGAAGATAAAGAGTGGGGGGTCTGATGGTTGAAGGAAGCTCTTAAAAGGCAACAAGAGAAGGCCACATACATCATATAGGACTAAATAAAGGGACTGACACAAGTTAGCGATTTTCTACAACTCCTTCAGCACTAATTATCTGTATATTCCAAAAATTCCAGCTTCTTTTGACAAGGTCAGCATTAACTTGCACATAAACTGTTAATTTCAATAATACCTTCAAATAATCATATGCACTTAGAAGAAATTCAAGAAAATCAACCAAAGTAAACAGATTTTCTAGGTCTAAGAAAAAAGGACTTTCTTGTAAAGCTAAGGTATGCCTTGGATCTTAAAAAAGGAAAACATTTGGATGATCTCAAACTTAAAAACTAGGTAAAACAGAGGGGCCATATAATGTAATTGCATGAGAGCATCCAAATTTGAGGATTTGGTTTAAAGTTACCATTGGTATGCCTAAAGCTTTTAGATCCCCATCTGTCATGTGTACAAGTGCAGTCATATCAACCTGAAGAAATTTGTTTAATTTGTGTAAAGACGTAAAACAATAAAAGATGGGTAAATTTACAATAAGAAGCATAAACTACATACTTCCTCAGCTTGAAAAGTGATTGCATATTTTTCAAGACCCAAGGACTGGAGGAAGCCCTCCACGGATGTATCAGCCTGCATGTGAAAACATATGGCTTAGACACAAAAATTATAACAAGAAAGCACATACTGGCAACACTAATGTCATAATTCAATAAAAGATGGGGGAATGCCTCTTATGTTGGACACAACAAAAGGAAATATCAAAGTGCAAACTCGGGCACATTTAGAATTCTATTAAGAGAAAACCAGAAGCCTTTAGTTCACTTCCTTTTGCATATTCCACACGATCCATAGCTAGGCATTACACATCATAAGTCATAACATGGTTTATTTCCCGCTTATTAGACTTTCAAACTGCCAACACTTCAAATTCCGATTTCAAGTAAATGTTAGTTCACAATCCAGAGTTGGCAGGTCAAATTTTCACTCAGCTGACTTCATTGTGCATTCCAAACCAATGTAAACAAGCCCTGGTGACATGCATGCCATGAAGTGACAGGTGTCTGAACACCCCCCAAAAAAAAAACAACCAAACACAAAAAACACGAACACACACAAAAAATACAAACTGACAATGTCAAGTTCACTCAGATCAATTCAGCATGCATTGCAAAGAAGCCCTAGGGATATGCATGCAATCAACATAGCAGGTCTCTACACCCCTTGCCCACAACTCAAAGTTTATAGGTCAACTTTACTCAGTTCACTTCACCATGAATTGAAGCCATTGTAAATAAGCCTAAGGTTACGCATAACATTACATGGCAAGTTTTTGAACCCCTTCTCCACACACACAGGCATACACCTAGGACAGGAGGAACAGAGATGATGAAACAGAGGTTTGATGTATCATGCTTTTCATATAAACAAATAAATAAACACAAACATACAACATATAAGGAAAGATGCTAAAATGCAAAAAAGAGCACAAGTTACATACGCTTTGCTTAGCCTTCTTTCTTGCTGGAGTATTTGCAGCTCTACTGGGCTCTGGTTCAGGAGTTTCAACTGCCACGCTTTTCCTGGCTGGTTGGGCAACCTTCACTTTTTGTTTTGGTGGATCAGCATTTATTGGCTGTGCATTCATTGTTCCAGATAACTTTTCACGAAGATCACGGACACCTGAGAGAGTTCCCCTTCCACTTTGAGACACATTTTGCAGACTTTTCCTTTGCAACTTCAACCGAAGATCTCGAGCATCGACTTTACGATCTTCACAAACCATTAACACACAGTCAAAACTAAATAGAGATGATTTAGTTGCATCCAACTACAGCAGCAATATTTTAGTTGCATGTGATTGTGTCAGGCAATCCATACTTGAAACATTAGGTCCATCTTCTTGGTAAAGATCATGTTCCCACTTGTCATCTTGCCTCTGTCTGCAAAAGATATGGCAAGAAGTCATTCACAGATTAGGAGAATAAAGGCACAAAGTGCAAATGAAACAAACTCAGCTTCTCCCTTGGATGGAAATGAGGTGACATAAACTAAACCCAACTGAATTGAGCTAATATCAGCTTAAAATCTATTGCCTTTAAATATATTACCAAAATTGTTACCTAAGAGGCAAAACCACATGCTTACAAGCTCAAATCACAAACAGCAAAGTTCATAATCAACACAGCAAGCTCGCATAAGATTATTGTAGAAGGTCAAAAGACAAAAACCATATAAGTAAACTGGCTGCCCTTAACTCATTTTCCTTTCTTAACACTAGGTTAAACAAGACTCAACTCCATGGTTTAAAAAAAAACTCATAGTTTTCAGTGCAACCAACATACATTGAAATGAAAGGTAAAATTTAAAAGCTCCCTTTCCAGTTCCAGTTCACAGTTACTCGGGACCCAACCCCTTTCTTCTTCTACGCATCATATACTTGATTTTAAAGAATTAGAACCCAAAAAGACAAATCTAACTCCTGAATTTTGCGAATTCAAATAAATAACCATTTATCCAAATTGTCTTGAGCTCCATCTCAAATCTTTAACATCATATTAAACTCAAATATTCATGACAAACCCCAATACGAACTTGATTCATCATCCAAAAATACCAACACAAAGGGAAACAGTTTTTTTTTTCTCCCGAAGCACAAGGGAGGGCAGTTAAATTACTGCATTTCAAGTAAAAAGAAAAAAAAAAACAGAAAAATTCCCATTAATGCAAATAAACGCATATATTCCCCAATCATCATCCGTCAAAACAAAAAGAAAATGAAAGTAGAAACAAACCTCTTGCCAGCGATTTGACGCCGAGGAATGAAATTACCGGAGGGATTGCCATTGAGTCTCTCCTTCACCGACCTGTTCCCAGCATCCTCCTCCACCCGATCAGCGTACATCTCTATCAGCTAATTAAAACCCTAACCCTAAAATTTATCTTTGCAGATCACGAGAAAAGAAAAAGAACAGTAAAAACTCCGAAAGATTGGCCTTCTAGAGGACTTCCAAAAAGAATCTAGCAAGCGTGAGGGCAAAATCAAAGAATAAAATAAAAAACCCTAACCCCTGTTTTGTATTAAATGTAAAGAATATTTTTGTTTTAGAAGATTGATTCTCACACCCTCCCCGCTTGTCAATTGGCGAATCCTTTTTTGGGGATTTTTTTTTTTTTTTTTAGTTCCTTTTGGCTTTCAAATTTCGAGAATTCTACGCGAAGCGGACTGCTTGGGATTCTTTATATGTTTAAATAATGCTGGGAATTATTACCGTCAGCTTCGCATCACCGCCTCGTATCCAAGAGCTATTCATACAAAGGTAAAGATTGTAATTTGAATTTCATCATTTTAAAATTATTAATTTAATTATAATAATTATTATTATTATTAGATAAAATGTGTAAATTTAAAATTGACCGCATAAGCTCAAGCATGATCCAACTTGAGCTAAACTTATCAGACCGGATAAATCGATTCATGAATATTTCTATTTATATTTATATGAATTACACGATTTAAAATTTATCTGTTTATGGATTGACTCCGTCCGAAAAATAAAAAAGTTTCAATAAAAATATAGATTTAAAAAATAGATTTGGATAAAAAAATAAAGTCTATTTAAAAAAATTGGGCCTCAAGTAAGGCTTTTTGAGCCTAGGATCGGGCCGACCAGAATGAGTATAAAAATAAAAAATCTATTATTTTATTGTTGTTTTCTTATAGTTTTGCTGCTAATTTCTTGTTATTTTTCACTGTTTTACTTAAATTTTACTATTATGTTACTACTATTTTATTGTTATTATTGAGATATTGTATAACTCTTATTTTATTATTAATTTTATTATTATTTTAGAAATGTTATTTAAGTAAAAATATTTTTTAATTTATTTTCAATTTATTAAGAAATATTTATTTAATGTTGTTAATATTTTTTATGTATTATATTTTTTAAAAAAATTATATAAAAAATTAATTCAAGTCGGTCGAGCTCGAGTTTCAGTATTTTTATTTAGATCAGGCTTGAACAAAATTTTAAACCCATTTTCAGACTAGGTCCAAACCTAGCAAATGGGTCTAAAATTTTGATAAAGTCTTACCTGACCCATAAACAAGTCTAATCTAGATTGAAAGTAGAGAGATTAAATTTTATAAACCCTCAAAAAGAAATAGCTAAGGGCAAAATTAAATCTAGTTCATATAATCATCGAGTTTTGACTTGTTCCTATATGTTAGCATAGTAGTATTGAATAGATCTAGAGGTGTGCATGAGCTGTGTTGGGCCGAATTTGGCTGGGTCCAACTAAAAATTTAGGTCTATTCATTGGGCTCGAGCCGGGTCAGGCCCAAAAAATGAGCCTAAAATTTTGCCTAATCCCGGCCCATATAAAAATGCTAAAACTCATGCCAACCCGACCACCAGTATTAATTTTTATAATATTTTATATAATTTTAAATATATATAATACATCAAAATACTAAAAAATCAAAATAAATATTTTTCAACAAATTGAAAATAAATTTTAAAAAGTATGTAGACTTAAATAACACTAAAATAGATACAACTTAACAAGCAAATACTCTAAAATAATAACAAAATTAACAAATGTCTTTAAAATAATAACAAAATTAGCAATAAAATAATAGAAACATAATAGTAAAATGGTAATAAAATAAGGAGAAAGATAATAAAAAAATAGTATTAAAAAAACAGTTTTTTTTCATTTAATGAATTCGGGCCAGGCCCGGACTAAAAATGCCTTACCCGAGCACGGCACATTTTTTAAACGAGCTTTATTTTTTTGTCCAAGCCCATTTTTCGAGCATATATTTTTGTCTAAACCCTCCCACATTTCGGGCGGGCCTTCGGGCCGGACCGCCAGGCCCATGCACACCTCTAAATAGATCTAATTAGTAATCCGAATTCATAATATTTTTTAAAAGAAATTTTCAAGATATTTATTGGGACGAGCTCAGTATTTTTTTTGTGGAGAGGATTATTATTATTATTTGGCTACACATTCAGCCAAATTATCACTGTAAACCTTAGACATTATTTACAGCTCTAATCTTCTTTCATCTTTTCAAGAAGACCGAAGTATGGATTTGTCAATGCAGATTTTAACATAGAACCAGCCGTGTTAAGCGATTGCACATCGACTTTGTCACGAGGGAAAACCAAGAACTCGTCCCCTTCACTTCTCTCGAATCCGCAAAGCTCGAGAAACTTGATCCCTCCTTTCAAGCTCCCAACTCTTTCCTGGTTTGAGGCGAAGTTCGTTGTCACAAAGAAGAGAAGCATGGGTAAGGTCTCGATGCGATTCCAGATAAAATTATGGGACATTTACCTGGAATTTCGGGTTACTAAGTCGGATCTTCCTGAACTTTTCTTCATCGGGACTCCTCGCGACGTTTCCGACGTAAATCAGCAGTGTTTGGAATGCTTTCTTAACTTTAGCATTGTCATCCTGGAATCAAAATAAGCAGGGAATCATGTTTGCTTTAATGTAACATATACTAGATAAAGAGTACATTAAAATGGCAATGCAGCTTAAGCCTTCGAAGTATGAAAATGGAAATGAGAAATCTGTATATCTTCAAGATTAGAAGTTTGAAGGTAAAAGTACCATGGAAGCCCCTGTTCTAAGCGTCAGATTGCATTTTACCCATCCACTAAAAAAATAGGCAAATTGGTCCCTGTACATTAGATCAAATAGCAAACCGGTCATTCTGTTAAAAATTGGTTTCTGTATGTCTAGCACGTCACATGTCATTGTTTGGTTATTTCGTCAACCACGCTAATTTTTAACGGTACAAACGGATAAAATTTTTAATAGAATGGACCAATTTGCTCTTTAATCTAATGTATAGGGACTAGTTTGCCCATTTCTTGAGTAGAGGGGACAAAATGCAATCCAACTCCTAGTACAGGGGCCTCAATGGTACTTTTACTGAAGTTTTACTTGAAACTAAATGTAAACTAAACCGATATTGCTTTCAAAGCAAGCAATTAGTGTCTAGCAGAATTAATGGATCATCAGTAATTTAAAAAATTCAGTGCCATAAACCAGTTTCCTCAGTTATATTTTTCATGCACATGGTCATTCATGGAGCCGATTATAACATATTATAGGCGGCCGAATGCTTACCTTGTAAGCCAGCTTCAGAGATCTTAGACATTCTCTCATATGGTCAGCCTTTGTAACAGACTTAACAGGCAAGGAACTCTGCAATTAGAACAGAATCAAGCTCAATAACATTTCCTAGCATTCCTTGTGTTTCGACGTAGAATTTGAAAGATATATAAACCTTTTCTTCTTGTATACTAGGTAGAGGCGGTTTCGCTGCTCGGTTTTCAAGTGGCAATCCAAGTGCTCGCTTTCGCTCTAACTGTGAAGTTACAAGAATCATTTGAAGCACGAGCAATTTCGAGAACATATTGAGATTAACATAGTAAGGAGAACAGACCTTATCCAAATCTAATTTCTTAAGCACTTTCTCCCTTGCTCTTTTCTCTTCCTCCTTCTCGGCTTTTCGGAAGGCTAAAAGGCTGATAATATTATACATTCAGAAGTTGATGATGAATGGTACCATTGATTTATGAAAGTATAGGAAAAATAGCTTATATATGGAGTATATGCAAACCGTTGTCGTTCATTTTCTTCTGCAATTCTCTTTGCTTCAAGTAGTGCTTTGCCTGATCGAATTCTTTCCTGCAAAAAGTTGTGTCATATAGGTGGACTAAAATCGAAAAAAAACGAAGGGTTAGAGAAGTACCTTCTCCCTTTCTCGTTCGAGTTTCTTTTCTTCATCCCGGTTCTTCATGCGAACTCGATCCCTAAGAGTGAGCAGCTTAATAAGCATGAAAAGGAATTGAAAAACGGTAATATGAGTTTTATCAAAGACAGAACAAAGTATATCAAAGAAAGAGGGTAGCCATTGATACCAAGGGAAGGCAATCAGATAAAAAAAGTTCTCAAAGACAAACCTTAGTTCCTGTTCTTTGAGTTTTATTGCTTCTGTGATATCATTTGGCTGAGGGGACTCTACATCCAAGTTTATTACCACCTGTGTTTAATTAAACAAGAAAACCTTTTGATTACAAAACCAAATCTCAACATTTTGAAGCCTTTTCATGCGAAGTATATCAATATTTTTGTAAAGGAACATGTCTTATATATGTTCAGGTTCAGGGACGTATCCAAGGGGACCGACTAGGCCTTAGCTCCTCAAAACTCTCTTAATTCGAAGTATCGTCTAATTCAAGAAATGATAAAATTTTATTTTGACCCCGAAAATTTTGTACCCAAGATAACTTTTTTGCTTTTGCTCTTGCCAATTATTACTACTCTACATGAGCATCAATACAACTACATTTTATAAGATTAAAATTGAAAACCTAAAACCAAGTAGTCATCTAATGGTATATTTACCGTAAAAAGTATTATAGAGTCTCCTATATTAGGAGTTAGATCGCATTTTGGCACTTTTACTAAAAATAGGCATAGTAGGTTAAATCAAAGAAAAAACCGATCCTTGTATTAAAAATTTCTCTCTATTTTACTATTAAAAATAGGTGTGGCTGATAGAATAAAAAACAGTGACACATGATTTGGCATGTATTCCACCTTATGTTAAGGTACAAGGAGCAGTTTTTAACAATAAAAAGTCGATTAAATATCCTGAAGTAATTGAGGGAACACAATCAAGAAGATGAAAAGGCCATACCAAGGGCATTTGGTCAATGTCTGCATCATTCTCATGATCAATGAGCCAATTTACAGCATCCTCAACTGTAGTATTCCCTGCGCCAGTGCATAACAAAAGAATCATACAAAACATACCCCCCAAAAAAAAATCTCTTAGAAGAAAAACATTACATGGAAAATATTGTAAATGCATCTATTACATTGCATTCAAAAAGCTCACCTGTATAATGAAGTCCTCGAACTGCTCTGGCCCGTGGGAACCCCAACGAGTCAAGTTTCCCCAACAAGTTCATATTTACTTCCATGGCCGGAACTTCTGCTGTACAATGAAAAGCGTGGGGGGTTAACAAAGAGATAAACAAAAAGAAGAAGAATGAATGAATGAGACCATGCCTTGTTGGGGTTGCATGGATTACAGGATTCAAGAAAAAGGCCGAGATTGTGATTTGAAAAAAGGGAAAGAAAGATGAGGTTTAAAGGATTGTTGAAAGAAAACCCAACAAGTTAAAAGATTGAAATGCGATGAGATCGGATGGTGAATAAGGATTTCATGCATATTCCAAGCCTTAGAAAGCCCTGGCGACTTCGGGTTTGGATCTTTCTTTTTCTTCTTGCTTTCTTCTTTGGCAACAGTTTGATTCCCCATCATTATATACCTTTGGGGGGGCGCCATTGTTGTTATCTCACACGCAAAGAAATATTTTTAACAATATCGAAATTAATAATAAAAAAACAATTAATTTAAATTATCGTGATTTACAATCAGAGAAAAGGGGTAAATTCCGGGCAAATATCCCAAAAATATCAAAAAAAATTAAAAATTACCGGAAAGGACAGGTTTTAAAAATATTGACCGGAAAGGGCAATTTTCCCAAAAATCGCGTCCACGTCGGTAGCGTTTTTGGGGGAAAGGCTAAGCATGTCTTCTGGGGAGCGCTTTTACCTCAAAAAAACGCCCCACGAGGGCGCTTTTCTTGAGGTAATAAAAGCGCCCCCTAGGGACGCGCTTTTAGGCCGTCTGTAATCAAATTCTTTTTGACCGTTGGCCTCCAACGTCCCCCAACGGTAAAAAAACTATAAATACCCCCAACCCTTCATTTTTTCACACTTCAATCCTTTCTCATTTTTCTCTCAATTTTCTCTCAATTTGCTCTCAATTTTCTCTCAAGTTTCTCTCAAAGTCCTTGAAATTTACGCTCAAATTTCAAAATAGTCATTTACTATTCTGAAAAAGCCCTTTATAATTTTTTAATATATCTATTTTTGGAAAATTTAAAAATTCTTTATCGAGTACAATGGTTTGGGAATTACGCCGCTAGACAACAAGCACATTGTCACGATCAAATGAAAATGGTAAGTTTGAATGTTAATTTTTCAATATTATTAAATTTTTTAATTATGCAATTTTAATTAATTTTGAATTTTATAATTTTTTAAACATCAGAGATCGGGTGTTGCAATGTTATATTCGCAACATGCCTGGTCCCCATCGCCATTGATCGAGAATTACCTGCGGGAAGCGGGTTTTTGCACGTGGCCACGATAGGTCGGGGTTCAAGTTGGACCCGCCTTTGATCGGTAGCGTTGATAGAGAGTGGAAACCGAGACGCACACTTTCCATCGCCATGCGAGAGTGTACCATCACCTTAGAAGATGTGCGATTCTGCTTGGGATTACGGGTGGATCGGGTCGGTAGTCACCGTCCGTAACATCTCTCGATTGGATGGCCGATGCTACGAGCTCTGGGTGCCATTCCGGATAAATTGCAAGGAGATCGGATCGATATGGCTTGGTTACGAGACGCATTCCGCGACCGAATGAAGGTTCGATCAAGAAGAAAGAATACGATGCGCAGCATACATGCTTGAGATAATTAGAGGCTATCGATGCCGGACTCTCTAGAAACCTCGTCCACGAGATGGCTCCACAAACTTGTTGATTTCGAGCGGTAGGTGAATTGAGTTAGGGTCTACCGTGCTATCGAGGTTGTACCGGAGATGTCTTGACGACGCTACGAGTAAAGTAAAAATCGGAGGTTGCCTATCACTACTGCAGATCATGGGCATGGTTTTGATTTCCATTTTTACGTCATCGACTCGACCACCATATTCATTCCCAATCGATAATGAGGTAAATTTAATATTATATTTTACAATTATGTCGTAGATTTATAGTATAATTGCATGCTAAAAGTTTATTTAATTAGGTGGAACTATCCGACGAGTCATGTTGGAATACCTAAATCGCTTGAGGATATACGGCTCCTATTGGAACAACTATTGAATCACAAGTAAGTGTCGAATTTCGTTATTATAATTTAGTATTTATGTATATAACTAATATTTTGGTAATGTTAATATAGTTTTAATGGACACCGTGACGAGGATCCCGAAATTGGCGAGAATTTCGGAGGAGTTCCTCCAAAATCCGAGCAGTTGGCACGTTAAGGTCCCGCTTAATCACCTACGCGACCGTGGAGATACACCGGTCAGATCGGGTTCTGCGGCAATTTGGATGCCGGTAACCGATTCGCGTGCCTCCTAAGGTGCTCGATGATGAGCACAATGTGGACTTACGGTAGCAGCACACTGATTGGCCAAGATTTTGGTCAGAACGTATCGAGACGTGGGAGAACCGGTATGACTTTTTACCTAACCGAGAACCGATCATAGTTCCTGAGTTAGCGTGCGTGCCGGAGTACATGCCATAGTTTAGAATCCATGGCAAGCCGTATCTATTGTCGGATGAAGAGAGGCGACGGCAAATTCGCGAGCGAAGGGAACGTCGGGCCCCTTTACATTCAAGGAGAAGGGGTGATGAGACGGGCCCAACAACAACGCCTACACAGTCACCGGGCCCATCAACAGCGCCTACACAATCACCGGGCCCATCAGTTCAGCTGACAACACCGACATCACAGCGTTTACGCTTTATGCCAAAGCGTACCACATCCCTTATATGTATCCTCCTAACCCATATATGTTTCCTTTTCCTAGTCCCACCCCAGGTTGGAATGCATGGCCGGGTTCGAGTCCGTTCCCGACAACTCCCGTTAACCAGCCGATCGTGAGGCCGACGTCGGTGTGGGATTAGAGGAGGCGCCGTCGGGAGCGCTTCTTTCTACCGTGCTCCTTCACAAGACGGGATGCGATCACCCCGTAGTGGTTTATGCAAACACCTCCGGTCATTATTTTATCAAGGTGGGTCATCATCGCAACACCTGAACTGCACTCCACCGCCGGAGAACTCGATTCCTCACCGAGGTTCCACGACCCCGCACGGAAGCTAGAAGAAGGAGGAATCCAATACAGAATCACGACCGCCCCATGTGGCACTGGTTCCCACCCAAGATCGACCTAAACCCTAATTTAGTTTTGTTATTTTATTTTTTGTAATTTAGTTTTAATATATTTAATAAAATTTGAGTTTAATTTTTTAATTTCGTAATTTAAATTTTTAATTTAATTTTAATATCTTTGATAAGATAGAAATGGTTTATTTTTTTGTAATTTAATTTTTTATATGTAATAAAATTTGAGTTTAATTTTATTTCTTTTGTAATTTAATTTTTTATTTTAATTTTAATATCTTTGATAAGATAGAAATGGTTTAATTTTTTTGTAATTTAATTTTTTATATGTAATAAAATTTGAGTTTAATTTTATTTCTTTTGTAATTTAATTTTTTATTTTAATTTTAATATCTTTGATAAGATAGAAATGGTTTGATTTTTTTGTAATTTAATTTTTTATATGTAATAAAATTTGAGTTTAATTTTATTTCTTTTATAATTTAATTTTTATTTTAATTTTAATATATTTGATAAGATAGAAATGGTTTAATTTTTTATAATTTAATTTTTTATATGTAATAAAATTTGAGTTTAATTTTATTTCTTTTGTAATTTAATTTTTTATTTTAATTTTAATATCTTTGATAAGATAGAAATGGTTTAATTTTTTTAATTTAATTTTTTATATAATAAAATTTGAGTTTAATTTTATTTCTTTTGTAATTTAATTTTTATTTTAATTTAATATCTTTGATAAGATAGAAATGGTTTAATTTCTTTTTTTTTGTAATTTAATTTTTTATTTAATAAAAATTGAGTTTAATTTTATTTCTTTTGTATTTTAATTTTTTATTTTAATTTTAATATCTTTGATAAGATAGAAATGATTTAATTTTTTTGTAATTTTGTAATTTAATTTTAATAACTTGAATAAAATAAAAGTTTGGTTTATTACGGCATCAACGTTGATTAGGATGGGTTGTTTTATTTTTAAATTGTAATAATTTTTTATTTTTGAATAAAAAAGTTGTTTTTATTTGTGTTTGTAATTTAATTTTAATTATCTTATATTTAATAAATTTGAGTTATTGTATAAAAGTTCACCGCTTTCTCCAAAAAAGTAAATTACATAGCCGCAAGAGACAAACAAGCTAAGAACAAGGTCAACTAGTCCGATTTGGACACGAGCGAGATGTATGGCCCGGGTTCCTACACCACCCGCACCACCGACTTTGGTTGGTCGGTTCTCGGATATCCATATTGTTGCGTATTCTAGTCGAGGGAGGTCGACCTTTTGGTTTGAGCCTCAATTCTCTATCCCAAGCAATGCCTTATACGGTGCAAGCGATACCGATGACCACTTACGTTCATCCGGGATCGTGGGAATACGTGTCTCCACACGTTGTACATGTTTTCTAATTTGTAGACTTCACGACATAGCTCATGGGGTCAAGACGAAGATTATGACAAGCCGCAAGTACATGAGCACATGGGTAACGGCGCATCAAATATCCCACGATCGCATGTCTTATTTGTCAAGTGTACACGATAATGCCCGCCAACAACACCTTGGTTCGGTCTGTTAAACTCCGTGACACGAAACCATAGGTCGTCATGCGGTCGTGACACACCGTGTGCATGGTGTTTGCCCATGCCTTCCCACTTTAATTTCTTGCAAGACCTTCGGCTCCATACATGGCCTCATTGCATCCGCCTCGATAACTCGCCGCTTCTTCGAAATAGTGCGCTTAAATGAAAATATGTCTCCGCAAAATCGCCAGAATCGACGGATGATGGGTTTCCTTTAGCACGAAATTTATGCATTCGGCCAGTTTGTGGTCATATGACCATATCGTGAGGCCGCCGTCATATGCTTGTGTCCACTGTTTCAAAAGGAATATTGCACAGGTACTCTACGCCTTTGGCGTTATTTGCACGCAAACTAGCCAACATCTCGTGAAAACGATCTTTATTGATCTCGTACCCTGCCAATATACGTTGATAGCGAATATTACATACCAATATTCAATTGCGAATAAATTGAAAATTTCAAAAGAAATTATATTAATAGATATTTCATACCCATATCGGTCACTTGCCGCTTCGTCTTTTAGATCGGTGTTGCCCATAGTAGTTGGATGAAACATGCCTCGTGCAATATCGATGGTGTGTGCGATGCCACATGCTTCCCTGTCGCTCTATTGCCGCAAGTATTCCAGGCCCCGATCCGATATAACGCATATGTCGTTGAGGCGGATATGCCCTTAACCTAGATAGGAAGAAGTCTCACCATCACCGACTTCGGTGTTATTGCGAACGCAATCGGAAGGATTGTCCTACACCGCCTTGTGCCACAACCTAGCAATAGTCGATCGTATATCTACCATACATGAAGGTACCGTCAATTTGTACCAATGGCTTGCGGTATGTAAAATCATCTCGGATTGCTTAAATGTCTAGAACAGCGCTTGAACACCGCACATCCACGGAGCGACGATCGTTGTAGTATGCTGGTTCCGTTTCAAGGTCTCATTGTCTTTGCTCGGGACATACGCTCAACACCGACACCACCGCCACACTTCATTATATGAAGCGTCCCACCGACCGCAAACTTTTCCAATGCCTTCGCTTGGCTATCCAAGCCTTCAGAAGAGGGTGTGTACCCATTTGGCTACGAATATTGCCAATTAAGGCCAAGATCCGTAGTTTTGGGATCGGCCTTCACCGTCGGGATTATTAAATCACCAACATGTCCAATCCATCATCGGATGATCTTGTGTTACACCATCAACGGCACGTTAAATAATGCAACATTGCATAATATTAGTGTTATTCAAATTATTGAACACATAGTGGTATCTGCACTGCAGTAAGACATGTATGCGGACCTTTGTACTTTTCACCTCCCACATCCCCGCCCTTTTCCTCAACGACTCCATGATTTTCCATGAACATGTGCTGTCTTGCACTGCACACTTCACCTCGTACCTATCAAGCTTTGATTTAACCATAGTGTAGTTAACCCCGTTCCTGATGCTGTATTGTTTCAATGCACCAAGAAAAGTATTCTTGTTAGAAAACTGGTTACCAACTTCTAATTGGTCCGAATCCAACGAAGAATTTGTACGGTCACGCGTCCGATGTGGTAGTTCAGGAAACTCCAATGCATCATCTTGAGATAGATCGACATTATGCATGTGCGCTGGAGGTGAGTATGCCCTGAATAGCGGATCTTCTTCTTCTTCGTCTGAACCGCCCTCAACATCTTCAGGTACAATTGGAACGAGCTCCGGTTCGTAAAATAATCCAACTTCGCACCGTCAGCCACGGCTTCCGAGGTGGATCCACATCGGATTCATCGTCCGATCCTCCATAACTCGCAACAAACGAGGCCCCTCACCGGTGGATGTCATCGGTAATACATCATCCCTCCTTAAACGTTTTCAGAAGATTCCAATCGATCCGGATTGCCATCCATTAGAAGTTGATGACGCCCCCAATACGTATTTACGCCATCCGACGCCGAATGACGAATATGCATGTCTCATCCACCAACCGAATGTCGTGCGGGGTTATGTTTTCCATACTACCACAAAGACACGGGCACTTCAGATTTTGCCTCCCACTTGCAGTGTCGACTTGGGGTCGTGTATTCCCTCAAACGATACTAGATGTTGAGGTCGCAACGAGATCACTTGGAGATGAAAATTCTACATATACCTCGATATAGGTGAACCACCGGCAAGATGAGTCTCCACCATTGCCTCAAGGCTCCGGGACCTTTGAAGTCAAATGCGTCATATCTCACCGGATCAACCGAAGCGCAAAATCTATACTTAATAGACTGAACTTTCATTAGCGTTGTTCCGAATATTTTACGCCTAATTCTTTTGCGAAGTTCTACCAAATCGACGTTCCGATTAAAACTCAATCGCGCTGTGTTCTCCGATAAGAAAACAACACCATCTTCGGTGTCACGCACTTCACCATCGTAGTAAATAACAGCATTAATACGTTCACTCATTTTCAATTTTTTTTTCCTTTTGCTTGAATTTGCTTTCTGCCAACTGAGAATGAAATTTGGCTGATTTATAGCCTAATTTTGCCGGATAGCACTGTAGCAAAAGCGGCCCACGCGGAGCGCTTTTCAAGACTCGGTAATAGTGCACCTCATTGAAGCGTTTTTGGCCACTGTTTGTTCAGAAATGTCTCCTCAAAATAATTTTGCCGGAGACCACTGCAGCAAAAGAGAGTCCACGTGGGAGCGTTTTCGGCCACGGTTTGTTCTACACCGTCTCCTCAAAATAATTGTACCCAAGACCACTGTAGCAAAAGCGCGTCCACGTGGAAGCGTTTTTGGCCACGGTTTGTTCTGAAACGTCTCCTCATAATTATTTTGCCGGAGACTACTGCCTAAAAACTTATTTCATTTTTCACATTGCAAGTGAACGGGAAAGAATCCCCAAAAACGCGTCCACGTAATCGCGTTTTGGGGAAAAATAACCTAAGCGCGTCCACAGGAGCGCGCACCCCTCAAAAGCGCGCCTCGTGGGAGTTGCTTTGATGATAATAAAAGCGCTCCTCGAGACGCTTTTAGTTCGCTTCAAAAAACGCTACCGACGTGGACGCGATTTTTGGGGAAATTGCCCTTCCGGTCAATATTTTAAAACTCATCTTTCCGGTAATTTTGATTTTTTTTGGTATTTTTGGGATATTTGCCCGTAAATTCCGGGTGAATAATCTAAATATACAAAAAAAAAATACTGAATTGGGCCAGATTTTAAAAAAATTATGTAAAATGGTCGTTTTCTTTTAAAACACGTCCACATCAGTACATTTTGAGGGAAAATGCAAGCAAAACGTGCCCATGGGGATACGCTTTGTGCCAACTCAGCAAAATGCACCTATGTGGACGTGCTTTGCTGATGTGCCGTGTTTTTTTAAAAAAAAACTATTCTCGAATTTTTTAAAAATTTACGAGAATAAACCTTTATAAAGGCTTAAAGTGACAACACCATTTTTTTTAAGGTGTCATTAATTAATAAGGAAATATAACTTACAAAGGAAATCTTTATATAGACCCAAAGTCTCATTTACCTTGTTTTCTTGAGCAAAGTGGGATATGAGATATGTGTATATATAGACTCATGAATAGTTTTGTAGCTTGTTCCTAAATAATGTCCGATTCCTTCCTATTTTAACTAACAACATGAGATGACATGCTCCGCTATATTTGATTTTTTTTTTTACAAAATAATTTCTTTTTTTATATATTTTGTTAACATTTTCTTACTTTATAAAAACAAGAAACAAAACAACTCAAATATATTTTTTGCAAATCTAATTATAATTATAATTATAATTATATTATTTATATTATATTTAATAGTAGTATAAATTATTATTTATATTATATTTAATAGAGTAGAAGTCTCTAGTATTTTTACGCCAAAAGAAAATGTTTTTTATTATTATTAATTTTAATTTATAATTGAATTTAAAAATAGTATGAAAATTAAGTTGGTTTTTATTAAATATAAGAGTACCTTAATTTTAGTTTGTATCGACTATAAAAGTAAAATTGATTAAGCTCAAATTAAAATTTTCAAACATTAACTACAAATTGACCTTGATTAAAGTTTTCGCCTACTACTCAAATGAAATAAGTTTAAACTTTATCCTCCCTTCATATTTATACTACATTCTAAAAAAATTCATATTTATAAACATTTAATTGTTATTCAAGGATTTCGATTATTTGATTATTATTTTCAATGGACTGTTTTGTTAACTTAAAATTAATTAATTATTTTACAAGTATTTTTTGTAATATTTTTTAAGAAAATACTCTAGTAAAATTTGTTAATTGAAAAGCTAAAAACTTAAGCGGACATCAAAATACCTATCACCCTTAAATTAGCTCCATACTTAATACTAGCGTTTGATTCAGCTTTTATAAAATTTAATTTTTTTTCAGTTGTTACTAAAATACATTTAATTCAAGTTAAAAATTATAATATATACAATCGAATCGAATCAATCGAATCTATTTTATTTTATTTTTATTTAATTTAATATAATTTTTAATTCATAGTAATTAGGTGGGAGTCGCTCTATACTATCATATACTACACCCAACAAACTGAGGTGGTATAAATCGACAGGCAAAAGTTTTGATGTAGTAATATAATTATAATTAGATTTGCAAAAAATATATTTGAGTTGTTTCATTTCTTATTTTTATAATATAAGAAAATGTTAACAAAATATAAAAAAAAGAAATTGTTTTGTAAAAAAATCAAATATAGTGTAGCATGTCATCTCATGTTGTTAATTAAAAGAGAAAGGAATCCCACATTGTTTAGGAACAAGCTACAAAATTATTCATGAGTCTATATATACACATATATCATATCTCACTTTGCTCAAGAAAACAAGAAAATGAGACTTTGGGTCTATATAAATATTTCTATTTACTTATTAATTGATGACACCTTAAAAAAATAGTGTTGTCACTTTAAGCCTTTATAAAGGTTTATTCTTGTAAATTTTTAAAAAATTTGAGAATAGTTTTTTTTTAAAAACACGGGCTAAAGAGCGTTCCTAGGGATGCGCTTTGTGCCACCTCAAAAAGCGCGTCCACGTGGCGCGTTTTTTGAAGTGGTACAAAGCGCGCCCCTCAAGGCACGCTTTTCAGCATTTCTCAAAACGCTTGACATGGACACGTTTTGAGGGGAAACGACCCTTTTTCCGTAAATTTTTAGAAATCGGCTCAATTTTGTAATTTTTTATTTTTTAATATATTCTGTTTATTTACTCGTAAATTCCATTATTAGTCACTAAATTTTCTTTAAAACATCAAAATTATCATAAAATTACCAAAATTTCTAGCATTTGATGTATTCTTAGCTAAAAATTTTGATTTACTAATAAGTATTAAATAAAATTATATAGAATGTATTTTTCTATATTTTGTCGGTTCATTATATTGATCATTTCTATTTTTTTAAAGTATTTTTCATTCTATAAGTCAACTTTTTCATTAAGTCAACTTTAATTTTAAAATTTTGGTTTTTTTTTATTTTTAAAGAATTTTGTTTTTTACACAATATTTGATTGGATGAGGTGATTCTTGGGGATTTAAAATATTTTCACTAACCTAAAATAACTTTTATAGTTTTCTAAATTAGATTATGAATTTTTATTTTTTTTTTTTATAATTTCCCAAGTTTTGAGTTTTTTGGGTTATGGATTTTCAATGATTTTTAAAATATATATTTTTAAATTTTTATTTTTTACACGTGTAGCATATTATTTATTACAAAATGGTAAAGACCAAAATTTGAATCAATTTTAACCAAAATTCAAATTGGGATAATTAGGGCTAAGCCGAATCGAAATTAAATTATAATTTTATAATAGTAAAATATAATTTTACCATTTTAATAGCTTATATTTTTATAATTTTAAAAGAATAATTCTAAAGTTTTTCATTTTAAGAAGGTTAAAGTATAATTTTACCTTTACTAATTTTAAATGGTCTAAATAATTTTTTTTCCATTTTAGGGGGCTAGACCCCTGCCAGCCCCCCCAGCTACTCCCCTAGGGATAACATGTATGGTAAAATGAAAATATAGGGTTAATCTGATAAAAAATTGTACAGATACCAAAATAATAATCTAATTATAGTACAGGGGTTAAAAGTGATATTAAGCCTAAACATTTAATTGAATGTACTTCATTGAGCGATAAGTAATCGTTTACATTCGTACTTTTATCCAAATTTGAAAAAAAAAAAAAAAATAGGGCTATCGATGTCGAAATGTCGAGATATAGCCTATAAGGGTATTTTTGAGTTTTCAAATCTTAAATAAATAATAATAATAATTAGGAAAATATCGTCCTCAATGTCTTGGGTTCCAACCTGTAAACTCTAAACAAAAATCTATACTAAGTTGTTCCCAAGAAAAATCTCCCACTATAATTTAAAAAATTTATAACATAAATTGGTTATATGGTTATAAATTTTTTACAATATAACTGGTTGAGTCTTAGCTTAATTAAAATGGATATTTTTGTCAATATAAGAAGATGTGAATTCGAATGTATTAAAACGCATTATACTCTTATTTATAAATTAGGGAGGGCTTGTGTAAAAAAATATATACGATCAAAACTAATAATGAAGTGCATGAATAAAAAGGAAAGTTAATTTAGAATCATAGATATGATTGTTGTTGAAGTTAATTTAATTAACTTTAAAATATTCTAATTCAATCCTTAAAATATTAATATTATATTAATTATATTATTCTATCAAGTTAGCTATTAATTTAGACATTGAATGTTAATTTAAACTGGATTTGGAGCATATTTAATATATATTTAATTATTCATGTTGTTGTTACACATAGTGTTGTTTGAATCAGATCAGACTAGTTAGACTGTGAACTAGCTAGGAGATTAGTTTTGAATCGATCACTGGTTGGACTAATTGAACCTAAATTTTTATTTTTTTAATTTTTTATATTTTAATATTTTTTAATCAAACTAGTTGAACCGATGAACTGGTGATCTGATTGATTCAACCACCATAACCAATCTTTACAATTAGCTCCATGTATTTTAAACATGCTATGCAGCAAATTTGAACTAATATTTAACACCCTAACTAATAATTAGACCATCAGAAGTAGATGATTGATACTACTTTAATGAATCTTAGACACCCAATTAAAATATTATTTTTATTTATGTTAAAATTATTATAATATTACATCATACTTTTTTTTTTATAAATTACAATAACAAGACAAAATTCAAAACAACAAACTCACTAACGTAACTTAACTTGAATCCAAACCAAGACAGGCTTGACCATGATGGGATTCCGTAAATCATACCTTTCATATCATCAAATGTTTTTTGTGATATGTCTTAATCCAGTCCTTGGGTATCATGCTGACTTGATATCTCGATATTTTTAGAGGAAAATTAAAACACAAACTAGTATGGTCACGACTATCATTATCATAGCGCAATAGTTAAAGCTCAAACACTGGGATTCAGAGTTTAGAAAGTTTACAAAAATATAAAATTAAGGCAATGCAGCACATATGTCAGTTTAAAGCTTTTCTAACTCAATGCCACTAATTGGCAACAAAGAAACATCCTACCCTACTTTCAATCTAATAATATTCCATCCTTCCATTTCAATAACAAAGGCCCGTGAAGCCATATTTTTGCTAATAAAACTAAAAAAAAAAAAAAACATAAAGAATTGGTACATATGTAGGCTCTTATCACCCAAAACACAGCCTTACAGTCTTGTAGGATTGGCCATTAACACATCTTGAGATTAAACAGGCAACGACTACTTGCTAAAACTCAGATTATCAGGCTCTTGATTCCAATTCCAAAATTATCTTCTTTCTTGGGCCCTGCAGGTACAAACGAAAAGATTCTTCAAGTGTAGGGAAGAGAAAAACAAGTAGAATATAGGGGAGATAAAGAGTGAAGGCTTAATAGTTGAAGGAAGTTCTTAAAAGCCCACAAGTGAAAGGCACATACATTACATAGGATTAAAGATGGAATTATAGTGACTGACACAAGTTAGGGATTTTCTACAACTCCTTCAGCACTAATTATCTGTACGTTCCAAAAATTCCAGTTTCTTTTGAAGAGATCAGCATTAACTTGCATATAAACTGTTAATTTCAATAATACTTATAAATGATCAAATGCACATAGAAGAAATTAAAGAAAAGTGACCAAAATAAATGGATTTCCTAGGTCCAGAAGAAAAAGGACATTCTTGCAAAGTTAAGGTATGGCTTGGCTCTTCAAAAGAGGAAAACATTTGGATCATCACAAACTTGAAAACTAGATTAAACAAAGGGGGCATGTAATGTAATCGCATGACTGCATCCATATTTGAGGGTTCAGTTTAAAGTTACCATTGGTATGCCTAAAGCTTTTAGATCCCCATCTGTCATGTGTACAAGTGCAGTCATATCAACCTGCAAAAACAGTTTTGTCTTATAACGGATGCATAAATTCATTTAAATTGTGTAATAATGCAAAACAATAAAAAGGGGGGGAGGGGGGGGCAAATTTACAATGTACATAAGAAGCATAAACTACATACTTCCTCAGCTTGAAAGGTGATTGCATATTTTTCAAGACCCAAGGACTGGAGGAAGCCCTCCACGGATGTATCAGCCTGCATGGGAAAGAACATAGCTTAGACACAAAAATTATAACTAGAAAACACATATTGGCAAGACTAATCTCATCACTTCAATAAAAGATGGGGAAATGCTCTTATGTTTGATACAACCAAAGGAAATATTAAAGTCCAAACTCAGGGACATTTACAATTCTATTTAAGAGAAAACTAAAGCCCTTAGTCAACTTCTTTTGTGCATATTCCACACAATCTATAGCTTGGCATTACACATCATAAGTCATAACATGGTTTATTTCCCGCTTAATACAGATTCCAATTTCATGTAAATGTTAGTTCACAATCCAGAGTTGGCAGTTCAACTTTTCAATCAGTTGACTTCATTATGCATTCCAAACCAATGTAAACAAGCCCTGGCGAGATGCATGC
Organism: Gossypium rotundifolium; assembly: GCA_025506655.1. Classification (NCBI taxonomy): domain Eukaryota; kingdom Viridiplantae; phylum Streptophyta; class Magnoliopsida; order Malvales; family Malvaceae; genus Gossypium; species Gossypium rotundifolium. The sequence goes on from CP106728.1 coordinate 152,610,854, forward strand.
CATGACGTGGCAGGTTTCTGACCCCTCCCATCACGCACAAAAAGGTACAAAACTGACAATGTCAAGTTCACTCAGTTCAACATGCATTGCAAAAAAAAGACCAAGGGACATCCATGTGATCAACATGGCAGGTCTCTAAACCCCTTGCCCACAATTCAAAAAAAAGCCCTAGGGATATCCATGTAATAAAGCCATTGTAAATAAGCCTAAGGATTAAGGATATGCATAACATTACAAGGCAAGTTTTTTAACCCCTTCTCCACACACAAAGGCATACACCTAGGACAGGAGGAACAGAGAAGATAAAACAGAGGTTTCATGTATCATGCTTGTCATATAAATAAATAAATAAACACAAACATACAACATATAAGGGAAGATGCTAAAAAGCAAAAATGTGCACAAGTTACATACGCTTTGCTTGGCCTTCTTTCTTGCTGGAGTATTGGCAGCCCTCCTGGGATCTGGTTCAGGAGTTTCAACCGCTGCACTTTTCCTGGCTGGTTGGGCAGCCTTCACTTTTTGTTTTGGCGGATCAGCATTTATTGGCTGTGCATTCATTGTTCCAGATAATTTTTCACGAAGATCACGGACACCTGAGAGAGTTCCCCTTCCACTTTGAGACACATTCTGGAGACTTTTCCTTCGCAACTTCAAACGAAGATCTCGAGCATCGACTTTACGATCTTCACAAACCATTAACACACAGTCAAAACTAAATAGAGATGATTTAGTTGCATCCAACTACAGTAGCAATATTTTAGTTGCATGTGATTGTGTCAGGCAATCCATACTTGAAACATTAGGCCCATCTTCTTGGTAAAGATCATGTTCCCACTTGTCATCTTGCCTCTGTCTGCAAAAGAGATGGCATGAAGTCATTCACAGATTAGAAGAATTAAGGCACAAAGAGCATATGAAACAAACTCAACTTCTTCCTTGGATGGAAATGAGGTGAGATAAACCAAACTCAACTGATGTGAGCTGATATCAACTTAAAAATCTATCACCATTACTTTAATATATTTTACCAAAATTGATTCCTAAGAGGCAAAATCACAGGCTTACAAGCTCAAATCGCAAACACCAAAGTTCATAATCAACAAGCGCCCATAAGAAAATTGTAAGTCAAAACAAAAACACATCAGTAAACTAGTTGCCCTTTTCCCTTTTTTTTTTTTTTCTTAACACCATGGGAAACAGGACTAAATACTCCATGGTTATAAAAAACTAATAATTTTCAGGGCAACCAACATACATTGAAAGATAAAATTTAAAAAGCTCCCTTCCTAGTTCCAGTTCCCAATTACCCAGGACCCAACCTGTCCTACGCATCATATACTTGATTTTATAGAATTAGGAACCCGACAAGACAAATCGAATTCCTGAATTTTGCGAATTCAAATAAATAGCCATTTATCAAATTGTCTTAAAACTCCAATCAACTCATGAACTCCATCCCAAATCTTTAACATCATATTTAAACTCAAAAATTAATGGCAAACCCAGCTACGAAATTGATTCATCATCCAAAAATACAAACACAAAAATGACTGCATTTCAAGTAAATAAGTAAAAAAAAGGAAATTTTCCTATTAATGCAAATAAACGCAGTTTTCCCATCGAAACAAACAGAAAATGAAGGTAGAAGCAAACCTCTTGCCAGCTATTTGACGCCGAGGAATGAAATTACCCGCGGAATTGCCATTGAGTCTCTCCTTCACCGACCTTTTCCCAGCACCCTCCTCCACCCGATCAGCGTACATCTTTGTAAGCTAATTAAAACCCCTAACCCTAACCCTAACCCTAACCCTAACCCTAACACTTTATCTTTGCAAATCACGAGAAAATAAAAAGAACCAAAACACTAGGAAAGATTGGCCTTCTAGACGACTTCCAAAAATATTCTAGCTAGCGGGTAAAATCAAAGAATAAATTAAAAAACCCTAACCTCTGTTTTGTATTAAATGTAAATATTATTTTTGCCTTAGAAGATGGATGATTCTCACGCCCTCCAGATTTTGAATTGGCGAAAGCTTTTTGGGGATTTTGTCTTTTAGTTTCCTTTTGGTTTTCGAATTTCGAGAATTGTACGCGAAGCGGATTGTTTGGGATTCTTTTTTATGTAAAATAAAATTAGGGGTTTGTTACCGGGTAGTTTAACTAAAAATATCTTTTTTTTTTTAATTTATAGAAATGCATCTATTTTTTAATTATTTATCGGAATAGACTATTTTTTACAAAAACGCGTCCACGTCAGCACGATATCAGAAAATGTGTTAACGAAATACGTCCCTGAGAGAGCGTGGATTTATCCATGTTAGCACAAAGCACTCACTTGAGGGTGCACTTTGTGCTGACGTGACAAAACGCTCCCTAATTATGCGTTTTAACCGGTGTTTTTTCTCAAAAAACTATTCTCGAATTAAATTTTCAAAAAAAATTATTTTTAGATATTATAAAATAGATCAAACTTTTTTAAAAATTTAAGAGAATAAACTTTTATAAAATTTTAAAGTGACAACGCTAAATTTTTTTAAGGTCTTACCAATTAATATGAAAAAATAACTTACAAATCAAATCTTTATATAGACCCAATATCTCATTTCACTTATTTTTTTAAGTAATGTGAGATATGAGATATGTGTATATATAGACTCATGAATAGGTTTGTAGCTTGTTACTAAATAATGTGAGATTCCTTTATCTTTTAACTAACATCATGAGATTCAATGCTACACTATATTTGATTTTTTATACAAAACAATTTCTATTTTTTATATTTTGTTAACATTTTCTCATATTATAAAACTATCTTTTGAGATCTTTAATCTTGTTGCATTTTAGAATTATTAACATATACAAAAGAACTATTAAAAAAGAGAACAAATTGCACATATGAAACTTGTACATGCAATAATTTTCTATTCAATTTTAAATGTTTGAAGTTAATATCAATGCAATTCTAATTTTTAAAATAATTTTCTATTATTAAATTTAGAAGTTATACTTTTAATTTTTATTATTTATTTTATTTTATATTATGAATGTTTGATTAATAAATAAATTGTGAGTACTTGTTCAAATAGTATTTTTTGTAATTTTAAAATTTGATATATCTTTTAAATATTTATTTATTTTAATATTTTACTATACTCATTAATTTTTTAATTCTAATTTTAATTTAATTTTCATCACCTAATGAATACCGATAAATTTATATTTAAACATAGTATATAATTATGTTAAATAAGTTTTTTATAGAAATATAGAATATACATAAAATATAATAATTATTTTCATATTTTATATCTAGATTAAATTACATTAGTAGTCACTTAACTATGATTTTTAGCTATCGAATTATAAAAACTTACAAAATGATCACTCAACTATTAATAATTTTTAAATATTTATTTTTAATATTTTACCATACTTATTTTATATTTTATATATTTTTATTTACTGAGTTTAAAAGTTTTATTAATAATGTAACAAATATTACCTTTTTGTAAAAAATTTAAATTCTAAGTAAAAAATATTAAATATAGTGTAGCATTTAATCTCATATTGTTAGTTAAAAGAGGAATGAATCTTACATTATATACACATATCTCATATTCCACATTGCTTAAGAAAACAAGAAAAATGAGACTTTGGGCCTATATAAAGATTTGCTTTGTAAGTTTTATTTCCATATTAATTGGTGATACCTTAAAAAAAATAGTGTTGCCACTTTAAGCTTTTATAAAGGTTTATTCTTGTAAATTTAAAAAAAAAATTGATCTATTTTCATAATATTTAAAAAATAACATTTTTTAAAAATTTAATTCGAAAATAAGTTTTTTTGAGAAAAATACGGGTTAAAACTGGTCCTTGGGTGCGATTTCTACTGATATGACAAAATTCTCTCCCAAAGACGCGATTTATTAAAATTTCTCTTAAAATTGCACTGACGTAAAAGCGTTTTCCCAAAATCGGCCATTTTTAATAAATAATGAAAAAATTAGTCCATTTCCATAAATAAAGTTGGAAATGGGCCTTTATCGGTAAAATGACCATAATTTTTGTTGTCTTTCAATTTTGCAAACAATTTATTTTAACATTTTATTTATTCTTTTCTTTTTTAAGCCCTTAAATTTTTTTGTTAAATTATTCCAAAATAAATAAAAAATTAACATTTTTTAACTTTACTAAGATTGTATACCCATGGATTACCACAAAAGCATTTAAATTTTTAAATTTAAAATTCAAAAAATAAAAACTATTTTAAAAATTAAAAATCATTAAAAGATTATAAAATTATAAAAATAATTTTAATATTTTTAAATTCTAAAATTTAATTAAATGTTAACATTTTACGTGACAATCCACATAAATATTAAGTCAAGAAAATTATCAAATTAACATAAATAACAATATAGATAATATACAGGGCCGAATCTAGGATTTAGTAGGGCCCGACTCTTTTACTTTAAAATTTTAAAAATTTAAATTAATAAAAATAAAATTATATTTCAACTCTTTAAAAATAATAAAATTTTATTTAACCTCTTAAAAATTACATTTTTACTGTATTACAATTACGCTCATTAAAATTTTGATTATCTAATTAAATAATATAAATATAGGTGCAGTATTTATTACACCCTAATTATTTTTGTTCATTTATTTGAAGAGTCTTTTCTCGTTCGTCCATCATCATCTTCCTCCTACCATCGTCCCCCTTCTCTCCCTCTCGCGTCTCTGCAAATCAGTTTCTTTTTGTTCTCTTTTCATCTCAGTTCTCACCTGCCGCCGTGTCCGCTGGTTTTTTCCGGACCTGACGAGTCCGGGTAACGAAGATTGTGAATTAGAGTTAGTGCTCAAACAACTTTGCATTATAGTTAACCCACCAAATTGGGTTTCTTTATACATTCATGTACCGTATTTAGCATTGAGTTACAGTTTAGGCTCTATTTCTTATAATCAATTATCGAGCATTATGCTTTTGTATTCGAGTGATTGACAAAATATGTGTTATGATTGTAGTGAAAAAGACGTAGAAAAATGGCAGAAGAACCCTTGAATGGTGGTCCAGGAGCTAAGGTTTCTGTATTTGATTATTCGATCGAGAATCATTTTAGGGCAATGGATACTATATCTAAGCTTTGTGAAGAGCCCAAGATTGATGGTCTGGCTGAAACTGATATCCGGAGATTCTCTTCTTCAATCACCTTCTTAAGGTAGATTTATATTTGTCTGTGAGCATTTAGAACTTCCATGTGTTTAAACAAGCAAAGTTTGATTGTTTCTTTTGACGTTAGCTTTATCAGTGTACTGTAGAAATCTACAACTACATGTTCCTAATTTACTATTAAACATGCTTTTAGGGAATGGAGGCATTTTGATTATGAACCGAGGATAATTAGGTTTGCTAATGAGCCAAAAGACTTACCGGGTAAAGATGTTTCTCTTGGCATGGAGTTGCCCCAATTTTCATCAGCAACTGTTCCCAAGGTGAAAGTAATCGTTTTTTTTTTGGGTTCTCCAGTTGGAGTGATCTTTAACGACAGTAGAAAATCTTCTAGAGTAGTTATTACTTATTATAGCATAATATTTTGTTAATACTGGTTGTTTTTCTTCTTTTTTTTTGAAGCAGCAGGACAGAGTACATGGAAGCAATGCATCTGTAGAATACGGGTTAGCTTGGGTTTTTGTTTGTGTGATAATAGTTTCCAATATTATTGGATTTACTTTATGTGGTAAAAGGATGGTGTAATTTGGGTTTGAAAAAGGTCATAGTTTCATTCTTGACAAGCATACATGCAAATTAATAGACTATGAAAGTTCTGCTATTGTATAGGATTCCTCTCTCTCGAAAAAAAAAAAAAAAAAGAAGAAACTCTTATGAGCATGCCCCAGCTGGTGTTTGCTCTTGTTAATCTGTGATGCATATGCATATGATATTATAAGAACTTGGGTGTTATTGTTCCTCTTATTTAAGATCTGTGTATGGGTTACCATATTTCATTTGTCAGACAAAATTTTGAGTCTAAACCTGTCTTACAAAGCTTGCTACAAAATGGTATGTCATATACATTTATTAACATTATTAAAGTACAATCTTCTTGCAGTAAGGACTTTGTGATGTATGTTGGAGGGTCTGTTTGGGCATTGGATTGGTGCCCTCAAGTTCATGAGAATCCAAACAGTCTTGTCAAATGTGAGGTACTTCACTACTTCTCCCCTCTGAAATCCTAACCTACTTTTGGGAACCTTTCTTTTGTTTATAAATTTAGTCTTCTGTATTTGAGTTTCAGTTGTTTTGCATTAACCTGTTTTATCTCAGGATGCACGTTGTGCTAGCCCAAACCTAGTTCTACTTGGGTATTTGAAATGAAAGAGACAAAAAAGCCTAGGTCTTTTCTTAGATAATGGTTTAAAAATTTGCTTGCATGCTTAATAAGTAGGATTAATAATAATCATCACCATCTTAATGCTACAATCTTGTGAGACCATCCATGTGGCTTATTTTTGTTTGCCTTCTTTTTCCCAGTTTATTGCTATTGCTGCTCATCCTCCTGAATCTTATTATCACAAGTTGGGTGCCCCACTAGTTGGTAGAGGCATCATTCAAATATGGTGTGTGCTAAATGCTGGGGTGAACGAGGAAGAAGCTACTCTGCCAAAGGAAAAGTCGAAACAAATACCTCAAAATACAGAGGCCGTGAACGAGAGCTCAGCAAAGAGGACTAGAGGAAAACCTAGAAAAATGTCAGTAGATGAATCTCAGACTGATCAGGTTAAGGGACCAAAAGGCAGATCTAGAAAAAAATCAATTGTTGAATTTCCTGACAGTGATCCAGATGTCCAGCCTCTTGCTGTTCAGTACCCAGGCATTTCCTTTCAGCCAGTTTCTACGGACAATGTTCCTGGGAATATGCAAGAAAATGTTCCACATAAGAATCATAAAAAACAAAAAGTTCGTAAAGAGGCAACATGCACATCTGATGCAACCCCTCAAACTTCTAAGAGTATAAAATTGAAAAGTAAGACACAGGAGAAAAATAACAGTGATAGTAAAATTGAAAATAAAAAATCAGAATCTTCTGCAATAAACCAACAAATTCATTTTAACACTGGACAAGAAGCTACTGTGTCAAATAATGTTTTAGGTTGTAATTTGATCAAGGTCAGCCCAGGTTCTCTTTCTATTCCAGGCGACATTGCCTTGCCAAGAGCTGTCCTCTGCCTAGCTCACAATGGAAAAGTTGCTTGGGATGTAAAATGGCAGCCATATCATAAACATGATTCTAAATGCAACCAACGGATGGGCTATCTGGCTGTCTTACTGGAAATGGATCTTTGGAAGTGTAAGAGCTCTGCCTTAATTATCTAGACTTTCTATTTCAAATTTTCTTCGTAATTTTTCTACCTGTCGTTACTTGGGTCTGAGTCATTGAAGAATAAGCATCATTCTCTTTATACAACACTAATAGAACACTGAAGCTCTTTAAGGGGGTTGTTCTCGTGCCATGTCTTACTTAACAGAATAGGTTGGCTTCCTAATTCGACGTCTGGAAGCATTGCAGCTAATAGCCCTGCTTGCGGATTCTTAGCACTAGCAGTGGATTGGATTGGATTGGGGAAAAGTCCAAAGAACTATATGTTGATATTAATTGTCATTTCAAGATTTCAAAATAAGGGAATATCTGAAATGATTATAATAATAATCATTGCAATATAAAATCTTGAATACAATAATACTCAGTCAAGTAGAATGTTTTGGAAGAATTAAATTAAATTCTACAATATTGCAACTAGATTGGGTGCATAAGATGCTTATAAATGAAAGTGGGGCAGAAGGTGTTTGTCAAATACCTGAAATGTAGAAATCAAAGGTACCACTGTTAACATTGAAAATTAATACTTCTGTGTCATTTTTTAGAAGCCTACTTTTCCCCCAATTTATTATGAATTTTAGCTTTCCATGCCAGCTCCCCTTGTTTCTTGTTTTAAATCAGTTCCATGTCATCCACTTTTGCAGTTGGTTATAGCAATTAGTTGATTTTATGTTTCATTTAGGTTTATCATTGGCAATTTCTGTTGATGTTGTGTGATTCTGCCAATGCATTGCAGGTGGGAGGTTCCTCTTCTAAATATGATAAAAACTATTTATTCAACTTCACCTAAGCAGGGTACCGACCCTCGCTTTGTAAAATTGGACCCAGTTTTCAAGTGCTCAAAGTTAAAATGCGGTGATATACAGAGGTAATTTGCAATCCATAGTTTTTCTCTATTAAATTGTTCTATATGTGTGTGTTTGCTACTTCTATAATGTTGCAGTTCTTTAGAATTTCTAAAACATCTTGGAAACAGAACATTTATCATAATGCTAAGTAGGGTTGTTCTTTGCCATGCGTACAAAGAAAATGGAGGGATGGGGTGCTTGTGGACATGTGGGTTATCAAGCAGCATGGATCCCTATTTATGCTTAGGCAGTTATATCACAATATGCAATGCAACATGTCTTGGTTGTTCCTGGGTGCAGTTCATCTCCATGGCGCATTCCCATTGACTGCTCCCATGTTTAGAATTATAGAAATCCTTTGCATGAGGAATGCAGGAGAATTTTTCTGTTAGAAAAAGAAAACTTAAGAACAAAATTTTGCATAAATTGCTATTGAATATCATACTTCTGAGACTTTATTGATAAACTAATTATTTATTAGAACTTCCTAGATTATATGGAAAACATCGTAAAAGAAAAGAAGAATTATTTTCACTTTACACCATATGCAGCTCTATTACTAATTTCATGTAAATGGGTCTGGGTCCTTCTAAGTGATATTGCATCTTCCACGTCGAGGAAATTAATTTTTTAAACTTAGAATTCAGCCGACTGATTTACTAATTTAAAGCTTTATTTGGTTGCTTGTAAATCCTTTGATTCATAAAATTCTTTAATTAGTCCTGTGACCTTTTGCTACTTTCAGTTTTCCTTTATGATCTTGTTCTGCGTTCGATTCTACTTCATTTATCACTAATTCAGAGGCTACTGTTTATTATACAGCATTCCTTTAACAGTTGAGTGGTCAACCTCACCTCCACATGATTATTTACTAGCTGGATGCCATGATGGAATGGTATAATGTTAGTTAGTTTGTTGTTTTATATACTTTTTCTTATAAATAATTTCACTTATATAGTATTTTTGACTCTTGGAGAATCAATATAGTGCCTTTGTGTTAGAAATAGGCTTTTTCTATTATATTATCTCACAAGGAATTACACTAATATTTATATACATAGTGAGCCTAACTTTAGGAAACTCTATACTAGGAAGCAAACTAATTCTAGGGATGCTGTCCCTTAAAACACAGCCTTAAAGTTAAGGATAGCAATCAATAAAATATTTACAGGATCCTATCGATACACTCAATATTCCTTATTAGGAAACTATAATTTGACACTCCCCTCAAGTCGGGAAGTGGATATCATCCATTCTCGACTTGCTTACTAGTTTCGAAGGTCTTCCAGATAATCCTTTGGTAAGGATATCGCGATTGACCATCGGTGGACACATATGGAGTGCAAATTAAGCCACTGTCAAGTTTCTCGTTTATGAAATGTCTGTCAACCTCAATGTGCTTCGTACGATCATGTTGCACTGGATTATGTGCAATATTGATAGCAGACTTATTATCACAATACAACTTCATTGGACCTTCCCACTTGATCTTCAAATCTTCGAAAATAATTTTCAGCCATAATAATTTACAAATTCCAAGGGCCATCGCTCTAAATTCAGCTTCTGCACTAAATGTAGCCACAACATTCTGTTTTTTACTCCTCCAAGTTACAAGGTTGCCTCCTAGAAAAGTGCAATAGCCCGAGGTTGATCTTCTATCAACCATATATCCTGCATAATCTGCATCAGTATAGGCTTCAAGGGTTAAATTCCCCCTTTTTTTTAAATAGGATTCCTTTGCCTGGAGTGCGTTTTAAGTACTGTAGAATCTGATACATAGCTCGAAGATGTGATTCTTTAGGATTGTGCATGAACTGACTTACAACAACAATTGCATAGGCAATATCCGGTCTAGTATGTGACAAGTAAATGAGCTTCCCCATAAGTCTTTAATATGAACCTTTATCAACTACTGCATCTTCTAGTGCATCTCCAAGTTTGTGGTTCACCTCTATGGGTGTCTCTATTGGTTTACATCCCAACTTGCCGTCTCTGTCAACAGATCAATTATGTATTTTTGCTGAGACATGAAGATTCCTTCCCGAGAGTGTGCTACTTCAATACCAAAGAAATATTTTAACTTACCAAGCTCTTTGACCTCAAATTCTTTTACTAGGCATTTCTTTAAATTTTCCATTCCTTCCATATCATCACCAGTCACTATAATGTCATCTACATAGACTAATAAAGCAATCATTCCCCCTGAAGATGAGTGCTTTACAAACAGAATGTGATCTCCTTGACTCTGTTTATATCCCAGCTTGAGCATTACTTTGGTAAATCTTCCAAACTAGGCTCTCGGGGACTGTTTTAGTCCGTTCAAAGTCTTTTTTAGTTTGCAAACTACCTGTCCTGTATTTGGACCGAACCCTGGTGGAACATCCATATAGACTTCCTCCTTAAGATCACCATGTAAAAAGGCATTTTTGATGTCAAATTGCTGTAATTTCTAGCCTCGGTTGGCGGCGAGTGACAACAACACTCTTCCAGAGTTTATCTTTGCAACCGGGGCAAATGTCTCAAGGTAGTCTATTCCATACATTTGAGTGTACCCTTTAGCAACTAATCTTGCTTTGTACCTCTCCAAAGAATCATCTGACTTATATTTCACTGTGTACACCCAACGACATCCAACTGGTTTCTTTCCTTTCAGAAATTTTACCAAATCCCATGTTTTATTTTTTTCAAGGGCTTCCATTTCAACCTTCATGGCATTTTTCCAATTCTCATCATCTAATGCCTCAGATACAGTTTTGGGAATGGAGATAGAATTTAGGCTAGTAAGAAAGGCTTTGTGGTTATTGAACAAATTTTTGTAAGACATGAATAAGTACAAGGGATGTTTTGTACAGGCTCTAGTTTCTTTTCTAATAGCAATAGGAAAATCATAGTATTTCTGATCTGAATTTTCAGTAGTATTCAAAGTAGGTTCAGTAATTACCTCGGGTTGTAGAGTAGTAGGTTGTTTATCCGAAGAAGATGATTGAACTTGCACCGATGCCTTCTTCCTTGAGTAAACTAGTAAAGGACGAGTAGTGTCCTGAATCCCTTTTTGTGATTTGGGTGTATTAGGCTCTATTTCGAGTTGCATAGGTTCAAGTTAGGCGAGGGCTGGTTGGTAGGTAAGGATCGAGTGTTTGGTTGCTTGAACATGAGCTGGAAAATCAAGTTAGGCGTGCTGGTTGGTAGGCAATGACCGAGTGTTTGGTCTGCTTGGACAGAGTGGAAAATCAAGAAGAAAGAATTCTCGTCCTTAGCTTCGTGAATAAGTTCTCCCCAAGATAAGGACCAGTAAAGAAATTCTCTTCTTCTGCTAAAGTAATATCCGCTGAAACATAAAATTTTTTGGTGGGTGGATTATAGCATTTGTACCCTTTTTGTGTGGAGAAATAACCGAGAAAGACGCATTTGATAGCTCGTGGATCGAGTTTTCCCCTATTTTGAGAATGTACATGTACAAAGGCAACACATCCAAATATTTTGGGAGTAAGGTTTGAGGTATTGAAATCAGGAAAGAATTTCACTAGAACTTGCATAGGACTTTGAGATTCAAGGACCTTTGTAGGCAATCTATTTATCATATGAGTAGCAGTTAAAACAGCCTCCCCCCAATATTGTTTAGGGACATTTTTTTTAAAACAAGAGAGCTCTAGTAATAGCTAAAATGTGACCGTTCTTTCTTTTGGCAACACCATTTTGTTGGGGTGTGCTAACACAAGAGGACTCATGTATAATGCCTTTTTCTTGAAAATATGGGGAGAGAAATTGATTGAAATAGTCCTTAGCATTGTTTGACCTAAACCGTTTTATGTCAGCCCCAAATTGTGTTTTGATCATGTTGTAAAAGGTTGAAAATACAGACCTTACATCAGATTTTTGTTTTAAAAGAAATATCCAAGACACACAAGTACAATCATCAATAAAGGATACAAACCATCGAGCCCCAGAGATGTTTGAAATAGTTGATGGTCCCCAAATATCACTATGAATAAGAGTAAAAGTAGCGGATGTTCTTTTATTGCTTACCGGAAAAGAGGTACGTTTATGTTTGGCAAGTTCACAAACATCACAATGGAATTTCTCAACAGTTATCCCTTTGAACAATGAAGGAAATATAATTTTAAGGACTCTAAATGAAGGATGACCAAGGCGGAGGTGATGGAGCCAAATTTGGTCTTTATTGGCTTTAATAGACTTGGATATGAAAGATAATGGTGAGGAATTCAGAGCACTAACTTCTCCACTAGATTCTTCAAGATAGTATAGGCCATTTACTTCCTTAGCATGTCCAATCATCCTCTTCGTATTCTGTTCCTGAAAAAAACATCGATTGGGATAAAAAACTACACTACAATTAGAGTCTTTGCAAATTTTTTTGATGGAGAGAAGATTGGTAAACAGTTTAGGAATGTGAAGGACATTTTTAAGAGTAAGGGTCTTGTTTATAACAAATTCACCTTGACCAGCCACCGTGATCACAAAACCATCGGCTACTGTTATCTTTCTATTACTAGGACAAGGTGTATATGAAACAAATTTTTGTGAGGAGTGGGTCATATGGTCTGTAGCTCCTGAGTCAATGACCCAAGACCTGTTGGTGATTGTGTCCGAGACATTAGAATTTTGAGAGGGATATACCTGAAAATGCCAAACTACAAGTACCTGTTGAAGAAGACTTTTCCAATGATCCCAGCAAAGTCTTCAACTTCTCAATTTCGTCTTTATTGAAAGCACCAGGTGATTCTTGAGAATCCTTTTCTCCATCTAGCTTTCTTGCTATATTTGCTCGCCCTTGTTCCTTTGGTTGTCCACTGGTCTCTGAAAAATTCTTTTTAATTGTCTGTGGCTTCCCATGGAGCTTCCAGCAGTTTTCCTTAGTGTGACGAGATTTTTTACAGTAGGTGCACCATACAGACTCCCTTTTAATAGGCCTTGTAAGTTCTGTCTGCTTAATATCGTTGCTAGTTGGCTGTTCCATGGCAAATCTCCTCTCACTGACAGCCTTTGTAGCTAAGGCAGAACTATCCACTTGACTATTCTCAATCATAACTCCTCTTCTTCCTTCTTCAGCACGAACAATCGCGATTGTCTCATTTAGTGATGGTAGCTCCTCTTTTCCAAGTAACTCAACATTTAGCCCAGCAAGAAAATCATAAATTCGATCCTTTTCAGCGAACCTTTTCAGGAGTGCTGCATCTGCACTGCACTTCATCTGAATGCACTGGTAATGATCCATCTCTTGCCATAAGCTTTGCAACAGATTAGAATACTCCGTGATTGAACGACGTCCTTGCTTGGTAGATGAAATCTTAGTCTTGATGTCATAGATTTGAGCAGCATCTCGAACTTTAGAATAAGTCTGCTTCACAGCCTCCCATATTTCTTTGGATGACTTAAGAAACATGCATGTGTCACTGATTTCTGGCATCATAGAATTCTATAACCAAGACATTACCATAGAGTCTTGTTCATCCCAAGCATCAAACTTAGGATCTCCTTCTTTTGGTCCCGTTCCAAGTAAGTGACTCAGCTTTCCTCTTCCCTTCAAGAACGTGTGAACCAGCTGAGACCACTTCAGTAATTCTTCCCATTTAACCTGTAGGCCACTTGAATGTTCTGCAACTCACTTGTTGGGTTGGAGTTGTTCATAGAGACTTCTAAACTGTCCCCATTGGTATTGGTTTGGACAATTTCAGACATATTTCTATGGAACAAAATAGACAGGCTTGAGGGTTGAGTGGGAGTAAAAAAATACCAGACAAAAGAAAAAAATTCCCAGAAATCGGGTTAATCTGATACCATGTTAGAAATAGGCTTTTTCTATTATATTATCTCACAAGGAATTACACTAATATTTATATACATAGTGAGCCTAACTTTAGGAAACTCTATACTAGGAAGCAAACTAATTCTAGGGATGCTGTCCCTTAAAACACAGCCTTAAAGGGATAGCAATCAATAAAGTATTTACAGGATCCTATCTGATACACTCAATATTCCTTATTAGGAAACTGTAATCTGACACTTCGCATAAAAGGAATTAGAAGTGTTCTTTTTGTTTACAAGATTGGTCTGTAATCAATGGAACTTTTCCGGGAAATATTTGTAAAATATGTTCCTCCTGCATTTATATGTTGATTGAACATTTGCTGGGTTGCTTAGATTTTTCCTATTATTTCAATGGCTAGGATTATCATTTACTCATAATTTTGATTTTTGTAGCATCAAAACTAATGTAGTTAATATCAGGTTGCTTTGTGGAAATTCTCTGCAAGTGGTTCACCAAAAATTAATGGTAACAAATTAGTCAAAGTTTTTTTGGTTATGGATGTGGTTTGAATTAGGGCTTTGGTTTTCGGCATCAAATCCCTAGTTGAATTTTATTTCCCACTTCGTAATTATGCAGATACGAGACCTCTGCTTTGTTTTAGTGCAGATACAGCACCGATTAGATCAGTCGCATGGGCCCCATCTGGAAGGTCAGTGATGTCTGCAGTGTTCCCTTTCCAGACTAGATTTTATATAGCTATCTATGCAGCAATACTTTCTTCTGTTCAGAACCCATATCTTATGGGAATTTGGTGGCTAAAATGCAAAAGGACTGGCCTTTGGTAGATTTGTGCCTATCTTCCCTTTTTCTTTAAGTTTTCAAGGTTATGGGCTATCTGCCCTCCGTTGGACAATTGCTAATAAATTGGAACTACTTTATTAACCAGATCTTTTTGTCTGTCAACTATACAGATGTTTGATGCTTACTGATTGTTGTAAATAAAAACTCTAATGTTGAATTTCAGTGATATGGAGAGCTCAAATGTTATTCTTACTGCTGGACATGGAGGTGTTAAATTTTGGGACATACGGTAAGCTTGATAGTATGTTAAGTTTGATCGCTTTGTATCTTAGTTATCTCTGAGCTTTTGCTTGTCATGTTCCCTATGCATTCATTTTAATTGAATCCAGATGCTTGGGTGGCTTTATTCTGTTTATTAAGATTGAACTCTTTGACTGTATAGTTCGAAAGCTTAATTGAACTTTAGATTCTTCTTAAAGATGGCATATTGCATGACATAGATCAATAGTGTAGATTGACAGCTTATGTTCACTTTTTAATTTGCTATTACGTATTTCATTTTCTTTAGAATTCTTTTTAGTGCCATAAGCTTACATGATGTATTGAAGCTTACAGAGTCATAGGAGGTTCAACTGAAGTTAAGAGTTTTTTTTTGACTGAGAAGTCAAACTAATTTCTATTTGTTTCGCTACTTGTGGATGGAATTTGGTTGATCCTCTTCAGTGTTTCCTCTAATTCATTTTTACCTTCACTTGTAAATCACTCAAAATTAGAGTAGCAATTGTTGTAGCTATTGTTGAGTAGATGATAAATGAATTGGCATTTCTAATGTTGTCCAAGGGTGCAAGGCAGGGGTGAAGCCAGAAATTGCCAAAATGCAATTTTTCCATTCTACTAGCTTACAACTTTACAATTTCTCGAGGGACCAAACTAAAATTTTACCTGGGGGTGCATTCTAGGTGAATTGCCGGAGGCTTTAGGCCCAAAATAACCATTTGCCTGAGTGAAGTAAGGTGTGATGTATGTGTGTGTAATAATGTAAGGCTAAGATATATAACTATGATAATGAACTCTGAAGAGTTATTCTGTTTATCTGCAAAACATGCATAAAATTATTTTTCTTTATTGGCCAATATGCATGGTTTCCTTATAATCACATTTGTTGTGGAATACTGTAATACTTAGAAGTATATTATCCCCATTTTACTAGTGATGGTACCAATTAATGGGAAGTTTAAAAGAAAGGGATTTTTTTTTGGCTCTTATCTCCATACAAAAAAAAGCTAAGTGCACCGGATGTGTGCCTTGCCCGAAAGGGTTTGATGCGCTTGTGTTTCCTGGCGCTAAGGCGCAACCACTAGGTGCATACCTTGACAACAATGGGTGATTCTATTGCATTTTATGCTTGTTTAGTTTATGAAATTAGGCATTAAGATGAAAAGATTGTACATATCAATTTAATGCTTAACTTGATCTATGTACTTGGTTTTCTTTGGTTGATTGGGCTTATGTGTGGAATTGCAATTTTTTGCATATTCAAAGTGCTTTCCTGTTTTCCTTTTAAGTTCTGAATCATTCAAAGTTTGAACTTTGTGTTTTAACAGAATTGTAATTGTCTAGGATTTCACATAAACACATTTACATATGTTAACTTCTAAATAGGTCTCCCCTGTTTTAAGGGGAGGGATCCTGAATTATGGGTCCCTTTTAACTAAAAGCATTGAAAATATGTTCTCTTGGTATGTTGTATTGAGCATTTATCTCCAAGAACCTACATGTTCTTTAAGAGCTCTACTCTTATGATTGTTTGCAGTGATCCATTTCTTCCATTGTGGGATGTCCATCCAGCACCAAAGTTCATATATAGCCTGGATTGGCTTCCAGAACCAAGGTAGGTTATATGTGATGTCTTTCCTATTATTTTCATTTGGAATTGATGGTCTTCTCTTCAACTAGAATTGAGGCAAACCTTTTATGTTTGTAGATGCGTTATCATATCCTTCGACGATGGAACAATGAAACTGCTCAGCTTAGTTCAAGCTGCATGTGATGTGCCTATCACTGGAAAACCTTTTGGTGGGTCTAAGCAACAAGGACTGCACGTTTATAAGTGTTCATCCTTTGCAATCTGGTGTGTACAAGTGTCACGATTAACAGGTATGGTAGGCAATGATTTTCCTGCATTATTAATATTGCCTTCTGACAAGAGCAATAGCCTTTCAAACTATTTTTGCGTGTAAAATTACAAATAATTTTTTCTCACTGTAGTAAAATTTGCTGTGGACCTAATATGTTGGACAGTAAGTCAAATTGTAGTTTGTTTTTTCCTAAAAGAAATATGGTGTGCAAAAACCTGAAAACTTTTGGAGTACAAGATATGCAAACAAAAGATCATGTAACAGATTACATGTGACAACTATCCATTTTTTCAGTTTGTGAAATATTAATTATAGATCTAGTATTTTAGCTGCAACGTTACATGCCTACTTAGTCATAAATTCTCTTTGTATTTTTTGTCCTTGCAAGTCATTGGAAATGCTTACAGTGGTTACAAATGTGATTTTTGACTATTAAAGTGGGATGAAGAACAACTTGATTTTCAAATTGTCATTTCCAAATTTACATTGACTGGTGGATTTAAATTTTAGGCATGGTTGCATATTGTGGGGCAGATGGTACTGCCGCGTGCTTTCAGGTGAGTTAGTTTACCTTTATTTACAATGCTTGCTATAAATTTTCCCCTACAGACTTTGTTTCCAATGAGAACTCATCTTGGAGACTGTTCAAGAATTGTTCCTATGAGTTGTTTTTTGTTGCTTAACATTCTGCATTTCTCCCTTCGTTTTTAATCAATTGGCAGTGTAAAATTGTTTTAATCCTTTCACTAATGCTGCATATCATGAAAATCTGTCAGACAACTGCTTGAAATTTCCTTAATAAAATTTAAAACCACTTGTCATATTCTGTAAGCTGTTTCTTCCGAGTTTTGCCTCATTGATACTATTGTTTCTGTAACCAGCTAACCTCAAAAGCAGTGGACAAAGATTTTTCACGAAATCGATCACCGCATTTTGCATGTGGATCCTTGACCGAGGAGGAACCTGCTGTAATAGTTAACACTCCATTACCAGATAATCCTTTGCAGTTGAAGAAGCCGAGTAGTGAGTGCGGGGATGGCCAAAGATCCATGCGTTACTTCTTAACCGAGTCACTGGGCAAAAATGCAAAGGATAGGAAAGCGAAGGTTCCAACTTCCAATCAGCGAACTTTAGGTAAGCTTCAGAATTGGGTTACTAATCAGATATTCCAACTTTCTTAACAATCAGCCAACAAATTTCTTAAACCTGTTGCAGCCCTTTATGATGGCAACGATCCCAGCGTGGAATCTGAACCCGATGAAACATTGGCAGCTCTGAAAAGCAAAATGAAACCAAAATCTAAAAGTGAGCGAACTTTAGGTAAGCTTCAGAATTGGGTTACTAATCAGATATTCCAACTTTCTTTCTTAACAATCAGCCAACAAATAACTTAAACCTGTTGCAGCCCTTTGTTATGGCAACGATCCCAGCTTGGAATCTGAACCCGAGGAAACATTGGCAGCTCTGAAAAGCAAAATGAAACCAAACTCTAAAAGTGACGGCAAGAAAAAAGCCAACGATAGTCAAGCATTGGCACAAGGAACCAAAGAAGCAACGAATAAAGAGAGAGAAGAAAGCGAAAAAGAAGGTGAAAGCCAAATGGAGACATTTCCTCCCAAAATTGTGGCAATGCATAAAGTGAGATGGAACATGAACAAGGGTAGTGAGAGATGGTTGTGCTATGGTGGAGCAGCCGGGATTGTTCGATGTCAAGAAATTACATTGCGTGATGTTCAAACGAAGTTAACCAGAAAACGTTAAAACAACGTTACGAACTGTGCCTGTAACATTATGGCAATTATGTACATATTTAATTTAATGGCCTTTTCCCCCTTTATTTCTTTTAGCTCAAATTGAGCTAGCCTTGGGAAGCCTAGTGTGCATTCCTTGAATTGAAGTGGATGAAAAATGAAAATAATCAAATAAGAAATTGATATACTAAATTATCATTCTATATCATCTATAAGTATAAAGGGTAAAATGATCTCGGGATTAAAACTTAAAAGTAAGGCGGTAGGAATCAGATTGTTAGATCGGGAATTAGTTGGGGTATCAATTCGGAGAAGGGTATTGAACCGGTTGACTCGGGAATTGGTATGGATGGATTGAATCAGGTAAAAATTGCTTGAACTAAATTTTTAATTTGTTTATTAATTTTTCAATAATTTATTTAATAATCAGTTTGACCATTGGTTCGGTTTTGAAGATCTTGCTTAAAAGATAAATATGTTATATATGAGTCGGTTTTGTTATTTTAATGCACATAAGTGTGCTTAAATTCATGTCCTTTTAAAGTTTAATATAACAATTGATACCTAAATTTAATATTTTTTTTCTAATTTAGCATCTAAACTTGTCACTTTTTCCTAAATTGGTACCTAAGCCTTTTCTTGGTCCGATTTGGCACCTGATCTTGACCCTTTTTTTTTTTTTTTTTCTAATTTGACACCTAAACTTTTTGAGCTATGCTTATCGAATGGATATTGAAGAAGAAAACAAGAACTTTAAGAACCCAAAATTAAAATTGATTATATTAAATCAAATTAGAAAAATAAAATAAAATTAAAAGTAATTGAACATTTGAAAAGAAAAATAATTCCATATCATTTGTCACATATCACATATACATTGATTATTATTATTACCTCGTCAAAAATAACACTTAGTATATTAGAGTAATTTGTATAACATTTGACAAGGTTTCAAATTGGAAAAAAAAGTTTTAATGCCAAATTAGAAGAAGTGTCAAATTTAAATATCAATTTGGATTAAAAAACTTAAGTACCAAATTTAAAAAAAAAACTTAAAAACCAAATTAAAAAATTGTGAAGGTATCAAAGATTATATTAACCTTTGTTGCTAGCACCAGATCTTATTCATTATAGATTCGATTATATCTACTCTTTTTAAAATAATATTTAAAATTATTAATAATTATTCTTCAACCCATAAATAGGAAAATAATGTGATTCATTACACTTAAACTCACGTCCTCCAATATTGTCATTTTATTTAAAATTTTAAATTCGATAATGAGACTAAAAATAATTGGACTTGATTTAGTTTGCGGCGTAAACATTGGGTCGTGAAAATATAAATTGAAATTATTTTCTTTAACGAACTTAAATATTTAAATTATTATTTTATTATTAAAATAATAATTTATGATCTGACGTACATAAAATGATAAATATACAAACAATGTAAGGTAAGTTGTTGCTATCTTATCCAATTTCACAGTAAATTTTAAATTAGAAATTTGTCTCCATCATCAAGAAAAAGGGTTTTTTTCTTTAAAAATTAATGTTTGAAGTAATCAGATTCATTTTTCATAAGTCTCAAATTGTGGTAAAGAAAATTAAAACAATATCAGCCTTAAATTAAAAAAAATAAATAATCCATCAAATATAATTAAATAAAAAAAAGGCATAAATACAAATGTGATATTTTTGAATTTTGCAACTTGAGTCCTTATTTATTTATTTGGACCAATTTGATTCCATTATGTTTGTTTTCTGTATTGATTTCATCTAATTTTAAGGGTTAGTGACCAAGGGCGATTCACGTCGTGGCAAAGGTGCCAAGAACTACTAGAGGAGGTTCGGAGAGGTGGGTTGTCAATAGTCTAAATGGAGGAGAGAATCCTTCTCATTGTTGGAAAAATCCAGTTTAGAAAACGATTTTCAGTCATAATGGAAGTTTAATGTTTTTTTTTTAAAATTGAGCCAATTTGTGATATTTGTAAGAATTAAATTTTTTTCAAAAATATATGTGTTTTTTGCGAGATGGATTTAAATCGTTCTGACTTTTAACCGAACGGTCTTTTTGCTATCCTTATATCTCAAATTGCGTCAATTGTGGGCTCGAACAACACGAATCAAACACAAAATAAGAAATTGAATTATTACTTTCAGTGAGAAAGTAATTCTCTCAATAGAAACCGAAAGAAATTGTAATTTCCAAAAAATATAATTTATTCTTGGAAAATAAATTTCCACTACTTTATGGCAGAATAATAATATATAAAACTTGTGCGTTAATAACTCTTATCTATTTATAGGAAGAGATAAGAAAATTCAGATAAATAAGTGTAACACACACAAAAAAAAAAAATCACTCTCCTAGTCTAATTAGAAAGGGGGGTGACAACCCTAATGGCGCACCCTAGATAAGAACACTAGGGTTGTGGCCCTTCACATGTAAAATGAGGAGAATTAAGTTTCTCATGTATTAGGTTTAATTATATGTATTTCTTAAACTTTTGATTCAATACTTTATAATTTAATTTAACCCAATATTTGTTTTCTATTCGCAGAATAAATATCATCAATTTAGTTAATTTAATTAAATTAACTAAATTCTTTTCCTAATTAAATAATTTTCTCAACCCAATTTTAATTCTATTAAAGTTACAATGATTTTTCCGTAAAAGAATCTATGAGGAAAGATTTTAATTTACATATTCAATAGATTCATAATAACTAATTAATTTAATTTTCAAACTTCAATTATTTAATTATAATTAATTAATTAATAATTTAAAAATTCTCAAGTCATTTCTTTTCTCACTAACACATTCATTTGTAAATGCAACCAATTTCTCTAACTTTATCATTTCTATTCATTTGGTTCTACATGCAATTCATTTTTGGCTTCAACGAGCTAGCAAAGAGATAGATTAAACATATATAATTAGGGCTCAAATAATTTACAATTAAGTTCTAACTTTTCGCCTATTAATTAAAAGCTTATTTAGTCACGAAGTCATTCAACTATAGTATCGTGATTGAGCTCTCCCTAATTACATACCATTATGAAAGCTACTCAATAGGTGCTCGTCCAATGACCTTGTCATAAGTGTGTTACCTTCATAAAATATTCTTAATCTTTTTGAGATAAATATGTTCTCCTAATATGATTTTTTTATTCTCATGGTAGCCATTACATCTTCCTTCATGAAAAGTCAATTACTATCAAATAGTAATCAAGTCATTTATCACAAAGACAAATGACTCATGGTCATGTTTACTTTTCATCTATCATGTAATGTCGATGTGAGGATATCATTTACTCATTAGTTGGACTATGAATTCCACTATTGTGAATGATACTACATACAAAGTCATAGACCCAACGTATCAGCTTTCGGTTCTTTATCTATTTGATCTCAAGCTTTTACTTACATCAAAGTATACGAGTCACATACACATAGTTCATCATCCATTTAGGTTTAAGGTATGTCACACTATGAAAGTCACAAGTGAATAAATCCATAAACAGATCTAAGATCTATTCTACTTTGCTCTTATTCAATGTACTACCAGCCCAATCAACCACATCAATGTCTTTATGGGAGTCATCCACTCTGATGCTCAAGATAAAACATTTGCCCAATTGGACTTGATAGACGACATATTAGTCTTTCAATCGATTTTCTCATTTTCGATTAGACTAAGGACATATATAGGTTCATCTACTAATACAAGTTGTCTTTTTGTATTACAATCTAGCCACATAATATCGCTTGGTATTAGTTAAATGTTAGATAACTAGTGAGCCAAAATTTACTTCCATTTTGCTTTGCTTGCAAAATCATTGAGGACATTATAAAAAGGATATTAATGTAATTAATGGATATTTTATTAAACCAGTTTGTTCAAAAAATACAAGTATACTTAGACGAAAATACTATACTAAGGGCACTAGATCCTAATACTTATTGATCTATCGTAATTTGATAGTCAAATTAGGCTCTCCATTATACTTAAAGAGTTTATTCTCAAGCAAATTAGTGTCTTTTCATTGCATTTATTGAGTTTTCGTTCTTGTCGCTAATAAATTATTTTTGTTAGTTTTATGCCATTTTTTAGACCCAAATTGGTCAAACGCGCCATTGGGAACTAACGATATGGTGGAGTGATGTAGGAAGTAGAGGATGGCTCAAAATCGAAGAAATTGCCTTCCAAAGTAGGAGTATTATGACACCGAACCTTGGAATGCCATGATACCCTTGACAGTGCTAAAGTGAAGAAAATTTAGGTCAACTCTAGTGATATCGCGATACCAAGGATGGGTATCGCGATATCGAGAACTCCAAGGCTTCCAATTTCAATATTGACTTGGGTATCGCGATATCATTGGATATGGAGATATCAAAGTTTAAGTATCGCGATATCGATGCCTGACGTGGTAAAAAAATGACTGCAGGGGTAGTTTTTGTCCAATACCCACACTAATCAAAATTAGGCACTTAGAGGCATTTTGGTCCAAAATTTTAGGTTGAAATCAGCTATTTAAAGCCATTTTTGGCTGAATGAAAAGGGGGACTCCATTGCTTAGGTTTTCTATCATCGTTTTCCTTAATTTTAGGTTAGGGTTAGGGTTCTTTTCTTTTCTTTTTTTATTTTTTCATTTTTAGTTTAAGTTTTTCTTTTATTTTTAAGTTAGATTTTAGTTTTGTTGTTTACTTTAGATTTTAGTTTTGTTGTTTACTTTCTTTCTTATTGTTAAAATATTTTGTAAACAATGATGGAAAACTCTTGGGCTTCAATGAAATTTCATCAATTGAATGAGCATTTTCTTAAACCCTTTACTTTCATTTTATGTTTACAATATGATTGATAAAATGTTGGTTTGGAATTTGAGTTTGAGTATGTGCTAAACTTGTCGGATGATTGATTGTTTGGTTGTTTGTTAGCTTAAGTTGATGTTTATTCTTGATTGATTGGTTGTTCAATTATATTGAAATGCTTAATACATTAGAATTGACCGCTCTAGCTGAAAACCTAGATAAACGAGATTGAGAGGAGAGTTTATCCTTAGATAATTCGATATAATCGTGCCGAGTAATGAGACCGAGAGGTAATCTATATGCCTTGGTAAGACCGAGATGTAATCTTAGGTGGTATCTCTTAGTTTAGGATGAGACCAAGAGGAGATTCCTAACTAAGAGTGGCAACCAATATAATCGTTATAGGTTCATTAGTTTAAGTAGCACTCAACTAATCAATCCACCATCTTTTAATCATTTACATTATCTAAAACGTTACAAAGAAAGTTTAACTTAGTTGGTTTAATTAATAGTTTAATTTTAGTTTATAAACAATTCTATTTGGACTTGCACTAATAATTTTTTACTCAATTAGATTAGTAATTGCTTAACTTGTAATTAACTTGATAAACACATTTACCCACTTGGCAATCCTTTGGGTTCGATCTTTGGGATACTTGAGTGTCACATTGACACTACAAATATTATAACTGACATTGTATACTTGCAGTTAAAACCCGCTCTTTAAATTGTTTTATAAAATTGTTTGTTTTTCTGCGCACAAACGCAAGCGGGTCACTTATATAGGTGATGAACTTGGAGGGGAGTTGTCATGGGTCCCATCAAACAATGTAAATTTATGGAAAAGGCTATTTGGTAGATAGCTAGTGGTAGGATGTTATGACACCCATTGGGACATAACACATGTGATGAGAATCATATTTAATAGATTTTTGGCAAGATGTGAGTGGTTCTCTAAATGGGCAAGCCCTTAAGTTGAGCAAACCTTTCAAGAGATATGGCATTGGCACAGTATTGGTACAACAGTTGCCCCCTGTCGAGGGAAAGTTTATAAAGTGATATTATTCAAAACGATTAGGTCTGAGACTTTGTAGTATAGTGAAGGAGTTATGCATTTTTGGCTTTGGTGATTAAGCTTGAAAGGGCAAGGTAGAAAGTGTAACGCCCCTTAAGAGATGTCAGGAATTATACTTTCGGGACACCGCCTTAGCAAAATGGGCTAAAAATATTATTATTATATTTTTGAGAGTTACTTTAAAATGAATTAAATGTTAATTATTAAAATAAATTAAATAAGAGACAAAAGTAGGAATTACTAGATTTTAAAATAGAACTTATAAAAGGGACTTATTAAGTAAATAAGCCATGTTAGGTATACATATATTAGATAGTGGATGGTTTCAATCTACTTTATTAGTATTATATGATTATAATATATTAGAAAAGAAATAAAGTTAAGAAAATAATAATAATAAGAAAAGATAAAAGATATAGTAGGTGAAAATGAGATAGGGGAGAGAGTAAAAATCATTGCTTTTCTTGTCTGCTGAAAAATTGAAGAAGCATGTGAAATTTTGAGACAAATGCATAAGTAAATTTGTGAGTGAAATTTGATGGTTTTTGCATGAAATTTATGTTTTTGAAGATATGATGCTATGAATTAGTTTACCCATGTTGAAATTTTGAGAGTGAATGGAAATTTTGAGAGTTGCTATGGATGAGAAATTCAAAGGTTTGATGTAATTTTCTTGAATACTAAATGTTTTTAATATGATGATTTGAGTATAAATTTTATAGATTAAATTGGTCATATTGTGGTGGTGTTATTGATAATATTTCCTAAGGACTAAAAGGTTATAAATTTGAAATAACATAGCTTAAATTGTTAATTTGGTGAAGTATAGGGATTGTTTTAGTGAACTATTTACTAAGTTCATTAAGTATATATAGATTACTTTGTGATATGAAATTGGTTAGCAAAGTATGATGTTATTAAATTTAGGATTTTGGGGTTTGATAATGAAATTATGCACTTTGGTTAAGGAACGAATCAACCAGACGTGAATCGTGGAAAAATGAAAGTAACGGAGTAGCTAGCGGTCTCACCATTACGACTATTTTGTTAAGGTAAGTTCGTAGACTCGAACTTGATTTTACTTCTAATTACTATTTAAATTAAGTAATGTTAAATTTGTTCACGGTATAAAATGTATCCGTATTATTGAACATTGTAAGGAAAATAAATGAGGAAAAATGTAAAAGTAAACAATTGTATAATCTTCGATACGTTTCGACTAGAGTGGAAGCAATATTTGTCAGCTTGTCTGACTAGTGCTGGGCACACAACCGCCGGTTAATCCAACTAACGCTGGGTGCAATTCATTGTTGGTTTATCCAACTAAGTTGGGCTCACAATTATTATCATCGGTTAATCCGACTAGCATTGGGTGTAAATATTGTTGGTTTATCCAAATAGAGCTGGGCTCACATTCATTACCGTCGGTGAATCCGACTAGCGCTGGGCGCAACCTCTTCTGCGGATTACCGCTAGGCATTGGGTGTTACATCATTAACTGATATTACAATAAAGTTATTTTAATTATCGAGAGATTAGAATTCTTATTTGGCAAAGTTAGAAATTTATATTTATGGAGATTGGAATTGTGTTTAACTAATTAATGAAACCTATTAATGATAAATTGATTTACATGTTGCAAGTTAGATAAATAGTAAAATTGGGTTCGGCATCCTACAAGAATCCCGTACTCGATGTTAGTGACGTTATCTTTTTGTGCTTTAGCATGTACCTAGGATGCAAATTTAATGATAGTGTCCTTTTTGTTTAGTGAGCTCTACGGTACTAGTTTTTTTTTTTTTGTAAATGTATATAATTGTAAATACCTTGTTGATATCTTATACTATATTGAAAGTAATGTTTGTTTAAATGAATTGGTCATTTTAATGATCTATCTAGATTGTCTGGTTGATAACATATTTGATGAATGTATATATATATAAGACTTGGCAATTGCTTGATATGTGTGTAAGCTTGAACTTGTTGAATTGATACATTAATTATAAATATGTTTAAGTAAGTATGTGATGAAATGATCAAGTTGAGTGTTTGAATAAATGTCATGACATATCATGCATAAAACTTGGTATTGGCATTGATTTGAGAGTTATAAATTGGCTTGTATATGTGCTTGGATGTTATGTAGGTGAAAGACCAATTGGGTGAGAAAAGTGGTCTTAAAATGGCCTATTTTTTGTCCACATGGGCAGAGACACGGAATGACTCAGCCTTGTGTGACACACGAGTAAGGACACGGTTGGGACACGGCCGTATGCCTCATTTCCAATGTCCATACAATCTGGGACACAGGTGTGTCATTTGGTTGTGTGAGACACACGGCCTAGCCACATGGGCCTGTGTCCCCTGTTTCTTTGAAAAATTTATATGTTTTCCGAAAAATTCCTTGAGTACCTAGTTTAGCCTCAAACTAATTTTAATGATTATTTTAGGCCTTGAGGGTTCGTATTTGAGACCATATGAATGTTTATTAATAGTTTTTGAATTGAATGAGAAATGTACATGAAATATTTGATTGATTGAGTTATAAGTTCGGTAATATTCCGTAACCTTATTTCGGTGACAGATACTGGTTTAGGGTGTTACAGAAAGGCAAGCCTTGACAATCAAGCCTGAGAAGGCAAGTTAGAGGCGCAAGCTTTGATAGTAGAGCTTGAGAAGGTAAGCTAGAGAGGTGAGTCTTAAAGATTGGACCTAAGAAAGTAAGTTAGAGAATCGAGATTTGTCCTACACTTGGAAATTTTTGCTTTGTTGCTATTTGGAAACTGATAGGTTTTTCTGGGGTACGTGTTTACCATGTGTGACATTTATAGTCTTTTTACTACTAGTTTTTCACAGGTTTGATATGGTAGCCCTTGAGTCAATTTTTAATTAGACACTAAAACATCATGTACTTAATGATTTTTCCATGTGCCTTTCGCTGATTTGCCACTTGATTCCCATGTCTTTACAACTCCACCTCAGTCGAGAGCTATAAAATGGGGATCGTTACTACTGATGGATAAAAACATGAATGAAATCATCTTAGGTACTTCGATGAGGAAATAATTCCTCCTAGCAAGAAACCAAAAACAATGTTTGAACTATCGATGAACAAGGGGACCACTACTAAGGCGAAAACTTCTTGTAATGCATATTAGGAGAGGATTTTGCCTATGACAAGTTTTGTTACCACTCTTCATAGCGGTGATCCTATTGTGCCTCGAACACTCCTAGGTGGTCCTCTTGCTTCCCTACTTATGTTGTGCCATAAAGGGAAGATAAGTTGATTGAAGACTATCAAAAGATTATTAAGCGATGGAGGTCTTGGATCTAGCTCCTAGTTAAGAAAACGAAGTGGAAGCCGTACGCACTTGTGCTTTCTTAGAATGATGATCTTAATCTTGGGTATTGATGTGTCTAATATTTTTGTCTCAGGAGTAGGAGTTTTTATGATCTCAAGTGGTAGAGCTCGAAAACCTTCATTCTCCTAAATCTATAATACAATTTCGCAACACCACCTGACAGATAGGTCTTTCATTGCTATAATAACAATTTGCACTTAGCATGGAAGTGTAAGTAGATGGAACTAGAATTAATAATATGTTAGTCTAATAACTAGAATATATCTAGAGTTGAATAAATCTAAAAAGACTCACGTATAGTGAGACTTGAACTTGAAACCTCAAAATAGAATTGTTCACAAGTCATATGACTTTCCTAGCTTGCTTTCGCTTGGGCTTGGACAAAAATTTTATGTCTTCATCTTGGTTCGGCCTGATGCAAATTTCGAATTAAATAATTTTAAATTTATTTTGGAATAATATTTGGTACACTACCCATTTTTAAGGGTTGAGAGGTTAACAAGTGTCCTATATGGGTATAGTATAATATTTAAAAAATAAATATTTTTAAAAAAAAGAGACACGTGATGCGTCATTGAAAGCACCAAAAATAATATCCTATTCCCTAAAATAATAAAAATAACAGTAAAGGGGAAGTAGGGTCGAATCCACAGGGATCGGATTATACAAATGCCTATTTTTCGAAATCCTAGGCAGAATCGTTCCCAAGAAAACCTGCGTTCCTGAAAAATAAATAAAAAACAGAATTAATAATTTTGATCTGGAATAAAAACAAAATATAAAGGGAATTGAAATCGTGAAAGTAAATTGCGAAAATTAAAAGGAAAAATAAAAGAATTTAAAGAAGAGGGAGTTTCTTATTTGGCGAGATTCTAGCCTCCGGTTGTCTCGTTCCACCTTGGGTTCAATCTTCGACTTTTAGATGACCTTCCTCTATCCAAGTAAGCCAGTTATAGTGGAAGAGGACGCCTACGACCACCAGCTCCAAGAATTTAGACTTACAGATTTAAGGAACCTGACTCTAGCTTACAACGGCTTCCGTGGAGTCATCTATGCTAGATCAACGCTTCTCAATGGTGAATCCCATGCCATTTTATCTCTTGGGCTCGCCAACCTCTGACGCAGTAAGCTAACGATCCGACTGTGCAATCCTCCCAAAACACACAAAGCGGCCGCCTTTGCATACGTTGAAAGGGTTACTTTTAAAGGGACCTGGACGGAAGCATTAGCCCCGTATTATGGAGAAATAATGAATACTTGGGTGAGAAAGTTAAGTGTGGGTTCTAAGCCTCAAGAACCTCTTTGGGGCATTCGACAACCTTTGGATAGATGGATTTTTAGTGGCTCATGGATGGGGTGTGAAAGAAAATAAATATAAGAGAATGGAGAAAAGAATTTTTATTGAAAGAAAATATAGGAAGCACAAAAGACTTTTGGGAGAAGAGTGTACAGAAAAAGATGCACACCAAAATGAGTCACTCCATCCCCTATTTATAGTGCTAAGGTAGATGGACTAGCCATATTCAAACTCCCAAAGATAATTACAATTTAATTAAAGATAAATAAAGATAAATAAAGAAATTAAATAATCCTAAGTAATTATCCTAATATTAATTATCCTAATATAATAAAAATAGAGTTTGATAAAGCAAAGTCTCTTCTTTTTGCATTTCAGTCCTTCTGTCCTCCATGTTTACACTTTTGGCACCATCTTTTCCCTTTGTTGCGCATTGGTCCATTTTTATTTCTAATTTCACAGTTTTGGCCCTCAATTTTGCTTTGGTCTCCAATTTAGTCCCTACGAAATAAAAGTCCATAAATAGTCCAAATTAGTAGAGTCACACTCAAAATTAACATGCAATTAGCACATAAAAACATGACATTCTAGAGTGTTATCAAATCCCCCTACTTAGCCCATGCTTGCCCTCAAGTATGGTTTCTATCCACTGTGAAGATTAGATCCTGAAAGAAATCCTACTCCAAAGTTTTATAAAGATTAGTCAAAAATGTATATGAAAAATAAAGAGAACTTCTATGCTTGCTTTAAGTAAAATAGAAAAAGTATTCTAATTAACACACACAAAAATTAAAATCGTCTTGAATTATTTCATGTCAATTAGGTGATTTACCAAACTTACCGAGACACTCTACTTATTCCCACTTTTAGTCCTTAGCTGAAATTTTATTAGTACTATTGTTCTTTTTTTTATCTTCTTCTTCTTTTTTTTAATATAAATGGAGATATTTATTTACTTAGGAATATATCGAACCTTTTTACGCGAAGAGAGATGACAACCCAAGCACCCCACCCTTTACTCACCTCAACATACTCTTAAAATTATTTATTTCGATTAGCGGAGTTTCACCCGTCACGTCACACAACCTTTTGACGCGAAGTAGAATGACAACCCAAGCACCCTACCCCGGTTACTCAGTCAGTCACGTTCTAAGCTGTACTCATAACCTTGAAAATATTTATTAATCACAATTTTTGCGAAATATAAACTTCAAGAGGACCTAAGAGAAATAATCAAGTGTCAAAAATAAGTTTTAGTAACCTCCTAATAGTCATGAACATAACTTAGGCATGCAAATATATTAAGTGTCCACTTGATATTAAACTTGATCAATTTTACGAAAAGCAAGATAGAGTTAACTTATTAATCATAAATATTATTGGCCTAATAAGAATAAAACAATAGAGATAAAATCAAACAGACAGAATCAGGATTAACTCAGTGGCCAAGAAGCATGCATGTGGGTCAAGTAGTGGCAAGTCGTGGTCAAATTCTTGGGCATGAAAAGCGACAGAATATTCTTAGAAAAAAAATATGGACAAAATGGAGCCTCAAGCAGCAAACATAAATCACAACAGCAGATGATAATAATACGAAAAGTACCTCCCCCTACTTAAAACACATTGTCCTCAATGTGGACACAAAATAAATAAATAGGAAGAAAAGTTTAGAAAAACTCCCCGTGTAGCTACTGTCGATTACGGAGGATAGCAATAAGTTCAGTGAGTTGCTGGCCAAAAGTGTCGAGTCGAGCCTCAATGCGCTCCGTTTTACCTAGATGGAAGAAGAGAAACTTATTAATAAAAAAAGGAAAATAATAAATAAGAAATAATAATAAAAATGAAAATAAAAACAAATAAACAAAATAAAATAAAATAAAGATTGGGTTGCCTCCCAACAAGCGCTTGTTTAACGTCATTAGCTTGACAACTTAAACGGTTCTACGGTGGCTCAAAATAAATCTTTTTAATCATGTAAGCTTGGAAATTCTCATTTTTTTATCACATCCACTATATTTGGGTTTAATCGTCTTTGCGCTTTTTTCATTGGTTTCATATTTTCCTCCAAGGGATTAATCCCTTTTAAGTCGGCAATGGTCTCATCATCTTCCAAAAATGTGAATTTGAGATGCTCGAGAGGTGGTTTTAATTTTGGATCCGATGCACTGTGAAGGTAGAAGTTTAGTATCCATAGGAGCTAATAATTTATTATGATTCAAATCATCAAACATCATTTTAGATTTATCTCCAAAATTAACTCAAAAGTTTTTTCTCTTGATGAGTTAATTATGTCGACACGGTTTACGTCTAAGACTTCACTTGGGTGGCTAATTGTGCCATAAATGTTAAACTTCACGATCTCCCCATCAAACTCCATCGTGAGGGTTTCGCTTCGTATGTCAATCTTAGTATTTGTGGTACTAAGGAAAGGTCACCCCAACAAGATGTCTGAAGACCCGGGAGCGTTATCCTCCTCTATTTTTATCACATAAAAATCTGCAGGAAAAATAAGTCCATTGACTTTGACTAATACGTCCTCGAGGACTCCTTCGGGATGCACAACGGACCTGTCTGCCAATTGAATGCTAACACTTGTTTTTGTCAAAAAACTTGCGTTAAGTGATTCATAAATAGAATATGGCATTACATTTATGGAGGCTCCTAGATCATACATGGCCTTTTTAATTCCCAAATGACCTATTTTGCATGGTATTGCAAATATGCCCCTATCCTTACATTTTGCTTGGCATTTTCATTTGTAACATATCGGACACATTTTCACCAACATTCATCCTTTCATTACTTGTTAATTTTCGCTTGTTGGTGCAAAGCTCTTTAAAAAATTTAGCGTACATCGGTATTTGCTTGATGGCATCCAACAATGGTATGCTGATCTCGACATTCCTAAATGTTTCGAGGATTTCCTTGTCCTCCTTACCTTTTCGACACTGGTTGAATCGTTCTGGAAATGGAGGTTGAATTTTAGGCAATGGAGGCTTTGGTCAGACCTGTTCGTCTTTCTCAGGTTTTTCCTGGGCGATTTTTTGGGTATGATTCCTATCGAGAATCGATTCCAGTACTTTACCGCTTCGCAACGTCACTGCATTTGCGTGTTGTCTTGGATTTGGTTCTATTTGTGACGGTAGCTTCCCTTGAGAGTACAATTTCTCAACTGATATGGTTAATTTTCTTATAGATGCATCGGTTTTCTGTTGAAAATCAAGCATATTAGTCGCTAATTTATTGACCAAAGTTTTAGAAAATTACACGAATCTTGTGGCTCTTGTGGAACTCGGTTACGGTATGGTGGTTATATTGTGGGTTGGCCTCATAACTTAAGTTAGGGTGATCCTCCATCCCAGGTTGTAGGTATTAGAGTAAGGGTCGATCGCCTCTGTGGTGGGCGGAAAAATTTCCCACTGCACCTAAGTGAGCTACAGAATCATCATACAAACTGGGACATGCATAGTTGTGTGCTCAGGTGTAGCACATATTCCACATAACCGAGCTGTCTTTATTTTTTCTACAAGAAGAGTATTCATCATATTAGTAAGTTTATCAAGTCTATCTTCTATGGAAGAATTACTTAGTGGTGAACCCTTCAGGGGTTCGAGGTTAGCTTCAATCTACGAAAATTTGCGACCATTGTGAAAATCAAGTCACTTGCTTGTTGGGGTCATATTGACCAACGCCTCTACTAGCGGCATCTACCATATTCATTTCCGTCGGTTTCAAACCTTCATAAAAGTATTGGAGGAGAGATTGTTCTGTTATACCATGTTGTGGGCAACTTCTTTTTTAACTTTTTAAACCGCTCCCAATAATCATAAAGAGTCTCGGTTCTTTTGCCTTATTCCCACGATTTCTCTTTTTAGCTCAATTTGCTTCTAGATCTTTGGGAAAACTCATTAAGAAACAAACGAGATAAATCATTAAGTAGTTATAGATCCGGGGTAAATAAAATAACCATTCCTAGTTGAATCTGCTAGGGAAAAAGGAAAGCGCACAATTTAATTTGATCCTCAGTTACGCCTTGAGGTTTTATACTCAGACAAACCATATGAAATTCCTTTAAGTGTTTATGGGGTTTTCATTCTGTAACCCTCGGAATGTTGGCGAGAATGAATCAACCACGATTTCACTTTCAAAGTCGGTGTCCATGGTAGGATAAGAGATGCACAAAGATGGCGGTTGTTCCGTCGGAGCTTCGGCTAGTTGTCGAATCGTTTGAGCCATTGGTTATTGTACCAAATTAGGGTTTTCGTCAACCCTAGCGTTGAACACTTCTTCAAATGGATCGACTTCTTCTGCTTTACTTTCAAGCGTTTGAGTAGGGTTTTCGTTAACCCTAGATCCGCTTCGTCGTCGGTCCCAATTTACGGTGGTGGATTGCTTGAGTCACTACCACCGATTGATCTTTTTCCTCAACTTAGTTTTTTCGATTAGCTTTCGCAGTCTTTTCGATCTCCGAATCAAACGCAAGAATGCCTGGAGCAGATCTGGTCATAGAAAACAAAAAAAAATAGGATTAGTATCGTTCTCGATCCCGAAAGAATTCGCCAAAATTTGATGCGTCGTTGAAAGCACCAAAATAATATCCTATTCCTAAAATAATAAAAATAACGATAAAGGGAAGTAGGGTCGAATCCACGAGGATCGGATTATACAAATGCCTGTTTTTTAAAATCTTGGCCAGAATCGTGCCCAAGAAAACGTGCGTTCCTGGAAAAATAAAAAAACAGAATTAATAATTTTGATCTGGGATAAAAACAAAATATAAAGAGAATTGAAATCGTGAAAGTAAATTGCAAAAATTAAAAGGAAAAATAAAAGAATTTAAAGAAGAGGGAGTTTTTTATTTGGCGAGATTCTAGCCTCCGGTTGTCTCGTTCCACCTTGGGTTCAATCTTCGACTTTTAGATGACCTTCCTCTATCCAAGTAAGCCAGTTATAGTGGAAGAGGACGCCTACGACCACCACTCCAAGAATTTAGACTTACAGATTTAAGAAACCCGACTCTAGCTTACAACGGCTTGGTGAGTCATCTATGCTAGATCAACGCTTCTCATGGCGAATCCCACGCCATTTTGTCTCTTGGGCCCGCCAACCTCTGACGCAGTAAGCTAACGAACCGACTGTGCAATCCTCCCAAAACACACAAAGCGCCGCCTTTGTATACGTTGAAAGGGTTACTTTTAAAGGGACACAGACGGAGCATCACCCGTGTCTGGAAACGATGAATACCTGGGTGAGAAAGTTAAGTGCGGGTTCTAAGCCTCAAGAACCTCTTTGGGGCATTCGACAACCTTTGGCTAGATGGATTTTTAGTGGCTCATGGATGGGGTGTGAAAGAAAATAAGTATAAGAGAATGGAGAAAAGAATTTTTATTGAAAGAAAATATAAGAAACACAAAAGACTTATGAAAGAAGAGTGTACAGAAAAAGATGCACACCAAAATGAGTCACTCCATCCCCTATTTATAGTGCTAAGGTAGATGGACTAGTCCTTTTCAAACTCCAAAGATAATTACAATTTAATTAAAGATAAATAAAGATAAATAAAGAAATTAAATAATCCTAAGTAATTATCCTAATATTAATTATCCTAATGTAATAAAAATAGAGTTTGATAAAGCAAAGTCTCTTCTTTTTGCATTTTAGTCCTTCTATCCTCCATGTTTACACTTTTGGCACCATCTTTTCCGTTTGTTGCGCATTGGTCCATTTTTATTTCTAATTTCACAATTTTGGCCCTCAATTTTGCTTTGGTCTCCAATTTAGTCCCTACGAAGTAAAAGTCCATAAATAGTCCAAATTAGTAGAGTCACACTCAAAATTAACATACAATTAGCACATAAAAACATGACATTCTAGAATGTTATCAACACGTGACAAGTTTTAAAGTACCAAATGCTAATCCAATTATTCTATTGAAATTTAATTATAAAAATATATAAATATTAATATGAAACTTTTTAATATTTTATTCCTTCTAAACATTGGGGGAGGGGGGATTCCAATCAAGCCAAATGATATGACTTGACCAAAATATAAACATTATTATTTGAATTAGATTGACCAGTCGAATTAGTTGGGTTGAGAACCAATCGAAGCATCTATCTGGATAAAGACATTAAATTGATTAACTCAAAAATATAAACATGTTAAATCCTATTTTTTTATTTATTCTCATTTTAAATTTATTTAATAATTAATTTAATCAAATTAATCAAACTAATTAAATTAATAAATTAATAATCTAATCTCGAGTATAAACCTTAACTATAAACGCATTTATATCCAAAAGTTGCGAAGCTTCCTCTTTGCCATAGATTTGATAAATTGGAAGGGCAAAATCAAGGGGCCCATTTTATTTTAGCCCATTATCAAATGTCAATTTCTCAATTCACTCCTTCCACCTAAAAACGCGACCGCCGGCCCCACTTTATGTTTCTACCTAAAATACTTTTTTCCAAGTCCACCACCACGCGCCTCGCTCAACTCTTCGTTTACAAGGCACGTATTTTGAAAGCTTACTCGGATCGTTGACTCACGCTCTTCAAGAAATCGCGTGAACTATCTCCCGGCAGAAAAACTTGAAAAAAAGTAAATAAGAAAGACCCAGGAAATCCCTGCCTAATTAATGACAGATTAACAAAATTAAAACACAGCTTCCTCTCTTTTGCTGCATGGTCATGGTAAAGAGTGGAAATAGTAATTAAGAAATCCAAAAAGACAAAAAAAAAAAAAGTTTAAAAAGGAAAAATATATGAGAGAGTAAAGGCCAAAGGAGTAAGGCTGAGAAGTAGCAGTGAGTGCTGCTTCCATTGCTTTATACGATATTTAAGTAAAATATTACTAGTATTTATTATTTTATTAATATTTATATCTGTGTTTGTCCTTTTAGTGAGTTTGCTTCGCTTCGATAAATAGTGAAAAAAGAAGATGAAGTAATTGTCGATCTCTGTGTAACGGCTATTTTTTAGGGTGTTGTTGTAGAAGTGAAGACTGGGATTGAAAAAAAAGGAAGGGTGTTATTTGATTCAGTTTTGAAGGGAAGAAGAAGAAGAAGAAGAAGAAGAAGAAGAAGAAATGGATTACAACTATGATCAGTAAAGTTTCTTTTCTTTCTTTTTCTTTTCGTTTTTCTTTTTTTCTTCTTTAGTGTGATTTGGTTTTAAAATGCATGATAATGTTTCTGGGTTTTTCTTGTTTTATAATTTTTTTGCAATTTTTTTGAGATTAATGCTAGATTCTTTTTCCCCCGGAAATGGGTTTTTGCTTGATTTTAAGTTTTTTTAATGGGTGTGCTTGGATTTTTCTTTTCCTTTTAATTTTGGTAGTGGGATTTGTTGGATTTGTATTTGTACTGTAACTAAAATTGTAAAATTGAAAGAGTGAAGGTGTGGGCTCTCAATAAAAGGTTGGGTCACTGTGTTTTTTTTTCTTTAATTCTTCTCTTCTTTTTTTCTTTTGCTTTTTGATTAGCTTAAACATCAATGCTGAAAATCATATAGATTATGATCCCCTTTCCTTGTTGCTAGATCTAAATGGTACAGGTGTCCTTTTTATTATTCTGCATGTGATGTTTGTTTAGGTCATAAATAATTATTGGATACAATGCTTCAATTTTACTTTTCTTTTTTCCTTTTGTTGTTTTACTAGTAAGGTGGAAATGATTACTGTTTAATGTTGTTTATCTGCATAATTATTTTTTTTTTTTTTCCTTATTATGTCTATTTAGTTTTATAGATTATGTTGTTGATTTGATTTCTAACTTATTTAGGAACCCCATTTAAGATTTTGGCTTAATGCTGATAAAATGTAGCATGGATTCCACTTTGGTAAAGCATTGGATGATTCATTGTGAAGTCTATCTACTTTGGCCTAAATGCTTTACTCTTTTTTTGTTTATTGTTTGATTGGTGACAGGGAACCATGGAATTGGCATGGAGATCAACAGAACAACGATTTTGGTAAGTTAATACCTGAGATTATCTAGTTAATATATTCGAAATGACGAAGTGTAAAAAGATTTAAGACAAAAGATTAGTGATGTCTGAACTATATTGAGCAGGTGCCTCCGAAGGTGCATGGACTCAAGTGACCTTGAACGAGGAAGACCTTTCCTACATGTTTGTTGAAGCAACCCCTGTTAAGGAATGTGGGGATCTGTCATACCATGTTACTCAAAATGGTAAACTTTGTTTCTTGATTTTCTTTGAAAACTTGTTGTCTTTGTAAGACATGTTCTTCTCGTTCCTTTAGAAGTAATACCATTGTGACTTCAGATGATATAAGTAAGGAATCAGAGGAAAAGAGGGAGACTGCTTCACAAGTTAAAAGGCGTAGAATGCTTCAATTTGACACTCATGCAGTAGATTCTTCCCTTATCTGTGAAGAGATGCCATCCGCATTCCTAAAATCAAGGGTGAGTGCTATATAACTTTTCTATTCCCAAGAACTTGAAGGAAGCTTACCATTCTTTCTGAACAGCTATCTTTCAAATTTGTTTTCAAAAAGTTGACATGAGTTAATGTATTAGATGAGAATCCTGATGTTAGAACTTATCAGTTAATCGTAAGTTGTTTTATTTTACTGAGAATGAAAACTCCATCATCCGCATTATTTTGTGCATCCCATCTGCGACTTCTTTGCACAAGCCAACTTTGTTTAGTACATCTACTGGCTTGACGTTGCTGATATTTTCAAATTTTGTTCTCTACAATTCATTACTTATTTAAAACAAGTTCTGGACTTCTGCCTATTCTGGTGGCCTTTGAAAAACATGCATGATAGATCTATGTCTAATTACTTTCTCATGAGATGCAGTGAGAACTTATTAATACTGGTTAAAATGTACCATGGTTGTTACTACATTTTGTTTGTTTCTTTCTTCTTTCCATGCATAGGAGAGGGATGATATGATTGAAGAGATCTTGCCCGATGCATCTGAGTGGGTTGCTGCTTTATCAGGTTTTTCATCCAAGCCCATTTTCATAGGGTTTAGGGTATAAATAGTAAACCACTTTATTCAAATTCATACTTGGGTTTTTAATCATAAGAAAAATTGCAGAAGATGCATCAGCCTCCAGTTATGATGGCCTAGATCAGTCATGTGAAGGGTGGCTTGCTGAATACTTTAATGACCCGGAGCTGCTTCTTAGTTCTGATGATATGTATGCTTCTATAGACTTTCAAGATTTTTGTTTGAATCATGTTATTAATTTGTTCTGATTGCTTTATAACGTGAGATTCAGGAATCTGACTGGGGCATCCAATGTTCAAATTGATACTTCAGGTACATGAGTGCTTTTCTTCCGAAGATATTGTATACAGTGTACTGTTGTTATCTTCATTTTTTCTTTTGAAATCATTTTGGACATCATTGTTCCATAACACACACTCTCGAAGTGCACATTTTCTTAACTTTACGATGAAAGTTGGCTCTGTTCATAGAGTTGTGCAATGCCCAACCTGAGTCTGGGGCTGATGCTGTTCAAAAGCAGGCAACTCGAACGTTTGGAAATGTTGTTCTCAAAGGTAACCTATCTAATCTTGTTTATTTTTATTTAATTTTGTTTTCCTTTCAATCGTTGTGTCTCGGCATGTTCTATATCCAGTATCAGCCTATCTATTCCCTGCTGTTGTTTAAAGGACAAGTATAGCCTCTATGAATAGTGTCTCTATTTCAAATACCATGTCCTCTAAGTAAGATTAACACTGTCAGATTGGGTTTTTTTTTTTTTTTTTTTCATTTAGGTAGGAAGTCTTTCATCCGAATGCCCCCTAAGGTGGCATCATCTGTTGCCTACCCATTTGCTTTCATTAAACCCTGTGGTTTCCATGGAGATGTCACCCTTAAGGATATAAATCAGCGAATCCGAACTCCGCCACCATCAAAATCGAAACAAAGCAATGAAGATCTTGCTGATGCTTTCCCTACTTCTGCTTTTTCCGGGAAGCCTGTTGTCGGCAAAACTAAAATTGTACTGAAGGAGGAAAAGGCACCATCACAATTATGAGAACCAAAGGCTGAGTAGATAAGTGTTCTTCTAAACTTATTTTTAACTTTCTTTTCTCCTTTTTAGCGCCCTTTGCTCTCCCCCGTGGTTAAAATCTGGTGGTTGAGTAACTCTGTATTTTTTTGTTGGACGCTTGGAATTCATAATACACATCGAAGTGTTTTATGTTTCCAAATAGCATTCTGAGGGTCTAATATTTGTCTAATACATGCTTTGTTTTTTAAGGCTATAAATGACATGATATTTCAGATCCACCTATTCTTTTCGGTTTGCAAATTTAATGCTTTAGTTAAGCTGAATTCATGTATTCAAATAGTATTTAGATATTCTGTTGAAGCATAAGATTGTAATGTTTGTGCCTCTCTTATCTCCATATCTAAGTATGACAATATTATTACCTTGGTGTATAAATGGTCATTGGCATCAAATTTTGTGCTGCCTCCACATCTTTTGCTAATGCACATGTTTGTTTAACCTGTACTTGGTATAGGATCACTGGGGCGATTGCATAGGTCTGGTGTCGATCTTTGTGTCTCAAAAGGAATAGGATTTGATTTCTTGAGTACCAAATTTCCAACATAGTTGCAATTTCTTTTATTTTTCTTCTTTCCTTTCGTCGTTATGTTGGTACAGATCTTACGGTCCATATGTATGTGTCGAATTTGTTCTAGCTGTATCCTTGGAAACAACAGATTTAAGAACTTTCTCTTCAAATGGTTTTACACTTTTAGTAGCTGTTTAGTTCCCAAATTCCAGAAGGAAAAAGTAGAGGTTGTGATGAAGGTAGCTTTGGGGGGAACTATATTTTGATGTGGAAACTCTTTACTTTGTTCTGCTTTAGAATGCTCGAACCTTGTGAAAGCTGCCTTAAAAGCTAAATTTGTTGGTGGTCCCTGAATTTGTATTCCATCAACTAGGCTAGTATCTCCGTATTAACACCTTGTGTTGACACGCCACTAGTAATCAATCCAATGGTGCCATTTGGCAATCTCTCAGCGCCATGTGACAAACATAAATATAATTTTTAATTTATATATTTTATTTTTAAAATTATGTTCTTCATTTGGTGATTTGAGAGGTTATCACATGACACGGATTGGCTAATTGTGTTAATTAATGTCTAGTTGAGTTTAGTTGACAGAAAATACAAATTTAAGAACCAACCAAGCACAAAGAGACATGTATCAATATAAAAGCTGCAATACCCATGGATTACTTTGACTTACATCAGTCACAAGAATATACAGGATTTTGCTTGTGATCGAACTTTTTCAAATTGGACGGTGTTGAATCAAACTCCGCTCGTAGACATATAACAACTGAAGAATTTTATTTTTGGTTTTTTGTCTATTATTATTATTTTGTAAAAAATAATTATTATTTCTTCTTCATTTTTAAATGCAACTTCTTTTTCTAATTTCTAATATATATTTTTATTAAAAGTTAAATTATTATGATTTTATTTTTTTAAGGAGTTAAATCAGGAATCGATCCAATTGGCTTAGTTGACATTGATGATTTTATTTTATTCAACATTCAATTGGCTTAGTTGTACTTGCTATAAAATTACTCATAGTTTTATAAGGGTAAGCATTCCATCGATTCAATTTATATCTATAAACCATATAATCGGTGTAAAAGTATTAGAAAAACTCTATATTAAAAGTTAGATTATATTTTGTCCTTTTAAAAATAGATAAATTAGTTTTATATGTCAAATCAAATAATAAATTAGTTTTTTTTTAAATTCCATCAATTTTTATGGTAAAAAGTTTATCCTTGTGTGTCAGTATGAGGTACACATGGCATGCCATATATTATTGTTGTCAATCACGTTAGTTTTTAAAGGTACAAATGGATGAAATTTTTAATAAAAATGATCAATTTTTTTTTTATCTAACTAAGACTAATTTGACCATTTTTTAGTGGAAGGAACAAAATGCAATTTAACTCTTAATACAAAAACTTTCAAGGTATTTTTACTCGACAAACATTTCTTTTTAATATTGTTTTACAGAAGAAGAAAAAAAGTTTAATTATTAATGGCAAACTAGTGAAGGTGGGTTGGGTATTTGGATTTTAGAATTTATTTAATTAATTTTGATTATTTGAGTTTGAGTTTAGTAAATGTCAATTGATTAATTGAATCGAAAAAAATCGTAAGCTAAAAATCGATTGAATAAATTCATTTAGATTAAACTACTTAATAATTGAATTAGTTCAATCAAATCTCGTTATAAATAAAAAATGAGCATCTTTTCTATGATTATTTGGCTCGACAGAAGAAAACCAGATGACACACCATTCAACCAGGCTTTCATTTCACCTCAAACTTGAATGCAACATAAGTTGCAACAGTTTTCCTACTACTAAAAATAACCGCAGTCAAGTACAATAAAAGAATTTCTTTCTAATACATGGATTACTGCTAATATAGGGTGCCAGCTAGAATTTGACAACCAGGCCTTGAAACTTGAAATCAATGCTTTTTCACCATTATGGTATACTCGTGATCAAACCACTCTATATAATGATCCGGTGCCTCTAGACTAGCTGGGCAAGAGTCGAGTTTCCTAGACAACTTATGCTTTGGATCATACCACTCATATAATGATCCGGTGCCTCTGGACTAGCTGGAGGAGATAGTTCTTCACTCAGCATCGAAGGACTCGTAGGATGTAACAGAAGTAAAATAGTATTCCTAGGACAATCCATATGCTAAAGCTTATGAGACTGCTAAAATGAGATGAACGTTTACCTCCATTTTGTTTGACAATGAATGTTGCTTTGCAGATGCAGAATGTTTGGGTTGTTTTAATTTAGTCCTATTTTCTTTTTTGGGTTGTTTTAATTTAGTCCTATTTTCTTTTTTGTTTTTCTAATTTGGCTCGATAATTTCATACTGGAATTGTGCGTTTTGAAGGACAGGGATATTTCCCTATTTGCTCCTCCTGTTATTATTTATTTTTCCATTTATTATTTAATTGACGCTTTTAACATGATTCTTGCCATCGTTATTATTTGGTGTTTTATTATTATGGTCATTTGCTAATACGATATTTTTTTATCATGCATATTCCACTTTCTTTTATTATTATTTTTTTATTGTTTAATTAACATTAAATTTAATTGATTATTGCCATTCCTTATTTGTTGTCTCATTATTATAGATATATCATCATTCTATTATTGTTCCAATTGTGTCATGAAATGTGTTTAAATATTTATTCCTTACACTATATTCCAAATAAAATAAATATCGTAGTTTTAAACATTACATGTGTATTCATTCAAAAACTTTTGGAAATAAAGGCAATATTCTGTGCTTAGAGCTTCGAGAAATTATACCCTAACTCAACAGATTTCAATTCCCTCGTTGAACTCAAATAACCCAATATCCTTTTAAAATCAAAATACATAAGATTTAAAAATAAAAAAAATAAAATAAAGGCAAGCTCATTCTCAAAGGTTCAAGGTGTTGTGTCCTAACTTACGGACGTGATATTTTGTTACTTGATCGGGACGAAAAAGTCTTAAACGCGTTTGATTTATCCAAGCGATTTTAACTAAAATAACATTAATAAAGAGGATCATATTTTAAATTCTTTTCGAGTTTTAATTTTCAACATTAAGATATTAATTAATCAATTAGGTACCAGTTTTAGGCGTTACGAGGGTGCTAATCCTTCCTCGTATGTAACCGAACCTCGAACCCTTTTTTCTGAATTTCGTAGACCAAAATTGTTGTTTTAATAAATTAAACTGTTACGAGGTGATCCGAACACACTCATAAAAAAAGATTGGTGGTGACTCCCATTTTTTTGTGTTTTTTAAAATAAAAGTCGACCTTTCAAAAGAATGGTTTCGACACTTGTTATTATTCATTTTTCCATTAAGTTAAATGCAAGAAAGACGTCACAAAGGGATGAAGTGGTAATGTTCTAATCGCTTCTATTTACCAATGAAATCTATTGTTTAATGTCATCTTCGATAACCGATAATGTAAGTTCATTCATGGCTCTGTTTAAACTTCCGAGGCCCCAAGTTGTTCAACTTATTCACTCCCTAGGCTTGGGTAAACTTATTGTGGCTCTGATTGTAGAAATTGGTTATTTCAAAAGCACTCTCATTTTCCTTTTAACATTGGGTTAATTGTATGGGTGGCGAGAATCTTTGTGTTCGCTAGAGATGTGAATAATGACAATAAAAACAACAAGAGCATCCTGACAGAACTAATGTCAAACGATTCCATCACAAATCTTTTTTTCCCTATAAAATCAATAAAGAATGAACTATCGAAGACCAAGTCATCTCAACCATTAGTGTTCAATCCAGTAGGGGAGAATCGTAGTATCAAAAGAAAAGAATGAGAAAGGGTAAAAATTTGATCTTGGGTTTCCATTTTTAGTATATATATATATATATATATATATATCAAATTTGGATGATAAAATTTATTTTCTAGTTTTTTAGGTGAAAAAGTCACAAAGAAACAAAACTGCAAAAAAGATCAAATTACATAATGTATAAACATTGATGATTAAATTTTTAGAATCAAGACTAAATTAGCATTAACGTATAAATGTTTGAGGGTTAACACGGCTAATATGCTAATTTTAAAAGCTGACACATCATCTTTCCATTAATCATTTAATAACGAGTGGCCAAAAAAATAAAAAATAAAAATCAAATAGTTGGGTGACTATTTTATAACTTTTTAGAGTTTGGTAACTAAAAAAGAAACTTACCAATAATTGGGCGACCACCAATGTAATTTACCTTCTATTTTTTTGGTGGATGAAGTTGATTTTAATTATTATTATTATTAAAAAAGGGCTTATACTTTTCCAAAATATTCAATTAAGTTTATCTAAAAAACACATTTCATTTAAGACTTCAAACGTTAAAACGCATTAATTAATTT
The DNA here is from genome assembly GCA_025506655.1 of Gossypium rotundifolium. Lineage (NCBI taxonomy): Eukaryota > Viridiplantae > Streptophyta > Magnoliopsida > Malvales > Malvaceae > Gossypium > Gossypium rotundifolium. Next base: position 152,655,050 of record CP106728.1, read on the forward strand.
AGTTAATCGACGATTTCCACCATTAATAGTTAATATGCTAATTGTAATGAGACACAATTGTTGACGTGGTGAAATAAAAGTTTTAAAAACTATTAAAAATTATTTAAAATTTTAAGTTCGGGATAAATTCACTTTTACGTTAATTTAAATATGTACATCGAATTGTTCAGATATATTTGAAATTTAATTTTTAAAAATATTATTAAAATTTTGTAAAATATAATAAATATTATATAAATATGAGAAATAAAATTCAAAAAAATAAAAATTATTAAAAAGTTGACATGAGTTAGTATATTAGATGAGAATCCTGATGTTAGAACTTATCAGTTAATCGTAAGTTGTTTTATTTTACTGAGAATGAAAACTCCATCATCCGCATTGTTTTGTGCATCCCATCTGCGACTTCTTTGCACAAGCCAACTTTGTTTAGTACATCTACTGGCTTGACGTTGCTGATATTTTCAAATTTTGTTCTCTACAATTCATTACTTATTTAAAACAAGTTCTGGACTTCTGCCTATTCTGGTGGCTTTTGAAAAACATGCATGATAAATCTATGTCTAATTACTTTCTCATGAGATGCAGTGAGAACTTATTAATACTGGTTAAAATGTACCATGGTTGTTACTACATTTTGTTTGTTTCTTTCTTCTTTCCATGCATAGGAGAGGGATGATATGATTGAAGAGATCTTGCCCGATGCATCTGAGTGGGTTGCTGCTTTATCAGGTTTTTCATCCAAGCCCATTTTCATAGGGTTTAGGGTATAAATAGTAAACCACTTTATTCAAATTCATACTTGGGTTTTTAATCATAAGAAAAAATTGCAGAAGATGCATCAGCCTCCAGTTATGATGGCCTAGATCAGTCATGTGAACGGTGGCTTGCTGAATAATTTAATGACCCGGAGCTGCTTCTTAGTTCGGATGATATGTATGCTTCTATAGACTTTCAAGATTTTTGTTTGAATCATGTTATTAATTTGTTCTGATTGCTTTATAACGTGAGATTCAGGAATCTGACTGGGGCATCCAATGTTCAAATTGATACTTCAGGTACATGAGTGCTTCTCTTCCGAAGATATTGTATACAGTGTACTGTTGTTATCTTCATTTTTTCTTTTGAAATCATTTTGGACATCGTTGTTCCATAACACACTCTCTCGAAGTGCACATTTTCTTAACTTTACGATGAAACTTGGCACTGTTCATAGAGTTGTGCAATGCCCAACCTGAGTCTGGGGCTGATGCTGTTCAAAAGCAGGCAACTCGAACGTTTGGAAATGTTGTTCTCAAAGGTAACCTATCTAATCTTGTTTATTTTTATTTAATTTTGTTTTCCTTTCAATCGTTGTGTCTCGGCATGTTCTATATCCAGTATCAGCCTATCTATTCCCTGCTGTTGTTTAAAGGACAAGTATAGCCTCTATGAATAGTGTCTCTATTTCAAATACCATGTCCTCTAAGTAAGATTAACACTGTCAGATTGGTTTTTTTTTTTTTTTTTTTTTTAGGTAGGAAGTCTTTCATCCGAATGCCCCCTAAGGTGGCATCATCTGTTGCCTACCCATTTGCTTTCATTAAACCCTGTGGTTTCCATGGAGATGTCACCCTTAAAGATATAAATCAGCGAATCCGAACTCCGCCACCATCAAAATCGAAACAAAGCAATGAAGATCTTGCTGATGCTTTCCCTACTTCTGCTTTTTCTGGGAAGCCTGTTGTCGGCAAAACTAAAATTCGTACTGAAGGAGGAAAAGGCACCATCACAATTATGAGAACCAAAGGCTGAGTAGATAAGTGTTCTTCTAAACTTATTTTTAACTTTCTTTTTCTCCTTTTTAGCGCCCTTTGCTCTCCCCCGTGGTTAAAATCTGGTGGTTGAGTAACTCTGTATTTTTTTGTTGGACGCTTGGAATTCATAATACACATCGAAGTGTTTTATGTTTCCAAATAGCATTCTGAGGGTCTAATATTTGTCTAATACATGCTTTGTTTTTTAAGGCTATAAATGACATGATATTTCAGATCCACCTATTCTTTTCGGTTTGCCAATTTAATGCTTTAGTTAAGCTGAATTCATGTATTCAAATAGTATTTAGATATTCTGTAGAAGCATAAGATTGTAATGTTTGTGCCTCTCTTATCTCCATATCTTGGTGTATAAATGGTCATTGGCATCAAATTTTGTGCTGCCCCCACATCTTTTGCTAATGCACATATTTGTTTAACCTGTACTTGGGGGCGATTGCATGGGTCTGGTGTCGATCTTTGTGTCTCAAAAGGAATAGGATTTGATTTTTTGAGTACCAAATTTCCAACATAGTTGCAATTTCTTTTATTTTTCTTCTTTCCTTTCGTCGTTATGTTGGTACAGATCTTTCGGTCCATATGTATGTGTCGAATTTGTTCTAGCTGTATCCTTGGAAACAACAGATTTAAGAACTTCCTCTTCAAATGGTTTTACACTTTTAGTAGCTGTTTAGTTCCCAAATTCCAGAAGGAAAAAGTAGAGGTTGTGATGAAGGTAGCTTTGGGGTTGGCCTTTGGGAACTGTATTTTGATGTGGAAACTCTTTCCTTTGTTCTGCTTTAGAATGCTCGAACCTTGTGAAAGCTGCCTTAAAAGCTAAATTTGTTGCTGGTCCCTGAATTTGTATTCCATCAACTAGGCTGGTATCTCCGTATTAACACCGTTAATTTGTGCTGACACGGCATTACTAACCAATCCAATGGTGCCATTTGGCAATCTCTCAGCGCCATGCGACAAACATAAATATAATTTTTAATTTATATATTTTTATTTTTTAAAATTATGTTCGTCATTTGGTGATTTGAGAGGTTATCACATGACACGGATTGGTTAATTGTGTCATGTCAATGCAAACTAATAGTGTTAATACGGAGGTATTAGTTTAGTTGACAGAAAATACAAATTTAAGAACCAAGTAAGCACAAAGAGACATGTATCAATATAAAAGCTGCAATACCCATGGATTACTTTGACTTACATCAGTCACAAGAATATACAGGATTTTGCTTGTGATCGAACTTTTTCAAATTGGACAGGATGGTTTTGAATCAAACTCCGCCCGTAGACATATAACAACTGAAGAATTTCATTTTTGGTTTTTTGTCTATTATTATTATTTTTTAAAAAATAATTATTATTTCTTCATTTTTAAATGCAACTTCTTTTTCTAATTTCTAATATATATTTTTATTAAAAGTTAAATTATTATGATTTTATTTTTTTAAGGAGTTAAATCAGGAATCGATCCGGTTGACATTGATGATTTTATTTTATTCAACATTCAATTGGCTTAGTTGTACTTGCTATAAAATTACTCATAGTTTTATAAGGGTAAGCATTTCGTCGATTCAATTTATATCTATAAACCATATAATCGGTGTAAAAGAATTATAAAAGACTTTGTATTAAAAGTTAGATTATATTTTTGTTCCTTTCAAAAATAGATAAATTAGTTTTTATAGGTCAAATCAAATAATAAATTAGTTTATTTTTAAATTCTATTAATTTTTATGGTAAAAGTTTATTCTTGCGTGTCAAGATGAGGTACACATGGCATGCCATATGTCACTGTTGTCAATCATGTTAGTTTTTAACAGTACAAATGGATGAAATTTTTAATAAAAATGATCAATTTTTTTTTTATCTAACTAAGACTAATTTGACCATTTTTTAGTGGAGGAACAAAATGCAATTTAACTCTTAATACAAAAACTTTCAAGTTATTTTTACTCGACAAACATTTCTTTTTAATATTGTTTTACAGAAGAAGAAAAAAGTTTAATTATTAATGGCAAACTAGTGAAGGTGATTGAGTTTTTGGATTTTAGAATTTATTTAATTAATTTTGACTATTTGAGTTTCAAGTTTAGTAAATGTCAATTGATTAATTCGAATCGAAAAACGTAAGCTAAAAATCGATTGAATAAATCCATTTAGATTAAACTACTTAATAATTGAATTAGTTCAATCAAATACGTTATAAATAAAAATGAGCATGCTACACTATGATTATTTGGCTCGACAGAAGAAAATCAGATGACACACCATTCAACCAGGCTTTCATTTCACCTCAAACTTGAATGGAACATAAGTTTCCATGTCAATTTCTCGTTTTATATCATGTTCAATAAAAATGAGCATATCTTGCACTATGATTATTTGGCTCGACGAAGAAAACCAGATGACACACCATTCAACCAGGCTTTCATTTCACCTCAAACTTGAATGCAACATAAGTTGCAACAGTTTTCCTACTACTAAAAATAACCGCAGTCAATTACAATAAAAGAATTTCTTTCTAATACATGGATTACTGCTAATATATGGTGCCAGCTAGAATTTGACAACGAGGCCTTGAAACTTGAAATCAATGCTTTTTCACCATTAGGGTATACTCAACATGATCAAACCACTCTATATAATGATCCGGTGCCTCTGGACTAGAGGTGTGCATGGGTCAAGCTGGCCCTTACCACCAATGTCCTTGAAATGTGGGAGGTTTGGACAAAATATAAGCTTAGAAAAATGGGCTTGGGCAAACGAGGCCGTTTAGAAAAGCGGGCCGAGTCTCAATATGATTTTTTGGCTGGCCTGCCTGACCTCCCCAAAATATTTTTATTTATTATATTTTAATTGTATTTGATTTATTTTTAAATATTTTTTATTTGTATTTGATTTATTATATTTTTAAATGTATTTGATTTATTATATTTTTATTTTTTTGTTTTAATATTTATTTTTATTTTTAAAATGTATTGAATTTATTATATTTTATTTTAATAAAATAAAAAATTTATACTAGTCGGGCAGACTCAGCCTACCAATTTTAAAGCGGGCCGGGCCTGGACAAATTTTTAGGCTCATATTTCGGGCCGGGCCGGGCTCGGGCCTACCAATCGGGTCAAAATTTTTTTGGGTCCGGCCCAAACCCGGCCCGGCCCGGCCCATGCACACCTCTACTCTGGACTAGCTGGAGGAGATAGTTCTTCACTCAGCATCGAAGGACTCGTAGGCTGTAACAGAAGTAAACTAGTATTCTTAGGACAATCCATATGCTAAAGCTTATGAGACTGCTAAAATGAGATGAACGTTTACCTCCATTTTGTTTGACAATGAATGTTACTTTGCAGATGCAGAATGTTTGCAGAAATCTAAACAAAAAAACATGCATACAAATGCAGGTATCCAGTCAGCCAAATGTTAATTCAATGTAAACAAACATATGAATGAATGCCAAGTGAATTTCTTTACCATCGAATCCGAGGATCCGTCAAAATTCATTAGTGCTCATGGCTCTGTTCTGTGCTTTGATGCATTCTTCATGATTGTGCAGAAACTCTTCTGGAATACATAGCTTTGCAGATGCAGAATGTTTGCAGAAATCTAAACAAAAAAACATGCATACAAATGCAGGTATCCAGTCAGCCAAATGTTAATTCAATGTAAACAAACATATGAATGAATGCCAAGTGAATTTCTTTACCATCTAATCCGAGGATCCGTAAAAATTTATGAGTGCTCATGGCTCTGTTCTGTGCTTTGATGCATTCTTCATGATTGTGCAGAAACCCTTCCTCTGCAATATCTTCTGGAATACATAGCTTTGCAGTTTGGTTCTTTGATGTTCCTTGCAAGTGAGGCTTGCCTGAGTTGGAAATGTCAGAGAGAGCTTTCCTGCCACTAGCTTGAACTTTCTCAGAGGCCTTAGGGACACTCTTTTTCTTGCTTGAATCCTTCATCTTGGAACTCTCCTTTTTAGATATCTGCTTTGCGGTTGGGTTCACTGAATTCGATAGATCACCAAGTGGTTTTCTTCCACCAGTACTGGCTTTTCTCGGTGCTTTAGAGATATTAGCCTTGCCTGTAGGAAGCAATTTCAATTATCAAATTCAACATGAAAAACAGAATGGACAAAAGCAAAAACATGATAGAAAGTGTTGGGAATGGTACCATTAAACTGAACATTTAGATTCTGATCTTGAATCAAACTGACAATACGCGATGCCATCTGTGGAATTTGCTGATAAGATCCAAAGTCCAAACCAACACCACCTGTCAGAATGTAAAAGGTATGAAACTCAAACAACATCCGGTTCATAAACAAGATCCACCAAAGAGCCATACAGAGATAAGGAAACATCAATTTGAAAAAGAAAATGTCAGTTGATAAGGAAACATGTAGAAAGCAGGAAGAACCCAAATTTTAGTTTCTTTGATAAGCCCAAAGGACAACTAATTCAAACAATGGAATTCTATGATACAGCAGAAAAATGGGTCATTCTTGGAATTATTCTTTCCTTCTTCCATTCATTTCTCAACAAACAAACAGATGTTCTTGAATATTTCTCTTTCAACCATTAAAGCATACAAAATAACTTTAAACAAAACTTTCGACGGCTTTTTGACGAGTCAAAATTTCTTGCTTTTGATCTGCAGATTCTGAAAACCAAGAAAAGAGGAGAAAATTTTGAGAGAGGAAAAGAAATAGAAGAAGAGATTCTGCTAATTGAAAAAAGGAGTTCGATTTCTGTTTATAAGAACCCAGAGCTGCAACGGTAACTCAATTTTTGGGCTATTTACGCCCCTGGTCCTTCCTTATTTTTGGGTTGTTTTAATTTAGTCCTATTTTCTTTTTATTTTTTAATTTGGCCCGATAATTTCATACTGGAATTGTGCGTTTTGGAGGACAGGGATATTTCCTATTTGCTCCCTCCCTGTTATTATTTATTTTTCCATTTATTATTTAATTGACATTTTTAACATGATTCTTGCCATCGTTATTATTTGGTGTTTTATTATTATGGTCATTTGCTAATACGATATTTTTTTATCATGCATATTCCACTTTCTTTTATTATTATTTTTTATTTTTAATTAACTTTAAATTTAATTGATTATTGCCATTCCTTATTTGTTGTCTCATTATTATAGATATATATTCTATTATTGTTCCAATTGTGTCATGAAATGTGTTTAAATATTCATTCCTTACACTATATTCCAAATAAAATAAATATGCGTAGTTTTAAACATTACATGTGTATTCATTCAAAAACTTTTGGAAATAAAGGCAATATTCTGTGCTTAGAGCGTCGAGAAATTATACCCTAACTCACCAGATTTCAATTCCCTCGTTGAACTCAAATAACCCAATATCCTTTTAAAATCAAAATACATAAGATTTAAAAAAATAAAATAAAATAAAGGCAAGCTCATTCTCAAAGGTTCAAGGTGTTGTGTCCTAACTTACGGGACGTGATATTTTGCAACTTCGGGACGAAAAAGTCTTAAACGAATGTTTTGATTTATCCAAGTGATTTTAACTAAAAATAACATTAATAAAGAGGGATCATATTTTAAATTCTTTTCGAGTTTTTAATTTTCAACATTAAGACATTAATTAATCAATTAGGTACCAGTTTTAGGCGTTACGAGGGTGCTAATCCTTCCTCGTATGTAACCGAACCTCGAACCATTTTTTCTGAATTTCGTAGACCAAAATTGTTGTTTTAATAAATTAAACTGTTACGAGGTGATCCGATCACACTCATAAAAAATATTGGTGGTGACTCCCATTTTTTTGTGTTTTTTAAAATAAAAGTCGACCTTTCAAAAGAATGGTTTCAGCACTTGTTATTATTCATTTTTCCATTAAGTTAAATGCAAGAAAGACGTCACAAAGGGATAAAATGGTAATGTTCTAATCGCTTCTATTTTCCAATGAAATCTATTGTTTAATGTCATCTTCGGTAACCGATAATGTAAGTTCATTCATGGCTCTATTTAAACTTCCGAGTCCCCAAGTTGTTCAACTTATTCACTCTCTAGGCTTGGCTAAACTTATTGTGGCTCTGACTGTAGAAATTGGTTATTTCAAAAGCACTCTCATTTTCCTTTTAACATTGTGTTAATTGTATGGGTGGTGAGAATCTTTGTGTTCGCTAGAAATGTGAATAATGACAAAAAAAAAAAACAACAAGAGCATCCTGACAGAACTAATGTCAAACGATTCCATCACAATTTTTTTCCCTATAAAATCAATAAAGAGTGGACTATCGAAGACCAAGTCATCAATACCATAAGTGCTCAATCCAGTGGTGGAGAATCGTAGTATCAAAAGAAAAGAATGAGAAAAGGTAAAAATATGATCTTGGGTTTCCATTTTTAGTGTATATATATATATATATCAAATTTGGCTGATAAAATTTATTTTCTAGCTTTTTAGGTGAAAAAGTCACAAAGAAACAAAACTGCAAAAAAGATCAAATTACATAATGTATAAACATTGATGATTAAATTTTTAGAGTCAAGACTAAATTAGCATTAACGTATAAATGTTTGAGGGTTAACACGGCTAATATGCTAATTTTAAAAGCTGACACATCATCTTTCCATTAATCATTTAATAAAGAGTGGCCAAAAAAAATAAAAAAAAATAAAAATCAAATAGTTGGGTGACCATTTTATAACTTTTTAGAGTTTGGTAACCAAAAAAGAAACTTACCAATAATTGGGCGACTACCAATGTAATTTACCTTCTTTTTTTTTGGGATGAAGTTGATTTTAATTATTATTATTATTAAAAAAAGGGCTTATACTTTTCCAAAATATTCAATTAAGTTTATCTAAAAAAAACACATTTCATTTAAGACTTCAAACGTTAAAAACGCATTAATTAATTTAGTTAACTGACGATTTCCACCATTAATAGTTAATATGCTAATTGTAATGACACAATTGTTGACGTGGCTGAAATAAAAGTTTTAAAAATTATTTAAAATTTTAAGTTCGGGGATAAATTCACTTTTACGTTAATTTAAATATGTACATCGAATTGTTCAGATATATTTGAAATTTAATTTTTAAAAATATTATAAAATTTTGTAAAATATAATAAATATTATATAAATATGAGAAATAAAAATTCAAAAAAATAAAAATTATTAAAAAATTCAAGTCCACAATGAATTTGAACAAATAATCGCCAAAAATTATTGAATTGTAACTCAAGATAAAACAAGTAGGAAAATTAAATATAAATGAACCTCAGTTGCAAGTAGGCTTACAACAAGTATAAGAACAAAGGAGAAAATAGGAGTTACAGGTATACAATTTAAGTTTGTGAAATCTTATAGGGTGAAAAATTTATTATAAATTCACAATACAAATTATGTTTTAAACTCAACCTATAACACGATTGTTTAGTTTAGATCCAATATGGAAACAATTACTTAATTCAGACTCAATATCAAAATAATTGTTAAGTTTAAGACTTAAATTAAATAAAAAAAATTTAAACCAACACCACCTGTGCAAACTGACAACATAACCATACGAAGACTTGTAGCGCATTATAACCATACAAAGCTGTTTGTTAAAACTGACAATTCTTTCACGAGACCCTAAACATGTAGTCCACCAATGGGGGACAACATTGTATGATGATGTACCTCTTTTATGTTATACAATTTACAAACAAAAGCTGTTTGTTAAGCCAAACCTAGGTTTCGCCTCATCCAAAATAATGGGAAATCATACTTCATTAATGCACTCAAAGGCAAACCCCGAAACATGGGATTTCTTTTTATAATTTTATCTCCATAATGGGATTTCTTTTTACAATTCATACTCATGGATTACTTTAACTTACATCAGTCACAAGAATATACAGGATTTTGCTTGTGATCGAACTTTTTCAAATTGGACAGGACGGTTTTGAATCAAACTCCGCTCGTAGACATATAACAACTGAAGAATTTCATTTTTGGTTTTTTGTCTATTATTGTTATTTTTTAAAAAATAATTATTATTTCTTCTTCATTTTTAAATGCAACTTATTTTTCTAATTTCTAATATATATTTTTATTAAAAGTTAAATTACTATGATTTTATTTTTTAAGGAGTTAAATCAGAATCAATCCGGTTGACATTGAGGATTTTATTTTATTCAACATTCAATTGGCTTAGTTGTACTTGCTATAAAATTACTAATAGTTTTATAAGGGTAAGCATTCCATCGATTCAATTTATATCTATAAACCATATAATCGTGTAAAAGTATTATAAAAGTCTCTCAGATTAAAAGTTAGATTATATTTTGTCCTTTTAAAAATAAACAAATTAGTTTTATATGTCAAATCAAATAATAAATTAGTTTTTTTTTTTTAAATTCCATCAATTTTTATGGTAAAAAGTTTATTCTTGTGTGTCAGTATGAGGTACACATGGCATGCATATGTCACTGTTGCCAATCATGTTAGTTGTTAACAGTACAAATGGATGAAATTTTTAATAAAAATGATCAATTTTTTTTTTATCTAACTAAGATTAATTTGACCATTTTTTAGTGGAAGGAACAAAATGCAATTTTACTCTTAATACAAAAACTTTCAAGGTATTTTTACTCGACAAACATTTCTTTTTAATATTGTTTTACGAAGAAGAAAAAAAGTTTAATTATTAATGGCAAACTAGTGAAGGTGGGTTGGGTATTTGGATTTTAGAATTTATTTAATTAATTTTGACTATTTGAGTTTCGAGTTTAGTAAATGTCAATTGATTAATTCGAATAAAAAAACGTAAGCTAAAAATCGATTGAATAAATCCATTTAGATTAAACTACTTAATAATTGAATTAGTTCAATCAAATCGGTTATAAATAAAAATGAGCATGCTGCACTATGATTATATGGCTCGACAGAAGAAAACCAGATGACACACCATTCAACCAGGCTTTCATTTCACCTCAAACTTGAATGCAACATAAGTTTCCATGTCAATTTCTCGTTTTATATCATGTTCGCAATAAAAATGAGCATACTGCACTATGATTATTTGGCTCGACAGAAGAAAACCAGATGACACACCATTCAACCAGGCTTTCATTTCACCTCAAACTTGAATGCAACATAAGTTGCAATAGTTTTCTTACTACTAAAAATAACCGCAGTCAAGTACAATAAAAGAATTTCTTTCTAATAAATGGATTACTGCTAATATATGGTGCCAGCTAGAATTTGACAACCAGGCCTTGAAACTTAAAATCAATGCTTTTTCACCATTATGGTATACTCGTGATCAAACCACTCTATATAATGATCCGGTGCCTCTAGACTAGCTGGGCAAGAGTCGAGTTTCCTAGACAACTTATGCTTTGGATCATACCACTCTATATAATGATCCGATGCCTCTGGACTAGCTGGAGGAGATAGTTCTTCACTCAGCATCGAAGGACTCGTAGGCTGTAACAGAAGTAAACTAGTATTCTTAGGACAAACTGCATAATTATTTTTTTTCTTTTTTCCTTATTATGTCTATTTAGTTTTATAGATTATGTTGTTGATTTGATTCCTAACTTATTTAGGAACCCCATTTAAGATTTTGGCTTAATGCTGATAAAATGTAGCATGGATTCCACTTTGGTAAAGCATTGGATGATTCATTGTGAAGTCTATCTGCTTTGGCCTAAATGCTTTACTCTTTTTTTGTTTATTGTTTGATTGGTGACAGGGAACCGTGGAATTGGCATGGAGATCAACAGAACAACGATTTTGGTAAGTTAATACCTGAGATTATCTAGTTAATATATTCGAAATGACTAAGTGAGTAAAAAGATTTAAGACAAAAGATTAGTGATGTCTGAACTATATTGAGCAGGTGCCTCCGAAGGTGCGTGGACTCAAGTGACCTTGAACGAGGAAGACCTTTCCTACATGTTTGTTGAAGCAACCCCTGTTAAGGAATGTGGGGATCTGTCATACCATGTTACTCAAAATGGTAAACTTTGTTTCTTGATTTTCTTTGAAAACTTGTCGTCTTTGTAAGACATGTTCTTCTCGTTCCTTTAGAAGTAATACCATTGTGACTTCAGATGATATAAGTAAGGAATCAGAGGAAAAGAGGGAGACTGCTTCACAAGTTAAAAGGCGTAGAATGCTTCAATTTGACACTCATGCAGTAGATTCTTCCCTTATCTGTGAAGAGATGCCATCCGCATTCCTAAAATCAAGGGTGAGTGCTATATAACTTTTCTATTCCCAAGAACTTGAAGGAAGCTTACCATTCTTTCTGAACAGCTATCTTTCAAATTTGTTTTCAAAAGTTGACATGAGTTAATATATTAGATGAGAATCCTGATGTTAGAACTTATCAGTTAATCGTAAGTTGTTTTATTTTACTGAGAATGAAAACTCCATCATCCGCATTATTTTGTGCATCCCATCTGCGACTTCTTTGCACAAGCCAACTTTGTTTAGTACATCTACTGGCTTGACGTTGCTGATATTTTCAAATTTTGTTCTCTACAATTCATTACTTATTTAAAACAAGTTCTGGACTTCTGCCTATTCTGGTGGCCTTTGAAAAACATGCATGATAGATCTATGTCTAATTACTTTCTCATGAGATGCAGTGAGAACTTATTAATACTGGTTAAAATGTACCATGGTTGTTACTACATTTTGTTTGTTTCTTTCTTCTTTCCATGCATAGGAGAGGGATGATATGATTGAAGAGATCTTGCCCGATGCATCTGAGTGGGTTGCTGCTTTATCAGGTTTTTCATCCAAGCCCATTTTCATAGGGTTTAGGGTATAAATAGTAAACCACTTTATTCAAATGCATACTTGGGTTTTTAATCATAAGAAAAAATTGCAGAAGATGCATCAGCCTCCAGTTATGATGGCCTAGATCAGTCATGTGAAGGGTGGCTTGCTGAATACTTTAATGACCCGGAGCTGCTTCTTAGTTCTGATGATATGTATGCTTCTATAGACTTCCAAGATTTTTGTTTGAATCATGTTATTAATTTGTTCTGATTGCTTTATAACGTGAGATTCAGGAATCTGACTGGGGCATCCAATGTTCAAATTGATACGTCAGGTACATGAGTGCTTTTCTTCCGAAGATATTGTATACAGTGTACTGTTGTTATCTTCATTTTTTCTTTTGAAATCATTTTGGACATCGTTGTTCCATAACACACTCTCTCGAAGTGCACATTTTCTTAACTTTACGATGAAACTTGGCTCTGTTCATAGAGTTGTGCAATGCCCAACCTCAGTCTGGGGCTGATGCTGTTCAAAAGCAGGCAACTCGAACGTTTGGAAATGTTGTTCTCAAAGGTAACCTATCTAATCTTGTTTATTTTTATTTAATTTTGTTTTCCTTTCAATCGTTGTGTCTCGGCATGTTCTATATCCAGTATCAGCCTCTCTATTCCCTGCTGTTGTTTAAAGGACAAGTATAGCTTCTACGAATAGTGTCTCTATTTCAAATACCATGTCCTCTAAGTAAGATTAACACTGTCAGATTGGGGTTTTTTTTTTTTTTTTTTCATTTAGGTAGGAAGTCTTTCATCCGAGTGCCCCCTAAGGTGGCATCATCTGTTGCCTACCCATTTGCTTTCATTAAACCCTGTGGTTTCCATGGAGATGTCACCCTTAAAGATATAAATCAGCAAATCCGAACTCCGCCACCATCAAAATCGAAACAAAGCAATGAAGATCTTGCTGATGCTTTCCCTACTTCTGCTTTTTCCGGGAAGCCTGTTGTCGGCAAAACTAAAATTCGTACTGAAGGAGGAAAAGGCACCATCACAATTATGAGAACCAAAGGCTGAGTAGATAAGTGTTCTTCTAAACTTATTTTTAACTTTCTTTTTCTCCTTTTTAGCGCCCTTTGCTCTCCCCCGTGGTTAAAATCTGGTGGTTGAGTAACTCTGTATTTTTTTGTTGGACGCTTGGAATTCATAATACACATCGAAGTGTTTTATGTTTCCAAATAGTATTCTGAGGGTCTAATATTTGTCTAATACATGCTTTGTTTTTTAAGGCTATAAATGACATGATATTTCAGATCCACCTATTCTTTTCGGTTTGCCAATTTAATGCTTTAGTTAAGCTGAATTCATGTATTCAAATAGTATTTAGATATTCTGTAGAAGCATAAGATTGTAATGTTTGTGCCTCTCTTATCTCCATATCTAAGTATGACAATATTATCACTGGGGCGATTGCATAGGTCTGGTGTCGATCTTTGTGTCTCAAAAGGAATAGGATTTGATTTTTTGAGTACCAAATTTCCAACATAGTTGTAATTTCTTTTATTTTTCTTCTTTCCTTTCGTCGTTATGTTGGTACAGATCTTTCGGTCCATATATATGTGTCGAATTTGTTCTAGCTGTATCCTTGGAAACAACAGATTTAAGAACTTTCTCTTCAAATGGTTTTACACTTTTAGTAGCTGTTTAGTTCCCAAATTCCAGAAGGAAAAAGTAGAGGTTGTGATGAAGGTAACTTTGGGGTTGGCCTTTGGGAACTGTATTTTGATGTGGAAACTCTTTACTTTGTTCTGCTTTAGAATGCTCGAACCTTGTGAAAGCTGCCTTAAAAGCTAAATTTGTTGGTGGTCCCTGAATTTGTATTCCATCAACTAGGCTAGTATCTCCGTATTAACACCTTGTGTTGACACGCCACTAATAACCAATCCAATGGTGCCATTTGGCAATCTCTCAGCGCCATGTGACAAACATAAATATAATTTTTAACTTATATATTTTTATTTTTTAAAATTATGTTCGTCATTTGGTGATTTGAGAGGTTATCACATGACACGGATTGGTTAATTAGTCTAGTTGACAGAAAATACAAATTTAAGAACCAACTAAGTACAAAGAGACATGTATCAATATAAAAGCTGCAATATCCATGGATTACTTTGACTTACATCACCACAACCGGGCTTGGATCGTGTTGAATCGGACTCAAACTCCGTAGGCATATAACAACTAAAGAATTTCATTTTGGTTTTTGTCTATTATTATTATTTTTAAAAATAATTATTATTTCTTCTTCATTTTAAATGCAACTTCTTTTCTAATTTCTAATATATATTTTTATTAAAAGTTAAATTATTATGATTTTATTTTTTAAGGAGTTAAATCAGAATTGATCCGGTTGACATTGATGATTTTATTTTATTCAACATTCAATTGGCTTAGTTGTACTTGCTATAAAATTACTCATAGTTTTATAAGGGTAAGCATTCCATCGATTCAATTTATATCTATAAACCATATAATCGTGTAAAAGTATTATAAAAACTCAGTATTAAAAGTTAGATTATATTTTTGTCCCTTTTAAAAAATAGATAAATTAGTTTTTATATGTCAAATCAAATAATAAATTAGTTTTTTTTTAAATTCCATCAATTTTTATGGTAAAAAGTTTATCCTTGTGTGTCAGTATGAGGTACACATGGCATGTCATATGTCACTGTTGTCAATCACGTTAGTTTTTAACGGTACAAATGGATGAAATTTTTAATAAAAATGATCAATTTTTTTATCTAACTAAGACTAATTTGACCATTTTTTAGTGGAAGGAACAAAATGCAATTTAACTCTTAATACAAAAATATTCAAGGTATTTTTACTCGACAAACATTTCTTTTTAATATTGTTTTACAGAAAGAAGAAAAAAGTTTAATTATTAATGGCAAACTAGTGAAGGTGGGTTGGGTATTTGGATTTTAGAATTTATTTAATTAATTTTGACTATTTCAGTTTCGAGTTTAGTAAATGTCAATTGATTAATTCGAATCGAAAAACGTAACCTAAAAATCGATTGAATAAATTCATTTAGATTAAACTACTTAATAATTGAATTAGTTCAATCAAATCGGTTATAAATAAAAATGAGCATACTGCACTATGATTATTTGGCTCGACAGAAGAAAATCAGATGACACACCATTCAACCAGGCTTTCATTTCACCTCAAACTTGAATGCAACATAAGTTGCAACCGTTTTCCTACTACTAAAAATAACTGCAATCAAGTACAATAAAAGAATTTCTTTCTAATACATGGATTACTGCTAATATATGGTGCCAACTAGAATTTGACAACCAGGCCTTGAAACTTGAAATCAATGCTTTTTCACCATTATGGTATACTCGTGATCAAACCACTCTATATAATGATCCGGTGCCTCTAGACTAGTAAGAGTCGAGTTTCCTAGACAACTTATGCTTTGGATCATACCACTCTATATAATGATCCGGTGCCTCCGGACTAGCCGGAGGAGATAGTTCTTCACTCAAAGATCGAAGGACTCGTGAGGTCAGAATGTAGTAAAATAGTATTCTTAGGACAATCCATATGCTAAAGCTTATGAGACCGCTAAAATGAGATGAACGTTTACCTCCATTTTGTTTGACAATGAATGTTGCTTTGCAGATGCAGAATGTTTGGGTTGTTTTAATTTAGTCCTATTTTCTTTTTGGGTTGTTTTAATTTAGTCCTATTTTCTTTTTGTTTTTAAACTAATTTGGCTCGATAATTTCATTTTGAAATTGTTCGTTTTGAAGGACGCAACGGTAACTTAATTTTGATATTTCCTATTTGATCCCTTCCTATTTGGTTATTATTTATTTTTCCATTTATTATTTAATTGACGCTTTTAACATGATTCTTGCGATCGTTATTATTTGGTGTTTTATTATTATGGTCATTTGCTAATACGATATTTTTTATCATGCATATTTCACTTTCTTTTATTATTATTTTTTTATTGTTTAATTAACATTAAATTTAATTGATTATTGCCATTCCTTATTTGTTGTCTCATTATTATAGATATATCAATCATACTATTATTGTTTCAATTGTGTCGCGAGCCGTGTTTAAATATTCATTCCTTACACTATATTCCAAAGAAAATAAATATGCGTAGTTTTAAACATTACATGTGTATTCATTCAAACACTTTTGGAAATAAAGGCAATATTCTGTGCTTAGAGCTTCGAGAAATTGCACCCTAACTCACCGGATTTCAATTCCCTCGTTGAACTCAAATAACCGAATATCCTTTTAAAATCAAAATACATAAGATTTAAAAATAAAAAAAATAAAGGCAAGCTCATTCTCAAAGGTTCAAGGTGTTGTGTCCTAACTTACGGGACGTGATATTTTGTTACTTCGGGACGAAAAAGTCTTAAACGCACGTTTTGATTTATCCAAGCGATTTTAACTAAAAATAACATTAATAAAGAGGGATCATATTTTAAATTCTTTTCGAGTTTTTAATTTTCAACATTAAGACATTAATTAATCAATTAGGTACCAGTTTTAGGCGTTACGAGGGTGCAAATCCTTCCTCGTATGTAACTGATCCCCGAACCCTTTTTTTTTGAATTTCGTAGACCAAAATTGTTGTTTTAATAAATTAAACTGTTACGAGGTGATCCGATCACACTCATAAAAAAGATTGGTGGTGACTCCCATTTTTTTGTGTTTTTTAAAATAAAAGTCAACCTTTCAAAAGAATGGTTTCGACACTTGTTATTATTCATTTTTCCATTAAGTTAAATGCAAGAAAGACATCACAAAGGGATGAAGTGGTAATGTTCTAATCGCTTCTATTTACCAATGAAATCTATTGTTTGATGTCATCTTCGGTAACCGATAATGTAAGTTCCTTCATGGCTCTGTTTAAACTTCCGAGTCCCCAAGTTGTTCAACTTATTCACTCCCTAGGCTTGGCTAAACTTATTGTGGCTCTGATTGTAGAAATTGGTTATTTCAAAAGCACTCTCATTTTCCTTTTAACATTGGGTTAATTGTATGGGTGGCGAGAATCTTTGTGTTCGCTAGAGATGTGAATAATGACAAAAAAAAAAACAAGAGCATCCTGACAGAACTAATGTCAAACGATTCCATCACAAATCTTTTTTTCCCTATAAAATCAATAAAGAGTGAACTATCGAAGACCAAGTCATCTCAACCATTAGTGTTCAATTCAGTGGTGGAGAATCGTAGTATCAAAAGAAAAGAATGAGAAAAGGTAAAAATATGATCTTGGGTTTCCATTTATCAAATTTGGATGATAAAATTTATTTTCTAGTTTTTTAGGTGAAAAAGTCACAAAGAAACAAAACTGCAAAAAAAGATCAAATTCCATAATGTATAAACATTGATGATTAAATTTTTAGAATCAAGACTAAATTAGCATTAACGTATAAATGTTTGAGGGTTAACACGGCTAATATGCTAATTTTAAAAGCTGACACATCATCTTTCCATTAATCATTTAATAACGAGTGGCCAAAAAATAAAAAATAAAAATCAAATAGTTGGGTGACTATTTTATAACTTTTTAGAGTTTGGAAACCAAAAAAAAAACTTACCAATAATTGGGCGACTACCAATGTAATTTAGCTTCTATTTTTTTTGGGATGAAGTTGATTTTAATTATTATTATTATTAAAAAAGGGCTTATACTTTTCTAAAATATTCAATTAAGTTTATCTAAAAAACACATTTTATTTAAGACTTCAAACGTTAAAAACGCATTAATTAATTTAGTTAACTGACGATTTCCACCATTAATAGTTAATATGCTAATTGTAATGACACACAATTGTTGACGTGGTGAAATAAAAGTTTTAAAAACTATTAAAATTATTTAAAATTTTAAGTTCGGGGATAAATTCACTTTTACGTTAATTTAAATATGTACATCAAATTGTTCAGATATATTTGAAATTTAATTTTTAAAATATTATTAAAATTTTGTAAAATATAATAAATATTATATAAATATGAGAAATAAAAATTCAAAAAAATAAAATTATTAAAAAATTATTAAAAAAGTTGACATGAGTTAATATATTAGATGAGAATCCTGATGTTAGAACTTATCAGTTAATCGTAAGTTGTTTTATTTTACTGAGAATGAAAACTCCATCATCCGCATTGTTTTGTGCATCCCATCTGCGACTTCTTTGCACAAGCCAACTTTGTTTAGTACATCTACTGGCTTAACGTTGCTGATATTTTCAAATTTTGTTCTCTACAATTCATTACTTATTTAAAACAAGTTCTGGACTTCTGCCTATTCTGGTGGCCTTTGAAAAACATGCATGATAGATCTATGTGTAATTACTTTCTCATGAGATGCAGTGAGAACTCATTAATACTGGTTAAAATGTACCATGGTTGTTACTACATTTTGTTTGTTTCTTTCTTCTTTCCATGCACAGGAGAGGGATGATATGATTGAAGAGATCTTGCCCGATGCATCTGAGTGGGTTGCTGCTTTATCAGGTTTTTCATCCAAGCCCATTTTCATAGGGTTTAGGGTATAAATAGTAAACCACTTTATTCAAATGCATACTTGGGTTTTTAATCATAAGAAAAAATTGCAGAAGATGCATCAGCCTCCAGTTATGATGGCCTAGATCAGTCATGTGAAGGGTGGCTTGCTGAATACTTTAATGACCCGGAGTTGCTTCTTAGTTCTGATGATATGTATGCTTCTATAGACTTTCAAGATTTTTGTTTGAATCATGTTATTAATTTGTTCTGATTGCTTTATAACGTGAGATTCAGGAATCTGACTGGGGCATCCAATGTTCAAATTGATACTTCAGGTACATGAGTGCTTTTCTTCCGAAGATATTGTATACAGTGTACTGTTGTTATCTTCATTTTTTCTTTTGAAATCATTTTGGACATCGTTGTTCCATAACACACTCTCTCGAAGTGCACATTTTCTTAACTTTACGATGAAACTTGGCACTGTTCATAGAGTTGTGCAATGCCCAACCTGAGTCTGGGGCTGATGCTGTTCAAAAGCAGGCAACTCGAACGTTTGGAAATGTTGTTCTCAAAGGTAACCTATCTAATCTTGTTTATTTTTATTTAATTTTGTTTTCCTTTCAATCGTTGTGTCTCGGCATGTTCTATATCCAGTATCAGGCTATCTATTCCCTGCTGTTGTTTAAAGGACAAGTATAGCTTCTATGAATAGTGTCTCTATTTCAAATACCATGTCCTCTAAGTAAGATTAACACTGTCAGATTGGGTTTTTTTTTTTTCATTTAGGTAGGAAGTCTTTCATCCGAATGCCCCCTAAGGTGGCATCATCTGTTGCCTACCCATTTGCTTTCATTAAACCCTGTGGTTTCCATGGAGATGTCACCCTTAAGGATATAAATCAGCGAATCCGAACTCCGCCACCATCAAAATCGAAACAAAGCAATGAAGATCTTGCTGATGCTTTCCCTACTTCTGCTTTTTCCGGGAAGCCTGTTGTCGGCAAAACTAAAATTCGTACTGAAGGAGGAAAAGGCACCATCACAATTATGAGAACCAAAGGCTGAGTAGATAAGTGTTCTTCTAAACTTATTTTTAACTTTCTTTTTCTCCTTTTGAGCGCCCTTTGCTCTCCCCCGTGGTTAAAATCTGGTGGTTGAGTAACTCTGTATTTTTTTGTTGGACGCTTGGAATTCATAATACACATCGAAGTGTTTTATGTTTCCAAATAGTATTCTGAGGGTCTAATATTTGTCTAATACATGCTTTGTTTTTTAAGGCTATAAATGACATGATATTTCAGATCCACCTATTCTTTTCGGTTTGCCAATTTAATATTCATGTATTCAAATAGTATTTAGATATTCTGTAGAAGCATAAGATTGTAATGTTTGTGCCTCTCTTATCTCCATATCTAAGTATGACAATATTATTACCTTGGAGTATAAATGGTCATTGGCATCAAATTTTGTGCTGCCCCCACATCTTTTGCTAATGCACATGTTTGTTTAACCTGTACTTGGGGGCGATTGCATAGGTCTGGTGTCGATCTTTGTGTCTCAAAAGGAATAGGATTTGATTTTTTGAGTACCAAATTTCCAACATAGTTGCAATTTCTTTTATTTTTCTTCTTTCCTTTCGTCGTTATGTTGGTACAGATCTTTCGGTCCATATATATGTGTCGAATTTGTTCTAGCTGTATCCTTGGAAACAACAGATTTAAGAACTTTCTCTTCAAATGGTTTTACACTTTTAGTAGCTGTTTAGTTCCCAAATTCCAGAAGGAAAAAGTAGAGGTTGTGATGAAGGTAGCTTTGGGGTTGGCCTTTGGGAACTGTATTTTGACGTGGAAACTCTCTACTTTGTTCTGCTTTAGAATGCTCGAACCTTGTGAAAGCTGCCTTAAAAGCTAAATTTGTTGGTGGTCCCTGAATTTGTATTCCATCAACTAGGCTAGTATCTCCGTATTAACACCTTGTGTTGACACGCCACTAATAACCAATCCAATGGTGCTTATTTAGCGTCTCTCGGTACCATGTGACAAACATAAATATAATTTTAACTTATATATTTTATTTTTAAAATTATGTTCGTCATTTGGTGATTTGAGAGGTTATCACATGACACGGATTGGTTAATTAGTCTAGTTGACAGAAAATACAAATTTAAGAACCAACTAAGTACAAAGAGACATGTATCAATATAAAAGCTGCAATATCCATGGATTACTTTGACTTACATCAGTCACAACTGGACAGGACGGTGTTGAATCAGACTCCGCTCGTAGGCATATAACAACTGAAGAATTTCATTTTTGGTTTTTTGTCTATTATTATTATTTTTTAAAAAATAATTATTATTTCTTCTTCATTTTTAAATGCAACTTCTTTTTCTAATTTCTAATATATATATTTTTATTAAAAGTTAAATTATTATGATTTTATTTTTTTAAGGAGTTAAATCAGGAATCGATCCGGTTGACATTGATGATTTTATTTTATTCAACATTCAATTGGCTTAGTTGTACTTGCTATAAAATTACTCATAGTTTGATAAGGGTAAGCATTCCATCGATTCAATTTATATCTATAAACCATATAATCGGTGTAAAAGTTTCTGTATTAAAAGTTAGATTATATTTTTGTCCCTTTTAAAAAATAGACAAATTAGTTTTTATATGTCAAATCAAATAATAAATTAATTTTTTTAAATTCCATCAATTTTTATGGTAAAAAGTTTATTCTTGTGTGTCAGTATGAGGTACACATGGCATTCATATGTCACTGTTGCCAATCATGTTAGTTTTTAACGATACAAATAGATGAAGTTTTTAATAAAAATGATCAATTTTTTTTATCTAACTAAGACTAATTTGACCATTTTTTAGTGGAAGGAACAAAATACAATTTAACTCTTAATACAAAAACTTTCAAGCTATTTTTACTCGACAAACATTTCTTTTTAATTTTGTTTTACAGAAAGAAGAAAAAAAGTTTAATTATTAATGGCAAACTAGTGAAGGTGGGTTGGGTATTTGGATTTTAGAATTTATTTAATTAATTTTGACTATTTGAGTTTCGAGTTTAGTAAATGTCAATTGATTAATTCGAATCGAAAAACGTAAGCTAAAAATCGATTGAATAAATTCATTTAGATTAAACTACTTAATAATTGAATTAGTTCAATCAAATCGGTTATAAATAAAAATGAGCATGCTGCACTATGATTATTTGGCTCGACAGAAGAAAACCAGATGACACACCATTCAACCAGGCTTTCATTTCACCTCAAACTTGAATGCAACATAAGTTTCCATGTCAATTTCTCGTTTTATATCATGTTCATAATAAAATGAGCATCTCTTGACTATGATTATTTGGCTCGACGGAAGAAAACCAGATGACACACCATTTAACCAAAGCTTTCATTTCACCTCAAACTTGAATGCAACATAAGTTGCAACAGTTTTCCTACTACTAAAAATAACCGCAGTCAAGTATAATAAAAGAATTTCTTTCTAATACATGGATTACTGCTAATATATGGTACCAGCTAGAATTTGACAACCAGGCCTTGAAACTTGAAATCAATGCTTTTTCACCATTAGGGTATACTCATGATCAAACCACTCTATATAATGATCCGGGGCCTCTGGACATGGGATTTCTTTTTATAATTTTATCTCCATATTCTAATACAAAATTTTTGAATTAAAATGCACTCATGGCTTCTCTCTAGGACTGGTATTTGCATGATCTAACACATGGTTGTCGTTGAAAATTGATTAAGTGAGAGGGCAGGGTAGCATTGCCCCCACCCCATTAAACACTACCAAAAGGGGCCTTTTTCAAAACAGTTGTGTTCCCATGCCTTGTGTTAATTCTCTGCAAGCTGTTCGTCATTAATATGGTGGCTACCATGTTTTGGATTTTGGGAGTAGATATAGTTAACAGAAACCACTTTAATAGTTGATTAAGGGTGGGTTTGGATGGGCGGTGAATTTACTTGCGTTCAAAGTAAAAACAGCGGTGGCGGTGAGATTAGATCTTGTAGCGACATCAGTGGCGTGAGACAAAAGTAAGCTAAACGCATTTGCATCAAGACTCAATCGCCCATCCAAACCCACCCTAAGTCTTAGTTTGATTGGTATAAATATTGTTATCAATGCGAAAAACGTGAGTTCGGGTGCACTAAAGCGTAATATCATCTTTTTATGAATTGGGGAGGGATTATAAGTAGTTTCAGGCATTGTGTCAAAAAAATAAATATTATTAAAACTTATAATGATAATTAAATTGATTTTTGTAAGGTAATTGAATCGAATATTTTCAAACTGTCATTTAGATTTTAAATTAACTTTTAAAATGTTATAAATGAATTATTAAAATGTTCAGCATGGAGTACGTTTTAAACCGTAACTTATAAAGATAACTCGCACAATTATAACACTTTCTCCTTCATGAAGTAATTTTTTCAGGAGAAGCTATATAAATAGTCACCTAATTATTAGGGTGTTTCTATTTTAGCCACTCGATTTAAATAAAGAATTATTTAAATTTTAAAAATAAAGAATTAACCAATTAATTTTGAATTTTAAGAATCAAGATTAATTTGTTGAATTGTTAAAATTAAGACCAAATCGATAAAATTTATAAATATTGGAGGCTAAATTTATTATTATACCAATAAAAATAACTAGGTCGACGCTCCGCTATAACGGATGAAAATTTGATAATATTAATAACTAAAATTGAAAAAATTAATTGATTATTATCACAAATGAATCAAAACAAAAGTTTAATTGATTATTATGTGTGTAAAACAAAATGATTGAACCCACAGAAAGTGAAATTCATGATAATTGTTCATCATACATCATTGTTTGCTTTATGGAACAAAAGGGTTTTCAACCTAATTGTATTTTAAAATATTTTTAAAAAATAATTAATTTATTTTATGAATGAGATTATATATAATTTGAAAAAGAAAATCAAGTGTTA
Source organism: Gossypium rotundifolium (assembly GCA_025506655.1). Taxonomy (NCBI): domain Eukaryota; kingdom Viridiplantae; phylum Streptophyta; class Magnoliopsida; order Malvales; family Malvaceae; genus Gossypium; species Gossypium rotundifolium. The sequence continues at coordinate 152,679,181 of CP106728.1, forward strand.
TTCGTGGCGAAGAACAAACTCTGTTTAACATAATAAAAAGGTTTCAATTTTTGCGAGAATAAAACATGACAACATGTTGACAACTAATTTTGTCACAACTTAAACACGGCATATTTGTGTGATGATTGAAAGAATTTATCTCGATAAAAGAACCAACCTCAAGAATTAAAACAATGGAACAAATCGATAAAAAATTAAGCATCCACCAAAGTAGAAAACACGAAAAATTTATTTCTGGACGAAAAAGTCTTAAACGCACGTTTTGATTTATCCAAGCGATTTTAACTAAAATAACATTAATAAAGAGGATCATATTTTAAATTCTTTTCGAGTTTTAATTTTCAACATTAAGACATTAATTAATCAATTAGGTACCAGCTTTTAGGCGTTACGAGGTGCTAATCCTTTCTCGTATGTAACCCAACCCGAACCCTTTTTTAAATTTCAGAGACCAAAATTGTTGTTTTAATAAATTAAACTGTTACGAGGTGATCCGATCACACTCATAAAAAAAGATTGGTGGTGACTCCCATTTTTTTGTGTTTTTTAAAATAAAAGTCGACCTTTCAAAAGAATGATTTCGGCACTTGTTATTATTCATTTTTCCATTAAGTTAAATGCAAGAAAGACGTCACAAAGGGATGAAGTGGTAATGTTCTAATCGCTTCTATTTACCAATGAAATCTATTGTTTAATATCATCTTCGGTAACCGATAATGTAAGTTCATTCATGGCTCTGTTTAAACTTCCGAGTCCCCAAGTTGTTCAACTTATTCACTTCCTAGGCTTAGCTAAACTTATTGTGGCTCTGACTGTAGAAATTGGTTATTTCAAAAGCACTCTCATTTTCCTTTTAACATTGGGTTAATTGTATGGGTGGTGAGAATCTTTGTGTTTGCTAGAGATGTGAATAATGACAAAAAAAAAAAACAAGAGCATCCTGACAGAACTAATGTCAAACGATTCCATCACAATTTTTTTTCCCTATAAAATCAATAAAGAGTGGACTATCGAAGTCCAAGTCATCAAAACCATAAGTGTTCAATCCAGTGGTGGAGAATCGTAGTATCAAAAGAAAAGAATGAGAAAAGGTAAAAATATGATCTTGGGTTTCCATTTTTAGTATATATATATATATATCAAATTTGGTGATAAAATTTATTTTCTAGTTTTTAGGTGAAAAGTGACAAAGAAACAAAACGCAAAAAGATCAAATTACATAATGTATAAACATTGATGATTAAATTTTAGAATCAAGACTAAATTAGCATTAACGATAAATGTTTGAGGGTTAACACGGCTAATATTCTAATTTTAAAAGTCGACACATCATCTTTCCATTAATCATTTAATAACGAGTGGCCAAAAAAATAAAAAAAATAAAAATCAAATAGTTGGGTGACTATTTTATAACTTTTAGAGTTTGGTAACCAAAAAGAAACTTACCAATAATTGGGCGACTACCAATGTAATTTACCTTCTATTTTTTGGGATGAAGTTGATTTTAATTATTATTATTATTAAAAAATGGCTTATACTTTTCTAAAATATTCAATTAAGTTTATCTAAAAAACACATTTCATTTAAGACTTCAAACGTTAAAACGCATTAATTAATTTAGTTAATCGACGATTTCACCATTAATAGTTAATATGCTAATTGTAATGCATACACAATTGTTGACGTGGTTGAAATAAAAGTTTTAAAAATTATTTAAAATTTTAAGTTCAGGATAAATTCACTTTTACGTTAATTTAAATATGTACATCGAATTGTTCGGATATATTTGAAATTTAATTTTTAAAAATATTATTAAAATTTTGTAAAATATAATAAATATTATATAAATATGAGAAATAAAATTCAAAAAATAAAAATTATTAAAAATTCAAGTCCACAATGAATTTGAACAAATAATCGCTAAAAATTATTGAGTTGTAACTCAAGATAAAACAAGTAGGAAAATTGAATATAATGAACCTCAGTTGCAAGTAGGCTTACAACAAGTATAAGAACAAAGGAGAAAATAGGAGTTACGGTATACAATTTAAGTTTGTGAAATCTTATAGGGTGAAAAATTTATTATAAATTCACAATACAAATTATGTTTTAAACTCAACCTATAACACGATTGTTTAGTTTAGATCCAATATGGAAACAATTACTTAATTCAGACTCAATATGAAAATAATTGTTAAGTTTAAGACTTAAATTAAATAAAAAAATTTAAACCAACACCACCTGTGCAAACTGACAACATAACCATACGAAGATTTGTGGCGCATTATAACCATACAAAGCTGTTTGTTAAAACTGACGAAACCCTAAACATGTAGTCCACCAATGGGGGACAACATTGTATGATGATGTACCTCTTTTATGTTATACAATTTACAAACAAAAGCTGTTTGTTAAGCCAAACCTAGGTTTCGCCTCATCCAAAATAATGGGAAATCATACTTCATTAATGCAGTACTCAAAGGCAAACCCCGAGACATGGGATTTCTTTTTATAATTTTATCTCCATCTTCTAATACAAAATTTTTGACTTAAAATGCACTCATGGCTTCTCTCTAGGACTGGTATTTGCATGATCTAACACATGGTTGTCGTTGAAAATTGATTGAGAGGGTAGGGTAGCATTGCCCCCACCCCATTAAACACTACCAAAAGGGGCCTTTTTCAAAACAGTTGTGTTCCCATGCCTTGTGTTAATTCTCTGCAAGCTGTACGTCATTAATATATGGTTGGCTACCATGTTTTGGATTTTGGGAGTAGATATAGTTAACAGAAACCACTTTAATAGTTGATTAAGAGTGGCTTTGAATGGGCGGTGAATTTACTTGCGTTTAGTGTAAAAACAGCGGTGGCGGTGGGATTAGATACTGTAGCGATACTGTAGCGTGAAACAAAAAGTAAGCTAAACGCACTACACCGCACTCAATCGTCCATCCAAACCCACCCAAAGTCTTAGTTTGATTGGTATAAATATTATTATCAATGCAGAAAAACGTGAGTTCGAGTGCACTAAAGCATAATATCATCTTTTTTATGAATTGGAGAGTGACTATAAATAGTTTCAGGCATTGTGTCAAAAAAAATAAATGTTATTAAAACTTATAATGATAATTAAATTGATTTTTGTAAGGTAATTGAATCGAATATTTTCAAACTGTCATTTAGATTTTAAATTAACTTTTAAAATGTTATAAATGAATTATTAAAATGTTCAGCAGGGAGTATGTTTTAAACCGTAACTTATAAAGATAACTCATACAATTATAACACTTTCTCCTTCATGAAGTAATTTTTCAGGAGAAGCTATATAAATAGTCACCTAATTATTAGGGTGTTTCTATTTTAGCCACTCAAATTTAAATAAAGAATTATTTAAATTTTAAAAAATAAAGAATTAACCAATTAATTTTGAATTTTTAAGAATCAAGATTAATTTGTTGAATTGTTAAAATTAAGACCAAATCGATAAAATTTATAAATTTTGGAAGACTAAATTTATTATTATACCAATAAAAACATCTAAGTTCATGCTCCACTATAAGGGATAAAAATTTGATAATATTAATAACTAAAATTAAAAAAATTTAATTGATAATTATCACAAATGAATCAAAACAAAAGTTTAATTGATTATTATGTGTAAAACAAAATGATTGAACCCACAGAAAGTGAAATTCATGATAATTGTTCATCATACATCATTGTTTGCTTTATGGAACAAAAGGGTTTTCAACCTAATTGTATTTTCAAATATTTTTTAAAAATAATTAATTTATTTTATGAATGAGATTATATATAATTTAAAAAGAAAATCAAGTGTTATTCGTGGCGAAGAACAAACTCTGTTTAACATAATAAAAAGGTTTCAATTTTCGCGAGAATAAAACATGACAACATGTTGACAACTAATTTTGTCATAATTTAAAGACGGCATATTTGTGTGACTGATTGAAAGAATTTATCTCGATAAAAGAACCAAACTCGAAGAATTAAAAACAATGAAACAAATCAATAAAAGAATTAAGCATCCACCAAAGTAGAAAACACGAAAAATTTATTTCTAAAAGCAAGTAGTCTAATCACATTTATAGACCAAACAAATCTAAAAAATATGAATTTTACCCTCAAAAATAAACAGTTGGACCTAAATTTTAAAATCTAAAAATTAGAAAAATTAAATTATTAAAAATACAAATATAGAGACTAATTTTCTAATTTTTAAAAATACAGAGCCTATAGACACATTTTAACCTATCTTTTTTTTTAATCTAATCATTGTTTGGTTGGTTTTTAGATATTCTTTTAATCTCATTATAGGTTTGTATCCATGGTAAGTTAGAAAATTTTTTAAAGGACTAAAATTAAATTGTAATTTTTATGATAGTAAAATTAAAGGATTAAATTAAAATTTTATCATTTTAGGAGAGTGAGAGTACAATTTTACTTTTACTAATTTAAAATTTTAAAATTTTAAAGAGTTAAAATAGAAATAATATATTTCATTATATTCGAACCGATATCTTCCTACATTGACAATAATATTTATACCAATAAAACCAATATCCAATAGGCTTCAATCAATTTTTTTCAATTTTAGAAACTGTGTTGTGACAGTTGAAAATGATAAGACAAAATTGGCCTTCTTTTTTTTTTTTTTTTCTTTTTTCCATTTATTTTATTTACCTTTTAATTCCTCGAAAAACTACCAACACTCCACATTTCCAAGTAGCAGCAACAAACAACCATCCTCATCCTTTTATAACACTTCCAAAGCCAAAGCCAGAGACAGCTCTGCTTTTCTGCAAACCCTTTCATCACATCCCTATCATTCTCAATTTTTGAATTTTATTTCTATAAATAAAATAATATTATTACAACAACTTCCCTCCTATTTAAATATTCGATTTAATTTGGTCCCCAATTTAGTCCACTAAATCTTATAATTTTTTATTCTTTTGCAAATAGGTCCACATTTTTGGAACATACTGACAAGAAAATTATATTTACTTGATTACCAACTAGAGGTGTGCATGCGGCCCGGTCCGACCCGAAGGCCCGCCGAAATGTGGAAGGGTTTGGGCAAAAATATAGACCCAAAAAATGGGCTTGGGCAAAAAACGAGGCCCGTTTAAAAAAGGGGCCGAGCCTCGGGTATGATTTTTTTGGCCCGGGCCTGGCCCAGCCCGAAATATTTGTATTTGTTATATTTTAATTGTATTTGATTTATTTTTAAATGTATTTTTATTTGTATTTGATTTATTATATTTTTAAATGTATTTGATTTATTATATATTTTTATTTATTTTTTGTTTTAATATTTATTTTTATTTTTTAAAATGTATTGAATTATTATATTTTATTTTTTAATAAAATCAAAAATATTATACTAGTCGAGTCGGGCTTAGGCCGGGCTCGGGCCTACCAATTTTAAAGGGGCCGGGCCTAGACAAATTTTCAGGCCCATATTTCGAGCCGAGCTCAGGCCTACCAATAGGGCCAAAAAATTTTTTGGGTCCGGCCCGGCCCGGCCCATGCACACCTCTATTACCAACTCCCTTGCTTTGCCCCCCTCCCCCACCTATTTGTTTTTTCATTTTAACGTTTGAATTAAATCGGTGAAAAAGCCTTTTAGTCCTTCTTAAATTTGATATTGAGCAAATTGGTCCCTTTTAAAACAGAATTGGTGCGATAAAGCAAACTAAAGATTATTAATCACAATGTTAATGTTTTACATAAATTTGATTGGTATAATAACAAATTTAGTTCTAATAATTTACACATTCTATCAATTTGATCATGATTTAATAAATTTAGCCCATAATATTTTTCGTAAATGGGTAAATGTTGAGGCTAAATTTGTTATTATACCAATTAAAGATGTGACTAATTATTCTTAATCACTCACTTTTAAAATTGATAGGGATTAATTTACTTAATTTAAAAAATTTAATATTTATGAAAAATAAGAGTGCTCATTATGTATTTTTCTTAATGATGTTAAAATAAGAGTATACTCTTCTAAATTTCCAAGTTATACTTTGATTTCTTTTAATAAATTTGGTTTTTTTAATTATTTTTTTTAATATTTATTATTTTTGATACAATACCTAGAACTACTCATAACCCCTTCCCAACTCATAAATTGGAGGATAATACGCTTCAGCTTACATGAACTCACGTCCTCCTACATTGACAACAATATTTATGCCAATCGAATTAAGATTCAATCGACTTATTTTAAAAAATTAAATCAAATTAATAGTGTGTTTGGATGAAAAATTTTAAACTTTTTGAGATTTTTAAAATACTGTCTTAAAATTCATCAATTCAAAATGTTTGGATTTATAGTTACTTTGTTTGGATAAATAAAATATTTTTCAAATTATAAAATAAGAATCATTATATAAAAATGAATAATATAAACATATTCAATATAAGTATCATTATATTTATAAAATTTTATAAATAGTTTTAATAATTAAATAAAAATGTTTTTGAAGTTTAAGTTTTTTATATTACAGTGGGATCATATATATTAAATCAAATAAAATTACGAGAAATTTTGAAAAAAATTATTTATGTGAATTTTGAAAAAATTGAAATATTAAAATTCTTTTGAAATTTTAAAATATATTTATCCAAATAAATAAATTCAATTTTAAAATTTTAAAACAAATTCAAATTTCCTCTTTCAAATTTAAATATTTTCCAGAAAATAAATGGAAATCAAATGAGCAGCATTTGAACTGAAACCAGAATAATAAATGCAAATTTTTCATTTTTTGGAAGTGGGATAATAAATGCAACTTTAATAGCCTTATATTTATCTTAAATTAATTACAAGTATATCCCATCTTTAAATTTTAAAGACGATATTGTTGAAAGAATAAAGAATAAGTCGAAATGAATTATAAAGATAAAAAAAAATTATTAAAATAATTAAGAGTTAATTACACCAAACATTCTTAAATTATGACCCTCATTTTAAATTAATCCTCAAAATTTAAAACATTTTAATTGCATATTCAAACTATCAATGTTATATCAATAAGGTCATTTTGTTGTCATTTTGTTACTAAAATAGTTAATCTAATTCTTAAATGAAACATCAAATCTTATTTGATATAATTTATTTCGTAAAGGAAAAACTATTATTCACTATTTTTATTCACTTTATTTTTAATTTTACTTTTAAAAGGTATGCCAATATTTTACTTTTTTTAAAAAAAATCATTTTAAATATGCCATATAATTAGAACATCAATAATGGAAAGACTTGATTGATATAACATCAATAGTTTAAAATATAATTAGAACATTTTAATTTTAAGGATCAATTTAAAATGAGATCATAATTTGAGGATATCTAATACAATTAACTCTATAATTAAAGTTGTCAACCACAAACACAACTCTAAACAAAAAGGCAAACTACACGGATAGTTACTTAATTATAAAAATTTTTTTATTTTAGGCATTCAGAATAATAAAAATAATTTACAATTTAATGCAGTTAAAAATTAATATAATAATAAATTTAGTCCTAAATTTTTACATCATATGTCAATTTAGTCATAAATTTACAAATATTATTCACATGTGTGATTTACCCGAAAACAAAATCATAGAAAGCAACATCGTCTCTTTTTTTATCATCTCAAAGATTATATAAAAATCACACACAATAATTGAAAAAAGAAAGAAAAAAAAAAAACAAGCGGAAGAGAAGAGAACGGTTGTTTACAGAATTTCTCCACAATCGGAGATACGGGAGAGATGATTTTAAGTTACTGATATTGAAAAAATAAATACTAAAATTCTAAATAAAAAACAGAGAGAAAATTATTAAAAGATATCAAGAATTTCCTGGATTGAGCCATTGCAAAGCGGGCAATTCCCTCGCTGAACCCAAAGCTCCCTTGAACAAAGCCGGCAAAACGTATGGCCGCATGGAATAAACGCCGCACCTTTATGCCTTACCATGCACACGCAACACGTCTGCTCCATCCCGCCGCTCCCTTCCGCCTTGTCTTTCTCCTCGTTTTCTTCGTCATCGGCGTCGGCGTCGCCCGTCGTGCCCATTTGTCGCTCTGTTTCTTCCAAAAAGTCCATCAATGACATCCTCACCGGCTCCTCGCTGGAACCAATTGGCCTAGCATTGGTCTCTGCCACCGTCGCCGCTTCCTGTGCCGCCGCCGCTTCTCTAGCAGATAACGCCCTATCCTCCTCTAATGCCGCCCCAAGTAGGCGCGTTTCATCACGCGCCACAGGAGAGTCGTCGTCGTCTTCGCTGCTGTCAGCGTTGTTCCTGGCGTTGTTCGAGGAAGGAAAAGAAGTCAAATGTTGACGGCTAATTTCTGACTCGTGATCCTGCACGAACCGACCCGAACCAAACCGCCCCAATTGCGGCCTAGAGTTCATAACCGTCGGGTCAGAAACAGGAGCACTTCCTCCCGGTCCTCAACACCAGTCGGGTCAGCCGAGTGAGAACGAAACGAACCGTGCCTCGAGAACTGGGATCTATTATTATCATTAACAATAACATCAGAAGCCGGGATACGAACCGAGGAGGTCCGAGCAGACACCGCCAGTCGCTTGAGCCGGAGCTTGTCCCGTAACGCTTTCCAACTCTTCTTCTCCTTGTTGGAATCATCGTCTCGTATAATCTCCAGAAGGGTACGGTTCTGAGCAGGCGCTTGCTCAGGCCGCTTAGCGTTTCCTAAAACGGCGTCGAGATTTAAACCGGCCAGAGCATCCCGGCCGTTCTCGACGGCCGAAATCTGCTCAAAAAGCGTAAGCCTCCTCCGGTTACCACCTTCCATTGCATCACAGTTTCATTAAAAAAATTGTACTTGTTTGGAATTAGTAATTTATATATAGAGAGAGAGAGAGAAAACAAATGGAGGACAGAAAGAGAGAGAAAGTGACAGTTTGTTTGGTTTAATAGCGGGGGAAAAGAAAGCTGATCTTCTAATGAGAGATTAAACTGTAATTACAAGTGGTAATGATGATTATCATCTGAGAATTTAAATATTAACTACAGAGCAGTTTGTTGGGTTGTACAATAACAGACAGTTGCTCAATTTATTTTTAACTAACTCAGATATTTTTAATATTTTTAATTTATTAATTTTAAAATTATATTATCCTAAACATTTTAATTTTATTTAAAATAAGGTCCTACGTAGACTATTTATAGAACTATTATTTAAAATTTTTAAATTGAGTCAAGTCGAGTCGGGTTAATGAGTTTTATTATTTATACTCAATGTTACATTTACATGGATCGATTATTTAACTAGTAAACAAATAACAATATTATTTAACTACGTAAACAATATAATTTACTTAAAAATTACATGTAAAGAATTATTTTAGACATGCAAAGTAACTATATGTAACATTGCAAGACAATCATTGTGACCATAATTCGAGTAAATTATATAAGCTATTACACCACACGCATAGTTATATATGCGTCAAGAACTATCCTATAAATAAGATAACAAAAGATATATGAAAAGCATGATATAAGGATTCTGGAAGGAAAGGAAGTGTACAGGCAAAATAAGGTTGATGGGTTAATGGTTTTAACTTTTAACTTTAGAAAACGTAAACATTTATGAAGAACGACATGGTTTTGCCTTTTTTTTATTTAAATTTTCGGTTAATTTAAATTGTGTAATTCATATTCGAGTTAAACTAAAATTTTTGATTTTTTTATTCGAATTGATTCGAATAACTCCAACTATTTAATTCAAAATTTGAATTTATTATCGAGTTTTCAAATCAAATCGATTTTGCTCACTCCTAATTAAGTTTAAATAAATTAAGTTTCATTTCTCTCAAAATTTAGATGTATTTTGTTTATTTCGACCGATATCAATATATTTTGATATGAAATTACTAAAATTTAATAATTACAATCACATAATTACATTAAAAATATAAAACAAAATAAAATTCAAATATTATACGAAAAATTACATGTGTAAACCTTTTATACGAATTAAAGTTTTATCATTAAAAAATCAATACTATAAGCTAAGATATATATAGATTTATTATATATTACAAAAGAAAAACATAAGATTACATGCATTAAAAATGAAAATTTCATATCAAATATAATTATAATTTAATATTTTCTATTATGAGTATAATATGAAAATATTAATATCATAATTAATGTAAATATAATCGTTTAATTAATTGAAAATGTAATAAAATATTAAAATTAATAAGATTTAAAATAAAATTACCAATTTTATCATACAAAATTATAAATCCTATAAAAAATCAAATTATAGAACTTTGGAGCAAGTGGAATGTCAAATTATAAATCATAAGTATAAATTATAAAGTTTTAATTAATAAAAATATTTTTAAATTGAATTTTATTAAACTATAGTTCTCTGCTTAAAATTTTTAATTTATAATAATTCTAAATTTTTTATTCATTATAAAAATTATATTTATGGCGAACATTTTGAAAGAAATACTAAAGGAATATGCAAATTGCTCAGGACAATGCGTTAATTTTAACAAATCTACAGTTTTCTACAGTACAAATACGAGTGAGGAATCAAGGAGGTGGTTTCATCCTTGCTAGGTGTTAGGAGTTCACAAATCTGAAAATATTTGGGTCTCCCTAACATGGTGGGCGTAAAGAAAAAATAAGCTTTTCGAATCGGTGGATCAATTGCAAAGACGATTGAGGCTTGGAGTTCGAGGCTATTATCGCAAGGAGGTAAAGAGATTTTTATTAAGTCCATTTTGCAGGCAATACCCACATATCCTATGTCTTGCTTTTTGTTTCCTAAAGTTCTATGTGAGAAGATTGAAAGTAGAATAGCTAAATTTTGGTGGGGGAAAGGAGGGGGTAAATGTGGTATTCATTGGTGCCAGTGGAAATATTTGTGCAGATCTAAAGATGAAGGGGGTTTGGGCTTTAGAAATATGGCTCAATTTAATATATCTCTTTTGGCTAAGCAAGGTTGGAGGTTATGGACTTGTCCAGACTCACTGGTAGCGAAGGTTTTCAAAAGGAAATACTATCCAGAAAATAATTTCCTTGAAGCTCGACTGGGAAACTCTTGTTCGTATGTGTGGAGGAGCATCTGGGCTACTAGGGACGTTTTGAGGAAGGGGCTTCTTTGGAGAGTAGGTACGGGTCAGGATATTTCGATTAGCGAAGATGCATGGATTCCCAATTTTGATAATGTTCGATTAATGTCCAGATTTGATAATTTGCAAAATGATAAAGTTGCAGAACTAATAAACTGTAACGATAGAGAATGGAATAGAGAGCTGATTCTGAATACCTTCCCCGAAGCAGTTGCCGATTTGATTCTCCGCATTCCTTTGGCGTCAGAACCACATGCTGATCTCATGGCCTGGAGTGGAGAATCGTTAGGGGAATTCTCGGTTAGGAGCTCCTACAAACTATTACAAAATTTGGATCCTACAGCTTATGCTTTACAAACCAGCTATAGAACTTGCTACAGGAAACTATGGCAGATAGATCTACCACTAAAAATAAAACTATTTATCTGGAGAACTACGTGGTACTACTTGGCAACAAAAGCTAATCTGTTTTTGCGCAGATTAACAAATAATAGCCTTGTCCTTGCTGTGGAAACGAAGAGGAAATAATGAACCACATCTTTCGAGCCTGTCCTGTTGCAAGAGGGGTTTGGAGAGCCTTATCAAATCTCGATTTGGAAATATTCGGACATGAAGAGTTTAGTTGTTGGCTTACCATAATCTTGACTTCCTTGCACCAAACAAAGTGTTGCATTTTTTGCAGCGTGCTTTGGGCCATTTAGGTAACTAATACTCGCATGCATGAGAAAAGGAGTAGATCGGGTCAAGAAATTGCAAAATTTGTTCTAAGCTATCTCAATGAGCTGGAAGGAATTAAAAAGCTTTCTCAACATACCTTAAATATGGATGTCAAGTGGAGACCCCCATCTGGTCAGGGGGTAACGATTAACTTTGATGCAGCTTTCAAGGCGAGTAGTAGTCAGTCGGCGTCCGGAGTTGTAGTACGGGACCATTCTGGTCAGGTTCTTCTCTCTGTAACAACGATTCATGAAGGGGTCGAGTCTATTTTCACTGCTGAAGCCCTAGCCTGTTGTCGAGCAACCCAAGTTGCCCTCGAAATGGAAAAGGAAAGCATTAGTATTGAAGGGGATTCATTGGCCATCATTAAGAAATGCAAAAAGACAACCCTTGACAAATCACAGATCGGGTCGTTGATTTATGATATCCAAAGAATGAAGCAGAGATGCAGTAAGTTACAATTTCAGTATATTCCAAGACAAGCGAATCAACTCGCCCATATTTTGGCTACGAAACGCTAAAAAGAAGATCAGAGATTTACCTGGTTCATAGCGTCCCACGATTTGCAGAGGCCCAGATGAGAGATGAGAGTATGAGGGAGCCGGACTGAGGGAGGAAATGGAGAAGGAGATGAGGGGTTTTCCAAATGAAAAGTAATAGATTCAAAGCTATGGACTTATCCCCTCGAAAAGGCAAATTTGCCTTCAATGCTAAGAAGATAGACGTGACGCGGAGGGTCAGGCGAAATGATAACTCATTGGGCAGTTCAAACGGTAGATTTTTCTTTTTTAAATTAGGCATCTTTATTTTCTTCTGTTTTAGTTTTTCTGAGTTTCGACCTTCTAGATCTCTCTTCTTCATGGGTTTATTTTTGTTTTGGCCTTCATGATTTGGGCCTAAGTTGATCTGATTTTTTTGTTTTTTAAATTAATAAAAGCCCAATGTGAGTAAACTTCAAAAATAAAATCAAGGCTATTTTAAAAGTTATTTTAGTCATTCGATCTGCTTCTACATTTTTTTCTTTAGGGATGTATTCAAATGTCCAGTTTTCGATATTCTTCAAGAGATGGTAATGCACTTGATTAAAATAAAACTTTGGTTGATTGATAAATCTAAGATTTTACTAATTTAATTAGTGTGAGTTCAAATCTTACTATATGTATTCTTCTTGATTTTTGTTAAAATGAAAAGACTAAAATACCCTTAAATTTTATAATTTCCTAATAAAATTGATATTTGATTAATCCGTAATACCAACTTAATTAAAATTTTATTAATAATATAAAATACAACTAATAAATATAATAAATTACATATTAAAATATATATATATAAATAAAAATAAAATTTTAATTAAATTTTATTATTCGGTTTACTCGAAACACCAATTCCGTAAACATTATTGAAAAGAAATGAAGATACTGAAGAATAAATGTTGTAGTATATAAAATTTTGTGATTGGTGGTGCGGCTGTTGTATTATTAGCAGCAAATAATACAAAATTCAATGCTGCAAATAATTCATAAAACAATCGGTTAGCTGGCTTACTTACTAGCTGCCAAATTCTGAAACCCATTTCTTTCATCTTTCCCTACTCTATTACTGCCACTGGCCACCCTATTTCAACCAATAATAATAATATAAATGCAATACGGTAAAAATATAATTATATAATAATAAATATATTTATATATTTTTTTGAAATGGTAAAAAATCTGTTTCAAATGTTTTAGGCTTAAATTTTATTACACGTGTAATTTTTATATATTAAATATAAAAAATTAAAATATTGTTACTACTTAAAAGTTGCTTATTTGTCTAACATGAACTGCAGTAGCTATAACCACCTGATATTATGAAATTGTGCAAACAAAATAATAAATAATACTAAGGATTTGTTTAGATAATTTCGTTTTATTACGTTTGTGGAGCTTAACTCATTGAGAATTTCTACTTTCTTTAGTCAATAATATAATAAGTGACTCATACTCTATCACTCTTCAAATACAGATACCTCGCTCTTGTACTTAAAAACTAGAACTCTCACCTCCAAAACCTTCTCTTGAGAACTTGAGCAGCAAACACTCTCAACAATGTTTACAATACAACATTTGCACTCTTTCACAAAAATAGTTCATCAATGAACAGATTCAAGCGCTTTCAATAAGCTATCTTACAAAACCTAGACAAGCCTTACAATATATATTCAATTCGTCTTGTTAACATACGGTCTAAATGAATACAAAGTAACTCCAAGTAAAGAATTATTACAATCACAATAATCAAAGTATAACCAATTAAAGATATGATTTTCAAAATAGCTACGTAGTCTTCATCGATCCTATATGTTTCAAGGGATTATTTGATTCACTCGAATCCAATCCAATCTTCAAATACCAGATGAACCATAATATCTTCGATAAAGCAACACATAACTAGGCCAAAGATTTTCTTCATTAAACTGCAAACCAAATAAGACAAGTATTAAAACTACCTCAGTGGCAGTCTGCATTTGGCATTGCCGAGTGCCACTCAACAACTACCAACTCATTTTGCCTCAACAAACCCTATTAAAGTAAATAAATGATATTTTACTTATTACCCAATTGAGTTGGTACTCGATTGACTTGTGACACCAACTCAGTCAAGAAATGAAAATATAGACTTAATATATAATATAGATATAGATAGATATATAAAAATAAATTATGTTACCCACATCCTCCTTATAGCCTAAAATTACCCATAGACTTTCTCCAACTTATAAATAGGAAGATAACGTATTTTAACACACTCGAACCTACGTCTTCCTGTAATGACAATAATACCAATGCTAATCGAGTTAAAAATTAATCGACACCTACTCAATTAACTTTATATAAGTGGGAATAGTTAGTTTGACTCAAAACATGATATATTATTTATCTTTATATTGTTAAATTTATCTAATATTTGATGAGCTCACATGTAAGACCATTATTTATTTATTAAGATGATTTAATTAAGAGCTTAATTAACGGGCCAACTATCCTTCTTAATGTTCTTTTGTTTTTATGTGACATGGAGAAATCAACGTGCACTTTACACCACCACACCTATGAGTTTTACTCTCCAACTTGAATCAATAATTAGTGCATCAATATTGGTTTAATACGTCTTTAACTAGGGGCGAAGTCAGAACAATTTTTTAGGGAGACGGATAAAATTTAAATTTTTTATAATCTATATCTTTATAATTTGTAAAGGATTAAATTGAATTTTTATAATTTTAGGGGGCCAAAGTGCAATTTTATCTTTATTAATTTAAAATTTTTAAAAAATTTTAAAAACTTTTTAAACAATTTTACATTTTAGGGGCCAAAGGCTCATGCCTTTATTAATTTACGCCTTGTCTTAACACTTTATTTTTAAATCAACTCCAAAACATACAATAATTAATCATTTTAGTTTGGGATATAGATTAGTTTTGGGTTGTTATTGTGGTTAATAACTGATTTTTGAAGTAGTTTGAGTCTTAACT
The DNA here is from genome assembly GCA_025506655.1 of Gossypium rotundifolium. Classification (NCBI taxonomy): domain Eukaryota; kingdom Viridiplantae; phylum Streptophyta; class Magnoliopsida; order Malvales; family Malvaceae; genus Gossypium; species Gossypium rotundifolium. The sequence goes on from CP106728.1 coordinate 152,694,563, forward strand.
CAATTGACACGGATATTGTTGTTAATGTAAAAGGATATGGATTCGAGTGAGCTGAAGCATATTCAGAGGCGACAGTTCCCCTAAAATGTAAAAATGCTATTTAGGCCCTTAAATTTTTTTTAAAATTTTAAATTAATAAAAATAAAATTGCATTTTGACCCTTTAAAATTATAAAAATTTAATTTAATCTTTTAAAAATTATAAAGATATAGACTATAAAAAATTAAAATTTCATTCGGCCCCCTAAAAAATTGTTTTGCCTTCGCCCCTGATCATATTATCTTCCTATTTATGGGTTAGGGAGACCATGAGTATTTTAGGCATTTTATCAAAAAGAGTAGGTATAATCAGAACTTATAATGAGATTGATAAAACAAAAAAAAAAAAAAAATGATATTAAAAAGTTGTACTAAATATAAGTTTTAAATATTTTAACAAATTGGTTTAACTTAAAAAATCAATTACATGTATATATATATATTTAGATAATTAATTGTATTATGATATCTCTAAAATCAATTTGAAATTGATCGAAATATGATTTAAATTAGATCTGATCATGAGTCGGGTTGGTGCAAAATTTTAGACTCGTTTTTCTAGGTTCGGGTTTGGCTTGGTCCAAAAAATAGGCTTAAAATTCTATCCATATTCGGTCTAGATTAAAAATGCTAAACTCGAGCTCGACCTGATCCACTTGTATATTATTTTTTAGATTTTTTATATAAAATTAAACTTAAAAATATAATACATCAAATACACTAAATATATTAAAATAAATATTTCCAAACAAATTGAAAATACATTAAAAAAGTCTTCATACTTAAATAACACTAAGATAATTACAACTTTGCAAGCAAAGGCCTTTAAAATAGTAGCAAAATTAATAATAAAACAAGAGTTATATAATATCTAAACAATAACAACAAAATATTAGCAATATAATAACGAAATGATTGCAAAATAACAATAAAATAGCAGTAAAACAATTTATTAGGACTGACAAAAAAATCTTACTCGAGACCCAACCCATTTAAAAATAGGTTTTATATTTTGTTCAAACCCATTTTTCGAGTCTATATATATTTTTGCCCAATTTGAACCTTTTTTTTTAACAATCTTATTATAAGTTCTGATCACATCTGCTCTTTTTTTACACAATGCCTAGAATTGCCCATAACCCCTCCCGATCCATAAATAGTAGGATAATGCGTTTCAGCGCATCCAAATTCACGTCCTCCTGTATTAATAATAATACCTATACCAATTGAATTAAAACTCAATCCGCTTAACTATCATTTTCTTAATCGGAACTGAAACAAAACCAAATATAAAACTCAAAATAAATATTATTTTTAATTTTTACATTGAATTTAATAAAAATCTATCCAGAACTAGATCGGTTTGTGATTTTAGCCTCACAAATAATTGATTTTTCATATATATACATATATATATAAGACATTCTTGATAGAGATCTTCATGTGCTTGGTTATAAGTTAATGTCACCTGGTCCTTCAAATATATGAATTTTTGTTTGTTTGTTAGGTTTTATTTTTAAGATATTTAAATTTTATGTATTTTCAATCTAGTAATTAATTCCAAGTTAAAACAATTTAAGGATCAAGATAGATATTTGCTTAAATTTAAGGGGCTCGTTCGATTATACATATCTTGTTTAATTCAAGGAATATAAGATTATATTTTGTAATAATATTACGAGAATGTAAAAATACTTAAAAGCACATTTTACTAAACGGTTCTTGTTATATTATTCGTATGATTTTTTTAGTCTTAATTTTCATAAATTTATGATAAATTATTGTAGTTCTTACTTTATATATATATATATATAGTGTAAAGAAGCCAAATATTTTGGAGGTAACAGGCCTTGTTATCTAGCTTTAAATTAAGGGTGAAGCCTAAAACTTTGTATTAAAGAGTGGAGATAAAATTCAAAAATTGAGAACTAAAATTAAATATTATGTTAAAAGAAACTAAATATAATAATAATAATAATAATAATAATAATAATTAGTTTAAGGTTGGGTTTGGTTGGGGAGTGTGTTTACTTACGATTAGTGTAAAAACAACAGTAACAATAAGATTAAATACTATAGCGATACTGTAACATGAGACAAAAAGTAAGCTAAACGCACCACACCCTGCCGCCCATCCAAACCCATTCTAAGAACGATCAAAATGCAATTTATCCGTTAAGCGATTGATCGTTTTTACAAAAGTTACGGATTTAGTCATTATATTTTAATTTGGTCATTTTTAGTCCCTGTATTTTTAAAATTTAAAATTTTAGTTAGTACTAAATGATAACTGTTAAATTCATTAAGTATGCTATTTTCGAACTTAATTTGATACGACAAATATATTATCATATATGTAATGTCATGTCAACTTTAACAACACTAAAAATCCAGATAATGGATTAACGACTGCTATTTACGTCAATATTGAAATTTCAAAATTCAAAAAATATGGGACTTAGAATGATTCAAGTGAAGAATATGAGCTAAATCTACAATTGTACGCATAGTACAAGACTGATAATTGAATTTAACCAAACAAATATTTTAACCACTACAGTTTTGGGTTAGGACTAAAATTTCAAAATTCAAAAAGTATAAGGACTAAAATTGACCAATTTAAATTGTACATAGACTAAATTGGATTAAATAAAAGTACAGGGATAAATCTACAACTTTTAAAAAGTATAAGGACTAATAATAAAATTTAACCATATATATGCTATATATCTAGTATTAATTTTTATATTAAATATATAATTATTTTACATAAATATATATCAAAATTTTAATTAAATTTAAATTAATAATTATTATTTAATGTTTTATTATAAAAGAAATCGAAGCGATGCATAGGGAAAACATTTTAGTGTATATCAAATATCACTTTGGTTAAAATAGTAAAACCATAATGTTTTAAGTTCAAGTCCCATCATATGTAATTTTTTTTTTTTGCATTTTTATATAAAGAAATAATATTTGAGACAATCGTAAGTGAAGTTTTTAGACTTCACAAGTAGGGTAATGGAGTTGACAAGTATCTTATAGGAGTATACATGTCTGTTTTTTACATTTTTGAGGCCCTAAATGAAATAATAAATTTGACCCATTTTTAAAAAAATCATAAAATTTAATACAATAAAAGCTGAATTTTTTTTAGGCACTAGAAGATGAAGTATTTATGGTGAAAATTTGAAAGCCCCAGGCATTTAATTAACGTATTTTAGTCTGAATTTTTTTTCCTACATTAAAAGTTGAATTTTTTTGGGCCTCTTCCAACACTCAGTCCTGAACAACTGAACTTTCAAACAACCCACAGAGTTGGGCTTGAAAGTATAGTAAAACATTAAAAAAATTAAATATTAAAAAAAAAAGACACATGACAAATTTTTAAGTTGTTTGTGGAATATAATAAGTATAGTGCTAGTGTACTAAACACTGATCCTTATATAAAAGGTTAAAATATGTCATTAATAACCAATAAGTAGTTATAAGAAATGGAAGTGGACTTCTTTGCCAATCATTTAAACCAAGTTTGAATCCTAGAGCTCACATTGTTAGGAGAGCTTTACTTGAATACCGCTCTCGACTAGAACAAGGCTATAGTCATACTACAAAATGGATGAGGACACTTGCGGTTTTTACTTATTTGATTTAAAAATATCAGTACAATCATTAGAAGTGTGAGTATTTTTTGTCAAGTTTGTCAACTTAAAATTTTGATTAGGTTGTCCTATATGATGTGACATAAGAATAACAAAAAATAAACATGTTAAACTAACAAATTTTAACAAAATTTACCAACGGTTATAATGATTGGACTAGATCTTTTAAATCGAAAAGTAGGAAGATTAAAATTTAACTTTTAAAGTACAAGGACTAAATCTTAAATTTTATACAAGTACAGGGCAACAACTCATTTTAACGTACATAAAATATAAAACTTACTAAAAATAATATTATTTTTTTCGTAAAATTAATAAAATTTTGATATTATCACAAGAGTTGAGACCCGATTGAAGGGTGATTATCAATTTAATTAAATAGATATATAAAAATTAAGGCTCTGTTAGTGTCCCAAAACCTTTCGGTCCAATGGTCCAACAAAATTGGCCCAAATCGGAAATGCCGAAGAAGAGGCGGTCAAGGAAAGTCCCTTGAAATCGGACGGTGAGAACGTGGTAACCATTATTCCACAAATCGAAGGGCTTTATATTGGCATTAAGCAGCAACTTGATCACAGCTGTGATCCCAACTTGTTCCCAAAATCTAGTATTTTATTTAAAGTCCGATCAGACCGGGTAAGAACGAATATATTATACGCGACTGCTCGAATCTTCTGCAGATCCATTGGCTCTCAAGCAACTCTTTTTCTTTTAAAGTCCACGCCTTCTTTCTTCCTCACATTAAGATTTCAAATCCCCTTTTTTGCGGGTAATATTTTTTTCTTGCTCACTTTCCCAATTACTTCTTTTATTTTCTTTGTATGTTTCATCCTTTTGTTGATTTATGCACTGTTTGAATTTTTCAGCGGTTAACGTTTGCTGATCGTTGCTTGGTTTCCGAGGATCAATCATGACTCATATCCTTTTGGTTTGTTTTGATTAATGCATAATTCGTGAAATTTGGGCTCAACTTCTTTTTTTTTTTAATGGGTATTTATATATTATATATTTGTTAATTCCTTAGTGTAAGTTAACGCGGTAACCAGAGAGAGCGAGATCGAGAAAGGGCTCAAGCCCGAACGGGCGGCAAAGGCAGCAAGACCAAAGACGATGGCTTAACCCCAGAACAACGCCGTGAAAGGTTTCATCTCTTTTTTTCCCCAAAATTTCTCGGTTTTGTTAATTTTAGTATTAGTTTTCTGACTTTTGGAATTGTGTCTTTTTTTTTTGGATGGGCAGAGATGCAAAGGCCTTGCAAGAAAAGGCGGCAAAGAAGGCTGCGCAGGCGGCAGCTGGAGGGAACAATGCTGGAGGCGGAAGTAAAACCAAGAAATAATTATCCGATGATGTCAAATTGTTAATGATTTATTTACGCTGGACGGTAAAGATAGTGTTGTTTCGTTGATTGGGGAATCAGATCTATGTGTTTCTTTTAGGGTTTTTCAGAGTCTTTGCCTATGTCGTCTTAAGATTAACAAACTATTAAGGTGTTTGCTTGATTTGACATTGATCTTGACTCTTAAATCTTCTATCTGATTTGTATTGAAATTGATTTCCTATGTAGCATTTGTTCTTTTTGTTAGTTTTCTGTAATTATAATCGATTCCCCGTTAATAGAACCCCATTTCATAATTTTTGATCATCTTGTTGGTTTAATTGTTTCCCTCTGCATTGCATTGCATAGTGCAGATTTGAATATAATTTGGGATAGTTAAGGCGTAGGGGCTGATTTTTACTGTCACAATTGTTTGTATGTAGCTATATAGAACTGTCTACTCAACTCATGCCCTGTATTATCTGAATTTGGATGAGTCCGTATGTACTGAGGTAGTTTAGGTGAAGTAAGAGTTCAAGAAATGATGCTTGTTGTGCATCTCCACCTCGTAATCGATTCGAGTAGTTTAGGGAAATAAGAGTTCAAGAAGCAATGGTTGTTGTTCATAGGGTGTAATCAGTTCATAGGATGTTATCAAGTTGAGTCGAGCCTGAATGTTTCCAAGCTCGAGCTCGACTTGAAATTCGGAGCTTGATACTCTGCTCAAGCTCAATCGAACATTTGTTTTTAAGCTAGAGCTCGAGATATTATTGAGCTACTAGAGTTGGAGCTCAGTTAAGTTCACTTATCAATTTTTGTACTCGAGCTCTGCTTGATTAATAATAAATATATATTAAGGGCAATAATGTAATTTAATAATTTAAAAATATGAATAGCTCAATAAAGCTCACGAGCAGTTCTGAGTCAAGTATTATTAAGTTCAGATTTGGCTCGATCAATAGCTCGAGCTCAGCTCGATAATTATTTCGAATATTTTTTGAGACAAACTCAAGTAACTGGTAAGTACTATAACTCCACCTTGCCTAGAGTACCTCACTTCACTATGACCCACCTCACCAAACTCTTCTTAGAAGGATCTGGCCAAAGGGTCGACTCTTGGTCGTCTTTCTGCCATTTGTCAAAAGAAAAAAAGGCAGAATCATGTAGATTTAAGAGTTTCTTAGAAAGTGACACTTGGTTACTTAATTACATCCAAACAGACGTGCAGGAGTCGCACAATGGTTCAGCTTACTAAGATGAACACCTTTGGTCATAAAAAGCTCTCTGTGTCACACCTCGCTCAAGAAAGAGCTTGAGTTTGAGCATATCTGTGAGATTTGATGAAAAAAATAGGCAAATCTCGGGTCACCAGTAAACCCATATGTGGCCAACTCGGAAATGTCATTGCTTCCATTTTGAGTTGAGTTGTGGATTGATAATGAAAACAGGTAATATGTCTCAAGCATATATTGGTCTTGGCTTTTTCACCATCTGATTCTACTGTTTTGTTGTGCCTGGTTGAAGAATTTTGATAAACTTGAGCTTCTATTGCTTAGTGACCACTACTGTCTAAGCCCAAGGCATGCCGGTTAAAAGTACTTAGCATAGAGGATTACTGTATAGTATTAGTAGACTACTAGCATTCTCTATGGCATTTAGTGTTCGCAGCATGAGGAGCCAAATAAACGCGTAGAACTCGAAACAGTTTCTTCCATTTCTGTTGCGGACAGAATAGTTGTACAGCCGATATCCAAGAGTGTCGGAGTTCCATTAGTATTGATCTGGTTAGGAGAAGTTCGAAATGGAGTTCGGAGTGTCCCATGTAAGATGTAGCCATAATTAGCAGCATTGGTGGAGCCAAATAGAGGCCGGCCATCCCAAAGTTTAATTTTTTTTCAATTTAGTCCTTTGTACATATATTATGGCCCTCCGAAAAGTATGAGTAGGCCCTTTAAAGTTTAAGATTTTTGCAATTCCCTCTTTGTATATATATTATAGCCCTCTTAAAAATATAAATAAGCCTCTCCAATATTTTTATAATATTAAAATAACACTAAAAATTTATTCTTAATAAAAACAAAGAAAAATCTCCTTGAAGAAGTTAAACTGCTCATGATTACTTTTGAATGATATTTTGTTAAATAATAATTTAATATTTTATTTAAAATAATAATATTTTATAAGTAATATAATAAAGTATATAAAAAGAAAAGAAATAATGAACAAGTTTTTATCATCTTTCTTCTTCATATTAGGGCCTAGGAAAGAAAAAAATTGATTTTTTTCAAAATTTAAGCATGTTTTTATTTAATTTTTCATAGATTTTGAATCTTTAAAACTTGTTTTACATATATGTATCAATAATTTTTATTTTATCTGTATTTAAAGTTATCATTAAAAGATATTAATAGAAATTTATTTTAAATTAATTATTTATATATTTAAATCGATTCTTACGTAGAACGTTTAATTTTAATTTTGCCGCTTACAGATCCTTTGATTGCTGCCGCACCCTAACGCCGTGTGTTACAATTGCTGAAAAGTGGAATGGCTATTGTTTTCCTGATTGTTTCAGGTTTGTCCTTGATGCGTGGTTGGCCTAAGTAAAAGATTTGGTTATGTTGATCGCATATCCGTGTGCACCGTAGTACTGACATTGGATTAGAAGATTGTTTCGATTGAATTTATCCATTGGAAAAATGTAAATTTATTTAAAAGTATATTTTATTAAATTGATTTTTTAAAATTATTCTTTTACATTTGTTTGATAAATTAAAAAATTAAATATTAAAATAATAAATTTTAAAAATTTAATATTAAATTTTAAATTATAAAATTATTTGATAAATTATTTAATTATAGAATATAATTAGATTATTTGATAAATATATATTTTAAATTATAAAAATTTACATTTCATTCTTAAATTTTAAACATTTCATATTATGTTAAACAAAAATCAAATTTTAACCGTAAAATTTTTATAGAATAATATAATATTAAAATAAATAAAATAAAATAGAATTAATCGAAAATATTCTCTTAAGTGATTAGTAGTTCATATCTATTTATTATTTTTTACACTTTCTTATAGAAAAATTTTATTAGATTATTTTTATTTTGAATTATTGGGTAAAAATTAAATCTGATTTAACTTTTCTGAATGGTGAATCCAACAAGGCCTTAGTTAGATGATATTTTCTTTAAGAGCATATGATATTTTCTTTAAGGCCTTAAGTCATCATAAAAATGTCATAACACCATTATTATGATGAATTTAGGGTTATAATTTATAAAATTTTAAATTAATAAAGAAAAATTACACTTTAAATCTTCTAAAATAATAAAAATTAAATTTAGTCATTTAAAATTATAAAGATATAAATTTTAAAAATAATAAAATTTTTACTTAACTACTATAAAATATATAATTTAATTACGATCTCTCAAAAAAAATTTTTATCCCATCACCATCAACATCATCCTCATTCTAATGCAAAATAATATTAATATATATATATATATATATATATCATATAGGTATATTAAACATAATATTTAAAAGAAAACATTATATACTTAATAATTGTTGAAACAAAAAAAAAAAAAACCCATAATTTTTCTAATTATCAATCTTCATAACAAATAATAACAAACAATAGTAATGCCAACTGAGCTAAAACTCTAATTTTATGATTTTAAAATAATTTTATTCGATTCGGATTATATTCAAATAAATTCCTTTTAAGAAAGGATGAACTATACTTAAATCTAACTCAAACAAATGAAAAATTCATCACTATTCCTTTGTCTAATAGTTGAGTAAGATTGAATATAGACGGTTCGATTAAAGCAGAAGATGCATTCACCGCAGCAGGTGGGCTTTTGCGCGATCAAATTGAGGGATGGATAATTGAAATTAACAGGTATTTGGGCAATTGTGCTATTCTTGAAGCTAAATTCTGGGGCATTTTAGATAGGTTGAAACTTGTTTTAGATTGGAAGTTTGAGAGAGTCTTAATTCAGTCATATTACGTTGAGGCAATAAACATCATTTAGGCTTGTGATAGCCAGAGTTCCAACTCGGCCGTGGTAAGAAGAATCCATTCACTATTGAAACTCTTAAGTCACTGGACTATCGAGCATATTTCTCAAAAGGAAATAAAATCGCAGACATGATCTCAAGTCAATACGCTATAGAAGAATTGGTCCAAGCTTGATGGAGGACCCCATCCAGATGTTTTAATCTTAATGTTTGATTTTTGAGTTGTAATCATTTAAAAAAAAATTAATATGAGATTATTTTATCTCTTAGTAGATAATTTTAGTTAGGTTTATTATCCTGTTTACTAATTTGAATATTTATATTAATTTATTAATATATATATATATATATATATGATCTTAAAAAATAAATTTACAATTAACTAGATTTATGTGGGTGAAATTACTAAATAAATATATTTCTTGAAAATTTATATAAAATTTAATTGATGTTTTGATTATCATGATGAAATTAATGATTTATCTATTATTAAGCATGGAATTTTGGATTTAAATCTTATTAAAATTAATTTTTATTCATTAATTATATATAAAAAGATAAAAACACTATTATAAAAATATATCCTAAATTGTTTACAAAAATCTTTTTATAATTTTATAATTGAATTGGTGTTTGTTTGATGAGTAAAACATTTAAAATAACTATTAAATAAATTAATATGTTAGTTTTCAATTAGATATATATATTTTAAATTTCAATTTTATAAATAAAAAGATAATGTATTCTATCACACTCAAACCCTTAAGTCCCTAACCAACAATAAAGCCAAGTAAAGGCCCAAGGGGCCATGGCCCCCCAAAGTTTAATATTTTTTAATTTAGTCCTTTGTAAATATATTTTTCAAAAAATATAAAACATACTTTGTAAACGCAATGATAACAGCCACTCGCGTGTTTTATATTATCTTAAAATATGAATAAGTGATCAAAAAATAATAAATAAGTATGATATTGAACAAAAATGTTTAACATGACAAAGCCTTAAACGACGCCGTTGACCTAATAAACAATACATAAAGCTGAGGTTGGCAGCAGCGGTAGTCTTTGTTCAGACTTGAGATAGCAAACAAAAAAGGATCGCCAACAGAACTTAAAGACGGTGGTGGTGAATTTCCCACTTTCCGATAAAAACAATTGTCACTCACGTTGTCGTTCACTTTAACTATCATAACCTCGGAAACCGACACCTCTTTCATACTTTTCAATCTTGTCCTACGGCTAGAAATTTCCCCAGCTCACCTTTGATCTCTCATGTCTTTATTACCTTCGGGATTCCTTTTTCTTTGCTTAATACCCAAGCTTCTGTAAAATCACAGGTTTTCTCTCACTTTCTATTGGTTTTTTGTTTTTTAGGAATTTTGTTATTTAATTTCTCATGGTGGGTTGTTTTTTTTTTTTTGTTTTTTCAGGGTGGTATTGTTTGAGCTTTTGAAATTGTAATGGTTTCTTGTACAATTCCTTCATGGACCTTAATTGGTCTCGTAAGATCTTTTCTTGATCTTACACTGGCTTATTTCCTTTTATGTGGATCAACCTTGGGTTTTTTTGCTTGGAAATTTTTTCATGTTTTTGGTATTCATCTGCCATGTCCTTGTTCTGGGTTTTTTGGTTACCAAAATACCCACCTCTGTTGGCATAAGCTGCTTATTCAATTGCCAAGAACAATGATTTACTCTGTTCAACACCAGGCTTTGGATAGGTTCCCTTTTAACTATGTTTCATTCAACGATTCCAATGCCAAACCCATTAATACTGATGGGAAATTTGGCATTGGGATCATTGAATTGGAAGGTGAAGCATGTTCTACTTCACTTTCAGGTTTGAGATTGCAAACTATAGTGGATAAAGATAATGGATATGATGCTAAGGGAAAGAGAACTATAAACCAGAAGCCGAAATCCGGAACTCGGCGCCGGAGAAGGGCTGCTTCCGGTAATGGAAAATCTTCTGCTGTATCATTGTCTGGTAATTTCCCAACATCAGCTGTTGCAGGTGTTTCATGTTCTTCTTATATAAGTGGTTGTGAAACAAGACGTGGGATTAAGGATAATTTGGGTCCAGTTAGTGAAATAGAAGATAGTTTTTCTGGTAATATTTTGTGAAATCTTTTTACTCTATATGTGTATATATATGTATATATGTCAAATTTGGAAGTGAATTTTTGGTAGTATCATGATTTACATGTATATTGACCTATATGAACATGCTGTTTTAGATGCTAAAAATACTCAAACTGGCACTGATATGGGTGAGGGAACCCGGCATGGTTTTGAATTGAGCAGTGGAGAGGAGAAAGGTCTGACTTTTATAGAAAAACTAGGGTTTGTTGGAGAGGAAGCAAATCGGATTGGAATGTTGGAACGAGCCCTTGAAGAAGAGAAAGCTAAACGTGCTGCTATTTACTTGGACTTGGAGAAAGAAAGGGCTGCTGCTGCTTCGGCTGCTGATGAAGCCATGGCAATGATTTTGCGTCTACAAGAGGACAAGGCTGCTATAGAAATGGAAGCGAGGCAATATCAAAGGATGATTGAAGAGAAATTTGCTTATGACGAAGAAGAGATGAGCATTCTGAAAGAGATGCTGGTTAGGAGGGAGAAGGAGAATCACCTTTTGGGGAAAGAACTCGAAGCTTACAGGCGGATGAATAATCTAGGAGACGAGCAGGAGGAATGTGATTTTAGTTATATGTCAAGTAAAGGGAGACAACTGCCTTCGATTCCATTTGGTCTTGACGAAGATCAGCTGCTAATGGTGAAACAGGCAGGGAATGGTGGATTGACTACAAAGAAGGAAGTGGAGAGAGGTCCTGGTTGGGGTTCAGAAAATGAGATTCCGTTAGCTGGGGAAAGAAGTCATACTGCAGACGTTTATTTAACCAGGAAAGCAGAAGGACTGGATGACGGTGACATAGCAGGCCAAGCAATAGCAACCAAAACAGTCCAAGGTGATGAGAGAACTTATTTAACTGGAGAAGAGCTCAAGAGAAATGTAGAATTTTGCGAGGCAGTAAATTGCAATCCGCATGATCCCACGGTTGATAAGGAACCAGCTATTTATGACATACATGTTGTCGATGATAAAGTAGACATTCCGAAGGAGGAGAATACAAAAGAAAGTAAATTACCATCTGGTTCTGCTTTAAATCACAAAACTTTGCTATATGACTCGAGGAATTTTTCTGCAGTCGGTACTGAAATGTTGGAGATTGGTGCTGAAATCAAATGCCTTAGAGAAAGGCTGCAAATCGTACGAGGAGAAAAAGTGAAGCTGAGTTTCTCATCGGATCAGAGGAAAAGGATAGATACCCATCTGAAACTCATCGAGGAGCTGGTGAACCAACTTCGAGAATTTCAGCAGCTAAAGGAGCCCGTTCGGCAGACTTCTTTACCTCCTTTACCTTCACCTTTCAAGGTGTGTCACCAGTCGATTTTTCTGCTTTTAATTTTATAAACCTGCATGCTTGTTTATCTAGCTTCATGCTGTTATTTTTCTGCAAATGTCCATTTTCGGGTACTTAAAAGGATGAATGAGGTGAATGTCCACTGCGTTTACGTAGTGTGCGGATGAAGCAAACCCGTAGTCTGCCTCATAAATTGCATAATACTGCTGTATGCGTGTTATTACTTCCTTAGTAAGCAATCTTCGAAGATGCTTTCTTGAGTCGAAGTAAAAAAGATACTCATGATTCACGCCGAACTTGTTAACAGTTAAGGTGCCTATACACCATTCCTTAGAGCTTTCAGTACTGCTTTTTGGATGTGTCATTTTAGGGTCATCATCCATACCATATGAAACTTCTTTTGCAAGTAATTTAACATCCTATGCATCAAAATAGTCGTTAGGATAACGATAAGGCCGATTTTCCATTTAAAAGCTGTTGGAATGGTAATCCCTCCATTAATGTTTCCTTTTTCCCTTCCATGAATTTTGTGATGACTACAGTCACGTATCTGTTCTCGACATCTCTTGTCCGTTCATGTTTCTTTCATGTTAACTGAATTTTCAGGTGAACTCCAACCGGAGACGCTGCCGGAGCGTATCGGATGGAATCGAAGATAGTGCGTAAGCAATGTAAGAAATGTACAGAATAAGTTATGGAATCGGCTGTTTCTTAGGTTTTCTTCCTTTTCAGATAAGAAGTTGATAAAATATCTGTGAAGTCCATAAATACATAAATATTTAAGTTTAATTGTTAATATGTTTACATTTTTTTCCGTTAAATTTGTTAGTGTGATATTTTGAAATAAAAAGAAAATTCTCGTTTAGTAGTCCTATAACTAGAAAAATAATGTTATAGTGGGTCTGAGTTTAACAAAATAGTTTTTAAGAGTCTAACAATTAGACCTAAATTTGGAAATCTAAAAAGTAGAGGGACTGAATTCCTAGAAAAAAAGTACAAGGACTAAATTTCAAATTTACAAAGAGTATAGAGACTATATCATATTTGAACCAAAATAAAAATATCCTTATAGTGATATTTGTCATTTTTAAAATAATGAGTTATTAAATCTTTTATTGGTTGAACCGGTGTCTAGTTAACTTGTCATATTAATACAATGTTAAGTGATGATATGTTACTTTACAATTTTAAGCTTCGACTTATTAGATTTTCATACTATTTTAATTGTGAATAATATATAAAAAATTCACATCTATCACTTTAATAGGTAGCTAACAATGTTATCAATTTGGACATTACAAAGTAGAGAAATTAAATCATGCAAAACTATAATATTTAAGTATTTGACAAAAATTTCTATATAAACATAGTAAAATGGTCAAATTTTGCTACTAGTTCATGTATTATGAGTAAGTTGTAGATCTAATCTGTAATAGTGTATACCCGACTTGATTATCCGGTCCTAGCTATAGGATGATGCATTCATTGTCAAAGCAACTACGATCAAATATAATTAATTTATACCATTATACAGCTAAGTTCGAGCAATAGATGAATATGATACGATATACAATCATTTTGAAGTCTAAATATTTCGAGCAATATAATTAATTTATACCATTATACAATCATTTTAGCAATATTATCATTTAGCTCTGTTGCTAACTCAATGTCGAATTAGGGCCAAATTATAAAAAAATTTAAGATATCAAGTTGCCTTGCAAGTTCAGGAGTTCCTCATCGCGATGCAACATCCTGATCTTGTCATGGTGTGACACCTGTTTTACAACAAAGTCCAATTTGATACCTATTCAACTAATTAACACGATTCAAACATAATACCAAATATCAAAACTATTGGTGCTATTTCCTACATACATTTTCAACCTATCTTACCATATAAATATATGTATACATTACTTAAAACATACATGCCTAACTTAAGCACTTATGCCATTCACCATTCATTTATCAAGTTGGCATATATATATATTTACATTTAAGTCTCAAATATGACAACCTTTTACACAATTCATCAAGGTACCAAATTGACACATGCAAACCAACCATTTGGCCATTTCCATGTTATTATTTTAAGCTTCAAATATAAACATGATCACTTATTATGTCAAAATCGACTCAACTAAGTACATGTCATAAATTTAACAAAATGAAACTATATAAACATTATTGAGTCGAGGATTTCCTCTTAGGTGTTTGAACCACCTCTAAGAACCTCGAGATGTGCCTATACTTGTGCACGGAAAAATAAATCGTATGTTAAGCGATAATGCTCAATGGTAATTTTCATAATTCAAGTCAATGCAATATAACTTATACCAATTGCATACATCTAATTCAAATTCTATTTTCAACTAATTCATATACCATTAATGAAAATTCTTATTCAACACATCAACCATTACATGCAATGCCATTTATATCTTATGATCAAACCATACATAATTCACTTAACCAATCTAATGAGCATATCATATTAACATGCTAGTGTCAATAATATTTACAATCATATTCAATTTAAGATATTTGAGCATGACAATATATATATATATATATATATATATATATATATATATATATATCATTTTCCAAATCGAATTGATTGATTCGTCAAATTCCATTTTGGCCCACTAGGCTCGTATAATGATTCACGTGATCTTTCACATGCTATTGATATTCATATATCGAAATTCACATTTGAATCATCAAATCATGATATCAATCCCATTCATATGTTGTTTAATCTATTCACATTTTATAACTCTATTAACCTGACTCGGAATCAAAACGGATGCATGGATTAACCAACCTACATCCCCATCTAGCATCGCAGTGCATCATCGGATAAATCGAAGGAAATATACTGGTACACATAGTACATGTAAAGCCCCTAACCCGAATCCGTCACCAGAATAGAGTTACGGAGCATTACCGAGTTACAAATTTATTTATCAGACATTTTATTTCACCTAGCATTAATATTTGGAACCAATTAAAATCAAACATATTGTCCCTTAAACATATTTATTTTTCTCGACTTGTCTTACTTGAATTTATTACTCATCTCAACATACTTAATTTCCTTGTATCAACGTATCAAAGATAATCACATATTTACATATCATGATAAATATCATTCTCTTGCCGTTTCTTCATAAACATAAAATCAATTAATTCATTATATCAATATTTCATATACCATCAACTCATATTTCCTTATATCACATAATTAGATTACACAAACTTACCGGGCTAAATTGCAGAAATACCAAGATTCAGGGGCATTTTGATAATTTTCTATTTTCATCGATTTTTCAACCGATCTTTATCTAAATTAATAATTTCATTAAATTTATTAATTTAGACAATAAAATAATTCATTTCACTTAATTTGGTCATTTATCGGAATAATGGTTTCAAAACCATAAATCCGATTTAAAGAGAAATTTATTTTAATATGTTTGCATGAATATTTATATGATAGAAAATATTTTTCTAAATATTTATAAAATGTTAGTAATGTGGTATTGAAATTTCGTTAGAAAATTTTAACGTTTGGGTAGATAATTAAATGAAAAGGACTAAATTGAAATAGAAGTAAAAGTTTAATTATAGATTAAAGAAAAGCTAAAGGGACTAAAAGGAAATTATGCCATTCTTTATAGTTGAGGCGACATACACATAAAAATATCAAAGATTTTTATAATTAAAATATATATATGATTACTTAATAAATTAAGAATATTATTATTTAATATATTATATTAGATTATATTATTATATAAATAGGTAAAAAGAAATATAAGAAGAAAAAAAAGAAGAGAAATAGAAACAGAATAGGCAAACGAAACAGAGAAGGAAAGAAAAGAAAGAAGAAAGGGAAAATTTAAAGTTTGAAGCTTGGAAGTTGATAGGTAAGTCAATTTAGCCCTTTTTACTTAATTTTGATGTTTTAGAAGCCTTAGAACAAGGTTTTGATGAAGCTAAGTTGTCATATTGAAAGTTTGTGAGCTCTCAAGTATAGTTTATGATGAAACAAAAACATGAATTAAGGACTTAATTGAATGAATTTCAAGTTAGAATTGAAAGATGGATTTAATTGAGAAGCAAGCTGTAAGAAAACAGTTTTGGGACAGCAGCAGTAGAGTAACTTTGAAAAATAACTAAAAATCGTATAAGTGGAATTAGAAGTTGAGTGAGATATGAAATTAAAGCTTATTGAGTCTATTTTCATATGAAAGAAACAGAGAAAGCAAAGTAATTTTGTATTTTGAGATATTTATATTTTATAAGACTGGTTCAGAGTGATTTCGAGATCCCCTGTTCTGACTTTGAAAAATCATAAAAATTGAATAAAAATAATTAGGGCTTAAATTTATATGGTTAGACTCCTTAATGAGTATATTTTATAAGAAACAAACTAAAACATCATTTGAATTCTTTACAAGGATAAAATTGATTCGTAGTGAAAAGTGGTCTGAACTGTCAAATAATAAAACAAGGGAAATTTTAATGAATAAACTGTACTAATTGGCTAAGCCAAATATTCTGGAAATTTTATGGTATAAATATAGTGAGTCTAGTTTCAGGAAAAATTAACGGTTCTCAATCGGAGCTCTGTAGCTCGAGAAATAAATAATTTAGTGACTGTGACTCAAGTAGACAGCTTTGAATGAATTATGAACAATAATAGAATTATAGTGAATGCTACATGTGAACATGAAATGTGTTGAATTGATGATTGAATTTATTTATTTAGATCCGGAAAACACAAATACGAAGTTAGATAGAGGAAAGGAAAAAGTCCCGGATTAGTAGATTTTTGTGTACGAACAAGGATCGAGGTAAGTTCATGTAACTTGAATTATCTTCTTAAATGCTTGAAATGTATGTTATTGATGTGAATATAATTTAAATGTTCATTGTATGAAAGTTGATGAAATATTGATATATTTGATAAAAAGTGGAAGAAATCCCGGTTGAATGAAAGGAAAATTCAATGGATCTTTGAAAAGGAATTGACGGTAAAAAGGATCTAGCCCGGATGGGTGATCCTATCTGATATAGCCCTCCAAGAATATGTGTAAAATGGATTTAGCTCGGACGGGTAATTCAATTAGGGTCTGAATTTAGCTCGACTGGTAATTCGGATCCAAGCTCATTAGAGTAATTGTCGCTGGGGATTTAGCCTGGACCGTAATCCCGACAATACTTTATGAGTTTATATTCTGAGATTTAGCTCGGGTAGTAATCCATTGTAAGGATGAGGTTCATGAGCGTGCTCTCTGAAATGGAAATATGCGCACATGAACATGAATTAACGGACCTAGATTGTACACTAAAAGTGTACTTCTGAAAATCCATCGAAATTCCGAGTAATTCAACGGGATAAATATCGAAATATAACAAAGAAATGGAAATCATGGTATTGATGAGCTCATCAATCATGGTATATATTATTGGTATATGGAAATTATTGGATTAATTTGAATGTTGAGTTTGTGCATGTTAGGGCAATAGTGCATTGAATGGATATATGAATGTTTATTGCATTGTATTGAAAATATTAGGTAAGTATAATTCTTATTACATGGGCTTACTAAGCACAAAGTGCTTACCACTTTCCTTTTCCTGTTTTGTAGTGTTAGGAGCTCGGAGGTCGGATTCGGTAGGAGACACATCACACTATCAACCCCAAGATTTTGGTATATAAAGAAACTTTATTTTGGAAATCAATGGCATGTATAAGCTAATAAAGTAGATGTTAATATGAAATGAATGTAAGGTCAGCCATTGGTATGGCTAACAAATTTTAGTTTTAGTATGTAACGAGGTTATCTTATAAATATGTATGGATTTATTTTGAAAATATGTTGAATTAGATTGGTTGATGTGAATTGGTCTCGGTTAAAAAAAAATTTGCAGGGAAGGCTAGATAATTATAAAGGGGTTATATTGAGTAAAAAAAATCGTAAACTCCTGTAATGCCTCGTACCCTATTCCGACAACGAATACGGGTAGGGGGTGTTACATTGATATTTTACAAAATTGCCCTAAAGTTTTACTTTTATTCCATTTAGTCCCCGAGTCTAAAACATGCACATTAGTCATGCTAGGCGAATATTCATATACATACATACATACATATATATATATATATATATTTTCCTCCTCCTCCATTCCACATACTTAATTTATATTACATGCTTATAAGTAACATTATCTATGATTTCACTATTCACTTATAAATTTATTCAAAGCTGTCCATTTAAGTCATAGTCACTAAATTATTTATATCTTGAGTTAAAAAATTCCAATTTAAGATCTGCTTGATGTTTTAGAAACTAGACTCAAATATTTTTCTACCATAAAAATTTCAGAATTTATAGTTTAGCCAATAAGTACAGTAAAATCTTCAAACTTGACTCTGTTCTGTTGTTTGACAGTTTCTACATTTCTTTACTAAAAATTAATTATCTCTTAGTATGGGACTTGGATGATGTTCTCGTTTCTTTCTATTAAAAATATACTCATTAATAACTCAAACATGTAAATTTAAGCCTCTAATTATTTTTCTCTAATTTTTGATGATTTTCCAAACTCAGAACAGGGGAACCCGAAATCATTCTGACCTTGTCTCACAAAATTTACTGTAACTCATAATTTAAAAGTCCATTGTTTACATCGCTTATTCTATGAAAAACTAGACTCAAAAAATTTAATTTAATATTTTATTCATCCTATAATTCGATTTATACAATTTTTGGTGATTTTTCAAAGTTAGACTACTGCTGTCCAAAACTGTTTTAGTGCAAAATGTTAATTACCAAGTTTGTAACACCTTTATTTACTTTCTCTCTACAATATTTCCCATCACTTTCTCTTATTTTCTTTCACTAACATATCAAGAACATAGGACCATATATAAGAAAACTCTACTTTAATATCATTTTCATGCTTTAGATACGACCTTATATAAGAAAACTCTACTTAAAATGTATTGAAATCTTAAAATTCTTACCTTATCCTATTGATTTCAATCTTTAACTTGATTTTCTCCTCTTCCAGCTTTCTAATTCTTCAATCTAACTTGATATTCTAGCTCCCCATATTCGACTCGATTTTTGAAAAAAAAAAATTTACACGATTGAACTTTTTCATATTTACACGCCGATCTTTATTTGGTGTGATCGGATCACCTTTGTTTTAATAAAACATTTAATTTACTAAAAAGTCAAATTGTGCTTTTTGGTCTACGAACTTTGAGAAAACGGGTTCGAAGTCGATTACGTGCGAGGAAGGATTAGCACCCTCGACACGCCCAAAATTGGTACCAAACCGATTGATTGATGTCCTTTTGTTAAAAACTTTGAAAGGGTTCAAAATACAATGCTTTTATTTTCAAAATTTGATGGAATTGAAAGGGACGTTAAGACTCTCTTATTATCGAAGAGATAAAGCATCATGTCCAGTAAGTTAGGGCGCAATACTTTAGACTCCCGAAACTAAGCTCGTCTTTTAAAACTTGATTTTCATTTTTGAAGAGGATCTTCCGTTATTCGTCAAATGAGAAACCGGAACCCAGTAAGTTAGGGCTTGATTTCTCGAAATTTCAAATACGGAAGATTGCCTCTATTTTTAGGAAAAAAACTTATCTCGAAGTATCTAGATGTCGAGTCCAGTAAGTTAGGGCGCGACATTTCGAATTTTCGAGATTAAGTATTTTGTTTTAAAATTTAAATTACGATTTCAGAAGAGATATCCCGTTGCTTAGCTTAAACGAGAAAAATCGGAACCCAGTAAGTTAGGGCTCGATTCACTCGAATTACTAATACGGAATGATTATTTGAAAAAAAAACTTGATGACTCGAGCAAAGGTTAATGCATCACAATTCGATAAAAGGAATAAATTACGAAGCTAGGTTGCATAAAAAATAATAATGATATATGTAATAATGCTAAGTTAATTAATTTGATGATAAAATGATGATAATAATGATAATGGTAATAAAAATTATAATGTTTAAGAGTAAAAAAAAAAGTAATAATAAAATAATATTAATGACATTAATAAGAAGAAAAAAAATAAATAATAAAATGAAGGTAATTAACAAAAATATATACATATAAAATAATATAATAATAGTAATAGTAATAATAAATACCAAAACAATATAATAATAATGTTAAAATAAAATGATAAATAATGATAGATATGATAATATTTAAAGCAATAATATTAAATAAGAGTAATAAACATAATAATAGTAATATAGTATTAAACCAAGAAAATAAATATAAATATAAGTAGTAATAATAATAATAGAAATATCAATAATGATGTTAGAGAAATAATAATGATATTAATAATAAAATAATTATAATGGTAAATAATAATAATAATAAGTATATAATCAAAATAACGAATGATAATAATATAATAATAATAATAAAGTTAGTGAAATGCATTAATAATAAAATATAAAAATATAATAATGATAATAACAATATAATAACAAAAGACTAAAAAATTTGCAAAACAATTAAAATAGGATTAAATTGCATTCAAAATGAAAGTTTAGGGCTAATTCAAATAAAATAAAAGAAAAGGGCCTATTTACACACGTGAAAAGACTGGAGGGAATCAAAAGATAATTTTTCCATAAGTTGAAACGCATGCGTTTGAAGGGGACCAATCGCAAATCGCAAAAAATTATTGGGCCAATTTTAAAATAATTAAAAGTTGATTTTAAAAACACAAAAAGCGGAAGGACCGATTATAAATAACCCTTCCTTCAAAAACACGCGGATCCCCGAGCGGGTCGGTCGGATTCGCGGGTCATGGTCAAAACGACGTCGTTTTGGTGCTAGAGAGGCTCTGCCCAAAACGACGCTGCTTTGGAGGCCTATTTAAGGCCAAAAACTTAAAAAAAAAAAATCATTTGTGCAGCTGTTTTAAAAAAAAACTTCCTTCTCTTTTTTTTTCTCTGCAGATGGGAGAAATTTGGTGATTTTGGAGGGTTCACCACCACGTCATCATCGTGTGCCGTGCTTCGGCCACCGCCTACTTGGTGGCTGAAAAGGTAAAAACTTTATTTTTTTTTTTTTTATATCTTTTCTTTTATATAATGTGCATATATTTGTGTATAAAAAAAAGATTTGGAAAGATTTGAAACAAAAAAATTTCCTTTTTTTCTCTTTACTTTTTAGATTTTTTTTGTTTAATCTTCTTCACTTTGTGTTTTTTTCTTTGCTTTTTTGTCGTGAACCTTTGAATCTATCTTTTTATTGATCTCTGAAAAAGGCCTCTTTTTTGCTTGAATCTCTTTCTTTTATTGATTTCGAAAAAAAAAAAAAACCTTGTTTCATTCGGTTTTATAATCGGCTTTTATAGCCTTTACAAATGTTTTATTATTTTTCTTCGCGCTTTGTTTCTTTTTGCGTGTTTTCTTGGTTTTTGGGCATGGGGATGGGGCGGTGGCGGTGGTGGAGGCGACGGATGGTTGGTGTCGAAAAGTCGAAAGGTCGTGGTCGCAGAGGTGTCGGTTGGGGGGGTAGGTAGGTGGAGCCAGGTTAAAGGGCTAGGGTTAGGGTTTTTCCCTTTTTTGTTTTACTTAAAGGCTTGGGTAATTGGGCTTGGGTAGTTGGGCTTGTGTTTTATTTTTTATGGTTGGGTTTGGTTTTGTTTGGGTTGTAAAATGGGTTTTTATTTTATTTGTTTTGTTTGTAAATGGGCCCGGGCAATTTGGGCCTTCTACAGCTGCCCCTCTTTGCTCATTGTCGTTCAACGAAAATAGAGCAAAGACATAAAGAGGGACCAAATTTGCCCGGTCTTGCTGAGTCCTGACTTCTTTGGTGCTTCTCTTCTTCATGTAGCCTCATTCCAGTCTACCGCATCTTGTTACTTCAATCCACTCCACCGCTATGTGGCTTCAATTTGCTCTTGCTGTGACTTCAATGGGATGTGACTTGTTTTATTTTGGATTGCTCCGCTGTATCTCCAGAAAGATGTGGTCTTTGGTCTTCAGCCTATTCCACTGCTAGTTAAGGCAATAGGACTAAAGCTTAATCATGCTCCCTACTGGTTAGGGACAGGAATTACAATTTTTGACCTATTCCACTGCTGGTCAGGGACATAGGACAGTGGCCTAAATCATGTTCTCTACTGGTTAGGGAGCCAAGATTTGCCTTCGATCTTGCCCCACTACTGGTTAGGGACAAGATCTACAATTTTTGACCTATTCCACTGCTGGTCAGTGGCAATAGGACGGTGGCCTAAATCGTGTTCCCTACTGGTTAGGGAGCCATGATTTGCCTTCGATCTTGCCCCACTACTGATCAGGGCGACAAGATCTACAATTTTTGACCTATTCCACTGCTGGTCAGTGGCAATAGGAGGGTGGCCAAAATCATGTTCTCTACTGGTTAGAGAGCCAAGATTCGCCTTCGATCTTGCCCCACTACTGGTTAGGGTGACAAGATCTACAATTTTTGACCCATTCCACTGCTGGTCAGTGGCAATAGGAGGGTGGCCTAAATCATGTTCCCTACTGGTTAGGGAGCCAAGATTTGCCTTCGATCTTGCCCCACTACTGGTTAGGGTGACAAGATCTACAATTTTTGACCTATTCCACTGCTGGTCAGTGGTAATAGGATGGTGGCTTAAATCGTGTTCCCCAGGGAGCCATGATTTGCCTTCGATCTTGCCCCACTCTTGGTCGAGTGACAAGATCTATAATTTTGACCTATTCCATCTTTGGTCGTGGTAATAGGACAATCTTCAACCTATTCCACCACTGGCAATAGGACAATCTTCAACCTATTCCATCACCGGTTGATGGTAATAGGACAATCTTCCACCTATTCCAACCGCCGGTCGGTGGCAATAAGGTAATCTTCAACTTATTCTATTCCTTCCACCTATTCCCTTTGTTGGTCGTGGCAATAGGATAATCTTCAATAGTGTTGCTACACCGTCCTCTAGGGACATATCCTGGTAGACTCGATTTTATATGTTTGTGTTTATGCCAAATGGTGAGGATGCTATGGTCAGAATGACTCAAATGCTCCTAACTACGTGTGATATGGATGACACTTACATGAATGCAGAATGTCATGAGAATGATGATTTTTCGTTAAGATGCAATGATTGTAATAAATCGAATGCTCCTAACTAAATGATATTACGGAGGACATTTGCATGAATGCGGATGTCATGAGAATGATTTATTTTTTTTAAAAAAAAAAGCTTAGGTCGTAATTGCTCGTTCACTGTCGAGGTCACTACACGACGCGCAATATTTCGTCTGGTACCTATGTCAGAGAATCTGGGGAGATAGTCATGATTTTAGACTCCTCTTCCTTGAACGTTTCCAACCCCTAAATGTGGTGGTTCCTAAACAACAGTCTTGTTTTAGGTTCCTACGCTGTTTAGAGGCTTCCAGAGTAATAGGTGGAACTCCTTTTATGGAAGCATTATGGGTCCATGGGTCGTTATTTCAATTGCAAACAACTTAAAGATTTAAAATAACAATGGAATTTATGAAGAATGGAATTGGATTAAATCAACAAAAGCAAACATTATTGGAGTACAAAAAATGAGTAAAAAGAAAAAGTAGGTGCCCCAGATATTGCAGCCTGAGCTTCACCACCGAATCCTTCCGAAGATCATTTTGAGCTGAATAGACGTTGGGAGATCTGCAGTGCTTTGTAGATGTTCCGAGGTGTAACATTCCTCCTTTTGCTAATTCTGGAGAACAAAAATTGTCACATACCTCCTCTTTCGTGCAAATTTGAGCCGCCCTTATCGGGTTTTCGACTCAAAGCCCCTTTGGTCTCAAAGCGCCCTTTACGGGTTTTCACTTTGGCCTCTCCATTTTTTTTAGGTCTTAAAGCGCCCTTTACGGGTTTTCACTTTAGCCTTTCCCTTCTTCAAGCATAATACTTCTTAACTGAATCTGAATTTATGGGATTGGGTAGATTTTTCCCATCCATCTCGGCCAAAATTAATGCCCCTCCAGAGAAAGCCTTTTTCACCACATAAGGTCCTTCCCAATTTGGCATCCATTTCCCTCTGAAATCCTTTTGTATGGGGAGGATCTTTTTCAAAACTAAGTCTCCCTCGTGGAATTCTCTTGGACGCACATTTTTGTTGTATGCTCGCATCATCCGCTTTTGGTACATCTGACCATGACGGATAGCTTTCAATCTCTTTTCTTCGATCAGATTCAATTGATCATATCGAGCTTGGATCCATTCCGCTTCATCCAATTTCAATTCGGACAATACTCGAAGGGACGAAATTTTAACTTCGATGGGTAAAACCGCCTCCATTCCGTAAACCAATGAGAAAGGAGTTGCCCCGGTGGATGTTCTGACCGACGTTCGATAGGCGAAAAGGGCAAATGGTAGTTTCTCGTGCCAGTCTTTGTAAGTCTCAGTCATCTTTCCTATTATCCTCTTGATGTTCTTATTAGCTGCTTCAACTGCACCGTTCATCTTTGGGCGATATGGTGATTTAATTGTGATGTCGATCTTGAATTGCCTACGACTTCGCAATCATGCTATTGTTCAAGTTCAACGATTATCGATATGATCCTCTCGGGCATTCCATATCGACATATGATTTCCTTTTTAGGAACTTGTCGATCACCGATTTTGTCACATTGGCATATGAAGTGGCCTCCACCCATTTAGTGAAGTAATCAATTACCACGAAGATGAACCGATGTCCATTGGAAGCTTTTGGTAAGATTGGTCCAATGACGCCCATGCCCCACATAGAAAAAGGCCATGGGAGGTCATAACATGTAAAGGTGAGGTGGTACATGAATCTTGTCCCCATAAATTTGGCACTTATGACATTTCTTAGCATAATCAATGCAATCTCTTTCCATGGTAGACCAATAATACCGAATCTCATGATTTGTCTTGCCATTGCGAACCCATTGGCATGTGTTCCATGACACCCTCATGGACTTCTTCTAGGATCTGCTTAGCCTCGGCGCTATCCACACATCTCAATAGCACTTGATCCTTTCTCCTTTTGTATAGGATCTCTCCGCCTAAGACATAGTCACAAGCTAGTCTTCTCAACGTCCTTTTGTCATTTTCGTTTGCTTGATCGGGTATTTATGATCTTTCACGTATTGTAGTATATCGTGATACCACGGTGATTATTTTGCTCCTCTTCTTCCACGTTGTAGCAATGGGTCAGGGCCTCATAAATGCTCATTTGTATAGGCCTCATATCCTCCTTGTTGTTTGCTCGCACCATAGAAGCCAATGTGGCTAGAGCATCGACCATCCGATTTTCGTCCCTTGGTAGATAATCGAAAGTGATGTCCTCGAACTCTTTGATCGGTTCTTGGACCAATCTTTTGTATTCGACCAATTTGGGATCTCTCGCTTCCCATTCTCCTTTAAGTTGATAAATTACCAATGTAGAGTCTCCGATACTTCCAAAGACCTTAATTTTATGCTCAATAGCGCACGGATACCCATGATGCAAGCTTCATACTCTGCCATATTGTTTGTGCAATCAAAATCCAATTTACAAGTGAATGGGTAATGATCTCCACTTGAGGACACCAGAACTGCCCCAATTCCATTGCCCATAGCATTCGATGCCCCATCGAAGTTCAGTTTCCAAGGACAACTTTTCGTGGTATCTTCTTCGGTGGTTGCTACGTACATTAGGTCTTCATTAGGGAAATCAAAGTCCAAAGGCTCATAATCTGCCGAGCTCTACTAGCCGTAAAATCCGCTATTGCACTTCCTTTTATCGCCTTTTGGTTTACATAAACTATGTCAAACTCAGAAAGTAAAATTTGCCATCGGGCCATCCGTCCATTCAAAGTAGTTGATTCCATTAGGTATTTCAGTGGGTCTAGCTTCGAGATGAGCCAGGTCGTATGATACAACATGTACTGCCTCAGTCTCCGAGTTGTCCAGACCAAGGCACAACATATTTTCTCAATTGGTGAGTACCTTGTTTCACACTCAGTGAACTTTTTACTAAGGTAGTATATTGCTTTTTCTTTCTTTCCCGACTCATCATGCTGGCCGAGCACACATCCCATTGAATTATCAAGTACCGTCAAATAGAGGATCAAAGGCTTCTCTGGATTAGGCGGTGTCAATACCGGAGGATTGGACAGGTATTGCTTTACTTTGTCGAAGGTCTTCTGACATTCCTCGTCCCACACACCTGGATTGTGTTTTTTAAGAAGATGAAATATGGGGTCACATTTCTCAGTCAGTTGTGAAATGAACCGAGCAATGTAATTTAATCTTCCTAAGAAACCTCGAACTTCTTTTTGCGTGCGAGGCGGAGGCAATTCTTGTATAGCCTTGACTTTGTCTGGGTCAACCTCAATCCCCTTTTCACTGACTATAAATCCTAGCAGTTTCCCTGACCTGGCTCCAAAGGTACATTTTGCCGGGTTAAGCTTTAGCTGGACTTTTCTCAACCTCAAAAATAATTTCCTTAAGACTTGGATATGCTCCTTTTCGGTTCGAGACTTGGCAATCATATCGTCGACGTAAACCTCAATTTCCTTGTGCATCATGTCATGGAATAGGGTCACCATGGCTCTCTGATATGTTGCTCCCGCATTCTTCAACCCAAATGGCATTACCTTATAGCAAAAGGTTCCCCACATGGTTATGAATGTGGTTTTATTCATGTCTTCAGGAAGCATCTTTATCTGGTTGTATCCTGAGAAGCCATCCATGAATGAGAACAATGAATAACTCGCCGTATTATCCACTAAGGTGTCGATATGAGGTAACGGAAAATTGTCCTTGGGCTAGCCTTGTTTAGATCTATGTAGTCTACACACATTCATACTTTCCCATCTTTCTTAGGGACGAGGACGATATTGGCTACCCATTCCGAGTACTTAACCACTTGCAAGAACCCTGCGTCAAATTGCTTCTTGACCTCTTCTTTTATTTTCAGTAAAACATCTGGCCTCATCCTCCGAAGTTTCTGTTGGACTGGCTTGTATTCTTCTTTTATGGGCAAACGGTGTACCACGATATCAGTGCTTAACCCGGGCATGTCTTGATATGACCATGCGAAGACATCCTTGAATTCTTGGAGTAACTCAATGAGGTCTTGCTTTGTCTCTGCGGTGATACTAGCTCCAATCTTCACTTCTTTCTTTTCTTGCCCATCTCCTAGGTTCACTATTTCCACTGATTCTTTGTGAGGTACGATTTGTTTCTCCTCTTGTTCTACCATCCTTAACAGTTCAGGAGCTAAATCACAGCCTTGGTCATCTCCAAAATCCTGAAAATCTTTCGCACCCATATCTTGCTCAAAAGGACATTCTGAGTCATCGGTAGCATTACTCAAATCATTGATATTTGGGGACCTGTTATGGAAATGAATAAAGGCTCATAGAATCATAGAATCTAGGCATGTTTATTGGTATGATAAATGAAGAATAGAAATGTTTAGAAGAATATCTAGAGAAAGAATAATGAATGAATGAAATGAACATAAAAGAAAATTTGCTCAAAAGATGGCGGAGATGTATTTTATTGAAAATAACGATGTCTTATACAAAATAATGTTTCACAAAAGGGACTCTTATTGCTTCTAGACTTAAAGCAATAAGTGTGTTCCGAGTATTACTCTGAATGAGTTCTAAAAGCTACAGGAATCTCCTCCCGCATCCAGGTTGTTTAGAATGCTGCCTAGCTCATAGGGGCGGATGCCATTCGATTTTCTTCCTCAATTTCCCCCTCAGATATAGCGTTGACATGCACGATTTCTTCATTTTGCGTTTCTCGTCCCGGATGGATAACCCCTCCTGATATAAAGGTCTCACGAATATGAGGAATTATCATCGGTTCCCATTTAATCTCATCTCCACCCAAGCGAGCTTTCCTTCTTTCTTGCTTCTTTTCTAACTCTTTCTTCCTTTGCTTTGCGTTCGGCTTGAATCCTAAGCCAAAGAGGTCTCTTTTTTCTTTCAATCTCGGGACTTCGATTCCTCCTTGGAGATACCTTCCTAGTCCCTTTCCGGGTACGACCCCATTTTCGACCATTAATTGCAAACCCATTCTTGTGGTTTTGGATAATTGAGGCACTGGGATCTTGTTTCCCTCGATGACAAATGTTGCGTTGACGAATTCCAAAGAGCGAAAGGAACATTCAGTTGCTTCGTCATTTGCTTCTAAATATGGCGCATCGTTGGTTACTGTTGCGATGATGTCTTCTTCAGCGTTTATTGTTACCAAACGGCCTTCTATGACTAATTTCAATTTTTGGTGCAAGGATGAGGGGACTGCTCCCGCTGAGTGTATCCAAGGTCTCCCCAACAAACAGTTATACGACGGCCTGATATCCATTACTATGAAATCCACTTCATATGTACTTGGGCCGATTAAAAGAGGTATTTCAATCCTCCCCATGACTTTCCTTTCAGTTCCATCGAATGCCCTTACTATATTGTGGCAAGCCTTCATGTGAGAGCTATCAATGGGTAACCGATTCAACGTTGATAATGGCAGGACATTGAGTGCCGATCCGTTATCGACTAGTACCCCCAGTAGTGTGTATCCTTTGCACCGTGTAGTAATGTGGAGGGCCTTGATGGAACCCATACCTCCTGGCGGAATCTCGTCGTCATTAAAGAAGATGAAATTATCAGCACTTATATTGCTAATTAGACGATCCAGCTTGTTAACGGTGATGTCATTAGCAACATAAGTTTGATTCAATACTTTCATCAGTGCATTGCGGTGCGCTTCTGAGCTTAATAATAAGTCAAGCACAGATATACGAGCCGACTGTTTATGCAGCTGCTCCACGACGCTGTATTCACTATGCTTTAAAAACTTCAAGAATTCCCTAGCCTCGTCTTCCTTTACTGGCTCGTTTATAGGAGCTTTCTGTTTAGTCGCATTTTTCTTGTTTTGTTCGCCTACCAAGGTTTTTCTTTTTGCAAGCTCGATTCGTGGGTTTGCCGTGTCGTAACGCTTCCCGCTTCGTGTATAGGAGCCTACTTCCTGGTTTCCTTTGCGATCTTGGACAAGTCTCCTTTCCCAGGAATCGTCACATTACAGTTGTAGTTTCAGGAACTTTTTGTCATCTTCATACGAAAAGGTCGCAGGTCTTCGGATCACAATCTTCGGAGGCTCCTGGTTTTCTTTCGTAGTGCGGGTCGAATCCCCTATTTTAGGAATCGTCAGGTTGCAACTAGAGTTCTGGGGAACCTCTTTGTTGTCTTCATTTGAAAGGACCGTCGATTTACGAATCACAATCTTCGGAGTTGTCTTTATCCCGGTTCCATCGTTCTTTGGCCGCGAGATGATGACCAAAGGATAGCTAGCCTTCGATGCTTTTGTTGTTGATTCATCTTCCAACACGCAAATGCTTCTTTCTTTTTGGCCTTCATTAATCTCAAAAATTTCAACTCTTTATTGTCCATCGCCTTTGTACGAATTCAAACTCAATGCGATCCGGATTTCGTGCCCTTCCATGTTATGAAACTCGCAACCTCTTCTTGTTCTTTCATGCTTTCCTACTGGCCTTGATACAGCTAATCCTCTCTTCATCATTTCTTTCCAAACTTGTTTCATCGGAGTCTTTACTTCGTCAACATCCCTTTTAACTCTCCTTCCCATGTTTTCGCCTATCATATTGACCTCATGATTAGGCAATGGTGCCCCCTACCGGGGTATCGTCTACTTTTATAACGCCCATCTGGATGAGTCTTTCTACCAATTTTTTGAAAGCAAGACAGTTCTCTATTGAATGCCCCACAATCCCTGCGTGGTACTCGCACTGTGCGTTCGCGTCATACCACTTAGGGTATGGGGGTTGCAGGGGTTTTAGGTAATGTGGAGAAACAACATGTGCATCGAATAAGTTCTGGTACATTTTCTTGTATGTGACTGGGATTGGCGTGAATTGGATTTTCTCCGTGTTCTGCTTTGTATTGGATTCCTGCCTAGAGGAGCCCTGATGATCAGCGATTACGGCCTTGGGCTGATTTACAGTGATAGGCTTCGGATAACCTTTACTTAGGTTATTTACATCGTTCTCTCTTTTCTTTGGGATTATTTTCCTGGTACTTTCCCCCACTTCTATCTTGCCACATCTGATTGCATTTTCTATCATCTCCCCCGACATCACGATGTCTGAGAAGCTTTTAGTGGCGCTTCCCAGCATATGATTAATGAAAGGAGCTTTTAACGTATTTATAAAGAGCATGGTTGTCTCCTTTTCCAAAAGCGGTGGCTGAACTTGTACTGCTACCTCTCTCCATCGCTGGGCATACTGTCTAAAACTTTCACCCGACTTTTTCTCCATATTTTGGAGCGTGATTCTATCAGGAGCAATATCAGCCACATGGCCATAATGTTTCATGAAGGCCTGTGCCAGGTCCTTCCATGTCTTGATCTGGGCACGACTAAGCTGATTATACCATTTGGCGGCAGACCCGGCCAGACTGTCTTGAAAATAGTGAATCAACAACTGGTCATTATTAAGGTGCCCCGCCATCCGCCGGCAGAACATTGTGATGTGGGCCTCAGACAACTAGTCCCACTATATTTCTCAAATTCAGGCATTTTGAACTTATGGGGGAGCACCAAATCTGGAACCAGGCTCAAGTCTTTTGCGTCAATTCCATGGTGGTGATCAGTATTTTCCAAAGCCTTGAACTTTTCCTCCAACCACCTACAACGATCCTCTAACTGCTTTGAAAATTCTTCTCTCGCCCCTATTTTCTCTCAAATCTAAATCAGGTACAACAGATTAGCGGGTTATCTCTGGATTGGATCCCGAGCCAACGTGGAGTTCGTGGGTGGTCTAGCATCCACCGCCTTTGTTGGGGCCTAATCGAATCGGTGGCCTTAGGACATACTCCTCAGGTCTTGCTCTTGCATGTGGCGGGGTAAAACCCGGGGGAGCACCTTCGCTATCCTCATCGACCGGAGGCATTGGACCTTTCCTTTGTCTCATTCGCATTCATCATCCGGGCCATCTGTGCTATCATGTTTCTCTCGAGCCTCCAACATTTGGTCCTTCATTTCTTCTTGGAGTTTCATCATTTGCTCCTCGCATTTGTTCTTGCATTTCCTTCTGAAATTGTTCAAATCTTTGATCCATTTTCTTTGTCTTAGCACGAGTCCCGTAGTAATGTTTAGTTCTCCATTTCCTCTTTCTTCTCTCTTGTTTCTCTGTTAATCTTAACCAATTAGGCTTCTTTTTATAAACTTTAATGCATGTAATATGATGCAATGCAAATGCATGAATGCAGGAAGAAGACATCGATTCTGATCAACTTCATTTTAGAAAACTTTATTAGAAGGCAAAACCCTTTACATAAAGTAGATTACAAATATGTTCTCGCCCTAAGACCTAAGGTTTTGATTTTTCCAAGCAGGGAGATTAGCTCTTCATCATGACCCGGTGGTAGCCCATATCTCATGCCCAATATGTCAGCCTCCTCAGCCAAAGTCTGTAGGTGATCAGCTACTTCTCGAATCTGGATTATTGCTTCACCCATGAGGTAGTCCCGACTTCGAACTTGCTCGCAAGAATGGCGAAGCTCCTCCTCCCAACGTCTTTCTCTCATTTCCAGAAGCTCAATCCGGAGCTCGCTACTATGTAATGCCGATTCTAACTCTTCAACCTTACCTTTCATTTCCTCTATTCTATTCAGGCTTGACTTTAGTTGGCTTTTCGAGTCTCGACTTCGATAGTGGTGTAGAGATCGCCCAAGCTCAGCTATTCTAGCTTTTAATCCCTTTTTCTCTTTTTGGTCTTCTGTCCTGCCCTTCTCTAAGTCTTCCTTTTGCGCTCGCATTTCATGAAACTTTTTCTCCCAACTGCTAACTTTGGCTCTTTCCTCTCGGACCTCTTGTTGCCACTGCTCCGAAGTTTTCCCTAATCCCGCGTTCTTTATCGTCAAGCGCATCTTCTTGTACTCAGTCTTCAAGTTATCTCGGTCTTCTTCTACCTTCTATTTTTCTTTTCTGAGTTTCTCAGCCTCTGATTTTTGACCGTCCACTTCTAACTGGAGGAGCATCTTTTCTTCTTCCAACCTTTCTATCCTTTTCCCGAGTTTCGAACTCATCCGTTCAAAATCTTGCTTCACAATCTCTAATTCTGACGGGACCACTCGCATGCATTCTTCTCTTGATCGGGCGCTTCGGATTTGGCTCAGAATGTTATCATTGACTCTCCTAGCCTCCATTCAATGTATTCCGGGTCATCCTCGGCCCGTAGATAATCTTTTCATTCTGTGAATCTGATTCCAGGCACTAGAAATCTCTTTAACCCTTTTCTTATAGCTTCCCCCTTCATATGAGAACTCGCATTGAGCTAGCCCGTATGTCGTTGGTACAAACTGTCTTGAACTATACTGTCTTAGGACCAACAAAGGGGCATAGGCAGTGGCACCCCAAATTCCCAATAGGGGAACCCACTCAAAGCTTCCATAACGATAAAGGATCCTGTCGGGAATCATCCAGGAGCCTTCCACTTGATGTCGCCCTCTTGAAGGTTTTGAAAGAGCGCGATCCAATTTTCTTCGCACACATCCTCTCTTCTAGGCGTAGTTGCTATCTCTTCTAGCGGGAGTAATTTTCGACATGAACCGACAGACACTTTCTATTTTCCAAAAGTGACTATGGAACCAAGCCAATAACAGCTGCGCACATCCAATAAACCTGCCTTCACCCATTCTCCGACATGCAGTCAAGGATCTGAATGTTTCGGCTAAGATGGCAGGAACGGGTGTGACCCCTTTGTCTAATCGGCTGAATAGATCAATAACTACTTCATCAATGTGCCTTAAAGCTTTCGGGAAGATTACCAGGCCGTAAATACACAAGGCCAAGATGTCTATCTTTTTCTTTGTATCGGGATGCGCCAGGATCAGGTCTCTCAAACATATCCAGGGTATGCATTTACCCTCGCCCTTCTTTTGCATTCTAGCTGAGACCCACTGTTCGCTCATTCCGGTGATATTCATCAACTTCTTCGCGAAGGTTGGGCCATTAACCGCCTTGGAATAAGCTTTGTCAACTTGAATTCTTGGGCAATGTAGCAAGGTCGATACTCTTCTCTGTGGAACCAGATCCACCTTCCCAAGGAGAAACAAATTATAAGCGCATTCCGAATCGGGTCATTGCTCGGAACAGGTGCTTGTCTATTTTGACCTCAAGCAGGTAAGGCAGGTCGCCGTAAGTACCATAGAACAGCTGCTTCGCTTCATCATCCCACTGAGTCTAAATTTCTTTCAACTCCTGGAGCTCGTTCTGTGTGACACTGATATTGGTGAAGTTCCGTAGCTCCGACACATACCCTTCGACTAAGCTATCTCCTTTTTCTATTTGGCATTGCTCTGACCATATGCGGACGGTCGCATTGTCTTCCACTTTATCAAGGAATTCGCTTTCCATAACCAGCTTCCTAACTCAGAAATGGACCGTGAATCGATGTCTCTTTAAAATATGAAATGATATGCACAAAAAGAAAGAAACACAACAAGTTAGTACCATGGAATATAAAGCAAGTAAAATAAGCAAACGCCTATCTGGGTGACCACTAAGGTTTGCCATAGCTCTACCTAAGGTGGGCTCCTAGGGTTTGCTATATGCGGCTTAGTTCTAAAGTTCGAGGTACCCGAACCAGCAGATTCCTCGATCCTCACCCATTATAGGCTCATACGGACCGAGTTCGGTTCAGGGGAATACATTTCCCTATGGCCATGCGAAGTGAAAACTTCACGAAGACATAGGTACGGATGTATTTCGAAAGTAGTCCACTAGCCCATGCGGAGGTGAAAACCTCACGAAGGCATAGCTTCTCGCTCCCACTTAAAGGTGTGACCACAACGGTCATGCAATGCAATGCCAAAGTATTTACGAGGCTAATATTGAAGGTGCATTAAAAGAAGCATGATTTTTCAAAACCATTTTAATTAAAAGGACAAAATCAATCAATCTATGGCTTGACCTCGAGTCCCAAAGGAGTCGCCAAGTCGTCGTAACCATTTTTTTGTGAAATAAGAAGAACGACGCGGTCGACTCGATTTTTGAAAAAAAGAAAAGGAAGGAGTCGCCACCGATCTTTATTTGGTGTGATCGGATCACCTTTGTTTTAATAAAACATTTAATTTACTAAAACAAGGCTTTTTGGTCCACGAACTTTGAGAAAACGGGTTCGAAGTCGATTACGTGCGAGGAAGGATTAGCACCTCGACACGCCCAAAATTGGTACCAAACCGATTGATTGATGTCCTTTTGTTAAAAACTTTGAAAGGGTTCGAAAATACAATGCTTTTATTTTCAAAATTTGATGGAATTGAAAGGACGTTAAGACTCTCTTATTATCGAAGAGATAAAGCATCATGTCCAATGAAGTTAGGCGCAATACTTTAGACTCCGAAACTAAGCTCGTCTTTTAAAACTTGATTTTCATTTTTGAAGAGGATCTTCGTTATTCGTCAAATGAGAAACCGGACCCAAGAAGTTAGGGCTCGATTTCTCGAGATTTCAAATACTAAAGATTGCCTCTATTTTTAGGAAAAAACTTATCTCAAAGTATCTAAATGTCGAGTCCAAGAAGTTAGGTGCGACATTTCAATTTCGAGATTAAGTATTTTGTTTTAAAATTTAAATTACGATTTCGAAGAGATATCCGTTGCTTAGCTTAAACGAGAAAAATCGGAACCCAGTAAGTTAGGGCTCGATTCACTCGAATTACTAATACGGAATGATTATTTGAAAAAAAACTTGATGACTCGAGCAAAGGTTAATGCATCACAATTCGATAAAAGGAATAAATTACGAAGCTAGGTTGCATAAAAAATAATAATGATATATGTAATAATGCTAAGTTAATTAATTTGATGATATAATGATGATAATAATGATAATGGTAATAAAAAAATTATAATGTTTAAGAGTAAAAAAAATAGTAATAATAAAATAATATTAATGACATTAATAAGAAGAAAAAATAAATAATAAAATGAAGGTAATTAACAAAAATATATACATATAAAATAATATAATAATAGTAATAGTAATAATAAATACCAAAACAATATAATAATAATGTTAAAATAAAATGATAAATAATGATGATATGATAATATTTAAAGCAATAATATTAAATAAGAGTAATAAACATAATAATAGTAATATAGTATTAAACCAAGAAAATAAATATAAATATAAGTAGTAAAAATAATAATGGAAATATCAATAATGATGTTAGAGAAATAATAATGATATTAATAATAAAATAATTATAATGGTAAATAATAATAATAATAAGTATATAATCAAAATAACGAATGATAATAATATAATAATAATAATAAAGTTAGTGAAATGCATTAATAATAAAATATAAAAATATAATAATGATAATAACAATATAATAACAAAAGACTAAAAAATTTGCAAAACAATTAAAATAGGATTAAATTGCATTCAAAATGAAAGTTTAGGGCTAATTCAAATAAAATAAAAGAAAAAGGGCCTATTTACACACGTGAAAAGACTGGAGGGATCAAAAAGATAATTTTTCCATAAGTTGAAACGCAACGCTTGAAGGGGATCAATCGCAAATCGCGAAAAATTATTGGGCCAATTTCGCAATAATTAAAAGTTGGATTTTAAAACACAAAATGCGGAAGGGCCGATTATGCAATTAACCCTTCCTTCAAAAACACGCGGATCCCCTGGAGCGGGTCGGGTCGCACGCGGGTTTTTGAAGGCTATTTAAAGGCCAAAAACCCTAAAAAAAATCATTTGTGCAGTTTTTTTAAAAAAAAAATTCTTTCTCTTTTTGTTTTCTCTGCAGAAAGAGGGGGGGTGCGATTTCCGGAGGGGTTTCGGCCACACCGCCGCCGCGCAAAAAGGTATATATATATATTTTTTTATATATGTTATACCAGTTTATATATGGGTTTGTAACAGTAAAAAAAAGATTTAAAAGTAGAAAAAAAGAAATCACCTTTTCGTTTCTGTTTGATTTTTTTTTTGTAGATCTACTCCTTTTCTTTGAATCTCTGTTTTTTTGGTGTTCGAAATCTATCTTTTTTATTGATCTCTAAAAATGCCTCTCTTTTTCGCTTGAATCTCTCCGTTTCTTCTATTGATTTCCAGAAAGAAAAAAAATAAAAAAAGTCCCCCCTTAGAGCGTTTAAATTGGCTTTTTATAGCCTTTACAAATGTTTTTATTATTGTTTCTTCTGCCATTGTTTCTGTTTGCGTGTTCTTTTCCTTTTGCAGGGCATGGGCGAGGCGGTGGAGCAGGTGGAGGAGGCGACGGATGGTTGGTGTCAAGTCGAAGGTCGTGGTAGGTGGTTCGGGGTCGGGGGTTGCTAGCAGAGGCAAAGGGGGCTAGGGTTTTTTGTTTTTCTGTTTTCTGATTTGCTTAATGGGCTAGGGTAGTTGGGCTTGTGTTTGTACTGATATGGGTCTGGGTAGTTGGTTTTTTTTTTTTTTTTGGGTTTGTAAAATGGGATTTTTATTTTGTTCTGTTTTGTTTGTTGGGCCCGGGCAATTTGGGCCGTCTACAGACACATAAGTGCATCATCGGCAAAATCGAAGTAAATATACTAGCACATAAGTGCATCATCGGTTAAACCGAAGCAAAATATACTGGCACATAAGTGCACTATCGACTAAACCGAAGTATAAACCCATTCACAATCTAATCCTATAGCATGCCAACTATATCCAACTCTGCCCGAACAGTTAACAAGGTAACCAATTTTCCAATTTCATCACATAGTTCGATTCACATTCTATCATTCTCAATTCATCATCAATTCACAATTTCAACACATCATATAACATTTTTCAACTCAATTTCATACCAATTATCATATATCAATTAAATCATGTTACTTTATAATTTATTCACTTTAGTCCTCTATCTTGATATACCATATAAATCACCACAATTTAATTCGTACAACCCGTATATACTTACCTCATTACTAAATCTTACAATTTAACATGGATATCTAATAATTAGATTGATCTCAAATAATAGAAATACAAATTAAAAGCTCATGCCATTCATCATCAACTTTTGCTTTTCCTTACTCTCTTGACTGCTCAACGTTGTTCTTAGTTGAACTTAATAGTTGAATATCCAAGGGTTTTCAAGCTTTCTTCCTTTCTTTCTTTTTTCTCCTTTGATTTTCACGGGTTGAAGATGAAGATGATAACATTTCTCTTTCTTTCCATTATGTTTATTATTTATACCTAAATTACTAACCTTAATTAATTAACATAATTCTTTAATTAGTTCAAGTTAATGCAATCCACCATTAAATCACACTATAGTATATTTTAATTTAATTTAATTTATTTATTATTTTAATTTTTGGATAATTTCCATCTAAGTCCTCAAGCCTTTTCTTAATTAAAAATCTATATTGATTAAAATTTTACAATTTAGACCCTAGACCTTAATTAATCACAATTTCGGCTAAATTATTTAATCGAATTTCAAATCATTTATACACTAACTCCATAAATATCTCTATTTAATATTTATGGGCTCGATTTACAAAAACGAGAGGCTCAAAACTGTAATTTTCAACACCACTGAATTTCAAGTCGTTAAAATCTTTGTACTTTAATTTGATTAATTTCTTTTGATAATTTAATTTGATTAATTTTAATCCTTGAATTGGTTAATTTCAATGCTTGTACTTTACAAATCCAAAGTTTCATTCCCAACTAAACTCATTTGATCAAATTTTGCTATTAGTCTTTGTACTTTGCGAAAATTATGAATTTAGTCCTTATACTTTAATTTGGTAAATTTTAAGTCCTATACTTTTCAAATTTTGAAATTTTAGCCTTAACCCAAATAATAGCAGTTAAATTTATTTAGCTAAAATCAATTACTAGTCGTATACTACGCGTATAGTTTTAGATTTAACCAATATTTTCCAATTAGATTTTTCCAAGTCTCTATACTTTTCAAATTTTGAAATTTCATTCTAGACACATATGACAGTCGTTAATCCATTAACTAGATTTCTAGTGAGTAATATGTAGAAATAACAAGTTAACATAGTATTGCAAATATGATAATATATATTTATTATATCGATTTTGAAAATAGTAGAACTTAATGAATTTAGCAGTTATCATGGTGAGGACTGAA
Source organism: Gossypium rotundifolium (assembly GCA_025506655.1). NCBI lineage: Eukaryota > Viridiplantae > Streptophyta > Magnoliopsida > Malvales > Malvaceae > Gossypium > Gossypium rotundifolium. The sequence continues at coordinate 152,733,237 of CP106728.1, forward strand.
ATTTTAAAATTTGAAAAATACAAAGACTAAAAATGACCAATTTAAAGTATAGGACTAAATCTATAACTTTCTTAAAGTATAGGAACTAATAGTAAAATTTAATCATTTTATTATTAGTGTTGTAGTATGCATAAAATCATTGAAAATGACTTCCAAAAATAATTTTAGAAAATGATTTACTTTTTCTAAAAAGTTAATATTTTCTAGTGTTTGAATGAATCTTTATATTTGTTATTTGGTATATTTCATAAAAGTTGTTTTCAATTAAACAAGCATATATTTAAGAATTTCTTATTTTTCATTGTTTAATTGAATTTATTTTTATCTAAAAATTTATATTTTACATTGTTTTTGCATATATTAAAAATATTATGTTATATTCAGATTCATTACAACGTCATTTTTAATTACATGACTACTAAGTGAGTATTTTTATTTAAAATATAACATCAATAAAATTGACAAAAACAATTAACGATGTATATAGACTTATGACATATTTTAACCTTTATACAACAAAATATTTATTATTAATATATTTATAATTGTAATAAATATTATTATATTGAATATTTTCAATAATATGTGAATAATATTATTTAAAATTATTGTTTTAAAATTTATTATTAAAATAAAATTGAAATTTTAAATAATTTATTAAAATAATAAATTATATTTACTATATTAATAATTTATTATATGAATAAATATAAATAATTAAATATGTATGTTTAATAATATTAAAAATATAATATTTTAACTATTTTTAAAATAAAAATAAAATTTTTATCAATATAATAATATTAAACTTGATTTAAGTTAATTTTTATATAAAATAAAATTATCTATAAATGAGTTCTTTTCCGAAAAATGACTTTACGCTTTTCAAAATAGTAAGTCATTTTACAGTAAAAAGGGCTTATTTTACTTTAACCTGTAAGTCATTTTCCGTTGACCAAATTATTTTCTAGAAACAAACACAGAAAAATGCAGAAAATATTTTCCGTAAAACCTTTTACATGTAAACAAACAGACCCTAAAGATAGTTAAAAAAAAAACTTATAAATCATTATTAAATGAAATAAATCTATAAAAATTATTTTATATAATATTATTATAAAATTAATACTGAATCTTTACAAATAAATATACATATAAAATAAAATATTCTTCATTAATAAAATTATTATTTAAAACAAATATATTTTTAATAAATTTTAATTAATTATTAAATTTATAATATCAAATAAATCTGAATTTTCATTAATATCCTTAATAGTTTGGCATATTTCATTATGTACAATTATTTAATCTAATAAAACTATAATTTGATTTAATTTTCAAAATTTAATACTTGTATTAAGTACAATTTTAATCTGTGATTCTTAATAGTCATTTTTCATTCTTACTTCATTGCTATAAATGCATTTGAATCTAAATACACATCTCATCAATATTTTTTGAACAATTTTATTATAAAAACTAATCATATCTACTTTTTTTTTTTTACAAAATGCTTAAAACTATCCATAGCCCCTCTCCGACCTATAAATAAGAGGATAATTTGTTTCAACACACTCGAGCACACGTCCTCTTGTATTGACAATAATATCCATGTCAATTGAGTTAAGACTATTATATTAAATCCCATCACTACAACAACTAGTTTAATTGCCACTGCTACTTTTAATCTCACCGAAACTAATCATACCGCCCTTCCAAAGAGAGCCTTAATTCCTACGGTTTTTTAAAAATTTGAAATTCCAATTTTAACATAAAAGATGATCATTAAATCCATTAATTGACTTTTTTGTGAGTAATATATAAAATAAAAAATAATATGATAATATACATTTGATAGTATATTTGTTGTATAAAATTTTAGAGATAACAAAACTGAATAAATTTAACATGGATTAAATGGTGGAAATTGAAAACCCCATGTGATGGCTTCATGATCAGAATGTTAACCGTCCCATGTGTGGCCTGAATTCGAGTCGCGCTAATCGTGTTTGTTGTTTGGGATTTAACATTTTCTTATATTTCAAAAAAAAAAAATATTGGAAATTGAAAATAATAGAACTTAAGCCAATGAAATCAAGACCTACATTTTGATCAAAATTGTAATTTCAAAATCGAAAAAATATAGAAATACATGAAATTTCAAAATTCCGTAGTGGTTAAAGGGTCACAGCCGGGTCCGGGGAACCCATTTGAGTAGTAGGGTTGGGCCTGATTTCAAGTACAGATCCAGAACAAAATTTTCGGGTTCGGGTCCATAAAATATTTTTAAAACTGAAACTTAAAAAATGAAAAACATATTAGCCACCTAGCTCCACCGCCAGCCACCACCGTTATCCTTCCCTCGCGCCGCCCCCCAAACCTTAATAATCAAAATTTAAAGCCCCCAATTCAAAAAGACCTCTTTGAATTTTGAAGCCCCAAGGCCTAAACTATGTCTTATGATCCATCGCCGGCGGCTAAGAAACCTCAACCAGTTCCTTGGACTCACCCAGAGACTCTCAACCTAATCCAAGCCTACCAAGAAAAATGGTACTCTCTCCAGCGCGGCCAACTCAAAGCCAACCAATGGGAGGAGGTCGCCGTAACCGTCGCCACTCGTTGCGGCCTCTTCGATGATTCCACCGCCAAAACCGCCCTCCAGTGCCGTCACAAGATGGAGAAACTCCGCCGTCGCTACCGCTCCGAACGCCAAAACCTCGGCTCTGCTTCCCCTTGGCCATACTACGACGCCATGGAAGCTCTGGAGCAAGGGCCTTTGCCTATCTCGGCTCGACCATTGACTTCCATTGTTCCAAACGGACATGAAGCTGGGAACTACTACCATAACGACGACGAAAACAGCCCAATCGAGGAAGAAGAAGAAGATGACGAAGAACATGAAGGAGGAAACCGGTTCAGCAAAAGCCGTAGCATCAATTACATATTGCGGCGGCCGAGTGTTGTGAACCGGTTTTCTGGGCTAATGAAGAAAAGGGTTAGAACAGAAGAGGAAGGAGATGGTGATGCAGCAATAACGGGAAAGGGGGAAGAAGACAAAGGGGTGGAACTAGCAATGGAAATTAGGAGATTTGCAGAGAGGTTTATGAGGATGGAAAGGAAAAAAATGGAGATAATGCATGAAACTGAAAGGTTGAGAATGGAAATGGAAAACAAAAGGATTGAGATGATATTGGACTCAGAGAAGAAAATTGTGGATGCCATATCAACCAGTTTGGGGTCAAAAACAAAGGAGTGAAGGTGGAGCAAGATTTGGGTTCCTCAAGAAACTTTCTTCTATTGGAGCTTCAGGTTGTATAGACTTATTAGTGATGGAACTGAACATAATTTTTGAGCTGCAATTGTTGAGATTTTGCATTTCTGCTCTCTCTGTTGCCCAACTCTTTTGAACAGTATTTCTAATCTGATCACATGATTAAGCTTTGAAACTGTTTTTATCTATACCAATTGTTCTAGTGGGTTGTTTTCTTCTATCTTTTGCTTTCATTGATGAATGATGAGCTTAAGTTCATCCACAGTATGTCTAGGTTTCTCAATGTATTTTTTTTTTTTTTTTTTGTAACCAGAGTGTCCACTACCAATGATTAATTGGTAAATGATTGACTATTAAATGTGCTCTATTTTCATGAGATTGAATGCCTGACTTCATTATTAAATGACGAGTAAGGATTGAAATCCCGTTTCTCATTATTAAAGGATAAGGGTGAGTAACCATCAGATCATATCTCATAATTCAGTTTTTCAATGCATGTATATATATTTTAAGAATCTTTGAATGATCATTTTCTCATACGAATGTCTCACTCCGCGAGATACTTAAACTTACTAGGAACTCGGAATTTTTCTGTGTATTTACACTTTTAACTTGAAACCTGAAGGTCACAATTTATATGGTGCCCAGAAATTCTTTGAAACATATTACTGCTTGTGGAGGTTTCTAACAAACTACAGTATACGTTTGGTCCTTTGGTGCTAATTTGAAGCACTGGTTAATTTAGTATCGGTAGAATCTGAAAATGTATAACAAGTATGGTCTTTGTGTACTTCAAACACTTGGATGGCTAATGTATGGAGAATATTGTAGGAAAAATGAGAGGAGGAATATAATAGAGTAGATAACTCAAAAGTTATGCATTTAATAGAGTTGATAACTCAAAATTATGCATATAATAGAATTGATAACTCAAAAAGTTATGCATCTTACTGTTTATTGCGGTTTAGTTCAAATTAGATAAAAATTACAAAAGAACCAAGCAAAGAGCTTTCTGTACTGCATTTCAGGTCTCTTAAAAATTTTGGATATAGTTTTTTTTCCAGTCAAAAAAGGGAAAAGACACTCATTGCAGATGCTAATGAACTAACCAAACAGAACTAAATTCTCAAGTTTCATAAGCAAGAAACACAAGGGCTTATATGGTAGACCCAGAAGGAATAGGGAATGGAAAGGGTATGCACCAATTAAAGGATTTTTTTATTATGAGAATCTGATGACTGTTTACAAATTACAAATAAATGCTTGGGTGGGAATGGCCACGGCCATGGCCATGGCTATGGCAGTGACGGCTGCTGGTCGTTCTAATAGCAGTGACCAGTGTCTACACCACAACAAACCTTAATATTCACAAAATTCCCCTAAGGCTTTTTGCCCATAACAATGATTGCTAGAGACCCACTAGACCTCAAAGGGTAATAAATACATGCACTGATCTACTGGGCCAAAAAGAAACCATGGAAAAGGGAGATGTGACCTATGTACAAATGCCACTATATCTGTCTCCACTTCCCTATACTCTAAGTGGTTATATACATGATGCCCTAAAAACCAAAAAGTAGAAACCCCAAAAAATGTCCAATACTTTCCGTGTATTTCTAACCTGCAAATAGCAGCAACCTCTTTCCACATTGCAATGCCAATATGATATTACCAGCTTCATCTGCGTTAAAACCACAGCCTGATTAGTCTCCACTCTCCATTCAAGTTTAATAAAATTTAAATACCAAAGAAATAAACAAAAAGGAAAAGAAAAAGACAACAAATTTATACAAATCAAATAGTATACATGGATAAGCACCCACAGACAACTAGAGTTAAAAAATAGCTATCCATAAATAATTGTCAGAAGTGTTAACAAACAATAATGCAACAATCTGGCAGAGAGCGGATATAATTCATCTCATTCCAATATTACAACATGATAATAATTCTAAATGTTCTAATGCTTCCTAGTATGCCAACCTAACATATAACACCATATCAAACCTGCCTAAATCCGTAAAAGTTATTACCTGTACACTGCTGTTACATGGGCAAACAAACTCAATCATGGCAGGACCCATTGCTGTTGGAACTGCTCCAACCACTAATTGCTTCATTGCAGCTTAGAATTAGAAGGCCTGTGATACAAGCTGCCCTGTACTGTTTGTAGATGCAGAGTTTGCTGTTGCGACTGCTGTTGCAATGGCTGCTGTGCAAGCAAACTATGCTGATTTTGTAACTGCTGGTAAGGTTGTTGAGATGGTGGCAACGTGGAAGATTGTTGTATCTGTAGCTGTTGTGGCCACTGTGCCCCATCAGTACTCCCATTAGAGGGTAGACTACCTGATAATTGTCTCTTCCCTAACCCTTGGCTGACAGAAGGTAGCGAATCACTACGAGCAGAATTTGGATGAGGAGGGCTCCCCATGGATCCCACTTGAGCGGCCACATTTGGCAAACCCAGATCACACACAGATTCTGATGGTTTCCACTGAGGGCCAACAGAAGGAGAAACAACCGATACATTGTCAGCTGAATCAATGGCAGACTGAGGCATTGCCATGCTTGTGGCTGTACCCATAAGTGAAGCATTACTCATGGGCTGTTGGTCAGCTTGGGCTGGCTCAGCTTGAGATTTGCTGGAAGGATCAGAATTCACTTGCTGATTCTGCTGAATCATTCTTTTAACAGTAGGCTGGCTTTGATTAACCTGCTTTTTATGTGATTGTGACTGTAGCTGCAAGTGCTGGCGGTTTGGACCCATAGCTGCTGGCAGGACAGACTGATGCACAGCTGATTGTGTATGACCAGAAGGCACTGTGGAAACCTGAACTTGAGAACTATTATCAGAATGTGCAAGCATCTGCTGGAGGTGCTTTGTAGAAGGGGGTACTGCCCCAGAAAGTAGCTTTTTCTGTGGCTGGGAATGATTCATGGACTGAGAAGAAACTGGAGGTTTAGATGGTTGGACAGGGCTCATAACAGACCCAGAATACAGGCCCTGACCTTGCATTAAGTGCATCATCTGCTCTCCTTTCTCAGCAGCTTGATTGCTAGAGGCCATGCTAAGGCCATTCAGAGGAGAAGGATCAACAGAAAGGTTCTGATGCACCTGCATGTTCCCCCTCCCTGCTCCCTTCAAAAGTTTAGCTTGCTGCTGAGATTGTGTTTGTTGCCGTTGCTGAGGGTGGTGCCTGCCAGATTGTTGAAACTGCTGTTGTTGAAGCTGCCGCTGTTGTTGCTGGCCTATCTGATTGCTCAACCCACTAGCAACAGGTCGGGAACTCCTACCAAGCCCACGAGGCACCAAGTGGTTTTTTTGTTGCTGATGTAATGACATAGGAGTTATTGGCGTAGATGGTGTTAGAGGGGAAAGCGATACTGCCTGAGTTGAAGCTGGAGATTGAATCCGGGAACTACTCTGAAGAGAAGATACGGGAAGTTGAGTCTGAGGTCGGACATGTGGCTTCAAAGCATTAGATACAGCAAACTTTTGATGTTGCTGATGCATGAGAGACTGCTGCTGCTGCTGCCTTTGCCTTTCTTTAGCAAGGTGCATGGCATATGCTTGCTGCTGTGACCCATTAGAACCCTGAAGAGAGTTGTTCAGCCCATGGGACTTCTGGGGTTGACCTGGAAATGACTGAACAGGCGGTGGGGTTGATTGATTAGGGTAAGCAGAAGTCAACCCACTGAAAGCAGCAATTCCCTGGCTGTTCTCTTGAACGTGCAGTTGGAGCTCAGGTACCACCATTTGCCTCTGGTTCTCTGGACTGTGACCAGGCTATCAAACAAAAAGGAAAATCATCTTAATTTGAAAGTCTGTTCTAGATCACCATAACGCGCAAAAATTAGAGTACCAATACCATTGATTATCCAGAAGTTCGATGTAATTTTTAAATAAACAAAAATAAAAATGCTATATCAAACACATTTCAGTTCCTAGAGGAATACTCATCAAAATAAACACAACAAAGCGAGATTTACCAACCAGCTCTAAGGCATTGAGTTCAACAAACCCCCATTATCAAGCCTAAATTAAAACTCCTCAATTGGAAGTCATTACACATAAAGAAAGGAATTATCCAGATCTGCTTGCTACACAGAACCATAGGTAAAGGAAAATTTTGATGGAATTTTTTGCAGCAAGCAATCCTCTGAAAAGCCATATATATCTAGAACTGAAGCCCCCATTCAAGATTTAGATGGGTGCAGCAAGAGCTCAAGGGAAGGGGTTGATTGCAGTCAGTCTCAGATTAGCATGTAGTGCCTATCTTTGGATTGAGAGAATAGGAGAATTCATGGCAGTAAAGCTAATTCTAATTCAGCACTTATTAATTTAATTAAGGTTGTTGGATACAAGTTCAAGGATTAAGGCGTACTGCAGATTAGTTGGTGAAATGATTATTTTAACTGCTCTTCTTTTTTTCTTTTTTTGGCTGGTTTTAAATTTGTAATACTGCAATATCCAGATTGTTCACTTTGTAGTAGATTGCTACTTATTTGGATGAATACAAATCACTGGGGGAAATATTAAATGATTTCTTGGTATATAACAATTATCGTTAATATGGGACAAAAGAACCCCAAACTGCAATAGCATGTTGAAGAACATACTTGATCATACTGCTCCTTGAAAAGTAAATAACTTACTTGCATCATGTGAATGGCATCCCGAGGTCTCAATGTAGAGTTTCCTTGACCAGAACCTGGTCCAGAGTGCATATTTCCAGGGCTAGGCATTCCCACCAAATTGGAGGAGAGCATGCTGCCAGAATTTAGCATTGTTGATGATACCATTCCTTGAAAGCCTGGCCTTGACATTGGCATGTTTCTATTTATTCCACACATCATGCCCACACCATTTCCACCAGCCAGCATACGAACCCCACGGTCTGACCCAGAAACAGCCCCAGGGAGAGTCAAGTTGGACTGCTGAACATTCCTGCCAGATAAGACCGGATTATGTTGTTGCACTCTATGCTGCTCATCAGCTGGCAAAGATGTTCTTGGAACACCAAATCTACCATCCCTGAGAGTAAATATGACCACAATTTGTGCCATTGGTATATAATATATATTAAAAAACATGAATGAGGAGAAACTTCTGAACTAACTAAAAGTAGCCTTTGTTGTTTAATATATTTCTAAAAACCATTGTAAATACTTCTGTATTATATGAATAAATTATCTACTTTATAAGAAGTTTGATTTTCATTAAAATACTTTTGTTAAATAGACTTACTAATAAAATCTATCCATATTATGAATAAGAAATTTAATTTAATTACTTACGTAATAAATTTAAAAATTAAAATTATTGAATTGCTTTATCTTCAAGATTCTAAAATAAAAGGGTTAAAGTTCACATTAATTTTTGTTTATTTGCATAGAATTTAATTTACATTAACATTAAAACAAAAGACTTTATATTAATTAATATCAATATAATTTGCGCATGGAACATCCATATGCTAAGGCAAATTTACACTTTGTTTATTTATTTGCAGAATGCTCAACTTATTCAAAAATAAATAAAATAGCAGATATTCACATGCAATGCATGTTACAACAGATACTAATAATAGCATGTGATACTATGCACACAGATAATGCAAGCTACAAATTAGCTTAATACCTCACAGAAGCATCGAGTGTAGCAGAGGGTGATGATAAATTACTGCCAAGAACCGCATTAGAAGATCCCTGCAGCGACGAATTTGCTCCAGATGCAGGGAGCCTTGGTCCCACAGCTCCTTGATTCGATATTGCTAAACTACTAGCCTGATATCCTAGGGGAAGAACATCTTTGCTTGATGCAGGGGCATCACAAAAATCGAGAGGCCTTTATCCAAATGATAGAAAATGATATTACAGTCCATTACAATCAAAATTAAACTTAATACGAAGAACAATGAAAAACTAGAAAACATGAATGAATTAACAAGTTAAAACTTAAATAAAAATGGAAGCAGCAAAGCTTACGTTAGAACCCCTCCATTTAGGTTATTTGGGCAGACTTGTGAAAGAGACATAACATGAGAATTGTGGACCGGCACTATCTGCTTCAAATCCTGGTTATCATGCTTTACAATACACAAGAAGAAAGAAGGGACGATTGAGAAAAGGCTGGAAAAACCAAAGTGAAGAAAAGGAGAATTTAGGATGCTTTCAAGTATTAAGACTAGGTTTTCATCATATTTTTGCCACACCACTGAATGCTAACACCAGAGTTGTAAAAGGCTACAGGTGAATTTGAAATGCTAGGGCCCCTATATTGTCCGAGGAGCAAGGTGCAAAAAGAGCACTTACCTAAGTGGAATAAAGGCATATATATATCAAAGAAATTTTATGAGTTAATACGTGAAATAACATGTATATCAAAAAAAAATTATGAATTCATGTAATAAGCTAGACTTTAATTGATATAGTTCATTTAATAAGCTCAATTGATTGTGTTCAGTCTAATCCATTCTCTAATAAAACTAATAAACTGCAAGGGGAAAATGCTTCACTTATAAACTAAAATGAGAGAAGTTTAACAAGGTATATCTAGCATATTTTAATCAAGTCCCATGCACCTTAAGAAATTGAACTAACAGTGCATAAAAGTCTTCTTTAAATGCCCATAGTCAGATGTTGCATCGGACTCGTATAAAAAACTGAAAACTTGATTGCATTGAAGATGCCAAAAGGACTATCTTCAACTAGGTTAAACTACTGGCTTATTCTTAAAACTACAAACATGCCAGGACCTATAGAGATAAAATAAATGCACTCTAAACTTCACTTATACCTGACTCCGCGAGTAGTGCTGTTTCTCGCCAATAAGTATAATTTTTTCAAAATGAGACTTAAGAGTCTCCTCTTCTACTGGCCCTTGCAGACGTTGAAACAACTGTCTAGCACTTCCCTGCATGAAATACAGCAGTAGAAGCCAACCATAGAAGACAAAATTAGCTTCATGGAAAATATCCACCTTCAGTATATTAACAAAAATATGAATCTACTAGCTTTTGAGAAGAGAAGCGACCTTTGGAATGCCAGGTAATGTGGATGGATATGACTGAGAAGACATTAAATCATCAGCACTGTCAGCTCCATCTCCACTCCTATCCATTAAAATCTTGTAGCGTTCCTTCATTCTTTAGGCTTGCGAAATATGCACTTGACACATCGAGAAGTTAAAGAAATTATAGACATTTATAAGAACAAGTAGCGGTTTTAGAGCAATGGACGCATCATTGGTGATAATTTAAGTTATTCTAGACATATTAAAAGGAAGCCATACATGACATAATATGTTTGTATAGACATTTTACTCATGCACTAACCTTAAGTTGAAGGGTACTGTTGATGGCATCACTTACAAGATCCCAATTTGGACCCATGTCATGTACAAGGACAACAAGTGCCTGAGCATAAATACAGTAACATCTCATGGACATAGTTCAAATGCGAACAGGAATTGAAGATAATTTCACAAAAAAAAGATAACAAAAGTTAACCTGATCTTCAAGTAATGACCATGGAGTACTAGAACCAGGCTGAGCAGCAGACATCTGGAGGATGTTTACATTGTTTTAACAATTACACTGGAGCTAAGACGAACTCTGAAGCACATTATCAATCAGACAATCAACAAACAGGTAAAAGGAAAAAATACCTTAGGTGTTTTGGCTTTTCTACTCTTGTCAGAACCATGAATTAATCTGATGATTTTGCTGGAGTTTGACATGTTACTCATCTGGGACCCTACTGGAGAAGGGATTGATCCATTTGAAGTGATGTCAAAAGTGTTATCTAGCTGTTGCTTCATTATCTTCAGCTTCTTGGCATTATGTTGCCCAAATAAACCTAATAAAAAGATAATTGACAGGATGAGGGGTGAAGAACATGACATAAAATAGATATACCCGACCACATAACCCGTGATTAAATCAAATATGATAAAAAAAGCTTTACCGCTGGTTCCATTAGAATCAAAATGAGAACTCTCAAGTCTCTTTTTGGAATAATTCCCCTGCAAAATAAATGGAATCATCATAAAATAAAGTTCATCACAACTATCATGGGGAGCAGGAAGTCAACTTGATCCACCTACTACTTGATCTCATAAAATTTTGAAAATACTAAAATGACGTCAAAGCTTTAAAAGTTTCCTTAATCAAGAAACTGGACAAATCTTACTGAGGATATTCAGAAATCAACTTAAGAACCTATAATACCTTTGAAAATGAATCTCAAGCTACATAAAGTTACACAATTAAATTAACATATACAAGGACCAAAAATGGTAATTAGACATCCAAGAAGAAAAAATTAAATTAAATTTCTTAATGATAAAATGACTGTACTATTCCATTAAAGAGGAAGAAAACGATAAAGCAAAAGATCATTTACATCAAGCAACAGAGCTGAAGATGACACATTACCTGTTCATTATGAGTAGATTCAAGTTGCCAACCCTCATCATATGCAGAACCCTACCAGAAACACAATTCATGACCTTAGAAACTAAGGCAAATAATGGAACTATACCATTACATTATAAAAAAAACCCAGTGTCAGTAAAACAGAAGAATCCCTACGTACAAGATTCTTGGTTTTTTTCTTCTTTTTAGCTTTTGTTGGTGGTTCTGCACGGTCAAATTGTAGCTGCCTTTCAAAGTTCCCTACTGATTCAACCTCTGTGCTTTTCTCGATCTGGAATCCTCCATTCAAAGTACTCTGATCATCCTGAAAAGAATTATTATCTCCACTAGAAGCATCTGTTTTTGTTGGAGCTTGTAAACCCCCGGCAGCAGCTGCACAGCTAAAAGGACTTAAAACCCTCTGCCTGGGACCAGTGCGCACACGTTTCGGTGGAATTGGACCAACATTTAGACCACTGGCAGGTCTTTTACCCATTATGGTTGATTGTTGAGCACAGTTTCCATAAGGCAAATCGGAACCCATTTCATATGATCTTGCAGGAGGATATGATTTCATAATTTTCATTGTCTGCTTCTTCTGGTTTAGTTTTGACGATTTGCTATCTTGAAAGGCTCCAGGCAAATAATACATACTTGTTTCTCCTTCATCCTCATCATACACAAAGTTGCCATATGGAAACTCTGAATTTGAAGAAGTTGTAAGGAACATATGACTATTGAATAACAAAGATAATCAAAACAAAAAAGTGTCATGATTACCGGCTCCAGCATCATAAACCGATGTTTCAACCACCTCTTGCACGTTACTCTCAATTTTCTGGGGGCAAAATTAAAAAATGAGCAAGATTTCAGATGAATCATACAAGTCCAGCAATTTTTCTTCAGATTACTGTAAAAATATAGGGGGGACAAAAGAAAAAAGACAATGTATAAGCTCATTAAAGAACCTACATTTACCTCAGTCTGTACCAAATAAAATTCAATAGATCTTCGGTAGGTTTCCATAGCACCTGAAGGAACTGCATAGAAGAGGCTCTCCTGGAAATAAAGTACATAAAAAGTTTGAGCATAGGATGTACAAAGAATTTCCACAAGATAAGAACTCCAGAGTCCAGAATGAGCGTGCATGTTAAACAGATACAACTGGTTAAAACAGATGGATCAAAAAGCTATTTTCAAAAGCCAACAATAATGTGCTAATAAAACTGAAAAGCTAAGAAAAAATAAGTCGTACTTCAGTTAGGCGTTCATCCCAAGAGCTGTCCATAATGCTTGAGTCAAATATCCTGTCAGAAGTTGCTGCTGTATCAGCTTGACGTGATGGAACAGAGGAACTGCTATATTTTAAAAATCTAAGAGCATATGCCTGAATAGCAAGTTCATTGTCATTTCCAGGGTGCTGCTGCTGCTCCTTATTTGTATCCTTCTCCATAACATTTGCACAAAAAGATGAGACATAAAGTAGAGTATTTCAAAGATCCGATACAACTAGAACATGAATATAAAATATTCAGCAATTTTGCAAGACAAAGTTACTGAAGACGAGGAAAACAAGCCCAAACAGCTCTATAGCTATCAATCAATTCCAAATACTTAATTGGATTTTCTTGATCTGAATTCCAAAGACCATATGCATTTAGATTTAAATTTTAACTTATAATTCAGACCCTAGGAACTCAATCATCAAATAATCCAACCAACCCAAGAAAGCCAACACACTAAAAGAAAAACACGGAGACCACATTAAAATTAAAATCCAAAAACGTTTTAATTAGAAGAAGACTAAAATCCATATAAACACCAAAGTTCTCAGTAACCTCTTCTCTACATTTTTAAAGCAAGCCAGTTCTCCCAGATCAAGTTTCCTACATAGCAACTAAGATAAACCATGTACCAAAGAACAGAACATATTAGTGGATAATCAATGTGCAAAAAAAAAAAAAAACAGTAACTGAATTTGAATATTTAAAAGAAACTACCACCAAGCTTTAATAAGAAAATTAAACATAAAAAATTATAATCATTAATGTCATCACATAGAAAGACATCCATAAATTGATTAACCTTAAAGACCAATAGAAGTCCATCAATATAACCAGTACCATATCAAGTTCTGCATTGTTGTTCTTAAGAACTTCATCAGCCTGTGATCCCACTAGATCATAGCCACAGTATTTTGGACCAAGACTTGCATCCCTACTATTTAGAAGCACCTGTGCTGAATGCCAAAAGTCCATGGCAGCATTAGCTAGGATTAAAGCTACTTTTCTGAGTTTCCAATACTGATTCTTTTCTTCAAGTTGCAATCGCAAAGTAAAAGCAACACGTCTACATATTTGAGCAGCAGCAGTCATCTTCCAAAGACGCTCCTATAAGCACATAAAATTAATAAATAAATAAGAAAAACTCCAAGAAAATTTGCCAATTTTGTTATCTAGACAACTTCAAATAGAAGCACACTAATCAAGTAAAGCTAACAATAAAAAAAACTCTAGATAATAAAGGGAAAATAAAAGAACCCATAAGCTAAATCTAATCTATATTCTATAATAAATAGTACCTGAGCAAAATCATTTGCCAACCATGCCATTTCCTCAAGAACAAAATCCCAGTGAGATTTTTGGCAGTTCTCCACAGATAAGCTAGCAACAGATAACTCTGCAATTCTTTTCCGCTTAGCCTGTTTACCATAATGCCAGACCATTTAAAATTTTAAAATACAAAATAAAATACATCTCAGTTAAGAAATCAGCAATAACCATGCATATATCCAGGAAAGGATAAACCACCTCTATAATCCGTGCCTCTTCCATAATGGAATCTTCATGTGCCTTGTCCACCACTTTCACATGATTATCCAAACTAGCTTGAGTGTCAGGAATAGCAATAGAGGTTATTCCTAACAAAGTTGTGTCAGGAACCTCACAAATAGTGTTGTCCATTTTACCTCGAGGCAAACTAGATGAAAAGTTTTCCTTGTAGGAGTTAGAATTATCACCTGGCCCAGTAGTAACTTCCCTTTCAGCTTCTGATACAGCATGACTACTTTGTTGTGCCTCATCGTTGGATAGACAGCTCATCTCATTTTGCAATTCAGATCTAATTTCTTCCACCACTTTGACAGTAGAATCATTCAGAGAGTCATTTTGAATCACAGATCTATAAGTATCAAGAACAACAGCACCATTATCAACAGCCTTAATCTCACTGTTTTGTTTTGCCATTTCACCAACAGCTAAGTTTAGTGACTCCTCTTTTTCTGATGTTTGCTCCACGAGCTTTCCATTAGAATCAACATTTTCATTTATACATACATCGTTATCATTATTTACATCTAATCTTAAACTGTTTTGAGTGCAATAGGACTCTGAATCTAATCCCTTCATCCCTATTGCCACACTCCTATTTTGCCCTTCAATTGGTTTTTTCTCATCTCTTTTGGCATCACCAAACCCATTTAGCTGGTTATAACCAGTTCCAATTTCAGCTTTTGTTGCACCTGTTGCAGGTGATTCTTCAAGACCAGTTGAAACTCCCTGTTCCTTCCCTGCAACAGGATCAGACTCTGCAGGAACCAAGTTAACTGGAGATTTATCAGCCTCAACTTGAGCAGTTTCCTTATGCAGGTCATCGATCAAGCTTTTAGAAAATGTGACATCAACCTTGCTTTCGGATATATCACCTTTTGATTGATCAGTTGTTTCTTCTGTAGCCTGACCACCATCAAACGCCATGTTGAACTGATTATCAGAAGTTATCATCTTTGAAGCCAAATCACCTTCTGAAGTTGTCAATTTTGTGGCATCGACACAGTGTATGTTCTTTCCCTTTTGGTTATTTGTTTCAGAAGTCAAAACCTTCACACCCTTCAATGCTACATGAGCAGGTAAACAAGGGCCATGACCACCTCGACCCTGAACAATATCTTTTGGACCAGATCGTGCTCCATCTCGATTTATTTTGGACCTGTTCCTTCGAGCATATGGCCGAAAAATAGCAGAATCTTCTGATTCCTTGGTATTTTGAGCCCCATCCATTCGAGAAGATTGCTCTGATGGAACAACAGTATTCCACTTACGAGAATTCATAGACTTCCTTTCACCTTCAGGCAACTCATTTTCACCAGAAAATAGTAAGAGACTGTCAGCACTACTGGGTTCACAAACTGCAGGAATCCCTGGTCTTCCACTACTCTCTACAGAATCACCATGAGGTGAGGCAGTGGGTGCAAAACTACCTTTTGCATCACTGCAACAATAGCGGACAGGGAAGCATCAGCTAGTTGCTCCAATACAATTCAGAACCATAGTATTGTAAAACACAACAGTAAAAAGAACAAACCTGGTAACCAAATGTTCTACTTGCTGATCAGTGAGAGAAGTAGACTGGACACTAACTGAAGCTGCATTGCCAAATTTGAAATCCAACGGATTGCCACCCTAACAGCAACGTGTTTTATGGTGAAATTAATCTATAAGAAACTAGAATAACAAGAGAAGATAAAAGGGCATACTTTCTCAAGAAACTCTAGTTCCCTTCTCCTGTCCTCACGAACAACATACTCCTGCCTGTTATATAGACAAATGTAAAAGATGATAGAAAATAAGTAGCTTGTACTTAGGGATGTGAACCAAGTGCATAATTTTAGAATGATAAAATAGTAACTAAAAGTGGAATGTAAGCATCACCTAAGCTCTGCTTGAGCCTTCTCAATAGCTGCTCTATGCAGAGAGGTCTTGACACCAATGTCAACTCCGCTGTCAACAACCCCTCCCATAGAATCAACCTCAGCATTTAATAACAATGCAGATCCCAAGCTGCATCCATGCATCCCTCCCTATAAATCTACAGGCTGGCCCCTCCCATTGATGCAAAAAAGAAGGTATTGGTAAACACCTACAATAGATATCTGGAAAAAGTATCAGAATCAACCAGACTACTAAAGTAAATAGAAACTAATACAAACAAAAAATTGAAAAGCAACAAACTACTACGATAACTATCTCCCCTTCATTTCAATGCAAAAATCTTTGTAACTACATTAAAAATTATTTTATTATTCAATTAAGGTTTGAGCTTGTATCAGTTCAGGATCACGCAAGCTGTTTGTAGGAATTACTGTAGGAATCATTATTCCTTAGTCAAGGGATTCTATAGATATTTACAATCTCTTATTCCAAGGATCATATCTCTATTAGTTTTCTTTCCTATCTTAGAGTTTCCTAAATTAGAGATATAGTTTGTATAAAGATGTAAATATATTCTATTGTATCAATATGAGAAAATACAGAGAATTACTCTGAATTCTACATGGTATCAGATTAGGTTCCGATTCTTTTCCACCCTAGACCATGTCAGAAAATTCTTCTACATATCCTTCTCCTACTCCGGAGATTACATCAAATCCAGAAAATTTTTCTGGTTCTGATGCTCAATCAAACTCGTCTGGTCTGAATATCACCTACCATAGGTTAAATGGCAACAATTTTCTAGAGTGGTCCTAATCGGTTAAGATTTTTCTCTTGGGAAGAGACAGATTGGGTGTATTCTTGGTGAAATCAAGCGACTCTTGTGCTCGACCTTCGTTTTGCTAAGTGAATGCGTGACAATGGTCAAGTTATGACTTGGCTACTTAATTCCATGACCCCAAGTATAAGCGAAATTTTCTCCTTTACAACACAATCTTTGAAATCTGAGTGCTGTCCGTGAAACCTACTCCAAGAATGATAACATTGCCAAATTGTATCATGTTGAAAATCAAGCACCACTCTTAAGCAAGGCACCATGCCCGTCACCCTCTACTAAAATACCCTTACCGCTCTTTGGCGGCAATTAGATTTGTATGCACAAGATGATTGGGCGATTCAAGGATCTTTGCACTTTATCGACAAATTGTCACTCGAGAGAAGGCTATTCCAATTTCTACAAGGATTAAACAAGGAGTTGGACGAGGTTCGGCGGCGGTCTTGGCTATTTCTCCACTTCCTCCTTCGAGAGGCCTTCTTTATGGTCAAGAAGGAAAAAGTCGAAGGATCGTGATGTTGCTTGATGAAACGGATTCAATTCTGAATGATCGCCTTAGTTACACATCAATCATCTCCTCTTCAAGCGGGGAGACCTTGGTGTGATCATTGCAAAAGCCCGCCACTCAAGGGAAAGTGTTGAAGCTTCATGGTAAGCCTCGGGATGGAAGTCAAAGAACTCTAGAGATAATAAATCAAGTCTTGCCACTGCCACATCTGTCACCAGCTTCACCAAAGGAGCAGATTGCTGAACTTCAAAAACTGTTTGGAAAGTTTCAATGGTCTAATGCGGGTAATCTAGTCATGAAAGAACCAGAAGGTAACCCTTCTTCTACAGCATTGTTTTCCTCAAAAGTTCACTCCTAACTGGATCCTCGATTCAGGTGCTACGGATCATATGATTGGTAATAAGGCCTTGTTTCACAATTTTTTTCCAAACATTTGGTAAAGCTATCAAAACAGCTGATGGTTCCTTGTGCAAAATAGAAGGACATGGCACTGTTGTTCTCAATGAACAGATTGCAGTTAAAAATGTTCTATTTGTACCAACTCTAGCTTGCAATCTTATTTCCGTAAGTAAAATTTCCATGGAATTGAAATGTTCTGCAATTTTTAACAGTTTTAATTGTACTTTGCAAGCACTGAACTCGAAAAAGATGATTGGTAAGGCCAGCTTGCAAAATGGTCTCTACATCCTCCCTTCATCTCCTAAAATCGAGATCTCCAAATCATTAACAGCTTTAAATATAGTTGATACTGTTATGTTATGGCACTTTCGTTTAGGCTATCCTAGTTTTCAATACATTGCAAAATTGTTTCCTGATCTATTCATTAATAAAAGGCCTAACTCTTTTTCTTGCAAAGTTTGCTCTCTTGCCAAACATACTAAATCGTCTTATTTTCCTTCTCCATACAAGCTTCTCACCCTTTTGCTTTGATCCATAGTGATATTCGGGACCCTTCTCGGGTGAAGAATGCTGATAATTGTAAGTGGTTTATCACTTTCATTGATGATCACAGTAGGATAACTTGAACTTATTTGCTAAAAGATAAATCTGAAACTGCTGGTATTTTTGAGCAATTTTATAACATGGTTCTCACTCAATTTGGGTCTAAAATCCAGCTTTTAAGTCTGATAATGGAAGTGAATTTTTTGCTAAGTCTTTGAGTAATTTTTTCAGGGAAAAGGGCATAGTTCAGCTTAGTTCTTGTGTTGGAACCCCACAACAGAACGGCATTACCTAAAGGAAAAATAGGCACCTCCTAGAGGTTACTCGTTCCCTTCTGTTTACTACCAATGTTCCTAAATATTTGTGGGTGAAAGCCTTATAAACAGCCACCTATTTAATCAACCGAATACCTAGTAAGGTTTTGAAATTCCAAACACCTCAATCTATATTTTTGAAGCATTTTCCTCATTTTAAGCCTATCTCTTCAATTCTGCCACTTAAAATCTTTGGCTGCACTATCTTTATCCAAAATATTGCTCCTAATAAGTCCAAGTTAGACCCTAAGTCTTTAAAATGTGTACTGGTTGGATATTCTTCACTTAAGAACGGATATAAATCTTATCATCCTCCTTCAAAATGATTTTTTACCACTATGGATATCACTTTTTATGAACAGGATCCCTATTTCACTCAGGCTAAAATTCAGGGGGAGACATGGAGTGATTTTCAGCCAAATCAGGTATCTCCTCCTAATTTTTATTCTCAACCTTCAAAATTGCCACCAATTTTCCCTTTACCTCAAACTGATTCTCCTCTAATATCTATCCCTAACTCACCCACTCCTACTCTAAACACACCTACTCCTACTGAAAGTCTTCAACAAACATCACCACCCAAAGAGCTTCATGTCTATACAAGAAAAAGGAAAAATATCCCTGAGACCGTTTTGCAATCTGATTCTTGCCGAGAATTGGATTTGGCTACAACTGCCGAAATGGAAGAAGAAATCAATAAGTCTACTATTCTAGATGACTTTCCTATTGCTGTTAGAAAAGGGGTTAGACAATGCACCAAGCATCCTATTGAAAAATTTGCTAGCTATAATTCATTGATGCCTTCTTTTCAAGCATTTACAGCAACCTTGGATAAAGAACAAATTCCACAAGCATATTGAAGCTCAAAGGATCGTAAATGGAGAAGAGAAAAGTAAATGAGAGTAAAATTTTGGTGGAAATAGATTTTGGGTAGATTGAAGGGTTGGGATGGGAGGTCAAAGTTAAAGAGGAAATTTTTGCCGTAAAGAAAAATGCCACTTGGACAGTTACAGACCTTCTTCAAGGAAAAAAGGTTGTTGGCTGTAAGTAGATCTTTGCTGTAAAGTACAACTTCAATGGAAGCATCCAACGATACAAAGCTAGACTAGTGGCTAGAGGCTTTACGCAAACATATGGGATAGATTTCACAGAAATTTTTGCACCTGTGGCAAAGCTTAACACTGTTCGAGTACTCCAAAACTTGGCTGTAAATTGCGATTGGAAATTACACCAACTTGATGTAAAAAATGCATTTCTTAATGGCATACTAGAGGAAGAAGTTTATATAAAACTTCCACTTGGCTTAAAGTCTGTTAAAGGTAGCAACAAGGTATGCAAGCTCAATAAGTCCCTATACGGGTTAAAACAATCACCCAGAGCTTGGTTCGAGAGGTTCACTAAAGTCATCCTTAAAAACGGCTACAAGCAGTCCCTAGCCGATCATACACTCTTCATCAAGGTAACTTCTACAAATAAGAAATCTATCCTAATTGTGTATGTCGATGACATAATTCTTATTGGAGATGATGAGGAAAAAATCAACAGTTTGAAAGAGCTGTTAAACAGGGAATTCAAACCAAGGACTTGGGAAAGCTAAGATATTTCCTAGGAATGGAGGTGGCAAGATCAAAAGAAGTACTTGTGATTAATCAAAGAAAGTATGTACTTGATTTACTCAAAGAAACTGGTTTTCTTGGTTGTAAGCCAGCTGATACATCAATGGAGGCAAATTTGAGATTCAACAAAGATGGGTCTTCAGTAGACAGAGAGAAATTTTAGAGATTAGTTGGAAAACTTATTTACTTATCATTGACGAGGCGATGATATAGCCTTTCTTGTAAATGTGATAAGTCAACACATGACTAATCCTAATGAAGAGCATATGGCGTGAAATGTAATTCTCAAGTACTTGAAGAAAACTCGAACACGGCTTAATGTTCAAGAAGACACAAGATGAATCGCTAAGATTTTTACAGACTCTAGTTGGGCGGGAGACCTCACTTTGAAAGAAGATCCACTAGTAGCTCTTGCACTTTTGTTTGGGGTAACCTTACAACTTGGAAAAGTAAAAACAATCTTGTTGTTTCAAGCGATGAGTCTTGTGTGAATTTAAAGCACTAGCTTTGGGAATATGCAAAAGAATTTGGCTACTTAAATTACTAAAAGAACTTGGCACTAATCAAGAGGATCACTTTGAAGTCTTGTGTGATAATCAATCTACTATTCAAATTGCCAAGAATCCGGTCCAACATTACCGAACAAAGCATGTGGAGATTGATAGGCATTTTA
Source organism: Gossypium rotundifolium (assembly GCA_025506655.1). NCBI lineage: Eukaryota > Viridiplantae > Streptophyta > Magnoliopsida > Malvales > Malvaceae > Gossypium > Gossypium rotundifolium. The sequence goes on from CP106728.1 coordinate 152,754,525, forward strand.
TTGTCGACCAAGTCAACAAAAGGATGACCACTCTTTCCTACATTCCTTCGGAAGGACAATTGCGACATTCTCACTAAGGCTCGCCAAAGCTCATTTTCAATAAATTCCTATTCAAGTTGGGATTATACAATGTATATTCACCGACTTGAGGGAATCATCCCTTTATTAAAGGGATTACAGAGGAATCATTATTCCTTAGTCAAGGGATTACGTAGATATTTACAATCTCTTATTCCAAGGGATCATATCTCTATTAGTTTTCTTTCCTATCTTAGAGTTTCCTAAACTAGAGATATAGTTTGTATAAAGATGTAAATATGTTCTATTGTATCAATATGAGAAAATACAGAGAATTACTCTGAATTCTACACTGATCACAGACAGATATCATCAAACTCACTCAAGATAATCCAAAAAATAGGGAGTTTTCTGGAAGCTCAAATATATGCAAAATCAACACCAAAAGAACAAGGTAGAAACTCAGAACAAATGGATGATAATACATGAAATAGAAGAACTATACATGAGTCTATACATTGTTTACCATAAAAAAGATCACTATAGAAGGATTTTTCCTGGAAACGAACAAAATGCATGATACAAAGACTTGAACTGGATTAAGACCTACTAATATTATTCCAAATGAGCAACTTTCTGCCAAACTTAGGGTGCGATTGTTTCACTTATTTGTTTTCCAAAAAATATTTTCATCATTTTCCGACATTTGGTTGAGGAAATTAAGGTAGGTCAACGCAAAACATTTTACAAGTCAACTAAAAAAAAAAGATAGCGTTTTTCCATAAAATGTCTTACAACTTTAAAATTCGGAAGACATTTTACGCAACTCAATCTCCTTTCTCTCTTTGACTCTCCCTTTCTCGTTTTCTTCTTCTTCGGTCCTATCTTTGAGAAACAAAAACTCTAGAGGTTTTAGAGAAATAATCAACAATGATGAGAAATTAACCAAAATGCAGGATCGATGAATTCCTTTCATATACATTAGAGAAAAGAAGAGATAGGAACAAAAGAACCATGGAGAGGCGAAAGGAGTGATGGGGCTAGGCCGAATTTGGGCCATTGATTTCTCTGATAATTCCACTGCTCCTTCATTGCATGACATCCACAATCTTTTTGGTTTCACTCATCCTTCTACCAATCAGGTTCCCTTTCTTCTTCTATTTCTTATAATAAATAAATAAATTCACTTTCAATTTTGTTATTATATTAGGGCTTCAGTTTCGCATTTTTTTCAAGAGAACTTAGTTCTAAGTCAACAATAGAAGGATGCTGAAGCCAATTGGAAAACATAGGTACCTCTTTTCTTTTTTCTCTATAGTTACTTTTTTGATACATTTACAATTGACTCTCACACACCTTTATAATTTACTTAATAACATAGGAAAGTAAGGATATGCTTTAAATTGATTTAATTTTGGATTTAAAATTTTGAAGTTATCAACTTTGTAAGGATATAAATGCTTGAGATGAAAACTTGGGATTACTTTCTAATCAATTTAACTGCGGCATTATAATGACAAATCATTAGTAAAAATGCAATGAATCTATATCTATTCAACAAAGGATTGAATTTCAACATCTAAGTTGAAGTTTATAGAAAAAGTAAAGAGGAAAGGGAAGGGGAAGAAGATATGTCTTTCCATGGTGCATGGTTGAGGCCTACTGATTGATTGTTGCATCATATTAACATAGTATTTGATTGCAAAATTGAAGTATATCATTGAAGTTTTTGCTGGTTTAGGTGCTCATTTAGGTTAGAGTTCCATTTTGTCACTTAAGGATGTCTTGAAGGGTTGGGAAGTGTAAGCTAAGCTATGATTATTGGTTTTTCTCTTATGTTGTATTGTTAGCTCAAGCATGTATTTACCATTTACCCTTTGTTTTTTGTTCTTTATTATTTGTTCTTTTTTTTGTGCTCATAAAAGTAGGAAACAATCATAAGAGGAAACATGCAAGAGTGCTAATTGTATGGGATAAAGGAGAGTTTTGGCTAGTAAAAGTAGGACTAATAAGAATTTTGTGGTGGTTGAGGTAGAGTAAAGAAAACTTTAATGTTGCTATATGTAATATGTAAGACACACAAACAACCTGCTGCCCCAAATCCCACTAAAGGCTAGATTGTCTTTTAGTCAAATGTTATGGTTGTGCAATTTCTATTTCTAGGTTGGTTCATCAAAATATTTTGAGCCTTATATATATATATTGGCATGTTTTTTACCCTTATAAAGACAATAACACATATCTTCTTGGACCTAATTGTCATGTTCTATCTTTTGTAGGTTATTAGTGTTGAAGAAATGCTTTCTCCAGAAGCATACATTTTGCTCTATGCTAGACAGAGTATAGTTTTCAATTGCAATAGAATTGTTGTCTTGTATACAAGCCCTCTGATGTGGAGAGCATTTTCCTGTGTTCAATTGAAGCAGTTATTGCTAAATTCCAAGATCCAAATGTTGTGTATTTCGTTAAAGCATCAAATAGAGCTTCTTTAGATGTAGGTGAACCTGTCATTCTTCACATTTCAAATTTGGATAAAAGAAATAGAAATTGGAATTGGACAGCCATAACATTTATAAATAAAATAAAATAAAACATTGTAATATATATACACAAAAACATTACAAAATTTAATTTTATAGCAGGAAAATAAAATCAATAAAAAAAAAAGATAAAAAGTCGAGAAAATCTCTAATGTGTGTTTGTTTCACTGAAAACAACTTCTACAAAATGTTTTCAAGAAATTTGCCAAACATGTAAAATACTTTAACCAAGAATCATCCAAACACCAGAAAATATTAGCTTTTTCAGAAAATCAAGTCATTTTCTAGAGATCATTTTCCAGAGGTTATTTTCAGCCAAACAAAATATATACCACATTGATTGCATATTGCTCTTCATTAATTTCCCACTCCTGTACATAGTTTCACAGCAACTGAATATAACCAAATTCTCTCAAAATCAATTAAAGTTCACTCAACACCTTACATACATGAAAATTTGAAAAAAAAAAATAATAAACTTGCTTGGGGAGAGAGCTGCCACTAAGTTTTGGGAAGTTAAAAAGCCCAAAAAAGGAATATATACCAGCTACTAACTAGAACACCAAAATCAAAGCTGAATTATAGTAATGATTCTATCACAGACGCACAATAAGCATATGCGTACACAATTATACATAGAAGCAAATGATTGCATGTAAAGAGCTTAGCACAAGAGTTCTCTTCAAATTCCAGGAAAATAGCCACTATAGGTTGAAAATTAGAAACTGAACAACACAATGTAGAGCCTGATGAGCTTCCCGGGCATTTTAACTTAGAATTAGTGTATATATATGCACATGAGAAGACCACTTACCGCGTAAATTCACTAGCATCCAGTCGAAATGCGTATAGAATACCAAAAAGGAAACAAACGGAAACCCTAAACGTATTAAATTACGGACACTGCCCTAATTTGAAACATTACTAAAATTCTAGGGTTTAGAAAACAAAAATTTAGCGCGAAAATAACCTGAATTTGGATACCGAGTCGAACAATTGGCAGCTAGGGCAAAGCACCGGGGAACACCAGAAACGTTCCCGCTCTTTTTTACCACTCTCGTTACCTCTTTATCTCTCTTCTAGGGTTTTGAAGCTTAGGACCCTCCTTCAACGTCGTTGCCCTCAATCAAAACGACGTGAACTAACCCTAAAATACAACACCTCCCTGCAAATGCCAGCCATGAGCACGTTGTCGAGTCTCTCTCTATCAAGTCCTTTGTGTAAATTTATGCATTTCGCTCTTAAGAAAAAAAAAATGGCAACGATTTTTTAAATTATTTTTTAAGTTTTGTTCAGCCTGGCTGCTTTGAGAATTACTGTGCGACTCCTCTCAGTGATCAATGGGCTTGTCTTTTACATTAGGAAGACGACGATCATAAAAGGCCTTCTTTTTATTTTTCTGGTCCATTTGAGATTTTTAGTTATTTTGATAAATATGCATATCTAATCTTGTATATAATTAGATATAATGGTAAGTCGCATTATATTTTAAATAAAAATTTAAATTTTAAAAATAATTTTATAAAATAGATAATTATGAATCTTAAATATAAATCGTAAATTAGAGATGTATTAAGAAAACGTATAAACTTGAATTATTAATTTTTGTTAATTTGTTATATATAAATTGTTAAACGATAACATTGTTGGGAGAAAGCAGTTATATATCCCTAAAAAGTTTGAACTTTAAAAATGATATTATAAAAATAAATAGTTATAAACCCCAAATATAAACCGTAAATTAAAGATGTATTAGTAAACACAAAACTTGAACAATTAATTTTATTAATTTATTGCATATAAATTATTAAACGATAATATTAGAAGGAGGAACACTTATAAACCCCAATTTTGAACTATAAAACGGATATATATTAGTAAAATCATAAACTTAAATTATTAATTTTTGTTAATTTGTTGTATATAAATTATTGAATTTTTTTCTCATAATTTCGAGCATTTAAATTGTTAAACTCTTAGTTTTCAAACTAATAATGGAAAATTAAATCTATTAAATATAAACTATAGGAATATTCTGAAGTTGCTAAGAATATTATATTTCTTGTGTTTATCTACATTATTGTAATATAATATAATAAGCCAAACTACCATGAAAATGGGAATTTTTTTATTTTTATTTTTGAAGTTTGACAATACCAACCCATTATTGGATATTCTATCAATACCTACCTCTCCAACCAAAAGCATGGATATATTGCTTTACACCTAAATTGTCACATGATACATGCCATTAAATTTAATGATGGTTTGGGTAAGTATGTTATCCACTTAAAAATTATGATTATTTGGTTAATTTTAATTTTAGTTCAGTTAGTATTGGTATTGTTGTTATTATAGGAGGATGTAAGTTCGAATACTGAAACGTATTATCCTCTTATTTAAAGATTAGGGAGAGATTATAGATAGTTCTAAACATTGTATCATAAAACATAGATTAAGAATCATTATGCTACACTCAAGGAGTAAATAAAAAAATTATTATTTTGGACATTTTTTATGTAATTTTGTGATTAAGTTATTTTAAATCGAGGTTTTTTTTTTCTATCGATTATTCGAGATTACAATCCTATCATATTTTAATTATTTTTTATATTTTTTCAATTTTGAGTTATTATGTTTCATATTATTAATATTGTGTTATAATTATTTATTTTAGATTCTAATTTGCGTATTTATATTATTTGTATTGTTGCACAAGGAGAGGAAGCTAGCGGCCTTAGCAGGGCAATTTACTTAACGAAATTTGATCTATTTTTTAATTATTGATCGGAATGGACCGTTTTCCTCGAAAACGCGTCTACATCAGCGCGATGTCAGAGGATTTGCCAACAAAACGCGTCCCTGGGGGAGCGTTTTGCCATGTTAACACAATGCGCGCCCTCCATGAAGCGCTTTGTGCTGACGTAGACAAAAAGGACGCGTTTTAGCCCGTCTCAAAGTAACAACTTCATTTTTTTTAAGGTGTCACCAATTATGGAAATATAACTTACAAAGTAAATCTTTATATAAACCCAAAGTCTCATTTCCCTTGTTTTCTTAAGCAATGTGAGATATGAGATATGAGATATGAGTATATATAGACTCATGAATAGTTTTGCAGCTTGTTCCTAAACAACGTGAGATTCCTTCCTCTTTTAACTAACAACATGAGATTAAAGACTACACTATATTTGATATCTTTTTACTTAGAGTTTAAATTTTTTACAAAAGTTAACATTTGTTACATTATAAATAAATATTTTAAACTCTATAAGTAAAAAATATATAAAATATAAAATGAGTATGGTAAAATGTTAAAAAATAAATATTTAAAAATATATTAATAGTTGAGTGATCATTTTGTAAGTTTTATAATTCGATAGCTAAAAATATAGTTAAGTGACTACTAATGTAATTTAATCTAGATATAAAATATGAAAAATAATTATTATATTTTATGTATATTATATATTTCTATAAAAAACTTATTTAACATAATTATATACTATGTTTAAATAGATTATCTATCTAGTCAAAATATATTTGAAATAAATTTATCAAAGATTCATTAGGTGATGAAAATTAAATTAAAATTAGAATTAAAAATTTAATTAGTATAGTAAAATATTAAAAATAAATAAATATTTAAAAGATATATCAAATTTTAAAATTACAAAAATACTATTTGAGTACTAAATACTCACCATTTATTTATTAATCAAACATTCATAATATAAAATAAAATAAATAATAAAAATTAAAAGTATAACTTCTAAATTTAAATAATAGAAAATTATTTTAAAAATTAGAATTGCATTGATATTAACTTCAAACGTTTAAAATTGAATAGAAGATTATTGCATGTACAAGCTTCATATGTGCAATTTGTTCTTTTTTTAATATTTCTTTTGTATATGTTAACAATTCTAAAATGCAACAAGATTAAATGTCTCAAGATATAATTTTATAATATAAGAAAATGTTAACAAAATATAAAAAATAGAAATTGTTTTGTTAAAAAATATCAAATATAATGTAGCATTTTAATCTCATTTTGTTAGTTAAAAGAGGAAAGAATCCCACATTGTTTAGGAACAAGCGACAAACCTATTCATGAGTCTATATATACACATATCTCATATCCCATATTACTTAAGAAAACAAGGAAAATGAGACATTGGGTCTATATAAATATTTACTTTGTAAGTTTTATCTCCATATTAATTGGTTACACCTTAAAAAAAATGATGTTGTCACTTTAAGCCTTTATAAATGTTTATTCTCGTAAATTTTTAAAAAATTTGGTCTATTTTTATAATATCTAAAAATAACATTTTTGAAAATTTAATTCGAGTATAATTTTTTTGGGGAAAAAAACACGGTCTAAAACGCTCAAGGAAGCGCTTTGTATTGACGTGGACAAAACGCTTTCCCAGGGACGCGTTTTGCTGGCACGTCCCTTGAGATCGCGCTGACGTGGACATGCTTTCGGGAAAAACGGCCCATTCCAGTAAATAATTAAAAAATAAGTTTATTTCTGTAAATTTTTTTAAAAAATGTATTTTTAGATAAATTACCCACCTTGACACCCTAAAATAGCATATTTATCATTTTGCTCTTTTAAATTTATATAAAATTGCATGTTAATAATAATAAGATTGTACTTTAATTTCTCAATAATTTATAATTTATCTCTAGCTCCCTCAATAACGAGGAGAAATAGAAGAATCAAAGAGAAGAAATAGAAAATTGTTGCGAAGTGGTTCGATATTGTTACACTTCTATTTCTTTCTTCTTTTTTAACAAATTCAATTATTTCTAAGGATGAAACCCAAAAGGTCTTGTAATATTGTGAAGACTTTTCAAGTAGAATTTGTTCACATAAATTTCGAGTCATAAATTATATTTAATTAACATATTTTTATTACTTATTTTAAATAAATTTAGATATGAGTTTTATTAAATTTGATATTTAATTGTAGGTATAATAATTGTCCATCATTAAAGGAGAAAATCTATTGTTTGGGATCAGTTCGAGGATGGAGTCAATATCGCGTCTGAGGCTAGACATTTCGTTTTGTTGGTTTATTCATTGTACAGACCCATTTCACCAGCCCAAACAACAAAAAATAAAAAAATAAAAATAAAAATAAAGGACCCAAAAAAAAATAGGCCCAGAAGGCCCAAAATTAAAAATTTTTTTCAGACATGCTAGGGTTTCTGAAAACCCTAGCCACCGCCTCGACTCTTCACACGCTTACGACGCCTGCTCGACGCCACCGGCCACCGCCATGCCACTCTCACCACCGCTTCCCACTTGCTCCACTTGCTTTGCAAATTAGAAGGAGAAAAGACATAAAAAATAGTTGCATTAATTATAAAGCCATGAAACACAAATAATGTAAGGAGGTTTTTTTTTGGAAAATAAATACAAGAAACAGGTTTTTTTTACCGAATACAAGAAAAGGGTTTTCTGGCATCACTACAGATTCAAATACTCAAAAAGCAACAAGATAGCAAGCAAAAATCAATACGAACACAACAGAGATAAAACAAAAACTAGAATCAAAAACATAAGACAGAGGTGATTTCATTTTTAAAGTGTTTTATCTCTTCTCTTTTATTTTTATTTTATTTTTATTTTTTTTCTTTCGGCATATTGTATCGATTCATTGTTTTTTAAACAGATACATATATTATTTTCCCTAAAAAAATAAAAAAATAAAATAAAATTACCTTTTAAACCACTGTACGGTGGCCGAGCCTGCCACGAGAGGCGAGTCTGGTCGAACCCCATCTACTGCCCCCTGCAGAGGAAAATGGAGAGAAAAGAAAGTTTTTTTTTTAATCAAGATCCAAATGATTTTTTTCAAGGTTAGGGGCCTTAAATAGCCCTTCAAAGACGTCGTTTTGGGTGGCCCTAAACGCCCAAACGACGTCGTTTCACCACTGGACCGACCGACCCGATCCGACCCGCCTAGGATCCGCGTGTTTTGGGAAAAATGGTCTATTTGCGATCGCGGTCCTCCGTATTTTTATAACTTTGCAATTAAGACTTTGTAATTTAAATTTAGCCCAATAATTTAACCTGATTCACAATTAAGTCCCCCTAACTGCATGCGTTTGACAAAGGAGTTAATTGTCGTTTTGGTCCCCATCCTTTCGCGTGTAAATAGATCCCTAGTTTTTTATTTTAAATTTGCCCGAAAATTATGCCTCTTAATTCAATTTAGTCCTTTTCTATAGTTATTATTATTATTATTATTATTATTATTATTATTATTATTATTATTATTTACCACTATCATTATTTTATTGTTAATACTATTGTTATATTATTATTTATTTAACTATTATCTATTTTATTACTATTTATTTAATATTACTAATCAACAATTTAGTCTTTTTTGTTTCTTTGTTATTATTATTATTATTATTATTATTATTAATATTGTTGATACTATATTACATTTACCATTATTTATATTAATATCATGATTATTATTACTACATTTATTATTTTATTCAATTGTTAATTTACTTTATTTTATCTTAGTTACTTATTTATTTTATTTATATACATGTATATATATATTATTATTTCCATTATTATTCTTGGCATATTATTATTATATATAAATACTATTATTATCATTATTCGTTTTTTATATATTACGATTTCACTATTTCATTATTATTATCGTTATTATTATTATTATTATCACTATTATTCGTTATTTCTATTATTTGTCGGTATTTTCACATATCAAGTCCGTATATCATTATCCACGTGACCATTTCATTTCGATACTATCATTGCTTTCTCGTCCGCTTTAACCATCGCTGTCATCATAATTAAATGTATATATATATATATATTGTTAGTTTACTACCACTATATTATCGCATATGTGTTTTACTATTTGTTTATTACGCTTCTTCTTGTCATGATATTTATACACATAAACGTATTTTATCGACTTACTATCACTATATATGTATGTTACTATTATCGTTACCATTGTTCTATTACTTAATCTTATCATTATTATTATTTCCATTATATAACATCTTTATTATCATTTGTTTAAGTATTGTTATCCTTCATCACCGCCCTCATTATTGTTATCGATCATCCTTTATTTGCATTATTATTGCTATTGCAATTTTTCAACAATCTCGCTAAATAATCCAACATCCTTCTATCCTATTTCATGAAATACTAATGACTTTGACTTGAGAGTTTAAAACATCGTGTCCTAACGTCTTGGATGTGATGTTTAGGTCTTTTCGAGATAAAGAAATTTCGATTTTTCTTGGCCCGAGTACCTATATTTATTTTTTAGCTCAAACACTATAAAATCAAAGTGCATTTACAAAACCACCTTATTCCGTCCAAAAGTTTTCGAATCGGGCAATGTTTGTGTGTTTAGAAATTAGGGAATAGTGCCCTAACGTCTTTGGGATACGATTTTCCGTTTGACTAAAACACTAAACATCCTTTAATAAATTTCAAGGACTCGAGATAACTTTGATTACGAAGGCTTGAATATCGTATCCTAACGTCTTGGATGTGATGTTTGTATCCTCTCAAACAAAGAAATCTCAAATATCCTAATACATTTTTAAGGACCGTACTTTAAAACCCTTTCAAACTTCCGACATTAAGACACTAAGTAATCATTTTGGTACCAATTTTGGGCGTGTCGAGGTGCTAACCCTTCCTCGTCGTGTAATCGACTCCCGAACCCGATTTTTAAAACTACGCAGACCAGAAACACTGCTTTAGTAAAACAAACGTTTTATTAAAATAAAGGTGATCCGATCACACCAACTAAAGGTCGGTGGCGACTCCCATTTTATTCCTGTTTTCAAAACCAAAGTCGAACCCCTTTTGTCGTCTTCCAAAAAATGGTTACGACAGCTTGGCGACTCCACTGGGGACCGATTTAGAGAGTCAGGCCATAAATTGATTATTTTCTGTCTTTTATCGGAAGTTTGAAAGTTTGATTTGAAAATTACCGTATTTGTATTGCATGTTGTTTTAATTGCAGCATTACATTGCATGACCGTTGTGGTCACACCTTTAGGTAAGAGTGAGAAACTACTCCTTCGTGAGGTTTTCACCTCCGTGCAGGATAGTTGATCGCTTTCGGGATACATCCGTACCTATGTCTTCGTGAGATTTTCATCTCCGTGCAACCATAGAGAAATGTATTCCCTGAATCGAACTCGATCTATATGAGCCTATAATGGGTGAAGATCGAGGAATCTCTTCGTTCAGTACCCTCCTTAGAACCAAACCACATGTAGTAAACCCTAGGAGCCCACCTTAGGTAGAACTATGTTAAACCCCAGTGGTCACCGGATAGATACTCTATTTTGTTTATTTCTCTTGTGCTAACGTGTTTTGTTTTGTTTGTGATTGCATTGCATGGCATCACACCGCATCATCTTAGAAAGAAGGTGTTGATTCATATTCGATTGCTAAATAGAAGAGTTTATCATAAGGAAATGTGTTACTTGATAAAATGGATTATAATACTGATCGTTCGAACATAGTCCGAGTAAACGACGAGAGAGGACTGATAACCCACAGAAGAATACAAGACTTTGCCTGAGGATTCAAGCTGACAAGGATTATTGAAGAGCCATCGTATCTCTATTTTCTAAAAGAAGCTTATAAACATCGCGGAGGATAAGCGAGTGAAGAGGCACGGCCTGGACCGAGGAACAAGGAGCTAGAGGAGGCATCTATTGGGGAAGTTCACGGGACACAACCATAACATCTGGATACGAAGAAGAGGATTGGTATTTTCACCTGGACTATGAGTATAAAACCGTATATGTAGTCCGTTTTATGTAAAGAAACGTATTTTCTAGAAAAGTTCTTCTAATAAAATCGAATTCATAATCAACGCCTCTCTTTCTTGTTGCATGCATTTACATGCATTTGCATTGCATTTCATGCATTTGCATTGCATCATATCACATGCATTAAGATTTGTAGAAAGACCCTAATTAGGTAAAGTTATTTCAGTAACCTAGAAGACATGGATCAAAGGATGGAAAGGCTAGAATAAATGCAAAGAGAAATACAAGAACAGATGCAAGAACGATTAATCAAGATACAACAAGATATGATAGAGCGGATGCAAGAGTCCCAAAACAACATGATAAGCCGGTTAGGCGCAACTATTGGCCAATGAGCGAGGAAAGGGCGTATTGCTAGCTCGAGGAATAATGACGACCCTACTACCCTCCGTGATTTACCTCGCTAAATACCCAAGCACCACGAAATATGTCCCCAAAGGACGCCTTTTGTTATCGAGCCACGGTGCGAGTTGAGACCATGATGCCAGCGCATTTTCCATTGGTTCGTGCACTAATCCGGAGAAGGTCTAGCTAATCCTATAGTCCCGATCTTGATGAAATAAATTGAAATGGATAAGGCAAAAGCAAATCTTCCCAGCATAACTCGAGGATCGTTGCGAGATAGTTAGAAGAAAAGTTTAAGGAAATAAAGCTAGCGACCATCGCTACGGGTAGACGCTAAAGACTTGAGCCTAGTCCCGGACCTCGTACTTCCTCCAAAGTTCAAGACTCAGATTTTGAAAAATACAATGGGACCGATTGCCCGGCGCACATCACAATGTTTTGTCGACGGATGGCGGGATATGTTAACAACGATCAACTGCTTATTCATTGCTTTCGGATGCGGTTTGGTAGGGCTACTGACCAAATGGTACAATCACTCACCTGTACCGGATCAAGTCGTGGAGGGACCTAGCACAGCCTTCCGAAACAATACGACGCGTGGCCGATATAGCTCTGATCGAATCACGCTCCAAAACATGGAGAAAAGCCAAGCGAAAGTTTGAGCAATATGCCCGGTGATGGAGGAAGTAGCCACATAAGTTCAAATGCACCGCTTTTAGAAAAAGAAACTACCATGCTCTTCATCAACACCACAAGGCTCCTTTCATAACCCATATGATAGGAAGTACCACTAAGAGCTTTTGACATGGTAATGGTAGGGAAATGATCGAACATGCAATCGGATCGCGCAAGATTGAAGTAAGGAAACCAGTGAAGGCCTACTCCTAGAAGAAAGGATGACGAGGTGAATAATACAAACATGAGAGACCCAAATCACCTCTTGAGTATCAAGGTTCATCAAGGAAAGAATCTCGCTGGAAAAAGCGTTGAAAACTCCAATTTACGTCAATCCTATGACATATAAGGAGTTGTATCAACGCTTTATTTGATGCACACATTGTGTCTCCCCAATATCCGAAACCGATGCAACCTCCATACCCAAAATGGTATGACCCAAACGCTTCGGTGTGAGTACCACGCGGGATCACATGCCATTCGATAGAAAATTGCCTCACTTTCAAGAAATTAGTGGAAAATCTCATCAACATGGGTATTGTGAAGTTCGATGGCCAGAGCAATGGTATACCAAAGAGAACCGAGGAATAAGGGTTTTCCTAACATCCGCCTTTATGTACTTGAGAGTGTTTTGAACAATGAGGCGTGGAAGAAACATGTATTTTAAAGCTAATCTAGAGTAATGTGTAAAACACTTGTTGCTTCAAGCACAGGCGATAAGATTTCTTTTGAGAAGTAGGCTTGTGTCCGAAATTTTATTTCAATAAAATGCATCTTTCCAAGTAAATATTTTCATTCTTTACATTTTATACTGAATATTTTTCACTCATGACTATATCATACGAATAATCATCCTTAGGATCATTTATTCTTTGGATTTTCGCCCACAATGGGCCCCAGATATCAATGACATGAGCGACATCATTCTTCGACTCCCTTTTCGGTGAGATATGTATCTAGAGGATCTAAGGACTTTGAAGATGACAAAGATTGCAACTTACTTCTCAAAGGTAGATTCTACCTTATGAAGTGTCAGTAGATGCTATGAACCAACGAGGGAGATGAAGACGGAAGCTTAGCTCACCGCAAGAATAAGGCAAGACATTATCACATGATCACAGCTAGACACGTTGAGGCCACTGAAACGTGGATTCCTATATGTGAAGCATGAATGTTAACAAGCCAGTCTCCTCAAAAGCTTTTAGCCAACATCGATTCTTATTCATGGTCGTTGGTTACTTCACTGAGAGGGTGAAAGTCGCTTCATATACTAAAATTACAAAGTCAGCAGTCATCAAATTCAAAAAAAAAAAAACATTCAAGATTTTTTGAAAAAATGGCTGAGACTTGTTAACGCTTTAGGTTCCTTGAACGTTGGCCAGGACTTTTGCCGGGCCATCTTTCTTATTGGTTCGTGAAAGGGAAACAATTATTGAAGATAAGATTCCTTTTCCCAAATTTGGATTGAATTAGATAAAGCGAATGCCTCGGTAAGCTCGATTGAAAGTATTCAAGAGGTCAAATATCTAGAAAATAGATACGGGCTTGACGAAAAGGTCCGCCAAGAGAATTTCGGAAGATGACCTAGCATCGAGAGAGATTCTTCTTATCCAAAAGAACTCCAAAGAAAAGTAAATGCCTTATACACAAAGAAGGCACATTACAGGGAAAATGGGTGTTAACCAAGATGGATGGCAAGGACACCCAATCCGGTGAGTTCAGATTCAATAAAAAAGTTTTCCAAAAACAAAAAAACAAAAAAAAAACAAAAAAGGAAAAAGAAAAAGAAAAGGAGAGGTAGGCGAAAACCCAAAAGGCTTTGAGACCAAAGGGTATTTGAGTTGAAAATCCGAAAAGGCGCAACTCAAAATTTTGATCGAAAGTAGGGCATCGATGAGTCTTGCTACGCTCGAAGAAGTATGTTACGTCACGGGGCATCGTCAAAGTACTCTGGATCCCCAAACACGTATTAAGCTCAAAATGGTCCTCGAAGTTGGAGCAGCAGAAGCTCAAGTGCGATGTCAGGGGCACTTAGTTTCCATTTTACCCATTTTTGTTACTTGTGGTTATTTTATTCATTTCAAAAACCACCGATAAAATTCCTTCTTAATTACCTTTGCTAGCATTGATTAATTTGTTTGTTTGAGTTATGCTCCCAATCAATTTCTTTTTGTCCATTGTTACAATCTTTTCAAGTATTTTGCATTGAAATAACGATTAGTGGACTAATAATACTTTCATAAAAGGAGTTTTGCATATTACTTTGGAAGCTTCGAATAATACAAGGACTGAAACAGATTTGTTGTTTAGAACTAACTTCATTCAAGGTTTGGAAATATTGGAGAAAGATGATTATCTCTTTGGACCTTTTATTTTCACCGGTGATCGACTTTGACGGATAACAAGCAATGTCAACCCAACAAAGACAAAGAGATCATTCTCGGAAAAGAAAAATGATACTCTGCATTCATGCACGATCGAGCCCACATTTGGTCATTACACCGTTGAATGGAATAATGATCAAATTGATCCTATACCTCGAATTCTGACAGGATAGGCGAAGAAGCCAAATGTTATTCTCCTAAAGTTGCGGGAGAGATATAAACTTTATGTCCCGGAGAGTGCGATGGAAGAGACCCTAAAATTACAAATGGGCAAGCTTGTTGAGCGAAAATGATCATTATTTTGGGCTTTCTATCAAAGATACTAGTGAGCGAGAAAGCATGATAACGCATCAGCGATAGAACCTTGACGAATTACGAGCAATGACGACCCCAAGCATTTAAAAGGGATCATTTCATTTTGCATTCATACATCATTTCAAAGCACGTTTAGCTAGGAGCATTCGATTCATTCGATCATTGCATCCAAATCATTGTCAAAAGATCATTCTCATGACATTCTGCGTTCGAGCAAGTGTAAATCCATAACACACGCAGATTAGGAGACTTTGAGTCGTTTCGATCATAACATCCTCATCATTTGCATAAGCACACAAAATTAATTCTACAAGACGGGTTCCTCAAAGAGCGGTATAGCGATATTGAAGTTGATTTTGTTCCTCAAGATGGTAGTGGGGCGATCAAGATTGAAGTCTTCACGAAGATAGTAAGGAAGCACATTGAAAAGTTGATTTCGTTTCCTCAAGATGTTAGTGGAGCGGTGAAGATTGAAGTTTTCTGAAAAGAGTAAGGAAGCAAATATTAAAGTTACAATTCTTATTTCCTCGACGTTCAAAGGAGTAGGTTGAGATTACAAATCCCGTCTCCCTGAGTTAACAATGGGGATAAATCATTATTCCTTTGAAGTTTCAGTAAGAGAAGATGGAGACTACGAATCTCTTCTCCCTGAATTCTTATTTCCTCGAAGTTCCAGTGGAGTAGGTTGAGATTACGAATCCCGTCTCCCTGAGTTAACAATGAGGATCAATCATTATTCCTTTGAAGTTTCATGAGAAGATAGAGACTACGAATCTCTTCTCCCGAATTCTTATTTCCTCGAAGTTCCGTGGAGTAGGTTGAGATTACAAATCCTTCTCCCAGAGTTAACAATGAGGTTCCATCCTTAATTCTCTCAAGTTTCGAGAGAAGATGGAGATTACAAATCTCTTCTCCCGAATTCTTATTTCCTCTAAGTTCAAGTGGAGTAGGTTGAGATTACAAATCCGTCTCCCGAGTAAACAATGAGGATAAGTCCTTATTTCTTTGAAGTTTGGTGAGAAGATGGAGACTACGAATCTCTTCTCCTGAATTCTTATCTCCTCGAAGTTCCATGGAGTAAAAAGTAAATCGAAGAAATCGGTCTGGTGATCCTTGAGTTTGCAAGGATCAGATTGAAGAAAGCATATTTGACCTTCCCGAGTTGTAGGAAGCGGTCGAAGATTCGATCTGGTGATCCCGAGTTCTTTGGGATCCAGATTGATGAAAGCAGATTTGACCTTCCGAAGTTGCGGAAGCGGTCGAAGATTCATCTGTGATCCTTGAGTCTGCAAGGATCAGATTGAAGAAAGCAGATTTGACCTTCCTGAAGTTGCGGGAAGCAGATCGAAGATATCAGTCTGGTAGTCCTTGAGTTTGTAAGGATCAGATTGAAGATAGCAGTTTAGACATTCCTAAATTTGCAAGAGCAGATCAAAAATAAACAAGTCACATCCCATTGAAGTCGCAGCAAAGAGTAGATTGAAGCCACATATCGATGGAGTGGATCGAAGCAACAAGAGGCGGTGGGCGAAGTGACGCTACACGAAGAAAAGACGCAAAAGAAGTTAAGGCCCACGAGGCCAGGGCAAAATGGGTCTTTCTTATGTCTTTGCTCTATTGCCGATTACGACAATGAGCAAAGAGGGCACTGTCTGAGACCCATTTCACCATTGAACAACAAAAAATAAAAAATAAAAATAAAAATAAAGGACCCAAAAAAAATAGGCCGAAGGCCCAAAATTAAAAATTTTTTCGGACATGCTAGGGTTTCAAAACCCAGCCACCGCCTCGACTCTTCACACCTTCCGACGCCTGATTCGACGCCACCCATACCACCGCCCATGCCACATCACCACTTGCTTCCCCACTTGCTCCACTTGCACCGCAAATTAGAAGGAGAAAAGACATAAAGAAATTGATTGCATTAATTTATAAAGCCATGAAACACAAATAATGTAAGGAGGTTTTTTTGGAAAATAAATACAAGAAACAGGTTTTTTTTACCGAATACAAGAAAAGGGTTTTCTGGCATCACTACAGATTCAAATACTCAAAAAGCAACAAGATAGCAAGCAAAAATCAATACGAACACAACAGAGATAAAACAAAAACTAGAATCGAAAACATAAGACAGAGGTGATTTCATTTTTAAAGTGTTTTATCTCTTCTCTTTTATTTTTATTTTTTATTTTTTATTTTTTTCGGCATATTGTATCGATTCATTGTTTTTTTAAAACAGATACATATATTATTTTCCCTAAAAAAATAAAAAAAATAAAATAAAATTACCTTTTAAACCACAGTAATACGGTGGCGAAATACTTGATGGGAGGCGAGTCTGGTGAACCCCATCTACTTCCCCTGCGCAGAGGAAAATGGAGAGAAAAGAAAGTTTTTTTTAAATCAGCATCCAAATGATTTTTTTTCAAGGTTAGGGGCCTTAAATAGCCCTTCAAAACGACGTCGTTTTGGGTCGGCCTAACGCCTAAAACGACGTCGTTCACCACACCGACCAGGCCGATCCGACCCGCCTAGGATCGCGTGTTTTCTTGGAAAAATGGTCTATTTGCGATCGCGGTCCCTCCGCATTTTATAACTTTGCAATTAAGACTTTGTAATTTAAATTTAGCCCAATAATTTAATAGGATTCACAATTAAGTCCCCTCTTGCATGCGCGTTTTGACAAAGGGAGTTAATTGCTGTTTTGGTCCCCCCAGTCCTTTCACGCGTGTAAATAGATCCCTAGTTTTTTTTATTTTAAATTTGCCCCGAAAATTATGCCTCTTAATTCAATTTAGTCCTTTTTCTATAGTTATTATTATTATTATTATTATTATTATTATTATTATTATTATTATTTACCACTATCATTATTTTATTGTTAATACTATTGTTATATTATTATTTATTTAACTATTATCTATTTTTATTACTATTTATTTAATATTACTAATCAACAATTTAGTCTTTTTTGTTTCTTTGTTATTATTATTATTATTATTATTATTATTAATATTGTTGATACTATATTACATTTACCATTATTTATATTAATATCATGATTATTATTACTACATTTATTATTTTATTCAATTGTTAATTTACTTTATTTTATCTTAGTTACTTATTTATTTTATTTATATACATGTATATATATATATTATTATTTCCATTATTATTATTGGCATATTATTATTATATATAAATACTATTATTATCATTATTCGTTTTTTTATATATTACGATTTCAGCTATTTCATTATTATTATCGTTATTATTATTATTATTATCACTATTATTCGTTATTTCTATTATTTGTCGGTATTTTCACATATCAAGTCCGTATATCATTATCCACGTGACCATTTCATTTCGATACTATCATTGCTTTCTCGTCCGCTTTAACCATCATTTGTCATCATAATTAAATGTATATATATATATATATATATTGTTAGTTTACTACCACTATATTATCGCATATGTGTTTTACTATTTGTTTATTACGCTTCTTCTTGTCATGATATTTATACACATAAACGTATTTTATCGGCTTACTATCACTATATATGTATGTTACTATTATCGTTACCATTGTTCTATTACTGTTAATCTTATCATTATTATTATTTCCATTATATAACATCTTTATTATCATTTGTTTAAGTATTGTTATCCTTCATCACTGTCCTCATTATTGTTATCGATCATCCTTTATTTGCATTATTATTGCTATTGCAATTTTTCAACAATCTCGCTAAATAATCCAACATCCTTCTATCCTATTTCATGAAATACGGAATGACTTTGACTTCGAGAGTTTAAAACATCGTGTCCTAACGTACTGGATGTGATGTTTAGGTCTTTTCGAGTAAAGAAATTTCGATTTTCTTGGCCAGTACCTATATTTATTTTTTAGCTCAAACACTATAAAATCAAAGTGCATTTACAAAACCACCTTATTCCGTCCAAAAGTTTTGAATCGAGCAATGTTTGTGTGTTTAGAAATTTGGGGAATAGTGCTTACTAACGTCTTTGGGATACGATTTTCCGTTTGACTAAAACACTAAACATCCTTTTAATAAATTTCAAGGACTCCGAGATAACTTTGATTACGAAGGCTTCGAATATCGTATCCTAACGTGCTGGATGTGATGTTTGTATCCTCTCGAAACAAAGAAATCTCAAATATCCTAATACATTTTTTAAGGACCCGTACTTTAAAACCCTTTCAAACTTCCGACATTAAGACACTAAGTAATCATTTTGGTACCAATTTTGGGCGTATCGAGGGTGCTAACCCTTCCTCGTGCGTAACCGACTCCCGAACCCGATTTTTAAAACTACGCAGACCAGAAACACTGTTTTAGTAAAACAAACGTTTTATTAAAATAAAGGTGATCCGATCACACCAACTAAAGGTCGGTGGCGACTCCCATTTTATTCCTGTTTTCAAAACCAAAGTCGAACCCCTTTTGTCGTCTTCCAAAAAATGGTTACGACATTCATATTTAGTTTTGATTTTATTTTTATTATTTACTTATATATAGATTTAATGTTCCTTTGTTTGGGATTAACTCTACATGCGTAGAATTTATTTTTTGTGGATTCGATAACCATCATAAATTAACTTAAAAATTTTAGAATCAAATTTTATTTATCAACTTTGAAAAGAGTTACAATATTTGGATTTCTTTATTACAAAGAAAGCTCTTTTGATTCTTCTCTCTGGTTTAACTTCGCTCCAGGGTTCATTTAGACTTATCTTGGAAGTATGCGGGTTGTTTCAGGTGTTGTATTGACTTGCTCTTGAAACGAGTTTGGATCTTATTTTTTTCAATTGAATTGGATGGAAAGATGATTTTTCTTCATAATGGATATTTTGTTTGTTAGAATTTTTTCAAGTTCTTTAGTTTCTTCGTAGACTTTTTCAAAGAACTTTTGGACTTATAAACTTATGAATGTATAGATTAACTTGAAGGTGGTCTCTTTTATAGTGTCAATTACTTAAATAAAAATATATTTTACTTATTCATTTGAATTTTCTACACTTTTTATTTAGTATTTATCTTTTATTAATTTAATTAATTAAAGATAAAAGCAGTCATTTAATATTATCACTTAATTTTTTTAATTAATGATAGTATATATTTTGTTTATCTCTTAGTTAATTTAAATTCATAAGAGAAAATAATCACGACACAATAAATGATATTACCATTTTAATCCATAGTAATCTCAACTTGACCTTCGGTAATTTTAACTTAGCACATGATGCTTTATAATTTATTTGAAAATTTCTTCATCTATAACGTATTTTAAGAATACACTATCACAAGGCTAAATCTTTTGTCTAGCAAACACGCGGCCTTAGGCAATTTTTTGGATTCAAATCCTACCTAAATCAATTTACTCTCGAAAACTGAGAATTCTACCAAAAATTCTCTAAGGCATCTAAGCAAAAACGAAAGCAAATTCAAAATGAAAGCGAAAGAGTAAGGAACTAATAGAAAAGCTAAAGAGAATTGTTGCACACCAAGTGTTTGAGTAAATACTCTGTATAACTCAAGAATGGAATGAATATTAATGAGGGGAAGGCCTCTATTATAGTTGAGCTCCCCCAAAACCATCGATACAGATCATATTACATCAATAGCTGATATTAGTTCCTATAAAAAAGAGGGTCTTAAGGGATTCCAATTCTATACATGTTTATCATTTAGGATTTTACAATAATTACCATGGTAAAATACAATGTTTACAATTTAGCAAAAATCCAAGTAGATGGGTCTTGAATATCTTTCAATCAATGGGTTAGTCCTGTTGGGCCGAATGAACCCCAATAAACAAGAAAGAACATCAGAGTGTGCTTTGCTCGTGAGTTTTTTTGTGCGGCCCGTGACACTAGATCAACACCTTAGTGACTACTTTATTTCTCCGCTTAATCATCCTTCCCAAAAATAGTAAGATGTTCTTTGACATGGTTCCATCAAATCCTAGCACTAGCAGTTCAGCTTGCCAACATGATTCTTCAATTGAGAAACATGAAATTTTGAATGAATCTTAGAACTAGGTTGTAATTGTAATATATAGGCTAAATAAGGCCAATAGGTCATTTTCTTAATTAATTAGGCCTTTAGGCCATTTTTAAATTTAATTAGAGAAATAGGTCGATTTTAGGAGAGAGAAATGGAAAGTGCGTTTAATTGGGTGAGCTTTCTGCACAAGTGTCAGGAAAACGCGCCTAGTTGGACGCGCTTTCCCTCAACGTTCAAAAAGCAATGGTTGCACCAATGGTTAAATTTTTTTTTTTAAATTCCAACGATAAGTTTTTTTTACCTTATAAATACCCCAAAATTTCATTTTTTTTCATTCACATCCATCTTTCAACTCTCTCATTTTGATTGTGTTCGATATTTTCATTTTGAAATAATATTTTTATTAATTATCTCATATTGTATTTGTTCAAAATCGATTTTTCACTAATGACCCTCTCTAATCCGCTTCGACGGCAAGCATATTTTCGCCACCCAAGTAGTAATGGTAAGACAGAAATTTAAATTTCATTAATTTTATAATGTTAAATTTATTTTTTAAATTTAAATTATTTTTTTATTGTGTAAATAGGTGAATGATCGTGTTCTGAAGGGTTCATTCATAATATGGGAAAGCCTACGATCCTTGAAATTCATGGCCATTTGCAAGGGACTAGATTATTACATGCGTCTCGCATGTCCGGGGTTGCAAACTCGATTTAGCACTAATCACTGCATTGGTGGAAAGATGGAGGCCCGAAACACACACTTTCCACATTTCATATGACGAGTGTACAATCACACTCGAGGATGTAGCACTACAACTCAGTCTGTCGGTGGATGAAACAGCTCATCACGAGATCAGCAATCGTTCCAAGTAAAGTGGACCTCTACACAACACTGTTGGGAAGGTCCCAGGCAAGTTCGAAGGTGTTGGATATGGATGAATTGGTTGAAGAATAATTTTGACGAGCTCCCTAAAGACCAAACGGAGGAGGTCATAGAACAATATGCCCGAGCATACATCATGAGGTTAATCGGGGGCATTTTAATGCTTGACAAATCTCAAAATTTGGTGCACGTAATGTGGCTACTACATCTAATGGATTTCAATAAGTACAGAAAACTAAGTTAGGGATCTTCCGTATTGTCCACATTATACAGGGAGATGTGTAGAGCCACGATATCGAATGCGGCGTCGTGGGTCGGTGGCAACTATTGTTTCTACATCCTAAGGTGATCGATCTATACATGTTTCCGTTGGTGACGTAGAAAACATCATTTATTAACAAATATGTAGTATGTACAGTAAATTTTTTTATTATACGTTTCAAGTAACATATTGCTTGTACAGGTGGAACTTTGAGCCGAGCTATATGGGACTACTCGAAGAGCTAGAATATATTAGACTATTGTTAGATCAGCACTCAAAAGCGAATGTTAGTTACTTATTCTTTCAAACCTATATTAATTACGTAATGATTCTTAAAAAAATTCATACATAATGATATTTACAATTTTTTCAGTTTTATTTGGGTGTTGTACACCGACAATGATTTCTTATATTGTATCCTGCCGAAAGTGTTGGACAATCGGCAGATGTGGGACACTAATGTGTCGATGGTAGTGTATGCGATGATGGAAATGCACGAATTAGAACGGGTGTTATGGCAGTTCAGGTGAAGGCAATGAATTTCGCCGCCACCGTAATACCTAAATGAGCTGCACTAGGTAAACTTACAGGGGAAGGACAACAATACTGGGTGGTGAAGCAAGAGGAGCACATTGAGGCGTAGGATCGTAGGAAGCAATCCTTACTTGTTCACGAACCATTTTTCTTAGTGACGGTAGCTGATGATTACTTGGCATGGTTCAGATTCATCGATAAGTAGTATCTACTACCGCCAAAGGTGATGAGTCGGTAAATTCATACTAAAAGATAACGTTGACCCCCATAGTAACATAGGAGGGGATGCGATAGTATGACGGGTTCGTCATCTACTCCGATAAAACATGCACCTTCTGTGGCTACGCAATATCCAGGTCAATTCGCCCCACTTTTTCTCGTTCAATTAAGTAACCCTATGTTTTTTTTCACAAGCACCACTGCACTATGGACCACTATTGGTCGATTTTTTCCAGCAAGTACATATTTCATGGCACTGATGTCCTCCACATACTACACCCTCATGCAGATGTCGATGCTAAACCCCATGTTAGGATAGACATCGACGTATGAACCACCATCGATGACATATTTATGCAGACACCTATGCAACAATCGACGAGATGTTAATGTTCGGTACCTTTTCGACGTGCCTAGGATTTGGGGCACCCTATAGTTACATGCCTATAGTGACCCAAACACTGCGCGCATCACTATTTTTATGGGAGTGGCTCATCGTCGCAACCACTAAACATGGGAGTGAAAATACACAATGGCAGGTGAGGATGATGCAACAATTGACCACGGAGAAAGATGATGACGCTGCAAATCCAGAAAAAACGATTGCCCAAAGGACCGTGCTAGATACATATTCAGGCGATAATGATGACGATAATGAACTCTACAGGCTTGCACCTACGATTGTACGGCTAGTTGTATGTGGAAATCCACCACGTGACTGTCGTCCACCACCTTGTGGCACACATTCTCCTCGACGACACGATTGAATGTATTTTTTCTTATAAATATTGTGATGTAAATATAGATATGTCATGAATAAAAAAATCGAGGTTATTCATTCAAACAATACATTTTTATTTATTGCTATCTATCATGAGTTATGCGTTAGTTAACAATAAATAACAAATTGAACCAATGGAAATATGCGAAACATGCTAATGAATATGAAATTTGGTAGAAATTAATGTTATCGACACTAAGGCCTCAACGTATTCCTGTACAGAGAAATATATTAACTTTATATGCCTTGGGTTTCTACTATACCCACATAATTTTGTTAACATTCTCTCTTCCGAATATCCATATTGTTCCTTATTCGGGTAGAATTCGGGCGACCTTTCGGGATGTAACACAAGCCCTTGTTTGGTAGCAACTCGAATGATGAACTGGACATAAGCGGCCACATATTATTATCTATGATAGATGGGAATTCAAGACTCCACACACTGTGAATGAGTTGTAGTAGGTAGATGTCGTTAACGTAAGGCACGTACTCAATCAATATGTTCCCACATGCAACAATTGTATGCATGCATGAGAATCAAAGTGCTTGGAATTTCCCACAATCGCAGGTCTCTTCCGTTAGGTTCATACTATATGATGCACTTGACATTTCCTAGTCGGACCTAGCACGCTCCGTGACTCGAAAATCAATGTTCCAATGCGAGTGGTACACTACATACATGGTGTTCGCTCTCACTGTACTTCGTCAAATCTTTTTCATCACGTCATCACAGAATGTACCACCGTCCGCTATCTCTCCAGCATATACCGACACCACTTAAGAAACAAGACGGTCAGTCAAAAGTATGTCTATTTGAAAATCGATGTTATCAACAAATGACACGCCTCCTTCAGTATAGAATTGATGAACTCAACTAAGTTTAACGTCATGTGCCCGTATCGTAGACCCACATCGTACAACTGTGTCCACTCTTTGAACAATATATCCGATATATATGCCACACTGTAAGTATTATTGGTGCTCAAGTTATTCAACATTTGATTGAATCAATGTTGGACGAACTCGTAACCTATCGAGAAATAACTACTGATTAGTACAATAAAATGATCCAGTATGAATATTCAATGTGTAGTGAATACATAGTTCGAACTACAAACTTATGTCGATGATTAGATCTCGCTCAGTTGCTAAAGGATATTTTTTATGGTAGTTGGATCCCACATGTTGTATACAGTACGGATGATGAGTACGATCCCAGAGGGATCCGTGACAATCAATTGCCGAGAGTATTCTAGATCCCTTGTCCGATATGACATATATATCGGGCTATAGGCAAACGCCGAAGCTCAATCGGCTCAAGAAGAAATCCCAGTTATTTGTTGTTTCTCCAAAAGTTATTGCGAACATTATAGGCAAAATATTTTGATTTCTTTCCTAAGCAATGCCAAGCAATAGACACTACTGATACCTTCCGTATAGCTAGGTGCCATCAATTTGGACCACATACTTGCAGTGTTGAAATGCCTCTATGCATTTCTCAAAGATCCAAAAGAACCAATAAAATACTCTTTTCCTAGGGACCAACTAATCGTCGCAGTACCCTAGGCACATTTTCGAGATCAGTTACGGTACCTGGTACCTACATCCTATACTTGACATCATTGTCATATATAGTTATATGAACCCTTCCACCTATAATTATTCACAAGTCTTATTCACAGTCTAGAGGTAGTTCTTATCATCCGGACTTGGGGGTTAATGATTATTTTCTGAACTTGTGAGGCTATGCGTATCAATCAGAGATTCTCAGTTCTAGTTCATATCAACTAGATCCGAGATCATCCATAATGTTTGATACCTTCAGCTCATTATCACCCCTGTACTTAAACCCTTATAGGCAAATATTTAGGACATACGATTTCTCGAGTATGTTTGACACATCCCAAGGTTCGTCGATGGGTGTTGTGAACAATGTTTCAATTGAAGGTAACAATAACCACCACAAGTACCCTTAACGTTAATACCAGGCACTACAAAGTTTTACCCTTAGGATGACACCATCGAATCATCAATTTTAGGGGTGTAACATTATGTTTACTACATTCTCAAGTTTGTATTAATTTAATTACAGTAAAATTTGGGTTTTTTTACTTCTTTTTTTACTTATTTTTCAAGTTTATATCCATCACAAATATAAATGTAATTTTTCTGAAACAATATACATGCCAAAATATAAATATGAAAATTCCATCATAATCATTTTTTTTTACAAGTGTGAACATGAAGTACATTAATTCATATTCCACCCTATAGCGACAAATGTCCAATATGATAGGTTTGATACGAGCATTTATTCTGGTTATGACCAGCTACCTTGCACACGCCATAAAGTTTATCGTCGATTTTCTCATTCATGTCCATTTCATTACGGATCCTGGTAACTTGCGAGTAACCTTTTGGCTTCCTACGTAATAGCAAATCACATTCTTCATTGGTTGCAAAATTTATGGCCCATGGCCCACGAACAACTCCTCACGTTCAAATTAATCGGTGAGTAGGCAGTATATTGGGGTACTCCGGGAACTCAGGTACATGTGCCGCATTGGGATCTATGATCGACGTGTGCCTCAGGATCATTGTGTATCAAAATGCCTCGTAACACCCCCTACCCGTATTCGTTGTCGAATAGGTACAAGGCATTACCGAGTTTACGATTTTTTTTTATATAGCCGTTATAAATATCTAACCTTCTCGCAAATTTTAAACCGAGACCAATCCACATCAACCAATCCAATTCAACATATTTTCAAAATAGATTCATGCATATTTATAAGATAACAAAGACACATACCAAGCCAATGTTTGCTAGCCATGCCAATGGTCGACCTTACATTCATTTTATATTAACATTACTTTATTAGCTTATACATGCCATTGATTTCCAAAATAAAGTTTCTTTATATACCGAAATCTTGAGGCTAATAGTGTGATGTATGTCCCATCGAATCACCTCCGAGCTCTTAACACTACAAAACAGGGAAAAGGAAACAGGGTAAGCACTTTGTGCTTGGTAAATCCATGTAACAAGAATTATACTTGCCTAACATTTTCAATACAATGCAATAAACATTCATATATCCATTCAATGCATTATTACACTAACATACACAAGCTCAACATTCAAGTTAGTTCAATAATTTCCATGTATCAATAATATATACCATGATTGATGAGCTCATCAATACCATGATTTCGTTTCTTTGTTATATTTCCATATTTATCCCATTGAATTACTCGAATTTCGATGGATTTTCAGAGGTACACTTTAGTGTAAAATCCGAGTCTGTCAATTCATATTCATGTGCGACATTTTCATTTCGAGAGCACACTCCATGAACCTCATCCTTACAAATGGATTACGATCCAGCTAAATCCTCAGAATGTAAACTCATAGAGTATTGTCGAGATTACCGGTCTAGGCTAAATCCTCGCAACGACAATTACTCTAATGAGCTTAGATCTGAATTACCAGTCCAAAGCTAAATTGGACCCTAATTCGGATTACCGTCCGGCTAAATCCATTTTCCACATATTCTTCTAGGGCTATATCAAGATAGGATCACCCGTCCAGCCTAGATCCTTTTACCGTCAATTCCTTTTCGAGATCCATCGAATTTTCCTTTCATTCAACCGGATTTCTTCTCCTTTTATCAAATATATCAATGTTTCATCAATCTTCATACAATGAACATTCAAATTATATTCACATCAATAACATACATTTCAAGCATTTAAGAAGATAATTCAAGTTACATGAACTTACCTCGATACTAGTTCGTAGATATAAAATCTACTAATCCGGACTTTTCCTTTCCTCGATCTAGCTTCAGATTTGAGTTTTCCGGATCTAAATGAATAAATTCAATCATCAATTGAATACATTTCATGTTCACATGTACCATTTTCTATAATTCTATTATTATTTTTTAGTTCATTCAAAACTATCTACTTGAGTCATAGTCACTAAATTATTTTTATCTTGAGCTACAGAACTTAAAATTTAGATTCGTTAATTTTACCTAAAACTAGACTCACATATCTTCTTCCCATAAAATTTTCAGAATTTTGGTTTAGCCAATAAGTACATTTTATTCTTTAAAGTCACCCCTGTTCTGCTGTTTGACAGTTCCGACCCTTCTTCACTAAAAATTAATTATCTCTTCATAAAGGATTTGGATGATGTTCCCGTTTATTTCTATTGAAAATAGACTCATTAATAATTCTAAAAATATAAATTTAAGCCCCTAATTATTTTTATCCAATTTTTGATGATTTTCTAAAGTTAAAACAGGGGAACCCGAATTCATTCTGACCTTGTCTCACAAAATTTATTATATCTCATGATTTACATATCTATTGCTTATACCGTTTCTTCTATGAGAAACTAGACTCAATAAGCTTTAATTTCATATTTTGTTCATCTTCTAATTGGATTTATACAATTTATGGTGATTTTTCAAAGTTAGTCTACTGTTGCTGTCCAAAACTGTTTTAGTGCAAACTACTTATTACCAATTTCCCCCTAAGCTTTCAATAAATGATAATTTCATCCCTGCTCAATTAACTTCTCAATTGAGCTGATTTCTCTCAATTAAAACTTTATTCTATCACTTTAAACTACTTTATAACCTTTGGAAATTAGAATTTCAGTAATAGATTTTAATTCCAAATATTTTCACAATTTAGATCCTAAAATTCAATTTCTATTGGAATTACCTAATAAAATCATCTCATAAACAATTTAAAGCTTAAATTTCATGCTAATTCATCATAAACTTACAGCACTCAACCATGGTAACTTTCAATTTCATCCATGAAATCAAAAACTAATGAATTTAATAGTAGGACCTAGTTGTAAAAGTCTTAAAACACAAAATTACAAGAAACAGGCAAGGATTAACTTACTTGCAGTAAAATATGAAAAATCAGCTTAAGGAAACCCTTCTATGGTGTTTTTTCAGATGAGAATGCAGAAAAATAAAGAGAAATCTAGATAATTCCACTTTAGTCCTAGCTTTATTAAGTAAATTTTACAATATTCCACTTTTGCCCTTAATTCTCCTTATTTTCTTGCTGATTTCATACCCTTGCCGTCCAGCCCAAATAGACCTTGGGTCTATTTTCCTTTTAAGCCCTCTTTCTTTTATCATTTAAACTATTTAATCATTTTTCATAATTGTGTTCCTTTTTCTAACAACCACTAAATTGGTAAAATTTTTCTATCGATATTTTAATACGATTTTCCTATCATATAAATATTCATGCAAAAATATTAAAATAAATTTCTCTTTAAATCGGATTTATGGTTACGAAACCATTGTTCCGATAACCTTGAATTTAGTCCATTACACCTCGATTCGAGTTCTCGATTGAAGACACATTAACATTTCGATTGTCATTCATGCATTTGTCATCGATATCATCCGATACCTCGTTTAGATCGATATGACGATAATTTTCAACCTCGTGATAAGAATAACCATATCATATCCATCATCACCATTCGCATTAGTCTCAATCACCACTGGATATATTTGTAAACGGGAACTTGGGTTAAGTTTCTCAAACGCAGGTAGAGCATTAAGATCGATGTCGGTATCGCGTATAGTCGATCGCCTATCAACGTACGCTCTCGGAACCATTGTACATGGATCTTGAACTCCATGTTCTTCACCTAATGGAGTGGAATCTTCAACTGGCTCCACATCAGCTAACTTGGCAAACAACTAAATTAGATCAATTTAGCGACTTTGGTCCTGACAATAAAATGCGACAATTGTCTCTACGTCTTCATCATCTACAAGTTCCATCTCAGTGGATTTAATGGGATTTGTCGAAATTGTAAAATTGTAGAATAGTCTCTAGATCCTCCTCCCACAACGTCTAACAATTTTTGCACTAATCCTTTTTTTATATCATCAACCAATACATTTCTATTAAATCTCATTGCTATTTGTTAGCGACATTCAAATATGAATCTAACTGTTGTTGTCAAAATTACTCGATCGAAATAAACGCATACTCAAAATTGATTATCCATCTTCAAATTGATTATCTATCTTCAATAGTAAATCTATAAAAGTAATTAAATTTTTAAATATTTTATTTCAAAAAGAATATACTTAAAAAAAATAAATTTCATATATACTAACCTTACGAATTCATTTCTGTTTTCTCTTCTTCTACAACCAAAATTTTTCCTCTTCTATTCTTATCTTTTAAAAACGTTAAGAAAACACTACTTAAATAGGTTCAGCACTGAGTGTTGCCTCTCTCTCACCTTTCACCAATTAAACTTATATTTTTACCCAATATTACCTGTATATAGGGAGAAAATAATAGTGTCGCCTCTCTCACATCCTCCACCATTAAAAAACACATCCTCCAACTCTTTTATGTACTCCAGGATAAATCGAACTGTTTCTTAACCTGTACGTTGTTTCCCATCATGCAAATAGATATTTCTAAACAAATTTTTAATTCTTTTACCTATATAAATATCTATCAGTAAAATAAATAAAATTACTATATATACATGAAATTAAAATTTGCATAATACGAAATATTTAAATAAATAAAAAATTTATCATATATTTATAATTTAATTTTATATTCATAATTTTATCTCTAATATTAATAATAATTTCTACAACTTTTATGCATATAATATATTTTTAAAATATTATATTTCAAGTAATTTTATACGCATATTAAACCCGTACATATATTATAACAAGATTCTTAAATATTTTTAAAAACTTCGAGTTCATGATGAATTTTAAATTATGACAAGTGGCATGCCTTATTGTTTGACACATGTACATTAAAAATATTTAAAAAATTCATGTCAAAATTTAAATAAATCCATTTAAACGTATGATATTTACTGAATTTATGGAAACCTTTTGGGAATATATTGTTTGAAACAATTTATATGTAGATTGACTTTTATTTTTAATGAAAATATTTTATTTAGATAAATAAAACAGCTGAAGATAACAATTAAACAATTTTTAATTAAATAATTTTACTTTTAAAACAAAATTAATCTTTATATACTCGTATTAAAAATATATATTTTAAAATGAAATTACTTTTTTAGAATTAGTTTATTTTGTAAAAATAATTTTTATAATGTGAAGAAACACTTTTTTGACGATCATGTTTCCAGACGAAACAGCTTCTACCATTCCAATCCCTTGCATGACTGTCCATAGTCTTCATCTATGAGATTCAGGCCACCGGAGATACTTCCATTTCTTCCTACTGTCTCCTCCGAACAGGATTTTACCCATATCAAATCCAGATTTAGGGGTGTTTAATCGATTAATCGACTCAAAATAACATTAACCTAATTAACTGAGCTTTTAAAAATTTTAACCGTTAATCGAACCGAAATTTTTCAAAAAAATTAACCGAACTAAAATTTTTCCAGTTAATTTGGTCGACTAATCGAAAATTATATGTTTTTTATTTTTGGTTAAAATTAACTGAATTAACCAAATGAATCACCGAATTATATAATTGAAAAGATTACATAATTTTAGTTTTAGTTTTAGAATTTTATTTTATTTATTAAATTATTTGTAATTTTTATGATTGAATAATTGAGTTAGGTTGGATATTTAGTTTTGGATTGGGTTTAATGATTGGGTTTAAATGAATAGTGGGCTTATTTATATATTATAATTTAATTTTTTAATTTTTTCTGAAAATTTCGTTAAAACCGAACCGACCGGTTTCGAACCGAATTAACCGTTAATCGAAAAATCACAAAATAATTAACTGACCCCGATCAAAAAAATTCAGTTAACCG
Organism: Gossypium rotundifolium; assembly: GCA_025506655.1. Lineage (NCBI taxonomy): Eukaryota > Viridiplantae > Streptophyta > Magnoliopsida > Malvales > Malvaceae > Gossypium > Gossypium rotundifolium. The sequence continues at coordinate 152,786,238 of CP106728.1, forward strand.
ACGATTAACCGAATTCTATTAGTTAACCAAATTTTTTACCCGAAATTTACACACCCCTATCCAGATTCAAGGTACCTCTGTTTCCCAACCCATTTGTTTAAATCAACAAGGGGCCTCTGGTTTCTCTCCATCGCACAACATTCCTTTCCATTACCATCGTCTTGGAGCCAGAAACGACCAGATCTGTTTTGAGTTTGTTCCCCTCCTCCTGTTTCATTGCAGCATTATCTTCATCTGTCCGTTGTGGATGAAATCCTCGTACACTCATCATCTACCACCATTTCCACTGCTCTTGGGAGTCTGATTTGCAGAATAGATATCAAAAAATAATTTTTACTAAAAGAATAGTTTTAAAAAACTGTTTTTGAAAACAAATTTAAAAACAGATTTTAAGATACTGTTTAAGATAAATAGATTTGAAATATTATAAAATAAAAATAAAATATTTAAAAATTTAAGATAACATTATTTAAGAATTAAATATACGACATATTTACCGATTGAGTATTAGTTCAATTGGTATAAATATTATTTCCAATAAAATAGAATATTAGTTTGAGTGCTAAAATATATTGTACTACTATTTATGGGTTAACGAGAAATTATAGATAATTTTTAACATTGTGTAAAAAAAATATATATATATATATATATATAAAAATAAAGGAAAATCAAAGATAAATCCTAATGAGTTTAATTTTAGAAAACAAAATTAATTTATTATTTTTTAACATCAGAGAGTTTCCTCTCAATTAGAAAATAACATGTTAGTTATTATAATATTTAGAGGTGTTTACTGGTCGGGTCGGTCCATGTAAAATATTTAGATCAATTTTTTAAGTTTGAATTTGAGCTGGCTTGGAAAATGGATTTAATTTTTTGCTAAAGTCTAACTCAATTTAAGAAAGATAAACGTAGATCCAACCGGACCTACCCATGTTTGATTTTATTAGATTAATTTTTGTTTAAAATTATTTTATTAAAATATAATACACCAAATGAACTAAAAATAAAAAATAAAAGTTTTATGACACATTAAACATTATTTATATTAAAAACACTCTCATAACTATAATGCATATTTTATTATATTAAAACCACAAATAAATATAATAAATATTTTTATTGTATTAAATATAATTTTAAAATTTTATACTTTGGGTTGAATTATTTAATTGGGTCAATTTTTTTAGGTTTTGAATAATCGATTTAATTATTATTGGATCAATGATTTAATATATATAATTATTTAACATATATAATTAGTATAATATTTTGTATGAGTCAAATTTGGGCAAAAAAATTTTATTCAGTGCTCGGCTCATATAAAAATGGTCCTAAATTTTATAAAAAAATTATTTTAAATTTTTTATTTTATTCAAACTCTTTTATTTTTAGAGGTAAAATTTTAGATTTATACCGATCACCCGATCCAAAAGCAATTCTAGTTGTATCCTATTTTGTTTTAAGCTCAGACATCAAAAGAGGGGGAGACCCGTGGAAAAGCACAATAATTAACTGTTGGCTTTCAGTTTTTCTTCTTAGCTCTTATTCCAATGTTGTATCTATTTCAAAATGCTTATAAAGGGATTATTACTATTTTTGTTATAAATCCATATTATTCATATTAAATTATTTTTCATTATTTAATTTAATTTATTTTTCCTATAAATTTTATTAAGAAATATAAAATAACTCAAAATTTTTATTAATTACAAAAATAATCTATATTTTTTTATTATGTACGCAAATCATTTGAAATGAATAATGAAAGTGGATTGAGTAAAAAAGATTGGCGTGACTCACTTACCACGTCAGCCAATCATTGGTTATTAAAATTTAAAAATAATTTTTTGGATCGAGCCAATCTATTTGACATCAATTTTCTGAATACCACCTCCAATACCAATATTTTCGTGTATTTCATGAGGCATAAAATAAATTTTGTGGAGAAGTCAATCTATTTGGTGTTATCAATGGTAGAATAATAGTAGAGTCAAATAGAATGATGTCACCACTTTTATTATATTAGACTTTTTTTAAAACCCAAATTATTTTTTTATTTGGCAGTGTGATAGAGAATGGCATGGCCACTATGCTGCTAGCATTTTTTTTTAGAGTTTTTTTAAAATTATTTTAATAAAAAAGAATTTTTTATGATCATTTAGAAATGAAATTTGAAATTTGAAATTATGCTTGATACTTTGAAAATGAAATTATTTTCTATAAGTTTAATTCAAAGCCTTTAGTGTTAAGTTTTTATTTAAAATTAACTTATAATTTTAAATAATTATAAACACATATATAACTTTTAATAATTTATATTATAAGTTATAAAAAATTCATTTTTCTATTAAAACATTTTTAAAAATTCAAAAAAATGACAATATGATGGTCACGCCATTCTCTTTGGCACCATCAAATAAAAATATAATTTGAGTTTAAAATAATAAAATTACTTAAAAATCTGACATAATAAAAGTCGTAACCCCAATCAATTTGGCTCCACCACTATTTTATCATTGGTCACGCCAAATAGATTGGCTTCTCCACAAAGTTTATTTTATGCCCACGAAATGCCCAAAATGCTAGTATTGGAGGTGATATTTATATAGGCGATGCCAAATAGATTGACTCTATCCAAATTGATTTTTTAATTCTAGCAACCAATAATTGGCTGGCGTGGCAAGTCCCAATCTCTTTAGCACTATCTATTTTACTATTTATTTCAGGTCATTTACATATATAATAAAAAGAATAGATTCTTTATAATTAATAAAAATTTGAGTTATTTTTATAAAAAACCTTCTCTATCACTAAAATATGAAATACTACAATTTTTTCTAGCGCCAGAGTTTGATCGGATTAAAAATAAAATAAAAGCTTAGAAGAAAACATAATAAAATAAAATAAATGAAAATGATAAAAGGAAATAAAATCTTTAAAAGAGCCCAAAAGTTTTGTTAAACCAATTTTTTAAAAACATTTATCTTAATACTTTTCAGTTATACCATATTAAAAGTGTTCATAGGCTGAGTTGAGTTCACGCAAAATATCTAGATTAATATTTTAAGTTTGAGTTCAATTGACCCAAAAATGAACTTACTTTTTATTCAAACCTGGCCCATTTTAAAAAAGATAAAACTAAGATTGACCTGACCCACTTATATTTGATTTTTTAAAATTAATTTTGATAAAATAAAATTTTAAAAATATAATACACTAAATGTATTAAAAATACTAAAATAAAAGCATTCTAACACATTAAAAACACATTAAAAATATTTATGTTAAAAACACTACCATATTTTATTGTATTAAATATAATTTTAAAATTTTATATTTTTGATTGAGTTATTTAATTGGGTAAGATTTTTTAAAGTTTTAGGTAATGAATTTAAGTGTTATTAAGTTAGTAATTTAATATAGATATATAATTATTTTTTACATACTTTTGTAACACAAAATATTTGGGTTGATCGAGGCTGAGATTAAGCCAAAAAATTTTCTCAAGACCCGACTTATATAAAAAATAAATCTTTAATTTTACTTAAGTTTATTTTTTGATCCTCGTATTTTTGAAGTGGACATATTTATAGGGCATTGGAATATGAAATAGTACAATTTTTCTAGAACCAAAGTTTGTCCAAATGAATAAAAAAGGGGGTAAGAATGTAAAGTGGAACATGAAGAAAAGGGGAAAAAAGAGTTTAAAGGTTGTTTTAAAGCCAAATGGAAAAAAATTAAAGAAAATAAATAAATATGGTATTGAAAGGATGGATGGAAGGGGAAATTCCAAAATAAACGCCTCCGCGTTTCTAACATTTCATATATAGTGCTCCCTTTTTTTAATTATTTAATTAGTCCTCATTTTTAAATTCTCTTCAATTCATTAGAAATTCAAATATAATATTAAATTTATTTTTATTAGGAGTTTTAAAAATTATCTCAAAAAGAAATATTTGAACAGCAATGGCACGAGAAAGCACTAGAGAGATGTAAGGCATGATATAATATTATGGTTTTTTTTTTTTTTGCAAGTTGTTAAAAGTATCTCAACAGGGCCGAAGCCATATTCTTTTTTAAAGAGACCAAAATTAAATTGTACTTTTGATGATAGTAAAAATGTAACTTTTAAAGGATTAAATAAAAATTATATTATTTTTAGAGGGTTAAAATATAATTTTACCTTTATTGATTTAAAATTTAAAAAAAAATTTAGGACCAAAATGAAATATTTTTATTTAAGGAGAGACAGGTCCCTACCAGCCCCCCTATTCGCCCCTGTATCTCAAAAAGATTTATTTATCACTTGGTTATTGTTAGAGTTATATAATAATTAAAATTTTAGTTTTTTTTTGAATTAAAGCCAAACTTCATTAATGATAATGGGAGAGAAACTGTCATTACAAAAACCAAGAAAAGAAAAATAAATAGCAAAAATAACAGCAGACACAAAAGAGAAGGAAACGACAAAACCACACAAATTAAACCAGAGACCAAGCACACAGACAACTAAAAACCAACAAAACAAATCAAAACCGAAAATCTCCCAACCAAAGAAAAGTGAACGAAATTCAAATTAAATCTTCCTTCTCATCAACATATCCATGTTCATCCAGTAGAAGAAAACGTCTTTGAAGAACCAAATCATTGGAGATTCAAGGAACCTTCTCCAATCTTCAAAGATACAGAAAGCTCCGATGATTATCCATGCTCCCGTAGCCACTCAGTCCAGTCCGCCTCCACGATATGATTAACGCACTCAGGAACTTCCTCAACCCAGTAACATGGTAGAGGCCAACGATGACCTTCCACTGCTAAGGTATGTGCCACTCTGTTCCCTTCTCTTGGGATAAAATTGAAAGAAATTTGTTCAAAGCCCTTTGCCAACATGCGGATATTCCGAATTATGGAGCGAATCACCGATCTATCCTCTAACTCAGATCGAGTCTTCTTTATTACAAATAGCGAATCCCCTTCCACCATTATCTTCCTGAAACCCATGTCAATCGCAAAGAGGATCGCTTTCTCACAAGTTCTAGATTCAGCGACAAAAGCGTCTGCAGCGTCATTAATCTGCTACGTACAAGCTCCCATTACTAAACCTCTATCATTACGCCTAACTACACCCACAATAGCGTAATTAGTCGCTTTCACAAAAGAGGCATCAAAATTTAACTTGATAATACACGGTAGCGGTGGATTCCGTATATCGCTTTTCTTAGAGATGGATAAGAAATCGATGTACATTTCGATTTAATTCATTAACGATCTCCGTATAAAACAAATAAGTTCATCTAGAGAAAATTTACACCTTCATGAACCATCTTGTTGCGCATATACCAAATAGCCCAAAAAGAGATTGTCAATAGTTTTCGTTTCTCGTCCGTAACCATAAGAAACATTCTAACCAGTTTATTGTCTTCTGAGGGATCACCATCCAGTTCAACATAGAGATCCAGCAGGTTCCATATGGTTCGAAGTACATCACAATACCAGAGGAGATGTTCTGAATCTTCCGGAGCTGATCGACACAGAGGGCAAACAACATCCGCAATTAATTTGCGCCTATATAAATTGCAGAAATGAGGCACATAGTTTCTAGTTAATCTCCATAGGTGGATTTTGATTTTAGAAGGGACTTGGAGATCCCAAAGGAGTTTGTAAAATTTAGTAAATATGCCATCATTGTTCATGTTGTAGCTAGCAAAATGAGATCTCCCAGAGAGGAGTACTTTATACCCGCTTTTAACAAAGATAAACCCTCAGATTATCATGCCTCCAAACCAGCAGGTCCTCTTCATCGAACGAGCCAAGGAATATTTAGAATCCGTTTACCGATCACAATCAACAAGTTTATGGATAATATCTTTCTTCCGTAAATGATCGCTCATCAATTAATTGATTTATTGTTTGCCAATGAATATTTATATTCGGATGATAAACAACTTCGACTCGGTCCGTGCACCTGTGGATCATTCCATATATTCACCGATTTACTGTTACCAATTCGCCAAAATGCAGACCCTCTCAATCAATTCTCGTGTTCACATATGCTTCACAGTAAAAGAAGGTAAGACCCTACTTTGGTGATAAAAATTTGTCTTGGGATAATAACGAGCTTTGAGTACCTTAGCTAACAAACAACAAAATTGAGCAAACAATCTCCGTGCTTGTTTAGCCAACAAAGCCTTATTGAAAAATATAAATCTCTAAAGCCTAATCCGCCTTCTACTTTGGGGTAGCAAAGGTCCTTCCATGAAGACCGGTGAATACATTTACTGCTTTGCCATTAACCCACCAATATTTATTCATTATCTTTTCAAGTGCATTGCATAAAGATTTCGGAAGCTCGAAACACCGCATCACATAGATAGAATAGCTTGTAAAATTACCTTTACAAAAACTTCCTTACCCCCCATTGAGAGGAAACGAAAACTCCAACTTTCAATGCGCTTGCGAAACCTATCCACAAAATTAGCGAAAGCCCATCGTTTTCTTCTACCCACCATCATCGGTAACCCCAAGTATTTCTCCGGATTAATGGAAACACGAACTCTGAGAGTGTTTGTAATTTGTTCTCTCACATTCTGATCTACACTTGCGCCAAAATAAATTAGGGATTTATCATAATTCACCTGTTGTCCCGAAGCCTCTGAATACTCCTTGAGAATGCTACAAACAGCATTAGCCCCCGTTACAGATGCATCTCTAAATAGAATACAATCATCAGCGAAAAGGAGATGGTTGAGCGAAAACCGTTCTCGACCTATCGGGGCGCCAATCATTAACCCCTTATTCTTAGCTTCCTTAAGCAAGGTAGAAAGTCCTTCTGCACAAATCAAAAAGAGGAATGGACTAAGAGGATCACCTTGGCGTAAACCTCGTGACGGGAAGAAAACCTCACTAATACTTTCATTTATGCCCACCGTATAAGACACCGAACATACGCACCGCATAACAAGAATAATCTAATCTTGACAAAACCCCATTTTAGACAACATCCCGACCAAAAATCCCATTCAACACGGTCATATGCCTTACTCATATCAAGTTTAAGCACAAAATAACTTTGTTTGCAATGCTTTCTAGATTTAAGGAATGAAGGATCTCATAAGCAATTAAAGTGTTGTCAGAAATTTGTCTCCCGGGAATGAAAGCCCCTTGCGCAACATCAATACACTGGCCCAAAATATGACTCATCCGATTCACCATGACTTTCGCAATTATTTTATAGATCACATTACATAGGCTTATCGGTCGAAACTGAGAAAGATTTTTGGGTCGATCCACTTTTGGAATTAGCACTATGTGGGTTTTGTTAATTTCCCCATTTCAATTTCTCCTTTTAGAACCGCCAAGCAATAGCAAGTAATATCACTCCAACAACATCCCAATACTTTTGAAAGAACAAAGCGGAAACCATCAATACCGGGCCTTCATGGGTGCCATTGATTTAACGACTTGCCAAATTTCTTCCTCCAAGAATGGTTTTAACAATTCCTCATTCATATCGGGGTAACTCTTTCTTCAACTAAGTCAATTAATCGATGCTCACCAGATAAGTCCGAAGCCGTATAGAGTTCGCCAAAGAACTTTCTCGCTTCATTCAAAGATCGTGATCCGGTTGAGAAATCCATCGTCCTTCCGCAGATTCAATCCCATAATTCTATTCCTCTTCGACGAGAACTCATTGAGCGGTGAAAAAACCAGTGTTCCTATCACCATGCTTCAACCAATTAATCTTTGCCATTGCTCCCAAAAACTTCATCCTTATCGACCTCTAGATTAAGTCCTAGTTGCACCTCTAAAATTTCTTCCAGATTTTCATCGGTTGGAACCTCGGTCATAGAGGTATGACAAACGCTTTCTCCATATTTGTTCGCTCTTTCCGTTCTTGACGTGATCGTAAGACTCCACTTCTGAAAAACTCGACCAACTTGAGCTAATTTATCGACCACATTATCATTATGTACAGCCCAATCTTGCTGTCCTACCTCAGCAAAAGACTGATCTAAACACCAATTAGCTTCAAACATAAAGCCTGCTTCTCGAAAATTTTACTTCTCATAAAGCTTCCCAGTATCAAAAAAGATCGGCAATGGTCCGAAAATGAATGAGTCAAATGTTGAACCAATAAGAATGAAACAACTCCATCCAATCATCATTGGCAACCCCTATCTAATCTTTCACGAATGTTCGTTGCTTGAAATCTTCCCTCTCCCATGTGTACCATCTTCCACTAAAGCCTAAATCGATCAAACCACGCCCTCTAATACTTCTCAATTTAGCCATTTTAGCTTCAGAACGTAGACGACCTCTTTTTTTCTCAAAAGAGCTAGTGATTTCATTAAAATCCCCCATCACAAGCCAAGGGCCAACATTAGAATTGTGTAGATGCTTAAGAAGGTCCCAAGAATTCGATCTTAAGCTTTCAACAGATTACAGTAAAACACAGTGAGCCTCCACTTCACCCCACTATCTTCATCATCAACGCCGACATCTATATGGAAAGGCGAATAACTTCTGAGTGAAATCAAAGAATTATTATTCCAACACAAGGATAAACCACCTTTAGAACCATCAGCCTCAACATCAACCCCACAAGAAAAACCAAGCTTCCTTCTAACAATCTCCATTTCCTTTGCATTTAATTTTGTTTCAATAAGAAACAAAATTTGGGGATTAATGGCTCTCAATTTGTTTTTGAGCCTTTTGATCGTCCGTGACCTCCCCAACCCACGGACGTTTCAGCTAATAATTTTTATTAATCAATCGGTGCTTCGCTTAGCAGAGCCAGCCGCTATCTCGCCATTGTTTCTATCTGAGTTAGAGTGAAGGAGAGTATCACTGTTGACTACAATACGTTGACGTTTTTTCCCCTCAGAGAATTGGATTGGATCATTCTTATCTCCCATCTCCACCGCTATGGGCCTAATCACATCTTCGCCCCATAAGGGTCTCCCCGTCCTCATTGCGGATATTTCTTTCCTTAAGAGTTCTCATTTGGATTAGCTTTAAATGAGATTGTTTAGGAATAAGATCAGCTCCACCAAAATTATCCTCCTTATTCCCCGTCAAATCCTCTTTACCTCCTAAATTAACTCCTTGATTGAGACTTGCCAAAATCGAATCTCTGCACACCGACCCTTCAGCTTCCCTTAGCCATTTGCTGGACATCTAATTCCGGCGCCGTCCATCTACCCTCAGTGAAATATCCCAACCAAAGATTATATTGCCCGGTTCTAACACAGTGCGTATGGGACAAAAGCTCTCCCCATGCCCAAGCTTACCACAAATGAAACAGAACAAACTCAACTTTTCATACACGAATCGGCATAAGCGGTGCCATTTGGGCCTAGCAAAACCTTCTTTTCCTTTTAAATGAACCGAGACATCAATAAGAACTCGAATACGCATGAAGTTTTTGTTGCCCAGATACGAGAAAGACGTATCATACTCCAAATATTGACCAATAAATCCACCCATTTGTTTAGCCATGTTTTCACACATCAAACCTGGGGGGAGATCGTGGACTTGAACCCAGAAAGCCGATGAGTTTAACAAGACTGACATGGGATTCTCTCCATCTTGCAGCCTATGAAGCAGAAGCAGATGATTGTTGAAGAACCATGGCGCCCCCCCAATAACTCTCTGTATATCAACCTCGTGAAAAAACTTGAAAAAGGTATCACCTAAAAAATCATAATGAAATTTATTAATATTAGTAAGTCAAAAGTATCTTAAAAAAAATTCGAACGACAATGGCATCAGAGAGTACCGAAGAGATATGTAAGACATAATATAGTATTATGCTAGTTTTTTTATTTATATTGTGGTGAGAAGTGGGGTTACTTGAAATCGAACCTAAACTCTCATGCCTACAACATAATACTCTTGTCACTAACCAATAATTATTTTTTAATCATCGTTATTAAATGTATTTATTATTTTAATGTAAATATAATTCCTATTTAATCAATTTAATGTAAATATCTTTCGTACTTATCATGAATCATTATTATAATTCATTCATGTTATTTTATCTTATTTATTTATTTTAATATTATATTTACTGTCTAATATAGTCCTAAATTTTTATATTATTTTCATCTTCTTTTATTTATAAAATATTGTTTATTTTAAATATTACTTACATTAAAAACCTTATTAAAAATATTTTTTATTAATATAACATAAATTAACATTGTTTTATACCTTTCTTATTAGTATAAGTTTTTGAATTATATTTATATGTTAAATGTTTTTTAAAATATTTTATTAGTTTGTTTTTAATTTTTCAAATTCATACTAAATAAATAATAATATATTTTAATTGATACGTCTGATCAAACTCATTCTTCGTATGAGATATGAAATTAGTTTAATATATTGTAAACTCCTCGCAATTCAATTTTATTTTCTTAATAGCGAATAATTTGACCATGATAGTTTTTAGATAATATATATATATATATATATATATAATATTAGATTGGATTATAAAATGTATTATTTATAAAATTATATATATGAAATATAAAGTTACTAATTATGTAAATTACTAAAAATGGTTATCTAAAATTAAAGTAATATAATTTTGTGAACTCCATGTGATAGTCGATGGCTAAAATTTTTTGTAAAACATAATAATTTAAATACAAAGTAATTCAAAATAAAATTTATTTATTTTATTATTATTATATAAATTCATTTAATAAAAGTAATTTGTTTTATTTTGTTTATAGATACGATAAATTTAAAAATGTTTAAAAATAAAAAATCTAATAATATAATAAACAATAAAAATTATATGGATCCATCGATAATTTTTTTATTCAAATTCTTATTTATTTATATTATAGATTTAAAGACAAAAATAAAAAAACACATATAAAGAATATATAAAAACAACTTCATAGTTGAAATTGAACAATTTGTTTAATAAAGTAAAATCTTCAATATTAAGCGATTACATTAAAAATGAATCAAACCTGTGTAAATGCATCATTATCAGAAAGCAAAGCCTCTTGTACTAGAGACGAGGGTTCCTCAAACAACATCAAAATCGATGGAACTCTATTCACGCAATTTACTATTCAATCAGCAACCGCATTCTGAATTTTTGGTACATGGTGAATTCTAATATTTTAATATTGTTTGAACAAATTACTAATTAATTGTAATTCAATCAGAGTACCATTAGCAGTGCCATCCTTTAATAGAGACTCCACTAGAGAGCAAAGTAGAAGTTTATATATGCACATATACATATATGTATATGTGTTGGCCAACACAATTACCATTCAACATGGTCAAGTGATATCAATAGATTAAAAAGATGGAAATGGGGACTTTCATTGGGTGAGGTTGTTGAACTGGATGGCCTAACTAAACGTGATAATGGGCAGGTCGGGCTAAGACAAAATTTTAGGCCTATTTTTTAGGCTCGAATCCGGTTTAGCCCTAAATATTGGCCTAAAATTTGTCCAAGTCTGGCTCAAAAAAAATTGATAAACCCGAGCCCGGCCGGCCCTATATTAATTTTTTAGCTTTTTTCATTGAATAAAAAATTTTAAAATAAATATTAAAACAAATAAAAAATGTAAATTTAAAAAGTATATTTGATTAAAATAAAATATATATTTAATATATAATTTGGGTCGGGCCGGTCTGGGCCCAGGCCAAAAAAGATTTACCCGAGCCCTGTTCGTTTTCTAAACAGGCATCTTTTTTTTCCAAACCCATATTTCGGGCCTATATTTTTACCCGAACCCTCCCATTTTTCGGTGAGCCGTCGGGCCGGGCCGGGTAGCCCAACCCATGATCACCTCTAGGCCCTACTTCTAATCATTTCTCTCATATATTTATGCTTTTATATATTCACCTCATAATTTTATAAAATGGAATAAAGAAAATAAAACCTATTTAATTTCCTTTTAAAATAAACAATCAATAATTTTCGGTCAACTATCAAAATAGTCACTTTTGTTTGTCTCAGGTTACATTTTAGTTACTTATGTTTAAAATGTTATGTTTTAGTCACTTAAGTTATCGTTTTGTAACATTTTAGTCACTGAGCATTAATTGTTATTAATGGTGTAATGGTAAGCTGACGTGGCACGTTAAATCATCATTTCAAACGAAAATTTTAGGTTAAATTATACAATTGGTCCATATAGTTTTTTTTTTTTGTTTCGAGCAATTTAATTTTGTTTCTTTTATGTTAAAAGAGATGGAGAATAGAGGAAAATAGAGGGAAAAGCATAAGATAATAGAAAATTAAAAAAAAAAAGCTAAAAGAATAGAAAAGAAAAAAATTAAATTACTTAAAACAAAAAAATATGGGGACCAATTGTATAATTTAATCTAAATTTTTTGTTTGAAATTATGATTTAACGTGCCACGCCAGCTTATCGTTACACCGCTAATGGCAATTAACGACTCGGTGACTAAAATGTTACAACACGTTAACGTAAGTGACTAAAACATAACATTTCAAACATAAGTAACTAAAATATAACTTGAGAGAAATAAAATGACTATTTTAATAATTTATGAACAAAAACATCACCAATGTCATTAATTAAAATTAGAAATTAGAAATTTTAAATAAAAGATAAAATTTAACTTTATTATTATAAAAATTGAACCTCAAATTGTCATAACCATAAACTAATATAGTTTAAAAATTTAAAATTGACTAAAATTTAATAAAAATTAACCAAAGAAAGGAAAAAGGTCACCTAAAATATTAATATAACATATAAACAAAGGAATTGAAGATAAAATAGCATAGTGTTCCAAACAAAAGTCCAGGGTAATTTATCAGAAAATACCTAATTTTTTCAAAATTTACGAAAAAGGACTTACTAATTAATTATTTACCGAAAATGGCCATTTTCCCGAAAACGCCAGTCGGTCAAATAATTTTCAAGGATGCAAGAGAAAAGCGCGTCCACGAGGGAGCGTTTTCTGCCACATCAGCCAAAATCGCGTCCTTGAGGGCGTGCTTTGCTGATGTGGCAAAAACGCTCCCTCGGGGACACGTTTTGCCTGCTTCTAACCGTAAAAAAAAAAACTATAAAACCCCTCACCCTTTCATTTTTTCACACAAAGGTCCTTACTCAATTTTCTCTCAATTTCCTCTCAAATTCTCTCAAATTCCTTTAAAGTTCCTCTCATTTTTCACAATAGTCCTTTAGTTTTTACAACAAAGCCTGTTTAAAATTTTTTTAATATTTTTTTGTTAAATTTAAAAATATTCGATCGTATTAGCAATGACCGGAGAATTAATTCGTCTTGACAATAAACACATCTCCGTCGATCAAATGATAATGGTAAGTTATAATTTTAATATTTCAATACTATTTAATATTTTTTAGGTTTATGCAATTTTAATTAATTTTTATTTTATAATTTTTTAAACAGTTTGTAGATCGGGTGTTGCAATGCTATATTCGCAATATGCTTGGTCCGCCATCGCCGTTGATCGAGAATTACTGCGGGAATTGCGGGTTTTTGGCACGTGGCCACGAGAAACCGGGGGTGCAAGTTGGACCCGAAGCTAATCAGTGCATTGATAGAGAGGTAGAGACCCTAGACGCACACTTTCCATCTTCCATGCAGAGAGTGCACTATCACTCTGGAAGACTTGCATTTGTAATTGGGATTGCCGGTGGATGGGTACATAGTCACCGGGTCCGCAACTTCTGGTGATTGGGGAGCTGTATGCTACGAGCTTTAGGGTACTATTCCGGATAACATTTAAAAAGGCCGGATCGAGATGGGCTGGTTACGAGACACATTCCCGGAGCCGGATAATGATTCGACCGAAATAGAAAGAATATGGTATGCTCGGGCATACATTATTGAGATGATTAGAGGCTATCTAATGCCGGACTTGTCACGAAACCTCGAACATCTAAGATGGCTGCTGAAACTCGTTGATTTTAGAGCAGCCGGTGAATTGAGTTGGGGGTCTGCCGTGCTAGCAAAATTGTATCGGGAGATGTGCGGGGCGACGCGGTCGAATAAAGCGAAAATCGGAGGTTGCCTATTACTACTGCAATCATTGGCATGGTTTCGCTTTCCATTTTTACGTCATTTAGTGGACCACTCATATACATTCCCACTCATAACGAGGTAAATTTAATATTATATTTTACAATTATTACGTAGATTTAAAATATAATTGTATGCTAAAAATTTATTTAATTAGGTGAAACCATTCACCTTATGTTGGAATACCTACGCTTGAAAATATACTACTTCTATTAGAGCAACGATTTAAGCACAAGTTATTATTAAATAAAATATATTTTCGTAATAAAATAGTCGTTTCAGATATTTAGAATTTAGTATTTAGTATATAACTAATATTTTTATCATGTTAATATAGTTTGAATGGACACCATACGAGGATACGTCAATTCGGGCAAGAATTTCAAGAGTTTTTTCAAAATCTGAACATTTGGCATGTGAAGGTTCCATTGGTCAACTATGCCACTGTGGAGATGTACCGGTCAGATCGGGTTCTGCATCAATTTGGATTCCAACAACCGATTCCCGTGGCACTTGAGGTGCTCGATGATGAGCACAAAGTCGGCTTACGGCAGTTGCATACGGATTGGCCAAGATTTTGGTCAGCGTGTATCAAATTGTGGGAAAACTGGTATGATTATATATCTACTCGGGAATCGATCATCGTTCCTGAGTTAGCATGCGTGCCGGAATACATGCTATGGTTTAGGATCCATGGCAAGCCGTATTTATTGTTAGAAGAGGAGAGGCGACGACAACTTCGTGCACAAAGGGAAAGACGATGCCGTTTAAATCCAATGAGAAGGGATGATGGGATGGGCCCATCAACAACGTCGACATAATTATCGGGCCCATAAACAGTGCCCACACAGTCACCTGGCCCAACACTTCAGCTGAACGACACCCACATCACAGCCTTTTCCGGTTATGCCAGGTGCGTATCCTAGCCCTTATATGTATCCTAGCCCCTATATGTTTCTTTTTCCCAGTCAAATGGCAGGTTGGAATGCATGGCCGGGTTCGAGTCTGTTCCCGACTACTCCGATTGGCCAGCCGATTTGTAGGCCGCCGTCGCATGAGGGATCGCACGAGGCGCCGTCGGAGAGCTCTTCTTTTTACTAATCTCCTTCGCCTTATGTGATTCGACACCTTCGCCATGGGGTGATGCAAACACCTCCGTAGTTAATATTTTATCAAGGTGGGTTATCCTCCCAACACCCACAACTGCACCCTCACGGAGAAACCGAATTCTGCTGAGCAACCACAACTCTAGCCTGAAGCTAGAACAAGGAGGAATCTAGCGCGTAACCGTCGACCACCCCATGTGGCACTGATTTCGATCGGCACCAATATTGATGCTTTTAATATATTTGTATAAACTTTTTTTATATTGTTTCATTTAATAAAATAAATGTTATTTTTAATATTTCAATTGTAATTTAATTTTTATATATATTTTAAATAAAAGTTGTTTTTGTTTTTATTGTAATTTATTATTTTTTGTTTCATTTAATAAAATAAATGTTGTTTTAATATTTCAATTGTAATTTAATTTTTATATTTTTAAAAAATAAAAGTTGTTTTTTTATTTTTATTGTAATTTTATATAAAATAAATGTTGTTTTTAATATTTCAATTGTAATTTAATTTTATATTTAAAAAATAAAAGTTGTTTTTTATTTTTATTGTAATTAATTTTTTGTTTCATTTAATAAAATAAATGCTGTTTTTTATTTCAATTGTAATTTAATTTTTATATTTTAAAAAATAAAATTGTTTTTATTTTTATTGTAAGTTTTATAAAATAAATGTTGTTTTTAATATTTCAATTGTAATTTAATTTTATATTTTAAAAAATAAAAGTTATTTTTATTTTTTATCGTAATTAATTTTTTGTTTCATTTAATAAAATAAATGTTTTTTATTTTAATTGTAATTTAAATTTTTGTATTTTTAAAAAATAAAAGTTGTTTTATTTTTTTAATTGTAATTTATTATAAAATAAATATTGTTTTTAATATTCTAATTGTATTGGTTCAAGTAAGGACTAAATCAAAATGTGAAAAAGTTTTCCAAGATCAATAGTAAATATTTAAAATTTAACGGGTTAAAATGTATATATGAAAAAAACCTTGAAGGGCCAATGGTGTAAATATTTTAAAGTTGGACCGATCTAGAAACTAATAAGAAATGGATGAATTAGGAACTAAAATCTAGTTCATTAATTTTACCTAACAATCCTAAACCTTAAGACCTTAAAAAACCATAATTCGTAGCTAAAACCCTAAAAATTTATA
Source organism: Gossypium rotundifolium (assembly GCA_025506655.1). Taxonomy (NCBI): domain Eukaryota; kingdom Viridiplantae; phylum Streptophyta; class Magnoliopsida; order Malvales; family Malvaceae; genus Gossypium; species Gossypium rotundifolium. The sequence continues at coordinate 152,802,581 of CP106728.1, forward strand.
TCCTAACCTTAAAAATAGCTAAAAACCCTATCGGAGGAAAGGGCAAAAATGCGCCCTAAAAGATACGATTTTGATTGATGTGGCAAAAACGCTGTCTCAAGACGCTTTTTATATTTAAATTAAATATTACAAATAATTTAGATATTTAAAATTTATATGTCATTGCATCCCTAAAATACTTTCAACTGTTGACACTTGAAATTAACATATTACACTTTTTTACAACATTTTTCAAAATGACGTATTTTCAAAAAAAATTGACCATTTCCAATAAATAATTATAAAAACAAGTCCTTTTCTATAAATTTAAAAAAAAAAATTCTGGTAATTTGACTAAAAGTCCAAGCAAAAAACTTGTAAAATACTAAAATTATTGAAAGTGTGGTTGGTGAGTGATACAACCATCTCACCCTCACTCCTTCACCAACCCCCACAGACCCCATCAAAATTTCTTTCCATTGATGGCTCACATTTAACCCTACCAACCAAACCTACTCTTCTTTGGTTTCCCTTTATTTTTATTTGTTTGGTTTTTTAGGTTCAACCCCAGCACACAGTTTGTGGTTGGTTAGTGGCAACCACAAGACAACAATATTAAATTTTGGCTTCAGTTTGATCAGCTATTCTGTGCTGCCCTTCTCCTTCTTCTTCAAACAAGCAAAAAAACAAGAGCAAAAAAATGGGTGGAGAAAGAAAGGTCTACACTTTGGCTGAGGTTTCTCAACACAACCATGCTAAAGACTGTTGGCTTGTCATTGAGGGCAAGGTACAATTTCTTCTATTTTGTAGAAATATCATGGATAATTATAACCCCAATCTTGGATTGTGTTTTTTTTCTTCTTCTTTGGGGTTGCTTAAAAATGGTTTCTTTTGATTTTATTTTGTTTTTTATTGAGAGTTCTTGGATCTGGCTAAGGGCGGGTTTTTTTTTTTAATAGGTGATTTTGTTGTTTGTTTGAAATTTTATTTGATTCTGATTATGAGAATATTCTGAATCCTAGTGGATGGATCTCTAGAAGCTTATAACACTTGAGATTTCATCTTTGTTCTTCCCTATATATAGGAAACTGCATATTGGTGGATTATTAGTCAGATTCAGAACTATCATCTTCAGTATAACAGGCAATCTTTTGCTTAGATCTTACAGTGTCATTGAATCCCTTTTGATTGCCAGAGCTGCATGCAAGAATAGGTCCTGTGCATTCAAGTCCTTGAATGTGGTTAATTATTAGCTTAAACCTGATTTCACTTTAATCATTTAATTTTACTCTGAATTGCACTAATTTTCTTTTTGATGAATTCTGCATGATGGACTTTGCAAAATGGAGTCTATTGGTAGTTGGTAATAGTTTTCATTGAGAGAGATCGGCCATTGTGTGTGTTTCCCCCAATTTGCAGAGTGCTTGCTGGTCCTTTCGGTTTGCTTAGTTATTAGCTTAGTCTAGAATGGTGGTTTTGGTCATTAATATGCCGCATCGCAGCCATTAGATTTAGTTTTGCCCTTAAATGCAATACTTTTAATGAAATCTTTATGACGGTCCTTGGACGATGTATTTCTCGTGGTGGTTGGTAATAACTTTCATTAAGAGGTATCGGCTTTTGTGTATAATTCCACAATTTGCAGAGTACTTGTTCATCATTGGCACGCAAGAGTGTTTCATTGTTGATTTACTTCTTATACCAGTTCTTTTGGGAGTTATAAATGGCTACTGTGATATATGTTGCTGGCTTCTTTTCATTGATGATTAAATTGGGGAAATAACATATTCACGGCATTAGTAGATGTGTTTTGGATGAGAATGACTCGAGTATTTGTATGAATTTCTCTCCATTTAGTACTAACATTACCTATATAACTCTCCTAAATCTAATAAACGTAACTAGAAAGGTCATGAAAATGTGGTTAGGATTTCTTTCTTTGATATCAAGGGACTGTTAGCAACAAACATTTACGTGGTTGAAGGTGAAGTCTGTTTGAACATGTGGTAACATGAAGCACGGTTCAGCATCAAATATCGATCTCACTGTTAGTTTCATTGCTAAATTCTATGCTAGAGCTAACTGTTGACGTTTATTTGCTTTGAGCATCTCGCTTTACGTTGCGTTTTGATTTCCTAAAAATTTCAAGCAGGTATTTGATGTGACTAAATTCTTGGAGGACCACCCTGGTGGTGATGATGTCTTGCTGTCTTCCACAGGTATGAAAAATATTGACAAATATTCTACTTTTATTTTGTATAACCCGATGCTGTTTGGAGATGACCTTGGTTTGATGTATATGGTTGGCAGGGAAGGATGCAACTGATGATTTTGAAGATGTTGGTCATAGTAGCAGTGCTCGAGCAATGATGGATGAGTTTTATGTGGGTGACATCGATACATCGACCATCCCCTCTAAGAGGAAGTATGCTCCTCCAAAGCAGCCTCACTACGAACAAGACAAGACCTCAGAATTTGTCATAAAGCTTCTCCAATTCCTTGTTCCCCTGCTAATCTTGGGATTGGCCTTCGGTGTCCGCTCCTATACCAAAACACCAGCTTCATCTTAAGCATTGATGCTCCCAAGAGATAATTTGAACAATCTTCACAATAAGATTATGCTAGTTTAAATTTGTTTGGAATTTTCACATACTGCAGGGTGGTAAATGGTCGGATATTTTTATTCAAACATTTGCTCCAATACAGTTGAAAAAACTCAGATTCGCCTCCGATTGTGATAATTTGATAATTGTCTTTCCCAGTTTTCACCATGTGTTTGTTCAATGCTCCCTTTCTTTGATAAAAGAACTTGTTCATTTACTCATGCATGTGGTTCTTCTATGGATGTTCTTGTTATGATTTCTTCCTTAAAAGCTTAGGAACCTTAGCTTTTAAAATCTGCTAGTTCCACCATGTATTACAAAACTATAATTTCTGCCATTGATATGAGCTTTAGAATGCAGAAAGGAACTTAAGGGCTCATTGTAGAAAAAGAAATGAAGTTGCTGAAAACTACTAGCATTGACAATGACTTTGGAAATATAACTAATAAAAGTATTGGCAATCTTTTTCTTCTTTTTAACCATTACATATGTGGAGTGAAGAGGGTGACACAAGATTCGAATCCTGATTAATGATGTCAATGAATGGATGAATGCAATTTTAGTTACCTACACAATGCTTGCACATGTTCTCTCAATCACCTTCGAATTTGCTCTGTAGGATTGCCTGGAGGGAGAACTTGATCCTCTCGAAGAACTATGTCTGAAGAAGCGTAGTTTAGCGATTTTCTTCGAAAAGGAACTCATAAATTTATGAGAATGAGACTTTGCCATATCTCTCTTCATACAAACATGTTCTTTCTCTAGATCATTTAGTCTCATCCGAAGACGAGCAAGCTCAAGTTTTAGCTCTCGGTTTTCTCGTCTCAAAGACGCATAGTTGTCTCTAGGAGACATTGCAGCACTGAGAGCACCACTGCTGGTCCGCCATGATTGGTGATGCACCGGCTTGTGGTTGCCATCGGTGTGAGAACAACATAAAGCATTTCGTAGCCTTAACTGCTCGAAATAAAGGACTTGGACTACCGATTGGAGGGGGAGCCGTTCATTTAGTGCAGCATGTGCACCAGCCTCTTGTGAGAGCTTTTGGAAATCAATCAATTTGCATAGTCTCTTCTTGTCTGCATCCAGTATACCCTTATTTGTCTGAACATGCATTCATTACAAAGTTAGAGAGTTATAGATGCATGGATAATGAATAAAAAATATCAGCATACATACTTTCAGGTATATATCTATGGCTCGATATAAGCCATCATGGATGGTACGAGCATGTGCAGGTAAAGCCTCTGCAATTGCCATAAACTTTGAAAGCTTGAGGTTTACATCAAGAGCAATTTCGGCAAGATAGTCATCCACTAATTTCGAAACTTTGAGTAGTGCACTTTGGGATGGTGAATGAGGACTATCAGATTCAAAAATGGATACATCATCCATATCATATTGACCATCATCTTGCTGAGAAAAATTTACCAAGATTCTATAAACCGTATCCACATCGAATAAGGTCTCACGTCCATGTTGAAAAGACGGGATCAAAAGGTCATCAAGAGTTGCAATATCTAACTGGGATCCAATCCTACGCTCTAGATCAAGCCTACAAGCAATAGTGCAATCAAGCATCACTGCATTTCTAAGAAGTTCAAAAAGGAAACTTATAGGAACAGCAAGTCTCTCAACAGGTAAAAGGCTAATGATTGTCTCAACCACCACTTTTCGGTGTCCAGTTGGTACCAAATCAACTTTCTTTGTCAGCACCTTTTGTGCATAATTCACAAGGGATGCTCCGATACTCTTGGGACGAACACCGCGACATTTCATGGCGGTGATGACCCTTTGATACAAATCGATCCGAATAACTGAAAGATCTTCTATCCACCAATCCCCTTCACATTTGGCTTGCCTGATTGTATGAAGTCTACCTGAACTGCTGTACTCTAACCGGGAGAAGCTCAACGCAATTTGCTCGGCACAAGCCTTTGAGGCTACTGCATCTATGCAACGGCTAACTATATTCAACTCATTTGCATGAGGAAGTAGATTTTCACATTGTTGTAAAACTTCAACACACATCTCCAGGTTCTTATAAACAATGCTTTCAAGATATTGTTCAGCATGTAAGTGAAGATTATCCTTTGAAAACTCTTCTGTCATTTCGAGGTAATCCGAAACACAACAGAGCTGAGCCACATTTAAGGATGTAATCTCAAAGTTAATGGCATAACAGAATTTTGCTGCCAACTCAAATGACTCGGCACCACCAGGTAGATTCATAAGCTCCACCCTTGAGATATCTGAGTCCCTATGTTCCACAACTAGCTTCTGGATTCGCCCACTTCGAGAGACAAGAGGAAACTGCATATAACAATTATGATTATCAGCATTAGAACATCCTAATATTAATCTGCACATGGAAAAAAACACTTTAATGACAACTATAATCTAAGGTTATCATATGGAAGGACATATCAGGCAAAGGGATAAACATCTTATTTACAACTATTGCTTTCATTCTTATATTGGTTTGACAAATATTTACAACTAAGCCATTAAATGCTTACCAAGCAAGTCCTTTTTCAGCTATTTGCATAAATACTCTCGTTAAACAACCAAGAAAAAGATTAAAGATCAAAAGAAGGCTAAGTACATTTGAGGACATTTATATTGTTCCTAATGCTTTAGTTACAACTATGGGAACAATTAAAGTGCTTAGCCGATTATAAAATCCATTAAACTGAACCAAAATTATATGAAAAAAATTCAGAAGAACCAAATTACCTTGTGTAGAGCAAATGTCCCTCCATTTACTTCTATTGTGATATCACTTGGAACATCCCTAAAAATCCTACAATAACAGAAGGATCACTTTGAATATTCAAGTGAAAAGATTAGAAGGACCACCCCCCAAAAAAAAAAAAAAAGGACACTGAAAGATACCTTAAAGAAAAGAATGAACAAACATAGCTAGAAGATAAAAGAATATAGTAATTCTCGACATAAAAAGGAGCAAAGCAAGATTTTGTGTTGCTGAGCATAAAACTTCAACCAAAAGGTGTGATATGGGAATTGGGATACAATTTTTGAGTAAATATCACACTTCTAAATGCAGAACAACAATGGACAGAAACTACAAACTCAATAACTCAATAACTCAATAACTCAATGCATCAATCAGAAAACAATTAAAAGATAAAAACGATGTTCATAAAATAGCAACAAAACTGAAACTTGAAGCAAATGATAACTTATAGCATATGCAGAAATTTTTTTTTCCTTTGCATCACTAAGCTAGAATAACATTGGCAAAGCTGTAGGAACACATTAAAGAAACTCTGCCTGGTATACAATGCTAGAATACAACTCTCCTACCATCCATTGCAACTTTGCCTGGAACTCTTTTCCAAAGACAGCTGTTGCTGGTGCTTGTCCATTGACAGAGAGAGCCAGTAAACTCAGGAGAAAAAAAAAGAACAAAAGAGACGAGAAGAGAAAAGTGTGGGGTTTAAGTGAGAGAGACAAAGATAAAGTCCTGGTTGAAGATGTATTTGGTTGCTTAACTTGTTTGCCCATTTTTGTCAAACTGCTGATCTTCAAAAGTTCAAACCATAGATTTGCTATTGTCCAAATCACTGGCCCTTCTTTGGTGGGTCATCCTTCAACACCTCCCTGTTCCTTTCTTCCTATGATTTTAACATTTTTGGACTGTTTAAATCCACTAGTATTAGTATTATTACCCTTCTCTTGATGTTTTTTCCTTTGTCTTTTTTTATGGTTTTGGTTTAATTATGTAAAACTAATGCAGACATATATAAAGGTTTTCCTATTAACACACATGATGTCTTATTTGGGCTTGAAAAGTCAATGTCTCTCACTGGAAAATAGGAACAAAGAGAAGAGAAAAAAAGAAGGAACAAAAGGAGCTGTAACCTTTGGACATTTTCTTACATGCTTTTGATCTTTGCTTTACTTTCCTGTTTCTCATCAAAAGCATCAAAAACAGCTAAACACCTCCCTCCCCCTTTTTTCCTTTTCTTATCTTGCCTTGGCCAATTGCCCATCTTCTATTTTAGTTATAATTTATGTTTTTGAATATTAACTTTGCCATCTAGTAAGTTAATTTCAGTCTTGACAATGGGTTTGGAGATTGGCATGAAAAAGGAATGGATTAAAAGAGTAGAAGATTTTTTTTCAGGAAGTATTTAGGACAGGGATTTGATTTGCAGTGGCAAAGAGCAATTTGGAAATGTCAACCAATCATTAATTTAGCTTTTTATTACTGTACTAGTTGATAGTTAATTATTGATTACAGTGGTTAGATTAATCAACTAATTTTATTAATTAATTTATTAACTGTTTATTTAAAAGTGTTTGTTAAAACTTATTAGTGTGAATATTCGATCGAGTCGAGTCGAATCGAGTCAAAAAATTTCGAGTTAGTCGAGTTGACGAATCCTATTTTCGCAACCGAATTCAATTTGAATTTTTTTCGAATCGGATCGAATCGAGTCAAAAAATTTCGAGTCGAGTTAACGAATCCTATTATTACTTAATGTTGCATTTATATGAACTAATTATTTAACTAGTAAATGAAGTATAAAGTTATTTAATTACGTAAATAATATAATGGTTTTGCCTTTTAACTTAATGAGTAAATATTTATCAAAACAACGTAGTTTTGACTTTCAACTTAATGATTTTGACTTTTAACTTTAGAAAAGGTAAACATTTATCAAAATGGCGTAGTTTTGCCTTTTCTTATTCGGATTTTCGGATAACCGAATTGTGTAATTCACATTCGACTTAAACCGAAAAACTTAATTTTTTATTCTAGTTAATCCAAAAAACTTGATTAACTCAAATAACTTGAACTATTTAATTCAAATTTTGAAAATTTTATCGAATTTTTCGAATCAAATCGGATTTTGCTCATCCCTAAAACTTAGTTAATAATTGATATGTGTAAAATGACAAATAAAGACATGACACAATTTATTATTAAATATTTATTTGTTTATAATAATTTTGTATTGAAATTATTGAAATAAAACATTATTATCAAAGAATTAAAACATCTATTATAAAATTAATTACAAAATATTTTAAAAATTTAAATAAATAAATTTCTTAAGTTTCTTATTTGCAAATATTAATATTATGAAAATCGATAAATATTAATAGTGTATCAATATAATTGTAAACTATATTTTTAGTGATAATTATGTCATGTTCTTAGTATGTAAATTAGTGATAATTATGTCACATTCTAAATAAATTTATCAAGTAGTATCTTTCAATTAATATAAAATTACATAATAAATCATTTTACACAAGTAAACCGAGAATAAATTAAGAATACGTAAATATTCAGAGATGAATGGGCTCGATTGAAAATTTCTCGCGACAATGTTGATTTTTGTAGATTTACGTTGGAGTTTTTTTTTGAAAATTCACATTGGATTTTTTTTTTTTAAATTTACTTTGGAGATGAAAGTGAAAATGAGAGAATAAAAGCTACTAATATCTTGACACCCCTATTAGGTTTGAAAGCACGTGACAAATGAAATAATTTTTGAGCAAACATGGTCAAATGTGTTATTTCACATATTTCATTTCCAATGAACTGTTGAAAAAAGTTACCCATCCCAACATTTTTTATTTTGAAGGTTTTAGCTCAATTATAAACCTCCATTAACTAAACATTACAATAGGAGAATTTGACTACTTAATTCCTCATTTTACACACAAATTAATTAATAAATATCCAAAACTTTGTTTACTAATCACCCATTATATTTTCTTTAAAATATTATTTTTTTAAAATTTGTAGAATTAAGACTAAATTAAAAATTTGATTTTTTTAATGTTAATTTCTTACTCAATCTATTTTAAAAACATTTCTATTTTATATAGTTATAATTAAATTTAAATATTTTGGAAGAGGACAAGAAAAGCTTCGATTCTTAAAATCTTTATTCAAAAGTGGATGTTTAGAAGTATAAATTAAATGTATAGAATGAGATAAATAATTGACTTTTGGAGGGATCAAATCAAAACACAATTCTCACCTTAAAAGGAAAACACACAAATTGATGTGACTTTTCATCCAAGATGTATCCATCAAAAAGCTAATTCCATGATTGTTGCTTTTGATATTTTTATTATATTAGACAGTGACCATACCAATTCAATAACATCTTTTTATGATTTAACTACCTAAATGAATTCATGTTTGTTTGTCTTTATTAAAAATTTTAAATTTGTGTTCGTTTTATTTATTTAAAATTAAATATATTTATGTTTATTTGTTTAAGTTAAATGAATATATATATGAATATATAATTTATATATGTTCATAAATAATGTTCATAAATAACAAATAAACAATAAATATGTTTGGAACTTGAATACATCCCTAGAGAAGAAAACGCTAAAACAGATTGAATAGTTAAAATAACCTTTAATAGGAACAAGGGTTACATGTGTTTACAAATAATCAATTTAATATAACTTAATTAGTTGTATTTTTTTCTATCATAAAGAAGAAAAAAAATATAGAAAAAAAGGATAAAACAAATATAAACAAATCTTTCATTTTTAATCTCGTTAATTATTTTCTTTTTTGAATGAAATATAATTAATTCTTATAATAACGAAAATTTTGGCTATTTACCTCAGTAACGAATCATTCACGCGAAGCAAACAAGCTAACTGCAAAACTGTTCTCACCCAAAGGCAAACATGGTACTCATTCTCACATAGCAAAATTATGAAGAGAATGCAAAATAAATACACCCATTTCATATTCAGATATCCAAGAAAGAAAATAAAATTCACACACTTAGAGGACTGGAAGCAAAATATGCTTTTGCTCCACAATCCAATTCACACGTATTTGGATTTTTATCACACACACACACACACACACACATATATATATATATATATTTGTATGATTGATTTAATTATTTCCATAGCTTTACAGAGCTATCATGACTTGCCGAAGCAACCATTCCTGTGACAGGCGACTGTGCCAATGCTGAAATTATATTCTCGTGAGCTGAAATTGTCATGCTTTTATTCTCAGCCATGTTCCACAGCTCCAATGACTGCATGCACCAGCACCCCCATCGTAAAAACAAACACAATTACATTTATTAGCTACAAATGTTGCAAGAATTTCTCTATGCACATGAAAGCAACATCGTGTTTTTGCCCACGCCACTAAGAGGTGCGGTTGCCTTGGGGTAAATATTGGATATCTATATACGGTATATATGATCAGATTTTCTTTAAGTACTTTTTATATATTTGGAGGATCATACCCCATACCTATGCATGGCCAAATGTGTTGGACCATATAAATACAATAAATACTAATTTTACATCCTAAAATATCTAGATGTAGCTATGTTGATTTGAATTATAAAAAATAAACACTAGTTTTTCATTCTAAAATATATGGAGGTAATGTTTGATCTGAACCAAGGCATCCCGTAAATAAAACTCCGTAAATGGAAAAATAAACCATAAATAGAGAACAAAGACTTACTGAAATTCCTCCGATCACCAAAAGAGTGGAATAATTTGGATGAAAGACACACGAGTGGAACTGGTTCCCACCAGAACCGAGTTCTTGAATGCACTCCCCTGTCACCAATGACCATATTTTTACCAAGTTGTGACTGACAGATGCTAAATACTCTCCGTTTGCATCCCAGCATATATAGTTCACAATTTCTGAATGCCCCTGTTAGAAAAGGGAAAGAGGAAAAAGACATGCATTAGTTACTATTAATTACGAGGAAACCTTTGCTTTAGTCTTCAATATGACATAAATATTTCAAGAATGGAAGATCTGGTGACAATAATACACAAGCCATACCTGAAATGTTAGTGTTTGTCTATCAGTTTCTACATCAAAGATGGACACTACTTTCTCTGATGCTGCTGCCAAAAATGTCCAATTCTTGGTTGGAACCTTACTTGGGCCATACCTCCCTGTATCAGGAATTAACGGTAAATGCCGGAAAAAAAAAACAAACTAAATCTATAAATGTAATGCACCATAACAGTCAGAACTCTTGAAGAGGTTAGACAGGAAAAGAAGAGTCGCCAACCTTGGATATCCGGGTGCATGAGAATGTATTAAGATTAAAATAGCGAATTTCATTGTCATTATCACAAAAGCAAAACAAGTCCGTCTTTTTGGGGTGGAAATCAAGGGACATCACAGGTGAAGGATGGCTATTGTATGCTTTCACGCAATAGCCTGGCTGTAACAATGAACTTAGCTTGTTAACCACAGTAGCATAGAAAGATTTATCATGCATGCTTCCTAAATGTCTACAATGCCAGAAAACTGTCAGCAAAAAGAGTATAGAATAGCTAAAGTCGTAACCACAGATATCCACAAAACTTTAACAAAGATCCAAGTTGTAAGAAGAAGAAGATGATTACATTGGCCGCATCCCATAACCGCACAGATTTATCAAAAGAAGCTGTTGCCAACTGAGATGAATTTGGTCTAAAACGAACATCTGTAATAACCAATTTGTGTTCTTCTGGAGTACTCTCTGTTTTCAGGTTATCCATATTCCAAAGAACCACCTAATGAAAGAAATGCAAGTCACTATGTCATCTTTCTGAAAAGAAATTATGGCGTCAACCTTGGTTTCCTATACATAGTAAAATAATTAACCAGATAGAAGTCATTGCCAGGCCAGCTTAAAAGGACTCAACAAGAACAATAAAGGTTCTATCACTCAACTCTACTTTCAAGTAACATTCTGTTTATCAATTTTTTTTTTTGTCACAACGGCTAATCATGTATTTTCAATCTCTTTCCCTAGTAACCTCAAAATTGTTTCAATTTAAACCTGCCTGAACATGATCAAATCTGTTTCCACTGTTTTTGCATTGACTGAATTTCCAAACAATATATAGAGGAGAAAGGTGTAATTCTGATTCGTTTTTCACTTGAAGGAAGTTAAATTTATAAAATTTAATGCCATGGGGAAGGAATTGGAAAGATGGAATGATGTAAACAAATACCTTCTTGTCATGCCCAGCACTAGCCAGCACCTTCCCATCAGAAGAAAAATGACAGCAAGTAACTTCGCTATTTCTGGTCTGTATACAACCAACCTCAGCAAAAGTGAAGCCTGGAATAGACAAATTGAAGTCAGCATGTTTTTTTTAGAAAAAAAAAAAGCATCAAAAGGTAAAGGTAAAAGATATATTATGGTCACCTTTAGCAGACTCCTTTGGGTGCTCAGGAGGACATTGTTTAATGGTACCATAAATGTCCCTTGAGTCACTTTCATGTGAAAGTAGTGACTCCATATTTTCATCCAGAGGATCAAACCTATCCATGTCTTCCTGCACAAAGTAATGATGCTATTAGAATTTAGAAGTAGTTTCAGCATTTTTAAACTTGCACGCTAAAGGAGAGATTTAAAAAATACATATTGACACAACTATTAGCTCAACCTAACAAACAAGTCTATCACTTGTATCCTTTCACTAGCCAACAAGATTCTGATGTCTGAGCTGAAAGATAAAATAATCACTCGGAGTTAGGTTAAATGATATATCATATATGGCTAGAATAAATACAAATAATATCCTAGGTGAAGCATGCTTATGCTTTTGTGTGTAATGAAACTAGAGTGGGTTTGTAGCATGCTTGAGTTTGAAAGCTATTTTGAAGTCTGAAATTGGCCTACCAACAGATTGGAAGATGATGTAAGACCCGCAGTTGCATCTGCACCATACATCATGCTTTTAGAAACACTATTAACATGCTGCAAACTGGTTGCAGACGTTATTGCATCACCAGGTGTGTGAGTTGACGGTGGTGAACTTGGTGAAGGGCCAACTGTGTTTCCTGTGCCAGTACTGTTAGCTGCTCCAGAAGCAGAGTGTTGTTTCCTTTTTCTGTTATTCTGCAATGTAATGAACAGTCACAGAATGTGAATTAGTTCAACCAGAAGTGGAAATTTCTAAGAAAATTCCATTCATAAAATCATATTTTAATTTGGAGTAATAATGTAGTTGGTAAAAGAATATTTTTCTTGTAAAGTAGCTCACAGTTCAGCTCATGAATGAGATCCTTCAATTAATTCTCATTGAAGTACAACCTGTTGCAGTTGCTGTGATGGCTGCTGCTGCTGCTGTTGCTGTTGCAATTGGTCCTGTTGTTGTGAGGAAGAATGTGACATTTGACCCATCTTCATCTGTTAAGCACCCGCACGACTACTTAGACACAAAGCATTTTGCAAATACTATATATTAACAGATATGGAACACCACTGAACATCAAATAAAAAGCAAAGCCAGCAAAGAGGGTTATAAAAGTCAAGGTAACCCGATAAGAGCAGCATCTACTAAAAGCACATCATTGTATCCCAAGTTACAGCTGCTGCCCTCGCAAAGAACTTAAAGGTATGGAACATGCATGTGGTCCTTATTACATCTTTATTAATTAAAGGCATAATGACTTATTTGGCCCTTCAATTTTACAAAAAAAAAAATCATTTTAGCCCTCCATTTAACTTTTCATCTTTTTTGGTCTTTAAACTTGTGTTTTTGTCAAATCACCCCCAAGTGGATGGAAAAGTTAACATTTTTTAACTTCGTTGATGTGGCATACTCGTGGATGACACATCAACATTTAAATTAATTTTAAAAATTTTAAGAATAAAAAATATTTTTAAAAATTAAAATCATTAAATTTATTAAAAAAGTATAAAAGTATAAAAATATTTTTAAATTTTAAAAAATTAATTAAATGATGTTGTGTCATCTACACGGCATTCCACATGTATGCCATATCAGTAAAGTTAACAAATATTAACTTTTCCCTCCATTTTGGGCAATTTGACAACAAATGCAAGTTCAAGAGCTGGCGAAAAATTAGATGGAGGGCTAAAATGATTTTTTTGCAAAGTTGGAGAGAAAAAAGCCATTATGCCTTAATTAAAAAAAGAAATCCTTCAAATCATATGAGATAGCTTCGCTATTTCTAGAAATTATATTCTGTTTAGTAGTTATATTTTTGTGAATACAAATAAGAAGGAAAATGTAAAGTGATAGAAATATGAAAGATCTAACCTTTGGAGAACTTGATGGCACCGGGGAGCATATGGATCCGTTGTTTCTAACAGACTGACCAACTTTTGCATTCACGAAGGTTGTTGAGTTTCCAAGGTTGCCTTGTAACTGAGCTTGTGCCAAAACGTGCTGTTGTTGTGACGTCAAAACGAATTGATTTTGAGTCTGCAGATTGGGTTTTTGCATCTGTACGTGATTCGCATTTAAATCCCCCCCCCCCCAAAAAAAAAAGGGACAGGAAAAGGTGAGTGAAAGTGTGAAACTTACAGTCAGAGGCCAACCCCTTAATGGAAGACCAGGTACACCCTGATTTAATACTGAGGGCACAAATTTGAGATAAATAGGTCAAAATAAGGAAAAAGTGGTATAAAACGCTCAAGAAAATCAAAACTTTAAGTACTACTAAAAAGGTATTGCTTCAATGTCCATGCAGAGTATCTCAGCTTTATATAACTACTAGGCACATATTCTGTGTCAAATTTGCAGCAATTTTCACTGTTATCTTAATCTTATTAACTAAAGTTTCTTGAATACCCAATATCGATTGTAGAATCTTCATCACAGGCTGAGCTATACTAGCCTTCTTATTATATAGATATATAGCTTCCCAACACTCAATGCCAGCATTACTGGTCTAACATTTGTGATTGCAATTACTGTCCTTTTCCAGATTAAATCATTAAGGTAATACTTAATAAATTCCCAGAGAATAAAACTTTACCCAAATTTGCTGCTTGTAAAAAAATTTAACATCTAACTGATATGTACCATGCAATGAACATTAGTAAAACGTACTATCAGAATACATGTGATTAATGTAGATGTAATATATTGCCAAAATTGTTTCAGTGGGAAAGTTGGGCATAATTACCAGCATCACCTAGTCCTGATTTAGGCTGTAAAATTGCCTGACCATAGATGGATGAGGGATCCATAGGTAAACTTTTCGGGTTTCCACCCAAACTAACTTCAGTTTTGATATCCTAGAAGTAGAAATACATAAATTGTGCAATTCAATATAGAGGAAGAAATCAGAAAAAAAGAAGCAAGGGAAGTAAAAGATAAGACAGATAACATTAAATTGCAAAGCAGAGATTATTTGGGCAATACAGTTGTCAATGGGGTTCGTGACTGGATTTGTTGCAAAGCAGCTGACATATTTCCAGGACTACCTTGCAAAAGCTGGCTGAGTAAACAAAATAAGGAGGAAAAAGAATGAGAGACTCAGTCCTTTAGAGCATTAAGAAAACTAGGAAACAAAGTGCACATAAGGATTAATTGATCATACACTTGATTATTGGTCTGTGTTTTCAGAAGAGCCATCCGATTGGCATCAATCAGTGCTGATGATGTCTCTGAATCCGCAGAATGAGGGTGTTTCACACGTTCTTCATACATTTTCATGGCCAACACACTAGCTGATGGCTGTCCAATCATTCCTTCAGAGTTAATCATATTTACAGAACCACCAAGAGCAGGATGACTGGGATCCCTTCGTTGCAACTGCGCATTTCGGTGCTGCATTAGTTGCAACTGCTGCATTTGTAATTGCTGTTGTTCCCTTGCTTTAAGTTGCTGAGACTGTTTTTACAAATCACAAACACATGACATTATGTCTAAAAGAAATTGAGCAGCGAGTTAATGAGCAGAATATTTTATATAACAAAACAGAGGCACCTCTATATAAGCTGCAGCAGCCTCAGAATGTTTCTCATTTGTCCTAGCAATAAATATGTCCCAGAAGACAGACCACCACTCGAACAGAAACCCTCCAGGAGCATCGATTGCTGCAGAAACAATTAACAGACAAGATAAAAGGAAAATTGATTTAGACAATTCAACAAGGTAAAGTAGCACCAAAAATACTGAGACAACTACCATAGTCAAAATGGCTCGATAAGGTACACTCATCGAAGTATGTTAAAGAATCAGAACTATCAAACAATTCAGGCAATTTGGCTTAGAGCTTGCTAATTTGCTATATTATAATAACTGAATTTGCTTGCAAATATTACCTACTGGATCTGTGGCAACCTTTCCTTCAGTCATAAAAGCTTTTGCAGAAGCATGCAACTTCCTTTTCAACAAATAATCATGAATATAAACATCAAGCCTGTAGCATAAAAAAAGAAATATAATTGAAGCTACTGAAAGACAGTAAACAAGTTCAAAATCAAATAAGCTAATAATCAACAACAGCTGCAACAACAAACTTAGCAATCACTCTTACATCTTGTCAGCTTCCCAATTACTCTGCGCCATTTTCTTTTCCTGTAAAAAGGAGAAAAAAATAAACTCCACTTCAGGACTTTAGATCTTTACTTAAAAGTTAAAACACATCTTCTATTAGAAAAAGCAAGTAAATATTAAAAAAAAGAACTTAAAAATAGAAGAGAATTCAACTTCTTTCGGCGTGAGTTCACTAAAACTGAGTTTTACATTCTCCGCTCAGTAACGACCAAAAAACCTCAAAACTTGTTTTTAATTTTTTTTCTCAGATTTCTCAGCTACCAAACAAATCAACACTCGAAATTCAACAATGTAATTCATAATTAATCCAAGAAATAATTACCGGTGAACTGGATCAATGCTCAAACAACCTTTCAACAAGATCTCCACTTCACAAACTCTAATTCAATCTAAACAATTTAAAGAAGAAAACTCAAATTCAGCAAAAATAGTTAAGATCTTTCTCTTCTAACACTTACTGAATTTGCGGAGCTTAAAGCAATCAGAAACTGTAACCACAGATACATATACAATTATTGAGAATTTATAATTCTCTGCAGTATTTCAGCTAAAGAAAAAAAATTATTTCTTAAGAAAACTGTGAATGATTCTTTTGAGTGTAACTGAAGTAGAACAGCTGGAACTTTAACAGTAGAGAATTTGTTTTTGCAGAATCGGGAAACATATAGATATTTAGTTGAAAAAAGGCAAAAAAAAAGGGCTTATTCTAAAGAAACCAAGGCTGCGGTTCGTATTTAGATTCTGTTTCATTTTTATATAGAGTTTTTGGTTTGGAATTTGGTTCGGAATGGAAAGTAACCGAACTTTAGTTGGTTCGTGTGGGCCGAGGCCGTCCCGGTGGGGTTGATGCGTGTGTTATTTATCGAGCAAGTTTGGTGGTGAGAATAGGGGGTTTATGGTACACGCTCGAATTAGGGGAACAATGTGGACTTGAGTACGGGGAAAGGTGTTGGATGTTTAAAGAGTGGCATTGAGGATGTAAATTTTGGATGGTTTGCAGGGTATTTCTGTCATAGAGTGAAAGTAACTTTGTGCTGACTAAAGAAGTGTTGTCGCTTTGTCGGTGTTGTTAGTTACTCGACCAACACAGTTCATGTTTTCTTTCATTATTTTCTTTGGTTAAATTCCATAGTGAAATTTTAAAATTTTTACGGGTAAACTATCCGGTTGGGTCACACAAATTTTAGAGCATTTTTAGTTTAGTCACCCAACCTTTAAATCTCTTACTACTAGGGGTGAGCGTTTGATTGAATTGAGACGAATCGAGTAAAAAAAATTCGAGTTAATTGAATTCATGAGTCATATTTTATCATCTTAATTCAATTTAAAATTTTTCGAATCAAGTCAAGTGAAATGAAATTTGAGTCAAGTCGAATCGAGTAAAATTGTTTGATTTAAGTTTAAAAAATTAAATATGTCAAATAAAAATATTGTTACAATATAACTATTTTAATATTAGAGCATATAAATTTGAAATCATATATAGTTGAAAATTTTTCAAAGCGAATAATAAAAAGATAATTGAGTATGATAAATTTAAATTATTAATTAGGTCCTAAAATTATTATTTTAGATAACTTTTAAAGTTTTAACTTTTTAATATATATTTTTAGAATTTTTTTAGAATTTTTGGATATTGTAATCCTTGCTCTTTCTGTTGTTGAAACATTTGTTTACATACCCTTGTTTTACCCTCGTTTTACTTTGTTAGTTGTTGTGATAGGAATTTTGGGTTCAGTGAGATGGTCTTTGGTAAGTTTGTTAGTTTTCTATTGGTGTTATTTTTCTTTTCATGGAGGATAAGTTTTCTGTTGAGTTGTTTGTTGGTGTCGATTTTGATGGTCCTAGTGTTTATGTTAGGTGAAGTTTGTGCGACTAACATTTTTCGGTGATTAAAGACCCTTAGGAATTGCTGCTTTAATTGGGGGTAAGTGATCAAACGTTTGTAAAGGGCTGATTTTAGGGACTAATGTTGAATGTTTAGTATGTGTGTGTGGCGGATATTATGTTGGATTTTTCGTATAACGTTGCTAATTAACTCGATTTAATTTCTGTTTTAAGGTCTAGAAGTGTGTCGTAACGTCATATTTCAGAAATGATTAGGTGTGTAATGGAAAACTTGAAAAACAATGAACGACACTATACTAAAAAACCTACTGTTGATGTCACATGGCTGTGTGCCAAACCATGTGTGTCACACAGTTTGGGTTAATTGTGTTGTGTGGGTTATATAGGCGTGTGTAAGCTCGTGTGGGCCACACAACTGCATGTTTTACATGCTTTTCATTCTGATTCACTATATACATGCCATGTCACATTGCATGGGGTTTCGGATAATATGAAAATGAGGAAGTTCTGGAAATTTAATGATTTGCACTATCTGGTGGTTTATCCACATTTCTGTTTGGTAGCTTGTTTGCAATTATGGTGGCTCAGTCACATATGTTTGTTCTGGCAGCTTGGTTGCAATATAGTGGCTTGTCCACATATATCCGATCTGGCAGTTTTAACTGTAATCTTTGGTGGCATTGACCACAATTATTCTGTTGGTGTGATTGGATGGACGAGTTCTGGGGAACTCTATTTGGTGTGTAACGAAGTTGGGTAAGATGTTTTCTGAAAAAATTGAGTTATGTTTTCTGAAAAGTACTGCATTGGCATAAGCATGCATTTTGTGATTGATCAATTGATCTATATGAGATTCTCTGCAATTTTGTGATTTGATTGTTGTGTTATTTATGTTCTTGGTTTGAGTTTGTTACACACTAAGCTTTATAGCTCACCCCTTTGTTTTATCTCTGACTTTTTAGGTAATCTTTGAGTTTAGGATCGGACGGCGTGTAAGAGCTCGAATTGTTTTTCTCTGTTAATTAAATATGGTGATTTACATTAGTAATATTTCTGGACTTTTGGGACTATGATATGTTTTTGGGCTTTGTTTTGGTTTTTGTTTTGTTCGTTGGTATTTGATATTTTCAAACGTAAAACTGTAAAATCACACAAGATAACAAATTAGATTTCGATTTTCAAAACTAAAACTTTGAAAATTTTCTACTACAAATTAAGTGATCTCTTAAGTGCTTTCCTGTAAATAAATAGTTTTTAACGAATGTTTGCCTGGAATGGATTTTCCAAAATTAATACTTTCAAAATACATGACTTTGAATTCGAATTCTAGGCTTGAAATAGGTGTTTCCGAACTAAAGTTTTCCTAAATGTATGTGAGAGTTTTGCCAAATTTCTTGCTTTCGAAAAACAGACATTAAGTTTTATTTAATTAAAAGTTCTTTAACGAGTTGATGTAATCTCTTTAAACTCGGCCATAATGTTTAGACCGAGTTTGGAGTGTTACATTTAGTGGTATCAAAGTCAAGTTGCAAAACTAGGGCTGTGGTTTTTGGGTTTAAAATTTTATGCATAATGTGTTTTGAAATTTCTGACTTTTAAGAATATTTTTGGAAAACTTATGTGGGTAAATTTGTACAAAAATCTACTAAGATTCTAGAATGAATTCGAGCCTCCGACGTCGATCTAAGTAAGTATGTGTACTTTAGCTCTTTACTTTAGTGATCGTCAAGAATTATCGAGTTTTAAAATTATAAAGAAAATGATCGAACCTGGAAACTAACTCTGACAACGACTTAAGGCAAGTGCACCTATCGAACAGTAGTATAGTTTAGGCAAGACCGAATTATCGAACCCAATGGAATTAAAAGTACTAATACTCACTTTCTTTCTATTATTTAGCCTAAATACGAAGTGATTGATTGATTAAACTAAAAACTAACTAACTACTAAGCTAAAGACGCAAAGACAAAAAGAATGAATTGGGGAAATACTGTTAGGAAAACTCAGTTGATCAAGACGATACCCTTAGGAAGAATCCACCTAGACTTCACTTGTTATCTAACACTGAACCAGATGATTTATTCACTTGACTTGATCCGTAGGATTCCCTAATTTATATTAAACCCTCTCTCGAGGCAAATAACGTCTAACCCTAGGTTGATTAATTGAAATCTCTTTCTAATTAAAACCCCTAGAATCGCATTAACTCGATCTATGGACTCCCATATTAGGTTTTACCCTAATCTGGTAAAATCTCGTCACCCTATCTCTAGGCGCGTGAACGACTCCGCTTTAATTATGCTAGATCTATGTTTAAGCAGGGAATTTTGCTCCACCACCTAAGCACATCACACTTAACACAAGAATTAAGCACACATAATTAAGAACAAACTAAGTATTTATCATATAGTTTAGAAAATAATAACAAGATTCATCTAGGTTTCATCCCCTTCAGGTATCTGAAGGGTTTAGTTCATAATGATAAAATAAAACATCTCAAGAGAAAAGATAAAACAAAACATAAGAAATCCTTAAAACTCCCTGAAGGAATTGAAGGAAAAATCCGCCGTCTTGAATAGAATTCCAGCTTCTTGAGATGGATCAACTGGCTATCTTCAAGTGATTCCCACAAATCTGGCCTTTCTGGCTCGGCTCCTTGGCCTAGCTAACCGCAAAAGCCATGGCAGAAGGTTTCTGCCAAACTCTCCGCTTAAGTTGCCCCCTAGGTGTTTATATAGACTTTGAGATGCTTTACTTGGCCCCTACATATCCTAATTCAAGTAGAATTCCTACTAGGGTGTTTGAATCGGTTTTGGAATGTGTTTCTTTGCCTCTAAGTACCCTATTCCAAGTAGAACTCCTCTTGGCCGCGGCAGGGACACGCCCATGGGCACACACCCGTGTGTTTCGTGGCCAGGCCGTGTACGGGTCTATTGATGAGGTACGGTCGTGTGAATCATAGTCAGGCCATGTTCAGACTTCTCTTAAAAGGCACGGCCGTGTGGGCTTAAGTCCAGGCCGTGCCAATTTCGTGATATGGCCCATTTGGCCCGTTTTAGGCTCGTTTCTCGTTCTTTTCATCCTCCGGTGCTTTCTTGAGTATAAAATATGAAAAGAAAGGATTAAGAGCACCTTTTTACATAAATTAAGGGATAAATCATTCAAAAGTATGCTAAATGTGAGATTAAAATATGTTACTTTTACGGTTTATCAAATACCCCCACACTTAAGCTTTTGCTTGTCCTCAAGCAAAATTCTCAACTTACAATTAAAATGAACTTTCCACAATTCATAATTCTTATCAACAATGTCTCATCATAATTCATAGGTAATTTATACATGGATAATTTAACTCAAAGACTCCTAAAGATTCAAACTATTCTAAGTCATATATTTTATAGCTCGAAAACATAGGTGTCTCCCTTTATCTAAATAATTACCTCTGATTCAAAATCGACAAAGATTGACATCCTCACCAAAGATTCACTCAAAGCACTTGAAGTGTTTAAGGTTCAAGAATAAGCACTCATAAGTCGAACCTGAAAAGTTAATCCCATAGGCTTGCTGAAAATCAAATCTCCACCACTGTAATATGAGATGATCCACAAATCAAAAGGTCTTTAACAGGGTTGTAACGGGGCTTAGGTTAAAGGTGTGGAAAAAGACTAAATCAGAGGGTTAAAATAGAGATTGAATTGACAAGTTTCCTAACTTTAGAAAAATGAACTAATAACTTGAATAGTTACATCACATGAAAATTTTAAAATACTAATAATACGAGCTTATTCTTCAAGATATTAAATTTAAACATGTAAGCTCTTAGAACATAGAACTAATAATGAATATACTTTGTTTTTTTAAGAATAAACTAATAAATACATAATATTAGAAATAACTTTATCAACTGAAATAAAGTAATTAGGCAATTGATCAAATCAATTCTCGATAGAAGGGTAGTCAAAGGAATGGTGATAACAAATAAAAGCGGAGTTTTAGGTTAATATTAATGGGTGAATCAATAAAATGAGTTGTTAGGATCAATGGGGTTTACTAAGGGTTAATTGTGAAGGTAGGCTTTTTGGTGGACTGAATGGGTTAAAACCTAGGTGCCTTTATCATCTCAGTATATCAAATCAATGATGTGGTCTTGACATGTATAATCGAAGGCAAGTTCTAGAATAACAATTTAGTGTTGACACACTCATAATCAATAAAGTGAGCATGAAAAAGAATATATGCTCTATAAGGCTCAAAATCTCACAAAAATTATGGGTGTTTGACATCAATCTCTGTAAATTTCAAACTTCAAAGTAATATTCAAATTCATTTCAACAACCTAAAAAATATATTTTTAATTCTAAAAAATAGACTTATTATGCTTGATTCTCTAGTATTCTTCAAATTTAAATCATCAATGCACAATTATCAATGACTTAATCCAAAAATATTAATAAAAATCATAAATCATCAGAAATTTCTCCCTAATTAGTAATATGAGAAAAATACTTAAAAGCGAGATAAAATTCAGGGTTTTGAGAATAATGCAAAAAGTTAGTACTTTTACCCCCCACATTAAGATGTACATTGCCCTCAATGTACAAAGATAGATAAAATAACCATGTAATCATAAAATCATAAGATAGGGAAAGAAGTGAAACTTCTTGAATTTTGGATGAAGTCAATGAAAAGGAACCGGATAAGATTGGAGGTGAACGTGGGGAAGCGTCTTGAACTGTTTGAAATTGAATCCTCGAAGTACTCAGCTTGGTTTTATTGTATCCTAAGCTAAATCTAAATGGCATGAAGAATAAGAAGAAAATAATAAAGAAAATAAAGATAAAGATAAAATAAAAATAAAATAAAAATAAAAGTAAAAGTAAATAATGGAAAATGAAAGAAGAAAGATAATTGGAAAAGAAAAAGTAAGAAGGGGTTTAAATATAGATGCGCCCATGTTTTGGGGAAAATTTTGTCCTGTTGCCACACGCCTACAAATACGCCTTTTACCTACATGGTGCCCACACTGCCATGGCTACTACTGTGCAAGGCCGTGTGGTCTAGAAATCTACACTTTTGGTTTATTTGAATGCTAAAAAGGGAAAATAAAAATATAAAAAAATAAAAATCAAAAAATCAAAATAGGGTTAGTGCTCGGGTTGCCTCCCGAGAAGCTCTCGTTTAAAGTCTTGAGCTGGACTTACCTGTTATTTGTATGGTCATGGTGGTTTGAGGAGGTGAAAATCCTTTCTCATGTGATCAACTTGGTTTTTGATATAAAGTTTAAGTCGAGTAGTGTTTACCTCAAAAGTCTTGAATTTAGGATTGCTTACCTCGACTGTGCCGTATAGGAAGATATTAAGTACTTTAAAGGTGATTTCTTCGTCTTTTCTGATATGATTCGGGGGTTTTCCTTATTCATCAATACCTGATCCCCTATTTTGAAATGATTTGTTGTTCCTATCAGCTCGTCAGGGGGTTCCTTTGGTTTTTCTTCGTGTGGTTTTGGTTTCTTTTTAAAGTGTATCTTCCACTCTTCTAGTTTGTCGACCTTCAGGCTTCGTTCCTCATGTAATTCTTCTTTATTGGCACGAGGTCTATGATTCGGCTTAGGTTTGTGGCTTCGTGGTGTTTCCTGTGGTGAAGGTTGAACAAATTTGTTATCAACTGAATTTACTTTCTCACCTTCATCAGTCAATGTTCTGGCCGAGTCAAGAGCTTGTAGACTGATTGATTCGTCACCTATACGAAGAATGAGTTCTCCTGTACCAACATCAATTTTAGTCTTGGCAGTTGCTAGAAATGGTCTTCCTAAAATTAAAGGAATCGAATTGTCCTTATCCATGTCTAAAACAACAAAGTCTACTGGGAATACGAATTTATCAATTTTGATTAGAACATTTTCTATTATACCCCTAGGAATTCTGATAGTTTTATCAGTTAATTGAATGCTCATCCTAGTTTGTTTGGGTTTCCCTAGACCTAGTTTTTAAAACATTTTATAAGGCATAACATTAATGCTTGCCCCTAAATCAGCTAAAGCATTATCAATAGATAAACTACCAATTAAACATGGAATTGTAAAACTCCCTGGATCTTTTAATTTCCGTGGCAATTTATTTTGTAGAATTACTGAGCACATTGCGTTTAGCTCCATATGCGATGCCTCGTCTAGCTTCCGTTTGTTTGTCAACAGCTCTTTTAAAAATTTTCTATAATAGAGTATCTGCAAAAGAGCTTCGAGAAACGGTAAGTTAATATCTAATTTCTTTAAAAGTTTAAGAAACTTACCAAACTGTTCCTTTGTGTTGTCCTTCTTCATTGCTTCGGAATATAGTATACGAGGTTGGTACCTCTGTAGTTGCCGGTTTTGGTAAATCATGGCACACCTCAACCTTACCTTCACTTACCACAGGTTCTTCCCTTGGGTTTGTGATCGTGTCAAACATTCAAGTTTTAATATTTATAAAAAGAGTGATCGAACCTGTAGACTAACTATGACAATGATAGAGGCAAGTGCACCTATCGAACAGTAGTATAGTTTAGGCAAGGATATCTTATCGAATCCAAGGAAACCTAAAAGTACTACTACTCACTTTCTTTCTATTATTTAGCCTAAAATATGGAGTGATTGGTTGATTTATCTAAAACTAATGAAATACTTAAACTAAATGCAAGACAAAAGAATGAATTGGAGAAAGACTTTAGGAAAACTCAGTTGATGAAGATGATACCCTTAGGAAGAATCCACCTATGACTTCACTTATTATTTATTCCCCAAACCATATGATTTCTTTACTTAGCTTGATCCGTGAGACTCCCTATCCTATATTAAACCCTCTCTCGAGGTGAATAACGTCTAACCTTAGGTTAATTAGCGGAACTCTCGTTCTCTTATAATAACCCCCTAAGGAAGCAGTAAATCGATCAATGGATTCCCATATTAGGTTTCACCCTAATCCGACAAAATCTCGTAAACCTATCTCTAGACGCCCGATTAGCTCCGCTCAATTATGCTAGATCTACTCTTAGGTAGGGTCTATTCCTCTTCCACCTAAGTACATCAGATTAAATTAAGCAACATAATTAAGAAAAAACTATGTACTTATCATATAATTTAGAAATAAAATAACAAAATTGATCATAGGTTTCATCCCCTTCAGGTATCTGAAGGGTTTATTTCATAACTAAATAAGAAAACACCTCAAGAGAAAAGATAAAACAAAACTTAAGAAATCCCTAAAACTCCCTGAAGGAATTGAAAGAGAGATCCTCCATCTTGAATAGAGTTCCGACTTCTTGAGATGGATCAAATGGCTATCTTCAAATGATTCCCTAAAAGATGAAAGCTTCGGCAAAAGCCTTGCCAAAAAATCGTCTTGTTTCGGCTTATGTCGAACTCCCCTTTTAGTTGCTACCTTAGGTGTTTATATAGGCTTTGAGATGCTTTACTTGGCTCCTAAGTATCCTAATTCAAGTAGAATTGCTCCTAGGATGTTTAAGTAGACTTAGGAATGTGTTTATTTGCCTCAAAGCATCCAAATCCGAGTGAAATTGCTCTTTTCCGTGGCGGGGGCACGACCATAGCACACGCCCGTGTAAGTCGACTTCAGGCCGTGTGTCGATTTTGTTGATTGAGGTACCAGTGGCACTACCGCAGTGTAAGTCGAGATTCAGCCGTGCTTGTGTCTCATCGATTGGGACACGGCCATGCAAATTGTGCTTGGGGAGTGTCTTTGAATGATTGACGAGGCACGACTGTGACTTGAAGTCCGTGCCGTGCCAATTTCTTGGTTGACCTAATTTGGTCCGCTTTTAAGTCTGCTTTCATTCTTTTCATTCTCGTGCTTTCCGAGTATAAGATATGAAAAGAAAGGATTAAGAGCACCTTTTACATAAATTGAGGGCTAAATCATCCAAAAGCATAATAAATGTGGAATTAAAATATGTTACTTTTACGGTTTATCAAATACCCCCACACTTAAGCTTTTACTTGTCCTCAAGAAAAATTCTCAACTTCCAATTAAAACGAACTTTCCATAATTCATAATTCCTATCGACAATGTCTCATCATAATTCGTAGATAATTTATACATGGATAATTCAACTCAAAGAGTCCTAAAGATTCAATCATGATAAGTCATACCTTTATAGCATGAAAACATAGGTGTCTCCCCTTATTTAAATACTTACCTTTAATTCAAAACTGACAACGATTGACATCCTCACTAAAAATTCACTCAAATCACTCAAAGTGTTTAAAGATCAAGAAAAAGCACTCATAAGTCGAACCTGAAAAGTTAATTCCGTAGGCTTGCCTGAAAATCAAATCTCCACCACTATATATAAGATGATACACAAATCAAAAGGTCTTTATTAGGGTTGTAACCGGGTTAGGGCTTAAAGGTGTGGATATAGGCTGAATTAGATGGTTAGAATCGAGATTGACTTGGCAAGTTACCTTCCTAAAAACAATAAACTAAATATGAAAATGAAAACTAATAATACCACTATTGATAATTACTCTATAATAAAGAGTATTTTCATCACTTAAAATTTGATAATACTTTAATACGAGCTTTTTCTTCAACAATTGGAGTTTAAATGCTCTAAGCTCTTTTGTATACTACTAATATTGAATAAACTTGGATTTTTTTTAAGAACAAACTAAAATATTACATCATAAATGATAAATGTAGCTTCTGAACTAATATAATTCGATAATTTAATCAAATCAAACCTCGATTAAAGGGTAGTCAAAAGAATGGTGATAATAAATTCAAAGGGATTTTGGGTTAATATTAGTGGGTGAGTCAATAAAAAGATTGTTAGGATTCAACGGGGTTCACTAGGGGTTAATTTGTGAAGGTAGGATTTTTATGGAGTAAGTGGGTTAAACCTAGGTGCCTTTATCATATCTGCATATCAAATCAAAATTGTGGTCTCGACATGTATAAACGAGGCAAGTTCTAGAATAACAGTTCAAAGTTGACACACTCATAATCAATAAAGTGAGCATGAAAAGAATATATGCTCTATAAGGCTCAAAATCTCACAAAATTATGGGTGTTTTTGACATCAATCCTCAGAAATTTTAAACTTCAAAGTAATACTCAAATTCAGTTCAACGACCTATTAATTTTTAATTTTAGAAAGTAGACTTATCATGCTCGATTCTCTAGTATTCTTCAAATTTAATCATCAATGCACAATTAACTATGACTTAATCTAAAACATATCAATAAAAATCATAAATCATCAGAAATTTCATCCAAATTAGTAATATGAGAAAAATACTTGAAAACAAGACTAAATTCAGGATTTGAGAATAATGCAAAAAGTCAGGTACTTTTACCCCCCACACTTAAGATTTACATTGTCCTCAATGTACAAAGATAGATAAGCAATTATGTAATAATAAAATCAAACGAGAAGGGAAGAAGTAACACTTTTGAATTTTTGGATGAAGTTTATGAAAAGAAACCGGATAAGATTGAGTTGAACGTGGGAAGCATCTCGAACCATTTGAAATTGAATCCTCAAGTAGCCTAGCTTGGTTTTATTGTATCCTAAGCTAAATCTAAATATCATAAAGAATAAGAAGAATAAAATAAAATAAAGTAAAAATAATGATGAAATAAAATAAAACAAAAATAAATAATGGAAAATGAAAGACAACTAGAAAAATGGGGAATGAGGTTTAAATAGAGATGTAGCCGTGTTTTGGGATTTTAAATTTTGAACGATTCGTGGTGTTCGGGCATGGCCGTGGTGTCGTGGCACGCCTGCTCATTCTTCACACGGTCATTTAATATGGGCGTGCTCCTCCGTGTTCGATAAGTTAGAATGTTGGCACGGTTGAAAGGCACGACCGTGTTTAGCCCATGCTTGACAAGTCGGGCCACCTCGACGGGGCGTCAACGCGGCGTAGACTATTATCGCCCGTGTTGGGATCCGTGTTGGGAAAAGAA
Source organism: Gossypium rotundifolium (assembly GCA_025506655.1). Classification (NCBI taxonomy): domain Eukaryota; kingdom Viridiplantae; phylum Streptophyta; class Magnoliopsida; order Malvales; family Malvaceae; genus Gossypium; species Gossypium rotundifolium. The sequence goes on from CP106728.1 coordinate 152,830,299, forward strand.
ATTTTTAGTTTATATCGGCATGCAAAAATGTAAAATAGGTTAGGCACACCCATGGTTCATCCAATCATAGTGGTTTGAGGAGGTGGAAATCCTTTCTCATCAACTCGCCATGGATATAAAGTTTAAGTCGAGTAATGTTTACCTCAAAATGTTGAATTTAGGATTGCTTACCTCATTGTGTATATAGAAGAAATCTACTCTTTGGTTAGTTTGTGGCCTAGAAATCTACTCTTTTTGGTTAGTTTATGGTTAGGTTACAGTTCCTCATGTAATTCCGATGTGTTGTTTTTCTTGCAATGAAGGTTGAACAAGTTGGTTATCAATGAATTTACTTTCTCACCTTTATCACTTGATGTTCGCCGAGTCAAGAGCTTGAAGAGTGACTATCTTGTCGCCTACACGAAGTATGAGTTCTCCTGCATAGATAGCAATTTTAGCTCTGGCAGTTGCTAAAAAGGGTCTTCCTAAGATTAAGGGGATCGTGTTGTCCTCATCCATGTCTAAAACGACAAAGTCTACTAGGGAATATGAATTTATCAATTTTGATTAGAACATTTTCTATTATGCCTCTAGGAATTCTTATAGTTTTATCAGATAATTGAATGATCATCCTAGTTTGTCTGGGTTTCCTTAGACCTAATTGTTAAACATTTTGTAAGGCATAGCATTGATGCTTGCCCCTCAATCCGCTAATGCATTATTAATAGATAAACTACCAATTAAATATGGAATTGTAAAACTCACTGGATCTTTTAATTTTCGTGGCGACTTATTTTGTAGAATTGCTTTGAGCACATTGCGCTTAGCTCCACGTGGTGCTCTTCGTCTAATTTTCGCTTTGTTGGTCAAGACCGCCTTAAAATTTTCTCGAGTCTCGTATCCAAAAAGAGCTTCAAGGAGAGAAAAGTTAATATGTAATTTCTTTAAGAGTTTAAGAAACTTACCGAATCGCTCCTCCTAATCGCCTCTTTTCATTGCTTCGGATAAGGTATGCGAGGTTGGTACTCCTTGATTACCGATTTTAGGTTTTCTTATGTTACCTCTACCTTACCTTCGCTACCTTGTTTTCTTGTATTGAGTTTGCTTCATCTAACCCCTTTCTGTCTTGAGCTGAGATGGCTTGAATTTGCTCCTTTGGGTTAACCTCGGTGTTACTTGGTAGACGTCCTAACGGTCGTTCTGACATTAGCTTTGCGAGATGTCCTACTAACCTAGTAAGTTCTCCAACTTGATTCTCAATCCCTTTGATCGATTTTTGTTGTTCATCAAGTGCTCTTCAGTCTTTTGGAAACGAGAATCTATGGCTGCCATGAATTTCGTCAGCATCTCTTCAAGATTCGGCTCCTCTTCTTGTTGGTGAGGTGGTTTTTGAAAATCTGGAGGAAGTTCCGATCTTTGGCTATTTTGATCACCCCACGAGAAATTGGGATGGTACTTCCAACCTGCATTATAAGTGTCACTATAAAAATTATTTTGATATTTAGAATAGTTACCGTATAGTGAGCTTGCTCATTTTCCATGCCATATCCATAGGGTGGGTACTCGTGATTCGCCACGCCTCCTAGATTCAAGTCATATTGTATTTCGGATGTACTGCGAGGACTATACCAATCATCAATCTTTTATTCATCATCTTTAATCGCTAGATAACTTTGGTGACCACGCCGAGGTTGAAAACACCGGTCGCTTTTAGTAAGAATTGTCCTCATGACTTGTCACCGATAATTATTCAGAGCCATCTTTTCCATAAACTAAAGTTTTCTGCCAAAAGCAAAATAGAGGAAAAAAATTAGCAAAGTAAAAAAAAAAAGATTGTAATAAAAAAAATTGGCTAAAGTAATAGAAATAGAGCTTTCTTAATATTTTAGTGGTCCCCGGCAACGGTGTCAAAAACTTGATCTTGTCAAACAATCGAGTTTTAATATTTATGAAAAGAGTGATCGAACCTGTTGACTAACTATGACAACGATAGAGGCAAGTGCACCTATCGAACAGTAGTATAGTTTAGGCAAGGATATCTTATCGAACCCAAGGAAACCTTAAAGTACTACTACTCACTTTCTTTCTATTATTTAGCCTGAAATATGGAGTGATTGGTTGATTTATCTAAAACTAATGAAATATTTAAACTAAATGCAAGACAAAAGAATGAATTGGAGAAAGACTTTCGGAAAACTCAGTTGATGAAGATGATGCCCTTAGGAAGAATCCACCTATGACTTCACTTATTATTTATTCCCCAAACCATATGATTTCTTTACTTAGCTTGATCCGTGAGACTCCCTATCCTTTATTAAACCCTCTCGCGAGGTGAATAACGCCTAACCTTAGGTTAATTAGTGGAACTCTCATTCTCTTATAATAACCCCTAAGGAAGCAAAGAATCGATCAATGGATTCCCATATTAGGTTTCACCCTAATCCGATAAAATCTCGTAACCCTATCTCTAGACGCCTCGATCAACTCCGCCAATTATGCTAGATCTACTCTTAGGTAGGTCTATTCTCTTCCACCTAAGCACATCGATTAAATTAAGCAACATAATTAAGAAAAAACTATGTACTTATCATATAATTTAGAAATAAAATGACACAATCCATCATAGTTTTCATCCTCTTCAGGTATCTGAAGGGTTTATTTCATAACTAAATAAGAAAACATCTCAAGAGAAAAGATAAAACAAGAACTTAAGAAATCCCTAAAACTCCTTGAAGGAATTGAAGGAGAGATCCTCCATCTTGAATAGAGTTCCAGCTTCTTGAGATGGATCAACTGGCTATCTTCAAGTGATTCCCTAAAAGATGAAAGCTTCAGCAAAAGCCTCTGCCAAAAAGCCGTCTTGTTTCAGCTTCTGTCGAACTTCCCCTTTAGTTGCTACCTTGGGTGTTTATATAGGCTTTGAGATGTTTTACTTGGCTCCTAAGTATCCTAATTCAAGTAGAATTCCTCCTAGGATTTTTAAGTAGACTTAGGAATGTGTTTCTTTGCCTCAAAGCATCCAAATCCGAGTGAAATTGCTCTTTCTCGCGGTAGGGGCACGGCCATGGCACACGCCCGTGTAAGTCAACTTCAGGCCGTGTGGTGATTCTATTGATTGAGGCACGGCCGTGGCACGGCCGTATAAGTCAGGATTCGGGCCGTGCTTCAGGTCTATCGATTGGGACACGGCCATGCAAATCATGTTTGGGGCGGGTCTTTGAATGATTGGCGAGGCACGACCATATGACTTGAAGTCCAGGCCGTGCCAATTCTTTGGGTTGGCCCAATTTGGTCCGTTTTAAGCCCGTTTCTCATTCTTTTCATTCTCGGGTGCTTTCTTGAGTATAAGACATGAAAAGAAAGGATTAAGAGCACCTTTTTACATAAATTGAGGGCTAAATCATCCAAATGCATAATAAATGTGGGATTAAAATATGTTACTTTTACGGTTTATCGCTTATATCGCCTAACCCTTCACTATCGTAAATGGCTTGATTTTGCTCTCTCGGGTTAGTTTCAGATTGCTTGGCAAGCTTCCTTGTGGTAGTTCGAGATCGACTTAGCAAGTTGTCCAACCGACTTAGTAATTTCCCAATCGACTTGGTAAGTTCACGAACTTGGTTCTTGATCCCTTCAATAGATGTTTGTCGATTCTTAAGGGTGGTCTCGGTGTCTTGGAGACCGGTATCTGTGGCTGCCATGAATTTTGTCAACATCTCTTCAATGTTCGACTCATCTTTCTATTGGTGAGGTGGTTGTTGAAAATCTGGAAGGAGTTCCGGTCTTTGGCTATTTTGATCATCCCACGAGAAATTGGGATGATACCTCCAACCTGCATTATAGGTGTCGTTATAAAAATTATTTTGTGGTCTAGAATGGTTACCCGTATAGTGAGCTTGCTCGTTTTCCATGCCAAATCCGTAGGGTGGGTATTTAGGATTCCCCACGCCTCCTAAATTCGAATCATATTGTATTTCTGGGTGTACCCGCGAGAGACTATAATGAACCATCAATCTTTTATTCATCATCTCTAATTGATTAGATAACCCGTGACCACGCCGAGGTTGAAGACACCTTTGCTTTAGTAGGAATTGTCCTCATGACTTGCCACCGATAATTATTCAGTGCCATCTTTTCTATAGACTAAAATTATCTGCGAAAACCGAATAAAAGAAAAATTAACAAACTAAAAAAATTAAAAATTAAATTGCAAAAAATAAAAAATAATAAAAAATGGCTAAAGTAATAAAATAGAGTTTTCTTAATATTTTAGTTCCCAAGAATAACGCCAAAAAACTTGATCGTCTAATTGTCGAGTTTTAAAATTTATAAAGAGAATGATCGAACTCGAATCTAACTCGACAATGACTTAAGGCAAGTGCACCTATCGAACAAAGAGTATAGTTTAGGCAAGACCGATTATCTAACCCAAGGGAATTAAAAGTACTAATACTTACTTTCTATTATTTAGCCTAAATATGAAGTGATTGATTGATTAAACTAAAAACTAACTAACTACTAAGCTAAAGACGCAAAGAAAAAAAAGAATGAATTGGGGAAATACTGTTGGGAAAACTCAGTTGATCAAGATGATACCCTTAGGAAGAATCCACCTAGACTTCACTTGTTATCTGACATTGAACCAGACGATTTATTCACTTAACTTGATCCCTAGGATTCCCTAATTTATATTAAACCCTCTCTCGAGTGGAATAACATCTAACCCTAGGTTGATTAATTGAAATCTCTTTCTAATTAAAACCCCTAAAATTGCATTAACTCGATCTATGGACTCCCATTTTAGGTTTTACCCTAATCCAGTAAAATCTCGTCACCTTATCTCTAGGCGCTAACGACTCCGCTTTAATTATGCTAGATCTATGTTTAAGCAGGGACTTTTGCTCCACCACCTAAGCACATCACACTTGAATCAATATCCTGGAAATATTAACACAAGAATTAAGCACACATAATTAAGAACAAACTAAGTATTTATCATATAGTTTAGAAAATAATAATAAGATTCATCTAGGTTTCATCCCCTTCAGGTTCTGAAGGGTTTAGTTCATAATGATAAAATGAAACATCTCAAGAGAAAATATAAAATAAAACATAAGAAATCTCTAAAACTCCCTAAAGGAATTGAAGAAGAAATTCGCCATCTTGAGTAGAATTTCGGCTTCTTGAAATGGATCAACTGGCTATCTTCGAGTGATTCCCACAAATCTGGCCTTTTTGGCTTGGCTCCTTAGCCTAGCTAACTACAAAAGCCCTGGCAGAAGCTTTCTGCCAAACTCCCCGCTTAAGTTGCCCCCTAGGGTGTTTATATAGACTTTGAGATGCTTTACTTGGCCCCTACATATCCTAATTCAAGTAGAATTCCTAGTAGGGTGTTTGAATCGGCTTTGGAATGTGTTTCTTTGCCTCTAAGTACCCTATTCCGAGTAGAAATCCTCTTGGCATGCAGCGAGACACACCCATGGGCACACGCGTGTGTTTCATGGCTAAGCCGTGTAGCAAGCTTGTTGATGAGGTACTACCGTGTGAATCGTGGTCGGTAGTGTTGGACTTCTCTTAAGAGGCACGGCCATGTGAGCTTAAGTCCAGGCCATGCCAATTTCGTGATATGACCCATTTGGTCCGTTTTAGGCCCGTTTCTCGTTCTTTTCATCCTCCGGTGCTTTCCTGAGTATAAAACATGAAAAGAAAGGATTAAGAGCACCTTTTACATAAATTAAGGGATAAATCATCCAAAAGTATGCTAAATGTGGGATTAAAATATGTTACTTTTATGGTTTATCATTTAGTTACTTCTATTTTAGTACTTCAGTAAAACTTTTGGATTTAGAGTCTTTAAAATAAGACATCTCTACCTTAAGTATATTTGCTAAACTATGGACTTAGGGTTTAAAGATAACCTAAGCTAAACTTTAGACTTTTGAATTGTAGATCAGTTAAATGTATTCACGCGATATATGTGAACGTAGTACACTAGGATGCGGTGAATTTTCGACTAAAATAGTCTAAATCCCTAATTTTCAACAAAAATCGTCTAAATCCCTATTTTGTTTTAAATTTGATATATATCCCTAATTTTTCCTATATAAACCATTAGATAAACTTACTTTGATATAAATATTTTTAATTTTTTAGTAAAAACAACCCGCCAAACCCATTGTAGTTTTCAATATGATGAATATTCTCGTTGTCAACACACAAAATGTTTGGGGATTTTTTTTAAATATATTGTATTGATAGGTGGATAAATTTATTTGTTTTTTGAAAAATATAGGCTGGAATTTATTAATAAATAAAACAAAGCCCAAGACCAATTCATTAGGCAATACAACAGTTACAATTATGAAATAATTATCTAGCCAAAATGAACTATCATGCTCTAGTGTCATGGGTCGGGTTCAAAGCCCGTGACCATCTCACCAAATGCATCTGGTAGAGGTCTATTTTGTAGATGGGGATCATTTGGCCCACAAGAACTGGCCCAATTCAATAAGCTGTTGGAGAAGCATGTCAGATTGAAGCTTAGTTGGCCCGATAATAAAGATATGACAACTTAGGCTAATTTGGTAACTAATCTTAGAAGATTGAGGGAATCATATCTTGTAAAGATTAGATTAGATTTGATATGTCATATCTAGTAAATCTATAAAATCAAAGGATATGGTTAATTTTGTCCGTCGATGTAAATGTATCTTGACCGTCAGTTTTGGGGGAGTTTAACAATAAATAGAGAGCCCCCCTTATTCGTACTCACTCCATTCATTGTTTCATTATTCTTTATGAATAAGAGAATAAAGAGTATTTACTCAAACACTTTGTGTGCGTCCTTTCTATTGTTCTTTTGGTTGCTTCTTTTGGCATAAATCGCTTCCGCTCTACAATTGGCGCCTTAGAGGAGTTCTTAAGGAATCCTTACATAAGTAAAGGCTGACTTAGGCGAGTTTGGACGAACGGATCGCCTAAGGCCGGATGGATCACTAGACGAAAGATCTAGCCCTATGATACTAGAAGCAACTAAGGTATCCAACCAAACCTCAACTTACTATAGTTCCTAAAAAACTCTTGAATTTTCTTCCTTCTTCGATCATTGCCTTCTGCGATGCCTTCTTCCACCTCCAACCTTTCCACCAGAAGCAGCTTAGCTCGATGTTCTCATCCACCATCGATTATTTTCCAACACCAACACAACATATTTAGGCACTTCATTCTGCAGGTAAAGTTGTTCTCCTTTCTTGAACCCTTCTGTCGTTAAAGAATGGGATACCCCATTTTCCATTCTTGAAGTATGTTTAAACCAACAACACTTAAAACCCCTTATCAATTGTTAAGCATCCTTGATGTAGGCCTTGATTTCTGATCAATCTACCTCAGTATTTTGAATATTCTTAACCACTGATAGTCCGTCACCTTTTGTAACACCCTACACCCGGCCTAGACGTTATGGCTAGATCATGAGGTATTACGCATCACGTTTGAAAACCCAAATCAAAATCTAACTTTGGAAATCGTGTGATCTGAAAAATATTAATTTTAGCTAATCTCTTATGCGTTTTTAGAAAATCTCATATTGAAAACACTTATTTTACAGTAAAATTACTTAATCACTTACTTAGTATAGCAGCAGAAATTTTTAGAGTTTTAGTTTTGAAAATTGACTTCTAATTTGATAATTCATACGATTTTGCAGTTTTACGTTAAAAATACCAAAATCGACAAAATGAAAAAACCATAAAGTAAAATCCAAAAACAGATTTACAACCCAAAAAGTCCAGAATAGTTTAAAAACGTGCACCATCATATTTAATTAATTGAGAAACCAATTTGAGCTCCTGCACGTCATTCGGTCCTAAGTTTGCTGATTACCTAAGAAGTCAGAAAAATTGTGTGAGCTTACAAGCTTAGTGTGTAACTTAGCCTATACAAACAGAACAAATAGCAAATTCATATAAAGATTATAAATCAAACATAATAATACATAACATGGCATACTATACGATGCAACATAATAATCAGATCAAATACGGATGACATGGCATATCATGTGATGTAACACTTATTACAGAATAGATACAAATCCTACCCCATCCGTTACACACCAACTCCATCCATCCCTACACACAAAATAGGGTAACAAACACTCATCCAACCCACACACCTATAAGTGAGCGTATGTCACTTTTTAAAATAGTACAGTCAAGCTACAAGAAATAATACAGTAATCCGCCAGAATCAGATAAGTGTGGTCAAGTCACCAGAGTTGCAGTTAAGTTGTGAGAATAGATAAGTGGTTATTGAGGCTTTTGCTTCTGTTCAATACATAATGACTGAAGCTAACTTTGGTTGGTTCATCCGATCAGTTCATCGATGGTCGGCAAGTATAATGGTCTTAATGATGATCCTGCACGTATTTCGTGTCTATCTCACTAGTGGTTTTAAAAAACCTTGCTAATTAACTTAGGTTATAGGTGTAGTTCTGGTTGTGTTGACCGCATCTTTTGGCATAACAGGTGTAACAGTCCAGTTTATACCCTAGTCAAAACAGTGGTTTCAGAACCACAAACCCGAGTTCATATAATATTTTAATATTATTTTCTGTGTCGTTGATATGTGATTAACCATGTGCTAAATTTTCGTAAGTTAATTTGTCTGTTTGTGTGTTTAATTTGGCATAAAGATTGAATTGCATTAAATGTGAAAGTTGTATGCTATTTGTTAAAGTACCAATATGTTGTGTCTTTGTAAAGATGAAGGATTTATATGGAAAATTAGCCATTACTATAGGTAGTGGATGGCTATGGTCCATATTAACCTTTGAAAATATGTTTTATAAGTTTATATTATAAGGGTAATTATGTCATTCATGCATTAAGTATATTATGGTTTAATAAAAGCATGAAATTAGACATTTTATATCATCTTTTGGCTAAATTTCTTAAAGAAAAAGAAAGAAAAAAAGCTTAAGGGTTTCGGTTGGCTTTCATCTTGATTAAGGTATGATTTTGAGTTGGTTTTTGATGATTTTTATGTTTTTGAGATTGTTGCTTAGTCTACTATTAAGCCCATGTCTCAATTTGATGAATTGATGTTGTTCATGAGAAATTCCATTGATGCTATGTTGAGCTTTGTGATGATTTGTAGTGTTAAATGAAAGATTTAAGCTAGATGAACATACTTTGTTCTTGAATTTTTGATGAATTTTGCTAAATAGGGCTAAATTGAGAAAATGGTAATTTAAAGGACTAAATTGAAAATTTGATGAAAAATATGGGCTTGTATGATATGTAGGAACATTCGGCTAAGCATGAGTATGGGTTGATTTTGTGAATTTGATGTTTTGAGAAAAATGGACTAAATTGATAAATTATGCAAATATGAGGGTTAATTTATAAATAGCCCTAAATATATGTGTATGGATTGAATTGAATGAATTAGTGAATAAAAGGGTTAATTCTGAATATATTTAGATCAAGAACCGAGGAAAAGGACTTAGATAGCTGGAAAGCGAAAGTAACAGAATAGTTATTTTCATTCAGTTAAACCGAATCCGAGGTTAGTCTCTATGCAAATAAACGTACTTGTATGAAATTTTAATTGTTCATATGATTAATGTTGATAACGAATGCTATTGAGAGGTTATGCATATGAATTCTGAGATAAGTTTGATATAGTAACAATGTCCGAGAAGTCCCGTACGAACTTAGGAATAGATAGGATTAGCTATGACATGACATAGGTATCTGTTCTATTTTATCATGTAAGACCACATCAGGGACGTTGACGTTGATTTGAGATTTCGTGTAAGACCACGTCTGGGACATTGGAATCGATATGAGCTTTATGTGTAAGACCACGTCTAGGACGTTGGCATCGATATGAGCTTTACGTGTAAGACCATGTCTGGGACATCGACATCGTATTGATTTGTATAAGACCATGCAGGACCATGTCGGGACATCGATATCGTATTGATTGGACATCGATATCGAGTGCATGTAAGACCTCGTCGGGACGTTGGCTTTGTACAACTATTCGAGTTTTCGAGCATCCTACTAGATTCCTATTAGTTCAACGGGCAAGTCTGTGATACGAATTGCAAATTCGAGCTATGATCAATTAAATGAATGAATGTCTGTTTCAGGTACGTTTGGTATATACACAAAGTGTGTATAAAAAGGTAAGTATTTATGTGATTTTGATTTGAAGAAATGTATGCTTAAATGTGAGAATATGAATCTTGAAATGATGAATGTGGCAAATGTGGTCACAAGTATGAATCAAAGCATATATGTGATAGTTTGTTAAGTGAATAAGATGTGCCAATGTATCTAATTGCATATATGCCTACCATGCTAAGTTTGTTTGTATATCGACTTACTAAGCTTTTGGAAAGCATAATCTGTATGTATTTTCTCTGTTTTATAGGTCGTCAAAGCTACTGAAGGCTCGGGACCGTCAAAGATCATCATCACACTACTAAACTCATTTTGGTACACTCGGGAAATGTATATATATAGCTGGTTATGGCATGTATAGGCTAGTATTTGCTATAAGTTTGTCTTATAATCTTAGCCATGTGGTTTGGCTAATTTGCTTAAATGGTTGTGATATATGATGCATATCTTAGTATGGTTTAAGCATTTGGAAATGGTCAAGTTTTGAGTAGGCAAATGAATGAATTATGTTTGTGATGAGATGAGTTTTAGTCTTGAAATTGTCATGGTTGGAATTGGTATTGAATGCATGGTTTGAATGGTTATTTTGGTACGTTTTTGGTTGTCATAAATGCATGAAATGGAATGGTAAATGTTGCTTGTAGGTATGACCCAAGTGGGTGGCATTTTGGTCTTGCAAATGACCTATAATGTCACATGACCATGGCACACGGGCGTGCCTAGTGACCGTGAGTTAAAGTCAGTAGCTAGCTTAAGAGCACACGGCCATGGCACACGGGCGTGCCTAGAAGCCATGTGAGAAAGTCAGTATATGGCTTAGTAGTACATGGCCTTAGTATACGGGGGTGCTTGGTAGCCGTGTGGGTTTGGCAGGATCGACCACGGTTAGGGTACACGGGTTTGCTTGGTGGCCATGGTGAGAAGTTAGGTTCGACCAAGGGGAGGACACACGGGTGTGTCTAGCAGCCGTGGTGGGCACACGGTCTGCTCCCACAGGCGTGTATCCCCTGTATTTTAGAAAAGTTTTTCTTAAGTTTTCGAGGACTTTGTATATGCTTTGATTTAGTCCCGACCCGGTTTATAAGCATGCTTAAGGTCTCGTTGACCTATTTAAGGGAAATTATGATTGAGATTGATGAATGGTTGTATGAATTTCTGTAAATGTTTTTGATCTGTCTGGTAACGCCTTTAACCCTAGTCCAACGACGGATACGGGTTAGGAGTGTTACAATAGGTGATTCCTTACCTCGGGACCAAATTGGTTATTGGGCAGTCAAAATCATAACAGGCATTCCGGAAGCTATTACATTAATAGGATAACCTTTGGTAGAGTTATTATATGGAAGTGCTAGTGTGGGACAATCCACTTTGACCCGTTTTTATAGTTTACACACTTTTGTATTACCCCTTCTTACTGTTGTATTTATGTTAATGCATTTCCTAATGATACGTAAGCAAGGTATTCTTGGTCCTTTATAGAGAATATATACCATGGCTATATTGTAACCAATAATTTATCTTATTACTTGAGGGAGGAACAATAGTATTTCATTGCTACAAATATGGATTATTGAAAAAAAAAAAAAACATGTATTTGGATATTTCCTTTCAACTACAAAAATATTCTATTATTTATTTGATATGACATGAATAGTTAAAGGGAATTCCCTGAAAAGAAAATGGATTATGGGAGTGTGTGACTTGAACTATTGATTGAGCCGTGCAGAAATATGCCTTTATCTGCTAAATTGGAATTCATAACCAAATGTGTCTTTGTTTCAACCACCATGTAAGCCACATACAAAGGATAGGCTGGTTCGCTTGAAGAGAATCTTTTCTATGATCAAACCTGAAGATGTTGTGTATATATAGGGATCCGTAAGATCCAGTAGAATAAGTGATTTGGCATAATCCAAATTAGATTTTAGTTTTTCTTTTTTACTTTCTTATCTTAATAGTATGAAAATGCATTCATTTCTTCAGCATTGACCTGATTTAATTATACTATCAAGTGAAACAAGGGATCTAAAGAAGAGAAAAGGCTAGCCTATATTAGTAACAACTAAATCCTTTGTATGTAAAAAATCTCGATATATTTTTGGGATAAAGGTGAATCGCAAGGCCTAAGATGACTCATAAAGCACTTGATCACGATCAACTTTGTACGCCTACTTGAGTATTGAGCATTTACCTGTAAAAATGAAATTCCTTGTAATGTATAATTGCAAATTCGTAAAATGGAATCATGTAACTTTTTTCTTATATATGGAACCATTCCTATATGTGGGGATAACATATATATTTATTTTAAACATATAGAATATATATTTATTTTATAGGTATCTGTTTGTATCCATTTGATTCAATTGACTTTTGCTTGAGCCAGATGATGAAAAATTATCATGTCTGGTGCCTTTGGAGGATGGACCTAGAAAAATTCACCTATCCTAATAACAAAAAACCCGACTTGAACGATCCTCAGATTAAGAGCTAAATTAGCTAAAGTTATGGGTCATAATTATTATGGGAACTCACATGGCCCAATGATCTTTTATATATTTTTCCAAAGTAATTCTCAAGATTATTGCTTGTAAAGTGGGCTTAGCGATTCTAGAACCTTCAATGATTGGTGAACCCGCGGATCCATTTGCAACTCCTTTGGAAATATTACCTGAATGGTATTTCTTTCCTATATTTCAAATATTTCGTATAGTACCTAAAAAATTATTGGGTGTTCTTTTAATGGTTTCAGTACCCGCGAGATTATTAACAATATCATTTTTGGAAAATGTTAATAAATTCCAAAATCCATTTCGTCATCCAATAGCGACAATCATTTTTTTAGTTGGTATTACAGTAGCCCTTTGGTTGGGAATTGGAACAATATTATTAATTGATAAATCCCTAACTTTAGGTCTTTTCTAAATTGAATCAATTAAAAAAAATCATGATGTGCGTATGTAGGGAGGTTAAACCACCAGATAAGGCAAATCATTAAATAGTCAACACTTCATCTGTCATATAATTATCTCATCCCAATGCATATGCAATGATAGCAAAACCAGATATTCAAATGCACACATATTAGACATGCTTACATATCGGAAACATGTTGATGACATACTTAGAATTTTCATATCAGATACAAAATTACTACAATTAACATGCTTTTAACAATTACTTGTACAAAGAAAAAACCACAAATTCATATACCAGAAACATGAATATCACTTAACTAACTCTATAATATTGCTAACCTTAAAATGCACTTTAAAATACGACCTTAACTAAATTTTATAAAAAATGGGCTCACACGCCCCTGTGGCTAATACAGTCTAGCATACGGTTGTGTGGTTCACACGACCATGTGGCTTACACGGTATATCACATGACTTGTCACATGGTCGTGTGTCTCAAACGGTCTGTCACACGGTCATGTGGCATCGACAATGAGGTTTTCAGCTTCGCATCGTTTGCTATTTTTTGGGACAGAAGGTATACACCTAGTCTTTTTTTATGTCAACACAATAGTCATAATTAAAGCACCTAAAACGACATTCAGAATAAATTATTTAGCAAATGTCACACTAATTCCAACCACTAAATTGGCCATAACGTTAAACATTCGAATTGTTTTTTTTAACACCATGATTCAGCCTTAACAAAGCACCAAACACTCACTCCAATGGAAGAAGTTCCTAGCATTTTAAATTTTTCAAAGATTAGTAGCTTCCAATTCTTCACCTAAATCACAGATTTCCAACCTTTAAAACTATTATTACCAAAAATAAGAATTCATATCCAAGCATGTGAAAAATAAATCCTTTATAGAATAAGAATCTTAAACCAACACCCTTACCATACACGGCTAGCAATCAAGACTAAAAAGGATGTTGGCGCAAAATAACTCAACAGCAAAAGAGACGAAAAGTAAAGAAATGTCAAGAGAACATAATATTAAACGACAGTAGCATAGTGACAAAAGGGCGTCTTCAAAAGAATGAATAGAGATTGGTTATGGAAAAGATGTGCAATAGAACAAAAAAAAAAGAAAAAAAAAAAGAGGAAAAGGTGACAGAAACTTACTATAACCAAAAAAAGCAAACAGGAGATGGAGAAGTGGATAGAAAGGGGTGGTAGAAAGTGTAGAGATTTTAGGAATATTTTCCTATATTTTTTTTTAAAACAAAATAAAATAGTATCCAAGGTAGATTTTATTATATTTGATTTGTTACTATCTTATTATGCTGCTAAGAGTTTACTTCTCACCCAAATTCCTCTGTTATAGGTGGCACAGTGTGTTAGATTGAAAGGATCAACTCGAGATCGTTGATAGGGAGGTTGAATTAGCCTTTGAGAAATTGTGGTGGAAGCAATGAAAAATAAGCAACAAAGAACACAATGATTTATAGTGGTTCGACCCCAATTGCCTACTCTACTACCTTAGCTTACCACAACTAAGGATTTCCCCAAATTCACTAATTTGGCAACCTTGAGGACAATTGTAATAACCCATTTTTCAGTGAAATCGAAACAGTGGTTTTGGGACCACGAATCCGATCCAAAATATATTTTATTTTTATTTTATTAAAGGGTTCGTAATATGATAGACATGACATGTGAAAATTTTGATACTAAAATTTCATCGATTAAGTGTTTAATTACGGGAAGGACTAAATCGCATAAAATGCAAAAGTTGAATTCTAGTAGCTATAAGGATTAAATAGCTATGGAATTCAAAACTACAGGTCCTTTTATGGTAATTAGACCATTAAGAAAGTATGTAGATTTTCTTTGATGACTCATCCATGGAATTATAGAAAAAGGGCAAGGACTAAATTGGAAATTGTAAAATTTAATTAATTAAAAGATGATAAAAGGAAATATCATCTTATTTTTTTCATCTTCAACCTAAAATTCTATGGAAACCCTAGGAGAGAAAAGATAAACTTTCAAGGCCTAATTGGGTAAGTTTTCTTATCCCGTTTTTAGTAATTTTGATATTTTTGAAACCGGAATAGTTTAATCTATCTATTTAGGGGATTAATTTGAAAAGTTATCAAGGTTTGAAAAATGGGTCATGGATGTATATGCTAGAAATTAGAAATTTATGGTAGAAAATGAAATATAATTGATAGATAAACAACTTTTACAAAGTGATTTTTGATGGAAACTTGATTTAGAGACTAAAATGTAAACTTGTGAAATTGAAGGAAAGATTCTAAAATTTTATGTATATATGTGCTGTAAATTTTGTAATGAGGCTTTGGTTAGGCTTGGAATAGGGAGTAATTTGCACAAGTTTCATTTTTCGAGCCTAGGGACGAAATCAAAATTTATGTAAAAGTTAGGGGCAAAATGATAATTTTGCCTAGGACGTAAAGTGAGTCCATTTAAATATGAAATGTATGGAATTTATGGTTAAAATCATTCATATAGATCCAAAAACACAAACTCGAGGCTAGATTGAGGAAAAGAAAAGATTTCAGATTAGTAGATTTAATACGCAAACAAGTGTCGAGGTAAGTTCGTGTAACTTAATCGGACATGTAATTATGTTAATTGAATGTTGTGTTTGTATGTAATGTGATTTATATTGATGTGCATTACTTGTATGTTATGATGAAAAAACTTAATACATGCTTGTAATGGTGAAAAGGGTAAGTCACGATTGAATATTGAGTTCCGATGAGTGGATATGCTTTCCCGAAAAGAATAAGGTCTTGCATTTTTTGTGGACGAGATTTAGCTCGAACGAGTAATCCCATCAACCTTGTTATAGAAAGGATTTAGCCCGGATGGGTAACCTCGATATAATACATCTTGAGCATATGTTAAGATTAGGGTTTAGCCTAGAATGGTAATCCTAATTGAGCTCCTCTGAGTATACGTATTAAAAAGGATTTAGCCTGGACTGGTAATCCTGTTACATGATATGTGGCTCGAGAGTGTGTTCCTTGTTTAGTACCTTAAGGGGTAACCTTGAACTAGAAATTGACGGATTATTGAATCGTGCACTTCGAGTGTACTACTTGGGCACCCATTGGCATTCAATGATTCAAAGGATATGTAACTCTTGAATTGACATGAGAATATTGAGATAAAATGATAATGACTTGAAAGAATATTGCTTGATGAGCTCATCTATGTTATTTGATTGATATGAAGATTTTGATGGCTAACATGTTTGATTGAATGTATGTGATTAGGCAATTTAGTCAAATAGATGGAAACATGACATTGTATGTTAGATTTAATAAACAGGATTGGTAAGTTTAGTTTTTGTTATATGAACTTACTAAGCATGTAATGCTTACTCCTTTTATTTTTCCCCTATTTTATAGTGCTCGGAAGCTCGTGAAGGTTGGGGATCACTGGAGTATAGTCATTTTAGGTATACTTAGTAAAATTTATTTTGGTATAATGGCATGTATAGGACAACTTGGCCATTGTGGCTTGAAAATGTTATTTTGTAACTTAACCATTAGAATGGTTGGTAATGGTCCATTTTGGTATGTTTAAGTAATCTATTGTGATATAACTACATACACTTGTGCCATGCTAAGTATATGTGGTTAAATGATGTTATTACCTAAGTTAAATCAAGGTAAGTTTATACACATATGTGTTTGCATTGGTATGCCTTGATGAATGATGGGAATTGTGTAATTTGAATGCTTGAAATGGTTGGTATTGGTTGTGTGTTTCAAGTGCAAATCTTGGGTGGAAATTTTGATGAGAAATGAAGCTAGAAATGACTTCATTTTGTCCACACGGTAGACACACGCGACACACAAGCTTGTGTCTAGACTGTGTGTGACACACAGCCTGGAAACATGGG
The DNA here is from genome assembly GCA_025506655.1 of Gossypium rotundifolium. Taxonomy (NCBI): domain Eukaryota; kingdom Viridiplantae; phylum Streptophyta; class Magnoliopsida; order Malvales; family Malvaceae; genus Gossypium; species Gossypium rotundifolium. The sequence goes on from CP106728.1 coordinate 152,847,309, forward strand.
CATGTGGTTAGGCCGTGTGTCTCTTACACCTTAATTTTGAGAAATAGAATGCTCAGAATTGAGCAGACGGGCTGAGACATGGGTGTGTGTCTCAGCCGTATGGAACATGGGCGTGTGTCTTGGCCGTGTGAAAGTTGCACCTAATTCGAATTAAATAAATTAACCACACAGCACACGGGAGTGTGGCGCGACTGTGTGTGCAATTCAGAGAGTTACATGGGGTCGAACATGGCCTGCAGCACGGGTGTGTCCCTTGGACCACACGGGCGTGTGAGCCTTGCACCTTGGAGAAATTTTGTAATTTCACGAAAAATTCTCAGAGGTCTTGATTAAGTCCCGACTCATTTCTAAAGCTCATATTGGGCCTCGAGGGTCTATTTAAGGGACGTTTCGAATAATCTCTCTGAATGAATAGTAACTTAGATGATTTATCTATAAATGTTCATGTATGTTCCGATATCAGAGCTATGGTTTAGTCGATTCTCGGACTTGGCATAACAAACACGAGTTTAGCTATACATGCCATTATATAAATTGTGATAGTGTGATGACTTCTAATCATTTTAAATGTGTTTTTCATATAGTAATGTCATCCAACCTAGTTAGAGCTGAATCCTAGGAAGCTGGGAGCAATGCTTCAGCTTCAGTACAAAGAGTTGCGTCTGCGTCTGGTAGTGAGAGGCCCGTGTCTGAGGGTCGAAGTGAGGAGGCAAAACAAGCCTTCTTTCAAATGATGAATGAATGGTTTACCAAGTACTTGAGAACAAACCCTACTGTACAACGACCTTCCCCACTTGCTCCTCAACTGGTTCCAGAGGTACCATAGGGTGCTAAACCTGTTAGAGTTGGTAATCCTCCGATAAATAAAATCCGCAAACATGGGGCGAAAGAATTTAGAGCTACCATAGATGTTGACTCGGAAAAGGGCTAAATTTTAGCTAGAAAATACTATCTAGGTTTTTAAAGAATTATCCTATACACCTGCCGAATGTTTGAAATGTGCAGTATCTCTACTAAAGGATACAACTTATCATTGGTGGAACACCATAACTTCGGTAGTACCGAGGGAGAGTATTACATGGGAATTCTTCCAGGCTGAATTCAGAAGAAGTATGTTAGTTAGAGGTTCATGGATCAGAAAAAAAAAAAAGAATTTCTAGAGCTCAAACAAGGGAATATGACAGTATCTGAATATGAATGAGAATTTGTTCGGCTAAGTAAATATGCCCGAGAATGGGTCCAATCTGAGGCTGAGATGTGTAAACGCTTTGAAGAGGGTTTAAATGAATATATCAAGTTGTTGATTGGAATTCTTGAAATAATGGAATTTGCAGTGTTAGTCGATCGAGCCCAAAAAGCTGAGGAATTGAGTAAGGAAAATAAACAAGCTGAAAGAGAGGCTTAGGTTTCTGGAAAAAGAACTATGAGTAAGTCGCAATCATTTACTTCTAAGAAATTAAAGAAGTACTATGATTGTGTTACCACCTCCATAGGATATTCTAAAAGAAAGTAGGGCTCTCAACGTTCTAACCCGAGGTCTTCATCTCCGTCTGTGACCAGTGTGGGTAGTGTTGGTAATCCCAAACGAAATGTAAACATTGTAACAAATTTCATCACGGGGAATGCCAGTCTAAAAGTGAAGCTTGTTTTGGATGTGGTTCATTTGATCATTTTCTCAGAAACTGTCCAGAAAGAGTTGAAAAAGAGATAGAACCAGCTACAAAGCTAAGTAATCCTGTCTCGAGGGGCAGACCACCCTGTCACCTCTGTAATGTGAGTGGTAGTCGAGGTACTACCAGGGATACAACAATTAGATCTGAGGCACGAGCACCTACGAGGACATATGCTATTCATGCTAGAGAAGATGCCTCTGCGCCTGATGTCATTACCGGTATATTTTCTCTACTTTGATACTGATATTACTACATTGATTGATCCTGGTTCTACACATTGATACATATGCATAAACTTAGTGAATGTTAAAAATTTACCTGTTGAATTCATTGAGTTTGTGGTTAAAGTTTCAAACCCCCTAGGCCAGTGTGTTATGGTGGATAAAGTTTGTAAGAACTGTCCATTAATGGTAAAGGGTTATTATTTTCGAGCTAACTTGATGTTATTGCTATTTGATGAATTTGATGTAATCTTGGGAATGGATTGGTTAACCCGATATGATACAGTGGTGAATTGTAAATAGAAATATATTGTATTGAAATATGATAATTGTAAATTACTTCATGTTGAATCTGATAAACTAGATGGATTACCTAATGTGATTTTAGCAATATCAGCACAGAAATATGTTAGGAAGGTGTATGATGCTTATCTTGGGTATGTGAAATTCCTGATGTATTCCCAGAAGAATTACCTAGATTACCACCGGATAAAGAAGTAGAATTCTCTATAGATCTTGTTCTGGGAACAACGCCTATATCCATAGCACCATACAGAATGGCTCCTACTGAATTGAAGGAGTTGAAAGCACAATTGCAAGAATTGATTAATAGAAGTTTTTCTCGATGAGTTTCTCACCTTAGGGTGCACCGGTTTTGTTTGTAAAGAAGAAAGATGGATCGTGTATTGATTACAGACAACTCAACAAAGTTACCATCAAGAACAAGTATCCATAGCCTCGTATTGATGACTTGTTTGACCATTTGAAGTGTGCCACTGTTTTCAAAGATTTATCTCCGTTCTGGTTACTATCAACTATGGGTAAAAGAATCGAATGTGCCAAAGACAACTTTTAGAACCAGGTATGGACACTATGAGTTTCTTGTGATGCCATTTGGCTTGAAAAATGCACCTGCAGTGTTTATGGATCTGATGAACAGAATTTTCAGCCCATATTTAGATAGGTTTTGGTGGTATTTATAGATGATATTTTGGTTTACTCTTGAGATGAAAATGAACATGTTGAGCATTTGAGAATAATATTGCAAACTCTGCGTGAGAAAAAGCTGTACACCAAATTTAGTAAATGTGAATTTTGGCTACTAGAAGTCAGTTTTCTTGGGCATATAGTATCTGCTGAAGGTGTTAGATTAGACCCGAATAAAATTTCAACCATTGTTAATTGGAAGCCACCGAAGAATGTGTCTAAAGTCCGATGTTTTCCGGGACTAGCTGGTTATTATTGGAGGTTTGTAAAAAGTTTTTCAATGATAGCTTCTCTGATGACTCGTTTACTGCAAAAAGATGTAAAATTTGAGTGGACTGATTAATGTCAGTAGAATTTTGACAGATTAAAAGCTTTATTGACAGAAGTTCTAGTGTTAGTCCAGCCTGAATCAGGTAAAGAATTTATAGTCTATAGTGATGCGTCATTGAATGGTTTAGATTGTGTTTTGATGCAAGATGGTGAAGTAGTAGCTTATGCTTCACAACAGCTAAAGCCACATGAAAAGAATTACCCGACACATGATCTTGAATTGGCAGCCATAGTGCTTGCATTAAAAATCTGGTGGTATTACTTGTTTGGTGAAAAATGTCACATATTCACTTATCATAAAAGTCTGAAATATTTGATGTCATAGAAAGATTTGAATTTGAGACAACGCAGATTGCTTGAGTTATTGAAAAATTTTGATCTTGTTATTGACTACCATCCGGGAAAAGCCAACGTAGTGGCAGATGGTTTGAGCAGAAAATCCCTATATACCTTACGAGCAATGAATACCCGATTATCGTTGTCTGATGATGGTTCAATCATAGCTGAATTAAAAGCTAGACCAATGTTTTTGCAACAGATTTTTAAAGCTTAGAAAAATGATAGTAAGTTACAAGCAAGACGGGTACAAAGTGAATCGACTCCTGACTCAGACTTTCAGATCGAGACTTATGGTTGTTTGTTATTTAAAGGCAGAGGATGTGTACCGAAAGGTTTTGAACTAGTACAGAAGATTTTGAATGAAGCTCACAGTGGAAAAATGTCTATTCTTCCTGGTAGTAATAAAATGGATAATGATTTGAAAAAGATGTACTGGTGGCCAGGAATGAAACGAGATATTTCTGAGTTTGTATCTAGATGTTTGATATGTTAGCAAGTAAAAGCTGAACATCAGTTGCCTTTTGGACTATTACAGCCAGTTATGATACCATAATGAAAATAGGAAATTATTACCATGGATTTCGTAATAGGATTACCCCTATCTCCAAAGAAGAAAGATGCCATTTGGGTAATTGTTGATCAGTTGACAAAATCTGCACACTTTATTCTAGTACGTATGGATTTCTCCTTGGATAGATTGGCTGAGTTATATGTTTTTGAGATTGTCAGATTGCATGGAGTATCTGTTTCCATTATTTTAGATAGAGATCCTCGGTTTACATCTAGATTCTAGAGCAAATTCAAGAAGCTCTAGGTACTCAGTTACACTTTAGTACTGCATTTCATCCCCAGACAGATGGTCAATCTGAATGGTAATATAGATCTTGGAAGATATGCTTCGGTGTTGTGTACTTGAGTTTGAAGGTAACTGGGAAAGGTATTTGCCTTTGGTTGAATTTTCTTATAATAACAGTTATCAGTTTAGTATTAAGATGGCATCGTATGAAGCCTTGTATGGTCGCAAATGTAGAACTCCACTGTATTGGACAGAACTCAGTGAGAAAAGTTCCATGGAGTGGACATAGTCGAGAGACCAAGGAAAAAGTGAAGGTAATTAGAGATAGCTTGAAAGCAGCCTCGGATTGATAAAAGTCTTATGTTGATTTGAAAAGAAAAGAGATAGAATTTCATGTTGGTGACAAGGTATTCTTGAAAGTGTCACCTTGGAAGAAAGTACTCCGGTTTGGTCGTAAAGGGAAATTGATCCACGGTTCATTGGACCCTATGAGATCATAGAAACAATTGGACCGGTTGCATATCGGTTAGCTTTACCACCAAAGCTTGATTGGATTCACAATGTTTTTCAAGTATCTATGCTACAGTGGTATTGATCCGATCCTTCACATGTTATTTCTTCGACAGAGGTAGATATCCAACCTAATATGACATATGGTGAAGAACCACTCAAAATCTTAGCTTGGGAAACAAAAGAGTTAAGAAATAAAAATGTAGCTTTAGTAAAAGTTCTTTGGCAATGACATGGTATTGAAGAAGCTACTTGGGAACTAGAGGATGCTATGAGGAAGCAATACCTGAAACTTTTTACTGGTAAGATTTTCAGGACAAAAATCTCTAAAGGAGGAGACTTGGAATAGCCCATTTTTTAGTGAAATTGGAACAGTGGTTTCTGGACTACAAATTCGACCCAAAATATATTTTATTTTTATTTCATTAATGGGCCCATTATATGATAGACATGACATGTGAAAATTTTGATACGAAAATTTCATCGATTAAGTGTTTAATTACGAGAAGGACTAAATCGCATAAAATGTGAAAATTGAATTCTGGTAGCTATAAGGATTAAATAGCTATGGAATTCAAAACTAGAGGTCCTTATATGGTAATTAGACCATTAAAAAAATTATGTAGATTTTCTTTGATGACTCATCCATGGAATTATAGAAAAAGGGCAAGGACTAAATTAGAAATTGTAAAATTTAATTAATTAAAAGATGATAAATGGAAATATCATCTTATTTTTGTCATCTTCAACCTAAAACTCTATGGAAACCCTAAGAGAGAGAAGAGAAACTTTCAAGACCTAATTGGGTAAGTTTCCTTGTTCCGTTTTTAGTAATTTTGATATTTTTGAAATCGAGATAGCTTAATCTCTCTATTTAGGGGATTAATTTGAAAAGTTATCAAGGTTTGGAAAATGGGTCATGGATATGTATGCTGGAAATTAGAAATTTATGGTAGAAAATGAAAGATTATTGATAGATTAACAACTTTTACAAAGTGATTTTTGATGGAAACTTAACTTAGGGGCTAAAATGTAAACTTGTAAAATTGAAGGAAAAAATCTAAAATTTTATGTATACATGTGCTGTAAATTTTGTAATGGGGCTTTGGTTAGGCTTGGAATAGGGAGTAATTTGCACAAGTTTCATTTTTTGAGCCTAGGGACAAATCGAAAATTATGTAAAAGTTTGGGGCAAAATGGTAATTTTACCTAGGACGTAAATTGAGTCCATTTAAATATGAAATGTATGGAATTGATGGTTAAATTCATTCATATAGATTCAAAAAACACAAACTCGAGGCTAGATCGAGGAAAAGAAAATATATCGATTAGTAGATTTAATACACGAACAAGTGTCGATGTAAGTTCGTGTAACTTAATCGGACATGTAATTATGTTAATTGAATGTTGTGTTTGTATGTAATGTGATTTATATTGATGTGCATTACTTGAATGTTATGATGGAAAAACTTAATACATGCTTGTAATGGTGAAAAGGTAAGTCACGATTGAATATTGAGTTCCGATGAGTGGATGTGCTTTCCCGAAATGAATAAGGTCCTGCATTTGTTGCGGACGGGATTTGTAATGGCCTAAATTCAAAGTTATCGGAACAATGGTTTTGTAACCACAAATTTGATTTAAAGAGAAATTTATTTTAATATTTTTACATGAATATTTATATGATAGGAAAATCGTATTAAAATATCGATAGAAAAATTTTACCAATTTAGTGGTTAGTTAGAAAAAGGAATTATTGAAGGAATTGGGTAAAAACAAGGTATCGAGACCTTGATGTCATAAAATTGAGTAGGAAATATTTTTATAAATATTTATAAAATGTTAGTAATGTGGTATTAAAATTTCGTTAGAAAATTTTAACGTTTGGGTAGGTAATTAAATGAAAATGACTAAATTGAAAATGACTAGAAGGATTAAATAGCTCAATCGTCAAATGAGGAGGGATCTATAGAGAAAATAAGCCCAAAAGAGATATTTTGGGCGGCATAAGCTGAAAAAAATCAGGAAAATTACTGAAATAAAGGCAAAATGGGAAAATAACAAAATTTACTAAATAAAAGTAGGACTAATTTGGAGTATCTAGAAATCTCTTCATTTTTCTTCACTCTCATCAGCCAAAAACACCATAGGAGGGTTTTATAAGCTGGTATATCATAATTTTTGCACCAAATAAGTTAATCCTTGCCTATTTCTTGTAATTTTTGTGTTTTTAAGACTTTTACAACTACGTCCTACTATTAAATTCATTAGGCTTTGATTTCATGGGTGAAATTGAAAGTTACCATGGTTCAGTGCTGTAAGTTTATGATGAAATAGAATGAAATTGAAGCTTTAATTTGTTTATGAGATGATTTTATTTGGTAATTTCAATAGAAATTGATTTTTAGGACCTAATTGTGAAAATGTTTGGAATTAAAGTCTATTATTGAAATTTTGATTTCCAAAGGTTATAAAGTAGTTTAAAGTGATAGAATAAAGTGTTAATTGAGAAAAATCAGCTCAATTGAGAAGTTAATTGAGCAGGGACGAAATTATCATTTATTGAAAGCTTAGGGGGAAAATGGTAATAAACAGTTTGCACTAAAACAGTTTTGGACAGCAGCAGTAGACTAAATTTTAAAAATCACCATAAATTTTATAAATCAAATTAGAAGATGAAAAAATATTAAATTAAATCTTATTGAGTCTAGTTTCTCATAGAAGAAACGGTGTAAGCAATATATTTGTAAATCATGAGATATAATGAATTTTGTGAGACAAGGTTAGAATGAATTTGGGTTCCCCTATTCTAACTTTGGAAAATTATAAAAAATTGGAGAAAAATAATTAGGGGCTTAAATTTATATTTTTATAATCCTGAATGATTATGTTTTCAATAGAAACAAATGGGAACATCATCCAAATCTTGTATGAGGAGATAATTCATTTTTAGTGAAGAAGGGTCAGAACTGTTAAACAACAAAACAGGGTGACTTTAAAGAATACACTGTACTTATTGTCTAAACTAAAAATTATGAAAATTTTATGGTAAGAATATATGTGAGTCTAGTTTCATGGAAAATTAACAGATCATAATTTGGAGTTTTGTAGCTCAAGATAAAAATAATTTAGTGACTATGACTCAAGTAGACAACTTTGAATGAACTAAAAATAATAATAGAATTATAGAGAATGCTACATGTGAACATCAAATGTATTAAATTGATGATTTAATTTATTTATTTAGATCCAGAAAACACAAATACGAAGTTAGATAGAGGAAAGGAAAAAGTCTCGGATTAGTAGATCTTTGTGTAGGAACAAGTATCGAGGTAAGTTCGTGTAACTTGAATTATATTCTTAAATGCTTGAAATGTATGTTATTGATGTGAATATGATTTGAATATTCATTGTATGAAAATTAATGAAACATTGGTATATTTTATAAAAAAGGGGAAGAAATCTTGGTTGAATGAAAGGGAAATTCGATGGACCTCTGAAAAGAACTTGGCGGTAAAAAGGATCTAGCCCGAACGGGTGATCCTATCCTGATATAGCCCTCCCGAAAAATATGTGAAAAATGAATTTAGCCCATACGAGTAATCCGAATTAGGGTCTAAATTTAGCCTAGACTGGTAATTCATATCCAAACTCATTAGAGTAATTGTCGTTGCAAGGGATTTAGCCTGGACTAGTAATCCCGACAATACTCCATGAGTTTATATTACAGGGGATTTAGCCTAGACTGGTAATCCCGCTATAAAGATGAGGTTCGCGGGAGTGTGCTCTCTGAAATGGAAATGTGTGCACATGAATATGAGTTGACGGACCCGAATTTGTGCACTAAAGTGTACCTCTGAAAATCCATCAAAATTATGAGAAATTCAACCGATAAATATGGAAAAATAACAAGGAAATGGTAATCATGGTATTGATGAGCTCATCAATCATGGTATATATATTATTGATACATGGAAATTATTGGATTAACTTGAATGTTGAGTTTGTGCATGTTAGGGTAATAATGCATTGAATGGATATATGAATGTTTATTACTTCGTATTGAAAATATTAGATAAGTATAATTCTTGTTACATGGGCTTACTAAGCACAAAGTGCTTACCCTGTTTCCTTTTCCCCTGTTTTGTAGTGTTAAGAGCTCGGAGGTCAGATTCAGTCGGCGACACATCACACTATCAACCCCAAGATTTTGGTATGTAAAGAAAATTTATTTTGGAAATCAATGACATGTATAAGCTAATAAAATAAATGTTAATATGAAATGAATGTAAGGTCAGCCATTGGTATGGCTAACAAATCTTGGTTTTGGTATGTGATGAGGTTATCTTATAAATATGCATGAATCTATTTTGAAAATATGTTGAAATGGATGGGTTGATGTGGATTGGTCTCGGTTTAAAATTTGCAGGGAATGCTAGATATCTATAAAAAGGCTATATTGAGTAAAAAAAGAGATTAAATTAAAATTAATTCGTAAACTCCGGTAATGCCTCGTACCTTATTCCGGCAACGAATACGGGTATGGTGTGTTACAAGATTTAGCTCAAACGAGAAATCCCATCAACTTTGTTATAGAAAGAATTTAGCCCGGACGGGTAATCCCGATATAACACCTCTTGAGCATATGTTAAGATTAGGGTTTAGCCTGAATTGGTAATCCTAATTGAGCTCCTCTGAGTATATGTATTAAAAAGGATTTAGCCTGGACTGGTAATCCTGTTATACGATACGTGGCTTGAGAGTGTGTTCCTTGGTTAAGTGCCCTAAGAGGTAACCTTGAACTAGAAATTGACGGATTATTGAATCGTACACTTCGAGTGTACTACTTGAGCACCCATTGGAATTCAATGATTCAAGGGAATTGACATGAGAATATTGAGATAAAATGATAATGACTTCAAAGAATATTGCTTGATGAGCTCAACTATGTTATTTGATTGATATGAAAATTTTGGTGGCTAACATGTTTGATTGAATGTATGTGATTAGGCAATTTAGTCAAATGGATGGAAACATGATATTGTATGTTAGAGTTAATAAATAGGATTGGTAAGTTTAGTTTCCGTTATACGAACTAACTAAGTATGTAATGCTTACTCCTTTTATTTTTCCCCTGTCTTAAAGTGCTCGTGAAGGTTGGGGATCACTGGAGCATCGTCACACTATCAACTATTCATTTTGGGTATACTTAGTAAAATTTATTTTAGTATAATGGCATGTAGGACAACTTGGCCATAGTGGCTTGAAAATATTATTTTGTAACCTAGCCATTGGAATGGCTGGTAAGGGTTCATTTTGGTATGTTTAAGTAAGCTATTGTGATATAAATACATACATTTGTGTTGTGCTAAGTATATGTGGTTAAATGATGTTATTACCTAATTTAAATCAAGGTAAGGTTATACACATATGTGTTTGCATTGGTATACCTTGATGAATGATGGAAATTGTGTAATTTGAATTCTTGAAATGGTTGGTATTGGTTGTGTGTTTCAAATGCAGGTCATGGGTGGAAATTTGGGTGAGAAATGAAGCTAGAAATGGCTTCATTTTGTCCACAAGGACAGAACACAGGCGTGTGTGTCTGGACCGTGTGTGACACACGGCTTGGTAACATGGGCATGTGGTTAGGCCGTGTGTCCTCTGCACCTTAATTTTGAGAAAAGAATGCTCAGAATTAAGCACACGATCAGAGACACGAGCGTGTGTCTTGGCCATGTGAAACCTACACCTAATTCGAATTAAATTAATTAACCACAAGGCCTAGCACACGGCGTGTGGCGCGCCGTGTGTGCAAGTCAGAGAGTTACACTGGGTTGAACATAGCCTGCAGCACTAGCATGTCCTAGGGTCACATGGGCGTGTCCTTTGGACCACACGGGCGTGTGAGCCTTGCACCTTGGAGAAATTTTGTAATTTCGCTAAAAATTCTCAGAGGTCCCGATTAAGCCCCGACTCATTTCTAAAGCTCGTATTGGGCCTCGAGGGTCCATTTAAGGGACGTTTTGAATAATCTCAGTGAATGAATAGTACCTTGCATGATTTATCTGTAAATGTTCCTGTATGTTTTGGTAATGCTCCGCAACCCTGTTTCGGCGGTGAATACTGGTTAGGGGTGTTACAACAATGTTTAACCTTACAATCTCTCTTAAGATTTATGCCCGAAAATCTTAAGATACAAATCCCTTAAGGTTTCTACCCAAACCTTAAGGATTAAACCTCTCTCAAAGAGAAACAAACAAGCAAGAAAAGAGATAATCATTACAAGATCAGGATATTTGCCAATAAAGTATATAAAGAAGAACACTTAAGCTAAATGAATATAATGAAAGCTCATAAGTGTTTACAAGAAAGGGTATGAAAGAATTAAGCTCTAGGTTGTTTTGATTGATCTTCAAGCCTTTCACATTGCTCTTGTTATTGTTAAACCTTTGGAAGATGGTATTTATACCCTCTAATTGATTTCCAACTGTTGTTGTTGTTGTAGAAGTGAATGTAGCCATTGGGGATGAAATACCAAGTCATTAACTTCACCTACAATAACGAGTATAGATAACTACTAAAACGGTATCCATGTTTTTTGTAATTAATGCTGATTTCAGTGACTATTGGAGCAGAAATATCGATACCTTAAAAAAAAGTATTGATACTGGATTGATACCGACCAAGGCTTGAAAATGGTAGAATGTCAATTTGGTATCGATTATCAAAGGTGTATCGATATCTTGTAAAATATCGATACTTTGGCTAAAAGTATCAATACTTTTTGTCCTAGAGCAATTCTAACTAGTTTGAAAATAGTTAAAACATATTTGAAAATGTTTGACTCAATTGAAACCATTTCAACTTGATTTTATGAAATTGCTCAACTTTAATTTTATTCAAAAACATTTTGCACAGTTTATGTGAATCAAAATATTTCCATTTTGCACACACAAGATTCAAACACGGGACCTCTAAGTAAGTTAAGGTCATACCACTGAACCAACATGCTCATTCTTGTTAACAAACACTCAAAATTAAAATATAAGTTAATGTTTTAATTTAAGGGTCTAGATAAAATAACAAAAACTCAAGGAAAGGGGTTTGAACATAGGACCTCAAGCACACAATCCAGAACACTTAACCACTAAACTAGGTCAATTTATTATACATGATTCCTACAACATTTATTCAAAAATAGGACGTGACCACTCTTGGTTCACTAACCCTGTTTTTGGGATGTGACACATTCTACCTCCACCACCGATAAACCCATACCCAGACCCATTTGAGCTGCTTGAATGCATGCAAGAGATTCCACCGCAAACGTCAAAGGTATGTTGTCGTTCATCACTGTTTTAGACCTTAGAACCCCTCCATTCGAATATCTTATCACAATTCCTGAGCAAGATCTACTTTCTTGTTTGTTGAACACAGTGTCAAAGTTAATTTTGAGGTTCGACCACTTCGGCAGCCTCTACATCGCAGCCTTTAATCTCTTAATACGTATCTTCTTCCCTACCTTATACAGTTTCTCGCATGTAACTCATAGTGATGTTTGCTATTACTAACCCTATTTTTTACTGTCATTGTAACATCTCAAACATCATGGGGTTAAAATTCATAAAAAATAAGAAGAAGACTTAGTTTAGGTGGTAGAGAGCTTAGGCAGTCGTTTAGAAAACCAAGGTTCAAATCCCACTATTTGTATTTTTCCTCTTTTATTTTTCAGCAACTATGGATGAAAACCAAACTAGTATAAGTAATAAATGTGGTAAAAAAATGATCAATAATGAACTTGTTGGTTTAATGATAAGGCTTCAGTATATTTCCCCTTGCACCAAGGTTTAAATCATATTAATTCCCTTTCTCTTTTATTTAATTTTGGCAGATTGGGTAATTTACCAAATCATCCCTCTAAAAATTTGCTTAACCTTGCCATTTGGTCCCTATCCTAATCATAATAAGATTTTGATTATCTTTTTCAACAATATCTAGAATTTCTTTTCTCTCTTCTTTAAATACGTCTTTTATCTTTTATTTTGCCACTTTTTCCTTTTCATAAAATATCATATTCTTTTGCTGGAAATTTATTGATGAAATTTAGAACCCAATTTCCATCCTGTTTAATATATTCTTCGTATTGTTTTAGTGTAACACTATCAAAATTCGATTCTAACATGCCAAGATCGGTAAGAATTCTTATTTTTAATTCTATAGAATCCTGAAATAACATCGTTCTTGACAATCTTTCAAATCAATTATGAATCTTTTATGAGTTTTCCCAAAAATCTTGATGATTCCGGTAAATCTTGAAAGTTGATATTAATTCTTGCGTATTTGTCGATCAAAAGACTCGTTGTAGGTATCCCAGATCAATTTTGGACGTGTGGATTGTCATACGGGACCTCAAAAGTCAAAAGTGTGTTCTTCTATAAGAAAATCAAAGCAAAACTGAACTAGCCCAGGCCACACGAGCGTGTGGGCTACCCGTATGGACCTCACGACTTGAGTCATCCCAGACGATCATGTGCCCCTATTTCTTAAATTCTATAGTTTTGCCCAGAATTTTATGTTTTGTGCAGATTAGTCTTTCTTGAACTATTTTTTGTGCAATATTTTATGCAATTAAGTCTATGATAGTATGAATTATGCTAGAATTCATTATTAGATTGACTAATATAATATGATATTTATATGTATTTGAGGGATTTTTGAACAATAATTATGCTTTTTGTATCGGTATTTGTGATTGAACATATAAAATGCCGTATACTATTGAACCAATCATAGAAAACATGACTTCAGTTACTAAGATTAATTCATCACAAGCATATTAATTGCTACTGAATCGAACTGATAAGAGCATATTGTTTACCATTGTATTATTTCGTTAAAAGCATATTAAATGCTACTGTATTGATCTGTTATGTGCATATTAATTGCTACCATTTGAAATTGTAATGAGCATACCATAATACATTGCATGGGGTGGGACGTTATGAGCGGAGGAAGTATCTGACAGTTTATGTAACACCCCTAACCCGTATCCGTCGCCAGAATAGGGTTATGGAGCATTATCAAAACATACAGGAACATTTACAAATAAATCATGCAAGTTACTATTCATTCACCAAGATTATTCAAATGTCCCTTAAATGGACCCTCGAGGCCCAATACGAGCTTTAGAAATGAGTCGGGACTTAATCGGGACCTTTAAGAATTTTTTGCGAAATTACAAAATTTTTCCAAGGTGCAGGGCTCACACGCCCGAGTGGTGAAAGGGACACGCCTGTACTGCAGACCGTGTCCGACCCCGTGTAACTCTCTGACTTGCACACACGGCCATGCCACACGCCCGTGTGCTAGGTCGTGTGGTTAATTTCTTTAATTCGAATTAGGTGCAGGTTTCACATGATCAAGACACATGCCAGTGTTTGAGGCCGTGTGACACACACGGCTGAGACACACGCCCGTGTTTCTGCCCGTGTGCTCAATTCTGAGCATTCTGTTTCTCAAAATTAAGGTGCAGGGACACACAACCTAACCAAATGCCTATGTTACCAGGCCGTGTGTCACACACAATCAAGACACACACCCGTGTGGACAAAATGAAGCCATTTCTAGCTTCCTTTCTCACCCAAAATTTCACCCAAGACCTGCACTTGAAACACACAACCAATGCCAACCATTTCAAGCATTCAAATTACACAAATTCCATCATTCCTCAAGGCATACCAATGCAAACACATATGTGTATAGACTTACCTTGATTTAACTTAGGTAATAACATCATTTAACCACAAATACTTAGCACAACATAAGTGTATGTATTTATATCACAATAGCTTACTTAAACATACTAAAATGAACCATTACTAGCCATTCCAATGGCTAGGTTACAAAATAACATTTTCAAACCACTATGGCCTAGTTGTCCTATACATGCCATTATACCAAAATAAATTTTACTAAATATACCCAAAATGACTAGTTGATAGTGTGACGATACTCTAGTGATCTCCAACCTTCACGAGCTTCCAAGCACTATAAGACATGGGAAAAATGAAAAGAGTAAGCATTACATACTTAGTAAGTTCGTATAACGGAAACTAAACTTACCACTCATATGTATTAAATCTAAACATACAATGTCATGTTTCCATCCATTTGACTAAATTGCCTAATCACATACATTCAATCAAACATGTTAGTCACCAAAATCTTCATATCAATCAAATAACATAGATGAGCTCATCAAGCAATATTCTTTCAAGTCATTATCATTTTATCTCAAGATTCTCATGCCAATTCAAGAGTTATATATCCCTTGAATCATTGAACTTTGATGGGTGCTCAAGTAGTACACTCGAAGTGTACGATTCAATAATCCATCAATTTCTAGTTCAAGGGTACCCCTTAGGGCATTTAACCAAGGAACACACTCTCGAGCCACATATCATATAACAGGATTACCAGTCCAGGCTAAACCCTAATCTTAACATATGCTCAAGAGGTATTATATCGGGATTACCCGTTCGGTCTAAATCCTTTCTATAAAAGGTTGATGGGATTACTCGTCCGAGCTAAATCTCATCCGTAACAAATGCAGGACCTTATTCATTTCGGGAAAGCACATCCACTCATCGGAACTCAATATTCAATCGTAACTTACCCTTTTCACCATTACAAGCATGTATTAAGTTTTTCCATCATAACATACAAGTAATGCACATCAATATAAATCACATTTCTTACAAACACAACATTCAATCAACATAATTACTTGTCCGATTAAGTTACACGAACTTACTTCAACACTTGTTCGCGTATTAAATCTACTAATCCGAAATCTTTTCTTTTCCTCGATCTAGCCTCAAGTTTGTGTTTTCCAAATCTATATAAATGAATTTAACCATCAATTCCATACATTTCATATTTAAATGGACTCAATTTATGTCCTAGACAATTTTGCCCCTAACTTTTACATAAATTTTGATTTCATCCTTAGACTCGAAAAATGAAACTTGTACAAGTTACTCCCTATTGCAAGCCTAACCAAAGCCTCATTACAAAATTTACAGAAAATGTATACATAAAATTTTAGAATTTTTCCTTCAATTTCACAATTTTATATTTTAGTCCCTAAATCATGTTTTCATCAAAATTACTTTGCAAAAGTTGTTTATCTATCAACAATCTTTCATTTTCTACCATAAATTTCTAAATTTCAGCATATACATCCATGACCTATTTTCCATACCTTGATAACTCTTCAACTTAATTCCCTAAATAGAGAGATTAGACTATCTCGATTTCAAAAATATAAGAATCATTAAAAACGGGACAAGAAAACTTATCCAATTAAGCCTTGAAAGTTTCTCTTCTCTCTCCTAGGGTTTCCATATAAATTTTAGGTTGAAGATGACAAAAATAAGATGATATTTTCTTTTGTCATCTTTTAATTAATTAAATTTTATAATTTCCAATTTAGTCATTGCCCTTTTTCTATAATTCCATGGATGACTCACTAAAGAAAATCTACATACTTTCTTAATGGTCTAATTACCATGTAAGGACCTCTAGATTTGAATTCCATAGCTATTTAATCCTAATAGCTACTAGAATTCAACTTTTTCATTTTATGCGATTTAGTCCTTCTCGTAATTAAACACTTAATCGATAAAATTTTCTTATCACATTTTTCACACGACTTTTCTATCATATTACAGGCCATATAATAAAATAAAAATAAATTTTATTTTGGGTGAAATTTATGGTCTCGAAACCACTGTTTCGATTTCACTGAAAAAATAGGTTGTTACAGTTTATCTGCAAAATAAAGATGGTTATGCAAGTTACAAGCCATGCAATAGTTTTTATTTTCAAACCGTTGTGTACCCACATCCATAGCAGATCCTATCCGCAACGATACTTGTTGTGTATTCATAGCCAAAAGCAAATTCAATCTACAAGATTTTATTGTATATTCACAGTCATGTGACAGCTTTCATTCGCAATATTGTTGTATTGATCGCAACTTATGGTAGTTTTCATATGCAAACCAGTAATGGTTTAACCACAAGGTCAGTTTGTTGGTGGATGGAGTTTTGAGAAACTCCTAATGTGGTATGTAACAGTGGGGTAAGATCTTTCTGATAAACCGAAATTGTATGACATCGATAAAAACATGTGCATACAAAACTGTGATTTATGATATGATATGTAGTGACCGATAGTCGAGTAACCAAAAATATATTTTGGTCTCCGTTTTCATAAAAGCGAATCGTAAATATTTACTAAAAATATTTACGAAGCTAGTTAATCGTCTAATTGGGTTTTATTTAGGTGAATTTGACTTAATTAGAAGTATTTGAGAAAAAGGATTAGATTGTAATAGGTGTGAAAGTTTAATTGAAGATTAAAGAAAATAAAAGGACTAAAGTGGAAATTATGCCATTTTAAATGATTGAGGCGGCATAAGTATAAAAATCCTAAGATTTTTGTGTGATAAAATATATTATTATTAGATAATTATGTTAATAATATAATATTATATATATAAAAAGTAAAGAATAAAAGAGAAGGAATAGGAAGAAAACAGAAACCCAAGACGAAACAGAGAAGAAATAGGGAGGAAGAAAGAAAAAGGGATAATAGAGTTTTAAGGCTTAGAGTTTAATTTGGTAAGTTAATTTAGCCCTTTTCTTTTAATTTTGATGCTTTATAAGTTTTAGAACAAAGTTTTGATGAACTTAAGTTGAAGTTTTTGAAGTTTTAAAGTTGTTGAATATAGCATATGATGAATAAAATGATGAATTAGTGATTTAATTGAAAGAATTTGAAGTTAGAATTGGATAAAGGACTTAATTGCAAAACAAGCTATAAGAAAACAGTTTTGGGACAGCAGCAGTAGAGTAAGTTTGAAAATTCACCAAAAATCGTATAAGTGGAATTAGAAGTTGAGTGAGTTATGAAATTAAAGCTTATTGAGTCTATTTTCATATGAAAGAAACAGGAAAGCAAATAAATTCTGTAGTTTGAGATATTTAGATTTTGGTGAGACTAGTTCAGGGTGATTTCGAAATCCCCTGTTCTGACTTTGGAAAATCATAAAAAATTGGAGAAAAATAATTATGGCCTTAAATTTATATGTTTAGAATCCTGAATGAGTCTAATTTCAATAGAAATAAACGAAAACATCATATAAATTCTGTATGAAGAGATAATTAATTTTTAGTGAAGAAGGGTCAGAACTGCCAGACAGCAGAATAGTGGTGACTTTGATGAATAAACTGTACTAATTGGCTAAGCTAAAAATTCTGAAAATTCTATGGTATGAATATATGTGAGTCTAGTTTCAGGAAAAATTTACGGTTCTTCATTTGGGGTTCTGTAGCTCTGGAAATAAATAATTTTGTTACTATGACACAAAAGGACAGCTTTGAATAAGTTTATGAGTAAAGGATTGAATTGAAATGTGAGCAAAAGTAAGAAAGCATGAAATTGTCATAAAATACATGTTTATTTTATTAAATAGTACAGGAAATTGTTTGATTATTTTTAACATATAAATGTTATGTGTTTATATGAAATTGAAGAAAAGAAAAGGAAGGAGAGAACCGGATCGAAGGAAAAGGAAAGAGAAGATTAAGGAGTGAAGGAAGAGGAACTTATATCACCTCAATCTTTTGTTGTAAGTACTACAAGAATTTTTAAATTATTGTAATTTATTCTTTTGAAATATTTATGTGAATTATTTAAATATATAAGATTCAGCTTTAATGCCCAAGTAGACGGAATTTAGAACTACTGGGATATTAGTGGCATGCCATTAAGGAACTTTAGCGCGCTCTCTGATATTAGCACGTTGGTGCTCTCTGATATTAGCACGTTGGTGCTCTCTGATATTAGCACGTTGGTGCTCTCTGATATTAGCACGTTGGTGCTCTCTGATATTAGCACGTCAGTGCTCTCTGTTCACTTGTGCATCTTAATGCACCTCTGTATTTGTTCCGTATATCCGGTGTGTTCTAGGAAGTCTACTTTGGGCTAATACTGTGAATCGAGAATAAAAGTGAATTACTGATATGTTAAGGCAAGTTTTATAACTTACAGAAGATAAGTTAAATTTATTTAAAGCAATGCATAGTTGAAGAGACTTATATGTGAGTAAATATGCGATAATTGATTGAGTCTAAAATATTCTGTCATGATTGTTTAATTAATTATTCTTGTAGTGCTTACTAAGCCTTCACTGGCTTAACGCGTTTATTTTAACGCGTAGGTACAAAGAGCCTAGAAGAGAAGTTCAACTAGAAGATTTCTCATCTCATCACATCTTGAAGACTACAAAAGTAGGTATTATATTTTGTGTTAAAATGGCATGTACATAGGTGTTATTTTGGTCACTTAAAATTACTACATGACTTTTGTTGTAAAGAAGGATATTTGGTATTTTGATATTATAAGTAGAATCTAAATATGATTAAATATGAAATTGCATTGGTTGAATTGTTGGATTTTGGAATTGGTTGAATTGGTTATATTAGAATGAATACGGTTTTAATTGCGGGGGTTATATGTGAAATTAAGCGAAATCTCATCGAAATTTTTATAAAAAAATAAAAATTAAAAAATAATAATAATATTTTCGCTAGTTTTGTAGAATGCTTAAACAAATTCCATTCTCGTTAGATATATGTTTTGACTTCAAGAGCACAATCTGAGAGTTAAATTACTAAATTATACCAACTCATAATTTTTATGTATAAGTAATTAGGAAAATTGACTAATATGTTTGGTAATGCCTTGTAACCTGTTAAATGACGGTTTAGGGTTAGAGGTGTTACATTTATTGGTATCGAGCCTAGGTTTTCGAATTCTTGGGTCGAGTATGAGTCTAATTGTACATGCCATTTTATAAATTGATGTGATGAGATGAGTTTTAGTTATTTAATTGTGTAATTTATGAATATTGTAGAAACTTAAAGATGTCAAATAGATCTCGTGAAGAGTCGAGAAAATGAAGTAGAGAGCGAGCGCCAAACCTTGATAGGAAAGAGATCAACATAGAGTCCAAGCTCAAGTGAATCGGTAAACTTAGGAGATGATAGAGAGCACGAATTGGAAGAAAGAACTCAATCTGAAACTGAACCAATACCGGCTAGAGAAGAAATTCCGATTGCAACTTTATTACAGACAATGAATCAGTTATTGCAGCAAGTTGTGAGAACCAATAATGCTCCATCTGTTCCACCACTATCTGCTCCTCTTACTGCTCCACATCCACAATCATCTATAACCAGTCATCGATCCCCCTTGGAGAAAATCAGAAAATATGGGGCTGAAGAATTTAAAGGAAAAAAAGATGATGACCCAGCTGAGGCTGAGGAATGGTTAGAGAACAGCCAAAGAATATTTGAAGAATTGCGATTATGAGGATGAAAAGTTGAGATGTGCGATATCTTTATTAAAGGGTGAGGCATATCAATGGTGGACCACTATTATGAATATTCATCCTGCGAGAGAAAATTAATTGGGATTTCTTTGTATCGAATTTAGAAAGAAATATGTGAGTCAACTTTATCTTGAGAAGAAGAAGCGAGAATTTACGGATCTCAAGCGAGCAAAGATGTCTCATTCTTGAATATGAACGTGAATTCATCAGATTGAGTAAATATGCAAAGGAATTAATAGCAAATGAAGCGATATGTGCGAAAGATTTGAGTGGGGATTGAATGAAGAGATTTATGTTCCTCTTATACCATTACATCTACAAGAATTTCCTATTTTGGTTGATAGAGCACAACGACTGGAAGAAGGGTTAGCTCGTTCAAAAGAAAAGAGTTTTGGGAAGAGACCGACCACTAGTTCAAAGACCACCACCGTTTTCAAAAAGAATGAGGATTTTAGAGATTCTAGATACACTTCTCCTCTTGTTGGGCAAAGATCCGAATTGAGACAAGACAAACTCAAAGAGCGACCTCTATGGGTAGTACCGGGGTTCTAAAAGAAAACCAATACCATCATCATGTGAGCACCTGTGGCGAGATATCATTGGGGAGAATGTCGACTGATTTCTCGAGCCTGTTTTCGATGTGGGTCAAAAGATCATTTAATCGAGAGACCGTCCAAGATGTCGAAAAGTGTTACGAGCGATCAGTAAGAGGTAGCTTGGTTCCACAAAGAGGTAGACAACCTGGAATTTCTGGTGGCACTGGTAGTGGTACGAGATCGGTGAGAGAAACAACTAGTAGATCTGAATCCCGAAGGCCTCGAACTTATGCTATCAGAACACGAGAAGAGGGAGACGCTCCTGATGTGATTACTGGTACATTCTCTTTATTTGATTCTTCTGTAATTGCATTAATTGATCCTGGCTCTACACATTCATATATATGCATTGCATTAGTAAAAGAAAGAGAGTTACAAGTAGAACTTACAGAATACGAAATAGTAGTTACTAATCCTTTCGGGCAAAGTGAGAAAGTTAATAAAGTGTGTAGAAGATGTCCCTTAAAATTCATGATTATGAGTTTCAATGAGACCTTATGGCACTTACATTTTATGAGTTCGATGTGATATTGGGTATGGACTGGTTGTCAGAACATGGGGTTATGGTTGATTGCAGAAGAAAAAGAATTTCCTTGAGAACTTCAGATGGAGATGAAGTGATTGTAACCGGTGAAAAATATAGTGCATTGACGAATGTAGTGTCTGCAATGAAGGCTTCTAAGATGATGAGAAGAGGATGTCTTGCTTTTCTTGCTTACATTTTAGATACTGTACATCGAATTACGAGATTGAAAAGATACCGGTGGTTCGAGATTTTATTGATGTGTTTCGGAGGAATTCTGGGTTTACCTCCGAGAAAGAGAAGTGGAGTTTGGGATTGAGTTAATTCCGAGCCTTTGCATCGATATCAATAGCACCTTATCGGATGGCACCTTGAGTTGAAAGAATTGAAAATGCGATTACAAGAGTTATTAGATAAAGGGATTAAATGCGTCCTAGTGTATCACTATAGGGGCACCAGATTATTTGTAAAGAAGAAAGATGGGTCTTTGAGGCTTTGTATAGATTATCGTCGGTTGAATAAAGTGACTATAAAGAACAAATATCCGTTGCCGTGATTGATGATTTGTTTGATCGATTAAAAGGAGCTAGTGTATTTTCTAAAATTGATCTCGGATCGGGTATTATCGATTCTGGTGAAAGAATCGATGTGTCGAAAGCGCATTTAGGACTCGATGCGGTCATTATGAATTCTTGGTTATGCCATTTGGATTAACTAATGCTCCAATTTGCTTTCATGGATCTTATGAATAGAATTTTTCACCTTATTTAGATCGGTTTGTGGTTGTATTTATAGATGACATTCTAGTGTATTCAAAAGGTGAAGAAGAACATGATAAACATCTCCGAATTGTGCTCTGATTTTGAGAGAAAAGCAATTGTATGCTAAATTGAGTAAGTGTGAATTTTGGTTAAAAGAAGTCACTTTTACGGGACATATAGTATCGGCAGAGGGTATTGGGTAGATCCCAAGAAGGTAGAAGCTATACTTGAATGGAAACCACCAAAGAATGTGACGGAAGTAAAGAGTTTTCTCGGATTGGCTGGTTACTATAGAAGATTTGTTGAGGGATTCTCTATGATTGCATCTCCATTAACGAAATTGTTGCAGAAAAATGTAAAATTTGAATGGACAGAAAAGTGTCAGCAAAGTTTTGAAAAATTAAAAGCAGCATTAATAGAAGCTCCTGTGTTGATTCAACCAGAATCTGGTAAGGAGTATGTGGTTTCGATGATGCTTCATACAATGGTTTGGGTTGTGTGCTAATGCAAGGAGGAAAGGTAGTAGCATATGCTTCTAGGCAATTGAAGCCACACGAAAAGAACTACCCGACGCATGATCTTGAATTGGTGCAGTGGTGTTTGCTAAAATATGGAGACACTATTTATACGGGGAAAAATGTTATATCTACACCGACCATAAGAGTTTGAAGTATTTGTTAACTCGGAAGGATTTGAACTTGAGGCAGAGAAGATGGGTTGAATTGATAAAGGACTATGATTTAATTATTGATTACCATCCGGTAAGGCTAATGTTGTTCTTGATGCTTTAAGCGAAAATCTCTATTTGCTTTACGAGCTATGAATGCCCGATTGTCTTTGGTTGATAATGGTTCAATCATAGCTGAATTGAGAGCTAAACCGACATTTTTACAAAGAAATATGTGAAGCTCGGAAGAATGATGAGAAGTTACAGTTAAACGGGCACAATGTGAGTCGTCGATTCGAATTTCAAGTTGGGATTGATGATTGTTTATTATTCGAGGTAGGGTATGTGTACCCAAGAATTGAAACTCATCTGAAGATTTTATCTGAGGCTCACAATGTACTATATCCGTACATCCGGGAGTAACAAAATGTATAATGATCTGAAAAAGATGTATTGGTGGCCAGGAATGAAACGTGATATTTCTGAGTTTGTATCAAGATGTTTGATATGTCAACAGGTCAAAGCAGAACATCAGGTACCTTCAGGGTTACTTCAGCCAATTACTATACCGGAATGGAAATGGGAAAGAATTACTATGGATTTTGTATCGGGATTACCGTTGTCTCCGAAGAAAAAGGATGCTATTTGGGTGGTTGTTGACCGATTGACCAAATCAGCGCACTTTATTCCGGTACGTATGGATTATTCTTTAGATAAATGGTCGAATCATATATCTCGAGATTATCAGGCTACATGGAGTGCCTGTCTCCATTATATCAGATAGAGATCCCCGATTTACGTCTCGTTTCTGGGATAAATTGCAAGAAGCTTTAGGAACTCAGTTGTATTTTAGTACTGCATTTCATCCTCAGACAGATGGCCAATCTGAGCGTGTAATTCAAGTATTGGAAGATATGCTCCGATGTTGTATACTAGAATTTGAAGGTAATTGGGAGAGGTATCTGCCTTTGATTGAATTTGCTTACAATAACAGTTATCAGTCCAGTATTAAAATGGCTCCGTATGAAGCTTTGTATGGTAGAAAGTGTAGAACACCATTATATTGGACAGAGCTCAGTGAAAAGAAGATACATGGGGTTGATTTGATCCAAGAAACAGAAGAAAAAGTAAAAGTCATTCGAAATAGTTTGAAAGCAGCATCTGATCGTCAAAAATCTTATGCTGATCTTAAAAGAAAAGATATTGAATATAATGTGGGTGAAAAAGTATTTTTGAAAGTGTCGCCATGGAAAAAAATTCTCCGATTTGGGAAGAAAGGCAAGCTCATCCAAGATTCATTGGGCGTATGAGATCTTAGAACAGGTTGGTCCGATTGCTTACTAGGATAGCCTTACCACCGGAATTGGATAGAATTCACAATGTTTTTCATGTCTCAATGTTACGAAGATACCGGTCTGATCCATCTCATGTGATTACTCTGAAGTAATAGAAATTCAACGGATTTAACTTATGAAGAGGAGCCAATTAAGATACTTGCTCGAGAGGTAAAGGAATTGAGAAACAAACGGGTTCCGTTGGTAAAAGTGTTGTGGAGACATCATAATTGGAAGAAGCAACATGGGAAAGAGAGGAAACAATGAGACATCAATATCCGATTGTTTACGTCGAGTAAATTTCGAGGACGAAATTTATTAAGCGGGAGAATTGTAGTGACCGATAGTCGAGTAACCAAAAAATATATTTTCGGTCTCCGTTTTCATAAACCCAATCGTAAATATTTACTAAAAATATTTACGAAGCTAGTTAAAGCGTCTAATTGGGTTTTATTTAGGTGAATTTGACTTAATTAGAAGTATTTGAGAAAAGGATTAGATTGTAATAGGTGTGAAAGTTTAATTGAAGATTAAAGAAAATAAAAGGACTAAAGTGGAAATTATGCCATTTTTAAATGATTGAGGCGGCATAAGTATAAAAATCCTAAGATTTTTGTGTGATAAAATATATTATTATTAGATAATTATGTTAATAATATAATATTATATATATAAAAAGTAAAGAATAAAAGAGAAGGAATAGGGAAGAAAACAGAAACCCAAGACGAAACAGAGAAGAAATAGGGAGGAAGAAAGAAAAAGGGATAATAGAGTTTTTAAGGCTTAGAGTTTAATTTGGTAAGTTAATTTAGCCCTTTTCTTTTAATTTTGATGCTTTATAAGTTTTAGAACAAAGTTTTGATGAACTTAAGTTGAAGTTTTGAAGTTTTAAAGTTGTTGAATATAGCATATGATGAATAAAATGATGAATTAGTGATTTAATTGAAAGAATTTGAAGTTAGAATTGGATAAAGGACTTAATTGCAAAACAAGCTATAAGAAAACAGTTTTGGGACAGCAGCAGTAGAGTAAGTTTGAAAATTCACCAAAAATCGTATAAGTGGAATTAGAAGTTGAGTGAGTTATGAAATTAAAGCTTATTGAGTCTATTTTCATATGAAAGAAACAGGAAAGCAAATAAATTCTGTAGTTTGAGATATTTAGATTTTGGTGAGACTAGTTCAGGGTGATTTCGAAATCCCTGTTCTGACTTTGGAAAATCATAAAAAATTGGAGAAAAATAATTATGGCCTTAAATTTATATGTTTAGAATCCTGAATGAGTCTAATTTCAATAGAAATAAACGAAAACATCATATAAATTCTGTATGAAGAGATAATTAATTTTTAGTGAAGAAGGGTCAGAACTGCCAGACAGCAGAATAGTGGTGACTTTGATGAATAAACTGTACTAATTGGCTAAGCTAAAAATTCTGAAAATTCTATGGTATGAATATATGTGAGTCTAGTTTCAGGAAAAATTTACGGTTCTTCATTTGGGGTTCTGTAGCTCTGGAAATAAATAATTTTGTTACTATGACACAAAAGGACAGCTTTGAATAAGTTTATGAGTAAAGGATTGAATTGAAATGTGAGCAAAAGTAAGAAAGCATGAAATTGTCATAAAATACATGTTTATTTTATTAAATAGTACAGGAAATTGTTTGATTATTTTTTTAACATATAAATGTTATGTGTTTATATGAAATTGAAGAAAAAGAAAAGGAAGGAGAGAACCGGATCGAAGGAAAAGGAAAAGAGAAGATTAAGGAGTGAAGGAAGAGGAACTTATATCACCTCAATCTTTTGTTGTAAGTACTACAAGAATTTTTAAATTATTGTAATTTATTCTTTGAAATATTTATGTGAATTATTTAAATATATAAGATTCACTTTAATGCCCAAGTAGACGGAATTTAGAACTCTTGGGATATTAGTGGCATGCCATTAAGGAACTTTAGCGCTCTCGATATTAGCACGTTGGTGCTCTCGATATTAGCGTTGGTGCTCTCGATATTAGCACGTTGGTGCTCTCGATATTAGCACGTTGGTGCTCTCGATATTAGCACGTCGGTGCTCTCATTCACTTGTGCATCTTAATGCACCTCTCGTATTTGTTCCGTATATCCGGTGTGTACTAGGAAGTCTACTTTGGGCTAATCTTGTGAATCGAGAATAAAAGTGAATTACTTGATATGTTAAGGCAAGTTTTATAACTTACGAAGATAAGTTAAATTTATTTAAAGCAATGCATAGTTGAAGAGACTTATATGTGAGTAAATATGCGATAATTGATTGAGTCTAAAATATTCATCATGATTGTTTAATTAATTATTCTTGTAGTGCTTACTAAGCCTTCACTGGCTTAACGCGTTTATTTTAACGCGTAGGTACAAAGAGCCTAGAAGAGAAGTTCAACTAGAAGATTTCTCATCTCATCACATCTTCGAAGACTACAAAAGTAGGTATTATATTTTGTGTTAAAATGGCATGTACATAGGTGTTATTTTGGTCACTTAAAAATTACTACATGACTTTTGTTGTAAAGAAGGATATTTGGTATTTTGATATTATAAGTAGAATCTAAATATGATTAAATATGAAATTGCATTGGTTGAATTGTTGGATTTTGGAATTGGTTGAATTGGTTATATTAGAATGAATACGGTTTTAATTGCGGGGGTTATATGTGAAATTAAGCGAAATCATTGTGAATTTTTTATAAAAAATAAAAATTAAAAAAATAATAATAATATTTTCGCTAGTTTTGTAGAATGCTTAAACAAATTCCATTCTCGTTAGATATATGTTTTGACTTCAAGAGCACAATACAGGAGTTAAATTACTAAATTATACCAACTCATAATTTTTATGTATAAGTAATTAGGAAAATTGACTAATATGTTTGGTAATGCCTTGTAACCCTGTTCCGGCGACGGTTTAGGGTTAGAGGGTGTTACATGATACATATATGTATATATATGTTCATTGTTGTCTGATCTGAAATATTGATATGTGTGAAACTACTATGGAGAATTGTTCAATGAACAGTGTTTCCGTATGATTAATCATTACATTGATTATTCTTGTGTTGAGTTAATCTTAAGTAACGATATTCTGGATTATTATTCAATTATGATTATTCTGAATTCTGATAAATTTATAATGAAGTATCTTACGTGAAAAATCATTAATTTGACATGCTTTGTGATTATTTTTATTATCGGAATTGTTAAAGTGCTTTGTCTACTATTTTGTTTCGGCTTCCTTGTGATGGAACTCACACTGAGGTTTCATAACTCACTACTCTTATTTTCTTTCTTTTTAGATAACCCACAAGGTTAGGACGTGGACTCGACATTCATAGGGTTCGACTCGGATTTTGATTTCTATATAAAAGTATTTTAGACTGATTATTTTATAATTCTGGTTGTTTGAAACTATATTATTAACATTGTGGCATGGGACTTAGTTTACGATATTTGCTTAGGCATGCATGACATTTAAATTATTTAGGATATTAGAATATGAAATTTTTTATTTAATTATGCATGAAACATAGTTTTCATTAAAATTACGTTAATATCACTTTTTCGTTGCTAAATTGTAAATGTGTTCTGTTAAGAAAGTAATTGGACTTTCAACTAAGTCTTCAATAGTAAACACTGTTATAAAGAAAATGTTAAGCATTGTTTTTTTAACTCTTGAGTTTTTCTAAAAGGAGTCTAAACTTCCTTCTAAAATAAACAATTATTTTTAATTAATAGTTTTTAAAACTTCGATAATTTATTAGGCCATTTTGGTGGTCAATGTAATCTCTTGAATTCGGGTCTAATGCTTAGGCCAGGTTGGGGAGGTTCCAGCCCCTCATGCACCAACTTATTCCTTTTTGTCTATATTACCGATAACACAAAAAAAAAAAACAGCATTGATTGGTAGAGTTTTGTTCAAAACCTAGGCAAGCCATTCCATACACTCTGAGTCTATCGCCAATTGTGGCCAAGCAATTTTTTATTTTTTCCATATCTCCTTTGCTGCAGGGCAATCTTGAAATACATGCTCTCTAGTCTCTGATTCCTCAGCACATCTAGGGCATATTGTTTTTCCAACTAATCTCTTGTAATGTAGATTGCTTAGGGTAGGTAAGTAATTCATGAAAATTCTCTAGATTGTAATCTTTAGTTTAGGGGGCAAATTTAGGCCCTACAATTTCTTGTAAAAACCATATATGGATTCTGGTTGTAATTAGTAATAAGGACCGTAATACCTTGTAAGAGGAGCTTGTACCCACTCCTCACAAAATATTCTCCCGATGCCTCTCCTTACCACACCATATAATCATTGTGTGGAAACCTTACTAGTGGAATACACAGAATTCTGTTAGCATCGTTTTCACCGAATGTATTATTCACTATTTTTGCTCTCCATTTTTTGGTATTAGAATCAATCAAATTCGCCACCACCCTAATGCCTAAATTACCAATACCATTTTGTATCTTGTAGTCTAACACTCCCGGCACCCATGCAGCCTCCACCACTAGGATTTGCGTCCCTATCCTAACCTGCTTACACAGTTCGTCCTGTAAAAGACCCTTGACAGCTCACACATGTTTCCGAGTATAGAAAGGTATATTTCTTAATCATGCTTTTAAAAAATCAATATCATGGTAGTATTTAACTTTTAGCGTACGAGCTAGCCAAGAGTTCGGATAATTAATTAATCGCCAACCTTGTTTTGTAAGTTATTTTTGGTTTTGAGTGTGTCAACTAGGTCTGTTTTTCTAGAACTTCCTTTTGTTATACATGTCAAGACCACATTAATGATTTGATATGTTGAGATGATAGAGACACTTAAGATTTAAGCCATTTAGCCTTTAAATTGCTTACCCACTTTATTACCCACTAGTAAACCCCTTTGAGCCTAATACATTTTTGTTGACTTATTACCCACTCATTGTAACACCCCAAACCCGCCCATGCGTTTCGACCAGATCTGGCGTGTTATGGAACACATAACACTTTATCGGATTTTGAAAACACAAGTTAATTATTTAAAATTTGAATAAAGAAGTGACTTTTTGGAAATAAACCTCTTTGTATTATTATTACGCATAAATAAACCTTGTCATAAATTCATAAGTTGCATAACATTGAAAACTACTTAGTTGAATAAAAACTAGGGGCCTTATTACATAAATATTCCTAAATAAGAATAAAATAAACTTAAAGAAATCCAAAAAAATAATTTGTAGAAATAAAACTTGATGGCCCCTCGAGTCCATCTCGGCTCCCATGTCCACGATTTACTGCTCATCTGGAAGAGTAGAGAAAAGGAAAGCGTGAGTCACCAAGACTCAGTGTATAAATCTCAAAACACACAACGACCCGAGCCCACAAACACATTATGGGCCCTGGCCCATACATGAAGGTAACAATCATAATCACATGGTAAATGATAAATAATGAATAACCCAACACATCCTAGGTTTCCATCCTCTACACACCAACCCGTACCAACCATTACACCTTGGGGATTTCTACAATCAACCCTCCATCCGCTACACACCAAAACGACAGCCGCACTGCCTATTCCTATTAATTAGGAATCATTGAATGTGGCATAGCCACCGATCACTATGTGACCTAACATTTGTATATGTGAGATTTCCACCACCGATCACCAAGTGACCTATCATTCACTTCCCCTTCAATATCATATTCCCACCCCATGCATACGTATAAAGAAAACATCGTGCAGTCATATATATTTTCCGATACACATAGGGAGTTTTATGTTTACGTACCTGGCATCCTTGCCTAACCCTTTTAGGGTTCCATTCATTGCTTATACTGACCTCATTCCGCTTTTAAGCCTATAACATATATATATAGTCATACATACAGTTTATTAGTGTGTTAGAGATCTACACACTTGATTACCGATAAGACGATGCTTTCTATGTCGACGCTATCCTTAGTCGACACTACTGCTATCTGCCTAAGGTGTTGTTCAGAAGTCAGTCCACAACCAAGTGGCCAATCTCGAATGGCAGATACTACTCTTTTATTAAACTTAGGTATTTTCTCCTTTGCCTGATCCATAATTAATTCCGTCACAAGTCCTTATCAGAACTACTATCACAATATTTAATCGTTAATTCTCATTATAACCTTAAGATCTTGCATATAATGATCAAATCTAATAGAAATCTAAGGAAATCTTCTTACCTTAAAAATCCCGAAAGTGGAAACTAGCTATTTTCGGCTTTTAGATCTAATTGACCAAGCTTCCTTCAAATCCCGAATTGCCACCCATCATAAAACCATTAAACTATTAGCTTTCGCTTTTGTCTTTCAAAACCAGAATAGATCATGAGAACTAATCAAAAATCGACACTTACCTTAGCATAGGAGATTCACTAGCACTAGAAAGAGGATTCGGTAATGCCAATGGAAGATTTAATTGCCTAAAGTATAGAACTAATTCTCAAATAAGATGAATAAAAGAAGACTATGGATGCTTGACTTTTTAGAGAAATCGGCACAAGGAGGAAAAAGTGGAGAAGAGTTTGACTTTTGAAGAAATTGGAGAAAAGAAATTGGAGAGGAGAGGCTAAGGAATTTCGACACAATGGGAGAAGAAATTAGGGTTTTCAATGTCGAATCAAGGAGCTATCCCCTATTTATAGATATTTCGGCACCTCTCGCTAAAAATCAAAACGCCTTAAATTCAAGCTAAAAGAGAGGGGAAATTCGGCACCCTCTTTGCCATGCAAGAGGCAATTTTACACTCCTCTAGGCGGTGGATTTTCGCCATCACCTCCCTTGTAGATAAGCTCCTAACTTTTCTCCTTTTATCTACTATTTTATCAATTATAAAATCCATCTAAATCTTCCTATTCTTGAGTCTTGTAGCCGTCCACCTCATCAAATCTTAATGCCTAAATTTAACTCACTTAAATTAAAAGATTTGGGCTTTATTAAACTTAAATTTTGGGCCTCTAACTCCTTGTGTGTGGCGTCACCTTGCTTCATTTTAAAAAATGGCCCTAAAACATGGGCTCCTTGCCCAAAACTTGGGCCTCTTTTATTGTTAATGACGCCACCTTAAAATAATTCAATCAAGGCCTTTGCCTAATCCTAAGCCCAATTTTGAACCCCTATCACTTAAATTAACAAATTAAACATATCCCCACACTAAATGCATAGGCCCATAAATTTAGGATGTGACACTCATTTAAACCTTTAAAACCTTATTAATCTTTGAATTGCCCTTTTCTTTCCTTCTTTTTGAGATTAGATTTTGGTAAGTTGCTTAACCATATTCGATCGTTCATATTGTTGAATTTGTTTTTTAAAAAAACATAGAAAAACTTTGGGCTATCTTGTTCAATTGCGAGATCACTCTTCATGTTATAGTCCCACTATCTTGCTTGTTTGTTGAGTGTAAATCATAACTATTATATCTTTATAAAGGCTCACTCCAGTTCTTTGTTTATTATCCATATAAATTCTTTTCAATTCAAAATCTTATTCTTTTGGTCTGGTAACTCATCAATTCAACTCTCAACTGTAAAAATTAAATATTAAAAATTAGAAAATATATATTTTAAAAAATAAGATAAAAATGAACCAAAATATAACTCAAATTTAAAAAAATAAAAACAAAAGAAAATACCTAATTTTTAACTGATTTTTTCAATTTCCTTTTTACTGGTTCAAACCAATTTAGGCTATTTTGAGTTACATGTAACTAGTTAGACATAAATTTTAACTTTATTTTTATCTGTTCGATTGACTTACCTAATTTTGTAGAAATTTTCATATGGTAAAAAAATAATTACTCAAAATTTAATAATAGATTTTTAAAATAAATAATATTTATATAAAATTATTAAAAGAAATAATTATCACAATACTGTAAATAAAGTAAATAACATTAGTTTGGTAGAGGATTAAACGAAAAGGATTTGATTCTACATGGAATAATCATAAGAAAAAATCATAAAAAAAATATAGTTATGCTTTTGTTTATTTAAGATGTGATCTCAAGTTTAAACTCAAACTTTAAAATTTAAAATTAGAGTGAAAGTGAAAAATAAAAATTGACAGAATCAGTTTATTTCCTAATTTTGAAAATTTTTCCCAAAATCATTATAGTTTCCAATATGATGAATATGCTCGTCCTCAAATATATATATAAAAGTTTTTTATATATAGTGTATTAATAGGTGGGTAAATATGTTTTAATATATATATATATATATATATATATATATATATATAAAAAATTTATGTTTGATTTCACTGGTTTGATTCATAGGTGTATTAGTGTATAACTAAATTTAAGTATTAAATAATTATATTATGCTAGAATCTATCATATTTACTAAAAAAGTAATTACTTAAATTTTAAGGGGAGTAGAAAAGGATTTGGATTTAAGTCTGATTTCAAATTTAATCTTAAAATTTAATAAAATAATAAAAGATAATTTATATAAAAAATTAAAATGTGAACATTATCACAAATGTTGAAGTTGGTTGATTGTGTTACTGCATATTAATGTATAACTATAAATTTGAAGATTAAACAATTATATTATACAATTGTTGAATCTGTTGAATTAAACATATTAATCATTTTAATATATATATATAATAATGAAATATTAAAATTTTAAAAATATATATTTACAAGATAAGATAAAATAACCAAAATATAACTCAAAAAAATAAATAAAAACATAAAACAAAATGCCAGATTTTTAACTGATTTTTTTGTTTCAATTTCCCCTTTCACTTGTGCAAACCAATTTAGGCTATTTCTATTTACATGGAATTAGTTAGACCTCGATTGTTGATTTTATTTGTTCAATTGATTTGTTTTATCCGATTTTGATAAGTAGAAATTTTCATATGGTAAAAAGATATTTATTTAAAATTTAATAATATATTTTTTTAATAATTAGTGTTTATATAAAGAAATATTAATAGAAATAATTACCACATTACTATAAACAAAGTAGATAACTTTAGTTTGGTATTAGATGAAAAGATTCGACTTTGTGCCTAAAAATCAGTAGAAAAATTGTTGTTTATTTAAGATGTTACCTCAATTTAAACTCAAGCTTGAAATTTTAGAAATTAGAGTGAAAGTGAGAATTAAAATTTTGACAAAAATAGATTTATTTCTCTAATCTTCGACAATAATAATCTAAATTCCTAATTTTGTTTTAAATTTGACATATGTCCCTAATTTTCTCCATTTAAACTATTAAATAAATTTATTTTAATTTATATTTTAAAAATTTCAGTAAAAACAACCCACCTAAACCCATTATAATTTGCAATATAATGAATATGCTCGTAGTCGACACATGAAACTTTTAAGGTTTTTTTATTTTTATATATATGGTATTGATAGGTGGGTAAATTTATTTTAATATATATTTTTAAATTTGATGTTTGATTTCATTGGTGTGGTTGATTGGTGTATTAATGTATAATTAAATTTAAATATTAAATAATTATATTATGCTAGAATCTTTCATATGATAGGAAAATATTTACTCAAAAAAGTAGTTGGGTAGAAAAGAATTGTGTTCAAGTTTAATTTTAGATTTAATTTTAAAATTAATAAAAGATCATTTATATATAAAAAAAAGGTGATTATCACAAATGTTAAAGTTCATTGATTGTGTTACTGTGTATTAATGCATAAATTTGAAGATTAAATAATTATATTATATAATTTAATTTGATCTAATTTTTGTTAAACTTGTTGAACCGTACAGTTTAATTATTTAAAATTTTAAGATATAGTAATTAGATATTAAAAATTAAAATATATATATACCAGAAAAATAAGATAAAATAACTAAAAATAATTATTAAAAAATTTAAAAATTGAAAATTGTTTATATAAAAAATATTTTAAAATAATTATTAAAATAGTGTAGATAAAGTAGATAACTTTAGTTTCTCAAAGGGATTAAATAAAAAAAGATTTGATTCTCCCCAAAAATAGGTAGAAAAAAATCATAGAAAAACAGAATAGTTATATCCTTTTCTTTATTTAAGATGTCACCTCAGCTTTAAACTTAAGCTTGAAAATTTAGAAATTAGAGAGAGAGTGAGAATTAAGAAAAATGAACAACAATTCAGCTAAGAGCCCTATGATCGTCTCGTTCGGCGAGATGCTAATAGACTTCGTTCCTGATGTTGCCGGCGTTTCCTTGGCTGAATCCTACGCTTTCATCAAAGCTCCCGGCGGCGCACCTGCTAACGTTGCATGTGCCGTCGCTAAGCTCGGAGGCAACGCTGCCTTCATTGGCAAAGTAGGAGACGATGAGTTCGGTCACATGTTGGCGAATCTGTTGAAGACGAGCGGAGTGAACAGCGACGGGATCTGCTTCGACAAAGATGCGAGGACTGCGTTGGCATTCGTTACGCTGAAGGCGGATGGGCAAAGGGAATTCATGTTTTATCGATCCCCTAGTGCGGATATGTTGTTGAAAGAATCGGAGTTGAAATTGGATCTCATTAAGCAAGCCAAGATATTCCATTATGGATCCATAAGTTTGATATCGGAACCCTGCAAATCAGCTCACATAGCCGCCATGAAAGCGGCTAAACAGGCTGGGGTTTTGCTTTCTTATGACCCTAATGTTCGCTTGCCTTTGTGGCCCTCCCCTGAGGCCGCTAGGGATGGGATTAAGAGCATATGGGATCAAGCTGATTTTGTCAAGGTAATATTTGTTTTCCTTTTATTATATATTAGTTTCGTATGGGGATGGTAAGTAAGACTTGAAAACTTATTCTTGTGTTGAAATCTATTTATTTTTATTGTTAAAAATCGAACCACGAATTTCTAGTACATGGTACTCTATGCATTTTTGCCAACAAACTTATGGTATCGTTTGATTTCAGGTTAGTGATGATGAGGTGGAATTTCTAACCAAAGGAGACCCTAAAAAGGATGATGTTGTTATGTCTTTATGGAATGACAACTTCAAGTTGCTTATTGTCACTGATGGACCAGATGGTTGCAGATACTTCACTAAGGTACAAGGACTAAGTTCAAACATTTTCCAAAAGTACCGGGACTGGTAACAAATTTGAAACCTTCAAAATGCAATTTATGAATGTTTGTGGAAAATGAATGCAGAAATTCAAAGGACAGGTGAACGGTTACAAAGTGAAAACCATCGACACCACCGGAGCCGGCGACGCTTTTGTCGGTGCATTTCTACAAGCTGTAGCCAAAGATCCAAATCTCTTCAACGTATAAATAGATCTTATAATCCCAATATTTTCCTATTTCAAGATTTAGGGTTTATTTTCTGAATATAATCTAATTTATGAAAACAGGATGAAAATAAGCTGAAGGAGGCACTGGTGTTTGCAAATGCATGTGGAGCAATTTCTACAACTCAAAAAGGAGCTATCCCATCCCTTCCTGACAAGGCTCAAGCTGAAAAACTCATCAAAGAAGCCAAATGATTTTCTTTCCTCTTTTTTTTTCTAGAAATAATTAAATCTTTTAGTTTTTTCTTTTTTTTTTTTTTTTTTCCGCTTTAGAAGGTGTTGGATGGGTCACACCGCCCATCGAAAGGGGACCTTATCTAGCTAGCTAGGTAGCTTCGGTGATAAATAAGATGCCTTGATGCATTTGTTCAAGTTACTATTCTGATTTTATTTTTTCTATATCTTCTATATGTTTAATTTTTGTCAAATTGCGGTTTTCGCTCGTAATAGATGAAAATAATATTGATAGAAACAATTGGAGTTTTTTTTAGTGTAATCAATCAATCATAAAATAGATTTTAGTCAATATAAAATAAATAAAAAAAGTCCCTATAGTAACTGGGTTCATGGATTATGGTCATTAACAGGGGAAAAGCTAGTGGATTGGCATGAGTCTTGCCAGTTTTAAATGTAAAATTATTATTAAGACTCTTAAATTAGTAAAAATAAAATTATACTTTAGCCCATCTTAAAATTATAAAAATTTGATTTAATCTTTTATAATTTATAAAGATATAAACTATAAAAAATTAAAATTTTATCCGATCCCCCTAAAAAATTGTCCTGACTTCGCCCCTGGTCACTAAAGAGTCCGAGCAACAATGTACATTGGTCAAGGTTTCATGATTACTTTATCCCACGCAAATCGTTTATTCGTAACTATTCAATATCCTTATGAAAAATTAATCCCATGAGTGTTTCCGCAGACGAATCTATGTGTTTGTGTATGCCCTATAGATCTACCCGTTGTTGATTGGAAATTTGAAACGAATATTAAAAAAAAAACGATTGCTTGATTACAATATTGATTTTAGAATTTGTATATTTTGTAGTAATTGGGTTGAGTATTATCTAACAAATTGTTTATCAATGACTAAAGAATATATACTTTCTAGTTACAATAGTCACGAGTTAAATTATAATCAAATTGCTTTGTGCCATACACCAATGTTAGTAATTGATGCCTTTCTCCGCTGAGGCTTTTGCTATCATTGACTCTCCTTTTTGAGAGATCATAATCATTGAGAGCGATTGCTATGCTCTAATGATTAAATTAAACGGTAAATTATTGAGAAGGTCTATGAACTTTGCTCTTATTTTGATTTGGTTCTTTTAGTAATGTTCGTAGGTTAGCCAATGGAGTAGTTCATAGACTTGCCTATTGGTCTCTTAATGAGATATTTCTTGTTAATTGATGTATTTGAAAGTCATTCATCAGTGTTGAATGATACTATTGCTTGTTATTTGATGTTTATTTTATATTTTTAAAAAAACATTTTAATGTAACGTCAACCATTGTTAAATTACGTTATTTCATTAACAATAAAATAACTTACAAAGATTAAAATGTTACTTTTCAAATGTACAAGGATTAAAATATTCGTTTTAATAGTAGAATGATTGAAATGAAGTTTTTAATATAATATAGGGACTTATACTAAACGTTAACCGTTTGAGAAACCATATAATATTACAAGTAGGGGAGAGATCCACTTACACCAGTATAAACCGTAACTTTTTATACGATTAATTATTCAACAATCCGACTGTCATATTTCATTCATGTAGATCATGCATATCAAGTTTGACATAAATTAAAATTTTCTAACTATTCGTTTCAACCATTAAATATATTAATATATACAATATTTTAGATCAATATGATAGAGATACCATATCGATACAAAAATTTACATACATGATAAGTATAAATATATTGATAATTCAACCGTTAGAATGTTAAAATATCAATCATATAAAAAATTATGAAAAGGTGATGTAAGTGGATCTCTTTTACAAATACATTATTGTTGTAGGGAGTTGGGAATTGGAAAATTTATGTAGATAATTAATTAAGATTAGTGGTGAGTGTTCAATCGAATTAAATCGAATGAAAATTTTCGAGTTAATCAAGTTCACGAATCCTATTTTATAATCCTAACTTGATTAGAAATTTTCTCAAATCTAGTCAAATGAAATAGAATTCAAATTGAATCGAACATATTTGTTCGAGTTAAATTAAAAAAATGGCTTTGGGTTCTCGTAGCTACAGCCACCCACCGTAATCAAATTTATTTTTAACTTTCATCTCCTCATAATTTATTTATTAATCTTTTATAGACGGGTTAGCTTTTTTGCTTACTTTAATTATCTCTTGATTATTGTCACTATATATTTTGAAATTAAAAAATATTAAATGTAAAAAAAGATTTTTAATAAAAGTTATTTTAAAGATAAAATATGAAATTGATACCAATAGAAAATTTTAACACAAATAATTCAAAATTTAATTTTTTTATTTTTTCGAGTAGAATCAAATTTTGTCCTAATTTTCATTTATATATATATCGATGCAATTACACTATTCTAAAAGACAAACATAATTGTAGAATTATAAAGCAGTATAATTACTACCAATAATTTAGTTTTTTTTTTACAGTTATTTTGTAGGGTTCAAAATTATTATTGAAGAGGTAATTATAATAGTAAGAAAAGGAAAAAAATTGATAATTATATAATATTATATTTATTCACTATTTTACTTTCAAAATTGTTGCATCATATTGTTGAATTTTTTGTTTTTTACGTTACTTTGTGTGTTTAGAGTAATGTAAATATATATAATTTTTCTTAGGTTAATAATTTATTTTATATAAATGCTGACATATTCATTTTATTTTTGTTTTTATATTATGATGTAATTTACCTAGTTCTTTTTATAATGATACAAATATTTTGCATATTAATATCATATTCATAAATTTATATGAACTGTTACGAGAATAATTTATTTTATAAAGGTTTTTTTATTAGTGCATGTGTTTTAGTTATTTTAGATTTTTTTTCATATTTTTTACTTAAACCCTAGTATGAATTAATATAATTATAATATTTAATTTAATTTTCGATTGCAAAACGAGGATATAATTTTAATAATAATAATAGTAAATGCTTCTTTCTTTGAGATTGCTTCCTGTTTATGTTAAAAATTGATTCACTTAAAAAAAAAGGGTGGTGGCGCAGTTGGCTAGCGCGTAGGTCTCATAGCTTCCTTGAGTTATCCTGAGGTCGAGAGTTCGAGCCTCTCTCACCCCAATTAATTTATTTTTAATTTTTAAATAATGAACGCCCAACCATTTTCATTGCTGAGAGTACATATTGTTGAGAATATGATGAGTACTTGATATAAACTTAGCATTAGATGGCCTCATTATGAGTCACAACCAATGCATATACGCCCTGTGATCTTTAACACAGTTTTTGGTTGAATAAAAATGTCCATAGTTTGAAGATTAGCCTTTACATTTACTACGTATTATGAATCTATTACATCTACACAAATGGAGGTACTCAGCGTCATTATCGTTTAGCAGGCTTGGGATCTGTATCAGCTGCACGGTTGGCCGGACTATAGGAAGATGAGTTTGCAGCACATCGGTAGTTGGGGCTGAACCTTCAGACTCAGCACCATTGGTGATTGACGTTGGTGCTTACCGCGGTTGAGTTCGGAACAAGCCCTCGCGCCGCCATTTGTTAAGGGTGTATTTGAAAGAAAGTTAAAACTTACTACAAGTTCAATTAGTATGGTTCGTAGGTTAGCCAATGGAGTAGTTCATAGACTCTGCGTATTGGTCTCTTAATGAGGATATTTCATGTTAATTCAACTATTTAAAAGTCATTTATCAAGTGTTGAATCAAAACCATTGCTTGTTAATTGATGTTTTATTCTTTCGAGATTTTGTTTAGAAAAAAATATTTTAATGAGAGGTCAATCATTATTAAATCACGTCATTCCATTAACAATAAAAATAACATGTAAAGATTAAAATATCAACTTTTCAAATGTACATGGATTGAAATATATATTCATTTTAATAGTAGAACGATTTATATAAAATTTTAATATGATATAGGGACTTCTAGTAATTGAGAAACCATATAATATTATAAGTAGGGAGGGATCCACTTATACTAGTGTAAACTTAAGTAATTCTATACTCTTCCGTAATCTTTTATACGGTTAATATTTTAACAATCCAGCAGTCATATTTCATGTTTCATTCGTATAGATCATATATATCAAGTCTGAAATAAATTAAAAAAAATTCAAACTATTCATCTTATGTAAAAAATTACTAAAGAATATAAAACCACTTAAGTTCTACATCAGTGCAAGTGAATTTCTCTCGCACTTTAAGTATAATTGAAGAGGTAATTATAATAGGAAGAAATGGAGAAAATTGATAATTATATAATATTATCTCTATTTACTCTTTTATTTTCAAAATTGTTGCATAATGTTGTTCAAATGTTTGTGTTCATGTTACTTTGTGTGTTTAGTGTAATGTAAATTTATATATAATTTTCATAGGCTAATAATTTATTTTATATAAATGTTGACATATTCATATTATTTTTATTTTTATATTATGATGTATTTTACCTAGTTTTTTTATATTGATACAATATTTTGCATATTAAAATCATATTCATAAATTTATATAAATTTTTACACAATAATAATTTATTTTATAGAGACTTTTTTACATTAATTTCATTATAGGTTCTTATCATACATGTTATTTTTTATTTAATACATAGAATTACCCATAGTCTCCCCAACCTTTAAATAGGAGAATAATGTACTTCAGCGCACTCGAATCCACATCCTCATGCACTGACAATAATACTAATGTCAATCGAGTTAAGCCTCAATCAATTTTTTTTATATTTTCATGTGTTTTAGTTATTTTAGATGTTTTTATATTTATTTACTTAAACCCTACTATAAATCAATATAATTTAATTTTAGATTGCAAAACGAGGATATAATTTTAATAATAATTTATACAAAATCGAAATTCCTTAAATAATAAATGATTCTTTCTTTGGGATTGCTTCCGTGATCTCCTGAGCTTCCTGCTTACCTCCAAATTTTAACTAATAAGTATTTTTATATGAATATTGTACACAGATGGGGTGGTGGCGCAGTTGGCTAGCGCGTAGGTCTCATAGCTTCCTTGAGTTATCCTGAGGTCGAGAGTTCGAGCCTCTCTCACCCCAACCAATTTTTTTTTCATTTTTTTATTTAAATAATGAACGCCCACCATTGCATATACCCACCATTGCGTAGGTCTTACAGCACCATTGATGACTGATGTTGTGCTGACCGGGGTGGAGTTCGGAACAAGCCCTCGCGCCTCCATTGCGTCGCTTGCTGCTTTCTCTTAGGCTCTTTTGGCCCCTTCCAACACCTCTTCCTGTGTACATCTATTAAGTAGATGTCATGTTTAATGAATTATCAATATGCAAGCTCAGATGGAAAATAGCGACAATATTGCAAAATGTGGACTCTATTATGTCATTTCTTCACGAAATAATATATCCCTATGTAACAATCAGTTACTCATAAATGTTTAATGCAGTTGTTCTTACAATAATATGCGCAGAACATGATCGTAAGTTTGTCTAAATTGTAGATTTGACTTGGAGCTTTAAGTGACCGAAAAGAAACTTAGATTTTGATAAAACCTGAAACACAAATAAATTCAAGTCAAATCTAAAAATTTAAATTTTAAAAAAGCAATTAAAATAAAAAAATTAAGATAAAAAATAATTAAATAAATCAAATATTTGAATAATTAAATAAGAACAAAATAGAATAAAGAATAAAATAAAATAGATAGATGAAAAAGATGAAAAAGGCGTCTAAAAGTCCTAAGAAGCCTTAGAAACCCGATAAATCCACAACCCTCCTCAAACGACTCTAATTTTCTATTTAAAAAAGAAAAATTAGTAAGAAAAAGCTTGAAAATATCCTTACAATCTAAAAAGATTGTTAAAACTCTTCTAAAAGAAAACTCAATAGAAATTCTTAAATAGAAAATTCAGAGAGAATTTTATTAAGGCTTAATGACAAATTTGGCCACTAACTTTTACATGTTTTGTCAAAATTGCCCTAATTGTATTTTTGAACATTTTTTAGCCATCAACCTTTATTATTTTTTCCAAATTGCTTTTTTTTTTTAACAGATTTGATGGAAGTACCATTAAAAAGTTTAACAGAATGATGTGGAATTTCATATGTGAAATATTTTTAATGAGATGTAATCTATACCGAAAATATTGAATGTGTGCATTCATTTTGAAACCTTTTTTAGATAATTACATTTATTTTCTTTAAATTAAGAGTTATTTTTTAACTTCATGAATTATTTATTTATTTTATTATTTTCTACATGTAATTATTTTATTGGGTTACCTAAGTAATAAATTACATCTCATTAAAAACATTCCATGTATAAAATTTCACATCATCCCATTAACTTTTTAACGTAATTTCATCAAATCATTAAAAAAGCAATTTGAAAAAAAAAAGAATAAAGATTGATGGCAAAAAAAGGCTCAAAAATACAATCAGAGTCATTTTGACAAAACATATAAACATTAGTGGCTAAATTTGTCATTAAGCCTTTTATTAACTCAAAGTGAATAATTATGAATTAATTGTTTACAATAAAGAGGCCTTTATATAGGCTGTGTAACACCTTGAATAATTGGGTCTGTGCATTTTATGTGTTTGACTGCTTAAAATATTATTTTGAGAATTTGAGGTGCAATTGGGGCTCAAATTGGGCTGAGGCCTTGTTTTAAATATTTTGTTTAGACACTCTAAGGGCTTAAATTAAAGTTTTAATAGTTTAAGTGACATATTGGGCTTGTGGCCCAGCAACTAGGAGCACGGTAGAGGGGCAGATTTAAGTGGCGTCACTTGAGTATGAGGAAGGCCCAAAATTTGACTGCTTGGAGCCCAAGTTTGGGGGCTAAATTTCGGCATTTAAGGGGACAATAGAGGGGACGGCACAAGGCTATTTTTTTTGTGGGTTTTTAATGTTTATTTTATGTGGATAATTAGGCAGATAATGAAGAAAGGAATTAGGGCTATTTTTGAGGAGATAATAGATCAAAGATTGGAGCCATCTTTAATTGTTTAATGTTAGCTGAAATTATTAAGAATTTGAAAAGAAAAGGGCATTCGGTTTTGGCTTAAGGTATGTGTGCCGAAATTCCTAGCTAGTTCTCTCATCTTTCTCGTTGCTTTGCCGAAATTCCTATGCTATTCTCCCTCTCTTTTCTTTTCTTCTCTTCAGTTGGCCGAACCTCTGACAAATTCTTTTCTCATCTCATTCAAACCCTTTAGCCAAAACCTCTAAGCTTCCCTTACTTTTTGCTTACTTTCTTCAAAGCCGAAACACCTCGCTTAGATTTTCTAAAAGTCGAAAACGTGAGATCTAGTCTTCTATATGTGTACCGAAATCATTCTGGGGTACCTACCTGTGCCGAAATTTTGAAGAAATCAATAGGTATGTGTCGATTTTGAGTTTCCAATATTTCTCCGGCTTTTCAAAGTCTCTAGCCGAATCGCTATTCAAGTGACTAATCAAAGGTTTTTCTTATTTTTCGGTATTTTAGGATCTGAAAAGGAGTCCAACGGCTAGATCTTTAAAGTCAAGGTTCAGTAACCTTTGAGTCGTGTTATTTTCGGGATTCCAAGGCTATAGATTGAGGATAAGAGCCCCGGATAGTAAGGACATCGACTAAGCATATTGGATTTCGCGATATCAGGTGTGTAATTCTCCACACCATCTTGATCTGTTTGATTAATATATGATTATAAGTCTTATAT
Source organism: Gossypium rotundifolium (assembly GCA_025506655.1). Classification (NCBI taxonomy): domain Eukaryota; kingdom Viridiplantae; phylum Streptophyta; class Magnoliopsida; order Malvales; family Malvaceae; genus Gossypium; species Gossypium rotundifolium. The sequence goes on from CP106728.1 coordinate 152,890,721, forward strand.
GTTTTGATATATGCCGAAATCCCGGCATAATGACGGAAACCCAAAGAGGGTAAAGGCAAATCACCAGGTTAGTGAATGTTTTGATTAAACGATATAAGAATATTGATTTTGTGTGATTGCATTGGTTGGGTTTGATGAAAGGAGGAAGTTATATGTTGTAGCGGTTTTTACAGTGATCTGTTGTAGCGGTTCCTTACCGTGATCTGTTGTAGCGGCTTTCTCCGTGATCTGTTGTAGTGGCTACGGCCATGATCTGATGATGAGCAAGACGACCGTCATCAAGGCGTGTAAGGTGTAGGTTGATTGTAGAAATCCCAACGGTGTGAAAGGTCGGTGCGGGCGTGTAGCGGATGGAAACCTAGGATTTGGGTTGGGCTTTGCATAATTTTTGTCATGTATATTAATTTTGATTATTCATTTTATGGGCTAAAGCCCAAATCTAATGGTGCACGAGGGTTGCACATGAGTCTCGCGACTCACCCTTTTAATTTAACAATTTGGTGACACCTAGTGCTTGGACCGGTTGGAGAGGAACGTGAGGTGGCCATGCAAAAGAGCAATTGGATTCTCGCTAAAAGACTTTAGTTTGTTATTTTTATATTTTGCGATTTTTAAAATAGTTGTAATAAGGCCACGCCACTAGATTTATTATTTTGTTTTGGGTTTTATGTTGGGCTTTTAAGTTTTATGTTTCCAATTAAGTTAAGACATGTACGAAATTTCAGTTTTTATTTAAAATCCACTAAGATAATTTATAACTTAATATTTTACACTTAAATGAATTTTTAAGCTTTCGAAATAAAGGTTTAAACCTAGTAATTGTTTTCCAATATGCGACATGTTTTGTAAAATCCCTTAAGTGACATACCAGATCCGGTTGTAGCGTTTGGGCCGGGTTTGGGGTGTTACAGGCTAGTTAAGTAAATCCAAATAAAACTTTAAGTATACTAAAACTTTAATTAATCTAAATAAGAAATAGTTTAAACTAAATATTGTTGTTGACATAAAACTCCTAAAGAACTTAAAATACTTTAAAATTATCCATAATTCTAAATAAATAAATAATAAAACTTAATAAATATAATATTAGACTCATATATAATAATAATTAAGCCTAAAACTTGAACCCAATATGATTTAAACTCGAATAAAAAGCCCGAAACTCATAATTTCCGTAATAATTTGAGCTACTGAACTTGAAATCGAGTGGTTCAAAGTAGACATTAGTTGTCACCTCTTCAAATCATGCAGAAATAATTGCAATGCATGATGCAAGCCGAGAGTGTGTTTGGCTAAGGTTATTGGCTCAACATATCCAGAAGATATGTAATTTTCCTTTACAGGAAAAGATGCCAACTATGTTATATGAAGATAATGCAACATGTATAGCTCAATTGAAGGTTGATTACATCAAAGGTGACAGAACGAAACATATTTTACCAAAATTATTCTTCACTTATTATCTTGAGAAGAAAGGTGATATAGAAATTCAACAAATTCGTTCTAGTGATAATTTAGCAGATCTTTTTACCAAGGTAAGCAAACTTCAACATTTGAAAGACTACTACACAAGATTGGAATGCGTCGACTCAAAGATGTAGTGTGATGTTGCAAATAGGGGGAGTCAAAAACACGTTGCACTCTTTTCCTTTAACTAATGTTTTGTCCCACTAGGTTTTTCCTAGTAAAGGTTTTTAACGAGACAGCTTGTAATAATAGAAACTCTTTTTCTTCATTAGGTTTTTATCCCGTAGGGTTTTTCCTATTAATGTTTTTAATGAGACATTTTTTATTGATAGGTATCCAAAGGGGAGTGTTATAAATCCATTGATAAATGGTTGTCCATAACCCTCTTCAAATTTATCATATTGTAACTCCTAAAGAATGAATATCCATAATCCTAAATCATTTATAGAGTACCATAATGTTGGTCCTTAATGCTTTGTAACTTATGGTACTTGATGCCCTATAAATAAAAGGCATGTACAAGCTTATAGTATTCTAAGTGAAAGTTGAATCATCCTTTCATTTCTTTGTCTTTCTTTCTCTCGTAAATTTTTTATTCTTCTTTAATTTTATAGTATATATTAATTATTACAATTTTAAATTTTAAACTCAATATTTTATTAATTTTTATTTATATTTTCATTTGATTTACAAGATATATACACATAATTTTAAATTACGAAAATCATAATTTTATTAATATTAACCAACTTGCATAAAATTTTATTTAATTCTTATGATAATAATAATCATAAACCTAAATTTTAGGAATTAATTTAAAAATTGAACAAATTTTAGGAATTAAATTCAATGTAAATTAAAACATATGATAGTAATAATCATCATCCTAAATTTGAAAAATTTTCTTAATTTGACATAAGTTTGCTAATGAATTGGATGCATTAATTGTTTTAATATTAGTCAACATTATTGCTAGTAGTTTTAAAAATATATAAAGTAAAACCTCTATAAAATAATATTTTTGAGATTCAAAAATATTATTTTATCGAGGTTATTAGTTTATTGATAAATGAATATTTTATTAATTTAGATAATATTTCTTACTATATGCATGATTTTTTTATCAAAACACGATATGCATATAGGTGCAATGAATCAAAGTTAATTGGTTCATGTAACAAAAAACAAAGAGTTAATTAATTGGTTCGTGTAACCAAAAAGAAAAAAGAGTTAATGGTTTCAAATCCAATATAAATATTCATTGGATAGATTAAAAATTTTATTATAAATAAACACATGTACATATCAAAATATTGTAATTTAGATAATCTTTTTCTCCATGGCTTCCCATTTGAAAGGTGTAAAAAAGCCTAAAATTGACAAATGATATGAGAAAAACATCATGTGAGTACAAAATTGAGCATCCCTCTTCAAGTCAAAAAGATTTGCAGCAATGGGTTCAACAAACATTTGATCTCTCTGTTAGCCAATCAACAATATCAAACACTCTTAAAAGGTCATCTGAATAATTGTCAAAAGAGATAAATAATAGAAATGCTAAGAGGCACAAATCAGCCAAATATATCCCGACTTAGAGAAGGTATTGTATGAGTGGTTTCTCCAATATCAAAAGAAAGTAAACATGACTGGAGAAATGATTCAAACTAAAGCAAAAGAGTTTTTGCAAAAAAATGTATGGTGATGCAAATTTCGAATTTAACTTCTCAATTGGTTGGCTAGAATGGTTCAAGGCAAGACATGAGATTAAGTCTCATATATAAAAGATTTGGTGAAAGTGGTTCAGTTGTTATGGAGAATATTGAAGATGCTTTACCTTAAATAAGAGCTAAATTGGAAATTTTTAATTGGAAGGATATCTATAATATGGATGAAACAGGCTTATTTTATCGTTTGCAAGTAGATCATTCACTAGCTACAAAGCAATTAGAAGGACGAAAAAAGGACAAGGAAAGACTTACTGTCGTGGTTTGTTGCAATGGGGATGGTTTAGATAAAGTGCCTCTTTGGGTTATTGGTAAGTTTGCTAATCCTAGATGTTTTAAACATGTGAATATTGACAATCTTAACTATCATTATCGAGCCAACAAAAAAGCATGAATGACTGGATTACTTTTTCATCGTTCCTGAGTTAGCGTGCGTTCCAGAATACATGCCATGGTTTAGGATCCATGGCAAGCCGTATTTATTGTCGGAAGAAGAGAGGAGACGGCAACTTCTTGAACAAAGAGAACGACAGGGCCTTTTAAATCCAAGAAGAAGGAGTGATGAGACGGGACCATCAACAGCACCGACACAACCACCGGGCCCATCAACAGCACCCACACAGTCACCGGGCCCAACACTTCAGCCGACGACACCCACATCACAGCCTTTTCAGATTATGCCAAAGGTACCTAGCCCTTATATGTATCGTAACCCTTATATGTTTCCTTTTCCATCCCATAGCGAGTTGGAATGCATGGCCGTTTCGAAGTCATTCCGACTACTCCGACTGGCCAACCGATCTATAGGCCGTCGTCGCATTAGGGATCGCACAAGGCACCATCGGGAAGCTCTTCTTTTTACCAATCCCCTTCGCCTTATGGGATTCAAACACCTCGCATGGACAATGCAAACACATCCCCAGTCAATATTTTATCAAAGTGGGTCATCCTCCCAACACCCACAACCAGACCCCTGCCGGAGGAACGAAAATCCCCGCCTGAGGTTCCACAACCCCCGCCAGAAGCTAGAAGAAGGAGGAATCCAGCGCGTAACCGTCGATCACCCCCATGTGGCACTGATTCCGACATGCATCAACATTGATTCCTACCGTCATTGTTTTATTTTTTTTATTGTAATTTTTTTATATATTTAATAAAATAAAAGATGTTTTTAATTTTTATTGTAATTTAATTTAATTTTATATCTTTAATAAAATAAAAGTTGTTTTTATTTTTTGTAATTTAATTTTATATCTTTAATAAAATAAAAGTTGTTTATTTTTTATTGTAATTTAATTTTTATATCTTTAATAAAATAAAAGTTGTTTTTATTTTTTGTAATTTAATTTTATATTTTTAATAAAATAAAATTATTTATTTTTATTGTAATTTAAATTTTATATCTTTAATAAAATAAAAGTTGTTTATTTTTATTGTAATTTAATTTTATATCTTTAATAAAATAAAAGTTATTTTTATTTTTTTGTAATTTAATTTTATATCTTTAATAAAATAAAAGTTGTTGTTTATTTTTATTGTAATTTATTTTTATATCTTTAATAAAATAATTTTTTATTTTTTGTAATTTAATTTTATATCTTTAATAAAATAAAAGTTGTTTTTTATTTTTTGTAATTTAATTTTATATTTTAATAAAATAAAAGTTGTTGTTTATTTTTATTGTAATTTAATTTTTATATCTTTAATAAAATAAAAGTTATTTTTTATTTTTTGTAATTTAATTTTATATCTTTAATAAAATAAAAGTTGTTTATTTTTATTGTAATTTAATTTTATATCTATAATAAAATAAAATTTATTTTTATTTTTTTAATTTAATTTTATATCTTTAATAAAATAAAAGTTGTTGTTTATTTTTTTGTAATTTAATTTTGATATCTTTAATAAACTAAAATTTGTTTTTTATTTTTTTGTAATTTCATTTATTTTTATATCCTAAATAAATAAAAGTTGTAATTTATTTTTATTGTAAATTATTTTTATTTTTATATATAGAAATTAATAAGAAATGGATGAATTAGGACTAAATTGAATAAGCGAAAAACTATGACGGGTTAATTTGTAATTTTATCGAGATGGATGTTGATCCAATGTATGAATTTTGAATGATCGTAAGGGGCAAAATAAGCATTTAGCAAGAAAGATAATTTTGAAGAATAATGATGATGGTGATATTTTAGATTAATTGAATAACCTTTTTTTTATTTTGCAACTTAGTCCTTCTACAAAATTTCACCATTTTCATCAAGAAACTAAAAATTTTTTCAATGCCACTAATAGACAAAAAATGATAAGGAGACTATCAACTATTCCGATTTGGACACGAGCGAGATGTATGGCCTGGGTTCCTACACCATCCGCATAACTTCTGTTGGTTGGTTGTTTCTCGGATATCCATATTTTTGCGTATTCTAGTCGAGCAAGGTCGACCCTTTGGTTTGCGACGCAGTTCTCTATCCGGTAACAGCTTATACGGAGCAAGTGATATAGACGGCCACTTACGTTCATCTGGGACTGGTGGAAATACGTGTCTCCACACGTTGTACATGTATTCTATTTTATACACTTCGTCGACATAGCTCATGGGATCTAGACGGAGATTCTGACAAGCCACAATTACATGAGCCTATGGATAATAAAGTGCATCAAATATCCCACAGTCGCAGGTCATATTTCTCAGGTGTACACGATATTGCCCGCCAACAATACTTTGGTTCTTTCTGTCAAACTCCGTCACACGAAACCATAGGTTGTCGCGATCGTGACATACTGTGTGCATGGTATTGGCCCGTGCCTTCCCCTTATTAATTTCTCGCAATACATTCGTGCACCATACATGGTCTCCTTGCATTTGGCCTTTATAACTCGCTGCTCACTTCGAAAATAGTGCCGCTAAACGAAAATATGTCTCTCGCACAATCGATGTTATCGACAAATGACACGTTTCTTTTAGAACAGAATTTATGCATTCGGCCAAGTTTGAGGTTATATGACCATATCGTAGGCCACTGTCGTATGCTTGTGTCCACTGTTCGAAAGGTATGTTGCATATGTAGTTTGCATCTTCTTCGTTAACTGAGCGCAAACTCGCCAACATCTCGTGAAAACGGTCCTTATTGATCTTGTACCCTGCCAATATAAGTTGATAGCAAATATTATATACCACTCTTCAATTAAGAATAAATTGAATATTACAAACGAAATTATATTAATAGATATTACATATCCATGTTGGTCACTTGTCGTCATTCACTTGTAAATTGATGTTGCCCGTGGTTGTTGGATGCAACATGCCTTAGGCAATATCGATGGTGTGTGCGATGCCACAGACTTCCCTGTTGCTCTATTGCGGCTAGTATTCCAGGGCCCTAATCCGATATAACGCATATATCAGGTTGGGGGCAGACATGCCTCCTTAACCTAGATAGAAAGAAATCTCAGTCATCAGCTGAATCCCCCGGTGTTATTACAAACGCAATTGGAAGGATTCTCCCACTGTCATCCTGTACCACAGCTAGCAATAGCCGATGCGTATATCTACCATATATAAAGGTACCGTCAATTTGTACCAATGGCTTGCAGTATAGAAATGTGTCTCGGTATTGCTTAAATGTCCAGAACAGACGCTTGAACACTTGGCATCCACGGAGCAATTGATAGTTGTAGTACGCCAGTTCCATTTCAAGGTCTGTTATGCTGCTTGGGACATATCTATCCAGCACCTGACACCACTGCCACACTTTATTATATGAAGTGTCCCACCGACCATGCAACTTTTTCAACGCCTTCTACTTAGCTATCCAAGTCTTCCGGTAAAAGGGCGTGTACCCCAATTGGCTACGAATATTGCCAATTAAGGCCAACATTGTAGTCTTGGGATCCACCTTCACCGTCGGTATTATTAAGTCAGCCAACATCTCTGAATCCATCTTCGAATGATCTTGTGAAACACCTGTCAACGAAGTAGGTTAAAAAATGCAACATTACGTAATATCAGTATTATTCAGAAACCTTGAACACCTAATGATACTGTACCGGCAAGACATGTATGTGGACCTTTGTACTTTTTAATCTCCCACAAGCCTGTCATTTTCCTCAATGAGGCCATGATTTTCCATGAACATGTACCGTCTTGCACTGCACACTTGGCCTCGTACTTATCGAGTTTAGATTTAACCACGTTGTAGTTAACCCCGTTCTTGATGCTATATTGTTTCAATGCACCAAGAAAACTATCCTTGTTGGAAAACTCTTTACCAACTTTTAATTCGCCCGAATCCAACGACGAACTTGTACGGTCATGCCTTCTGTGTGGTAGTTCAGGAAACTCCAATGTATCATCTTGAGATAGATCGACATTATGCATGTGGGCTGGAGGCGAGTATGCCCTAAATCGCAGATCTTCTTCTTCTTCATCTGAACCGCCTTCAACATCTTCAAGTACAGTTGTAACAGGCTCCGGTTCAGAAAATAATGCAACTTCTGCACCATCGAGGCCGAGCTCTCGAGGTGGATCCATATCGGACTCATCATCCAACCCACCATCATCTGCAACGAACGAGGGCCCCTCGCCGGTGGATGTTGTGGGGAGTACATTATCCCTTCTTAAATAAATTTCGTAACGTTCCCAATCATATGTGGATTGCCAACCACTAGAAGTTGATGATGCTCCCCAATACGTATTTCTAGCATCAAACATCGAAGGAAGGATATGCATGTCCCATCCACCAACCGAGTGTCGTGCAAGGGTTGTGTTTTCCATACTACCACCAAACACGTGCGCTCTGTATTTTGCTTCCCACTTACAGAGTGTCGGCTTGGGGTCGTGTATTCCCCTCGAACAGTAGTAGATGTTGAAGTCGAAAGAATATCACTTGGCGATGAAAATTATACATATACCTTAAGATAGGGTGATCCACTGGCAAGATGAATTTCCACCATTGCCTCCAAGCTCCGAGGACCTTTGATGGCGAATGAGTCATATCTCACGGGATCAACCGAAGCACAAAATCTATACTTAATAGACTAAACTTTCATTGGCGTTGCTCCGAAGATTTTACGCCTAATTCTTTTGCGACGTTCTGTCAAATCTATGTTCTGGTTAAAAACTAGTCGCGCTGTGTTCTCCGATAAAAAAATAACACCATTTTTTGTGTCACAAAACTCACCATCATAGTAAATAACAGCACTAATACGTTAACTTATCTTCATTTCTATTTTACTTTTGCCTCAATTTCTATTATGCAACCTAAGAATGAAATTTGCCTCATTTATAGTCTAAGGATTGCCAAAGACTGGAGCTTTTTTCAGTACTCTTGCTGACAGTGCATCCTTTTTGAAGCGTTTTGGTCACTATTTGTTCAGAAACATCTTCTCAAAATTATTTTGCCAGAGACTACTGTAGCAAAAGAGCGTCCATGTGGGAGCTTTTTTTAGTACTCTTGTTGACAGTGCATCCTACTTGAAGCGTTTTGGTCACTATTTGTTCAGAAACGTCTTCTCAAAATTATTTTGCCAGAGATTACTGTAGCAAAAGAGCGTCTACGTGGGAGCTTTTTTCAGTACTCTTGCTGGCAGTGCATCCTACTTGAAGCGTTTTGGTCACTATTTGTTCAGAAACGTCTTCTCAAAATTATTTTGCCAGAGACTACTGTAAAAAAAATCAAATAATTTTTATTTTGCTGATATATTTTTCCCAAAACTCTAAACCTAAAATTATTTTAATTAATTAACCCTAAAATTTAGTTCATTAATTTTTCCCTAAAAACCCTAAGACGTTAAAAAACCCTAAACCATAGCCCTAAAACCCTAAAAACTCATACCCTAACACTAAAAAAACTGAAAAACCCATTGGGGGAAGGACAAAAACGCGTCCCCGAGGGAGCGTGTTTGCCACATCAGCAAAGCGCGCCCTCAAGGACGCAATTTTGTCTGATGTGGCACAAAGCGCTCCTCGTGGACTCGCTTTCATGATTCATCCCCTGAAAAGGCGCTGACGTGGACGCGTTTTCAGGAGAAATGGTCATTTCCAGTAAATAATTATTTTGTAGGTCCTTTTTCGTAAATTTTATAAAAAATTGATATTTTCTAATAAATTAGCCTTCAGAATACAACAATGATTAATTGAATGTATTATTAATTATATTTTCCCCACATTTAAGTCATATAAATTGAATTATTTATATCCTTATAACTTTTTTATTTATTAAGCACATATTTTATTAAAACTCAACATTTCTTTCCAATTTTTTAATGATTAAGAAATAATTACATACTTATTTGCTAAAATAGAAAATAAAATTTATTGAAACTGATTGGAATATTGTCTATTTTAGTACAGATGGGGTAGTGCAACTGGATTCTGAATTTGCTATAGCTAGGAGCTTTGTTGGATGAAAATTGGATTGTTGGATATCACCGGTTCCTTGGTAAATGTTTAGTCTTTGATGGGGAACTCTGGGGCATTTTTGAGGGTCTCAAACTTCTTCAACGAAGTGACTATGATCAAGTTATCATTCAATCTGACAGTTTAGAAGTTGTTAAAACCATCCTTAGAAACTCTTCCACTGCTTCGAATTTTGTTTTGATTATGCGAATTCATAATATTTTATCTCAGGAAAATCAGTGGTTTCTACGGTATGTCTCGAGGGAATAAAATCAAGTTGCGGATTACTTAGCTAAGCAAGCCTTGATCGAGAAAGACAACTTGCAAGTCTTTGATGTCCCTCCCTTGATGGCTCACACCTTCATTGAAATGAACAAGTCTACCGGTGTTTCTCTTGCTCAAATGTTGCTATGTAATTAATTTAGCGTTATCTTTTTTTCACCAAAAAGAAAGAGGATAGTGCTTGTAAATACTGGAAAATTCAACCATACATACCATTTTTGCTAAAACAGAAAGGAAAATTTGTTGATTTTGATTTCAGGAAAGTTGGTAGAGAAGCAAATAAGGCGGCTAACTGGTGTGCTCACCTTGCCATGATGATAGGGATGTGCTTTGCTGATAGGGTTAGTGAATCCCCATCCTCACTGGTGAAAGTTTATGCGGAGCAGGAAGGCCATCACTTCTTAAAACTTTACTAAATATTTGAGATGACCTATGTTTGAGTCTCTTGTGTCCGTAGGCTATAGCTTTAGATGAGTTTCTAGTTTTGCTGGTGAGTATTGTTTTGTAATGATGTTAAGTGTTTTGGGGTGTAATAAATGGTTTCTTTCAGGCCAAAAAAGAAAAGAAATAAATAAATTTATTTATTTTATATTAGATAAATATAATTATTTATGTATATAATATATAAATATAAAATGATATTATATTAATAATTGTGTTAATAATTTATAAAATTGAATCAAATTAAAATTTCATGTACAAAATTACATAAAATTAAAATTCATGTATATAATTGTACATTAAACCATAGTTTATGTATAGTTTTATTATATTAAAAACACAAATAAATATAATAAATATTTTATTTTATTAAATATAATTTTTAAAATTTTATATTTTGGGTTGAGTTATTTAGTTGAATATTTTTTTTTTTTTAGGTTTTGGGTAATGAATTTAACTACTAGTGAGTTAGTGGTTTAATATAAATATGAATATATAATTATTATTTTATATATATAATATAATATAAAAATATATATTTACTATTTAACACACTTAGATTATTGTCGATTGAGTCTTAACTCAATTGGCACAAGTATTGTTGTAAATACAAGAGAACGTGGGTTTGAGTTCGCTGAACGCATTATCCTCTCAAAATAGGTTGAGGATAGACTATAAAAAATTCTCGGTATTGTGTTAAAACAAATTATTTTCATTAACAAACTTTCAATATAAAACACATCGAATTATTTTATCTAATTTTTATTATTTCTTATTTCACTATTCCGCTATTAGTAACAAATGAATAATTTATAAAGTACATAATGGGTTAATTTCATAATAAGCCCTCCATGTAATAGATTTATTTTCATATGGTGTTCCACAAATCTAAATTTCTCTCTAGGACCTCCCAATTCACACTTCTTTAAAATTTCAGTCTTTAAATTTTAAATCATTATGCATTACACCCTATTATTTTTAAAGTATTTCAGATTATTTATTTTTAATGCAATTAAATTATTATATCAGCAATATTTTTACAAATTAAACTAATAAAACTTTTATAAAATTACATAAAAATAGATCTTACAAAATATATAATAAAAATTCCAAAGAGAACCACGATGATAGATTGCAATAGTGTTACGATCGATTTAATTTAAAATAAAAAATTAAAATAAAATAATATTTTATAATATTAACCTACATATTGACCAAAAAATTTTATACAAATTTTATAAAATTATTTAATTAAAATATATAAAATTATAAAATGATTTAAGTTAAAACATGCAATGCTAAATTATTTTAGAATTCCACAGTATTATAACAGTAATTTTAAAATTTTATGTTTCGGATCAGACATCGATGATGTTAAAGGAACAAAGATTATCGATTATATTTTTTAAAAATAGATAATAAAATTATTTACATATATTTTGAACTTAAGTATTTTTTTTACGCTGTTTGTATATTTCAAATATTATTTCATGAACAGTTTTAGGTGATAAATCGATATTTAAATAATAACATTTTAATCCATGCATCACACGAGATAGAAAATTAGTTACAACTATTTTTTTAAAAAATTCTTTCTTACACGACATTTATAAGGGACCACCATTACCATAAGAATTACAACTTACAAAAGCTTATTATTTTCTCATATAAAATATGTAATTACACTTTTATTATACAATTATGGTTATGCTAATATTGCAATAAATGATTGAATATTTGAAACAGTGACAATATCAACAATTAATTTCTTTTAAACATTCAATTTATTTTGTTTTTTTATATTTATCATAATTATAAAATTAAACACTTATATTATTTATTTTAAACTTGTCACAAAATTTTAACTAATAAAATAAAATTTTAAATTCGATACATACAACTTCACTCGTACAATACACGAAATAAAAAACTAGTATTATATAGAAAATAAAAAAAAAGCTTTCACAACTTATGAAGACTTATTAACAATCTAGACTCTCTCGAACACTTTCTAACATGACATATCATTTCAGCCTTAAATCGATAGCAAGTAATTCATTTTTATTTTAATCATAATTTTTGTTTGTTTCACATGTTTAATTTTGTTCCAAGTTGGTTTAAGCCAATAGCAATCTCTATTAGTATAAAGTGTTAGAGTTGTGTGATCCAAATTCCTGTTAAATAAAATAAGAGATTGCTTGTAAGTTAAGTTAAACAAAATATATTTTCTTTCTAGAAGATTTAGTATTTATTAGTATAATATATTTTGCATTTATTAGTGTAATTTATTTAACCTACGAATTTAGCCTATAAATAGGCTCTTTTACAACATTAAAAAATACACCCATTAAAAAATTAAAACTCATAACATTTTTGGAGAATTTTATGTTTACGTTTTGAGGATTCTTTGTTTTTTGGTTTCAGGGTTTAGTTTTTATCTCTATCTTTTATACTCTTCATTCTTTTATCATTATAGTAAAATTATTTTTGCCTGTGATTTTTTATCCTCTTTGGAAGGTTTTTTCATGTTAAATTTGTGTGTTCAGTTTTGAATTTCTTCTACTATTTTTACTTGCTCGTTGTTTAATCAGGTCGATCTCCAACTAGTAGTATCAGAGCTAATTTAGTTTTCATAGATCAGCCCGTTCAAATATGGCATCAACAAGGTTTGACATTGAGAAGTTCGATGGTGACACAAATTTTAATTTGTGACAAGTTCAGATGATGGCAATTCTAGTTCAGACTGACCTTAAAAAGGTCGTTACCGAGAAAAAGCCTGAGAATCTAGATCACACAGAATGGGAAGAGCTTGATGAAAAGGCCCTGTTTGCAATCTAGTTGTGCCTCACAAATAGAGTATTGCAGGAGGTATTGATGGAGAAAACCTCATCCGTCTTGTGGAAAAGGTTAGAAACTATTTATGCGACTAAGTCACTAGCTAACCGTTTAGTGTTGAAACAATGTCTATTTACATTTCACATGAATGAATGTGAGCTTCTTAGAGATCACCTTAGACAATTTATTACTCTTTTGAATGATTTGAAGAATGTTGAGGTTAAGATTGACGATAAAGATCAATCTATGCTATTATTGTACTCTTTACCCTCTTCATACAAGTTTATGGAAGAGATCACCTTGATTTATGGAAGAGACAAACTCTCGTTTGAGAATGTGAAGAGTTATTTGTTGAGTAAAGAAAAACTCTATAATGCGTTTGGTTCAGATACAAAGGCAGATAGGCAAGCTTCCGTTTTGGTAACATCAAAGAAGTGAGACAAAATGTAACGCTATTGTAAGAAGTTAGGTCATATCAAAACAGATTGTTATAAACTGCAAAATAAAAGGGTTGTTAAGAGTAATGAGGAAGATGTAGCTGATGCTAATTTAGCCGATGAAAGCAGCGATGATTTCTTGTTAGTGTCAACAAGCGATAGCTTTGTGCTTACGTCCGAGTGGATTCTAGATTCAATATGTTCTTTCCACATGTGTCCCAACAGAGAATGTTTCTCCACATACAGTTCGGTTAAATGTGAAGTTGTGTGCATGAGAAATGATTCATCTAGTAAGGTAATCGATGTTGGTACTGTTAAAATTAGGATGTATAATGGAACAATTAAGACACTCTCAGATGTTAAGTATGTACTGCTTTACAAAAGAATCTCATCTCCTTGAGTATTTTAAACTCGAAAAGTTACATAATCAACATCGAATCGAGCGACATTAAGGTGTCTCGTGGGGCTCTTGTTTTGTTAAAAGGTAAAAAGACCAACAGTTTTTATATTCTGGAAGGTTCTACAGTGACCGGTGAAACCAAATGTCCCTCGTCTGTTACGGAGTCAAAGTCAACTCGTTTGGAGCGGAGGCAACTTGGTCATAGGAGGGAAAAAGGTATGACCGTTTCGTTGAAGAGATGTACTCTTTTGGATGCAAGTTTTGAAAAGTGAGGGGACTGTGTTCGTGAAAATTAGACCTAGGTTAGTTTTGATTTGACAGTGCACAAGTCAAAGGCTAGAAGTCCTCCAGCTTCTAAGCATAGATTCGACTTAGTTAATTTCCTGCATAGTTCAAGATAGGCCCGTGGCGGGCTTTGACAAAGATGGCGTTGTGAGAATTCGTGTCAAGATGGAGATTGTTAGAGTTGTATGACCTAAATTCCTGTTAAATAAAATAAAAGATTTCTTGCAAGTCAATTTAAACAAAATATATTTTCAATCTAAAAGATTGAGTATTTATTAGTATAATATATTTAGAATTTATTAGCATAATTTATTTGACCTACGAATTTAGCTTATAAATAAGTTTTTTTACAACATTAAAAATGCACACATTAAAAGATTAAAAATCATAACACTTTTGGAGAATTTTGTGTTTACTTTTTTAGGGTTCTTTGTTTTCGAGTTTTGGGATTTAATTTTTATCTTTTTCTTTTATACTCTTCGTTCTTTTGCCATTATAGTAAAATTATATTTACCTGTGTTTTTTTATCCTCTTTGGAGTAATTTTTCCACATTAAATTTATGTGTTCAATTTCACAATTTCTTCCGTTATTTTTACTTATTCATTGTTTAATCGGTTGATCCCCAACACAAAACAATACAATATTTTGATATTTTAAATTAACATTTAATTTTAAATCATTAATTAAATTATCTAACTTAATTAATAATTCTAAAATTACATTTTCATATGCGCATCAAATTGAGGAATATTATACGTGCATATATAATATATATGATCAAGAAAATAGAAATTATACTATAAATATATATATAAAAATAAATTTAAATAATATACTGTAAATTCAAATCAAAACATATCTATATTTATTTAAATTAAATTTGAATCGGATTAAATTAATTCGAAAAATAAAAAATTATGGAAGTAAATCCGATCCAAACTAGAGGTAACACACTAAATGAACCACCTAACTTGTAGACAATTCAGCTTATAAAATATTCAGTTTCACTTATATATACATTAGCTTTCTCTTGCCCCCAAGTTTCATAATTCTTTGATTTTGCCCCTAATTCCATGCATATCTAAATATTTTCATGGTTGAGTTCAAATATTGCCAAAAAAGAAAACACAGATGAGGAATGCGGTGTGTGGACAAACACAATGACCAAGACGAGTTGAAGAAAAGCATTGGGTTCTCCAATCTCCACATGAAGATGCAACAAGGCATGGACCCAAAAACGCCTAATTGCATGGGATTGGCGGTGGAAAACGCAGCACTAGTGGCTGTTGCTGTCAGCCCCATAACCATTTTATTTTAAAGTAAAAAAAAAAAAGAAGAAGCTGAGAGATCAATGCTGAATGCTGCAGCAGCAGCACAATAGAGCCAATTTGCATGCAGAGCAGATAGAAAGAGAAAGAGAAAAGGGTAGCAGCAGCTAGCCACCACTCAGTTTTCAGATCAAGTGGGGACTGTGCATGACTGACTTTAAAACTTTTTAATTAAGGCACCCAATCCCAATCCTTCCATATTGACCATTGAATATCACCATCCTCATCTTCCAAGCTCACCTCTCTGATACCCTGACTTCCATTCAAGTCATTTCCCATTTTCCAACCCCATTAATATTTAACATTTCTCACCAATGACTCGCTTTCATGTTCAGCTTCCACAACCCTATTGGAGAATACTTCCCCACTGATCTTTTATCTCTCTGTTCCATTGCCCATACATACAACTCTCCATTTATTAATTATTTATGTCGTCACTCTTCACGTTTTCCAACTCTTCAGAACTTAGCTTCTGAATCCGAACTCTCTTTTTTTTCCCCTTTCTTTTCCTATCTGATCATAACCCACCAAATGCTAAGTTCTTCTATTAGAGTACTTGTTCAAAACACCTGCCATTTCTTGTTCTCTTTTTCAAAGGTTTTTACTTTTTTCAATAGATTCCTACCATTTCTTTGTCTTATTTTATATATATTTATATATATATTTGCATGAAAACTGATGACCATTGTATTGATCCACAGGTATGGAAGATGATCATGGAGAGAAAGTGTCCCATCAACCCAATGTAGACGATGGGACAATGAGGGTTTTCCCTTGTTTATTCTGTTCAAGAAAGTTTTACAGTTCTCAAGCTTTGGGAGGTCATCAAAATGCTCACAAGAGAGAAAGAACTGCTGCAAGGAAGGCTAAAAGGTCATCAGATTATGGACCAACCACCAACTTTTCATCTTCTCCGACATTACCAATTGTTTATGCACCAGCTGCAGCAAGTCACCACCATTTAAGCTTTTTACACTCTCCGATGTATATAACAGCGCATGCTGCCAACTTTCATTATCTCCCAAATCCTCACCACAGGTTCGGGTCGAATGGTGCAGCCAGATTTGATAACAATGCAGTGTTTTATGGTGAGGGTAACAATGTTTATCACCACCACCATCATCAAATTGATCATAAAGACCAGCAAAGTTATAACTTCAATTGGCAAAGGAGCATAAGGTGCACTGGAGACTTCACTCAACAGCTAACAATGGTGGAAGATAATAATCAAGACATTGAGAGTGCTGATCATACGGATAGAGATCAAAAGCTAGACTTATCTCTTCATTTATGAATTAAGAGAGAATGATGATGAGCCCTTTTTTTGGTTAGGGGAGTTTACTATTGTTTTGCTTTTTTATTCTTCTATCACATGCTTTTACAATAAAAAAGATATGATGACTTCATTCTTTGTTTTGCAAATGATATGATGAAGTTGATGAATAAAAACAATAATGGAAATGGAGTTGGATAGGTCTAGCAGAGGAGCAATAAGGCCCCTTCTCAGGCCATTCTTTTTCTTGGGTCAGATCTTTACTATTATAGTGTAGATATTTATAAAAGAAACCCAATGTTGAAAGGAGCTTGGTTTGGTTCACTTGGGTGGCATTTTCACCAAGAAAAAAAAATGCTGCCTTTTTTGTTTAGCTGGCATTGATGATTTGATAAAATGCTTTACTGCTATTAACATCTCACAACACAGTTTTTATTAAAATATGCGCATTGGCTTATTCCTGAACACAAAACCATTACTATAAGAACTGGAGAGCTTACGTTTTTTTTTTATAAATAGGTTAAAAAACAATTGCAGGGTTTTCATGGTGATAGATGTGTTTGTGACTGTACTTACGTAAAAGTATAAACATAAGAATCACATGAGGAAAGCTTCGACACTGTTCGAGAAAGTGATCGATTCTCTTACAAATCTCCTCATTTTCTTACAACACAAACAAGGCTGCTTGGTCTAGCGTGTCGAGTACTGCCGGCCATGTTATTCCCTGTAAAGGTACACTAATTTCATTTCCTTTGAAACTAAAGCTTTCTTTATTAGAAAAGGCTAATATGAATTTTCATGATCATATATCAATGGAAATGGATCCCTGAAATGGCTATTGCCCTGTATGCTTCATTTATGTTTTTCTAGTAATAATGAGTTCATCTGTCTGAAGCTTGAATCCACTTAGCTAAAGCATATGTTGATGCCTTTAGTCCTTCTAACTTTTCCTGTTTAGTGTGAATATCAAAATGAACAGACTCTTTTAAGTTTTACTAATCAAATCATGTACCATATTTATCCTTGGATAATTTCAAGGATTCTGCAGGGGTGGAGTGTAGTTGTTCTTGTTGAAGTGCCCAGCAAGGGAGCAATGTTCATGATCATGTATCAAATGAACAAGGAACATAACCATTAACACATCCTCTCAGCATTTACAAGCTAATTTCAAGCTTTGAGTCTGATATGGACAAACCATTTACTGTAAATAATTTATGGGTTTTCATGCAGAAGGTGGATGGATAAATTCATAACTCATGCGGTCCCCTTATCTGAGGTCAACAAGGCCTTTGAGCTGATGGTTAAGGAGGAGGGTTTGCTATTGCACTATTAAACCTAATGCCCCTACTTTTTTACCTTAAAAACCAAACTTGCTCGACGCAAGAGGACAAGTTTCGATCGAATAGAACCAAGCTGATGAAATTGTGTAAAGAGACAACGTGTGTATGTTATGTATGCTGGCATTAGTTCCCCAGCTAACGCAGGTGGATTAATATTTTTTAATAATTTATTTAAATAAATATTAATTTCAAACTAAAAAAATTATTAATTTAAGTAACTAATTATTATATAAAGTAATCATCTACTAATCTTTTGATGGTAATAATATTATTAATATATTATGATTTTTCAATTATGAAGATTAAATTTACTGAATAATCATTTAAGATTAACTATATATTAGATTGATGTGTGAATCAAATTTAGGTCAATCATTTTAAATAAATTATTTAAAGTAAAAACCTAAAATAAACATTTTCTTGAATGGACTGAATTTGTATATAATGCAAACATACAATAGAACTATTTAAAATTAAATTTTAATTTGTAACTCATATTCAAATTTATAGACAGAAATAATAATTATATTAATTTAACTTTAATTTTCAATGGATGAAATTCCTAAAATTAAAAGCGAGTAGAGGGACTTAATCCAGAAGTTAAAAAAGAACAGGGACTGAGGGGTAATTAGGCATTTTTTCTCCCTTACTTTCTCATTCACCCAAATGAAGAACGTGTCAGCATTCAAAAGCCTAACTTCTACAGTACTTTATGTATCTTTTTTTAATATTTAGTTGTAGATTATGGATTATAGATATTCCACACAAGATGTTTCTTCTTTCTTTACAGTGCATGCCTACAAATTATATAAGTGTAACACAAAATTTGGATGATAGACCATTATCATGATCTTGCATTTGTCATTTGTACTTCTCCATTATTTTTCTTGCTTCTTCTACAGGGTCCTCCATGGATTCACTGCCACTGCCTCCTCTTGGTCCTTGATCTTTGTTCAAGGCAATAAATACGAAATACACAAGTCCCATTGTGGCCTGTTCATCCAGAAGAACACGTTATTATTCATCACTGTTAGTGATTACGATCAAATGGGATTCTGCCTATAGAGGCTGCCACCATCTTGGCAACTGGGAGGGGAGGTGAATAGGGCCTTCTTGCAGATGACCAACCAGTGTTCATTTTAAACATAATGGACATACTATTCTTAACCTTAAAGTTCAGATAAATAATCTAGAAATCAAAAAACTCTTATTTTTAGTGATGGACCCGCAATTTTAACAACTGAAAAGACGAGGAAAAACGAAATATAACGTAGATACATAGGCATGCAGTTAAAATCTTCTAGCAGATGAGCAACAAGGATAACTGTTTCCCATATTCCTGGAGGAAACAGAAACGAACAGTCAAATTACATATGCAATAGCTTTTCGAATCATTAACAACTAAGCCAGTGACTCTTAAGTTATCTGATGTTCACAAATGCAAATTCTACTTGGTACCTGATTCAAGCATAGACATTGAATTTTTTACTCTTAGAATGAAAATTAGGTGACTTTCAGCACTTGCAGGTATCCAAGAAAACCAACAAGTGAAGGTTCTGATTTATGTTACCCATGATTCTTCTTGTGATTCATAAGGATGTTTTCCAGGTTTTAAACAGTCACTGGCAATCAGCCATTGTATGACAGTAGCTAGCCGAATACAACTGTCTAAAGCTGCCAACTAAAATTTTATATTTTGCATTTCACCAAGTAAAAGTTGGTTCAAGTTTTATTGGCCTATCAGCACAGAGATGATGTGGTTCTATTATTAGATTCAGATTTAAGTAACAACACTTGATATTTGTGACAGTTTTGTAAAGGTATTCAAAAGGGAGACCTGAAGATGTAACCAAACAACTAAGGCTTCAAGGCAGTAAGGTTTCTTTATGTATCACACTCAGATTAACATGTAGATAACATTCTTATAGATTATAGACTATGTTATTTGATTGCGGGAGCAGGAGTGAGTGCCAGGAACAGTTAGTTATGTGTCCTACACGGACATGCTCAATTTTTGGAATGAGGGTTGTACCTTTGCACCCTTGTCTTGATATCTCTTTGACATGAGTACCTCAAGAAAAATGAAGAGTCTGAGCAACATAGGTTGCCTGTTAATTCTAAGTATATAGACACTCTAACCATGTAAATGCAAAAGATGAGACGCACACCATATATTTGCTTGTAGTTGTATGTAGCAAACTTCTGCTGTCCACAAGGGCTTGTTCTCTCTCCTCACTTCTAAATTTTAAGAAACAATAGGCCCACTTTGTGCCACTGAAGCAAAATATAAGTATTTTGCAATTCCACAAGCCATAGCTTGCAGTTCCTACTGATGCGTTTAGCTTCTAGAACTGAATTTATGCTGCTACCTAAGCCTTTCCTGAATATATACGTAATTCATAATTGGAAGAAATGCGCAGCATTTCATGATGACTACCAAAGCAACTACACTAAAACTGGCATCGGTAAATCATTCATAGAAAAAAGGCATATAAAGAACATACTGAGGCAAAATCAATACAAAATCATCAATCATATATTCCTATATATGGAAAGAAAGTAAGAAATAAAACATACCAGCGCGAAGAAAGCTGTTGACAGGAATGACTTGAGTACAAAAAGTGTCACAAACAGAACGACAACTGAAACAGAGATCCTTGCGATTGGTCTCGGGACAGAGTCCTGAACTCAAAAACATAGGGAAAAGTATATTCAACAATGTCTTTCCGGACACTAGAATCACAGGAGCAAAAAGATTGAACTTCTACCGGCACTAAATTGGTTCCAGCTTCAACTCCATCCTTCCCAACCTTCCATACTGTCTGAATAACTAATAATAAAGTTCAAAATGGTTGTTAGTACAAATTGAAAACAAGAAAATGAACCTTGTATGCTTGAATCAACATGAACCCTACAGCTTATCACATGATTATCTGCAAAGACCATACTAATCACAAGACCTACATTACATCACAGTTGCAATTTATGTTACTAACATTTTGATTTATTTCATTAGCTCAATAGGATTAGAGATAAACAAACATAAATCACAAACCCAATTCTCAGTAATATCATTTTTGAACATCCATCAACATGGCAATGCTTATTCCGAAGAATTAAAAAGGAAGAGAGAGAAAAAAGCAAACCTTTGAAGAAGTTGGCCTGAAGTGCATAAACCAAGGGTCTTGGTGCTAAGGGCTTGTTAAATTGAATATTTGAGAAAAGGGTTTCCTCTTTAACCTTGAAAAGGATGTGGGAGACAAGAAATTAGAGTGAGGGAGAGCTAGGGTTTGGTTATTGTGGTAACATTTTGGAGAGTGTGGTGATACAGAAGACATGTAATGAACCATAGGTGAGGAAGCCATACTAAATTATGTTTAGCAAGAAATTTATCTTTCTGAAAAAAATCAAGAATTCTGTAATTTCCCTGTTGTAATTTGAATGTTAATACTCAAAACTGTGAGAAGTTGAAAATCTATGTCGTCCAGAGTCCTGACACTTCATCTCCACCTCACAGAGAATGGGGAATAGGGCCCAACCCAGATTCGTGATACAAAAGCCGGATTGAAGTTATCGGGTATTTTTATTATTAATTTTTGGCTAAATTCTGCTATTAGTCCCTGTACTTTACAAAATTTATAAATCTAGTTCCTATACTTTTAGAATTGGTATTTTTAGTCTTGTACTTTTCAAATTTTAAAATTTTAGTCATGACCCAAATAGTACCCATTTAGTTAAATTCAATTACTAGTCTTGTAGTATGCATACAAGTGTAGATTTAGTCCATGTTCTTCAATTGTATCATTTTAATTTCTTATATTTTTCAATTTTTGAAATTTCAATCTTGACGTAAATGATAAATGATTAATTGAATTTTTAGTGATTAATATGTTAATATGAGATTATGGGAATCACAAAACTTACTGAATTTAACAATTTTCATTTAATAAAGATTGAAATTTTAAAATTTAAAATATAAAAGACTAAATATGTCCAAATTAAAATATAATAACTAATAATAAAATTTAACCTTTATTGTTTTTCTAAGTCTTAGCCACAACAAATTGAATCCTTAAAGCACTATTTTCAGAACCGAACCAAATTGGTTGATCCAACCAATAAGACTAAGAACGGGTTTAGAATAAAGGTTGGTTGAATCAATTTTATCTATTTTTAATACATATTCTTCTAAAAAAATTGTGATTTTTTAATAATCTATTCAATCGAACCAAACAAACTGTAACACCTCTTAACCCATATCCGTCGCCGGACTAGGGTTATGAGGTATTACCGAACAAAACACAACTCAGAACAGATATTCATTTATTCTCATGCTTCGTAAATTAATCACATCAAATCACTTATCCCATTCAAAATTTTGAACATTAATACTCTCATGTTCATGTCAATCGCATTTTTGAAATTTATTAAATCATAAAACATTACTTAACATATATTGAACAACATCAAAACAATATTTCATAAGCTGAGTATCAACCATATTACTTTCATACATGCACATATTAAAACCAATCATATTCATTTCATACATGGGACATTTTAAAATATTACCAATTGATCAAGTATATTTAATAAACATTACTATTTCATGCGCCATTCACTATAATATCTTTAATCATTTTTGAACTTCAAAGACATTTCGTAGCATTTAATCCGCATGCTCAATAACCAAACCAAAATACATAAACATGCACATGTCACTATAATCACATTAAATGTTTATGAACATAAAGAATAATTCATAGTATACCAAATTTACATACTTTATAATAATTCCAAAGTATACATATACCAACCTGTCGAAACTATTTTTTTGTTTGGAAAATGGGCCGACTTTAAAAAGAAAAGGGAGTCGCCACCAATCCTTTTTTTGAAGTGTGATTGGGCCACTTATAAAACATTTTGGTCTACGAATTTTAAGAAAACGGGCTCGGGAGTCGGTTACGCACGAGGAAGGGTTAGCACCCTCGCAACACCCAAAATTGGTACCGTATTGATTGATTAATGTCCTTAATATCGAAAATTAGAAAATATTTTAGAGTATGGAAAAAAATATTTGGATGACTCGTATTGGAAAAAAAATATTTGGATGACTCGTATTGGAAATCGAAACTCCCTTGTTCCGAAAAGCTAAAGTATCACATCCAACACGATAGGGCACGATGCTTCAAACTCTCGATACCAAGATCATTTTACGATTTCCAAAATTCATGTAGTGCAATTTAAAAAGGGTATCTCACTATTTGGCTAAACTAAAACCGAAATCCAGCACGATTGGGTACGATTCTTTGGATTTTCAATCATGAAATATTGCCCTTATTTAAGAAATACGATAAAAAAATCAGTGAAGGATATCTCGTTGTTTAGATGGACAGAAAATCGAAACCCAAAGACGATTGGGCACGAACTTTTGAACTTCCAAACACGAAATAAAGGCCTTACTTTCAAAAAAATATACAACTGAAATCTTTAAAGGACATTTAGTGATCCGACGAACGAAAAAATCGAAGCCAAAGACGATTGAGCACGATTTCTCGAACTTCCAATCACGTAATGTTACCTTTGTAAAATCCTTTTAATGAATTTTGGAAAAAAAGGGTAAAACGTTAAGGTGTCATTCAAAATCATTGATCGACATGGGATAATAAGAACAAAAATATATAAATTTCAATAGTAAATTATCAAAAAAATAAAAATAATGAAGGTAACAAAATAACAAAAGTAGCAACATTAATATTGATAAAGAAAACATAAAATAATAACCATAGTAATAAAAATAAAATAATAGAGACATATATATATACACATAATTAATATAATAATAAAATAATAGTAAACATATTGAAAATAATAGTAAATATAATAGAAATAATAATAATGGATATAATACAATTTAATAATATTAATAATATATGTAAAATGGAGGACTGCTTTGGTAGAATATGGATATAATAACAATATAATAAAAAGGTAAGTAAAATAATATCTAATAATAATAAAGATACTAGAAAAATATAGTTTAATAATATCGAACCAAAATATTCAAAAATGATTGATTTAATGATAAAATAGCGAAAAATAATTAAAAGGACTAAATTAGGCTAAAAAGCAGTAATATTTGGGCGAATTTAAAAACAAACAATGATAAAGGAGGATTGAAATGTGCGCAACTTATAGGGACCAAAAGGAAATAAACCCCAATGTGCAAAACGCAAGACTCAAATAAGGACTTAATTGAACTCAAAAGAAATTTTGGGGTCAAATCGGAAGGAAAAAACTCGATTTTAAAACCGAGAAAAGCGGAGGGCTAAACGTGCAATTAGCCCTCCCTAGCAAAAACGCACGGATCCTAGCCCCGTGGTCGGGTTGGGGTCGAGGCCCAAAACGACGCTGTTTGGCCTCGGCCCCATTTCCAAAACGGCATCGTTTTATAAACACTATAAAAGCACAATTTTTTTGAAAAATTCTCATTCTCTCCTCTCCTTAAAAAAATAAAACAGAGAAGGGCTCCCAGGCGATTTCCGTGAAGTCTCCACCACCGCCGCCGTCCGTCGGGCCATCACAAGACGGTGGTTTAAATTTGAAAAAAGGTGAGTTTTTCCCTTTTTATTATATTTTTTTATAAAACCTTTATATGTTTTTTTTTAAAAACTCAAAAAAGATTCCGAAAAGAAAAATAAAAAAAAAAAAAAGAAAAACAGAAAAGAAAAAAATGAAACCTTTGCGTTTTTTTTTTTTGTTTCTCTGAACTCTTCTGTTACAAGTGTTTTTTCTCTTTTTCCTCTCTAAAAAACCCTCACCCCTATTTTCATTTCATTGCGCTTTTATAGCCCCTATTTTACAAACCGATTTGTTTCTGTTTTGTAGGTTCGTGGTAGATCGGCTTCTAACGTGGCGCTGTGGTGGCGCGAAGTTATGCGACGCTTGACTGCTCGGAGGTGGGTCTTCTTTGGCGGGCGTGCTGGCGCTAGGACTCTCCGACTTAGGTTTTTTCTTCTTTGGGTTTGGGCCACTCTGCTTTGGGCCCTTTTTTTTAGTTATTGGCTCGAGTTTCTTTTAAAATTGGGCCTTACACCAACCATTCAAGCGAAATAAGTTGCATACTTTGCCATTACAACCGAATCATAATAACTTTATATATATTCAAACTTATAATCCTCTCATACCTAGCATGCGCTAAGACATCCATTAATTCAATTTCGTTTATTTAACTATTACCAAACTTACCATATACTTAGCCATTTTAATTCGTTACAAGACTATGCGCATAAACTATAATAATTTTAAGCATCTTGAATATAAATAACAACTAATATTACATTTATTTCACATGCCCAGATACCATAGTTAGAAAATGTACACTTAACCGATAAATTAACTACCTATTCGGTTATATAAGAAACCTTTGTTACATATATTTTTATAATCATGCCATACATCATATCATATATATAAAGAAACCAAATATACTCATGCACATTGTAAACCGAAACAAATGGTCAAATAACATAACCTAATCACAAATAGCTTATATCCATCTCCTATTTTAAATCACACACAAACCATACCTTAAAATGCACTTCCAAATAAATTATTTACAAAGCTGAATAACATTAACCTTTCCACTACTCAAAATCAACCTAGACCAACCATTTCAAGAATACAACCATGAAACATACCTTACAACAATTTGTCTCATGACCGAATACATATAAAGTTTAACCTTCACATGAAATTCAACCATTAACCTAAATGCCATAACACATGACTGAATTACTCCAACATTAGCATTATAAACAAGCAATTATATCTAATGCTTAATGCACAAACTTGACTAAAATAAACAGACCATAACCGAATTATTAAAACCAAACACACCAAACACTTAACCAAGAACAAATAAAACCAAACTTCAACAAAATGATCAAACCATTTTCGCATGGCTATATATATATATATATATACACATGTCCCAAATCAAACATTCCATCTATGCTATAAATGCCATAAGCCCAAATTCAACTTAGTAAAATACTGAAAAACTGTCAATAGTGTGATAGGGTTTACTGACGATTCCCGAGCTCGTAATGTAACTTCAAAATCTATAAACAAAGGTAAACAAAAATACACATAGAGTAAGCTATTTGAGCTTAGTAAGTCTTAAGCAAAAACATATATAACAACAATTACATATTAACATTTTATTAACAAAACCGAATATGCATAATATCATTTATAAGTTGTTATTTACTACCAGATCACATTGAAACTCACATACATTTATCATATGGCCGAACACAATCTTTCATATACAAATACAAAATTTCACTTTCATTATTACAAATACATCAATAGGCCGAATCAGATATATATTCAAATAGGTTAGCATGTAATTTATGTTCACATAACCTTTTATCATTTCAAATAACCAACTTACCTCGTTTCCGTATAAACAAATAACTAACACATTCATGAACCTGTAATTCAATTTCACATTCGATCTTTACTTCACATTGCCCGTTGAACTGTTCGAAATTAAAAAGGATACGCGGATAGTCGGAAGCTCGTACAATGCCAACGTCCCAGACGTGGTCTTACATGTAATCACATATCAATGCCACTGTCCCAGACAGGGGCTTACATGAATCAAATACGATGCCAATGTCCTAGACATGGTCTTACACGTAAACACAAATAGATGCCAACGTCCCAGACGTGGTCTTACACGATAACACATATAAAAAATCCTATGTTATGACATATGTATCCTATCTATTCCTAGGGTTCATACGGGGCTTTCGGACAACGTATCTCGATCGAATCGAACTCGAAACATAATTCCCTATCTCAAAGTCACATTCGGCCAAAGTACACATATATATTTGAATATTTCAAATCATGACATAACATTTATTTATTCTCAATCTAACAACATTTAAATGCTTATAGACTTACCTCGGACGATGAAAAACCGAAACGAAACGGCTAGTCGACAACTTTAGTTTTCCCCTATCCAAATCCGATTTTCTCTTTTCTTGATCTAAATTAATATAAATTAAACTTATTTAATCACACATTCATTCAATTTAATCCAAAAACACATAAATAGACAAATTATCATTTTGCCCCTGATATTTTACACTTTTTGCAATTTAGTCCCTATTGCATAGGGTAAAAAATACACAAAATTTGCATATACTATGCTTAGGCCGAATATTCACAACCTCCATACAAGTCCATATATTTCATTTTTTTCACATTTTAGTCCCTTAAAATTTTTTTGCACAATTTAGTCCAAATTACTCAAATTCATCAAAAATTCAAAGAAAAAACATGTTAATTCAAAACATATCTTCCATATTCTATAATCTAACGACAAAAATCACATGTATTCATCAATGGCTTAACTCAAAATATTCATCAAAATCAAAATTTGAAGCATGGATTTTGTACATTTCATAGCAACGATCTCAAAAATGTAAAAAATTTTAAAAACCGAACTAGTTACGTACCTTAATCAAGCTTGACAATGGCGGAATACCCTAAACTTTCTTATTTCCTTTTTTTTTTTTTTCTTTTCTTTGTTTCGGTTGGTAAAAATAAAGATGACAATGGCTGCTTCTTTTTTAATGTTTTGTTTATTATATTAACATTATAATATATAAATTATTATTTTAACTTTTATATATAACATAAAAATATATAAAATAACCTTAATGTCGTCCACTAATTTATATATAATGGGTTATTTGCATCATAGAACCTCTAAATTATAAAGACAACAACAATTAAGGACTTTCATATTTAATCATCAAATTTTCATTTTACGCGATTAAGCCATTTTATCAAATTAAGCACACAAACAATAAAATTAATTCACAAAACTTTCACACATGTAAATTCGCACATAATTAACACAGAAAATAATATTAAAATATTTTAAGGCTCGAATTTATGATCCCAAAACCAATATTCCGATTAAGATCAAAATCGGGCTATTATACAAACTAATTAAATAGAAAATCGATAATTTAATCATCGATGTAGTTCTAAAAACATTTTCCTTGATACTAGGTTTGAGTCTTGCGTTGATTCACGTAGGTTAAATTAGTCTCAAAGTTTGCAACGTTGTTCAATTTTTGAACATTTCTGGATTTGTCCCGCATTCTCTTCAAAGGATTTCGTGGTGTTGATAATGGTAAAATCTATAATGTGACAATACATAGTTTCATTGCAGTGTGGGATATTTTGGACTAACCTGGTGCCTCTTACAAACTTAATTTTCACTATGATCACAAATTAATCTTTTATATTTTTGTTATACCTAGACTCGATCATGGGTTAAATTACAAAATTCTGTTGGATTTAGTTTTTATTTTGAAAATTTTGCTCTTTCCAATCAAAAAGGTTACACAAATTTCATGTATATATACATGGGTGAAGTCAGAAAAATTTTTTAGGGGGGCCGAATAAAATTTTAATTTTTTATAGTTTATATCTTTATAATTTCTAAAAAATTAAATCGAATTTTTATAATTTTAGGGGGGCCAAAGTGTAATTTTACTTTTACTAATTTAAAATTTTTAAAAATTATAAGGAACTAAATAATAATTTTACATTTTAAGGGGGCCGCGGCCCATGCCAGCCCCCTAAATTCCATATATATATATATATATATAATAATTTGAAAAACATCTAATACACATCAAGAATGATGAAATTCTACTATTTCAAAACTCAAAAGCTATTCTATACCTATATTCATTCATGCAAATCAAAGAAGGGCATGTTTCAGCTATTTACATGATCACATTCTGTTAAAAACTTATATTTTCACAGGATAAACACTTAACCCAAATCCATCCTAAGCTTTGTCACTAATAATAAACCTTAAAATCCTAAACTCAAATAAATCAAACCTAACTCATAAATTTCTAACTATTGTTTTATGACATGTGATATCACATGTAATTAAATAAATTAAATAAATGATCCCACTTTCATTTTTTTTCTTAATTTAGCCATTTTAGGGGAAAGAAATTCAAAGAATTTAAAAAAAAAAAAAACAGCCCACCGGAGAAGCCCATTGACCACCACTTTAACGTTGATATTATTTATAGATATCAAGAAACAGAACAGAATAGTTGCAAGCACAAACGTGGGTGTCGTAACTATTTTTTTAAATGAGGATCGACTAGAGTTTTGAAAAAGAAAATAAAAATAAGATTTGCCACTGATCTTTATTAGGTGTGATCGGATCACCTTAATTTAAAAAAAACGTTTTAGATTTACTAAAACAATGTTTTTGGTCTATAAAATTTGAGAAAATGAGTTCGAGAGTCGATTACATGCGAGAAAAGATTAGCACCCTCGTCACGCCCAAAATTGGTTTCAAATCGATTAATTAGTGTCTCAATGTCGAAAGTTAAAATTTTAAAAAAAATTTTAAAATACGATCTCTTTTAAAAATATTTAAATTTTTTCGAATTGAATATTAAGATTCTCTCGCTCCGAAGGAATAAAATATCACATCCAGCACGTTAGGACACGACAGTTTAAATCCTTTAATCCAAGATCATTTCATGATTCTCGAGTCATGCATTGAAAATATCACAAGGATATTCGATTATTTGACAAAGCGAAAAACCGAAACCCAGCACGTTAGGACACGATTTCTCGAATTTTCAAACACAGAATATTGCCTTATTTTAAAAGTTTTTTTTTAGATAATCACGAGTATAACACTCAAAGGCGTTGTTTGAAATAGAATGAAACGATCTAAGTTGAATAAATGTTGAGATTTAATCCACGAGGTGATAATATGAAATATAAATACACTAAGAGCATATATAGAACAATAATACAAGCACACAATATCATATAAGTGAATGACAATATTTAAAAATACCAACAAGAAAGATATGATACATATGATGACAATAATCAAAACATACATCCTTTAAACATTAACGTTAATAATCAAAGAAATGTGAAATAAATAATATGCAAAACAATTTAAAGTAAATAATAATTTAAAATAGAATAAGAAAATAAATTAAAAAACAATCCAAAGTAGTAATAAAATGTCTAAAATAAACAAAACAAAATATTTTAAATGGATAACGTATAAAACGATTTATACTAAGTAATATATGTAAACATTTAAATTATATAATATACATGCAAAAATCTGAAGATAAATAATATATATATATATTCAAAAGACAAATAATGTATAAAAGATTTAAGAATAAGTAATATGTAAAAGAGGAAATTTATACAAATAATATATAAGACAGTTTAAAGAAAATGACAAATAATAATAATAAAAGAATAATACAATAATAATAATAATAATAAATAAGAATAGTAATAAATAAAACGAATCGAATAATAAGAAAGATAAAATGATGAAAAATAAAAGAATATATGCATATGCCAACAAACAGATGAATGTATAACACATATAAATATATAAGAACTGGTATTCAAATGGAATTGAAGAAAAATTGACAGCCCAAATTAAAGACAAAACAATAAAGGGACTAAATAAAGAGAAAAGTAAAATTAAAGGTCCACATTTAAAAGGAAAAAAAATGAATCAGGGCCCCAGTGTAATGCGCGAAGAAAGGGAAGGACCAGAGGGGAAAATATCCCCGTCCCTCAAAACGATCATCATTAACGAGGACTATATTGAAATTAAAATAACATTTGCGTGGTAAATGTAAAAGAAAAGAAAAAACAGATTGAAGCAATAAAAAATGCGGAAGGACCAAAAGGGGAAATAACCCTTTTCAAAGAAAACACGCGGATCTTGTTCAAACGGGTCGGGTCGCGCGGGTCAGAGTCAAAACGACTCCGTTTTGGCATCTAGACCCAAGGCACTAAACGGTGCCGTTTTAATCCCCTATAAAAACTAATTTTTTTTAAAAAACTTCACTTTTCTTTTATCTTCAAAAAAAATGAAACTTCCAAAAAAAAAAACTCTCTCCCCCCATCCCTTCCGGCCAATATTCCGGCGTCGGACCACTGTCATTCGCTGCCACCCACCATGTCAGATAAAGGGCGAAACTCCTAGAAGCTTCATTTTTCGACCGTTTTAACCTCTACAACCCCGATCTGCCCCAAACTGCCCAAACGAACCTTCCAAGGTCACTAGAAGACCAAAAGACACTTCGGTTTCCTCCCTTCCGGCCACCAGCGAGGTAAGGCTTTTCTTCCCTTTTCTTATTCGCGTATATAAATGAAAAAATGGAAAAGGAAAAGAAAATAAGAACTTAAATGAAATCAAAAATCCTTCGATTCTTTCTATTTCTTTTTTATTTCATTCAAAAATCCCCCTTACAAGTGATTGTGTTTTCGGTTCTTATAGTAGAATGAAAAGAAAAAGAAAGATACAATATTGCTTTTTGTTTCTATTGTTTGCTTCTTTTTCTCTGTTTGCAGGTCATGGTGGCAGAGTTGCTGGCAGAGATGGCAGTGGCTAGGCTGCGGCGCTAAGGTTTTCAGAAACCCTAGCTTTTTAAAATTTTTTTTATAATTTGGGCCTGTTGTTGTGGGCCTGTTGTTTGGGTTTTATTGTAATTGGGTCTTTTAATTAAGCCTAGGTAAAATTGGGTCATTACAGTGGGGGCTTGGGTTTTTTACACCTTTGCCCATTATTTGCTAGTAAACAACAACTCCATTCAAATGCCCTGCCGGGAAACTATAGTTTAACGGTCATATTTCAAGAACTATTACTTTCATCTCAAGCACCCTGTAAACGGCCCAATTTGCTCGGGCTCGAATCAGAAACAATAAAACAAAAAAGTCCAAAGTCCTTTTACAATTGGCCCAAAACACAACCTAAATTTTTGACCCAATTTCACACAAGCCCAACAGGCCCAAAACTGAAACCAACTCAGGAACCTTTCCTGATCTTCCCAGCGCCGCAGTCTTCACGTGCTAGGGTAGCACGCTCGTCGCCCAAAGGACACCATTTTCGGCGTCTTGCACCAAAAGGGTAACTCCAGCTCCGTTGACTTCCTCTATAGGCCTGCAAATGGAACACGAAAGGGACAACAGCAACAAAGGACAGCAGAGACACAAAAACCAAATGACAAGCAAGCTAAATAATAATGAAATTTGTATTTCTTTCCGCTATAAAAGCCTCCATACTGAACATTGTAATTTTGGTTTTTACGGAGCGAAATACACAAAAAAAGGGAATCGGATACAAACAAAAGAATTGAACAGATTAAAGGTGCTTTTTTTATTATCATTTTTTCTTTTTTTCTCTTCGAAATAAATAGAAATACCTGTCGTTCTGCCTTACCCTTCGTCGAACATCGGCGTCTGAATACCCAAGAACCCCTAGGGGTTTTGATGCGGATTCAAAAAAAAGGGGAATAAGGGTGAACGTTCTTCGCCTTCGCATATTACACTTTCAAAATCAAAGCCAGATTTAAAGTTTTTTAAAACAAAAGAGAAAAGGACTAAGAAGGCCGAAAAAGGGTGACCTTTCTTATCTCCGGCCGCCGTATACGGCAGGGCTACGGCAGAGGCTTGTCGAAACCCTAGGCCGGAGCAGGGCTAAAATCGAATCAGCGAAAGGGAGGGGAAAGGAGAGCTCTGCTGTTTTTTTTTTTTGAAGAAAGAAGTAAAAATGATTTTTTTTTGAAAATTTTTTGGTTTATATAGGGTCAATAGAACAACGCCGTTTTGAATGGGGCGATTTACTCCCAAAACGACGTCGTTTTAAGCTGGGTCGGACTGACTCGACCCAAGCTGCCTAGGATCCGCGCGTTTTTAGACTGAGGGTCTTATTTCGTCCTCAATCCTTCTGCTTTTGAGGCGGTTCTCGATTTAGTCCCTATTTCATTTTTTCCTTCTCTTTCAAATTTCCCCCTTTAAGTTTATTTTTTTTTAATTTAATCCTCGCCATGAAAGCTGAAACGCAGCGCACAAGGATCAGGGATATTTTCCCATACAATCCTTGTTAGTTCTTTTTTTACCTTCATGATTGATACTTGTTAATTTTCTTTTAATATCAATTAAGTCCTTTGTACTTTAACCCTTTCATTTATTCGTTTATTTATTTAATTGTTTAATTATTTATTATTTCCTTTTTGTTTATTTATTTAATTGTTTGTATATACATGTTCTTTATCATTATTATGTGTACTTTTTTATTTATTCCATTTTGTAATTTATTGTATTCTCCTTTTTTTACATCATTATTATTATTATTATTATTTAATTAATTTTAGAATTTTTACTATTATAATTATTATTTTAGTATCACTACTATTGTTTCACATAATTATTATTACCTAATATTTCTATTAGTAGTTACTATTATTATTCTTGTTATTATTAGTACTTTATTTTATTACTATTATCATTATTATTATTTTTAAATGTTTATTTACTCATTTTTTAATTAATTTGTTTTTTATTATTTATCATATTCATATTTTTACCTTTTTACTTATTTTTGATTTATTTTATTTTAAACTTTACTCTTATTATTGCCATTTCATTATTTATTCATTTATGTACTCATACCTTGTTGTACATGCTTTCAAATTTCGACTATTCCTTATTATTAATTCACTCATGATTGATATTCATATTATTATCGTCATCATCATTATTTAGTTACATATATTAGCATTGAAATTCATTTTACACTTTGTTATAAAATCATATTACATTTTATCCGATCCATCAAAATATTTGAAATAAGCAAATACTTCGTGTTCTAAGGTTCGAAAGAAATCGTACCCTAACTTACGCGGTCTCTATTTTTCTCATCGAATCTAAAGAATCTATGTAACATCCTAGATTAGGGGTTATGCATTTGTGCATAATTCATGAGTAGTAGGTTTTGGCAGTGTTTGGAAGTGAATTAAGTTTTTTTTTAAAATCCTAGGATGGAAGAGAAAGCTTTGGACAATTATTGGTTTTTAAGTTAAAAACAAGAAGTGATGTGGAAAAGTGGCAAGGGACGCCACCTAAGGTGCAAGGGTTATGGCATCAAGTGAAGTACTTTGAGGGAAGAGGTTCGAATCCCATTGTGTGCATTTTTGCTTAATCTTATGAAATAGCATGTTTACTATGATATGGATGTGTGGTGTGCATTTTTAGAACCTTGGAAATGTAAGGAAATGTAAGGAAATGTAAGGAAATGTAAGGAAATGAAAGGAAATGTAAGGAAATGTAAGGAAATGTAAGGAAACTTGGAAATGTTACATTAAAAATAGGAAAGTGACCATTTTGGAAACCTAAGTAAATTAGGAAAGTGACCATTTTGGAAACTAAGCTAAAAGAGGAAACTAAACATTTTGGAAACACTGAAATGTCAAGTTACAGAGCACATGAAAATTTTGGAAACTTAAAATGACCCCGAAATGTCGAATTTTAAGGTTCAAAGGGAACTTAGGGCAGTGACCCTAAAATATAAAGTACGTGAAATTTGACCCACAACGGGCTTGGAAAAGTGGCTGAAGATGCCACTTAGGGCCTTTGAAATGGCGCCACATACAAGGGTGTTGGGCCTGAATTCAAGTCACATGGGAAGCAAATAAAATAAGTTTTATTTTTGCTTCTAGAAGCCCAAGAGGTGGATTTGCACAAGGCTTGCAAAAGAGGAGTTTCACTCTCTTTAAATTGACTAATTAGAAGATAATAAGGATTATACTTTATTTGTTTTAAAATTAAAGAGATAAAGTTATCACATAAGGAAGAGTAGTGGCCAAGCAAAGGATTCTTGGCCTAATTTTGGCTATAAAAGGATGAGACTAGGGCTATTCATTATTCATTCTCCCTCTCTTTTCTTTTGCCAAATATTCTTTCTCCTCTCCCTCTGCCGAAATTCTTCTTGAGCATCCATTCTTTTTCCTCTTCTCTTTTAGCATCCTAGCCGATTCCTTCTAAGCCTATTATTCCTCTCTTCTTTCATCTTTGAAACCGAATACATAAGGGGATCATAGCCGATTGTTCATCAAGTCTCTAAGCCAATCTAAAGTGGTGTCGGGAGGGATCTGCGATTTCAATATAGAGGTAAGGATCTATAGTTATAATTGTATTCCTTTCTTTTAAGCGAAAGTTAGTCTAATCGCTCCTATATCTTATTGATCGAAATATGGAAGGTGAATTTTGGGATTTCAGATCTAAGGTATTTCGCATCTCCATTAATCAAGAAGAGAGTTTCGGTTTAAAAGATTTAAGGTAAGATATATGTATATTCTACCAAAGGCCATGTTTATGTTTTAATGTTAGATTAAATCTAACATATGGTT
The DNA here is from genome assembly GCA_025506655.1 of Gossypium rotundifolium. Taxonomy (NCBI): domain Eukaryota; kingdom Viridiplantae; phylum Streptophyta; class Magnoliopsida; order Malvales; family Malvaceae; genus Gossypium; species Gossypium rotundifolium. The sequence goes on from CP106728.1 coordinate 152,926,243, forward strand.
ATAGGAATTTCGACATCTTTAAAGAAAGCAAGAGATCAATTTGGATTTGAATAATAGGAAATCGGCAACAAGGTAAGCTTTAGGGTACTAATCCTACTAGGATTTGGATTTATGGTAGAATGGCTTTTTATTAAAGTAATAAGTGATAATTCAAATGTAGGGATTAAGGATCTAAACATTAGATCTAGCTTTTCTGAATCTCAAGGAATTGCTAAGTTTAATCGGTGTACCCTACACTAAATCTTAATAGATTTATGGCTTAAACTAGATATATGTGTTAATATGAAAGTGTAAGAATATGGCTAAGGTACCGTGTGTACACCACACTAATCTTAATAGATTTATGGCTTAAATATGATATATATGTTAATATGAAAGTGTAAGAATGTGGCTAAAGTACCATATTATGGTACAAAGTACTCAGGGAACGTTTTCCTACTCCTACTAGGATTTGAAATATGTTATATTTAACATGTGAAAAGTGATGTGAAAGTGAAATTAAATATGATATGCATGATATGTATAATTTGGGGCATTCGGGTTATTTGAGAAAGGGAAGTGAATGTGATGACTTGGTCTCACTAAGTGAAACGTGATGACTTTGGTCTCACTAAGAATATGTGACGACTTGGTCTCACTAAGAATATGTGACGACTTGGTCTCACTAAGAATATGTGACGACTCTGGTCTCACTAAGAATATGTGACGACTTCGGTCTCACTAAGAATATGTGATGACTTCGGTCTCACTAAGTGAATGAGGTAACTTCGGTTACATTATCTAAATGTGGTGTCTCATGACACAAATATCAGTGGCTATGCCATAATATTTTAAGTGGGCGATGAGCACGCGTCGATCGCAATGATGCCTTCGATGGTGTGTAGCGGATGGAGGGTTGACTTAGTAGTCCCCACTGTGCAAGTGTTGGTACGGTGGAGTGTAGCGGATGGCATATAGGTTTGGGTTCGGGTTCGGTTTGCATCATTATCTTGAATTTTATATGAATATGATATGTCCGGTATGCCTATTTCTATTATGTTTTGGTGTTGGTTACACATTGAGTCTATCGACTCACCCCGTTGTGGGAACATGTTTCTGTGATGGCGGTAATGGATCGACGGCAGAACTTGTGGTGGCCATGTTCACTTGAAGTTTAATTTAATTTGAATCTTTATTTTATTTTAAGTCTTGTACAATTTTATTTTGGGTTTCGCTTTTATGTAATAAGGCCATCGTGATTTATTTTATTTCATTTTAATTACTATGTTATGAATTTAGGGCTTTATAAAGAATAAGCCCATTTAATTTAAAATAAGTTTAAACATTTTGTCACCAAACAAATGGGTTTTGATATAAAATAAATTTGTTTTCAACTCGAGCCCAACCCACAACAAACTATCTTCCAAAACACACGCTTTCAAAGTATTCGAATGAATTTGAACCGGTTCTTCGAGGAACATACCGGATCCGGTCCATTCTCGGGTCAAAAGGGGGTGTTTCAATCTATTATTTTCTTTTTAAGTTAAAGCATAAAAGTTAAATAAAAGCTTATTCTCGAGAATCCGAAAACGTTGTGTCCTAACTCACTGGATGTGACATTTTTGTTATCTCGGGATAATTATTTCTAAAAATAAAGGCAATATCTTGAATTTAGAATTTCGAGAAATTGTGCCTTAACTTACTGGGCTCCAATTCTTCATTTGACCCAAATGACCGAATATCCTTCTTAAATTTAAATACATAAGTTTTAAAAGTTAAAAGACAAGCTCAGTTTCGGGAATTCAAAATGTCGTACCCTAATTTACTGGTCGTGATATTTTACTTCTTCAAAATAAGAGAGTCTTAGCATCCATTTTAATTTATTCGAGTTTTCTTTTAAATAAAGAGGATCATATTTTTAAATCTTTTTAAATTTTCGACATTAAGACATTTATTAATCAATTAGGTACTAATTTTGGTCGTCACGAGGGTGCTAATCCTTCTTCGTGCGTAATCGACCCCCGAACCTATTTTTCTAAATTTCGTAGACTAAAACTGTTGTTTTAATAAATCAAATCTATTATTAAAATAATCGAATTACGAGGTGACTCGATCACACCTCATCAAAAAAGATTAGTGGCGACTCCCATTTTTTTATTTTCATTTTCAAAACTAAAGTCGACCCATTTAAAAAAAAATGGTTATGACAAACCCTTTTCCTATTTATATTGTAATATCCCGGATTAGGGCTTATGCACTATGGCTAAAATTTCATGAAATAGTATGCCTTATGTGTTGTGAACGTGTTGTGTGCACTTTAGAACCTTGGAAATGTAAGGAAATGCTTTAGAAAATATTAAGGAACCTTGGAAATGTAAGGAAATGCTTTAGAAAATATTAAGGAAGCTTGGAAATATAAGGAAATGTTTTAGAAATGTTAAGTTTAAAAGAGGAAACTAAGGCAAGGTGGTCTTAAGAAAATTAATAGAAGAAATTTGACATAAGAACGGGCTTGGAGAAGTGGCTAGGAGGCACCACTTAAAGCCCAGTAAGTGACGCCACAATCAAGGGGGAAGGAGCCTAGGTTCGAGTTACGTGGGAAGCAAATAAAAGAGTTTTATTTTGCTGCAAGGAGCAAGGGAGTTGGATGGCACCAAGGCACTTGGGGAAGAGTTTAATTCTCTTTAAAATTCGATTAAATAGGCGGATCAATGATGGATAATTATTGTTTAAAAGATAAGAGATAATTAAGGGATTATTTCCATTAATTTTTAATAAAGATAAGAGAAGTGATAGCCAAGTAAGGGAGTCTTGGCCTAGTAATTTCGGCAAAAGGAGGAAAATAAGGCTATTCATCAATCTTCTCTTTTCCATTGAAGTCCCCGAAAATTTCCTAGCAAACTCTCTCCTTTCTCTTTATTTTGCCATAGCCAAATCTTTTCTCCATAAGTCCACCATTGCGAATCCCCTAGTGACTCTTTTCCTCTCTTTTCTTTTGATAAACCGACAACACGATAACCTTTAGCCGATTTCTTGTTAAGTTCCAAAAGCCAAAACTTGCTATTATCAAGACCATAGTCGAATAGTTTGAGACTTTAAGCAAGGGTTGTCGACTTGTGCATTAAGGGTAAGGTTAGTTATTATCGATTTCTATTCTTTTCTTCTAAGATTAAAACCAAACCAGAAATCTAACCCCATTATTGTGTTAGTCGAAACTTGGAAAGAAGGCTTGGGATCATCCATAAGTCGACCATAAGGAAGAAATCTTCCAAGATCTAAGGTAAGGAAGATATTCGCCACAGCCACTTTACCATGTTTCCATGTTAGAAATTAATCTAACATGTGTCATGTTGATTTCGACAGATACCAAGGCTAAATAGAAATTTTGGATTTCAAATCACAAGGTAAAGTATATATATATGCAATCGGCCAAGGCTTATTTTAGCACTAGATCTATTTTCTTACATGATTTAAAAGTCGAAAACTAATCTATGAAGGGATTTAATACCAGCCGATTACAAGGAAGAGAGTCTACAACATTCTGGGATTTGATTAGTAAACAAATCGGCACCAAGGTAAGTTTTAGTGTACTAATCCTACTAGGATTTGGATTTATGGCCGAATGGCTCTTTACTAAGTATTAAATGATTGATTAAATATAGAGAATTAAGATCTAAGGCATTAGATCAAGCTTTTCTGGATTTCAGCGAATTTGTTAAGCGAATCAGGTGTGTACCCCACACTATTTCTTAACAATTTTTATGGCAATGTTTAATATAAGTATGTGTATAAGAATGTGAATATGGCTAAGGTACCATGTCATGGTACAAAATACTTAGGTACATTTCCTACTCCTATTAGGATTATGTTAAATATCTGTTACGACACACATATGACATTATAAGAATGTGAAATAAGAATTTGGCATGTTAATGTATGATATGTATGATATGGGGCATATGGGTTATATGAAAAGGGAAGTGAATGTGGTGACCTAAGACCACGATATCCGAATATGGTGACCTAAGACCACGATAACGAATGTGGTGACCTAAGACCACGATATCCGAATGTGGTGACCTAAGACCACGATATCTCGAATGTGGTGACCTAAGACCACGAATTTTATAAGAGGCGATGAGCACGCCGATTGCAATGACGCCTTCGATGGTGTGTAGCGGATGGAGGTTGACTTAGTAGTCCCCACTTGTGTGCGTGGATGGTACGGATGATGTGTAGCGGATGGCATATAGGTTTGGGTTCAGTTGCATCATTATTTCCTATCTCGTTATATGAATATGCATGTAATATGTGAACATATGCCTAAATTGTTAAATTTTAGTGTTGGTTACACATTGAGTCTGCTTTGACTCACCCCTTGTGGGATTACTTTTCAGTGACGATCGGTGATGGGCCGGGTGGCGGGGAGCTTAGTGGAGGCCATGTAAAGTTCAGATTTTCTTCGTTTTGGACTCTTATTATTTTGAGTACTTTGAATTTATTTTGGGAATTATTTGATGTAAAAGGCCATAGTTGAATTATTTTACTTTCCTTTTACTTATCCTGCTACAAAATATTATTTTAAAAAAAAACTACGTGAATTTATCATGAACTAAACCCTAAATATTTTGTCACCTAAAGTAAATGATTTTAATAATGAAATAAACTTGTTTTCAACTCAAGCCCAACCCAAAACAATCTTTCTTTCAAACACACAAGTTTTCCTAAGTAACAAAAGAATTTGAAACAGTTTACACCGGGAACATACCAGATCCAATCAAGGCTCGTGGTAGGGTTTGGGGTGTTTCATATATACACTAGATAAATAGATAGACATTACATTTATCTCAAGAAAGCAGTATTCCAGTTTCAAGCAAATACAGAAAATAATTTGTTTCAGTGAAATAATTTGTTTCAGTGAAAACGATAAGATGATGGAGCTTCTCAGCCGTGATGATTTTAAGGATACAAAGAATGATCCCAATTGGGGTCCTTTTGATTACTTGCTGCACGTACTCCATGTTGACCAACTGAAATTGCAGGAAAGCCACAATGCACTCTCACCACCTCAAACCCTTTGTAAACAAGACCATACGGGTTTCAAGCTGAGGTTCAAGTTTAACAACTGCGTTAGACTGAATAGGAAACGTGATCTCAAAGCAGTAGAAGAGGAAGACGATGGTGATTGGGTAGCACCAAAACTGAAGCCGAAGAGAAGAAGAAAGCAAGAGAAATCCGTTTGCCCAATCCCACCAACAAACTTGCCTCCCAAATTCAGACAACTTATAATTGAAGAGATGGGTGGTAGGAGTTTGGTTTTGGTCATACAAAATACCATCTTTTTCTCTGATATAAACCCTACTGCCAGTCGTTTCTCTATACCCTTCTCGCAAGTCAAAACTCATGACTTTCTCAATGAGGCAGAGGCTAAAGAGTTAGATGACAAAACCCCATGCAGGTGTGGTTGTTAGACCCATCCATGAAGGGAACAAACATTACCTTTAACAAGTGGGTTATGGGGTCAAGTTCGCTCTATGTCCTCACTAACACGTGGAACCCTGTTGTGAAGAACAACCAACTCAAAAAAGGCGACATGGTGCAGCTCTGGTCTTTCCGAGTGAATTACCTGCTGTGCTTTGCACTCGTAAAGCTCTAGCTTTCGATCATATTTGTTACTTTATACAACATTAGGATTTTGACCTGTTAGTACTCTTTTTTTGTTTTATCACCAACCATGTTTGGTGGTTAATAGTTTTTGAAGTTGCATTTTACTAGCTTTTTTTCTCAGTAGAGTTGAAAATTCACTCAAACTGTACGATATACACTACAACAAAACAACCCTACCGCGACACTTTTTTTGACTTAAGATGACGCAAAAAAGGTTGGCATAGGTTTCATGACGCTCAAATCAAAACTTCCAAAATAGTCGTCTATAAATACGGTTGGCATATGCATGGCGACGCTTTTGAAAAAGTCGCCATAAGTCAACATAAGCCGATGCTTATTGAAAGGTTATGAAAAGTTTAGTCAATACCGACCTTTAAAAAAGGTTGGGAAAGACCTAGTCAAGTCCAACCTTTGAAAAAGGTTGTTATAGACCTGTTTAAGACAACCTTAAAAAGGTTGGGATAGTTCTTGTCAAAGGCAACTTTTAAAAAACGGTTGGAATAGAGCCGTCTAAGGCAACATTAAAAAAGTTGAGATAGACCTTGTCTAAGGCAACTTTTAAAAATAGTTGGGATAAAGCCGTCTAAGGCAACCTTAAAAAGGTTGGAATAGACCTTGTCTAAGACAACCTATAAAAAAGATTGGGATAGACATATCTAAGGCAACCTTAAACAAGTTGGGATAGACCATGTCTAAAGCAACCTTTAAAAAAGATTGGGATAGACCCGTCTAAGGCAACCTTAAAAAGGTTGGGATAGACCTTGTCTAAGACAACCTTTAAAAAAGGTTGGGATAGACCCGTTTAAAGCAACCTTAAAAAGGTTGGGATAAATCTTGTCTAAGGCAACATTTAAAAAAGGTTAGGATAAACCCGTCTAAAGTAACCTTAAAAAGATTAGGATAGACACGTATAATGTAATTTTTTTATTTCAATATTAATATATTTTTATAAATATTTACAGTGAATAATGATAGGAATTGTGCTTTAAATACAACTAAAAAATATAAAATTAAAATTAAAATAAATATTGAATATTCACTACAAAAATCGATCCAACAATTAAAATACACTAACATTTAGCTAAAATGTATACTACTAACATTCAACTCAATGTACAAAAGTAAACAAATAAAAAACTACCTAAGATGATGGACATTGATATTGATGTTGTACTACATAAAAAACTACCATCATAACAGCAATTGCGAGAAGTGCAGTGACAACATGGCGGGTAGAATCATCATTTTCTACAAGTAGAAGCAGAATCGTTGTTAGATGCGAAACCTCTCGCCAATAACACATTGCATTTTGAGGTCATTCTCGTGTTATTTGCGCATAACAGAGCCTGAATAGCCCCAACATGACCATCTTTCACATTCATGCAATCTTGTTAACTTTCACATCCTCCAAAGATCACGTGCTCTCACCATAACTCCATTTGTAGTTCTTTGCTACCATCATAGAGCACGTGATTTAGTTCTCGTTACCCTTTGTCACCATCACCATCAACATTCATCTAGACGCTTCCACAAAATCAGTTAGACAATACTAGTAACAAACAATAAGGACAATCCAAGATTGGAACAATAAAATCCTTCAACTCAAAAAAAAAATAGTACATAGCTTTGTCTTTGAAAAGTCAAACCTCCGAAAATACGTACAGTTCAACCTAAAACAAGAGCAAATCAAAAAGAGATCCATAACAAAAGGTTAAACAAACCACCACAAGGAAAATGTTAACTCCGTTTAATCTTCGAAACCAACTCTATACTCCCTAAGTCGCTTTCACTGTATATAAAAAACAACGAGCATCCCGTCAAAATAATCCACGAATCTAATCATTAAGAACAAAGAAAGTAAAACTCCGATATTTTCCTCATTTTAAGGAACAAACCGTTACAATACAAAACAAGCTTAATCTTTCTAGATAAACATGTAACCACAAGTTAGTTTAAAATTATTAAAATAAACAAGTAAAATTTTTAAAGACTTCTATGCCAAAAACCCTAATAAGCTCATCAACGTTAAAAACCATACCATGAAAGCAATAAAGGACATCAGATAGAAGGCCTGATCACTCAAGCTCATCTTTTGAGTTGAAACACTACAGCAAAATAGACTTTTAGCGTTTTTTTTTTTTGCCTTTAGCGGCGTTTAAAAACATATCAAAACATATTCCTTTAAAAAATGTGAATTTCTTAATAACAAAAATTGAAAAGGATATGGAGACAGTTTAGAATTGAATCAAAATAGTAAACTATAATCAATTCACATATGCGATTATAATGCTTGGGGATCATCATCATCAACCTAACCAATTAATATTAATAAAATTCAAAGACCTAAAACATAACCCATTAATATTAATAAAACAAAAACCCCACATGGAATTTAAAACCGCACCAGTTATGAGATCCATTGAGAAGCAAGATGTATTTGTTCCGCTCAAAACACTTTAAGCCATAAAAAAGATCCAGAATTCAGACAGGATAAAAGCCTTTTATTCATAAACCCACAACAGAGCTAAAAAAAAAGTATCCACTTACAGATCCTATAAGGGTTGAGTAACCCCAAGCCACGTAACCTACTCCAGCATCTCAAGCAGGTGAACAAGTTGCCACATATAATTGTGGATAACTCTTATCAAACCAAGGTTACACAAAGGAAAAAAAAATGCCAGGTGTCACTTAACAAAACCAAAGGTCACTTAAGTTACTTTCAACCAAAGCATGTAGAAGGAAAACATGTGGCAAGCAAAACTTATATTCATGACAAATGAAGCAAACTTGCATTACAAATGTTCAACGTTGCTGTGGTTCACACAAGGTTCTTACAATGCTAGGAAAAAAAAAAAAAAACTAGTACATAGAGAACAACCTCAACGTTTAGTGCCTTTGTGCAACAAAATTATATACAAATTTCTCTCTCAAAAATTTCAAGTTAAAGGCCATAAATGATTTTCTAATCCTAGTTGTAAAATACAAAAACTCGACTATCTTTTAAATATTGATATATAGATTTGGGATAAAAAACTTTTATTAATTTTTTATTAACATGAAAGCCTTTTTCTTAAAATTATATTATTCCATAGACAAATATTATGTTTCAAAAATTTTGGGACTCAAATGAGACAAAGGGAACTGAAATAGAACCAAAAAGAAAATTGTTTGGTAGAGACTTGAGAGAATTGACCGATTTATCCTATAATGCATAAATTAAAATGATAATGATTTCAAATTAGAAGCTAAATTACAAATTAATTAAAAATGAGTAGTTAACAACAAAGAACACATAGCTAAATAAAGAAAATAAAAATTATGAAGTACAATGTGACATCCAAATGCAAACAGCTCATCATCACCCATTCCTATTAGGGTTTGGAAGGAGATTAAAAGATAGAACCAAGCCCAAAACGCAGCAGTCACCTAATTTGAATCAATCAACACTAAAGAAATTTAAACAAAATATATATCTTATAGCATTAGCTCTCTGCCACAAAGCAATTGCATACCTTACACATAGATAAAGTTAAAAATCAACTCTCCAAACTGATCACTTACAGGTCCAACAGGAACACTATGAATAAACCTGCATGAGTTGGGATATAACAAGCTGTCTAGACCATCAAAGGCAAATAAAATTGGTCCTATGATCAAGCATGTCAACATACATCTAGCAGTAAAAGAGCCTTGCTACAAACATTGCATGGTTTATAAGGTGCATATTACAAATTAAATATAGACTAACTTATTAACACTATCGAAACTGAAAACAATAGATGAAAAAAAATAAGAAAAAAGTTATAATATGTTCTTAATTTAAACAGATGCCAGATCAAGCTAAACACATTGGCAAATTAACCTCTTTAAACCAGGAAACTTCTTGAAACCTAAGTATTATACAGATACATACAGCACATTCCCAAAAAGAAATAATAAGCATAGGAAAAATTGAGCATATCCTGAGTTCAGAATTTTACCACCGACCCTGTCCTTGATTCTCTATTTCTGCACCTTTCAGCTGTCCTCATTAGAATCAAGCTCTAAAAAACCAATTAGACCGGGGGGGAGAAATAACATGTTAGCTCCTTTAAAAAAAGACTGGAGAAGAGCAATCCAAGCCTATTTAATCTAAGCTTGGGCAGAGGATTCCAATGATAGAAAAATCTGATTCCAAATTAATTTCACTGATTTTCAAAACATAGATCGTTCTCGTTGAAATATTGGTTGGACAAATGTTCAAATTAAATGATTTAAAAACAAAATGTAGAAGAGAAATTGAAGACTAAATCAATAACCATCGATTATTAACGATAATAAATATATGTTTTAGACCGAATCACGAAAAGAACCGAAATAATTAAATTAAAGTAAGGAGAATAGAAATCTTACACTGGTGTAATGAACGTAATATTCATAATCATCGGGCTCAATGAACTGCGACTTACAGGCTTCGATGACTTTGACAGATGATACTTGTCGTCTCTCCAATGACACATGACGCGAGTACCCACCTCTAGGGGAGTATTTGCTTGTAGAGAAGGAGAGGGTTTTGTAGAGAAGGAAATGCAGTGGCCGATTTTAACAAGAAAAATTGGATTTTGACTTTAAAGGAAAGACGGAATGGGGTTGAAGTATTTCTTTGTGGGGTTTACGTTTAAAGAGAGATTGAGTTTCATTTGAGGAAATCGGGAGAAGAGAAATGAAAGAGGGAAATTTTAGGAATTAGGGGAAATTTTAGGGAAATTTTAGGGGTGAAAATAATAAGGTAGTTTTGTTTTAATTTTTTTCATTTTAACATATTTTTTAATATTTTTTCATATTTTTAAAAATTTTGAATATTTAATTTTTAACAAAAATATGGACTAAAATATTAAATATTAAATTTTAAATATTTTTTAATATTTTATAATTTTAAATTAACATATAAAATAAATAGTATCATGTTAGATTATAGTCATTGACAAAGAGAAAGGTTACTTAAAATAATCATGAAAATATATAATATTAATATAGAATTTAATATATTTTGAATAATAAAATAAAAGTTAAAATTTATTATTAGTCATTGTATTATGCCATATTTAATTTCTATATTATAATTTGATCGTTTTTAGTTTATTTACTTTCTACATTTCAAAATTTTAGTATTGATCAAATACTAAAAGTTAAATTTGTTAAGTTAAATTATGTTATTTTGAAAACATATATTAATCTTATTTTTATATAATATGAAAAAATCATGTTATTTTAATTAATGAGTTTAATGGTAGACGAAAATAAAAATAAAAAAAGTCTAAATTTCAAAAAGTTTTAAGAAGTATAAAATTCAAAACAATTGCCAAGAATTTTCCCTAAATTTTAACAATTTACAAAAAAAAAAAATCGTTGTAGATGGTATATCATAATTTATTAACTTCTAGGAAATATCCATCAAAATACGTTTCAATCCAAAAATATTGGGAAATCCTAAAACTCTACATGAATTATGATTTAATGTGCAATTGTATACATAAACTTTGATTTTGTGTAATTTTATATATAAAATTTTAATTCGATATTATAATTTATTAACACAATTATTGATATATCACCATTTTATGTTTACATAAAATGGCCAGTTACTGGTCTAACCGAATCAAAGCCATTCTTCAGACTAGTAACCCCGGCTAGCTCCCAATCCGACAAGCCAATATTATCCGGTTCAAACATCATTGACCAACACTTAAATAGTAAATTGATTTCTAGAATGGTATCATTATCCAGCCTAACAATGAATGAGAAATCGAAAAACCTGGTCAAACCGAACTGATTAATTCTAATTAGATTAGTTCGATTTCTAACACGAGTACGAACATATGACATTCTAAGAACCCTACAAATAAGGTTGAAAAAGGCTTGATTAAAAATAGCTCAGTTCCATTGACATCGATTAACTGATTTACAGACCAAACCTTTCTTTAGTAGCATTGGCCTCTCGTTCACTCACGTCTTCATTTTATCTACCTTAAACCCTAAACTTTATAACCCTAAACACCAAAATCTAAAACACTCACTCTAAACCATAAACCATAACCCTTAAATATTAGAACACTAAACTCAAAACCATATCCAATAAACTACAAACCCTTAAACCTTTAACTCCAAACTTTAAACCCTAAATTAATTAGATAAAATTTTAATATTATATATTCTTTCAATATTTAAGGAAATTTAAATAACATTTTCAATTTACTAATTAATTTTGTTTCTTTAGAAGCATGGGTCACCAATTTTTTTTAATTTTAATATATATAAAGTTTATCTATTATTTCTTAAATAATTTCAACTATAATTATAATTTTAATATATTCATATTAATATTATCCCTAAACCTTAAACCCTAAACCCATAATCACAAAATCCTAATATCCTAAACCCCAAACCCATAAACACAAAACCTTGAAACCTTAAACAATAAAATATAATCCATAAACCCTAAACTCTAAACTCTAAACCTTAAACCCTAAACTAAATTGATTTTTACGGCATTTTTATTAAAAACCTTATTCACACTCAAGCTATTAAGTTATTTTTAGTTTGAATATATATAATTATTCACAAACTGATGATGTAAAATTTTAAGAATATTCATATTTTAAATCCAATTTTTGATGCTACACATTCAAAAAAGCGAAATTAAGGAAATTTGAGATGTTACACCTTTATACAAAGAGTTAGCCAGAGCGTATATTGACAAGTCTATCCCAACACTTAGGAAAGTGTCGCCCCAAAACTATCGTCTTAGGACTAGACAAAAGCCAACTCTTATTCAAGCGTTGCCTTAGGCATACATATCCCAACCCTTGTACAAAGAGTTGGCTAAAGCGTAGTCTATCGCAACACTTAGGAAAGTGTCGCCACAAAAATGTCGTATCAGGACTACACAAAAGCCAACTCTTATTCAAGCGTTGCCTTAGGCATACATATCCCAACCCTTATACAAAGAGTTGGCCAAAGCATAGTCTATCCCAACACTTAAGAAAGTGTCGCCACAAAACTGTCATCTTAGGACTACACAAAAGCCAACTCTTATTCAAGCGTTGCCTTAGGCATACATATCCCAACCCTTATACAAAGAGTTGGCTAAAGCGTAGTCTATCGCAACACTTAAGAAAGTGTCACCACAAAAGTGTCGTCTTAGGACTACACAAAAGCCAACTCTTATTCAAGCGTTGTCTTAGGCATACATATCCCAACCCTTATACAAAGAGTTGGCCAAAGCGTAGTCTATCCCAACACTTAGGAAAGTGTCGCCACAAAAGTGTCGCCTTAGAACTACACAAAAGCCGACTCTTATTCAAGCGTTACCGTAGGTATACATATCCCAACCTTTATACAAAGAGTTGGCTAAAGCGTAGTCTATCCAAACACTTAGGAAAGTGTCGCCCCAAAACTGTCGTCTTAGGACTACACAAAAGCCAACTCTTATTCAAGCGTCGCCTTAGGCATACATATGCCAACCCTTATACAAAGAGTTGGTCAAAGCGTAGTCTATCCCAACACTTAGGAAAGTGTTGCCACAAAAGTGTCATCTTAAGACTATACAAAAGCCAACTCTTATTCAAGCGTTGCCTTAGGCATACATATACCAACCCTTATACAAAGAGTTGGCCAGAGCGTATGTTGGCAAGTCTATCCCAACACTTAGGAAAGTGTCGCCCCAAATGTGTCGTCTTAGGACTAGACAAAGCCAACTCTTATTTAAGTGTAGCCTTAAGCATGCATATCCCAACCCTTATAAAATATTTGGCCAAAGCGTATGTTGGCCAGTCTATCCCAACACTTAGGAAAGTGTCGCCCCATAAGTGTCGCTATAGGACTGTTTTGTTGTAGTGATATACTGCTTCCTCTATATAGTGTTAAATCCCTTTGAAAGGTAATTAAAGAATATGGACAACCATCCATAAGTTTTAGAGAATGCTCATTGTGATCTTACTTTGCTCAACAAAGTGTAGTAGCTAAGTACTGTTGCAGTCATAAGGGTGATTGGGAAGGCATGAGACATCTATGGCAAAACATTTCAAATTCATATCTCCAATGCCTCAAACATTGAGTTTGGGTTTTGTAGCGACAAGCTCTATTAACTTATACCTCAACCCCCTCAAAAAAAGTAGTAGATTTTTTCTTCATACAATATAATAAATGAAGATGATCCTTCTCTTTTTAATGAGATAATGATAAATCAGATTTTTTCTCTTAATTTTTAAAAATTTTCTTTCAAAATTTAAATCTAACTAAAATACTAAAAATTAAGAAGAAAAATCTAATTTATTATATAATTATTGGAGAGGATAAAATATTAATCACAATTTCATACCTTCCATTCTTTATAATAAATTTATTAAAAGATGAGAACTAAAAGGCCGAATTACAACCAAATTTGGGGTCTCCAATCAAAAAAGGCCCAAAAGAGTTGAAGAATTAATCCTATAGGTCCAAATTCAAGCCCATTTTCCATTTTCAATACAATAAAGGGAAAAAAAAAAAATTAGAAGGTTGCTTGATCCTAAATCCATAGCACCTTTTTTTTTTTCAAAAGATCCTACAGCCATCTCATAATCTGAGCCGAGTGTCGGAGGCCTGAAAACGAACCCTAAACGATGGGTCAGGGAACACCGGGTGGTATGAATAGGCAAGGTTTCCCAGGGGACCGGAAACCCGATGGCTCTGATAAGAAGGATAAGAAATTTGAGCCAGCGGCGCCCCCAGCCAGGGTGGGGCGCAAGCAACGAAAACAGAAAGGATCTGAGGCCGCGGCTCGGCTTCCGACTGTAACGCCGTTGACGAAGTGTAAGCTGCGGTTGCTAAAGCTGGAGCGGATCAAGGATTATTTACTGATGGAAGAAGAGTTTGTGGCTAACCAGGAAAGGCTCAAGCCTCAGGAAGAGAAAGCCGAGGAGGATCGATCTAAAGTCGATGATTTGAGAGGGTCGCCCATGAGTGTGGGTAACTTGGAGGAGCTTATCGATGAGAACCATGCGATTGTTTCATCGTCTGTTGGGCCGGAGTATTATGTGGGTATTTTATCTTTCGTTGATAAGGATCAGTTGGAGCCTGGATGTGCTATTTTGATGCACAATAAGGTAATTGAACTTTTAAGCTTTTTGGGTTTTGCTTTAGTTTTAGGGTTTGTTTTTTAGATTTTTGAAATGGAATGATATAAGAACTTAAAGAGCAATGAATTTTTGGATTTGCATTTAGAATTGGTGCTAGAATTGGTGCATTTAGAATGCAGCTGCTAGAAATGATGTTATGTCAAACTAGTGGTTGCTAAATTATCATACGTGAGAGAATTCTTGTGAAATTTGAATAAATCATTGTGTTTTGACCATGATTTCTTACTTTAGCTTAGATTGATGAGCTTTGAAATATGAACTTTTAATCAAAGCTAAATTCATAAACAAGTTCGAGCCATTCTTTAGATCTCAAGCTAGAGGTTACCTCAAATAAATGCGAGCGAGGCGTGATACGGGATTTGAATAAGCAAGCCCTAGATGGGGTATTTGCTTATCAAGTTTGCTATTAAAGTTGATGATATTCAAGTCTTTGGGCATATTTTTACTTGTATCACACTCTTGCTAATCCAAAATGCTAGTATAAATCTTGAAAGGGTAAATAGGAAACTTCTTCCATTTAAAGATTTTGCATCTATTCTTTCTATCTATTGGGTGCATCTTCATTATGTTCCATCTCATTCTTTTGTTCTTCGAAAGAAATTTATGCTTGCTTATTGTATATTCCTAGGTTCTTTCTGTTGTTGGACTTCTGCAAGATGAAGTTGATCCCATGGTATCAGTGATGAAGGTTGAAAAGGCTCCATTGGAATCCTATGCTGATATAGGAGGTTTGGATTCTCAGATACAGGAGATTAAAGAGGCAGTTGAGCTTCCTCTGACTCACCCTGAATTATATGAGGACATTGGTATCAAACCTCCAAAAGGAGTTATCTTGTATGGAGAGCCTGGGACAGGCAAGACTTTGCTTGCTAAGGTGTGTATTCCTATATCTGCAGCAAGGCATTTTTCTTTCTATGCGCATGTCTATGATAATTAATGCTTTTGAATGTGATAACTGTCCTTTCTGACCCCTTTGCTTCAAATTGTTTGATTGGAAGACAAATCATGTCATGTCTGGACATCAGTGCAAGGTGTCAAGCACGATAAACTGCCAAAATTGGAGTAGAGGGATATCGTGGATGAAATATGTGATTTTGCTTATAATATGCAATTGTTAATATTATTTTTCTTGGTCATGGGTCATGGTTCCTTGTTTACACTAGTATCACATGGTTGTTCTGGTTGTTTCTGCCATATAAAATATAGCTAAGGTTATTATGCCATTTATATTCTTTTAGGCAGTGGCTAATTCTACATCTGCAACCTTCTTGCGTGTTGTCGGAAGTGAATTAATTCAGAAGTACTTGGGAGATGGCCCCAAATTAGTTCGGGAACTCTTCAGAGTTGCTGATGATCTTTCCCCTTCAATTGTCTTCATTGATGAAATTGATGCAGTTGGTACTAAGAGGTAAGTTAGTGAAACAGTTGTACCTTGAATTCATTATATTTTAAATGTTTCTCATCAATACCCATACAGGTACGATGCCCATTCTGGTGGTGAACGTGAAATTCAGAGGACCATGTTGGAGTTACTGAACCAGTTAGA
Source organism: Gossypium rotundifolium (assembly GCA_025506655.1). NCBI lineage: Eukaryota > Viridiplantae > Streptophyta > Magnoliopsida > Malvales > Malvaceae > Gossypium > Gossypium rotundifolium. The sequence goes on from CP106728.1 coordinate 152,942,593, forward strand.
TGGCTTCGATTCGAGAGGAGATGTCAAAGTAATTCTTGCGACAAATAGGATTGAAAGTCTTGATCCAGCTTTGCTTCGCCCTGGTCGAATTGATAGGAAAATTGAATTTCCCCTACCTGACATCAAAACAAGAAGGCGCATTTTCCAGGTTTGTGATTGTCTCATGATGTATTGAAACACTATTTCAGATATGTTTCTCTCTTCTCGTTTTCTTATAAATAGTTTGTGTCTTTAAAGCTTGCTTCATTGTACTAACCCACTTTTCAAATGTTTGGACCACAGATACATACATCAAGGATGACTTTGGCTGATGATGTGAACTTGGAAGAATTTGTTATGACAAAAGATGAGTTCTCCGGAGCTGATATAAAGGCAATATGTACTGAGGCTGGCTTGCTTGCTTTAAGGGAGAGGCGCATGAAGGTGAGACTCATATAAATTCCTAATAAAGAAAGTTCATGCTTCTCTTCTCTTATAATATATGTAATTATATTTTGTAACATATAATTTCAATTCTACAAGATTTCATCCTGGACCCGTAGATAATAGAATCAAAACCAGATTGATAGCTTTACATAAATACATACAAGTTTTATTGCACTAGATTATTTCTGGGTCTATAGGTATTATAATTCCTAGTTTCCAACCAGACTATTAGGAATTAGAATCGGCAATGCTTTGCAAATACCCGTAAATACGTGCATGCAAATCTCCTTTTGCTTTTAATTTTCCGTAAGGTGATTAATTTCTCGTTGTTAGTGAGAAAAGGATTTATTAGTGGTGTATTCTCACCATCTATTCCTAAGAAGTAGATGCCGGTTGCCCTTTATTTAGAATTAAACAACAGTTTAAATGAATAAACTGAAAACTTGTTTCAAAATTTGTTCTTCTGCAAGACAAAAAAAAAAAAAAAACCTTAAGATTCAGTATTGAAAATTTCTTTCTTTTCATTTTCTTCAATTGTAGGGTATCTTCCTTGATAACGTACATATTTTGGGCTAATATGATTCCTACTACAGCTGATTTTTGTCTGTGTTAGTGTGTTGATGGTGTTAGAGGAGAATCTGTTATGCCTCATTGTTTTCTGTAGTCATTTGTACTTGTTAGTGATAGTATGTGTTAATGTGTGGCATCAATAGCATGTAACCGATGATTCAAATTGTTCATAGAAATTTTACTATATATCGAGTTGCATTATAGGTGACGCATGCGGACTTTAAGAAGGCCAAGGAAAAGGTGATGTTCAAAAAGAAAGAAGGCGTTCCAGAAGGACTTTATATGTAGTAGAATTCCAAGATATCCATGTTTTACATTAATTCTGGGTTTCAATTGTTGTACACAAATATTTTTAATTTTTTGACCCCCTATTTCTTCTGCCTCATTATGATTTACGAAGCCATTGACATGATTTCTTGTATCAAAATTAGATTATCATCCACAAAAATTAAATATGTCACACTTATGGCTGTTTCTACTTGTTTTTATTAATGTTCCTATTTCCATTAAAATTTGAAAGAAATTTTATTGTTATGATCCATGGTTTGTCCTTGTATGCATTATATAGCAGCACAAATTCTGGGAAGAACCAAAGTTTAGATTCGGTATAGGATGTCTCATCCAATCAAATGGGCTTCCTTTTTCTTTTTTATTGGATGGGTTGCTTTTTTTATCTTGATAAATTGTGGAATAAAAAAGTTCCATTTTATCAATTATTAATAATTATTAATCACAATTTTAATATTTTTCTTACTCTTGGTAATGGTACCAATATCGAATTTATTTCGAAAGAAAGTAATGGTCCTTTCCGCTCTCTTAGGCCTCTTTGGCATTTTATATTTCAATTGTCCCTTGTTACGTGGTGATACGTGTTGAGTTAGTGTTAACGGGTTAGAGATAAGTAATCTAATATTATAAGCTTTGGCAGAGTAGTGTTATGATGTGACCTCATGTCATTTCAAATAGAATATAGTAGTTAAGATTTAATATAATAGTTAATGAGTGGATTCACTTATCAAGCATTATTAATCGAGTTTCTCACAAAGAGTCTCAAGTGAAGAAAGTGCATGACTATTCGAGCGATGAGATGTCATTTGTTAAAAGAGGTTTGACAAAAATATTTTATTAATCTTTTAATTAATCAATCTTAAAGTTTCTTTTAGAATTATTTGTTTAGTTCAATATAATGTTGTAAAAATTAGATAAAAGGTTAAACAAATTAGACCTAATTCTTGATTCAACCTCTTTAAAATTAGAAAAATAAATCAACAATAATTAGAAAAGTGGTAAAAGAAATCCAAAAAGTAATTTTTAAAATTAAGAAAAATCGTAGTTTAAAAAAATTAAATATAAAATGAAACAAAACATAACGAAGAAATTCAATTTTTTTTGTTAAAAATTTAAAAAAACAACAACATATTTTTACCCATTCAAAACAGTTTTAACAATGTATAATTATTGTCACCAATTCAACTACCATTTTTATTTAATCCATCAATGAATCCAGATAATCACAAATTATTCGCTCTCTTTTTCTTTTTTCCTTTTGAATTTTTGGTCATTTTCAATCCTGTTTGTTCATGTATTAGAATGTAAACATTTTGCTTTCATTTTATTTTTATGGGTTTGAGCAGTAAGAAGTCGTTCTCTCTTATCTTATCTTAAGCAAAACGTTGGTCAAAGTGCCGAATCCTAATCCCCTTCGTACCTCAACATCCGCTGTATCTGACTAACATATTGCACCTATAAGCCAGGCCAATTTCAGTTTCAATCACTGTCAAAACACTATTCTTTTCTTATTGTTGACAATCGTGTTAGGGAATAATAATGAGGGACGGACACACCACCTACTCTTCTTACATTGTTTTCAACATATATGGTCGCCTCCTCATATACCCCTATTAAATCATGTCCCCATTCCCTTGGTTAGTGGGCAATATTCATGCTCTGCTTCTTTTTCGATAAATTGCATTCAAGGTCACTTAATTAATAATAAATTTATATTTTAATTATTTAATTTTAAAATTACAAAATAATAACTCTATCTATTCAAAAAAAAATTTCTTATTTAAATCAATAAACTATTTTCAAAAATTTTCATTTAAATTATTATCTTTTAAAAGTCTGACTAACAAGTCTCAAGCATCGATCAGTATGGTGAATTTGTAGCCATCAACAAGTAGAAGAATATATCTTAAATCTAAGTCTATTTGATGATCATTGTCGAATATCAAAAAAAAAATGTTTAGATTTTAGTTCATATATACGCAATATTCAAAATTATTTTATAAAAGAAAATTAAATCGTAGAAGAGAATGGAAAGAAAAGTTTTCAATTGATGTAGACGGTGCAACTAATGATTTAAATTAAAACAGTAGCCATTTTGTAATTTATTTTTTAAAATTTAATGACCAAAATATATACTACTAATTTAATGACTTAAGGTATGGTTTACCTTACTTTTTTATTGGAAAACACTGATGCAAGGCGCTCAATAACATGTGCAGTTTAAAAGATTGAAAAGAGACCATTCCTCATCATATCTAACCACACCTTTCCAAGGTTCTCTGAATTAGGGCAATGCAAAAGGAACAATGACTCCTCCTTCCGTTCTTTCTTTGCACCTTTATAAGGTTTTTCAGACCATGACAACCCTCATGTTGCAAACCTAAAAATAACATAAATCTGGTGTAATCAAGAGATGCCCTTTTGCTTTCTACATAGCAATGGATAAAACCTTACGTCGCGCGACGCTCTTTAGTGGCATCCGTCTAAAAAGAACAATACCTGATTTATGTGATATTTTACATCAATAAATATAAAATATAAATATGAATATAAATATATATATATATATATATTTTGAAAACTCTGCATCATATTCCTTAGTAGTGCTCAGAAACTCAAAGCTATATACTTACTGGACCACAATTCCAGGAATAAGCTCATGGATGAAGACAAACTTTCTTTTCACCTTTTTTTGGCCTGAACTGGATACCATTTTTCTCAATTCTTCAACTTGGGTTTACCACTCTTAATAGATTAGGACTGGGAGAAAGGGGGTGGAGGTGGGGTTGTAAAAGCAAATATCATCCCCCAACAGACTCCACACCCAGCTTAAGATGGCTACTTTTGGCCCCTATTCTATCCTCTAAAGATATGCTTGGTTTATTGAAAAAGTAAAAGGACGAAAAGAGAAAATAAAAAAGAATGAAAATATAATATACTTAGTAGGAAAAGAAATGTTTAAAAAAAATTAAAGAGATATGATCATTTTACATCATAATACATAAAAAAAAAACCTATACATTCTTCAAACTTTCATTTTTACTAGAAAGAAAAAATATATATTTATCTTCCTGTTTTTACTTCAATTTTTTATCATTTCACTAACCAAGTCAAGCCTAAATGCCTCTTTCAGATTCCAAACAAATAAAAAAACAAACTGCACTATATATGTATAATGGAGGGGGACACAATGGCAAAAGAGAGTGAAACTCGAACGTATTGAACTATTTTTATGATGGCGCAATAATCACATGTTAGATGTGTTACATGTTATAAGAAATTAGCTAGTTGAAAGGGAAAAAAGAAGTTTCTCTTGAGGGAGGATGTTCTCTTACACTACAAAACTGTAGAAAGGTTTAAGTAAGAACCTTTCGGGAATGATCCTCGCTTGAATTGTCAACCCGCAATGCACATATCTTTAATGTTGTGTCCTGCAGATTAAAAGGAATACACGAGCAACACTCGTCCAGAACTCGGATAGCCAGCCAATATTTTAGTGCTATCTTGCCATATCACCTTCATGATATTACCCAAAGAAGTTAAATCAGAAATCATCCACGAGCAGACAGTAAAGTAACAATTTTTAATCAAGCGCTAATCAATATGTCTTGTTCCTCGTTGTACTGGCATGGATAATCATTTTAAACTTGATTGCAATGTACAAGTGAAGTTCCATATAATTGGAAAAAACCATGTTATTCAATGTGAAAGCAGAGAATGTTTGGTTAAGCATAGGTTCTTTTCATGCCAAATGCTTAAAAGTCTGTAAATGCCATGCAAGATTCTAATCATAGGAAATTATTAGAGATGGTCATGGCATGTATTTTTCTTCTAATTTCCCATGCTATAATGTGAAACTGGAAAATAATGGACCAACCTGATGGGTGATTTTCAAGATTCTCAGCTCCCTTACCGGTACTTGGTTTACTGGAACTCGGCTGGGCCATTGCTTGACACTATAAAAGGTGAAATTTATAATCAATACTTCATATTCCAGAATAAATTGTATGCCAAAATGTGATTGAGTTGGTGTTAGATCAGTATCCGAGGAAAATTTTATTGAGGAAAAAAACATGATAAAGTTAGAAATTAGATTTGTAAGTTTCTAAGCCAACCTTCTTTCAATATATTGTCAAGAGTGAATAAACTGAAGACTAAAAGCAGTGAATATGGGTATTTTTCAAAATTTTCAAAAATGAAGTTATCATGCATTTTATTACAAGCATAAATACAAAAGGTTTGACATGATAAGACATTACCTGTGCAGGGTGTAATTGCATCTGGTGAAGACCCATATACTGCTGATAAGGATCAGCAAAACTTGGGATCCGTGGCTGGTTTGGGTTTTGCATGCCAAGTGGGTTCAACATAGCATCTGACTGATTGTTCGGCTGGATTCTTGATGGATCAGGAACTGGAACTTGTGGTGACATATGAAATGCCGGCATGGGAAACCCAGGATCCAAATGAGCTGAGGCAGCTGGTGTTGGTAAACCTGATCCAGCCATAGCATTGTGAAATGGCATCATTGGCCGACTTAATCCCATATCCATGACCATGCCCATCCCAATTCCCATCCCCATTGTTGGCATGTAATGCTGAGGAAACATCATTGGGAGCATGCCACAACCCATGGACATCATCTGCAGAACATTAAAATCTAAAACTGTCAATAAATAATGCAAAAGCACTTTCTTTTTGAGAACAACCCCAACTACATTTCTTAGTGTTAGATTATAAGGAAAAGAAAGAACATAAAAAGCTTGAAAATTCAAAATTTATCTACCCATATACATCTAGTGACTAAAAACAATGTCCCCAAATAGAGATCTTGCCTCTTGACCTTGGCGGTGTTTGGTGAAATCTTATTATCTTTTTTTCACTACAATGGCAAAAGTCCCTGTGCTTAACAGCTACACAAACATTCATAATAAGGTGGGTAAAAGATTGTTGATTAAGGGCTCAGTGCAATTACATTAAGTCATGATTGTCGCATGTTACAAAAACATGTATTCCAGATGTAAAACAGACAACTTCTATTGTTCTAGCGCTTTAAACAATGATGGTGCAACAGAAAGACACTAACCCAGTTATATCACTTCATTGAATTACTACTTTTTATATACAGTTGTTAGAAAATAAATGTTTGGCTAGCTATATAATCTCGTGCATCTCTCATTAACCATAAGCAAAGACATACCTGAACTTGTAACTGAAGTGACTTTAGGTACTCGATTGCTTCATCCAACATTGAAGCTTTGTCTGACTGAGACTCAAAAATATGAATGAAAATTGTTAATAATCATAGAGAGAAAAATATCCAAATTGGGGAAATATCCTCAATAAAACCATACACATGACAAACCTTGTTGCAACGAGGAATAAGTTCTTGCAAAGCCCTCATCTTTTCATTTATCCTATCTCTGCGTCTCTGCACATGGATGAGATGTCAGGCATCTAAAAGGATGCAATTATATAGAAGCAGAAGACCATGTACTATAATACCAATTAAATACTGACCCTCTCCGAGAGGTTATGAACCTCTGCAGCACGGGACCTTTTCGTAGATGAGGATCCACGAGATTGTTTCTTTGTTTCAGGGGATTCGAACTCAGCATCCTTTGGCAACAATTAAATTACCAGTGAGGATTATGATAAATTTTAATATAAAGAAATGGGATGAATGAAGTCATTGATTTTCCATTTTTAACACATTAAAACATATGGTACCATCCTAAATCTCAACATGGAGTACTGTCGATTTTCTAAAAGGAGGTTTTGGGTTTAAACACCATGTTTACAATAAGGGTCTAAAACTTCTGAACTTGACTATCCTTATAAGCTCTTGAAAATCTTAGAGCATTGATCTTTAGCAAAATTCTTCAAGGGAAATATTAACTGATACAATGAAAGGAAAACACCAATATGATTCTTTAAGTAAAGAAACACATGATAATGAATTTTCCTCCTTTTTCTGTCCAATTCAATAAAAGTAATACATTAAAGACAAACAAGTTTATAAAATAATAATTGAATAATACTGTTATGACACTTTGCTAGCAAAAATTATTAAATAATTTTTAACATGTGCTTGTAGTCACTGATTAACCGGATTATTCCTTAAATAATGTTTTATACATCCTAGTACCTAGGACTGCAAAAAGGCTGATTATATTTTTCAGAATTCCCATGCACTCAACGTAAGAAATTAGAGAAGCCAACATTAAGCTCAACGAGAACTGCTAAACAGTGGAGAATGTTTTAAGAAATTTAAAAAAAAAAAAAATCCAAAACAAAGATTATTTAAAAGCTAACCGACAGCAACTGGGGTGTGATGAGAACGAGGAAACCAGTCCCGTAATAAACGCCTTACATCTTTCCTATTCTAAATTCCACCCACCATTCTTTTATATCTAAAAATTCAGAAAAAAGAAAAAAATCTTTCAATTTCTTTTGTTTTTTTTAAGGAATCAACTGAACCAGGTGAAAAAAAAAATTGACATCTATCCCAAGTTTAATCTTGGAGAACCCCAAAAAAATAAAATAAAAACTGGCTCAACCACTAACAAGAAAACAAGTGTGTGAGCCTATCACACATTTTTTAGATTAATATTTTAACGATTTAATAGTTAATTTTATCAATATAATTATCTGTCACATTTTGAACTGACTTGATATTTCTATTATATTGATCTAAAATATTATATATATTAATATTTATTAATCAGTTAAAATTCTTTTACATAAAACGTTAAGAAAATTTTAATTTACTTCAAATATAAAATGTAAGTGTATCCCTCCACATTTGGGATTAGTATTTATAATTATATACCAATACAATACACTCTCAAGGAAAGAAATGAGTTGGAATTTTATAGAAGACATTATCAAGAAAACAATTACAAACCCAAACATGGACCATTATACAAACACACAAAAAAATATTTATAATGATACTAAAATTGTAGTATATATGTAATTTAAAATTTTAAATAAAAAAAAACATGCGGCTAAATTTTCAATTCACATCAATTTCAAATTCAATGTTACCCACTGACGAAAAATTCAGAAAAGAAAAATCTAAAAGAAAATTCCCTCCCACTTGACATTGCCGACCTCATCCCTCCTCCAATAATAAAATTCGTGTCAAGTGTCAACTTCCCCAATTATGTTAAACACGTGGCATCTTTTAACTTGATGTTTCTGACACGTGTACAATCCCGAAATTATATGCCCAGGTGCCAAAGGGGTGCTCACGTTAAACGATGTCAACCCCGCCCCGGCGCACGTTAGCCGAGACCAAGAGAGAAAAAAATTTAATTCCAATGAACTAACCTCGCTGTGACACTCGGCGTCGTCCGGTTCTCTTCCTTTACGCTTCCGGTCCTCAGCTGGGCCCTTTTTCTGAGCCGTCCGTTCGGCGCTGGCGCTGGCACTGGCACTGGAGCCGCCAGGTGATGATGTAACCGTGGCTTCGCACGTGGCTATATTGTCTTTGCTGGCACCCACGCTGACACCAGCGGATTGCGTGTAGGCAACTGCGGCAAAGCTCATGTTGGCGCAGGCATTGTTGTTGTCCTCGCCAGATGCTGCCTCGGTGTTGCACGGCATGGCTTGAGAGGCTCCCGATTCGGGAGCCACCGTCGGAGAATCGCTGGAATCAACGACCGTCACTTCCCTCGCTACACTCTTTGAATTCGACGGTCCAGGTTGCTCCTCCCTCGCTGCCGTTTTATGCTTGGACAAGCTACCGAAGTTCTGGATCCTAGTAGACTCCAACTCATTCCTCCTCGCCGGCGGTATCGGGGGCCTAGAAGCAGGCACCATAGCCGGAGCCGAAACTTGAGGAACTCTTCCGAGTGGAGGCGGAGGAGGAGCGGAGGTTGTGGCAGTGGAGGTAACGCAAGGGGCAACAGCAGTGGAGGAGGAAGGATAGAGGAGATCAGCACAGAAATCGTGGTCGAAGTTGGCGTCGCTGAGAGGATTGTGAAGCCACGAAGCCATTTCATCTTCTTGCATGAACAGATGATCGGTAACGGATTGCTGTTGCTGTTGTTGTTGTTGCTGCTGATGGTGAGATGATGATCGGATCTCTCTGAGAGCTGATTGGCCGGCGTCGAGGTATTTAAACGGCGATGGTTTCTTGAAAGATCTTTGGTTTTGACTCTGCATAACAACTTGACCATTTTGCCACAACAGCTCCATGATTCCATCCTCTGGCCTATTTCATCAGTTCAAATCAAAACACATTTTCAATCTAAGAATTAGAGAAAAAAAAAAAAGAAGAAAAAGAACACGCAGCAGCAAGTCAGCAGCTTACATGGAATGTTTTTTAGCGCGATTTAATATAGAAGATGAAGGGATTGAATAATCGTCTTCCATTTCGAAATCGGGAACGCAGTGATTCATCTTCTACTATCTTTCTTAACATAAAACAAAATCAATTAACACAATCAGATTAGACCAAAGAGAAACAAAAAAATTTCTAGGGTAAGTGCAAAAAAGAAGAAAGGAAAAAAAAAACACACCGCCTAGTTGAATGATTCAAGCTGTTAAGATCAAAGAACTGTTTCTTCTTCTTCTTTGAAAAATCCAAAAGAAATACATAAAAGGAGTGTTATTATTGTTGATGTTTGAGCGGGACCTGTCTTTGCTGCAGATGATGAAATTGACTACCATAAAGCCCTAACGACAAAGGAGAATATAATTGAAAATCAAAATCCATGTGAAGGAACAAAAGCTCTCTTCTACTACTACCTCTCTTCTCAGTGTTAAGAAAGGAGAAAAAAATTTCTTTCTTTTTTTTTCTTTTCGGGAAGAATTTGTACTTGTTCTCCTTTTGGGTTAAATGTCTTTTGCAGCCACTCAAAGATAAGGCTTTCTCTCTCCGAATAATATGAAGCAAAAGACGATGGATTTTTTTTTTTTTACATTCTAAATTATAGTTTATAAATTATTATATATTTATTATATTACAAATTTGATATTATAATAATATCTTATTTATTTATTAAATTTTAATACAGAAAATTTTATTAAAGATGAAATTATACCAATATTTATTATAATTCAAAGTATTTACAAGAACAAACTCAGTAATTAATTTTTGCATTTTATAAGTCCATTAAAGGAGTAGGTGTTGATCGTATATAAGTTATATATACCATCAATTAATTACATATTAGGGTAAACTAGTAAAATAGTCATTTTTGTTTATCTCAAATTACATTTTAGTTATTTATATTTAAAATATTACGTTTTAGTCACTTATGTTATTCTGATGTAATATTTCTGTCATTGAGCCGTTAATTATCGTTAACAGTATAATGGTAAGCTAACGTGGCACGTTAAATCATCATTTCAAATAAAAATTTTAGATTAAATTATACAATTTAAAATTTTTTTTTTTGAGTAATTTAAATTTTTTTCTTTTATGTTCTTTTAATTTTCTTTTTTCTTTTATTTTTCATTCTCTTCGCTTTTCTTTTGGTTTCCTTCCTTCTCCATCTATTTTAATGTAGTTTTTTTTCCATTTTTGTTTGTTAAAACTAAAAGGAAGAAGAAAATAAAAATAAAGAAATAAAATATAAAAATATAAGAACTAGTTTTTAACAAATGGAAAACATAAAAAATTACGTTAAAAGATATAGAGAAGGAGGAAAACAAATGGTGAAGTAGAAGAGAATGGAAAAAAGAAAGCTAAAATAATATAAAAATTAAATTACTCTAAACGAAAAATTATGGGGACCAATTGTATAATTTAACCTAAAATTTTTATTTGAAATAATGATTTAACGTTGCCACGTCAACTTACCCTTACACCGTTAATGACAATTAATAACTCAGTAACTAAAATGTTACTATACATTAACGTAAATGACTAAAACGTAACGTTTCAAACATAAATGACTAAAATGTAATATGGGATAAACAAAAGTAACTATTTTAATAATTTACCCTTACATATTATCACTTTATTAATAAGTAAAATAAATAATATCAGCTGCCAACAACTTTTTAGCCTAATGACAAGAGTATTATGTTGTAGGTATGAGAGCTTGAGTTCGATCCCAAACAACGCCGTTCCCACCATATTCTTAAATACTTCAATACTAAGAGATAAAAGGTAAAATCCATAATTATCTAAAATAATATAAAGGATAAAAGGGTAATGGTAAAAGTTAATTAATTTTCTGTCAATACATTGAAAGGAAAATAAAAGAAAATTATAAAAGGAAAATTAAGATGAATTTTTAATTATGTTTAATTAATTTTTTTAAAATTTATTGATGTAGTATTTTGATAGTAAAAAGAATCAAATTAATTATTAATATTACATGTGTTTTATGCAGGGGCGGATACAAGGGGGGTTAGTAGTGGCCTGGCCCCCTTAAAATGGAAAATTTATATTTAAGTTTTGAAATTTTTTTAAAATTTTAAATTAGTAAAGGTAAAATTGTACTTTGGCCCCCTAAAATTATAGAAATTCTATTTAATCCTTTAAAAATTATAAAGATATAGACCATAAAAAATTAATTTTCATTCGATCCCCCTAAAATTTGTTCTGCTTCACTGGTTTTATTGTCATTTTTATGTTTTTTTAAATTCATCAAATACTATATTTAAAATTTAAGTAGTTTAAATCATAGTAAAAGTGTAATTTAATATGTATGTAAATTACAATTTCATTTATTTAAACATTCAATTTGTAGTAATAAAATATAATATTATTTTAATGTCAAATAATATATTGAATAATAAAAAGTATTTTTATTAATTTTAAAAATCAAACTCATATTTTATTTTATAGATATAGATTTAAATGAATAATATGTATTAATTATTACATAATAATTTGAGTCAATACCCTAATAAGGAGTCTCCTCCACATTTCGCCAAGGTGTCACTTACCGACCTTGAAATGATGTCACGTCTTATCATATTGTTAATCTAACAAAAAGACTTACGCTATTTACATGGGTGATGATAGGCTGAGTAGAGCTCGAGCCTAAAGAACAAACTTAAAATTTTTTGCACCGACCCAACCTAACCCATAAACAGGTCTTAGACATATGACAAATTTTTTAACTCTGCTTATAAAATTAAAATATATTTATTGTCAATACACTAAATACTAACTCATACTATATTAGGTTATATAAATATATATTTTAAACCCAATAATAATATATTTTACTTTTAATATAAAATTTAATCTTTTACACATTATTATATAAAAATTTAATAAAGGTCCTTTAAAACTTAAAAGGAAATAAGGGACTTTTAACATAATTAGAATTCTTATTCATATTCTATTAAAAAATTTATTTATGGAGATGATTTTTAGTATTTTCATGCTTATTTTATGATTCATGTTTAGGGTTTATAATTGTCCCTTTCAAAATTGTTGTATTCAAAGACTAATTATATGGCTTATCAAACGTATTTAAAAAAAAAGTTACTAAAATATTAATTTTAATTGATTAAAATTTTTCAATATTTCATCAAATCGAGTTTAATTAACCAAATATTTTAATATAATTAAAATTATTATGTATAAATGTGATAAATCTTTATAAATAAAAATATATATTTCAAATTATGAAATCAATAATATATTAAACAATAAAGGATATATATAGGTCAATTTAAAAGTTTTCTTTAAACTCTATATTAGTTTCGATGCATGCTTTGTATTGGGTTAATAATTTTGGGCTAAATTATAGAGTTACCAATTCTTAAAATCCGTGTTAGCATTTTAAGTAGAGTAAAATATTTAAACTAACTAATGGCATTATAAATGTTGAGGAACCAAGTTATGTAAAAAAAAAAAAATTAAAGTATATATTAAATCTCAAGTTTGAGTATAATGTAGGGATTGAAATTAAAATTTACCTATTTTTATACAATCAAAAAAATAAAGGACCAAAGTTAAAATTTCACTACACCAAAACAGACTTTTAGCGGCATTTTTAGTGGCGTTTTAATGAAAAACGCCGCAAATATTATACATTAGCGGCGTTTGGAAGAAAACGCCGCAAAAAAAAAAGAAATAGCGGCGTTTATTGACAAAACGCCGCAAAAAATGAGCAATACCGGCGTTTATTTACAAAACGCCGCTAAAGGTGTGAGCATTAGCGGCGCTTTTGAAAAAACGCCGCTAAAGGTGTGAGCATTCGCGGCGCTTTTGGAAAAACGCCGCTAAAAGTCTGAGCATTAGCGGCGCTTTCTGAAAAACGCCGCTAAAAGTCTGATCAATAGCGGCGCTTTTTGAAAAACGCCGCAAAAGACTGAGCAATAACGGCGTTTTCTCCTAAACGCCGCTAAAGGTTAGAGATATAGCGGCGTTTTTTAGAAAACACCAGTAAAAGTAAGCAATAGCGGTGTTTGTATCAAAAACGCTGCAAAATATCAAATTATTTAAATACTCAAACGGCGACATTTTGTTTCCAGGCCAAGCAATAGCGGCGTTTTCTACAAAACGCCGCAAAAGGTTATTGATATAGCGGCGTTTTTCTAGAAACGCCACTAAATGTAAGCAATAGTGTAACACCCCAAACTCGGCCCATGCGTTTCGACCGGATCTGGCATGTTATCGAACACATAACATTTTATCGCATTTTGAAAACACAAGTTAAATTAATTAATTTTGAATAAAGGAGAGACTTTTTGAAAATAAACCTCTTTGTATTTTTACTATTAAGTATAAATAAACCTTATCATAAAATTCATAAGTTGCTTAACATTGATAATCTTGAGTTGAATGAAAGCTAGGGCCTTATTACATAAATATTCTCAAATAACAATGAAATAAAACAAACTTTAAGAAATCCCAAAAGAAATTAACTTGTAGATATAGAACTTGATGGCTCCATCGAGTCCGTCTCGGCTCCCATGTCCACGATCTACTGTTCATCTGGAAGAGTAGAGAAAAGAAAAGCGTGAGTCATGAAGACTCAGTGTATAAATCTCAAAACACACATTGACCTGAGCCCACAAACACATTATGAGCCCTAGCCCATACAGGAAGGCATCAATCATAATCACATAATAAACAATAAAGAATGAATAACCCAACCCATCCATCCTAGGTTTCCATCCTCTACACACCAACCCGTACCAACCATCACACCTTGGGGATCTCCATCCGCTACACACCAAAACGACAGCCGTACTGCCTATTCCTATTAAGTAGGAATCATTAAACGTGACATAGCCACCGATCACAATGTGACCTAGCATTTATATTTGTGGGTTTTCTACCACCGATCACTGCGTGACCTATCATGCACTTCCCCTTCATCATATCAATATCCCATCCCTTGCATACACACATAAAGAAAATATCATGCGATCATATATATTTTTCGATACACATAGGAAGTTCTATGTTTACGTACACTGCATCCTTGCCTAGCCCTTTTAGGGTTCCATTCATTGCTTATACTGACCTTATTCCTACTTTTAGCCCATAACATACATAAATAGATTTACATATAGGTTTATTGGTAGTGTGTTAGAGATCTACACACGATTACCGATAAAACGAGGCTTTCTATATCGATGCTATCCTTAGTCGACACAACCTGCTATCTCGCCTAAGGTGTTGTTCGTAAGTCGGTCCATAACCAATTGGTCAATCTCGAGCAATGAGATATTGATCGTTTCTTAAACTGAGGGATTCTTTCTTTTGCCTGATCCATATTTAATTCCATCAAAGAGCTACTATAACAATATTTAATCGTTAATCCTCCTTTTAGAGTTAAGATCATATATATGTTGAACGAATCTAATAAAAATCTAGGGATAATCTTCTTACCTTAAAATCCCGAAATTGGAGACTTATGATTTTCGGCTTTTAGATCTAGCTGACTAAGCCTACTTCAAATCCCGAATTGCTGCCCATCATAAAACCATTAACTCTTAGCTTTCGGCTTTTGCCTTTCTAAAATAGATTATGAAAACTAATCAAAATTAGACTCTTACCTTAGCTTAGGAGATTTGGCTAGCACTAGGGAGAGGATTCAGTAATGCCGATGGAAGATTTAAATGCTTAAGTGTAGAACAATTTCTCAAATAGGATGAATAAAAGAAAAAGCGATGGATGCTTGACTTTTTAGAGAAATCGCACAAGGGAAAAGAAAGTGGGGAAAAGTTTGACTTTTAAAGAAATTAGAGAAAGAAATTTGGAGAAAAGAAGCTAGGAATTTGGCACAAAGGGAGAGGATTTAATGTCAAAACAAGGAGCTAGCCCTCTATTTATAGGAAATTCGGCAAACCTTTGCCATGTAGTAGCTAGTTTCTTTACTCCTCTCAATGATAGATTCTTGGCCATCACTCTCTTTGTAGATAAATTCTAACTTTTCTCCTTTATCTTAATCTACTAGCTCATCTAAAAGAGACTTAATTATCTCTAACTCCTCCTCCTTTATCAACATATTATCCACATATTTTAATCATTAAAATTCCTAAATTTTAGCCTTTATCTCGCTTATTATACACATAAAAAAATTCCTAAATAATAGCCTTTATCTGCTTATTATCCACATATTTTAAACATTAAAACCCTAAATTTTAGCCTTGTTGCCATCCACTCCACCTAATCCTAATGCCCAAAATTTAGCTAACTTAAATTAAAAGAATTGGGCTCCATGAAACTTAAATTTGGGCCCCTTACTCCTTGTGTGTGGCGTCACCCCTTGCCCCATTTTAAGTGTCGAAAATTGGCCTAAAAACATGGGCTCCTTACGACCCAAAACTTGTTCCTATTAAATTATTAATGATGCCATCTTAAAATAATTTAATCTGGGCCTTTACCTAATTCTAAGCCCAAATTTAGACCCTTTTACTTAAATTAACATTTTAAACATATCCCCACACTAAACGCGTAGACCCATTAATTCAGGATGTTACAAATAGTGGCGTTTGTATCAAAAACGCCGCAAAATTTCTAATTATTTAAATACTCAAACGGTGCCGTTTTGTTTCCAAGCCAAGCAATAGCGGCGTTTTCTACAAAACGCCACAAAAAAGGAAATTGTTTCACAACTTTATCGACGCCGTTTTGGTCCTTGTATAATATTTCAATATAGAAATTATTTTATTTTAGGGTTAGTGTTTAGGGTTTATGATTTAATGTTCATGGTTTAGTGTTTATAGTGTTTCGGGTGTAGTGTGTATGGTGTAGGTTTAGGGTTTACTATTTAAGGTTTAAAGTTTATAGTTTTAGGATTTAGGATTTCTGTTTAATAGTTTAAGGGATTAGTGTTTTGATTTTAGTGTTTAGGGTTTTAGGGTTTAGGGTTTTATAATAAAGATTTACAATTTATAGTTTGGCCACATGAATTCCCAAAATTATGGTCTATGATTATGGTTTAGGGTTTACGATTTAGAGTTTATGGTTTTGGTTTTAAGGTTTTGGATTTATGGTTTAAGGTTTATATATTGGTGTGGATTTTGGGGTTTGTTTGTAGCTAGGTGTTCGTGGTCTATGGGTTTAGGGTTTACGGGCTTATAGTTTATGGTTTTGAGTTTATGGTTCAAGGTTTAGGATTTATGGTTTAGGGTTTAGAAGTTAGCTTTAGGATTTAAGATTCAGGGTTTAAGGGTCTAAAGGTTTAGGGTTATAAGATAAATATAAATTATTATTTTAAAAAATATATATCAAAATGGGTTAAATCCCAAAAGCATACATTAATGGTTAACCATTGTATATATATACATTAACCCAATTATTGATATAATATTTTATCATCGTTTCTTATTTATATATTGCATACATAAATATTTATATTTATTTATTATAAAAATATATTGATGTATTTATTTTTAAAATGTTTATTTTTTAAAAATGCTTTATTCTCCTTTATTTATTAATTAATATTTCCATTTTATAACTTTTGTTTTAATTTTGGATCAATTTGACTTGAATCTTGGATGACACTAATTCGAGAACTCATGTGTTAGTATATTTGTATTTTATTGTTGGTGTATATACAATTTTAAAGAAATTATAAACAATTTTAAATTTTATTGAATTTTTAAATATTAATTGGCATGGAAGGCATTAGCGGCGTTTTTTTTAAAAACGCCGCAAAAGTCATGATATTTAATATAAAACGCCGTCGTTTTTTTTGTGGCGGTGTTAGAATCAGTAATGGCACTTAACCAAAAACGCCACAATAGGTTATGTATTACCGGCGTTTTAGTAAAAATGCCGCAAATATGTATTACGCGTTAAGGAAACAGCACAGTTTTCCGTTCTAATTAGTGGCGCCTTTAATAAAACGCCACAAATATGTTCATTTTATTGATGTTATTAGTGGCGTTTTATCCCAAAACGCCACAAATTAGAGAAAAACGACTGCGTTTTTGATAATTTATTTAGTGGCGTTTATTTAAAAGTACCGCAATAAGGATAAATTTTATACAGAAATGACGCCGTTCTTTTTACATCCATTTTAATTACTCAAAGACTTTGTTAAGCCATTTCGTCTCTTCCCCGATTTCTGCTATCTCCCCAAATCCCTAATTTCTTCATCCCCTTTAGCATTCCCCTCCGAATCCCTAAATTGTTCTTCGATTCTGTTGCGAAATACTTCCCCAACTTGATAACTTCCCCCATCAGGTATTTATTTATTGTTTTTTAGCATTTTGATTGTGGTCCCCCAAATATTATTTATTTGATTCTCGGCATGGATTTCTATTCCAGTTTTCGTTGAGTTGATACACGGTGTTCCATCTGCTGTTTTTCATTCTGAAGACTCATACAAGGCAAGGGCATTCAGTTTGTTGAGGTATTATTTGCTTATTGCAGTTAATTTGGAGTTGAAAAAATGTAGATTTATACTTCTTTTTTTTCTAAGTTAGAAGATGGAATTTGCCTTCAACCTAAGTTTTCACTTATATTTTGTGTCTGTTTGTGTTTGATATATGCTTTCTGTATTTTTTCTTTAGATACTGTTGGTGTTGAAGAAATTGACATGGGTTACAAAATTTTAACTCGAATCACTTTGGGATCTGTAATTTTGGACTGCTATTGAATGTTGGGGGATTTAATGGCATATGTTTTATTTGTGGTATGTTGAGTCAGTGTCCAAAACTCTCAGTGTTTCAGTACTGTCTCCTTTGATATCTCTAGCTACTAGATTAAGGAACTGTGTTTCAGGCTGTTCAGGTCTACCGGACATTGTCAGTTTGTCACCTTATAAATGAAACACCACAGCCACTGGGAGTAGGCTGGCCAAGCCCCGGCTTCACCTTCCTTTGCCTTTGCCTTGGCAGTGTTTAAGTCTGCCACTGTTTCCACTTTCCCCCTTTATTAATTATATATTTTGCATTTAAATGCTATTCTCTTCACTTCTTAACTGTTTTTCAATACAATGATTGGTGTCTTCTCATATTTGGCCTGGACTAGGTAAAGCATTTATCTGTTATTAATGGTAAACCAAAATCTAAACCCTTTCTTAATCTTGCTTCACCCTGCTCCACTTGTGAAACTTTACTTTCCGAACATGTTTTGTTTGATCACCTCTTACTGAAATTATTTAAAGTACATACTTTGAAAATGATTAGCGAGAATGATATCATCTCGGGTTCCTTTTACAGAGACATCTTGTGCTTAGATTGATTTCTCAAATTATAAAGGTAACTTGATCTCTCAAATTATTGTCTAATCCAAAGCAATAAAAATTTTGCAACCTTGATACTTAAAATGGTGTAGGCCATTCTTGCTAAAAAACCTATGCTGTTTTAGATACAACTGTTGGCAGGCCTCAACTTGAAGAAAACACCTCAGTTGGTAGAGCTTGTTGATGATAGTAAGGTAATGTATTGTTTCACAAGAATATCAGTTCATTTGACTATACTTGTTTTGTGGAACATTTTAAGGAAATGTGCTACTTATATTTTTTATATCATACACCAATATTTTAAGGAAAAGTGCTACAATTATGATGAATTTTTCGATCTTGTCTATATTTTTTTCTGTAAAGAGCTTAAAGTGTTGATTCGTTCAATATTTCTTTTCACGTTTCAATATTGAGATATATAATTCTATGCTATTCGGTTCCTGGAGATAAAACGCATAACTTCTTGGAATTTTTACCAAATTTGAGATAGTAATCTGCAAGATAATTGCAACCTTAATTTATTTTTTATCCTTAATTTGGTTATAGTTTTTGGGATTGTAACTTTTTTTTCGAGATTAGTTCAATAGTTCGAATTAGCTAGAGGCTATCCCCCTTCGCGTAAGCCTTTTCATGTGTTTCTTTCTTCTTCTTTTTTAATGAATTCATTATGCTATATAAAGTTTTTTATTGTAAAGTATTCTATATAAAGTTTTATGAATTCATTATGCTATATGAAATGATTGTTTTATATAAACATATATATTTATGTAGTAGGTATTATATTTTTTAATGCAAATATAAAGCTATCTTTTCTGCAATTCACCTAAGCACTACAGAAACCATCAAAATATTATCAATAACCCTAAGTATATGTCTAGCAGCCTACTTCTTTAAGTGTCAGTGGCTCTTGAGCTGATATTATGATAAATTTCCATTTTACAAAACCAGTTCCTTGAAGAACATAGAGAATCTCACATCAATCTCGTATGAGAAGAAAATGTTTCTTTTGCTTACTTCGCACCTTTTTAATGAGAAGGTTTTGCTTGCGAGGATTTATCCGTGAAGTGGACTCGATATTATAATTGGATATAACATTTGCAAGTTTGATTTGCCATATCTTATTGAGGTAAATGAAAAATTAACTTCATTTTATTCTTAATGAATGTTCTTTGCAGAAAGGTTTCTTTTTGGTTCATTAGGTAGGGTTTCCTTTATTTAAATACTACTTTCTTTGCTTTTCAGGGACGTTCAAGTTTGACATTTAATCTGCTTCCTGCTCCTTCTGGAACTTTTGGTTCAACTGAAGAGTTACATTTAATATTCGATTTAATATCTGGTAGTGCTATTGATAAAGTTTCTTCTGCAGGTTGTTCTCCGTTAGTTTGTTGGTAAGTTTTCACTGTTTACATATAGTTGCCCTCATTTTTTTTATATCATTAGTATGAGTATTCAAATAATACACGACATATAGTCAACAATTATAAAAAATTTATTTTGATCATTATTTAATATTTTTTTAAAAGAAGTAATTTAAAATCTGTTTAAATTTACAACAACAATATGTAAATGATTTATAGAAATGAAATAGTTAAAAATCAAATTTATATAAAATTGACATAAAATAAAATATTATTTATTTAAGGGTAGTAATGTTATTTTCACACTTATTACTTACTTATTCTTTATCAACATGTAATTCAACCAAATAATGTAATAATATTACTTGTTTATTCTATTCAACTAACTAAACTATATAATACCTATTATTTATCTATTCAATTCCTAATTAATCCGATTCAAATTTTGCTCTATTCCATTATAGTAAATCAAACATAAAGTCATGGCCGTTTGAACTAGTTGGGTTATCAATTCGGAAAAAGTATTAGACTAATTGACTTGAAAAAAGTATGTACCGATTAAACCAAGTTAAAAAATAAAATTATTTTTAATATTTTTTATTTTTAGTGATTTATTCAATTAAACCATATTTAGTAACTTGACCAATTAAATAATTTATCCGATATCTTTAATTTTCTAAAATTTATTCTATATTTTAATATAGTCAAATAACAAACCCAACACAAAAGTTAGTAAAACATACTAATTATTACTATTATATAACTATTTTATAGACTTGACATTAGATATAAGATTCAATTAAAATAAATTATTAAACAAGTTATTTCAAATTCTAAGCACCCTCACAACATCTCAACAATCTCAAAAATAAAAAAATAAAAAATTCACTTAGATCAAGAAATAAATTATTTGTATCATATTTATGTGAGTAGCAGAAACATAAAATCAAAATATGGCGATACATCATTCAATATACCAATAGAAGCTAATTAGCAAGAAACTATAAATATTACTTATTCATTCATCTTGAACAATAAATTTCTTATAATTATTATAAAGAAGTACATAATTAAGAACACATTAAATTTACAACAACAATATGCAAATGATTTATAGAAATGAAATATTTTTTTTCTCGAGTGAATTAAAGTATTATACGTTACAAGTACTTCTTAAGAACACATTAAATTTACAACAATAATATAAAAAAAACACCGCTATTAAATTGAAAAAAAAACTAAACATGGAGCATTGCATTGAATTCTTTAATGGAATTTGCTATCATGCATTGATGAAAATACACAAACAATGAAGAACGAAAAAGAAACAACACATCTATGTAGAGAAAATAAAGTGTTTCAAAACATAAACGCACATACATACACACAAGCATGGAATAGAAGAATCATATATGATAGAACGAGTTCATCACCAACTGAGAAATTAATAATTTTTCAAAATTTAATCAATATTTATATTACAAGCAAATATTTAGTTTCATTTAAAACAAAATTTGAGTTGAAAACTAAAGTCCGTGATAAAAAAATTTGTTCCAAAACATAACTTACATAATACATAACTTACATAATACTTGTATAGAAAAAAAGATTCAAAGTATATAAAACTTTGAAACACGATGGGTTGCCTTATATCTCAAAACTTATTAGATATAATGGATCCTCCTTAGGTGTAACAATGCCACGGGTTGCCTTATGATGAATCTAAAAGAATACAAAACTTACCTAATTTTAAGATCAAATTTCATAACTTACATAAGTTTACGATCAAATTTCATAACTTACATAATTTTAAGTTAAGATCAAACTTCATAACTTACATAATACTTGTATAGAAAAAATGATTTAAAGTATATACAAAGGTATGGAAACAATGCCACGACGGGTTGCCTTATATCTCACACATAATACTTGATATAATGGATCCTCCACAATCGAGATATAATGGATCCTAGGTGTAACAATGCCATGTATGATGAATCTAAAAGAATACAAAACTTACCTAATTTTAAGATCAAATTTCATAACTTCCATAAGTTTACGATCAAATTTCATAACTTACATAATTTTAAGTTAAGATCAAACTTCATAACTTACATAATTTACATAACTTACATAGTACTCAATTATATATATGATCATATCATTACTTACATAAATTATTAATTAACAATTTATCCGTGTAATTTATTGTCAACTTTAGACTTCAACAACTACGATATGGATAGGAGTTGGATGAAATTGTCAAGGGTAAGCAACGGCTATCGAAATGGAGTAGAAACTTTTCTAAATTTTGCATTTCAAAATGCAAGCCAAGAGAATATGATTCTTTGCCCGTGTAAGACGTGTTGCAATATTAACTGGCATTATCGTGAAGTGGTCTACGAACATCTAGTTGTTAATGGCTTTGTCCGGGGTACAAAAATAGGTTTTTTCATGGAGAGTGTACATCTAGTGGAGCATCTTCATCGATGAAACTGGGGTATCCTCATAGTGCTTTCAATCAGAATGTTAGAGACGATAACATGGAAGGCATGTTACGGGATGCTTTTAATATGCGCAGTGATGGTTTCGGGTCATTTCCATCTGACTTGGGTGCAACCGATGATCATAATTTTGGTGGAAATACTTTCACCAAAACAAGAAGAAGTGTCTTGGATGAACGACCAAATGAAGAAGCGGCGAGGTTCTACATGTTACTTAGTGAAATGAATGTAGAAGCGTATGAGGATCAAAATTTTCCAAACTATCATTCTCATTCGTCTTTTCACTTGAAATGTTTGGGGGTGGACCGGAAAATCATTGACAATGTTTGTTAGAGTTTCGCAAGAAATGTTCCGCTTGCAAAAATTCCTCAATCTTCCAAAGACATGAAGAAATTGATAAAGGATTTGGGCCTTGGCTACAACAAAATTCACAGTTGCCCAAATGACTGCATGTTGTATTGGGGCGACCGGATAAACCAATAGTGCTATCATGTATGCGGTCAATCCCGTTGGATTAATAGAAATACAAAGGACGACAACGAGGATGAACATGATACACAGTCAAGGAAGCAGCCAGTTAAGATTTTACGGTATTTTTCGCTAATACCAAGGCTTCAACGGCTTTTCATGTCGTCGAAGACAGTCGAATCAATGACGTGGCACCGTGATGGACGAACAGATGATGGGTTGTTAAGGCATCCTGCAGATTCTTTAGCTTGGAAATCTTTTGACTCAAATTTCCAAGCTTTGCAAGCGATCCTGAGTGTGAGGCTTGGGCTAGCATCCGATGGATTTAACCTTACAAACTCATGAGCACAATGTACGATGACTTGGCCCGTGGTGCTTGTTCCTACAATTTGCCTCCATGGGTTTACATGAAACAATCTTTTTTATCTTGTCTATGATTATACCGGAGAGAAAGGGCCGGGAATGATATTGACGATATTTGCGACCACTTGTCGACGAGTTAAAACAACTATGGGTTGGTGTTCGGACATACGATGCAATGAGAAAAGAGAACTTTAATTTACGTGCGGCTTTAATGTGGACTATTAACGACTTCCACTTATGCTAATTTATCCGGTTAGAGTACCGGGGACGTTATGCTTGTCCGTGTTGTCTTTCTGTAACATGTTCGCAATGGTTATATAATGGGAAGAAGTTCTCTTACATGGGGCATCGCTCGGTGGTTACCAGAAAATCATACATTTAGATTTCAAAGTGCTCAGTTTGATGGTGAAGAGTTCAGACCAGCTCCTTCGCAGACCGGTGGATCCGAAATATTCTTAATGTTGAAAAATATGAATTTCATTTATGGGAAGATGAATCAACCGGCCAACCCGCAAAGAAATAGAAGATCTAGGGATGAATCTGATGATGAATCTGATGAAGAGGATGATCCTAATGAGGCGAACTTGTGGAAAAAAAGAAGTATTTTTTTCGAGTTGCCTTATTGGGAGCATCAGATTATACGTCATAATCTTGATGTCATGCACATAGAGAAAAATGTCTACGAGGACATCATTGGGACTATTTTGAATGTCAATGGGAAATCAAAAGATAATCTTCAGAGTCGACTTGATTTAGTCCACATGAGAATTCGGCGTGAGCTTCATCCCCGAGCACTTTTGAATATGAAATATCAGTTGCCGCCTGCTATTTTTTCAATGTTGAAGACGGAAAAAGAAGTGTTCTGTACGATGTTGAAGGATATAAAGGTCCCGGACGCGTATGCATCAAATATATCGTGATGTGTGAGTCTTAAGGATTGAAAACTATATGGCTTAAAATCACATGACTATCACATCTTGATGCAAGACTTACTGCCAGTTGCTATGCGGTGTTGTATGTCGAAAAAGGTGACGGCTCCTGTAATTGAACTGTCAAATATAATGAAAGGCATTTGTGGTAAAGTTTTGAATGTTTAAGAATTAGAGAGACTACAAGATCGAGTATCATTGACTTTATGCAATCTGGAAAAGATATTCCCGCCTTCCTTCTTCACAATTATGGTGCACTTGTTAATTCATCTCCCGCGTGAAGCACTTCTTGGTGGACCCGTTTTCTATCGATGGATGTATCCCATTGAAAGGTCTTACTTTATTTACAAAATATTCCTTTATTCAGCTCAATGCCTTTAGTTGCAACTTTTGATAATGTTGTATACCGTGTTTAGGTTCCTTTCCAAATTGAAGTCATACTGCCGCAATAAGTGTTATCAAGAAGGATCAATTGCCGAGTGCTACTTGGCAGAGGAATGTATGACTTTCTGCTCGAGGTATTTGGAAGATGTTGAAACAAGAATGAATGCACCAAGTAGAAATCTTTGGGCTCACAGATCATAATTTGGCGAAACTTATTTATTTCAAAGTTTCGGAGAACCGATCGGCAAAGTCAAAATTGCAGAATTAGACGATAGATCGTGGGTCCAAGCACATCGATAAGTTCTTTTTCATCACGATTCAATGGAACCATTTCGGAAGTAAGTTCTAGAATTTGATAAATTCTCATCAATTATAATTTATTTGTTTTCTAACAAAGTAAAACCTTTTTTTACCGTAGTGAGTACAAACATATATTGAGAGCTCGTTCACGATCCCGAAGATTAAATTGACGAGAAATTAATATGTTGTTCGCAGAATCATTCCATGAATGGTTAAGCCAAATGGTATGCAATTTAAATTTTCATTGACAAGTAATAATGTTTTCTCATAAGATTCAAAATTACTCGATTTACTTTCGACTCAATAGGTTTGGAGTTGGAATGAAGTAAATGACGACGTTAAATGGCTTTCACAAGGTCCAAACAGAATAGTTAAAAGATATAGTGGCTTCCTCATCAACGGATATAGATTTCATACAGGGTATCGCGAGAGATTGAAGAGAACCCAAAATTGCGGAATTGTTGTTAATTCTTCGATTACAAGTTATGCTAGTGCTAGGGACAGTAACCGGTCGAGGGGAATTTAGAATATTACGGACTTATTACTGACATCATTGAGTTGGATTATTACGGCAAATGCAAAGTTGTCTTATTTCGAGGTGATTGGGCTGATGTGAATACGGCTTGCGGAATTAAAAACGATCAATATGGCTTAACAATGGTGAATTTCTCTCGATTGATTCACACCGGAGAACAACTGATGGACGAGCCGTATGTGTTTTTTTCTCAAGTTAAACAAGTTTTTTACTCCGAAGATCCAACTGATGAGGGTTGGTACGTTGTACTTCAAAACACCCCTAGAGACTTGTTCGACATTGGCAGTGGAAGTAGAGATGACATAGTCAAAAGATCAGAAACTTTGCCTTTTCCAGAACAAGACTTAACTGAAAATATCCCTAGTACTAGTCAACAATTTCAATGGGTTCGTCAGGATGTGGAGGAAGATATTTACGAAATATGATGTAGTAAGATTTAACGATTTATTATTTATATGTTATATTATAATTTTCATGTTGGTCATGTTATATAATTTAACTGCTTTTAAATGTCCTATTATTGTTGTTATTTGTTACTAAAATTTTAAACTATTTTATGTGTATTGCGGGAAAATGCCTAGAAGACGATTACGAGGTTTAAATATTGTCCTAATACTCCAAATCCGGAAGAAGTAAATAGTGGATAGGATACGCTTGTTGGATCTTCTAGTCTGCTAGGACATAGATGACGAGCATGGACAATTCCAAAGTAATGTTAAGTTTATTTTACATGCATGTTGAATTTTATTATTGATTCATTTTCAATTTTAATATGATAATATATCATTTTTCAAATTGAGGGTGGTGGGACGAGCAGAGCTCGGGACGACATTACTTACTGATTTATATGACTTAGAGCCTACAGAGCGTGTTGAAGTAAGGAGAAACAATCATGGCCACTTATCGGATCCGAAGTTCGATTGTTGGCGGCTATTTGGGCATTATAGCACGAAATGCGAATATGTTGCCCATTAACTACGAATCATGGCATCACGTGCTGATGCCAACAAAAATCAGTCATCGATAATATTAAGGTAATAAAAGGTGAATGTAATTTATAATACTTTAATTTAACCTTCATTTATATTAACTTTTTAAAATTTTTTTCTAGGTAAATTTGCTTTAGAGGTCTCCGATGACTATGTTAAGAAGGCGTTGGGTAAAAAATGGAGAGACAATAAAAGCACCTAAAAAATAATATTTTAAGAAAGACATAAGCCTCGACGAAAAATTACGAAATGTCCCACGGAATGTTGAGGTACCAATGGGAAGATCAAGTTAGATTCGGGATTCAAAGAAAGGAGAGGTATTACGTACTTTCAAAGTCTTATAAATTTTTCGGTTTATCGTATTTACTATATACATAATTCAAATTCCATTATTTAGGACCGTGAGCGAGTTGGAACAAATAGCGATGAAACAACAATTCACGCATTACCGGCGAGTTCCGTAAGTTTTGCTCGTGTAATGAGGCCGAGGTATTATAATTTATTACTTCTTTCAAATATTAATTACTTTATACTATTAAATTATATTTTTTCTGCTATAATGTAGAAAGTTTCGTCAGGTCAAAAAGTTGGACGCCTTCAGCTTTTTGACATTATGCATAGGAAGAAGGATGGATCTCCGATGACATCCGAGGTTGCAGAAATTTTGGTATATTTACTTAATAAAATTTGATTTATTATAAATATTTATAATGTTTAATTACAATAGTTTAATTCATCGTTTAAAGTTTTAAATTTATAATTTTAAGTTATGTTCCATTCCTTTTTATTATATATTTTGTTTCTAACTTTTTTATTGATTTATTAGGATAAACTAAAGGAGAAAAAGGCGGAGTATGAAGCGGTTGCTTCGTCTGACAGTTCTGTTAATCTCAAGGAGATTGATAACAAAATTATTACTGATGTTTTGGGTCCTGAAAGGTACGACTGCTTCGATTGATAGTTTTGTTAATCTTGAGTATATTTATAACAAAATTATCCGGGTTCGATGTCAAGGATCGGTGTTACCCGACTCAATATTTTGATCCGCTCCGGCAATACATGCCTTCCGGAGTCAATCTCGTCTTGAAGTTCAAAGACCGAAAGACCAGATATCTCGATGGAAGCGAGCACGGTGAGCAAATTTCTCGACTTAGAGGCAAGAATGAGGAGGCGGAGCATATTGCTCAACTTAGAGCGAAGCAAGCAGCGGAGGTAGAGCAAAAGTAAGTATGAAGAACTCCACTCTGACTGTAGACTATGATGCATTGTTCCAAAGAAGATCGCAGAGGCCCCTCTTAGACATTTGTTTAATTGTTGTAAGATTTTTTAACATTGTTACGATTAATATTATTGTAAAATTGTTTGAATTATGCTTCATTTATTAATAAATATCATATATCTTTTATTAAATTTGAAGTATCGTTTAGCTTTAATGCTTTTGGTGAGATTTAAATGTTTTATTTGTGCATTGGGTTGGAATTATATGCAATTCATTGCTTTTTTTTGGTTGGTTTTAATGCGGGGAGGTAGGATATTGCGAAAAAACAAAGATCGCAAATCTGTGCAAATTAGTGGCATTTTGTTAGAAATGCCGCTAAAGACTACACCTTTAGCGGCGCTTTTACAAAAAAGCGCCGCTAAAGACCACACCTTTAAAATACCACACCTTTAGCGACGCTTTTATAAAAATGCCGCTAAAAGGCCCAACCTTTAGCGTCGTTTTATAAAAAAGCGCCGCTAAAGGTGGGGTCTTTTAGCGGCGTTTCTTACAAAAGTGTCAACTAAAGGCGTGGTCTTTTAGCGGCGCTTTTATAGAAAACGCCGCTAAAAGACACCACCTTTAGCGGTGTTTCTTATAAAAGCGCCGCTATAAGTCAAGACTTCTAGCGGCGTTTTTTCACAATAAATGCCGCTAACTTTTGCGGCACGTGTTTTAGCAGCGTTTTTTAGCGGCGCTTTTGTATTAGTGGCGCTTAAAAACGTCGCTAAAAGCCATAAAAAACGCCGCTAAAAGTCTATTTTGGTGTAGTGTTTATTCATTATGTTGATAATGTAAAAAGGAACACTAGTCATTTTTGTATGTAGTAGTATAGATTATAGATATTGTTATTAATAAATATTATATCAATTAACTTTACAAAATATTTTAAATTGAGAATATTATTTGATGCATTATAGTGAATTTTTTAGATTTTACAAACTTTTAAGAGTTACACGTCCCAATTTTTTTTCTCTAAGTCATTTGTTTCTTCTTTTTTGTTTTATCCAACGGTGGTACTAACCTCCGAGCTGACTACCATCAGCCTTTTTCTTCCTCTCTCCAACTCTCTCTCTCTTTTTCTCTTCTCATTCATTCTACGTGTCTTCTCTCTTTTCAGTTTATAGATCTATTTTATGGATATATTTGTTGTCTTCACAAGTTATGATGAATAGATAATATTGTCTATCATCGTTGAAACTCCACCAGCCACCAACAACTTTATTGAAAAATGGGTGCCTCTAAATATAAAAAGATTAAAGCACGTTCAAATAATATAATCTTTTTAAATATAAAAGACATTTTAATAATTTTTAATTAGATTGGTGCCTAATTGACTTGTAACATCTATTCAACTGTGGTTTAATAATATAAATATTTTTTTCACTCACATTATATTTGTGCTTAATAAATATATATATAATTTTGAGATCAATAATATTATATTTGTGTACAATAATATATATATATATATAAACAATATATTAAGAAATAAAAAATAATATCCTTGTCAAAATCTGATTCATATATATGAAAAAAGAAAACAATAGTTTGTACATCAAACAAAGAGGAGTAGATTTAATTAGACTTAACGGTGTAAAATATTTTTATTCATTTTTTTTTCGCGAGGAGCTGGATGAGAAGAAACTCTCATGTCCAGTTCTGTAGTAGAGATGGAATTCATAAACAACAACCATCAACTATAACCCCAAAAGAACCTGATTTAGTAAACAACATAGAGGAAGAATGAAGGAGATATCTTATCGAGGTAATTGGATTTGTTTCGGTAGATATGCTCTTCAAGTATTTGAACATGCTTGGATTACATCTAGACAAATAGAAGCAAGGTGCTGCGTAATGATGCGAAATGTACGCTGTGGTGGAAGAATATGGGTATATATATTTCCAGACAAACCCGTTACGGTAAGACCTCTGAAACACATATGGGTTTGGGGAAAGGATCTCCGAGTATTGGGTAGTAATCGTTAAACCGGGCAGAATACTTTATGAAATGAGAGGAGTAGCCGAAACTATATCCAGAAAAGCTATTTCAATAGCGGCGTCAAAAATGCCTATAAAAACTCAATTCATTATTTCAGGATAGGAATATAGAACCAAAGGAAAGAAGTCTTGTATTGGGAATAAAAAAACAATTGCAAGTTTCCTTTTTTTTTTTTGACAAACAATATTTCTTTTTTTCTTTGTCCTTTGTTACATTGAAAAAAGAGATTTAAAAAATGATTCAACCTCAGACCCATTTGAATGTAGCAAAAAAAATAGCAGGGCCCGAGAATTGATGTGTATTCGAGTCATAAGAGCTAGTAATCGCCGATATGCTCATATTAGTGATGTTATTGTTGCTGTTATCAAGGAACCAGTACCAAATTCACCTCTGGAAAGATCAGAAGTGATCAGAGCTGTGATTGTATATTCTCGTAAAGAACTCAAACGCGACAACGGGATGATAATACGATATGATAGCAATGCTACCGTTGTCATTGATCAACAAGGAAATCCAAAAGGAACTCGAATTTTTGGTGCGATCACCTGGGAATTGAGACAGTTAAATTTCACTCGATCACCTGGGAATTGAGACAGTTAAATTTCACTAAAATAGTTTCATTAGCTCCCGAGGTATTATAAGACGAGACCCAAGTATAGTTAGAGTATTTAGAGTATTTAAATGGCATAGATTAATTAGTAGATTGTGTCTCACAAATATACCTTTACTAAGTAAAAAAAAAAAAAAAAAGACCACGTTGGTTATATCAAAATTCGGGAGCAACCAAAATTTTAGTTTACCATGGGTAAGGACGCTATTGCTGACATAATAACCTCTATACGTAATGCTGATATGAATAGAAAAGGAACGATTCAAATAGGATCTACTAACATCACTGAAAATATTGTTAAAATACTTTTACGAGAAAGTTTTATCGATAACATAAGGAAACATCGGGAACGCAACAAATATTTTTTGGTTTTAACCCTACGACATAGAAGGAATAGAAAAGGACCACATAATTTAAAAAAAAAAGTAATTAAGCCATTGCTTTTTTCTTTGCACTCAATTAAGTACTTGAACTTTTAAAATGCATAAAAAAACACTCTCAAACTTTTTCAAAAAAATTAATAATTAAGTCCCTGCAATTTTTTTCCACCCAAATAGATACTTGAATTGTCAAATTGCATAAAAAAGACAGTAAAAAATTTTCAAAAAAAGTAATTAAGGCCCTAAATTTTTTTTGGCACTCAATTGCCAAAATGCATTAAAAAGGCCATTTGACCGTAAACTTTAACAGTTGACTATTAAAGTTAATTACCCCAAATTTTCTCCGATTAAAGCTACCCTGTGTTACAACTATTACATCACATGTGACAAAAAATTATAAAAATAAAATCAATAAAAAATATTAAATTTTAATAAAAATATAAATTATTTAAAATTTACTAAAAAATAGAAAAATATAAAAAGCATAAAATAATTAAAAATTTATAAACTTTTATAAAATTCAAAAAAAAATCATAACAATATGAATTATGATTATGTATATGTATTTATTTTGTAGGGCAGATATTTTCACTTGTTTTTTATATATATTTATATAAAAGAGTCCAATGGGTCTGAATGAATGAATGAGAGTGGTTGAAAATGAGGGCAGTTGTATTAGTGAATGAATAGATAAAGATATCTTCCTCATATGCACTGTCCCTTCACTTTCAGGCACATCATATGACCTTCATTTATTTATTATTTTTAGTTTTATTTTCTCATTTCCTTCTTTAAATATTTATATTATAATATTCCATTTCTTTAACAATAATTCTATAAACAGTTTTGTATTTTATGAGGGGAAAGGATTGGATGAAAATAGATTTATGCCAATCTTGAAAAAATCGTCGTTTGTATCACTTTTAATTCTATAAACAGCTTTTGTATTTTATAAGGAAAGGATTGAACGAATAGATTTATGTCACATCAATATTTTTATCTTGAAAAAAAATCAAATCCAAATTAAAATCTAAATGTTGAAATTCAGGATAAAAATACTGATGTGGCATAAATCTATTAGAAAGGGATACAGATGACGTGGCGTCACTGTTTCATTCAATCCTTTCTCTATAATAGACTCAGTAAAAACCTCATTTATTTTATCAGATTTGGAGGAAAGCTATCATCTCCGTTAGAAACTTATCGAACACCAACAAGTTGTTTTGTCCTTCCATGTTCAGCTTAATCATACAATCAACTGTTTTGTTAGCCTCTTTAGGGGCATATCAAAATCGCCAATACCAATCATGTGCCAAGAGATGTTGAACACACTTGATCAAAACACACTCTACATTTATCAAATTTACAAAACATTAAGAAGAATGCATCAAAGACAATAGGATCTATTAACTATAAATGCCTATGTGCATCAACAACAATGGTTGGTGCATTTAACTGTCTCCACTTGTGTGTTGATTAATTTTGGTAATTTTTTTTATATTTATTAAACTTATGGTACGTGAAAAAAATTATGAAATAAAATTAATATAATTTTTTATTTTTATAAATTTAAAATTCAGTTTTGTATTTTTATTTTTAGAAATTTAATCATTCTATTTTTAAAATTTATAATTTAAGTTTAATTATTAACGTAGTTAAAATTATTTTGTTAAATTTAAGTTTATTTCAACATTATTTTTATTTACATTGCTATTAGATGAGTATTTTTAAAAATTCCAAAATGCCACGCCAATAAATTAAAAAGAGAGTAATAGAATCAACAATTAAACTTGAATTTTAAAATTTAAAAATTAAATAGATTAAACTCCTAGAAATAAAAGTACAATGACTAGATTTTAAATTTGTGAAAAGTATAAGGACCTATGATAAATTTTAACCAAAATTAAATGATGCTTTAGTGTATTGTTATTCATGCGTCCAAGTTTAAACCTTATCATAACCTTTCGGAAAAAAAATTATTATAAAATTATTTCATTTTAAAACATGAAAAACAAAAACACTCGCATTAATATTTACTACATATATTTTAAAAAAATTAGAAAATTTTCAATTTCATTAATATTCAATTGACTTGTAATACTAGCTTTATAAGAAACTTCATTTAATCGTGTATATCGTCCAATTCTAGCATCTATTAATATATATATATAGAAAATCTTATATAGTATTTTTTTGAAGTTAATTATGTAAAACATTTATTCTTTTTTTTTTTGTTTAATTTTGTGATTTTCGTAATGAGAAAGAAGAGATTGGTTGGAGCCTTAGAGTAAGTTTGGATGGGTAGTGGACAGGGGCGAAGTCAGGATAATTTTTTAGGGGGTCAGATGAAATTTTAATTTTTTATAGTTTATATATTTATAATTTGTAAAGGATTAAATCAAATTTTTATAATTTTAGGGGGCCAAAGTATAATTTTACCTTTACTAATTTAAAATTTTTAAAAAATTTTAAGGGTCTAAACAGAAATATTACATTTTAAGGGGGGCCGGGGCCCATGCTAGCCCTCCCTGGCTTCGTCTCTGGTAGTGGAGTGCGGTACTTTTTATCTCATGTTACAGTATCACTACAGTATTTAATCTTACTGTCACTGCTATTTTTACACTAATTCCAAGTAAACACACCACCCATCCATACCTAAACTAAAGTTTTTAATTAAAAAAAAAATCAAGCATTAACCATCAAATAATTGGAACTATTAGCATGGGCAACCATGCAATTTGTTACATGGGCAATCTTGGCTCTATTTGTTTGTCATATAATGGATACAGTGCCAAGCTGTAGATGGGACTGTATGTCAAATATCAGAGACAAAACAATATTAGACAGAAGAATAAAGTAATTAAAACACGATATGACATGAATATACTAATGTTTCAGATTCATATAGTATGATTTGTTAATGAATTATGACATGATAAAATATAAGAACACAATACAGGGAGTTGGTAATGAATTTTCCATCTGCAAATCAAGTAATTACAACAGAGGAAAATAAGAAGAGCATTGTGTTTCAGACATAGGACACTACCAAAATTACTAGACACATATAACATGCTGAAACAGTGTCGGCAAGAGAATGATGGGGGAACTCTTGTAAACCATACCTTATTTCTCAAACTCTCCCATATCACACCTCCAAATCCTCTGCAATTTTGAAGGGCAAAACATAAATTAGCAATAATCTTTCCCTTACCTCAATCTGCAAAAATACATGCTTGTGCAGATCATGAATCCCTCCCACCGTTTTCGCAAAAAAAAAAAAACAGAGTTATTTCGAGGAAGGAAATCCCTCTCTACGGTTCATATTCCCCATGGTATAAGCCTATAAGGTGTGAGGCAGCCTGAACACCTTCCCCTTTCTCTCAAGTCCTTTTAAGCTCATGTTTGGGCTCCCTGTTTTCTCAAGATACACTTGCCTACTATATCATTGAACAAAGAGAGTTCCATATTATCCTCAGCCCTTGGAGACTGCTCGCCATTACATTTTCTTCTTCTCAGTGAGACTTTTGTTTTTTGGGTAAGTTACAAATTGGGGGGGAGGGGATGTTATTGCTAGGACTTGAACCCTGGACCCTGAATGCCAATTCAGAGCTCTTAACATCTAACTCCTTAAGGTTATTGGCCGTTGAAAGAAAATAGATTCTGAATATGCTTAATACAGAAGAAAAGTAAGAGAAGAAAAAAAAAATGATCATTTTCCATCCTAATGGATAAAAATCAATCCTTACAAATTGGAGTATCGAGAGAAGAGAAAATGAAAGGTATATGTTAGCTCAAAATTATACAATTTTCAAATGACTTATTTTCTTTCCTTTTATTTTTCAACCCTACCAAGCAATGAATGAAAATAAAATATTTTTTCTTTCCATTTGTCTTTCCTACCAAGCACACACCGATAGAAAGAAAAATTATATTTTTTATCTTTCTACGTAGCCCTTCAATTTTCCGTCTTTCCACTCTGCTAGTTTTCTTAATGCAAGTAAACCCTAATTTTCTACATCTAAATCAAACAAAACATAATCAACCAAGTTGTTGCTTGTTGTATTGCAACAAGACATGCAAGGACGCATATAACAAACATCCGCACCAGCACTGCACTTGCAAATGTTGGGGGATGTCTAATGCAATTAATTTTTTGTTTTAAAAATAATCACAATTACATAATAGAGAAGAATAAGAAAAAAAATCAAGATAAAAGGAATTTATGTGATTGAATATTCATGTTTATGAAATCATTCATTCAAAAGAAAATGTTTAGGAAATCATAACGTAGAAATTCATTTAAAATTGTAATATTTTTTTTTGGATTTAATTATAATGTAAAAGTTTAAGAATTATATCGTGTTATTACTTGTAGTATACTTGTTGGGGATAGTACTGGCTTCCATTTAACATCAAAATTTAATTTGTGTTGACATAAGAATGAGAATGTGGTTAAGATGGTAAATTCACCCTATTTAAGATAGAGTCGTGTGTATAGTGATGTGAGATATAAAGAGAGAGAAGAGGGAATTTGAGTTTGGTGAGAGAAGAATGTTGTATCCCCCACTTCTTATGGAGTTGCTAACCTTATATACAAAACATCTTTTGTTTTGAGGTGTTACGTGGCAATTTGATATTAGTCAGTTAAAAGTAAAAAATCAGTAACCAAACACTTCCAAGCGTGGTAGGTTGGTGCCATGATGACTCGTGATCCCGCCTGCATCTTAGATAGTTCAACTTAATTCTGTAATACAATTAATGAGTGGACTCATCTATTAGGTAAGTAGTTAGTTGAGAAAAGCCATTGTGAAGAGTTGCCTAGGATGCTGTTGCTATGAGGGTCTTAGCAATGTGTAACAATGTGATTATGAGATACCGAAAGATCTCATATCAAAAAAGAGAAGAAATTTTTTTTTTCTCACTTTTACATTTGAGAATAATATTTTGAAAATTCTTTTTAAAATTATTGACAATTTTATCAAATTGAATCAACTAATATAGAAAATTTGATGTTGACAAGATGAATCAAGATTTATTTGCAGTTATATATATATAAGTAAACATAAACATGGGGTAAATCAAGAGGTATATGGGGTAAAATGAAAGGCTTTAATAAAAGAGGACAATCTTATTCATGGCATTACGGGTATATTACCAAAGGACAAGACTTGACAAACAGCCTAAGCCTATTAAAAACATCATTATTGTTCAAAGCTAATAACATGAAAAACAATGAGAAAGAAACATTAAAGTTGGAAGCCAACAACAACTACAACAGGAAAGTTTTCAGTTTTGTGTTCCAAAATGGGTCTTCACTCACTGCCCATCGAGTTCCCTCAGAATAGGAACTAGATGCTCAGGATCCAAAGGTTTCTCAATGAACACATCAACACCAACTACCAGAAATGCCTACCTTTCACTTTCTCCCGAGCAAGCTGTGACTGCCAGCATCTTACAACGCACCCCCATTTCACGAATCTCCTTGTTACCTGCCCATTAATAATAAAAAAATAGATGATCACACATGTTGATTCTACACAACATGATGATGAGATTGAATTTGGCACCGGATGCAATGAGGTTGACTGCATCTTTGCCGTTGTCGACACCTAGAGTTTGAACCCCATAAGAACGAAGAAGTTCCTGCTCTAGAACCCGACACGTCATGTCGCCATCAACCACAAGAGCTGTCAACCTGTTCTTCAGAACAATTTCAGTAAGTAGTTGTCACTTGCGTTCTAGTCCTCCATTGTCCCAATTATCTTGATTCGATGCTTGATCGCCCGAAGGTAAAGTTGGTGCCATCGACACCATTTGAAGAGACAGACACCTGAAACGGTGTTGTTTCGGGCCAAACCCGACCTGCCTAAAGGATCTGCGTGTTTTTGCTTAAATGGAATAATTGCGCAGTTGATCCTTCCGTGTTTTTTTAATATAGTTCTATTCGCTTTATACCTTTTTAAATTTACCCACATAATTTCGTTTTCTTTTCATCCTGGTCCTTCATGAAACGGTGCACTTTGAGGACTGGGAATAATTTCCCACTTGGTCCTCATTCTTTTGCGCGCGTTTTATTTAGGCCCTATTTCCTTTTTTTCTTTTCCTAAATTCGACCATTTAATTTTATTTTTCTTTTATTTGGTCCCTTTTTTTAATATTTCATAAATTAGTTTCCTTAATAGTTATTTATTTATTCACTTGTCCCTATTTTATTTTTAAAATTGGTTTTATCTTGGTTGGTGCCTATTTTATTATTATTATCATTATTATTATTATTTATTTTATTATTTATTTATTTTTCTTTGATTGTTAACCTTGGTATTAAAGTGATGTATGTTATGTGATTATTGCCATTATATATACTATGAACCGTTTATTAGTACATTCATATTATTGTCATTCGTTAGCGTAATATTTTATTCATATATATCATTTTAAAATATTATATTAATTTTATCCAAATACACAAAAAAAAAATGAAAATTTCAAAAAAAGGCAATATTTCACATTTGGGAGATTCGAGAAATCGTACCCTAACTTACGAGGTTTTGATTTTCTTGTTAAACCCAAATGACTGAATATTCTTTCAAAATTAAAATGCATAAGATTTCAAATAAAAAAAAAATTAAAGGCAAGCTTATTCTCGAGGGTTCAAAATGCTACGTCCTAACTTACGGGATGTGACATTTGTTATCTCGAGACGAGAAGGTCTTTGACACTCATTTCAGTTTATTCAAGCGTTTTTTTAACATTAATAAAAAAGATGGATTGTATTGTAAATTCTTTCAAGTTTTCAAATTTTTGACATTAAGATATTAATTAATCAATTAGGTACTAATTTTAGGCGTTACGAGGGTGCTAATCCTTTCTCGCACGTAACCGACTCTGAACCTATTTTCTTGAATTTTGTAGACCAAAATCGTTGTTTTAGTAAATCAAAACATTTTATTAAAACGATCGAATTACAAGGTGATCCGATCACACCTCATAACAAAGTATTGATGGCGACTCCCATTTTCATTTTCAAAATATAAAAGTCGACCTTTCAAAAAGACTGGTTTCGACATACTGCATAATTTGGAATCAGATTTTTTCTTCTAAATTTTTTAAATTAGAACAAATTTAATGAGGAGATGAAAAAAGGGATTCGAAAAGAACCGGTGAAAATTACCTTTACCCAAAGGATCAAAATGAGCAAACATGGCTGGCTTGGCAATGTGAGAGAAAGATTCCAAAGATTCAAGCTTGGAAGGAATTGTAGACGAAGCTATGAT
The DNA here is from genome assembly GCA_025506655.1 of Gossypium rotundifolium. NCBI lineage: Eukaryota > Viridiplantae > Streptophyta > Magnoliopsida > Malvales > Malvaceae > Gossypium > Gossypium rotundifolium. The sequence goes on from CP106728.1 coordinate 152,980,864, forward strand.
TGGACTTTTTTTTTTTTTTACAAATTTATTTGATCATTCCTCGGATTTTCAAATGTATATTAAAATCTGATTAGTGAAATTGATAAAATGTATGAGATGATTTCACCATATATCTTCAAATCATTATACTCATTTTAAATTATTCTCATCTTGTAAAATATTAATAAAATCGCATTTAACAGTTAAATGATATGTCAAATTTTATATGACATGATTTAAAATTTAAATTAAAAAAAAAAACATTGTCATATAACATAAAAATGAACGATAAAATTTCGGTAAAAATTTTAAAAACCTCAATATCAAGATTTTTACTGTATTTGTTTTCCTTTTAAGTTTTCATTTTAAATTGTCATATAAAATCGACGTGTCATTTAACGATTAACGGTTTCAAGAACGAAAAGAAACTAATTGATATAATATCGATAGGTTGAGAATGTAATTAAAATATTTTAAAGTTTATGGGCCAATTTAAAATAAATACCATAGATTGGAGTTGTCTATTGCAATTATTATTTTTTTTGTTTTAGAATAATCACATTTAAATAATAGAGAAGAATAAGAAAAAAATTCAACATAAAGGAATTTATGTGATTGAATATTTATGTTTATGAAACCATTCATTCAAAAGAAAATGTTTAGGAAATCATAATGTAAAAATTCATTTAAAATCCCTAATTTTTTTTTAGATTTTATCATAATATAAAAAATTAAAAATTATATTGTGTTATTACTTGCAGTATACTTGTTGGGAATAGTGTTGGCTTCCATTTAACATCAAAATTTAATTTGAGTTGACATAAGAATGAGAAAGCGGTTAAGATGGTAAATTTACCTTATTTAGGATAGAGTCGTGTGTACGATAATTGGAGATATATATATATATATAGAGAGAGAGAGAGAGGAATTTGAGTTTGGTGAGAGAAGAATCTTGTATCCCCTACTTCTTGAATAGCTAACCCTTATATACAAAGCATCTTTTATTTTGAGGTGCCATGTGGCAATTTGATATTAGTAAGTCAAAAGTAAAAAATCAGTGAACTTATATACAAAGCGTGGTAGGTTGGTGCTATGATGATTTCTGATCTTGCCTGTATCTTAAATGCTTCAACCTAATTCTGTAATATAATTTAATGAGTGGACTCATCTCTTAGGCAAGTTGTTAATTGAGAAGAGTCATTGCGAGGAGTTGCCTAAGTTGCAATTGCTCGAAGGGTCCTAACAAGGAGTAACAATGTGATTATGAGATATTGAAATACTCATACCCAAAAAAGAGAAGAAAATCTTTTTTTCTCACTTTTACATTTTAGACTAATCTTTTGAAAATTCTTTTTAAAATTATTAACAATTTTTATCGGATTGAATAAATTAATAAAGGAAATTCGATGCTTGACCTTTCATTTGATGGCATTTCACGCTTAAAACATAAAAAAATAAAAATAAAAAATTCTGAGTTGAATATAGATTTATTTGCAGTTATGTATATATATTCAAGTAAACATAAACATAGGGTAAATGAAGATATATTTGGGGTAAAATGAAAGACTTTAAAAAAAGAGGGCAATCTTATTCATGGCATTACCAGTACATTACTAAAGGACCAGACGCGACAAACAACCTAAAGCCTAATAAAAAAACATCATTATTGTTCAGAGCTAATAACAAACAACGAGAAAGAAACATCAAAGCTGGAAGCCAACAACTACTGCAACAGGAAAGTCCTCAATTATGTGTCCCAAAATGGGTCTTCACCCACAGTCCATCGAGTTCCCTCAGGATGGGAACCAGATGCTTAGGATCCAAAGGTTTCTCAATGAACACATCAACATCAGCTGCCAGAAATGCCTGCCTTTCACTTTCTCCCGAGCAAGCTGTGACCGCCAACATCTTACAATGCACCCCCATTTCACGAATCTGCCTTGTTACCTGCCCATTAATAATAAGAAAATAGATGATCACACATGTTGATTCTACATAAAACATGAAACACTTGATTTTTATAAGTAAGGTTACCTCAAGACCATTCAGGACAGGAAGAATCTTTTCGAGGATGATGAGATTGAATTTGGCACCGGATGCAATGAGGTCGACTGCATCCCTGCCATTGTCGACACCTAGAGTTTAAACCCCATAAGAACGAAGAAGTTCCTGCTCCAGAACCCGACTCGTCGTGTCTCCATCAACGACAAGAGCTGTCAACCTGTTCCTCAGAACAATTTCAGTAAGTAGTTGTCGCTTGCGTTCTAGTCCTCCATTGGCCCAGTTATCCTGATCCGATGCTTGATCGCCCGAAGGTAAAGTCGGTGCCATTGATTTCTTGAGATTAAAACATGTTATTGAATAACAAGAGCAAAAACCCAATGTAAAACAAGACCAACTTAATTACATAAACTACAAAAAAACTAAAAACTACTTTGCTCAAATTGTTCACCAATGGAGAAAAAAGAGAATCTGTGCCTATGCCTTGAAGAGGCAATGTTGTTGCTTAAACAACTTGAAAACTGAATTGATGTGAAAACAAAAGGCTGAAAATTCAAGTTTATATAGTGAGTAAAGGGTTAACAATTTTGGATTTACCTTCCATGTTCAGTGAACTAATTTGCAGATTGAGACAAAAAACAGTTAGATATTAAGGTATCGGATTCTTAGGAAAGTGTTTACTGTTGAGATATGTTAAAGTATTGCGTAATCTAGAACCAGATTTTCTCTTCTCTTTGTCATTAATTGGATTTAGCTATCAGTATATGTATATATTTATTATATTGAAACAGTGTCAGCAAGAGAATGATGGGGAAACTCTTGTAAACCATAGCTTATTTGTCAAACTCCCATATAACACCTCCATCCTCTGCAATTTTAAAGGGCAAAACATACATTAGCAATAATCTTTACCTTATCTCAATCTGCAAAAATGCATGCTTGTGCAGATCATGAGTAACCCCTTAAACTTATTTCCACAAAATACAAAACCCCTCTCACCGTTTTGGAAAAAGGAGTTATTTCGAGGAAGGAAATCCTCTCATGGTTCATATTCCCCATGGTATAAGCCTATAAGGTGTGAGGCAGCCTGAACACCTCCCCTTTTTCTCAAGTCCTTTTAAGCTCATGTTTGGGCTCCCTATTTTCTCAAGATACACTTGCCTACCATATCATTGAACAACGAGAGTTCCATATTGGCCTCAGCCCTTGGAGACTGCTCGCCATTACATTTTTTTTTTTCTCAGTGAGACTTTTGTGCTTGTTGGTAAGTTACAAATTGGGGGGAGGGGAATGTTATTGCTAGGACTTGAACCCTGGACCCTGAATGCCAACATAGAGCTCTTAACAACTAGCTTCTTAAGGTTATTGGCCGGTGAGACTAATACTTTCAGGCTAATCGTCACTCTCCATAAAAAGTGGGATAAATAAGGTTGACTTAATCTCAATGAGGAGGATGCAGTAAAATCCCTTGATCACTCAATCTAATCTCCTCGATTAGTGCCTTGAGATCTTCTGAATTATTTGAACTCTAAGGTGTGCTTGGTTGGGTGGAAAAATGGAAAGAAAATAAATTTTGAATGTGCTTATGATATGGACGCTTTTATTGCAATTGGAGTTTTTAGTTTTATTGATTTATCATATCAGGTTTTACTAATAGTTTTAATTTTACTTATTTTATCTATTATATTAGGTTTTTAGTTTTTAGTTTTACGTCAATTAGGACTCTTCCCTTTGTTATTAACAGTCTATAAAAGGCTGCTAATATGAAATAAAGAGGTAAGCAATTATTCTATCAAAAAGAAATGTTATTTTGAGAGGGGGTTCAGTCAAAGACGAATCTGTCTTTTTGAGTAACCATAGGTCGAAGCAAGAATTCTTGCTCGTCTAGACCTGTGACTAGATCCTATGCCAAGGCGCATAACAGCTTAGTAGAGAAGAAAAGTGAGGAAAGAAAATAGGAAAGATGATCATTTTCCATCCTAATGGATAAAAATCAATTCTTACAAATTGGAGTAATGAGAGAAAAGAAAATGAGATGTGTATGTTAGTTCAAAATTATACAATTTTCAAATGACTTATTTTCTTTCCTTTCATTTTTCAACCCTACCAAGCAATGGATGAAAATGAAATACTTTTTCTTTCCATTGGTCTTTCCTACCAAGCACACACCTATGGAAAGAAAATTTATATTTTTTATCTTTCTATGTAGCCCTTCAATTTTCCATCTTTCCACTCTACCAAGCAAAAGCCTAAATCGTCCGGTTTCCTTAATGCAAGTAAAAGACCTAATTTGCTGCATCTAAGTCAGTCTAAAACAGATTACAATGTCAAAATCGCCAACCAAACAAAACATAATCAACCAAGTTGTTGCTTGTTCTGTTGCAACAAGACATGCACCAACACTTTCCTTGCACTGAGTAATAGATTGTTCACCTCACTTGTTCTAAATGAAAGAAGGAATACACATAAACACATAGAATATATGTCGTGTGTATATATATATACCTTTAATCTTGTTGTTTATCCAGACTTCCAGCAGCATCCCTGCACCGATTCCACCAGCAATGCAGGCTCCATAGAAGGCAATAGCGGAAGGCGTGGACATTCGAGGAAGGAAATAACAGTCCGGAATTTGTCTAATCTTCTTAGGAAGTCGTTTCTTTATAACAGGTTTATTACTGGCACTGGGGTCCTTCTGCAACTCACTACCAATTGCTTTCCAATCAACCCCTTGCAATGGGTCTTTAGCTTCCTCACTTCCCATTAAAGACTCTATTGTAAGCTCTCATCTCAGTTCTTTTGAATCACAAATAATACAATCCTAGATGAAAAAGAAAAAGCAATAAGTCGCTACAGCAACATACAGTACACTTGGGACATTGTAAATTGAACTGAATTACTTAATCTTGTGAATCTTTTGTCGAAATAAGTAAGCTAATAGCCCAAGAGCTATGAATTTTGAAATGTGAACCAGAAAAGAAGAAGCAACAATCTAATAGTTTACTAGTAGATCAAAACATCTAAACATGATGTTCCTAACCGGAATTTGCAGATAAACGCGACCCAAAAGTGAAGCTTCTAAGATTTTTAAATTAGAGCAAATTTAATGAGGAGATGAAGAAAGGGATTCGAAAAGAACCGGTGAAATTACCTTTACAAAAAGGATCGAAAGGAACAGACATGGCTGGCTTGGCAATGTGAGAGAAAGATTCCATAGATTGAAACTTGAAAGGGAATTGCAGATGAAGCTATTGGACTTTTTTTTTTTTACAAATTTGTTTGATCATACTTCGGATTTTCAAATGTACATTGAATTCTGATTAGTGAAATTGATAAAATGGTATGAGATAATCTCACCATATATCCTCAAACCATTACCCTAGTTTTAAATTAGTCTCAAACTTTAAATCATTATTAAAACCCTATTTAATAATTAAATGACATGTAAAATTTTAAATGATATATTTTAAATTTAAATTAAAAAATAAAGTTTTGTCACATAACTTAAAAATGAGCGATAAAATATCAATAATATCGATATTTATGATTGATAAAAAATGAATGATAGGTTGATATTTATGATTGATAATATCGATAGGTTGATAAAATGAGCGACAAAATATCGATAATATTGATAGGTTCATAAAATTTAAATTAAAAAATAAAATATTATCACATAACGGTTTCATGAATGGAAGAAACTAATTGATATAATATCGATAGGATGGAAATGTAATTAAAAGTTTTAAAATTTATGGACTAAATTAAAATAAAGACCCTAGATTGGGGATGTCTAATGTAATTAATTTTTTAAATACTCACAATCAAATAATAGAGAAGAATAAGAAAAAACTAAAGATAAATGGAATTTATGTGATTGGACATTTATTTATGTTTATGAAATCATTTATTTAAAAGAAAATGTTTAGGAAATCATAACAAAGAAATTCATTTAAAATCCTGATAATTTTTTTGGATTTAACCATAATGTAAAAATTTAGAAATTATATTGTGCTATTTCTTGTAATATACTTATTGGGATAGTGTCGGTTTTCATTTAATATCAAAATTTAATTTGTGCTGAGATAAGAATGAGAAAGTGGTTAAGGTGATAAATTCACCATATTTAGGAAAGAATCGTGTGTATGGTGATTAGAAATATAAAGAGAGAGAGAGAAGAGGGAATCTGAGTTTGGTGAGAGAAGAAGGTTGTATCCCCTCTTCTTGAGTTGCAAACATTATATACAAAGCATCTTTTGTTTTGAGGTGTCATGTGATAATTTGATATTAGTGAGTTAAAAGTAAAAAATCAGTAACCAAACACCTCCAAGCATGGTAGGTTGGTGTTATGATGACTCGTGCTCCAACCTGCATCTTAGATGGTTCAACCTAATTCTGTAATACAACTAATGAGTGGACTCATCTATTAGGTAAGTAGTTAGTTGAGAAGAGCCATTGAGAGGAGTTGTTTAAGTGCTTTGTTGTTGCTCGGAAGTCTTAGCAAAGTGTGACGTTTCATTTGATGGCATTTCATGCTTAAATTATAAAAATCTCAAAGTTGAATTAAGATTTATTTGTAGTTATGTATATATATACAAGTAAACATAAACATGAGGTAAATGAAGGGATAATTGGGTTAAAATGAAAGGCTTTAATAAAAAAGGACAATCTTATTCATGGCATTACCAGTACATTATCAAAGGACCAGACTCGCCCAAACAGCTTAAAGCCTATTAATAAACATCATTATTGTTCAAAGCTAATAACATGAAAAACAACGAGAAAGAAATATCAAAGTTGGAAGCCAACAACAAATATAACAGGAAACTCCTCAGTTTTGTGTTCCAAAATGGGTCTTCACTCACTGCCTATCAAGTTCCCTTAGGATGGGAACCATATGCTCAGGATCCAAAGGATTCTCAATGAACATATCAACACCAGCTGCCAGAAATGGCTGCCTTTCACTTTCTCCCGAGCAAGCTGTGACCGCCAACATCTTACAACGCACCCCTATTTCACGAATCTGCCTTGTTACCTGCCCATTAATAATAAAAAAATAGATGATCTCACATGTTGATGACTTGATTCTACACAAAACATGAAACACTTGTTTTTATAAGTAAGGTTACCTCAAGGCCATTCAGGACAGGAAGAATCTTTTCGATGATGATGAGATTGAATTCTGCATAGGATGCAATGAGGTCGACTGCATCCCTGCCGTTGTCGACACCTAGAGTTTGAACCTTATAAGAACGAAGAAGTTCCTGCTCCTGAACCCAACATGTCGTGTCTCCATCAACCACAAGAGCTATCAATCTATTCCTCATAACAATTTCAGTAAGTAGTTGTCGCTTGCGTTCTAGTCCTCCACTGTCCCACTTATCCTTATCCGATGCTTGATTGCCCGAAGGTAAAGTCGGTGCCATCGATTTCCTGAGATTAAAACATGTTATTGAATAATAAGAGCAGAAACCCAATGTAAAACAAGACCATACTTAATTACATAAAATACAAAAAAACTAAAAACTACTTTGCTCAAATTGTTCACCAATGGAGAAAAAAAGAGAGTATCTCTGCCTATGCCTTGAAGAGGCAATGTTGTTGCTTAAACAACTTGAAAACTAAATTGATGTGAAAGTAAGAGGCTGCATATTTGAGTTTATATAGTGAGTGAAGGGTGAACAATTTTGGATTTACCTTCCATGTTCATTGAACTAATTTATAGATTGAGACAAAAAAAAAAAAAAAATAGATGTAAGGGTAACGGATTCTCATGAAAGTGTTTACTGTTACTGCGTAATCTAGAACTAGATTTTCTCTTTTCTTTGTCATTAATTGGATTTAGTTATTAGTATATGTATATATTTATTACATGTAACATGTGCTGAGTGTACAAAGCCCAAAATTGCCTGGCCCAAACTCATTCAAACCCGAGGCCCAATTAACCAGCCCAAACAAACCCAAAAACAAAAAAAAAAAAACACAAAAACAAAACAAAAGAAAAACAAATCAGAAAAACCAAAAAAACCCTAAGTGCCTTCGACTAGCCACCTAGCCCACTTGCCTTCATACTGCATGCCCACCAACCCCCACTGCTACACTGCCACCGCCACACTGCACCTCCACACTTACCGCCCATGTCAAGATCGCCATGACACGCAAAACAAGACCGAACACAAGAAGAAAGGCGCAAGCAACAAATAAAAAACATAGGTTTCACTATTTAAGCCCGAAAATAATGATGTAAAGGGAGGTTTTTTCTTCTTTGAATCAAATACGAGAAAAACGTTCAAAACCAACAAAATAGCAAGCAAAAGATCAACATAAACCCGAATAGAGATAAAAAAGGAATCAAAATCAAAGGAAAAGGTAAAAAATCTTTGCGTTTACGATTTTTTTTTTTTATATTTACACGATATATGTATAAATTATATTTTAAACAAGGAGAAAAGACATAAAAAATAAAAAATAAAAATTTACCTTTTAAATGCATAGTGAAATCGTGGGTAGAGCTCAAGCAGCAACAGCGGGAGCGACAGCCATTGCCGGATTTCCCAGCCCTGCAGAAAAAAAGGGAAAAGGGTTTTTTTTTTTGCTTAAGCTGGAGAAATGAATTTTTTCAGATTTTTAGGCCTTAAATAGCCCCCACAAAACGACGTCGTTTTGGGGCTGGCCTTTAACCCCAAAACGACGTCGTTTTGACTTGGACCCGATCCGACCAAGGCAGGCCCGCCTCGGGATCCGTGTTTTTTTAAAAGGGGATATTTATGTGTGTCCTTCCGCCTTTTGTGATTTTACAATTAAGTTTTGTTATTTTAAATTTAGCCCAACAAGTTACTCCGTTTCTCAATTTGGTCCTCATTCTTCTTTGCGTGTTTTGGCCGAAGGGTTATTTGCTTCCTTGGTCCCTCCAGGTCTTTTTGTGCATGCAATTAGATCCCTAATCTTTCCTTTATTTTAATTTGCCCCTAAATTTTGTTTATTAATTTAATTTAGTCCTCTATTAGCTAAACCTTCCTATTATTGTTATTATTATTATTATTATATCATTATTACTATTATTATTTTATTATTATCACTTCTCACTCTATCATTTTACTTCTATTTTATTATGATTATTATTATCTATTATTATTATTTTATTTATCATTTTATAACCATATTATTATATTGTTATTAGCACTATTACTATATTATTATTATTATTATTATTTACATTTAGTTCCAATATTTTATTATCATTTCTTACCATTATTATTATTATTATTATTATTATTATTATTATTATTATTATTTACCAATATTATTATTTTATTGTTAATACTATTATTATTATTTATTTTACCATTATATATTACTTATTGCTATTATTATTATATTAGTATTGTTATTACCATTATTATATTTTTATATACATATTTTTTATTAACGTATTTAAGCTAACTTCACTATTACTATTATTATTATTATCTATTATTATTATTATTATTGTTATTATTATTACCTTATTATCATTGTTATTATTATACTATATAGTATACTATATTATGTTATATTATATTACATTGTATTATATTATATTATATTACATTATATATGATTTTATCATCCTAAAGCCAATTCTTACGTATTAAATTGTTTTGTATGTTATCAAGTTTATATCATGTAAATTTTGTTACTCATATACGTACATATATATTATAATATTATTATTGTTATTATACTATTACAATGTAATGTATGTATTTATTTTCATCATATTCCTTATACATCATATTACTATCGTCATTATAATATGCTTACCCTCATTATATCTCTTATATAGTATATTATTATTATCATTATCATATTATCATTTTTACAATGTACATACTTTGTTATTACTACCATTTCTTGTTATTATTATCACTTGACATTTTTTCTACTACTGTTACTATATAAAACGCCTTCAATATATTATATATCCTTCAGATTTATACGTGTATATATATACGCATGTGTCCTTTTATTATTCTTTTGAATAAAACATCGTGTTTTCACATTTTCGCACTAATTTTTCTCGACATATCAATTTTCTTAACAATCAATATCTCGTGTTAGCAATTCGAGAAAATCGAGCCCTAACTTACTGGGTTCTAATTTTTTCTCGTTTAAGCTAAACAACGGAAGATCTCTTTTAAAATCAAAAATTCCAGCTTTAAAATCGACGTTCCGTATTAACAATTCGAGTGAATCGAGCCCTAACTTACTGGGTTCTGGTTTCTTCTCGTTAAAGTTAAACAAACGGGATATCCCTTTTGAAATCGCAATTTAAATATTAAACAAAATGCTTAATCTCGGATATTCAAAATGTTGCACCCTAACTTACTGGACTCGACATTTAGATACTTCGGGATAAGCTTCTTTTTCTTAAAAATAGAGGCGATCTTTCGTATTTGTAATCTTGAGAAATCGAGCCCTAACTTACGGGGTTCCAATTTCTCATTTGACGAATAACGGAAGATCCTCTTCTAAAACGAAAATCAAGTTTTAAAAGACGAGCTTAGTTTCGGGAGTCAAAAGTATTGCGCCCTAACTTACTGGACATGATGCTTTATCTCTTCGATAATAAGAGAGTCTTAACGTCCCTTTCAACCCCATCAAATTTTGAAAATAAAAAGCATCGTATTTTTGAACCCTTTCAAAGTTTTCAACAAAAAGGACATCAATCAATCAGTTTGGTACCAATTTTGGGCGTGTCGAGGGTGCTAATCCTTCCTCGCACATAATCGACTTCCGAACCCGTTTTCTCAAAGTTCGCAGACCAAAAAGCACTGTTTTAGTAAATTAAATGTTTTATTAAAACAAAGGTGATCCGATCACACCAAATAAAGATCGGTGGCGACTCCCTTCCTTTTCTTTTTTTTAAAAAAATCGAGTCGACCGCGTCGTTTACTGTTTCACCAAAAAAATGGTTACGACAGCTTGGCGACTCCACTGGGGAGGCGAGGGTCAAGCCATAGATTGATTGATTTTTGTCCTTTTGATTAAAATAGTTTCTAAAAATCATGTTTCTTTAAATGCACTTTCAATGTTATATTGGATCTCTTGAATACTTTGACATTGCATTGCATGACCGTTGTGGTCACACCTTTAAGTGGGAGCGAGAAGCTATGCCTTCGTGAGGTTTTCACCTCCGCATGGGCTAGTGGACTGCTTTCGGAATACATCCGTACCTATGTCTTCGTGAAGTTTTCACTTCGCATGGCCATAGGAAATGTATTCCCAGAACCAACTTCGGTCCGTATGAGCCTATAATGGGTGAGGATCGAGGAATCTGCTGGTTCGGGTACCTCGAACTTTAGAACCAAAACCGCATATAATAAACCCTAGGAGCCCACCTTAGGTAGAGCTATGTCAAACCTTAGTGGCCATCCAGATAGGTGTTTGCTTATTTTACTTGCTTTATATTCCATAATACTAACTTGTTGTGTTTCATTCTTTTTGTGCATATCATTTCATATTTTAAGAGGTATCGATTCACGGTCAGTTTCTGAGTTAGAAAGCTGGTTATGGAAAACGGATTCCTTGATAAAGTGGAAGACAATGCAGTCGTTCGTATAGTTAGAACCTAGGCAGTTAGAAGGGTATGGATCCATTTGAGCAAAAGGAAATGTGGCAGTTGGAAGAAAAGTGATTGACAGAGGGCAAGAAACCTGTGACAATAAATTGGCTGAAAAGGGCTTCACTTACAACAGGGAGAAAAGTTTATTTACTGTTGGTGCTCTTCCAAATAACAAGAATGAATTTGTAGTTGTATTTGAGGATGTTACATCTAACAGAAACAACAGTAATGCAAGACCTGATGTCCATGATGACTCAAATGGGTAAAACAAGAAGAGAATTAAATGGCCTTATCAGTCAAATCAGCTTTGTTGCATAGACACCCATGCGAGCAAATCAAAATGCTTGGCGCGGACATGAATCTAAAAAACTCTCAAGAAGTATTGAGGGTGATAGATGTCATTTTAAGATAGTATGCTGCGAAATAGGGATGCCTACTGGTTTGTCAATCTTCCAAGATAATCAGAACAACTTCACAGACATTGGAGGAGGTACCCTTGACTATAGGGGTTTCCATGCAAGTTTCATAGCCACTCAGAGAGACCTTTCCCAGAATATTCGTCCTAGTCCGATTGTGGATTCTTTGCCAATCAGAATGCCATAGATCCTGGCAAAACGAAGCCTTAAGAACCTGAGGACAAAAGTCAGTCCATCCAATCACAAGTACAAGATCACTGGATTGAGCGAGCAGTTGTACAAAGATCAGTTGTTTTCATTGAAGGAGAAAAGTGTGAAAAAGTTAATGGACTTGCCATACTTTAATGTCGGAGAGCCGAAACAACCTACGTACATTCCTTTGGAGCTACATTCCTTGATGTACTTGCAATTGACAAAGCACTAACTAGAGAACTTCTTTGGTTAAGACAGAAATCTCAGGAAAGAGTGAAAGCCTTTTCCTATGCTTCACAAAAGAGCAACCATAGTGCCGAGCCAATGCTGCATTCTTGTAGTGTTTCTTTCAGCACTAATTTTACCCAAGTCGAAGGCCGTGCTCTGTCAGGGGCAATGATGGAAATTTTTTTCTGAAGAATGGGCGATGGAATTGGTAGAACCATTTAGGATGGAAGGATAGGCTGTTGTGAACTTCTGGGCTCATCATTGTGATCCAAACAACATTGCAAGGGATTTGATTCTTGTATTGACTCGATTAGATAGATTCAAAGAGACGAATCAGAATAGACGACTTTCACCTGTGGTTAGAATGAGAAAAGCTATTAAACAGGTACAATCTAAAATGACTGGAGCTCTGCAATTCCTTCTTCGTCTAGAAAAACTCTAATCTTTATGAGCCATGGAAGCAACGCTAAGCTAGGATAGTCTCCTCAATACCCTCAAAGCTATAACTCTGCAATCGAGTCGAAGATTAGGTCTGAACAAGATTAAGGAAATGAAGTGTAGTTAAATTTAGCATTACACAATTATGAACTGCAGATCGAGCTTCTTGAAACAAGAGAGGAGTGTTGGAGAGAAGAACCTTATCATTCTTATGATCATCAAGCTAAAAAGTCAAGATTACCTTATGAGGGGGATGATGGTTCAGATGCAACAGGTAGCTAGTCATCTACAGATTTTGGCATTACAGGTGGATATGTTAAACATAAAATATGGGCTACAGTCTGATCATAGTCAAGAACTAGCTCCATTGTTTTGGGAATCAAAACCTTTAGGACTTAGGACGAAAGCATATAGTAGTCCATTTTATGTAAAAGAATTTGTTTTCTAATAAAGTTTTCTAAAATGAAGTTGATCAGAATCGATGCCTCTTTGCATTTATGCATTCGCACTACATTGCATTCGCATTACATTGCATTCATTTGCATTAGACTTTTACAAAAGGACCCTAATTAGGTAAAATGTTTCAGTTAACCTGGAAAACATGGAAAAAAGGTTGGTGAGGATAGAGCAAAGGCAAATACAGATGCAAGAGCAATTGTCCCAAATTCAACAAGAAATGCGAGAGCAAAAGAACATGATGGGCCAGCTAACTCAGTTACTAGCTGGAGGACTTGAAAAAAGAAATGACCCAGTGACCAAAAATAGGGATAATGATGAAGACATCGTTTATTCCCCAAGAAAGGTCCCAACTCAACCAGATGCACATTCTCGCGTGGTACCTGTCATTATTGGATCTCAATATAGGACCGACACTTCAGTGCTGCTGAATCCTCTGAGGAGCCCTGATAATGAGCAAGTCAATCGTGATGTTTTTGGCCTACCAGAGGCAGAGAAAAAAAGAGAAGGGGTTTCAAAAGCCCCGAAGAGGAAGGATAAGGATGGGGCTGGCACGAGTGTATATACTAAGGGTTATTCGAAGCCGTTTACAGCAAACCAGTTAAAAAAGACAGCTACTAGTCACCCGATCCCCCCAAAGCAAGAACCCAATCCAGGAGCTTATTCGGAAAAACTTGATTCACTCCTATTCCCATGACGATAGGAGTTATACGAACTTATTTGATATGCATGTTGTAGCTCCTTATTTTATAAAACCACTGCAACCTCCATACCCAGCATGGTATAACCTAAATGTCCAGTGTGAGTATCATGCGGGAGTTACAGGACATTCGATAGAAAATTGCACAGCTTTCAAGAAGTTGGTGGAAAAATTCGTCAAAATGGGTGTTGTGGAGATAGGCGACGCACCAAAAGCAGAAGCATGAACCTGGGAGCATTTTGAGCAATGAGACTGTGGAAGAAATTCCGATAGTATTTAGAAGCTTACCTAGAGTAATGCATGAAGTATACTTGTTGCTTTAAGCCTAGAGGCAATAAAATCTCTTTTGTGAAATAGGCTCGTGTTCTGAATTACTACTTCAATAAAATGCATCTTTTATTTTTCATGCTATACATTCTATTGAATATTCTTTTATTCTTCATTCATAAATAATCATTCATTCTCCTGAAATTGCCTTCATCTTGGATATGGGTCCCGATATCAATGACCGAGCGACGTTATTACGAACTCCCTTTCTAGTGAGATATGTGTCTGAAGAATCTAAGGACTTAGAAGATGACAGAGATTGCAACTTACTTCCTAATTTGTTAAAATGGCGATCCTACCTCGAGATATCACCAACACTGCAAGCCAACGAAGGAGATGAAGATGGAAGCTTAGCTCACCGCAAGAATAAGGCAAGAAATTATCGCATGATCACAATTAGACACATTAAGGCTACTGAAACGTGGATTCCTATATGTGAGGCATGGACGCTATCAAGCCAGTCTCTTCAAGAGCTTTGAGCCGACATCGATTCATAGTCATAGCCTTTGGTTACCTTACCAAGAGGGTAAAGGTCGCTTCACATGTCAAAATTACAAAAGTCAGCGGTCGTCTACTCCAACCTTAAATTCAACTTCCAAAAAAAAAAAAAACTCAAAAAAATCAAAAAATCAAAAAAATCAAAAAATCAAAAAAATCAAAAAAATAACACAAAAAAAAGAAAGAAAAAGAAGAGGAAGAAGAATAAAAAGAATGACGATAAAGAATGCCAGAAAGAAACGCGTTGGCACGAATTTATAGTCTGTCCAAAGAATAGACACCACATCAGTGCAACAAGACAGCCAAAACCATTCAAATTTTTTGAAAAATGGCTGAGACTTGTAAAGGTTGGCATAGAGAAGTTACCATTTACCCTCTAGGTTTTTAAAAGTTGGCCAGCACTTTCACCGGGGCACCTTTACCATTGGTTTATGACAAAAATGTTCGCTCAAAAGAATTTCAGGAGAAAGACCCGGCATT
Organism: Gossypium rotundifolium; assembly: GCA_025506655.1. Classification (NCBI taxonomy): domain Eukaryota; kingdom Viridiplantae; phylum Streptophyta; class Magnoliopsida; order Malvales; family Malvaceae; genus Gossypium; species Gossypium rotundifolium. The sequence continues at coordinate 152,996,183 of CP106728.1, forward strand.
AAGAAGGGTTCTTCGTATTCAAGAGGACTCCGAAAGGAAAAGTAAATGCAGCAAAAAAGGCTTGTTCTGAAGAAACATGGATACTAATCCAGATGGATGGCAAGGACCTGTCCAATCCGGTGAGTTCAATTCCAAAAAAAAAAGAGTCTTGTGAAAAAATGGTGAAAAAAAACAAAAACAAAAAAATCGAAAAAAGAAAAAAAGGAAAAGAGAGGTCGAGGTGAAAACCCGCAAAGGGCGCCTTGGGATCAAAAGGGATTTGAGTTGAAAACCCGAGAAGGGCAGCTTAAATTTTGATAAAAAATAAGGCATACGGTAGTCTTACCACGCTTGAGTTAACAATGAAGAAGTATGTTGCGTCTTGGAGCATCGACAAAGCACTCAGGATCCCCTAAACACATATTGAGCCTATAATGGTCCTCAATAAGTTTGAACAGAGAAGCTCAGGCTGCGATATCTGGGGCACCTAGTTTCTATTTTTACCTTACGAGATACACTGCCAATAAATTTCTTTCCTGATTACACTCGCTATTTTTGCCTAACCCATTGGTTTCGAGATATGCTCCTAACTAGCTTCGTTCTTATCCATAGTTATGATCTCTTTCAGGCATTTTGCATTGAAATAACGATTAATGGACTAACGACACTTTCACAAAAAGGAGTTTCACATATTATTCTAGGAAACTTCTAAGTAGTATCGGAACCTGAAACAAGACCGTTGCTTAAAACTCCTCGAGTTTAGGGGACAGGAATAATGGTGGAGGAAAATTCTGAACTGAGGCTATCTCTTCGAATTGAAAACGGTGATTGAACAAAATGAAGAGGTATTACGTAAATAGTATCATCTCGATAAAGAAGGGTGATTTTTGAATGGGGAATCATTCGCGCGAAAAATGATTTTGTATCCATGCAACTATCATGTGTGCACACCTGGTCACAATCCACAGGAATGGAAAGGTGCAACAGACCAAATCAACAAATTCTATACCCCTGAGTCGTAGTGGGATTGACTAAAGAAGACATAGATTCTACACCCCTGAGTCGTAGTGGGATGGATTGAAGATGACATAATTTTTATACCCTTAAGGCACAATGGGTTGATCTGAAGATGGTATAGGCCTTAAAGTCCTGTATGTGCCGTGGAATGGGCCTTGAAGTCACATTGGGGCAAATTGAGCAAAATATGATTGTTTCTTTGAGTTTCTGGCAAAAGTACCTGCAATAGCGAGGTATCAGGGTTGTACGACTCTAATGAACGACGAGCAGTGACAACCCTAAGCATAAAAAAGGGTCATTTCATCATCATTAGGAGCGTGCAATCATCGCATACCGTGATCATTATACATTTTAACAAAGAATCATTATCATGACATCCGCATTCATGCAAATGTCCTTCATAATCTCATTTAGCTAGGAGCATTGATTTATTACAATCATTGCATCTTGATGGAAAATCATCATTCTCATTCGCATTCATGTAAATGTCATCCATATCACACGTAGTTAGGAGCATTTGAGTCATTCCACCATAGCATCCGCATCCTTTGGCATAAACGCAAACATAAAATCGAGTCTACGAGATTTGTCCCCGGAGGACGGTGTAGCAACACTATTGAAGGTTTTCCTATTGCCATCGACCAATGTGGAATAGGTTGAAGATTGTCCTATTGCCACTAACCGGTGGGAATAGGTCAAAATTGTAGATCTTCTCGCCTAACCAAAGAGTGGGGCAAGATCGAAGGTAAATCTTGGCTCCCAACCAAGAGGGAACATGATTTAGGCCACTCTCCTATTACCACCGACCGGTGAAATGGGTCAAAAGAAAATTGTAGATCTTGTCGCCCTGACCAGTAGTGGGGTAAGATCGAAGGCAAATCTTGGCTCCTTAACCAGTAGGGAACATGATTTAGGCCACCGTCCTATGTCCCTAACCAGTAGTGGAATAGGCCAAAAATTGTAATTCCTGTCCCTAATCAGTAGGGAGCATGGTTAAGCTTTAATCTTACTGCCTTAACCAGCGGTGGAATCGGCTGAAGAGTAGATATCGTCTCCCTGAGTATGCAGTGGAGTAGATCAAAGAGATCAGATTTGACGTTCCTGAAGTTGCAGGAAGGAGATCGAAGATATCAGTCTGGTGATCCTTGAGTTTGCAAGGATCAGATTGAAAATAGCAGATTTGACTTTCCTGAAGTTGCAGGAAGGAGATCGAAGATATCAGTCTGGTGATCCTTGAGTTTGCAAGGATCAGTTGAAAAGCGATTTGACCTTTCCGAGTTGCGGAAGCGGATCGAAGATATCGGTCTGGTGATCCACGAGTTTGTTTGGGATTGAAGAAAGCGGATCGACCTTCCGAAGTTGCGAAGCGATCGAAGATATCACCGGTGATCCCGAGTTTCTTTGGGATCAGATTGAAGAAAGCGATTTGACCTTCCGAAGTTACGAAGCGATTGAAGATATCGGTCTGGTGATCCCGAGTTTTTGGGATCAGTTGAAGAAAGCGATTTGACTTTCCCGAGTTGCGAAAGCGGATCGAAGATATCGATCTGGTGATCCTTGAGTTTGCAAGGATCAGTTGAAGATAGCGGTTTAGACATTCCTAAATTTGCAAGAGCGGATCGAAAATAAACAAGTCACATCCCATTGAAGTCGCAGCAAGAGTAGATTGAAGCCATATATCGGTGGAGTGGATCAAGCAACAAGATGCGATTAGGCGAAGCGACGCCACGAAGGAGAGCACCGAGAGGCCAAGACTTCGGTAAGACCGCAATATTGGGCTTAAAGTCTTTGCTCTATTCTCGTTACGAAAATGAGCAAGAGAGGGCATATACAAAGCCCAAAATTGCCCGGCCCAAACTCATTCAAACCCGAGGCCCAATTAACCAGCCCAAACAAACCCAAAAACAAAAAAAAAAAAACATAAAAACAAAACAAAAGAAAAACAAATTAGAAAAAACAAAAAAACCCTAAGTGCCTTCTGACTAGCCACCTAGCCCACTTGCCCTTCAAGCCACCAGCCCACCAACCCCACCTTCTACACTTGCCACCGGCACTGCTCACACTCCACCCCCACCGCCCATGTCAGCATCGCCCATGACCTACAAAACAAGATCGAACACAGCAAGAAAGGCAGCAAGCAACAAATAAAAAAACATAGGTTTTATTATTTAAGCCCAAAATAATGATGTAAAGGAGGTTTTTTTCTTCTTTGAATCAAATCTGAGAAAAACGTTCAAAACCAACAAAATAGCAAGCAAAAAGATCAACACAAACCCGAATAGAGATAAAAAAAGGAATCAAAATCAAAGGAAAAGGTAAAAATCTTTGCGTTTAATTTTATTTTCTTTTTATATTTACACGATATATGTATAAATTATATTTTAAACAAGGGAGAAAAGACATAAAAATAAAAAAATATAAAATTTACCTTTTCCTACCATCAGTGGTGGTGGGTGGCAGAACTCAACAGAATCAGGAGCCATTGACCACTGCCGGATTTCCCACCTGCGCAGAGAAAAAAAAAGGAAAAGGGTTTTTTTTTGCTTAAGCTGGAGAAATGAATTTTTTCAGATTTTTAGGCCTTAAATAGCCCCCACAAAACGACGTCGTTTTGGGGCTGGCCTTTAACCCCAAAACGACGTCGTTTTGACCTGGACCCGATCCGACCGACCCGACCCGCCTCAGGATCCGCGTGTTTTTTTAAAAGGGGATATTTGCGCGCGCGGTCCTTCCGCCTTTTTGTGATTTTACAATTAAGTTTTTGTTATTTTAAATTTAGCCCAACAAGTTACTCCGTTTCTCAATTTGGTCCTCGCTGCTGTTGCGTGTTTTGGCCGAAGGGGTTATTTGCTTCCTTGGTCCCTCCAGTCTTTTTGTGCATGCAATTAGATCCCCTAATCTTTCCTTTATTTTTAATTTGCCCCCTAAATTTTGTTTATTAATTTAATTTAGTCCTCTATTAGCTAAACCTTCCTATTATTGTTATTATTATTATTATTATATCATTATTACTATTATTATTTTTATTATTATCACTTCTCACTCTATCATTTTTACTTCTATTTTATTATGATTATTATTATCTATTATTATTATTTTATTTATCATTTTATAACCATATTATTATATTGTTATTAGCACTATTACTATATTATTATTATTATTATTATTATTTACATTTCGCTCCAATATTTTATTATCATTTCTTACCATTATTATTATTATTATTATTATTATTATTATTATTATTATTTACCAATATTATTATTTTATTGTTAATACTATTATTATTATTTATTTTACCATTATATATTACTTATTGCTATTATTATTATATTAGTATTGTTATTACCATTATTATATTTTTATATACATATTTTTTATTAACGTATTTCGCTAACTTCACTATTACTATTATTATTATTATCTATTATTATTATTATTATTGTTATTATTATTACCTTATTATCATTGTTATTATTATACTATATAGTATACTATATTATGTTATATTATATTACATTGTATTATATTATATTATATTACATTATATATGATTTTATCATCCTAAAGCCAATTCTTACGTATTAAATTGTTTTGTATGTTATCAAGTTTATATCATGTAAATTTTGTTACTCATATACGTACATATATATTATAATATTATTATTGTTATTATACTATTACAATGTAATGTATGTATTTATTTTCATCATATTCCTTATACATCATATTACTATCGTCATTATAATATGCTTACCCTCATTATATCTCTTATATAGTATATTATTATTATCATTATCATATTATCATTTTTACAATGTACATACTTTGTTATTACTACCATTTCTTGTTATTATTATCACTTGACATTTTTTCTACTACTGTTACTATATAAAACGCCTTCAATATATTATATATCCTTCAGATTTATCGTGTATATATATACGCATGTGTCCTTTTATTATTCTTTTCGCATAAAACATCGTGTTTTCACATTTTCGCACTAATTTTCTCGACATATCAATTTTCTTAACAATCGATATCTCGTGTTAGCAATTCGAGAAAATCGAGCCCTAACTTCTTGGGTTACGATTTTTCTCATTTAAGCTAAACAACGGAAGATCTCTTTTAAAATCAAAAATTCCAGCTTTAAAATCGACGTTCCGTATTAACAATTCGAGTGAATCGAGCCCTAACTTACTGGGTTCCGGTTTCTTTTCGTTAAAGTTAAACAAACGGGATATCCCTTTTGAAATCGCAATTTAAATATTAAACAAAACGCTTAATCTCGGATATTCAAAATGTTGCACCCTAACTTACTGGACTCGACATTTAGATACTTCGGGATAAGCTTCTTTTTCTTAAAAATAGAGGCGATCTTTCGTATTTGTAATCTTGAGAAATCGAGCCCTAACTTACGGGGTTCCAATTTCTCATTTGACGAATAACGGAAGATCCTCTTCTAAAACGAAAATCAAGTTTTAAAAGACGAGCTTAGTTTCGGGAGTCAAAAGTATTGCGCCCTAACTTACTGGACATGATGCTTTATCTCTTCGATAATAAGAGAGTCTTAACGTCCCTTTCAACCCCATCAAATTTTGAAAATAAAAAGCATCGTATTTTTGAACCCTTTCAAAGTTTTCAACAAAAAGGACATCAATCAATCAGTTTGGTACCAATTTTGGGCGTGTCGAGGGTGCTAATCCTTCCTCGCACGTAATCGACTTCCGAACCCGTTTTCTCAAAGTTCGCAGACCAAAAAGCACTGTTTTAGTAAATTAAATGTTTTATTAAAACAAAGGTGATCCGATCACACCAAATAAAGATCGGTGGCGACTCCTTCTTTTCTTTTTTTAAAAATCGAATCGACCGCGTCGTTCTTTCGCTTCACCAAAAAATGGTTACGACAATCGAGTATTATTTATTACGTTTTTTTATAATTGTTCGAGTATAATAATAACTTTTAATATTTACAATAATTTTAGGTTTTCATAATTCATTATAATTCTTTTAAATTCAACAATCAAGTTTTATGCTTATCGTCCATTAACATTATGAATTTTACATAACATAACTAATATTTGCTACGTTAAAAATAGATTAAATATAAAATTAATACTTAAACTTATTCACTTCTCTCAAACTGGCACTTATAATTTTTTTTTTTTTGATTTGGCATTCGAATTTTTTTCCATCCACTATATTGGTACCAAAGATTAACGATATTAATTTTTTATTGAAGTGACAGTATTGGCCAATCGTATGCCGTGGTGTTCTTTTTTGTTTCTTTTCTTTTTATTTCTCCTCCTCTTTCCTTTCTATTTTTTTTCTTAATTCTCTTTTTCGGGGTCTACTGCATCTTTCTTCTTTATTTTTTCCTACAAAAACCACCCAAAATTTCCCCACTTTCTCACCATCCAATTACCACCAAAATCATCTTTTTGCTATTATATGAAAATCGATCTCAGACGATAAGCTTATGATACGAGTCATCCTCTAAGTAGTAAATAAAAAGGCAACATTTACTGTTTTATGTTTTTCCAAATGGCTGAGTAAAACAGTATGGAAAATTGGGAATGAAAATTTAGTCTCCCTCATCTTTCTTCTCTCGATTTCTCTTCTTTTTCTCTCTTTGGTTTTCTATTTTCTGTAAATGACGACATCATCTTCTAAGGAATGTTTCCTGTTTTTGTGTTTAAGAATCTCTTACTTTACGATATGTAGTTTTTTTTTTTTTTGCATTCTGCTTTATTTTTATGGTATAAGGTTGTTTTCCCCTTCTTTGATCCAAAAAAAATCCCCTAATTTACCTTTGGTTTTCTTCCTCATTTGAAGATGGTTGAACAATCTTTTGGGGGGTTTTATTTGGATTTTCTGGTATTTTGAGCTGATTTTTTTTAAAAAAAATTATGGGAATATTCTTGTAGATCTAGTGTTTTTATTTGGTGATTTTTATTTCAATCGTTGGGAACTGAAGTTGGAGGTGGATCTCGTGGATACGACGTCGTCTCTTAGTAGAGAGCTTGTGTTCTTGATCTTACAGTAAAAATTTAAAGAGACGGTCCACAATTTTTTTTTTTTTGAAAATTAAATGGTATTTGATTTTAATTAGTATTTTGTTGTTAACCGATAAAATTTAAAATATGATTAATAATTTGAATTTAAATAGGCTTGAACAGGAATCTGGGTTTTTCTTTAATATAAAATATTTTGAGGATGAATTGGGATGAAGTTGAGAAATACTTATCTGGTTGATGATAATTGAGATTCGATGAAAATCTTTTTTGAGATTAGAAAGCAGAAGTACCTTGAAGCATTGGATAAGTAAGCTTTTTTTTGCATACTTTCGATTTTTGTATTCCTATTTGTTAATCATCGGAAGTTTTTAAAAATTTTGGAATGTTTGAATTTAATTTATGGGATACAATTTGAGCACACAATAGCTAAAATGAGATTTTGGTGGTAACTGGATGGTGGGAAAGTAAGAAAAGGGTTTTTTTTTTTTTTTTTTTTTTTTTTTTAGGAAAGAAGAAAGATGAAGAAAGTAATACGCTAAACTCGATCTAGAAATTTAAGCTGAATTTGGGAGAGTTATCCTAACATATTGAAAATTGATTTCAATAAATATTCAAAAACACTCAAACTGTTACTTGATTGGTAATATAAAATCTTTTTGGGGTTTAATTTTGAAAACCAAAATCCATTTAGTTGAATTAAGTGGTTTTGTAGTTTCACATTAGAGATTATCAGTTATTGACGAGATTATCAAAACCAAGACAAGTTTAGAAACATATTACAAATCGAAAGGATCAAAACATTTTTATATCGGTGCAAAACAATCCGAGCTCCACATGTCGTTTGGTCCTAAATCAGAGGTTTACCTGAAATATAAATCATAGTGTAAAACCAATCCCAAATAAAAATTAAGACAAAGCATAGTGTAAAACCAATCCCAAATATAAATCAATAGAACAAAAACATATAAATTGAAATAACACAGAGTAACTTAATAGTGATCATATAACTAGAACGACACAGATCACATAACCAGAACGACCCAAATCGTATAACCAAAAGAGAACAAATCGGAATATCGCAGAGATTTTCATAATGATAGTACGACAAAACACAACCAAAACAAGACAAAATAGATCAGAACAGTGGAACAACGTAGAAAAGACTATGTATGTTTATGGCGATACAGCATTTTCAAAACAATTCAGAATGCAAATTTATTAGAAAACATCCTACCCAACTCTGCTACACACCAAAATAGAGTTCCCTTGAACTCGTTTAACCGAATCACATCAACAGATAACTGTGGACAGTGCCACCTAAATTTGCAATCACAACTGCTAGACCAGATAAATGCAGTCAAACCACTATATTACAGCCAAGCTGCCAGAATGAATTGTGGATAAACCACCAGATAATGTAGATCATTAAATTGACAGAAACTTCCTCCTTTCACATCAACCCAAAATGTGTCATGACATGCATATACAGAATCAAAGTGATGAGCATATAAGTCACAAATCATTCAATAATAGAACCAGTAGACATGAGAGTCCATGTTTTGTAAAACACTTATTGAACCTCAACAGATCATATCAGATTTGTCATGAAGTCACATGCATGGTTATGAATAAGAATTAGAATCATTATCAATCAATTTAACACATTTAGATATCATATATTCTTAATCAACAGAGCGACGCAGAGTGTACCAACAAAGTTAACAAAATACGAAATGTATCTGGGTAAAGCACATACCTTATCGTATCTAAATAGAGGCACATTATACATTAGCAAGCCATCATTACTTAACTTATATCAGAATAGACACACATATCGATAGTAGATTATACACCAATGGATCAACAAATACCGAGGTTTATAGCTGAATACAGATCATACAGACCCTACAAAGGCCTACGCTCGATCCGAACGATGATCATGACCTTAAGGAAAATTTTAGAATCTTTACCGACACGCCCGTGTGGATCCACACGGCTTGACACACACCCGTATGACCCTTTTATTATCACACACGACCTGGCACATGGCCGTGTGACCCATAACAGTGAGTTACACGGGCTGGATGCACGCTCGTGTCCTTAGTCCGTGTGACCCTAAACAGTGCCTTACGGTCTACCACACGGCTTAACACATGATCGTGTGGCACACACAGCCTAACACATGGTCATGTGGCATTGAAGGCCATGTTTTTCGACATTCGCAAATCGCAAAAATTTGGGTTTCTGGTACCCACCTAAAACGGATTCGATGCAGAAGCAACAAGAATGAATTTTGTCCCTAACATAGCATTACAATGACAAGTTAGACAACTTATTCGCAATCAAATCGATAAGGTTAGCGTCTAAAATCGAATTTACATTGAAGAACTGTAATGGCCTAAATTCAAGGTTATCGGAACAATGGTTTCGTAGCCATAAATCCGATTTAAAGAGAAATTTATTTTAATATTTTTGCATGAATATTTATATGATAGGAAAATCGTATTAAAATATCGATAGAAAAATTTTACCAATTTAGTGGTTGTTAGAAAAAGGAATTATTGAAGGAATTGGGTAAAAATAAGGTATCTAGACCTTGATCTCATAAAATTGAGTAGGAAATATTTTTATAAGTATTTATAAAATGTTAGTAATGTGGTATTAAAATTTCGTTAGAAAATTTTAACGTTTGAGTATGTAATTAAATAAAAGGACTAAATTGTAACAAATACAAAATTATGAAAATGATTAAATAGTTTAAATGATAAAAGAAAGAGGGCTTAAAAGGAAAATAGACCCAAGGTCTATTTGGGCTGGACAACAAGGGTATGAAATCAGCAAGAAAATAAGGAGAATTAAGGGCAAAATTGGAATATTGCAAAATTTACTTAATAAAGCTAGGACTAAAGTGGAATTATCTAGATTTCTCTTTATTTTCTGCATTCTCATCAGCAAAAACACCATAGAAGGGTTTCCTTAAGCTGGTTTTCATATTTTTACTGCAAGTAAGTTAATCCTTGCCTGTTTCTTGTAATTTTTGTGTTTTAAGACTTTTACAACTAGGTCCTACTATTAAATTCATTAGTTTTTGATTTCATGGATGAAATTGAAAGTTACCATGGTTGAGTGCTGTAAGTTTATGATGAATTAGCATGAAATTTAAGCTTTAAATTGTTTATGAGATGATTTTATTAGGTAATTCCAATAGAAATTGATTTTAGGATCTAAATTGTGAAAATATTTGGAATTAAAGTCTATAACTGAAATTCTGATTTCCAAAGGTTATAAAGTAGTTTAAAGTGATAGAATAAAGTTTTAATTGAGAGAAATCATCTCAATTGAGAAGTTAATTGAGCAGGGATGAAATTATCATTTATTGAAAGCTTAGGGGGAAATTGGTAATAAGCAGTTTGCACTAAAACAGTTTTGGACAGCAGTAGTAGACTAACTTTGAAAAATCACCATAAATTATAGAAATCGAATTAGAAGATGAACAAAATATGAAATTAAATCTTATTTAGTCTAGTTTCTCATAGAAGAAACGGTGTAAGCAATAGATATGTAAATCATGAGATATAATAAATTTTGTGAGACAAGGTCAGAATGAATTCGGTTTCCCTGTTTTAACTTTAGAAAATCATCAAAATTGGATAAAAATAATTATGGGCTTAAATTTATATGTTTAGAATCATGAATGAGTCTATTTTAATAGAAATAGACTATAACATCATCCGAATCCTGTATGAAGAGATAATTAATTTTTAGTGAAGAAGGGTTAGAACTGTCAAACAGCAGAACAGGGGTGACTTTAAAGAATAAACTGTACTTATTGGCTAAACCAAAAATTCTGAAAATTTTATGGGAATAAGATATGTGAGTCTAGTTTCAGGAAAAATTAGCGGATCCTAATTTGGTATTCTGTAGCTCAAGATAAAAATAATTTAGTGACTATGACTCAAGTAGACAGTTTTGAATGAACTAAAAATAATAATAGAATTATAGAAAATGGTACATGTGAACATGAAATGTATTGAATTGATGATTGAATTTATTCATTTAGATCCGGAAAACTCAAATACGAAGCTAGATCGAGGAAAGGAAAAAGTCCCGGATTAGTAGATTTTATATACGAACTAGTATCGAGGTAAGTTCATGTAACTTGAATTATCTTCTTAAATGCTTGAAATGTATGTTATTGATGTGAATATAATTTGAATGTTCATTGTATGAAAATTGATGAAACATTGATATATTTGATAAAAGGGAAAAAATCCAGTTGGATGAAAGGAAAATTCGATGGATCTCTCGAAAGGAATTGACGGTAAAAGGATCTAGCCCGGACGGTGATCCTATCTGATATAGCCCTCCAAGAATATGTGTGAAATGGATTTAGCCCGGACGGGTAATCCAAATTAGGGTCTGAATTTAGCTTTGACTGTAATTCGGATCCAAGTTCATTAGAGTAATTGTCGCTTGCGGATTTAGCTTTGACCGGTAATCCCGACAATACTCTATGAGTTTACATTATGAGGATTTAGCTCGACCGGTAATCCATTTGTAAGGATGAGGTTCATGGGAGTGTGCTCTCTGAAATGAAAATGTGCGCACATGAACATGAATTGACGGACCTGGATTGTACACTAAAAGTGTACTTCTGAAAATCCATCGAAATTGCGAGTAATTTAACGGGATAAATATGGAAATATAACAAAGAAATGGAAATCATGGTATTAATGAGCTCATCAATCATGGTATATATTATTGATACATGGAAATTATTGAACTAACTTGAATGTTGAGCTTGTGTTTGTTAGGGTAATAATGCATTGAATGGATATATGAATGTTTATTGCATTGTATTGAAACTGTTAGGTAAGTATAATTTTGTTACATGGATTTACTAAGCACAAAGTGCTTACCCTGCTTCCTTTTCCTGTTTTGTAGTGTTAAGAGCTCTGAGGTCGGATTCGGTAGGAGATACATCACACTATCGACCTCAAGATTTCGGTATATAAAGAAACTTTATTTTGGAAATCAATGGCGTGTAAAGCTAATAAAGTAATGTTAATATAAGATGAATGTAAGGTCGACCATTGGTATGGCTAGCAAACATTGGCTTGGTATGTGTTGATGTTATCTTATAAATATGCATGAATCTATTTTGAAAATATGTTGAATAGGATTGGTTGATGTGGATTGGTCTCGGTTTAAAATTTGCGGGGGCGGTTAAATATTTATAAAGGGCTATATAAAAAAAAAAAATAAACTCTGGTAATGCCTTGTACCCTATTTTGACAACGAATACGGGTAGGGGTGTTACATTTGTTGGTATCGAGCTACGGTTTAGCGGTTCTAGGACCGACATAACAAATCTGGATTAGTTATACATGCCATTTAAATTATTTTTGATAGTGTGATATCTCCCACCATTTAAATTGTGTTTTCCTTATAGTAATGTCATCCAATGAGCTCAATTTGAAGAAGTTGGAAGTCATGCTCGGCTTCAAAGACAAAGAGAAGAAACTAGTAGTAGAAGGTTGATGAGGAGGGTCAATGGGAGGAGGCAAAAATAGCCTTCTTTCAAATGATGAATGAATGGTTTACTCAAGACATAAGAACTAACCCTACAAAGTCTGACAAACTCAAGCTCCCCTCCTGTTCCTCCACCGATTCTCGAGATTCCACAGTGCAGTCTTGAATCTGTCGAGAAAGGGAAAGCTCCAGTTGATAAAATCCAAAAATATGAGGTCAAGAATTTCAAGCAAAGATTGATGATGATCCCGAACGGACTGAATTTTGGTTAGAGAATACTACTCGGGTTTTGGAAGAATTATCTTACACACCAGAAGAATGTTTAAAATGTGCCGTCTCACTTCTAAAAGACATAGCTTATCATTGGTGGAATACTAAAGCTTCATTTGTTCCAAAAAAAGAAATTACATGGGAATTCTTCCAGACCGAGTTCAAAAAGAAATATATCGATCGAGATTCCTTGATCGAAAAAGAAAAGAATTTCTTGAGTGAAATCGGGCAATAGATCAAGATGTCTCGAGTATGAAAGAGAATTTGTTCGGTTGAGTAAATATGCTCGAGAATGGGTACAGTCGGAAGCTGAAATGTGCAAACGATTCGAAGAATGGTTAAATGAAGAAATTAAGCTACTTATCGAATTCTTGAAATTGAGAGTTTGCTACATTAGCGAGCGAGCTTATAAAGCAGAAGAATTGAGCAAAGAAAAGAAACAGGCTGAGAGGGAAGCTCGAATTTTTAGTAAAAGACCAATGGGAAAATCCCAATTTTCTGCTCCAAAGAAATTGAAGAAGTACCAGGATCGCTTTACCTCAACCACTGGGTATTCGAGCAGAGAGCGAGGTTCTCAACGCAATAATCCAAGACCTTCCACTCCATCAGTGACCAGTGTTGGCAGTGTTGGTACCCCTAAGCCGAGATGCCAATATTGCAATAAAGCTCATTTTGGTGAATGTCGATTTAAGAGTGGGGCTTGTTACCGATGTGGTTCTTTTGACCATTTCCTCAGAGATTGTCCAGAAAGGGGTGAAAAAGAAGCTGAACAGGTATCGAAGCCGAGTAATCCATCTTTGAGGGGTAGACCATCTCGACCATCTGGTAATGTCAGTGGTAGCCGAGGAGCTACAAAAGATACTGCAAGTAGGCTTGAGACACGAGCGCCTCCTAGGACATATGTCATTCGTATTGCAGAAGATGCCTCAAAGACCCGATGTTATTATTGGTACCTTTACTTGATACTAATATTATCGCATTAATTGATCCCGGTTCTACGCATTCATATATATGTGTAAAGCTTGCATGTGTTAAAGATTTATTTGTTGAACCTACTGAATTTATGGTTAAAGTCTCGAACCCCTTTGGCCAATCTATTTTGGTGGATAAAATTTGTAAAAATTGTCCACCGATGGTAAGAGGTTATTGTTTCTGCTAATTTGATGTTACCGCCATTTGATGAGTTTGATGTGATATTGGGCATGGATTGGTTAACTCGACGTGATCTGATGAGTAAACCGTAAATGTAAATATATTGTGTTGAAGTGTCAAAATGGCGAATTACTCCGGGTTAAATCTGATCAAACAGAGGGATTATTTGATGTGATTTCAGTTATTCTTTGCCGTAGGTATGTTAAAAAGGGGTATGATGCTTTTCTTGCTTATGTACTCGATACCAAGGTATCTGAGTCAAAGATACAGGCAGAGCCAGTGGTATGCGAATTTTTTGATGTGTTTCCAGAGGAATTACCAGGGTTGCCACCAGAAAGGGAAGTGGAATTCTCTATAGATTTGATTCCGGGAACTACTCCGATTTCCATAGCTCTGTACCGAATGGCTCCTATAGAATTAAAGGAATTAAAGACACAGTTGCAAAAACTTGTTGATAAAGGTTTTGTCCGACCGAGTCATTCACCTTGGGGTGCTCCGGTTCTATTTGTGAAAAAGAAAGACGGGTCTTTGAGATTGTGTATTGATTATTGGCAGCTTAATAAAGTAACTATAAAGAATAAGTACCCGTTGCCCCGGATTGATGATTTATTTGATCAGCTAAAAGGTGCTACTATATTTTCAAAGGTTGATCTCCGATCGGGCTACTATCAGTTACGAGTAAAGGAGTCAGATGTGCCAAAGACAGCTTTCGAGAACCGTACGGCATTATGAGTTTCGTTATGCCGTTTAATGACTAATGCACTGCAGATTTATGGATTTGATGAATCGGATATTCGCACCATATTTAGACAAAGTTCGTGGTAGTTTTCATTGATGATATTTTGGTCTATTCTCGAGATGAAGAAGAACATGCGAACATTTGAGAATTGTGTTGCAAATTCTGCGAGAAGAAGCGATTATATGCTAAATTCAAGAAATGTGAATTTTGGCTTGAGAAGTGGGTTTTCTTGGACATATTGTATCCGTGAAGGCATTAGGGTAGATCCAAGTAAAAACTCAGCTATTGTCAATTGAGTCCACCAAGAATGTATCCGAAGTTAGAAGTTTCTTGGGTTTATTTGGTTATTACCAAGATTTGTCTGAGGATTTTCTATGATAGCTTCTCCGATGACTCGATTATTGCGTAAAGATGTAAAGTTTGAGTGGATGATAAATGTCGTGAGTTTCAACCTATTGAACGATCTACTAACAAAAGCACCAAGATTAGTGCAACTGAACCGTAAGGAATTTGTTATTTACAGTAATGCCTCATTAAATGGTTTAGGTTGTGTCTGATGCAAGAAGGTAAAGTAATAGCCTATACTTCATGACAACTTAAACCACATGAAAGAAATTACCCGGTACATGATCTTGAATTAGCTGCTATTGTATTTATACCAAGATATGACGGCATTACCTATACTGGTGAGAAATGTCATATTTATACTTGATCATAAAAGCTTGAAATATTTGATGACACAGAAAGATTTGAATTTGAGACAGCGCAGATGTCTTAAATTGATAAAGGACTATGATTTGATTATTGATTACCATCCGGGTAAGGCTAATATTGTGGTGATGCTTTGAGTCGAAAATCTCGCTTGCTTTATGATCTATGAATGCTCAATTGTCTTTGGTTGATGATAGTTCAGTCATAGCTGAATTGAGAGCTAAACCAACATTTCTACAGTAAATATGTGAAGCTTAGAAGAATGATGAGAAGTTACAGGTTAAACAGGAACAATGTGAGTCAGGTACTCTGATTCTGAATTTCAAGTTGGGGTTGATGGTTGTTTATTATTCAGAGATAGAGTATGTGTACCCAAGAATTCGAGCTCATATGTAAGATTTTACACGAGGCTCACAAAGGTATTATGTCCAGTACATCCAGAAGTAATAAAATGTATAATGATTTGAAGAAGATGTACCGGTGGCGGTGTATGAAACATGATATTTATGAGTTTGTATCAAAATGTTTAATATGTCGCAAGTTAAAGTTGAACATCGGTACCTTCGGGTTACTTGACCAATTACTATACCGTAATGGAAATGGGAAAGAATCACTATGGATTTTGTATCGGGGTTACCGTTGTCTCCGGAAAAAAAGATGCCATTTGGGTGATTGTTGACCGATTGACAAAGTCAGCACACTTTATTCCGGTACGTATTGATTATTCTTTACATAAACCGGTTTGAACTATACATATCTGAGATTGTCGTGCTACATGGAGTGCCTGTCTCCATTATATCGATAGAGATCCCGATTTACGCCTCGCTTCGGGACAAATTGCAAGAAGCTTTGGGTACTCGGTTGTATTTCAAAGACTACATTTCATCCTCGGACAAATGGCCAATCGGCGTGTAATTCAAGTATTGGAAGATATGTCTGATGTTGTATACTAGAGTTTGAAGGTAATTGGGAGAGATATCTACCTTTGATTGAATTTGCTTACAATAACAGCTTATCATCCAAAGATTACAATGGCTCCGTATGAAGCTTTGTATGGTAGAAAATGTAGAACACCGTTATATTGGATGAGCTCGATGAAAAGAAGATACATGGGGTTGATTTGATTCGGAAATGAAGAAAAGTAAAAGTGATTCTAATAGCTTGAAAGCGGCCTCGATCGCCAAAAGTCATATGCCGATCTTAAACGAAAAGAGATTGAATTTCGTGTCGGTGACAAGGTATTCTTGAAAGTGTCTCCTTGGAAGAAAGTTCTCGATTTGGTCGAAAGGGTAAATTGAGTCCAAGATTTATCGGCCATATGAAATTATAGAAAGAATTGGACCGATCATTATCGATTGGCGTTACCACCGGAACTCGATAGAATTCATAATGTTTTTCATGTGTCTATGCTACGGCGATATCGGTCAGATCCTTCACATGTTATTTCTCCAACGGAAGTGGAGATTCATAGGATATGACTTACGGTGAAGAACCGGTCAAGATATTAGCACGGAAACAAAGGAGCTTAGAAATAAAAAAATAAATTTGGTGAAAGTATTGTGGAAAAAGCACGAGATTGAGGAAGCGACATGGGAACCGGAGGAGGCAATGAGGAAACAATATCCAAACCTCTTTACTGGTAAGATTTTCGAGGACGAAAATCCATAAAAGGGGGGGAGAGTTGTAATGGCCTAAATTCAAGGCTATCGGAACAATGGTTTCGTAACCATAAATTCGATTTAAAGAGAAATTTATTTTAATATTTTTGCATGAATATTTATATGATAGGAAAATCGTATTAAAATATCGATAGAAAAATTTTACCAATTTAGTGGTTGTTAGAAAAGGAATTATTGAAGGAATTGGGTAAAACAAGGTATCGAGACCTTGATCTCATAAAATTGAGTAGGAAATATTTTTATAAGTATTTATAAAATGTTAGTAATGTGGTATTAAAATTTCGTTAGAAAATTTTAACGTTTGAGTATGTAATTAAATAAAAGGACTAAATTGTAACAAATACAAAATTATGAAAAATGATTAAATAGTTTAAATGATAAAAGAAAGAGGGCTTAAAGGAAAATAGACCCAAGGTCTATTTGGGCTGGACAGCAAGGGTATGAAATCAGCAAGAAAATAAGGAGAATTAAGGGCAAAATTGGAATATTGCAAAATTTACTTAATAAAGCTAGGACTAAAGTGGAATTATCTAGATTTCTCTTTATTTTTCTGCATTCTCATCAGCAAAAACACCATAGAAGGGTTTCCTTAAGCTGGTTTTTCATATTTTTACTGCAAGTAAGTTAATCCTTGCCTGTTTCTTGTAATTTTTGTGTTTTTAAGACTTTTACAACTAGGTCCTACTATTAAATTCATTAGTTTTTGATTTCATGGATGAAATTGAAAGTTACCATGGTTGAGTGCTGTAAGTTTATGATGAATTAGCATGAAATTTAAGCTTTAAATTGTTTATGAGATGATTTTATTAGGTAATTCCAATAGAAATTGATTTTTAGGATCTAAATTGTGAAAATATTTGGAATTAAAGTCTATAACTGAAATTCTGATTTCC
Organism: Gossypium rotundifolium; assembly: GCA_025506655.1. Lineage (NCBI taxonomy): Eukaryota > Viridiplantae > Streptophyta > Magnoliopsida > Malvales > Malvaceae > Gossypium > Gossypium rotundifolium. The sequence goes on from CP106728.1 coordinate 153,014,175, forward strand.
AAAGGTTATAAAGTAGTTTAAAGTGATAGAATAAAGTTTTAATTGAGAGAAATCATCTCAATTGAGAAGTTAATTGAGCAGGGATGAAATTATCATTTATTGAAAGCTTAGGGGGAAATTGGTAATAAGCAGTTTGCACTAAAACAGTTTTGGACAGCAGCAGTAGACTAACTTTGAAAAATCACCATAAATTATAGAAATCGAATTAGAAGATGAAAAAATATGAAATTAAATCTTATTTAGTCTAGTTTCTCATAGAAGAAACGGTGTAAGCAATAGATATGTAAATCATGAGATATAATAAATTTTGTGAGACAAGGTCAGAATGAATTCGGTTTCCCCTGTTTTAACTTTAGAAAATCATCAAAATTGGATAAAAATAATTATGGGCTTAAATTTATATGTTTAGAATCATGAATGAGTCTATTTTAATAGAAATAGACTATAACATCATCCGAATCCTGTATGAAGAGATAATTAATTTTAGTGAAGAAGGGTCAGAACTGTCAAACAGCAGAACAGGGTGACTTTAAAGAATAAACTGTACTTATTGGCTAAACCAAAATTCTGAAAATTTTATGGGAATAAGATATGTGAGTCTAGTTTCAGGAAAAATTAGCAGATCCTAATTTGGAGTTCTGTAGCTCAAGATAAAAATAATTTAGTGACTATGACTCAAGTAGACAGTTTTGAATGAACTAAAATAATAATAGAATTATAGAAAATGGTACATGTGAACATGAAATGTATTGAATTGATGATTGAATTTATTCATTTAGATCCGGAAAACTCAAATCTGAAGCTAGATCGAGGAAAGGAAAAGTCCCGGATTAGTAGATTTTATATACGAACTAGTATCGAGGTAAGTTCATGTAACTTGAATTATCTTCTTAAATGCTTGAAATGTATGTTATTGATGTGAATATAATTTGAATGTTCATTGTATGAAAATTGATGAAACATTGATATATTTGATAAAAAGGGAAAAATCCCGCTTGGATGAAGGGAAAATTCGATGGATCTCTCGAAAAGGAATTGACGGTAAAAGGATCTAGCCCTTGACGGTGATCCTATCTCGATATAGCCCTCCCAAGAATATGTGTGAAATGGATTTAGCCCGGACGGGTAATCCGAATTAGGGTCTCAATTTAGCTTTGGACTGTAATTCAGATCCAAGTTCATTAGAGTAATTGTCGTTGCGAGGATTTAGCTTTGACCGGTAATCCCGACAATACTCTATGAGTTTACATTATGAGGATTTAGCTCGATGGTAATCCCGCTGCAAGGATGAGGTTCGAGGGAGTGTGCTCTCGAAATGAAAATGTGCGCACATGAACATGAATTGACAGACCTGGATTGTACACTAAAAGTGTACTTCGAAAATCCATCGAAATGCGAGTAATTTAACGGGATAAATATGGAAATATAACAAAGAAATGGAAATCATGGTATTAATGAGCTCATCAATCATGGTATATATTATTGATACATGGAAATTATTGAACTAACTTGAATGTTGAGCTTGTGTTTGTTAGGGTAATAATGCATTGAATGGATATATGAATGTTTATTGCATTGTATTGAAAATGTTAGGTAAGTATAATTTTTGTTACATGGATTTACTAAGCACAAAGTGCTTACCCAGTTTCCTTTTCCCTGTTTTGTAGTGTTAAGAGCTCGGAGGTCGGATTCGGTAGGAGATACATCACACTATCAGCCTCAAGATTTCGGTATATAAAGAAACTTTATTTTGGAAATCAATGGCGTGTGTAAGCTAATAAAGTAATGTTAATATAAAATGAATGTAAGGTCAGACATTGGTATGGCTAGCAAACATTGGCTTGGTATGTGTTGATGTTATCTTATAAATATGCATGAATCTATTTTGAAAATATGTTGAATAGGATTGGTTGATGTGGATTGGTCTCGGTTTAAAATTTGCAGGGAAGGTTAAATATTTATAAAGGGACTATATAAAAAAAAAATCGTAAACTCTGGTAATGCCTTGTACCCTATTCTGACAACGAATACGGGTAGGGGGTGTTACATTTGTTGGTATCAGAGCTACGGTTTAGCCGGTTCTAGGACCGACATAACAAATACGGATTAGTTATACATGCCATTTAAATTATTTTTGATAGTGTGATATCTCCTGACCATTTAAATTGTGTTTTCCTTATAGTAATGTCATCCAACCGAGCTCAATTTGAAGAAGCTGGAAGTCATGCTCGGCTCAAAGACAAAGAGAAGAAACTAGTAGTAGAAGGCGATGAGAGGGTCAATGGGAGGAGGCAAAATAGCCTTCTTTCAAATGATGAATGAATGGTTTACTCAAGACATAAGAACTAACCTACAAAGTCAAACAAACTCAAGCTCCCCTCCTGTTCCTCCACCGGTTCTCGAGATTCCACAGTGCAGTCTTGAATCTGTCGAAAAGGAAAGCTCCAGTTGATAAAATCCAAAATATGAGGTAGAAAAATTTCAAGCAAAGATTGATGATGATCCCGAACGGCTGAATTTTGGTTAGAGAATACTACTCGGGTTTTGGAAGAATTATCTTGCACACCGTAAGAATGTTTAAAATGTGCCGCCTCACCGCTAAAAGACATAGCTTATCATTGGTGGAATACTAAAGCTTCAGCTTGTTCCAAAAAAGAAATTACATGGGAATTCTTCCGCATCGAGTTCAAAAGAAATATATCGGTCGAGATTCCTTGATCGAAAAAGAAAAGAATTTCTTGAGTGAAACGGGCAATAGATCGATGTCGAGTATGAAAGAGAATTTGTTCGGTTGAGTAAATATGCTCGAGAATGGATACAATCGGAAGTGAAATGTGCAAACGATTCAAGAATGGTTAAATGAAGAAATTAAGCTACTTATCGAATTCTTGAAATTGAGAGTTTGCTACATTGGCAGAGCGAGCTTATAAAGCGTAAGAATTGAGCAAAGAAAAGAAAGACTAAGAGGGAAGCTCGAATTTTAGTAAAAGACCAATGGGAAAATCCCAATTTTCGCTCCAAAGAAATTGAAGAAGTACCGGATCGCTTTACCTCAACCACTTCGGGTATTCGAGCGAGAGCGAGGTTCTCAACGCAATAATCCAAGACCTTCCACTCCATCAGTGACCAGTGTTGGCAGTGTTGGTGCCCCTAAGCCGAGATGCCAATATTGCAATAAAGCTCATTTTGGTGAATGTCGATTTAAGAGTGGGGCTTGTTACCGATGTGGTTCTTTTGACCATTTCTCGAGATTGTCCGAGAAAGGGGTGAAAAGAAGTCGAACAGTATCGGGTTTAGTAATCCATCTTTGAGGGTAGACCATCTCGACCATCCGGTAATGTCGATGGTAGCCGAGGAGCTACAAAAGATACTTGCAAGTAGGCTTGAGACACGAGCGCCTCCTAGGACATATGTCATTCGTACGGAGAAGATGCCTCAAAGACCGATGTTATTACTGGTACCTTTACTTGATACTAATATTACTGCATTAATTGATCCCGGTTCTACGCATTCATATATATATGTGTAAAGCTTGCATGTGTTAAAGATTTATTTGTTGAACCTACTGAATTTATGGTTAAAGTCTCGAACCCTTTGGCCAATCTATTTTGGTGGATAAAATTTGTAAAAATTATCCACCGATGGTAAGAGGTTATTGTTTCTCGCTAATTTGATGTTACCGCCATTTGATGAGTTTGATGTGATATTGGGCATGGATTGGTTAACTCAAAGATGATCTGATGAGTAAACTGTAAATAGAAATATATTGTGTTGAAGTGTCAGAATGGCGAATTACTCCGGGTTAAATCTGATCAAACAGAGGGATTATCTGATGTGATTTCAGTTATTACTGCTCAGAGGTATGTTAAAAAGGGGTATGATGCTTTTCTTGCTTATGTACTCGATACCAAGGTATCTCGAGTCAAAGATACTGAAGCGAGCTGGGTATGCGAATTTTCTGATGTGTTTCGAGAGGAATTACCAGGGTTGCCACCAGAAAGGGAAGTGGAATTCTCTATAGATTTGATTCCGGGAACTACTCCGATTTCCATAGCTCGCATCAATGGCTCCTATAGTATTAAAGGAATTAAAGACACGATTGCAAAAACTTGTTGATAAAGGTTTTGTCCGACCGAGTCATTCACCTTGGGGTGCTCCGGTTCTATTTGTGAAAAAGAAAGACGGGTCTTTGAGATTGTGTATTGATTATTGGCGACTTAATAAAGTAACTATAAAGAATAAGTACCGTTGCCGGATTGATGATTTATTTGATCACTAAAAGGTGCTACTATATTTTCAAAGGTTGATCTCCGATCGGCTACTATCGATTCTGGGTAAAGGAGTCGGATGTGCCAAAGATGACTTTCGTAACCGTGTACGGGCATTATGAGTTTCGGTTATGCCGTTTAATGACTAATGCACTACGCAGATTTATGGATTTGATGAATCGGATATTCGCACCATATTTAGACAAAGTTCGTGGTAGTTTTCATTGATGATATTTTGGTCTATTCTCGAGATGAAGAAGAACATGCGAACATTTGAGAATTGTGTTGCAAATTCTGCGAGAGAAGCGATTATATGCTAAATTCAAGAAATGTGAATTTTGGTTTCGAGAAGTGGGTTTTCTTGGACATATTGTATCCATTGAAGGCATTAGGATAGATCCAAGTAAAAACTCACTATTGTCAATTGAGTCCACCAAGAATGTATCCGAAGTTAGAAGTTTCTTGGGTTTAGTGGTTATTACCGAAGATTTGTACAGGATTTTCTATGATAGCTTCTCCGATGACTCGATTATTGCGTAAAGATGTAAAGTTCGAGTGGATGATAAATGTCGTGAGAGTTTCAACCGATTGAAAGATCTACTAACAAAAGCACCAGATTAGTGCAAATGAGCACCGGTAAGGAATTTGTTATTTACATAATGCCTCATTAAATGGTTTAGGTTGTGTCCGATGCAAGAAGGTAAAGTAATAGCCTATGCTTCAAGACAACTTAAACCACATGAAAGAAATTACCCAGTACATGATCTTGAATTAGTTGCTATTGTATTTATATTTGAAGATATGACGGCATTACCTATACTGGTGAGAAATGTCATATTTATACTTGATCATAAAAGCTTGAAATATTTGATGACACGTAAAGATTTGAATTTGAGACAGTATGAGATGGCTTGAATTGATAAAGGACTATGATTTGATTATTGATTACCATCCGGTAAGGCTAATAATGTGGTGATGCTTTGAGTCAAAAATCTCTGCTTGCTTTGCGATCTATGAATGCTCAATTGTCTTTGGTTGATGATAGTTCAGGTCATAGCTGAATTGAGAGCTAAACCAACATTTCTACAAAGAAATATGTGAAGCTTAGAAGAATGATGAGAAGTTACTGAGTTAAACAGCACAATGTGAGTCAGTCTCGATTCAATTTCAAGTTGGGGTTGATGGTTGTTTATTATTCAGAGATAGAGTATGTGTACCCAAGAATTCAGAGCTCATACAGAAGATTTTACACGAGGCTCACAGTGGTATTATGTCTGTACATCCGAGAAGTAATAAAATGTATAATGATTTGAAGAAGATGTCTTGGTGGCGGTATGAAACATGATATTTATGAGTTTGTATCAAAATGTTTAATATGTCAGCAAGTTAAAGCTGAACATCAGGTACCTTCGGGGTTACTTCAGCCAATTACTATACCGGAATGGAAATGGGAAAGAATCACTATGGATTTTGTATCGGGGTTACCGTTGTCTCCGGAAAAAAGATGCCATTTGGGTGATTGTTGACCGATTGACAAAGTCAAGACACTTTATTCGAATGCGTATGGATTATTCTTTACATAAACCGGTGAACTATACATATCTCGAGATTGTCGGGCTACATGGAGTGCTGTCTCCATTATATCGATAGAGATCCCCGATTTACGCCTCGCTTCGGGACAAATTGCAAGAAGCTTTGGGTACTCGGTTGTATTTCAAGACTGCATTTCATCCTCGAGACGGATGGCCAATCTGGCGTGTAATTCAAGTATTGGAAGATATGCTCGATGTTGTATACTAGAGTTTGAAGGTAATTGGGAGAGATATCTACCTTTGATTGAATTTGCTTACAATAACAATTATCATCCCAAGATTACAATGGCTCCGTATGAAGCTTTGTATGGTAGAAAATGTAGAACACCGTTATATTGGATGAGCTCAAGAAAAGAAGATACATGGGGTTGATTTGATTCGGAAATGTAAGAAAAGTAAAAGTGATTGAATAGCTTGAAAGCGGCTACGATCGCCAAAAGTCATATGCCGATCTTAAACGAAAAGAGATTGAATTTCAGGTCGGTGACAAGGTATTCTTGAAAGTGTCTCCTTGGAAGAAAGTTCTCCGATTTGGTCGAAAGGGTAAATTGAGTCCAAGATTTATCGGGCCATATGAAATTATAGAAAGAATTGGACCGGTCGCTTATCGATTGGCGTTACCACCGGAACTCGATAGAATTCATAATGTTTTTCATGTGTCTATGCTACGGCGATATCGGTCAGATCCTTCACATGTTATTTCTCCAACGGAAGTGGAGATTCAAATGGATATGACTTACGGTGAAGAACCCACAAGATATTAGCACGGAAACAAAGGAGCTTAGAAATAAAAAATAAATTTGGTGAAAGTATTGTGGAAAAGCACGAGATTGAGGAAGCGACATGGGAACCGGAGGAGGCAATGAGGAAACAATATCCAAACCTCTTTCTCGGTAAGATTTTCGAGGACGAAAATCCTTAAAAGGGGAGAGTTGTAATGGCCTAAATTCAAGGCTATCTAACAATGGTTTCAGAACCATAAATTCGATTTAAAGAGAAATTTATTTTAATATTTTGCATGAATATTTATATGATAGGAAAATCGTATTAAAATATCGATAGAAAAATTTTACCAATTTAGTGGTTGTTAGAAAAGGAATTATTGAAGGAATTGGGTAAAAACAAGGTATCGAGACCTTGATCTCATAAAATTGAGTAGGAAATATTTTATAAGTATTTATAAAATGTTAGTAATGTGGTATTAAAATTTCGTTAGAAAATTTTAACGTTTGAGTATGTAATTAAATAAAAGGACTAAATTGTAACAAATACAAAATTATGAAAAATGATTAAATAGTTTAAATGATAAAAGAAAGAGGGCTTAAAGGAAAATAGACCCAAGGTCTATTTGGGCTGGACAACAAGGGTATGAAATCAGCAAGAAAATAAGGAGAATTAAGGGCAAAATTGGAATATTGCAAAATTTACTTAATAAAGCTAGGACTAAAGTGGAATTATCTAGATTTCTCTTTATTTTCTGCATTCTCATCAGCAAAAACACCATAGAAGGGTTTCCTTAAGCTGGTTTTCATATTTTTACTGCAAGTAAGTTAATCCTTGCCTGTTTCTTGTAATTTTGTGTTTTTAAGACTTTTACAACTAGGTCCTACTATTAAATTCATTAGTTTTTGATTTCATGGATGAAATTGAAAGTTACCATGGTTGAGTGCTGTAAGTTTATGATGAATTAGCATGAAATTTAAGCTTTAAATTGTTTATGAGATGATTTTATTAGGTAATTCCAATAGAAATTGATTTTTAGGATCTAAATTGTGAAAATATTTGGAATTAAAGTCTATAACTGAAATTCTGATTTCCAAAGGTTATAAAGTAGTTTAAAGTGATAGAATAAAGTTTTAATTGAGAGAAATCATCTCAATTGAGAAGTTAATTGAGCAGGGATGAAATTATCATTTATTGAAAGCTTAGGGGGAAATTGGTAATAAGCAGTTTGCACTAAAACAGTTTTGGACAGCAGCAGTAGACTAACTTTGAAAAATCACCATAAATTATAGAAATCGAATTAGAAGATGAACAAAATATGAAATTAAATCTTATTTAGTCTAGTTTCTCATAGAAGAAACGGTGTAAGCAATAGATATGTAAATCATGAGATATAATAAATTTTGTGAGACAAGGTCAGAATGAATTCGGTTTCCCCTGTTTTAACTTTAGAAAATCATCAAAAATTGGATAAAAATAATTATGGGCTTAAATTTATATGTTTAGAATCATGAATGAGTCTATTTTTAATAGAAATAGACTATAACATCATCCGAATCCTGTATGAAGAGATAATTAATTTTTAGTGAAGAAGGGTCAGAACTGTCAAACAGCAGAACAGGGGTGACTTTAAAGAATAAACTGTACTTATTGGCTAAACCAAAAATTCTGAAAATTTTATGGGAATAAGATATGTGAGTCTAGTTTCAGGAAAAATTAGCGGATCCTAATTTGGAGTTCTGTAGCTCAAGATAAAAATAATTTAGTGACTATGACTCAAGTAGACAGTTTTGAATGAACTAAAAATAATAATAGAATTATAGAAAATGGTACATGTGAACATGAAATGTATTGAATTGATGATTGAATTTATTCATTTAGATCCGGAAAACTCAAATACGAAGCTAGATCGAGGAAAGGAAAAAGTCCCGGATTAGTAGATTTTATATACGAACTAGTATCGAGGTAAGTTCATGTAACTTGAATTATCTTCTTAAATGCTTGAAATGTATGTTATTGATGTGAATATAATTTGAATGTTCATTGTATGAAAATTGATGAAACATTGATATATTTGATAAAAAGGGGAAAAAATCCCAGTTGGATGAAAGGAAAATTCGATGGATCTCTGAAAAGGAATTGACGGTAAAAAGGATCTAGCCCGGACAGGTGATCCTATCCTGATATAGCCCTCCCGAAGAATATGTGTGAAATGGATTTAGCCCGGACGGGTAATCCGAATTAGGGTCTGAATTTAGCCTGGACTGGTAATTCAGATCCAAGTTCATTAGAGTAATTGTCGTTGCGAGATTTAGCTCGGACCGGTAATCCCGACAATACTCTATGAGTTTACATTCTGATTTAGCTCGGATCGTAATCCATTTGTAAGGATGAGGTTCATGAGTGTGCTCTCTGAAATGAAAATGTGCACATGAACATGAATTGACGGACTGGATTGTACACTAAAAGTGTACTTCGAAAATCCATCGAAATTGCGAGTAATTTAACGGGATAAATATGGAAATATAACAAAGAAATGGAAATCATGGTATTAATGAGCTCATCAATCATGGTATATATTATTGATACATGGAAATTATTGAACTAACTTGAATGTTGAGCTTGTGTTTGTTAGGGTAATAATGCATTGAATGGATATATGAATGTTTATTGCATTGTATTGAAACTGTTAGGTAAGTATAATTCTTGTTACATGGATTTACTAAGCACAAAGTGCTTACCCTGTTTCCTTTTCCCTGTTTTGTAGTGTTAAGAGCTCGGAGGTCGGATTCGGTAGGAGATACATCACACTATCAGCCTCAAGATTTCGGTATATAAAGAAACTTTATTTTGGAAATCAATGGCGTGTGTAAGCTAATAAAGTAATGTTAATATAAAATGAATGTAAGGTCAGCCATTGGTATGGCTAGCAAACATTGGCTTGGTATGTGTTGATGTTATCTTATAAATATGCATGAATCTATTTTGAAAATATGTTGAATAGGATTGGTTGATGTGGATTGGTCTCGGTTTAAAATTTGCAGGGAAGGTTAAATATTTATAAAGGGACTATATAAAAAAAAATCGTAAACTCTGGTAATGCCTTGTACCCTATTCTGACAACGAATACGGGTAGGGGGTGTTACAAGAACTTTCGACACAAAGCGTCTAAAATCGAATTTACATTGAAGAACTTTCGACACAAAACCTTAAATTGAAACTTACCGACAAACGAATTGAACCAAAAAAGAGAAGTCCCACCCTGTATGAAATCAGTTTAACGCAACATAGCTACAAGAAAGGTAACTTGAAGAAACGAAATCTAAATGAAGAAGAAGGAAACAAAGAACAACAATAGAAAAAAAAAATAGAAATGAACATCCAAGCAAGGGAAGTTTATGAGGAAAGTTTAATTAACTAACAAAATGAAACTGCCGCACAAGGTTGTTCAGTAAAAACATTTTCATAGTTGATGGACATTCGGCCAGCCCTAACGCCTACAAGAATAGCTACAGGCAAAGCCAAACCCATCCTAGATATAAAATCGCATATTACTAAATCCATAGTTAGTACGTACGTCCTAGTGCTCGTAAAGAAAGACCGCCAATTCGTATCCCGAAGATACAAGCGAAGCGACCGTGTAAAAAATCTCAATACCGTATTCGTTTAGAAGAAAAACAAAAATTACGTTTTCATTATGGCCTTACGAACGACAATTACTTAAATACGTTCAGATTGCCGTAAAAGCCAAAGGGTCAACAGTCGGGTTTTACTACAATTACTTGAAATGCGGTTGGATAACATCCTTTTCGATTGGGTATGGCTTCGACTATTCCTCAAGCCCGTCAATTAGTTAACCATAGACATATTTTAGTTAATGGGTTCACTGAGATTCAAATACAAGACCGAAGGGTATATAGACGATTAACCACTGAACCAACAAAAATGTTCAAAGGTAAGAGTTTAATCAGAAATAGAAAATTTCAAGAAACAAGGTTCGAACCTTGACCCATGCATACTCAAACACAACACTTAACCACCAAACAAGATTAACTTACTTGTCAAAATTTTCGAAATCTTAATTCACAAATCGAGAGATAACTACTCTTGGTTTCTCAACTTAGTTTCTTCTAACCCGGGTTTTGAGATGTTACAAAAAAAAAGACTTTGAAAAAAGAAAAAGAAAAAAGAAAAGAAAAAGGAAGGAGGAGGGAAAACAAAAAAAGAAAAAGAAAAAAGATGTATAAGAGGATGCCGCGTGGTAGCGTGTGATTGGCCAGTGCTGTCACATCAACAAAAATTAACACCGTTAGTCTCAGGTACCAATATAATGGATGGAAAAGAAATTCGGATACCAATCTGGGACAAAAAAAATTATAAATACCAATCTGGGAAAAGTGAACAAGTTCAAGTACTAATTTTATACTTAACCCTTAAAAAACTATTATGGTAAAAGAAACTAAGACGCTATATTAAGTAAAGGTATGAGATTATCAAGAAAGCGTTTGTGGTTGAGATACGTTGACGTAATGCATTATTTGGAAATCAGATTTTCTTTTGTATGCAATTAATTGAATTTATTTATCAAAATCTGTATATATTTATTATACGTAATGCATATTGATTATCGTCTGTTACATTTTTTTTTATAATTGTTGAGTATAATAAAAACTTTCGATATTTACACTATTTTTAGTTTCCATAATTGATTAATATAATTTTGTTAAATTCAACAATCAACCTCTATTTTTATACGTCCACATAGCATAGCTAATATTTACTACACTAAAAAATGTTATGGTAAAAGAAACTAGGATGCTATATGAAGCCTTTACAATAGCTATGTGCCACTGTCCTCAAATGTTGTTTATATTACTTGTCCAACTTGAATTGAAAAGTAGAGATGATAAAATACAGGCATAATGATAAATTTATGGTTTAAATATATCAAAGGTCTCTAAACTCTTTCAAACCTTAAAATTTAGTTTTAATACTTCAATTTTGAGACATTATCTCCCTATGGTTTTTAATTTAAAATCTTGGTCCTTAAGTTTAATTTTTCCGTTAAAGTTAACAATATCAAAGGTAAAATAATTTTTAACCTTCAATATTTACATTTTTATCAATTTGGTCCTTACTCTTTAAAAATAAATACAAAATTAAATTTTTTTTTTCATATTTTAAATAAAAACATAAATTTTAAAAATAAAAAAATTAAGAAAAATCTCTTTAAAATTCAATAAAAATAAAAATATAAACAAAAAATTCAAAATTCAATGTTATCTAATTTGGATTGAACTGGCTAACCGGACCAAGAACAAGTTGAGTATTGGTCCGGGGAGAGGTAAAAAATTAGTGACCCATGAACCGATATGAATTAGTTGAATCGAGTTAAAGAAATTGGTTAAACTGACAATTGAATAGATTTTGAATATTCTAACCAATTGGTTCTTGGAACGATCGGTTTGAATGGTTCAAAGCAAATAAATTATTAAAAAAATAAAAATCGATTAATTGCCAGTTCAATAGAACTTTTAGTTTAGTTCAATTAGTCCATACTAGTTCGGGGATTAATCAATTTTAAAATTTTTAAAAAATTTTAGCCCTCAACATTTATAATTTTTGTCAATTTGGTCCACACCCTTAAAAGTATGTACTTTTTTTTAAAAAAAATTTAAAATATTTTTCTTATTTTAAGAAAATAAAATAAATTTTTAAAAATTAAAAATATGAAAAAAACTCATTAAAATTCAAAAATAAAAAATTTAAAATATTTTTAAAATATAAAAAATTCTAAAATTCAATGTTATTTGAACCAGACTACACAAACAGAGTCGTCCCTGAATTTTCTTTGGCCCAGGCGAACTAAAAAAATGGGCCCCTAACGCACTTCTTCTTTGGGCCCTAATTTTTTTTAAACGCACTTCTTTTCTTCAAAAAATGGGCCCCGAATCAAATTTTTTAATAAAATTTAATAATTTTTCTATTGGGCCCTGGGCAGGGGCCCCACCTGCCCTGCCCTAGGGCCGGCCCTGTACACAGATTGGATTAAGAACCAATTGAGATATGATCTGATGAGAGGTAAAAAACTGGTTAACCCACAAATTAGTACAGATGATGCAGTCGTAAACTAATTAGAAATTTGACTAAGGCAAGTGCACTTATCAATTAATAGTATAGCTACGGTGAGCAAAGATATCGTTCCCACGAGGACTAAAAGTACTAGTAATTACCGTCTTTCTATTATTTAACCAAAAAATTCGAGTGATTAATTAAAAATAAAATTAACTAAATTAATTAGCTACGAACGCGACAAAGAATAATTTAGGAATACAAACGATTAACAACCAAGAAGTGAAACAATACCCATAAAATAATTCACTTAGACTTCATCTATCAATATCAATTTAAATTATACAATTTCTTCACTTAGTATCTTGTTATGTAGAAATCCTAAATTATGCTAATACCTCTCTTCAAGAATAAGAGAAAATGACTCTAGGTTGATTAATTGAAATTTCTTTCTAATTAAAACCCCTATTATCGCATTAACTCGACCTATGGATTCCTCTACTAGATTTGACTCTAATCTGGTAGATTTATGTCGTCCTATTTCTAGGATTGCATGCAACTTCACTCAATTACGCTAGATCTACTCTTAAACAGAGTCAATTCCTCCTATGATTTAAGCACATCAAACCTGGATTAATAGTCTAGAAATATTAAACCAAGAATTAAGCCCACATAATTAAGAACAAAATCTAATATTTATTACGTAAAATAAAAACCAAAAGACAGAATCCATCATAGGGTTCATCTCCCTAGGTATTTAGAAAATTAGTTAATGCTTGAAAATAAAAATATCCAAAAGACAATATATCCAAAAGAAACAAAGAAACCCATAATAATCTCCAAATAAATTAAAAGGGAATCTTCAATCTTGATGGAAATCTACTTCAGAATCCGGCTCAATGGTGTTTTCCGAGTTGTTTTCTTAAGTATTCTATACTACTCACTCCTTTCTTCTTATTTTTGTCATATATAGGTCTTAGAATGATCGGAAAACCCTAAAAAATGCGTTTTTCCACTGTTCAGAGTGAATTTGTGAAACCGACACGGCCAGCCACATGGTCATGTGGCAGCTCGTGTGGCTCACACAACAGTGTGTCTAGGTCGTGTGGAATGGTCCAGCCCGTGTAACCCCTGTACCTTCAATTTTCTGATTTTTGCTCGTTTTTCTCTCCTTTTACTCCCAAATGCTCTCATAAGTATAAAAACATGAATTTAAAGGATTAGGAGAATAAAATTCACCATTAACATCGAATAATCACCAAAAAGCGCATTAAGAAGCTAAAAACATGTTACTTTTATGTTTTTATTTAAAATACAAAAAGTTAATTTATAATATTTTTATGTTCTTTTAAAGGGTAATGACTAAATTAACATAAAATCTGTAAATGTTAAGAGTTAATAAAGTTATTTTACCTTGACACCGTTAACTTTATCGTGAAAATTAGATAGAGAAACCAATATTTTTAAATAAAAAAGTACAGGAGCTCAATGTCACATATCAAAAATGGGCCTAGAAGAAATAGGATTAAAAGGTAGGTTTAAGATTATTTTTTTTTCCCTTTTAAAACATAGTAAGAGCATTATAATGCCTTAAAAATTATTTATGTTAAAAATTAACAAAAATGAGTTTGTTGGGTCAATGTTAAGACTTTAGCCTACTCATAAGTCCTAAGTTCAAAACCTATAAAGTTTGTAGCAAAAATATTATATATTTTTGTTTTTACCCCATGGATGTGCCTAATTTTTAAAATAGCCCAGCCAAAAATTATTTTTTTTCATTTTAGTCCTTATTTTAAAATTGTCTTCATTCTACATAAATTAGGAAAACCTATTTCAATTAGGATAAAATATGTTTTTATAAATAACCAATTTTATGCAAACACTAGAATTTTATCTAGCAAATTTTCAAGAAAAACACCCTTAAGCTCTTTTCTCTTCAAATCAATTTTCAAAGCAAAAGGAGTCAAAGTTTTAAAAACCATCCCTCTCCCTCAAGTGGATCCTCAATCTCATCTCCAAACTAGAGTTTTTGTGTTCTCAAATCAGGTGTGGGATCTAACTTAAAATCATTATGTATGATCAATTATGTTGAATCATTAAGAGATTAGGGTTAAGTATGTAAAGAATAAACATAATGTAAAAATTTAGAAATTATATTGTGTTATTACTTGAAGTATACTTGTTGGGGATAGTTTTGGCTTCCATTTAACATCAAAATATAATTTGTTCGACATAAGAATGAGAAACTGGTTAAGATGGTAAATTCATCCTATTTAGGATAGAGTTGTGTATATAGTGATTGGAGATATAAAGAGAGAGAGAAGAGGGAATCTGAGTTTGGTGAGAGAAGAAGGTTGTATCCCCCACTTCTCGAATTGCTAACCTTATATACAAAGCATCTTTTGTTTTGAGGTGTCATGTGGCAATTTGATATTAGAGAGTCAAAAGTAAAAAATCAGTAACCAAACATTTCCAAGTGTGGTAGGTTGGTGCTATGATGACTCGTGATCCAGCCTGTATCTTAGATGGTTCAACCTAATTATATAATACAATTAATGAGTGGACTCATCTATTAGGCAAAATAGTTAGTTGAGAAGAGCCATTGTGAGGAGTTCCTATAGGCTGTTGTTGCTCGGAAGGTCTTAGCAAGGTGTAACAATGTGACTATGAGATATTGAAAGATCTCATACCAAAAAGAGAAGAAAATCTTTTTTTTTTCTCACTTTTATATTTGAGAATAATCTTTTGAAAATTCTTTTTAAAATTATTAACAATTTTTATCGGATTGAATCAACTAATATAGGAAATTCGATGCTTGACCTTTCATTTGATGGCATTTCATGCTTAAAAAAAAAAAAAACATCAACAAACTAAAAACATCATTATTGTTCAAAGCTAAAAACATGAAAAACAACGAGAAAGAAACATTAAAGCTGGAAGCCAACAATAACTACAACAAGAAAGTCCTCAGTTTTGTGTTCCAAAATGGATCTTCACTCACTGCCCATCAAGTTCCCTTAGGATGGGAACTAGCTGCTCAGGATCCAAAGGTTTCTCAATGAACACATTAACACCAGCTGCCAGAAATGCCTGCCTTTCACTTTCTCCCGAGCAAGCTGTGACCCCCAGCATCTTACAATGCACCCCCATGTTCCGTATCTGCCTTGTTGCCTGCTCATTAATAATAAAAATAACCAAATGATCACACTTGTTGATTCTACACAAAACATGAAACACTTGCTTTTTATAAGTAAGGTTACCTCAAGGCCGTTCAAGACAGGAAGAATCATGTCGATGATGATGAGATCGAATTTGACACCAGAGGCAATGAGGGCGACTGCATCCCTGCCGTTGTCGACACCTTGAGTTTGAACCCCATAAGAACGAAGAAGTAGTTGCTCCAAAACCCGACACGTCGTGTCACCATCAACCACAAGAGCTGTCAACCTGTTCCTCAGAACAATTTCAGTAAGTAGTTGTCGCTTGCGTGCTAGTCTTCCATTGTCCCAGTTATCCTGATCCGATGCTTGATCGCCTGAAGGTAAAGTCGGTGCCATCGATTTCCTGAGATTAAAACATGTTATTGAATAACAAGAGCAAAAACCCAACGTAAAACAAGACCAAACGTAATTACATAAACTACAAAAAAACTAAAAACTACTTTGCTCAAATTGTTCACCAATGTAGAGAAAAAGAGAATCTATGCCTATGCCTTGAAGAGGCAATGTTGTTGCTTAAACAACTTGAAAACTGAATTGATGTGAAAACAAGAGGCTGCATATTCAAGTTTATATAGTGAGTGAAAGGGTGAACAATTTTGGATTTACCTTCCATGTTCAATGAACTAATTTGCATATTGAGACAAAAAAATTTGCTGTAAAGGGATCGAATTCTTAGGAAAGTAATTATTATTTAGATATGCTGAAGCACTGTGTAATCTAGAAATTGGATTTTTTTCTTCTCCGTGTCATTAATTGGATTTAGTATCAATATTTAGAGAAATGATTGAATGAAATAGTGACGCCACGTTATCTGTATCTCTTTCCAATAGATTTATGCCACATCAACATTTTTATCCTGAATTTCAGCATTTTATCTTAAATTTTAGAATTTTAATTTGGATTTAATTTTTTCGGATAAAATGTTAAAATTCAGGATAAAAATGCTGATATGGCATAAATCTATTAAAAAGAGATACAGATGACGTGGCGTCACTGTTTCATCCAATCCTTTCCCCAATATTTATATATATTATATAGGTAATGAGTTCTGATTATTGTCTGTTACATTTCTTACAATTGTTTTAGTGCAATAATAACTTTTAATATTTAAAATATATTTTTGTTTCCATAATCCATTGTGAATTTCATAATTCCTTTAAATTCAACAATCAACTTCTTTGTCTATACATTCATCAACGTTATGAATTTCATATGGCAAAGTTAATAATGTTATGGTAGAAGAAGCTAGGATGCTATATGAAATGAAGGCACGAGATTCTCACGAAAGTGTTTATGGTTGAGATATGCTGGAGTGATGCATAATCCAGAAACCATATTTTCTTTTCTATGTGTAGTTAATTGGATTTATTTGTCAGTATCTATATGTATTTATTATACGTAACACATTCTAACTATCGTCTGTTACGTTTTTTTATAAATTGTTTGATATGTATTTACATTCGACACTATTAACTTTAGTGGCAAAATTAGACGGAGAAACCAATATTTTTTTTAAAAAAAGAAAGTATAGGGGCTCAATGTCTCAAAACTAAAATATAGGGACTAAATTTTACATTTCAAAGTGTACAGGACCTTTGGCATATTTAAAACTAAATTAATTCCTTAATTTTTACAATTTTTGTTAATTGGGCCTTTATTCTTTTTTTTTTTGGAGCTAAATTTAACTATGAATCTTTCAAAACAATCAAATTATTTTTTAACAAAATGTATATTTTAACAATATTGGAGTGCAAACTATATGTACTTCATGTTAACAGGACATTATTTATTGAAAAATAAAAAATCATAAAAATTTAAAAAGTTGTCATGAAGTACATGAAAATTGCCATGGGGTTGCCGTATTTGAAAATTTAATATTTTAATCTTTATTTTTTGTAGAAAAACTACAGATTGACCATCTTTGAAAGATTGACGGTCAAATTATTTCTTTAAAAATTTAATAGTCAAATTTAACAAAAAATAATAATAGCTGCCAAATTGGCTTTAAAAATTAAATTTATCATTAGGGGAGAGTTTGCTTACACCGATATAAAACTACTTTAATTTTACACCTTTTTATATCTCTTTATATAATTGATATTTTAATAATTAATTTTGAAATAAAGGTATATTAGGACAAACAAAACCTAATGTAAATTAAAGACATAAAAAATACTGCCAGAAAGAGAAGCAACCAAAAGTTGGAACCATAAAAGAACTAAAGAAGTCATTGGTTTTAGACATTCTGTGGCGCTCACAGTATCAAATACAGACAAGCTCAAGTTTCCTTAACTTTGAATAGAAAAATATCTCTGAATCTCTAATCTTCTTCTACTAACATTAATTTAAGCATTGCTTATTTAATATGCTTATAAAAATAAATTATTATAAGCATATTAAATAATATAATAACTCTATTTTTTCATGACTTTAATATGTGTTGAAATAAAGATGCGAAATGGTGAAGATGGTTTATTCACCCTATTTAAGATAGGGTTGTGTATATGGTATTGGAGATATGAGGGAAAAATGAGAATTTGAGTCTGGTGAGGGAAGAAGGTTGCGTTCCCCTTCTTCTCAAGCTACTAACCTTATATACAAATCATTTCTTATTTTGAATTGTCATACGATGATTCAATATAAGTAGGTCAAAGGTCAGAAGCCAATAATTGAATGTTTTCATGCCAGGTAGGTTGTTGTTATGATAACTTTAAGTGGTTCCACCTGTATCTTAAATGGTTCAACCTGACTCTGTCGGACAACGGAAAGGATTGAATGAAACAGTGACGCCACGTGATCTGTATCCCTTTCCAATAGATTTATACCACATCAGCATTTTTATCCTGAAAAAAATCAGATCCAAATTAAAATTCTGAAATTCAAGATAAAATGTTAAAATTCAGGATAAAAATGCTGATGTGGCATAAATTTATTGGAAAGGGATACAAATGACGTGGCGTCACTATTTCATTCAATCTTTTCTCGTAGGACAACAAATGAGTGAACCCATTTATTTGGCAAGTAGTTTGTTAAGGAGAGTTTGGGCTGTGATTGCTTGTTGGGTCCTAGCAAGACCTAACAATGCGATTAATGAATACCGAAAGATCTTATATAAAAAAATTCTCTTACTTTTATGTGTCGAAATAATCTTCCAAAATATATTTTTTTAAAAATTCGTACCAATTTTTATCGAGTTGGATAAACTTAATATAGAAAATTCAATGCCAGACTTTCATTTGATGACATTCCATGCTCAAAAAAAGAAGTTTGAGTTGGATCTTATTCATGGCATTACTAGTACATTACCATGGGATCATACTCGACAAACAGACTATATAGCCTACTAAAAAACTAAAAAAAAAGTATTGTTATTGTTCAAAGCTAAAAAAACAACGACAAAGATATATCAAAGTTGGTAGCCAACTACTACAACAACAGGAAAGTCCTTATTTTTGTGTTCCAAAATGGATCTTCACTCACTGCCCATCGAGTTCCCTTAAGATGGGAACCAGATGCTCAGGATCCAATGGTTTGTTAATGAGCACATCAACACTAGCCGATAGAAATGCCTGCCTTCCACTTTCTTCTGAGAAAGGTGTGACTCCCAACATCTAACAACGCACCCCATTCATGAATCTGCCTTGTTGTCTGCTCATTAATAATAAAAAAACAAGATGATCACACATGTTTGATTCTACACAAAACATGAAACACTTGTTTTTTTATATGTAAGGTTACCTTAAGGCCATTTAGGAGAAGAAGAATAATGTCGGTCACCATGAGATCGAATTGGCACCAAAGGCAATGAGGTCAACTGCACCCCTGCCGTTGTCGACACCTTGAGTTTTAACCCCATAAGAACTAAGAAGTCCCTACTCTAGAACCCGACATGTCGTGACGCCATCAACCACAAGAGCTATCAACCTGTTCCTCGGAGCAATTTCAGTAAGTAGTTGTCGCTTGCGTGCTAGTCGTCCACTGTCCCAGTTATCCTTGTTCGATGCTTTATCGCCTGAAGCTAAAGTTGGTGCCATTGATTTCCTGAGATTAAAACATGTTATTGAATAACAAGAGCAAAAACCCAATGTAAAACAACACCAAACTTAATTACTTAAAACTACAAGAAACTAAAAATTGGTTTTCTCAAACTGTTCACCAATGGAGAAAAATCAAAGAGTATCTATGCCTGTGCCTCGAAGAGGCAATGTTGGTGCTCACTTACTGTTAGCAAACAACTTGAAAATTGAATTAATGTGAAAACAAGAGGCTACATATTTAAGTTTATATAGTGAGTGAAGGGTTAACAATTTTAAATTTATCTTCAATGTTCAGTGAACTAATTAGCAGATTGAGACAAAAACTAATTACATGTAAAGGTATCGGATACTCAGGAAAGTGCTTAATGTTGAGAAATGTTGAAGCATTGCGTAATCTAGAACTGGATTTTCTCTTCTTTGTGTCATTAATTGGATTTATTTATCAGTATATGAATATTAAAGGCTGCCTAACCAACTCCTTTGGATCAATAAACCTTAAGAAAACATGGGATAAGATCCTTTCCATGTAACTCTCAGAGGGCTTTAGGCATGATGGAATAATATCAACATGGGTTGAAAGGGCAGCCTGTGCAACTTTATGGTGGGGATCATCCAAGTGCTGGAAAAACAGTTTCATTACCTTCTCGAAGTTTTGAACCAATTCCTGAATACCTTTTGGGCCTTGCAGCAACAATGACCGGAGATAAGTAAAAGCAGCGACCCTGGCTGACCAATCAGAACTAGGACTGAGCCCCTCGCTTAGGGAATCATTGAGAGAAGCTGGAACTTCAACATAACTTGACATCTCTCCAAGTGACAACTGACTATCATCAAAACTCTTTCTCCTTCCAGCAGACATCCGCACAGCTATATGCTTTCTCAATAGTGGCCTCTGGAAGTTTGGAACATTATTGTTCTGTAAATCCCGAGAGTTTACATCTCTATAAGGTGTGTCCAAATATTTCCTGTCAACATGTGGATTTACAGACCGCCTGGCCTCCATAATGTCAATTTTCTCTTCAAGGGAACCTCGTTCTTGTCTTTCAGATGCCCTCTTGGCAGACTATGATATGAAAGCTAGCAAAGACTCTGTTGTCGCACTAGTCCTATATGGAAGCTTGAATTTGAGAAATTATGTCAGACATTATCAGACCACCATTGCGGTTGCTACCCTTACCAACAGTAGAGTAGTCGATTCTAGTCCTAAAGAGCTTGTGAGGCTATTAGAAGCTGGAACAACGGCAGGGAATGGTGGACCACGAGATGATGGAGGGTCAACTCCTGCACTAGTGGGCAATAAAGAGAAATTTAGCTGCTCACAACTGAATCAATTTTTCTAACCATTTCAGGCAATTATCACAGCATTATTTAAAGACCTCATACAAACGTTTCAGGTATAAATTAAGAAAACGTAGAAAATTCATTCAATACCTAGATCCAAACTTATTGACCTCTGTTTTTGGATATGTCCAGACCTCTAAGCATACTTTCAATGGCACTGACTTTCTGTTTGCTCGCATGCAACACACTCCCCAAAGTAAGGTCAGCACCTTTACCAAGGGGCTTTGATTGGGATAGATTCAACCCAGATGCGAGATATGTGCCCAAGGATAAAGTTGAAGTTCTATCCATGGCAACTATAGCAGATGTTTGATATCCAGGTAGATGTGCACTGGCAGAAGATTGAGACCACAATCTAGTAAAGAGAATTATTCCAAAAAATATCCATCAAATATAGAAGCTGTATTTACCCTTTGAATAGCAGGATCAAAGGAGGTGAACAAGCGACGAGAACGATCTGGCCAAGTTTTGGGGAACAATCTGTAGCACATTCTAGCAGTTGATCGTACCTGTAAAGTTCACAATTAACTAGTCATCTATCATCAAACTTTAGAAGGGTTCAAACAGGTATAAGAAAAAAGTACATAACATCGAGGTTTTAGAATTAGCTTTCCCACATAAGGTCATCTTTCCAGATTACCCTATTATGCAAAAACATGAGTCCATTAATAGATACCAAGTGAAGACTGAAGAATCAGCCATGAAGCAGTCATGTTTCCAAGAAAGAAGCCAATCATCATTATCAACTTACACCTTTGAACAAAGGGCTGACTGCATAACCATTTACAACAACCATCTATAGATAACAAACAATAGAAGCAAGTCCAAATATAGATACCTCACTCATTGCATCAGCAACACAACACCTAATCAGATCCTCGTATAAAACCATACCATATTGCAACTCAAGTCATCCCAACAGTTAACGAATTGCTTGACTTGTTTTCATTATCCCTACTGTGTCTCCGAAGAGACACCCCAACTGTTAAAACATGAACTTCAAACGTGAAGCCTAACGTTCCAACTTGGAAAGGGAATGTATTTACAGAATAGGAGAGAACTACCTGTTTTTTATAGCTCAAGTCACATATACAAGAAAAGGAATAAACTAAAAGCATACATACACCGTGAAAGGAACCTAAGAGTGCTCTATGAATTCTCAAATATCAACATATAAATCATCCTACACGTTAATGGTATAAAATTGTGTCTTCTACATATAAAATTGCATAACTAGTCATGCATAATTTCTTCCATTTTCTTTTCTGCCTGTGATTAATTGGATTTAGTTACCACCATATATATATATATATATATATATATATATATCTACTATACATAACGCGATCTAACTATCATTTGTTGCGTTTCCTACAATTGTTCGAATACAATAATATCTTTTGATATTTACAATTTTTTAAATTTCCACAATTCATTATAATTTTTTCAAATTCAACAATCAACCTTTATGTTTATACATCCATTAACATTACGGGCAAAGTTGTTGCTCACTTACTCTTAGCAAACAATTTAAAAATTGAATCGATGTGAAAACCAGAAGCTACATATTCAAGTTTATATAGTGAGTGAAGGGTTAATAATTTTGGATTTACCTTCCATGTTCAGTGAACTAATTTGTAGATCGAGACAAAAATAATTTGATGTAAATGTATGATATTATATATGTTGAAGTATTGTGTAGTTTAGAAATCGAATTTTCTCTTTCTGTGACATTAATTGGATTTATTTATTCCTATTTATATATATTTATTATAAGTAATGCTATCGTCTGTTACGTTTTTGACAATTGTTGGAGTACAATAATAACTTTTGATATTTACAATATTTTTTGTTTCCATAGTTCATTAT
This sequence comes from Gossypium rotundifolium, assembly GCA_025506655.1. Taxonomy (NCBI): domain Eukaryota; kingdom Viridiplantae; phylum Streptophyta; class Magnoliopsida; order Malvales; family Malvaceae; genus Gossypium; species Gossypium rotundifolium. The sequence goes on from CP106728.1 coordinate 153,037,298, forward strand.
AATTCTTTTGAATTCAACTTTCAACCTCTGTTTATACATCCATTAGCATTATGAATTTCACATGATTAGTTAATATTTGCTACGTTAAAAAATTGTTATGGTAAAAGAAACTAAGAAGCTATATGAAGTAAAGGTTTGAGATTCTCGGGCAATTGTTTATGGTTGAGATAAGTTAACGTAATGCATAATCTGGGAATTGGATTTTCTACTTCGTATTAAAAAAGATGTATTAAAAAAAAACAAATCACCCCTCAAATGCAATACTAAGAAAGCCTGATTCATCTACTTCGTGACTGCCCAAGCGTAGCTATGACTTGGAACAGTGTCTTACCTCTCCATGGGCGAGATTTGTTTTTTTCTCTCCCATTGCAGGATTGGTTACAAGCGAATCCGACAAAAGTCTTAAATATTCAATTGTTAACGTGAATTGGGTCACTTTGTATGGGATAGTGTGTCGGTGTATATGGAAACATCGAAACTTATTGGTGTTTGGAACAGGGAATTTTAGCAGCAAGGATGTAGATGCGCATGCTGGAGGCTATGAGTGGAACACGGAGGTCGCTGTCCTTGACCAATCGAGTATGGACACCACCGAAGGAGGGCTGGGTGAAGTTCGACTCTGATGGAGGGGGGAGCGCAGCTGCTGGAGGTGTGTTGCGGGATCACTGTGGCAATTGATTGCTGGGCTATTCTCACTTCTTGGGAACTTGTAATGAACTCGACGCGGAGGTTTCATTCAAACATGTTTACGGAGAGGAATCAATTTGCGGATGGAATGGTGAAGCTGCTACAAGGACATGGTTTTGGATTGCATCGGTTCAACTCCCTCCATCTCAACTGATCAGCATTTATCAGCATGACTTTTTATGCCTTTTGCATGGGCAGTGAAATCATTAGTAGTTTTTAATTTCTATGTAACTTATTGAACTAATAGTTTGGACAAGTCAACGAGACATCCCAACTATTAAAACATGAACTTCAAACTGGAAGCCTAAGGTTCTAATCGTGGAAAGGGATTTTCTCTTACGTGTACGTAAGAACAATTTCAGTAAGTAGTCGTCGCTTGCGTGCTAGTCTTCCATTGTCCCAGTTATTCTTGACCCGATGGTAGCCGGTGCCATGGATTCTTGAGATTAAAACATGTTATTCAATAACATGTACAAAAGCCCAATGTAAAACAAGACCAAATTTAATTACTTAAACTACAATAAACTAAAAACTGCTTTGCTCAAACTGTTCACCGATGGAGAGAAAAAAAAGTATCTATGCCTATGCCTTGAAGAGGTAATGTCGTTGCTCACTTACTGTTTGCAAACAACTTGAAAACTGAATTGATGTGAAAATAAGAGGTTACATATTCAAGTTTATACACTGAGTGACAAGTTAACAATTTTGGATTTACCTTCTATGTTCAGTGAATTAATTTGCAGATTGAGAAAAAAAATAGATGTGAAGGTATCAAATTCTTAAGAAAGTGTTTATTGTTGAGATATGCCGAAGCATTGAGTATCTAGAAACCAGATTTTCTCTTCTCTAGGTCATTAATTGTATTTAGTTATCAGTATTTGTATATATTTATTATAAGTAACTTGTTCTGAATACAACAATAACTTTTGATATTTTACAATATTTTTAGTTTCCATAACTCTTTTAAATTCAACAATCAATGTTTCTACATCCATTAACATTATAATTTTTTGTTTTTATCCCATGAAAATGCCGAATTTTCAAAATAGCTCAGCCAAAAATCTTTTTTTTTTCCAATTTAGTCCTTATTTTAAAATTGTCCTAATTCTACATGAATTAGGAAAACCTATTTCAAATTTATCTAGCAAATTTTCAAGAAAAACACCATCAAGCTCTTTTCTCTTCAAACCAATTTTCAAAGCAAATGGAGTCAAAGTTTTAAAAATCATCCTTTTCCCTCAAGTGGACCTTCAATCTCATCTCCAAACTAGGGTTTTTGTGTTCTCAAATCAGGTGTAGGATCTAACTTAAAATCATTATGTATGATCAATTATGTTGAATCATTCAGAGATTACGTGAAATACATAAAGAATAAACATAATGTAAAAGTTTAGAAATTATATTGTGTTATTACTTGTAGTATACTTGTTGGGATGAGAAAGGATTGTATGAAACTATAATTCCACATCATTGCTATCCCTTTCCAATAGGAGCATGAAATCAAATTTTTCCTCCGATTTTCAGCTTTTTCTCTTGAAAAATTCAAATCCAACTAAAAATGTAAAAAAAATCAGGAGAAAAAAATCTGATTTGTCACGCTCCTATTGGAAAGAGATAAGAATGACGTGAAATCACAATTTCATACAATCCCCTCTCGTTGGGGATAGTGTTGGCTTCCATTTAGCATCAAAATATAATTTGTGTTGACATAAGAATGAGAAGGTGATTAAGATGGTAAATTTATCCTATATAGGATAGGGTTGAGTGTATGGTGATTGGAGATATAAAAAGAGAGAGAATAGGGAATTTGAGTTTGGTGAGAGAAAAATGTTGTGTCCCCCACTTCTCAAGTTGCTAACCTTATATACAAATCATCTTTTGATTTGAGGTGCCATGTGACAATTTGATATTAGTGAGTCCAAAGTAAAAAATAAGTAACCAAACACTTCCAAGTGTGTTAGGTTGGTGCTATGATAACTCATGGTCCTACTTGTATCTTAGATGGTTCAACCTAATTTTATAATACAATTAATGTATGGGCTCATCTCTTAGGCAAGTAGTTAGTTGAGAATCCTAGCAAAGCGTAATAATGTGAATTATGAGATACTGAAAGATCTCATACCAAAAAAGAGAAGAAATTTTTTTTTCTCACTTTTATATTTCAAATAATCTTTTGAAAATTCTTTTTAAAATTATTAACAATTGTTATTGGATTGAATCAACTAGTATAGGAAATTCGATGGTTAACCTTTCATTTGATGGCATTTCATGCTTAAAACAGAAAAAAATTTGAGTTGAATTAAGATTTATTTGCAGTTATGTATATATGTAAGTAAACATAAACATGAGGTAAATGAAGGGATATTTGGGGTAAAATAAAAGGCTTTAATAAAAGAGGACAATCTTATTCATGGCATTACCAGTACATTACCAAAAGAGCAAACTCGACAAACAGCCTATTAAAAAACATCATTATTGTTCAAAGCTAATAACATGAAAAACAACAAGAAATAAACATCAAAGCTGGAAGCCAACAACAACTACAATATGAAAGTCCTCAGTTTTGTGTTCCAAAATGGATTTTCACTTGCTGCCCATTGAGTTCCCTCATGATGGGAACTAGATGCTCGGGATCCAAAGGTTTCTCAATGAACACATCAACACCAGCTGCCAGAAATGCCTACCTTTCACTTTCTCCCGAGCAAGCTATGACCGCCAGCATCTTACAATGCACCCCCATTTCACGAATCTGCCTTGTTACATGCCGAATAATAATAATAATAATAATAATAATAATAATAATAATAATAATAATAATAATAATAATAATAATAGGTGATTTCACATGTTGATTCTACACAAAACATGAAACACTTGTTTTTTATAAGTAAGGTTACCTCAAGGCCATTTAGGACAAGAGGAATCTTTTCGATGATGATGAGATCGAATTTGTTATTGGATGCAATGAGTTCGACTGCATCCCCGCAGTTGTCGATGATAATGAATTCGACACAGAGCTTTGGGGACTTCTGGACGGGCTGAAGGTAGCTTTGGGGACTTGGGGCTGCGTGCGATAGTATTGAGGCAATGCGGCTGGTTATGACAGTTCATGAAGGCAACAGCAGTATTCGGCTTGTGCGGGATATAAAGTCCCTGTGTGAGCGACCGTGGGAGGTTTCATTCAAACATGTTTACAGAGAGAGGAATCAATTGGTGGATGGAATGGTGAAGCTGCTACATGGACATGGTTTTGGATTGCATCGGTTCAATTTCCCTCCATCTCAATTGATCAGCGTTTATCAGAATGACTAGGTAGGCCTTTTGCATAGGCAATGAAGTCATTCGTAGTTTTTAATTTCTATGTAACTTATTGAACTAATAGTTAAATGCAGAACAAGACCGGACAAGTCAACGAGACTTCCCAACTATTAAAACATGAACTTCAAACTGGAAGCCTAAGGTTGTAATCTTGGAAAGGGATTTTCTCTTATGTGTTCCTCAAAACAATTTCAGTAAGTAGTTGCCGCTTGTGTTCTAGTTTTCCATTGTCGCAATTATCTTTGTCCGATGGTTGATCCCAGAAGCTAAAGCCGTTGCCATGGATTCTTGAGATTAAAACATGTTATTGAATAACAAGTACAAAAACTCAATGTAAAATAAGACCAAATTTAATTACTTATGTAGAGCCCAAATTTTACCCGACCCATACACGACCAGGCCCAATCTACCTAGCCCAAATCAGAAAATAAAAAAATAATAATAAACAAAAAAAAAAAAAAAACCCTAAAAGCTACCTTAGGCGCCATCCCATCTGCCCACTTGCTTTGCCGCCGCCGAAGCTTCTGATCCACCGCCCACTGTCAAAGCCACTTGTGCTGCCACCCCCCATATCCTGCAAAGAAAAGGCAGACACGCAAGAAAATAGAAAATGAACAGCAGAAAATTGTAAGGATCGGCTATAAAAGCCGACCTAAACCATCTGTAAAGAGGGTTCTTTTTCATTTTTTGTTAAAAAAATCAATACAATACTAGAGTTTTAAAACAGAAAACAGCAAATCAAAGCATAACAAGAGGGATCAAGTAAGAAAGCGTCGAAAACAGAATCACTAAAAATCGAAATAAACAAATCTACAAGGTGATTTGTTTTAAATCTTTTCCTATTCTTCTTTTATCATTTTCGAAGTTTTTTTCTCGGCACATAGATATATATACATATTTTATTTTATAAAAAAAGAAAAAAAAGAAAGAACTTTACCTTTTCCGCCACCATGCGCGGTGGTGGCGATGATGCGTCGTCGAATGCTGAATCGAGCTTCCCGGTGACCCTTCCTCTCGACTGCAGAGAAAAGAGAGGAGAATTAGAATTTTTTTTTTTAAAACAGACACCTCAACCGATTTTTTCGATTTTGGCCTTTAATAGCCCTCAAACGACATCGTTTTGGGGCTGGCCTTAACGCCCAAAATGATGCCGTCTTGCCCGTGGGATCCGCGTGTTGACCCGACCCGACCAGAGGATCCGCGCGTTTTTGTTGGTTGGGCTAATTGCCCTTTTGATCCTTCCGCAGTTCTTCACCTTTCTAATCCAGTTTTTCTTATTTTTTAAATCTGCCCCAGTATGTTTTCTTCTGCTCCAATTTGGTCTTGCACAAAGCGCAGTGCATGGGAATTAGGGGATAATTTCCCAAACGGTCCCCCTTCTCTTTGTGTGCTTTATTTTGGGCCCTTAATCCGTTTCTTTTTTTAATTTAGATCTGTGGATTTATTCCTTTCTCAATTTAGTCCTCTTTTATTATTTTCATCCTTTTGTTAATGTAACTAACCTTTTATTATTATTATTATTACTATTATTATTATTATAACTATATTTACATTATTATATTATACATATTTTACCTCAAGTTTATTATTATAACTATAACTATATTGTACATATTATTACTATTTTATTATTATTACTATACTATTACTATTATCATTTATTATTATTATTATTATTATTATTATTATTATTATTATTATTATTATTTTGTTCCTTTACTATTATTACTATTACTACACTATACATACACATTTACATTAAATGTTTTTATTAGCTACTAATATTATTGTTTTTATTTTATTTTTCTTTCTAGTACCATTATTATTTTGTTATTACTCTTTCTTATTTTATTATTACTATATTACTATTATTATTATTATTATTATTATTATTATTATTTTTCTCTCATTTTACTTTTATTTTTATCATTATTTCTTTTTATTTTCGAATTGTTTATTTTATTCTCATTTTATTATTGTCATTTACATTATACAATCATTATTATTCCATTATGTGTGTAAATATCGTGATTCATGTTTTCTTGTTTTCACAAATTCGTGTTTATTAACTTTTGCCCGATACAAAATTAATTTCTTTCATAAAGGAAACATTAGTATTTAGAAATTTGAGAAAATTGTGCCCTAACTTCTTGGGTTTCGATTTCTCGTTTAACCTAAATAGCGGGATATCCTTTTTAAAATAAGTAAGTTTTGGATAAAAGCCTATTCTCGAATTTAAAAGCGTTGTGTCCTAACTCATTGGATATGATGTTTAGTTATCTCGAGATAAGGATTTCTAAAGAATAAAGCGATATTCCGCTTTTTGGAAATCTGAGAAATCGAGCCCTAACTTACTGGGTTCCGGTTTTTCTCGTTTAAGTTAAACAACGGGATATCCCTTTCAAAAATCACAAATTCAAGTTTCAAATCGACATTCCGTATTAGCAATTCGAGTGAATCGAGCCCTAACTTACTGGGTTCTGTTTTCTCGTTGGACAAATGACGGGAAATTCTTTTCAAATGTAAAACCAAGTTTTAAAAGGCGAGCTTAGTTTCGGGAATCTAAAGTATTGCGCCCTAACTTACTGGACATAATGCTTTATCTCTTTGAAAATAAGAGTCATAATGTCCCTTTCGATCCCTTCAAGTTTTGGAAATCAAAAGTATCTATTTTCGAATCATTTCCAAAGTTTTCAACATTAGGACATCGATCAATCAATTTGGTACCAATTTTGGGCGTATCGAGGGTGCTAACTGTAACACCCCTAACCCGTATCCATCGCTGGATTTGAGTTATGAGGCATTATCGAACTATACATAGATCATCGTAGGCATTCATCGAAACTCATTATTTTATCAAAGCAAAGCTCACATGAATTCATTTGCGTATCCAATTGAATCTAAAATGTCTATAAGGTACATGCATTGCATATATATAATTCTTATAATACTTATAAGAACATAAAGTACAGTTCATATCTTTCAAAATTCATTTACTGAAATCAATACATATTCTAACTTATATATATTATATCACATTATTTAAAATATTAGATTATCAAATAAGCTGCAACGATTCTAAACATTTTAATATATATAATTAAATAAATGAATAAATAAATAAAACACTTATATATATATATATATATATAACGTTTCTTACTTACTAATTATATATGCTATTTTACAAAACCACATTTGTACCTATTATAGATATAAAGACCATGACCGTACATATATATATAATCCATAATGTAATTCTTATTTTTAAAAAATTTATTAAGCCAAGCCAAAATGAACAATTTAATAGTCACAAAAATTATTACTATTAGCCTACCATTCACTCAAGTTAATATAACTAGTCGAATTCCATAATTACAATTTCACCAGATTTTAGTAAAGAATGCATGTATAGTCCATGAACCAAATCATGCATACAATGCAACAATCATGATCTAACTATATCTATAATATACATCTAGACTATGGCCGAATATTTATTCAAAACTAATATTCATCCATACACATCATTTGACCATTTAATTAAGCCGAATATTTCTACTTCAACTAACATAAAAAATAAGCCATATTCGCATGGCTAATATATACATGGACAAAAGTTATCATCTTAACAAAATCACAGTCTTATCTATACATGCCTTTAACTGAAAGCCCAATTTAAAGAGTACCAAAATAGGTTGATAGTGTGGCGACTTTCTTGACGATCCCTTTTTTGAGCTCGTAGCCATAACCGGATCTATAAAAGCAGGAGGAAACAAGTACACACATACACACGGTAAGCTTGCTAGCTTAGTAAGTCTTAAGAAAACATATAAATAAATAACATATATCTAACCATTCAAATTAACATTTTCTATTGCCAATTCAAACATAAGTAATACAAAATTTTACCTATAAAACCAAGTAACTGAATGTCATTGATGCATCCGACATGAAAGCTTAACCTTTCTTACTCATACACACCAATCACCAAGTATATCAAAGACATACGTAAATAACACACACCTCTATCATGAATCAATTTATAAAACAATCACTTCCTCATATACTAGTTCATTATTTTCTTGAGTAACATGAATGTGAAATACTTACCTCTCATCAAATTAATCGTTTCATGTTTCAAAGCTGAAATTTCTTGATATATTCATAACTCGGTTCTCATATACTCCAAGCTCAAATCACATTCACCAAGATTGGGCTCTTTGGACTCAAGGTCCGAAGTTAATCACCAGCATTAAGCACTAGGCAATAAGCCGAATTATTTCACCTTCGTGGCTCTGCTAGGCTAAAAGCACGAATTGTTTCACTCATTGCTGGTGGCTGCTAGGCTAAAAGCCGAATGACCTATCAATAATTCATCAAATTGCTATCATGACATTTATATTATTACTAATTCATGTACATAAACCACAATCACTTATCATATCACATGAACCAATTTCCATTTCAAATTCAAAACATATTTAGTCCAATATTGGACCTTAACATTCGGCTATCATCTATTTCAATACTCAAATAAATCAAATAATATTATTGAACATATTCATAATTAACTCTTATATGTAATTAAACTTAAAACTTACCTCTATTGACAACGATAAACTTAAACCGGCTATTCCATGACCTTCGTCTTTCCCGATTTAAATCGACTTTCTTTGTTCTTGAGCTAAACATATCAAAAATAACCTCATTTAAAATGCTTTTCCATTCAATTTACTACAAAATGCTTAATAACGCAAATTACTATTTTTACCCCAACATTTACGAAGTTTACAATTAAATTCTCATACTCCGAACACCAAAATATCAATAATTCAACCTCATCCAAGGAGGGCCGAATGTTCATAGCCCCTCATTCAATTTGTTTTTTTTTTCTTTTTTTTTTTAATACATCCTTATACGAAGTCCCATCCAAACACCTTAAATAAATTCTTGTTAATTCATACATGCTTATTTCATATTCTACCTTTAATCACGTAAACACTAAATTTTCGTCTATGGCATCTTTCAAATTTCACAACCATTTCAAGAATTTGAGTTTGGGCTGATTAACTAACATGATAATAAGCTCAAAAATATCAAAATTAATAAAACTAAATTAAAAGACTCACCCAAATGAAGCATGCAAATGCCGAAATGGTTGGAAGCTTAGCACTTCTCTTCTCCTTTATTTTCGGTCAAAATAGGTGGAAGAAGATGATCCCCACTTCCCTTATGTTTTATTATTTAATGATATTATAAAATATACATATATATTATGACATTCCTTATTTAATAATAAAACAAACTATAAAACACTTAATTTAAAGCCTAGTGCCGTCCACTACAATAGGAATTGGAATATTTGTCCTTTAAGGACTCATAATTAATAAGTCATTCTCTAATTGGCACTATTAATCATTAATTTCCATCTTATGCAATTACCCTAAATTTTTTTTTATAAAATTAAGCACACAAACACAAAAATTTTATATGAACTCACACACAAGCTAATTCACACAAATTTACTCAAAAAATAATATATAAAAAAAATTTTCCACTCAGTTCGTGGTCTCGAAACCACCATTCGATTAGGGTCAAATTCAGACTGTTACAACTCTTCCCCCTTAAGGATTTTCGTCCCCGAAAATCTTACCGTTAAACAACATCGGATATTGTTGCCTCATTAAATCTTCAGGCTCCCATGTAGCCTCTTCAACTCCGTGCCGATACCATAGTACCTTCACTAATGGGATTCTTTTGTTTCTTAACTCTTTCATTTCTCGAGCTAAAATACGGATCGGTTCTTCCTCATATGTCATATCGGGTCGAATTTCAATCTCAGATGGAACAATCACATGTGATGGATCTGATCTATATCTACGAAGCATCGAAACGTGAAATACATCGTGTATCCTTTCCAACTCAGAGGGTAACCTCAATCTATAAGCAACAGGCCCAATACGTTCGATGATTTCATACGGTCCGATAAATCTCAGACTCAACTTGCCTTTCTGACCAAATCGGAGTACTTTCTTCCACGAAGAAACTTTTAAGAATACTTGATCTCCGACCTGAAATTCAATGCCTTTACGTTTCAAGTCAGCATAGGACTTTTGTCGATCTGAGGCAGCCTTCAAAGTATCTCTGATCACGGCTACTTTTTGTTCAGTTTCTTTGATCAAATCGACCCCGTGTATTTTGTTCTCACTAAGCACAGTCCAATATAATGGTGTTCGACACTTGCGACCGTACAAAGCTTCATAGGGTGCCATTTTGATACTGGATTGAAAGCTATTATTGTAAGCAAATTCAATCAAAGGTAGGTATCGTTCCCACGTACCTTCAAACTCAAGAACGCAACATCTCAACATGTCCTCAAGTATCTAAATAGTTCGCTCAAACTGACCATCTGTCTGCGGATGAAAGCCTGTACTAAAATGAAGTTTAGTACCTAAAGCATCTTGCAACTTCTTCCAAAATCGCGATGTAAATCTCGGGTCTCTGTCTGAAACAATGGAACTCGGTACACATGCAATCTCACAATCTGTGATACGTACAATTCAGCCAGTTTATCGAGTGAATAGTCTAAACGAACTGGCACAAAATGAGCTGATTTTGTCAGTCTATCAACTATAACCCAGATGACATCTTTCTTACTCGGTGACATAGGAAGACCGGATACAAAATCCATTGTAATTCTATCCCATTTCCATTCAGGTATCATAATTGGCTGAAGTAGTCCGGATGGCACTTGATGCTCAGCTTTTACTTGCTGACAAACTAAGCATTTCGAAACAAATTCGGATACATCCCGTTTCATGCCCGGCCACCAATAGAACTGTTTCAAATCATTATACATCTTTGTACTACCCGGATGTATCGATAATCTACTACTATGAGCCCCACTCAGAATCATCTGAATCAAATCTGAGTTCTTCGAAACGCACATTCGGCTTTTAAAATTCAAACAGTCATTTGCATCAATTTGAAACTCTGATTCCGCATCTTTTTCACACTGAATTCGACTAGCAATCAAATTTTTGTCAACTTTCTATGCATCACAAATTTGCTAAACAAACATCGGTCTTGCTTGTAACTCGGCTATGATCGAACCATCACCAGACATAACGATCTGTGCGTTCATTGCACGAAGAGCAAACAATGATTTTCGACTTAACGCATCTACAACAACGTTAGCTTTCCCTGGATGGTAGTCAATCACCAACTCATAGTCTTTCAACAATTCTAACCATCTGCGTTGTCTCAAGTTTAAATCTTTCTGAGTCATCAAATACTTTAGACTTTTATGATCTGAATAAACGTGATATTTTTCGCTGAACAAATAGTGACGCCAAATTTTCAATGCGAAAACAATAGCTGCTAATTTCAGATCATGAGTCGGATAATTTTTTTTCATGCGGCTTCAATTGTCTCGAAGCGTAGGCTATAACTTTACCTTTCTGCATCAAAACGCAACCCAACCCATTCAAAGAAGCATCACTAAAGACGACAAATTCTTTACCCGATTCAGGCTGAGCTAACACTGGAGCTTCGGTCAAAAGGGCTTTCAGCTGCTCGAAACTTTTTTGACACTTTTCTGACCACTGAAACTTGACATCTTTCTGTAGTAGCTTTGTCAAAGGTGTAGCTATCACAAAAAACCTTTTACAAACCGTCTGTAATATCCATGAGGCCTAGGAAGCTTGAATCTGGAAACATTCTTTGGTGGGTTCCAATCAAGTATAGCGCTATTTTACTTGGATCCACCGAATACGATCTTTGAAACAACATGACCCAAAAGTCGACTTCATTCATCCGAACTCACACTTACTAAACTTTGCATACAAATTGTTGATCTCGCAAAGTTTGTAGCACTAATCTTAAATGCTCGGCATGCTCGGTTTCATCTTTGGAGTAGATTAGTATATCATCAATAAACACTACTACAAACCGATCTAAAACGCCTAAAGACCCGATTCATTAGATCCATAAAATAGCGAGTGCATTAGTGAGTCCAAAAGGCATAACGAAACTCAAAATGTCCGTACCTCGTCCAGGAATGTAGTCTTTGGCACATGTGTATCTCGACTACATCGATAATAACCCGATCTCAAATCTATCTTTGAAAATCTGAAGCCCTTTTAAGCGATCAAACAAGTCATCAATTGAGGTAACAGGTACTTATTCTTTATAGTTTCCTTATTGATTCTTAGATAATCAATACACATTCGCATCGTTCCATCTTTCTTCTTCACAAAAGAATCGGTGCACCCAAGGGAAAAGCTCGGTCGTGCAAAACTCCTATCATCAACTCTTGCAACTGTGCTTTCAACTCTTTAACTCGATAGGTGCCATCCGACACGGAGCTATCGAAATCGGAGTTGTTCGGTACTAATTCATTCAGAACTCAATCTCTCGTCTTGGTGGTAAACCCGGTAGTTCTTCAGAAACACATCCGGTATTCACATACAACCAAGTCAGATTCAATCTATTTCTCGATAATTTATTATCCAAGACATAAGTCAAATAAGCTTCGCACCCTTTTCTCACATACTTCCAGGCTAACATCGAGGATATTATTGTAGGAAACCCACTTAAATCACTGGATTCAATTCTAATGATCTCACCGTTCTGATGTCTCAAATCAATAAGCTTTCTTTTGCAATTCACCACTGCATCATGCGAAGTTAACCAGTCTATTCCCAAAATTATATCAAACTCATCAAAGGGCAACAACATTAAATCGGCTGGGAAGCTAAAATCTCGAATCATCAACGGGCAACCTCTACACACTTTATTAACAAGCACACACACGAATCATAAACTCAGTAGACTCAACTGGCAGAGTCTTACCGAATACTAGAGTTTCACACACATATGAATGAGTCGAACCGGATCAATCAATGCAATCACGAGTATTATAAAGGGTGAAAGTACCAATGATGACGTCGGGAGGAAGCATCCTCTACGCTCGTGTAACATAAGCTCTAGTGGAGCTCTAGCCGGATTGAACTACGGTGTTCTTCGTTCCTCTCGACTACCCCCACACTACAGAATATGCGGTAGCCTACCTCGCGCTGACGTGTTGCTCGACTTAATGTTCTGAACTGAATTCTGCTCAAATAACATCGGACGTTCCCTAATAAAATGATCTGACGATCCACATTTAAAATAAGATCGATCATGGAATCTACAACTCCCAGAATGCCATTTCCCACAGTGCTTGCATTCAACTCGATTCTGTGGAACGTTATCAACACTAGCCATCGAGGTAGCTCGGGAGCCCACTGGAGGTTGATCTCTTCTAAGTAAATCTCAAGTAGCTTTATGTCGGCTGAAGTCATCTCTGAACTTCTTAGATGTGGAATGGGAAGTCTTACCCGACAATCTCTTACGAGTGTCTCTAGCTTCTGTCTCAGCCTTTCTTTTCTCCTTCCCGAGCTCTTCAGCTTTGCAAGCTTACTCGACTAGAGTTACGAACTCTTTGATTTCAAGAATGCCAACAAGCAACTTTATATCTTCATTCAATCCGTCTTCAAATCTTTTGCACATGATGGCTTCAGTTGGTACACACTCTCGAGCATATCGGCTCAGTCTGACGAATTTTCGCTCATATTCAGTCACGGTCATTCGCCCCTGTTTCAGTTTAAGAAATTCTTTACATTTCTGGTCGATGAACCTCTGGCTGATATATTTCTTGCGAAATTCATTCTGGAAGAAATCCCACGTCACTTTTTCTTTTGGAACCACTGATACTAGTGTATTCCACCAGTGATAAGCAGTGTCCCGAATTAAAGATATAGCACATTTCAAACATTCATCTGGAGTGCAGGATAGCTCATCAAGTACCCGAATAGTGTTATCAAGCCACATTTCAGCTCGCTCTGCATCATCATCATCATCATTGGCCTTGAATTCTTCGGCCCCAAATTTCTTGATTTTATCAACGAGAGGCCTACTAGATCTCATCGGATCTATCATCGGGGGTGCTGAAGGTACCAAAGTTGGATTATTTGGGGGTGGAGGTCGTTGTACAGCCGAGTTAGTTTGAATAAACTGGGTAAACTACTCGTTCATCATCAGGTAGAAGGCTTGTTTAGCCTCCCCCTCATGGTTACCCGAAACTGGTCAAGAGTCTATCGTGACGATTCGCTTGCACGATCGGTATTACACTCTCTACATCATCCGCTACGGCTCTATCAAGATCAGCGTCCATTTACTATATAAAACACAGTTCGGAATGTCAGAAGTCACCACACTATCAAATATACAATAAAGGCATGTATAGCTAGACTCACACGCACTACGGTAGTCCTAGAATCGACTAAATCATAAGCTCTGATACCAATCAAATGTAACACCCCTAACCCGTATCCATCACCGAATTTGAGTTATGAGGCATTATCGAACTATACATAGATCATCGTAGGCATTCATCAAAACTCATTATTTTATCAAAGCAAAGCTCACATGAATTCATTTATGTATCCAATTGAATCTAAAATGTCTATAAGGTACATGCATTGCATATATATAATTTTATAGTACTTATAAGAACATAAAGTACAGTTCATATCTTTCAAAATTCATTTATCAAATCAATACATATTCTAACTTATATATATTATATCACATTATTTAAAATATTAGATTATCAAATAAGTTTATAACGATTCTAAACATTTTAATATATATAATTAAATAAATGAATAAATAAATAAAACACTTATATATATATATATAACGTTTCTTACTTACTAATTATATATGCTATTTTACAAAACCACATTTGTACCTATTATAGACATAAAGACCATGACCGTATATATATATATATATTCCATAATGTAATTCTTATTTTTAAAAAATTTATTAAGCCAAGCCAAAATGAACAATTTAATAGTCACAAAATTATTACTATTAGCCTACCATTCACTCAAGTTAATATAACTAGTCAATTCCATAATTACAATTTCACCAGATTTTAGTAAAGAATGCATGTATAGTCCATGAACCAAATCATGCATACAATGCAACAATCATGATCTAACTATATCTATAATATACATCTAGACTATGGCGAATATTTATTCAAAACTAATATTCATCCATACACATCATTTGACCATTTAATTAAGCCGAATATTTCTACTTCAACTAACATAAAAAAATAAGCCATATTCGCATGGCTAATATATACATAGACAAAAGTTATCATCTTAACAAAATCACAGTCTTATCTATACATGCCTTTAACCGAAAGCCCAATTTAAAGAGTACCAAAATAGGTTGATAGTGTGGGCGACTTTCTTGACAATCCCTTTTTTTGAGCTCGTAGCCTTAACCGGATCTATAAAACAGAGGGAAACAAGTACACACATACACACGGTAAGCTTGCTAGCTTAGTAAGTCTTAAGAAAACATATAAATAAATAACATATATCTAACCATTCAAATTAACATTTTCTATTGCCAATTCAAACATAAGTAATACAAAATTTTACCTATAAAACCAAGTAACCGAATGTCATTGATGCATCCAACATGAAAGCTTAACCTTTCTTACTCATACACACCAATCACCAAATATATCAAAGACATACGTAACTAACACTCACCTCTATCATGAATCAATTTATAAAACAATCACTTCCTCATATACTAGTTCATTATTTTCTTGAGTAACATGAATGTGAAATACTTACCTCTTTGTCAAATTAATGCGTTTCATGTTTCAAAGCTGAAATTTCTTGATATATTCATAACTCGGTTCTCATATACTCCAAGCTCAAATCACATTCACCGGCACTGGGCCTGCTGGACTCAAGGTCCGAAGTTAATCACCGGCATTAAGCCTGCTAGGCAATAAGCCCGAATTATTTCACCGGCTCGTGGCTTGCTAGGCTAAAAGCCCGAATGACCTATCAATAATTCATCAAATTGCTATCATGACATTTATATTATTACTAATTCATGTACATAAACCACAATCACTTATCATATCACATGAACCAATTTCCATTTCAAATTCAAAACATATTTAGTCCAATATTGGACCTTAACATTCGCTATCATCTATTTCAATACTCAAATAAATCAAATAATATTATTGAACATATTCATAATTACCTCTTATATGTAATTAAACTTAAAACTTACCTCTATTGACAATGATCTACTTAAACCTATATTCCGACCTTCGTCTTTTCCCGATTTAAATCAGACTTTCTTTGTTCTTGAGCTAAACATATCAAAAATAACCTCATTTAAAATGCTTTTCCATTCAATTTACTACAAAATGCTTAATAACGCAAATTACTATTTTTACCCCAACATTTACAAAGTTTACAATTAAATTCTCATACTCCGAACACCAAAATATCAATAATTCAATCTCATCCATGGAGGGCCGAATGTTCATAGCCCCTCATTCAATTTGTTTTTTTTTTTTTATTTTTTTTAATACATGCTTATACCAAGTCCCATCCAAACACCTTAAATAAATTCTTGTTAATTCATACATGCTTATTTCATATTCTACATTTAATCACGTAAACACTAAATTTTCGTCTATGGCATCTTTCAAATTTCACAACCATTTCAAGAATTTGAGTTTGGGCTGATTAACTAACATGATAATAAGCTCAAAAATATCAAAATTAATAAAAACTAAATTAAAAGACTCACCCAAATGAAGCATGCAAATGCCGAAATGGTTGGAAGCTTAGCACTTCTCTTCTCCCTTTATTTTTGGTCAAAATAGGTGGAAGAAGATGATCCCCACTTCCCTTATGTTTTATTATTGAATGATATTATAAAATATACATATATATTATGACATTCCTTATTTAATAATAAAACAAACTATAAAACACTTAATTTAAAGCCTAGTGCCGTCCACTACAATAGGAATTGGAATATTTGTCCTTTAAGGACTCATAATTAATAAGTCATTCTCTAATTGGCACTATTAATCATTAATTTCCATCTTATGCAATTACCCTAATTTTTTTTTATAAAATTAAGCACACAAACACAAAAATTTTTATACGAACTCACACACAATCTAATTCACACAAAGTTACTCCTAAAATAATATATAAAAAAAATTTTCCACTCAGATTCGTGGTCTCGAAACCACCATTCCGATTAGGGTCAAATTCAGACTGTTACACTAACCCTTCCTCGTGCGTAATCGACTCCCAAACTTGTTTTCTGGATTTCGTAGACCAAAATCGTTGTTTTGATAAATCAAACTGTTTATTAAAAACAACTATTTTATGAGGTGGCTGATCACACCTCATCAAAAAAGGTTGGTGGCGACTCTGTTCTTTTTCGTTTTTCAAAACCCGAGTTGACCGCGTCGTTTACTGTTTTGTCCAAAAAGATGGTTACGACAGCTTGGCGACTCCACTAGGGAATTATTCGTTGAGAGTCAGGCCATGGATTGATTGATCCTTGTCCTTTTGATTGAAATTGGAAAATGATTTCGAAATTCATGTTTCTTTAAATGCACTTTCAATATTATATTGGATCTCTTGAATACTTTGGCATTGCATTGCATGACCATTGTGGTCACACCTTTAAGTGGGAGCGAGAAACTATGCCTTCGTGAGGTTTTCACCTCCGCATGGGCTAGTGGACTGCTTTCGGGATACATCCGTACCTATGTCTTCGTGAAGTTTTCACTTCCGCATGGCCATAGGGATATGTATTCCCCTGAACCGAACTCGGTCCGTATGAACCTATAAGGGGTGAGGATCGAAGAATCTACTGGTTTGGGTACCTCAAACTTTAGAACTAAACCGCATATAGTAAACCCTAGGAGCCCACATTAGGTAGAAATATGTCAAACCTTAGTGGTCACCCAGATAGGTGTTTATTTATTTTACTTACTTTATATTCCATGGTACTAACTTGTTGTGTTTCATTCTTTTTATGCATATCATTTCATATTTTAAGAGGCATCGATTCACGGCCAGTTTCTGAGTTAGAGAGCTGGTTCTGGAAAGCGAATTCCTTGATAAAGTAAAAAACAATGCTGCCGCCCGCACATGGTCTGAGCAAAGCCAATTAGAAAAAGGGGACAACTTAGCTGAGGGATATGTGTCGAAATTACGGGATCCCACCAATATCAGTGTCACGCAGAATGAACTCTAAGAGTTGAAAGAAATATGGACCCAGTGGGATGAAGAGGCAAAGCAGTTGTTCAATAGTACCTACAGCGATCTACTATACCTGCTTGATGTCAAAATAGATAAGCACCTACTCCAAGCAATGACTCAGTTCTGGAATGCTGCTTGTAGCTGTGTCTCTTTCGGGAAAGTGGATTTGGTTCCCACGGTAGAGGAGTATACGACCTTGCTACGTTGTCCAAGAATTCAAGTTGATAAAACTTATTCCAAAGCAGTTAATGGCCCGACCTTTTGTGAAGAAATTGATGAATATCACGGGAATGAGCGAACAATGGGTCTCAGCTAGAATTCAGAAGAAAGGCGAAAGCATATTTGTAATTTGTTTTATGTAAAGGGTTTTGCCTTCTAATAAAGTTTTCTAAAATGAAGTTGATCAGAATCAATGTCTTCTTCTTGCATTCATGCATTTGCATTGCATCACATTACATGCATTTAAGTTTATAAAAAAGGGCCTAATTAGCTAAAATTATCAGAGAGAGAAAAAAGAAGTGAAAGGGGAAAATCTAGAAGCGGAATATCATTATGGAACGCACGCTAAAACCAGGAAAATGGATCAAAGGTTCGAACAATTTCAGAAAGAAATGCAGGAATAAATGCAAGAGCAAATGTTAAAACTCCAGAAGGAAATAAGGGACCAAATGTTAGAGGCCCAGAGGAATATGGTGGCCCAAATGGCCCAAATGACGAACGGGGCAATGGATAAGAGGAAAGGTCCCATACCGTCGGTCGAAGAGGATAGTGATGGCATCCCCCCGGGTTTTACCCCACCGCACGCAAGAGCACAGTCTGAGGAATATCTCCAAAGGCCATTAGTTACAATCAGGCCCCAGCAAGGGCAAGATGACACTAGACCTCCCATGAGCTATCACGTAGGCTCTGGATCCCAACCAAGAGATAGTCTGGCTAACCCTGTTATGCCCGATTTAGATGCAGTAGAGAAAATGGGGTCGAGAATAGAATCCTCAAGGCAACTTGAGGATCGTTGCAAATGGCTGGAGGAAAAATTCAAAGCGCTAAAAAGTATCGATCATCATAGGATTGACGCAAAAGATTTAAGTTTGGTTCCGGATTTGGTGCTACCTCATAAGTTTAAAATGCCTGAATTTGAAAAATACAGTGGGACTAGCTGCCCGGAGGCTCACATCGTCATGTTCTGCAGGCGAATGGTTGGCTACGTGAGCAATGATCAACTCTTAACCCACTGTTTCCAAGAAAGTTTGGTGGTAATTTCTAGATGGTATAACCAACTTAGTCAGCCAACATTAGTTCTGGAGAAATTTGGCTCAAGCATTTACGAAGTATTACCCCACGCCACGACATGGCACCGGATAGAATTACTTTGCAAAGCATAAAAAAGAGACAAAATGAAAGTTTCAGACAGCACGCGCAGAGGTGGAGGGAGGTCGCCATGCAGGTCCAACCTCCGCTCTTAGAAAAGGAAACTACCATGCTCTTCATCAACACCCTGAAGGCTTCTTTCATAACCCATATGATAGGGAGTACCACTAAGAGCTTTGCCGACATGGTAATGGCAGGGGAAATGATCAAACATGCGATCAGATGCGGCAAGATTGAAATAGGGGAAACCACTAGAAGGTCTGCTCCTAGAAAAAAGGATGACGAGATGAATAATACAAACATGGGGGATCCAAAGTCAATTACCGTTAATCACCAAAATGGTGACTACCGAGTATCAAGGTTCATCAAGAAAAGAATCTCGCACAAGGAAAAACATTGAAAACTCCAATTTACGCAAATCGATGACGATAAGGAGTTGTATCAAAGTTTATTTGATCGACGCGTTGTGTCCCCCAATATCCAAAATCGATGCAACCTCCATACCCAAAATGGTATGACCCAAATACTCAAAGTGAGTACCACGGGGATCACAGCCATTCGATAGAAAATTGCCTTACTTTCAAGAAATTGGTGGAAAATCTCATCAACATGGGTATTGTGAAGTTCGATGACGAGCAAAGGTAATTGAAATTGGGGAAGGAGAGTTGTGTTTCCTTAAAGAAGTCATTAGAAACCTAGAAATCGGGGATCGGGATGCCAATGGTATACCCAAGAAGAACCGAGGAATAAAAGTTTTTGAGCATCCGCCTTTATGAACTTGAGAGTGTTTTGAACAACGAGACTATGGAAGAAACATTGTATTTTAAAAGCTAATCTAGAGTAATGAGCAAAAGCAGACTTGTTGCTTCAAGCCTAGAAGCAATAAGATTTCTTTTGAGAAGTAGGCTTGTGTCCGAATTTTATTTCAATAAAATGCATCTTTCTCGAGTAAATATTTTCATTCTTTACATTTCATATTGAATATTTTCACTCATGACCATATCATACGAATAATCATCCTTAGGATCATTTATTCTTTGGATTTTCTGCCCACAATGGGCCCCCAGATATCAATGACATGAGCGACGCTATTACTGACTTCTTTTTTAGTGAGATATGTATCTAGAGGGATCTAAGGGCTTTGAAGATGACAAAGATTACAACTTACTTCCTCAATGGTAGATCCTACCTTATGAAGTGTCAGTAGACGCTATGAACTAACGAAGGAGATGAAGATGGAAGCGTAGTTCCTCGTAGGAATAAGGCAAGGCATCATTGAGTTATTTTCAGAATTCAAGATTTTTCTTGCGATCATATCAAGGCATGCCAAACTACTAAAACATGGGTATGTTTTAAGGTTGGGGTTTAAAGAACCGTGTTTTACAATAGCCTAGCTAATCAAGAGGCTCTGCTATTGGTTCACCAAGAAAGGGAAATTGCATCTGTTATGCCATAAAATGCCAAGTCGAGAAAGACTGTGCCTTATCCATTTTCCCTATATAAAGCATGGATGTTAACAAGCCAGTCTCCTCAAAAGCTTTTAGCCAACATAGATTCATATTCATGGTCGTTGGTTACCTCACTGAGAGGGTGAAGGCCGCTTCATATGCCAAAATTACAAAGTTGGCAGTCATAAAATTAACAGAGAGGAATATAATTACACAAAGATTTATAGTCTGTTCAAAGATCAGACACCATTCAAGATCTGAAGAATGCAAAGAAAAAACATTCAAGATTTTTTTTGAAAAAATGACTGAGACTTGTAAAGGTTGGCATAGAGAAGTTACCATTTACCCTTTAAGTTTCTTGAACGTTGGCCAGGGCTTTTGCCAGGGCATCTTTCCCATTGGTTTATTAAAGGGAAATAATTGTTGGAAGATAAAGATTCATTTTCCCCAAACTTGGATTGAATTCGATGAAGCAGAATGCCTCCAGCAAGCTTGATTGAAAGTATTCAGCATGGTCAAATGTACCAAAAATGGATACGGGCTTATTACAAAAAGGTTCACTTAAAATAAATTCAGGAGGGGGACCCGGCATTGAGAATGATTCTTCTTGTCCAAAAGGACTCTAGAGGAAAGTAAAGGACCTTATACAACAAAAAGGGCCTGTTCTAGGGAAACATGGGTGTTAACTAAGATGGATGGCAAGGACCTGCCCAATCCGGTGAGTTCAGATTCGATAAAAGAGATTCAAAAAAAAGAGAGAAAAAAGCACGAAAGAAGAAAAAAGGAGAGGCCAAGGCGATACTTGGGGCACCTAGTTTCCATTTTACCCATTTTGAATTTGCTATATTTGATTACCTTATTTATTTTAAATACCTTACCAATAAATTTCTTCTTTAAATGCATTTGCTATTCTTGATTAACTTATTTTTTTCGAGCTATGCTCTCAATTAGTTTCCTTCTTGTCCATTGTTGCGATATTTTCAAGCATTTTGCATTTAAATAATGATTGGTGGACTAATAATACTTTCATAAAAGGAGTTTCGTGATATTACTCGAAGCTTCGAATAATACAACGACACAACAGATTTATTGTTTAGAATTCACCAAGTTTAAGGTCCGGAAATATTGGAGAAAGATGATTATCTCTTTAGACCTTTTATTGGTTGAACAAAAGACAAGGCATTTCGCTGGTAATACCACCTTGACAAATAACGAAATGTCAATCCAACTGCATAAGGATCATTCTGGGAAAAAAAAATGATACTGCATTCATGCACGATCGGGCATATACATCCGGTCATGACACCCGAGAGAATGGAAGGTGTAGTAGACCAAATTGATTGAATAAGTTACTAATTCTATACCACGAGTCATAATGGGATGGTTGAGATGATACAAATCCTATACCTTGAAGTTGCGAAGGGATGGATGGGAGGAAACAAACGTTATTCTCCTAAAGTTGCAGTGAGAGGTACAAACTTTATATCCCAGAAGGTACAGTGGAAAGGACTCTGAAATCACAGCGGTGCAAGCTTGTTGAGCATAATATGATCGTTTCTTTGGGATTTTCTATCAAAGATACTGGCTGAATGTGAAAGCATGATAACGCATCAGTGATAGAACATTAATGAACTACGAGCAATGATGACCCTAAGCATTTAAAAAGGGATCATTTCATTTTGCATTTATACATCATCATTCAAAGCACGTTTAGTTAGGAGCATTCGACTCATTGCATCCTAATCATCATAAAAAGACCATTCTCATGACATTCTGCATTCATGTAAATATCGTCCAGTGTATCCTAATCATTATACATTTAACAAAAGATCATTCTCATGACATTCTGCATTCATGCAAATGTCATCCATTGTCATTTAGTTAGGAGCATTCGATTCATTCTGATCATTGCATCCTAATCATTGTAAAGACCATTCTCATGACATTCTGCATTCATGAAAGTGTCGTCCATAACACATGTAGTTAGGAGGCTTTGAGTCATTCTGATTATAGCATCCTCATCATTTGCATAAGCATAAGCATAAGCACATAAAATTAATTCTATAGGACAGGTCCCTCAAAGAACGGTGTAGCAATATTGAAGTTCAGATTTTGTTCCTTCGAGATGGTAGTGGAGCAGACTGAAGATTGAAGTCTTCCTGAAGATAGTAAGGAAGCAAATCGAAAAGTTCAGATTTTGTTCCCTAGAGATGATAGTAGAGCAGACTGGAGATTGAAGTCTTCCTGAAGATAGTAAGGAAGCACATTAGAAAGTTTAGATTTTGTTCCCTCAAGATGGTAGTGGAGCAGACTGAAGATTGAAGTCTTCCTGAAGATAGTAAGGAAGCAAATTGGAAAGTTCAGATTTTGTTCTTTCGAGATGGTAGTGGAGCAGACTGAATATTGAAGTCTTCCTGAAGATAGTAAGGAAGCAAATTGGAAAGTTCTGAATTCTTATTTCCTCGAAGTTCTCGCGGAGTAGGTTGAGATTACAAATCCCGTCTCCCTGAGTTAATAATGAGGATAAATTCTTATTTCTTTGAAGTTTCAATAGAGAAGATGGAGATTACAAATCTCTTCTCCCTGAATTTTTATTTCCTCAAAGTTCCCGTGGAGTAGGTTGAGATTACAAATCCCGTCTCCCTGAGTTAACAATGAGGATAAATCCTTATTTCTTTGAAGTTTCAGTAGAGAAGATGGAGATTACGAATCTCTTCTCCCTGAATTCTCATTTCCTCGACGTTCTAGTGGAATAGGTTGAGATTACAAATCTCGTCTCCCTGAGTTAACAATGAGGATCAATCATTGAAGTTTCAGTAGAGAAGATGGAGATTACAAATCTCTTCTCCCTGAATTCTCATTTCTTCAACGTTCTAGTGGAATAGGTTGAGATTATAAATCCCGTCTCCCTGAGTTAACAATGAGGATCAATCATTGAAGTTCCAGTAGAGAAGATGGAGATTACAAATCTCTTCTCCCTGAATTCTCATTTCCTCGACGTTCCAGTGGAGTGGGTTGAGGTTACAAATCCCGTCTCCTTGAGTTAACAATGAGGATCAATTATTATTTCTTTGAAGTTTCAGTAGAGAAGATGGAGACTACGAATCTCTTCTCCCTGAATTCTTATCCTGAAGTCACAATGGAGCAAGTTAGAGATCAAAATAGATCTTGTCTCCCTAAGTTTGCAGTGGAGCAGATCGAAGATAGCAGGAGCAGATCAAGTAGCAGATTAAAATGAAGAATCTTATACCTCGGGTTAAAGCAGGTGAAGTGGACCAAATAACAAGATGCGTGAATCGGAATGAGGCTACTTGAAGAAGAGGGTACCAAAGAAGTCAAAGACTTAGCGGACCGGCAAAATTGGACCTTTTAAGTCTTTGCTCGCTCTCATTATACGACAACAAGCAAAGAGGGCAACAGTAGAGCCCAAATTTTACCCTACCCATACACCCACTGTGCCCAATCTACCTAGCCCAAATCGAAAATAAAAAATAATAATAAACGAAAAACCCTAAAAGCTACCTAAGGCGCCGTCCCATCCGCCCACTTGCTCTGCCACCGCCGAAGCTTCTGATCCACCGCCCACTGTCAAAGCCACTTGTGCTGCCACCGCCCATATCCTGTAAAAAGAGGCAGACACGCAAGAAAATAGAAAATGAACAGTTGTAAGGATCGGCTATAAAAGCCGATCTAAACCATCTGTAAATAGGGTTCTTTTTCATTTTTTGTTAAAAAATCAATACAATACTAGAGTTTTAAAACGTAAAACAAAGAAATCAAAGCATAACAAGAGGGATCAAGTAAGAAAGCTTCAAAATAGATCACTAAAATCAAAATAAACAGATCGACAAGGTGATTTGTTTTAAATCTTTCCTTTTCTTCTTTTATCATTTTCAAAGTTTTTTCTCCGCACATAGATATACATATACATATTTTATTTTATAAAAAAAGAAAAAAAGAAAGAACTTTATTTTTCCTACCACCGTGAGCGGTGGTTGCTGTAACAGCGTCATTGGAATGCCGAATCGAGCTTTCCCGGTGACCCTTCCTCTCGCACTCCGCAGAGAAAAAGAGAGAGAATTAGAATTTTTTTAAAAAGACACCTCAACCGATTTTTTTCTTATTTTGGGCCTTAATAGCCCTCAAAACGACGCTGCTGGTCGGCTTTAACGCCCAAAACGATGTCGTCTTGCCCGTGGGATCGGCGTGTTGACCCGACCCGACCAGAGGATCCGCGGCTTTTTGTTGGTTGGGCTAATTGCCCTTTTGATCCTTCCGCATTTCTTCACCTTTCTAATCCAGTTTTTCTTATTTTTTAAATATGCCCCAGTTATTACTCTTTCTTATTACTATATTACTATTATATTTTGTTATTATTTTGTTATTACTCTTTCTTATTTTATTATTCCTATATTACTATTATTAGCATTACTATTTTTATTACTATTATTTTCACTACTATTATTTTATTTTCACTATTATTAATATTATTAATATTATTATTATCTTACTCTCATTTTTACTTTTATTTTTATTATTATTTCTTTTTATTTTTGACTTGTTTATTTTATTCTCACTTTTATTATTGTCACTACATTATACAATCATTATTATTCCATTATGTGTAAATATCGTGATTCATGTTTTTCTTGTTTTCACAAATTCGTGCTTATTAACTTTTGCCCGATACAAAATTGATTTCTTTCATAAAGGTAATATTCCGTAATTAAAAATTTGGAAAAATTGTGCCCTAACTTACTGGGTTTTGATTTCTCTCGTTTAACCTAAATAGCGGGGTATCCTTTTTAAAATAAGTAAGTTTTGGATAAAAAGCCTATTCTCGAGAATTTAAAAACGTTGTGTCCTAACTCATTGGATATGATGTTTAGTTATCTCGAGATAAGGATTTCTAAAGAATAAAGCGATATTCGCTTTGGAAATCGAGAAATCGAGCCCTAACTTACTGGGTTCCGATTTTTCTCGTTTAAGTTAAGCAACAGGATATCCCTTTCAAAAATCAGAATTCAAGTTTCAAATCGACATTCCAGATTATCAATTCGAGTGAATCGAGCCCTAACTTCTTGGAGTCGGGTTCTCGCTTGGGACAAATGACGGAAATCTTTTTCAAATGTAAAACCAAATTTTAAAAGGCGAGCTTAGTTTCGGGAATCTAAAGTATTACGCCCTAACTTACTGGACATAATGCTTTATCTCTTCGAAAATAAGAGAGTCATAACGTCCCTTTCGATCCCTTCAAGTTTTGGAAATCAAAAGTATCTATTTTCAAATCATTTCCAAAATTTTCAACATTAGGACATCGATCAATCAATTTGGTACCAATTTTGGGCGTATCGAGGGTGCTAATCCTTCCTCGTGCGTAATCGACTCCCGAACTTGTTTTCTAGATTTCGTAGACCAAAATCGTTGTTTTGATAAATCAAACTGTTTATTAAAAACTACTATTTTACGAGGTGGCCGAGCATACCTTATCAAAAAAGGTTGGTGGCGACTCTGTTCTTTTTCGTTTTTCAAAACCCGAGTCGATCGCGTTGTTTATCGCTTTGTCCAAAAGATGGTTACGACGACTTGACTCCACCTGGGAATTATTCGCCGAGAGTCGCCATAGATTGATTGATCCTTGTCCTTTTGATTGAAATTGGAAATGGTTTGAATTCATGTTTCTTTAAATGCACTTTCAATATTATATTGGATCTCTTGAATACTTTGGCATTGCATTGCATGACCACGTGGTCACACCTTTAAGTGGAGCGAGAAATTATGCCTTCATGAGGTTTTCACCTCCGCATGGGCTAGTGGATCGATTTGGGATACATCCGTACCTATGTCTTCGTGAAGTTTTCACTTCCGCATGGCCATAGGGAAATGTATTCCCCTGAACCGAACTCGGTCCGTATGAACCGATAATGGGTGAGGATCGAGGAATCTACTAGTTTGGGTACCTCAAACTTTAGAACTAAACCGCATATAGTAAACCCTAGGAGCCCACATTATGTAGAGCTATGTCAAACCTTAGTGGTCACCCAGATAGGTGTTTGTTTATTTTACTTGCTTTATATTCCATGTAACTAACTTGTTGTGTTTCATTCTTTTTATGCATATCATTTCATATTTTAAGAGGCATTGATTCACGGTCAATTTCTGAGTTAGAGAGCTGGTTATGGAAAGTGAATTCCTTGATAAAGTAGAAGACAATGCGTCATTCGACATGGTCCGAGTAAAGCCAATTAGAAAAGGGGACGACTTAGTGAGGGATATGTGTCGAAATTACGGATCCCACCAATATCGTTGTCACGCAGAATGAACTCCAAGAGTTGAAAGAAATATGGACCCGTGGAATGACGAGGCAAAGCGGTTGTTCTATAGTACCTACAATGATCTACCATACCGCTGATATCAAAATAGATAAGCACCTACTCCGAGCAATGACTCGCCTCGAATGTCATGTAGTCAAGTTTCTCTTTCGGGAAAGTGGATTTGGTTCCCACTAAGAGAAGAGTATACGACCTTGCTATGTTGTCCAAGAATTCAAGTTGATAAAACTTATTCCAAAGCGGTTAATGGTCGACCTTTTGTGAAGAAATTGATGAATATCACAGAATGAGCGAACAATGGGTCTCAATTTAGAATTCGTAAGAAAGGCGAAAGCATATTTGTAACTGCTTTATGTAAAGGGTTTTGCCTTCTAATAAAGTTTTCTAAAATGAAGTTGATCGAATCGATGTCTTCTTCTTGCATTCATGCATTTGCATTGCATCACATTACATGCATTTAAGTTTATAAAAAGGGCCTAATTAGCTAAAATTATCAGAGAGAGAGAAAAAAAGTGAAAGGGGAAAATTTGGAAGTGGAATATCACTACTAACGCCTTAAAACCAGGAAAATAGATCAAATGTCCGAACAATTCCAGTAAAGAAATGCAGAACAAATGCAAGAGCAAATGTTAAAACTCCAAAGCAGAAATAAGGGACCAAATGTTGGAGGCCCAGAGGAATATGGTGGCCCAAATGGCCCAAATGATGAACGGGGCAATGGATAAGGGGAAATGTCCCATGCCGCGGGTCGAAGAGGATAGTGATGGCATCCCCCTTGGGTTTTACCCCACCACACGCAAGAGCACAGCCTGAGGAATATCTCCAAAGGCCACCAGTTACAATCAGGCCCTAGCAAGGGCAGGATGACACTAGACCTCCCATGAGCTATCACGTAGGCTCTGGATCCCAACCAAGAGATAGCCTGGCCAACCCTGTTATGCCCGATTTAGATGTAGTAGAGAAAATGGGGTCGAGAATAGAATCCTCAAGGTAACTAGAGGATCGTTGCAAATGGCAAGAGGAAAAATTCAAAGCGCTGGAAAGTATCGATCATCATGGGATTAACGCAAAAGATTTAAGTCTGGTTCTGGATTTGGTCCTGCCTCATAAGTTTAAAATGCCTGAATTTGAAAAATACAGTGGGACTAGTGCCCCGAGGCTCACATCGTCATGTTCTGCAGCGAATGGTCACACGTGAGCAATGATCAACTCTTAATCCACTGCTTCCAAGAAAGTTTGGTGGTGCAATGCTAGATGGTATAACCAAACTTAGTCAGCCAACATTAGTTCCTGGAGAGATTTGGCTCAAGCATTTTTGAACATTATAGCCACGCCACGTACATGGCACCGGATAGAATTACTTTGTAAAGCATGGAAAAGAGACAAAATGAAAGTTTCAGATCAGACGCAGAGAGGTGGAGGGAGGTTGCCATGCAGGTCCAACCTTCCCTCTTAGAAAAGGAAACTACCATGCTCTTCATCAACACCTTGAAGGCTACTTTCATAACCCATATGATAGGGAGTACCACTAAGAGCTTTGCCGACATGGTAATGGAAGAGGAAATGATCGAACATACGATCAGATGCGGCAAGATTGAAGCAGGGGAAACCACTAGAAGGTTTGCTCCTAGAAAAAAGGATGACGAGGTGAATAATACAAACATGGGGGATCCAAAGTCAATTACAGTTAATCAGCCAAAAATGGTGACTACTGGGTATCAAGGTTCATCAAGGAAAGAATCCCGCACAAGGAAAAACATTGAAAAACTCTAATTTACGCAATCCCGATGACGATAAGGAGTTGTATCAAAGTTTATTTGATGCACACGTTGTGTCCTCCAATATCCAAAATCGATGCACCTCCATACCCAAAATGGTATGACCCAAATACTTAGTGTGAGTACCATCGGGGATCACAGCCATTCGATAGAAAATTGCCTTACTTTCAAGAAATTGGTGGAAAATCTCATCAACATGGGTATTGTGAAGTTCGATGACGAGCAGCAGTAATTGAAATTAAGGGGAGAGTTGTGTTTCCTTAAAGAATTCATTAGAAACCTAGAAATCGAGGATCGAATGCCAATGGTATACCCGAAGAGAAAACCGAGGAATAAAAGTTTTCCGAGCATCTGCCTTTATGAACTTGAGAGTGTTTTGAACAACGAGACTATGGAAGAAACATTGTATTTTTAAAAGCTAATCTAGAGTAATGTGCAAAACACACTTGTTGCTTCAAGCCTAGAAGCAATAAGATTTCTTTTGAGAAGTAGGCTTGTGTCCAGAATTTTTATTTCAATAAAATGCATCTTTCTCGAGTAAATATTTTCATTTTGACATTTCATACTGAATATTTTTCACTCATGACCATATCATACTTAATAATCATCCTTAGGATCATTTATTCTTTGGATTTTCTCGCCCACAATGGGCCCCAGATATCAATGACATGAGCGACGTCACATCGACTCCTTTTAGTGAGATATGTATCTAGAGGATCTAAGGGCTTTGAAGATGACAAAGATTACAACTTACTTCCCAATGGTAGATCCTACCTTATGAAGTGTCAATGACGCTATGAACTAACGAAGGAGATGAAGATGGACGCGTAGTTCCTCGTAGGAATAAGGTAAGGCATCGTTGAGTTATTTTCAGGAATTCCAGACGTTTTCGCACGATCATATCAAGGCATGCCAATTTACTAAAACATGGGTATGCTGTTAAAGTTGGGGTTTAAAAAACCCGTGTTTTACAACAGCCTAGCTAATCAAGAGGCTCAGGCTATTGGTTCACCAAGAAAGGGAAATTGCATCCGTTATGCCATAAAATGCCAAGTCGAGAAAGACTGTGCCTTCTCCATTTTCCCTCTATGAAGAATGTATGTTAACAAGCCAGTCTCCTCAAAAGCTTTTAGCCAACATCGATTCATATTCATGGTCGTTGGTTACCTCACTGAGAGGGTGAAGGTCGCTTCATATGCCAAAATTACAAAGTTGGCAGTCATCAAATTAACAGAAAGGAACATAATTGCACAAAGATTTACAGTCTATTCAAAGATCAGACACCATTCAGTACAGCAAATGCAGCAAAAAAAAAACATTCAAGAATTTTTTTGAAAAAATGACTTAGACTTGTAAATTTTGGCATAGAGAAGTTACCATTTACCCTTTAAGTTTCTTGAACGTTGGCCAGGACTTTTGTCGGGGCATCTTTCCCATTGGTTTATGAAAGGGATACAATTGTTGGAAGATAAAGATTCCTTTTCCCCAAACTTGTATTGAATTCGATGAAGCAGAATGCCTCCAGCAAGCTTGATTGAAAGTATTCAGCATGGTCAAATGTACCAAAAACGGATATGGGCTTATTACAAAAAGGTTCACTTAAAATAATTTCAGGAGGGGGACCCAGCATTGAGAAGGATTCTTCTTGTCCAAAAGGACTCTAGAGGAAAATAAAGGACCTTATACAACAAAAAGGGCCTGTTCTAGGGAAACATGGGTGTTAACCAAGATGAATAGCAAGGACCTGCCCAATCCGGTGAGTTCAGATTTGATAAAAGAGATTCAAAAAAAAAGAGTGAAAAAAACACGAAAAAAGAAAAAAGGAGAGGCCAAGGCGAAAACCCGCAAAGGCACTTTGAGACTAAAGGGTATTTGAGTTGAAAACCCGGAAAAGCACTCAAAATTTTGATCAAGGCATACTGAGTTTTGCTACGTCGAAGAAGTATGTTACGCCTTGGGGTATCGACAAAGTACTCTGATCCCTAAACGCATATTAAGCTTAAAATAGTCCTCAAGAAGTTTGGACAGGAAGCTCAGTCATATACCAGGGCACCTAGTTTCCATTTTACCCATTTTGAATTTGCTATATTTGATTACCTTTTTTGTTTCAAATACCTTACCAATAAATTTCTTCTTTAAATGCATTTGCTATTCTTGATTAACTTATTTGTTTCGAGCTATGCTCTCAATTAGTTTCCTTCTTGTCCATTGTTGCGATATTTTTCAAGCATTTTGCATTGAAATAATGATTGGTGGACTAATAATACTTTCATAAAAGGAGTTTATATTACTCGAAGCTTCGAATAATACAACGACACGAAATAGACGATTGTTTAGAATTCACCAAGTTTAAGGTCCGGAAATATTGGAGAAAGATGATTATCTCTTTAGACCTTTTATTGGTTGAACAAAAAGACAAGGCATTTCATCGGTAATACCACCTTGAAAAATAACGAGCAATGTCAATCCAAATGTACAAGGGGATCATTCTCAGGAAAATAAAAATGATACTCTGCATTCATGCACATATCAGGCATATACATCTGGTCATGACACCCAGAGAACGGAAGGTGTAGTAGACCAAATTGATTGAATAAGTTACGAATTCTATACCCTGAGTCATAGTGGGATGGTTGAGATGATACAAATCCTACACCTTGAAGTTGCAGTAGGATGGATGGGATGGGAGGAAACAAATGTTATTCTCCTGAAGTTGCAGTGAGAGGTACAAACTTTATATCCCAGAAGGTACAGTGGAAAGGACTCTGAAATCACAGTGGGGCAAGCTTGTTGAGCATAATATGATCGTTTTTTTGGGATTTTCTATCAAAGATACCGGTGAACGAGAAAGCATGATAACGCATCGCTGATAGAACATTAATGAACTACGAGCAATGATGACCCTAAGCATTTAAAAAGGGATCATTTTATTTTGCATTTATACATTATCATTCAAAGCACGTTTAGTTAGGAGCATTCGACTCATTGTATCCTAATCATCATAAAAAGACCATTCTTATGACATTCTGCATTCATGTAAATATCGTCCAGTGCATCCTAATCATTATACATTCATGTAAAAAAAAGTTTTTTTTTTCTCTGGCACATAGATATACATATACATATTTTATTTTTATAAAAAAAAGAAAAAAAAAAAGAAAGAGCTTTACCTTTTCATTGCCACTGCAAGGCGATGGTTAGCGCGGACAAGATCGCCGAATGCTTGGATCGGAGCTTCCCCTCGGTGACCCTTCCTCTCAGACCTGCAGAGAAAAAGAGAGGAGAATTAGAATTTTTTTTTTAAACAGACACCTCAACTGATTTTTTCTTGATTTTGGGCCTTAAATAGCCCCTCAAAACGACGTCGTTTTGGGGCTGGCCTTAACTCCCAAAACGACGCGTCGTCTTGCCGTGGGATCCGCGTGTTGACCCAACCGCACTGAGAGGATCCACGCTTTTTGTTGGTTGGGCTAATTGCCCTTTGATCCTTCCGCATTTCTTCACCTTTCTAATCCAGTTTTTCTTATTTTTAAATCTGCTCCAGCAGTGTTTTCTTATTCCAATTTGGTCCTCGCACAAAGCGCAGGCATGAGAATTAGGGATAATTTCCCAAACGGTCCCCCTTCTTTTGTGCGCTTTATTTTGGGCCCTTAATCGCTTTTTTTTAATTTAGATCGTGGTTTTATTCCTTTCTCAATTTAGTCCTCTTTTATTATTTTCATCCTTTTGTTAATTTAACTAACCTTTTATTATTATTATTATTATTATTATTATTATTATTATTATTATTGCTACTACTATTATTATTATTATTATAACCATATTTACATTATTATATTATACATATTTTACCTCAAGTTTATTATTATAACTATAACTATATTGTACATATTATTACTATTTTATTATTATTACTATACTATTATCAAGTATCATTTATTATTATTATTATTATTATTTTTTGTTCCTTTACTATTATTACTATTACTACACTACATTTTATACATACACATTTACATTAAATGTTTTATTAGCTACTAATATTATTGTTTTTATTTTATTTTTCTTTTCTAGTGCCATTATTATTTTGTTATTACTCTTTCTTATTTTATTATTACTATATTACTATTATTAGCATTTCTATTTTTATTACTATTATTTTCACTACAATTATTTTATTTTCACTATTATTAACATTATTATTATTATTATTATTTTACTCTCATTTTACTTTTATTTTTATTATTATTTCTTTTTATTTTCGAATTGCTTATTTTATTCTCATTTTTATTATTGTCATTCACATTATACAATCATTATTATTCCATTATGTGTGTAAATATCGTGATTCATGTTTTTCTTGTTTTCACAAATTGTGTTTATTAACTTTTGCCCGATACAAAATTGATTTCTTTCATAAAGGCAATATTTCAGTATTTAGAAATTTGGGAAAATTGTGCCCTAACTTACTGGGTTTCGATTTCTCTCGTTTAACCTAAATAATGGATATCCTTTTTAAAATAAGTAAGTTTTGGATAAAAAGCCTATTCTAGAATTTAAAAACGTTGTGTCTAACTCATTGGATATGATGTTTATCTCGAGATAAGGATTTCTAAAGAATAAAGCGATATTCGCGTTTTGGAAATCGAGAAATCGAGCCCTAACTTATTGGGTTCCGATTTTTCGTTTAAGTTAAACAACGGATATCCCTTTCAAAAATCAGAATTCAAGTTTCAAATCGACATTTCATATTAGCAATTCGAGTGAATCGAGCCCTAACTTACTGGGTTTTGTTTTCTCGTGGGACAAATGACGGGAAATCCTTTTCAAATGTAAAACCAAGTTTTAAAAGGCGAGCTTAGTTTCGGGAATCTAAAGTATTATACCTAACTTACTCGGACATAATGCTTTATCTCTTCGAAAATAAGAGAGTCATAATGTCCCTTCGATCCCTTCAAGTTTTGGAAATCAAAAGTATCTATTTTCAATCATTTCCAAAGTTTTCAACATTAGGACTTCGATCAATCAATTTGGTACCAATTTTGGGCGACGAGGGTGCTAACCTTCCTCGTCATGTCGACTCCAGAACTTGTTTTCTAGATTTCGTAGACCAAAATCGTTGTTTTGATAAATCAAACTGTTTATTAAAAACTACTATTTTACGAGGTGGCCGATCACACCTCATCAAAAAAGGTTGGTGGAGACTCCGTTCTTTTTCGTTTTTCAAAACCCGAGTCGACCGCGTCGTGCTTATCGCTTTTGTCTAAAAGATGGTTACTGACGACTTGGCGACTCCTTTGGGAATTATTCGTTGAGAGTCGTGCCATAGATTGATTGATCCTTGTCCTTTGATTAAAATTGGAAAATGGTTTGAATTCATGTTTTTTAAATGCACTTTCAATATTATATTGGATCTCTTGAATACTTTGGCATTGCATTGCATGACCATCGTGGTCACACCTTTAAGTGAGAGCGAGAAACTATGCCTTCGTGAGGTTTTCACCTCACATGGGCTAGTGGATCGCCGAGATACATCCGTACCTATGTCTTCGTGAAGTTTTCACTCACGCCATAGGAAATGTATTCCCCGAATCAACACGGTCCGTATGAACCTATAATGGGTGAGGATCGAGGAATCTACTAGTCTGGGTACCTCAAACTTTAGAACTAAACCGCATATAATAAACCCTAGGAGCCCACATTAGGTAGAAATATGTCAAACCTTAGTGGTCACCCAGATAGGTGTTTGTTTATTTTACTTGCTTTATATTCCATGGTACTAACTTGTTTTGTTTCATTCTTTTTATGCATATCATTTCATATTTTAGGAGGCATCGATTCACGGTCAATTTCTGAGTTAGAGAGCTGGTTATGGAAAGCGAATTCCTTGATAAAGTAGAAGACAATGCGTCACCAAGACATGGTCTCGAGCAAAGCCAATTAGGAAAAGGGACAGCTTAGCTGAGGGATATGTGTCGAAATTACGGGATCCCACCAATATCAGTGTCACGCAGAATAAACTCTAAGAGTTGAAAGAAATATGGACCCAGTGGGATGACGAGGCAAAACAGTTGTTCTATAGTGCCTACAGCGATCTACCATACACGCTGATGTCAAAATAGATAAGCACCTACTCCGAGCAATGACTCGATTCGAATGTCGCTAGTAATGCTTTCTTCAGAAAGTGGATTTGGTTCCCACTAGTAGAGAGTATACGACCTTGCTATGTTGTCCAAGAATTCAAGTTGATAAAGCTTATTCCAAAGCGGTTAATGGTCTGACCTTTTGTGAAGAAATTGATGAATATCACGGAATGAGCGAACAATAGGTCTCAAATAGAATTGAAGAAAGGCGAAAGCATATTTGTAACTGCTTTATGTAAAGGGTTTTGCCTTCTAATAAAGTTTTCTAAAATGAAGTTGATCAGAATCGATGTCTTCTTCTTACATTCATGCATTTGCATTGCATCACATTACATGCATTTAAGTTTATGAAAAAAGGCATAATTAGCTAAAATTATCAGAGAGAGAAAAAAGAAGTGAAAGGGGAAAATCTG
This sequence comes from Gossypium rotundifolium, assembly GCA_025506655.1. Taxonomy (NCBI): domain Eukaryota; kingdom Viridiplantae; phylum Streptophyta; class Magnoliopsida; order Malvales; family Malvaceae; genus Gossypium; species Gossypium rotundifolium. The sequence continues at coordinate 153,072,953 of CP106728.1, forward strand.
GAAGCGGAACATCACTACGGAACGCGCGCTAAAACCAGGAAAATGGATCAAATGTCCGAACAATTCCAGAAAGAAATGCAGGAACAAATGCAAGAGCAAATGTTAAAACTCTAGCAGGAAATAAGGGACCAAATATTGGAGGCCCAGAGGAATATGGTGGCCCAAATGGCCCAAATGACGAACGGGGCAATGGACAAGGGGAAATGTCCCATACCGCCGGTCGAAGAGGATTGTGATGGCATCCCTCCCGGGTTTTACCCCACCACACTCAAGAGCACAACCTGAGGAATATCTCCAAAGGCCATCACATAATCGAGCCCTAGCAAGGGCAGGATGACACTAGACCTCCCAGGAGCTATCACGTGGCTCTGGATCCCAACCAAGAATGGAATCCTCAAGGCAACTAGAGGATCGTTGCAAATGGCAGGAGGAAAAATTTAAAGCGCTGGAAAGTATCGATCATCATGGGATTGACACAAAAGATTTAAGTCTGGTTCCGGATTTGGTGCTGCCTCATAAGTTTAAAATGCCCGAATTTGAAAAATACATTGGGACTAGTCACCGGAGGCTCATATCGCCATGTTCTTCAAAGTAATGGTCACTACGTGAGCAATGATCAACTCTTAATCCACTGTTTCCAAGAAAGTTTGGTGGGCGCAGCTGCTAGATGGTATAACTAGCTTAGTCGGGCCAACATTAGTTCCTGGAGAGATTTGGCTCAAGCATTTCTGAATCATTACAGCCACGTCACAGACATGGCACCGGATAGAATTACTTTGCAAAGCATGTAAAAGAGACAAAATGAAAGTTTCAGACTGTACGCGCAGAGGTGGAGAGAGGTCGCCATGTAGGTCCAACCTTCCCTCTTAGAAAAGGAAACTACCATGCTCTTCATCAACACACTGAAGGCTCCTTTCATAACCCATATGATAGGGAGTACCACTAAGAGCTTTGTCGACATGGTAATGGCAGGGGAAATGATCGAACATGCGATCAGATGCGGCAAGATTGAAGCAGGGGAAACCACTAGAAGGTCTGCTCCTAGAAAAAAGGATGACGAGGTGAATAATACAAACATGGGGGATCCAAAGTCAATTACAGTTAATCAGCCAAAAATGGTGACTACTGAGTATCAAGGTTCATCAAGGAAAGAATCTCGCACAATGAAAAATATTGAAAAACTCTAATTTGCGTCAATCCCGATGACGTATAAGGAGTTGTATCAAAGTTTATTTGATACACACGTTGTGTCCCCCCAATATCCAAAACCGATGCAGCCTCCACACCCAAAATGGTATGACCCAAATACTCAGTGTGAGTACCACGCGGGGATCACAGGCCATTCGATAGAAAATTGCCTTACTTTCAAGAAATTGGTGGAAAATCTCATCAACATGGGTATTGTGAAGTTTGATAACGGAGCAGTGGTAATTGAAATTGGGGGCAGGAGAGTTGTGTTTCCTTAAAGAAGTCATTAGAAACCTAAAAATCAGGGGATCAGAACGCCAATGGTATACCCGAAGAGAGAACCGAGGAATAAAAGTTTTTCGAGCATCTGCCTTTATGAACTTGAGAGTGTTTTGAACAACGAGACTATGGAAGAAACATTGTATTTTTAAAAGCTAATCTAGAGTAATGTGCAAAACACACTTGTTGCTTCAAGCCTAGAAACAATAAGATTTCTTTTGAGAAGTAGGCTTGTGTCCGTAATTTTATTTCAATAAAATGCATCTTTCCGAGTAAATATTTTCATTCTTTACATTTCATATCAATATTTTTCACTCATGACCATATCATACTTAATAATCATCCTTAGGATCATTTATTCTTTGGATTTTCCGCCACAATGGGCCCCAGATATCAATGACATGAGCGATCTTGTGGTGACTCCCTTTTATTGAGATATGTATCTAGAGGGATCTAAGAGCTTTGAAGATGACAAAGATTACAACTTACTTCCCCAATGGTAGATCCTACCTTATGAAGTGTCAGTAGACGCTATGAACTAACGAAGGAGATGAAGATGGAAGCGTAGTTCCTCGTAGGAATAAGGCAAGGCATCGTTGAGTTATTTTCAGGAATTTAAGACGTTTTCACACGATCATATCAAGGCATGCCAAACTACTAAAACATGGGTATGCTGTTAAGGTTGGGGTTTAAAAAACCCGTGTTTTACAACAACCTAGCTAATCAAGAGGCTCGGGCTATTGGTTCACCAAGAAAGGGAAATTGCATCTGTTATGCCATAAAATGCCAAGTCGAGAAAGACTATGCCTTCTCCATTTTCCCTATATAGAGCATGGATGTTAACAAGCCAGTCTCCTCAAAAGCTTTTAGCCAACATCGATTCATATTCATGGTCATTGGTTACCTCACTGAGAGGGTGAAGGTCGCTTCATATGACAAAATTACAAAGTTGGCAGTCATCAAATTAACAAAAAGGAACATAATTGCACAAAGATTTACAGTCTGTTCAAAGATCAGACACCATTCAGTACAGCAAATGCAACAAAAAAAACATTCAAGAATTTTTTTGAAAAAATGACTGAGACTTGTAAAGGTTGGCATAGAGAAGTTACCATTTACCTTTTAAGTTTCTTGAACGTTGGCCAGGGCTTTTGTCGGGGCATCTTTCCCATTGGTTTATAAAAGGGAAACAATTGTTGGAAGATAAAGATTCTTTTTCCCCAAACTTGGATTGAATTCGATGAAGCAGAATGCCTCCAACAAGCTTGATTGAAAGTATTCAGCTTGGTCAAATGTGCCAAAAATGGATACGGGCTTATTACAAAAAGCTTCACTTAAAATAATTTCAGGAGGGGGACCCGGCATTGAGAAGGATTCTCCTTGTCCAAAAGGACTCTAGAGGAAAGTAAAGGACCTTATACAACAAAAAGGGCCTGTTCTAGGGAAACATGGGTGTTAACCAAGATGGATGGCAAGGACCTGCCCAATCCGGTGAGTTCAGATTCGATAAAAGAGATTCAAAAAAAAAGAGTGAAAAACACTAAAAAGAAAAAGGAGAGGCTAAGCAAAACCCGCAGGGCGCTGAGACTAAAGGGTATTTGAGTTGAAAGCCCGGAAGGGTAGCTCAAAATTTTGATCGAAATCGTGGCATATGTAGTCTTGCTATGCTCGAAGAAGTATGTTACGTCTTGGGGCATCGACAAAGTACTTTGGATCCCCTAAACGCATATTAAGCTTAAAATGGTCCTCAAGAAGTTTGGACGCAGAAGCTCAGTCACGATACCAGGGCACCTAGTTTCCATTTTACCCATTTTGAATTTGCTATATTTGATTACCTTATTTGTTTCAAATACCTTACCAATAAATTTCTTCTTTAAATGCATTTTCTATTCTTGATTAACTTATTTGTTTCGAGCTATGCTCTCAATTAGTTTCCTTCTTGTCCATTGTTGCGATATTTTTCAAGCATTTTGCATTGAAATAATGATTGGTGGACTAATAATACTTTCATAACGTGAGTTTCAGATATTACTCTCGAAGCTTCAATAATACAACGACCAAACAAGATTTATTGTTTAGAATTCACCAAGTTTAAGGTCCGGAAATATTGGAGAAAGATGATTATCTCTTTAGACCTTTTATTGGTTGAACAAAAAGACAAGGCATTTCATCAGAATACCACCTTGACAAATAACGAGCAATGTCAATCCAACTGCATAAGGATCATTCTGAAAAGAAAAATGATACTCTACATTCATGCACATATCGAGGCATATACATCCGGTCATGACACCCAGAGAATGTAGGTGTAGTAGACCAAATTGATTGAATAAGTTACGAATTCTATACCACGAAATAGTGGGATGGTTGAGATGATACAAATCCTATACCTTGAAGTTGCAGAGGATGGATGGGAGGAAACAAACGTTATTCTCCACGAAGTTGCGGTGAGAGGTACAAACTTTATATCCCGAAGGTACAAGTGGAAAGGACTCAAATCACAGCGGGGCAAGCTTGTTGAGCATAATATGATCGTTTTTTTGGGATTTTCTATCAAAGATACTGGCTGAACGAGAAAGCATGATAACGCATCAGTGATAGAACATTAATGAACTACGAGCAATGATGACCCTAAGCATTTAAAAAGGGATCATTTTATTTTGTATTTATACATCATCATTCAAAGCACGTTTAGTTAGGAGCATTCGACTCATTGCATCCTAATCATCATAAAAAGGCCATTCTCATGACATTCTGCATTCATGTAAATATCGTCCAGTGCATCCTAATCATTATACATTTAACAAAGGATCATTCTCATGACATTCTGCATTCATGCAAATGTCATCCATTGTCATTTAGTTAGGAGCATTCGATTCATTCTGATCATTGCATCCTAATCATTGTAAAGACCATTCTCATGACATTCTGTATTCATGAAAGTGTCGTCCATAACACATGTAGTTAGGAGGCTTTGAGTCATTCTGATCATAGCACCCTCATCATTTGCATAAGCATAAGTACATAAAATTAATTCTATAGAACAGGTCCATCAAAGAACGGTGTAGCAATATTAAAGTTCAGATTTTGTTCCCTCGAGATGGTAGTGGAGCAGACTGAAGATTGAAGTCTTTCTGAAGATAGTAAGGAAGCAAATTGGAAAGTTCAGATTTTGTTCCCTAGAGATGATAGTGGAGCAGACTGGAGATTGAAGTCTTCTTGAAGATAGTAAGGAAGCACATTGGAAAGTTCAGATTTTGTTCCCTCAAGATGGTAGTGGAGCAGACTGAAGATTGAAGTCTTCCTGAAGATAGTGAGGAAGCAAATTGGAAAGTTTAGATTTTATTCCTTAAAGATGGTAGTGGAGCAGACTGAAGATTGAAGTCTTCCTGAAGATAGTAAGGAAGCAAATTGGAAAGTTCTGAATTCTTATTTCCTCAAGTTCCTTGAGTAGGTTGAGATTACAAACTGCCTCCCGAGTTAATAATGAGGATAAATTTTATTTCTTTAAAGTTTCAAGAGAGAAAATAGAGATTACGAATCTCTTCTCCCGAATTCTTATTTCCTCAAGTTCCCGTGGAGTAGGTTGAGATTACAAATCCGTCTCCTCGAAGTTAACAATGAGGATAAATCCTTATTTCTTTGAAGTTTCAGTAGAGAAGATGGAGATTACGAATCTCTTCTCCCTGAATTCTCATTTCCTCGACGTTCTAGTGGAATAGGTTGAGATTACAAATCCCGTCTCCCTGAGTTAACAATGAGGATCAATCATTGAAGTTCCAGTAGAGAAGATGGAGATTACAAATCTCTTCTCCTTGAATTCTCATTTCCTCGACGTTCCAGTGGAATAGGTTGAGATTACAAATCCCGTCTCCCTGAGTTAACAATGAGGATCAATCATTGAAGTTCCAATAGAGAAGATGGAGCTTACAAATCTCTTCTCCCCAATTCTCATTTCCTCGACGCCCAGTGGAGTAGGTTGAGGTTACAAATCCGTCTCCTCGAAAGTTAACAATGAGGATCAATTATTATTTCTTTGAAGTTTCAAGAGAGAAGATGGAGACTACGAATCTCTTCTCCCTAAATTCTTATCCTAAAGTCACAATGGAGCAAGTTAGAGATCAAAACAGATCTTGTCTCCCTGAGTTTGCAGTGGAGCAGATCGAAGATAGCAGGAGCAGATCGAAGTAGCAAAGTAAAATGAAGAATCTTATACCTCTGAAGTTGCGCAGTGAAGTGGACCAAACAACAAGATGCGGTGAACTGGAATGAAGCTACTTGAAGAAGAGGGTACCAAAGAAGTCAAAGACTTAAGCGGACCGGCAAATTGGACCTTTAAGTCTTTGCTCTGCTCGCTATACCGACAACAAGCAAAGAGGGCAACAGAGAGCCCAAATTTTACCCGCCCATACACCACTGAGCCCAATCTACCTAGCCCAAATCGAAAATAAAAAATAATAATAAACAAAAAAACCTAAAAGCTACCCTAGGCGCCGTCCCATCCGCCCACTTGCTCGCCGCCAAGCTCGATCCACCGCCCACCGCCAAAGCCACTTGTGCCACCGCCATATCCTCGCAGAAAGAAAAGGCGTATACGCAAGAAAATAGAAAATGAACAATAGGGAATTGTAAGGATCGGCTATAAAGCCGATCTAAATCATCTCAGAAAGAGGGTTCTTTTTCATTTTTGTTAAAAAATCAATACAATACTAGAGTTTTAAAGCGAAAACAAAGAAATCAAAGCATAACAAGAGGGATCAAGTAAGAAAGTGTCGAAAATGTAATCACTAAAAATCGAAATAAATGATCGACAAGGTGATTTGTTTTAAATCTTTCCTTTTCTTCTTTTATCATTTTCAAGTTTTTTTTCTCCGCACATAGATATACATATACATATTTTATTTTTATAAAAAAAGAAAAAAAAAGAACTTTACCTTTTAAAGCCTACCATCAGGCGCGGGGTCGACACGACGGCAATGTGTCGCCGAATCTTTGGACCTGAGCTTCCCTTGACCCTTCCTCTCGGACTGCGCAGAAAAGAGAGGAGAATTAGAATTTTTTTAAAAGCAGACACCTCAACTGATTTTTTTTTCGATTGGCCTTTAATAGCCCTCAAAACGACGTCGTTTTGGGGTCGGCCTTCGTTTTGCCGTGGGATCCGCGTGTTGACCCGACCACCGTGAGGATCCGCTTTTTGTTGGTTGGGCTAATTGCCCTTTTGATCCTTCAGATTTCTTCACCTTTCTAATCCAGTTTTTTTATTTTTTAAATCATGATGTGTTTTCTTCGTTCTAATTTGGTCCCGCATAAAGCGCAAAGGTATGGGAATTATTATTATTATTATTATTATTATTATTATTATTATTATTATTATTATTATTATTATTACTACTACTACTATTATTATTATTATTATAACTATATTTACATTTTATATTATACATATTTTACCTCAAGTTTATTATTATAACTATAACTATATTGTACATTTTATTACTATTCTATTATTATTACTATACTATTACTATTATCATTTATTATTATTATTATTATTTTGTTCCTTTACTATTATTACTATTACTACACTACATTTTATACATACATTTTTGTTAAATGTTTTATTAGCTACTAATATTATTGTTTTTATTTTATTTTTCTTTCTACTACCATTATTATTTTGTTATTACTCTTTCTTATTTTATTATTACTATATTACTATTATTAGCATTACTATTTTATTACTATTATTTTCACTACTATTATTTTATTTTCACTATTATTATTAACATTATTATTTTACTCTCATTTTTACTTTTATTTTATTATTATTTCTTTTTGTTTTCGACCTTTTATTTTATTCTCATTTTATTATTGTCATTCACATTATACAATCATTATTATTCCATTATGTGTGTAAATATCGTGATTCATGTTTTTCTTGTTTTCACAAATTCGTGTTTATTAACTTTTGCCCGATACAAAATTGATTTCTTTCATAAAGGCAATATTCCGTATTTAGAAATTTGGGAAAATTGTGTCCTAACTTACTGGGTTTCGATTTCTCTCGTTTAACCTAAATAGCGGGATATCCTTTTTAAAATAAGTAAGTTTTGGATAAAAAGCCTATTCTTGGGAATTTAAAAACGTTGTGCCCTAACTCATTGGATATGATGTTTAGTTATCTCGAGATAAGGATTTCTAAAGAATAAAGCGATATTTCGCGTTTTGGAAATCTGAGAAATCGTGCCCTAACTTACTGGGTTCCGATTTTTCTCGTTTAAGTAAACAACGGGATATCCCTTTCAAAAATCGCAAATTCAAGTTTCAAATCGACATTCCGTATTAGCAATTCGAGTGAATCGAGCCCTAACTTACTGGGTTTTGTTTTCTCGTTGGACAAATGACGGGAAATCCTTTTCAAATGTAAAACCAAGTTTTAAAAGGCGAGCTTAGTTTCGGGAATCTAAAGTATTACGCCCTAACTTACTGGACGTAGTGCTTTATCTCTTCGAAAATAAGAGAGTCATAATGTCCCTTTCGATCACTGCAAGTTTTGGAAATCAAAAGTATCTATTTTCAAATCATTTCCAAAGTTTTCAACATTAGGACATCGATCAATCAATTTGGTACCAATTTTGGGCGTATCGAGGGTGTTAACCCTTCCTCGTGCGTAATCGACTCCCGAACTTGTTTTCTGGATTTCGTAGACCAAAATCATTGTTTTGATAAATCAAACTGTTTATTAAAAACAACTATTTTACGAGGAGGCCGATCACACCTCATCAAAAAAGGTTGGTGGTGACTCCTTCTTTTCGCTTCACTACACCAAAATGCAGACTTTTAGCGTTTTTTGGGCCTTTAGTGGCGTTTTAAGCCCACTAATAGTACTTATACACTTCGAAAGCGCATAAAACGCCATAAGGAAACCATATAAAAATTAGTGGCGTTTTTGTGAAAAAGCCGCTTATAGGTGCAGGCTTTTAGCATACTTTTAAAAAAACGCCAGTTATAGGCAGGGCCTATAGCGGCGCTTTTAATAAACGCCATATAGGTTTGGGCCTATAGCGGTGCTTTTAAATAAACGCCATATAGGTTTGGTCCTATAGCGCTTTTAAATAAAACGCCGCTATAGGTAGGTGCTTTAAAGACTTCTAAAACAAACGCCATAAAGGCATGGGTTTATAGCGCGCTTATGAGACAAACGCTATAGGTATGGGCTTTTAGCGACGCTTATGAGACAAACGCCGCTATAGGTGTGGGCTTTAGCGACGCTTATGAGACAAACGCCGCTATAGGTGTGGGCTTTAATACGCTTATAAAAAAACATCACTATAGGTATGGGCTTTTAGCTAACGCTTATACAACAAACGCCGAATATGTAGGCTTTAAGCGGCTTGTATAGAAAAACCGCTATAGATGAGGCTTTTAGCGGTAGCTTTTGAAAAACGCCACTAATTTGCATGATCTGCTGTGCACTTTTTTCCCAATATCCTACCCTCCCTAAAGTATAACCACCAAAAAAAGAATAATTGCATATAATTCACCAATGCAAAGAAATAAAACATTTAAATCTCAAAGAAAAGCATTAAGTCTAAACAAATACTTCAAATTTAATAAAAATATATGATATTTATTAAAAATGAAGCATAATTCAAACAATTCTTACAAAAATGTTTAATCTGTAAAAATGTTGAAAAAATCTTACAACAAGAAAAGAAATGTCTAAGAGGGCGGCCTCTGCATCGCTTCACCGGAACAACTTCATCATAGCTGCAATTGTGAGTGAGTTCTTCATACTTTCTATTCTCGCCTCGCCTCCTTGCTGCCGCAGCCTCCGCTCTAAGTTGAGCAACATGCTCTCCACCTCTCTCTCCGCCTCGCCTCCTCATTCTGCCTCGCCTAAGCTTAGAAATTTGTTCCGCTTCCTCATTCGCCTCCGCCTAAGTCGAGAATTTGCTCACCAGTGCTCACTTCCATCGAGATATCTGGTCTTCATCGAACTTCAAGACGAGATTGACTCCTAAGGCATGTATTGTCGGAGCCGGATCAAAATATTGGCCTGAGTAACACCGATCCTTGACATCGAACCCGACCATACCTTGTAAGACCCAAAACATTAGTGATAATTTCATATAAATATACTCAAGATTAACAAAGCTATCAATCAAGCAACAGACCTTTCGGGACCCAAAACATCACTATAATTACATTTATCAATCTCAATGAGATTAACAGAATCGTCGAACAAACAACCGCTTATACTCCACCTTCTTCTCCTTTAGTTTATCCTAATAAATCAATAAAAGAGTTAGAAACTAAATATATAATAAAATGAATGGAACATAACTTAAAATTAGAAATTTAAAACTACAAACGATGAATTAAACCATTATAATTAAACATTATAAATATTTATAAAAATCAACTTTTATTAAATAAATATACCAAAATTTCTACAATTTGGATGTCATCGGAGATCCATCCTTCTTCCTATAGTAATGTCAAAAAGTTGAAGTCATCCAACTTTTGACTCGATTTAAACTTCCTACATTATAGCGAAAAAATATAAGTTAATAGTATAAATCATTAATATTTGAAAGAAGTAATAAATTACAATTCCTCACCTCACCACACAAGCAAAACTTCCGAACTGCCGCTGTAATGCGTGAATTGTTGTTTCGTCACGCTTGTTCCAACTCGCTCACGATCCTACATAATGGGATTTGAATTATTTATATAATAAATACGATAAACCAAAAATTTCTAAGACTTTGAAAGTACGTAATACCTCTCCTTTCTTTGAATTCCGAATCTAACTTGATCTTCCCATTGGTACCTCAACATTCCTACGGGACATTTCATGCTTTTTCGTCGAGGTGATGTCTTTCTTAAAATATTATTTTTAGGGTGCTTTTATTGTCTCTCCATTTTTTACCCAACATCTTCTTAATATAGTCATCGGAGACCTCTAAAGCAAATCTACCCTGAAATTTTTTTTAAAAAAGTTAATATAAATGAAGGTTAAATGAAAGTATTATAAATTACATTCACCTTTTATTACCTTAATATTTTCGAGAGCCTGATTTTTGTTGGCATCAGGCATGTGATGCCATGATTCGTAGTTAATGGGCAACATATTTGAATTTCGTGCTATAACGCCCAAATAGCACGCCAACAATCGAGCTTCAGATCCGATAGGTCGACCATGATCGTTTCTCCTTACTTCAACAAGTTGGGTAGGTCAAAGTCATATAAATCAGAAGCAACGACGTCCCCGAGCTCTGTAGGTCCCACCACCCTCAAAATGAAAAATGATATATTATTATATTAAAATTGAAAATGAATCAATAATAAAATTCAACATGCATGTAAAATAAACTTAACATTACTTTGGAATTCTCCATGCTCGTCATCTATGTCCCAGAGTAGAAGATCCAACAAGCGTATCCGTCCACTATTTACGTCTTCCGAATTTGGAGTATAATTTCTAATATTTAAACCTCGTAATCGCCTTCTAGGCATTTTTCCCGCAATACACATAAAATAGTTCAAAATTTTAGTAACAAATAACAACAATAATAGGACATTTAAAATAGTTAAATTATATAACATGACTAACATGAAAATTATAATATTACATATAAATAACAAATCATTAAATCTTACTACATCATATTTCAGTAAATATCTTCGTCCACATCCCGACGAACCCATTGAAATTGTTGACTAGTACTAGGGATATTTTCGCTTAAGTCTTGTTCGAAAAGGCAAAGTTTCGATCTTTCGACTATGTCATCTCTACTTCCACCGCCAATGTCGAACAAGTCTCTAAGGGTGTTTGAAGTACAACGTACCAACCCTCATCGCTTGGATCTTCTGAGTAAAAACTTGTTTAACTTGAGAAGAAAACACATACGGCTCGTCCATCGCTTGTTCTCCGTGAATCAATCGAGAGAAATTCACCATTGTAAAGCCATATTGATCGTTTTTAATTCCGCCACCCGTATTCACATCAGCCCAATCACCTCGAAATAAGATAACTTTGCAATTGCCGTAATAATCCAACTCAATGATGTCGAATAAGTCCGTAATACTCCAGATTCCCTCGACCGGGATTCATTCCCTAGCACTAGCATAACTTGTAATCAAGAATTAACAACAATTACGCAATTTTGGGTTCTCCTCAATCTCTCGCGATACCTTGTATGAAATCTGTATCCGTTGATGAGAAAGCCATTATATCTTTTAACTATTCTGTTTGGACCTTGTGAAAGCCATTTAACGTCGTCATTTACTTCATTCCGGCTCCAAACCTATTGATGGAAAGTAAACCGAGTAATTATGAATGTTATGAGAAAACATTATGACTTGTCAATGAAAACTGAAATTGCATACCATTTGGCTTAACCATTCATGGAATGTTTCTGTGAACAACTTATTAATTTCTCGTCGATTTAATCTTCGGGATCGTGAACGAGCTCTTAATATTTGTTTGTACTCACTATACGGTAAAAAAGGTTTTACTTTGTTAGAAGACAAACAAATTATAATTGATGAGTATTTATCAAATTCTAGAACTTACGTCCGAAATGGTTCCATTGCATCGTGATGAAAAGAATGTATCGATGTGCTTGGACCCACGATCTATCGTCTAATTCTACAATTTTGACTTTGTCGATCGGTTCTCCGAAACTTTGAAATAAATAAGTGTCGACCAAATTATGATCTGTGAGGCCAGCATTTCTACTTGGTCTGTTCATTCTTGTTTCAACATCTTCCAAATACCTCGAACGTAAAGTCATACATTCCTCCTCGCCAAGTAGCCCTAAGCAATTGATCCTTCCGGATAACGCTTATTGCGGCGAAGATGACTTCAATTTGGAAAGGAACCTAAACACGGTATACAATATTAACAAAAGTTGCAACTAAAGGCATTGAGCTGAATGAAGGAATATTTTGCAAATAAATTAAGACCTTTCAATGGGATACATCCATCGATAGAAAACAGGTCCACCAAGAAGTGCTTCACGGAGATGAATTAACAAGTGCACCATAATAGTGAAGAGGAAGGCGGAAGATCTTCTCCAGATTGCATAAAGTCAATGCGGCTCGATCTTCTAGTCTCTCAAGTTCTTGAACATTCAAAACTTTACCACAAATGCCTTTCATTATATTTGATGGTTCAATTCACAGAGCTGTACCTTTTTCGACATACAACACCGCATAGCAACTCGGCGAGAAGTCTTGCATCAAGATGTGATAGTCATGCAATTTTAAGCCATATAGTCTTCGATCCTTAAGACTCACACATCGCGATATATTTGATGCATACGCATCCGGACCTTTATATCCTTCAACACCGTCTGTAACACTTCTTTCTCCGTCTTTAACATTGAAAAAATAGCGGCGACAACCGATATTTCATATTCAAAAGTTCTCGGGGATGAAGCTCACGCCAATTCTATGTGGACTAAATCAAGTCGACTCAAGATTATCTTTCGATTTTCCATCGACATTCAAAATAGTCCCAATGATGTTCTCGCAGACATTTTTCTCTATGTGCATGACATCAAGATTATGGCGTAAAATCTGATGCTTCCAATAAGGCAACTCGAAAAAATACTTCTTTTTTTCACAAGTCCGCCTCATGAGGATCATCTCTTCATCGATTCATCATCGATTCATCCGTACATCTTCTATTTCTTTAAGGGTTAGCCGTTGATTCACCTTCCCATAAATGAAATTCATATCTTTTAACATTAAGAATATTTTGGATCCAATTGGCCTCATGGAGGAGGCTGGTCTCGAACTCTTGAGTACCATCAAACCGAGCACTCTGAAATCTAAATGTATGATTTTTCAGTAACCACCGATTTATGCCCCATGTATGAGAACTTCTTCCCATTATATAACCATTACGAGCATGTTTATGCAGACAACACGGACAAGCATAACGTCCCGGTACTCCAACCGATAAATTAGCATAAGCCGGAAGTCGTTAATAGTCCACATTAAAGCCGCACGTAAATTAAAGTTCTCTTTTCTCATTGCATCAGATGTCGAACACCAGCCCATAGTTGTTTTAACTCCTCAACAAGTGGCTGCAAATAGACGCCAATATCATTCCCGCCCTTTCTCTCCGGTATAATCATAGACAAGATAAAGAAGATTGTTTCATGCAAACCCATGGAGGCAAATTGTAGGAACAAGCACCACGTGCCAAGGCATCAGACGTTGTGCTCATGAGTTTGTAAGGTTAAATCCATCGGATGCTAGCCCAAGCCTCACACTCCGAGGATCGCTTGCAAAGCTTGGAAATTTTGAGTCAAAAGATTTCCAAGCTAAAGAATCTAATGGATGCCTTAACAACCCATCATCATGCTCGTCCATCCGGTGCCACGTCATTGATTCATTTGTCTTCGACGACATGAAAAGCCGTTGAAGCCTTGGTATTAGCGGAAAATACCACAAAATCTTAATCGGCCGCTTCTTTGATGTGTATCGTGTTCACCTCGTTCTGAATCCTCTCAGATTTCTATTAATCCAACTGGATTGGCCGCATACATGACAAAGACTTGTTGGTTTATCCGGTCGCCCCAATACAACATGCGATCATTTAGGCAATCTGAATTTTGTTGTATCCAAGGCCCAAATCCTTTATCAATTTCTTCATGTCTTTGGAAGATCGAGGGATTTTTGCAAACGGGAACATTTCTTGCAGAAACTCTAACAGCATTGTCAATGAGTTTTCGGTCCACCCCCCAAACATTTCAAGTGAAAAAGACGAATACGAATGACAGCTTTGAAATTTTGATCCTCATACGCTTCTTCATTCATTTCACCAAGTAACGGTAGAATCTTGCCGCTTCTTCATTTGGTCGTTCATCTGGTACACTTCTTCCCTTCGGTGAAAGTATTTCCAACAAAATTATGATCATCTGTTGCACCCAAGTCGTGGAAACGACAAAACCATCACTACGCATATTAAAAGCATCCCGCAACATGTTTTCCATGTTATCGTCTCTAACATTCTCGATTGAAAGCGTGATGATGATACCTCGATTCATCGATGAAGATGCTACACTAGGTGTACACTCTCCATGGAAAACCATATTTTGTACCCGGACAAAACCATCAACAACTAGATGTTCGTAGACCACTTCACGACAATGCCGATTAATATTGCAACACTTCTTACACGGCAAAGAATCATATTCTCTTGGCTTGCATTTTGAATTGCGAAATTCAGAAAAGTTTCTTCTCCATTTCGATAGCCGTTGCTTACCCTTGACAATTTCATCCAACTCCTATCCATTTCGTAGTTGTTGAAGTCTAAAGTTGACAATAAATTATACGGCTAAATTGTTAATTAATAATTTATGTAAATAATGCTATGGAATTTGATCCTAAAATTAGGTAATTTATGTATTCTTTAAGATCCATCATACGTGGCATTGTTACACCTAGGGAGGATCCATTATATCTAACAGTGAGATATAAGGCAACCCGTCAGGTTTCCAGCCTATATACTTTGAATCTTTTTCTTAAAATTATACAAGTATTATGTAAGTTATTGAGTTTGATATTAACTTAAAATTAAGGGTTAAGGGTTAAGGGTTACAGTTAGGGGTTAGGGTTAGGGGTTAGGGTTTAGGGTTTAAAGTTTAAGGTTTAGGGTTTAGGGTTTGAGGGTTTAATACATGTTATATTATTTCGATATGGAATTTGGTATTTCGTTTAGATCCATCATACGTGGCATTGTTACACCTAGGGAGGATCCTTTATATCTAATGATGAGATATAAGACAACCCGTCGAGTTTCCAAATTTATATACTTTGAATCTTTTTCTTAAAATTATACAAGTATTATGTAAGTTATTGAGTTTGATATTAATTAAAATTAAGGGTTAAGGGTTAAGGGTTACAAAGTTGGGGTTAAGGTTGGGGTTGGGTTTAGGGTTTAAAGTTTAAGGTTTAGGGTTTAGGGTTTAAGGGTTTAATACATGTTATATTATTTCGATATGGAATTTGGTATTTCGTTTAGATCCATCATAATGTGGCATTGTTACACCTAGGAGGATCCTTTATATCTAATGATGAGATATAAGGCAACCCGTCAGTTTCAAACCTATATACTTTGAATCTTTTCTTAAAATTATACAAGTATTATGTAAGTTATTGAGTTTGATATTAACTTAAAATTAAGGGTTAAGGGTTATAGGTTAGGGGTTAAGGGTTAAGGGTTAGGGTTTAGGGTTTAAAGTTTAAGGTTTAGGGTTTAGGGTTTAAGGGTTTAGGGTTGGGGTTAGGGTTTAGGGTTTAAAGTATTATGTAAGTTATGCATTATTTAAAGTATTATGTAAGTTATATCATTATCATTATTATTATTATTATTATTATTATTATTATTATTATTATTATTATTATTATCTTTATCTTTATTATTATCTTTATTATTATCTTTATTATTATCTAACATATTATTATTATTATTAATATTATTATTATTATTATTATTATTATTATTATTATTATTATTATTATTATTATTATTATTATCTTTATTATTATCTTTATCTTTATTATTATCTTTATTATTATCTTTATTATTATCATTATTATTATTATTATTATTATCTTTATTATTATCTTTATTATTATCATTATTATTATCTTTATTATTATTATTATTATCTTTATTATTATCTTTATTATTATTATTATCTTTATTATTATCTTTATTATTATCTTTATTATTATCTAACATTTTATCTTTATTATTATTATTATTATTATTATTATTATTATTATTATCTTTATTATTATCTTTATTATTATCTTTATTATTATCTTTATTATAATTATTATTATTATCTTTATTATTATCTTTATCTTTATTATTATCTTTATTATTATCTTTATTATTATTATTATTATTATTATTATTATTATTATTATTATCTTTATTATTATCTTTATCTTTATTATTATCTTTATCTTTATCTTTATTATTATTATAATTATTATTATTATCTTTATTATTATCTTTATCTTTATTATTATCTTTATTATTATCTTTATTATTATCTTTATCTTTATTATTATCTTTATTATTATCTTTATTATTATTATTATTATTATTATTATTATTACTATTATTATTATTATTATTATAATGATCTATATTATTATTATTATTATTATTATTATTATTATTATTATTATTATTATAATTATTATTATTATCTTTATTATTATCTTTATCTTTATTATTATCTTTATTATTATCTTTATTATTATCTTTATCTTTATTATTATCTTTATTATTATCTTTATTATTATTATTATTATTATTATTATTATTATTATTACTATTATTATTATTATAATGATCTATATTATTATTATTATTATTATTATTATTATTATTATTATTTGTTAAATTAAAGTTAATCGATAATTAATTTTTACATTTTCAAATTTAACAACAACCAAAATTACAAGAATTAAATTTAATATATAACAAATTTATAACATTTTTTAACAATTAAATTTTATATTGTGTTTATGTTAATCTTTATATCATTCCATACCTTTAACTTAGTTAAATTAGAACCAAGTTGTTAATGTACTTGATGTATTTTTTGTTGACATTTGAGTGATAAATCAACTTAACCAAGTGTGCAAGTTTAGTTTAGTTTAGTTTCAATGTAAGTAGTGGTAATAGGTAGATGTTTAGGTGAAATTTGTTTGTTTTTTATCACCATATTATATATAATGGCATTATGCCTCAATTTGAAGTTAATGAAAATACACATTTAATTTGATCAATTTGCAGTAAAAGGGATATATATTCGCAAAATTGTTTAACAACCTCCATAAGCAACAACATATAAATAAGAATAATAATGATTTCATACACTTAAGTTATTACCGCCAAATCCAATCCAATGATTGTGGACCAGAGGGAAGCAAGAATCGACATAAAACAACATGAGATCAATTTACTTCATACAAATATATATTAAAACGATATTAAAGGAATAACTTAAGCATAAACAATTAGAAACAATAACTTACATGCAAACATATATATCATAATATATACATAGAAAAAAGGATCAATTTAAGTAACTTAAGCATTTAAATTGATAACTTAAGCATTTAAATAAAATGTAAAATTAGGTAAATAATAGAATTTACATCAACATATTTACGATCATTACAATTGCTACATTAAACAAACGGCTATCATTAATATTGTTCTAGCTTTTACGATCGATTTACCAAGTCGTTAATAAAGACGATGATATGTTATTCGGACTCAAAGCCTTGAATAAGTGGCGATGACTAGTCATAAATATACCGCGAAAGCATTGCAACAACTCGATCTAGAAAGCAAAGCAATGCTTTAGCAGTAAAACTTAATTCGTTTAGAACCTAGCCAATGTTACTCCAAAGAAATTGATTTTATTTGCAAATATCTCATGCGATGTTAGCACGTAAACAAGTGGATAGGTTGTAATTTTTTTTTTGAAAAGTCAAAATAGAAATTTTATTTCATCAAGAAAACTACAAATTCAAATGAAATAGACAAAGCTCGCCTTTGACTCACCGCAAAACTAGAATCGTAATGTAGTAGGAGGAAACCAGATCCGAAAGACTATAAACTAGCCCCTGACCCAAGTCTCGGATCCACGCCTACCCACACCCAACTTAGCGACACAGCCTCCTCACAATTAGCGCTTCTTGGCATGACTCTAAGCACCCAAAACCCATCAACCGGTATGAGATCGCCTATATTTTTGCAGACATTACCTAATACTTCAAATTCTTTTCTAAAATAGAAGTATTAATGACTCATTTGGTTATTCATATAATAACATAGAAAAAAACTTATTTATTACAACATAAAAAAAATTAGTGTAAATTTAAAGTGAATTAGAAAGATAATAAAATTTTGCAAAAATAAAACCTCAAGCAAAAAATTTCTTCCACTTTTCTCATAATAAACCATGTGAGTAACTAAAGATGACTGATTGAAATTAGGTTTTTGCTAATTTATGTTTTAAAATATGACTAAAAATAATATTTCGCTAAAAGTAATGTAAATACGTATTTGAACAATATATATATTATACCTAATTTAGTTTTCTTACCTTCTCGGATCAACTGATTCAAATCCATCTTCCATTTTCTTTAACAATATATATATTATTTAAATGTAAAATTTATATCAAAATAAACTGTTTAATTAGGTATCCAATTGAACATTGAAGTTAAATTCAAGTACTAAATTGGGATAATAAAAAAGAACTTAAGTACCAATTTGAACATTAGAACCAAACTCAGGTATTAAATGATATATTAACCCATAGAAGAAAATCAAAACTAGCTTATATAGGGATAGTGTGTTTTACATCTAACCAGCTTTGTATGCTATATTTTAATAATCTAACTATTACATTTATCAATATTATAGCAATTTTCGAACACAAAGTAGCACTGATAGAGCAATCAGCGAATAGAAGAAAGGTAAAGCTTGTGACAATGGAAACAGAACAAAAGGGGGACTAAAAAGGGGGGAAACGATTTACCTTCTGACAATGGAAACAGAACAAAAGTACACTGGAAACAGAATGCGATCCAAGTGACAACGCACGAAATATCACCCTATTATTCAAGAATAATCAAAAATAAAAACAGAGTTATAAACATAAAATCCATTACAACGAAGCTTCAATTTTCTCAATTTTCAATCATTAACAAATTAATCGAAATGCAAAATCACCAATCAGTTGTTCACTTGCATGTTACCTTTTTGGGAATCTGAGATGTGCATGCTTCGATAGTCGGGAGAAAGAGAGGTAAAGCTTGAAGGCGAAGGAGAGTTGGTGGCGGACGAAGAGAGGTGGAGCCGTGGAGGACGAAGAGCTTATTGATCGGATGAAGTAGGATGGTGTCGGACTGCAGAGAGGTATGAAATGAAGGGAGAAATCAAAGAAACAAACCTTTAGAACTTTAGCGATTTCAGCAGAAGGGGGATGTATTTTCGGCAGAGAAACGATGGGGGGAAATTCAGTCAATCGGGTTTAAGGGTTGGGGAAATGGATGAGAGCAAAACGCGGCGACGTTTACAATTAAAACAATTCAAGCTTTATGCGTTTATACGATAAGCGTTAGAGACAACCTATTGCGACGCTTTTCAAAATAAACGCCACTATAATAATGAAAACTACGTCGTCTTAATTAAAAATAAATAAAACATGTTTGCGGCGTTTTCAACAAATACCGCTTATATCCCAACTTATTGCTGCGCTTTGACAATTAAACGCCACTAAAATATTGAAAACTACGTCGTTTTAATTAAAAATAAATAAAACATGTTTGCGGCGTTTTCAAAAGTGCCGCTATATCCCAACATATTGCGCGCTTGAAAATAAAACGCCACTAAAATCTGGAAAACTACTTTGTTTTAATTAAAATACATCAACATATTTATGGCATTTTTAACAAGGTGCTTATATATCTACTTATTGTGGCATTTTCAAAATAAACGCCACTAAAAATGGGAAACTACATCGCTTTTTGATTAAAATTACATACATATACTTGCGGCGCTTTTTAAAAGCGCTTATATCCCTTTCCATGCGTTTTCAAAATAAACGCCACTAAAAATGGGAAACTACATCGTTTTAATTAAAATTACATACATATATTTATGCGTTTTTAAAAGCTACTATATCCTAACTTATTGCGCGTTTTAAAAATAAACGCCACTAAAAATGGAAAACTACGTCGCTTTTAATTAATATTACATACACATACTTGCGGCATTTTGCGGCGCCGCTATATCCCAACTTATTGCGGCGTTTTCAAGATAAGCGCCACTAAAATATTGAAAACTACGCCGTTTTTAAATAAAATACATAAACATATTTATGCTTTGTTTCGAAAACGCCACTATTCTCAATTTTCAATTTTTTATTTTCACTTATTTTTAATTTCACATATTTTTACTTATATTATCATTTTTTATTTTTAAAATTTTAAATATTAAACTTTTAAAAAAATTTGAAATTTTTCAAGATTTTTATAATTTTTAAACTTTTAACAAAACTATATTTATCTTATTATATATACATGTAATATCCTCTATCCGATTTCAACCTATATTTTGAGTAAGAAATATTACATTTAAATACAACCATCATTTAATTTAAATATTTATTTAAACACTTCATTTTAACATATTAATTTAAGCTTATTTGAAGTTTTTCAAATCATTTCTATACTTTCTTTTACAGCTTACAAATATTGGTAGGGTCTTTAATTTGGATCAAAATAGAGTTTACAAATTGAATTCAAGTGGCCAATGTTAGTGTAGTACAAAACATATATTTTAATATTAACCATAAATCCCTCGTGAGAGATTTTGGTTTCGGGATTTTGGGCCCTAAATCCTAAACTCCTAAACTTGAACCATAAACCCTAAAATCAAAAACCTAACACATCAATCATTTCCCCTAAACCCATACACTATAATCTATAAACCTTAAACCTAAAACCCCAACCCATCAACCCAATACCGCTAAACACTAACATATATATTAACCACTATACAATAAACCCAAACACATTCACCATTCTTAAACCCTAAATCCAACCCTTATGAGATTTCAGTTTGATTTTGGGTCTTATAGCTAATACCCTAAAACCCTACACCCTAAAACCTAAACCCTAGACCCTAAACCCTTATAAACTTAAACCATAAACCCTAAACTCAAAAACCCAACACATTCACCATTCCTTCTAAACCCCTGACCCTAAACCTATAAACCCTAAACCCATAAACCCTAAACCCAAAACCCAAAACCCAAAACCATAACCCATTAACCATTTCCTCCTAAATCCTAACCCTAAACCTTAACCCCTAACCATTAACACTTAAACCTTAATTAATACCGGTAATTAAGCCTTAAACCTTAAATTATTTAGATAAGTTTTGAATATTATACAATATTTCTTTCAATATTTTAATAAATTTAAATAACATTTAAATATATATAAAGCTTATCTATTATCTTTAAATAATGTAAAGTATAATTATAATTTGGTATAAGTACTCCTTATATTCACAAATTTGGAATTTGGTCAATATGCTTTTATTTTAGGAGTTTAATCTCGTTGCTTTTCTTATTTATCAATTTAGGTTCAACTATTAACACTCATGAAACCCTAACACATGCATCCCCTAATAAACCTTACACTCTAAACTATATATATATATGCTAAACCGTAATCCCAAACTATGATGATAATTAATTTAATATTTTCAAATTAATATATATCTTTTACGATTATATAATAAATTATTTAATATATCAATTTAAAAATCCAAAAATTGGTAAAGAAAGGACTTATAATGGCGTTTTACAAAAGCGCCGCTAAAGATCGGACTTATAGCGGCTTTTACAAAAGCGCTAAAGGTCGGACTTATAGCGTTTTTTAAGAAAGCCGCTAAAAGGTCGACTTATAGCGGCGTTTTAATAAAGCGCCGCTAAAGGTCGGACTTCTAGCGGCATTTTTTCGAAGCGCCGCTAAAGGCCTGACTTATAGTGGCATTTTCGAGCGACGCTAAAGGTCGGACTTATAATGCGTTTCAGGAAGCACCGCTAAAGGTCGGACTTATAGCGTCGTTTCAGAAGCCCGCTAAAGGTCGGACTTATAGCGCGCTTCGATAATAAACGCCGCTATATATCATTTTAGCGCGTTTGTTAAATCAACGCCGCTATTACATTTTTTTTAGCGGCGATTTCCTTAAAACGCCGCTTCTGTATAATAATTGCGGCGTTTTTGTTTAAAACGCCACTAAAAACGCCGCTAAAAGTCTGTTTTGCTGTAGTGTTTTTCAAAACTCGAGTCGATCGCGTCATTTACTGTTTTGTCCAAAAAGATGGTTACGACAACTTAAACTACAATAAACTAAAAACCGCTTTGTTCAAACTGTTCACCGATGGAGAAAAAAAATATATCTATGCCTATGCCTTGAAAAGGCAATTTTGTTTTTCACTTATTGTTAGCAAACAACTTGAAAACCGAATTGATGTGAAAATAAGAGGCTACATATTCAAGTTTATACAGTGAGTGACGGGTTGATAATTTTAAATTTACCGTCTGTGTTCGGTGAACTAATTTGCAGATTGAGACAAAAAAAATACATGTAAAGGTATTGAATTATTAGGAAAGTATTTATTGTTGGGGAGAAAGGATTGTATGAAACAGGGATATTATTCATTTCCAATAGTTTTATGCCACATCAGTATTCTTATCTTGAATTTCAGTATTTTAATTTAGATTTAATTTTTTTCAGATGAAAATGCTGATGTGGCATAAACCTATTAGAAAAGGGATATGATGATGTGGCATCACCGTTTCATACAATCTTTTCTCTATTGTTGAGATATGTTAAAGCACGGAAATGATTATATGAAATAGTGACGTCACGTCATCTGTATCCATTTTCTAATAGATTTATGCCACATCAGCATTTTCATCCTGAATTTCAGCATTTTTATGCTGAAAAAAGTCAAATCCAAATTAAAATCCTGAAATTCAGTATAAGAATATTGATGTGGCATAAAACTATTGGAAAGAGATAATATCCCTGTTTCATACAATCCTTTCTAGTTAAAGCACTGCGCATCCAGAAACCAAATTTTCTCTTCTCTGCGTCATTAATTGGATTTAGTTATCAATATTTGTATATATTTATTATAGGTAGCTGCTCTAAATATCATCTGTTACGTTTCTTACAATTGTTCGAGTATAATAATAACTTTTGATATTTCCAATATTTTTTGGTTTCCGTAATTTATTCGTAATTTCATAACTGTTTTAAATTCAACAATCAATCTTTTGTGTTTATGCATTCAGCAACGTTATGAATTTCACGTGGCATACTTAATAATGTTATGGTAAAAGAAGCTAAGATGCTATATGAAGAAAAGGTACAAAATTCTCATGAAAGTGTTTATGGTTGAGATATGTTGAAATGATGCTAATTTGAAAACTGGATTTTCTTTTCTCTGTGCAGTTACTTGGATTTATTTATTAGTATATGTATATATTTATTAGATGTAACACATCATCATGACTATCGTCTGTTACGTTTCTTACAAATTATTTTAACACAATAAAATTTTTGATATTTACAATATTTTTGGTTTCCATAAGTCTTTTAAATTCAACAATCAACCTCTATATTTTACACCCATCGTCATTATGAATTTCACATGGCATAGTCAAGAAATGTTCATTTGCCGGTCCATATTGGATTATAGGTCAATCGATTTTAAAATTTTTAAATTTTTTAGCTCTAAATATTTTTATTTTTTGTCAATTTGGTTCATACTCTTAAAAAGTATGCACAATTTAAAAAATTAAAAATATTTTTACTTTAAGCAAAAAAACAGATTTTTATAAAAATGAAAAAAAAAACTTATTAAAATTCAAAATAAAAATAAGATCTTTTAAAATATAAAAAATCTAAATTTTAATGTTATCTAAATCGGACTAGACTGATTGGATCAAGAACCAACTGAGATATTGATTCGATGAGAAGTAAAAATTAGTTAACCCACGAACCGGTACAAATCGGTTGAACCAAATTATAAAACTAGTTGAACCGGTGGGTGGATGATTTTATAATTTTTATTTTTAATTTTTTAATAATTTATTTTCTTTGAACCGGTCATTCGGAACCAATTGGTCAAGCTAGTTCAAAATCAATTCAACCGACAGTTTAACCAGTTTTTTAGTTTGGTTCAATCAGTCCATACCGATTCGTGGGCCAATTGATTCCCAATTCAACTGACTGGTACGACCCAGTTTAGATAGCAGCAAATGTTTAAATTTTTTATATTTTATTTTTTGAATTTTAAGGATATTTTATTTTTTTCATAATGTTTTATTTTGTCAAAAATTATAATTTTAAATTTTTATGTTATTATTTAAAATATTAAAAATGATTTTTAAATTTTATTTACTTTTAAAGGGTAATGGCCAAATTGATAAAATTGTAAATCTTGAGGGCTAAAAAGTTATTTTACCTTTGACACTGTTAACTTTAACAGACTAAATTTTACATTTCAAAAGAGTATAGGACCTTTGGCATATTTAAATCTAAATTATTCCCTTAATGTTTACATTTTTTGTCAACTTAGTCTTTATTCTTTTTTGAGCTAAATTTAGCTATTAATCTTTCAAAAACAATCAAATTATTTTTTTAACAAAAATCTTGACTAAAACAATAATATTTTAACGATATTGGCATGACAAATTATGTGTACTTCATGTTAGTATGAAATACATGTGAAATATCATGAAAATTACTGTATTTGAAAATTAAATGTTTAATCTTTATTTTTATTTTTTTAGAAAAAACTAAAATTAATTATTTTGAAAGGTTGACGGTCAAATTATTATTGTTTTATTCATTGTTAATGGAGTAAAAATATTTTGATGATGCTGTAATAAAATAATAAAATAATAAGAAAAACATGTTCTGTTTACCTTTTTACAATGCGAGATAGTTATTTAATTTAAATTAATGGTATTTAATCTGTTTGGAGGCGCGATTTAATTGAAGATTATTATTGCGGTGGAGGTTTTCTTAGTATCAAATAATTTTTTTGAGTCCTCAAATTACGACACTCATTTAAATTAGTTCTGAATTTAAAAACGTTCTGATTATATTTCAAATTAAAATCTCGTTTAATTTGTTAAATGACAAGTCAATAAATTTTTTAAAATAAATATAATATTCTTGTATAACTTTTAAAAGTAAAACTAAAAATAAAGTAATATTGAGAAACTGAACAATAAAACTTCTATAAAAGTATTAAAACCTCGATACCAAGATTTTTATAACATGCATTTTTGCAGTTTTTGCTCTTTTTTAGGTTTTTCATTTTAAATTATGTCACATACGGTCTAAAGTGTCGTTTAACAGTTAATGGTTTTAGTGGTTGAAGAACTTAATTGCTATAACGTCGATAGTTTAAGATATAATTAGAATGTTTTAAAATTTAGAAACCAATTCGAATGAAAATCATAGTTTGTGGATATCGAGTGCAATTAAGTTATTTATTTTAAATATAAACACAATTAAATAATAGATAAGAAAAATAAAACAAAATCAAAATAAAGGAATTTATGTTTATGAAATCCATAATAAATTGTATTGGATTGAAGGATAGCGTAAAAAATTAAAAACCATATGGTGTTATCACTCGTTGGGAGAGCTTTGCTTCCATTTAGAGGTTAGTTTTGATTTAACTTTAAATTTAATTTCACTTTAATGTATGTTGATATAAAGATGAAAAAGTAGTTAAGATGGTTGATTCACCTTGTTTAGAATAGGGTTGTGTATATGGTAATTACAGATATAAGGAGGGAGAAAATGGAATCTGAGTCTGGTGAGGGAAGAAGGTTGTGTTCCCCCTCTTCTCAAGCTGCTAACCTTACATACAAATCATCTCTTGTTTTGAAGTACCATACAGTGATTCAATATTAGTGTATCAAAGGTCTAGAGTTAATAACTGAATGCTTCCAAACCACTTAGGTTGGCATTATGATACTTTAAGAGAAGTAGCAAAAAGTTGCAACGATAAAAGAACAAAAGAAGTCTCTAGTTTTAGACATTCAATGGCGCTCACGGTATTAAATACAAACAGACAATGGTGGTGGAGGATTGTCTTTAATCATATAATTGCACCAGATATCCTCAAATTATTACACTAATTTAAAAAAGTCGCGAACTTAAAATCATTCTAATTACATCCCACACTATAAGGTTATATTTATATCACTCAAATCCTTCCATTATTAAAAACCACGTTTAATTGTTAAATGACATGCCAAACCTTATGTGGTATGACAATTTTTAAATAAATATAATATTATCGTATAACTTTTAAAAGTAAAACTAAAAGCAAAGTAATATTGAAAAAATGAACAATAAAACTTCTATAAAAATTTTGAAAACCTCAAAACCAATCTTTTACAACATACATTTTAAGTATCGCTCTTTTTTAGGTTTTATTTTAAATTACGTTACATAAGATTTAAAGTTTAATTTAACAGTTAACAATTTCAGTAATGGATGAACCTAATTGCTATAACATATTGATAGCTTGGGATATAATTAGAATGTTTTAAAGTTTAGAGACCGATCTAAAAAAAGATAATAATTTGAGGATGTCTAATGCAATTAACTCATTTGTTTTAAATATAAACACAAATTAAATAATAGATAAAGAAATAAGAAAACAAAATCAAAATAAATGAATTTATGTGATTGAATATTATGTTTATGAAATCATCATTCAAAAGAAAAATGTATATAAAATCATAACATAGAAATACGTCTAAAATTAAATAATAAATTAATTTTATTGGATTGAAGCATAATGTAAAAATTAAAAATCATATGGTGTTATCACTCATTGGGAGAGCTTTGCTTTTATTTAGTAGTTAGTTTTGATTTAACTTTAAATTTAATTTCATTTAATGTGTGTTGATATAAAAAAGAAAATAGTTAAGATGGTCCTGTTTAGAATAGAATCATGTATATGGTGATTGGAGATACAAAGAGGGAGAAAATGGAATCTGAGTCTGGTGAGGGAAGCAGGTTGTGTTCCCCCTCTTCTAGAGCTGCTGACCTTACATAGAAATCATCTTTTGTTTTGAAGTGTCATGCAATGATTCGATATTAGTGAGTCAAAGTTCTGGAGTCAGTAAACGTATACTTCCAAGCCAGGTAGGTTAGCATTATGATGACTTTAAATGGTCCCGCATGCATCTTAAATGGTTCGACCTAACTCTGTAAGACAGCAAATGAGTGGACCCATTTATTAGGCAAGTAGTTAGTTGAGGAGAGCCACTGCGACGAGTTGTTAGGATTGTGATTGCTTGCATGGTCCTACCAAGACGTAACGATGTAATTACCAGATGCTGAAAGATCTTATACCAAAAAAAATTCACGACAATCTTATTCATGGCATTACCCATTACCATTGGACTAGACCCGAAAAACAAGCTATAGCCTACTAAAATACATTATTATGGTTGAAAGCTAATAACACGAAAAAATCAACAAAGAACTATCAAAGTCGGTAGCCAACTACTACAACAACAGGAAAGTCCTTATTTTTGTGTTCCAAAATGGATCTTCACTCACTCCCCATCAAGTTCCCTCGGGATGGGAACCAGATGCTCAGGATCCAAAGGTTTCTCAATGAACACATCAACACCAACTGCCAGAAATGCCTGCCTTTCACTTTCTCCCGTGCAAACTGTGACCCCCAGTATCTTACAACCACCCCCATTTAATGAATCTTTCTTGTTACCTGCCCATTAATAATAAAAAATAGATGATCACACATGTTGGTTCTACACAAAACATTACACTTGTTTTCTATAAGGTTACCTCAAGGCCATTCATGATAGGAAGAATCTTTTTGATGATGATGAAATTGAATTTGGCACCCAAGGCAATAAGGGCGACGCATCCCTACCGTTGTCGACACCTTGAGTTTGAACCCCATAAGAACGAAGAGGTACCTGCTCCAAAACCCGACACGTTGTGTTACCATCAAACACAAGAGTTGTCAATTTGTTCCTCAGAATAATTTTAGTAAGTAGTTGTTGCTTGCGTGCTAGTCTTCCATTGTCCCAATTATCCTTGTCTGATGGTTGATCGCCTGAAGCTGAAGTTGGTACCATCGATTTCCTGAGATTAAAACATGTTATGGAATAACAAAAGCAAAAACCCAATGTAAAACAAGACCATATTTAATTACTTAAACTACAAGAAACTAAAAACTGCTTTGCTCAAACTATTCACAAATGGAGAGAAAAAAAAGAAAGAATATTTATGCCTATGCCTTGAAGAGGCAATGTTGATGTTCACTTAATGTTAACAACCAACTTGAAAACTGAATTGATGTGAAAACAAGAGTGTACATATTCAAGTTTATACAGTGAATGATGGGTTGAAAATTTTGAATTGACCTTATGTATTCAGTGAACTAATTTGCAAATTGAGACAAAAAAAAAAAATTAGATGTAAAGGGATCGAATTTTTAGGAAAGTATTTATTGTTGAGATATTTTGAAGCACTGTGTAATCTAGAAACTAGATTTTCTCTCTCTGTGTCAATAATTAGATTTAATTATCAGTATTTACATATATATATATATATATATATATTATAAGTAACGAGTTCTGATTATTGTTTGTTACGTTTCTTACAATTGTTCGAGTGCAATAATAACTTTTGATATTTACAATTTTTTTCTTGTTTCTATAATTCATTGTGAATTTCATAATTCTTTTAAATTCAACAATCAACCTATACATTAATACATTCAATAATGTTATGGTAAAGGTACGAGATTCTCGCGAAAGTGTTTATGGTTGAAATATGTTGAAGTGATGTATAATCTGAAAACCAGATTTTCTTTTCTATGTGCAGTTAATTGGATTTATTTATTAGTATATATATATATTTATTATATCTAACATATTTTGACAATTGTCTGTTATGTTTCTTACAAATTGTTCAAGTACGATAATAACTTTTAATATTTTCAATAATTTTTTTGTTTCCGTAATTTTTTAAATTCAACAATCAACCTCTATATTTATAGACTCATCAACCTTACGAATTTCACATGCAATTCCCTATTTGATTTCAATACACAAAAACACTCATTCTCCAAAAAATCCAGCAAAAGAACAGAAAGATAACAAAGATGAATTAGAAAAAACAAATCACCCCTCAAATGCTTTCACACTATACAAAAATAATAATAATAATAATTAGGAAAGCCTGATTCATCTACTTCGTGACTGTCCAAGCGTAGCTTGGTTTAGGTTATATGGGATGGTCATAAGGGTTAGTCAGCTCCGGGAGTCGAGACAATTAAATGAGATTATATTTGATGGGGTAGTATTTTTAGTGAGGTTGCAGCATTGTCGACCAAACCTTAAGTTTCAAAATAAAATTTGCTAAAATTGAACACTTAAGTATTGTATTTTGGTGTGTATATTGATTTGAGTCTATGAACAAAATAGTTTTGACAAAAAGCCACGGCACTGCCATCTTAAAATGGATTTTGGAGGTAAAATAAATAAATAAAGATGGAATGCAAGTAAAAAAAAAAAAAAATTCTCCAAAACCATATTTCTTTATCAATAAGACAACGTTGTTAAGAAAAATGGTGATTACAACATGGGTATGACAGTAGTACAATTCCCTATTTGATTCACTAAACAAAAAAACACTCAATTCTCCAAAAACCCAGCAAAAAAGAAAAAATATCACCCCCTTCAAATGCATTCACACAATATACAAAAAAGAAAAAAAAAAAACAATAAGTAAATATTCCCCGAATCTGACCTTGCTATCCAAATGAACCGACTATTCATGACCAGCATCTATAGGTGTGCCGGTCCTGGCCTGTGATATCCGATTGGCATAAATTGTAACCAGCCGCAATTGTGTGCTGTTAAGCCCCTCCAAGTGAGGCAAAAATGATTTCCCAAGCATTATGTAAATATCCACCAAACAAAAAACGACAGTCTGCACCATCGAAACATTGATATCAGACATCAGTACCCAACAACAATTGAGAAAATTTTAGAACATGCAGAAATACAAAGTTCATTTGCTTAACTTGACTCTGCTCATAAAACCAAACCATACTGCAACTCAAATTACAAAAATTTGAGGGGTGTGATAAACTTACAATTTTCAAAATTAAGAATCGAGAAAAAAAAAGTAATATTTATAAATTAAACGATAATAACTTATTGAACTAATAGCTCAATGTAGAACAAGACTGGACAAGTCAACCCAACAGTTAACGAATTGCTTGACTTGTTTTCATTATCCCTACTGTGTCTCCGAAGAGACACCCCAACTGTTAAAACATGAACTGCAAACTGGAAGCCTAAGGTTCTAATCTTGGAAAGGGAAGGTATTTACAGGATAGGAGAGAGCTACCTGTTTTTTATACCTCAAATCACATATACGAGAAAAGGAATAAAATAAAAGCATCCATACACAATCAATCGAACCTAATACGAATTCCCAAATATCAACAAATAAATCATCCTACACTTTAATGGTAAAAAATTGTGTCTTCTACAGATTTCTGGAGGTAATATCTCAGACAGCAACCATATCACTTATAAAGGATCAAGCAGCTAGTTGCATAAATGGTCATGCATAATTTCTTCCACCAGATGATAAAAGTATAATGAAAATTTTAAAAAGGCACATAAGTATTACCTTACGGACATCAGCACTCTGGTTTCCGAAAGCTTCAAAAAGAGCAGGCAAAAATGAGGGCAACTGAGCCGTTAGTTCCTCCTGAGATAGCCGTCCCACAAGCTGAACAAAAAAGGCATACAGGTTAGAACGCCTAAGATCAGGAGGAACAATGGAGCAATCAAAGGAAAGCAGCAAATAAGCATCTAACCCAAATAGAAAGGAAAGAAATGACAATTCCCTAGAATAAAATTAACTTTATACAAGCATTCTGAACAGCCCTGGATATTTATCCAGATGAAGGTTCAAAATGGATTAAATCTAACAATTTTAGTTCCGATTAAGATTCAGAGTAAATACCTTTGTTAAACAGTTGATGCAAATAACTAAAGTCTTCTCATCTTCAGTAACTAATAAAGGTACAATAACCTGCAACCCCCATCATTTGACAACATCAGTACTTGTAATAACCTAAACCAAGAAGAAAAAGTGCCAAAACACTCTTTCTCTTCATTTGCTGTACGCGAAATAAGTCAGACATTCGAGAGAGAACCACATACACTTAAACATCTGAATGGATCATACTCGGACAACACAGTGTTCAAGCAGTGCTCAGCTTCATTTGAAACCTAAGCATGGAGCAGACAAATTAGATGTGGAGGAGCAAGAATATTCTCAAAGGACAAGTTTATGGAAAGTAAATCATAAATTACTTTTGGAACAATATCCTTCATTACATGAAGCAGCTTCTCGATCACAATTTCAACAGAATCTCCCATTACACCTTTCTGAAAGTATGACAAGCCAAAAAGGGAGGAAACAAGCACACTCATATATTAGGGAGAAAAAGAGAAGGAAAATCTAAACAATGTCTCAAAATAATTGTATACTAAAAAATATAAGCAAACCTGGTTTTTAAGCATTTCAATTATCAATGACAGGGCAAGCTCTCTGATTGAGGAATCAGAATCGTCTAAAACCTCAAGTACAGCTGTCAAAATCTGATTGGCATACTGCATAAAACTAAATGTTACAAGTTGATGTGCAAGATATATAGCACAGCATATTTCACATGGAGTGCAGAGGACAATACTCTTTTTTAAAAGTGTGGCAGGGTTAGGAAACTTCAAAGAGAAGGAAATCAAAATAAAATCAAATTTGTACAAGAATTATAAGGAAAGATATATACCTTGGTCCAAACAGAGAGATCATTAGCCACAGAAATTTCATTTAATTGCTGAAGTGCATTGTGCTTACTGGCAGTAGGGCTCTCATCGTTCCCATTGCAGATCTAAAATACAAAAGAAAGCATTTATGAAGTGTGAAGTTCTTGTAACACAATAAGCACTATGAGAAGCCCAAAATCCATTTTCTCCAGGCAAACTCAGTTGATTAAACAATTATCATCTCCATATAAAACCAGGACAAATCAAACTCACCACATGAAGAATTTGAGGAATGCTAGGCCCCGTGTCTGGCATAGACCTAACCTTTATAGCTGCAGGTTTAAGATGATCAAGATCCAACTCTGATGATGTTCCATTATGTGTAACTCCTTCAGTGGTCTCCAAAGTGTCAAATCTACTCGGGCCATTAATTTCCAGATGTGGAGTCGATAGACCTTCCAAGTTGACACTACTTTCTAAGTTCTCTATCTGGCCAGTTTGAGACCCCAAAGTCTGGCAAATAGAATTAACCATATAAGACGACTCTTTGGTTTTGGAAGGAAAAACATTTGTGTTTGAACTAGTTTCCAAGTTCTGAAATAAGTTGTCCTGAGTTTCATCAGATGTTGCCAGGCCAATATTCCCAGTGATCAGGGTTGATTCCTGGGTGGAACCACACTTCCTACCACCATCACAATCAGTGGAACCAGCAGAATATCTTCCAAGTAAAAGACTCTTCTGGGACACACGAATATATCCTTCTTCAGATGAAGTTCCAACAACATCAGATGGATCATAGGATGATTTACGCTGTCTCTCTTTCTTGTTCTGCAAATAGTTAATCAGATCCACCTCAATACGAGGAGTGTGCCGTTTGAGTGCCCGTCTAAGGAAATTTTGCTCTTCAACTGATAAACTGAGAATAAAATTTAGAACAGCAGTTGGATCAAAATTCGAGTACACAGATATAATGCAAGTGATAGCTACATCCTTAAGCTTAGTATTTTTATCATGGACCAATGGTGTCAGCTTAGCAAGCCATAACTTCAAGATGCCAGTATTACTAGAACCTTCAGAATTCATAGCATGCTTGTTGAAGGAAGTAATAGCGAACTCGATAACAGCCAATTTTGCCTTTGGTGATCGCTGTTCATCTAGTGAACGAAGCAAAGCAGGTAACAGGGAATCTATGCTATAGGTTTTGCTGACAATTTCCAACGTCATTGAGCAAGGCTGCCTAACCAATTCCTTTGGATCAATTAACCGTGAGAAAACATGGGGTAAGATCCTTTCCATGTAACTCTCAAAGGGCTTTCGGCATGATGGAATAATATCAGCAAGGGTTGAAAGGGCAGCCTGTGCAACTTTATGGTGGGGATCGTCCAAGTGCTGGAAAAACAGTTTCATTACCTTCTCGAAGTTTTGAACCACTTCCTGAATACCTTTTGGGCCTTGCTGCAACAATGACCGGAGATAAGTAAAAGCAGCAACCCTGGCAGACCAATCAGAACTAGGACTGAGCCCCTCGCTTAGGGCATCACTAAGAGAAGCTGGACCTTCAACATAACTTGACATCTCTCCAAGTGACAACTGGCTATCATCAAAACTCTTTCTCCTTCCAGCAGACATCCGCCCAGCTACATGCTTTCTCAATAGTGGCCTCTGGAAGTTTGGAACATGATTGTTCTGTAAATCCCGAGAGTTTACATCCCTATAAGGTGTGTCCAAATATTGCCTGTCAACATGTGGATTTACAGACCGCCTGGCCTCCCTAATGTCAATGTTCTCTTCAAGGGAACTTCGTTCTTGTCTTTCAGATGCCCTCTTGGCAGAGTATGATATGAAAGCTGGCAAAGACTCGGTTGTCGCACTAGTCCCATATGATAACTTGCCTGAATCTTTGGAAGCTTGAATTTGAGAAATTATGTCAGACATTATCAGACCACCATTGCGGTTGCTACCCTTACCAACAGTAGAGGTAGTCGATTCTAGTCCTAAAGAGCTTGTGAGGCTATTAGAAGCTGGAACAACGGCAGGGAATGGTGGATCACGAGATGATGGAGGGTCAACTCCTGCACTAGTGGGCAATAAAAGAGAAATTTAGCTGCTCACAATTGAACCAATTTTTCTAATCATTTTAGGCAATTATCACAGCATTTTTTAATGCCCTCATACAAAACTTTCAGGTTTAAATTAAGTGAAACGTAGAAAATTCATTCAATACCTAGATCCAAACTTGTTGACCTCTGTTTTTGGGATATGTCCAGACCTCTAAGCATACTTTCAATGGCACTGACTTTCTGTTTGCTTGCATGCAACACACTCTCCAAAGTACGGTCAGCACCTTTACCAACGGACTTTGATTGGGATAGATTCAACCCAGATGTGAGAGGTGTGCCCGAGGATAAAGTTGAAGTTCTATCCATGGCAACTATAGCAGATGTTTGATATCCAGGCAGATGTGCACTGGCAGAAGATTGAGAGCTAATTGGCATTTTAACATTTCTGTCACGGACAGATGGAGAAGCATGCCGCCTATGCATCCCTCCATCTTCTTCGTTAATTATCTGAGTAAAAAGCAAGAAATGAAACCACAATCTAGAAAACAGAATTATCCCAAAAAATATCCATCAAATATAGCTGTATTTACCCTTTGAATAGCAGGATCAAAGGAGGTGAACAAGCGACGAGAACGATCTGGCCAAGTTTTGGAGAACATTCTGTAGCACATTCTAGCAGTTGATCGTACCTGTAAAGTTCACAATTAACTAGTCATCTATCATCAAACTTTAGAAGGGCTCAAACAGGTATAAGAAAAAAGTACATAACATCGAGGTTTAAGAATTAGCTTTCCCACATAAGGTCATCTTTCCAGATCACTCTATTATGCAAAAACATGAGTCCATTAAAATATACCAAGTGAAGACTGAAGAATCAGCCATGAAGCAGTCATGTTTCCAAGAAAGAAGCCAATCATCATGATCAACTTACACCTTTGAACAAAGGGCTGACTGAATAACCATTTACAACAACCATCTATAGCTATCAAACAATAGAAGCAAGTCCAAATATAGATACCTCACTCATTGCATCAGCAACACAGCACCTAATCAGATCCTCGTATACATCAGCCGATCTCTGTATCTCTGGTGCATCAGGCCAATGTTCAAGTATCAATAATGCATATTCACAACACCTGCAATAAGAATATAAAAGTTGAATACAGAAATAACAAATAAAAGACTTCATAAAATAGCAAAACCAGGAAAGACCTGGCACGGAGTACAGCACTACGGTCATTCTTTGCACAATCAGCTATGCGGGGAAGCACACGGACAACTTTGCAGTTACGCAACATCTGCAACATAGGAAAAGATATCATAAGGAAAAAAAAAAGGATAAAAAGATAAAAAAGAATCAAAGCTAAACAGGAAAATGGAAGGGGAGATATAAGAAAAAAATTACCGTTTTTATGCAGTTATCTGCGGACTCTGCAATTACAAGCACAGTAATCACAACCAACTTGAAAAGTACCTGATTATCATAATATGAAATTAACAAGTGCATATGAGAATATAAATGTTGCAAAGCCACAAATGAAAGCTGAACTTACTGGGATGAACATCTCAGCACATGCCTCAAAATCTCCCAAGAGCTCCTTTGATAAGAAGGATAACAAATGGCAAGCCTGGAAAAAAGGAAACAAACTCAAAAACAGCTAAAGTACAAAGAAAAGCACTTATGGGAGATGAAAGTAAACAATTGTCTTGAACTCAACCACCATTATTATATAGACTGTCTCAAGATTCCTATTGATCATTGTATAAAAAATTCATCCACTTTGTTAAGAAACAAGAAGCTAAAGCACTATGCACAAACTTAGAATCTCACCAGCTTAGCTATGTCTAGTAAGAGAATATGAAAACTGCCATATAGGAAGAAGAAAAACACAGGCTTCATTGTCGAAGTTCCAGAAATGTAACTATGAAGCTGGATGCATATAAGAATTCTATCAACAAAGTGCAATATTATAGTCTTCTCAACAGCAAACCATAATTGTGATCTGTACTCAAGTTGAAGTTTTCAGCTTAAACTATCCTCTCCCACTAGACTTGCTGGAAACACCCTTCTTGGAGATTTCAATAGAGTCAATAGGGACAAGCAGGTATGATGATGGGTCCATGACATGTTCCCTATCATTTGATCATTTTTATACATGGATATGTTTTAAACGAATAGAAATACCGGCAAACTCAAGGAAAAAAAGAATGAGAAAACTCCTTGATTGAATAACTCTGAAATTCATTAAACCATTCTAAAAAGTTCCAGTGTTAATAAAAAAAGTATTTAGAAAAGGAACTTCAAGAAAATATATTTGATAGATAAAATAAATAAATAAATAAAAAGAAGAAAAAATCTCTCAGTGCTAGAATAAGCACTATTCGTTCAGAGCCATATAAACAAACTATAAGCACAAAGAATAAATCTCCTAAAGTATCTAAAACAAAGTGCAAAAAGAAAAAAAGTCAGCACCAGGAAACACAAGAAAAATGTTACAGACCTGCTTCACAATGCTTGACCTCCTATCTGATAACTGTGTACTTAGTGGGCCAACAAGCTGCTTCAAGAGTCCCCGAAAACACGGATAATCAGCAGCACCTGTTTATTCACATTAGTCATAAACTATAGAGGAAGAATAAGCCATATAAATATGGAATGTTGATAGCAAATAGGGCAAATAACATGACAACCTTACAGAAGTCAAAACTAAGGGGAATAGGTAAAACAAATAGGATAACCCAGGAATTCATGTATCTGAATTTTAGCATCCCCTTGTATACCTAGAAAATTATATCTAACTCAGTCTATATGGGCCAGTTCTTTAAGATTAAGAATTTTCATGCAGAACCATTTCATAGCTGTTTGGCTAAAAATAGCAACTTTATAATTCTTTAACAGTAGTCACGTGCTGGATAAAGATTGGAGGGAGGTTTGACGAGAGAATGGATAAAAACCTCCAGAAACAAGCCCTTCAAGTCTCTGCATGGCAGCAATGCGTATGGACCAATCTTTTTCTGGCACAAGAGTAGAGGCAATTTTCTCAAATTCCCTTACCAGCTCCTTATCTGAATAAACTTGAATTGGATCTATTGGCTTTTCAGTGATATCACTTTCACCTAAAAAGTTGCGTCTTGGAAGTGATTCGATCAAACAAACCGGTATGTAATCGCAACCGTGACACTAAGAAAAAGTGTTTTAAGCTTCATGGTTATCCGGATAAAAACAGAGAGAAAAGAAAGCGCCATGATATCCTCCACTAATGCAGATGAAGTACTTGATGTCCGCCTAACAAGACTCGACTTTGAATCTCAATAAGATTACGAGGCTTCATGGACATGGGACTTTAGCCGCTCAAATCTGCTTCCTAGCTCTTGAATCTAATAACCAAACCTCTTGGATACTAGATTGGAGCCTCGGATCACATGACTATACTCACCGTTGGAGTAGGAAAGTAAAAATAGCGTAAAATTTTTCCTTGATAATGTTCTACATGTCCCAAACTTGTCTTGTAATTTACTTTGATAAGTAAACTTACAAAAGATGGAAACATGCTTGCTGAATTTTCTAATCTTGGTTGTGTCTGCAGAATGTAAATCGAGGAAGATGATTGGCACCGCTACAAAAACAAAAGAAATCACTTCAATAACATTTAACTTGATGAAACATGATCTAAGACCAAGCACCATAAATATGAGAAATATGAAAATCACTTCAGTAACATTTAACTTGTTGAAACATGATCTAAGAGCAAGCACCATATATATGAGAAATATGAAAATATATAGCCTATATTGGAAGTAGGTTAGTTTATGCAAAGGTCAGCATTTCATGAAAACCATTTGAAACTCCTAGTTAATAATAATAATAATTGTTAGATACAGAGCCAAACCTCCAAAAAGTGATGTCTCCCTCGAAGAACTCTTGGCTCTTGGACTGCTTTTCTTGGGATTACGAACTGCAGGCTTTATCTCTCCAGTAGCAAAACCACCCAAAGTTCCATCTGAATGTCGAACTTGTGGCTCAATTTTCTCTAGTCTGGCATTAATATCTCTCATCTGCAAATTGTATCCTATGTTGTAAAAATTACAAATACAAGTAACACCAATACCTTTCTTATAGAAGGAAACGTCATCAACATCAAAAGGGATGGGTGGGGTGGGGAGGAATTGAACTATCAATACGAAGTCAGAAAAAACAAATAAGAAGCTAGAGGATGGTTTGTTATTCTAAAATTAAATACTGACCATAGATCCGGGAAGCTGATGACGATGAAGTTCATCTCGAAATTGAGTTCCGGCTTGTGTATACATTTCCTGAAAAAGGAAACATTTGATCAGAATTTTCCACTAGATATAAGAATCTTTGATGTATGACCATCTCTAAGAACATTTCACAAGCATAATGGCAGAAGTGGACCTACTGCTCTCAGTTACTGTAATACTCATTACCATCCAAAGAAGAAATACTAAAGAGGATAAAAAATTTAACCCAATGAACAATTACTGAATAGCTCAAAACTATTAAGACCTACATTCATCAAGAAGAAGCATAATAAGTCACATTAATATTAATCCAAGAAGCTGGCAACACATGTCCAAACACTCTATATGGAGAATTTTAAATATTAATGAGTAGGAATTTGGAAAATAGTTCCAAAAAAGATCTAAAACTTAGTAACAAGCAATCTAATTAAGATGGTTTCTCTTTGTTTAATTGTTAAATATAACTACCATGGGCAATCAAACAAAGTTCAGATCCCTGTTTTCGTGCCTATTGATTTTCTCCATGAATTTTCTGTCCTCTAAAGGCATTAAAAAGCTTATTATGAGTATCTGAGCATGTTTTTCTATAACTGAGCGGCAGAAAAGCTGCCTTGGATGTAAACCCATGTATCAAGCTATCAGCTGCACGTTCAAGCATAGTGAAAGTTCTTAGAAACCACGGGTAACACCACAACAAGAAAAGAAGAAAACATATCAGAGACATGAAAAGACTATCAAATTCTTCCTACATATAAGGTCAACAAGTTGCTAAGCTCTTCTAACTTCTAAAATAACACTAGAAAGAAACGTTTGACAGACCTCGATGCATAATATAGCAGCTTCACGAACACCAGGATTTGTGTCATTCAACATCTGCAAAATCTGATAAAGAAATTTATATGTCAGCTAATCTCTGTCAGATTGACGAGACATAAAAGTTCACTTTGGAAATGTTTATAAGCATACAGGAGGAAGAATCGCCCGTTGAAGTGGAAGTTCAGTAGATGCAAAAAGACTGATTGATGATGTGACTGTCCGGGCAAATTCCTCCCGAACTCTCCAACTTCTATGCGTCCAGGCATAAGAGCCAGCTCTTTCAACAATAATCGTTGGGGAAGAAACCTGAAACAATATGTTAATAAAAATCACACCATTTCTTCACCACTTAGCCTAAAACATTAAAGCGTCCCAAACTCAGCAAGACACCCATTCTAATATTTACTCCGAGTTTTAAAAAGAATACCTCCATGAGAGTAAGCAGCAGGCGCCTGGCAGCGTCTCTAACAGGTTGTTTGGCGTCACCTAACCGTTCAACAACCGCAGGAACGAGAGCGTTGAAGTGCAACTTCAAGTGATCACCGGAAAGAACGGCGGCGGAAGCAAGAGCCTGGAGAGCTCCCTGAGAGACTCTAAAATTGTTGTCCTTGAGGAGATCCAAGCAGCAGTCAACGAGCGAAGTGACTTCCGAAGAAGTGAGACTCTTTCTAGAGCCTTCAAGGAGTTGGTAGAGCCGCTCCACCGCCGCCATCCGCTCCTTGGTGTCTTTGGCACGTGCTAACTCCAGTGCCTCCTCCATCGGGATACCGATTCAACGGGACAGTACTCAGATCTGAACAATTTCTTAACCAATTCCAACAATTCGAAATTCAAAAGCAAAAAAAAAAAAAAAAAGAAAATGTGAAATGTGTTTAGTTTAATTCGAAAGAAACGATAATTGGGTTTTATAGCAAATTTAGATTTAGCGGAGAAGTGTCGCTTTTTCCCTTTTTTCGGAGGAAAAGGAATAGAGGGAGAAAAATGGCAGAAAAAAGGAAATTAGTGAAGTGGACTGAGATCTACGGAGAAGATGATGAAGCTTTCTGGTTAAACTTGTTCGGGATATTACCATCCATTTTTAGTTTATTTACGAGAATTACCACAGTTTTATTTTTATTTTTATTTTTTGTCTTTGATTCTGTGACTGCGCTGGCCGCCGTATGATTGGGTATATTGATTTTGGGTTATTTAAATATTTTTTTGGCTTAAAAAGTAATCAAAATTTTTCAATAAAAGCAATTACTTTTTTATTTAATTGAAATTTTAAAATGAATTAAAAAGATTTAAACTTTTTCAAAAAATAATTAAGTCTCTATCTTTTACTCTTAATTGGTATTTAAACTGTTAAAATGTATTAAAAATATCTTTAACTGTTAACTTTAAATGTTGACAGTTAGTTTATCACTTTTAATTTTTCACTTAAAATCAATAATAAGTATTAAATTTAAATAAAATATTTAATTTTTATTAAAATTAGAAATAAAATTATAAAATTTTATAAAATTATAAAATATATTGAAATATTGAAATATATATTTTATAAAGTTGTAAAAATATAAAAATAATATAAAATTTGTAAAAGAATTATAAAATTATCATATCAAAAGAAGCATTTTATATTTTTATAATTTTATTAATTTTTATTTTTATCATTTTTTGTCACATGTCACATTGTGTTGTAGACGTGATTATTATAACTAGAAAAAAATTAGAATCGTTAACTTTAACGGTCAACTAGTTAAAGTTAATAGTTAAATAGTATTTTTATTCATTTTATAATATTTATAATTTTTTCCAATTTTTTATATTTTTGTACTATTTTTATATTTTTAAAATTTTTAGTAAATTTTAAATTTTTTTATATTTTTATTAAAGTTTGATATTTTAAAATTTTTATTTAAGAGTTTAATTGCTTTTTTTAGTTTGAGGTCAAATTTTATTTTTCTAAATAATTTTTCATAAACTTCACATATGATAACTCAACTATTAAAAATTTTCATTTTAGTCACTCAAATATAGATTTCCATTCATGATTTTAGCCTCTCCCACCAAAATCTCACATGGAATATTTTCTTAATAAACTAAAATTATTTTAAAAATTCGTTTCCGCTACCCTAAACCAAAGGTGTTTTTAACTTTTGTTGGGTCAAAAAACTTTGTTCAATTCACAGAGGGAAACTGCTGGCGTAGTAGTTTAAAGAAACCTGTCGTAACCATTTTTTGGAAAACGACAAAAAGGGGTTCGACGTTGGGTTTTAAAAATAAAAAAAACGGGAGTCGCCACCGACCTTTATTTGGTGTGGTTGGATCACCTTTATTTTAATAAAACATTTTGTTTTACTAAACCGTGTTTTTGGTCTCGGAGTTTTGAAAAACGGGTTCGAGTCGATTCATGCATACGAGGAAGGGTTAGCACCCTCGACACGCCCAAAATTGGTACCAAAGTGATTAATTAATGTCTTAATGTCGGAAGTTTGAGAAGATTTTAAACTCGAATCTTTAAAAAATATTAGGATATTTGAGATTTCTTTGTTTCGAGAGGATACAAACATCACATCCAAAGACATTAGGACACGATATTCAAGCCTTCGTAATCAAAGTTATCTCGAGTTCTTGAAATTTAATAAAAGGATGTTTAGTGTTTTAGTCAAACGAGAATCGAACTCAAAGACGTTAGGGCACTATTCCCTAATTCCTAAATACAAAATATTGCCTTTATTTTAAAAATCTTTGAATAGAGTGTAGCGAATCGCTCAAAATGCATCGACGGATTAATTCTAGAAAAGGCTAGAGTCAAAACTTGAGATTTCTTCGTCCGAAAAGATATAAACATCACATCCAAATTCGTTAGGACATGATGTTTTAATCTTTCAGAATCAAAGTCGCCTCGTGATTTGCAAAACTTGGTAAAAGGGATGTTAAGTAATTTAGTTAAACGGAAAATCGCAACTCAAAGACGTTAGGGCACTATTTTCCGAATTTCTAAATACGAAACATTGCTTTGCTTTAAGAATCTTTGGATAGAATAGGACGATTTCACAAAATGTATTTTTATTTAGCGAGATTATTGAAAAATTGCAATAGCGATAATAACGCAAATAAAGGATGATTGATGACAATAATGATGACAAGTGGTGATGGGTAACAATACTAAACAAATGATAATAAAGATGTTATATGATGGTAATAGTAAAGAATAAAAATAAACACGATAACAAATAAAATATGTCCATGGATTTGGTATGTGAAAACAATGACTAACAATAGAAATAACAAATAATAGTGATAATAATAATAATAATAATAATAATAATAATAATAATAATAAATATAGTATTTATATATAATAATAATGTAATGCCGATAATGATAATGGAGATAATATATATATATATATATATATATAAACAAATGAGTGAGTAAGGTAAAATAAAGTAAATTAATGATTGAATACAAGAATAAATATAATAATAGTAATCGTGATATTAATATTAACAATAAATGTAATAATGGTGAATATAGTATAGTATCAATAATACTAAATACAATCAAATAATAATAATAATAATAATAATAATAATAATAATAATAACAAAGAAACAATAGAAGAGGACTAAATTGTATTAAAAAGGCATAATTTCGAGGCAAATTTAAAATAAAAGAAAGAATAGGGATCTATTTACACGCGCGAAAGGACTGGGGGGACTAAAATGGCAATAAACCCTTCACCAAAACGCAGCAAGAAGATCGTGGACTAAATTACGAACCAAATAAATTATGGGATAAATTTAAAATAAAAAAACTCGATTGCAAATGTTTGAAAAGCGGAAGGTAGAATGCGCAAATAGCCCTTTTGCAAAAACACGCGGACCTTAGGCGGGTCGGTTCGGATCGGTCGGGTCATTCAAAACGACGCTGCTTTGGGGTTAAAGGCGTTTCAAAACGACGTTGCTTTTGGGGCTATAAAGCCCTAAAATCCCCAAAATTTCATTTCTCCGTCGCTTTTTAAAAAAGATTTCTTCTCTGCTTTTCTCTCTGCGGGGAAGGGCCCGCCAGAGTCCATTGTTCATTGTGATCTTGTTTGCGGTCTTAAGGTTTAAGAATCACAACTGATTTAAGTCCAAAAAAGGTAATTTCAGATTTTTATTCCCTTTTTTATATATCGCTTTTAGTAAAAAATGTGAATATATGCGTGATTAATGGACTCGAAGAACAAAAATAAAATAATAAAAAAGGAAAAAAAAGAAGATCTTAACACCTTTGCCGGATTCGTTTTTCCTTTCTTTCTAATATTTCACTGCTTCTTGTTTTTTTCGCTTGAATCTCTGCTTTCTTTTGTTTCGAAATTTCTTTTTTTTTCTTGTATATTGATGAAAAAAAAGGTCCCTTATAATGTACATTTTCCGCTTTTTATAGCCATTCTTTACTCTTTTTTCTTTTTCTGCCTTGTCTTCGCCATCGCTTGCAGTGTCAAGTGGTGGCAGAAGCGGTGGGGTCTGGTGGAGCGGTATGGCGCCAAGGCCGTGGAGTCGAGGCGAATCTGCGCAGGTTAGGCATTTTTTTTTAGGGTTTTTTTATTTTCGATTAAGTTTTAGTGGGCTAGGGTTGGTTTTGGGCTTGTTGAACGGGCTTCGTTTAGGTTAATTTGGGTGTAAAAATAAATGGGCGGCAAATGGGCTTCTACCGCCTCTTTGCTCATTGTCGTGAAACGAGAATTGAGCAAAGACAAAAGAAGCCCACGTTGCTCCTACCGCCGAGTCTTGGCCTTCGTGCTTTTCTTCGTAGTAGCCACTTCGCCCACCGCATCCCGTTGCTTCAATCCACTCCACCGATATGTGGCTTCAACTGCCGTCGTCGCGACTTCAATGGGATGTGACTTATTTATTTTCGATCTGCTCTTGCAAATTTAGGAATGTCTAAACCGCTATCTTCAATCTGATCCTTGCAAACTCAAGGATCACCAGACTGATATCTTCGATCTGCTTCCTGCAACTTCAGGAAGATCAAACCTGCCTTCTTCAATCTGATCCTTGCAAACTCAAGGATCACCAGACTGAGTCTTCGATCTGCTTCCTGCAACTTCAGGAAGGTCAAATCTGCTTTCTTCAATCTGATCCTTG
This sequence comes from Gossypium rotundifolium, assembly GCA_025506655.1. Classification (NCBI taxonomy): domain Eukaryota; kingdom Viridiplantae; phylum Streptophyta; class Magnoliopsida; order Malvales; family Malvaceae; genus Gossypium; species Gossypium rotundifolium. Next base: position 153,117,183 of record CP106728.1, read on the forward strand.
CAAACTCAATGATCACCAGACTGAGTCTTCGATCTGCTTCCTGCAACTTCAGGAAGGTCAAATCTGCTTTCTTCAATCTGATCCCTACAAACTTAGGGACCACCAGACTGATTTCTTTGATTTACTTACTCCACGGAACTTCGAGGAAATAAGAATTCGTGGAGAAGAGATTCGTAGTCTCCATCTTCTATCGAAACTTCAAAGAATTAAGGATGTAACCTCATTGTTAACTCGGGGGACGGATTTGTAATCTCAACCTACCCTACCGGAAGTTCGAGGAAATAACAATTCAGGGAGAAGAGATTTGTAATCTCCATCTTCTCTACTGAAACTTCAAAGGAATACTGATTGATCCTCATTGCTAACTCAGAGAGTCGGGATTTGTAATCTCAACCTACTCCACTGGAATGTCGAGGAAATGAGAATTCAGGGAGAAGAGATTCGTAGTCTCCATCTTCTCTACCGAAACTTCAAAAAATTAAGAATTTATCCTCATTGTTAACTCAGGGAGACGGGATTTGTAATCTCCACCTACTCTACCAGAACGTCGAGGAAATAAGAATTCAGAACTTTTCAATTTGCTTCCTTACTATTTTCGTGAAGACTTCAATATTCAATCTGCTTCCCTACCATCTTGAGGGAACAAATGTGAACTTTCCAATGTGCTTCCTTACTATATTCAGGAAGACTTCAATCTTCAGTCTGCTCCACTATCATCTCTAGGGAGCAAAATCTCAACTTTTCAATTTCCTTCCTTACTATCTTCAGGAAGACTTCAATCTTTAGTCTGCCCCACTACCATCTTGAGGGAACGAAATCTGAACTTTCCAATGTACTTCCATACTATATTCAGGAAGACTTCAATCTTCAGTCTGCTCCACTATCATCTCTAGGGAGTAAAATCTCAACTTTTCAATTTCCTTCATTACTATCTTCAGGAAGACTTCAATCTTTAGTCTGCCCCACTACCATCTTGAGGAACGAAATCGAACTTTCCAATGTGCTTCCTTACTATATTCGTGAAGACTTCAATCTTCACCGCTCCACTATCATCTCTAGGAACAAAAACTAAACTTTCCAATTTGCTTCCTTACTATCTTCGGAAGACTTCAATTTTCACCGCTTCCACTACCATCTCGAGGAATAAAATCAACTTCAATATCGTTACATCGTTCTTTGAGGAACCTGTCTTGTAGAATGAATTTTATGTGCTTATGCTTATACAAATGATGAAGATGCTATGATCAAAATGACTCAAAGCCTCTTAACTATACGTGTTATGGACGACACTTTCATGAATGCAGAATGCCGTGAGATTGGTCTTTTTATTAGGATACAATGATCAGAATGAATCAATGCTCCTAACTAAATGATAATGGATGACTTTTGCATGAATGCGTAATGTCATGAGAATGGTCTTTTATGATGATTAGGATGCAATGAGTCAATGCTCCTAACTAAACGTGCTTTGAAATGATGTATGAATGCAAATGATCATTGCTCGTAGTCCATTAATGTCCTATCACCGACACGCTTATCATGCTTTCTCGTTCAGATCTTTGATAGAAAACCCAAAAATGATCATATTATGCTCAACAAGTTTGCCTCATTGTGATTTCGAGTCCCTTCCACTGCACCTTCCGGGACATAAAGTTTGTATCTCCCCGCAACTTTAAGAGAATAACATTTGGTTTCTTCTATCCATCCCGTCAGTAATTCGAGGTATAGGATCAATTTGATCTGTTACACCATTCACCGTGTAATGACCGTATGTGTAGGCCCGATATGTACATGAATGCAGAGTATCATTTTTTCTCGAGAATGATCCTTTTGTATCATTGGGTTGACATTGCTCGTTATCCGTCAAGGTCGTATCACCGCTAAATGTATTGTCATTTTGTTCAACCAATAAAAGGTCCAAAGAGATAATCATCTTTCTCCAATATTTCCAAACCTTGAATGAGTGAGTTCTAAACAATAGTCCTGCTTTGTGTCCTTGTATTATTCGAAGCTTCCGAGTAATATGCAAAACTCCTTTTATGAAAGTATTATTAGTCCACTAATCGTTATTTCAATGCAAAATGCCCAAAAAGATTGTAACAATGGACAAAAGGAAATTGATTGGGAGCATAGCTCAAACAAACAAGTTTAATCAATGCTAGCAAAGGTAATTAAGAAGGAAATTTATCGGTGTTTTTTTTTGAAAAGAATAAAATAATCACAAGTAACAAAAATGGGTAAATGGAAACTAAGTGCCCCGGATATCGCAATTGAGCTTCTCCGTTCCAACTTCGAGGACCATTTTGAGCTTAATATGTGTTTAGGGATTCAGAGTGCTTTGTCGATGCCCCAAGATGTAACATACTTCTTCAAGCGAGCAAGACTACTTTATGCCCTACTCGATCAAAATTTTGAGCCGCTTCTCGGGTTTTCAACTCAAATACCCTTTGGTCTCAAAGCGCCTTTCATGGGTTTTCGCCTTGGCCTCTCCTTTTTCTTTTTTTTCCTTTTCTTGTTTTCGCTTTTGTGTTTTTTTTTTTTTGGAAAACTTTTATTGAATCGAACTCACCGGATTGGCGTGTCCTTGCCATCCATCTTGGTTAGTATCCATGTTTCTCGTAACAAGCCTTATTTGTCATAAGGCATTTACTTTCCTTTAGAGTCCTTTTGAATAAGAAGAATCCTTCTTAATGCCAGTCTCTCTTCCAAATTCTCTTGAGCGAACATTTTAGTTATAAGCCCATATCATCCATTTTTGGTACATTGGACCATGAGCACTTTCAATCAAGCTTCATCAGAGACATTCTACTTCATCCAATCAAATCAAAGCTTGGGAAATGGAATCTTATCTTTCAACAATTTTTCCTTTTATAAACCAATGGGAAAGATGCCCCGGCAAAGGTCCTGGCCTACGTTCAAAGAACCAAAAGGGTAAATGGCAACTTCTCTATACCAACCTTTACAAGTCTCGGCCATTTTTCAAAAAAATCTTGAATGGTTTTTTTTTTTGACAAACTTTGTAATTTTGGCATATGAAGCGATCTTCACCCTCTCAATGGAGGTAACCAACGACCATGAATATGAATCGGTGTTGGCTAAAGCTTTTGAGGAGACTGGCTTGTTAACATCCATGTTCATATAGGAACAATGGAGAAGGCACAGTCTTCCTTGATTTGGCATTTTATGGCATAACAGATACAATTTCCCAATAGCCCGAACCTCTTGATTAGCTAGGTCATTAGTAAACATGGGTTCTTTGAACCCCAACCTTAACAAAGATACCCATGTTTTAGTAGCTTGGCATGCCTTGATATGATCGTGCGAAAACATCTTGAATTCCTGAAAATAGCTCAACGATGCCTTGCCTTATTCCTACGAAGAGCTATGCTTCAATCTTCAACACTTCATAAGGTAGGATCTACCATTGGGGAAGTAAGTTGCAATCTTTGTCATCTTCAAAGCCCTTAGATCCCTCTAGATACATATCTCACTAAAAAGAGAGTCGAGAATGAAGATCGCTCATGTCATTGATATCCTGAGGCCCATCATGCGAGAAAATCCAAAGAATAAATGATCCTAAGGATGATTATTCGTATGATTTGGTCATGAGTGAAAAAAATATTCAGTATGAAATGTAAAGAATGGAAATATTTACTTAGAATGATGCATTTTATTGAAATAAAAATTTTGGACACAAGCCTACTTCTCAAAAGAAATCTTATTGCTTCGTGCTTGGAGCAACAAGTGTGTTTTACACATTACTCTAGATTAGCTTTAAAAATACATGTTTCTTCCATAGCCTCATTGTTCAAAAACACTCTCAAGTACATAAAGGCGATGCTCTGAAAGCTTTTATTCCTCGGTTCTTTTCGCATACCATTGTTCATTATCGAACTTCACAACACCCATGTTGATGAGATTTTCCACCAATTTCTTAAAAGTGAGGCAATTTTCTATCGAATGGCCTCGTGATCCCCGCTGGTACTCACATCGAGTGTTTGGGTCATACCATTTTGGGTACGGAGGTTGCATCGGTTTTGGATATTGGGGACACTACGTGCATCAAATAAACTTTGATACAACTCCTTATACGCCATAGGGATTGACGAATTAGAGTTTTCAATGTCTTTCCTTATGCGGATTCTTTCCTTGATTTAACCTTGATACTCGATGAGGTGATTTGGGTCCCCACGCTTATATTATTCACCTCGTCATCCTTTCTTCTAGGAGGTGCCTTCTCTTGGTTTCCCTACTTCAATCTTACCGCATTTCATTGCATGTTCGATCATTTCCCGCCATTACCATGTCGGCAAAGCTCTTAATGGTACTCCCTATCATATGGGTTATGAAAGGAGCCTTGTGGTGTTGATGAAGAGCATGGTAGTTTCTTTTCTAAAAGGTGGTCAACTTGTGTGGCTACTTCCTCCACCACCGGGCATATTGCTCAAACTTTCGTTTGGCTTTTTCTCCATATTTTGGAGCGTGATTCGATCAGAGCTATATCGGCCACGCACCTGTATTGTTTTAGGAAGGCTGTGCTAGGTCCTCCACGACTTGATCTGGGTACTACCGAGCTGATTGTACCATTTGGCATTTCCCGCCAAACTATCCCGAAAACAATGAATAAGCTTGATCGTTGTTAACATATCCCGTCATCCGTCGACGTAACATTGTGATGTGCGCTCGGGCAACCGTCCCATTGTATTTTTCAAAATCGGTCTTGAACTTTGGCTAAGTACGAGGTCCGGACTAGGCTCAAGTCTTTAATCCCCGTAGCGATGGTCGCAGCTTTATTTCCTTGAACTTTTCTTCTAACCATCTGCAACGATCCTCGAGTTGTCCGGGAAGGTTTGCTTTTGCCTTATCTATTTCAAACCATTTCATCAAGATCGGGACTATAGGATTAGCCGGACCTTCTCCGGATTAGTGCTCAACCAATGGAAAGTCTTGCGGCATTGCATGGTCTCAACTCGCACTGTGGCTCGATAACAAAAGGCGCCCTTTGGGGACATATTTCGTGGTGCTTGGGTATTTGGGGTAAATCCGGAGGGTAGGCGGTGGTCGCCATTATTCCTCGAGCTAGCAAGCGCGCTCTTTCCTCGCTCATTGGCCAATAGTTGCGCCTAACTAGCTTATCATGTTGTTTTGGGACTCTTGCATCCGCTCTATCATATCTTGTTGTATCTTGATTAATCGTTCTTGCATTTGCTCCTCGATCTCCTTTTGCATTTGTTCTAGCCTTTCCATTCTTTGATCCATGTCTTCTAGGTTATCAAATAACTTTACCTAATTAGGGTCTTTCTACAAATCTTAATGCATGTGATATGATGCAAGGCAAATGCATGAAATGCAATGCAAATGAATGCATAAAGAAAGAGAGGCGTTGATTATGAATTCAATTTCATTAGAAGAACTTCTCTAGAAAATACATTTCTTTACATAAAACGGATTACATATGCGGCTTTGTCCTCATAGTCCAGGTGAAATCCTCTTCTTCGTATCCAGATGTTATGGTCGTGTCCCGTAAACTTCCTCAATGGATACCTCTTCTAGCTCCTTGTTTCTTGGTCCAGGCCGTGCCTCTTCACTCGCTTATCCTCCGTGATGTTTATAAGCTTCTTTTAGAAAATGGAGATACGATGGTTCTTCAATAATCCTTGTCGGCTTGAATCCTCAGGCAAAGTCTTGTATTCTTCAGTGGGTTATCGGTCCTCTCGTCATTTACCGGACTATGTTCGAACGATCGATTATAATCCACTTTATCAAGTAACACATTTCCTTATGATAAACTCTTCTATTTAGCAATCGAATATGAATCAACACCTTCTTTCTAAGATGATGCGGTGTGATGCAATGCAATGCAATCACAAACAAAACAAAACGATTAGCACGGGAGAAATAAACAAAATAGAGTACCTATCCAGTGACCACTAGGGTTTAACATAGTTCTACCTAAGGTGGGCTCTTGGGCTTACTATATGAGGTTTGGTTCTAAAGAGAGGTACCGAACCAATGATTCCTCAATCCTCACCCATTATAGGCTCATACTGACTGAGTTCTGTTCAGGAATACATTTCCCTATGGTCGCATCGGAGATGAAAATCTCACGAAGACATAGGTACGGAAGTATCCCGAAAGTGATCTACTATCCTGCACGGAGGTGAAAACCTCACGAAGGAGTAGCTTCTCACTTCCATTTAAAGGTGCGACCACAACGGTCATGCAATGCAACAACATGCAATAAAAAGATCATAAATTTTCAAATCAAATTTTTAAATTTCCGACAAAAGACAGAAAATAATCAATTTATGGCTTGACTCTCTTCAATTTCCCCAGTGGAGTCGCCAAACTGTCGTAACCATTTTTTGGAAAACGATAAAAAGGGGTTCGACGTTGGGTTTTAAAAATAAAAAAACGGGAGTCGCCATCGACCTTTATTTGGTGTGGTCGGATCACCTTTATTTTAATAAAACATTTTGTTTTACTAAAACCGTGTTTTTGGTCTGCGGAGTTTTGAAAAACGGGTTCGGGAGTCGGTTACGCACGAGGAAGGGTTAGCACCCTCGATACGCCCAAAATTGGTACCAAAGTGATTAATTAATGTCTTAATGTCGGAAGTTTGAGAAGATTTTTAAACTCGAATCTTTAAAAAAATATTAGGATATTTGAGATTTCTTTGTTTCGAGAGGATACAAACATCACATCCAGCACATTAGGACACGATATTCGAAGCCTTCGTAATCAAAGTTATCTCGGAGTTCTTGAAATTTAATAAAAGGATGTTTAGTGTTTTAGTCAAACGGAGAATCGTAACCCAGCACGTTAGGGCACTATTCCCCGAATTCCTAAATACAAAATATTGCCTTTATTTTAAAAATCTTTGAATAGAGTGTAGCGACTATTCAAAATGCATCGTATCGGATTAATTCTAGGAAAAGGCTAGAGTCAAAACTTGAGATTTCTTCGTCCCGAAAAGATATAAACATCACATCCAGCTCGTTAGGACATGATGTTTTAATCTTTCGTAATCAAAGTCGTCTCGTGATTTGCAAAACTTGGTAAAAGGATGTTAAGTAATTTAGTTAAACGGAAAATCGCAACCCAGCACGTTAGGGCACTATTTTTCGAATTTCTAAATACGAAACATTGCTTTGCTTTAAGAATCTTTGGATAGAATAGGACGATTTCACAAAATGTATTTTTATTTAGCGAGATTATTGAAAAATTGCAATAGCGATAATAACACAAATAAAGGATGATTGATGACAATAATGATGACAAGTGGTGATGGGTAACAATACTAAACAAATGATAATAAAGATGTTATATGATGGTAATAGTAAAGAATAAAAATAAACACGATAACAAATAAAATATGTCCATGGATTTGGTATGTGAAAACAATGACTAACAATAGAAATAACAAATAATAGTGATAATAATAATAATAATAATAATAATAATAAATATAGTATTTATATATAATAATAATGTAATGCCAATAATGATAATGGAGATAATATATATATATATATATAAAACAAATGAGTGAGTAAGGTAAAATAAAGTAAATTAATGATTGAATACAAGAATAAATATAATAATAGTAATCGTGATATTAATATTAACAATAAATGTAATAATGGTGAATATAGTATAGTATCAATAATACTAAATACAATCAAATAATAATAATAATAATAATAATAATAATAATAATAATAATAACAAAGAAACAATAAGAGGACTAAATTGTATTAAAAGGCATAATTTTGAGGCAAATTTAAAATAAAAGAAAGAATAGGATCTATTTACACGCGAAAGGACTGGGGACTAAATGGCAATAAACCCTTCACCAAAACGCAGCAGAAGATCGTGGACTAAATTATGAACCTAAATAAATTGTGGGATAAATTTAAAATAAAAACCGATTGCAAATGTCCAAAAAGCGGAAGGTCGAATGCGCAAATAGCCCTTTTGCAAAAACACGCGACCTTAGGCGGGTCGGTTCGGATCGGTCGGTCATTCAAAACGACGCTGTTTTGGGGTTAAAGGCGACCCAAAACGACGTTGCTTTGTGGGCTATATAAAGCCCTAAAATCCCCAAAAATTTCATTTCTCTGTCGCTTTTAAAAAAAAATTTCTTCTCTGCTTTTCTCTCTGCAGGGAAGGGCTCGCCAGAGTCCATTGTCATTGTCAGTCGTTTGCTGTTGGGTTTACCATCACAAGACGGTGGGAAGTCCAAAAAGGTAAATTTCGATTTTTATTCCCTTTTTTATATACTATTTTAGTAAAAAATGTGAATATATGCGTGATTAATGGACTCAAGAACAAAATAAAATAATAAAAAAGAAAAAAGAAGATCTTAACACCTTTGCGGATTCGCTTTTTCCTTTCTTTCTAATATTTCACCGCTTCTTGTTTTTTCGCTTGAATCTCTTTCTTTTGTTTCAAATTTCTTTTTTTCTTGTATATTGATGAAAAAAAGGTCCTTATAATGTACATTTTCCGCTTTTTATAGCCATTCTTACTCTTTTTTCTTTTCTCGCTTTGTCTTCGCCATCGCTTGCGTGTCAAGTGGTGGCAGAGCGGTGGGGGTCGGTGGAGCGGTATGGCGCCAAGGCCGTGAGTCGAGGCGTAATCTGCAGGTTAGGCATTTTTTTTTAGGGTTTTTATTTTCTCGATTAGGTTTTAGTTGGCTAGGGTTGGTTTTGGGCTTGTTGAATGGGCTTGGGTTTAGGTTAATTTGGGTGTAAAAATAAATGGGCCGGGCAAATGGGCTTCTACAAAACCAATCTTAAAAACAAGAAGAAGAAGATCGAAGGAAGAGAGCAAATCATTTGGCCATTGATTTCGTCGACTCTTCCGTTGAGTTGCAATGGATGTTGATGACAGACTCGGACATGGCTGCAACCGCTCAACAGCTGATGAAGATAACAATAGTATCATTAGCAGCAATGGCAATAAGAAGGATAAGAAAATCAAAGCGAAGATGATGAAAGACGGGCCATTTTGATTTTACTCTTATGGTTTTACCCTAAAAGGTCATGCATGATTCTGGTTTAGATTTGGTATTATCCATTGATATATTAATTATTAGTAAAACAAATCTTTATCTAAGTTTGATTGTTTTGAAGACTAAGTAAGGTTGCATGAAACTTAAATTGCATTTCCTTAATATTCAATGCAAAGCCACTAGATTAGAGATTGAAGAATTATTCAACAACTATTTTCTGTCAATGCAATAACATATGCCACTTCATATACTTTAAATTGGCATATTTTAGAAAGGGATAATGTCATAAATGATGGATATCGAATGGTGTATTTCTATTTTTAAAATGTTTATTTTAGTATTTAAAAGCATGTGTCATAAACCATAATTTATACATATTTTAACCCATGTTTAGCTTATTTTTGGATGAATTTTCATTAGATTTGATGAATTCGATACTCCTAATCCTTTAATTTTATGTTTTACACTCAAGAGAGCTTAGGGAGTCAAAAAGAACGAGAAACGGGCCAAAAAGGGACAAAATGGGCCTACCCCGAAAATCAACACGGCCTGGACTGTCGCACATGGGCAGACCACACGGCCGTGTGTGACGAGAAGAATCGAGCACGACCTAAGTTATAGAACACGGTCGTGTGTAACAAGCAGAATCGAACACGGCCTGGACTATCGTACACGGGCGTGTCCCTGCCGAACCCAAGTCTAATTTTATTCGGAAAAGGTTACTTGTAGGTCAAGAAAGGTGCTCCAAAGCCTATATAAACACCCTAGGGGAGAGTCTAAAAGGGACACGCGGAGTAGAAAGCAGAAAATGCTCGAAGACAGCCATTGGGAGTAGCTTGGAAAGAGGATCTCCATCAAGACTAAAGATCTCCTATCAATTTCTCTTGAAGTTTTTGAGTTTTCTTATGTTTTATAGTTTTCCTTATTTTAAGATATTTCCCTCTATCAGTATGAACTAAATCCCTTAAACACCTGAGGGGATGATACCTGGATGAATCTTATTACTATTTGATTTATAAGATAAATACTTGTTCTTATTCTTAATTGTGAGTTCTTATTCTTGTTTTAATAATTCAGGTTATTGATTCAAGTCGAATGCGCTTCTTCAGAGGAGCAAAAGTCCCTGTTTCAGAGTAGATCAACACAATTAAGCGGAGTTGAATGCAATCCTAGATATAGGACGACGTAAATCTACCGGATTAGAGTCAAATCTAATAAGGGAATCCATAGATCGAGTTAATGCGACAATAGGGGTTTTAATCAGAAAGAGATTTTAAATAATCAACCTAGAGTCAGTTGTTTTTAGTCTTGAAAGAGATATTAACATAAATCAAGGATTTTTACGGATTAAGTCAAGTGAAAAAATCGTATGAATCAGAAGTAATAAGTTTAGTCTAGATGGATTCTTCCTTGGGTGTTGCGTCTCTCATAAAGTTGTCTAAAAAGCATTTTCCCAATTCATTCTCTATCGTGCTTTTAATTAATTTCAGTTTAAAAGAAATCACTCCAATTCTTAGGCTAGATAATAAGAAGATAGTAATTACTAGTACTCTTGGTCCTTTTGGATACGATATTTCCGGTCTTACCATAACTATACTATTAAACGACAAGTACGCTTGCCTTTATTGTGGTCGTAGTTAGTTAGAGACACATCAAGTTTTTTGCGCCGTTGCCGGACACTTAATTTTTATTACTTTTGCCATTCTTATTTTTTTTTGCAATTTATTTTTATTTTATTTAAACTTGCTAATTTTTCTTTTATTTGCTTCTGGCAGATAATTTTAGTTTATGACTAGAAGAAACCCGTCAGGTTTTTACAGTGAGATAGAACATACCGCTTGCAGAAATCGTAGGGAGATAAGGCGAAGTCTACAATGCATAGAAGAAGAGCAAGAGGACGAAACCAATATTACCAAGGAGATGGCTGATAATAATCTGCTACCCCCGGCGGTTGCTGAAAATCTTGCTCCTCATACTATGTATGATTATGCTAAGCCTAATTTAACTGGGGATGAATCGAGTATTGTTAGACCTGCTATTACTGCAAATAATTTTGAACTGAAACCTAACACTATTTAAATGATTCAATAGTTTGTTCAGTTTAATGGTTTGCAGGATGATGACCCAAATACTCATTTAGCAAACTTTTTAGAGTTTTACGATACTTTCAAAATTAATGGCGTTTCTAATGATGTCATTCGCCTTCGGTTGTTTCCCTTCTTGTTGAGGAACAAAGCTAAACAGTGGTTGAACTCGCTACCACGAGGATCAATCACTACATGGGAACAAATAACTGAAAAATTTTTACTTAAATATTTTTCGCCGGCAAAAACGGCTAAGTTGAGGAATGATATTTCTTCTTTTGTGCAGATGGATTTAAAAACACTTTACGATGCATGGGAGAGATACAAGGATCTATTGAGAAGATGCCTCACTATGGGTTCCATTATGGCTAGAGGTTCAAACATTTTACAATGGTGTAAACCCCTCAACTAGGTAATTGATTGATGCAGTTGCCGGTGGAACCCTAAATAATAAAACCCCTGAAGTAGCTTATAAGTTTATAGAAGAGATGTCACTGAATAACTATCAGTGGCAAGTCATGAAAACAAAGCCAACAAAAGCCGCTAGTGTTTTTAACATTGATGTAATCACCATGCTATCAAACCAGGTAGAGCTTTTAAGTAAAAAGATTGATGGTTTGTGTGGTTCTTCGCAGGTACATCTAGTGATGCAGTGCGATACGAATGGAGGAGGAATGGGTAATACAGAATATCCATCCCACAACCCTGGCATAGAAAGCGAACAATGAAATATATAGGTAATAATTTTAGACCTTAGAATAACCCCTATAGTAACACTTACAATCCAGGTTGGAGGAACCACCCAAACTTCTCATGGGGTGGTCAAGGAAATCAAAGACAACAACCCCTTCCAAGCTTTTAACAACAACCCTACCCTCAGGAGAAGAAGCCAAACCTTGAGGATATGCTAGCAAAGTTTATTTTGGTGTTAGAAACCCATTTTCAGAATACCAAAACAGCGTTGAAAAATCAACAAGCATCGATTCAAGGGCTTCAGAATCAAATTGGACAGCTGGCTAAGTTAGTTTCTAAAAGGCAACCAGGTAGTTTACCTAGTAACACCGAACCTAACCCAAAAGAGCATGTGAAGACAGTTACACTAAGGAATGGAAATGTGTTGGTTGAAGCTGAAAAGAAGATGCCACAAGAAACTGAGAAGGCAAAGGGTGAGGAAGTAAACGAGAATGTAACACCGGTATTTAAAGAGTATAAACCACCGATCCCATATCCGGCAAAGTTGAAGAAAAATCACATGGACGCTCAATTCGGTAAATTTCTTGAACTTTTTAAACAATTACATATTAACTTACCTTTTGATGAAGCTATTTTGCAGATGCCGACATACGTAAAATTCTTAAAAGAGCTTTTAAGAAATAAAAGGAAGTTTGAAGAGCTATCAATCGTGAAGCTTAACAAGGAATGTTCAGCTATTCTCCAAAATAAGCTACCAACCAAATTGAAAGATCCAGGAAGTTTTACTATTCCCTGTTTAATTGGTAGTTTAAATATTGAGAAAGCATTAGCTGATTTAAGTGCCAGTATTAATTTAATGCCTTATAAAATGTTCAAGCAGCTTGGTCTTGGGGAACCAAAACCCACTAGGATAAGTATCCAATTAGCTGATAGATCTATTAAATATCCTAGGGGAATTATTGAAGATGTGTTGGTAAAAGTTGATAAATTCATATTCCCTGTTGATTTTGTTATGCTTGACATGGATGAGGACGTTGAGGTGCCTTTAATTTTAGGGCGCTCATTTTTAGCTACTGCTAGGGCTGTTATTGATGTAGGTGATGGTAAACTTGTGCTAAGGGTAGGTGACGAGGAAATTATTTTTAAAATTTATGATGTTATGCGATAATCTAGAGAGCAAAATGATTCATGTTATTTCATCGACGCTATTAATCATTCTATTTAAGATTCTTTTCAGGAAATCATACATACAGACATGTTAGAACTGTGTCTTGCCCAAGGTGAGGAGGCAGATGGCGATACCAATGAGATGGGGGAGATAAAAATTTCTTCCCCAAGATAAAAGAAGTATGAGGGCATTAAAATAAACAACGAACTAAACCCTCTATTGAAGAGCTTCCCAAATTAGAATTGAAACAGTTACCAATCACTTAGAGTATGCATTCCTCGAAGATAATTCTATACTACCAGTAATTATTTTTTCAAAATTGGAACCCAATGAGAAAGAAGAGTTACTACAAGCACTAAAGGAGCATAAAAGAGCCATAGCTTGGAAGATTTCTGACATTAAAGGGATAAATCCATCGTTTTGCACCCATAAAATTTTAATGGAAAATGAATATAAACCATGCGTGCAACCTCAAAGACGATTAAATCCCAACATGAAGGAAGTTGTTAAAGCTGAGGTAATTAAAATTCTAGATGCTGGAGTTATTTATCCTATTTCTAACAGTACTTGGGTAAGTCCTGTGTAGGTTGTTCCAAAAAGGAGGCATGACTGTTGTAGCCAAGGAAAAGAATTAATTTATTCCAACAAGAACAGTCACAGGTTGGAGAGTTTGCATTGACTATAGGAAATTAAACGAAGCCACGAGGAAAGATCACTTTCCATTACCCTTCGTTAATCAGATGTTAGAAAGATTATCTGGGCATATGTACTATTGCTTCCTAAACGGACTCTCTAGCTACTTCCAAATTCTAATAGCTCCTGAGGATCAAGAAAAGCCAACATTTACATGTCCATATGGCACGTTTACTTATCGTAGAATGCCTTTTGGATTATGTAATGCTCCTGCTACTTTTCAGCGCTGCATGCTAGCCATCTTTGATGAACTTGTGGAAGATATTATGGAGGTATTTATGGACGACTTTTTGATATTTGGTAATTCTTTCCACCTTTGCCTTAAAAAATTTAAAACGAGTTCTAATGAGATGTGAGGAAACAAACCTTGTGCATAATTAGGAAAAGTGTCACTTTATGGTTCAAGAAGGGATTGTGTTAGGTCACAAAATTTCTAGTAAAAGGTTGAGGTTGATAAAGAAAAAATTGAAACCATAGAAAAATTACCCCCTCCTAGTTCAGTTAAGGCTATTAGAAGCTTTTTAGGACGTACTGGATTTTATAAAAGATTTATTAAGGATTTTTCTAAAATAGCTAAGCCTTTAACGAAATTATTAGAAAAAGATGTGCCTTTCAATTTTGATCAGGAATGTTTAGATGCATTTAATACCCTCAAAAATAAATTAATAAATGCTCCAATTATAATTGCACCTGATTGGAATTTACCCTTTGAACTAATGTGTTATGCGAGTGATTTTGCAGTAGGTGCAGTTTTGGGACAATGAAGAGATAAGCATTTTCAGCCAATTTATTACGCTAGCAAGACATTGACAGCCACACAAGAAAATTACACCATAACAGAAAAAGAGTTGCTAGCTATGGTTTTTTTCATTTGATAAATTTAGACAGTATTTGATATTATCTAAAGTTGTCGTTTACACTGACCATTCAGCTCTTCGTTATCTTTTAACTAAATTTGATGCAAAACCTCGACTCATAAGATGGATTTTACTCTTATAGGAATTTGATTTGGAAATTCAGGATAAGAAAGGAGCTGAAAATCTTACGGCAGACCATCTTTCTAGGCTTGAAAATCTACATATTAAAGAGCTTGATGAGAATGAGATAAATGACTCGTTTCCTGAAGAACAACTCTTTACTATATCTAACTCCGAGGTACCCTGGTTTGCAGATATTGTGAATTACTTAGCTGCTAACATCCTACCAAAAGGGTTGACACATCATCAAAAGAAGCGATTCTTCTTGATGTGAAAACTATTTTGGGAGGACCCTTTTTTTTCGTATATGTACGATCAAGTAATTCGTAGATGCGTTACAAAGGCAGAAGCAAGCAAAATTCTAGAACATTGCCATTCAAGACCAACAGGAGGACATTACAGTGGGACTAGGACAACACACAAAACGCTCGAATCAGGTTTTTATTGTCCCACTCTGTTCAAGGACGCTAACAGGTATGTTACTACGTATGATAGATGTCAGAGAACAGGTAATAGCTCTAAACATGATGAAATGCCTCAAACGTATATGCTATCATGTGAAATATTTGATGTATAGGGTATTGATTTTATGGGTCCATTCCGTAGCTTATTTGGGAATAAATACATCTTAGTAGCGGTTGATTATATGTCAAAATGGGTGAAAGCTCAAACTTTACCTACTAATGATGCTAAAGTGGTAGTGAGATTTCTTAAGAAACTATTCTCTGGATTTGGAACACCTAGAGGAATTATTAGTGATAGGGTATTCATTTTTGTAATACTTAATTTGATAAAATCTTAAAGAAATATGGAGTGCACCACAGAATAGTTACCCCTTATCACCCTCAAACCAGTGGACAAGTTGAAGTAGCCAATCGAGAGCTTAAGCGTATTATAGAGAAAACTGTAGAATCAAACAAGAAAGATTGGGCATTAAAAGTAGACGATGATTTATGGGCCTATAGAGCCGCTTTTAAAACTCCCATAGGAACATCCCCATACAGACTTGTCTACGGAAAGAGTTGTCATCTACTATTTGAATTAGAGCACAAAGCTTTTGGGCTATAAAATTCTTAAACTATGATCTTAAACTTGCAGGTGAGAAAAGATTGATGCAGTTGAACGAACTAGATGAGTGGCGAGCTAATGCCTACGAGAACTCACGTTTATACAAGGAAGCAACAAAGCGATGCCATGATGCTCGTTTGAAGCAACCGAAGCAATTTGAAGTTGGAGATCTTGTTCTAATATACAATTCAAAGCTCGAATTGTTTCCTAGAAAGCTAAAATCAAGATGGTCAGGTCCATTCGTAATCAAAACCATGTTTCCCTATGGCACAATTGAGCTAACTCATCCGACTTATGGCACATTCAAGGTAAACGGTCAACGACTTAAACTATATAATGGTGAAGATTTTAGGATATGATAGAGGAGCTTTAGCTCTGTGAACCTTCATATAGAGATGAAAACAAGTTAAGTCTAGCTTAAGACTTTAAACAAGTGCTTCTCGGGAGGCAACCCGAGCACTAACCTCACTAATGTCCATATTTTTTTTTATCTTTAACACCTAACTAAAAACTAACCAAATTAATAAATAGCAAGTTTCCCTACCCACACGGCCTTGCACATGGGCGTGGCCGTGGCCTTGTAGACACCACTAGTAGGTACATCGGTGTGGCGGAGACCGTGCAGAAACAATACGAAAATTTTCCCCAAAACATGGGCTGCGATAAAATACCACGGCAGTGCAATGAGGCCGTGGTCCACACTGAAAAAAACACGAGATGTAATAAACCCCCATGGGTGTGCCTTAAGACCGTAGGCAATACTGAGTGAATGACACAGACGAAAGACATGCCCGTGCCTAGAAACCGTAATAAATCGAGAAAGTCACATGGGCATTTACACCGCCGCGCCAATAGGCCGTGGTCGACATCGACAATTAATACGGTGTGAACCTATACACGGCGTGGAAGAAATGAAAAAAGCATTACACGGTCGTGCGATTCAGTCGTGAGACCCAACAGGCCTAGGGAACACGGGCGTGGGGCAAGCCTCAAACACGCTCTAAACCTAAATTCACGAAACACACGGCCTAAACGCAGAGCACACGGGCGTGTTCCATGGCCGTGTGCCCCAATCCCTATTTAAAACCCCTTCTCCTGTTCACTTCCTTCCCCAAATCTTCTCCCCCTAAACTTAGCCACTACACCCCTTTCCGGCCATCGCCCTCCTCCTCCACTTTCTTCCTTTCTCCCTTCGTCCCCAACCTAAAACTCTCCCTCCCTTTCTCTTTGTCTTTTCTTTTCCTTCCTTCTTCTCCCATTCTTTCCCACACAAGACCATATAGTACACACTTGTGTACTACCACCACGCCTGCATGCCCACCGCCACGATGTGTTCACCACCACCTCCCTTCAGTTCACCCTTCTCCACTATTTTTGCTTCTTTCTTTCATTTTTATTTATTTATTTTTTGATCTTATTCTTTGTTCTTATTATTATTTTCATTATTATTACAATTTAAATTTCTATTTCAAATTCCTTAGTTCTTTTGATGGTTTATTGCATTTAGTTTAATTTTACTCCATTACTAAAGTTTAATGATTAGTTTGATACTACTTTTTAGTAATCTTGTTAATTTACTTCATGTTATTTTAGTCTAAAATCCATTGTTAATACTATTGTATTAAGCCTACCATAAATTCATACTGCCTAATTTTAGCATCACTTGATAATCTTATTCACTATTATAGGATTATACTATTTAGGACTACCAGGATAGTACATTTTTGGCTGGTAATGAAACTTGATTTATTAAAAATCTTTTGCATTTTCAGGTATGTAATGACTCCCCCACGCGGGAAAAAGACTGCTATCCCTGCTTCAAAAAAGAGGAAGGGAGCCGGAGCTATTTCTGCGAGTGCATTTGTCGAAGTGGGCCACCCTTTTCTAGAGTTCCCCTTGGGTCCCCAGGAGGAGCTCTTTCAGATACTTCGTGCACGACCCCTCGACATAGGGAGATGCATTGATTGGGCCGCTTTAGAGCAGGTCCAACTAGCTAACGCAGTCCGGGCCCTATTGACCATCGACCTATGGGTACACTTTTTCGAGATTGTCGAACCAACCAATCTAGAACTTACTTTGGAGATCTGTTCTACTTTTCACCTTCAGACGATTATGTCAAATTTCGATGACCCAGGCACAGTCCAGTTTCATCTTGGAGGCCTCGTACGAAAGATGAGTATCCTAGAGTTTCGGGTCACCTTGGGACTTTATACTGAGGAATTCATGGAGGATGACGACTTTGAGAACCTCCATCGCCACATCCACTACTCCCCTTCGTCCTGTTGGAGAGACTTAGTCCCTACCTTGGCTACCTATGACCCCAGTCGCTTCAAGGCATCAGCTCTCGCCCCATCCTTGAGGTACTTACACGCCATCCTGGCTCACACTCTAACAGGTAGACGAGAGAGCATCTGTGTCGTCAACACTCATGACGCCTACTTTTTATGGTGCACGACGCATAGGCACGTGTTTGACTTAGCCTACTTCATTGCCCTCGCCATTCGGCATCAGACAAAGCAACATAGAAGAGGAATCCTCTCCATTGGCCCCTATGTGACGTGCTTGGCTTGACACTTTGGCCTCCTCAACACCGCAGGTCAGTCCTCCTCGTTCACGCTTATTGGGCAGATGTCCCCACAGGGCATCTCGACAATGCTTCATATGAGGATAATTGAGCGTCGCTGTGAGTTTGATCCTCCTCAGCACCGTCTATCGCGAGCCACTGATCAGGACGACCCCGAGGACATTACTGATGATGCCCCTTTATATCATGAGGAGGCACCTTCTGCGCCACCACCATCCTGCCGACCAGTTTATACGGCTACTTCACTGACTGACATCTTTGAGCTCCTCACTCATTTTGAGCAATATTGCACTTAACAATTTAATGATAACGCTCGACGATTTGATGGCGTCGAAGCAACTCTACAACAGATTTGTCAGCATTTTCACATATTACCACCACCCTTACCTCGCGACCCATCTGCCGATGAGGACCTTTAAGTCCATTTATATTTCTTTTTATTTTATTTTAATTTAAATTTTAAAATCTTTCTTTTATCTTTCTTGTCATTAATTTTTATTAGTATATTTTAATTTCTTTATTTCTCTAGTTGCTTATTATTGAGTAACTCTAACGAAATCCATTATTAAAATTCCCTAAAATGTTACTAATGACTCCTCAATTTCAAAAGGTTCAAGGTGCTATTAAGGAACGAACAAACTACTTCTCCCCCACCTTCACCTCCGCCTAGTTCATCATGCTCTTCATTGGATCCATTTCTACAATTTTCACTTTCTAAGGATTTCATCCATAATTCAGGAAGTTTCACCTTCTTCCCTCTCTTATGATTTTCTGCTTACATTGCTATTATTTATCTTTGTACATTGAGGATAATGTACATGATTATCTCAAATAGTTGGGTTTTAATATTTATAAAGAGTGATCGAACCTGTAGAATAACTATGACAACGATAGAGGCAAGTGTACCTATCGAACAGTAGTATAGCTTAGGCAAAAATATCTTATCGAAGCCAAGGGAACCTAAAAGTACTACTACTCACTTTCTTTCTATTATTTAGCCTGAAATATGAAGTGATTGGATTATTAAACTAATGAAATACTTAGACTAAATGCAAAGACAAAAAAATGAATTGGAGAAAGAATTTAGGAAAACTCAGTTGATGATGACGATACCTTTAGGAAGAATCCACCTATGATTTCATCTATTATTTATTCCCTAAACCATATGATTTCTTGACTTAGCTTGATCCATGAGACTCCCTAACCTATATTAACCCCTCTCTTGAGGCGAATAACATCTAACCTTAGGTTAATTAGTGGAACTCTCGTTCTCTTATAATAACCCCATAAGGAAGCAAAGAATCGATTAATGGATTCCCATAATAGGTTTCACCCTAACTGTAAAATCTCAGTAACCTATCTCTAGGCGCCCGATCAACTCCGCCAATTATGCTAGATCTACTCTTAGGTAAGGTCTATTCCTCCTCCACCTAAGCACATCAAATTAAATTAAACAACATAATTAAGAACAAACTAAGTACTTATCACATAATTTAGAAATCAAATAACAAAATCTATCATAGGTTTCATCCCCTTCGTGTATCTCAAGGGTTTAGTTCATAACTAAATATGAAAACATCTCAAGAGAAAAGATAAAGCAAAACATAAGAAATTCCTAAAACCCCCTGAAGGAATTAAAGGAGAGATCCTCCATCTTGAATGGAGTTCCGGCTTCTTGAGATGGATCAACTAGCTATCTTCAACTGATTCCTTAAAAGATGAAAGCTTTGGCAAAAGCCTCTGCCAAAAAAGCTCCCCTTGATGTCTGCCTTGGGTTGTTTATATAGGCTTGGGATGATATACTTGGCTTCTAAGTATCTCCTTCAAGTAGAATTACTATTAGGGCGTTGGAGTAGACTTAGGAGTATGTTTCTTTGGCTTCAAAAATCCAAATCCGTGTGAAATTGCTCTCTCCCGCAACAAGGGCACGGCCATGGCACACGCCCGTGTAAATCGTGGTTGGGATGTGTCTCAATTCTGTCATTTTAGGCACGACCGTGTAAGTCTGGACTCAGGTCGTGCTTCAGGTCTGTCGATTTAGACACGACCATGTAGATCACCAGGCACATCCGTGTGTGAAATAGATGATGCACGGCCATGTGCGATGGAGTTGAGGCCGTGCTCTAGGTAATCGACAAGGCACGACTGTGTGGGCTTTGGGCCAGGCCGTGTTGATTTCCTGTTAAGGCCCAATTATTCCGTTTTAAGCCCGTTTTGTGTTTTTTATCCTCGGGTGCTTTTCTGAGTATAAACATGAAAAGAAAGGATTAAAAGCACCTTTTTACATAAAATCAAGGGCTAAATCATCCAAAAGCTTATTAAATATGGGGTTAAAATATGTTACTTTTACGGTTTATCAAATACCCCCACACTTAAGCTTTTGCTTGTCCTCAAGCAAAATTCTCAACTTACAATTAAAATGAACTTCCCATAATTCATAATTCCTATCGACAATGTCTCCTCATAATTCATAGATAATTTATACATGGATAATTCAACTCAAAGAACCCTAAAGATTCAATTACGATAAGTCATACCTTTATAGCATGAAAACATAGGTGTCTCCCATTATCTAAGTGATTACCTTTAATTCAAAATCGTCAAGGATTGACATCCTCACTAAAGATTCACTCAAATCACTCAAAGGTGTTTAAGGTTCAAGAATAAGCACTCTAAGTCGAACACGAAAAGTTAATCCTATAAAGCTTGCTCGAAAATCAAGTCTCCACCATCGTATATGAGATGATACACAAATCAAAAGGTCTTTTAGGGTTGTAACGGGGCTTGGGTTAAAAGGTGTGGATACAGGTTGAATTAGAGGTTATAATCGAGATTGAATTGACTAATTACCTAATCTAAAAATAATGAACTAAATATGAATATTTACATCGAATGAAAACTAACAATATCTACTATTGATAATTACTCTATAATAATAGTATTTTATCACTTAAAATTTGATAATACATTAATACGAGCTTTTTCTTCAACAATTGGAGTTTAAATGCTCTAAGCTCTTGTATATACTACTAATATTGAATATACTTGGATTTTTTTAAGAACAAACTAAAAACAAACCTAATAGAAGGAACTTTGATAATTGAAATAACCTAATTTGGCAATTGATCAAATCGATTCTCGATAGAGGGGTAGTCAAAGGAATGTTGATAATAAATACAAAGGGATTTTGGGTTAATATTAGACGGATGAGTCAATAAAAAGGTTGTTAGGATTCAACGGGGTTCACTAGGGGTTAATTTGTATGGGGTAGGCTTTTTAACGGAATGAACGGGTTAAAACCTAGGTGCCTTTATCATCTCAGTATATCAAATCATTAATATGGTCTCGACATGCATAAACGAGGCAAGTTCTAGAATAACAGTTCAAAGTTGACACACTCATAATCAATAAAGTGAGCACGAAAAATAATATATGCTCTATAAGGCTCAAAATCTCACAAAAATTATGGGTGTTTTGACATCAATCCTTATAAATTTTGAACTTCAAGGTGATACTCAAATTCATTTCAACGACCCATCAATTTTTTAATTTTTAAAACGTAGACTTATCATGCTCGATTTTCTAGTATTCTTCAAATTTAATCATCAATGCACAATTAACTATGACTTACTCCAAAACATATCAATAAAAATCATAAATCATTTGAAATTTTACCCTAATTAATAATATAAGAAAAATGCTTAAGATCAAGACTAATTTCAGGGTTTTGAAAATTATGGAAAAAGTTAGGCACTATTACCCCCACACTTAAGATGTACATTTCCCTCAATGTACAAAGATAGATAATGATAATTAGATGCCAAATCAAAGAGATAAGTGGGGAAAGTAATACTCCCTGAAATCTGAATGATCCTAGAGTTGGTATCCTTGGTGATGATGACTCATTGGATGTTTCTTAATTGTGTGTTTGTGGGAGTGAAGTGTGTAATTTATTCTGTAAAGTCGCTAGGTTAATACTTTTATAAAAGAGATACGGGTATGGAATCATGAATAGCTAATATTAACTGTTTTCAACAAGTTTGAATAACATAAGATAAAGTAAGACTGAAAATAACAGAGAATAGGATAAAAATAATTGTCTTAAGAGGATTCAGAGGTCCTCATCATTGGTCGGTGCCGATGGTGGTGCTTGGGATGAGATATGAAGATGTTGGTATATTTGCTGAAGAGTCTCATCCATTCTATCTAGGCGCCGAGCATTCTCAGTGAAATATAACTCGAACTGATCGAGTCTTGCAGAGATGTCTGCTAATGATGGTCACACTCTGTAATAATGTTGGCTAGAATTTGGTGCCTTCTCTGATGGTGGTGGGATATTATCAGTAATATCCTCAAGCTCCCCCTGGTCTGTGGGTGTCGCTAGTTGATATTGAGGGGGGTCGGTCCCTCGACGGTGTTTAATCATTCGCATATATAGCATCGTCTGGATGCCTTGACGTGTCCTGTTCCCCATTAGTGTTAGGGAGGTGATTTGATCGTCGGAATTTAGGAGGTCAAAGTGCCTAGCCAACCTTGTAATGTACGGTCCCATAGATAAAATCCCCTTCTTATGATGCTCTGTCTGATGTTGAATCGCGCAGGTGATGAATATGCTAAGTGGAAAACATGTCCTTCAGACATGCATGATAGGAAGTAAACGTCCTGCTTGTTTACGACGCATGTGCTTTCTTTTCGCCCTGTAATGGTGTGCGCGAGGATGGCATGAAGATACCTTAGGGCCGGGGGAAGTGTCGATGCTTTAGAGAGGCTGGGGTTGTAAGTGCTCGTCGTGGGGCTTAGGCTGCGCCAGCATTCGCGCGGAATGTAGTGTGGCTCACGATTTAATCCAGCAAGCGGGTTTTTTTCTATAAATTCGGTGTACAGCCGAAAGTGCCGCTCAATTGTGGTATACTTAATCGACGACCGAGCCCCCTAGCTTTAATTGGATAGCACCGGTTCGTCGAATCGGGTTGTCACCGTAAAGTGAAAATGGTGCGAAATTCTAATGTAAGCTCCAAATAAGTGGATTCGTTGATGTTGAAGAAGTTCTCCATGGCTCGATTGAGAGGCGTGCTTGAATATCACCATGAGCCCAACTTGGCAAATTACTTCCATCAATGCGATACCAAAGGCCTATTGGTCTACCCCGATTGCTTGGTACTTTTCGCCTTGAGTAGCTTGAGGAAAACGAATGAATGGGTGTCAAGTTCGGTGGAAGCACTAGCGTAAGAGGAACCCGACGCCTTTCTCTTCTTACTCTAATCGAAAGCGCTTTACTCTAAATGTTGACATATTTCCGCAAATTAGAATTGAATCTAAAGTAATTTATCTAATTCAACCAATATCTTGAAATTTTGGGAATCATTATTCATAATCAAATTTTTTGACAATAGCATAGCAAGCAATTCTCAAAGAAATAATAACTAATATCTAATATGTAGTAATAATCAAAGAATAAAAATTATGTTTGTTTAAAACTAAAGAAATAAATAAAGCAAACAAGAATTCTAAAGAAACCGAACTAAAAATTATGGTTAACATAAAATAATCAATACATAGACTAAATGAAACAAATTGAATCAGATTTTTAAGTCTAAAATTAAACAAAAACTTAAATAAGGAGGAAGTATGCAATAAATGTGAAGGAAAAGGAACCAAGCACGGTGGTGCTTGACGAGCACCGTGGATGCGCAGCCAGTAGTCTGGTTTCTTCAGTGTGGGCACGGCCTGGTAAGGGTGTGTGCTGCGGGCGTGTGGTTGGTTTTGGTTGGTATTTTGAGAAAAACTGTCGGAAGGAGGTGGCTTGGAGGGAAGGGGATGAATTGGTGGCCGGATTGAAGAAGGGGGGTTGGAATCTGAGTTTAGGGTTTGGGTTTGGAGAAGAGGACGGTTATTTTAATATATAGGGTCTGAGGCACGGTCTTTCTCCACGCCCGTGTCATTTTTAAATTTGCCCGTGCTTTTCGCGATTTTGGGTTTTAGGCGCGTTTAGATGGGTTTTCCACGGCTGTGTTGACGTTACCACGCCTGTGTGTTGATTCACACTTGGGTCAAACAGGCGTGTGTAAACTGTGCTTGATAAGTCAAGATGTTCAAGATCGTGGGCACGACCGTGTTTTAACCGCAGGCTCAATAAGTCGAGAGCTTCATACGGTCGGGGACACGGCCGCATGGCTCCGTGCTCAATAAGTCGAGCTTCACATTATTGGAGGACACGACCGTGTGACGCCCGTGTCGTAAAATTTTATTCTTTCTTTCTTCATTCTATTTATGCACGGATCCGGCCATGCCCGCTGCGATTCCCCTGTTTTATACACGGTCGTTGGCACGCCCGTGTTCATGCCCGTGTTTACAATCCTGTATATAATTTTTTTAACATATAAAGTTAATGTTAGGGAGTTAGCACTCAGGTTGCCTCTCGAGAAGCGTTTGTTTATAGTCTTAAGCTAGACTTTCCCTGTTTTCGATTCTAAAGGAGGGTTCGTGGAGTAGAAGCTCCTGTCTCATATCTCCAAGATCTGCACCATTATAAATTTTAAGTCGGTGACCATTTACCTTGAATGTGCCTTTTGTGGGATGAGTTACCTCAATGGTGCCATATGGAAAGATTGTTTTGATCGTGAATGGGCCTAACCATCTTGACTTCAGTTTTTCCGGGAATAGTTTAAGCCTTGAATTATATAGTAGGACCAGGTCTCCTACTTCGAATTGTTTTGATCACTTGAGACGAGCATTGTCGCGTCGCTTTGTTGCTTCCTTGTACAATTTTGAGTTTTCATAGGCTTCTGTTCTCCATTCATACACTTCGTTCATCTGCATCATTCTTCTCTTTCCTGTAATTGTGAGGTCAGTATTCAAAAATTTTGTTGCCCAAAAAGCTTTGTATTCTAACTTAAATGGCAGATGACAGCTTTTCTCATATACAAGTTTGTATGGGGATGTTCTAGAGGTGTTTTGAATGTCGCTCAGAGGCCCATAAAGCATCATCTACTTTAATCGCCCAATCTTTTCTATTTGATTCAACCGTTTTTCTAGGATGCGCTTAATCTCACGGTTTGCTACCTCAACTTGCCGCCTAGTTTGAGGATGATATGTGGTGGTCGTTCTATGGCATACCCATATTTCTTTAGAACTTTTTCAAATTGTGTATTATAGAAATGAGTACCCCTATCACTAATGATGGCTCTAGGTGTTCAATCGGAGAATAGTTTCTTGAGAAATTTAACTACTACCCTAGCATCATTGGTAGGTAAGGCTTCCGCTTCTACCCATTTTGACATGTAATCAATCGCTACTAGGATGTATTTATTTCCAAATGAGCTAGGAATGGTCCCATAAAATCAATACCCCATATATCAAATATTTCACATAACAACATATATGTTTGAGGCATTTCATCACGTTTAGAAATATTACCGTTCTTTGACATTTATCACATGTGGTAACATATTTGTTGGCATCTTTAAATAGAGTGGGCTAGTAATAACCTGATTCGAGTATTTTGTGTGCTGTCTTAATACCACTGTAGTGTCCTCCTAATGGTCCTGAATGATAATGTTCCGAGATTTTGCTTGCTTCTCTTTTGTAATGCATCTTCAATTACCCGATCAAGACATACGGAAAGAAAGGATCTTCCCAAAATAATTTTTCACATCAAGAAAGAATCGCTTCTTTTGGTGATGTGTTAATTTTCTGGCAAGACGTTAGTCGCTAAATAATTTGCAATATTTGCAAACCATGGTACTTCGTAATGTGTTAAAGAAAAGAGTTGTTCTTCGAAATGAATCATTTATTTCTTGTTCATCAAGCTTTTTGTGTGTGGATTTTCGAGTCTTGAGAGGTGATCCGCCGCAAGATTCTCAACTCCTTCTTATCCTGTATTTCCGTGTCAAATTTCGTAAGAGTAAAATCCATCGTATGAGTCCTGGTTTTGCATCGTTTGGTTAAAAGACAACGAAGAGTCGGATGGTCGGTGTAAATGGCGCTTTCGATAATATTAGATATTGTCTAAATTTGTCCAAAGTAAAAACTACAGCTAGCAGTTCTCTCTCAGTCGTGGTGTAATTTTCTTGCGCGGGTGTTAATGTTCGGCTAGCGTAGTAAATTGCCTGAAAATGCTTGTTCTTCGTTGTCCCAAAACTACGCCTACTTCAAAGTCACTTGCATCACACATTAGTTCAAAGGGTAAATTCCAATCAGGTGCGATTATAATTGATGCATTTATTAATTTATTTATAAGGATATTGAATGCATCTAAACATTCCCGATTGAAATTAAAAGGAACATATTTTTCTAGTAATTTTGTCAAAGGCTTAGCTATTTTAGAAAAGTCTTTAATTAATCTTCTATAAAAACCTGCATGTCCTAAAAAGCTTCTAATAGCCTTCACTGAACTAGGAGGAGGTAATTTCTCTATGGTTTCAACTTTTGCTTTATCTACCTCAATCCCTTTTCTAGAAATCTTATGTCCTAAAACAATCCCTTCTCTAACCATAAAGTGGCATTTTTCCCAATTCAAAATAAGGTTTGTTTCTTCACATCTAATTAGAACTCGTTTTAGATTTTTAAGGCAAAGTTGGAAAGAATTATCGAATACCGAGAAATCATCCATGAATACCTCCATGATGTCCTCTACAAGTTTGTCAAAAATTGCCAACATACAACGCTGAAAAGTGGCAGGAGCATTACATAATCCAAAAGACATTCTACGATAAGAAAATGTACCGTATGGGCATGTAAATGTCGTCTTCCCTTCGTCTTCAAGAGCTATGGGGATTTGGAAGTAGCCGGAGAGTCCGTCTAGGAAGTAGTAGTACATATGCCCGGATAGTCTTTCTAACATTTGATCAATGAAGGGTAGAGGAAAGTGATCTTTTCGGTGGCATCATTCACTTTCTATAGCCTATACTGCACTCTCCAACTCAGAATCGTTTTGTGGGAATTAACTCATTTTTTTCATTGGCACTACCGTCATTCCTCCTTTATTTGGAACTACCTACACAGGACTTACCCAAGTGCTGTAAAAAATAGGATAAATTATTCCTGCATTTAGAAGTTTAATTACCTCGGCTTTGACCACTTCTTTCATGTTGGGGTTTAATCGTCTCTGAGGTTGCACACATGTTCTATATTCTTCTTCCATTAAAATTTTGTGGGTGCAAAACGCGGGGCTTATTCCCTTGATGTCAGAAATTTTCCTAGCTATGGCTTTCTTGTGTTCTCTTAGTACTTTTATCAGCTCCTCCTTTTCCTTGGGTTCTAGTTCGAAAAGATGATTACCGTAACGAGAATTGTCCCCAAGAAATGCATATTCTAAATGTTTTGGTAACTGTTTTAATTTCAATTTGGGCAGCTCTTCGATGGAGGGTTTCTGCTTTAATTCGTCATCTTCTTCAATGTTTTCTTCTCTCATTTGTCTAAATGATGATGTATTCAAACTGATCTCATTATCTTCATCCTCTTTCCCCTCTCCTTGAGGCGCATATAGCCCATCGTGTCATCCTCGTAGGATTTCTGTAATGAATTTTTAATAATACGATCAGTAGTGTCAACAAAATAACAAGAATCATCTTGCTCTTTAGAATATCGCATAGCATCATAAATTTGGAAAATAATTTCTTCATCACCTATCCTTAGTGCTAGTTTGCCATCACCTACATCAATAATAGTTCTAGCAGTGGCTAAAAAAGGACGCCCTAAGATTAAAGGAACATTGATGTCCTCATCCATGTCTAACACAACGAAATCAACGGGGAGAATAAATTTATCAATTTTTACGAGACATCTTCAATAACTCCTCTAGGATATTTAATAGATCTATCAGCTAATTGAATGCTTATCCTAGTGGGTTTTGGTTCCCCAAGATCTAGCCGTTTAAACAATCGATAAGGCATTAAGTTGATACTAGCACCTAGGTCTGCTAATGCTTTTGTGATGTTTAAACTACCAATTAAGCAAGGAATAGTGAAACTCCCTAGATCTTGTAACTTCCATGGTAGTCTATTTTGGAGAAGGGCTGAACACTCTTCATTAAGCTCCACCTTTGATACTTCCTCAAGCTTCCTTTTGTTTGTGAGAAGTTCCTTTAAGAATTTTGCATATTTTGGCATCTGGGAAATAGCTTCAACAAAAGGTAAGTTAATATGTATTTGTTTAAAGAGTTCAAGGACCTTACCGTATTGAGCATCTAGTTTTTCTTTCTTCAATTTTTTGGGATATGGAATTTGTGTTCTATTCTCTTTAGGCAATGTATTGTCATTCTCAACTTCTACACTTTTTTTCTTGATAACATCATATGGTGTCTTTCTTTGTGGTTCAACTAGCTCTTTGCCACTCCTTAGTGTGACTGCCCTTACTTGCTCTATGTCTTTGGAAAAAAATTTCGTCCTTATTTTACATACTATTTCAGTAAGTATTCCAACTGACGTAATGAGCTCTCCCACTTGAATCTTGATTCCCTTGAGTAAGATTTGTTGTTCATCAAGTGTTGCTTCCATCATTTGGAAACAATAATCTGTAGCTGCCATGAATTTTGTCAGCATCTCTTCAAGGTTTGATGTCTTTTCCTGTGGACAGGGCTGATTTTGGTAATTTGGAGGAGGTTGCTGCCTTTGATTTCCTTGTCCTCCCCACGAAAAATTTGGGTAGCTCCTCCAACCTGCATTATAAGTGTTACTATAAGAATTATTATTAGATCTGAAATTATTACCTATATAGTTTGTCCGCTCATTGCCGCTTCCTCGGTTGGTAGGGTGGGTACTCAGAATTCGCCACATTCCCGCTCACTTCGCATTGCATTGCTAGATGTACCTGTGAAAAACATAAATTATCAAGTTTTTTATTCATTAACTCCACCGCTTTGTTTGATATCAATATTGATGGAGCTTAGCAAATTTTAATAATAGGGCTAAAGCAAGTGGAGTGTTAAGGATCATGCTAGGCATTTGTTGGGGGTTTCATGAAGAACATGGGTTCATGCATTGTTATTGATGCAAAACTATGGGTGCCTTTGAAGGTTTATCATTGACTTGGAAGTATGATTCGAGAAACATGTATTCGAAATGGATAGCTTGAAAGCATTTAACTTATTGTTATAAAAATAGAAGGATCAATGAACCATCACAATGAAGCTATGTCGACTGTTGGCTAAGTTGTGTGAGGTTAAAATTTAGCACATTTTTAGGAAAGAGAATCAAGTTGTAAACTCTTTGGCACAATTAATGTTCAACATGCCTTTCCGAAGTCCTTTTTTTTAATACAACTTCTATTAGTATGGTTGATCTAATTATTGTTGATGCTAGTGGTTCAATGCGTAATAGAGGCTCATGATGTAAATTAGTTGTTTTTCCTTTCGAGAAACAAAAAAAACCACAAAGTAACAAATTTTCTCTAATAATAAACCATTTTTGCATAAATTTGATAATCATCTTCTTCAACTTACATTTTAAAAACTTCACCTTCTGTTGGAATTTTTGAATGAATCAAGAAATTGTAGATCTAAACTTTTAAGCTTAAGGCATGTTGGATAATACCCTTAAGGATAATTCACCCTACAACATGTCCTCTAAGATTCAACAAGCTTTTTATATAAGAATAGAAGTAAGAACAATAAATAGGAGCAATAAGAAAATATTCAATGAGGGGGATGAGAGGAAGAGAGGTTTTTGGTGCATCAAAGAGAGCGGGAAGGTGTGGTGTTTATAAGCTAGAATGCATTGGTAAGCAGAGAGAATCAAGGTAAATGAAAGAAAAAATCTAGGAAAGAATTTGAGAAAATCATGGTAAACCAGGAGTCAATCAAGGAGGATCAATGAGTAAGTTAAATTTGATTTTAAAAATAAAATTGAACATTTCAAAAAAAAATAATTTACTTCAAAAAATAAATAAAAAAAGATCGTGTTAGATCTAGTGCTTAAGTGTAGTATATTCATTTGTATACTTGTACTTTTTTTAACAAATCAGTTTAATAAAAATATTCATTAATTATATTAACACCCTTTGTATATTGTTCTTGATTTTTTTGCACGCAAAGAAAAATGGAAGCAAATGTTGGTTCATTGTATATCTAACGTTTAACTAATACTAAGTGGTATTATGTGATCAAATTGTAATATGGAAAGAAAACTTGTATTAGTAGATAAAGCTAAACATGTCCTTAGTCTAATCAGAAATGATCAAACGTATTCAAAGGCTAATATGACATCTATCAAGTCTGATTAGGGAGATGTTTTCTGTTAAGCATCGGAGCAGATGATCCTAGAAGATAAAAACATAGAAGTGACTAACTAGACTGACAATACATCAGAAATAACCCAAGCAGAATAGATCCTAGATTTATTTATGGATTTACTCAGTTGTGACATTTATAGTGTGGCATACCTTAATCTTGAGTGGATGATGGACTATGTTTTGTGACTCGTATACTTTGATGTAAGTAAAAGTCTGATTCCAAATAGAGAAGAAATCGGAATCTGGTGCATTGGGTATATGACTTCTACAATATTTAGCATCATTCACAATAGTGAAATTCATAGCCCAACTAAAGGGTAAATGATATTCTCTCATTGGCATTATATGATAGATGAAAAGCAAATGTGAGCACATATTATTTTTCTTTCTTATAAATGACTTGATTACTATTTGATAGTAATTGACTTTTCATGAAGGAAGATGTAATGATTATCATGAGATAAAATATGATCATATTAGGAAAACATATTTACCCCAAAGAGATTAAGGATATCCTATAAGGGTAACATACTTATGATAAGATCATTGGACGAGCACTTATAAAGTAGCTTTCGTAATTATATGTGATTAGGGAGAGCTTAGTCGTGATACTATAGTTGAATGATTTTGGGACTAAATAAGTTTATAATTAATAGGCAAAAAAAGCTGGAACTTAATATTAAATTATTTGAGCCCTAATTATATATGTCCAATCAGTCACATCACCAGCTGATTGAAACCAGAAATAGATTCCATGTGGAATCAAATGAACAAAAATGAATGGAAATAATGAAGTTAGATAAATGGGTCGCATTGTAACATCCTGAATTAATGGGTCTATGCGTTTAGTGTGGGGATATGTTTAAAATGTTAATTTAAGTAAAAGGGGTCTAAATTTGGGCTTAGAATTAGGCAAAGGCCCAGATTAAATTATTTTAAGATAGCATCATTAATAATTAAAAAGGAACAAGTTTTGGGTCGTAAGGAGCCCATGTTTTTAGGCCAATTTTTGGCATTTAAAATGGAGCAAGGGGTGACGCCACACACAAGGAGTAAGGGGCCCAAATTTAAGTTTCATGGAGCCCAATTCTTTTAATTTAAGTTAGCTAAATTTTGGGCATTAGGATTAGGTGGAGTGGATGGCAACAAGGCTAAAATTTAGGGTTTTAATGTTTAAAATATGTGGATAATAAGCGGATAAAGGCTATTATTTAGAATTTATTTTATGTGGATAATAAGCGATAAAGGTGAGATCTAGGATTTTAATGATTAAAATATGTGGATAATATGCTGATAAAGGAGGAGGAGTTAGAGATAATTAAGTCTCTTTAGATGAACTAGTAGATTAAGATAAAGGAGAAAAGTTAGAATTTATCTACAAAGAGAGTGATGGCCAAGAATCCATCAACGAGAGGAGTAAAGAAACCACTACTACATGGCAAAGGGTTGCCAATTTCCTATAAATAGAGGGCTATCTCCTTGTTTGTGACATTAAATCCTCTCCTTTTGTGCCAAAATTCCCAGCTTCTTTTCTCCAAATTTCTTTCTCTAATTTCTTTAAAAGCCAAACTTTTCCCCACTTTCTTTTCCCTTGTGCGATTTCTCTAAAAAGTCAAGCATCCATCGCTTTTCTTTTATTCATCCTATTTGAGAAATTGTTCTACACTTTCGCATTTAAATCTTCCATCAGTATTGTCGAATCCTCTCCCTAGTGCTAGCCGAATCTCCTAAGCTAAGGTAAGAGTCGAATTTTGATTAGTTCTCATAATCTATTTTTGAAAGGCAAAAGCCGAAAGCTAATAGTTAATGGTTTTATGATGGGCGGTAATTCGGGATTTGAAGGAGGCTTAGTCGACTAGATCTAAAAGCCGAAAATCATAAGTCTCCAATTTTGAGATTTTAAGGTAAGAAGATTATCCCTAGATTTTTATTAGATTCATTCAATATATATATGATCTTAATTCTAAAAGGAGGATTAATGATTAAATATTGTTATAGTAGCTCTGATAAGGATTTGATGGAATTAAATATGGATCAGCAAAAGAAAGAATCCCTAAGTTTAAGAAACGAGCAGTATCTGCTATTCGAGATTGGCCAATTGGTTGTGGACCGGCTTCTGAACAACACCTTAGGCAGATAGCAGTTGTGTCGACTAAGGATAGCGTCGATATAGAAAGCCTTGTTTTATCGGTAATCAGGTGTGTAGATCTCTAACACACTACCAATTAACCTGTATGTAAATCTATTTATGTATGTCATGGGCTAAAAGCGAGAGTAAGGTCATATAAACGATCGAAT
The DNA here is from genome assembly GCA_025506655.1 of Gossypium rotundifolium. NCBI lineage: Eukaryota > Viridiplantae > Streptophyta > Magnoliopsida > Malvales > Malvaceae > Gossypium > Gossypium rotundifolium. The sequence continues at coordinate 153,149,992 of CP106728.1, forward strand.
GGAACCTAAAAGGGCTAGGCAAGGATGCGAGTGCGTAAACATAGAACTCCCTATGTGTATCGAAAAATATATATGATGCATGATATTTTCTTTATGTGTGTATGCATGGGACGGGATATTGATATGATGAAGGGGAAGTGCATAATAGGTCAAGCAGTGATCGGTGGTAGAAAACCCACAAATATAAATGCTAGGTCACATTGTGATCGGTGGCGATGCCACGTTTAATGATTCCTACTTAATAGGAGCAGGCGATGCAATTTGTCGTTTTGGTGTGTAGCGGATGGAGGGTTGATTGTAGAAATCCCCACGGTGTGATGGTTGGTACGGGTTGGTGTGTAGAGGATGGAAACCTAGGATGGGTTGGGTTATTCATTCTTTATTAATTATTATGTGATTGTGATTGATGCCTTCCTGTGTGGGCGAGGGCCCATAATGTGTTTGTGGGCTCAGGTCGATGTGTGTTTTGAGATTTATACACTGAGTCTTTGTGACTCACGCTTTCCTTTTCTCTACTCTTCCAGATGAACAGTTAGATCGTGGACATGGGAGCCGAGATGGACTCGAGGGCCATCAAGTTCTATTCCTACAAGTTATTTTCTTTTGAGATTTCTTTAGGTTAATTTATTTCAATGTTAAGCAACTTGTGAATTTTATGATAAGGTTTATTTATACTTGATAATACTAATATAAGGTTTTATTTTTAAAATGCCGCTTATTTACTTAAATATTGTCCAATTAACTCTCAAATTTCAAGTACCATCAAAGCAAAGGTTTGCAAAGTACAGGCCGTGACATGCCAGATCCGGTCGAAACGCATGGGCCGAGTTTGGGGTGTTACATTTTGGTATTAGAGCCAGTTCAAAACTCGAGTGAAATGGGTCTAGAAGTGTTTTTTAAATGAATTTAAGAAAAGATTTTGGTTTGAAGACATGGCCTTGAGTCTCTGGCACCCAATCTACCTGTAAGTATTTTGAACTCCGATTGTGATATAAATGTGGGCTTAATGGGCTTTATGGGACGTAGACTATCTAGATGAGAATTTGATGGACTCTAGGCTTGACAAACAACTCTTCAATTCCATAAGACTTAACTTCACTAAAATGAACACGTAAGCGAGTCACAAGACTAAGGTGTAGCGACAGCATATGCATGTCTAGGAGTAGATCCTAAGAGCTTAGTATTTAAGCAGTCCGGTGACTCACCTCCTCTTCACAGAGTCTTACACAGTGCATAGTATTTGCTCACTTTAGCCATGACAAGGTGTGGCAATAGGCATATGCATGCCTAGGAGTGGATTCAGGAGAGCTTGGTATTTAAGCAGTCCTGAGTGACTCACCTCCTCTTCTCTCGAATCCTACCCAGTGCGTGATTGCTTCACTCTAGCTACAAGGACTTGTTCATGGTGAACCCATAATTAAAACCCGAAAGGGACCAACCACCTATTTTGCAAACAAAACCCTAAGTTTTGTACACTTCCAAAAAATAAATTTGATTTGAAAATGTTAAGAACTATGAAGAAAATTACCAAATTACCCTTATTTTGTAAAATTACCGAAGTACCCTTGAATCATAAAATTACCAAAATACCCTCAGATCACAAAAATTACCAAAATACCCCTAAATTTTAAAATTATCGAAATACCCCCAAATTTTAAAATTATCGAAATGCCCCTGAATTTCAAAATTACCGACATACCCTCATATTTCAAAATTTTTGAAATGCCCCAGATTCTAAAATTACCAAAATACCCTCGACTTCCAAAATTATCAAAATACCTCGAGAATACAAAATTACCAAAATACCCTTATTTTATAAAATCATCAATGAACCTCATTTCAAAAAAAATTTACAAAAATGTCCCTGTAGGATAAAATTACGAAAATACCCTTGGGTAGTGAAAACAACAACCACCAAGGGTGGGTCAAGTCAATAGTGGCAATGGCACGGGACATAGTCGTGGAGGGTAGGTTATCTTTGGCGAGGCAACCACCTTGGTCTATGCAAAGACGTCGCTAAGGGACGAGGATGCTCTAGATGTGAATACTGGGGTGCGTACTCTACCATAGTATACTAAGTGTTTCTTTTGATTAGAGTCTTGCAATGAAAGCATAGTGGTGAGACTTGGGTAGTACGATTAATAGTTAGTTGGAAATTTCGAGGATGAAATTTCTTTAAGGGGTAGAACGTAACATCCCGAATTAATGGGTCTACGCGTTTAGTGTGGGATATGTTTAAAATGTTAATTTAAGTAAAGGGTCTAAATTTGGGCTTAGAATTAGGCAAAGGCCAGTTAAATTATTTTAAGATAGCATCATTAATAATTAAAAGGAACAAGTTTTGGGTCGTAAGGAGCCCATGTTTTAGACCAATTGTTGGCATTTAAAATGGAGCAAGGGGTGACGCCACACACAAGGAGTAAGGGGCCCAAATTAAAGTTTCATGGAGCCCAATTCTTTTAATTTAAGTTAGCTAAATTTTGGGCATTAGGATTAGGTGGAGTGGATGGCAACAAGGCTAAAATTTAGGGGTTTTAATGTTTAAAATATGTGGATAATAAGCGGATAAAGGCTATTATTTAGGAATTTATTTTATGTGGATAATAAGCGATAAAGGTGAGATCTAGGGATTTTAATGATTAAAATATGTGGATAATATCTTTGATAAAGGAGGAGGAGTTAGAGATAATTAAGTCTCTTTTAGATGAGCTAGTAGATTAAGATAAAGGAGAAAAGTTAGAATTTATCTACAAAGAGAGTGATGGCCAAGAATCCATCACCGAGAGGAGAAAAGAAACCACTACTACATGGCAAAGGGTTGTCAATTTCCTATAAATAGAGGGCTATCTCCTTGTTTGTGACATTAAATCCTCTCCTTTTGTGCCAAAATTCCCAGCTTCTTTTCTCCAAATCTCTTTCTCTAATTTCTTTAAAAGCGAAACTTTTCCCCACTTTCTTTTCCCTTGTGCGATTTCTCTAAAAAGTCGAAGCATCCATCGCTTTTCTTTTATTCATCCTATTTGAGAAATTGTTCGCACTTAGGCATTTAAATCTTCCATCGGCATTGCCGAATCCTCTCCCTAGTGCTAGCCGAATCTCCTAAGCTAAGTTAAGAGTCGAATTTTGATTAGTTCTCATAATCTATTTTTGAAAGGCAAAAGCCGAAAGCTAATAGTTAATGGTTTTATGATGGGCGGCAATTCGGGATTTGAAGTAGGCTTAGTCGACTAGATCTAAAAGCCGAAAATCATAAGTCTCCAATTTTGAGATTTTAAGGTAAGAAGATTATCCTAGATTTTTATTAGATTCGTTCAATATATATATGATCTTAATTCTAAAAGGAGGATTAACGATTAAATATTGTTATAGTAGCTCGATAAGGATTTGATGGAATTAAATATGGATCGACAAAAGAAAGAATCCTAAGTTTAAGAAACGAAGCGATATCGCTATTCGAGATTGGCCAATTGGTTGTGGACCACTTGAACAACACCTTAGGCGGATAGCGCTTGTGTCGGCTAAGGATAGAGCGTCGATATAGAAAGCCTTGTTTTATCGGAATCGGTGTGTAGATCTCTAACACACTACCAATTAACTCATATGTAAATCTATTTATGTATGTCATGGGCTAAAAGTAGAGTAAGGTTGTATAAACAATCGAATGGAACCCTAAAAGGGCTAGGCAAGGATGCTAGGTAGTAAACATAGAACTCCCTATGTGTATCGAAAAATATATATATGACTGCATGATATTTTCTTTATGTGTGTATGCATGGGACGGGATATTGATATGATGACGGGGAAGTGCATAATAGGTCAAGCAGTGATCAGTGGTAGAAAACCCACAAATATAAATGCTAGGTCACATTGTGATCGGTGGCTATACCACGTTTAATGATTCCTACTTAATAGGAATAGGCGATGCAATTTGTCGTTTTGGTGTGTAGCGGATGGAGGGTTGATTGTAGAAATCCCACGGTGTGATGGTTGGTGCGGGTTGGTGTGTAGAGGATGGAAACCTAGGATGGGTTGGGTTATTCATTCTTTATTAATTATTATGTGATTATGATTGATGCCTTCTGTGTGGGCGGGGCCCATAATGTGTTTGTGGGCTCAGTCGATGTGTGTTTTGAGATTTATACACCGAGTCTTTGTGACTCACGCTTTCCTTTCTCTACTCTTCCGGATGAACAGTAGATCGTGGACATGGGGCCAGACAGGACTCGAGGGGCCATCAAGTTCTATTCCTACAAGTTATTTTCTTTTGAGATTTCTTTAGGTTAATTTATTTCAATGTTAAGCAACTTGTGAATTTTATGATAAGGTTTATTTATACTTGATAATACTAATATAAGGTTTTATTTTTAAAATGCCGCTTATTTACTTAAATATTGTCCAATTAACTCTCAAATTTCAAGTACCATCAAAGCAAAGGTTTGCAAAGTACAGGCCGTGACATGCGGATCCGATTAAACGCATGGGCCAAGTTTGGGGTGTTACATTTTGGTATCGAGCCCAGTTCAAAACTCGAGGCATAAAATGGGTCTAGAAGTGTTTTTTAAAATGAATTTAAGAAAAGATTTTGGTTTGAAGACATGGCCTTGAGTCTCTCAAGCACCCAATCTACCTGTAAGTATTTTGAACTCCGATTGTGATATAAATGTGGGCTTAATGGGCTTTATGGGGCGTAGACTATCTAGATGAGAATTTGATGGACTCTAGGCTTAGACAAACAACTCTTCAATTCCATAAGACTTAACTTCACTAAAATGAACACGTAAGCGAGTCACAAGACTAAGGTGTAGCGATAGGCATATGCATGTCTAGGAGTAGATCCCAAGAGCTTAGTATTTAAGCGATCCGGTGACTCACCTCCTCTTCACGAGAGTCTTACAGTGCATAGTATTTGCTCACTTTAGCCATGACAAGGTGTGGCAATAGGCATATGCATGCCTAGGAGTGGATTCTGGAGAGCTTGGTATTTAAGCAGTCCTAGTGACTCACCTCCTCTTCTGGAATCCTACAGTGCGTGGTATTTGTTCACTCTAGCTACAAGGACTTGTTCATGGGTTGAACCCATAATTAAAACCCGAAAGGACCAACCACCCTATTTTGCAAACAAAACCCTAAGTTTTGCACACTTCCAAAAAATAAATTTGATTTGAAAATGTTTGCAACTATGAAGAAAATTACCAAATTACCCTTATTTTGTAAAATTACCGAAGTACCCTTGAATCATAAAATTACCAAAATACCCTCAGATCACAAAAATTACCAAAATACCCCTAAATTTTAAAATTATCGAAATACCCCCAAATTTTAAAATTATCGAAATGCCCCTGAATTTCAAAATTAAGAAATACCTCAGATTTCAAAATTTTTGAAATGCCCCAGATTCCAAAATTACCAAAATACCCTCGGCTTCCAAAATTATCAAAATACCTCTAGAATGCAAAATTACCAAAATACCCTTATTTTATAAAATCATCAATGAACCTCATTTGGAAAAAAATTTACAAAATGTCCTCAGAGGATAAAATTACGAAAATACCCTTGGGTAGTGAAAACAACAACCACCAAGGGCCGTGGTCAAGTCAATAGTGGCAATGGTACAGGGACATAGTCGTGGAGGGTAGGTTATCTTTGGTAGGCGACCAAATTGGTCTATGAAAGACGTCGCCAAGGGGACGAGGATGCTCTAGATGTGAATCTGGGTGCGTGCTCTACCATAGTATACTAAGTGTTTCTTTTGATTAGAGTCTTGTAATGAAAGCATAGTGGTGAGACTTGGGTAGTACGATTAATAGTTAGTTGGAAATTTCGAGGATAAAATTTCTTTAAGGGGTAGAACCTGTAACATCCCGAATTAATGGGTCTACTGCGTTTAGTGTGGGGATATGTTTAAAATGTTAATTTAAGTAAAAGGGTCTAAATTTGGGCTTAGAATTAGGCAAAGGCCAGTTAAATTATTTTAAGATAGCATCATTAATAATTAAAAGGAACAAGTTTTAGGTCGTAAGGAGCCCATGTTTTAGGCCAATTTTGGCATTTAAAATGGAGCAAGGGGTGGCGCCACACACAAGGAGTAAGGGCCCAAATTAAAGTTTCATGGAGCCCAATTCTTTTAATTTAAGTTAGCTAAATTTTGGGCATTAGGATTAGGTGGAGTGGATGGCAACAAGGCTAAAATTTAGGGTTTTAATGTTTAAAATATGTGGATAATAAGCGGATAAAGGCTATTATTTAGGAATTTATTTTATGTGGATAATAAGCGAGATAAAGGCTGAGATCTAGGGATTTTAATGATTAAAATATGTGGATAATATGCTGATAAAGGAGGGAGGAGTTAGAGATAATTAAGTCTCTTTTAGATAAGCTAGTAGATTAAGATAAATGAGAAAATTTAGGAATTTATCTACAAAGAGAGTGATGGCCAAGAATCCATCACTGAGAGGAGTAAAGAAACCAGCTACTACATGGCAAAAGGTTGCCGAATTTCCTATAAATAGAGGGGGCTATCTCCTTGTTTGTGACATTAAATCCTCTCCCTTTTGTGCCAAAATTCCCTAGCTTCTTTTCTCCAAATCTCTTTCTCTAATTTCTTTAAAAGCCGAAACTTTTCCCCACTTTCTTTTCCCTTGTGCCGATTTCTCTAAAAAGTCGAAGCATCCATCGCTTTTCTTTTATTCATCCTATTTGAGAAATTGTTCGCACTTCCCATTTAAATCTTCCATTGGCATTGCGAATCCTCTCCTAGTGCTAGCCGAATCTCCTAAGCTAAGGTAAGAGTCGAATTTTAATTAGTTCTCATAATCTATTTTTGAAAGGCAAAAGTCGAAAGCTAATAGTTAATGGTTTTATGATGGGCGACAATTCGGATTTGAAGGAGGCTTAGTCGACTAGATCTAAAAGCCGAAAATCATAAGTCTCCAATTTTGAGATTTTAAGGTAAGAAGATTATCCTAGATTTTTATTAGATTCGTTCAATATATATATATGATCTTAACTCTAAAAGGAGGATTAACGATTAAATATTGTTATAGTAGCTCGATAAGGATTTGGTGGAATTAAATATGGATCGAGAAAAGAAAGAATCCTAAGTTTAAGAAACGAAGCGATGTCTGCTTTGTTGAGATTGGCCAATTGGTTTTGGATAAACTCGAACAACACCTTGGGCGGATAGCGTTAATGTCGACTAAGGATAGCGTCGATATAGAAAGCCTTGTTTTATTGGTAATCGGTGTGTAGATCTCAACACACTACCAATTAACCTGTATGTAAATCTATTTATGTATGTCATGGGCTAAAAGCCGGAGTAAGGCTGTATAAACAGTCGAATGAAACCCTAAAAGGGTTACGCAAGGATGCCAGGTACGTAAACATAGAACTCCCTATGTGTATCGAAAAATATATAATTGCATGATATTTTCTTTATGTGTGTATGCATGGGATGGGATATTGATATGATGAAGGGGAAGTGCATGATAGGTCACGCGGATCGGTGGTAGAAAACCCACAAATATAAATGCTAGGTCACATAGTGATCGGTGGCTATGCCACGTTTAATGATTCCTACTTAATAGGAATAGGCGATGATTTGTCGTTTTGGTGTGTAGCGGATGGAGGGTTGATTGTAGAAATCCCCATGGTGTGATGGTTGGTGCAGGTTGGTGTGTAGAGGATGGAAACCTAGGATGGGTTGGGTTATTCATTCTTTATTAATTATTATGTGATTATGATCGATGCCTTCTGTGTGGGCGGGGCCCATAATGTGTTTAATGGCTCGAGTCGATGTATGTTTTGAGATTTATACACCGAGTCTTTGTGACTCACGCTTTCCTTTTCTCTACTCTTCCGGATGAGCAGTAGATCATGGACATAGGGCCAGGACGGACTCGAAAGGCCATCAAGTTCTATTCCTACAAGTTATTTTCTTTTGAGATTTCTTTAGGTTAATTTATTTCAATGTTAAGCAACTTGTGAATTTTATGAAAAGGTTTATTTATACTTGATAATACTAATATAAGGTTTTATTTTTAAAATGCCGCTTATTTACTTAAATATTGTCCAATTAACTCACAAATTTCAAGTACCATCAAAGCAAAGGTTTTCAAAGTACAAGCCGTGACATGCGGATCCTATTAAAATGCATGGGCGGGTTTGGGGTGTTCTGACATTTACAAATGAATGTGTTCTCTCACTAAGTATAAAATGACTTGAGAATTAATTTAAGGTTTTAAATTATTATTTAATTAATTATAATTGAATAATTGAAGTTCCAAAATGGAATCAAATTAATTAACCATTATGAATATGTTGAATATGAAAATTAAATATATTTTCATAGATTCTTTTACGGTAAAAGTCGTCATGACTTAATCGAAATTAGAATTGGGTTGAGAAAATTAATTAATTAGGAAATTAATTTAGTTAATTAAATTAATTAAATAATAATATTTATTTTGGAAAATAGAAAATAAATATTGGGTTCGATTAAATTATAGAATGTTGGGTTGAAAGTGCAGGAAACACATATAATTAGACTCAATACATGAGAGGTCGAATCCCCCTCATATGATAAGTGAGGGGCGACAACCCTAGTAATATTTACTTATGTGTCCCACCCATCACTCTCCTAGTTAGACTAAGGGAGTGTTTTCTATTAAATAAATTTTATTTGTGTTATTATTAGTCAACTAGAATTCTCCTATCTCTCCCTATAAAAAGATGGCAATAGTAAAGCTATTTACACACAAGTTCTATATATTTTTATTCTACCAAAAAGTAATGGGAATTTATTTTCTTAGAATAAATTTTATTTTATAGGAATTACAATTTTTGCCAGTTTCTATCGAAAGAATTAATTACCTAATGAAAGTAATAAAATTGTTTCTTATGTTGTGTTTGGTTTATGTTGCTTAAACCCATACTCGGTGTAATTCAGGGTACAAGAATAGCAGAGAAGGTCGTTCAATTGAAAGTTTGGAAGAATTCAAATTTGTCTTGCACAATGTACAAGTACTTTCGAGAAAAGGTTTATTGCTATAAACATCTCAAACCGGCTCAATTTTCAAAAATTTTAAACTTCTGCTATAACTAAAAATCATTTTCTTAACCGGATTTTTCTAACAGATCGGGCCCAAAATATTGAAGAGGCACCCAATGTAGATGTTCCTAAAGAAAGTCAACTAGGGTCCGTGAACCCTAATTTTAATGTTGAGCCCTTGTCAAGTGTTGAGAAGGCGGTGGCTGAAATTGAAGATCTCCTAGTTGATCCACATATCTTTAAAGCATGAACCAATACCTAAGGAGTATATTGAAACTTTGATCAAAACAACTATTCAACAGGGTAACCCTGATGTTGCTCCTATAAAAAATCTTGACAAGTTTGTTCATGAGGTAGAAACAAGACCTTCTTCTCTTGTTGGTGAATTTATTACGAATATTATTGATCTTGTTATTGGGAATCCTATTGTTGAGAACCTTGTTAATGAGCCAGCTAGATTTGATGAAGCTGAGGATGATGAAGTAGTAGTAATAGGAGTGACCACTAGACCAATCATTTCCTCTTCTAGAACTATTCATAGAAGGAATCGTTCTATGCTCGTAAAGAGATAAAGAGCAGTAACAACAAGCAAAAGGAAAGGTTATTCTTGATAATGACAAAACACTTCTCTTCCCATCATCCCCTACAAGAAGGCGATCAAGTCTGGTCTCAAACTCTTCATCTGATTCAGAGTCGAATCATAATGTACATCTCAAGAAGATTTATCTTGGAGGAATGACATGCACCAAAAAGTCTAATGTTTTGTTATCTCTAGTGGCTAAGAAGCAATTAACCAAGAAAGCCTCTATTGACCCTCTATTCAATGAAGAAGCTCTACTAAATAAAAAGGAGCAAACCTTTTCTATTGCCTATACCAACAGGTATTTGCTATTTTCAAAGAAGAATTTTATAAAATAGTAAAATATAGATGAAAGAAGCTTTGGTGATTGAGGCATAGTTATCTTAGAATGATAGAGTTAGTAGAGTTAGTTATTCTATTAGTTAGTTAAGTATTGTTAGCTCCAGCTGTTAGATGAGAGTTCTATAAATTCTATGTACAGAGATGAAATGTAATTCAAGATTCATTCAAAGAATAATAGAATTAGAGTATTCATCTATTAGCTTTCTCTTGTCAATTTCAAGATTTAGTTTCATTCACAGCTCTCTTCATCATACCTCTCTTCATGGTATCAGTCACTTGCTAGGTCCTGGGATATATGGCGTCCGATGAACCTGACTCGGTCATCTTCTCCGGTGGTCGTGTTGTCACTTCACTTCTTCGTCATGAGGTCATCAAACTTGACGACAGTACCTACATACAGTGGCATAAACAGATTAAACTCATCACTGATAGACATGATCTTACTGAATTTTTAGACGGCACTATCCCTCCTCCACCGAGGTTCGTTTAAACTCAAGAAGGCATCGTAGCTTCAAATCTGGCATTTGATTTTCACTCAACAAGATCGTTTGCTGACATCGTGGCTTATCTCAACCATTAGCTTGTCAATCGTCTCCTCCTTTACCGATGCACACATAGTATGTGATGTATGAAACACGACGACCAATCTTTTTACTGCTGATACAGGCGCAAAATAGTCACGACTCTATCACGAGCTCCATTCACTGAAGAAAGGTAATCTCTTCGTCAAATCCTATGTTGCTCGTATTATAAACCTCTATTCTTTTCTAGAGACCTTTGGATCTCGAGTTTCAAAAGATGAACGAATTCAGATAATGCTTGCTGGCCTTCCACCGGAGTTCGAGTCGATTGTCTCCTTCGTTTCGTTATCGGCTGGAACCTTGCCTTTTCAACGGCTGGTTGACGCTTTAGTCGAGTGCGAGAGCCGTCATGCCCATGCGATGCAAGAAGTGTTCGTTCACACAAACTGGTTAAAGGTGCACCGTCGCAAGTGCCGTCGCAAGGAATGGACTGATCCGCCCGTGGTGGTCGTGGGTTCGCCTATGGCAGAGGCCAAAACTTCCGTTCTCGACTCTAATGTCAGATTTGCAATCGTTTTGGTCATACTGCTCAATGATATTACTATCGTTACCATTGGGACTCAGAGCCGCCTTCATCCGTAGCCCCAACGCCGCACCACGGTTCCTTTGATGTGCCATAAGGAGGTGAAAATTTCTATGGAGGAGTTCATGCACGTGAAAGGGAGCATTCTTAGGTAAAATTCCATCGTATTCATTATGGTCAAAATTGTGGCTCTTATGGTCAAAATTATAGTCAAAATGAGGGTGAAAATGATGGTTATTGGATGATGGCTGGTTATTATGCTGATGGAGGGCCACATGTGTCCTATGAACATGACACTAATGAACATGCAAATGGGCCATTTGGAAGAACACCAAATATTGTTAATGGGCCACATGTGTGTCATAGACCACAAGTGTATGGACCGAATGCTAATGTGTCCAATTTTGGGCCATCAAATGGCAATGTAAATTTTAGGCCGTATAATGTAAGGCCAACGACACCTCTTGTGTCAAATGGGCCAGTGACAAATTGTGTTCAGGTTGATTCTTCTTCTGGACCCCGACAAATTTTTAGACTGGCTGGTGATGGATCGATTTCGTGTTTTACTAAGCCTCGCGCACAGGTTTATTCTGGTTCTAACCCGAATATTGGGCTCTCTCGAGTCGGTGACATACATGCGTCGATTATTCTGATACTTTTGGATCTCATGCTAATACTAATCAACTTGAGTCTTCTGGTGGTGGAAATAATGGCTCGTATATTCTCGTATCGGTTGGCACTACATCTTGGTACCCTGACTCGGGAGCTAGTAACCATGTTTGTCGGGATCCGTCTGCTCTGCATCATGCTACTCCTTATTCAGGTACTTCTACTCTTTTAAGGGGTAATGGCACTCCCGCCTTGATTAAGCCAGTAGGTGATAGTTTCTTACCAACTCAGACTAAATTGTTACGCCTATCTAATGTTTTATGTGTTCCAAGCATCAAGAAGAACCTTTTATCGATTTCTCAATTTGCTCATGATAATGATGTTTTTTTTTAGTTTCATCCGACCTACTGTCTTATAAAGGACATACTAACCCGGAGAACTTTGCTGATGGGCCACATTCGTGATGGACTGTATCATTTTTCGGTGCCAATTTTCTCTACTCAGACGGCCGAAACCTCTACTTCTACCCTTACTCAGAATAAGTCTACTGAATGTAAGGATTTTTTGTTATGGCATAAACGTTTAGGTCATCCCTCCACTTCTATTTTTAAGGCTGTATTAGATAAATGTCGCATTTCGTTAAATAAATATGGTAGTGATGCTATATGTACAGCCTGTCAAAAAGGCAAGTCTCACAAATTACCATTTCTTATTTCTACTACAGAATATATTGTTCATTTTATCTGGTTCTATCTGATCTTTGAGGTCCTGCTTCGGTGTCGTGTGGAAGTTCTTGGTATTATGTGACTTTTATTGATGTTTACACTCGGTTTACTTGGATCTATCTTCTTCGCCAAAAATCTCAAGTCGCAAAAAGTTGTTTTGTTCGATTTGACAACTTGTTAAAACTCAGTTTGGTAAGGAAATTAAACAATTTCAGAGTGATTGGGGAGGTGAATATTGCACGTTTTCATCAGTTCTCGCTTCTCACGGAATTGTTCATCGAATAACATGTCCCCATACATCTGAACAGAACGGCGTGGCTGAACGTAAGCATCGCTACATTGTTAAGATGGGACTCACTCTTTTGGATTAGGTGAATCTGTCAATGGAACATTGGGGCTATGCGTTCAGTTGTGCAGTTCACCTCATTAATCGTCTACCTACCCCAGTGTTAAAAGGAATATCTCCATTTCAGGCTCTCTACGGCTATGAACCTACATACAATCATTTGTGAGTTTTTGGTTGCTGTTGCTATCTTTATCTACGACCGTTTATGAATCATAAGTTGGAATTTCGTTCTCAACCATCTACCTTTTTGGGATATAGTGCTCAACACAAGGGATACCGGTGTCTCCTTCCAACCGACAAGGTTGTTATCTCCCGTCATGTTGTGTTCGATGAAAATCAGTTTCTGTCCACTAAGTCTACATCTGCAGAAAGTCCAATGGATCAGTTTGTTTCTACATTTGTTCCTCTATTTGGAAATATGTCATCTCGGCCTTCAAAAACCCCTCCTGCTCAACCATCTTCTTCGTTTTCTCCACCAATAACATAACCCAACCATTCTACTCTTGACACAAAGACAGATCGGGGTTGGAGTCCGGCCGTGACCACGAGTTCTCCTATGATCAGTGGTCATGGTAGGAATTGTTCCATTAATGTTTGTGAGCTCTCTTCCGATCAAAACACAACTCATGTACTGGTGGTTAATAGTCATCCAATGGTGACTCGATTAAAGACTGGAATTTTTAAGCCTAAAGCGTTGATAGTTGAAGCTTTGGAACCAGTTTCAATTGAGGATGCCTTTGCTACTCCTGAGTAGCGTGAGGCAGCTTAGGCTGAGTTTGATGCCTTGATACGCAATTCTACATGGGATCTTGTTCCACGACCTACTAATTTTAAAGTAATCGGATGCAAATGGTTTTTTAAGGTAAAGAAAAATATGGATGGTTCTGTTGCCTGACAGAAGGTTCGGTTAGTTGCAAAAGGTTGTTCTCAAGTTCTTGGGTGTGATTTTAAGGAAACCTTCAGTCTAGTGGTCAAACCTACGACTATTCGTGTTGTTCTAGCAATTGTCGTTTCCAGAGGATGGCCTCTACGGCAAGTTGATGTGAACAATACTTTTTTGAATGGGGATCTTGATACAGCTGTTTTCATGCATCAACGTCCGGGATATGAGCGGTTTGATTCCGAGGGCAAACCCTTCGTTTGTCGACTGAAGAAAGCCTTGTATGGTCTACGGCAAGCTCCTCGTGCCTGGTTCGAGAAACTGAAATAGTTTTTCCTCTCGATCGGTTTTGTTGTTTCCAAATCTGATGCATCTCTGTTTGTTCGGGTAAAATCTGACTCCTCTCTTTTTGTACTCGTATATGTCGATGATATTGTAATTACTGGCGATCTATCTGCGTCTATCGATTGGTTTGTTAAGTTGTTGCATAACAAGTTCTCGCTCAAGGATATGGGAGATCTGCACTATTTTCTTGGCATAGAAGTGACTCGAGTTTCAGGATGTCTACATCTTTGTCAGAAGAAGTATGTTCGTGACATCCTTGCTCGTTGTTCTATGACCACGGCAAAAAGTGTTCCTACTTGATGGTCAGTTCTTCTTACATGTCCAAAAATAATGGAGACTATTTGGAGGACCTACTTGAGTCTGAAGTCTTCTTTGGTGCACTTCAAGTATGTTGTCTTGACGAATAGGATATTGCTTATGCTGTAAACCAGGTCTGCCATGTAACACCCCAAACCCGACCCAAACACCACGACCGAATCTGGTATGTCACAAAGAAAATTTAATAAAACATGTCGCATTTTTGGAAAATATTTTCCTTGAGTTTAACCTTTTATTGAAAAAAATAAATAGGTTGTTAATTTAGATAAGCTATAAATTCTATGAGATGTTTTTATGAATTAAAACAAAACTTAAATACATGTTTTAGAAAAAAAATGTAAACTTAAAATGTCCGATAATAATAATAAAAGCCCAAAATTAAAACTGAACAAAATATAAAGCTAACGACCCATGGCCTTATTACATTGAAATTTAAAACCCATTAAATAAAGATATAAAATAATAAACTAAATTTTTTTGCTGAATCTAAATGTTCTTTTGTATGGCCACCTTGCGCTCATCTCCAGCCCGGTCCGATGCACTAGGTGCTACCTGAAAAAAATATTAAATAATAGGTTGAGTCGTGAGACTCAGTGTGCAACCCTCATGCACCATTAGATTTGGGCCTTAGCCCTACAGAACAGAATAGCAGATTAATATATATATATAACAAAAATTATGCAAGCCCAACCCAAATCCTAGGTTTCCATCCGCTACATGCCACCCTTACCTGCCATTCACACCATTGGGGATTTCTACAATCAACCCACACCGCTACATGCCATTGATGGCAGTCATGCTGCTTATCGTTAGATCATGGCAAAAGCCACTACAACAAATCATGGCAAAAGCCACTACATAGAACACTTCCCCTTTCATCAAACCCAACCCCGTGCAATCACAGAAATCGGCATACTTATAAAACATATCATCTTAACAGGAACATTCACTGAAGAATGACAGAGATCACTAACCTGATGATTCATTTTTACCCTTCTCGGGTTTCGAACGTTATGCTGGGATTTCGACATTTAATAGAATATAAGCAGATTTATTAACACATATTAACAGACAGTCTAATGGTGTGAAAAGTTACACACCTGATATCGCGTAGTACTATACTCTTAGTCGATATCCCTGCTATCCGGATCTACTATCCTCAGTCTATAACTTGGTTCAAGAAAAATAAAAAAAACACGAAGATTTGGCCTCCCCTACATTCGGCCAAGGGTTAATAAATACCCGAATTTACACGTTAAAACTAATAGATCTCCTTACCTTAAAATCCCGAAAGTAACACGATTCGAGTGTTACTGAACCCCGACTTAGAGATCTAAGCGATTGACTCCTCTTCAAATCCCAAAATGTCGCAAATAAGAGAGAAACAAGAGATTACTTTCTAAATAGCCATTTGGCTAGAGTTTCTAAAAAGTAACACTTACCCTGAGTTTCGTTCAAGATTCGACACAAGCAGACACCTCAGAGAGAATTCGGCAAACACAGGAGATGAGATCTAGGGATTTTGGCTTTTATGAAAATCCCAAAAAAGATGAACTGATGCTCTTTCAGCTTTTAGAAAGTCTGAGTAAAGTGTTTCGGCTTTGGCTTAGAAAGAAAGTAAAAAGAAATCAAGGAAAGGCTTAGAGATTTCGGCTACAAGAACAAACAAGAACGTAGTTTCGGCTTTTAGTGAATGGGAGAAGAATAACAATAGGGATCAAAAGATTCGGCTAGAAGGAGGTTTCAAAGAAAAAGAAAAGGGTGAGGGAGGTGGTGATTTTCGCTTTTGGAAGAGAAAAGATGAGAAAAGAAAAACAACTAAGATGGCCTTCAGATTTTCAGCACAAAGAAGGAAGAAAAGAGTAGGGTTCAAATGCCGGAATTGATGAGCTATTCCTCCTTATTTATAGAAATTTTGGCACCCCCTATGGCAATTAGAAACTGATTTCTTTACTCCTCTAGGTGATGGAATTTTGGCCAACTCTGCTCTTAGCAAATAGCTCCTAACTTTTCTCCTTTATCTAAATCTCTTCACACCTTCAAAAGACTCCTAGATAACACCACCTCTTTCTTCTATTATCAACACAATATTATCATTAAATCCCTCCTAAAAATAAGCCTTAATGCCGTCCATTCCTCCTTGCTCTTTTAAGTGCCGAAATTGGCCCAAAGACATGGGCTTCTTGCAGCCAAACTTGGACCTCTTTCAACTACTAGTGACGCCACCCTCTAGCTCCCTTGCAGCGTCACTTAATATTGGGCCACCAGCCCACTTTGGTGTTTCAAACATAGGTGCTACCCTTTTAACCCTATAGTGCCCAAACAGAAAACTTAATTAGGGCCTCAACCCAAACCTGAGCCCATTTTTGTGTCCTCTCTTTTCTTAATCAGCTTATGAGGCCTCATGCCTGAGACTAGGGTCCACTAAGTAAGAACATAAATTTTTCCTATGGTCTCCCCTAACCCTAAGGCTTCAAACAATCCCGATAATACCTTAATATTATTATTCTAAGTGCTACACATACATATTAACTCTCATGCACAGAAATTAAAAGTTTTGAAATTTTTGGGGCGTTACAAACTAATAGGCCCAAATCTACTAGGCCTAAATTTGGGATGTTACATGCCAGTTCATGCACAATCCTACCACAATACATGGTGGCTCTCAAACGCATTTTGCGATATCTGTGTGGTACGCTTGAGTTTGGCCTAGTTTTTCGTCAGTCGATTGATTATCATTGGTCGGGTATGCTGATGCCAACTGGAGGCTCGATTTTGACGATCGACGTTCTACATCCGGTATTGTGTGTATTATGGTCATACACCTGTGGCGTGGTGCTCCAAAAAGCAGCAAGTTGTGTCTCGGTCCACAGTTGAGGCAGAAGATAAGAGTTTTGCTTCAGCTACAAGTGAGATTACTTGGTTAATGTAGTTACTTCATGAACTTCAGATTCAGTCTGATGATATCCCGAACATTTAATGTGATAGTTCTAGTGCGGTGGCTGTTGCAGCCAATCCCGTGCTACATTCCAAGTTCAAACATGTGGAGCTTGATCTTTTCTTTGTTCGTGAGAAAGTTGCTGATGGGTCTTTACAAATTGGGGAGGTCATTGCTTGCGATCAAGCGACTAATGTTTTCACTAAGCCACTGTCTGTTACTTTGTTTTCTCATTTTAGACAACTCCTTCAAGTCTTACCGATTGGGAAGATGGATGCATGATAGAGTTAGTAGAGTTAGTTATTATGTTAGTTAGTTAAGTATTGTTAGCTCCAACTGTAGATGAGAGTTTTATAAATTCTATGTACAGAGATGAAATGTAATTCAAGATTCATTCAAAGAATAATAAAATTAGAGTATTCATCTATTAGCTTTCTCTTGTCAATTTCAAGATTTAGTTTCATTCATACCTCTCTTCATCATACCTCTCTTCACAGAAAAAAATATTCTTCTTCAATTTATTGTATTTATTAAGCCATATGTTAAGGAGGTTGTTTATGATTTCTATGCTAACCTCATCAAGTATATCAATGATCCTTCTAGCAAGCTCTTCTACAAGGCATATGTTCATGAAGGATGGTATAGTTTTGGTCTTGCACAAATTAGGGAAGTCAAGTTTCATCCTTTCTCCACTGATGTTGAGCTAGATGAGTATTATGACACCATGGCCAAAACAATCACTAATGGAGTACACCTTACTTGACCACAGGCAACAAAGCTTCAAGCTTTCACCTTGGAGCCCACTTATGCTGGTCTATTTGCCATTGCAGCAAGGAACTAGATTCCTAATAGTCAGAAATACAACCAGCAAGAATATTGCCACTTCGCTAAGGAAGATCTATGACGTTATTCAATTTGACTTGAGAGAGCTCATCTTTCAGGAAATCATCAAACATTTCGATCGTGTTTACCGTAGGCTATGCCTTCTTTTCCTTTCACTTATTTTTTAGATCTTATATAAGCAAAATTCTAAACTTGTGCTTGCTATTAAAAAATATGAAAGGAAACCTGCAGAGTTAAAGTTCTCATACAAGTGATTTGAAGGGAAACACTCCACTCCCAATCTTGAATTAGTCCTTACTGGTGATGCTCCACCTGTTGAGGCAATGCTTATTCCAGTTAGCACTGCGACTGGTCCTCCTGCCCAACTCTTAGCCCTTGAACAATGAATTATACAACATCTTAATGTTGAGCCATTCAACAACTTCAAGCCAATGATCATCATGTCAAAGCATTGAGCAATAATCTTCTGGGAAAGCAATTTCAGTGAAGTATTAGAAAAATTCTCGAACAAAAATGAAGAGTAGTAGTGCGTATCTAGAGTTGTCACTAGTGCTTGGCATTGATCTTGTAGCTACTTTTAAAATTTTCTTTCTTTTTAGTTTTTTTGGAGAATGGTTCTAATTTTGGAGACTTTAACCTATCATTACATTTACTTTGGTTGTTATTTTGTGAACTCTTTTCTTATTTGCTTATTATTATATAATTTCTAGTATTATTGTTATTAATGTGATCCTCATTACTTATGCATTAATGATAAATTTGTTTGATTATGTTACTAGTTGAATATGATGGATTAAGGGGGAGCACTTGTATCTTTTGTTGAGTATGTTCTTTTATTATGGTTTTGTTCAAAAATTTTCCAAATGGGGAGATTGTTGAGGCAATTTTTTGAGCAGTTCCAAATATTAGATCAACTAGTGTTCGACACTACCTGCTAAAGAAACTTGCCATGTTTAAGTTAGCAAATTTTGGCAACAAAAATCCTTGGGCTTTGATTCTAGTTGATTCTTTAGATGACAACCAACCTATCCTTAATATCCAAACTTCGTATCTTGGATATTGGTTTGGATTTGGATCGAAGCAATCAACTTCCCAAATTTGGTGGATTGGATTGGATTGAATTGGGTAAAAGTTGGAAGTATATCTGAGAGATTCAACACTTATCTTGAGCTAATTGAAGATATTATTTATACTTATTATCTTGCTTGTTTTATGGGAAAATTTATTGTAATTGATATTGTCGTAACCATTTTTTTGGAAAACAAAACGGGGTTCGACTTTGGTTTTGAAAATAGGAATAAAACGGGAGTCGCCACCGACCTTTAGTTGGTGTGATCGGATCACCTTTATTTTAATAAAACATTTTGTTTTACTAAAACAATGTTTTTGGTCTGCGAAGTTTTGAAAATCGGGTTCGGGAATCGGTTACTCACGAGGAAGGGTTAGCACCCTCGATACGCCCAAAATTGGTACCAAAATGATTAATTAGTGTCTTAATGTCGGAAGTTTGAAAGGGTTTTAAAATACGGGTCTTTTAAAAGGTATTAGGGTTTTGAGATATCTTTGTTCGAGAGAATACGAACATCACATCCAGCACGTTAGGACATGATATTCAAAACCTTCGTAATCAAAACTTTCTCATGATTTTCTGAAGTTTACCAAAAGGATGTTTAGTTATTTAGTCAAGCGGAAAATCGTAACCTAAAGCGTTAGGGCACTACTCCCGAGCTCTAAATACAAAACATTGCCTTTATTTCAAAACCTTTAAGTGGAGTATAGTAATTTTACAAAACGCATCGTATAGGATTGAATTTAAGAAAAGGCTTGAGTCAAAATTTGAGATTTCTTTGTCCCGAAAAGATATAAACTTCACATCCAAAGACGTTAGGACACGATGTTTTAATCTCTCATAATCAAAGTCATCTCGTGATTCATGAAACTTCGTAAAAAGGATGTTAAGTTATTTAGTTAAACGGAAAATCGCAACCCAGCGCGTTAGGGCACCATTTTTCGAATTTCTAAATACAAAACATTGCCTTATTTTAAAATCTTTTAGGCGAAATATGATGATTTTACACAAGGTGTTTTGTTTAATAACATGGTGCAAAACGAAGAAAACAAGTGTAGATGTGAATGTAATAAAAAACAAATAATAATAATAGTAGTAATAATAATAATGATAATAATAATAATATGATAATGACAAAGTACAAAAAAATGAATAGATAAATAAGATAAGAAATGATAATGTCGGGATAATAATGATGGAACTTGAAATAAAATGAACTAATGATGATAATGTAAGAAATAATTATTACAATTAATATATGAAATAATATGTAAAATAAAAATATATACATATAAAAATAATATCATAGTAATAATAACACGGACAACATAATAGTAAAATAGGTAATAATAATAAAAAACAACAAATAACAATAAATAAAATAATCATTTTAATCATCATAATAGTAGATAAATAAGATAGTAACACATGCAATTGTTATAATAAATAATAATAACTAATAGTGAAAATATAATCAAAATAACAAATAATAACACTAATAAAATTAGTGGGACAAAATAACAATAAAACATGTACACAAAAATATAATAATGGTAATAACAATAATATAATAACAAAAAGACTAAAAATATTGCAAAATAATTAAAATTGGATAAAATTGCATTAAAAATAAAAGTTTTGAGGTTAATTCGAAATAAAATAAAAGAAAAGGGGGCTGTTTACACGCGCAAAAAGACTGGAGGGACCAAAGAGGCAATAAACCCCTTTGGCCAAAACGCACAGCAGCAGAAGAGACCTAATTGCGAATCCGAGTAAATTTTGGGGGCAAATTTGAGAATAATAAAAACTGGATTGGAAAGGTAAAAAATGCGGAAGGACTGCGCGCATAAATATCCCATTTTTTCGGCAAAACATGCGGATCCTCGGGTAGGCGGGTCGGATTCGGGTCGGATGGGGCAAAACGACGTCGTTTTGGGGCTTATGGGTGCCGACCAAAACGACGTCGTTTTGATTCGGCTATATAATCCATTTTTTTGCAAAAAATTTCATTTCTCATCTCCTTTAAAAAAAAAAGCGATTTGTTTCCTTTTTCTCTCTGCGGTGGGGATCTTGGAGGATTAGGTCGTCGGACGTTATCGTGGCCGCCCGGCTTCCGACCATACCACTTGGTAGAAAAAGGAAAAAAAATTTTATTTGTTTTTTTAATTTTTATTTTGTTATCCGTTTATAAGTATTTTAGGTGTTTTTGCATAAATAAAAAAATAAAGAAAAATAAAATAAAGTTTCGAAAGTGAAAAAAAAGAAATCACCTCTTCGGCTTTCTGTTTCTAGCAGATCTACTTCATTTTTTTTTTTTTGAATCTCTGTTTGTAATTTTTTTTCGAAATCACTTTTTTGATTCCAAAGAAAAACCCCCTTTTTTTGCTTGAATCTCTCCGTTTCTTGTATGTATTTCAAAAGAAAAGAAAAACCTCCTTTACTTTGGTTTTGGCCTTGGCTTTTATAGCCATTACAAATGTATTTTTTGTATTTTCTCCGCTCAGTGCTTCATTGCGTGTTCGTTTCCTTTTGCGGGGCATGGGCGGCGGTGGAGCGGTGGAGGAGGCTGACGGATGGTGGTGTCGAAGTCGAAGGTCGAGGTAGGTGGGGGTTAGGTGCGCGCTAGGGTTAGGGTTTTCCACCTTTTTTGTTTTGGTGAAAGTTTGGGTGGGTTTGGGCCATTTGGGCCTATTTTTATTTGGGTTTGGTTTTGTTTGGGTTGTAAAATTTGGATTTTATTTGTTTGTTTGGGCGAGGCAATTTGGGTAGTCTACAATGCCCTCTTTGCTCATTGTCGTCAGCAGGAATAGAGCAAAGACATAAAGAGGGACCAAATTTGCGGTTTTGAGTCCTAACTTTTTGGTGCTTCTCTTCTTCATGTAGCCTCATTCAGCTCACCGCATCTTGTTACTTCAATCCACTCCACCGCTATGTGGCTTCAATTTGTTCTTCTTTGCGACTTTAATGGGATGTGACTTGTTTTATTTTGGATTGCTCACGCCTCTTGAAAAGATGTGGTCTTTGGTCTTGACTTATTCATTTGCTAGTTAAGGCAATAGGACTAAAGCTTAATCATGCTCCCTCTTGGTTAGGGACAGAATTACAATTTTGACCTATTCCACTCACCTGGTCGGTGGCAATAGGAGGGTGGCCAAAATCATGTTCTCTCTTGGTTAGAGAGCCAAGATTAATCTTGCCTTTGATCTTACCCCACTCTTTGGTTGGGGTGACAAGATCTACAATTTTGGCCCATTCCATTCTGCTGGTCAAGGCAATAGGAGGTGGCCTAAATCATGTTCCCTCTTGGTTAGGAGCCAAGATTTGCCTTCGATCTTGCCCCACTCTTGGTTAGGGACAAAATCTACAATTTTGACCTATTCCACTGCTAGTTAGTGGCAATATGAGGGTGACCAAAATCATGTTCTCTACTGGTTAGAGAGCCATGATTTGCCTTCGACCTTGCCCCACTCTTGGTTAGGGACAAAATCTACAATTTTTGACCTATTCCACTTTGAGTCGGTGGCAATAGGAGGTCGGGGACATAGGGGCGATCTTCAACCTATTCCACTCTTTGGTCGGTGGTAATAGGACACTCTTCAACCTATTCCTTTGCTGGTCAATGGCAATAGGGCCACCCATTCCACCGGGCCGATGGTAATAGGATAATCTTCAACTTATCCCACTTTCTTTGGTCGGTGGTAATAAAACGATCTTACATCTATTCCACTGCTTTGTCGTGGCAATAGGTAATCTTCAATAGTGTTGCTACATCGTCCTCTGGGACATATCCTATAGACTCGATTTTATATGTTTGTGTTTATGCCAAAGGATGCGGATGCTTGTGGTGAAATGACTCAAATGCTCCTAACTACGTGTGATATGAATGACACTTACATGAATGCGAATGTCATGAGAATGATGATTTCTCATTAAGATGCAATGATTGTAATAAATCGAATGCTCCTAACTAAATGATATTATGGAGGACATTTGCATGAATGCAGGATGTCATGAGAATGATCTCTTTTAAAAGTTTAGGGCTGTAATTGCTCGTTTGCTCGTCAAGGTCACGACACAGACGCAACATCTTGTCTGATATCTATGCCTGCGAATCTGAAGAAATGGTCATAATTTTGGACTCCTCTTCTTCGAATGTTTCCAACCCCTAAGTGTGGTGGTTCCTAAACAACGATCTTGTTTTAGGTTCCTCCGCTGTTTAGAGGCTTCAGAGTAATAGGTGAAACTCCTTTTATGGAAGCATTATGGGTCCATGGGTCGTTATTTCAATTGCAAACAACTTAAAGATTTAAGATAACAATGGAATTTGTGAAGAATGGAATTGGATTTAAATTAACAAAAGTAAACATTATTGAAGTACAAAAAATGGGTAAAAAGAAAAAGTAGGTGCCCCAGATATCGCAACTGAGCTTCACCACGGATCCTTAGAAGATCATTTGAAATTTGAATAGGCGTTGGGAGATCTGCGATGCTTTGTAGATGTTCCGAGGTGTAACATTCCTCCTTTTGCTAATTCGGGAAAAAAGATTGTCACATACCCCCTCCTTCGGGCCAACTTGAGCCGCCTTATCGGGTTTTTGACTCAAAGCCCTTTGGTCTCAAAGCGCCCTTTTACGGGTTTTCGCTTGACCTCTCTTTTTTTTTTTTTGTAAAAGCGCCCTTCGGGTTTTCACTTTAGCCTTTCCTTCTTCAAGCATAATACTTCTTAACGAATTTGAATTTATGGGATTAGGTAGGTTTTCCCATCCATCTCGGCCAAAATTAGTGCCCTCCGAGAAAGCCTTTTCACCACATAAGGTCCTTCCCAATTTGGCATCCATTTCCCTCGAAATCCTTTTGTATGGGGAGGATCTTTTTCAAAACTAAGTCTCCTCGTGGAATTCTCTTGGGCCTTTTTTTGTTGTATGCTCGCATCATTCGCTTTTGGTACATCTGACCATGACGGATAGCTTTCAGCCTCTTTTCTTCAATCAGATTCAACTGATCATATCGAGCTTAGACCCATTCTGCTTCATCCAATTTCAATTCGGACAATACTCGAAGGGACAGAATTTCAACTTCGATAAGTAGAACCGCCTCCATTCCGTAAACCAATGAGAAAGGAGTTGCCCCGGTGGAGGTTCTGACTGACGTTCGATAGGCGAAAAGGGCAAATGGTAGCTTCTCGTGCCAATCTTTGTAAGTCTCAGTCATCTTCCCTACTATCCTCTTGATGTTCTTATTAGCTGCTTCTACCGCACCATTCATCTTTGGGCGATATGGTGACGAATTGTGATGTCTGATCTTGAATTGCCTATAGACTTCTGCGATCATACTGTTGTTCAGGTTTAATGCATTATCAGATATGATCCTTTTAGGCATTCCATATCGATATATGATTTCTTTTTTTAGGAACTTGCTGACTGCTGATTTTGTCACATTGGCATATGAAGTGGCCTCCACCCATTTAGTGAAGTAATCAATTACTACGAAGATGAACCGATGTCCATTGGAAGCTTTTGGTGAGATTGGTCCAATGACGTCCATGCCCCACATAGAAAAAGGCCATGGGGAGGTCATAACATGTAAAGGTGAGGGTGGTACGTGAATCTTGTCCCCATAAATTTGGCACTTATAACATTTCTTAGCATAATCAATGCAATCTCTTTCCATGGTAGACCAATAATACCCGAATCTCATGATTTGTCTTGCCATTGCGAACCCATTGGCATGTGTTCCACAGACACCCTCATGGACTTCTTCTAGGATTTGCTTAGCCTCAGCGCCATCCACACATCTCAATAGCACTTGATCCTTTCTCCTTTTGTATAGGATCTCTCCGTCTAAGACATAGTCACAAGCTAGTCTTCTCAACATCCTTTTGTCATTTTTGGTTGCTTGATCGGGGTATTTATGATCTTTCACGTATTGTAGTATATCGTGATACCACGGGTGATTATTTTGCTCCTCTTCGTCCACGTTGTAGCAATGGGCTGGGGCCTCATAAATGCTCATTTGTATAGGCCTCATATCCTCCTTGTTGTTTGCTCGTACCATAGAAGCCAATGTAGCTAGAGCATCGGCCATCTAATTTTCGTCCCTTGGTAGATAACTGAAAGTGATGTCCTCGAACTCTTTGATCAGTTCTTGGACCAATCTTTTGTATTCGACCAATTTGGGATGTCTCGTCTCCCATTCTCCTTTAAGTTGATAAATCACCAATGCAGAGTCTCCGTAAACTTCCAGCACCTTAATTTTGAGTTCTATAGCGGCACGGATACCCATGATGCAGGCTTCATACTTTGCCATGTTGTTTGTACAATCAAAATCCAGCCTACAAGTAAATGGGTAATGATCTCCATTTGGGGACACTAGAACTGCCCCAATTCCATTGCCCATAGCATTCGATGCCCCGTCGAAGTTTAGTTTCCAAGGACGACTTTTCGTGGTATCTTCTTCAGTGGTTGCTACGTACATTAGGTCTTCATTAGGGAAATTGAAGTCCAAAGGCTCGTAATCTGCCAGAGCTCTACTAGCCAGAAAATCCGCTATTGCACTTCCTTTTATCGCCTTCTGGTTTACATAAACTATGTCAAACTCAGAAAGTAAAATTTGCCATCGGGCCATCCGTCCATTCAAACTAGTTGACTCCATTAGGTATTTCAATGGGTCTAGCTTCAAGATGAGCCAGGTCGTATGATACAACATGTACTGCCTTAATCTCCAAGTTGTCCAGACCAAGGCACAACATATTTTTTCAATTGGTGAGTACCTTATTTCACACTCAGTAAACTTTTTACTAAGGTAGTATATTGCTTTTTCTTTCTTTCCCGACTCATCATGCTGGCCAAGCACACATCCCATTGAATTATCAAGTACCATCAAATAGAGGATCAAAGGCTTCTCTGGATTAAGCGGTGTCAATACCGGAGGATTGGATAGGTATTGCTTTACTTTATCGAAGGTCTTCTGACATTCCTCGTCCCACACACTGGATTGTGTTTTTAAGAAGGCGAAATATGGGGTCACATTTCTCGGTCGGTTGTGAAATGAACCGAGCAATGTAATTTAATCTTCCTAAGAAACCTCGAACTTCTTTTTTGCGTGCGGCGCGAGGCGTTCTTGTATAGCCTTGACCTTGTGCAGGTCAACCTCAATCCCTTTTCACCGGCTATAAATCCTAGCAGTTTCCACGACACAGCTCAGAAGGTACATTTTGGGTTAAGCTTGATTGAACTTTCCTCAACCTCAAAATAATTTCCTTAAGACTTGGATATGCTCCTTTTGGTCCGAGACTTGGCAATCATATCGTTGACGTAAACCTCAATTTCCTTGTGCATCATGTCATGGAATAGGGTCACCATGGCTCTCGATATGTTGCTCCGCATTCTTCAACCCAAATGGCATTACCTTATAGCAAAAGGTTCCCCACATGGTTATGAATGTGGTTTTATTCATATCTTCAGGAAGCATTTTTATCTGGTTGTATCCGGAGAAGCCATCCATGAATGAGAACAATGAATAACCCGCCGTATTATCCACTAAGGTGTCGATATGAGGTAACAGAAAATTATCCTTCGGGCTAGCCTTGTTTAGATCCATGTAGTCTACACACATTCGTACTTTTCCATCTTTCTTAGGGATGGGGACGATATTGGCTACCCATTCCGAGTACTTAACCACTTGCAAGAACCCTATGTCAAATTGCTTCTTGACCTCTTCTTTTATTTTCAGTAAAACATCTGGCTTCAACCTCCAAAGTTTCTGTTGGACTGGCTTGTATTCTTCTTTTATGGGCAAACGGTGTACCACGATATCAGTGCTTAGCCCGGGCATGTCTTGATATGACCATGCGAAGACATCCTTGAATTCTTGGAGTAACTCAATGAGGTCTTGCTTTGTCTCTGCGGTGATACTGGCTCCAATCTTCACTTCTTTCTTTTCTTGCCCATCTCCTAGGTTCACTATTTCCACTGATTCTTTGTGAGGTACGATTTGTTTCTCCTCTTGTTCTACCATCCTTAACAGTTCAGGGGCTAAATCACAGCCTTGGTCATCTCCAAAATCTTGAAAATCTTCCGCACCCATATCTTGCTCAAAAGGACATTCTGAGTCATCAGTAGCGTTACTCAAATCATTGATATTTGGGGACCTATTATGGAAATGAATAAAGGCTCATAGAATCATAGAATCTAGGCATGTTTATTGGTATGATAAATGAAGAATAGAAATGTTTAGAAGAATATCTAGAGAAAGAATAATGAATGAATGAAATGAACATAAAAGAAAATTTGCTCAAAAGATGGCGGAGATGTATTTTATTGAAAACAACGATGTCTTATACAAAATAATGTTTCACAAAAGGGACTCTTATTGCTTCTAGACTTAAAGCAATAAGTGTGTTCCGAGTATTACTCTGAATGAGTTCTAAAAGCTACAGGAATCTCCTCCGCAGTCCAGTTGTTTAGAATGCTGCCTGGCTCATAGGGGCGAATGCCATTCCGATTTTCTTCCTCAATTTCCCCCTCAGATATAGCGTTGACATGCACGATTTCTTCATTTTGCGTTTCTCGTCCTGGATGGATAACCCCTCCTGATATGAAGGTCTCACGAATATGAGGAATTATCATCGGTTCCCATTTAATCTCATTTCTGCCCAAATGCGCTTTCCTTCTTTCTTGCTTCTTTTCTAACTCTCTCTTCTTTTGCTTGGCATTCGGCTTGAATCCTAAGCCAAAGAGGTCTCTTTTTTCTTTCAATCTCGGGACTTCGATTCCTCTTTGTAGATACCTTCCCTGTCCCTTTCCGGGTACGGCTCTATTTTCGACCATTAATTGTAAACCCATTTTTGTGGTTTTGGATAATTGAGGCACTGGGATCTTATTTCCCTTGATGACAAATGTAGCGTTGACGAATTTCAAAGAGCGAAAGGAACATTCAGTTGCTTCATCATTTGCTTCTAAATATGGCGCATCGTTGGTTACTGTTGCGATGATGTCTTCTTCAGCGTTTATTGTTACCAACCGGCCTTCTGTGACTAATTTCAATTTTTGGTGCAAGGATGAGGGGACTGCTCCCGCTGAGTATATCCAAGGTCTCCCCAACAAATAGTTATACGATGGCCTGATATCCATCACTATGAAATCTACTTCATATGTACTTGGGCCGATTAAAAGGGGTATTTCAATCCTCCCCATGACCTTCCTTTCAGTTCCATCGAATGCCCTTACTATATTGTGGCAAGCCTTCATGTGAGAGCTATCAATGGGTAACCGATTCAACGTTGATAATGGCAGGACATTGAGTGCCGATCCATTATCGACTAGTACCCCCGGTAGTGTGTATTCTTTGCACCGTGTAGTAATATGGAGGGCCTTGATGGAACCCATACCTCCTGGCGGAATCTCGTCATCATTAAAGAAAATGAAATTATCAGCACTTATATTGCTAATTAGACGATCCAGCTTGTTAACGGTGATGTCATTAGCAACATAAGTTTGATTCAATACTTTCATCAGTGTATTGCGGTGCACTTCTGAGCTTAATAATAAGTTAAGCACAGATATACGAGTCGGCTGTTTATGCAGTTGCTCCACAACACTGTATTTACTATGCTTTAAAAACTTCAAGAATTCCTTAGCCTCGTCTTCCTTCACTGGCTCGTTTATAAGAGCTTCCTGTTTAGTTGCATTTTCCCTCTTTTGTTCGCCCACCACGGTTTTCCCTTTTGTAAGCTCGATCCGTGGGTTTGCCGTGTCGTAACGCTTCCCGCTATGCGTATAGGAGCCTACTTCCTGGTTTCCCTTTGCAGCGCTGGACAAGTCTCCTTTCCCAGGAATCGTTACATTACAGTTGTAGTTTCAGGGAACTTTTTTGTCATCTTCATACGAAAAGGTCGCAGGTCTTCGGATCACAATCTTCGGAGGCTCCTGGTTTTCTTTCGTAGTGCGGGACGAGTCCCCTATTTCGGGAATCGGCAGGTTGCTGTTAGAGTTCTGGGGAACCTCCTTGTTGTCTCTGCACGAAAGGACTGCTGATTTACGAATCACGATATTCGAATTTATCTTTATCCTAGTTCTATCGTTCTTTGGCCGTGAGATGATGACCAAAGGATAGTTAGCTTTCGAAGCTTTTATTGCTGATTCATCTTTCAACACGCAAATGTTTCTTTCTTTTTGGCCTTCATTAATTTCAAAAAATTCCAACTCCTTATTGTCCATCAGCCTTTGTACCAGAATTCTGAACTCAATGCAGTCCTGGATTTCGTGCCCCTCTATATTATGAAACTCGCAACCTCTTCTTGTTCTTTCATGCTTTCTTCCCGGGCTTGATGCAGCTAATCCCCTCTTCATCATTTCTTTCCAAACGCATTTCATCGGAGTCTTTACCTCGTCAACATCCCTTTTAACTCTCTTTCCCATGTCTTTACCTATCATACTGACCTCATGATTAGGCAGCGGGTGCCCCGCGCTGGGAGTGTCGTCTACTTTTATAACGCCCATCTGGATGAGTCTTTCTACCAGTTTTTTGAAAGCCAGACAGTTCTCTATTGAATGCCCCACAATCCCTGCGTGGTACTCGCACTGTGCGTTCGCGTCATACCACTTAGGGTATGGGGGTTGCAGGGGTTTTAGGTAATGCGGAGAAACAACATGTACATCGAATAAGTTCTGGTACATTTCCTTGTATGTGATTGGGATTGGCGTAAATTGAACTTTCTCCGTGTTACGCTTTGTATCTTGGATTCCCGCCAGAGAGCCACGATGATCGGCGATTCTGACCTTGGGATTCTGATGATAGGCTTTGGGTAACCTTTACTTAGGTTATTTACGTCATTTTCTCTTTTCTTTGGAATTATTTTTCTAGTACTCTCTCCCGCTTCTATCTTGCCACATCTGATTGCATTTTCTATCATTTCTCCCGACATCACGATGTCTGAAAAGCTTTTAGTAGCACTTCCCAGCATATGATTGATGAAAGGAGCTTTCAATGTATTTATAAAGAGCATGGTTGTCTCATTTTCCAAAAGTGGTGGCTGAACTTGTATTGCTACCTCTCTCCATCGCTGGGCGTACTGTCTAAAACTTTAGCCCGGCTTTTTCTCCATATTTTGGAGCGTGATTCTATCAGGAGTAATTTCAGTCACATGGCCATAATGTTTCATGAAGGTCATGCGAGATCTTTCCACGTCTTGATTTGAGCACGATCGAATTTGGTTATACCATTTGGCTGACCAACCAATAAACCGTCTTGAAAACAGTGAATCAACAACTGGTCATTATTAAGGTACCCCGCCATCCGCCGGCAGAACATTGTTATGTGCGCCTCAGGACAGCTAGTCCCGTTGTATTTTTTGAACTCTGGTGTTTTGAACTTTGGCGGAAGGACTAAATCCGGGACCAGACTTAAGTCTTTAGCGTCTATCCCGTAATGATGGTCAGCCGTTTCTATTTCTTTAAACTTTTCTTATAGCCACTTACAATGGTTCTCGAGTTGCTTTAACAAATCTATCTTTGCCTTGTCCATTTCTGCCAGTTCATCAAAGTCCGGGACCACAGGGTTAGCCGGGCTTTCCCTGTTAGTGCTGAACCGATCGGAAGGTGGGTCGGTATCGCAGATTAACTCGATATTGTAGTCTAATAGTAACAGTCGGCCTTTGGGGATGTACGTCCGGTGGCGCTTGGGTATTAGATGGGGTAAAACCCGGAGGGTAAACAGGGTCGTCATTATCATTTCCCAAACTAGTAGCAACGTCCTTTCCTTTCTCACATTCATTGGCCAACAATTACGCCAATTGATTCATCATGCTATTTTGAGATTCTTGCATTCGTTCTATCATGTCTTGTTGCATTTTGATTAATCGCTCTTGCATCTGTTCCTGTATTTCCTTTTGCATTTGTTCTAGTCTTTCTATCCTTTGATCCATGATTTTAGTCTTGCCTCGTGTATTGTAGCGATGTTTCAGGGTAACTGTCATAATTTAAGGTTCTTTTGTGATTTAATGCACATGATGCAATGTAATGCTAATGCATGAAATGTATGCAAAAAAGGCATTAATTCTGATTCAATTTCCATTAGAATAACTTTTCTAGAAAACAAGTTTCTTTACATAGAATGGATTACATATAAGGCCTCGACCTAATACTTAAGGCCTTGACTTCCTCAAGAAGCCTAGCTAACTCTTGTCCTTGCTCTGACTTTGATTCATAAAATAAACTTAGTACATCAGCTCGGACTCCTAAGGTTTGCAAGTGATACGCGACCTCTCGCACTTGAGCCACGGCTTCTCCCATGATGTAATCCCGATCTCTGACTTGATTCTGAGAGTGATGAAGTTGTTGCTTCCAACGCTCCTCATTGACTTCAAGAAGCTCCACCGTAGCTCACAACCATGTAAAGCGATTCTAGCTCTTGATTCTTGCTTTCATTTCTTCAATTTTACTCAGACTAGTCTTTAATTCAACTGCAGAGTTGCGGCTACGATACTGATACAAGGATCTTTCCAATTCTGCCACCCGAGCCTTTAATTCCTCTTTCTCGCTTTGGGTTTTACGGACTTCTTTTCGAGTATCTTCTAACTTGAGTATCTCGAGTTCTCTTTCCCATTGACTAGCTCTATTTTTTCTTCTCGAGTTCTTGACTCCATTGCTCGATGTTTTTCCTAATCCAAAGAAGTTTCATTGACCTTGCAGCTTCTTATAGTCTGTTTTCAAACTGTCCAAATCTTCCTCAGCCTTATTTTTCCCTTTTCTCAACTTTTCGGCCTCCAGCTTCTGAATGTCAACGTCCAATCCTAGCTTCATTTTCTCTTCTTCTAATTGTTCTATCCTTTTCCCTAATCCCGCATTCTTTTTCTCAAAGTCTTGTTTGATGATTTCGAGCTCTGATGGGATTACCTGCAGGTGCTCCTCTATTGATCGGGTGTTTTCTTGGCCTGATGTGGGAATGTTGTCATTGGTTCTCTGACTTCTCCATCGGTCATATTCGGGGGTTGTCATCGGGTTTGTGGCAAACCTTTTCATTTTATGAGTCCGACTCCAAGCGCTTGCTATTTCACGAACTCTTTTCTTACAATTGTCTCATTTGTATTCAAATTCGCACTGAATTAGACCTTGTGTTGCGGGTATAAACTGTCTCGATCTGTACTATCTCAACACGAGGAGAGGAGTATATCCGACAGCTCTCCATACTCCTAGTAGAGGAACCCAGTCAAAATCTCCACACCGATATAGGATCTTATCAGGGATCATTAAAGGAGCTTTCCATTCTACGTCTTCCTCTTACAGGTTTTACAGAATCGTCATCCATTTTTCTTCTGTAAGATCGTCTCGCCTTGGTGTGGCTGCTAATTCTTTTAGCGGGGAATAGTCCTCGGAGAAGATTCGACCGGTACCTTTTTCGCTTTCCAAAAATGACTGTTGAACCATACTAGCAAGAGCTGTGCACAACCGGTGAATCTTCCTTCGTCCGCTCTTCGGCACGCGCTTAGAGACCTGAAAGTTTCGGCCAAAATTGCAGGAACGGGTGTAACTCTTCTATCCAATCTGTCGAATAAATCTGAGACTGCCTCGTCTACATGCCCTAGAGCTTTAGGGAAAATAATCAATCCATAAATGCTCAAGGCAAAAATGTCAACCCTTTTCTTCACGTCAGGGTGTGCTATGATCAAATCCCTTAAATTTCTCAAAGGGATACACTTACAATCTCCTTTTTGTTTTATCCGTGCTGTAACCCACTGCTCACTCATTCCCGTAATATTCATCAGCTTTTTTAATAAGGTGGGGACGTTAACAGGTCTTGTATAAACTTTGTCAGTTTGAATTTTTGGGCAACGGAGTAAAGCTGTGTATTCTTCTATAGTAGGCACCAGGTCCACTTTTCCGAAAGTAAAACAGCTTATAAGCGAGATTCCAAAATTGGGCTATAGCTCTAATAGGTCTTTGGTCTACCTTGATGTCGGCGAGATATGGCGATCTCCGTAATGACAGTAGAATAATTGCTTGATCTCATCGTCCCATTGACTCCATATCTCTTTCATCTCTTGAAGATTATTTTGGGTGACATTGATACGCGTGAAGTCCCATAATTCTGACATGTACCTTTCTGTAAGACTATCACCTTTTTCTTCTTTGCACGCCTCGGCCCATATCCGGACGGCCGCATTGTCCTCCACTCTATCAAGAAACCCCCTTTCCATGACAAGCTATCTATTTGGCAATTGAACGTGAATCAACACCTTTTTGATGAATATGCCATGCAATAATAATAAAAAATAAAATAAATCAGTATTCCATACACAGTAAGCAAAGAATAAAAATACCTAATCTGTTAACCATTAGGGTTTGGCATGGCTCTACCTAGGGTGGGTTCTTAGGGCTTACTATATGAGGTTCGGTTCTAAAAAGGAGTACCTGAACCAGCAGATTCCTCAATCCTCACCCATTATAGGCTCATATGAATCGAGTTCAGTTCAGGGGAATACATTTCCCTATGGCTGCACGGAGATGAAAATCTCACGAAGACATAGGTACGGATGCATCCCGAAAGCGATCCACTATCCTACACGGAGGTGAAAACCTCACGAAGGAGTAGTTTCTCACTCTCACTTAAAGGTGTGACCACAACGGTCATGCAATGCAATGCCGAAATTGAAACAACATACAATAAAAGATCGATTTTTAAATTAAACTTTCAAACTTCCGACAAAAGACAAAAAAAATAATCAATTTATGGCTTGACTCTCTTTAAGGTTGTCCCCAGTGGAGTTGCCAAGCTGTCGTAACCATTTTTTTGGAAAACAAAACGGGGTTTGACTTTGGTTTTGAAAATAGGAATAAAACGAGAGTCGCCACCGACCTTTAGTTGGTGTGATCGGATCACCTTTATTTTAATAAAATATTTTGTTTTACTAAAACAGTGTTTTTGGTCTGCGAAGTTTTGAAAATCGGGTTCGGAGTTGATTCACATACGAGGAAGGGTTAGCACCCTCGATACGCCCAAAATTGGTACCAAAATGATTAATTAGTGTCTTAATGTCGGAAGTTTGAAAGGGTTTTAAAATACGGGTCATTTAAAAGGTATTAGGGTTTTTGAGATATCTTTGTTCCGAGAGGGTACGAACATCACATCCAGCACGTTAGGACATGATATTCAAAACCTTCGTAATCAAAACTTTCTCATGATTTTACGAAGTTTACCAAAAGGATGTTTAGTTATTTAGTCAAACGGAAAATCGTAACCCAGCACGTTAGGGCACTACTCCCCGAGTTCCTAAATACAAAACATTGCCTTTATTTCAAAACCTTTAAGTGGAGTATAGTAATTTTACAAAACGCATCGTATAGGATTGAATTTAAGAAAAGGCTTGAGTCAAAATTTGAGATTTCTTTGTCCCGAAAAGATATAAACATCACATCCAGCACGTTAGGACACGATGTTTTAATCTCTCATAATCAAAGTCATCTCGTGATTCATGAAACTTCGTAAAAAGGATGTTAAGTTATTTAGTTAAACGGAAAATCGCAACCCAGCGCGTTAGGGCACCATTTTCTGAATTTCTAAATACAAAACATTGCCTTATTTTAAAATCTTTTAGGCGAAATATGATGATTTTACACAAGGTGTTTTGTTTAATAACATAGTGCAAAACGAAGAAAACAAGTGTAGATGTGAATGTAATAAAAAAACAAATAATAATAATAGTAGTAATAATAATAATGATAATAATAATAATATGATAATGACAAAGTACAAAAAACGAATAGATAAATAAGATAAGAAATGATAATGTCGGGATAATAATGATGGAACTTGAAATAAAATGGACTAATGATGATAATGTAAGAAATAATTATTACAATTAATATATGAAATAATATGTAAAATAAAATATATACATATAAAAATAATATCATAGTAATAATAACACGGACAACATAATAGTAAAATAGGTAATAATAATAAAAAAACAACAACAAATAACAATAAATAAAATAATCATTTTAATTATAATAATAGTAGATAAATAAGATAGTAACACATGCAATTGTTATAATAAATAATAATAACTAATAGTGAAAATATAATCAAAATAACAAATAATAACACTAATAAAATTAGTGGGACAAAATAACAATAAAACACAGTACACAAAAATATAATAATGGTAATAACAATAATATAATAACAAAAAGACTAAAAATATTGCAAAATAATTAAAACCGGATTAAATTGCATTAAAAATAAACGTTTTGGGGTTAATTCAAAATAAAATAGAAGAAAAAGGGGCTATTTACACGTGCAAAAAGACTGGAGGGACCAAAGAGGCAATAAACCCCTTTGGCCAAAACGCACAGCAGCAGAAGGGACCTAATTGCGAATCCGAGTAAATTTTGGGGGCAAATTTAAGAATAATAAAAACTGGATTGGAAAGGTAAAAAATGCGGAAGGACTGCGCGCATAAATATCCCATTTTTTCGGCAAAACACACGGATCCTAGGGTAGGCGAGTCGGATTCGAGTCGGATGGTGCAAAACGACGTCGTTTTGGGGCTTATGGGTGCCGACCAAAATGACGTCGTTTTGATTCGGCTATATAATCCATTTTTTTGCAAAAATTTCATTTCTCATCTCCCTTTAAAAAAAAACTGATTTGTTTCCTTTTTTCTCTCTGCAGGTGGGGGATCTTGGAGGATTCCGTAGTCGAACGTCAGCCGCCGCTGGGCTCCGGCCACCATACCACTGGCGAAAAAGGTAAAAAAATTTATTTGTTTTTTATTATTTTTATTTTGTTATCGGTTTATAAGTATTTTAGGTGTTTTTATGTAAATAAAAAATAAAGAAAAAAAAATAAAGTTTCAAAGTGAAAAAAGAAATCACCTCTTGACTTTGCTTTCTAGCAGATCTACTTCGTTTTTTTTTTTTTTGAATCTCTGTTGTAATTTTTTCAAATCTCTTTTTTGATTCCAAAGAAAAGCCCCCTTTTTTTGCTTGAATCTCTCTGTTTCTTATATGTATTTCAAAAGAAAAGAAAAACCTCCTTTACACTGGTTTTGGCCTTGGCTTTTATAGCCATTACAAATGTATTTTTTTGTATTTTCTCCTGCTCTGGTGCTTCTGTTGCGTGTTCGTTTCCTTTTGCAGGGCATGGGCGAGGCGGTGGAGCAGGTGGAGGAGGCGACGGATGGCTGGTGTCAGAAGTCGAAGGGTCAGGGTAGGTGGGGGGTTAGGTGCGGCGCTAGGGTTAGGGTTTTCCCCCCTTTTTTGTTTTGGCTGAAAGTTTGGGTCGGTTTTGGGCCATTTGGGCCTATTTTTTATTTGGGTTTGGTTTTGTTTGGGTTGTAAAATTTGGATTTTATTTGTTTGCTGGGCCCGGGCAATTTGGGCCGTCTACAGATATAATATGTTAGCAAGTCTTGGTTCCTTATAAATTGTGGAGACTTGTATAGGTAATGTATTGAACTGACAACACTTATTCTTGTTCATCGAGGAACGTTTCTTTTGAGTACATTGAGTGAAAATCAAGTGCGTTACTTGGTCAATGTCCTAAGTTTTCAAGGGGAAAACTTAGAAGAGAGTCGTTTAGATCTTAGGTGCAAAAGTGAGGAGTTTAATCTGGTGAGTGTTAGAGGTTTTAACCTGTTGTATAGGTTGCTAAGATAGTGAATTATCTCTCTAGGCAATGCCTCGCAGATATAGGGAAATTGAACTGCATAAACATATTGAGTGTTCATTGTTTTTCTACCTTATTCATACTCAATGTCTGAAGCAGTTGTCACTGGTCACTAGCCCTACTCTTGTTATGCTTTCAAATATTGATTTTGGAACTAACACTTTTTTGAGTAAATAAAAGAAAAAAAATGAAGAATTTGCTTTCATATGACCTTATTGTTCAACTTGAGTTTTCATTTTAATAATTATAAAAAAATTAGCAAGAGAAGATGGTTTAATAGGGCTGGAGCTTTACAATCAACAATAGAACAACAAAGTAATACATATAGATGTAAAAAGAAAAAAAAATGGTGGTTTTTGGTGCAAGTGATGAGGAAGACAATAGAAGTAAAAGATCGTTTTAATTTTTTTAAAATAAATTCATCTGGTGACCAAAAATCATTAAGTCCGACTACTTTTTAAGTTCACAAATTGAAAAGTGCAAACATTACTTTAGAGTTATTCGTTTTTAAAATGACTTTTATCAATAAATATTATTTATTATAGAACCAACAGTTCAACTAGTTGAACTGAAAATCGGTGGTCTGATTGATTTGATCATCGATTTGGTTTTAACAACATTAATTAAATGGATTCAAATTAGTTCAAGAGATTTGAGATTTAAAATATTTTTGAAAAAAAATATTTTTGCACTTACATGTATTTGAATAAGGGTCAATTCAATTAAAGTTATAAACCCTTGTTTTTAACTTTTCAATTTTACAAAATAATTTTAAAGCTTTTTATTTTTATGCTTTTCACATGTTTTCATGTTCATTTTACAAAAAAACATTTTTAAAAATTTCAACCAAACGTTTTCTTTAATGTTTTCCATTTTTAAAAAAGAAAAAAACAAAAATGACATCTATTTTCTAAAACCAAACACAAGTTTTCCTTGTCAAGATTTCTTATTTAAGGCACTTTTTAAATTTATCTAATAAACAATTATTATTGAAATGGATAATACTTGTTGATGGGCTAAAGAGCATAGAGATGTGAGAGACGACTCACTAAAAATTTAGTTTAGAACGCTTTTAAAAGTCTTTTGAAAAGTCTTTGTGGAAAAGTGATTTTGAGAAGTCTTTTGAAAAGTTTGCTTTAAAATTTGAGTGTTTAGCATTCTTTGTCAAAAGTGCTTTTGAGAAATAAAATGTCCATTTTAGACATGTTATTATCAAGTAACAAATATACATTTAAATAAATTTTAAATTAGTTAATATTATTATATTTTAGTAAGAATATAAAAATTACTATAACTTGTTAATATTTTAATATATGAAATATAAATTTTAATTTTAAATATTTGTAAGTAATAAATATTAATTAGTTATAAAATTTAATTAGAATATATAAACTACATTTTAAATATTTAAATATAACCATTAAATATTTCTAATTAATATTTTAAAAATATTTTTTATTTTTAATTAATAATTTTAACACATTTATAATTAAGCCCCACGAAAAAAAGGAAAGTACTATGTTATTAGAGGGTGAAAAAGTAATTAAGCACTAAAAGTGCTTTTGGGAGAGGAAAAGCTAAAATTTTAGCTTTCCTTTTCGTAAGTCTTTTAAAGACTTCGAAAAGCCAAAAATTCTAGCAAAAGTAGCTTGTTTCATGCACTTTTTCTTCCAAAAGTCTTTTGGAGCCGAAGTCTTTTGAAAAGCAATGCAGAACTGGCCCTAAGTGGACCAAGAGTTGAAAGCATGAATTGAATTTTCGAACTAAACCGATTATTAAACAAGTTAGCTAAGGGTTCTAAATCCGACCGTCAATCTAATTTTAATTAAATAAATTATTAAAAATTACAAAAAATTAAAAATTATAAAATTCGGTTGAACTGATTTTCTATCTCAATTTCACTAGTTCAAAGTAAATGTCCGTTTGATTACATGTAAAAGGTTTTACGGAAAATATTTTCTGCATTTTCCTGTGTTTGTTTCACATAAAATAGTTTGGTTAACGGAATATGACTTACAGGTCAAGGTAAAATAAGCTCTTTTTCCTGTCAAATAACTTACCATTTTAAAAAGCGTAAAGTCATTTTTCGGAAAAGAACTCATTTATAGATAATTTTATTTTTATATAAAAATTAACTTAAATCAAGCTTAAGATTATTATATTGATAATAAATTTTATTTTTATTTTTAAAATATTTAAAATATTATATTTTTCAATATTATTAAATTTACATATTTAATTATTTATATTTAATCATATAATAAATTATTAATATAATAAATATAAATTATTATTTTAATAAATTATTTAATATTTCAATTTTATTTTAATAATAAATTTAAAAATAATAATTTTAAATAATATTATTCACATATTATTGAAAATATTCAATATTAATATTTTAATAATAAATATTCATTACAATTATAAATATATTAATAATAAATGTTTTGTAGTATAAAGGTTAAAATGTGCCATAAGTCTATGTACACTTCACAGATTTGTAATTTAGTCTTTGTACTTTTATTTTTAAGAATTTAGTCATTTTACTTTTCAAATTTGAAAATCAAGTCCAATTGTTGACATCGTTAATTTTTTATCAATTTTGTTGATGTCACATTTTAAATAAAAAATACCCACTTAGTAGTCATGTAATTAAAAATGACGTTGTAATTATCGAAATTTAACATAATATTTTTAATATATGCAAAAATAATGTAAAATATAAAATTATAGATAAAAATAAATTAAATTAAACAATGAAAAAAATAATAAAATCTCAAATGTATGTTTGTTTAATTGAAAATAATTTTTATGAAATATTTTTAAGAAATCTACCAAACAACATAAAATATTTTACACAGATTCATTCAAACACCAAAAATATTAGCTTTTCCAGAAAAATAAATCATTTTTCAAAAGTCATTTTCAACGAAACAAACAGAGCAATTCACAGTCCAAATAATTTAATCCCTTTGTCCGAATCATATATCAATCAATTTCCTATCCGACTAGTTCAATAGGCAAGTTTGGTCAAATTCTAATAACTATAACTATAAGGAGGCTTCCTGGAGGTCAAGGGGTTGAAAAAGGGTTGAGAGTGGAGAGTGTGACTAGTTGGCCCCTTGTTTGTGTTTCAAAGAGGTGTTTAAGGGAGGCTCTATAGGCTACATGTCCTTTTCTAATTTACGGACTGTTACTAAATATCTATCAGCATAAGTCTCTTTTGTTAGATTGATGAGGACAATGTAATTTAATGGCAGTGTTGTTTGAATCGAATTGGTTTGTTGGACCAGTTAGATTGAGAATCGATCGAGGTATCGATATAGAGAGTGGCTTTGAACTAGTTAGATCAAGAACTGATATAAATAGTTAAACTAGCTAAAAAACCGATTGAATTGACAATTGAACCAATTTTTTTATGTTTTTGTATTTTAATAACTTTTTAATCGAACTGATTGAATCAATAGTTGAGTATTTGGTTAAAAAAATGTTTTTCATTTAGAAATTGAGTCAATAGTTGGTAGTTTTGAGAGATGTTAGAAGTTTACGAGAATAATCGGTTAAAATTGTCTTTTTCATGAAAGTTCACTCAAGAATTTCCGAAATTAAGATTGACTTGACGAAATATATCCAACAATCCCGAAAG
This sequence comes from Gossypium rotundifolium, assembly GCA_025506655.1. Classification (NCBI taxonomy): domain Eukaryota; kingdom Viridiplantae; phylum Streptophyta; class Magnoliopsida; order Malvales; family Malvaceae; genus Gossypium; species Gossypium rotundifolium. Next base: position 153,190,453 of record CP106728.1, read on the forward strand.
CTCATATTAAGAAGTTTACTCAAGAATAGTTGAAGTATTTGGAGGGATATGAGGTTTGAAGCATTTTCAAAATTAAGATTAACTTGACAAAACTTAAGAAAATGATTTCTTTTTGGTCTGCTTCCACTTTCAAATATATCCAACAATTCAGTGTCGTTAATGTGGGTTTAACTCTATAATAAGATTTGTTTTGTTAGGTAAAATAGTAAAAAAATTAATAATAAAATAAGAATTATACAATATCTAAATAATAAAAATTTTGTAATAATAAAAAAAATAGAAAAATGGCAACAAAACAACATCGAAATGACAACAAATAGCAGTAAAAAAAATTAGGCAAATTCGGGATGAGTCGAGTCTGACCCAAGTCAAAAAGATTTGACTCAGCCTTTTTTTTGTCTAAGCTCAAGGTTCATATTTTTATTCTAATCCTCTCTTTTTTTGGGTGGGCTTTCAGGATTTGATGAGTAGCCCAAATCATGATTAAGTCTAGTCTGTATTGTCCAATTAAATTGAACTGACTTTTTTCTTATACTTATATTTGAAATCTCAAATAAGGGATATACAAAGAAATAAATTAACAAGTGGTTGTATGTAGAGGTGGGCATGGGCCGGGCTACTCGGCCCGGCCCGATGGCCCGTTCGAAATATGAGTTTGGGCAAAAAAACGAGGCCCGTTTAGAAAATGGGCCAGGCTCGGGTAAATTTTTTTGGCCCGAGCTCGGCCCGGCCCGGCCCAAATTATATATTAAATATATATTTTTATTTTTAATTAAATATACTTTTTAAATTTACATATTTTTATTTTTTTTTTGTTTTAAAATTTTTATTTAATAAAAAGCTAAAAAATTACATATTTTTATTTGTTTTTGTTTTAATATTTGTTTTAAATTTTTTATTTAATGAAAAAACTTAAAAAATTAATATGGGCCGGCTGACTCAGGTTTATTAATTTTCTTTCGGGCCAGGCTTGAACAAAATTTTAGGTCCCATATTTCGTGCCGGACTAAGCCCATGCCTAAAAAATAGGCCTAAAATTTTATCTGGGCCCAGCCCGAACCCGGCCCGGCCCGGCCCATGCCCACCTCTAGTTGTATGTAGTAGTAAAATATATTGTATTCTCAAAGAAAGGACATAAATTCAAACCTTAAAGGTAATATTATTAAGAGAGACAGTCATAAACCCTAAACATAAATTCGAAGAATAAATAAAAAAATAAATGAAAAAAAAGGAGAAGATTAAGTAAGATTAATTAAAGGAAGAAAAAATATCAACCTCGTTAAAGTAAAATGCCTATCCTGGTTGAGACGTTACTTAGTAAAACGGGGAATCCATCCAACGCTCAAAGATGGAACGTCTCCATCACTTTTTCCTTTTTCGTTTTAAAAAATTATTAATGTTCGACGGTAAGCTTTCTGCAAGCCGCGTGGATTCCGTAAAATCTAGATGGGTCTAAGGCCTTTATGGGCTTAATGTTTGACAAACCCGTAATTGAATTTGAATGTAGTTATTTATAAATTTAAGTTAAATTTTATTATTAAATCTTATATTTTATATAATTTGTGAATTTAATATTTTTACTTTAATTATTAATTTTATATTTTATATTTTTAAATTTTGAAATTTTAGTCTTGACCCAATAGTAACAGTTAAATTTCTTTGGTTAAATTATATTTTAGTCTTGTACTATGGGTAAAGTTATAGATGTAGTCTAGTTCACCAATTGGATTGTTCTTAGTGACTATATATTTTAATTTCAAAATTTTAGTCTTAATGCAAACGACAGTCGTAAAATCTAATAATTGATTTTTGACACATCAAAATTTAAAAATAACAAAACTTAACTTAATAAATTTAATAATTATCATTTGGTTAGAACTAAAATTCTAATTCTAAAAGTATAGGGGCTGAAAATAACCAAATTAAAGTACCTATGCTAAATCCAAAACTTACACAAAGTACATGATCTAATCGCAAAATTTGACTGTAAATTTATATATGTAATATATTTAAATAATTATTGTAATTAATAGATTCCACTATATTGAATATAAGTGTGATTATTTGTTATAATTCTTATGAAAAGGGTTGAGAATTATGGGAATTGGGCAAGTAAATTAGCCAAGGGTTGAGAATTATGGGAATTGGGCAAGTAAATTAGCCATGGTGTCTTTAAATTTTTTATTGTTCCATTTTAATTATGTAATTGTATAGATGGGGTTTGTACTACAAATTATGATCCTTATTTTAAATTAGTCCTTAAATTTTAAATAATTTTAATTACATCTCTAAACTATTAAGGTTTTGTCAAATATGTACTTTTATTACTAAAATTGTTAATTCAACTATTAAATAACACACCATGAAATAATTTAAAATGAAAAATTTAAGAAAAATGAATGTTTTAAAAATATTAATTTTGAGGTTTTTGAAGCTTTTACAAAATTATGCAACAATATATTTTTTCTATTTATTTTTCATTTTAAATTTAGTTATATAAGGACCTCGTTGATATAACATCGATAATTTGTGGATGTAATTAGAATATTTTGGAATTTTGAGAAAGCCCAATTTAAAACGAATGTCATAGTTTGAAGATGTCCAGTGTAATTTGTCTAAGAAATTAGAATTGTTTGTAATCACTTTTACACCATGTTTGGTTGGGGGAATAGGAATGCATTCCCCCTCAATTCGGTGGGCTCACCACCAAACCAATGTTTGGTTGGCTGTAAAAGGATTACAGCCTGATTCCATTTAGGCCTTATTACAGCTAAAGCAAAAGATGTGTAAAAGTGAAATCTAGCTAATGTTTAAAATCTTTTAAGTTATGTGTAAATTTCCAATCTTTACTGTTTTACTTGTTACCTCATTTGTTTTCTTTGCATTGTACATATGGCAGTAATAATATTAGCGATAATCATAGAAGTAATATTTAGGCGCTTACATTTGTTCAAATATTAGTAGGGTAAGTTTGTGTTCTGAAACTTATATTCCTATTGCAGGAGCTGTTATAGAGGCATTTATTAGACTTCACGAAAAAGGATTAATTTATCAAGGTATTTGCCAAAATTTCATTGCTTACTATCATGATTCACTTTGCTAACTGATATTTAGCATGTTTACTTTCTCATTTGATCATAATTTTTTATCTTCCTCCTTTACTTCACCTGCCTATCGTAGGGAAAAGAAAAGAATGTCAATATTGTCTTTTTGTGCACTAAAAATCTAGAAGAAATTATGATATCAAATGAAAAACAACAAAGAAAGATTAGTATTAACATTTAAAAGGAATTTTATATATCTTTAGAAATTGGGTTATACTTTAACATTCAAAAGACTAGTATACTTTAAAAGACTAGTATTAACATTTAAAAGACTAGTATACTTTAACAGTAGTGTGAAAAGAGTGTATTTAAGTTTGTAAATGAAAATGCAAGTTTCTGTAGAAATTGGGTTATACAGATCTCAGAATGGGTAAAAAGTCTCATTTCAAAGTCTTTGATAATTTAATTCCATTTTCATTTGGTTGTTCTCACATGTTTCTGTTTTCTATGTTTCCTAGATTGAGTCAGCCTTTTATGCGTTATGCTATTATTGTGATTTCAATTTTGAGTTTTGACTTATTTTTAGTCATACTTAAATGCACTGAGGTTTGTATATTAGTATCTGGCATCATATTAGATCTACATTACTCCATTGAATATGATTTTCTCCTTTTTTCTAATGAATGCTTAATTTGTGTAATTACAGGCTTCTTGTGTTTTTGCAAGAGAAATTTTATCATTTGGAGCTTTAATATTTTAACACAAGTGATGTCAATTTCTTGTCTTGATAACATATTTATTATTTACTGATGCAGGTGGACAGATAAGTATCATGTAACGGACATAAACAAATATCTCCACTGTAATGATGATACCATTACTCTTTTCTAGTAATATGGGGAAGACAATATATACATGTTAAACTACATTTACATTTCGGATTTGATCTTTTTACTTTAAACAATAACATTTTGATTATATTTAATTTTCGATATGTTTTTATTTTTGATATGTTTCATTTAAAACTATTTTAATCTTTTAATATATTATCAAACTATTTTTATTTTCAATATCTTTAATTTATGTTATATTTAATTTTTGCCGTCAAGCAATGTTTTATATTACTTATATTGCCTGATTAAAAATTATAATTAAACAATGTTTTATATTACTTATATTGTTTGATTAAAATTATAATTAACACTAAAAAAATTATCTCAACAAACGAAACAAAAAAAAAAAAAAAAGAAAGTAAAATGCAACAAACAAATCATGTTTTTTTTAAAAGGAATGTATTTAATACACTATATTTAATCAAATGGGTATTCTTTAAAAAATTATTAAATGTCAGTCATCAATTATTAAATCCACAAAATTATGGTTGTGTAGATGATATTTTGGTAACTTTTGTGAAATCATGTAACCTTTTGTTAATATATGAATATTATGTTTATGCAAAATATAATTCTCAAGTTATTTATTACTTTTAATATTTTTTATTGTAGAATAATTAAACTATTTATTTCACTAATGATATTTTAGCACATTAAATATATATTGCGGTTTAAAAATAATAAAATAGATTATATACTATTTTATAGTATTATATATTATGATTTTAGTAAATTCATATAAGAATAATTATATTAAGAATTTTATTAAATTATATATTATTTTATTGAATTATATTTAATAATAATTATGTTAAAATATGATTAAATTAAATAATAATTATCTTATTAAAATTTAATAACAATAATAATAATCATCTACCTAAAAAAATTTCTGCTAAGGGTATTTTAGTCATTTTAGTTTTTTTCCTTATGCTATTACAACATCATTCCATTCAACCAAACACGAGAATATTACTACAGTTCTATTCCATTCCATTCAACCAAACACTTGAATTATTATTATAGCTCTATTCAATTACAGCTCTATTCCATTACAGCGAAGCAAACGTGACCTTATAGTATTATTAAATTAATTTCAAGTAGAATTAGACTTAATATTATTAAAAGCGATATGGAAGGAAATACGAATGTTTCAAATTTATATAATACTGAAATAATTATTTATATAAGCTAGAGCTTATTTTAAATACACATTAAGATGTAAAATAGACACAAATACACGACTTCTCCATAGAAGAAAGATATATAGAAGGTACTACATAGATGATATATCCTAATATAATATATATAGAAGGTACTACTATATATATAGATAGATAGATAGATGATATACTAATATAATTTCAATTATCAGGTCCTTGAATCCATGGCGATAATGGTGCTTAGGTTCATTGGATTCATGTACTGAGTGGATCCTATCATGAACTGCTGAACTATCAATCGATTGGCTCTCTCACTCGGGTGAAAATTGTCCCAGAAGGCGTAGACGTCGCGATTGGGGCACAGGTTCGACAATCTGGTGCATAATCCAAGTCCATTGTAGGGTCCTTGCCCACAACATGCTACCTTTGATGTCACAAAACCTGACATCAATGCACGTCGTTAGGCCCATTCATTGAGTCCTTAGGGAGATTTAGAGTTTGCAGAAAATCAAACCAAATCTTTGAGGGTTAGTGATGAAGTCCATGTTCATTGAAAAAGCATTGGCGGAAATGAAGACGGGGAGCCAAGCTGAGAGTTGAGTTGTTGGATTAACTGGACCAAGAGTGGGTTGAATATGGCTGCTGCTCGTTGGACTTCCGGCACACATTCCCCGTTCCTGCTCCTCATCGCTAACTCCGCTGGGACGCAGCCTAATGGTCCGGTGGTGGTCACCAAGACTCGTCGACCGCCTAATTCGTGCAACCTCTGTGTAATTGTATCGAATTCAAAATAAATTGTTCAAACGTCAAAGCCAAATTCAACATTTTTGTTGACAAGTAACAAATGATGAAAAGAAATTTACTAGGAGGATTTTTCGGTATTCAGAAATGAGATAACGGCAGAAATCCGGGAGAGAAAATTGGCGTGATCTTGCTGAGAAAGGCACCAAGAAATAGTTGTTAACGAAGTCATTGCCGCCGAGTGTTATAAGGACCAGTGCTTGGTTTACTAGCCGCCGTGCCTCCTGTTGTCCAACTATCTTAGTAACTCTCCTCTGGTACTCTTGAAAGTACTCAAATTGCCTAAACATCCTTATTATATTAACCTGAAAGAAAAAAAACATAAACAGGAGAAATAATTATTTTTAAGATAGTTTCTTAAAAATTCGATTTTCGGTTGCATTAGTTTATTTAGTTGTCTTACAAACTGAACCCCGGTGTCATTTAAAATTCCGACCCCAGCAGAAGCAAAGTTGGCACCGATGAGTAGTTTTCGGCCCGTGAGGTCAGGGCTCAAGTATGGCAATGTTGGCTCCGATCCAATTTGCTCACCTGAGCACACAGTTTTTAAGTGTCAATGCGAAGCAAATTCATGTGACTTTCACAATTGAAAGCTAAGATGCTTACTGATAATGTCAGGGAGGTTTAAGCCATTGGAGAAGCGGCCTGTGGGTCTATGTGTCGGGTAATCGATGCCGTACGGTGGAGAGTCGGCACGGGCAGTGGTGGCTAAGTAGTTATTGTTGCCATTATCAACGAGCGAGTCACCAAAGACAAAGAAAGCACGAGCCTCGGCTAATGGAGTAGGTGAGACTATAGCAATTAGAGTTAAAAGGGTAACGAAAAACCAAGGACTTGACATAATTGGAGAGACAATCTGGGTCGTTCTTGAACGTCTCTTCTTCTTCTTTTTACACAAGGGTTTATGAGTTTGAATAATTCGGGCGATGATGCATGGTTTTTATACAGGGTTTTAAGGTATGGGTTTGGCACCTTTTTCTTGCTTTTAATGGCCAAAGACTTCCTTTCTTTTCGTTTGCATGGGGCCAATGGGGTTGGAAATTGAAAAAGTACGTATGGTGAGAAGTGTTGTTGGCAGTTGTTTGGTACTTAGGATCGGTGCATATACTGAAGTCTACCATAGTGCTAAAGGGTTTTTCAACCTATTCGTTGAGCTGCAATTAGGAGAAATTAGTACTAATTATAAAAATAGATACTAAAAGTTTTTCACAATTCCTACACAAGTAATTCATTATAAAATTAATAAATATAATTAACGTTTAAATTCAATTTAATCACTAAAATGTTAGAAATTGTGTGACTCGAATTCCTTCAATAGATGTATCGGAACTCCTCTTGTATCATTTATTTTTCAACATTAGTGAATTTCTCCTTCACCGTCCGCAATTTTTTCTCGGAAGAATCTTCACGTAAAATTTGTATTCTTATTTTTTTAATTTCTAATTGCTTTGCGATCATTCTACCGTCATTTTCGACGTTTATTATAACATAAATTTTAACTTTACTCCTATACTTTGAACGAAAAAAAACATGTTAATACAATTTATTTACACAATTTTGCACTATATATCAGTTCATATAAAAACAAGTCACCTCTTTAAATCTATATATATAGTTTTGGGTTAATATAATTACATAAATATATAATTCTAAATAAATAATTTTGTGAATTTATTGTTTTATTCAATTAATAACAGACAGTATGCTAATGGGGTCATTAGTTTTGTTGAATTAAATGGTTAATGTTTCCTACTTGAGAACATTTGGATATAATGATTTTTGGTAACAAAGCTATGATCCACTTGAAGTCTTCCCTTAATACAACTGCAACATTCAATTCCAAAAGAAAAAGATTTGAAAATGATACAGAAATAAAAATCTCAAATTAAATATTAGCGTAGACCCATTAAAGGATAAATGTTGATCTTGAATTTTAAAACTATTTTATACCCAAAATGAGAATCGAACCTTCAACCACTAATTAAGATAAAAAAGACCTTTGACACCTCATCTAACGCTCATAATTTCAATTACTTCCACTTTAATAAGCTGGTTTCAACCATGTTTAGTGTATTAGTGCTTAGGCTAATTAAGTTAAAATATCTCAACTATTGCTATAAAGTATTAAAATATCACAAGGAGCTGACCCTACCTTTAGTGTTGTCAATTAATTTTGGTGTTTTATTTAAGAGCCTCACGGTACAGTAAATGATGAGGTCAACTATCTTTTAAGATGATCATATTATTTCTCAGCATTCTATTTAATATTTTTATGTGTTTGGATGGACGGTATATTTTGTTGCAGTTAGAGTAAATATAGCGGTGACGATGAGATTAGATATTGTAGTGATACTATAACGTAAGACAAAAAGTAAATTAAATGTACCGCACCATACCTTACCGTACTCCACCATCTATCCAAACCTACCTTTTAAATCTTTTTGTTTTTAGTACAAAGAGAGTTTTCTAATTTGAGAATATCAAAAAAATAAAATTACAAATGATAAGATTTGAATTCTCGAATTGTTGGATATCATACCTTAATACTAACTGCTTTTGTCAATGGAGATATAATCGATGAAAAACTCATTTTATGCTTCCTTAATGATTTTCTCCCAACTTGTTTCTATGGAGAAAGAAAAATCGTACTTTGAAACTGGTTCTTCCAATGGATAGTTTTATTGTCAGGTTGCCAATTCATATGCTTGTAATGTTAGTATAATAGTATTACGGAGGTTCTGTGCTAAGAATTAGATTGTATTTTATCTTCTTTATTCAAAAAATAGGTAAATGAGTTCATGTACATTAAATTAAAGAGTAAATTGATTTTTTTTAAAAATTCATTCATTTCTACAGTTACAAATTGGTCACGTGACGTGCCACGAGTATCTAATGCTGGCATATAAAGACTATTTTTTTAACAGTAAAAATGAATGAAATTTTTAACAGAATGACCAATTTGCTCTTTGATCTAATGTACAGAGACTAATTTGCCTAATTTTTGAGTAAAGGGAGGCAAAATGCAATCCGACTCCTAATACAAGGGCATCCATGATACTTTTACCCATAATATGCTTAAATAAACGTCAAATTCTATTTTTCACTCTATATTGATTCTTTACTTTAAACACAAAGTCTCGAGTTACCTGATTTATAAATCTAATTTAATTCAAATTCAAATTTAATCGATATCTACCGAAAATTCAATAAAAGACACATCGCACATATCAAAGAGTAGAAGTATACTCCAGCTAAACCCCTCTAAAATGATGATGACACATTAGAATTATAACTTCAAATCCATGAGATATCATCTCTTAAAGACAACTAAGCTTTAGATTCCCGAAAGAAAACATGACAAAGAACATTTTGGGCATTAATGCTCCATGTTAGTACCATTGAAAATCTTGCCTTATTCAACAACTAATGTGACTTCATTATTGTTAAAAATCCAAAAATGGTACGTGATTTTGTGTTTATGGAGAAATAACATAAAGGCAGTGGACCATCGGCGTCGTTGGATTCATATTTTCTGATGAAATACACACCATTAAAATTTTTAGCATGTAAGGACCATTCTCTTTTAAATGTGATATAAATGGCCTCATCCATATGTTTGCCTTACCTCATCTTATCGTCAGGCATTTTTACATAGCCTTTTAACCAAAAATTTCACGGTCCTCACATACATTAAGTCAAGTCATCATAAGCTAAAAGTCCATTAATTCATGTGCATCTTCAAATACTTATATTGCAAATGTCTTGTAATCGGCCACTTGATTCGTCTCTCTTAAAATGTGTCTAACACTCCATTGGTCAATAGTCCTTAATATCCGATTAATTCTTCTCAACAAAGTTGAGGAAGAATCTGCCAATTGTTTGTCCTAGAGAGCATTAATCACCTCTCAACTATTAGTATTAATCAAGACCTTGTTGAACCCTCGTCTTTCAAGAAGAATTAAATCATCCATAACACCCCAAAGCTCAGCTTCAAAGCCTGAATAGTCTCACAAATAATGATTGAATCTTACATCTGACTTACAGTACCATCAATTCGTAAGATAATCCAATTACCTAATAAAGAGAAATTGAAATCAGTAGTAAATTATCTTGGTGATCCTTTCCTATGAGCTAATTTTATTATTTTTAATACAACTCGATAAAAAAAAACCCAGTTATATAAATCAAGTGTTAATGTGTTAATATATACAAACATTAACAACATGAATTAATTATATTTGCTTAAAACTCAGCTTACTTAGAAATTTGATTAATTGAGTTATTCTACCTAGAGGTTAAAAGTGCTCATAGATCGGATTGGGTCCATACAAGGTATTTGAATTAAATTTTAAGTTCAGGCTTAGTTTAGTTTGAAAAATATTTTTTTTACTCAAGTCCGGCCCAATTTTAAAATGTAAAATTAAGCCCGACATGTACATATTTAATTTTTAGATTAGTTTTTATTAATTTTTAAAAATATAATGCACTAAAAAACGCTAAAATAAAAGTTATCTAACACATTAAAAAGTATTTATATTAAAAAGCACTTCCATAAATATAATAAATATTTTACTGTATTAAATATAATTTTAAAATTTTATATTTTGGGTTGAGTTATTTAGTTGGGTAAGTTTTCTTTTAAGTTTTGGGTAATAAATTTAATTGTTATTGAGTTAGGTATTTAATATAAATATATATAATTAATATAATATTTCCATAATACAATATATTCAAACCATGTTCAGGTCAAAAAATCTTTCCCAAAATTTAGCTCAAATAAAAAATGGACATTAAATTTTATCCAAACTTATTTTTCAAACTTTATATTTTATCTAAATTTTCTTCTTTTTTATCAGACCTTTAAACCTAAACGAATGATCTAATAAGTCTAATTCTATAGTTAAGAGTGAGCATCAGTGGTGTAGCTAGGGGACTGGCATGGGCACCGCCCCTAAAATGTAAAATTACTTAAAAGGACCTTAAAATTTTTTGAAAATTTTAAATTAATAAAGGTGAAATTGCACTTCGGCCCCCCTAAAATTATAAAAATTTAATTTAATCCTTTACAAATTATAAAGATATAGACTATAAAAAATTAAAATTTTATTCGGCCCCCCTAAAAAATTGTTCTGACTTCGTCCCTGGTGAGCATTACTTGTAGGAATGAATCCTCTCTATGTTGGTATCAAGGAAATGATGGCAATGTAGTACAATTAAACAAATCCAATAAAACAGTTTTGCTTAAACTACATAGATATGTATTAAGAAGGGTTAATACATCGTACTTGGATTTTTTTTTTTTAAATTTTATGTGATCCAATGAATATTTAACATATGGGTGAAATTACGTGAATAATTGTGAGATTTATCTACTCCGCAAAAGAAAAGGAAAAAATTATACTTATATTTCTTTAATACTCTCTTTTGTATTTTTATAAAGATTTAATGGTGTAAAAGCTCTCAAACTTTTAAAAAAAGTAATTAAGTCTCTTTTTTTTTTTTGCACTTATTTGGGTATTTGAACTTTTAAAATGTATCAAAAATCCCTCAAACCTTTTAAAAAAGTAATTAAGCCCCTACTTTTTTTTTTTGCACTCATTTGGGTACTTGAACTTTTAAGATGCATCAAAAAACCTTCAAACTTATTTAAAAAAAAAGCAATTAAGCCCATGCTTTTTTTAGAAATTAGAAAAAAAATTATAAAAATTAAAATCAATAAAAGCTATAAATATTATTAAATTTTAATTAAAAATCAAATATTAAAATTATAAAAAAATATAAAAATAGTAAAAATATATATAAAAATTGTAAAATTTTATAAAATAGTAAAAATTATAAAATTTTATAAATTCATAAGAAAATTATATAAAATGTAAAGGAATATTTATTTCATAAAAATATAAAATTATCGCACCAAAAGAAGCATTTTATAATTTTTCTATAACTTTTATTAATTTTTAATTTTTATCATTTTCACCACATGTCACGCCGTGTTGCGACAAGTGATGACTTTAATTGAAAAAAACTAGGTATCATTAAATTTTCTATGATTTTTATAAAATTTTACAATTTTTTTTACAATTTTTATAAAAAAATCTAATTCTTAATATATTTTAATATTTTAATATTTTTATTAAAATTTAATAATTTTATAAAATTTATTATTTATTATTTTTATAATTTTTTTAATTTTTAATAAGAGTATGGGCTTAATAGCTTTTTTGAAAAATTTTGAGGGTCTTTTTGATGCATTTTGAAAGTTCAAGTACCCAATTGAGTGAAAAAAAAAAAGGAGCTTAATTGCCTTTTTTGAAGAAGTTTGAGTGCCTTTTTAATGCATTTTGAAGTTCAAGTGCTCAATTAAGTGCAAAAAAAAAAGAAGAGAGACTTAATTGCTTTTTTTTAAAAAAAATTGAGAACTTTTTACACCCTTAAACCTTTTATAAAAAATTGATCAATCTTTCAATATTTTCAAGGGTTTCCCTAATTGGTAATAACTCTCTCTTTTTTAAGCTTTATTTATTTATATCTAAAAATTAATGATGTGACTTTTTTTGGCGAATAAGATTTTTATGTAAAATTTAGTATTTTATTGATTGAATAATTTCGGATATTGATTTTGTATGACATTTTTAACATCTTGATTGGATAATAATTTTAGATGTTAATTAATACAAATCCTTGAAGAAATTAGGATTGATTGTATTTATACTATTGAATTTCTTGAATATTGATTAAAAATTTAATATTTTATTTAGAAATTTTATTGCTAATATGATTGTGTGAATCTTGTGTTTGAAAATTGACACTTTTTTTTTTTCGTGAAAGAAAATTACAAGTTATATATTGGCTTCATAAAAACTTTTGTGTTTAAGGCGTAGATTTATTTGTCCTAAATTATTTAATGTGAATGTAGAAATATTTTTTAAAAATCTACTAGTGAAGTAGAAGAAATACAAACCAATATAAAAAAAAAAAGTTCAAAAGAGTCCGAATTTAGCCTTTAGCCAATTTAGGTTTCAGAGCTAAAATTACAAATTATAATCCAAATGACAGAGATAATATAAGAAGGATATATTTGCAAAAAGTACTTTGTCAACCTCGCAATCAGAATTTTTCTCTCAAAAATTGCAAGAATAGACAAAATATTTCCAACTTCTTGGTATAAAGACTATGTAATAGTCTTACATCTAATCATATTATACATTGTTTTATCAATGACTAAAATTATACATTAGTTAACTTAAAAAAACCTATTGTACATTAGTTCATATGATTTTTATAAATATTTTATTTTTAAAAATTTAATCTTAATTCAAATTTCCTGGCGTTGTACCTGCATGTAGTGATGATGATATTATCATGATATCATCATTTGAAAATTAAAATATGAATTAAAACCTAAAAAATTTATTTTAGGTAAAAAATATAATGTTTTTAATTTTATTTAGAGAATTATTATTTTTATTTTTATAAAATTATTAAAATATATGTAACATAAAAAACATTTAAATAATTTTGATCTAATATTTTATTAAATTAAAACAAAAAGTGACTTTTATAAAAAAATTATTTTTATTTTTTATAAATATATACTTTTATAAAATATTATGAAATTTATAAAAAATTGATTTTGATGAAACATTATAAAAATATGTTTAATTTTTATAATTTTTGAATTATTAATATATTTTATTTTTATTTATAAATTTTTATAATTTTATTTTTATTTATTTTATGATAACATCATTATGACATCATCATTTTCACGTGTCAAATATTGGATTTGTAACATGCCAAATATTCATTTACTAACGTGAAAAGTTAAAATTGTTTGTCTTAGGTACATTTTATATAGCGGAAGCCAGATGTAGCTACTAATTTGGAAAAAAAAAAATAGAGTATCATTTTAAATATTAAAGTCAAACTCATATACCGAACATATATTAACCCATTAAGAATTGAAGCCTACCAATTCAATGTATTCAACTTATTTATTTATGCGAGCGACATAAATTTCTATATAGTTTTGAGTTAATCGTACCAAACATCTCTAAGCTATGGTTCTGATTTCAATTGCTATCTGAATTTCAAATCATTTTAATTATATCTTTAAATTATCGAGGTTATATTAATTATATCCTTCGTTACTAATATCATAATTTTAACTATTAAATGACAAGTTAAATCTTATGCCATGTGACATAATTTAAAATAAAAGTTAAGAAAAAGCGAATATTGTGAAAATAGACATTTTAAAAGTTTTAAGATTTTTGAAACTTTTACGAAGATTTATTGTTCACTTTTTTTTCAGTTTTATTTTATTTTTATTTTACTTTTAAAAGTTATGCAAAACATATCATTTAACAATTAAATTAATGATTTTAATAATGAAAGGACTTGATTGATATAACATCAATGGTTTGGAGAAGTAATTAGAATGTTTTGAAGTGTAGGCAACTTCACATAGTTTTTCATTTTTATATATTACATGTCAATGGTCAAATTTTAATTTTGGTTCTTATACTATGCTCAAATTTGAGATTTAATTTCTACACTTTAACCTATATATATATATATATATATATATGAAAGTATATTAACCTGCGAGTACACTAATGTCACGGGCTAGAACTTTTGTTTCGTAATCCTTGCGGAGTTAAGGTGATTTCTTAGGTTTAAATCTGCATAAGTCAATCTAACTCTTGCAAAATGAGAATTCTAAGTAAAAATTTTCAAGACACAGAAAATAGAGTGGAAGCAACTCAAAACGAAAGAGAAACGATAGAACAAAAATGTCACAAGAAAGCAATGTACACAAGGTATTTGAGTAATGCTCTCAAAGTATCTCTATTACTTTGAAGGATTACAATTGAGTGATTACAAATGAGGGAGAATGCATTTATATTTACCAAGGTAACCCTAATTTCTCTCAAGTGTTTTACTAGGTCACCAATGTTTTAAGTAGATGGGTTTCACCACATGTTTCACGAATCGAGCAAGTTTAAGTGGGTCAAATGAACCCCATTTAATCAATTGACCTCCGTGGGACGCTCTTTGCGCATTCGTCACGAGCTTTGATTTGTCTCCCGTGACAATAGTCTCTCTATATATAGAAAAATAGTTAAATTTCAATTTTGGTATCTCTATTATGCCTAGATTTGGGATGTATTCTTTACACTTTAATTATTAACACAAATTGGTCTTATATTTTCATAATGTTATTAATTAGTCCAAATTAACTTTTAATTAAAATGTTATATGGTCAAATATAATTTGAATGTCTTCTAGGTCTTGAAAATTGACATGTGACTTTCTGGTTTTGCCTTGTTTTATATATATATATTATAAGACAATGGTTAAATTTTAATTTTGGCCTCTATTCAATGCTTTATCTACTTTAATTTTGACATAATTTAATTTTTTATTTTTATAATGTCATTAGTTAATCTAAATAGTTAATATTATTAAATAATATGGACCTCAGCTTTTCTTAAGAATACTATTTTAACAAAAAGAAATTATCATAATGAGTTTGGACGAGCTCTTTTAAGAAAAAAGACTACATTAATTTTTTAATATTATTTTATTGTTACATGACTATCAAATGAACATATTTTTTAATTGAAAATATTATAGCAATAAATTTAATAAAAAATTTTAATGATAATAAAATTAAAATTAAAATTTTAAAATAAAAATATAAAACTAAATTCCATATAGCATATTTTAACGTATTTACATATGAAAATGTAAAATATATTTTATACAGGTGCACACCTTTTATCTGAAGTTGTCCAAATGAACTTAGCCCAATAGCCATCCGAATTTTTAAGGCGGTACAAAGCCCAACATATTCCTTAACTATTTAATCTTGCTGTCTTGGGAAGTTGGAACATGGTAGTCTTGTTAGAGTTTGACCAATTTCGGAATCAAGTCGAGTCGAGTCGACCCAAGTTAAACTCCTGAATATGACGTAACATTTTTAACATTAGAAATTAAATATTAAAAATTAGAAAAAAAATTCGAGAGTCAACGATTTTGAAATTGGCTATCATAAGATAAACTTGAAAGGAGATAACAGGGAGGGAGTAATATATATAAATAGCAAAGTAAAAATTAGGTGTTAGCGTTGGATCGAATTGAGTAAAAAAATTTTGAGTTAATCGAATTGATGAGTTTTATTTTATCATCTTAATTTGATTTGAAATTTTTTTGAATCTAGTCGAGTGAAATGAAATTCAAGTACAATCGAATCGAGTGAAATTATTCGAGTTAAATTAAAAAATTAAACATGTCAAATTAAAATTTTGTTACAAGATAACTAATTACATGTTAGAGCACATAAATTTGAAAGCATATATATTTGAAAACTTTTCAAAGCAAAAAATAAAAAAAATAAAAGAAGAAGATACTTTAGTACTATAAACTTCAATCATTAATTAACTTATTTAGGTCCCAAAATTATTAATTAGAAAATTTTAATTTTCTTTATATATTCTTTAGAAAATTTAAAAATATAAATTTTGGAATTTTATAAATATTTTGAATTTTAAAATTATTTGATTTTTGAAAATTATTTTGAATTATTTTTAATTTTGTTGAGAAAGAAACCAATTTGCTCATTTTCAAAATTGACAGGACCAAAAGAGTATTTATACCAATCTACTATTCGAATTATTTGAATTTTAAAACTCAACTTGACTCGAACTCAAAACTCGAATTACTTGTAATAGGCCCATTTTGCCCGAGCCCTGTAAAATAAAACAAACCAAAAAAATAAAAAATAAACAGTCCATTTATAGGCCTAAATTACAATTAGCCCAACACCAAGACCCAAAACACTAAAATACAAATACTAACCCATTACCCATGGCCCACTTACACTCCAAACAGATGACCCAAAACATTACCCCCTTTACAACCCAAACCTACACAGCCCCATGACCCAAACTCATTTCCAGAAACTGGAAACCCCAAACCCTAGGGTTTCCCTAGGCGCAGCAAGCCCCAAACACCAGCTCCTCGGACACGCCGCCATCAACACGCGAGTCGCACTCCGATGCCGAGATCTCCGCCTCTCACCTGCAAAAAAGAAAGAAAGAGTAGCAAAAAATGGCAAAAGAGACATAATCGTTGTATTTCCTTTTTTTAATTTTTGGGGCTATAAAACCCCAAATAATCTGTAACACGGGAGGAATACAGAGAGAAATATACAAGCAAATATATTGAGATCATACAGAGAATAAAAAAAAGCAGAGGTGACTTTTTTATATATTCTATTTCGTTTATTTTCATTTTTATTTTTTTCGATCTATGCATATTATATATATATATAAAAACTGTTTAAAAATATACAAATGAAGATTACCTTTCGATTCGCTCTGAAAAGAGGAGATTTTGGACCTCCGGCCACCGTATGTGGCAACGCTTACGATGGCGCGTGGGACACGCGCATGATGGTCCGACACCGGAGTCTGAGCCAGAGTCTGGCCTCTGGCCGAGTGAACAGAGCATTCGAGGGGTGGTGGCTTGGTTATTTTTTTAAAGGGTGTTAAAATGAATTTTTTTGGCCGATTTTGACTTATATAACAGTTTAGAAACAACGCAGTTAGTGCTTAATCTAATAAGCATAAAACGACGTCGTTTTAAGGGAGGATCCGCGCGTTGACCCAAAAACCCGAGGAGGATCCGCGTGTTTTTATAAAAAGGAAAATTTACCATTTTAGTTCCTCCGCAATTTTATTAGTTTTAATTTCGTCCAATTTAACACTTTTCATTTTTTAAATTAGCTCTGAAAGTCTGATGTTGTTTCAATTGGATCCCTCGGGCTATTTAAAGGTTGATAACGGAACGGCCCCGTTTAGGAGATAAGGCATAATTGCCTATTAGGTCACTACAGTTTATAGCGCACTTCAATATCATCCTTTTTACATTTTTCCTTAATTTTTTATTTATTTTAATTTAATCCTATTTATTTATTTATTTTTAAACTCCTTTTTTTATTATTTTATTTTTAAATTATTTTAACACTATTATTTTATCATATTAAGATTCTATATTATTTTTACTATTTTTATATTGAATTATTAATAGTATAAAGTTTTTTATTTTTATTTTATATATACTATTTTTATACATATTAAATTATTACTATTATTTAATTGAGTTCAATAATATTTATACACATTACATATTATTTTACAATTTGTATATTAGTTAGTATACTATACATTTTAAAATTTTGCATACTATATGTTATTATATTATATGTATAATTTAAATTATTTTATCCTCAATATTATATATGACTTTATTTATTGTATATTGTTTATATTATTTTTAAATGTGTAGTTATATACATATATATATATTCGATTATTATATCAAAAATATATTTTGTTTATATATCATTTATTTAAAATATATTTTACTTATTTTCTCATGAATATATGTATTATTTTTAGATTTTGTCATATCACTTTTTGTTGTTTCTTAATTTACAATATTTGTTATAATTCATTCTATGTTATTATTTTTATTTTACGTCTAATCATGCATATAAAACTTTATGTTTATTTAATAACTTTTTTTTTATCTTTTGTTATTTACCACTTTATATATTATATTTGTTTATTCTTTTTATTTTATTCGTTAAACATTTTTATATTCTCGCTTTAGTATAATTATTCTATTGTTTGTATCACTTATTATTTCATATTATTCTTTCTTTAATTATCCATTAGTAATAATTGTTAATATAATTTGTAGTTATAATAAATTGTTATTTGACATGTATGTTGTAATGTATTCGTGTAATATCTTACTCAAACCATTTTTATAAAAACACATTTTGAATTGACGATTTTATTCAAATATTTTTAACATTATTATTTGATACTTCTAGAAAAATTATATCCTAACTTACTAAGTTTTAATCTTTTCGAGCTCAAGGTATCAAATATCATTTTAAACCCTATAAATTTCAAAGGCAAAACTTAATTCAAAATGTCATATCTTAACTTATTAGTTGATGTTTAGATCTCGAATGCTACAAATAGAGGCAAACTTAGTTCAAGTTTTGAACTACATCCTAATTTATTGGTGTAGAATTTTATTTCTTTGAGATAAGCAAGTCTGGGTTTTTCTTTCAAGTAAAATGATCGTATTTTAAATTTTCCAAGGTTTCGATACTAGGACATGAGATTATCAATTAGGTACTAAATTTGTGGGCCTTTCGAGAGTGCTAACCCTTCCTCGTACGTAATTGACTCCCAAACCTATTTTGGTATTTCGTGGACCAAAATCGATGTTTTGAAATAAAACGTTTTATAAGGTGATCCAATCACACCTAAGTAAAAAGGGATTGGTGGCGACTCCATTTCTGTTTTTTTTAAAGTCGATCCCTTTTTTCAAAATAAAAATGGTTTTGACATTACTTATTCAAGTTAACTCGAATAACTCGATTCGATTAACTCAAAATTTGAATTTTTTTTAATTTCTTTTAATCGAATCAAATTTTGCTCACTTCTAATTAAATTAAAATTCAATACTATATTAAACATCAAACCAAAAAAAAAAATGAAAAACAAAATCACAAAAGGTAGAGTTTTTTAACAATTAAAACAAACATATATATATATATATATACACCAAGCGGTCAAAAGTAGATTTTTTTTTCTTTAAGTATTTAGATCAAGTTTAAATTTGAAGTCAACATTATTGAGAGAGTTTTACCTAAATATCACTCCTAGACTCAAACTGTAAAATTAACGAGGAAACGTGGTTATGAAAAATATACAAGCCAACAACTTCATTTTAGAGAAGCATAACTATACTAGACCTAATCATGGGTCAGGTCACCCGCCCGAAAAGTGGAAGAATTCGGGTAAAAATATGGGCATGAAAAATGGACTTGGATACAAAATAATGTCCACATTCTAAATGAGCCAAATTTAGGGTAGGATTTTTAGTCCGAACCGAATCAACCTAAACCTTTTTTTTTTTCTACTATTTTGCTGCAATTTTACTATCATATATTGCTCCTATTTTGTTGTTATTGTTTGAATATTGTATAACTTCTGTTTTATTGTTAATTTTGGTACTATTTTAGAGGTATTTGCTTGTTAAGTTACAACATTTTAGTGTTATTTAAGTATAAAGACTTTTTTTAATATATTTTCAATTGTTGGGAAACATTTGTTTTAATGTTTTTAGTGTTTTGATGTATTATATTTTTAAATTTTTATATAAAAATATTTAAAAATTAATACTGATTTAACCGAGTCAAACTCAAGTTTTAGCATTTTAAACTTAAGTTGAACTTGAATAAAATTTTAAGTTTATTTTTCAAGTCAAGATTGAGCCTAAAATTTTTTTATTGACCTGACCAATAATCAAGTCTAAACTATAAAACGCAAAGTACAAATATGGTTAATATACTTTTGGTTAATTACGTATAAACCAAAGTACTTAAGGATCGAATTGTTGAATTATTGGGTTGTACTGAATGGCTATTAATACTCTTAACTATCCTAATTGTACAAGAAATTAGCTTTTCTCAATAAAATAAGACTTTTAAGAGATTTCAATTTATTCTAGAGGTGTTTAAACGGTTAATCGATCGATTAATTGAATTAATCAAATTTTTAATTTTTAACCTTTAATTGTTAATCGAACAAAATATTTCGATTAATCCGGTTTATCAACCGAATTAACCAAAATTTATATTTGTTTTTTTTTTTTTTGTTAAAACAAGTATAAATATATTTATATATATATATATATATATAAATTGATAATATTCATTTGACCGAATTAACCAAATTAGTAATAGCTTAATACATATAATATATAATATTATTTATTAAGTTCGAGTTAATTACCCGATTTCAAATAAATTAATTATTAACCAAATTTCAAAAAACTTTTAACTAACCTTTGACCGAACTAGATCGATTAATCGAATTAAATCAATTCAACCGATTAATTTGATTTAAACCGAAATTCGAATACCATTAATTTATTCTCTCATTCCTTTGATTTCTTTCATTCTCACTACAAATAATTTCATCATTTTACTGGGAAGGGGAGCACCCAATATGAATGAAGTCAACACTGTATTAATAAATGCTTTATCTAACATCTAGTAGTTGTTGCTGTTATCATCTGGGTTGGGTGGCACAAAATAGACCAACTACCCAATTCCTCAATTAGCTTGAACTTGTGAGTATATTTTAGGATTACTTAAGGTTAAAGTGTTTCTCTTTAAAATATTGTACAATTTATTATATACATTTTAGGATTAAATATCTAATTGGATCTAAATTTGGTAAAACTTCTCATATTAGATCCTGAATTCTTTTTTTTTTTTCAAATTAGAATATGAACTTGACAATATTCCCAAGTTGAGGCTTAAATTAGGTAACTGTTCTTATATTGAGGTCTGAATTTGACAATTATTTCCATATTGTGCCTAAATTCTAGAATTTTCAAGGATTAACTTGAAAAAAAAAAGTTCAAACTTCAAGATGATTAGAGCCAACGTGAACAAAAAAAAAGTTTTGATCTTAATATAAGAATAATTGCGAAGTTTAAGGCCTATTTTTTAAAAAAAATTATTAGATACCTTATGCATTGATTGATGGAAGTTCATGCTTTGCTTTTGTTACAAGGTTCTATTTTAAATTTATATTTGCCTTGGATTGGAAAGCTTGTCAACAATCAAAGGACAAAAGGTTCATTTTCATTGAGCTTTCAAAGAATATTGGGAGACGTTAATGTTCTTTATCCCAATTTGTTTTATAGGTTGGGCATATTCAAAAGTTGGATTTGGATGTGTCTATGGATACAATGCTTTTCTTTATTTTTTAGTGACTTACAAGAGAAGGGTAAAGTGTTAACAGCAACACAACTGACGCAACTCGAACCCAGACCACACTTGAGACGATGAACACCCTAATCATCGAGCCAACGTATAGAATTCAATACTAACACTTTTCTTTCATACTGTGTAATTCAATAAATGAAGTTTTGAAACCTCATAATCCCAATTAGGTTAATTGATGAACTTGGGTTTAAAATCCCTCCCCCCTTGTTGTGTCCTTGGTTGGATTGGTACATAGTTCCCACTCACAGTTGGAGCAGTGAAATATCCCTATCAAATTCAGGGCATACAGCTCACCAATTGGACCTTATCTACACAAGTAATGGACAAGTATTTTTTTTTTCCATACGTATTCTAGTCATATCTATGGACCATTCTTTTTATTTGGACTTTAATCATGCAAGAAAATATTTATCTATCCAGATAGAAGTATTATCGAGATTTCTGTATTAAGAGTTAAATTGTATTTTATTCTTTTATATAGAAAATGAATAAATTAATTTTTATATGCTTGATCAAAAAGTAAATTAAATCTTTGATTAAAAATTCTATCTGCCATTAAGTGATGATGTGATTGATGGGGTAAGTAGGTAACGACACATGACGTACGCATACCTTATAATTGATTTTTTAATCTAAACAACTATTTGTCTAAATTTATTATATAAACGATTTTTCAAATAATTATAAGAATATTAAAATAAAAAATTATTCAAAATTATAAGAAATTATTTAAAATTACAATAAGTATTTAAATTGCAAACTAATTATCATCATTGAGGTACAATTTATTTAAATATTTGATAGTTATTATAATGAATTACTGTAAATATATAAAAAGAATTGAAATGACGAATAACTAGAAAAATAATGTAAAATTAAACGAAAGTGAAAGCTTTTGTTTTAGGTAAATGTTTATTTTGCATCTTACCTACTGTTAAGTGGATCAAATTGAGAAAATATGTTATAAATTTGGACAGATAAACATTTAAGAGGAATATGAGAGCTGAGCATGGGCTGGGCCACCCGGCCCGGCCCGAAGGCCCGTCCGAAAAATGGGAGGGTTCGGGTAAAAATATAGGCCCGAAAAATGGGCTTGGGCAGAAAATGAGGCCCGTTTAAAAAATGGGCCGGGCCTCGGGTAAGAATTTCTTGGCCCGGCCGGCTCGGCCCGGCCCGAAATCATTAAAGACAAAAAAATATTTTTAAATATTATTTTCTTATTGTTTTTCTCTTTATTTTGCTACCATTTTACTATTATGTTTCTATTATTTTGTTGTTATTGTTTAGATATTATATAAAACTTATTTTATTGTTAATTTTGTTATTATTTTAAAGACATTTGTTAATTTTGTTATTATTTTAGAGGCATTTCCTTGTTAAGTTGCATCTATTTTAGTGTTATTTAAGTCTACATATTTTTAAAATTTATTTTCAATTTGTTGAAAAATTTATTTTGATTTTTTAATATTTTGATGTATTATATATATTTAAAATTATATAAAATAATATAAAAATTAATATGGGCGGGCGGGCGGGCCGGGCTCGGTTTTAGTATTTTTATATGGGCGGGCTTGTGCAAAATTTTAGGCCCATTTTTGGGCCCGCCCGCCCGAGCCCAATGAACGGGCCTAAATTTTAGTTGGGCCCGACTGAACCCGAACCGCCCGGCCCATGCTCACCTCTAAATATGATTAGTGTGTAATATAAATAACTGATTAAAAAACAAAAAAGAAATTATATAAATTCTATTATTTTGGATTTATAGTTTAGTAAGGGTTATTTAATTTTGATTATTTATTTTAAATTAAGATTAAGTTTTAAATAATTTTAATAATTTTTTTATATTTTTATAATTATTTAAAAAAATCACATCCAACAAAATTAAAGTTTAAGGGTATAAAAAGCCCTCGAACGTTTTTAAGAAAAGCAATTAAGCCATTGCTTCTTTTTTCTTTTTTTTCTGCACTCAATTGGGTACTTAAATTTTTAAATTGCATCAAAAAGGTCCTCAAACTTTTTAAAAAAAAGCAATTAAGTAGATGCTTTTTTTTTTTTGCACTCAATTGAGTACTTGAACTCCCAAAATGCATCAAAAAGGCCCTCAAATTTTATTTTTTTAAAAAATAAGTCCCTGTTCTTTTTTTTGTATAAATTTGGTACTTGAACATCCAAAATACATCAAAAAGCCTGGGAAGGATCTAGAGGGCTAGCAGGCCCCGACGCCCCTAAAATAAAAAATTTTCCATTTAGGCACTTTATAATTTATAAAATTTTTAATTAGTAATGATAAAATTGCACTTTAACCCCCCAAATGATAAAAATTTGATTCAATCCTTTAAAAATTAGAAAATATATATAGACTATTAAAATGACGAAATTGTATTTTTACTATCATAAAAATATATAATTTAATCCCCAAAAAAAATTTCTAACTTCACCCTTGCCCTCTTAAGTCATATTTCTAGATCCACTCGTTAACTTTAACAGTTGATCATTAAAATTAATTGCCCCTAATTTTTTCAGTTAAAGCCACTATGTGTCACAATCACGGCATAAAATGTAGCAAAAAATAATTAAAAAAATAAAAATT
Source organism: Gossypium rotundifolium (assembly GCA_025506655.1). Taxonomy (NCBI): domain Eukaryota; kingdom Viridiplantae; phylum Streptophyta; class Magnoliopsida; order Malvales; family Malvaceae; genus Gossypium; species Gossypium rotundifolium. The sequence goes on from CP106728.1 coordinate 153,214,833, forward strand.
TTATAAATTATAAAAAGCCTAAATGGAAAATTTTCTATTTTAAGAGGGTCGGAGCCCCTAGATCCGGCCCTGGCCTTTTTAATTCATTTTGGTAATTTAAATATCCAATTGAATGTAAAAAAAAAAAAAGAAAGAAAAAAGGCAAGGGCTTAATTTTTTTTTTGAAAAGTTCAAGGCATTTTTTATGCATTTTAACAATTCAAGTAGTCAATTAAGTGCACAAAAAAAAGACTTAATTGCTTTTTTTTATTTAAAAATTTAAAAACCCAATTGAGTGCAAAACAAAAGCAAAGGCTTAATTGCTTTTTTGAAAAAAATTAAAGACTTTTACACCCTTAAATCAAAAATAATTATTTAAAAAATTATTTACTCCCTTGAGCACAAAATTAATTACTTTAGGATAATTATTATTATTTAAATATTTGCTGAGGTACATGAGAAAGTCATAATTTACTACTTACTTGCTCCATGAATCATATCATCCCGCTTAAAGAAAGAAATAAATGTGATTTAGATTAATTTATCTATTTTTTAAATTAAAAATTCTAAAAATAGTTTTACCGGCTGCCTAGTGCCTACCAGTAAATTAGAGGGAGTGAGTTCAGAGAAGACAGTAAATGAATAAGCTTTCAATCTCGCAATCAAAAGTAAACCATTTCCGTAGGGTACTGACAACCAGTCTGAGCCGGAGCTTGGTTAGTTGAGTGTGGGTCAGCATTCCACCTAAAGCTGTATGTCCTTTTGCACGTACATACAAACAGGCTGGCTATCCCACTTTCATTTCATTTCATATCATATCATATCATATCATATCATATCATATCATATCATATCATAATAAATAAATACATCAATCTCAAAAATTTTGGATCTGAGAATATTAACAATATCTGATGAGGCAAGTAGAGGGTGAGGTGAGGGGCCCGAATGATAATTTATAACCACAAAGAGAGACCAAGGGATAGGATCTTCAGGATGGAGACACTGTCGGCTAGTTTAGATAATTTTATCAGATTAATATACATAAACATTCGTGCTGCAGCATTCAACAAAAATAAGCTGGCTAGGATCATCCTTCTTCAAAATCAAATGCACAAATTCACAAATAATAGGGGATAGTTATATAGTCAATAGTGGATGGGGAAAGACGACAAACAGACAAAACTAAAAACACCTCAAAACAACTTACCAGTTAAATCGGTCACCGCCTCTTCCACAAGTTCTTCTAGCAACCTCCATTCTATCTCTCTTCCCAAATTATCTGCTTCCCATTTCATTTGATCAATCCACCCTTTACCCACTACTTCTTTCTGCACCACCCTTTCCACCACCAGGCTGTCACTGTCCCCATCATCACACCCCAAACATTTCACCTCACCGGAAAACCATTCCTTCATTTGGGCCCACACATGGTCAACCAGCATGGGTGATGCACCCTCCTTGCCTATCATCTGGGCCCTGCCAAATGACATAGCTTTCATGCACCTGTCTGACCCATAACCCGAGATTTCTAGTAATGCTGCATTGACAGAGTCAAATATGAGCTTCCTGTTTGATCTCCATTGTCGTCTCTTAGCTTCATGCAGAGGCTCCTTGTCATTCAAGTTGGCATATTTGTCTCTCAAGCATGGGTCCAATGGGCTTTCAGCCGAATGCCACCTGGCAAAAAATGAATCTAACTGGACCTCACCATTGAGACCAGCAGCTGATAATAATAATTGGACAAATAAAAACCAATCTTGTTCTTCTTCCTTGGCGCCTGGGGGAACTGAAGAGAGCTTTGATGGATATAATAATGTGGCTGTCTCTGAACAAGAATCATCCCACGAGAGGGTGCGAGCAATTGATTCTATAGGTGGTGACTTGTCAATCAAGTTAGACCTAGGTGTCACCCCACCTCCTGTATTAATAAAAGGGACAATGGATGAGGACTGAGGATACGAGAAAATAAGGATTAGACAAATTACAAATATCCCAAATTAACAAGTTTACCTCGGTGCACCGGTTTGGAACCACCAGAGGACTCTGAAATCATGTTCTCATCGTCCTCAAATGGAGGTTCTAAAACCGAGATGGGGCTTGGCTGTTCCTGATTCTCACTTATATGGACAGGCATTGAAGGTTTTGCTACAGAGAGACCTCCCTGCAAAAGTAAACAAGTATTCAAAAATGATATTTAAGTCATGCCACAAATTTAGAAGATAAAACATCTGATAACAAGTTGGGTGCTTCTGACCTCTTAGGTTGCCTAAGAGCATGACTGACATTTGTCATTAACAAGATCATTAATGACAGAAATAATGACACTCTTAAAACCGTAAATGTTGACTTTTTTTGTTCAAACAGATTAATCCAAAACTTAAATTGCTTAAAATTACATTACAACCCTAGATTCTTTGTATTGGCAATATGCATCCCCATCCCCACCCCATTAGAGGAATTATTTATTCACAAAACACGAGGTTACCCTTCCATTAAATCAGTAACATCTATTCTAACCATATTCCTAGAATTATCACCATTCACATTCAGCATTCACAGCTTTCATACAATGAGGAATGGACATTTGAAGTTTACGTGCAGCCCTGTTTTCTAGATTAAATAAATGGGAGGCAACATATTTCAATGCAGAAAAACTAGAGTGGGTTGAAAGAAACTAAGGAAGTTTGTACTACCTCCGTAGTGATCATGCCTTGTTTCTGTCCTATGCCAATCAGATCTGGTAAAGGAGTTTTACTTGCTGATCCACCTACAACAGGAGACAAACACTCTTGGATGTAACTGTCATTAACACACTGAGATGCATCACTGCTAATCTTCCGAGGGTGAATTATGGGTGACCCTGGTGTTCCAGGAGTCACAGATGGAGATTCATTTGTAGATTGAGATCCACTATATTTTTCTTTATTTGTTTTCTTATTCTTTGAGAAAAATAAACTTGAAACCTTCCCCTTTAAAGATGATTTCATGCTCTTTGTCTTCATAAGTTCCTTGGGAACTTGTTCTTTGCTAGCTTCAGGATCTGAAATTTCATTGTCAAGCCTGAAACCATACATCGTGGAAGACCCAGGCACAGATTTTGACCTCATAATATTTTTGGGAGAATCACTTGTACTTTCTTCTTCATACGAATTACTAGCTACACAGGAAGTTGATCCCCTACGTTCTTGTTCCTTACTACTTCCCTCTTCTTCAGATCTCACCAATTTCTTTGTATCTGAAAGAGCAAGCATCTCACCCAATGTGCTTGAGCTTCTCCTGCCATGTCTTTGTTCTTGAGAACTACCATTTGAAGTCATCATGGCCCATCTCTCTGAGAGCCGCTTCTTTGCTTCCCTACAAACCGAGGACTCAGGAGAACATGATACGCGACTGAAAGGTGAGGAAGAATAAGGGCTAGCAAACCTATTGATGTAATCCCATGAATGTCTAGAAGTTGGTGACATGACTTCTGAATCACTGAGGTTTTCCACAGGATACTCATTTTCAGATCTATTGCATGAACTATCATCACCGGTGTAACCATTGGAAAACACAGAAGAAAGTAATGTTTCATCCCTCCTGTGACCCATAAGATTTTCACGCATATGCCTAGTGATTTCCTTCGCCACTTCTTTTGATTCTCGTGCATCATCTTCTTCAGGTTCCTCATAGAAATCTCCTCCATGTAATATCCTAGGCAAAGGGGGAGATGGAGATGCTGGAGTCCTAATAATGTCCTGATTCTTCCCAGGGCTGGGCTTCAGTACCACTATTCTAGTTGGTTGGGAAGGATATTCCTCAACTTTTGGACTGGGAAAAGGAGAACATGCAGTGTTATTTCTACCATATCCAGTTACTTGACCTATCTGAACCGGCTTCTTTGTCTGGTTATCACCCTTCTGCCCTGTTCCGACAAATTTTTCATTGTCAACCATCTTAGAAGGTCTAAGAACAGTTATACGTTTTGTCTGAGGCGGTAGAGATGAACACCGGAAATTGTTGAGATGCTGAGAGAACGTGGAATTTGGCTCTTCCAGAAACTTGAGGAATAACTCTCTATTGGAACTTAAGACTTCCAGTGCATCTTGAAATTCCTTGGACTGGCGAAGCTTTTCATCTGTCACTAGATGTTTTGCTTCCATAAACTTCTGACGAACTAAAGCCATTTTATTCTCATTTGCATTATCACTATACCTCCCTTTTTGTGGAGAGCTGTCTCTTGAATAAGTAGTTCTTGGGGATTGTTGCCAGATTTCATACACGTCTTTGTATTTGTTCGGCACTTCACAGGGACTTACTTCGCATTGCATTTGCTCATCTGGAAAGCTTTGATCCTGCTCCCAGCTTTCCACTGATATCTCAGAGTGACACGAAGAATGTCGAGAAGAGCCTTTAAAAAGGCATCTTTGTGCAGATGAATTATGCTGCTGCCTAGGTAGAGCATCAAGGCCCATCAGCTTAGCAACCACATTGGGTGGGTTACACTTAGACTCCACATCTTTTGACATTTCCTGGGCTAGGAGCATTTTCATGGGTGTTACATTACCTTTCTTGTTTGAAAAAGTCCTCAACTCAGATACAATCTGCACACACCAAAAGATATAAAACAGGTCAGGATACAAGTTATTTAATATTTTAACTCAAGTGGAAGACAGAGAGGCAGGTTGTGCACAGAATCTCTTTCCAACTTGTTTATAACAGTTACTATAGCAGAGTCTAAAAAATCCAATATTTACCACTTTATCCTCAATTTGATCTCCAAGGGTTGGGCTTGGCATCCTTACGACATCAGATTGACTCCTAGAGAGTGAGGAACCTGCCCATCAGCCGGCATCATGTTAAAAGAGCAAGATAAATATGAACAACCCAAAATACCATAAGCGGTGCAAATCTTCCAGTGAGCTAACACCAGAAACATAGAAAGGCGAAGAAAAGGCAATTATCAGTACTTAAGTTTTGAAATTGCTTCAATTAATATGGGACAAAAGAATGCTAAACGTTGAATTGAAGGGAAGGGAAGGGAAGGGAAGGGAAAAAACGAATACCGAGACAAATGATGATCATGCCAAGTTATAATCCCATGACCAAAGAACAAATGTTAAAACTTCAAAAGCAAAACAAACAAAAAAATATACTAGCTTCTTCATGAAAAGGAAATCACCATCACGATGTGGTTTATCAGTAAGCAGGCGGTTTCCAGGAACACCCGAGTTCAAATCAAACAGGTTTACCATCCTGCCCAGGCATCCTGGAAACTTTTCAATATTCTGACCTTTCTTGTGCTGAATTCCATTCATTTCAATACCTGTTAACCACACAAATCAAAAGTACCAAATTCATTTCCAAGGTTTCTCTCAACATACAAAAAGAAAATTAAAATTAACTAAGAGCAAAGGAAAAATGTCAAATTCAAGTTACAAATCGGTTATATGAGAGCACAGTCATTCCAGGAAATTTCTCAATATTCTGACCTTTCCTTTGCTGAACCCCATTCATTTCAATACCTGTTAACCACACAAACACATAATACCAAATTCATTACCAAGGTTTATCTCCTAAAGTTACAACGAGAAAATTAAAATCGGCTAAGAGAAAAAGGAAAATGTCAATTTCAAGCTGCAAATCAGTTAAATGAGAGTTCATTTAACAGAATAAACTTAAAATTAAAATTTAAAATCCAAACAGTAAAAATAATAACAATTTTGACTCAAAATTAATTGACATTGCAGGAACATTGTAATCCAAAGTCCCAACTACCAACCAACTGAAAATACAGTACTCCTAGAATTCAAACATGCACCAAATAAGAAAAGAAAAGCCAAGGAGGCATGAGAAACAAAGGAATGAAGAAAAAAAGGAAGCTGATTTTGAAGGATGCGAAGAATATAAAGTTAAATAAAAAGACAAATCTAATATTCTTACAGATTGAAAAATTAAGAAATATTCTCTTTTTTCTCAAATGGTGTATCACATCACAGATTCACACGTCGCTATAACCTCTGAACAAAAAACTGTAAAGTATTCTCTATTTTTAAGAGTCAAAATATTTCCCTAATTTGACAGTGATCAAAGCAAGGAATCAACTGCATTCATTGGAAAATGAGAAAAAAATTATCAAATGAAGAAAATAATATTATTCTAAATCAAGTAAAGAGAACGAACTTTGAGATTCAAAAATATGTTGAATCAAAAGGAAAGAAGTTAATTTCAAATGAAATAAAATAAATAGCTTCCAAAAAAATCCGAAACTGTTGCAGAGTTCAAAGGAAAAACAAATCTAGAAACAGAGATTTCGATTTCATTTTGCAGTTACAATTCCGTGAAAATAATAAAATCTTCTGAGAAAAAAAAGGAGAGATCGAAGAAGAAGAAGAACGCCAGAAACACTGATACTAAAAAGTACTCCTTAGCTCTCCCTAGAAACTGACAATGCCAAGCAAACGCTGTCGTTTCCCGTACGGGTAAGAAGCAGAGACTAGATTAGAGAGAGAAAGAAACCTGGTGATCAGAATCTAACATCACGTGAAATGTAGCCCGGAATCTGACAATCGCGGTGGCAACCGGCGGCGACGTTTCAGTAAAATGCGTGTCGAGTGTATGGCTTTTTAGAGGTTTTACCTTTTCTCTGGTTATGGAAATGTAATAAAAAAAAAAAAAAAAGAAGAAAAGCGCCTTTGTTTTTCTCTCTCCACCGACTGTGAAAGTCGGATTCTAAACAGCTTATTTAATTCTGATTCATTTATGGGTTTCAATTACGGAAGAGAGAGAGAAAGAAGAAGAAAGTAAGAAGCAGCAGCTGAGAGAGAAAGAGAGACAGCGAAAACTGGGAGGTGAGTTGAGTAAGTGAGTTAATGAGAGCGTGGGAGCGTGGAGGGTTAATGAGTTAAATTTTGCTCCTTTTATTTCCCAAAAAGTTAATAATCATGAGTAAATGATTTTTCTTCATGATTTTCCATTTACGTCCTCTATCTCTTTTTTAATTTTCATTTAGTCCCTAATTTTCACTTTTTTATTATTATGTTTTACTGCCTAAGACGAGCGTTGATATATTTACAAATAAATTTCAACTTATCTTTTAGGCTCAATAGCGTAAAAATCTTCAATTTTTTTTAAAATGCAATTAACTTAAATTTTAAAATATATCAAAAGACTTTCAAATTTCTAAAAAAATAATTAAACCCCATATTTTTATTTAATTGGGTACTTAAACTTTAAAAATATATTAAAAGATCCTCAAAATTTTTAAAAAGCAATCGAGCCATTGCTCTTATTAAAATTTAAAATATATTTTAGAAAATTATTAAATTTTAATAAAAATAAAGAAATTTATAATTTATTAAAATTAGATTTTTATAAAAATCGTAAAAAGAAAAAAATTGTAAACTTTTATAAAAATCATAAAAAATTAACGATCCTAATTTTTTTCAATTAAAGTCATCACATGTCACAATACAAACAGTAACATGTAACGAAAAATGATAAAAAAATTAAACTTATAAAATGATTCTTTCCTTACGATAGTTTTACAAAATTTTTATTTACAAAATTTATATTTCTTTACATTTTGTATAATTTTCTTATGACTTTATAAAATTTATATTTTTTATTTATTATTATAAAATTTACAATTTTATATTTTTACGATTTTATATTTTTTCTAATTTTTAATATTTGAATTTTTATTAAAATTTGATAATATTTATAGATTTTATTTATTTTAATTTTTTATAATTTTTTTAATTTTTAATAAAAGCAGGGGCTTAATTACTTTTTTTTGAGAAGTTTGAGGATTTTTTTTATGCATTTTGAAAGTTCAAGTACCCAATTGAGTACAAGAAAAAGTAGAGGCTTAATTACTTTTTTTGAAAAGGTTTGAGGGCCTTTTTGATACATTTTAAAAATTTAAGTACCCAAATGAATGCAAAAAAAAAAGCTGAGGCGTAATAACTTTTTTTTTTAATTTGAGGGCTTGTTTCACCCTTAAGCTTATTTTTTATACAATAAATGTTAACTTTATTACAATGTAGACTTATTTAATTTTTTAATAATTTAGAGATTAAATTGATCCATTTAATAATAAAGAGACTAATTTAATCTAATTATAGGGAGCTCTTAAATAATTTAACCTATTTACAAGTCAGATTTAATTATGTACGATATTAATGTTTTCACATAATTGTTGAAACTCGATTTAAAATGTAAGCTCAAAGTTTGTACATACCTTCCCAATTTATCCATATTTTCTTTTTATTTTTTAGAAAATGTTTTATTTTTATTTATTATTTAATAATTTTATATATTTTCAATTTTATTAAAATTTCAAACATAAATAATGTTACATATGTTTTAATATTTATGTTTCATATAGTATAAATTAAATAACATATAAATAAATATAATATAATACAAACTTGAAAAAAAAATCGAGTGAAGTTTAACTAGGATGACAATGGAGCAGGCAAGAGCGGATATTACTAAATTCATTACTACTCAGCAATGGACATGCTTTTGCTTCACCAACTGTCCGCTATGCTATAGATATACAATCTTGAAAATCGTTATTAACTCCATAGATGTTACATGCATCCATTCTCGCTCCACACCGCTTCAATTTAATCTTTGTTATTTATCTTTTATTCTTTCTATCTATCTTTAATTTTTTTTCAATCTTTTAAAGTTAACTAAATATTTAAAGATAATTCTTCAAAAATTATTTAAACATAAAATATATGATTTTTTTGTATTACATTATTATATTTTTATTCTTTTAATAATTTATATATACAAAAATAAAATGATAATTTGATATAATAAAGCAACTCGATGCAAGGCAAATAACTATCATAATTGTTTTACATTCATTATCCAAAAAAAAATTTCCGTCCGATCCAAAACAAAAATTATGTTTGATCCAAAACAAATCAATTTGAAATCCATTAATTTCTTTAAATTTTGCATCCTCAAATTAACTCCAATTTTTTTTTTTTCATGAGAATATATTTTCAACCTTAAATGTATAATCTATGTTGGATTAAATTTTGGCCCAAACTTTTTTTAGTCAAATATTTTATATCCAAAGTCTTCTAAACTTTTGGAATAGTCAAATTAGGTAATCTCCCACCTATATTTCTTTGCATTAGTTTTGACTTTTCGAGGTTTCTATATAATGCATTCTAAATTGATATAATAAATTATTAGTCGATTGAGTTTTAGTTCGATCAGTATAAATATTGTTATCAACGCAGGAAGAGATGGATTCGAGTGCCTCCTATTTAATGGGTTGAAAATGAGTTATTATTCTAGGCACTCTATAAAAAAAAGAGCAGATATGATCGAATCTATAATGAAATTATTGAAAATATAAATATTAAATTATTAATTTAGTTAAGAAACAAAAATATAAATATGACTAATTAATAAAATATTAAAATTAAAATTTAGTGGTAAATTTTAACTTTTTGGAAAAGAAATCCACAAAATGTTAAAAAGGAGTCCAACCGTATAATATGGTTATTTTGTTTTGGGATAAAATTATAGGATTGAGAGATCATTGGACAGCTCTAAAAAACGTTAGTTTGGTTGGTGGAATGCCATTACACGCCTATTCTATTACCCGCTCTAGCGTTGAGGTAGTAAATATTTAGGGGAGAAGAGGACAAGGAGAGCTTCTTTTCTTTTTCTTTTTATATAAAGTTTTGGGATGGGGCTTTATATTGTAAATCTTCTTTGAATTTTTGTATCCGATTCAAACAAATAATTAGAATTTTATGCTTGTACATGTAAAAATAATATTTTAACCTCCATTGTCTATTTTATGGTAATACCATGTATTGTTCGTTTGTTAAACCGAAAAGGCTAAAGCACGAGACTAGAAGTAATCGGAAGCAAGGCGCTTAGTAGGTTTGAATTATCTTGATGAGGAGACATTTGATTTGGTAATCTCCTTAGCTAACTCACTCAAATTAGAGGATGTTGATAGAAGTCATTACAAACAAAAGCCAAGATGAAATGGCATTGATGAAGATCAAAACTCGATTTTATCCACCATGTGAAGAATAAAAGATAGTCCATTTAAGTCCTTTTTATGAAAATGGGACCAAAGTTATATAACCGAGGAGATTTTGGGCTTTATAACAAATTATTGGTGCTGAGGATAAAAGGTAAATGGTGGTTCAAGAGAACTATTTAGGGACCTTCCGCAATGTTATATGGGTGAGGAAGGTAAATTGCATTTGGTGAAACTAGTGACCATGGAAAAAGTTAAAATATTTTTGAGCCCATCTAATGGGTATACCATGCATGGTCCGTCAGAATTGGAGAGGATGTTTTTGCTACTTTCAATACAAAGAACATTGATGTCAGTGCTTATTCCTAAGGGATGAAAACCTACTCATGTTGCTCGATCTCGTGCCTATTTCTTGCTCCTCGCTTATATACAAGTGTGTAACTAAGATCCTTGTGAGAAAGTTGACACCTCTTCTCGCCTAATTTAATCTCACCAAACTAGAGTGCTTCTATAAAAGGGAGAAGCATATCGGATAATTCTCTTTTAGCTAGGGAATGAAAGAGGTAAAATTATCGCTAGACGTCCCTAAGAGTTGACTTGAAAATTATTCATTGAGTTGAAGGTTTATTCTTGCTGCTATTGAACCGCCACGACAAACTATTCGACGGATTAAGGCCCGCATGACTACCACGAGATTTTCAATTGCTTTAAATGGTGGTTTGGTTGGTTACTTTAAAGGGGGCAAGAGGTATTAGGCAAGGTGATCCTGTCATTTTCGGTGACTATTTTGGGTTTGAAATATAGGTACCGTCGATTGATCAAGTTACACTCAAAAAAATAATTTTCTTAAGAGGAAATGGGTGCCGGTAACTGGTCAGGCAGCACCAATTATCTATAGAGTTTGCCTAGATTTGTGAATATTAGTGTCGTTATTTTATTTTGGTATTTATTTATTTATTTTATATTATTGATGTAAAAAAACCCAAATATTTATAACGGACCAATTTTTTTTAACAACTATTTTTTTTCATTTTTGCAAAATATATAAATTTAATTCAAAATTTTCAACAAAGCTTTGAATTGGGAAATAATTACTCACCTAAACCTTTAAATACCAAGAAAAATAAGTAAATATTTATAGATTTTTATGTAAAATCAAAATATTTTAACACTCGACGTACATTGATTGCGGGTTGTTCCATCCAACAGGACAGTGGGGTGAGGCAATTTGAGAATTCAAGTATGAAAGAATACGGAAAATGTGAATAAGATACTAAATAATTGGGCAGTCGAGACATAGTTGCTCATTTGATGATTACGAAGTGGAAGATATGCTTAATGAGCATGTAATGGATAGGCTTTGACACAAAGTTCCGCATGCAATAGATTCATTTTTAAGGCACAATCAGAGCAGCATGGACTAACATTTAACGACTCGACTTTAATCTATATTGGAAAATGTGATTTTGAAATTCAATTTTGTAAATTGAGTATATGAGATTATAATAGTAAGATTTATGGAGTTAGTATGAAAATATATTAAAGGATGCTTAAGAAATTAAATCGAGAAAATTGTTAATTAAAGTTTAGGGATTAAATTATAAAAGTCTTATAGCTATAAAATTTTAATTTAGAAAATATTTGAAGGCATATTTAACCATTATTTTTTATGAGACAATGGATGACACAATAATCTCCATCCATTCTCATTAAACATGTTAATTAAGGATTATCATCAAATGTTGGTTAATTAAGTAAGTTTAATTAAGCCTTAATTTTAAGTGTATAAGCTAGTAAGTGAGAGATGAATTAAAACACTTATCATCTTGCTACTAAAATAAGTTTCTTTTGTAACCGAAAAATGTGGTTTCAGAACCAAAAAAATAAGTTAATTAAAGACCCATGAGGGTTTTAGTAGATAATGTGAAGATATATTAAAGGTCGGTTAAGTAATTTAACAAAAAAAAAAACGTTAATTAAAGCTCAAGGATTAACTTGTAAAATTCTAATCGCTATTGAGTTTTAATTTGGAAAATACTTGAAGACCTAGAAAGCAATTATCCAAAGGACCTAAATGGTTATTAAATTATTGTTCTTCATATTGATAGTGGGAAATGATGATGAGTTGCACTTATTTATAATTTATAATAAAAATGTATATAAATGTCTTAATTAATGAATTAATTATGGTTAGTTAAGTTAATTAAACTCTTAATCCTAGTATAAATAATAAGATTGTGGGATGAAGGATGAACTATTCATCTTTCTTGTCCATCCATCCATTTTAAAAGAAAAAAAAAAAGAAGGAAAACCAAGTTTTCCTAGTCATTTCGGTCAATCAATTCACTAAGGTAAACAATGCTAATTCTAAATTTTTTTTATAGATTCATGATCATAGAAGCTTGATTTGGCTAACTCATGTATCAATTTCTTCAATTATTAAATATTTAACAAGTTGCCATTAAAATGAAATTGATTATTTTGAGCTTGATTTGAAGAAATTGGTAGTTAGTAAGCTTGAATTATGTTAGAGACTAAGTTAGAAATTAAGTTAAGCTTGTTAGATAACTTTGTGAAATTAGAGACTAAATTGAATAAATATAAATCTATCATGAAATTATGCTATAGATAAAAAGTATAAGGTCCCAAATGAAAGAATGTGAAATCGAATTTTGATCCAATGTCAGATTTTAAAAAAATATGTGAGTATCCCATATATAGGGACTAAAATGAATAAAATGCAAAATATGTTGCTATTGTGTTTTCATATGATTTGAGTGTGAATTGATATTGGTTTATAGTTGAATTATCGAAGTAGCTAAAGGCAATGTTGGGTCGTCTCGAGAGAAGAGAAAGACGAGAATCGTAGACGAATGACAACTATGATTTGTACTTTTATGATTCAAATTCTGTAACAGCACGATTTTGAGCCTAGTCAGAACAGTGGTTTCGGAATCACAAATTCGACGCATTAAAATTTATTTTTATTATATTTTTATGGTCTACAATTTATTGGAATGATTTCGTGAAAAATTCGTTCAAAAATTTTGATGTTTGGGCACTCAATTTAGTTAAAAGGACTAAATTGCAAAAGGTGCAAAATATGTGTTCTAGAGGCTAGAGATTTCTAATTGCTATGAAATTTTAAATTGGAGGTCCTTAAATGATAATTAGACCATTATACTTTAAGTTGGACAAAAATGGATATGGTTAGGTGAAATTTCAAAGTTTGGCATTAAGGGCATTTTGGTAAAATGGTAAATAAAGACAAATAGAACTAATAAAAAGATGTCATCTTCTCCAATTCAGTCCCCTTGTGCCGAATTTGAAGAGTCACCATAGCTAGGGTTTTTTGCCAAGCTTCCAAGCTCGATTGTAAGTCCTTCCTTGTCCTGTTTTTAATGATTTTTTCGTTTTTGTGAATGTTGTAACTTGATTTAGCTATTACAAGGACTAATTTGAAAGCAAATCAGAGTCTAAAATTTTACCCATGTTAGATATTTGTGTATTTTGATGTCTAATAGTAGAAAATGAATGTTTGGTGTTAGATAAACAACATATACTAAGTGATTTTTGATGAAAATGTTAAATAAGGACCTATTAGTAAAAGATGTAAAATGTGTGTAAAAATGTGAACAAATAAAAATTTGGGCTTTTATGAGCAAGAAATAGGTTTGTCTAGGCTTGGGTGTGATGAAAATTGAATGAAAATCATTTTACGAGCCTAAGGACTAAAATGTCAAAAGTTGAAAAGTGAAAGGTAAAAATGTAATTTTTTCCATAAGGTGTTTTTGGGATTAAATTGAATAATGTGATAATTTAATAAGCTAAATTTGATATTATAGATCAAGAAAGACGAGGTCATGCCTAGATCGGGGAAAGAATAAGATTGTGGACTAAATCGAACAAATATCCATTTTGTACCGAGGTAAGTTCTTATGTTAAAAATAAACTTTAGAATAATTGTATTTAAATGCTTTAATATTGCATGAATTGTGTGTTTGATTTTGTGAATGAGTATAATCCTACGAACGAGTCCGAAGATGAATTGACAAGCAAGAAATCCCGTTTGAACCTTAGGAATAGGTTAGGATACAAGTGACATGTAACTAGGGTCATTATGTGTTATGTGATTATATGATCCGGGTGCTGGTCTCGTACGTCCTACCTGTGGCTGAGTATACCAGCATATGTAACGAATACTTGACAGCTTATGTGAGTAGCACCGTGTAGCTATGTCTTGACTGACAGCTTGTGTGAGCAGGCCCGTCGATAGGTCGAGAGCGAGCGATTATGTGATATGATACTGAGGTAGCTTTGGCTACATATGTGGCACTTAGTGTGCAAATTTTCTCAAGTTTCCGACATTGTTATTCCGAATGGTTCACAGGTATGTTAAAGATAAAAATATGTGTAAGTTCATTTCGAGATGGCTCAGGTATGTACAGAAAGCTCATGTTTAATAAATGTGTGAAATGATGAATATGAGGTAAGTTTTTATGATGGAATAGATTATGATCATGAGACCATGGTAAATTTACATTTAATTATGTTATAATAATTGAATGTTATATGCATGATAAGGTTGCTTATTTCTTGCATACGAGCTTACTAAGTTATATAGCTTACTCCGTTCATTTTCCATGTTTTTATAGTGTCACCAAGCTAACTCAAAATCGAAGATCGTCAGAGATTCAGATCACACTATCAAACTCTTATTTTAGGTATTTGATGATCTTGGCATTTTGAATGTATGACATGTATAGGGACTTGGTCATTTTGTTATATGTGTCACTATGATATGGCCAAATGTATTGGCTTATAATGGTTAATGATTTCATTTTGTATATGGCCATGAATGATGGCTTATGTTGGTAGAAGTATCATTATATGTTGATACCATTGATGAATATGGAAACTTGCATGATTTGTGTTGGTAAATTATGATGTTGAAACATGTTAGATGTTAGCAAGTGGATGTGATGTTAATACATTGGTTGTGGATGTTTTGGTTGCCTAAGTATGCTATGAATTGTGCCATTGAATTGGTGTAAGTGTAGGTGTAAATGAGGGTGGCAAATGGCTTGGTTTTATCTACATAGGTAGACACTCGGGCGTGTGTCTAGGCCGTGTGTGACACACGATCTGCCCCACGGGCATGTGTTCCGGCTGTATCCTCTGCACCTAAATTTTGAGAAATAGAATGTCCAGAATATAGCACACAGGCAGAGACACAGGCGTGTGTCTCAGCCGTGTGTACTACACGGCCTAGGACACGGGCGTGTGTCTTGGCCGTGTGAAACCTGCACTTAATTCGAATTAAATTAATTAGCCACACGGTCTAGCACAATGGCGTGTGGCACGGCTGTGACACAAGTTAGAGAGCATCCTAAATTGAACACGGTCTAAAGCACGGGCGTGTCCCTTGGACCACACAGTGTGTGAGCCCTACAGTTAGCAAAAATTTTCTAAGTTTTGTAAAAATTTCCTGGGTTCTCGGTTTAGTCCCGAACCACTTCCAATGCATGTTTTTGGACACGTAGGCTCATATTAGGGACTTTACGATCGTTATGAATGGTTTTAATTTGGACGAAAATTTATGACTCGGAATTGTGTAAATGCTTATGTCGTAAGTCTGGTAATGCCTCGTACCCTATTCCAGCATTGAATACGGGTAAGGGGTGTTACAAATTCAATTTGTGTATGCATGTATACATGGTTGTTGCATGCTAGGTATTAAGGTAAAATCATTATTGGTTTCACGAATTGAATTGTGTTTGGCGGTACTTTAATGTCGAGAATTGAATTGATATCTACATAGTAAAAACGAGCATGATATGAACTTGCTAAATGATTAGTTATATGAAATGATGATGAAAGCAATATGGAACTATGATATGTAAAAATGTAAATGATATGTATTTGGACATTGGTTACCCTATTAACTATTCGGGCAAAGTCGAATATAGTTGGCATGCCATAGGGTCATAGGTATAATGATTATAAACCATCGTTGATGGGCAACCCGAGGTGGTATAATGTACTAGTTGTAATAGTCATTATTGTCGGGCAACCCAAGTGACGAAGTAATAAATCCATGTATCTGTCTTGAGTCTATGTTTGGCTAATAAGGGTTATAAAATGTAAACTAGCTAAACGATCACTGATATGAAATGTGATTGAAATTGGTATACTTTGTATATATACAAAATATGAAAAATGACAATATGCGAAAGATTATGCGAACCGGTTTATACAAGCCCTAAAGTCGATATGGAAACGAGACAAATCAATAGATTTAGAAATGAAATGAGATAATGATACAAGTAAATGGTATGAGTTGAAATGAAAATGAATGTATTCATGATATTAGAAAGTATGGCATGATATGTTTATATTGATTTGTCAATTGAGATAGCGTATGAATTTGGTATAAAAGTAATGAATAGATGATTTGAAATGGTTTAAATTTGATCATACATTGATTGTATTATTATTATGTTAATGCTTTCATTTATATAACTTGAATCATGAAAGTACCATTGGGCTTTATCACTCAATATACGGTTTGTTTATTTTGTGCATAGGTTCTCCTAGATCTTGAAGTTCCAAGGTAAACAACATCCAAATTGCAACTTTCATCTTAGTAATGTTTGTATAGTTCTTTATGTTTTTCGATATATGACATGTACCTAAGGTTTGAGTCAATTTTATAATGTAAATAGTCATTTGGAACCTTAAATTAGTAGATGTTAATATGAATTTAAACATGTGAAATGTTAAAGTTGTTGCGTATATAGTATAAGGTTTATAACGGTTGAATTGTAGAAATAGTCATATGTGTTTTATTGTGGTGAAATGTCAATTGGTATGTTTGATGATTATAGGGATTAATTTGGTTGACAATTGGGTTGATGCTTATATGATTTTGTGGAAACAATAGGTGATGCCACGATGAAAGACCTCTAACGTCATGGCGATGAAATCGAAAGAGAATGGCGTCGCGACCTCAAACATTTTATGTCGTGATGACACTTATTGTTTTGTCAAGGTTGCAACATGATAACCTTGACATCGCGACACCAATCTAATAATTTTGAGAATGTTACATTTTAGTCTTCAACTAACCTTAGAGCTTTCCTAAGCTCATTTAAATCTTGGATATGATTATATAACATATAGTGATTGTGTATTGAACTTAATAACATGTATAATTTGTTAAATTGATTTGTAAATGTGATTGTAGTTTTTCCGACAATGAATGTGACATTTTGTAGCTCGGACCCGACCATTGGGTCGGGTTTGGGGTGTTACATCTTAGTAAAATTTCAGCCATCAATTCACCAAGGTAACCAATTCATTTCTTTAAAAGAATTTATAAATTCTTGATCATGAGTGTAACGACCGAAATTCAGTAGTGCCGAAAAATGCGATTTTGAAATAACATTTTCGTAAATTGAGTTCGTAAATATTAAATAGGAATATTTATGGAATTAGTATAAAAATATATTAAAATTCGGTTAAGTAATTTAGACGAAAAAATGGTTAATTAAGGCCAATGGACTAAATTGTAAAAGTTCAATCAACGTAGAATTTTAATTACCTAGATAACAATTATGCAAAGGACCAAAATAGTAAATAAACCAATTTACAATATGAGATAATGGATTTTAATCATGATTTCCATTAAAGATTAAATTATTATTAAACTAATATTAATTAAAGTAAAAACATAATTAATTAAGCCAATTAACATTTAATTTAAGTTATATAGTAAAAATTAGTGGAAGATGACATATTGTCATCATCTTTCTAAAGCTTATTGTAGCCATTGAAGAAGAAATCCAAAGCTTTCAACTTTTCCTTTCGACCAAAAATTAATTAAGGTAACTAAGCCATTTTCTTGATTTTTTTTTTTTATAGATTTATGATTAAGAGAGCTTGATTTAGCAAGCCCATATATCAATTTGTTAAAATTTTGAATTTGTAGCAAGTTATCATTGTTGATAAATTGATGAATTAGGCTTGAAATTAATAGAAATTAAGCTTAGGTTATGAAAAGCACTAAATTGTAAAACTTAATAAGCTTAATTGTTAACTTTGTTACATTAGGGACCAAATTGAATAAAATAAAAACTTGTTATGAAATTTTGTTAGGAAGAGAAAGTATAGATTCCTTAATGAGTAAATATGAAATCGAATTTTAATCCTCAAAACTAAATTGAATAAACTACAAAATATGTTTGACTTTATATGAAAAATTATGCTTGTTTGTACAAACCCATTTGCCCGCCCTTCTTATAAACCCATTTTACAAATTAAAACCTACCCAAAATTAAAACCCCAACCCAATACACTAAAACCCAATGTTTAGGGACTAAATTGAATAAACTACAAAATATGTTTGACTTTATGTTTGAATGTGAATCGATGTAAATTAATATCTTTTAATTTTCGAAAGTTATTTCTTTTTTTCCTTCTTTTCAGAGACATGCATATTACTATATTATTAAAATATATACATAAAAAAGAAAAATTTTACCTATTATGAAATTTACTCGGCGATCGTAGGAGGTCCCACCGAGACCAACCCCTGAGAGAAAAAAACAAAGCGAAGGTTTTTGTTTGAGCAAGCAATGAAATAAAGGAAAAGGAGAAAATTAATGGCCCTTCTGCATTTTTGTGTTTTTAAAATCAAACTTTTAATTATTGCAACATTGGCCCAATAATTTTTCGCGGTTTATGATTCATCCCCTTCAAACGCGCTTCAACTTATGGAAAAATTGTCCCTTTGGTCCCCATCTTTCACGCTGCTCATCGTGACCCCAAGCCCGCTTTATTTACAAATTGACCTGAACTTTGTTTTATTTATCATTTAGCCCCCGAACCACTATTTTATTTACAATTTGGCCCAAAACTTCTATTTTATGCAATTTAGTCCCTTTTTCAACTATTTTGCAATTTTATTATTATTATTATCATTTAATATCTTATTTTATCATTATTATTATATTTACTATTGTTATTATTATCATTTATTATTATTATTTCTATTATTATTCTCATTATTATCATTTTCACTATTATTACTAATGTTTATTATTATTTTATATTATTATTATTATTATTATTTTTATCATCAATACTACTATTAGTATTTTCACAAGATTACTATTAGTATTCCCTTCACTATTATATTTTTATCTATATTTATTTTCTTAATACTATTATTATTTATTTAATTATTATTTATTATATATATAAATATATATACTTCTATTCTCGCTAATATTATTATTATATTTTATATATTCCTACTGCTCATGTATTAATATTATTTTCATTATTACTATTATCATTACTATTATTATTTTCTTCTTTCCTTTTTCTCTTAAACTCTCATTTGCTTATAGTTCTTTTGTTTTCTATTATTTTTAGCTTATTCATTTATATTTAATGCATTTTGCTACACATATTAGTATTGTGATTTGTTTTGGCATTTTATCGTTACATCAACCTTCGCCCGATACCTCAGTTTTCAAATAGCCGATATCTCGTGTTAAAGATTCGAGGAAATCGAGCCCTAACTTACTGGGTTCCGATTTCTCCTCGTTTAAAGCTAAACAACGGGATGTCTCTTTTAAAATTGCAATTTAAATTTTAAAACAAAATACTTAATCTCGAAAACTCGAAATGTCGTGCCCTAACTTATTGGACTCGACACCTAGATACTTCGAGATAAGTTTCTTTTCTTCAAAATAGAGGCAATATTCCTAATTTGGATTTTGGGAAAACGAGCCCTAACTTCGGGTTCCATTTCTCGATTCAACAAATGACTAAGATCCTCTTCAAAAGCAAAATTAAGTTTTAAAAGACAACCTTAGTTTCGAGTCTAAAGTATTGCGCTCTAACTAACTGGACATGATGCTTTATCTCTTCAAGATAAGAGAGTCTTAACGTCCTTTTCTCAAAGTTCAGGATATGGTGCCTTAAGTGTAGTATTTTCATTTATGTACACTTGTAATTTTTTCTGAATAGATTGATTAATAAAACAAATTCATTGATTACATTAATATACTTTGTATAATTTTCCTCATGTGGTTTTTGTTTGCAAAGCAAACTAATGTTTAAACTAATATTAAATGGTATTACGTGGTTGAATCGTAATACGAAAAGACAACTTATATTAGTAGACGAACCTAAACATGTCCTTAGTCTATATCGAAATGAGCAAATCGATTGAAATACTAATATGCCGTCTATCAAGTCCAATTGGAAAGATACTTTGTCTTGGGCATCAAAGCGGATGACTCCTAGAAGATAGAGACATAGATATGACTGACTAGACTAACAATACATTGGACATGACCCAGGATGAATAGATCCTAGATCCGTTTGTGGATTTATTCACTTGTGACGTTCATAATGTGGCATACCTAAATCCTGAGTGGATCACAAACTATGTATGCGTGACTCGTATACTTTGATGTAAGTAAAAGCCTGAGTTCAAATAGATAAGCAACCGAAAGTTGATGCATTGGGTATACGACTTCTGTAGTATGTAACGTCATTCACAATAGTGGAATTTATAGCTCGAGACATGATCAAATGATATCCTTTTACTTTGATGTAAGTAAAAACCTGAGTTCAGATAGATAAGGAATTGCAAGTTGATGCTTTGGGTATATGACTTCTGCAGTATGCAGCATCATTCACAACATTGGAATGCATAACCGAGACATGGGTAAATGATATCCTTTCATTAGTATTACATGGTTGATGAAAAGTAAACATGGCCATGGGTTTTTCGTTTTTGTGGTGAATGACTTAATTACTATTTGATAGTGATTAACTTTTTATGAAGAAAGATGTAATGGTTACCATGAGATAAAATATGATCATAATGGGAGAACATATATTATCCCAAAAGATTAAGGATATCCTATAAGGGTAATATATTTATGATAAGGTCATTGGATGAGTACACACCGAGGACTACACCATCGAACCATCAGTTTTAGGTGATTCTTGATGTTTTGATTTTCTTGTATTTTGTGTTTGTAAATATTACGATGTTTGTACTTTATTTGTATAAAATTAACTTGATTATTTGGAGCTTTAAAATTTCGTAACAAGATTTGACCATGTGATGGAATATTTAAGTTTGATTTTTGGCCATGTATATGGTCGCTATGATTAGTTAATATTGCTATGATTTTTGGTAAATGTTTGGATTTGGTTTTGAAGTGAGTTCGATTAGGTCTTTTAAAATGAACGATGTGTATAGGTTATATTGATTAGGTTTGAATTGGCAATGTATGTTATATTAATTGTCCGATTGTAGTTTAACTTAGTTTGTGTGTAACACCCTAACCCATATCCGGCAAACACGCATATAAAACAAACATCATGGTGATATAAATCTCTTTCAATTTGGTCATAGTCGACTTCATTATAAACAATGAAATACGAGCCTTGTATATCAAACATTTACATATACAAATATATGTCCCAACTCTATATTGCCAAATACACATAAAAGTAATAATATTTGAAAAGCATAATTAACTATTCATTTGGTCATTTCCATTACCCTAGTCGAATATACCCATACTATACCTACTTTACTAAACAAAATTTTCTATGCAACCACACGACATTTATAAGTTATAATTTAAACTTTTATCGATCATAAATTGAACACATCTAGATATACATACATGTATATATATATATAACATTTGATTTTAGGACATAACACCTACAACTCACTGAACACAAACGCAATCATCAAATTAGGACCAAAATCTCCTAGTATAAACATGATATATATATATATATTAACCGTTTAAATGATCATTATATATATACCATCGAAACATGCTTGAAACATATCCAAGCTAACTGTGGTTCCGAGATTTATCAAAATCATATGCTAGCCTATACATGCCATTGATCTAAAGTTTGTATACAAAAGAGATACCAAGACTTGGTTGATAATGTGATGAGCTTCAACCGTGGTCCCGAGCAGAAGACAAACTCTCCAAATGAATCTACAAAAAAATACCATCAACCACAAACGAAATAAGCTTCCAAAGCTTAGTAAGATTCAAACAATCCATTCGCAAATAAATTAGCACGAAGTTCCATAATTATTATCGTATACAATTATCTATATAAATCAATTTTATCAAGTAACCAAGCATTCAAAAATTTGATCAAATGGTAACATTTATTCATTCGAATGAACAGGTCTCATACTTTACTTATTTCCATATAGCACCATCATATATTGATAGATAGCACATAATCATAGTAATACCAATGGTAACCTTTCTACAATTTTCTTTTTATCAAAACAAACTAATACCAAAATCCATCTATTATGCACAAAAGAAATCCTATAAATCTAGTTCATTTATAATATAAACCATCATAAATCACATAATCACCCAATTTCTATCCATGGTTATATTCGAAACATACAACCAAAACACAAATTAAAAAATGGGCTAGTTAATATGCATGATAACATCTCAAAAATGTTGAAATTAATGAAAACTAAGCTTAAATACCAACCTTATTTGATCATGCATAAACCAAAAATGGAGAGAGCTTGAAATCAAAATACAAAACATGTTAATTTGAATAAGCTCAATTCCCAGTCGCTCGTGACGATTGTCCAATATGATAGTTTCACTGCGGGCATTTACTTCGATTATGACCACCTAACCTGCATATCCCACAGCGCTTACCGTCCGATTTCTCCCTAATGTCCATTTCATTACAGATTCTAGATGATTGCGGATGACCTCTCGGATTCCTGCGTAGTGCTCTGTCTGGGACAAGCTCGAAAGTCGTCCGAGGCACCTCCCATATAGATGGGTCAAGCGGAGACAGGAACTCATTTTCCAGACACACAACGTACGCTCTAGCGTTTACACATCATCGACAAAATGTTCAACACTAAGGTTCGCTTTAGCACACGCTACCACGACATGTGCACATGGATAATGAAGTGTTTGGAACCTCCTGCATTCGCATTGTCTGTTCTGAAGATCGACTCCATAAGACCTAGGTGGCAAACCGGGTCGACAATCGATGGACTCCGTAACTCGAAAAGTTTCTATTCGTCTTGAATGTATTTCTACAGTCATCGACCTCGCAATCCGACGATTTGCAATCAATGCATCCCTGACATCTTCCACAAACACATGTCCCACATCCATCTGGTTGACTTGTTGTTCACCCATTCTTGGCATTAAGGTTGCAACCTGTAGGATGTAGTCGAGAAGACAGATGAAATCAGAAGATGTCGTGTTTTCAACAACACAGCATTGACCCCCTCCACCAAGTTTGTGGTCATTTGACCATAACGAAAGCCCTCGTCAAAACTTTGAGCCCATTGCTACGGCTCCATTGTACCCAACCACTCCCGAAAAGATTTGTTCGTTTGACCTTCCATGTCACTCTTAAGTTGAGTCATTCTTTGGCAAAAAATATGTGGCTCTAATTAAATGCATACTGTACATGTTTTAAAAAAAGATAAGTTATAGTAACTGGATAACATAAAAACATTAAACTTATATTGAAAATATAAGGTTATCCTTTACCCATTTTCACCACTTCTCTCTTCCAATTTGCATTCTTATACTCTCGAAGAAAGTTAGCCGCAATGTGACGTATGCAGTAAACGGATCTTCATGGCACACCGGAACGCCTAATTGAGGCAATTAATCATTTCCCTCTATCGGAGATGATGTAAATATTATCGTTGCTAATAACATACCTCCGCAGGTTGGTAAGGAAGAATTCCCAGGATTCCATATTCTCCTTGTCTATTATTGCTAACGCTATTGGGAGCACGTTCCGATTGTTGTCTTGAGCAACCGCAATAAGTAAGATCTGTGTATATTTTCCGTATAGCCATGTCCCATCCACCTACACAAACGGCTTGCAATGTGGAAATGCCCGCACACATAGATCAAACGTCCAGAACATCCGATGAAAAATTCTTTTTCCCAGTTGTAATTGGTCATCTGGGCCGTAAAAAGGTCGTGTCTGTAACTCAATCACAGTTCCCGGTATGTACTCCCGCATAGCAGCTATCCATCCCTATAGCTCATTATATGATGAATCGTAATCCCCATACAATTGTTCTATTGCCATCTGTTTAGCTATCCACGCCTTTCGATATGATACTTGATACTGGAATCGTGCTTGTATTTCAGCAATCATGAAACTTTAATAGTCGGCATGTCCTTCACCATTGGCATGATACACATATAGATAGTTTTGGAATCAAGTTTCCGATGATCTTCTGTCATACGTGTCAATGTGCATGTGTGAGGCCCAACCAATTTTCTTATCTCCCACATCTGCGAATTTTAAATGAATGCAGCCCGTACCCACCAATTGCAGCCTTCCGTTGCCTTCCAACACTCCCTAATATATATCGTCGGTTTAGACACTGCGACTTTGTAATCCATTGATATATCCATGCTATACCGTTTAATAGCAGATACGCACTCTTTTTTACTTCCTAATCTCTGGCCTACGAATAACTCCTCATGATCGAAATTTACGGCCAGCCGGTGAGCAGGATATATTTCAGGGTACTCCGAAAACTTAATTACACGCGCTGCGTCGGGGTCCATGAGCGACATGTGTGGCCCAGGATTATTGTGTATCATAATACATGGCATCTGGTTCCCGACAGAAGACACACTAATATTTCCATCGTCATTCACGTCTTTATCGTTAATATCATCAGATATATCGTCCATATCGGGATCACTGTCAATATCGACCTCTTCCTCACAATGATCACAACTATCGTGTCCATCATCACCAATGACATCAATATCGGGTGTAATATTAAGATCGATATCAATCCCATGTATAGTCGAGTTGGCATCAACATACGATATTGGAGGCACCATGCACGGTTCTTGAGCTCCATGTTCTTCACCATATGCATTGGTGTCTTCATTTTGCTCAATACCGACTAACTCAGCAAATAAGTGAATCGGTGCATTTTTGTTACTCCCATTCCCACAGTAAAGAGCGATCATTGTCTCCACGTCTTCGTCGTCTACAAGTTCCATTTCTGTGAATTTGATCGGATCCGCTGAAACTAGAAACTTGTAGAAAATTCTCGAAATCGTTCTCCCACAACGCCTAATAATTTTTGCGTTAATCCTTCCCTTCATATCATCCAACGAGACATTTCTATTAAATCTCATTGCTATTTGTTGTCGACATTCAAGTATGCATCCAACGGTTATTGTCAAGATGATTCCATCGAAATAAACGCATACGAAAAACTGATCATCCATCTTCAATGGTCAATCTGTTAAAAAAATAAACAAAATTTCTCAAAAAAAATATTAACTTTTTAGAGTAATATACTAACGTATTAATATACTAACTAACAATATATTATTTTAAGGTTCTAAGGGTTTTTAACTAACATATTAATATACTAACACATTAATATACATACTAACTAACAATATATTATTTTAGGGTTTTCACTAACATATTAATATACTAACACGTTAATATACATACTAACTAACAATATATTATTTTAGGGTTTTAACTAACATATTAATATACTAACACATTAATATACATACTAACTAACAATATAGTATTTTAGGGTTTTTAACTAAATATTAATATACTAACACATTAATATACATACTAACTAACAATATATTATTTTAGGGTTTTAACTAACATATTAATATACTAACACATTAATATACATACTAACTAACAAAGATAGTATTTTAGGGTTTTAACTAAATATTAATATACTAACACATTAATATACATACTAACTAACAATATATTATTTTAGGGTTTTAAACTAACACATTAATATACTAACAATATACTAACTAACATATTAATATACATACTAACTAACGATATATTATTTTACGGTTTTTAACTAACATATTAATATATTAACAATTTACTAACTAATATATTAACTAACATAGTTATATTAATATACTAACTAACAAAATTTTTTTTAGGGTTTCTAACTACCTAACAATAATAATATAACTAACTAAACTAACTAACTAATAATAGCTATAAACTAAACTAAACTAAACACAAGAATTGTTTAAAAAAAAAATTACCTAAGTTTCATTCTTTTTTTTCTTCCTCTGATCTTTCTTTCTTCTTTCTCTTTCTTTTTCCGATGCCACCACCTTCTTCTTCTTCTTCTTCTTCTTCTTCTTCTTCTTCTGCTTCTTTTTCTACTTCTTTTTCTGCTGCTTCTGCTTCTTGCTTCACATTTCGGGAGGGGGCGAATTATCTGCTATTGGTGTGCCGCCTCTGGAAGGCCATTGTCCAGGCTTGGTGCCGCCTCTGGCAGGCCATTGTCCAGGCCTGGTGCCGCCTCTGCCATGCCATTGTTCAGCTTGTGTCGCTTTCCATTGTTTGTAACTATTTTTTTCTTCTTTTGCCTGCATGCCTCACTGTTCTAACTGTTTCCTTTTTAATTTGCTGCAGGTGAAGGCTGACACCAGGGTGGTGCCGCCTATGGGAGTGGCGTGACCACCCTGGTTATACCATTTCGGTAAATAATCAAAAAGCCATCCCATTTTGGTTTTTTTTTCTATCCCATTTCAGAAAAAAATCCAAATTTAGCAAAAGATCTTGACTCATACTCATATCTAGTTTTTGGTACAATGATGATTTGAACTCAAGTTTTTTTTTAAACTACATGAACACATGTCCAAGTAGGTCGCAACTTAGGGTTCTTGTATCTAGATTTTGATAATTTATATACCAATATTGTATTCGTATACTTGATTATATCATAATTATATTTAGATAATATTTGAAAAGTTATTCGGTAATTGGATTTGGATGTAATTTCTTATAATCACACAAGAGTAGCATGTTTAGATAACTATTGTAATTTGTGAGTCCCATTAAATTGAGTTTAATTAGAGCACCCCAATTACACTCTCCAATTCTTAAGAGAAAGACTAAGAATTAGGGTAATTACACAGATAATTACGTGCAATTACAATTACACCTATGATTTTCCAAACACACATACATGATTTTAAGTTTGAGAAATTATTTCTATACAAGATTACAAAAGTTACTTTTATACAATAATAAAAAAATTTTAATTTTAAGATATTTAAGTCTAAACATTTCAAGCAATTTTGGACCAAATAACAAATTAAGTTTATAAAAATTATATTATTTTCCCTAGAATAGTAGTAATCAAAATATTATAAAAAAAGTTATAAAGTAATAAAATTATTATAATCAAAGGATTACAAAGTTAACTTCCACTTTAGATTTTGGAATATGTTTTTCAGAGAGATCTCAAAAGTTATCTTACACCATATTATGGGATAATACCATTTAAGATAATGGAATAAGACATAATCATTAAAGACAATGGCGAACTTTTTAATTTAAAACTTTAAAATGTAGTTAAAAAATATTTGTTGTCTTAAAAATCATCGTAGTCTAAATGATTTAAATTCATATTTCCTTATGGATGATGAAGGAATTGATAAGTATATGTTAAATGTTGGAAAAGGAACAACTCAACAAGTATAGCACGTTAGAACAATTAGATAAAATTGTATATGATATTTATTTTTCTTGTTATTTTTATTTGTAATCATATTATAGACTAACATATTACATATAATGATTTGATTTTAATTTTATCATTTGTTTTAAAAAATTCTCAAGTATTATGGATAATTTTTACAGTAATTAATATTTTTAAATAAATTTAAATGATGTAAATTTGTAATTATAATTTATACCACCAAATATAGCATAAGAAATTATAATGTAAATATATATTATTTACCAAAGGCGAAAATTATAATTTCAGAATTTAATTACAGCCCTAATAGTTACATTTCATGTACAAACACACCATTAATATATATTTTTTGATATAAATTATGATGTATTAATAATTTGTATTATTTTAAATATATATAATATTATACATCATATTTAATATTGTCAGCTCTACTCCTAATACAACAAAGCCTCCTCTTAAACAATGAACTATCCAAAATGCACGTGCAATATAAGGCTAAGATGCTGAATGGTGATGTAATTGATTCAAATTTATATATTATGATTAATTTTAATCACAATTGGTAAGTGGTAAGATATATAATATAATATATAAGCCAAAGATGTAAGATATCGTAGAATAGAGGACAAGAGTTAAAAAAATTTGTTTATAGTGGTACCAATAGTTCAAGTGATCTTATTTAATCACTTATAAAATATGCTTTTTTTTTTTGGTATAATTCACATAATTTCTAATATTATTGGCTCTGCACCTAATCAACAAAGTCCCCCTCTTAGTCAAGTAACTACGCGAAAAAGCACACGCAAGCTAATACTAGAGATAATGATGAGCTAATGCTAGAGATGATGATTATTTAGTTGATTGAACATATTGTGATTAATTTTTAATATATAATGTATACTAGGTTATGGATTAAAAAATAAATAAAATATTTATTAAAAAGTAAGATTAATAAAGAAAAGAATAAGGTTGATTTGGTGGGGGTTTACCTTTAGTTGGGACGGAGAGCCACTCAATGGTAAGTCTAATAAGGTGTTTTTAGAAAGTAAGAGGAGAATTATGATAAAGAAATGGGATAAGTGTTATGGTGAGTTTATATAGTGGCACTACGTGTAAATGAGATCACATTTTATTTCTCTATAATGACGGTAATTTGATGTTATAGGATATGATTCCTTAGAACAATTAGATAATCAATGAGTCTGAATCTTCATGTACATCTGACGAAAAGTTATCTTATAATTCATCAATCTATCATGATCCAAAATTCGTGAACTGTGAGATGTTACATGCGTATGAAAGGACATATGGAGGAAGTACAATAACTTCAAATTTTATTATATAAAAATAAGGACATACGGAGAAAGTATAACAACTTCAAATTTTACTATATAACTTTTTATAATTTCTTAATTAAGTTGTACTTGAAAATAAAAATGTACAACAATGCATATTGGGTTGAAGGATGAAAACCTGAATGCTCTTTAAATAAGCATTTAATCTAAGCCCATTATAATTAACAACAACAAAAAAATTTCAAGGAAAAAGATTTGTTTATAGTTGGGAAGTATAGTTTAAGTGATGTTCTTTAATCGCAGTAAAGTTTAATTCGCATTTATCACAGAAAGGTACTCGACCCTACAAAATAAGGCAAATTAGAAATGTAAAAACTTGTATTAGTAATTAAATGGAGCAATTTATTATTTTTGCCAGAGAATTGATGGGAAATGGCAGGCAAGCTTGGCAGCCTAACATGGACAGACCACCTTTTTATGGATATTTGGGTAGGGGAACTGGGTAGTGTACCTAGAAAGATTTGGGTTGCTCTCTCCCATTTTTTTCTCTCTTATTTACTGTCTATTTAATGAATAAAATATGGGGAACAAAATTCCTAACAAAATTCCTATTACAAAGTTGATGTGTGTCACATTTGATGATACCATACTATTTCATTTGCTAAGAATTAAAATTCATCTTTCACCAAAAAAAAATAAAAAAAAAATCATCAATGCTCTGTCTCCTGTCCTAAAAAAAAGATTTTGCAAGATTTAAATTGTATACGGTTTTTGGTTGCATTATATTTATTATGATTGTGAACACAAAAGTCCTGAAACTATAAAATAATGATGTTTCTCCATTAAATCCTAAAATTTTGCAGATTTTGTTGGGCATTTAGTTTGCACTTTTTAAATTTTTTTAGATGATATGCTATGCTAAATCATGCAAGACTAAGGGGTAAAAGACATGGATGTATGCTTTTCTGCTGTGGGGTTGGGTATCCTTCTCTCCCAATTCACTACTTTCAATTTCAATGCAAATTGCATGATTTCATTCTAACTAATGGAATTAACAATAACATCTTTCCTTTCTAGAATTCTACTTAACATGGTGTGTCATTGATCCTTACCTCAAAATGTATCTCATTGGATAAGGTTCAAGCCGTCATTTGATAACCATGGGGATTGGTGAAGAACTCTCAGAATCTCAGGTTCAAGTTCTCAGTTTTTGCTCACAGTTCCATTCTGCATGCTCCCGGGCACTCGACAAAAGAAAGTGTTAGTGCAAATCTTCGGTGAGAAAATTTTGAACACACGAATGAAACTCAAACAGAAGAAAAAATAGGACAAGGCTCCAAGGCGTGTATCAAACTACTATCTTTAAGGTTATATTTACTCCTACCTATCTTCGGTGTGCAAATTAACCTTGAGAATACAATGAAGCCAATCACTATTTGCGTTTTGCACTGACGAGAATAGCCCACTACACACTGAGCAATGTATGACAAGAAACTCAATTTCTATAAAGAATTTCTACAGTAATATTTTATAGAATAATCTAATAATATTAGAAAATGAAAGGAGGAAATAAAGAATATTAGAATTTGTTGATATATTTTCAAATGAAATCTTATTCCTATTTATAAGAATTTTCGTGTCTCTCCATAGAAATATCTTTCATCAATAGGCGTCTTTCTGAATAATAATATTTTTTTTAAAATAAACATATAATTATTTATTTAATTATATCTATTTAAATAGTTATAACTCTTTTTTCAAAAAATATAATCTGCCACAATTAAGCTGCAAGACTGAGTTCCTCTGTGACCAGCATTTTCTGCAATTGATGAATATGGCCATGTGGTTGGAGAAAAAATTAACAATGGCATCTATTCCTGGGTCACATGTCAGTTAAATTCTTCATTATGACAAAACTGAATATCAGATTTAAAAAGGATGCAACCACCTTCAATATCCTACAGTTTTCATAGTCAGTATGCACTACAGTAAGATGGCCAAATGAACTCCATCCACCTAAAACTTCAATACAATTATAATTTGCTAAAAAGTTAAGCTACCATTGTTTAGCCTTCGAAAATCTGTGAACATCTTTAAAAAGCAAGGACCACATCAAAGGCATATTTGAATTGATTATCAATATCATATCATATGTTTCTTTAGTCCAGGCTTCATTATTCAAGCAAATAGGAATGCACCTTTATTTTTGTCCCGAGATATTTGGAAATATAAAGATCACCAGTCATGGATGTCCATATCTCCATTGCAGAGTTAAAAAGGCTTCTATAATGTGAACCGCCCAAGGAACTCACAAATTCATATTCACAAAGAAAGTTGAATATATGATTCCTTTTGCAGGAAATTGAAGATCATTTATCTTCTTAAACCACTTGATTGTAAGATTTCCTTTGTACATTAAGAGCTAAGGGAAGATGATTTCCAAAATCAGTAGTATTATTCTCCTCAACCAAAGCATTGCTCATGAAGCCAAGGTGATTTTCAGGAGATGGGAGAAATCCACTAGACTCGCTGCCTTGACATGCAACTTCAAAATGATTGCAATCAGCAATCAGATTAAAGCAATTTGAGGAATGTGATAAGGTCAAAGGAAGATGTTGCAAATCTGCAATTATTTCTTCATCTGTTTCTAAAATAGATCTTCCAAAGTCATGTTTCTCATAGCTGGTACTAGTGCGAGACACTAATGTATAAAAGTATTGGGGATAATTTCCTAGTACAGGTGATGAACACAACCCAAGAGTACCAAATGATTCGCGCCAGTTATTTAGACTTTGCTGATGATTCCATGAACTTTGTACTGCAGGAATTAGGGTCCAATTTGTATCTGGACAAGTAGCTGATAAGCTCCTTTCATTTACGTCAGGGTGCCACTGAAACAACGCCAAATGTGGTTCTCTTCCAGGAGATACATTTGGATCATGCGAATCATCTAGCTTTTCGAAAGAATTAAATGGAATATCAAGACTTTGCTGATGATCCCATGAACATTGTAATGCAGGAACTATAGTCCAATTTGTATTCTGGTAAGTAGCACATGAGCTTCGTTTATTCATGTTTACAGAATCCCATTCAAGCTGCGGAAAATATGGATCTCTTCCAGGGAACAACCCAGTTGGATCACGCAAATAATCAGGCTCTTTAAAAGAACTAAATGGTAGAGAAGATTGAGGTCTTACAAATGGAAAGCCAAAAGTGGGGTCACCTTCAACGCGGGAGATTAGATTTTTCTCTCTTACTTCATAGCTAGGTGACTCTAAATACTTTTGAAGGGTGCTGTAGTTGTTATAGGGTGGAGAGTGGATATTAGAGAGCATAGTCTCCCTCGATCTGTCTGACCAGTAAGATGATGTACCATTTAAGGAATCCCATTCAAGCAGTGGCAAAAAAGGCTCTCTTGCAGGTAAAGATCCATTTGGGTCATGCAAATCATCTGGCTCGTTGGAAGAAATAAATGGTAGAAAAGATCCAAGTCTCACGAATGGAAAGCCAAAAGTGGAGTCATCGTCAATGCAGGAAGTCAGATTTTTCTCTCTTAGTTTGCAGGTAGGTAATTCTAAATTCTTTTGAAGAGCGCTGTGATAGTTATAGGTTGTAGAGTCGATATCAGAGATCATGGTTTCCCTTGATATGTCTGACCAATAAGATGATGTAGCATTTTCCAAGTATGATGGTGTATCTTGAATTTCCATGATCTTCCTTTCTGGCAACCTGTAAATTTTCTTGGGAGGAATATCAGACTTGGGACAAGCAAATAACTCAGCTTTGGTATTGCTCTCCAACGGTGCAGACTTTGCGCTTCTGTAACCCTGCAAGATTCAAAATTTCCTTTTAGTAATCAAGTTAAGAGAAGGTATCATATCTACAGAAAGTTACAAAAACATACATTCTTCTCATTGCTCCAAGGAAAAAGCCGACTAAGGAGCACTGAAATGACATCGCACCTGAGAAAACATCTAGTCAGTGCATGATATGAATTGAGAAAATGAAATTAACTTTTGATCATGACAAGTCTAACCCCTTGGAACCGAGTTCCTCTATCTCAGGAAATGAGTTATGAGCCCACTGCAGCAGTTTCTCTCTCTTTCTAGGAAATAAGTCTGCTTCATCAGCATGGGACCCTGAAAGTTGAAATTATCTAATTGTATTTCATGAAATGACTTGAATATTCTCAGATTTAGCCAATGACTAATATTCTTTCAGATAGCAGATGATGATTTCATCCCTTTTTTTCTACATACAGCTTGGAAGACCAAGGTGAAACCAGTATGCGGCATTTCCCTATATCCATTTTCCCTCTTTACCTCCTTTACTTTCGAAACAGAGAATAAAAATATTGACAATAGGATATCTACCTCCTGGTTTCTTGTTGTTACTATGATGCTGTAACCAATCTTCTATGCTAAATATAGGCTCAACAGCTGAAAAGGCATTCTTTAATTTGACCTCTGCTAACATACACAAGAACAGTGGTTACTTGCAAGAAAAAACTTCATAACTTTGGCTTCTTTGGGGACTGGACATGAGAAATTTAACTAAAGAGTTTCAACTGGGGATAGACCATGGACAAAAAAGGTTAGTAACTTTACAGTTGTACCAGGAACAAAACTTTTATGCCATAGATTAATATTTACATTAATAAACTGAAAATACAAACTCAGACATAAAGAGGTACAAATGACAAGTCGAAATGATACCTATTGAAGCACAACTACATAGCAGAGGTTAAAAGATAAAGATAGCAATCTGTGAAGCAAGAGACTGATACAAACAAGAACCAAATAATTTGCTTTACAGTGCACACCCGAGTTATTCACTGCTCTGTCGACTGGTGAGGGGAATGAATCAAAGTTAATAAGTGTCACATTGTTAACGGGCAACGGCGATCTTGAGTCCTTAGAGTTAACTTTTTCAACGGACAACCGTGATCCCAACTCCTTAAAGCTAGCCTTTCCGGCAGGAAACGGACGACTTATAGTAATTTTGGTCCCCTCTGAGGACTTAGGGATGTTCCTAACTGTTCTGGTCCGCTCTGCCCAGTAAAGAAGAAAATATCATAATTGCATTGTTAAGAAAGAAACTAGGAATTAAATGTACTGAACAAAATGAAGGCGATATCAATCAATTTCTGTTAACGCGAGGACAATATCTGATTTGAACCAACCTACTGCTCTACAACATTCGCCGGAATTCCATTTGTGTGGTTGATTTTTGATCCTCTGCATTGAATGTGAATCAAATCTTTGGCCCGAGTCTTTCTTCAGTTTCTTGAAAAAGGCAAACTCAGAAGTTTTAGGGCCATCAGCTGCATATGAAGAGAATTAAACAGGTAGAAGTAAAAAAAGGAAACGAGCAGCTAATCTAAATAAATTCCACAAAATTAGGCAAAACAAACAACTGAAAGAGAATTAAACAGGGCGTGCTCGGATTTAAAAAGATAGAGCCAGCGAAGTTCAAATTAAACTCAATTACGTTTAATAAATGAATAGCTGGAAAGGAAAAGAAGGGAGCAAGAGAAAACCTCGATTTGATAGCGAATCGGGTAGGGTTACGGGGCTCCTAACTTTGGGGGGAGCTGCAGTAGATGAAATTGGAATTGGAGATGGATCTTCGGGGTCAATATCCTGATATCTTCTCTTCATTTTGATCCAAATTCTCCCATTTTTATTGGATTTCTTGAATGGGGTAAAATAAAAAACCCTAGCTTTTGTTTGAATGAGGATTTAGATTGGGGAACTGAAATTAGCGAGGAACTATGACCGTTGTTTGAGAGGGAAAAAATTGAAAAAGAAACTGAAAGTTTTGGCCCTAAATGGCGAGTGAGATGGGGCGCACTATAATACAACAAGGACTAGTTTGGATGGGCGGTGTGTTTCGCCTTGGTGAGATTAAAAATAGCGGTGGCGATAAGATTAATTCTTGAAGCGGTGAGATTGTACATCATGGCAGTGAGATTAAAAAGCAATGATGGAGTGTGTGTTTGGATTCAAACGCAAATTGTAGCATGAGGTGAGAATATAAAATAACTATTAAGACATCATATTAGAATTGATATATAATAGAAGTTTTAAATTATTTTACTTATATAAAATTATTAAAGTATGTGAATTTATAAATTCATTTAATAAAATATTAAAATATATCTTCTAATATTTTATTATAAATATTTTAATGCATTATATAATCAATTTAAATTATTTATTAGATAAAATAAAATTATTTTAATTTTATAGTTAAATATTTTTATAACAATGACAAATATTATTTTCGTAAATAGTAACATTATACTTGGATCAAATTTTGAAGTATCTAACCGAATGATTTTTAATTAAAAAATATAGTAACATAAGACATAACAAGTTTCATTATCACTAGAAATTAGGTTACGATACAAAATTGTTTTTACAAATATTGATTCATTAAACTATTTGCAATGGTTTCTCTTAACATTGTAATTTCAAGGTCACTTTCATCGTTAGAAGAACTTGATTCACCTCTATCAAAATGGCTCAAGAGATTGGCATGTCGGGTATATTCTCAAATTGTGAAAATCCTCATCATTTGACCAAACATGTCTTGAATGTAATTATGCAAAACCATTGTTGCAATAACTATTAAAACTTGCTTGTCGAATGAATAGCTTGGAATATCTCTTAATATTGGCCATTTTTTTCCACACTCCAAATGTTCGTTCAATCACGGTATAACGAAGAATGAGCATGATTAAAGATTTCTTTTTTTCCAGATGCTCGATGATTACCTCGACGAAAGTCAGGTAAATGATATCGTTCCCCCCTATATGGACCTAGAATACCTACCATTCATATCTATAATATAGAACATGTTGAGATCTATTTTGGGAAAAAATCTGGAGTATATTCAGATATATACATTGAAAACCATCAAGTATGTCACAGTACATAGAACCTAATGGAACTCAAAGGAGTTCCAATCAAATGCACCCTAACCGTTTCAACTTTAACGATGTTTGG
Organism: Gossypium rotundifolium; assembly: GCA_025506655.1. Classification (NCBI taxonomy): domain Eukaryota; kingdom Viridiplantae; phylum Streptophyta; class Magnoliopsida; order Malvales; family Malvaceae; genus Gossypium; species Gossypium rotundifolium. The sequence goes on from CP106728.1 coordinate 153,250,734, forward strand.
ATCAATTTAAAACAAAATACCTCTAGAATAAAAAACATGATTAAATCCAAACTCATGTAAAGTCAGACTTGATTGAAGTCATTCAAATGGAATTTAATTTATTAAAATTATGCAAATGAATAGAGTTAATTAATAGACGACCATCGAGAAACATCTTCAACCACGATTTTATAACAAAAGGGGTAGGATGTTTTGTTAAAATCATTATTTACGATTCTCTTCATTATTGATATTTATCATAATTGATGTTTTATATTTGATTATCACCTATCTGCTTTTTTCTTTTCATAGAACATGAGTTTAAAGATCAAATTAATAAAATTTATAAATTCTTAAAATTAAATGTGTTATTATATAAATAAAAAATACCACATCATCATTCCCATTAATGATTTAATAAAGAATTACCAAAATATAACAATGAAATTGAAAGTTTATGTAATTTGATAATCAAAATAAAACACCCCAAGTTCTAAGTGAGGTAACATAATCATCGATTGTATTCACGAAACTTGTCCCTTTTTATATACACGCACTAGTCATTAATATATGCTTAGATAATTAGTTTAGCTCACCATTTTGTGGCAACCTTCTTCAAACATCTCAAGGAATCCAAGAACCCATCTGAAGATTTTCCACCCACTCATTACGGTGCATAGCAACAATTTGTATCTGCAAGTATTGACAGATAAGATTATTGAATTACATTATACGCCAATAAGGTGCGGGCCGAGCATTCAAGATCCACCAAATAGTACTTGGCCAACTACTTGCGTGGGTAATATATAGATTCATATACCGTAAGAAGAAAAAATCTCAAACACGTAACACAAAACCTAATATATGAATCGGGTGAATGGTGTTACGATGGCTCACCCACTCATAGAACTTGAATACAATTTGTTACTAGAAACGATTAACCTCACATTCATAACTTTAATGATCCCTTCGGGGCATAAATCCGGGGTGGAGGAAGAATTTGCGCTTGATGCCCAACTACTAATTTAACAATCTCACTATAAACCCATGGCAAAATACAAGGATTTAAAACTAGACCAAACCGATCAAGCGGTGAAAATGAAGAAATTGGAATCGAACAAAATACCATAACCTCTATAATTCATGCATCATACTATCATCTCAACTTCGATGGCACTTGATTTCGTATCTTGATTTTATGGTCGTAGTCTCCAACTGCACAGTCAATTCACCTAAATCCAACTTCTTTGCTTGACATGATGAAGGTGCAACCATGCATAAAAGTACAAACATGATGCGAATTGATCAAATATGAATCATGAAGCAATTTAACTTTTGATATCTTCAAGACCGCCCCAAGCAATGATTTTAAGTTTAATTCTTAAGTTGGCTCCTCCTTCACCTGTGTTCTTCATGGTAAATGACTCTTTTTCTCCTTTCATTGCCTTTAGATTACGCTATACCACAAAGCACGAGTAAAATCTAACTTCATAAGTAGCGTTTTCATCTTCAACATGAAGGTTAATGTAGATGTAATAGCAAATAAACAAAGATCTTAAGAGATCATTTAATGTAAAATAGGATTAAATTTTTTTGAGAAATCGAAGTTAGGAAAAATCCCATTGATTTTGTAGAGATATACATCACGCTATTTAGGTCTATTCAATTTGAAGATGCACTTGCCGTTACTCTCTGCTGAATCCCATTGAAAACTCAACACCAAGACAAGCAAACAAAATAACTCAAACAAAATGATGAAATATGACAAGGTTTGAAGAAAGACTACGAACAACAAATGATTCATAAAAGGTAATAACAATAAAAAGGACAAACAAGAAAAATTTGTAGTCGACCCATCCGCACCGTTGACTCACTAAACATCTAAATGCTTCTAGTGTATCAATACAATAAAAATGCTTATTGGTAATCTTCAATTTTTTATTAGTACAATAGCAAAAGGAAGGCATAAAACAAAAATATAGCCTATTCCAACTCAAGTTTCATGGTTGATTTGTTCTACCAATTATGAACATAAGATCATAGATAACTCAATCTAAAAATAAAGTCTTACAAAGGATATTACGAGGATCGGAAAAGCATTTTGGATCATTCTAGGTTATAGATTTCAACCTTGAAAAATCTTTGCAAGTTCACTTGTCAACATAGAGTGATGGCGACTCATCACCAACCCCGTTTCAAAAGTTTTAAACAAACCATCTCAAAATATCAATGGTTACTTACCTAACAAGCAATAATGGTCAATGTCAGTAGTCAATCTTCATCGAACTTGATAATGTTCCGTTGCCTATATAATATCTTTGGAGAGAACCAAAATGAAATGTAAAAGTAGTTAATGATTTAATAGATTTATGATGAAATAATAAGTAAACAAGGAATTTCACTAGGTGAATGCACGTAGACCATGGTTCGTTGTATTGAAGTCAACATGTTTGAAAATGGAACCTGCCAAATGTTTTATTCAACATTTTTTAGCTCGGCCCTTCATGGGACAACTACCAGCATAGAAAGAAGTTTCAATCATAATCACCTAAAAATTGGTTATATATCATCATTACGCATCGCTCCTTCCATGGACAAAAAGATTAAATAAACAACTCCTAGTAAGCTTTGAAGAAATTATTCTGCCAGTCGCCACCAGAGTGGGCTAGTTTTCTTCCCAACAGGACCTTTCCTAGAAATGTTTTTTTGACATCATACATATATTGATGCTATATGTTCTTGGCACTTCAATTTCATTGTAGGATCAAAGTTCTCCTTTAGTCTTTTCTTTTGTCCACGTAATGATTTGTTTTGCAACCAAACTACACCGACTTGAACACTACATGTTCGTGCACAACCTCGACCGATCCCTTTCTTCTTCTTGACAAATTATGATCAAAGAATTAAGCAAATGATAGAAACTTAATGACATGTTTTTGTACCCGCCAAGTATGTTCCAACCAAATAACTTTCACACCTAGGCCTCTTCATGCTCTTTTGACCTCATAAAACTCATAGCATTAATTAAGAAATTGTACCTCATTGATAGATTATAGTCAACATCTATAACTGTGGTAAACGTCACAACTTGCATAATTAGCAGACTTGACAATTGCCACATCTCTATATCTATATGTATACATCATTAACTCCTTTTCTCCACTTATATATGCTGAACAATCAGGAAAGCTTCTAAAACTGCCAGAAAGGTTCTCAATATAACATGAAATCATATGGAAGTCTACCCTCATTCCCTAAAAGCTCGGGTTTGAAGAGTCATCAACACTACATTGGTCTGTCTAAAAAATGCCTAGTGATCTGGCTATAAATTCCAGTAATTGCGTGTTCCTTTAGTCATTACAAGATTCAAATATGTACATTACATCTAATGCTTTAGCAGTCTATTATTAAAACCTTCGAGCTCATTGCTTCCTGTTTCTACTTTTCTCATGGAGAACAAATAAGCAATAGTTTTGACTTTGTCCTAAAAACTACAAGCAAAAATAGTTTTTATTTCAGGAGAAAATTAGAGGTCAACTGTGTTCTGGCAGTTCTACTACTGTGTAAAATTGTGTTGCATAACTTCTCCTAGACGACAGTAAATTCAGAAATATATGAAAGATTGATAGATCTAAACTTTTGTTCTTTTCATTTCTTTTGTCCAGAAGCTCAAGTAATTTAGATTTAAACTCTCACGCGACCCATTCATGCCTAGAAACTTTAAGACAAGTGATTAGTTCTTATCTCATATAATTCGGTTTCAACCACAATACACAATCGACATCGACTTATTAGCAGTAGCTCCATAGGATGAAACAAATAACTTCCTCTTAGTCAATTAATACTTTAATTAGATATGGTCTTTAAGAAACTAAGTACAACTTATTCAAGGGTATTTCCACTAGCCAACCACGACCTTAAATCCTTAAGAACTAGATATACTAAACTATTCTAAAAGGTTTAAAATATGTTAAAAGATAACACATGATTTGGAAATTTAACCCAATATGGAACTTTTGTCATCACTAAATTGAGAAAAGTCAGCATCACATTTCACCAAAGTCCATTGTTTGACAAATTTTGACATTTGAAACATGATGATGACCACATCGTTGTTCTTTCCCTTTTTTGCCATTTGTAAATATCGGAGATGGCTTCCTTACTAACAATAAACAATTCAAACAAAAAGTCAAAAATTCAAAGAAGAAACAACTATGTTTGCCAATGTCCAACAATAAGCCCCCACAATTATCACACGAAGAACATATTCCTGCAATTTCTTTTTTGTCTTAAAATCTCAGCCTGATCAAGGGAGGAGATTATTAGCTTCTCATATTCGTTTCTATCGTTCTTCTTCGTAACAATTTTACATTGAAAATTAGAGCTCAGAGAAGTATGAAACACAAGCAATCAAACACTTAACACTCATTAAAGAACAGAAACCAAATGAGAGTGATATAAATTATAAAGCGCCCAATTTTAACATTTTTAAACAACAAAGACCTCAGATTTATTCCATTCTAGACAAACCCAAACTATAACCAAAAAATGAAAATTCAGATTCCACTGGTAATGACAAAATTGAGAAAAAAGCTCACCTTGGACTTGTTTTTGGTCCCTGTACTTTTGCCTGCAACCTTGGTATAGCAGAATCTAAAGGCAATGAAAGGAGAAATATGGGTCATTGGGCAGCAAAGAGACAATTGTCTACTCTTTTTTACATTGTTGAATTAGCTAAACATATGAGGTGGAGGACGCCTCAACAGCAGAGGTAGCCGGGAGGCGAGGATTCTTATACGAGAAGGTGTGCTAATGCGACATCTCCGCGTGAACATAGCTTGAACCGATGAAATAATAAAATAGTAAATAAAAGAATGGGTATTTTGGTCTGATGAAAACACCAACTACTCACTAACCTTTAATTGTCTTGCTTTCCTCCCGGTTGAGATTGGGCGACCGATGTGGTGGGGATGAGTTTTCATCGAACTTTCTCGCTAAACCAAAAGACACCTGACAGTCGGTGGGCAAAGAATTATTTAGGTCAATCTCACCTCCACAGAGCCAAACGGCATCCAAAGGAGCCCAAGTCCAAGATCCTATTCCTAGGCTTGCTCCTTTTCCTTTTCTTTTTTAACTTCACGTTATATTAATTTTTTAAATTTTTGGGAGTGAAAACTTTCCATTGTTTACCTAATAGTTTAAATATTTTAATTAAGTTTAATTAATTTTATAATTTTTTAATAATTTTTAGATTTTATATTTTATAATATTTATAATTTTAATAAATTTATATCATTTTAATATTTTTAATAACGTTTTATGATTTTTAAATTTTTATAAAAATATATTAGATTAAACTAAAATTTATCGATGTCACTATTTGATTGATTTGTCGGTTTATTTTAATAGTTAACGTGGTCAATGATAAACATCATTAACATAGAGGTTTAATTTATTATTTTAGTTACGATGGAAACTTAATTGGGTGCAAGTTTAATTTAACTGTTTAATTGAATTTTTTTTTTTACATTTTAAGGGTTTTTTGATATATAAGAAAAAAAACACTTTTGAATTTAAAAGCTATATGTTTAACATTGTTTTACTTTAAAAGTGCTATTCCAAAAAGGTGAATATTTGGTACGCTTGGTAATGTACTCTTTTTTTATTTTATAATCAACTTTAAAAATTGACATGTGTTTCTTTTTTAATATCTATTTTAAATATTTTACTATATATTTAATGGACACTTATTAACCTCTAACATTATTTATGGAGTTTAAAAACTTCCTCGAGAGTGTACCAAATATTTTCCTTTTAAAAAATAATAAACACAACCTAAATTTGAGGGAATAAAAGAGTTTTTAGATTTACCTCCTTTAGAGGTGTTTATGAGCCAAGTCAGATTAGTATGAGACTACCTTATCTATTGTATTAATATCATTTATGATTGCTAAGGCCAACTTGATTTAAAATATGGATTTTAAATTTTGTCGGAGTCAACCTATATTCGTAAATGATTAAACTAAACTAGTTTAGGAATATATATATATATATATTAAAATATAATTATTTTTGTTTAATATATATTTTACTACCATTATATATTTAGACCATTTTACCAATAAAGGCCCATTTCTAACTTTATTTATAAAAATGGACCACTTTTTTTATTATTTACTGGAATGGGCGGAAAACTACAAAACGCATCCACGTAGGAGCGTTTTAGGGAGAAATTTTCGCAAATCGCGTCCCTGAGGGAGCGATTTTGCCATGTCAGCACAAAACGCATTGACGTGGACGTACTTTGCTGACGTGGCAAAATCGTTCCCTCAGTGACGCGTTTTAGCCCATGTTTTTTTTCCAACAGTCATTTAAAATTTTGACCATTGGGGGGTCTAACGGTAAAAAAAACTATAAAAACCCCTTTCTATTTTTTTCACACAACATTTCTTCCAAATTTCTCAAAAAAACTCTCAAATTTCTCAAAGCTCTTTTTAATTAATTATTTCTGTAATATCCCGGGTTAAGGGCTATTTTATTTTGGCATTGCTTGCATGTTATTGGCTTGCTATGTTGTTGTCGTGGTTTGAGGCTTAGTTGTAGGCTAGAGTGAGCCCGAGTAGGTGGGAAAATTTTAGTTTTGGGCTTTAGGTGATAGGAGTCAAGGAGCTGGGTCTTATGTAGTTTATTTGGTAAATTGTTGCACAAGTGAAGAGCTAGCAAAGTGGCAAGCATGCGCCACTTGGAGCATGTGTATGGCGTCAATTGCAAGGAGTGAGGTCCCGAGTTCAAGCCGCGAAAATCCCACACTTTTGTTTCATTTTGACGGCATGGAGGGAGGAGTTGTGGCGGCTCAAACTCCGCCTTGGACTAAGTCTTCTCATTTGAATGGTGGGTGGAGAGCAAATTGTGGAGGAAGACTTGGTCATAGTCATTTGAATTAGTGGCTTGGGAGTGATTGGGGAGGTTGGCGGTTTTGAGGAGATTTTGGGGAGGTTGGCGGTTGGTAAGTGTTGTGAGAGAGGGAGGTGTCTTAATTTTGGCATTTGGTAAGTGTGCATTTTCGGTCATGGGGGATAGCAAATTAAGATCTTCTTTTGGTTTTTGGTAGGTAGATTTCTTTTAGTCAAGCTAGCTAAAAACTTCAAAGTGTAATTCTTCTTTTGCTCTCCTTAGCCGAAAATCCAAGGTCTCTTTTGCCAAAAGGTTGCCTCGTTTTCTTTTGATTCTCTTTGGTAGCTGAATGATTGTTTCCACCCTTCTCTTATTTGCATCTTGTGTGTCAAATTTGTAATATTTTCTCTTCATACATTATTTCCTATCTTCCAAGTTGGTGCCGAACTTGCATACTCCATTTCTTTTCTCCATTGCTTGTGAATCAAACTAGTCCTCTCTCCTTCTTGACCAAACACCATCCTCCAAAACTCCATTCTCCATCCTCTTTTCTTTAAACTGAAAGCACCACCCCTTTCATCACCTTTTATTTTCTTTCTCTTCCTAAACTTGTTAGCCGTTGTCACCATTTGTGTTACCCATTTCTCTCAAGCCGAAACTCAACTTGTCCCTTCAAACCTCTTATTCCTTCTCTCTAACCTCCATTGTCGCAACTTCTTTTTCTTTTCAGCCTACTCTCCCTTTTTCTTCCCACACAAAGACGTGCATAGGGTGTATGCACTTTGGCCGAACCTTTCCTCTCCTAGTGGTGGTCTTGTGGTAGAATCTTTTCTCTCTAGTGGTTTGGTTGGCCGATTTGTGGTTGGTGTTGGGGTAAGTTCTTGGCGAATGGCCATTTCTCTTCTCTCTCTAGTGCTATGATTGATTTCGGTTTGGTTAAGCTATGTGGGTTTTGGTTGGAGTTAACCATTTGTTTAAACATCTCATTATAGGGCTTTCGGGATTCCAAGCAGTCAGCAAAACTTTTTATCTGAAGTCGATTGTTTGGTAAGTGATGGTGAAATGGTTGCTCATGGTTTATTTGTTTAGTTTCGATTAAGTCTAAGGTTTCAAAGGATTAATTGTTCTCTTTTATGGTGTAGTCGATTAGTGGAGGAACCATTGTTGGTTCGAGACTTGGTTGGTAACCGATTCAAGGGCAGGTAAGAGATCGAAGTTAAACCCCTTTTTGTGTAAATGGTTATGACCGAATGGTATGATGATTAACCCATTGTTGGCCGATTATAGGATCGGGGTTGTCGAGATAATCAAGGGACTTAGACCGATTCTTAGGATTTAACCTTCACTATCTCAAGTGTGTAAACCAACACACTTTCTTAACTAAGTAATGTGATAACCTGTTTGTGTAAATGAAACAGTGTGGTTGACTATTTTGGTACCCATTGAGGTATGGATACGGATTCGGGTAAGTCCGTTTCATTATGAAATATGTGATGGTATGTGATATCATGGTTATTGGTGTATGTACTTTGAGATGCCATATTAAGTATGTGAGCATGATAGCATGATTGCACGATTTTGCATTTAGTATGATGTGCTATTGGGTGATATGAGAGGAGGGGGAGTATGATATCCGTGTCTTTGGGACACTGTGTCTTTAGGACACCAGAGGTTTGGCACCTCCAAAGGGTTTGGTACCACATATTTTGTGACTTTGGGTCACCAGAGGTTTGGCACCTCAGCGTCTCGTCCCAGTGGCATAGTACCACGATGGGTTGGCCCCACGATTGATTATACTGGATTGACGCCATGATTTGGTATCACGCGATGGGTTGGCCCCATCATCGGATTTGTGATCGCGGTCACCAGTGATTTGGTATCACATTGTGTCTTTGGGACACCGGAGGTTTGGCACCTCATTGCGACTCGTCCTCGTGGTTTGACACCACCGTGGTTAGCCCACTTATGAGATACGGGATTGTCGCTAGTGATTTGGTATCACACGATGGGTTGGCCCCATCATTGGATTATTTGTGACTTGGTCACCAAAGTGGTTTGGCACCACATTATGGATATCGTGACTTTGGGTCACGGTGGTTTAGCACCACCAAGGTGGTTTGGCACCACCAAAGGTTTGGTACTACACGGGTAGAAAAGGAGATATGGTTGGCTAGGATCGGTGCATTACTTGCATTATTTTGTTATGATGTATGTTGGCATGATATCTGGAGAGGATTTATACACCTAGTCTTGCGACTCACTCTCTCTCCTTTGACTTTTTCAGTGACACTTAGACGCGGACATGGAGCCGGATGGACTCGAGGTGCTCATGCCATGCTTAAATAAAGATTTGCTCGGACTTTTATAAAATTTGGTACACTAGTGATTTATTTCTATTTTGTTATATTTGGGTTTGTAAATGGCCTTTTAAAATTATGTTTTGCTATGTTATGCTTAAAGTAGATTTTAATATGCCTTAACAAATTAATTGGGTTAAAATGTGCTAAAATTTGGAAAGACAACGATTTCAAAACTACAAAAGCGATATTTTTAAGCTATACCATCAGGTATCACACTATAATCTGGGATAAAAAGAACTCAAATGTTTTTCTAACTTAAACTCGATTTTCTACTAAGTCAAAAATGTGATAGTAATAATGAGAGACAACTTAAACTTCTTAACGAGATAAACCTATTTTACCTACCCATCGGAGTAAGTTTTTAAAATTTTTGGGTTTTCAAATACATCATCAGATTTCAATCGAACCTACTCAAGTTTTTCTTCAAATACACAATTTAGCGAAGTGTTTTCCTCAAACTTTTAAACTTAAACCTAAACCTCTCAAAACCCTTTTTCCTCGTGACATACCGTTCGATTCGTGGTGTGTTGACCGGATTTGGGGTGTTACAATTGTGGTATCGAGCCAAGTTCAAAGGCTTCTACTGTGGGCCTGAAGCCCAAAATGTTTTCAAAGTCTATTTTAAGTGTTATGTTTTAAAAGTATGGTGTGAAAGGCATGGCACCGAGTCTCCCACACCAATCCGCCTGTGTAAGTACCTGTACTATTGTTTGTGATAATGATATTGATGAGATGTGATTGAATGGCTAGTGATAGTAAGACTACCTTAGAGACCAAACCGATAGGACTCGTGGACTCATGAAACGAAACTTCTTTAATAAGCAATATTCATAAGACTTTGCTTTTAAATAGTGGAATAAATACTGATACATAAAATTCTTTAAATCAGACGAGATTTAGTCATGAGTACCCGAGGTAGACGTGGTCGTGGACGAGGTCGCGGTAGGATGACGATTTTTGAGCCGTGAGTTACGGTCGTGGTCGAAAATGAGATCTGGATTCCACCACCAATGGAGGTGGTGAGTTTCAAGAGCAGACTGGGGATGACGCAGTGTCATAGGCGATGCTGCGAGTGTTAGAAAGGGTAGTTGGAGTAGGTAGAGGCGTAGGAGCTAGAAATCGTACTGAGCGACTTGAACAAATGGGGTGAATTCTTTCGGGTGTCTCGGGTGTTGCTCCTAGATCGCTTTGAATATTGGTTGGAAGCGTGAGCGGATCATGGACGATCTGACCTAAGCTATCAAGAGAAATTAAAGGGATAGTATCACTTCTCGAGATGAGTCATACCGGGGCGGAAATGCGAACTCCGACGTGTTGGATGGAGTTGGGGAGCGACAAGTGTTGGGCCCAGAATTGGTAGCGAGAGACAAAGTCAAAGTGATTCGGTCTCGTCTCAAGGAAGCATCGATAAGCGAAGTCTTATGCCGATCTCAAACGCAAGGAAATGGAGTATCTTTGTGGAGACAAGGTCTTTCTAAAGGTGTCGCCTTGGAAAAAGGTGTTAAGATTTGGACGAAAGGGAAACTAAGCCCAAGATTCATTGGCCCATATACGATGTTAAGCGGATAGGACCGTAGCTTATCACTCGAGCTAGCCGACCGAGTTAAGTCGGATACATGACGTCTTTCACGTATCAATCTTTGAGGCGGTGTCGGTCAGATCCATCACATGTGGTACCCATGTGATGAAATCGAGGTTAGCAGACTTATCTTTTGAGGAGGAACGATTCGGATCTTGGATAGAGATATAAAGGTTCTACGTGGAAGTCGATGCCCTTAGTGAAAGTGCTATAAGCGGAACCATGATGCCGAGGAAGCTACGGGGAACCCGAGGATGTGATACTGGTGGCAATACCCTCATTTGTTTTAGTTATGTAATTTGGACGAAATTTATTTTAAGGGGTAAGCGTAACATCCCAAAAGGGGTTATTTGGAATTTAATTATTCTTCTTATGTATGAATCACGTCATTATTTATGGAATAATAATGATCATTTTAAGGCTTTGTGTTGACTCGATTTGGTAGGAAATTTTAGTTTTTAACTGTTAAGGTAGGGAGCCTTAGCAAGAGGGTGTTATAAGAATAAATGGGGATAATTTGGACATAAAATGAGCTTAGACTAAGTGGCAAGGTAAGCCCACTTAAGAGCTACATGTGACGCCACCAAGGAGCAAGGGAGAGCTTGTGTTCGAGTCACGAAAATCCCTCTTTTTGGCAATATGTGGGACGGCACTTATGGGAGAGTCCTCTCTCCCTTTAAACTCTTTAATTATTATTAATAGATAATATAAGCATTTTATTTTAAGGATAATCAAGTAGATTATGAATATTTAAAAGAATTACTATTGGATTATTATTATGGTTTTAATTTAAGTGGTCTAGAGTGAATTAAGGAAGTAAGAGGAATCTTGGACTCCTTGTTGAGGAGGAGTGGACGGCAAGGACTTATGGAAGGGGGGGAGTTGCCGAATGTTTATAAATAGCATTAGCTTAGCATTTGTTTTGCTCTTTTCTCCATCTTTGCAAACTGCCGAAACTCTCCACCCTCCTATCTTTTATTCTTTCTCTTTGAAGACTAAAAGCCATCAATTTTTTTTTTCAATCTTTGGCCGAATCCTCCACATCTCCATAGCCCATCTATTTCTTTTCTTCATAGATCAAAACCCTATTGTCCTACCTCCAAATAGCGGGATATACTCTCTTAAAGTCTGAAACCTCACATTCCTCCTTGGTTGCACTTTGGTCGAATAGTCAAATGGCATTGATACTCGGGACTCCTTTGTAATTCAATCGATTATCAAGGTAAGGGATGCGAACCCTCATACATATTTCCTTTTTCTTGTCGACTTATGGGATTGAATGGAAGCCAAGTTTTGGCAACTAGTAGCAAGAGTTCTAACCGGTGTTGAAATCGATGATAGGCACTTCGGATCTCAAAATGAGAGAGATCGGATCGGCATTCTCGACATTCGGTTTTGGGTAGGTGGTGGTAAGTGTTTACTTATAAAGATTACTCCTCTAATGATTAAGAAAAGCGAAAGCCATGGTTGCTAATATTGACCAACTATAGTTTATGAACAGATTTGCGATTGGTCTTGAAGCTAGGATTCAAGCGATTAGGTAAGGATCGCGGTACAAAATATGACCCTTTAAATAATTTGGTTTGGTAGAATGGCCATATTGCTAACCTTGATAGTTGGTAGAATATAGGGGCAAGGACTTAGAGTGTGGCCGATTGATTATCTTGAGGATTTAAGACTATCGTGGTAACAGTGTGTACATACACACTATATAATATATTAACTATGCTTAACTTTATGAATGCTCATTTTTATTAAGGTAGCATTGGAATTAATACCAAATCGGTATAAGTGGTGATTCGTAAGTACACATTAATGTGATTTATTATTATTAATGCTTTTGGTAAGCATGATGTATTGACACATGAAATTTAAGAATGTGATGGCATGAAACCTATGTATGTTTATCTGTTGTGGGATTGATGAGTGGAGGGCAGATTATTGTGCCGACGGGCACCGATGTTTTGGTAACACACCGTGACTATATGTCACCGAGGTTTGGTACCTCAGGAGGTTTGGTACCTCAATAGCGACTTGTCCCTGTGGTTAACACCACCGTGGGTTGGCCCCACTTGAGATATGGGATAAATGCCGGTGATTTGGTATCACACGATGGGTTGGCCCCATCACCCGATTTGCTCTCTCGGACACCGTGTTTTGGTAACACAATGTGACTATATGTCACCAGTGGTTTGGCACCACCGGTGGTTTGGTACCACAACGGGGTGAGCGATGGCGTTTGGATGGCTAGGTCGGGAATTATATATATTACGCATATTTATTGTTATATGTTGTGTATGAAAAATATTTTTAAAGCGGGAAGGGTTACATCTTGAGTCTTGGTGACTCACCTTCTCCATTAATTTTTCAGTGATGCTTAGATCGCGGACATGGGCCGGAGGGACTTGAGGAGGCCATGCGGTGGATTTAAGTTTAAATAGTCTTTAATTTTTGTTATTTTAAATTTGGTTATTGGGTTGTTTTATTTTGGATGTAATAAGGCCTCATTTTACTCTACTTTAGTTTTTTTTATTATGTTGGATATTTTATTTTTACTATAAATTTAAATCACGCGTTTTATAAAATTAACACGAAAAATGTTTTATCGTGCCATCGGGCACATCTGAAGTTTGTATAATAACTTGACTTAATTAAACTTACGAATTTAGCCCAAAAAGGTTTTCAACAAGATAACCAAAACGAATTGTTTTCAACAAAACTTAAATTGGATCCTCAAACGGGTTTCAAAAAGTTTTCCCGTAACGACCCATATTCGGTCCTAACGTTTGGGCGGGTTTGGAATATTACAACCCATGGGAAAGCTGAACCAAGGAGGAATCTAATGCGTAACTGTCGACCACCCCTATGTGGCACTGATTCTAACCGGCACATACATTGATTTTTTAAATATATTTGTACAAACTATTTTTATATTGTTTCATTTAATAAAATAAAAGTTGTTTTGAATATTTTAAAAGTAAATTATTTTTATATTTTGTTCTATTTAATAAAATAAAAGTTCTTTTGAATAAGGTAATAGAAATCATGCAACATAGTTTCATTTAAGCAGTTATCATCTATTTCGATTTGGACATGTTCAAATTGTATGACCTGAGTTCTTACACCATCCGCACAACTTCTGTTGGTTCATTCTTTCTCGGATATCCATATTATTACGTATTCTACTCGAACAAGGTCAACCTTTTGGTTTATGACGCAATTCGCTATCTGGTAACAATTTAAATGGAGCAACGATACAGACGGCCACTTACGTTCATCTGGGACCGGTAGGAATACGTGTCTCAACACATTGTACATGTATTCTATTGTACACTTTGTCGACATAGCTCATGGGATCCAAATAGAGATTCTGACAAGCTACAATTACATGAGCGTATGGATAAAGAAGTACGTCAAACGTCCCACAGTCGCAAGTCCTATTTCTCAAGTGTACACGATATTGCCCATCGGTAATACCTTACTGTCGAACCCTGTCACACGAAACCATAGGTTGTCGCGATCGTGACACACTGTGTGCATGGTGTTGGCCCGCGCCTTCGCTTTGTTAATATCTTACAATACATTCCGGCACCATACATGGTCTCTCTGTATTTGGCCTTTATAACTCGTTGCTTGTTTTGAAAATAGTGCCGCCAAATAAAAATATGTGTCTCACGCAACCGAGGTTATCAGCAAATGACGCGTTCCTTTTAGAACACAATTTATGCATTCAGCCAAGTTTGAGGTCATATGACCATATCGTAGGCCGCCGTCGTATGCTTGTGTCCACTGATTGAAAGGTAAGTTATAGAGGTAGTTTTCGCCTTATTTGTTAACTGACCGCAAAATCGCCAACATATCATGAAAACGGTCCTTATTGATCTCGTACCCTGCCAATATAAATTGTTAGTGAAAATTACATACCACTCTTCCATTCAGAATAAATTGAATATTACAAAAAAAATATATTTATAACACCCCTAACCCACATTCGTCGCTAGAATAGGGTTTCAGAGCATTACCGATCAAACAAACATAATTTCAAAACATTTCATATAATATAATATTCAAGTCAAAATCAATCAAACTCATACATATTGTCCCTTATTCGAGCCCTTGAGGCTTAAAATACGTGGTCAGGTCGTGTGACTCACACAGTCAGGAGACACGCCCATCTCTTAGGCCGTGTGGTTATTCGAAATAGGGACACACGATCGTGTCCCAGCCCATGTCTATACTCGTGTAACTCTCTAAATTGGGTCACACGGCCAAGCCACACGCCTGTGTGCTAGACAGTGTGCCCTTTTGAAATGGCCTTTCCATGCCTGCATGCTAGTCAGTATGTCTCACACGTCCCATCCACACACCTGTGTTCGGCCGTGTGGACTCAATATGAACCTTAAACAACAAGTTTACCATTCCTTGTAAGCTTGGACAATAAGCAACTCAAAAATCATTTACAAAACACAATCGAACACGTCCAAATCATGTCAAAACAATCATCCTAGTTATCTAACCATTGTACTTTCATAGGAACCACAATTATACCAACAAAACATATCAATATAATATCATTCAAATATAATTTGTAAACATACCAAATTCAATCCATTTTGCTTATTTCATGTTTATTTAAACATGAACTTAAGGCCACGTTTGGTTCAGTGTAATGAAATAGAGTTGTAATGGAATAAAACTGTAATGGAATAAAGTTGTAATAGAATAGAACTGTAATAGCAATTCAATTGTTTGGTTGAATGGAATGGAATAGAGTTGTAATAGTATTCTTGTGTTTGGTTGAATGAAATAGAGTTGTAATGGCATAAGAAAAGAAGCTGAAATGACCAGAGTACCCTTAGCAAAAATTTTGTTAAAAAGATTATTATTGTTATTAAATTTTAATAGGATTATTATTAAACATAATTTAATAAAATAATAATACATAATTAATCAACTTTAATAAATTTATTATTAAATATAATTTAACAATAATAATATATAATTTAATAATATTCTTAATATAAAAATTAATAAAATATGAATTAATAAAATAATATATAATATTATAAAAATAATGTACAACCTACTTTATTATTATTTAAATATAATGCATATCTAATGTGTTAGAATATTATTAGCAAAACAAATAATTTAGCATATATATCATAATCTATATGTTACTTAAAGAATAATTTAAAAGAGTAATTTAAAGAATATCCATCTCAAATATTTTTACTCACAAATAGATGTTGAAATACATCAAAAGAACTAATGAAATTGTTATGTTGTATATATATATTTTTAACATATTTTCATTAATTTATTTATCTTTGCTAGACATGTATAATATAAGAATCTCATGTAAAAGTAAAAATAAATAATATAGATTTAATATTTGAAATCACAAACTCTAATGCAACTTTATTTTACATGTGCCAAACTTCATAAAGAATATTGATTGAAAGTATCTATTCACAAATAATAGCATTAAGGTTCCTTTAAAATCTGATAGAGAGTATTCTATAGAATCAAATATGATAATACAAGGCTATTTTAATATAATATATATTAATGGAAAATTATTGAACATATAAAGCTTCCTGCATCAATGAATGTATTTTAGATGCTGGAAAATACAAATGAAAAATATCAATAGACTGAATATACTTGAATAACATGCAACCATTAGCTCCTCTTCTTGAAAATTTGTAAAGCTTTTGCAGTTGCAATCAATGGAAACTCAGTCTCCCAAGCTACCCATTTGTCCAATGCTCCATAAACTGTCTCTTTTTCATTGGGAAGTTGAGAAACCTACTTTTACATATAGAACCAGTGTATATCTTTATCTTTAAATACTAAATACATACTATAACTAAAAACTATACCCAAAATAGAGAATTGCATACAATTAGTACTAGGAGAAAAAAAACATAGAAAACGAGTGAGGGTTTCAAGCTGAGAAGCATACAAGTAAAATCGGACTCATTTCTTTTTTCCAAAAAAAAGAGAAAGATAGTTCTTTATTGTCACTGATATGAGCAATCATAAAGGTATATGGAAGGTTAATTGTATCATAATCACAGCAAGAGTTTATTCCAAGTTTAGACGAATATAATAGACATCTTGTGTGTTTGGCTTGATTTTAGCAAATTACAAACGCTTGTGATTAAGATGGTAAAAAATTCAACCTGAATCATATTTGAGAGTGTATGTATTTTTGTTTGTAATCACGCCCTCTAAGCCAAGATCTAAGTTATCAATAAGAGAAGCATTGAATGTTTTAATTTAAGTAAAGAACACAACATTGAACCAAAAATAAAAATAAACAGAGAAAAAACAACAGCACAACAAGTTTACAGGTTAGATAGTATGCATTTACAGATGGAAATATACCTATAGAAAGAATAATGTAACATCCTAAAATAGGGGTTATTTGTGATTAAATTGTTTTGCTTGTGATTGAATTGCTGGGGTGTTATTCGTGGAGTAATAGGACTTAGTCATAGATCTTGAGTAGGCTCGGAATGGTAGAAAAATTCATTTGTAAGCTTTAAAGATAGGGAGCCTTAGTAGGTAGGGGTTACAAGTTTAAATGAGGAATATTTGACACTAATAAGGCCTTGGAAAAGTGGCAAGGAGATGCCACTTAAAATGCTGGAATTGACGCCACAAGGGGAGCAAGGGACCCTATGTTCGAGTCATGAAATTCTCCTTTTGCTCTTTATTTTGGATGGCAAGAGAGAGAGAGAGAGTGCTCAATTTAAACTTCAGGATAATAAGGATATTATTAGGATTTAATTAGATTTTATGTGAATAATCTTTAATAGTTGGCAGAGAGAAAATATAGGCATTTGACTAATTCAAACTTGTTTGAATTAGTGGCCAGGAGTATTTTTAGGAAGCAGATTTTTTTTGAACTCCTTGTTGAGGAGGAGTGGACGGCAAGGACTGGATGAAGGGGGGAGTGCCGAATTCTTTTAAGGCATACTCTTCATTTTATTTTTTTTCTTTCTTTTCTCCATTTTCAAGTAGCCGAATTTCCCTACTCTTTCATCTTTAATTTTCTTTCTTTCTCTCCTTTCTCATTCTCTCAAAACCGAAACCCTTATCTCCTTTTCCACTAATTTCTTTCTTTCTCTCTAGCCAAATACACACCTTTGATGTGCCGAAATTTCCTTCTCCTATTTTGAATCACTCTGGCTGAATATTAAGAGTAGCATAGATTTCTTCGGGACTTTTCTTTCAATCAGTTTGAGAAGGTAAGTACTTATAGCTGAATGCCTATTTCTTCTCCTCTCTTGTTCTCTGTCGACTAGGATGAATGGAAAAGCCGAAATATACTGATGGTTTGGCTAATCGGTGTTTTGAAGCCGATTTTATCTAGATACTCGGGGTTTTGAAGTATTCATCAAGCCTCATTCGTTAGCAATCGGTCTTGGTAGTGGTGGTAAAATTTTGTTAACCACTTATTTGGTATTTGAAAGTCAAGGCTATTTGTTGTGGATGCTAACGTTGTCGATTGTAGGGGTGAAGCGATTCACATATCGTGTCTTTGTAGTTTGTACTCAAGGCGTTTAGGTGAGGTTTGGGTTCATGTGTTAACCCTTTGGATTTATGTGGTTTGGTGAATAGCCATGTCACTAACTTTCGTGTTTGGTAGAATATAGGAGCAAGAAATCTAGTGTGGCGATTGACTCTTGAGATTTAGGGCTACCGATAGTAATGTGTGTACATACACTTTATAACTAATTAATGTCTTTGAATATATTGTGTATGCTAAAGCTGGATTGTGTAGATTTGGATTTAATACCATAAAGGTATAAGCAAGGATCCGTAAGTCCTTGTCAATATGAGTTTGATTATGATGCTTGACATATTTGGTATATATGGCATATAAGAAGATGGCTTTTGATAAATTCAAGATATGTTATTAAATAAGCATGTTTGGCATGATTTATGTTAAGTGCATATCATAAATATGTGGGTTAAGCAGTGAAGGGGAAGTGATATCCGTGTCTTGGACACCGTGGTTTAGTACCACATTTCGTGACTTTGGTCACGGAGGTTTAGCACCTCATAGCGTCTTGTCGATGGCTTAGCACCACGTTGGGTTGGCCCCACGGATGATATTATGGGATCGGCGCTTGTGATTTGGTATCACACGTGGGTTGGCCCCACAACTTATTATATGTGACTTTGAGTCACCAAGGGTTTAACACCACCATTGGTTTGGCTCCATAATATTGATGGATATCGTGACTTAAGGTCACGGTGGTTTAGCACCACCGGTGGTTTGGTACCACACGGGGTAGGGAAAGGTGTTTTGGATGGCTAGGTTGGGTGCATGTTAAACTTAGTGCATGTTAAATTTAGTTATGATTTGTGTATGATGTTGCACTAAACCTGGGAAGGGTTACATTGAGTCTTGGTGACTCACCTTCTCCTTTAACTTTTTCGGTGACTCGTAGATCGCGGATGAGGAGCCGGATGGACTCGAGTGGCCATGCGGTGAAAATATGAGTTTACTTTAAATTATTTTATTTTATTTTTGGTTTTATTTGTTCAAGTTGTAATAAGGCCTCCTAAGATTTTATTTTGACTATTTTACATGTTTTGGATGAATTATTTAAACTGTTTAATGACTTTAAAATGGTTACACAAGTTTCTTAAATTCAAGCGTAAATGATTTTCTTTAGTACCATCGGGTACATTGATGTAATTGGTAACAACATGACTTATGATTTTAAATAACAAAGCTAAGTGTTGTCTTTTATACACCTCAAATGTTTTAAACAAAACTATATTCTTTTTACCAAAAATTTAAAGTTATTTTAAGGGGGTTTTCAACAAATTTTCTTCTGTAACATACCAGATTTGGTCGTAATGTTTGGGCTGAGTTTGGGGTGTTACAAAATTGGTATCGAGCCAGTTCAAAGTTTCATTTGTGGGGCCCAAGGCCCAAAATGTTTTGGTAGGTCTTTGTGAAAATGGTTTTGGTTTTGAACAAAGATGGCACCGAGTCTCGGCACCAATCCGTCCAGTAAGTACTTGACTTCTTTGTGAATTGTTATCGTAGAAGGGTAGGTATGGAGCGTAGATAGTATGATAAGTACTTTAAACTTTAGGACTAGTTTACCCCAACAAAAGACATAAGACTTTAAATGCCTAAGTAAACAAACCTATGACCAAGTCGTAGAAAGTTAGGGTGTGGTAACCCCACATGAGCATGTCTAGGATTGGATCCTAAGAGCACAGTATTTAAGCGGTCCTCGTGACTCACCTCCTCTTCACAGAATCCTACCAGTGCGTAGCTTCGGTTCACCCTAACCAAGAGGACTCGGTAATAGGCTAAACACAATAAGTAAAACCCGAAGGGGATTAGCCATGTTTTATGAAGACTCTAAGTTTTAAAAATCGTTACAATACTCCTTTAAATAGTAACAAAAATTTATTTCTAGAAAATTTTCAAAATATTTTCAATTTACCAAAATTACCAAAAAGCCCCTAGTGGCAAAATTACGAAAATACCCTTGGTTTCTAAAATTATCGTACTACCCTGATTTCAATAAAATTCTCTTACTTTGCAAAAGTATCCAAAATTCTGTATTTTAAAATAATACCCTGACTTTGGAAATTTACAAAATTACCCCTGATTGATAAAATTACCAAAATACCCCTGGATTCCAAAATTCTACCGTACCTTTAATTTGACAAATTTTCATAAATACCCTCCAGTTTTGGAAATTTCAAATTTCAAAGTGTCTGATTTATTAAAGTTTTAAAATTTATCTCGGTTATTACGAAAATATCCACATGAAAAATGGCGAAAATACCCAGGATAGAAAGCGATGAAATGCCCGAAAGAGTGAGTGTGTATGAAAGATATTAGGAATGGATATGCTTTCCTATGTGAACTAGGATAGAGGACTTAAAACTTTGATTGATCGAAAGAATCTCTATTAAACTCTCTTCATAAAATTTCTTCGCGGTTAACCAAGTGAAATAAGTACTAATCCATAAAAATTTCTTAATCAGATTAAAGCGCAATAGTTAAGAATGAGATCTAGAGGACATGGCCGTCGTGGGCCTTGATGAGGCGGGATGAATAGTGTCGAAACCGTGAGGTCGGCCTCGTGAGTGCGAGAATGAGGTACCACCGCCACCACCACCCCCAACTTTTGGAGCTGAGGAGCAGGATCATACGGGAGGTGAGGCAGAATCGCAAGCTGTGTTGCGAGTCCTTGAGATGGTGGATGGGGCAAGTGGAGGTATGAGAGCTCAAATCATGCAGGCGACTTTGATCCAACTATTTGAGGTATTTCGGGGTGTATTGGGAGTGGCACCAGGTCTTGCGAATATTGGTTAGAATCATTGAGAGAATCAAGGATGATCTCAATCGACAAGTGAGGAGAAGTCGAAAGGAGCGGTGTAAGCTTCTAAAGGATGAGTCATATCGATGGTGGCTCACGGTTCGGGATGGTGCCACTTGTAGATGACCTTACTTGAGTATTTCAAAGCTACTTATCGGAAGAAGTATGTGGCACCGTTACATTGATGCAGAGGAAAGCTTTTACGGGTTGGTACAAGGAAATAAGTCCGTATCGGAGTATGAAGTAGAATTCTTGAGGCTGAGCCGCTATGCTCGGGGAATTGTGTCAACAGAGCATGATCGGTGTGTCTGCTTTGAAGACAGACTTAGGGATAATTTGAGGCTGCTGATTGCTCCACAGCAGGAGCGTGAGTTTTCTGTCTTGGTGGAAAAGGCTAAAGTAGCCGAAGGGGTCAAGGAGTCCGTAAGACGTAACTCGATAGGAACAAGCAGAAAAGAGGATTTGGGTCGTCTGGATCGGGTAATAATGCATGAGAAGAGGCTAGGCGAGTGGGTCGAATCGGCGGGAAGGCCCATGGCTACTAATCGAGAGACCACTCAAAGGTGATCGTTGGGAAATCACATTGGGGAGGATGTTGGGTGGTGAAAGAGGATGCATTAAATGTAGATCATTGGATCACCGTGTAAGGGATTGTCCTCGGAAGTTAGCTAAGAACCACCGGAGGGTCGAACTGTGTCTCGAAGCTAGAAATGTAGGACCACCACGGAGGGTCGTGGTAATGGTAGAGGAGGCAATGGTTGTAGTCGAGTCGCGAAATTTGAGGCGGAGGTGCAAGCAACACAGAGGTAAAGGCGACCTAGTTTAGTCTATGCACAAAGGCGTCGAGAGAGGTGGCCTTGGGACGTCATAACCCATGCGTTCTAATTTTGGTCTTCCATATGTTGCATTAATTGATGTGGATTTGGCGCATTCATACGTTGCTAGTAGCATAGTAGAGATTATGAATCTAGACTTTGAGACTACTTCAGGAGATGACGATGAATTAGCCCTCTAGGTCACTCTGTAATTGTAAACAAGTTATATAGAGATGTACCCCTAGAACTCCAAGGGTAGTGTTGTTGGTGGTCTAATGGAGCGCCATTTGGGGAGTTCGATTTGATTCTTGGAATGGACTGGTTGGTTAAGTATCAAGCAAAATTGGATTAACCGCTAAGCGCATGGTTCTAAAGATGGCTGAGGGTGATGAAGTGGTCATGATAGGTAATAGAAGAGATTACCTATCCAACGTTGTGTCTGCGTTGAAGGCGGAGAAGATGGTCAAGAAAGGGTGTGAAGAGTTTTTGGTTCGAATATGTGCCTTGGAGGCTAAGAAGTCAGCAGTTGAGAAGGTCCGAACGGTAGGGGAATTCGCTGATGTGTTTCCAGAAGAACTTTCGGGTCTGCCTCCAGATTGGGAAGTTGAATTCGGTATAGACTTGATGCCCGGAACAGCACCAGTGTCTATAGCACCATACCGAATGGCACCGAAGGAATTGGTGGAGCTGAAGGCTCAAATTCAGGAGCTCTTGGACCGAGGGTTTATCCGACCAAGTATATCCCGTGGAGACCACCTGTGCTATTTGTCAAGAAGAAAGACGGGTCAATGTAGATGTGTATCGACTACCGCCAACTAAACAATTGACGATCAAAAACAAGTATCCGTTGCCGGATTGATGACTTGTTTGACCAAGCTGAAGGTGCATCGATTTTCTCGAAGATAGACCTTAGGTCGGGTTATCATCAACTTAAGGTGAAGGAGGGTAATGTTCACAAGGCGGCATTCAGTTACTCGGTATGGGCATTATGAGTTTCTAGTGATGCCATTTGGGTTGACCAACGCCCGCAAAGATTCATGGACTTAATGAATAGGGTGTTTCAAAGATGATTAGATCGGTTTGTCGTGGTGTTTATAGGCGACATATTGGTTTATTCAAAGACGGAGGAGGAGCATGATACGTATTTGCGGATAGTTCTACAAGTACTAAGGGAGAAGCGATTATATGCCAAATTGAGTAAGTGTGAATTTTGGCTTAGGGAGGTGGCTTTCTTAGGTCATGTAGTGTCAGCTGAGGGGATTAGAGTGGACCCTCGCAAGGTGGAAGCAGTGTTGGATTGGAAATTGCCTAGGTCGGTGGCAGAAATTCAGAGTTTTCTGGTCCGCGGTACTATCGAAGATTTGTGGAAGGATTCTCTTTAATCGCGACACGTTGACTAAGTTATTAAGAAAAGGAGTTCCATTTGTATGGTCGGAAACAATGCAGAAAGTTTTGATAAGCTAAGGAAGATTCTCACGGAAGCTCGGTTCTAGTATAACTTTGAGCGGGGAAGTTGTTTATAGTTTATTGTGATCGTCCCATACGGGTTGGGATGTGTATTGATCTGAGGAAGGGAAGGTAGTGGCCTATGCATCCCGTCCGCCTAAAATGCATGAGGTTAACTATTCGACTCACGACTTGGAGTTAGCGGCGATAGTCTTAACTTTAAAATATGGAGCATTACTTGTATGGGGAAAAGTCGATAGTCTACGGATCACAAAAGTCTGAGGTATCTTTTGACTTAGAAGGATTTGAACTTGAGACAGCGTCGATGGATTGAACTGTTGAAGGATTACGACTGTTCAATTGAGTACCATCCGGGCAAGGCTAACGTAGTGGCTGACGCGTTAAGCCGAAAGGTCGTGACGGACTTAAGGGCGATGTTTACTCATCTCAGCTTATATGACGATGGAAGTCTTTTGGCAGAACTTCAAGTTAAGCCGACTTGGATCGAAGAGATTAAGGAAAAATATTTGGTAGACGAAAGTTTGAATGCACGGAGATTGCAAGTTCAAGATGGTAGTTTGGAAGGGTATAGTTTATGCGGTGATGGAGTATTATGTTTTCAAGGCGAGCTTGTATCTTGAAGGATGTTAAATTGAGGCAAAGAATTCTTCAAGATGCACATAGCATTCCATCGCTATGCATCCCGGAGGTAACAAGATATATGGAGATTCTGAAGCTTGATTACGGTGGCGAAGTGAAGCCGAGGTAATTGAATTTGTGGGAAGGTGTCGGCGTGTCGGCGTTAAAACTAAACACCGGTTGCCATCGAGGTTACTTCAACCAGGTGAAGATCCCTTAGTGGAAATGGGAGAGGATCACTATGGATTTTGTCGATGGGCTACCCTCACGCCCAAAGAAGGGCCTTGATTTGGGTGATTGTGGGTCGTCGACTAAATCGACTCACTTCACACCGGTAAGGGTGGATTACTCACTTGAAGCTAGCTAAAATTTGTATGTGTCGGAAATAGTGAGGTTGCATGGTGTGCGATGTCGATCATCTCGAGATAGGGATCCCAGATTTACGTCAAGGTTACGGAAAGCGTTGCATCGGGCTTTGGGTACGATTGGATTTCAATCTGAAGATTCTATCCACAAATCGACGAGCGGTCGGAAAGGGTCATCTGATTTTAAAAGATATGCTAAGAGGTTGTGTTACGGATTTGGTGGTAGTTGGGAAGAGTATCTCATGGTTGGCGAAATTAACTTATAACAATAGTTATCAGCGGTATCCAGATGGCACCATATGAAGCAATCAGTATGGGCGAAAATGTCGTACTCCTACGTGTTGGGCGAAATTAGGTGAGCGACAAGTTTTGGGTCGAGTTGGTGATGGCGAAGATAAAGTTAAGGTGATTCGGCTGCGTCTCAAGGAAGCGTCGATGGCGTAAATCTTATCTTGATCTTAAGCGTAAGAAATGGAATATCGATGGAGATAAAGTTTTTACGAAAGTGTCACCTTAGAAAAAGGTATTGAGATTTGGCGAAAAGGAAGCTAAGCCCAAGGTTCATCGAACCATATCTGATGAGTGAAGCGAGTGGGACCGGTAGCTTATCATTTCAATTGCCGAGTTGAAACAGATTCATGATGTCTTCCATGTGTCGATGCTTAGACGATATCGGTTAGATCCATCACACGTTGTGCGATGGCGAGATTGAGGTAAACTTCGGTTTATCTTTGAGGAAGAACCAGATTCGGATCTTAGATCGGGATGTCAAAGTTCTAAGTAGGAAGTCGAGACCTTTGGTGAAAGTCTTATGGCGAAACCATGGTGCGGAGGAAGCTAAGTGGGAACCCGAGGATGTGATGCACGTGAATAATACCCTACCTCTTACGATTAGGTAATTTCGAGGTCGAAATTATTTTAAGGAGGTAGAATCGTAACATCCTAAAATAAGGGTTATTTGTGATTAAATTGTTTTGCTTGTGATTGAATTCTTTGGGTGTTATTCGTGGAGTAATAGGACTTAATCATGGATCTTGAGTAGGCTCGGAATGGTAGAAAAATTCATTTGTAAGCTTTAAAGATAGGGAGCCTTAGTAGGTAGGGGTTACAAGTTTAAATGAGGGAATATTTGACACTAATAAGGCCTTGGAAAAGTGGCAAGGAGATGCCACTTAAAATCTTGGAATTGACGCCACAAGGGGAGCAAGGGAGCCTATGTTCGAGTCACAAAATTCTCCTTTTGCTCTTTATTTTGACTGACAAGAGAGAGAGAAGTGCTCAATTTAAACTTCGGGATAATAAGGATATTATTAGGATTTAATTAGATTTTATGTGAATAATCTTTAATAGTTGGCGGAGAGAAAATATAGGCATTTGAATAATTCAAACTTGTTTGAATTAGTGGCGAGTATTTTAGGAAGCGATTTTTTGAACTCCTTGTTGAGGAGGAGGGACAAGGAGGACTGGATGAAGGGGAGTCCGAATTCTTTTAAGGCATACTCTTCATTTTGTTTTTTCTTTCTTTTCTCCATTTGCAAGTAGCCAATTTCCTTCTCTTTCATCTTTGATTTTCTTTCTTTCTCTCCTTTCTCATTCTCTCAAAACCAAACCCTTATCTCCTTTTCCACTAATTTCTTTCTTTCTCTAGCCAAATACACACCTTTGATGTGCGAAATTTCCTTTTCCTATTTTGAATCACTCTGGCCGAATATTAAGAGTAGCATAGATTTCTTGGGACTTTTCTTTCAATCGGTTTGAGAAGGTAAGTACTTATAGTGAATGCCTATTTCTTCTCCTCTTGTTCTCTCGTCGACTAGGATGAATGGAAAAGCCAAAATATCTTGATGGTTTGGCTAATCAGTGTTTTGAAACCGATTTTATCTAGGTACTCTGGGGTTTTGAAGTATTCAGTCAAGCCTCTATTTGTTAGCAATAAGTCTTGGTAGTGGTAGTAAGAATTTTGTTAACCATTTATTTGGTATTTGAAAGTCGAAAGCTATTTGTTGTGGATGCTAACGGTTCTTGGATTGTAGGGGTGAAGCGATTCGCATATCGTGTCTTTGTAGTTTGTACTCAAGGCGTTTAGGTGAGGTTTCGGTTCATGTGTTAACCCTTTGGATTTATGTGGTTTGGCGAATAGCCATGTCACTAACTTTCGTGTTTGGTAGAATATAGAGCAAGAAATCTAGTGTGGTAGATTGACTCTTGAGATTTAGGGCTACCGATAGTAATGTAGTGTGTACATACATACTTTATAACTAATTAATGTCTTTGAATATATTGTGTATGCTAAACCTGGATTGTGTAGATTTGGATTTAATACTATAAAGGTATAAGCAAGGATCCGTAAGTCCTTGTCAATATGAGTTTGATTATGATGCTTGACATATTTGGTATATGTGGCATATAAGAAGATGGCTTTTGATAAATTCAAGATATGTTATTAAATAAGCATGTTTGGCATGATTTATGTTAAGTGCATATCATAAATATGTGGGTTAAGCGAGTGGAGGGAAGTGATATCCGTGTCTTCGGACACGGTGGTTTAGTACCACATTTCGTGACTTTGGTCACGGAGGTTTGGCACCTCATAGCGTCTTGTCGAAAGGCTTAGCACCACGATTAGGGTTGGCCCCACGGATGATATTATGGGATCGGCGCTTGGTGATTTGGTATCATCGTGGGTTGGCCCCACAACTTATTATATGTGACTTGAGTCACTAGTGGTTTAGCACCACCGGTGGTTTGGCACCACAATATTGATGGATATCGTGACTTAAGGTCACCGGTGGTTTAGCACCACCAAAGGTTTGGTACCACAGGGGTAGAAAGGTGTTTTGGATGGCTAGGTTGGGTGCATGTTAAACTTAGTGCATGTTAAATTTAGTTATGATTTGTGTATGATGTTGCACTAAACCGGGGAAGGGTTACACATTGAGTCTTGGTGACTCACCTTCTCCTTTAACTTTTTGGTGACTCGTAGATCGCGGATGAGGCCGGATGGACTCGAGGTGGCCATGCGGTGAAAATATGAGTTTACTTTGAATTATTTTATTTTATTTTTGGTTTTATTTGTTCAAGTTGTAATAAGGCCTCTTAAGATTTTATTTTGACTATTTTACATGTTTTAGATGAATTATTTAAACTGTTTAATGACTTTAAAATGGTTACACAAGTTTCTTAAATTCAAGCGTAAATGATTTTCTTTAGTACCATCCGTACATTGATGAAATTGGTAACAACATGACTTAATGATTTTAAATAACAAAGCTAAGTGTTGTCTTTTATACACCTCAAATGTTTTAAACAAAACTATATTCTTTTTACCAAAAATTTAAAGTTATTTTAAGGGGTTTTCAACAAATTTTCTTACAGAACATACCGTTCTATTCGTAATGTTTGGGTGGGTTTGGGGTGTTACAAATAAGCTGAAAAATTATTGCAGGCACAAATCAAACAGACTAAACCATACTTCAAACCTATGAAAAGAACCTTGAACAACAAATATTCATATACCAAATGAAAAAAAACAATAAAACTTGAACAATGTCAACAGCTACCAAATTTTCTTTGATTCAAAGTAGATGTGGTGGGTGATCTCAACCTAGCAAACAATTCAGGAATGGAGGTGCTATCATCCTTCAATATAGAAATAACCTACAACACATTATTGCAATTAGTGTAAAAGAAAACAAAAGGGCATATATATTTAACAATGACATTAAAAATCTTACAATAGCATTGTTTGAATGAATTATAGAATTGAGATCGGCAACTATGGCCTCATCTAATACCCTTGCCAAAACAACATCCCGAAAGAAACAATCAAAAGCAAGAGTTATATGATTAAAGACGAGAGTGAGACTCATAAATAAAGTTTTTAACATGCATACCTTCAAATAACTAACCCATCATAATAGAATTTCAACAAGTTGATTAGAGACGCATTTATCAACCTTAATTATTAAAAGTGCAACAATTGAAATAGCATTTGAAATGCATAAAGATGCCAAGCCTCTTACTGGTATCATAAAACAAGCAAAGCAGATCTAATTTTAAACCTTACAAATGGTTATACCCCCCAAGTGGATAATTCTTCTAACAGTAAATCATCCAAAAAGTAGCATTTTTGGCTCCTTTTCTGAGCTTCAAACTTTTGAAATGATGTCTAATCCAACTCCCATGCTAAATTCACAATCCAATAACAAAAACAAACTATCTGTCAGTGAAATAAAAGTCTTCTTCAACACCATCACCATGATGTACATCTATATCAATATATAATACACGGTCATGATACTTTAGAAACTCCAAGATTCCTAAAACCATGTCATTGATGTAACAAAAGCCATATGCCTCACACTTCTTAGCATGATGTAAACCACCAGCTCAATTTATAACAATATCACATAACTGATTATTTAATCTTCTTGTAGTATCTGCTAGCCATGACAATCAATTACAACTGAAAATGCACAAATCAAATTAAGAGAAACAACCCACCATATCAGAATTTACCTAGTGTCCCAACAGCATAAATTTGATGAAATTCAAACAAGTTTTCAAACACAGGGCAGTCTTCTCCAAGATTGTTTGGGAAGAAAATAGAAAAAGATGGAAATCAAACTCCAAACCCATATACACCAAAAAAAGCATAACCTAATCCTTTCTCCATATGATATTTGAATGTTCATTGGAACGGATAAAATGACAGATGACAATTTTGATAGAGAATTTCTAAGAGGGGAAAGAATAAGAAAATAGACAATGAAAGGAAGAAGACTAACAACAATCGCTGATAATTGATCGGAGCCTCGTTGTTTTCATAATCGTTGGGCTGCAAGGTGGGAGACGTGCGCATTTCTTTGGAAAGCTCCGCCTTCAACATCGATTTCTCTATATTTTCTACCACATGCAAATCCACCACACCCAAAATCCAAAAATAGAAAGTATTCTATGCATTTTATGGAAAACCCAAAAAGATTTTCGTCTGAATGATGAGTGGAAGTAGGAGGAGATTTTCGTTTGAAATAAAAAAAAGCTATTACGAGAGGCATTGAATAGGCATTCAGAGCCCGACCCTCTGAATGGTTATGTAGCGTTTATGCGTAATAGATCCCGTACGGAATAGCGATTTGGCTGACAAATTTCATTCAAACAAACGTGTCACTGTAGCGCGTGGAATGGGGGCGTAATGGAATGGCCATTCCGTTGAACCAAACATGCTGTAAATATGCCATAATATGACCTCAAACGTAAACACATATTTATATGTATATAACCAACCAATATTAACTTATAATTTTATTTACAATTAATCCATAAAATGACTAATAATTGGACACCTTAGGTACATGCCGACACAAAAAGGATAAACATCACCACGTTTGAGTTCAGGACCGTTGTTGGATGCTGAATCGGCGATCAAAATTAAGTACCTAACCTGCGCACGGAAAACAAAATCGTACACTGAGTAAAAACTCAGTGATATTTCTATAATTTGAATATTTAAAGACAAAATAATATAATATGCACATGTAACAGCCCGATTTTGACCCTAATCGAATAGTAGTTTCGGGACCACAAATCCGAGTCTGAAAAATATTTTGAAATTATTTTCAGTGTTTATTATGTGTGAATTTGTTTGTGTTAAATTTTTGTGTTTTAATTTCATTGTTTGAGTGTCCGATTAAATAAAAGGGCTTAATCGCGTAAAATAAAAATTTGATGGTTAGTTGTGAAAGTACCTTATTGTTGTTGTCTTTTTAATATGGAGGATTTAAGTTGCAATTAGCCCATTGTAATAATTGAATGGACGGCACTAATGTTATATTATATAGTTTTTTTTATATCAAATAATAATAATATAATATAATGATATAATAAGACTAACATAACTTAAAAAAAGTTATGTCCATCTTTTTATTTCTTATAACCGAATGTAAAGAAAAGAAAAAAAGAAAAGAACAAGCTTAGGGTATTCGGCCTTTGTTCAAGCAAATTGAGGTATGTTTCGATTTCGATTTTTGATAATTTTTACGTTTTTGAGATTGTTGCTTCGAGTATTACAAAACCCGTGCTTGAATTTTTGATTTTGATGAATATTTTGAGTTAAGCCATTAATGATAGCTTGTTATTTTTGTTGCTTGATGATGAAATATGAAATATATGTGTTAGATTAATATGTTTTGTCTTTGGATTTTTGATGAATTTGAGTAATTTGGATTAAATTGTGAAAATAATATTTTGAGGGACTAAAATGTGAAATAAATTAAATATATGGACTTGTATGAAGCATGTGAATGTTCGGCCAAGCATGGGTAATGTGAAATTTTGTATATTTTGTGTTTTATGCAATAGAGACTAAATTGTAAAAAGTGTAAAATGTCAGGGGTAAAATGGTAATTGGCCCATTTATGTGTTTTTGGATTAAATTGATTGGAATTATGTTTAAATAAGTTTAATTTGAGTATGTTTAGATCAAGAACCAAAGAAAACAGATTTGGATCGAGGGAAAATAAAAAAATAAACGAATAGTCATTTATTCCGTCCGTCGATATCTGAGGTAAGTCAATAAGCACATAAATGTTATTAAATTTGATAATATATATATGTTATATGATAAATGGAATTTTGTGAATATATTCTTGTGTTGGCCGAATGTGATTTGAGCAAGGGAGACATATTTTGAGTTCGATTCGATCAAGATTCGATGTCCGAAAGCCCCGTACGAACCCTAGGAATAGTTAGGATACATATGTCATGACATAGGATTTCCGATATGTGTTATCGTGTAAGACTATGTCTAGGACGTTGGCATCATATTTGATTCAGTGTAAGACCCTGTCTGGGATAGTGGCATCGATATGTGATTACATGTAAGACCACTTCTGGGACGTTGGCATTGTACGAGCTTTCAACTATCCGCGTATCCTTTTTAATTCCGAACGGTTCAACGGGCAATGTTAAGTGAAGGCCAAATGTGAAAATCAAATTAAAAGGCTCAGGTATGTACTTATATCAAATTGTGAAAATAAGGTAAGTCGGTTGTTTAATTGATTGTATAAATGCTAAAGTTATAACTGTGAACTATGTGTAAGCATATGTGATTGTGTATTTAGTCAAATGTGGTATATGTGAATTTAATAGTGAGATTTATATAAGTTCATGTGTATTGGTACAACTAGCCATATGGTATGTGTATGAGAAATTTAAATGATAACCTTGTATTTGAGAACATGTATATTAGAACTACTATATAGTTGTGATATTTAAAAGTGATAATTATATATGTTTATGAGTATTTGTGCATTTAGCTATATGATATTAAATGCTAATGTATATTTGATAACATATAAACTTGTGGGTGTGTTATATGTATATTTAATTAATGTTTGGATTGACTTAGCTAATTGATTCAGTGTTAATGTTCACATGATTATTGTTTGCTTATGGCTTACTAAGCTGTGAAAGCTTATTGTGTGTATGTTTACTCTTTGTTTTATAGATTTTGGAAGATGGATTGAGCTCGGAGATCGTCGGAGGAGCCTATCACACTATCGATTGTTTTGGTATTTACTAAGTTTGAATTTTGAATCTATGGCATGTATAATCTAGTATTAGTTTGGTTGGTTTTGAATTTGTAATTATTAAAGCCATGCGAAAATGGCTAGAAATAATATTCAAGTTTAGTTAATCATGGTTATGTGTTATAAATATATAAATATATATATATGTATATGTATATGGTATGTGTGACTTGTTTGGTTATGGTCTTAGTGTTTCGGCTATAGGTTAATTATTAGTAAATATATGTAAATTTTGTTTGATATGCTTTGTTAAAGTGTTGTTAAGTGATTGGTATTAAGTGAATTCGATTATCATTTATACGTGAAATGCTAAGTATATACTTGGTTACTTGGTTAAGTGCTTGATATGTTCGTGTTTAGCAAATTGGCCTTGACTGATTATATGCAAAACATGGTTGCTATGTTTATGATTGTGTGTACGATCTCGGTTAAGGTGAGTTTATGTGTAATTTGTGTAATATGCTTTGTTAATGATAGTGGAATTAAGCTATGTGATTCAGAAATAAGGTAAATGAAACATGCTTGATGTATTTGGAAGAATAAATAATGTTAAGTTTAATGATTTTGGCTATGTCATATTTATATATATATATAATATAGTATGTATATATAGAAGTTGGAAGCTAAAGCTATTTATAATTCAGTTTGAAACTATGATAAAAGGATACTTATATGTTCGAATGTGTATAGGATAATTTAATTAGGTTTGTAATGATGATGTATGTACTTATATTATACAGAATGGTTGACTATATATGTTTGGTTGTTTTGGTAAGTTATGAATATGTTTCATAAATGTTTAGGTACATATCTAAATGGCAAGTGAAATAGTATGGTTTGGTTATAATATTTGGTTCATTATGATATGCATATGATATTGATATTGTTATGACCGAATCAATGAGTAGTTAATAAGATAAAATGTGTGGTTTAAGTATACTAATATACATATGCAAATGTGGTGTACATTAAAATGTTATTTTTATGCAAATGTTAAATGTGACTCATGGTATAAAATGGTTTGTTGGTTTCGTGCAAGTGAAATAGATACTATGATATGTCTTGATGTTTGAAAATGATTAACGAGGTTTAGCAAATTGAGTATGAATTGGTAACGTATTTGAATATATTTGAATTATTAATAATGTTTTTAAATATTCTAGGAATGAAATGGTATATGTTTGATTCTTAAAATGTACATGTATGGAGGTAATATATATTACGTCTTGTTATATATTTACTTTTAAATTTTATTGTGCAAATGATAGAAAAATAATAATAAAGTTCGAAATTTTGCATAGATTAAGTATATTGTTATGATTAGTTTATGAAGTATGAAAGGGATTGAATGCATGTACTAAGTTGTGTTATGTTCAGTAATGCCTCATAACCTTAATCCGGAGACGGATACGGGTTAAGGGTGTTACAGCACAATTGAATATAAAAAAACCACATTTACTCATACAATGACATTAATCATTTAATATTCAATTCATAAATACATTGTTCATACCATACTTAATTCTCATCAGTTACTATGTAATAATTTTTCATAATATAATACACATATCATTTAAACAACAATATTGTTCCTTTCATATCCGATTCATGAATGCACACATATCATTTAAACAACAATATTGTTCCTTTCATATCCGATTCATGAATGCACAATTGATCGTGTCTGTCGAGTCTTAAAAATTTATAAAAAATAATGATCGAACGTGGAAACTAACTAAGACAACGATGGAGGCAAGTGCACCTATCGAACAGTAGCATAGTTAGCGGCAAGACCGGATTGTCGAACCCAAAGGAACCAAAAGTACTAATATTAACTCTCTTTCTATTATTTAACCTAAGAGTTAAGTGGATTTTTATCTAATCTAAAATTAACTATTTAACTAAACTAAAGGTGCTAAGACAAAGAAGAAATTGGGAAAAAGACTTGAGAGAAAACTGATGATTTGGACAATACCTGAGGAAGAATTCACCTAGACTTCACTTGTTATCTAATTTTGAACCGGATGATTTATTCATTTGACTTGACCCGTAGGATTCCCTAATTTATATTAATCCTTCTCTTCAAGGCTACTAACGTCTAACCCTAGGTTGATTAATTGAAATCTCTTTCTAATTAAAAACCCTAGAATTGCATTAATTCTATCTATGGACTCCCATATTAGGTTTGACCCTAATCCGATAAATTTTCGTCACCCTATCTCTAGGTGCGCGAGCAACTCCGCTTAACTATACTAGATCTACTTTTAGACAGGGTCTCTTCCTCCTCTGCCTAAACACATCACACTTGAATCAATATCCTGAAAATACCAAAACAATAATTAAGAACACATAGTTAAGAACAAATCAAATATTTATCATTCAGTTCAGATAACAATAACAAGATCCGTCTTAGGTTTCATCCCCCTCAAGTATTTGAGGGTTTAGCTCATAATTGTAAAAGAAAACATCTCAGAAGAAAAGATAAAACAAAACATAAGAAATCTCTAAAACCCCCTGAAGGAATTGAAGGAGAGATCCTCCGTCTTGAGTATGATTCTGGCTTTTTGAGATGGATCAACTTGCTTTCTTCGAGTAAATTCCTGAATTTAACTACTTTGGCTTGGCTCTTTGGCCTAGCTGAACGCCTCGTTAAAGGTTGGCCTCTAGGGTCTTTATATAGGCTTTTGGAATATGTTTCTTTGCCTCTAGGTTCCCTTATTCGAATAGAATTCTTATTTCCTGTGGCAGGGACACGCCTGTGTAAATCGTGGCCAGGCCGTGTTTGAACCTGTTGATGAGGCACGACCATGTATTTTGGGGTCTAGTCGTGGTCTACTTTTCTTGCGAGGCACGGCCATGTGGTCTTGGGCCCAGGCCATGTGGATTTCATGTTTTGGCCCATTTTCTCTGTTTTTGGCCCGTTTCTCGTTCTTTTCATCCTTCGGTGCTCTCCTGAGTATAAAACATGAAAACAAAGGATTAGAAGCACCTATTTCCATAATTAAAGGGAAAAATATCCAAAAATATGCTAAATGTGGGATTAAAATATGTTACTATTTCGGTTTATCAAATACCCCACACTTACTTAAGCTTTTGCTTGTCCTCAATTCAAAATTCTCAAGTCATAATTAAAATGAACTTCCTCAATTCATAATATTCATCAACAATGCCTCATCATAATTCATAGATAATTTATATATGGATGATTAGGAGTTCAAGTTGAGGTCAAATTCTTTTGGGAATTTCATTAAGGTAGGAAAATAAGGATATGAGAGTTATGGCCAAGAAAGGGACTCTCTTGGTAGTAATTTCGCCAAGGAAGGAGATTAAGGCTTTTCTTCATTCTTTTCCTTCCTTTTTAGTCTCTCACCGAATTCTCTCGCAATTCTTTCTCTTTTCTTTTTAATTCTCTAAAGTCGAATATAAGACCCTCTAGTCTTGCTTATTTCTTCACCTTTCTCTTCTTCCTTTTCTTTTGCAAACTTTTCAAAAGTCAAGGTAAGCCTTTTTCTAGCAATAGCCGATTGTTAATCAAAACCCCATAAATGAATCTCTAAGCCTCAAAGCCAATCTACAAAGGTGGTTTAGTTTCCGAAGGTGCACCATAGGCCGCATGTTCCTTAGTGATTCGGTAAGTTTGAGGATTTCAAATCGCAAGGTAGGTCCTAATGTACAATCGGCCAAGGCCTATTTAGGAACTTAAATTTATTTCTTACTTCGGTCAAAAGCCGAAAACTAACTAGTTAAGGGTTTTAGTGGCTAGCCGATTGCAAGGAGGGCTAACACAAAGTTTTTGGGATTTGAGAATCGTAAGGTAAGTGTACTTACACATTCGGCCAAGGCCAATTTTGGTATTTAGATCTATTCCTTATTTGTTTAAAAAGCCAAAACTAATTAGTTCAATGGTTAAGAGTATAGCCGATTGTAATAAAGAAGCATCATAAAGTTTCGGGATTCGTTTCAGAATCAAATCGGTAGCAAGGTAAGATTTTTTCGCAATGATCCTTCTGGATTTAATCACATAGCCGAATAGACTTTTGCTAAACATCAAGGTGATTGATCAAATGTAGGAATTGAGATCTAAATCGATGAGATCGGGTTTTCGGATTTGGAGTGAATTTGCTAAGTATATCGTGTGTGTACCCACACTAAATCTTGATAGATTTACTTTAAATTTATTATATGTGATAATATAAAAGTGTAAGATTATCAACTTAAAGAGTCCTAAAGATTCAAACAATCAAAGTTATGAGTTTTTAACATGAAAATATAGGTGTTTCCACCTAAATAATCACCTTTAATTCAAAATCGACAAAAGTTGACATCCTCACTAAAGATTCACTCAAATCACTCAAGGTGTTTAAGGTTCAAAAATTAAGCTCTCAAAAGTCGAACATGAAAAGTTATTACCATAGGCTTGCTTGAAAATCAAATCTCCACCACTGTAAAATGAGATGATACACAAATCAAAAGGTCTTTTAAAGGTTGTAACAGGGCTTAGGTTAATGGTGTGGATAAAGGCTGAATTAAAAGGGTTAGAATCGAGATTGAATTGACAATCACCTAACTAGAAAAAATGACTAATAACCTGAATAATTACATTAATTGAAAACTTGTAATACTAATAATACGAGCTTCTTCTTCAAGATGTTGAAATTAAACGTATAGGCTCGCTTATTCACATAACTAATAATGAATATACTTTGAATTTTTGATTGATTTTGATTTTTTTTAAGAACAAATCAAATATTTAATAGAACTTTAACAACTGAAATAATCTAATTAGGCAACTAATCAAAACAAATCTCGATAGAAAGATAATCAAAAGGAATGGTGATAACAAATACGAGATGGGTTTTGGGTTAATATTAGTGGGTTGAGTCAATAAAAAGGGTTGTTAAGATCAAAGGGGTTCACTAGGGGTCAATTATGAGGGTAGGCTTTTAGTGGAGTGAGTGGGTTGAATCCTAGGTGCCTTAATCATCTCTGTATATCAACTCAATAGTGTGGTCTCGACATGTATAATCGAAGCAAGTTCTCGAATAACAAATCAATGTTGACATACTCATAATCAATAAAGTGAGCACGAAAAGAATGTATGATCTAAAGGCTCAAAATCTCACAAAAATTATGGGTATTTTGATGTCAACCTCGTAAATTTCAAATTTCAAGGTAACAATTTAGATTCAGGTAGACAACCTAATAGAATTTTAATTTTTTGAAAATAGACTCATTATGCTTGATTCTCTAGTATCTTAAAGTTTAAATCATCTTTGCACAATTATCAATGACTTAATCTAAAACATATCAATATAAATCATGAATCAACAAGAATTTCATTCTAATTAGTGATATGAGAAAATTACTTTAAGACAGAATATTATTCAGGGATTTAGAAGAATGCAAAAAGTTAGGCACTTTTTCTAATAAATTTTCAGCCCCCACACTTAAGATGTACATTGCCCTCAATGTACAAAGATAGATAACAATCATATAATAAGAAAATCAAAAGAGAGGGAGAGAGGTGAAACTTCCTAAATTTTTGGATGAATTCCTTAAGTTGGAAGTGTCGAAACTTGATTTGGAGGTTAAAGATAAGTTGGAGGGGGCGCCTCTAATTCCTATGCTAGATGAAGAAATTGGGTAACTCATGAGGAATTAGCCAGGAAACAGTAATAATAATTTAAATTATATTAATTATATGATTAAAGTAAATAAAGATAACAAGAAAGAAAATATGAATTAAAATAAAACTAAAGGAGAAGATGAATGGACTAGAAAGTCCTTATTGGTAGATGGTTCGCGAGGTGAGTGTGGTGTCTAAGGCCGTGGTGTTGTGATTCCCTAGCAGCCTTTAGAACCTAAAACCAAGAAACTAAAACAAAATAAACTAAATTTAATGTATGAAAAATAAAGAAAAGGAAAATAAAGGAGAAGAGAAGAGTAAAATAGAAGTTAAATGGTCTCAAAGACCCTTGGCTTCTCGAGTTAATAAAGCGGTCGGTATGAGCTTATGTTGATTTGTCTCGCATAGGGAGACAGGACTCGGATCTTTCCATTTCTTCGACATTGTTGGAGCGCAGATTGAGACTTTTATAGAATGAAGAAGGAAGAAAGTGAGGATGAAAGGAAGTGGGGGTGGATGGGGAATGGATGAGAAGGGGAGAGGGGTGTTTTAAATAGAAAATTTCAGTTCTGGTACATCCCCACGCCCGTGTATCGTAGGCGTGTCATGTCACACGGCCATGTCGTATGGCCGTATGGTGGTTCAATGCTTCTCCCACTCCTGATATTTAAGTCGCCACGCCCGTGTTGGTTTATCAGTGTCTGCCACGGCTATGTCTCATGGTCGTGGTGTTAGGTGAGTCCGTGATTCAAAGATATTTTTTTCATCTTGTCTCGTACTATCTCTGCTATGTCAATACGAAAATTCGTAGCATCCACATGGCCATGACCACGGCCGTGTGTAAGGCCATGTGATGTGACGATCTGCACTTCATTAACTTGGTTAATTTGTAGTTTAGGTGCTAAAAGAAAAAGAAATGAAAATTAAATGGGTTAGTGCTCGGGTTGCCTCTCGAGAAGTGCTCGTTTAAAGTCTTAAGCTAGACTTACCTCTCATTCGTACCTTCACGGTGGTTTAAGGAGTGAAAAACCCTTTTCCGTGCTATTATCATATAATTTGAGTCGAGTAGAGTTTACTGTAAAAGTATCAAAAGTAGAATTACTTACCTCGACTATTTCATAAGGGAAAACATTAAGTACTGTAAAAGGGATTTCTTCGGTTATCTTCGAGTTTGATGTGGCAATTCGGGTCTGTTCTATCTAATAGTACCTGATCTCCTATTTTGAAGTGATTTGACGTCCCTTTAAGTTCTTCTGGGGTTTCCTTCGGTTTCACTTCGTGTGGGTTTGATTCCTCCTTGAAATGTGTCTCCACTCATCTAGCTCA
Source organism: Gossypium rotundifolium (assembly GCA_025506655.1). Lineage (NCBI taxonomy): Eukaryota > Viridiplantae > Streptophyta > Magnoliopsida > Malvales > Malvaceae > Gossypium > Gossypium rotundifolium. The sequence goes on from CP106728.1 coordinate 153,289,722, forward strand.
TCGGTCTAAAATCGTCGTTCCTCATGAGATATTACCTTGTTGGTGCGAGCTATAGGATCTGGCTCTGTAGTGTGATTCCGTGGTGTTTCCTGGAAAGGAAGTTTAATTAAATGCTTATCAAGGGAATTTACGTCCTCACCTTTCTCACTCGATGTCCTAGTTGAATTGATAGTTTGAAGTCTGATTGATTTGTCACCTACACGGAGTATGAGTTCACTTGTACTAACATCAATTTTAGATCTGGCAGTTGCTAGAAAAGGTCTTCCTAAAATTAAGGGGATACTATTGTCTTCATCTATATCTAAAACCACGAAGTCTACGGGGAATATGAATTTGTCAACTTTAAATAGTACATCTTCAATTATACCCTTAGGGATGCAAATAGTTTTATCAAACTAATTGAATACTCATTCTAGTTTGCTTGGGTTTCCCTAGACCTAGCTGTTTAAACATTTTAGATGGCATAACATTGATGCTTGCCCCTAAATCTGCTAAAGCATTATCAACAGATAAACTATCAATTAAACATGGAATTGTAAAACTCCCTGGATCTTTTAATTTTCATGGTAGTCTGTTCTGTAACATTGCTGAGCATACTGCATTTAGTTCCACATGTGACTTCTCGTCTAATTTTCACTTGTTTGTTAAGAGCTTTTTTAAAAATTTCCTTGAATCTGACATCTGCGAAAGAGCTTTAAGAAGTGGTAAGTTAATATGTAATTTCTTTAAGAGTTTAAGGAACTTATCAAATAGTTCTTCTATGTTGTCTTCCTTTATCGCATTAGGGTAAGGTATACAAGGTTTGTATTTTTAATTATCGATTTTGGCTTTTCTTGGCTTACCTCAACCTTACCTTCACTTACCACAGGTTCTTACCTTGGCTCAGATTCAGATTTTACTAACCTTTCACTGTCATGAGCTGTTATGACTTGAATTTGCTCCTTAGGATTAGTCTCAGTGTTACTTGGCAAGCTACCTAGTGGTCGTTCAGAGATCAGTTTTGCGAGTTGCCCTAACTGGTTCTCGATTCCCTTAATCGATGCTTGTTGATTTTTAAGTGTTGTCTCGGTGTTTTGAAATCGAGTGCAGACACTGCTATAAATTTTGTCAGCATCTCTTCAAGGTTCAGCTTCTTTTCCTGTGGGTATGACTTTTGTTGAAAGTTTGGAGGATGAGGTTGTTGTCTTTGATTTCCTTGGCCACCCCACGAGAAATTGAGGTGGTTCCTCTAACCTGGATTATAAGTATTACTATAGGGGTTATTTTGGGGTCTAAAATTGTTACCCATATAGTTTAATTGTTCGCTTTCCATGCCCGGATTGTAGGGTGGGTACTCAGGATTCGCCACACCTCCTAGGTTTGAATCACATTGCATAACTGGATGTACCTGCAAAGAACCACACAAACCATCAATCTTTTTATTCATCATTTCTACCTGACTTGATAGCATGGTGATTGCGTCGAGATTGAAAACTTCAGCTGCTTTAGTTGGCTTTGTCCTTGTAACTTGCCACTGATAGTTATTCAGTGACATCTCCTCTATGAATTCATAAGCCGCTTTAGGAGCTTTGTTATTAACGGTTCCACCGGCTGCTGAGTCAATTAACTGTCGAGTTGAGGGGTTCACACCGTTGTAAAAAGTTTGGACTTGTAACCACAAGGGTAAACCATGGTGTTGTAAAAAGTCTGGACTTGTAACCACAAGGGTAAACCATGGTGTAGGCACTTTCTCAACAGATCATTGTATCTCTCCCATGCATCGTATAATGTTTCTAAATCCATCTGCACAAAAGAAGAGATATCATTCCTTAATTTGGCCGTTTTGGCCGGTGGAAAATATTTTAGTAAAAAATTTTCGGTCATTTGGTCCCATGTAGTGATTGATCCTCGTGGAAGAGAATGTAACCACTGTTTGGTTTAATTTCTCAAAGAAAAGGGAAATAACCAAAGACGAATGGCATCATCAGAAACGCCATTTATTTTGAAGGTATCACAGAATTCTAGAAAATTAGCTAAATGAGTATTTGGGTCTTCGTCCTGCAAACCATCAAATTGAACAAATTGTTGAATCATTTGTATAGTGTTAGGTTTTAATTCAAAATTATTAGCGGCTATAGCAGGCCTAACAATACTCGATTCAGCTCCTGTTAAATTAGGTTTAGCATAATCATACATAGTTCGAGGAGCATGATGGTCGGCCATATCTTAATGTGGCGGATTATTCTCGGCCATTACTTCGGTATTATCAGCTTCGTCCTCTTGCTCTTCTTGTATGTAATTTAAGCTTCGCCTTGCTTCTCTACGATTTCTGCATGTGGTTCCTTCAATATCACTGTCGTAAAGTAGTGGTCATGTCGGGTTCCTTCTAGTCATAAAGTAGAGGTACCTGCTAGGAGAAGAGAAGAAAAAGAAATTTAGAAAATTAAAAATAAAATTTAAATGCAAAAATAATAAAATATAATATGGCTAAAGTAATTAAAATTGAGCGTTCTTAATATTTTAGCTCCCCAGCAACGGCGCTAAAAAACTTGATCGTGTCTGTCGAGTCTTAAAAATTTATAAAAAAGAATGATCGAACCTGGAAACTAATAAGACAACGATGGAGGCAAGTGCACCTATCGAACAGTAGTATAGTTAGCGGCAAGACCAGATTGTCAAACCCAAAGGAACCAAAAGTACTAATATTAACTCTCTTTCTATTATTTAGCCTAAGAATTAAGTGGATTTTTATCTAATCTAAAATTAACTATTTAACTAAGCTAAAGGTGCTAAGACAAAGAAGAAATTAGGGAAAAGACTTGAGAGAAAACTAATTGATTTGAACAATACTTGAGGAAGAATTCACCTAGACTTCACTTGCTATCTAATTCTGAATCGGACGATTTATTCATTTGACTTGATCCGTAGGATTCCCTAATTTATATTAATCCCTCTCTTCAAGGCTACTAAGGTTGATTAATTGAAATCTCTTTCTAATTAAAAACCCTAGAATTGCATTAATTCGATCTATGGACTCCCATATTAGGTTTGACCCTAATCCAGCAAATTTTCGTCACCCTATCTCTAGGTGCGCGAGCAACTCCGCTTAACTATGCTAGATCTACTTTTAGACAGTGTCTCTTCCTCCTCTGCCTAAACACATCACATTTGAATCAATATCTTGAAAATACCAAAACAATAATTAAGAACACATAGTTAAGAACAAATCAAATATTTGTCATTCAGTTTAAATAACAATAACAAGATCCGTCTTAGGTTTCATCCCCCTCAAGTATTTGAGGGTTTAGCTCATAATTGTAAAAGAAAACATCTCAGAAGAAAAGATAAAACAAAACATAAGAAATCTCTAAAACCCCCTGAAGGAATTGAAGGAGAGATCCTCCATCTTGAGTATGATTCTGGCTTTTTGAGATGGATCAACTGGCTTTCTTCGAGTAAATTCCTGAATTTAACTGCTCTGGCTTGGCTCTTTGGCCTAGCTGAACGCCAAGGTTGGCCTCTACGGTCTTTATATAGGCTTTTGGAATATGTTTCTTTGCCTCAAGTACCCTAATCCGAATAGAATTCTTATTTCCTGCGATAGGGACACGCCCTTGTAAATCGTGGCCAGGCCGTGTTTGAACCTGTTGATGAGGAACGGCCATGTATTTCGGGGTCTAGTGGTCTACTTTTCTTGCGAGGCACGAACGTGTGGTCTTAGGCCCAGGCCGTGTGGATTTCATGCTTTGGCCCATTTTCTTCGTTTTCGGCCCGTTTCTCATTCTTTTCATCCTTCGATACTCTCCTGAGTAGAAAACATGAAAACAAAGGATTAGGAGCACCTATTTCCATAATTAAAGGGAAAAATCATCCAAAAACATGCTAAATGTGGGATTAAAATATGTTACTATTTCGGTTTATCAACAATTCATGTGTTTCAATTTCATTCCACATACAATATCATCTAACCTCAATCATAATACCATTTCAATTAATTAACCATATTAACACAACTCCGACTCGGACGAATACACGAACCCAACCAAAAACACACCAGTTTGGCACCCAGTGCCTCATCGGATGATTCGAAGAAATAAATTGACACTCAGTGTCTCATCTAAATCGATGTAAATTGGCACCCAGTGCCTCATCGAATTAATCTGAAGTAGTAAATTGACACCCAGTGTCTCATCAACTCGAAGTCAAAGAAATCCCTGAACTCTTCCAATCCTATGACATGCCATTTATATCCGACTCAACCCGATACAGTTAAAAGGGTTCCAACTCACTTTTCAAATACAACCAATATTCATTTCAATTCAAATAATCAATATATTCGATATATATATATATGTATATATACCAATTCAATCAATATAAATACAATAAATTCATCACATACTAAATCAATTAATTTCAATTGCAAAATACAATAATTCTCACCTCAACACTTACCATACACATTAAATTGAATTATAACAATTAACAACTAAATTCGAATTATAGAAATACAAACCGAAAATTCCGAGCTATTCCTCATCGACTTTATCTTTTCCCTTTTTAGTCGAGGGTTCCTGCTTTAGCTACGGAATTAAAATAATTAAAAATCATCAAAACAATACAATTCAATTTCATATTGAATATTTCAATTTTTACTCAAATATTGCCTAATTTCCAATTTAGTCCCTAACGACTAACTTTATTTCTTTACAATTAATCCTATATTTTCATACAAATTTCAATTTAAACTAAATTTAACTCCCTATTTTCACTTAAATTTATAAATTTTGACTTTTCATAATTTAGTCCCTATTACTCAAAATTTATTCTATAATTCTATCCTTTTCATTTTTAACTTAAAATCTATCAATTTAATCCTTAATACTAAAATTATTCAACATAGACAACACTTAAAAACTTAATAATTTCTAAAATTTTGACATGGGTCGGGTAATATTTAATACAGAATTCGAAAATATAAAATTACAAGAAAAGGGATTAAATTGACTAACCAATTGAACTTTGAAAATTGAAATTCCTAACTTTGTGTCTTTTCCTTCCTTCTTTCTCTTTTACTTTTCTTTTATTTATTATATTTACTTATTATAATAAATAATATAATATATATACTTAATAATTAAGATATAATATTATAATTTATATTTTAACTTTAGGTTTTATAAATATCTATCTTATGCTGCCTCATTTATAAGCAACGGCATAATTGCTTATTTAGTCCCTTTAATTTTTCTTTAATCTATAATTCAACTTTCACCTTTTATGCAATTTAATCCTTATACTTGATTACTCTTAATTTATGCAAATTCACCTAACCAAAACCTAATTAACCGCACAACTAACTTCGTAAATATTTTTAATAAATATTTACGAGTCTAATTTACGAAAACGGAGTTTCGAAAATAAATTTTCTGACACCCGCAACTATCGGGTTGTTACAATATTAATAGATATTAAATACTCATGTTGGTCACTTGTCGTCGTTCAGTGGTAGACCGATATTGCCTATAGTAGTTGGACTGAACGTGCCTTAGACAATACTGATGGTGTCTGCGATCCCATAGGCTTTCCTATCGCTCAATTGCGGCTAGTATTCCAGTGCCCCGATCCTAAATAACGTAGATACTAGGTTGGGGGCAGACATGCCTCCTTAACCTAGAAGAAAAGAAATCTCAGTCATCACTTGACTCCCCCAGTGTTATTGCAAACGCAATTGAAAAGATTCTTCCACCACCATCTTGTGCAACAGCTAGTAATAGCCGATAGGTATATTTACCATACATAAAGGTAACGTAAATTTGTACCAATGGCTTGTAGTACACAAATGCGTCCTGACATTGCTTAAAGCTCCGAATAGACGCTTGAACACTTGGCATCTACGAGCAATCGATCGTTGTAAATACGTAGGGCCGCTTTAAGGTCTCATTATACAACTTGAGGCGTACCTCTCCAACACGACACCATTGTCACACCTCATTATATGAAGCTTTCTACCCACTATGCATATTTTCCAATGCCTTCTGCTTAGCTATCCAAGTATTGCGGTAAGAGGGCGTGTACTTCAATTAGCTACGAATATTAGCAATTAAGACCAACACAGAAGTCCTAAGATCCGCCATCGGTAATATTAAGTTAGCTATCATATCTGAATCTATCTTGGGATGATATTGTGAAACACCTGTCAACGAAGTACATTAAATAATACAACATTAAGTAATAATGGTATTATTCAAAAACCTTAAACACCCAATGATATTGTCTTGGTAACACATGGATGTGGACATTTGTACTTTTTATCTCTCACAAGCCTATCTTTTTCCTAACCGAAGCCATGATTTTTCATGAATATGTACTGTCTTGCACTGCACACTTGGCCTCAAACTTCTCTAATTTGGATTTAACCACGTGGTAGTTAACCCTGTTCATGATGCTATGTTGTTTCAATGCACCAAGAAAACTATCCTTACTAGAAAACTCCTTACCAATTTCTAATTCACTCGAATCCAATAACGAACTTGTACGGTCACACCTTCTGTGTGGTAGATATGGAAACTCCAATGTATCATCTGTCGATATATCGACATTATGCATGTGGGCTAGATGCGAGTACGCCTTGAATCGCGAATCTCTTTCTTCTTTATCTGAACCCCCTTCACCGTCTTCAGGTTCGGTTGGAACAGGCTTCGGTTCAGAAAATATTACAACTTCTGCACCATCAGGGTCGGGCTCTCGAGGTGGATCCACATCGGACTCATCATTTAACCCACCATCATCTGCAACGTAAGAGGCCCCCTAGCCGGTGGACATTGTAGGGAGTACATTATCCCTTATTGTGGACATTTCGTAATGTCCCCAATCAGATGTGGATTGCCAACCACTAGAAGTTGATGCCATTCCCCGGTACGTATTTTCAGCATCGAACATCGACCCACCAAGGTGCATGTCCCATCCTCTAACCAAGTGTCGTGCAGGAGTTGTGTATTCCATACTGCCACCAAACATGGGCGCTTCCGTATTCTGCCTTCCACTAATGGAGTGTCGGGTAGGAGTCATGTATTTCTCTCAAAAAGCAATAGATGTTGAAGTCGCAAATGCTTCATTTGGCGATGAAAATTGTACATATAACTCAAGATAGGATGATCCAATAGCGAGATGAGTCTGCACCATCGCCTCTAAGCTACGACTACCTTTGATATAAAATGAGTCATATGTCACAGGATCAACTGAAGCACAAAATCGATACTTAATGGACGAAACTCTCATTGGCGTCGTTTCGAAGATGTGCCTAAGTCTTTTACGAAGTTCTGTCAAATCTATGTTCTGGTTAAAAATCAGTTGCATTGTGTTCTCCGATAAAAAAACAACGCCATTCTCTATGTCACGGACCTCACCATCATAGTAAATAACAACACTAATATGTTCACTCATCTTCAATTTCTATTCTGCTTAGCCTCTCTAATTTTTCTTACTGTAACTTATGCAACATGAGAATGAAATTTAGCTCATTTATAGCCTAAGGCCAAACAAGAACTACTGTAGAAAAAGAGCGTTCACATGGGAGCTTTTTTCAGTAATTTTCCTGACAGTGTATCCTACTTGAACTTTTTTTGACACTATTTTTTCAGAACCATCTTCTCAAAATTATTTTTTCAGGAACAACTTAGAAAAAGAGCGTCTACGTGGGAGCTTTTTTCAGTAATTTTGCTAATAGTGCATCCTGCTTGAAGCGTTTTTTAAACTATTTTTTTCAGAACTGTCTTCTCAAAATTATTTTTTCAGGAACTACTATAGAAAAAGAGCGTCCACGTTGGAGCTTTTTTTCAGTAATTTTGCTGACAATGCATCCTACTTGAAGCGTTTTTGACATTATCTTTTCAGAACCGTCTTCTCAAAATTAATTTTTCTGAAACTACTGTAGAAAAAAAAACCAAAATCCTTCTTGTCAATATAATTTTTTCTAAACCCTTAACCTAAACGCAATATTATTTTAAAAAAAACTAAACCCTAATTTAATTAATTTTCTTAAAAACTCTAAACTCTAATTTAATTAATTTATTTAAAACCCTAAAACCTAATTTAATAAAAAAATTTAAACTCTAAACCCTAATTTATTTTTAAAATTTTAAACCCTAAATTATTTTAACAAAATACTAACACTACAACCTTAAAACCCTAAACTCACAAACCATAGGCACTAAATATACAAATAGCCTTAACCCTAGAAAAACACGAGCTAAAACACGTTCACGAAAGCGATTTTTCCACATCGAGAAAGCGCGTCCACGTTTTGTTGTGTGACATGGCAAAATCGCTCCTCGTGGACGCGATTTCTTGAAATTTCTCCCTAAACGCTCTTACATGAACGCGTTTTGTAGTTTTTAGCTCATTTCGATAAATAATGAAAAAGTGACCCATTTTCCCATAGGCTTTCCTATCGCTCAATTGCGCTAGTATTCCGATTGCCGATCCTATATAACGTAGATACTAGGTTGGGGGCAGACATGCCTCCTTAACCTAGAAGGAAAGAAATCCCAGTCATCACTTGACTCCTCCAGTGTTATTGCAAACGCAATTGAAAAGATTCTTCCACCACCATCTTGTGCAACAGCTAGTAATAGCCGATAGGTATATTTACCATACATAAAGGTAACGTAAATTTGTACCAATGGCTTGTAGTACACAAATGCGTCCTGACATTGCTTAAAGCTCCAGAATAGACGCTTGAACACTTGGCATCCACGGAGCAATCGATCGTTGTAGTACGTAGGGACCGTTTTAAGGTCTGTTATGCAACTTGAGACGTACCCCTCCAACACCTGACACCATTGCCACACCTCATTATATGAAGCTTCCCACCCACTATGCATATTTTCCAATGCCTTCTGCTTAGCTATCCAAGTATTGCGGTAAGAGGGCGTGTACTTCAATTAGCTACGAATATTAGCAATTAAGACCAACACAGAAGTCCTAGGATCTGCCATCGGTAATATTAAGTTAGCTATCATATCTGAATCTATCTTGGGATGATATTGTGAAACACCTGTCAACGAAGTACATTAAATAATACAACATTAAGTAATAATGGTATTATTCAAAAACCTTAAACACCCAATGATATTGTACTGGTAACACATGGATGTGGACATTTGTACTTTTTTATCTCTCACAAGCCTATCTTTTTCCTAACCGAAGCCATGATTTTTCATGAATATGTACTGTCTTGCACTGCACACTTGGCCTCAAACTTCTCGAATTTGGATTTAACCACGTGGTAGTTGACCCCGTTCATGATGCTATGTTGTTTCAATGCACCAAGAAAACTATCCTTACTGGAAAACTCCTTACCAATTTCTAATTCACTCGAATCTAATGACGAACTTGTACTGTCACACCTTCTGTATGGTAGATATGGAAACTCCAATGTATCATCTGTCGATATATCGACATTATGCATGTGGGCTAGATGTGAGTACGCCTTGAATCGCAAATCTCTTTCTTCTTTATCTGAACCCCCTTCACTGTCTTCAGGTTCGGTTGGAACAGGCTTCGGTTCAGAAAATAATACAACTTCTGTACCATCAGGGTCGGGCTCTCGAGGTGGATCCACATCGGACTCATCATCTAACCCACCATCATCTGCAACGTACGAGGGCCCCTAGCCGGTGGACATTGTAGGGAGTACATTATCCCTTATTGTGGACATTTCGTAATGTCCCCAATCAGATGTGGATTGCCAACCACTAGAAGTTGATGCCATTTCCCAGTACGTATTTCCAGCATCGAACATCGACCCACCGAGGTGCATGTCCCATCCCCTAACCAAGTGTCGTGCAGGAGTTGTGTATTCCATACTGCCACCAAACATGGGCGCTTCCGTATTCTGCCTTCCACTAATGGAGTGTCGGGTAGGAGTCATGTATTCCTCTCAAAAAGCAATAGATGTTGAAGTCGCAAATGCTTCATTTGGAGATGAAAATTGTACATATAACTCAAGATAGGGTGATCCAATAGCGAGATGAGTCTGCACCATCGCCTCCAAGCTACGACCACCTTTGATATAAAATGAGTCATATGTCACAGAATCAACTGAAGCACAAAATCGATACTTAATGGAAAAAACTCTTACTGGCGTCGTTTCGAAGATGCGCCTAAGTCTTTTACGAAGTTCTGTCAAATCTATGTTCTGGTTAAAAAACCAGTCGCATTGTGTTCTCCGATAAAAAAACAACGCCATTCCCTGTGTCACGGACCTCACCATCATAGTAAATAACAACACTAATACGTTCACTCATCTTCAATTTCTATTCTGCTTAGCCTCTCTAATTTTTCTTACTGTAACTTATGCAACATGAGAATGAAATTTAGCTCATTTATAGCCTAAGGCCAAAAAAGAACTACTGTAGAAAAAGAGCGTTCACATGGGAGCTTTTTTCAGTAATTTTCCTGACAGTGTATCCTACTTGAACTTTTTTTGACACTATTTTTTCAGAACCATCTTCTCAAAATTATTTTTTCAGGAACAACTGTAGAAAAAGAGCGTCTACGTGGGAGCTTTTTTCAGTAATTTTGCTAATTGTGCATCCTGCTTGAAGTGTTTTTTAAACTATTTTTTTCAGAACTGTCTTCTCAAAATTATTTTTTCAGGAACTACTATAGAAAAAGAGCGTCTACGTTGGAGCTTTTTTTCAGTAATTTTGCTGACAATGCATCCTACTTGAAGCATTTTTGACATTATCTTTTCGAACAAATCTTCTCAAAATTAATTTTTTCAAACTCTTGTGAAAAAAAAACAAAATCCTTCTTGTCAATATAATTTTTCTACACTCTTAACCTAAACGCAATATTATTTTAAAAAAACTAAACCCTAATTTAATTAATTTTCTTAAAACTCTAAACTCTAATTTAATTAATTTATTTAAAACCCTAAAACCTAATTTAATAAAAAATTTAAACTCTAAACCCTAATTTATTTTTAAAATTTTTAAACCCTAAATTATTTTAACAAAACACTAACACTACAACCTTAAAACCCTAAACTCACAAACCATAGGCACTAAATATACAAATAGCCCTAACCCTAGAAAAACACGAGCTAAAACACGTTCCTGAGAAAGCGATTTTTCCACATCAGCAAAGCGCGTCCACGTCTGCGCGTTTTGTGCTGACATGGCAAAATCGCTCCCTCAGGGACGCGATTTGCTGAAATTTCTCCCTAAAACGCTCTTACATGAACGCGTTTTGTAGTTTTTGGCCCATTTCGATAAATAATGAAAAAAGTGACCCATTTTCATAAATAAAGTTAAAAATGAGCCTTTATTGATAAAATGGACATATATATAATATTTTATTAAATCAAAACACACACAACTTAGTACATTAAGATATTTATTTTATTTTTCATGTCATATAAATCACATCATAAATATTATAAATTAAATTGATTCGGACTTTGAATATTAAAGCTTAAATTACAACCGTGTTTTAAATTAAATTAATTTCTTTTACATAAATTATTTTTGTATAAATATTTTATTTAAATCTTTAAATTTCTTTTTTACTTGTAGTTTTTTCAATTTTTTTATGGTGTAAAATTTATTATATAACATGACAATCCTAAAATGTCAGGTCACCTTATTTTCAGATATGCATCCACATAATTCAAAATTAAACCCACATATCAATGGCTATTAATTTCAATATTTAACTTTTGAAATTAGAAATAAAAATAAAAAGTATAATAATTTATTTAACTCTTCAACTTAAAAAAATATTTTAGTTTTTTATTTAATTTTCATATTTTTAACTTTTAATTTTGTATTTTTATCAAACCACCTTAAAATAAAATTAATTATTTCATCTAGTGATTTAAAAAAAAAATTGGAGTGCAAAAAATCCAAAAACTAAATATAAATTAAAAATTAGAAAAAAAGACTAAATATTCAAATATATCATCCAGAACACTGAAGATTCGCATATTTTTATCAAATGTTTATTTGTTTATCATTTTTTTTTTTTGTTCATCAAATATTTATTAGATCGTGAGGATGACTTCTAAAGACAATGTACAAGCAAAAGAGATATGGTGCATAGGTGGCAGCTCCCTAGTGGAGGAAACGATTTAGTCCACTTTCTCAAGATGAGATAATCCTGGGAAAATCCAAATTTCCCTTCCACAATTTTTCTGCCTCACTATCCCTTTGTTACAGACACAGAAAAGATCAGAGCGTGGAGACATGGCTAGCTGCTGCAACATGGCATCGGCTGCTTCAGGTTTCTTGCTAACACCCAATGTTTCTGCAGGGACTTCTAAGACCAACAACAACAACAACATGGTGTTTTTCCCATCCAAGACCAACAACACTTCAAGGCTTGTTGTGAGGGCAGCTGATGAGGCTTCACCACCACCACCCTCTCCAACCCCAGCAACCACCACTGCACCACCTGAAGGGGGTGAAGCCCCTAAGCCTAAGCCACCACCAATAGGACCAAAAAGAGGCACCAAGGTTAGCTCCCTCACATGTAGAATATATCTGCAGAGATGATGTAGGGAAAATAAGTAAACATAAATCACTCTCTGTTAAGCTTTGATCATTAAACAGGGAATCAAAATTGTTACTATGAACAAAAAGTTTGATGAAATGATGTTCGATATGATAGGTGAAGATTCTTAGGAGGGAGTCCTACTGGTTCAACAGCTATGGATCAGTTGTTACAGTTGACCAGGTCACTCTTTCTCTCTTTCTTCTTCCAGCTCCATGTGCATGCATGCATGCATGTATGAAGGAACTATGGATCTAAGTTTGTTTCCATTTGGTGCAGGATCCCAAGACTCGGTACCCAGTTGTGGTTCGATTCAACAAAGTTAATTACGCCAATGTATCTACAAACAACTACGCATTGGATGAGATTGAAGAAGTTAAATGAGTCACTGTTTCATTATAATTTTGGGTTTCAATGATCATATGGCTAATATATATATCGTCTTCCCCCCTCTATCTGGCTTTAAGCTTGTTTCTACCAAAAACGTCGTGTATAATACTATCATCTTTCTCTTTATTTCTCTCATTTATTAATGCCTTATTTTCCTATGTTATGTTTGAACACATCAGTGACAAAATTGGTGATCATCTGATAAAACCCTGAAAGGTTCTTTGGGTGTTATACTGTTTTTTGCTGCAGTTCAAAACAGTGTCTGGATCTAATTGTGATACAAGTGTAAAAGAATAGAGCACCTTCCAGACTCATTTTGAGTGTACCTTTGATGCTAAACAATGTTTGAAAAATATAATTCCTGTTCGGGTCGACGTTTTATGCATAAAATTGATTAAAGCCCCCTGTCAGACTCCTTTTTATCATCTTAACAGCTGAGCTTCCTCCGAAGGTCATAACTGTTTTTCGAGACCAATTAAGATTTCGAGACAAAAGACCTTCTACTTCCATATACATGAATCATTTAGCAAAAAGGTTCATTCACGGCATAACATGATGTTACCATAGCTACCAACAAGCTACTGCATGCAGTGTTAGTTCCTCTTGGTTTCTCATTCTGATTGCTTCCGAAAGAATGATAACTGAATCGAGGTATCATATATGACAAGATCAAAAACAATACGTATTTGTAGATAAATAATGTTGTTTTGGGATACAGATAGGGCAGAACCCTGTAAGAACTGCAATAGAACATGAGCAGCAACATAAGATGAGACCATATATATGTGTATGTATTCAGCTTGAAGCAAATTCCTGTTTTGTCATTTTGTTGTTGGACATAGGAAAAATGTAACATTCAGAAATACATAACCTCTTGTTTCCTTCTGTTTTGCATAGTTTACAAGAAGAAAACCGGTCCTGGTGATGATAGGCGTTGTTACAACTAAACTCAGTAATTAAAGGAGGCAAAAATTATAATATTCAGATTATACTGCACAATATTTCATTGTTTTAGGAACAAGAATCCATAATATCCCCTTCTTATATTCCCTTACCCTGGCATTGTTTCACCATCTCATTCCTTGTAGATGAAAACTTCATTTCTAAACAAGAAAATAAACCCGAATACTCTTTACAGCATTTGATTATAATATGAAGCATATATATATATGTAAAATAAAGAATAATTAGTACATACTGCAACTTAATGTGAAAACCTATAAACATATAGAAAGGTAAACTAACCTTCCTTCAAAGAACTCTTCCATCCATTCCATCAAGAAGACCTGACCATAGTCCCTTTACCGGTGGCAACTGAGCAACAAGAGCATTCCAAGGAGGGTAACCAACACCACTTCCACGCACACGACCATCCAAGCGCAGAGATAAATAACTATATAAGGAACACCACATAAGTAAATTTCAGTAACATGGGGATTTCTATTGACGATTTTCTAAGCATTTGTTCTGTAGTTATCAGTTCAAGTTTATAGTTTGCTCATTTCCAAGATTGTCTAGAGGTGCAAGTGAAATGATTGATAAACACCTAAAAGTAAGGTCATAAGTGAAGAAGTATTCATTTATAAGGTCTAAGAAGGCATGTCTCTTTATATTCCAGGATTTACGAATAAGAAGAAGATGGTACGGTGGAGGAATCCTTACACAGGAGATTCAGGGGAAATGCCAGCCAGTTTCTTTTGTTCATCCAACCACCTGTATTAAAGTTCAAACAAAGATATATCAGATAAGACAGAGAGAACATGAAAACTGCCAAATAAAATGATCATTGCTTTGCTCGGAATCTTACTCGGTCCACTCAGAAACATAAACCGGGGCCAGTTGCCAAAGCCTCTTTCTTTTCTCAGTGATCTCTTTCATGTCTTCACTCTCATCAAAGTTGAGACTAGGTGAGTTTCCATCTGTAGCGAAAGGAACCACCAGCACTCCTCTTTCGAGGAGGCTCTCAGTGAATGGCTCACTAAGTTTAAATGACTCTAGGATAAACGATGCAGGGCCAGAACATATTACAAGACGAGCAATTCCTCTCAAACTGCTAACCGAAATGATCTTATTTTGATTCACTCGGAGCTTAAGACTGGAAAGGCTTTCTTCTCTCGAGAGTCTGGCTAGTTGTGCATTCTTAGCAGTGTTCTCCCTGAAATACAGAAATGCAAAGATAGATACTGCTCCAATGTCTATGCCAAGTCCTGTTAAAATATCAGGAACTTCGGATGATCTTGCAGGATTGGTTAGAGAAGCAATTAACTGCGTGGTGGCTATTAATCCTCCCAAGGAACCACTCGCAATGAATGTGAGGTAAAAGAACATACGCACAGACCGAAAGGGAGATAGAACTTCACTCCTTATCTTGGCTGCAGAACTGAGAACACATACAGTTATTAACAAACCTCACTTGCAAAACAAAACCAAAAGCATTCAATAACGAGAAATCAAGTCAGAAATTAGCCACTGAAACTCCATCATGGTGCATCTAAATCCATTGGACTCACCAACTCATTTTAGGAAGAAATGTGTAAAACCAAGCTATCATCAGGTCTTATCAGACATCAATGCAAAAGCTAAAATCAACCTCATCTTAATAGTCATCAACATGTGACAAAAGACTCGTGTTCAAGACTTCAATTTACACTAGTCTCGAGTTAGATCCTTAGACAACCCCTATCCCTACCCCTTATTAGAAAATAATCCTCAACATTCCCTTGTTCCATATCCTCCTCTCCCTCCCTAACACCCCATTTTCAGTAACACCTTAAGCTCCAAAAGTCTAATATTCTCAGATTCAATTGAAGAACAAAAATTTGCATCAAAATTCTCTCAATGGATTTCGAAAAAGAATCTCCAAAACCCATAAATATGAGTACAAAATCAGAAGAAATTAAAAAGAAATACAATTAATGAGAGAGAACTGAGAAGAAGAGTACCTAACTTGTGAGGAGGAAGAAGGCTTATTAGCAGCTGAACAAACGATGGAAGAGGAGACTGAGACTGATGATGGCTTTGCATGAAATCTTGTACTTATATTAGACAGTGCATTCTTTCTATAAACGGGGTTTTGGAAGCAAAATCTGAAACTACTGTACTTTTGCCTAAGGTTTGAGGGGCCAATAATGTAACAAAATTGTGCCATGGAAGCCATGGCCAGACAGCAACCTGGAACTTGGGAGGAGTTCTGTTGGTTTGGTTCGTTACATTCATTTCTTACAGTTAAACACTGTCGTTCCTTGGAGAGATGTGATCAATAAACTGCCACGCTTACCAGTTGTTGTCTCTGAGTTGCCCAATTGTCTTTTTGGGCCTTGTTTTTTAGACCCTAACCAAAATATTTTGGACCCTTTATTTCGACCAGGACCAGAACCAGGATGGACCTATTTAGAATATTAACAGTGCTAAATTCTGAGTTATAGCCCATTTTCATGGAAGCTACACCGAAGTTGCAGCATTGACAAGTCTTTGTTACGTAGGGAAATGTCATATCTTAGAAAAGTCTTTGGTCATCTAAGAAATTTTCAGCCAAAAACTTGGACCAAAAGTCTATCCATATGCGAACATTGCCATGGCAGGGAAGCAAAAACATATAAGAGTAAAAAATCAATTGAAAATGGGAGAAGTGAAGGTTTTAGGGTCTTGGTCGAGTCCATATGGATTGAGGGTACAATGGGCTCTGGGACTGAAGAGTGTGGAGTACGAATACATACATGAAGATTTATTAAACAAGAGTGAGATGCTATTGAAATATAATCCAGTTCATAAGAAGATCCCGGTTCTTGTTCATAATGGGAAAGCAATTGCAGAATCGGCTGTTATTCTCGAATACATAGAGGAGACATGGCCTCAGCAGCCTCCTTTGCTTCCTAAGGATCCTTATGAAAGGGCCATGGTACGGTTCTGGATCAACTTCCTCGACAACAAGGATAAGGTAAATTAATTTAACTGCACAAATCAACTGAATTAAAATCCGGGTTTATGTCATTATTCATGCTTGTACAGTCGATAATGTGAATTTCAAATGAAAAATTGCAGGTAGCTCCATTCATAACATTCTTTACTGGGGTTGGGGAGGAACACAAGAAGGCAGTAAAGGAAGCAAAGGAGTTGCTAAAGTTGTATGAAGAACAAGTGCTTGGGGAGAAGAAATATTTTGGTGGTGAAGAAATAGGGATGTTAGATTTGGCCATGGGGTGGATGGCCTACTTTGGAGTCATTGAAGAAATAGTTGATGTCAAAATATTGGACGCAGAGACCTTCCCTCGATTGCATGCATGGATTCAGAATTTCAGGGCCCATCCTGTTATAAAAATAACCTTCCTGATCATGATCGATTGCTGCAAAATTACACAGAGAAAAGACAAAGGTTTCTTGCATATTTACCGCACACAGAAAATGCTTAAATTCCTAGTATTATATTCTATTTGTATGGCTATATATAAGCCACTTTTTTTTTTTTCTTTCTTTTGCTTGTTCAAACTAATAAACTCTTTCTATGCAATTTTGGTTATTATTGTGACAAAATTAAGCTTGGGATGATTGATATTAAGGCTATAAATGAATTCGACTTCAACGATCAAATTTTTATTTATGTTCGTTTAGTTAGTTTATTTGTGTTCCATTCATGTTTAATAAGATTTTTTTTATGAAATTATTAGTTAATATTTTTTTTTGAGAAATCAAAGTATTTTTCATGTCTATTTTATGATCCATAGAGATTAATTTTTTCAAAGTTCATGATTGATCCTCCCAACAATGTCGCGTTCAAGGCTCGAACTTGTGTAAACATATAATTGAACATATCACGAACAGTTTTCATAAATAACAAAGAAACAAACAATCAAACATAAATAAATTTTATTATGAACTATATATCGAACGCTCAATTCATTTATTCACATTTGCTTTATGAACTGTTTCTTCAAGTGTGCTTGCAGGAACTGGGGATGTCAATACGGATGTGTGAGAAATTTCATTTGATACTATGTCCATGCCTAATTTTGGTGGACAATGTGTAACATTGAGGCATTTGAGGCAAATATAGACGATGACAACAATTGAAAACTAGCCCACTAGCACCAAGTTTTCCATGGTAACATCCAAACAGAACATTTAAAACCCATTCTACAAGAAATACAGGCACATAAATCACGGCATCCTCAACCTTTAAACCTTCCCCGGTTTCTATCCTACAAGGCAATGATCATGTATTATCTCTCTACGTTCGGAAAATCCTAACCTAAAACATTTTTATCTGTCATCAGAAGAGAAGAACTCATCAATTCTTTTCTTAAGAAAGGAGGAAAAAACTAATTAATGTAATCTTTTAGCACAATAAATTCTAAAAGTAACCATTTACAATTAAAACAGTACCTTAACAATGCTACCAAGTACTTGTAAACTGCAGTCTACAACATTATTTTCGATTCATTTCTTCTTCTCCAGGAACTCATGACTCACTAAATCCTACCGGTTAAGAATTTGGTCATATTATCAAACATGGTTCACATGGGATAACATGCAACGGTTTCATACTTTTAGCATTTAGTTTGAATAAGGAGATTTTAATCAATTAACTTATGGGGTTCTGAAGTAAATAAATATAATAGAATGGAACATATCTGATTAAAGAGAAGGAAAATGGCGAGCCTTGTAATAGGATCTGAAGTTTGCCACGGGATCTTATCCAATGAGCTAGTTTTCCTTACTTTTAGCGGTAGCTTCTGACAGCAAAGGTTCGAGTTCTCCTTTACGATATAGTTTGACAGTATCTGCAGCAGAAAATGAAGCATCAATAACTGAATATCTATTCACTTGAATTCTACAACAAAGTGTCTCTTACTCCAAAGAAACCCAAGTTACCCGAACAGAAAAAGAAATGAAAAAAAAAAAAAACCCCTAAGATCACTTCAAGAATCATGTTGTACATCCAAATTTAAGAGACAACATGTTGTACATCTAAATTTTAGAGACAATGATTAGAGAATTTACTTTCGACTAAATCAAAGACAAAGATTAGAAAACTTGAAAGATTCTTTTTCCCACTGGATGGCAGGAATGAAAGAATCACAAAATTCCAAGTACCATAAAATGGTGTATGACATTATTAGGAAATGTCTAGAGTTTAACGTCTTATTTTGGAATCTATTTATGTCAATTCATTTTAGCAGTTAGACATAGTCCAGGCTATTAAAAGATGCAGCAGGGCCTCAATTTAAGGAATGTATCATTCAAGAGAAGAAAAAGCATGAATACCTGTACAGCCACCGATGTGTTTACCCCCTGTGCAAAGCAGATACAGGAATAGAGCATCAGTTATACTTATATAACCAAAGAAAATTGCTAACTGTTATTTCACAGGTTACTTCAAACAAAGTTCCTAAGGTTGGAGTTCAAAAGTATCACAAAGCAGGCAATGAGCACGATAATTTTTCCCATCAATGCAACTTTTTTTAGAATCATAAAAAAAAAAAAGGCTGTTTTCTCGTAAGTGACTCTTTTAACCAGAACTTGAACCAGAAAAAAAAGAAGCCATTAACAGATAAGCCAAGTGCAATGTCATGATGCTCAAACTGGTTTTCTTATTAAACTATGACCAGCTTCTGTTTTGTTGGTAAAGAACAATCTGACAAGACAGCCTTCTACTTCATCCTTTCATAGATAGTAAACATTAAAGATAATAAATGGACTGGTAAGGGCTTTATACGTATCAAAGCAATAAGCCATGCATACTGTTTTACAGTCAAGGGAGTTCTATATCTGTTTGGTAATTGCTAATTCAAGAAACTTTACCAATAAAAACATTTGGGACAGTGTGTTGCCCAGTAAGCCGCTCCAGCAACTTCTGCACTTGAGGCCCTTGGGCACCTGAAAAAGATAGAACTCTTTAATAAGCAAGACCAATATTACGATGTAAAGTAATTGACTGCGTGGTCCAATTTGAGATATTAAACTTCATTCACAAATTCTGTTGAATTCGGAGAATGGAAGCATGAATTACAACCCAGAAATCCCATTCTTTTGAATAAGATAAATGTTATATAAACTCAATTTCCAGCTTTCCAACCACTTTTTCCAAGAGAAAGTATCACATGGTGATAAGTGATCAATTTTTACTTACTGTTATTATTTCAAAGAGGTTATGAATCTGAGACTTCCATAATTTCAATGGGTTTTAGAAGCACAATGAAGAACTACAAGACACTCAATTTTCATTATAACTTCACCTATATGGTGAACTTAGCCTCTGGAAGACCTCAACGTTCTTCATTATTTGTTTCTTAATTTAAGCAGAAAATAGACCAAACTTTCAAAGTTGATATTTTCTAGATTCACATTATTCATCCTCATTGCATTCAACATCTCAGTCTCAGGTTATCAATCAACTTGGCCGAGGCCAAACGGGTAGAAGCAAGAGGGCACACTCACAAGGACTCTTCAAATGAAACGTCCAACCATCTTCAATGAATCACATTTATTAAGACAAATGCATTTCTAAACTGTATGGAAATTTCAAATGCAGCAAGAAATCAAAAAGCACTCTTTATCATCATCGATCAATCCAATGAAGTTACAAAAAATTAAAAACAAGGTCAAAGTGAACCAAAATAGTGTCTTTAATGACCGGGGTTCAGACGTCTCCTCACATCACCACAAGTCACCTAGCGTATGCTTAGGTAAAAAAAACTGTCTTTTTTGGATACAACCCTCAAAGCTTTATCATCCGACTGCCTTCCCTCGATATGAACCAAAGGAGGTGCACCTTTGGGTAACAAAGGTGGGCCTATAGGTGCCAAAAAGGAAATACGTTTCCTTTGATGTAATTGATGCAGGGGTAGGCGTGGTGAGTGGTGACAACCAAAACTCGGTATATGCAGTGATGTGGAGAGAGTCTAAATCAAGGGTCATTATAGTATCTCTACAACATTTGGTAATATTGAGTAACCTAAGGGGAAACACACACACACACTATAGCATAAACATAACAAGGGCAAAAATTTTGACGAAAAGACTAACCCATTTCATCCAATTCAATAACCAAAGGCTCCACACCAAGTTTCTTGAACAATGATTTCACCTCTGAAGAATACCTGCAAACAAGGAAAACATTAAAAAAAAATCCAACTCAAATCTCTCTAAAAAACAACCAGATTCACACAAGAAATCAACAAATTTATTTAATATTTCAAAAAAAAAAAGAACAGATGAAACTTAGGAGAATAATCGAGATTTGAACTCACGAGCACCAAGACTTAGAGTATACAACAACTGGGTTACTAGCCACGGTCTTCTTAACACTCTCCTCAAGCCTTGACCCAAATGAAGAACCCATGCTTCGCACCAACATGGGTTTACGTTGCTTCCTGGAGACATTGATGCCCAAACTGAAGCTCGTCGATGTTGAAGCTCTGTTGCTTTGCATACGAAGAAATTCATTGCAAGGAAGGTGTGAGAAAGAGGCAGGACGGTCTAGAGGAACATAACTGAGGTTTGGCAGATGAGATGTAATTGCCATGGTATTTTTCTTTTCTTTTTTTTTCCTTTCTGGTTATTTGGTTTGTTGAGATTGATCTCGTGTCGTGTGTTTCAGCAGCTATTTTGGGAATTTTACTCTGTCCTTTCGTTATTATTGTTTTCAGGTTTTGTGGGCTGGGCTTTCGGCTTTGCTTGCTCTTTCTCCCAAAACAAACTTGTACTTCTTTTTTCGGTTTAAATATAAATGAGACTTGAGCCTTAAGTAGCCTTCTTTTCTTTTCTTTTTTTTAAGGTAAATTTTTATGGATTAATATTTGGTATATGGAAAGAATTTTTTATTTTATAAATAATTTCAAAAATATTTTTAATATTCATTTGGTATAATAGTTTTTTCCTCAAATTTACAAAAAAATATTTTAGCTTTTTATTTATTTTTCATTTTTTAACATTTAAATTCACATTTTTTTGTTAATTACCCAAAATAAGTGAAAAAATTTAATTTTTTAACTTTTGATATTGCATACATGGACTGTCACATTATGACACTCCGGCATCTAATTAATTTTTAAAATTTAAAATTTCAAAAAATTATTAAACTATTTTTAAAAATTAAAAATTATAAAAATATTCTTAAATAATTTTAAATTTTTTAAAATTAATTAAATGCTTATGTGTCATCCACGTGGAAAACCACGTGTATGCCACATTAGCAAAGTTAACAAATGTTAAAATTTTTATCTATATATTTTGGAGTGATTTGACAAAAATGTAAATTTAAGGGCTAAAAGTGATGAAAAATTAAATAGAGGATTAAAATAATTTTTTTTTGTAAAGTTAGAGGATCAAAGAAGTCATTATGCCTATTTTTTAAATGTTTTACTATACCTCCATATAACACTTATCAATCTCTTACCTTACTTGTGGAGTTTAAAACTCCATTGATAATATATCATATACATTCCTTATTTTTATTTGGGGTTGTAAATTTAAGATTTTAAATAAATATTAAAATAATTTTAAGAAGTTAATTGTTCAAACATTTATTAGCATTTTATATTTTTAAGAGTGCAAACTAATATTTTTATTATATATTATCCTAAATAAATTCTCCTTACAAATACTTTACTCATTTGAGCAATAATAATAAAAAGTGAGATCTAGGATTTATGATTTGAGGCTTTAAGATTTTAGAGTCTAGAATTTAGAGTTAAAATTTAAGGTTTAAGATTTATGTTTAGATTTATGATAGGTATCGTAATTTAAAATTTAGGGTTTTAAGATTTTAAAGATACAATGTTTAATATTGGATCATGGTTAAAGATTAGTGTTAGGTTTTAAGGTTTTTGGCTTCAAGTTTTTTTATTGGGTGAAGGATCTAAAATTTTAGTTTTTGATATTTAAGGTTTGCAATTCTAGGGTTTATATTTTAAAATCCTAAGATTTAGGGTTTAGGTTGTGTTAAGATTTATGGTTAAAATTAGGATTAAGATGCAATTTTAAGGGTTAACATTGTGAAGAATTTATGATTTTGGTTTTTAAGGTTTAAGGCTTATGATTTTAGGTTTTAAGGATTTATGATCATATAGATTTTAGGTTTAGGGTTTTATAATTATGTGTTGGGTTAATATTTAGGGTTTAGGTTTAGGATTAGTGGTATGGTGTATTACTTAGGAGGTATGAGTTTGTAATTTTAGGGTTTAGTGCTTTGGTTGAATTTATAGTTTATGTTTTTTGTATTTAGGCTTTAAATTTAGAATTTACGGTTTTGTATTTGTGTCTAGTGTTTAGATTTAAGATTTACATTAATTTTGGGTTTAGAGTTTATGATTTTAAGGTTGAGGATGTTGGGATTTAGGATTTATG
Organism: Gossypium rotundifolium; assembly: GCA_025506655.1. Lineage (NCBI taxonomy): Eukaryota > Viridiplantae > Streptophyta > Magnoliopsida > Malvales > Malvaceae > Gossypium > Gossypium rotundifolium. The sequence goes on from CP106728.1 coordinate 153,312,993, forward strand.
GTTTATGAGTTTATAGTTTGGATTTTTAGATTTAGGGTTTATATTTTGAATTATGAATTATGAATTTAGGGTTTAGGATTAACATTATGACATAATGTTTGGGGTTTAGGTTTAGGGTTTTGGTAGAATATTTAATATATTAGTTTTTGGTATTTAAGGTTGTATTTTTAGTGTTTAGAGTTTTGGGTTTATGTTTATGTTAGGATTCGATGCATAGATCTAGGGTTTGGTGTTTTTGGTTTAATGTTTAAGGGTTTATGTTTAAAATTTAGGGTTTTAATTTTTTATGGTTTAGTGTGTTATACTTATTCTTTAAGATCTAGTGTTTAGTATTATGGTAGGTTTAGGTTTATTAGGTGCAGGGTTAATGTTTATAATGTATGGTTTTGGTTTTTGGATAACTATGATGAATGTATTAACTATGGATATGATGTCGGAAATAGACCGATTTCATATCACCATCAATTTAAACTAGCAAAAGCAATGCCTATTCGCATAATATGGATTCCAATCATTCATGATCTGGATATGAATGAGGCGAATTACTTATCCCTCAATTTATTAGTGAACTATCTTTCCAAGGATTGTGAAAGATGTTTCACTATAAATATTTTTATTATTACTTTGACTCATATTCCCCAAAAAGTAAAGCCCACTCTAATAGTCCCGAATGAATTAATACATGTATTAAGATACGAAGGTTTCTTATTCCACAATAGCAAAAGCACTTTTTCACTCTTTCATATAGTAAGGAATTTCACTTAGAAAATAAAATGTTCCATACTAATGGATTTGAGTCCATAATCGTGGGTTTCAATGCACGAGATCTTGTAGCACTTACTAATGAGGCCCTATCGATTAATATTACACAGAAGAAATCAATTACAGAAACTAATACAATTAGATTTGCTCTTCATAGACAAATTTGGGATTTGCGATCCCATGTAAGATCAGTTCAAGATCATGAGATCCTTTTCTATCAAATAGGAAGAGCTGCTGTACTAAATGTACTTCTAAGTAATTGCCCCTTAGATTCTATATCAATAATTTTTTTTTTTTTTTTTTTGCATTTTGACTAAATTTAGTAAATGAATACATTTGAAAAACAACTTGCAAATTAATTGAAGTGTATTTATGTATGTAGCTTAAAATTATCTTAATACTAAAATTTTACTTAATGAAAACATATACACTTTAACAAATATATTTATAATAAAAGAAATATATATATTTACTTAATTTGATACAATGAATAAAACCCGAAGAGATAATAGAACAAAAAGAATATACATCGATTATGTTTTACTTTTCACTAATTATTAATGGAATGGGAAAGTAACTCCTAATGAAATGTTACATTTCTAAAAAGTTATAACAGTTGTTCTAAGCAATCCTCTTAGATATGAACCTATAAGAAGTGTGATGAGTTTTACATGTGATCATCCGATTGTTTGTATTTTGTCAACTCTCTTTTGAGGCTAGATATGTTGAATTATTCAGAAAATAGGTCAAGCTGTAAAGGGATTGAATCATTGTTTGTAGATTCTACAAAACCCTAAGCAATGGCCATTGCTTGGTTCCAGTCCACCCCGCCGTAGTCGACACAAACCATGTGAAGCAAAAAGTTTCTGACTGAAGGATCATGGTTTTGTACAAGATGAAAAATGATGGGTCCCTTTGTAAAAAAGATTTTAGCAGGGAAAGAAAAGGTAGCCATCCCATGTGCTTGTTCTCAGTATTGATTAGCAGTGATGACCAGGGACTCAGAAACATGCATTGCTATGGTTATCAGTGTCATGTCTAAGTTATAGGGAGTATGGAAGCATGCAGATAAACTGTGGAAAAGACATGTTGTAAGAGCACAAAGAAACTGATCAGTTGTTGCTGTGAAGTGCATTTGTAATGAAGGGAACAGATGGCTCATTGAATTCAAAGCTCCCTGTGGCCTGTTGTAAGACCAATGCAGGCTGTTTCTATGTTCTGTTAGGGCAATATGAAGAAAAAGGCCCCATGGCTTATACCTGGTTTTGAATATTTATACACACACATTGTGGGTTTTATTGCTCTCTCGAGTTGCTTCTTTCAGTAGCTTGAATTCTTAATTAAAAAAAGAAATGCAAAAGGAAGAACGCTAAGACTTGAATTATATAGGTAAAGTACTATAGAGTTTGCTTACTTAAATAATGGGTAAATTAATTTTTTTAAAGTTACATTAAAGAGTAGATTGATTTTTCTGATAAAAATTTTTATTTATTTTTATTGTTAAAAACTGAACACGTAGCATGCCACATGTACGTTATATTGCTGACATAAAGTAACTAGTTTTTATTAGTAATAGTTGAAATTTTTAACAGAAAAATTAGTTTGCTATTTGATCTAATGTATAGAGATTAATTTACCTATTTTTAAATAGATGGGATAGTCAATTGAGCCTTAGCTCTTTTGGCATGAACATTATTGTCAGAATAAGAAGATGTGGATTTGACTGCACTGAAATACATTATCCTTCTATTTATGGGTTGTAAAGGAGTTATGAGTTGTCTTAAAAAGATTAAATATGATCTGAAATTATTTAAAAAAGAATAAAAGTAGATGGGTTCTTACAAGCTTTCCTGCTCTGATTATTAGTGGAGTTGAAATATTTTATTTTTTATATTTTTATATTCGTTTTAAGATTTATGTTCAAGATTCATATTCAACTTTTTCAATCATTATATCTTCAAGATAAACTTATATTCTCCCTTTGAAAGTACAATATTTAGCGTGTTGGAGCAAATTTTGAAAGTTTGGACTTTCAGTGAAAGAAGCAATGCTTATGTGTTGGACTTCCCAAATAAGGGATTGCTCTATGGTTAGCCATACACTTTACAGAAAAAAAAGGGAATGGGCTGTTTTGTATTATAATGGAATTAATACAATTTTTTTCTCTTTTGCTCAGACATAAAACTTAAATGGAATTAATACATATGCCTAAAAGAAGGTTTTCTTTGACTACTTATACATATTTCGCCACCATGTTAGCAGTATGTCGGTGTCAGATACCCATAGTAGCAGAGCTTGAAACTATATTGTATATTTTTACGATAGTAAAAATATAATTTTATCACTTTAATAGTCTATATTTTTATAATTTTAAAATGGTTAAATAAAATTTTTATCATTTTTTGGGAGTCAAAGTACAATTTTACCATTACTAATTTAAAATTTTATAAAGAGCAAACTATCAAAATATTCACTTTTGTTTACCCCAAGTTACATTTTAGTCACTTATGTTTGAAATATTACATTTTCATCACTTACGTTAACATGTTGTAACATTTTAGTCTACTGAGCCATTAATTGACGTTAATGGTGTAACGATAAGCTGACGTGGCACATTAAATCATCAATTCAAACAAAAATTTTAGGTTAAATTATATAATTGGTCCCCATATTTTTTTTTTTTGTTTGGAGCTAAAATTTAACCTAAAATTTTCGTTTGAAATGATGATTTAACGTGTCACGTTAGGTTACCATTACACTATTAACGATAATTAACGTTCAGTGACTAAAATGTTACAACACGATAATGTAAGTGACTAAAATGTAACATTTCAAATATAAATGACTAAAATGTAACCTACAAAGGGCTTCCTCCGAAGACATGAGTAAAAGTATTAGTTATTGAGAAAATAAAAAAGAGTGAAACCCTAAAATTGTACTAAATTTAGGAGAATATATAAAATATTTGTAGGTAAAGGGTTCAAATTCCATGAAATTGTGGTAATGTTGTAACTGGAAAATTAGAACGGCTCATAGGACACATAAACTGAGGTATTAATATTTCTCACTTCTAAGTAATGGAATATGCTTTACAGAAAAAATCTGACTGTAAATTTGGCAAATGAGAGCACTGAGGCCCTCAATCCATGTGCAAAGGCATCAGGGACTCAGTGTTTGCAGCCTTAGATTATTGAGTTTAAAAGTTGGTCAATCAAATAAAGATAATAATTATAATCATATTTTTAAAAGTCTGGCCATCCTTACATAAAAAGAAAAATAAACAACATGGTGGTGGGAACTGACTTGAGTTCCATGGTCACTCATCATCATGTAACCTACCCTATCTAATCATCTAAGATCAACGTTTAAGTACATTCACGGCGAGAGGATTAGTTGTTGCTATCGACTGTATTAGAGAAAAATTTTAGAGTTTGTTTGATTTCTATTTAAGTCATGAATTTGTGGATTGCAGCTCTTTTTGTTTTGGTATATAAGAATATTGAAACCAATCAAAGACAAAAGACAGCAACGATGGAATAGAGAATAAGGCAAGTGTATCATTTAACTTAGTCCCTAAAAAAAGAAAAAAGAAAAGCCTCATCATCCTCAGTTTACAAAGTGCCCAAAAAAAAAAAATCAAAACTTTGGGCTTTTGGAGAGGGCTCTGTCAGCCTGTGCCACTTTTTTTTGGGGGGTATTTTACAGTATTTTAAATTTTTTTACAGTATTTTTTATTTTTTGTTGCACTGAGGATTGAGACTTTAGAACTGTGAAATGCATTGTCTATGACAAGCAATGGTTATCTTTTTGTGTTGCTTAGTTTCATCTTTCCAAAGCTTGCCAATATCTTGTGCAATCCTCGTGGCATCTGAGGAAGCACCGGAGAGCCCTCTCCTTGTGAACCCAACTGCATATAATCCACCATTGCCTTTCCAACCGTGTGGGAAAGGTGCCTTTGGGTAACCATTCTCACCAAAGAATTCACCTTCCTGTTCATCATGTAACCAAAATCAATATTACTAACAATTTTTCTCAATAGGACAAAAATCATGTTGGTTTTTTTAGTAAAGTAACATTTTTCTTACCTGAAGCCAAGAAGGAACATTGCTACGGTATCCGGTTGCCAAAACGACCGAGTCAATGTCGAGTTTTTCGCCGTTAACGAGCTCGACTTGTCTATATGAGAAACGTTTGATAGCAGGAACAACATTGATGTCACCTGATTTGATTTTCGTCAATGCACCAATGTCCAATACAGGGGTTTTCCCGTCAGTGTTCTTGAGTTTTAATGGACCCATTGATGGCCTTTTAAGCCCATATTTCTCAACGTTTCCAAGCACCAACCAAGCCAAAATCAACATCAACTTGTCAACAAGCCAAAGGGGTAACCATTTCATCATAAAAACAGCTAATTCAAATGTGGATTTCCCATAGACTTCTCTTGGCAAGACATGGACCTGTTAAAACAGAACAAAAATCCCATTACAAATTTATTCTCCATGCTCATATTTCTCTTCAAAGAAAAGTTAGTAAGGCATGTTTAAATGTCTTACCGAGCTACGAACCACCATTGATGGTGAAGCATTGTAGTTGCAAAGATCAAGTGAAACTTCCATGCCAGAGTTGCCACAGCCGACAACGAGCACCTTTTGACCCTGGAATTTTTCACCCGACTTGTACTCACAAGCATGAATAACCTCACCACCAAACTCAGCCAATCCTTGGATATCAGGCACCACACGCTCGGCATTTTCACCGGTGGCCACCACAAGCCAGCGGCAAATGTACTCAAACTCGGTCTTGTTTGAACCACTTGTGACAATGGTCTTGACCCTCCAGAAACCACTGGTCTTATCATATCTAGCTGACTGCACACACTCATTGAACTTTGGGTTGATATCAAAATGCTTAGCATATGATTCAAGGTATTCAATGAACTGTTTCCTTGTTGGGTACTCAGGGAAATCCTCAGGGAATGGTAGTTTAGGGAGTTGACAGAATTGCTTGGGTAGATGAAGCTTCAGCCTGTCGTAAGTGCGTTTTTGCCACAAAGAAGCTATACATTCAGCTCGTTCAAGAACAACAAAGGGCACCCCTTGTTCTCTTAGACAAGCAGCAGTGGCTAGCCCCGAAGGTCCAGCACCAATTATGACCGGACCATTGACCAAAGTCCATTTACGTTGAAACGAATCTTGTTCCTGATCAACAAGGCGAAACAGGCTCTGATCCATTGTCGAAAAACCCTGAAAATTCTTTGCTTGGTGTAGTTTTTTCTTTTAATTTCAATGAACCTGAAATAGAGTCGGAAGAAAGAAAGGTAGATGATGAATATTGGTTTGGTGGGAGTAGGGCTTTGGACGAGTCCTTAAATAGGGAAAAAATGGTGTGAAAGGTCCATGTGATTATATTTCAAAATAATAATAATAATAATAATGCAAATTGAAAGGGGTCAAATTCCAAATCATAAGCCAATGGCTAACTTTTGTTATTTTATGAACTATTCAATAGAATCTTATATATTATACTTGCTAAAAAATGGTTGAAGGATTGACCCTTTTTATTTTTTTGAAAATTTTCTTTTTATTCTTTCCATTAGATTTTATATTTTCGTTTTGGTTCTGGATTAAAACTGAAGTCGAATCAAATTGGATCACAAAAAGAGTAAAGTTCTCCTAGTATTATTTTTTCATCCATAATACTTAAGAGGCATGGAATTTCTTTCCGCTCATTCTAATAAGATTTGACAAACTTTTTGTTTATTAGTAAAAGCTTCATTGAGGCAAAAAATAAGTAAATTAATCCTTATATATTAGATTAAAGAGTACACTGATTATTTTTATTAAAAATTTCACCATTTCTACTTCAAAAATTGAAGTGGTGTTAGAATAACCAAATAGATGTGCCTCATTTTAACATATAAAGACTATTTTTAATAATAATAATAGATGAAATTTTTAATGAATCACCTCAAATAAAGATCCTTCAAAACACTTTTACCTTTATTAATTTTTCATATAAATGTGAATAGTTTTCATTTTAATAATAACAATAATTAGATACTGATGTTTTTCTTTCTAGAAATTATTATGGAAAGTATTAGTAAGAGGAAATACTTGGTTACCATTGGTTTCAATGATTTTTTATAGTCCAAACATGCGATGTGCTTGTAGATTTCATAGCAACCTTGAGATTCCATATTATTATTGCAATATCTTTTATATATATATATATATATATATATATATTCCACCAAACTCAATAGTAGAAACCCAAAATTTCCATTGAATTATATACATCAAACAAGAAAAAGAACAAAAAAGAAGAAATGCATGCACAATCATAAATCTATAATAATAACCACAACATGTTTTCATCACCTTTTTGCAAATTTGTACAAAATATTGATAATTATTACCACAAGAGTTAAATCAAGGAGATTAGAGGGAGAATTAGGAGGCAAAGAAAATGACCCAACATCCTCATCCGATTCTATGGACCCACTAAACGAAGATAGAATTAAAATTATATATATTTGGGGAATAAGGAAAAATCAAAGGGGGGGAATAGTAATACTAAATAGAAGCCAAAGTGGCAAAGAGAAGGGTGGTGAGTAGGATGGAGACGATGTTCCCACGTGGAGTGGATGAGCCAAGTTGCGGGGAGGGCCCTGAGTGTCACAATCGGGAAAAAACGCCCCCACAAATTAACAGCAACCCTCCATGGCCTTGGGATTGCGACTTCAAGGCTGTTTCGACCCACAAATATTATGCGCCCATTCTGCCAACCGTCTTCCACTGAACCCTTAGCGCCATCTTTTGAACCCCTTTTCCTGCCTGTCCCTTTGTGCATTTTGGTTTTACTTCGACTTCAACACAAAGCTGGAGTTTCCATATTACAATGTTATTTTATGTTATTTTATTACTTTACGTTGGATAAGTGTGATCACTATAATATTATAATATTGGAAGAAGGGGAAAAAGGATGATCGGAATTGAATTTGAAAGATAAAAGTATCGTGGAGATTATTGTATTAAGAGTTAGATTACATTTTATCTCTTTTATTAAAAAAATGAACAATTTAGTTGTCGTAACCATTTTTTTGGGGAAACAGTAAACGACGCGGTCGACTCGATTTTTTTTTGAAGAAAGAAAAAGGAAAGGAGTCGCCACCGATCTTTATTTGGTGTGATCGGATCACCTTTGTTTTAATAAAACATTTAATTTACTAAAACAGTGCTTTTTGGTCCACGAACTTTGAGAAAACGGGTTCGGAGGTCGATTACGTGCAAGGAAGGATTAGCACCCTTGACACGCCCAAAATTGGTACCAAACTGATTGATTGATGTCCTATTTGTTGAAAACTTTAGAGGGGTTCGAAAATACAATGCTTTTTATTTTCAAAATTGGAAGGTAAAGGGATATTAAGACTCTCTTATTATCGAAGAGATAAAGCATCATGTCCAGTAAGTTAGGGCGTAATACTTTAGACTCCCGAAACTAAGCTCATCTTTTAAAACTTGATTTTCGCTTTTGAAGAGAATATTCCGTTATTTGTCAAATGAGAAATCGGAACCCAGTAAGTTAGGGCTCGATTTCTCGAGATTTCAAATACGGAAGATTGCCTCTATTTTTAGAAAAAAACTCATCTCGGAGTATCTAGATGTCGAGTCCGAAGAAGTTAGGTAGCGACATTTCAATTCAAATCAAGTATTTTGTTTTAAAATTTAAATTACAATTTCAAAAGAGACATCCCGTCGTTTAGCTTTAAACGAGAAAAAAAAACCGGAACCCAGTAAGTTAGGGCTCGGTTCCCTCGAATCTTTAATACGAAATATCGATTATTTTAAAAAGAACTTGATAACTCAAGTGAAGGTCAATGCAACACAATTCGATATAAGAAATAAATTATGAAGCTAAATTGCATAAAAATAATAATGATAATGCTAAGCTAATTAATTTGATGATAAAGTGATGATAATAATGATAATGGTAATAAAATTTATAATGTTTAAGAGTAAAAAATAGGAACAATAAAATGATATTAACGACATTAATAAGAAGAAAAAGGAAAAAAAAATAAAATGAATGTAATCAACAAAAGAATATATACATATAAAAATAATGTAATAATAATAATAATAATAATACACCAAAACAATATAATAAAAATAAAATGATATAAAATGATAAATAATGACATATAAGATAATATTTAAAGCAATAACATTAAATAAGAATAATAAACATAATAATAGCAATATAGTATTGAACCAAGAAAATAAACATAAATATAAGTAGCAAAAAGAAGTGGGAATATCAATAATGATGTTAGAGAAATAATGATGATATTAATAATAAAGTAATTATAAAGGTAAATAATAATAATAAGTATATAATTGAAATAACGAATAATAATAATATAATAATAATAATAATAAAGTTAGTAGAATGCATTAATACCAAAATATAAAAATATAATAATGATAATGACAATATAATAATAAAGACTAAAGAAATTTTACAAAACAATTAACAGGATTATATTGTATTGAAAATAAAAGTTTTTGGGCTTAATTCGAAATAAAACAAAAAGAAAGGGGCTATTTGCATGCGCGTGGAAGGAAGGGGGATCGAAATGGTAATTAACCCCTCAGGCCCAAAGCGCAAAGAACAAGGGGGACCGAATTGAAAGTCAAATTAAATGTACGGGCTAAATTTTAAAACAAAGAAAGTTTAATTGAAAATAATAAAAAAAGCGGAAGGGCTAAAAGTGCAATTAGCCCTTCCATTTAAAAACACGCGGATCCTAGGTCGGGCGGGTCGGATTCGGGTCGGATAGGGCAAAACGACGTCGTTTTGGGGTTAAAGGCCAGCCCCCAAAACGACGTCGTTTTGTGGGGCTATAAAAGGCCCTAATCCCCCAAAAAAATCATTTTTGGTATTGCTTTAAAAAACTTCTCCTTCCTTTCTTTTTTCTCTGCAGTGAGGAAATCCGTGAGGGGGCCGCCGATCGTCACGGCTGGCGAGTTCGACCACCGTCCTGATGGCCTGGAAGGTAAAATGTTTTTTTTTTATTTTTTATGTCTTTTCTTTTTATGAAATGATTTATACATATATGCGTGTAAATAAAAAATATCCGTAAACGCAAAGACCCCTTTTTTTTTACCTTTTCCTTTGATTTTGATTCCCCTTTTTTATTCTGGAGTTTGTGTTGATCTTTTTGGCTTGCTATTCTCGTTGGTTTCGAACGTTTTTTTTTATGTTTCGATTCAAAGAAAAAAAGGAAAAATGAAACCCCTTTCGCTCGAATCTCTCTATTTTTTATCTGTTTTTCGAAGAGAAAAAAAAACCCTTGTTTGCTTCAATCTTCACTGTTTCTTTTTGATTTTCAAAGACAAAGAAAAAAAAAACCCCCTGTTACAGTATTCAAAATCGGCTTTTATAGCCATTGAAATATCATAAAATACTAATATTTCTACTGCTCTTGTTTGCTTCTTGTTCTGTCACTTCATTTTATGTGTTGCGTGACCGGTATGGTGGAGCAGGGCGGTGGTGTCGAAGCGAAAAGTCGGGGTAGGTGAGGGTTGGTGGGCTGCGGCGGCCTGAGAGGTTCTTGGCTTAGGTTCTCTCAAACCCTAGCTTGTTTGAAAAAGAGAGTGGGCTGTTGGGCCCGTCAATTTGGGTTTGGGTTCTGTTGGTCCGGATTTGGTTAGTTGGGTTTTGTTGTAATTGGGTTTGGTTTTTTCTTTCTTCTTTTTTTTTTTTATGGTTGTAAATGGGCAGGTGCAGTAAATGGGTCTCAAGATTTGCCCTCTTTGCTCATTGTCGTAGTATGCAAGCAATGAAAAAGACATAAGAAAGACCCATTTTGCCCGCTCGATGGGCCTTAACTTCTTTTGACGTCTTTTCTTGAGTAGCGTCACTTACGCCCACCGCATCTTGTTGCTTGATCCACTCCACCGATATGTGGCTTCAATCTACTCTTTGCTGCGACTTCAATGGGATGTGACTCGTTTATTTTCGATCTGTTCTTGCAAATTTAGGAATGTCTAAACTGCTATCTCCAATCTGATCCTTGCAAACTCAAGGATCACCAGACTGATATCTTCGATCTGCTTCCTGCAACTTCAGGAAGGTCAAATCTACTTTCTTCAATCTGATCCCAGCAAACTCGGGGATCACCAGACTGATTTCTTCGATCTGCGTCCTGCAACTTCAGGAAGGTCAAATCTGCTTTCTTCAATCTGATCCCAGCAAACTCGGGGATCACCAGACTGATTTCTTTGATTTACTTCGAGGAAATAAGAATTCAGGGAGAAGAGATTCGTAGTCTCCATCTTCTCTACCGAAACTTCAAAGAAATAAGGACTTATCCTCATTGTTAACTCAGGGAGACGGGATTTGTAATCTCGACCTACTCCACGGGAACTTCGAGGGAATAAGAATTCAGGGAGAAGAGATTTGTAATCTCCATCTTCTCTTACTGAAACTTCAAAGGAATATGATTGATCCTCATTGTTAACTCAGGGAGACGGGATTTGTAATCTCAACCTACTCCACGGGAACTTCGAGGAAATAAGAATTCAGAACTTTTCAATTTGCTTCCTTACTACCTTCAGGAAGACTTCAATCTTCAGCTTGCCCCACTACCATATTGAGGGAACGAAATCTGAATTTTCCAATGTGCTTCCTTACTATATTCAGGAAGACTTCAATCTTCAGTCTGCTCCACTATCATCTCGAGGGAACGAAATCTGAATTTTCCAATGTGCTTCCTTACTATCTTCAGGAAGACTTCATTCTTCAGTCTGCCCCACTATCATCTCGAGGGAACAAAATCTGAACTTCAATATCGTTACATCGTTCTTTGAGGAACCTGTCCTGTAGAATGAATTTTATGTGCTCATGCTTATGCAAATGATGAAGATGCTATGATCAAAATGACCCAGAGCCTCTTAACTACGTGTGTTATGGACGATACTTTCATGAATGCAGAATGCCGTGAAAATGGTCTTTTTACAATGATTAGGATGCAATGATCAGAATGAATCGAATGCTCCTAACTAAATGACAATGGATGACTTTTGCATGAATGCAGAATGTCATGAGAATGGTCTTTTTATGATGATTAGGATGCAATGAGTCGAATGCTCCTAACTAAACGTGCTTTGAAATGATGTATGAATGCAAAATGAAATGATCCCTTTTTAAATGCTTGGGGTCATCATTGCTCGTAGTCCATTAATGTTCTATCACTGATACGCTATCATGCTTTCTCGTTCAGCCGGTATCTTTGATAGAAAACCCAAAAAAATGATCATATTATGCTCAACAAGTTTGCCCCACTGTAATTTCAGGGTCTCTTCCACTGTACCTCCTGGGACATAAAGTTTGTATCTCTCCCTGCAACTTTAGGAGAATAACATTTGGTTTCTTCTACCTATCCTCGTCAGAACTCCAGGTATAGGATCAATTTGATCTGTTACACCATTCACCGTGTAATGACCGATGTGTAGGCTCGATATGTGCATGAATGCGAGCATCATTTTTCTTTTCTCGAGAATGATCCTTTGTATCATTTGGGTTGACATTGCTCGTTATCCGTCAAGGTCGCATCACCGTGAAATGTATTGTCATTTTGTTCCACCAATAAAAGGTCCAAAGAGATAATCATCTTTCTCCAATATTTCCAAACCTTGAAATGAGTGAGTTCTAAACAATAGTCTGTTTGGGTCCTTGTATTATTCAGAGGCTTCCGGAGTAATATGCAAACTCTTTTTATGAAAGTATTATTAGTCCACTAATCGTTATTTCAATGCAAAATGCCTGAAAAAGATTGTAACAACGGATAAAAAGGAAACTGGTTGGGAGCATAGCTCGAAACAAACAAGTTAATCAATGCTAGCAAATGCAATTAAGAAGGAAATTTATCAGTAGTTTTTTTGAAAGGAATAAAATAACCACAAGTAACAAAAGGGTAAAATAGAAACTAAGTGCCCCAGATATCGCAGCTTGAGCTTCTCTGTTCCAACTTCTTGAGGACCATTTTGAGCTTAATATGTGTTTAGGAGATCCAGAGTACTTTGTCGATGCCCCAAGACGTAACATACTTCTTCGAGCGTAGCAAGACTATTGTATGCCCTACTTTCAATCAAAATTTTGAGCTGCCCTTCTCGGGTTTTCAACTCAAATACACTTTGGTCTCAAAGCGCCCTTTGCGGGTTTTCGCCTTGGCCTCTCCTTTTTCTTTTTTCTTTTTTCTTTTTCTTTTTCTTGTTTTTCGTTTTTTGTTTTTTTGTGTGTTTTTGTTTTGTGTTTTTTCATTTTTTGTACATTTGACCCTGTTGAATACTTTCAATCAAGCTTACTGGAGGCATTCTGCTTCATCTAATTCAATCCAAGCTGGAGAGAAGGAATCTTATCTTCTAACAATTGTTTCCCCTTTCATAAACCAATGGGAAAAATGCCCCGGCAAAAGTCCTAGCCTACGTTCAAGGAACCTAAAGGGTAAAATGGTAACTTTTCTATGCCAACCTTTACAAATCTCAGCCGTTTTTTTTTCAAAAAATCTTGAATGTTTTTTTTTGAATTTGATGATTTGCTAACTTTGTAATTTTGGCATATGGAGCGACCTCACCCTTTCAAATGAGGTAACCAACGCCCATGAATATAAATCGATGTTGGCTAGAAGCTTTTGAAGAGACTGGCTTGTTAACATCCATGCTTCATATGGGGAAAATGAATAAGGTACAGTCTTCCTCGATTTGGTATTTTATGGCATAACAGGTGCAACTTCCCTTTCTTGGTGAACCGGTAGCCCGAGCCTCTTGCTTAGCTAGGCTGTTGTAAAACATGGGTTCTTTAAACCCCAACTTTAACAATAAGTGCCCATGTTTTTTGTAGTTTGGCATGCCTTGATACGATTATCTGAAAACATATTGAATTCTGAAAATAGCTCAACGATGCCTTGCCTTATTCCTACGAGGAGATACGCTTCCATCTTCATTTCCTTCGTTAGTTCATAGCGTCTGCGACACTTTATAAGGTAGGATCTACATTGGGGAAGTAAGTCGCAATCTTTGTCATCTCAAAGCCCTTAGATCCCTCTAGATACATATCTCACTAAAAAGGGGAATTGACAATATCGCTCATGTCATTGATATCTGGGGCCCATTGTGGGCGAGTAAAATCCAAAGGATAAATGATCCTAAGGATGATTATTCGTATGATATGGTCATGAGTGAAAAATATTCAGATGAAATGTAAAGAATGAAAATATTTACTTGGAAATATGCATTTTATTGAAATAAAATTCGGACACAAGCCTACTTCTCAAAAGAAATCTTATCGCTTCAAGCTTGAAGCAACAAGTGTGTCTTACATTACTCTAGATTAGCTTTAAAATACATGTTTCTTCCACAGTCTCATTGTTCAAAACACTCTCAAACACAAAAAGGCGATGTTCGAAAACCTTTATTCCTGGTTCTCTTGGGTATACCATTGCTCTCATCGAACTTCACAATGCCCATGTTGATGAGATTTTCCACTAATTTCTTGAAAGTGAGGCAATTTTCTATCGAATGGCCTGTGATCCCCGCTGGTACTCACTCGAGCGTTTGGGTCATACCATTTTGGGTATGGAGGTTGCATCGGTTTTGGATATTGGGGAGACACAACGTGCATCAAATAAACTTTGATACAACTCCTTATATGTCATAGGATTGACGTAAATTGGAGTTTTTCAACGTTTTTCCTTGTGCGAGATTCTTTCTTTGATGAACCTTGATACTCAGTAGGCTGATTTGGGTCCCTCATGTTTGTATTATTCACCTCGTCATCCTTTCTTCTAGGAGCGGGCCTTTTCTTGGTTTCCCACTTCAATCTTGCTTGATCGATTGCATGCTCGATCATTTCCCCTGCCATTACCATGTCGGCAAAGCTCTTAGTGGTACTCCCTATCATATGGGTTATGAAAGGAGCCTTCAGGGTGTTGATGAAGAGCATGGTAGTTTCTTTTTCTAAAAGGGTGGTTGGACTGCATGGCGACCTCCCTCCACCTTTGTGCGTATTGTCCAAACTTTCGCTTCGGCTTTTCTCCATATTTTGGAGCGTGATTCTATCAGAGCTATATCGCTACGCGTGCCGTATTGTTTCGTGAAGGCTCATGCTAAGTCCCTCCACGACTTGATCTGGTACTATTGAGCTGATTGTACCATTTGGCGGCAGACCGGCGACTGTCTTGAAAACAAAGTGAATCAACAATCGGTCATTATTAAGGTGCCCGCCATCCGCCGTCAGAACATTGTGATGTGGGCCTGCGGACAGCTAGTCCCACTGTATTTTTCAAATTCGGGCATTTTGAACTTTGGCGGAAGTACCAAGTCTGGGACCAAACTTAAGTCTTTAGCGTCTACCCCATGACGGCAATCAGCAATCTCTATTTCTTTAAACTTCTCTTCTAACCACTTGCAACGGTCCTCAAGTTGCCTTGGCAGGCTGATTCTTGCTTGGTCTATTTTGCCATTTAAATCGGGGACCACCGTTAGTGGACTATCTCCGGGTTAGTACTGAGCCATCGAAAGTTTGTGGGCGATCTAGTATCGGCTTGCCCAGCTTGAGGCCTAATTGTGACAGATGGTTCTTGGGGATACTCTTCATGCAAAGGTTGGTGCATGTGGTGGGGTAAAACCAGGAGGAATGCCTTCGCTCTCTTCTCCTGTAATTTGTATAGGACCTTTCCTTTGTCCATTGCCCCACTCAAAGATTTGGGCCATTTGAGCCATCGTACTTTTTGAGCCTCCAACATCCGATCCTCATCTCTTGTTGGAATTTTGCCATTTGCTCTTGCATCTGGTCTTGCAGGTCTTTCTGGAATTGTTCAAATCTTTGATCCATTTTCTTTGTCTTGGCACGTGTACTGTAATGGTTCTCAGTTTCCAGATTTTCCTTTTCTCTCTCTGTATTAATTTTAACTAATTAGGATCTCTCTATGAACTTAAATGCATATGATGTAATGCGATGCAAATGCATGAATGCAGGAAGAGGACATCGATTCTGATCAACTTCATTTTAGAAAACTTTATTAGAAGGCAAAACCCTTTACATAAAGCAGATTACAAATATGCTTTCGCCCTAAGACCTAAGGTTTTGATTTTTCCAAGCAGGGAGGTTAGCTCTTGATCATGACCTGGCAGTAGCTCGTATCTCATGCTCAATATGTCACTTCCGCAGCCAAAGTCTGTAGGTGATCAGCTACCCCTCGAATCTGGATTGTCGCTTCACCCATGAGGTAGTTCCGACTTCTAACTTGCTCGCAAGAATGGCGAAGCTTCTTCTCCCAGCGCCTTTCTCTCGTTTCCAGAAGCTCAATCCGGAGCTCGCTACTTTGTAATGCCGATTCTAGCTCTTCAACTTTACCTTTCATTTCCTTAATTCTGTTCAGGCTTGACTTCAGTTGGCTTTCCGAGTCTTGACTTCGATAGTAGTGTAGAGATCGCCCAAGCTCAGCTATTCTAGCTTTTAGTCCCTTGTTTTCTAATTGGCTTGGTTCTAACCATGTGCGGCTACATGTGTCTTCTACTTTATCAAGGAATTTGCTTTCCATAACCAGCTTTCTAACTCAGAAACTGACCGTGAATCGATGCCTCTTAAAATATGAAATGATATGCACAAAAGAATGAAACACAACAAGTTAGTATCGTGGAATATAAAGCAAGTAAAATAAGCAAACACCTACCTGGGTGACCACTAAGGTTTGACATAGCTCTACCTAAGGTGGGCTCCTAGGGTTTACTATATGCGGTTTGGTTCTAAAGTTCGAGGTACCTAAACCAGCAGATTCCTCGATCCTCACCCATTATAGGCTCATACGGATCGAGTTCGGTTCGAGGAATACATTTCCTATGGCCATGCTGAAGTGAAAACTTCACGAAGACATAGGTACGGATGTATCCGGCGATCCACTAGCCCATGCGGAGGTGAAAACCTCACGAAGGCATAGCTTCTCGCTCCCACTTAAAGGTGTGACCGCAACGGTCATGCAATGCAATGCCAAAGTATTTACGAGACTAATATTGAAAGTGCATTAAAAGAAACATGATTTTTCGAAACCATTTTAATTAAAAGGACAAAAATCAATCACTCTATGGCTTGACCCTCGATTCCCCAGTGGAGTCGCCAAGCTGTCGTAACCATTTTTTTGGGGAAAACAGTAAACGACGCGGTCGACTCGATTTTTTTCGAAGAAAGAAAAAGGAAAGGAGTCGCCACCGATCTTTATTTGGTGTGATCGGATCACCTTTGTTTTAATAAAACATTTAATTTACTAAAACAGTGCTTTTTGGTCCACGAACTTTGAGAAAACGGGTTCGGAGGTCGATTACGTGTAAGGAAGGATTAGCACCCTTGACACGCCCAAAATTGGTACCAAACTGATTGATTGATGTCCTATTTGTTGAAAACTTTAGAGGGGTTCGAAAATACAATGCTTTTTATTTTCAAAATTGGAAGGTAAAGGGATATTAAGACTCTCTTATTATCGAAGAGATAAAGCATCATGTCCAAGAAGTTAGAGGCAAATACTTTAGACTCAAAACTAAGCTCATCTTTTAAAACTTGATTTTCGCTTTTGAAGAGAATATTCCGTTATTTGTCAAATGAGAAATCGAACCCGAGAAGTTAGGGCTCGATTTCGAGATTTCAAATACGGAAGATTGCCTCTATTTTAGAAAAAACTCATCTCGAGTATCTAGATGTCGAGTCCAAGAAGTTAGGGCGACATTTCAATTTCCGAAATCAAGTATTTTGTTTTAAAATTTAAATTACAATTTCAAAAGAGACATCCCGTCGTTTAGCTTTAAACGAGAAAAAACCGGAACCCAGTAAGTTAGGGCTCGGTTCCCTCGAATCTTTAATACGAAATATCGATTATTTTAAAAAGAACTTGATAACTCAAGTGAAGGTCAATGCAACACAATTCGATATAAGAAATAAATTATGAAGCTAAATTGCATAAAATAATAATGATAATGCTAAGCTAATTAATTTGATGATAAAGTGATGATAATAATGATAATGGTAATAAAATTTATAATGTTTAAGAGTAAAAAATAGGAACAATAAAATGATATTAACGACATTAATAAGAAGAAAAAGGAAAAAAAAATAAAATGAATGTAATCAACAAAAGAATATATACATATAAAAATAATGTAATAATAATAATAATAATAATACACCAAAACAATATAATAAAATAAAATGATATAAAATGATAAATAATGACATATAAGATAATATTTAAAGCAATAACATTAAATAAGAATAATAAACATAATAATAGCAATATAGTATTGAACCAAGAAAATAAACATAAATATAAGTAGCAAAAAGAAGTGGGAATATCAATAATGATGTTAGAGAAATAATGATGATATTAATAATAAAGTAATTATAAAGGTAAATAATAATAATAAGTATATAATTGAAATAACGAATAATAATAATATAATAATAATAATAATAAAGTTAGTAGAATGCATTAATACCAAAATATAAAAATATAATAATGATAATGACAATATAATAATAAAGACTAAAGAAATTTTACAAAACAATTAATGGATTATATTGTATTGAAAATAAAAGTTTTGGGCTTAATTCAAATAAAACAAAAGAAAGGGCTATTTGCATGCGCGTGGAAGGAAGGGGATCGAATGGTAATTAACCCTCAGCCCAAAGCTTGACAAGAGAGGGGGACCGAATTGAAAGTCAAATTAAATGTACGGCTAAATTTTAAAACAAAGAAAGTTTAATTGAAAATAATAAAAAAACGGAAGGGCTAAAAGTGCAATTAGCCCTTCCATTTAAAAACACGTGATCCTAGGCTGGGGCGGCCTGGATTCGGCCTGATAGGGCAAAGCAGCGTCGTTTTGGGGTTAAAACCCGACCCAAAACGACGTCGCTTTGTGGGCTATAAAAGGCCTAATCCCCAAAAAATCATTTTTGCAATTGCTTTAAAAAACTTCTCCTTCCTTTCTTTTTCTCTGCAGTGAGGAAATCCGAGAGGGGGGCCACGATCGTCACGGCTGCTGAGTTCGACCACCGCCCACTGATGGCGGAAAATAAAAATGTTTTTTTTTTTTTTTTTATGTCTTTTTTTTTTATGAAATGATTTATACATATATGCGTGTAAATAAAAATATCCGTAAACGCAAAGACCCTTTTTTTACCTTTTCCTTTGATTTTGATTCCCCTTTTTTATTCGGGTTTGTGTTGATCTTTTGGCTTGCTATTCTCGTTGGTTTCAACGCTTTTTTTATGTTTCGATTCAAAGAAAAAAAGGAAAATGAAACCCTTTCGTCAATCTCTATTTTTTATCTGTTTGAGAGAAAAAAAACCTTGTTTGCTTCAATCTTCACTGTTTCTTTTTGATTTTCAAAGACAAAGAAAAAAAAAACCCCCTATTAAAGATTCAAAATCGGCTTTTATAGCCATTGAAATATCATAAAATACTAATATTTCTCTTGCTCTTGTTTGCTTCTTGTTCATCACTTCATTTTATGTGTTGCGGTGACCGGTATGGTGGGCAGTGGTGGTGGTGTCGTGTCGAAAAGTCGGGGTAGGTGAGGGTTGGTGGTCATGGCTGAGAGGGTTCTGGCTAGGTTCTCTCAAACCCTAGCTTGAAAAAAGAGAGTGGGCTGTTGGGCCCGTCAATTTGGGTTTGGGTTCATTGGTCCGGATTTGGTTAGTTGGGTTTTGTTGTAATTGGGTTTGGTTTTTTTTCTTTCTTTTTTTTTTTTTTTTTATGGTTGTAAATGGGCCCGGGTCTGTAAATGGGTCTGCACATTAGTCTATGTATATTAGATCAAAGAGCAAATTTATTATTTTTATTAAAAAAATTTATCTATTTCTGTTGTTAAAAATTAGTGTAATTGACGAAATAACCAGACAATTATACGTGGCATACTACATATACATCATGTTAACGTACAGTGGCTAGTTTTAGCAGTAGAAATTAATTGATAAAATTTTTAACGAAGAACTCGTTCTCTTTTTGGTCTTATGTACAGGGACTAATTTACCCATTTTTTGAATAGATGTGGTAAAATACAATTTCGCTCCTAGTACAGAAACTCTAATTCTCTAGCCACTACTCCAAGTAAGTTTTGACAATTAAGTGTGGTAATAAAATACATTACCATGAATTGCAAGTATCAAACTATTAAAGGGTTTTTGTATTTTATAAATTTATACACTGACAGGGAATTATATTAGGACGTATCATTAATAAATTTATAAATTATTTTGAAATTTTATTATAAATAAATTTAATTAGTATATTTTTGACATGTAAAATCTTGTAGTTCGTTGACAAGAATGACATGATAAGGGATCGAGATAAAATTTAAAAAATTGTATTGAAATTTTTGCTTTTGAAAGAGGTCAAAAATGAAATCTACTTAACAAAGAGATTAAAAGGATTGAATTAAATTAGTAACATTTGCAACATTCAAGGGGCCAAAGTCCCTAGCCCCCACTTGCTCTCCCGTTATATAATTATCAACAAATAGTTGAAAAAAGTGAAAGTGGATTCTTCTCCTAGACACTTGAAGGGTTTTACTTGAATATCGGCCCAACCTGAATAAAACTATACTCAAACTGTTAAGTATGACTCCTATTTCAGTCACATTTGAGAAGTAATTTTCTAGTTAAACTCTGTTTATTTGTTTCAATCAAACACTGATTAGTTTAGATTATTTTATTATTATTTGACTTATGAATTTAGCCTATAAATAGGCTCTTTTACAACCTTAGAAAATACACCCATTAGAGATTAGAACTCATAACACATTTAGAGAGTTTTGTGTTTATGTTTTGAGGGTTATTTGTTTTCGGGTTTTCGGGGTTTAGTTTTTATCTCCATCTTTTGTACTCTCCGTTCTTTTGCCATTATAGTAAAATTATCTTTGCCCGTGGTTTTTTATCCTCTTTGAAGGAGTTTTTCCACGTTAAATTTGTGTGTTCAATTTCTCAATTTATTCCACTATTTTTTTAACTTGTTACTTAATCGGGACGATCCTAAAAAGTGCTATCAGAGCTAGTTCAATTTTCATAGATCACCCCATTCAGATATGGCAGCAACAATGTTTGAAATTGAGAAGTTCGATGGTGAGACAAATTTCAATCTGTGGCAAGTTCGGATGATGACAATTCTAGTTCAATCCAGTTTGAAAAAGGTTGTTACCGAGAAAAAAGCCTGAGAATCTAAATAAAACAAAATGGGAAGAGCTTGATGAAAAGGCTTTGTCTGCAATCCAGTTTTGCCTCGCGAATACGGTATTACAAGAGGTATTGATGGAGAAGACCTCATCTGCCTTGTGGAAAATGTTAGAAACTCTTCATGCGTCTAAGTCTCTGGCTAATCGTTTAGTGTTTAAACAACGTCTATTTACGTTTCGCATGAACGAAGGTGAGCTTCTTAGAGATCACATCAGTCAATTCATTACTCTTTTAAATGGTTTAAAGAATGTTGAGGTTCATATTTACGATGAAGATCAGGCTATGCTATTATTGTGCTCTTTATCCTCTTCATACAAGTCTTTCAGGGAGACCCTGATTTACGGCAGAGACAAACTCTCGTTCGAAGATGTGAAGGGTCATTTGTTGAGTAGAGACAAACTCGACAATGAGCTTCATTTGGATAGCAAGGCAGATAGGCAAGCTTCCGTTTTGATAGCATCAAAGAAACGAGACAAAAGGTGTCGTTATTGTAAAAAGTTAGGTCACGTCAAAGCAGATTGTTATAAACTGCGAAAGAAAAGAGCTGCTGAGAGTAGCGAGGAAGATGTAGCTGGTGCTAATTTGGTCAATGAAAGCGGTGATGATTTCTTGTTAGTGTTATCGAGCGATAACTCTAAGCTCACATCCGAGTGGATCCTAGATTCGGGATGTTCTTTCCACATGTGTCCCAATAGAGAATGGTTCTTCACATACAGTTCGATTGAAGGTGGAGCTGTGTGCATGGGAAACAATTCATCTAGTAAGGTAATTGGTATTGGTACTATTAAAATTAGGATACATGATGGGACGATTAGGACATTCTCAGATGTTAGGTATATACCTGATTTACGAAAGAATCTTATCTCCTTGAGTATTTTAGACTTGAAAGGATGCAGAATCAACATCGAGTCGAGCGATATTAAAGTATCTCGTAGAGCTCTCGTTTTGTTAAAAGGTAAAAGAACTGGCAGTCTTTATATTCTGGAAGTTTCTACAGTAGCTGGTGAAATCGGACGTCCCTCGTTCGTTATAGAGTCGAAGTCAACGTATTTAGAGCGGAGGCAACTTGGTCATAGGAGAGAAAAAGGTATGACCGTTTCGTTGAAGAGAAGTTCTCTTTTGGATGCAGGTTTTGAAAAGTTAGGGCACTGTGTTCGTGAAAATCAAACCCGGATTACTTTTGATTTGGCAGTATACAAGTCGAAGGCTAGAAGTCTTCTAGTTTCTAAGCACAGATTCGACTCAGTTAATTCCCTGCATGGTTCAAGATAGACTCGTGGCAGGCTTTGGCAAAGATGGCATTGTGGAAATATGAGTCAAGGTGGAGATTTGTTAAGTATGACTCCTATTTCAGTCAAATTTGAGAAGTAATCTTCTAGTTAAACTTTGTTTATTTGTTTCAATCAAACACTGATTAGTTTAGTTTATTTTATTATATTTGACTTATGAATTTAGCCTATAAATAGGTTCTTTTACAACCTTAGAAAATACACTCATTAGATATTAGAACTCATAACACATTTAGAGAGTTTTGTGTTTACGTTTTGAGGGTTCTTTGTTTTCGGGTTTTCAGGGTTTAGTTTTTATCTCTATCTTTTGTACTCTTCGTTCTTTTGCCATTATAGTAAAATTATCTTTGTCCATAATTTTTTATCCTCTTTGGAGGAGTTTTTTCACGTTAAATTTGTGTGTTCAATTTCTCAATTATTCTGCTATTTTTTTTTACTTGTTACTTAATCAGGATAATCTTAACACAAACTATAAAATAGATGAAGACACATGTGATTATACTAAAAAAATATAATGCATAATTATGATGATAGTTAATGTTTTTATTTTTTATAGATCACAAAGGCATTGAACAAAGAGAAAAAGACTAGGCAGTGTGTGAAGGGAAGAGGAGAATATTCTTTATGCATGGTAAAGATTGTGTGAAGTACTAGGATAATCTTTTGTGGTTCAAGGCATGAACCCAATTTTCTATTATGGTATCAAAAATAAAAAAAACAAAATAAATATAAAAATCTTAACTAGTAAAAGTTTCATTCGTGGTACGTGGATGGAGGCCAATAAAGCTAAGCTATCATAGCTTTCGGTAGTTTGACGCGCATTTGCATCTTCAACCTAATTAAGACATATTAAAGCTTTTTTTACGCTTGTGGTTTTGATGTTGATTACTCGGTTTCGTTGAATGCTTCCCCCTTCCCTTTTTTTAGGGTTTAGGGTCTCTTTTTGTAGCTGTACTTTCTTGAATAGGCCTGTCAAAGTACAATTTTGTAATCACATTGAAGGAAAAAGAAAAACACCCACCTTGATATTTCGTCTAATTATATTGTATTTTTTGTGTTGTTGAATCGCATTTGTATTAAAAATTAATCTATATTGAAAGAAAAAAGAAAAGGTAGGGAAGCATGTGCATAGGCATTTGCGATCGACCTTGAATTCCATGTAGGTCTCTCCTTTTCATGAAAAGATTGAGAGCTATGAGTAGATTTGGCGTTTCTAAGTTTAACCATATACTAAAATCATTTCATTTCCAGCTTAACTTTATTTGATTGGCCAGCTTCATTAAAAAAAATCAAATAAAAACTAAAGACTACCCTCCAAATGCAACAAACAATTTGGAAAATGAAAGAGGAAAGAGGTATAAAACCTTAATTATAAATATCGAACTTTGTATGATTAGGTGGTAACTAGTTCGATATTTTTTATGTAAAATTTTGAATTCAAATTTTGTAGGTGAAAAAAAAATACTACTAAAGAGCTTTATCTTTGTTTAAATTCTTTTTTTCACTCGATTTCAAAGTTAATTAAGATTTGATGTGATTATTAAATACTATAAACCTAAATAATGGTAGTCACTCGTATCCCATGCACGATATGATATCTGATTTGATAGAGATATGCCCATAACACCAAATGAAACAGCCTCGGATTGCATTGCTCCACCACCCAACGTTTCTGCTATTAGGGATGGATGGAGTAGCTAGTTGAATCTCCAATACTGGTAGGTAATGTTTCTGGCAACTACGCGATGAACGATATTTTGAACCGGATCACTTTAGATTACTTTTTCTTTTATTTCTACACAGTCGGCGGTGTACTTTTGCTATGGGAATTGAATGAAAGTTAGAGCCTTTGGGAGTAGAATATCTTTTCTCATACTCCATAATATATATATAATGCCAACCAATGAATGGTTTAAAATGTAAATTATTAACCCAAAAAAGCTAAATTTGATAAAAATGAATGATTATAGTTTTAGTCACGCGTAATGAAAAGTTCAAGAAAGGCGAAATCGGTTGGCATATAAAATTATATATGTGAACTGAACTGGCTGCTCAGCACCACCAGCTTACACACTTCTATATTGCAGCTGGAACCTCAGTTGCCATTGCCATTTGCCAACTTCGCTAAGCACAAAGTTGAGAGTTTCGATCCGGGAATGCCCACTTTCATAATATTTAATACATTAATTTATTTAATATATATGCTTGGATTCTCTCTTTTAGTTTTTCACACACTGGGTTAGTGAAATGGTAAGGTTTAACCATGATCATGATTAAGCTTTATGAGGCGGCTCGAAAAAATTGGAAGAAATGCCACTTCCATAAGTATCTTTCATTTAGTTAGGATTAATATTTAATGACTTACTTAAAAAACAGAAATTTAAAAATTTGTAGTATTGGATGGTTGTTCATAAGATGGTGAGGCACAAAGAACCATTTTAAAATAAGAGAAGTGTGGGGTGTAACACCCTTAACTCTTATCCGTCGTTAGAACAGGGTTACGGAACATTATTAGATTATTCAGATCAATTATGAATAATAAACAAGTTAAATGGCAAACACATCATAAATTAATCATATTGTCCCTTTTATGGGCTCTCGAGGCCCAATATAAGTATTTAAAACTAATCGAGACTTAATCGGAAACTTAGAGAATTTTTTTCGTGAAATTTCAAAATTTTTCCTATGTATAAGGCTCACACGCCCATGTGATTTAGAGACATGCCCGTGCTTCAGGCCGTGTCCTACCCTGTTTAACTCTCTGACTTACCTCACACGGCCAAACCACACGCCGTGTGCTAGGTCTTGTGATCAATTTATTTTTCGAATTTTAGATGCACTTTTCACACGGCTGGGCACATGCCCGTGTACTAGGCCTTGCACCTCACACGGCTGAGACACACGCCCATGTCTCTGCCCGTGTGGCCATACCTGGGCATTTTGTTTCTAAAATTTTAAGTTGCAGGGGACACACAGCCTAACCACACACCCATGTGTAAGCCATGTGTCTCACACGGTATGGTCACACTCCAATGTGCCAAGCCGTGTGGACTCAAAATGAGCCTTATACAACAAGTTTACCGACCCTAAAATTCTTAAACAACAAGCAACTCAAATACCAGTCATTCAACCAATCCAAAATACAATTAAATACATCTAAAACATACAATTAAATACATCTAAAACATGTCAAAACTACCAATATAACGATCTAACTCATGTATGTTTATAGATATCTAACATAAATTATCTAAACAATTTATTCAAATACCATCCAAATCAATTCAAATTAAACTATGTAAATGACCATATTATAAGACATATATTTATATATAAGATCAACCAATATCATTTTATACACCATTAATATTCACATCTCAAAATGACATCAAAAGACAACATAGGTACATGCCATTCTCAAAAGAGAAAATACTTCACCACGTGCTTGAGTTCGGGATCGGCTTTGAATGCTGATTCAATGATCAGACTTTACCTGACCTATGCACGGAAACAAATTGTACGCTGAGTATAACTCAGTAGTATTTCTATAATCCGAATACTTATTAAGCAAAAATTTGTAATGTTTAAGTACATATCATACATAATAAAAATCATTCAACCAATAATCAATTTCATAAACTCATCATCCATATCACATTCAAAAATTATATTTCCTATTGCAATCTCACAATTGTTATTCAGTAGCATGCCACAATAAAATTCTCTATTCAATTTCAATATCAATATCCATTTCTTATTCAATATCATTAAATGACAATCATTTGGTCAATTCATTCATATATCCCTATTAACACTACTCGGACTGAGATGGATACGCGGATCCAACCCAAACACACCAGTACGGCACTCAGTGCCTCATCGACCATGCCTAAGTAAAACAATACGGTACTTAGCACCTCATCAGATTTATCCAAAGCAATAATAATACGACACATAGTGCCTCATCGACTCGAAGTCGAAGTATCCCTGAACATTTCAATCCTATGGCATGCCAACTATATCCGACTTAGCCCGACATTGTTAATAGGGTATTCAATTCACTTTTCAACTTTCCATTCATTACAAAATTCAAATAACTCATAAATTCCAATCCAATACAATTCAATTCAACTCAATTCAATTTCAATACTACAATTATCTAATAATCAAATATTGTATCAATCACAAATTCACATATATTAAATTCAACATCAAAAATGCTATTACTTACCTTAATATCTTCCCATAAACATTTAAATCAAAATTCAACAATTAATAATTAAATTCGGATTATAAAAATACAAATCGTAATTTTTTGAGCTAATCTTCTTTGACTTTCTCTTTCCCTTTCTTAGCCGATGTCTCCGGCTCAATGTTAGCTACGGAAATCAAAACAATTGAAATTTATCAATATACTACAATTTCATACTACATATTTCAATTAATACACATCTTTTGCCTAAATTCCAATTCAATCCCTATTCAATTCTAACTTTATTTTCTTCATAATTTTATTCTTATTCAACTATTACTTAAAACCAATTTCAACTCTCTAATTTCACCATAAAACCCTAATTTTGAAATTCTTTCAATTTAGTCCCTATTACTTAAAACTTATGATTGGTTTTATAATTCAGTCCTTTTTCTCAATTCTAACTTGAAATTCTATCAATTTAACCCCTAATTCTTCAATTATTTCAACATGAACAACATCTAAAAATCAACTAACTTCCAAAATTTCAACATAAATCAAGTGATATTTTGTTTTACGATTCTAAAAACATCAAAATCATAAGAAAAAGGATTAAATTGACTTACCACTTGAACTTGAAACTTTTAAAACCCTAATTTCCCTTTTTTTTTTCTTTCTTTCTTTTTCTCCTTTCTTTCCCCTGTTTTCGTTTCAATTCTGTTTCTTTGTTCTTTGTTTCTTTTTTTTGTTTTAGTTTATGTTTTATTTTAATAATGTAATATAATAATAATTTAACAATAAAATAATGTTTACTTATATAATAAGTAAATAAGTAATTATTACTAATTTATGTATTTTATTTTTCCACATGTATTTCACTATTACCACACACTTGGCACTTATGGTTTAATTGCTAATTTAGTCCCTTAAATTTCCTTTAGTCTATAATTAAACTTTGACACTATGTTCAATCTAGTCCTTATACCTAATTAACCTTAATTCAAGCTAGTTCACCTAGCCAAAACCTAATTAACCTCACAACTAACTTAGTATATATTTCTAGTAAATATTTACGAATCCATTTTACGAAAACGGATACCTGAAAATACACTTTTCCAATACCCATAAACTTTGGGTCGTTACATGGGGTGTATATTCTTAAGGTTAAGGATGAGTATTTATAGGTGAGGTTAATCATCTTTGATCATTAGACATTGACAAGTGTTTGATGCTAGTTTTATCGTGGTTGGCCATTAAGGGAATGATAAGCCTCTAGATAGGTAGTGATGGAATTGACGTGAATTAGATGAGATTAGGATGACAATTTGGATTTTGAATTCGGATAATATTCAAATTCAAAATTTGAAATTACTATCTGTTGCAAATTTAAAGTGAATGCGGATAGATATTTCAGATAAACATTAGTCGAATATGCATTACTTATTCGAATAACAGATGTAGATTGGAATTTAGATATTTGAATCAACTAGTCACGAAATGTGTATAGTTTTGATTATATATAATAAAAAAATTGGTGGATTCAATTTTGAACTTTCATGGATTTGGATATCTAGAAAATGATTGAAAATTTTAAAATTACTCCTTTTTTCCAGATTCAGATATTTGACGGAATAGTACTTAACTTAGGCCAAATTTAGATAGTAATACTCGAATAATTTGTAGATAATAAATAAATTTTGATTTTCAAGCATATATGCATATTCAAATTCTAAGAATTCAAAAATTGTAGATACTACCCTATTGCCATTCCTAGGCAAGAATACCCTACGTGTGATCCATGCACAAAAGAATCCAACATATTTCACTGACGAGGTAATTAGAAGCGTCACGTGCCATGCATATATGTATCGATGAGGTCTATAGCTGGAAAAGTGTAGCCCCCAACTGAAGTCATAGTTGATGAGGTTGTAGTTGGGCGCGGTGATAGTGATAAAAGCCACTCTGGCAAAATATTAATTACAATTGCCCTTCAATTAATGAGAAGTTATAAAGTGACCTAATTAAGTGGTAGCATAGTTGTCCATAAGTGCCATGTGTGTTGTAAGGCATAAGCTCAAACCTTACCAAACTCAAATGCTCAAATTTCCTTGGTAGGTGGCCATGCGCCACGTACCGTCTGTCCCAACAAGGCGCTCCCACTCTATTCAACCCGTCACCCTTTTGGGTAGTTTTAGGCACTTGAGCTCTTTACAAAGTCGAGAGATAAAATTATTGGGAAAAAAAAACTTGATTTGAAAATGGTTTTCTTACACAACAAAAAATTAAAATTTTGAAAATCGACTCAGTTTGTGATATTTATAGCAATAAACCTTAACCATAATTCATACGGATCCTTGATGTTTTCAAGATTTCAACCGGATCCTTGATATTTGTGGGCTTGAAGATTTCAAAACCAAACGATCTTAAAACATAAATTCTCTATTCTTTAATAGAAATCGTAACACCCTTAACCGTATCCGTCATGGGATTAGGGTTACGAACATTACCAAAAAGTCACAACTTTTATTCAGATCAATTTGATCTTAGTCAAGCATACTTATTATATTAAACTAAGTTATACAGTAAAATCATTGATGAGCACAAAAGATCATGTAATATGCATTTCAATAATACTACCCAATAATGTACTTACCACAAATCGTATTTATGCTATATTTATTAACTTATTTTGGTTTTACTTATAAGACCAAAACGCATGGTTTAAAATTTTCCCATATGGCCAAATAAATAAAATCTTTACAATTACATATGCCGGATATACAAGCTCAATAACCATCATACATTAATTTCCTACTTGGCGAATATACAAGGGTACATGTATGAAATTACATGTACATGACATAGCTCATATTAAGTTAGGTAGATACAAACAATCAATCAAATCAAGGAATCACATATGTAGCTATATACATATATATAATAACCAATACAACCAAACCAAAATGTTCATTATACCATTAATTATAGATTTGTCATCTATATCATTTCAAACCTATCAATAGATCATCCACATATCTGAATTGAATTTCATACCAATCCTATTTCTTTCATTTTCATTTATATCAGTCAAAACATACATTTTCATGCATTTCTAACCCGAATCTAATTATGCAAATAATATAGCCGAATATACAATGTATGCACATATATATATGTACCAACTTTTTTAATTTATAAAAAAGATATCCTATAGCTCATAGATTCATAGAACATAAACCTAAGACTCAACCGTCCAATATCATATCATTCAAACCGAGACATATGTTCATCTTCACATCCAGACTTTATCATAAAATGCACTTCCAAATGAGTTGATTTCATAACCGAACAACCATATTACCATTTACTACTCAATACCTACTTATAAACCAATCATTTCAAGTACATAATTCATAAAACATACCTTAAATCAATGAAAGTCCTAATCGAATACATATAAATATTTACTAGTACATGAAACTCATTTATTTACCATACCAAATTTTCTTGAGTCAAATTATATCAAACCACCATGGCAAATCATTTTGACATATCACACATACATATATATATATAGATGTCATGACCAAGTTTCATATACTTTAACATTATATTCACCATTTTCGCATGGCTTAATAGTTACAAAATATCGTTCTAAGTTTTTACTAGCCTATACATGCCTTAAGAACAAAGGCCAAACATTATAGGTACCAAGGAGAACCGATAGTGTGAGTGACTTCAATGATGATCCCTGGAGCTCGTAGTTTGATCAAAGATCTATAAAACGAAACAATGAACACACACAAGCTAAGCTTACTAGCTTAGTAAGTCTTAAGCAAGAACAATATAACTTCAATCATCCAAGCATTTTAATATACAATTCAAGACATTTGACATACATAGTTGAACTTATACATTCACCATAGCCGAATTTCATTGTTTCATTTAACCTAACAATTTTCATTTTCTTACCAGGGTATATCATTCATCAAATACACCAATACATATATAAGTATAAATCTACTTACGAAAGCATTTGCAATCACTCGTATTCTTCCAAGTAACCAATCTCCACATGGCATAAAGTATATATATAATTCCCAACAACCTATGTATAGTACATTTACTTCCTCATATCATTTGCTCATTAACACCATATGCAACATATAAATATGAAAACACATACCTCAAGGCCGAATTAATATGATTCATTTTCAAAAGCTTATACTTTCTCGATTCATTTTATAACTTTGTTGTTACATAATCTGGCTCGAAATTTCAATTCACAGGTATAGAACACTCTAGGTATTAGCTTTGAATCACACACACACGAACTAGGCTCTTTGGACTCAAGGTGCAGATTTGAACACGGCATTTAGCACGCTAGGCAATAAGCCCGAATATGTCACTGACCACTAGGCACACTAGGCATAAAGCCCGAATGTAATTATAGTTAATCTTTCATTTCATATTTCATAGTGCTAAATTCACCACCACTTATATTTCACATATTTTAATCATATAGCAAACCAAAAGCACTTATTCATATCACATTAAATAAAATTTCAACCAATCCAATTTATTAACATCACATTCGGCCAATTCATGATTTTATACTATAATTATACCAATTTCATCATACATTAGATTCATAAATAAACTTTTAACATATGTTAAGCAGGACTTACCTCGACCGTCGATTGAACCGCGTAAATAAATTTATTCGATAACCTTTGATTTTCCCGATCCAAATCCGATTTTCTTTATTCTTTATCTTGATTTTAAGCTTATAAGTGCCGAAAATTAAAAGAAATGAAACCCTTTTTCTTCTCCAACATTCGGCCAAGAAAAGCAAAGATGATAATGATTTTTCTTTTGTTTTATTTTAACATATAATAAGTTAATAACTAAATCTAATATAACCCTTTTAATAAAATAAAACTAACATATATAATAAGGAAATGGTGACTTTAGCCACCACTAACTTTAAAATGGGCTAATTTCCTTTTAATACCCCACTTTAAAAAGCCATCATCAAATAGGCACTTTTCACTATAGTTTGCAACTTTTACAATTTACGTGATTAAATCCTTTTGTCAAATTAAGCACACAAATGATAAAATTTTTCTCTGAAACTTTCACATATTAATTCACATAATAAACACAAAGTATAATATTTAAATAATTCTGGACTCGGATTAGTGGTTAAAACCACTTATTCGATTAGGGTCAATTTCGGTCTATTACAAATCGGTAAAATTGTTATTTTGAAAAATATGTTTTTAAGTTGAGAATAAATTCTCTTTATTTTTCGGTAGAATAACAATCTCTCAAAAGTTGTGTAAATAGCTCTACCGGTGTCATCTATTTATAGGAGGAGAAAGTAGAACCCTTATAAAGTTGTAAAAGTTTATTTCCACTAGAAAATAATATCCTAGCCTATCTAGGATATAGGGGGTGGCAACCTTAGTTAATGATGCTAGGATTTTGCCGTCCCACCTCTTTACATGAGGGATTTTGAGCCTCTCTCACATCGGATCCAATTACGAGTACTTTTTGGGCCATTTTAACCCAGTAATCTGTAATATGATCTTACATGATTCAATTTTTCTATTTCCAAAATAAATTTTAATATTTACATATGAAATAATTTTCTAACCCCAATTTTACCTAGTAAAATTTTGACAATTTTACCTCTAATAAAATTTCAAGAAATTTCATTCAAGACACAACTCAACATGTTCACTATGACCAAATGATTTATTTTCATTTTTTGGCCTTCAAAACAGTCCAAAAACATAAACTCATTCTTCCATATTTTTTAAGTAACATATATAGGATTGCAAGTTTCTATTTCCATTTTTGAAAACCTGTATTCATTTTCAAATGATTCAATTTCTCCATTTTAGAGAAACTCATAATCATTCCTGAATGTTTCTTATTTCTATTTTTCTATCTATTTCGCTCATTTCCATTCAAACACGCAATTCATTTCTAGTTTCAATGAGTTATCGGAGGGACTGATTGGACATATGAAGTTGAGGCTCAAATGATTTATAATCAAGTTTCGACTTTTCGCCTATTAATTATAAACTCATTTACTCACGAAGTCATTTCACTATAATATCGTGATTGAGCTCTCCCCAACTACATAACATTACGAAAGTAACTACTTAGTGCTCGTCCAATGACCTTGTCATTAGTGTGTTACCTTCATAGGATATCCTTGATCTCTTTGGGATAATATTTGTTCCCCAATATGATTCTATTTTATCTCATGGTAATCATTACATCTTCCTTCAGGAAAAGTCAATCACTATCAATTAGTGATCAAGTTCCCATCACAAAGACGGACGACTCGTGGCTACGTTTACTTTTCATCAACCTTGTAATGCCAATGAGAGGATATCATTTACCTATGTTTTGGGCTATGAATTTCATTGTTGTGAATAATGCTACATACTACAGAAGTCATACACCCAACGTATCAGATTTCAATTCCTTATCTATTTGAAGTCAGGTTTTTTCTTACATCAAAGTGTAAAAGTCAAGCATAATTTACTTACATCGAAGTGTAAAAGTCACGCATACATAGTTCGTCATCCACTCAGGATTTAGGTATGCCACACTATGAATGTCACAAGTGAATAAGCCCCATAAATAGAATCAATATCTATTTTGCTTGGGTCCTATCCAATGTATTGTTAGTCCAATTAGTCACATCTATGTCTCTATCTTTTGGGAGTCATCCACTTCGATGCCCAAGACAAAGCATTTCCCCAATCGGGCTTGATAGACGACATATTAGTCTTTCAATCAAATTGCTTATTTCCAATTAGACTAAGGACATGTTTAGGTTCGTCTACTAATACAAGTTGTCTATCCGTACACGTAATACCACTTAGTATTAGTTAAACATTTAGACAACCAATGAGCAACATTTGCTTCCATTTTACTTTGCGTGCAAAAACCATGTGAGGACAATTATACAAAGTATATTAATGTAATCAATAAATTTGTTTTATCAATCAATTTGTTAAAAAAATTACAAGTGTATATTGATGAAAATATTACACTTAAGGCACTGGATCCAACAAAAACCTCAACCAAGGATAATATTGGACGTGTTGAGGGTTAACCATCTTCAAAATATGCCACTTCGAAGACTTTCCAAAAAGAGTCGGAAATCTTTCAACAATTAGTAAACACTTCTTTAAAAAATTGTAATTCGAGATGAGGAAAAAAATATAAATACTGAAATTTAAATTAAACTTCTTGAATGTGATCTTTTGGAAAATAATTTGCATTAATAAATTTAGAGATAAAGATCAAAATTGTACATGAACTTTGGTCCATTGTACAATTTTATACATGAAATATTGATTTGATTCAATTTTCACAAACAACTAATATCGTTATTGATATCGATCATTTTACATCTATATATTGCATATCCAAATGATTTATATTTTATCCAATATAAAAATAAATTGATGTTTTTATTTCTTTAAATGAGTACGTTTGAATCAAAATCAAAGTTTTATATATACAATGATATAAGAGACAGAGAGATCTACTTATACCATTGTAAAGTTAAAGTAGTTTATACTTCTTTATATATATTTGTAGGAGTAATATTTGAATAATCGACTATTGGGTTTATCAATATAATTGTACTTGTCATACATACAAAATTTTAAACTAATCGATATCACTATTATATCAATTTTTACATTAATATTTATTGAATACTTCAAATTTTTAAAAATAAAAAATAAAAATATTAATTTAAATCAAATTTAACATATATGATTTATATAAATAAAATATACATTTAACA
The DNA here is from genome assembly GCA_025506655.1 of Gossypium rotundifolium. Taxonomy (NCBI): domain Eukaryota; kingdom Viridiplantae; phylum Streptophyta; class Magnoliopsida; order Malvales; family Malvaceae; genus Gossypium; species Gossypium rotundifolium. Next base: position 153,347,356 of record CP106728.1, read on the forward strand.
AAATCATGAATTATAGAAGAGCCTGCATGAAAATCTTATCAACAATTTATTTCTTTTCTATTTTAAAGAAGATTTAGAAAGATTTAGAATATCTTCTTTTATATATATATATATATATATATATAAATGTTCCACTCACTAAATCTCTCTCTAAACTATGGGTTTGTTATTTCCTAGATAGGGTGTAAATTTACATATTATTAATAAATAATATTAATATATCAATAATTTAATTAATAAATTTAAAATTATTGAAAATAATATATAATTATTAGATTTTTTAAACTATGATGTATTAACAATATATTTGTACCTTATTAATATATCAAATATAAATTTTACTCGAATATAAAAATTCATACGTAATCAATATATCAAATACAAATTCATATAATTATTGGTTAGAATATCTCTTTGCATGTGTTCAAGTGGTGGAGTCATTAAGAGACCTAAGGTCGTGGCCTCCTAAAATGATAAAATTTTAATTTAGACATTTTATAATTTATAAAATTTTAAATTATAGTAATAATAAAATTATACTTTAGCCCTCAAAAATTATAAAATTTAATTTAACCTTTTAAAATTATAAAAATATATACTATTAAAATCATAAAATTACGTTTTTACTATCGTATAAATATATAATTTAATTAGGACTCTTAAAAAAATTTTGGGGTCTGCCGCTTTTGAATATCTTATGAATATGAGAATAAGATAAATCAATTCTTTAATTACGTGTTCATACTAATTATTTACAAGTATTTGTATTTACATTAATGATTACTTTGATACATTAATTTATTTGTATTATTTTATTATTTAAAATATTTTATATTTATATAAATTTTGATACTACACAAATTATAAGGATTCACATTTAAATAACCTATTTAATTTTTATCTAATTAAAATATTTGAAAGTTTTAATAAATTGGAGTATCCTAATTATCCTTCCAATTATAATGGAGAATCGAGAATTGGAGTAATTACGTGAATAATTACACTCAAATCCAATTACCTATGACTTTCTAAAATTTATACATGATTTAACTTTAAAAATTATTTTTTGTACAAGTTTAAGTTATAAAATTATATTATAAATATGAACACGTATTAGTATTTGGGATGATTATGGTAAAAATCTAAAATTATATTATAAATACTGAAAATATATATTATAAAATAATTTATGTATTTTATAAATTTTATAATCAATAATTATATTATTTAATTTCTAAAAATTCTAAAATTATGATAAAAAGTATATCACAAAAATTATTAACATGTTATAATATGTTTATTTATAAAAAATTTATAGTAAATAAAAGGACATACTTATTTATGTAAAATATATATACTTATTTATAAAAAATGCTATAAATTTTTCCATATTTTATTCATAAAAATAACTTTCTAAAGTTAAGGTAAAACTTACCTTACTTGTAAGAAATGTTTTAAGTTATTAAGCACTTTATAAAATATTTTTATAAAGATTATATATTATAAATTTTATATTATTTTATCTAATTTATATGTTATAAAAAGGTTATAATCTAACATAATTATTTTTCAAATTAAGTTTATATAAGTTTTTATAATCAAAGCTACATATTGTTTGCATCCTAAGCCCAAATATTATGTACTAGTTATATAATCATAGTATGTTTTCTTATACCATATCAAAGGATACGATATTGTTTGAGAGAATTGAGTTAAATAAAAGCACCAGAGATGACTCACGAGATTTTTAATTTGAGTCATTTAAAACTTTAGAATATGATTGAGAGGAAATTTGTTTTTTTTTTTAAAAAAAAATCTCGTGCAAATAACACCATATCAATATAACATAAAAAACAAGGTTAGATCATATTAACATGTTGCATACTTTATAACTTCAATCATAGGTGGAATTGGAATGACCCGTACTTTGAATAGTATATGAAATAAGGAAATATTGCTAATCTTAATGATATAGATTCAGATTCAGACGATGAAGAACTTGGTCAAAGACCAACAGATGATGATAATAAGTATATGTTAAATGTCAAAGAGCTAATAGCCCAACAAATATGAAATACTAGAGTAATCAGATAAAATTGCATATAATGTTTATTTTTCGTGTTATTTTTATAAGTCGTATTATCAATTACTTTCTTGGACTAGCATATTGTAATAGGCCAATTTAGCCCTGGCCCATACAAAAAATAATAAACCCAAAATAATAAAACAAAGTCCAAGTCCAGTCCAAAATATATCATTTGACCCGATTGGAATGACCCATTAAAAGATTGAAAGTCCATCTATAAGCTTGACGTATATGGGAACACAATCTTCAAGGATATGCAATCTTAGATATGATATGCAATCCTAAAAGATATGGTATGCAATCTTAGATATGATATGCAAATCTTAGATAAGATATGCAATTCTAGAAGATATGGTATGTAATCTTAGAAGATATGGTATGCAAATCTTAAATATGATATGCAATCTTAGAAGATATGATTTTGTAATCTTAGAGATTTAATTTGTAGATACCTTTTAATCTTAGTCGTTGATGTAATTGTTCTGTACCGTTAGATTTGGGGAGGCTCAACTATAAATAGAGGCCTCTCCCTTCATTGTAAAACACACTTGAGTTTTGAGTAATAAAAATTCTTGGGAGCAATCACTCAAATTTCTCTCTTTTGCGTTCTTATTTTCTGTGGCTTGTGTTCTTCGCTCATCTTCGTTTCTTTTTGAGTTGCTTCCGTTCGAGTTAGATTTTGGTGGAGGAATTTCGTTGAATCCTCATATTACGGGAGTTAGGTTGACTTATGCCTTTTTTAATTTTTTTATCCATATCATTTTATACTTTTTTATTTTTTAAAATTGTTATAATATTCATTAATTGTTTTGAGTATATTATTTACCTTATATTATTATTTTTTCATACATGAATTTAATCTTGTGAATAAATTTTTTTAAATTTTTCATAGATTCTTTTAAAATTACTATTATCTACTCTATATTTTTTATTTTGATTGTTCTTTTTAAAAAAAATTTCCATTATCTTTATTTACCTTAACATTATTATTATTGCTTGTCATTCTTTTACTTAATTGTTTATGTTAGTGCTAATTGTTAATATGACTGTAACTTTAGTAAATTGCACTTTTTGTAAAAGTTAATGTTATTATTTTTAAATCTTTGTTTTAAAATATCTATCTCCTTTAATTACTACATTTTATCCAAAAGTTTTTCTTAAATAAGACAATGTTTTGTGTTTAGAAATTAGAAATAGTGCCCTAACGTCTTTGGGTTTGATTTTTCGTTTGACTAAATAACTAAATATCCTTTTAATAAATTTTGTAAATCATGAGATGATGTTGGCTAGGAGGGTTTAAAACATCATATCCTAATGTGCTGGATGTGATGTTTGTATTCTTTCGGAACAAAAGAATCTCAAGTTCCAATTCAAATTGTTAAAGTGTTTAAAGAAATCATGTTTTCAAATCTTTTCGAATTTTTGACATTAGGACAATAACTAATCAATTCGGTACCAATTTTAGGGGTTACGAGGGTGCTAATCCTTCCTAATACGTAACTGACTCCCGAACCCGTTTTCTTGAATTTCGTAGGCCAAAATCAATGTTTTGAAATAAAATATTTTATAAGGTGATCCGATCACACCTAAGCAAAAAGGGATTGGTGGAGACTCCATTTTCGTTTTTAAAGTCGATCCCTATTTTTTTAAAAAAAAAACTTAAAAATAGTTTTGACAGCTCGGCGACTCCGCTGGGGAATATAAGAGAGTCAACCAGTAATATAACATCCAAAAAGTGGGCCTACGCATTTATATGGTAGTCTAATATGTTAAATTGAGATTGTAAAGGTTGGGCTGACTTTTTGATTAAATATTTGGATTAGGGTTAAAGTTAGTGCTCTGGATAATTTAAAGTGAAATAGTAGGCTTTAAAAATTTGGGTTAGGTGGCTAATAAATGGTGTTAGCTCATAATTTAAGAAGATGGTTAATTAAGTGTCAAGCTGGGCTTGTGGCCCAAAGAATTAAAGTACAATAAGTGGGCATAAGGTGGCGCCATGAGGGGGGAGGAATTTGGGCCCTTGTGTGGCCGATTGGGCCTTAGAAGATGGGTCAAATTCGGCACTTAAATGGGAAGGGGGTGGATGGCAATTAGGCTACCTTTTAGGAGTTATTTCTTTTATTTTAAGTGTTAAAAAGCTGATAATTAATAAGGAGGAGTTGGTTTTAAGGTGGGCTCTAAGATAAGGATTGAGTTATCAGGAGAGTTAAAAGCTATCAGATGACAGCAGAGTTGGCCGAAAATCCAACTCTGGGAGGGGAGAGTTGGCCGAAATTCCAACTCTGTGTGTGTGGGTATGCCGAAATTTCTCTATAAATAGGGAGTAGTATTCTTCAATTTCGGTATCTTGAAACCCTATTCTTCTCTCATTCTCTGCCGAAATTTCCAAGCCTTCTCTATAGTTTCTCTTTTTCTTTTTCTAAAAGCTGAATTCCTTTGTTCATACCCTCATCTCCCATGAATCTACAAGTGAGATCTCTGTTTTCACGAAGGTGCACCATAAGCCACATACTCCTTAGTAATTTGGTAAGTTTGGGATTTTATTCTATGCGATTTCACTCTTTCTTTTCATTTAAATCTAACTTGAAACACTTATTTAAGGCACATCGATTTTCCTCTCTCGCTTTTAGTAGCGAATCTATCTCATTAAAAGTCTCATGTGCCAATTTGGTGGAAAAGCCTAAGGTAGGAAGGTGGCGTTTTCTTAAGGATTTTGGGATTCGACAAATAAGGCTCTACGTTAGGGATAATAGATTTTCGCGGTAACGGTGTGTAATACCTCCCACCATCTAGATCGCCTAGTATTGTATGTTCATGTGTTTTATATGTTTTGATAAATGCCAAATCTCGGTTTATTGATACAACCCCAAGGAGGTAAGCGGATCCCAGTTAGTAAATAATCTGTTTAAATGTTATAAGTAAAATGCTTGTATGTGATTGCATGGGTTGGGTTGATGAAAGGAGGAAGTTATCGTTATATGTGTAGCGGCTAACGCAGTGAACTATTATCTGAACTTGACCATTAAATGTTATCTGAGCTTGGCCATTATATGTTATAAGGGCTTGGCCATCATATGTGGATGAGCGACATGACTACCATCATGGTGTGTGTAGCGGTGTGGGTCGATTGTAGAAATCCCCAATGGTGTGAGCGGTTGATGCAGGGTGTGTAGCGGATGGAAACCTAGGCAAGCAGGTTGGGCCTTGCATTTTAATTGCTATTAATTTTATTATGATTATTACACTTATTTATTTTGTTTAATGGGCTTAAGGCCCAAACTCTAGTGGTGCATGAGGTTGCACTGCGAGTCTCATGACTCACCCTTTAATTAACATTTCAAGTGATAGCTAGTGATTGAGACCCAGGTGGAGAGGAGCATAAGGTGGCCATCTGAGAAGAATATGTAGATTTGGCAAAAAGAGACTCAAGTTTTATTTTATCTTTTAATTAATGGACTTCAAATCTCGTTGTAATAAGGCCATGGGCTATTATGTTTTATTATGGGCTTCATTACTTTAAGTCGTTTAAGTTTTTATTTTAATTAAAATGCATGTATTTAAGTTTGGATTTTTACTCTACTTAAGCATATTCTATATAAAACATATTTGGGCTATTTCTAAAATACGACATGTTTCGATAGAATTTTTCTTGGTGACATACCAGATCCGGTTGTAGTGTATGGGCGGGTTTGGGGTGTTACAAGTAAAATTGATTATTTCCTATCCTTTTGTCCAAATTTATTTGAAAAAATTATGATCTTTTTTATTGCATGTGGTTCTAATTTTTTAAATATCTTTGCATTGCATTGCATGACCGTTGTAGTCACACCAAATTTTAAGTGGGAGTAAGAAGCTACTCCTTCGTGAGGTTTTCACCTTCGTGCAGGATAGTGAATCGCTTTCGGGATACATTTGTACTTATGTCTTCGTGAGATTTTCATCTCCGTGCAACCATAGGGAAATGTATTCCCCTGAACTAAACTTAGTCCATATGAGCCTATAATGGGTGAGGATCGAGGAATCTGCTGGTTCAGGTACCTCAACTTTAGAGCCAAACCGTATGTAGAAAGCCCTAAAAGCTTACCTTAGGTAAAACTACGCCTAACCCTAGCAATCATATTGCACAACCGTTGTGGTCATACCTTTTAAGTGGGAGTAAGGAACTATACCTTCGTGAGGTTTTCACCTCCGCATGGGCTAGTGGACTGCTTCCAGGATATACCTATGTCTTCATGAGGTTTTCACCTCCGCATGGCCATAGGGAAATGTATTCCCCTAAACTGAACTCGATCCATATGAGCCTATAATGGGTGAGGATTGAGGAATCTGCTGGTTCAGGTACCCACTCTTTAGAACTAAGCCACATATAATGATCCTTAAGAGTCAACCCTAGATAGAGTTATATTGAACCCTAGTGGTCACCCAGATAGGTACCCTATTTTGTTATTAATTTCTTTTGTACTAACGTGTTTTCTTTTGTTTCGATTGCATTGCATTCACATCATAGAAAAGACGTGTTGATTCAAATTCGATTGCTAAATAGAAGAGTTGGTCATGAGAAAATAGATTTCTTGATAAAGTGGATTATAATACGGTTGTCCGAATATGGTCCAAGTAAACATGACGAGAAGATTGATAGTCCATGAAGGAAAATAAGATTTTATTGCCCAAGGATTCAAGCTAACAAAGACTATTCGAGAATTACCACGTATTGGCTTTCTTGAAGAGGCTAACAAGCTTTATGGAAATAAGTGAGTGAAGAGTCACGGCCTGGATCAAGTAACAAGGAGCTAGAAGAGGCATCTATTGGGAAAGTTCATGGGACACGACCATAACATCCTTTGCGAAGAATGGGATTGATGTTTTCACTTGGACTATGAGGACAAAGTCGCATATGTAATCCGTTTTGTGTAAAGAAATTTATTTTCTAGTAAAGTTTTTCTAATGGAATTGAATTCAGAATCAACACCTCTCTTTTTGCATTTCATTCCTTTGCATTGCATTTCATGCATTTGCATTACATCACATCATACGCATTTAAGTCCATAGAGAGAGCCTAATTAGTTAAAATTATCACAAAAAGAGAGAGAGAGAGGAAGGAAAATCTGAAAACTAAACATCGATACGGTACTCGAGTTAAGACAAAAAAATATGGATCAAAGACTCGAATAGTTCTAGAGAGACGTGTAAGACCAGCTGCAAGAGCAGTTGGCAAAAATCTAACAAGATATGAGGGACTAAATAATGGAAGCCCAAAGGAATATGGTGGCTCAAATGACTCAGCTACTGAATGGGGCAATGGACAAAGGAAAAGGCCCCATGACTAATGCTGGAGAGGATAATAAAGACTATCCTCCGGGTTTCACCTCACCACATGTACAGATACAACTTGAGGTGCATCCTCAAAGGCCCTCTGTCACGATTAGGCCTCAACAAGGTCAAACTGATACTAGCATACCCATGAATTTCCAAGTTGGCTCAGGATATAACTCAGGAGACAACCCTGCAAATCTATTATCCCTAATTTAGATATAGCAGAGAGGGAATTGAGGAACGAAGTTTCCAAACCCTTACATACTTGGGAGTGTTTTGAACAATGGGATATGAAAGAGATCTCTCTATTTTTAGAGCTGATCTAGAGTAATATTCAAAACACGTTTGTTGCCTTAAGCCTAGAGGCAATAAGAATCCTTTTGTGAAATAGGCTTGGGTCTGGAATTTTTATTTCAATAAAATGCATTTTTTGAGCAAATATTCTTTTTTTTCATTTCATATTGTACAAACAATTGCTCTTAGTTTTTTTCTTTGTTTGTTCTTTGGACTTTGTTTCAAGTATTCTATCATTCTTCATTCATAACCATACAAATAATCATTCTTTGAATCATTTATTCTTTGGAATCTTCCTTCGAACCTATAATAGGTCTCCAGATATCAACTATGTGAGCAGCACGCTCACTTGACTCGAGTCCCTATTGACTAAAATATGTGTCGAGAGGATCTCGGGACTTTGAGGATGACAGAGATTGTAACCTATCTTGATTTGTTAAGAATGGTAGAACAAGATGAAAAACAGATCCTACCTTACATAGGTCGGTGGACATTGCGAGCCTAGAAAAGGGGTAAGATCGAAGCCCAACTCACCACGAGAAATAAGGGAAATTAGTCAATTCGAATGAAGCATGAAGATTAAAATTTCAAATGAGATAGCTCAAGATTAATTGTTGATAATATTAGAAAGCTAAGAAAAGTCCTAAGATGTTGAAGATTAGAGAATTGATTAAGAATTAATTAGTATTAGAATTAGTTTAGATTATGAAAGATTAAATGAATCTAATGAAGTTCAAGTTAAGAAACTGAAAATTGAAGTATTGTAATATAGATTGTAACAGATAGTAATGATCTAAAAAGATTGAACAACTTGGAAGTTAAATTTGCAAGAGTAATAGAATGAATCAATATTTAGAAAGTAATAAATTCAATAGCATTAGTGTAAATAATTAGCTTAATTTATGGAAATAATTGAAATTTGATTTCAGAGTCAAATTGAAGCTTGACAAATAATTTCAACATTAAACAATTGAAGTTTTTGAACTTAGTAGATTTCATTACAATCTGTAAGTAATTGAATCTCTGTAAACTAATTAAAAATTACAGAAATATTACTAACGACAAGATAGTACAAGGATAATGATTAAGCAATCGACACGGAAGTTAGTAAGTATCGAGCATAGTAGACTCTGTAAATGATGAAGTCTTTTAGATTTGAATCTTATAATTTATAAGATATGAAATTGATTAGATAATGAAGATTATATTTTATGATAGTTAATGATTAATGTTCAGATTACAGAATGAAATTGGATATCTAGAAGGAAATTGAAGATTGGATTAGTCGAATTGCAAAGATGCTATAACTATCTTAAGTTTATTTAGTTATTATAGATTTTAGAAAGATTTCAAAGTTTTGGATATATATTAGATAGTAATGTGATAGGATTTAATGTTATCTTCCATTCTAGTTCACTTTCACAGCTATTTTATCTAAGCTTATATGATTAGGTTTATTATAGGTGAGAGCTCACAATTTTTAGAGGTAAGTAGCAATAAAATTGTATATTTTAGATGTCAAGAAGTAAAATTATAGTTATAGTCTATGAAGATGGACATTATAAAACTTTATCAAAGATGAATGAATTATTCTACATTCTTATGTAAGAAAGTTACACTTTATCATATTTAAGATAAAATTTTATTATTACAATAAAGGAAATATTTTAAGGAGGCGCTTGAGTCACAGATCTATTACTAATTCTTATCATGGATTAAGTCAAAGAATTTATGAGCACTAAACTATGTTTTATGGTAACGTTCAAGCTTATAATGGAGATTACAAGTGTAGCAATCAAGTAAAAGGTTCACATTCCTGTAGATTAGTTAGAGTAAACATCAGCTGTTATTCGAGAATAAAGATCTCAATTATCAGATATATAAGTCAAATATTTAATTTATGAAACATGATTTTGAATATTAATTAAGCCTAACATTAGATAAATATAAATGTAAATATTGGCACATTATGCAATTATGTCATTCTGAAATCAGTAGCATAACTAACTCAATACCTCTCAATTTACTATATCATATAAAATAGTATTTGGAATAGAAGATAGTGCAATCATAACTGATTGTAGACTCTAATTAATATGTAAGATATTATGCCAATCTTAAGATTTGAATCTTATGTAGATATTCAATACTTAATATATTTATATTAATTAATTTCGAATTTAATTTAGATATAAATGCATATTTAGATATGTATGTTTAAGATTATTTTAGAATTTTAAGTTTATAATATTGTGATACTTTCATTTAATCTTTAAGGTTTTAGAAGATTGAGTAAATCTCATGTAATAATTGGATAGTAACAATTTTAGATTTGATAGACATTGTTCTACTAGCAATATTCATAGATGTTGTCTGAATTTTATATTTCTTATCTTTGTAATTCTATTGGATATTTTGAAGTCTATTTTGGTAATTTATTATCCTTAGATGTATGGTTGATTCATGATTTAAATTTATTTAATAGTATAATGTATAATTTTATACATGTTTAATTTTAATTATAATATTTTCTGTAATTTTTGAAGTCGAAAGTTCGATTTTGTTCCTTCAAGATAGTAGTGGATTGAAGTCTTCCTGAGATAATAAAGTGAGTAATGAAGCAAATTGGAAAGTTCAGATAGTAGTGGAGTAGATCAAGATTGAAGTCTTCCCGAGATAGTAATGAAACAAATTGGAAAGTTCGATTTTGTTCCCTCGAGATCTTCTTGAGATAGTAAGTTGGAAAGTTTATATTTTGGATAGCGCATCAATATTGAAGTCTTTGAGATAGTAAGGAAGAAAATTGGAAAGTTCTTTTGTTCCTCGAGATGGTAGTGGAGCAGATAAGATTGAAGTCTTCCGAGATAGTAAGGAAGCAAATTGGAATGTTCGATTTTGTTCCCGAGATCGAGATGGTAGTGGAGCAACCGAATATTGAAGTCTTCCGAGATAGTAAGGAAGTAAATTGGAAAGTTCGATTTTGTTCCTCGAAATAGTAGTGGAGCGGACTAAAGATTAAAGTCTTCCGAGATAGTAAGACAAAGAAATTGGAAAGTTTAGATTTTGTTCCTCGAGATAGTAATGGAGCGGATCAAGATTGAAGTCTTCCGAGATAGTAATGAAGCAAATTGGAAAGTTTAGATTTTGTTCCCTCGAGATGGTAGTGGAAGCGGATCAAGATTGAAGTCTTCCGAGATAGTAAAGAAGCAAATTGGAAAGTTCAGATTTTGTTCCCTCGAGATGGTAGTGGAGCAGGCTGAAGATTGTAGTCTTCCTAATATAGTAAGGAAGCAAATTGAAAAGTTCAGATTTTGTCCCCTCGAGATAGTAGTGGGGCAGACTGAAGATTGTAGATCTTACCTCCCTAAACGGTAGCGGAGCAGATCAAATTTGGCGAATCTTATCTTCTTGATATAGGAAGGGAGCAGATTTTAGCCACTAGCCTTATCTTCCTGATGTAACAAGGGAGCAGGCTGAAGATTATAGTTTTATATTCCTGATGTAGCAAGGAAGCAGACTGAAGATTGTAGATCTTATCTCCCTAAGCAGTAGCGGAGCAGATCGAAGATGGCGAATCTTATCTTTTTGATGTAGTAAGGGAGCAAATTTTAGCCACTAGCCTTATCTTCATGATGTAGTAAGAGAGCAAGCTGAAGATTATAGTTTTATCTTCCTAAAATAGCAAGGGAGTAGACTAAAAATTGCAGATCTGGCATTCTTGAAGTTGCAGGAAGCAGATCGAAGACATCAAATCTTGTCTCCCTAAAGTTACAAGAAGAAGATCGAAGGCATTAGCTTTGGCTCTCTGAGTTTACAGTAGAACAAGCTAAAAGACAACAAATCTTACCTTCCTGAGATTGCAGCGAAGCAGATCAAAGATAGTAGTCTCACTTTCCTGAAGTTACAGTGGGATGGATTAAATCTACAAGAACAGGCCTTATCTCCCTGAAGTTGCAGTAGAATAAGATTAAAGCTACAGATTCAATCTCCTAGAAGTTGCAGTTGGGTTAGAGACTACTTGAAGAAGATGAGGATCAAAAAGTTAAGGCTCGGTAAAACCGGGCAAAATTGGTCCTTTTATAGTCTTTGTTGCATTCTCGTTACACGACAATGAGCAAAGAGAGGCAGCTGTAATAGCCACTTTATCCCGGGCCCAAACAAAAAATAATAAACCCAAAATAATAAAATAAAGTCCAAGTCTAGTCCAAAATATATTATTTGGCCCGATCGAAATGATCCATTAAAAGATTGAAAGTCCATCTACAAGCTTGACGTATATGGGAACACAATCTTCAAGGATATGCAATCTTAGATATGATATGCAAATCTTAGATATGATATGCAATCCTAAAAGATATGGTATGCAATCTTAGATATGATATGCAATCTTAGAAGATATGGTATGCAATCTTAAAAGATATGATTTTGTAATCTTAGAGATTTAATTTGTAGATACCTTTTAATCTTAGCCGTTGATGTAATTGATCATCTAGTTGGATTTGGGAGGCTCAACTATAAATAGAGGCCTCTCCTTCATTGTAAAACACACTTGAGTTTTGAGTAATAAAAATTCTTGAGAGCATTCACTCAAATTTTTTCTCTTTTAGCGTTCTTATTTTTTGTGGCTTGTTCTTATTTTGTTCTTTGCTCATCTTCGTTTCTTTTTTAGTTTCTTCCGTTCGAGTTAGATTTTGGTGGAGGAATTTCGTTGAATCCTCATATTTGGGAGTTAGGTTGACTTATGCGTTTTTTAATTTTTTATTTATCCATATCATTTTATACTTTTTTATTTTTTAAAAATTGTTATAATATTCATTAATTGTTTTGAGTATATTATTTATCTTATATCTTATATTATTATTTTTTCATACATGAATTTAATCTTGTGAATAAAAAATTTTTTTAATTTTTCATAGATTCTTTTAAAATTGTTATTATCTACTCTATATTTTTTATTTCGATTGTTCATTTAAAAAAAATTCTATTATCTTTATTTACCTTAACATTATTATTATTGTTTGTCATTATTTTACTTAATTGTTTATGTTAGTGCTAATAGTTAATATGACCTGTAACTTTAGTAAATTGCACTTTTGTAATAATTTAATGTTATTTTTTAAATCTTTGTTTAAAATATCTATCTCCTTTAATTACTACATTTCATCCAAAAGTTTTTCTTAAATAAGGCAATGTTTTGTGTTTAGAAATTCAAGAAATAATGCCCTAACGTACTGGGCTTCGATTTTTCGTTTGACTAAATAAGTAAATATCCTTTTAATGAATTTTGTAAATCATGAGATGATGTTGGCTACGAGGGTTTAAAACATTATATCCTAACGTACTGGATGTGATGTTTTGTATTCTTCGAACAAAAGAATCTCAAGTTCCAATTCAAATTGTTCAAGTTTTTAAAGAAATCATGTTTTCAAATCTTTTCGAATTTTCGACATTAGGACAATAACTAATCAATTCGGTACCAATTTTGGAGGTTACGAGGGTGCTAATCCTTCCTCGTACGTAATCGACTCCCAAACCCGTTTTCTTGAATTTCGTAGGCCAAAATCAATGTTTTGAAATAAAATGTTTTATAAGGTGATCCGATCACACCTAAGCAAAAAGAGATTGGTGGCGACTCCATTTTTGTTCTTAAAGTCGATCCCCGTTTTTTAAAAAAAAAACTTAAAAATAGTTTCGACACATATTACATACGATGGTTTAATATTAATTTTTGTTACTTGATTAGAATTTTTTATCGTATTGATAATTTTTTATAGTAACTAATATTTCTTGAAAAATATAATTTATGTAACTATGTAATTACACTTTGCAACTACAATTTGTACTAACAAATATGCCATAGAGAATTATGATGTAATTACATTCTATCAGTCAAACACATTTAAGAAATTATAATTTTCCGTATTACAAAAAAGTATAATCACTTTACTAATAATTATATTTTTCATCTAATTACTTTGTACTTTGAGACAAACTCAAATATTAAAAAGCACTCAAAGGAACAACGAGAAATAAAAGAAGGCTCAATAAATTTTTCCAAGTAAATGTTCTTTGTATTACTTTGTAATAAATGAAGGAATAATAATGAGATGGGAGAAGCTACTATTTATAGTGAACTCTCTTACATCTAACGGGACAAATTAAATTACATAAACAATTTAGATTCAAATTACTAAGGTGAGGAAATGGGTTCAAAAGGTAAGTGACAATGAGGACTATTTGTATATAAAATTGTAAACATTTTTATATTTTATATTTTATATTTTATATTTTATATTTTATATTTATATATATTTTGTAATTTTATTTTTTGGAATAATTTGTAGCAATATTTTTGTAAATTTCTATAACTTTATAAGTTTTTAACTTTTCTATATTTTTAAATATTTTTAATAAATTTTAAAATTTTTATTATGGTAATAATTTTAATGTTTTTCTGTAATTTTTATAATTTATATAAATTTCTTGTCATTTAAATTTTATATTTTTGCAGTTTTTAATAATTTATATATTTTCATTTATAATAATGTTTATGATTTTCTATATTTTTCACTTTAAATTTGTTTATAATTTATAACTTTTAAAATATTTTTAAACGAAAATTACACTTAATTGGGTTTTCAATTGAAAGTTAAAATTAATTAAATCCTTAAAATTGTGTCTTTCATCGAAGCTCTTGACGGTCCATTAAGTGATGACGTAGTAGTTGGCGAGAAAAATTTGATGACATGGTAAATGAGTATGATTTTCTATTAAAGACTTAATTTTTCTTAATTATTTTACAAGGATTTTTTAACATTTAAATAGAATATTATAAAATAAAAATTATAAAATTCAAGCTCAATAAGAAAATTTAAAATTTATGAAAAATCCTAATTTTTAAATATTTTAAAATGCTAAAAAATCCTAAACATTTGAAAGATTCTAAAATTATTAAAATTTAAGTTTGATAAGATTTTTTAATTATAAAAAAAAAATCTAAAACGTTCTTTACAAAAGCTGAAAAATTCTAAGAAATACTAAACTTTTTAAAGATATATAAAATTAAAAAAATTGAAAACTTTTAAAAGTTAAAAAATATCAACCAACAAATTTAGTAAAAAAAAAATTCAATCAACGCATTTTTTATATACATTTACTTAAATTTCTATATATAATAAATTATTAATTCAAATTAACACTAAATAATTTCAACATTCAAACACATAATTTTTTAAACTTTATTAACTTTCCATTACAATCATTCAATAATTTTTTAAACTTAATTATAAAATTACAAAATATTACTAAAGGCCCACAAAGAGAGAAGTTACGACTGCGACAACATTAACATCAACACAACGGTGAAGTTTAGTAGAGATCCAGAGACCATGAACCTCTTAAAATGATAAATTTTTAATTTAATCTCTTTATAATTTATAAAGATATAAATTATTAAAATAATAAAATTATATTTTTATTATTATAAAAATTTATAATTTAATTTCGATGTCCGCGGAATGACAATGGGACTATCTAAAAAGGGAAATTGAAGATGGTGAGCGCCATGTGACACCCAAGATGACTACTAACTCACTCTTATTTTTTATTTATTATTTATAGATTTTAAAAATATTTCTCAAAGTTTTGGATATAGTTTAGATGTTGTGATAGTGACTATCTAATTATAATCATTCCTTTCCCTATTTCCCTTTTCACCCTTCTTTATTTAGCTTATATATATATAGTTTATTATAGGTGCGGAGCCAAGAAATTTTTGAGGTATCGGAATAAAATTGTATATTTTTATGATAGTAAAAGTAAAATTTTATTAGTTTAATAGTCTATATCTTTATAAAATTTAAAAGATTAAATCAATTTTTCTCATTCTTAAGATGTAAAAATATAATTTTATCATATATTAATTTAAAATTTTAAAATTATAAAAGACTAAAGGTGAAAACTTTCATTTTAAGGAGGCCCTTGGCTCCGCCCCTATCTATTATATTCTTATCATGATTAATGTCAAAAAATTTAAATACAACAAACATTTTTTTATGGAACTTCTACTTATAATGGAGGAAAAAACGTGTTTAAACACACTAAAATTCACATCCTCGTGATTATTATAGTAACAATAGTGTTAACTGAATTAAGGTTCAATCGATAAATATAACAAATATTTAATTTATGAATACATGATTTTGAATATTAACTTAACAAATAGATAAAAATAAAAAATAAAAATTTGGCATTTAGTAGAATTATGGTTATTTGAAATCCGTGAAGTCCTAACTCAACTCAATTCTCTCTCTCTCTCTCTCTCTATATATATATGAAAACAGGGTTTTGGAAAGAGTGCTCACCTCGCACTACCTCGTTTTGAACTCGCATTACTCGTCTCAAGAAAATTACCAAAAACACCTTTATGTTATTAGAATTATTTTTATATATTTTAATTAAAATTTCTGGAATTTTTATTAGACTTTATAAATTATTTTATATGTAGTTTAATTAGATATTTTTAATTTTATAATATGTATTTTATTTAATCTTATAAAAAGGTAGAAGATATAAAATCATGTAATATTTGGGAATAGGTCAAAGATTGTAGATCTTGTCACCCTAAGCAGTAGTGGAATAAGATCGAACTGCGAATTTTATCTCTATGAAACAGTGGAGTAGATTTAAGCCATCAGTCTTATCTCCCTTAAGATGGTAGTGGAGCAGAGTGAAGATTGAAGTCTTGCTGAGATAGTAAGGAGGCAAATTGAAAAGTTTAGATTTTGTTCCCTCGAGATGGTAGTGGAGCAGACTGAAGATTGAAGTCTTTCTGAGATAGCAAAGAAGCAAATTGAAAAGTTTAGATTTTGTTCCCTCGAGATGGTAGTGGAGCAGACTGAATATTGAAGTCTTTCTGATATAGTAAGGAAGTAAATTGAAAGTTCAGATTTTGTTCTCTCGAGATAATAGTGGAGCAGACTGAATATTGAAGTCTTCCTAAGATAGTAAATAAGCAAATTGAAAAGTTCAGATTTTGTTCCCTCGAGATGGTAGTGGAGCAGATTGAAGATTGAAGTCTTCTTGAGATAGTAAGGAAGCAAATTGGAAAGTTCAAATTTTGTTCCCTCGAAATAGTATTGGAGCAGACTAAAGGTTGAAGTCTTCCAGAGATAGTAAGGAAGAAAATTGGAAAGTTCAGATTTTGTTCCCTCGAGATGGTAGTGGAGCAGACTGAAGATTGAAGTCTTCCTGAGACAGTAAGGAAGCAAATTGGAAAGTTCAGATTTTGTTTCCCTCGAGATGGTAGTGGAGCAGACTAAAGATTGAAGTCTTCCTGAGACAGTAAGGAAGCAAATTGGAAAGTTCAGATTTTGTTTCCCTCAAGATGGTAGTGGAGCAGACTGAAGATTGAAGTCTTCCTGAGATAGTAATGAAGCAAATTGGAAAGTTTAGATTTTGTTCCTTCGAGATAGTAGTGGAGTAGACTGAAGATTGAAGTCTTCCTGAGATAGTAATGAAGCGAATTAAAAAGTTCAGATTTTGTTCCCTTGAGATTGTAGTGGAGCAGACTGAAGATTGAAGTCTTCTTGAGATAGTAAGGAAACAAATTGGAAAGTTTAGATTTTGTTCCCTCAAGATAGTAGTGGAGCAGGCTGAATATTAAAGTCTTCTTGAGATAGTAAGGAAGAAAATTGGAAAGTTTAGATTTTGTTCCCTCGAGATGGTAGTGGAGCAGACTGAAAATTGAAGTCTTCCTGAGATAGTAAGGAAGCAAATTGGAAAGTTCAGATTTTGTTCCCTCGAGATGGTAGTGAAACAAACTGAATATTGAAGTCTTCTTGAGATAGTAAGAAAGTAAATTGGAAAGTTCAGATTTTGTTCCCTCGAAATAGTAGTGGAGCGGACTAAAGATTAAAGTCTTCCTGAGATAGTAAGGCAGCAAATTGGAAAGTTTAGATTTTATTCCCTCGAGATAGTAATGGAGCAGACTGAAGATTGAAGTCTTCCTGAGATAGTAATGAAGCAAATTGGAAAGTTAAGATTTTGTTCCCTCGAGATGGTAGTGGAGCAGATTGAAGATTGAAGTCTTCCTGAGATAGTAAGGAAGCAAATTGGAAAGTTTAGATTTTGTTCCCTCGAGATGGTAGTGGAGCAGACTGAAGATTGAAGTCTTCCTGAGATAGTAAAGAAGCAAAGTGGAAAGTTCAGATTTTGTTCCCTCGAGATGGTAGTGGAGCAGGCTGAAGATTGTAGTCTTCCTAAGATAGTAAGGAAGCAAATTGGAAAGTTCAGATTTTGTCCCCTCGAGATAGTAGTGGGGCAGACTGAAGATTGTAGATCTTATCTCCCTAAACGGTAGCGGAGCAGATCGAATTTGGCGAATCTTATCTTCTTGATATAGCAAGGGAGCAGATTTTAGCCACTAGCCTTATCTTCCTGATGTAGCAAGGGAGCAGGCTGAAGATTATAGTTTTATATTCCTGATATAGCAAGGAAGTAGACTGAAGATTGTAGATCTTATCTCCCTAAGCGATAGCGGAGCAGATCGAAGATGGCGAATCTTATCTTTTTGATGTAGTAAGGGAGCAAGTTTTAGCCACTAGCCTTATCTTCATGATGTAGTAAGAGAGCAGGCTGAAGATTATAGTTTTGTCTTCCTAATGTAGCAAGGGAGTAGACTAAAAATTACAGATCTGGCATTCTTGAAGTTGCAGGAAGCAGATTGAAGACATCAGATCTTGTCTCCCTAAAGTTACAGGAAGAAGATCGAAGGCATTAGCTTTGGCTCTCTGAGTTTACAGTAGAACAAGCTAAAAGACAACAAATCTTACCTTCCTGAGATTGCAGCGAAGCAGATCGAAGATAGTAGTCTCACTTTCCGGTTACGATGGGATGGATTAAATCTACAAGAGCGGTCTTATCTCCCGAAGTTGCGAGAGAATAAGATTAAAGCTACAGATTCAATCTCCTTGAAGTTGCAGTTGGGTTAGAGATTACTTGAAGAAGATGAGGATCAAAAAGTTAAGGCTCGGTAAAACCGGGCAAAATTGGTCCTTTTATAGTCTTTGTTCCATTCTCGTTACCGACAATGAGCAAAGAGGGCAATTATAATAGCCAATTTAGCCCGGCCCATACAAAAATAATAAACCCAATATAATAAAACAAAGTCCAAGTCTAGTCCAAAATATATTATTTGGCCCGATCGGAATGATCCATTAAAGATTGAAAGTCCATCAACAAGCTTGATGTATATAGAACACAATATTCAAGGATATGCAATCTTAGATATGATATGCAAATCTTAGATATGATATGCAATCCTAAAAGATATGGTATGCAATTTTAGATATGATATGCAAATCTTAGATATGATATGCAATCTTAGAAGATATGGTATGCAATCTTAAAAGATATGATTTTGTAATCTTAGAGATTTAATTTGTAGATACCTTTTAATCTTAGCAGTTGATGTAATTGATCTGCACCGTTGGATTAGGGGAGGCTCAACTATAAATAGAGGCCTCTCCCTTCATTGTAAAACACACTTGAGTTTTGAGTAATAAAAATTCTTGAGAGCATTCACTCAAATTTTTCTCTCTTTTGCGTTCTTATTTTTTATGGCTTGTCCTTATTTTGTTCTTCGCTCATCTTCGTTTCTTTTTGAGTTGCTTCCGTTCGAGTTAGATTTTGGTGGAGGAATTTCGTTGAATCCTCATATTGCGGGAGTTAGGTTGACTTATGCGTTTTTTTTAATTTTTTTATTTATCCATATCATTTTTATATTTTTTTTTTTTTAAAAATTGTTATAATATTCATTAATTGTTTTGAGTATATTATTTACCTTATATCCTATATTATTATTATTTTCATACATGAATTTAATCTTGTGAATAAAATATTTTTAATTTTTCATAGATTCTTTTAAAATTATTATTATATACTCTATATTTTTTATTTCGATTGTTCATTTTAAAAAAAATTTCCAATATCTTTATTTACCTTAACATTATTATTATTATTTGTCATTCTTTTACTTAATTGTTTATGTTAGTGCTAATAGTTAATATGACCTCGTAACTTTAGTAAATTGCACTTTTGTAATAATTCAATGTTATTTTTTAAATCTTTGTTTAAAAATAACTATCTCCTTTAATTACTACATTTTATCCAAAAGTTTTTCTTAAATAAGGCAATGTTTTATGTTTAGAAATTCAAGAAATAGTGCCCTAACGTCTTCGGGTTTCGATTTTTCGTTTGACTAAATAACTAAATATCCTTTTAATGAATTTTGTAAATCATGAGATGATGTTATTACGAGGTTTAAAACATCATATCCTAACGTCTTGGATGTGATGTTTTATATTCTTTCGGAACAAAAGAATCTCAAGTTCAAATTCAAATTGTTCAAGTTTTTAAAGAAATCATGTTTTCAAATCTTTTCGAATTTTCGACATTAGGACAATAACTAATCAATTCGGTACCAATTTTGGGCGTTACGAGGGTGCTAATCCTTCCTCGTACGTAACCGACTCCCGAACCCGTTTTCTTGAATTTCGTAGGCCAAAATCAATGTTTTGAAATAAAATGTTTTATAAGGTGATCCGATCACACCTAAGCAAAAAGGGATTGGTGGCGACTCCATTTTTGTTTTTAAAGTCGATCCCCTTTTTTTAAAAAAACTTAAAATAGTTTCACACATATTACATATGATGGTTTAATATTAATTTTGTTACTTGCTTAGAATTTTTATCGTATTGATAATTTTTATAGTAACTAATATTTCTTGAAAATATAATTTATGTAAGTATGTAATTACACTTTGCAACTACAATTTGTACTAAAAATATGCCATAGAGAATTATGATGTAATTACATTCTATCACCAAACACATTTAAGAAATTATAATTTTCCATATTACAAAAAAGTATAATCACTTTACTAATAATTATATTTTCATCTAATTACTTTGTACTTTGAGACAAACTCAAATATTAAAAAGCACTCAAAGGAACAACGAGAAATAAAAGAAGGCTCAATAAATTTTTCCAAGTAAATGTTCTTTGTATTACTTTGTAATAAATGAAGGAATAATAATGAGATGGGAGAAGCTACTATTTATAGCTGAACTCTCTTACATCTAACGGGACAAATTAAATTACATAAACAATTTAGATTCAAATTACTAAGGTGAGGAAATGGGTTCAAAAGGTAAGTGACAATGAGGACTATTTGTATATAAAATTGTAAACATTTTTATATTTTATATTTTATATTTTATATTTTATATTTTATATTTATATATATTTTGTAATTTTATTTTTTGGAATAATTTGTAGCAATATTTTTGTAAATTTCTATAACTTTATAAGTTTTTAACTTTTCTATATTTTTAAATATTTTAATAAATTTTAAAATTTTTATTATGGTAATAATTTTTAATGTTTTTCTGTAATTTTTATAATTTATATAAATTTCTTGTCATTTAAATTTTTATATTTTTGCAGTTTTTAATAATTTATATATTTTCATTTATAATAATGTTTATGATTTTCTATATTTTCACTTTAAATTTGTTTATAATTTATAACTTTTTAAAATATTTTAAACGAAAATTACACTTAATTGGGTTTTCAATTGAAAGTTAAAATTAATTAAATCCTTAAAATTGTGTCTTTCATCGAAGCTCTTGACGGTCCATTAAGTGATGACGTAGTAGTTGGCGAGAAAAATTTGATGACATGGTAAATGAGTATGATTTTCTATTAAAGACTTAATTTTTCTTAATTATTTTACAAGGATTTTTTAACATTTAAATAGAATATTATAAAATAAAAATTATAAAAATTCAAGCTCAATAAGAAAATTTAAAATTTATGAAAAAATCCTAATTTTTTAAATATTTTAAAATGCTAAAAAATCCTAAACATTTGAAAGATTCTAAAATTATTAAAATTTAAGTTTGATAAGATTTTTTTTAATTATAAAAAAAAATCTAAAACGTTCTTTACAAAAGCTGAAAAATTCTAAGAAATACTAAACTTTTAAAGATATATAAAATTAAAAAAATTGAAAACTTTTAAAAGTTAAAAAATATCAACCAACAAATTTAGTAAAAAAAAATTCAATCAACGCATTTTTTATATACATTTACTTAAATTTCTATATATAATAAATTATTAATTCAAATTAACACTAAATAATTTCAACATTCAAACACATAATTTTTAAACTTTATTAACTTTCCATTACAATCATTCAATAATTTTTAAACTTAATTATAAAATTACAAAATATTACTAAAGGCCCACAAAGAGAGATTTATTGATCATGACAACATTAACATCAACACAACGGTGAAGTTTAGTAGAGATCCGAGACCATGAACCTCTTAAAATGATAAATTTTAATTTAATCTCTTTATAATTTATAAAGATATAAATTATTAAAATAATAAAATTATATTTTATTATTATAAAATTTATAATTTAATTTCGATGTCCGCGGAATGACAATGGGACTATCTAAAAGGGAAATTGAAGATGGTGAGCGCCATGTGACACCCAAGATGACTACTAACTCACTCTTATTTTTATTTATTATTTATAGATTTTAAAAATATTTCTCAAAGTTTTGGATATAGTTTAGATGTTGTGATAGTGACTATCTAATTATAATCATTCCTTTCCTATTTCCCTTTTCACCCTTCTTTATTTAGCTTATATATATATAGTTTATTATAGGTGCGGAGCCAAGAAATTTTTGAGGTATCGAATAAAATTGTATATTTTTATGATAGTAAAAGTAAAATTTTATTAGTTTAATAGTCTATATCTTTATAAAATTTAAAAGATTAAATCAATTTTTCTCATTCTTAAGATGTAAAAATATAATTTTATCATATATTAATTTAAAATTTTAAAATTATAAAAGACTAAAGGTGAAAACTTTCATTTTTAAGGAGGCCCTTGGCTCCGCCCTATCTATTATATTCTTATCATGATTAATGTCAAAAATTTAAATACAACAAACATTTTTTATGGAACTTCTACTTATAATGGAGGAAAAACGTGTTTAAACACACTAAAATTCACATCCTCGTGATTATTATAGTAACAATAGTGTTAATCGAATTAAGGTTCAATCGATAAATATAACAAATATTTAATTTATGAATACATGATTTTGAATATTAACTTAACAAATAGATAAAATAAAAATAAAAATTTGGCATTTAGTAGAATTATGGTTATTTGAAATCCGTGAAGTCCTAACTCAACTCAATTCTCTCTCTCTCTATATATATGATGAAAACAGGGTTTTGGAAAGAGTGCTCACCTCGACTACCTCGCTTTTGAACTCGCATTACTGTCTCAAGAAAATTACCAAAAACACCTTTATGTTATTAGAATTATTTTTATATATTTTAATTAAAATTTCGGAATTTTATTAGACTTTATAAATTATTTTATATGTAGTTTAATTAGATATTTTAATTTTATAATATGTATTTTATTTAATCTTATAAAAGGTAGAAGATATAAAATCATGTAATATTTGGGAATAGGTCAAAGATTGTAGATCTTGTCACCCTAAGCGATGAGTGGAATAAGATCGAATCGCAAATTTTATCTCTATGAAACAAAGGAGTAGATTTAAGCCATCAGTCTTATCTCCCTTAAGATGGTAGTGGAGCAGAGTGAAGATTGAAGTCTTGCTGAGATAGTAAGGAGGCAAATTGAAAAGTTTAGATTTTGTTCCCTCGAGATGGTAGTGGAGCAGACTGAAGATTGAAGTCTTTCTGAGATAGCAAAGAAGCAAATTGAAAAGTTTAGATTTTGTTCCCTCGAGATGGTAGTGGAGCAGACTGAATATTGAAGTCTTTCTGATATAGTAAGGAAGTAAATTGGAAAGTTCAGATTTTGTTCTCTCGAGATAATAGTGGAGCAGACTGAATATTGAAGTCTTCCTAAGATAGTAAATAAGCAAATTGAAAAGTTCAGATTTTGTTCCCTCGAGATGGTAGTGGAGCAGATTGAAGATTGAAGTCTTCTTGAGATAGTAAGGAAGCAAATTGGAAAGTTCAAATTTTGTTCCCTCGAAATAGTATTGGAGCGGACTAAAGGTTGAAGTCTTCCGAGATAGTAAGGAAGAAAATTGGAAAGTTCGATTTTGTTCCTCGAGATAGTGGAGCGAGATTGAAGTCTTCCGAAAAAGCAAATTGGAAAGTTCGATTTTGTTTCCCTCGAGATGGTAGTGGAGCAGACTAAAGATTGAAGTCTTCCTGAGACAGTAAGGAAGCAAATTGGAAAGTTCAGATTTTGTTTCCCTCAAGATGGTAGTGGAGCAGACTGAAGATTGAAGTCTTCCTGAGATAGTAATGAAGCAAATTGGAAAGTTTAGATTTTGTTCCTTGAGATAGTAGTGGAGTAGATCAAGATTGAAGTCTTCCGAGATAGTAATGAAGCGAATTAAAAGTTCGATTTTGTTCCTTGAGATTGTAGTGGAGCGATCAAGATTGAAGTCTTCTTGAGATAGTAAGGAAACAAATTGGAAAGTTTAGATTTTGTTCCTCAAGATAGTAGTGGAGCGAGTGAATATTAAAGTCTTCTTGAGATAGTAAGGAAGAAAATTGGAAAGTTCAGATTTTGTTCCCTCGAGATGGTAGTGGAGCAGACTGAAGATTGAAGTCTTCCTGAAATAGTAAGGAAGCAAATTGGAAAGTTTAGATTTTGTTCCCTCGAGATGGTAGTGGAGCAAACTGAATATTGAAGTCTTCCTGAGATAGTAAGGAAGTAAATTAGAAAGTTCAGATTTTGTTCCCTCGAAATAGTAGTGGAGCGGACTAAAGATTAAAGTCTTCCTGAGATAGTAAGGCAGCAAATTGGAAAGTTTAGATTTTGTTCCCTCGAGATAGTAATGGAGCAGACTGAAGATTGAAGTTTTCCTGAGATAGTAATGAAGCAAATTGGAAAGTTAAGATTTTGTTCCCTCGAGGTGGTAGTGGAGCAGATTGAAGATTGAAGTCTTCCTAGGATAGTAAGGAAGCAAATTGGAAAGTTTAGATTTTGTTCTCTCGAGATGGTAGTGGAGCAGACTGAAGATTAAAGTCTTCCTGAGATAGTAAAGAAGCAAAGTGGAAAGTTCAGATTTTGTTCCCTCGAGATAGTAGTGGAGTAGGCTGAAGATTGTAGTCTTCCTAAGATAGTAAGGAAGCAAATTGGAAAGTTCAGATTTTGTCCCCTCGAGATAGTAGTGGGGCAGACTGAAGATTGTAGATCTTATCTCCCTAAACGGTAGCGGAAAGCAGATTGAATTTGGCGAATCTTATCTTCTTGATATAGCAAGGAGCGATTTTAGCCACTAGCCTTATCTTCCCGATGTAGCAAGGAGCAGTGAAGATTATAGTTTTATATTCCCGATATAGCAAGGAAGTAGATCAAGATTGTAGATCTTATCTCCTAAGCGATAGCGGAGCGATCAAGATGGCGAATCTTATCTTTTTGATGTAGTAAGGGAGCAAGTTTTAGCCACTAGCCTTATCTTCATGATGTAGTAAGAGAGCAGTGAAGATTATAGTTTTGTCTTCCTAATGTAGCAAGGAGTAGACTAAAATTACAGATCCGGCATTCTTGAAGTTGCAGAAAGCAGATTGAAGACATCGATCTTGTCTCCCTAAAGTTACAGGAAGAAGATCGAAGGCATTAGCTTTGGCTCTCTGAGTTTACAGTAGAACAAGCTAAAAGACAACAAATCTTACCTTCCTGAGATTGCAGAGAAGCAGATCGAAGATAGTAGTCTCACTTTCCTGAAGTTACAGTAGGATGGATTAAATCTACAAGAGCAGGTCTTATCTCCCTGAAGTTGCAGTAGAATAAGATTAAAGCTACAGATTCAATCTCCTTGAAGTTGCAGTTGGGTTAGAGATTACTTGAAGAAGATGAGGATCAAAAAGTTAAGGTTCGGTAAAACCGGGCAAAATTGGTCCTTTTATAGTCTTTGTTCCATTCTCGTTACACGACAATGAGCAAAGAGGGGCAGCTGTAATAGCCAATTTAGCCCGGGCCCATACAAAAAATAATAAACCCAATATAATAAAACAAAGTCCAAGTCTAGTCCAAAATATATTATTTGGCCCGATCGGAATGATCCATTAAAAGATTGAAAGTCCATCAACAAGCTTGATGTATATGGGAACACAATATTCAAGGATATGCAATCTTAGATATGATATGCAAATCTTAGATATGATATGCAATCCTAAAAGATATGATATGCAATTTTAGATATGATATGCAAATATTAGATATGATATGCAATCTTAGAAGATATGGTATGCAATCTTAAAAGATATGATTTTGTAATCTTAGAGATTTAATTTGTAGATACCTTTTAATCTTAGCCGTTGATGTAATTGATCTGTACCGTTGGATTTGGGGAGGCTCAACTATAAATAGAGGCCTCTCCCTTCATTGTAAAACACACTTGAGTTTTGAGTAATAAAAATTCTTGAGAGCATTCACTCAAATTTTTCTCTCTTTTGCGTTCTTATTTTTTGTGGCTTGTTCTTATTTTGTTCTTTGCTCATCTTCGTTTCTTTTTGAGTTTCTTCCGTTCGAGTTAGATTTTGGTGGAGGAATTTCGTTGAATCCTCATATTTCGGGAGTTAGGTTGACTTATGCGTTTTTTAATTTTTTATTTATCCATATCATTTTATACTTTTTTATTTTTTAAAAATTGTTATAATATTCATTAATTGTTTTGAGTATATTATTTATCTTATATCTTATATTATTATTTTTTCATACATGAATTTAATCTTGTGAATAAAATATTTTTTAATTTTTCATAGATTCTTTTAAAATTGTTATTATATACTCTATATTTTTTATTTCGATTGTTCATTTTTTAAAAAAATTCTATTATCTTTATTTACCTTAACATTATTATTATTGTTTGTCATTATTTTACTTAATTGTTTATGTTAGTGCTAATAGTTAATATGACATGTAACTTTAGTAAATTGCACTTTTGTAATAATTTAATGTTATTTTTTAAATCTTTGTTTAAAAATATCTATCTCCTTTAATTACTACATTTCATCCAAAAGTTTTTCTTAAATAAGGCAATGTTTTGTGTTTAGAAATTCAAGAAATAATGCCCTAACGTACTGGGTTTCGATTTTTCGTTTGACTAAATAAGTAAATATCCTTTTAATGAATTTTGTAAATCATGAGATGATGTTGGCTACGAGGGTTTAAAACATTATATCCTAACGTACTGGATGTGATGTTTTGTATTCTTTCGGAACAAAAGAATCTCAAGTTCCAATTCAAATTGTTCAAGTTTTTAAAGAAATCATGTTTTCAAATCTTTTCGAATTTTCGACATTAGGACAATAACTAATCAATTCGGTACCAATTTTGGAGGTTACGAGGTGCTAATCCTTCCTCGTACGTAATCGACTCCCAAACCCGCTTTCTTGAATTTCAGAGGCCAAAATCAATGTTTTGAAATAAAATGTTTTATAAGGTGATCCGATCACACCTAAGCAAAAAGAGATTGGTGGCGACTCCATTTTGTTCTTAAAGTCAATCCCGTTTTTTAAAAAAACTTAAAATAGTTTCACACATATTACATATGATGGTTTAATATTAATTTTGTTACTTGATTAGAATTTTTATCGTATTGATAATTTTTATAGTAACTAATATTTCTTGAAAAATATAATTTATGTAACTATGTAATTACACTTTGCAACTACAATTTGTACTAACAAATATGCCATAGAGAATTATGATGTAATTACATTCTATCACCAAACACATTTAAGAAATTATAATTTTCCGTATTACAAAAAGTATAATCACTTTACTAATAATTATATTTTTCATCTAATTACTTTGTACTTTGAGACAAACTCAAATATTAAAAAGCACTCAAAGGAACAACGAGAAATAAAAGAAGGCTCAATAAATTTTTCCAAGTAAATGTTCTTTGTATTACTTTGTAATAAATGAAGGAATAATAATGAGATGGGAGAAGCTACTATTTATAGCTGAATCTCTTACTCTAACATTAAATTACTAACAATTTAGACAAATTACTAAGGTGAGGAAATGGGTTGAAAAGGTAAGTGACAATGAGGACTATTTGTATATAAAATTGTAAACATTTTTATATTTTATATTTTATATTTTATATTTATATTTTATATGTATATTTTAATTTTATTTTTTGGAATAATTTGTAGTAATATTTTTGTAAATTTCTATAACTTTATAAGTTTTTAACTTTTCTATATTTTTAAATATTTTTAATAAATTTTAAAATTTTTATTATGGTAATAATTTTAATGTTTTTCTGTAATTTTTATAATTTATATAAATTTCTTGTCATTTAAATTTTTATATTTTTTGCAGTTTTTAATAATTTATATATTTTCATTTATAATAATGTTTATGATTTTCTATGTTTTTCACTTTAAATTTGTTTATAATTTATAACTTTTTAAAATATTTTTAAACGAAAATTACACTTAATTGGGTTTTCAATTGAAAGTTAAAAATTAATTAAATCCTTAAAATTGTGTCTTTCATCGAAGCTCTTGACGGTCCATTAAGTGATGACGTAGTAGTTGGCGAGAAAAAATTTGATGACATGGTAAATGAGTATGATTTTCTATTAAAGACTTAATTTTTTCTTAATTATTTTACAAGGATTTTTTTAACATTTAAATAGAATATTATAAAATAAAAATTATAAAAATTCAAGCTCAATAAGAAAATTTAAAATTTATGAAAAAATCCTAATTTTTTAAATATTTTAAAATGCTAAAAAATCCTAAACATTTGAAAGATTCTAAAATTATTAAAATTTAAGTTTGATAAGATTTTTTTAATTATAAAAAAAATCTAAAATGTTCTTTACAAAAGCTGAAAAATTCTAAGAAATACTAAACTTTTAAAGATATATAAAATTAAAAAAATTGAAAACTTTTAAAAGTTAAAAAATATCAACCAACAAATTTAGTAAAAAAAAATTCAATCAACGCATTTTTTATATACATTTACTTAAATTTCTATATATAATAAATTACTAATTCAAATTAACACTAAATAATTTCAACATTCAAACACATAATTTTTAAACTTTATTAACTTTCCATTACAATCATTCAATAATTTTTAAACTTAATTATAAAATTACAAAATATTACTGAAGGCCCACAAAGAGAGAATTTACATCATGCGACAACATTAACATCAACACAACGGTGAAGTTTAGTAGAGATCCAGAGACCATGAACCTCTTAAAATGATAAATTTTAATTTAATCTATTTATAATTTATAAAGATATAAATTATTAAAATAATAAAATTATATTTTATTATTATAAAATTTATAATTTAATTTCGATGTCCGTAGAATGACAATGGGACTATCTAAAAGGAAATTGAAGATGGTGAGCGCCATGTGACACCTAAGATGACTACTAACTCACTCTTATTTTTATTTATTATTTATAGATTTTAAAATATTTCTCAAAGTTTTGGATATAGTTTAGATGTTGTGATAGTGACTATCTAATTATAATCATTCCTTTCCCTATTTCCCTTTTCACCCTTCTTTATTTAGTTTATATATATATAGTTTATTATAGGTGCGGAGCCAAGAAATTTTTGAGGTATAGGAATAAAATTGTATATTTTATGATAGTAAAAGTAAAATTTTATTAGTTTAATAGTCTATATCTTTATAAAATTTAAAAGATTAAATTAATTTTTCTCATTCTTAAGGTGTAAAAATATAATTTTATCATATACTAATTTAAAATTTTAAAATTATAAAAGATTAAAGGTGAAAACTTTCATTTTAAGGAGGCCCTTGGCTCTGCTCCTATCTATTATATTCTTATAATGATTAATGTCAAAAATTTAAATACAACAAACATTTTTTATGGAACTTCTACTTATAATGGAGGAAAAACGTGTTTAAACACACTAAAATTCACATCCTCGTGATTATTATAGTAACAATAGTGTTAATCTGAATTAAGGTTCAATCGATAAATATAACAAATATTTATTTTATGTATACATGATTTTGAATATTAAATTAACAAATAGATAAAAATAAAAATAAAAATTTAGCATTTAGTAGAATTATGGTTATTTGAAATCCGTGAAGTTCTAACTCAACTCAATTCTCTCTCTCTCTATATATATATTTGAAAACAGGGTTTTGGAAAGAGTGCTCACCTCGCACTATCTCATTTTGAACTCGCATTACTCGTCTCAAGAAAATTACCAAAAACACCTTTATGTTATTAGAATTATTTTTATATATTTTAATTAAAATTTCTGGAATTTTTATTAGACTTTATAAATTATTTTATATGTAGTTTAATTAGATATTTTTAATTTTATAATATGTATTTTATTTAATCTTATAAAAAGGTAGAAGATATAAAATCATGTAATATTTGGGGAGGATGATGAGTTATATATAATAATAAAAATAAAGTCCAATGATGATGAATTGGCAAAAACTAAAGCATTCTCCAACTCTTAATGATGACATGAGTTCTCGCATGCATGCAGTCGCCCCACTTTAGGATTACTTTATTTACAAAATCAAGTTGTTCCAACCATATGAAAAATGGTGGTCCAAAATTCTAAATCATTATCATCATCACTATCCATGACACAATTTTCTTTAGAATATGACCGAAATTTTTAGACTAAGAGTCGGATTATATTGTGTTTTTTTTTATTTTAAAAAATAGTAAATTGATTCTTATGTGTTAAATCAAAGAATAAATCAATCTTTCTGTTAAAATTGTTATCTATTTCTATTGGTAGGTGATATCGCATTATTATCTGGTTGAGTGAATTAGTCTCTCCAAATCAACACGAGGTACATGTGGCACGCCAAGTGTCACTCTTTGGTTGATATGTCAACCAAGTTAACATTTAAGATGAAATTTTAATAGAATGACCAGTTTACTCTTTGGTTTAACGTATAAGAATAAATTTATCCATTTTTTTTAACTAAAAGGGGCAAATATAAATAGATTTGAAAGTCAATAATTTACTATAACTGAGTTGAAATCAGAATAAATAATTTGAGTTGCACTCATACATGCATGCATGCATGCATCCATACACATATCCAATCCTCAATATTTCATAATTCCATGCAGCGGGAATCTGACCCCCCCTGGAAATTAGTATTTAAGTACACTATAAAATGATAAATTAAAATTAATTTATGGTAAATTTCTATTTTGATCCCTCAAAAATAAGAAAATTATGTTTATTCCTTTTAAAATTTACTCAATTCTGACACCTTTTAAAAAGAAAATTCTGACTTTACCCTATGTCCATATTATATATTTAAATTGCAGCCATTTTGTAAACCCAGCTCTCTTCTGGAGATTTCTCTTTTTTAATAGAAATCGAAGAAGAAAGTGATGGATGTATATATCAAGCTTTGATCCTAACAATGGACCCATTCATTATACACTATTTAATATAATGCAAATTATCTAATTTGGTCACTCAATTTTTAAATATTTTCATTTTGGTCACACAAATAAAAAAAATTACAATTCAATTACTACATTTTAATAATTTATCGTTTTCATCACTCAACAGCATTTTCACTAACTACGTCTGAAGTTGCATTACACTTCGCGTCCACGTAAGCCCTCCTTGCTGATAAATAGTTTTTTTCATAAGGTTCATTGTCTGCCATCACAAGCAACCGAAGGATGCTTGGCATTGACGGCGGAAATCAAGCCGAAGAACTCGCGGATGATCTTCTTTTGGGATTTCTGCTGCCGGTGAGCACTGGACCCATCTGGTATCTCAAGTGGACTAACTCCGATGAACTCTCGTATTTCTTGGAGCCACCGAATCTTAAATTGGACCTGTTGGGTTTTAAGTGAAACCATGGACGAGACCCATTGGCCGGAACCGGAGCTGCTATCAGCAGTGTAACAACTGTGATGAGGCTTAGAAGTACCGAAGCACGGTGCATTTTTAGCAAATGGGTTGTTAGAGTAAGGAAATGTGGAAGAAAATAGATCCATACTTAAGTCTTGTGGTGGCGATGAGTATATATAGAGTGTCCAGTGATGAGTTTTATAGGGCACTGATTTGCAGGGGGAGATGGAAGGACAGTGAGATTCTTTAAAGTGAAGAATCAACAAATGAACCACACCCAGTTAACGAATGAACCAACAAGAGGAATACAGTTTTGTTTTCTGGCTTCAATTTCGTTCCTCTGTTCTCCCACAAGGTGGACAACGAATCTTATTACCAGGAAGAACGGCTTATGTGGACATGAAGTGGAATGCCTCATCAATAACCTAAATGATAATTTATTGTAACAGTGGTGATTTTTATTTGAGTGATCAAAATGAAAACATCCAAAAAGCTGAGTGATCAATTAAGAAATTTACCCTATAATATATATGCATACAAATGAGTGTATGATGAGTGTTGGATAGGATGGGTTTGAGTCTAATCAATATTCACCAACTGCAACAGATAAGAGTTGCTTGAGCGTATAAAATCCATGGACCAACCTCTAACGAGGGGTGGGTTCCAAACTTCTTTTATATATGTTTTATTATTCATCAAAATTAATTTTTCGACATTCATAAATATTTTTCTAGATAATGTTATATCCGAAGTTTAAATTATGATTTTTTCTAGAAGTGTAATATTATTTACGAAAAAAGATTGTATGAAACTGTAATTTATCCCTTCTCAATAAAAGAATGATAAATCATATTTTTCCTCCTAATTTTTAGCTTTTTAGTTGGATTTAAATTTTTTTCAGGAGGAAAAAGCTAAAAATTAGGAGGAAAATTTTAATTTGTTATTCTTCTATTGGAAAGGGATGAGGATAACGTGGAATCATAGTTTCATACAATCCATTCTTTATGATTTATCATCACACTTAACATTTATTGATGAGATAATAAAATGTCAAATTCTTTTATTAGTCCATATACTATACCTAAGTTATAGGCTTAATCCCTATATTTTTATCCGATCACTTTTACTTTATATACTATACATAAGTTATAGGCTTAGTTTATATACTATACATAAGTCATAGGTCGGTCTATTCTCTTAGGTCCGAAAGCTCGCTTGAAAAGCGGAAGAGTTTGAACAAAAATATAGACTCGAAAAATGGGTTTAAACAAAAATAAGGCATGTTTTCTAAATAGTCCAGACCTCGAGTAATTTTTTTTGTCCCGACTCAAACTTGCCTAATTTTTTTTTTCTGTTGTTGTTTTGCTACCATTTTGCTATTATATTACTACTATTTTGTTGTTATTATTTGGATATTGTATAGCTCTTATTTTATTGTTAATTTTGTCACTATTTTAGAGCCATTTGCTTGCTAAATTGTAGTTATCTTAATGTTATTTAATTATAAGATTTTTTAATGTATTTTCAACTTGTTGAGAAACATTTATTTTAATATTTTTAGTGTTTTGATATATTATTTTTAAAATTTATTTTATATAAAAAATAATATAAAAATTTAATACTAACCTACCAGATTGAACTCGGATGTAACATTTTTTTTATTTGGACTGAATTTAAACAAAATTTTAAATCTTTTTCTGACAAAATCTAAAGTTAAAAAGTGAGTTTAAAATTTTACGTCAGTCCAACCCAACCACGATCAGGTCTAATGGAAACTTGGGTTAAACCGTGAAAATCTTGGTGGGAATGTAATTAATTAAAGGGTGGTCCAGCTGGGGTCCTTTGATTTGAGTTTGAGCCCTACAAGTAGAAAATTATATGCCTTAATTGGTAAACCCATTAAAGCCATGGTCCAAGGGAAAATGACTTTGTGGACCAGCTGAAAGCCTAAAAGGTCCAATATGGTATAAAAAATATGATGTATTCCATGAGTATTTCACATGGACTGCCAAGCCTATACTTTCCCCTTATTTTCAAACGTGTCTTGTCCTTCATTTTCCTCCCTTGATCCTGATAGATGTAAATTGGTGTATATCGATATTGGAGTATATCATTTTCAAATTTATCCTTATTTAAAAAATATTTAATATATATAATATGTAAATGTGCTTCGTATTTTTTCAGTCAAACAGATAGTGATGTCATGACGATGTTGAGACAACGGATAATGTCGTGACGACACAAATGGAGACGTTGCGAATTTTCTAATTAAACTCTGATTACTCTAGAGATATTTTAATATGATTTAAACACCAATTAAAAGACAATTAAATATATAGTACTACAATGCTTTCCATTTGGGGGACAACAAGTTGCAATGGCAGATGAATTTTAGAAAAAAAATTCGAGATAACTATGAAAAAAACTTTAAACCCCTTTTGAGAGAACTCTATTTTATTTTCGAGATTTAGATTTAGTACTTTTAGATTTATTTTCTCTATATTATAATCTCGTTTATTTACTTATTTAGTGAAAAGTTAAAAACCTCTTTTGCCCATAGTTTCTATCGTCTTCGGAGAAATTTTTCACCTAAAATATTTGTATTCGGTCTTCTCTACTTTTCTCATTCGTCGTTTATACGAATTAATCTCCAACATAATATATGTACATAAAATTAAATAAATTTCAAATATAAAAGGTTCATCACTAAATTTCTAATTTATTTATTTATATTTGTGTTTGTGTCGGCTAAAACAGGCAAATTAATGTTAGTCTAGATATCATTTTTATCACTGTCAACGTATGAGATAACAAACTTCGCCTATAAGAAGTCGCCTACAACAAGGGGGTGCCTTGCCTTGTAGGGAACTTTCTATAGGAAGCTCGCTAGACGTGGATCTGTACGGAGCGGGAGTCCAGTGCGGGCGCCTAAAGCCCGACAGCCAGTTGCAGCCTGAAATGGAGCATCACATTTTGGCTAAACAAGCTTCTCATAGCAATCATTATAAAACCATTAACAAATAGTAGTAAATTCGTTTACCACTTGAGCTGCAAAGGGCAACATCTTCTCTGGTGGCATGCCTGCACACAGAGCTAAAAACAAGAAAAATGAATACTCAGTCACCGCCTTCATAATGGCCGAATCAAACAGAAAGTAGTAAGCCAGAGCAGTACAATGCCATCGTATTCCCAGCAATCATATTCTAAAAAATCACTACCATAGGAAAGCACCAAACGCTACCTTAGATACCATTTCACATCTCTTCTAGGTTTATTGCTAGTCAGGGTCTTTTGGGAATAATGGATCCTTGATACTGACACAAATACGAGCACCTAAAGAATAATAGGAAAGTCTCCAACACCTAATTTAGAAGATAAAAGTAGATAGTAGGCTGAAACGTACCATATAATACTGCTCCAATAAATGCATCTCCTGCGCCAGTTGTGTCAACAAGTTCTGATGGTGGGATCTTCTCAGCTGTTCCCACAAATAACCGGCCAGTTATTGTCCCTATCCCATTTGCACTCAACTTGGTTTCCACCTATAAAGACCCCAAACACAAAATTTTCAAATTAAAAGAAAAA
The DNA here is from genome assembly GCA_025506655.1 of Gossypium rotundifolium. Classification (NCBI taxonomy): domain Eukaryota; kingdom Viridiplantae; phylum Streptophyta; class Magnoliopsida; order Malvales; family Malvaceae; genus Gossypium; species Gossypium rotundifolium. The sequence continues at coordinate 153,382,583 of CP106728.1, forward strand.
TGCTCACACCATCTCTAGGAATTTTTATCTAGAAGATGAACAACCAAATTGCATCGTCTACGTGTCAAAGAAAGAAAAGTTGGCGGATATTGCAGATGATAGGAGAAGAATAGAATTTTAAAAGCCAGAAGTAGCTCGGAACAACTCTTACAACTTGCTGTCCAAAGAGATAACCTTAACATCCCCTAATCAATTAGCCTAGTCAAACACATAAAAGACATGATTATTTTTATCTGAAATGCTTGTCCAAAATTAGTTGTATTAATAGCAACTTATAAGTGATGAAATCTACAGAGTATCAACTGCCATAGAAGCCAACCCCTGCTAAATAGCAACATGCTATTGAAGGCAGCTTAACCATAAGTATAGGCTTCTCCTTCCCTTAATTAAGAACTCAAATCTAAAAAAGTTTTGAAGCAGTGAAGCTCATGTCGGTCAACAATTCTATCCGCACTGGACAGCAGTTTACGAGAGACCCCTCCACAGACTAAACTTTAGTCCTAAGGCCTACACATAAGTCATAAAGTCCTCTGCATTTTATATTACCGATGAAATGCATGTTGGGATGGTCTTGCTGTCATCTTTTATCAGCTTTAATGATTCCAATAAACACTGAACATCCATTTCTTCAGCATCAGAACCACCTACAATCATGTTAGAAAAAACCTGTAAAAAACTGCCAATTCAAATAAATAAAGCACAGTATAAATCTGGTTAAAGTGATATTATGCAACAGCACAATTCCTGCAACTATACTCACCGTTTACACTTCTTTCTACCATTATGCATCCCTCTTCCCCCAATGTCACAATCACAAATTTTAGTTTTGGCAACCTCAAAAGCATGGAAATAAGTGCACTTGGAACCGACGGAGCTTCTGTCCATGCCTGTATCGTTGGAAGTTCATAACACATGCCAAAAAAATTAAATAACTTAATAAATTTCCAACCACAATGTTCAACAAAGCATTAAGGTTTTACTTGGTAGGGGGAAAGAAAATCGGAAAGTTGAAAACTTAGAGTAGAAAAATAGAAAGAAAATATATTCTGTTTCCATTGCTGTGCTTGGTAGGAAAGATGAAAAAATTAAAAGAAAAAAGTAATTTTCTTTCCAATCATTGCTTGGTAGAGTTGAAAATGAAAAGAAATAGAATGGAGCTTTTGAAAAATGCAAAACTCTGAACTAACTTGCATCTCTCTCTCATTTTCTCTCCTCGTATCATTCCAATTAAGATTAATTGGTTTTATGAATTAGGATGGAAAATCGCCACCTCCCTAATTTTCTTTCCTCTCACTTCTCTTTTCTACCAAGCACACTGAAAAGTTATTTTATTTTCACTTTTCCACTCCCTCTTTCCATCCTTCCACTTTTCCACTCAAGCAAGCAACCCCTAAAAGAAGCAGGCCAAAACCATATAATTAGAATGACCAATTAAATTCAAAACTAAAATAAATTTAAGTGATCATGAAAAAAAGATTTCATGAAGATAGCAGCAGATGATGTCAGTCATAAAAGATATAAAAGGAGGACCCTGTGGAGGTTGAGTAAGAGCTTATTTTATTTATTTTTGACAAACATTTATCCGAACAGACACTAGACCAAAGTAAGCAAAAAGAAAAAAAAAGGCATGAGTTTTGTAATTTGTAAGCAGAAACAGCACAGTCAATGGCCAAAAGTTACAATGCCAAAAGAAAATGTGAGAGAGTTGATGGTCGAGTGATAGAATGTTCTATGTAAAAGAAGCATGTAGTGATGCAAGATCAACTTACTTGTGGAAACTTTGCTGAGCATATAGCATAAGTAGCAAAATCCAGAAGATCATCTAAACCTTCCCTTTCCCTTTCAGCCTCAACTAATATAGGTATATTCTTGCGAGCAGCCTGTACTGAAAATAGCCAAAAAGAAAAGCTATTGACTAGCTATTTATTGATATTAATCTTAATGAGGAATGTAGAGGAAGAGTATAGTGTTTTAGCAATTACAATGTCAAATTGCCAACATTATAATATGCCATAGGTTGAAGCTAAAGCTAATCACAGAACATAAAATAACAAAGTTCCAATGAACTTGGTCCTGTTTTAAGTTTTCAATCAAAATACCAGTTGCTCACAAGCCTGTGGGCAGCCTAACAGTTGCAAAACAAACTCTTCGCTTCTAGTAGTTTTTCAAGAAAGGAACCAAATAATCACCATAAATGAGTTTAAACTTTAGAACAACGAGGATACATTAGTTTAAATCAAATCAAACTGCCCACCATGCAAAATCTCATGGCTTCACCTACCTCGATACTACAAGCATAAGCAGAATAAGAAAATAAAAGTTTACCTCTTTTGCAACAACTAAAGCAGTTTCATGATGTCTTCCATCAAAGTAGACCATATTTACTCCATCCAATGCAGATAATAAACTTGACTGAGAAAGTTCCTCCGGTATCAGGGGTGGATAACCAGGGGTGTGGATACATGTGCGGGTTTTCCTGAATTTATTGTTTGATACATGAGTATTCACTTCAAACCATGATGAGGAATAATTTTATCATAATATGCACTTTAACTGAATTAAACTAGTCAGCAAACATCCTGATTTTATGTTCATTTTGGTAACCTAAGCAACAATTTTCTCTCGTCTTTTTTGCTATTCTTGTTACGAGTATAAGATCCCAGCTTCCCTCCACACCCAAAGAAAATGCAAATAAATTGAAAGTACAACTTTAATTTAAACATTATTGCAAAGAAAGGAGTGCAGGATTTGATCAGAACAGAATTTAGCCATCTAGCCACTCTGCCGAATACAATTTTCAGTGCTGTAAGCCTAATATGGATGGATTGCAAAGAGGGGATTTTCAGGAAAACACACTGCTTACTGAAAGGATAACATATAATCCAACAATGGGAATAAACCAATAAAGGTAGGACATTGGAATATACAGAATGTCACAGCAATCTAAATCTAAGTGCTTACGTTTGGCTGTCAACGATAACATAAGTAAATGATGAATTACCCTCCTCAGAAACCTGAAAGCAACAAAATTAAGTTAGAGAAGGAGAGTATGCAACATGTAAGAGCAGTAAAAGATGTATGATACAATAAAAGGTGGCAAAGGCTACCGTATGGCATTATCTGATAATAAAGATTTCACACTTTAATATTCAAGGGACCAAAAACTTGTTCATATGAACCAAGGAAATAGCAAAGATCTGCTTTGCTCACCAAGAAACAGTTCCATAGGTGATCCGATGTACATGTACTTCCCAAACTAAAAATGATAAACACATCTCTTCAAAGGTCTGAGTTCCTAGGTTATATCCTTGCCTTAGGAAAGTTAAGATAGCATACTTGAATGAACAATATTCATTTATAGGAAATCTTATTCTAGAATCAAACAGAGCCAAATAAATGAGTGAAACAAATCCTCAAAGCAAATAAGCTTTAAAACCAATCAAGATAATAGCAGGCTAAAGGTCTCTCTCAAAACTAAGAACCATAAATCATCTCATAAAAGGCTTACAATAAAGAATGAAGTGTCGACTCCATCAGCTTCAAGCTCCTCCAACATACCCTTGCCATGAGAATCATTGGAAACCTAATTAATTATATGATGCCACAAATATGTGATCTCGGTCAATAGTAGATTTTTACAGAAGGAAGTAAATTGAGAAAGAAAGAGAGAGTGCAAAGATATGTAAGACCTTGGAAATTAAACGTGGGTTTAATCCCAAACGAGCAGCACAGGTTGAGGCATTTCCAGCATTCCCACCTCCTTGAACCTAATAAAACAAATGCCATAATTTGTCAACTAATAGTAGTCAATGCATACAAAGGAACAGAACTTCAAAATGAAGAAAAAGAAAAAGGAAAAGAAAGAAGAAGAACCTTCAAGCTAGTGCTTCTGATTTTGTCATCTGGGTTAGGAAAAGAAGCCACAGTGGCCAAGAAATCAACTGAGACTTGCCCACAGCCTAGCTGTTGATTGTGTTGAACAAAGTTCAAAAACACATAGTCAATTTGTATTCTAAAGGCTAATGCTTAACAAAAGGAAAAAAAAACGTACAACGATACGGTTTTGGGGAAGAGGTGGAAGCGGGTCGGATGACATTTAGGCCCTGAAAATTTTCTTTTCCAAGAGAGAGAGTTTATGATTAAAGCATTCAAGGATTGATAAAAATAACATATGATCGAAGAAAATGAAGGGGAGGAGACAGAGAGAGAGGAGGAAACCTGGTAGAGAGAGACAAAATTGAGAGATATGCAAGTGGGGATTGGTGAGAGTGATGATAGCACATGATGTCTTTTTGTTTATTTTAATGGCGTGAATTACAATGTGCAGTGGCGCTATGTGCCAGCTGAAAATGGATAGACTATAGAGAGATACCGTTGTGACTACTGGGCTATTTGACCTATCTCACCCAAAAAAAAAAAAAATTAGTTAAAAATAATCATCTAAATCATTTAAAATAAACAGTAAAATTGAATTGTGAATATAAATGATCTTTTAAATTATATCATATTGATATATACGTTATATCAATATTTTAAAAAAAATTAGAATACTATAACACTGATGATCAACACCTATTTATTTGAATAAAAAAAAATTGAGACAGATGGCCAGCATCTTTTTATCTGATTATTTGCATTGTGGTCTATATGTATATATAGATGCTTTTGGGTTATGGTATTGTAATTAGAGAGAAAAAAATTTTTGAGAGTATCCTATTGAACTCACCATCGAATAAACAAACAATTTATTGCCTGAGAAAATGTCAGAAACATTGCGCCCATCTTTGCAGGTTGTTAACCCGTCTTAAATTGTTTTCTTATTTGATGAGGAATAACTGTAATTGCTTGATATGCATGGTCGACACCCCTTTATCTGATAAAGAAAAAAAATAGGGAATATCCTGCTGAAGAAAAGGCTATTATAGTTACTCGTCATTAGACAAGCAAACAATTTATTGCCTGAGAAAATTTATGAAAGGTTAATGTTTGCTTATCCGATGACGAGTACCTGTAATTGCTTCATGTGATGTAGTGGATCTAATGTGAAGTTGTGGATCCCCTAATTATTTGGGGAGTGTACCATCAATTGGAGATACGGGTTTTCGGGGTTAAATTATATACTGTCATGCGTTAACGGAGTTGAATTATATATTGTCACATGAATCGTAAAGGTTATGCTATCAAAAGGCGGAGATATCGATTACGGTTTACAAAAAATGGCGGGCGAACATGGTCAATATTATTAAATGCAACGTAGACTTGATTCAATCAGAAGATGACTACTTGTGAATAAATTAGTATTGAAAATTTTCTTATTATTTTTGTATCTGTAATTCAATTTTGGTTCGTATTATTTGTTGGAATTTTTTTTTCGTATGTCAGTTGTCTACGATACTCGTATATCAATTGGGCTTCGTATATCAACAATCTAAAATATTTGTAATTTTTTGTATTTGTAAATCAATTTTGGTCCAGATTATTTGTTGGTCGAATTTTATATTTTTGTATATAGTAGTCTAAAATGTTCATTTTTTTGTATCTGTAAAACAATTTTGTTCCATATTATTATTTGTTTGAATTTTATATTTTTGTACTTAATATTTTGTACTCATAGATGCAAACAAATAATTATGTTAAAAATCTATTTTTCATTTTGCGAAAATAGTTACAAAGTAAATAATTATAAAGAATCAAAACTGTGTGGACCTAGGCATCGTCCTAGACCCCAGCATGTAATAGTCTGGCTGCCTCAATTGACAAGGGGGTGCACCTTAATGTGGCGATTGATAATTGCTCGAGCTGACCTTCGGTGTTCCTACCGGTATACTGAAGAAAATGGCAAAATCTTGTGCCCTATCATTAGGGGTGATGGGGCATTGCGATACCGAAGGTGTTGAGCCAAAAATATCCTCAATGGTAGGTGAGCACGCACTATATCTAAATATTAGGGGAACTCGCATGCATGCGTGACATCGGGATCTACGTCAGACATGAAGGCCTCTGGATTATTATGGATAACTATACTGGATTACGTGTTATCGGGCGAATTGGGTGCACATCTTCACTCTCCACCATGTCTTCATCGTCTATGTCTTCAGGGATCTCATCTAAATCGGGCTCACTAAAATCTTCATTATCATGGTGGGACTGGTCTTCATTATCGGACCATTCATCATCATCTGTTACGGTGTCCAACACCTCTGGATGAACCTCTAGACGAGGATACAGGATTGAGATGTTATACAAACATCCACCGTAGTTTGGATTTTCAGGAGTTTGTAGTGACCCTTCATAGCCCGACTGATCTTCCCATCAGACATTAAGATCAAAATTAAATCCATGACATTGACTTACTGGAATTACAACTTGAACGGGTTTCAGATCCATTATCTTTGCAAACAACTCAACCATGCTAGGATTCTCTATCTTAGTAGGGCAATAAATTGTTATCATTGTCCCTGGATCATCATCATCTTCAAGCTCAATTTCCGAGAACTTGAGCGGATTTGTTGAAATCGAAAATTTGTAAAATAATCTTAACATTTGCTTCCCACAACGGGTAGCTATTTTTATATTAATCTTCTGTTTCAAATTCGCTAGCAAAACACGCTTGTTGAATCTCATTCCGATTTTTTAGCGACTTTGAAAGACACAATCTTCTTCAGCTGTATTTATCATTTCTCTATCGAAATGAACATATACTAACAAAATTTGGGAACTCAATTTTAACAATATCTACTTCCTCCTTAACAAACAAAACACTGATATGCTTAATTTTGAGTTTCAACTAATAAACAAACAAAAAACTCAAATGGAAGACAAAAAAACAATGTCAAGTAATGGAAGCCCGGCACTCAAAAATAATATTTTTTTGAATACAAAAGGGGTGCTGGCCATGCACTAGCCACAACCCCAAAATGTTTTTATCCGATAAAGGGTATTGGCCATCAGTATCCCAATACCCCCAAATTTTTTTAATTCTGAAAAGTGAATCCAGCCATCATGTCCTAGCACCCATTTTTTTTTAATTAGATAAAAGGGTATCGGCAATTAGTGTCCATCAAATTTTTTTTTTCAAATAAAGGAGGTGCCAGCCATCAGTGTCACAACACCCCAAATTTTTTTAAATATATCACTATGATACGGTTTGAAAAAAAAGACATGAGTGTTAGTCATCTGACGTCCAAAACCCAAAAAATTGTTTTTTTTACTCCCTGACACAAGATATAATGTGGGTGTCAGCCATCTAGTATCCACAACCCAATTTTACTATTCATTTCAAGTTATTTAAATAATTATTTTTGAACTAAGGTTATTTATATAAATAATTTTTTTCGGAGTCAGATAAGTAAAATAACTTAAGTCCTATCTTGTCAGAGTCCCTCGGACTTGAGTTGGATTTCACTCATTGCTTGAAAATGGTTTCAAACTTTGACCTAGAAGCCATGTAAGCAAAAGGAAATGTTATAAACTTAGATTATATCATTTAAGCCATGAATTAACAAATTTTTTTATATTGAGGTTTATTTTTTTTTTCCGGAGTTAGTATTGAATTTGATAATTAATTTTATATTAGGGCTAAATTTTAGGATTTTCAATGATTAATTTAGAAAAAATTTCAAGACCCAATGTGGGAATAATTATCAAGTTTAGGGTCTAATTTAGATTAAAAAATTTATGCCACAATATGAAAAAAATGTCAAGTTCAAAGTCTAATTTTGATTAAAAAAATTCAAACTCCAATATGAAAAAGTTGTGAAATTCAGGTCCCAAAATGATAATAATCAATTATTAGATTTTTTTAATTGAACTTTCCTTAATGAAAAAAAAAAGGAAAATAAAATAAGAGTCATGGTTAAAATGAAGTGGTCTTAATCTCCTTGAGTATGAAATTTAATCTCCTTGATTTTTATCAAATGATGATCTTCGTTGTTAGAAATATGATGAAGATGATGATCATTCAAGAGTTAAAAAATTCAGTTTATATTTTAATTTATATATTTTGGATTAATTATAGAGAGGACCCTAATCATTAGTTAAAAGTCAATAAAATATGTCATGTGTCATCATTCAATCTGCTAGTATGTCCCATCAGTAATCCGTTAGAAAGAAACGAAATATTTTAATGAAAGTTACTAATTTAAACACTATTTTATTTGGAATGATTAATTAAATTTAAAAAATTAGAGTGACCAAAATAGGATAATCAGTATTTTAGAATGACTTTCAAAGTAATTTATTCTAAAACTTTTAATAAATAATTATTTTATATTTTCAAATTGAAATTTTAAAATAATAAAAGTAACTACTTTTTACTAAACCTGTCTATCGGGCTGCTCGAAAAGTGAGAGAATTTAGGTAAAAACATAGACTCGAAAAGTAGGCTTGGACAAAAAAAATAATACCGGTTTAGAAAATGAGTCAGACCTTAGGTAAAACTTTTTTTGGCCCGAGCCCGACCTTAATATGCAAAATAAAAAAAATTGCAATTGTTTTCTCTTTTTCTTTTTGCTGTTTTCTTATTATTTTGTTGCTATTTTTTTATTTTTTTCACTATTTTACTACCATTTCATAATTATATTGTTATTATTTTATTATTATTATTTAGATATTATATAACTCTTGTTTTATTATTAATTTTGTTACTGTTTTAGAAATTTACTTGTTAAATTATATATATCTTAATATTATTTAAATATACATATTTTTAAAATTTATTTTCAAATTGTTAAAAATATTTATTTTAATGTTTTTAATATTTTAATGTATTATATATATTTAAAATTATATAAAAGTTAATACAATCGGATTAGGCCAAGCTTAAATTTTAGTATTTTTATTCGGGCTAAACTTAAATAAAATTTTAAATCTATTTTTTAAGTTGAATTAAACCCGAACTTAATAAACGAGCCTAAAATTTTGAATGACTCCGAGCCAAACCTAACCTATAAATACCTTTACTTTCTAATTTCTTCGTATGCTTTTCCTTATAGAATAATTATACACATTTTTATTACTTGATTAATAAATTAATTAATTTTAATAACATCTTTTCATTTTCATTAAAGTATTCATTATGCGATAAACAAAAATATCAAAGATTGACCAGTCAAAGGAAACATTTAAAGCTTATTTAAAGACTAAAAAGAAGATTTGACTGAGACATAAATTGACTAGGTGCTTCCTTCCTTTCTCAAAAATATCTTTTATTACCAATTTCTAACTCTTCCTCTTTAATGTGGACATTTGTTCCTTAATTTAATTAATATAAATATTATTATTAATTTAAAAATATAATTTTAACTACGTTAAAATGTATTACTCTCTTATTATTCATAAGAGAGATTATAAATAATTTTAATTTCACAAGTAATATATAACATATCATTATCTAATTGTTCTATCAAATACATTCATTTTAATAATATAAATACAAGCTTAAATTAAAAAGAAAAAGAGATGAAATTAATTTGCACCAGTAATTAACAAAAAAGAATTTGAAAGAATGAGTGAAGATACAGCAGAAGGAGGATTATATTACTGACGGGAAGAAGAAGGAGGTGGTGAAGAAGACTCGAATTTATAGTGTTTATCAACAGCAACAGAGACATCCCAAGTGCAACTAAGACCTTTAGGGATAGTAACAAGATCTCCTGCACCAAACTCTACAAACTCTGTCGAACCCTTTGGGTATACCCTCACTTTCCCTTTCAGCAAATAACATGTTTCCTCGGCATCAAACTTCAACTGGTATTTCCCAGGTGAGCAACCCCATCTATTTCCAAAAACGCAAACGCCCTTTTTTAGCCTTTTCAATCACACGACATAAACAAACAAAAGAGAGAGAAGGGAGCTTACTTGGGCCAACACTTGATGTTAAGCTCTGAAAGCTTAGATTCTGAAGGGTTTTGCTCCACAACAATCCTTAGGTTATTATCAGCCATGGATGAAATTATGGATTTGAGGTTTGACAGGGGCAGTGAAAAGGGTATATATATAGGGCAAAACAGAGGGTTTTGGTTAAAGGGTAGACAGTGCAGAGAAGCAGAAGATGGTTATTGGTTTGCCTGCCTCATAATTAACATTTTGACTTTATTTGCCATTGGTTTTTGGCTATTATGTCATTTTCATGAGGAAAATAATATAAGTTAAACCGACCATCTTTACCTCCCTTTGTCCCTTATCTCACCATGCTCCCACTTCTATTTCTTTTCAAGGATGTTCAAAATAGGAAATGTTCAAAGCAAGAGTTTCATTTCCCACGGCCAAAACTACATGAAATTATGACCATCCCACCTTCTTCTTTGTTTTGCAAATCTATAATTCCACTTTTTTAATCTTTTCTTTTTGAATATTTTCCCTTTTTATTAAAAATAAATAAATTAATTCTTATACGTTAGATTAAAGAGTAAACTAATTATTTCTGTTAAAATTTTTATCTATTTGTATTATTAAAAGTTGACGTATCTGATAGAATAATTAAATAGTGACATATGACATGTCATATGTACTTTATGTTGACATAGGAAGACCAACTTTTACTGATAGAAATTGATGAAATTTTTAACAAAATGACTAATTTGTTCTTTGATCTAATGTATAGAGATTAATTTACCTATTTTTGAGTAAAATAGACAAAATATAATTCGACTCCATGGTACTGGTATCAATATTAGAGATTTTATATATTTTTAAAATAATTTTTAAATTTAAATATTTATAAATAAAGAAAATAAAATTTAAAAACTTAACTCGATATTCAACTTCAAATTTAATAAAATAGAAAATTCTAAGCTCTTGGATATTTAATATAATTTTTTTGTTGATTTTAAGCTAATTTGTTTACAATTTCAATTTAGTGATTATACTTTGTTTTGCATTTAAATAAGATGATTATTAAAATATAAAAAATTATATAATATCTAAAATTATTCATAATTTTTAATCCTTAAATAAAAATTATAAACTTCAATATATTTAAATTTATGTATTTTTATATTATTAAAATATAATTAATCGAACTAAAACTCAATTTTTACTATATTACAAATTTCTAATAAAATGAGTTAGTCATCTGATCAACTTTCAAAACTTTGAATGCATGTTTAAATTGCTTACTGGGTACTATAACTATAACCACAATGTTTTCATTTTCATAGGGACGTGAGCTTAACTACGAAATAGAATATTGTGTAACGTGGTAGAATTTAATTGGCTGTTGTAATAATTATATTTTTAGGTTAGGATGGAAAAGTAAAAGCAATGGCGGAGGATTATTACCCTGGTCAAAGGGTTGACCGTAGTAAATGAGAATGTGACACCTGGCATCAGACAATTTGAGTGCAGAAAAATCACTGTTTGACCAAAGGGTATCATGGTCTTCAAGATACCGACATGGCTCTGTCAGCACTGCATGCTCCTTATTTTTTATTGGATATACTTTATTAAAATTTTATCTTTTTAAATAATAAGAATTATTATGTGAGTGTTTTTGTTTATCTATATTTTAATATAAAATTTAAAATATACAATGGATTTAAACTTAAGATATCATGCTTTTAATGTCTCAATTTTTTGATTAAATTGAAATCTTATTTAATTTTAAAAATATTTTTATAATTATATTTGGTACATAATTTTAAATATAATTTTTCTGAATTTTTAAAAATATATTTCAAATATAAAAACTCAAATAGCATAAATATTGTTGTTAATGTAGGAGAACGTCGATTCGAATGTATTTAAACGCATTATACTCCTAATTATAAATTAAGAAAGAATTATAATTAATTTTAATTATTGTGTCAAAAAATAAATACGATTAAAAATTATAAAGAGAAATTTCAAAAGAAAAGCAGAATATTATTTTAAAATTTTATTTATTGAACGTATTATTTTTATTTTAAATAAAATAAAATATTAATCCGTCACACTTTTCTTTATGTTTTTTTCCGTTGGATCCATCCCTGACTTGTTCCAATCGTTATACTCTTCCTTGGACAGTGCCAATTTCGCACGTGCAATACCACATGCAAAGATTATTCTATCAATGAAGATGTACTTTCTCTCTTGAAAAATATAGTTAAATTTTGTTCTTAGTACTTAAATTATGCATAAATTCAGGAATTAGTTTTTGTGCTTTGTTAATATTTGAAATTTTAGTCATGACTAAATGTTACTCGTTAAACCCATTAAGTTAAAATGTATTGTTTTCAAAGTTTTATATAGTAAATATATTATCATATGTGTAATGTTATTTCGATTTATTATTTTTATAGAATATTTGCAAAAAGATCACCTCGTTTTAATTAAATGAATTTAATGGCTACCATTTGAGTCTTGACAAAATTTTCAAAACTTGAAAAGTGTAAGGAATAAAATGATTAAATTAGAGAATATTGACTAAATCTACAATTTATGCATAGTACAAGACTAATATAAGAATTTGACCTAACAAATTTAATTGCTATTATTTGTACGAGATCAAATTACAAAATTCAATAAATATAATAGTATAGGGACTAATAGTAGAATTTAATAAAAATATATACCATTGTAGTTACAAATATTGCATTTGTTATACCTTCGCCTATACAACCAGTGTCTACAGGAACTCGGTGAAGCTTAGCTACATTTATGGCAAAACTCAACCTCATAACCTTGCTAGGAAAAACAATATGTTTAGCCTAAACATAGTCCTCGAAAGTTACATGGAAAAGTTGTTGATGACATCCTTTAGTTCAGCCCGACGAAAGCCTCATCTAGTCCCTTCAAGTCGGCTCTAACAATATATTGATTGACATCTACCACTCTATGATTGCATCTATAGAGTAAGGACTCATGCCCAATGATGCTTCCTTTATAAATACCCTCTCATCACCCATGTTAAAAAGGGGACCATTCATATAGTCTCATGTTGTTAAGACTCAACCTCAACTCCCTCAAACCTTTAATCTTAGTGATTCTCCACACCCTTCACAATATGGACCTGTAACGACCCGATAATCAGAGGTTTCGAAAAACGTATTTTCAGAATTCTGTCTTCATAAAGCAGACCCATAAATATTTTTATTAAATATTTACGAGGCTAGTTTAGTAGCTAATTAATTTTTGGAATAGTAAATTTTGTGAAATTAAGAGTTATTAAGATATAGGGATTAAATCGCGTAAGGATTAAAAGTTAAATTATAGATTGAAATAAATTAAAGGGACTAAAGAAGCAATTATACTTTTGTTTCGATTAAAGTGGACTGTCAAGAACATTTATGATATGTGTATATATATAATATATATTATGTTAACTTAATATATATAAGTTATAATAATAAAATTTAAAACATAATAAAAAGAAACATTGTTGATAGTGGAATGAAAGAGAATTTCATTCTCTTTCAGATGCAAGCCGAAAACAATTGAATAAAAGAGAGGAGCATTCCGACTACGTTTAAAATTTTCAAACCCAAAATTGGTTAGTGCAATTCAGTTATTTTCTTATAAATTTTATATTTTGGAATTTCAATATTTAGAGCTATTCGACTTATGTTGTAATTTTTAGTATTGTTCAAGATTTTAGATGTTGCCATTGTTGAATAATTTAAGTATTAGAGATTAAATAGATAGATTTTTAAGGTAGTAGTGAAAAAGGACTAAATTGTGGAATTAATTATTGATTTTGAGTAATAGGGATTAAATTGTGAAAATTTGGAAATTAAGGGTACAAGTGAAAATGGGAGCTAAATTTAACTTATAGTGAAAGTAGTATAAAAATTGAGATTAAATATAAAGATTAAAATTAGTCTCGGTTTAGGGAATAAATTGAAGATTAAGTAAAATATAGTGTGAAAATTGAAATTTATTGTGAAATTGAAATGTGTAATATTAATGTGATTTAATTGTTTATTTCCGTAGCTAATGTCATACCGGAATCCTCAAGTAAAAAGGGGATGGATAAAATCGGCGTCAAATAGCTCGGAATTCACGGTTTGTGTTTCTATAATCCGAATGAGATAGTAGATTATTATATATATATATATATATATAATTGTTTGCATATGGTAAGCATTTGAGGTGACTACTTTGGTACTTTAGGATTGAATTAAATTCATAATTGAAATGAAATGGATTGATTTTGTATATTATGAACATATGTGTATTGAGAAAAATGTGATTATTATCAAATTGAATATATGCTTATATGTGATGATATACATTCATGAAATTGAGACATCGGTTGTCTTGAAAAGTGAAATGAATCCCTATTAACTGTATCGGGCTGAGTCGGATATAGATAGCATGCCATAGGATAGGAAGAGTTTAGGGATCACTTCGACCTTGAGTCGATGAGGCACTGGGTGCCAATTTGATTCAGTTTAACCGATAAGACAATGGGTGTCAATTTATATAGCGCTAGGCGCATTTATTATTTCGAATTTATCCAATGAGGCACTGGGTGCCAAATTGGTGTGTTGGTTGGATCTGTGTACCCGTCCGAGTCCGTGTCGTGTTAATAAGGGAAAGTAAAATAATAGTTTATGTGATTGATATTGAAATGGCAAATATGAGAAGTGAATATGAGATGATAAAATATTGAAATGGCAAATATGAGAAATGATTATGAGATGAGAAATGAGATATGAAATGATGAATTGAGATGTGAAACTTGAATGAATTCAAGTATTGATCAAGGATATGAATCATGCCATTGCATGAGATGATGTATTCAAATGTTAAATGAAATGTCATTGATATATACTTATATATTTGAACATGCGAAAATCTTAGTAGAGGTGAATAAGGAATGGGCAAAAATTATATTATTAAGTTGAAACACATGAACATAGCTTACTTGTTGCATTTTGCATTTTAAATACTTATATCAAGTTTATATTATTCGGATTATAAAAATACCACTGAGTTTTACTCAGCGTGCAGTTTTGTTTTCAGTGCGCAGGCTAAGTACTATTCGAATTATTGCTGACTCAATATCAAATCACAAGTCCCAAGCTAAAGTGTGGTGATATTTTATTTTGTAATGGCATGTGCCTAGGAAGTCTTTGGTT
This sequence comes from Gossypium rotundifolium, assembly GCA_025506655.1. Lineage (NCBI taxonomy): Eukaryota > Viridiplantae > Streptophyta > Magnoliopsida > Malvales > Malvaceae > Gossypium > Gossypium rotundifolium. The sequence goes on from CP106728.1 coordinate 153,397,642, forward strand.
GATATTGTTTATAAGGTGTGGTTAACTTAGTTGCTAGTGAAATGATGGTTACATGTGTATATGGTTGTGGTTGAGGCTATGTTGGTATGTTAGCGTAGTTTATATTTTGGTATGTGATAGTTTAAAGTTTGGTAGCTTAGCATAATGCTTAGTATGTGCTTAGCTTCATTTTTGGTAACTTTAGAAGTTGAAAGTTACTTCAAATATGATAAATGAGGTATGAATGAAAGTCTTGAATGTTTGATGTGTTCTTGATGTATTTGAACGTATAAAACGTGGCACCAATGAAGGTACATTGGTTAGGCATATTAGGTGATGAATTTGGTGAATTTTGGGCATGTCTAATCGTGTTTTGAATAGGTTAAACAGTTGTTAATTGAGTTACTTAGTGCCCAAGTAAGTAGGAAATGGTAAACTTGAGTTTTAAGGTACTTTTGGGTGTACATGGCCTAGCCACACGGGCGTGTGTCTCAGTTGTGTGAGACACACGACCTGGCCACACGGATGTGTGACCCTTGAAATCAAATATTTTGTAATTATTTCCTAAACTTTTAGAATTGCTTCAAATTAGTCCTTACCTAATTTTAAACTACTTTTAAGGTCTCGTAGACTCGAAATATGGGTTGTAAGAGTAATATTGTAACAGTCCGTTTTCGGTAAAATTGTAACAGTGGTTTCAGGACCACAAATTTGATTCTGGAAAGAAAATTTATTTTAATATTATTTTATGATCTACAGTATGATAATAATGTCATATAAAAATACCGATTACATGTTTAATTTGATAAAGGACCAAATTACACAAAGTGCAAAAGTTGAGTTCTAATAGCTAAAAGGATTAAGTAGCTATGAAATTCAAAATTTGAGGTCCTTATATGGCAAATAGACCATTAAAAATACTTAGTTGTTAAGGATGATGAATCATCCATGGAAAATAAAATAAAGAAAATGACAAAATTAGAAAGATTAAAAATAATGATGATAAATAATAAAATAAAGAAAATATCATCATTTTATCATCATCTTTCCCAAATAAATATGAAAACCCTAGCCATGGAGAATGGAAGAAAGAGAAAACTTATTTGGCCAAATTAGGTAAGTATTCAAGTCCCGTTTTTAGTAATTTTTATATTTTTGAGATCGGGATAACCTAATCTAGCTATTTTGGGGATTAATTTGAAAAGTTATCAAAGTATAGAAATTTTTCCATGGATGAATATGCTGAAATTTTGAATTTTATGGTAGAAAATGAAAGGTTGTTGATAGATAAACAACTTTTGTAAAGTGAATTTTGATGAAAATGTGAATTAGGGACTAAATTGTAAAGTTATAAAATTTAGGGAAAAATTATAAATTTTGTGAAATACATGGGCTGTAAATGTTACTTGTAAAATTTGGCTAGGCTTGGAATAATGATTAAATTGTATGAATTTCCGAGCCTAGGGACGAAATTGTCATTAATTAGAAGTTTAGGGGAAAAATAGTAATTTTCCCTAAAATTTAAATTGGACTGAATTGAGTATGAATTATATTAAATTGATGTTAAAATTTACTCGTATAGATCTGGATAGACCAAATTCGGAGTTAGATCGAGGAAAAGAAAAATGTTGGATTAGTAAATTTTACGTACACGAACAATTGTCGAGGTAAGTTCGTGTAACTAAATTATGTATAATTGTATATTGTACATGTATAATAAGTCCCGTTTGAATAAATGAAATTCGATGGATTACTGGATTTCCTATAATGGTTGTAGTCTTGCATATGTTGCAAACATACTATAGCTCGGACGAGCATTTTGTTATTAGCACTCTCGAGTTTCCTATTATATAGTTATGCGAGTATCCTGATCGGTAGTAATCTTGCATGTGTTGCAACTATCGCAGCTCTTTGTGAGCGTCCTATTTATTGATCAGTTGTGATCCTGCATATGTTGCAGACACAAACGCAGCTCTTTATGAGTGTCCTGATATGGCTCGCCTGAACTCCTTGATATATGGTTATCCGGAGCTCCCGTTACATGGCTCTTTGTGAACATTCTTGATAGGCTCTTCATGAGCTTCCTGATTAAAAGTTTTTTTGTGAACTTCCCATTTTAAACTCCTATGAGTTTCCTGATTTAGCCCGGATAAGCTTCCTGTTACATGGCTCATATGAGCATTCCTGATATATGGCTCGAGAGAGTGCTTCCTGATTATGTACTCTAATGAGTACGTCTGATTATGAATTGACGGATTTCTGATTTGTATATTTCGGTGTATTACCTGCGTATCCATCGATATTTCAAATAAATTCAACGGGCAAAATTTTGACATGAGAAAATCTGAACAAGAAATGAATTATTACAAGTGTCTGCCTGAAATACATGAAATGATGATACATGATTTATGGAAATGCAAGTTGATGATATATGAACATAGAATCTGTTTAATAAATATGTTCATCCATAAATATAGATTAGTACATCTTGAGTGTATTTCCCATGTGACATTGATATTTCAAATGATTTAATGGGTAAATTTTCGACAAAAATAATCAAGATGAATTATTATGAAAATGTACTTGAAATATAAGGATATAAATTGTATATGTTATTTGAATTCATGATGTGGAAAATATATGTATATGGGAATTTGGTTATTATTGAGCCCATACATGTTTCTTGATGTTTATATGAGATAGTATGGCTTAGAAACGAATTATTACCCGTAGGTACATAAAGTACATGGAAATGACATTGCTTGATATAATGGTGTATGAATTGGTTATTACATGAATGTGGATCATGCTTGATGACTTTGTTCATTCATGATTAATGACTATCAAATATGATTACTTGGCTAACATGATGAGGATATGTGTTTAGGGCTTATGATAAAATTGATTGATAATGCCTTGCAAGTTTATTCTGAACATAAATATATGGTAAGTTATTTACCATGTTATACGAACTTACTAAGCATTTCATGCTTACTCTGTTTTATTTTCCCTTATTCTATAGTAATTCAGAAGCTTGTTGGATTGGAAGCATTAGTGGAGATCACTCACACTATCCATCGGCCCATCTTGGTACACATGGTAAATTAATTATGGTTATAATGACATGTATAGGTTAATTAGCCACTATTGGCATGTAAATATTTGGGGTTAAAACTAGCCATTGAAATGGCTTGTGATGAACGTGTTTTGATATGTATTAATTGGGTTATATCATGTTTGATGTGTGCTTAAATGGTTGAATGATAGAAACCACGTTGGCATATTGATGGTTAATTCTAGCATATTTGGTAAAATACACATATAGGTGAATTTGATAAGTTAAGTAAGTTTTGTATGTTTGATTACATGATGGTAAAGTGTTATTGAGGTGCTTAAGAGCACATTGGTTGTATATAATGTTATGTCATGCATGAGATTCGGTTTTGTCTTGAATTAATTGTTTTAAAAATGGCTTGTGAATATGTTAAAGTATTAGTGTAAGAGGAAGCCAAATTGGGTGAGAAATGTGGCTTGGAAAATAGCCTATTTTTGTCTACACAGGTACAGACACGGGCGTGTGTCTTAGCCGTATATGGTACATGACCTAGCACATGGGCATGTGATTTGGCCGTGTGTCCCCTTCATCTTTAAAATATCAAATTAGAATGCTCAGAATTGATCACATGGCCTAGCACACGGGTGTGTGGCTTGGCCTTGTGACCCCTGAACCTACACACGGTCTAGCACACAGGTGTGTGACCTGACCGTGTGACCTAAGTCAGAGGGTTACACGGCCTGAGACACGGGTGTGTCCTTGGCCGTGTGAAGCACACGGCCTGACCATACGGGCGTCTGACCCCTACACTTAGGAAAAAAAATTAAAATTTTACAAAAAAATTTCTAAGTACCCGGTTCAGTCCCGACATGATTCTAATGCATGATGAAATATAATACCCCGAAAATTACTACAGTAAGAAAGTAAGATATTATCCTTGATATAGTTAAGTAAGGAAATAAAGTGACAAAAAGGAAAATTTTGGATTATGTCAACATTGGGAAGTATATTATGATATATCACATTATTAATTCAAGAAAGGACTAAATTGTAAAAGTGAGAAAAGTTTTGTTCCCCAAGAGTAAATACTCAAAATTTAAGGGGTAAAGTGAAAATGTGAAAAAGTTAAAGGACCAATAGTGTAAATATTTTAGGGGTGGAATAATCTAGAAACTAAGGAAAATGGATGAATTAGGACCAAATTGAATAGGTGAAGAATTATGAGGGACTAAATTATAATTTTCCAAATTAAGTGATGATTCAATGATGGAATTTTTAAAGATCATGAAGGGAAAAATGGTCAATTAGTAAGAGAGAGAATTCTAGAATATAATGATTATGTTGATGATATTTTAAATTAATTAATTAGATAAATATTACTTTATTAATATTTTAACAAGATATTTATTATTATTTTATTATTTTATTTAGTATATATATGTGTGTGTGTGGGGAAAAAAAAAGAAAAAAGAGAGAACACACCATCCATCTCTTTCCCATGCAAACCAACGTGAGAAGAAGAGAAAGAAAAGAAGTTTTCTTTTCTTTACAAATTGGCCCTTTCACAAAAAATCCACCATTTTCACTTAGAATTCAAAAGAATTTCCATAGCCATCAAGAGAGAAAGATGACAAGGAGACTATGGGGAGCAATAATATCAAGTTTGATTCAAGAAACAGAAGCTGGAGGAGAGAGAAAATTAAGTTAAAGATTGAAATCAATAAGACAAGGTAAGAACATTAAGATTTCAATATATTTTTAAGTTTGATATTGTGGAAAAAGCATGGAAATGATGTTAATGTAGAGTTTTATTATATAAGGTTTTATGTTCTTGATATGTTAGCGAAGGAAAATAAGAGAAAGTGATGGGAAATATTGTAGGGAAAGGAAATAAAGGTGTTATAAACTTGGTAATTAACATTTTTTACTAAAACAGTTTTGGACAGCAGCAGTAGTCTAAATTTAGAAAATCACCAAAAATTTTATAAATTTAATTAGAGGATTAATAAAATATGGAATTAAATATTATTGAGTCTAGTTTATTATAGAAGAAACGGTGTAAGTAATGGAATTGTAAATCACGAGATATAATAGGTTTTGTTAGGCAAGGTCAGAATGATTTTGGGTTCCCTTGTTCTGACTTTGTAAAATCATCAAAAATTGGAGAAAAATAATTAGGGGCTTAAATTTATATTTTTAAAATTATGAATGAGTTTATTTTCAAGATAAATAAACGAGAACATCATCCAAATCTCGTATGAGGAGATAATTAATTTTTAGTGAAGAAGGGTCAGAACTGTCAGACAACAGAACAATGGTGAATTTAAAGAATAAACTGTACTTATTGGATGAACCAAAAATTCTGAAAAGTTTATGGCAAGAATATATGTGAGTCTAGTTTCAGGGAAAATTAGCAGATCTTACATTGGAATTCTTTAGCTCAAGATATAAATAAATTAGTGACTATGACGCAAATGGACAGTTTTGAATAAATTTATGAGTAAATAGTGAAATCATAGATAATGTTACTTATAAGCATGTTATATAAATTAAGGATATGGAATGGAGAGGAAGAGGAGGAAAAAATATATGAATATTCAGCTAGCATGGCTAATTTGTATGTTTTAGGCTCAAGGACTAAATTGAATAAAAGTAAAACTTTATGGGAAATTTTGTAAAAATGTCAAAAATAACCAAATTGCATGAAATGGATTATTTTATTATTTAAATTATAAATTGAATGAAATTATTAATTTAGATCAAGATCGGGTGAAAATATGTTTTATGGATTAAATTGAAAAGTGTTGAAATTATGGAAAATTTTGATATTTCGTAGAATTCATGGGATGTTATCAATATATATGAGAATAATTAGGATTGAAACAAGGATTAAATTACAAGAATTTTGTTTTTCTGAACCTAATTGTAACAGACCAATTTTAACCCTAATCGGAACGGTGGTTTCGGGACCACGAATCTGAGCCCGAGAAATATTTTAAATATTATATTTTGTGTTTATTATATGTGATTTAGCGAGTGTGAAAGTTTCGTAGAAAAATTTAGTCGTTTAAGTGCTTAATTTGATAAAAAGGACTTAATCGAGAAAAACGTAAAAGTTTCATGCTAAAGTGAAAGGTACTAATTTGATCGTGGTTTTTTAAGTGGAGGTCCTAAAAGGGCAATTAGCCCATAATCTATAGTAAGGAACGGCAATGGGCCATGCCAACTACTAATATATGTTAGTTTAAATTTTTATTATAATGTTATGTTATTATATTATAATAATGTTAGTGTATATATAAAATAAAGCATAAAATAAAGCCATCATCATCTTCATTCTCTCATAGCCGAATGTGAGATGAGAAAACTCCATTTTTGGAGCTTAAGGTTTCGGCAACTTGGAGCTTAATTTGGGGTATGTATTTTGTTTAGTTTTTTATAATTTTTACATTTTTGGAATGGTTGCTTTAAATGCTACACAACCCATGTGGTAATTTTTGAAAATATCATGTATATAGAATTCGGCCATTAACATGCTTGGATAGTTTTGATGTTTGATGGTTTTAGATTAAATGTATGTTAAAGATTTACAAGTTTTGTATTGGAATTTTTGGTGATTTTGTATATATAGGGCTAAATTGAAAATAATAAAATTGTTCAAGGACTAAAACATGAGATAAAGGAAATGCATGAACACATATGGCTATGGGGAAGATTCGGCCAAGCTATGGTGTTGGTAAATTTTGCATATTTTGTGTTTTGTGTAAATAGGACCAATTTGTAAAAATGAGAAACATTAGGGGCAAAATGGTAATTTATCCATTTGTGTGTTTTGGGACTAAATTGAGATGAAATGCGATTAAATGAGCTAAATTCTAATGTGTTTTAGATCAAGAGCAAATAAAAACGAAATTAGACCGGGGAAAGACGAAGGTTCTCGAATAGCCGATTCGCACGGACTATCGACAACCGAGGTAAGTCCTTAAGCAAGTATAGGTTATTGAATTATTTATGAATGTGTTAAATGATGTTATTCAATAGAATTTTGTATAAAACCTTGTGTTAGCCCAATGTGAAAGTATTGGTATGGATTGGTTGGAATTTTATTTAAAGTGATGTGAATAAGTGTTTTGGTTTGTTATTCGATATAGTACGTGAATTATAAGTGATAGTGAATTTGAAATGAAATGTTGTTATATCTCTAAACGAGTTGGTATGTTAAAGTGATTTGAATGATGTGTGATTTATGTTATTTTGGGCAGCATTACTGTAATGTTTATGAGATGATAATAATATTATTTCGGGCTATAATGCCTAGCAGGCTTCGTGCCGGTGATTTATTTCGGGCTATAATGCCTAGCAGGCTTCGTGCCGGTGATTTACTTATCGGGCTTTTACGCCTAGCAGGCTTTGTGCCGGTGTTACTTATCGGGCTTTTATGCCTAGCAGGCTTTGTGCCGGTGTTACTTATTGGGCTTTTACGCCTAGCAGGCTTTGTGCCGGTGTTACTTATCGGGCTTTTACGCCTAGCAGGCCTTATGCCGGTGCTACTTATCGGGCCTTTGCGCCTAGCAGGCTTGAAGCCGGTGATGTGTTTTGCAAAAGAGAAACCGAATATTTGTTCAAGGCAAATTAAAGCTAATTTATTTAGTCAATGGCTCAGGTAAGTATGTAAGGTATGTTATATTGACATTTCTTGAGTCAAGCTAATACTACGAGAACTACGTTATGTATGTTGAGGTTAAAATGCATGTGTGTGAGTATCATATGATTGAAATTGAGAGTAAATGTGCTATTATGGAAATTTGGTTTTCAAGTATAAATGTTAAGAATAAATGAAATTTCCATGTGATATACTTATATGAAATTTAAAGAAATGTAGGTCGAAGGAAATGATTTCTAATTTACTTGGGTTAATGAATTATCAGTATTCGGCCTTGTATAAGTAATATACTTAAGTGCTTATGTGAAATGCTATAAGTTGAATGTTTTAATTTCGCAAATATTTGAATGTTTTATTATCATGAGTTTAGGACTTACTAAGCTAGTAAGCTTATTTGTGTGAAATGTTCTCCTTTGTTTTATAGATTTTGGTTACGTTACGGACTCGAGAAGGATCTTCAAGAAAGTCAACCACACTATCGTCTTCTTTTGGTACTTTTAAATTTTGGCTATGACTTAAAAAGGCATGTATAGGCTAGATGAAGTTTTCGAAACATACAATGTTTGATCTTGTACATGAATATAGTCATGCGAAAATGGCTATTTCCTTTGGTTATGTATCGTTTCTATGTTTGAATTTTATAACTTGCTCGTATGTAAATGGATGTTTTAAATTTGATCATGGCCTAAATTATATATGGGATTTGTTTCTGGTATATATATATATGTATGGTTAAGGTATAGAGTTTAAATAAATTAAGGAAGTTATAAAATAGTTAATCATATTTTTGTTATGAAACAGTTTTTAGTTGCAGCAGTGATGTGATTTTGAAAAATCACCAAAAATAGGAGAAATTGAATTAGAAAGTGAATAAGACATAGAATTAAAGTTTATTGAGTCTATTTTTGATTGGAATAAACAAGAACATTATTTAAATTTTGTACAATGAGATAACTGAGTTTTTGTAAAGATAGGTCAGAATTATCAAACAGTGAAATAGGGGTAACCTTGATGAATAAACTGTACTAATTGGCCACATGAAAAATTCTGGAAAAATTATGGTAAAAAGTTATATGAGTCTAGTTTCAAGAAAAATTTACGGATCTAAATTTAGAGTTTTGTAACTCGAGTTATGGTAAATTTAGTCAGCCTGACGCAGTTGGACAGCTTTAAATTTTTATGCCCCAAATTAGTAGTCAAGTCTAGTAATGCCACATACTCGACTCCGGCAAAGGTTTCGGGTAAGGGGTGTTACACTAATGATGAAATCGTCATTAATTAAAAGCTTAGGGGTAAAATGGTAATTTTGACTAAAGCATTAATTAAATGTATCAGAATCTGAAATGAATGAAAATGATGATAAAATTTATTTATAAAGATCCAGATAACTCAAATACGAGACTTAAACGTGAAAAAGAAAAGTCATCGGATTAGTGAAACTATAAACATGAACAAGCAACGAGATAAGTTCGTGTAACTTGAATTATATTCTTAAATGTTTGAAATGTATGTTATTGATGTGATTATAATTTGAATGTTCATTGTGTGAAAATTGATGAAACATTGATATATTTGATAAAAAAGGGGAAGAAATTCCAGTTGAATGAAAGGGAAATTTGATGGATCTCTGAAAAGGAATTGACGGTAAAAAGGATCTACCCCGGACAGGTGATCCTATCCTGATATAGCCCTCCCGAAGAATATGTGGAAAATAGATTTAGCCCAGATAGGTAATCCAAATTAGGGTCTGAATTTAGCTTGGACTGGTAATTGAGATCCAAGCTCATTAGAGTAATTGTCGTTCTGAGGATTTAGCTTGACCGGTAATCCCGACAATACTCTATGAGTTTATATTACAGGGGATTTAGCCTGGACTGGTAATCCTGCTGTAAAGATGAGGTTCGCAGGAGCGTGCTCTCTGAAATGGAAATGTGCGCACATGAATATGAATTGACGGACTCGGAATTGTACACTATAAGTGTACCACTGGAAAATCCATCGAAATTTCGAGAAATTCAACGGGATAAATATAGAAAATGGCAAGTACTTGAAATCATGAAATTAAACTTGAAATACATAGAAATGATAATTATTTGATATATTGAAATATGACATGGAAAATACATGTATGTGAAATTTGCAAGATAATTATGCATATTCAAGATTATGAACTACTACTAGAGCAAATATATACTAAACTCATGAAAATGAGGGTACATGAAATATTGTTATAATAAATTGAATAATTTATATTTATGAAGAAATAGCAAAAGAATGATATGTATAATGACATGTAAATATAAGACTATCTTTGATACGTTTTATAAGGAAAATTATGTATATTAGCATAAGTAATAAATTCAAGTAAGACATGTTGGGAAAAAAAAAGTTTGTTAATATTAAAGTACGCTAACCAATGTAGGAAAATTTTAAGATTTTGTGAAGAATTCCCTATAATCCCGATTTAATCCCGGTTGGTTCCTAATGTATGTTTTGGGCTTTGAGGACCCAATAGAGAGACGTTATAATTATTTTCAGAATATGAATAATAAATGACTCGAAATTATTTGAAAATGTTTAGTAAACTTCGGTAATGCCTCGTACCCTATTCCGGCAACGAATATGGGTAGGGGTGTTACATAAGGGACTATATGATTACATTTGATTGAAATATGATACGAATGCTAAACGTTTATGAAATGTCTATTACTTGACCCGTAAGTTTCGGTAATACTCTGTAACCCTATTTCGGCGACGGATTCGAGTTAAGGGTGTTACAAATATTTACTCTGTATTGGGGTGGATTAGCAGACCTAAATTAAGTGCATTCCACTAACATCATCGAAGATAAATTAAAAAGATAATAATAGATGGAGTATGGGCCAATACTCTAATGCTAATAATTGGAATAGTCTTGTATGCATCTGAATTCTGACATTCAAGAAGGGATAAATAGTGATAAGAGTGCAGACAGTGGATGGCTAAGTTTAGCAATGTATAAATAATGATAAGAGTGTAGATAGTGGAAGACCAAGTTTAGCATTGCATAACATGAATCATTATTCAATTGTATAATATTCTAGTATGATTTGATATTGTAACACCCCTATCCTGTGTCCGATCACCGGATTAGGGTTAAAGGCATTACCAGACAGATCGAAAACATTTACAGATTTATAACATAGTCATTTATCAATCTCAAACATAAAGTCCCTTAATAAGGTCATCGAGACATTAAACATGCTTGTAAACTGAGTCTGGACTAAACCGAAACACATACAAGATTTCATGAAAATTTTAAACTTTTCTAAAATACAGGGGACACACGGCCGTGGGGGTAAGTCGTGCCTCTCCCACGGCTACTTGCCACACCCGTGAGTCTTTCCTGTGGCTATATACTGCCAAAACCAACACGGTCACCAAGCACGCCCGTGTGCTAAGGTCGCGTACAATAGATCACATACTGCCATTTCTCACACGACCATCAAGCACACCCGTGTCGAGGCCGTGTGCAATTTAAGCCACATTCTGCCAATTTACCCACGGTTTTAGGCACGCCCGTGTGCCTCAACCGTGTGACATTATAGGCCCTTTTACAAGGCCAATATGCCATCCACTTAGGGTCTTCCTACCAATAACATATACCTAAACATAATATGCATATATGGCAACCAAAACATATCAAATGGTTCACTTCATCCATACATTCAATACCAATTCCATTCATACCAAATTAAAACTAAATCATACATCATTTCAAACATGTATCATCCATTTGCTTAACCAAAACTTAACCATTTCATATGCATCAAAACATACTAAATAAATGCTTCATAACTCTTTCATTCAAACATTCATCAACTCAAAAGCTTGCCAAAACACATGGCCATGCTCACATCATAAACATATACACCTATCTAGCTTATACATGCCATAATTAGCCATATACATTTTCAAAACGGTACCAAAATAAGTTTAGTAGTGTGATGACGATCCTTGACAATCCCGAGCCTTCAGTAGCTTCGACGACCTATAAAACAGAGAAAACACACACATAGAGTAAGCTTTCCAAAAGCTTAGTAAGTCGTATACAAATAAACACATTGGCACATATATATATATATATCAATCACTTAGCAACTATCACATATATAACTTGGTTCATAAACTTATGGTCACATTTGCCACATTCAACATTTTTAAGATTCACATTCACATTTCCAATCCTGCTCTTCTTCATATCAAAGTCATATAGGTACTTACCTTTTATACACACTTAATGTGCATTCAACATACCTGAAACGGATAATCACTCACTTATTGATCATAGCTCGGATATACCATTCGTATTATAGACTTGCCCGTTGAACCTTTAGGAACCTAATAGGATACTCAGAAAGTTCGGAATAGTAGTACAATGCCAACGTCCCAGACGAGGTCTTACATGCACTAGTATATCGATTCCACTGTCCCAGACAGGGTCTTACACGTATAGATCATAATGATGCCAACGTCCCAGACGTGGTCTTACATGAGTCAATATGATGCCGATGTCCCAGACATGGTCTTACTCATAAAATTCATATCGATGCATATGTCCCAGACGAGGTCTTTTGCATAAAATTCATATCGATGCCTACGTCCCAGACGAGGTCTTACATGAAATTTCAAATCAACGCCAACGTCCCAGACGTGGTCTTACATGATAAAACAAAACAGATACCTATGTCATGACATGGCTAATCCTATCTATTCTTAGGTTCGTACGGGACTTCTCGGCTTGATCACTATATCGAACTTATTTCGGAATCCACGCACTTCGTATCTCATACTCATTCATTTTCATCGATAGACATATGAATACATATATTCAATTCAATACAGATAAGTTTATTTGCATAGTGACTTACCTCGGGTTTGGTTTAACGAAACAAAAGCGGCTACTCTGTTTCTTTCGCTTTCCCGCGATCTAAATCTGTTTTCCTCAGTTCTTGATCTAAACATATTCAAAATTAACCCTTTTATTCACCATTCCATTCAATTCAATCCATAGACACACATTTAGGATTATTTGCAAATTAACCCTCATATTTGCACACTTTAACAATTTAGTCCATTTTTCACAAAACATCAAATTCACAAAATCCACACACACACTGCTTGGCCGAACCTCTCTAGGGACTATATAAGTCCAAATATTTCTTCAAATTTGTAATTTAGTCCTTCAATTTACCATTTTCTCAATTTAGCCCTATTTAGCTAAATTCATCAAAACTTCAAGAACATAACATGTTCATCTAGCTCAAATCTTTCATATATCATCCTCAAACATCACAAATCTTGTAAAATCATCAATGGCATATTTCACATACATCATCAAAACACAAAAATTAAGGCATGGGTTTGATAGCTCTCTAAGCAACGATTGCAAAAATGTAGAAATTATCAAAAACCGAAACCAAATCATACCTTAATTTGAGCTTAGATATGGCCGAATATAACAAAGCAAATCCCTCTCTTTTTCTTACAACAATTCGGTGAAAGATAGATGGAAATAGCCACTTTGATGTTTTGTTTTATTAAAACATTAACCATTTATTCATTTACAAAATTAACCTTACTAACAAACATATAAAATACATAAATATAAGGCCATTAATGTCTTTTATGCATCCATTAACTAAATATTGGCACAATTGTCTCATAAGGCCTCCTTCTTTTCAAAGCCACGACATATAAGTGCTTTAACATATAACAAGCAACTTTCACACTTAATGCAATTCAATCCTTTTGTCAAATTAAACACACAGACAGACAAATTCGCTTACGGAAATTTACCACATGCTAATTCACATATCAATGGCACAAAAAATAATATTAAAATGTTATACGGACTCGAATTTGTGGTCCCAAAACCACTGTTCCAACTAGGGTATAAACTGGACTGTTACAGATATGATCTGATTGTTTGTGACCTGTCCCAGTATATTATATTGTATATTATTTTCGAGCACTAGAACGAAACCCGTTCTTACCACAAGCTTTTAATAATATGGCTGTGATCTGTCAAACCAAAATACCCAACAAGCATTAGCTCTCCCTGAAAAGGAGGTGAGTTCGACCCAATGCTTTATTTCTGTCCGATCAATATCATGAATAACAATATCTAGGCTATCCTTACTATTTATTTACATTTATTTTATATTTTACTGGATATAGCTCAGTTGGTAGAGCTCCGCTCTTGCAATTAATGGCTAGTATATATATGTGTAATTATGATTGATTAATTATATGACGTGTTAGTAATGCTCGTAACCCTAATCCAACGACAGAGAGGGGTTAGGGGTGTTACAGAACCGCCCTTGTTGTACCATCAAGCACATTGTATATAACTTTAGTGTTATAATAATTGGCCTTATCGATGAAACCCACAAAAAGCTGCATCTCTACCCTTTGAATGCTATATTTACTGAGAGTAAAAAGGCCAAAATATCGCTCTTGACCAACATCGAGCGAACTTGAAGGCTGAGATCAGAGCAATGCGAAAAAGGCTTACCACCCTGTAACACCTCTAACTCGTCTTAATCGTCGGATTAGGGTTACAAAGTATTACGAAAGTTAACAAATTCAATAACAATCTAAAAAAATATAAAAATAAATTTAAATATCAAATATTCATAACCAATCATTATCTATAGCATATATACGAATATAGGCTTTAAATCGAGCTTACATAGCCTTAAAATCAGTTTGAAAACAAGTAGGGACTAATCTGAAACAAAACAGAAAAATGTGGAAAAAACTAAGAAACAAAGGTCATACGGCCGTGTGACAGAGTCCAGACCGTGTGGCTCAAAGACATGGTCGTATGGCCAAACCGTGTAACAACCTGAGTCCGTGTAACTTAGGGTCACACGATCATGTCACAAGACCGTGTGGGCAATCCTGCACCAAAAATCAAATAGGTCACATGGTTGTGTGGAGCGATTGTGTATGGCACACTGCTGTGTAACAACCTATGTCCCAGGCCATATGCACCTAAAATAACTTCTAAAACAAGCCTATTTATCAACCATTTCTTAAGTACCAAACCAAACCATTTCCAACTATTTTCACACATTCAAAACACATTTAAACATGTTTAAAACAAACTAAATCATACAACCTAAAAGTCTAACCAATATGCCTCCAGTGACACCACATATCAAACCTTAAACTAATACACATTCATCCAACACAAATTCTTAGCTTACAAACCTTTCAACCATATCAATTCATCAATTCCATTCACAACCAAACCTACCAAAAGTAGTTCAACATTACCACATATACACATGGACAATATATATACCAAAAGGGCCCAAAAGTTCACAACCATTAACCTTACATAACTAAAGATGTAAGCAACATCATCATAAGCAAAAGAACATAAAACCCCTAGTACGTGCTATTAATAACCAAACCCAAAATGGTTAAAACTTCTACCAAGTCAATGAATGGATAGTGTGTGCTCTAACTTGAACTTCCAACCGTCTGAGATTTCCGATGATCTACAAGGAAAGAAAACAACTAACATAAGCAACTAATGCTTAGTAAGCTCGTATAGTTTAAACTTAAACTTACAGAACAAGAATTTACTCAAACCATTTATGCATAGATTCATTAACTAAACCATAGGCACATTTGTTTCCTATACA
The DNA here is from genome assembly GCA_025506655.1 of Gossypium rotundifolium. Lineage (NCBI taxonomy): Eukaryota > Viridiplantae > Streptophyta > Magnoliopsida > Malvales > Malvaceae > Gossypium > Gossypium rotundifolium. Next base: position 153,413,036 of record CP106728.1, read on the forward strand.
CCACAAATCTCTAAAAGGTTAGTGGGTTCATCAATAAAAACATATAATCCTATCATTACATGAAACCTTTATAAGTAAACATATAAAGTACATAATTCATTCATCATATAATCAAATAGCATAACTCTTTTCATTTCAAATTTGTCATACAAAAATCCTCTATATCACATGCCAAAATCATATAACATTTAATGTATCTAATCATTTATATATTTATCACCCGTTGAACTAAATGAAATATCGTCGAATACGCGGGCATGATGCTCACACAAGCTGTAACTGTAAATGCTCACACAAGCTGTGAAATGGGCTTGCTCAGATAAGTTATGGGTCGAAATGTTAGGCTACATAATGCTACTCACACGAGCTGTGGGAATCCGCAACAAATACAGGACTTTAGTCATTAGTCGAACATCCACGACCAACACTTGAAACAGTGACTAACCCTAATAACATGCCATTTGTATCCTAAGTATTTACGATGTTCAAACGAGCCATGTTTCATATCCAAATCATATAATTATTTACACATTATCTCATCACAAATACTTATCCGTGTAATTTCCCATTTTCAATCATAAGCTTCGATTTAGCTAGTTTTATAAATTAATCTAATTCATCACATAACATATATCTGGCAAATCAACTCAATCACTACACACATAATAGATATTAAATCTCAACAACAAAAATTAATCAATTTAACGAACATACAAACTTACCTACTCAAAAATGATTATAAATGTGATGTCGATGACTATTATACTAACTTCACTTTTCCACGGTTTGTGTCTGATTAATTTGTTTATTGATCTAAATAATAATTTTCATTCAATTAATCATTTCAAACAACTTAAATAATCAAACATATATATAAGCCCTTCTATTATCAATTTATAAAATTACCCCTAAACTTCACACTTTATGCAATTTAGTCCCTAAACCCAAAACTTTCAAATTGAACACATTTAAGCTTAAACCAAGCTAGCTGAATTTCTTATAGTCCTTGTACAACCCATATATTTTACGATTTCACAATAGTTTCATGAAATTTTACTACTTTAACAATTTAGGGATTAAACATTAAAATCATTAAAAATTAATTTACAAAATATTCCTATTTACCTATCAAGCTTATAAAACTATCATTAAACTTCAAAAGCTTCACAAACCAAAAAATGACACATTTTAAAATGCTTAACCGTTTTACGAATTAATCCCTAAGTTAGCTAGATTAAGCTACAACAATCTCAAAAACATAAAAATCACTGAAAACGGACTCGAAATACATACCATGCAAGAGAAGTAGTGTTGGTCGAAAGCTTGATACCCTTTAAAAATGGTGTTTTAGTTTTGGGAATGAAAATTGAAGAAGATGATATCAATTTTTGTAACACCTCTAACCCATATTCGTCACCAGATTAGGGTTACGATGCGTTATCGGTCATAACACAGTTCATACAAATATTCATTACATTTAACAACTCAAAAATTAAATCACATCAATGTTTAAAACTTAATCAAATATCAAGTCTTAAAAATCATTACTTTCATAATCAAATCATAATCCAGCCTATAATCCAGCCTCTATCAAACCATATTATTATACCATGCTCATATTTTTCATAATGTCAAAAACCATATCTAAACATAGTTACCAAATCAATATCAACTTATTTCTTTAATCAATCCTTGACTATATCGATTCACATGTTATACGGATTAATCTAAGATAAATTAACCACACGGCATACTAACCATGCATACACATACACTCACTTATACAAACATCATTTCAAAACTAAATAAACTTCTTCTTTTGATACAAATATATGCGCATATGACCATATTGAGCACAAATAATACTAAAAGTATACCCAAATCACATTCTTAAAAATACATACTCATAACCAATCACTGAACTATTAATATAAGTCTAATACTCTAATCAAATATACTTATATTCATTATTCACCATTTCTAAACCATCTCACCAATGCAAGCATACCATTTCAAATTGACTCAAAGTAACTATATCAAATAGACAAATATCCATAGCATAGCATAAACTACACGTATTAATACAACTATTTCCATTCTTAACATTTAACTAAACATTTAACTAGATATTCCAGCCTATACATGCCATAAGTTCAAACATAGACTTTTAAAAGTACCGAAGGTTGACGATAGTGGGGATGACTTCAATAATGATCCCCGAGCTTGTAGCTTACAACTAAAATCTATAAAACAGAGTAACAAAAACACACAGAGTAAGCTAACTTAGCTTAGTAAGCCTTAAGCAAATTAAACAATTCAAATGAATAATCAAACATATCAAACAAATCAGATTGTATCGTTAATATTATACTTTAACACAAATACTTTTACCTTAGCCGAATATTAATATTTCTCATTTACCAAGATTTTATTTAACTTTTCATTCTCAAATTAACACTATCTCAATAATGTTTACAATCATACCTATTTGTTCGAATAATCATGATCCAAAATATCATTTTATATTTCTTGACTTATAAGGCCGAATACACATGGTTTATTATTTTATTTCATATGGTAGAATATACAAACATAATACATTATAACATATGTACGAACATACAAGCTCAATAAACATCACATTTGCACATACCTATTTGGCCAAATATACAAAGAAACATATATGCCCATATCTAGAATCAATTCCATAATGTTCATACTATTTATTTATAAGTAGAATACACTTACTAAAATTCACATATATTCTTCAATTGTATCACATATAACTAGTAATAAATATCAATATACTAATTTACCTTATCCCAATAACCAATAGACTTACACATACCTGAATATCGAGCTCATTTACCGTATTTAAATTCCACATCATCAAGAATCTATTTAAGCATATACTTATAATAATTCACCGGCACAAAGCCTGCTAGGCATAAAGCTCGATATTTCTCACCGGCACAAAGCCTGCTAGGCTTAAAGCTCGATATTTCTCACCGGCACAAAGCCTGCTATGCTTAAAGCCCGAATATCATATTTTTAAAGCTATCTCACAACCAATTCATATATCGAACTTTTCTTGTATTTCATAATCTTTGTTCGAACTTTCAAATATTATAATTCAATCAAACTAAACTTAAACATATTAATTTTATAAATAATCACATTTGGCTAATTCAATACTAATTTCCCAATTTTCAAATCAGCATATTAATAATTAAAATATATAATTTATAATGTTTAATTACTTAAAGACTTACCTCGGATATCGACGGACGACAAAAACTGATTATTCAACTATTTTTACTTTTCTCCGATCCAAGTTTGATTTCTTTGGTTCTTAATCTTAATTTGAGCTTGGAATGGCCGAAACCCTTGAACCTTTGTTCTTTCTTTTTTTTCTTTTTCTTATTCGGTGATGGATGAATAAAATGATGAAAACCCATGTTTCTTTTTACTTTAATTAATAACTTATAATATAATATAAACTTTTAACTTATAATATAATATAAACTTTTAACTTATAAAATATATATATAAAAAGCATATATATACATATCCATTACTTATTGTCGTCCACTATCTAAAATAGTGGCTAAATTGCCACATAAGGTCTTCCCAATAAGAAGACATCTCAATTTAGCTATTAATAAAATAGAAAGCCACTTTTAAGATTTACGCGATTTAGTCCTTTGCTCAAATTAAGCATATTAACAAACAAATTAATTCACAGAAATTTCACACATGCTTAATCACACATCATGGACACGAAATAATATTAAAATATTTTACTGACTCGGATTTGTGGTCCCAAAATCACTATTCCGATTAGAGTCAAAATCGGACTGTTATAATTTTCCTTATTAGATTTTAGTTTAATTACTTATTTACCAAATTACCCTTAAAATAACCTTAATAATTTACTAAACAATGTCCATAATCGTCCACTATCTATCTATCACTACAGCAAAACAGACTTTTAGCGGCGTTTTTAGTGGCGTTTTAAAGAAAAACGCCGCAAATATTATACATTAGCGGCGTTTGAAAGAAAACGCCGCCAAAAAATGAGCAATAGCGGCGTTTATTTACAAAACGCCGCTAAAAAGGATATATAGCGGCATTTATTCGTAAAACGCTAAAAGTCGAGCATTAAGCGGCTTTTGGAAAACGCCGCTAAAAGTCTGAACATTAGCGGTAACTTCGAAAACGCTAAAAGTCTGAAACATTAGCGGTAGCTTTTGGAAAAAGCCGCTAAAATCTGAACATTAGCGGCGCTTTTGTAAAACGCTGCTAAAAGTCTGAAACATTAGCGGCGCTTTTTGAAAAAGCGCTAAAAGTCTGAAACATTAGCGGCGCTTTTTGAAAACGCCGCTAAAAGTCTGAACATTAGCGGGTTTAAATGTAAATGGTTAAGGGTTTGGGGTTAATAGTTTAAGGGTTAGGGGTTAGGGTTTTATGGTTTATGATTTAGGATTTATGGGATAGAGGATAGGGGTTTTGGTTTTAGATTAAACTAGTGTCTTTTAATTTATATATTAAATAATTTCTTATATAATTGTAAAAGATATAACATTAATTTCTTATATAATTTCTTATGAGTTTTGGATTTAATGCTTAAACCATATCGAATAATAAAGTTAGAGTCTTTGTGTCTAGGGATGTAAGTATTAGAGATTTTGATAAAATAGATAAAATTATATTATTTTATGGTTTAGGGTTTAGATTAGATTATTTCTTTAATTACTTTTGCAATGTAATATATATTTGAGTTAAGATGTATAATTTAGGGTTAGGATTTAAATATGAGAAATTAAATTATAAAATTGTACAAATTAAACATATTATTAGAAACAAAACAAAATTAATTTAAAGGAATATAATAAATAATTAAAGTAAAAATTATTAAAATTATACACAAATTTTAGAAGAAAAAAATAGAAAAATATAGATTAAAATGAAAAAAAATTAAAATTATGTAATAGTGACGTTTTTAAAAAAACGCCCAAAAAATAGAACTATAATGGCGTTTATAATAAAACGCCACAAATTTTCTTTCCTAAAAACTAATTTCACTATTTGTTTCCCCAAAACCTAAAATCTCCCCAAAATTTCCTTTCCCCAGATCCCCCACCGATCTTCCTCTTTCATTTCTCCCTCGTTCTCCCTAAATTTTCCCCCAAATGCGAAAGGAAAGAGGAAAACATCAAGGAAGATTGGGATTTTCTTCGTCTGCTATTTTAGAACTGTATGTTCTTCATTCCTTCTACCTCTTTTTTTTTTTTTTTCATGTACCATCTTTGGAACTGCAATTTTGGAGGGCTTTAGAATATTTTGGGATTTTGGAACTGCAATTTTGGTATTTTCTTTGTACTGATAATATTCATTTTCATGTTTCGAAAGAACATGAAAAATAATGTTCCCTGCTATGTATAGTTGGCATGGCTTTACCCTTTTTCTTTTTTTCTTTTTTCCCTTCATCTGCAAGCTTTGAAAATGGTTCCTTTCATTTTCATATTAAAAAAAAAACACTCAAATAAAGCAAAAGAAAAAACACCCAAAGTTCCTCTTTGTGCTCTGCAGCTATGGGCACTATGGCAGAGCCCCCAAAAAAAATAGCACTTCCTTCAAAATTAATTCACCTTTACCTTTTTTTTCAAGAGAAAGATAATAAAAAAATCCTCGTTTTGTCTAAAATCCATACTTTCTCCGGGTTTCTTTTATAATCATTTTTCCTCGTATTGTTTTGCGTTCAAGCTTTGTCGAAAAAAACATGGCCATGGGTGGTCTTAAAAGAGTAGAAACAATAAACAGCAAAGGTTGTTCAAGGTTATTTGTTGGGTTCTCATCTTCAATCCCATCATTTAAAGCCTTCCAATCGTTTGATTTTTACACGTGTCCGGGTGAAAATTAAAAACAGATAACATTGGGAACCAAGCAGAAGAAAAGTTCGAGGCCAAGAATGGCGATGCTGATCGTTCATTTTCTCTCGGTGCAATAAAAGAAAAAACCCTGACGTTTCAAACAATTACTACAAAAATTGCTGATACGGTTACCTCTCTGCTTCTTAAATTTGAGTTAAATAACAAGCCTCTTTTGTTGTTTGTTTAAATGCTTTTTATATGAACTTTGTTTAAAGCTATAAAACTAAAATCCTTTCATTTGATTTGGTTCTGTTTCAAGGTCGCAATTCAACCTTTCTTTGTAGTCTCAATTGAATAGCTCCAGGTTTGGTTACTCAACCTTTTTGAATTAAATGTTGGTACAGCCGTTATTGTTGAGTTTCTTTGCATGTTATGCTTGTGTATTTTATGCTGAAACCTATAATACTATAGCTAGTTGAGTATTCGTGTTTCAAATGTCGGTACATATCTGGGTAATGTTTCGCTGAACATAATAATCAAAATCCTAACTATCTGGATGGTAAGTGTCTAGTTCTTTTGAAGTGAGCATGTAAATATTATTGCTTGTTAGGGGTTTATTTGATTGGAAAATTTCTTGCTACTTTTTCCCTAATTTCATATTCAATGACTTTGCTCGATCGCACGTGGTTTCCCTAACGTTTATGTAGGATAACTTTTTACTTAGTCCCATATGATTTTTGTAATATGTTATCTTTTTTTTGCAGTCTCTAAGGAGGGAGGAAGCATAAAGCAGTGCATATTTTCATTCTCGATCATCAAGGTAGGATGATCATGTTATAGTGCTTTTAGATGATTACCTAAAACAGGTTGGTTGATAGATGTTTTTAAATTTCGTTGATTAAGGACAGTTCAAACTGGGACCTGTTACATATCATCTAGGCTGGCCTCGATTGAGGTATTAATCTTCATGGTGCTCGGTATTCTAGGTGAATGATGCTTGTTTCGTTGCAAGGCTAATTACGTAGGCTATCTTTTGACAGATTTCTCGGTCTATAATATCTACAGATAGAACATGTAAAATGATTTAGGAGAGGAAACAAGGTGAATTTGAAGTTTTTGAGTGGCTTCAAGTGCATGTTATTGCATCCAAGCTAGAAACTAGGATTGAACATCTAGAACTTGTGAGTGATCGAAACATCAATGGACTTAGTTGTTCGTTTACGTTTTATGTTGCTGAGATAGATATGATTTTGTGTTTATTTGAGCTCTCGGTCAGTAAATTTATTCTAGAAGTGCCATTTTGAGTCATTGTTTCAACCATATTTATTGGTCTGTATTTGCAAGTGTGACAGATCCCAGCCATTACATGTCAGTTCGGTTTTTAGTTTGCATATTCAGCTTTTATTCCTTCCCTCTGTGTGTGTGGGTGTGGGTGTGAGGCAATATCGCATGTTTTGTTTTGCAAAGGAGAAAATGTCCATCCTTGATATGTTGATTAGTTTTGGATCTGAAATTCTAATCATTTTGTAAATTAGGTGCTCAGAAGTCAGAAATATAAATATACTACCAATTTATCATTGGAACTCTATGGAATGTTAGATTTTGCTGGTTACTAAAGGAGTTGAATAGAAATGTAATATAGAATCTGTTACCGATGCCTTTGTGGCCAAGAACTATGCCAGACACAAGAAACCAACAGTAGGGGAAGGGACCTTTACCTTTTTTTTCAAGAGAAAAGATAATAAAAAAATCCTCGTTTTGTCTAAAATCCATACTTTCTCCGGGTTTCTTTTATAATCATTTTCCTCGTATTGTTTTGCGTTCAAGCTTTGTCTAAAAAAACATGGCCATGGGTGGTCTTAAAAGAGTAGAAATAATAAACAGCAAAGGTTGTTCAAGGTTATTTGTTGGGTTCTCATCTTCAATCCCATCATTTAGAGCCTTCCAATCGTTTGATTTTATGTCCCCTTCTCCTACCACCTCTCATGGCTCTGAATTATCAACAATGGTTCGATCGCTTGGTCCATTTTTCGGTCTGGTTATTTGTGTAACCGGTTTATCTAAAGGTTGGTTATTCGTTACTGATAATACAATTTAAATGCCTGATTTTGTAACCTTTGGTGGTTATTTTACTCTGTTTTTTTTTCCCGATATATATTCACTGTTTGAGGAACAATGCAGTTAATTCTCCAAGACAAGCATGAATTACAACTCAATGGTTTTCGTCAAAACCATCAAAGGTTAATTTGTCATTGTTTATTGAAATTGTTTTGCTTCTAGTACATTTTGCTTTCACCTGCTTTTATGTCATCTTAGCATAGTGGCTATAAGTAATTTCTTTATTTATATCAAATGCCTAACTTCCCCAGCGCCTCTCCATCTTTTTTTTTTTTGATGACTGGATATAGAATTGGAGTTTCGACTTCTGTTGTTGAGCGTCTGAACCATATCCCATCAAAGCAACATGGAACTAATGTAATGCGATCGACGGTGGTATGTTCCAATAAAGTTCTCGATGATCTTGTATGACTTCGCTTTTCCTCTTTTTATGGAGATAATTTGATTCCAAAGAGTGGCTTTCTTCTATAGGTACTTGGATGGATTTGCTCGATTTTATCGGCAGACAATTATTTTAGGTTATTATCTAAACCAGTGTAATGCAGCTTCGATTTTGATGAACTATGCCTATGTTTGCAATCACTTTGTATGCGGTTAAAGCTTGCACTTTTCATCCAAAGCATTTACCTCCTTCCGTCTTCTTTTCACAATATCTGCCGAGTTATTAAAGCAAGAACCAAATAGTTAGCTTGATCCAAAGAAATTTATTGTCATTTGTGGAAGTATAATAATTTTTTCTCTCTTTTATTGGGGTTATTGGGATTTTAGAAGACATTTTTATAATATTGATCTTTCACAAAGAATTGGTGCATCATGTTTAATCTGAGATTTTAGTTAACTTCAAATCTTACACCTCCATGTCTATACATGCTTTTATATGTGGTTCTAGTATGGTTCAAACATCGGTGTTGTGTGCACAAATGTAAAATGAAATAGAAGCCCTACAAGTGTGTCTTTATGACTAGAACTTCCGTGAACAAATATTTCTAATCTCTTTTACCCATTTGTACTGCAGACATGAATGCTCTTTTCAATCACCATTGTGTTAACTATCAAGGAAAGGTATGTTCATCTTCTAAGATTTTTTCCCTTTCTATATTTTTCAAATTACATAGTGAAATACTTTCTGCTCTTTTCACGTATTTAATACTTGGTTCAAACATTAAGAAATAAGAATAATTGATTGTATTTGAAAGGGTTATGTAGCAAAGAGGAAGACAAAGCGACATTTGTTACATTTGATAGGAGAATGAAAATCTATGGGATAATTAGAGTGTAGAAGTTCATTTGTTGGTTTAGCTAGCTATTACGCACACCCTCCTTTCAACATGTTCATTTACCCTTTAGTTGACCAACCGATCGGATCGTGAGTGCGATTGCTCGAGGTGTGCTGTGTTGTATGAGCTTCTTCCCACTAAAAGTTCATCTTTTAATTCATCTAGAATCTAGAACGGATTGAAAGAATGTTATGTCCTTTTTTTACTATTCATTACTATCTTTAAGTATTAGTTATACTATTATACTGTTAAGGATATCTTTGTGAGCAAGACAAGTCAAAAGCATAGTGGCTAGTGATGTTTTACACATAAAGCACTGCTTTCAACTCTACTGCTTTGTTTGGATAATGTTAATCTCTTGACCCTTTGTCTTCAGATAGGTAGGTACCATCTGGACTATAATGTTCTTTTAATGTTTGGTGGTTAGCGATAATGATTAATTACATTTGTAATTCAATCCTTCAAATTCGCTTACCACGATTTGGATTCTATTAACTTATTCGGAGTTGATGAGACTCTACGGTTTATACTCGAACAAAATTGTTTTCCAAGATCACTTATGTTGCCTATGGTGGTAAAGATTAGTGAAAGATTAAAGGAAATATTTGCTAATACATGAACATAAAGATGGAATCGTTAGTAATTTTCTTGTAGGCTTGCTGTGAAAGTAATGATTTTGAATGAGAAAAAGTGTAAAAGACTACTAAAAGGTTAAATGAAATATTTGTTAGTACTTAATAGATTAAACATAAAGATGGAACCGAGTTAGTGATTTAGTTGTAGACCGGATTACTCCCGATATTTTATTTCATTGTTCAAAGGAGAAAGATATTTGGTGATTCTTGCTTTATATAACATCTTAGACCATCTTAAAGATTTGAGGTGCTAAATTGTTTTACGTCGGGAGACTGGTCCTGGGGTAACTTTTGCTGATTTTTTTTTTTTTTTTTTCTCAGTTCAACATTGCAAATCCGACTACTGGTTGCCAAAAAAAGCTGGAAATTGATGATGACCAGAAACTGTAATTTCTCTTTGCGGTGATGTTTGGTGACTGGGGTCATGGAATGTGCTTGTTATTAGGAGCATTTCTATAATTTTAGGCAAATCTCACATGCTTGTTATTAGATGGAATTATAGAAATTTATATTCTTCTATAATTTTCATTTTAATATGTCTTCAAATTAAATTATACATTTTTATATTAGATTTTTGGTGTTTTTATAATATTAAATTTTTTTATTTTTTTAACCTTTAGCGGCGTTTTTGAAAAAAAGCGCCGCTAAAAATATGCTATTTAATTTTTTTATTTTTCATGACTTTTAGCGGCGTTTGTGGGAAAAGCGCCGCCAAAAGTCATGTTTTTAGCGGCGTTTTGTTGGGGAAGCGCCGCTAAAAGTCATGGCTTTTAGCGGCGTTTGTGGGAAAAGCGCCGCTAAAAACATGACTTTTAGCGGCATTTGTTGGAAAAGCACCGCTAAAAGCCATGACTTTTACCGGCGTTTTTTTCTTATAAACGCCGCTAAATTTTGCGGCGCCTCTTTTAGCGGCGTTTTTGTATGCGTTTAAAAGCGCTTAAGTACTTTTAGTGGCGCTTAAAAACGCCGCTAAAGGCCTAAAAAAACGCCGCTAAAAGTCCAAATTGCTGTAGTGTATATGGTATAATTACTACTTAAGTCCATCAATTCACATTTCTATAGCCATTTAACACCTTTAACTAATATTAATTAACTTTTACAGTTTTTACAATTTAATCCTTTTTACTTAATTAACTATTTAAACGTTAAAATTTTCTAACCAAATTTTAATACGACCTTGAAATAACCCTATAAATAATAAATAAATAATAAAATATTAACTCACTTGTTGAAATTGTGGTCCCGAAATTATTGTTTCCAACACCACTGAAAACGAGTTATTACATATCCTCTTACCCATTACTTCAACAATAGAGTAGTAGACGTGCCCATCCTCTTCCCTTTGATACCTCGACGGACCACCAAGAGGAGGAGTATTGTCGTGATTTTAAACTATGTCAACATTCAAGAAGCATTACCATTATGCAAAGTCATGTATAAAATAAATTTTAAACTATGTCAACATTTAAGGTTAACAAATTACATAACACATATATACATGCCATAAAATCGAGCCTTAAACGATTAAAAGACTGTCAAATCGATAACAAGATAGTGTGAGCGTCTTGTTTATCCGTTTGACATGTTCCGTAAGATGACAATCTACAAGGAAAAAGAGAGGCATCGGAATAAGTATATTGAATGCTTAATAAGTCCGTATAAAATTTACTTAACTTACCTTGAATGCTTAGTAAAATCCCAATTTTAAAAAAAAAACAAGTCACAAGCATTGAGAAATTGTTTTTATGGAAAAATAAATTTAAAAATTAAAAGAAAAATTAAAAAAACCAAGGTTAATAAATATATATCTATATTATTTTGTGTTTTTTTCTATATTTTAATGATTTTTTTCTTTTAAATTTTCGTTATTTTTGCATTTTATGTTTTTAAAAAGAAAAGTATATTTTAAATTCTGGAAAATTTTATTATCTTTTATATTAATTTTTTAAATTTTCCTTTTGTTATTTTCTCAAATTTTCAATTTTTTTAAAATTTATATTTATTTTAGAAAAAACATAAAATTGGGTGATGTGGTGTGCTACCAGCATGCCACATCATCTTTTTGTAATGACAATAACAACTGGGGTAACATGCCTGGCGTTTTTAAACTTCAGGTATTAAATTGATAAAAAAATTCTTTTAATTACCAAAGTGATAATTGAGTGCAATTTTGGGGTAAATAGTACATTACACCTAATTATTATAAATCTTTTATAATATTTATAAGTTTTATGATTTTTTATAATTTTATAAGTTTATAGAAAGTTTTAAATATTTTAATACACTTCTATTTTTATTAGAATTAATTATAATATTTATAAACTTTTATGAATTTTAATAATATTTTATAAGTTTATATAATTTTTAATATTTAATATTTTAAATAATTTTTATGAGATTATTTTATAATCTTTAATATTTTTATGATTTTTAAATATTAAACGAAAAGCTATTAAGTGTGACCATGAATTAATTAATGAAAAATTTTAATTGATTTTTTATTCTTTTTGTTAATGACAAGAACTTGGCCTGTAGGATGCCAAAACCTGGTGAGGGATAAGCTTAGGGATAAGATTTAACTGTGAAACAAACATCAGCGATTCCAGTACAAATCGATTTGATTTATCGCATATCCCGAAAAACAGAAAAATAAAGATAGTTTTGTCCACTCCTTCTCTCAACCTCAAATAAATTGATATATTGATCCTTCTGATTTGAGGTTTCTTTTTCTTCTAAAATCCTCTTCATTTTCATCAATGGCGACTGAAGGGCAAGTCATAACTTGCAAAGGTATTTCTCTTGATTTATTTATTGATGTGTTTGCCAGTTGTTTTAAAACCTTATTAATTCTAATGTGGTTGTGACTGTGAAGCGGCGGTGGCTTATGAACCGAACAAGCCACTGGTCATTGAGGATGTCCAGGTGGCTCCGCCACAAGTCGGTGAGGTTCGGATCAAGATTCTCTTCACTGCTCTCTGCCACACTGATGCCTACACTTGGAGCGGAAAGGTTTTTCCGTTTTCTTTTCATTTCCATTTTCTATATCTACATGTTTCCTTTTTTTGGTTTGCAAAATATATCGGTGCTAATCAGGGATTTAAATAGCGGTCCGTTATCGAAATAGCAGCCGTTATATAGCGGTAGCGGTACTGTCCGAAACCGCTACAGCCCAAACCGCTATTATCCGCTATTATGTTTTACTTTTTAAAATTCACGACCGCAATACCCGCAGTGACCGCAATAGCATTTGTTATGTCCGCAACCGCGATAAACGCAACGCGACCGAAAACGCGACCGCGACCGCAATTTAAATCCCTGGTGCTAATTGCTTATCTTCAACAAGGAGTTGTTTAAGATGAATGAAAAAAAAGGGATTATTTTAGCTTTATTTGCTTTTCCATCCTAACGAACACTACTTTTTCAGTAGGATAATGATCTTCTTTTTTTTTTTATGGTTCAAAAAATGCCATGTAAACTTGATTGCTAGGAACGAATAAAAAGTGGAAATTCCATGGTAAATGGGAGTATTTTGCTGATTTTGTATTATTGATTTAAAATAGGAAAGATATGTGTATAATGTTTTTGATTTCATTACTCTTTTGATGTTAACTTCAAATTGGAGTGAGATACTATTGATAAGAATATAATTTGATGTTCTTTGTGTATCCTCTTCAGTGACACTGCTAACACCTAGTTTGATCTGGTTCTAGTTTTTCTTTTCTTCTTTGATATTTTTCTAATCAGCTGTTTAATTATGATGTCATGCTTGATTTACCTTTTTAAGGATCCTGAGGGTCTATTCCCGTGCATTCTTGGACATGAAGCTGCTGGGTATGTTTTTTCCTTTTAGTTCTTACAGTTTATGAGCCTCTTGGTCGGTAAAGAGTGAGAAATGTTTGGATTTTTGAGTGCAGAATTGTAGAAAGTGTTGGTGAAGGTGTAACTGAAGTTCAACCAGGTGACCATGTCATCCCTTGTTACCAGGCAGAGTGCAGAGAATGCAAGTTCTGCAAATCAGGTAAGACTAACCTATGCGGCAAAGTTAGGACAGCCACTGGAGCTGGAGTCATGATGAATGATCGCAAGAGCCGCTTCTCAGTTAATGGGAAACCTATCTACCACTTCATGGGCACCTCAACATTTAGCCAGTACACGGTTGTACATGATGTTAGTGTTGCAAAGATTGATCCACAGGCTCCTTTGGACAAAGTATGCCTTCTTGGTTGTGGTGTTCCAACTGGTAAGTACTTGTTTAGCTTTCTCTTCATTTTATGAATCTGTAATTGCATATACAATCATATAGCAATTGAATTTTTTTTTTTTATTTGACTGTATATATATTATTGGTTTTGTGATGCCTTTGTACAAAACTTTCATTTCCTACATACTTTGGTGTTGGATAGGACTTGGAGCAGTTTGGAACACAGCCAAAGTTGAACCAGGGGCCATTGTTGCTATTTTTGGCCTTGGGACTGTTGGTCTTGCTGTAAGTGTCAAATATGCATCTTGCGTAGAAATTTGTTTATACTGTTTATTATGAAGTCCATGCATATTTTGAGCTGCCTTTGAAAAATATTTGTTATTCTCATCGTTATTCTCTTTGTGGTGCTTGTTTGTTTGATATTAAGTTGTTTTTGTGATCCTGGAATGCAATGTTGCAGGTTGCAGAGGGTGCAAAGTCAGCTGGTGCTTCAAGAATAATTGGCGTTGATATTGATAGCAAAAAGTTTGATGTAGGTAAGTAATTTACAAATGATAATGCTTACAAAGAAGAATATGGTAAATATTAATATGAAATATTCAATAAACAATGTGTAATGTGAATAATGAAATAAATTGTAAGAAAATGGGTGGATATTGTTTTTATTTATTTATTATAATAAATCTAAACCATTCATTATTTCCATTTCTATATTCTGATTTCTTTCTTTCTTTCTTTTTGGTGAAATGCAACTTGCAGCAAAGAATTTTGGAGTTACAGAGTTTGTGAATCCAAAGGACTATGATAAACCAATTCAGCAGGTCCTTGTTGATCTCACAGATGGTGGTGTTGATTACAGTTTCGAGTGTATCGGAAATGTCTCTGTCATGAGGGCTGCTTTGGAATGCTGTCACAAGGTATGTGGTGCCTGAATTTGATGAGCACTAATGACTGCATAAACGGAAGACCACTGCTAAAGTGCCCGAGAAATTTTCAGGGCTGGGGAACATCAGTTATCATAGGTGTTGCCGCATCAGGTCAGGAGATATCTACACGACCTTTCCAATTGGTGACTGGCCGTGTTTGGAAAGGGACAGCTTTTGGTGGTTTCAAGAGTCGTTCACAAGTGCCTTGGCTTGTGGACAAATACATGAAGAAGGTAAACGTAGTTTGTAGGCGAATCTATATTTAAGCCTGTAGAATGAGCAGGATATTATTATACTTTCCTTATCATTGCAGGAAATCAAAATAGATGAGTACATCACCCACAATTTGACCCTTGGAGATATTAACAAGGCATTTGATCTGATGCATGAAGGGGGTTGCCTCCGATGCGTGCTTAAGATGAATGAATGAGGCTAATATGGGTGAACTAAAGGGGTGATCTGTAAAGAACTACGTGCCTATCTTCGACAACCGGGTTTGTACTTCCACTGCCAACTTATGAGTATAAAGTAGAGTCTGTTGGAACAAACTTTTTCTAAGAAGCCTAGTAGTTTAACCTTGTGAAAAATGTTTGGTTTATGCTGTTACAAGAGAACCCGCGATGGAGGTGTGTGCATGCATGAATGAATGAATAAAATAATTAAGCTCCAAATCATCTGAATTATGGAGATAAATGAGTATTGGACATATTTTGGTTGTTCCCTCGTGCAAGAATTTCTGGTGTCTATTCCCTTTTTCTCCTTTGAAAGAATTGCATAATTTCCATTTCCATCAAATTCCAGTTGCTGTTTTCGGGAAATATGGACTGATTGTGTCCTTTTGGTGGAGAGAGTGAATGAGATCAGTCTCAGATCAACGCGCTCTTGTTCGTGGTCGAAATTTCTGTTGTTGGTTTTGCTTGGTCCGATTCCTCTCAACTAGAAAGAATAGCACTTTGGAATTCTAATTTCCTGCGAATCTTGGCTGTCTAGGGGACCTTGCTGATAATTTTACATTTTCAATAGTCTTGAAATTTGGTTCAATTAGAGTAATCTCATTGCATCATTTTAGGTAATCATAAAATTCTTAAGGTAATGTTGATTTTATGATAATTTTACCCTTTGTGTTTATAATTTTGGTCCACTGCAATTTATTCTCCAACTTATTATTTTTTACCTTATTTTTCTATCATTTGTGACTACTGGGTATTTCTAAACTAGATGAAATTAAGGAGCTAGCTTAATTAAATTAAAGAATACCATTTTTTTTTTTCCAAAAGGATAGACATAAATTATACAAAACGTCATCAAGACTTTACATTTTAATAGGTTTATTTTTACACTTGAATTAAGATCAAGTATATTTATCATATTTAAAAAAAAAATCAAATGTATAATTAATTATTTGAAACAAATAAAATTTTATTGCATTTCAAGAGAGATGAAATTTAAAAAAAAAAGGTAATATTTAAAATCATTTCAACTTTAATAAGAATAATTTAGTAAAATGTTTTTAAAATAATCATTCATTCTGTCAATTAATTAGTCAAACAAATCAAACAAGGTAATATAGTTACCCAATAAATTTTATATTCTAGTTTTATGTTTGAAGAAAAATTTTAAATTATTAAAGTGAATTTTAATGGTAAAATAAACTTAATGTTACATTATGTAGTTTCAAAATGATGAATAAAAGATAATGTTACTACGTCAATATGTTTTGTTGTTGAAGATTATGATATATAACACTTTTCTTATGTGTTATTTGTTAATGTACTGTCCTTCTCTTAACATCTTTATGTGTTTATGTTTATAATTTTTAAAAATAAAATAAAATATTAAAATAGAATGAATATTACTATTTAAAAATATTTATATTAAAATAAAAAATATTATAGTATTTACTTTTATATTAATATTAAAACAATAAAATAAAAATATTGTTTAATAATATATTAATATTATTACTTTTAGAAATATAAAATAATAAAATATTTATATATAAATATAAAATAACAAAATATGAAATTGTATAATATTAATATTAATATAAATTTATATTTATTTTTATATATATATTTTGTAATTAAATTTAAATAAAAATATCTTAAAAAATCATTGGGTTTAAGTTCAAGCTAGGCCCGGTTGACCAAAAGACAAGGAATTCTTGTTCAAGTCCAACCGAAGATAGGGTGGGCGGGCTACCCGACTCATAAGTAGCTCTATTTGTAATATATGATTATTGAGTGAAGTTAAAAAAATTAACTGTGAGTGTATCAAAAAAATGATATATATATATATATATATCATTTTTATGCAATTATTATTTATATTATTTAATATATTTAAAGTGAAATTTTTAAATATTAATTTTATTATCTAATAGTGTAAATACTTTTTAATTTTACAGTTAAAATTTTACAATTAATATATCAAATAAATTGTCTTTTTTTCATTCTAATTCTAAAAAAAAAAAACGTTTTCGAAAATATTTTTATATCTATTTCAATAAAATCCATATTATATATATAATTTTAGTACAGAATCTATCTTCTCAAATCTCACTGCAATAATTATTTTAAAAATTAAAAGGTCTAAATATTATTTAAAATATAAAATCATAAAATAGACATTAAAATTAAATATTTTCTAAAATAATAATAATAATAATAATAATAATAATAATAATAATAATAATAATAATAAAATAAAAGAATGCATGTTTAGATTGAACATATGGATAAATGCACGCTCATGTTCATCCCATCAAAATTCTAAAAAATCTAAAATTTAAAATTATTTTGAAATTATAAAAATATATAATTATTAAAAAATCACTTTCAAAATCACCTAAATAAATGAATGTCTAAATTCAAATATATTGTGACATATGTTTGTCTAGGTTAATTATAAACCTCATCTTTTTGTAATTAATATTTCTTTTACAAATTTCTATATTTTTATAATTTTTATCATATATATTTTGAATTGTTTAGATTCGATCATATGCATTTTAGAAAATAGTGGTAAAAATAGTTAATTCAGGATTAATGTGGATAAAAAATACAAAGATTAAATTGAAAACATATTAAATTCAAGGATTAAATGTGACTTTCTTTTATCTCAATAATACAAAAAAAATTATTATCTCAAATGGTATACACACGAGATTATTTATCAAAATAACAAGTTTGCAAGTTACCATAGGCGGTGCCTTACAAGTTGGCGCCACCACTTTTTTTCTTTCACAATCATCCGTCCATCATGAGGCCATAATAGAGTTTAAATAAATTATTTTTAATAGGCTATAATTGGTGGTGCCAACCTATACGGTGACACTAGAATATGCCAAAATACGGGTTTGAATTGGGTTGGAGGGTGGACTTGGAGGGCTTAAAAATATATGCATTTACATAAAAAATATTCAACATTTATAGATTGCAAAAATTTGTAAAGCTAAATGAGTTCAATTAATCAAGATTCAATCAATTTAATTTTTTTATAAAATCGTATCAATCATTTAACCTTTTTATAAAAAAATTGAAAGTATTCTGATAATTTCTATACTTGAAGATAATTAATTTAGTGTATACTTACAGGGTCATACACAATTTCTCTTCTAATGCATTCAATCAAATAAATAATAATTACAAAAAATTAAATATATAGGAACACATCAACTATTTTAAAATCTAACGTCAACTCAACGATTACATCTAACTAATAAATAACATGACCTGTGGTCTCACATGTACAAGCTTGAAATATGTAAATAAAGTGGTAGACAGTGCTATGGGTATAACGCCAAAACCAGGGACGGAAGTTAGAACAATTTTTTAGAGGGAACATGATGAAATTTAAATTTTTTATACCCTATATCTTTATAATTTTTAAAAGATTAAATTGAATTTTTTATAATTTTAAGAGGGCCAAAGTGTAATTTTACTTTATTAATTTAAAATATTTAAAAAATCTCAAAGTCTTAAATAGAAATTTTATATTTTAGGGGTTGGTTCGCCACTGCCAAAACTTGCGGCTTCAACACATTATCTTTCTTTCATTGTCTAGACACCTACTACACTCTCCAGTGGACACGTTGTTTAAAAAAAAAGTTAAAATTTAAATTGTTTTATTTTTGTAAGTTAGAAATTTCAATCCGATAATTAATATTGTTAGTATTTTCTATTAAAATTTGTTAATTAAGTATGTTAAATGGATTGCCTAATTACAAATATATTTAGTTAACGAATTTGAACAGAAATTACAAATAATAATAATGATTGAATTAAAATTTTTAAATTGAAATTTTAATTTTTTAAAGTACATAGATTAAATTTTAAATTCTGAACAAATATAGGGACTAAAAACTATTTTAACCTAGATTAATCTCAGCAGGTTAAGACAACTTGGTTACCATCAAGGAAGCTCTCTCAAGCTTTAATGTAATATGAATTTTCATCTCCCTCATTTTGCCTCCTTTGAACGGTTCTTTTCTCAAGTTTTAACAACACAATCTGATATATTATCGATATTATTGTCAGTATAATAAAATGTGAGTTCGAGTGTGTTAAAGTGTCTTGTCATCTTGTTTAAAATTAATTAGAAAAAATTATGAATAGTTCTAAACATTGTATAAAAGAACAAACACAATTAATGGAACAATACTTAATTTATAATCGACGTACGTGTCTAAAATATTATTAAAAGTGACAACCGCGTAGTAATACACAAAATTTTATTATAATTATTTATATTAGCCACTAAGACATAGCAATAAAACTATGATTTAGGCATGCAGTGTGGACATTCACACCATGTTTGGTTGGATGGAATTGCTATTCCATTCCTACTCGATTCCATGCGCTACAGTAATTCCCAAGTTTGGTTCACCGTTTATGTATCACACAGCTTTGCTATTACACCCATATTCCTCAATTTTGTAATGGGTATTCGGGGTGAGGGCTCAATTGCTATTCAACGGCACACGCCGAATACATTTTCAGATTTTGGGACCAAAATAACTCGCTTTCTTCTCCCCAAAATTCGCTCAGATTTCTTCCAACATTTATCCCCAAGGCGGACGGACAATCACCTTCATCGCAGCGTCAGTGTAAAACATTTTCTCCCTCCGTTCCTTCCATATTCCTCTCTTCCAATTTTCCTGCCCTCTTTTTCTGCTTTTTTTTTTTCTCTCAATAGAGTTTTTCTTTTCCTCTCTTCCGTTTCTTTCTTCTTTTTTTTATCTATAAAATTCCATCGATTGTTGGAAAGAGCAAGAGAGGAAAATTAAATCAAAGGTTCTAATTCTTAATTTTATTTGAAAAATCATTTAAATCTCGGTTTCGTTTTCTTATCTACTAATCATTTTGATCTATTTTTGTTTTAGATAAAACGGTTATTAGCAATAAAGGACGACAATGAAAACTGTGAAAGACTCGCCAATTTAGCTTTAGTAGGTTTACTTTTCTTTTTCTTTTTGATTGATTATTGGTTCATTTTAGTTTATTATTTAAATTTGTTTTGTTTTGAACATTTTCTTTTGGACAATTTATGTTCAATTTCATTATTCAGTTGTTGAATTTAGTTAAATAGGAGAATAGAAGACTCGGTTAGCTACTTAGCTATAGTGTCTGGGTTTTATTTTCAAAGAAAAGAAGAGAATTGAAGGGATAGAACTGATTTGGGTTGAAAATTG
Organism: Gossypium rotundifolium; assembly: GCA_025506655.1. Classification (NCBI taxonomy): domain Eukaryota; kingdom Viridiplantae; phylum Streptophyta; class Magnoliopsida; order Malvales; family Malvaceae; genus Gossypium; species Gossypium rotundifolium. Next base: position 153,433,758 of record CP106728.1, read on the forward strand.
ATTTTCTTTTAACCCTAGTATCTGGAATGTGTAATTTTGGGTAGAAATGTGATAGCTTTGTTGTTTGATGGTATGAATGATCAATGCTTTCTTTATGAAATGTTGGATTTTTGTAAAATTTAGAGCAATTACATAAAGATAATAAAGTTGTGGCACCAGAAGTGGCAACCTCATCCACAATTGCATCTTCATCGGATTTAAGTGGGATATTATACTTGGCATCACTTATTACAAAGACCTCTATCTTGCCCAAATGGTTATCTTATAATAATCAGAACTTCTAAATGCAAAAGCGTGGAACTCGATAGTTTGCAAGATGAGACTTTTGAGAGTTTTGCATTTACTTTAATTAATGGTGCACTTGGAGTCTTTGTGGTTCATGGTTGGAGGATCTGAGACTTGGTATAATTTGTCCTAAATGCTTAATATAATGTTATAGAATCAAAGTTGAACATCCATGCTACTAGAAAATGTGTAATCTTCTTTATTTTTGGTTTACATGTGAGCCATTTGTTATGTGTTTGTCTTTACATCATACTCCATGAATTTGAGTCCCTGTAGTAGTCTTGAACATATAGAATTCACTTTTAATGTGTTAGCTATTGTGGACATTGACTTTTCTTTGAGCCACGACTTTCTTGAGCTGTGAAGCGATAATATTTTGGTGATGGGACCTCGAATCAACAACAGTTTTAGAGCTTGACAAATTTGTATGTGGCTGTAGATTTAACACTATTAATAAGCACCTAACACATGCATCCTGTTGCCATTGTTGCAATGCCAAATCAGGTTCTTAAATATGTAATCTTGGAACCTAAACATGTTGACAAACAATTTTTTAACTTGTTATGTGTTATATATTTTTGGCAATGTCCATAACATGGAAGCAGAGATCCAATATCGGGTTGAATGAGAAATGATTACCTTCTCATCAAGTTTGTCATGAAGTACTTATGGACAAAAAAGGCAGGGGGAACTTCTATTTTCTGCATTTTTTTGTGTGTAAGTTTTCCTTATATTTTTGTACAGAAAAAATCTAATTTTTAGTCCATAGGCATTTTGGTTTATTTTTGATCACATATTACTTGTATTCTCTTTCTATATTCTACATTTTTCATAACATATAATCACATTTCCTTTCCCTTTTTTCCCAGAAATCATCTGATGGTTGTTCATATAAAGCTTTTAAGATCACCTTCTTATTTCAAGGGACTTACACTCCTGCATCACATGCTTTAATTACTTCATTAGTAATGATTCTACCTTGAGTCCTACAGCTTACGCAATAGGTTCGAAAATAAGCAGCTCTTTCTCACAAAGATATCTGTTCACAAACTAGATCTGTACTTATGGAATGCAATTTGAACATAAAAAACAAGAATTAAATGAAAGTCTATTATTTCACTTCCTGTGTCTAGAATGCAATAATATAATTTATTATATTCTACTAATAATCACAAGAATAACATTCTCCTATATTCGTTCAAATGTCGTAGAAGATTTTTACTTTCGATCCCTTTTAAATATTTGGCGATTAAAATGAATTCTTTTGTTTAACCTTTGATGTGTTCGAGTGAAGTGAGAGATGCAACTATAAATTTTCTCGCTTCAAGGATTAGCATTATGGTTTCTCTACATGGAGTTTTCCTTGTGGTTTCCGATTCCCTTTTCTTTGCAAATGTTTCTTTTAGTGTACCAACATAACTTTGTCTTCACTCCTTATTAAGTGAATTGTTGGTTTAAATATATACGTTGTTTGTATTTGTAGGTTACGTACATAAAGCGCTGAATAACATGATGAATGACCATGGAATTTATTCTAGAGAGAGCTATTGATCCTGTAAGCAATCCAGACATTCTTATAAATGGAACATGCATATAGAGTTGGACACCTACGCAAAGCATGAAGTGGTAGTCTTTGTATCTTGATGGCAAGCCCGAGAGTAAGCTCGGAACATTGTTGAATAGAGTGACCTCCGATCGAGGCAAGAGAAGGGTGATCGACTCCTTAAAGAGAAGCATGCATGTTGATGATGGAACCGCTCAATACTATTTGTCCATTTCAAATGGTGATCCTCGAAATGCACTCTCTCAATTCTCTTCGGACCTCGGTGGGAGAAGCGCAGCGGTTGGCCTAGTTGGAAATGCATGTTGAATTGATGGACGGAAAGGGGCCATGAATTCGAAGCCGGTAATAAATTAAAATTCCTTCTTTAGCATTTACTGAAGTTATAAAGAAGAAACATAAGTGTTAACGTCGTCTTTGTTTGTTCTAAGAACAAAGCAAGTACCTATGTTTCTGTAGTATACGTTTGTCTGTAAATTGATTTCAAGTCAAAAGGAAGTGTGTGTTAAGTTATTAATGTTAAGCCATTGTAAATCTTCATCCAAAGTCCGACCTGCATAAGTAGCCTTCTCCTTTGGAAAGGTTTATTTTCGAACATGTCTTGCCCTTGCGATACTTTTAGTAACAACACTATTTTAGAATTTCCTTCTTTTAAAACATGTTATTTTCTTTAATACAGCTAGTTTATAAGCTTGTTATCTGTAAGCAATCAATCGGTTCGGTCTAGAAAAACCAAAAACTGATCAAGCCAACTTCTTTTTTCTTGAACTCAAAACCGAACTGAAGTTATGCTTAAACTGACCCAACCGACTCGTTTTTTTCCCGGTTGGATGGTTTCGAAAATGACAAAACCGAAATTTCAAATTGATCTTGGGGAAGAGGGAGATGTAGAGAAGTTGTGATGTTAATATATAGGGATTGCAATAGAAATGTATACTATACTATAATATAAAACATGCAAGGCATGTACTTTAATCACATAAATTAATTAACTAATACATAGCAAGGATTAGGAGTTCATCTATTTTGATTAAAATTAGCCTTTAAAGATGCATGGCATAAGTTAAAATTAACTTACTTATATATGTTTCATGTAACCTTCATTAATATATGAATATTATGTTTATGCAAAATATAAATTCTTAAGTTATTTATTACTTTTAATATTTTTATTGTAGAATAATTAAATTATTTGTTTCAATAATGATATTTTAGCACATTAAATATGCATTATAATTTAAAAATAATAAAATAGATTATATATATTTTATAGTATTATATAGTTTGATTTTTAAATCATATAATAAATATATTAAGAATGTTATTAAATTATTTTTATTAAATTATATTTAATAATAATTATGTTACAATATGATTAAATTATTTATTATTTTTATTAAATTATTTTCAATAATAATCTTATTAAAATTTAATAACAATAACAATAATCATATACCTAAAAAATTTCGCTAAGGGTATTCGGTCATTTTAGTTCTTTTCCTTATGTTATTACAACATCATTCTATTCAACCAAACACAAGAATTTTATTACAGCTCTATTCTATTCCATTCAACCAAACAGTTGAATTACTTATTACAGCTCTATTCCATTACACATCTATTCCATTACACCTCTATTCAATTACAGCTCTATTCTATTACAGCGAACCAAACGTGGCCTCAATTTTATTTTTTGCTCCCTTGTGATTTGGGGTGTTGTCTATGGTTCATCTTCTTCATCTTTGACTTGAGCCAAGATTGCATTTGCTTTCTCCATGGCAACAATTTCTCTGCAAATTAAATACACAAGTCAAGGCATGCATCTTAATTAATAAAATGATAAGAAGTATTTTTATAAGATGATAATAAAGTTTGAATTGCAGAATCAAATTACCGAAGGAAACGAGTAAGGTTAGCAGCTTGAACCAAATCTCCTCCCTCACGAGCTTTCAAGATTCCCAACATGAGTTCCAGCTTGAGTCGAGTCATGGCTGATTGCTTGGCCATCATTTGAGCTTCTTGTTTCAGCTCATTGCATTGCCTCTCAATCTCTCCGAACCTTGTCATTAATTTTGACTGCTCCTCTCTTAAGCATAGTTGATCTTCCCTTACCTTTCCCATCTCGGTTTTCAGTCGTTTGGCTTCGGTCCTCACTTTCAAATGCTTCTTCGCCATTTCTGGGTTATCAGTCCTGCTGGGTGCCATGGGATGTTTAAAAGTGTTGTAGGCTTGTAGTAGCTGATCAAGTTCTGAAGTAAAAATTAAGCCGATTGAGATACGATGTTGATGACTGAAACTGTGCCCAGACATGGTTTAAAATAGCTGAAATTCGGTAATTTCCTAGGAACAACGGCGAACTTAGATGGAAATGATCGAACAGAAGGATGACAGAAATTTCCAACCAGACGTATATATAGTGGTCAGCGTCCTCTTGGAGTAGAGACTGTGCCTTTAGGTATCGCGCGCTCCTTCGACAGTAATCACGCGATATCTGCAACTTCTTCCTGAAAGTGATGCGTACGCTTTTTATAATATTTAAAAACTTTAAAATATGCTTTCTACTCTTCGTAATTTGGTTTCAAGAAATTCCATCCTACTATTTTTCAAATTTAGAAATTTTATTAATTTAAGATTTATTACAATATTACGTATTCTTATATTAATAATAATATTCATATTAATTAAGTTAAAATTACTTAATCGACACCTATTTAAAAATATACTTTTATAATTATATTCATATAATTTTTATTATCAGTATGAATTTACATCAAAACAGGGTCTAAAACTTATATATGAATGCTGAGCAAACAAATAAAAGAAGCCCTAAAAATAACTAGATCTGAATGTGAAGTAATAGAAGTCCCTATATTATATCTCAAATTGTATTTTGATATTTTTATTGAAAATTGAATAAATTAATTATTATATGTTAAATAAAAGAGCACAGTAATTCCTTCTTTAAAATTGTGCCGTTAAATAAAGTATAATATGAAATTTGACTCTTCACCTTTATACATTTATTTTAATTTGACTTTTATTCTTTTATTTAGAATAAGTTGATCTTTGACTTGGTACTATTTTATCTTATATATCAAATAAATTATAAATTACAAAAATTTTAAAAGTTCATAAATAAAAGTTATAATTCCAAAATTATGAAAAAGGCTCTTCAAAATTGAGAAAAAGATAAAAATTTCAACTACAATTTAAAAGATCATAAAATAATTTCAAATTTTCTATAAAATAAAAAATAAAAATAATTTTTAAAAATTTTAAAAGATTATGAAAAATAAAAAATTCAAAAATGCAAATATTTTTTCTTTTTATAATTTAGGAGTTAATTACATTCAAATTAAACATACTTCTTTTCTTTGTGATCATCCGAACAATTATCTCTTTTAACACTCAATAAAAGAATAAATTTAACTTAATTGTATTTTTTAAAATATTATTTTTTACTTTAAAGAATGTTTTTTAATAATTTTGGAATTATATTTTTATTTATGAATTTTTGAACCTTTAATTTTTTAAATTTAAATTATTTGTTGAGGTAAAATGTAAAATAAAATTTAATTTAATTAGCATTGAAATGTTGAAAGCTATTTAAAAGAGTAAAGACTAACTTGAATAAATTTGTAAAAAAAATTAAAATTATTATTATATTTTATATAACATCAAAATAGATATTCAACGACATAATTTACACGTAAAAAACAAAGCACCCTTATTTTACACGTAAAAAACAAAGCACCCTTCAAACTTCTCGGTAAGCACCACAACAGTACTGCTGCATGCATTAGATTCCATAAATAAAATCACCAAAATTCTGCTCCAGCGATCTCCGATGCATTTGCTTTCTATGTATCTTCTTCATCTTTGTGCGTCAGCTAAGATTGCTTTTGCTTTTTCCACGGAAACAATTTCACTGCAAATTAAATGCAGAAATCATAGTTAAAATAAACCCATGCATCTTAAGTAATCAAATCATCATAACTACTTTTATAAGATGATAAGAAATTTTTTAATTGCAGAAACAAATTACCCAAGGAAGCGAGTGAGATCAGCGGCTTGAACGAAATCTCCACCCTCACGAGCTTTCAAAATTCCCAACATCAGGCTCAGCTTGATTCCAGTCATGGCTGATTGCTTGGCTATCAGTTCAGCTTCTTGATGCAGTTCATTGCATTGCCTCTCAATCTCTCCAAACCTTGTTATTAGTTTTGTCTGCTCGTCTCTTAAGCATAATTGGTCTTCCCGTACCTTTCCCATCTCGGCTTTCAGTCGTTTGGCTTCGGCCCTCACTTTCAAATGCTTCTTCGCCATTTCTGGGCGATCAGTCCTTCTTCTGGGTGCCTTGGGATATTAATTTATAAGTGTTGTAGGCTTGTAGTAGCTCAAGTTCTGAACTAAAAAGCCGATTGAGAAATAATGTTGATGACTGAAAATGGCCATCATCAACATGGTTTTAAAGAACTGAAATTCAGTATGAAGAATCGGCGAAGAGGGATAGAACTTAGGAGGAAACCACTACAGAGAAGAAAGTGCGAGAAAATTCCATTAAAGTGCAGTATATATAGTGCATCATCATGGAAGGGAGAATCCATCGTAGTATCGCATGGTCGTTCGACTATAATCGCGCGATATGACCAACTTCTTCCTGGGGATAGAAATGCCATCCTGAAAGGGATACATAGGCTTATTTCTAAATATTATTTATTATTAGTATGAATTTAGATCGAAACTTGATCTTGGGAAAATTGATGGAAATTCAACGAAAAGCAGGGCTATGGTTGAAGAAGAATTTTCACTGTTGTGTGGTAAATGTTTATGCCCCTTGTTGTGTTGTCGTTGTTCTTTCCTTCAAGTGGACAAAGACTCACTGATCAAAATATGAAATTCATCCTAAGATGCTTCGAGGTCTTTTTGGTCTCAACATATATTCTCAGAAGTCAAATTTGATTGCTATTGGACCAGATGAGGAGTTTATCCCATGCCAAATCGATCTGATCCCTTTTTTTGTCATCATCGTCGTTGTTTTTCATCTCATGGTGGGGTTGCACTGGGAGAGACCAATTGATTTTCACTCATTCATGTCTTATTGCTTTTCGAGGCCTATCTGCATCGGATGTTGTCACAACAATCTTGGCCATGAAGACTGCATTGAGCATTTTGTTCCGACGAAACGGTGGAAGAATGCCAGTCTGGTTGATTGAACCGGACTCAGTTATGCCTATTTGTTGAGTCTCCTAAAGAGATCAATTGCAGGAAGTTGGAGATCGGCAATGCTGTATTTGTTTCATCGGGTGGGTTTGTTGTCATTGCTGGTGTCAATGATGGAGGAAGTTGATGAACTTAAAATGGTGTCAATGCTGCAATTTTTTATAATGGCTGGTGTGTCATGGTGTCTAGGCATCTTTGGTTCGTTTAAGGTGTGCGGTTGTGTGTTGGTAGCATTGTAGTTGGTACTTCTAAAGGTGTATGTTTTGTATCTCTTCGTATCCTTTCGGATAATAACAAATGACTACTCTTCCCATCACATTATATATGATCCTTTTCTAGTTATATAATAACATTTCAGCAAATTTTTTCATGTCATTGAGACATAATCGTGATAGTCTTTTTTACCCTTAATCATAAAACCTTAAATGTTAACCTCGAATCTCAAATTCTAAGTCTCGAACCTTAAACGTCAAACTTTAAACATAAAATCATAAACCCTAAATCACGAACAAGAATTAATTAAAATTGATCTGAAATATATAATATATTAAACTTGAGTATACCATGTGAAGTAATAGAAGCCCTTGTATTATATTTTAAATTGTATTTTGATCTCTCTATCGAAAAAGGAGTAAATTAATCATTATATATTAAAAAAAGAGCACAATAGTCCCTTGCCGTTAAATGCTTATTTTGGTGTTATATATATATATATATATATATATAAAAGGTATAAGATATAATATGAAATTTGACCCTTAACTTTTATACATTTATTTCAATTTGACTTCTACTTTTTTAGAACAAATTGACTTCCAACATTGGACGTATTTTATTTTTATATTATAAAATAATTTAAAATTTATAAAAATTAAAAAATCACAAATAAAAGCTATAATTCCAAAAATTATGTAAAAGGCTCTTAAAAATTGAGAAAAAGTTAAAAATTTCATATACAATTTAAAAGATTATAAAATAATTTCAAATTTTCTATAAAAAAGAAAAAAGAGTTTTTAAAATTTAAAATATTATGAAAAATACAAATACTTTTTCTTTTTATAATTTAGAGAGTTAATTACGTCCAAATTATATATACTTCTTTCTTCTAAAAGAGTGATCATTATATATACTTCTTCCTTCTAAAAGAGTGATCATCCGAACAATCATCTCCCTTAACGCTCAATAAAAATTAAAATTTAACTTAATTATATTTTAAAAATAAATTTTATTTTACTTTAAAGAAAATTTTTATAATATTTTTATGATTTTTGAACCTTTTAAAATTTTTAATAATTTTTAAATTATTTATTGATATGAGATGTAAAATAAAATAAAAATAATTAGCAACGAAATGCTGAAGGCTACTTTACTCCAAATAAAAGAGTAGTGACTAAACGTGTAAAAGAAAACTACTAAATTTATTATTATATTTTATATAACATCAAAATAAATGTTGAACGACATAATTTACACGTAAAAAACAAAGCACCCTTCAAATTACTCGGTAAGCACCACAACAGTACTGCAGCATGCATTAGATTCCATAAATGAAATCACCAAAATTCTGCTCCAACGATCTCCATTGCATTTGCTTTCTATGTATCTTCTTCATCTTTGTGCGTCAGCTAAGATTGCTTTTGCTTTTTCCACTGAAACAATTTCACTGCAAATTAAATGCAGAATCATAGTTAAAATAAACCCATGCATCTTAAGTAATCAAATCATCATAACTACTTCTATAAGATGATAAGAAAGTTTTTAATTGCAGAAACAAATTACCCAAGGAAGCGAGTGAGATCAGCGGCCTGAACCAAATCTCCACCCTCACGAGCTTTCAGAATTCCCAACATCAGGCTCAGCTTGATTCCAGTCATGGCTGATTGCTTGGCTATCAGTTCAGCTTCCTGTTGCAGTTCATTGCATTGCCTCTCAATCTCTCCAAACCTTGTTATTAGTTTTGTCTGCTCCTCTCTTAAGCATAATTGGTCTTCCCGTACATTTCCCATCTCGACTTTCAGTCGTTTGGCTTCGACCCTCACTTTCAAATGCTTCTTCGCCATTTCTGGGTGATCACTCCTTCTTCTGGGTGCCTTGGGATATTAATTTTTAAGTTTTGTAGGCTTGTAGTAGCTCAAGTTTTGAACTAAAGAGCCGATTGAGAAATGATGTTGATGACTGAAAATGGCCATCATCAACACGGTTTTAAAGAGCTGAAATTCAGTATGAAGAATCGGCGAAGAGGGATTGAACTTAGGAGGAAACCACTACAGAGAAGAAAGTGCGAGAAAATTCCAAAATGCAGTGTATATAGTGCATCATCATGGAAGGGAGACTCCCTCGTAGTATCGCACGGCGGTTCTACTATAATCGCGCGATATGACCAACTTAGAAATGCCATCCTGAAAGGGATACATAGGCTTATATATAAATATTATTTATTATTAGTATGAATTTAGATCGAAACTTGATCTTGGGAAAATTGATGGAAATTCAACGAAAAGCAGGGCTATGGTTGAAGAAGAATTTTCACTGTTGCGTGGTAAATGTTTATGCCCCTTGTTGTGTTGTCGTTGTTCTTTCCTTCAAGTGGACAAAGACTCACTGATCAATATGAAGTTCATCCTAAGATGCTTCGAGGTCTTTTTGGTCTCAACACATATTCTCAGAAGTCAAATTTGATTGCTATTGGAACAGATGAGGAGTTTGTCCTATGCCAATCGACCTGATCCCCTTTTTCGTCATCATCGTCGTTGTTTTTCATCTCATGGTGGGGTTGCACTGGGAGAGGCCAGTTGATTTTCACTCATTCATGTCTTATTGCTGTTCGAGGCCTATCTGCATCGGATGTTGTCACAACAATCTTGGCCATGAAGACTGCATTGAGCATTTTGTTCCGACGAAACGGTGGAAGAATGCCAGTCTGGTTGATTGAACCGGACTCAGTTATGCCTATTTGTTGGAGTCTCCTAAAGAGATCAATTGCAGGAAGTTGGAGATCGGCAATGCTGTATTTGTTTCATCGGGTGGGTTTGTTGTCATTGCTGGTGTCAATGATGGAGGAAGTTGATGAACTTAAAATGGTGTCAATGCTGCAATTTTTTATAATGGCTGGTGTGTCATGGTGTCTAGGCATCTTTGGTTCGTTTAAGGTGTGCCGTTGTGTGTTGGTAGCGTTGTAGTTGGTACTTCTAAAGGTGTATGTTTTGTATCTCTTCGTACACTTTTGGATAGTAACAAATTGATCTTTTATTGACATTTCAACAATTTTTTCCATGTCATTGACACAGAATCGTAATCGTCTTTTTTACCCTCAACCATAAAATCTTAAATCTCTAACCTTGAATTTTAAATTCTAAAACTCGAACCTTGAACCTCAAACTTTAAACTAAAACCATAAATTCTAAATCATGAACACCAAACCCTAAACTTAAATCCTAAATTTAAAACCCTAAATCTTAAACACGAACAAGAATTAATTAAAATTTATCTAAAATATATAATATATTAATAAACTTGAGTATACCATGTAAAGTAATAGAAGTCTTTGTATTATATCTCAAACTGTATTTTGATCTCTCCATTGAAAAAGGAGTAAATTAATCATTATATGTTAAATAAAGGAGCACAATAGTCCCTTGCCGTTAAATGCTTATTTTGGTGTTATATATATAAGGTATAAGGTATAATATGAAATTTGACCCTTAACCTTTATACATTTATTTCAATTTTACTTCTACTCTTTTATTTAAAACAAATTGACTTTCAACATTGGCAGTATTTTATTTTTATATTATAAAATAATTTAAAATTTATAAAAATTTAAAAATCATAAATAAAAGTTATAATTCCAAAAATTATGAAAAAGGCTCTTTAAAATTGAGAAAAGATAAAATTTCAAATACAATTTAAAAATTATAAAATAATTTCAAATTTTCTATAAAAAAAGAAAAAGAGTTTTTAAAATTTAAAATATTATGAAAATAAAAATATTCAAAAATAGAAATATTTTTCTTTTTATAATATAGAGAGTTAATTACGTTCAAATTATATATACTTCTTCCTTTTAAAAGAGTGATCATCCGAACAATCATCTCTCTTAACGCTCAATAAAAATTAATTGTATTTTAAAAAAAATTTATTTTTTACTATAAAGAAATTTTTATAATATTATTTATGATTTTTTAAAATTTTAAATTTTTTAATAATTTTTAATTATTTATTGATGTGAGATGTAAAAAAAAATATATATATAATTAGCAATGAAATGCTGAAGGCTACTTTACTCCAAATAAAAGAGTAGTCACTAAGTGTAAAAGAAAAGTATTAAAATTTATTATTATATTTTATATAACATCAAAATAAACATTGAACGACATAATGAAAGCACCCTTCAAATTACTCGGTAAGCACCACAACAGTACTGCAGCATGCATTAGATTCCATAAATGAAATCACCAAAATTCTGCTCCAGCGATCTCCATTGCATTTACTTTCTATGTATCTTCTTCATCTTTGTGCGTCAGCTAAGATTGCTTTTGCTTTTTCCACGGAAACAATTTCACTGCAAATTAAATGCAGAATCATAGTTAAAATAAACCCATGCATCTTAAGTAATCAAATTATCATAACTACTTTTATAAGATGATAAGAAATTTTTTAATTGCAGAAACAAATTACCCAAGGAAGCGAGTGAGATCCGCGGCTTGAACCAAATCTCCACCCTCACGAGCTTTCAGAATTCCCAACATCAGACTCAGCTTGACTCCAGTCATGGCTGATTGCTTGGCTATCATTTCAGCTTCTTGTTGCAGTTCATTGCATTGCCTCTCAATCTCTCCAAACGTTGTTATTAGTTTTGTCTGCTCCTCTCTTAAGCATAATTGATCTTCCCGTACCTTTCCCATCTCGGCATTCAGTCGTTTGGCTTCGGCCCTCACTTTCAAATGCTTCTTCGCCATTTCTGGATGATCAGTCCTTCTTCTGGGTGCCTTGGAATGGGATATTAATTTATAAGTGTTGTAGGCTTGTAGTAGCTCAAGTTCTGAACTAAAAAGCCGATTGAGAAATGATGTTGATGACTGAAAATGGCCATCATCAACACGGTTTTAAAGAGCTGAAATTCAGTATGAATAATCGGCGAAGAGGGACAGAACTTAGGAGGAAACCACTACAAAGTAGAAAGTGCGAGAAAATTCCATTAAAGTGCAGTGTATATAGTGCATCATCAGGAAGGAGACTCCCTCGTAGTATCGCACGGCAGTTCTACTATAATCGCGCGATATGACCAACTTCTTCCTGGGGATCGAATGCCATCCTGAAAGGGATAGATAGGCTTATATATATATATATATATATATATATAATATTTAAGAATTTTAAAATATACTGTATTTTTCATATTTAAATTTAAATATTTTTTTATTATTAATATGAATTTAGATCAAAACTTGATCTTGGGAAAATTGATGGAAATTCAACGAAAGGCAGGGCTATGGTTGAAGAATTTTCACTGTTGTGGGGTAAATGTTTATGGCCCTTGTTGTGTTGTCATTGTTCTTTCCTTCAAGTGGACAAAGACTCGCTGATCAATATGAAATTCATCCTAAGATGCTTCGAGGTCTTTTTGGTTTCAACATATATTCTCAGAAGTCAAATTTGATTGCTATTGGACCAGATGAGGAATTTGTCCCATGCCAAATCGATCTGATCCCCTTTTTTGTCATCATCGTCGTTGTTTTTCATCTCATGGTGGGGTTGCACTGGGAGAAACCAATTGATTTTCACTCATTCATGTCTTATTGCTTTTCGAGGCCTCTATCTGCATCCGATGTTGTCACAACAATCTTGGCCATGAAGACTGCATTGAGCATTTTGTTTCGACGAAACGGTGGAAGAATGCCAGTCCGGTTGATTGAACCGGACTCAGTTATGCCTATTTGTTGGAGTTTCCTAAAGAGATCAATTGCAGGAAGTTGGAAATCGGCGATGCTGTATTTGTTTCATCGGGTGGGTTTGTTGTCATTGCTGGTGCCAATGATGGAGGAAGCTGATGAACTTAAAATGGTGTCAATGCTGCAATTTTTTATAATGGCTGGTGTGTCATGGTGTCTAGGCATCTTTGGTTCGTTTAAGGTGTGCGGTTGTGTGTTGGTAGCATTGTAGTTGGTACTTCTAAAGGTGTATGTTTTGTATCTCTTCGGAACCTTTCGGTTAGCAACAACCCACGCATTATTTTATGGATTTTTCCCATCAGATCATCTATTATCTCTTCTCAATTATATAATGACATTTCAGTAATTTTGTTCATATTATTGACATATAATTTTGATAAAAAAATTTTTTACCATAAACCATTTAACCCTAAACTTTAAACTCCAAACATAAAATCCTAAACTCCAAACAGTGAATAACAAACCTTGAATCCTAAACTTAAAACCATAAACCTTGAATACCAAACACTAAATCTAAACTATGAACTTGAAACCCTAAACTTCAAATCAAGAACCCTAAACCCTAAACATGTTTGAGGTTCAAGATCTAAGTTTAGGGTTTAAAGTTTGAGATTTAGAGTTTGAGTTCGGGGTTTAAGGTTCATGATTTTGGATTCGGGATAAAATAATTACAGAAATTATATGTCAATGATATAAAAATTGTTAAAATGTTGTATCATTAAAAAGAGACCGTGAATGATGTGGTGAGAAGGATCCATCAAATAATTTCTCGCAACAAACAAACTCATTTTGATTAAATTACATATCCACATAATATAAATGGCATATCTAGATTATACACAATCATACTATTCTTCGCAAACATTAAAATAATGAAACAATTACATATTTACCAATTATAATTGACAAGTTATATATTTAACAAACTTAAATATCTATAAATATCAAATAATTGAGAAAAAATATAAATTGATTAAATCTCTCAAACTTGAAAAATCAAAACCCTAATATTCTTTGGATAAAAAAAAGTTGAGCAACGCATGAGAGAAAAGCATAAGAATTGCTTGTTTTTCTTTCTAAGATAGTGTTTGGTATGGTAAAAAGTAATCATTTTATTAATCATTTAATTAGTGGGAGAACAACTCTTGTATTTGATTTATTAAAATAATTAATTTTATTGAGAATGTAATATTCTTTTGAGAATTACTTTCCTACAATTATAAGAATATGATTCTAAAATAATGGTGGGAATGTATCTTTCCGTATATTTGAAAAGTTAATTTTTATCTTTGAGCCGAAAATACAAGAAAATGACTCAAATAATATAAATAAGATAATTATTAACTATTCGTGTGTGTGCCTAAATTCGATTGAAATTTATGGCAGTTTTGTGTAGAGTGAGGGTGTTTCCGATGATTTTTTCACGAGTGTTTTGATTTTGCTTTTGTTTTTAATCTTTTTTGGTTCTTGTTCGGTGGAATTTGTTGTTTTTGAATTCTGTTCCCGAGTTTCTTTTCGCTGGCGTATTGATTTGAAGGTTTTGACAGACGCTGTCCTGTCAATCGGTTCTTTGATGATTGCTGCGTTATTGCCCCTCGGTTTCTTGGTATTATCTCTTCATCTTTTAGTTTTGTTTTTAGTTTTCTTTTGACTCTTCTCTTTCTGTGGTTCTTTACGTTTCTCGTTCTCTGCATGGTTTTGTTTTTTAACATTTCGAGGGTTTTGCGGGACCCACGACGGCATTATTTGGACTTTTATGTTGTTTTTACATCTCTGCGAGGTTTTCCTCGGAAAATCGGGGATTTTCTTGGTGGGACCCACGGAGGTCAAAATTGATTTCCAGTTGTTTTTCTACGTGAATCTGCATGTTTTCTGATTTCATAAAAAACCTTCTTTGGCTCTCTTTTCGTTCTTTTTTGAATGTGCTTTGTCGCAAATTCCAAGGTATTATCGTTTTCTGTTATTTTCTCTATCGTTTATGGTTCTTTATTTATTCGGTTAGGATTTGAGCTCTGGGCTTTGTTTGCTTGGTTTGCTTTTACGTTGCATGTATATCATTAATGGCAGAATATTTTTTTAACTCTTCTTCGTGTTTTCTTGAAGGGTTTCAGTCTTTTTTCTGGACCTTATTAGCTTGCTTGTACATGCTTTCAAACGTTCTTATCTGTGTCTTATGTTTTCTATTGTCTTCTTTTAAGTCTCTAAAAAGGTTTTTTGGGTCTATATGATTTTGTGATGTCGCAGTTTTCCATGTTTCTTTTGATTTGTCTTCCTTTTCTTGAATCGGGGGTGGAATTTCTGATTGGTTGTTGATCCTCTGAGATTGTTTTGGGTTTGGTTTGTTTTTTTCTTTGGACTGCCACTGCTTGTTTCGTGTTTTCTTTGTTGCTGCATTCCCTTTGCAGATTTCTTGCCCCGGGGAGCGGTCCGTCTCCTGTTGACTTAGGTTTGTTAGGTGAAGTTTTGTGGGTCTCGTTTTTTCCTTATGAAGTTCATGTGCTGGAACTGCCGTGGAATGGGAAATCCTGCGAAAATCAGAGAGTTAAAGCAACTCCTCGCTGCTAACAACCCTGATATTATTTTTCTAAGTGAAACTAAAATGAAAGGGAACGATTTTCGTGGTGTTCAGAATAAATGCAAGATACAGAATGGATTGACGGTGGACTCTGAGGGACGGAGTGGGGGTTTGGCGCTATTGTGGAGGGAAGTGATGGATGTTTCTGTTCAAAGTTACTCTAAACACCACATTGACTCCATTGTTAAATTGGAAAACAACAAAAATGTGCGGGTTACGGATTTCTATGGGCATACTAATCCGAATTTTAGAAGTAGTTCGTGGGATATGCTGCGCAGAGTTAGGGAGTCGGTGAGGGAAGATTGGATTATGGGGGGACTTCAACGCGATATTGAATGATGCCGAGAAAGAAGGTGGCCGGAGGGGGTGAAGGCACAAATGAATTAATTTAAAGATGTTTTGGATGACTTGGCGTTGGTTGATATTAAGCCCGATAGTGGTTGGTTCACTTGGGTCAATAACAGGAGTGGGGGCGGGCTGATAAAGGAACGTATTGATAGGTTTCTTAGCTCGGTTTCATTGGCTGAAAACTTCCCCTCATGGCTTCTAAGGTGGTGAGGCAAACTCAGTCCGACCATGATGTGATTATCTTCGACTTATGGGGTCGTAAGCCCAAAGATTATCCTAATGACTATAGACTAAGTTTCAAATATGACTCATGTTGGGCTAGTGATAAGGAAGCAAAAAATATAATTGCTAGAGCGTGGAACAGGATTGATACTGATTATGGAGATAAGCTCGACAGGGTGAGGATGGTTCTTGGCCCTTGGCAACGTAAGAAATATAGGAATATGAAGTGGGAGATGCGAAGACTGGAGAAAAATATTGATCAAATGGTTGACTCGACCAATGGAGGGGGCAGTGTTAAGCTTTTAAAGGAAACTCGCAAGAGGCTTGATTTTCTCCACGCTAGGGAAGAAAGCTATTGGGCTCAAAGGTCTCGTTCAAAATGGCTCAGAGAGGGGATCGGAATACTAGGTATTTCCATGCTAGAGCTACTGGTCGCCTAAAGAAGAATAATATAGAGAAGCTTAAAAATTCTGATGGAACCTGGGTTACCAATAGCATGGACATATGTCAGGTTGCAAAAAACTATTTCTGGAAACTATTCAGGATCAAATGGTCAAAGGGTAAACTTACAAGAGATGGGGTACATTCATGAGTGTGTGTCCAGGGAGATTAATGAATGGCTCACTAGGGATTACAGGGAAGATGAGATCCTTCATGCCATCAAACAGATGGATCCGAATAAAGCTCCTGGCGTTGACGGCCTCTCCAGCAATTTTTCAAGCACAACTGCGAGACTGTGGGCCGCGACACTATTAACTTCTGTTTGGACGTCCTTAATGGGAACAAAAACATCTTTAACCTTAATGAAACTATGATCATTTTAATTCCTAAAATTAGCTATTAGCCTATGCAGGTTCATCTACAAGATCATTGCTAAGGTTCATGCCAACCGGTTAAAAGTTATCCTTCCAAATTGCATTAGCCAAAACCAAAGTGCCTTCGTACTAGGGAGGATGATTCACGATAGCGTTCTGATTGCACACGAGCTCCTACATTACCTTAAAAGCTCCAAAAATGGGCCGAATAAAGGTTTCGTCGTCAAGCTCGATATGAGCAAAGCGTACGACCGCGTGGAGCGGGATTTTATTGAAACCATTATGATGAAGATGGGCTTCGATGTGAAGTGGATCGAAAAAATTATGGATTGCATTCGCTCGGTTAAATATAGAGTTAAATGCAATAATTTTCTTTCGATATTATTATTCTCGAAAGGGGTCTCCGCCAAGGGGATCCCCTCTCCCCTTTTTTCTATTCTTATTCTGTATGGAAGTGTTCTCGAGAATGCTCATTCAAGCCCAAGATAACAATACCTTGAGAGGCATTCGGGCTAGTCAAAATGGTCCTAGGATAAATCATCTCTTCTTTGCTGATGATGCGCTTTTATTCATTAGAAATAAAAGGAGTGATGTTGAATTACTTGTCAATATTCTTAATACATTTTCTAACATGTCAGGACAAGAGATAAATTTTGAAAAGTCAATGATTCTGTTCAGCCCTAATACTTCTAGAACTCAAAGAAGTAACTTCAGCAACATGCTAGGCATGACGGTGGTGGAGAGCTTGAATAACTATCTTGGTCTTTATATACCGATCGGTAAGAAAAAAATAGTGACTTTTGAAGAGGCTAACAACAGATTATCTTGCAGGATCACTAGTTGGACCAAGAGATTGCATTCATTCGGTGGCATCTTCATCAAAGCTGTCCTACAATCTATTCCTACTTATGCGCTATCAACTTTCTTAGCTCCCAAAGGAGTGATCGAGGACATCCAAAGCAAACTTAGTAAAACTTGGTGGGCTGGAAAAGATAGAGGTAGATTCGGACAATGCTTTCCTGGAAGTCTTTATGTAAACCGAAGGGCATGGGAGGTCTGGGTATAAGAGACATTCGGCTTTTCAATTTGGCTTTGTTGGGTCGCCAAGTTTGGAGGCTTATTAACAACAAAGATTCTCTTTGCTTTAAAGTGCTGTCATCAAAGTATTTTCCAGATGGCAATATTTTCAAGGCCAAAAAAGTTGACAAAGCATCATTTACCTGGTCAAGTATAGTGTCTGCGGCTGAGGTTCTCAAAGATGGCTTTGGGTGGCAGGTAGGGAACGGGGACATGATTAACATCAGGACTGACAACTGGGGAATGGAAGGTCTCAACGGGGATGCCATTAGAGGAGATAGTCTCATCCCTAGTGAAAAGAGTATGAAAGATCTGTGGCTTCCGGATAGGAGAAGTTGGGATGTCAATAAAGTCATAAAGGTGTTCGGGCAAGATTGGGGTGAGATGATTAGTAACGTGCCTATCGATGACGAGGGTCAGGGGGATAAAATTGTTTGGTTTCACAATCCCCATGGTTGCTTTTCTACAAAGTCGGCTTATTCATGGTTGCTTTCGAAAGAGATGGGATTCGACCCTCACAGCTTATATTGGAAAACTATTTGGAAACAAAAGACCCTTCCTAAGATCCGGGTTTTCTCCTGGCGAGTGGGGCACAAAATTTTTTCGACAAAAGTTAAGATTACTTCCATTAGACAAGGGACGGACACAAGGTGCCATAGGTGCGGAGCTGAAGCTGAAACCTTGTTACATGCGTTAAAAGATTGCCCAACATCGCGTGAGGCTCTCTCGAAGGGAGGGTGGTCCGAGAGCATATTGTCGAAAGAGTATGATCACTGCATTGACTGGATGGAAGACTTGATGCGGGTCCTTGACAAGGAAGCTATGGCCAACCTCATGGTTCTTTTATGGAACTGTTGGAACACCAGAAACAACTCCATGTTTAGGGGAAAAGAAGAAAAAGCAACGATCATTTGGGAGAGGGCTAGAGCTTTAAACGATGAGTTCGGATTTGTAACTTGTTAAAGGAGCCTCTGTTATCTTGTAATATTGAGGAGCAGAAATGGACAAAACCACCGAAGGGAGTTATTAAAGTAAATTTTGACGCTGCTGTGGGAACAAACAGGATGGGATACGGGGTGATAGTGAGGGACGATGAAGGATTTGTCTTGGGCGGTGAGGGTGGCTTTAATGAAGTTAGAATGTCGGTGATCGAGGCAAAATGTGTGGCGTTTGAACAGAGTATACAGATGGCGACTCAGCTAAAGATAAAGGGAGATGTGATTTTCGAAATAAATAATGCGGGCTTGGTCAATAAATGGAGAAATAATGGTACGGACAGGACAATTGTTGGCGAGCGCATCAATAAATGTATAGCTACTATTGATTGCTTTAAATCGGCCAATTTTATTTGGACAAAGAGGTCTTGTAATAAAGTAGCAGACTTAATTAGTACCAAATTGTGTAATGAGAAAAAAATATAGTTTTTTGAAATGGATTATCCTATAGAAATCCACAAGGCTGTAATACGTGATGTTACGTAATAAATTCGGTTGACCCTTTGTGGTCTTTTTGCTAAAAAAAAAAGAAGATAATTATTAACTAGAATGATATGGGTGCAAAATTAATTACTTAAATAATATGTTTTCTATAGTAAAAAAATGCCTTGATAGGCACAAGTCAAAATTGGTGGTGTTGATTTGGGACTTAAATTTCGGATGAAACTATTGACTCATGAGAAGATTAATTCGTGTCAGGGTTAGGCATAGGGGAGGCCCAAATCGGAATTGGTGGTGCAAATCTGGGCATCATGAGAAAATATAGTGTCGAATTGGGCCTCCCCTAGGCCTATCCCTTGACACGAATTAGACTTCTCATGAGTCAATAGTTTCATCAAAATCTTAGCACAGGTTGGAAAAATTAGTGCCGACTTGGTTAGGAATCTCTGCCAAATTGGCACTATATTTTTTTATTTGGACAAAGATTCTCTGCTCGTCGTGGCAACTCGAGCACGGGTGAAAAATTAAATATCTGATCCCCACTATATAAACCCCCCGAAAACAATTCACAACACAATTGAAAAAAATTTGAGCAAAATACGTTAGCGAACAAATGTAAATATAAATATAAATAATTATATAAATAAAAAAATTAATATAAGCAAATATTTATATAAAAATATTTATATTTATGTAAAAAACACTAGATTTAAATAATAAATATTTAACATTAGATTTGAAAACAATTAAATAAACAAAATTTTAGAAAACCAAAAATCGAATAAAGGGAATCGAGTTTTACTAGATGTTGAGGTCTGTTTTTACAATTTCCTTAAGACAGATTCGACCGCTCCTATGGTACTTGGAGAAATGTTGGTCGACTGTCTCTCAGGATACAACAACAAAATGATTACGATAGTAGTACCTTTGCAGTGATTAACGAACAAACCTTGCCTTTTTCTATCACTGAAACGTTTGAAATTTTGGAGAGGAAAATGAAAAGAATTTTTTAGAGTGAAAAAAAATTCGTTGTTTCTCTGTGTCTATGACTAAAGAATTCTGCAGTCTTCTGTAGGCTTTTATAAGCATTTAATATGGAGGAATTTTGAAAATTTCCATGAACAAATAAGCAAATCTTTTCATTAAATGAGCCTTTAAATCAATTTGAATAAAACCAAATCAAATTGAAATTCAATCTGATTAGAATAAAATCAAATCAAGATATTTTTCCTTTTAATACAGATTCTGTATAATATCTACTAAGAAAAAATAAAATACGTATTGGGCTAAAATATTTGCATGCCCTTTTTGGACCCGATCGATTTAGACATTTCATGTCGCCCACATCATGCGGGTGCACCCCCAACCCTAGCGGATTTGGACCTACACCCCCTTGCGCGCGAGGCAGGGTTTCAAGCTTAGTCATTCAATAACACCTCAAGTGGGTTCTCAAATATATACATATCTCATTCTTGGTATTTAACCAATATGAGATCTAAGCTTTTCTTTTCCTCAACAAATATTCACAAGTGGCTTACTTTGAGCATCAATTTCTCATTCATCACTCAACCATTTTAAGCATAATTTATATCATTGTAAATGTCTCATGGAGTAGAATATAAAACCATAATTTTATGATTCAACTCTCCACCTTTACAAATCGAGAATATGCCTTAAAGTTTTAAAAAAAATTATATATTTTCCAATAAACCCCCACATGAATGACAATTGATAGTTTTAACAAAAAACATTGACTCGATATGGTGATAGAATCTATGATCGATAGTTGCATAGGATAGGTAGGCATCCACCCTTGAACCTTCCATTGTGAAAGTATATTTACTTTACTAGTTGATTAGTAGACGCGATGTCCTTGAACTATTCTGCCTTTTGTGTAAACGATGATATACCTCACACAACTACCTCATTGGCAAGGTTTTAGTTCACATGGGTATGTTTATATAGCCATGAACATCTCTTGGTTCTACAAGAGTTTGAGAGAACTATACTCTAATATTCTCCTCGAAGTAGCCCCATTTCACTCTCACATTGGTGACTTATGTTGCTCAGCTCACTGAAACACATAATGGTCATTAAAAGTATTGCTTAACCTATCTCATTTTTAGGCACAATTTACATCATAGGAATGGACTTGGGATAACCCCATAGTGACCTCACAGGTCTATGCAAGTAGGTTGTCCCTTTGAACTTAGATATTGGGATCTCCATTCAGTTAGGTATCCTTTTCCTTCACATAGTGCCTTTTATTTTCATTGTCTTTAGTCTCATTCCTTTCGATATTTTATCAACATGATCTCTATTTAAGTTTTTAGTTAGCGGATCCACAATATTATCTTTTGATTTTACAAAATCAATAGAGATAACCCCGTTTGAGATCAGTTGTTTAACGGTATTCTGTCAATGACGCATATGTCTTGACTTACTATTATACATTACGTTAGCAAGACACCGCTACACTTTCAAGTGGTTGTAGGATGATTTTTTACCTTTCCATAACTCATATGGTGTTTTGTCTCTTTTCTTGCGATGCACCTTAAAAGGTAATTAGTTTATAGAAAAGCTTCCCTCACATTTCCTGTGATAACCTAGAGCTTTCTAGCAAGGTGTTCATCTTTTCCTTTAGAGTTCATTTTATTTAGTTTGACTACTCCATTTGATTGAGGAGAGTATGGTGGTGTTACTTCATGAATAATGTCATGTTGTGTACAGTATTCAAATGGTTCAACATATTCACAACCATGATCACTTCTCAACATCTTAATCTTTTTATTAAGTTGGTTTTCAACTTCCTACTTATAGAAAATATATTTCTCTATAGCTTCGTCTTTACTCTTAAACAAATATACGTAGCAATATTTTGTGCTATCATCAATGAAGGTAATAAAGTATTTTTTCCCTCTTCTTGTTTGAACAAATTTTAAGTCACAACCATTGCTATGTATTAGGTCAAGTGGTTTTGTGCTTCTTTCAATAGTTTGAAATGAAGACCTTGTTAATTAATTTTGCCTCAACACATGTTTCACATTTATGATTATAATTAATGTGAAATGAAAGAATGTGCTCTAAGTTAATTTATGTTCGTAAAGTATCATAATTAACATGTCCGAATCTACCATGCCATAAATTAATTGACTCAAGCATATAAATAGAAGAAGAAACAACATTCTTATTCATAATTTTGCTTTTATACACATGTCATTTAATACATATCCCCTTCCCACAAACATTCCCTCCTTAAACAAAATTAGCTTTTGGGATTCAAACACCATCCTAAAACTATGTACACTTAGGAGTGCTACAGAAACATGGTTCTTGCGTATGTCAGGCACATAAGTTCATATCAGACACTTCCTTGGAAATTTCTTCCACAGCATTGGCCTCGTTAGCTCTAACTTTCTTTGGAATCCTACAGCCAGATGACTTGTACCCCATCTTGTTGCAATTGAAGCATTTCCCTTGAAATTTTTGCTTCTTGGAAATGCCACCTTTTGGTCCCAGTTTAGACCCATTCTGAGGTTGTTTTCCCTTCTTGAAGTCGTTCTTGACTTCTACGACGTCTTTCCTAGTACCATTTACTACTTTGTTGAGCCTTTTTTTTTTCGTACCTCTATTGTCTTCTTTAATCTGAAGTCTGACAATTAAATCTTTCGCTGAATTTCCTTTGTTTTGTGTTTTAGGTAATTCTTGAAGTCATTCCAAGTAGGAGGCAACTTCTCAATAATGGTTGCCACTTGAAAGGATTCACTTATCACTATCCCTTCAGCAAGAATTCCATGAATGATCAGTTGAATTTCCTGCACTTGATTCACAACTAATTTAGAATCAATCATTACAAAATTCAAGAATTTAGCAACTAAAAGTTTTTTAGCTCCAACATCTTTGATTTTGTATTTATAGTCCAATAATGTCCATAATTCCTTAGTTGTTTTCTTAACATTATACACTTTGAACAGTGCATCCGACAATTCATTCAGGATGTAGTTTCGGCATAGGAAATTAGAATGTTTCGAAGCTTCAACATTAGTGAAAATAGTAACATCATTTACCTTGCCCTCTTTAACATCTTTAAAAAATTTGGCCAAGATCAACATGGTCAAATAAAACAACATTTTCTATTGCCAAGTCTTGAAATTTTGTCCCAAGAATTTTGCAGGTTTCTCATTGTGGCTTACAGCAACCGCCACCGACAACACTGAGTTTTGGATCGAAAATTGAGTTTGAACCAAAGCTTTAGATTGCGAATTGGTTGAATTGGTTGAAGTTTCCATTTTCTGTTAAGATTTCAGAAACAAAACCAGAATTAGTAAAATTATCAATGTTTGTTAGACGACAGGAATTTAATAAAACCCAAAACAAAAGTTTATATGGTCTAATCGAAAACATAATAAAATAATGCACCAGATAGATAACTCTAAAAAAGAGGTGGTGCACTTGGCATGCTTAAATACAAAGTCTTTCAAAGAATCAATCCTAGACATGCACTCTCATATTGTCTTTTTAATTCACCGTTGATAAATTTCTTTTTTCTTTGATGTCACAACTTGAAGCTACAATTTAAGCTTTCACAATTTAAAGCCATAATTAAGGCTACAATAAATAGAAAATTTAATTTCCTATTTATATTCCCCTTTGATTTTGTTAAGCGGCAAGATTAAAATTCTGAAACAAAATCAAAATCAATTATGTTGACCGTCAGGATTAAATCCTGAAACAGAATTATTTAATTAAATCTTGTTTGGAAACAAAATCAAAATCGAATAAAATCTGTTAAACGACGGGAATAAATCCCAAAATAGATTATTCAATTTTAATTTTTATTCTCAAACAGAATATGTTATTAGCGAACAAATATAAATATAAATAATTATATATAAATAAAATAAATTAATATAAGCAAATATATATAAACAAATATTTATATTTATGTAAAAAAACCACCAAATTTAAGTAAAACAAATTGAATAAATATTTATATTTATTTAAAACATCATATTTGAAAAAAAATTAAATAAACAAGATTTTATAATTCCCGAGCCTGATAGATGGGTGTTTATGCAAGTTGATGTGAACAATGTTTTCCTTAATGGCACCTTGATTGAGGAAATTTATATGGATCAGCCACCAGGTTTTGAGATGCTCGAAGCAAATGGAGAACAACTTGTGTGTAAATTGAACAAGACACTGTATGGCTTAAAACAGGCCCCTCGAGCCTGGTTTCATACATTGGGGCAACATTTGGTCGAGTAACTTGGTTTCAAGCCTCTAAAGCTGATCCATCATTGTTTTTCTCGAACAATTGATGTCTCAACAATTTTTCTAATGGTATATGTAGACAATATAGTTTTGATAGGTAGCTCTTCTAAAGAAATCAGCCAGGCCATCAAGTAGCTTCACAACAAGTTCTTTCTCAAGGACATGGGTGAGCTTAATTTTTTCTGGGTAGAGGTCCATCGCACCTCTTGTGGTGATTTGTTTCTTTCTAGAAGAAGTATATTTCAAATTTACTTTTTAGCACAAAAATGACTGCAGCCACTAGTACTCCAACTCCTATGGCAAACACTCCCAAGTTGATTGTTGCAGATGGTAGTCCACTTGTTGATGTTTATGAATATCGAGTATTATTGGCAAACCCACAGTATGTGTGCATTACACAACTAGAAATTGCATTCTGTGTCAACAAGCTTAGTCAATACATGAATGCACTTTGTGATACTCATTTGGAAGGTCAGAAAGAGAGTGTTTGTTGGAACATTTTCAAATATTTATAGTTTTTAATAACTATAAATGAATGGGTATAATTAATTAAAAGATTATATCTTTTAATTTTTGGAAAAAGAATTATAACTATTTAAATAATATTATTTGAATAGTTATAATTAAATGAATAATAATGTTTTATTTTAAAAAACATTATTATTCGGTAAGGTACCTATTGATTAAAGATGTCTCTATGAAGAGGCATGAAAATTCCTATAAATAGGAATGAGATTTCATTTGGAGATATACCAACAAAAAATTCTAATATTCTTTCTCTCTTCCTTCATTATCTAATATTGTTAGATTGTTCTATAAAGTATTACTGCAGAAATCCTTTATAGAAATTGGTTTTCTTGTCATACATTGCTCAGAGTGTAGTGGGCTATTCTCGCCAGTGCAAAACGCAAATAGCCATTGGCTTCATTGTATCCTCGAGGTTAATTTGCCTGGAACTCGTTTGCACACCAAAGATAGGTGGGGGCGAATATAACCTTAAAGATAGTGATTTGATACACGCCTTGGAGCCTTGTCCTGTTTCTTCTTCTGTTTGAGTTTTCGTTCGTGTGTTCGAGATTTTCCTCACCGGAGTTTTGTACTAACAATTTTAAGGTTATATCCACAATGACTACCGCAACTCAAGAAAGTGGAACACTAAGGGAGTTGGCTTCCAATTTTGTCAAACTTGATCGGTTTGATGGTGGTAATTTTCGACGATGGCAAAAAAGATGCACTTCTTATTATCAACTTTGAAAATTGCATATGTTTTGGATACCCCAAGACCGAGGAGACCGAAATCGAATCATTACTGACCGAGAAAGACAAAATGGGACAATGCTGATTACATGTGCATGGGCCACATATTGAATGGTTTATCGATGGTTTGTTCGACACCTACCAAAATGAAGTCACCGCTAAAGAATTATGGGACAAATTGGAGACAAGATACATGACCAAGATGTTACAAGTAAGAAATTTCTTGTCGGTCGTTTCAATAATTATCAAATGATTGATGGTCGTTACATTATGGAACAATTTCGTGATATTGAAAAGATGCTGAATCAATTCAAACATTATGATATGAAAATGGATGAAATGATTGTTGTATCCTCCATAATAGACAAACTTCCTCCATCTTGGAAAGACTTTAAAAGAAGTCTAAAACATAAGAAAGAGGAAATATCTCTTGACGCTTTGGCAAATCGTCTTCATATTGGAGAAGAATATCGAAAGCAAGATCAGAATCTAAATTCTGGAAATGCCAAAGTGCATGTTACGAAAGAAGTACATACTACTAAACCATTCAAGAGAAAGTTCAAACAGACTGATAGAGCACCTAAGTTTAAAAAGACAAAAAAAAGGGCTCATGCTATCATTGTGGTAAGCCGGGACATTTCAAGAATGAATGTCAATTCTTAAAGAAGAAATCATCTTCTAAGGCTGATAATAACGAAAAGTTCGTTGCAATGATATCTGAAATTAATATGGCACAAGATGATAATACATGGTGGATTAACACTGGAGCAACCAAACACGTGTGCAAAGACAAAAGCATGTTCACAAAGTTTACACAATGTGAAAATGACAATGTCTTGTACATGGGAAATTCTTCCACCGCATGACAATCAAAGGCAAAGGGTGCATTAAACGCAATTGACTTACGGAAAGGTTTTAACCTTAAATGATGTATATTATGTACCAAAAGTTAGAAAGAATTTAGTGTTTGAAGTCATTAAATAAGTTTGGTTTCAAACTTGATTTTGAAGCGATAAATTTATTTTGTCTAAGGGAGGAATTTTTGTAGGAAAGGGTATATGTATGAGAGTATGTTCAAACTAAATATTATCAATAAAAATGAAAATACTATTTCGCTTATATGGTTGAATTTTTTGTTTATGGCAATATAGATTAGGTCATTTGAATTATAGAAAATTGAATGACATGTATAAGTTAGATTTAATTCTGCTTTTAATAATAATATTGAAAAATGCAATACATGTATGTTGACTAAAATTACAAGAAACCCTTTCCTAAGGTTAAAAGAAAAACAAAATTGCTTGATTTGATACATAGTGATCTATGTGACATGCATAATACTCCTACATTAGGTGGAAAGAAATATTTTGTTACTTTTATTGATGATTGTTCTAAATATTGTTATATATATTTATTGCATTCGAAAGATGAAGCGCTTGATAAATTTAAAGTTTATAAATCAAGTTGAACTTCAATGTGAATCATTTATCAAGTGCTTAAGATCGGATAGAGGTAGAGAATACTATAATCCAAGTTATTTTGAATCCTTGGGATTGTCCATCAAGTTTCAGCCCTTATACACCACAACAAAATGGTGTAGTGAAAGGAAAAATAGAGTATTAATCAAATGGTAAATTCAATGTTATCATATTCGGTCTTGGACAAGGTTTTGGGGAGAAGTCATTTCTAACGACTTGTCATATATTAAATAGAGTTCCTAATAAGGAAACTAAAATAACCCCTAATGAACAATGGAAGAAAGAAACCAAACCTTAATTATTTGAAGGTTTGGGGTTGTAAACTATTGTCAAAGTTCCAACACCTAAGCGTAAAAAGTTAGGTGAAAGAGGAATTGAATGCATATTTATAGGATATGCACATAATAGCAAGGCATATAGGTTCATGGTAATTGAACCAAATGATTCAATTTCAATTAATCTCATTATTGAATCAAGAGATGCTATTTTTGATGAAAATAGATTTAATTCTATATCAAGACAATTACATACCACAACAATTGATTCATTCTTCAAATGAGAATGAGATTCCATTGGAACAAATTGATAATAATGATGAATCTTGTCAAGAATTAAGAAGAAGTATATTTCAATAGATTTTTTTTTTGTTATACTCTAGTCAATCAAATCATTGAATTATAGTTCATATTAATAATGAATCGAAATTGATAAAGAGTTGGTCAATGATGCTCGAACATATACTTGTTTTGAGTGCCTATTTATTTTTTATCGGTATTTATGGATTCATATATGGTAGAATCGTAACCATAGAATACGACCCTAATCGAAATGCATACATTTGTCTCATACACTATGGGGATGGTGAGAAGAGATATATTTTACATCCCGGAGGGCTATAATTGGAGATACCATTGTTTCGCATACGAAGTTCCTATAAAAATGGAAATGCCCTACCTTTGAGTGCGATTTGAAACGGACTATGTAATGTACTTTATCCATTTGGAGTTACGGGGGCATTTTGCCGAGGTTTATATTGTATCAATCTACCCTTGTGCGTGATTCTGTTGAAGCATATACTCGGAGGTGGGTGCGAGGCGAAACGATTTCAAAGCGGACTCCCCATTCATTAGATAGAAGATCACCAAGATCTCGTGATCACCGTCGTCAAAGATTTTGGACCAGATTTCATGATGTTTCTTGTAGAAGGAAAAGGTGAAAGTATACATAATAAGATACCTTATTGTTATAATACGAATCGATCCTATTACATTTGAAGAGGCAATGAAATCTCAAGACTCGCTTTTGGAAAGAAGCAATAAATGATGAGATGGATTCAATAATGGGAAATCAAACTTGGATCTTAGTTGGTCTTCCACCGGGTTCCAAACATATAGGTTGTAAATGGATCTTCAAAAGAAAATGAAGGTCGATGGAACCATTGATAAGTTTAAAGCAAGGTTGGTAGCCAAAGGTTTTACACAAAACAAGGTATTGATTACTTTGATACCTATGCTCCAATGAGCAAGAATTGCTACAATTAGACTCTTAATATCACTTAAATCCATATATAATTTGGTTCTTCACCAAATGGATGTTAAAACTGCATTTTAAATGGTGAATTGGAAGAGAAGTGTACATGGAACAACCGGAAGGATTTGTTGTTCCAGGACAAGAGCATAAGGTATGTAAGCTTGTTAAATCTTTATATGGACTTAAACAAGCACCAAAACAATGGCACCAAAAGTTTGACAATGTTGTTTTAGCTAATGGTTATAAAATAAATGAATCAGATAAGTGCATATATAGCAAATTTGAAAATGGAAAAGGTGTCATAATTTGCTTATATGTAGATGACATGCTCATTTTGGCACGGATTTGGAACAAATAGAAAACACAAAGAAATTCTTGTCAAACAACTTTGCTATGAAAGATATGGGTGTAGCAGATGTTATTCTTGGGATTAAAATAACTTAGATGAAAGCAATCGTAGCTTTATCACAATCACATTACATTGAAAATGTGCTTAAAGAGTTTGATCTTTTCAATGTATACCAGCATCTACACCCATGGATCCTCAAATAAAATTAGTATATAATCTGGTAGGAAAATTGATCAATTGAAATATGCAAGTCTAATTGGTTGTCTTATGTACATAATGACTTGTACAAGACCGAGATATTACATATCTTTGTTGGGAAATTGAGTAGGTACACAAGTAATCCAAGTAGTTTGCATTGGCAAGCATTGAATAGAGTACTTAGGTATTTAAAGAAAACTATTAACTATGGATTGTGTTATAATGGATATCCTCCAGTTTTAGAAGGGTATTCGGATGCTAGTTGGATTACAAGTTTGGAAGATCATGCATCTACTAGTAGATGGATCTTTATTCTTGGTGGAGGAACCATTTCTTGGGGTTCCAAGAAACAAACTTGTATTAATGATTCCACCATGGCAGCAGAATTTATTGCATTAGCCGCTGCATCTAAAGAAGCAGAATGGTTAAGAAATTTGCTTTATGATGTACCTTTATGGCCTAAGCCAATTTCACCTATTTCTATCCGTTGTGATAGTGAGGCTACTCTAGCAAAGGCATATAGCCAAGTATATAATGGAAAGTCTAGACACAATGGATTAAGACATAGTTATGTCAGACAATTAATCTCTGATGGAGCGATCACAATTAATTATGTGAGGTCAAGTGAAAATTTGGCGATCCTTTGACAAAAGTCTTGCTAGAGATGCGATAAAAAGGACCTCAAAAGTGATGGGACTCAAGCCGATTAATTAGAGTCATCCATGATGGAAACTCGACTCAACGCTTGGTATAACGTCAAGTCTTGAGTTCAATGAGACAAAGCACATCATTAGTATGTGTCTCATAGCACTATAAATAAATTCATCCTAAGATTAAAGTGCTAGGTACTTTAATGATAAGGAAGGATGAGTAATGTACTCTTAATGGACCCATAACATAAATATGTTAGAGTGTTATAATTACGGGAACACTTTTGATGGGATCTACCTATGTGAGTGGAAGTGTGGCCGTTTCTAGGAGCTCAAGGGCTTGGCTCTGACAGCACTCATGAAAAGAGGACACAGACACATGGCCATAATAGTATCCCACATTGACCGATGTTGAAATCATTGTGTGAGATGTGTTGGTTAATCAAATGAAATAGTTGGTTCAAAGCTTAGTCTACCATGCAATTTCGATTAACTTTAACATGTTTTCACTAAGTGAAGGTTCAATCGTAAGATACCTTCATTTATGCAAATTGATTTCAAGAATATCAAAATTTAAATATTTTGAAAATGGGGAGATTGTTGGAACATTTTCAAATATTTATAGTTTTTAATAACTATAAATGAATGGGTATAATTAATTAAAAGACTATATCTTTTAATTTTTGAAAAAATTATAACTATTTAAATAATATTATTTGAATAGTTATAATTAAATGAATAATAATGTTTTATTTTAAAAACATTATTATTCGATAAAATACCTATTGATTAAAGATGTCTCTATGAAGAGACATGAAAATTCTATAAATAGGAATCGATTTCATTTGGAGATATACCAACAAAAATTCTAATATTCTTTCTCTCTTCCTTCATTATCTAATATTGTTAGATTGTTCTATAAAGTATTACTGAAATCCTTTATAGAAATTGGTTTTCTTGTCATACATTGCTCGAGTGTAGTGAGCTATTCTCGTGCAAAAACGCAAATAGCCATTGGCTTCATTGTATCCTCGAGGTTAATTTGCACGGAACTTCGTTTGCTACTTGAAGATAGGTGGGGCGAATATAACCTTAAAGATAGTGATTTGATACACGCCTTGGAGCCTTGTCCTATTTCTTCTTACATTGAGTTTTCGTTCGTGTGTTCGAGATTTTCCTCACGAGTTTTGTACTAACGGTGTTAAGGTATTTGAATGGAACTCTGAATCATGGTCTGTATTTCACAAAAGGATAGTTTGACCTAGTTAGGTACTTGATGCTGATTGGGCCTCTACTGTTGAAGATAGAAGATCAAATACAGGCTATTGCATTTATCTTGGTTCTATTCCAATTGCATGGTGCTCCAAGAAACAAGTTGTTGTAGTCCTGATCCTCATCAGAACCGAGTATCGCAGTCTAGCAAATTATGTGTCTAAGTTGTTATGGATAAAGCAACTTTTAATTGAGATTGATGTGACTGTTAAACAACCACTAGTTGTAGAGTATGATAACACATCAACAGTTTCCATGACTGCAAACTCTACTCATCATGCTAAGGTGAAGCATGTGGAAATTGATTACCATTTTGTGTGTGAAAAAGTTCTTGCTAGCATACTACAGGTCAATTTTGTTCCATCAGAAAGATAGGTGGCTGATGTGCTTACAAAACCAATTACACCAAAACAGTTTTCTAATTTTAGAGAAGCATTGCAAGTGCTGTCGAATGAAGATCAGTTCAAAAAAAGTTAGAAAACCAAGAGAATGTTAAGATAAATGTTGTTTGTTAATTTTGTTGTAATTTATTTACTAGCAGTTAATGGGTCAGTGCTATTATTATTGTTGACAGCAAGAATATCCTTTGTTGTATAAATACTCTTGCTCAAGTATTTTCAATAGATGAAAAAGTATTTTCCATAAGCTTGAGGATTAGGACTCAAGAAAGGAGTAGCTGTTGAAGCACTTCTAGGCTGCGGTGATGCATAAAATGGGTTGAACCATGCATTTGTAGGAGTTGAAGAAGGTGAGACAACCCAATTTCCATATGAAGCCGTTGCTGGAGAAGACATTGGTAAACCAAATGAAGGTACCCAAGATGACATTGATGACCCATTACCAAACATACAAACATTTTCTTGTGGAGGTCGATAACCAGTACTCTTGTAAGTAGCATCAAACCTATGATAGCAATGATCAACAAGATGGCCTGTTTTTCGATAAAGTTGGCACTAAATGTGAGAGCCAGACATGCGGCCACGTCCATGGCCACGTGAGGAACCTGAAGCAGGACGATAAGTAGGAGTTGAATCACTGTTCACCACTAAAGTATTTTTTTGATGAGTAACCATGTTTGCTGAATTTGGAATCTCAGCTACAGTAGATTGTATTCGTGCTTCAGCACCAAGAAGAATAGTAGTAATGTTTTGAACATTAGAAGGTAATTGACTTGCGGTTATAACAGTGATAACTGACTCATATTTAGGAGAGAGACCATTGAGAATGGCAGTAACATGCTCATGCTAACTAATGACCTCACCATAACTAGTAAGACTATCACAGTAGCCTTTAACTTTTATCAAGAAATCCTTCATTGACAAATCTCCCTTGCGTTGAGAATGAAGAGCACTTCTATAGAACATTAACCTAGACGTGGTCTTACTACCATATATTGTAGCAAAAGATTCCATATCTGTGCACTAGAATCCATGCCAATAAGTTGGAGTAAGACACTTTAGCTAACAGAAGAAAGAAGCCAAGATGCAAGTGCGCTTTCCTGTTGTTCATACAGCACAAAAATAAGATTTTCTTGAAGCACACCATTTTCATCAGAAATCAATGATGGAGGAACAACAGTTTGAGGATCAAGAAAATTTTGCAGCTTGTAAGTTTTGATTGCAAGAAGTACCCGTTGATGCCATAGCAAATAATTGGAGTCATCAAGAAGGATATTAATATTTTTGGTGGAGAAGAAGCGGCTATCAAAGACTGAATCAGAAATAATTGCTGGTGCGTTTTCATGAACCATGAATGCTCCACAGGACTTCAGAAATCTGTAAGGAGATAGACGTCTGATTCCATGTTAAAGTTCGCTTTCATTCAAACTTTTTCTTCTATTGAAAATACTTGAGCAAGGGTATTTATACAACAAAGGATATTCTTGCTGTCAACAATAATAACATCACTAACCCATTAACTGCTAGTTACTAAATTGCAACAGAATTAACAAACAACATTTATCTTAACAATTTGAGTTCTTCATTTCAAACATTCATTCAAAATTTGGGATTCTTTATTCTAATATAATACTTCTTCTACATTAATTATCAAATTGGTACACTTTTTCCAAATAGAGAGAAGTTGGTTTATATTAAATAGAGAAGTTCGAGCCTACCAATCGGACCTAAGAATTTTGGTCGAGCCCAGCCTGACCCATGGATACCTCTAGTCACTGGGTTGTTAAAATTGATGCTATATATGGCTTTCTCTATTCACATTGCTTGTAACAATCGAAAGTTGTCTTTCCCTTTCTTTTCTACAAGTCAATTTTTTGTATGAAACAACTTTGGACGTCACAAACCTTCGAATCAAAATTCAAATAACTTTTTTCTTCGATCTTCGACATTACTCGTAAGACGACTTGAATCTAAGGTTTGTTCTTCTACTTGACGATAGATACTGATCCATCGCATTGATCATCAAATTGTTGCTTGGATATCATTGGCAAAACCTTTAAAAAAACTTAACAACTCATTGACTTAAATGATCAAATTGTAGATTTTTTTAATTAAGTGACCAAAATAAAAATTTACTCATAATTTAGTAACTAATAATATAATATATCCTAAAATTTAAATTGTTTAAAACCTATTTAATTTGGCTAGTGGTATTGGAAGCATCAAAACCGATTGAAAATTTGACTCATGAGCATGCCCGTTTTTAACATTTTTGGGCCCCAGGCAAAACATTAAAATGGGATTTTAGGTTCCTTAAAAGTTAGAGGAAATTTTTTTTTTAAGTCCTTTAAAAGTTGGTTAAAAAAAATTTTGAGCCCTTAAACTAAAAAAAAATTTTGGGGCCCTTAAAAGTTGATAAATTTTTTTAACTGTTAAATGTTAAAAAAATTTAGATCCCTTTAACCTTGGGTCCGGGTGGCCACATCTCTAAACGGCCCTAAGGCCGAGCCTGCTCATAAGGAGTCTTATCCTCCTGCTCTCGACATGAAATAGACTCCTCATAACAATATTTCTTTTCTGGGATTCTACCAAAATAAAAACTTATTATAATTTATATTCGAAATTCATAACAATTCCTTTTAATAATATTATTTTAAAATTTTAACCACATTTTCCTTTGAAGAATACAATATGAATTACCTAATCAAAATGATGACGCATTTACATTCAACATGAAAATAAAATACTACAAATTAACACCTAAAACCAATGCACCCTCGAAACTGCCGTAGGCAGCAAAAAACTGCAGGTAGCATTAGACTCCATAAAATCGCCAAAGTTCTGCTCCAAGAAATATTCTTCATTGCATTTGATGTCTATGGATCATCTTCTTCACCTCTTTGACTTGAGCCAAGTTTGCATTTGCTTTCTCTATGGCAACAATTTGTCTGCAAATTAAATACACAAGTCAAGGCATGCATCTTAATTAATCAAATGATAGTAAGTACTTTTATAAGATGATAAGAAAGTTTTAATTGCATAAACAAATTACCCAAGGAAGCGAGTGAGAGTAGCAGCTCGAACCAAATCTCCTCCCTCACGAGCTTTCAAGATTCCCAACATGACACCCATCTTGAGTCGAGTCAAAACGCTTCCGATGGGGTGCCTTTGTCGACATCGTCGTCTTGGCGCTCCCACGTGGGCCGCTTTTGCTACTGATGATCTCCGGCAAAATTAGGCTATAAATCGGTCAAATTTTATTACGAGGTTGCATAAGGAAATTGAGGCAAAAGGAAAAAAATTGAAAATGAGTGAGCGTATTAATCTTTGTTATTTACTACGACGGTGAAGTTTGTGACACAAAAATGGCGTTATTTTCTTATCGAAAACACAACGCGACTGAGTTTTAATCGGAACATCGATTTAGTAGAACTTCGCAAAAGAATTAGGCATAAAATATTCAGAACAACGCCAATGAAAGTTCAGTGTATTAAGTATAGATTTTGCGCCTCGGTTGATCCGGTGAGATATGAGTCGTTCGACATCAAAGGTCTTTCGGAGCTTTGAGGCAATGGTGGAGACTCATATTGCCGATGGATCACCCTATATCGAGGTATATGTAGAATTTTCATCTCCAAGTGATCTTCTGCGACCTCGACATCTCTGCTTAGAGGGAATACACAACCCCAAGCCGACACTCTGTAAGTGAGAGGCAAAACACGACGCGTGCTGTGTGCGTAGTAGTATGAAAACATAACCCCTGCATGACACTAGGTTGGTGGATGGGACATGCATATCCGTCATTCGACGTCCGATGATAGAAATACATATTGGGGGCGTCGTCAACTTCTAGTGGTTGGCAATCCACATACGATTGGAATCTTCTGAAAGATGTTTAAGGAGGGATGATGTACTCCGACAACATCCATCGATGAGGGCCTCATTTGTTGCGAGGTTATGGAGGGTCGGACGATGAATTCGATGTGGATCCACCTCGGGATCTGAGGGCACGACGGTGCGAAGTTGGATTATTTTTGAGCCGGACCGTTCAATTGTACCTAAAGGCGTTGAGGCGATTCGGATGAAGAAGAAGAAGATCCGCTATTCGTATGTATCGCCTCCAACCCACATGCATAATGTCGATCTATCTCAAGATGATGCATTGGAGTTTCTGAACTACCACACGGACGCGCGTGATCGTATAGATTCTTCGTTGGATTGAACCAATTAGAAGTGGGTAATCATTTTCCAACAAGAATACTTTTCTTCTTTGCATTGAAACGATTCGGCATTAAGAACGGGTTAACTACAAAGTGGTTAAATCAAAGCTCGATAAGTTCGAGGCGAAGTGTGCACTGCAAGATGGCACATGTTCATGGAAAATCATGGCGTCGTTGAGGAAAAAGACAGGGTTGTGGGAGATAAAAAATAACAAAGGTTGACATACATGTCTTGCCGGTATAGTATCACTATGTGTTCAGTGATTTCGAATAATAGTAATAATATGTAATGTTGCATTGTTTAACGTACTTCATTGTCGGGTGTAACACAAGATCATCCGAAGATGGATTGAGACATGTTGGCTGAACTAATAATGCCGACGGTGAATGCCGATCCCAAGACTACGGTGTCGGCCTTAATTGGCGATATCGTAGCCAATTGGGGTACACGCCTCTTACAAAAAGGCTTGGATAGCCAAGCGAAAGCGTTAGAAAAGTTACATTGGGTGGGACACTTCATATAATGAAGTGTGGCGGTGGTGTCAGTCTTTGAGAGAGATATGTCCTAAAAAGACGACGGACCATGAAAGCAGAACTGCGTTACAACGATCGTGCCTTTCCGTGGATGCGCGGTGTTCAGCGTCTATTCGGATATTTAAGCAATGCCGAGATGCCTTTAAATACTGCAAGCCATTGGTACAATTTGACGGTACCTTTATGTATGATAGATATACGCATCGGCTATTGCTAGCTGTGGTACAAGACGGCTGTGGGAGAATCCTTCCGATTGCGTTTGCAATAACACTGGTGGAGTCAGCTGATGACTGAGACTTCTTCCTATCTAGGTTAAGGAGGCATGTTTGCCCCCAACCTGACATATGCGTTATATCGGATCGGGGCCCTGGAATACTTGCGGCAATAGAACGCCAGGAAAGCATGTGGCATCACACACACCATCGATATTGCCTGAGGCATGTTTCATCCAACTACTATGGGCAACATCGATCTAAAAGATGAAAGCGAGAAGTGACCGATATAGGTATGAAATGTCTATTGATATAATTTCGTTTGTAATATTCAATTTATTCTCAATTGAAGAGTGGTATGTAATATTCGCTATCAACGTATATTGGCAGGGTGTGAGATCAATAAAGACCGTTTTTACGAGATCTTTGGACGATTTGCGCTCGAGATAACGCCGAAGCGTAAGGTACCTATGCAATATTCCTTTCGAATAGTGGGCGAAGCATATAATGATGACTACAATATGGGCATATGACCACAAACTGGCGAATACATATAAGGGAAGGTACGCTTTGGCATGAGCAGTAGAATCTTTGCGATATCGGTGTTGTCGGCTAAACCGATAGGCGATTCTTTGTGTGGCGCTGTTGCTAAACCCGATGATCGTGTCGGTCTTGATGATAGCCCCTCATCACCCATTCTCCTTGAATTTAAAAGTAGGACGTTTCCTTCGCTCATGAAATTACCGTCGCCTCTCTTCTTCCGACAACAGATCTGACTTGCCATGGATCCTAAACCATGGCATGTACTCCGGCACGCACACTAACTCCGAATGACTATCGGTTCCGGTCGGTATATAGTTATCTGGTTCTCCCACATCTCGATATGACTCGACCAAAATCTTGGCCAATTAGGTATGCGGCGCCACAAGTCCACATGTGCTCATCATTGAGCACCTCCGTTAACACGGGATCGATTGTCGGAATCTAAATTGCCGCAGAACCCGATCTACAGTGCATCTCCACGGTCGCGTGGGTGATCAATGGGACCTTTACGTGCCAACCGTTCGGATTTTGGATGAACTCCTCCTAATTCTTGCCGAATTTACGGATCCTCGTCGGTGTCCATTGAAACTATATTAACATTACCAAAATATTAGTTATATACCTAATATTAGACACTACATCTGAAATACTAAATTATAATATCAAAATTGAAACTTACTTGTGATTTGACCTTTGGTCCAATAGGAGTCGATATCCTCAAGCGAGTTAGGTATTCCAACATGACTCGTGAATGGTTCCACCTAATTAAATAAACTTTTAGCATGCAATTATACTATAAATCTACTGAAATAATTGTAAAATATAATATTAAATTTACCTCGTTATCGGTGGGAATGAATATGGGTGGTCGAGTCGAGGCGTAAAAATGGAAATCGAACCATGCCCATGATTGCAGTAATGATAGGCAACCTCCGATGTTTGCTTTACTCGGTAGCGTCATACTGCACATCTCCGATACAATCTCGACAAAGACGGCGGACCCCAACTCAATTCATCGGTCGCTCTGAAATTAACAAGTTTGAGGAGCCATCTCGGTGGACGAGGTTTCTAGAGAGTCCGGCATCGGATAGCCTCGATTATTTGAAGAATGTATGCCCGAGCATCAGTATTCTTTCTACTTGGTCAAACCTCGTTCGGCTCGGGAATGCGTCTCGTAACTGAGCCATATCGATCCGAGCTCCTTGAATTCTATCCGGAATGGCACCCATAAGCTCGTAGCATACGGCCATCCAATCGATAGATGTTACGGACCGGTGACTCTGAGCCGAATCACCGGTAATCCCAATCAATTGCACATCTTCTAGAGTGATGGTACACTCTCGCATGGCGAGATGGAAAGTGTGGGTCTCGGTCTCCACCTCTCAATCAACGCTACCGATCAAAGGCGGCTCCAACTTGAACCCCTACCTATCGTGGCCACGTGCCAAAAACCGCTTCCATGGTAATTTCTCGATCAAGGCGATGGGGACCATGCATGTTGCGAATATAACTTTCCAACACGATCTCTGAGACTATTTAAAATTTATAAAATTAACAATTAATTAAAATTGCATAATTAAAAAAATAAATTATATTGAAAAATTAAAATTAAAACTTACCTTTTCATTTGCTCGACGAAATGTGCTTGTCGTCTAAGGCGTAATTCCCGACCATTGTAATCGGATAAAAATTTTAAAATTTTCCAAAAAGATATATTAAAAAATAAAAGGGCTTTTTCAGTAAATAGTAATGGACTATTTTTGAAATTTAAGAGTAAATTTCAAGGACCTTGAGAGAAAATTGAGAGAATATTGAGAGAATATTGAGAGAATATTGAGAAAGGATTGAAATGTGAAAAAATAAAGGGTGGGGGCTTTTATACTTTTTTTTTACGTTGGGACCAGCGGTCAAAAAAATATGACCGTTCTTGACTAAAAGCGCCCACAGGGACGCGTTTTGTCCACCTCAAAAGCGAGTCTCGTGGGCGCATTTTTGCCGAGGTGGACAAAAACGTCCCCTGTAGCTTTAAATCGATTCCCAAAAGCGGCGACGGACGGCGTTTTTGGGGAAATGGCCATTTCGTAAATTTTCTACAAAGCGCCCATTTCGTAATTTTAAAATTTTAGAACTTTTTTGATAAATTACCCTTAAAGTTGATAATTTTTTTTAACTGTTAAATGTTAAAAAAAAAAATAGATCCCTTTCAACCTTGGGTCCGGGATGGCCACATCTCTAGACGGCCCTAAGGCCGAGCCTGCTCATGAGAAGTCTTATCAGGCCTAAGGCCGAGCCTGCTCATAAGGAGTCTTATCCTCCCTGCTCTCGACATGAAATAGACTCCTCATGACAATATTTCTTTTCTGGGATTCTACCAAAATAAGAACTTATTATAATTTATATTCGAAATTCATAACAATTCCTTTTAATAATATTATTTTTAAAATTTTAACCACATTTTCCTTTGAAGAATACAATATGAATTACCTAATCAAAATGATGACACATTTACATTCAACATGAAAATAAAATACTACAAATTAACACCTAAAACCAATGCACCCTCGAAACTGCCGTAGGCAACAAAAACTGCAGGTAGCATTAGACTCCATAAAATCACCAAAGTTCTACTCCAAGAAATATTCTTCATTGCATTTGATGTCTATGGATCATCTTCTTCACCTCTTTGACTTGAGCCTAGTTTGCATTTGCTTTCTCTATGGCAACAATTTGTCTGCAAATTAAATACACAAGTCAAGGCATGCATCTTAATTAATCAAATGATAGTAAGTACTTCTATAAGATGATAAGAAAGTTTTTAATTGCATAAACAAATTACCCAAGGAAGCGAGTGAGAGTAGCAGCTCGAACCAAATCTCCTCCCTCACGAGCTTTCAAGATTCCCAACATGACACCCATCTTGAGTCGAGTCATAGCTGATTGTTTGGCGATCATTTGAACTTCTTGTTTCATCTCATGACATTGCCTCTCTATCTCTTCGAACCTTATCGTTAATTTTATATGCTCCTCTCTTATGCATCGTTGATCTTCCCTTATCTTTCTCCTCTCGGCTTTCAGTTGTTTGACTTTGGCCCTCACTTTCAAATGCTTCTTCTCCCTTTCTAGGTTATCGGTCCTTCTGGGTGCCATGGGATATTAGACTTGTAGTAGCTGATCAAGTTCTGAAGTAAAAAGCCGATTGAAATATGATGTTGATGAGTGAAAATGTGGGCGGACATGGTTTAAAATAGCTGAAATGCTGTAAGATCCTAGGAACAACGGCGAACTTAGATGGAAATGACTAAACAGAAGGATAGGCGAAATTTCCAATAAGAGGTATATATAGTGGTCAGCATCCTCTCGGAGTCTTAGGTATCGCGCGCTCCTTCGACTGTAATCGCGCGATATCGAAAGTGATTCGTACGCTTTATATAATATTTAAAAACTTTAAAATATGTTTTAAGATTGTAACCTTCATAAATTTAAATTTAAATTCTTTAATATACCATTCACCATATCACACTATTTTACCTTATATCTAAAAAATTTAAAATTTATAAAAATAAAAATTTCAAAAACAAATTATAAATTTATAAAAACAATTTGAAATTTTCTATAAAAATAAGAAATAGAAATAGAAAAGTATATTACAAAAATTTCCAAGATTATGAAAAAATAAAAATACTTTTTCTTTTTATAATTTATAGAGTTTGTTATACCCCATCCCATCCCCAACAAAGGAACGTGATGGAATGAGGAACTGCTTGGTGAAATCTTAAGAGAGGCCTACGAATGGGCCCTATTGAATATCTTATGTGGTGACCCCTTGATAGGAATCGAAACCATCAAATATAAATTTCTATATTTTAACTTAATTAAATAGTAGTATAGAGTAGTAGGGTCGATTCCACATGGACTGGGATAACTAATTTCCTATTTTTGTGACCAAATTTTTTAGTCTGGACAACTGTTGTGCCCTTGACTTGTGTGTGCAGTGCTGTAAAATAAATTAAATGGGGAGATTTAGTTGATAGAAAAAATAAAATAAGTAAACATGTAATATAATAAAATAAAAACATATTTAAGATTGCAAAATAAAATTAAGTGAATAAAATTTAATTGGGGAACTGAATATATTTAAACTTAGCCTCAGCTTTAGTATGCTCCGAACTTGAACCGATTCTTGAAAAATGGTTTTTCCCTTCTAATCAATAAGTTGGTTATAGCGACTAATGACGCCTCAACCGCCAACTTTTCCTCTCATAGCCGGTTCCAATACGACCTGCAAATCGACTATTGCCGAATTTCTAACCACGTGACATGATCGAATAGTATGAGTTCATATCTCACAGTTATCTTATCGGAGCGATAGCCGGACTAAAGCTAATAGGGACTTAGCTAAGCATTAAGTTAATCATGTTAGTTGGTGTATGGAAATAATATTTAATGAAATTGGTGAAAAGGGAAAGGGACTTAGGAAACAAATTACCCAAAATGTTAGAAATGGAAAATAAAATGGCAGAATGCCAATACTTCTCTCTGATGCAAGAATGAAAAAAAAAAAAGAAAGGAATTATTCTATTCCAAAACCCAGTGTAATCAAGGTATTTATACACATTGCTCTGCTAAATTTAGCATGTTTATCCTAAAAATATTAATTAAAATTTAAAATTTATAAATCAAAATTTAAACTAAAGATCAAATTCAAACTATTTATACGATTTTAACAATTTAAAAATAATTTGATTTGAACTAGTCAACCACTAATTCTTTTAATTCTTCAATTTGGATTTCCTTTTTGCTTTCTATTCCAATTTAGTCCATTTTGTTTGATTTTAAACTTTGGCATACCAATTTCATCCATGATAAGAAAAATAAATACATTAAAAGCACAAATTTAACTTGCTATCAAATTTTCACCTACTTAGTCGATGCTTGTCCTCAAGCATGATGTTTACCAAAATCATTCGATAATCTTTTTTGAAATCAAACCCCCTTCCTCAATCAAACATAATGCAAACAATGAGG
Source organism: Gossypium rotundifolium (assembly GCA_025506655.1). NCBI lineage: Eukaryota > Viridiplantae > Streptophyta > Magnoliopsida > Malvales > Malvaceae > Gossypium > Gossypium rotundifolium. Next base: position 153,476,191 of record CP106728.1, read on the forward strand.
TGGGTCAAAAATAAATAATTGTTAGTTGAATTAATAAGCACTTTACAAAGTTTCGAGTAATATGTCAAATTCAATTATTTTACTAAATTTAAGCTTTAATCAAATGTACAACACAATCATACTCAATATATACTTATTATTTATTATTATTATTTTTAAAACAGTTTATTTATATATATTGAAAACAAAATTGAAATAATAATCACAATACTTTATATTAATAAACAATGTAAAATAAATATGTTATTACAATATTTCATGATTAGTTTTTGTGTATACTCTAACACAACCAATACATTACTTGTGGGAAGGAAGGGCACACACAGTCAAGGTGAAAATAAAATACAGTAAGAAAACAAAGCACTCTTCAAACTCCTCCTTTGACTAGGAGTTGGCATGTGCCTGACCTCTTAAAATATAAAATTATTATTTAAGTCTTTAATTTTTTTAAAAATTTTTAAATTAGTAAAGATAAAATTATATAAAAATTCGATTTAATTTTTATCACCTATAAAAATATAAACTATAAAAAATTAAAATTTTATCAGTCCCTCCCGCTTCTCCCCGCTGACCACCAAAACACTGCAGGTAGCATTAGACGCCAAGAATTATTCTTCATTGCATTTGATGTCTATGAATCTTCTTCATCTTTGACTTGAGCCAAGATTGCATTTGCTTTTTCCATGGCAACAACTTCACTGCGGAAATCAAAGTTAAAATAAAATACCTATGCATCTTAATTAATCAAATGATAATAAGTAATTTTCATTGCAGAGACAAATTACCGAAGGAAGCGAGTAAGATTAGCAGCTTGAACCAAATCTCCACCCTCACGAGCTTTTAAGATTCCCAACATGACACCCAGCTTGATTCCAGTCATGGCTGATTGTTTGGCGATCATTTGAACTTCCTGTTTCAGCTCACGACATTGCCTCTCAATCTCTCCGAACTTTGTTATTGATTTTATCTGCTCCTCTTTTAAACATAGTTGGTCGTCCCTTACCTTTCCGACCATCTCGGCTTTCAGTCGTTTGGCTTTTTCCCTCACTTTCAAATGCTTCTTCGTCATTTCTGGTTTCGACGCCACATGATCAGTCCTTCTGGGTGCCATGGGAATATTTGTAACTGTTGTAGGCTTGTAATAGCTCAAGTTCTGAACTGAAGCAGCTTGAGTTATGATCTTCCTTACTAAAAAGGCTGCAAACACGGTTTAAATAACGAAATTCAGTGAGCACGCAGCTTCGCAGATAATGTCTAGCAGCTTCGCACCCAACCGCTAGCAATGAAGAGGGAAGTGAAAATGTGGAAATATAAATTCAGTGACTCAGTGGTCAGCCTTGACTAGGTATCCCATGGTCGTTCAACTGTAATCGCGCGCGATTGAAGAAATGATAATAACAGCTTTGATTTGATAACGTCAAATTCTATACAAAGTCAACGTTTTATGAGTTTGTTTGGATTTAGTCTTGTTGATTTTTTCCCCAAAATGTATATTTCACTCTAAACTTATTTTTTAAATCTTATCAAATTAAAAAAAAAAAAAAAACAAGTCTTAAGTTAGAACGTACATTATCCTCTTATTTAATGAATTAATTTAATATTTTAATAATTTTAATAATTTTTGCACTTTTAAAAAGATAAAAAATAAAAATGGTATAAAAATATGAATATGTATATATCACACATTATCTCATATTTTTAGAAAATAAACCGTGTCAAATAATTTAATTGATGTAACAAGAAAAAATGATCTTAAAAATGAAATTATTAAAAAGTAGAGATTAAAAATATTAAATTATAATAAAGAGACTAAATTAACACGTAATATAAGGACTTTTGTAGAAAATTATCATTTGATAATGAAAAGTTTGATGCATGTGTTTAGACAAATTTGAGTTTTACAAAAATAATAATATAATAAATTTTAAGTCGAGGTTGTTAAGAGGTGGCAATTCAATTTTAGAACGAACATGAAAATATTAATATCTATATATAACCTACTTAATTAAATTGATATTATGAGTTGATAACAATTTGATAAAAAATTTACTTAAAAACCATTTAAAAATAATAAATATAAAACAACTAAAATGATTAAATTATTGAATAATATTTTATAATTATATTTTTAATATAAATTCTTTTCCATGCAAAATAATATAGTAATATTTAATGGGTTATGTATATATATATATATATATATATATAAATATTTATTATCTTTAATAAATAATAATATGATACATCTTTATTAAATTAAATAAACAAAATACGAAAACGTATAAATAAATATCAATATTATTTAAACATAATTAAACATTAAATGTAAACTACAATAAATAAATATCAATAGCTCTAGCATTTAGGATTTTGAGTTTTTCTATGTCAATGTATAGGAAAAGAGATGAAAAAATAAAAATTTAATTCATTTTAACTATATTTAATAAATTTATCAATATTTATTTATAATTCCTCAAAGATTTTATTATTTTACTTATTGACAAGGTGACTTAATGTGATTCATTGATGGTACATAGGATTTATGCATCGGCGGTGCATCAAATATTATCCTATAAAAATATTAATTCTTTAACCGAATTTGATGTCCCAAGTGAAGTGATATCAACACTAGTGGTGAGTGTTCAACCGAATCGAATGAAAAAATTTCGAGTTAATCGAGTTGACGAATCATATTTTATCATCCTAATTTGATTTGAAATTTTCTCGAATCAAGTCGAGTGAGATAGAATTCGAATCGAATATATTTGTTCGAGTTCAATTTTTTTTAAAAAAAATTTGGGTCCTTGTAACTACTATCACCCACCGTAATAAAATTTGACTACCATAATCAATTATCTTCAGATTCTTGTCACTATATATTTTGGAATTAAAAATATATTAAATGTAAAAGTGTGATTTTTAATAAAATTATTTTAAAGATAAAATGTGAAATTGATACCAATATAAAATTTTAACACGAATATTTTGTGGCATCATTAAAAATTCAATTTTAATATAAATATTCAATATGACTAAACAATTCAATAATATAAATAATATAAAATGTGAAATTTAATTTAATAATATAAATAGTAGATATAAATAAAATATTACTTTTTATATTTAAGGATTTTTTATTTTGGATAATTTTGATTTTTATTTGGGATTAAAGGGTGAGAAGTAAAAGTTTAGGGGAAAATAAAAAGTTTTGGGGAGTAAAAGTTTGAGAGAAAATAAATAGGAGGAGTAAAATTTTGGAGGAAAATATTAAAAAAATTGGGGGATGGGTTTGGAGTAAATGGGAGGTGGGATGAGAAAGGAGTAAAAGTTTTAGGGGGGAAGTGGGAGGGAGTAAAAATTTTGGGGGAAAATAAAAAAGTTTTGAGGGTTTTTGAGAGTAAAATTTTGAAGAAAAGTAAATCGGAGAGTAAAATTTTGGTAGGAAATAGATTTTGGGTAGATGGGAGGGGAGTAAAAGTTTTGGGGGAAAAGTGGGAAGGAATAAAAGTTTTGAAGGATAAGTAAAAATGTTTGGGAGTTTGGGGTAAAAATATAAAATATTATAGTTTGATATTCGAATTATTTGAATTCGAAAACTCAGCTTGATTTACACTTGAAAATTGAAAAAAAAAATCGAGTTGACTCGAATAACTCGATTAACTTGAATAACTCGATTTGTTTAATTCAAAATTCGAATTTTTTTTAATTTTTTCGAGTCGAATCGAATTTTGCTCACCCCTAATCAACACAATCGATGAAAATACTAAAAAATTTGTACATGAAAGTAAAATATAAGAATGATTATCAATTTTTTTAGAATCGAATTGGTAGTTAAATTGGTCAGGCCATAAACTTGCTGATCTGATTAAAAGAGTATAAAAAATTTCTAGTTCAATAAGTTAAACAAGTTTTTTAATCAGTTCAATCAGTCTGTACTGGTTCACAATTCAATGATCCGATCTATCTCTAGATTGATATTAATTCTCAATCTAACCGGTTCCATCAATTAGTTCAATTAGTTTGATTCAAACATCATTGGTATGAAATTGCACTTGTGAAGAAATCAAGCAAATTATTTATTTTCAAATTTGGACCAAATCGATTGAACTAATTTTTTATATTTTAATAATTTATTTAATAAACGACAATGAAATTATTTGATCCGTTCAATGGTTGTTGTGAAAACCTTCATGTAAGATAGATGGCAATAAGAATGTGCGATTTTCGAGGGTTTATTCAAACTTTTTCGAGCTTCCATGCTCTTTTACATCGTGTCAATAGGCGTTCAAACCACGTGCCTTCCTATTTTAACCTATTTCATACTCTTTAACAGTGAAAATAATAGATGATTAACTTTAACTAAATAGATGGGATAAATTTTAAAATTATACATAAATTATGGTTTAATATGTAATCGTATATATGAATTTTGATTTTTATAATTTTATACATGAAATTTTAATTTGACCCAATTCTTGTAATTTATTATGCAACATCATTTTATGTTTATATATTTCATACGTAAATAATTATATTTATCCAATATAAAAATAAATAAATTTATTTATTTAACTTTATATGACTAAATCAAAATTAAAATTCCATGTGTATAATTGCACCAAATTAAAATTCATGTATACAATTATACATTAAATTAAATTTCATGTATAATTTTAAAATTTATCCCTAAATAGATTAGTCTAAATTTTATACCAATAAAGAGAACCAAATAAAATTAAATTGTAGAAAATTTAATATTTGCAATTTAAAAATTGGTATGAAAATTAATTTTCAATTCAGACCTTAACTCTAAAGAAAATATTTTGAAACTTAAAAGTTTTTAAAGTCCAAATTTATTAAATAATAAATGATATTTTTAAACAGTAAATATTAATTTTATTAAAAGTTTATATTATTAATTTTTAATGCAGTAAAATTAAATTAATTCATTTAATAAAAAATTAATCTAGTCCTATTCTTATCATAAAGGGATTTATCTGATAAATTTAATTCAACAATATAGTACATGAGAAGAAAAGACAAAGGAAAATGAAAAAGTCGACGATAGTACGTGAAAGGACACTCTTAAAGTAGAAAGTGAGATTCGTGTGGCATTGTATAGCATAAATGCATAATCATCGGTGCCATAAATTTCGTGTTTTCATGTAAATTAAGTCTCGCTCGAATTATTATTATTATTGCAGGAAGACTTGAGTTTAAGTGTGTTGAAGATGAATTATGTCTAATTCTGGTCATTGTATTAAAAAGGCAGATATTATTAAAATATATAATGGCATAAATATTATTGTCAGTACAGGAGGATATGAATTTGAGTGCAAGCATCATTCTCCTATTTATAAGTTGAGAAAGAATTATGAGTAGTTAATGAGATATTGTTTAAAAAAAATGTCGTGTTATCGTCTCAAAACTGAGAAAATCTGAAGGAAAGACCAGGAGCGAAACAATAGGTTAGGATATGCCTTAAATCCATTTAAATTTTTAAAATTTGAAATTTAGTCTTTTTATTTTGTTTATTTTAATTTGTCTAATTAATAAATTTAACAATATCAACAATTAAATATGAATGAATTTTGTTTATGAAAAGTACAGGTACTTATAACGTATTTTAACCAAAACGATAACCCTGAAGCCCAGCGAGGCCACTGATCATGAGTGCATTTAAAAGGGTAAAAACTTAGGTAGTCACTCTTTTTCCCATTGCATGAACGCCACACGTTGAATCAATCTCCATTCTACTTTTTCGTTTTATGTAAGTTGATGTATTATTTCTCTTTTGTTTTTAGACAATTAATATATAAAAGAACTTCCAAAACCCATGCCATTTCCATGATTTCAGTACCTTTATAACTCTTCCATTTTCCTTCTTATGACTTGGATTGAATTACATTTTTCTCTGGAAAAAAAGGGTTTCTGTTTTTTTTTTTTTGGTTGAAGGGAGAGTATATAATCATGGTACAATGATGATTATTTGTTTTAGACCTGAATATTATTATATAGTTAAGCATTTCAATGAAATAGCCATAGCAATAGGATGATGACACAAAGCTTGAACCCAACCAACCAAAAGGGGAAAAAGCTCTCAGCAAAAAATGAAGTAAGCTAGCATTTGATTTGGATATTTACTTCCCACTATATATTGTCATGTTTACAATTTAGCTGTATATTTTTTCATTTAATTTATTTTTTTTTTTTAATTTTCAAGAAAAGAAAAGCCTAGAGATGGCATAATCTCCTTTTCTTATGTGTAACCTCTCCTTCTCTTTGTATTTATAACATATTCTATTTTTAGCATTTTTCTTTTTCTCTCTCTTGCTTGAAGGAACAAAAACTTTGCTAAACAGATTCAAAAGGGAAAAAAAGAAAGAAGAAAAACTCAGGAAAGGAAGAATCTCTCATGTTGCTCTTCCAATTAAATTTGCTGTTTTTCACCCCATGTTATAATATCAATTTTCTTTTACAATAAAGTTGTGTGTTGATTTTTTTTTTTTTTGAAGAATATAAAGCTGTTGGGAATTTATTTATAAGTTATTGTTTTGGCATTTTTCATATTTGGTTGTCAAAGTTTTGCAATAATTTTTACCAATTTCAGTTTCTTTTTTCTTCTTTGTAAACAGGGTGTTATAGTGTTTGAATCAAACAGCCCAGGAATTGGCATTGGAATTGTAAATTTATGTAAAAAGAGGCAATTTTTGTATTGGATTTTAGAAGAATATATATTGGAAAGGTTACAGATTTTGAGGATCAAGAGGCAATGAAAGGAGAATTCCATTTCATATCTTGGTATAATTTTAGAGGAATAAGGAATGAACTTGTTTCATGTTAGACATGGATGACAAACTAATGGAGGAGAGATTTGTATGTATTTGGTGAAAAGAGCAAATGTAAGATGAGATAAGAGAGTGTTTAGAGATGGAAACCAAGGAAGAAGCTGAAGGAAATGAAGATCATCCACCATCACCCTCTTGGGAATTAAACCATCTTTTTGAGGTGGAGGAGGAGGAGGAAGATGTCAAAGGGGATATTGGAGTAGCACAAAATCCTGAGCCCTCAGGGAGTTCGAATTATTCACGGTTGCCACCGTTGGGGCATAGGCGCACTCAGAGCGATGTTCTAAATGCAGCACATCGCCGTAACAATAGTTTCCAGAGATTGAAAACATCTATGCAGAAAGCTTTGCGATGGGGTGGCAATTCAAGGGACGACAGGTTCCGTTCAAGCTTCAATCCTGAGGTTCTGGCAAACCAGAAACGCCAGTGGTATCAACTCCACTCCAAAACTATGGTATTTGAACCGAGCCCTTCCCTCTTCTTTCTTTTCTTTTCATTTAGTTTTTCCTTGGTTTTCTACAACCAGTTAGTGTTTGCATTATATGCAGCTTTAAATTTGTTTGATTGAATATAACTTGTTCTTGAAGAGCATCAGTACTTACACTGAACTTGTTTCCTCCCTTTTAGATACATTTTGTTGCACCTTGTAACCTTAATCTACCTTGATTTTCATTTGGTTTATACATCAAACATTGATGATTTATAGGAAGTCATAATACATGGCTCTTATTGTTAATTGATTTTAGGTTGAATAGCCATGGAACTGGATAAACATTTTGCTCTTTCCCTTGCTTGAAATACCATTCTATAATAATCTAGTATACCTTAATGTAGGAAGTCAAGGGCATACCTTAAGTTAGTGATTCTGATAAAAATCTGCTATTGCTTGAAAGAATTTAGATGTTGAGATAAAATGGCTTGTGTAAGTTACTTTGATGGGATACTGATACATATTTGTATTAGAAGTTTGGAATCTAATTGGAGAATGTTGTTGCAGGGTAAGTTTAGATATGAGCAGCCGACTTCTATCTTTGAGCACTTCATTATTGCTGGGGTTCATCCAGATACTGATCTTGGGACTGTGGAGGAAGCCTTTGCTAAGAGGAAGAAGTGGGAAACAGATATGAAAAGATCTGGGATGATAGATGTTAAAATGCTGCAGAATCATGGACCTCCACTTCCAATATTTGAACCGCAGGTTTAGTACATAATTAAATACAACGAAACTCCTCTATATTTTTTACAATAATTACATGACCTTTTGGAGATTAGTTTCTCCTTGCAAATTAAGGCTATGCCATTATAGAAGCAAGAATTTACTTTGTGTTTATTTTCTTTTCATATATGCTGACATCATTATTCTGTCACTCATTTTGTTTTCCCTGATTATCAGATACTTTTTAGATACCCTCCTGGGAAGAGGTTAGCTATGCGTTTGAAGGACTTAGCCACCTTTTGTTTTCCTGGAGGTGTTAAGGTTTGATCTCACTATTTTACTGTGATACTCTTGTCTACTGCAATATCAATTCTTTAACGTGGTGTGAACCATATTGAATGAGAACAGTCATTGGGTTAATTTGTCTGAAATTCCTTCTGTTGGTTCACACACAGCATTTGAAATTCACTTTATCATTCTGATATTTAACCTGTTTGAGGGGAGAAAATGGTTATGATTCACTGAAGTTTAGCTTTTCTATGACATTGTAATTTGTAACTTGGTGAACAAGTGAGCAAATTGCTTGTGATGATCTAATTGAAAATTATCATCTGTTAGCCTTACATTTAGGAGTAGCTAATGACATTTACGAGGAATGTGGAAGAATTTGCAGGATATGTTCCATAGGCCTTTTGAGAACTGCATAAATCATTTAAAGTGATTGCATTTAACTTTTGTACACATATTACAAGAAGCATCTTTCCCTTTTTCATATATATTGTATCTATAGTTTAGATTTTAAGTTGTAGTCTTCAGCCCGAAATAGGATTTTGATGGCTTCTTGTATCTTTGTTCATTGTACTGGAGTTTTTTTTTCCTTTTCTGGGTATTAATATATATGGACCTAATCCGAACATTTATTTTTCAATGAATTAGGCACGATTGCTGGAAAGAACTCCGTCATTTAGCGAGCTAAATGAGGTTCTTTATGGACAGGTATGCCAAATTAATGCATCTCTAATTGTCCCGTGTTTGAACTGTTAAAGGATTCTTGCAATGCATCTCTTTTTATAAGTTTACTTGCTTCATCTTTCGTTGGCCTTAGTCCAAAAAGTAACATTTTCACTATTCTATATTCTCCACAGGAGCATTTAAGCAGAGATGATTTTGCATTTATTTTTTCACTCAAGGTACATTTCATTTGTTCTCTCATGTCAGTACTGCTGACTCCCACAACAACATAAGAAGTTGCCTGTTCTGTATCTCAGTTTTTTTCACTTGTTTGTTAGAGGAAGAGGACCTTATATTAGGTTGTGAAACATTTTATGCTCCCTTGGTTAGGTGGCAGGCAATGCTACGGTTTATGGCGTTTGCTTGCATGTACCAGAACTTGTACAAAGACAGCCTGGTAATTTAGGTGGTTCATCACGCCTTTCTTCAATTGCAGGATCAAGCAGACAGTATATGGTTTCTGCACCTCGATGCTATTGTTTGCTAACTAGAGTGCCTTTCTTTGAGTTGCATTATGAGATGTTGAACAGGTTAAAGTTTAATCCCTTTTCCCCCATCACCTGTGAGAATTGTTTATCACCGAAATTTGAGCGATATATAGCTATAATCTTTGCTGATAACTGAATTCTCAAGATCTTACTTGCATGCAGTATCATTGCACAGGAGCGCCTGAATCGAATAACCGAAGTTGTTAGTGAAATGAATCCATCTCTTGATGATCTTGCACCGTCTTCCTCTAAACAATATGATCAAATAAATGATAACACAGTCACCAGCACTCCCAACAGCGAGTATGTTAACGAGTGGATGGCTTCTGCATTACCTGTTAACAGCACTGTAGTTCTTAGTAGTGACACTGCTGCCAATGATGAGGTTTCATCTGCTTCATTAAAGATAAGTTCACCATTGTCATCTGGAAGTGTAGCTGCGAGTGATGCTTCGGATTGGGGTCATGTTAGGGATATAGAGAAGGATGTTAGGAAGGGTGTGCTATATATTGATGATAATGCATCTGAAGCCTCAGAAATTCGTTGCAGTGCTTTGGAAAGAATAAATGGCACCCATGAAAATGGACAAATTTCTCCAGATATTGGATCAGTTTTCAGCTTGCGGAGTCGTACTTCTTCTCAATCACTATTCAGGTGGTGAATTATGATTAACTAAACTGCTTTGTTTACTTTTACATTACAATATTCCTCAACAAAAGAAGTTTCCATTTAGATTACTTCTCTTAGTTTCTTGTGGTTCTTTTCCAGTTTTTTCGATCACAATTTTCAGTAATATATTGTTATCTTTGGCAGTCCAGCTAGAAGCCTGACATCAGACGATGATGAAGAGGAGGATGACCTTTTCTGGAATAATGAAAAAGAATATGGAGATGACTTGATAATGGAATGGGCTAAGGTTAGTTTTTCTCTTGTTTCTGATTTTTTGCATATCATTGAGGCCTATGTTAGTCGGGTGACTCAAGTGTTTGTATCAGAGCATATACGGGTACAGAACTCATGTAATTCAAAAAATGAAGAATCGGAGTAGCATAGATTTTGGTTAGTGAATTTCCATTTGATCTTTGTGTATCTGATCTCTTTGATAGGAAAACAAAAATGATCTGCTACAGATAGTTTGCAGTTATCATGCTTTAGCTCTTCCACAACGAGGAAGTGAAATAGTTTTTCAGCCTCTTGAGCATTTACAGGCTATCGAGTATGTGAGACCTCCGATATCAGCCCTTGCCATGGATGAAAGCTTTTTTTATTCAATGGAACCTTCTGAGGTATTTCTTTGTTAACAGTTTTTTCAGTCAGGTATTTCCTTCATAACTTATATATTAACTTAGATGTCACTCAACTTGGTGAAAGATCAATGCGAAGTTCGCAGCAGCTGAGGAAGCTCTTGCACTTTCAGTATGGACAACTGCAACGATTTGCCGAGTTCTCTCTCTCGATGGTGTAATGTTCTTTGATGCATACCTTTTCTTTAGCTGTTTCTATAACCATCAACATTTGAATTGCAAATGAAAATGAACCTTATGATTGTTCCTTCAGATTTTGGCAGTGATTGCAGGAGTGTTACTGGAAAAACAGGTCGTAGTCGTTTGCCCGAACCTGGTAAGTTAAATCAGTTAGAAGAGATTGTATTTTTTAATCCTATGTCAGCTATAAAACGTAGTATTGGGATGGCGACAGTAATTTTCATCTATCATCTATGCAGGGTGTTCTATCGGCCGTGGTGTTATCCCTTATTCCTATCATTCGGCCGTTTCAGTGGCAGAGCTTATTGCTTCCAGTAATCTTCCATAACCTCCATATCCCTGCTGCTCTTTCTTTGAAAGTTGACAGATATATTTGTGGATGTAGCTTTGTTTCAATTAAGACTAATTCATGTGATCCACTATGTCTCATTTTTGTGAAATTCTCTTGCACTCAGGTACTGCCTATGAGGATGCTTGATTTTCTTGATGCACCTGTTCCATTTCTTGTGAGTTTTAGTGTTTTATTTTTGGGTGTTGAAAAAAAGAATAGTACCCTTTTTGGTATTTGTCAAGCAGGTCAAAGCTTTTACTTTATATTACGCATGAATGAACTTAAAAACACAGACGCATGATATTACATTTCTTTCATTTTGTAGGTTGGCGTACAAGATAAACCAGTTGATTTGAAAATGAAATCAACATCCAATCTTGTTCAAGTTAATTTGCCCAAGAAACAGGTATTTTTGTGGTTTTTGAACATAGTTTTGCACTTTATTGGTTAGTATTGCTGGAAGTGTTTTGCCCGTACTCCCAAGTATTGTCGTTGGTTGTTTCAATTGTTCTTCAGGTGAAAACATGTTACGTGCCGCAACTTCCTCAACGGAAAGAGCTTGTATCAGAACTAGGGCCGATACATTCCACACTTGCCTTTGAAGGTTCAATTGCTAGGAAGCATCCTACATATAGGTGCAATGAAGTGCAGGTGTATACTCATCACCACAACCATAATATGCTGTTTCTACTTGCATGCCAACATGAATTCTGTCTTAACAGTATATTTAACCATCCAACTTGTTTTCTGTTCCTTTAGCTTACCCAACCATCTTTTTTTTTTTTTTTTCTGTACTACTTATTTCATTTTCCAACAGCAACTAACTTCCGTCCAAATATTTTTACCTTTCTACGCACTCAGGCTGAAGCTGCAATCCAATTTTTGGCGATCATGAGGGACTACCTAGAGTCACTTTGTGCAAATCTGAGGTCTCATACAATTACTAGTGTACAATCAGACAAGGACAGGGTTGGGCACTTCCTATGCTTCTAATATTATGCTGTTGGTTCTTCCAGTTTGTTTCCTAACGATTACTGCAGAAATGCTACATGTTTCTCAGCTTCCTTTTTTGTCTTTGATTAACTAACAGGTTTCCTTGTTACTTAAAGATAGCTTTATCGATTCTTTTCCAATTAAGGACCGGCCATTTGTTAAGGTATTTTATGCAGTTTTGGTTTTAATGATACTTGCAAAGCATACAACTCTCCATACTAATGCTGAAGTGTGTGAATGATTTAAATTAAATCTCAAATGTTCAGAATGATTCCTTAGTTTTGGTAACTGAACAGCTTCAACTACTTGACTTATTCCTGTTTTGTTGTTTGCAGCTATTTGTAGACACACAACTATTCACCGTTCTATCAGATTCTCGTTTGTCAAGATATGAGAATGAGAACTAACTTAAACCCCCCCACTAACAGGTATGTTGGCATCAGGTGAAATTTCCTAGATGCAAAAAGCTCCATCAGCTATTAAAAAGAAAAAAGAAAAAAAAAGAAATGCACATTATATAGCCTGAAAGTGATAGTATCTGAAACTATATTGGTACTGACACTAAGCCATGTCAAATGACAATGGCTGCTGCAGAGGAAGAGCCATAAAATGTGAACTCACTTGCAGCAAACGATTGGGAAAAAAAAGAATTTTGTAACATATAATGATAAAAATAATAATTGGGAAATGCCATAGAGAAGGTTGCAAACAACTGTTATCATCCCTAATATTTTATGGGATGGGATGCTTAGAAGATCAGAGATTTGTTATTACTCGTGAATCCTTGTAAATGTCAATAGTTTAATCGCAGTCTATAGAGCAACTCATATTCTTGGTCATTGTATTTAGCTATAAATGTTACTGGATCATCTGTTCTTCTATCAGCTTACACATCAAAGTTTCGCAAACTAACCTACCCTCTTTGACCACGAAGGACAAACCAGCCATCATTAATAAAATTTAACACTATCCCTTACAGCTAAAAGTAGATTCCATTAAAGATACTATTCTCACCATGAAAGTCTAACAGGGCTGTAGTAGCCTAATCTTTTACAATGATTCACCATGGGCAGTAAGTTCAAGGATCCATCCTGCATAAAATAAGTAAAATATTCAGTGAAGAGCCCAATAACTAATCGGCATTGATCATTCCAGTTTTGAACCGGCATATGAAAAAGAGAATTACCTGAATATCTATGATTAAAGGGTAAAACAAGCAATGGGTAAATATTTGAGTGATTGTAAGGGAACTATCTATTTATGGCAGCTTGAAGTAAGGTTTAACAAAAAAGAATGAATCAAACAATCCCAATTAGAAGAAGATAGGTATAACCCAGCTAAGCTTCATCCATGAGCAGTTGACCACTCCAAGATATACAAAAGAAAACATTTAAACAAGAATTAATTGCTTATGCAATCAATTTCTATGATTCACATTGGACAAATATTTAGCTTGATTGTGCATATTTCTATTTAGCATGTAATACGATATACCTATTGATATTATTGTATATTATGATAAAAGTACAAACTAATTTTGACATGAATCCTACAACTGGTAGGACAAATGAATCAATCATTTTTTGAGGATTACGTGCAAATAATAAATTACAGACCAGTCGAACAAGACAAGAATGTCAGCAAAAAAAAAAAATCAATAATTGCACCTTCCAGATAGCCAGTTCAATTCAATGAGTTCCGTAGGAGCCATATTAACTTGGGTAACATAGAGATCATACATATCAGCTGCCAAAAAAAGGGTCAAGAGTCAGAACCTTAACAGTAAGAAAGTAACCTATGTATAACTATCAAGCATTGGATAGTCATCATTTAGAAAAGGAAAAAAACTAAAAAGTAGAGAATGAAATGCCACCACAATCAGATCATTTCTCTTCATCCTCAGAATCTGACTTTGCAAAAACAGGTTCTGGCTGGGTTTCAGCATATGCAGGAGCAATGAACTTTGGGTCTTTTGCTGCAACATCAGCGTACTTAAGTATAGCTTCTCTAGGATCTTCTTCCATCCATGTTTCTTTGATCATCCCCCCTTGCTGCAATGACAGGCAACAGGTAAGTCTCTTCCATCAGCTTTAGTTATACAACATTAAAACTTTAACGAACCCAAGACAGGCAAGTTCTTAGAAAGGAACAGCACCATTACCTTAAGAAGGTACTGGGTCAACAAACTTCCCTTGGTTGAACCAACCCTACCACCATGTCCTGGTCCTGTTATTGGAAGTTCAGGTTTATGTGACTTGACAGGATCCTTCAGTATCTTCTCCCGTTGACGCTTACGGCTTGGTTGGTCTCTAAATAATGGTAGTGCATGAGGATTGTGAATCACAAGCGGTGCCTCAAAATCATCAACAGATTTCTTCCTAGGTGCACGTGCAACACAAACAAGAGCTCCTCTCTCACTAAGTGTTGGATCATATAGGACATGAGTCCCTCCTTGGCTTTTGTCTCCTGATGTAGCAAATATCTAGAACAGAAACAAATAAATTAGTGTATTATTTTATTGTTATAAGTTAGTGCTTTCTTACCATGCATGCATATGAATCAGCGCTTAGGATAATGCAGAGAGAGACAACACTATGACATACCTGATTTAATCTTGGGTGCCAAGCACACTGCACCACACTGCAAGAAGGAGATATTCCAACTCTTTGAACAAGTTCAAGTTTTGAACAATCATAAAAGCACAGCAAACCTCCAACGGTACTTTCCTTCTCAACGGATGTTCCAGTTAGAAAGAGTTGCTCATCGGGACTAAATGCAATATTTGTTTGGGCATAGTTATTTGGGAGATCATCAAACACCTTGAGAGGGGCTTTAATTTGGCGTAAATCCCAAACCTGACATTAATTCACAATTCATAACAAATATCAAGATTCTAGAATGTATTTTTTTGGTTTTGGGGTTTGGGGAAGAGGGGATTTCATCACCGTCTGAAACTCTGCGAAAATTACCTTGAGTGAACCATCAAAGCTTCTGGACAACAAAGTTCTCTCATCACTAGAAAACTTAAGCCCAGTGATATCATCAGAATGACTTTTTTCAATGTATATATCTGGTCTGCTTCCCCATCCAGGCTTAAGGGTCCATATCTGCAAAATAGTTCAAGCAATCAATTCATCTGATTACTGAGAAAGCAGAAGCAGCAACACAACACCAAGCCATTTTGCAATCAATCAACGTTAAAGAAGTGTTTAGCTATCAGAAACAAGTACCTGTATAGAACCATCACCAATTCCACCAGTAATACATTTCCCTTCACGATCCCATGCACATGTTGTAACAGGAATTCTTCCTGGCCTTGCAAGTTTTGGTTTGATAACCTGGATAATAAACAAGTGAACCATTTTCTTACCTAATTCGCTTCTAATAAAATCAGCAATGTAAACACACACACACACACACACACACACACACACACACACACACACACACACACACACCTGCTGTTGACTTTTGAAGTCATTCACATCCCATATACGAAGTGATCCATCTTCAGATGATGTCAAAATTGTCTCCTTGGTTTTTGGATGCCACTCTCCACAAGTCAGCCCCGATATATGTCCCTTAGTATTCTTCAGATCGCGAATATACATATCCCCTTTTACAAACTCGCCTAAAGTAAGTCCATCTCGATCATATATCTAAATTGAAAATCAGAATACAATCATGAGCAACTATTCAATCAATACTAGAACATCCCACAAAAACACACTAATTACTTATGTAAGAAGTAACCTTAGCTTGAGCAGAGCCAGTGACACATAAGAACCGGTCTGATGTGGGACTCCAGCTTAGATTACGAACTTGGTGGCCTTCAAATGGTTCAAGCTGTCTAAATGATTGTAAACGAGAATTCATTCCTTGAAAATCAAACATTCGAACCGTATAGTCAAAACTACCCGAAAGAACCCTAGAGCCAGAGTGATCAATTGCAAGAGCTGAAACAATCTGAAAGCATTAAACATAATTAGGATTAATTACTTTAGTAATAAGAGATAGAAAAAAGGAATTTTACCTTGAAGAAATTACGATTAAATGAATTACCTTAGTATGCCCTTTGAGAACAATCTCATTGCTTAATGGAATTCGATAACGGTTCTCCTCCTCCTCATCCTCCTCCGAGTCAGAACTCGGCCCAACTGGGGGCGTGGCGGCCCAATCATGACGTCGTTATCGTCATCCTCACCGGAACCTGGAGGAGGCGGAGGAGGTCCTACCATGACGTCTTCGTCATCCTCATCAGGAACTGGACCAGGTGGCGGACGAGGCGGGCCAATCACGGAGTCATTAGGGTTAGGGTTGGGAGACTTAGAATTGCGAAGGGAATCGAGCCAAGCTTTGGAAGAGGAAGAAAGAGACGGAAGGGCTTCATTGATTTTATTATTACTATTACCAGCGGTGGAGGCAGCAGCTCCGGCGGTGGAACGGCGAGTGGCGTTGTGAATGGCTTCAAGAGAGGTTTGGGATTTTTGCTGCTTACCAAAAGCAAGAGGGAACTGAGCTCTGATTCCGTCGTAAATTTCGGCTTCGTCTTCCATTTCGTTCTTTCCCCTCGCTGTTCGCTCGAATTCGAAAACGTAACTTTATTTTTGATTTACAGAGGATTATAGCTGTAGACTGTAGTAGGCTCCTGGTAAAGCTATAGCCATGGTACTTGAGCCACCCAAATCAAGCCAAGGGGTTTAGCGGCTTGAAAATGGAAAACAAGCGGACGGTACTTTCTTGGTCTTGCATTGTGGTTCAGCCTGGGCTGGGGCCACTTTTTCGATCCATTAATGGATTTTGTGCTTTTTCATTTTCTGCCCCTTATAATTTAAGGCTGCCAACTTTTAGCCCGGATAGTGGAGACTTTGAGCCTTTGAATCGATCGGTTTATTTGGGTTAATTCACTAAACATCCCACCTAAATTTTAAAGTGTTATAATTAAATCCTAAATCTATCAAATCTCATTTCAATAAGGTCTTTCAATCAACCTAGATATTACCTTGGGTGTTAAATACTAACTTAGATCTAACATAAATAATATTTAGATTTTATTTATCAAATTGCAAACACTTTGTATCTAGGGGTGAAATCAAAATTTTTTGAGGGGACCGAAATTAAATTGTATATTTTTCGATAAAAAATATAATTTTACCATTTTAATTGCATATATCTTTATAATTTCTAAAGAGTTAAATCAAAATTTTATCATTTTGAAGAGGTCAAAAATAATTTTACCATTAAAATTTTTAAAAATTTTCATTTTAAAGGGATTAGGCGCTTGCCTACCTATCGCATAAACGATCTCATGTTAAAAAATAATCCATTAATTTTAGTGACATTTTATTTTAAAAATGTAATATCCAAGTTCCACATATACAAGAATGAAGCCATAATTTTTTTTTTTTTGTTAAGGAAGGCTGAAATAAAATAATTAGAGGGTGAAAGCATGAATTTTGTATTAAAAACCTTAAATTGAATTATAAAATATTAAAATGACAAATAAGTACAATTGAAGCCCTACAATTCTTAAATTTGCCCTTGCAAAGATAACATTTATAATTTAACTAATATTATGTTTTAAAAATACTTCATCTCAAATTTTAGTTTGCATTTAATACCTAAATTGATATATATTTTTGGTTCAATAACACCTACATTGAGATTTGAGATAATAGAGACACATAATTGATATAATTAGTGCAATTGAATTTTTAAAATGTATTTTCAAATTCATACTTTAAATAATTTTGCATGAAAAAATAAGGTCACGGTATAGGTAGGTGCGAAGGTAAAAAAGTTTTAAGGAGGTCAGAATTAAATTGTAAATTTTATGATAGTAAAAATAAAATTTCACAATTTTAATAATCTAAATCTTTATAATTTTAAATGATTAAATTAATTTTCTCATTTTTAAAGGAGCTAAAGTACAATTTTACCATATACTAATTTGAAATTTTTAATATTATAGAAAGACTGAAGGTGAAATTTTCCATTTAGCCACTCTGACGGTAGGGTTTAGTAGGTTTTTCCTACGGTAGGGTTTAGTAGGTTTTTCCTCTAAGATGAGAAGAGACAAGAAAAGAGTGTAGTTGAAGTCATTCTAATAGAACATTTTGAACTTTTCTTGTTGTCGCGGACAACCAAGAACCAAAAACAGACTCATATGCGCAAGCAAAGAAGCAAAACCCATTGAAATCAACTGTGATTTACTTTTTGACACAACAATTCCAAAACAAACCAACCCAAAAAAAACCCCCAACAATGTCGAGAACCGATGGTACCCCAGAAATTGGCTTAGGCTCTTTCAATACCATTAACATAGAAGGAACCAATGCCGGAGCTACGTTGATCATTCGTCACGGCACGTCCAGCGAGCACGAAGGCTGTTGCTGCATCAACATTTACACCAACAGCAACGTTCAAGGTTGTAACAGTTCTGTGTTGGTGGGGAGTAACATAAAAATGAAGAATCCAGGGGTGCATATCTACTTGGGAGATCTTAAGTTTGGCGGAGGAGGATGTTCAAAACCCAGATCATTTAGTAGAAGAAGAACAGGCGGTGGTGCTACAGTAGATTTTAGTAGCGTCTTTCTGTTTGTATTTGTTCCTGTTATTTTAAGTCTCTTGCTTTCTCATGTGCTGCTTTAGTGAGCGTTAATTGTATTTGTTAGTAGTTTATTTATTGTTATTTTGAAGAATAATATGGGTTATTGTTGTAAGAATAAGAGAAAAGATTATATGAAATAGGAATATTATTATTTTTTAATAGTTTTATATCATATTAGTATTCGTATCTTGAATTTCAAGATTTTAATTTGAATTTAAATTTTTTCAGGATGAAAATATTGATGTGGCATAAAACTATTGAAAAAGGGATACAGATGACGTGGCGTCACTGTTTCATATAATCCTTTTCCCTAAGAATAATATGGTTTGTTGTTGATAGTTAAATAATTAACTTGATAACAATTAAATTTATTACCAAAAAAACCCAACTTAATAACCCAATCCAAAATATAAATTTTAAAATTATATTTAATACAATAAAATATTCATTATATTTATTTGTATTTTTAATATAATAAAGCATTTATTATATTTATGGTAGTTTTTCAATATAAATATTTTTGATGTCTTAGAAAACTTTTATTTTTAACTTTTTTAATGTATTATATATTTAAAAAAATTATTTTTAAATAAAAACTAATCTAAAAAAATTAAATATGGATGGATCGGGTCGGATTTATCTTTTTTAAATTGAATCAGACTTGAGCAAAAAATAAATAAATTTATTTTTCGAGATAGGTCGAACTCAAACTTAAAAATTTAATCTAAATATCTTGTATGGATATAACCCGACAATGAGCAGGTATAGATTTAACCTATTATTCCTATTAAAGTACATATGTTATATCATGTTAATTATGTGGAAATATAATTATTTGGTTCACATGTCATCCACGTCCTCTTTAGTAATCTTCAATAGGAAATGCACCGTTTTCACCTTTTACGAAATAAAAAATAAAATAAAATAAAATCAGCCCACATGTTAGCATGTGGAAGATTAGTTTATTTTATTTAAGTAATATTATGCGAAGAAAAAATGGCGGTGGGGTGGTGGAGCATGATTGATGATGGTGCATCATGGCTTTAACTTCCCAGTTTTGTTTCCTGTACTACATAACTGATGACCGAACATTCTTTTTCTTTAATATTGCAACTCGGTACTTCTTTCTTTCTAAAAAGGATAAGACAAATCTGTCCACATGCATCTTTCTCTCTATTAATTCTCTAAATATTAATGATTATTTATATTTATATGTTTAATTCGGCTTTTATATAAAATTGGAGTAGTAACAAATTAATTACGAAAATAATGTGTTTGTTATAATAATTTTGGGCTTTGTTAGTGGAGTTGAAATTTTTTTTGGAGCTAGAATTAAATTGTATTACAATTGTAAAATGTAATTGTCGTAACCATTTTTGGATGAAACAGTAAACGACACGGTCGACTCGATTTTTGAAAAAGAAAAAGGAAGGGAGTCGCCATCGATCTTTATTTGGTGTGATCGGATCACCTTTGTTTTAATAAAACGTTTAATTTACTAAAACAATGCTTTTTGGTCCACGAACTTTGAGAAAACGGGTTCGGAAGTCGATTACGTGCGAGGAAGGATTAGCACCCTCGACACGCCCAAAATTGGTACCAAACTGATTGATTGATGTCCTATTTGTTAAGAATTTTAAAAGGGTTCGAAAATACAATGCTTTTTATTTTCAAAATTTGATGGAATTGAAAGGGACGTTAAGACTCTCTTATTTTCAGAGAGATAAAGCATCATGTCCAGTAAGTTAGGGCGCGATACTTTAGACTCCCGAAACTAAGCTTGTCTTTTAAAACTTAATTTTCACTTTTTGAAGAGGATCTTCCGTCATTTGTTGAATCGAGGAATCGGAACCCGGTAAGTTAGGGCTCGTCTTCCCGAAAATCCAAATTAGGAATATCGCCTCTATTTTGGAAGAAAAAGAAACTTATCCCGAAGTATCTAGGTGTCGAGTCCAGTAAGTTAGGGCGCGACATTTCGAGTTTCCGAGAACAAGTATTTTATTCAAAACTCGTATTGCGATTTAAAAGGGGTATCTCGTTGTTTAGTTTAAACGAGAAAATCCGGAACCCAGTAAGTTAGGGCTCGATTTTCCCGAGTCACTAATACGGGATGTTGGTCGTTATAATAATGAGGCATCGAGAAAAGTAGCGTGAAAATATGAAAATACGATATTATACATAAAAAAAGACACATACACATACACATATATAAGTAAGGATGGTAATAAAACAATAACATATTAACAAGGAAAATAATGAAAATAATAGAAAATACAAAAGAATAAATAAAAACACAAAAACAAATAAAAATACAAGTGGTAGTGAAATAATAAAATAATGATAGTAATAACAATAACGACAATATTAACAATAATAATAATGATGATAATAATAATAATAAGAAATGATAATAAAATGATAACGATAATAAATAATATACGAATAATGATATGGTGATGATAACAATATAGTAATAATAATATAACAAAAGTGATAAAAATAAAATAAAACGAAAAAAACAGTAGTAGAAATAATGATAAAATAATAATAATAATATAATAATAATAGCAACGATCGGTAAACAAAATGATAAAGAAAAATATGTACATATAAAAATAAATAACAAGGGTGATATGAAAATGATAATAAAAGAATATTAAGAGAAATAGTGAAATAATAATAACAAATAATAATAATAAAAATAGTAAGTATAATGATAATAATAAAATAAAATATTAAATGCTTAGTAATTATAATAAAAATTGTGAAATAATTGAAAAGGGGATTGAATCGCATCAAAAATTTGAAATTTTGGGCCAGATTGTAAATAAAACAGTGGTTGAGGGGTCGCAAACATGCGCGCGTGAAAATTAGGGGACCAGAGAGGCAATTTTCCCTGAAACTAAAACGCAGCGTTTAAAAGGGGGACTAAATCAGAAGTTGCGTGAAATTTTGGGGCAAAATCGAAAAATCAAAAAAAACCCGATTGTTGGAATTTGAAAAAGCGGAAGGACCAAGTGGGCAATTAGCCCACTTAATGAAAACACGCGGATCCTCTGGTGGTCGGTCGCGCGCGGATCTTGCCGAAGCGACGTCGTTTTGGCCCTAGAGCTGAGTGAAGCGGTCTGCTTTCACTGGTCCTATTTAAGGCCAATTTTAACCCAAAAAATTCATTTCTTCTGTTTCTAAAAATTTTTTTTTTGAGATTTCTCTGTTTTCTCTGCAGGTGGGGGGCTCTCCGGTGGGATTTCCAGCCAGGGTTCCGACGTCGGCGCCGTCGCTCCGGCCACCGTGTACGGTGGCCGGAAAAGGTAAGAAATTCTATTTTTTTATATTCTTTTATAATATATATATATCTATATGTCGAAACAAAGAAAGTAAGAAAAAGGCTTCGAAAAAAATAAAAAGAAGACCTCTATTCGTCTCTGTTTTTTTGTGTTTTTTTTTTTATAGATCGAAAGAAAAAAAGAAGAATCGACGAAAAAACAAAACCTTTTCACTTCCGATTTCCTTGCTGGTTTTCGTTTCTGCGTTTTAGATCTCTCGTTTGTATTGATAAACTTTCTGGATATTACAATGTTTCTTTTTTTATCTCTCAGTTGTTTTTCAAAAAAAATCCCCTCTTTTTTTTGATTTTTCTCTGTTGTCTATCGAAAAAATCCTCTCCATAACATTTGTTTCTCTTCGGTTTTATAATCGAGATTGAAGAGAGAAAACAAATAGATAAAACAAGAAATACAATAGATTCCCTTCTTTTCTGCTATTGTCGTCTCTTGTCGCTGTTGGTTTCCATTTTTGCTTGTTTGCGTGTCTCTGGAGGTCAACGCAGTGAAGTTTCCTCCTTGGTGAAAGGCTGAGGTGAAGGCGCGACAGGGGGGCCTCGGGACGAGGTGCTTTGGGACGAGCACGGGCGCGGTGCTCGAGGGAGGCGCGGGGCGCTAGGGTTTCAGATAACCCTAAAATTTTTGAAAAAGATTTTGAATTTGGGCTGTAATTGGGTTTTTATTATTGGGCCCAGGGCAAAATTTGGGCTTGTAAACTTGGGACTATTAATTATTTATTTTGTTTTTGGTTTTAGTTTTCTGGTGGGCCGGCAATAATTGGGTTGTACAGCTGCCCCTCTTTGCTCATTGTCGTGTAACGAAAATGGAGCAAAGACTTTAAAAAGACCAATTTTGCCGGTCTTGCCGAAGTCTCTAAGACTATTCTTCTTTTTCAAGTAGCCTCGCTCTAACCCAACGCAACTTCAAAATATAGGACTGGTGTTTCAACTTGTTGAGCGTAATTTCAAGGAGAAGAGATTTGTAACTTCGGTCTTCTCCGTTGGAACTTGACGAGATAAGAATTGTTAATTTCAACTTTGCTCCACTTTGTAATTTTAGGAGATAAGGTTTGATGTCTTCGATCTGCTCCTACAACTTCGGGTTGCCAGATTTGCTATCTTCAATCTGCTCCACTGCAAACTCAGGGAGACAAGATCTGATGCCTTCGATCTGCTCTTGCAACTTCAAGATTGCCAGATCTGCTATCTTCAATCTGCTCCTGCAACTTCAGGATTGCCAGATTTGCTATCTTCAATCTGCTCCACTGCAAACTCAGGGGGACAAGATCTGATGTCTTCAATCTGCTTCACTGCACTCTAAGGAAGGCAAGATCTACTTTCTTCAATCTGATCCTTGCAAACCCAAGGATCACCAGACTGAACCTTCGATCTACTTCCTGCAACTTCGAGAAAGGTCAAATCCGCTCTCTTCAATCTGATCCTTGCAAATTTGAGGATCACCAGACTGAATCTTCAATCTGCTTCCTGCGACTTCAGGAAGGTCAGATCTGCTTTCTTCAATCTAATCGTTGCAAATTCGAGGATCACCAGACTGAATCTTCAATCTGCTTCCTGCAACTTCAAGAATGTCAGATTTGCTTTCTTCGATCTACTCCGCTGCATACTCAGGGAGGAAAGATCTGCTCAACCGTACTGTCTTCTTGAGGACGTAACCTGTAGAATGAGTACATACTTATGCCTAATGATTAGGATGCCATGAGTATGATGAGTCAGAATGTTATGAGTATGATTCATATTTAAGGTGTTTTCACTCATTTATCTGTCCAGGTTTCATTTTTATTTCCCTTGCGGTGACCATTTTCTCATGAATGACTTGCCCCTGTGGAAATTTCAAAACCTATTTTAGGCCTTAGAACATGGGCCTGCCTTGACTTCTAGCTGTTTTCCCCGGGAATCACAACTATTACTTGCAGAATGTTCGACTTGGTTTGTTTTAG
The DNA here is from genome assembly GCA_025506655.1 of Gossypium rotundifolium. Lineage (NCBI taxonomy): Eukaryota > Viridiplantae > Streptophyta > Magnoliopsida > Malvales > Malvaceae > Gossypium > Gossypium rotundifolium. The sequence goes on from CP106728.1 coordinate 153,500,392, forward strand.
ATTCGTTCCTCCACAATTTAGAGTTTTTGAATCTTTCCCTATCGAAAATTGGCCTGTCATATGTTTTCTAAGTGACCGAGTAACATTATTCGCCCTTGCCACAATTACCGAATCGGGCGAGAAGTTTTGAAGAAATGGTTTCCATTGAGAATGTCTTTATCTTGTGTTCGTAGAAGTTCTAAACAAATGTTCTGTTTCGGCTTTCTGTTTTATCTAGAGATTTCCAAAGTGATACGTGGAACTTTCCTTTGTGAAATCGTTAGTTCATCAATTATTGTTTCAATGCCGCATGTTAATAATGGATAACTGTAGGTTGGTTTCAAAGAGAATGAATTATCTATGAAACAAAGAAAATTGATTGGGGACATATCCCTTTTTACAGAGAAAACAACCAAAAAAAAATGGTAAAATAAACAACATGGATCAGACGCCCTAGACATCGCCAATTGGGCTTCTATATACAAACTTCAAAAGACTGCTTTGAGCCTGTCATGTGTTTAGAAGACTCAAAGTATTTTGTCGATGTCCTGATATGCAACGTGCTTTCTTTTCTGTTGATTATAGCGCTGCAATATCGCGACGTGTCCGTTCAAAATTCGAGCCGCCCTTTTCGGGTTTTCAACTCAAAAAGCCCCTTAGTCTCAAAGTGCCCCTTTTGCGGGTTTTCACCTTGGCCTCTCCGTTTTTTTTTTCGAAGTCTCAAAGTACCCTTTGCGGGTTTTCACCTTGGCCTCTTCCATTTCAAGCAAAGTATCTTTTTACTGTATCTGAGTTTACGGGATTGGGCAAGCTTTTCCCGTCTATCTCAGTCAAAATCAGTGCACCTCCCGAGAAAGCTTTCTTTACCACATACGGTCCTTCCCAGTTTGGCATCCATTTCCCTCTGTGATCCTTTTGTATGGGAAGGATCTTTTTCAGCACAAGGTCCCCTTCGTAGAATTCCCTTGGGCGAACCTTTTTATTGTAAGCTCGCATCATTCGCTTTTGGTACATCTGACCGTGACGGATAGCCCTCAATCTCTTTTCTTCAATTAAGTTCAACTGATCATATCGAGCCTGGATCCATTCAGCTTCATCCAGCTTTACTTCTGACAATACTCGAAGAGAAGGTATTTCCACTTCAATAGGTAGAACTGCCTCCATCCCATAGACCAATGAAAAAGGGGTTGCCCCTGTAGAGGTTCGAACAGACGTTCGATAGGCATAAAGCGCGAACGGTAATTTTTCGTGCCAATCCTTGTAAGTCTCGGTCATCTTCCCCACTATCTTTTGATGTTTTTGTTGGTCGCTTCCTTTGCCCATTCATTTTGGACGATATGGAGACGAATTGTGGTGTTTGATGTTGAATTGGCTACAAACTCCCGCTATCGTACTGTTGTTTAGGTTCAGTGCGTTGTCTAATATGATCCTCTCAGGCATTCCATATCGACAAATGATCTCCTTCTTCAAGAACCGACTGACCGCTGACTTAGTGACGTTAGCATACGAGGTGGCTTCTACCCACTTGGTGAAGTAGTCGATGACCACGAAGATGAAACGATGCCCATTTGAAGCTTTCGGTGAGATTGGCCCAATGACATCCATGCCCCACATGGAAAATGGTCATGGGGAAGTCATAACGTGTAAAGGTGACGGAGGCACATGAATTTTGTCTCCATAAATCTGGCATTTGTGACACTTTTTGGCATAGTTGATGTAGTCTCCTTCCATGGTGGACCAATAATATCCAAACCTCATTATTTGTCTGGCCATTGTGAAACCATTGGCGTGAGTTCCAGAGCGCCCAGAGACTTCTTCCAGATTAACTTAGCTTGGCGGCATCCACGCATCTCAGCAAGAACTTGATCCTTCCTTTTCTTGTATAGGACCTCTCCGTCCAGGACGTATTCACAAGCTAGTCTTCTCAATGTCCTTTTATCGTTCTCAGTTGCTTGGTCTGGGTACTCACGATTCTTCACATACCGCAATATATCGTGGTACCATGGTGGGCCAGTTTTCCCTTCTTCCTCGACATTGTAGCAATGGGCTGGGTCTTGATGAATGCTCATTTGTATTGGCTTCATATTTTCGCTTTCATTTATTCGGACCATGGAAGCCAGGGTGGCCAGAGCATCAGCCATCTGATTCTCGTCCCTGGACAGGTAATTGAAAGTGATGTCATCGAACTCTTTGACCAGTTCTTGGGCCAATCTTTTATAGATGACCAATTTTGGATCTCTGGTTTCCCATTCTCCTTTGAGTTGATAGATTACTAGGGCGGAATCTCCATAGACTTCTAATACCTTGATTTTGAATTCGATAGCAGCGCGGAGCCCCATGATGCAAGCTTCATATTCAGCCATATTATTAGTGCAATCGAAATCCAGTTTGTAAGTGAATGGATAATGGTCTCCTTTTGGGGATATCAAGACTACTCCAATTCCATTGCCCACGGCATTTGATGCCCCGTCAAAATTTAGTTTCCAAGGATGGTCTTCGGAGGTACCTTCTTCAATGTACGCCACGTACATCAAGTCCTCATTAGGAAATCAAAATCTAAGGGCTCATAGTCTTCAAGGGCTCTCTTGGCTAGAAAGTCGCTATCGTGCTCCCTTTTACCGCCTTTTGGTTTACATAAGCGATGTCAAATTCGGAAGCGGGATCGCCACCTAGCCATCCTTCCATTCAAGCGGTAGATTCCATCATATACTTAAGGGATCTAGCTTTGAGATGAGCCATGTCGTGTGATCTGACATGTATTGCCTCAACCTCCGAGTTGTCCAAATCAAGGCACAACATAATTTCTCAATTGGCGGGTACCTCATTTCGCATGCGGTGTATTTCTTACTAAGGTAGTATATTACTTTTCTTTCTTCCCGATTCATCATGTTGACCCAAAGACGCATCCCATTGAATTATCAAGTCTTGTTAGATAAAGGATGAGGGCTTGTCGATTGAGGCAAGATTAATCTGGGGCTTGAGGCGGTATTGTTTCACCTTTTGAATATCTTTTGGCATTCTTCATCCCACGTGCAGGGTTGTGTTTCTTGAGGAGGCGAAATATGGGGTCACATCTCTCGATCGGTTGTGAAATGAACCGAAGCGATGTAATTCACCTTCCTAAGAAACCTCTAACTTCTTTTTGGAGTGCGTGGTGGAGGTAATTCTTGTATGGCTCGACTTTATCTGGGTCAACCTCAATCCTCTTTTCATCGACTATGAACCGAGCAACTTCTGGACCGAGCTCAAAGGTACACTTCGACGGGTTAAGCTTCAACTGGAATTTTCTCAGTCTCAAGAACAATTTTCTCAAGACCTGCACATGCTCTCCTTCAGTTCGGGATTTGGCGATCATATCATCGACGTAAACCTCAATTTCCCTTGTAGCAAAATGTTCCCCACATGGTTATAAACGTTGTCTTGTCCATGTCCTTAGGATGCATTTTTATTTGGTTGTACCCCGAGAAACCATCCATGAAGGAGAATAACGAATATCCTGCTGTATTGTCTACTAAAGTGTCGATGTGAGGCAGCGAAAAATTGTCCTTCGGGCTGGCCTTATTCAGGTCTCTGTAGTCCACGCACATTCGTACCTTCCCATCTTTCTTGGGGACAGGGACAACGTTAGCCACCCAATCTGAGTACTTGACCACTTGTAAGAACCCGGCATTAAATTGTTTCTCGACTTCTTTTTATCTTTAACAAGACGTCTGGTCGATTCTTCTTGAGCTTACATTAGGTGGCTTGCATTCTTCTCTTCTGGGCGATCGATTGTCTTGCAATATCGATTTAGTCCGGGCATATCTTGGTACAACCATGCGAACATATCCTTGAATTCATGGAGTAGTTCGATGAGGTTCCGCCTAGTTTCTGCAGTAATACAAGCTCCAATATTCACCTCTTGCCCCTCTCCTAGGTTCACCGTTTCTACTGACTCTTTATGGGGTAGGATCTGTTTTTCTTCTTGCTCTACCATTCTCAACAAATCCGGAGGCAAGTCGCATTCTGTGTCATTTCCAAAGTCCTGAGATTCCTCTGAACACATGTCTTGCTCAAAGCAGACCTCTGAATCTGTAGTATCATTACTCATATCATTGATGTCTAGAGACCTGTAATGGGTATCGAAGGGTGTACAAAGAACAAATGAATTTGAGGACAATTATTCACATGATATGAATGAGAACAAAGAATAAATGGAAAAAATGTAAATAAGAGGATATTTAGTAGAATTGAAGATGCATTTCATTAAAACAAAATGTCCGAACATGAGCCTATTTCACAAAAGAAATCTCATTGTTTCTAGGCTTAAAAACAACAAGAGTGTTCCGAATATTACTCTGCATAATCTCTAAACACTACAGGAAATTCCTCTGTAGTCCAATTGTCTAATGTGCTTCTAGGTTCATATGGGCGGATGCCCGATAGGTTTCTTAGATCAGTCTCCTCATCGTGTATGGCATTGATGTGAGGACATTCCCCTCTAGGAGATTCTTTTCCCGGGTAAATCATTCCTCCTGATACGAAGGTGTGAGATATGTGGGGGAATGTCATCGGTTCCCACTTAGCGTCTTCTCCATTCAGCCTGGCCCTTCTTCTTTCTTGTTTCTTTTCCATCTCCTTCTTTATTTGTTTAGCATCCGGTTTGAAACCTAAACCAAAGCGATCCCTTTTTTCCTTCAACATCGGGGCCTGGACTTTCCCTTGGAGATATTTGCCCAATCTTTTTCGGGTAGGGCTCCTTTTCCCATCACATTTGCGGTCCCATCACAGTAGTCTTGGATAGTTTAGGTGACGGACTTTATTTCCTTCGAAATGAAAGTCGCATTCACGAACTCTAAGGATCGAAAGGAACATTCAATGGCTTCCTCGTTCGTTTGTAGGTATGGCGCTTCGTTGGTGACGATTCTATGATATCTTCTTCGGCGTTTATAGTTACCACCAATTTTACATCACCAATTTCAATTTTTGGTGCGATGGAAAATCTGACCCCATTGAATGAATCCAGGGGCCTCCCTAGCAGCGGTTGTAAGAAGGCTTGATATCCATGACCGAAAAGTCTACTTCATATGTATTAGGCCGATCAATAATGGTATGTCTATTCTTCCCATCACTCTTCTTTCGGTGCTATCGAATGCTCTAACTATGTTTTAAGCGAGATTTCATATGAGAACTATCTATCGGCAACCTCTTGAGTGTGGCTAGTGGTAAGACATTTAATCTTGACCCATTATCTATTAGCACACTTGGCAAGGTGTATCCCTTGCAGCAGTAGTTATGTGTAATGCCTTCGTTGACCCCATACCTCACAAAGGGGATTTCGTCATCATTGAAGTAGATGAAATTATCGTAACTTATGTTACTAACCGACGATCCAACTTGTTGACGGATATATCTTTAGTAACATAAGTCTCATTCAATACTTTCATTAATGCTTCATGTGCCTTGAGCTTAAGTAGTGCTAACACAGAGATCTGGCTGGTTATGCATGCGGTTGTTCCACCACACTGTATTCGCTGTGTTTCAAGAATTTTAAGAATTCTTTAGCCTCTTCCTCTTTTATGGGCTCATTGATAACGGCTTTGGGTTCTTTTTCCTTAATCGACCGATCTTGATTTCGCCGTTTACATTCTCCTGTTTCGTGGTCATAACGCTTCCACTGGCGTATAAAACCTTCGTTCTTGACTTCTTCCGAAATACTAGTGGAACCTTGCGCTCCTGGTGTTGTCATATTGCAATTATAATTCCAAGGTACCCTTTTACTATCTTTGTAGGGAAAAGAAGCAGGTTTCTGAATTGTGATTTTTGGTCTTCCACAGACTCACCTCTCGTGTTCGTGAGATGATGATTCTCGGGTAATTAACTCCGGGCTTTATCAATTCTTCCTCGGTCGCGCATATTTCCTCTTCCTCCACTCCTTCTTCATAAAACTCCAGCTCTTTGTTATCCATGAGGCCTTGCACCAAAATTCTAAACTCGACACATTCTTGGATCTCGTGCCCCCTCGTCTTGTGGAATTTGCAGCAATTCTTTATATGTCTTTCGCTTCCTGTAGAATCTGACTCTATCAATCCTCTTTTTACCATTTCCTTCCAGACTATTCGCAATGGGATCCTCACTTCGGTGACATCCCTCTTGATCTTCCTCACAATTTCCTCACCGATCGCATTCACCCCTTTGTCCTCGTGATTGGGCAATGGGTTCCCCTTTCTCACCAAGTCATCAAGCGCTATAACCCCCATTTTGATTAGCCTCTCGACTACCTTTTTGAAGGCGAGGCAATTCTCTATCGAATGCCCCTCTATCCCTGCGTGGTAATCACAGTGAGCGTTGGAGTCGTACCACTTAGGGTATGGGGGCTGTAATGGTTGTAAATAAAATGGGGACACGATGTGTTCATTGAATAAAATCTGGTACAACTCTTTGTATGTTATCGGAATTGGCGTAAATTGGATCCTTTCAGTATTTGGTCTAGTTTCCGATTCCTGTCTTGCTAGCCCCGGTTGCCCAGCTGTAACTGCCTTTGGCTGATTAACTGTGATCGCCTTCGGGTATCCTCTATTATATGTACTCATGTTATTTACCTCACTGTCCTTCTTCTTAGGAGCGGCCCTCCTCGCGCTTTCTCCCGCCTCGATCTTGCCACCCCTTATGGCATGTTCGATCATCTCTCCCGCCATTACTATGTCGGTAAAGCTCTTAGTCGTGCTCCCTATCATATGAGTTATGAAAGGGGCCTTCAGGGTGTTAATGAAAAGCATGGCAGTCTCTTTTTCCAAAAGTGGTGGCTGAACTTGTACCGCTACCTCTCTCCATCATTTGGGCATATTGTCTAAAACTTTCACCGACTTTTCTCCATATTTTGGGCGTGATTCTATCAGAGCAATATCGCCACATATGACCGTAATGTTTCATGAAGGCTTGTGCGAGATCCTTCCATGTCTTGATCTGGGCATGACTAAGTGATTATACCACTTGGCGGCGACACCAACCAGATATCTTGAAAATAGTGAATAAGTAGTTGATCGTTGTTAACATATCCCGCCATCCATCGACGAAACATTGTGATGTGCGCCTCAGAACAACTGGTACCATTATATTTTTCAAAATCTGGGTCTTGAATTTTGGCGGAATGCGAGGTGCGGAACTAGGCTCAAGTCTTTAGCGTCCACCCGTGGCGATGGTCGTAGATCTCTATTTCCTTAAACTTTTCTTCTAACCATTTGCAACGATCCTCGAGTTATCCGGGAAAGTTTACTTTTGCCTTATCCATTTCACCATTTCATCAAAATCGGGGACTATAGGGTTAGCGGACCTTCTCCGGATTAGTGTCTCGAACCGGTCGGAAGTCTTGGCGGCATTCTGGTCTCAACTCGCACTGTGGCACGATAACAAAAGCGTCCTTTGGGGACATATTTCGGTGGTGCTTGGGTATTTGGCGGGTAAATCCGGAGGGCGAGGTCATCATTATTCCATGAGCTAGTAGCGGCGCCCTTTCCTCTTTCATTGGCGCGCCAGCTGACTTATCATGTTGTTTTGGGACTCTTGCATCCGTTCCATCATATCTTGCTGGAGTTTTATCATTTGCTCCTGCATCTGTTCTTGCATTTCCTTCTAAAATTGTTCAAATCTTTGATCCATTTTATTTGTCTTATACGAGTCCGTAGTAATGTTCGGTTCCTGATTTCCTCTTTCTTCTCTCTTGTTTCTCTGTTAATCTTTAACCAATTAGGCTTCTTTTATAAATTTTAATGTATGTAATATGATGCAATGCAAATGCATGAATGCAGGAAGAAGACATCGATTCTGATCAACTTTATTTTAGAAAACTTTATTAGAAGGCAAAACCCTTTACATAAAGTAGATTACAAATATGTTCTCACCCTAAGACCTAAGGTTTTGATTTTTCCAAGCGGGAGATTAGCTCTTCATCATGACCGGTAGTAGTCCATATCTCATGCCCAATATGTCACCTCCTCACCCAAAGTCTGTAGGTGATCAGCTACTTCTCGAATCTGGATTATTGCTTCACTCATGAGGTAGTCCCGACTTCGAACTTGCTTGCAAGAATGGCGGAGCTCCTCCTCCCAACGGCTTTCTCTCGTTTCCAGAAGCTCAATCCGGGCTCGCTACTATGTAATCTTGATTCCAACTCTTCAACCCTACCTTTCATTTCCTCTATTCATTAGGGCTTGTCTTTAGTTGACTTTCCGAGTCTCGACTTCGATAGCGGTGTAGAGATCGCCAAGCTCATTATTCTAGCTTCTAATCCTTTTTCTCTTTTGGTCTTCTTCTCGCCTTCTCTAAGTCTTCCTTCTGTGTTCGTATTTCATGAAACTTTTTCTCCCAACTGCTAACTTTGGCTCTTTCCTCTCGGACCTCTTGCGCCCTCGCTCAAGTTTTCCCTAATCCTGCATTTTTTATCGTTAAGCGCATCCTCTTGTACTCCATCTTCAAGTTGTCTCGGTCTTCCTTTACTTTCCATTTTTCCTTTCTGAGTTTCTCAGCTTCTGATTTTTGACCGTCCACCTCTAACTGGAGGAGTATCTTTTCTTCTTTCAATTTTTCTATCATTTTCTCAAGTTCTGAATTCATCCGTTCAAAATCTCGCTTCACAATTTCTAATTCTGACGGGACCACTAGCATGCATTCTTCTCTTGATCGGGCGCCTTCTGGATTTGGCTCAGGAATGTTATCATTGACTCTCCTAGCCCTCCATTCACTGTATTCCGAGGTCACCCTTGGGCCTGCGGATAGTCTTCTCATTCTGTGAATTTGATTCCAGGCACTAGAGATCTCTTTAATCTTCTTCTTATAACTCCCTCCTTCATATGAGAATTCGCATTGAGCTAGCCCATATGTCGTTGGCACAAACTGTCTTGAACTATACTGTCTTAGGACCAGCAAAGGGGCATATACAGTGGCACCCCAAATCCCCAATAAAGGAACCCAGTCAAAGCTTCTGCATTGATAAAGGATTTTGTCAGTAATCAACCACGGAGCATTCCACCCAACGTCATCTTCTTGAAGGTTTTGAAATAGCGCGATCCAATTTTCTTCAGACACATCCTCTCTTCTAGGCGTAGATGCTATCTCTGCTAGCGGGGAGTAATTCTCTGACATAAACCGGCAAGACACTTTCTCCACTTTCCAGAAGTGGCTATGAAACCAAGCCAATAACAGTTGCGCACATCCAATAAACCTGCCTTCGCCCATTCTCCGACATGCAGTCAAGGATCTGAACATTTCGGCTAAGATGGCGAGAGCAGGTGTGATCCCTTTGTCTAATCGGCTGAAGAGATCAATAACTGCTTCATCAATGTGCCTTAGAGCTTTCGGGAAGATTACCAGGCCGTAAATACACAAGGCCAAGATATCTACCTTTTTCTTCAGTGTCGGGATGCGCCAGATCGTGTCTTTCAAACATATCCGGGTATGCATTTACCTCGCCCTTCTTTTGCATTCTAGTGAGACCCACTGTTTGCTCATTCGGTGATATTCATCAACTTCTTGAAGGTTGGGCCATTAACCGCCTTAGAATAAGCTTTGTCAACTTGAATTCTTGGCGTAGTAAGGTCGTATACTCTTCTCTTGTGGGAACGGATCCACTTTTCCGAAGGAAAAACAATTATAGCGACATTCGAGCCGGGTCATTGCTCGAACAGTGCTTGTCTATTTTGACCTCAAGTAGGTAAGGCGGTCACCGTAAGTACCATAGAAACATTGTTTCGCTTCATCATCCCACCGAGTCCAAATTTCTTTCAACTCCGGAGCTCGATTCTGCGTGACAATCGATATTGGTGAAGTTAGTAGCTCAGACACATACCCTTCGACCAAGCTATCTCTTTTTCTATTTGGCATTGCTTTCGACCATATGCGGACTGACGCATTGTCTTCTACTTTATCAAGGAATTCGCTTTCCATAACCAAATTCTTAACTCGAAAGCAGACGGTGAATCGATGTCTCTTTAAAGTATGAAATGATATGCACAAAAGAAAGAAACACAAAAGTTAGTACCATAGAATGTAAAGCAAGTAAAATAAGCAAGCGCCTATCCGGATGACCACTAAGGTTTGCCATGGCTCTACCTAAGGTGGGCTCTTGGGGTTTGCTATATGCGACTTAGTTCTAAAGTTTGAGGTACCGAACCAGTGATTCCTCGTTCCTCACCCATTATAGGCTCATACGGACCGAGTTCGATTGAGAATACATTTCCCTATGGCCATGCGAAGTGAAAACTTCACGGAGACATAGGTACGGATGTATTCAAAGCGATCCACTAGCCCATGCGGAGGTGAAAACCTCACGAAGGCATAGCTTCCCGCTCCCACTTAAAGGTGTGACCACTACGGTCGTGCAATGCAATGCCAAAGTATTTACGAGGCTAACATTGAAGGTGCATTAAAAGAAGCATGATTTTTCCAAAACCATTTTACTTAAAAGGACAAAAATCAATCAATCTATGGCTTGACCCTCGTGTCCCCAGTGGAGTCGCCAAGCTGTCGTAACCATTTTTGGATGAAACAGTAAACGACACGGTCGACTCGATTTTTGAAAAAGAAAAAGGAAGGGAGTCGCCACCGATCTTTATTTGGTGTGATCGGATCACCTTTGTTTTAATAAAACGTTTAATTTACTAAAACAATGCTTTTTGGTCCACGAACTTTGAGAAAGCGGGTTGAAAGTCGATTACGTGCGAGGAAGGATTAGCACCTCGACACGCCCAAAATTGGTACCAAACCGATTGATTGATGTCCTATTTGTTAAGAATTTTAAAAGGGTTCAAAATACAATGCTTTTATTTTCAAAATTTGATGGAATTGAAAGGGACGTTAAGACTCTCTTATTTTCAGAGAGATAAAGCATCATGTCCAGTAAGTTAGGCGCGATACTTTAGACTCCCGAAACTAAGCTTGTCTTTTAAAACTTAATTTTCACTTTTTGAAGAGGATCTTCCGTCATTTGTTGAATCGAGGAATCGGAACCCAGTAAGTTAGGGCTCGTCTTCCCGAAAATCCAAATTAGGAATATCGCCTCTATTTTGGAAGAAAAAGAAACTTATCCCGAAGTATCTAGGTGTCGAGTCCAGTAAGTTAGGGCGCGACATTTCGAGTTTCCGAGAACAAGTATTTTATTCAAAACTCGTATTGCGATTTAAAAGGGGTATCTCGTTGTTTAGTTTAAGCGAGAAAATCCGGAACCAATGAAGTTAGGGCTCGATTTTCCGAGTCACTAATACGGGATGTTGGTCGTTATAATAATGAGGCATCGAGAAAAGTAGCGTGAAAATATGAAAATACGATATTATACATAAAAAAGACACATACACATACACATATATAAGTAAGGATGGTAATAAAACAATAACATATTAACAAGGAAAATAATGAAAATAATAGAAAATACAAAAAGAATAAATAAAAACACAAAAACAAATAAAAATACAAGTGGTAGTGAAATAATAAAAATAATGATAGTAATAACAATAACGACAATATTAACAATAATAATAATGATGATAATAATAATAATAAGAAATGATAATAAAATGATAACGATAATAAATAATATACGAATAATGATATGGTGATGATAACAATATAGTAATAATAATATAACAAAAGTGATAAAAATAAAATAAAACGAAAAAAAAAGTAGTAGAAATAATGATAAAATAATAATAATAATATAATAATAATAGCAACGATCGGTAAACAAAATGATAAAGAAAAATATGTACATATAAAAATAAATAACAAGGGTGATATGAAAATGATAATAAAAGAATATTAAGAGAAATAGTGAAATAATAATAACAAATAATAATAATAAAATAGTAAGTATAATGATAATAATAAAATAAAATATTAAATGCTTAGTAATTATAATAAAATTGTGAAATAATTGAAAAGGGATTGAATCGCATCAAAATTTGAAATTTTGGGCGGATTGTAAATAAAAGCAGTGGTTGAGGGTTACATAAACAGCGTGAAACTTAGGGGACCGAGAGGCAATTTTCCACAAACTAAAAGCGCAGCGTTTAAAGGGGACTAAATCGAAGTTCTTGCGAAATTTTGGGGCAAAATCGAAAAATCAAAAAACCCGATTGTTGGAATTTGAAAAGCGGAAGGACCAAGTGGGCAATTAGCCCACTTAATGGCTCTGTGGATCCTCCGGTGGGTGGGTCAGCGGGATCTTGCCGAAGCGGTGTGCGTTTTGGCCCTAGGAGCTGAAAGAAACGGTGCCGTTTCAGGTCCTATTTAAGGCCAATTTTAACCCAAAAATTCATTTCTTCAGTTTCTAAAAATTTTTTTTTTGAGATTTCTCTGTTTTCTCTGCAGGTGGGGGTTCTTCGGTGGGATTTTCGGCCAGGGTTTCGACGCCGGTGCCGTCGCTCTGGCCACCGTGCTCGGTGGCCGGAAAAGGTAAGAAATTCTATTTTTTTATATTCTTTTATAATATATATATATGTCGAAACAAAGAAAGTAAGAAAAAGGCTTCGAAAAAAAATAAAAAGAAGACCTCTATTCGTCTCTGTTTTTTTGTGTTTTTTTTTATAGATCGAAAGAAAAAAAGAAGAATCGACGAAAAAACAAAACCTTTTCACTTCCGATTTCCTTGCTGGTTTTCGTTTTTGCGTTTTAGATCTCTCGTTTGTATTGATAAACTTTCTGGATATTACAATGTTTCTTTTTTTATCTCTCTGTTGTTTTTCAAAAAAAAAAACCCCCCTTCTTTTTTTGATTTTTCTCTCTGTTGTCTATCGAAAAAATCCTCTCCATAACATTTGTTTCTCTTCGGTTTTATAATCGAGATTGAAGAGAGAAAACAAATAGATAAAATAAGAAATACAATAGATTCCCTTCTTTTACTATTGTCGTCTCTTGTCGCTGTTGGTTTCCATTTTTGCTTGTTTACGGTCTCTCTGAGGTCAGCAGCGCAGAAGTTTCCTCCTTGGTGAAAGGCCGAGGTGAAGGAGGCGACAGGGGGCCTCGGGACAAGGTGCTTTGGGATTTGACACGGCGCGATGCTTTCGAGGGAGGCGCGAGCGCTAGGGTTTCAGATAACCTAAAATTTTTGAAAAAGATTTTGAATTTGGTATGTAATTGGGTTTTTATTATTGGGCCCAGGCAAAATTTGGGCTTGTAAACTTGGGACTATTAATTATTTATTTTGTTTTTGGTTTTAGTTTTACGGTGGTAGAGCAATAATTGGGAATAGTCTGATAATTTTATTATTTTAATAGTTTATATATTTATAATTTTTAAAAGATTAAATTAAATTTTTATTATTTTTGGGGGGTCAATGTGTAATTTTACAATTACTAATTTAAAATTTTATAAATTATAAAATACTTAAATGGAAAATTTTCTATTTTAGGGAGATCAGGGCCTTATCAACCCCCTTAGCTCCATTAAGTACTGCTTAACACAATGGCGACATCGATGAATTTAAACAAAAAAAATTGAAAAAGTGAGAAAAAAATTATTTTTTTGTGCCGTCTAATCCATTGATGACGTTGGTAAAAATATGGTAAAAAAAAAAAAGAAAATGTTGAAAAAGTGAAAAAATAAAGCTAACTTGTGGTTCTACAAGACAATAATTTTTTTTTTACTATATTTAATGCCCGAATGCATTTTCCCTACATTTAATCCTTAAAACCATATTTTTTTTATCAATGGGATGTTGCTTGACACATTGGAGGCACCAATTAAAAAATATTTTTCACTTTTTCAAATTTTTTTGTCTGACTTTTATTTTTAAAGTTCATCGGTCTGCCAATATGTCAAGTAGCACAAAAAATTACTATAACAAACACCCTATTTTCATAATTAATTTATTATTTATTCTATTTTTATAATTAATTAATTTTTTAATATTATTTTTATAGAAAAAAACGTTTAATTCAATTAGGTGTTTTATTATTTTTTTTGAAGCAAAATCCAGATTGGGCTTATTATAAATTATAAAACGAACTTACAAAAGGGTCCATAAGGGGAAGGCCCGAATAAAAACCTAAACTTTCAACAGAAAACATACTAAAAAAAGGCCCTAAAAATTAAAAGACTGAAAACAAGCAGAAATTGAACTGTTCACAGGCCCGAAAAAATCAAACAAACAACTAATAAAATACTCTCTAGAGCCATATTAATGGCTACTCTGACACCTGCCCAATCTGAAAAAGGGGGTCACCGAACAATCCCATCAAAACTTTTCCTTTCCCAACACTCTTTCGGTTCCCCAGAAAGGTTATTCGTCTGCTACTTGATGTTCCCTTTCCAGCCTTTCAAGATCATTTCTCATCAATCAATATTTCAAAAATCGATCGTTATCTCTCCCTGTCTCCTCCAGCATTCTGCCCTCATCGTCTTATCTCCAATTTTCTCCAAGTTCAAACTACAGTGCCCTTCATTTCCAACTCTTTCGTCTTCTCAGCATATGCCGGAATACTTCCAAGCAGGTATATTTCTTCCTTCCTCTTCATAGTCTCAGATGCAATAATATGCACTAATCTGTTCGCCACTCGTGGAATATGTTCGAATATGCAATCTTTAATTTTTCCACTTATATGATGAATATCTTGAATAAAAGCTCCGATCTTTGACTTATCTCCATTTCTTGCTTTGCATTTCTTTATAATCGTTAATGCGTCCCCTTCAATGATGAGACTTGGCCACCGCATGTCGATCTTAGAGTTGAGAAGTCATCCTACATGTGATTGCTTCAATGTAAAGGCGATTCCACCTTTGGGTGGATCTTGGAGAAAGATAAGAGGATGAACCTCACCATTTACGGCGACTATACCCATCTTTGCTTGGCGGTTTTACTTGTCAAAGGCCACGTCAAAATTCATCTTTATAGTTTGGTCTGTTGGGTGCTTCCAGCTCTCTGCTTCCTTAAGGACCATAGGTATTTTTTCTTTTATGCCTTGGAGTTATGATATATAGCTTTGAATGAAATTTGCTGTTTCTTTCCCCGATCTACTAATTTTTTCATGAACTTGCTTGTTTCTGTCACCCCATATAGCCCACATCTCACAATAGAAGACTTCTCGTCGAGGGGAGTTACATCGTTCGAAAACCCATGTAAGCCACTGTAAAAACTCTATCTGTGGTTCTTTTAGTATTTCTATAAAAATAAGCTCTTCCCAAACTAATTTTGTAATAGGGCATTCTCTGAACACATGGTTGTTGGATTCTGCTCCTTTTCGCATCGCGGGCAAATGCTATTATTGGAGATCCTGCGGAGGTGAATGTTGACCCTTGTAGGGAGGTAGTTCCATGAGATTCTCCAAATAGTAATTTTAGCTTTTGAGGGAAGGTTGAGTACCCACAATTTTTTGTAGAAGTTTCTATAGATGGTTTGTAATGCATAAGCGCTAGGATCTGTTTCACTACCATGTAAAAGTTTATAGGCACTACGTACTGTAATAGGCGCTGCACTCCAGGCTAGTATGTCGTCATGGGCCTCCTTTGCAAGAGGGATTGTAACACCCTAAATTAGGGGTTGTTAAAATTTAATTAATTTCCATGTGTGCTTAAAGAAATAAATAAATATGATTTTATTTGGCATGATTTAGGTCTAAAAATAACTCGAGCTAGGCTCGACCCAAGATTAAAATTTATTATTAAGTGTGTAAAAGGAAGGAGCTAGGTTAGTTAGGGCTTTAATAAAATTTTGGGCGAGTTATGGCACAAAGAATGGGCTTGGTATAAGTGGCGTGGTGCGCCTAAGAGGTTTGCTAGGGAGGGGGAGGTTTGAGTCTCGGCTATGGCAAGGGAGAAATGTTTTTCCTTTTTGGGCGTTAAAGGAAGAGCTCAGGAAAGAAAGGCTTTAAATAAATTTCGGATAAGGATCGAACATGAAAGGCAGGTGGGCGGAGTGGCTTAGAGCGCCACTTAAAGGGGCTTTGGCAAAAGGGACTCGGGTTCGAGTCGTGATGAACATAAAGGGATTTTATTTTTGGGCTTTGGCGCTAAAAGAAAAAGGGCTCGGTATAAGGCTTTATATTTAAATGGTGGGGTAAATTGACATGAAAGTCAATTGAGAGAGTTGGTTAGGCGCTTAAAGGGGCTGCTATCGCTTCCTACATCAGTCATCGGTTGAATCAAGGAGCAAAGACCTTGATTTTATTTTTTCCCTCTGCTGCTTGGCGTGAAGGAGAGTAGTGTTGGCGACATAATAGGACTCTTAATTAAGCTTAATTTTTGCTCTAGAATTGGTGGAAGGGAAAATAAGTAGTTTATTTTCATTATATTTGTTTGAGGAGATTAAGGGATAATTAGAGGATAAATGTTATTTTTCTTTGGGTGATAATTGAGCTGGAATTTATCACCAAAATGAAGGAATTGGCCACATTGGGACTCCTTGAAAATTGTTCAAAATTGATTTTGTACAAGCAAGAAGTGCCCAAAATCGACAACTTTTTCTTTCTCTCTCGAATTTCCCTAGGCAATTGCTCAAAATTTTCCACATCTTTTCTTCTACTTAGCGGAAACCACCATTAATTTCCCTACATCTTTTCTTCTCTTTTTTTCCTCCATTAGCCAAACCCTACTACCTTGCTCTGAAATTCCCTTATACCATTGCCCAAAATTATTCAAAATTCCAGCATCTCTTAGCGAATTCCTCCTCCTATTCTTTGTAATTTTGGTTTGAACATCAAAGAAAAGTCTATCGTCTTCTTCTCCAATCGGTTTGAGAGGAAGGGCCTTCGAGGATTTGGAAACAATCTAGTGAAACCGTCATCTTTTACTTGGTTGGTAAGTGGTGGTAAGGATTTATTAATAGTCTAATCTTTTAGTATTATAAGTCAAAGGCTTGTGAGGCTAATCTTGTTTTGTGTCTTAAGGTGTGGCCGATTGTCGAGGTGAACCATCGTTTGGCTCGAGTTTGGTAGGAAACTGAATCATTTGTAAGGTAAGGGTGAAGTGATAACCCTTTAGAATTAATTTGGTTTGGCCGAATGGTCTAGGGCACTAACCTTGTGTTTGGCGAATATAGGGCAAGGAAATCTAGTGTGGCCGACTTGATTCTTGAGATTTGGGACTCTCATTAGTAATGTGTGTGTACATACATACTTTATAACTAATTAATGTGCTAAGTATTTTGTGTATGCTAAATCGGATTTGTGTAGCTTGATTTAATACCATAAAGGTATAAGCAAGGCTTGGTAAGTCCTTGTCGTTATGAGTTCTTTATGATGCTTTTGGGAAGCATGACATATTTGGTATATGTGACTTAAATATATGGTTAATGATAAATCCGGTGTATGTTGCTAAATAAGCATGTTGGCATGATTTACATTAAATGTCATGGATTGATGTGGGATATATGAGTGGAGGGGAGTGATATTCGTGTCGATTTTGACACCGTGGTTTAGTACCACATTTCGTTACTCTCACACGGAGGTTTGGCACCTCCGGAGGTTTGGCACCTCATAGCGTCTCGTCGGTGGCTTAGTACCATAGTGGGTTAGCCCCGGATTATATTATGGGATCGGCGCCGGTGATTTGGTATCACACGTGGGTTGGCCCCACGGTGGTTTGGCACCACAATTATTGATGAATATCGTGACTTTAAGTCACCGGTGGTTTAGCACCACCAAGTGGTTTGGTACCACACGGTAGAAAAGGTGCTTGGATGGCGGGTTGGGTGCATAATTTAGTGCATGTTAATTTGTTATAAATTGTGTATGTTGTTGCATTAAGCCGGAAAAGGGGTTACACATCGAGTCTTGGTGACTCACCTTTTCCTTTAACATTTTTCGGTGACTCGTAGATCGCGGATGAGGAGCCGGATGGATGAGGAGCCGGATGGTCTCAAGGTGGCCATGCGAGAAGAAATAGGGATTAAATGGATTTTGAATAGTTTTATTTTATTTCGATTTATTTATTCGGTTGTAATAAGGCCTCCTAAGATTTTATTTTATTATTTTACATGTTTGGATGAATTTTTAAGCTGTTTAATAACTTCAAAATGATTACACAAATTTTCTTAAAATCAAACGGAAAAAATGTTTTACGTGCCATCAGTACATCCGAAATCGGTAACAATCGACCTAATATGTTTTTAAGCGAACTAAGTATCGTTTTCTTTATACATCTCAAGCTGTTCTTTTAAAAACAAGACAAAATCTTTTACCTTAAATTAAATCGGCTAAACAAGGGTTTCCAAAATGTTTTCTCAGAACATACCAAATTCGATTAGTAACGTTTGGTAGGGTTTGGGGTGTTACAGGATGCAAAGAATCTTCGAGCTACATCCATAGGAAGGTAGACACTATTACCTCTTCTTTTCATTCCCTACTGCTTTCGTCAATGAGTTCGGTAACTTTAAAATCACACAAATTATTAACATAAGATGATAATCTGACATTTTTAAAATCTGGTATCCACAAATCATCCAAAACTGAAATTTCTGACCCATTTCCCACTTTCCAACACAAACTATCTGATAATACTCCTTTAGCTTCCCATATGCTTTTCTAAGTGTATGAACAATTGTTCTCCAAACGCGAATTTAAGAAACTTACATTTGGAAAATATTTTGCTTTGAGAGTTTGTGCTACTAGTGAATTAGGATTCGTGAGTATCCTTCAGCCTTGTTTAGCTAGCAATGCCACGTTAAACTTTGCCAAACTCCTAAAACCCATCCCTCCCATCTCTTTTGGTTGACACATATGTTGCCACTGACACCAATGAATACCCTTTTTCCCATCTACTTTTTGCCACCAAAATCTAGCCATAATCCTTTCAATCTCTCCACAAAATGAGCTAGGAAGTAAAAAACATGACATGGCATAGGTTGGAATAGCTTGAAGTACAGACTTAATGAAAACCTCCTTTCCTCCTTGTGATAAAAATCTATTACTCCAATATTTTATTCTGATCTAGATGTTATCTTTAAGATTCTAAAGATTCCTTTTTTGGTCTACCAACCATGTTTGGAAGCCCCAAATACTTTTCCATGTCTGTTGAAGGTCTCACTCCTAGACTTTCCAAAACCTGCCTTTTACTCTCTTCTGATGTGTTAGAGCTGTAGAAAATTGTAGACTTGTTAAAGTTTACGCATTGACCAGAACATTTTTCGTACTCATTTAGGATCCCTTTTAGCAGTTGTGCTCCTTTGTTCGTTGCTTCCCCAAACAATATGCAGTCATCTGCAAAAAAGAGGTGAGAAAATTTCGCCCTCATCTACTCGCCTTTGCCCCTTTAGTCAGACCCTCTTTCATGGCCAATCTCATTAATGCCGACAAACCCTCACTACATATTAGAAAAAGAAAAGGACTAAGAGGGTCTCCTTTTAACCATTACATCAACGTGGTTCCTCGAGAAAGTCCTTAAAGTGACGATAATATCTTCCTTCCATGCAAGATATAATCCTCTACGTGAACCTTCAGCTTCAATCTCAAACTCATTCATAAAGCTACACTTTCTCCTCACTTTCTTCATGCGTTTCTTATCGATTTTAGTCTCCATTAAGAAGACCATATGGGGATTCTGTTGCTTTAAGAAGTATCGCAGCCTTCTCACCTTTCGTGGACTCCCCAATCCACGAACGTTCTAACTTATGCTTTTCATTGCGTCCAGTCGGCTTACCTCCTGGCAGCCGCCGATGTCAAATGTTTTGGACCAACATCGTGCTCTATATCTTCAATAGATTCTTCTGATAGAGCTTCTCTATTGAGCTTCTCTCCTTCTAGTTTCAGCCTTTTTGTTTTATCTTCATGAAGTTTTTCGTCACAACCATTCACAATACCAGCTTCTACAGCCTTTCTCTTCCTTATGATGTCATCTACCCTTCTTTTCATCAAATTTTAAGTTGATTCTATCCTTTTCCATCTTACTTTCATAGGTAGATCTGAACTTGTTGATTCCTTATCACTTCTAGCATCCATCTGATCATCTTCCATGGTTTTGCTTTCGTCTTTCTTCTTGATTCCCAAATCCTTCCATAGTAACGCATTCAACTGCACCTCTTTTAAACTGTTTTCTTCCCCAGTTGTGCTCCTTCGTGTTTGAACATCAACGCCTCCTGTATACGAACATTGGGTTTTCCCCTTCTTCAAAAAGGAGTTAAATTTCAGACTTTCCTTCCCAACTAAATTTGATTCTGCTTTTAAAGCTGACGTGAAAGGAGGATCAAGTTTAGTTTTTTCTTTTAGGCTTTTAAAGCTTAGTAAGTTCACATGTAAAAATAATAAGCATTAGCAATAAATTTAGCTTACTACTAAGCTATCATAACTTGCATAAATAATGCTAAGTTCTTACTTTCCCAACTTACTCATTTGTAGCCTTATCAAAGCCTCAACATGACAAATCCTCACAACAAGTTTTCAATTTGATACAATCATTAAATCACATGCTTATACCTTATTACTCATGTTCACATTAATCTGTCTACTTGAATCGCTGTCACTAAATTATTTATTTCTTGAGCTACAGAGCTCCAAATTTAAAACTGATAATTTTCCCTGAAACTAGACTCATATATCTTCATACCATAAAATTTCCAGAATTTTTGGCTAATCCAATTAGTACATTTTATTCATCAAAATTTCCCTATTTCACTGTTTGACTATTCTGACCCTTTTCACTACGAATCAATTTTCTCCTTGTACAGAATTCAAATGATGTTGTAATTTGTTTCATTTGAAACTATACTCATTAAGGAATCTAAATATATAAATTATGTCCCAAAATTATTTTTTTACAATTTTTAATGATTTTTCCAAATCAGAACAGGGGATCTCGAAATTACTCTGAACTAGTCTCACAAAAATATAAATATCTCAGAATACAGAATTTCTTTGCATTCTCTATTTATTTCATATGAAAATAGACTCAATAAGCTTTAATTTCATATCTCACTCAACTACTAATTCCATTTCTACCATTTTTGGTGATTTTTCAAAGTTACTCTACTGTTTCTGTCCAAAACTGTTTTATTTCTAAATTTCACTCTTTCATGTTTTCTTTATAATAACTTTCATTGGAACACTTACTCCGTATCAATCTTACCAAAGTTCGATCACATATCGAGCACATTGCTCATAATTTTACACGCATATACTTGCACTTATTCATCACATAATCATATTCAATTACACTTAGTCATTACATAGCCATATTGTATTTTCACTTAGTCAATTTCCCGTTGAACTCATTGGAATATTAACGGATACATCGGAATATTGCACATAGTGCCACACTTGTAGCCAAAGCTACTTCATATCAGTTATCACACATAGGCTCGTTCTCGAGCTATTCATATTCATGGTCCGCTCACACAAGTCGTCGGTCATATCGTAATTACTCAAGGTCGCTTTGCTCACACAAGTCGTCAGTATCCGCAACACATGCGGGATTACCCGACCAACGGTAGAACTTATAAGACCAGCACCCGTTTCACATAATCACAATCTCGGTCTGCTCACACAAGTCTGTCGGTCAATAACACGTAACTACTCGGTCTTGCTCACACAAGTCGCCGAGTATCCGTAACACATATCGGATAACTCACGTACCGGTAGAAACGTCTGGACCAAAGACCGGATCACTTATTCCACTTAGATTTCACATAAGTTTCAAGTGAACATGTCACTCAGATCCATTTTTATTCCTAAGGTTCAACCGAAATTTCTCACTTGTCGATATTTTGTCAATTACATCAAATATTCAAATGCCACAATTCATACCATTTATCAAAATATGAAAACGTAAGTAAAAACGCGATACATTATTTACATACAAACTTACATACTTACATTCTAAATCTCATCAAATCATCAAATTAACTTATTCTCATCAAACTATGCTAGTCAATACTTTCTTGTTATCATACAAAGCCATAATACAAAATATGGTCTAACATATAAATTATACAAGTTCTCTTTCCAATATCGAATTATTATCGAACATTAATCATTATATCTGAAACTCAATACTATATTATTTATGGCCAAAATATCAATTTATCATTCGAATATGCATAATTAAATGCTTATTAAACATATGAACTTACCTCGATACCAAAACGGCCATTTTACCAACTTTCTCGATTTTCAATTTCCCTCTCGTTCTAGGTCCAAATCTCATTTTTCGGGGTCTAAGACATCACATTTCACTTATTTAATTATTGTACTACTCAAAACAGTCCCTAACTCAAAATTTAGAAAATTACAATTTTGCCCTAAACTTTTGCATAATTATGATTTTGCCCCTAGGCTCGAAAATTAAACTTCATCCCTTATTCTTATGTTTTATAACATGCTGATCATTTTACCTTCTATGGCAACATCAAATTCTTGCTCTAACATGCACTTATGTACATTAGGTATTTTTGCCGATTATGTCATTTTACTGCTTTCACTTAAAATCGCTTAGTAAAAGTTGTTTAACATAATTCTAAGGTTCATATTCTGCCATAAGGCATCAAAATAAACACATTTCACCTATGGGTATTTTTCCAAATATGAACCCTAGGTTAAATTATTGCTAGAATAAGCTAAATCAAGTTACCGGACTCAAAACGTAAAGAAATGAAAAAGCTGGCTAGAATGGACTTACCATGAAGCTTGGAAAGCTTGAAAACCCTATCCATGGCTTCCCACATGTTAAATTCGGCCTAAGCTTGAAGATGGACAAATTTGGCATTTAAATTTTGTTTTAATTCATTTAATTCACTAAATTACCAAAATGTCCCTAAAAAAAATCTTTTGAAACATACCCATCTATGTCCAATTTTGTCCAACAACTTAACCAATGGACTAATTATCATTTAAGGACCTCCAATTTAAAATTTCATAACAATTGGGCACGTCTAACATGTAGAACTCAACTTTTGCACTTTTTACAATTTAGTCCTTTTGACTAAATTGTGTGCCCAAACGTCAAAATTTTCGAATGATATTTTCACGATATCATTCCATGAAATTGTAGACCATAAAAATATAAATAAAATAAATTTATCCATGTCAGATTTGTGGTCCCGAAACCACTGTTCTGACTAAGCCCAAAATCGGGCTGTTACATGATTAAACTCTTTGCAATCTATAATTCCATGCCCCATTCTACCACAACCAAAGCAGAACATAGGTAACTTCTCGTACTTAAAAGGAATCCATGAATTATTAATATTATCAATTGAGACAAGAATACCTCGACGAAGGGGTTTATACATATCGAGATTAATTCTGAGATGACATAACTCTTCACTTATTTCAGATCTAACCACTCCACCAAAAGAAACGCCAATGGAATGCAATAAATTTTTCTTATCAAATTATGGTGGACATGACTTCAACCTCAACCAGTACGGTGAAGAAACAAGTCGAATCTTCCCTCTAGCAGTCGACTCTATGATCCTCTCAAAAAGGATTAGTCTTTTCCTAAACAACCACGGCCTCCCCTCCATAACCACTTCCAAATCTTCTTCCAAATCAAACACAATTAAATATAAATTCTGCCCCACCATTTGAATTTCAAATTTTCTCTTAGTCTTCCATATACTCTTCATCTGAGACTTAAAACTTTCTGGATTATACATCTTCTCTGTCGAGATTGTGCAGATCAGAGACGGCTTCACACTAGGAATTACAGTCGACCCTTTAATAGATAACTGTACGAGTTCCTCTGCTAGAAGGGAGATCTCATCACTCGCCACTTGATCGTCACCACTGCTATCTGCCATCCTCAGCTACAGCAGTTACTGCACTCTCTAGGACTCTCTGTAGAGCACTCTTGGTGACCTCATTAGGTGTTTTATTATTTTTCATTTGACTATGGAGGAATTTTTTTTCATTACCATTATCTATAATGATATTTGTAAGAGAAGAAAGGTTAATCAAATTGAGAAAATAATAGAAATTCCAACAAAAAAAAACTTCATTATTTCTAAATATTAAAATTATACATGAATCATGGTTTAATGTGCAATTATATACACGAACTTTGATTTTGTGTAATTTTATGTATGAAATTTTAATTTGACCCGATTATTATAAATTATTAACACAATTATTGATATAACATCATTTTATTTATATATTAAATAAAAAGTATATTTATCCAATATAAAAATAAATTGAAGCATTTATTTCTTTAAATGTGTATAATTAAATCAATTAAAATTTTAAGTATATATTTGAACCACAATTAGAATTTCACGTATGTAATTATACCAAATTAAAATTTATATATACAAATTACACATTAAATCTCAAAATTGATGTATAATTTTAAGATTTATATAATTTATAAAATTTGTCTTTCTCTCTTTCTCTATTTAGTTGGCCTATAACATGGAAAGATTCCTTCCAATTCAATCATAACAAATAAGTAAAGCCACCCTCACATAGATTATTAATTTATTAGGACATGATGGGACCAGGTTTTTGTGTCTTTACAATAATAAATTAGGTTTTTTTTTCTTTAATTTGTATTTAATCACTGTTTGTTCTATTAAAAATAATGGAAGTAGAAGTTGCCACTATTACTTTAGCTTTGATGTTGAGAAGGTCACATGTTCATCAATAATTCCTAAATTCTTGTCATACTTTGAAGTTAACCTTACCCTTTTCTTCACCTTCACCTGGAAATGATTTGAACCATCTGCCTCTTTTTCTTTTAAAATTTTTTTAATATGAATTTCAAATATGGGTGAGTGTTGGATTGAATTGAATGAAAATTTTTTGAGTTAATTGTGTTGAATAGTCCTATTATATCATCTTAACTCGATGTGAAATTTTCTCGAATCGAGTCGAGTTAACTCAAATAAAATTGTTCGAGTTAAATTAAAAATTAAACGTGTGAAATTAAAATCTTGTTATAATATAATTAATTCCATGTTAGAACGCAGATAATAAACTTATTTAGCTTCCTAAATTATAAATTTAGAAAAAATTAAATTTTAACTTTGAAGTTTTTAAAAAATTATAATTATAAAAATATAAATTTTAAAATTTTTATAAATATTTTAATTTTTATTGAGAAAGAGATTAATTTATTATTTTTAAAATTGATAGGGACTAAAGAAATATTTACACCGTTTGTTAATCGCTCAGGTTGACTAAATGTGATTTCATATTAGTTTGTATTACTTATATGTTTAGGTTTATTCTCTTTTATCTATTCACCATGTTTAATGTCGGAGAAACTTCCATTAAAGTCCAAAAGCTTCCCTGTATAACAGCTGTTGCAGAACCCAAGATCTCACGAGCTCTCCAATAATTAAACTAATCACCCATTTCTTTAATATTCATATACCAATACTTATGCATCAACCACTCTTCTTTTCTTCCAAAAACACTAATGTAACCATGCCACTTTGCTCATCTTTTCCCTGTTTCTAGTTCTTGAATATGAAAATGGGAATCCATTCATCATTGTTGTTCTTCTGCTACTGAGATGCTACTTAAGAAGATCAATATGAAAATGGGAATCCCTTTATCATTGTTGTTCTTCTACTACTGTATTGGTTCTTGTTCTTTCGGTCTTGCTGAAAAAACCAACCTGAATGATGAAGTATCGGCTTTGTTATCGATAAAAGCCGGTCTTATCGATCCATTGAATAGCCTTCGAGATTGGAAATTGCCGGACAATGTGGCATTGAAGCATTCAGCTCACTGTAATTGGACTGGTGTATGGTGCAACTCTGATGGGGCAGTTGAAAAGCTTGATCTCTCGTTTATGAATCTCAGCGGACGAGTTTCTGACGATATCCAACAGCTGAAACGCCTTAGTTCTCTCAACTTGTGTTGCAATCAACTGTCGTCGGCTTTACCGGAAACCATATCCAATCTCACATCACTTAACAGCATTGACGTGAGCTCTAATTCATTCACCGGCAGCTTCCCTGTTGGTTTTGCAAGAGCTGCAGGGCTAACTTTCCTGAATGGTTCAAGCAACAGTTTCACAGGAGTTCTCCCTGAGGAACTTGGCAATGTAACTTCATTGGAGACGCTAGACCTGAGAGGCAATTTCTTCCAGGGTTCAGTTCCAAAGTCTTTCAAGAGCTTGCACAAGTTAAAGTTTCTTGGCCTTTCAGGGAATAATCTCACTGGCCAGATACCAGGAGAATTGGGGCAGCTTTCATCACTGGAGACTATAATTATGGGGTACAATGAATTTGAAGGGGGAATACCAGTTGAGTTTGGGAACCTTTCTAGTCTAAAGTACCTTGATTTGGCAGTTGGTAATCTTAGTGGAGAGATTCCAGCTGAACTAGGGAGACTCAAGCTACTCGAAACAGTTTTCTTGTATAAGAACAGTTTTGAAGGTAAGATTCACCCATCAATTGGCAACATCACTTCGTTGCAGCTGCTGGATTTGTCTGATAATGAGTTATCTGGAGAAATTCCTGCTGAGATATCCGATCTTAAGAACTTACAGCTCTTGAACTTAATGTGCAACCGGTTATCAGGTTCAGTTCCTACCGAAATTGGAGGTTTGACACAATTGCAGGTACTTGAGCTGTGGAACAATTCCTTGTCAGGCTCACTGCCGATCGATCTTGGCAAGAATTCACCGTTGCAGTGGTTGGACATATCGTCCAATTCATTCTCTGGTGAAATCCCGGAAACCTTGTGTGATGGAGGCAATCTCACCAAGCTCATTCTATTCAACAATGCTTTCTCAGGGGCATTGCCAGTCAGCTTATCAAATTGTCCATCACTTGTTCGTGTTCGAGTGCAGAATAATCTTCTATCCGGGACAATTCCAGTTGGACTTGGTAAACTTGGGAGGCTTCAGAGGTTAGAATTGGCAAATAACAGCCTCACCGGGACAATCCCGGATGACATAGCTTCTTCTAAATCACTTTCTTTTATTGATCTTTCTAATAATGGTCTTGAATCTTCTCTCCCTTCTACCATTCTTTCAATCTCGAGCCTGCAAACGTTCATTGCCTCGAACAATAACTTGGTTGGTGAAATCCCAGATCAGTTTCAGGATTGGCCTTCACTTTCTGTGCTTGATCTGTCAACAAACCATTTCACAGGAAGTATTCCAGCTAGCATTGCTTCATGTGAGAAATTAGTCACTTTGAATCTAAGGAATAACCGATTGACCGGAGATATTCCGGAATCGATTGCTATGATGCCTACTTTGGCTGTTGTCGATTTGTCTAACAACTCTCTAACAGGTGGGATACCTGGTAATTTTGGAACCTCTCCTGCTTTAGAAATGTTCAATGTTTCGTATAACAAACTAGAGGGTCCAGTTCCTGCAAACGGTGTGCTAAGAACAATCAATCCGGATGATCTTGTCGGCAATGCTGGTCTCTGTGGTGGTGCTCTCCCTCCATGTAACTTACATTCACAAACTTCATCAAGGCAAAGAAGTTTGCGAGCAAAGCATATTGTTGCTGGATGGCTCACTGGGATTTCATTGGTTCTAGCAGCTGGAATCTTACTCGTCGGTGGGCGATCGCTTTATAAAAAGTGGTACTCACATGGTAGTTGCTTTGAAGAAAGGTTTGAAGCAGGAAAGGGAGAATGGCCATGGAGATTAATGGCATTCCAAAGACTTGGTTTCACAGCTGCTGACATCTTAGCCTGTATCAAAGAAACAAATGTGGTTGGGATGGGAGCCACCGGGGTCGTATACAAGGCTGAGATGCCGCAGTCAAATGCAGTCGTAGCAGTTAAAAAGCTGTGGAGATCAGGAACTGACATCGAAAACCGAAACAGTGGGGATTTTGTTGGAGAGGTGAATCTCTTAGGGAAACTTAGGCATCGAAACATAGTTCGGTTATTAGGATTTCTTCATAATGATACTAGCATGATGATAGTGTACGAGTTTATGCAAAATGGTAGCTTAGCAGATGCCTTGTACGGCAAGCAAGCCGGTAGGTTGCTGGTGGATTGGGTTTCAAGGTATAACATAGCACTTGGTGTTGCACAAGGCCTTGCTTACCTTCATCATGATTGTCATCCACCTGTAATACATCGAGACATCAAGTCGAACAACATACTGCTCGACTCAAATCTCGAGGCAAGAATTGCAGATTTTGGTTTGGCAAGAATGATGGTTAGGAAGAATGAAACGGTCTCGATGGTTGCAGGGTCCTACGGCTACATAGCTCCCGGTAAGTCAGCAGTTTTAACATCTCACTTCCATGGATTTGATACCATTTTAATATACTAATCCTAATGTATTGCTTAATAACCTTGTCACAGAGTACGGTTACACTTTGAAGGTCGATGAAAAGATTGACATTTACAGCTTCGGGGTGGTTTTACTGGAACTTTTAACCGGGAAACGGCCTTTAGATCCGGAGTTCGGAGAATCCATTAACATTGTTGAATGGATTAGGAGAAAGGTTGGAGACAACAGAGCTTTAGAAGAGGAATTAGATCCTAATTTAGGGAACTGTAAGCATATTCAAGAAGAGATGCTCTTAGTTGTTAGGATAGCACTTCTCTGCACTGCCAAGCACCCAAAGGACAGACCATCGATGCGAGATGTGATTACGATGCTTGGTGAGGCAAAGCCTCGGAGGAAAAGCAGTAGCAGCAACAGCGGAAATGCATCGACCAAAGAGATGCCGGTGTTTAGCACATCGCCTGTAAATGGCCTCTTCTAGGAACAGAATAACATTTCCCTTTCCAAAAACTGTATTCTATCTTGTATCTAGCATTGTATTTGTTAAGCCTTGTAATCACTCACTGGTTCATTTTGTTCAGAATATCAACAGGGATATCAAGCTGGCTTTCACCTGCAAATAAAGTCCCATTTTTTGGGGGCGAGCCATGCATGATGATAACTCCGTTGTAACTCAAATTTTTATTTCTCCTTGTCAAAGTATTTGTAATAGTGCAGATCTACAGATAAATTTCTTGTAAAATCCATCTTCTTATGCACCCAATTGCCATAGAAAAAAGAGTGTCGATTACAGTAAAATATAACCAGTTATGTATATTGGTATTCAAAAAGTAAGATTTCAAAAGAAAATATGCATACAATAATCATACAGCAACAGCAGGAGGGCACAACACAAAGGTTTAAACGTTACACAAAATACAGCAGCATTGGTCATCATCCTTTGCGTTCACCAAAATCGTTGCAGTAAGAACCATACATGAACCATGGTTGATTAACGGTCGTTCATTAGCGATTGATTAGCAACTCTTGATTGGCGAGTCCAGATGGCTGCCAGATACCTGGTTTTGAAATTAACTCAATCTTAGTTAATTTGGTTACCAGGCTAGGGAGCTGAGTAAAATGATAGATATATTTAACTATAAGGAGATTTAAGGTGGTTTGATAAATTGAAAATTGAAAATTGAATTTTCAATATTAAATTTGATGAGTGAATTTATATTAAAATTTTGTTTGTTAAATTAATAAATATAATTATTGAATATAAATGTTGATCTTTAAAAATTATTTATTTCTTAGTTTTAATTTTATTAATATAATATTTTATATTATTTTAAATATTTTATAAAAGAAAAATATGATAATTTGAATCTCAATTTTTTAAAAATAATTATTATTTTAATAAAATAAAACCAATTTAATATACAACTTAGCATAATCAAGTTGTTTTAGTCTTGACTTTCAATAATGACTAGGTTTTTAGTTGTGTCCGAAAACGCGGTTTCGAAACCTCATTTCCATAAACTAAGTTCGTAGGGATAAAATATGAAGATTAAGGAAGTTAGTATGAAAATATATTGAAGTTCAGTTAAGTAATTTAATTGAGAAAATAGTTAATTAAAACTTAGGGACTAAATTGTAAAAATTCAATTGCTATTAATTTTAATTTAAAAAATGCTTAAAGACCTAGATAGAAATTATTCAAAGACCAAAATGGTTATTAAATCATTGTTCTGATAGCCATGAAACTAACTAAAATTTGACTAAGGCAAGTACACCTATCAATTAATAGTATAGCTACGGTGAGTAAAGATATCGTTCTCACGAAAACTAAAAGTACTACTAATTACCGTCTTTTTATTATTTAACTGATAAATTCGAGAGATTTATTAAAAACTAAAACTAACTAAATTAATTAACTAACGAACACGGCAAAAAAAAATCAAGAAAATAAACGATTAACAACTAAGAAGCAAAACAATACCCAGGAAAGAATTCACTCAGATTTCAATTGTCACTATCAATTTAAATTACATAATTTCTTTACTTAGTATCTTGATCCTTAGAAATCCCTAAGTTATGCTAATATCTCTTTCGAGAGTAAGAACAACTAACTCTAGGTTGATTAATTGAAATTTCTTTCTAATTAAACCTCCTATTATCGTATTAACTCGATTTATAGATTCCCTATTAGATTTGACTATAATCCGGTAGATTTATGTTGTCCTATTTCTAGGATTACATGCAACTCTACTCAACTATGCAATATTTACTCTTGAACAGGGTCTATTCCTCCTCTGATTTAAGCACATCAAACATGGATCAATAGTTTAAAAATATTAAACCGAGAAATTAAACACACATAATTGAGAACAAGATCTAAGTCTTTATTGAGTAAAATAAAAATCAAAAGACATAATTCATCATAGAGTTCATCTCCTTAGGTATTTAGAAAATTAGTTCATGCTTGAAAATAAAAAATCCAAGATATAGTATAACCGAAAGAAATAAAGAAACTCGTGATAATCTCATAAGAAATCAACTAGGAATCTTCAATCTTAACGAAATCTGCTTCAGAATCGACTTCAATGGTGTTTTTCAAGATGTTTTCTTGAGTATTCTATGACGACTCCCTTTTATCTTCTTATGTTTGTTATATATATCTCTTAGAATGCCCAAAAAACTTAAAATCGTGTTTTCCCGCAGTTCAGAGTGCCAATTCGCGAAATTGACATGGCCTTCCACATAGCTGTGTGGCTCACACGACCGTGTGGAAGGGGTTAGCCTGTGTGGCTCATGTAGCTTGCTCCGATTTTTTGATTTTTACTCGTTTTTTGCTCCTTTTGCTCCTAAATGCTCTCCTAAGTATAAATGCATGAATTTAAAGGATTAGGAGCATAAAATTCATCATTAACATCAAATAATTACCTAAAATCGCATTAAGAATGAGATTAAAACATGTTACTATTAGCACTTATCATGTTCTTTTAAAGTTAGTGGAGAATGATGATAATGGTCATTCATTTAGTAAAATTATAATTAAAGAAATGTAAATAAGTAATCATAATTAATTAAGTTTAATTAACTATTTAATCTAACTATATATATAATTTTAAAGTTAGTGGAGAATCATGATAATGGTCATTCATCTTCTTCCTCCACCATTTGCCATTAAATAAACAAATAAAAAAAACTTAAGCATTTCTTCAACGTTCTGCCATAAATTCAAGTCTTTAAGTTATTTTACTTTAATTTTTTAGATTTATGATCATGGGAGCTTGATTTAACTAGCCCATGTATCAATTTGTTCAACTGTTAAATTTTTAGCAAGTTACCATTTAAAGAAATTGATGAATTAGGCTTGAATTTGATAGCTAATAAGCTTAGATCATGAAAAGGAATAAATGGTAAAGCTAATTAAGCTTAATAGATAACTTTGTAACATTAGAGACTAAATTGAATAAATTAAAAATTATCATGAAACTATGTTATAGATAGGATGAGTAAGGTCCCCAATGAAAGAATATAAAATCGGATCTTGATTCGGTGTTAGATATTGAAAAATAATAGTATCCCGAATATAGGGACTAAATTGAATAAAATTAAAAATATGCCTGACTATGTATTTGAATATTAATTGGATGTAAACTGATGTTGTTTCTATAATTGAATTATTGAATGTAGCTAAAGACGATGTCGGGTCGTCGTGAGAGAAAGGAAAAATGAGAGTCGTAGACAAGTGACGAGAATTCTGTTTGTACTTACTTTTATTTGAGTTCAATATATATATGCATACATGATTGTTGCATACTAACTATTGAGGTAAGATCATTACTTGTTTCATGAATCGAATTATGTTTGTCAGTATTAAATGCTAAGAATTGAATTGTTCTAAGCATCATGGAAACGAGCATGATATGAATTGTTAAATGATATGTGATGTGAATTGATGATGAAAATGGTATGAGACCATGTGTAACGACCCAATTTCTAATGGTGTTGAAAAATGAGGTTTTGGGATCTAGTTTCCTTAAACCGAGTTTGTAAATATTAAATAGAGATATTTACAAAGTTAGTATGTTGTTGAATTGAAATTTGGATAAGCAATTTAGTTTATAATATGGTTAATTAAGGCACGGGGACTAAATTGTAAAAGTTTAATCGCTATAGATTTTTATTAGAAGAAGGCTTGGGGACTTTATTAACAATTATCCAAAGGACTAAGATGACAAATAAACCTATTCTAAATGGGTGATGGTGGGATGTGATGTTAAATGTCATTATTTTAAATTAATTAAAGATTAAAGCTTAGTTAAGCATAATTAAGTTAATTAAATAAGTCTAATTAAAATTAATCATATTATACATAGGAAAAGTTAGTGGAAAAAGATGATTAGTATCATCTTTTTCAACCTTTCTTACCGCCCACCATTCAAGAAAGTTTGGAAGACCTAGTTGTAACATTCGACCATCTTTGCAAGTAAGTCCCTAACAATTTTTCTTTAATTTTTATAGATTTTTTATCATGGGAGCTTGCTTAAGCTAACCCATGGATCAATTTAATTAATTGGTGAAATTTTAGTAAGTTGACATTGTTGAGAATTGAATGAATTAAGTATGAAATTGTTAGAAACTAAGCTTAGATTAAGAAAAAGATTAAATTGCAAAGCTGAATTGTTAATTTCGTATATTAGGGATCAAATTGAACAAAATACAAATTTTTTATGAAATTTCAGTAGAAATAAAAAGTATAGGGTCCTTAATGAATATATGTGAAATTGAATTTTAAGCCAAAGCTCTAGATTGAAAGTTATGCTTGTCTTGGTTTTAGGGACTAAATTGAATAAATTTTAAAATATGCATAAATTGATATTTGGCTATGAATTGGCTGGTAATTGATTGTGCTGTATGCTTTGTAACTATTCGTAGCTAATGTCGACGCGAAATCTTCGAGAGGGAAAGGAAATGCGAGAGTTGTTGATGAGTGACATGAGATCACAATTTGTACTTTTATGATTTAAGATAGATTAATTACTTGTCTATATTTGGTAATTAGATGATTATATGTCAAGGTAAGTACATGGTGATGTTGTGAATGGTTTTGATTTGGTTTGATATAGAATATCGATATAGAGGACTAAAATGAATAAAATGGAAAATGACATGAAATATTTGAATTGTGATATGTGGTATATGAATTGAAATGAAATGTGTTATATAATATGAAATACATGTATTTGATGATGAAATGGGATTGTGGTTATGAAAATTATATGAGATATAATATGGATTAAATTGTAAAGTGAAATTGAATATTGGTATCCTATTAACTGTTTGGGTTGTGTCGAATATAGTTGGCATGTCATAGGATTGGTTTGTATACGGGATTATGTGCTCTCCAGGATGCACTTCATGTGTCGAATATGCACTACATGCACCAGGATACACTTTGTATACCAAGATGCACTACGTGTGCTAGTATGCACTTTGTACGCCAGGATGCGTTTTGTGTACCAATATGCACTTTACATGTAACAACCCGATTTTGGCCCTAATCGAAACGGTGGTTTCGGGACCACGAATCTGAGTTAAAAAATTTTTAAATATTATTTTGTATGTTAATTATATGTGAATTAGCATGTGTGAAAGTTTCGTATAAAAATTTGATTGTTTGTGTGCTTAATTAAATAAAAAGACATAATCGCATAAAATGTGAAAGTTACAAACTAAAGAGTGAAGTGCCAAATTGATAGTGGCTTTTTAATATAGGATCCTTAAAGGGAAAATAGCCCATTTTAGAAGGTAGTGGGTAGCATAGGACAACTTTGTCCATATTATTATGTTTTAACAAAACATAATAAGGTTAATATAGTAAACTAGTTATAATTTATAATTTATGTTAAAATAACATAAAAAGAAAAAGAAAACAAATCCACCTTCTCCATCTTTTAATGTTGGCCGAATGTGAGCTTAAGAAGAAGAAAGAAAACCTATGAAAATTTCGGTCATTTAAAGCTTAATTTAAGGTATGATAGTTGTTCGGTTTTTAATAATTTTTACGTTTTTGAGGTCGTTGCTATGTGATTTAGCTAGCCCATGCTTGAATTTCTGAATTGGTTGTGTATTTCGTGAATTGCCATTGAAGGAAGCTTGTTGTTTTTGTAGTTGATGATGAAATATTGATTATATGTTTTAGATTAACAAGTTTTGTATTTGAATTTTTGATGAAATTGAGAAATTTAGATTAAATTGCAAAAATAAATTTTTGAGGGACTAAAATGAAAGATAAATAAAATGTATGAGCTTATATTAGGACTATGAACATTCGGCCTAAGCATGATGTAGTCAAATTTTGAATATTTTGTGTTTTGTGCAAAAGGGACTAAATTGTAAAAAAAATGTTAAATATGATGGGTAAAAATGTAATTTTTCCATTTATGTGTTTTTGGACTAAATTGAACGAAAATATGTTTGAATGAGCTTAATTTGAAATTTATTAGATCAAGAACAAAAAGGATTGGGATTGGGTCGGGGAAAGGAGAAGTTAATTGAATAGTCGGAAAACAAAGTCCGTCGATACTCAAGGTAAGTTTTTAAGCAATTAGGTTGAATTGAATTTTTATCTATAATGATGTACATGTATTTAATAGAGGTAAATATGTACAAAATGATAATGCCGAATGCAATAATGGTTGGGAGATGAATTTAGTTGAATGTAAAGTATACGTATATGTTAATGATATAGCTATGTGAGACATTGATTTAAGAAATGAATTTTGGCCGAATGTGATGTATATTTGTATATCTTTAGTATAGCCGAATGTGATGTTGGTATATAGATGTAATAAGCTAAATTGTATGAAGATATGTGTTTATTGAAGTGAGTACAGGTTCAAGTAAAGCACTAAGTATGCGAATCTAAATACCAAGCACTATGTGTGCGAAATTGAATCATGGGAGATTGATTTAGGTAGCCCATGTACTAATTATAAAAATCTTAAAGCTTTTGAAGTTGCCATTGTTGAGAATTGAATGAAATTGGTGTGAAATTGTTAGAAATTAAGCTTAGTTTAAAAAATGATTAAATTGTAAAGTTAATTTGTTAGTTTAGTACATTAGGGACCAAATTGAATAAAATCTAAAACTATTATGAAATTTCAAGAGGAATAAGTAGAGGGGCCATAATGAATATAAGTGAAACCAAATTTTAATTTGAAGCTCTAGATTGAAAGTAATGGTTATCCTAATTTTAGGGACAAAATTGAATAAATTGTAAAATATGTGTAAATTGAAATTGGTTATGAATTGGTTGAAAATTTATTTTATGATATGTTTTGTGATTATTTGTAGCTAAACTCGACGCGGAACCCTCGAAAAGGAAAGGAAAAGCGAGAGTTGTCGGTGAGTGACACGAGACCATAGTTTGTACATTTATGATTTAGGCTTATATTAATTGATTGCATCTTTATATTAATTGCATTTAGAAATATCAAGGTGAGTACTAGTGATAATGAAAGCTATTAAATTGAGCTTGATTGTGAATTGCCGAAATGAGAAACTAAATTGAATAAGTTGTAAAATATTATGAATTACGGAAATATGATATGTGAAATGAGATTGGATGAAAATGTATCGAATGACATGAAGCTTATGTGATATATTAATTGATTGGATTGTGATTGTGAATATAATTGATAAATGGTAGTTGTAGTAAATTGTGAATGAATTGAATATTGGTACCCTATTAGTTGTTCGGGCCGTGTCAAATATAGTTGGCATGCTATAGGATTGAGTTGTATACGAGATTATGTGCTTATGGGCTAGGATGCACTTTATGTGCCGAGATGCACCTCGTGTGTTTGATACGCGCTCCGTGCGCTAGGATGCACTTTGTGTGCCAGTATACATTTTGTGCGCCAAGATGCGTTTTGTATGCCAGTATACATGTTACGTGTCAGTTACCCTACTTTGGTTTATCCGATGATGCACTTTGGTGTCAATAGGGTGTGTTGGTTGGACGATTCGAGTATTTGTTTGAGTCCGAGTTAGGTTAATATGAGGTGTAAATTGTAAGATTGATAAATGATGTGAATATGGTAATATATGATGCTACTGAACTAAATATGCATATATGTGAATTGAGATAAAGGGAAATATGTTGATGATTTTGAAAATAAAATGAAATCGAGCCCTATGGGCCGAAACGAACGTAAATGAGTCGATAGACTCCAAAAATGAGCTAAATAAGGTGATGGCAAAGTAATGGATTGTATATTATAGTTCATGATTAGTATATTGTTAATGATATATTGTAAAGAATCCTCAATGAATTAGTATATGATGAATAGTTGGATATTGATAAGTAAATTAGAATTGGTCAATCATGATGTATAAATTGGATAAGTTATTTAGTATTTTCTATAAGCATGATTATATGTTTTGATTGATGATGGAAAAGTTGATAGTTAACACATATATTTGCTTGATGTTATGTGCAAATTTTGTATGTTTTAGCCTTAAGTAAAATGTTAATGATATGTTACACATATACTTTGAATTGTAATTGTACCATTGAGCCTTATTGCTCAATGTATGGTTTGTTTTCTTCGTGCGCATGTATAGGTGAATCTTGGGAATTCGAGAAGTTGTTCCAGCATCAAAGAATTGATTCTCCAACTCAGCAAATTGTGTAATGTACTCATTGGATTGAATTGTGCCATGTACCTAAGTTTTTGGATTGTTTTGTATTGTATATGGAAAAAGCTAGAATTTGGTAGTTTGATGTTCTTTTTGAAGTACCATATATGCATATCTTGGCTTGGTCGCATTTGGTATGTTGTTAAATTGGCTGTATGGAAATAGTTATGTATGATTTCAGGTCACCCAAACTTGTACCATGTTGATTTTTATGGAAACAGTATGTCACGTCACGATAACGTAACCCCTTTCACGACGAGGAATAGCTCAGGATTCACGTTGTGATGGCATGTAATCGACGTCACGATGAGCCTAAGTCAGAGAGTTGCATTGTGATGATGAACCCCCAACGTTGTGACGTCAACCCAGAGTTTTGAAATCTTTACAATTTGGTTCTATTTCAACCTCGGAAAAGAACTTCCGTAAGCTTATATTAGACTAAAAATAATCATGTATTGTGTTATACATATGTGTTACTTATATTTAATGCTTAATGGTTTTAAATCAAATGTAATTTGATAATAGTTGCTCTAGCAACGAATGTCGCACTTTGAGGTTCGGACCCGGTGATCGGGTTGAGTAACGAGGTGTGACAAGGTATGGGGTGTTATATCATGATATGTGAATTGGTTTATAATATGTAATTGAAACATTGATTACCCCACTAGTTGTTCGGGCAGAATCGGATATAGTTGGCATGCCATAGGGTTAGGTATAATGATTAGAAACCTTCGTTGCTGGACAACCCAAAGTGGTAAAATGTACATATTCTAATAGTCATCATTGTCGAGCAACCTAAGATGATAGAATAAATAGATTGTGAAAGTCATCGTTGTTGGGCAACCCGGGATGGTAGTATGTACATGTTTTAGTAGTCATCATCGTCGGGCAACCCGATATGACAGAGTAATATATTCGTGTATCCATCCTAAGTCTGTATCGGGTTAATAGGGTTTATAAAACATGAATTGGTTATATGATAGTTGAAATGAAATGTGAATAAATTTGTTATACTTTGTATATATATGGAACGCGAAAATGATAACATGTGAAAGACTATGCGAACTGGTTTATATAAGCCTAAAGGATGAATTAAAAAAAATGAGAAATTGGTATGCTATGAAATAAAGCTATATGTACCATATTGTTGAATGGCATGATATGATAAGTTTAAATGCAAGCATCAAATGAATTGGTATACAAAATTGTTATATGCATATATCATATGTTAATGGAAACTCTTGGCATGAATGGAATGTGAATTGGCTACATCTTGAACTTGAATTGATTGTGTTCATTTGATTAATGCTATTGTTATATTGACTTGAATCATGAAATTACCATTGACTTTTATCGCTCAACTTATAGTTTGTTTATTCTGGGCGCAAGTATTAGCAGATCTCGAAGACTCAAGAAGTGATCCAGCATCCAAACCGCGACACTTGACTCAACAATGTTTGTATAGATAATTTAGTTTTGATAATGGCATTTACGTAGATTTTGAGCTAATTTTGTATTTTAAATGGTCATTTTGGAAGTTTAGATAATTAATGTCAACTTGAATTAAGAATATGATCTATTTAGCATGTATGGAATAGGTATAACATTTGAACTGGCTGAAATGAGACATTTATACATTTGTTTTATGTGTCCTGATTGGTACCATATGGACCTTTTGGAATCAATGAGAGAAGTCATGACGTCAAATCCTCAACATCGCAATGAGGAATGGTCAGTGAGTTGCATTGTGGCCTGGAACCCTCGAAGTAATGATTTCAACCCAATTGTTTGAAAATTTTACAATTTGAAATTTGGTCCTCATTCGACCTCGAGTTATCTAAAGAGCTTTCGTAAACTTGTATAAGGTTTGTATATGATTGTATAACATGTCGTAAAATTTTTTTGGACTTAATAATATGTATTAACTATTAGATTGAATTGTAATTGATCATAATTGCTCCGACAACGAATGTAGCATCTCGTAACTTGGACCTAGTGATCGGGTTAGGTATGGGTTGTTATACTTTCCCAATGCACTTCTAATTATATAACCCAACTCTTTTGCATTAATAAAACCTTTAATTTATCATTTAGGTAAAACTTTATTTATGCACGAGTGATAGGATTTTAGTATTTATTAGTGATTTTAAAGAGTTTTTATGATAATAAAATTCTCTTAGTTTTAAAGAGTTTATGTGGAATAATATTTTTTCTAATATGGAAAAAAATAAATATTTAACTTATTAAGGACTTATTTGATTTTACTCTTTCATTAAATTTTAAAATTTTTAATATTTGTTATAATTTTTAATATTTTAATAATTTCTTATCATTTTTAATAACTTTAATAAATTTTAATTTTTATAAAATTTTATTTGAAAATAAAAGATTAAATTTGTGGATGCTAAGGGTAGTCATTTCACATTTCTCGTTTTGTCAAATCGTTGATTTTAATAGCCAACATAATTAAAAATGGTTTTCATTAACGAGAGGTTTAATTACTTCTTTACATTAACGATATTTTAGTTTTTATATTTTTAAAAATTTGAAATTTTAGTATTAACTCAATGGTAACAATTAATTTTATTTGGTTAAATTATGTCATTAGTCATGTATGATTAGACCTGTTTACTTGACTCGAAGGCCCGCTCAAAAAGTGGGAGAGTTTAGGTAAAAATATAGGTCCAAAAAATGAATTTGAGAAAAAATAAAACTCGTTTAGAAAAACGGGCTAGGCCTCGAGTAAAGCTTTCTTGGCCCAAGTCCGACCCGAATATGAAAATAAAAAAAAACTGCTATTTTTTACTTTTTATTATTATTTTCTTCTTTTTTTTTTATTTTACTAGCATTTCACAATTATGTTACTACTATTTTGTTGTTATTATTTAGATATTGTATAACTCTTGTTTTATTGTTAATTTTGTTACTATTTTTTACATTTGCTTGTTGAGTTACATTTATCTTAGTGTTATTTAAGTATATATATATTTAGTATTTTTATGTATTATATATTTTTTAAAAATTATATAAAATTAATATGGACAAGTCAGTTCGAGTTTTAGTATTTTTATCCAGGCTGGATTTGGACAAAATTTTAAGCTTATTTTTTGAGTCAAGGCTTGTATAAAATTTTTGTTAGGTCCGACTCAGCCCATAGACACCTTTATGTATTATGCGTAAAATTATAAATTTAATTCATGTTCACCAATTAAATCATTTTTAGTGGCTATATTTTTGAATTTCAAAATTTTGACCCATCAAATAATAAATGTAAATACAATTACACATGATAATATGTTTGACACATCAAATTTTAAAATAATAAAACTTAACTTAATAAATTTAATAGCTATCATTTGGTTAAGATTAAAATTTTTGATTCTAAAATTATAGAGACTAAAAATACTAAATTAAAATATATGTACTAAACCCACGACTTATACAAAATATAGGGTCTAATAACAGAATTTAACCATTTATTAATGTTCTTCCAAACTTTAATTAAAGCTGACAACTTGAATATCAAGAAACAAAATTACAATCAGGAAAGCAACCAAAACATAAAGCTAGTCCTTCCGTATTTGACAATTGTTGAGGGGTATCTATCCCGTGAAAAATTCTTTGAAGTCTCGTTAGTCAAGTGATTTATACAGCCCCCAATAATTATATGTATTGTTTTGGACTTGAGATAGTCCGAATTTTGTCTTCTAACTCCGCAAAGAGTCACGAGGGTTTAAGGAGTAGGAGTGCCTTGGTTGGTGGTTCGATTCATATCGCTGCGACTTTATCAATTAATTATTTACATGTCCTTTAAATACGTACTCTCTCTACCAACCAATGTGCTTTTACTTTATGATCCCTGAGAGTTTTTTAGAGAGTCGAGAGATAAAATTCAAACCATTCTAAACCCGAGACTATATCTACTATTGTTGAAGGCTATATTGATCGACCGTCATACAATATTTCGGAGACTTCTCTCAATCGGATAAATATCCCTCAATAATAATCATAATCAACTCTAATTAAATTTGGACTTGAATTAACTCAGACGGAAACTTTGCTGATAACACCGTATATATGTAGTCTCTTTCCTTTTTGCAGCTAAGCACATCTAGAAAGCCCTATAGAAACCCCTGTTCAAACCATACTTTTTTTATGTTTGTCAAAATAAAACAATCCAGTTCTCTGAAATGGGTTTTCCCAGAAAGTCCCTCTCTTTGCTCTTTGTTTCATTGTTTTCAGTCACAATCTTTGGTGGTGGGTCTTTTACTTTCTTTACAATAGCTGCAGATGATACCAACTTGGTCTTTAAGGGCTGTGCAAACCAGAAATTTCAAGACCCATCAGGGGTTTACTTACAGAACCTCAAAAACCTTATGTCAACTTTGGTTTCACAGTCATCACAGAAAACATTCTCCTCCACAAGCTCTGGTGAGGATCCATATAAAATCATGGGCCTTTACCAATGCAGGGGAGACCTCACACCAAGCCAGTGTTACACCTGCGTGAGCAAGATCCCAGAAATGAGTGATAAACTTTGTGGTTCAGCTGTTGCTGCCAGGGTTCAGCTGAGTGGATGTTACCTAAGATACGAGGTTGTTGGGTTCAAACAGGTTCCAGGGACTGAGTTTTTGTACAAGGTTTGTGGGTCATCTCGGGCAGGAGGGACTGAGTTTGAGAGCAGGAGAGACGCCGCTTTCAACATGGCGGAAAATGGTGTAAAAAGTGGCGATGTTGGTGGTGGGAGCAGCTTGTTTTACACCGGAAATTATCAGTCTGTTTATGTTTTGGGGCAGTGTGAAGGTGATTTGGCTGCAAGTGATTGTGGGGATTGTGTGAAAACTGCTTTCGAGACTGCTAAAGATGATTGTGGTGACTCAGTTTCAGGACAGGTTTACTTGCACAAGTGCTATATTAGTTATAGCTACTATTCTAATGGAGTTCCAACCATATCCTCACCTTCAGGTAAAGCTGTGGACAAAAGGAAAAAAGGAAAAATAATTTCTCTTTCACATTAATATGTCCTTTTTTAATATATTTTGTATTCTCACCTGTTGTTGAAAGATTGAAGATTATTTTCAATCTTGAATTCTAGGGCCAAGTCTCCACCTGGACCTCTTAGCTTTGTTTTTTTCTTTAAAGATAACATTAGGTGACTTAAAAAATAATTACGGATTGTAGCCAGAGAAAAAGATATTGGTCTCTGTGTGTGAAGAAGACAGGTGGATTTCCATTTCATTTCCTTTGGTTTTTGTGTTTCTTTAGTTTCACTGCTTGTTAACTATTTACAATGACAAACATATAATTTAAACTTGAATATAGAATTTCGAAATTTCCAAAGTATTTTTCATCCTACATTTAATCTAGATTATTATAATAATAACTCATATATATATATATAGGAGGGATAGAGTGTTGAAAATTCGAACTCAATACTTTATTTTAACGAAAGCCTCTAGTGGACGAGTTCTCACTTGTCCTTAATTTATGTTATTAGCCTGGCCCCATTTTTGTCTTTGAATAAAATGGAATATGGTGAGCTGGGGCCTTTTGATTGGTGTAGCGACAGGGGCAGGGACAGGGACAGGGACAAGGCAACATGCTCAGAGGACAGTGGCAATCGCAGTAGGAGGAGTGGCAGCTTTGGGGTTCATTATCGTTTGTCTCATGTTTCTCAAATCACTGTTTAAGAAACGAAGTAAATCTTAAGGTTATGTTACAATGTCTAAAACATTCACTCTTCTCTCACGCCCTTCTTTTGTTGGAAACTATAATTTCTCACATGATTATGCGCAGGGTATTGAGAGAAACAAAGCTGGGAGTGTGAGAATTTCATGGAAAAATATGAAGCTTCCCCACAGATAAATACTAACCTTTTTAACTTACAAATATAAGGGATAGGGTTATTCAAAGATTGAATCAGTCTTTTGTCACTCCACGTATGTGTATATATGTACATATGTAAATATAACATGAGCAATGAGTAATATAATTTTACAAACTTGTTAATTTTGCAAAGTACTTTGCAAATACAATGGTACGGAAGCTTTATTCTTTGACTGGTTTTAGCCACCTAATCGAGTAAATTATGTGGGTGAGAATCAATCGTAAAATACATAATGCACCACTGTTAAGGCAATAACTATTTAGCATCCAAGTCCAAACTACCTGTTCTATCATTATTGTTATATAATAAAGACTGTTAGTCTTTGTCCCAAAAATTTATCAGGGGCTGGGCACGGTTGGTTTTCTGATTCTCGTCTCAAAGGGCCACCACCAATTTCACTAATCATTCAACGCTGTCACCTACACCTAGTGCATCAGGGTCAAAGTTGTTTTGTCCTACCTCAGGGCTCATCAATGCCGTCAAGTTCAACAAGATATCCAACACCGACCTTAAAAAGCAGAGAAAATCATATCCACAAGTCTGCTCTAGGGCCTGACCTCTCTAATTCTCCACCGACCGGGATATTTATGATGAAGTTTGTCGAATGACCTAAGCTGAGATCACATTACCAAATTCTATTGGCTATGTATACAAAGAAAATTCTAGTTCCTAACCGTCGGTGTCTAACTGATTCTTTGCTTGTTTCTTTACCCTTTTACATTTCACAATACTCGGACAATTCAACTTAGTTTGCAGATGCTGCTGCTCCTATGGCTACCTATTGCTTCATTAGAATTCGGTGTGCCTCTCTTCTTGTTGCAGGGAAGCTTGACTAATATATCCTACGGCAATGAACAGAATACAAGAGCTTCTGAGTTTCTTTCTCTAGACTACTACTTTTGTTTGCCCCCTTATTGGATAATTAACATGGTATAGCACCATCCAAGAGGGCTAGTGTAAGGATCATAATATAACTGTTGTGAACTTTTAATAGTAATATATAATTTGGTCTGTCCTATATAAATAAATCTTCTCCTAAACATCCCTCACCTGGACAAAGTACTCTCAAATCATTTACACCTCTAACTCTAAGCATTTAATCTGCAAAATTGCATTTTCACATGGCTGCAACTGAAACCACCAAAAGAATGATGAAAAGCCATGTACCAAATATTTTCACTTCATTCACGTTGATGCTAAAGGAAATCTAACAATATGAAGCACTACTGCAATGCCTCATCCTTGGCGGAGGGATTTTAGCTTATTATAGAGAAGAATATTACTCTTATCTTCTGGAGAACATGTAATTTGTGTCCTAATCCTGATCTCTATAGAGCAAAGATCAAGCAGTGCAATTGTAGTTAAAGAGTCTTATCAGAAAATCTTACAGTACTCTCTTTCC
Organism: Gossypium rotundifolium; assembly: GCA_025506655.1. NCBI lineage: Eukaryota > Viridiplantae > Streptophyta > Magnoliopsida > Malvales > Malvaceae > Gossypium > Gossypium rotundifolium. The sequence continues at coordinate 153,544,458 of CP106728.1, forward strand.
TACAACCCAACTTTTGAGCAAAAAGTTATTAAGAAATAAGGCGTCAGAGACCTAAGATTGATCCAGACCACATTCTTCTCAATTCTCATACTTGCCTCTGATATCAGATGCCAAGCTTTTTGATCTAACAGATTCAACCACCATAGCAATTGCAAAAGAAACAGCCTCAAACCCTCCTAGAATAATTGTTCAAACTATGAATCTAACAACTACAGTCCCTCGAGAACTTATATCATCCAATATGCTTTGCAATGTCATGAAGGTCGTCCTAGTAAAAAACAACTCAAGTCTTCTAGTACTTAACCTTTCTACACCTCCTGATTCCAAACTATTCATCACCAATGCTAATGGTAAGCAAACCCCAATGCTTGGCCCATTGGCAAGGGCGTTCACCCCATCCCCATGACTTGCCTGGTAGTGGGGGAGGGGCGATCCCAAACAAAAGCATGAACTCTTCACATATCTATCTATGGTTACAACATAATCCATAAACACAGATTCAATGCAAAGCGATGAGGTAAATGCATTTTCTTATATGTTTGGTACATATACAACCATAATACATAGTCCTTACTCCTTAGAACTATGAAATTTCATTTACAAAAAAAAAATAAATAAATACAAACTAGAACACTTCATCAATGGTATCCCAATGAATCCCGAGATCATTATTTGCAATGAAACATTAAAAAAAAATCATTCCACGACCATTTAGTTTCACCCAATTTTACTTTATCACAACAATGTTCAGTTTCACTTAAAAATTCATACGAACAAACTCTATCGATAAAACAAAGTCCAGTAACAACACTCCGACAAATAAAAAAACTTAAACTCAAATTAAAAGGAAAAATCCTAAGTCTGAATCTAGAAGTTTCACTAAACCAGGACAGCCATAAAATTTGATAAACAACAAGCTCCTCTGACCTGATATGACACTGACCCGGTTACTCAAGAGCGTGCAGGTGCAGTGGGTGGGGCACCGAGGAGACTAGCTTGCTGGAGCTCGAGTTCATTGAACTGCTGCTCGCGGTCCATCTCAATGATCAAAGGGACAAATAAGATCAAGAAGGTAGTTCCAGCGATCCAAGCGGCTTTGCCGGTGCTACGGAGGAGTTTCTTGGAGACGAAAGCAGCGTCAGAGGCCGCTTGCTTACCACGGGAAACAATGGGGGAAGAAGTGATCCTGGCGAGAATGTTGGAATGGGGTTTGGAGGCGGATGATCTCTCGGGTAGGGAAATTCCGCCTCGTCTGGGTTGGGCCGCCATAGGAGGGAACGAGAGTGTTTTTGTTGGAGGGTTTTCTGTTTTGACGTGAAGACTGAGCAGTAAACTTGGAGAAATTGACTGTTATGACTTATGCGCCAGTTTTATAGGTCGAGGGATTAGATGCGGTCATGCGGAGGTCAAAATAGGTTTTTTCTCATCACTATTATTTCGCTAAATTAGCCAAATATACCTTTTTTCTTTTATCGGTCAAATATGTTATTTTTTAGAAATTTTAGGAAAATTGGTGAATTTTGGAGAGTTGGATATGTTTTTCTCGAACAGTCATTTTCCAACAGTCAAAATTTCAATGAGGCAATAATAAATTTTTTCAAGCGGTATAAATATCATGTTATTTTTCATTCTTTTCACTTAAATTTAATTTTTTTTTTTCACTCAATTTCAACTTTCTCTATTCTCTCTATACTCTCAATTCTCTCAAATCTCTCAATCTTTTCAAGTTTTATTCGAAATTTTCCAATACATTTGGTTAAAAATATTATAGTTTTATTTTATTATTTTGTATATTATTTATTTCGATTTAATTTTCATAAATGACAAGTTTATCGATTCGTTTCGACAACAAACATATTTCTGTTGCTCAATGATAATGGTAAGAAAAAAATTTTAATTTCGTTATTTTCAATTAAGTTAATTTTAAAGTGTTTTAATTTTTAAAATTATTTTATTTTGTTGATATATATAGGTGGATGATTGTATTTTGGAAGGGCTCATACACAATTTGTCAAAAAGCTAAGATATTGAATTTCATGGTTATTTGCAAGATAAAGATTTTTACATGCGTCTCAGATGCTCGGGAGCTACAAATTGGATCCTTCACTTATCAGCGTGTTGGTAGAAAGATGAAGACCCGAGATACACATATTCCATCTTTCATTAGGTGGGTGTACAATCACACTCGATGACGTAACTTTGCAACTTGGTTTGTTGGTGGATGGGCTATTCATTACGGGGTTAGTGGTTGTTCCCAATAAAGAAGACTTTTGCAAGGCATTTTAGGGAAGGTGTCGAGGAAGTTTTAAGGTGGTCGAATATATATGAAATGGTTGAAAGATAATTTCAAAGACCTTCCTCCGGACGCGACTGATGTTGTCAAAGAACAATTTGCTCGATCATTCATCCTGAGGTTAATCGATGGCATTTTAATGCTTGATAAATCTCAGAATTTGGTACACATAAGGTGACTACTACACCTAGTTGACTTCAAAGAATGCATACAACTAAGTTGAGAATCATCTGTGTTGGCCACGATAGGAGTTGTGTCGGGCTATAGAACTGGATAAGATGTCAATCAGTGGTTGTCTGCTTCTGCTACAGTCATAGGCATGGTGGCGGCTACCTTTTTTACATCCCCAGGTGCACGACCTTTATATATTCCCATTGGTGATAAGATAAAATTCATTTGATAATAATATATAGTTACCATAGTAAATGTTGGTTATTTATCATATGTTTGAATTAACATATTGTTTAAGTAGGTGGAACTATGGGCCGAATTATGTGGGACTACTAAAGCAACTCGAAGATATCTTGCTATTGTTAGATCAATGCTTGGAAGCCAATGTTAGTTATTGATTTTTTTTCAAACCTATAATAATTGTACAATAATTAGGAATTTAAAATTTTATAGATGATAAAATATAAAATTGTGCACTACAGTTTGAATGGATGTCATACATCAACCCGGATATCATAGAATGTGTCCTACCCGAATTTTTGGCCAATCAGAGTAAGTGGGATACGAATGTGCCATTGATAGTTTACGATGGTGGAGATGCACGAATTAGATCAAGTGATACGACAATTCGAGTGGAGACAAAAAATTCCACCGCCACTGCAATACATCGAAGCATTGCACAAACTTGATTTGCAGGGGAAAATCAATGAAAATTGATGGGATTTCCACAATGACTATATCAAGATTTGTGACCATAGGATGGATTTCTTACCCATTTGCGAACCTTTTTTCATATTAGACACAACGACCTATTTGAAGTACATGCTTGGGTTTAAGGTCGCCGACAAGCCATATCTACTATTGGTGGTGTTGGAAAATGTGCTCATATTGTAGTAAACATGTAATTGTTTTCTATGTATTTGAACGATGAATAAATAAATAAAATTAATTTCACATTTCATTATTATGTCTTTTGTGTTTCTATCTTTCATATTTTGCATGCTTAGCGAAATTATGACAAGCAAATATTAGCTCATTGATTGTCCAAGTTGAAACTGATGATAAGTGGTATTGTAAGAACGTTTACATTATGAGAAAGACAACTTATTATGAGAAAGACAACTTACATCAGTAGATAATTTAAACGAGCCCGTAATCCCGTAAAAGAATCAAAGTAAGCATTTGATTCAAATACTTAGAAGGATTATTATTTCGTTTACAATTTCAATTGAGAAAATGACTAGTCTTAACTATCGGAACAATTGACTCCACATGTAGAGACATAGATGTACTCATTGGAAGAATAATATATTGGATTGGACCCAAGATGAATTAATTTTCAAGTCAAATAAATAGATTCAGATACTTATACATGTTTTAAGTTATATATGAGAATGGATGTGATATTATATATTTGTTTATAATTGTTATTTTTTTGCCAAGGTTGTGGTTCTTAGGATATAAACCGTGAACTATCATCTCCATGTAGGGTTTTTTTTTTTTAAATTCATAGAATTCTTATGAGCCGGAAACGAATATTGGATTTAAATGTAATTTTTCAAAAGGAGTCCATGACAAGGAAAAGATGTAGCGATAATGGTTGAAGACCTAATAAATGCCTTGTGGTGAAAAACTGTGTAATTTTTTTTCATTTGTTTTCTAGAAATAGAACCATAGAAACCTTGGTTGGCATTTTCTAATTTAATGATCCTATCCTGGCATGACATATGAAATGTATGTGTTTTAAGATGAATTATCGCATCCCTATCCAATCAAATTTACCTATAAACTTTCACGATTTCAATCTCAAAACTCTAATTTCTAAACAAAAAATCCCTAATCCTAACCTTAAAACACTTAAAAAAAATTAGAGACTAAGGATGTGCTTTCACACACACTCTCCAAAATCGACCTATTTTACTAAAATTTTTAAAAAATGGTCTATTTGGCCAATTAAAATATGGCATATTTGGCTAATTTAGCCCTATTATTTAAGCTTGACTATAGAGTATTTTTATAAAAAAAAATCATTTTAGGTAAACTATTTTTATAATTAAATTTTTTTGTATAAAATAAGTAAATTACATGTATGATTAAACTTGTTCATGAGCTGGGCCATCCGTTTAGGCCTGAAAGCTTGCTTAAAAATGAGAGCATTTAGACAAAATATAAGGCTAAAAAAATAGGCTTGAATAAAATTTAAAACGTGTTTTTTATATGAGTTAGCTCTTGGACAAGATTTTTTAGCCCGAACTCGGCTTGGCTTGGTTCGAATATATTATGTTATAAAATATTATTAATCATATATGTTAAGTACATTTAGTGTATTATATTTTTAAAAAAATTATTTTTAAATAAGACTTAATTTAAAAAAAATTAAATATGGACTAGTCGAGTTGAGCCCGAACTTATCATTCTTAAATTGTGCCCAAAATTAATCTTGATATATTGCATGAGAATACAGGAACGGCCTCCGCCGGTTCCCCCCTTCCCCGTTGCACGACGTGGGTCCTTTCGAGTTTGATTTGCAGAACGACGGCGACACTCCTCGTAATATTCTCGAAGAAAATCATTTGGCGCAAGGCCTTGGGAATTTCCCAAGTAATTTCCGCAGATTTTAATTTAGTTTAATTTGAAATTTATTAAATTTGTACCATTTTGGAATGTGTGATGATAATTATATTTGGGTTTTTAACTGATGAAAGAGAAGAAGCCTTTGGCTACGTTGAAGAAGTTTATCAAAAATGCACCTCTGACAAGAGACTTTGTTCAGGGCCCTCAAGGCAGCGTATTCGCAAATTGGATTGTCTAGTAGAAGCCATTGAGTTAGGCTACAAATAAAAAAGTAGGAGATGAAACATTTATGATAAAAAATTGAAAGTTTTAGACGTTTAATTAAATGATTTTAATTTAATTTTTTTTCTCACATTAAAAATTAAAAAAAATAATTTTTTAAATTTTTTCTAACCCTGAGTCGTAAGCGGTTATCCTCTCAAACAACCCTAGAGCCAAACTTGGTTCAAACCTTTGGTCGACGGTACGACTAAAACAGAGATATAAAAGCTACACCATTTCTATATTTTTGGTTTAAAAAGAAAAGCTCTCGTACAAATTAAAGTATTAGGTGGATTTCTAAAATAATAATAATTTATTTTTAAAAAAATATTCATCTCATATTTCTATTTACAATTTTAATAAAAGTAATCAAAATGATCAAACTATATAACATGAGTGTCTGAATTGTAAACCTTTTTTGGTGCTTAAAATGAAATTTTTTGAAAGTTAGATGACCATCTGTATAGTTTACTCTATAAAATATTATTTGTTTGAACATTTAAGTAATCATAATTTTTAGGGTCAACTACACCCAAGATCACAAAACTATTAGTAAATTTACGTTTTGATCACTTAACTTTAAAAAGTAAGAAAATGATCATTAACTATTCAAAAGTTTTCATTTAAATCACTGAATTATTTGAAAGTTTTTATTTAAGTCACTAGTGTCAAAACCATTTTAAAATCGAGTTTTAGAAATGTGGGGATCGACTTTGAAAACAAAAACGGAAGTCGCCACCAATCCTTTTTACTTAGGTGTGATTGGATCACCTTATAAAACGTTTTATTTTAAAACATTTAATTTTGGTCCGCGAAAAAAACAAGAAAATGAGTTCGAGAACCGATTACGTATGAGGAAGGGTTAGCACCCTCATAACGCCCAAAATTGATACCTAATTGATAAAATCATGTCCAAATGTTTGAAATTTAAAAAGTTTAAATAAGATCCTTTATTAGAAAGAAAACTAAGACTTACCTATTTCAAAGAAATAAAAATACCATACCCAATAAGTTAGGATACAGCATTTTATAACTTTGAAGCTAAGTGCATCTTTATTTTAGAAAATTCCTTACCTAAGACACAAACATCACATCCAATAAGTTAGGATACAACGTTTTGAATTCCCAAGAATAAGTTTTTTTATTATTTAAAACTTGAGATTTCTTTATTCCGAAAGAATATAAACATCACATCCAGCACGATTGGACATGACATTTTTTAAACCCTCGTAATTAAAATCATCTCATAATTTATAAAACTTATTAAGATGTTATTTAGCCGAACGGAAAATCGCAACCAGCACGATTGGGCACTATTTCCCAAATTTCTAAATACCAAAACATTACCTTATTTTAAAAACTTTTAAATAAAATATTAATTTTGTGAAAATGCATTTTTAATTTAAACAATATCCATGTGACAATATCGCATTTATAAACTATCATACACAAATATTAAAAAATAACTATAATACAATAACATACAATATAGACAAAATAAAATACAATTAAAATAATTACACAAAAATAAAAATAGTAGTACAATAAGAAAGCAATAATTTAGGTTAATATAAAAAGAATAGTTGAAATAAAAAATAATGATAATGGAAATTAAAATAATAAAATAAAATAATAAATAATACATATAATACACTAATCATAAATTTACACATATAATATAAATGATATAAATAAAATAGATTAAGTAATATAAATAAATTTTATAAAAAACTTTAGAAATAATAAATAATGTAATATAATAAAATATAATATACAAAATATAATATAATAAATAAACAATATGTATATATATATAATATATAAATTATTAAACAAGTAAAATAATATATATAATAATAATTAAATATAAAGAGTAATTAAAATATATATAAATATATATTATTAATAAATTAATATACAAATAATTTAAAATAAAATAAATATTTTAAAATATTTCAATATAATAATATAATAATTTTAAAGAAAAATAAAAAAAGTTTGAAAAATTAAGAAATCAGATCAATTATAATAAAAAGATATTAAGGGTCAAATTATAAATAAAAGGATATAAACGGACTTAATTATGAAACTGAAATAATGCGGAGGGACTAAAGGGATAAATTTCCGTTTTAAAACACGCAGATCCTATCTTCGGTCGTCAAAGCGGTCCGAGGTCGAAACGTCATGCTTTTGGCGTCTGGCATTGACTCAAAACGACGCCGTTTTATAGAATCTATTTAAATTAAAACCATTCCAAAAAATCATTTCGCCTCATTTTAAAAAAACATAAACCCGCTTTCTTTTTCTCTCTCAAGCGATTTTTGTTATTACTCAGGACTCTCATTGTCATTCATGATCATCGCCACCGTACACGATGGCGAATTAAAAAAGTAAGTTTTAGTTTTTTTTTATGTATTTTACATATATATTATATATATGATTTCAAAAGAAAATAAATAAATAAAATAAATATAAAACAAGATTCGGAAAAAAAAAAAAGTAAAACAAAACCTCTGTGATTGTGTTTTTTTTTTGTTTTCATATTCTCCGAATCGGTATGTATATATTCTCGTGTGTATTCTCCGTGTGTCCGTCTCCTTTACTGTGTTTTACAAAGGGTTTTATAACCCAAAATGAAAAACTAAAAAAGAAATAAATCTTTATTTGCTTCGCTTCCCATTTTTGTTGCTATTTGTTTCCTTTTGCGTGTTTGGGCGAAGATCCTAGTGGTGACTGCGGCGCGTGATTCGGGCGCAGATCCTGGTGTGACCGGAGGCTCGATGCTTGGCGCGAGGAGTGGACTGCGGCGTAATTAGCGACGTTCGGGCTCCTACTTGCGGTACAAGGGAGACTAAGGTTTCAGAAAACCCTGGTTTCGAATTTGGTTTGGGTCTTTTGGGCTCCGTAAGTTGGGTCTGTTAATTGGATCTGGTATTGGGTTAAGTCTGGGTCTAGGAATGGGTCTGAAGATCGGTCTTGTAAAGTGGACTGGACATTGATTTTTTATTTTATTTTTTGTTTTGGTTTGTTTGATGGGCTGGACAAAAATGGGTCATTACAGCTGCCCCTCTTTGCTCATTGTTGTGAAACAAGAATAGAGCAAAGACTATAAAAAGACCAATTTTGCCTCAGACAAGCGTAACCTTGGCTTCTTGGTCTTCTTCAAATGGCTTCTAACTCCACTACAACTTCAGGGAGATAAAGTCGAAAGAGCTTTTGATATGCTTCTCTTTGTTATTTTAGGAAGACTTCAATCTTCAACTCGCTTCCACTAACATCTCTACTAACAAAATTTGAACCTTTTGGTTTGCTTCCTTACTATCTTCGGAAGACTTCATTCTTCATCGCTCCACTAACATCTCTAGGAACAATATCCAACCTTTTAGTTTGCTTCCTTACTATCTTCGTGAAGACTTCAATCTTCATCTGCTTCCACTAACATCTCTAGGGAACAAAATCTGAACCTTTTTCTTTGCTTCCTTACTATTTTTAGGAAGACTTCAATCTTCAATCTGCTCCACTAACATCTCTAGGGAACAAAATTTGAACCTTTTGCTTTGCTTCCTTACTATTTTCAGGAAGACTTCAATCTTCAGTCTGCTCCACTAACATCTCTAGGGAACAAAATCTGAACCTTTTGGTTTTGCTTCCTTACTTTCTTCAGGAAGACTTCAATCTTCAGTCTGCTCCACTAACATCTCTAGGAACAAAATCAACCTTTTGCTTTGCTTCCTTACTATTTTCAGAAGACTTCAATCTTCGCTTGCTCCACTAACATCTCTAGGAACAATATCTGAACCTTTTGGTTTGCTTCCTTACTATCTTCAAGAAGACTTCAATTTCAGTCTGCTCCACTCACATCTCTAGGGAACAAAATCAACCTTTGCTTTACTTCCTTACTATTTTCAAGAAGACTTCAATCTTCACCGCTCCACTAACATCTCTAGGAACAAAATCAACCTTTGCTTTGCTTCCTTACTATTTTCGTGAAGACTTCAATCTTCATCCGCTCCACTAACATCTCTAGGGAACAAAATCAACCTTTGCTTTGCTTCCTTACTATTTTCAGGAAGACTTCAATCTTCAGTCTGCTCCACTAACATCTCTAAGGAACAAAATTTGAACCTTTTGGTTTTGCTTCCTTACTTTCTTCAGGAAGACTTCAATCTTCAGTCTGCTCCACTAACATCTCTAGGGAACAAAATCTGAACCTTTTGATTTGCTTCCTTACTATTTTTAAGAAGACTTCAATCTTCAGTCTGCTCCACTAACATCTCTAGGGAACAAAATCTGAACATTTTACTTTGCTTCCTTACTATTTTCAGGAAGACTTCAATCTTCAGTCTGCTCCACTAACATCTCTAGGGAATAAAATCTGAACCTTTTACTTTGCTTCCTTACTATCTTTAGGAAGACTTCAATCTTCAGTCTGCTCCACTAACATCTCTAGGGAACAAAATCTGAACCTTTTGCTTTGCTCCCTTACTATTTTCAGGAAGACTTCAATCTTTAGTCTGCTTCATTAACATCTCTAGGGAACAAAATCTAAACTTTTCGACTTGCTTCCTTACTTTCTTCAGGAAGACTTCAATCTTTAGTTTGCTCTACTACCATCTCGAGGGAACAAAATCTGAACTTTTTAGTTTGCTATATCGTCCTCTGAGGGACATATCCTGTAAACCTAAATGTATTATGGATGACTTTTGCATGAATGTAGAATGTCATGAGAATGATGATTAGGACGCATGATTGGAATGAATCCGATGCTCCTAACTAAATGATATTAGGGATGACATTTGCATGAATCCAGGATGTCATGAATTTTTTTATACAATGGTTAGCACACAATGATCGGCATGAATCAGATGCTCCTAATTTGAAATAAGAGAATGATCTCTATGGGTTGTCATTACTCATAGTTCATCAAGGTTTTATCATTGATGCGCTACCATGTTTTCTTGTTCAGTTGGTATCTTGGACAGAAAACTCAAAGAGACCATCATTCAGCTCAGCAAGCTTGCCCCTCTGCAACTTCAGGGGAATGACATTTGGTATCTTTCATATTTCTGTTACCATTCAAAGGTACAGGACTTGTATCACTTTCAACCTGTTACACCATTCCTTGGGTGTAATGACCAGATGTATGTGTCTGAATAGATGTAGGGTATCCCGACAATGATCCCCTTTTATATTTGGATTGACCTTGTTCGTCATTTGTCGATATGGTATCACCAACAAAATTGTCTTATCCAATGAGAATTTGAAAAGATAATCATTTTCCAATGTTTCCAGCCCTTAGGCTTGGTGAGTTCTGAACAATAATCATGTTTCAGATTCCTTATATTATTCAGAAGCTTCTAGAGTAATACGTGAAACTCCTTTTATGAAAGTGTTATTAGTTCACTAATCGTTATTTCAATATAAATGCTTGAAAAAGAACACAAAAATGGACGAGAAAGAAATTATTCAAAAGCATAACTCAAAAAAATAATTTAATAAAAAATAACCCAGGCAATAAAAGAAAATTGATTTTGAGTGTATCTCAAAAAGAATAAAATAATAAAAGAATAGAAATTCAAAATGGGTAAGATAAATGTTAGGTGCCCCAGACATCGCAGCCTGAGCTTCTTTGTTCCAACTTCTTGAGGACCATTTTAAACTCAATATGTGTTTTAGGGGATCCGGAGTACTTTGTCAATGGCCCAAGACGTAACATACCTCCTCATTGCTAATTCAGACGTAGTAAGACTATCAGATGCTCCACTTTTATTCAAAATTTGAGCCGCCTTTTCAAGTTTTCAACTCAAAGCCCTTTGGTCTCAAAGCGCTTTTATGGCTTTCGCCTTGGCCTCTCTTTTATTCTTTTTCTTCTTTTTTTTTTGAATTTTAAAAATTTTTTTTGAATTTTTTTGATTTCTTTTTCTTTTCTTTTTTTTTTTTTGGATGAATTTGAGCTCAAGGCGCCTTTGGGTTTTACCTTGACCTTCCTTTTCGTAAAATCCTTCTCGATCGAACTCAATTATTGGATTGGGCAAGTCTTTGTCATTCATCTCGATCAATATCAATGCTCCTCCGAACGTGTCTTTTTGGCATCTGTTTTCTTCTAAAATCGTTTTATAGAAGAAAGGTCATTTTCAACAACAGGTTCCCTTATGGAATTCTCTAGGATGAACCTTTTTATCTTGCATCATCTGATCATGATGGATAGCCTTTAACCTTTCCTTCGATTAGGTTCAATTAACAAAAACGCTTCAGTTCCATAATGGGTAAGATATTGCCCTAGCGAAAGTTCTGGCCGACGTTCAATAAGACAGAGGGTAAATGATAGCTTCTTATGCCAATCCTTACAAGTTTTAGCCATCTTTCATTTTTTTCTTGGCAACTTTTGTTACACTGTGATATGCTGCCTGACTTCTAGACAAATTGTAAACTTTGACTTTGTACAGTTATTTAAATGTTATCCTTTACGGCATTCTGCTAGCATATGATCTTTTCCTCTCTTTTTCTTCTTTTTTTCGAATTTGATGACTTCGACATTGTAACTTTGGCATACGAAGCTACTTCTACTCTCTTAGTGATGTAAACGATAACTATGCCGATGAGTCGATATTGACTAAAAGCTTTTGACGAGATTGACCCCATCGCATCCATGCCCCACATATGGAAAATTTGTGATTAACTGGAGTAGGCATATGGATCTTTGTCTCATTAAATTCAACATTTACGGTATGACTGATGCAATCCCCTTCCGTGGTGGATCAACAGTGCCCGATCCTCTTTGTTTAGCCTGCTTCTTATTAGCCAAGGCATGTCCTGATATAACCGTGTGAAAATATTTTTGAATAACTCAATAATATCTCGCTTTATTTCTGTGGTGAGCTAAGCTTCGATCTTCATTCCTTTCCTAGGCTCGTAATATCCATTGACCTATGTAAGGTAATGTCTATTTTTCATCTTGTTAAACCATTCTTAACAAGTCAGAAGATATGTCACATTATCTGTCATCTTCAAAATCCTGAGATCCCCTAGACCTATATCTTGTGCAAAAAGGAAATCAGTAACAATGTCGCTCATGACGTTGATATCTCGGTACCTAGGTACGAAGGCAAGAAATCCAAAGAATAAATGATTCTAAGGATGATTACTTGTATGATATGGTCATGAATAAAGAATGAAAGAATATGATAAAAGAATATACAATAGAAAGAATAAAAGAATATTTGTTTAAAAATGCATTTTATTGAAATAAAAATTTAGGACACAAGCCTATTTCACAAAAGGGGTCTTATTGCCTCTAGGCTTAAGGCAACAAGCATGTTTTGAATATTACTCTAGGTCTACTTCTAAAAATACAAGAATCTCTTTCACAGTCCCATTATTCAAAACACTCCCAAGTACACAAGGGCTTGGAAACTTTATTCTCTGGTTCCTTCTCCGCTTTTAATTTCTTCAAGGGATCACAACTTTTTTGTCTCCATGATTGGGTAATGGGTTCTCCATACTGGGTGTATCATCAATCTTGACAACTCTCATATTAATAAGTCTCTCAACTACCTTTTTGAAGGCAGTGCAATTTTCTATTGAATGCCCCGTTACTCCTGCGTGGTATTCACATTGAGCGTTGGAATCATACCATTTAGGATATGGGGGTTGTAACGGCTGAAGATAATATGGAGACACCACATGCGCGTCAAATAAACTTTGATATAGCTCCTTATACATCATCGGGATTGGTGTAAATTGGATCTTCTCAGAGTTTTGCTTTGGAAAAACCTGATCGTTGGTAACTACTATCCTTGGCTGATTCATTGCAATTGACTCCGAATGATTCATTTTCTTTTCCTTATTCTTCAAGGCTTTTGAGGTCCCTTCTCCTCTTTCTTTCGTTTCTACCAGAGCAACCGGTTTGGCTTGATCCTTGCTCGAGTTAACACCCATTGGAGAGTAAACGATGTTATTCTCATCATCTTCACTATTGTCCACTAAGCCATTCCTTTTTTCGAGTCCTCCGGCTAGTAACTGGGTTAGCTAGCCTATCATATTCCTTTGGAATTCCCGCATTTCTTGTTGAATCTCAATCAATTGCCTCTGCATCTGTATTTGCATTTGCCCCATTCTTTCCAACCTTTGCTCCATGTTTTCTAGGTTAACTGAAATATTTTTACCTAATTAGGATTCTATTGTAAAATTCTAATGCAAATGATGCAATGTAATGCAAATGCATGAATGCAAAGAAAGAGAGGCGTTGATTCTGATTCAGTTACATTAGAAAAACTTTTCTAGAAAACAAATTTATTTACATAAAATAGATCGCATATACGACCTTATCCTCATAGTCCAAGTGAAAATGTGAATTCCTTCTTCGTAAAAGTCAAGTCTTCTAATAGATGCCTCATCTAGCTCCTTTTTGTTTGATCTGGGACGCGATTCACTGCTCCATAACACTCGTTAGCTTCTTCAAGAAAGTCAAGACGTGGTGATTCTCAATTTGTCTTTGTCAGCTTGAATCCTTGGGTAATAAAGTTTTGTATTCCTTCGCCGGCTATCAGTCTTCTCTTGTTGTGTTCACTTAGACTATATTCGGACAAGACCGTATTATAATCCACTTTATCAAAAAACCCGTCCCCTTATGACAAAATTTTCTATTTAGCAATCGAATTAGAAATCAACACCTCTTTTCTATGATATGAATGCAATGTAATCAAAACAAAAGAGAATACGTTAGTATAGGAGAAATAAATAACATAGAACCTATCAAGGTGACCACTAGGGTTTGACATGGTTCTACCTAGGGTAGGCCCTTAGGCTTTCTACATGTGGTTTAGCTCTAAAGCTGAGGTACCTGAACCAGCAGATTCATCGATCCTCACCCATTATAGGCTCATATGGGCCGAGTTCGATTCAGGGGAATACATTTCCCTATGGCCATGCGGAGGTGAAAACCTCACAAAGACATAGGTACGGATGCATTCCGGAAGCAATCCACTAGCCCATGCGGAGGTGAAAACCTCACGAAGGCATAGCTTCTTGCTCCCACTTAAGGGTGTGACCACGACGGTCATGCAGTGCAATGTAGAGCAATATATTTAAAACCATATGCAATAAAAGGATCATAGTTTTAAAATCAAAGTTTTAAATTCGAACAAAAAGACATGAAATTATCAATTTTACGGCCTGACTCTCTAAGTCCCCAGTGGAATCGCCAAGCTGTCGAAACCATTTTAAAATCGAGTTTTAGAAATGTTGGGATCGACTTTGAAAACAAAAACAGGGAGTCGCCACCAATCCTTTTTGCCTTAGGTGTGATTGGATCACCTTGTAAAACGTTTTATTTTAAAACATTTAATTTTGGTCCGCGAAAAAACAAGAAAATGGGTTCGGGAGTCGATTACGTATGAGGAAGGGTTAGCACCCTCATAATGCCCAAAATTGGTACCTAATTGATAAAATCATGTCCAAATGTTTGAAATTTAAAAAGTTTAAAATAAGATCCCTTATTAGAAGGAAAACCAAGACTTACCTATTTCAAAGAAATAAAAATACCACACCCAATAAGTTAGGATACAACATTTTATAACTTTGAAGCTAGGTGCATATTTATTTTAGAAAATTCCTTACCTCGAGACACAAACATCACACCCAATAAGTTAGGATACAACGTTTTTAATTCTCAAGAATAAGTTTTTTTATTATTTAAAACTTGAGATTTTTTTATTCCAAAAGAATATAAACATCACATCCAGCACGATTGGACATGACATTTTTAAACCCTCGTAATTAAAGTCATCTCATAATTTATAAAACTTATTAAGAGGTTATTTAATTACTTAGCCAAGCGGAAAATTGCAACCAACACGATTGGGCACTATTTCCTAATTTCTAAATACCAAAACATTGCCTTATTTTAAAAACTTTTAAATAAAATATTAATTTTATGAAAATGCATTTTTATTTAAACAATATCCATGTGACAATATCGCATTTATAAACTATCATACACAAATATTAAAAAATAATTATAATACAATAACATACAATATAGACAAAATAAAATACAATTAAAATAATTACACAAAAATAAAAATAGTAGTACAATAAGAAAGCAATAATATAGGTTAATATAAAAAGAATAGTTGAAATAAAAAATAATGGTAATGGAAATTAAAATAACAAAATAAAATAATAAATAATACATATAATACACTAATCATAAATTTACACATATAATATAAACTATATAAATAAAATAGATTAAGTAATATAAATAAATTTTATAAAAAAACTTTAGAAATAATAAATAATGTAACATAGTATTATATAAAATACAAAATATAATATAATAAATAAACAATATGTATATATAATAATGTATAAATTATTAAACAAGTAAAATAATATATATAATAATTAAATATAAAGAGTAATAAATATATATATATATATAAATATATTATTAATAAATTAATATACAAATAATTTAAAATAAAATAAATATTTTAAAATATTTCAATATAATAATATAATAATTTTAAAGAAAAATAAAAAATTTGAAAAATTAAGAAATCAGATCAATTATAATAAAAACAGATATTAAGGGTCAAATTATAAATAAAAGGATATAAACGGACTTAATTATGAAACTGAAATAATGCGGAGGGACTAAAGGGATAAATTTCCGTTTTTGAAAACACGATCCTATCTTGAGTCGAGTCAAAGCGGGTCGAGGTCGAACGTCATTGCTTTTGGCGTCTGGCATTGACTTAAAATGATGCCGTTTATAGAATCTATTTAAATTAAAACCATTCCAAAAAAATCACTTCTGCCCTCATTTTAAAAAAACATAAACCCGCTTTCTTTTTTCTCTCAAGCGATTTTGTGTTACTTGGGGACTCGATCGCTGTTCACACCGCCATGAATTAAAAAAAAGTAAGTTTTAGTTTTTTATGTATTTTATATATATATTATATATATGATTTCAAAAGAAAATAAATAAATAAAATAAATATAAAAGCGAGATTCAAAAAAAATAAAAGTAAAACAAAACCTCTGCTGATTGTGTTTTTTTTTTTTGCTTTCGTATTTCTCTGAATCGATATGTATATATTCTTGTGTGTATTCTCCGTGTGTCCGTCTCCTTTTACAGGTTTTACAAAGGGGTTTTTATAACTCAAAAATGAAAAACCAAAAAAAGAAATAAATCTCTATTTGCTTCTGTTTCCCTATTTTTGCTGTTGGCTTGTTTCCTTTTGCAGGTTTGGGCGAAGATCCTGGTGGTGACTGCGGCGCGTGATTCGGCGCAGATCTTGGTGTGACCGGAGGCTCGATGCTTGGCACGAGGAGTGGACTGCGGCGTAATTAGCGACGTTCGGGCTCCTGCTTGCGGCAAGGGAGACTAGGGTTTCAGAAAACTCTGGTTTTGGATTTGGTTTGGGTCTTTTGGGCTCCGTAAGTTGGGTCTGTTAATTGGGTTAAGTCTGGGTCTAGGAATGGGCTGAAGATTGGTCTTGTAAAGTGGACTGGACATTGATTTTTTATTTTATTTTTTGTTTTGGTTTGTTTGATGGGCTCAGGCAAAAATGAGTCATTACAACTAGGCTGTTAAAGTATTTTCTTAAGTCTTGGCTAGCGAGTTCTAAGCGACGGTTCGACGACTGGTACAGTGAACTAGTACCATCTATGAGTAGAATAACACTTTAGATCCAAGTCAATCTTACGATCTGTATTGGAGATCGAAGAAAAAAGCTATTTGGATTTTGGTTTGCAGATTTATGATGTTTAAAGTTGTTTTATGAAAAAAAACTGGATTGTAGAAGAGAGATTGATGTAGGCGGTGCAAATAGAGAAAGCCATATAACAACGATTTTAACATCCCAGTGACTTAAATAAAACTTTTGAATAATTTAGTAACTATTTTATAATTTTTTAAAATTAAGTGAGTAAAACGTAAACTACTAATACTTAAATGACGTCAAATGTAATTCGTCCTATTTTTAAAAACATCAATTTAATTTAAATTAAAACACCATTTAATTCATATATTTTCATAAATACAAAATTTAATTATGTAATAATGTGTATCGACGTAATACTGAAAACAACTTTTACAAAATTTCAAATATTCCTCTTCAAATAATAGGAGATTTTGACACTAACCTTGTAATATTTTCTATTTATTTTATTAAAAAAAGAAATTATTTTAAATTTATTTTAGTTTAAGTCTCGATGCTAACGTTTAATGACAAATATCAGTACCCAAACGTGTGAAAATATTTTCATTTAGGTTCAAGTTATAAATATAATAATGTTTTGTGATGTTTTATTATGATTATTATTTCAATGCATTATTTTATATTTTTCAAATAAAATTTAAATTTGTACTAGTAATTATATTTAAAAGTTGCTCAAATTATTAAATTACAGCATAAAAGGTGCTTAGAGAAAAAAATATAACTCGAGTAGTGGCGGGGTTAAGCTTGATTCAAAATTCGTGGTTTAATATTCAATTTAAGCTCGAACGAATATTAATTTTAAGTTCAATTTCGATTAAGTTTATTTGTTATTTTTTATATTCAAAATTAAATTAGGGTTCGATTCAACTTATTTTTTTCAGGAGCGGAGTCAGAGTTTTTTTTAGAGAGAATAGAATTAAGTTGTATAATTTTTTTTTTGGGAAGTGAAATAAAATTGTATATTTACGTAATAGTTGCGTACTTTCCTAAATTCCCAATTTTCAGGATCTGGCAACTATGAACCCAATGGACTTCAAAGCCTAAAAAGCCCAACAGCTCAGATTAAAACCATCATTCAAAAATTTTACGGCCCAGATTTATCTGCACTCTCAAAGAGTAAAAACCGCCACCGGTGACCCGCGAAAGGTTTCAGCTGCTCTTAACAACTCTCTAAAAGCCTTATCAATTCCACAACTCTCCGACGTCCTCATCTCTGCTCCAGGTATGTCTCCAGCTGTTTCCTTTGTGTTCTCTGGTTCATTTGATCCAATTTAGGGTTTTGGTTTTGCCATAATCATTTAATGTCGGATTAAGTTCTTTTTCCCGCTTTTCGATTTTAACGTATATAAAGAAAACAAAAAATTAGGAATCTCGGGAATGAAAAAGAGGGTCTATGTGAAATTGTCATTTTTTGTGTCCATCTATTATAATTTTAATGTAGAACAATGTTATTGAATTTTGGTAGGATATTGTTTTCTTGTAAAATGAAACAATGCCAGTAAATTATTCGTTTGGTTTTCATTTCAGTTTGTATACTCTTAGTTTAAGGTTGAAGTTTCCACGCTGGGATGGGAGATAGTGAAGCAGTAGTTATTGACTCATCAGCAAGTATGGATTATACATCAGCAGTCTATAATTCTACTGGTTCTGGTGCTTGTCCCCCTGAGGCTACTGGAGATCCAAATGCTTCTGGTGCACCAGTAGATGGAACTTATGCTGCTTCTGGTGGTTACCTGAATTCAGCTGGTCAAGAGGGTCAAATCAGCTTAACGAATGAAAGTAAGCCAACTGGTGGATCAACCGATGGGAATGCTATCAATGCTGGAAACACAGCAGTAGATGCAACTAAAACTGTTGGTTATAGTCTTTCATTAAATGGAAATATTGTAAATGAATCTCGAAATACTACAACGGTTGAGAATGGGAATGTTTTAGATAATGTTGGCAGAGCTTCTAATGCACCAGACTTTGTGGGTTCTGGTATTTTTTTCTCTGGAATGTATTTACAAGTGTCTATCATGCATGAGGCACCTCTTCTTGATTTCTATTTGTGTTGAAGGTTGTTTTATGTGATATGATTTGCAAACCTGCTCAATAGTTGGATGTGAACTCTCTTGCTAAATGATAATTTCAAAGAAAACTTGTTAGGAATAAACTTTAGCCACCTGGATAATTCTAAACTGAATAAAACTTTCTTATCTTCTTAATCTATGTTCATATCATCTTTAAAGAAGGAAAAAAGAAAGAGTGGGCCTCTCAAATGATTTTTATATAGGATTGTTTTTGGTATCTGAAACCAACCTCCTGAGATATTCCAGAATGGCTAAAAGCTCTAATAGTTGAGCACCAAAACAGACTTTATATGCTGGCAATCAGCCATGAAGCTGTTTTCCCAATCAACATATGCATGTGGTAGTTCTTTGGATATCTACTTTTAATATTGACTATAAGTATCCTTTTGCTTTATTCAATGTTATGCATCTCGTTTTCATTATTTGTATTTTCAGCATTTGAATTTAGAGAATGTGAAACTCATTTGTGTCTTTTTATTTTCATCTTCTAGTGCCAGCCATGTCTGGTGAAGAGGATCGTTTGTGGAGTATCGTGAGAGCTAATTCTTTGGATTTTAATGCTTGGACTGCATTGATAGAGGAGACAGAGAAGGTTGCAGAGGTATGTGGGTTTGAATATGTTCTGGACCATACCTAATGAATAACTTTGGGGGGTAGGGGACTGGATAGCCACCTTATTACCTTTGAGCAAAGTCATGAAAGTCGTATGCAATAATGTTAAAAACTTTCTTTAGTGGATTGGGGCCAAGAGTACAACATACCATACAGTTATTTGTTTATTTTCTACCCTTCTTCCTTTTTGCTTCTAATAATCCCCAAAGTTGGTGGTTTCTGTGCTTATTTAAGTTCCTAGTTCATAAATTCTCCACTCTCTTTGTTTATATAAGTTTGGTATCTTGTCTGCCAATAGATGTTTTCATCTACTCGTATGCAGGACAATAAACTGAAGATTCGAAAAGTTTATGATGCTTTCTTGGCTGAGTTTCCTTTGTGTTATGGTTACTGGAAAAAGTATGCGGATCACGAAGCACGCATAGGCTCCATGGACAAAGTTGTGGAGGTTTATGAAAGAGCAGTTCAAGGAGTGACTTATTCTGTGGACATCTGGGTGCTATATTGTTCTTTTGCTATAGAAACATATGGAGATCTGGAAACTATCCGCAGGTAATAAGTGTTAGTCTACCCACTGTTGTTCCTGGTCTGCATTAGGTGATCATGATTGTTTGTTTTTCTTAGTTGTGAGGATCTGGTGATTTTTGTTGCTTTCTAACATTTTTTCGGTATGCCTGCAACAGCAGTTCCACGCATTTATGGCGGAAAGGTTTGATGGGAATGAACTTTAGAATGCTTTTTTATCCCCATTCTTGATTTTGAGGCTACTGTATGTGTAGCAGTTGAAACTGTTTTAGGATATTGACTAAGTTCCCGAGCCTGTACTCACCCCCTCCTCTTTGAAGCTTGCATCATAGTCCTGTAGTTATCAATGAATTATTATTTTAACCTTGACACTTTGAGGTGCATCAATATGCAAAATGCTGCTGGGAAGATCTCATCCAGATAAGGGCTAGATCGCCTCTATCACTGCTCCATTTCAGATATAGTTTGATTTCTGTCAGTAAGGTAAATGCAGCGTTTTGGATGTGTCTAGAGTGAATTCTTCCTTCTGCTTCAACATTGTTCCCACTGTCTTCTGTTTGTGGAATGTTTGCATTGCCTGGAGTTTTTTTCTTATTATTGTAATAATGATTCTTTTGCTTTGCGTTTCAGGCTTTTTGAACGAGGATTAGCGTATGTTGGAACTGATTATCTTTCCTTCCCTCTTTGGGATAAGTACATTGAATACGAATACATGCATCAGGAATGGAGTCGCCTTGCTGTTATATATACACGAATATTAGAGAACCCCAATCATCAACTAGATAGGTATTTCAACAGGTAAGCTTTTTTTGGCCTCTTCATATCTAATTGTTTATGTACATAAGGTCACCATGGTTGTCTGATATTTCCTAGGGAGATTGGCCAAACATGATGCTATCTTTGCTTCTTGAACTTGACTATGCAGGACAAATAAGGAAATAGCTAAAAGTAACATTAATTCATGCTTTTGGTTTCATTTAGAAGTATGATCATTTAACTCTTTGCTTTTTATAAATTACTGTTGAATTTTGTATTTTGATCTATTAAAGCAATTTTGCCTTTACATATGAAGATAAATTCCTTTTTCTTCCAGAATTGGATGGAGACTACGGAGAAATATTCTCTATTTACTAAATGAATTTTGAAGTTTCTTAAGTTGTTCTGTGATATTCCAAAGAATGTATAGGTAGTCCTGAAGGATAAACTGCGAAGGTTAGAACTTGAAATTGTAACTTCAACTCAGATTTGAATCTCGGGAAAGGAGGGAGGATTATGTTCTTTCTACCTCTCATCGGATGATTCAAAATGCAACGCATTGCACATTACATATAAAAATGTGATTCTGTGGAGAATGATGTACATAATGCATTGTGCTCTTTTGGTTATTCTTCTTCTAACTTGATTATACGCTGATGCTAATGGTATTACAGTTTTAAAGAGCTAGCAGGAAGTAGACCTTTGTCGGAATTAAGAACTGCCGAGGAAGCTGCTGCATATGTATCAGGTATAGCTTCAGAGGCTGATGGGGAAGCACTTGAAGGAGAGGTTCATCCTGATGCTGCAGAACAAACTCCTATGCCTGTAAGTGCTGGCTCAACAGAAGCAGTTGAGTTGGAGAAGTATGTTGCCATTAGAGAAGAGCTGTATAAGAAGGCTAAAGAGTTCGACTCTAAGATTCTTGGTTTTGAAACAGCTATCAGGAGGCCTTACTTTCATGTGCGTCCCCTTAATGTTTCTGAGCTTGAAAATTGGCATAACTACCTGGACTTCATAGAAAGAGAGGGTGACGTCAATAAGGTATTTGAGGTTTTTTTGGTTTTAGCTATGGTTTGTAGTGTCTAGTTGTCATGTTTGTTATATATTGACTTACAGTTAAGTAACATCTGCTGCATCATTTGCTTTGTTGGCTAAACCGTTGGGTGAAGCAACTTTTTTAAACGGGAACTTACTGAGACTAAAGCATGGACCTCGATTTTGTTTCTTTGAGGCTAAGTACATCAAACCCTTATTTGTCAGTGGACATCTTAGGTTTGTAATATGTTGAATAGTGAATTCATTTTATACTTTTTAAAGTTCCAATGTTATGCCTGCAGGTCTGTTCTTGTCTTCCTAATCATTTATCTTTCATCTAGGGGGGTCCCATCTTATTTGTGGGGCTTCTCTGTTCCAATTCTGGAGTACTTTTATGAATTTCTCATTGTGCTTTATATCATCCTGTGTGTAATGTTGCACTGGAATGTCTTCTCACTTTTTGCATTTCATTTGTGAATTAGGTGGTCAAATTATATGAAAGGTGCCTAATAGCCTGTGCCAATTATCCTGAATACTGGATACGATATGTTTTATGTATGGAAGCCAGTGGAAGAATGGATCTTGCTGATAATGCACTTGCGCGTGCTACCCGCGTCTTTGTCAAGGTATGAAGTGACAAATTGGGAAGGATGAAAAATACTTTTGGGATGAATTTTATCTCCCTTTCACATGATCTGTTTTTGGTTTTGATGCCAGTGTTAAACCCTCTCAACTTTGACATCTGTTGTCATTTAAATATTTTAAATTAAAAATTTTGAAAAATAAAATGTTCAGAATCAAATCTTTTAAAGCCTTTTTGGGTTTGTTT
Source organism: Gossypium rotundifolium (assembly GCA_025506655.1). NCBI lineage: Eukaryota > Viridiplantae > Streptophyta > Magnoliopsida > Malvales > Malvaceae > Gossypium > Gossypium rotundifolium. Next base: position 153,567,315 of record CP106728.1, read on the forward strand.
TTGTATATTTTAAGCACCAACAACTTCCAAATAAATGAATTCAAAGCCGACAAAATTTGACCTAAAAAACTTAGGCGACTAGTGGAATAGAGGGAGCAGTATGGTTTTCAGTCCATTTCAGCTGTAACTTTTAACATATTGTTATTAGAGTCCTTCTTTGATGCACCTGGAAGTGGAAACTTTTTAACTTCACAAGTGGGTTAAGAGGTTGTCACATGTTCCACTTATGTTTTTTAATTATTATTATTTTCTTTATTGGACCCTAAGAGGTATGTGCCACCCTGCAAACAATGCTTATGGAGTCTAAAAATTCCACTAGCTGTGGGTGGGAAAATTTTTCTTGTTATTAACGGATAGAAAATCATTGCATAACTTGATTAAAGATGTTCCACTTAAGGAAATTATGTAACCAGTTGTCATGAGAAAGCTGTTTGCTAGAAAATTGCCTTCGTGCATATTCATTCACCTCCTATTTCCATGCCCTGACTGGGTTGATTAAAGAATCAACACTTTGTCTTTCCTTTGATGTTTGTTTTCTTTTCTCAGTTTAAGGAAACTCTTTGGCTTGTGAGTTAGTTTTCTTATTATGCATAGCCGGTATGGTCTTCACTCTATTATTATTGTTTAAACTTTTAGCATTGATATGATAAAGAAGTATAGTTGGTGGGTGTTCTTGTGTAGACTTAATGTTGTTGCAATATTTTACAGTGTTTGAATCTACTAGTTTTTTCTTTGTTACCAATATTTGACAGAGGCAACCAGAGATCCATCTTTTTGATGCTCGATTCAAGGAACAGCATGGGGACATACCTGGTGCTCGAGCTGCATATCAACTTGTTCACAGTGAAATTTCACCTGGTCTTCTTGAGGCAATTATTAAGCATGCAAATATGGAAAGCCGTCTGGTGAGATCATGCTAGCCTGCCTATCTGGTCTCAGTTGTGGTAAATCTGGTTTCCTGTTTCAAATGGGTTGTTTATCTTGATTGTGCAGGGGAAACTTGATGATGCCTTCTCTTTATATGAGCAAGCCATTGCTATTGAAAAAGGAAAAGAGCATTCTCAAACGTTACCAATGTTGTATGCACAGTACTCTAGATTTTCATTCTTGGTAGGTGGGCCTAATTTGTTTTGTTCTTTTAATGTGCGATTCATGTGAATGAAAATGGGAATTTTCTTTGATTTCAGGGGTCAATATTAATATTATCCTTGATTTTTTCTCCCCACCTATGTCCAAATATGTACTTCGTTAATATTATACTAGTTATTTTCTAGTTTCAAATACCATTAATGTCAGCTTAAATAAGCATTATGCCATATCCCAGCATTTCTCTGTATCCTTTGCCATGTAGGCATTTGTGTTTTCTCTTGTTTTGTATTGCTTCTCTAAATACCTGTCTCTGACTATTTTTCTTACTTTGACCTAGATTCCTTGTCAGAGGCTGAACTTGTGTCTTAAGTTCTTTAAAGAATAAAATAAAGCATACCCCTGGTACACCCTACTGTAGTTAAGGAAGTTTTTCTCTGTTCTTAGGCCTTGGTTGTGGTTATTGGGATTTTTATGACAGAATTGAAACAAGGTTTTTGTTGTTTGTTCATCATTTTGTCTGATTACCATTAGTTCCAAGTGTTTATTGTCATTGCTAAATTCATTCGCTGATGGCCCTTTATTTTCTTGTTCCCTTGATTTTCTTTGTAGGTTTCTGGAAATGCAGAGAAGGCTAGGGAAATTCTGACTAGGGCACTTGACCATGTCCAACTATCTAAACCATTCCTTGAGGTTCTCTCTCTCTCTTTCAGACACTCACATACGCACATGTAGACACACTGTTCCATTACATCTTTTGAACAGTCTCTTCTGTAATGGGATTTCTGATTTTATTTTTGTTTTATATATAGGCCTTAATACATTTCGAAACAATTTTGCCACCTCTAAGACAGATTGATTATTTAGAATCATTGGTTGACAAGTTTTTGGCCCCGAGTTTGGATGGCAGTACTACAGACAAGGAAGATCTATCTAGCATATTTTTGGAGGTAATAATTTGTGTAAAAAGAGTTGCTTGTATTTGGCCCAGACATATTGGACATGAGTGGAGGTTTGAGTTTGCATGGAAAACAGAAATTGCTTATAACCATAAGTTTGACCTCCTTTTTTTCTAAGACTGTCTTGAGTTTGCTTGAAGATGTTTCTATCAAAATTTATCTGCAGTTTGATATCTTTTGAGGACTTTATTTTAAGATTGTAAATGCTGTTTGAAGTTCGGCATTCAGCGTTCTGATTGTTTAGTTTGGTGTTTTACTTCGAAAATACGGGTCTCTATGCTTAAATATTGTATGAAAACTTTTACTTGTAGCTCATTGTAGAAAATAATTTTGCAGTTCTTGGGTCTTTTTGGAGATGTACAGTCTATTAAAAGGGCTGAAGATCGGCATGCTAAGCTCTTTCTACCCCGTAGGTCCATTTCTGAATTAAGAAAACGTCAAGCTGAAGATTTTTCATCTTCAGATAAGACAAAGCTGGCAAAATCCTACTCAGGTGCCCCTTCACCTGGCCAGTCTTTACTTGGTATATATCCAAATGCACAAAACCAGTGGCAAGCTGGTTATGGTGCGCAACCTCAAACTTGGCCACCCACTACACAGTCACCGGCACAGGCACAACCGTGGACCCCTGGCTACGGCCAACAGGTTGGTTGAACTTTTTGATACTTTTAATTGTATATAGGGACATGCTTGTCTTATTTTCATGACTTATTTTAGCCTATGGGAATGTTTTGATCTCATGGATGTGCATATCAGTTCTATGGCTTTTTTATGTTAGTATTCTTATTTTATTCTATTCCATGTCAGATTTGGTGCATATTTTGAAGGGAAAACTAGCTGAAATGCTAGCATGTAATATTATGCTTCGTGCAGTCCTTGTTATGTTTTTTTGACAGTTCCATAATTTTTATTCTACTTGTAGGGAGCGTATGGTGCTTGTAGTAGTTATGGTAGCAATTATGCTACTCAACAAGTACCCACATCAGTTCCACAAAGTGCCGGTTATGGTGCTTATCCCGCTACATACCCTGTTCAGGTATAAAGTTGGCTAATTGCTTCTGATTTATTTTATGGTTATTTGGCAAACTGCAATTTCAAAAACTAATGAGACAACTATCACGTTGATGCACCAAGACCAATTTCATTAAGGGTGTGTTTGGTTGAGTGGAAAAACAGGAGGATGGAAGGAGTGAATGGGCAAGTGAAAAGAAAATAAATCTTGAGTTTGCTTGGTAGGAAAGAAAACAAGAGAGATGACTAATTTTCATCTTAATGCATAAAAACAAATCGTTCCAAATTGGAATGATAAAATGAGAGAAAATGAGAGAATTAAAAATCATGCATTTTTCCAAAGTTTCATTTCTTTCTTCTCATTTTTCATTTTGTGAAGCAATGAATGGAAAGGAAAAATATGTTTTCTTTCTATTTTTCTACTCCTCAATTTCTCATCTTTGTAATTTTCTTTCTACTCTACCAAGCAAAGCCTAAATGAAATATCAAATATTGATATCATCCCACTTGCCTCTACTCGTTTTTGATTGAAGGATTTTAAATGTGGCTCCTCTTGATAATAATTACAAGCTTTTGAAAGATTCATGGCACTTGCAGTGCCATACTCTGTGGACTTTTGTAAAATCTGTCATTGGACGTACTTAATTAGTTGAGGGTAGTAATATGCACCGCAGCATGCACCTAAGATTTGAAGCAAATTTTCTTGGAATGTTGGTATAAATTTCCTTATTTTCTTCATAATCAACATTCAAGTTTGAGTTGTTCTTCTTCTTTGGAGCTCTAACGCTTAGCTATGATTCTCTGTAGAGCTTTCCTCAGCCAACTGACGCCACGACACTAACCCCAGTTCAGCAACCTGCTGCAACTGTTCCTCAGAATTACTATGGTTCTTACTATTGAGATGTCATGTCGGTAACAGGATTATCCATTTCCTATTCTCTCTGATACATTGTCGTGTAGTTCATATGTACTGTACACTTATTTTAGCAGTTTGTTGAGGTGGGCATATTCCGGATTTTGGCCGTGGAGGCGGTGTCGGGGAGGGGACTACTAAGGGTAGATGTTCAGTGAAGTAATTTGCTTTAATGGTGGTGTCTTTTTATGTTTTTCTTCATAATTTAGATATTTTTGTGGAAACTTGTACAGAACTACAGATGCTAGTGATTTATGTGATGTGTAGTTGAGTTTCTCTAATCCGACAGACCAAGAGGCAAAACTGCTTCAATACGGTAACCAACTCTGCTGTCTTCATGTTTTTGTTCCAAAGCGCCATTTATTTTTCTGTAAGAAACTGCAAAAATGCAAGAAAACTGAATAATAAGGCTTAATGTATCAAAAGCTTCCGTGTACAATAAGTCAATAATAAATTGAATCTTCAGTAGAGAATATTTCCTTAATTGAATATAAACAATAAAATAAATTTTCGGAAAACCAGTTTTAGTGCAAGCCCTGACATCTGTTAATTTCGCCTCATGACACGTGAGGGTTGTGTCTTGATGCGTCATGTGATGAATTTGATAATTTTTCTTAAAATGTTTAAAAGTAAAAAAAATAATTAAAATTATAAATTACAAAAAATTAAGTCATCTAATTTTTTAATTTTATATTTTTTAAATAATTTTAATGAAAATTATCGATTTTATCACGTGGCATAAAGATTTGGATGTAACTTAAAAGAGAACACCTTAAAAAACAACAGAAGCAAAAACAACTAAACTAAGGAATTTAACAACAAAGAATAAATAGAAAAACAAAAATAAAATCAAAGATAGAACGAGTAAATTGATGGATAGAAGGATAAGTGTCCAATTGAACATTTTGAGATATAAGTTCTAATAAATTCAATTAATGGCTCTAATTAACAATTGTGCGTTAATAACCTTTATATAGATTAGCTAAGTACATCCAAATAATACTCTTAAAGTATATTGAAAATCTAATTAATCTAAATAAGAAATAGTTTTAAACTAAACTTGTTTGAATAGAAACAAAACTCTTAAATAACTTAAAATACTTAAACAATATCCAAAATTCGGAATAAAGAAATAATAAAATAATATTAATACAATATTGGACCCATATATAATAAAAATTAAGCTTAAAAATCGATCCAATATAATTTAAACTCGAATGAAAAACCCAAAACTTATCATTTTCGTCATAATCCCATCCATAAATTTTGCTCGCACAGTATTCACTAAAACGGTCATAACTTGAGTTCCTGAACTCGAAATCGAGTAATACAGAATTCATTTCAAAGATAAGAGATAACTTTTCAAATGCTATGGAGACATTTAAGCCCATAAGTGCAAGTTGACTAATCTTTTCAACTTGAAAATTAACAGTTTGGTTGCATTGACTTTAATAAATTTCAACCATTTTGTACATGTATCATTCTCTCTTTCCTCGAAAAGATTCATCATCATATATTATCTTTGATTGAATCTTAGTTTGATTTGCTTGGCCTTTGACCTTGTTATTGAGTCTTGGAATAGTGTAAGCTCATCACATTCATAGACCTGTAATTGACCCTTGAGACTCGCATCACATAACCCTAACGTGTCATGTGGCAAAATTACAAAGCATAATAGCTTACATAAAAATTGATTTTTTAATGATTTAATTGATTATTTATATTAGATTAAAGACTCAATTAATTGTTTATATTCGATTAAAAGCTAAATCCATCATTATTTTATACATCAAGCAAATAATAAAGGAAGGTGGGAACCACTAATACGTTAGACCCCTGGGCCCAAAAATTATGAAGGAAAAAAGGGGATAATGGCAAGTTTTATCTTTGTATTTTAATGAAATTATCAATGTGGTATTTACACATTTAATTTGTTCATTTTGATACCTGTACTTTAATTTCGTTTATAAATATGATACCTGACAGTAACAGGGTGAAAAATTTTACTGTTGTGATAAGTTGACCAATAAAAAAGAGCCACATGGCATATTGTGACCAACAACCCAAGGACCTCTAAGCAATAAGTCCAATTTTTTTGTTTCCAAAATTCATTTTTCTTTTTTTTTTTCTTTCCTTTATTTTTTTCCACCAACATTTACTCATCATCACCGGTTTTTATCGGTATATCACTAATAATTTGGATATTGGGATTCATTGAACCATTAATTACTTTTAAATCTATTTTTTTTTTCTTTTCTTCAATAGTTCTTGAAAGTTTAGTTAATATTCCAAATTTAGGTTACTTTCTGGGTTTTTTACAAACACCATTTTTTACATAAATTGGAAAATATAAATGTAATCAAAACACCATCAACACCTTTCACATTTCGTCCTCGACATTTACCATCACAATTGAATCACCAAGATCTTATCTTTTACCTTTGTCCCCTCCCATCGACACCATAACCAAACTTAAGCCTCAACCCAACCATTAATCCCCTAAGATTGCTTTGCCTAAACCCAACCATGACCTACACCCCAAACAGTTGCAACAAACAACACTAGAAAGGAAAACCACAATAAAAGCTTCTCAATTTTGGAACAAAAAGAAAATGTAAGAAAATCAACAAGCAAAAAAAGAACAAAAAGAAAAAGAAAAAGTAACTTCCAGAAATTAAAAGCGATGATGGTGGTTCAGGCTCTTTGAGCATAGCCCCATCAGCACCTCATACTGGTAAAGTAGATGGCACAGGAGTATTCCTAACATGTTTCATTTTGGCCACCCATCATTGTTGGAAAGGCGTATAGTTAGTTAGTCAGACAAGAATCGAAGATTCTGATGGTCAGTGCGAATCTTAAAGTGTCTACCAACTAAATAAGGGTGCCACTTTTTGACAGAAAGGAGCATGACTAACATCTCCTTTTCATAAATAGGAAGAACTTGATGTCTTACCCCAAGAGTCTTGTTGAAAAGGCAATAGACCGTCACTTCTGTTGCAGCACAAACCCCCACTCCATAACCACAAGCACCAGCGTCAATAAAAAACTCCAATTGGAAATCAGGAAGGCAGGAACATGGGCATTCCATAAAGCTTACTTTTAACTGCTGAAAAGCTTTATAATGCTCCGATTTTCAATAGTATCAAAAAATGTAATTTTAAAAATTCATTCTTATAAATTGAGTCTGCAAATATAAAATAAAAATATTTACAGAATTAATATGAGAATATAATAAAGAATAATCAAGTGAATTAGTCATTAAAATACTTAATTAAAACTTAAGAATTAAATTGTAAAAATCTAATCGTTATAGAATTTTAATTAAGAAAAGGCTTGAGGATATAAATAGAAATTAACCAAAAGGCCAAAATAGTTATTAAACCATTTTGGACTAAGAGATAGTGGATGATAATGGCATTTCCACTAAGTGAGATTTATAATTAGACTAAGCTAATTAAATTATGATTAAATTAATTAAGTTAGATTAATTAAGTCTTAATCAAGATATATAAGTTTAAGTTAGTGGAGATGACAATGTCATCTTCTTCATTTCATTCATGCCATCCAAAGAAAGAAGAAAAATAAAAGAGAAGGTTTTCAAACCCTTATACCATTTGACCATCATTAAGTAAAAAAATTAAGCATTTTTCTTATAATTTTTATATATTTGTGATCATGGGAGCTTGAATTAGCTAGCCCATGTATCAATTTGATCAATTGTTAAAATTTTAGCAAGTTGCCATTATTGATAAATTAATGAATTAGGCTTGGAATTGATAGATATTGAGCTTAGTTTATGAAAAGGACTAAAGTGTAAGGTTAGTTATGCTTGTTTGTTAGCTTTGTAACATTAGGGATCGAATTGAATAAATGTAAAACCTGTCATGAGATTATGCTAGAAATAGGAAGTATAAGGTCCCTGATGAAAGTATGTAAAATCGGATTTTAATCTAAAACTAGGAATTTAAAATATATGCTTATCCCGAGTTTAGGGACTAAATTGAATAAAATACAAAATATGTGAAATAAAAAAAGACTATTTAGGATAATGCATCTCATGAAATTTTGTGATAATATATGGAATTGATTTGGTATATAAAAATATTTGTATAGAACAATAATGGAACCAAAATGGAGCTAGTAGAGGAAAAGCAAAAATTGTGGAATAGTCCCTAAAGAGTTTACCCGTTTTGTGTTTTGAAAAGGTAAGTTCATATTGAACTTACTATCTTTCCTTGTGTTATATGTATGCTTGAATTATTTCATTATATTATGTTTGAATATAAGTTAAGGTTTTGTTGGAAATCAGCATACAAGGTTAGTAAATGGGATTGGATTGAAATGAAATGTGATAAGTGATTGATATGCGATATTACAGGGCATGAATACGTAAATATGAATGATGGATTCCCATGTGAATTTAGTAAATGTTAGGATACAATTGGCATGCCAATAGGGTTATATACGAGCTTGTGTAAGGGATTTTTGATTATATAGAGATAATGACAGGTCATTTCGGGATCCAACATCTCTTGTAGATTATCAAGTATCAATTGTCTCTACAAAGACCTTGTGTAACAGTCCGATTTTGACCCAAGTCGGAATAGTGGTTTTGAAACCACAAATTCGAGTGAGAATAATATTTTAATATTATTTTCTATGTCTATGATACGTGTCTAAGTATGTGTGAAATTTCTGTGAATTAATTTGTCCGATTGTGAGCTTAAGTTGGCATAAGGACTTTGTCGTGAAAGGTGCAAAAATTTGTATGCTAATTGTTAAAGCACTAATGTGTTATGGTTTTTAAATGTTGTGGCCTTATGAGGCAATTAAGCCATTATTTAGTAAGTGGTTGGTTAAATGACAAAATAACCTTATTATATATATGTTTTATATGTTAAATGAAAAGGTTATTTTTGTAAATGGATAAAAAACATGTTTATAATAAAACAAAGCTTAAAATAAGCCATTATCATCCTTCACCTAGCTGAATATTGAAAGAAAAGAAAGAAAAGAGTAAGCAAGGGTTTTGGCCATGGTTTAGGCTTGATCCAATATCAAGAACTGAAGAAAATGGATTTAGATCGAGAGAAGATGAAAGTTATTGAATAGCCATTTATCTTCGTTCTTCCCGTACGAGGTAAGTCGATATACAAATAAATGTATTTGAATTGAATTATTTATACATATATGAAATGTAAATTGCTATGAATATCCATTGAGATGGAATGTATATGAAATCCGGGTTTATACATATATCGACAAGTTATCAGTGTCCGAGAAGTCCCGTTTGAACCTAGGGATATATAGGATAGAATATGTCATGACATAGGTGTCCGTTATGTGATATCATGTAAGACCACGTCTGGGACGTTGGCATTGATTCGAGATTTCGTGTAAGACCACGTCTGGGATGTTGGCATAGATATGAGATTTACGTGTAAGACCATGTCCGGGATATTGACATCGTATTGATTCGTATAAGACCCTGTCTGGGACAGTGGCATCAATATCTGGATACATGTAAGACTACGTCTGGAACGTTGGCATTGTACAACTATTCCGAGCACTCTGAATATCCTATTAGATTTTGAACGGTTCAACAGGCAAGTCCGAGAAATGAATGACCATGTGAATTGTACATCCGTTTCAAGTACGTTGATATGTATGCTTTGTATAAGCATAAAAGGTAAGTAAGTATGTGCATTGTTGTAAAAGAATATTTGAGATATATGTATGTTTGGGATATGAGCAAGTGAGAAACATGAGATATGATGAATTGGTAAGAAATGGCAAACCAAGTGAGCCAAAGAGTTTGTTTATGTGCTTGAAATGAAGATATGTTAATGAATTCAAATAACCATGCTTATGAATGATTTATGTTAAGTTTATTTGTATATGGCGTACTAAGCTTTTAAAAGCTTACTTTGTGTGTTTGTTTGCTCTATTTTATAGGCCGTCAAAGCTACGAAAGGCTCGGGAATCGTCAAGGATCATCACCACACTATCAAACTCAACTTTGGTACTTTTTGAAAGTGTATATAGCTAAATATGGCATGCATAGGCTAGTTATTTTGGGGTTGTGTTTTTAGATATGTGTACATAGCCATGTGATATGGTTAGTTAAGTAGTGGTGCTATGAATGAGATGCTATGCTTTATAATGTTGGTTTTGGTATGATTTCATGCCTATGAAATGATCAAGGTTATGTTGAGTATATTAATGCAATATGAGTATATATATGTTTGATCAATGAAAGGGTTATATAATGGAAAATTGGGAGTGAATCATGCTCGGTTATACATGTGATTTAGTTGTGGTAATTGGCATACAAGTTGGATGTTTAGAAATGTGATTAAATAGGATGATAGGTTGAATATTTGACATGATTTTTGGTTGCCAAGTGAGTATGGGATATTGGTTATTTGAGCTTGTAGGGATGACCCTTGTGTGGGTGGCAGTTTGGCCTCGAAAATGGCCTACAATTGCCCACACGGTTGAGCACACTAGCGTGTGGCTCGACCGTATCCCTCGTGGTTAAAATTCAAGGAAAGTCAGGTTTGACCACGGGCGTGTGACTGGCCGTGTGGTGCAAGTCAGGATCGATTACGGGTGAGGCACACGGGCGTGTGGACAAGTCAGTATGTATGCCCTGTTTTGTCACGACTTAAACACATGGGCATGCCTGAGGTCGTGGGAGGCACACGGCTCGCCCACACTGGCATGTGACCTTTGTAACTTAGAAAATTTTTTAAATTTTTAAGAATTTTGTATGTGTTCAGTTTAGTCCCTGCCCTATTCTAAAGCATGCTTGAGGTCTTGTTGACCTATTTAAGGGACGCTTTGATTGCATTGGATGAACTGTACTATGAAATGTCCGTGAAAGTTTTCGATTGTCCGGTAATGCCTCTTAACCCTAAATTGGCGATGGTTACGGGTTAGGGGTGTTACATTTGATTGGTATCAGAGCTACAGTTTAGTCGATTCTCAGACTAACGTAGTGTGTAAGATTCTAGCTATACATACGATATATCTGAACTATGATAGTGTGATGAATCCTAACGTGTAAAATATGTTTATCGTACAGTAATGATCTCGAAAGAACCGTAGTTGATGATGTAGAAAGTAATGCCCCTACTCCCGCTCAAGGGACAGCGCCATCTGATTCGAGACCGATTATGAGCGGTCAAGAGGGAGAAGCTAAACAAGCTTTCTTCCAAATGATGAGTGAGTGGTTCACTCAGTTTGTGAGAAATAATCTGGCTGTTTCACAATCTCTGCCTCCACCTAATCCCCCTCAGACCTCAATTGCGCCTCCGATAATGGGTATAAATTTGTTGAATAAGCCTTCAGTCGATAAAATCTGCAAGTATGGGGCTGAAGAGTTCAAGGCCACCAGTGATGACGATGTTGAAAAAGTCGAGTTTTGGTTAGAAAACACTATCCGAGTATTTGATGAGATGTCTTTGACTCTGGAAGAAAGTATTAAATGTGTTGTTTCACTGCTACGAGATGTAGCTTATCAGTTGTGGAAAACTTTGATTTCTGTTGTTCCGAAAGAGCGGGTCACATGAGATTTCTTTCACATTGAGTTCTGGAAGAGATACATTAGTCAGAGATTTATTGATCAGAAGCGAAAAGAATTTCTGGAATTGAAGCAGTAGTATATATCTCACACGAATCTGAACGAGTTTGTGAGACTAAGTCGAGATGCTCGGAATGTGTATCAACCGAAGCAATAATGTGCAAAAGATTTGAATATGGTCTTAACGAAGATATCCGTTTGCTAGTCGGGATTCTAGAAATAAAAGTTTTTGTTGTACTTGTAGATCGAGCGTGCAAAGCTGAAGCACTCGGGAAAGATAAAAGAAAAGCTGAGTCTGAAGTCAAAGATAAGAGAAAGAGATTTTCGAGTCTGCTTCAAAGAAATTTAGAGATGAATATAGCCGTTCCAGGGCTAATGTAGGACATTCGAATCAGAGAGATCGAGCTAGATCACAGTCGAATTCTAAAATTCCTGCTACTTTAATGGCCAGTGTTGGAAATGTCCGATCTGAATGACCTGAATGTAAGTATTATGGAAAAAGGCATCCGAGAAGTTGTAGATTGAATGATCGGGCATGCTTCAGATGTGGATCGTTAGATCATTTTATTCGAGACTGCCTAGAGTCTGTTGAGCAAGAGATTGTTCAAAATTCGAGATCCGATAATGTTCCAACGAGGGGTAGACTTTTTCGAAATGCAAGAAATGTCAGTAGTAGTCAGAGAACTGTGAGAGACACTGTAGTAAGATCCGAAGCTAGGGCGCCTGCCAGAGCGTATGCTATCCGAGCTCGTGAGGAAGCTTCATCTCCAGATGTTATAACAAGTACATTTACTCTTTATGATACTTCTGTGATTGCATTGATAGACCCTGGTTCTACACATTCGTATATATGCATGAACCTAGTATCCAGTAAGACTTTGCCTGTAGAGTCTACTGAATTTGTTATTAGAGTATCGAACCCCTTAGGTAAAAGTGTCCTGGTTGACAAAGTATGCAAGAACTGTCCGTTGATGATTTGAGATGCCTGTTTTCCTACTGATATGATGTTATTACCATTTGATGAGTTTGATATAATTCTGGGTATGGACTGGTTGACATTGCATGATGCTATTCTGAATTGCAAAAGAAAGACCATTGATTTGAGATGTCAGAATGGTGAAATAGTTCATACTGAGTCTGATGATTTCAATGGATTACCGGCTGTGATATCTGTGTTAAAAACTAATGGAGCTCGAATGTAACAGCCCAAACCTAGCCCAAACACTACTACTGGGTCGGGTATGTCACTAAGGAAAAAAAAGATTTAAAAAAAACCAATCATGTCGACAAAAGCCCAAATAGAAAATTACATAAATTGTGCCTTAATATCCAAAAGCCCAAAACTTAATTACATGTCTTTGAAAGAAATTAAAACGAGAATAAATACTAAAGGCCCATTTTAAATCTAAAATGTAAACAAATGGCCTATGGCCTTATTACAATGTAGTTTAAATCCATCATATAAAGTACTTTAAAAAAAAAACTAATATGGAGAAACTTTGTCGCCGGATCCACCTTCTTTTGCATGGCCACCTTGTGCTTTACTCCGGCCCGGTCCGATGCACTAATCGTCACTGAATGGTTAGTTTAAAGGGGTGTGTGAGACTCGATGTGCAACCCTCATGCACCACTAGATTTGGGCCTCATTAAACATAATAATAAATTCATTTACATGGAAACATATAATATGCAAAGCCCAACCCATTTGCCTAGGTTTCCATCCGCTACATGCCCCGCACCAACCAACACACCATTGGGGATTTCTACAATCAACCCACACCGCTACTCTTCCAAGATGGCGGTCAAGCTACTCATCAACATATATTGGCAAAGCCCTTATAACATATAATGGCGAAGCCCGTTATAACGATTCATGGCATTAGCCACAGAGAATTCACGGTAAAACCTTTACTCATATACATGTACATATAACTTCCTCCTTTATCACCCAACCCATGCAACATGCACAATAATTTAAAAATATGTACAACAGACTACTTGTAACATATAGTCAGATTATTTACTAACCTGAGGGTCCGTCGTTTAAATCTGAGATTTCGGCTTTTAATAATCTGAGATTATTTACTAAGGCTTTCTCTACGTCTATGCTACTATTACTCGAAACAACTACTATTGGCCCACGATCTAACTTCAATTTCGGCCCACACCCAGTTGGCCAATCTCGCACAACCGAAGCAGATCGCTTCTTGAATTTAGATGATGGTTTTACAGATCCAACCTTCTCTGCTTGACTGTTAGTTGAGTCCATATCAACCCTTTAATCACTAAACCAAATAACGATGAGATCTAACTCATTAGTTAAGTGTAACCTTTAAACCGAACACTTACCTAGTTAGCCGAATCCCGAATATCCTTTAGAAATTGTCACCACCAACCATCCTACATTCGGCCATCAACCAAATGTCAAACCAATCGTCACACATATTCAACCTAACCTCACATAGTATTCGGCCATAGCACAGGAAATCATGGAAGGCCATTCGGCCACACTTACCACTTCTTACCTTCGATTTTTCCTTCAAATCGACTTTAATGGGATAGTTTCAGCTTCTAGGAGTATAGAGTATAATCAAAAGGGCCTTGGAAAAAATGATTTAGATTAGGAGTTGATCAAAACAAAGGAATCATAGAAAAGGAAAAATCCTAAAACTCACCGGATTACTAAGGAGTATACGGCTTACAGTGCACCTTTGGGAAAACAGAAATCTCCCTTGTAGATTTGGCTATAGAGGAGAAAGGTAGGCACTAAGAGCATTCAGCTTTCAAAGAGTTTTTGAGGAGAGGAGAAACACTTATGAAGTTTTGGCTATGATGTGTTTTAGGGAAAAAGAAAAGAAAGAAAATCGAGAGAGGATGGAGTGTAGATTTCGGCAGAGAGAAAGAAGAGATGGAGAGAATGGTTAGTAAAATTTTGGCTAACCTATGCTTAACTGATTTCCCTTCCTGTAGTTGAGTTTCGGCCAACTTTCCCTCTTCTTTTGATAACCTCTACATCTCATGATAACTTATTCCTTATCTTACCCTTTTGAAGAGCCCTCACTAAAGCCAACTCCTCCATCCTTGTTTATCATCTTTTATTACTTAAATAAAAAGAAATAGAACTCCTTAATTAGAAGCCTAATGCCGTCCACTCCCTTCCCATTTAAGTGCCGAATTTGACCCATCTTTTAAGGCCCAATAGGCCACACAAGGGCCCAAATTCCTTCCCCGTTATGGCGCCACCTTATGCCCACTTAATGCACTTTAATTCTTTGGGCCACAAGCCCAGCTTGTCATTTAGTTATCCATCTTCTTAAATTATAAGCTAACACCATTAGTTAGCCACCTAACCCAAATTTTTAAAGCCCAATATTTCATTTTAAATTACCCAAAGCACTAACTTTAACCCTAATTCAAATATTTAATCAAAAAGTCTGCCCAACCTTTACAATCTCAATTTAACATATTAAACATAACATTACACATAATGCACAAGCCCATTAATACCTTACCATAACATTCTAAGGGCTACATGCATCTTAAAAATTTTAAACGTTCCCATTCTCAAGGCCTATTGGGCCCAATTCTACTAGGCCCAATTTCAGGATGTTACATCGAAATTAACTATTATTTCGACAAAGGCAAGCGCACTTATCGGACAGTAGTATAGTTATGGCGAGTCCTGAATATCGTATCCTCCAGGACTAAAATTACTAGTAATAACTATCTTTTTATTATCTAGCCTAGTAATTAAGGGGATTTATTTTTAATCTAAAATTAACTAACTAAATGACTATGAATGTGACAGAGAGAGAATTGGGAAAATACTTTTGGACAACTTATATGAGATAGGCAATACCTAAGGAAGAATCCACCTAGACTTGACTTATTACTTTTGATTCATATGATTTATTCACTTGACTTAATCCGTAGAAATCCCTGATTTAGATTAATATCTCTTTTGAGACTAAAAACAACTAACTCTAGGTTGATTAATTGAAATCTCTTTCTAATTAAAACCCCTATTCGGCGTCTATTTAACGTCCCCTTTTAGGTTGCCTCCTAGGGTTTTTATATAGGCTTTGGAACACTTCTATTGGCCCATAAGTAGCTTATTCTGAATAGAATTCTTCTTCGTTTCGGCAGGGACACATCCATGGTGGACTCCTTCGTATGTGGTCAATTCTGCTCGCCATACAGGGCCGTGTGATCCGCCCGTGGTCGATAGTCCAGGCCGTGTGAATTTTGATGTAGGCCTATTTTGTCCCTTTTTGGCTTTCTCGTTCTTTTCGACTTCCTAAGCTCTCATGAGTATAAAACATGAAATTAAGGGATTAGGAGCATCGAATTCATCAAATCTAATAAAAATTCATCCAAAAATAGGTTAAGCATGGGGTTAAAATATGTGTAAATTATGGTTTATCAAATATCCCCACACTTAAGCGTTTGCTTGTCCTCAAGCAAAATTCTCAACTCACAATTAAAATTAACTTCCCTCAATTCATAATTCTCATCAATAATGTCTCATCATAATTCTCAGATAATTCATACATGGATAATTTAACTCAAAGAGTCCTAAAGATTCAAACAATCTAAGTCATAAATTTTTATAACACGAAAACATAGGTGTTTCCCCTTACCTAAATAATTACCTCTAATTCAAAACTAACAAGGATTGACATCCTCACTAAGGATTCACTCAAATCATTCAAGTGTTTAAGGTTCAAGAAAAAGCACTCAAAAGTCAAACATGAAGAGTTATTACCATAGGCTTGCATGAAAATCAAATCTCACCACTATAAAATGAGATGATACACAAATCAAAAGGTCTTTTAAAGGGGTTGTAATGGGGCTTGGGTTAAAGGTGTGGATAAAGGCTGAATTAAAGGGTTAGAATCGAGATTGAATTGCCAAATTACCTAACTAGAACCATAGACTAATACTGAATAATTACATCAATTGAAAATTTATAATAATCGAGCTACTTCTCAAAATATGAAATTAATCGCTAAGCTCAAATAACATAGAACTAATAATGATTTTTTAAACATAAGAACATACATGAATAGGATGAATTTAACTTTGAAATAGAGAAAATAGTTAGGGAACTGATCAAATCAAATCTCGAAATAAGGGGAGTCAAGAAAATAGGGGAAGAAAAAATTTGGTTTTGGGTTAATATTAAAGTCAAGAAATGGTTTATTAGGATTAAAGGGGTTCACTAGGGGCTAATTATGAAGGTAGGCTTTTTATGGAGTAAATGGGTTAAAACCTAGGTGCCTTTATCATCTCAGTATATCAAATCAAAAGTGTGGTATCGACATGCATAATCGAAGCAAGTTCTAGAATAACAAATCAATATTGGCAAACTCATAACCAATAAAGTGATCAAGAAAAGGATATGCTCTTAAAGGCTCAAAATCTCACAGAAACTATCGTTTTTGATGTCAACCTCGTGAATTTCAAATTTCAAAGTAATATTTAAATTTAGGGAAACAACCTAGAAAATTTTAATTCTGAAAATAGACTTATCATGCTTGATTCTCTAATATCTTAAAGTATAAATCATCAATGTACAATTGTCTATGACTTAATCCAAAACATTTCAACAAAACTTATAAATTAATAGAAGTTTCATTCTAATAGTAATATGAGAAAATTACTTAAGAACAAGACAAAATTCAGGGATTTTCTGGTAATGAAATCAATAACCTCCCCACACTTAAGATGTACATTGTCCTCAATGTACAAAGATAAATAATGACAACATAATAAAAAAAATCATAAGATAGGGAGAGAGGTGAAACTTCCTGAATTTTGGATGGAGTCAAAGAAAAGAAATCTGTGTAAAGTTGAGCAGAGGAGGTGGATACTTCGGGGGTGGTGTGGTGATTCCCTAACAGCCTTTTGAACCTAAATTAAAGAAATCAAAATATAATAATATAAAGTAAGCACAAGAAAGATAAAGAGAAGGAAAATAAAGGAGAAGAGAAAAGAAGAAGAAAAAAATAAATGGACTCAAAGGTCCTTGTCTTGTTGAGGGAATGAAGCGGCCGGCATGAACTTATGTAGAGTGGTCTCGCACAGGGAAACCGTGCTAAGATCCTTTCGCTTCTTCGACATGGGGATGGTGGTTGAAAAGAAAGAGTGAGGGAAATGGAGAAAGGAAAATAAAATGAGATAGTAGAAAAAGAAAGGGGTGTGGTGGTTAGGGTTTGGAAAAAGGAGAAATTGGGGAGAAAGTGAGAAGAATGGGGGGTTTTAAATAGGAATCAGGGATCTGATGGCTGCCCATACTCGTGTTTCATGGGCGTGTTAGGTCACAAGGCCGTATCGCACAGTCGTGTGGTGTCTCGTTTGTTTCTTCCATGCCTGTGTAGATGTTCCCACGCCCATGCTACTTAATCAGTGTCGACCAAGGTTTGGGGACACGGGTGTGTCCCATACTCGTGTTACTTTCTCAGTGTCAACCACGGCCATATCGTATGACTGTGGCATTTTATCTCCGTCTGTGGTTTGGGGATGTTTTGTCCTTGGTTCGCACGATTTCTGCCACGCCGATGTGCCTAATCATGGTGTCCACATGGCCACGGCCACGCCCGTGCACAAGGCCATGTGGTAGGGAAGCATACACTTTTATTAAATTTGTTAGTTTTTAGTTAGGTGCTAAAAATAAAAAATATAAATTAATGGGGTTAGTGCTCAGGTTGCCTCCCAAGAAGCACTCGTTTAAAGTCTTAGGCTAGACTTACCTCTCATTCCCATAATCATGGTGGTTTGAAGAGTTGAAACTCCTTTCTCCGGCTATCAATTCTAACATCAAAGTAAGGTTTAAGTCGAGTACTATTTACCTTAAAAGTGCCAAACTTAGGATTATTTACCTCGACTGTTCCGTGTGGGAAGAAATTGTGTACCTTAAAAGGGATCTCTTTGTTTGTATCGAGGTCTGACATGGCGATTCGAGGGTCTTTCTTATCTAATAATATCTGATCTCCGATCTTACTGGTTTGTCCCATCCTTAAGTTTGACATGGTTTTACTTTGGTTCATCGTGTTTTCCCGATTTCTCCTTCTCAATTGTGTAATTTCGTGGTGCTTCCTAAAACGAAGGTTGAACCAAATGGTCATTAATAGAATTTATGTTCTCACCTTTATTACTTGATGTCCTAGTCGAGTCAAGAGCCTGAAAAGTGATCGTTTGTCACCTGCACAAAGTGTGAGTTCACCTGTACCAACATCAATTCTAGTTTTAATAGTTTCTAAAAAGAGTCTTCCTAAAATTAAAGGAACATTATTATCCTCATCCATGTCTAAAACAACAAAGTCTACTGGGAATTTGAATTTATCAATTTTTACTGGTACATCCTCAATTATACCCTTAGGAACTCTGATAGTTTTATCAGCCAATTGTATGCTCATCCTAGTTTTTTTGAGTTTTCCGAGACCTAGCTATTTAAACATTTTATAAGGCATAACATTGATGCTTGCCCCTAAATCAGCTAAAGCATTATTAATAGATAAACTACCAATTAAGCAAGGAATCGTAAAACTCCCTGGATCTTTTAAATTTTACGGTAGTTTATTTTGTAAGATTGCTGAGCACACTGCACTTAGCTTCACATGCGACGCTTCGTCTAACTTCCGTTTGTTTGTCAAGAGCTCTTTTAAAATTTCCTTGAATTGGGAATATATGAAAGAGCTTCAAGAAACGTAAGTTAATATGTAATTTTTTCAAGAGTTTAAGAAATTTACCGAATTGTTCATCTGTGCGGTATTTCTTCATCGCATTGGGGTATGGCATACAAGGTTGGTACTTTGTACTTACCGGTTTTGGTTGATAATGGCTTACCTTACCTTCCTCTACCATATTCTCTTGCATTAATTTTAGCTCATCTAACCCTTTACTATCATGAGCGATAATGGCATGAATTTTCTCCTTGGGGTTAGTTTCAGTGTTGCTTGGCAAGCTGCCTTATGGCCGTTCAGATATGAGCTTAGCAAGTTATCCTAATTGATTTTCGATCCCTTGAATCGATGCTTGTTGATTTTTGAGTGTTGTTTCGGTGTTTTGGAAATGGGTTTTTGACACCGCGATAAATTTTGTTAGCTTCTCCTCAAGGTTTAAATTTTTTTCTTGTAGGTAGGGTTGCTGTTGAAAGGCTGAAGGGGGTTGTTGCCTCTGATTTCCTTGGCCACCCCATGAAAAGTTTGGGTGATTCCTCCAACCTGGATTGTAAGTGTTATTATAAGGGTTATTTGGAGGTCTAGAGTTGTTACCCATATAGTTCATCTATTCGTTTTCTATGCCACGTTTGTAGGGTGGGTATTCAATATTGTTCATCCATCCTCCGTATGTATCGCACTAGCATCACTCGATGTACCTGCGAAGAACCATACAAACCATCAATCTTTTTATTTAACATTTCTACCTGGTTTGATAGCATGGTCACTGCGTCGATGTTGAAAACACTAGCGGCTTTTGTTGGCTTTATCCTCATAACATGCCACTGATAGTTATTTAGTGCCATCTCTTCTATAAATTCATAAGCCGCTTCAGGGGTCTTGTTATTTACGGTTCCACTGGCGGCTGAATCAATCAACTGCCAAGTTAAAAGGTTCACACCGTTGTAAAAGGTTTGAACCTGTAGCCACAAGGGTAACCCATGGTGAGGGCACCTTCTCAATAGATCCTTGTATCTTTCCCATGCATCTTAAAGTGTCTCTAAATCCATGATGGTGGTGGAAAAAGTCTTAAAACTTATATCATGATTGATCGAGCCAAGAAACTAACTATCACCATGATTGAGGCAAGTGCACCTATCGAACAGTAGTATAGTTTAGTGGCAAGACTGGATTGTCGAACCCAAGGGAACCAAAAGTGCTAATACTAACTTTCTTCTTATTATTTAGCCTAAGAATTAAGAGAATTGTTATTTAATCTAAAATTAACTAACTACGAAGCTAAAGCTGCTAAGACACAAAGAAGGAATTGGGGAAATACTTGTGGGAAAACCAATTGATTAAGACAATACCCGAGGAAGAATCCACCTAGACTTCACTTGTTATCTAACTCTGAACCAGATGATTTATTCACTTGACTTGATCCGTAGGATTCCCTAATTTATATTAATACCTCTCTCGAGGCTACTAACGTCTAACCCTAGGATGATTAATTGAAATCTCTTTCTAATTAAAACCCCTAGAATTGCATTAACTCGATCTATGGTCTTCCATATTAGGTTTGACCCTAATCCGATAGATTTTTGTCATTCTATCTCTAGGGTTGCGATCAACTCCACTTAACTATGCTAGATCTACTCTTAAACAAGGAATATTCCTCCTTTGCCTAAGCATATCAATACTTGAATCAATATCCTGAAATATCAAAGCAAGAATTTAGAACACATAGTTAAGAACAAATCAAGTATTTATCATATAGTTCAGAAAACAATAACAAGGTCCGTCTTAGGTTTCATCCCCCTCAGGTATTTGAGGGGTTTAGTTCATAATCATAAAGAATACATCTTAGAAGAAAATAACAAAACATAAATAAAACCCTAAAACCCCTCAAGGAATTGAAGGAGATCCTCGATCTTGAGTGTGATTTGACTTAGGGATGGATCAACTGGCTTTCTTCGAGTGAATCCCACAATTATGCCTCTCTAGCTTGGCTTCTTGGCCTAGTGAATGCCCCCTTGAAGGTTGGCCTCTAGGGTGTGTATATAGGATTTTGGAATGTCTTTCTTTGCCTCTAAGTACCCTAATCTAATGAAACTCTTCTTTGCTGCGGCAGGGGCACGCCCGTGTGGCACGATCGTCTGAATCGAATCCAACCCGTGGTTGGATCTGCTAAAGAGGCACGACCGTGTATCTCAGGCCCAGGCTGTGTTGATTTTGTACTTTGGCCCATTTTCTCTGTTTTTAGCCTGTTTCTCATTCTTTTCATCCTCCGGTGCTCTCCTAAGTATAAAACATGAAATTAAAGGATTAGGAGCACCAAATTCCACAATTCAGGAAATAAATCATCTAAAAGTATGCTAAATGTTGGATTAAAATATGAACATATTACGCTTTATCAATCCGTCTGCACAAAAGAAGAGATATCATTCCTCAACTTAGCCGTTTGAGCCCGAAAAAAATATTTTAACAAAAATTTTTCGGTCATTTGGTCCCATGTAGTGATTGATCCTCGTGGTAGTGAGTTCAACCACTGTTTAGATTTGTTCCTCAACAAAAAGGGTAACAACCGAAGGCAAATGATATCATCAAAAACGCCATTAATTTTGAAAGTGTCGTAAAACTCTAAAAAAATTGCCAAATGATTGTTTGGATCCTCATCCTGCAAACCATCAAACTGAACAAATTGCTGAATCATCTGTATAGTGTTAGGTTTCAGTTGAAAATTATTTGCAGCAATAGCAGGTCTAACAATACTTGATTCGGTTCCTGTTAAATTAGGTTTAGCATAATCATACATAGTACGAGGAGCAAGATTTTGATTCACTGGATTTGCGGCAACCATAGGAGGTAGCGGATTATTATCAGCCATCCCTTCAGTAGTATTGGTTTCGTCTTCTTGCTCTTCTTCTATGTATTGTAAGCTTCGCCTTATTTCTCTTCAATTTCTGCAAGCGGTAGCTTCTATATCGCTGTCAAAAAGTAATGCTCCTGAAGGGTTCCTTCTAGTCATAAACTAAAGTTACCTGCTAGAAGCAAATAAAGGAAAAAATTAGTAAAAAAATAATAAAAAATAAATAAATTGCAAATAAAGTAAAAAATGGCTAAAGTAATAAAAATTTAGTGTTCCTAATATCTTAGTCCCGGCACAAGCGGTGCCAAAAACTTGATGGAGCTCGAAACTAACTATTATTTCGACAAAGGCAAGCGCACCTATCGAACAATAGTATAGTTATGGCGAGTCCTAAATATCGTATCCTCAAGGACTAAAATTACTAGTAATAACTATCTTTTTATTATCTAGCCTAGTAATTAAGGGGATTTATTTTTAATCTAAAATTAACTAACTAATTTAACTAACTAAATGACTATAAACGTGACAGAGAGAGAAATGGGAAAATACTTTTGGATAACTTATATGATATAGACAATACCTAAGGAAGAATCCACCAAGACTTCACTTATTACTTTTTATTAATATGATTTATTCACTTGGACTTAATCAGAGAAATCCACGATTTATGTTAATATTTCTTTCAAGACTAAAAACAATTAACTCTAGGTTGATTAATTAAAATCTCTTTCTAATTAAAACCCCTATTGTCGCATTAACTCGGTCTATGGATTCCCTTATTAGATTTGACTCTAATCTGGCAGATTTTCGTCACCCTATTTCTAGGGTTGCAATCAACTCTGCTTAATTGTGTTGATCTTCTCTTAAACAGGGACTTTTGCTCCACTGAATAAACACATTTGACTTGAATTAATAACCTGAATTATCAAAATAAGAATAAAAACTCACAATTAAGAATAAGAACAATTATTTATCTTATAAATCAAATAATAATAAGATTCATCTAGGTTTCATCCCTTTAGATATTTAAGAGGTTTAGTTCATACTGATAAAAGGAAACATCATAAAATAGGGAAAACCAAAAAACATAATGAAAACCCAAAAACTTCTAAAGAACTTGATGGGAGATCCTCACTCTTGATGGAGATCTTTCTCCTAAGCTATTCCTGACGGCTATCTTGGAGTATTTTCCGCCTCCTATTCGGCGTCTATTCAACGTCCCCTTTTAGGTTGCCCTGTAAGGTGTTTATATAGGCTTTGGAACACCTCTATTGGCCCACAAGTAGCTTATTCCAAATAGAATTCTTCTTAGTTTCGGCAGGGACATGCTCGTGTGACACACCCGTGGTTGACTTCTTCATATGTGGTCAATTCTTCTCACCACACACGGCCATGTGATCTGCCCATAGTCGATAGTCTAGGCCGTGTGAATTTTGATGTAGGCCTATTTTGTCCCTTTTTGGCCCGTTTCTCGTTCTTTTCGACTTCCTAATCTCTTCTGAGTATAAAACATGAAATTAAGGGATTAGAAGCATCGAATTCATCAAATCTAATAAAAATTCATCCAAAAATAAGCTAAGCATGAGGTTAAAATATGTATAAATTATGGTTTATCAAAAGCTTAGAGTTATGTGAAAAAGGGTTACGAAGCTTATATTGCTTATGTAATTGACTCAAAAGTATCTGAAAAGAAAGTTGAATCAGTGCCCATTGTTTGTGAATTCCATAATGTATTCCCTAAAGAATTACCGGGATTGCCTCCAATACGTGAAGTCGAATTTAGTATTGATCTGTTGCCTAGTACGACTCCTATTTCGATAGCTCTGTATAGAATGGCACCAACAAAGTTGAAAGAATTAAAGACACAGTTGTAAGAGTTGATTGATAGAGCGTTTGCAAGATCGAGTTTCTCACCTTGGGGTGCTCCTATTCTATTTGTGAAAAAGAAAGATGGCACGATGAGAATGTGTATTGATTATCGTCAGGTGAACAAAGTAACTATAAAGAACAAATATCCGTTGCCTAGATCGATGATTTGTTTGATCAGCTTAAATGAGCAACTGTGTTTTCAAAGATAGATCTGAGATCGGGATACTACCAGTTAAGAGTGAAAGATTCAGACTATAACACCCCAAACCCGGCCCAAACACTACAACCGGATCTGGTATGTCACTAAAGAGATGTTGTAAAACATGTCGCATTTTGGAAAACAGTTATCATGTTTAAACATTTATATCGAAAAACTTAATAATTTATTAATTTGTATAAAATATAAAGTTATAAAATGCCGTAATGAATTTTAAACAAAAACTGAAATCTTATACATGCCTTAACTTAATTTAAACATGAACTGTAAAAACCCAGTAATAAAAGCCCAACATAAACCCAAAACATCGGTAATAGTCTGTGGCCTATGGCCTTATTACAACGAAATTTAAAACCCATTAATTAAAAATATAAAATAGTAATCTAGAGTCTTTTCACGAATCCAAATGATCTTTTGCATGGTCACCTTGTGCTCATTTCCATTTCGTCCGTTGCTCTAGGTGCTACACAAATTGTTAAAATAATTGGTTGAGTCGCGAGACTCAGTGTGCAACCCTCATGCACCATTAGAATTGGGCCCCAACCCCATAGAAACCGAATAACATATTAATATATATACATAACCAAAAATACATGCAAGCCCAACCCAAATCCTAGGTTTCCATCCGCTACACGCCACCCTTACCTGCCATGCACAAAAATTGGGGATTTCTACAATCAACCCACCGCTACACACCAACGATGACAGTCATGCTGTAGTTAGCTACTCATCGTCAGAGTTGTGATAGAGTCACCAGGCTGAAATGGCATAAGCCACCAGAAACAGAGTTGTGACAAAGTCACCCGGCTGAAATGGCATATGCCACTAGAACAAATCACTTCCCCTTTTCATCAATTTCCCAACCCCAAGCATACAGTGAGATCATCATACAAAGCATATCGTTTTAACAGGAATAATCACTGAAATAGGACAGAAGTCACTAACCTGTGGTTAGCCGTTACCTTTCACGGGTTTTCACTTGTTATGCCGGGATTTTGGCATTTAGCAGAGTATAGTAGATTTATACAAATATATATATATATAATAGCAAAAAATCTAACAGTGAGAAAGGTTACACACCTGATTAGTATCAATACCCTTGCTAAACCGATCTACTACTTTACTCAAAAAGTCGAAAAGATGTGAAAATAGAGCCTCTCCTATAATCGGTCAAGGGTTAATAAATACTCGAATTTTGCACGTAAAAGAATTAGTAAATCTCCATACCTTAAAATCCCGAAGGTAACACGATTCGAGTGTTATCGAACTATATCTTGGAGATCTATGCGATTGGCCCTAGTTCAGATCCCGGAATACCGAAAATAAGAGAACATAAGGGATTAGTTTCTAAATAGCCATTCGGCTAGGGTCTTTGAAAAGTCAGAAAAGATTTGGAAACTCAAAATCAACACTTACCCATTGCTTCCTTCAAGATTCAGTACAAACAGTCTCCACTAAAGAAAATTCGGTAACTTTAGGAGGTGAGATCTAAGAATTTCGGCTTTTAGAAGATTTAAGAATTGAAGAGATGACTAAGAGAGATTTGACCAATGAATATTAAGGAGAAGAATAGAATAATAGAGATGTGATTTCAGCTTTTAGGGATTAGAAGAAGAATAACAATAGAGGTTAAAAGATTCGGCCAACCAGGAAATTTTAGAGAGGAAGAAAGAGCGAAGCAGATAGTGATTTTCGGCTTTTAAGAGGAAGAAGATGAGAAAAGAGAGGCTTCAAAATTTTGGCACACCCCCTCTTTATATAGAAAACTGATTCCTCCCTTTAGCAGAGATTGATTTTCGGCCAACACTGCCACACATGATAGCTCTTATCCCTTTTCCCTTATCTTAATCTGTTATCTCCTCAAAAATAACCTTTATCTGCTTATTATCCTTAAAGACTAAATCCCTAAATAATAGCCTTTATTTGTTTATTATCCATATAGAATAAATATAATAAAATTCCCCAAAAAAATAGCCTTGTGCCGTCCCCCCTTACTTAATTAAGTGCCGAAATTTAGCCCTATAACTTGGGCTTAAAGCAACCACAATTTGGGCCCTCCTCTTGCACTAGTGACGCCACTTATAGCTCACCTTTACTGTGCCCCTAGTTGTTGGGCCACAAGCCCAATATGTCAATTAATCTACTACAACTTTAATTTAAGCCCCTAAAGTGTCTATACAAAATATTTAATCAAAGCCTCATTGAAACACGAAGCCCATTTGCACCTCAAGTCCTTAAATTAATATTTTAAGCCTACACTACACAAAATGCACAAGCCCATAAATTCAGGATGTTACACAGACATTCTGAAAACTGCTTTCAGAATGAGATACGAGCATTATGAGTTTTTAGTTATGCCTTTCGGGATAACGAATGCTCCTGCTATTTTTATGGATCTGATGAACAAAATTTTCAGACCGTACCTAGATCTATTTGTTGTTGTTTTCATTAACGACATTTTGATTTATTCACGTGATGAGATTGAGCATGTTGAGCATTTGAGAATTGTGTTACAAATTCTGAAATAAAAGCAATTGTATGCGAAATTCAGCAAATGTGAATTCTGGTTGCGTGAAGTTGGTTTTTGGGACATATTGTATCGGCCTCTAGAATACGAGTTGATCCAAGTAATTTTCTGATATTTTGGAATGGAAGCCTTCGAAGAATGTGTCTGAAGTTCGTAGTTTTCTGGGACTTGCTGGTTATTATCTTGGATTTGTAAAAGGATTCTCGATGATAGCTACTTCGTTGACTAGATTGCTTCAGAAAGATGTAAAATATGAATGGTCCAAAAAATGTTAGAAAAGCTTTGATCAGCTGAAAGCCCTTTTGACTGAAGCTCTTATGTTGGTACATCCAGAATCGGGCAAAGAGTTCGTAGCTCGAATCTTCATTGGGTACGGGATTGTTTTGATGCTAGAATTCAAAGTTATAGCTTAACATCATTCTCCCAAAGCCTCATGAAAAGAATTCACTCACAATCTTAATTAGCTACGGTTGGTTCGCGGAAAATCGCATCATTTGTTTCAAGACACAAGTTTCACCACATCACAAAATCTGAAATAACATGTTGACCCGAAGATCTGAATCGTGAGAGAGAAGATGGTTAGAGCTGTTGAAAGACTACGAGCTTGTGATTGATTATCACCCGGGTAAGGCAAATGTTGTTGCCAATGTAATGAGTGGAAAGTCACTATTTGTATTGTATGCTATGAATGCTCATTTAGACTTGTCTGATGATGGTTCAGTGATAGCCAAATTGAAAGCGAAACCGTTGTTTTACAACAAATATGTGATGCTCAGAAGATTGATAATGAAATATTAGCGAATCGAGCTCAGTGTGATTCAAACTCTGATTCTAAATTTCGAGTTGATGTTGATTCAGTTTGAGATTTCGAGATCGAATTTGTGTTTCGAGAAACTAAGAGTTGATTCAGTTGATTTTAAATGAAGCACATAATAGTCGCCTATCTGTTCATCCGGGAAGTAAAAAAAATGTATCATGATCTGAATCAACACTATTGTTGGTCTGGTATGAAACGAGAATTTCGACTGTTTAGTTTAGTCGTCAAGTTAAAGTGAACATCGAGTTCATGCAGGTTGTTACAACTAATTTTGATTCCTGAATGGAAATGGGATAGAGTGGCGATGGATTTTGTATCTGGATTACCTTTGACTTGAGAAAGAAAGATGCAATTTGGGTCGTGGTTGATCGAATGAAAAATCTGCCCATTTTATTCCGGTATGATCTGATTATTCACTTGATAAGTTAGCTGAGCTTGACATTTTTGATATTCTGATATTGCACAGAGTACTTTTGTCTATTGTGTATGACAGAGATCCGAGATTTACTTCACGGTTCTGGAAAAAATTGCAAGAAGCTTTAGGCACGAAATTACAAGAAGCTTTAGGCACGAAATTGCATTTCAATATAGCTTTTCACCCGTAAATAGATGGTCAATCCGAGCGGATCATTCATATTCTTGAGGATATGTTGAGATGCTACATTCTCGAGTTTGATGATACGTGGGAACAATACCTACCATTGATTAAATTTGCCTATAATAATAGTTTTCAGTCGGGCATCGAAATGGCACCTTATGAAGCTTTGTACAGACGTAAATATCAAACACCTTTGTATTGGACAGAGCTCAGCGAGAATAAGATACACAGGGTCGATTTAATAAAAGACACTAAACAGAAAGTGAAAATAATCCGTGATATCGAAAGCGTAGTCGATCGTCGTCAAAATATTATCTGATTTGAAAAGAAAAGACATCAAATTTGATATTAGTGACAAAGTGTTTTTGAAAGTGTCTTCGTGGAAGAAAGTACTTCGATTCAGACGTAAAGGCAAGTTGAGTCCGAGGTTCATCGGGCCATATGAGATTATCGAGCGTGTTGGGCGATTCGTGTCTGATTGTTATTACCTCGAGCTAGAAAAATACATAATGTATTTCATGTGTCAATGCTCCGTAGATATTGTTCCAATCCATCACATGTGATTCCTCCATTTGAAATTGAAATCCGATCTGATATGACTTACGAAGAAGAACTAATCCGTATCTTAGCTCGTGAAGTGAAAGAGTTGAGAAATAAGAAAATTCTATTAGTGAAAGTGCTATGGCATCGACACGGAGTGGAAGAGGTTACGTGGGAACCTGAAGATGCAATGAAACAATAATATCCGAATCTGTTTAACGGTAAGATTATCGGGGACGAAAATCCCTAAGGGGGAGAATTTTAACAGTCCAATTTTGACCCTAGTCAGAATAGTAGTTTCAGAACCAAAAATTTGAGTGAGAATAATATTTTAATATTATTTTCTGTGTATATGATACGTGTCTAAGTATGTGTGAAATTTCTGTGAATTAATTTGTCCGATTGCGAGCTTAAGTTGGCATAAGGACTTTGTTATGAAAGGGGCAAAAATTTGCATGCTAATTGTTAAAGCACCCAAAAATTTGCATGCTAATTGTTAAAGCACCAATGTGTTATGGTTATTAAATGTTGTGGCATTATGAGGCAATTAAGCCATTATTTAGTAAGTGGTTGGTTAAATGACAAAATAACCTTATTATATATATGTTTTATATGTTAAATGAAAAGGTTATTTTTGTAAATGGATAAATAACATGTTTATAATAAAACAAAGCTTAAAATAAGCCATTATCATCCTTCACCTAGCTGAATATTGAAAGAAAAGAAAGAAAAGAGTAAGCAAGGGTTTCGGCCATGGTTTAGGCTTGATCCAAGATCAAGAACCGAAGAAAATAAATTTAGATCGAAGGAAGTCGAGAGTTATTCTCCGTTCTTCCTATATGAGGTAAGCTGATATACAAATAAATGTATTTGAATTGAATTATTTATACATATAAGAAATGTAAATTGATATGAATATCCATTGAGATGGAATGTATATGAATTTCGAGTTTATACATATATCGACAAGTTATCAGTGTCCGAGAAGTCCCGTTTGAACCTAGGATAGATAGGATAGTATATGTCATGACATGGGTGTCCGTTATGTGATATCATGTAAGACCATGTCTAGAACGTTGGCATTGATTCAAGATTTCGTGCAAGACCATGTCTGGGATGTTGGCATCGATATGAGATTTATGTGTAAGACCATGTCCGGACATTGGCATCGTATTGATTCGTGTAAGACCCTGTCTGGGACAGTGGCATCTATATCTGAATACATGTAAGACCACGTCTGGGACGTTGGCATTGTACGACTATTTCGAGCACTCTGAATATCCTATTAGATTCTGAACGGTTCAATGGGCAAGTCCGAGAAATGAATGACTATGTAAATTGTACATCCATTTAAGGTACGTTGGTATGTATGCTTTGTACAAGCATAAAAGGTGAGTAAGTATGTGCATTGTTGCAAAAGAATATTTGAGATATATGTATGTTTGGGATATGAGCAAATGGGATACATGAGATATGATGAATTGGTAAGCAATGGCAAACCAAGTGAGCCAAAGAGATTGTTTATGTGCTTGAAATGAAGATATGTTAATGAATTCAAATAACCATGCTTATGAATGATTTATGTTAAGTTTATTTGTATATGGCTTACTAAGCTTTTGAAAGCTTACTTTGTGTGTTTGTTTACTCTGTTTTATAGGTCGTTAAAGCTACGAAAGGCTCGGGAATCGTCAAAGATCATCACCACACTATCAAACTCAACTTTGTTACTTTTTGAAAGTGTATATAGCTAAATATGACATGTATAGGCTAGTTTTTTTGGGGTTGTGCTTGAGATATGTGTACAGAGCCATGTGATATGGTTAGTTAAGTAGTGGTGCTATGAATGAGATGCTATGCTTTATAATGTTGGTTTTGGTATGATTTCATGCCTATGAAACGATCAAGGTTATGTTGAGTATATTAATGCAATATGAGTATATATATGTTTGATCAATGAAAGGGTTATATGATGGCAAATTGTGAATGAATCATGCTTGGTTATACATGTGATTTACTTGTGCTAATTGGCATACAAGTTGGTATGTTTAGAAATGTGATTAAATAGGATGATAGGTTGAATATTTGACATGACTTTTGGTTGCCAAGTGAGTATGGGATATTGGTTATTTGAGCTTGTAGGAATGACCCTTGTGTGGGTGGCAAATTGGCCTTGAAAATGGCCTATAATTGCCCACGCGGTTGAGCACTTGGGCATGTGGCTTGACCGTGTCCCTCGTGGTTGAAATTCAAGGCAAGTCAGGTTCGACCACGAGCAAGACACACGGGCGTGTGATTGGCCGTGTGGTGCAAGTCAGGATCGACCACGGGTGAGGCACATGGGCGTGTCCACGGCCGTGTGGACAAGTTAGTATGTATGCCCTGTTTTGACATGGCTTAGACACACGGGCATGTCTGAGGCCGTGGGAGGCACACGACCTACCCATACGGGCGTGTGACCTCTGGAACTTAGAAAAATTTTTAAATTTTCAAGAATTTTGTATGTGTTCGGTTGAGTCCCGGCCCTATTCTAAAGCATGCTTGAGGTCTTGTTGACCTATTTAAGGGACGCTTTGATTGTATTGGATGAGCTGTAATATGAAATGTCTGTGAAAGTTTTAGATTGTTTGGTAATGCCTCTTAACCCAAAACCGATGATGGTTACGGGTCAGGGGTGTTACATCTTGGTGTGGTGGACTGATGTATTTGAATATGATTAAACATTTGATGCCTATGGGCTTGCACTTCAGTGCCTTGGTTGTAACACCTCTCGATCGACCCAATCTTTGGGTCTGAGTACAAGATGCTACATTCATTGTCGAAGCATCTGCGATCAATCAAACAACATACAAGCATTAATACATGTGATCAAGTGTTAATCAAGTTCAAAATATGTTAAACAATCATTTTTTGGTCTTAATCGAGCTTATGAAGGCTCAATATCATCCCGGGGTCGAATTAGGACTAGATTGAAAGATTTCAAAATATGAGAAGAGGGTATCGTGATATCCAGGGCTTGGTATCATGATCCCGAAGATAGTAGCCAAACTTCCCAACCTAATAACTAAATTGAAAAGTTTACAAAATAAGTTAGGACCAATATCGCGATATCCAAGGTGTGGTATCACGATACTAAAAATAGTCTACTAATTCCCTGTTTTAGGTAAAATACCATTTTAAATTGTTCAACTATAAACATTCATCTAACCAATTAACCATTCAATAATCAATGTCTCATCTTTGCAATTTATGTTCAACTATGCTAATTTAAGTGCCATACATAACTTAATCACATCACCAAAAACATTCCATTTCATATAGGCTTTATCCTTACCAAGATCAAGCATTATGAAGGTTGCAAGCTAAAACTTATCATTGCAAATTAACATATACAAACACCTATGTACATGCTACAAAACCAGATTCTAAAATGATTAAAAAGCTATCGAATAAATAACAAAAAAGTGTGAGCTTCTCGACGATTCGGTAGACACATTTCGTAAGTTGGCAATCTATAAGGAAAGGAAAAATAACAGGGTAAACATTTTGAATGCTTAGTAAGTTCATAGGTAATAAAAAAAACTTACCTTGATAAACAATAAAATATGATAAGTTACCAAAATTTCAGCATATTTGACTAAACATAACTTGTCAAAAAAATCAATAAGGTGAGTTATACAATAACATCAAACCAAGTATAAACATTTATCTATCATGCCACTCATGTCAGTATAGGTAACAAGTTTAACTCTTATTTCATTTGGGAGTGATGTAATCATATCTATATATACACATACTATAGAATTTATGTTCACAACATTCACTAATTCATCATTTGAATACCAAATTCATTTCCTATCATTTTAATTTTTCATTTCATATAGTCTATTTTGCCTGATAAAACTTAATAAACAAACTCAAATATAGAAGTATTAAATGACATCAATTGCTTATTCGAGCTAAATATATTCGTTTCAGGTTACTAGCCCAAGCTAAAGGTTTAACGACACATTAAATTGCTTGTCCAAGCAGAAAATATACATGTTAGGTTACCCATCCAGGCTAAACCTTTAAAACGGCATCAGGTTAACAATCTAGGCTAAACCTATGTCACATGTATCTTCGAGTTCACAACAAAGAATGGGTCTCGGTAATCAATCCATATTAGTGTGCACAAGACCTTTACTAAGTTCATCCGGGCATTTTCATCACATATATACATTTATTTACAATTTAGTCCATATATCACCTTTTGTACTAATTCGAGTGAGAATAATATTTTAATATTATTTTCTGTGTCTATGATACGTGTCTAAGTATGTGTGAAATTTTTGTGAATTAATTTGTCCGATTGCGAGCTTAAGTTGGCATAAGGACTTTGTCGTGAAAGGTGCAAAAATTTGTATGCTAATTGTTAAAGCACTAATGTGTTATGGTTTTTAAATGTTATGGCCTTATGAGGCAATTAAGCAATTATTTAGTAAGTGGTTGGTTAAATGACAAAATAACCTCATTATATATATGTTTTATATGTTAAATGAAAAGGTTATTTTTGTAAATGGATAAATAACATGTTTATAATAAAACAAAGCTTAAAATAAGCCATTATCATCCTTCACCTAGCTGAATATTGAAAGAAGAGAAAGAAAAGAGTAAGCGAGGGTTTCGGCCATGGTTTAGGCTTGATCCAAGATCAAGAACTGAAGAAAATGGATTTAGATCGAGAGAAGACGAAAGTTATTGAATAGCTGTTTATCTTCGTTCTTCCCGTACGAGGTAAGTCGATATACAAACAAATGTATTTGAATTGAATTATTTATACATATATGAAATGTAAATTGCTATGAATATCCATTGAGATGGAATGTATATGAAATCTGGGTTTATGCATATATCGACAAGTTATCAGTGTCCGAGAAATCCCGTTTGAACCTAGGGAAACATAGGATAGAATATGTCATGACATAGGTGTCTGTTATGTGATATCATGTAAAACCACATCTGGGACGTTGGCATTGATTCTAGATTTCGTGTAAGACCACGTCTGGGATGTTGGCATAGATATGAGATTTACGTGTAAGACCATGTCTGGGATATTGACATTGTATTGATTCGTGTAAGACCCTGTCTGGGACAATGGCATCGATATCTGGATACATGTAAGACCACGTCTGGAACGTTGGCATTGTACGACTATTTTGAGCACTCTGAATATCCTATTAGATTCCGAACGGTTCAATAGGCAAGTCCGAGAAATGAATGACTATGTGAATTGTACATCCGTTTCAGGTATGTTGATATGTATGCTTTGTATAAGCATAAAAGGTGAGTAAGTATGTGCATTGTTGCAAAAGAATATTTGAGATATATGTATGTTTGGGATATGAGCAAGTGAGATACATGAGATATGATGAATTGGTAAGAAATGGCAAATCAAGTGAGCCAAAGAGATTGTTTATGTGCTTGAAATGAAGATATGTTAATGAATTCAAATAACTGTTTATGTGCTTGAAATGAAGATATGTTAATGAATTCAAATAACCATGCTTATGAATGATTTATGTTAAGTTTATTTGTATATGGCTTACTAAGCTTTGAAAGCTTACTTTGTGTGTTTGTTTGCTCTATTTTATAAGTCGTCAAAGCTACGAAAGGCTCGAGAATCATCAAGGATCATCACCACACTATCAAACTCAACTTTGGTACTTTTTGAAAGTGTATATAGCTAAATATGACATGTATAGGCTAGTTTTTTTGGGGTTGTGTTTTTAGATATGTGTACATAGCCATGTGATATGGTTAGTTAAGTAGTGGTGCTATGAATGAGATGCTATGCTTTATAATGTTGGTTTTGGTATGATTTCATGCCTATGAAATGATCAAGGTTATATTGAGTATATTAATGCAATACGAGTATATATATATGTTTGATCAATGAAAGGGTTATATAATGGCAAATTGGGAATGAATCATGCTTGGTTATACATGTGATTTAGTTGTGCTAATTGTCATACAAGTTGGTATGTTTAGAAATGTGATTAAATAGGGTGATAGGTTGAATATTTGACATGATTTTTGGTTGCCAAGTGAGTATGGGATATTGGTTATTTGAGCTTGTAGGGATGACCCTTGTGTGGGTGGCAGTTTGGCCTCGAAAATGGCCTATAATTGCCCACACGGTTGAGCACACTGGCGTGTGGCTCGACCGTATCCCTCGTGGTTGAAATTCAAGGCAATTCAGGTTTGACCACGGGCGTGTGACTGGCCGTGTGGTGCAAGTCAGGATCGATCACGGGTGAGGCACACGGGCGTGTGGACAAGTCAGTATGTATGCCCTGTTTTGACACGACTTAGACACATGGGTGTGCCTGAGGTCGTGGGAGGCACACGGCCCGCCCACACTGGCGTGTGACCTTTGTAACTTAGAAAATTTTTAAAATTTTTGAGAATTTTGTATGTGTTCAGTTTAGTCCCTGCCCTATTCTACAACATGCTTGAGGTCTTGTTGACCTATTTAAG
This sequence comes from Gossypium rotundifolium, assembly GCA_025506655.1. Taxonomy (NCBI): domain Eukaryota; kingdom Viridiplantae; phylum Streptophyta; class Magnoliopsida; order Malvales; family Malvaceae; genus Gossypium; species Gossypium rotundifolium. Next base: position 153,602,483 of record CP106728.1, read on the forward strand.
GGACGCTTTGATTGCATTGGATGAACTGTACATGAAATGTCCGTGAAAGTCTTTGATTGTCCGGTAATGCCTCTTAACCCTAAATTGGCGATGGTTACGGGTTAGGGATTTTACATTTGATTGGTATCAGAGCTACAGTTTAGTCGATTCTCGGACTAACGTAGTGTGTAAGATTCTAGCTATACATGCGACATATCTGAACTGTGATAGTGTGATGAATCCTAACGTGTAAAATATGTTTATTGTATAGTAATGGATCTCGAAAGAACCGTAGCTGACGATGTAGAAAGTAATGTGCCTACTCCCGCTCAAGGGACAGCGCCATCTGATTCGAGACCGATTATGAGCGGTCAAGAGGGAGAAGCTAAACAAGCTTTCTTCCAAATGATGAGTGAGTGGTTCACTTAGTTTGTGAGAAATAATTCGGCTGTTTCACAATCTCTGCCTCCACCTAATCCCCCTCAGACCTCAATTGTGCCTCCTGTAATGGGTATGAATTTGTTGAATAAGCCTTCAGTCGATAAAATCTGCAATTATAGGGCTGAAGAGTTCAGGGCCACCAGTGATGACGATGTTGAAAAAGTTGAGTTTTGGTTAGAAAACACTATCCGAGTATTTGATGAGATGTCTTTGACTCTGGAAGAAAGTATTAAATATGTTATTTCACTGCTACGAGATGCAGCTTATCAGTGGTGGAAAACTTTGATTTCTATTGTTCTGAAAGAGCGGGTCACATGAGATTTCTTTCAGATTGAGTTCCAGAAGAGATACATTAGTCAGAGATTTATTGATCAGAAACGAAAAGAATTTTTGGAATTGAAACAGGGCCGTATGTCTGTCCCAGAATACGAACGAGAGTTCGTGAGACTAAGTCAGTATGCTCGGGAATGTGTATCAACCGAAGCAATAATGTGCAAAAGATTTGAAGATGGTCGTAACGAAGATACCCGTTTGCTAGTCGGGATTCTAGAAATAAAAGTTTTTGTTGTACTTGTAGATCGAGCGTGCAAAGCTGAAGCACTCGGGAAAGATAAAAGAAAAGCTGAGTTTGAAGTCAGAGATGAGAGAAAGAGATTTTCGAGCAAGATATTTTAGTCTGCTTCAAAGAAATTCATAGATGAACATAGCCGTTCCAGTGATGTGGGACATTCGAATCAGAGAGATCGAGCTAGATCACAGTCGAATTCTAAAATTCCTGCTACTTTAATGGCCAGTGTTGGAAATGTCCGATCCAAATGACCTGAATGTAAGTATTGTGGAAAAAGGCATCCGAGAAGTTGTAAATTGAATGATCGGGCTTGCTTCAGATGTGGATCATTAGATCATTTTATTCGAGACTGCCTAGAGTTTGTTGAGCAAGAGATTGTTCAGAATCCGAGATCTGATAATGTTCCAACGAGGGGTAGACCTTTTCGAAATGCAAGAAATGTCAGTGGTAGTCAGAGAACTGTGAGAGACACTGTAGTAAGATCCGAAGCTAGGGCGCCTGCCAGAGCGTATGCTATCCGAGCTCGTGAGGAAGCTTCATCTCCAGATGTTATAACAAGTACATTTACTCTTTATGATACTTCTGTGATTGCATTGATAGACCCTGGTTCTACACATTCGTATATATGTATGAACCTAGTATCTAGTAAGACTTTGCCTGTAGAGTCTACTGAATTTGTTATTAGAGTATCGAACCCCTTAGGTAAAAGTGTCCTGGTTGACAAAGTATGCAAGAACTGTCCGTTGATGATTCGAGATGTCTGTTTTCCTGTTGATATGATGTTATTACCATTTGATGAGTTTGATATAATTCTAGGTATGGACTGGTTGACATTGCATGATGCTGTTCTGAATTGCAAAAGAAAGACCATTGATTTGAGATGTCAGAATGGTGAAATAGTTCATATTGAGTCTGATGATTTGAATGGATTACCGGCTGTGATATCTGTGTTAAAAGCTGATGGAGCTCAAATGTAACACCCCAAACCTGGCCCAAACACTACTACCGGGTCGGGTATGTCACTAAGGAAAAAAAAGATTTAAAAAAAAACAATTATGTCGACAAAAGCCCAAATAGAAAATTACATAAATTGTGCCTTAATATCCAAAAGCCCAAAACTTAATTACATGTCCTTAAAAGAAATTAAAACGAGAATAAATACCAAAAGGCCCATTTTAAATCTAAAATGTAAACAAATGGCCTATGTCCTTATTACAATGTAGTTTAAATCCATCATATAAAGTACTTTAAAAAAAAAAAAAAACTAATATGGGGAAACTTTGTCGCCGGATCCACCTTCTTTTGCATGGCCACCTTACGCTTCACTCCGGCCCGATCCGATGCACTAATCGTCACCTGAATGGTTAGTTTAAAGGGGGTGAGTCGCGAGACTCAGTGTGCAACCCTCATGCACCACTAGATTTGGGCCTCATTAAACATAATAATAAATTCATTTACATGGAAACATATAATATGCAAAGCCCAACCCATTTGCCTAGGTTTCCATCCGCTACACGCCTGCACCAACCAACACACCATTGGGGATTTCTACAATCAACCCACACTACTATCTCCAAGATGGCGGTCAAGCTACTCATCAACATATATTGGTAAAGCCCTTATAACATATAATGGCGAAGCCAGTATAACGATTCACTGGCATTAGCCATTCTGAATAATCACGGTAAAACCTTTACTCATATACATGTACATATAACTTCCTCCTTTCATCACCCAACCCATGCAACATGCACAATAATTTAAAAACATGTACAACAGATTACTTGTAACATATAGTCGATTATTTACTAACACGAGGTCCGTCGTTTAAATCAAAGATTTGACTTTTAATGTAACATGTAAATCTTATGAACACATATACATATATATTTTATTATTTTTCAGATCTAGGCGGTGGGAAATATTACACACGATTTGCGTACTAAGGCTTTCTCGACGTCTACGCTACTATTACTCGAAACAACTACTATTGGCCCACGATCTAACTTCGATTTATTACACACCCTTGGCCAATCTCGCACTACCAAAACAGATCACTTCTTGAATTTGGGTGACGGCTTTACAGATCCAACCTTCTCTGCTTGACTGTTAGTTGAGTCCATATCAACCCTTTAATCACTAAACCAAATAACGATGAGATCTAACTCATTAGTTAAGTGTAACCTTTAAAACGAACACTTACCTAGTTAACCGAATCCCGAATATCCTTTAGAAATTGTCACCACCAACCTTCTTACATTCGGCCATCAACCAAATGTCAAACCAATCGTCACACATATTCAACCTAACCTCACATAGTATTGGGCCATAGCATAGGAAATCATGGAAGGCCATTAGGCCACACTTACCACTTCTTACCTTCGATTTTTCCTCCAAATCGACTTTAATGGGATAGTTTCGGCTTCTAAGAGTATAGAGAATAATCGACAGGGCTGTGGAAACAATGATTTAGATTAGGAGTTGATCAAAACAAAGGGATCACAGAAAAGGAAAAATCCCGAAACTCACCGGATTACTAAGGAGTATACGGCTTACAGTGCACCTTCAGGAAAACAGAAATCCCTTGTAGATTCGGCTATAGAGGAGAAAGGTAGGCACTAAGAGCATTTGGCTTTCAAAGAGTTTTTGAGGAGGGGAGAAACACTTATGAAGTTTCGGCTATGATGTGTTTTCGGGAAAAAGAAAAGAAAGAAGATCGAGAGAGGATGGAATGTAGATTTCGGCAGAGAGAAAGAAGAGATGGAGAGAATGGTTAGCAAAATTTTGGCTAGCCTATACTTAACTGATTTCCCTTCCTGTAGTTGAGTTTTGGCCAACTCTCCCTCTTCTTTTGATAACCTCTACATCTCATGATAACTTAATCCTTATCTTACCCTTTTGAAGAGCCCTCACTAAAGCCAACTCCTCCATCCTTGTTTATCATCTTTTATTACTTAAATAAAAAGAAATAAAACTCCTTAATTAGAAGCCTAATGCCGTCCACCCCCTTCCCATTTAAGTGCCAAATTTGACCTATCTTTTAAGGCCCAATCAGCCACACAAGGGCCCAAATTCCTCCCCCTTTATGGCACCACCTCATGCCCACTTAATGCACTTTAATTCTTTGGGCCACAAGCCCAGCTTGTCACTTAATTATCCATTTTCTTAAATTATAAGCTAACACCATTAGTTAGCCACCTAACCCAAATTTTTAAAGCCCAATATTTCATTTTAAATTACCCAAAGCACTAACTTTAACCCTAATTCAAATATTTAATCAAAAAGTCAGCCCAACCTTTACAATCTCAATTTAACATATTAAACATAACATTACACACAATGCACAAGCCCATTAATACCTTACCATAACATTCTAAGGGCTACACGCATCTCAAAAATTTTAAACGTTCCCATTCTCAAGGCCTATTGGGCCCAATTCTACTAGGCCCAATTTAGGGATGTTACATGAAACTAACTATTATTTTGACAAAGGCAAAGCGCACCTATCGGACGATGGTATAGTTATGGCGAGTCCCGAATATCGTATCCTCAAGGACTAAAATTACTAGTAATAACTATCTTTTTATTATCGGCCTAGTAATTAAGGGATTTATTTTAATCTAAAATTAACTAACTAAATGGCTATGAGCGTGATGAGAGAGAATTGGGAAAATACTTTTGGACAACTTATATGAGATAGGCAATACCTAAGGAAGAATCCACCTAGACTTTACTTATTACTTTTGATTCATATGATTTATTCACTTGACTTAATCCGTAGAAATCCCTGATTCATGTTAATATCTCTTTCGAGACTAAAAACAACTAACTCTAGGTTGATTAATTGAAATCTCTTTCTAATTAAAACCCTTATTCGGTGTCTATTTAACGTCCCCTTTTAGGTTGCCTCCTAGGGTTTTTATATAGGCTTTGGAACATTTCTATTAGCCCACAAGTAGCTTATTCTAAATAGAATTCTCCTTAGTTTCGGTAGGGACACGTTCGTGGTGGACTCCTTCGTATGTGGTCAATTTCGCTTTCGCCATACACTACGGTGTGATGATCGCCTGTGGTCGATAGTCCGTAGTGTGAATTTTGATGTAGCCTATTTTGTCCCTTTTGGCTTTCTCGTTCTTTTCGACTTCCTAAGCTCTCATGAGTATAAAACATGAAATTAAGGGATTAGGAGCATCAATTCATCAAATCTAATAAAAATTCATCTAAAAATAGGTTAAGCATGGGGTTAAAATATGTAAAAATTATGGTTTATCAAATATCCCACACTTAAGCATTTGCTTGTCCTCAAGCAAAATTCTCAACTCACAATTAAAATTAACTTCCCTCAATTCATAATTCTCATCAATAATGTCTCATCATAATTCTCAGATAATTCATACATGGATAATTTAACTCAAAGAGTCCTAAAGATTCAAACAATCTAAGTCATAAATTTTTATAACACGAAAACATAGGTGTTTCCCCTTACCTAAATAATTACCTCTAATTCAAAACTAACAAGGATTGACATCCTCACTAAGGATTCACTCAAATCATTCGAAGTGTTTAAGGTTCAAGAAAAAAGCACTCAAAAGTCAAACATGAAGAGTTATTACCATAGGCTTGCATGAAAATCAAATCTCACCACTATAAAATGAGATGATACACAAATCAAAAGGTCTTTTAAAGGGGTTGTAATGGGGCTTGGGTTAAAGGTGTGGATAAAGGCTGAATTAAAGGGTTAGAATCGAGATTGAATTGCCAAATTACCTAACTAGAACCATAGACTAATACTGAATAATTACATCAATTGAAAATTTATAATAATACGAGCTACTTCTCAAAATATGAAATTAACTGCTTAAGCTCAAATAACATAAAACTAATAATGATTTTTTAAACATAAGAACATACATGAATAGGATGAATTTAACCTGAAATAGAGAAAATAGTTAGGCAACTGATCAAATCAAATCTCGAAATAAGGAGTCAAGAAAATAGGGGAAGTAAAAATTTGGTTTTGGGTTAATATTAAAGGTTAAGTCAAGAAATGATTTATTAGGATTAAAAGGGGTTCACTAGGGGCTAATTATGAAGGTAGCCTTTTTATGGAGTAAATGGGTTAAAACCTAGGTGCCTTTATCATCTCAGTATATCAAATCAAAAGTGTGGTCTTGACATGCATAATCGAAGCAAGTTCTAGAATAACAAATCAATATTGGCAAACTCATAATCAATAAAGTGATCAAGAAAAGGATATGCTCTTAAAGGCTCAAAATCTCACAGAAACTATCGTTTTTGATGTCAACCTTGCGAATTTCAAATTTCAAAGTAATATTTAAATTTAGGGAAACAACCTAGAAAATTTTAATTTTGAAAATAGACTTATCATGCTTGATTCTCTAATATCTTAAAGTATAAATCATCAATGTATAGTTATCTATGAATTAATCCAAAACATATCAACAAAACTTATAAATTAATAGAAGTTTCATTCTAATAGTAATATGAGAAAATTACTTAAGAACAAGACAAAATTCAGGGATTTTCTGGTAATGAAATCAATAACCTCCCCAAACTTAAGATGTACATTGTCCTCAATGTACAAAGATAAATAATAACAACATAATAAAAAAAATCATAAGATAGGGAGAGAGGTGAAACTTCCTGAATTTTGGATGGAGTCAAAGAAAAGAAATCTGTGTAAAGTTGAGCAGAGGAGGTGGATACTCCGGGGGTGGTATGGTGATTCCCTAACAGCCTTTTGAACCTAAATTAAAGAAATCAAAATATAATAATATAAAGTAAGCACAAGAAAGATAAAGAGAAGGAAAATAAAGGAGAAGAGAAAAGAAGAAGAAAAAAATAAATGGACTCAAAGGTCCTTGTCTTGTCAAGGGAATGAAGCGGCCGGCATGAACTTATGTAGAGTGGTCTCACACAAGGAAACCGTGCTAAGATCCTTTCGCTTCTTCGACATGGCGATGGTGGTTGAAAAGAAAGTGTGAGGGAAATGGAGAAAGGAAAATGAAAGGAGATAGTAGAAAAAGAAAGGGGTGTGGTGGTTAGGGTTTGGAAAAAGGAGAAATTGGGGAGAAAGTGAGAAGAATGGGGGGTTTTAAATATGAATCAGGGATCTGGTGGCTGCCCATGCTCGTGTTTCATGGGCGTGTTAGGTCACAAGGCCGTATCGCACGATCGTGTGGTGTCTCGTTCGTTTCTCCCACGCCTGTGTAGATGTTCCCATGCCCATGTTGCTTAATCAGTGTCGACCATGGTTTGGGGACACGGGTGTGTCACATACTCGTGTTACTTTCTCAGTGTCAACCACGACCATATCGCACGACCATGGCATTTTATCTCCGTCCGTGGTTTGGGGATGTTTCGTCCTTGGTTCGTACAGTTTTTGCCACGCCAATGTGCCTAATCATGGTGTCCATACGGCCATGGCCACGCCCGTGCGTAGGGCCGTGTGGGAGGGAAGCATACACTTTTATTGAATTTGTTAGTTTTTAGTTAGGTACTAAAAATAAAAAATATAAATTAATGGGGTTAGTGCTCGGGTTGCCTCCCAAGAAGCGCTCGTTTAAAGTCTTAAGCTAGACTTACCTCTCATTCGCATAATCATGGTGGTTTGAAGAGTTGAAACTCCTCTCTCCGGCTATCAATTCTAACATCAAAGTAAGGTTTAAGTCGAGTACTATTTACCTTAAAAGTGCCAAACTTAGGATTATTTACCTCGACTGTTCCGTATGGGAAGACATTGAGTACCTTAAAAGGGATCTGTTCGTTTGTATCGAGGTCTGACGTGGTGATTCGAGGGTTTTTCTTATCTAATAATACCTGATCTCTGATCTTAAACTGGTTTGTCCCATCCTTAAGTTTGACATGGTTTTGCTTTGGTTCATCGTGTTTTCCCGATTTCTCCTTCTCAGTTGTGTAATTTCATGGTGCTTTCTGAAAAGAAGGTTGAACCAAATGGTCATTAATAAAATTTATGTTCTCACCTTTATTACTTGATGTCCTAGTCGAGTCAAGAGCCTGAAAAGTGATCGTTTTGTCACCTGCACAAAGTGTGAGTTCACCTGTACCAACATCAATTCTAGTTTTAATAGTTGCTAAAAAGAGTCTTCCTAAAATTAAAGGAACATTATTGTCCTCATCCATGTCTAAAACAACAAAGTCTACTGGGAGCATGAATTTATCAATTGTTACTGGTACATCCTCAATTATACCCCTAGGAACTCTGATAGTTTTATCAGCCAATTGTATGTTCATCTTAGTTTTTTTGAGTTTCCCGAGACCTAGCTGTTTAAACATTTTATAAGGCATAACATTGATGCTTGCCCCTAAATTAGCTAAAGCATTGTTAACAGATAAACTGCCAATTAAGCAAGGAATCGTAAAACTCTCTGGATCTTTTAACTTTTACGGTAGTTTATTTTGTAAGATTGCTAAGCACACTGCACTTAGCTTCACATGCGACGCTTCGTCTAACTTCTGTTTGTTTGTCAAGAGCTCTTTAAAAATTTTCTTGAATTGGGAATATCTGAAAGAGCTTTAAGAAACGGTAAGTTAATATGTAATTTTTTCAAGAGTTTAAGAAATTTACCGAATTGTTCATCTGTGCGGTATTTCTTCATCGTATTGGGGTATGGCTCACGAGGTTGGTACTTTGTACTTACCGGTTTTGGTTGATAATGGCTTACCTTACCTTCCTCTACCACATTCTCTTGCCTTAATTTTGGCTCATCTAACCCTTTACTATCGTGAGCGGTAATGGCATGAATTTTCTCCTTGGGGTTAGTTTCAGTGTTGCTTGGCAAGCTGCCTTGTGGCCGTTCAGATATGAGCTTAGCAAGTTGTCCTAATTGATTTTCGATCCCTTGAATCGATGCTTGCTAATTTTTGAGTGTTGTTTTGGTGTTTTGGAAACGGGTTTTTGACACCGCGATAAATTTTGTTAGCATCTCCTCTAGGTTCAAATTTTTTTCTTGTGGGTAGGGTTGCTGTTGAAAGGCTGAAGGGGGTTGTTGCCTCTGATTTCCTTGGCCACCCCATGAAAAGTTTGGGTGATTCCTCCAACCTGGATTGTAAGTGTTACTATAAGGGTTATTTTGAGGTCTAGAGTTGTTACCCATATAGTTCATCTATTCGTTTTCTATGCCAGGTTTGTAGGATGGGTATTCAGTATTGATCATCCATCTTCTGTATGTATCGCACTGCATCATTGGATGTACCTGCGAAGAACCATACAAACCATCAATCTTTTATTTAACATTTCTACCGGTTTGATAGCATGGTCACTACGCCGATGTTGAAAACATCTTGGCGGCTTTTGTTGGCTTTGTCCTCATAACATGCCACTGATAGTTATTCAGTGCCATCTCTTCTATAAATTCATAAGCCGCTTGAGGTCTTGTTATTTAGGGTTCCACCGAATTTGAATCAATCAATCGCCAAGTTGAGGGTTCACACCGTTGTAAAGGTTTGAACACAGAGCCACAAGGTAACCCATGGTGAGGCACCTTCTCAATAGATCCTTGTATCTTTCTCATGCATCTTAAAGTGTCTCTAAATCCATGATGGTGGTTGAAAAAGTCTTAAAATTTATATAATGAATGATCGAGCCTAGAAACTAACTATCACCACGATTGAGGCAAGTGTACCTATCGAACAGTAGTATAGTTTAGTGGCAAGACCGGATTGTCGAACCCAAGGGAACCAAAAGTGCTAATACTAACTTTCTTCTTATTATTTAGCCTAAGAATTAAGAGAATTGTTATTTAATCTAAAATTAACTAACTACAAAGCTAACGCTGCTAAGATACAAAGAAGGAATTGGGGAAATACTTGTGGGAAAACCAATTGATTAAGGCAATACCCGAGGAAGAATCCACCTAGACTTCACTTGTTATCTAACTCTGAACCAGATGATTTATTCACTTGACTTGATCCGTAGGATTCCTTAATTTATATTAATACCTCTCTCGAGGCTACTAACGTCTAACCCTAGGATGATTAATTGAAATCACTTTCAAATTAAAACCCTAGAATTGCATTAACTCGATCTATGGACTTCCATATTAGGTTTGACCCTAATCCGGTAGATTTTCGTCATTCTATCTCTAGGGTTGCGATCAACTCCGCTTAACTATGCTAGATCTACTCTTAAACAAGGAATATTCCTCCTCTGCCTAAGCATATCAATACTTGAATCAATATCCTGAAATATCAAAGTAAGAATTAAGAACATATAGTTAAGAACAAATCAAGTATTTATCATATAGTTCAAAAAATAATAACAAGGTCCGTCTTAGGTTTCATCCCCCTCGGTATTTGAGGGGTTTAGTTCATAATCATAAAAGAATACATCTTAGAAGAAAATAACAAAACATAAATAAAACCCTAAAACCCTCAAGGAATTGAAGGAGATCCTCGATCTTGAGTGTGATTAAAGCTTCGGGATGGATCAAGCGGCTTTCTTGATTGAATCCCACAATTATGCCTCTACTCTGGCTTGGCTTCTTGGCCTAGTTGAACGCCTCCTTGAAGGTTGGCCTCTAGGGTGTGTATATCGGATTTTGGAATGTCTTTCTTTGCCTCTAAGTACCCTAATCTGAATGAAACTCTTCTTTGCTGCGGCAGGGGCTCGCCCGTGTGGCACGATCGTGTGAATCGAATCCAGCCTGTGGTCAGATCTATTAAAGAGGCACGACTGTGTATCTCAGGCCTAGGCTGTGTTGATTTTGTACTTTGGCCCATTTTCTCTGTTTTTAGCATGTTTCTCATTCTTTTCATCATCCGGTGCTTTCCTAAGTATAAAACATGAAATTAAAGGATTAGGAGCACCAAATACCACAATTCAGGGAATAAATCATCTAAAAGTATGCTGAATGTGGGATTAAAATATGAACATATTACGCTTTATCGATCCGTCTGCACAAAAGAAGAGATGTCATTTCTCAACTTAGCCGTTTTAGCCCGAAAAAAATATTTTAACAAAATTTTTTCGGTCATTTGGTCCCATGTAGTGATTGATCCTCATGGTAGTGAGTTCAACCACTGTTTAGATTTGTTCCTCAATGAAAAGGGAAACAACCGAAGGCAAATGATATCATCAGAAATGCCATTAATTTTGAAAGTGTCGCAAAACTCTAAAAAATTTGCCAAATGATTGTTTGGATCCTCATCCTGCAAACCATCAAACTGAACAAATTGCTGAATCATCTGTATAGTGTTAGGTTTCAGTTGAAAATTATTTGCAGCAATAGCAGGTCTAACAATACTTGATTCGGTTCCTGTTAAATTAGGTTTAGCATAATTATACATAGTACGAGGATCAAGATTTTGATTCACTGGATTTGCGGCAACCATAGGAGGTAGCGGATTATTATCAGCCATCTCTTCAGTAGTATTGGTTTCGTCTTCTTTCTCTTCTTCTATGTATTGTAAGCTTCGCCTTATTTCTCTTCAGTTTCTACGAGCGGTAGCTTCTATATCGCTGTCAAAAAGTAATGGTCCTAAAGGGTTCCTTCTAGTCATAAACTAAAGTTACCTGCTAGAAGCAAATAAAGGAAAAAATAATAAAAAATAAATAAATTGCAAATAAAGTAAAAAATGGCTAAAGTAATAAAAATTTAGTGTTCCTAATATCTTAGTCCCAACAACGCGCCAAAAACTTGATGGAGCTCGAAACTAACTATTATTTAGAACAAAGGCAAGCGCACTATCGAACAATAGTATAGTTATGGCGAGTCCTAAATATCGTATCCTTAAGGACTAAAATTACTAGTAATAACTATCTTTTTATTATCTAGCCTAGTAATTAAGGGGATTTATTTTTAATCTAGAATTAACTAACTAATTTAACTAACTAAATGACTATAAACGCGACAGAGAGAGAATTGGGAAAATACTTTTGGACAACTTATATGAGATAGACAATACCTAAGGAAGAATCCACCTAGGCTTCACTTATTACTTTTGATTAATATGATTTATTCACTTGACTTAACTTGTAGAAATCCCTGATTTATGTTAATATTTCTTTCAAGACTAAAAACAACTAACTCTAGGTTGATTAATTAAAATCTCTTTCTAATTAAAACCTCTATTGTCGCATTAACTCGGTCTATGGATTCCCTTATTAGATTTGACTCTAATCCGGTAGATTTTCGTCGCCCTATTTCTAGGGTTGAAATCAACTCTGCTTAATTGTGTTGATCTTCTCTTAAACAGGGACTTTTGCTCCACTGAATAAACACATTCGACTTGAATTAATAACCTGAATTATCAAAATAAGAATAAAAACTCACAATTAAGAATAAGAACAATTATTTATCTTATAAATCAAATAATAATAAGATTCATCTAGGTTTCATCCCTTTAGATATTTAAGAGGTTTAGTTCATACTGATAAAAGGAAACATCATAAAATAGGGAAAACCAAAAAACATAATGAAAACCCAAAAACTTCTAAAGAACTTGATGGGAGATCTTCAGCCTTGATGGAGATCTTTCTCCTAAGCTGTTCCTGATGGCTATCTTGGAGTATTTTTCGCCTCCTATTCGGCATCTATTAAATGTCCCCTTTTAGGTTGCCCCTTAGGGTGTTTCTATAGGCTTTGGAACACCTCTATTGGCCCACAAGTAGCTTATTCCGCATAGAATTCTTCTTAGTTTCGGCAGGGACACGCTCTTGTGACACACCCGTGGTTGACTTCTTCGTATGTGGTCGATTCTTCTCGCCACACACGACCGTGTGATCTACCCATGGTCGATAGTCTAGGCCGTGTGAATTCTGATGTAGGCCTATTTTGTCCCTTTTTGGCCTGTTTCTCGTTCTTTTCGACTTCCTAAGCTCTTCTGAGTATAAAACATGAAATTAAGGGATTAGAAGCATCAAATTCATCAAATCTAATGAAAATTCATCCAAAAATAGGCCAAGCATGAGGTTAAAATATGTATAAATTATGGTTTATCAAAAGCTTAGAGTTATGTAAAAAAGGGTTACGAAGCTTATATTGCCTATGTAATTGACTAAAAAGTATCTGAAAAGAAAGTTGAATCGATGCCCATTGTTTGTGAATTCCTAATGTATTCCACAAGAATTACCGGATTGCCTCCAATACGTGAAGTCGAATTTAGTATTGATCATTTTCACATGCGACTCCTATTTCGATAGCTCAGTATAGAATGGCACCAACAAAGTTGAAAGAATTAAAACACAGCTTGCAAGAGTTGATTGATAGGCGTTTGCAAGATCGAGTTTCTCACCTTGGGGTGCTCCTATTCTATTTGTGAAAAAGAAAGATGGCATGATGAGAATATGTATTGATTATCGTCAGGTGAACAAAGTAACTATAAAGAACAAATATCCGTTGCCCAGAATCGATGATTTGTTCGATCAGCTTAAAGGAGCCACTGTGTTTTTAAAGATAGATCGAGATCGGGATACTACCGATTAAGAGGAAAGATTTAGACCGTAACACCCCAAACCCTACCCAAACACTGAATCGGATCGGTATGTCACTAAAGAGATGTTGGAAAACATGTCGCATTTTGGAAAAGCAGTTATCGAGTTTAAACATTTATACCAAAAACTTAATAATTTATTAATTCAGATAAAATATAAAGTTATAAAATCTCAGTAATGAATTTTAAACAAAAACGAAATCTTATACATGCCTTAACTTAATTTAAATATAAATCTAAAAACCCGAGAATAAAAGCCCAACATAAACCCAAAACATCGGTAATAGTCTAGTGGCCCATGGCCTTATTACAACGAAATTTAAAACCCATTAATTAAAAATATAAAATAGTAATCTAGAGTCTTTTCGCCGAATCCAAATGATCTTTTGCATGGCCACCTTACGCTCCTTTCCAGCCCAGTCCGTTGCATTAGGTGCTACCTGAAATTGTTAAAATAATTGGTTGAGTCGCGAGACTCAGTGTGCAACCCTCATGCACCATTAGACTTGGGCCTCAGCCTCACAGAAACTGAATAACAGATTAATATATATACATAACCAAAAATATATGCAAGCCCAACCCAAATCCTAGGTTTCCGTCCGCTACACGCCACCCTTACCTGCCATGCACACAATTGGGGATTTCTACAATCAACCCAGACCTCTACACACCATCGATGGCAGTCATGCTATAGTTAGTTGCTCATCGTCAGAGTTCTGACAGAGTCACCAGGCTGAAATGGCATAAGCCACTAGAAACAGAGTTGTGACAGGGTCACCAGGCTGAAATGACATAAGCCACCAGAACAGATCACTTCCCCTTTTCATCAATTTCCCAACCGCAGGCATACAGTGAGATCGTCATACAAAGCATATCGTTTTAACAGGAATAATCACCGAAATAGGACAGAAGTTACTAACTTGTGGTTAGCCGTTACCCTTCAAGGGTTTTCACTTGTTATGCCGGGATTTCGGCATTTAGCAGAGTATAGTAGATTTATACAAAAAATATATATATATATATATAATAGCAAACAATCTAACAGTGAGAAAGGTTACACACCTGATTAGTATCAATACCCTTGCTAAACTGATCCACTACTTTGCTCAAAAAGCCAGAAAGATGTGAAAATAGAGCCTCTCCTATAATCGGTCAAGGGTTAATAAATACCCAAATTTTGCACGTAAAAGAATTAGTAAATCTCCATACCTTAAAATCCTGAAGGTAACACGATTCGAGTGTTATCGAACTATATCTTGGAGATCTATGCGATTGGCCCTACTTCAGATCTCGGAATGTCGAAAATAAGAGAACATAAGGGATTAGTTTCTAAATAGCCATTCGACTAGGGTCTTTGAAAAGTCAGAAAAGATTTGGAAACTCAAAATCAACACTTACCCATTGCTTCCTTCAAGATTCGGCACAAACAGTCTCCACTAAAGAAAATTCGGTAACTTCAAGAGGTGAGATCTAAGAATTTCAGCTTTTAGAAGATTTAAGAATTGAAGAGATGACTAAGAGAGATTCGGCCAATGAATATTAAGGAGAAGAATAGAATAATAGAGATGTGATTTACGCTTTTAGGATTAGAAGAAGAATAATAATAGAGGTTAAAAGATTGCCAATCGAAAATTTTAGAGAGGAAGAAAAGGTGAAGCGGATGGTGGTTTTGACTTTTGAGAGGAAGAAGATGAGAAAGAGAGGCTTCAAAATTTTGGCACACCCTCTTTATATAGAAAACCGATTCCTCCTTTAGCGAGATTGATTTTCGCCAACACCGCCACACATGATAGCTCTTATCCCTTTTCCTTATCTTAATCATATCTCCTCAAAAATAGCCTTTATCTGCTTGTTATCCTTAAAGACTAAATCCTAAATAATAGCCTTTATCTCTTATTATCCACATAGAATAAATATAATAAAATTCCCCAAAAATAGCCTTGTGTCGTCCCCTTACTTAATTAAGTGCCAAAATTTAGCCCTATAACTTGGGCTTCAAGCAACCACAATTTGGGCCCTCCTCCTGCACTAGTGACGCCACTTCTAGCTCACCTTTACTGTGCCCCTAGTTGTTGGGCCATAAGCCCAATATGTCAATTAATTTACTACACCTTTAATTTAAGCCCCTAAAGTGTCTATACAAAATATTTAATCAAAGCCTCATTGAACCTCAAGCCCATTTGCACCTCAAATCCTTAGATTAATATTTTAAGCCTACACTACACAAAATGCACAAGCCCATAAATTCAGGATGTTACACAGACATTCGAAACCGCTTTTAGAATGAGATACGGGCATTATGATTTTTTAGTTATGCCTTTCGGGCTAACGAATGCTCCTGCTATTTTTATGGATCTGATGAATAGAATTTTCAGACCGTACCTAGATCAATTTGTTGTTGTTTTCATTAACGACATTTTGATTTATTCACGTGATTAGATTGAGCATGTTGAGCATTTGAGAATTGTGTTACAAACTCTGAGATAAAAGCAATTGTATGCGAAATTCAGCAAATGTGAATTCTAGTTGCGTGAAGTTGGTTTTCTGGGACATATTGTATCGGCCTCTAGAATACGAGTTGATCCGAGTAATTTTCTATTATTTTGGAATGGAAGCCTTCGAAGAATGTGTCTGAAGTCCGTAATTTTCTGGGACTTGCTGGTTATTGTCGTCGATTTGTAAAAGGATTCTCGATGATAGCTACTCCGTTGACTAGATTGCTTCAGAAAGATGTGAAATATGAATGGTCCAAAAAATTTTAGAAAAGCTTTGATCAGCTGAAAGCCCTTTTGACTGAAGCTCTTATGTTGGTACAGCTAGAATCGGGCAAAGAGTTCGTTATTTACAGTGATGCTTCATTGAGTAGTTTGGGATGTGTTTTGATGCAGGAAGGCAAAGTTATAGCTTATGCCTAGAGACAACTAAAGCCTCATGAAAAGAACTATCCGACTCACGATCTTAAGTTAGCTACGATTGTGTTCGCATTAAAGATTTGACGTCACTATCTTTTCGGTGAAAAGTGTCATGTGTTTTCGGATCACAAAAATCTGAAATATTTGATGACCCAGAAAGATTTGAATCTGTGAGAGAGAAGATGGTTAGAGCTGTTGAAAGACTACGAGCTTGTGATTGATTATCACCCAGGTAAGGCAAATGTTGTTGCCAATGTAATGAGTGAAAAGTCACTGTTTGTATTGTATACTATGAATGCTCATTTAGACTTGTCTGATGATGGTTCAGTGATAGCTGAATTGAAAGCGAAACCGTTGTTTTACAGTAAATATGTGATGCTCAGAAGATTGATAATGAAATATTAGCGAATCGAGCTCAGTGTGATTCAAACTCTGATTCTAAATTTCGAGTTGATGTTGATTCAGTTTGAGATTTTGAGATCGAATTTGTGTTCCGAGAAACTAAGAGTTGATTCAGTTGATTTTAAATGAAGCACATAATAGTCGCCTATCTGCTCATCCGGGAAGTAAAAAAATGTATCATGATCTGAAGCAACACTATTGGTGGTCCAGTATGAAACGAGATATTTTTGACTTTGTTTCAAAATGTTTAGTTTGTCAGCAAGTTAAGGCTGAACATCAGGTTTTGTCTGGGTTGTTACAACCAATTTTGATTCCTGAATGGAAAAAGGGATAGAGTGACGATGGATTTTGTATTTGGATTACCTTTGACTCTGAGAAAGAAAGGTGCAATTTGGGTTGTGGTTGATCGAATGACAAAATCTGCCCTACGATCTATTATTCACTTGATAAGTTAGCTGAGCTTGACATTTTTGATATTCTGATATTGCACAGAGTACCTTTGTCTATTGTATATGACAGAGATCTGAGATTTACTTCACGGTTCTGGAAGAAATTGCAAGAAGCTTTAGGCACGAAATTGCATTTCAGTATAGCTTTTCACCCGTAAACAGATGATCAATTTGAGCGAATCATTCAGATTCTTGAGGATATGTTGAGATGCTGCATTCTCGAGTTTGATGGTACGTGGGAACAATACCTACCATTGATTGAATTTGCCTATAATAATAGTTTTCAGTCAGGCATCGAAATGGCACCTTATAAAGCTTTGTACGGACGTAAATATCGAACACCTTTGTATTGGACAGAGCTCAGTGAGAATAAGATACACATGGTCGATTTAATAAAAGACACTGAACAGAAGGTGAAAATAATCCGTGACAGTCTGAAAGCAGCGTCTGATCGTCAGAAATCTTATACAGATTTGAAAAGAAAAGACATCAAATTTGAGATTAGTGACAAAGTGTTTTTGAAAGTGTCTTCGTGGAAGAAAGTACTTCGATTCAGACGCAAAGGCAAGTTGAGTCCGAGGTTCATCGGGCCATATGAGATTATTGAGCGTGTTGGGCCATTTGCGTACAGATTGTTATTACCCTCTGAGCTAGAAAAAATACATAATGTATTTCATGTGTCAATGCTCCGTAGATACCGTTCCGATCCATCACATGTGATTCCTCCATTTGAAATTGAAATCCGATCTGATATGACTTACGAAGAAGAACCGATCCGTATCTTAGCTCGTGAAGTGAAAGAGTTGAGAAATAAGAAAATTCCGTTAGTGAAAGTGCTATGGCATCGACACGGAGTGGAAGAGGTTACGTGGGAACCTGAAGATGCAATGAAATAACAATATCCGAATCTGTTTAACGGTAAGATTATCGGGGACAAAAATCCCTAAGGGGGAGAATTTTAACAGTCCAATTTTGACCCTAGTCGAATAGTGGTTTCAGAACCAAAAATTTGAGTGAGAATAATATTTTAATATTATTTTCTGTGTCTATGATACGTGTCTAAGTATGTGTGAAATTTCTATGAATTATTTTGTCCGATTGCGAGCTTAAGTTGGCATAAGGACTTTGTTGTGAAAGGTGCAAAAATTTGCATGCTAATTGTTAAAGCACCTATGTGTTATGGTTATTAAACGTTGTGGCCTTATGAGGCAATTAAGCCATTATTTAGTAAGTGGTTGGTTAAATGACAAAATAACCTTATTATATATATGTTTTATATGTTAAATGAAAAGGTTATTTTTGTAAATGGATAAATAACATGTTTATAATAAAACAAAGCTTAAAATAAGCCATTATCATCCTTCACCTAGCCGAATATTGAAAGAAAAGAAAGAAAAGAGTAAGCAAGGGTTTCGGCCATGGTTTAGGCTTGATCCAAGATCAAGAACCGAAGAAAATGGATTTAGATCGAAGGAAGTCGAAAGTTATTCTCCGTTCTTCCTGTATGAGGTAAGCTGATATACAAATAAATGTATTTGAATTGAATTATATATACATATAAGAAATGTAAATTGATATGAATATCCATTGAGATGGAATGTATATGAATTCCGGGTTTATGCATATATCGACAAGTTATCAGTGTCCGAGAAGTCCCGTTTGAACCTAGGGATATATAGGATAGTATATGTCATGACATGGGTGTCCGTTATGTGATATCATATAAGTCCATGTCTGGGACGTTGGCATTGATTCAAGATTTTGTGTAAGACCACGTCTGGGATGTTGGCATCGATATGAGATTTACGTGTAAGACCATGTCCGGGACATTGGCATCGTATTAATTCGTGTAAGACCCTGTCTGAGACAGTGGCATCTATATCTGAATACATGTAAGACCACATCTGGGACGTTGGCATTGTACGACTATTCCGAGCACTCTGAATATCCTATTAGATTCTGAACGGTCCAATGGGCAAGTCCGAGAAATGAATGACTATGTAAATTGTACATCCATTTCAGGTACGTTGGTATGTATGCTTTGTACAAGCATAAAAGGTGAGTAAGTATGTGCATTGTTGCAAAAGAATATTTGAGATATATGTATGTTTGGGAGCAAATGAGATACATGAGATATGATGAATTGGTAAGCAATGGCAAACCAAGTGAGCCAAAGAGATTGTTTATGTGCTTGAAATGAAGATATGTTAATGAATTCAAATAACCATGCTTATGAATGATTTATGTTAAGTTTATTTGTATATGGCTTACTAAGCTTTTGAAAGCTTACTCTGTGTGTTTGTTTACTCTGTTTTATAGGTTGTTAAAGCTACGAAAGGCTCGGGAATCATCAAAGATCATAACCACACTATCAAACTCAACTTTGTTACTTTCTGAAAGTGTATGTAGCTAAATATGGCATGTATAGGCTAGTTGTTTTGGGGTTGTGTTTGAGATATGTGTACAGAGCCATGTGATATGGTTAGTTAAGTAGTGGGGCAGTTGTGGAGGATTTGTGTAATCCATTGGACGCGGTTGCTTAGATTGGATTTGACGGTGAAATAGGAACCGATTATTGGGTAACGCTTTGGTAAAGCATTGGATGCTGATGGTTTCTTGGATTTGGAGTTTTTGTTGATAATTAACAACAAAAATGGGAGGGTGAGGAAGAAGATAATAGTTACGGTTAGTAGCTGAATGGACATGGTAATAGCTGTGGACATTGGAGTTGGAGGTATATATGCAAGATAAGAGTAGGGGATGACGAAACCTACAGAGTTTTAAATGGGCAAGAAAAGTTATAATTGTAAATATAAATAATGTATATGTTAAATAATACAAATTGAATTTTATAATTTTTCAAGGAGTTGATTCATATATAAATTCATAGCTTTAAATAGTTTACAAAATAAATTTAATTTTAATAATTAACAAAATTAATATAATAATTGAACTAATATTAGTAATAACTTTTTTAGTTTAAATTTAAAGCATAGGATGATAGGAACAATAAAGTTTTGGGGGGCGCTGGAGGGTCTTCAGCAAGCATGGCAGTTTAGGAGCGCGAAAAGTGGTGCTGGAGATGGATAATATGTTGCCGACGATGCTATTAAAGTTGCAGAGGAATGGATGCAATGGTAGTGCACTGGTGAGGGCCATAAGGAGGATGAAAAATTTTAGGGATCAAAATCAAATTAAATATTTTTTATGATAGTAAATATAAAATTTTACTATTTTAATAGTCTACATCTTTATAATTTTAAAAAATTAAATTAAATATTTATTATTTTTAGAAGATTAAAGTATAATTTTACTATTACTAATATAAAATTTTATCAATTATAAAAGACCTAAGTAAAAATATTTTTAATTTAAGGTCGTGCCCTACTAGCCTCCTCGTTCCACTCCTGATTCAATTGAATTGGATAGTAAAAGTAAACCATGTTTATAGAGAATGAAAATAAAATTATTGATGCTTTAGCCATTAAATATTTCCATGTTTAATTTTATTTTTATAATTGAGGGAAGTAGAATAGCTTAAGATCGAACTCAAACTATTAAAGCTTATAACATAATGTTTTTGTTACTTGGTTAAAACATTTCTATAAATACAATGAATTTATATAATAAAATAAAAATATCCAATTAAATTAATTTAAAGCATACCTTAAATACCTATTCAAACCAATACAGAAAGCAATGTCGTAACGCCATCAATTAACTGAAATGTTCCATAAAAGTAAAATGAAATGTTCAATAATAACAAATAAAAAATATATATGATGAGAAATTCTAATGTTTCATAATATATTTTATTCTCAACTTGGCATAATAATTAATAAAGCTTCCATCAAGTGGGCTGCTATGTTTGGCGCTCTCTTTTTAAGAGTGTGGAATGAGGTGATGCAAAGAATTCATTGGTCGATTAGTGATGGTCGGTTGATAAGTTCTTTCAGAGATAGGTAGATTAAGGAATTGATAAAGTTACGATTACTATATTGGAAATGAGCCCTTCAATGAAAACCTAATGGTAAGTGGGATTGGCCTAGGTTCAATAATGGTGGGGATTATCCCACCTTCAGATGATGCTGGACTTGATGCATTAGAATGGGATTGGAATCGGAATGAGACTTTTTCCCTTGCTGAAACTTATTATGATTATGCAGGATGAAATTGGAGAGATGTTGAATCGATTTGGAAATATGTTTGGAAATGTCCGACCCCTCAATGATTCCGACAATTCCTTTGGTTAATTTCTAAAGGACGCATCTTGTCCAATGAAGAAAGATTTCGACGAGGGATGACAAGAGATTCTGTTGAAAATTGGTCAACCATGCTGCTGTGATAATTTTTGTTGAAGAGCAACTTGTATGCATGTTGTAGCTCATATGCTTGTTGCAATAGTAAGTTTTTTTTTTTTTTTGTTTAGTTACATTATAATTAAACTTAGCTGAAAATGAACAAGCTGATAACAGCTTGATATGTTTAGCTAGTGAATGATGTTTTTAGTTAGCTTGTTTAGTGTACAAGCAATGTCTCGCAATTTACTAAGCTGAGTAGTTGTGTTTGGTAGAAAAAATTATCTATAAAAGGCATGTATGGTAACAAAAAAGCAATGAAAATCAGTTTTTCATTTATTGCTGCACATTTGTGAGCAAGTAAAATATTTCTTGCGTCTTACTCCTTTGTTCCAAGTCCTGTTTTCTTCTTTTGTTGTTGTAAAATGCTAACAATTGGTATCATGAGCCTAAGTCCTTGAGGGCCATTGATTTTGCTTTTACTGCTTGATAAGAAAAACAGTAAGCCAAAAGTGCGAGTCTATTGAAGAGCGAGCCTATCCAAGTGCAAACCAAAAGTGCAAGCCTGTAGAAGAGCAAGCCAAAAATGTGCAAGCCAAAATGGCGAACGCTACAATGTTGGAAAAAATGGGTTTGGAAAACACAGCGAAAAATAAATTTAGGGAAAAACCAGAGTTATAATTTTTTTTTCCAAAACAAGATCTTGGTTGTGATATCTAAAGTTATAAACACTTAATCAAAATTGTACCTTTTCGATTCGTCTAGGATGAGCTCTTCGACCGAGTAGTCTTCTAAAATATTTTGAAAATGGGGGAGATTATTGGAATATTTTCAACAATATTTATAGTGTTCCAATAACTATAAATGAAAAGGGTGTAATTAATCAAATGTTATATCTTTTTGGTTATTGACAAAGAACTATTTGAATAGTTATGTTCAATCAAGAGATATTAGATGAATAATTATGTCTCTTTTAAAAACATTATTACTCAGAAAAGATATCTATTAAAAGATTTCTCCATGAAGAGACATGAAAATTCCTATATATAGGAATGAGATTTCATTTGGAAATTATACCAACAATTAATCAAAATTATACTCGGCGCTTAGTGGACTATTTTTATTTAGTGTAAAACACAAATAGTCATCGGACTTTATTATATCCTCGAAGTTCATTTTCTTGAAACTTATTTGCCAACCTTAAAGATAGTGGCTTGATACATACCTTGGAGCCTTGTCATATTTCTTCATTTTCTGTTTGAATTATTGTTCATGTTTCATTCGTGTGTTCGAGATTTTCTTCATTAAAGTTTTGTACTAACATATTAAACCATGCATACATTAATCTCACAACATTTTTTCCTATTATTAATTCAATAAGAACATAATATTTCTCATACTTCTTATAAATATATATGTATATATACGATTTAACTTAAATCATCCCATTAACACTTGAATCTCATTCAAAGTCACTTATTAACTATCTCTTAGTATCTAACATTTCCACATTAAAACATTTTAGTAACCATTTCTGAACTCTACATAGCATAGAACATATTCAATCACTTTGTTTAATAAATGTACCTTAGAAATGGCACTTTCCATTCTTGCTGTGGACATATCAAGCCTTGAGTTATCACTTAGCTTTTATACTACCATTTGACAATAAACAAACTCATGTGATAATTCATAATGTTATTCATGGTAACATTATAACGATAGACTCAATTTAAACTAAAGACATAAAATAAGAACATATTAGGTTAGCACAAACCGTATTTGTTGCTCATTTTTGTCTTTGTCCCTTGACGATCCAATCTTCTCTTCAGCTACGTACGATAGTTTCAATATAAAATGATATCATCTTCTCATAAATAAGCATACAACTTATACCTAAAACATATTTTGCACTCTTTTCACATTAGTCCCTGTTAAGTATGACTCCTATATCAGTCAAATTTGAGAAGTAATCTTCTAGTTAAACTCTGTTTATTTGTTTCAATCAAATACTAATTAGTTTAGATTATTTTCTTATTATTTAACTTATGAATTTAACCTATAAATAGGCTCTTTTACAACCTTAGAAAAATACCCCCATTAGATATTAGAACTCTAACACATTTAGAGAATTTTGTGTTTATGTTTTGAGTGTTCTTAATTTTTGAGTTTTTGGGGTTTAGTTTTTATCTCCATCTTTTGTACTCTTCGTTCTTTTGCCATTATAGTAAAATTATCTTTGTTCGTGGTTTTTTATCCTCTTTGGAGGGATTTTTCCACGTTAAATTTGTGTGTGTTCAACTTCTCAATTTATTCTGCTATTTTTTCTTGTTGCTTAATTGGGTCGATTCTAACAAGGGGTATCAAGAGCTAGTTCAATTTTCATATATTAGCCCATTCAGATATGGCAACAACAAAGTTTGAAATTGAGAAGTTCGATGGTGAGACAAATTTCAATCTATGGCAAGTTCGGATGATGGCAATTTTAGTTCAAACCGGCTTGAAAAAGGTTGTTACCGGGAAAAAGCCTGAGAATCTAAATCAAACATAATGGGAAGAGCTTCATGAAAAGGCCTTGTCTGCAATCCAGTTGTGCCTCGCGAATACGGTATTGCAGGAGGTATTGATGGAGAAAGCCTCATCTGCCTTATGGAAAAGGTTAGAAACTCTTTATGCGACTAAGTCTCAGGATAACCGTTTAGTGTTGAAACAACGTCTATTTACGTTTCGCATGAACGAAGGTGAGCTTCTTAGAGATTACATTAGTCAATTCATTTCTCTTTTAAATGATTTAAAGAATTTTGAGATTCATATTGACGATGAAGATCAAACTATGCTATTATTGTGCTCTTTCGCCCCTTTATACAAGTATTTCAGGGGGACCCTGATTTATGGCAGAGACAAACTCTCGTTCGAAGATGTGAAGGCTCATTTGTTGAGTAGAGACAAACTAGACAATGAGTTTGGTTTGGATAGCAAGACAGATAAGCAAGCTTCCGTTTTGATAGCATCAAAGAAACGAGACAAAAGGTGTTGCTATTGTAAAAAGTTAGGTCACATCAAAGCAGATTGTTATAAACTGCGAAAGAAAAGAGCTGCTGAGAGTAACGAGAAAGATGTAGCTGGTGCTAATTTGGTCAATGAAAGTGGTGATGATTTCTTGTTAGTGTCAACGAGTGAAAACTCCAAGCTCACGTCCGAGTGGATCCTAGGTTCGGGATGTTCTTTCCACATGTGTCCCAATAGAGAATGGTTCTCCACATACAGTTCGGTTGAAGGTGGAGTTGTGTGCATGGGAAACGATTCATCTAGTAAGGTAATTGGTATTGGTATGTTAAAATTAGGATACACGATGGGACGGTTAGGACAATCTCAAATGTCAGGTATGTACCTGATTTACGAAAGAATATCATCTCCTTGAGTATTTTAGACTTGAAAGGATGCATAATCAACATCGAGTCGAGCGGCATTAAAGTATCTCGTGGAGCTTTCGTTTTGTTAAAAGGTAAAAGAACTGGCAGTCTTTATATTCTGGAAGGTTCTACAGTGATCAGTGAAATCGGACGTCCCTCGTCCGTTATAGAGTCGAAGTCAACTCATTAGAGTGGAGGAAACTTGGTCATAAGAGGGAAAAAGGTATGACCATTTCGTTGAAGAGTGTAGGACCCATTTTTTTGCCTGGAGCCCAATAAATAATCCAATAACAGGCCCAAAACCCAAATTCATTAGACCCAAACCATAGCCCAAATTTTTAGCCCAAAATCTGAAAAATAAAAAAAAAATAGGAACCCTAGCAAATTTTCCTTGTGCCGTCAGTAGTATTCCAAGGCTGCACGTTTTGTATTCCAGAGTCCAGCGCATTCACACCTCCGGTGGCGTACCTACAAAACAGGAAGCAGTAAAATAGTAGGATGGTAGTGGGGATTCCGGATTTGGTTTTGTTCTATTTTTAGAGGTTTTTTTAGGCTATAAAAGCCAAAATACATCATGTAAAAAGGGCTAGTTTTTTTTTTTTACACGATTCACATAAGAAAGAAGGCAATAGAGCATACTTTTGCAAAGAAACAGAGATCAATATCGAGGAGAAAGGTTTTTATTATTTGTTTTTCTTTTTTTTGTCTTCATTTTGGAACGACCATCTTGTTATTTTGCTTTGGTTATTATTATTTTTTTCCCTTTTAAACTACACGATATATAATATACAAAGATCAGATTTTTGTTGTGAAAAAACATACCTTGTTTTAGAATACCAGCCACCGCGTGTGGGAAGACCGAAGGTCGGCTGGGGAAACCTGCAGAGAGAACAGAGAAAGTTCTCTGTTTGTTTCGTTTTTGAAGGGAAATGAAAGAACTTTGTTTCTTTCTAAAGGCAATTGCTGCAAAGGAAAGGGCTTTAACCCTTATAAAAAACAGTGCCATTAAAGGGAGGGGAAAGGCCCCACGTGACCACTTACTTATGCAGGTGGATTTGTGCATTCTTACCTTTAATGGGAAAATTGCGCCTTCGGTCCCCCCTTTTGCGCCTGTTTCAATCTCGCCCTATTTTTTATATATTTCTAAATTTGGCCCTATAATTTTCTTTTTGTTTTGATCTGGTCCTCCTGGCAATGACGCATTTTGAGGGAGGGAGTATTTGCTTTTCCGGTCCCTCTAGCTTGTGCATGTTTTTCAATTCACCCCTTTTATTTTTAGTTATTTTAAATTTAGCCCGAATTTTCTGTTTTTAATCCGATTTAGTTCTTTTTCGTTTATTTTGGTGATTTTACCATTAAATTAATTATTTTTTAACATGGTTTATTATTTTTATGAGTATATTATTATTATGGTCGTATTCTCTATATTATATTTACTTTTATTATATATATATATTATTACTCTTATTATTATATTTATCATTATATTATTTTATTACTAACATTTTATTTATTACTTTTATTATTTTATATTTTGTTACATACTATTATATATATAATTATTATTTCTACTAGTATTCGCTATTATATTTATCATATATATATTTATTATTAATTTTAAGCTATATATTTACCTATTTTTTTATACATAGATATTTTACCTCTTTTTAACTATTTTATATATTTAGCATCTCAATTTTTACGTATTCATATATATATATATTATTACTTATTATTTTTATTATGTCTATTATTTTCATTTTTATTATGAGGGTTATTATTACTTTTACATTTTTTACTATCAACATCATCACTGCTATTTTTATTAGTGTTTTTTTTTACTATTATGGTTTATTTGTCCTTGTTCCCTTCATTTCATAGATCGATCATTTTAAATCGTGTTTCAACTTCTTTATATGTGCCTTTGAGAATTCACAAAAAAGGGTTTTCACAAAGGTAATATTTCGTGTTTGGGAAGTTCGATAAATTGTGCCCAATCGTGCTGGGCTTCGATTTTTCGTTCGTATCACTAAATATCCTTTAAAGATTTCGATCATTTTTTAGATAAGGAAATGTTTCGTGTTTGGAAGTTCGAGAGATTCGTGCCCAATTGTAACACCCCAAACTCGGCCCAAACGTTACGACCGAATTTGGTATGTTACGGAGAAAACATTTTGAAAACCCTTGTTTAGCCGATTTAATTTAAAGTAAAAGATATTGTCCTGTTTTAAAAATAGTTGAGGTGTATAAAGAAATCAATACTTAGTTCGTTTTTTAAAAAAAATTTATTAAGTCGATTGTTACCGAATTTAGATGTACCAGATGGCACAAAAAATATTTTTATGTTTAAATTTAATAAAACTTGTGTAATCATTTTAAAGTTGTTAAGTGGTTTAAACAAATAATCCCAAACATGTAAAATAATAAAAATAACCTTAGGAGGCCTTATTACAACTTAAATAAATAAAACCAAAATAAAATAAAAATAATTCGAGTTCATCTAGTCCATAATTTCACCGCATGGCCACCTCGAGTCCATCCGGCTCCACATCCATGATCTACGGTCACTGAAAATATTAAAGGAAAAGGTGAGTCACCAAGACTCAGTGTGTAACCCTTTTCCGGTTTAATGCAACATCATACACAATTTATAACAAATAACATGCACTAAATTATGCACCCAACCTAGCCATCCAAACACCTTTCTCTACCCCGTGGTACCAAACCACGGTGGTGCTAAACCACCGGTGACTTAAAGTCACAATATCCATCAATAATTGTGGTGCCAAACCATCGGTGGGGCCAACCCGTGTGATACCAAATCACCGGCGTCGATCCCATAATATAATCCGTGGGGCCAACCCACTCGTGGTGCTAAGCCACCGACGAGACGCTATGAGGTGCCAAACCTCTGAGGTGCCAAAGCTCGGTGATAGTAGTCACGAAATGTGGTACCAAACCACGGTGTCCGCCGACACGAATATCACTTCCCCTCCACTCGCTTATCCCACATCAATCAAGGATATGCATTTAACAGTAATCATGCCAATATGCTCATCTAGCACATACATAGAGTTTACCATTAGCCACAACCACATATACCAAATATGTCATGCTTCCCAAAAGTATCATAAAGAAAGTCATAACGACAAGGACTTACCTGAATCCTTGCTTATACCATTATGGTATTAAATCTGATTCTACACAACCCGATTAAGCATACACATAACCTTTAGCACATTAAATAGTTATAAAGTGTGTATGTACACACCTGATGCCAACGATAGTTCTAAATCCCGAAGAAACCAATCGGCCACACAAGATTCCCTTGCCCTATATTCGGCCATTACCTAAAGTTAGTACCAAGGCCATTCGGCCAAACCAAGATAATCTCAAGGGGTTATCAATCCATCCTTACCTTACAAATGATTCGGTTTCCTACCAAATCCCGAGCCAAACGATTGGTTCACCTTTGACAATCGGCCACACCTTAAGACACAAAATAGTTAGCCTCCCAAGCCTTTGGCTTTTCAATCACTTAACTAAATAATTTACTAAAATAGATCCTTACCATCACTTACCTTCCTCTCAAACTGATTGGGGAAGAAGAGAGCACCCTTCACTTTGATATTCGGCCAAAATTACACCAAATAGGGAGGAGGGAATTCGGCTAAGAAAACAAAAGAGATGCTGGAATTTTTGAATGATTTTGAGCAATGGTATAAGGGAAATTCGGCAGCAAGGTGGTAGGGATTCGGCTAATGGAGGAAGAAAAAGGAGAAGGAAAAGAAGTGGGGGATCAAGGAGGATTTCGGCTTGTAAAAGAAGAAGAAAAGAAGCTGGAATTTTAGCAATATAGGCAGAGGAAATTCAGCAGCAGCTATTGAGAAAAGAAAAGAAAAAATTGAAGGACTTTTGGCACCTCTTTCTCGTACAAAATCAATTTTGAACACCTCCCAAGGAGTCCCAATGCTGGCCAATTCCTCCCTTTTAGGTGATAATTCCAGCTCAATTATCACCCATAGAAAAATAACATTTATCCTCTAATTATCCCTTAATCTCCTCAAACAATTATAATGAAAATAAACTACTTATTTTCCCCCTTCCAGCCGATTTCTAGAGCAAAAAAAATAGCTTAATTAAGAGTCCTATATGCTGCCATTACTCCCC
This sequence comes from Gossypium rotundifolium, assembly GCA_025506655.1. Classification (NCBI taxonomy): domain Eukaryota; kingdom Viridiplantae; phylum Streptophyta; class Magnoliopsida; order Malvales; family Malvaceae; genus Gossypium; species Gossypium rotundifolium. The sequence goes on from CP106728.1 coordinate 153,631,589, forward strand.
TCCAACGCCAGCAACAAAGAAGAAAAAAAATAAAAGAAACCAAAGTGCAGCCCCTGGGGTTCGAACCAGCGTCCTCAAGCAACAGCCCCCCTCTTCCAACGCCCTTGCCACTTCTCCCAATCTGACTTTCATGTCAACTATCCTCATGATTTAAATATAAGGCCTTCATACCTAGCCCCCTTCCTTTTAACGCCAACACCCAAAACAACAAAACACCTTCCTTGCGTCCTTGCGTTTGAACCCGAGACCTTGTGTTTTGAATAACTGACTGAAGGAAACTCCAGTGAAGGAAACTCCACACTTGTTAGTTTTAGAGCTAACTTGAATAATGTTCAAAACACACTTGTTGTTTTAAGCCTAGAAACAATAAGAATCTTTTAGAATCGCTTATTCTTTGAATTTACCTTCGTACCTACGATAGGTACCCGATATTAAGACATGAGCAACGTTACACTGCACTCCTTTTAAGTGAAATATGGGGCTAAAGGGATCCGAGGATTTTGAAAATGTCAGAGATTGTAACTTATCTTTTGATTTGTTAAAGATGGTAGAACAAAATGAAAATATACTTTATTGTACAAAGGGGTCAATAGACATTGTGAGTTTGGGAAATGAGTGAAGATCGAAGCCTTGCTCACCACAGAAATAAAGCGAGATGTCATTGAGTTATTCCAAGAATTCAAAGATGTTTTTGCATGATCGCATCAAGATATTCCTAGGCACAAGGAAACTATGGAGTGTTCGAAAAGGCACATGTTAAGAGTTTTTCGATACCAGGTCGATTATAAGTTTCAAGTACTGTTGGTCTACCATGAAAAGGAGATTGCGTTAGTTATGCCATAAATGCCAAATAGAGGAAGACAAGACTTATGTGCTTCCTCCATATACGTGGGGCATAGATGTTACGGGGACGATCTAGTCAGAAGCTTCTAACAGACATCGTCATCTTTCCGGTGGTTAATAACTTCATTAAGAGGGTGAAGGTCGCTTCATATGCCAAAAGTTACATGTCTAAATATAATGTCAAAGTTGACAGTCTGTTTAAAGATCAGACACCATATCAAGGCAAAAAAAAAAAAAAGAAGAAGAAAGAAAGAAAGAGAGAAGGGAACATCCAAAAGATTTTTTGAGACTTGTAAATATTGGCATGGAGAAGTTACCATTTACCCTCTTTGCTTCTCGAGTATTGGTTAGGACCTCCACCGGGGCAATGCCTTTCTCATTGATCTATGGGATGGATGCAGTCTTGCCTATCGAAGTTGAGATTCTTTTTCTTCAGATGCTGTCAGAGCTGAAGTTGGATAAAGCAAAATGGGTTCAATCTCGGTATGATCAACTGAATCTGATCGGGAAAAAAGATTAAGAGCCATCCGTCATAGTCAAATGTACCAGAAGCGAATGATGCAGGTTTACAACAAAAAGTCCACCCCAGAGAGGTTCATGAAAGAGACTTGGTATTGAAAAGATCCTCCCTATGCAAAAGGGCTTCAGGGGAAAGTGGATGCCTAATTGGGAAGGACATTATGGTGAAAAGAAGGTTTTTTGGAGAAGCATGGATATTAGCTGAGATGGACGGTAAAAGTCAGTCAAACCCAATTAATGCGAACCCAGTCAAGAAACGCTTCGCTTATGATGGAAATAGGCCAAGGCAAAAACCCATAAAGGGCGCTTTGAAGTTTTTCGCAAAAAAAAAAAGAGAGAAAAAAAACGGAGAGGCCAAAGTGAAAACCTGCAAAGGGCACTTTGAGACCAAAGGGGCTTTAAGTCGAAAACCCGAAAAGGGCGGCTCAAATTATGATCAAATCGTGATGGGGCATACAGTAGTTTTGCTACGCTTGAATTAACAATGATGAAGTATGTTTCATCTTGGGGCATCGACAAAGTACTCCGGATCCCGTAAAGCACATATTAAGCCTAAATGGTCCTCAAGAAGTTTGAATAGAGAAGCTCAGTCGGCGATATCTGGGGCACCTAATTGCCATCTTACCCATTCTTAATTTGCTCATTTCAAAATACACTACCAATAAATTTCCTTCTTGATTGCATTTGCTATCTTATTTGTTTCGAGCTATGCTCCTAATTAATTTCTTTCTTGTCCATTATTATGATCTTTTTCAAGTATTTTTCATTAAAATAATGATTATTGAACTAATAATGCTTTCACAAAAGAAGTTTTGCATATTACTCTGAAAGTCGCTAAATAATACAAGAATCCGAAACAGGACAATTATTTAGAACTAACCGGGCTTAAAGGGCTCGGAGCACTTGAGAAAAGGGATTAAAAGGACAACATCTTCGACTCTCTGTTAGAGGTATCACCAACAAAGAAGACATACGTCGTGATATCACCTTAATAAACAACAAGCAATGATGTACCAAGTGTTAAAAATAGATCATTCTCATTTTGCACTCATTCATAACATTCATAATACATATGGTTAGGAGCATTTTCATGACATCCTAATCATTTGGTATAAACATATACCCCATGAAATCAATTCTACAGTAGGTTCCCATAGGACAATGTAGCAAAATTGATGGGAGTTACAGAAGATTATGACCTTATCCCATCGAAAGGAGAGTGGAACAACAAAACATTGAGCCTTAATTCCCTAAGTAGTAGGGTAACAGGCCGAAAATATCAGACCTTATCCCACTGAGCAGGAGTGGAACAGGTCGAAAACATTGAGCCTTAATTCCCTAAGTAGTAGGGTAACGGTGAAAATATCAGACCTTATCCCACTGAGCAAGAGTGGAACAGTCGAAAACATTGAGCCTCAATTCCTAAGCAAGAGGGTAGCAGTTAAAAATAGCGAGATCTTATCCCACCGAGAAGGAGTGGACAGATCGAAAATGACGAGCCTTAATTCCTAAGCAAGAGGGTAACAAGAAAGACTATGACCTTATCCCACCGAACAGGAGTGGAACAGGTCGAAGACGATGAGCCTTAATTCCCTAAGCAGTAGGGTAACAGGCTAAAGAAGCAGATCTTATCCCACTGAGCAGGAGTGGAACAGATCAAAAACGACGAGCCTCAATTCCCTAAGCAGTAGGGTAGCAGGCCGATTACAGACCTTATCCCACTAAGTAGGAGTGGAACAGGTCAAAAACATTGAGCCTTAATTCCCTAAGAAGTAGGGTAACGGGCCGAAAATATCAGATCTTATCCCACTGAACAGGAGTGGAATAGACCAAAGACGATGAGCCTTAATTCCCTAAGCAGTAGGGTAACAGGCTAAAGAAGCAGATCTTATCTCCACTGAGCAGTAGTGGAGTAGATCGAAGATTATAGCCTTATCTTCACTGAGCAGGAGTGGAGCAGACTAAAGATAGTAGATCCTATCTCCACTAAGCAGGAGTGGAGTGGATTGAAGATAACAGATCTTATCTCTCTTGAAAGGTGAGTAGATCGGATCGAAGATCAAGCCTTATCTCCACCGAAAGGTGAGTGGAGCAGCTAAAGATATAGATCCTATCTCCACCGAAAGGGAGTGGAGCGGATTGAAGACAACAGATCTTATCTCTACCGAAAGGCGAGTAGAAGATCGAAGATCAAGCCTTATCTCCACCGAGCACGAGTGGGCAAAGCTAAAGATATAGATCCTATCTCCACCGAAAGGTGGTGGAGCGGATTGAAGACAACAGATCTTATCTCTACTGAAAGAGAGTAGAGCAGATCCAAAATCAAGCCTTATCTCTACTGAAAGGAGGAGGAGCAGGCTAAAGGTAGTAGATCCTATCTCCACCGAAAGGAGTGGGCAGATTGAAGACAATGATCTTATCTCTCTGGCGGGGAGTAGAGCAGATCGAAGATCAAGCCTTATCTCTCTGGCGAGGAGTGGAGCGGGCTAAGGTAGTAGATCCTATCTCCACCGAGTAGGAGTGAGCGGATTGAAGACAATGATCTTATCTCTATCGAAAGGTGAGTAGAGCAGATCGAAGATCAAGCCTTATCTCTCTTGAAGGGAGTGGAGCAGGCTAAAGATAGTAGATCCTATCTCCACTGAGCAGGAGTGGAGCAGGCTCAAGATAGTAAATCCTATCTCCACTGAGCAGGAGTGGAGCGGATTGAAGATAGCTGATCCTATCTCCACTAAGCAGGAGTGGAGCAGATTGAAACAAAATTCCTACACCCCCAAAGATGCAATGGATGGAATGAGGCTACTTGAAGAGAAGAAGCATTAAGAAGTCAAAGACTCAGCAAGACCGGACAAAAATTGGTCCTTTTAAAGTCTTTGCTCCATTCTCGTTACACGATAATGAGCAAAGAGGGGCAGCTGTAGGACCCAATTTTTTGCCTGGAGCCCAATAAATAATCCAATAACAGGCCCAAAACCCAAATTCATCAGACCCAAACCATAGCCTAAATTTTTAGCCCAAAATCTGAAAAATAAAAAAAACAGGAACCCTAGCAAATTTTCCTTGTGCCGTCAGTAGTATTCCAAGGCTGCATGTTTTGTATTCTAGAGTCTAGCGCCTTCACGCCTCCGGTGGTGTACCTAGGGGTGAGCGTTCGATCAAATCGAATCGAATCGAATGAAAAAATTTCGAGTTAATCGAGTTAACGAATCATATTTTATCATCCTAAATTGATTTGAAATTTTCTCGAATCGAGTCGAGTGAGATGAAATTCGAATCGAATCGAATCGAATATATTTGTTCGAGTTAAATTTTAAAAAATAATTTTGGGTCCTTGTAACCACTGTCACCCATCGTAATAAAATTTGTCCACCTTAATCAAATTTTTATTAACTTTCATCACCTCATAATTTATTTATTAATCTTTTATATACGGGTTAGCTTCTTTGCTTGCTTAGTTGTTTCAATTATCTTGATTCTTGTCACTATGTATTTTGGAATTAAAATATATATTAAATGTAAAAATGTGATTTTTTTAATAAAAGTTATTTTAAAGATAGAATGTGAAATTGATACCAATATAAAATTTTAATACAAATATTTTATGGCATAATTAATAATTCAATTTTAATATAAATATTCAATATGACTAAACAATTCAATAATATAAATAATATAAAATGTGAAATTTAATTTAATAATATAAATAGTAGATATAAATAAAATTATTACTATTTATGTTTAATGATTTTTTTTGGATAATTTTGATTTTTATTTGAGAGTAAAGGGTGAGAAGTAAAAGTTTAGGGGAAAAATAAAATTTTTGGTGAATAAAAGTTTGAGGGAAAGTAAATAGGGAGTAAAATTTTGGAGGGAAAATATAAAAAAAATTGGGGGGAGTGGGGGATGGGTTTGGGGAAGATGGGAGGTGAGATGGGAAGAGAGTAAAAGTTTTAGGGGAAAAGTGAGAGGAGTAAAATTTGGGGAAAATAAAAAGTTTTGAGGGTTTTAGGAGTAAAATTTTGAGAAAAGTAAATGGGAGAGTAAAATTTTGGTGGAAATGAATTTTGGGTAGATTGGAGGTTGGGATGGGAGGGAATAAAAGTTTTGGGGGAAAGTGGGAAGGAGTAAAAGTTTTGAGCAAAAAGTAAAAAGGTTTGGGAGTTTGGGGTAAAAATGTTAAATATTATATTTTAATATTCGAATTATTCGAATTATTCGAGTTATTCGAATTTGAAAACTCAACTCGATTCGAACTTGAAATTCGAAAAAAAATTTCGAGTTGACTCGAATAACTCGATTAACTCGAATAATTCAATTCGTTTAACTCGAAATTCGAATTTTTTTCAATTTTTTCGAGTTGAATCGAGTTTTGCTCACCCCTAGGTGTACCTACAAAACAGGAAGCAGTAAAATAGTAGGATGGTAGTGGGGATTCGGGATTTGGTTTTGTTCTATTTTTAGAGGTTTTTTTAGGCTATAAAAGCCAAAATACATCATGCAAAAAGGGGCTGTTTTTTTTTTTACACGATTCACATAAGAAAGAAGGCAATAGAGCATACTTTTGCAAAGAAACAGAGATCGATATCGAGGAGAAAGGTTTTTATTATTTGTTTTTCTTTTTTTTTTCTGTCTTCATTTTGGAACGACCATCTTGTTATTTTGCTTTGGTTATTATTTTTTTTTTCCCTTTTAAACTACACGATATATAATATACAAAGATCGATTTTGTTGTGAAAAACATACCTTGTTTTAGAATACCACCACAGTGTGGAAGACCAAGGTCTACTGGGAAACTCAGAGAGAACAGAGAAAGTTCTCTGTTTGTTTCATTTTGAAGGAAATGAAAGAACTTTGTTTTCTTTCTAAAGGCAATTCTTGCAGCGAAAGGGCTTTAACCCTTATAAAAATAGTGCCATTAAAGGGAGGAAAGGCCCCACGTGACCACTTACTTATGTAGGTGGATTGTGCATTCTTACCTTTAATGGGAAAATTGCCTTCGGTCCCCTTTTACTGCTTTGTTCAATCTCGCCTATTTTTATATATTTCTAAATTTGGCCTATAATTTTCTTTTGTTTTGATCTGGTCCTCCGGCAATGACGCATTTTGAGGAGGGAGTATTTGCTTTTTCGTCCTCTAGCTTGTGCATGTTTTCACCCCTTTTATTTTAGTTATTTTAAATTTAGCCCTAATTTTCTGCTTTTAATCCGATTTAGTTCTTTTCGCTTATTTTGGTGATTTTACCATTAAATTAATTATTTTTAATATGGTTTATTATTTTTATGAGCATATTATTATTATGGTCGTATTCTCTATATTATATTTACTTTTATTATATATATTATTACTCTTATTATTATATTTATCATTATATTATTTTATTACTAACATTTTTATTTATTACTTTTATTATTTTATATTTTGTTACATACTATTATATATATAATTATTATTTCTACTAGTATTCGCTATTATATTGATCATATATATATATTTATTATTAATTTTAAGCTATATATTTACCTATTTTTTCATACATAGATATTTTACCTCTTTTTAACTATTTTATATATTTAGCATTTTAATTTTTACGTATTCATATATATATTATTATTACTTATTATTTTTATTATGTCTATTATTTTCATTTTTATTATGAGGGTTATTATTACTTTTACATTTTTTTACTATCAACATCATCACTGCTATTTTTATTAGTGTTTTTTTTACAATTATGGTTTATTTATCCTTGTTCCCTTCATTTCATAGATCGATGATTTTAAATCGTGCTTCAACTTCTTTATATGTGTCTTTGAGAATTCACAAAAAAGGGTTTTCACAAAGGTAATATTTCGTGGTTGGGAAGTTCGATAAATTGTGCCCAATCGTGCTGGGTTTCGATTTTTCGTTCGTCTAGATCACTAAATATCCTTTAAAGATTTCGATCATTTTTTAGATAAGGCAATGTTTCGTGTTTGGAAGTTCGAGAGATTCGTGCCCAATCGTGCTGGGTTTCGATTCTCCATTCATCCAAACAACTAAATATCCTTGAAAGGGTTTGATCGTGTTTTCTTAAATAAGGCAATATTTCATGTTTGGAAATTCGAGGGATCGTGCCCAATCGTGCTGGGTTTCGATTTTTAGTTTGACAAAATAGCGGAATACCCTTTTTTAAATCGGATGCATGGATTTTGGAAATCATGGAATGATCTTGGTATCGAGGGTTTGGAACATCGTGTCCTATCGTGCTGGATGTGGTATTTCATCTTTTCTAACAAGAGAGTTTCGATATCCAATGTGGGTTATCCAAACATTTTAAAGATTCATATTTTAAAATATTTTTAATTTTTCGATATTAAGGACATTAATCAATCAATACGGTGCCAATTTTGGGTGTTGCGAGGGTGCTAATCCTTCCTCGTGCGTAATCGACTCCCGAGCTCGTTTTCTTAAAATTCATAGACCAAAACATTTTCAAAAGTGGCCCAATCACACTTCAAAAAAAATTGGTGGCGACTCCATTTTCCTTTTTAAAGTCGGCCCGTTTTCCAAACAAAAAAAAAGGTTCCGACAAAGAGAGGTTCTCTTTTGGATGTAGGTTTTGAAAAGTTAGGGCACTGTGTTCGTGAAAATCAAACCCCGGTTAGTTTTTATTTGGCAGTGTACAAGTCGAAGGCTAGAAGTCTTCCAGTTTCTAAGCACAGATTCGACTCAGCTAATTCCCTGCATGGTTCAAGATAGGCTCGTGGCAGGCTTTGGCAAAGATGGCATTGTGGAAATATGAGTCAAGGTGGAGATTTGTTAAGTATGACTCTATTTCACCAAATTTGAGAAGTAATCTTCTAGTTAAACTCTGCTTATTTGTTTCAATCAAACACTGATTAGTTTAGATTATTTTATTATTATTTGACTTATGAATTTAGCCTATAAATAGGCTCTTTTACAACCTTATAAAAATACCCTCATTAGATATTAGAACTCATAACACGTTTAGAGAATTTTGTGTTTACGTTTTGAGGGTTCTTTATTTTTGGGTTTTCGGGGTTTAGTTTTTATCTCCATCTTTTGTACTCTTCGTTCTTTTGCCATTATAGTAAAATTATCTTTGCCCGTGGTTTTTTATCCTCTTTGGAGGGATTTTTCCACGTTAAATTTGTGTGTGTTCAATTTCTCAATTTATTCCGCTATTTTTTCTTGTTGCTTAATCGGGTCGATCCTAACAGTCCCAATTATAATCCTAATATCCAAAATTATTATATCTTTCGATTTTCCTGATCAAACCAAAATCCGACCTTGTATTTATTCTCTAAAAACATCAAACTAACAATCCATAGCATTTATTTCCAATAGCTCTCATTCTTTACAATATAGACCCTAATAACACATGACTAATAATATAATTTAAACTCAATTCAAGCTTAAATAAACACTTCCCATTATATTTCTAACATATTCTTTACATAAACCAAGTTTAACTCTTCTTATTTCATGGTTTTTGATCTGTCGTAATTTGATATAGCAAATTAGGCTTTCCTAGTGCACTTAAGGAGCTTATTCTCAAGCAAAGTAGTGTATTTTTTTTGTAGTTTTTCTTGATTTTTAGATTTTAAGTTAATAAGTGTAAATGCCTTATTTTTACTCATTTTGATGCCCAAATTAGCCAAGAGTTCCATTGGGGAGCCTAACGTATGGTTGAGTGATGTAGAAACATGTTGGAGGCTGAAATCGAATGAGAACGATACCAAGAGAGAGGGTATTATGATATCCAAACCTTGGAATCTGGATACCTCCAACAGACCCGAGATTGGAGACCACCCTTCAGTGGTATCGTGATATCCACTTTGGGTATCGGGATATCCTTTTCCTTGGTATCGTGATATCGATATCGTGAGGGGACAAAATTAGACAAAAAGGATAGTGTTTGTCCACCAAAAGAACCAATCATTGAAGGCCTATTCAAGGGTATTTTAGGCACAAGAATTGGGTCAGGATAGTTGCTATATCAGCCAAAATTTGGTGAGAGAGAAAAGAGGCCACACTACCTTAGTTTAGGCTTAGTTTTCTCTAGGTTTTCTCTTAGCTTTTCTTCATCTTTTTCTAAGGTTTCTTATTTTCTTTTCCTTAGCTGTAGATTTTACATTTCCCAGGAACTTTTCTTCTTTTTTTAGTTGTTCTTAGTGTTAGTTAAGTTAGTTATCACTGTAGCTTAGGATTATTTGCACTTTTAGTATATGTACCTTGGTTGTAAGACATTTTCAAATTTAGTTTAATGTATTTTAGTTTCTTTTACTTTGAATTTTTTAAAGTTTTTTTCTTTTTATGTTTCTTTTTTTAGATTTTCTTGTTAAGTTTTCTCCCATAAAAATCCTAAATTTTATATTTTTCTCAAGCTTGACTTTAATGGCTTCTTTGCTTTCCATTTTCATGGTTGTTAGTTTTATTTCCAGCATGAGTTGTTAAACCTTTAAGAGGGTTGGTTGATAGAGATGTGGTGAGCTAATTTTTGGATGAAGGACCAAATCATAATAAATTGGACTAATTTGAATGAACTTAAAAACTTAGGATTGACGACCCTAAGGGAACATTTATGCAAGTGAGACCTAGAGGAGATCTTGTTGGGCATCAATTCATTAGTCCAGGTTAACCGGTGAGATCGATAGATAATTCGGATTAATTTGTTTAACTTGGTAAAATGGAGACTGAGAGATAAAATAGAGCCGTTTTGGGAGTTTAAGCGATTTGAATCCCTAATTCGAGTATTAGTGAACCACATCAATGTTAACCAACCACTGTTTGTTATTTAATTGTTAATTTTGTAACTCTGCATGTTAACCAACCAAGACTAGCCATCTCCTCATTGTAGACGACATAATAATCCTTCTCAGTATTTGAATCAAATTCTCATTTTGATTCTTTCACGGGATTACAGACTCATTCAGGTTATCTCTGAAGTAAGTTGTCTTTCTCGCAATGTAAACATTCTTATAATGCCACTTATCATCAGTTTGAACTTAAACAATCAATGAGCTAAGTTATGCATGCAAAATATGAAAGAAAATATACAAAAGCCATAACATGAAATGTGAAATTTATTTATTCATCATTCAAATACATAGAAAACAATTACATGTTTACTGCAATATGGGCATATTTTCCAACAGAATGTTCACAAGCTTTCTATAGATAAAGTTAAAAAATGTGAAGCTGAAGAGTTTCATTGTAAAGTGGGTGATGATCAAACTAGAGTCGAGTACTGGTTAGAGCATATGCAGAGGGTTTTAGATGAGATGTTGTGTCCTTTCAAGGATTGTTTGAGATGCGCGGTATCGTTATTAAAAGATGAAGGATTCCATTGGTGGTCAACTTTAACTACAATGGTACCGAAAGAACAGGTTAACTGAGATTTCTTCCAAGCTGAATTCTGAAGGAAATATGTCAGCAAACGATATTTAGATAAGAAGAAAAAGGAATTCCTTAAGTTGAAGCAAGGAAACAGATCAATTGTTGCATACGAATGTGAGTTTGTACAGCTTAGTAAATATGCTCATGAGATTACACCGGTTGAAGATGAAATGTGTATCCGTTTTGAAGATGGATTGAACAATGAAATCAAGATATTGGTTGGTGCAATCGAAATCCATAAGTTCTTAGTTTTATCTGATCGGGCTCGAAAATGGAAGAAATATGCAACAATAAGAAATAGAGTGAAATGAAAGCTTATGACTTCAATAAGAGAAATACATCTAGAGCATTTCCTAGACACGTGATTGGTAGTGTTCAGAATGTAAATGGAAGAAATATGCAACAATAAGAAATAGAGTGAAATGAAAGAATCTAGTAGTCGTTTTTCAGCACCATAAGAATTTTCTGGTAGAGATAGATCGAAATAGAGTAATGTAAGACCATTGACGACTTCAGTATCTAGTGCTGGTAGTGTTCAGAATGTAAATAGACTTGAATATGGTAATTGTGGCCAAAATCATTTTGGGATATGAAGATTGAAAGACATGTTTTGTTTCATTTGTGGATCTTTCGATCATTATAAGAAAGACTGCCCGAATCGAGCTGATTTGAACAGAGATCATAATGTGAAATTTCTTGTTACTCCTACGAGAGGCAGATGGCTAGGAAATAGTGGCACAACTAGAATCAATAGAAGTGGGACAAAAGATACAGTGTTTCAACCTGAAGCTTGGTCTCCAACTAGAACTTACGCGATTCGTGCACGATAGGAGCCTTGGCTCCTAATGTCATTGTTTGTACCATTTCTATCTTTTATGTTATTGTGTATGTATTATTTTACCTTGGGTTGACACATTCTTATTTATGTACTATGTTGTCAAAGTAACAAACCTTTTAGGTTAAAGTGTCATAGTTGATCTAGTTTGCAAATAGTGTCCACTGAGAATCCAAGGCTACAATCTTTTTCCTGATTTGATGCTATTGCCTTTTAATAAATTTGATGTTATTTTAGGAATGGATTGGTTGATAGTACACGATGCTATAGTGAATTGTGGACAAAGACGAATTGATTTGAGATGTCAGAAGGGTGATTTAATTTCTATTGAAGCTGATAAATATGATTGTGTTGCTAATATAATTTCAGCAATGTCTGCACATAAATTGATTTGAAAAGGTTGCAACTGTTTCTAGCTTATAATCTAGATTCCAGAGTATCAAAAATGAAAGTTGATACGAGTTCACCGATGTATTTCCTAAAGAATTCTCAAGATTACCGCTAGAATAGGAAGTTGAATTTGCTAAAGAGTTAATACTTGGGACTGCTCCTATCTCTATTGCTCCATACATAATGGCTCTAACAGAATTAAAAGAATTAAAAGCTCAATTGCAAGAATTGATAGACAAAGGTTTTATTCAACCAAGCGTGTCACCTTGAGGCGCACTTGTTCTCTTTGCAGAAAAGAATGATGGGTTGATGAGATTGTGTATAGATTACCAATAGCTTAATAAAGTTTTGATAAAGAATAAATATTCGCTACCTGGCATTGATGACCTATTCGATCAGTTGAAAGGTGCTACAGTGTTTTCAAAGATAGATCTCCAATCTGGTTATTAACAACTGTGAATTAAAGAAGTTGATGTGCCAAAAACTGCGTTTTGAACTCGTTACGACCACTATGAATTTTTGGAAATGTTGTTCAGATTAACTAATTCCCTTCTTGTGTTTATGGATTTAATTAATCGGGATTTTCAACCTCACCTGGATAGATTTGTAATGGTGTTTATTGATGATATAATGATCTATTCTAAACTAAATCAAAGCATGCTCAGCATTTGAAAATTGTATTACAGACCTTACGTGAGAAACAATTGTACGTAAAATTCAGTAAATGTGAGTTCTGGCTCAGAGAGGTTGGATTTCTTAGACACGTGATTTCTGCGGACGGTATCTAAGTTGATCTAAGTAAGATTTCTGCCATAGTAAATTGGAAAGCTCCGAAGAATGTCTCTGAAGTGCGTAGTTTTCTAGGTTTAGTTAGATAATATAGATGATTTGTTAAGAATTTCATGATAATTGCATTGCTGATGACGAAGCTATTACAGAAAAACATTGAATTTGTTTGGTCGGATAAGTACCAGTAGAGTTTTGACTAGTTGAGAACTTCATTGACAGAAGCTCCCATTATTTTACCAAATTGACCCAAAATAATAAAATATTTATAACAATAACCCAAGTTTAAAAATAATCATCGAAATTACTTGAAATAGTGTTTAGGAGTTTTGGACACTCCATGACCAATACCCATACAAAAATTCCCCCAATCATTAGTTGATGATTGGAACAAACATTAAAAAATAATTTTGTTGGTACAGACAGTGCAATGGTCGACATCCATGTGTATTTTTTTCTTATCTATATTTTCTAAAATACATGTTATATGAGTCTAAAATAAATAAATTTTTTGGGTGCTATGTACTAGGTAACCGGCACCCATTTTCAATTTTTTTGAATTTTTTGGGGTGCCGTGACTGTAGTGGTCGACAACCATTTTTAGTAATATATATATAACTAGCAGTTTTTCCTTTTGTGATGGTCTTCGCAGCAATCTGCTTTCATCTTTAACAATCTTGAGAAAAATAAATTCCAAACAAGTTAAAAGAACGTTGAAAAAAAAAAGCAAATAAGAAAAAATGGGCTTCTCTCTGCGGCACTGGAAAATTTTTTGATTGTTTTCGGAAAAAAAAAATTTAAATGGGGGCAAGGAGAAAACAGAAAAAAAAAGAAATTTAAAAAAGAGAAAAAAGAAATACTTATCATAATTTACCTGTTTTAGAAAATGAAAAGACAAACTTGGGAAGGAAGGAGAAAGAGAAGAGAAATTGATAGCTTTTCTTAATAAGCAAAAAATTAATGGTTGACTAGCATTTGCAGACTATCTGTTTTGTTGGAGAATTAAAATCTCTTTAATAAAATCTATTTAAATTATTGTACTCAATTTTGTACATTTGTCCTATAGCATCCAGGTGCATATTTATTAGCCGAACAAAAATAAATGAGCATTAATTTTAATTAAACAGATTTTAAATTAATGTACTCAATTTTGTACATTTATCCTACATCCACACAGCTCTATATTTATTAGTCAAACCAAATAAATGAGCATTAATTTTAATTAAAGAGATTTTAAATTAATGTACTCAATTTTTTACATTTATCCTACATGCATGCAGCTGTATATTTTTTAGAGTTTTCAATCAGTTAACCGACTCGAAATAACATTAACCGAATTAACCGACCTTTCAAAATTTTTAACCGTTAACCGAACCAAAATTTTTCAAACAAATTAACCGAACCAAAAATTATATATTTTTTATTTTTGGTTAAAAATTAACCGAATTAACCGAATTACCCGAATTAACCGAATTAACAGAATTACCCAAATTACCCGAAATGAATCACTACATAATTAAAAAAAATTACATAATTTTAGTTTTAGTTTTAGAATTTTATTTTTTATTAAATTATTTGTAATTTTTATGATTGGGTAATTGGGTTGGGTTGGATATTTGGGTTTGGATTGGGTTTAGGGATTGGGTTTAGAGATTGGGTAATAGTGGTGTTTACCTTAAAAGTGTCGAATGTAGGATTAGTCACCTCGACTGTTCCGTATGGGAAGACATTCAGTACCTTAAAAGGGATCTCTTCGTTTGTATCAAGGTCTTAAGTGGCGATCCGAGGGTCTTTCTTATCCAACAATACCTGATCTCCGATCTGAAATTGGGTTGTCCCATCCTTTAGTTTGACATGATTTTGCTTTGGTTCATTGTGTTTCTTCGGTTTCTCCTTGTCATGTATCTTCCACTCGTCTAGTTCATCGATCTGAAGCCTTCGCTCCTCACCAGTTATTTCTTTGTTAACACGAGGTCTAAGATCTGGCTCAGTTGTGTAATTTCGTGGTGCTTCCTAAAAAGAAGGTTGAACCAAATGGTCATTAATAGAATTTATGTTCTCACCTTTATTACTCGATGTCCTAGCCGAGTCAAGTGCCTGAAGAGTGATAGTTTCGTCACCTGCACAAAGTGTGAGTTCACCTGTACTAACATCAATTCTAGCTTTAGCAGTTGCTAAAAAGGGTCTTCCTAAAATTAAAGGAACATTGTTATCTTTATCCATGTCTAAAACAACAAAGTCTAATGGGAATATGAATTCATCAATTTTTACTAGTACATCCTCAATTATACCCCTAGGAACTCTGATAGTTTTATCAGCCAATTGAATGCTCATCCTAGTTTGTCTGGGTTTCTCGAGACCTAGCTATTTAAACATTTTATAAGGCATAACATTGATGCTTGCCCCTAAATATGCTAAAGCATTATCAATAGATAAACTACCAATTACGCATGGAATTGTAAAACTCCCTGGATTTTTTAATTTTCGTGGTAGTTTATTTTGCAAAATTACTGAGCATCCTGCATTTAGCTCCACATGCGACGTATCGTCTAACCTCCGTTTGTTTGTAAAGCTCTTTTAAAAATTTCCTTGAATCCGGCATCTGCGAAAGAGCTTCAAGAAATGGTAAGTTAATATGTAATTTCTTTAGAAGTTTAAGAAATTTACCGAATTGTTCATCTGTGATGTCTTTCTTCTTCACATTGGGGTATGGCACACGAGGTTGGTACTCTGTAATTATCAGTTTCGGTTTATCATGGCTTACCTCAACCTTACCTTTCTCTACCGTATTCTCTTGCTTCAATTTTGGCTCATCTAACCCTTTACTATCGTGAGCAGTAATGGCATGAAGTTGCTCCTTTGGGTTAGTTTTAGTGTTGCTTGGAAAGCTATCTTGTGGTCGTTCAGATATGAGCTTAGCAAGTTGTCCTAATTGGTTCTCGATCCCTTGAATCGATGTTTGCTGATTTTTTGTGTTGTTTTGGTGTTTTGGAAACGAGTTTCTGACACCGCGATGAATTTTGTTAGCATCTCCTCAAGGTTCGGCTTTTTCTCTTGTGGGTAGGGTTGCTGTTGAAAGCCTGGGGGGATGTTGTCTCTGATTTCCTTGACCACCCCATGAGGTGATTCCTCCAACCTGGATTGTAAGTGTTACTATAAGGGTTATTTTAGGGTCTAGAATTGTTACCCATATAGTTCATCTGTTCGTTTTCTATGCCAGGGTTGTAGGGTGGGTATTCTATATTGTTCATTCCTCCTCCGTATGTATCGCACTACATCATTGGATGTACCTGTGAAGAACTACACAAACCATCAATCTTTTTATTCAAAAGCTCTACCTGGTTTGATAGCATAGTGACTGCATCGAGGTTGAAAACACTGGCAGCTTTTGTCGGCTTTGTCCTCATAACTTGCCGCTGATAGTTATTCAGTGACATCTCTTCAATAAATTTGTGATCCGCTTCAGGGGTTTTGTTATTTAGGGTTCCACCGGTGGCTGCATCAATAAGCTGCCTAGTTGAAGGGTTCACACCGTTATAGAAAGTTTGAACCTGTAGCCATAATGGTAGCCCATGATGAGGGCACCTTCTTAGTAAATCATTGTATCTCTCTCATGCATCGTAAAGTGTCTCTAGATCCATCTGCACAAAAGAAGAAATATCATTCCTCAACTTAGCCGTTTTAGCCGGCGAAAAATATTTTAATAAGAACTTTTCAGTCATTTGTTTCCATGTGGTAATTGATCCTCGTGGTAACGAGTTCAACCACTGTTTACCTTTATTCTTGAATGAAAAGGGAAATAACTGAAGCCGAATGGCATCATCAGAAACGCCATTAATTTTAAATGTATCGCATAATTCCAAAAAGTTCGCTAAGTGTGTGTTAGGATCCTCATCCTGCAAACCATCAAACTGAACAAACTGTTGTATCATATGTATAGTGTTAGGTTTCAATTTGAAATTATTTGCAGCAATAGTAGGTCTAACAATACTTGATTCAGTACCGGCTAAACTAGGCTTAGCATAATCATACATAGTACGAAGGGTAGGATTTTGATTCACTGGATTTTCTATATCCACCGGAGGTAATGGATTATTTTGATTTTCAGCCATCTCTTTAGGAGGATTGGTGATGTTTTCTTGCTCTTCCTCTATGTATTGTAAACTTTGCCTGATTTCTCTTCGGTTTCTGCGAATGGTTGCCTCGATCTCACTGTGAAAAAGTAATGGTCCTGACGAGTTCCTCCTAGTCATAAACTAGAAAAACCTATCAAAGAAAATAATAGAGAGATTAGACAACTAAAAAAATAAAAATTAGAAAGAAAGAAATAAATAAATAAAAGAAAAATGGTCAAAGTATTAAAAATTGAGCGTTCTTAATATTTTAGTTCCCCGGCAACGGCGCCAAAAACTTGATCGTGTCTGAGAGTTTTAATATTTATATAATGAATGATCGAGCCTAAAAACTAACTATCACCACGATTGAGGCAAGCGCACCTATCGAACAGTAGTATAGCTTAGTGGAAAGACCGTCGAACCCAAGGGAACCAAAAGTACTAGTACTGACTTTCTTTTTTATTATCTAGCCTAAAATAAAGAGGATTGATGTTTATCTAACTAATTCCTAAACTAAGGATGCCAAGACACAGAGAATGAGTTGGGAAAATACTTTTGAGAAAACCAATTGATTAAGACAATACCCGAGGAAGAATCCACCTAGACTTCACTTGTTATTTAACTCTGAACCAGACGATTTATTCACTTGACTTGATCCGTAGGATTCCCTAATTTATATTAATACCTCTTTCGAGGCTACTAACGTCTAACCCTAGGTTGATTAATTGAAATCTCTTTCTAATTAAAACCCCTAGTGTTGCATTACTCGAGTTATGGACTCTCATATTAGGTTTAACCCTAATTCAGTAAATTTTCATCATCCTATTTCTAGGAGTGCGATCAACTCCGCTTAATTATGCTTGAAACACCCCAAACCCGGCCCATGCGTTTTGACCGGATCTGGCATGTCACGGCTTGTACTTTGAAAACCTTTGCTTTGATGGTACTTGAAATTTGTGAGTTAATTGGACAATATTTAAGTAAATAAGCGGCATTTTAAAAATAAAACCTTATATTAGTATTATCAAGTATAAATAAACCTTATCATAAAATTCACAAGTCGCTTAACATTGAAAACGACTTAGTTGAATGAAAACTAGGGCCTTATTACATAAATATTCTCAAATAACATTGAAATAAATTAACTCAAGAAATCTCAAAAGAAAATAACTTGTAGGAATAGAACTTGATGGCCCCTCGAGTCCGTCTCGGCTCCCATGTCCACGATCTCTGCTCATCCGGAAGAGTAGAGAAAGGAAAGCGTGAGTCACAAAGACTCGGTGTATAAATCTCAAAACACACATCGACTGAGCCCACAAACACATTATGGGCCCCGCCCACACAGAAGGCATCAATCATAATCACATAATAATTAATAAAGAATGAATAACCCAACCCATCCTAGGTTTCCATCCTCTACACACCAACCCGTACCAACCATCACACCATGAGGATTTCTACAATCAACCCTCCATCCGCTACACACCAAAACGACAGCGACCGATCGCCTATTCTTATTAAGTAGGAATCACTAAACGTGGCATAGCCACCGATCACAATGTGACCTAGCATTTATATTTGTGGGTTTTCTACCACTGATCACTGCGTGACCTATCATGCACTTCCCCTTCATCATATCAATATCCCATCCCATGCATACACACATAAAGAAAATATCATGCAGTCATATATATTTTTCGATACACATAGGGAGTTCTATGTTTACGCACTGAATCCTTGCCTAGCCCTTTTAGGGTTCCATTCATTGTTTATACTGACCTTATTAGGCTTTTAGCCCATAACATACATAAATAGATTTACATACAAGTTTATTGGTAGTATGTTAGAGATCTACACACCTGATTACCTATAAAATTAGGCTTTCTATATCGACGCTATCCTTAGTCGACACAACTGCTATCTGCCTAAGGTGTTGTTCAGAAGCCGGTCCACAACCAATTGGCCAATCTCGAACAGCAAATACTACTCGTTTCTTAAACTTAGGGATTCTTTCTTTTGCTTGATCCATATTTAATTCCATCAAATCCTTATCAGAGCTACTATAACAATATTTAATCGTTAATCCTCCTTTTAGAGTTAAGATCATATATATATTGAACGAATCTAATAAAAATTTAGGGATAATCTTCTTACCTTAAAATCCCGAAATTGGAGACTTATGATTTTCGACTTTTAGATCTAGTCGATTAAGCCTCCTTCAAATCCCGAATTGTCGCCCATCATAAAACCATTAACTATTAGCTTTCGCTTTTACCTTTCTAAAATAGATTATGAGAACTAATCAAAATTGACTCTTACCTTAGCTTAGGAGATTCATTAGCACTAGGGAGAGGATTCGCAATGCCGATGGAAGATTTAAATGCCGAAAGTGTAGAACAATTTCTCAAATAGGATGAATAAAAGAAAAGCGATGGATGCTTGACTTTTTAGAGAAATCGACACAAGGGAAAAGAAAGTGGGGAAAAGTTTCGCTTTTAAAGAAATTAGAGAAAGAAATTTGGAGAAAAGAATCTAGGAATTTTGGCACAAAAGGGAGAGGATTTAATGTCGAAACAAGGAGATAGCCCCTCTATTTATAGGAAATTCGCAACCCTTTGCCATGTAGTAGTGGTTTCTTTACTCCTCTCGTTGATGGATTCTTGGCCATCACTCGCTTTGTAGATAAATTCTAACTTTTCTCCTTTATCTTAATCTACTAGCTCATCTAAAAGAGACTTAATTATCTCTAAATCCTCCCTCCTTTATCAGATATTATCCACATATTTTAATCATTAAAATCCTAGATCTCACCTTTATCTCCTTATTATCCACATAAAATAAATTCCTAAATAATAGCCTTTATCTACTTATTATCCACATATTTTAAACATTAAAACCCTAAATTTTAGCCTTCTTGCCATCCACTCCACCTAATCCTAATGCCCAAAATTTAGCTAACTTGAATTAAAAGAATTGGGCTTCATGAAACTTAAATTTGGGCCCTTACTCCTTGTGTGTGGCGTCACCCTTGCTCCATTTTAAGTGTTAGAAAATTGGCCTAAAACATGGGCTCCTTACGACCCAAAACTTGTTCCTTTTAATTATTAATGACGCCATCTTAAAATAATTTAATCTGGGCCTTTGCCTAATTCTAAGCCCAAATTTAGACCCCTTTTACTTAAATTAACATTTTAAACATATCCCCACACTAAACGCGTAGACCCATTAATTCAGGATGTTACAATGCTAGATCTACTCTTAAATAGGGACTTTTTCTCCTCTAAATAAGCACATCAATACTTGAATCAATATCCTGAAATATTAAAGAAAGAATTAAGAAAACATAATTAAGAACAAATTAAGTATTTATCATACAGTTCAAAAAATAATAACAAGATCCGTCTTAGGTTTCATCCCCCTCAGGTATTTGAGGGGTTTAGTCCATGTTTATAAAAGAATACATCTCAGAAGAAATTAAATCACAAAACATAAAGAAAAAACCCTAAAACCCCCTGAAGGAATTTGAAAGGAAAATCCTCAGTCTTGAGTGTGACTTCGGCTTCTGAGATGGATCAACTAGATTTTTTCAAGTAATTCCCTATATTCAGCCCTCTTTGGCTTCGCTCCTCGTCAACAGCCCTGACAGAAGCCTTCTGTCGAACTCCCTTTTAGGTTGCCCTCTAGGGTGTTTATATAGGCTTTCAGGATGCCTTACTTGGCCTACAAGTATCCTATTCTGAGTGGAATTAAAACAGGTCACGGCAGGGACAGGCTCATATGAAACGTCGGTGTGAATCGAGCCCAGGGCCGTGTTCAAGGCTGCTAAAGTGGCACGGCCGTGTGGTGAACTCCAGGTCGTGTTGGTTTCTTACTTTGGCCCATTTTCTCCGTTTTTGGCCTGTTTCTCATTCTTTTCATCCTCCTATGCTCTTCAAAGTATAAAACATGAAATTAAAGGATTAGGAGCATCAAATTCCACAATTCAATAGATAAATCATCGAAAAGTATGCCAAATGTGGGATTAAAATATGTATATATTACGGTTTATCATTTTACATGTATAACATGTAATTTAGAAAATATGTATGAGAAAAAAATACACATAGGTGTCGCCAATGGCCAGCACCAAAAAATTTAATTTTTTAATGTTTGTTCCAATCATCAACTAATGATTAGGGAATTTTATATGGGTGCTGGCCATGGGGTGTTCAAAACCCCTGAACATTGTTCATTTCAGGTCATTTCAATGATTGTTTTTGAACCTGGATTATTGTTGTAAATATTTTATTGTTTTCGGTTAGTTTGGTAAAATAGCCCATAAGCTCTTGTACCGATTTAGCCTGAATCAGAGAAGGAATTCATTGTTTATAGTGATGCTTCACTTAGTGAAGTGTACTGATACAGGAAGGCAAGGTTATTGCTTAGGAAGGCAAGGTTATTGCTTATGCCTCCTAACAATTGAAATCGCACGAAAAGAATTATGACACATGATCTTGAGTTGGCAGCTGTTGTTTTTGCTCTGAAGATTTGGCGGCACTATCTTCACGGTGAAAAATATCACGTGTTTATCGATCATAAAAGCTTGAAATACCTGGTGAATCAGAAAGAGTTAAATTTGCGGCAGCAAAGATGGCTTTAACTATTAAAAAACTATGATCTGGGGATTTACTACCATTAAAGAAAAGATAACTTGGTAGCTGATGCCTTGAGTAAAAAATCTTTATTTCTATTGAGAACAATGAACACTTAATTGACCTTGATTTATGATGGTTTGATTATTATAGAGCTAAGAGAATTTTTGAGTTGCAAAGAAAAGACTTGAATTTGTTAGCTAAACGAGAACAAATTCAAAATGGTTAGATCACTAATTTCAGTATTGAGTGTGATGATAGTCAACAATTCCA
The DNA here is from genome assembly GCA_025506655.1 of Gossypium rotundifolium. NCBI lineage: Eukaryota > Viridiplantae > Streptophyta > Magnoliopsida > Malvales > Malvaceae > Gossypium > Gossypium rotundifolium. The sequence goes on from CP106728.1 coordinate 153,653,380, forward strand.
AAATTGAATATGTGTGCGAATAATTTTGAGATTAAATGAGACATTTTACACGAGGCTCATAGAAGCGCCTACTCAATTCACCCAGGTAGCAACAAAATGTGTAATGACTTGAAACAGAGTTGTTGGTGGTCGGGAAATGAAACGTGAACTTTCAGGGTTTGTATCAAGATGTCTGGTATGTCAGCAAGTCAAAGTTGAACATCAAGTTCCGTCTAGGTTATTACAAAACACTATCTATTTCGTCTCTAATCTTGCAAAGAATCGGTAAAAGCCTTGTTCGTCAATCGAACTTTAAAATTCGTAACATCATTATCTTGAAAATGATTTTTCATTGGTTCAATTAATCTTTTAACAATTTCTTGATGAAATTCTCCATAATCTTGATAGATCTTGAAAAACACACCTTAACCCATGCAAAATTGTCATTTGAAAAACCCATTACAGGTGCATTGAACCAGATTTGAGTGAGAGTGACATTGCTTGAGACCTTGGTGATAGGTGTGTGTTTCTTTACAAGTGAATCGGGCAAACCATGCCTCGGGATAGGGCAAAACATGTGGACTACACGACCCCCTCACACGATCATGTTCCTCCTAAAACCTTAGGAGATTCATTTCTCACATAGCCTAAGACCCTCCACATAGCCTACCACATGGTCGTGTCTCCTTTGTAGCTTAATTTACATTTTCCACATGGCCACAGTCTGTCACACAACCTAGCCACACGATTTTATACCCCCTCCACACAGTCCCACGGCTACCCACATGGTCCAGTCACACGACCATGTGTCCCCTGATTTTCATATTTTACACTTTTACCTAGAATTTTTGTAAACTGTGCAAATTAGTCCCGACATGATCATTGAATTTAGTATTTTATTTCTTTCAATTAAGTCCCTAATACTATAAATAATATGGAATCCATGATTTGATTGATTAGATTATTACTATATGCGTATGATATGTGACGAATACATGCATTCTATGACTGATTTACTAATTATTGGTTATTGTTACTTGTATCAATAAATTATTGATTACATAAACAACATGTTACTGTATTGATATACCAAATACATGACAAACATGTTGTGACACCCCAAACCTAATCGGCTCAATTCGAAAAATTACATTAGCCACCTAAGTGACTCTCAGGCTAACGACCACCCAAGACACACCCCGACCGTATAACAACTCAATCTTATCTAATTATTATTTATTTATTAATGTGGAAGCAAATTATGAGACAGTTTTAAACTTTCCTAGGTAATTTAACTTAAGGGCATTTTCGTCATTTTACCACCTATGGTAAAAATAACACAATTTTAGATCTAAGTGTTTACTGACCTTATTTTATTCAAATTATGCAAGCCTAAAAATTTCAGCTTAATTTGAGTTCGTTTACTATGTCTAATTCAAGTTTTACTATTAGGGACTAAATTATAACAAATATGAACTTATCAGGACCTATTCTAAATTATAAACTAAGTGTGTTTCTATCAAATTTTACCATTACGAGACAAATCTAAAAATTTTACCAAATTTCCTTAACATCTAAGGCTCTAATAAGACTAATCAATTTTTAGGACTAAATTGTAACGTAAACAAATTAGAATACCAATTTAAAAAGATAAAAAATTCAAACCCCAAAACCCACAGGGTCGTATCCCCCAAACTGTGTGTCATTAAATGGCTGTGTTCGCGTCCTAAAAAACTTATAGGCTAATCGCACACGCCCGTGTGTGATAGCTCCAGTCTCCACACGCCTATGTCACTTACCTATACGCCTGTGTGCAGCCCCTCACACACCCGTGTGGACAGGCATTGTAACACCCTAAATTAGGGGTTGTTTGTAATTTAATTAATTTCCCATGTGTGTGCTTGAAGAAATAAATACTATGATTTTTTTTTTGGCATGTTCTAGGGTCTAGAAATAACCCCGAGCTAGGCCTGACTTAGGACTAAAAAAAAAATTTCTTTTTAAGTGTTTAAAAGAAGGGAGCTAGGTGAGATAAGGGGTTAAGGAAAATTTTGGAAGGAACATGACACAAGGATTTAATTGGCATGATTGGCTTGGTGCGTCTAAGGGTGTTGCAAGGGAGGAGGTTCGAGTCTTGGGAGTTACAAGGGTGAGGCGTTTTATTTTGTTGGGATTTTTGGGCGTTAAAGAAAGGGTTAAGTTAAGAAGGCTTTAAAGAATTTTGTGGGTAAGGTTTAGACATGAAAGTTGAGTTGGTGGAGTGGCTTGGGCTTAGAGGTGACGATGGCGGTGTCTTGGGTTCGAATCACGAGGTTGCGCCTTGAGTTTTATTTTCTTTTGCTTTAGAAGAGAATCTACTAGGAAGGCCTTATAATTAAATGGTGAGGTTTTATGACATGAAAGTCAATTGGGAGGAATGGCATGGGGTGTTGAAAAGGGGTCATGCGGTTGCTCCTTTAGGTTCCAGGTTCGAACCAAAGAAACAGTAGTGGGCATTTTATTTTTTTTATGCAGCTGGCGTGAATGGGAGGGTGAGCTGATGGCTGCATGTAGGACTCTTAAGGTGATAAGGATAAAGCATTGTTTCCTTTTAATTTTCTAACAAGAGTAGTATTATTAGTATTTTAATTTCATTATAATTGTTGAAGAGGTGATTAGGAGATTAAAAAGAAGATAAATATTATTGTTAGCTGATAATTAAAAGCCTAAATTATCCCAAAAGGAGGGTGTTGGCCGAATATAGGACTCCTTGGGAGGCCATCCATATTCGGTTTTGTATAGCAAAGAAGTGCAAAAAATTCATCAAGTTCTTTTCTTTTTCTCTCTTCAATAGTCTTTGGCGAATTCTCCTTGATACATTGCCAAAATTGTTCAAAATTTCCAGCTTCTTTTTCTTCTACTTGGTAGAACCTACCCCTTTTCTACTCAAAATTTCAACCCTTCCATCTTGTGTTGACCGAATCTCTTGGGTCATCAACTTTTCTTTTGTAGTTCTCCAAGTGACATAATGGTAAGTATTCTTCCTTAGGGTAATCGGTTTGATCTTCTCTTTTGGGATGGTAGAATGATTCATAGGATCACAAGATTGTATTTCTTTGTTGTAGTTAACAGCAAGGTGCATTGACGGAGCCATCGGGAGTTGATTCTTCAAAGGTGAGGCACCTACACCATTCGGCCATAGGCCTTGATTATATATAATTGAGCAAGCCGATTCTAACTTTGGTAGGGATCTCGACAAGTCAAGTGATAATTTTGGGATTTCGGTAAGTGTGGTAAGTGAATAATTATATTCGGCCAAAGGCCATGTTATGTACTTTATGTGGTAACCGATTCTTATTATGGAATTTCGACAGAGTCTTAATCAAGTGGCGACTTCGGGATTTGTTTGGAAATCAAATCCGTTTAAGGTAAGTGCCGCAAGAGCCTTTGGTATTATTTGGTTTGGCGAATAGGCCAAAGTCCCTAACCCTATTGTTGGTCGATTATAGGTCAAGAATCTAGCGTCGTGATCGGATCTTCTGGATCTAGGAAATTCGGTAGATAATGTGTGTAAACTCTTTACACACTTTATTAGTAAACTTTGCTATATTGTTGCCTTGTTAATAATTATGGTAGTGTCTTGCTTGTGGGCTTAAGCATGGACTCCGGGTAAGTCCCCTATCTTGTGATCTATGATGTATGTTTGGGTATGCCATCACATGCTGTTAAATGCTATGCTATGCATGATATATGATAATTGTTATATAAGCATGATGATGGTGGGATTGATGAGAGGAGGGGGATGATTTTTATGGATTGTCACCAGTGGTTTTGACCACAAGATGGGTTGGCCCCATCAGATTAATTGTGACTTTGGTCACCAATGGTTTTGACCACACTATTGTGAAATTGTGACTAAGTCCCAGTGGTTTGGTACCACCAGTGGTTTTGACCACATTATGATATTTGTGACCAATGGTCATCAGTGGTTTTGACCACACGATGGGTTGGCCCCATCATTTAATTTGTGACACTAGTCACCAATGGTTTTGACCACCAGTGGTTTTGACCACACGGGGTAGTTAAGGAGTACGAATGGTTAGTGGGGTTGCATATTTGCATGTTTATTAATAATGTGTATGAGTTACATTTCGAGTGGGGATTTACACCTTGAGTCTTGGTGACTCACCCTTCCCATACTATTTTGCGATGAGTAGATCGCGAGATGGAGCCGAGAGGACTCGAGGGCCATGCTTAATCGTTGGATTTGAATTTAATTTATTATAGTTAAGTTTATTTATTTTCTTTTCTAAGTTTTTAATTTGGGTTGTAATAAGGCCGCTAATTTTTATTTGGATGTCTACCTAGTTATTTTTGTTTTTACTATGTCGCATTACCAATGAACTTACAAATGTTAAGTAAATCGGCTAAAACAACCTTTTCCAACTAAGTAACTTTTACGAGTTTTTCAAAGATGCTACCATCGGGTAACAAAAATAAACCAAGTCAACTATAACTTTGATGATTTTAAAATTTACATGATTAAACGTTTTCAAAAGGTTTATCAACATAACCATGTTTAAAAAAATAATCCCAACTGAGTTTAATCAAACCCTGTTTTAATACCTTAGCCATATTTTAACCAGTTTTCACCCGACACTCAAAAGGTTTCAAATTATTTCACTCCATGACATACCAGATCGGGTCAAGACTCATGGGCTGGGTTTGGGGTGTTACATTTTTGGTATCAGAGCCCGGTTCAAAACTCGGTTGTGGGGCCCAAGGCTCAAAATGTTTTGTTATGTTAGTAGGCCTTATTGGAATGTGTTGAAACTGTTTTTGGCTTGAACAGCATGGCACCGAGTCTCCGACACCAATCCGCCCAGGTAAGTACTTCTATCTATTTTTGTGAATACTTGATAGGGGTAGAAGGGTAAATTGGGAACGTAGACTATTAGAATAGAAATTGTTGAACCCTAGGGTTAGCATACCCCAACAAACCATGCATAAGATTTAATAATTTCTTAAACAACCCTGTGAGTTGTCACTGAGCAAGGGATGTGGCAATCGTTATAATGCATGTCTAGGATTGGATTCGGTGGGAGCACGGTATTTAAGCGATCCAGTGGCTCACCTCCTACTCACTTGAATCCTACAGTGCGTAGTAACTGCTCATCCTAGCCGAGACAACACACTCACAAAGCTAAACTAGATAAATAAAACCCGAAAGGGACTAGCCGTTTTGTTTTTGAAGTAATTAAAACCTTTGTTTAAAAAAAAGACCAAAATACCCTTGGTTTAAAAATTACCAAAATACCCTCCGTATGAAAAATTTCCAAATAGAAAATTTTTAGAATTTCTTTTTTTTGTGAAATCAATTAGAACCAAATTTTGAAAATATTTTTATGAAAATGCCCTGACTATGAAAATTACTAAAATACCCCTAGTGGTAGAATTACACAATTGCCCCTAACCGATAAATTACCAGAATAACCCTGATTTTCAAAATTTTGCAACATCACCATTTTGGAAAAATGCAATTATCAAAAAGAGCCCTCAAAGTTTTACAACTTTTGAAATATCCCTGATTTATTAAATTTTACAAATTCACCTTGATTTGTGAAAAATTACCGAAATACCCCTGAGGTCCAAAATTACTGAAACACCGGATTTCAAAATTTTTCAAAATACCCTGGAATTTAAGAGTTTCAAAATACTTTTTGACAAAATCATCCAAGAATTTTATTTTGAAAATTACAAAAATACCCCTGTAGGACAAATTACAAAAATACCCTTGGGTAGTGGAAAAACAATCGCAATGAAAACTACAATGTCTCTTTGAATGAATGAATAGAAGGACTATGTGCATGTATGTTACGAAAGAACCACTCCTAAAACTCCTATCATAAAATTTCTTCGTGGATAATCAAGTGAAACAAGGGTACTAATGCATAAAATTTTTAAACAGATAAACGCAATCGTTAGAAATGAGTACAAGAGGTCGTGGACGTCCATCCCGTGGCCGTGGTAGAGGTAGGATGACCTTGTCGGAGCCAGCAGGGTCTGGTCATGGGTCTAGAAATGAGATGCCGGATCTGCCGGCGGCGAAAACTGAGTTTCAAGATCAGACTGGAGGTAATGATGTTGTATCTCAAGCTGTACTACGAGTGTTGGAACGAGTTGCTGAGGCAGGCGCGGGCGCAGGAGCCTGTAAATTCGTGGTTGAACGACTCAAGACTATGGAGCGAAGTATTTAGAGGAGTTTCGGAGTGGCACCCGTCTGGCGTAATATTGGTTAGAATCTCCTGAAAGGATTATGGGTGACCTGGATTTCACAGTTGAGGAGAAGTTGAAAGGTATCATCTCTCTGCTTCGGGATGAGTCATATCAGTGGTGGCTCACCGTAAGGGATGGAGCGATGGCGGAGGATCTCACATGGGAATTCTTTAAGGCTGCCTATCAAAAGAAATACATCGAAACTAGTTACGTGGATGCACAGCGGAAGGCTTTCTTGAACCTGGTTCAAGACAATAAGACAGTGGCAGAGTATGAGGCCGAATTCCTCCGGTTGAGTAGGTATGCTCGAGGTATTATGGGTACCGAGCATGAACGCTGTGTTAGATTCAAAGACGGGCTGAGGGATGAGCTGAGGATGATGATAGCACCACAACAGGAATGGGAGTTCGCTGCCTTAGTGGAGAAATCGAAGGTTGCTAAAGGGGTAAGACAGTCGATTAGGCAGAATCAGGAGAGGAACTGGAATAAGAGGAGCTCCGGATCTTTGAAGTTTTCTGGTAATCAGCAGAAGAGGATGAGGTTTGGTGGGTTGGATCAAGCTGCTAGGCCTGTTGCTGCTAATCCTCAATGGCCGCCACGGTGTGCCCGGTGTGGAAAGTCTTACACGGGGGAATGTTGGAATGGTAACCGGGGATGCTTCGAGTGTGGGTCCATGGAGCATCAAGTTAGGGATTATCTGAAGAAGGCAGCTAGACTGAGATCAGAGGGTCAGGATCGTGCACCGAACAGAAGGGATAACCAATAGCCACAGAGAGGTCGTGGTGCAGGAAGAGGAGGTAATGGTGCTGGCAAAGGTCGTGGGGCACCGAGGGGAGGTACTGGTGGTACTGAGGCTAGGCAACCTGGTCTAGTCTATGCCGCGAGGCGTCAAGAGGAGGGCGACGCACCGGACGTCATAACTGGTATGTTCTTGATCTTTGGTGTGCCCTATAATACTTTGATTGACATTGGCTCAACCCACTCATACATTGCTAGTAGCGTGGTGGAAACTCGCATTTAGACTACGAGCTTACTTCTAGGAAGATGACGTATTAAGCCCTCAGGTCACTCTGTAGAAGTAAGTAAACTTTATAGAACGCGTACCCCAGAACTCCAAGGGTCGTGTTCTTGGTCGACTTGATGGAACTACTGTTCCGGAGTTCGACCTAATTCTCGGGATGGATTGGCTAGTAAAGTATCGAGCTAGCACAGATTGCTTGACTAAGCGCATGGTATTAAAACGATGGAAGGTGATGAGGTGGTGATGATAGGTAAAAGGAGATTACCTATCTAATTTGGTTTCTGCGTTGAAGGCGAAAAAGATGGTTAAGAAGGGTTGTGAAGCTTATGTGGTGCATGTACGTGCTTTGGAAGCTAAGGATGTCATTGTGAGGATGTCCTGATTTGTAGGGACTATGTTGATGTGTTTCGGAGGAACTTAGGGTCTAGATTGAATTTGGTATAGATCATTACGGAACCGCGCCCGATATCTATAGCTCCGTGTCGAATGGCGCCAAAGAATTGGTAGAGTTGAAGGCGCAGATTCAGGAATTGTTGGATAAAGGGTTCATCCGACCAAGTGTATCGTCTTGGAGAGCTCCAGTGCTTTTTGTCAAGAAAAAGGATGGGACAATGAGGATGTGTATAGACTATCGGCAGCTGAACAAGTTGACAATAAAGAACCGGTATCCTTTGCCCAGGATTGACGATCTGTTCGATCAACTCAAAGGAGCATCGGTGTTCTCTAAGATTGACCTTAGGTCAGGGTACCATCAGCTTAAGGTGAAGGAGGCTGATGTCCACAAGACGGCATTCCGTACTCGGTATGGCCACTACGAGTTTCTGGTAATGCCTTTTGGTTTGACGAATGCACCGGTAGCGTTTATGGACATGATGAACCGAGTTTTCCAACCCTATCTGGATCGATTTATCGTGGTCTTCATAGACGACATTTTGGTGTACTCGAAGTCGGAGGAGGAGCATGACGCACATCTTCATGTGGTTCTGCAAGTTCTAAGGGAGAAACAGTTGTACGCCAAATTCAGCAAGTGTGAGTTCTGGCTCAAGGAGGTAACTTTTCTAGGGCATGTAGTTTCAGCTGAGGGTATCAAGGTGGATCCTCGTAAGATTGAGGCGGTATTAGAGTGGAAACCACCCAAGTGCATTACGAAAATTGAGTTTTACGGGGTTGGCGATATATACCAAGATTTGTGGAAAATTTCTCCTTAATTGCGGCAGATTGACTAAGCTATTGAGAAAAGAGGTTCCATTTGTGTGATCCGAGAAGCGGCAAGAGAGTTTCGATAAGTCAAGAGGATCTTGACGAAGCACCGATCTTGATTGACGAGGCGGAAAGGAATTCACTGTATATTGCGACGCATTGCATACTGGTTTAGGGTGTGTACTGATGTAAGAAGGGAAGGTGGTCGCTTATGCATCACGGCAGTTGAGGCCTCACGAAGCTAACTATCCGACACATGAATTGGAATTGGCTGCTGTGGTATTTGCCTTGAAGATTTGGAGGCACTATTTGTACGGGGAGAAGTCGGTAGTGTACACAGATCATAAGAGTCTGAAGTACCTCTTGACTCAGAAAGATCTAAATCTGAGGCAGTGGAGGTGGATTGAGTTGTTGAAGGACTACGACTGCTCAATCGAATACCATCCGTAAGGCTAATGTGGTAGGCGATGCATTGAGCCGAAAGGTGGTAAGCGGATTCTGAGCAATGTTTGCTCATCTAAGTCTCTATGAGGATGGGAGCCTTTTGGCGAAATTGCAAGTGAAGCCGTCTTAGATTAATGAGGTCAAGGAAAGGCAGATGACTAATGAAGCTTTGAATACTCGAAGGTTACAAGTACGAATGGTGAGGCCAAAGATTTCAATTTGGGCAGTGATGGAGTATTGTACTTTCAAGGGAGAGTATGCATGCCTAAGGATGATGATTTGAGGTAGCGAATCCTTAAAGAAGCTCATAGCAGTGCGTACGCTATACACCCGGGAAGCAGCAAGATGTATCGGGATTTAAGGGAGCGGTTTTGGTGGTCGGGTCTTAAGCAAGAAGTAACCGAGTTAGTGGGCAAGTGTCTGACATGCCGACAAGTTAAGGTTGAGCATTAATTGCCATCGAGTACATTACGGTAGGTAAAGATCCCACATGGAAGTGGGAGAAGATTACTATGGATTTCGTAAGTGGGCTTCCCTTCGCCCAATGAAAATATGCCGTTTGGGTGATAGTAGACCAGTTGACTAAGTCAGCCCATTTCATACCGGTGAGGGTTGACTACTTGCTCCAAAGGTTGGCCAAGTTGTATATCGCTGAAATAGTGCGGTTGCATGGGGTACCGGTGTCCATTATCTCGCATCGGGATCCCGGTTCGTCGAGATTCGGAAGGCTTTACATCGAAGTTAGGCACGAGGTTGAATTTCAAAGATGGCTTTTCATCCGCAATCGATGGACAATCGAGAGGGTGATCCAAGTGTTGGAAGACATGTTGAGGGCGTGTTTTGGACTTAGTGGTAGTTGGGAGGAGTACCTACCTTTGGCGAGTTCGCTTATAATAATAGTTATCAGCGAGCATTCAGATGGCACCGTATGAGGCCTTTGTATGGTCGAAAATGCCGTACTCAACATGTTGGACGGAGTTGAGAGAGCGACGATGTTGGGTCGAGTTAGTGGCGAGAGATAAAGGATAAGGTTAGAGTAATTGGGCTCGTCTGAAGGAGGCATCGGATAGGCAGAAATCCTACGCCGATCTTAAGCGTAGAGATGTTGAGTATGCGATGGGGATAAGGTTTTCTTGAAGGTATCCCTTGGAAGAAGGTGTTGAGGTTTGGCAGAAGAAAGCAAGCTAAGCCCAGATTCATCGGACCGTACGGTGTTGAAGCGTGTGGGACCGTAGCTTACCGACTTGAGTTGCTAGCGAAATTGAGCTAGATCCATGATGTCTTCCATGTTTCGATGCTGAGGCGCTATCGATCAGATCCCTCACACGTTGTGCCAGTTGAGAAATTGAAGTGAACTCGGACTTGTCTTTCGAGGAGGAGCCAGTACAAATCCTGGATCGAGATGTCAAGGTTCTGAGGAGGAAGTCGGTACCTTTGGTAAAAGTGCTATGGCGAAACCATGGTACGGAAGAGGCCACATGGGAACCCGAGGATGTGATGCGCTGAAGAATACCCCAACTCTTGATCCGAGGTAATTTCGAGGCGAAATTCTTTTTAAGGGGGTAGAACTGTAACACCCTAAATTAAGGGTTGTTTGTAATTTAATTAACTTCCCATGTGTGTACTTGAAGAAATAAATACTATGATTTTTTTTTTGTCATGTTCTAGGGTCTAGAAATAACCCCGAGCTAGGCCTGACTTAGGACTAAAAAAAAAATTTCTTTTTAAGTGTTTAAAAGAAGGGAGCTAGGTGAGATAAGGGGTTAAGGAAACTTTTGGAAGGAACATGACACAAGGATTTAATTGGCATGATTGGCTTGGTGCGTCTAAGGGTGTTGCAAGGGAGGAGGTTCGAGTCTTGGGAGTTACAAGGGGAGGCATTTTATTTTGTTGGGCTTTTGGGCGTTAAAGAAAGGGTTAAGTTAAGAAGGCTTTAAAGAATTTTGTAGGTAAGGTTTAGTCATGAAAGTTGAGTTGGTGGAGTGGCTTGGGCTTGGAGGTGATGATCAAGCGTGTCTTGGGTTGAATCACGAGGTTGCGCCTTGAGTTTTATTTTCTTTTGCTTTAGAAAGGAATCGGCCTAGGAAGGCGTTATAATTAAATGGTGAGGTTTTATGACATGAAAGTCAATTGGGAGGAATGGCGTTGGCCGTTGAAAAGGGACTCTGGCGATTGCTCCTTTAGGTTCCGAGTTCGAACCAAAGAAACAAAGATGGGCATTTTATTTTTTTTATGCGTTATGTGAATGGGAGGTGAGTGATGGTGCGCATGTAGGACTCTTAAGGTGATAAGGATAAAGCATTGTTTCCTTTTAATTTTCATTGAAGAGTAGTATTATTAGTATTTTATTTTCATTATAATTGTTGAAGAGGTGATTAGGAGATTAAAAATAAGATAAATATTATTGTTAGGTGATAATTAAAAGCCTAAATTATCCCAAAAGGAGGGTTGTTGGCCGAATATAGGACTCCTTGGGAGGCCATCCATATTCGGTTTTGTATAGCAAAGAAGTGCAAAAAAATTCATCAAGTTCTATTCTTTTTTCTCTCTTCAATAGTGTTGGCTGAATTCTCCCTTGATACATTGCCAAAATTGTTCAAAATTTCCAGCTTCTTTTTCTTCTACTTGGCCGAACCTACCCCTTCTTCTACTCAAAATTTCAAACCTTCCATCTTGTGTTGACCGAATCTCTTAGGGGCTGTCAACTTTTCTTTTCCAAGTGACATAATGGTAAGTATTCTTCCTTAGGGTAATCGATTTGATCTTCTCTTTTTGGGATGGCCGAATGATTCATAGGATCACAAGATCGTATTTCTTTGTTGTAGTTAACAGCAAGGTGCATTGACGAAGCCATCGGGAGTTGATTCTTCAAAGGTGAGGCACCTACACCATTCGGCCATAGACCTTGATTATATATAATTGAGCAAGCCAATTCTAACAAGTGGTAGGGATCTCGACAAGTCAAGTGATAATTTCGGGATTTCGGTAAGTGTGGTAAGTGAATAATTATATTCGGCCAAAGGCCATGTTATGTACTTTATGTGGTAACCGATTCTTATTGTGGAATTTCGGCAGAGTCTTAATCAAGTGACGACTTCGGAATTTGTTTGGAAATCAAATCCGTTTAAGGTAAGTGCCGCAAGAGCCTTTGGTATTATTTGGTTTGGCCAAATAGGCCAAAGTCCTTAACCCTATTGTTGGCCTATTATAGGGTCAAGAATCTAGCGTCGTAGATCGAATCTTCGGGATCTAGGAATTTTGGTAGTAACAGGTGTGTAAACTCTTTACACACTTTATTAGTAAACTTTGCTATATTGTTGCCTTGTTAATAATTATGATAGTGTTTTGCTTGTGGGCTTAAGCATGGATTCCGGGTAAGTCCCCTATCTTGTGATCTATGATGTATGTTTGAGTATGCCATCACATGCTGTTAAATGCTATGCTATGCATGATATATGATAATTGTTATGTAAGCATGATGATGGTGGGATTGATGAGAGGAGGGGGATGATTTTATGGATGTCACCAGTGGTTTTGACCACAAGATGGGTTGGCCCCATCGAGTTTATTGTGACTTGGTCACCAAAGTGGTTTTGACCACACTATTGTGAAATTGTGACTAAGTCCCAGTGGTTTGGTGCCACCAGTGGTTTTGACCACATTATGATATTTGTGACCAATGGTCATCAGTGGTTTTGACCACACGATGGGTTGGCCCCATCATTTAATTTGTGACACTAGTCACCAGTGGTTTTGACCACCAGTGGTTTTGACCACACAAGGTAGTTAAGGAGTACGGATGGTTAGTGAGGTTGCATATTTGCATGTTTATTAATAATTTGTGTATGAGTTGCATTTCCGGGTAGGGGATTTACACACTGAGTCTTGGTGACTCACCCCTTCCCATACTATTTTGCAGATGAGTAGATCGCGAAGATGGAGCCGGAGAGGACTCGAGGCGGCCATGCTTAATCGTTGGATTTAAATTTAATTTATTATAGTTAAGTTTATTTATTTTCTTTTCTAAGTTTTTAATTTGGGTTGTAATAAGGCCGCTAATTTTTATTTGGATGTCTACCTAGTTATTTTTGTTTTTACTATGCTGTATTACCAATGAACTTACAAATGTTAAGTAAATCGGTTAAAAACAACCTTTTCCAACAAAGTAACTTTTACGAGTTTTTCAAAGATGTTACCATCGGGTAACAAAAATAAACCAAGTCAACTATAACTTTGACGATTTTAAAATTTACATGATTAAACGTTTTCAAAGGGTTTATCAACACAACCATGTTTAAAAAAAATAATCCCAACTGAGTTTTATCAAACCCTATTTTAATACCTTAGCCATATTTTAACCAGTTTTCACCCGACACTCAAAAGGTTTCAAATTATTTCACTCCGTGACATACCAGATCGGGTCAGGACTCATGGGCCGGGTTTGGGGTGTTACAGGCACACATCTGTATGAAAATCTCTGCACCTATTTTTGTGAAAAATCATTTTAAAACCTGATTTTGCATATTTTAATGGCCAATTAAACCCAATTTAAGTACGATTAATTAACATACATATACATACACCTTCAATTGAATTTATTGACATCAATTATTCCTCAATTATATAGAATTAGGCAATCAATTTCATGCATAAAAAACACCAAATAAATCAAATAAGTGGCGTACCTTAGTCACTAGTAGACCACTCCATGGAAGTTTCATTTAAACAATCGTTAGTATAAATTTCATGCCTCACACATCATGTTATCAATCACCGTGTTATCAAGCAACAATACACCGTAAATCATTCAATAATTAAACTGAAATATGCCTCTCAAATAATGTAAAAATATTTATTCCTACAACACTTAACCAAGGAGCCAGACCACTTTACATGACATGATTCCTACAACATTTATTCAAAAATAGGGCGTGACCACTCTTGGCTCACGAACCCAATTACTACTAACCTAATTTTTAGGATGTGAAAAGAAAAGTGATAATTATTATTTTAAAATAAAAATTGGGGATTCATGCATAATTCATTAATAATCATAACATGTTATCCTAAAATTAAATGTCATACAATATAAAAACTCAAATTTTAAGTCTCATGCCATAGTATGAAATAATACAATCTTTGAATAATAATATAATAAGCTTAAATAACTTGATAGAATAAAACCTGAGTCGAGACCTTCCTGAAGCGCGTCCGTATCCTAACCTGGTGGGTTGTTTGTAAGGATGAAAATTAAAAAGGGGAGTGAGCTATGACGCTTAGTGTGAGTTCCATCACAAGAAAATCAATGCCAAACAGTAATTCAAGCCTATGTAATAACAGTTTACATTACATTAGCAATCATATGGCATAGAAGAAATTGACAGTACATTTGAACATGCTTATGTGTAATGATGAAATACGTAGCAATTTCAGTTTAACAGTAAATATAGGTCCTACTCCACCGCTACACTCCACAGTAAGAGTTCCCCAGAACTCTTATATCTCCTGTGTGTGGATGAACCACCAGTGTTGCATGTTAATACACTGCCAGTAGTTGTGAATACACAACGAGTTTGCAGATAATAGCTGCCAGTACAATTTGTGGATAAACCATTAATGCTTGCAGGTTAATACGCTACCAGTAGTTGTGAATACACAATGGGTTTGCAGATAAAAGGTGGCAATAATTTATAGATAAACCACCAATGTTTGTAGTTAATACTTCTAGTACTTCCTCCTTTCAAAGCGTCTCGCCCCATGGGATGCAGTATGACATGTGAGCATCAATATAGTACAAAACAATAAACATGTTTAGCATGTATTTAGATCAACAATAGCAGTAGACATGTGTAATATCCCTAAACCGGTCTAGTAGTTCCGGGTATATTTTTCGGTTTCGAGTGTGAAGCTAGGAATTTATAGGGTTTCTAGTAATTTTTAATTTAATTTAGGACGTTAATTTCATCTAAAATCGATTAAACAATAATCTAGAAACTTTTAAAAAAATATATTCGAAAAATTAATTTTAAAGATTTTTAATAATTATTAGTGAAAATAATCAATTTTGGTTGAAAAATAATTTTAAAATAATTTTTATTTGGGGTAATTTAAGTAAAATTGAAATATTAATTAAATAGGATTTAATTGTAAAACAAGGGAAAATTTAGAGTTTTTATGGAAAATAAACCTTAAAATTCGAAATTTTGGAGGAAAATGATTATATGGTAAAGTAAGGGAAATGTGGGAGTGGCCACTAGGCAAATTTCCCAATTTTTAAATTTCTGGTAGGTGGTTTCAGTTTTTAAACTAATGTATCTCCCACTTTTCACACATTTTATATCAGATTAGAGGGCTTTAAAATTCTTTTTTTTTTTTTGTATGATTTTAAATATCTATCATCAAAGAATAGATCCAACCAATTTTCTTTTCAAAATACTCTCTCAATTCACCTGAAATTATTCTCAAAAGTAGCCAAAAATATTCGAAATTTCTCAAGTTTCTTAAATCAAAATTTTCAATCAACGAATTTAGAGCGAATCAAAGGTAATCTTCAATCCTAAACTTGTTTTTATGATGATTAGAAATATTTTTACATGATTTGAGAGTCAATTAAAAGAGTTTTATCAATGTCATCTTCTTCCAAGAACACATGGTTCTTTAATGGTGGATCTTGAATTTTGAGAGGAAATCCACAAATCAATAGATGTTCGAACTCAAAATGGATCTATTAAAAGGTTTTTGATCTTATATATCAAGATTAAACATGATTTGTGAGGTAATTTAAAGAAATCTGAATTTTATCATCTTCGTGAACCAATTTTCTAAAATTTTTTGAAATTGATTTAAAGATGAAATTAATGCTTAGTATAAGTGTATTTGGTCTAGTATTGATGATTGAAAGTGTTTAAGAGGGCTGGAGAGATTGATTTTGTGAGGAATCGAGTTTTCGACTTGATGTTACAAATTCGGTAAGGTATCTTTGTGATAGGATTTCGATTAGTATGGCCAATTAAAATTTGTGTTTATTATAGCATTGGAAAGGTTGTAATGTCTTATTTATCTCTGTTGAAGATCCGAATCTTGAAGAGGACCGAGCTAACCAAAATCAAAGCTTGGATTTGCTTGGTTGATCACTTGTTTGTGGTAGAATAAATTGTGTAGTGAGTGTTTCTAAGGACAATTAACTAAATTAACCCTCATTTATGTTTAATTAGTAGCTTAATTGATTATTTCAATTGATTAATTATGGTTGAATGGCTGATTTTTGCAAGATCGATATTTTATGTACAAGAGTTGAATTTTTATTGAATAATGTAAGTACGCATTGAGGTGGTTTTGTGCAATTTAATTAGGTTAATTATATTGATGATTAAAACATGTTTACTAGAGTTTTGATCATGATATATTGGTGTTACAAGTGGTAATTGAACATTGGAAAATGGCATATGAAATGCTTGTTTTAATTGGATGTTAAATGGCAATGTTACATGTTGTACATAAGCATTTTATCACATTAAATTGAGCACAATAGTGACTGATTTATATGTTGTCTTTGACTGAATATATTGGAAACATGCATGGTGGATCCATTGGATATAGTTGGCATGCCATAGGATTTGTGAGTACTCACCTTTATTTGTAACATTGTGAGCATATGGCTCTAGGTGGACTGATTTGTTTGGAGTAGATAAGGGAGTGTTGAGCTTGAGTCTCCACTCATTAGGTTATTTGAGGTGCTATAAGGGAGCGAGTGCTTCAGCCTGCTCAACTCGGTGGATTGTATTTGATATTTGTGGGAGTTTAGAGATTCGTTTATCCGATTTATGATCACCCGATTAATCCATGAGAAGTGGATGCCAATATATTTATGTATAATTATTGTTATATCATTTGATGCTTGTAAGCCATGAATAATTTATTCTTGATATTGATAAAGCATATGGAAATTAAATTCACATGTTTCATTATTATGGATGATAATTGGTGATTGATTGGATGTGATTTAGGCATGATTTGGATGTTGATTTACTAGTCGTTTTTATTAACATTCACTGAGCTTTTTAAAGCTTACACCCTCACAATTCGTGCAGATAATCGTCGGGCTTGAGGAGTTGAGGAGCCAAGCAAGAGAGTTCCAAGAGATTTGGGCTTGGTAGAGACTTTATTACACATTTTAGAGACTGTAATCGGGCATTGTGGAACTCCTGGGAATTAGTTTAATTTTGGTTGTAATTGGACATTGGACATTGGACACTTTATTTTGGGTGGTTTTATAATAATTTTGAGGCATGTTTGAGTTTAAGTATTGAATGATTTACGGTGTATTGTTGCTTGATAACACGGTGATTGATAACACAATATGTAAGGCATGAAATTTATACTAACGATTGTTTAAATGAAACTTCCATGGAGTGGTTTACTAGCAAATAAGGTACGCCACTTGTTTGATTTATTCAGTGTTTTTTATACATGAAATTGATGGCCTAATTCTATATAATTGAGGCTTAATTGATGTTAATAAATTCAATTGAAGGTGTATGTATATGTATGGTAATTAATCGTAGTTAAATTAGGTTTAATTGGCCATTAAAATATGCAAAATCGGGTTTTAAAACGAGTTTTTTGCAAAAATAGGTGCAGATGTTTTCACACAGGCGTCTGCCTATCCACACGGGCGTGTGAGGGGTTGCACATGGGCGTGTGGGTAAGTGACACGGGCGTGTGGAGACTGGAGCTATCACACATGGGCGTGTGCGATCGGCCTAAAAGTTTTTCACGATGTGAACACGGTTGTTTAATGACACACGGTCTAGGGGACATGGCCGTGTGGGTTTTGGGGGTTTGAATTATTGTCTTTTTAAATTGGTATTTGTTACAATTTAGTACCTAATAATAAAACTTGAATTAGACATAATAAACGAACTCAAATTAAGATGAAATTTTTAGGCTTGCATAATTTGACAAATAGAAGGTCGGTAAACACTTATATCTAAAATCAAGTTAGTTTTACCATAGGTGGTAAAATGACAAAAATGCCCTTAGGTTAAATTACCTAGGCAAAGCTTAAAATTGGCTCATAATTTTGCTTCTGCATTAATAAATAGCGAATAATTAGATAAGATTGAGGTGTTATAAGGTTGGGGTGTGTCTTGGGTAGTTATTAGCTAGAAAGTCACTTAGGTGGCTAATGTAATGCTTAGAATACGGACCGATCCGTCCCGGTCGGGTTTGGATATCACAACATGTTTTTCATGTATTTGGTATATCAATACAGTAACATGTTGTTTATGTAATCAGTAATTCATTTATACAAGTAACAATAACCAATAATTAGTAAATCAGACATAGAAGGAATGTATTCGTCACATATCATGCTCATATAGTAATAATCTAATCAATCAAATCATGGATTCCACATTATTTATAATATCAATGACTTAATTGAAAGAAATAAAATACTAAAAAAATCGTTCAATGATCATGTAGGGAGTAATTTGCACAGTTTACAAAAATTCTGGGCAAAATTGTAAAATTTAATAATCATGGGACACACGATCATGTAACTGGACCATGTGGAAAGTCCTGGACCGTGTGGAGGGGGTACACAACTATGTGGCTAGGCCGTGTGACAAACTGTGGCCATATGGAAAATGCAAAATTAATTTACAAAGGAGACACAACCCTGTGGTAGGCTATGTGGAGGGTCTTAAGCCGTGTGAGAAACGAATTTCCTAGGGCTTCAGGAGGAACATGATCGTGTGAAGAGGTCGTGTGGTCCACACACTTGGCCCTATCTCGAGGTACGGTTTGCCCCAATTCGCTTGTAAAGAAACACACACCTGTCACCAAGGTCTAGAGGTGAGCATGGGTTGGGCCAAGCCGGGTTTGGGCTTGGCTTGACTAAAAATTCAGGCTCGTTTGCTAGGCTCGGGCCGGCCCGGCCTGAAAATGGGCCTAAAATTTTGCCCAAGAGCGACCCGGATAAAAGATGCTAAAACCGGGCCTAACCTAGCCAGCCCGTATTAATTTTTATATTATTTTTATATAATTTTAAAATATATATAATACATCAAAATACTAAAAACATCAAAATAAATATTTCCCAACAAATTGAAAATAAATTTTTAAAAAATGTATACTTAAATAACACTAAGATAGATACAACTTAACAAGCAAATGTCTTTAAAATAATAACAAAATTAACAAATGTTTTTAAAATAATAAAAAATTAACAATAAAAAAGTTTTATATAATATCAAAACAATAACAATAAAATAGTAACAACATAATAGTTGTTAGAATTAAGTGACCGAATCCTTATTTAAATAAAATACAATGGTAAAATAAAATAAAAGTAAAATCCATATAGAACTACACTTCTTTTATTTTATTTTAGAATAAGGTTTTTTAAACCTTATTAAACTCCATCTATTTTATATTGATTAGAATAAGGTGTTTCAATCTTACTACACTCTTATTAGAATGTGGCTTTACAAGCCTATAAATAGACATAGTCTATTCCTCTTGTATTCATTCAAATTCCACAAAGTGAATTTTCTTCTCCTATGCCCGTGATTTTTTTCCCGAAAGGGTTTTCACATAAAATCTGTGTGTTCTTTATTTTATTTCTCTTTTCTCTACGATATATTGTCATTACTGGCATTCTATTTTATTTTCACAATAGTAAAATGGTAGAAAAATAGGGAGAAAATAACAGGAAAATAATATTTAAAAATCAGATTATTTTTGTACTTTAGTGAATTCGGGCTAGGCTCGGGCAAAAAAATGCCTTACCCGAGGCCCAGCCCGTTTTTTAAACGGGCCTTAATTTTTTGTCCAAGCCCATTTTTCGAGCCCATATTTTTGCCCAAACCCTCCCACATTTCGGGCGGGCCTTCGGGCCTGGCCGGGTGGCCCGACCCATGCTCACCTCTACCAAGGTCTTAAGCAACGTCTCTCTTGTAACAGTCCATTTTTCAGTGGTGTCGAAAATCATAGTTTCAGGGCCACCAAATTCGACGAGAAAGTTCATAAATATTATTATTTAATATTTACGAGTCAAGTATGGTTTTTAAAAATGTTTTGGATTTGATAAATTTTCATTCATAAGCGATTTGTTAAGTTCAAGTAGTATGACCCTAAGGTCAAGTGGTTTTAGAAATTAAGATATCGGGACCTTGTTTCTATAAGCCGAGTCGTAAATATTTTTATAAATATTTACGGAGTGTCATTAAGGTGGTATTAGATTTTTGTTAAAAAATTTTAACGTTTCGATAGTTAATTAATTAAAAGGACTAAATTGTAAAAGATATAAATTACTATTTGATTTGAGTGATCAAATGGTTAATTGGATAAAGGAAAGGGACTTAAATGGTAATTGGACCATTCAAGGTATTAGTGGACAATAATGGACATGAATTTGATGTTTTATTTAATTAATATAGTAATTTGATAACTATATTAAATTAAAATAAAACAAAAGGTTAATTAGTTATCATTTTTTTAGTTTTCTTCTTCATCAATTGAACTTCCATGGATGTTTGAGATGAAGCTTTCAGCCATGGACAAATTGCTTGCATGGTATGTGATTTTGGCTCCAATTTTAATAATTTTCATGTTTTTGAAATCGTTGCAACTAGATCCAGCTAACTCGTACCTTTGAATTTGAAACTGTTAAATATTTTAAATATTTCCATTGATGAAACTTGTGATTTTAGATGTTAAATGATGAATTTGTGATATTAGTTGTTATTTAAAAGTATTTTATTAAGTGATTTTTTATGAATTTTTCGATTAGGGACTACATTGTTAAAATGGTAAAAATGTAAGGATTTAATGTGAAATTTTTGCATGAATTGGATTTTTTGATACCCGGCCTAGACGTTATGGTCGAATCTGGCTGTCACACTGAAGTGTTTTTCGAAAACCATGTTTTCATTGAAAACCCTTCTTGAAATTTCAAACTCATTTCCATTTAAAACTTGTACAAAACCTCAGTTTGCGTCTGTTTATTTTTAATCGATGTTTATTAAAAAGTTATTACCTTCAAAACCTTATTGTTACGGAAGCATAAATTAAAGCAAATGATTTACGAAAATGTGATATTTAAAAATTGAGTTGCGAAAACGTAGTGTTAAAAAATAGTTATTGTTTTGGAAAACCGTGTTCTACTTCTAGCAGATATAAATCACAATCAAATTAAATCCCAAAATTTAAAATCCAGAATTATAAAGGCCTTAATACAACTTGAACCAACAAGCTCATTCTTAAGTAAATGAGCTAAACAGAATAAAACTTGTACAGTTGTATGGCCCTCTCCGAGTCCCTTGCAGCTCCAAACTGTCTAACGTTGGGGATTACCTGAAAGGTTAAAAACAGGGTAAGTTTATGAAAACTCAGTGTGTAATTCCCTTATTAAAGAAACAGTCAGTATACAGAAACAAAATCAGTCTGGGCCTGAACCCTTTAACAGTAATAGTACAGTGTGGGCCTTAGCTCATTACAGTAACGGTGGCAATTGGGCCTTAGCCCCCATCAGCCTCAGTTGGGCCATAACCCATATCAAATGTCACACAACACATCTATCTGGGCCTAAGCCCATTTCAATATCAGAATCAGTATATGCAATGCATAAATACCCATACCAACCCTACACTGCCTCCCGTCTCACCCTACACTCCTGTAGGGATTAAATCGACCCACCAATCCCTACACTCCTTATATAGCACCGATTACGATACTAACCAATATTGCAGTAGAGCTACCAATCACATAATCGGCTTAAAGCCATCGGTGGGTCCACAATCGTCTCATGCGACCCGTGCGACCCTCACATATGAATCACTTCCTCCAATACAATATCCCAACCCCATGTAGAATGTCGTGTATGCAGTATGCCATGCTCAGAATCGGTCATATCATTCACAATTAAGTCAATCTAATCATAGTCATACAATCACAGTCAAATCAATCAAATCGTAGCACAAATCAGTCATTTACCCTCGAGGGGCAAAATAGTCATTTACCCTCCAAGGGCATTACGGTCATTTTACCCTACAGGGGTATTACGGTCATTTTACCCTATAGGGCATTACGGTCATTCTACCTACAGGGGTATTTCGATCATAACGGTGTAAATGGGCCCAAGGCTCAATATTTTGCCCAAGTGGGCCCACACTCTCGTTTGGCCCATTTAGCCTAAGTTCAATCACGATTATGCGAACTACATAGCCCAGTCCAGTATTTTCCACTTATCGTGGATTTTATTCTTGTGGGGCCCACGAGTTCATTGGGCCGTGCCCATTTTAGCCCAACGAGGCCCATAACGGCCCAAGAGCACGAGAACGCTCGTGGTGGCCTCAACAATTTATCGCCCATGACTTGTGGCTCGATTTACCACACGAGTGATTGCTCACTCGTGAGGCCTCAAATGTCAAAGTTTCGGCTTTTTGGCTTTTGCCGATTCACAGCAGATATAGTGTGATTACACACTTGATTGCGAAATGTGTGAATGACCCACAATAACTCCAACCTACATTCCATCAAGATAATCTTTTGATCATTTGTCAATCGGGTTAATCGAATCCCAATTAACTTATCAAAAATAACCTCTACCGAAAATACTTGTCCAACAGATTACCTCTCCCTTAACTAGATCATTCGGTTGTGGTTTGCCCACTTGATCTAGAGATTGGTGCAGCCACCCTGCTGCACCCCAGCAAAAAATCCTGAACAGCTGACAATTTACTCTGCTTAAATTTGGGGGCAGGGGCTACGTGCCCATTCTCAGCTGGCATCATTCCTGATCCTCCCTTAGAATGGCTACTACTCGCCACAATTGATATCTCTTTATGCAACATATTATCGGAAACCTCTATTTCTCTTCTAGAGATTTTAGAACCCTAAGAACAAAATAAGTGTGGCTTGGAAACACGGTGCTAATGAAATAACTCACTTGGAAAAAGTTGGAAAACTTTCCAAAATTGATGATGATGGAATCGGTTGGAATAGTTTAGGTATATTCGGCCAAGCACAATAGGGAAAGATAATAAACTGAACGTACACAAAAAGCCTTATAAAGAATTCGACTATGATTAGAAGGGAGTGGAAAGCAGAGAAGACGAAAATGAAGAATAGGTTCGGTTTAGAAGGGAGGCCAAGAGGAGAAGGATTAAGAAGGAAAAGAAGAAGTAGAACCAAAAGTGAGAGAGGAAAGGAATTTCGACAAAGCAAAGAAAGAAAAAAAAACCAAAAGGAAGGTTACCTACTCGAAAATTGTAGGAAGGAGGAAAGTATTGAAAATTCGGTGCGCTTAAAAGGGGGGCTCGATGTTCTTCTTTGCTCCGTGTCATTGGTTCGAACCCCAGTATTTGCGACTTTGATTTTTATTTTTTTCTTCTTTGTTGTTTGGCGATAAAGGAGAGTTTGGTTCAATTTTGGACTCTAATTTTGATAGTGATAAGGCTTATTTTTTGCTAAATTAATTTGGAAGGGGATTATTAGTAGTTTAATTGCAATTAAATTGTTGAAGGTGATTAAGGGATTAAATGTAGGATAATTTTCTTTGCTTTGTGATAAATAAAAGCTGGAATTTATCACCTAAAAGGGAGGAATTGGCCAGCATTGGGACTCCTTGGGGGGCTATTCAAAATTGATTTTTGTACAGCAAGAAGTGCCCAAAATTCCAGCAACTTTTTCTTCTTCCTCTTCATCTTCTTCTTAAAATTCCCTAGGCAATTGCTCAATTTTCCAGCTTCTTTTCTTCTTCTTTACAAGCCAAAACCTCCTTGAACCCCTACCTCTTTTCCTTCATCTTTTCTTCCTCCATTAGTCGAACCCTACCACCTTGCCGCCAAAATTCCCTTAGACAAACCGCCCAAAATTATTCAAAATTCCAGATCTCTTTGTTTTCCTTAGCGAATCTACTCCCCCTATTTGGTGTAGCTTTGGCCAAACATCAAAGCAAAGGGTGCTCTTTTCTTCAATTGGTTAAAAGAGGTAAGGGATCATAGCCGATTGTTCATCAAGTCTCTAAGTGAATCTCTAAAGTGGTGTCGGGAGGATCCGCGATTTCAATATAAAGGGTAAAGATCTATAGTTATAATTGTATTCCTTTCTTTTAAGCCGAAAGTTAGTCTAATCCCTCCTATATCTTATTGATCGAAATATGGAAGGTGAATTTCGGATTTGGATCTAAGGTATTTCGCATCTCCATTAATAAAGAAGAGTGTTTGAGATTTAAAAGATTTAAGGTAAGATATATGTATATTCTACCAAAGGCCATGTTTATGTTTTAATGTTAGATTAAATCTAACATATGGTTATAGGAATTTCGACATCCTTAAAGAAAGCAAGAGATTAATTTCAGGATTTTAATAATAGGGAAATCGACAACAAGGTAAGAGCCTTTGGTATTAAGTTAATATGGCTGAATAGGCCTAATGTCCCTAATTATGTTGTTGGCCGATTATAGGTTAAGAGATCTAGCATTGTAGATCGGATCTTCGGGATCTAGGATTCGTGGTAGAAACAGGTATGTAGAAACTCACTACACACTTTATTAATTTACATGATTTAATTGTTTGCCTTTAATCTTTTGGTTGTGATTAGCTTGTGGCATAATCATGGTTTCCTGTAAGTCCCCTAACTTGTGATTTTTGATATACGATTTGCATGCCATCACATGATGTTAAATGCTATGACATGATATATGATAATTGATGTATAAGCATGTGGTGGGATTGATGAGAGGAGGGGAAGATTTTATGGACGTCGCCATGGTTTTGACCACAAGATGGGTTGGCCCCATCGATTATTTGTGACCTATGGTCATCGATGGTTTTGACCACATCGATTGATAATTTGCGATTAAGTCCCAATGGTGTGGTACCACCGTGGTTTTGACCACACTTGATATATTGTGACCTATGGTCATCGATGGTTTTGACCACACGATGGGTTGGCCCCATCATTTGATTTGTGACTCTAAGTCATCGATGGTTTTGACCACCAGTGGTTTTGACCACACGGGTAGTTAAGGAGTATGGATGGTTAGGTTGGGTTGCATGTGCATGTTTATTAATGACTTATGTATGAGTTACTTTACCGGGTGAGGATTACACATCGAGTCTTGGTGACTCACCCCTTTCCTTAACATTTTGCGGATGAGTAGAACGCGAGATGGAGCCGAGAGGACTCGAGGCCCATGCTTGTCGACTTGATTTAAATTCATTTTATTAAAGTTATTATTATTTATTTTCTAAGTCCTTTTAATTTTAGGATTGTAATAAGGCCGCTATTATTATTTTGGATGTTTATTTTACTGTTTTATTTTACTTATATTATATTACAAATGGAATTTTATAAATATTAATTGAACCTGGTTAAAAGTAACTTTTCAAACCTAAGTAACTACTACGAGTTTTTAAAGATGTTACCATCGGGTAACAAAAATAAACCCAGTCCCCTATAACTTTGATGATTTTAAAATGCTACATGATCAAATGTTTTCAAAAGGGTTTATCAACCCAATCAGATTTATAAAAAGCCCAACTAAGTTTGAAACCCCGTTTTCATACCTTAGCCAAATTTACCAAGTTTTCACCGAACTTTCAAAATGACTCAAATTAATTTACTCCGTGACATACCAGATCCGGTTAGGACTCATGGGCCGGGTTTGGGGTGTTACATTTTTGGTATCAGAGCCCGGTTCAAAACTCGGCTGTGGGGGGCCCAAGGCCCAAAATGTTTGGTTTTTGATAGTAGGCCTTATTATGATGTCTTGAGAAAGTGGTTTGAACAGCATGGCACCGAGTCTCCGGCACCTATCCGCCCAGGTAAGTACTTCTATCAATTTTTGTGAATTCTTTTGATGAAGGGTAGAAGGGTAAATTGGGAATGTAGACTACTAGAGTAGAACTGTTGATCCCTAGGGCTAGTATACCCCAACTATGCATAAGATTTAATAATTACCTAAACAAACCCTGTGAGTTGTCACTAAGCAAAAGATGTGGCAATCGTTATACGCATGTCTAGGATTCGATTCGGTGGGGGCCTGGTATTTAAGCAGTCCTCGTGACTCACCTCCTACTCACTCGAATCCTACCTGGTGCGTAGTAACGGTTCATCTTAGCTGAGACGACGAGCTCACAGGCTAAACTTGATAACTAAAACCTAAAAGGGACTAGCCGTTTTGATTTTGAAAATAAATAAAACTTTAGTTAAAAAAAAGAGACCAAAATACCCCTCAGTTTGAAAAATGACCAAAATACCCCTGGCTTGTAAATTACCAAAATACCCTCCGTGGAAAAAAAAATTCAAATGGAAATTTCCAAAATATCCTTCTTTTGTGAAATCACTTAGAAACCAAATTTTTGGAAATCATTTTTGTGAAAATGCCCTGATTATGTAAAAATTACTAAAATACCCTTAGGGGTAAAATTACGAAAATGCCCCTGATTTATGAAATTCCCAAAATACCCACAGTTTTAATCAAAATTTTCATCACATAAAAGTGCCCAAAAACCTTAAATGGCAAAAACATCATAATTCTAGAAAATTACGAAATTGCCCCTAACCTACAAAATTACCAGAATACCCCTGACTTTTAAAATTTTGCAACATCACTATTTTGGAAAATACAATTATCAAAAAGAGCCCTCAAATTTTTACAACTTTTAAAATATCTCTGATTACTAAATTTTACAATTCACCCCGATTTGTGAAAAATTACCGAACTACCCCCGGATTTCAAAATTTTTCAAAATACACCGGAAATTTAAGAGTTTCAAAATGCTTTTTGACAAAACCATCCAAAAATTTTATTTTTGAAAAAAATTACAAAAATACCCTTGTAGGACAAATTACGAAAATACCCCCGGGTAGTGGAAAAACAATCACCATGAAATCAACAGTGTCTCTTTGGATGAATGAATGGAAAACTGTGTGTTTGTATGGTTACGAAAGAACCACCCTTAAAACTCTTATCATAAAATTCCTTCGCTGATAATCCATTGAAACATGTACTAATACATAAAATTCTTAAACAGATAAACACAGACGTTAGAAATAAGTTCTAAGGGACGTGAACTTAGAGATTGTGCCTAGGAAGTAAGATAGTTCTATTAAGATCAGAGTGCACAGCATAAGCGTAGTGCGGTGAGTTAAGATGTACGACTATTCGTTAGTAAGTAATTTCGAGGACGAAATTATTTTTAAGGGGGGTAGAATTGTAACACCCTAAATTAGGGGTTGTTAAATATTTAATTAATTTCCCATGTGTGCTTAAAGAAATAAATAAATATGATTTTATTTGGCATGATTTAGGGTCTAAAAATAACTCGAGCTAGGCCTGACCCAGTATTAAAAATTTATTATTAAGTGTGTAAAAGGAAGGAGCTAGGTTAGTTAGGGCTTAAATAAAAATTTGGGCGAATTATGGCAAAACAAATGGGCTTGGTATAAGTGGCGTGGTGCGCCTAAGAGGTTTGCTAGGGAGGAGGTTCGAGTCTCGGCTGTAGCAAGGGAGAAATGTTTTTTTTCCTTGTGGGCTTTTGGGCGTTAGGGCTAGGAAGGCTTTAAATAAAAATTCGGGTAAGGATCGGACATGAAAGGCAGGTGGGCGGAGTGGCTTGAGGCGCCACTTAAAAGAGTCTTTGGCAAAAGGGACTCGGGTTCGAGTCACGACGAGCGCAAAGAGGATTTTATTTTTGGGCTTTGGCGCAAAAAGAGAAAAGGGCTCAGGAATAAGGCTTTATGAATAAATGGTGGGATTATTTGACATGAAAGTCTAAAGGGGAGAGTTGGCTCGGGGCGCTTAAAAGGGGGCCCGATGTTCTGCTTGCTCCAGTCATTGGTTTGAACCCCTGTGCCCCGCACTTTGATTTTATTTTTTTTTCTTCTTTGTTCTTTGGCGTATAAAGGAGAGTTTGGTTCAATTTTGGACTCTAATTTTGATAGTGATAAGGCTTATTTTTTGCTAAATTCTTTGGAAGGGGATTATTAGTAGTTTAATTGCAATTAAATTGTTGAAGGTGATTAAGGGATTAAATGTAGGATAATTTTGCTTTGCTTTGTGATAAATAAAAGCTGGAATTTATCACCTAAAAGGGAGGAATTGGCCAGCATTGGGACTCCTTGGGGGGCTGTTCAAAATTGATTTTTGTACAGCAAGAAGTGCCCAAAATTCCAGGAACTTTTTCTTCTTCCTCTTCACTGCTGCTACCGAAATTCCCCTAGGCAATTGCTCAATTTTCCAGCTTCTTTTCTTCTTCTTCTTTTACAAGCTGAAAACCTCCTTGAACCCCTACCTCTTTTCCTTCATCTTTTTCTTCCTCCATTAGTCGAACCCCTTACCACCTTGCTGCCAAAATTCCCTTAGACAAAATTATTCAAAATTCCAGCATCTCTTTTGTTTTCCTTAGCCGAATCTACTCCCCCCTATTTGGTGTAGCTTTGGCCGAACATCAAAGCAAAGGGTGCTCTTTTTCTTCAATCGGTTAAAAGAGGTAAGGGGATCATAGCCGATTGTTCATCAAGTCTCTAAGCCGAATCTCTAAAGTGGTGTCAGGAGGGATCTGTCGATTTCAATATAAAGGGTAAGGATCTATAGTTATAATTGTATTCCTTTCTTTTAAGCCGAAAGTTAGTCTAATCGCTCCTATATCTTATTGATTGAAATATGGAAGGTGAATTTCGGGATTTTAGATCTAAGGTATTTTGGCATCTCCGTTAATCAAGAAGAGAGTTTCGGGATTTAAAAGATTTAAGGTAAGATATATGTATATTCGGCCAAAGGCCATGTTTATGTTTTAATGTTAGATTAAATCTAACATATGGTTATAGGAATTTCGACATCCTTAAAGAAAGCAAGAGATCAATTTCGGGATTTGAATAATAGGGAAATCGACAACAAGGTAAGAGCCTTTGGTATTAAGTTAATATGGCCGAATAGGCCTAATGTCCCTAATTACGTTGTTGGCCGATTATAGGTTAAGAGATCTAGCATTGTAGATCGGATCTTCGGGATCTAGGATTCGTGGTAGAAACAGGTGTGTAGAAACTCACTACACACTTTATTAATTTACATGATTTAATTGTTTGCCTTTAATCTTTTGGTTGTGACTAGCTTGTGGCATAATCATGGTTTCCGGCTAAGTCCCCTAACTTGTGATTTTTGATATACGATTTGCATGCCACCACATGATGTTAAATGCTATGACATGATATATGATAATTGATGTATAAACATGTGATGGGATTGATGAGAGGAGGGTGAAGATTTTATGGATTGCGCCATGGTTTTGACCACAAGATGGGTTGGCCCCATCAGATTATTTGTAACCTATGGTCATCAGTGGTTTTGACCACACCGATTGATAATTTGCGACTAAGTCCCAGTGGTTTGGTACCACCAGTGGTTTTGACCACACTTGATATATTGTGACCTATGGTCATCAGTGGTTTTGACCACATGATAGGTTGGCCCATCATTTGATTTGTGACTCTAAGTCATCAGTGGTTTTGACCACCAGTGGTTTTGACCACACGGGGTAGTTAAGGAGTATGGATGGCTAGGTTGGGTTGCATGTGCATGTTTATTAATGACTTGTGTATGAGTTACTTTACCGTGGGGATTACACATCGAGTCTTGGTGACTCACCCCTTTCCTTAACATTTTGCGTATGAGTAGAACGCGAGATGGAGCCGGAGAGGACTCGAGGCGGCCATGCTTGTCGTTGATTTAAATTCATTTTATTAAAGTTATTATTATTTATTTTCTAAGTCCTTTTTATTTTAGGATTGTAATAAGGCCGCTATTATTATTTTGGATGTTTATTTTATGTTTTATTTTACTTATATTATATTACAAATGGAATTTTATAAATATTAATTGAACCGGTTAAAAGTAACTTTTC
This sequence comes from Gossypium rotundifolium, assembly GCA_025506655.1. Lineage (NCBI taxonomy): Eukaryota > Viridiplantae > Streptophyta > Magnoliopsida > Malvales > Malvaceae > Gossypium > Gossypium rotundifolium. The sequence continues at coordinate 153,683,194 of CP106728.1, forward strand.
AAACCTAAGTAACTACTACGAGTTTTTAAAGATGTTACCATCGGATAACAAAAATAAACCCAGTCCCCTATAACTCTGACGATTTTAAAATGCTACATGATCAAATGTTTTCAAAAGGGTTTATCAACCCAACTGTTTATAAAAAGCCCAACTAAGTTTCAAACCCTGTTTTCATACCTTAGCCAAATTTACCAAGTTTTCACCGAACTTTCAAAATGACTCAAATTAATTTACTCCGTGACATACCAGATCCGGTCAGGACTCATGGGCCGGGTTTGGGGTGTTACACTGACTAGTAAAAAAAGAACATTTTGCACCTTCTTTTCAACCCTCTTAAAACCGAACAAAGAATTGCCTTGTGCCAAAAATGCTCCCTCACTTCCCCTTAGCCGAATTTCACTAAGCCTTAGAGTCCCAATCAACAACACCCTACCAACCTTTCATTTTTGAATTTCCTTAATTTTCTCCCCAATCTCCTCATTGATTTGCTCCACAAAACCTTCCAAGACCAATTCAAACTTCACCTGACAGAGTTTCGGTCTAACTCCACTTCTCATGCTGCAAGGAAATAAAATAAATACTCCTTTACACATCATGAGACTCGAACTTGAGCTCCCTTGCCACCTTGAACACGCCACTTACCACTGGACCACAAGCTCCTCTTGTGTCATGATTTCACCAAAAAAATTTATAAAGCCTTCAAGCTAAGGCTAAGATTCACTTAAGAGCAAAAGGCAAAAATTTTGCTAAAGCCCAGGTTTGAACCCAGGACATCTCCAACACTCCCAACTCTTCTTAAATCACTTAACCATTAAAGTAAACAAGCAATTTGTGTCATTTTATTACACACATAAATATTTATGTGTAGTCTCCTAGCTGATCCTCGATCAAGGCCCATTTCTTCTATTTAACACCCCAAACCCGGCCTGGACGTTATGGTCGAATCTGGCGATGTCACATGATAGTGCTTTTAGAAAACGTAACTACATTAAAACCATTTTTGGGTATCTTAGGTTATCATCAAACGTGTCGTATATATATTCATTACCCATTTTTAAAAACTTTATACGTTGTGAAAGCTTTTTAAAACGATTTGCAAGGTCGTATGTATTTTGATAAAACCTTTGCTTATTTTGAAAACTCGTGTCTTATCTTACCGCTAGTAGTTCATAAAATAATTATCCCAAAATTTAAGCAAAAATTCGTAAAGGCCATGAAATTTACCCAAAAATAATCAAATCATACTTAGAAACAAACCATAAAACAAATATCCAAAACCGTGGTCTCTGTCGAGTCTTCGCAAACTCAATGTGTAATCCCCACAAAAACATACACACAATATCATATCAGAAAACAATAATGCATTCACAGTTCGGGTCTGAGCCCATTATAGAAACGGTGTGGACCTTAGCCCACTCAGATACAGAATCAGACATAATACAGGGCCTTGGCCCATTTCAGATAGAATATGCAGATAAAAGAGTCCTACCCACCAGCCTCTACACACTAACTCCGTCCAACCCTACACACTATGTGAGGATAAAATCAACCCACCCAGTCCTACACACCATGTTGTTCCAAATGCGGCTCATAATCAGAAAATTTTCAGTTGAGCTGCCAGATAACAGGCTCAAGAGCCTTTCAGATACTTCCTCCAAACATAATCAACCCACCCCGTTGCATTACCTTTCAGATACTTCCTCCAAACATAATCAACCCACCCCGATACAATGCAACATACAAGTATGACATGCTATTATGCAATTAACTCATATACTAAGCTCAGCATACATGCTTAGTACAGAAATAAGACCGACAGATCATTCATTTAGGGGTCTAAGTATTGCTTATCGACCCTACGGTAGGTCCACAGTCGGCTTGGGCGACCCGTGCAACCTTACAGAGTTTTTCAGAAAAATGGGCTCACACGTCCATTGGCCCACCCATATGGGCTCCGATCGTGTTTGTTGAGTCTTAAAAATTTATAAAAAGAATAATCGAACCTGGAAACTAACTAAGAAAATGATGGAGGCAAGTGCACCTATCGAACAGTAGTATAGCTAAAGGCAAGACCGGATTGTCGAACCCAAAGAAACCAAAAGTACTAATATTAACTCTCTTTCTATTAATTAGCCTAAGAATTAAGTGGACTTTTATCTAATCTAAAATTAACTAATTAACTAAGCTAAAGGTGCTAAGACAAAGAAGAAATAGGGGAATGAGTTGAGGAAAAATCGATTGATTTGGACAATACATGAGGAAGAATCCACCTAGACTTTACTTGTTATCTAACTCTAAACCGGTCGATTTATTCACTTGACTTGATCCGTAGGATTCCCTAAGTTATATTAATACCTCTCTTCAAGGCTACTAATGTCTAACCCTAGGTTGATTAATTGAAATCTCTTTCTAATTAAAACCCCTAAAATTGCATTAACTCGATCTATGGACTCCCATATTAAGTTTGACCCTAATCTGGTAGATTTTCATCACCCTATCTCTAGGCGTGCGAGCAACTCCTCTTAACTATGCTAGATTTACTCTTAGACAGGGTCTCTTCCTCCTCTACCTAAGCACATCACACTTGAATCAATATCCCGAAAATACCAAAACAAGAACTAAAAACACATAGATAAAAACAAATCAAGTATTTATCATATAGCTCAGATAACAATAACAAGATCCGTCTTAGGTTTCATCCCTCTCAAGTGTCTGAGGGTTTAGTTTATAATTGTAAAATAAAACATCTCAGAAGAAAAGATAAAACAAAACATAAGAAAACCCTGAAACCCCCTGAAGGAATTAAAGCCTCCGTCTTGAGTATGATTCCGGCTTCTTGAGATGAATCAACTGGCTTTCTTTGAATAAATCCCTAAATTTAACTGCTCTGGCTTGGCTCTTTGGCCTAGCTGAATGCCCCCAAAAGCCCTCAGAAGGCTTCTGGCCAACTCCCCCTTTAAGTTGCCTCCTAGGGTGTTTATATAGGCTTTTGGAATAGGTTTCTTTGCCTTTAAGTACCCTAATCCAAATAGAATTCTTCTTCTCTGCGGCAGAGACACGCCCATGGCACACGCCCTTGTAAATCGTGGCCAGGTAGTGTTCGAACCTGTTGATAAGGCACGACTGTGTTTTTCAGGGTCTAGGTCATGGTCGACTCTTCTTACGAGGCACGGCCATGTGGTCTTGGGCCCAGGCCGTGTGGATTTCATGCTTTGGCCCATTTTCTCTATTTTCGGCCCATTATTCATTCTTTCATCCTCCGATGCTCTACTGTATAAAACATGAAAACAAAGGATTAGGAGCTCCTATTTCCACAATTAAAGGGAAAAATCATCCAAAAACATGCTAAATGTGGGATTAAAATATGTTACTATTTCGATTTATCAAATACCCCACACTTAATCTTTTGCTTGTCCTCAAGCAAATTTCTCAACTCATAATTAAAACGAACTTCCTTAATTCATAATATTCATCTACAATGCCTCATCATAATTCATAGATAATTTATACATGGATGATTCAACTTAAAGAGTCCTAAAGATTCAAACAATCAAAGTCATGAGCTTGTAGCACGAAAACATAGGTGTTCCCCCTTACCTAAATAATCACTTTTAATTCAAAATCGACAAAAGTTGACATCCTCACAAAAGATTCACTCAAATCACTCAAGGTGTTTAAGGTTCAAGAATTAAACTCTCAAAAGTCGAACACGAAAAGTAATTACCATAGGCTTGCTTGAAAATTAAATCTCCACCATTGTAAAATGAGATGATACACAGATCAAAAGGTCTTTTAAAGGTTGTAACAGGGCTTAGGTTAAAGGTGTGGATAAAGGCTGAATTAAAAGGGTTAGAATCGAGATTGAATTGTCAATCACCTAACTAGAAAAATGGCTAATAACCTGAATAATTACATCAATTGAAAACTTGTAATACTAATAATACGAGCTTCTTTTTCAAAATGTTGAAATTAAATGTATAGGCTTGCTTAATCACATAACTAATAATGAATATACTTTGATTTTTGATTGATTTTTTTTAAGAACAAATCAAATATTTAATAAAACTTTAACAACTGAAATAATCTAATTAGGCAATTAATCAAAACAAGTCTCGATAGAAGGGTAGTAGAAAGGAATGGTGATAACAAATACGAGATGGGTTTCGGGTTAATATTAGTGGGTTGAGTCAATAAAAGGGTTGTTAGGATCAAAGGGGTTCATTAGGGGTTAATTATGAGGGTAGGCTTTTAGTGGAGTAAGTGGGTTAAATCCTAAGTGCCTTAATCATCTCTGTATATCAAATCAATAGTGTAGTCTCGATATGCATAATCGAAGCAAGTTCTAGATTAACAAATCAATGTTGACACACTCATGATCAATAAAGTGAGCACGAAAAGAATGTGTGCTATAAAAACCTCAAAATCTCACAAAAATTATGGGTATTTTGATGTCAACCTCATAAATTTCAAACTTCAAGGTAATAATTTAGATTCAGGTAGACAACCTAATAGAATTTTAATTTTTTGAGAATAGACTCATCATGCTTGATTCTCTAGTATCTTAAAGTTTAAATCATCATTGCACAATTATCAATGACTTAATCTAAAACATATTAATAAAAATCATAAATGAACAAGAATCTCATTCTAATTAGTGATATGAGAAAATTACTTTAAGATGAATATCATTCGAGGATTTGAGAATAATGTAAAAAGTTAGGCACTTTTTGAGAATAATGTAAAAATTTAGGCTAATAAACTTTCACCCCCACACTTAAGATGTACATTGCCCTCAATGTACAAAGATAGATAACAATCACATAATAAGAAAATCAAAAGAGAGGGAGAGAGGTGAAACTTCCTGAATTTTTGGATGGATTCATTGAGTTCGAAGTGTGGAAACTTGATTTGGAGGTTAAAGATAAGTTAGAGGGGGCGCCTCTAATTCCTATGCTAGATGAAGAAATTGGGTAACTCGTGAAAATTAGTCAGGAAATAGTAATAATAATTTAAATTATACTAATTATATAATTAAAGTAAATAAAGATAACAAGAAAGAAAATATGAATTAAAATAAAACTAAAAGAGAATATGACTGGACTAGAAAGTCCTTATTGGTAGATGATCCGCGAGGTGGGTGTGGTGCCTAAGGCCGTGGTGTTGTGATTCCCTAGCAGCCTTTAGAACCTAAAATCAAGAAACTAAAACAAAATAAACTAAATTTAATGTATGAAAAATAAAGAAAAGGAAAATAAATGAGAAGAGAAAAGTAAAATAAAAGCTAAATGGTCTCAAAGACCATTGGCTTGTCGAGTTAATGAAGAGGCTGGCATGAACTTATGTTGATTGGTCTCGCACAAGGACACAGGACTCGGATCTTTTCATTTCTTTGACATTGTTGAAGCGTAGATTGAAACTTTTATAGAGTGAAGAAGGAAGAAAGTGAAGATGAAGGGAAGTGGAGAGTGGATGGTGAATGGGTGAGAAGAGGAGAGGGGTGTTTTAAATAGAAAATTCCAGCTCTGGTATATCCCCACGCCCATGTATCTTGGGCGTGTTGTGTCACACGGCCATGTCGCACGGCCGTGTGATGGTTCAATTACTTTTCCCACGCCTGGTTTTTAAGTTGCCATGCCCCTGTTGGTTCAACAATGTTGGCCACGGCTATGTCGCACGGCCGTGGTGTTAGGTGAGTCCGTGATTCAAATATATTTTTCTCGTCCTGTCTCGTACTATCTCTACCATGTCCATACGAAAATTTGAAGCATCCACATGACCGTGTGTAAAGTCGTGTGATGTGAAAATATGTACTTCATTAACTTAGTTTATCTGTAGTTAGGTGCTAAAAGAAGAAGAAATGAAAATAAATAGGGTTAGTGCTCGGGTTGCCTCCGAGAAGCGCTCATTTAAAGTCTTAAGCTAGACTTATATCTCATTCGTACCTTCACGTGGTTTAAGGAGTGAGAAATACTTTTTCATACTATCATCATATAATTTGAGTCGAGTGGAATTTACTTTAAAAGTACCAAAAGTATAATTACTTACCTCGACTGTTCCATAAGGGAAAACATTGAGTACTGTGAAGGGGATCTTTTCGTTTATCTTCAGGTTTAATGTGGCGATTTGAGGGTCTGTTCTATCTAATAGTACATGATCTCCTATTTTGAAGTGATTTGATGTTCCTTTAAGTTATTCTGGGGGTTCCTTTGGTTTCACTTCGTGTGGGGTTGATTCCTCCTTGAGATGTGTCTCCTACTTATCTAGCTCATCGGTCTGAAGCCGTTGTTCCTCATGTGATATTTCCTTGCTGGTGCGAGCTATAGGATCTGGCTCTGTAGTGTGATTTCGTAGTGTTTCCTGAAAAAGAAGTTTAATTGAATGCTTATCAAGGGAATTTACGTCCTCACCTTTCTCACTCGATGTCCTAGCTGAATCGAGAGGTTGAAGACTGATTGATTCATCGCCTACACGAAGTATGAGTTCACCTATGCTAACATCATGATAAACCATAAAATTAACATATTTTAATCCCACATTTAGTATGCTTTTAGATGAATTTATCCTCGATTTATGTAAAAAGGTGCTCTTAATCCTTTCTTTTCATGTCTTATACTCAGGAGAACACCTAAGGATAAAAAGACCGTAAAACGGGCTTAAAATGGATCAAATTAGGCCAAACCAAGAAGTTGACACGGCCTGGGCTTTATTCCACATGGTCGTGCCTTGCTATCCACCTAGAACACGGCTTGTCACCAATTTGCACGGTCGTGTCTCGTCGAAAAAAAGCCCAACACAGCCTATCCCCGATTTGCATGGCTGTGCCCCAATCGACAGACCCGAAACACGGCCTGACCCTCAACTTGCACGGGCTGAGCCTCAATTTACACGGGCGTGCCTTAGTCGTGCCCCTGCCACAAGAAAGAGCAATTTCACTCAGAATAGGATGCTTGGAGCCCAAGAAACGTAATCCTAAGCCTACTCAAACACCTAGGATGAATTGTACCTGAATTATGAGTACTTAGAAGACAAGTAAAGCATCCCAAAAGTCTATAAAAACACCCTAAGGCGGCTATTCAAGAGGTCGATGATTGAGCAGAGTTTTTTGCCAAGCCTTTCTCGTTCAGGGATTGTCTCGAAGATAGCCAATTGATCCATCTCGAAGAGTCGGAGTTCTACTCAAGACGGAGGATCTCCTCTTCAATTCCTTCAGGGGGTTTTAGGGATTTCTTATGTTTTGTTTTATCTTTTCTCTTGAGATGTTTGCTTATTTAGTTATGAACTAAACCCCTCAGATACCTGAAGGGGATGAAACCTATGATAGATTTTGTTATTTAATTCTTTTGGTTTATATGATAAATACTTAGTTTGTTCTTAATTATGATGCTCAAATTTATCTGATGTGCTTAGGTGGAGGAGGAATAGACCCTGCCTAAGAGTAGATCTAGCATAATTAAGCAGAGTTGATCGGGCGCCTAGAGATAGGGTTACGATATTTTTTTAGATTAGGGTGAAACCTAATATGGGAGTCCATTGATCGATTTACTACTTCCTTAGGGGGTTATTATAAGAGAACGAGAGTTCCAGTAATTAACCTAAGGTTAGACGTTATTCGCTTCGAGAGAAGGTTTAATATAGGTTAGAGTCTCATGGATCAAGCTAAGTAAAGAAAACATATGAATTGAAAAGGAAGATAATAAGTGAAGTCATAGGTGGATTCTTCCCGAAGGTATCGTCTTTATCAATTGAGTTTTCTTCAAAGTCTTTTCCCAAAGTTTCGTTTCTTTTGTCTTTGCATTTAAGTTTAAGTATTTCATTTGTTTTAGATTAATAAACCAATCACTCTATATTTTAGGCTAAATAATAGAAAGAAAGTGAGTAGTAGTACTTTTAGGTTCCTTGGGTTCGATAAGATATTCTTGCCTAGCTATACTCTTTGTTCGATAGGTGTGCTTGCCTCTATCGTTGTCGCAATCGATCTCTGTGTTCGATCACTCTTTATAAATATTAAAACTAGACATTTTGCGTGATCACGTCAATTTTAGATCTGGCAGTTGCTAGAAAAGGTCTTCCTAAAATTAAGGGGATGTTATTGTCTTCATGTAACAGTCCGATTTAGACCCTAATCAGAACGGTGATTTCGGGACCACAAATCCGAGTCTGAAAAATATTTTAAAATTATTTTGTGTGTTTATTATGTGTGAATTTGTTGGTGTTAAATTTTCGTGACTTAATTTTGTCGTTTAGGTGTTTGATTAAATAAAAGGACTTAATCGTGTAAAATGTAAAAGTTACAAACTATAGGGTAAAGTGCTTAGTTGATAGTGCTTTTTTAATATGGAGTCTTTAAAGGGCAAATAGCCCATTTTCAAAGGTAGTGGAAGGCAACATGCCATTATTATATGTTTTATATGTTATTTGTTATAATAATGCTATATTATAATAAAATGAAAAAAAAAACAAAGCATAGTTTCATTTCTCTTTCCATGGACGAATAACAAAGAAAAGAAAAAGAAAGAAACCAAGCTAGGTTTTGGCACTTATTCAAGCTCAATCAAGGTTCGTTTTTGTTTGGTTTTTGATAATTTCTACGTTTTTGAGATCGTTGCTTAGAAATCTTCAAGACCCATGTTTTAATTTTTTATTTTGATGAATATTTTGAGTTGAGCCATTGATGATAGCTTGTTGTTTATGTTGTTTAAGGGTGAAATATGATATATATGTGTGTGATTAACAAGTTTTGTATTTGAATTTTTGATGAAATTGAGTATGTTGGACTAAATTAAAAAATAAATTTTTGAGGGACTAAAATGTAAAATAAATAAAATTTACATTCGGCCCTTAAGGTGTATAGTCAAATTTTGTGTACTTTGTGTTTTGTGCAAATAGGACTAAATTGTAAAAAGTGTGAAATGTTAGGGCAAAATGCCCATTTATGTATTTTTGGGCTAAATTGAATGAAAATATGTTTGAATGAGCTTAATTTGAATATGTTTAGATTAAGAACTAAAGAAATTGGACTTAGATTGGGGAAAAGCGAAAATAGTTGAATAGTCGATTTTTGTCGTTCGACGATATCCGAGGTAAGTCTTTAAGCGATTAAACATTGTAAATTGTGTATATAATTTATTAATGCTGATATGGAAATTGTGGAATTAGTATTGAGTTAGTCGAATGTGATTAAATATAGAATTAATATGTTTAAGTTTAGTTCGATTGAGTTATAATAATTGGAAGTTCGAATAAAGATTATGAAGTACAAGAAAAGTTCGATATATGAATTGGTTGTGACAGATTTATAAATATGATATTCAGGCTTTGAGCCTAGCAAGCCTCGTGCTGGTGAAAGAATTCAGGCTTTAAGCCTAGCAGGCTTTGTGCCGGTGGATAATATCGGGCTTTAAGCCTAGTAGGCTTTGTGCCGGTGAAAGATATCGGGCTTTATGCCTAGCAGGCTTTATGCCGGTGAATTATTATAAGTGTATGCTCAAATAGATTCTTGATGATGTGGGATTTAAATTCGGTAAATGAGCTCAATGTTCATGTATGTGTAAGTCTTTTGGTTGTTGGAGATGAGATAAATTAGTAAATTGATATTTGTTACTAGTTATTTGTGATACAATTGAAGAATATATGTGAATTTTAGTAAGTGTATTTGGCTTTGTAAATAACTAGTATGAATATTATGGAATTGATTTTAGATATGGGCATATATGTGTCCTTGTATATTCGGCCAAATTGGTATGTGCATATGTGATGTTTTATTGAGCTTGTATGTTTGGACATATGTTATAATATATCGTGTTTGAATATTCGGCCATATGTGATAAAATAATAAACCATGTGTATTCGACCTTATAAGTGAGTAATTATAAAATGATATTTCGGATCATGGTTATTCGATCAAATAGGTATGATTGTAAACATTATTGAGGTAGTGTTGTTGTGGGAATGAAAATTTGAATAAAATTATGTTAAATGAGAAATACTAGTATTAGGCCAAGGTAAAATTATTTGTGTTAAAGTATAATACTAATGATACAATTTGATTTGTTTGAAATGTTCGATTGTTCATTTGAATTGTTTAATTTTCTTAAGGCTTACTAAGCTAAGTTAGCTTACTCTGTGTGTTTTTGTTGTTCTGTTTTATAGATTTTGGTTGTAAGTTACGAGCTCGGGGATCGTCATCGAAGTTATCCACACTATCGTCAATCTTTGGTACTTTTAAAAGTTTACTTCCCAACTTATGGCATGCATAAGCTAGGCTAATATGTATTTTTGTTTGACCTTGAATATGTATAATTTGAGCCATGCGAAAATGGCTTAATCTCCATGATAATTTCGGTAATATTTTGGTTATGGTTTGAGCCCATTTTGCTTATAATGCTATATATATATTTGTCATGAATGGTTTATATGATAAATGATATATTTATGGAAATGGCTTGATTATGTGGTATGCCATGGTTGATTATAGTTGTGTTATGTGATTATATTTTGAGGTTGGTTGTTGATTTGATTATGGTATAAAAGAATCGGTTATGTTATATATATGTGTGTTCGGTTTTGGGTTGAGCCTATAATGAAAGACTAATTAAAGATATGATGGTTGTGAAAATGCTATGAGTTTCGGCCATCTGTATAAGTATATGAGTTTACAATATGATTGATAGGTATCTGTGCAAGGTATTATAAATCTGTTTGATAATTGATTAAGTTATAATTATTAATGTGATCTAAATTTGAATTGCATTGATTGTATGATTTGCATTTGTAATTTAGTTGTTAAATATTTATGATATGCATGAGATATACTTTATATCAATAATTAGTGAATTCACAAATGAAATTAAAATAGATTATTATGTGTAAGGTGATAATTGTTTATTGATTTGTTAATGACATGTGGTTAATCAAATTGATAAAAATGTTTGATGAGTCATTAATTATGAAATGGTCAGTTAGGTTTTAAATACAAGTTTTTAAATTGAATAAATGTTACATTGCAAGAAAAGTGATATTAGCATGTTTATATTTGGCTTAGATATTTTATAATGTTAGACGAATGTTTGCCTTCGAATGTGATATGAGTGATTTATTTGAATGTATGAAAGTTGAATCTTTTCCGGTAATGCTTCGTAACCCATTCTTGTAATGGATGCGGGTTAGGAGTGTTACATTTGATTGGTATCAGAGCTACAGTTTAGTCCGTGTGTGAGTCTAGCTATACATGCCATAATATTTACTGCGATAGTGTGATGACTTCTGACATCTAAAATGTGTTTTTATATAGTAAATGGATCCCAATAGAGCCGTAGCTAATGATTTCGATAGTGTAGTGCCTACTCTCGCACTTGTGAAGCGCCAATTGAATCTCCACCTATCTTGAGTAGCCATGAGGGGGAGGCTAGACAAGCCTTCTACCAAATGATGAACGATTGGTTTACTCAATATATCCGGACTAATCCTGCTGCACAACAACCTCCACCCCCAAATAATCCATCCCGATACCTGTGGTACCTTCGATGATTGATCCGATTAGATTTAACAGGCCTCTTGTAGATAAAATCAAAAAAACACGGGGCCGAAGAGTTTAAAGCTAATGATGATGATGATGATGCTGAACGAGCTGAGTTGTGGCTTAGTAATACTATCCGTGTGTTTGATGAGCTATCTTGTACAAGGATGAATGTTTAAAGTGTGTCATATCTTTATTACAAGACACCGCATATCACTAGTGGAATACGCTAGTATCGGTGGTTCCAAAAGAGATAGTGACCTGGGAATTCTTTCAGACTGAGTTCCGTAAGAAATACATCAGCCAAAGATTTATCGACCAAAAATGCAAAGAATTTCTGGAATTGAAACAGGGTCGTATGACTGTAACTGAGTATAAATGAAAATTTGTGAGATTAAGTCGATATGCTCGTGAATGTGTTTCAACCAAAGCTATCATGTGTAAAAGATTTGAAGATGGTTTAAATGAAGACATTAATTTGCTGGTTGGTATACTAGAAATTAAAGAATTCGTGGTACTTGTTGAACGAGCTTGCAAAGCCGAAGAACTCGGGAAAGAGAAAAGAAAATATGATTTTGAAGCCAGAGATTTCCTTAAGAGATCAACAAGTAAGACTTTTCACTCAACATCGAAGAAGTCCAAAGATGGTTCTTGTCAATTTAAAGCTACTTCAGACTTTTCTAGATGAGATCAAGATCGACCTCTTGTGAGTTCACGAGCCACTTCGATTGCTAGTGTTGGCAATGATCGGTAGAATAGATTCGAGTGTAAGCATTTTGGTAAATGGAATTCTAGAAATTGTATATTACATGATCGATCTTGTTTTAAATGTGGACCGATAGATCATTTTATCCAAGATTGTCCGATGTTAGCCGAACAAAACACTATTTAGAACGCGAGACGGAGTAACATGTCGGTACAAGGCAAACCACCCAGACATTCGAGTAATGAAAGTGGCAGTCAGAGAGGGATAAAAGATACAGTGGTTTGATCTGAGGCTCGTGCACCTGCTAGAGCATATGCTATACGCACTCATAAGGATGCTTCTTCCCCAGATTTTATTACAGATACTTTCACTCTTTATGATTCTAGTGTTATTGCGTTGATTGATCCTGGTTCGACTCATTCTTATGTGTGTGAAACATTAGTATCCAGTAAGACTCTGCCTATTGAGTCTACTGAGTTTGTGATTCGAGTATCAAACCCCTTGGGCCGGTGTGTATTGGTTGACAAAGTGTGTAAAAATTGCCCGTTGATGATTTGAGATTCATGTTTTCCAGCTGATTTGATGTTGTTGCCTTTTGACAAATTTGATATAATTTTGGGTATGGACTAGTTGACTTTGCACGATGGTATTGTTAATTGCAAAAGAAAGACCATTGATTTGAGATGTCAGAAAAGTGAAATTATTCAGATTGAATATAATGATCTAAATGGGATACTAGTAATAATATCTTCGATGTTAGCTAGGAAGTATGTAAGAAAAGGTTATAAAGCTTACTTTGCTCATGTGCTTGATAGTAAATCAACTGAAAAGAAGATTGAATCTGTACCAGTTGTGTGCGAGTATCCAAATGTATTTCCTGAAGAATTACCGACTTTTCCACCTATTCGAGAAGTAGAGTGTGGCATTGAATTAGTTTCGAGAATGACTCCGATTTCGATAGCTCCGTATCGGATGGCACCTACTGAATTAAAAAGTTGGAAGCACAGTTGCAAGAGTTAACAGATATGGGTTTTACACGACCAAGTTTCTCTCCCTAGGGTGCGTCAATTCTATTTGTGAAAAAGAAAGATGGAACTATGCGAATGTGTATTAATTATCGATAGCTAAATAAGGTGACTATAAAAAATAAATACCCGTTGCCACGATTGACGACTTGTTTGATCAGTTAAAAGGGGCTTCAATGTTTTCAAAGATAGATTTGAGGTCGGGTTATTATCATTTGCGAGTCAGAGATTCTGATGTGCCAAAGACTGCTTTTCGGACGAGGTATGAACACTACGAGTTTTTGGTTATGCCTTTCGTACTTACTAATGCACCTCTGTTTTCATGGATCTGATGAATCAGATTTTTAGATAGTATTTGGATCGGTTTGTGGTAGTGTTTATAGATGATATTCTGATCTACTCCAAAGATGGAACCGAGCATACCGAGCATCTAAGACTTGTGCTACAAACTTTGCGAGATAAACAGTTGTACACAAAGTTTAGTAAGTGTGAGTTCTGGTTACGTGAGTCAGTTTTTTGGGCCATGTTGTTTCAGCATCAAGAATTCGGGTTGATCCGAGCAAAATTTCAGCAATACTTTACTGGAAACCTCCAAGAAACGTTTCTGAAGTTAGAAGTTTTCTGGGACTTGCTGGTTACTATAGACGGTTTGTGAAAGGTTTCTCTATGATTGCAACCACGATAATGAAGCTACTAGAAAGATGTTAAGTTTGAGTGGTCAGAAAAGTGTTAGAAAAGTTTCGACTAGTTGAAAGCCTTTTGACCTAAGCTCCAGTGTTAATTCAGCCTGAATCGGGTAAAGAACTTTTCATTTATAGTGATGCATCTTTGAACGGTTTGGGTTGTGTTTTGATGTAGGAAGGCAAAGTCATAGCTTATGCCTCGAGACAATTGAAACCACATGAAAAGAACTATCCGACACATGATTTGGAACTAGCAGCCATTGTGTTTGCATTGAAAATTTGGCGTCACTATCTATTCGGTGAAAAATGTCATGTTTATTCCGATCACAAAATTTTGAAGTGTTTGATGACCCAAAAATATCTGAATTTAAGACAACATCGATGGCTAGAGTTGCTAAAAGATTATGAACTTGTGATTGACTATCATCCGGGAAAAGCTAATGTTTTTGCTGATGCTTTAAGTCGAAATTCATTATTTGCTCTACGTGCAATGAATGTGCATATGGTTATATTTGATGATGGTTCGATAATAGCCGAATTAAAAGCAAGACCGTTTTTTATTCAACAAATTAGTGATGCTCAGAAAGTTGATAAAGATTTGTTGGCAAAATGAGCTCATTGTGAAATTAATGTTGAATCAGAGTTTCGAATTAATGAGAATGACTGCTTGAAATTCAAAGATCAAATATGTGTTTCGAGGAATTCAGAGTTGATTCAGATGATATTGAATGAAGCTCATAGCAGCCGATTATCAGTTTATCCGGGTAGCACAAAAATGTATAACGATCTGAAACAGTACTATTGGTGGCCTGGTATGAAACGAAACATATCTAAATTTGTTTTGAAATGCTTAGTCTGTCAACAAGTAAAAGTCGAGCATCAGGTACCTTCTGGGTTACTTCAGCCGATTATGATACCTGAGTGGAAATGGGACAGAGTCACGATGGATTTTGTATTCGGTTTACTGTTGACACCGAGCAAGAAAGATGCAATATGGGTTATTGTGGATAGATTGACTAAAATTGCTCATTTTGTTCCGATTCGGACAAATTTTTCACTTGATAGATTGGTTGAATTATATGTTTCTCAGAATGTGAGATTACATGGCGTGCCTATTTCTATTGTTTCAGACAGAGACCCGAGATTCACATCGCGATTTTGGAAACTGCACTTTAGTACAGCTTTTCATCCTCAAACAGATGGTCAGTCTGAACGGATCATTCAGATACTCGAGGATATGTTAAGATGTTGCATCCTTGAGTTAAAAGGTACGTGGGAATAATACTTACCTCTGATTAAATTTGCTTACAATAATAGTTACAATAATAGCTTTCAATCTAGTATCAAGATGGCACCCTACGAGGCTTTCTACGGTCGTAAATGTCGTACACCATTGTACTGGACTGTGCTCAGTGAAAATAAGATACACGGGTTGCCTTGATTAAAGAAACTGAACAGAAAGTGGTAGTGATTGAAAGTTGCATCAGATCGTCAAAAGTCATACGCAGATTTGAAGCGTAAAGATATTGAGTTTTAGATCGGAGATCAAGTGTTTTTGAAAGTTTCATTGTGGAAGAAAGTACTCAGATTCGGTCGTAAAGGCAAATTGAGTTCGAGATTCATTGGACCGTATGAAATCACAGAGCGTATTAGGCCGGTTGCTTATAGATTGCAGTTACCACCTGAGCTAGAAAAGATTCATAATGTCTTTCATGTTTCGATGCTTCGTAGATATCGATCTGATCCTTCACATGTGATTTGTCCAACAGAAGTTGAGATTCAGCCTGATATGACTTATGAAGAGGAACCGATTTGTATTCTAGCCCGTGAGATAAAAGAATTGAGAAATAAGAAAATTCCATTAGTTAAAGTACTGTGGAAAAAGCACGGAGATGAAGAAGCAACTTGGGACTCAAAGGATACAATGAAAGAGTGTTATCCAAACCTATTCACTAGTAAGATTTTTAGGGACGAAAATCCCTAAGGGGGGAGAGTTGTAACAGTCTGATTTAGACCCTAATCGAACGATGGTTTCAGGATCACAAATCCAAATCTAAAAAATATTTTAAAATTATTTTGTGTGTTTATTATGTGTGAATTTGTTGGTGTTAAATTTTCGTGACTTAATTTTGTCGTTTAGGTGTTCAATTAAATAAAAGGACTTAATCGCGTAAAATGTAAAAGTTGCAAACTATAGTGTAAAGTACTTAGTTGATAGTGGTTTTTTAGTATGGAGTCCTTAAAGGGCAAATAGCCCATTTTCAAAGGTAGTGGATGGCAACATGCCATTATTATATGTTTTATATGTTATTTGTTATAATTAAAAATTCATATTAATGTATAATAATGTTATATTACAATAAAATGACATAAAAAAAAAAAACAAAGCCATAGTTTCATTTCTCTTTCCATGGACAAATAACAAAGAAAAGAAAAATAAAGAAACCAAGCTAGATTTTGGCACTTATTCAAGCTCAATCAAGGTTCGTTTTTGTTCGATTTTTGATAATTTCTACGTTTTTGAGATCATTGCTTAGAAATCTTCAAGACCCATTTTTAATTTTTGATTTTGATGAATATTTTGAGTTGAGCCATTGATGATAGCTTGTTGTTTATGTTGTTTAATGGTGAAATATGATATATATGTGTGTGATTAACAAGTTTTGTCTTTGAATTTTTGATGAAATTGAGTATGTTGGACTAAATTGAAAAAATAAATTTTTGAGGGGCTAAAATGTGAAATAAATAAAATGTATGGACTTATATGAAGAGTAGGAACATTTGGCCCTTAAGGTGTATAGTCAAATTTTGTGTATTTTGTGTTTTGTGCAAATAGGACTAAATTGTAAAAAGTGTGAAATGTTAGGGGAAAATGCCCATTTATGTGTTTTTGGACTAAATTGAATGAAAATATGTTTGAATGAGCTTAATTTGAATATATTTAGATCAAGAACCAAAGAAATCGGACTTGGAAAGGGGAAAAGTGAAAATAGTTGAATAGCCGAGTTTTGTCGTTTGACGATATCCGAGGTAAGTCTTTAAGCGATTAAACATTGTTAGTTGTGTCTATAATTTATTAATATGCTGATTTGGAAATTGTGGAATTAGTATTGAGTTAGCCGAATGTGATTAAATATAGAATTAATATGTTTAAGTTTAGTTCAATTGAGTTATAATAATCGGAAGTTCGAATGAAGATTATGAAGTACAAGAAAAGTTTGATATATGAATTGGTTGTGAGACAGATTTATAAATATGATATTCAGGCTTTGAGCCTAGCAAGCCTCGTGCTGGTGAAAGAATTCGAGCTTTAAGCCTAGCAGGCTTTGTGCTAGTGGATAATATCGGGCTTTAAGCCTAGCAGGCTTTGTGCCGGTGAAAGATATCGGGCTTTATGCCTAGCAGGCTTTATGCCGGTGAATTATTATAAGTGTATGCTCAAATAGATTCTTGATGATGTGAAATTTAAATTCGGTAAATGACCTCAATGTTCAGGCATGTGTAAGTCTTTTGGTTGTTGGAGATGAGATAAATTAGTAAATTGATATTTGTTACTAGTTATATGTGATACAATTGAATATATGTGAATTTTAGTAAGTGTATTCGGCTTTGTAAATAACTAATATGAATATTATGGAATTGATTTTAGATATGGGCATATATGTGTCCTTGTATAATCGGCCAAATTGGTATGTGCATATGTGATGTTTTATTGAGCTTGTATGTTCGGACATATGTTATAATATATTGTGTTTGTATATTCGGCCATATGTGATAAAATAATAAACCATGTGTATTCGGCCTTATAAGTGAGTAATTATAAAATGATATTTTGGATCATGGTTATTCGATCAAATAGGTATGATTGTAAACATTATTGAGATAGTGTTATTGTGGGAATGAAAATTTGAATAAAATTATGTTAAATGAGAAATACTAGTATTCGGCCAAGGTAAAATTATTTGTGTTAAAGTATAATATTAATGATACAATTTGATTTGTTTGAAATGTTTGATTGTTCATTTGAATTGTTTAATTTTTTTAAGGCTTACTAAGCTAAGTTAGCTTATTCTGTGTGTTTTTGTTATTCTATTTTATAGATTTTGGTTGTAAGTTACGAGCTCGGGGATCGTCATCGAAGTTATCCACACTATCGCCAATCTTTGGTACTTTTAAAAGTTTACTTCCGAACTTATGGCATGTATAAGCTAGGCTAATATGTATTTTTGTTCGACCTTGAATATGTATAATTTGAGCCATGCGAAAATGGCTTAATCTCCATGATAATTTCAATAATATTTTGGTTATGGTTTGAGCCCATTTTGCTTATAATGCTATATATATATGACATGAATGGTTTATATGATAAATGCTATATGTATGGAAATGGCTTGATTATGTGGTATGCCATGGTTGATTATAGTTGTGTTATGTGATTATATTTTGAGGTTGGTTGTTGATTTCGGTTATTGATCGTGTCAAACAATCACGTTTTAATATTTATAAAAAGAATGATCGAACCTGTAGACTAACTATGACAACGATAGAGGCAAGTGCACCTATCGAACAGTAGTATAGTTTAGGCAAGAATATCTTGTCGAACCCAAGGGAACCTAAAAGTACTACTACTCACTTTCTCTCTATTATTTAGCCTAAAATATGGAGTGATTGGTTTATTAAACTAATGAAAAAAAACTAAACTAGATGCAAAGACAAAAGAATAAATTGGAGAAAGACTTTAGGAAAACTCAGTTGATGAAGACGATACCCTCAGGAAGAATCCACATATGACTTTTCTTATTATTTAACCCTAAACCATACAATTTATTTACTTAGCTTGATCCGTGAGATTCCCTAACCTATATTAAACCCTCTCTCGAGGCGAATAACGTCTAACCTTAGGTTAATTAGTGGAACTCGTTCTCTTATAATAACCCCTAAGGAAGCGATAAATCGATCAATGGATTCCCATATTAGGTTTCACCCTAATCTGCAAAATCTCGTAACCCTATCTCTAGGCGCCGATCAACTCAAATCAATTATGCTAGATCTACTGTTAGGTAGGGTCTATTCCTCCTCCACCTAAGCACATCAGATTAAATTAAGTAACATAATTAAGAACAAACTAAGTACTTATCATATAATTTAGAAATCAAATAACAAAATCCATCATAGGTTTCATCCCCTTCAGGTATCTGAAGGGTTTAGTTCATAACTAAATAAGAAAACATCTCAAGAGAAAAGATAAAACAAAACATAAGAAATCCCTAACACCCCCTGAAGGAATTGAAAGAGAAATCCGCCGTCTTGAATAGAGTTCTGGCTTCTTGAGATAGATCAACTAGCTATCTTCAAGTGATTCCCTAAAAGATGAAAGCTTCGGCAAAAGCCTCTGCAAAAAGCCGTTCCTTTAATGTTTGCCTTAGGTTGTTTATATAGGCTTTTGAGATCCTTTACTTGGCTCCTAAGTACCTCTTTCAAGTAGAATTACTATTAGGATATTTAAGTGGACTTAGGAGTATGTTTCTTTGGCTTCAAGCATCCAATTTCGAGTGAAATTGCTCTTTCTCGCAGCAGGGGCACGGCCATGGCACATGCCCGTGTAATTCGGGTTTGGGCCGTGTCTTGATTCTATCGTTTTGGACACGACCGTGTAAGTCGGGATTCAGGCCATGGTTCAGGTCTGTCGATTGGGACACGGCTATGTATATCACCAGGCACGTCTGTATAGTAAATGGATGGTGCACGGCCGTATATGATGGAGTTGAGGCCGTGCTCTAGGTAATTGGCGAGGCATGGCCGTGTGGGCTTTGGGCCAGGCCGTGTCAAATTCTTAGGTTAGCCCAATTTAGTTCGTTTTAAGCCCGTTTTACGTTCTTTCTATCCTAAGGTGCTTTCTTGAGTATAAGACATGAAAAGAAAGGATTAAGAGCACCTTTTTACATAAATCAAGGATAATTCATCCAAAAGCATACTAAATGTGGGATTAAAATATGTTACTTTTATGGTTTATCAAATACCCCCACACTTAAGCTTTTGCTTGTCCTTAAGCAAAAAACAAACTTTTCGTAATTCATAATTCCTATCGACAATGTCTCATCATAAGTCATAGATAATTTATACATGGATAATTCAACTCAAAGAACTCTAAAGATTCAATCAAGATAAGTCATACCTTTGTAGTAGTACGAAAACATAGGTGTCTCCCCTTATCTAAGCAATTACCTTTAATTCAAAACCGAAAAGGATTGACATCCTCACAAAAGATTCACTAATCACTCAAAGGTGTTTAAGGTTCACAATAAGGCACTCAAGAGTCGAACCTGAAAAGTTAATCCTATAGGCTTGCCTGAAAATCAAATCTCCACCACTGTATATGAGATGATACACAAATCAAAAGGTCTTTATTAGGGTTGTAACGGGGCTAGGGTTAAAGGTGTGGATACATGCTTAATTAGAAGGTTAGAATCGAGATTGACTTGACAAATTACCTAACTAGAAATAATGAACTAATATAAGTACTTACATCAATTGAAAGCCAATAATACCTACTATTGATAATTACTCTATAATAACGAGTATTTTCCTTACTTGAAATTTGATAATACTTTAATACGAGTTTTTCCTTCAATAATTGGAGTTTAAATGTTCTAAGCTCTTTTATATACTACTAATATTGAATAAACTTGGATTTTTTTAAGAACAAACTAAAAAAAACATAATAGAAGGAACTTTGATAATTGAAATAACCTAATTCGACAACTGATCAAATTAATTCTCGATAGAGGTTAGTCAAAAGAATGTTGATAACAAATACAAAGGGTTTTGGGTTAATATCAAACGAGTAATTCAATAAAAAGGGTTGTTAGGATCAAATGGGTTCACTAGGGATTATTTATATAGGTAGGCTTTTTAGTGGAGTGAATGGGTTAAAACCTAGGTGCCTTTATCATCTCAGTATATCAAATCATTAATGTGGTCTCGACATGTATAAACGAGGCAAGTTCTAGAATAACAGTTCAAAGTTGACACACTCATAATTAATAAAGTGAGCACGAAAAAGAATATATACTCTATAAGGCTCAAAATCTCACAAAAATTATGGGTGTTTTTGACATCAATCCTTATAAATTTCAAATTTCAAGGTAATACTCAAATTCAGTTCAACGACCTATCAATTTTAATTTTTAGAAAGTAGGCTTATCATGCTTGATTCTCTAGTATTCTTCAAATTTAATCATCAATGCACAATTATCTATGACTTATTCAAAGACATATCAATAAAAATCATAAATCATTAGAAATTTCACCCTAATTAATAATATGAGAAAAATACTTAAGATCAAGACTAAATTTAGGGTTTTGAGAATTATGCAAAAAGTTAGACACTTTTACCCCCCACACTTAAGATGTACATTGCCCTCAATGTACAAAGATAGATAATGATAATTAAATGTAAAATCAAAAAGAGAAGTGGGAAAAGTAATACTCCCTGAAATCTGGATGATCCCGGAGTTTTTGGTGGCGATGATGGTGTTTTCTATGGGCCTGGTGGTGTGGCTACCGAAAAGCAATTTGCTAGATGAAGAAATTGGGTAGCCTGCGAAGATATAGCCAAGAGATCAATAGAAATACTAATAATATACTAATAATATAATTAAAGATTAAGGAAATAAAAAGAAGGAGACTAAGAAGAAAACTGAAATTGAAAGAAAAGACTAATGGACTAAGGAGTCCTTATTGTTGGATGGTTCGCGAGGTGGGTGTGACCTCGAAGGCTATGGTGCGTGATTCCCAAGCAGCCTTTAGAACCTAAAACCAAGAAACTAGCAGAAGAGAAGTATAGATAAGGAAAATAAAGGATACGAGAAAAGAAGAATAGAACCGAAAAGGTTTCGAAGACTCTTGGCGTGTCAATTAAGTGAAGCTACCGGCATGAACTCATGTTGAGATCTCCTCTGAGGAGACGATGCTTACGTTTCTTCGGCATGATCTTTGTGTTGCTCAAGAGTCTTGGACCTTTTCTATGAACAGGAAGAAAATTTTGAAAGAAAAGAGAAGGAAGAAAGAAGCTGGGAAAAAGGGGAAGGGCTGGGGATTTAAATAAGATTTCAAATCTAGCATGTTCCTACGCCTGTGTATCGAAGGTGTGTCAATTCACACGCCGTATCGCACGGCGATGTTGTGGGGTGTGTTGTTTCTTCTACGACCGTTTTGTCGATTGGCACGCCCGTTCTTAAAAGGCCAGGATGTGAGCATGGATGGAATGCACGGGTGTGGTCTGCCCGTGCTCAATAAGCCAGTATCCTTAGCATGGTCGTGAGGCACGGTCGTGCTATTTTATCAGTGCCCGTGCTGTAGGTGGTTGGATCCGTGACGTTGGGGGTGGTTGGACTAACTTGCACGGCTCTGGTCGGTTAGTGTGGTGGTTCCGGTGGTCCACACGGCCACGGGCACGGCCGTGTGTAAGGTTGTGTGGCCTGGAAATCTATATTTTGTGTTAGTTTAAATGTTGAGAGAAGAGAGAAGGAAAGAAAAGAAAATAAATTTGAAAGTAAATAGTGTTAGTGCTCGGGTTGCCTTCCGAGAAGCGCTCGTTTATAGTCTTAAGCTAGACTATCCTTGACTTTGAAAATTTTAGGAAGGTTTAAAGGTTTGAATATTTTCCCTCTTGCTGACAGTTTTATTTTCGTGACAAAGTTTAGGTCGAAAGCGTTTACCTTGAAATTGCCGAATATTGGATTGCTTACCTCGACTATCTCGTGTGGGAAAATATCGTGTACATGAAGGAGTATTTCTCTCTTTTTCTTCATGTCTGTTGAAGTGATGTGAGGATTGCTTTTGTCTAACAGCACCTGGTCTCCTATTTTAAAATGATTTGATGTCCCTATGTCTTCCACATGGTCAAAGACATGGGCGTGATTAGCACACAATCGTGTGTCCCCTGTAGGTTTTTAAAGGTTGCATTTCGAGAGTTACACGGCTTGACACACGAGCTTGTGGCTTGGCCATGTGACCCAAGTCAGAGAGCTACATGGGCACGGACAAGACTTGAGACACGGCCATGTGTCCCTACTTTGAATGTCCACACGGCCTGAGACACGGGCGTTTCTCTCAGCCGTTTAAGTTACACAGCCGTGTGACCCCTGCAGTTTTGAAAATTTTCACTTTTTCCTGAAAAATTCTATACGTTTCCTATTTAGTCTTGACTTGTTTCTAATGTGTTTTGAGGGCCTCGAGGACTCATATAAAGGACAACATGTATGTTATTGATTGATTTTGTTATGATTGATGGAGTGAATTGAATGTTTAATTTTTTTTTGATAGTTTTGAAACGTAAACTCCAATAATACTCTGTAACCCTATTCCAGCGACGGATACGGGTTAGGGGTGTTACACCTATCGTTCAAATCTGGTTCAACGCACCTGTAATGGGTTCTTCGAATGACAATTTTGCAAGAGTTAAGGTTTTTTTTCAAGATCTATCAAGATTATCGAGAATTTTGTCAAGAAATTGTTAAAGGATTGAAGTGGATGAAAAATCATTTTCAAGATAATGATATTACAAATTTTAAAGTTCGATTGACGAACAAGGCACTTACCGATTCTTGGCAAGATTAGAGACAAAATAGACAATGTTATGCTAAATCGATAGGAAGAACGAGTTGAACGGGGATTGATTTAGGATTCAGAATGCAATAATAATTTTAGCAATGTAAAGAAAGTATTTGCAAAGAAAAAGATGAAGAAGAAAAGGAAAAAAATAAGGAAAAAGAAAGCAAAATTTTAGTTCAATTTGAAAAGAAAACTAGAGTTCTTTTGTGATTAGGATGAGACTAAATACCTAGATTTTTCTGAATTTGAGGGGTTGTTTGGATAATTAAAAGAAAAGAAATGAGAGAGGAGTAGGTAGAACCTAAGACCTTTAGGGGTGCTAACTACTTAACCATCAAACCAAGATCATTTCTTCATTATTTATTTTATCTAACCCTATATATTTTAGGGTATTACAATAAGTATTACTATAAACGTCTGGGGTCATTACTAGTTAATCTTACGATTAGTAATGCTTTAAATATGATTTTTACTCAAAATAAGGGACAAGTATCGATACTTAAACACAAGATATAAATACCTTCTGAAAGGTATCTATACCCCTAAACAATATCGATACCAAACTAGAATTCTAGAACTCCAAGATTTCAAGTTTTTGATGAAGACATTGATACATCGGGCCTAGGTATAGATACCTTACCTTTAAAATCAATAGAAAATGTGATATCAATACCGAAATCACATTCTGTTTTGAAAATTTTCAATTTCAAAGCCTAAGTATCGATACCTTGGATAAATTTTGGTAAAAAGCAGTTTAGAATTTTGCTAAAAAAAACCTCTACAATACATTGGTTTCATCTCAACACTTAAGACCAACTCAAAGTGCATTAAAACTACTTAAAACAACTCTAATTCGATCATAATTATCATGTTATCAAGCCACAATTGCATGCATACATATAACTTTCAATAATTCATTTCATATTGAACCAAAATAATTCAATCAAAATACTAAGATAGGTAAAGTTTTAAAAGTTTAAAGTCTCTAACATTTGGAACACATTTGGTCTACTTATGTATATTCCATTTTTTACCCAAAATATAATACCTACACTTGTTACACACGGTTATGTGATGAGGTGAGAACTCATGACCCCAACTTAAGCTCGACAAGTCTAGTTGTACCTACAAATTGAAATACACACATTAAGCCAGTGAAGGCTTAGTAAGCACTACAAGAATAATATGATCATAGCATATATTTAATATGTTACTAATCTATATCATACTACCACATGAATACCATTATAAATATACATTTATTTCAACAAATTTACTTACCTTGAATAATTTAATACTTGCTTCAATACTTTAAATACTCGTATTACGTGCATTTCACATATTTTCCCACAATAAACTATGTAGAACAATTCAAGATATACGGATCAAGTACAGGGGCGCAACTAAATGCACACGTAAATGGAGAACACTGATGTGCTAATACAAAGAGCACAAGCATCTAAATAGAGAGCATTAACGTGCTAGGAAACAGAGAGCATGCTGAGGATCCTTAATGGTATGCCAATAATATCCTAATAGTTCTAATTTTGTCTACTTGGACATAAAAAGCTTAATTTCATACATTTATATACTTTACATAAGTATCTCGGAAAAGATTTTACATTTTTCCATCTTTCTTAATTAGTCCCCATTTCGTAAACCACAAGTATAATGTTCTTTCCATACACTTTATTTTTCTCAACATAAATATTTATCATTCAACCAAGTATATATCATTTTATGTTCTTCACTTATACTTTTCTTAACATATTGCAAAATTTCAAAATTTAGTCCTTTTATTTAACATAATAATATTTACTTAACTATCCTAGGTAACTAACATACTACAATAAGAATATTTAAAGAAAATATATTGGCATTTCTCATGATGCTTTACAAAAAAATTGAGATGATATATTTCCTCCTCTTCTAACTCCCTGGACTTCTCTTTTCCTTTTCCTTCAATTAGATCCTCCTATTTCTTTTCTTTATTGTTCAATTTCATAACAAACATATAACATTTATAATAAAAGAAACCATAATCAAGTAACTTTCCTATGTTATTTAATACGAATAAACATGTATGGCATGATAATTTCATCATCTCTTACCTTAACTCCTTGAAAACCAAAACCCTAACTCTTGCTTTTTTTTCTCCTTTAACAGATCTATGTAGGTTCTCTCATGAAACTAAGGTGCTCATTAGTCTTCTCTATAGTTTTTACTAAAGAAATATCAAATAAAAATAAAGGTTTTAAGCTTGGTTTGTTCAACAATGGAGGAAGGACACAAAAGGAATAAAAAGAAAAAATGGGTAATGGTAGAAATAAAGGTGATGGTGGGCTTGGTGAAAAGATGATAACTTTTCATCTTTTCTCCCACTTTCTACACCATTCCATAAAAGATCTCATCATTTTTAATTAAAAATGTCAAATTGCTAATAAGTCCTTTAGTCATTCATCTTTACACTTTAGCCCTAAACGTTATGTCTAAAAATATCTACTTAGCTAATTACCATCTTATCCTTATTCATCTTTCATAATGCCTAAGATGACTCATACTTAACTTTTGGTAAAATTTCTTCTTAATCCTCCCTTCCTTTGTACCACCATTAGGTATCTTTTTATTTTTCCTACTTTAGCCACAACAATTTCTATACTCTTTCAACCAAGTCAATACTTCTATTTAAAAAATTTCCTATCTAAGGAGTATTTGTAATTTCCTATCGGGTCTAAATACTTTCTAATTTAATACTTAAAATTTCTATTTATTCTATTCCAAGAATTTCCAACTAAATCCTAACTCGATACTTCACTGTACCTAGCTCCGAGGCATAACACGTATGTTACAGTTCTATAAAAAATTATTACAAAAATTCTTTATAGAAATTAATATTCTTGTTATGCTCCAATCAATGCTCAGTGGACTATTTCTGTCAGTGCAAAACATTGACAAGCATTGGACTTCATTGTATTCTCAAGGTTTATTTGTCAGTAACTCTTTTGTACACCATAATATAAGTGGGGATGAATGGAACCTTAAAGAAAGTGGCATTAATACACACCTTGAAGCCTTCATTAATTTCTCATAGGTTTATTTTATCCCCACGCACCAACAATTTTAAAGTTCTATTTTCACAATTTATGAGAAATTAAAGAAGGTTTGTCTGTTTACCACACATCACATGCCATTACAAGGATGGTACTATGAGGATGGATATCGGCAAATGTGGTTGCATCAAGGCCAAAGATCTTGTCAAATTTTGATTTAAAAGAATATTTACCACAAGAAAATGTATGTCAAATTTATTGTTTTACTTATATTGCATGATTTAGATTTCAATTATTATGAGTTTATTGAATTACATTATGCAAAAGATGTGGTGTCTCGTGCATCAATTACTTGGAAAAAAAATCAAATGTTAGTTCATTGAATGCATGAATTTTTAAGATACATGATTCTAATTGGTATAAAAGTATATATTATATATTATATATCATGCAAGAAAGAAAAAAAGAAAATGGAATGAAAATGCACGTTTGGGAAAGGGTCTATTAATGGACCAAAAGTTAATTTCATTTTGAATGGTGATGAAATTGTTCAAAGTTTAGTTGAACAAGCTTCTATCAAACAGAAACATTATGATCATTTGGGTAAACCTTCCCAAATCAAAAAGTTACGTCACTAGGTCCAACGAATACTTGTAAAAGGTTGGATAAATGGTTTCATGAAAGCTAAAAGTGCAACTTAAAAAGTGATATCTTTTTAAAGAGTCACTTAGGCATCTATTAATGTTTTATAAATAGAAAAAAAATTTGAAGAATTGAAATTTAATTCATTCTATTCAAATTTGTGAGTGAATTTTTAGTACAAAAGTATTCTTTTTATGATATATATTTTATTTGATATATGAAATTATTTATTTATTTAAATCATGATATTAGTAAAAACATTTGGATAATATTGATGACACATCATTTTCATTGCTAAAATGAAAGTTTATAGATGATCATATAATATAAATAATTTTGGTTGTTGTTTTGTTAAACACCCATAAGCTAAATGGGTTTTATATATGATTGCACATTTTTATTCTATGTTATAAAGTTTGGACTAGAAGTGATTTTGACTATAAATAAAATAAGTCATATGCATATGTATGGTTAATTTCTCTAGTCAATGTAGAATAGTGGAAAGCATTAGCTTATATAATAAGGCCCCTATTCTAGTATGAAATCATCTAGTGAGAATATATAACGTGATAATCATATCTTTGAAATCGATATCATTTTGTACATATTTATGATGGTGCATATGATTTTTTTATACATGGCTTGAATATGATCTATAATCTTATGATTCTATAAATTTTTAGATGTAGTAAATTTTGAAATTTACTTTGGAAGTCATAAATCAAAAATCACGTGAGTATGAAATAACAATATGAATGCTATTTGACCTATTTAGGTGATGGACATGATTTTGATCATGGTTAGAAAATAATTGATAATTTCTATGGTGAAGGTGAATAAATGTGTGATTTTATAGCCGATTAGACAATTGATGGTCATTTAATATGACTATATATCTTACACCACGATATATATATATATATGAGGTGTGTTGGGAAAAATAATGTTATTTGACTATGAATAAAAAAATTAAAATCAAGTACTAGCTTTAAAAAGAAACTATAACAAATAACAAATAAGTTATCTAGTTTCACCAAGATATTTGAGGCCTCTTTACAACAACTTACTTGGTGAAAAAGACATGATGTATGGTTTCATATATTTGGTGATTGTGAAATTAATTTCTTGGATATTAAAAATAAATAAAGTAGCAAAATATAGAATTGTCATGATAAGAAAAGATAAAGTGATCACTGTAATTTGATAATAGTAGAAAGGATATCCTTGATAGCATTTTTTTGTGAAAGAATGGGCAATTGAACATGGTGAGGATGTTGATCTTGTGAAATTTCAAGACACAAATAAAAAAAAAAAAAATTCATCATATGGTATGGATAATTAACATAGCTATGTTGAAATTTTGGAAATTGAGGGATAAGGTACAAGCCTATAATATTGAGTCACCCATGATGGAAACTCAACTCAACACTTGGTATAAAATCAAGTCTCAGTTCAATGAGACAAAGTATATCATTAGTGTATGACTACTAGCACTATAAAAAATATATATTATATCATCCCAAAGTAAGAAGTGTTAGGTACCTGTAATATGATAAGGGGAAGGATGAGTATTGTACTCTTAATAAACTCATAACATAAATATATTAGAGTGTTATAATTACGAGAAGACTCTTTATGGGATCTACCTATGTGAGTGGAAGTGTGGCTGCTTCTAGGAGTTCAAGGGTTTAGCTTTAACAGCACTCATGAAAAGAGGTTATAGACACATGGTCATAATAGTGTCCCAGGATACTATGCATTGATTGGTGTTGAAATCATTGTGTGAGATGTGTTCGGTTAATCAAATGAAATAGCTAGTTCAAAGCATAGTCTACCATGTATTTTCAATTAACTTTAATATGTTTTCACTAAGTGAATGTTCAATCGTAAGACACCTTCATTTATGCAAATGATTTTCAAGATTATCAAAATCTAGAATATTTTGAAAATGGGTGGAGATTATTGGAACATTTTCAAAATATATAGTGTTCCAATAATTACAAATAAAAAGTTATAAGTTACCAAAAGTTATGTCACTTAATTAATAATAAAGGATCATAATTATTCAAGTAAATATCTATTGAATAGTTATGCTTATGGTTAAAGATATGACTATCCATTTAACTAATTATATCCTTATGAAGAGACATGAGACCTTTGTAGGACACACCAAAAAACACATCAAAAGTTTCTTTCTATCCTTCCACCATCTTTTATCTTCCTAGATTGTTCTATAAGGAATTACTACAGAAATTCTTTATAGAAATTGATATACTTGTTATGCTCTACTCAATGCTCAGTGGACTATTTCCGTCAGTACAAAGTGTCGAAAGTCATTCGGCTTCACTTTATCCTCGAGGTTTATTTTCCAGTGACTCTTTCGCATACTATAATATAAGTAGGGGTGAATAGAACGGCAAAGAAAGTGATATTAATGCATGCCTTGAAGCCTTCAATGATTTCTTATAAGTTTATTTTATCCCCACACACCAACAATTGTCAGTTTATGTTTCTCCTCTCCTCTTTTGGGATTATTTGAAAGCATGACATTTGGGCATCAATTTGTAGTGTCTTATTTATCATTTGTACTATGTGTCACATCTTATTTATAAGTGAAAAATAGACCCAAATTCAAATATCTGAAACAATATATATTAAATCATTTCTAATACGCCTACAAACACTTATCTAGGGCAAAAGGCTTAATTTCCAAGTTTCAATATTGCCAACAACCTCTTAACCTAGTGGCAAGAGTATTTATATTGTGGTATAGAGTTTAAGTTCAACCTTTACAAATTCCACCCCTACGCTAAATATAAAAAAAAAGTTTCAATATTTTTAGAAAAAAAATATGAGCATCCTATATTTCTTAGTATATGATTCATTATTTATAGCCTAAAATTTAATACCTATGACGGCCAATGGCAGTCTTCATTGTAAATTTCTAAAGTTATAAAGATACGTATCTTAATTTCTAACCTTTAATATATGTTATACAGAAACCTTGAATCTCTAGAAGGAAGAAAAAGTTTAGGTATCAACTTGACCACAAGTTAAGAACACATATTATATAAAGGATTTCTTTCCTTCTTACTACTTCAAGAGGTCTCTCTCTCATAATCTTGAGATCCATGCTACAAATTGTTAAATTGCATTTCATTTATACCGCTAAAAATCCAAATGAAAAGCACAAACAAAAACTCACATTTAAGAAAAACATTTTACAAGAAAGAAATCTTCGATTAATTCAATTGAATCAGAACTCAATCAAGTAGAACAGTTGATTAGGGGTGAGCATTCGATCGAATCGAGTCGAGTTGACGAATCATATTTTAGCAACCGAACTCAATTTGAATTTTTTTTTTTTAATCGAATCAAATCGAGTGAAAAATTTCGAGTTAAGTCGAGTCGAGTTAACGAATCATATTATTTATACTCAATGTTGTGTTTACATGGATCGAATATTTAACTAGTAAACAAAATACAAGATTATTTAACTACATAAACAATATAATTGTTTTACCTTTTAACTTAATGAGTAAATATTTATCAAAACAACGTAATTTTACCTTTTAACTTAATAGTTTTGACTTTTAACTTTAGAAAAGGTAAACATTTATTAAAACGATGTAGTTTTGCCTTTTCTCATTCGAATTTTCAGATAACTCGAATTGTGTAATTCATTTTCGAGTTAACCCAAAAAACTTAATTTTTTATTCGAGTTGGTCCCAATAACTTGATTAACTCAAATAATTCGAATTATTTAATTTAAAATTTAAACTTTTTTATCGAATTTTTCGAATTGAATCAAATTTTACTCACCCCTACAATTGATTAATTCTAGTATAAAGCTCCAATGGAATATGACAAATGCACCCAAAAGGAAGCTTACCCATACTGAATTCCAAACTTTTTAGTCCTAGCTCCCATTTCCTAACCACAACTGGTTTACTTTGGATATGCCAAGGACTATTCTCTAGAACCTAATCCCTAGCCTCCAGAGATGAAAATTGAGCAATATAGACATTTTCCCCCCGCCGGCGCAATGTTGACAAATCCAATTTCCCACCTATAACATGGATACCAATTTTTGCAAAGCTCCAAAATTAGGGTACTTGTCAGGAAATTGAACCACAGGAGAATTTTCCCATATCTGAGCACCAACGTTAGACACTTCTTTTGGTGGCTCCCAATGTAACCACACCATTGTTAATATAAGTAGGAAAATAATCCAATGTCTAACTTGTAGAAGAGGTAAAAAGCTTCCTTTAATTAAGCAGTCTTCCTTCAATGTTCTCATCTTCATTTTCCAAACCCATCCTCAATCAAACAATCCCACAAACAATAGTCCTCATAGAATCACAATCAATAGTTCAATCAAGAAAACAAAAAGAAATCAAGGTCGAAACAACAAATATCAGAAGAAAATATCCTAGAATCAGCACAATTCAAGAAAAAAAAAATCAATCAAGACTCAAGAAAAATCTCAAATGTTATATTCTTGCTATCATACGCAGAGAGCTTTCTTACTGAGCTCCTATTGTTATCTCTGCAATAGTTCCATCACGGAGCTAAAACTTTAATCCAAACTCGAAAGAAAAGTAAGTCACGAACGAACAAGGCTTCAAGTTAACCTCTACTAACTCTACTTTCACTGTGCCACCAAAGTTTCATGGGATCTTCTTCATCACAAGCTTAGATCCGCGGCTCCTCTCGACTAGTTATAGTATTCTTTCCCAAACTTGTTAGATTAGAAAGTTGTTGATTTATTTGGAGCATGTTACCATGAGTATTCTCCACTCACTGTTATCACTAAGATAATGCACTTGCATTACAGGCTGCGTGGTATCACTAAGATAATGTACTTGCATTACAGGCTGCGTTGTATGAGAAAAGATGATCGAAATATCCATGATTTAAAAAGTAGACAATATTTGAAGATTTGTACTTTTATAATTAATTATATTCATATATAGAGGTTGAACATAAATATAACTAACAAAAGACACTAAAATATTTCTTGTAGATGTACAATTTTACTGGAAATGTTCCCTTATTGTGCATTGAAGCGAGTTGCTTAAGCACTTGCCAAGGTTCCTTGATGAAATTGTGTGGGAATTGTATCAATTTCGCTAGGCGCTGCACATTCATCTCCATTTTCCTCTGTTTCCCATAGGAAACTAGCATAAGCTGCATGCACATTGCTGTAAAAAAAAAAAAGTCCCATAAATGAAAGCTTTCAAGCATACAAATTAAGAAACAAGAATGAAGGAAAAGCGCATTATGAATACCTATCTTGAGGAGAGACTTGAACTGCTCGTTCGAAGTAGCTTGAAGCTCTTTCTTCATCACGATGTAGCTCCCACACTAACTTTGCATATTGTGACAGTGTTTCACCGTCTCTGGGATCTACTAAAATGGCTCGACTGTAATATTCTTCTGCTCCTTGAAGGTCTCTCTTTGACTGTTGAAAATGCTCAGTGATTATAAAAGAAAGAAGATGAAAAGGTTAATTGACTGTAAACTAGTAATGAAAACACTCACCTGATACAAAAACTGAGCATAGTTCCCCAAAAACAAAGGGTTCCCAGGATTTTCCTCCACCTTCCTCTTGTAATACTCCTCAACTTCATGGTTATCGCCACCATCTCCGTTTTTGCCTCCCGAGTTAAACTCACCACCGCCACCGCCACCACCCCAACCGCCACCACTGCCGCCACTGATACCGCCATCCGTGGTTGTCCCAATCCCAAGCCCTCTCGGAAGAAACATTTCTTGACCCACACCAACATATTCTTTAACCTGCTCTTTCAACAATATATTCTCCATGCTGATAGCATTGAATCCATGGCTACCACTAACAGCCATTACCCTTTCTTCATTTTCGTTCAACACCTCTTCCTCTTCCTCGAAATCACTCTCTTCTTCTTCTTCATCTTCTTCCTCACACCTCGCGCCCGATTTATAAAACGAAAAGGAAGGGATGGTTTGCAACATCAAGCACTTGTTGTTGTGCCTTGCAGACAACTTCTTAGGTTGGTTCCGCTCGTAGAATTCATCATTGCCATCGCAAGCAGCATGGGCGAGCCCTTCCAAGTTCCCTTCAGATTGAGCCCGACGAAACCCTTTAAGCTCAAAATCAGAAAACTGATCGACAACAGAAGGAGATACCGGGGATGAGCCACAAGAAACTACAGTAGAGAGGTGGACGGAGCCTGGAGAAGGATGAAACGAGAGCCTGTTATGGTGGGTGTGACCATGAAAAGAGCTCGATGGGTAATGCCTAAAAGGACTGCCGGTTTCATAGTAATGACTGTTGTTGCTAGGACTATCAGCAGCTATGGAAGATACCAGAGATCCAAGAACTGGTGTTGAAGAACTTCTCAAAAGCATTCTTTCTTTCTTTTTTTTCCTTTGGTGATGGTGCTTCTGTGGTGGTTGTTTGCTGCTTTGGGATGTTAAATTCTGTGAACAAATTAAATAGTGGGTGAAAAAGTAAAATATCTTGACTAAATAACAAGCCAAAATGCATGAATTAGACGTACCCTTTTTGAGTTTGAATAAAGACAGCAGCCTCTAAATAATTTCAGGAAAATAAATGCAAAAATATTAACAAATTATTGGTTCCTTTTATAAGAAAGAGGAAGCAAAAATAGGAAACGAACATGCAGCTTCCTGTTTGGTTAATTAGAATTTGATAGGGGTCTAATTCTGCTTTCACTCCCTCTATGCTTCAAATATTTGAAATTTGATCATTCTACTTTTAATTTTAGAAATTTAGTTCTTCTACTCTTTTGATTTAATAATTAAAATCCAAATTGATAACACCGTCAAAAGAATTTATTAAATTGGATTATTTGGAAATTTTAAATTTAAAATGGTTAATATCACACACGTGAAAAATCAAATAAGCAAATAAAAATATTGTGCTTACGTTATCAGATTCTCAATTATGAATTTGAAAATTTAAGGTTCTTGCGCACTTTTTCAAATAACAAAGTAAAAGTCGATATTGTCTGTTTTATTTACATGACTTTCTCGTAGCTTTAAATTGATCATATGATATTATTATTGAGAGAGGTAATAACGAATCCCAAATATAAATTACAAAACGCATGAAGAATAAAAAAAAAAGGTCACATTATCTAATTGAATAGGATTCCCTGGTATTATCAAATCAACTTCCATTATTAAATTATTGAAATTAAAAGTAAGAAAATTAAATTTGAAATATGCAAAGAATATAGGGATCGAAAGTATAATTAGATTTTTTATAGGAAGGTTAAAATTAATTTTCCCAAGAAAGTTCAAAATCATTTGTGTGGTGGAGGTTAGCTTTCAATTTGATCTTTATAAAGGAGAAAAACTGAAAACATCAAGTTGTTCTCTTTTTGCTTTTGAAGTCATTGAAGCTGTTAAAATAAAGGGATAATATAACTTTTAGTCCCTGAATTTGGCAAGTAGATCCATATTGAACTTTGAATTTTCTTTTTATCCACTTTGACCTTAAGCCCATTTAATGACCATGAAAAAAAATGGGGATAATGTAACTTCTAGCCCTTGAACTTGGCAAGTAAATCTACATTGGCTTCTAAACTTGACAACTAGCTTTACTTTGGTATCTATACTATTTTTTTATTCATTTTGGCACTTTAACTTGACAATTAGATCTATCTTAATCCCTAAATTAAAAAAATTCTAAAAGTTTGGTGATGTGACACATATAAAATTGTGTCACATTATCACTTGAAAAATAAAAAAAAAATTTAAATGATGATGTAATACAATCTCAGAGTGTCATGTTCAATGTTTTAATAATCAAACTGATGGTTGAACAAGTTAGACCACTAGTTCTTGATTCAACCAATTAGATCGTCAAATCAATAATAATTAAATAAATAATTAAAAAATTCATAACAATATAAAAAAGGTAATATCGGTTTTATATTTAATGTGGTACAATCTCATAATGTCATATTCAGTATTTTAATAACCAAATTGATGGTTTAATAGGTTAGACCACCCGTTCACGATTCAACCAGTTTAATCAATTCGACCATTGAACCAACAATAATTAAATAAATAAATAAATAATCATAAAATTTATAAAACATAAAACTGATTTGATATATTTTTTAACTTATTTTAGATTTTTATGAATTTTTAATTATCTATTTAATTATTGCTAGTCTGACAGTCGAACTGGTTGAATCAAAAATTGCTGGTTTAACTTGTTCAACTATCGGTTCAGTTATTAAAATATTGAACGTGACACTTTGAAATTGTACCACATTATCATTTAAACAATTTTTTTTTATTTTTCAACCTCACAGTGTCACGTCATTAAACTTTTAAATTTTCCAAGTTCAGGATCAAAATGAACCTAATTGTCAAGTTCAAGTGTCAATGTAAATAAAAAAAATACAAGTACAGAAGTGAACTTAGTTATCAAGTTTAGGGACCAATATGGACCTATTTATCAAGTTCATCGGTCAAAAGTTATATTATCCCTATTTTTTTCATGCTACACTATATAAATAACATTTTCAAGTTTAAGAGTTAAAATGAATT
The DNA here is from genome assembly GCA_025506655.1 of Gossypium rotundifolium. Lineage (NCBI taxonomy): Eukaryota > Viridiplantae > Streptophyta > Magnoliopsida > Malvales > Malvaceae > Gossypium > Gossypium rotundifolium. The sequence continues at coordinate 153,719,001 of CP106728.1, forward strand.
AAAAAAAATTCAAGGGTCAAAAATTATATTATTCCAAAATAAAACTAAAAAACAAAAAGGAAACGACGTTGGCATATAGCACAGCTAATTCCAGCACTGAAAATTCATTGCTGGTCGGTATTAGAATCCCCTTAGAGACCAAACCCCAGATGTCCATGTAATGAACACGTTTTAACAACGTTAGACACGTGGAGTTTTGAAGGTCTTTACTCGGATTCATTACCATACACGTGGAAGAAAACAGTTCCTGATTGGAACATTGCTGCTGTGGGACACCTAATCATCTTCTGCAACCTTACAATAATGTAAGCAATTTTGGACCATGTTATGAATTTGGACCTTTCCATTTTTGGAATCTTTCATCCTTGAATTGTGGCCACCTTGAATCTCAAATTGCTCTCCCCATCTACTTTATCATTACATCTGTCCGCCATCATTATTTACTTATCATCAAATTTTTTTTTTTAATTACTTCTTAAACCTTCCCACTTAAAAAAAATCATTTTGTTCTCTATTTAATTTTTCATCTTTTTAATTCTTTAAATTTATATTATTTATTAAATCATCTCAAAATAAATAATAAAAAAGTTAACATGTATTAGCTTTACTAACGTGATAATTCACAGATCAACAATTAATTAATTTTATAAATTAAAAATAATAAAACTTTACATATTTCTTATGTTTTTAAATAATTTTAATAATTTTATTTTTTATGTATGCTACATCAAAAAGGTTAACCAATATTTTTTTTTTTATCTGTTTTAGGTGATTTGATAAATTATATAAATTTATGAATTAAAAAGATAAAAAATTAAATAAAATTTAAAAACGTTTCTTTTAAATTGAAAAGCTAAATAAGTCATGATGTTTTATTTTTTTATAAAAAATGTAGGCAATAGAAACCATTCCTAATATAAAAGGAAAAGATTGAAGCACGATTTAATAAATACTTTTTCTTTTAGGTATTCACTTACATTTAAAACTAAATTAATTTTTTATTTTTATTTTTTATATATTTAATATTTTAACGATCCAAAACGTTAATTTTTTATCTATTTTGGGGTGACTTGACAAATAATACAAGTTTAAAGGCTAAAAGAGAAAAATTTAATAGATTAAAATGACATTTTGTAAAATTAAAATCCAAATAAGTCGTTATGTCATTTAATTATAAAATATATTTGTTTTCTTTTAAATTTTGACATATAAATTAAAAATAAACAAATAAACTTGTATATTATAAATTAGATTACGAATATATTAATATTATTTTTAAGTATATATAACGTTAATCTCATACACTTAATTTTATTAACTACAAAATAATTTCAACATTATAATTATTATTATATTTAAAATAAAATTATATTTATTTAATTAAAATTAGATTTTTATTACTTTTAATTTATCCAATTATATTAAATGGTTTTATAGATATAATATATAATAATAAGTAATTTTTAGAGATATGATCAAATTAATATACAATCACATTAAATAATATTCAATTAATATTACTTTTATTATTATCACATGTAATACTAATAAATTATTGTTTTAATAATATGCATTTTCACCGATTTATTATTCTGAACTCATACTTTTATATATATAATAAACTTTTGAAAATATATAAATTCATTTTAGTTGATATCATTAATTAATTTAAAGATTATATAATATTAAAATATTTTATTTTGAATTAAATGTCTCTAAAAATATTATCTAATAAATATAATAAATATTTTAAACTCAATGTATAATCCAATAATATTTAATTTGTATCCAATAATTTTAATTTGGATTTTATAATAAATTTCAATTAACTTTTGTTTGACAATTGGATTAAAAATAATTTTATCAATTACCCAAAATTTCAATGAATTTGGTTCTACCAATTTTTTGATAAGTTTAGCCGGTTCGAATTCCCGGTTCAATGACGGTTCCATGCAATTCACTCAAAACCCAATCCAATAGTGTACTAGAACACCGGTCCATTTCGGATCCCAAATATTTAGTCCTGTAAGCTGAGAAAGAGTTAAGTCATCGATGATGATTGATGACTATGGCCCAACAGAATTTTCTTTCCGTAAAAAACCGAGCAATTACAACAAATATATCAAATCATTAACAATTACATCCCAATTAGAGGTCATTCAAAATTCTTTTTCCGGAAACATGCTGAAATTTAGTTGAACAGTTGATAAAAAATGTCATGGATGATAACATCAAGGAAATTTACTTTTTTTTTCCTTCTCAGAACGTTGACCAGTTTAAGATTCCACAATCACATTAACATTGACCAGTTTAAGGCTCAACAGAAATCTACTTGTTTCCCATACGGTAAGTTCATTTTCATGGGAAAATAGGATAGCATATTAATGCCTAAAGCAGCACACTCAAATCAAATGACTAGTTTCTTAGAAAAGATAACATTCATAACTTACAACAAAACTTAGGCTATGGGCGCAAAATCAGTTAAAAATTAACACATGCATTCAGTTCACTCTTTGCCTTACGGATTAACAGGCAAAAATGATATGGGAACTTACTGCTGTGATTGATGGTGATGACCAGTATCTGTATCTTGTTCCATCTCTTCGGCATCCTCAAAGCGTTGATCATTGATTTGAAGCTGCAAGTTTGTTGCAGAAATGAGACAATCCCAAGAAGCAAAGCAAAAACGGAAGTAGAAAATGTATATTAAAAAAAAACAGATATATACATAAAACAAAATTTGCAGTTCCAAAAGTTCTATTTGATCAAGTTTGAAGCATTAGGGTTTGATAGTGTTGGCAAAATTAAGTTACAGCCAAATAGGAATGAATTTCACAAATGTTCCAGCACCATGCAGAATGAACAGTAACTAGCATACCTCAAGAACACTGCTAGCTAGGTCATGGTGACCATTTGAATGACCGATTGTGTTTGTTGGATTCTGGGAGAAATGCCATTCCACGTCATCACCAGCTGGAGATACAATATGTGATTAGAGATGTAAAGAGCATGCAAGCATATAAGGAAATCATTGAGAGAGGAAATCAAGAAGGTATTCGTGTTGTCTATTCCATACCTCCAGCTTCATCTTCCAACTGATCAGCACTAAAAATCCAATTATGTCCCTCTTCTTGTCCTTCTAAATAAGGTATAAACAAAAACAGTAAATTGCCATTCAGTCACTGAAAGAAAAAAATGTCCATACAACAGAAAATACATTTCCTGATTTATAACTGGAACTCACCTTCAATAGGCTCCGGATTTAGTTCAGCGCACTCACAGAATACTTGAAAAAGAGTATCCACTTTTACAGAACATATACACAAGTCAGTATTAATTATCACTACAGACAGAAACAACAATCTAAGAACTAGAAGAAAGAAATACTAAATCATACACACATTGGTTAGCATCTGAAGGAATAAACCTCATCTCTCTGATCTTGGACAAATCTAAAACGTCGCTACATTCAGAATCTGAGTCCTCAGACTCATCTTCAACTTCATCAGCTTCAGTTTCAATCTTCAGACAAAAAGACCTTAATCAGACAACAATAAAGGGACAAAAGAAGCATGCTAATATCAAACCAAAAAAAGCTCAGGGCATAAAAGCTTTTATAATGGAGGAAAAAGAAAGAGATAGAGAGGGCTTCTTTACTACAAGCTACACTGAATATCCCCATTGAAAATACACAGAAGTAATGAAAATGCATTCTAAAGTATAAAATTGAAACTTTAATTATGATAAAAGTTGGTATTCCTAATTACAGTTTAGAGTTTTCTGTATTGTTTAACTTTGTTTCCACCCAAAAATTTAAAAAGCTAAATGAGATAATTAGATTTTGTTACAAAATTAGGCTGGCAGCTAAATCCCACATTGAACTCAATACCTCTAAACATCATGTCAGTTTAAAACTAAGATAACTACCAAGATTTAAGATTTGGAGCGACTGCATTGCTTGGTTCATCAGCCTAATTGTACGTATCAACAATCCATAATAAGTTCTATTTTCCTTTCTTTGCACTAATCAACCAAATTTAAACTAGTACCCAAGCTATCAACCAGCCACATAGAAACAAGATCATGTTGTTTTATCCATGAGCATGATTAATAACAAACATCATCAGAAAATCAAAGACCAAAAAAAAAAAAATTCGAAAAAAGAAAAGCATAAGAAAACCTGAGTGTAAATACAGGGAGAAGGGTAAGCCTCGGGGTCCCTTGAAACGGCGTGAAGCGACAGAGACAGGAAATCAACGGCGTAGCCCTTTTCTCTGTCCAATTCACTCAGCCAAATCACTTGCCTGGAACCGCCCAAACCAAAAAAAAAAAAAAAATGATGAGTGGTCAGTTTAAATGCCATTGAAATGATGATGATTACATGCAATAATTAGAGTAAGAAGGTACCTGGTGGTTATGTAGAGAGTGCCCGGGAATTCCGGGGCACGGTTACCGACTGCAACGGAAACGGAAGGTTGGACGTGAACAAGCTCCTCACCGTTATCTGTATCGAGAATCGGCTCTCCGACGCCGTTTCCAGCTCTTGCCGTGAAGTGCCTGAGCCCTACCGCCATTATCTCTGATGACCTTAGCTTGCTGTGGGTTTTTCTAGGGTTTTCGCTTTGGTGGGGTGGAATTGAATCGTTTTAAGACTTAAGATTATCAGTGCAGCTTTATCGGTCGTTATATTAAAACGATTTTTATAACTTTTTCTTCTTCCAATAATTATTCCTAAACATTTACTTATTTTAGTGACCTAATTATAAAAAGGCCTCCTAAAATTTCTTAAATTTTCAAAAAAAAATTAAATCTCTGCTTTTTTTACACTAAGTTGATTACTTAAATTGTAAAAATAATCAAAAAGCCTTAAAACTTTTTAAACTTTTTCAAAAACACTTTTCTTATGTTCAATTAGCTATTTGAACGTTCAAAATGTACTTTGACTATTAATTTTAATAATTAGAGTTAGTTGTCTCTAATTTTTTCAAATAAAGCCACTCCATATTACAACTATAGTGTGACATGTGGTAAAATAATTATAAAAATAAAAGTTATAAAAATTTATTAGATTTTAATAAAAATATATAAGTTAGAAAAAAATTTATAAAAATCTTAAAAAATAAAAAATTGTAAATTTTATAAAAATAATAAAAAATTATAAAATGCATCAAAAAGACCCTATAACCATTAACTTTAACCGTTGACAACTCCCATTTTTTCACTTAAAGCCATCATATGCCGCAACACAGCATGACATATGGCGAAAAATGATAAAAAATAAAAATAAATAAAAGTTATAAAATATTATAAAATATTTCTTTTGGTATAATAATTTTATAACTTTTTACTTAATTTTATATTTTTTATATTTTTATAATTTTTTATGACTTTATAAAATTTTATAATTATTTTCTATATTTCTATATATTTTATAATTTTTTATCATTTTATAAAAAATTCTAATTTTTAATATTTTTATATTTTATTAAAATTTAATAATTTTTAGATTGTGACACGTAATGGCTTTAATCGAAAAAAGTTAAGGCGGTTAACTTTAATGGTTAACTGTTAAAGTTAATAATCAAATGATATTTTTGATGTATTTTGACAGTTCAAGTACCCAATTGAGTAAAAAAAAATGAGGCTTAATTGCTTCTTCTTCTTTTTTAAGTTTGAAGGCTTTTTTTGATCCATTTTGAAAATTTAAGTACTCAACTGAGTGAAAAAAAAAGGGCTTAATTGTTTTTTTGAAAAAGTTTAAAAGTTTTTTACACCCTCAAGCCTTATAAAAATTTTATTTCAATCAATAAACTATTTAAATATATATTTTTTAGTTGATATGCGATTAAATGTTCCCTTATTTTAAAAAAAAATTGGGAATCTCGTACTTTACATTTTCATATTATTGAGTTTTTAGGATTCTGAAATAGTATAAAAAATGCTCCGAATCATTGTTATATGACTCGAACATATTCTAAAAAAGTCGAGACATTTCAAATTGTTTGTTGACATAGACAAAATCATCAAATCACTTTAGAAAAAAGATCTTTAGTAGCATGCTTCAATCCCTAACTATACACTTCACATGTTTCTAGCGATTCACATAGCATGATCAAATGATATAAGTTTTGAATTTGAATGGTCACTCAACGATATAAGTATTTTTGTTTTGTTTGCCCAACTATAATTTTTTTTCAATTTAGTCACTAAGGTTTTTGAAATTAGATTTTTTATTGGTCTAATAATAAATTTAGCCATCAATATTTATACATTCTATCAATTTTGTCCTAATTCTAAAAACCAATAAAGCTAGCCTAAGCATTCTTACTTTTTAGTTTTTAAATTTTCAGTCCTCTCTACATGATAATTGTTAAATTCATTAATTTATGTTATTTCCCAAATATGACATGACAAACATATTATCATATGTGTAATTCCATGTTAGTTTGTTATTTTCACATATTACTCACTAAAAATGCCGCTAATGGATTAATGACTATTGTTTTGTGTCAACACTGAAATTTAAAAATTTGAAAAATAAGGGGACTTAGAATGATCTAATTAGAGAATATGGACTAAATCTACGACTATGCGCATAGTACACAAATAGTAATTGAATTTAACTAAATGGATTTAACTGCTATTATTTAAGTTGGGACTAATAGTAAAATTTTAAAAGTACATGGATTAAACTTGACCAATTCAAAAGTATACTAAAATTGATCAAATTAAAATATAATAATTAAATGTATAACTTTCATAAAATAAAGGGACTAATAGTAAAATTTAACCTTCAGAAAAATACAACACAATAGTATTTGGACCCAATATCTCAATATATTTATTACTTCAACTTTATTTTTAAAATAAAACCAGGTTTGGTTTTCCTATAAACTTTTTTTATAATTTTGTTACATAAAATTATTTACCCGTGAGTGTGTCACAATTTAATTTTTATTAATTATTTTAAAAATGTTGCCACTATTTCTTATCTATCTATTGTATCTTTTCTATTTATATCTATACTTATACTAAATATTAGACAGTTGACTTATTTAGTATCATCCATTAATCAAGTTCCACTCAATTGAGAAATTACTAAAACACTTTCATTAAATTAAGAAATATTATTTTGAAGATATAAATTACCAAAGTTTAGGGATAAAGTTGAGAAAAATTGCCAACTACTAAAGGTTGTCCTATCACGTATAAAATTTATAAAATCAATAATTAATGTACCTTAAACCTAATACTAACATGGTTTTTAAAACGCTTAATTTTATCATTTCAATCAAAATATCTTTGTTTTATTTTTTAATTTTGTTATGTAGTATGCTTTTAGCCTAAAATCATGATTGTGTTATAAATTGAAATACTAAATGTATTTACAAGCAATTACACTCAATTTTTTTACCTAATATGTTTTCACCTAAAATCGTGATTGTGCTATAAATAGAAATACTAAGTGTAATTACAAATAATCACACTCAAATTTAATTACTAAGTGGCTTTACAAACACTATTTAAGTGACAAGAAGTGAATTACTTTAAGATTTTTTTAGGCTTATAAGCCCAAAAGTCTTTAAAAAATCAATAAAACACATTGAATTGCATCCAATTAAACTCTTTTTATCAAAATTAAATACAAATATTCAATCTATAATTTACACAAAATAAAGTTTCTAATAACAAAATTCAACCTTAATAAATCTGAAATAAATAGGATATTATGATTATATCCAAATGAAGTGTGATAAGATTAAATAATTTTGTTGAGATGATGGGATGCAGTGAAAGGAACATGGTCAGATTTTATTCTTTATAGAGTTTTAAGTAGTTAGTGTATTTGACCAACATTTTTGTGTTTATTAATGAAATTTAAAATATAAGAAATGTTTTCACATCAAACTCATTTAGAATATGATTAAGTAAATTAAAAGTTGCATTATTATTATTTTTAAATTAATTAATAGAAAAATTAATTGTTTTTGAAAGGATAATATGAGAAGTAAAGAAAGCAAAAAAAATAATTTTTTGTCGGTTGAGTTTTAGCTCGATTGACATGAGTATTATTGTCAATGTAAAAGATATGAGTTTAAGAGGCTATGGATAATTTTAAACATAATGTAAAAATAATAATAGAAATGATCAAAATCTATAATAAAAAATAAAATTATTCAAAAAAATAAGGTGTAATTTTTGTTGTTATTCATTTTCATTTAATTGAATTTTATTTATATTTATAGTATATGATAAAAGTAAAAGATAATGATAAAATTTTACAAAATTAAAAATAAAAATAAATGAATATAAATCGATAAATATTAAGATAAATAAATTATTTATCTTAGATAAAATAGGAGGACTTATCTCCCATTAGAAATAATCACAATAATCTATATTATTTATAACAAATATCTCATAAATAATTTAAAATTTTAAATGATTACTATTCTATATATTAATGGCGGTGAATAATTATCAAAATTTGAAATTTGAATAAATTTTAATTAATAGTAAATTAAATATTTAATTTTTTAATGAAATATAATTGAATGGTAAAGACTTAACAAGAACACAACTAGTATGACTCAAACCTAAACTATACTTGAGACGATAAACACATGTAAACATACGAATTCAAATTAAATTAATAATAACAATTTTTCGAAGGGATCTGCCAATCTTTGAACTGAAAATGAAAATAGCATCAAATTGAACAATTACATGAAAAGAGGGGACAGAATACCCAAACAAACTACTGTTTTGTGTGGTCATAAAAATTATTTATTAATTAATTAATATTGTATGATTGGCAAATTGGAGGAATACACGTGTCCATTTATACAACCGCCTTAAACCCTTCGGAACTTTTAAAGTTTAAGCGGGAATGTAACTGAAAACAGAAACGATTCTTTGTCTCTCTCTCTATATAAACCCTCTCCCTCTCTCTTTCTCTTCACTGAAGAAAGATTAGAGTTTGTTCTTCTTTTGCAAGGTATTTTCTCTGCTTTTTTTTTAAAATTATTTTAGTATTTTCCAAGGTATTTGATTTTGAATCATCAATATCAGAGAACAAACAAATTTAAGTTTTTTTTTTTTTTTTAAGTTCTTGATAATCTTTGAAAGATTTTCATTAAACCTGCTGCTCTCTGTTAATCCATCTTCATTTTTTTTTTTAATTTTCGTTTCGTTTGCATTTCTTGGTAATGTTTTGCATGTATTACATAAATTTTCAATTTTGATACATTAGGTCGTCCAGGCTTGGAAACCAAGGTGTCGAAGATCTAACAATGAACGTTAAACCGGTATAGTATAAATTTCCCCCAGTTTTCATTTTTAGTAAACCGATAAAAAGGAGAACTTTAGCATTTAATTGCGATAATTTATGGAACATTTAACATACTTGTCTTCTTTGGAGTCGTGGTGCAGTTTCCTGGACCTTCGTGTATTCGCTTATATGCAGATGATGATGATAGAGACTTTGTAGATGAACGTTTTGCTGAGAAGAAAGGCAAAGACAAAGGTAAAGGCATTACTGAATGCAAATACAAGGGAACTTCTTCAGCTGAGTTTAAAATGTTTGGAGGACAACAAATGCTTTCTGCAGATCAAACAATTCCCCGTAGAGACCGTTCGGTTGCGTTCAAAACATATAAACGACAACTCAGTAATTACCAAAGATTGCAATTGGCAAACAATTATTGTAAGGCAGCTTACCTGGAGGTCATGAGTTTGGCAAAGGAAGCGGGAACTTGGGTACGAGCGAAGCCCAGATTAGGTAATCTGGATGATCTCGTAAACGAGTTCCGAACCCCTCCTTTGCCCGGACGGAAGATGGAAGTCTCTGTCGCAACCGCAGTCATTCCGGATGTCTTGGCATCCGAGATGGCCGAAATGATGACGCTTTCGGTGAGTGTTTTGGTTGTTTCTTATACTCCTTTTTCTTTTGTTCTAGTAGCCCCTTCTTATGTTATTGTTCTATATATGTTTCACAGAGCAATCTGTGGTCTAAGTTACTGTTTCCCCTTGTCAAACATGTTGAGGGGTCTAACGTAGTTGGTAGTCTTCAGTATTTAAGCTATGCGGATGTATCCATCAAGGCTGCAGTACAGGTAAACTGATCTTACATGGAGTTTACTTGCCATTTAGTTAGTGTCACTTGTTAGGCCATCAACCAAATATATGTTTGTTCCATAGATGTATGCAGAGCTTCAACTGCCAACAACATTGGTACCAACAAGATATTTCGAGTTTTTGCGATATGGGAAAGAGATAATGGATGGAATTTACATAATTGTTGATGTCTCGAGCCGTTATTCCGATCCTTTTGCAAAGCGTAATAGTGAAAGAAGACCATCAGGGGTCATAATCAGGGAACATGGACCTGAAGATTGTGAGGTTTTACTCTTTTGTAACTTGCTTTTTACCTTACTGTTGCTTCAATCATTGTAATGGAAATGCTTTTTAGCTTAAACAGATTATATGGATTGAGAATGTGGAAGTGGATGAAACCAGAGAAAACTTGTACTCCACAGTAATCGGTTCAAACTTGGCATATGGTGCACACCGTTGGGTAACCACACTGTTATGGAATCTAAAGCGTGAGAAGAGCTTATTTTCCGATCTCAAAATCGATGTGCATCCCGGGGGTAATAAAAAGTCTTGTTCTCTTTTCAGTTTTTTTCTTGGACATTAAACTGTTTAATTCCATCATTTGTCTAATGTTGTGGTGCAGCTGGTTCTTTTCTCTTGGCTTTAACCCGAGCCATGAAGCGTTTCTTCATGGAATGTGTTTCTCAACATCCTGATGAAGCTGCACTTACTGTAATAACTAGTGGTGAAGATCCAATAAGGATTCTGCATAACAAAAAACTTACTGAATATATATCTTTTGTCGGCGTAAACAGTTTCCGGGTTCAAGCTAAACCGCTCTCAGTTTTTAAATTTTTAATGAAAAAGGATCTCCAGTTGGAGGTATGAAATATCTATATACATATATAACTCAGTTATTTAATTATTTTTCACTGATGAAATATAATATATGTATAGCAGTTTCGTGTGTTTGGAGGTAGTGAGACAAATGAGGTCCATGAGGAGCCTGAGCTATTGTTCACATTTGGCACTGATGATAAAAGCAATATCATCTCTCTGCACAAAAGGGTTACAAAAGAGGTCCAAGTCTGCTCACAAATTAAAACCCAAATTTTCCTTTTTGTTTAAGTCTTTGCTTACATACTTTTGTTTCCATTTCTATTTGTATGCGGCAGGGAATTGTATACGGCTTACAAGAAGCTTCAATGGATGAATATTGCTCCTTTATCCTATCCAAAACATTGACGGAAGATACGGTGAATGCTCACATTGTTTGTGGGAATAAAAGCATTTATGAGGACAGTAAATCTAGAATGGCTAACATAACTCCTTCTGGGTTTGCTATAATGCCTGATGGTCCTGGGGGCCTCCATTGCGATGCTTCTCTTGTAACCTTTCTCGTGCAGCTATATTATGATCCTTTAGGAAATCCTGTTGATGTTGAGTTTGTTAGAAAAGATTTTCTAAGTGATTTGAACAATATCATCAGAGAATTGAATGAAAAGGGTAAGTGTTGAAAATATGAGAATATTGTTACAGAAATTACTTAATTGGAGATCTCTTCTCACAGCTTTTTTTGGTTTTGCAGTTGTGGGGGAAAAAATGAATGGAATTGAGATCATACATTTGACACAAGGCAAGGCTAGCTGCATCTGAACCTGGGGAAAGCATAGATGGAAAAAAACAAGAGATACTTTTCTTGCAGAAACCAATTTTAATTGTTTTTCTATACTTCTGATAAAGATATAGCTATAGATATACATACTTTTCATGTTGGTGTTGAGAGCCTGAATGTGGATGATAAATAGAAAGAGAAATTACAAGCAAAACTTTCCTCTGAATGTGAATGTTGATATAGATACTTTTTAATGCCAAAAAGTTATGACCTTAGCTTTTCAAGCAGGCTTTCGTTAAGCTAATATTAATTGACTCCCTTATTTTTAATTTAGGGACAATTATGGAGGCATGACCACCTCCTTTGGAACTGATGACAAGGCCTCTTGTCCACGCAAGTGTGGATAGTTAGTTGGTCACATATTCTCATCATCCTCAGTATTTTCGACTGATCTTCATTACTCATCTGCATCACCTCATGAAAAGCATTCAAGAAATGCTCCATTCATTTCTCAGTCACCAACTAATGCTGCAGCTTTGCCCTTTACCATAATCATCTAATCAAACGCTGCCTCAATCCACAATATCAAGTCACTTTGATTTTCCTTTAAGCAACCCTATCTGGAGCAGTCAAGTAGCAAGCACTAGTTCTAGTGGTAGTCATGACATCAAAGGCCTTGTGCATTGGCCACCAATTAGAATGAGCTTCTTGTGACAACGTTATGGATATGGAACCAGATTAACTTAAAACTTATTGGTATTGTTTCATATTCCCTTCATGTTGCTTGACATGGCATGTCATGTGGCAAAACCATGCACAACTATTTCTGAACAGAAACCCCAAGTACACTCAGCACACACTCAGCACCTTCCATCTCCATCTGTAGCTAGTCACAGTGTTGTATACTCTTCATCAGCAAATAATGCCCTAGCAAAGCCACGAATGCGGTGGACGCTTCATGAAGCCTTTGTTTAGGCTGTCAACCAACTAGGTGGAGTGGACCTTTTGGCTCTCGTGAAATTGCTTGCCAAAAACTGTTTGGCTATTGTTTCAACCTGCTTTCAACTTGCAGGAGCTACTCCAATGTGCCTTTTGAAGATAATGAAAGTTGAAGGCTTGACTATTTATCTTTAATAAAAAAAATATTTTAATATTTTGAAAATAAGGGGTAATTTGATATTATTAATTTCTCTTTTTTTCCGTCCACTTTTGGACGGATGGTAATTTGCATGATAAGAAAGAAAAGCTACCTCCTATTTTCTATTCTACCTAGCAATCTTTAAATCCATTTTCCTTCCAACATTCCATCCTGCAGGTACATACACCTCTCTTTTTATTATTAAAGAATTTGCTTATGTATGTGTGCTCAAAGGCACTAGTTAGTTATTCCCTTTAACTGGAGATGCCACTCTCTTAACTGCAGAAATATAGGACTGCCAGATACAGACCAGAGTCATGAGAAGGTATATGTCATGCTCTTTTTCAACTTTCTTCTATTATCCTATCTGTGTTACTTCATGTCCTTATCAATGAAGTGATCATTGTTTCTTTTCATTTGGTTCAATGGGTTTCAGAATCTTTAGCTGTCCAGTGAAAATTTATGATGCATGTCTATCGTGCACTCAATAATCCTATTCTCCCATTCTGATTTATGATGCAAGTTCTCTTGTGAGATTGGGGTTGTCACTCAATATCTGGCTGAAACTATGACTCTTGTTTGCAGGATCCATGGAGAAAAAATCGACTCCTATGGAAGAAATATCATCTCTGGATTTGAAAACGTAAGGGTCTTCTAAAATTTGCAGGAAAGCTACTAATTGGAAATACTTCATCTTTAAATGTTGCAAACCATGAAATCCTTTGTAATTCTTTTTGATTGGGAGATGGAGCTGTAAATTATACAGTTATTTGTCCTATTTTGTTGTTGCATTGTGCAAGGATTTGATTATAGACAATTTCCTAATGGAACCTCTAAGGAGCAGTGTACTTAATATTCAAGGTCTGCCTCACTGTGTTGAGTTGTTTAGTTTAATTCGCCGTATTAAATGAATTTTTCACTTTGAACTGGAGCAGGGGTACGGGGATCACTGAAGCTTTGAAGTTACAGATGGAAGTCCAGAAGCGGCTGCATGAACAGCTTGACGTAAGAATTCGTGTTAGAAATGATTTGGAGGTATAAGAGTAGCATTATTCATGCTTAAGAAAATTGAATTTAGAAAAATCTTCCCTTAAAGACAAGTAGAAATCATGTTTCTGGTGTGTTCTCATTCAGATGCATGGTATATTTCCCTTCTCTGCAGATACAAAGGAATTTAGAGTTGCAAATGGAAGAACAAGGGCGGTACCTCCAAATGACGTTCGAGAAGGAAAAGTCAGGTATAGACAAGCTGAAGATGTCACATACTTATCCGGAGAATCCGCCCACTCCTTCGGATTCCACCAAAGAGTCACCTGCAAATTAAAGGTGAACCGTAAGCTTCCCGCACAAATCAATTAAAATTCAGGTACTGACACCGTAATGTCAAGGCCATGTTGGAGAGAAACTGCTGAAACCTGTGTTTTCGAGTCGAGTGAAGTGCTCGAGAATCGAAGAATAAGTTATGATGGGTTTGAACTTACTACAATTGTTCCATTGATGCATTCATTAGTAGGAAAGACCAATAAATTAAATTATCCCACTAACCAACGTCTGAGGTTGTTGCATGAAAAGATAAATAAGTAGGCAAGTAATTAAAGTTTCCTTTTAAAGTTGGAGTTTCAAAGTAAATGTAAAGTGTATGGTAGGATTTGGTAATAGAGGGAAATTGTGGAGGCGTTTAAAGTTGAACATGCATCATTCTTCTATATTTACATGACTAAGAAATCTCTGCATTTTATTATTTATAATTAATTATTTTAGTTCATCAATAAAAATGTACCAATGAATCTTTTATATAATAAATTTAAATTAAATTATTATTATTATTATTATTATTATTATTATATTAAATATTTTATATGAAGTGTTTTAAAATTTTAAAAATTATACAAATTATTTCATGTTACTTTTCTTAAAAAATTATGTTAACCTTTTTAAATTGTGTAGTAAGATATCTTTTTTAAAGGTTCACCTAATGATATAATATTTATTTCATCCGATTAATATTTCCATTTCAAAAGAGATAATTTTGATATTTAATGGATATTAAAACTCATCCATACCAGTATTAATTTTTTATATTATTTTTATATAAATTTTAAAATATATATAATACACTAAAAATATTAAAATAAATGTCACCCAACAAATTAAAAATAAATTTTAAAAATATTTATACTTAAATAACACTAAGATAGGGTAACTTAACAAGCAAATGCTTTTAAAATTATAACAAAATTAATAATAAAATAAAATTTATACAATATCCACACAATAATAACAAAATAGTAAAAATATAATTGTGAAATGAAAGCAAACTAATGAGAAAACAACAACAAAAACAACTGCAAAATAGTGGGAAACCAACAAGAAAACAACTTCTTGTTTTTTGCAAATTTGAGTTGGGTCGGGCTAGACCAAAGCTAAAAAAATCTTACCCAAGATCTGTCTCATTTTTTAAACAGATTCTATTTTTTTGTTCAAACTTATTTTTCAAGCTTTATATTTTATCCAAATCCTCTCACTTCTCAAACAAAACTTTGGGTCAATCATTGACCAGATCTACTTATAAATCAACTAAGTACACATGATTTGTAAATATTTAAATTAATTTAATATCATTATTAATTTTATCTTTTCACTTTGACATTATATTATTCTATCTTAAATTTCAAAACTATTCAAATTTATCATATGTAACAAAAAATATTTGACATAAAAATATATATATCAAAATTAGTTAATATTTTTAAAAATAAAATTTATTTAACATAATGATATATATCAAAAATTTATTATATAATTACATATTTATTATTTATCTATATAAATAAAGAAGTTAATTAATTAATAAATAAAATATAAAACTTAAAAATATGTTTGGTAATTAAAACTTAAAATAATATGCTTATTAATTAAAAATATTAATTAAAAAAATCTTAAACATTCATTAAAAAAATAGTTAAATAAACATGGAAAAAGATTTAAACTTCACACAAACAGTTAACCAACCAACCTAAGAGCTAAGTTGATTTTTCCTATATAATGTGTGATGTAGTTCCAGAAGCATGTATACTTTGATATTTAATGTGAAACCAATGGTTGGTTAATGGGCATGGTGTGGGGTACGTAACACATGCACCAAATGCATAAATATCATAAACATATACAGCTTTATCATCTAAGTTCCATTTGTTAGGAAGTAGAGTCGTCCCTGCCTTTGAGTCGAAGCTAGCTTATAGCTTAAGCCATTGGCTATGCACAAGCAAAATGGCAGGCGTTTGGCAGAATTCCAGCTACCAAGCAATGCTTTCCTTTTTTCATTCCTCCCTTTAACGTCTCTTAGACTCAAACCTACGACTTCTCAACTCACAGTTTGGTAGTCTCTCCCTCACATTTCACTTTATTAATTACCTTATAATACCACATCCCCTCAAGCCCTCATCACATCTTTGTCTCTCAGGTATTATCCTCTTCATCTCATCTTTGTTTGTTTTTGGCTTGCCATGGATGGCTTTGGTTCACTTGCAGTTGACGAGGTACTTTCTTCTTCTTTTCTTTAATTTAATTACTTCGTACTATGAGCCTGATGATGTTATGGGATAGCAGAACCGGCCTCCGACACGGCAGTCTTCGGGAAAGGTATGCAAAGTTTGTGGGGATAAGATTGGTCGCAATGAAGACGGGGAGTTGTTTGTAGCTTGTCACGTATGTGCCTTCCCGGTTTGCCGGCCATGTTATGAGTATGAAAGGAGTGAAGGAACCCAGTGCTGCCCTCAGTGCAATACTCGCTACAAGCGTCAAAAAGGTTCATTTTTTTTAATATCTGAGTTTCTAGCTAGAGAAATGAAGTGTTACAGACAGAACTAACATGTTTCATTAACTTTGGTCTTTTGCTTATCTGACAGGTAGTGCGAGAGTTGCAGGTGATGATGAAGACAACTATGACCAAGATGATTTTGATGATGAATTTCAGACTAAGAACCGCAAGGATGACTTGGATCAGCATGTAAGTTCATTATATATAATAGTATATATATAAATAAATAATAATCATTAAATATTTATCAGATTACTAAAGTTGATTGTCAATTTTGCAGGAAAACGGGGACTATAATAATCAGCAATGGCATCCTAATGGTCAAGCTTTCTCAGTTGCAGGAAGCAGTAAGTGCAACTTTTGCATTCCTTTTAAAACTCTGATTTAGCTTCATACTTACGGGAGGGTTTGCCAATGGGGTACAGCTGCTGGTAAGGATTTTGAAGGGGACAAAGAGATTTATGGCAGTGCAGAATGGAAAGAGAGAGTTGAGAAATGGAAAGTTAGTCAAGAAAAAAGAGGTTTGGTGGGCAACTATGGTGATGCAGGACATGATCAAGCTGAACAAGAAGAAGAAGAAGATTACCTGTATGTTCCTCTGACATGATCCGTCTATCCTCCATTTTTAAGTTTCAACACTTGTTTTACATTTCTTTGAATTTGTAGCATGGCGGAAGCTCGACAACCCCTCTGGCGAAAAGTTCCGATTTCCTCGAGCCTGATCAACCCTTACCGGATAGTCATTGTCCTACGGCTCTTCGTCCTTTTCTTTTTCCTCCGGTTTCGTATTCTAACACCAGCCTACGATGCTTTTCCCTTATGGCTTATCTCTGTTATATGTGAAGTATGGTTTGCTTTCTCCTGGATACTCGACCAGTTCCCCAAATGGTTCCCCATTACTCGTGAAACTTACCTGGATCGCCTCTCCTTGAGGTTTGAGCGTGAGGGAGAGCCTAATCAACTAGGTTCAGTCGATGTCTTTGTGAGTACTGTCGATCCTCTTAAGGAACCGCCCATCATAACAGCAAACACGGTTCTATCAATCTTGTCTGTTGATTATCCTGTTGAAAAAGTGAGCTGTTATGTATCCGATGATGGTGCTTCCATGCTTCTTTTCGACACACTATCGGAAACTGCTGAGTTTGCCAGGAGGTGGGTACCATTTTGCAAGAAGCATAACGTCGAGCCAAGGGCCCCCGAGTTTTATTTCTCCGAGAAGATAGATTACTTGAAAGACAAGGTTCATCCTAGCTTTGTCAAAGAACGTAGAGCCATGAAAGTGAGTTGCCAAATTTGTTCACATTTTTTGTGCTACCAATGTCCTCATCTTGTTAAAACATGTAAGTTAAACAAGGTTTTAATATATACTTTGCTTATGGTGTACTTGTAGAGGGAATATGAAGAGTTTAAAGTAAGGATAAATGCACTAGTGGCAAAAGCTCAGAAGAAACCAGAAGAAGGATGGGTGATGCAAGATGGCACCCAGTGGCCTGGAAATAACACTCGTGATCATCCCGGGATGATTCAGGTGCCTTGATATAAGATCATCAAATATCATTCTATCCGTGAAATTAAAGCCCATATCATGATGGAACTTAAAAGCTTCTTGCCTTACAGGTCTATCTAGGTAGTGCTGGTGCACTTGATGTGGATGGCAAGGAGCTACCTCGGCTTGTTTATGTATCTCGTGAGAAACGGCCTGGTTATCAGCACCACAAGAAAGCCGGTGCCATGAATGCTCTGGTGAGAACTGTTTGTCTGATTTCTTATTTGTTTCCATGGTAAGAGGATGCAATTTAATGGTTTGCTGCTGATCTTGCCTATTGTTTGATCATGAATGTCATTGCCAGGTTCGAGTCTCTGCTGTGCTTACTAATGCACCCTTCATATTGAATCTGGATTGTGATCACTACATTAACAACAGCAAGGCTATAAGGGAAGCAATGTGCTTTTTAATGGATCCCCAGTTTGGAAAGAAGCTTTGCTATGTTCAATTCCCTCAGAGGTTCGATGGCATTGATCGTCATGATAGATATGCTAATCGGAACGTTGTCTTCTTCGATGTAAGTTATTGTACAAAATATTTACTTTGTTTGCTTCTTTGTAAAATTAGTACCTAATAACTACAATGTTGTTTTTGGTTATAGATTAACATGTTAGGCTTAGACGGACTTCAAGGCCCTGTATATGTAGGCACAGGGTGTGTCTTCAACAGGCAGGCATTGTATGGCTATGATCCACCTGTCTCCGAGAAGCGACCGAAGATGACATGCGACTGCTGGCCTTCATGGTGTTGCTGTTGCTGTGGAGGGTCAAGAAAAAAGTCGAAGAAGACAGGAGAGAAAAAGAGTTTCCTAGGAGGTCTCCTACGCTCCAAGAAGAAGAAAATGATGGGAAAGAACTATGTGAGAAAAGGGTCCGCACCAATCTTCAATCTTGAAGAAATCGAAGAAGGTCTTGAAGGATATGATGAACTACAGAAATCATCACTCATGTCACAGAAGAATTTCGAGAAACGATTCGGGCAATCACCAGTTCTCATTACTTCAACTCTGATGGAAAATGGTGGCCTTCCTGAAGGCACCAATACCAATTCACTCATTAAGGAGGCCATTCATGTAATCAGCTGTGGCTATGAAGAGAAAACAGAATGGGGCAAAGAGGTGACCACTATCACATTAATACTATATTGAGTCATTGTAGCAACTTTGAGGAGATTACTGAATTGTTTTCTTTACAGATTGGATGGATTTACGGGTCTGTCACGGAAGATATTTTAACTGGTTTTAAGATGCACTGTAGAGGATGGAAATCTGTTTACTGTGTACCGAAAAGACCGGCATTCAAAGGGTCGGCGCCAATCAATCTATCAGATCGTTTGCACCAAGTTTTAAGATGGGCTCTTGGTTCGGTGGAAATCTTCCTCAGTCGTCACTGCCCACTTTGGTATGGCTATGCTGGAAAACTGAAATGGCTGGAAAGGCTTGCCTATATAAACACCATTGTTTACCCTTTCACGTCCATTCCTTTACTCGCCTATTGTACAATCCCAGCTGTTTGTCTCCTGACAGGAAAATTCATCATCCCAACTGTAAGTAACATTGCGGATTGCTTTATTAAAACATTCTGAAAGTGATTGATTTATTAGGCCCTGGAAAATTAAACATATTTTTGTTTCCTTGACAGCTAAGCAACCTTACAAGTGTATGGTTCCTGGCACTTTTCCTTTCCATCATAGCAACCAGTGTTCTCGAACTTCGATGGAGCGGAGTTAGCATCCAAGACTGGTGGCGCAATGAACAGTTCTGGGTGATCGGTGGTGTCTCGGCACATCTTTTTGCTGTCTTCCAAGGCCTGCTCAAAGTCCTTGCTGGAGTTGACACCAACTTCACTGTAACAGCAAAAGCCGCTGAAGATGCCGAGTTTGGAGAGCTTTACCTCTTCAAATGGACCACCCTCCTAATCCCACCAACAACTCTAATAATATTGAACATGGTGGGAGTTGTTGCCGGGGTTTCTGATGCAATTAATAATGGTTACGATTCATGGGGTCCCTTATTTGGCAAGCTATTCTTCGCCTTCTGGGTCATTGTTCACCTCTATCCTTTCCTCAAAGGTTTGATGGGAAGGCAAAACAGGACTCCAACCATTGTTGTGTTGTGGTCTATACTTCTTGCATCAATTTTCTCACTGGTCTGGGTTCGTATCGATCCTTTCTTGCCCAAGCAAACAGGTCCAGTCCTCAAACA
Organism: Gossypium rotundifolium; assembly: GCA_025506655.1. Classification (NCBI taxonomy): domain Eukaryota; kingdom Viridiplantae; phylum Streptophyta; class Magnoliopsida; order Malvales; family Malvaceae; genus Gossypium; species Gossypium rotundifolium. The sequence continues at coordinate 153,739,418 of CP106728.1, forward strand.
ATGTGGAGTGGAGTGCTGATCATGCCAACTCCTCATTATTATCACCAGTCATTGTTTTGAGTCCCCAAATCTCCAAGGTTTTGTTGATATTGCAACCAAGGACGTCATTGATCACCAGCGGCAAGTAAGATGTCAATTAGGAACAAATTGACAACTCATTACATACATTGTACAACTTGATACCTATTCAAAACTTCATTGTTATAGCAGAGGAAGTTTGTTATGCTATAAGCTATATATACTAGGCTTGTTATCTCAGCTTTAATCCACAATAAACAGATAAAGCTTCATGATGATATTCCATAGGTCATTTGTTTTCAATCAGCCTTTCATAGCTAGGCTTAAAATAAGAAGGGAAAAATCATCCACAAGGATTCAAATCATGCTTAAACTATATATATGATGCAAGATTAAAAGTATTAAAAGAAACCTACAATTTTATTCAATTTCTAACATCTTGAAAGACAAAAAACAACTGCAATAAGGGTTCTTTCTTGTCCCTTTTGTATTTATTGCATCTTCAGTTCATCAATGGCTCCTTGGATTAGCTTAATTTTGGCTATGGTCCTCTCTTCTTGGGTGCTTACTTTTGCAGGTTGCAGAGCAAGAACATTCCTCAGTCCTCTCTTCTTGGATGGATGACGCCTCATCATTTTCTGAAGCAACACCCTGCGAAAATGGCATCAAACTGTTACTTAAAAAGCTGGGGAAAAAAAACCACAGAATATGAAAAATTAAGCAAACATACTGAAGTTGTAGCCAAAACATGGCTTGGATGATTGAAAGCACACTTGGAACCAAACTTGCATCTTCCCGTTTTCCGAAAGTACTGAAAACTTGAAAAAAATAGTAAATCATAAAGAAAATAATGGAAAGAGGAAAATAGTTTGAAATTTGGATCAATGCTTACAGCACAATCAGGTTTTGCTGGCTTAAAATAATCACTTAATGGAATCTGTAAACCAGATTGCTTGGGAGGGAAAATTTCCTGCAGTTAGGAGATATATTTCTACAATAAGTTAATTTTCCATTCAGTTGTTTGAGCAAACAGATAGCACAGTGTACTATATATATATATATATATACCTGCTCTATTTCTGCAATGAGGTCAAGATGAAACTGTTGCATAGCCTTAATAGCATCTTGTTGAGTGCTGTCCATTAATTGCAAGGAAATGCTAATGCACAAGTTCATATCTGGCACTATTGTAAATCCAGAAGGATACAAGACCAGCTCAGACCATTCATTTTTGCTTAGATTATGATCAAAATCGGATTCTTTGATCGGAGATGATATAACAAAGGAGCAAAATCCATCAGTTGAAGCTTCTTGCAACATATACCCTTCGAATGGCTACATCAGAAGCAAAAGCTACATTAGCTTCATATATCTTCTCTCTGCAACTCTTTGTAATAAAAAACTAGAAAAAAATAAAATAAAATACCCACATCCTTATTTAGAGTAATGCAGTAAGTGTCACCATCTGGGGAAGCAAGTCTAATTACTTCATCGGTCCATTGTGTGATTCGGGTGTGGCACCACTGCATTAGAAAAAAAAGGTCCTACATGTGGCCTCAATATCACTTAGGCAAAAAATATCATGTATGTATGCAGAAGGTACATACATCTATGTACAAGTTCTTTTCCCTGAGGTAACTGAAAACTGGCTGAGACGTTTTACTTTCGACATTAAATTTGACAACTGCAACAAAAATGCATGATCCTGCATATGGTCCTTGAGAGTTCAACTTATGTTTCAACCAGATTTCTTTGTTTTCTTGACGATGACCACTCCATCCGTCCCTGTCCGCAGATGCAACTATGCTATCCACATACTTGATTCTAATGTTTTTGCCATTTCCTTAAAAACTCCCAGTAATTCACCTCTTGATCCTGTTTTACACAACAAGCAAGTAAAAAATAGTTCTATTTTACCTTAAAGAAGTTAAGTCATAGCTAGAATAGCAGAAAACACAACCTTCATTTTCTGTTCCAAGTTCAAAACTTAAGAAATCTGAGGACATCCTCCTGTAATCATTTTTCAGAACATTGATCCAGCAATATGCTTTGAAAGGCCAATCGGAGTCGATAGGAAATTCCATAGTTTCAATCCATATGACCTTGGATTTACTATCATCATACTTTGCAATGATCACCCCTGATGGTTTTCTCCTGCATGCTTTTTCAACCTTGGGTTTACTAGCAACAGACGTTCCAATGGTCATCCTCGATAGCCTTTCGCTGCACTCGTCAAAGTCTAAATCGACTACTGCCCACATATCGTGTCTAATCTCTTTTACGAATCTAAGGAAGGTTAATTTTTCTATTGTACTAAAAGGTACAACAGATATTGGCTTCAAAAACTCTGCGGTCACCTGCCATTCAATTATACCCTTTGAACTTTGAAGGCTTTTTTTTATATCATCTCAAGTGAGGATAATATCAGAAGCTTACCCTTTGTATATCCAGTATTTCAAGAGAAGTTCCACTCGGTTTCTCACCCTTTCCACTGTAAACAATGTGGGAAAACCTTGAAGCCCATGTCTTCTGCAGTAATGTTTGGAATATTTTCAGTATACATACATACATACATTAGCTTCTATAGTAGTCAAAGGGCTGAATATGAACCTACCACATCTGTCATCATGGAAACTAAGTCTCTTGGAGGAAGCGGAAGAACTGCACTGTCAATGGAGAGATCGACGCTCATTGTAGTAGCATTTGGCATTAAGAAAAATTTCGGCAGTATCCTCTCGGAATGTAGGCCATGTTCTTTGAACCATGGGTCATTTTCAGCAGCAATATTCAAGATTAACTGAAGAGCATCATTGCAGAAGTACCCTGACAAGGGATGAGAAGGCTGCAACACAAGGACACAAGCTTCATTACATTCCATACAAGTTCAATTAGGTAAAATTCTATCAACAAAAGTACTGGTGACAATTCATATTCAACATCATGAGTTACTGCAAATCTCTTACAGGAGAACCAGGTATTTCATCAGGCTGGGTAGAATCAAGTTTCTCATCAGGCAAGGCATTGTCCTGTAGTAAGGAGCTGATTATCAGGATTCAACATAGTAATTTGAAGTTCCTAAACTGATTTGTTTCGGTATCATACAAGTCCACTTCGATCCGTCGTTAATGTCAATCCATTAGACATGTTTGATCATGCAATACGAAACTCTTTTATTTCTTCTACAAAAGGTCATTTTTCAAGATAAATTATGAATCACTTGTAACTTGATTAGACAAGTAAAGGTAATTGGAAGTGGGAAACTTTAATACCGGTTTATCACCGTCCATTTTAGATCTTCAACACCTTGGTCCCCAAACCTGTAGGACATAATGCATCAACATTAAAAGTAAAACTTTCAAACTTGTAGTTACCAAGTTTCTCATTTACATGCCAAACCCAATGGAAAGAAAATTAAAGAAAGAAAGAGATGAAAACAACCTGAAAAAGATTAGCCGTCCAAGGATGAAAATATACTGATTGGGACTACAAGAAAAAAAGCAAAGACTTAACCTGAAAGAAATTCCTATTTCTTGGAAAACTATGTAACATACAGAATCTTTTTCAAGAAACTGAAAAGAAAAAAAAAAAAGGGTTTTCAATGATTGATGCCAAGTGAGAACTTTAGAAAAAAAAAAGGTCCCTTCAAGCTTTTATCATGTGAGTGATGCTTCAAAACCAAATCCACTCTTTGACTTTCTTTAATGAAGAATGTGATAAAGAAAACAAGAGAAACAGAAAGAAAAGATGGATTAATAGAGATTACAGAGAAGTAAGAAAAAGAGAGTCAAAAAGTAGATTGTTGAGAAAATGAGAAAATATATAGCTTGAAGACAAGAACAAAAAAAATGGAGATAACCAGAAAGAGACGGAGAAGGGAGAAAAAGAGGGGTTTTTATAGAGGGACAAAGAATTATTTCTGTTTACCATTACATTCCCGCCAATACTTAAAAAAAGTCCCCAAGGTTGAAGACAGTTATATAAATGGACACCCTTTGAGGCTTTGACTCACATTCCTTTATGCACTTAAGTTTAGTCAGTGCTTATTCATTAGTTCATGGTCCCCAATGGGGTGCTCGCATTGTTCTTTGTTCATGGCCAGTGCTTAGCTGCATATTCATCAGTTCATTCAGCTGGCTCCTGCATGTTTATCAGCTATAAAAAAAAAAAAAAAACTTCCTTGATGGTAATCTTCAATTTACAGTTATCATGAAGTATGATTATGACAAACTCAGATGGGAACCAAAGTAGTTGCCACCAACACGATTAATCCTTCGAGTCTATTAGTTTCGAGGTATTTTGACCATTGTTATTGGCATGCCGATAACGCCGCCTGTCCCTTGATTGCACCTATGGGCTATGGTTGGTAGCAGCTCACGTGACTGTGGTTGTATCATGATCTTAAATAAAAGTTATAAATACCATATCGACTCTGTATTAGTATTGGTTTTAAGGTATAAGGTTTTGTTTGTTTCAATGAAAATGATTTTGAAAATAATTTCTAAAAATGACTTAATTTTCTGGAAAATTAATATTTTCAGTGTTTGGAAGAATGTATGTAAATATTTTATGTTGTTTGGATATATCACATGACTAAATTGAAAATGTATAAAAATTAAAGTGTGAAACAATTTAATATGTGAATAAGTAAATTATGATAAAAGCTTAATGAATGTGTTATGAGATGATGAAATATACATAAAGTATTGTAAAGTGAAATTGTGAAAAATATGAAAATTTTATGATGAGAAGGACTAAATTGTTAAACTTGAGAAAATGTGTTAATGAAATAATAGAACTGTAACAAGATATTGAGATCAATTATGTGATTAAAGTGTAGTAAGAAAGAAAATTGATTTAATATGATTAATTACTTGATATTAAATTTTATGACAAAAAATTTAAATTGAAAAGTTATGAAAATTTATATATATATATATATATATATATTTTAATTAGTGAAGAATATAGTAGAGAATTTAACATCTTAATGTGGACATAACCTTAGTAGTTTAAAAAATGTCTTAGAAAAATATTTGATAAAATATTTTACAGAAATAAAGAGGTAATTTTACATTGACTATGCTATTTTAAATGAAACACACATTAGAAAGGACTGAAAATATTTTCCGGAAGCCTAAATGGTGAAACCACCTATAACTTGTGAAAAACCTTGTTTAATAGACAGAAGTGGATAATAAGGGTAGTGGCCCTGTATACTTTTATATAAGCGCTTAGCGTAAAACAAGATCGAACATGGTTCAATCCGTTACATTATATTTTTTTTTCCTCCAAAACAGAGTGGTTCAAAGATGAAAAAACCAGTTGTCTGCAGCATTTATCAGATGAATTTAAGTAGGATGCAGAATGCAGGAGAATTAATAGGACCGACATTTTGGATATAGAATAACAATTAACAAGGAACACTTCAACACATGAATAAAAAATATATTCTAATAATAATAGAAATTCTATTCTGCATGTTGAAAGTTCACAAGAAAATGTGGTTGATGTAAAAATATTAGTAGTAAATGATACAAATGACTTTCATAATGAATCCAACACAGAAGTTTGTCCAGTGTTGTTCTTCAACAAGATTCTCTAAGAAGAAAAAATCAAGAAGATGAGGGTGAGATATTGAGATCAGCCTTGAGGAAATAGAGCTGCCGTTGCAAATGCAGAACCTGTCAAGCAGACATCCTGAGATAAACTTTTTACTTCTAATGAAAAACTATATATTATAACTGAATAACAAGTATCAAACAGGCAAGACCATGAAAGATTATTGAATTCTTAGCCAAAAGCCTATGGACTATTTGTTAGGATATGTGAAAAGCTTTAAGTGGCTACAGTAATTGTCTAAAATGGGGATGATATCCAGAAGAGAATGGAAACTGGAATTTAAGAAAAACTCATAAAGTCAATTCCTAAAAGCAAATACGAAGAATTTGATACAAAAAACAAAGAAAAAAAAATATAAGAAACCAGACATTACCTCCTCTTGAAGCAAAGTTGGGAGACAGTCTGCAGATGTAAGGCCTTTCATCTCCGCCTGTAGCTTCTCCTCTTTAAGGCCCAACCAGGTATCTTGAGGCAGTGCAAAAAGTAGTACTGTCAGACCATCCCCTATTGATGGAGGTATACCAGAGCAACTATTTTGGTCAAAATCACATAAACAACTGGGCTTTGTTTCAGATGACGGAATCAGCATATCAACCATTTGTTCAGTGCCATCAGCAGTTACAGTACCAGAAACCACTGTGACAGGCTCCTTACACACAGATTTTAGCAGTTTTATATCTTTACAGCAGCCGTTTAACAACCTATTTTTCCCAGTTAGAAGTCCAGCTCCTTGACAACAAACATTTGCTGCAATGTCAGCCAAGCTATCTGTGTAACCAAAAGGTGCCTCACTTTCGCACAATGAACACTCAAATCCCAAATATCCCGTCACATTTTTGAATAGTTCAGTCTCTCGTATTTGTTTCAATACTTCTTCCTGAAATTTCAAATTATTCTTTCTATTACTTTCTCTTCCAAGTCATGGAAAGAAATCAGAAAAAGAAATATTTGAACAAATGAAGCTGCAAATTGAAATTCACTCTTTGAAAGGAGGAATTAACGACAAAGATAAATGGTAGTTGACTGAAAGATAAACAAATATGCCCATCATACCTTTAGTGCAACCCTTCCTTTTTCCTCTTCACTTAAAACGGTACTGCCATCATCCTGTCTCCGAACCTCTGCAATCCACTTGATGAAATCCCTCAAACTAGAAGGTGCTGATCTAAATACCACACATAATACATCATTAACATCTTTTAGATTCTTGGAAGTGAGCAAAAGGGGAAGATCTTCCGTTAAGTACTTAGCGACTACATTCCAGTTCTCATGTTTACAGCTCTGCATTTGATACACAATAGTAGTACCAGTTATCACCTCTTTGAACAATAAAGCTCTGGCAAACATAAAGAACATAAAGACAAAATAAATCCAGATTTGAGAAACACCTAGAGATGGAAAGGAGCTCCACTATCAACATCAATAATGAAATACTTTATCATAATACAATAAGTAAATCTTAATTTCAATATTCCCATATTCAGTTTGAAGATTTTAAATTCCCCTGCATCTCCCAGGTTCAAATTGCATGAAAAATAAAGAGCATAATCAAAATTCCAATGCCAATTTTAAGTTTCACTAATGAATCAGACTTTGCAATTTGTTACTATACTCATTCAACAGTCATTATATAGTAAATTGACACTTGAGAAGGAAAAAGGAAACTAGTAAAACGATTTATATCAAGACATAAAGAAAGTGTTACACGGGACTGATCTACCAAAGATAAATTCAAGTACCATAGTGTAAAGAACAGATGTTGCTTTCTGAAGCTTAGACATAACCATGAACCTGAGAAAAGCAAGCATGAATTGCCATTAGGACACAACCAGGTAGTTGCCACTAATAACAAGCTGGCAGGTTGTATAATTTACAATAATACAGTCAACCAATAAAAGGTAGATTTTAAAATCAAGTTAGAAGCTACAAACGAGATGTGAATTGAAGCTGAGCATACTTGCAGAGAAAACAAAAAGAACAATTAAAGTAACAACCATTAATAAGAGCCTAACTATATGAAGAGGAGAAATCAGATTACCCCCTACAATGCCCAGTTGCTTTATCAATAGTATTCATGGCATCCCAAAGAAGCGAAAGAGGAACCCAATGAGGAGGGTATTTGAATCTAGCAACATCCAAAATCAGAACCATGTCCTTTCCAGCATGGTAACCCCCTATTGGCGAAAAATGGCCCGTTCCTGTCTGCAACCAATCACATTTTCAAATTGGCAAGCACAAAAATAGAAAAATTTAAAAAAAAAAAATAAAGGGTCAATCAGTAGATGTATATACATGTTGAAATTCGGGTCAATGAAATGATTACCTGCTTGAAAACCGCTCTATTGTAGGAGACAATCAAATGGCAATCCTCTGATGAAGTACAAGAGACCACGCGTTCCCGGAAATCTTCAATGCTAGATTGATCGGTCCTGAAAGGTTCAACTTGAGCACCATTGCAAACAGCCAAACAAGCAACTTTCCCAAAAGTGATGCCTTGACTTTTGATTTTCTCCAGTGGCTCGCAACAATCTAACATTGAATCATCGAACCATCTCCAAGGTCCTAATTTAAAAAAATTATTAATTAATTCAGTTGGATAGTTCGAAATTTAAGTAAATTATGAAAAAAGGGGGAAGAAAAGTACCTTTCCAGGTTCTACCAGGATCGATAGCGAGGGCGTTTAAGACCATGGCGAGAGTGGCGAGTCCACAATACGCAGGCTCCGATTGCGTTTGGTAGTATGATATTAGTTTGAAAAACCTTCCGCCGTTCCTCCCGCTAAAGCTTCCGTGAACAATTGCTGTAAAAAGAAAATTAAAAAGATTTGAAAAGATTAGAGAATGAGAAAGAGATAAATTAGGGTTTATGTTCATTGGTTTCCAGCTACCTTGCCTTCGGAAGAAGAAAACTCGGTGGCAGGAGGAGAGGGAAGAACTCTTCTGTAAAGACCCGCCACCGCCATTTTCTGTTCTATTTTTTTTTTCTTTTGGTCGTTGTAAGTTCCAAGTGTCGCCGTAGCGTTATGACACGGCGGAGGTAGATATAAAGAAACGATCCCAATTTCCAGCCCACCACATTTCTCTAATCCGCGTATGGTGAACGCAAAACTCAGACTTGAGTCAACTCTCCGATTCCACTTTCTTTTTCAGAAATTCCAGTTTTCTTTTTGGGTAAATTGTAAAATAATCACTTTTTTTTAACTCACGATGTAATTTAATCACTTACATTAGTAATTGAGCCGTTAATTATCCTTAACGGTGTAATTATAAGCTGAGGTAGTATATTAAATCATCATTTCAAATGAAAATTTTAGGTTAAATTATATAATTGGTCCTTATATTTTTTCGTTTTAAGTAATTTAATTTTTTTTATGTTCTTTTGACTTCTTCTTTTTTCATTCTCTTCTGCTTCTCTATTTCTTTTAACATAATTTTTTTATGTTGTCCATTTGCTAAAACTAATAAACATAATCTTTACCTACCAAATAAACCAAGTCCTTGTTTTTTTTATATTATTCCTAAATTAAATTTCACTCGAAACCGAATAGCAATCATTCTTAATCAAATCTCGATTTGAATAACTTAATTTTGAAACTAAAACCGGACCTAACTAATTAATATAAAAAATCATATCCTTAATCAAAGCAAAACATAAATTGTATTATTTATATTCAAAACAATTTTTTTTCTAGATTTTTATAGGATCGTGTAGATTATTCATTTCTTTTTCTTTTATTTTCTGATGAATAAAATTAAGTAAATGATGGAATTGATCTAAACCTTCTTGGATATTACCAAGCAAACTTGATTGGAAGCGGAGCATGGATGAACCGAAGAGAGAAAGGGAGCATGGAACCAAACTGGTTTGTGTAAAATTGAGGGTAAGTTTCGTATTGTGCATTTTAGTCATTAAGAGTGTAGAGCTCATTTGAAGAATCCGTGAAACAACATAGTTTCAAGAGGGCGAGAATGTTGTGGGTCAATAGATAAGATGGTCGTAGGGATTGGTTAGGAGGTTGAAGAAATGAGCTCGGGAAACTTTGTTGAGGGTAGATTGACATAAGTCACGGTTGGCGAGGTCTTCAAGTGAGGTGAACTTGTGGACTAGGTAATTGAGAGTTCCAAATTGGATCGTTAAAGTAGTGATGGACAATGAGGATTTGTAATTGCGGGGTAAGAATATGTGAAGCAAACTTTATTTTAGTTCCATCTTTCACCTTTTCTTTTTCCATAAACATTAAAAAAAAACCTAGGTTAAAAGAAATGGAGAATGGAGGAAAATAGAGGGAGAAACATAAGAGAATGAAAAAAAAAAAGATAAAGTTAAAGAATATAAAAGAAAAAATTAAATTACTTAAAACGAAAAAATATAAGGACCAATTGTTTAATTTAATCTAAAATTTTTATTTGAAATGATGATTTAACATGGCACATCAGCTTACTATTACACCGTTAACGACAATTAATACCTCAGTGACTAAAATGTTATAACACGATAATATAAGTGACTAAAACGTACCATTTCAAACATAAATAATTAAAACATAATTCAAAATAAATAAAATAATTATTTTAATAATTTACCCTTTCTTTTTCTAATAGAGGAAATTTTCAGTATGATATTAATGAAGAAATGGGGCTATAATATTAGAGAAATCATTGAAATAGACAAATGATTCAAATATATTGTTGACTTTCAAAATGCTTGTGGGATTATCCACTTTGCATTATCAACATTATATTCTTTAATATTTATTTTAAAAAATATTTTTACACCAATATAAAATTTTGTTTTATATCCATCTGATTTTATTTTTACAATTTTCAAGTGCGAAAATCTGAATTAACTGGAATTTTTTTATATATTTAAAAATTCGTAGCTAAACATTGAGAAAAGTGGCATACTCAAAGTAAATGGAGAAATTATTCTCTATGCTGGAGAAAAAAAATGTGATATATGAAAAAAATTTAAGAGTGAGGTTTATTTGATGATTTATTTGCTGTTAATATAAAAATAGTGGTGACGATAAAATTAAATATTTATAATGATACTATAACGTGAGACAAAAAATAAAATTAAACGACCTTTCCCATCCAAACTAACACTAAGTTGTATCAATACCAAAATTTCTAACATTTTAATAAAAAAAGTTTATATACACTTTTTTTCCAAACTCACCATAATTTAGTACAACTTAAAAAAAAAATCGTGAAAAGGTATTTTTGAAAAGTGTAATTTAAGTTTTATGTTTATTAAAATTATTGTGAAAAATAAATAAAATGTCTATTTAAGATATAATATTGTAAATTAAAGATAAAATTAGCTTAAATGATATTTAAATTCGCTATTATCATGATATATGAAATTTTAATTTTAAATAATTTTAAGCAATTAATATATTTTTTGTAAAAATTAATTTGAGAATATAAATCATGTTTTAGATATTAAAATCACACATAAACACAATTCTTATAAATTAAAAAACTTCAGAAGTAATGGAATAATTGATTCAAATACAAAATATCTTTCATTTATGGTATTTGTGATATTACCACAATGCCATGTAAACATTATTTAGTATTAACAAATATTCAGTTTAAATTATAGTACAAATATAAAATTATGGTAATTTATTGTTAAATTGTGATATATAAAACATAAATTTTAAATACATTTTAAAATTATATTATGGTAAATTTAAATGCATAAATTTATTGTTTGTGGATTTAAAATTTAGGTTAAACACATTTTGGAATTTAAATTTGACAATTTTTCTCATATTGATGTCTCGATTTTTTTATTCAAGTTAATCTTTCAATTTGACAATTGTTTCTATCGAAACCATTTTTTTGAAAGGTCGACTTTTATTTAAAAAAACGAAAAATGAGAGTCGCCACCAATCTTTTTTATGAGGTGTGATCGGATCACCTCGTAATAAAATGTTTGATTTATTAAAACAATGATTCTTTTTTGGTCTACAAAGTTTAGAAAACGGGTTCGGGAGTCGGTTACGCATGAGGAAGGGTTAGCACCCTCGTTACGCCTAAAGTTAGTACCTAATTGATTACCTAATGTCTTGGTGTCGAAAATTGAAAACTCAAAAGAATTTAAAAACGATACCTCCTTATATTGTGTTATTAAATTAAAATGAATAAAACGCCTCCTAATCTCAAAGTAACAAAATGTCACATCTCGTAAGTTAGACATGACACCTCGTATTCTTGAGAATAAATTTGCCTTTTATTTTTTATTTAAATCTCATGTATTTTAATTTTAAAAGGATATTTGGTGATTTAGGTTCAACAAGAAAATCGAAACCTCATAAGTTAGGGTACGACTCTTTGAATATCCCAAATACGAAACATTGCCTATTTTTGAAATTTCCTTCTTTTTTTTGGATAATAATAAATGTAATATAAAAAATGTGTATTTATCTTATTTGAGGTATAATATGACAATATCTAAACACGGCTCGAGACGTGATTAAAACGAAATGAAATGGTAACACATAAGAATGGATTGATGATATACGAAAAAATAAAAATGTCGCGCTAGTGAATGGCAATAATGTAATTATGACGATGATAAAATACTAATTTGTAATGACGATTGTAATGAGTATATTATAATATTATTCTAATAATAATAAAAATAATTGAAGAAAGGTAAATAAGAAGAAGAAGAAGAAGAAGAAGAAGAAGAATAGGATCAATATATGTACAAATAAAAACATAAATAATCTAATTTTGAAAGTATAAAAATGGTAATAAATAGATGAATACATTTTAATAAAATAGTAATAATAGATAATAAAATAGCAATAATAATGAAAGTATAAATAAAATAAATAATCGATGAAAGAAAAAAATAAAATGAAATGAAATGAAATGAAAGAACAATAAATAAATGAATACAAGAATTAAAATAAAAAAATAAATAAATATATATATATATATATATATAGATAGATAGATAGATAGATGAGTAAATGAACAAACAAATGAGTAAAATAAAAGGAATAATGAAAATATAAACAAGTAAATAAATAGATGAATAAATAAATGAATTAAAATGAAAAGACTTAATTGAAACTTAAATAAAATTAAAAGGAAAATTTGAACAAAATAAATAACAAAAGGGGTTAAAATGTAAATAATAAAATGATTAAAATAGAATTAAGGATTAAAATGAAATACACAAAAGGAATGGGGGGTTAACTGGGAAAATATCCCAAATCAAATTAGACAATAGACGCACTGTTTCCTTGACAAATCAAGGGACTAAATTGAGCAAAAAATAAAATAATAGGAGGAAGTTAAAATAAAAATCAAGCAATAGGGCAAAATCAAATAATGATGAAAATGCAGAAGGATCAAAATAGTAATTATCCCATTTATTTTAGAAAACACGCGGATCCTGCTGGTGGGTCTAGTCTGCGCGGATCTTGGTTGAAACGACGTCGTTTTAGGGCTATTGTGGCCAACCCTAAACGATGCCGTTAAGGGGACTATAAAAGTCATATTTTTTAAAAAATTTTCATTCTATGCCTTTTCAAAAAAAAAAAAACCAAAATAACTTTCTTAAACTCTCTCCCCCTCTCCAAGCCCCTCTTCAAGTCCGACCAAGGGTCCAGCCATTGGCCACCGTGACGGCCGCCGGTCACCCGCGACGGCGCCACCGCACAAGGTGGCCGAAAAAGCAAAAAAGGGCCATTTTTTCCTTCCACTCTCATAGTCTACGAGACGTCGTTTTTCATCAGAATCGACGAACCTCGGCCGCATGCGACGGCAGAATACAAAGGGTTAGGTAACATCGACCCCCACTTTTATTCGTATTTATTTTTTGGAAATGAGAGCAAATAAAAAGAAAAAGAAAATAATAAATAATGAAAAACAATAAAAAGACTACCTTTGCAAATTTTTTATTCTTTTTTTTTTTTACTTTTCTATTTTTTTATTTATCTTCTGTGTAAAAAAAATTTCATTACAAGTTGTTGATAGCTTTTATAGCCGATTATACATTGTTGTTCTACTGTTTATTTTACTGTTTTGTGCTATCTAGGCTACTGTTCTTGTTTTGTCTTTCTTTAATCCTTTTGTAGGTCCAGCGCTCGGTCAACGGAGGGGATGAGGGCCTTTTTGGGGGAAGGGGGACAAACCTCATGACGAGGAGTCTCGGGACGGGGCGCGCTAACGTGGTCAGAGAGCAGCGGTAAAAATAAATGGACTTGGACTATCTAATTTTTTTTTTATTTTGATTTTATTTATTTGGTTTCGGGCCCAGCCAAAAATGGCCCATTACAGTTTCCACATTGATGCCTGAACTTTTTTTGTCCAAGTTAAGCCTTGAACTTGGCAAATGTTTCCACATTGGGACTTTAGCTTTTTTTATTCAAGTTAGTCCTTAAAAACCCTAAAGTTCAAGCCTTAATATAAGAACAATTACCAAGTTCAGAACCTAGTTTAAATCATCAAAAGTTCAAGCCCCAATGTAGAAAAAGTTGCCAAGTTCAGGCCTTAAATAGTGATTTAACCCCAAAAATTATATTATTTGAATGAGCGTTATTAGCTTAAATTTAAGCTAACTTTATCTTTGATTTATGTATCAATTTAATCGAATATTTTATTTGTATAAATATTGTATTACACATTAAATGAAAGTTCATATGCTAATTGTAACATTAACATTTTGGATAATGATATTAAATTCAAATTTTAATATTTACGACACTTCTTTCTTATTCTAAAATATGATTATTTTAATAAAATATGTGATGAAAATGAAAACCCCTTTTCATAGTTCAATGCTAAACTCGTGGATGACCAAATATATATATAAAGGGTCATAAGCTTAGGTACATGTAACTAGTTAAGCCACAACCTTCTAAAAGTTAAAATACAACATTTCCTTAAATGAGCCAAAGCTCCACCATTGACCATTACAGGTTAATATATTATTTGGTATCTGAATTTGGTTTCAATTTTTAATTTGGTATTTTAATTTTTTTGTCTCTATCAAGTATTTTTGTTCTTTACTAGAACACACATGTCAAATATTTATTGAACCTAAACATGTTCATGGGTCAGGTTACTCATCCAGGCCCAAAGGCCTACTCAAAAAATGAGGGTTTGAACAAAATACGAGGCCCGAAAAATAGACTTGGGCCTTGGGCAAGATTTTTTGGCCCAAGCCTAGCTCGACCCGAATATTATGTTATAAAATAATATTATATTAATTATATATGTTAAATAATAATTATATATATTTATATTAAATCATTGCCCAATACCTAAAAAAACATTTATAATATTTATGGTAGTATTTTTTAATATAAATATTTTTATATTTTCATGCATTTAGTGTATTATATTTTTTAAAAATTAATTTTAAATAAAAAATAATCTAAAAAAAATTAAATTTGGGTGGGCTAGGGTTGGGCAAAAAGTAAGCCCATTATTTTTCTAGGCCGATCTCGAGCTTCAAAAGATAGTCTAAATACCTTGTATTAGCCCAACTCAAATTTAATCTAACCTACGAGTACCTCTAATTAGACCATATGATATCATTTAATCTTAATACTAATTTAAACATTAAAATCAAACTCTAAGTACCAAATTGACAAGTTGTATATTCAGCCTATCAGTTTAGGGCAGGCGAAAAAAGCATATACCATAATTGATATATGTCCAAACAAAGACAAGAACATGTGTGGTTTTACATGAATGTCCCCTAACTGGTATCATCAAACTAAAATTCGAGGGTGGAATTTTTCATCTCATTTTACAAATTTTCATTCCTTTCTTTTGATTCCATTCATAATACTTTTGTCTTAACCCTAAAGCATTTGTCTTTGTCACTAACTCATTCATTGCCCTTCATATTTTTGTTTGTTCATATCCTAGTTGCCACCCTTTGTGTCTCCCAATAATTTTTATATCTTGGATTGAGACGTAACTTTATTAGTATGAATATTATTGTCAATACAAGAAGATATGGATTCGAATGCGCTGAAACATATTATCCTCCTATGAGAAGAAATAATTGGTAATTCTAAACATTATATTTAAAAAATCTTTACGGAGAATTTTTTTTATTAAATTATAAGCTTAGATTGGAATTTTACAAGGTTGTTCAAGGACAAGGGGATGAAATCAAATGGAAAAATCCATGCAAAATTGATATTTACACAGTAGCTTTTTATCCAAGTGCCTCTTCATTGTTTCTCAATGAACCATTTTGAATATAATAAATAAATGAAAATAAAGGATCAAATTTTATATAAAGTTGCATTCTTGGAGGGTTTAATGTTAATTTTCTATAATTGGGTTATTTTTTGTTTTACTATTTTCTAAAATATGTATCTTTTATTATTATTATTAATTTCTTAATTAAATTTGGTGTCACGAGACAAAAGTGACAATTACTTAAAATGAGGAAATTTGAAAATAACTTTACACATTTTAAATGAATTATATTATTACAGTGCCATTTTCATTTTTTTAAAACTAATTTGTTTTACTCAAATTTAATATATTTTGCATATATTTTGTTCTTATTATTAATTTTCAAATAATATGTTTATTTATTTATTAGATATTATTTTAAATGCACATATATTCTAAATATATAATTTCTACATGTGTATGTGATAAAATTATGATTCTATCAACTTTTCAATTCTAAATCAACCTTTTCTGATAACTCTTGGAAAATATTTTGAAATAACTTAATTCCTTTTAAACATATGATGACATCACATTTATATACCTTCACATTTTTTATATAATGAAACAATTTTTTGAACATGAAAAAGAAAAAAATTTGTATAATATTTATCCAACTCTAATAAAATGATTAGATGTATGTGTCACATCATCAATTATTTTTAAAATAAACCAAAATTGGTTTCACCATTGAAAAGTCACATTTAAATTATAGTAGAGGTAGATTGATTTAATTAAAAATCATTAAAATTAAAAAATTTAGTTCAACTGTAAATTTAACTGGTTTATATCAATTTTCGGTCTAATCGATTTAAGATTATTCTCCGAACTGATTCTGGCCAATTAAAACATCATTAAAAAAATTAAATAAAGAAAAGGACATGTCATAAATTTTACCAAAAATGAAGACTCGGTGAAAAGAAGTGATTAAGAAAGAATAAATATAAATATCATAATCTAAGATTCCTCTTAGGTTATTTTTGGTGTCTAATCTAAGATCCATTCGGCCATGTCAGTGTCACTACCACAGTGCTCTCAACCAAGTTGGAGATTGGTGAAAAATAATAGTTTTGAAATTCATTACTACTGATAACGTTGTTAGGTTGGCAATTACACATAGCAAGTTTGAGGTTGTTGAACCATCTCCCCTCAGCCAATTAACTGTCCCCTCAAAAGAACCTCTATATAAAGTGAAGGGTTGTCACAAAGGACAGTACTTAATACCATCTTTTGGTAATGGCAAAGGTATTAGCAGAAGAAAAAGGATCAGCAAATGGAAGAGATGATGACTATACTGAAGATGGAAGTGTGGATCTTAAAGGCAGGCCCGTGTTGAGATCTATAACTGGAAGATGGAAAGCTTGTTCTTTCATCGTTGGTAAGTATTATAAAAACCAATGCTATATGTATACAGTGTTTGAGAGAAACCCAGAAAGCTATGTATGTATTTGCAGGATATGAAGTGTTTGAGAGGATGGCATATTATGGAATAGCATCAAACCTAGTGGTGTATTTGACGAGGGAGCTGCATGAAGGAACAGTTAAATCTTCGAACAATGTTAATAACTGGGTTGGAACAGTGTGGATTACACCAGTTTTAGGGGCTTATATTGCGGATGCTCATTTGGGTCGTTACTGGACTTTCCTTATTGCCTCTGCCATTTATCTCTCGGTAACTCCTTTTTCTATAACTACTCGTAAAAGAATAATACGTTTCAGCGCACTTAAACTAACGTTCACCTACATTAACAATAATACCCATACCAATCGAGCAAAAATTCAATCGACTCCTATATATCTCTTTTAAACACTCACTAACTATGAATATTTATATGTATCTAATTGTATACTAAAATATAAAATTTAGTTCATCATCGTCCCCTCAAAATAAATTTCATATATTTATATTTATAACACCAAAAGAAAATTGAATATTTTTCTTTTAACATATAATTATATGTATGTGTTTACTAAATAAAATTAAAATAAATATTGATTTGATCCAAATCTTACAAATAATTGATATAAGTATTGATATAGAATCATTTTATGTTTATATATTCCATACGAGATATAATTATTTTATCTAATATAAAATAAATTGATATATTTATTTCTTTAAATAAATATATAATTAAATCCAAATTGTATAATCGAACCAAATTAAAATTCATTTATCTTGCTCATTTGTTTATAACATAAATTTAAGTATAATTGGTTTTTTCATATCCACTGATAGCATTGAAAAGTAAGTTTTTTCTGTTTAATGTCGTTATGACCAATATTTTCATAATCGGATCGATTGGTTGAATTGGTTGATTCATGAATTAGTATAGATCAATTGAACTGACAAAACTAGTTAAACTGAATATTTTTAAAATAATTTTTTTATGAATTTTCAATAATTTATTTGATTTTAACCGATAAAATCAAGTATCATTAATATAATTGGTTCGATCACGATTTTGATTCTAAAATTTTTTTTTCATTTTCAAATTCATGGTTTTTTTTTTTTTTTTTTTAGAGTAATTCATAGTTTTAATTGAAAGTTTAGAATTAACTAAGGCTACTAGGTGAAGCCTAGGTGGGTAGGTCCTTTGCCACGTGAAAAATTGTAATATAGGGTGCAATTGACAAATGGTTGTTTGTCTTATTCTTTACTTATAAAGTTGAGGGTTTAATCTCTGTTCACGAAAATAGAGTGTATTTTATGATTAATTTTTATTATATTAAAAGAAATAAAATATTTAAATTATTATATTTAATTTTATTTAAAATTATCTAAAATAATATAAAATATTATATTAATAAGTTTAACTTTATAAAATTAAAATTTATTATCATTAATTTTTATTAAAATAACAAATCGTTTTTGTATGTAATTTTTCGATTTATCAAACAATACTTTAATCACTCTCAAACATTAATAAAATCCTTTTGTAGCTCTTTGACTAAAGGAAAATTACAATTTTAGCACTCACAATTAATAATTCAATTTAAACTTTTTAACATAAATTCTTTGATTTTAGCCCTCAAAATTTTATAATTTTATATCAGTCTCCCAACACAAAATTCCTAATTTCCTTAAAAATCTGTATCAATTTATTTGTAAGTGAAAAAGTAAAAAACTGAGCTTAGGGATTGGTGTTGGTTGTCCATCCATTTTACTTTCATTATTATGATTTATTTTTTTAAAAAAATCTAGACTTGTTATATAAAGTGATGAAATTTTCTCATTCATGTTAATTCAAGGTAAGACAGTTTTGTTCCTATGATGAAATTGCTAAATTATTGTTAAAGAATGTGCAAAGATAATTTAATCAACATAAAAAGAGAAATTGCTAAGTGTTCTTTTATACATATTTTTGTACTTAGATAAATATATATATATATATATATCCGATATTTAATATCGTAGTGGAGTGTTGTTGGCCAATGGCTAAGCTCGATCCATGCATGATTGGCGACATGAATTCCTGATATCATGGGTTGTGGGGAAGAACTACTTAATGATAGTGAGACATGGTTTTAAGTTTTAATTGTGAAACCAGACACTGTTTGATTATCAGTTTAATGAAGTTGACTTGACATGTCTTCCTCCATATCCCATCCCATCCCCATAGATGAATCTTTTGATGTCATTTCAGTTACCTCTTTACCAAGTAATCCATAAGTTTCAAACCCAAACAGTGAGATAAAAAAAGCATTTACATGTGCGTATACGTACACACCATTCTCGTGTTCGATCCAACGCCATGCTTGCACTGATGGATTTTCATTTTCATTTTAGATGGGATAATGATAATAATTTTGTTTAAACATGTATGGGAAAATAAACAGGGAATGTGCCTCTTAACCCTAGTAGTTTCAGTGCCTGCCTTGAGGCCTCCATCATGTGGTCATGGCTACAAAGCAATAAACTGCAACAAAAGAGCCTCAGGTTTCCAAAAAGGAATATTCTACTGTGCACTATACATAATCGCAGTAGGAACCGGTGGAACCAAGCCTAATATTTCCACCATGGGTGCCGACCAGTTCGATGACTTCGAGCCTAAGGAAAGGGTTCAAAAGCTGTCTTTCTTTAACTGGTGGATGTTTAGCATTTTCTTTGGCACCCTCTTTTCCAACACTTTCTTGATCTACATACAAGACAATGTGGGGTGGAGTTTGGGTTATGGCATTCCAACAATTGGTCTCTTGGTCTCTGTCTTGGTATTCTTAGTGGGAACTCCATTCTATAGACACAAATTGCCTTTGGGCAGTCCTTTTACCAGGATTTTCCAAGTGCTTGTGGCTGCTGTTAGGAAGTGGAACATGCCGGTCCCGACTGACCCGAAAGAGCTTCATGAGCTTAGCTTGGAAGAGTACTCAAAGTCTAAGCAATTCAGAATTGATTACACCCCTTCTTTAAGGTTGGTTCTCTCTGTTTTTAGCAGCTTATTAAGAACTTCATTAAGGTTTGACTGATTATAACTGAATATTCTCTGTAGATTCCTTGACAAAGCTGCTGTAAAGACTGGGCCAAACTCGGCATGGCAGCTGTGTCCAGTGACTCAAGTCGAAGAAACTAAGCAGATGGTAAAAATGGTCCCCATTTTGGTAGCAACATTCATTCCAAGCACTCTAGCAGCTCAGATGGGAACATTGTTTATCAAACAAGGAACCACCCTCGATCGTAGCATGGGTCCTCATTTCCAAATCCCCGGCTTGTCTCACTGCATTTGTTACGATCTTCATGTTGATCAGCATTGTTCTATATGACCGGTACTTTGTTCCAATAGTGAGGCGTTACACCAAAAATCCCAGAGGCATCACATTGCTTCAAAGAATGGGAATCGGCATTATCTTGCAGATCATCGTTATGATAATTGCTTGCTTTGCTGAAAGGAAAAGACTCAATGTCGCTCGAGAGCATCAGAAGCTGCGTGCATATGATTCTATTCCTCTCAGTATTTTCATACTTCTACCCCAGTTTGCCTTGGTAGGGGTGGCTGATGCATTTGTGGAAGTTGCAAAGCTAGAATTCTTCTATGACCAAGCACCAGAGGGATGAAAAGCCTCGGAACCTCATATTTCAGTAGCAGCATTGGGATCGGGCATTTCCTTGGTAGTTTTATTTTGACGACAGTTTCTGATATGACTAAGAGGCATGGTCATAGAGGGTGGATATTGGACAACCTCAACACCTCTCACCTGGACTATTATTTTGCCTTCTTGGCTGCCCTAGGCTGCTTAAACTTCCTCTTCTTCTTGGCTGTGGCCAAACTTTTTGTTTATAATGCGGATGTGAAAGAATCCAACACGGGATTGCAGGAAGCCACGGATGATTCACAGAACAAAGCTACAAGTAAAGTCGAAGCCTTAAGGACTGGTACAAGTTACTAATATCACATGTAATTCCAGTTCATGGCTGTTATAATGGTAATGTACAAGTCAAAAATAACTTTGCTCATGTAATGATGAAAATGCCCCATCCAAGTTCAATTAGTTGCTGCCAAGCTCAAAAGAGCTCATACGACTATTACAATACAGATATACAGAGAAAGAGACGGTTCTACCTTCTAAAACAGGACTAGCCTATTAAGTTACTGGTCATTCTTTAGCTAAAAAAAATCAATCATTATTTAGTTAGTTGACAAAAGGCTGCAACTTACATGCTGCAATTGATTCTAAAAGCCATGTGTGACCAATGACTTGTCCACCTAATTTTGTGGCTATATCCTGTGCTTCACTAACCCTCTGCCAAATAATTGTTACTTCTTCTCCTAACTCAGATCCTTGAGGTGCATCCAGGTTATACACAACAACCATCTTTGTTTGAGCTGTCTGTTCACCATTTTTGTGTGCCACTAGTTCCTCCATTCTTCTCAAAACAATACCCCCTGCGGTGACAACTAGATTTTGAAGATCTTCCTTGTAACCAGACACAAAGTCACCCACAAAATAAAAGCTAAAGCCATCGAAGAGTTTTGGTGCCTGCAAGAGAAAGAAGTTACTTATTTGCAATAGTAACATTAACAACTTGAAAAACTAGCACACTTGAGCTCATAAGGGTAAGACTCACATTATCCAATACCCTGAGTCTGCCAGTTTTAGGACCATCACAACACCCATGGTTGTCAAGACTAACTTCATAAGGTTCTTCATTCAAAGGATACATTGCTTTCACACATTCCTTTATCCCTGTAAAGTCAAGCTTGCATATCAATTTTTGGGTAGTGATTGAACTTTAACCAAGCACAAATGGGACAAAGGAAAAGAAAATTGAGGCCCATGGATACAGTAGAAAAAGAACGAACTCACAATTTAATTTAAGAACCCACTTCCCGTTTGAAATGGCCATGAGAACTTTAAGTGTCCTAGTGCATGCACCATTCTCATCTGTAGAGGCAATCACATGAGTGACATCCGGCCTCCAAAACTTGGATACAGTTACACCAATCATTTTTGCAAACTTGACCAGAAGAAACTGCAATAAAATAAAACAATAAATAACTAAATAAATACCACATGAGAGTCAATTGCTGTGAAAAGAAAAGCCCATTAAGGGTATTCTATCAATGAAAGAATTTCCAAATTAGATTTTGCGTATCCATTTCATCAATCATGAAACTTTTAACACCAAAAAGAATCAATTAACGAGAAATTTCAATACTTGCAAAAACATCATCAGTATACGAGTTTACCTTTCAGCACAATAAAACACATACGCAAGTCAAAGATATAATTATTAAAAAAGATAACAACTCAACAGAAAAATGGGTTTCATCTAATCTAACCTTCTCCTCAGGAGACAAAGCAGATCCACAGAAAACCCAATCTTTTTTATTCTCTGGCTGGCCCCAAAAAGTGTTGGATTTCAGCTGGCCACTGCATGCAGAACCACAAGCAGTTTACTCTCCAGACAATTCAATAACCAGTTTAAGATTCCATAATTGGAAACAAAAACTAGAGAAATTACAACTTCAAATAATTTGGCTTTTTTTGTCTTTTCTTTCTTCTTAAGAAGTAAATGAAAAATAAAATAGTTAAGTCCCTCAAAAAGCATGCAAAGGAGTTATACACCTGCGTAAGACGTCTTAGATATTTTAATTGATTAATTACCTTTCAGTTGGCACTCTATCATCAGCAGATAGACAGTTTCCAGGCTTCTCATTGGGGAACTTGGCTGCAGAATGGGCCTTTCTAGACTTCTCACTTGGAAACTTAACTGAAGAATGGGCAGGACAAAGCACAAGAAAGTCCTCCTATAAGAGAGGAAAAAATTTGTAAGCAAAAAATTGAAATTGCAAAGTATACAAAAGGAAAAGCAAAACATCAAAGAATCAAAGCATATCTCATATAAAATATGGTACAGCAGAATTACATAGTCCCATCGACATTTTGGAATCTCTTTTGCACAAGGGAAATGATAGCTTCTGCGGCAAGACTTCACATAACAGCCAAGTGCAGCACCCTTTAGTCCACATCTGCTGCACTTCAGCTTTGCACCCCTTGCCAGTTCTGATTTAAGGTTCTTAACATTGTCACCAACAAAATACACTTGAGGTGCCCTGCATTTGAAGACAATATAAGTGTATTTCTAGCAGCAAGAAAGCTACAACAAAAAGAAAAGGCTAACCGTGTTAAAATAAAACATGGCCATAATATATAAACAAGTTACACTTAGACTACCATCTTCCCCAACAAAAACCCATAATTTCCCTTTCGCTTAAACATTATATAATTCAAAGTTTCCAATAAAATACCATTCAATACACGAGCTGTGAACATGTATAACATTTGAGCCAAATGATGCATCTCCTGTTACTGGTTTTCCATTGATATAATGTAACATCATTCCAGTGGCCTGGGAAATTATAAGAATACAAGCTCTAGTAACTTCCTTATATGAGGAAAGCCAAAAAAATTCAAAATATTATCTTAAAGATAAATTTTAATAAAAGGGAGAATCAAGTAATGCTCAACAGGACCTTACCTCAGAGATTTTAGAGGACTGGCAAAATTCACAAATAGCCCTATTTCCGTTCATGTTCTCTGATGTCACAAGCAAACCAGTACCAGCAAGAGGTGCTTCATTTTGAGATCTTAATTGACAATCAGAAGTCACAATGTTTTGAGCTTGCAGATCTGATTGACAATGATCCATGGTTTTTGCACCCCCATCTAATGTCCCATAGTTCAACCTCTTTTGTCTCTTGGAATCACATAAATGACCATCAATCCCTAAAACAGAATCATTCTGCTTCAGACTTATCATATCATCAAAATTTCTCTTCCCCGCTCCCTTGGCTGGAAAGTTTGCAGGACTCTGAGAAATCATTGAGAGACTGTGAGCAAGTAATATTATAAACAAACAGATGCAACAAAATTCAAAATGCTCCACAAGAAATAGTATAAACATAAGCAGTCTAAAGACCAAGTGAAGTGTTATACAGCTACAAACATAAATGGTATAAACAAAGTTAAAGAATTTATACATCCAGCTATAACATAATGTAGGAAAGGTGAATTCTTACATGCTCGCTATCATTGTCAGAGACCTTTGTATCACCATAGGAAGGCGGGCTGAGGGATGCTTGATCAGCTTGGCTCATGATGATCTGCCTATTCCTAGACTCTTGAGATGCCCCTGTTTGTTTATGGGAAACTGATCGTAACAAATCAACTCCATCTTTGTTAGGAGTCTCGTATCCTACATCTGTAGCACGCCTTTGCATGCTGCACTTATCAAATTTTTCATTTTTGCCAACCCCATCCTCAATGGAATGAGAAAGGTTAGCAGAAAATGCAGAATCCAAACTTCTATAGATTCCTACTATATTCTCCATGAAGGTCAAAGGCCTTAGATCTGCAGCCAACACAGCCATTTTTCATCCATAAAATGAAACTCATAATACAAAACAAAAACAATTTCCAAACAATCATGGAAAAGCAGAGAGACGTTCATCCTAATACCTACCAATAAAATTAAATATTATCTATTTAAATTTTAATTTAATTTGGTTTTAAAATTAATAGACTAAAAATTAAACTCTAATTAACTAAACCAAAAATAATCCAAAACATGAAAACCGATATTAATCCAAAAATTTTAAACCACAAATGGACTCAAACTAAATCCGTCAACTCAATAAGTCCAGAAATAAGATAAACCTAAATATTAACCTTCTTTAGCTCCGCCGCCTTTTTTCGGAAATGAAAAATCAAAGTAAATAAATGAAATGTACCTCGATTTGCGCATTGAACTTTGCAAATAGGGCACTCTGAACCAAACTCAGTTCTTGCTACGCACGAACTGCAATATTTTCGGAAAGAAAAAAAATTAAAACCAAGCAATGAATAATCAAAACTCGAAATGGAGATGGAGAAGGAAAAGACAGTAACTCGCAGAACAAATGATCACATGGGAGCAACAATGGCCGCTTAAACAAGTTCAAACTGCGAAAAAAAAACCAGCATTTAAAATGATGATAAATCCAAAATCCGAAACTCAAAAAAAAAAAAAAGGGGGGCGAAAATAACATAACACGAACCAGAGAGGACACTTAAGCTCGAGACCCAGTTTTTGGAGATGAAGAACCCAAGGATTCATTGCTCTGCTACTATTCTGCTTAGTCGAAAAGCTCATTCTTTGAGAACTCTAAAACTAAACCCCAAAATGCTCTCTTCTGAGAGTGAATTAAAATAAAATAAAAAGGAAAGCGAGGGGTTTTCAGGGAAGGGACTGGTTAAGAGGTTTATAGAGCGACAGAGAGATCATTCGCATCTGATTGACTTGGGTGGATATATTTACACGTGGACGGGTGAGATTTGTCAGGTTAGAAAAGGGCGTCCTTTGAGATTTGTAGTTGGCGGAACTGAATGGGTGTATGTTTTTGATGTTCCCCCGCGTCATTTTTTTTTTTTTTTGTTAATGATCTCCCGCGCTTTCGTCGTTGATTTTGAAAGGATTCCTCGCATTTTCCCGCGTATTTATTTATTTACTTTTGTTTTTCAATTTTAGAAATCTATGTTTGTGAGCACTTTTCAATTTCCACAGTAATTCAGATGAGCAATCAGGTAAGCTACGGTACATTTAGTTTATTTTTTATTTTACATTATAATATTATAATAATTAATTTTATCGTTATTATTATTTTTATATTAATTATAAGTAAACACAATTCTATTATAATACCCAAAAAGGTAAAGAAGATTAAATACAAAGGATTTTACTATTTTTCTTTTCTTTTGCTATATTATACCAATTAAATCCGATACAAAGTTTAATAAATACAATACTCACTCAAAGTTTTCTTTATTAAAATATGTCGTAACTTGCTTTATTTTTATAAATTTAAAATTTAGTTTTTTCCTTTTATTTCTAAAATTTAGTTTTTCTATTTTTAGATTTCAAAAGGTTTAATCTATGATTTAGCCCCTAAAATATATCAATTTTCTACTTTAATATTTAAACTTTTTTGGTCCTAATTTGATAACTAAAATATACCAATTTATTTTTAAACTTTTTTTAATTTACAATTTTTTTATAATTCTTTTACATTTTGTAATAAAATTATTAATTTATATGTTTTTAAATTTATTTTTATAATTTATATGTTTTTTCTATATTATATATTTATGATTTTTCTATACTTATTTCCATTCTTTTATATTTCTAATGTGTATATACATTTAATAAAATAAAATACTTATTTATTTTTTTTACATAAAGACTCCACATGGCGCTTTGTACTTGGATATAAGATTTTTTTTTTAACACTTGTCAATAAATGGACTAAAAATATAACTGAGGTATACTTTATATACAAAATACGGAAGTGAGGTATCAAATTGAGAAAATAAATGTAACACCGTTAAACCACATCTATTGTCAGAATAGAGATTCGGAACATTACCGAAGCTTATCGATCAAACAGACATAAATTACAAACATTTCTTATCTTATTACATTTAGTTCAAAAACCAATTAAACTCATACATAATGTTCCTTTTTGAACCCTCATGTAACACCCCAAACCCGGCCCATTCACTACGATCGAATTTGAAATGCCAGTGCGAAAAACGTTTGAAACAAATTTGAACTTAAGGATAAAACACGAAAATTTTGTTAAGTTTAGAAAACAGTGTTCATTAAAATTCTTAAGTAAGGTGTGGTGTTTATAAAAATATCCGGATTAAAACTTTAGTATATATAGATTTAAATAAAAATCGTTTACAAATAATTCCTCAATTGTCAATCCATAATAAAACACAATAATAAACTTAATGAGAAACACTTAAATGACTTTAAATACTTTTAGGGCCTTATTACAATAATTGAATAATCAAAGTCATCAAGATATAAATGCTTAATTAATTAAAATATCTTTCTCGCATGAAAATCATTCTGCATGGCCACCTTTATATCCACTCCAACCCGGTCCAAGCTTTACGCATCACCGAAAGGTTTAAAATATTAGGTGAGTCAAACCACTCGGTGCATAGTCATTTCACGATATCTCCACATATGGGCTTGGCCCATATCCACACAATCCATACACATAAATATGCAATTATGAAGCTCATCCCAACCTAGGGTCCATCCATTACACCTACCTTGGCACTTCGCTTAAGGCCGTGGCTAATCCACCACCGATCACATAATGATCCACATATCTTACCTTGGCGACTTGTTGCTCAAGGTCGTGGTTGAGCCACCGATCCCATAGGATCCCACATATCAATCACCCACGGTGATGCACACAACTATCAACCGCCTAGATGGGCACTTAGCCAACACCTCCCTTGATGAAGCACATAGCTAACATCAAGCGCTAATGTAGCACGGGGCTAGCATTAGACCACGTACATAGTGTACACCCTTTCCTCCAATAGTCACATCCCAAGTCCCATGCATATATATGTGTACCATGGCAACATATTACTTGAAACAAATATACATCACATGCCATCACATTTTTATACATTCATCAATAATCATTTATTATCGTAAATCACTTACCTGATTATTCAGTCATCCACCACGGTATTCACAATCTTAGCCCATATTTCGGCTATCATTCACTTTATACACATACATGAAATAACACATATAACACATATAAACATTCAAGAGACAGTGTGATAACTACGCACCTGATTAGCACAATTGACTAAATCCGAAACCCACGCCTAACGATTTGCACCTTTGCATTGTAGAACTCCTTCCTACACCACCTAAGTCAGAATCGGCTAACATTATATACCAAAATAGCCTATGGCCGAAAATCACTACTGCCTTACCTTACGGATCTAAATCCCAAAACCGCTCCTTGTCGTAGAAGTTGTCGAACTCCTTGCTTAACCTCTGTTAGATTCGGCTTAACAATAAATCTAGGGAAAATGGCCCTTGGCCGACTAACACATACCACTTACCTTGATGCTTTCAATCCCAAGAACTCCTTATCGCTCCTTAATATCGGCTACACAAAAGACATATAAAATAGCTTAATGGACATTCGCCATCCTTAGATCAAGGCTCGCACACTTGATTTGACAAACTAAAAGAATAGGAACCCAAATCGATTGCTAGAATAGAGAATACTTACCCTTACGCTTACCATGAGACCAAAAGCAAAAGATCGATGGTAACGCCTTGTAGATTCGGTCTCAAAGATTGTGAAATAGAAAAGAGAATAAGAGGTTGAAAGATTCGCAATAGTGACTAATATTAGAAAGGTTTGACTTCAAAGACTCAGCAACAACGAAGAGAAAATAAAGTACCTTGAGATTTGGCTACAAGAGAATAAGTAAGGAATTTGGGTTGGAAGAAAAAATAAAGAAGAGGAGGAAAGGGTAGAACAATTTCGGCAAGAAGAATTTAGAATGGAAAAAAAAAAAGAAATATCAAAAGGTGAGCATCCCTATTTATACTACACACTTTCTCCTATTTTATCTCTTTAACACATATTCAAAATGAATAAAATAAATCTATACTTAATCTCTTCTTTATCACCTTAATAAAATAAAATAAAATCCATCTCATTATCTCCTAATCACCTACTCAAAATTCTAAAATAAATCAATTATCCCCCACTTAATCTCCTATTCTATCTACTAATCGACCTATTTGAATAAAAAAACAACAATTACCCTACCTTACTGCAGCCGAATTTTAAAAGGATTAAATAAGCATTATCCTTATCAAATTGAAGATCCCAAGTGCCGTCCACTGCTCCTTCTCCCTAATGCCAGAATGCAAAATAAAACCTCAAAATTTTATTGCTTCCCTTGCGTCTTGAACCCATGACCTGCACCAAGCCCCTTTAAGCTTTAACGCCCAAAGCCACTCTGCCAAAGCGCTTTTGGTGATATAAACTCGCCCCGATTTCTTTTAAAGCCTCATTCCCTAGCTCCCCATTGTCTTAACGCCAAAAGCTAAAAATAAAAACACCACCTGCCGCCGCCGTGTTTCGAACCAAGGCCCTTGTTGGCGTTATATCCAGGCCCTTAAGTGGCGCATGGAAGCCACTTTACCAAGGCATTTCTTATGCCATAAATCCCCAACAACTTCTCTTAAACCCTTCATAGCTTAGTCCCCTTTTTGACGCAAAAATAAAAGCCTCGATGCGCCTCAAGCGTTACTCGAACCTCTTCCTCCGAGCAAGCCTCCAAGGCTCCTAATGTAGCGTTCCAAGCCACTTTACTAAGCCCAGGTTCATGTCCCTAAACTCCTAAAATTTTCTTTCAGGCTCCTTAGCCCAATTTCCCCTTTTAACTTAAAATTTCAAAAATTTCCAATGCATCCCCTTTAATCCTAGAGTTTTAAAACCCTTAAAACATCACCAACCACACTTAAAGCCTATTAACACTTGAGTTATGCTCCAAATGCACAACCCCTAATCTAGGATGTTACAGTTCTACCCTCCTTAAAATAATTTCGTCCTCAAATTACTTACTAACGAGCATCCGTACATCCTAACTTACCCCATTTACTCCATCTCAAGACTCGATCTTAAAGAACTATTATACTACCTAGGCACATTCTCTAAGTTCGCAATCAAGGTTCTATACACTTCATTAGCAATCATAAGAACGAACTGACCTTATAACGAACAAAGCAATGAAGGATAATCCAGAAATAAGAAACTTACCCGTTGTCACCTCGGGCATATCTTCCCCCTCGCGATAGCCGACTGCATAAACCAACCTTGGTTGCCTTACATCTGCACCTTCAGCCTCTCTGTTTGGTGCTCCACGACCTCGGCCTGAACCATTTCCTCCATGGTTCGGACCACGACCCCTTGTCGCTATTGCGACCATCTCTATCCGGCTACACATAACCTTGGCCTATTGTCCGAGCCCTATTCGGATCCTCGAGGATACCCTTAATCAGTGAGACTTAGACTTACACCTAAAACATTCTCGTTCCTTGCCCAACACTCACGACATGATACCTTCCACATCGAACACACAGACGGTCCGGATTTTCCATTGTTTGGCTTAGCAACACGAGAATTTTCAACCCTCGGTCTTTTCTGAAGACCCTTAGATGATTCAGACGATGCAAAATTCCTCCTATCCCAGTTCCTATCCTTATCTCTGTTCTGTCTCACCGAGTCCTTAATCCCTTCAGCTACCTTAGCCTTTTCGACTAACACAGCGAACTCCCGTTCCTGATGAGAAGCTATCAACAACCTCAGGTCATCCCTTAATCCGTCCTCGAACCGGACACATCACTCATGCTCGGTAGCAACTACCCTTCGAGCATATCGGCTTAACCTTAAGAATTTAGCCTCGTATTTCGCTACGGATTTGTTCCCTTGAACCAGCCCCAGAAACGCCTTCCTCTGCGCATCAATATAATGAGTACCGACATACCTCTTCTGGTATGCCGCCTTAACGTACTCCCAAGTGAGATCCTCCACCGTGGCACTATCCCGAATCGTTAGCCACCATTGATATGCCTCGTCGCAAGCGCGCCACCATTCCTTTCACTTTCTCCTCGGTGTCGATCGAGCTCATCCATAATTCACTCGGTTGCTTCCAACCAATATTCACCGACTGGTGCCACACCGACACGCCTAAACACCTCGGCCCATTAGCTCGAGTCGCCGGTACGGACTTCCTAGCTCTCATATTTCCACCGCTCCAGCCACCATCTCAAGAACTCGCAGCACCGCCTGCGATACAGCATCATCCCCCGTCTGATCTTGCTGCTCAACACCAAAAGCTAGTGGTAGTGGTGGTGGTACCCCATTCTCAGATCCTTGACCCGACCTAACGGGTTTCGACATAGTCATTCTGCCTCGACCACGTCCACGACGACCACGTCCTCTAGAACTCATTTCTAGCGCCTCGATTTAGTCTGATTTACGAAATTTTATGCATTAGAAATTTTGTTCCACTATTTATCCACGAGCAATTTTATGAAATGAAGTTTCCAGAAGTTGTCCTTTCGATCAATCAAAGTTTCAGTTCGAGTTCACTACTCTAATTCAAAGAATCACATTCACAATCACATTCATAATGGAGATATCTTCATTTCTCAACAAGGCCACATTCTTTCAGTGGTATCCACCACCCACATTCACTATTCAACATTTTGTTCTGGTTCATCCTGGGGTATTTTAGTAACAAATCGGGGTCAATTTGAAAATCACAAAAGTCATTTCGAAAATTTTTTTCCAAACTCATGGGCATTTTGAAAGAAGGATTTTCCCAAATCAAGGTTTTGCAAAAATTTTAGAAATCGGGGTTATTTTGGTAATTGGGTAATTCAGTAATTTTTCCAAACAGGGTATCTTTACCTTTTGCAAAAATAGAATTGCTATTTTTATAAAGTAAGAATATTTTAAATAAAAGTCGAGGGTAATATGAAAATTTTAGAAACTAAGGACATTTTGGTAATTTTACCAACCAGGGGCATTTTTGTAATTTTGTGATTCGGAGATATTTTAGAAAAATTTTCACAATAATCTTTTACTACAATTAAAAGGGTAATTTAGGGATTTTAAAACTAGGAATTTCATAAAACTGCATGGCTATCCCTTTTCGGGTTTTAATTATCGGGTTTAGTCCGTGAATAAGTCCTCTTGGTTAGGGTGAACCGTAGCTATGCACCGGTAGGATTCGAGTAAAGAGGAGGTGAACCGCTAGGACTGCTTAAGTACCAAGCTTTCTTGAATACCAATCCTAGACATGCGCACAATGGTTGCCACACCTTAACTCTCTGACTTACTTCACAGTGTTTATTTAATAGTCCTTAAGTCTTATGCATGTGTTTGAGTGCACTAGCCCTAGGGTTCAATAGCCCTAATATTCTAATCTACGAGCCCAAATAAGCCCATAACAGTTCACACAAACAAATCACTTCAATAGTTAGAAGTACTTACCTGGTGGACTTCGGGCCGGAGATACAGGTGCCATGCTAGAATAACCTGAAAAATTTCTAAAAAGCCCATTTTTTCGAAAAGCCCGTTTTTGAAAACATTTTTGGGCCCCACAACCCTCAAGCTGAGTTTTGAACCGGGCTCTGATACCAATTTGTAACACCCCAAACCCGACCCATTCACTACGACCGGATTTGAAATGCCACTGCGGAAAACGTTTGCAACAAATTTGAACTTAAGGATAAAACACGAAAATTTTGTTAAGTTTAGAAAACAGTGTTCATTAAAATTCTTAAGTAAGGTGTGGTGTTTATAAAAATATCCGGATTAAAACTTTAGTATATATAGATTTAAATAAAAGTCGTTTGCAAATAATTCCTCAATTGTCAATCCATAATAAAACACAATAATAAACTTAATGAGAAACACTTAAATGCACTATAAATACTTTTAGGGGCCTTATTACAATAATTGAATAATCAAAGTACTGAAGATATAAATGCTTAATTAATTAAAAATATCTTTCTCCATGAAAATCTGCTTCTGCATGGCCACCTTTGTATCCACTCCAACCCGGTCCAAGCTTTACGTATCACCTGAAAGGTTTAAAATATTGGGTGATTCAAACCGACTCAGTGCATAGTCATTTCACATATCTCCACATATGGGCTTGGCCCATATCCACACAATCCATACACATAAATATGCAATTATGAAGCCCATCCCAACCTAGGGTCCATCCATTACACCTACATTGGCGCACCCCTGCCAAGGCCGTGGCTAATCTACCACCGATCACATAATGATCCACATATCTTACCTTGGCGGACTTGCTTTGCTCAAGGTCATGGTCGAGCCACCGATCCCATAGGATCCCACATATCAATCAAGACACGGTGATGCACACACTATCAACTGCCGAGATGGGCACTTAGCTAACACCTCCTTGATGAAGCACATAGCTAACATCAGCGCTAATGTAACATGGGCTAGCATTAGACCACGTACATAGTGTACACCCTTTCCTCCAATAGTCACATCCCAAGTCCCATGCATATATATGTACCATGGCAACATATTACTTGAAACAAATATACATCACATGCCATCACATTTTATACATTCATCAATAATCATTTATTGTCGTAAATCAACGACCGATTATTCACCACCCACCACGGTATTCACAATCTTAGCCCATATTTCGGCTATCATTCACTTTATACACATACATGAAATAACACATATAACACATATAACCATTCAAGAGACAGTGCAATAACTACGCACCTGATTAGCACAATTGACTAAATCCCGAAACCCACGTCTAATGATTTACACCTTTACGATTGTAGAACTCCTTCCTACACCACCTAAGTCAGAATCGGCTAACATTATATACCAAAATAGCCTATGGCCGAAAATCACTACTGCCTTACCTTACGGATCTAAATCCCGAAATCGCTCCTTGTCTTAGAAGTTGTCGAACTCCTACTTAACCTCTCATTAGATTCGACAACAATAAATCTAGGGAAAATGGCCCTTGGCCGACTAACACATACCACTTACCTTGATGCTTTCAATCTCAAGAACTCCTTATCGCTCCTTAATATCGGCTACACAAAAGACACATAAAATAGCTTAATGGACATTCGCCATCCTTAGATCAAGGCACTGCACACTTGATTTGACAAACTAAAAGAATAGGAACCCAAATCGATTGCTAGAATAGAGAATACTTACCCTTACACGCTCACCACGAGACCAAAAGCAAAATATCGATGGTACTGCCCTTGTAGATTCGGCCTCAAAGATTGTGAAATAGAAAAGAGAATAAGAGGTTGAAAGATTAGGCAATAGTGACTAATATTATAGAGGTTTAGGCTTCAAAGACTCGCAACAACGAAGAGAAAATAAAGTACCTTAAGATTTGGCTACAAGAGAATAAGTAAGGAATTTGGGTTGGAAGAAAAAAATAAAGAAGAGGAGGAGAGGGTAGAACAATTTCTGCAAGAAGAATTTAGAATGGAAAAAAAAAAAAGAATATCAAAAGGTGAGCACCCCTATTTATACTACACACTTTCTCCTATTTTATCTCTTTAACACATATTCAAAGTGAATAAAAATAAATCCATACTTAATCTCTTCTTTATCACCTTAATAAAATAAAATAAAATCCATCTCATTATCTCCTAATCACCTATTCAAAATTCTAAAATAAATCAATTATCCCCACTTAATCTCCTATTCTATCTACAAATCTACCTATTTGAATAAAAAAACAACAATTATCCTACCTTCATCGCAAATTAATTTTAAAAGGATTAAATAAGCATTATCCTTATCAAATTGAAGATCCCAAGTGCCGCCCATCGCTCATTCTCCCTAACGCCGAATGCAAAATAAAACCTCAAAATTTTTTGCTTCCCTGCGTCTTGAACCCATAACTCGCACCAAGCCCTTTAAGCTTTAACGCCTAAAGCCACTCGCCAAAGCGCTTTTGTGATATAAACTCGCCCAATTTCTTTTAAAGCCTCCTTCCTAGCTCCCCTTATCTTAACGCCAAAAGCTAAAATAAAAACACCACTTATCGCATGATGTTTTTGAACCAAGGCCCTTGTTGGCGTTATATCTAGGCCCTTATGTGGCGCATGGAAGCCACTTTACCAAGGCATTTCTTATGCCATAAATCCCCAACAACTTCTCTTAAACCCTTCATAGCCTAGTCCCCTTTTTGACGCAAAAATAAAAGCCTCTGATGCGCCCCGCGTTACTCGAACCTCTTCCCTCCTGCGCAAGCCTCCAAGGCCCCTAATGTAGCGTCCCAAGCCACTTTACTAAGCCCAAGTTCATGTCCCTAAACTCCTAAAATTTTCTTTAAGGCCTCCTTAGCCCAATTTCCCCTTTTAACTTAAAATTTCAAAAATTTCCAATGCATCCCCCTTTTAATCCTAGAGTTTTAAAAACCCTTAAAACATCACCAACCACACTTAAAGCCTATTAACACTTGAGTTATGCTCCAAACGCACAACCCCTAATCTAGGATGTTACACCTCAATACTCAAAATACATGTTAGAAACAAATCGAGACTAATTTGGAAATTCAGAGAATTTTTCGCGAAAAATTAAAAATTTTCAAAGCTGCAGGTTCACATGGCTGTGTAACTCACACGGTCAGGAGACACGCCCATGTCTCAGGCCGTGTAGGTATTCGAAATAGGGACACACGGCTTGTCTATACCCGTGTAACTCTCTGACTTTGGTCACACGGCCAAGCCACACCCCCGTGTGCCAAACCGTGTGCCCATTCGAATTAGCCTCGCACGCCCGTGTGTCTCACACGATCCAGTCACACTCCTGTGTGTCTGGTCGTGTGGACTCAAAATGAACCTTAAACAACAAGTTTATCATTTTCTGCTAGCTTGGGCAATAAGCAATTAAAAAAATCTGTAAGAGCCCATTTTTTTAGTAGTGTTGGAAACAGTGGTTTCGGGACCACCAAATTCGACGAGTAAGTTCATAATTATTATTATTTAATATTTACGAGTCAAATGTTATTTTTAAAAATGTTTTTGATTTGATAATTTATGTTATATAAGTGATTTATTAAGTTCGAGTGATTTTAGAAAATAAGGATTTAAATTTCTTTCTGTTTGATTTGTAAACTCCAGTAATACTTTGTAACCCGGTTTCAGCGAGGGATACGGATTGAGGGTGTTACAAAATCATTCATTTAACCAACTCAATATCAAAATGTCAAATACTCATCTCAATCACTTACTATAAACATTTAACCAAAATACAATAATTAATAACTAAGTTCAAATTATAGAAATACAAACCAGAAATTCTAAGCTATCCTCGTTGACTTTATCTTTTCCGTTTTTAGTCGAGGGTTTCGGTACGACGTTAGCTACGGAATTAAAACAATTTAAAAATCACTAATACAATACAATTCAATTTCATATTGAAAATTTCAAATTTTACTCAAATATTGTCTAATTTCCAATTTAGTCCCTAAACCGAGACTAACTTTTTTTCTTCACATTTAATTTTTATTTTCATGCAAATTTCACTTTATACTAAATTCAACTCCTATTTTCAAATAAATTCCTAAAATTCAATTTTTTTCCAAAATTTAGTCCATATTACACAAAATTTACTATTTGTTCTACAATTTATTTTTTTATTTTTAATTTAAAATCTATCAATTTAATCCCTAATACTAAAATTACTCAACATTAACATCTAAAACTCAATAATTTCTAAAATTTTGACATGTGTCGGTAATATTTAATACCAAAATTCTAAAAACATAAAAATTACAAAAAAAGAGATTAAATTGACTAACCAATTAAGTTTTAAAAATTGAAAACCTTAAGCCTTGCTTTCTCCTTTCTTTCTTTCTCTGTTTCTTTCTTTCATTTTCTATTTCTTTTCGTTTATTTAATTATTATAATATAATATATAATATATATACTTACTTAGCATTTAAGTTTTAATATTATAATATTATAATATATATATATATATATATTTACTTTAAAATTTTATAATATATACACTTATGCGCCCTCAATTATGACCATTGACATAATTGTTAGTTGTTTTAGTTTTTCTTTAATATATAATTTAACTTTCACTCTTTATGTAATTTAATTTTTATACTTAATTACTATTATTTCATATAATTTTACTTAGCTAAAACTTAATTAACATCTAATTTATGAAAATGGAATCTCGAAATGCATTTTTCGACACCCGTGGCTATTGGGTTGTTACAATGAACATACTTTAGGAGCTAAATTGTGAACTAAGCCATTTTAAAATTAATATATAACTATTAACACTGTAAAATTATTTTGTTAAATTTAATTTCTTTATCATATTTTTTGTTACATGACCATTGAGCAAGTGCTTTTTTTTAAATGTCACGTCAATAAATTTAACAAAAAATAATAATAATTGAACCTAAAATTTGAAATTTAAAAGCTAAAATACTATAAAAATGGAAAATTGTTTTTAATTCTAAAAATAATATATTTTTATAATTTTATTTTTAATTTTAATCATTTTATATTAAAAATATGGTATGGAAAATTATAATTTTTGTAAATTCTAAAAAATCTATTTATTATTTTTTATTTTAAATACTTTTATATAATGATAAAAGTTAGACCATTTCTAAATTTAAAATAATATGACTCGAAGGCCCGCCCGAAATGTGAGAGGGTTTGAGCAAAAATATAGGCCCGAAAAATGGGTTTGGACAAAAAATAATGCCCGTTTAAAAAATGGGCCAGGCTCGGGTAAAGCATTTTTGGCTGGCAGCACTCGGCCCTGCCCATTAAATTCATTAAAGAAAAAAACTATTTTTAATATTATTTTCTTATTATTTTTCTCCTTATTTTGCTACCATTTTACTATTATGTTTCTATTATTTTGTTGTTATTGTTTAGATATTATATAAAACTTATTTTATTATTAATTTTGTTATTATTTTAAAGACATTTGTTTTTTTATTATTTTAGCGGCATTTGCTTGTTAAGTTGCATCTATTTTAGTGTTATTTAAGTCTACATATTTTTAAAATTTATTTCAATTTGTTGAAAAATATTTATTTTATTTTTTAGTATTTTGATGTATTATATATATTTAAAATTATATAAAATAATATAAAAAATATCTGATTGACTGCCAGTCTGAGTTTTAACATTTTATATGGGTCGGGCTTGGGCAAAATTTTAGGCCTATTTTTTGGGTCCGCCCGACCCGAGCCCAATGAACGAGCCTAAAATTTTAGTTGGGTCCGACTCAAACTCGACCCGGCCCAGACATGTACACCTCTAATCAAAATATCGAACGTTGATAATATTAATAATTGAAATAAAATTTTTTAATGTTAATGTTATTATAACAATAAACGACCAAAACAGAAGCACGTTAATACTTGAATGAGTACAAATGCAATTTACCAAAACTTTTATTTCATATTTTTTTCTTATTTCTTAAAAAATTCACATTATTCTAAATAAAATCAACTTTTAAACATAAAATATTTGAACAATAATATATGGTTAAAAAGATAAAATAAAATTAATTTGAAAATAAATTTATAAAAAAAATTCTATCATGTTTTTATGGGTAAATGACCAATATATATCAATTTTTAAAAAAATTTACAAAAATGGGCCGAAAATTTAATTATTTACGGAAAAAGGCCATTTCCCCCCAAAACTCGTCCACGTCAGTAGGGGTGTTCAATCGGTTAACCGACCAGTTAACCGACCCGAAATAACATTAACCGAATTAACCGACCTTTCAAAATTTTTAACAGTTAACTGAACCGAAATTTTTTCAAAAAAATTAACCGAACCAAAATTTTTTCGATTAATTCAGTCGGTTAACCGAATTAACCGAAAATGATATGTTTTTTATTTTTTGTTAAAAATTAACAGAATTAACCGAATTACCCGAAATGAATCACTACATAATTAAAAAAATTACATAATTTTAGTTTTAGTTTTAGAATTTTATTTTTTATTAAATTATTTGTAATTTTTATGATTGGGTAATTGGGTTGGGTTGGATATTTAGGTTTGGATTGGGTTTAGGGATTGGGTTTAGATGAATAGTGGGCCTATTTATATATTATAATTTTATTTATTAATTTTTCGGTTAACCGACCGGTTTCGAACCGAATTAACCGTTAACCGAAAAATCACAAAATAATTAATCGACCCCCGACCGAAAAAATTCGGTTAACCAATCGAATTGGTTTTTGGTCGGTTAATCAAATTTTTTCGGTTTTACCCAAATATTGCACACCCCTACACGTCAGTGCGTTTTCAGGGGATGCAGCAGGAAAACGGGCCAACGAGGGAGCATTTTTTGCCACATCAGCAAAAAACGCTTCCTTGATGGCACGCTTTGCTGATGTGGCAAAAATGCTCCCCCAAGGACGCGTTTTAGCCCCTTTTTTTTTTTTAAAAAAAAACTATTCTTGAATTTTTTAAAAATTTACGAGAATAAACCTTTATAAAGGCTCAAAGTGACAACACTATTTTTTTAAAGGTATTAAAATTAATAAGTAAATATAACTTACAAATGAAATCTTTATATAGACCCAAAGTCTCATTTCCCTTGTTTTCTTGAGCAATATGAGATATGAGATATGTCTATTTATAGACTCATGAACAGTTTTGCAGCTTGTTTCTAAACAATATGAGATTCCTTCCTTTTTTAACTAACAACATGAGATTAAATGTTACACTATAAATCTTTAGTTGGTAATATATTTCAATCTGAACAATTGCTGCATGCCCTCATTTTTGCTTTTATTTTATCATGGTATAAAGCAGTAACACAAACAATTTCTCACTCCATCCTCTTCTATCAATTTCCCAAGCTGAAAAGATTTCCAAGCAATACAATATACTAAGAGCTTAGAAATGTGAAATCTTTGGCTAAAGTGGGAGAAGATGACCCGTTTTCCCCTTCTTTAATATTTCAGTTTTCTCTTTGTGGCTAAAATTGATAAGCACAAAATTGAAATATTTCCTAGTATAAACATACCATCTTGAATGTTTATTATATTATTGATTTTGTAGTTTTAAATATATATTTTTATTATGATAAAGATTTATCACATTTTAAATAAAATATATATTTTTATTAAAATGTTTGTTTAATTAAATTTATTAAATGAATTTAGATTTTGTCAATAAAAATTTTATTGAATGAATTAATATCATAATACATAAAAACGTATAAATTAGAATTTAGATTCATCAAAAAACTTTATTAAATGAATTAATATCATAATATATAAAGCGGTTAAAATTTATATTGAATTATCTTATATTTAAAGTATTATTTTTATTAACTACGCAAGAATTACATTATTTTAGTTTTAAATATCATATGTTATATAATTTTATTTTGTATATATTACATTTATATAATATAAGCTAATATATTATATTATGTATATACTATCTACAATTAATATAGTTATATTTATTATTAAAAATATAAAATGACGAGTAGGGAGTATTTACAATATGTTAAAACTCTTGTCCTATAAAAATACTTTAAAATTATTAAGAATTATTTTATTATTATAATATTTTGAATATCAAATTAATTGATATATTTTAATTATGCTTACTAATTAATATTTTAAATAATGTTACTTTGCATCAGTTACTTTGCATTTCATCTCATGTTGTTAGTTAAAAGAGGAAGGAATCCCACATTGTTTAGGAACAAGCTACAAAACTGTTCATGAGTCTATATATAGACATATTTCATATTTCACATTGCTCAAGAAAACAAGAAAAATGAGATTTTGGGTCTATATAAAGATTTCCTTTGTAAGTTATATTTTCATATTAATTGATGACACCTTAAAAAAATTGTGTTGCCATTTTGAGCCTTTATAAAGGTTTATTCTCGTAAAATTTTAAAAATTTTGAGAATAATTTTTTTTAAAAACACGGGCTAAAACGCGTCTTTGAGGGAATTTTGCCACATCAGAAAGCGCCCTCAAGGAAGCGTTTTTGTTGATGTGGCGTAAAACGCCCTTCATGGACGCGTTTTCTCTTGATCCCCTAAAATGCGCTTAACGTGGGCGATTTTGAGGAAAATGACCATTTTCCGTAAATAATTAAATTTTCTATCTATTTCCATAATTTTT
This sequence comes from Gossypium rotundifolium, assembly GCA_025506655.1. Lineage (NCBI taxonomy): Eukaryota > Viridiplantae > Streptophyta > Magnoliopsida > Malvales > Malvaceae > Gossypium > Gossypium rotundifolium. Next base: position 153,780,352 of record CP106728.1, read on the forward strand.
TTTTTATTTTGATATATTTTAGTAAATTTCCTATTTTTATTATGAAATATTAAACGTCGTTAAATAATTAAATCAATAAAAATATTAATTCTCAGTTAATTTATTTTTAATAACTAGTCAAGCAAGTCATTAATCATTATTCTTTGGTTTTTACCTAAAGCTAGTGAAATGTTTATTTATGTCGAGAGTTTATTTATATATAAATTAAAAATGTTAGGAAATTATTGGTGTATGAGTTAAAAAGTTAAGAATTTATTCGAGTAAAAAATAAAAAATTAATCATTTATTGTATTTAAATCTTCAGTTGTCAATAAGGTTGAATACGATTTGTTGAGTAATATTTTATTGTATATTACTTATAGGAGTGTTAAGGTATTTATATATGTTGTTACAGATGCTATTACAACTCATGATAATGCCCCATTATTTTGTATTGACTCCGTTGCCTCTAGTATTGAAATTCTCTGTCCTTAGTATTGGCATTCTCTGCGAACTCTAGGTTTGCTAGGCACGTGTTTACGGAGCATACGATCCTTTCTATTCCTAGTACTAACATTCTGGGCAAGCTCCGTACTTGTTGCTTGTGTAGCATGCGACCCTTTCTGTGAGCTCCTAGAGTCATTGTGAGCTGGATTATGGCATTGCACTATGAGTTGAGTTCGCGAAATCGCCTTTCTATCCTCTTATAGCTCACTTTGCATTCAATTTTCTAGTGGGACATATTTAGGTCATGGGTTGGAGACCCATATCCCTCATAGGGCTTGAGTTTGTGGTTATTGATGTATAACACGATTCATAAAACAATTTTTCCTCTTTATACGTACATATATACATAATTTAGTATTTATATAATATGGTTGACTAAATTGGTGTTAAAAGTCAACTTGACATCAACTTAATTAATAAAATTGCTTAAAAGCCCAATTTTAATAAAAGATTGAATATTAATATAAAAATATTATCGACTTTTACTATCTTTATATTAAATGATTAAATAAAATAATTAAAATGTAATATTTAAGTATTGAAACTATGCCTAAATAATACTTATTTGCAAGGACTTTAGCACTCCACTTGTGAACTGTGATTCCACTATTTTTTTTCTATCAATATAATTTTAATATTATTATTTTCTTACACCTACAAAATCTAGTGATTAATTTGATATAAAAATTAAATATTAAATTTTTAACCCATACCTAAATAATATTTATTTGCAAGCAGTCTATTGTTAAATTTCTTTTTATAAATGTAATTTATTTCTCTCATGACAAAATCTGACAATAATATTGGCCCTTTCAAAGCCTCTGGTTAAACGTTGCCCATTTACAGCCCAGTAAAGCTTAAGCTAAGACAAAGATTACTTGGAGTTTAGCCCCTTAACCTAAATCAGAGAAGTAATTGTAGTAAGTTATATTATTATTATTACATCGTGGATTAATTCAACTTCAATATATTGAATTTATTTGAGTTAGGTATTTAAATTATTTTTTGTCGATTAGAATATCTAAATTTTGATGCTTTTACTAAAGTTATTATTGATCATTAGTGTCGTTAAAGAAAACATGTCGGTTAATCAAATTTCATTATGTCATAATCTCATTAAAATATAACTAAATAAAATTTGTATTAATATTAAATAAATAATTAAATAAAATTAGCCTTCCCCTCCCCATCCTGTCCACTGCCTCCCCCCAGCCCCGTCTCTCTCCCTCTGAATCTGAGTTCTAACTAACTACTTAATCACTACTCGAATCATTTTCCACGAGGATATTTGGTTAGAAAATTGGTAAGCTTAGAAAAGCTCACGAGCTTGTTGGCTGCTGCATAATTTCCTAATCATAGAAATATGGTTGAAGGCTATTGAATTTTGGTTGTTTGACCCATGTTTCGTTATGATGTGGTAAGATGAATCAAACAGTGGATCTGGATTGCCATGGAAGTTAACTAAACCACAATCACATGTACTATATAAGTTTTCATGTTTGGAAGCTTCATACAGTAATCAATAGAATTTGGCAGAAGTTTATTATTCCTAACCTGCTACTGCTCTACCAGTCAGAGCAGCAAGTGCCGTGTATATGTTGAAAATCAAAAACAATATCCCTAAAATTTTAGAGAAATATTAGCAAAGGGGGAGAGGGATGATGGACGGGGTGGGGGACCTAATTTTATTGTTATTTAATATTAATATCAATATTAAAATAAGATTTTTATAATCACATGATGAGATTTGTTTAATTGGACACTAACGAGAAGCATCAACTTTAGTATCCGAATCAAAACCAAATCAGCTAAATAATAGTTTAAATATTTAATTCAAATAAACTCAATAATTTAAATGCTTTCTGTTGAATTAAACCTTACATAAAAGCTTACGATTTTTTATTTTTATTTTAAAAAACCACAGTAAAAGTATAAAAAATAATTAAACTCTTATCAAAAGTTTCCATCTAATTGAGATTTCACTCCTCTACTAATGGAAACCGTTGTTAATCTTTTTGATTATTACTGAATGCCGATAAACAATAACAAATTAACATATGATATGCAATTAGAGGTCTACATGAGCTCGGCTGGACCCAATAAAAAAATTTAAAAAAATTTAGGTCTATTTGCTAGGTTTGTTTTGACCCGAAAATGGGCTAAAATTTTTGCACAAATCCGGCCTAACCTACCCATCTTAAAATTTTTATATTATTTAAAAAAACATAAAAATACTAAAACAATAAATTAAAAATATGTATACTTAAATAACATTAAGATAAATATAACTTAACAAGCAAATGTGAAAATAGTAACAAAATTAACAATAAAACAAGAGTTATATAATATCCAAATAATAACAACAAAATAGTAGTAACATAATTGTGAAATAGTAGCAAAATAGTGAAAAAAATAAGAAGAAAATAATAATAATAATAATAATAAATAGTAAGTTTTTTTTTTCATATTTAGGTCGGGTCGGGCTCGAGCCAAGAAAGTGTTACCCGAGGCCCAATCCGTTTTCTAAATGGGCATTATTTTTGCCCAAACTTATTTTTTGGCCTATGTTTTTACTTAAACCTCCCACTTTTCGAACGGACTTTCGGGCCGAACAGGATGACCCGACCCATGGACAGGTCTATATGTGATATGAATAAATATATAGTAGTGACACATTAACATATATTTAAAAAAAATATAAAATTTATAAAAATTAGTAATAATGCGAGGTCAAAGTTCATTTAAAGTTTAACATTTGTTTTTTCAATATTTATTTTGGACGTAATTTTTAAATAATTTTACACATTTATTATAATTTCAAAATAATATTTTCGAAATAAATTCTCAAAGATTTTTAAAAATTGAAATTTATTTTGATGATTTTTTTTAGAAATTTGCTAATTTATAATTTCTAACATGACAAGACGATTTTTGTGTTTTTTGAACTTGGGTAAATGATAATTTTCCTGTTTTTGGTTGGTTAATATCAACTTACTAAAATCAAGTTGTTGACATATACAATGCCAAATACTAACATATTTAAACACCTTCCCTTCCCTGTGTTTTAGATGATATAACGCATAAAAGGAAAAAAAAAAAACATTTTCTTTTTGCAATAATTCAAGAAAATTATATGCTCTACCAACCAAAAACATGAAAATTATAGTTTACCCAAGTTCAAAAAACACACTAAAGATTTGGAGGCGAAAATTTATAATTTACCCCAATTTTAGAAACACAAAAATCGATATGTCATGTGAGAAAATTATAAAATAGGAAATTTCTCATCAAATAAATCATGAAAACAAATTTAAATTTTAAATGAAAATTTATGTTAAATCTATTTTAAAACCATAAAAATATATAAAATTATTTTACAACAAAGATAAATTTGGATAAATATATGTCCAAATTTAGATAAAATTCTTAATATTATATTCAAAGTGAGGATAACACGGTTTGAATTCGTCCTAAACAGATGTCTAACAAGAACTTCAACTATCAGCTCCATACAAGTTTAATATTTTAATTTTTAAAATATATATCAACATCACGTGTCATATGACAGCTTTTTATTATTTTTGTCACCTATATCAACGATAATTAGCATTCAAACCAGTTAACAATCAAGGCGTAGCTGTGAAATTTTAATTAAGAATTTTTAAATTTTTTAAAATTTTAAATTAATAATTATAAAATTTTACTTTAACTCATTAAAAATAATAAAATTTTAATTTAATTATTTAAAAGTTATAAGAATATAAACTATTTAAAATATATTTTTATTATAATAAAATTAAAATTTAATTTCAATCTTTAAAACCAATTCTGACATCGTCATGTTAATGATATAGTTTCGTTGACATATAGACTTAATTTATTTTTCTTTTATCAATAAATATTCAAATAGATGAAAGTTCTCAATAAAATTTAATGAATTTTTACCTTAAGCCTAAAAATTGTAATAAAATATCAATTTATGAAGGTAGAAAAGCTACAAACGTTGAGAAATACAGAAAATAAATCCAAAAGAAGATAGAAAAACAAGATAAGCAATTACTTTTTTGAAGTAACAGAACGAGAAAGAAAAGGAGTTCATCAATGATTTTGGATGATTAAACCTTATAAAGCTTATTTAAAATTTTGAATTCCATGATTAGGTTATTTTATTATGATAAGAACGAGAAAATTTGAAATTATTTACAAAAGAAAAAAGAAAAGAAATTACTTACTAACTATTTTCGTGAGCTCAGCTGTTGATACGGTTCCATTGTACATTTGGAACTGTTTTGTACATCATGATCTAAAGATTACAAGACTTCTCAATCTAAGGTTAAAACCGCGACTCTTCCCCCTTGATACCCTTAGCTAATCCTTCTCAAAAAAACTCCCTGCCATAATTTAAAATTAATTAATTAATAAATAAAATTAGTTTTCTCAACATCCAAACAGGTCAAGAAGAAAGAAAAAGTTGAAATACAATTCGAAAAAGAAACCGAACCTTGAATGATTGATTGATGGAGGTAATAGATTTAGGTAGCTTTACCGCAAGGCGTTTTAACATTGATCTTGCCGCTGAGAGGCGAGCAGGCAAGAACCACGTTGACACCACGTCGTCGTTTTTCATGGAAACCTCCACGAACGACGACAACGACGTCATTCTCATTCTCTTTGTCACGGCCGACGAGATCTTCGCCAAGATGTGATTCCTCTTCTCTTATCCTCAAAACCTGACTATGAACTATCTCCACTTTTTTCTTCATTTCCACCACTACCGATCTCGGCGACTCCACCTCCGCCTCCTCCGTCGATGACTCTTCACTCTCCAACTCCATAACTGGAACCGGAACCTCCTTCTTCGCCTCCATGAAGACGGTATCCTCCTCCCCTTAACTCTGATTCTTTTGTGTTTTCTTTTTCTTTGTTAAGTTGAAGTTTTCTAGTAATGGCGGGGGAATATATAGGAAGGAAAAGAAAGATGAAGATAGTAGGGGTGGGTTTAGGCTTTAACAATTTGTGCCGGGATTGCACGTGGCAATACAAAGGAGAGAAAAGGCGACTATCACGTCGTTGACTGAAAAGACATGCGGTGAGAGAGACTAGTACAAATGCGTTGCCGTTTTATTAGCCAAGTAGTTCTCTGTGAGGATAATGCCCGTAATAAGTGATTAATAGCATAACATTTATTTTCACATAATAACTTAATTCTTCTTTAAAAAAAAAAAAAAAACTTTCTATTTAATTCTCACTACTTTTATGCTTTAAATTTATATTATTTATTAAATCACATCAAAATTGTCGTAACCATTTTTTTGGAAAACGACGAAATGAGGTTCGACTTTGGTTTTGAAAATAGGAATAAAGCAGAGTCGCCACCGACCTTTATTTGGTGTGGTCGGATCACCTTTATTTTAATAAAACATTTTGCTTTACTAAAACAGTGTTTTTGGTCCGCAAGTTTTGAAAATCGGGTTCGGAGTCGGTTTCATGACGAGGAAGGGTTAGCACCCTCGATCGCCCAAAATTGGTACCAAAATGATTAATTAGTGTCTTAATGTCGGAAGTTTGAAAAGATTTTTAAATTCGGATGCTTTTTTTTTTTAAAAATGTATTAGGATATTTGAGATGTCTTTATTCCGAGAGGGTACGGACGTCACATCCAGCACGTTAGGACATGAGATTCTGAACCTTCGTAATCAAAGCTATCTCGAAGTTTACCAAAAGGATGTTTAGTTCTTTAGTCAAACGGAAAGTCGTAGCCCAGCACGTTAGGGCACCATTTCCCGAGTTCCTAAATACACAACATTGCCTTTATTTTAAAAATCTTTGAATAAAGTATAGCGACTCTTCAAAATGCATCGTATCGGATTAATTCTAGGAAAAGGCTTGAGTCAAACTTGAGATTTCTTCGTCCGAAAAGATATAAACATCACATCCACTCGTTAGGACATGATGTTTTAATCTCTCGTAATCAAAGTCGCTCGTGATTTGCAAAACTTGGTAAAAGGGATGTTAAGTAATTTAGTTAAACGAAAATCGCAACCCAAAGACGTTAGGGCACTATTTTCCAATTTCTAAATACGAAACATTGCTTTGCTTTAAGAATCTTTGGATAGAATAGGACGATTGCACAAAATGTATTTTTATTTAGCGAGATTATTGAAAAATTGCAATATCGATAATAACGCAAATAAAGAATGATTGATGACAATAATGATGACGGTGGTGATGGGTAACAATACTAAACAAATGATAATAAAGATGTTATATGATGGTAATAATAGAGAATAAAAATGAACACGATAACAAATAAAATATGTCCATGGATTTGGTATGTGAAAACAATGACTAACAATAGAAATAACAAATAATAGCGATAATAATAATAATAATAATAATAATAATAATAATAATAATAATAGTATTTATATATGATAATATAATGCCAATAATGATAATGGAGATAATATATATATGTATATAAAAAACAAATAAGTGAGTAAGGTAAAATAAAGTAAATTAATAATTGAATACATTAATAAATATAATAATAGTAATCGTAATATTAATATTAACAATAAATGTAGTAATGGTAAGTATAGTATCAATAATACTAAATACAATCAAATAAAATAATAATAGTAATAATAATAATAATAATAATAATAATATAACAAAATGATAATAATAATAATAATAATAATAATAGATAATGATAATAATGGCTAATGATAGTAATAAATAAAGTAATGATAAAACGATAAAAATAACATAATAGCATACTCGCTAATAATTATAAAGAAACAGTGGTGAAATATAATGGAAATAATAAATGATGATAATAATAATTAATAATAGTAAAATAAAAATAAAAATAACAGTAAAAATAGTGAAAATTGCAAAATAAGTGAAAAAGGATTGAATTGCATTGGAAATTAAAGTTTGGGGTCAAATTGTAAATAAAACAGTGGTTCGGGGGCTAGAAAGACATGCGCATAAAAGGTGGGGGACTAAAGATGCAATTCTCCGCTTTGCTAAACGCAATTGATCGGGGTTAATTTGAAAGCCATGCGAAATTTTGGGGCAAAATTAAAAAATAAAAAACCGATTGTCGGGCTCTGAAAAGGCGGAAGGACCAAGTGGGCAATTAGCCCACTTAATGAAAACACGCGGATCCTTCAAATGGTCGGGTTGACGCTACGGACCACAGGCGAAACGACCGCTTTTGGTGTTTAAGGCAATGACCAAACGACATTGATTAGTATGGGTATATAAATGAAAAACCTTAAGAAAATTCATTTTCAACAAATTTCTAAAAAATCTTTAACTCCCTTTGTTTTCTCTGCGGGTTTGAGGGAACTCGGTACGAGTCCGTGTCGAGGTCGCCATTGGCCGTCGCTCCGGCCACCGCGTGGGTAAAATTTCCTTTTTGTTTTTTTTATTTTCTTTAAACTATATATTTTAATAATATCGTTATATGTATATTTTGAAAAAAAACTTTCGAAAATAAAGAGGAAAAGAATCACCTTTGGCCTCCGCTTCTTTTGATTTTTTTTAATCTTTTGCGTTTTTTTTGGTTTGGATCTGCTGCTTTGTGCTTTGAAATTTTTTGTTTGTATTGATGTTTAAGAAAAAAGGTTCCTTTTTACAAAATACTCTTCCTCAAAAAGGAAAAACCCCGCCATAATGCCCGATCGGCTTTTTATAGCCCTTGTTTTTTTTTTTCTTCTTTGCTCTGCTGCGTGTTGCTTCATCTTGTTGTGCAGTGCAAGTGGGCAGTGGCCGATGTCGTCGAGGCGTGTGGGGGTCGGTGGCGTCAGAGCAGGGGAAAGTCATGCAGCAGTGGCCTAGGTGCGGCGCACCTAGGGTTTCTGCTTTGCCTTTTTGTTTAGGGTTGATATGGGCTAATCGGGCCTGGTATATTTGGGTTTTTATTGTTAGATTTTGTAATTGGGTTGTAAAAATAAATGGGCCGGGCAAATGGGCTTCTACAAAAATAAATAAAAGAATTGGCCTGACATCCACGCGAACTATCACATATATGTTATGTCAGCAATTAATTATTATTTAATTAAAAATATTAAAATATTAAAATATTATATTAAATTCTAAAAAATTATTTAATTACTCACGTGACATCCACATGTATGCTACACCAACAAAGTTAACATAAATTAATTTTTTCATCCATTTTGAGATGATTTAACGAATAACGTGTTATAATAGACGTCGATAATGGCAATAAAACGATCACAAAACAATAAGAAAATGAAAAATAAAACACACAGATTTTATGTGAAAACTTTTTTGGAAAAAATTACATGCAGAGGATGGAAAATTCACTAATGTTGAAAATTGAATGATACAAGAGGAGTTTCGACTACATCTATTTAAAGGTTGAAAAATTTTATTATAATCAATGTTAAATAAAAGAAATATAGTTCTATACTGATCACCTTATTTGTCACTGTATTTATTTCTTCAACAAGTGACGGGATTCAGGTCACACAAACTCTAACACAACCTAAGTATAAGGGCTAAAATAAATTTTTTACATAATCAAAGGCCAAATAAGTAATTATGTCATTTACTTTGATCACAATTATAGAATATAAATTAAACTAGTTTGTATACCCGTGTGATGTACGGGCCAATTGCAAGTATTAATTGAAATGCACTTCATTATTTTTATGAATTTGTTTAACTCGTTATAATGTTTCACTAATAATTTAATTACAAAACTAAATCATGTTGATGTAATTTGATTTTATTATATATATATAATACGTGTATTTATGCTATCATACATATAATAAAAATAATAAAATAAGATTATATTTTTCTTGTTTGTTGTCGGATTGAATTCGATAAAAAAATAAATATATTTTTAATTTAATTTAAATTAAATTATTATATGATGTGATTAATAATAAGAGGTGGAACAAAATGAATGGGAGATCAGTCAAATGTCAAATCTTACTTGGCATGATGATTTGAGCAATTGAGTATGGAATTATTGGGTGGGGTACACGTGGCACTGAATTAAGGAACAGGGGATTAGGAGAGATTAGGTTGATTCATAATTGATGTCTTGTGAAAGTGGTACAACTTTTCCGTTTGTTACTAGTGGAGTCATATTACGTGGTTCAATTAACAAATAGAATAATAAAATATATATTTTTTAATTTGATATATGAATTTAATATTTTTTTATTTGGTATTTAATTTTTGTCTAAATCTATATTTGAATTTAACAATTTTTTTTAATTTGGTACCTAAGTTTTTAAGTTTAATTTGGTACTTAAATTTATTAAATATTATATAAATTATGCAAAACACTAAGAGTGTTAATTTTTTTATGCTACAAAATATTGTGAAAAAATTTATGTTAAGAAAACAGTATCGAGCTATACTTAACCAATTAATATTAAATAAGAAAAAAAGTTTCAAAAATCGAAATTAAAAAAATCATTATTTTCAATCAATAAATTAATAAACTAAAACTAAAAGAAATTGAACATATAAAATACAAAAATATATATCATATCATCTCGTCACATGTCGATCACATATTGATTATTTTTACTATCTCATAAAAAATAACATCGTTAGTATATTGAAGTAATTTGTAAAACGTTTGACAAAGTTTAAGTATCAAATCGAACAAAAAAATTATGTACCAAACTAAGAAAATGAGTTAAATTGGTACCAAATTTAAAAAAAGGATTAAATATCAACTTTCTAAAAAATAAGTTTAGACACCAAATTTAAAAAAATTTACCCTTTTCTTTTTGTTACAAGTGAAGTGATACTACATTATTCAGTTAACAAATAGAAAATAAATAAGGTATATATATTGGCTTTTATAAATAATAGTACCATGAGTTCAGGGTTGGTAAATTTTATATTGATTTTATTAAACATATTAAAAAATAAAAGTATTATAATAAGAATATAAATTTATTTCAAATATGTAAGGGTAATGTTATAATTTTTCAACTAAGTCGATATTCAGTTGACTTGTGACAACAAGTCAATCAAGAATTTAAATAATAGTATAGATATATGATTTAATAATCTACTTATATTAGTGTAACCATTCAATTACCTTTTTTATATATTAATATTTTAACGCTGACTTAAAATATTATTTATATTAATATATATTTTAAAGTTACATAAAATAAATAGTTAAAAAATTTAATTTAGGATAAATTTAACACTTATAATTTATATGAATAAAGCACGAAATATCACTAAAGTATTAATCCCATAAAAATCATGAAATAGTATAAAACTGAAGGCATAAGTGAACCTCCCCGATCGATATCTATACCACTATATATAAAAGGCCTTCCTCCCTTGCTTTGCTTTTTTGCATTTTAACTATAATAGTTAATTTTAATTTTAATCTCTTAACTTTTTAATTATATAAAATAGTTAAATTTTAATTTTAATCTCTATACCATATTAAAATTTGAGATTTAATTTTCATACTTAAATTTGAATTCAACACTTCTATATTTATAATATTATTAATTAATTTAAATATTTTATTCTAATTAAAATGTAGACCTAAATTTAAAGAATTATTAACATTGTTATTTTTAAAAATTTAAATCTATTACAATGCCCTTTTATTGATCGAATGGGAATTTTTAAAAATTTTAAGATATCACACCAATAAATTTGATAAGATATTTGAATTTTAAATTAAAAAATAGAGATTAAATTCTTAAAATTAAAAAATTTAAAGATTAAATTCTAAATATACGTAGAGAACAAAAACTTGAAAGCTTATTGAAGTCCTTTAAAATTTAACCATTTAGTCCAAAATAATTAACCCAACGCGAAAGATAGATAAAACCAACCATGCTAATATATACTTAGCGAAAAGAATATTCTTTTTAAAATCTAGGGTTGAGTGAAAGATGTTTAAGGTTAAACTTCAAGATTAAATATCAACATGCTTGAATCAATGCAAGTCTTTTGCCACTACTCTAATTACTTAATTGATAATGAAGGAGATTTGATGCAGATGAAAGTGTAAAATGGAACTAAATTCAAACTAACTCAGAACTAGATACTCAAAAGCTCTATCAAGTTTTCTTAATGTAATAAGTCACTATTTGAAATCTGATCAATTATTTTTACATCAGAGCTTATCCTAATTAGGACCTTAGTCAAGTTATACCCTGACTTAGCAATTGTCCAACATAAGGACCTAAACTAAGCAATTGTTCCACATTAGAACTTGGAACTTTTTTTTTTTGTCTAAATTTGTTTATGAACTTGACAACTATTTCTATATTAAGGGTAAAACTTGACAATTATTCTCACATTAAGACCTAAAGTTTAGGGTTTTCAAGAAATTTCAAGGACCAGCTTGGATAAAAAAAGTCAAAGCCTCAATGTGAATAATTGCCAAATTCTAAGCTTAACTGGAGAAAAAAAATTTAGATGCCAATATAGAAATAATTGCCAAATCTAATGCTTAACTTGGACAAAATGATAATAGTTGCCAAACTCTAAAAAGTGATTTAATTTCAAGTGGAATTATTCATCGGCTGCAGATTGGCATCAGTATTTCTTTGATCTGTTGCTTTTGCCTGTGCAAAAAAAATAAAAGATACTCAACCGATAGTTCAAGCTCCAACTGGCAAGTATTTAGCAAGGGATTGGAGTTGGGAAAAGAGTAGTCAAGATCGATTGCCTTGCTATGGGACAACTTGAGTTCAAGTATAAATCCTTAAGGTCCAACGCACAACAAAAATCATTATGTTGAGAAAAAAAAAAACAAAATCATTAATGATTAGACATTATTATGACAACAAAATCTCACAAAGTTTGTTAGGAACATATGATGCCATCAATCCTTAATTGATACACTGACCACATCAAACCAAAGTTTGATCCTCCAAAAACTTTTTGGAATACATGAAAATACTCAAAAATTTAAACATACCCCATATTGGACACATACTCAGTATCCAATATTACATCCCAGTTCATGCAACATATGAACTATCTAACTAGTTTAAATGAACAAAATAACCTTTCATTAACTTCCAATCCAAGAAAAAAGAAAATAATATTAAATGTAAAACATATACCAAGATACACTAAAGATAAAGGTCTAGAAGCAATGTGAAAAATATAAAGTCGGTAATGACAATATATATCGTAAAGAAAAGAAAAAGAGAATAAAGAACACACAGATTTTACGTGGAAACCCTTTCGGGAAAAAACCACGGGCAGAGGAGAAGAAAATTCACTATGTCGAATTCAATCATTTCAAGAGGAATAGACTATGTCTATTTATAGCTTATAAAACCCAATCCTAATCAAAGTAAAATATATTATGCTAATAAATGCTAAATATATTATACTCATAAATACTAAATCTTCTAGAAAGAAGATATATTTTGTTTAACTTGACTTGCAAGCAATATCTTAGAATTTGGGTCACACAACTCTAACAATCTCCACATTGACACGAATTCTCAACAAACAAGTTCTTCATCGCGAACTCTCAACGAACAAGTTCTCCACCTCTTCCATAAAACCCTTAAGGGTTTAACTTCAACAATGAACACCAACCAAGTCTAAGCAATGCTCAAACTTGGTTATAGAAGTGACTTAGTCATCATATCTGCAGGATTTTCATAAGTACTAATTTTGCTCACAACAATATCACCATGAGCAATAATATCACGAACAAAATGGTATCGAACATCAATGTGTTTTGTTCTCTCATGAAACATTTGATCTTTTGTAAGGAAGATGGCACTTTGACTGTCACAAAATCATCGTGCGATTTGAAGGTCTTCATTGAGCTCACTAAAGAGTCCTTCAACCAAATAGCTTCTTTACAAGCTTCAAGAATCGCCATATACTCGCCTTCAAGGGTAGACAAAGTGATCGTAGTTTATGAAGTAGCTTTCCAACCGATTGCACAACCTCCTATTATAAAGACATAACCAAAGAGAGATCTTCTTCTATCAAGGTCTCCAAAGAAAATCAGCATCAACATACCCAATGACTCCATCTCTAGTTCTTAAGCAAACATCAAGAGTACTGTAAGTATCTTAAAATCCATCGAATCGCTTTCCAATGTTCTTTACCGAGATTCGCCATGTATCCGCTAATCGCCCGATCGCATATAATAACCGGACGTGAACAAACCATAGCATACATGAGAGATCCCATCGCACTCGAGTATGGAACATGTGACATGTACTCATCTCATCATCGATTGTGGAGACAAAGCCGATGAAAGTCTGAAATGGCGCTAAAGGAGTACTAACAGCTTAGCACTCTGCATATTGAACTCGCAAAGAACTTTCTCAATGTACCCCTTCTGACTTAGGTACAACTTACTTATTTTTCTATCTCTGAGAATCTCCATACCAAGTATCTTCTTTGCTGGTCCCAAATCTTTCATCTCAAATTCTTCACTTAGTTGGGCTTTGACCTTTCTTATCTCTACTTTATCTTTTGCTGCTATCAACATGTCATCAACATAAAGAAGTAGATACACAAAAGAACCATCACTATTTTTCTTAAAGTAAACATAGCTATCAAAGCTACTTCTTTTAAAATTATGAGAAGTCATAAAGGAATTAAACCTCTTGTACCACTGTCTTGGTGACTGTTTCAAACCGTAAAGAGACTTTTTCAGCAAGCAAACATAGTCCTCTTTTTCTGAGACTGTAAAACCCTCTGGTTGTTGCATGTAAATATCTTCCTCAAGCTCTCCATGCAAAAATACAGTTTTTACATCTAACTGCTCAAGCTCTAAATCTTGCATGGCCACAATACCAAGCAAAGCTCGAATAGAACTATGCTTCACAACTGGGGAGAACAAATCTGTAAAGTCCACTCCTGAAATTTGACTGTAACCTTTTGCAACAAGCCTTGCTTTATATCTGGGTTCTTCAACTCCTGGAGTCCCTTCTTTCTTTTTAAACACCCATTTACAAATGAACAACCTTTTACCTTTAGGAAGTTTGACAAGATCCCATGTTTTGTTTTTGTGGAGTGATTCTATTTCCTCTTGCATAGCAAACATCCACCTTCTCGAGTCTTCACTTAGCCTCGAATAATTAGACGGCTCTTGGTTTGCATCTATATCTTCACCACATTTAAAGCATAAGCAACTAGGTCACCTCAAAGATACTTCTTTGGAGGTTTAATTTCTCTTCTAGTTCGCTTTTTGGCGATAGAGTATTGTGGTGAAGAAGCAACTCTATTCTCAATTTTGTAATTGGCTTGAGGAGTTGACTCAGATTAACTCGATTCTCCACCGCCTTTTATTTTCTTTATTGGAAGAGTCTTTAAGAGATAAGTTAGGTAGCATAGCAGTTTCATCAAAAACAACATCTCTGCTAATCACAACTTTTCTATTTTCAGGACACCATAACTTATACCCTTTTACACCAGCTTTATAACCAAGAAAAACACATTTAATGGATCTTGGTTCCAATTTTCCATTATTAACATGAGCATACGCAGGACACCCAAAGATCTTTAAATCAGAATAATTAGCAGGATTACCAGACCATACCTCTTGTGGAGTCTTTTTCTCAATGGCAACGGATGGAGATCGGTTGATTAAAAAACATGCAGTAGAGGCTGCTTCGGCCCAAAACGACTTTGGTAAGTTGGCATTTGACAACATACATCGAACTTTTTCCATGATCGTTCTGTTCATTCGCTCGCAACGCCGCTTTTGTTGTGGAGTATGACGAATCAAGTGTCTCACGATCCCTTCTGACTTGCACAATTTATTAAACTCATCAGAACAAAACTCTAAGCCATTATCTGTACGGAGGTATTTTATTTGTTTTCCCGTATGTTTTTCAATCTTAGTTTTCCAAGACTTAAATGCGAAAAACACATCGCTTTTCGCTTCGAAGAATGCCCAAACTTTCCGGAAAATCATCAATAAAAGTTAGCATATAATTAGCTCCACCTCTCAAGGCACCCTTGATGGCCCCATAGATCGAATGAATATACTCCAACGTTCCTTTCGTGTTACGGATTCCTCCGTGAATCGAACTCTCTTTGCTTCCCAAAACACAAAGCTTATAGAACTTCGGTTTGCAAATTCCTTGCCCATCAAGAAGTCCTCTTTTGCTCAATTCGCCATGCCATTCTCACTCATATGCCCTAGGCGCATATGCCAAAGTTTAGTAATATCATCATCGACAAAGAAGAGGAAGCGGCAATGCATCACCAATAACAAAGAGAATCGCAAAACATATAACTTGGTAGTCTTTCTCGCCCTTTCATCACAATGAGGAACCTTTAGAAATCTTCAACATCCCACTTTCACCGTGTATTTGTACCTTTTGAATCAAGAGTACTCAACGAAATTAAATTTCTCTTCAATTCTAGAACATGCCGACGTCACTAAGTGTTCGACAACTCCATCAAACATCTTAACTTTAATTGTTCCAACACTGCGATTTTACACGAAGCATTATTTCCCATCAAAACAACACCTTCGACACCTGCTTTGTAATTTGTAAACCAATCCGATTGGGACTCATGTAGAAGGTGCAACCCAATCAAGTATCCACCTCGCTCACTTTTGAATTGTTGGACGAAGCTATTAGAAGTTCACCATAATTGTAGTCTTCTACAACATCGCTTTCACCAAATTTTCCGGTTACTTTCCTTTTGATTCGCACCTCCTTTTAATCTTGTTCAGTAGCTTATAGCACTCGATTTAATGTGCCCTTTCTTCTTGCGAAGTTACAAGTTTTACCTCTGTTTGAAGACTTTGATCTACCCTTAGTTTTACCGCGAGGATTCCGATCCCGTGTCCTTCCACAATCATCATCAACATTCGATCTTGTCTCCCATTTAACAATAAGACCCTCTCCCGAGTCGGGTTTAACCACAAGATGTTTCATCTTATCATACGAGGTCAAAAATCATAAACCTCATCAACTGTGAGAGACTCGCGGCTATATAAAATTGTGTCTCTAAAGGTTGAATAAGACGGGGGCAACGAACAAAGTAGAATCAACCCTAGATCTTCCTTATCATACTGAACCTCCATGGCCTCCAAGTTTGAGAGAATTTCTTTAAACACTGTTAAGTGTTCGTGCACAAGGCACCTTCCTCCAAACGATGAGCATAAAGACGTTGCTTCATATGCAACTTGCTAGTTAAAGTTTTCGACATACATATTTGTTCTAGCCTCTTCCATAATGTCTTGCGCCTTCTCCTTCATCACATCTCGCAAAATTTCATTAGATAAATGCGATGTAACTGTATTCTTGCCTTTCGATCCTTGCGCTTCTTATCTTCCTCCGTCAATGTCGAAGGCATCTTATCTACCCCTAGCAGGGCTTCTTCTAAATCCATATGTGCAAGAACTGCCTGCATCTTTATCTGCCACAACGCGAATCTAGTGTTACGATCTAACAGCGGAATTTCATACTTCAATGACGCCATTACCGTGATCGAGATGAAAACCCTAAGCTCGATACCAATTTGTGAAAAATATAAAGTCTGTAATGACAATATATATCGCAAAGAAAAGAAAAAGAGAATAAAGAACACACAGATTTTACGTGGAAACCCTTTCGGGAAAAAACCACGGGCAGAGGAGAAGAAAATTCACTATGTCAAATTCGAATCATTTCAAGAGGAATAGACTATATCTATTTATAGGCTTATAAAACCCAATCCTAATCAAAGTAAAAATATATTATGCTAATAAATGCTAAATATGTTATACTCATAAATACTAAATCTTCTAGAAAGAAGATATATTTTGTTTAACTTGACTTGCAAGCAATATCTTAGAATTTGGGTCACACAGCTCTAACAAGCAAGACACGTACCATATTTAATAATGGGAGAAGGAAATGGCAAGCTATTTAAGGGTTACTAAGGGTGGTAGTGGTAGTAGCCCTCTAAGGTTTTACTCATCTTCCTCCTCATCTCCATCTCCGCAGCAGCCTTCTTGGCAGCTGCTCTTTGGTTCTTTCTCTTCACTCTTCCAGGTCGGCCACCTCCAAATGGATTCGTGAGAGAGAAATTGATATGTTTTTGCGAGTCAACCCTTACCATGAAGGATGGGATGTTGACAATCTGCCTCCCGACCCTATCAATGAAAGAGCATACATTGGGATACAAACATTCGGAACATCAATATGTGTACTCAAGTAGGCTTGACATATATAAAAGAAGTGAACCTTTTACCTGATATGCCTTTGCCTAATCAAGACGCGGGCATGGTAAATAGACTTGGCCATACCAGTCTTGAACACAAGTGTTTGCAAGCGGCCAATACCTGTTCATCCTATGAAGAAGCCAAGACATAATCAAGCTTGTTCTGGCTCTCATCCAAAAGTCAATACCTGTTCATCCTATGAAGAAGAGCTGCACCTTCAAAAATACAACGAGAGTTCTTCTCATCAAGGGTGAGAAGGTCCAGAAGCAGATTACTTGATCTGGCTCAAAGCATACTGGACCGTCCACAACTCCCTCTTACATCGGAGCCCATACTCTCCTACAAGCCTCAACTCAGCATCTAATCGTTCTTTCTCATATGGATGCCTTGGCTTCTTAAAGGTCTTCCCATCTACAACCACACATAAATTTCACCAACAAAACTGAGATTCCACTAACATCAATGAGCCTGAAGCAATTAAACAACAATAATCTTGTCTTTGTTTACCAAATAATGTTCAAATTTGAGTGAATCAACAGGTAACAAATAGATCACAATGGCAAATACAAACTACAAAAATAGAAAAATTTGAAATTAAATGTAATTTCTAAAATCTTAAACTAAATTAAATTTTAAAAATATCATAAAAGGTATTATGGGAGAAGCATAGAGATGCCCAATTACCCATTTGTGAGAACCCAAAAAATAGCTAAAATCAGAAGAACAAAAACTATCATAGTAAAATACAATACAAACTTAGATGAAAATACAAATTAGGCAAAACAAAACACTAGAATACAGAATGGGTTAACTTACAGTTGCGGTAGAAACTGACGTGAACCATGGCGTCGTTAAAGTTGGAGGAAGGGAAGATGCCGAAGTACGTAAAGAGAAATCAAGTGGAGAGTTAAATTTATAAACAGGGAAAAGCCTAAACCCTAATGGCTTTTCATTTGATACCCCTCCCAATTTAAGTGAAAAAAAATAACTTTAAATTTAGGTTCAATCACTTAATTTTAAAAAGCCGTAAAATGGTCATTGAACTATTCGAAAGTTATCATTGAAGTTATTGTATTGTTAAAAACGTTATTATATGACCATCTTTGTTTACACTATTTACAGCAATCGAAAGCTCTGATTATACTTCTCTTCTACAGTTTAGTTTTTTTCATCAAACAACTTTGAACATCACAAATTTACGAACTAAAATCTAAACAACTTTCTTCTTCAATCTCTTGCACTAACCATCAAGTCAACTTAGTTGATTTAGGGTGGGTTTAGATGGGCGGTGTATTTAACTGCGGTTAATATAAAAACAGCGGTGGTAGTGAGATTAGATACTACAGCGATACTGTAGCGTGGACAAAAAGTAAGCTAAACGCACCGCACCGTACTCAATCGCCCATCCAAATCCACCCTTAATGTATGCTCTTCTACTTGTCAATGGATATTGATTCACTATATCGATCTTTGAATCGTTTTTTGGAACTCACTAGCTAAACTTTTTTAAAATAAAACTTAATAACTTATTGGCTTAATTAAATACTTTCTAACAATTTAGTGACTTATAAAAATTTTTGAATAATTCAAGGACTATTTTATAATTTTTTAAAATTTAATAATCAAAATATAAACTTACTAAAAGTTTAATGAGCTTATCTATAATTTACTTAAAAAAGTCAAGTATGATATTTACTATGCTTGCTTATCTATGAGCTCCATATTTTGTTTAATTTTACCTGTAAATAACTAATTCAATTTTTATATTTTTCTTGAAAAATTATGTTATTTTAATTTAACATTCAATAATTTCTATATGTATTTTTAGGTTAATATATGCTACAAGTCTTTGTTCTCTTCACAAATTTAAAATTTAATTATTGCATTTTCATTTTTGGAATTTAGTCCTTCTATTGTTCAAATATCAAATATCAAATTTCATGTCTATTTTGTTAACACTTTTTTTTTTGTTAAATTTGTTGGTGTAACATTTTGAAATTTTAAAAATATTAACTTGTTAGAAATGTAAATAAAAATGACGTAATGAATCAATGTAACAAAATAAGTTTAACAAGTTGTTATGATTGGACTGAATTTTAAAATCTAAAAATTAGAGAGACTAATTTTAAATTTACAAAGAGTATATGGACTTATAACATATTTTAACCTTTCTTTTATTATAATTTGAAACATAAATAACATAATTTTTAAGGTTTACATTATAGTATTATATATTAATATAGATTTTATTATGTTATATAATTTATATAAAGTAAAATAAAACAATATATTGTAATATTGAAAACAAGTTGGCGGCGTTTGATTGGATCGAGTGAAAAAATTTTGAGTTAGTCGAGTTAACAAGTCCTATTTTATTATTCTAACTCAATTTAAAAATTTTCGATTCGAGTTGAGTTGAATTAAGTGAAATTATTCGAGTTAAGTTAAAATGTTAAAATAAAATCTTGTTACGTTATAACTAATCTATGGTAGAACACATAAATATGGAATCATATATATTTGAAAAGAAAATAAGATACTTTAGTATGATAATCTTGAATTGATAATTTATTTGTTTATGTCCTCAAAAATATTATTTTGGAATTTTTCAAAACTTTTAAGCATGTGGTTATATATTTTTAGAATTTTAATTTTAAAATTTAAAAAATAAAAATTTGAAAATTTTATAAATATCTTGAATTTTTAAAATTATTTTTGCATTTTTGTTGAAAAAATTTTCAATTTGCTCATTTTGAAATTGATATGGATCGAGAGGAGTATTTACAGCAATCTGTCACTTTTGTTAATCGAATTATAAAAAATTTAACTTAACTCAAACTCAAAAAATTGAACTATATATTCGAGTTGACTTGAAAAAACTGAATAATTTAAATAATTCAATTCGATTAACTCGGAATTCAAATTTTTTTATTTTTTTGAATCGAATAGAGTTTTGCTTACTGTAAAATTAGACTCAAGCCTTGAATATTGGAACCTAAGCTTAACCTATATTTCAAAGTGCTTTAATATTTCTATTTCTTTTTCAAACCTTTTGAGACTTCAAAACTATTTTAACATGATAAGTTGGAATGGATATTTATAAGAACAAATTTGATATCGATATTTTAATTTAAATAATTAAGGGTATCAACTATTAGCATGATAACTTGGAATCATGATCCGAGGTTAATTTAATTTTGCGGCAAACACAGCCTTAAATAAATCAAAACAAAATTTAAAAGTACTAAAACGCAATAAAACCTAAGTAGGAGGCCTTCCATGTTGAAACAAATTCTTCGAAACTGCTGGATGTAAACCCTAATATTATTTTCGAACGAACATTTATTGGTCTTTTGGAATCACTACAAAAAATGCCGCTAATACAACATTATAAAATTTTTGCGGTGTTTATGCGCTTAAAACGTCGCTAAAGATCTCGACTTTTAGCGGCGTTTGTAATAAAAGCGCCGCTAAAACCATGGTCTTTAGCGACTTTTTAACAAACGCCGCAAACCATGGGGCTTTAGTCGCTTATATAAAAAACGCTAAAAGTCTGGGCTTTAGCGCGCTTTCCCAAAAACGCCGCTAAAAGTCGGGGCTTTTAGCGCTTTCAAAAAACGCCGCTAAAAGTCGGGACTTTAGCGGCGCTTTCCCAAAACGCCGCAAAATTTCGACATTTAGCGACGCTTTTGTACAAACGCCAAGAATTTGTACTGATTTAAAAAATAAAATTTTTCAATATTATACCCTCCCGCACTAAAAACCAAACAATAACAATATATAATTCCAACGCAAAACAACAAATTTAGCATAAAATCACAATCAATATATTAATTCTAAATGATACTTGAAATTTAATAAATTAAATGAATGATAATCGAAAATATTGTAACAATAATGTTAAATGTAATAATGTCAAAACTTCTTACAACGAAAAACTAAATTTCTAAGATGGCGATTTCGCATCACCAAACATCGCATCATATGTCAAGCTAGTGCCGAGCTCTTCAGATTTTCTCGCTCGCTCGCTAGCATCGATGTCGCCTCGCCTTCCTCGCAATTGCACGCCTCTCTCGCTTCTTCTTTGCCTCCTTGTTGTACTGCTCAAGATCCGCTCTAAGCTGTTGCTAGAGTTCTTCATATTTTCTTTGAACATCAGCAATTTGCTACCTCTGCTCAACCGTGCTCTCTTGCATCTGAGCTATCTGGTTTTGTAGCCTCTGAACTTCAAAGACGAGATTGACCCCTGGCATGTACTGTTGGGAGGCGGATCAAAATATTGGGTCGGGTAACACGGATCCTTTAAATCGAACCCACCATACCTTTCAAGACCAAAAACATCGGTGATAATTCTATTAAAATATACTAAAGATTAGCGTAACTATTAGTCAAGCAATGTACCTTTTAGGACCCAAAACATCTGTAATAATTACATTATCAATCTCCTCAAGATTAACAAAACTATCATCAAGCGCCGCTTCATACTCGGCCTTTTTCTCCTTTAGTTTATCCTAATAAATCAACGAAAGAGTTAGAAACGAAATATATAAATAAGAAAGAATGCAACATAATTGAACATTATAAATTTAAAACTATAAACTGAATTAAACTATTTTAATTAAACGGTAGAAATATTTATAAAAAATAAAATTTTATTAAGTAAATATACCAAAATTTCAGCAGCTTGGATGTCATCGGAGATCCATCCTTCTTTCTATACGTAATGTCAAAAAGTCAACGCGTCCAACTTTTTGACCAAATAAGTTTCCTACATTTTAGCGTAAAAATATAATTTAATAGGATAAAGTAATTAATATTTGATGTAATTAATAAATCATAATACTTCAAGGCCGCCTACACAAGCAAAACTTCTAGAACTCCGCCAAAGCGTGAATTTCTTTTCTCATCTGCCGCTTATTCCAACTCGCCACGGTCCTACATAATGCAATTTGAATTATATATATAGTAACTACTATAAACCAAATAATTTATATGATTTTAGATGTACGTAATACCTCTCCTTTTTTGAATTCCAAAATCTAACTTGATCTTCCCATTGGTACCTCAACATTCTTGTGGAACATTTCTTAATTTTTCGTCGAGGCTTATGTCTTTCTTAAAATATTATTTTTGAGCGTGCTTTTATTGTCTCTCCATTTTTACCCAATGTCTTCTTAACATAGTCATCGAGACCTCTAAATTAAATCTACCCTAAAGAAAAAAAGTATAAAAGTTAATATAAATGAAAAGTAAATTAAAGTATAATAAATTACATTCACGATTTATTACCTTAATATTTTCGAGAGCTCGATTTTGTTGGCATCAGGCATGTGATGCCATGATTCGTAGTTAATGGGCAACATATTGGAATTTCGTGCCAAAATGCCCAAATAGCCTCCTAATAGTCAAGCTTCAGATCCAACAGGCTGGCCATCATTGTTTCTCCTTACTTTAACACGATCGTTAGGCTCTATGTCGTATAAGTCTTTAAGTAATGTACGTCCCCGACCTCTCAAGGCCCCACCACCTTCAAATTGAAAAATGATATATTATTATATTAAAATTGAAAATGAATCAATAGTAAAATTCAACATGCATGTAAAATAAACTTAACATTACTTTCAAATTCGCAGTTCGTCATCTATGTCCCAGAGTAAGATCCAACAACCTGCTTGGTGTTCACTACTATGAGCTTCTTCCGAGTTGGAGTTTCATGGACAATATTTAAATCTCGTAATCGTTTTCTAGGCATTTTTCCCGCAATACACATGAAAATTATATAACATGACCAACATGAAAATTATAATATTACATATAAATAATAAATCGTTAAATCTTACTACATCATATTTCAGAAATATCTTCGTCCACATCCCGACGAACCCATTGAAATTGTTGACTAGTACTAGGGATATTTTCGCTAAGTCTTGTTCGAAAAGGCATAGTTTCGATCTTTCGACTATGTCATCTCTACTTCCACCGCCAATGTCGAAGAAGTCTCTAGGGTGTTTTGAAGTACAACGTACCAACCCTCATCGCTTGGATCTTCCGAGTAAAAACTTGTTTAACTTGAGAAGAAAACACATACGGCTCGTCCATCGCTTGTTCTCCGGTGTGAATTAATCGAGAGAATTCACCATTGTAAAGCCATATTGATCGCTTTTAATTCCATGAGCCGTATTCACATCAGCCCAATCACCTCGAAATAGGACAACTTTGCATTTGCCGTAATAATCCAACTCAATGATGTCAGAATAAGTCCGTAATATTCCAAATTCCCTCGATCGATTTCTATCCCTAGCACTAGCATAACTTGTAATCAAAGAATTAACAACAATTCCGCAATTTTGGGTTCTCTCAATCTCTCGTGATACCTTGTATGATCAGATCCGTTGATGAGGAAGCCACTATATCTTTTAACTATTCTGTTTGGACCTTGTGAAAGCCATTTAACGTCGTTATTTACTTCATTCCGACTCCAAACCTATTGAGTCGAAAGTAAATCGAGTAATTATGAATGTTATGAGAAAATATTATTACTTGTCAATGAAAATTTAAATTGCATACCATTTGGCTTAACCATTCATGGAATGATTCTGCGAACAACTTATTAATTTCTCGTCGATTTAATCTTCGAGATCGTGAACGAGCTCTCAATATTTGTTTGTACTCACTACGGTAAAAAAAGGTTTTACTATGTTAGAAGACAAACAAATCATAATTGATGAGTATTTATCAAATTGTAGAACGATACTTAGAAATGGTTTCATTGAATCGTGATGAAAAGAACGATCGATGTGCTTGGACCCACGATCTATCGCCTAATTTCGTAATTTTGACTCACGATCGCTTCTCCAAAACTTTGAAATAAATAAGTTTCACCAAATTATGATCCGTGAGCCCAAAGATTTCTACTTGGTCTGTTCATTCTTGTTTCAACATCTTCCAAATACCTCGAATGAAAGTCATACATTCCTCTCGCCAAGTATCCCTAAGAATTGATCCTTCCGGATAACGCTTATTGTGGCAAGATGACTTTAATTTGAAAGGAACCTAATCACGATATACAACATTATCAAAAGTTGGAAATAAAGGCATTTAGCTGAATGAATGAATATTTTGCAAATAAAGTAAGACCTTTCAATGGGATACATCCATCGATAGAAAACGGGTCCACCAAGAAGTGCTTCACGCAGGAGATGAATTAACAAGTGCACCATGATAGTGAAGAAGGAAGGCGAGAATATCTTCTCCAGATTGCATAAAGTTAATGCGGCTCGATCTTGTAGTCTCTCAAGTTCTTGAACATTCAAAACTTTACCACAAATGCCTTTCATTATATTTGACAGTTCAATTACAAGAGCCGTCACCTTTTTCGACATACAACACCGCATAGCAACTGGCAGTAAGTCTTGCATCAATATGTGATAGTCATGCGATTTTAAGCCATATAAACTTCGGTCCTTAAGACTCACACATCGCGATATATTTGATACATACGCATCCGGGACCTTTATATCCTTCAACACCGTACAGAACACTTCTTTCTCCATCTTCGACATTGAAAAATAGCGAGGCAGAACCGATATTTCATATTTGCAAGTGCTAGGGGATGAAGCTCACGCCAATTCTATGTGGACTAAATCAAGTCGACTCAAGATTATCTTTCGATTTTCCATCGACATTCAAAATAGTCGCAATGATGTTCTCGCAGACATTTTCTCTATGTGCATGACATCAAGGTTATGGCGTAAAATCGATGCTCCCAATAAGGTAACTCGAAAAAATACTTTTTTTCCACAAGTCCGCCTCATTAGGATCATCCTCTTCATCAGATTCATCATCAGATTCATCCCTAGATCTTTTATTTCTATGCGGGTTTACCTGTTGATTCATCTTCCCATAAATAAAATTCTTATCTTTCAACATCAACAATATTTCGGATCCACCGGTCTGCGAAGGAGCGATCCGAACTCTTCAAGACCATCAAACCGAGCACTCAAATCTAAATGTATGATTTTCCGGAACCACCGACGATGCCCCATGTAAGAAAACTTCTTCCCATTATATAACCATTGCGAACATGTTCAAGCAAAGACAACACGGACAAGCATAACGTCCCTTAGTACTCCAACCAGATAAATTAGCATAAGCCGAAAAGTCGTTAATAGTCCACATTAATGCCGCATGTAAATTAAAGTTTTCTTTTCTCATTGCATCAGATGTCTGAACACCAACCCATAGTTGTTTTAACTCGTCAACAAGTGGCTACAAATAGACGTCAATATCATTTTTCTACCCTTTCTCTCCGTGTATAATCATAGACAAGATAAAAGAAGATTGTTTCATGTAAACCCATGGAGGCAAATTGTAGGAACAAGCACCACGTGCCAAGTCTTCATGCGTTGTGCTCATAAGTTTGTAAGGGTTAAATCCATCGGATTCTAGCCCAAGCCTCACACTCGAGGATCGCTTGCAAAGCTTGGAAATTTGGAGTCAAAACATTTTCAAGCTAAAGAATCAGAGGATGCCTTAACAACCCATCATCGGTTCATCCATCACGGTGTCACGTCATTGATTCGGCTATCTTCGATGACATGAAAAGCCGTTGAAGCCTCGGTATAAGGAGAAAATACCACAAAATCTTAACTGGCTGCTTCTTTGACTGTGTACCTTGTTCATCCTCGTTCGCCCTCTCAGATTTTTATTAATCCAACGGATTGGTCGATACATGACAAAGACTGTTGGTTTATTCGGTCGCCTAATACAACATGCGATCATTTGGGCAATCGTGAATTTTGTTGTATCTAAGGCCCAAATCTTTATCAATTTCTTCATATCTTTGGAAGATCGAGGATTTTTGCAAACGGAACATTTCTTGTAGAAACTCTAACAAAGATTGTCAACAAGTTTCCGATCCACCCCCCAAATATTTTAAGTGAAAAGACGAATACGTAATGACAATTTGGAAAATTTTGATCCTCATACGCTTCTTCATTCATTTCACCAAGTAACGTAGAACCTCGCCACTTCTTCATTTGGTCGTTCATCCAGACACTTCTTTCCCTTTGGTGAAAGTATTTCCTCCAAAATTATGATCATCGGT
Organism: Gossypium rotundifolium; assembly: GCA_025506655.1. Lineage (NCBI taxonomy): Eukaryota > Viridiplantae > Streptophyta > Magnoliopsida > Malvales > Malvaceae > Gossypium > Gossypium rotundifolium. The sequence continues at coordinate 153,807,135 of CP106728.1, forward strand.
TGCACCCAAGTCGTGGAAATGACCAAACCATCATCACAAGATATTAAAAGCATCCCGCAACATCGATTCCATGTTATCGCTCACTAACATTCGATTGAAAGTACTATGAGGATACCTCGATTCATCGATGAAGATGCTCGACTAGATGTAGACTCGCCATGAAAAACCATATTTTGTACCCCGGACAAAGCCATTAACAACTAGATGTTCAGAGACCACTTCACGATAATGCCGCTTAATATTGCAACACTTCTTACACGGCAAAGAATCATATTCTCTTGGCTTGCATTTTGAAATGCAAAATTCAAAAAGTTTCTACTCCATTTTGATAGCCGTTGCTTACCCTTGACAATTTCATCCAACTCCTATCCATTTCGTAGTTGTTGAAGTCTAAAGTTGACAATAAATTATACGGCTAAATTGTTAATTAATAATTTATGTAAATAATGCTATGGAATTTGATCTTAAAATTAGGTAAGTTATGTATTCTTTAAGATCCATCATACGTGGCATTGTTACACCTAGGGAGGATCCGTTATATCTGACAGTGAGATATAAGGCAACCCGTCAGGTTTCCAGCCTATATACTTTGAATCCTTTTTTTTTTAAATTATACAAGTATTATGTAAGTTATGAAGTTTGATCTTAAGGGAAAATTATGTAAGTTATGAAATTTAATCGTCAACTTAAATAATGCTATGGTAGTTGATCTTAAAATTAGGTAAGTTATGTATTCTTTAAGATCCATCATACGTGGCATTGTTACACCTAGGGAGGATCCGTTATATCTAACAGTGAGATATAAGGCAACCCGTCAAGTTTTCAAATTATATACTTTGAATCTTTTCTTAAAATTATACAAGTATTATGTAAGTTATTGAGTTTGATATTAACTTAAAATTAAAGGTTAAGGGTTATAGGTTAAGGGTTGGGGTTATGGGTTAGGGTTAGGGTTTAGGGTTTGGTTATGGTTTAAGGTTTGGGGTTAAGGTTTGGGGTTTAAGGTTTAAGGTTTGGAATTTGGAATTTCGCTTAGATTATGGTTTATTACACCTAGGAGGATTTAGGAGATTAAGGCAACCCGTCAAAGTAGAGTTTATGGGAGTTATATTAACTTTTAAGGGTTAAGGGTTGAGGTTTAGGGTTTAGGTTAGGGGTTAGGGTTTAAAGTTTGAGGTTAGGGTTTGAGGTTAGTTTAATACATGTTATATTATTTCGATATGGAATTTGGTATTTCATTTAGATCCATCATACGTGGCATTGTTACACCTAGGGAGGATCCTTTATATCTAATGATGAGATATAAGGTAACCCGTCAGTTTCCAAATTATATACTTTGAATCTTTTTCTTAAAATTATACAAGTATTATGTAAGTTATTGAGTTTGATATTAACTTAAAATTAAGGGTTAAAGGTTATATGTTAGGGGTTAGGGGTTAGGGATTAGTGGTTAGAGTTTAAGGTTTAGGGTTTAAGGTTTAAGGTTAAGGTTAGAGTTTAGGTGTTAGTGTTTAAGGTTTGGGGTTTAAGGTTTAGGGTTAGGGTTTAGGGTTTAGGGTTAAGGTTTAGGGGTTTAATACATGTTATATTATTTCGATATGAAATTTGGAATTTCGTTTAGATCCATCATACATGGCATTGTTACACCTAGGGAGGATCCTTTATATCTAACAGTGAGATATAAGGCAACCCGTTAGGTTTCCAGCCTATATACTTTGAATCTTTTTCTTAAAATTATACAAGTATTATGTAAGTTATTGAGTTTGATATTAACTTAAAATTAAGGGTTAAGGGTTATAGGTTAGGGGTTAGGAGTTAGGGTTTAGGGTTAGGGCTTAAGAGTTAAGGTTTAGAGTTTAAGGTTTAGGGTTTAAGATTAGGGTTTAGGGTTTGGGGTTAAGGTTTAGGGGTTTAATACATGTTATATTATTTCGATATGGAATTTTGTATTTCGTTTAGATCCATCATACGTGGCATTGTTACACCTAGGGAGGATCCTTTATATCTAACAGTGAGATATAAGGCAACCCGTCAGGTTTCCAGCCTATATACTTTGAATCTTTTTCTTAAAATTATACAAGTATTATGTAAGTTATTGAGTTTGATATTAACTTAAAATTAAGGGTTAAGGGTTATAGGTTAGGGGTTATGAGTTAGGGATTAGTGGTTAGGGTTTAGGGTTTAGGGTTTAGGGTTTAAGTTTAAGGTTTAGGGTTTAGGGTTTAAAGTTAGGGTTTAGGATTTGGGGTTAGGGTTAGGGTTTAATACATGTTATATTATTTCGATATGGAATTTGGTATTTCGTTTAGATCCATCATACGTGGCATTGTTACACCTAGGGAGGATCCTTTATATCTAATAAGAGATATAAGGCAACCCGTCGTGTTTCAAATTTATATACTTTGAATCTTTTTCTTAAAATTATATAAGTATTATGTAAGTTATTGAGTTTGATATTAACTTAAAATTAAGGGTTAAGGGTTATAGGTTATGGGTTATGGGTTAGGGTTTAGGGTTTAAGGTTTAAAGTTTAAGATTAGGGTTAAAGTTTAGGGGTTAGGGTTTAGGGTTTGGGGTTTAAGGTTTAGGGTTAAGGTTTAAGGGTTATGGGTTAAAGGTTAAGGGTTTAAGGGTTTATGGTTTAAGGCTTAGGGGTTAGGGTTTAGGATTTTAGGGTTTTAAGGTTAATGGTTAAGGGTTAGGAGTTAGGGTTTTAAGGTTTTAAGGTTTTAAGGTTTCAAGGGTTACGTGTTTAAGGGTTAGGGGTTAAGGGTTAGGGGTTTAGGGTTTAGGGTTTTAGGGTTTAGGGTTAACCACGAATACAACTTAGCAAATAATTCAATTATTACAATTTGAATATAAAATAATAGAATTCAAAAACATGAAAAAGTTATTACTATCTTTTAGATAAGTTTTGTATTCTTTTAGATTAGGTAAGTTGAGATGTTGTGAGGGTGCTTAGAAAATAAATATTATTAAATATTATTATTTATTATTATATTGGTTGAAATATGCTATAAGTATAATAATAGTTATATATGTATTAATATTTTTAGGAATAATTATATGTTATATTTTGTGTTAGTAATACTAATACATTATAATACATTATTGTATTATGTATTAGTACTATATCAATTTAGTATTGGTTTAAGGTTATCGGTTTCAATTTTTGATAATAGTTATATAATATATTACTATATTATTATTAAAGCTTAATTTTATATATTTTAATAATTATTATTTTATATATCTTTTATACATATATAATTATAGTATTCAAATTATTTGTATTAATTTGATGTTTTTAAAATTATTGCACTTTATAATTTAATATAATAAAATTATTATTAATTAATTTTCCTATTAATTATATTAATTATTAATACTTATTATGATCGTAATGAGTTCAAATTGGTACAGACGGAAAAATTATATTAATTATTAATACTTATTATGATCAGAACGAGTTTAAATTGGTACAGACGGAAAAATTATATTAATTATTAATACTTATTATGATCGTAACGAGTTCAAATTGGTACGGACGGAAAAATTATATTAATTATTAATACTTATTATGATTGTTTTGTTATAATTTTCAAATACACGAAAAGTATAGAGACTTATAGCATATTTCAACCAATATAATAGGTTTTGCAGACACCATAAAGTCGACAGTTGTATGATATAGAAAGCATCCATATATAATAGCAAGCATAGACATAAAAAGATGGTCATGGGAATGAGAAGGGTACTCACGAATTTATCCTAAAGTGCGAGAGGACTCCAATATCCGGATTTCAACAGTTGTTATCAGAATCGATTGGGTCCGCTACTAATCACCCCAATACGCATAAGTACACAACGACCTCTGCAAAGAAAACAAAACTTCATTTTCAAGCACAATACAATTTGCAAAGAACACAAAACAATTAAATAAAAAAAGGAACACACTACAATTTGCGCAATTTTATGCGAAAAGGAACACAAGTTTTGTTCAAGGAACACAATTTTATGCAAAAAGGAACCAATTTAAGTATGATAATTCAAGGAACTCATGCATTGGCAGAGAAGAAATGGTGGACCATATCACAGAACATAAAAACAGCATGCATGCACCAACTTGAGTAGTCACATTGTTGTGCCAGTAACAGTCCAGTCTAAGCACATAACTCAAGAAAGCATTTACAAATTTGTCTTGGGTGGAGAAGCATGAATAAGATGCTCTTGAGCTATAAAATCATATATGTATATATGATATATGTATATATACAAACACACACGTACATGTTTAACACTCAAGTCAAGCGAGTGTCAATACAACAAAATAAAATAAGAAGCAAGAACAGGAGCATAGGAACTGCCATCAATCAAACTGAAGAGTACTTTTACACTCAAGTCAAGCGAAGTTTAACTTGAAAACAAAAAGGAATTTCAAAAATCCAATAAAATAAGAAAAAAAGAAATCTTAAAAGAGCCAATGATCTTATCTACAAACTTAAGAAAATTACTCACCACACTTATCAAGAAGCCCCAAGCTCTAGAAATAGATCGCAATGGTAGTATCCTTAGAAATGTAGCCTAAAAGTTGGTAAGGTTCAGAAGATATCTGAAAATCATATAAAAAACGAAAATAAGCAAAAGACATGAGAAATTAAAATGGAGAAATTAATATAAATATACTACTTTTAAATCCGGTCGGAACTCGAATTCAATCCCTTTCTCCCGTGCTTCTTCTCTGTTGACTTAATTAACAAATCTCTCTGTCACCAAGTGTATGACCTTGATTTTATCCTTAATGATATGAGGCTAATTGAATAGCTCACTAACTTTTAGAATCAATATCAAATTTGAAGAATAAAACTCTATCAAACTTAGCCCTATTTTATGTTTTTCCGAGTCAAGTTCAAACATTTAACCTCATTGATCAACTTGGTTATAATATACCACTAACAAGAAATGAAAAATGCTTCAACTTTTGAAAAATTACAGCAACTCAATGACAACATATAAACAAAAGAACTTACATTCGCAATGTGGTCACAAGGTGCTTCTCTTCCTTGTCCTTTTGGAATAACCTATATAAACATAGTTAAAGAAATGAGCGGATCGATGGCCTAGTTATTAAACTGCCCAAGATCTCTCCTCCTTTATTTTTCTAATATATGCATAAATACATACACATATTTATAAATAAGGCAACAAAGCAATGTAAAACTTTCATGAACTACTTACATTAGAATAAAGGAATATGAATTCATACCTTTATAAGACTTGTTTACATAAGGTCTCCATCGCCTTTATAGGAATTTTTCCATACAATAAATCTACAAAAATTCAATAAATAAAGCAGATATAATCACAAATCAAGATCGATGTAAATCTCCAAAATCAATTTACAATGCGTAAGTCTTAACATGCAGATATTTCAGGAAAATAATAACAATACACGTTGAATGGATAAAAACTTTCACATTATATAATTAGTCTGTATCATTGTATTACAAATTCATATTGCTCTTAAGAACACCAATGAGAGAAGTTGGAAAACAAAAAAAATGAAATTTCAGATACATCCTAAGCATATTATCAGCAAATACATCAGACCCATTAGTTAAAATCATGTAATTGAATGCACAAAACCCACAGATAAAATCGACAGAAAAAAATTGACCTCAAATACAGCATTTAAACTAATATACAAACCCAAAAAAGTTTGGTTAAAAGTAAACTCACCTTGAGAAGAAAATGATCCGATGGTTGATTTATAGTTTCTTTGAATGCGACGCCAGACCTCAGAAAAAAACGAATTTAGGGATTTCAGAGAGCAAAACGCGATTTAGGGATTTCAGAGAGTTTAGAGGAAGCCCAATCGGAGATGAAAAATGAATTTAGGGATTTCAGAGAGCAAAACGCGATTTGTTTGCCTTAACAGTCAAGCATTGCGGCGTTTTATCAAATAGCGCCGCTAAAAACATACCTCAAGCGCGTTTAACTAAAAACGCCACTAAAAACTATAAAACAACGCGCTTTTAATTTAAAACAAGTAACATCATTTATGGCGTTTTGGGATAGCGCGCTATATCTCACATTTTGGCATTTTTAACAAAACGCCACTAAAAATCAACTATTAATTTGCGACGTTTTCTAACAAACGCCACTATAACATTCTATTTGCGCGCTCGCTTTTAAACGTCACTAAAATCCTGATAAAACGGCTGCGTTTTTTCTCGGCGAACATAATCGCGGCATTTTTTATGAAAACGCCACTAGTATCAATTTTAATTTTTTTAATTTTTAACTTATTTTTTTCTTTCTAAATTATCATTTTTTTGTAATTTTAATTTTTTTAAAATTTTGCATATTAAACTTTTTAAGGAAATTTCAGAATTTTTGAAGATTTTATAATTTTAAATTAACATATAAAATTTTTATTTTAATTTTTTCCAATTTTAATTTTAATTCTAATTTTTCCTTAATACCAACCATTGCGGCGTTTTATCAAATCGCGCCGCTAAAAACATACCTATTGCGGCGTTTAACTAAAAAACGCCACTAAAAAACTATAAAACAACGTCGTTTTAATTTAAAAACAGTAACATTTTTTTCGGCGTTTTGGGATAGCGCCGCTATATCTCACCTTTGGCGTTTTTAACAAAACGCCACTAAAATCAACTATTAATTTATATGCGTTTTCTAAAAATGCCACTATAACATACTATTTATGCGCTCGCTTTTAAACGCCACTAAAATCTGATAAAATGACTGCGTTTTTTGTCTCTGGAGACATAATAATAGCGTTTTTATGAAAACGCCACTAGTATCAATTTTAATTTTTTAATTTTTACTTATTTTTCTTTCTAAATTTTTTGCTTAAATTATCAATTTTTGAATTTTATTTTTTAAATTTTTGAATATTAAACTTTTTAATATAGCAAATACCCTAAACCCTAATTAAACCCTAAAAATTAAATATTTAAACCATAAACTCTTAAACCCTAATTAAACCCTAAAAATAAAAAATTTTGGTGTTTTAGGGATTTTGATTTTCGGGGTTTTGGATCATATGCCAAACACTCTAAACCCTAATTAAACCCTAAAAATAAAAAATTTAAACCATAAACCCTTAACTCAAAAACCTAACACATTAACAATTTCCTTCCAAATCTTTAACCCTAAACTTATAAACCATAAACCATAAACCCTGACCCATTCGCCATTTCCCCTTATTTCCCTAACCACTAACACTTAAACCTTATTACCGGTAAACACTAAGATATTGAATACTATACAATAAACCCATACCCCAAAAAACAAACCCTAAACTATGATATTAACATACTAAACATTAAACCCTAAATCAATTTTAATAGCTTAATTTATAACTTAAATGAAAATGTAACTTTTCATAATTAAGTAACTAAATTGAAAATTTCTCATTGCTTATAAGTGAATGTATCAAAATAAAATATAATTCAAAGCAATAAGAGAAAATATAGAAAACTATTAGCGGCATTTTGATAAAAAACGCCGCTATTTATCCACTTTTTGCGCTTTTAGTTGAAACGCCTTTGCTAATATTTGCGGCATTTTTTGTTAAAAACTAAAAGCGCCGCTTTTGGTGTAGTGATTAAATGTTTCAAATTAAAGTTTAGGTTGAAACTAACCTCAAATGCTTTGGAAAGTTGCAACAAAGACTCGACAACCTTAGAACTGTATAATTGAAGAGCGAAGTGTGCAAAGAATTCTAGTCTTCCTGCAATGTTATTACAAGTTTAAGTGGACGATTATAGACAATTAATAAGCACATGGCATATAATAAATTACGCCCCGACCAATTTCAATTGCATGCATATAATAAATTGCAAGGTAAAAGGAATGTGGAAGCACATGGCAACATGAGAGCTTTCAAGAATACCAACAAAACAAAATTCTCATATAGGCAAAATGAAGAAAAAACTATTTTTTATTTAAAATGATTTTTCCCATTAAGTAGTCAATAATTGGAAGCTTAGAAAGATTTAGAAAATCTTCTTGTTCAAAACTTTCTCATATGTTTCAAATCATTGGAAGCACTAATTCTTCTTCTCGAACAATTAACTTGCAACAAGACAATACCAATTGTAGCACTAATTAATCCCAATTGGAATATTTTGTGTCATGTGTTTAGATTTATTTTGGATTTGAGAAGAGCATAAATCTTAGTAAAATGATTGGCAAGTGGCACCCAAAATTTTAATGGATTTTTTATCACAACATTGACAATATATATATGGTCGAAAATTATTGACTCGCTAACTCGCCAGCAGCCATTAATGGACACTTTCAGAGGAAATAGAAAAATAAATTTTAGAGGTGGAACTAAGGAATCAATGTTAAAACCGATGTTGAAACTTCATTTCGACAACTCATATTGTTTATTTTTAAACAATTAAAGGAAGGCTAAATTTGCTAAGATTGAACAAAGAAACCAAACGTAAAATATAGATATATGCAAACCTTACCTTTTGATCAAATCCACGAATACCTTAAGTTCATCAATAGGCCACTCACATCCCTCAAATTTCGTCCCCAATTTTTCCTTATTTGAACCGCTTATCTAAGAATCAACATGAGAAAGGGACTCAATAATAAAGAAAAATATAAAGAAAAGGAAAAAGAAAAACTAAAAAGAGGGAAGAAAGAAAGGGGATTACCTGTTGGGTAAGGATCAAGACGAGAAGGAGAATCTTGATGCGAGAAAGTAGGATGTCCAATCTCGTGTTTAAAGGGGTTCGCAGATTTGCTTTATGCCTTTCCTTCCGACTTTCATCGAAGCGAGGAAGGAATCGCTACTTCAGATCAAGAGCAAGGAAGCGCTTAGCCTATACCTATACGATCGCTACTCTTATTGATATTGATGAATGCGGCTAAGGACGTTGATACCGAGCCCTCTTCAAGTCTTGTTTTCATGCCCACCGTCGAGATGCCAAAGAAGAAGGAAGATTGACCACCCGCACTCTAACGATTCGATAACACTTTAGAACGACATGTTTTTATGTTCTAATTATATATTAATTTCGAATGTGACTCTACTAATTTGGGTTATTTATGGACTTTATTCTCATAGGGACTAAATTGGAGACCAATGCAAAATTGAGGGCCAAAATCGTGAAATTAAAGATAAAATGGACCAATGTGCAACAAAGGAAAAGATGGTGCCAAAAGTGCGTATATGGAGAGCAGAGGGACTGAAATGCAAAAAGAAGAGACTTTGCTTTATCAAATTCTATTTTAAATTATATTAGGATAATTAATATTAGGATAATTATCTAGGATTATTTAATTTCTTTATTTATCTTTATTTATCTTTAATTAAATTGTAATTATCTTTGGGAGTTTGAATAGAATTAGGCTATCTACTCTAAGCACTATAAATAGGGGATGGAGTAGCTCATTTGGGGCATCAATCTTTTTCTGTACACTCCTCCCCCATAATTCTTTTGTGTTTCATTTATTTTTCTTTCAATAAAAATTCCTTTTCCATATTTTTATATTTTCCACCACAAATATGAGCCACTAAATTCCATCTAGTCAAGGTTGCCAAATTCCCCAAAAAGGTTCTTGAGGCTTAGAACCCGATTTAACTTTCTCATCCAAGTATTCATCGTTTCTCAGATTACGGGTCGACGCTCCGTCTGTGTCCCTTTAAAAGTAACCCTTTCAACGTATGCAAAGGCGCTTTGTGTGTTTTGGGAGGATTGCACCGTCGGTTCGTGAGCTTATCACGTGAGGTTAGCGAGCCTAAGAGACAAAATGGCGTGATTCGCCATTGAGAAACATTGATCTAGTGTAAATGACTCCACAAAAGCAATCGCAAGCTAGAGTCAGGCTCCCTAAATCCGTAAGTTTAAACTCTTGGAGTTGGTGGTCGTAGGCGTCCTCTTCCACTATAACTGGCTTGCTTGGGCAGAGAAGGGTCATCCAAAAGCCGAAGACGGAGCCAAGGAGGAACAAGACAACCGGAGGCTAGAATATCTCCACATAAGAAACTTTTCTCTAAACCCTTTTTTTTATTTTCCTTATTTTAATTCTCGTAATTTCAATTCGTCTTAAATTCTGTTTTTATTATTTTTCCAGATCGAAAATTATTAATTCTATTTTTTTATTTATTTTTCAGGAACGCAGGTTTTCTTGGGCACGATTCTGCCCAAGATCTCGAAAAACAGGCATTTGTATAATCCGATCCCTGTGGATTCGACCCTACTTTCCCTTTTATCGTTATTTTCATTATTTTGCGGAGTAGGATTTATTTTGGTGTATTCAACGACATCAAATTTTGGCGCCGCTGTCGGGATCGAGAACGCATTAATCCTGCTTTTGTTTTCTATGACCAGATCTCGCCGTGCATCCTTGCGTTTGATTCGAGATCGAAAAGACTGCAAAGCTAATCGAAAAGAAACTAAGTTGAAGAAAAGCGGTCAATGGTGGTAGTAACTCAAGCAACCCACCACCGTAAATTAGACCGACGACGAAGCGGAATCTAGGGTTAACGAAAACCCTACTCAAACACTTGAAAGTAAAATGTAAGAAGTCGATCCATTTGAAGAAGTGTTCAACGCCAGGTTGACGAAAACCCTAATTTGGTACAAGAACCAATGGCTCAAACGATTCGGCAACTAGTCAAGCTCTGGCGAACAACCACCACTTGCATTACATATCCTACCATGGATACCGATTTTGAGTTAAAATCGTGGTTGATTCGGGCTTGTCGCCAACATTCCGAGGGTTACTGTAATGAAAACCCCATAAGCACTTAAAAGAGTTTCATATGGTTTGTCCGAGTATGAAACCTCAAGGCGAATCGAGGATCGATTAAATTACGCTTTTCCTTTTCCCTAGCGATTCAACTAGGAATGGTTATTTTATTTACCTCCGGATCTATAACTACTTGGGCTGATCTATCTCGCTTGTTTCTCAATGTGTTTTTCCAAAGATCTAGAGCAATTTGAGCTAAGAAGGAGATCGTAGGGATTAGGCGAAAGAGGCGCAGACTCTATATGATTATTGGGGCGGTTCAAGAAGTTGTGTGCAAGTCGCCACAACACTCAGATAATGAGCAATCTCTTCTCCAAGATTTTTTATGAAGGGTTGAAACCGATGGAGATGAATATGGTAGACGCCATAGTGGAGGAGCGTTGGTTAACATGACCCCCAACAAGCAAGGGACTTGATTTCACAATGGCCGCAAATTCTCAGCAGCTTCCGAGCCAATCTGAACCTCCCGAAGGGTTCACCAACTAAGTAATTCTTCCATAGAAGATAGACTTGATAAACTTACTAATATGATGAATACTCTTCTTGCGTAAAAAACAAAAAAAAATCGGTTATGTGGAATATGTGCTACACCGAGCACACAACCGATGCATGTCCCAGTTTGTATGATGACTCTATGGCTCACTTAGGTGCAGTGGGAAATTTTCCTGGCCCACCACAGAGGCGATACGACCCTTACTCTAATACCTACAACCCATGATGGAGGGATCACCCTAACTTAAGTTATGGGCCAACCCACAATATAACCAAATTTTACCGAACCGAAGTTCCACAAAGACCACAAGATTCAGGTAATTCTCTAGAAACTTTGGTCAATAAATTAGCAGCTAATATGCTTGATTTTCAACAGAAAACCGAGGCATCTATAAGAGAATTGACCATATCAGTTGAGAAATTGAACTCTCAAGGAAGCCCGTCACAAATGTAACCAAACCCAAGGCAAAACGCAAATGCAAAGTGACGCCAAGTGGAAAGGTATCGAATCGATTCTCGTAAATCATGCCCAAGAAATCTCCGGAAAAACCCAAAAAGACGAACAAGTCCGAACGAAACCCCATTGCCCATAATTCAACCTCCATTTCGTAACGATTCCACCAAAGGTCGAAAAGGTAAGGTGACAAGGAAATCCTCGAAACATTTAGGAACGTCGAAATCAACATTCCACGTTGGATGCCATCAAGCAAATACCTGTGCACGCTTAAATTTCTTAAAGAGCTTTGCACCAACAAACGAAAGTTAACAGTAATGAAAGGGTGAATGTTGGTGAAAATGTGTCTGCAGTGTTACAACGAAAAATGCCAAGAAAATGTAAGGATAGGGGCATGTTTGCAATACCATGCAAAATAGGTCATTTGGGAATTAAAAAGGCTATGTGTGATCTAGGAGCCTCATAAATGTAATGCCCTATTCTATTTATGAATCACTTAATGCGTGTTTTTGACAAAACAGTGTTAGCATTCAATTGGCGAGCATGTCCGTTGTGCATCCCGAAGGAGTCCTTGAGGACGTGTTGGTAAAAGTTAACGAACTTATTTTTCCTGCAGATTTCTACGTGATAAAATGGAGGAGGACAAAGCTCAGGATCTTCGATCTCTTGTTGGGACGACCATTCCTTAGTACAATTAGTACTAAAATTGACGTTGGAGTGGAACTCTCACGATGGAGTTTGATGGGGAGATCGTGAAATTTAACGCTCTACGATGCCATTAGCCACCCCAAAGAAATTTTGAACGTGAATTGTGTTGATATAATTGACTCATTAGTGGAAGAAAATTTTGAATCCATTTATGATTTTAAATTTGACTTTGATAAATTTGAACTGCTAATGAGTTGTTATCCCTGTGTACTAAGCTTTTACCTTCATTGTGCGAGCCGATCCAAAATTAAAACCACCTCTCGAGCATCTCAAATTCACATTTTGGAGGATGATGAGACCATTGCCGACTTAAAAGGGATTGACCCTTGGAGGAAAATATAAAACCAATGAAAAAGGCGCAAGGACAATTAAACCCAAATATGGTGGATGTGATAAAAAACGAGAAATTCCAAGCTCACACGATTAAAAAGATTTATTTTGAGCCACCGTAGAACCATTTAAGTCGTCGAGCTAATGACGTTAAACAAGCGCTTGTTGGGAGGCAACCCAATCTTTATTTTTCTTTTATTATTTATTTTTATTTTATTATTTATTTTTATTTATTTTTAATTTCTTTTATTTAAATAAATTTCTCTTCTTTGCTTAGCTAAAATGGAGCGCGTTGAGGTTCGACTCGACACTTTTGGCCAGCAACTCACTGAACTCATTGCTATCCTCCGCATTCGACAGTAGCTACACGGGGAGTTTTTCTAAACTTTTCTTCTTATTTATTTGTTTTGCGTCCACATTGAGGACAATGTGCTTTAAGTAGGGGAGGTACTATTCAGACATCGTCATATTCTGGTTGGGATTTGTGTTTGTTGCTTGAGGCTCTTTTAGGTTGTCCATATTTTTTTTTTTTAGAACATTCTGTCGCTAATCATGCCCAAGAATTTGCCCACGACTTGCCACTGTTTGACCCACGTGCATGATTCTTGGCCACCGAAAGTTAATTCGATTCGTCTGCTTGATTTTATCTCCATTGTTTTATTCTTATTAGGCTAAAAATAATTATGATTAATAAGTTAATTATATCTTGCTTTCCATAAAATTGATCAAGTTTAATATCAAGTGGACACTTAATATATTTGCATGCCTAAGTTGTGTTCATGACTATTAGGTGGTTACTAAAACTTATTTTTGACACTTGATTATTTCTCTTAGGTCCTCTTGAAGTTTATATTTTCGCGAAAATTATGATTAATAAATATTTCCAAGGTTATGAGTATGGCTCAGAACGTGACTGATTGAGTAACCGGGGTAGGGTGCTTGGGTTGTCATTCTACTTCGCGTCAAAAAGGTTGTGTGACGTGACGAGTAAAACTCCGCTAACCGGAAATAAATAATTTTTAGAATATGTTGAAATGAGTAACCGGTGGGTGCTTGGGTTGTCATCTCTTCACGTAAAAGGTTCGATATATTCAAGTAAATAAAAGAATAAAATAAAAAAGTAATTAAAAGAAAAAAAAGGAAAAAAGAGAAAAGAAAAGAAAATAGTACTCATAAAATTACAGTTGGGGACTAAGGGAGGAAATAAATAGAGTGTCTTGGTAGGTTTGGTAATTTACCTAAATAGCATGAAATAATTCAAGACGATTTTAATTTTGTTTGTGTTAATTAGAAAACTTTTTCTATTTTACTTAAAGCAAGCTTAGAAGTTCTCTTATTTTTCATATGCATTTTGACTAATCTTTATAAAACTTTGGAGTAGAATTTCTTTCGGGATCTAATTTTCACAAGGATAGGAACCATACTTGAGGGCAAGCATGGGCTAAGTAGGGGATTTGATAACACTTTAGAACGACATGTTTTTATGTTCTAATTATATATTAATTTGAATGTGACTCTACTAATTTGGGTTATTTATGGACTTTATTCTCATAGGGACTAAATTGGAGACCAATGCAAAATTGAGGGCCAAAATCGTGAAATTAAAGATAAAATGGACCAATGTGCAACAAAGGAAAAGATGGTGCCAAAAGTGCAGACATGGAGAGCAGAGGACTGAAATGCAAAAAGAAGAGACTTTGCTTTATCAAATTCTATTTTAAATTATATTAGGATAATTAATATTAGGATAATTATCTAGGATTATTTAATTTCTTTATTTATCTTTATTTATCTTTAATTAAATTGTAATTATCTTTGGGAGTTTGAATAGAATTAGGCTATCTACTCTAAGCACTATAAATAGGGGATGGAGTAGCTCATTTGGGGCATCAATCTTTTTCTCACACTCCTCCCCATAATTCTTTTGTGTTTCATTTATTTTTCTTTCAATAAAATTCCTTTTCCATATTTTTATATTTTCCACCACAAATATGAGCCACTAAATTCCATCTAGCCAAGGTTGCCAAATTCCCCAAAAAGGTTCTTGAGGCTTAGAACCCGACTTAACTTTCTCATCCAAGTATTCATCGTTTCTCCGATTACGGGTCGACGCTCCGTCTGTGTCCCTTTAAAAGTAACCCTTTCAACGATACAAAGGCGGCCGCTTTGTGTGTTTTGGGAGGATTGCACCGCTCGGTTCGTGAGCTTCATCGTCGACGAGGTTAGCGAGCCAAGAGACAAAATGGCGTGGGATTCGCCATTGAGAAACGTTGATCTAGTGTAAATGACTCCACAAAAGCAATCGCAAGCTAGAGTCGCTCCCTAAATCTGTAAGTTTAAACTCTTGGAGTTGGTGGTCGAGGCGTCCTCTTCCACTATAACCGCTTGCTTGGGCAGAAGGGTCATCCAAAAGCCAAGACGA
This sequence comes from Gossypium rotundifolium, assembly GCA_025506655.1. NCBI lineage: Eukaryota > Viridiplantae > Streptophyta > Magnoliopsida > Malvales > Malvaceae > Gossypium > Gossypium rotundifolium. The sequence goes on from CP106728.1 coordinate 153,822,341, forward strand.
GCCAAGGAGGAACAAGACAACCGGAGGCTAGAATATCTCCACATAAGAAACTTTTCTCTAAACCCTTTTTTATTTTCCTTATTTTAATTCTCGTAATTTCAATTGCCTTAAATTCTGCTTTTATTATTTTTCCGATCGAAAATTATTAATTCTATTTTTTATTTATTTTTCAGAACGCAGTTTTCTTGGGCACGATTCTCCCAAGATCTCAAAAATGTGCATTTGTATAATCCGATCCTCGTGGATTCGACCCTACTTTCCCTTTATGTTATTTTCATTATTTTGCGTGGAGTAGGATTTATTTTGGTGTATTCAACGACACATCGATTCGGTGGTAAACCCCTTGGGATAGCTGTTGATTTCTAAGGCGTAACGAAGAAGAAGCCTAGGCGGAAAGGGATTTTGAGAAAAATTGACAAAATAAAAACGCGCCATTTCAATTACATTTAATTTCTTTTTGGCGTTTTGAAAAACACGCCACTATTGCTCCTAATTTGCGGCGTTTTTTATGTCAAGCGCTAAACCCCAATTAAACGCGTCGTTTTAATTTGTTTTTATGCTTTTTGATCAAAACGCCGCTAATACCTTTGTTTAGTAATTTTTTAATTGAATTGGTATTAAAATAATATTAAATCTTTTCAATAATTTTGAAAAAAGAATATATGTTTCACAATTTTTTTGAATAAAATAACTTTTAAATAATTACAATTATAAGGATTTTTTAAAATTAATCTTATTCTTATTATTTTCATGATAAAATTCTTTCTACTACGCTTAATTATAATTAATTTGTTCATTAGCAAAATTTCTTCTATTTTTTTAACATTTGACATCTCTATTTTTATAATAATCTTAATTTACTATTTTCAAAGAATAAAATATATTTTTTATACTACCAATATGTATTATTGATTTTTAAGTTAAGATTAAATTTATTATTATTTTTTAAATAATTACATTGACAAACACTACTATAAATATAATAAATAGTTATTATTCGATATGGTTTAAGCAATAAACTTGAAACACTACTATAACTCTAAAATAATAAAACTAAACTATAAACCCAAATTTAAATCCTAACCTAACCCTTAATCTTAAATCGTAAATCTTAAACCCTAATACATAAACTCTAGACCTTAAACTATAAAGATTAATCCATAATATATATACCCTAAATTAAACCATAAACCCCAAATTATCATGAGTACTAATTCAATATTTTAATAAAATTAATACTATCTCTTTTACGATTATATAAGAAATTATTTAATATTTTTTGCACTTTTAACAAATAATTTTCTCTTAAATAATTAAAACTAGAATCATAATTTTAATGTATTAAAATTAATGTTATATCTTTCACAATTATACATTAATAAATTATTTAATATATAAATTAAAAGACACTAAATTAATCTAAACCCAAACCCTAAATCATAAACTATGAAATCCTAACCCTAACCCCTAACTCATAACCCTATTACACCCAAACCCTTAACCATTTATCTTTCAACCCATGAACCCTAACTTTTAACCCATGAAACCCTAACACATCCCCATAAACCCTAAAACCCTAAATCTTAAACCCTAAAACCCTAATCTTTAAATCTTAAACCCTAAATCCTAAACCCTTAAACCTTAAACCTTAAACCGCAAATCATAAATCATAATCCCTAAACATTAAAATAGCTCCTAAACCTTACACACTAAACTATATATGCTAAACCAAAACCCTAAACAATCATGAAAATTAATTCAATATTTTAAAATTAATACTATATCTTTTATGATTATATAAGAAATTATTTAATATTTTTTTCTTTTAACAAATATTTTCTCTTAAATAATTTAAACTAGAATCATAATTTTAATGTATTAAAATTAATGTATCTCTTTTCCTGTTATATAAGAAATTATTTAATATATAAAATCAAAACAATCATCATATATATCCAAAAAAAAATTTAAAATTATCTCAGACTTTTAGCGGCGTTTTTCCAAAAGCGCCGCTAATGTTCAGACTTTAGCGACGTTTTTCCAAAAGCGCCGCTAATGCTCGACTTTTAGCGGCGTTTTTCGTTACCGCTAATGCTCTGACTTTAGCGGCGTTTTCGGTTACCGCTAATGCTCGAACTTTTAGCGGCGTTTTCGAAGCGCCGCTAATGTTCTGACTTTTAGCGTTTTTCGAAGCGCCGCTAATACTCGGACTTTAGCGGCGTTTTCGAGCGTCGCTAATACTCAGATTTTAGCGCGTTTTAGGAATAAACGCGCTATATATCCTTTTAGCGGCGTTTTGTAAATAAACGCGCATTGATCATTTTTTTGCGGCGTTTTTTGTAAAACGCCACTAATGTTTTCTATTTGCGTTTTTCTTTAAAACATCACTAAAAACGCCGCTAAAAGTCTGCTTTATTGTAGTGAATTTTCTAGTTTATTAGGGTTTTCTTTCAAACCGAGTGTTGGAAGAATTTCATTTATATTGTATAGAAAGGATCCTATTAGTGTCGGTTTATAATTAGCGGCGGAGTTAGAAAATTTTTTATTAGGAGTCGGAATTAAATTGTAAATTTTACGATAGTAAAATGTAATTTTACCATTTTAATAGTTTATATTTTTATGATTTTTAAAGGATTAGATCAAATTTTTATCATTTTTGGAGGTCAAAGTGCAATTTTACTATTACTAATTTAGCATTTTATAAATTATAAAAGACCTAAATGGAAAGCTTTTCATTTTAGAGAAGTCGAGCCCTACCAAATTCTTGGCTCACCATTGCTTATATAGTAGAATTTTGTAATTAGTATTTAAAATTATTATGAAAATAAATATTTGGTAATAAAAATTGTAATAATGTTATTAGAATTTTGTAATTTTTTTTAAATTGTGATAATGTAGACATAATGATTTTGAACCCTATAATTTATAAAAAGTATAGTTGAGTATCCAAAATTATTAAAGAAACTATGGAATGAATACATAAAATTATGAAAGTATCGACTTCTATTTATATTTTGAGAGTATTTTAGAATAATAAATGATTTTATGAGTCATTTGGACCTATGTTGTTTTAAGTTTTATTTTTTATTATTTTTATTCTTTAACAAGTCTTCATTTTAGAAGTTTTTGGCTATTATTATAGTGCGTTTTTTTAGTTTTGCTTATGCATGTAGTATTGCGTTTACAAGTGATTTTAAGGATGATTTTGTTGACGTTCTCTCTAGTTTGGTGGATGTTCGTTCAAATCTTTTACCAATTTTTGCATGTCGCTTTTGATCATCTGGGATTGATTTCCTTATCATATTAAGTGCTGCAATCACTCAAAATATGCTGTATTTGAGTTGCAACAGAGTCTATGGATGCTGAGGCTAAAGTCCTTGTTGTGTTGATGCAGTCGTAAACCAGCTAAAAATTCGACTAAGGCAAGTACACCTATTAATTGATAGTATAACTACGATGAGCAAAGATATCCGCTCCCACGATGACTAAAAGTACTAGTAATTACCGTTTTTCTATTACTTAACCGACAAATTGGAGTGATTGGTTAAAACTAAAATTAACTAAATTAATCGACTAAAGAACATGACAAATAACAAATTTGAAAAATAAACGATTAAAAATCAAAAAGCAAAACAATACCCAAGAAAGAATCCATTTAGACTTCATCTATCCTTATCAATTTAAATTACGCAATTTTTCACTTAGTATCTTGATCCATAAAAATTCTTAAATTATACTAATCTCTTTCTTTAAGGCTAAGAGTAATCGACTCTTGATTGATTAATTGAAATTTCTTTCTAATTAAAACCTATATTATTGCATTACCTCGATCTATAGATTTGACTCTAATCTGGTAGATTTTTGTCGTCTTATTTCTAGGATTGCATGCAACTCCACTCAATTACGCTAGATCTACTTTTAAACAGTCTATTACTTCTCTTGTTTAAGCACATCAAACATGGATCAAGAGTCTAGAATTATCAAACTAAAAATTAAGATCACATAATTGAGAACAATATCTAAGTCTTTATTATGTAAAAAATAGAAATCAAATAATGAATCCATCCTAGGGTTCATCTCCTTAGGTATTTAGAAAATTAGTTCATAATAGCAAATAAAAACATCCCAAGGACAGTATAACCACAAGAAATAAAGAAACTCATAATAAACTTAAAAGAAATCAAAAGAAGATCTTCAATCTTAATGGAAATCTACTTCAGAGTCGGCTTTACTGGTGTTTTTCGAGTTGTTTTCTTGAGTATTCTACGGTGACTCTCTCCCCTCTTCTTATATTTGTCATATATAGATCTTAGAATGTCCGAAAAACTTGAAGATTACATTTTTCCGCATGTTTGGAGTGCAATTTGTGATTCCACACGATCTGACACATGGCCGTGTGGCTTACATTGCCGTGTGTCCAGCCCGTGTGGCTCCTGAAACTTGCTTCGATTTTTTGATTTCCCCTCATTTTTCACTCATTTTGCTCCCAAATGCTCTCTTAAGTATAGAAACATGAATTTAATGGATTAGGAGCATAAAATTCACAAATTAACATAATCACCCCAAAACGCATTAAGAACGAGGCTAAAACATGTTATTTTTATCACTTATCATGTGTTGGAGAAGCTTATCATTCACCGTGTAACATCCTAAAATAGGGCCTAAACGGAATAGTGGTTGCGAAACCATGGATCCAAGCTATAAAAGTTTATTATGATTAATTATTATGATTTATCGAGTGATTAAATACATGTGTTAGAGTATTGATAAGAAATTTTATTAATTTCATGCTTAAATTGCCTATTAGGACTTGTTTGCAAAAGTTGCTAAATAGGGTTCTAATTTATAGAGTACTTGATTGAAATGGGGTTTGAAGTAGGAGTCCTTAAATGGTAATTAGACCATTATATTTTCATGGACAAAATGGACATATATAGGTGGAAAGGACCAAAGTTTTTAATGAAGGGTAATTTAGTCATTTGGTAATAAAAAGGAATTAAAAGGGAAAAAGATGGCAAAATATGCTTATCTTCTTCATTAGGCCGAATTTTCAAGTGGTCACCATAGCTAGGTTTTTTTCAAGCTTCCAAGCTCCATAGGAAGTGCTTCCAAGCCCCGTTTTTAATGTTCTTTACATTTTTGAAGCCCCGATAGCTCGATTTAGCTTATTCTATCAATGATTCATGCTAGGGTTCATATTTGGAAAAATACCCATAGGTGAAATGTGTTTATTTTGATGTTTTACGATAGAATATGAAGTCTGAAATTATGTTAAACAACTTTTGCTAAGTGATTTTAAGTGAAAACGAGTAAAATGGCTTAATCCAGAAAATACCTAATGTTCATAAGTACAAGTTAGAGTGAGAATTTGATGCTGCCATAGAAGGGAAAAATGATCAACATGTCATAAAACATAAGAATAAGGGATAAAGTTTAATTTCTGAGCTTTGGGGCAAATGTGTAAATATGTAAAAGTTTAGGGGCAAAATTATAATTTTTCCAAAGTTAAGAGTTAAGGAATGTTTTGATGAATGTGAGTATTAAATAAGCTAAATTTGCTATTATAGATCAAGAAGAATGAAATCTAGAGTTAGATCAAGGAAAGAAAAAGATAGAGGACTAAATCGATATAGTTGATCGTATTTTGTTTCGAGGTAAGTTTACGGTAAATAAATGTAATATTCTATTATTTTACATTTAATACTGCTAAATTCCAGTATTTACATATTCATTCTGTAAATTTATTATTTAAAGACTCAAGTATGAATTGACGGAAAAGTTATCTCAGAAAGTTATCTCAGAAAGTTCCGGTTGAACCTTAGGAATGTGTAGGATACAAATGTCATGACATTAGGGTTTAAGGAAATCATGTAATACCATGTCAAGACATGGCATTGATATGTTACTATAAGGCAAAGGTCCTATGTAAGACCATGCCAAGGCATGGCATTGGTGAGTTCATAAGGCAAGGATACCACGTAAGACCATGTCAAGACATGGCAATGGTTAAGTTTCATAAGGAAATGTACCCGCGTATCCTTAGTATTCCAAGTGGTTCAACGGGAAAATTCAAAGAGTATACCAAAGTAAAGGTAAGACAAGTTCAAGCTAAAAAGGTAAGGTAAGGCAAATTCATGTTTAAAGGTACAGGTAAGAATACAAGTTTAAGTATAATGAGTTAAAAGTTTAAGTGATCTTGATAAGAAAAGAATAAGATAGTTGATTAAGAATGTTGTTATTTATTTACATGTAAACTTACTAAGCTTTATGCTTACTCCCATTCTTTAATTTTTTTTATAGTGTTACAAGCCAACTCGGGAAGCACAAAGACGTCGGAGATCGTTAGGCGCTATCAAAGGATTATATTGGTATTTTGTGACTCGAACGTTTTAAGCTATGGCATGTATAGGGACTTAGCCATTTTGTGTGTATGTCCTTATGATATGGCTTAAGATTGGCTTGTAAATGTTTGGTAATGATTAGCCATTAAAATGGTTAATTAAGAACATGTTTTGGATGCTATGAAATGCCTAGTTGATAGTTATTTTAAAGAAATTATGTAATTATATGCAAGGGAACAGTTTGGACAACAAGAAGGACGTGATTTTGAAAAATCACCAAAACTAGTAGAAATGGAATTATGTTGGCCATGAGATATAGAATTAAAGCTTATTGAGTCTATTTTATAAAAAAACGGTGTAGGAAAAGAGTTGTATATTATGAGATAATTGATTTTAGTATAGAGGGTCGAATCTGTTGGTCCAGTAATGTGGGAGACTTTAACTAATAAACTGTACTAATTGGCCAAACCAAAATTCTGGAAAAATTATAGTAAGAATATATATAAGTCTAGTTTCAGGAAAAATTTACGGATCTAGATTTTGAGTTTCATAACTCAAGTTATAATTGATTTACTTAACATGACGCAGATGGACAGTTTCAATTTTTATGCCCCAAATTAGTAAGTTAAGTTTAGTAATGCCTCGTGCTCGACTTTGGCAACGGTCTCGGGTAAGGGATGTTACATTTATTGGTATCAGAGCAAGGTTTAGTCGATTCTCGAAATATTTAGTATGAGTAAGAGTCTATCTATGCATGCCATACTTATATTTTGATAGTGTGACGACTCTTGAAGATTTAAAAAATGTTTTTCTTTTATAGTTATGGATCCCGAACGAGCTAGTGCAGATGATGTAGAGTAGTGCACCCACTCTCACGAGGGGACGGTGCCACAAGATAGTTATGAAAGGCCGTTCATAGTTAGTCGGGAGGAGGGCTCGAAAGCCTTCTTCCAAGCTATGAATGAATGGTTTGATGAGTTCGTTAGCATTGAACCCGGCCGTTAGACCTCCACCCCTCATGATCCAAATACCACCCATGTAGCTTCCCAATCACAGACATATCGAAGAGAGAAGCCACCCGTTGACAAAATCGAAAATAAGGGTGAAGAGTTCGGGTCTAAAGATGATGATGCAGAGAAAGTGAATTTTGACTCAAAAATACTATCGAGTTTTTGACGAGTTATCCCGCACACGGAAGAGTGTATTAAATGTGTAGTGTCACTTTTAGAGATTCACTTACCAAATGGTGGAAGACACTTGTATCAAGAGTACCGAAAGAAAGAGTTACTCGGACTTTTTTGCAAGAGGAGTTTCAAAGAAGTACATCATCGAGGTTTATTGACCGAGAAGAAAAGAGTTCCTTGAATTAAAACAGGGTAAGATGACTGTGACCGACTATGAACGTGAATTTGTCCGACTCAGTAATTATGCTCGAGAGTGTGTGTCTACAGAGGCTATCATGTGCAAAAGATTTGAGGATGGGCTCAATGATGATATCCGACTATCAGTTGGTGTTCTAGAGATAAAAGAGTTTGTTGTTTTAGTTGACAGAGCCTGTAAGGCAGAGGAGTTGTTGAAAAGAAAGGGTAAAGCTAAAATTAAGATACAAGATACGAAGAAAAGACAGATGAGCAAGTCATTTCAGTCTACATCTAAGAGGCCTAGAGAGTTCTCTACGAGATCTAATTCTTCAGCCGAGTATTCTAACCGAAACAGAGGTGGAAGATTTATGGATTCAAAAGCTCAAACCACTTCAATTGCGAGTGTTGGTAGTATTTAGCCTAATAGACCTGAGTGTCCTCAATGTGGTCGACGTCATCCAGGTCAATGTCGAGCGACTGAGGTTGGTTGTTTCGATGTGTTGCACCGGATCATTTCATTCTGAGTGTCTCGAGATGGTAAAAAAAGTAATATCGAGTGCAAGATCGTAATGCCCCAGCTTAGAGGCAAATTTCGAGAAATCCAGAGTAAGGGGGGTAGAGGTACATTTAGAGATACAAAGAACGAGATCGGATGTTAGAGCACCAAGAAAGACTTATGCTATCCGTGCAGTGAAGAGGTATCCTCCTCGATGTAATTACGGTACATTTTCTCTTCATGATGTTAATGTTATTGCTTTGATTGATCCGAGTTCAACCCATTCCTATGTTTGCATGAAATTAATACCTAGTATGAACATGCCCATAGAGTTTACGAAATTTGTGATTAAAGTATCGAATCCATTTGGGCAAATGTGTTAGTAAACAAAGTATGTAAAAATGCCCTTTGATGATTAGAGGTTACTTGTTTTTCTACCGATCTCATGCTATTGCCATTTGATGAGTTTGATGTGGTTCTTGGTATGGATTGGTTAACTGCACATGATGTGATAGTGAATTATGGAAAGAAATTAATTAAGTTGAAATGTGAAAATAGTGAGATCCTTCGGGTTAATTCAGATGAGTCAGGTAGTTCAATTTCCATGATTTCTGTTATGTCTACTCAAAAATGTTTAAGGAAAGGATGTGAAGCTTATCTTGCTTTTGTGTTGAATACTAAAGACCTAGAGTTGAAAATTGAATCAATGCATGTGGTAAATGAGTTTCCTGATGTGTTTTCAGAAGAACTACCAGGTTTGCCTCCTATTAGAGAAGTTGAGTTTGGTATTGAATTAATTCCAGGTACCACACCTATTTCTATTGCTCCTTATAGAATGGCTTCGATAGAATTAAAAGAATTGAAAGCTCAGCTACAGGAATTAACTGATAAAGGCTTTGTAAGACCTAGTTATTCACTATGGGGTGCACCAGTGTTATTTGTGAAAAAGAAGGACGGTTCCATGAGATTGTGCATAGACTATTGGCAGCTTAACAAGGTAACCATCAAGAATAAATATCCACTGCCTAGAATAGATGATTTGTTTGATCAATTGAAGGGAGCCACTGTGTTTTCTAAGATAGATTTGAGATCTGGATACTATCAGTTACGAGTTAAAGAGTCAGACGTTCCGAAAACTGCTTTTCGAACTAGGATGGTCATTATAAGTTTCTTGTGATGCCATTTGGTTTAACCAATGCTCCTGCCATCTTCATGGATTTAATGAACCGAATTTTTAGACCTTACTTGGACAAGTTTGTTGTTGTGTTTATTGATGACATCTTGATTTATTCTCGTGATGAGACTGAGCATGCAGAGCATTTGAGAACAGTTTTACAGATTTTGAGAGATAATCAGCTTTATGCCAAGTTTAGCAAAAGTGAGTTCTGGTTACGGGAAGTTTGTTTTCTTGGACATGTTGTCTCAGGTGAAGGTATTAAAGTTGATCCGAATAAGATTTCGGCCATTGTCGATTGGAAGCCTCCCAGGAATGTATCAGAGGTTAGAAGTTTTCTTGGTTTTGCCAGTTATTATAAATGATTTGTAGAGGGATTTTCCATGATAGCTACTCCATTGACAAGATTGCTACTGAAAGATGTCAAGTTTGAATGGACTGAGAAATGTCAGCAGAGTTTCGACAAGTTAAAGGTATTTTTGACTAAAGCTCCTGTTTTAGTACAACCAGAACCGGGTAAAGAGTTTGTAATTTACAATGATGCATCCTTACATGGACTAGGCTATGTACTTATGCAGGAAGGAAGGGTAATTGCTTATTCCTCTAGACAGTTAAAACCACATGAGAAAAATTATCCGACACATGATTTAGAGTTAATGCATTGTATTTGCATTGAAAATCGGAGACATCATTTGTACGGTGAGAAATGCGAATATTCACTGATCATAAAAGTTTGAAATACTTGATGACTCAGAAAGATCTAAACTTGAGGCAAAGAAGATGGCTAGAGTTGATTAAAGATTATGAACTAGTGATCGATTATCACCCGGGTAAGGCAAACATTGTTGCTGATGCTTTGAGTAGAAAATCGTTATTTGCATTGAGAGCTTTGCACACTAGTTTGGCCTTGTCAGATGATGGTTCTATTTTAGCTGAGTTGAGAGCTAAACCGATGTTTCTTGAAGAAATTTGTGAAGCTCAGAAGGATGACAGTGAGTTGCAAGCCAAAAGGGTTCAGTGCGAGTCAAGTGTAGAGTCTGATTTTCAGATCAGATCTGACGGTTGTTTGATGTTTAGAGACAGGGTATGTGTACCAAAGAATGATGATCTTATTCGGAAGGTTTTACAGGAAGCACATAGCAGTTCTTGGTCTATTCACCCAGGTAGTACAAAGATGTATAATGATTTGAAGAAAATGTATTGGTGGAGAGGAATGAAAAGAGATATATCAGAGTTTGTTTCTAGATGTTTGATTTGTCAGCAGGTAAAGGCCGAACATCAGGTACCTTCAGGTTTATTACAGCCTATATTAGTTCCCGTGTGGAAATGGGACCGAGTTAATAAGGATTTTGTGACAGGATAGCCTTCGGCACCGAGAAAGAAAGATGCAATATGGGTTGTGATTGATAAGTTAACGAAGTCGGGTCATTTTATCCCAGTTCGTATGGATTATTCACTTGACAAGTTGGCCGAGTTGTATATTTCAGATATTGTGAAACTACATGGAGTACCGTTATCGATTGTCTCAGATAGAGATCCGAGATTTACTTCACGATTTTGGAAGAAATTGCAGGAAGCTTTTGGTACAAAGTTGAGTTTTAGTACAGCTTTCCATCCTCGGTCGATGGTAAATCGAAAAGAGTTATTCAGTACTTGAAGATATGCTTAGATGTTGCGTATTGGAATTTCAAGGTAGTTGGGAGAAATATTTGCCGTTAATAGAGTTTGCCTACAATAATAGTTATCAATCGAGTCAAGATGGCACCTTATGAAGCTTTGTATGGACGTAAATGTCTCACGCCTTTGTATTGGATAGAGCTTAAGGAAAATCGATTTACTGAGGTTGATCTAGTCAAAGAAAGAAAAAGAAAGTAAAAGTCATCGAGATTGCTTGAAAGCGACTTCAGATAGATGTAAATCCTATGCAGATTTGAAAAGAAAAGAAATTGAATTTCAAGTTGGTGACAGGTATTTTGAAAGTATCCCTTGGAAGAAAGTTCTCGATTTGGCAAAAAGGTAAATTAAGTCCCCGCTTTATTGGACCGCTTGAGGTGATCGAGAGAGTTGAGCCATTGGCATATCGGTTAGCTTTGCTTGACGAGTTAGAGAAGATTCATAATGTGTTTCATGTTTCTATGCTACATCGTTATCGCTCAGATCCATCGCATGTGATTTCACAAACAGAGGTTGAGATTCACCAGATATGACTTACGGTGAGGAACCGTAAAATTCTAGCTCGAGAGGTTAAGCAATTAAGGAACAAAAGTATTGCACTTGTGAAAGTATTATGGAATAGGCATGGGATAGAAGAGGCTACATGGGAGCCCAAGAGATTATCAAAACAAGACTCAAACCTCTTTCTGGTAAGATTTTGGGACGAAAATCCCTAAAGGGAGAAATGTAACATTCAAATAGGGCCTAAACGGAATAGTGGTTGCGAAACCATGAATCCAAGCTATAAAAGTTTATTATGATTAATTATTATGATTTATCGAGTGATTAAATACATGTGTTAGAGTATTGATAAGAAATTTTATTAATTTCATGCTTAAATTGCCTATTAGGACTTGTTTGCAAAAGTTGCTAAATAGGGTTCTAATTTATAGAGTACTTGATTGAAATGGGGTTTGAAGTAGGAGTCCTTAAATGGTAATTAGACCATTATATTTTCATGGACAAAATGGACATATATAGGTGGAAAGAACCAAAGTTTTTAATGAAGGGTAATTTAGTCATTTGGTAATAAAAGGAATTAAAAGGGAAAAAGAAGGCAAAATATGCTCATCTTCTTCATTAGGCCGAATTTTCAAGTGGTCACCTTAGCTGGGGTTTGTTTCAAGCTTCCAAGCTCCATAGTAAGTGATTCCAAGCCCGCTTTTAATGTTCTTTACATTTTGAAGCCCCTAGCTTCGATTTAGCTTATTCTATCAATAATTCATGCTAGGGTTCATATTTGGAAAAATACCCATAGGTGAAATGTGTTTATTTTGATGTTTTATGATAGAATATGAAGTCTGAAATTATGTTAAACAACTTTTCTAAGTGATTTTAAGTGAAAACGAGTAAAATGACTTAATCCAGAAAATGCCTAATGTTCATAAGTACAAGTTAGAGTGAGAATTTGATGTTGCCATAGAAGGGAAAAATGATCAGCATGTCATAAAACATAAGAATAAGGGATAAAGTTTAATTTTGCCAAAGTTAAGAGTTAAGGACTGTTTTGATGAATGTGAGTATTAAATAAGCTAAATTTTCTATTATAGATCAAGAAGAACGAAATCCAGAGTTAGATCAAGGAAAGAAAAAGATAGATGACTAAATCGATATAGTTGATCGTATTTTGTTTTGAGGTAAGTTTACAGTAAATAACTGCAATATTCTATTATTTTACATTTAATACTGCTAAATTTCAGTATTTCCATATTTATTCTGTAAATTTATTATTTAAAGACTCAAGTATGAATTGACGGAAAAGTTATCTCAGAAAGTTCCAGTTGAACCTTAGGAATGTGTAGGATACAAATGTCATGACATTAGGGTTTAAGGAAATCATGTAAGACCATGTCAAGACATGGCATTGATATGTTACTATAAGGCAAAGGTCCATGTAAGACCATGCCAAGGCATGGCATTGGTGAGTTCATAAGGCAAGGATACCACGTAAGACCATGTCAAGACATGACAATGGTTAAGTTTCATAAGGAAAGGTACCCGCGTATCCTTAGTATTCCAAGTGGTTCAACGGGAAAATTCAAAGAGTATACCAAAGTAAAGGTAAGACAAGTTCAACCTAAAAAGGTAAGGTAAGGCAAATTCATGTTTAAAGGTACAGGTAAGAATACAAGTTTAAGTATAATGAGTTAAAAGCTTAAGTGATCTTGATAAGAAAAGAATAAGATAGTTGATTAAGAATGTTGTTATTTATTTACATGTAAACTTACTAAGCTTTATGTTTACTCCCATTCTTTAAATTTTTTTATAGTGTTACAAGACAACTCGGGAATCACAAAGACGTCGGAGATTTGTTACGCACTATCAAAGGATTATATTGGTATTTTGTGACTCGAACGTTTTGAGTTATGGCATGTATAGGGACTTAGCCATTTTGTGTGTATGTCCTTATGATATGGCTTAAGATTGGCTTGTAAATGTTTGGTAATGATTAGCCATTAAAATGGTTAATTAAGAACATGTTTTGGATGCTATGAAATGCCTAGTTGATAGTTATTTTAAAGAAATTATGTAATCATATGCAGGGAACAGTTTGGACAAGAAGAAGGATGTGATTTTGAAAAATCACCAAAACTAGGAGAAATGGAATTATGTTGGCCATGAGATATAGAATTAAAGCTTATTGAGTCTATTTTTATAAAAAAAAACGATGTAGGAAAAGAGTTGTATATTATGAGATAATTGATTTTCAGTACAGAGGGTTAGAACTGTCGATCACGTGTAACAGGGAGACTTTAACTAATAAACTGTATAATTGGCCACACCAAAATTCTGGAAAAATTATAGTAAGAATATATATAAGTCTAGTTTCAGGAAAAATTTACGGATCTAGATTTGAGTTTCAGAACTCAAGTTATAATTGATTTACTTAACATGACGCAGATGGACAGTTTTAATTTTTATGCCCGAATCAAGAAGTTAAGTTTAGTAATGCCTCGTGCTCGACTCGCAACGGTCTCGGTAAGAGGTGTTACTGTCTACGACGGGTGTGTTGTTTTTTTCTCCGAATTGTATGGACTTATTCATAGAATAAATTAATGAATTTCCCTTAAAAATTATAAAAATACATATTTTAAGAATGTAATAATGTAATTAATATATTACATTTTAATGCACATTTTAACCATTTATGTATTATTTTAATTCTAACAATTTTAAAATATTAATCTTTTAAAAATACATTTTCGATTTTGAAATGCGAGGATATCTTATAATTGTCACCCTTTAAATTAATATAAATAATATATATAACATAATAAGGTAAACAACACAAACATCATATTGCAACAAGCGGTAATCTATCATTTTTTTTTCTACTTATTTTATAGTTTTTAATTATGCATTAATTTTTTAATAAATCAAATTATAAATATGGGTTAATATTTAGTACACTTGGTAGTATATTTATATATTTTACAAGCGACTTAAAAATTACCATGTGTTTTATTTTTAAATATTTTACTATACCCTTATAGGATATTTGTCTACCCATAATGTTACTTGTGGAGTCTAAAAACTCCACTAACAAAGATATCGAATATTTTCTTTATAAATATATTAAAAATAAAAGGTCAATTTACTTCTTGTTCAAATTGCTGAACAAGATAGTGAATATAAATGAAAATAGTGTAATAAGGAGAGATAAACAAACAACATTCATTAACGAACTTCACAAACAATCCTACTTTACAAAGCTTTGTTGAGTCAATAGTTTATTCAATAATTGATCCAATAACTTATAGGTTAAAGTCTAATCTATTTTTACAGAAGAAGCAATTGTAGCCCCAATACTCATTAGAGAGTCAAATCGGTCTTTTTTTAAACGAAAATATTGACTAAAATATTAATTTTTTAACCATATTGATGTGGTAAATAGCATGATAGTGCAAATGTACTTCTTGATGACATGACACTATTTCTCTTATATGTCACATCAATAAATAATTTAAAATTTATAAAATATAAAATAAATTTAAAATTAAAAATATTAAAAACTTTAAAATTCATGTGAGTGACATGTCATCATTAAAAACAATAATTTAACTCTTTTTGAAAAGTTGATGGTTGTATTTGGCTATTTTAAAAGTTAATGGATAAATTTAACTAAAAAATAAGAATCAAATTGATAAATATATAAACGTTAAAGAATTAAATTTATTATTATACATATTTTTAATTATAATCTAAATCTAAATCAAAACCAATCATATTCAATAAACATTGAATCAAAATCGTATCAAACATGACAATTCAAATAAATTTTGATTGAACCCGTATATTGATATGATAATTAAAGTATTCATCGCCCCAAATATAATGCAGACTAGAATAGAATAGGAGTGATACTTAGTTACATAAAAGAGAGGCAAAATACTCCTATTTCTAAGAATCCAATTCCATGATTTCAGAAAATCAAAATCTTCCAAAATGATAACATCCGTATGTGCCTTTTTGAAAACGAAAAGGTACAAAATAAATGTCCCACAAAATGATTTTGCATGGATCCAGACAATGAATTTTGTCTTGGCATTGAGTATTCAGAATTGTACAGGACGGATATGGAATTGCAGAGGATCATACTACGATTGTACATAAATGATAATCTGGCTCTGCTCACACCTCACACCTCACACCTCACACCTACAAATTTTGGTTTATATGATTATTCTTAGAGTGATATTTAGTAAATATGGGTTTGAATGTTTGTTTTTATTTACTTTTTGAGATGACAACATTTAGGTCATTTGCAATATTATGAAATATGCTAACTCTGATATGCTTAATATATTTGATAATTGATATTTTGGAATTTGGTGTAGTGAAAATATTTGCAATTTGATTCACACACTCGTATTTACTTTAATAATTTCACTAATGGCCCTTTCTCATACAAAATGGAGATCTAACTCTACATGTGTCATTCGATCATGTTGCGTCCTGCAAACTAATATCATCACACCACATGATTGGTCTATGTGGCAATAGTGATTCAACCTACATGACTTCACGCAATGCATTAGCAAGGCTTCGGTACTCGGCCTTGGCTGCAGATTGTTTCTTAGAGCTTCAAGATATAAGATTAGAGTCTAAGAACCAATAGTATTCAACAGTGGATCATCGATCATCCTTGCTACTTTCCCAGTTAGAATTAGAGTTTCTATTGGCGGCAAATCTTGACCAGTCTTGAAAAACAACCCATAATGCATACTATACTACCTTTACGATAACGAAGAATGAACTTTGATGACTTTTCAATAGAGTTTGCATAATTTGAATAGCCTTATTAACATTGTAACACCCTTTACCTGATCCGGTCGTCGAACCCGAGCAATAAGGCGCTATAAATAAATACGAAACATTTACATACAATTTGTAGTTCAAAATCTCCATTAATTTTCAACATATCATAAATAATCAAATTTAACATGTAATTCAATAAATTTTGAGTTTATATCGAGCTTATGAAAGTTTAAAACCAACCCGGTATTAAACAAAGATAAATTTGAAGTAAAAACAAAAAGATGAGAAAAATCTGTAAATAGGGGTCACACAAAGATGAGAAAGATCTGTAAATAGGGGTCACACAATCGTGTCCCCTAACCTTGTGAAAATGCTAATGCCGTGTGGGTATAGCATCAGGAAAAGGGTCACTATTATAAGTTTTTGATACCACTAATTTTTGGGTTGTTACAAATAGTATAATTAATTTCACGCTGTATAAGACAAATGTCTTATAAAAGACCAATAACTCGAGAATACAATGAGACATCAGGATCACTATCACAAGTTGTGAATAGTGGAGATGTCACTTTTGGTGTGGGTGTAGCATTTGAGTTTTCCGAATAAGGTTTATCATATGCTTCCTTTGACTTAATATGAACTCGCCTTCAATTTGTTCAACATCCACCGAAGAAACAATCGAGTTAGCCAAGATCATTAAGAGCATATTGTGCATGAAGCGTAGCTATAAGTACATCATCAACAACTTTCGAATAAGCATCGGTCACTTTTATATCATCAACATATGCCTTGAAATATAGTTTAAAACTGTCATCCAAAGTTTTAATAAACAATGAAGAAGATATAAACCCAAGTTTAGAAAATAAATAACTTCAAAGGTTATCGAACCGAGCATAAAGGGTTTGCTTGAGAGACTTATGTAACTGACACACCAACTTGTTCAAAGCTAGGGGGTGATTTATATAAACTTCTTCGCATAAATCTCTATCGGTCTTGACAAAATTTTAGACTTATATTTTGATTGAGGTTGGACTTGAGCAACTATGTATGATATTGATATCATATATCGATCTAACTCGAACTTGACTTGATTCAGTCGATTAACACTTCTATTGAGTTTCAATTCAACCAAATAGTATAATTGTTAAAATTGAATTGGATTGGTTAGTTGAATCGAAGACTATAGATCTAATAATTCAATCGATGATCAAATTAATTTAAATTAGTATCGATATATTTATCTGTGTTTTTTAATTTTTAATAAATTTTCTAATTATCTTTGAATAAATTGCCTAACTAAATAAATCAAAAATTAATTATTTTAACCCCAAATAGGATATAGAAAGAAAAATGAAAATGACGTTTTGAACACTTTCTACCGCTAACACACATGTCAGTATTCCGATGCTCTCTTTTGCACTTTCCTTCAGCGTCGGACAGGGACACGGTTTTTGTACTATCTTTATTTCCCTTAATACCCTCCTCTTTCTTTTTATTCCCACACAACTCCAAATTCAAATGAAGAGGAAGTAATTTGGTGAATTCCGTTTTACATTTTAAAATGTATAATAAGTCTATATTACTCTTCCTAAATTCGAAATCTACTTATTTTACTTTTATTTCAGAAATTTAAATTTTATCATTTAAAATTTAAAATTCAGGTTTAATTTTAATAATTTTAAATTTATTAATACGATGTTTTTTAAATAAAATATTTATTTGGCGCTTATATAATTAAAAAATGATGTTTTAATGAATGTGAATTTAACAAAATAATTTTAATAATGCTCATAAATAGACTTAAATATTGAAATCTAAAACGTAGAATCAAATTCTTAGAAATAAAAATATAAGGACTAAATTTTAAGAGGGTACAAAAATTTATGACATATTTTAACCTAATATAAATGAAAAAAATGATAGGAAAGTGTTATACCCCTCCACCTTAATAAGGACATGTGGCAAACTGAAAGGTTGTCTAAATAACAACTCCACAAACTACCAATCGAAAGGTCACCCTTGAGCTTCACCTTCTGTTCTAACCATCGAACAAGCTAGAATCATCTGCTATTCTAGGCCCCTAGTCTTTTGTTAGAAATGTGACCTCTTTGGTCACCAAACCCTATGTGGGTTCAACTGTTTTGTACCGCTGAATCAAAATGAACGACAGGATATGTCCCATCACAGACATATTCATCTCATCGAAGACATTTGTCCCACGCATTCCGCAATGATGAAGAGAGGACCAACTCCTCATATGGACTAGCCTAAACTCCGTTCAGATACTCCTAACATCTACTCTTCAAAGTTTACTCCACTTTCACTTATTGTAACCTTCGACTCTCCGTATCGATTATGTGAACTAGTCTCCAATAAATTATTCTATCTTCTATATCTCGTTGTTGTATCATTGTATCAATAAAAAGCATTCAAAACCATTGATATTTCAAAACAAATAAAAAACCAAACACTTAACTTGATTAAAAAATTATAAATATTAAAAAATATAAAATCTAATTCAACCTTTGATTCAATTGATTTTATCTATTTTCTATTAGTCCGTATTGGTTCTTTC
The DNA here is from genome assembly GCA_025506655.1 of Gossypium rotundifolium. Classification (NCBI taxonomy): domain Eukaryota; kingdom Viridiplantae; phylum Streptophyta; class Magnoliopsida; order Malvales; family Malvaceae; genus Gossypium; species Gossypium rotundifolium. The sequence goes on from CP106728.1 coordinate 153,841,260, forward strand.
CTTTGCTTTAAATTGTTGTACCGATCGATTTTTGATTCAACTAATCTAATTAACAAATTCAATTTGTGCCAAACACTTAACTTTTGAAGTTAAAAATACTATCAAAAAAATATTTTTCCACCCAAACACAAAAAAAAATGGACTTAAATACTTTTAACTTTTTGGCTTCCAGGTTTTGAAGAGAAATTATTAAAATACTTTTATTTATATTAATTATTTAGAATGTATTTAAAATTTAGATTAACTTATATTTTATAAGTAATAATTTTAAATTATTTAAATATTATTTAAATTAATTATTTTACCTTCTAAAATGATATTATAATTTTGATGTAAACTTTTACAGAATTCCTACATGTTTGTTGTTTATTAAAAATGACTAAATTGGAACCTTATGTGATGGTTTAATAGCTTGGTGGTTAAGGGTGTTCATTGTCTCAGTTGTTATTATAGTTTACCCTTTTAAATGAGGATAATTTTTTTTGCTTAAATCTATTTTTCAAGTCTAATATTTTCGTACAAACAATCATTGGACTTGAATAAATAACTCAACCTTTGAATAAGTTTAATTTAGCACAAATATATCAATTAATAATCTTATATGATTATTTAATTTTCCAAAAATTATATTATTATGGAACATAAATATCACTTCATACATCATGTAATTTATTTAAAAGTAACATTATAAAAAAAATTATTTCATAATTTTAGATATAATATTTGAAATGCATTTTATTTATTTTTTGTCTAATATTATAGTATTTAATTTCACTATCACCACTATTTTTACACTAATCACAAATAAACACGTTACCTATCTAAACCCACCCTAAATATATCATCTTATAATACACCAACAAATCACTAGAAAGAAATTCATACCCCCACTTTTTACCAAACTTTGTAACCAAAAGTGGACTTCAAAAAACATATTTAAATACATATAATTAATCCAATTCCAAATCCGTCCGTATAAATATTAGCCTCCGTCCCCTTCTAACAAACGGTTTCATTTTTTTTTTTCTCTGTTCTATCAAACAAGAAAAAACAAAAAGCTTTTTTTAATCTTAATTTCTTTCTGCCTTGTTTATTTTTTTTTTCTTTCCATGAAAATGAGCTTCGATTTAGTGTTGATAATGGAAGCATTGCTGTTAAAACTTATTCGGGAGCTCAAAATTTAAGGCTTCTTTCTTTGGTGATGGATTCGGTGCGCAAGCCTTCTCTTAAGCTTAAATTAATCGGGAAAACAAGCTTCGTTTCTTCGTTTTCATTGGCGTTTTCTTTTTCTTCTATTAAGGAAAAGAAATTTCATTTGGAAAAAAAAAGGATTATTGCTTTTTCGCCGTTTTTCTTGAATTTTTACCAATATATCACTTCTTTCTCTGCAAAAAATTTTTGAAAGTTGAAGCTATTTTGTTGTTTGTTTAGCTAGAAAACGTCTTTGTTAAAAAATTTATTTTATTTTTCCTTCAAGTTTCTGCTTTATTATTTTTTATTTTTATTTTTATCCTTTTTTTAATAATAATCGCAGGAAAAAGAAAATCGAAGAGTCGATGGTTTATCAAATGGAGACAAATTTCAAAATATAACGCCAATACAAGCAGCGCTACTCAACAGCTTAGAAACCGTCCTTATCAACTCGGTCATACAAGACGACAGAACTCGCTTCTTAACTCACTCGCGTCAACTCGTCGACGACTTAGATGATGATCCCTTGAACCGAAGAAGCGTGGTATTGAAGCTTCTCCTTATCTGTTGTTACTTCGACTCTATTGAATGCGCCACGTCACTGTTCAACGGCGAAGTGGAAACCGATTTTCTCCCGTTGGTGAACGAAGTGGACACGACGACGGAAATGACGGCGTTGCAGGCGGCGGCGGAGGCTCACTCTGTGCGTTGTTTAGAGTTGCTGCTAAAGAAACGTGCCCGTACAGAGGTGAAGAGTAAAGATGGACGAAGTCTGCTTGCTCTGGAGATGGCTTTGTTTAGTAGCAGGTAAAAAAATGTCGTTTTCTGTTTATAAAGAGGCAAAAAGCTGTGGTATTTTGAGGAAGACAGCGAAGTAATGGCCCTTTTTTGGAAATGTTGCTTTTTCTATTCTCGGTTCGTTTTATTTTTTATTTTTATAAATATTATTTGTTTTTTTTAATTGACAATAATAATGAATTTCTTTTTTTTTTTTGCTCTTTCCGTATAATTTTCAGGATGGATGTGATATGGAATCCGGATGATTACTCTGTTGAGGACTTGGTGGTTCTTCTTAGTGAAAAGGTTTCCTTAAAAATTGTTTGGTTCTCGAGAAAATTATTCAAACAAAAAAAAAAAAAAAAAAAGAAGAAGAAAAAGAAAAAAACTGAATATTTTGTTTGACAGGATTTGACTGCGGTGAAACTTTTGAGTGAAAGAACAAAAGCAATAGGCGAGGTGGCGTATTCAGCTGCCATTGGAGGCAAAATAGTAGCTTTAGCAGCGCTTCTCATCGTAGCGGCGGAGAAAGTTAATGACTTCGTCGTAGTTCTATGCGACGCTTATTCGGGTTCAAAGGAAAAAGACACCGTTTACCAGTGCGTGATCCGGGAAGCATTATCGTCAGGCCGCCGTGATAAGTCGCCGTCGAGAACAGCTAAAAAGAACTGTTTATCCCCAACCAAAGTCGAACCCGATATGAAACGAAAGCTTTTGCTTTGCGAGATTGAGTTGCTTCAGCTGTTTGGAGCCGATTCTCATAACAGTGGTGGAGACAAGAAGATGACTTCATCCTTAATCCTTGCTATCAAGGTAGTTTTGGTGTTTAAACTACGTGGGATTAACAACATGCGGATACTTATTTGTTAATTATATATACGAGTTAAGAAAAAATAGAGTCAGAATTAAGTTAAATTTAGTTTTAAAATATCATATTTAATTGAAAAGATGACTAAAAAAGTTGACCAATCATATTTTCGAATCATTTGAATAGGAAACTATGGGTAATTTGTTAAAAATAGGGGACACGCAACATGGACCGTTTCGGGGCTTTAAAAATACTGTATGCTTCAGTATTTCGTTCGCTTTCTTTGATTTCTTCTTTCTAACGAAATCTGAATTTTTTTCGAATTAACAGTCTGAAAAGATTCTTGAAAGGGAATAAATTTTTGGTTGTAATCATTTCGTGTCATTTTAAATGTATTATTTTCTTCGTCATTCTTGTTATGATAGGCCCGAGATGAAGCTGTTATTGAGCTGCTTCTAAAGACCAACATGGACGTAAATGATGCTGATTCTGAAGGAAACTCAGCTCTGCATTGGTCACTTAGAATGTCCTGGGGTTCATCTTCACAGCAACTTAAGTCTCTCTCTTTCTCTGTTTCCATACATGTTTCTTTTTTCCCTTTTCTTATGATTGATGATTTGATTCCTTCTTGATTTCTTGTTGCCAGAATCTTATGGCTCCTTTTGAAGCACGGTGCCCGAGTAAACCAAAAGGACAAACTAGAATTAACTTCATTTCACATTGCTGCTGCCAATGGGAATACACAGGCACTCCAGGTATAATTGCTTTAAAATTTATTCGTTGCATGCTGGTAACAAGCTTTAAAAGGATGTTTATTACCTTTGATATCATCCTTTCAATTGTTCTTATAGGTACTTCTACTAGAAGATCCAGATGGAATCCACTACAGAACCATAATGAAAGAAACCCCATTGTTTTTTGCTGTGAAGAATGATCATATTGAATGTGCTGAGCTTCTTCAGCGTTGGGGAGCAAGCAATGAAGTTCTTAACTTACGGTTCGAAACAAAAATACCCCTTTCTTTTAAAGTTTCATCTTTTACTTCAAAAGCTAACATCACTTACCTCTGTGTTTGTCAGTAGAGAGAGGCCGATTGACCTGGCAAAGTCACAGGACATGCGTTTCATACTAAACAAAACTTATATTACTCTTAGTAAGTTTTATTTATAGTCATAAAATTAAAGACATAAATATTAATTATTCCTACTTCATCCAATCTCATGATATTCTAATGTGCAGTGCATCGTAATTCCCCGGTTGAGCAGAAATATACTCCTCGTTTCCAAGGGGATGAAGTTATTTTTGATACATGTGAAACTCTTCTTACAATGGCAGATGAAGGAAGCTATACTGAAAGGTGACCGAACTTTTCAATATCTTTAGACCATGAAAAATCCTACAAGTTTTCATCCGTGACATTGAACATGCTGTCCTATTCTCTTCCTTTGTGTTGTTTGAATATGTTGGTGTTTTGTTTTGTTTCTTAATGCTCTACTGCCTGTGTTTTGTAGAACCAACACAAATGTAAAAACAGAGATCTGTAAGTACTTCGAATCTGGAGGATGTGTGAGAGGGTCTAAGTGCTTTTATGCTCATGGTAAAGAGGAGCTTCGACAGGCAAAACATGGAATGCATCTCGTTAATTCTCCTGCTGCAGAGAAACTGAAACGGAAAATTTTTGTAGGCGGCCTCCATCCTCTGTTGGATTCGGGTTAGAATTTTGTCAAAATTCTTTAGTTACATTTAGACTTGTATGCATTTTTGGTAATGTAATACTAGATTGGGAAGGATAAATCATGGATTTTCTTTTCTTTTTGGTTGAGCAGAGTCATTGAGCAAGTTTTTCCAAGATGAATTTGGGTCTGTGGAAGATGCCCATGTTGTTAGTACTAAAACAGGTGATGAATTACAGTCTCGTGGCTTCGGCTTTGTTACTTTTAAGCACGAAAAGTCTGTTTCGAAGGCTGTTCAAGCACATTACGTAACTATGATGGGCAAGCAAGTTGAAATCAAGAGTGCAGTTGGGAGATGGGATGAGTCCTTGAAGCTATTGACTCAGCAACATCCAAAGGCTCCGAATGACCAACATCAACCACCAGTCGAGTCATCCATTGAAAAGACTGCAGACGAGATGCCAAGAAGGAAGGCCTTGGAAGAGACTAAAGCTGATAAAATCTCATGGGTGAATAAATTACTCCATGGCCAACCGAAGACTTATTCTGAATCTCAAGTTCTCACTAGCCCCATTGCTTCCAACCAAAATATTCCAGTATGGCTGAGAACTTTTAAGAAGTGGCTTCCCGGTTTCTTACAAGAGGTATCAAAAAAACCGAAGGAAGGCGAATACCCTCTGTCATCGTTAAAGGCGGATTTCAGGGCTGCATTCGGCTTAGAACTGGACCATGTTTCTCTTGGCTACACTAAGCTCAGTGATTTTATGAGATCTTTTCCTGATCTTTGTTGCATGGAGGTCATGCCAGTAGGAGGATGTGGATCTCCCAATCACATGGTGCTCATTCCTTCCCCTCCTAGGCCTGATTGGAAATCACTTCAGCCTCTCAACAAGCACTGCTGCCCACCGTCTTGTACCGCACCACCTCATGAAAATACTGATACTGATCCTAGGAATCTCAAGCATCCTCCGGATCTTCTCTCGAATTCTTGTGAAGATATTAGCATCAGCAGCAGCCAGGTTGATCCATGTAAAAACTCCAATTTTCAGCAATTCTTGAAGTCAGACAAAGGAGGAACTCAGTGTCGGGGGTTCAATGAGCGGAAACTTGGTCATACAGGGAGGCATTTGGTTCTTGAAGCCCTTCTAAGAAAACGGAACAATTCATCCATATTCTTTCTTCGCCAATTCGATTTCTATCACGTAAGTGTTGAACTAACTAACAAACACCTTACGTTGCACTACAATTAATAGCATCTCGGTTTTGATCTGTGCAGAATTACAAGGCAAGTGTTAAGCAAGGAAAATGCTTTTGGTGCAACCAATCAAAGTTGTTATGGGCAAATTTTCCATGTCAACACTTGTTGTGGTGCGGCGAATGTAAAACAGAAGCTGCACGAGCAGCTGGTGATTGCGATCATCGATGCGTCGTATGCGATGCAAAAGTACAAACATTCATCTTACCTACATTGGATAGATACCCTCAGTCATTACATGGAAAGCCCCTCAAAACCGAGGAATTTCCTCCTTTCGATCCATCTTGTATTCCAAAGTAAGTCTTCCTCAGAACCCCATCAATGCCCCTAACGCATGTTTTTTTTTTTTTTTTTAGCAGCGTTGATGTTTTGTACAAAACTCATATAGTGTTAAACTTTTGGGACTTCATATCCATACTTATTGGTGAAACTGATACTGACTTGTAAGTATGCTTTTTTTTTTTTCTCAGAAATTTTGGCATCTCTTTCTGTTTGTCTTGAATCAAAGATTGAGATGGTCGTTGTTGGGATTATAAATTGACAAACTGATATCAATGCATCCAATTGTGGACTATCTCATCTGAATTTTTGTTATTATTTAAATATTCGTTTCTTATATCCATATGCAACACATAATTAGGCATACTTTTAATTTTTTAAAAGTAATTTTAATTTTGTTAAAATTGTTAGGAAAAGAAAAGACATAGCTTTAAAAAAATTAAATATAAAAAACATGTTGGAGGATTTATTATGAAATATTGAATATATTATATATTTTAAATGTGTTGCTGGATTTATTATAATTTTTTAAAAATAGAAAAATATAAAATATGGAAAGATTTGTTATAAAATATAATTTGCAAAACACCATTAAAATTATATAAAAATGACGAGGGCTTTATGTTTTAAATTCCTCCTCTGCAAATGTTTTCTTCTTTTCTTGTCACATGTCAAATTTTTATAGCGTGAACACGTTAAAACTTAAGAACTTTGTAATATATTATATATGATGTTAAATTTAAAAAATTAAAATGATAAATTTGAGACTTTGAACAAGTAAATTATCAAATCAAATTTATCATACTAAATCATCTTTTTTTGTTCTCTCTTATTAACTTGGAATTTAGTCATAATTTCAACCAGATTTCAATTTGACGAGTCTGATTTTCTTACTTTGACTCGAACAAATTTATTCAACTTGACTTTACTCAATTTGAATTTCATTTCACTTGACTCGATTCGAAAAATATTCAAATCAAATTAAAATATTAAAATAAGACTTATCAACTCAATCAACTCAAAATTATTTCACTTAATTTGTCACAATCCATTGGACATAATTAAAAAAAAAAAATCCTAGATAAATGCTCCTGTTGACCTAGAAAATAAAATGAAATGAAAGAACCCAAATAATGGGTTGATAAGGAAAAGGTTTAAATACATTTTTGACACTTAAACTTTTCACTTTCTCTCATATCAGTATACTTACGGTCTTTTTTCGTCTCAACTTGATATTCGAATTTGTTTTCCGTCTTTTATTTTGATACCGTTTTGTAACACCATTAAATACATATTTGACCCTTAACTTATTACTTCCCTCCATTATAATATTTATGAATTTTTTGTCCTAATTTAGTACTCAAACTTTTTTTTCTATTCACAATTTTGTCTGCGATAAAAAAGGCTACCTTTGATTGGTTTTAGAGTACATTCAATTCAAAAATGTAAAACTATTTTCACTAATAGAATTATGAGAATGTAAAAGTATAAAGTGAAACATTGAATATGTTACATTATCTTGTTTGGTTCATTTATCTGTATTGTAAAATTTTGACGTTTGATTGATGGAATATAATATTAATAACAAATATTATTGTTTTGTTTTATGGAGAAGTTTAATTCTTCTAATATTTTTTTAATCTCAATTTCTATGAAATTATGATAATTCTTATTTTATTGTGATTTATATATTAATAAGTAAATATATTTTTAAAATATCACAATTAATATGCTAATAGATAAATCTTTAGGGTAAATATAATAATTATAATTTTAAAGTATAAATATTCCTTTTTTACTGTTGGAAAATATTTTTATTTTAATTACACTGAAATTTTATTTGAAAAATTATTAAAATAATAAAAGCAAAGAAAATTAATACTTTGTATAGTATTTATAAGCAGCATGATCCCCATGCAATAAAGACATATTAAATATACAAAATTCCGAAAATACTGAAATTCAAGATAAAAATATTGATGCGGTATATAATTATTGAAAATATCTTTTAATATTTGTTTCTCATGTTTTTAAAATATTATAGATTTATATAACAAATTTTTATACATTATACATTTAAAGATTTATGTAAAATTTGACAAGTTAGTGTATGTGAGTCATGTTTCTTTAATTTTTCATATTATATATTGTTTTTCATAGTTTATTATTGTGATTTAATTTGAGAATAATTTATCTGTTCATATCAAGTCTTATTCCATAATATATTTTTGCATAATTTATCATGGTGATTCAATTTTTGTTATATTTCACCTTTCATATTTTATTATGATAATTTTTGTATTTCGCAGCTCAATAATCGAATCAAACTAGTATTTTTATTTTTGCGAATTTACTGAATTAATCAAACTATTAATAGTTTAAAACCAGCAAGTTTAAGACAATGTTAAGTATTTTTCAATTAATTTTTGGTTCCAAAAGTTTAGGGTTCGGTCCCCCTATTTAGGTACCGGTATTTGTGCAAACAAAATACAAAAATCTAGAGTAAAAGTGCTTAGGTGCTTGTACATAGCTCTACGTATCAGCACCTTGGGATTGGGTATCGACACTTAGTATTTTAGGTATTGGTACATGATTCTGAGAGGTACCCATTGCACTATTTTAAATGTTTTGAATTCGTTGAGGCTCGATTTTGATCCCAAACACCTCTAATCGTTTATAAAACACTTCTAAATTATTATAAATAAATTTTAAATTTATTTTAATTACACATTATTATTTAGACGTTTTTCAAAGTTAGTTTCTTTAACGGGTTGAAATAAGAAAATGTTGATTGATTCCTCAATTGTACTTTGACCTTTATCAAACCATTTCCAAACCTTTAAAAAAGCAATTAAATTGACTTTAAAGTATAAGAAAATGACATGGAGAAGCATTTTCACAAAAGAACGACACCTCTCGTTCATATCGTACATTGGGATGGGTGAGGGGCCTTAAGAGGTCCCTTTCCTGTCAAGATCAACAGGTTTCATCATGATAGTTGAAATCAGATCGGATCGACCAATCAAATCAATAATCGATTGATATATCAATTTAAAGTAAAAGAAAAAACAAATAACATGTAAACTTGCGTGAATCGCAGTTAAACTGCGAATTATTAAACTGTTTTTTTTTCTTGAACCAAATATTTTAACCTAAACCATACAAGAAAACATTTTTTTTCCCTAAATCACTTGAAGCTTTTGTCACACTATGTATCTGCACTCAAGCTAATGAGATCAAACTCAGCATATTGAAAAAATTAGCACTTGTTTTCTTATCCTCTCTGCTAAAATAAATATCCCCCTTTTTTTTTTTTTTTCTTAAAAACTTAAAAGAGACAAAAGGAAAATGGGAAATTGATTGTATGGAAGGATTTTTCTTAATTTACTTTTTTTTATGGGCCTAAAATTCATGGGCTTCATTGTGATTTATAAACTCAAAGTCTGGTTCAGCTTTTATTTGAAGGTTTTCTTTTTCTCTTTTAAAGTGTTTTTAATGATAATAATTATTTTATATTGTTAAACAGTAAATCAATCTAATAAAAAATTGATGGTCTAATCGTTTGACCACTAATAAATAGGTTATGAAAACAAGCCCTTAGTCTGACTTATAAATTGATATGTAGAACTTCATTTTAATTTCTTTTAATGAAGTTTTCACAAACACAAAGTTAAAAAAATATTGCAATAATTTAAATACGATATAAATATCTAAACTATATAGAATGTAATTAACTGAATTAATATCACAGGTTAAATCGATATCAATTTTGTTAATAAAATTATTTAATATTTTAAATAATCTTTTTTCATTAATTATTTTATATGAAATGTTTAAATAAAATAACTATAAGACAATTTTAAAAGTTTAGTTATAGTATTTTACCACTTTACCTATTGAATAATTTTTTTATAAATATATTTTAAGATTAAAATTTTCTGTTAATAAATATAACATAATATTGTACCATATAAAGAGGAGATATACACAAAAACTGAGGTTAGTATTCAATTATTTCGATTGATTCAATTAGTTTTTTTTAAATTTAATTGAATTTAACGATTAAAATGTCGTTAATCAATTTAATGTCGGTTGGTTTCGGGATTAATTGAATTAATCAATTTAATTTTTAAAATTTAATTTTTTATTGTACAATATTTAATTTTTTAATACAACAAAGCTTAAAATTTTATTTTGAAAGGTGAAAGTTGTACCCATCGTTTTTACTTGACTAATATCTATTTTTTTAATTGTTCGGGTTAATGAACTGAAGTTGGTTAGGTTTAGAGTAAGTAAAAATAAAAATGTTTTATGTGTTGAGTTGAATAATTCAGCTTTAAATTTAAGTTTGAACAGTTTAAATTATATTATTATAATTAAAAATAATAAATATAAAATAGTAATTTCAATAATTAATAACCGATTACTTAAACCAAACTCAAAATCAATTTAATTGAATTGTCGATTAAATCGATTATAACCGAATAATGCTGTCTCCATCGTAAAAATACAAAATAAAATTTATATAATAGAAATAGGGAGATAGACCACATACAGGAGGTGAGGCCCAACACCTTTTGGTAATTAATGGATTCATTTATTCAATTGGGGAAATTGGAAAGAAATGAGTCAATGGTGGATTCAATATTAAGCAATAGTAAAGTCCCAATTACGGTAGGTAGCCACATTAATAGGAACACATGCAACTGAATAACGTGCACATGGAACTCTTTAGATAAGGTTACACATGTAATTCCCCAGATATTTTTAAATTAAATTTTTTTAATTTTAAATTGGTCATTAAATTTTAAAATATTTTAATTACTTTTTAAATTATAAATGTTATATCAATAAAGTTCTTTCATTTCTAAAATTATTAATTTAACGTTAAATCTTATGTAATATAATTTAAAATAAATTTAAAAAATTAAATATCGTAAAAATATATGTCTTAAAAATTTGGTTTTGAGGTTTTCTATTTTACTTTATTTTAAAGAAAAATAAATATTGGATCTCTTTTTTTGTTTTATTTTATTTTTAGTTTTTATTTTTAAAAGTTCTGCGACAATATTTTTTTAATTTTCATTTTAAATTATGTTAAGTATATGCTAAATAAGATTTGTTATGTCATTTAATAATTAAATAAAAATTTAATAATAAAAGATATGATTAATTATAATTTAATAATTTAAAAATGTTATTAAAAGTATTTTAAAATTTAAAGATTAATTTAAAATAAAAACATACTTTAAAAATACCTATTGTAATTATCTCTTATTTATGAATTTGAACATTATGATGTCCATACTGCTCTAGATTAATTAAAAAAAAATATAACGTGCAGCACTCTCTTGCTTGGATTTGGCATTAATGTCTTGTATTGTCAACAAATTTTATATAGGTTGGGGCCATTAGGTCCATTTGTCCCATAACCTATCACGTTTGGGGACAACTGGCTTGTAGGGCTAACAATATGTGGAATATACATTACCAAACTAGATTTTTTGTTTCATAATATTAATGAATTTTAAAAATATATATAATTAAAAATTAAAATTGAATGTAATTACTTTTTCAGAATTGGATAGAAGCATTCGACTGAATCAAATAGATTCAAAAAAAAATAATTTGATTAGTTCGATTACTAATTCGATTTTAAAAATCTTCTATGGTGACCTCTTTTTTTTTTTTTTTTGGTTTATTTGTAATATGAAGATTTTAATAGTGGCATCATCAACATTTGAATCATCTTTAAGAAGAGGGAATCAATGATGAACCATAGCCATGATCCCACCCTTTCCAATGAGTTCACTTGCCATCATAAAGAGGAATGATGCCATGATCCCACCCTTTCCAATGAGTTCACTAATTATAAAGACGTCTCCAACTTTAGTTAAAAGTAAAAGATGCCACGTCAATAAGTATTTTAGTTAGAGTGATTAAATTGACAAAAAAATTTAAAATGACCAAAATAGGAATGATGTTATTTTAAGAGTAACCTACAGTGTTACATCCCAAAAATAGGGCTAGAAGAAAAAAAGGATAAAATTTAGATTTTATTTTTTTAAGCAAAGGGTAAGAGAATTTAGTATGTCTTAAAAATTGTTTTTGTTAAAAATTATTAAGAATGAATTTGTTGTTTTAGTGGTGAAACCCATAAGTCTCAAGTTTGAAACCCCTTGTTTGCATTCAATTAAAATATTTTATTTTCTCATTTTTACCTCATAAAAGTGTCAAAATTTTAAATTAGCCCAGACCAAAAGCTTTTTTTTAAAAAATTCAATTCCTTAATTTAAAACAAACCTTAATTTTAAAATAATTCCTAATTCTATCCCAATTAGGGAAAGAAAGATTTATAAATAGCTCATCTTTTCAAACCCTAGAAATTTTCAAGAGAAAAACTCCCATAGTTCTACTTTCTCTCATCCAATTTTCAACTGAGGATTCAAAGTTTTCAAAATCGTCCCTCTCTTCCCGAGAAGATCACCAATCTCCTTATTCGATTAAGGTTTTTGTGTTTTCAAAATTAGGTGTGGGATCTAATTTCAAATCATTTTGTGTGATTAAATATGTTGAATCATTGAGAAATTAGGGTTAAAATACGTATGGAATAATCATGTGAGCCCTTCTTTTGTAAATACACTAGCGAACCCCTATGTGATTTACTACGTGAACCAAATTAAATGTTAGGTGAAACCTAGAAGGAAATAACATATATATGCGAACCTGAAAAAAATATTGTATGCGAACCCTTAAGTAAATGCTAGGCGAGCCTCTAACATGTTCATGTGAACCCTTTTGTTTATAATATGTGAACCCTCTATTGCATGTGAACATCCTATAGTAAGTGAACCCCTTATGGTATGTGAAACCCCTAGTAGTGGCAAACCTTATGTTGCATACGAGCATATAAATATGCAAGTTTAATATTTGTGTGAACCCTAAGTGTGCGAGCCCTATGCACGAACCTCTGTGCGAACCCTAGGTGTGCGACCCTTTTTGCGAACCCCTGTACTAACCCTAGGTGTGTGAACCTTTTTGTGCCAACCTAGGTGTACGAGCCCTATGTGCAATCCCATGTGCGAACCCCTTTGTGCGAGCCCCTTTACGTGAGCTCCTTTGTGCGAGACCTATTTGTGAGCCCCTTGCAAGTGCGAACCCCCTATTGCGAGCCCATATGCAAAAATGTGTAGGAATTAGTGTGCGAGCCCTTAAGATAATCATGCGAGCCTAAACTGTTAGTACATGCGAACCTAAACTGAATATTACATGCGAACCCTAGCATGAGTAAGTATGCGAGCCATGTATTATGCAAACATCTAGTTTATATCTTCATGAACCCTACATGATTACTTATGCGAACCCCGTATATATGTACATGTGAACCTTAGGCTAACCCTTTTATACGATAATATGCGAACCCCTAGTTGTGAACCTACATGTGCAAACCTTATACTCGAACCTGTATGTATGTGTTAAGATAAACTAGGCTTGTTAATTCACATGTAGATACTGAGTATGTAACACTATTTTTAACTCGCACAAATTATATGTGTATGTGAAATTGATGTGAATAAATGCATGAATACATGCCATTAAATATTAGTATATGATAATAAATGTGCTTGATAAACATAGTATCAAACGTGGATAATGAGTATGATATGATGAGTATATGTGCATAAGTACATGAAATTGGGGATGGAGGAGTTCCGTAGGAGACAATGGCAATTTAAGTCCACACCAAAAGTTAGTACTACAAGAACTAGGTGGCAATGTCATTAAAATTGGATAAGCCGGGATGGTAATTTAAAAAGCCATCAAAATCGGGTTGACCGAGATGATAGTTTATTGTAGTAAAAAGCCATCAATTATATGCTTTTTTGTTTGTGCAATTATACATAATGATTTATAAGTTAGTCTCACATTGAGCCGTTGTAAGCTCATTCCCCCTTTTCTTTTACCTCAAATTAGCAACTTGTTTTATTATTTAAAAAGTTTGTAATTACTAATTTCTTGTTTTTATGGGTAAATTACCCAAATATACCAAAAAAATTAAAAATTTATGGAATTGGGCCGATTTTTAGAAAATTTACAGAAAAGGATCATTTCCCATCAAAACGCGTCCACGTCGGTAGCGTTTTGAAGGAAATGCCAACAAAAGCGCATACTTGGGGATCGCTTTGCTTCCAACGGTCAAAAGGCCCAACGGTCAAAATTTTCCCTATAAAAACCCCCAACCCTTTTATTTTTTTCACACTTTAATCCTTCTCTCAATTTTCTCTCAAAGTCCTTGAAATTTACTCTCAAATTTTAAAATAGTCCTTTACTATTTACAAAAAGCCCTTTTAATTTTTTAATATATTTTTTGGAAAATTTTAAAATTTTCGATCGTATTACAATGGTCGGGAATTACTTGTCTGACAACAAGCACATCTCCGTCGAGCAAATGCAAATGGTAAGTTTTAATTTTAATTTTTAATATTATTTAATATTTTTAGGTCTATGCAATTTTAATTAATTTTTATTTTATAATTTTTAAATAGTCGTAGATCGGGTGTTGCAATGTTATATTCGTAATATGTATGGTCCCCCATCGCCATTGATCGAGAATTACCTGCGGGAAGCGGGTTTTTGGCACGTGGCCACGATAGGACGGGGGTTCAAGTTGGAGTCGCCTTTGATCAGTGTATTGATAGAGAGGTGGAGACTCGAGACGACATTTTCATCTTCCATGCGAGAGTGTACCATCACTCGGAAGATGTGCGATTCTGATTAGGATTGCTTATGGATCGGGCCGGTAGGTAGTCACCGGGTTCAGTAACTTTTGGTGATTGGATGGCCGTATGCTCGAGCTTCTAGGTGCCATTTGGATAAAATTCGTGGAGGTCGGATCGAGATGGCTTGGTTACGAGACACATTCCCGAAGCCAAATGAGGGTTCGACCGAAATAGATCAAATCTGGCATGCTCGGGCATACATTCTTGAGATAATTGGAGGCTATCGATGCGGACCTTTCTAGAAACCTCGTACACTTGAGATGGTCAAAACTTATTGATTTTAGAGCGATCGGTGAATTGAGTTGAGGGTCCGCGTGCTATCGAGGTTGTATCGGGAGATGTACGGGGCGACGCGGCCAAATAAAGCAAAAATCGGAGGTTGCCTATCACTACTGCAGTCATGGACATGGTTTTGATTTCTATTTTTACGTCCTCGACTCGACCACCCATATTCATTCCCACTGATAACGAGGTAAATTTAATGTTATATTTTACAATTATTACGTAGATTTATAGTATAATTGTATGCTAAAAATTTATTTAATTAGGTGGAACCATTCGGCGAGTCATGCTGGAATACTTACCTTGCTTGAAGATATACGACTTCTATTGGACCAACGGTCGGAATCACAAGTAAGTTTTGAATTTCGTATTTATAATTTAGTATTTCGTATTTAGTGTCTAGTATTATGTATATAACTAATATTTTGGTAATGTTAATATAGTTTTAATGGACACCGTACGAGGATCTAAAAATTCGGGCAGTAATTTCGGAGGAGTTTTTGCAAAATCCGAACAATTGGTATGTCAAGGTCCCATTGATCACCTATTCGACCGTGAAGATGCACCAGTCAGATCGGGTTCTGTGACAATTTGGATTTCGGCAACCGATTCCCATGCCACCTGAGGTGCTCGATGATGAGCACAAAGTGGATTTACGATAGTTGCACTTGGATTGGCCAAGATTTTGGTCAGCATATATCGAGACGTGGGAGAATCGGTATGACTATTTACCTGACCGAGAATCGATCGTCGTTCCAGAGTTAGCGTACGTGCCGAAATACATGCCATGTTTTAGGATCCATGGTAAGTCGTATTTGTTGTCGGAAGAAGAGAGGCGACTGCAACTTCGTCAACAAAGGGAACGTCGAGGCCCCTTAAATCCAAGGAGAAGGGGTGATGAGACGGGGCCATCAACAGCACCGACACAGTCACCGGGCCCATCAACAGCGCACACACAGTCACCGAGCGCATCAGTTCAGCTGACGACACCGACATCACAGCCTTTACCCTTTACGTCAAGTGCGTACCCTACCCCTTATATGTATCCTAACCCATATATGTATCCTTTTCCCAGTCCCAGCCCAGGTTGGAATGCATGGCCGAGTTTGAGTCCGTTCCCGACTACTCCGGCTGGCCAGCCGATCTTGAGCCCGTCGTTAGGTGATGGATCACAGGAGGCGCCGTCGGGGAGCACTTCTTTCTACCAGTCTCCTTCGCCATACGGGATTCAGACACCCCCGCCGTGGTTTATGCAAACACCTCTGAGGTCGTTATTTTATCAAGGTGGATCATCCTCGCAACACCCACAACTGCACCAGTCTTTGGAGGCAGGAATCCCGCCCGAGGTTCCACGACCCCTGCCGGAAGCTAGAAGAAGGAGGAATCCATCGTGTAACCGCCGATCGCCTCCGTGTGGCACTGATTCCGACCAGCATCAACATTGATTCGGATCGACTTTTTTATTTTTTAAATTGTAATAATTTTTTTATTTTTTAAGAAAAAAGCTATTTTTTGTTTGTGTTTGTAATTTAATTTTAATATCTTCACTAAAATAGAAGTTGTTTATTTATTTTTATAAAACCCCCTGAAGGAATTAAAGGAGAGATCCTCCGTCTTGAGTAGAATTCTGACTCTTCGAGATGGATCAACTGGCTATCTTCGAGTAATTCCCTAAACGAGTAAAGCTCTGGCAGAAAACTCTGCTAAAACCTTGATGCCCTTGAATTGCTGCCTTAGATTGTTTATATAGACATTTGGGATGCTTTACTTGGCCCCTAAGTACTCGTAATTCAAGTGAAATTCGTCCTAAGTGTTTGAGTGGACTTAGGATTGCGTTTTTGGGCTCCAAGCATCCAATTCGAGTGAAATTGCTCTTTCCATGGCGAGGGCACTGGCCTTGACACGCCTGTAAATCGTGGTCCACCCGTGTCTCCATTCTGTTGATTTAGGTACGGCTATGACACGCCCGTGCAATATCTGGGTAGAGGCTGTGCTTCGGGTCTACCAATTAGGGCACGGCCATGTACATCGCGGTCAGGCTGTGTTGGGCTTTTTGTCGACAAGGCACGGTCGTGTAAATCAGGGTGTAACCATGTGCAAATCTAAATATTGGGGCACGGTAGTGTGGCATGAAGTCCGGTAGTCTTGACTTCTTGGGTTGGCCTATTTTAGTCCGTTTTAAACCCGTTTTGCGTCCTTTTTATCCTTGGGTGCTTTCCTGAGTATAAGACATGAAAAGAAAGGATTAAGAGCACCTTTTTACATAAATTAAGGATAAATTCATCTAAAAGCATACTAAATGTGGGATTAAAATATGTTACTTTTATGGTTTATCAAATACCCCCACACTTAAGCTTTTTCTTGTCCTCAAGCAAAATTCTCAATTTACAATTAAAACGAACTTTCCAAAATTCATAATTCCCATTGACAATGCCTCATCATAATTCATAGACAATTTATACATGGATCATTTAGCTCGAAGTGCCCTAAAGATTCAAACGAGATAAGTCATGATTTTGTAGCATGAAAACATAGGTGTCTCCCTTATTTAAATAATTATCTTTGATTCAAAACTAACAAGGATTGACATCCTCACTAAAGATTCACTCAAAGCACTCAAAGTGTTTAAAGATCAAGAAAAAGCGCTCAAAAGGCAAACTTAAAAAGCTAATCCCATAGGCTTGCCTGAAAATCAAATCTCCACCACTGTATATGAGATGATTAACAGATCAAATGGTCTTTATTAGGGTTGTAATGGGGCTTGGTTTAAAAGGTGTCGATAAAGGCTGAATTAGAGAGTTAAAATCGAGATTGAATTGACTAATTACCTAATAAAAAATAATGAACTAAATATGAATATTTACATCTAATGAAAAGTAATAATACCATTATTGATAATTACTCTATAATAAAGAGTACTTTCTTCACTTTAAAATTTGATACTACTTTAACACGAGCTTTTTCTTCAATAATTGGAGTTTAATTGCTCTAAGCTCTTTTATTGAATAAACTTGGATTTTTTTAAGAACAAACTAAGAAAAACTTAATAGAAGGAACTTTGATAATTGAAATAACCTAATTTGGTAATTAATCAAGTCAATTCTCGATAGAGGGGTATTCAAAAGAATGTTGATAACAAATACAAA
The DNA here is from genome assembly GCA_025506655.1 of Gossypium rotundifolium. NCBI lineage: Eukaryota > Viridiplantae > Streptophyta > Magnoliopsida > Malvales > Malvaceae > Gossypium > Gossypium rotundifolium. The sequence continues at coordinate 153,859,451 of CP106728.1, forward strand.
GGGATTTTGGGTTAATATTAGTGGGTGAGTCAATAAAAAGGTTGTTAGGATTCAACGGGGTTCACTAGGGGTTAATTTATGTAGGTAGGCTTTTTAATGGAGTGAACGGGTTAAAACCTAGGTGCCTTTATCATCTCAGTATATTAAATCATTATTGTGGTCTCGACATGCATAAACAAGGCAAGTTCTAGAATAGCAGTTCAAAGTTGACACATTAAATATCAATAAAAGTGAGCATGAAAAATAATATATGCTCTATAAGGCTCAATATCTAACAGAAATTATGGGTGTTTTTGACATCAATCCCTATAGATTTCAAATTTCAAAGTAGTACTCGATTTAGTTCAACAACTTATCAATTTTTATTTTGAAAAATAGACTTATCATGCTCGATTCTCTAGTATTCTTCAAATTTAATCATCAATGCACAATTAACTATGATTTGTTCTAAAACATATCAATAAAATCATAAATCATTAGAAATTTCATCCTAATTAATATTATGAGAATAATACTTAAGATCAAGACTAATTTCAGGGTTTTGAGAATTATACAAAAAGTTAGACACTATTAACCCCACACTTAAGATGTACATTGTCCTTAATGTACAAAGATAGATAATGAAATTTATATGCCAAATCAAGAAGATAAATGGGGAGAGTAATACTCCCTGAAATCTGGATGATCCCGGGCGTCTTTGGTGGCGGTGATGGTGTTTTCTATGGGCCCGGTGGAGTGGCTACCGAGAAGCAATTTGCTAGATGAAGAAATTGGGTAGCCTGTGAAGATATAGCCAAGAGATCTAGAGAAATAATAATAATATACTGATAATAAATTTAAAGATTAAGAAAATAAAATGAAGGAGACTAAGAAGAAAACTGAAATTGAAAGAAAAGACTAATGGACTAAGAAGTCCTTATTGTTGGATGGTTTGCAAAGTAGGTGTGACCTCAAAGGCTGTGGTGTGTGATTCCTTAGCAGCCTTTAGAACCTAAAACCAAGAAACTAATATGAAATAAATTAAATTAAGCAGAAAAGAAGTATAGATAAAGAAAATAAAGGAGACGAGAAAAGAAAAATAGAACCAAAAAGTTTACGAGACCTTGGCGTGTCAATTAAGTGAAGTCTGCAAGATGAACTCATGTTGAGGTCTCCTCAAGGAGATAATGCTTACGTTTCTTGGTATGATCTTTGTGTTGCTCAAGTTTCTTGGATCTTTTCTATGAATAGGAGAAAATTTGAAAGAAAAGAGAAAGAAGGAATAAGAAAGAAGATGGGACAAAGAGGATGGGCTGTGGGGATTTAAATAGGATTTCAAATCTGGCACGTTCCCATGCCCATGTATCGAGGGTGTGTCAATTCACACAGCCGTGTTGCACGGCCGTGTTGTGGGATGTGTTGTCCTTCCATGCCCGCTTTGTTGGTTTGCACGCGTATAGGAGCACGGTTGGAATGCACGGGCGTGGTCTGCCCGTGCTAAATAAGTCAGTATCTTAGCATAGCTGTGAGGCATGGCCGTGCTATTTTTATCGGTGCCCATTTTATGGGTGGTTGGATTCGTGACATTGGGGGTGGTTGGACTGACTTGCACGGCTCTGCTCTGTCAGCGTGGTAGTTTTGGTGGTCCACACGGCCACAGGCACGGCCGTGTGTAAGGCCATATGGCCTGGAAATCTACACTTTTATGTTAGTTTTCAATGAAATAATTAGGACAGAAAGATGGAAAGAAAAGAAACTAAAAGTAAAAATTGTTAGTGTTCGGGTTGCCTCTCGAAAAGCGCTCATTTTTAGTCTTGAGCTAGACTATTCTTGTGTTGAAGATTTCAAGGAGGTTTAAAGGTTTGAATATCTTTCCTTATGTCTGTAGTTCTTCTTTCATGAGAAAATTGGGGTCGAGAAGTGTTTACCTTGGAATTTATGAATATCGGATTGCTTACATCGACCGTGTTGTGGGGGAAGATTTCGTGTACCTCATCTTTTATTTTAAAGTGATTCGATGTCCCTATGAGCTATTCTGGCGGTCCCTCTGACTTTAGTTCGTGTGGATCCGTCTTTGCTTGTGTCTTCTGCTCTTCTAATTTGTCGACCTTAAGTGTACGTGATTCTTCTGTGTCGACTAAGATGCTATGGTTTGACTCAGATTTGACGTCGTGTAGTGTTTCCTGCAATAAAGGTTGAATAATTTGATTATCGACTAGAGTAATTTCCGTACCTTCATTATTCATGGCTTTGGCTGAGTTGAGAGCTTGAAGATTTATTGATTTATCTCCCATGCGAAGTATGAGTTCTCCTGTGGCAACATCAATCTTAGTTCTAGCAGTTGCTAGAAAAGGCCTTCCTAAAATCTAGGGGATTGAATTATCCTCATCCATGTCTAAAACAACAAAGTCTACTGGGAAAACAAATTTATCGATTTTGACTAAAACATCTTCAATAATGCCCCTAGGGATTCAACAGTTTTATCAGCTAGTTGAATACTTATCCTAGTTTGTTTGGGCTTCCCTAGACCTAGTCTTTTAAACAATGCATAAGGCATAACATTTATACTTGCCCCTAAATCAGCTAACGCATTATCAATAGTCAAACTACCAATTAAGCATGGAATCGTAGAACTTCCTGGATCTTTTAGTTTTTGTGGTAGCTTGTTTTGTAGCATTGCTGAGCATGTTGCGTTTAATTCCACATGGTGCTCTTCATCTATTTTGTGTTTGTTCGTCAAGAGCTTGCTTAAGAATTTCCTTGCATTGGGCATCTGAAAAAGAGCTTCAAGAAGAGGTAAGTTAATATGTAATTTCTTCAAGAGTTTTAGAAACTTACCGAATTGTTCCTCTGAATCATCTTTTTTCAATGCTTCGGGATAAGGTATGCGAGGTTGGTATTCATCCATTATCGGTTTTGGCTTTTCTTGAGCTACCTTGGTCTTATTCTTGCTTTCTTGCGCTGATGTGGGTCTATCTACTTCTGTACCCTCTTGAGTTGTAATGGCTTGGATTTGCTCTTTTGGGTTTATTTTTGTGTTGCTTGGTAGACGTCCTTGTTGGCGTTCAGAAATTAGCTTTGTGAGGTGTCCCACTGACCTAGTAAGTTCTCCAACTTGATTCTCGAGTCCTTTCATCGACTTCATTGTTCATCAATGTTTGTATCAGTCTTTTGAAGACGAGATTCGTGGTCGCCATGAATTTTGTCAGCAGCTCTTCAAGGCTTGATTTTCTATCCTGTGGGTAGGGCTGATTTTGATAATTTGGAGGAGGTTGTCGCTTTGAATTCCTTGATTTCCTTGTCCTCCCACAAAAAATTTGGGTGGTTCCTCCAACTGGGTTATAAGTATTCTTGTAAGGATTATTATTGGATCGTAATTATTACCTATATAGTTTGTCCGCTCCTTTTACGCTCCCGGTTGGTAGGGTGGGTATTCAGCATTCGCCACATTCCCGCTTGCTTCGCATTGCATTACTGGATGTACCTGCGAAGAACATAAATTATCAAGCTTTTTATTCATTAACTCCACCTGTGTTGACAGCATTGTCACTGCGTCTATGTTGAAAACTCTGGCTGATTTTGTCGGCTTTGCCCTTGTGATTTGCCATTGATAAGTGTTCAATGACATCTCCTCAATAAAATCGTAGGCCGTTTCAGGAGTTTTGTTGTCCAAAGTTCCACCGGATGATGAATCAATCATTTGCCTTGTTGAAGAATTCACACCATTGTAGAAAGTTTGACTTGAAGCCACAAAGGTAATCCGTGGTATGGGCATCTCCTTAGGAGATCCTTGTATCTTTCCCATGCATCATATAATGTTTCTGCGTCATTCTGCATAAAAGAAGATATGTCATTCTTAAATTTGGTCGTTTTGGCTGGTGGAAAATACTTTAAAATAAATTTTTCGGTCATTTGGTCCCATGTTGTGATTGACCTCGTGGTAACGAGTTCAACCAACGCTTTGCTTTATTCCTTAATGAAAAGAAAATAATCAAGATGTATGGCATCATCGAAACGCCATTTATTTTGAAAGTATCACGAACTCTAAGAAATTGAATCATCCATTAAATTGTATTGTGTTAGGTTTTAATTCAAAATTATTAGCATCTATAGCAGGCCTAACAATACTAGATTCTGCTCCAATCAAATTAGATTTAGCATAATCATACATAGTACGCGAAACATTTTGATCTTCGCGATCAAAGGATTATTTTCGCCATCCTTCATGGGATTGGATCTGTTTTGTTGTTCTTCTCTTTGGTAGTCTAGAGCTCGTCTAGTTTCTCTGCGATTTCTGCGAGCGGTAGCTTCAATGTCACTATCGTATTCTAATGGTCCTCTAGGGTTTCTTCTAGTCATAAACTAGAGGTACCTTCCAAGTTTAATAAAGAAAGAGGATTAGTAAAATTAGAAATTTAATAAAAATTAGAAATAATGGCTAAAGTAATAAAAATAGAGCTTTCGTAATATTTTAGAATTCCCGAAACTACGCCAAAAACTTGATCATTGCAAAATGTCTAGTTTTAATATTTATAAAAGAGTGTTCGAACACAGATCGGTCATTGCGACAACGATAGAGGCAAGTGCACCTATCGAACAGTAGTATAGCTCAGACAAGAATATCTTATCGAACCTAAGAAACCTAAAAGTACTACTACTCACTTTCTTCCTATTATTTAGCCTTAAATATAGAGTGATTAATTAACTTATCTAAGACTAATGAAATACTTAAACTAAATGCAAAGACAAAAGAATAAACTGGGAAAAGACTTTGGAAAACTCAGTTGATAAAGATGATACCCTCGGGAAGAATCCACTTATGACTTCACTTATTATCTAACTTTCAATTCATATGATTTCTTTTACTTAGCTTGATCCGTGAGACTCCCTAACCTATATTAAACCTTCTCTCGAAGTGAATAACGTCTAACCTTAGGTTAATTAGTAGAACTCTCGTTCTCTTATAATAACCCCCTAAGGAAGCAGTAAATCGATCAATGGACTCCCATATTAGGTTTTACCCTAATCCAGCAAAATCTCGTAACCCTATCTCTAGGCGTCCGATCAACTCCGCTTAATTATACTAGATCTACTCTTAGGCAGAGTCTATTCCTCCTCCACCTAAGCACATCAGATTTAAATTCAGCCATATAATTAAGAATAAACTAAGTATTTATCATATAAACCAATAAATCAAATAACAAAATCCATCATAGGTTTCATCCCCTTCAGGTATCTGAGGGGTTTAGTTCATAATAAAATAAGAAAACGTCTCAAGAGAAAAGATAAAACAAAACATAAGAAATCCCTAAAACCCCCTGAAGGAATTGAAGGAGAGATCCTCCGTCTTGATTAGAATTCTAACTCTTCGAGATGGATCAATTGGCTATCTTCGAGTAATCCCCTAAACGAGTAAAGCCCTGGCAGAAAACTCTGCTAAAACCTTGATGCCCTTGAATTGCTGCATTGGATTGTTTATATAGACATTTGGGATGCTTTACTTGGCTCCTAAGTACTCATAATTCAAGTGAAATTCGTCCTGTGTTTGAGTGGACTTAGGATTGCGTTTCTTGGGCTCCAAGCATCCAATTTCGAGTGAAATTGCTCTTTCCCGCGGCAGGGGCACGGCCTTGACATGCCCGTGTAAATCGTGGTCCAACCCGTGTCTCCATTCTGTTGATTTAGGCATGGCTATGACACTCCCGTGCAATATCTGGGTAGAGGCCGTGCTTTGGGTCTACCAATTGGGGCACGGCCGTACATCATCGGGGTTAGGCCGTGTTGGGCTTTTTGTCGATGAGGCACGGTCATGTAAATCAGGGTGTAACTGTGTGAAAATCTAAATATTGGGGCACAACCGTGTGGCATGAAGTCCAGGCCGTGCAGACTTCTTGGGTTGGCCTATTTTGGTCCGTTTTAAACCCGTTTTGCGTCCTTTTTATCCTTGGGTGCTTTCCTGAGTATAAGATATGAAAAGAAAGGATTAAGAGCACCTTTTTACATAAATTAAGGATAAATTCATCCAAAAGCATACTAAATGTGGGATTAAAATATGTTACTTTTACGGTTTATCAACCCCCTTAAAGAAATTTCATCCTCAAAATTACCTGATCCGAATAGATATAGGTATTATTGTCGAATTGCTTCTTCCGGTTCCCACGTAGCCCCTCAGAGCCGTGATTCTACTATAGAACCTTAACCAACAAAACTTTCTTCCTTCGTAACACTTTGACATCACGATCTAAGATCTCCACTGGTTCTTCTTCAAAGGATAGGTCTGGTCTCACCTCGATTTCTTCCACAGGCACTACATGGGATGGATCCGAATGATATCGTCTCAACATAGAGACATGAAACACATTGTGAATCTGGCTTAGCTCAGAAGATAGCTCTAGCTGATACGCTACTAGTCCAACTCGTTTCAACACCCGATAAGGTCCGATAAATCTGGGACTTAATTTACCCTTCCGTCCGAAACTCAGTACTTTCTTCCATGGCGATACCTTCAAGAACACCTTGTCACCCACTACAAACTCTATGTCCTTACGCTTCAAGTCAGCATAAGACTTCTATCTATCTGATGCTTCCTTTAGTCGAGCTCGAATTAACTCAACCTTCTCTTCTATCTCTATAACCAACTCTGGACCCAAAATCTGACGTTCCCCTAATTTCGTCCAACAAATAGGAGTACGATACCTCCGCCCGTACAATGCTTCGTAAGGCACCATCTAAATACTAGACTGGTAACTATTATTGTACACAAACTCCACCAATGGTAAAAACTCCTCCCAACTACCTCTGAAATCAATGACACAACCCCTTAACATGTCCTCTAAAATCTGAATTACCCTCTCAGACTGTCCATCGGTCTGAGGATGGAATGCCATACAAAATTCCAAATTCGTACCCAACGCTTGATGCAACGCCTTCCAAAATCGTGATGTGAACCTAGGGTCCCTGTCTGATATGATAGATATCAGTACTCCATGCAACCTCACCACCTCCACTATGTACAGCTTAGCCAATTTCTGTAGAGAGTAATCGACTCGTACCGATAGAAAATGAGCAGACTTCGTCAAGCGATCAACAATCACCCAAACTGAATCTTTCTTAGTAGGCGTGAGAGGTAGCCCACTAACAAAGTCCATTGTGATCTTTTCCCACTTCTATTGTGGAATCTTTACCGGTTGCAACATCCCTGATGGTAACTGATGTTCAGCCTTTACCTGCTGACAGGTCAAACACTTCCCCACTAATTCGATCACCTCTCGTTTTAAGCCTGGCCACCAAAACTGTTCTCGTAAATCCCGATACATCTTACTCCCTCTAGGGTGCATAGCATATGGACTACCATGCACTTCTTGCAAAATCCTATGCCTTCATTCAGGATCTTTCGGCATGTACACTCTTCCTTTAAAACATAATAGCCCTTCCTCATTCACACTAAATCCCGTTGATTCATCACTGGCTCCTACCAGAAACATCTCCTTTAGTAATTCATCAGTCTGCTACTTCTCCTTAACCTGACTGACCCATGTGGGCTTTACTTGAAGTTCAACCAATAAGCTCCCATCATCATACAAACTAAGGTGAGCAAACATTGCTCTCAAGTCAGTGATTACCTTACGACGTAGAGCATCCACCACCACATTAGCCTTACCCGGATGATACTCGATCGAGCAATCATAATCGTTTAACAGCTCAATCCACCTTCTCTGCCTTAGATTCAACTCCTTCTGGGTCAAAAGGTATTTTAGATTTTTATGGTCGATAAATGATGATTTCCCCATCTGATAGTGTCTCCAAATCTTCAAAGCAAAAACCACCACCGCCAACTCTAAGTCATGGGTGGGATAGTTTGCTTCGTGTGGCCTTAATCGCCGAGACGACATCGCAACAACCTTTCCATCTTGCATCAACACGCATCCTAGTCCCGTGTGACGATCACAAGAAATCACGAATTCTTCCCACCTCCAGTTGAATCAACACTAGAGCCTCCGTCAAAATCCTTTTTAAAACTTCCTTACTGCTTGTCCGACCAAACAAACGGAACCTCTTTCCGGAACAACTTAGTCAGTGGTGCCGCAATCGAGGTAAATCCCTCAACAAATCTTCGGCAATACTCGGCTAGATCAAGAAAACTCTAAATTTTTACTACCGATCTAAGCGGCTTCCAATTCAACACCGCTTTAATTTTTCGAGGGTCCACCCTAATCCCCTTTACTGACACAACGTGACCTAGAAAAGTAACTTCCCTCAGCCAGAATTCGCACTTGCTGAATTTGGCATAAAGCTGCTTCTCCCTCAGAATCTGCAGAACCACTCGTAGATGTGAATCATGCTCTTCCTCAAACCTTGAGTAAACCAAGATGTCATCAATAAAAACCACGACAAACCGATCCAAGTAGGGTTGGAACACATGGTTCATCATATCCATAAATGCTGCTGGTGCGTTAGTCAACCCAAATGGCATCACTATGAAAGTAATGACCATAGCAAGTTCTGAACGTCGTCTTATGAATATCCGCCTCCTTGACCTTAAGCTGATGATACCCTAACCTCAGATCTACCTTCGAAAAGACTGAGGCCCCCTTCAACTGATCGAACAAGTCATCGATCCTCGATAACGGGTACTTGTTCTTGATTGTTAGCTTATTCAATTGGCGATAGTCAATGCACATACGTATTGAACCATCCTTTTCTTAACAAATTACACCGGTGCTCCCTAAGGTGACACACTTGGTTGAATAAACCCTCTATCCAACAACTCCTGGATTTGTGCTTTCAATTCCAACAACTCTTTCGGCGCCATTCTATATGGAGCAATAGATACCGGTACTGTTTCCGGAAGAAGATCAATTCCAAACTCCACTTCTCGATCCGGAGGTAATCCCGGAAGCTTTTCTAGAAAAACATCAAGAAATTTCTTCACCGTCCTAATGTCCTCAACAGTTAGGTCCTTGGCTTCCAAAACCCATACAAATATTAAAACTGCCTCGCATCCTTTTCTCACCATTCTTTCCGCTCTTAGGGCAGTCACTAAGTTCAACAGATAATTCCCCTTTCTCCTATCACCAACATATGGCCAAATATTAAGTCGACCCAATGTGCAGCCAAATATGAATGTGCAGCCAGCGTAATCTCAGAATCTAAACTTAAAGTTCCAGACATACTACTAGCAACATATGAATGTGTCGACCCAATGTCAATCAATGTAGTGTAAGGTAATCCAAATATTAAAAATGTACCGGTTATAACATCCGGTGCATCAGCCTCCTCTCGACGTCTAGCAGCATAAACCAACCCCGACTGTCTCGCCTCAGTGTTTTCTGCCTCTCGGCCTGGTACTCTTCAAATCTCAATCAAATCGTTACCACCTCCGCCGGACCACGACCTCTCTGCAAGAATCGCTGATCTCCTCTACCACCGAGCATTTCCCCTCATGAGTCCTACCTCATCCCATGGCTGAGGACAATCTCTTATCTGATGACCCGTATATCCACACCTAAAGTACTTTCCACTGCCTGCCCAACACTCACCTACATGGAACTTACCACATCGAGCACACTTCCGTATTTGGCTAGCGAAGAACGTCTCTCAAATTCTCGGTCACCATTCGTCCTAGGTCTTTTCTGAGTACGCACGGCTGTCCTTGATGATCTAAAATTTCTCTTACCTCCACCCCTATCTCTATCCCGGTTCAGCTTTTCCATCCGTTTCACCTCCTCAACTATCTTAGTTTTCTCCACAAGCACAACAAGTTCCCTCTCGTTGTGGAGCTATCAACACACGTCGATCATCCTTCAGGCTATCCTCAAAACGAACACATCACTCATATTCTGTGGCCACTATCCCTCGAGCATAACGACTAAGGCATAAGAATTTCGCTTTATAAGCCGCCACCGACCTACTTCCCAGAACCAGATTCAGGAATACTCTACGCTGCGCATCCACATAGCTCGTCCCAATGTACTTACTTTGGAACGCCATTCTAAAGTAATCCCAGGTGATACGGTCAGCCACGGTACCATCCTTAATTGTAAGCCACCATTGATAAGCTTTGTCCCGGAAAAGAGACACCATTCCCTTCAGCTTCTCTTCTTCCGTGAAGTCAAGATCATCTATTATATGCTCCATTGCTTCTAACCAATACTCTGCTGTGCTAGGAGCTACACCAAAAATGCCCTTAAACACCTCTGCTCCATTGGCTCTAAGTCGCCCCGGCACAGACTTTTGGGCTCCTATGCCCATGCTTGCTCCCGTAACTCTCTCTAAAACTCGTAACATTACCTGGAATACAGCATCATCTCCGACCATCTGATCTTGAAATTTCGCCTCCACAGCTGGTGGCACTAGTACCTTATTCATTGACTCGTGACCAGACCCTATGGGTTCTGACACAGCAATCCTGCCTCTACTTCGGCCACGCACACCACGTCCCCTAGTGCTCATTCTACCTTTCGCGATTTATCTGATTAGAAATTTTATGAATTAATTATTCTTTCTTCCACTGATTAATAATGGACAGTCTTATGGAAAGTAATTTTAACAGTAATTCTTTCGAATTTGAATTCTATCTACAAAGTTTAATTCTTAAGTCTGTATTTCCTAGTTCTAGAATTCACATTCAATCAACATCAAACATAGCACCACATACATGCATCAAACACAAAAGTAACATCCACAATCTCATATTCGTCACATAGGGGTATTTTTGTTATTTCACTACCTAAGGGTATTTTCGTAATTCTACCTTACAAGGGTATTTTGATAATTTTACAAATCAGGGGTATTTCGATAATTTTTCAAATCGGGATACTTTGGTTATTTTGCAAATCGGGGGTATTTCGTTAATTTTACAAACCGGGATATTTCGATAATTTCACAAATCGGGGCTATTTTGGTAATTTCATAAATCAAGGGTATTTTGGTAATTTCACAAGTCAGGGGTATTTTGTAATTTTGCAAACCGAGGGTATTTTGGTAATTTTGCAAATTGGGGGTATTTTGGTCATATTACAAATCGGGGTATTTCGATAACTTCGCAAATCGGGAGTATTTCGATAATTTTACAAATTGGGGGTATTTTAGTCATTTCACAAGTCGAGGGTATTTCGGTAATTTTATAAATCGAGGGTATTTCAGTAATTCGTAAATCGGGGGTATTTCGATAATTTCGTAAGTCGAGGGTATTTTGATAATTTTACAAATCGGGGATATTTTGGTAATTTTACAAATATAAAGGTATTTGGTCCCTCTCGGATTTTAGTTATGAACTTTGGCCCATCAACAAGTCCTCGCGGCTAAAGTGAATAGACACTACGCATCAGGTAGGATTCCAGAAAAGAGGAGGTGGGCCACTAGGGCCGCTTAAATGCCAAGCTTTCCTTGGATCCAATCCTAGACATGCGTATGCCCGTTGCCACACTCTAACCCAACGACTTGTTCACATACATGTTTAATTAGAAAAATTAAGTCTTATAGAATTTAAGAGTTGTTCAAACTAGACCTAAGGTCCATAAACCCTAACATACATGTCTACGTCCCCATAAGCCTATCAAGCCCAAATCACTCTCTTACGACCCATTAGGCACAAATATCATCATATGGCCTTTTAGGCCCAAAACAAATCCAATTCATGTATCATGCATGACTAATTCAATTCGTATAACCAAACAAACCATTTCATCAAACTTAACCTCAGGGCCCACCGGGCCCATTTAGCCACTTTCAGCTTTTCGACTTTTCGACATTGTCGATATCGTGTGTGTAATGTTTGTACACACCTGGTAAGCACGCGCACTGCAAACCCCTTAGTCACGAACCTACAATCGACATTACTAGCGATTAACCAAAGCTTTAACACGTACTTATCAAAAACTGAAACCTCACCGTACCCTTACCATGTACCTCATGTTCTAGTAGCCCTTCCTTCGCAACTATTGGTGATTATCCTCTAGATCTGCACCCAAACACCCACCAAGGTATATTAATTCTCCTCATAGAATGCTCTATATATATCTAGCTTCTCACCTTCCTTCTTTGTATCTTTCCGATATGGGATCCCTCCGTTAGCAGAGTTTAAATCCAACTCAAACTCTTCTCATCCAATCCGCAAAATATATACTCCCTTGCTTGTCATGAGATTCGAACCCAAGCTCTCCCATCAACCAATTCACATCACTTGCCACTAAGCCACAAGCTCCTCTTGTGTCTAAAATCATCCGCAACTAAATATAATCCTATGGCAAAATTCTAGAGTCCATTTAAAAAGAAATCCAAAATTCAAGAGCCAAGACTTGAACCTTGGACCTCTTTCATTCCTTTTTGGCGTCACCCTATTGTCTCTTATGTGGCGTCACTTTGCCACTAACACCACAAGCTCCTCTTGTGTCATTTTCCTCCACATTTCATTCTTAAAGCCTACTACTAACTCTCAGGGTTTTATTCACCTAAAACCAAAATTTTTCCTAAGACCTAACTTGAACCCGGGACTTCATAGAAACCCTCTAACCTTCCAAAATCACTCACCTAATAGGTCTAACTTGCACTAATGCCGTTCTCTTATTCTTAAAAATTTTAAACGCTCCCGCGCCCAAGGCCCAATGTGCCCAATTCTTCTAGGCCCAATTTCGGGATGTTACATACCAACTTTACTCGGTCTAAGTCTCACGACTTAGGTGGTCTTCGCCAGCGTAGTCTCCCAAACTGAACCAGCTCCCCAAACGAGGGTGTGACAAGTCATATACCCAACGTACCAATTTTCGATTCCTTATCTATTTGAACTCAGGCTTTTACTTACATCAAATTATATGAGTCACACATACATAGTCCATCATCGACTCAATATTAAGGTATGACACATTATGAACATCACAAGTTATTAAATCCAAAAATGGATTCAGGATCTATTTTACTTAGGTCTTGTCCAACACTCTGTTAGTCCAGTTAGTCATATCTATGTCTTTATCTTTTGGGAGTCATTCTCTTTGATGCCCAAGATAAGGCATTTCCCCAATTGGACTTGATAAACGACATATTAGTCTTTCAATTGGTTTGCTCATTTTTTTATTAGACTAAGGACATGTTTAGGTTCATCTACTAATATAAGTTTTTTTTTTCCGTATTATGATCCGATCACGTAATACCGTTTAATATTAGTTAAACATTAGATAACAAATGAGTTAGTATTTACTTCTATTTTGCTATGATTGCAAAAACCACAGGATGACAATATACAGAGGGTATTAATGTAATTTATTAATGATTTTATTAAACCAATCTGTTTGAAAAAATTACAAGTACTTATAAACGAAAATACCACACTTAGTACATCATATCCAATACTGCCTTATACTGTCCATGTTTACTACATTTGAACTAACAAGGTCACATGAGATTAACCCTTTTATCTTCTTTGATATTCAATTAAATAAAGACAAGCTGGATAATACTAAATTGTGAAATTAAAAAAAAAACTATTCCATAAGTTGATCAAATTTGTCCTTTAAATTCAGCTAGATAAAGTTCAAAAAACTTATACAAATATAATGCTTATAATATTACAAGTCAAAATTATCATAAAGATCCGTTTTATGCTATGAGCATAATTTTATTTGAATTAAAATGATATTCAGATAAAACTCTCACAACAACGTTGACTTTATAATTTGAACATGATTCAAGTACGTGAAGAAGAAATCTACTTTCCCTTTCTTGCTACAACTTCTTGTTATCATAAAATACTTTAATTTTAGGAAAACTATTTAAACTCATATTGCAACTGAAAGTTGAACTGTCGAAACTTTTAACAAATATTAAGAAATAATGAGAGAAAGTCGTTAATAAAATTCGATACATACTTTGACTTTACTACAATATTGTTCACCAGTAATTATTTTGTGCATCTTTTCGTTCATTTTTCTGTTATTTGTTACAGTAAATATAAATGGCAGAGAGAGAGAGTGTGTGTGTGGCTATAGGTTTCCTCTATAGCACAAATCACATTGAATGCCACGCGGTTTTGTGAGGCAGATGAGGCACAGGCTTTGTGCCTTTGCATGCTTGAGTTGACTTCAACAAAACATGATCCAATATTTACAATAATGTTTGGATTTTAACTTTTAGGGTAAATTAACCGTTAGTAATTATAAATAGGCTCATTCTTATTTTCATCCTTTTAAATTTTCTTTTTGTTAATTTGGCTATAAATTGATTACTTCACTATTAAATGAAAATAAAATACTGACTATGCTTTTCCACATTAATCACTTTAAGATTAGACTAAACTACCAGTTAATCACTCTAAATATTTATGAATATCAAATTTTACTGCAGGTTAATATATTAAAAAACCCTTAAACTACTACACTTTATTTAAATAAACACTTATACTATTTTTATAATTAAACAAACCTTAACGTGTGGTTTTTAGTCATGAAAGCTCTTAATTTTAATATTAAAGTAAACAATATTTTAATTTTAAATTAATTTACATTTAATGTTACTATGAGTCTAATGAGAATAGTTTATAAAATAAAATAAAACAATACTTTGTTAATGTAGAATAAAATAACATTTTAAAATTTATTAAAAATGCTTATACACATAGCATATTTAATTACTCTTTTAAATTATATGTTAATGTTAAAGTATATATAATTTCTATTGCATCAACAAAAATTAGATAAAGTGTCCAAAATTTAAAATATTTTTACTTTAATATTAAAATTAATAAATTTTATAGATAAAAGTAATAAATTATAAACTTATTTAACTACAAAAAAATTTAATAACGGTAACAATTTAAAAGCATTTTTAGTATAGCAACATTTATTCTACTTATTATCATCTCATACTTTTATCATCACTTAGGAATAATTTTATTCCATCAACAAGAAATTAGATAAAATGTCAAGAAATTTAAAATATTTTACTTTTAACATTAAAATCAAGAAGTTTTATGAATAAAATTATAGATTAAAAACTTATATAACTACAAAAATAATTCAAAATTTTGTTTAAGTAAAATTGTAATAATTTAAAAACTTTTTAATACATCAGCATTTATTCTACTTATTGCCATTGCTACTTGTATCATCACTTGGAATAATTAGTCATGAATACAGTCACAACCACTTATAATCAAAATTAGGTAAAATTATCATAGACACCATTATAATATTTAAAATTATCATAGAAGCCTATTAAGAATCAATTGTATTTTACTTTATTTAATAAAAAATGAATAAATTAGTTGTTATAAGTTCTATCAAAGAACAAGTTAGTTATTTCTATTAAAATTTTATCCAATTTTATTGTTAAAAAGCGAGTTGATAAAATAATCAAACATTTATATATGGTCTTTGGTGTGTACCTTATTCGATATATAAAGATTAATTTTAATAGTAAAATAGATAAAATTTTAATGTAAGAATCAATTTGCTTCATTTACTCCATATAGAAACTAATTTATCATTTTTAATAAAAATAAAATATAATCCTACTCTTAATACAAATAACATCATAATACTTTTACAAATATCAATAACAAAATAAAAAAAAAAAAATGGAAATCATAAAACAAGGTTCAATAATGTTATTATTGAGCTGTCTATTTAAATCGATCCCTCCCTCTCTCTCCTTGAGTTAATGCACTTGCTGTCATCTTTTTGACTCTTTAGGGAGGGAGTTGGAACTTGGATACCACCCTTTTTTTCCTCTTTTTAAGTCAGCATCCTCACTGTCTTACACTTTGATTTCTATATATGTAATGCTGCAACATCAAATCCTTTGTCTTACTCTTAGACTCGTCTTAAAGCTCCCACCAACAAAAACTAAACCCTAAAAACACAAGAAATCAACTGCAGTTTTGATAATGGGAAGACAACCTTGTTGTGACAAAGTTGGTGTCAAGAAAGGGCCATGGACTCCTGAAGAAGATCTCATCTTGGTGTCTTATATTCAACAACATGGTCCTGGGAATTGGAGGGCTGTTCCCACCAAAACAGGTTCTAGAACAGGATCTTGTTTTGTTTTGTTTGGTATTTGATCGTAAATGAATGCAATCATGCAATTACTAATCTTTGTTATATATATATATATATATATATTCAGGTTTGCTTAGATGTAGTAAGAGTTGCAGGCTTAGGTGGACTAATTACTTAAGGCCTGGGATTAAAAGGGGTAACTTCACAGAAAATGAAGAGAAAATGATAATCGACCTTCAAGCACTCTTAGGCAACAGGTTAGTGATCAATTAAAATATATATATCACGTATCAACAGTGAATATTAACTTGTCATCTGTTTAGTGTTGAATGTAATGAATAAGTTGGTTTTGTAATGAATGGGGGGCATTTATTATTGTTACAGATGGGCTGCAATAGCATCTTACCTCCCTGAAAGAACAGACAATGACATTAAAAATTATTGGAACACTCATTTGAAGAAGAAGCTGAAGAAGCTACAAGGCAATGAAAGTTCTTCTAGATATGGGTTTTCATCATCATCATCGTCATACCAGATTTGTAGAGGTCAGTGGGAGAGAAAGTTGCAGACTGATATCCATATGGCTAAAACGGATTTATCTGATGCATTATCACCTGAGAAATCAAGTGACTTAGTTGAAATGAAACCCTTTAATGACCACACAGCTTATCCAAAACCAAGTGGATATGCTTCAAGCACTGAAAACATAGCTAAGTTGTTGAAAGGGTGGATGAGAAATAATCCATGGAAAATGGCTGATTCTACAGATTATAGTGAAGAAGGGACTGATCCAATGAAGGAAGACAAGAACAGCAAGGAAATGGCAGAGGCATTTCAATCACATTTAGGGTTTGAATCTTTAGATTCTTCACTTTCTGATATCTCACCATCTATGTCACCTGAGGCAAGCCTTTCACAATATGAAAGTAAGCCACACCTCAATGCTCAAAGCCAACTTTCACTGCTTGAGAAGTGGCTTTTTGATGAAGGCAAAGATTACCAACTTTGTGACATTACATTAGACCAAAATGTTCATTTTTTCTGAAAGGTAGAGGGGAAAGTTCTTTGGGGTACTTTTCATCTTGGATTATAATTTTTTCTAGGTTGAGGTTTCCTAGAGTGAACAAATTCAATGTGTAAATTTAACATTATTGTTGCATATCATATCTTTCATTTGAGAATAACCAGTAGTTTTGTGGTTAATAGATTAATTTTTCAAAATTTATAATTGTATTTTTAAATAAAATAATTTTAAAATTTGAATTCGAGTTCTTTTATAAAGGGTGTAATATATTTACTATCACATTTAATATTTATTGTTAACATTAATAACTTCTTAATATATTGTACTTGAAGTTAGAAATGAATTAAAGTTGTTTCCATTTAAGTTTTTATTGACTTATATCACTAGTTAATAATAAAATATTATTTTATTAAGTTTAACTAGAAAATATATAAATACCATTATTAAATAATTTCTAAATATTTTATTTTTAATAGTAAAGTGAAATATCAGCTTGATTTAATTTGGGTTTGAACAAGACATTCGAAAAATTTCAAATTGTGGTCCAACCCAACTTGATCCTTAGGTAAATTATGCTCTGTAAAGTTACTTTATATAATAATTAATTTATTATTTCATGTAATACACAAATTTGATTATATATATTAATTAAAATATATTATATTTATTTTTAAAATTTATTATAAAATTTGTAACATTTCAAAAATACGAACATCGGGAAAATAAAACAAAATGATATAAATATTTAATTTTAAAAATATTTATGGGTTATATTATAATCAATATAACTTAAGAATAAATATATAAATATTTAAAATAATTTTGCTATTTCTGTAGAAAGTCATTCTATCAATCCTGTTAGGCATATTTTTCTTTTACTTAAACTTATTATTGGTTGATTTTTAGTCTTTTTCCCTGCCCAACAAGCTTACTAGCCAATTGATTAACATCCATTTTATTCTTAACAATTTTATAGTTAATTTGAAATGTCTCATAATTTGGGGACAGTGAGTTTAAGATAAACTACACTAAGATGAAAGAGTATTTTCCATCATCCCCAAAGTCTTTAGCTTTTCTACATTGCAAGTCATCTTAGTGATATGTTTTTTTGCGTTTTCCTTGATCCATCAAACCTCATGGTCAGGAGTTGTGCAGAGCGACTTGCCTGTAGAACAAAAACATTATTCTACATACATAAGATTGACCCATTAAATAAAGCAACAAATAAGAGATGCGAATGAAGCAAAATAGTATATAAATGTAAAACAATACAAGAATATGCTCTATGGATTTAGCTAGATAACAAAATAATCTAAGTATGTACTACCATAAATAAATGCTACTAACTTTAACAGACAAATAAGTTTAATCAAATATACACGTTATCTTTGAATATATAAATATATATATATATATATATATAATAAAAATATTAATTTATCTTTATAAATTTTAATATACGCATAATAAATAATTCACTTTTAGGTAAATTTTGAAGTTCCGTTGTAGTGAAAATCAATTTATCCAATTTCCCTTGTATGCGCATTTCATAAATTACATGGATATTGATAATTTACACATATATACTTTAATTGATTTATATGAGAATGTCTCAACTTTCATAGCTATAACTAAAAGGGTTAATAAACTATTTAGTACTTAAATTTGGCTTCAATGTTCAATTTAGTACTTGAGTTTTTTTGTCTCAATTTGGTACATGAGTTTGGCTTTAATATTCAACTTGGAACTTGAATTTTTTCAATTTGTTAGTTGAAATTTTTTTTTTGTCTCAATTAAACTCCTAAGTTTGGCTTTAATGATTAATTTGGTACGTGATGTTATTATTGACATTAAGACCTATTATGTTTTTTTATACTAGAGCACGTGTGCTAAATATTTATTGGACCACATGATGTTATTTAGTCTAGGTATCAAATTGAATATTAAAGTCAAGCTTAAACACTAAATTAGAATAAAAAAAACTTAAATATTAAATTAAACATTGAACACAAACTCATGTAGTAAATGATATAACCCATTAAAAACCTGGAAAATCTTTTCACAAGATGTATAGAAACATAATTAGCATTGAGGATTGAAATGCAACAAATCTTAAATTAGGTTGGCAAATACACAACAGGTATTCAAAGTCGGTGTGGCTTGCATAAACATATTTAAACAAAATGTAGAGAATGGTTGAGTTGTAATCATGTATGCACTAAAATGGTAACAAATTTATGTTCTTAAGCGGTTCAGAGTTTAAGTGGCACATAGCAGATTCGAGAAATGGCATAGGATAACACCAAACTGAATTTACAGTAATAAATATTAAAGGAAAAACCATATACTCTTTAGCTTTATTTATGATGCCATGTCTAAAACATTTAAGATTTTGAGATTATTCAAATCAGATAATAAATTTAGGATTTTAGAAAAATATGATTTTCACTAAATGTAGAGGGGTTGGTTATTTTGGGATTTTTTTTTAAAGTTTTGTTGATCGAAGTCGTCGACCTGATTCTTAAATAGGTGAAGTATTATATTCGGAATGTCTATGTTCAGTTTCTGTCCTGAGTTTTGTCTCTGGACTCCAAGGAGAGTTAAATAAGTTTGGGGAGTACCTCACCACTAAGGAAATGTTTAGTTAAGTGGTAGTGTTATTACCCACTAATACCATATAAGGGTATGGGTTCAAACTAGAGGTGATTATGGGCCGGGCCGGGTCGAGTTCAGACAAAATTTTAGGCCCGTTTTCTAGGCCCGAGCCTGGCCCAAAAATATGGGTCTAAAAATTTGTTCAAGCTCGGCCCGAAAGAAAATTGATAAACTCGAGCCCGCCCGGTCCATATTAATATTTTTTTAGCTTTTTTCATTAAATAAAAATTTTAAAACAAATATTAAAACCAAAAAAATAAATAAAAAATATGTAAATTTAAAAATTATATTTGATAAAAAATAAAAAATATATTTACTATATAACTCGGGCCGGGCCTGGACTGGGCCAAATAAATTTTACCAGAGGCCCAACCCGTTTTCTAAATGGGTCACCTTTTTTTGCCCAAATCCATATTTTAGGCCTATATTTTTACTCGAACCCTCCCATTTTTCGGGCGAACCGTCGGGTCGCGCCAAGTAACCCAACCCATGATCACCTCTAGTTCACAGCCCACCAAATCAAATAGTCAAGTGGTAGTATTTTTATCCAGTAACCCTATAAAGAGTGTAGGTTCAAATCAAACCAAGGTAAATGCTAAACATTTTCTTAGGGCACTCTTCAAATCCCGTGAACCCATTGGGCTATTTTTGGAATCAAGAGGCAAAATTTAAGGTCAAAATTGAACATAAATATTTTAGACACAATATCTCTACCGTTTGAAAGTCTAATCAATTGTTCGACAGAGAAAATAAATCCAAGCCCCTCATCAATAAGGTTTATCATATGTAATAGAATTGAAACAAAAAGTGTTTTGATTTACTTGCCTGTTTTGACAGGATGGATGACTTGTTTTCAATGATAATCCTCACCATGCACCTGCATAAATAAATAACACACACTGCAAAGCCACAAGTCCTCATAAAAATAAATAAAAACCATTGCCCCAAATGTTGAGGTGTTCGTGGGGCTGTGGCCTGAAAACATTCAGATCCTATATCATATGTTTACTGTCGAAACCATTTTTTTGTTGGAAAACGGGCCGACTTTAAAATACAAAAACGGAGTCGCCACCAATCATTTTTGAAGTGTGATTGGGCCACTTTTGAAAACGTTTTGGTCTACGAATTTTAAGAAAACGGGCTCAGAAGTCGGTTACGCACGAGGAAGGATTAGCACCCTCGCAATGCCCAAAATTGGTACCGCAGTGATTGATTAATGTCCTTAATATCAAAAATTAGAAAATATTTTAAAATATGAATCTTTAAAAATGTTTGGATAACTCGCATTGAATACCGAAACCCTCTTGTTTTGAAAAGATGAAATACCACATCCAGCACGATAGGACACGATGTTTCAAACCTTCAATACCAAGATCGTTCCATGATTTCCAAAATCCATGCATTGCAATTTGAAAAGGGTATTTCACCATTTGGCTAAACTAAAAACTGAAACCCAGCACTATTGGGTACGATTCTTTGAATTTCCAATCAGGAAATATTGCCTTTATTTAAGAAATACGAGAAAAAAAATCTATGAAGGATATCTAATTATTTAGATGAACAGAAAATCGAAACCCAGTACGATTGGGCACGAATTTCTTGAACTTCCAAACACGAAACATTGCCTTATTTTCAAAAAATGTGATTGAAATCTTCAAAGGATATTTAGTGATCTAGACGAACGAAAAAATCGAAGCCCAGCACGATTGAGCACGATTTCTCGAACCTCCAAATACACAAAACTACCTTTGTGAAATATTTTTTAATTTTTAAAAGAAAATAAATATGTGGAAATGTAGACACGATTAATAGGAAATAACAATAATGCACGAAAAGGAGAAAATAAATAATAATAATAATACGCTAATGTAATATAACACTAATAATAAATAATTAATAATGAATATAAAAGTCATGGTGATAATATTAACCTTAATAAAGAATAATAGTAAAAGAAATAAAGGTATCTTGATAGTAATAAAATAGTAGATAGAAAAAATAATATATAAATAAACAATTAAAGCAATCCATGATATATGTGATAATAGATATAATAGTATGTAAAAGAAAATAAAGATAATAAAGAAAGATATTAGTAATAAAGTAATATAATGATAAATAATAATAATAAGTATAGTATAGCAATAATAGTACTAGATAAAAGAAGAATAATAATAATCCAAAATAAACATAATAAGGAAAAATAAAATAATAGTACTAATAAAAGCAGAGAAGTAAAAACATTTGATAATAATAAAAAAATAAAAAATAAAATATATATAATGGTAAATATAATGGTAATATATAATATAGTAGTGATAATAAAATAATAATATAATAGTACATAATAAAATATAAAACAATAAAAGTAATAAATAAAACATGTTAGTAATACAATAGTATAACAATAGATACGATGATATCAAGTATAGTACATAAAAATAACGGTTCATTAATAATAAAATAAAATAGTATTAATAAGAATGAGAATAATAAATATAATTATTAATAATATATAAAAAATCAATTTAATGGTAAAATAGCTAAAATACTGAAAACAGACTAAATCGGATAAAAACAAGAGTTTTGAGGCAAAATTGCAAAGTAAATAAAAGGAAGAGGACCAAATTTAATTATGCATAATCTTGAAGGACTGGAAACGAAATTATTCCAAGTCTCCGAACACCGTGCTTGGACGCGGACTAAATCGAAACGGGGCATAAAATGCAGGGGCAAATTTTAAAAATAGAAAAAATCTGAAGGGGATGCAATTAAACAGGCGCGCGAAGAAGGAGGACCTATCACGCAATTTCCCCATCTAGGGATAAATTTGCGCCCATTCACCTGCAGAAGCAAGTAACGCGCGGGGCCCACATGTTTTAAAAGGTAAAAAAACCAAAAGTTCTTTCATTTTAGCCTTCTGTTTCAAAAGCCAAAATCAGGAGCCCCCCTCTCCTTTCGTTTTGCCCATTAGGGTTTGAGTTTCTCCTTCGCCGCAAGTCCCCCCATGCTCGCCATCAACGGCGGCCAGAGGAACAACGGTAAGCCCTTTCGATCTTTCTTCTTTTAGTTTTAAAAAACTTTTATATGTTTAAGATTTTGTATTTTTCTAAACAAAGGAAAAAATAAACGAAAAGACAAATAGATTTGAGGGAAAAAAAAAAGAATAAAAAACCTTTGTTTTGTTCTCTTTGATTCTCTGCTACATAAAAAAAATGTATATTCTTTGTCCCAAAAAAATCCCCCTTTTACATTCGATTCTTTCCC
The DNA here is from genome assembly GCA_025506655.1 of Gossypium rotundifolium. Taxonomy (NCBI): domain Eukaryota; kingdom Viridiplantae; phylum Streptophyta; class Magnoliopsida; order Malvales; family Malvaceae; genus Gossypium; species Gossypium rotundifolium. The sequence goes on from CP106728.1 coordinate 153,882,365, forward strand.
TTTTATATCCGCAAAATCTCGAAAATAAAACCAATAAAATCAAAGTACAATCTGTTTCTGTTGTGTTGTTGCTTGGTCCTCCTTTTCCGCAGGTGTGGCGACGTGGAGAGGAGATGACGTGGTCGAGCACGCAAGCGAAGGGGTCGTTAACGGCGCGAGAGAGTGGCTAGTGTTTCTGTTTGTAAAAGAATATTTGGACTTAATGGGCCTTGAACTGTATTGGGCCGCTTATTGGCTTTTGTTTTGTTTGTTATTTTGTTTTGGTTAATGGGCCCGGGCTAAAATTAGGCCCTACATTTACTATTTAAATGGATGGTGCAAATCAGAATTTAATTCTATTGATCTATGTAGTATTTTTTTAATCCCTCCCTTCAACTTTTTTTTTTCTCTCCTCATTCATTTTATGTGTCTTTTCTATTTTTAGTTTGTAATTTTTTTGGTATTTTTGCTACCTTCAAAAGTTTGGATGGACAAATGACAGTATTTATCGTTGCTGAAATTCCATTAGCCACCGACAGTTTCTTTGAGAAAGTGGGTGGCTCTTCGTCGACTTCTTAATCTATTTATGTTTTGAGAGTATTTTAGAATAATAAATGATTTTACGAGTTGGTTTGGACTCATGTTGTTTTGAGTTTTACATTTTTTTTTTTTTTCCATTGCTTAATAAGTCTTTCACTTTTAAAAGTTTTTGTTTACTCTTGTAACACGTTTTTTAGTTTGCTTATGCATATAGTCTTGTTTTTGCAAGCAATTTTAGGGATAATTTTATCACCATCTTCTTCAGTTTGGTGGACGATCGGTTTTTTTTGCTAATTTTGCCCGTCCATTGGTTTGGACCATCCGAGATTGATTTATTTATTGTAATAATTGCTTACAATAAATCTAAATATGTCGTACTTAAATTGTGACAAAATTAATTTTCAACAACGATATATAAAAACTACAAAAATAATAAATATGTTTTTTTTATCTTGATATCACTCTATATATGTTTTGATTGATGATGATGAAATGATGAACCAATTTTTTTTTATATAATTTTTAATAGGTTTTGTGTTGTTAACAACGATTAGTGTAAAATTAAAAAATTATTCGTTTTTTTTAATAATTTTATAATTTATTATTTTTAACAAATTTGAGTAAGTAGAATGGATAATGGCAGACAAAGCAAATGTTCAAGACACAGTCATGTGATCTCCTCATGCATGAACTACAAAGTCCGCCTCATGCAATGCCGCATTTAAGTCCACCATGTGGATATATATCCTGCAATTGGAGCTACCAGCTTTATAAAATGGGGAAAATCAAGTGGCCGTAATATTATTGTCCAATATTAAATTTGTCTATGGATTTTAGGGTCCTTCTCAACGAATGATGTATTTATCTACTGTTAGTATAAAAATTGCGGTGATTATAAAATTAGATATTATAACGATATTATAACGTAAGATAAAAAATTAAATGCACCGCACTAAATATAAATGCTCATCCAAATGGACTATTAATTTGATTAGATTAAATATTTGTTGTATTATGGAACAAAAATTAAATTGAAATAATTTTATATCATTTTTGGGTTTTGGATAAAATAATTATTTCATGAAATATTATGCTATTGCAAATGAAAATGAAAATTTCACTATCCTCTACTATTATTTGCTAAAAAATGGTCCCATTACTTTTCAAATTATTAAAATTCAATCCAATGGATAACTGATTAATTCTATTAGTTTCATTAAAATGGTGACATGATCTTTTTATTTATTTTACATGTGTTACCATGGACTTATACCTTGACATTTTATGTTGCTATATCATATTTTCTACCACATAATTGTGCTAAAAAAAAAAATGAAAGTTAAAGAAATGGTGAAAAGAAGGGAAAAAAAATCCATTTGTTCTTCACCAAAATTTGTCTTTTTTATCAAAAATTGCTGACCGAATCGCCAATGATGAGGAGCCCCGAGAAGAGAAATTCAATTTTAGGAGGCGAAGTGGGAGAAGGCTACACCCACAATGTGGGAAAACTTAATTCTACTTGAAAAAAAATTGATTTTTTTTTTCAAATTAAGTATTCGAGTTCAAGTCAAGTAAAATTTTATAATTCGAATAATCTGAAAAAAATAATGTAAATACTCTTTAGATCCCTATAAATTTAAAAAATAATGAAAAATGATCCCTCTGAGAAAAATACAAAATAACGCCCCGAGATTTTTGATACAAGGATTAATATTGTTTCGAGAACAGGTACAGTGAAGTATTGAGAAATTTAAAAATGAGTCAGTTAACGAGTAATTGTACGGAATTAATTTGATATTTGAGAAGGAAATCAATGTAGAAATTGTGAATTTGAAAAAGTGGTGAAAAATGATAAAATTGTAAATTTTGTAAAGTGTGAGGATAAAGTGTAAATTTAACCAAACAAAAAATTTGAATTAATGCGTATTTGGTATGAAAGTGACGTGGAACATGAAGTAGTATGATGGGGATCACAATTGGACTAAATTGAATAAAAGAGGAAAGTAGATTAACTGCATTTTTTTCATTTTCACCATTAAAGGGCATAAGTTTAAATTTAACCACAAGTAGACAAATATAAAAGTACAATTATGAGGGCAATTATGTATATATCTAATATATATATATATATATACCTAGGTTTTATAATAAAATGAAAATTTTACCCACAAAGTAGTTTTCAATTCTTCCTTTTGAATTATTTTATTTTCACTGTTATTGTTTCTTGATGAATATCAATGATTAAGTTTATTTTAAATATTATTTTCTATTCTTAATTTAAATTAATCATAATACTAATTGTCATAATTTTAAGAATTAAACATTTATAATTAGTATTCTTGAAAGGTTACAAATTTTTAATAAATTTTAACAAATAAATATAAAATATTAAAATTGATACATACAGTCTAACACGTGCATCACATATGATACACTGGTTATAAATGATTACACAAAATCTAATTATCTTTAGGACTTTTCAAACACATCAAACATGATATAAGTTTAAGAAGTTATTTTATACAATAATAATAGAATATTTTAATTTATGACATATTTTTTAAAATATAATTATATATTATTTTCCATTCGCACTAAATAATCTAAAATTTTATTGGCTAGAAATAACTTTCCATACATTTCAAACTAATAAATATTTAACTAACGGGAAAGGATTGTATGAAATAGTGACGTCATGTCATCTATATTTTTTTTAAATAGTTTTATGCCACATCAATATTTTTATCCTGAATTTCAACATTTTCATCTTGAAAAAAATCAAACTCAAATTAAAATCCTAAAATTCAGGATAAAAATACTGATGTGACATAAAACTATTGGAAAAAGATAATATGTCTGTTTCATACAATCCCAATGACTAACCAACGATGATAAGGAACATATATTTAATGTTAGAGAGATAAATTTCCAACAAATATAAAATGTTAAAGTAATTAGATATATAAAATTACATAGGATATTTATTTTTATTATTATTTTTATTAGTGATCATTTTGTTGAATACTTTCTTAGACTAACATATAGCACCAATATTGTCCTAAATCCTTCACTATAGCACCAATATTTTCTTAAACCCATTTCTCAAATCCACCATTTCTGTTCCCATTTTCACCGTTTCTCCTTTGCTTTCACCCAAAAACTCAGATTCAAAAACCAATTATTTGCGCAAGAAGAAGTAAAAGAAGAAATGGGTCTGACAAATCGACTAAGCTCGCACTCGAGTTAATCTCAATTTTGGCTTCGAATCTCAAGACTTAGTTGCTGCAAATGAAGGAGTGCTTGGGTTTTTGAACAGCTTCAATAGGGTTTAGGGTCTTGTATTCTTTGCTTGCTGCTGTGTTGGGGGTTTTGTAGGATTGGGATTAAGGGGAAATGAAGCAATGAAATGAGTTTTTGACAGAAGAAAGAAAGAAGAAAATGAAGAAATGTAAAAGTAGATGCAGAAAAAGACAAAAAAGAAAGAAAAGAAACGAAACGAAAAAGGGAAGAGGAGGGAAAATAAAAAAGAAAAGGAAGTATAATAGGATGCCACATGGCAGCACGTGATAGGCCAATGCTGTTTTGTCAGTAAAAAGTTAACGGTGTTAGTCTTAAGTACCAATATAGTGAACGGAAAAAAAGTTTGGGCATCAATTTAGGACAAAAAAAATCATAAATACAATTTAGAAGAAGTGGATAAGTTTGAGTACTAATTTTATATTTAACAATTGATTTTAATATTTTATTTGTTTAGAGAATTTTCTCAAGAATTATTAATAATTTTTATAATAATAAATATTCTTTTGGAATTTAAAATTATATAGTCATGTATTTATAATTTGTATTACTAAATATGCCTATAAAATTAAAATGTAGTTATATTCTTTCAGCCAAAATAAGTTTAAAGAATTATAATTATAAAAGAATGTAATTACTATAAACACACCCAAATTTAATTATGAAATATATATTTCCAACTCCATTAAAAAAGGTATCTTAGGTTTTCCTAATTGAGAATTGCTACTAAAAATCAGAAAATTTATATTTAAGTTAAAATAACAAAAAAAGGGTTAAAATTTTAAATTGGGGTGAAAATAATTTTACTAATTTTCAATAAAAATAGTAATTTTAATAGTTTTTAAGATAATACAGAGAGGCATGATCAATGTCGAGTTAAGTTATAATATAAACTTAATAAAATAAATTATTAATGCATACAATCGATGGAGATAATAAATTGTTCATATTAAAATAAAATATATAAAACACATCAAAATGAGGCTTTGTTTGAGTGGTAAATTGAAGGTTTTATTAAACTAATTGGTGTGGATTCAAATCTCACTATATGTGCATTATTATTATTTTTTTGAAATAAAAAACTAAAATGCACTCAAAAATAACTTATTTTAATTACAAAATGACATTTGCATAATTTCCCTAATTGAGTTAGTACTGGTTGACTCGTGACACCAACTTAATTAGTGACTTTATTAATAGTATAAATATATCATAAAAGATAAGTAGGAAAAAAAGTTAATTTCACTAATTTATTTTTGGATAAACTACAAAAATAGTCACTTTTATATATCTTAGATTACATTTTAGTTACTTACGCTATTATTTTGTTACGAAGTAGACACTCTGCCATTAAGCTCAGTTATCTCCCTAATGGCAATCCTACGTTGCAGTCCAAATGAGTTTTAAATGCCAACTTGGATGTCCAACTGGGATGATAATAGTTTTTTCAATCAAAATGGAAAAAAACTAAAAGAAAAAGGAGACTAGCAGTTTTTCTTTTCCAGTTCATTGTGTAATTAATTTAAAATTTTTAATTAATTAAATTTATTTAATTAAAAACCTATTATTGTCTCAGTGACATTCAAGTTGACATTTAAAACTTATTTTTACGTAGGATTGCCGTTAGGGAAGTAACGGAGCTTAATGACAGAGTGACCACTTCGTAACAAAACGATAACATAAGTAACTAAAACGTAACATTTCAAATATAAGTGACTAAAATTTAATTTAAATCAAACAAAAATGATTATTTTTATAGTTTTAGCCTTAATATTATTTTTGGGTGGCATCTATCGTTTACTTTTCTTCTATCTCTAAACAAATCCATTTTAAGATTCGATAACCAAAGGTATCTATTTTTCCACTTAGCTGCCTCCTCTAAAGATTTGAAACTGTTGGCAATCTCGTTGTCGAATGAACTCTCTTTTTAGTCCTTCAAGGCCATGTTCTTGGCAATTTGCAAGTGCAATGAACCGCTTGTATGCATTCACTCTCCATTTATACCTTTCTATAATATTATCTCTATATTTTAATGTGTGTTTTTGTAGTTTTACACGTTTTTCTTGTTCTCCTTGGCAATTCATGTGAAAGTGAAACATTTATTCATGGTTTTTAACCATGAAAATTGGGCCCCAATAATGACCAAAGTCATGATGTAATTATACGATGTTGAAAAGAATGACTATGATAGGATGTGATTATATATGATATTTAAAACACTTATCTCGGCAATAACTATTATATCATGGCTTTTAACCATGATGGGTTGTCATTATAGAATCCCTTTTGTGTGTGTGGGGGAGGTTCAATTGGATTTATGCTTTCAATCTTAATGAAGTCTTTGGCTTATATAGGATAACAATCTAGAGTTTACTTGACCAATTTTTATGGATATTGAATTTAGTTTGATTGATAAAATTTCTGGTGTTGGAAAGAATTCTGGGATGGGGTTATAATTGGTAAAACAATTTGATTTATTAGCATTGAGTTGCTTGCATGTCTGAGTTGTAATTAAAAATATAAATACTATGAATCAAGCATAATATGTGATTTAAGTTCGACTCACTTATTATGTTACAGTCTCACTCATAATTAATTAAATTCATTCTTCCACGAAGTATCCTTTTAAAAGCTTAATCACAAACTAAACTAAATAGTTTGTTTATATTACAATTTGCAGTTTAACAAGATTATCTAATGAGCAGAATAATGCTCTCTCTAACTCATACATAAACCAGTAAAACAAGTGCTCAATATATAAACAATGGTAAACTTGTGAATCTCAAGCTAGTGTCAAAGGTCGCAACTCAAAGTCCGTGACCATTACACAGAATTCGTCCCATGGTGGTCTATCGATTAAATGGGGCTCACTTGACCCACGAGAATTGGTTTGATTTGAAGAATAAGTGACGAAGCCCATCTACTTGAAGTCTTGGTGGCCGAGTGAGACAAATATGAAAAATTAGGCTACCTTGGTAAATAGGGAAATTAATCTTAGAAGATTTGTAATCTGATAAGATTTGATTTTGTAATCTAGGAGATTATGTAAATCCCTTAATTGTAGATATGCTTCGATCTTGTCCATTGATGTAACTCGATCTATACCGTTAGTTTTGGGAGTTCAACTATAAATAGAGAGCCTCTCATTCAGTTGTAAATCATCCCATTGTATTTCATTCTTTAGTAGTGAATACTAAATTGAGAACATTTGCTCAAACACTTCTTGTGCATTGTCTTTCTATCGCTATTATGCTCTTTTGTGCATTTTTTTTTCGTTGTGAGATTGCTTCCGCTATAATTTGGTGCATTTGAGGAATTCTACGAGAATCCTCACTTTGCGAGAGTTAGGCTGACTTAGATGTATTTGGAGTAAATAAATCGCCTAAAACCGCACGGATTGCAAAACTGAAAATCTAGCCCCGTGACATTAATATGACGATCATGAAATAAAAAGTGATTTTCCATACTTAGATTTCTTCAAAGTCAATTTATTTTCAGATATGGTAACTCTCTTATTTGATTGAATAACTTCATCAATCATAATCTCGTAAATTGTTATTAAAATCTTTAAAAAGATGTAAGATACGGAAGTGAAAAAAATTGAACAAATAAGGTAAGTTGCAACATATCTATGATAATATGCCAATACCTTGATGCTTACTTAAAAAAGAAAATAAATTAGTGTTGAGTATGTAATAATTGGTATTAGGCTTGAAATTCAAGTGCAAGATGAGAGACATATTGTAATCGTAAGGTTGAGCATAAGATTGGTTTAATCATTTCGATTTAGAAAATCAAAATCAAAATAAATATATTTTTCTAAATAATAATAGACAATTTATCATCTGTTGATTATAATTGAAATAATCACATCAATTTAAAAGGTTCAATTAAGTCGATATATCAAAAATAAATAAATTTGTATCCTATACAATGTCAGTGAAGTTAATTGAATTAATTTTAGATTTGATTTTGAAATTAAATTAAAATTTTGATTTTTAAAATAAGGGCTAAATCGAATATCTTTCTAAATTTTAAGGATTCAATCAAATCTTGTTTTGAAAATTTTGATTAAAACTCGTGTGAAATGGAACTAAATGTCCAATATTCGTTTTAAATTAAATAAGTTTAATTTTGGATTTGAGTTAATTTTCAAGTCTAAATTAAACATATTTTGTTTAATTCAACATTGATATTTAGATATCATACATGGGTCTTGAATCTAAAAAGTCCAAAAACAAAAGAAATATTAGAGATTTGTTAAAAGATTGACTAAATTGGGTTCTATTGAATATTTCTTTAGTTTTTAGGCCCATTATCATGGTGTATTCCAAGTCAATGTCCAAATGTCAAAGTTCAATTTTATTTGGCCAAAGCAAAGTCAATGCCCAAATGTCAAAGTCTAATATACATTATATTTTTCATTTCATTTTTGTGTATATGTGCTCTGTGTTGTTGCATGCAAATTTCATAATGGTATTTAGGAAAATGGTGAGGGTGTTTCTTTTACTTTCAGCTTTGGAAAGACTAGGAAGGTAGGGGGAAGCCAAAAAAATGTTTTAGGAGTGGAAATAAGTTGTATATTTTAAGGATTGTAAAATGTAATTTTATCATTTTAATAATCTATATTTTTATAATTTTTCATTTTATAAATTAGTACATGAACCTAATTCCTTAAGCATTCACACATACTAATAATCTTGTAACGCTTGACCATCATTCTAACTTAAGTAGAACTTCGTGGGGAGTTACTTAACTGGAAGATCTTGAGTGTATAACCATAAACTCAACACCTATCGCATCATGCACCACAAATTAGTCATCGTGGAACAATATCATCGAGTAGCATGTTGTTACTAGTTGTCCTCTTTGAAGACAAAACTACTTGCTATATCGTATGATAATACCTACCACAAAGACCGATCAAACTATCATACGAATAGAAGAGAGTTCTACTTATTTTCAGGAAATCTCCTCAATAAGGTCCACATGATAGTCCTACCATGGGGTAGCTAAATTGTCACTCCATCACAAGAGACCATTGGTGGAGGCCGTAGGTCTCATGTAGGGACCTTTTACCACTCAATATTTTAAAAACATACAAGATTTTTAATGTCAAGTTTCAATCATGGATGATTAATATATGCATGACAAGTACACGTGACATTCTACCCTAATATATATGACATGCATATCATATATATGCATGAACATACATTCGTAGTTATATAAATATCATCATGCTTATCTCATAAATAGAAGCATAAAATTTAAATGGCTTTGGCCAGCCGAAGTTTCCATGATTTCGTCCTAGAAAATAAAATTGCAAAATTACAAAATTCACCCCAAAGCATACTTTGGGTGCCATTCGTGCTTGTTTCCAACCTCCAACATGTCTCTACTCCACTTAATCACACGTTAGGACTCCCCAATGGCACTATTGGCCAAATTGGGTCATGAAATGAACAAAAATGAGATGTTTTCACTCATTAACTTAAAACCTAAAAAACAAAAAACTATGAAAAATATGCTATTTTGCTCCAGAAAAAGCTCCTTAAGTATGCTGGGAAAGCCTAATTTGCCACATCAATTAGTGGTAGACCAACTCCCCCACACTTAACTCTTTGCTTGTCCTCAAGCAAACACACCAAATATGCAAAAGAAAAGACGACCCTTGATGTTCATGGTGTAGCCTCTAGTAGATTGTAAGCAAGGCTGGCAGATCACAACATTAAGAAATGTGTAAGACCATGTGGTGAGGCCCATGGCATCAATTGAGATAATGTCCGCCAGGACAGTAAATCGATAAGTTCCCTGAAAGGCCTTAGTGGCTAGTATTCTGTGATGCCTTTGTGGCATATTCTGTGACGTCTAAGTGGCTAGTAATTGTTAGCCACCATCATGGTGAGGTCTGGATATTCATTTAAAGTAGTTTTTGAAGTAGTTTGTCTTACGGTGTCTTATTCTACGACCTTGCTATAGTATCCATCAAAAATGGAATTTAGTGTACTCAAAATTAGGGGCGATGGAAGTGTTCGTCAAGTCTGAGCAAATCCACATTATGTATAAAAGTTATCTAAATTCTATGGTATCTGTCAAATCTGAAAATTTATACGCTATGTATAGAGGTTATCTGTAGTTTAAGTTGTCTGCCAAACCTTGTCGTCCTTGTGATATGTAGCATGGTTGTCTGGGATTCCCTAGGATAACTGGGAATGTTTCATCCATCAGAATGAGTTGTGGTCTGATATGATTTAAGATATGATCTGACTGATATCCTGAGAATTGCCAAATTCAGTATGTGAATCCGTTAAAAGTAGGATCTGTACGAAGTTCACCTTAAAATATCAATTAGTATAAGTATCCTCCAAGAATAATATTGGAGAGTGAACCATTCTGAGTGAATTGTTCAACATCCGTCTATGTGAGAAATTGTCAAAAGTAGATTTTGTATGAATATCCTTCTGAGGAATGCATTCGCTTTTGAAAAGGAAATAAGATTTGTATTGAGTGTTGTAATCTATAATCTGCCTAATGAATGATTTATGTATGTGGTGGTCAAGTATGAAAGTTGGCGTATATGCAAGTGCTTATTACAGTCAAAGACTGAAAAGAAATTCAGAATCTTTAAGTTGTGGAAATCAATAGTAAACATTCAAAGGTAACTTGGATTGAAATTCACTAAGTTCGTTGAACTTATTAGTGTCTGTTGTGATGCAGGTTCTGAGTAAAGAGTTGGTATGCCAGGAGGGACCAAATCAAGAAGGAATGCGCTAGAGTGGTAGTTTGAGTTGCGATATTATGTATACAAGGAAACCTTAGGAATATGGCGCTTAGTACTCTACACCATGAAAAGTTTATTTTTAACAAAGTTTTAAGTTGTAACGTCATATGCCATTTTTGAAAATATGATATAATTATTAGACATTTTCTTTCATTAATATTTTGTTCTAAGAATAGTAAATAAAGGTATAAGAAGCACGTTTTAGAATGGCATTACGCCTGTAGTAAATATTTTGTTAAATGTTTAAGTGTTGTAATAGTCGACATCCGGATCCAGTAATTCAGGTTAGGTATAAGGTGTTACATGCGTAATGGATAATCATTGGCACATATCATAGGACTCTATCAGTACGGGGTAGTTAAGACTAAATTGACTTCTTATTGCCTTGGAAGTGTGTTCATATTAGGATAACATTCAGCCTTAAGCTCGGGTGGATGGTTCCATTTGAAGTAGGATGGGTGGTCATGCTCAGGAAGTCAATGCGGAGTCAATGATGCCTTTTAGGCTGACATGTTTCTGCTTGGCGTAGGGATATAACATCAGTAAAATATTTTTCGATTTATCTTGAATAAAATCAAAAATATCTTCAGCCCAAACTATCAATCTTATAAGGCACTATCTAGCTTTAGATTTGGTACAAGAAATATCAAATCCAATGATTCACAGTAATAAAAGATTCCACATTGCAAGCTTTGATTGTGAATTTATTAGACATGTCTCAAATTCAAATAGGATAAGACATATCAAAAGTGTGTTTGCTCAACTTGGGAAAAAAAACATATATATATAATATGAAATATTAACAGTAAAATTTTGATACATTACTGCTATACACAATTATTTCCTCCAGGACACTTCATTAGGTCCAATCCTATCAATTTTTAACAAATTTACCAAATTACATCAAGGTTTGGTTTTAAGTTGCTTGTTTACCAAATTTTTTTTGTTTGAAATTCAAGTTTTGGGATTAAAACTGCTTATCAACCTCAATGGTAAAAAATCATAAGAAAGATTTGTCCACAAAAAGCTTATACAATTAAGACACTCACGTGATTAATACTTATTCAAGAGTTACTGTAACAACCCGATTTAAACCTTAGTCGGAACAGTAGTTTTGGGACCATAAATTTGAGGTTAGAGAAATAATTTAATATTATTTTGATGTTTATGGCATGTGATAAAGTATGTGTGAAAGTTCTATGTGAAAATTTTATCGTTTGTGTGTCGATTTGTGAAAAAGGACCTAATCGCGTAAAATGCAAAAGCTGTGTGCTAGTAGTTAAAAGTTCTTAATTGTCATGGCTTATTAAATGAAAGGTCCTTATGTTGATATTATACCATTGATAGTGGAATTTGACATAAATGGCCATTAAATGAATGATTTTATAATGTTTTAATTAATGGATAAAATAGTAATTTGGTTATTAAGTTAATATTATTAAAACAAAATCAAATTTCTATCATCTTTTAACATCCTTAGTCAAAAATAAAAAGAAAAGAAAGCCATGGAAGTTTTTTTAGGGTTCAAAATTTACAAGCTTGATTAAGGTATGATTTTAGCTCGGTTTTGATGATTTCTACGTTTTTGTGATCGTTGCTTTGAGTGCTAGCTAGCCCATGCCTCAATTTTTGAAAGTGTTGATGATTTTGAAAGTTTCCATTGATGAATTCATGATTTTTATGATGTTTTATGATGAAAACTAATTGTTTGATGATTGATATATATATTTTCTAAAGTGATTTTGTGTAAAAATGCATTTTTGGGATTGAATTGAGAAATGTGAAAACTTTGTGTTGAAATGTGAAATAAATGTAAAATATGGGTTGCTAGGGGCACTATGGTAATTCTTCTAAGCATGAATTAAATTAGATTTTGTGAATTTGATGTATTTGTGAAATAAGGACTAAAATGCTAAAGTGTGAAATTATAAGGGCTAAAGTGTAGAATGCCCTAATTGTGTGTTTGTGAATTGAATTGAGTAAAGATGAGATTGAATAAGTTGAATTTGATATTATATAGATCAAGAAAATAGAAATTTGGGCTTAGATCGAGGCAACAACAAAGTGCTCGATTGATCGACTAGTATCGTTGTTTCTACGTTCGAGGTAAGTTCGTGTATAATACGTATTGTTTAAACAATGTTCATATGTGATGAAATGAATGGAAATGTGATTGTGGAGTTTGGTAATGTAAAATGTGAGTTCGAAGATATGTGGCACTAAGTGTGCATAAATAGAATTGTTACGTGATGAATGGTACTAAGTGTATGAGATAAAGAAAGCATTGACTGTATTATTTGGCACTACGCGTGCAATACTGAGATAAATTTGGTTTAATGTGATAGCATTAAGTGTGCGATAATATTATAGCTTGGCTAATTAATTGGCACTAAGTGTGCGAGTTCATCGAACGTTTAAAGAGGATCGAATGAATTATGGCTTCTAGCATTGAAGTGGTAAATGTGATAGATAAATATGTGATGGTACAGGTATGTACAGAACCTATGTGGTTGATGATATTGTGTATGAGGTAGATGGAAGATTATGTGAATGAATGATGAAATTGGATTGAGTAGCATTATAAATGCTTGTATATGAACCTATAGATATGATATGAAAGTGAGTAATAGCCATGGATGAGATTGAGTAGTGATGTGAATTGAACTAAGTGTTAGTTAATTTTGCATATTGAATTTGAATTGTTGAGAACTAAGCTTTAAAGCATACTGCGTGAAGTCTTTCTCTGTTTTACAGTGGTATTTAAAGCTAGCTCAGATTCGAGGATTGTCAGCGACTCAATCACACTATCGGACATCTATTTTGGTATCTTTTGAAAGTTGTATTTATGGTATATGGCATGTATAGGTTAGTGAGGTTGTGGAATGTTTTGAGATGTATAAATCTTGCAATGTGATATGGCTTGATAATGGATGAGACTTTGGATTGATGTTGGTATATGTTTTGCTATGTGGAAATGGTGTATGTGATGTGTATACATGGTCTTGTGCGAATGGCCATTATGATATGCTTTAGTGAAATAGAAATAATATGTTTCACACTTGATTTGGTAGTTGAGATGGTGAATATAATGCATGTTTGAAATTGTTTGAAATAAGATGTGAATCATATGCTTTTGGTATGGAATTGGTTCTTGAAATGGACATGTTTTGAGTTGGAATTGTATATGTAAATGAATGAGGATATTGTAGCATGAATTGTGCATGTTTTGGTAGGGTTTTAACTATTAAATGGGTATGAATTGAGTATAGAGTGATGTTTGTAGGAATGACCCAAAATGGGTGGCAATTTAGCCTTGTAAATGGCCTATAATTGCCCACACGGTTAAGCACACGGGCGTGTGTCTCGACCGTGTCCTTCAATGTCCCAATTCAAAGCAAGTCAGACTTGCACACGGGCCAAACACACGGGAGTGTGACAGGTCGTGCGATTCAAGTCAGTATTGCACACGGGCGTGTGACAGGCCGTATGACCCAAGTCAGTGTTGCACACGGGGTCATACATGGTCTAAGGCATGGCCCTCTGAGGCACACGACCTAGCCACATGAGCGTGTGCCCTGTTTTGAAGAAAAAATTTTAAAGTTTCGTAAAAGTTTTAAATGTGATCGGTTCAACCCCGAACCACTTCTAAAGCATGTTTAAGGTCCCGTAGACCTTCAAAAGGGACTTTGTGTTATTGATTAACTATGATATGTTGATGTGTGAGAAATGGTTGTTTAAATGTTATGATTCGATCGGTAATACCTCATAACCCTAGTTCGATGATGGATACGGGTTAGAGGTGTATTAGTTACTCCCATTACATCTAATAAAATCCCCCATTACTTTATCTTTAACTCTACAAGGATAGAGTTAGTGTCATGGGCCAATGTGCAAAGCCCATGACCATCGCACAAAATGAATCCCATTGAGGTCTATTGGTTAGATGGGAATAATTTGATCCACGAGAACTAATCCGATTCAAAGAACTATTGAAGAAGTCTGTCTATTTGAAGCCTAGGTGGACCAATGAAGAAAATATGAAAATATAGGCTACCTTGGTAAATAGGGAAACTAATACAAGAATATTGAGGAGAATAATATCTGATAAGATTAGATTAGATTTGATTGTATAATCTTGTAAATCCCTTAATTGTAGGGATAGATTTTATCTCATCCATCGATGTAAATTTAGCTAGACTATAGGATTTGGGGGAGCTCCACTATAACTAGAAAGCCTCCCCCTCAGTTTTAAATCATCCATTGTATCCTATATTTTTTGCATGTGAATACAATTGAGAGCATTTACTCAAACATCTTTTGTGCATTGTTTTTCTGTGGCGATTCTATTCTTTTGAACACTCTTTTGGCTTATGTTGCTTCCGTTATATAAATTGGTGTCTTGGAGGAATTCTGCGAGAATCTTCACTTTGTGAGAGTTAGGCTGACTTAAGTGTGTTTAAATCGAAAGAATCACCTAAGGCCGCACAGATTGTGAGACTAAAGGTCTTGTCCCGTGACACTAGACCATACTCAATTATGTTCAAGTAAAGCACCAACTCTACCACTGTAAGGTATCTATTTAGATGGAACCCACGCCAAACCCTTGGTCTATATAAGCTCCTCCTTTTTTCAAAGACACTCCACTCAAGCATCTCCAAACTTTGGCTCTCCTAAAACTTCCACTAATGACTATCAACACGTTCATGTGAACCACTTTCGATCTCTTTCATCAAATCTTGTAACAATAGTTACCATTGAATTTATTTTTAATTTTACCATCCAAGCTAACAATTAATCACATAGTTCTTGTTTTTTTTTTCTAATTTTGCAAGGGGTATATTTTATCTTACCGGTTCTATACAAAATTTATTTACTGTGATTGGTTATTTTGAGGTCCAAAAGTGTTCTATTTGCACTGTTTTTAAAGGTTTTTTTTTTTCATCAAGGACAGGCAGGCAATGCAATAGGAGTAATATAGTTTGGAAAGGGGAATAAAGTCCTTTTTGTCAAGTTGCAACAACCAACACCAACTTTCTATTTTCATATCAGGATTTCCATTTTAAATCTCCATTATTGGGTTATTTTAATAAAAACTAATATCAAAAATAAAAATTGAAAAAGGAGGAAATTATGTGATTTAGAAACCTAAGATGTCATGACCTAAAAAGCAATAATGAACAACTCTTTTTTACAGTGGACATCACTAGTTGGGTTGGGTTGGGTTGGTGAGTGACAAAAAAGGTCTCATCTTTTCAACATCTGCTTAAAACACTATCATTTACTCAAGTCCCTGTCAATCCTTAACAAGTGTGTGAGTGTGTGTATATGTGTATATTTACTAGATTCTCTTCCTTAAATTTATTTAATATTCATGTTTTTAAAATAGTTAAACAATAATTATAACAAATTTAAATTTAAAGTTAAAAGGATGAGTGAATTTTTTGTAAAAATAATAACTTTAAAAGTAAACGAAAATTTTTCTTTCTTTTTACTAAAATATTTAAAAATATCCTATAAGATATAATAAAATATTTAAAATAAATATAAAAATAAAATACGTGACAATTTTTAAAATCTACTTATAAAATTAAAAATATATATTATCAATATATCAAATACTAACAACACATGAAACATTACATGTAAATTTTGAGTAATCATCTAACATTTTCTCAGCCAAAACAGGTTATATATGTCTAATTAGATCAATTTTATTATTAAATAATTCAAAGTGAAGATATCAAAGATTCTCAATTTCCTTAGAAACACTAAGTTTATCTTTATGAGTCGACTTTTCCTAAAA
Source organism: Gossypium rotundifolium (assembly GCA_025506655.1). Taxonomy (NCBI): domain Eukaryota; kingdom Viridiplantae; phylum Streptophyta; class Magnoliopsida; order Malvales; family Malvaceae; genus Gossypium; species Gossypium rotundifolium. The sequence continues at coordinate 153,898,768 of CP106728.1, forward strand.
GAGAAGTCTTTATCAGTCAATCAATTAAATACATTTTGATCATAAAATGGCATTATGAAAAGTGTTTTCACTATACTCTCGAAGATTTGCTATTTGATTTCATTTTGTGTACACAAGACAATTAATATCACAAATAGTTTCATCATGCATGGCACGTAATTTCAATACATAGAACCATGAGATTAAATGCATTAAGCTTAAAGTTGATGTAAGATCATCAGTGAAAATTTAACACTTAAAAATTAAACTCTTATAATTTGGACACATCTGGAATTTCTAGTCGAACATTTCTTAATTTTTCGATCATGTCTCGACCTTTAGGATTTCATTTTGTTTGTACTTTATATCGTCGGAAAGGGAATTTAAAGATTTATTCAAATATTGGAACATCAACACCAAAATGCATCAGGAAAAATTTAAAAATAAAGATAAAGTTACAAGTTTCACATTGATGGATAGTTGATACGAGCACGCCCGGGGCACCAACGTTTTATAAATCGAACGAGCTCAAATTCATCGTTTCAAGTACCGTGGAGCTCATGTGCGTCTTCATGCAATTTCCAATTGAGTCGGATTAGCTCATTCTAGCTCAATTTGAGCTCACTCGAGCTCACTTCAGCTCATTGAGCTGATTCTTTAATTTTATTGCTTTAAATAAATTAAGTTTTAATTTATTTAATTTTTTTCTACAGCAAATAAATGTGTCTAAATGTTTTATTTAGTGTCCAATTTAATTTGTCTTAGTCTAAATTAATTTTTCACATTTTATTGCATGTTTAAAAGTTATTTTAAAGTTAAATTAAATGTGCAGTTTTTTTTTTTAGTTAATTTAGTTGCTGCCGAAAATTCAATGAAGCAAATGGTGTGTTTAATTTGTCCTAAACGTCCCTTGAGGTGTCATGGATGTGTTTAATTGTTATTCATGTGATTTGGCTTGAATTAACATGCATTCATTCCCTTTGTAGGTTCAGCCGAATCTATGGAGCACATTTAAGAGATACATGCACCTAGGTGCAATGTACCTAGCCGAATACATCAAGGAACCATGGAGGTGCATGGACGGTTGGAAGCATGGTTAAATGCTGCTGATTTTTGGATTATCAAGGTGTCTATTCAGTTGGAAAAATAATTCCATGAAGACACATGCATGGAGGAGTTAAATGCATGATGCATGAACTGCCGGTTACAACGAATGAAGAAATACATGCATGGTTGGAGTCATGAACGTCCAAGGGGGATTTAAGGGCTGAATTAAACCACATGAAAGTTGTTCAAAGAAGAGTTTTAATGCTGGAAACTTCTCAACCAAAAGGTGCAGCTCATTCCCAATGTTGGCCGAACCTAGACAAGCCTTTTCAGCTCCTTTGCTGTCCAAATTCGTTCAGCCACTTCCTTCTTCATTAAGAAGACTTTAAAACGTCCCAAATGGCTGAATTTACATATCCAAGTGGGCTACTCACGTTCTCCTTTATTGCTAGACACTTTTCAGCCAAAAGAGACCAAATTAAGAGCTCAATTAATGCATGGGACGTACCTAGCTGCTGCATGCATCTTCAAGTGACTTAAAATTCATTTTTTCTTCTAGAAAGCTGCCCATTAACATCCCCAAAGGCTGCACTTGGACTTGGACGAATTTTGGGACAAATAATCTTCTAGAAACATGTCCATTGGAGTGCCATTGATGCCATATACATCAAACGAATTTTGCAAGCTTACAAGGCCACATTCAGCCAAATTTTGCTAAGCAAACCAAGGGTTTTCTTCCAGATTTTTCTAGCTTAATCTAACCACATTTACTTAGTCTTTAAGCTTTGTTAGTGACTATTTGGCTAGCTCTTCCATAGGCCTATAAATACTTGTTGTTTTTCATTTGTAAGAGGGGTTAAGTTTTTGATAAAACATATATGAACATTTGTTCATTGAGTTATCTCCTCTTCAATTTTGTACAAGTTTCATAGACTTATCGAGCTGTGCTTGTGGCGTCTATCACTTGTTCTTTCATTCATTTATACCATCGGTTCTTATCACTCTTGATAACGGGTCTTTGGTCCATCAACGACTACCATTTTTTTCACCTTAAACATTATAGAAACCGGGGTGACATTTGTTAACGTTGAATAGTTTCTGTTTAAGTTCTTTCTTCCATTTTCCACCAATCTATCAATCTATCATCTATCATTTGCTTTCGTTGTCATACCGAACCTATCATTCTAACATCTAAACTGTCCCCTTCATTTCTAAACCACCATTCCTAACTTAAACCATCCTCTAAATAAATTCCCTATAAGCTTCCATAAACACATACATATTTTTCAAATTATTTCACGAGTCTTGTTTCTTCCTCGTGACGATTGGGCAACTTCGCATACATTTCGACTCTCCCAGAGGCGGATTGTATCAATAGTTTTGATGCATTTTCGTGATTGGATCATATCTCCTAACATACTTGGAGTTTGGAGTTGAAATTTCTACAATGAATATACAATATGCAGACCATCAATAAACTTTCTTTGACTTTTCCCATTGGGAGACATTAACTGGACAAAAGAAGTCATTAATTAACATGTAAAAACGACTCAAAAGATGACAAAGAAGTGGGCTTAGAAATTTATTACTAGCAAGTCCTTTGCATTGTTATTTTCCTCTTCACAAACCTTTATACATAGCCTTTGGTTTCAGAATAGGAGGCATTTGGAAGTGGAAAAAAAAGAGATCATTTTCTTGTTAGCATTTGTTTGTTTCTTTATCCTTATAAAATCTCAAGTTTCTTATATCTAATATGTCTTTTTCATATAAGTTTGAGTTGTTTAATTTCGTGGGTCAAACTCTTGGAAAATATTAAGGTAAATTCCATACTCATCATTTGAGCTAAAATTAATTATCAGTCACTTAGAAATAAAAATAAAAGTCAACAAAGCAAGAAATTAACTAAAAATAATAAAAACAGATATCTGTAAGAAAATATACTGAGGTTAGAGGATCAACTCTTGGTGTCATATTAAGATTTATATTTTAGTACTCAATATTATTACTCAATTAGAATCCACACAAAAAGGGAGGTCTCGATCGAATAATCTTGCAATGAACATACAATAATTAAGCATATGAATCTATGAGCAAAAGTATATCCATCAAAGGAGTGTCCAAAATGATTGCCCAATAAGTCCAAGGGTTTGACAAATTGATGCTAGCAACTAAGCCCAATTCAAAGGCCATAATAGAGATGAGCTTAGTTTCCTTTATGGCCCAATTACGAGATTCAAATCCAAGTAGATAAAGCCAAAACTCAACTTAGTTGTTCAAAACTTTATCACAAAAAAAAATCGAGAAGAAGAGTTGAAGTGTCAAGACAATGAATTCTGGAGTACTAATGAATTAGAAGAGACTAATTATGTTCGTGGGCCTAAACTCTCAATATATGATGACAAATTCATGTGGAAAATGCTAAGAAGCTTAAGTATTTCACTTCAAGAACCCCAATTGATCTCACAAGCCTGACATTTCATATTGGGTTCAAGTTTTAAGCTTAATTTTTATTATATAATATATATATATATATATATATATATATATATATAAGCCCAATATTTTATTTATCAACTCTTATTATTTTATTATTATTTTATTCTAAATTTTTATAATTATTAAGTATTTTAAGTTATTTAGGACTTTTATGTTAACAAGAATAGTTTAGTTTAAAACTACTTCTTATTTAGATTAAATTAGAGTTCTAGTATACTTAGGAGTTTTATTTATATTTATTTAGCTAGCCTATATATAGGCCTTTGCATTGTACACAATACATTCAATTCATTATTATTTTATTTTTCTTTTGAGTTAATAAATTCTCTATTTCTCTTTTGAGTTAATAAATTCTCTCTGGGTTTTTCTTTTCAAGAATTTCTCTTGAGTTTCTTTTAGAAGAGTTTTAACAATTTTTTTAGATTGTGGGATCATCTTTAAACTTTTTCTTGCCAATATTTCTATCTTGGAGGGGAAATTAGAGCCGCTTGAAGGGGGTCATAGATTCTTCGTGTTTTGAAGGCTTCTTAGGACTTCTACACGCCATGTTCTATCTTTCCATTTATCTTCTTTATTCGCTTCCTTAATATTTGATTTATTATTTTCTTTTAGTTATTTATTTTAATTATTTTATCTGACTTGGATTCAATTTCGTTTTAGGTTGTATCAAAATCCAAGTTTCTTTCCGACGTCTATAGCCCTAAGTCAAATCCGCGACTTTGGCAAACTTTACAATCTGTTTTCGCGTTCATCCTTCTCATACTTTATCATTTTGTATCAGATTTGGCCTTTTAGGTGTTCTTTTGGTTTTTATAAACTGATTTCTAGAAAACAACCTCAAAACAATTTTGTTTTACCCTTATAGTTTTTTTTTAAAAAATTAATCAGTGGGTAAACGATTTTCAAACGATCTAAAATTTTACATACTATTTATTGGCACTATTTCAGAGTATAAAAAATATTTCCCACAAAAAAATTGATCAAAAAAAGTACAAAAAATAAAAATATGAAAAATAAAAAATAAAAAATAAAATAAAATTCTGTGGGTTGAATTTTGTGCCAAAACTTTCCAGATTAGATCAACATTATTTTAGGAGGCTCACATTTAAATTTCGTGATTTTTGGAAATTAGGAACACCTAAAATGAAGTTTCTCAAGTTGCTTCGCATTTTTTCGAGTTTTTGGGTTTCAACAAATTTCATTGACTCTTAGCTTGTAAGTTTTCATTTGTTTTTACTTTTTATTTGTTCCTATACTCATTCTAACACTTTCTTGTGTCTTGTGTTAGTAGACTAAAGCACGTTGCATATTCCTTCCTCCGTGCAACAGAATTCTTTGATGTCTAAGCCAATTTTGGACTCATAGTGCTATTAGGTTTGCTTTGATAGTTTGATTTTAATACATTCTAATTGATTGATATAGACACTTTTTAAAAGAATCACAAGATTAATTCTTACCTCATTGAGAAATTTTTTAGTGCATATAGGTGAGGTTTGCTTAATTTTTTCTTTTGAAGTGTTGTGCTTTTCCAGGCTTTCACTATGACTTGTGACACTCGTGCCCGTAAAAACCATGATGAGTTACCATCTGATGACAAAGAACAAGATGTTACATTGGAGAATATTGTGGGGATGGTAAAATTTCAATATCAACAATTGAACGTGGTACTTGATACACTTGAGGCGAATTTGACTAAGTGTCGAACATAACTACAAGAGAACATTAATCAACTTTCCAATCAAATTCAACTACTAACTCAAGTTGTTGCTAGTTTGGATATTTCTTCGAATCGACGATCTTGTGCTTGTGATAGTGATGATGATAGGGATAATGATTCGTTCTAATACTGGTACACGCAAATATAGTCACATTGATGAAACTTTGGGTATTTCTAATTGAGGCCATCCTTCTGTAGCTAAACCAAAGTTCAATATTCCATCATTCCAAGGAAAGTATGATCCAGATGCATATTGTGATTGGGAGGATAAAATGGAGATCATGTTCCGTTGTTATAAGTGTCCGGAGGAGGAGAAAGTTCCATTAGCTATATTGGCATTTTCAGATTATGCATTGAGTTGGTGGACTCAACTTGTATTGAACCACCAAAAGAATCATGAATGAGATGTTGATTCATGGGAACAGTTAACACAATTCATGCGAAAATGTTTTATCTACCTCACTATTATAGGGATATTAAACAGAGACTTTAACGCCTTGTTAAGGTAATCGATCTATTAATGAGTACTTTAAGGAGATGGAGATGTTTATGCATGGAACAAATGTTCAAGAAGATGAGGAGACTACCATGGTGCAGTTTGTAGATGGTTTGAATGTTTCGATAGCCAATGTTCTTGATCTTCAAACCTACATTGATCTTGAGGATACGGTACGCAAGGCAATTGAGATTGAGCGATAGTTTCAACAACGTCAATCTTGTCCATTTAGTGTTTCAAAATATTATAGAGGTATGAGTTCTAATTCTACTTTCAAAAATTCAAAACTTCCTTCTGCTACTAATAAGTTCCTGCCAAAACATGATGAGACTAAACCTTTTGAATGGAAAAGTAAGGCTCCTACAAAACCTTCTTCTTCATCTTCTAAGTAGCTCACTTCTACTACTTCACTAAAACAACAACGAGGTCGTGAAATTGAATGTTTTAAGTGCAACGGGTTTGGGCACTATAGCCGTGATTGTGCCAATATGAGACTTTTGTTGATAAAAGAAGATGGTGATTATACCTCTGGTTCCGATAAAATAGATCCAGATATGCCCGGATTAATTGACGATGTCGATGATGGAGGTAAGTTTTTTGGTGAAAAAGAGCTGGTGGAACCGCTAACTCATCCATGTTGTCTAGTTGTGAGGCGACCTCAACATCCAATTGAAGGATGATCATGATCTTCAACGGAGTAATATATTCCATTCGAAGTGTTTGATTAAAGGTAAACTTTGCTCATTTATCATTGGTAGTGGAAGTTGTGCTAATGTAATGAGGAGCTACCTTGTGGATTCTTTTGCATTGCCATGTAGTAAACACCCTACACCATACAATCTTCAATGGCTTAACGAAGGTTCAAAGGTCCGTGTAGTAAAAAATCTTGATCACTTTTAAACTTGTGACTTACATTGATGATGTTTGGTGTGATGTCGTTCCCATGCATGCCGCCCACTTGTTACTTGGTAGACCATGGCAATACGATCATGATGTTATTCATCATGGTAAATTAAATCGATATTCTTTTATTTTCCAGGGGAAGAAGTACACTTTTACCCTTTTGAATCCGAAAGATATTCACAATGATCAAATCGACATGATGAAGTTTTGTAAAGAGGTTATGGGAAGTAAGACACAAAATTCAAAAAAGGCTGAGAGAAAAGAGGTCTAATGAAAATAGCCAAACTAATGATGACCCAATGGTGAGTGCATCCTCTTGTGAGAAAAAAAAGTTGTTCACAATTTTTATGCGAGTGGAAAAGATGTGCGACGAACCTTACTCACTAAACAGCCTTGCATCATTTTTCGATTTAGGCAAAATTGTAACACCCTAACCCGTAACCGTCGTCGGTCTAGGGTTAAAGGTATTACCGAACAAAATAGAATCTTTTACGGACATTCCCTAATATCATTCAACAAATCAAATCAAAGTGTCCCTTAAATAGGTCTACGAGACCTTAAACATGCTTTAGAAAGGGGCCAAGACTAAACCGAACGCATATAGAAATTTTCAAAAATTTAAAAATTTTTCAAAGTTACAGAGGTCACACCCACAGTGTGGGCAGTGTCAGTGCCTTCCACGACCTCGAGACACGCCTGTGTCTAAGCCATGTCAAAACAGGCATACATACTGACTTGTCCACACGGCCGTGGACACGCCCGTGTGCCTCACCTGTGGTCAACAATGACTTGTTTTGAAACACAATCACAATGGACATGGTCGAGACACACGCCGGTATGCTCAACCGTGTGGGAAAATAGAGGCCATTTGCAAGGCCAAAGTGCCACCCACACTTTGGGTCATCCATACAAGCACATACAAGTATCATTGCAAACACAATTAGCAACCAAAAACATACCAAATAGTTACCCTTTTTAACTCATTCAAATATCTTCAAACATACCAACTTAGATACCATTTAGCCATATCCAAAAATTCATACAATTCATATCATTTTACAAATATAAAATCGAAATTAATACCACTTGTATGAGCAAATCGTACATTTATTAAATACTCCACATTCCTGGTTTATTTCATAACAAATCGACAACCCAAAAATTACTTCATAATTTGTACAAGACTTAGCCATTAAATCATAATCCAAAGTATGCCATTTCCAAATCAAACCATATCGATTCACATAACAACATCATACATATCACTTCACATTTGTTTAGGCTTAAATCCATACACCAAATTTTAGCATAAAACACACTTCCAAAACTTAACTAGATTAAGACCGAATTTATTCATAATTTTCACTCCTTTATAATCGAACATACATATGCAAATTACTAGTTCCTTTCATAACAATTTGTCAATGTAAACACACTCTTACAAACCAACTTTAACTATCATTTCATCTAAGTTATACTTAGCATTTCACCTATATGCCATAACCAAATTCACTTATTATCAAATCACTTAACAACACTTTAACAAAGCATATCAAACAAGATTTCCATATATTTACTTATAATTAACCCCTAGCCGTATCACCAAGACCAAAACCAAACATGTCACACATACCATATACATATATATATATATAACACATAACCAAGATTAACTAAGCTCAAATATTATTTCTAGCCATTTTCGCATGGCTTTAATAAATACAAATTCAAAACCAACCAAACTAATACTATACTATACATGCCATAGATTCAAAATTCAAACTTAGTAAATACCGAAACAGTCGATAGTGTGATAGGCTCCTCGACGATCCCCGAGCTCATAACCCAACTTCCAAGATCTATAAAATGAAAGGGAAACATACACACAGTAAGCTTTCGCAACTTAGTAAGTCATAAGCAAACAATAATCATATAAACATTAACACTAAATCAATTAGCCAAGTCAATCCAAACCTTAATTAAATATATATATCACACTCTCAAGTTTATATGTTATCAAATATACATTAGTTAACATCATATAGCTAAATGCACAAATACTTATAAACACATATAATTATCACATTTAAATATCACAACTATATCAATAATCACTTATATCATCACAAATACATCAATAGGCCTAATCACTTATATATTCAAATATGCTAACACATAATTCATATTTCGCATAACTTTAAATCATCAATTCAAGTATACAATTTACCTTAATTTCATAACCTAGTATGAATACATACCTAAACCTTTTAATTTGATTTCACATTCAGTCTTTACTTCACATTGCCCGTTGAACTTTTCGAATTAAAAAGGATACGCGAATAGTCGGAAGCTCGTACAATGCCAACGTCCCATACGTGGTCTTACATGTAATCACATATCGATGCCACTGTCTCAGACAGAGCCTTACACGAATCAAATACAATGCCAATGTCCCAGACATGGTCTTACACGTAAACACAAGTCGATGCCAACGTCCTAGATGTGGTCTTACACGAAAACACATATCGAAATCCTATGTCATGACATATGTATCCTATCTATTCCTAGGGTTTGTATGGCACTTTCGGACATTGAATCTCGATCAAAATGAGCTCGAAACATAGTTCCCTACTCAAATCACATTCGGCCAAACACATATATAATCGAATAATTCATTTCATCACATAACATTTATATATATATATATATATATATTCTCAAGTTTAACAACATTTAAATGCTTATAGACTTACCCCGGATGTTGTCGGACGGTTTAATCGACTATTCGTTTACTTTTGATTTCCCCCGATCTAATTCCATTTTCTTTCGTTCTTGATCTAAATAAATTCAAATTTAACTAATTTAACCACAAATTCATTCAATTAATCCAAAAACACATAAATGGAAAAATTACCATTTTACCCCTAACATTTCACACTTTTTACAATTTAATCCCTATTGCATAAAACACAAAATATACAAAATTTGCGTATACCATGCTAGAGTCGAATATTCACAAGCACTATACAAATCCATATATTTCATTTTTTTCACATTTTAGTCCCCCAAAATTTTATTTTTCCAATTTAGTCTTTATTACTTAAAATCATAAAAAATCCCAAGACAAACATGTTAATCCTTCACATATCTTTACTATTTCATCATTAAACAACAAAACACAAGCTATCATCAATGGCATAACACAAAATCATCATCAATTTCAAAAATTCAAGCATGGGTCTTATAGTATTCGAAGTAACGATTACAAAAACATAAAAATTATCAAAACCAAAACCGAAACATACCTCAATTTGCTTGAATAAGAGCCGAATACCTAGCTTTCTTATTTATTTTCTTTTATTTTTGTTTCGATTCAAAGAAAGATGAAGAATATGGCTTTTTAATGTTTTGTTTTTATTATATTAACATTATATTATGTTATTTATTAATTTAACTTGATAATTAATATATAAAACTATATATTAACCATAATGCCGCCCACTACCATTATTATTGGGCTAATTGCATCATAAAACCTCCAAATTATAAAGACAACAACAATTAGGTACATTCACATTTAACCATCAAATTTTTATTTTACGCGATTAAGTCCTTTCATTTAATCGGACACTCAAATGACAAAATTAAAACACAAAATTTCACACAAGCAAATTTACACATTATAAACACAGAATATAATATTAAAATATTTTTTAGACTCAGATTTTTGGTTTGAAACCACTATTCCGATTAGGGTCAAAATGTGCTGTTACAAAAATTGTTTATCTTTGACAAACCTTCACAAATTTTTGCCTAGTGTTTTTGTGTCTGTTTTATAGGAATATGAAGATATTTTTGAATAAGCACCTAAAGGATTGCCATCTTAGAGGGGTATTTAGCATCAAATTGACTTAGTACCTAGGTCAACAATTCCAAATCGACTAGCTTATCGAAGTAATCCCGGAGACGAAGGAGTTACAAAAGCATGTAGATGAGGTGAAGAGTCACATTCGTGAAAGTTTAATCTTTGTGCAGTGCCGTTAATTTTGGTGCCAAAGAAAGATGATATGTATAGAATGTGCGTCGATTGTCGACCAATTAACCAAATTACTATTAAGTATAGGCATCCTATTCCAAAGGCTTGATGATATGTTTGATGAACTTTATGGTGCTTGTCTTTAAAAAAATGATTTAAAAAGTGGCTACCATCAAATTCAAATGAAAGAGGGGGATGAATGGAAAACAACCTTTAAAACGAAGTTTGGTTTATACGAATAGTTAGTCATGCCTTTCGGTTTGACTAATGCACCTAGTACTTTCATGCGCTCGATGAACCATATTTTGAGACGTTATTTGATAAATTTATGGTAGTATATTTTGATGATATTTTGATTTACTTAACTTCTTTAAATGATCATTTTTTTCATGTTAAATCTGTTTTGGATATTTTGCGAACTGAAAAATTATTTCCCAACCTTGATAAATGCACTGATAAACTAATCTTTTTAGGTTTTATAGCAAGTGCTCAAGGTATTCATGTCGATGAGGACAAAGTAAAGGCAATTAGGGAGTGGCCCACTCCTAAATCAATTACTGAGGTGAGATCTTTCCATGGTTTAACAAGTTTTTATATATGTTTTGTGAAGGATTTCTCCACCATTGCCACTCCATTAACTGAGATTATTAAAAAATCTATGGGTTTTAAGTGGGGGGAAGCCTAAGAAATGGCTTTTCAAACTTTAAAGGATAAGTTATGTTCTGCTCGGTTCTTAAATTACCTGATTTTTCTAATACTTTTGAACTTGAATGTGATGCTTCAGGGATTGGAATTAGCGTCGCGTTGATGCAAGAAAAAAGGCCAATCTCATATTTTAGTGAAAAACTGACAGGGGCGCAATTAAACTACTCAACTTACGAGGAGGAGTTGCTGGCATTAGTTCAAGCTTTACAAGTTTGGCAACATTACTTACTACCAAATGAGTTTATTATCCATATAGATCATGAATTCCTAAAATGGTTAAAGGGACAAGGTAAGTTAAGCAAGAAACACAGACGATGGGTAGAATTCATAAAGGCATTTCCATATACAATTAATTATAAAACATGTGGAGAAAATTTAGTTGCTGATGCCTTATCTCGTAGATATTCTTTGATAACTACATTAAATGCTAACATATAAAAGATTTATACTTAAATGATATTGATTTTGCAAATGTATTTTTTAATTGTAGGAATAGTGCCTTTGACAAGTTTTATCTTGTATATGGGCTTCTTTTTCATCTAAACAGTTATGAGTTCCAGAATGTTCCATGAGAGAGTTATTAATTAGTGAGGCACATAGTGGAGGTCTAATAGGACACTTCGGTGTCGCCAAGACATTAGATATTCTACATGAACATTTTTATTGGCCGCACATGAAAAAGGACATTGAAAATGTATGTTCTAATTGTATTACTTGTAAACAAGCAAAATCTAAGGTAATCCCTCATGGACTTTATGCTCCTTTGTTGATTTCTTCTTCTCCATGGGTAGACTTATCAATGGATTTCACTCTTGGTTTGCCATGAATCAAAAAGGGTCGATATAGTATCTTTGATGTTGTTGATATGTTTTCAAAGATGGGTTACTTTATTCCTTGTCACAAAACGGGTGACGCTACACATGTGGCTAACTTATTCTTTTGAGAGGTGGTGTGCCGTCATGGGATACCTCGCACCATTGTATCTGACAGAGATGTAAAGTTCCTAAGCTACTATTGGAAAGTATTGTGGGGTAACCTTGGTACTAAATTATTATATTCTACTACATGTCACCTTCAAACTGATGGACAACTTGAGTGTAATATCCTGATTTTGGTGGGTCTGTGCTTTTGGTATGTTGCATGGATAAGTTAGTAGGTTAAAGGCTTTGAGGTGTGTATTGGGCTTAGGGTTGGGCTTAAATCTGGGTTAAATTGATTAAAGAAAGTGCTAGTAGTAATTTATTTGTAAATTATTATGTTTAGTAGCAAGATGGGCTTATGGCCCAAAATTTGGAGGTGCTTTAAGTGGACATGAGGGTGGCGTCACAAGGGGGAGGAGTTTGGGCCTGGTGTGGCCGCTTAGGGCCCAAATTAATGGGTCAAATTTCGGTACTTCAAGGGGGAAGGGGTAGACGTCATAGAGGCTGCATTTTAGGAGCTCTATTTCTTTTATTTTAAGTGTTAAAAGCTGATAATTAAGGGGGAAGAGGTGGTTTTAAGGTGGGCTCTTCTAAAGGTAATGTAAGGGATGTGATAATAGATGGATGAGATAAGGGATAAAGGCTATCAGGAGAGGGGAGAGTTGGCTGAAACTCCAACTCTGACGTGTGTGGATGTGTAGCCAAATTTTGTAAGACAAAGTGTTCATCTTTCTTTTATCTTTTCTTTTCTAATCTTTCTCACCTACTCGCTAGCCGAAAATCCTCTCCTCCTATTGTCTCAAATTTTCTTTGCTTGCCATTCTCCAACACTTTCTTTTCTCTTGATCTTTTCTTTCAAAGCCGAATACCCTGGTCCCCATCATTTTCCTCCATAGCCGAATACTCCTCTTTAATCTGGTGAGTTTCGGGATTTTGCTTCTCTGCGATTTCTCTATTTTTATCAAGTTCTAATCCGAATCGTTTGTTCCAAAGGCCCTATCGATTTCACTCTCTGCCCCTAGAAGCTGAATCCTGTCTTGCTATAGTCAGAGGTGCTGATTTGGTGAAAAAGCCGAATGTAGGTAGTGGTAGGTTCGGCCGAATGGCCTTTCTTGTTCTTTCCCCTTTGGCTGAATGTGTTATGGTACTCAATTGGTTGCGATTCAGGGATTGATTTAATATATGGGTGTTGGCCGAATGTAGGTGGGTTGGTGGTGACGTTTTCGTAAAGACTTTTGGGATCCGAAAGCTAGGTAAGGGTTTCATTTAAACACTGTGTTTATTTATTAGATCTCATCGGGTTGGGACAATATTAACAGTCAAGCAGTAGGGGTTGGATCAGTAAACCCAATGCCAAAGTACAAGAAACGATCGATGTCGAGTCGAGATTGGCCTTTGGAGTGTGGTAGACATCTGAAGTAGATCGTGGGTAGATAGTGGTAGTGTCGAGTGTGATGGCGTAGAAGCGATAAAAGCGTTAGTACTGAAAACCAGATGTGTAACTCTTACACACTTTCTATACTTAATATGTAAATGTTGTGTGTTGTTAAAAGCGAATGACGGTAATGGTTACTAAATTACCCTTGTGGGTAAGCGAGGATCTTTGGGTAAGTTGTTACTATTTCTTGCGTTGATTGTGATCTATGAGAGCATGATATTTTGTATGCATGATTTTCGATATTAAGCATGATCATCTTGATATTGTTACCATAAATATGTGTTATAGGTAATGAGAGGAGGGGAGTATGATTTATCGACTGTCACCGATGATTTGGTATCACACATTGGGTTATTACATATTAAAAATTGTGACTAAGTCTCGGTGGTTTGGCACCACCAAAGGGTTTGGTACCACATATGATATTTTGTAACTTCGTTACCAAAGTGGTTTGGTACCACATATGATATTTTTGTAACTTCGTTACGAGTGGTTTGGCACCACCAGTGGTTTGGTACCACAAGGGGTAGATTTGGGAGACCCGGATGGATGCTTAGGTTGGATGGGTTGCATGACTTGCATATTAGTGTATGAATTTGTGTAAGAGCATAACTTCTGTTTGGATGGGGATTTGTACACTGAGTCTAGACGACTCACCCCTTCTGTTACATTTTGTAGATCAGACCTAGATCGTGGATATAGAGCCGGAGTGGACTCGAGGTGGCCATGCACAGCATTTGGTTTATTACAAAGTTTTCCATTCGGACTTAGCTATTTTAATAAATTTTGGTTTTCAGTTCTGTAATAAGGCCGCTAAAGTTTTATTTGGGTTCTTTTATTTAGTTGATTTTAAAGTTTCTATTTAATATGTTGATTAAGCTATGAAATGGATGTTTTCAAAAGCTAAATAAATACTTGTTTTTTTTAGTATACAAAGACTAAGTAATTAATACGGAGTAACAATATGACAACTAAGTTTCTCCAAACCAAGTTTCAACATGTTTTACACGATGTAAAATACATCGACGTTTTCTCAAAAATCTTACAACAGTTTTCTTTCTAAAACAAATCAGTTTCCAAACATTTTCTTTTCTGTGGCACGCCAGATTCGGTTGTAGTGTTTGGACTGGGTTTGGGGTGTTACATTTTGGTATCAAAGCCTGGTTCAAAAGCTCGGTTGTGGGCTTAGGGCCCAAAATATGTTTTAAAAGTTTGTAAAATGATTATTTTTCCGGAAAGCATGGCACCTGAGTCTCCGGCACCGATCCACCTAGGTAAGTGCCCTAACTCTTGTTGTGATATATATGTTGGGCTTTGTGGGCTTTAGACGTAGTTAACCATGATAGTACTAATAGACCATAGGGCTAGTTATACAACTTCTTAATTAAATAAGATTTAAGGATAATTGAACAGACCTGGGAGTAAGTCGCTAAGTTAGGGTGTGGCAACAGCCATGTGCATGTCTAGGATTGGATTCAAGGAGAGCTTGGTATTTAAGCAGTCCTAGTGACTCACCTCCTCCTCACTCAAATCCTACCTGGTGCGTAGTGACTGTTCACCCTAACCATGAGGACTTGTTCACAGGCTAAATCCGATAATTAAAGCCCGAAAGGGACCAACCACCTTGTTTTGTAAAAACCCTAGTTTTGAAATTACCAAATTACCCCTGGATTTGTGAAAACTACCTTAGATTTAGAAAATGACCAAAGTACCCCTGGTTTGTAAAATTTCAAAATTACCCTTGACTTACAAAGTTATCGAAATACCCCCGAGTGGCAAAATTACCAAAATACCCCTACTTTACAAAATTACTAAAATACCCTTATTTTGAAAAAAATACCCAAAACTTTATTTTGGAAAATTACGAAAATACCTCTGTAAGTTAAAATTATGAAAATGCCCCCGGGTAGTGAAATGACTAAAATACCCCTGTTCATGGAATGTGGTCTGTGGATGTTGTTTGTGTGATGAATATACTTAGAACTAGGAGATAAGCTTGAAACTGAAACTTTAGATAGATTCGAATTCTAAAGAATCACTTTAAAAACTATTTTCATAAAATTGTTCGTGGATAAATAGTGAAAATAGATAATAATTCATAAAATTCTTAACCAGATAAACACGAACGAGGAGATGAGTACAAGAGGTCGAGGGCGTTAGCGGCGGGGTCGAGGTAGGGTAGGATGGCCTTGTTGGAGCCAGTGAGGTCGACCATGGGTCCGAAAATGTGATCTTGGATCTGCCGTGATGGAAGCCGAGTTCGAGGATCGATAGGTGGTAACGATCAAGATCTCGAGCGAGATACGAGTTTTGGAAAGAGTTGCTGAGGCGGTAGCGCAGGGAGCCCGAAAATCCGTGGCTGAATGACTCCGGGCAAATAGAGCAGAAGTATTTAGGGGAGTTTCTAGTGTGGCTTCCAACACAGCTGAGTACTGGTTAGAGGCAACAGAGCGGATAATGGATGACTTAGACTTCTCGGCTGAGGAGAAGTTGAAGGGGATAGTATCTCTTCTTCGGGATGAGTCGTACTAGTGGTGACTCACGATCGGGGATGGTGCGATGGCGGTGATATCACACGGGATTATTTTAGGACGACTATCGGAGAAAGTAT
This sequence comes from Gossypium rotundifolium, assembly GCA_025506655.1. Taxonomy (NCBI): domain Eukaryota; kingdom Viridiplantae; phylum Streptophyta; class Magnoliopsida; order Malvales; family Malvaceae; genus Gossypium; species Gossypium rotundifolium. Next base: position 153,915,116 of record CP106728.1, read on the forward strand.
GTGAAATTGGTTATCTTGATGGGCAACGTGAGGCGTTCTTGAATTTGATGCAAGGGAATAAGTTTGCACCGAGTACGAGGCTAAATTTTTGAGGTTGAGTAGGTATGCTCAGGGTATGGTGGCTACGGAACATGAGCGCTGTGTTAGGTTCGAAGATGGGCTAAGAGATGAGCTGCAGGTGTTGATTACACCTCAGCGTGAAAGGGAATTTACCGTTCTTGTGGAAAAGGCCAAAATAGCTGAGGAGGTGAAGCGAACCGAGAAACGAAATTAGGATAGGGGCAAGGATAAAAAGAGTTTTGGGCCATCAGGGTCTGGTGAAAGTGCTTAGAAAAGGGCTAGATTTGATGGGTTTGGATCAAGTGCAAAAAAGCTCTTCTTTCTCGATTAGCCACCTCGATTGCTCGATGTGGGAAGTCTCATTCGGGAGAATATTGGGTGATAATAGAGGATGTTTTGAGTCGGTCATTGGAGCACCGGGTAGGGACCGTCATGAAGTTAGCCAGACTCAAGCCGAGGTCAGGGCGTGGTCAATTCAGGAGATGGCCAAGAACCACGGAGGGTCGGTAGCGGTAGGGTGGAAATGGTAGCAGACGGGGCCGTGGAGCACTGGTCGAGGTCTTGGAGGTGCTAATGCTAGACTGACTGGGTTGGTCTCTGCGACCAAGCATCGGGAGGAGGCGGCCTTGCACCGGACGTCATAACCCAGTACATTTATAATTTACGGGTGCCTTACATTGTTTTAATTGATGTTGGTTCGACACACTCTTATGTTGCTAGTAGTGTAGTGGAAACTTTGAACTTAGCCTATGAGATATCTGCTAGGAAGATGACATTAGTTAGCCTCAGGACACTCTGTGATGGTAGACAAATCAGTATAGGATGTACCCTAGAACTTCAAGGGTCGTGTTTCAAGCGAATTTGATGGAACTACCTTTTGGGAGTTCGATTTAATCTTAGGAATGGATTGGTTGGTTACCAGGCATAAATGGATTTGTGCGATTAAGCGCATGGTGCTAAAAGCGAGTCGAGGGTGTAGAGGTGGTAATGATAGGTGAGAGAAGGAATTACCTATCTAATGTGGTGTGTAGCGACCTAAAATTTGATTGGCGCTAATTGAGGAAATTATTTAAAATTTGAAAACAGAGTTTCAATTTTATTTAAAAAAGGGAGTCGCCACCGATCTTTTTTTTTTCTAGGTGTGATCGGACACCTAATAAATCCTCTTTTTAAAGAAAAATCATTTTTTTGAATTTTCTTAAAAAAGGCTGGGTTTAAGTCTGCGACAAAATTCGAGAGAAAAATAGGGTTAAGAGTCGATTCTGTGGAAGGTATTAGCACCCTCGCGACGCCCAAAATTGGTATCTCGTTAAACGCGTTGTCTTAATTTTCAAAATACAAGTTCAATTTAATATTTAATCGTGATCCGATTGAGACACGAAATTTTTTTAAAACAAGAGAATTTTAAGACTAGAAATTTTTTAAAACCGAGAATTTTGAAAACACGAAATTTTTTTAAAACTCAAAAATTTTGAAAACACAAAATTTTAGAAATCGAAAACACGAGAATTTTTGAAACACGAAATTTTTTTGAAAACACGAAATTTTTGAAAACACGGAAATTTTAAAACACAAGAATTTTTTAAAAAAACATGAAATTTTGAAAACCGAAAATTTTGAAAACACGAAATTTTGGAAATCTGAAACTTTGAAAACACGAAATTTTTTTGAAACACAAAATTTTTTAAAAACATGAAATTTTTAAAATACGGAAATTTTAAAACACAAGATTTTTTTTAAACATGAAATTTTTGAAAACCGAGAATTTTGAAATCTGAAAATTATTTTTTAAAACACGAATTTTTTGAAAATACTAGAATTTTGAAAATCGAGAATTTTTTGAAACACGAAATTTTGAAAATATGAAAATTTTGAAATACAAAATTTTTGAAAACACAAAAACTTTTAAAACACGAAATTTTTGAAATCTGAATTTTTGATAACACGAATTTTTTTAAAACACTAAAATTTTAAAATCGAAAATTTTTGAAAACACAAAAGTTTTGAAACTCGAAATTTTATTTTATTTTTAGATTTTTGATTTTTTTAAAAGGCGTGTCGTATTTAACACGAACCGATGATATTCACCCAACATAGCGATGAGATCAACGAAAAGTGTTAAACCGATTCATTGCCTTATTTATTAAAATTATTATCATTAAAATAAAATACAATTGAAAAATAAAATGCTAAAATATCAATAATATTAAAGCGAGATGTCATAAAAATACATAAATTAAATTAAAAGTGGGTAAAAAATTACGAAAAGCTCAAAATTACGAACTTGAAGAACGGGATACACGACCCATTTTTCTCTCTTTTTTTCTTCTTTCTTTTTCTTTTTTCTTTTTCCTTTCCTTTTTTTTTTTCCTTTTTCTTCTCTTCTTCTTCTTCTTCTCTTCTTCTCACTTGCTTTGGGCTCTTTGAAAATGGGCACAGGTCTTTGCTTTGGTGTGGGCCATGCGGGTCGGGTCCTGAGGTCGGGTCGGGTCGGGTCGACCCAACTGACTTTATTTTTTTACTTTTTCTTTTTTTCTTTCTTTTTCTTTCCCTTTTTTTCTTTTTTTTCTTTTTTTCTTCTTTTTTTCTTCTTCCTTCTTTTCTCCTTTCTTCTTCTTCTCCAACCTTGCCATTGCATGTCGACTCAAACTCCCATGGTGGTGAGCCTTCTCTCCTCTTCTCTTCTTTCCTCTCTTTTCTCTTCTTCTTTCTTTTTTCTCTTTTTTTGTGGGTTTTTGAATGTTTGGGGGTTTGATTTTGGTTGATTTCCCTCTTTTATAGTGTTTTTTTTGGTGTTAGGTGGCTAGGGAAGGAGGCCATCCCTTAGGTGGTGGTCAAAAATCGGGTGGGTGGGCGAAATCAGTCGGATTTTGGAGATTTTCAAGAAGGACCAGATTGCAATCATGATAAACTATTGGGGCCAAAGTGTAATTTTAAGAAAGATAAGGGTAAAATGTAATTTTGAAAAGTTTTGGGGCCAAAATGTAATTTCAAGAAAGTTTGGGGTTAAAATGTAATTTTTTTAAAATTTAAAATTTTTTAAATTTTTTTAAAATAAACCCATAATTAAGCGGGATAAAATTTAGTGCTTATATGCCCTCTTTGCTCGTCATTTGTGAAGCGAGGATAGAGCAAAGACTTAAAAGCGCTAAATTTTGTTCGATGTCCAATATTTATTCTTTATTGAAAAGCGAAATCGAAAATAGCTCGACATGTGACCTGAAGCTCAACTCACTTCTCGGATTATGAGTTGATTTTGAAAAAGCAATTGAAAATACCTCGGTGTGACACGAGGCTCAACCCACCTCTCGCATTATGAGTTGATTTTTGAAAAGCGAAATTGAAAACACCTCAACAGATGACACGAGGCTCAACCCACCTCTCGCAATATGAGTTGATTTTGAAAAGCGAAAATTAAAAAATACCTCGGCGTGACTGAGGCTCAACTCACCTCTCGCAATATGAGTTGATTTTTTTTGAAAAAGCGAAATTGAAAAATACCTCGGCGTGTGACCCGAGGCTCAACTCACCTCTCGCATTATGAGTTGATTTTGAAAAAAGAATTGAAAAATACCTCGGCGTGTGACCGAGGCTCAACTCACCTCTCGCAATATGAGTTGACTTTTTTTGAAAAACAAAATTGAAAAATACCTCGGCGTGTGACAGGAGGCTCAACTCACCTCTTGCATTATGAGTTGATTTTTGAAAAGCGAAATTGAAAATACCTCGGCGTGTGACTGAGGCTCAACTCACCTCTCGCAATATGAGTTGATTTTGAAAAGCGAAATTGAAAAATACCTCAACAGTGACTGAGGCTCAACTCACCTCTCATATATGAGTTGATTTTTTTGAAAAAGCAACTTGAAAAACACCTCAACGTGTGACTGAGGCTCAACTCACCTCTCAATATGAGTTGATTTTTTTTGAAAAGCGAAATTGAAAATACCTCAGCGTGTGACCTGAGGCTCAACTCACCTCTCACATTATGAGTTGATTTTTGAAAAAGCGAAATTGAAAATACCTCAGCGTGTGACCCGAGGCTCAACTCACCTCTCGCATTATGAGTTGATTTTGAAAACGAAATTGAAAAATACCTCAGCGTGTGACCTGAGGCTCAACTCACCTCTCGCAATATGAGTTGACTTTTTTTTGAAAAACAAAATTGAAAAATACCTCGGCGTGTGACCTGAGGCTCAACTCACCTCTTGCATTATGAGTTGATTTTTGAAAAACAGAAATTGAAAATACCTCGGCGTGTGACCCGAGGCTCAACTCACCTCTCGCAATATGAGTTGATTTTGAAAAACGAAAATTGAAAAATACCTCAGCGTGTGACCTGAGGCTCAACTCACCTCTCGCAATATGAGTTGATTTTTTTTGAAAAACAGAACTTGAAAAACACCTCAACGTGTGACCTGAGGCTCAACTCACCTCTCGCAATATGAGTTGATTTTGAAAACGAAAATTGAAAAATACCTCGTGCGTGTGACTGAGGCTCAACTCACCTCTCGCAATATGAGTTGATTTTTTTTGAAAAGCAGAAATTGAAAAATACCTCGGCGTGTGACAGAGGCTCAACTCACCTCTCGCATTATGAGTTGATTTTGAAAAAAGCAAAATTGAAAAATACCTCGGCGTGTGACTGAGGCTCAACTCACCTCTCGCATTATGAGTTGATTTTTGAAAAACGAAATGAAATAATTTTAAAAGGATCAAAATTTCAAAACATATCATCCGGTGGAACTCGAATGTCTTCCTTGTCCTTGGTTGATACATTATCATCAAAACCTTTTGCTTTATTGGAATACCTGTATATGTCATGCATGATGTTATCATGATATGCACATGTTTGGTCTTAAATGCTTTTATGCCTACATGATTATGCCATACGCCTTGGGCTTGTTTGCCGTATATCTCTTTTCGCTATTCGACTCTCATGATGATTGCATTCATTGCTTGATTCTTGATTTCCTTTCGGGTTTTGTACCCATCCTCGAGTAATCTGCGTTTCTCGTGTATCACCCTTTTGCCCCTTGTTGAACTTTGTCCTTGCTTTGAGGCTCTTGTACTTACCAAATTCTCATCCAGGTAATACTCAACATTCCTTTTGTTTAGAGTATGTCATTTCACTATTTATCATTTAGACAAACCACACATGAGATGCATAAAAATAGCAAAGTAGGTACGAAAGAAATACCTCACATTCATATTTATTTCAAAAGCAATAAGCAAAGAAAATTGACAAGGAAAAGCTCAATAAAGAAAACATTATAAAGAAAGGAAAGCAGATTCAATTGTCACAAATGCTCTAGATATTCAACGCATGAACTTCTCCACATTTCTTCATCCTGGATCTCTTCGAGCACGGCTTCTTGTGTAGAAGATTTCGAGCTTCCGGGACCGCTTCAAATATTGTAATCTCGCCACATGACTCTCCGTTCAAATCGTCTTGCTCCTTTTGTCTAAACCTCCTTCATTAGGACGCCCTTTCAGGTTTTTATCCTAATCTTTTTTTTGTTTATCAAGACGCCCTTTCGAGTTTTCATCTTGATCTTTTTTTTATCAAGACGCCCTTTTCGGGTTTTCATCTTGATCTTTCTTTCTTTCTTTTTTTTTTATCAAGACGCCCTTTTCGGGTTTTCATCTTGATCTCTCTCTTTTTTTTCTTTTTCTTTTTTTTAGGCATAGTATTTTTTCACGACATCTGAGTTCACTGGATTAGGTAACTCTTTCCCATCCATCTCAGTGAGAATCAAAGCTCCACCAGAGAAAGCCTTCTTTACGACGTACGGCCCTTCCCAATTTGGTGCCCATTTTCCTCGAAAGTCTTTTTGTATTGGGAGAATCTTTCTCGATCTGAGTTCCCCTCACGGAATTCTCTTGGCCGTACCTTCTTGTCATGAGCCGTGATCATTCTCTTCTGGTACATCTGTCCATGATGATTGCCTTCAGCGTCTTTCTTCGATAAGATTTAGCTGGTCATATCGAGCTTGAACCCATTCGATTCTTCTAGTTTCGACTCCATTAAGACTCGTAGAGAGGGATCTCAACTTCAATGGGCAAAGACGACTTCCATTCCATAGACCGAGAGAAAGGAGTTACTCCGTAGATGTCCAACAGATGTGCGATATGCATCTAAAGCGAATGGTAGCTTCTCATGCCAATCTTTATAAGTCTCGGTCATTTTCCCAATAATCTTCTTAATGTTTTTGTTAGCCGCTTCTCTTTGCTCCGTTCATCTTTGGGCGATAGGGTGAGGAATTATGATGCTTTATTTGAAGCTGCTGCACATTTCTTTTATCATCTTGTTGTTCGATTTACAACGTTATAAAATAATTTTCTCGAACAAACCGTATCGACATATGATTTCCTTTTTAAGAACACAAAGCTGCGGTCTTCGTCACATTAGCAAATGAAGCGGCTTCTACCCATTTTGTGAAGTAATCTATAACCACAAAATGAGCCGTGGCCATTAGAAGCTTTTGGAGAAATTGGCCTATAACATCCATGCCCCACATAGAAAAAGGCTACGGAGAAGTCATGACATGAAGGAGCGGAAGGGTTGCATGAATTTTATCGCCAGAAATTTGACATTTGTGGCACTTTAAGACGTAACTAATGCGGTACCGCTTTCCATCGTCGACCAAGAATAACCGAGTCTCATAATGCACCGGCCATAGTGAAACCATTGGCATCGTCCCTAAATTCCTTCATGGACATCTTCAAGTATTTTTCTGCTTCAATGAAATCCACGCATCTCGAGGAGCACTTGATCTTTTCCTCTTTTATGCAGGATATCCCCATCAAGGACAAATCTCACCGCCATTTTTCTGATTGTTCTTTTGTCGTTCTCATTTGCTTGCTCGGGATACCTTTGATTCTTGACATATTCTAAGATATTATGGAACCACGGCCTCCCATCTGTCTCTTTTTCAATGCTAAAACAATGTGCAGGGACCTCATATATGCTCATTTGGAGGCATTATTTCGCTTTCTCTGTTTGCTTTAAACATTGAAGCCGGGGTGGCCAAGGCATCACCAATTGGTTTTCTTCTCGTGGGAAGTAGTTAAAAGTCACTTCTTTGAATTCTTTGACCAGCTCATACGAGATCGTGATATTTGACCAATTTAGAATCTCTCACTTCCCAATCTCCACGAATTTGGTAAATCACCAACACTGAGTCCCCGTATACTTCTAAGATTTTGATGTTTCGTTCAATAGCTGCACGAAGGCCCATGATCAAGCCTCATATTCTGCTACATTATTGGTACAGAAGAAATTTAATCTGGCAGTGAGTGGATAATGGTTCCCTTCTGGTGACACTAAGACTGCTCCAATCCCATGCCCCAATACATTCGATGCACCATCAAAGCTCATCTTCCATGATTTCTCTTTTGACGACTCACACACTTTTTCTGCAATGCATATCAAATCCTCGTCTGGAAAATTAAATCTCAAAGGCTCATATTCCTCCGTGGCTCGAGTTGCTAAGAAGTCAGCTATTGCGCTCCCCTTTATCGACTTTTGACTCACATATATAATGTCGTAGTCTGATAGTAGGATTTGCCATCGTGCCATTCTTCCTGAAAGTGCAGGTGATTCCATCATGTATTTTATTGGGTCCAGCTTTAAAATTAACCACGTCGTATGATACAACATATATTGTCTGAGCCTTCGAACTACCCAGACCAAAGCACAACATAATTTTTCAATTGACGGGTATTTTGCTTTATATTCTGTGAACTTCTTGCTGAGGTAGTAAATTGCCCTTTCTCTTTTCCCTGACTCATCATGTTGCCCCAGTACGCAGCCCATTGAGTTTTTGAACACAACTAGATATAATATTAATGGTCTTCCGGGAGTTGGCGGTACTAGCACCGGAGGGTTAGACAAATACTATTTTATCTTGTCAAAAGTCACTTGGCACTCATTGTTCCACTCTCTCGGATTATGTTTTCGAAGAGTCGAAAAATTGGGTCACACTGGTTGGTAAGTTGAGCAATGAATCGGCGATGTAGTTCAACCTCCTAAAAATCCTCTGACTTCTTTTTGTGTACGCAGAGGTGGTAATTCTTGTATGGCTTTTATCTTATCTGGATCAATCTCAATACCTCTCTCACTAACGGTGAGCCAGAGTAATTTTTGAGGTAGCCCGAACGTACACTTGGTGGATTAAGCTTCATTGGAACTTTCTTAGTCTTTCGAACAATTTCTTGAGGTTCCCAATATACTCTCTTTCCCCCCGAGATTTGGCAATCATATCATCAACATAAACTTCTATCTCTTTGTACATCATGTCATGGAATAGTATCACCATTGCCTACGATATGTTGCCTTGGCATTCTTTAATCCGAACAAAGATCACCTTGTAGCAAAATGTTCCCCACATCGTTACGAAGGTAGTTTTCTCCATATCCTCGGGAGCCATCTTTATCTGATTATAACCCGAAAATCTATCCATGAAAGAAAACAATGAATGTTTTGCTGTGTTATCCACCAACGTATCGATGTGTGGCAAGGGAAAATTATCTTTAGGACTTGCTCGATTCAGATCGCGATAATCCACGCACATTCATACCTTACCGTCTTTCTTCGGTACTGGGACTATGTTAGCTACCCATTCTGGGTATTTGGAGACTTGTAGGAAGCCAGCATCAAATTGTTTCTTGACTTCTTCTTTTATCTTTAACAGCATTTTAGGTCTCATTCGTCTCCGACTACATTGAATGGGTTTGTATTCGTTTCGATGGGAGTCTATGGACCACTACATCCTCGTTCAACCTGGCATGTCTTGATCGACCATGCAAATACATCTTTATACTCACGAAGCAAGGCGATCAAATCATGTTTGGTGTTGTCTGAAATGGAGGTCCCAATCTTCACTTCTTGCCTCTTCTCTTCATTTCCCAAATTTGCTGTCTCAATAGATTCTTGATGGGGTAAAATCTGTTTATCTTCTTGTTCTACCATCCTTAGTAAGTCAGGAGACGAGACATGATCTTCAGCATTTTCCTCAGCTTCGAATTCTCCTAAACAAATAGCTTTCTCAAAATCGATTTCAGGACTTGAAACGGGATTGTTCATGTCGTTGGTATCTGAGCACCTGAAAAGGTGATGGAAAAGAAAACTATAGAGGAGCATCAAAGTATTGGAACCAAACAAACATAATGTTATGGTATGATATGAGGTACATGTAAGGACAGGCTGTGAGAAGAAGGAATAGTTATGAAGTTAACAAGAATAAAAAGACTATGACAAAATGCATCTCCATTAATGTTCATTTAAATGATAAAGAGCAAACATAAGCTCTTACAAAAGAATCCCACTATTACTTAGGGGCACACAAAAAAGTGAGTTAACATTGAGCATTACTCTGGAGAGGACTTAGAAACTACAAGAAGATCCACAAGCGATCAATTGTTCAAAACGAATCCAGGAGGACAAGGGCGTATTATTGAAACATCTTTAATTGCATCCCTTTGTCAACAACATTTATCTTGACGCTTACGAATACCCTTTCAATCCATAACATCGTGCTTTGTGGATTATCTGCATACAGGTACATCATTCCTGCAGATGTAAATGTTTTTGACAAAGGAGGATACGCTATGGGCTCTCATTCCAACTCCCGACCTGAGGCTCCTACAAACCTCATTTCTTGATCTTTCTGCAACTCTGGATTGTATGGTTTTAGCCTCACTGAATGATTAGAGTGATATGCACATGCAATGAATGGATGGATGAATAAATGAAAAATGCATGTTAGTCATGAATAAATATGCAAGAATTTGGTGTTGATTTCAAGATAGCCCCATATTTAGGCATTTCATTAATCAAAAGAGTCTATTACAAAACGTGTTGCCATCTCTGATCTAACAGTTACACAAATTTCCTAGCCACATCGCCTTATTTTTTCACTCGTTCTAGGAATTCTGACATGTTTGATCCTTGTCTCGGAGGAATTAGTGGCGAGATCTTCCGCTTCATCTGATAATTGCATAATTTGCACAATCGCCTTGCGAATTTCATTAATCAAACCGCCAAGATACATATCTTTTCTTGGAGAGCTCTTTCGTAGGCACAAATGTCTCGTCATCTTGGCCATTCTTTTCTTCTAGGGCTTTTAGGAGAGTATCCAAGTGTTCTTGATGAGCTTGCGGTGTATTTTTAAATCTTGTATTTTCCTTCTTAGCTCTTGACGCCGGTGACTAGTCATTAATTCTCTGACGCAGCCAGTATTCAACATTTTCTTCCTTAACTCTATCATAGCACGAATGACTTTTTCCTCTTCCTTCTTTGCTTTCCCTCTCCAGAATTTCATCCCACCTTTGATGTTGCTTAATTCTTCCTTCCATTCTGTCGATGATTTGCCTAGCCCACTATTCTTTATGGTGCCTCTTAATTTCTTATTTTCCAAATGAAGATCCTTTAAGTTATTTTCATGATCTCAAACTTCTTTCGGACTTTCTCGTTTTGGATTTTTCAATTTGAACATCTATCTTCACCTGGTAATTTTCCTCTTGAAGAACTAATATCCCGTAACAGATGGCCTTTTCACGTTCAAATTCATGTCTTGCTATTTCCGATTCGGACGGCATTTTTCCGAGAAAGGATTCGAAAATATAATCCGTTGGTGAGGTTTGTTGACTATTCACTGTCTTTGTCTCTATATTTCATAATCTTGAGTGATAGTATCAGCATACGAGCTAACTCCATTAGGTAGATTTCCTTCCAAGACTTTGCGATATCTCGACTTTTTCATGTAATCTTCACTGTAAAAGCAAACTCGATCGTGCTAATCCTCCTAGTAGGTATGAACTGTCAGAAGCAAACCGCCTTTGAACCATTAACGGTGCATATCCAACTCCTCCCATAATCCGAGTAAAGGTACCCAATCTTGGCTTCCACATTTGTATAGCGAGAATCGAATGGCGGATCCATGGTGCTCTCCAAGTTATATCTTCGGCGCGAGGTTCTCAAAAATGAAACCCAGTCTTTGTTCGGTGACATCCTTCGCCAATATTTCTCAAGGTAAGCTTCAATGGAGCGAATGTTTTCAAAACATGTGGAAAGGTGTGCGCTCCACTTTCCGTAAGTGACTCGAATCCAAACATTAAGTAACTGTGCACATCCGATAAAACGTCCTTCCCTTTTCTCCTACAACAATTTAGAGATCTAAAAGTCTCATTAAGATAGTTGGGACGGGTTGATTCCTTGCCTCGACTTTTCAAAGAAATCCACTACCGCAACTTTTATATGCCCAAGAACTTTTGGGAAGACAATTAATCCGTAAATGGCTAAAGCAAAGATCCACTCTCTTCACAATATCTGGATGGTTTTGAACTAAGTCTCAGAGAAAACCATGGAATACAACTAACCGTTCTTTTCTTTGCTCTGCTTTTTCAGCCCATGTATCACCCATTCCCATCAACTTCATTAGCTTTTTCTTGAAGGTCATTGGTTTGGGCTCTTTCACATATATCTTCTTTGAATTGTGCATTGTTAACGCCAAGAAAGGCGGCATACTCTTCTATGGTCGAGTCATATCTTCCTGGTTGAAAGTAAAACATTGATAAGTTGGGTCCCAGAATTGAACCATGGCTTGAATCAACTGTTCGTCTACATTGACGGCGATTAAGTGAGCTATATCCCCGTACTTCTCAGTGAAGATGCCCTTAGTGTCCGAGTCGCACTATTTCCAAATCCTAGTCAAGTCTTGAGGTTATTCAAGCGAACATTCATGGTCACATGCTCGGAAGATTGAGATACATCCTTCTTTTAAACTGCTCCTTTTGCTTTCGGGTTTTCAAAGACCGGTCTCGAACCACGGCGTTTTCTCGATTACTTGTGTAATTGACTCTTCCATCGAAACCCGTTTTTGGCAACCAATCTCTAATCAACACCTTCCTAACAAGATGCCTATGATGCATGATGAAAATAAAATGAAGACAAATAACATTGGTTAGTAATTACAACAAATATAAGCGGAGAAAAACTATGGAAAATCTAACAAATTAAGATATTTAATTTTGCATTTTGGTGAAACCGACCTATTTTTTTTACCCCATCATATTTACAAAATAAACTTACCCCACATGCTCATGAGATAATCTACCCTCTCTAAATTATTAAACGGACCCGATTTGCTTGCATAAAAGTGTAAATGTAAAAGAAATAAAAAGTAAGCGTTTCTCCCATGTACTTATTTTGGTAACTATTAACAGACGGAGGTTCGGCATGGCTCTAATCGGGTGGCTCATATGGTTCACTATATGCGGTTTCGGTTCTAAAAGGTACTCGAATTGTCCGTCTTGTCACTACTAAGGCTAGTCTGAGCCTCGGTTATCGCCATCATAGGCTAGCGAGCTCAATTCGAGGATTACATTTACTTATGCCTATGCGAGGGACAAGTTAACTCACGAAAGCATAAGTCATATGTAACCCTAAGTATTCACTAGCTTTGCAGAGAGGGGCGAGTTAACTCACGAAGGCATAGCGTTTACTTCCACTAGCGGACGAGCCGGGTAGAGAGCTCATGTTATGCAAAAATGCAAGTGCACAAAGTGTGTGGGAGAAACTCACAAACCTTTTAGTTTTTATTTTAAAACTAAAAACTAAAACCGTAAAAACTTAAAGTTTGAAAACAAAAGATAAGACAAGTTAGAAAATATTTACAACATGATGCAAATGCATGACTTTTCAAAAACAAAATTTAAGGATTACGACTTAATATTAATTTGAACAAGGAGTTTCAAAATTTTGACAACACGCATTTAATTCGAGACTCGACTCTCAAAAAATCCCGATGGAGTCGCCAAATGTAGCGACCTAAAATTTGATTGGGCGCTAATTGAGGAAATTATTTAAAATTTGAAAGCAGTTTCAATTTTATTTAAAAAGGGAGTCGCCACCGATCTTTTTTTTTCTAGGTGTGATCGGACACCTAATAAATCCTCTTTTAAAGAAAAATTATTTTTGAATTTTCTTAAAAAAGGCGGGGTTTAAGTCTCGACAAAATTCCAGAAAAATAGGGTTCGAGTCGATTCTGCGAGGAGTATTAGCACCCTCATGACGCCCAAAATTGGTATCTCGTTAAGCGCTGCGTTGTCTTAATTTTCAAAATACAAGTTCAATTTAATATTTAATCGTGATCCGATTGAGACACGAAATTTTTTTAAAACAAGAGAATTTTAAGACTAGAAATTTTTTTAAAACCGAAAATTTTGAAAACACAAAATTTTTTTGAAAACACGAAATTTTCAAAACACGGAAATTTTAAAACACAAGATTTTTTTAAAAAATGAAATTTTGAAAACCCAAAAATTTTGAAAACACGAAATTTTGGAAATCTGAAACTTTGAAAACACGAGAATTTTTTGAAACACAAAATTTTTTTAAAAACACGAAATTTTTAAAAATACGAAATTTTAAAACACAAGATTTTTTTTAAACATGAAATTTTGAAAACCGAGAATTTTGAAATCGAAAATTATTTTTTTTAAAACACTAATTTTTGAAAATACTAGAATTTTGAAAATCGAGAATTTTTGAAACACAAATTTTTGAAAATATGAAAATTTTGAAATCGAAAATTTTTGAAAACACAAAACTTTTAAAACAAGAGAATTTTGAAATCGAGAATTTTTGATAACAATTTTTTTAAAACACTAAAATTTTAAAATATCTGAAAATTTTTGAAAACACAAAAGTTTTGAAACTCGAAATTTTATTTTATTTTTAGATTTTTGATTTTTTTAAAGGGCGTATCGTATTTAACACGAACCGATGATATTCACTCAACATAGCGATGAGATCAACGAAAAGTGTTAAACCGATTCGTTCTTATTTACTAAAATTATTATCATTAAAATAAAATACAATTGAAAAATAAAAATGCTAAAAATATCAATAATATTAAAACGAGATGTCATAAAAATACATAAATTAAATTAAAAGTGGGTAAAAAATTTAGAAAAGCTCAAAATTACGAACTTGAAGAATGGGATACGACCCATTTTTCTCTCTTTTTTTCTTCTTTCTTTTTCTTTTTTCTTTTTCCTTTCCTTTTTTTTCCTTTTTTCTTCTCTTTCTTCTTCTTCTTCTTCTTTCTACCTTTGGGCTTTCTTGAAAATGGGCTGAGTCTTTCTTTGGTGTGGGCCACCTGGTGGTTGGGTCACTGGTCGGGTCAGGTCGACCGTGACTTTATTTTTTTTTTCTTTTTTTTCTTTCTTTTTCTTTCCTTTTTCTTTCTTTTTTTTCTTTTCTTCTTCTTCTTCTTCTTCTTCCTTCTTTTCTCTTTCTTCTTCTTCTCCAACCAACTCGTCATGGCAGTCGTCGACTCAGACTCCCCTGCTTGGGTGGTGAGCCTTCTCTCCTCTTCTCTTCTTTCCTCTCTTTTTCTCTTCTTCTTTCTTTCTTTCTCTTTTTTGTGGGTTTTTGAATGTTTGGGGGTTTCATTTTGGTTGATTTCCTCTTTTATAGTATTTTTTTGCGGTGTTAGGTGGCTGGGGAAGGAGGCCATCCTTAGGTGGTGGTAGGAAAATCGGGGTGGGTCTTGTGAAATCATGGATTTTGGAGATTTTCACGGAAGGACCAGATTGCAATCGCATGATAAAGCTGTGGGGCCAAAGTGTAATTTTATGAAAGATAAGGGTAAAATGTAATTTTGAAAAGTTTTAGGGCAAAATGTAATTTCAAGAAAGTTTGTGGGTTAAAATGTAATTTTTTTAAAAAATTTAAATTTTTTAAATTTTTTAAAATAAACCCATAATTGTTTTACAAAATTTAGTGCTTACATGGTGTCCGCTATTTGAAAGTGAGAAGATGGTAAGGAAAGGATGTGAGGCGTTTGTAGTTTATGTTTGTGCTTTGGAAGGTAAGGAACCGGCTATAGGAAGTGTTCGAGCAGTGAATGAGTTTATTGATGTCTTTCCGGAAGAGCTTCCGGGTTTGCCCCCGGATCAGGAAGTGGAGTTCGGTATAGACCTTCTACTGAGAACTCGCCAGTGTCAATTACTCCGTATAGGATGGCGCCAAAAGAATTGGTGGAGTTGAAAGCACGGATTCAGGAGTTGCTGGATCAGGGTTTTATCCGGCCAAGTGTTTCACCTTGGAGAGCTCCTGTGCTTTTTGTTAAGAAGAAGGATGGGTCGATGCGGATGTGCATAGACTATCGTCAGTTGAATAAATTGACGAGTAAGAACAAGTATCCTTTGCCTAGGATAGATGACCTGTTCGACCAGCTTAAGGGAACATCGGTCTTTTCCAAGATAGATTTAAGGTCTGGGTATCACCAACTTAAGGTAAATGAGGCAGATATCCATAAGACGGTGTTTCGTAATCGATACGGGCACTATGAATTTCTGGTAATGCCGTTCGGGTTGACGAATGCACCAGCAGTGTTTATGGATATGATGAACCGGGTGTTTCAGCCATATTTGGATCGATTTGTGGTAGTATTTATAGATGATATTTTGGTGTACTCAAAATCGGAGGAGGAGCATGACGCGCATTTGTGAGTGGTGTTGCAGATTCTTAGGGAGAAGCAGTTATACGCCAATTTTAGTAAGTGCGAGTTCTGGTTGAAGGAAGTTACCTTTTTTGGGTCATGTGGTGTCAGCTGAGGGGATTAGAGTGGACCCTCAAAAGATTGAGGCAATTTTAGATTGGAAGCTACCGAAGTCTGTGGCAGAGATTCAGAGTTTTCTGGGTTTAGCAGGGTATTACCAAAGGTTTGTGGAAGGGTTTTCTTTGATTGCGGCACCATTAACCAAGTTTCTAAGGAAAGGGGTTCCATTTGTGTGGTTGGATAAGCAACAGGAAAGTTTTGAGAAGTTGAAAAGGATTTTGACGGAAGCTCCGGTGTTAATTCAACCTGAAGCCGAGAAAGAGTTTACGGTTTATTGTGATGCGTCCCATACAAGATTGGGATGTGTGCTGATACAAGAGGGGAAAATAGTAGTGTATGCTTCTCGGCAGTTAAGACCTCACGAAGTAAACTACCTGACGCATGATTTGGAATTGGCTGCAGTGGTTTTTGCCCTAAAAATTTGGCGACATTACTTGTATAGAGAAAAGTCTATCGTGTATACGGACCACAAGAGTTTGAAGTACCTTCTTACGCAGAAGGAGTTAAATTTGAGGCAGAGAAGGTGGATTGAGTTGTTAAAGGACTATGACTGCTCGACTGAGTACCACCCGGGAAAGGCTAATGTGGTAGCAGACGCCTTGAGTCGTAAGGTGGTGGCAGAGTTAAGAGCCATGTTTGCTCACTTTAGTCTGTATGATGATGGAAGCCTGTTAGCGGAATTGCAAGTAAAGCCAACATGAATTAATGAGGTTAAGGAAAAATAATTGGTGGATAAAGTTTTGAGCGCACGAAGGTTACAAGTGCAGAGTGATGGATTGGAGAGGTATAGTTTGAGCAGCGATAGAGTGTTATGTTTTTGGGGAAAAGTGTGTATGCCTAAGGATGTGGAGTTAAGGCAGAAGATTTTGCAGGAGGCATATAGCAGTCCATATACTATGCATCCGGGAGGTAGTAAGATGTACCAGGATTTGCGGGAGTAGTTTTGGTGGCTGGGCCTTAAGCGAGAGGTAACAGAATTTGTGGGTAAGTGTCTGACATGTCGACAAGTTAAAGTTGAACATCGATTGCCGTCGAACTGTTACTGCAGATTAAGATTCCACAATGGAAGTGGGAAAGGATTACAATGGGTTTTGTGAGTGGGCTACCCCTTACGCCTACTAAGAAGGATTCAATTTGGGTGATTGTGGACCGTCTGACAAAGTCTGCTCATTTCGTACCTGTGCGTATGGATTATTCTCTTCAGAAGTTAGCAAGTCTATATGTAGCGGAGATTGTGAGGTTGCACGAGGTACCAGTGTTGATTATTTCGGATAGAGACCCTAGATTTACGTTAAGGTTCTAGAAGGCTTTGCACCAGGCACTAGGCACAAGATTGGATTTCAGTACGGCATTTCATCCCCAGTCAGATGGACAATCGGAGAGGGTGATTGAAGTTTTGGAGGACATGCTAAGGGGTTGTGTCTTGGATTTCAAAGCGGTTGGGAAAAATTCTTACCGTTGGTAGAATTTTCAGATATAACAATAGTTATCGAGCAAGTATTCGATGGCACCATCTGAGCGTTATATGGTAGGAAGTGTCGTACCCCTACATGTTGGACGGAGTTGGGGGAGCGGCAGTTGTTGAGTCCGGAGTTGGTTGCTGAGACAGAAGAAAAGGTGAAAGTGATTCGAGCTCGGTTGAAAGAAGCGGCAAACAGGAAAAAGTCTCATGCCGATCTTAAACGAAATGATATAGAGTTTACAGAAGGTGACAAGGTTTTCTTGAAGGTGTCACCGTGGAAGAAGGTTCTGAGGTTCGGTAGGAAAGGCAAGTTGAGCCCTAGGTTTATCGGGCCTTATTGGGTGTTGAAACGAGTAGGACCAGTGGCTTACCAGCTTGAGTTGCCACTAGAGTTGAGTTAAATCCACGATGTGTTTCATGTTTCTATGCTTAGACGCTATCGCTCGAATCCAAATGCATGTTGTGCCGATGGAGGAGATTGAGGTGAGTCCAGACTTGTCTTTTGAGGAGGAACCAGCAAGATTCGGATCGGGATGTTAAGGTTTTACGTAAAAAATCAGTTCCTTTGGTGAAGGTATTATGGCGGAACCATGGATCAGAGGAAGCGACATGGGAGCCGGAAGATATTATGCGACAGTAATACCCTCAACTCTTTTGAGCAGGTAAATTTTGAGGTCGAAATTTATTTTTAAGGGGGTAGAACTGTAATATCCTGATTTTGGTGGGTCTGTGCATTTGGTATGTTGCATTAATAAGTTAGTAGGTTAAAGGCTTTGAGGTGTGTATTGGGCTCCGGGTTGGGCTTAAATCTGGGTTAAATTGATTAAAAATAGTGCTAGTAGTAATTTATTTGTAAATTATTATGTTTAGTAGCAACCTGGGCTTGTGGCCCAAAATTTGGAGGTGCTTTAAGTGGGTATGAGGGTGGCGTCACAAGGGGGAGGAGTTTGGGCTTGGCATGGCCGCTTGGGGCCCAAATTGATGGGTCAAATTTCAGTACTTCAAGGGGGAAGGGGTAGACGGCATAGAGGCTGCAGTTTAGGAGCTTTATTTCTTTTATTTTAAGTGTTAAAAGCTGATAATTAAAGGGGGAAGAGGTGGTTTTAAGGTGGGCTCTTCTAAAGGTAAGATAAGGGATGTGATAATAGATGGATGAGATAAGGGATAAAGGCTATCAGGAGAGGGGAGAGTTGGCCGAAACTCCAACTCTGAGGTGTGTGCATGTGTAGCTGAATTTTGTAAGCTAAAGTGTTCATCTTTCTTTCATCTTTTTCTTTTCTAATCTTTCTCACCTACTCTATTAGTCGAAAATCCTCTCCTCCTATTGTCTCAAATTTTCTTTGCCGCCACTCTCCAACACTTTTTTTTCTCTTCAGTCTTTTCTTTCAAAGCCGAATACCCTGGTCCCCATCATTTTCCTCCATAGCCGAATACTCCTCTTTAATCTGGTGAGTTTGGATTTTGCTTCTCTGCGATTTCTCTATTTTATCAAGTTCTAATCCAATCGTTTGTTCTAAAGGCCTGTCGATTTCACTCTCTCGCCTAAGTTTAATCTGTCTTGCTATAGTCGAGGTGTCGAATTGGTGAAAAGCCAAGGTAGGTGGTGGTAGGTTCGGCCGAATGGCCTTTCTTGTTCTTTCCCCTTTGGCCGAATGTGTTATGGTACTCAATTGGTTGCGTTTCAGGGATTGATTTAATATATGGGTGTTGGCCAAATGTAGGTGGGTTGGTGGTGACGTTTTCGTAAAGACTTTTGAGATCCGAAAGCTAGGTAAGGGTTTCGTTTAGACACTGTGTTTATTTATTAGATCTCATCGGGTTGATTGGTTTAGTGACCAAGGAGTTATCATGGACAATATTAACAGTCAAGCAGTAGGGGTTGGATCTGTAAACCCAACGCCAAAGTACAAGAAACGATCAGTATCGGGAGTGCGAGATTGGCCTTTGGAGTGTGGGCCGACATCCGAAGTAGATCGTAGGCCGATAGTGGTAGTGTCGAGTGATAGTAGCGTAGAAGCAGTAAAAGCGTTAGTACGAAATCCAGGTGTGTAACTCTTACACACTTTCTATACTTAATATGTAAATGTTGTTTGTTGTTAAAAGCTAGAATGACGGCAATGGTTACTAAATTACCCTTGTGGGTAAAAGCGAGGATGTCGGGTAAGTTGTTACTATTTCTCGCGTTGATTGTGATCTATGAGAGCATGATATTTTGTATGCATGATTTTCATATGTTAAGCATGATCATACTGATATTGTTACCATAAATATGTGTTATGGGTGATGAAAGGAGGGAGTATGATTTATCGATTGTCACCGATGATTTAGTTTCACATGTTGGGTTGGCCCTACATATTAAAAATTGTGACTAAGTCTCAGTGGTTTGGCACCACTAGTGGTTTGGTACCACATATGATATTTTTGTAACTTCGGTTACCAGTGGTTTGGTACGACATATGATATTTTTGTAACTTCGGTTACTAGTTGTTTGGCACCACCAGTGGTTTGGTACCACAAGGGGTAGATTTGGGAGACCCGGATGGATGCTTAGGTTGGATGGGTTGACTTGTATATTAGTGTATGAATTTGTGTAAGAGCATAACTTCTGTTGGGATGGGGATTTGTACATTGAGTCTAGACGACTCACCCCTTCCGTTAAATTTTGCAGATCAGACCTAGATCGTGGATATGGAGCCGAAGCGGACTCGAGGTGGCCACTCACAGCATTTGGTTTATTACAAAGTTTTCCATTCGGACTTACCTATTTTAATAAATTTTGGTTTTCAATTCTGTAATAAGGCCGCTAAAGTTTTATTTGGGTTCTTTTATTTAGTTGATTTTAAAGTTTCTATTTAATATGTTGATTAAGCTATGAAACGGATGTTTTCAAAAGCTAAATAAATACTTGTTTTTTTTAAGTATACAAAGACTAAGTAATTAATACGGAGTAAAAATATGACAACTAAGTTTCTCCAAACCATGTTTCAACATGTTTTACACGATACAAAATACATCGACGTTTTCCCAAAAATCTTACAACGGTTTTCTTTCTAAATCAAATTAGTTTCCAAACGTTTTCTTTTCTGTGGCACGCCAGATTCGATTGTAGTGTTTGGACCGGGTTTGGGGTGTTACATTGAGGGAGTCAATCGAGTCTTAGGTGCTTTACTACGAGCTGTTGTGGGTAAGAACCTTAAAAATTAGGAAGAATGTTTGCTATGTTTTGAGTTTGCATATAACCAATCTATTCACTCTACAACTGCCTATTCCCTATTTGAACTTGTTTATGGTTTTAATCCACTAACTGTACTTGATCTTGTACCATTGCCTGTTGAAAACATTTCTAGTTTAGATGGTAAGAAGAAAGTGAATTGGTGAAATCCACGCATGAGAAAGCAAGACAACGAATCGCCAAAACAAAAGAAGAAAATGCCAACAAAGTTAACAAGGGGCGCAAGCAAATTATCTTTGAGCCCAGTGACTTGGTTTGGGTCCATATGAGAAAAGTGCGATTTCCAACTAAACGCAAAACAAAATTGGACCCACGTGGTGATGGACCTCTTCAAGTACTCAAGCGCATTAATGATAATGCATATCAAATCGTCCTTCCCGGTCAGTATAATCTTAGTGCCACTTTTAATGTCGCTAACCTTTATCCTTTTGATATTGCAGATTTAAGGACGAATCCTTTTGTGGAAGGGGGAATGATACAAGCAACTCAGTCCAATTCAACACCATAATAGAGATGAGCTTACTGTCCCTCAAGGCCCAATTACAAGATCCAAATCCAAACAGATAAAGTCAAAACTCAACTTAGTTGTTCAAGACTTTATCACGAGAAAAATTCAAGAAAAAGAGTTGAAGTTTCAAGACGATGAATTCTGGAGTAATGATGAATTAGAAGAGACAAATTATGTTCGTGAGCCTAAATTCTCAATCTATAATGACAAGCCTATGTGGAAAATGCTAACAAGCTTAGGCATTTCACTTTAAGAACTCCAATTGATCTCACAAGCCTAAACGTTTCATATTGGGTTTGAGTTTTAGGTTCAATTTTTATTATATATGAGCTCAATATTTTATTTATCAGCTCTTATTATTTTATTATTTTTTCTAAATTTTTATAATTATTAAGTATTTTAAGTTATTTAGGAGTTCGTGTTAACAAGAAAGTTTAGTTTAAAATACTTATTATTTAGATTAAATTAGAGTTCTAGTATACTTAGGAGTTTTATTTAGATTTATTTAGCTAGCATATATATAATCCTTTGCATTGTACACAATACATTCAATTCATTATTATTCTATTTCTCTTTTGAGTTAATAAATTCTCTCTGGGTTTTTCTTTTCAAGAATTTCTCTTGAGTTTCTTTTAGAAGAGTATTAACAATCTTTTTAGATTGTAGGGATCATCTTCAAACTTGTTCTTGCCAAGATTTCTATCTTGGAGCGGAAATTAGAGCCGCTCGAAGGGGGTTGTGGATTCTTTGTGTTTCCAAGGCTTCTTAGGACTTCTACACGCCACGTTCTATCTTTCCATTTATCTTCTTTATTCGCTTCCTTAATCTTTGATTTATTATTTTATTTTAGTTATTTATTTTAATTGTTTTATCTGACTTGGATTCAATTTCATTTCTGGTTGTGTCAAAATTCAAGTTTCTTTCCAAACATCTAGAGCCCTAAGTCAAATCCGCGACTTTAACAAACTTTACGATCCATTTTCTCGTCCATCCTTCTCATCCTTTATCACAAATGAATCCATAAGCAAAGGATGATGCAATATGATAGTTCAATTGCTTAACTTCAGTCCAAAAATATAAAATATGGTATTATAATCACTTTATAACTTCAAGACTTATAAAAAGATTTCAAATATTTATTATGTCATTTTATATGTCTACAACAAATCAAGGTTAATTTATCCAAACATTCATTGTGTCATATATTGTCTATAATAAATAAAATATTTTATTTTACAAGTATGGTTATAACAAGTGATTGATAATTAATTTTAGCTCAAATGATGAATATGAAATTTACCTTGATATTTGCCAAGAGCTTCCCTTTCACCTCAATATTGAAAATTTAGAATAGCATAACAAAATTAAACAACTCAAACTTATATGAAAAAGACTATTAGATATAAGAAACTTGAGATTTTACAAGGATAAAGAAACAAATAAATACTAACAAGAAAATTATCTTTTTTCCACTTCCAGATGCCTTCTATTCTGAAACCAAAGGCTATTTATAGAGGTTTGTGAAGAGAAAAATGACAATGCAAAGGATCTGCTAGTAATAAATTTCTAGGTTCACTTTTTTGTCATCTTTTGAGTCATTTTTCACATGTTAATTGATAACTTCTTTTGTTCAAGTTAACGTCTCCCAATGAGAAAAGTCCAAGAAAGCTGGTTGATGGTATTTTATATTCACTGTAGAAATTTCAACTTGAACTCCAAGTATGTTAGAAGAAATGATCCAAACATGACAATGTGCCAAAAGTGTCCATCAATGTGAAACTTGTAACTTTATCTTTACTTTTGGATTTCTTCTTGATGCATTTTGGTGTTGGTGTTCCAATATTTGAATAGATCTATAAATTCCCTTTCTGATGATATAAAGTACACTCAAAATGGAGTCCTGAAGCTCGAGACATGATCGAAACACTAAGAAGTGTTCCAACTGGAAGTTCTAAATGTGTCCAAATTACAAATTTTGAATCTTTGAACATTGAACTTTCACTCATCATCTTAGATCAACTTTAGGTTTAGTACATTTAATCTCATGGTTCCATGTATTAATATCTTTTTCCCAAACATATTTTACTTGCAAATTATTTCACATGGAATATTTTTATTCAAACTAAATACATGAAAAACACTAAAACACACAATATTTACAATACAAAATAAAAAGTCAAATCACTAAAATGAATTTAAAATATATAAAATATTCTAGAAATTAAGCAAATGTAAGTAAGATATAGTCCAAAATAACCATATGATTAGGACTCATCTCATAATTTCATTATTTAGCAGTAAAAAAAAAATTTTCGGCTCTATTAAGATTTGTTTAGAATAGTGATTAAAGTTTTTGTATAGCATCTAGATTAGGTGGGTTCAAACTTTATCATTCTTTTCCTTTTCCCGATATATATATTTGCTAACAAGATAAGGAAGCAAACATTAGGGCCCTTATTTGGCACTCCTATGATCAAAGTTTAAACCCCATTGATGTAATCTCTTCTTCTTCTTCATTTTATGTGTGTGTATATATATATATATATATTTTTGTCTAGCTAACAATTTCTTGGTTCAATGGTAAGATTATTGTGTTATGTGATATGAGAGGTCGAGTTCAATCCTTAACAATCATATGTCTTACTTCCGTAAAATTACTATGGTTGTCCTTATACTATGAGTCGGATTGCATTTTGCCCCCTCTACTTAAAAATGGACAAATTAGTCCCCATAAATTAGACCAAAGAGCAAATTTGTCATTTTGTTAAAAATGTAATCCATTTTTACTATTAAAAATTGGTTCATGTACGTCGGAATGAGGTACACGTGGTGTGCATCTATCGAGTTATTTCCTCAGCCATGTCAGTTTTTAACAATAGAAGTAGATGAAATTTTTAATAGAAAAGACTTATTTACTCTTTGGTCTAACGTATAAAGATTAATTTATTTACATTTTAACCAAAGATTTGTTAAACCTATCAAATCATTTTATTTCGGTTCGAGTTCTTAAACCAAACAATAACAATTGAAACATGGATAAAATTTTTGAAGATGGAATGAGACGTGAAATACGTGAAATGAAGGGGTTTAGAAATAGCTATAAAAAAGACGTATCTATATAAGTAGTGAAAGATGTAAAGAGAAGAAATAACTTCCCTTGAAAACCAAGAGTGCTCTCTAAAGGAGTCCTAGAGAAAACAGGTTACTGCTTTGTGGCTTGGGATGGAGGAGAGTGGTGGATTGGAGAGGGAGAGCAACGAGGAAGTCTCATTGTTAGCAGAGGAACTCATTCAATTATTAATCAAAAAGTCGTTGGTTGTGCCGAGTACAAAGGCAACATTGATTTGCACGGTTTGGACGAAGAAACCTTTCAATTCAGAGAGTTTTAGGGTACAAATAAAAAGTATCTGGAAGACTAAGAAGAGATTTGAGGTACAGGAAGCAGGGCAGAATTTGTTTTTAATCATCTTTGATTCAGAAGAAGATCTGGAACTAATAATGGAAGGCGACCTTGGCTTTTTCGTATGTATCTTATACTTTTTGATCAATTATTGGATCCAGTTGAACGAGATCAGATTAGGCTTACATCTTCGCCGTATTGGATTAAGATAGTATCATGTCCACCAGAGTACGATAAGAAAGATTTGTTGCATGCTATTGGCTGTAGTTTTGGGGGTGTCCTTAGATCTGAGATTACTGATGATATTTGCAGACTTAAGGTTTTTTTGGATGTCCAAAAACCCCTTCGAAGAGGTGTATTTGTGTCAAGCGAAAATAATCTTAAATCCTGGATCCCATTTAAATTTGAAAAACTCCCAATGTTTTGCTTTGGTTGTGGGAGACTGGGTCATAGCATCAATGATTGCTTGACGTTAACCCCTGCAGAAAAAGAAAAAGTCAGAGATGACCCACCTTATTCAATTGCTTTAAAAGCTGAATCAAAGGTAGTTGGAAAGGAAAGTCTTAAATTTCAGTCTTTTGTTAAGAAAGTCAGGAATCAGAGTAATTATATTGGAGATTCGATGGAGCAGGGTGGGAAAGGAGGAGATACTGTAATGGTTGCAAAGGGTACTTTATTGGGGGGTAGGATTTTAGATAATCGGGAAGAGGGACTGAAGGAGCTGGGAGATAATAGTAAGGGGACAAAGGCAAAAAAGTTGGAGGGGAATAACGTGAAGGGAGGGAGTAGTCTTAATGAACAAAAAAGGTCTACTTGGAAGAGGTTGTTGTCGTCGAACCAAATAGATTACCGAAAATTTAAAAATATTAGAGTCAAAAGGAAGGGCATGGGAAAGGTACCTGGACAGGAAATAACGGAAGTGGAAAATATGGCTGGATTGAAAAAATTGAAAAATGAGGATCAAATCATGAGACAAGAGGATAGTGCAGGGAGGGTGTGCGTTGATGGAATTCAGGATTTTGCTATAAATCAACTAGGATCGGCGACTGGCAATTTGTCAGCTGATCGGACACAATGAAAAGCCTGAGATGGAATGTTCGTGGGTTGGGGAGCTCACGGGCAGTAAGGAGGTTGCGACATCTGATGAAGCAAAAAAATCCCCGATTGGTCTTCTTAATGGAGACTAAGTTAGATAAAAAGCGAATGGAAAAGGTTCGAAGGAGTTGTGGTTTGGTTAATAGAATTGAGGTGAGGGCTGAAGGAACTCGCGGAGGTTTATGCTTAGGCCGGAAAGAAGATATTGTGGTCACTTTGAGAAGTTATTCTAAATGGCACGTAGATGTGTTGGTAAAAGAAAATGGTGTAGAGGAGGAATGGAGATTTACAGGGTTGTATGGTTCTCCATATGTGCGAGATCAAGATGTGGTGTGGAATTTGCTAAAAAGGTTAAGTCATGAAGGTAATTTTTCGTGGCTGGTAGCTGGCGATTTTAATGAGATTATGTATTCATTTGAAAAATAGGGGGAATCCAAGGGATCCAAAGAGAATGGAGGTATTCAGAGAGACAATAGAAGAGTGTAATTTGATAGATATTGGATATTCGGGAGTTTGGTATACATGGGAAATGGGGAATATTCCAGAGACGAATATAAGAAAAAGATTGGATAGAGGGTTGGCAAATGATAAATGGCTAAATTTGTTTCCATTGGGTAACATTCATCATCTACCTTATTCAACATCGGATCATTGTCCTCTTCTTATAAATTCTGATAAAGTGAGCAGTTTCTCAGGTGATAGAAAATTTCATTTTGAAGTTTGGTGGACTATGGAGGACTCCTTTGAGTCGACACTTAAAGAGATTTGGGACTCCTCAACTGAATCGATAATGGATAAATTGAAGGAGATGCAGACTGGATTATCCAAATAGGCGAACACAGTAAGGGGTAAAAAGGGAGAGATTCGATAGCAACTTACTAAAGAGCTTGAGTGTTTGATGAAGGAAGATAGAGATGATGAGACTTTGGCAAAGATCATTGATACAAAGATTCACCTTAACATGGAGATTGAGAAGGATGAGGTATATTGGGAACAAAGAGCGAGAGTGAACTGGCTCAGATCTGGGGATAAAATATTGCTTATTTCCATAATTGTGCTACTGCCCATAGACGTGCAAATATCATTTCAAAATTGAGTTTGGATGATGGAAGGGAAATTCACGATACATCGAGAATTCATGAGGAGGCAAAGTTCTATTTTGAAAATTTGTTTAATACAAGTGGGATTTCAAATTTTATTAAATATAAAAAATTAAATTATAAAAAAGATATTAAACCATTTCTATCTTATCAAAGATATTAAAATTAAAATAAAAATATAAAATTACAAAATGAAATAAAATTAAACTCAAATTTTATTAAATATAAAAATTAAATTACAAAAAAAGAAATTAAATCATTTCTTTCTTATCAAAGATATTAAAATTAAAATAAAAAAATTAAATTACAAAAAATGTAAACCATTTCTATCTTATCAAAGATATTAAAATTAAAATAAAAAAATTAAATTACAAAAGAAATAAAATTAAACTCAAATTTTATTAAATATAAAAAATTAAATTACAAAAAAATTAAACCATTTCTATCTTATCAAAGATATTAAAATTAAATTAAAAATTAAATTAAAAAAGAAATAAAATTAAACTCAAATTTTATTAAATATAAAAAATTTAAATTACAAAAAAATTAAACCATTTCTATCTTATCAAAGATATTAAAATTAAATTAAAAATTTAAATTACGAAAAAAATTAAACTCAAATTTTATTAAATATATTAAAACTAAATTAAAAAATAAAATTACAAAACTAAATTAGGGTTTAGTATTTGTCTTGGTGGGAACCAAAGGCCACAAGTGGGGCGGTCGTGATACACGCTAGATTTCTTTTTCTTCTAGCTTAGGTGGGGTCGTGGAACCTCTAAGGGAATCGGGTTCCTCGGCGGTGAGTCTGGTTCGGATGTTGCGATGATGACCCACCTTGATAAAATAATGACCCCGGAGGTGTTTGCATAAACCACGGCGGGGGTGACAGCATCCCGTACGGCGAAGGAGCCTAGTAGAAAGAACTGCTCCCCGACGGCCCCTCCTCTAATCCCACATGCGACGTCGGCCTCATGATCGGCTGGCTAGCGGGAGTAGTCGGGAACAGACTCGAACCCGACCATGCATTCCAACCTGGGGTGAGACTGGGAAAAGGAAACATATACGGGTTAGGAGGATACATATAAGGGGTAGGGTATGCACCTGGCATAAATGGTGGAGGCTGTGATGTCGGTGTTGTCACTGAATCGATGGCCCCGTGGATGTGTAAGTATATTCTTGGGCTCGATGGTTATGTAGGTGCTGTTGATGGCCCGTCTCTTCACCCTTCTTCTTGGATTTAAAGGGGCCCGACGTTCCCTTCGCTCGCGAATTTGCCGTCGCCCCTCTTCTTCCGACAACAAATACGGCTTGCCATGAATCCTAAACCATGGCATATACCCCGACACGCACGCTAACTCAAGAACGATGATCGGTTCCCGGATAGGTAAAAAGTCATATCGGTTCTTCCACGTCTCGATATGACCTGACCAAAATCTTGGCCAATCCATGTGCGATTGCCGTAAGTCCACTTTGTGCTCATCATCGAGCACCTCCGGTGGCACGGAGATCAGTTGCCGGAATCCAAATTGCCTCAGAACCCGATCTGACTGGTGCATCTCCACGGTCGCGTAGGTGATTAATGGGACCTTCACGTGCCAACTGTTCGAATTTTGGAAGAACTCCTCCAGAATTACTGCCTAAATTTCTGGATCCTCGTACGGTGTCCATTGAAACTATATTAACATTACCAAAATATTAGTTATATACATAATATTAGAGACTACATACAAAATACTAAATTATAATAACGAAATTCAAAACTTACTTCTGATTCCGACCTTTGGTCCAATAGGAGCCGTATATCCTCAAACGAGTTAGGTATTCCAACATGACTCACCGAATGGTTCCACCTAATTAAATAAACTTTTAGTATGCACTTATACTATAAATCTACGAAATAATTGTAAAATATATATTAAATTTACCTCGTTATCAGTGGGAATGAATATGGCTAGTCGAGTGAGGGCGTAAAATGGAAATCGAAGCCATGCCTATGATCGCAGTAGTGATAGGCAACCTCCGATTTTGGCTTTACTCGATGGCGTCGCCCCACATCTCCCAAGACAACCTCGATAGCACCGCAGACTTAACTCAATTCACCGGTCGCTCTGAAATCAACAAGTTTGTGAGCCATCTCGTGGACGAGGTTTCTAGAGAGGTCCGATCGATAGCCTCAATTATCTCAAGAATGTATGCCCGAGCATACTGTATTTTTTCTACTTGGTCGAACCCTCGTTCGACTCGGGATACGCCTCGTAACCAAGATATATCGATCCGAGCTCCTTGAATTCTATCCGAATGGCACCCGAAGCTCGAGCATACTGACCATCCAATCGGTAGATGTTGCGGACTCGGTGACTCACCGACCCATCCACCAAGAATTCCAACTGCAATCGCACATCTTCTAGAGTGATGGTACACTCTGCATGGCGAGATGGAAAGTGTCGTCTCGGGTCTCCACCTCTCTATCAACGCGCTGATCAAAGGCGGCTCCAACTTGAACCCCGGCCTATCGTGGCCACGAGCCAAAAACTCGCTTCCCGCAGGGTAAGTCTCGATCAACGGCGATGGGGGACCATGCATGTTCGAATATAACATTCCAACACCGACCTACAGATTGTTTAAAAATTATATAATTAAAATTAATTAAAATTACATAATTGAAAAAATTAAATAATATTGAACAATTAAAATTAAAACTTACCATTTGCATTTGCTCGACGGAGATGTGCTTGTTGTCTAGGCGACGTAATTCCTCGGCCATTGTAATCCGATAAAAAATTTTAAAATTTTCCAAAAAAAATATATTAAAAAATTATAAAGGGCTTTTTCGTAAATAGTAAAGGACTATTTAGAAATTTGAGCGTAAATTTCAAGGACTTTAAGAGAAAATTGAGAGAATATTGAGAAAGGATTGAAGTGTGAAAAAAAAAAGGGTTGGGGGTTTTATACTTTTTTGACCGTTAGCCCCTAACGGTCAAAAAAAATATTGATGTTGATTTGATCGTTGGAGGAGAAAGCGCGCCCTTAGATCGCTTTTGTCCACCTCAAGAAAAGCGCTGCTTACGTGGACGTTCTTTTGTTGAGGTGGACAAAAAGCAGCTGGCCCCAAGGGCGCTTTATGCATCAGATCCCAAAACACGGGACGTGGACCTGTTTTGGGGAAACGGTACTTTCCATAATTATTTTTCAAACTGGCACATTTCCGTAATTTTTCTTTATTTTTGGTATATATGGGATATTTACCGTAATTTTTAACTATAAGAAAGAGTAAAGAAATAATCAATAAATAAATATAAACAGTTAAAAATGGAGGACTAAATAAAAATTTAAACAAAATTGAGGGTATAAATCGCAATAGAACAAATAAATAGGTTAATAAAGACTAAAATGTAACACGCGAGAAAAAGAGGGGCGAACACGAAATTATCCCTAAATGAAGGACCAAAATATAACGCGTGTAAAATGCGGGGACCAACTGGGAAATTATTCCCAGACCCCCTCCTAAACGCGTCGTTCCAAGAGGTCAAAGGGTCGGAGGACCAAAATAAAAATAAAGTAAAATTTAGTGATAAAATTTAAAAAACTGAAATGTATTAAATTGAAACAGGCCGAAAAAGTGGAAGGACTAAAAGGGTAAATAATCCATTCGTCCAAAACGCGTGGATCCTCTGAGCGGGTCGGGTCAACACACCGATCCTAAGGGCGAAACGATGTCGTTTTAGGGCAATTATGGCCAGCCCTAAACGATGCTGTTTAATGGGCCTATAAAAGTCAAAATTTTTTTACATTTTCATTCTCTTCCAACTCTCAAACTCTCTCACCCTCTCCCTTTCTCCGGCCATAGCTTTGGTAGTTACGATCACCAAAGAACTCTGCCACGCTGTACACGGTGGTAGTAAAACCAAAAATTCATTATAAAAACCCCTTTTGACCCCTTTGTAAAAAAGAATAAAAAAACAAAAAAAACTTACGATATCCCTAAGAAAGCCGTCGCATCGAACCTTAAAGGGTCTTTGGTTTCTGATGCTAGAAAGGGCCTCCGATGACGAAGGGAGACGAAACGTCCTAGGTTATTATTTATCTATATATTTATTTCAAATAAAAATAAAAATAAATAAAAGAGGCACCTTTTGAAACTTTCGTTCTTCTGATTGATTTCTCTATTTTTTTTGTTTGATATCGTATGTGAAAAAATTACATTGATCCTTTCCTGGCTTTTATAGCCGGATTAATGCAATTATTTTGTTTATTTCTTTTGATTGCTACTTCTTTTACTATTCATCTGCTCGTTTCTGCTTTGTCCTTCTTTTTGCTTGTTTGCAGGTGTTGACGGAGGCGAAAAAGGGGCGTTTTTGCTATTTTCGTGCAAGGCAGCAGAGGAGGGGTCAGGCCTTGGGACGAAGAGCCTCGGGACGAGGCACTGACGTGTCATTGAGGCAGCGGTGCAGGAGGCTAGATAGAAACCCTAGGGTTTTTGAAAATTTGTTTATGTTATGGGCTAGGGTCTTCATTTGGGCCATATTAGGCCATATTGGACTAGATTCTGTTATTATATTATATTTTTTGTTTGGTTTCTTTTTATTTGGGCGGATAAAATTGGCCTATTACATAAATAATGATAAAAAGTTTAAAACGTTTCACAAGAGAAAATTTATAACGTCCTTATTATGTTTTTATCCACATCCTTAAATTTGGTCTCTCATCCGATTTTAAACATACTAATTAAAATTTGGGGAAATTATTTGGTACACCGTTATTGGAATTTTTAAACTCCACAAACAGGATCGAGGGGTTGACAAGTGTATATAATAAAATATTTTAAAAAAAGAGACACATGTCAATTTTTAAAATTACTTGTGAAAAAAACAATACATTGCTAGTGTACCAAATACTCACCCTAAAATTTAATTGAATACATAAATTTTAAATTTTAAAATAATTTTAAGAATTGTGCTATTTTTAAAACTTAATTTTAAAAATATATTTACTAACATATTTTGCAATATAAATTGTCGAAATCATTTTTCAATTGACTTTTTATTTTAAAATGAAAATGGGAGTCGCCACCAATCTTTTTTATGAGGTGTGATCGGGTCACCTCGTAATTTGATTGTTTTAATAAAAAGTATGATTTAATAAAATAATAATTTTCGGTCTACAAAATCCAAGAAATTAGTTTGGGAGTCGGTTACTCACGAGAAAAGATTAGAACCCTCGTAACACCTAAAATTGGTACCTAGTTGATTAATTAGTGCCTTACGGTAGTGAAAAATTCGAAAAGAGTTTAAAATACAATCCCTCTTTACATTAACGTATTTTTTAGTAAAACCCCTTGAATAAATAGAAACGTGTGTAAAAGGTCCTCTTATCTTGAGGTAACAAAAAGGCCATATCCCGTAAGTTAGGACACGCCATCTCGAATCCTCGAAAATAAGTTTGCTCTTTATTTAATTATTATTTAAATCTCATGTGATTTAATTTTGAAATGGATGTTCGACTATCTAGGTTCAAAGAGAAGGTCGAACCTCGTAAGTTAAGGCACGGCTTCTCGAATCCCCAAATACAAAACATTTGTATTGATTTTAAAATTTTTCTCTTTTATGCATCGAGTAAAAATTATATATATATATTTAATTTATTCGGACATCATATAAAAATGAAAACAAATTTAAACACGATTTCTAGCATGGTTATAGCAAAAATAAAATAAAATGGAAGTATAATGGAATGCTTATTAAAAATGAAATTGCTATAGAAGTCCGAATAATATTATAAGAAAAGACATGGTAGTAGTGATATTAATAATTATATGCCATGAATAATATGACTATAATAATAATAATAATAATAATAATAGGAATAATAGTAATAATACCAAATTAGATAATAAAATCAAAAAATAATTCAAAATAAAAATAAAATGAAAGATGCTAAATTAAATAATGTGAAAGTGTCGAAAGCAAAAGCAATAAAACAGCCAAGATAAAAATAAAAATAGGAAACTAATAATAATGACAATAATGGTAAATAGGCAAACATGTACAAATAAGACGAAATGTAAACAATAATTTTAAGGGTAAATATTCCATATATACCAAAAATAAAGAAAAATTACGAAAATGTGCCAGTTTGAAAAACAATTACGTGGGAGCTCTTTTCAGATTCCCGCTGATGATGCACCTTCTTTGGAAGCATTTTACCATCGTTTGTTCGAAACGTCTCCTCAAAATTATTTTGCGAGAGACTCATGTAGCAAAATAAGCGCCCACGTGGGAGCTCTTTTCAAGATTCTCCTGACGACAAGCACCCTCGCTGGAAGCGTTTTTTGCCATCGTTGTTCGTAAACGTCTCCTCAAAATTATTTTATGGAGACCATCAGAGTAAAAAGAGCGAAACGTCTCCTCAAAATTATTTTACCGGAGACCATGTAGCAAAAGAGCGTCCACATGGGAGCTCTTTCGGACTCACCGACAGTGCACCTGCTTGGAAGCGTTTTTACCAATTGTTTGTTCGAAACGTCTCCTTAAAATTATTTTGCGGAGACCACTATAGCAAAAGAGCGTCCACGTGGGAGCTCTTTCAAGATTACTCGACAAGGCACCTCTTGAATGTAAAAGGTCATAAAAAAAAAAGGAAAAATAGAACACACAAATTTTACATGAAAATCTTTTTGGAAAAAAAATCACGGGCAGAGGAGAAGGAAATTCACTAATGTCAAATTCGAATAATAAAAGAGGAGTTTCGACTACATCTATTTATAGGTTGAAAAAACCTAATTCTAATCAATATCAAATATATTATGCTAATAAATGCTAAATATATTATACTAATAATTACTAAATCTTCTAGAAAGAAAATATATTTTGCTTGACTTGCAAGTAATTTCTTAGAATTTAGGTCACACAACTCTAATAATCTCCACCTTGACACGAATTTTCAGCAAACAAGTTCTCCACCTATTCCACGAAACCCCTTAAGGGTATTCTTCAACAACAAACATCAACCAAGTCCAAGCAATGCTCGAACTTAGTTATAGGAAGTGACTTAGTCATCATATCTGTAGGATTATCATGAGTACTAACTTTGCTCACAACAATATCACCACGAGTAATAATATCACACAGAAAATGATATCGAACGTCAATGTGCTTTGTTCTCTCATGAAACATTTGATCATTCGTAAGGAAAATGGCACTCTGACTATCATAAAACACTGTACTGATCTGAAGGTCTTTACTGAGTTCAACAAAGAGCCCTTTAACGAAACAACTTCTTTACAAGCCTCAGTAATCGCAATGTACTCAACTTCATTAGTAGACAAAGCAACTATAGTTTGCAAAGTGGCTTTCCAACTGATTGCGCAACCTCCAATGATAAAGACATACCCGATGAGAGATCTTCTTTTATCAAGGTCTCCAGAAAAATCAAAATCAACATACCCAATTACTTCTTCTCTAGTTCTTCCAAACTGTAAGCAAACATCAGTAGTACTTTGTAATTATTTGAAAATCCACTGAACTGTTTTCTAGTGTTCTTTACCGGGATTCACCATGTATCTACTAAATGCACTAACTACATATGATAAACCTGGACATGAGCAAGCTATAGCATACATGAGAGATCCCACTGCACTGGAATATGGAACACGTGAAATGTAGTCAATCTCATCATCTGATTGTGGAGACAAAGCTAATAAAAGTCTAAAGTGGGCTGCTAATGGAGTACTAATAGGCTTGGCATTCTGCATATTGAACGTGTGAAGAACTTTCTCAATGTACCCTTTCCAACTTATGTACAAGTTAAATGCTTTCTATATCTGAGAATCTCCATACCAAGTATCTTCTTTGCTACTCTCAAATCTTTCATCTCAAATTTTTTACTAAACTGGGCTTTGAC
This sequence comes from Gossypium rotundifolium, assembly GCA_025506655.1. Classification (NCBI taxonomy): domain Eukaryota; kingdom Viridiplantae; phylum Streptophyta; class Magnoliopsida; order Malvales; family Malvaceae; genus Gossypium; species Gossypium rotundifolium. Next base: position 153,949,504 of record CP106728.1, read on the forward strand.
CTTTCTTATCTCTCATTCATCTTTTGCTTCTATCAACATGTCATCAACATATAGGAGTAGATACACAAAAGAACCATTACTATTTTTCTTAAAATAAACACAACTATCAAAGGTACTTCTTTTGAAATCATTAGTAGTCATAAAAGAATCAAACCTATTGTACCACTACCTTGGTGAATGTTTCAAGCCATAAAAGGACTTTTTCAATAAGCAAACATAGTCCTCCTTATTTGAGACTATAAAACCTTTTGATTGTTGAATGTAAATATCTTTCACAAGTTCTCCATGTAAGAACGTTGTTTTTTACATCTAATTTCTCAAGCTCCAAATCATACATGGCCACAAAACCAAGTAAGGCTTGAATCGAACTATGCTTCACAACTGGAGAAAACACATATGTGAAGTCTACACCTAGAATTTAATTGTAACCTTTTGCAACCAGTCTTGCTTTATATCTGGGTTTTTCAATTCCTGGGGTCCCTTCTATCTTCTTGAACACTCATTTACAACGAACAACCTTTTTACCCTTAGGACCATGTTCTGTTCTTATGGAGAGATTTCATCTCTTTTTGCATGCCAAACATCCACTTTTCTAAATCTTCATAGCTAACTACCTCAAAATAAGTAGATGTATCTTGATTTGCATCTATATCTTCATCCACGTTTAAAGCATAAGCAACTAGATCAGCCTCAATGTACCTCTTTGGAGGATTAATTTGAATAAGTAAATGTTTCTTGATTTGCATCTATATCTTCATCCACGTTTAAAGTATAAGTAACTAGATCAGCCTCGGCATACCTTTTTGGTGGTTTAATTTCTCTTCTATGTCTATTCTTGGTAATTGAATATTGTGGTGAAGAAGCAACTCTACTCTGAGTTTCTGTACTAACATGAGGAGTAGACATTGTTGTAGATTCTGGATCAATCTGTAGCTTCACTTACTTCACATATGTTCTTGGACTTTGCTGCTCTTTATTGGAAGAGTCTTTAAGAGATAAGTTTGGCAGCATAATAATTTCATAAAAAAAGAACATATTTGCTAATCGCAACTTTTCTATTCTCAAGACACCATAACTTATATCCTTTAACACCAGCCTTATAACAAAGAAAAACGCATTTAATGGATCTAGGTTCCAATTTCCCATTATCAACATAAGCATACGCAGGACACCCAAAAATCTTCAAATCAGGATAATCAGTAGGATTACCATATCATACTTCTTGTGGAGTCTTTTTCTCAATGGCAATGGATGGAGACCAATTAATAAAACACATGCAATAGAGGCTACTTCAGCCCAAAGTGAGTTCGATAAACAAGCATTCGACAACATACATCGAACCTTTTTCATGATTGTTCTAGTCATTCTTTCTGCAACATCGTTTTGCTGTGGAGTATGATAAACTGTCAAGTATCTCACGATCCTTTCTGATTTTCACAATTCATTAAACTCATCAGAATAAAATTTCAAGTCATTATTTGTGTGGAGGTATTTTATTTGTTTTCTTATCTGCATTTTGATCATAGTTTTCCAAGCCTTAAATATGGAAAACACATCACTTTTTTACTTCGGAAAAAGCCCAAACCTTTCTAGAAAAATAATCAATTATCGTCAACATATAATTAGCGCCACCTCTCGAATGCACTCTATATGGTCCCCAAAGATCATAATGTATATAATTTAGCGTTCCCTTCATGTTATGGATTCCTCTGGTGAATCAAACTCTCTTTTGCTTCCCAAAAATGCAGTACTCATATAAATTCACTTTGCTAATGCCTTGTTCATCAAGAAGTCCTCTTTTTCTCAACTCTGCCATGCTGTTCTCACTCATATGCTCTAGATGTAAATGCCAAAGTCTAGTAACATCATTATCTGACAAGGAAGATGAAGCAACAACTACATCACCAGTAATAGTTGAACCTTGCAAAATATATAACTTGATAGTCTTTCTCTACCTTGCTAATCTTTAGAACCCCACTTTCAGCTATGTACTTGTGCCTCTTTAAATCAAGAGTACTCAACGAAATCATATTCATCTTCAATTATGGTATATGTCGTATGCCACTAAGTGTTCTAACGAATCTATCGAACGTCTTAATTTTAATCGTTCCAATACTTAAGATTTTACATGAAGCATTATTTCCCATCAAAATAAAGCTTTCAAACATTGTTTCATAAGTTGTAAACCAATCCCCATTGGGACTCATATGGAAGGTACAACCAGAATCAAAGATCCACCCTTGCTCACTTTAGGGTTATTGGTAGAAGTAACTAGGAGTTCACCACCACTGTATTCTTCTACAACTTCAGCTTCACTAGATTATTCTTGTTGTTTTCCCTTTTGATTTATTGCCTCTGTAACAGCCCGATTTTGGGGCTAGTCAATAGTGATTTCGGGACCACTAATCTGAGGTTGAAGAAAATTATTTTGATATTATTTAATGTGTTATAGCATGATTATAAGGTTGTATGGAAATTTTGGTGCTTTAATTTTAATGATTGTATGCTTAATTGTGAAAAAGGACTAAATCGCATAAAATGTGAAAGTTCCATTTTTCAAGCTAAGAGTGTCTAATAGCTATAGGATACTAAATTAGAGGTCTTTAAAGTGAAAATAAACCACCTTAAGAGTGATGGTCGGCCAAGGGGGACAAATACATTAATTTGGTAAAAAATTAGGTGAAATTAGTTGACCAAAAATGAATAAAATAAGACAAAGAAAGAAGATATCATCTTTCACTATTCACCCTTATTCTTCCACCAAAAATTAAAGAGAAATTAGAGGTTTTTGGAGTTCAAACTTTTAGCCAAGCTATTCTCTTGCAAGTAAGTGATTTTAGAGGTCTTTCTTGATAATTTTTGTACTTTTGAAACCTTAAAAGCTTAAGCTAGCTAATGATGGGACTAATTTGCAAAATGGTTGAAAGTTTAGGGACTTTACATGAGAGTTTTTATGTTGTTTTTTGAGTTTTTATGGAAGAAAATGAATGTTAGTGAGTTAAGGAACAACTTTTGTGAAAGGTGCTACCATGAAAACACCTAAATGAGACCTATTTGTAAAGGTTAAATTTGTGTAATAAATGCATGAAATAATTATTTTTGTGAGTTTTTGTAAGAGAAATAAATGCTCAACTAGGCTTTTTTAATGAGAAAATGTGATGAAAAACGATTTACAAGTGTAGGGGCAAAATTGTAATTTTGCCAAAGTAGAAGGGCAAAATGGTAATTTTTCCTAAGTAGAAATTTTGATATATCATGAATTATAAAGTGATTGAATGAGTAAATTTTACTATTATAGATCAAGAAGAGTGCGAAACAACCTTGGCCGAGGAAAAGGCAAGGTTACGGACTAAAACGTCGATTAACACATTTTGCACCGAGCTAAGTTTATGTGTAAACGATACATCTTTAATACATATGTTGTTACTCATTGGTGCATTGTATAAATCAGATCAATTATGTTTGAGAATGATTGAAATTCATAGATAATGAATGATTCTCATACGAACCTCGGAATAGATATGTAAGTGTGGAAAAATATTCGTAAATATTCTTATTGGTGGGCTATGTATGATACCACCGTAATTATTCTTTTTGGTGGGCTATGTGCGATACCACCTTATTATTTGTTCTCGATGGGCTGTGTGTGATACCATCGTTTGTATTATCATTTGGTGGGCTGTGTGCGATACCACCTTATTATTTGTTCTCGATGGGCTGTGTGTGATACCATCGTTTGTATTATCATTTGGTGGGCTATGTGCGTAACCACCTTAAATATTCTTGTTGGTGGGCTATGTGCGATACCACCCTATTATTGATTAATGATGGGCTGTGTGCGAAACCACCAGGTATTTAGTATTATTCTGAATGGTTCATCGAGAAATTGTCTATGTAAAGGTTTTATGTGGCTTTGTGGTGATGAGTACAGGATATGTGAGCAATATAAATGTTATACAGTTGGAAGGTGGTAAGAGATGATATGAATAAGAATGGTTATGAAAATGTAAATTATTCTTGTTTAGTATGAAATGTTATTGACTGATTAGCACATGCTATGATGCTTATTGTTTACATGTAAAATTACTAAGCTTAAAGCTTACTCCCTTTCTTTTCCTTTGTTTTATAGTGTCAAAGAGTCGGCTCAAGATACGAAGATAATTTGAAGATCATCCATACTATCAGCTCATCTCGGTATATTAGATTTAGCATTTTAAGTATGGCATGTTTAGGGGCTAAACATAGTGAAATGTTTTGTTGTTTTGGCCAAGTATGTTGGCTCTTTTAAAGATGAACACTTTTGTAAATGGCCATATTTAATGTCTCATTATCATTATATATATGAAAAGATGAAGTTATTCATATTTGTGTATGATGTATGATTGGATGATTGAGTGGTTGAATGTGATTGTTGTTGTACGAGTTAGGATGGTAAAAAGAGCTTGGCAAATAGCCTGGTTCTTGTCCACATAGGTAGGCACACGGGCATGTGTCTAGGCCGTGTGTGATGCACGGTCAGTTCCATGGGTGTGTGACCAGGCCATGTGTCCCCTGCATGTTAGTGATGCAAGTCAGTGTCAACCACGAGCTAGACATACGGGCATGTGCCTAGGCCGTGTGCCCCATATTTGGTTGCTGACGTCACAAATAGAATACCCAGGTTTTCACACGCGGTTGATGACACGGACGTGTCTAGGTCATGTGGATGACACGGGCGTGTGTCTAGCCGTGTGAAAACCCCTGTAGGTTTGAAGAGAAAATAAATTCCATACGGGCTTGGGACATAGGCGTGTGTGCCAACACGGCCCCCACACACGGCGTGTCCCATTTCACACGGGCGTGTGACCCTCTTAAGGAAAAATTTCTCTAAGTTTATAAAAGTTCCTAGTTGATTTCTAAGATTCATTATTTGCATGTTTAAGGCCTTATAGGCCCATAATAAAGATGTTTTGAATGTTAATGGAAAGTTCTAATTTGGGATGAAGTTTTACAGCCCAAAGTTGCATGTTCAAGTGAGATAAGTCTGGTATTGCCTCGTACCCTGTTCCGGCATTGAATACGGGTAAGGGATGTTACAGCCTCCCTTTTGATCTTATTCTGCAACTTATAGCATGTAGACTTAATGTGTCATTTCTTCTTATAGAAGTTACAAGTTTTACCTCTATTTGAGGATCTCGATCTACCCTTAGATTTGCAACGAGGATTTCATTCGTGTGTTCTCCAACGATTATCATCCGTATTTCATTCTTATCTTCCACGAACAATGAGACATTCTCCCTGAGAGTCGGATCTAGACACAAGATGTTTCATCTTGTCATACAATGTTAAGGAAACATAGAATTCATCAACTCTGAGAGATTTGCAGCTATAAAAATTGTATCTCTAAAGGTTGAATAAGATGGGGGCAACGAACAAAATAGAATTAACCTTAAATCTTCTTTATCGTACTGAACCTGCATGGCCACTAGGCTCAAGAGAATTTCTTTAAACACGGTTAACTGTTCATGCATAGACGCATCTTCCTCCAAATGATGAGCATAAAAGCATTGTTTCATATGCAACTTGCTAGTTATGGTTTTCAACATACATAGTTGTTGCAACTTTGCCCATAATGCAGCAGTGATTTTCTCCTTTGTCACGTCTTGTAGAATTTCATTCGATAGATGCAAATGTAATTGCATTAAAGCCTTTCGATCTTTACGTTTCTTCTCTTCCTCTTTCAATTTTGAAGGCATCTTATCTAACCTTAATAGGGCATCCTCCAAATCCATCATTATAAGAATTGCTTGCATCTCTATGTGCCACAATAAGAATCTAGTGTTGCGATCCAACAATAGAATGTCATATTTCATTGTCGCCATTACGGTGATCAAAAACAAGCAACCCAAAAAGCTTTGATATCAATTTGTTAAAAATTGAATGTCGATAACGGTAATGTAGAAAGATCGCAAAGAAAAAGAAAGAGAAATAGAACACACATATTTTACGTGGAAACCCTTTTGGGTAAAAAACCATGGGAAAATAAAAGAAAATTCACTAATGTCAAATTAGAATGATACAAGAGGAGTTTCCACTACATCAATTTATAAGTTGAAAAAGCCTAATTCTAATCAATGTCAAATATATTATGCTAATAAATCCTAATTATATTATACTAATAAATATTAAATCTTCTAGAAAGAAAATATCTTTTGCTTGATTTGCAAGCAATCTCTTAGAGTTTGGGTCATACAACTCTAACATAGATGTTGTATTAATCTTGTATCACATTGACAAGCATCACACCTAAATAAAATATTTTGGTCTTTGGCTCATCTAACTTAGAAATTATAATCTCATTTTTTTCGCAATTATTGAATGGGATCAAATAAAATTGTTAGTATCAGTTACACTATCTAAATGCAACTTCAATTAAAATTTAATTTGCATCTGAAAGGCAATGTGACTTGACATATTTGATTAGCATTATTTTATCAATAAACCTAGACTCTTTAAGTATACCTTCGAGGATTTTAAGAACACTTTATTAAAGTCAAAACATGGAGAAAATCAAGTCAAACAAGGATTTTTGAAGACTTTAAAATGTCATCAAGTTTCTTTAATTGAAGATATTTGTTTTTAAAGAATATTACACTGAGAATTACACTATCAAAATGCAACTTCAGTTAAAATTTAATTTGCATCTAAAAGGCAATGTGACTTGACATATTTGATTAGCATTATTTGATTAATAAACCTAGACTCTTTAAGTATACCTTCGAGGATTTTAATAACACTTTATTAAAGTCAAAACATGGAGAAAATCAAGTCAAACAAGGATTTTTGAAGACTTTCAAATGTCATCAAGCTTCTTTAATTGAAGATATTTGTTTTCTAAAGAATATTACACTGAGAATTTTCTCTGTTAATTCTATTCTATATTGAAGACTTTATCAAGATGAATTCATAAAGGTAGAGATTCACATCGACTTTAATTTTACAAGCCATTATATGCTAATTTCAGATAAGGCTTTTTATAGTTTTATATACAAGATGGAGAGCACTTATCTTGTTAATATGATGATATTATTATAGACATAGTGCATAATTGTTGTAGACAAATTATTCTCATTGTTCAGCTTGTAACCAAACTTATTGGGAAAAAGCTTAGTAGGAAGAATGATCTAATTTATTTATAGGAGAGATGTTGCAACTTGGTGAATGAATTAAACTTAAATCACATATTATACAAGTAGATTTATATTTGATTACTCTTTGGTCAAGACCCTATAGACGTAGATTGTTTCTGAACTATGTAACCAAACTTCTATGTCCATCTCTTATTCTTATATTATTAGTCAGTAAGGCCAATTGCAGTTAGACATGCAATTTAAAGACAAAATAAAAATAAAAAACTCTCAATTGGTATTAGAGTTAAACACTTGACTTGCTAAGTGTAGATCCTTTAATTGATTTGGAGTAAAGATGGAAGGCATATTCATCTTTATACCCCATATGATGGATGACACAAACTAAGCCTAATAAAAAGCAAGGGTTGGGTATTTATCAAGCCTATGGATGAAAAAGCATGTCGTTCAATTTTGATTGGTTGAGAGCCCTCAAAAATTAATGCGAGTAGTGTGAAGACTCCAAAACCTAAAGTTGCATGGACTAGTGATGAGGAAAAATTAGCCAATGCAAACTCTAAGGCCCCCAATGTGATTTTTAATGGAGTAGACCACCCAAAAGTTTAGGCATATCTCAAAGTGCACTACTACCAAAAAAAGCTTAGACCATCATTGAGACTATTCATGAATGAACTAATATTTTCAAGCAATTCAAAATCTAAATGCAAATAATAAGATTTAAGAATCTAAGGATGCAAGATAATATGATACAATCTAAATTTTATGCTAAGTTGTGTGACATCACAAATCAGCATTTGCTCTTGATAAAGAGTATTCTAATAATAAACTGGTTGAAAAGGTTTTTAAGTATTTGGCTGGACATTTTGCAATCAAGGTGATTAATATAAATGAGGAAAAAAACATTGATATAATAAAGATTGATGAACTCATTAACTCATTGCCAATCTTCTAGATGACCTTGAAGAGACAAGTAAAAGCAAAGGCAAAGTAGAGGATAACATAGTATCACAAGTTGTAACAACTAATGGTGAAACTACCATTAAAGAACAGTAGGAGTATTTGGAACTTCTCACCAAAAGTTCAATAAGGCTTTTAAAAAGTTGAACAAAGGAAAAGAGTAGTAACCCATGACAATGCACTTAAAGAAAAATATGAAAGGAATACATGTCATGAGTGTCAAGGTTTTCAACATATTCAAGTTGAATGTGCCAATACATTGATGAAGAAGTCTCTTTGTCTTTCTTGGAGTGATGATGACTCATCAAGTAAAACTGATGAAGATGATGAGCATTTTAGCAACTATATATCCTTCACATATCATATTATGACAATAGTTGGAATTGACTTAAACAACTCAATGATAATGATGTTAAGTCTATTGTGATTTCTTGGAGACCTATAAAACCATGTTGGATAAGTGGGATCAGGTGTGCAAGATACATGGGAGATTGACAAATGAGAACTACATGCTAAAACATGATAATAAAAAACTTGCTAAGAAAATAGAATAAAAGAATTCTCTTTTGAATTCTAAGTCATCTAAATTAGAGGCAACTTTGAAATAATTGTTTGATTCATAGTTTGTCCTGAAAAAGTTAGGATTTAGTAATGGTAAGCTAGATGAGATCTTTGCAACAAGTAGAAAAGACCCTAGTAGATATGGATTGAGTTATATGGATAAAAGAGACATAATTGTGCTACTAATTGTGTTTTCCAAAGGCAAATGAGTTTTGTCCCAACTTGAGTGTTCCAAAAAGCTTAAAATAATTCATATTGAGAGTCCACACAATCATAAACATAGAATTGTGAGTCACTACCTCACATCATGCAAGTCCAATTGTTACATGCTACTGAAAGATATAAGAAGAAAGTATCTAGTTGTATCTCTAGCTACAATTGATAGAAGGCAGAAACAAAAATAGAAACTTATCTAAAGAAGGAAAGGTTAGAAGTGTCTCATTATTGCACATCAATCATTGAAGGTTTGCATTGATCATGTTTGGTAGTTTGTTAGTTGATGCTCTTGGTACATGACTAGAAATAGATACTACCTCAAAGGCTTTTAGGAGAACCATAGAGGTAGGGTAAACTTAAGTGATGGGAAAAAAGGAAAGATTATTGGAAAGTTAGTTCTCAATATTGGATTCATATCTCAACTACAAAATGTATTCCTTGTTGAAGGATTAAAATCCTACCTGATAAGTATTAGGCAAAGGTGTAATTGGGGTATGTTGGTTAATTTCACAAAAGAAAGTGAAAGGCAATTAGAAAATCTAATAAGCTAGTGATAGAGATTGTATGGAGGGCAATCAACAACGAGAGACAAATCTCTTATTGCAACTGATTCAAAAAAGACAAATCTCTTTTGCAATTGATTCAAACATTTAGATCTATTAAGTTTTTACACATGGATTTGATTGGACTTATTAAAACAAAAATCTTATGCGGTAAAAGGTGTTTTTTGGTACATGTAGATAACTACTCAAGATTCACTTGCGTAAGGCTTCTGAGGGAGAAGTTAGAGACATTTGAGCCTTTATGAAGTTTAAGAATGAAGAATTCTTTAATTTAAACAAAGGAACTCAACATGATTTTTCAACACTAAAGGCTCTCTAGAATAACAATGTTATCAAAAGGAAAAATTCGTATGATCAAGTATATGGCAAGAGTAATATTCAATGCCAAGGGAATTTCACATAGGTTTTGGGCAGAGGTTGCTAACATAATTGTTTATATGATTATTAGGATGTGGCTAAGGCTAAAAACTAAAATGATCTTATATGAGATATGGAGAGGAAAGAAACCAACAATGAGCTACTTCCATGCTTTTGGAATTACATGTTATATTCTTAAAGACAAAAATTATCAAGGAAAAATTGATGCCAATAGTGAAGAAGGTTTTATTTTAGATACTTCTCTAATAATAAAGCTTATATGGTGTTTAACAAGTGCACAAAAATTGTTGTAGAGCCATTTGGTGTTGTTAAAGATGAACTAGCCAGCTATTTACCCAATGAATGTGAAAATGAAGAATTTGTGAAGTTTGATGTAGAAGAATTTGCAACTAACATTGCAATTGAACCAGTTCTTGAGTCATTAGTGACTGAATATTTAGTTGAGCCTCAAGACATTGACAATCAATAGATGGATGATATTTCTAAACCTTAACCATCATCAAGGTTAATGAATACTCACTCACTAGATGATGTTATTGGTGATATTGAATGAAAAGTTAGGACCAAAGGCAACTTAATGTCTAACTATCTCTATGTAGTTAGATTAACATATTACACTTCCTCTACATAGCACAAAAAGATTGAATAGGTTCTTAAAGATGAAAATTGAATCAAATCCATGTGAGGATAGCTAAATCAATTTGAAAGAAATTGTGTATGATAGCTTGTTCGAAGATTAGTTGATGGTGATGTAATTGGAACAAAGTAGATATTTAAGAACAAGAAGAATGAGCTTGGAAACATCACAAAAAAGGCAATATTAGTGGCTTAGGGTTATATTTAGGTGGAAGACATTGATTTTGATGAAACATTCGTACTTGTGGTAAGACTAGAGGCAATAAGACTCCATACTGGTAATTGTAACTTACCTAGATATCATCATTTTCCGTATGGATGTAAAAATGCATTCTTGAATGGGTTTACCAATGAAAAGGTGTATGTGGAATAGCCTAAAGGTTTTGAAAGCCCTAAGCATCCAAACAATGTCTATAAACTCATTAATGTACTCCATGGTTTGAAACACTCCCAAAGGCATAGTATAAGAGACTTTCAATGATTCTACTAGAGAGCTTGAGCCCACATATGTAGCTTTGCAAGCCATTTCTACTAGAAATTGGCTCCTTAAAAAAAAGCATGATAGTTAAGAAAATGACAATACTATATAAGGTAGTTTCATTCATTCCTTTCGATTTTGGTCAATTAATCTTCAACTAAATCGTTAAACACGTAGACACCAAGAATATTAAGCATGCATTGCCTTTCCCTTCATTCATTTATCAAATTATGCTTAATTAAAAGAAAGGTGTTGTATCAAAACATGATGTTACTGAGCCTTAGGTACCAGAATTGAAGTATTACTATAAGTGGAAGAGGGGTAAACATATTGTTGCTAATGTATATTTAGGAGCTGAGTGTAACACCCCTAACCCATATCAGTCACTAGAATAGAGTTACAAGGTATTACCGATCAATCCACATCATATAACATACATCTATCAAACATAAAGCATTCATTCTTATAAATCATTCAACACAATCACAGTATAAGGGCCTATAAGGCCTTAAACATGCTTTAGAAGTGGTTCGGGACTAAAATGATAACATATGAAAATTTTGGAAACTTAGAAAAATTTCAACCATACAGAGGTCACACGCCCGTGTGAATAGGCCGTCTGCCTCACACTGCTCCAGACATGCCCGTGCCTTTGGCCGTGTAGAAATAGGGCATACATACTGACTTGGGTCACACACCACACGCCCGTGTGTCTAGCCCGTGTGCCCTTGGAAGTGGCCACACACGCCCATGTGCTAGGCCATGTCAAACCTGAAGGGTATACTTACTTATGCAACACGGCCAAGTCAAACGCCCGTGTGCCAGTTAGGGGGTATACTGACTTGTACCACATGGTCAGTCACACGCCCGTGTGTGAGACCGTGTGGAGTATACTTGTAACACCCTGAATTTGGGGTTATTTGTAATTTAATTAATTTCCCATGTGTACTTGAAGAAGTTAATAATATGATTTTATTTGGCATGTTTGAGGTCCAAAATAAACTCGAGCTAGGCACGACTTAGGGCTAAAAATTTATTTTTAAGTGTTTAAAGGAGGAAGCTAGGTGACATAGAGGTTAAGAAAATTTCTAAAAGGAACTTGACACAAAGAAATCCTTGGCTAAGTGGTTCCATGCGCCACTTGAGTGTTGGGGGTGAAGCGCAGGTCCCAAGTTCGAGTGACAGAGGAAGCATTTTTGCATTTTGTGGTGATGGACTAAGGAAGGAAGGCCTTAAAGTTAATTGGGGAAGGTTCGTAGCATGAAAGTCCAGGTAGTAGGAGTGGCTTGGGGCGCCACTTGGGAGAGAGAGGTCTCGGGTTCGAGGAACACAGGGAAAGTTTCTATTTTGGGCTTTTTGCGTTAAGAAAAGGGCCAAGAGGAAGGTTTTATAAATAAATGAAAAGGGTATTTGACATGAAAGTCTAAAGGGGAGAATTGGCATAAGGCGTTGGAGGGGGGCTGGAGGTTCCAGGTTCGAACCTTAGGGCAACAAATGCGCATGCTAACTTCAATTCAATTTTGAAACCTTAAGTGATAATTAATAGTTTAATTATCAGCATAGAGGGGGAGGAATTGGGCAGCATTGGGACTCTTTGGGGGGCTGTTTTTGTACAGCAAAGGGGTGCCCAAAAGCCTGGAATTTTCTCTTTTCTTTTCTCCATAGCTGCTGCCAAAATTCCTTAGACTATTACTTGATAATTTCGGCTAGCCTTCATCTCTTTTGTTTCTTTTATTTTCTCTCAAAAAACCAAAACACCATTGCCATCTACCTTTTTTCTTCTTGTTTTTGATCCTTGGCCGAACCTCCTACCCTCTCATCTCTACTTTCTTCTCTATTTTGGCTAAACCGACAAGCTGAACCTTGATTGATTGTGTTGAACAACCATAGCCGAATCTACTCCCTTGGTGTGCCAAATTTCCCTTCTCTTATTTGGTGTAGTCTTGGCCGAATCTCAAGCAAAGGTGTTCTCCTCTATCTTTTTCTTCAATCGGTTTGGTAAGGTGGTAAGGATCTATTTTATTTATTTGGTATTCGATTAAGCCAAAGGCTATTGATATGAGTGATGACGGTGGCCGATTGTAGGGTGGTGAAGCAGAGTTGTAAAGCGTGTACTGTGACTAAGAAGCGGTTGGGTAAGATTTCAGGTTCAAATATTAACCCTTCGGATATATGTTGGTTTGGCTTTGGCGAATATAGGGACGTAAAAGCTAGGGTGGCGATTGCCTCTTTGGGGATTTAAAGTTATCGTTAGACTCGGTGTGTACATACACACTTTATAACCGATTAAAATGCTAATTGTTGTGTATGCTAAATCGACTTGTATAGATTTGGGAATTAATACCATAATGGTATATGCAAGGATTCGAGTAAGTCCTTGTCGTTATGACTCTTTTCATGATGCTTTTGAGAAGCATGATATGTTATGACATATTTGGTATATGTGGTTATGGCTAATGGTAAACTCTATATGTATTGCTAAATGAGCATGTTGGCATGATTTCTATTAAAATATAAATTCTTGGTTGATATGGGTTAAATGAGTGGAGGGGGAAGTAATATTCGTGTCGACGGGCACCAGTGGTTTGGTACCACATTTCGTGACTACGGTCACCAGAGGTTTGGCACCTCCAGAGGTTTGGCACCTCATAGCGTCTCGTCCCAGTGGCTTAGCACCACAGTGGGTTGGCCCCACGGATTATATTATGGGATCGACGCCAGTGATTTGGTATCACACGATGGGTTGGCCCCATCAATCGATTTGTGTCTTCGGACACCAGAGGTTTGGCACCTCCAGTGATTTGGTATCACATTTGTGACTTTAAGTCACCAGTGGTTTGGCACCACCAGTGGTTTGGTACCACACGGGGTAGAGAAAGGTGTTTGGATGACTAGGTTGGGTGCTATATTTAGTGCATGTTTAATTGTTATAAATTGTGTATGTTGTTGCACTAAACCAGGAAAAGGGTTACACACTGAGTCTTGGTGACTCACCTTTTCCTTTAATATTTTTCAGGTGACACGTAGATAGTGAATGAGGAGCCGGATGGACTCGAGGTGACCATGCAAAGGAAATTAAATTTACTTTGAATTATTTTATTTTAGTTTTATTCCATTTGGGTTTTATTTGTTTAAGTTGTAATAAGGCCTCCTAAGATTATTTTTATTATTTTATCATTGGATGAATTATTTAAACTGTTCAATAACCTTAAAATGATTACACAAATTCTTGACTTAGAAAAAAATTGTTTTCTTTATACACCTCAACTGTAGGCCATATGCAAGACCAATTTGCCACCCCAAATTCAATGTACCTACACAAGCCAAATGGTACCATTTCATCACACAAATGGTACGTAGCCAAACTCACCAACCAAATGCACAAGTCATACCATTATGATTTCATCTATTCCAAATCTCAAATCACTACCATTTACCTAGCCAAAAATATGCCAAAACAATATCAACAATATGGTTCATTTACCATAATTCACATCACCATCTTAACTCCCATAATGTCTTACTTATAACCTTGCCAAAACAAACCAAAATATATATATACATTTACAAGCCATTTCTAATAGCTAAACACACATCACTATTAACATCATTTACAAGCTAAATCTCATGGCTATGATCACAACCAAGATACCATATCTAGCGTATACATGTTGTAATAAGGCCATTTTGCCCGGGCTTAGAAATAATAAAAATAAATAAACAGTTTTTTTTACAGTCCTTTTACAAGGCCCAATTTTGATGGCCCAAAAATTAAACCCAAACAGATCACCCAAACCTAACTACCCTTTACCCACTTACACCCTTAGCCCATACTTAAATAGACCTAACCCGTCAGACCCAAAACAAAAAAAAAAACGGCCCAAAAGGGCCCAAATGTCAACAGAAACAGGAATCCTAGGGTTTTGGGAAACCCTAGGCACCGCGAGCCTCACACTCCAGTCTTCGCGCCGCAACACCCAGCTCCTCACAACCAGCAATCGCGCTGCAATCCGTGCGCAAACCCCACCATTGTCGGGATATTCTCATCACCTGCAAAAGGAAAGAAATCGACAGCAAACATGGCAGTATTTTATTTCCTTTTTATTCGTTTATTTTGAAGGCTATAAAAAGCCTTACAAAAACCTGTAAAAATGGAGGGAATAGATACAAATACAAAGAAACAAGAATATAGACATATAGGCAGAGATAGAGAATACCAAAAAATCCAGAAATAATATACATCTTTTTTTGCAAAGGTTATTTTTTTATATATTTCATTCGATTTTTATATTTTTATATATTTGTACATGTAAAAAACATTTTAAAAATAAAAAATAAAAAGGGCGAGCTTACCTTTCGACGGCGAAGTTTCAACCTCCGGCCACCACCCACGGTGGCGCGTGAGGCGCGTGGCGATGGCCCTAAAGGACTGACTATCGGAACCCAGAGGAGGGCTCTGGAGAGAATTTTTGAATTTTTTAAAGAATAAGGCACAAATGAATTTTTTGCCCTAAAAATTGATTTATATAATAGTATAGAAACGGCGTCGTTTTCGTTTAATCTGATAAGCATAAAACGACGTCGTTTCAAAGGCCAATCCGCTCGTTGACCCGAAAACCCGAATAGGATCCGCGTGTCTTTATTAAATGAGTTATTTTCTGCTTTAGCCCTTCCGCATTATTTCAATTTTACAATTAAGTCCTATTATATTGTTATTTTTATAATTTAGCCATGAAATTTACTTTTTGTTTCAATTTAACCATCCTCCCTTTATTTATTTATTTATTTATTTTTCATTCTAATATCACATTTAAAGTATTTTATTATATTAAAATTTTACATTATTTTTTATTATTTTTTATTTTTTAAAAATACATATATATATAAATTTTTTATTTTTTATTATTATCTTTATATATATTTAATTATTACTATATATTTTACTTGGTTTAATAATTTTATAATTTATATATTAGACATTATATTATATTTTTAATTTGTATATTATGAAGTATTATATTATATTATATTATATGTTATTTTTAAAATTTTGTTTTGTATAAAGTCTATTATATAACCTATTTTATTTATATTATTTATTATATATATAATTTTTATGATTAGTATATTATGTATATATATGTTTTTGTTTAAAATATATTATTTGCTAATTATTTTATTATATATAATCCTTATATATTATTATTACTAATTATTTTATAGGATTTTATTATATATTATGATTTTATTAATTATTATATCATACATTCTTTAAAAACAAATTTGGTATATTATATAATATTATATCACACATTATTTTTAAATTTTACATTGTATATAATCTATTTTATATTATATAATATATTTTATTTATATTGTCTAGAGTATGATATATATGTTCTTATTTAAAACTATTATATATTATTTATTAATCATTTTCATTATATATAATCATTTATACATGTATTAAATTATTAAAATTATATATTTATTCTTATATTTTATAAAATATGTCGTTTATATATATCAATTGTTTTGAAAATAATCATATTTTTATTTTTGTCATGATTCATTGTTTAAATGTAATGTTAGTTTATTTCTCATATATCAATCTTGTTTATAAAATTTAAACATTCACTTTTTAATATCTATGCTTTATATATATTCTTAATTATTGTTGCCTATTTTATATCTTGTACTCGTTTATTTATATTCTCGTATTCGTTTATTATTGCTTTAGCATAGTTCATTTTTATTTATTCTTGATATATTATTCATTGATTATTTATTGTTAACATAATTTGTAGTTAGGTTGAATTGATATGCATATTATGATGTCTTATTCAAAACCTTTTTTTATAAAAATACCTCTTGAATTAAAGCATTTTATTCAAATAGTTCAAGAAACACGGTGATATGTGGCATTTGGGGACTTCAAGAAGAATTGTTCCCTAACTTATTGGGTTTCGATTTCTCTCGTAGAACTTAAGTTATTAGCTATCCCTTTTCTTTTAAAACCAAAACTTACGAATTTCAAATCAAAAAAACCTATTCTTGGGAATTCAAAACGTTATGTCCTAACTTACTAGATATGATGTTTTGTGTCTCAAGGTAAGAATTTTCTAAAATAAAGGCGTACCTAGTTTCAAAGTCGTGAAGAATTTTCTAAAATAAAGGCGTACCTAATTTCAAAGTCGTGAGATGATATATCCTAACTTACTGGGTATAGTGTTTTATTTCTTTGAGATAGGTAAGTCTAGGTTTTTCTTTAAATAAAAGGATCATTTTATAAAAAAATTTTAGTTTCAATACTAGGACATGATTTTATAGATTAGGTACCAATTTTTGGGCGTTATGAAGGTGTTAACCCTTCCTCATATGTAACCGACTCCCGAACCCATTTGTCTCGTTTTTCGTTGATCAAAATCAGTATTTTGAAATAAAACGTTTTTTAAGGTGATCCAATCACACCAAAGTAAAAAGGGATTGGTGGCGACTCCTATTTTCGTTTTTAAAAGTCGATCCCCGTTTTAAATCAAATTTTAAAAATGGTTTCGACACATGCCATATACCATAAAATGTATAACTCAAAAGTACCAACTTAGATGTTTGATAGTGCGATGGTGTTCCCGACGATTCCCAGATCTGAGCTAGCCTTGATTCACTATAAAACATAGGAAAATAACACAATGTAAGCTTCATAGCTTAGTAAGCTCGTATGTGAATAACTTATTTCATAGAATAAATGCAATTCAACTAAATACACATGACAAAACCATATACACATTAACTACAAACCTTTCTCATGTCTCAAAACATGATCAAATATAATCTCATCGAACTTTCACTATTTAATACCCAAAAAGGATTCGTACATACCTGTATAGCCTCATACTAACCTTTTTCTCAATCACATCATTTATTTACCCGTTGAACCATTCGAAATAGATATCAGATACTCAAGGATCTCAATCGATAAGTACCTATACCATGACCCGTAGCCAAATCAATGTAACTTATCCCCGGAGTACCTATACCATGGCCCGTAGCCAAATCAAGATAACTCATCTATGAAATACCTATACCATGGCCCGAAGCCAAATCAAGGTATAATTCGCACCCAAAGTGCCTATATCTTGGCCTGAAGCCAACACAATAACTTAATGACATGTCACTAGCATCCTAACTATTCCTAAAGTTCAACCGGGATTTCAAGCTTGTCGAATTATCGTTGAATCATTCCCGAACTTGTCCATAATCACATAATCAAAATTCATGCTATATCAAAGGATATAAAATACAATTATAATTAAGCTCATTGCATACGAACTTACCTCGAGTACGAAAACGGTGAAATGAGTCAACTACTCGATAATCTTGCCTTTCCCCCGATCTAATTCCGGATTCCCCTTTTCTTGATCTAAATATATTCAAAATTAACTTATTTAATCAACCACTCATTCAATTTAGTCCAAAAATACACATTTGGGCATTTTTACACATTAGCTCCTAAACTTTCACATTTAATCAATTTAGTCCCTATTTCACATATACACAAAATTCATACAATTCAATAAAACCCATGCTTGGCCGAATTATATATAGGTCCCTAGCAGCCCAAAACTTTCATTTATTTTACATTTCAACCAATCAATTTGTACTTTTCACAATTTAATCCCTATTATGCATTTTCATCAAAAATCACTTAACAAAACATGTAAAACTATCATCAAGCTTTCATATTCCAACATTAAACATCAAAGAACACATGGATTCAAAAATAGCAACTCTCAAAATCTTTAACAGTTTCAAAGTTAAAGGTACGGGCTAGCTAGGTTGAGCTGCAACGATTACAAAAACATAGAAATCATCAAAAACTGAGCTCAAAACACTTACCAATTAACCCTTGCAAGTGCCGAACCCTAAAACCAATTCTATGGCTTCTTCTTCTTTGTATTTTTGGCTAAAGGAGAGAAAGATGGACACAAAAATTCATTTTGTTTTTATTTATTATACCTTAATAACCAAACTACCAAATTAACCTTTGTTATAAACATATAAAAACATATAATGGATGGCCATCACTGTCCAATCACACTAATCATGGACTAATAACATCATAAGGACCTTTGATTTAATTAATCATAGCAATTAAGCACTTTTAACAAATAGTATGTGACTTTTGCATTTTACGTGATTTAGTCCTTTTTCTCAAATTAACCAACCAATCGATAAAATTAGCACACAAAATTTTCACACATATCAAATAACATGCTGTAAACACATAAAATAATATTAAAATAATTTTTCAATATCAGATTTGTGGTTCCAAAATCATTGTTCCGATTTAGCTAAAAACTGGGTTGTTACACTGAGTATGGGAATGATGAAGATCTTGAACCAATTGTTGCCTTAGTTGCAACTAGACCGACATCTAGTGGGTTGTTTAGTGTTGATAAGACTAAACTTTTGGAGCATCTTGATGAGGACCTTGTTGGAAAAATTAGTTATGAAAACAAGTTTTGTTCCACAATGGAAATACAAAAGATTTCATAAAATCAAACATTTATTGTGTTGCTAAAATATTTCATAAAATCAAACAAGTTTTCTAGCGAGATTAGTTGATTTCAAACGATCTCTTCCATTATTCTCATACTCATGGTTGCTAAAATAGTGGCCTCGTAATCCTAAACTGATTGCAATATGAAAACCACTTTCCAGTGGGAAAAATTAATTCTCTCTATAATAACTAAAATCAAAAACTAAATTGCTCACAAATTTTAGAATTTATTTGTAACTAATAAATTTCCCTAAATTTTGACAAAGTAACCACCTATCTATCAATTATGTTGTTTGGCTTCCTATAGTCCCTTTACATAAAAAAAATACAAGAGTTTTACTTGAACAGGAAGAGGGTAAATAATATTTTAAAAGAAAACTATAATCTTAGTAGGACTTAGATGTAGTGGGCAATACACCCACACTAGGATTACCAGTGTGCCACCCACCCCTAGTTAGATGGGCTCATTGGGCCCTTTTTGCATTTGATGCAATTATGTGCAATCTAGTTTTAATTAAAGACAAGCTCATATAATTATCTAACCCAATAATCAATTTTATATTATCAAAATTTTATTTATTTAATTAAACTATTTTTTCAAAACGATTTTAATTTCCTTAAAAGTCATGACAACTTTAGCATATTAAAATCTATAAGTAAATAAATTTAATAGTCTCATTCGATAAAACTACATTGACTAATTAATTTAATTTTCATTTTGAATTCAATTATTTAATTATAATGATTTGAATAATAATTCAAAGAAATTAAATTAATTTCTAAGTCATCTCTTGTTTCATTCGAGAAAATGCATTTATTGTGGATATAATGCATGTAATCTATTTATCATTTTCATTTATTCATTGCATCGGTTCTAATTGCAATCCATACAGGGTTGTGTTGAGCTAACGGAGGGATCGATTGAATATATATGATTAGGGATTAAATAATTTATAATTAAGTTCTAACTCTTCATCTTTCAACATTATATAGTCATGGAGTCAATCTACTAAAACCATGACTAATCTCCCCATTATATACTATTGCGAAAGCAAATTAATTTTATGCTTTATCCAATAACATTGTCATAAGTGTGTTGTCCTCATAGGATATTCTTAATCTCTTTTTATTAAATCCATTTACCCAATATGATCTTATTTTATCTAATGGTCACCATTGCATTTTCCTGAATGAAAAATTTATTACTAACAAATAGTAATAAAAATTATTCATCCTTTACAAATGACCCGTGACAACGTTCAGTTTTCATAATTCATGCAATGCCAATGAGAAGATATTATTTACTCTTTAATTGAGTTATGAATTCCAATATTGTAAATGCAGTCATGTCATACATTAGACATATACCCAACATACCAACTTTTGGCTCTAACATCGACTAAGCTCAGGCTTTTATTATACAAAGTATATGAATTACATACACATAATCAGTCACTTAGGATTGAGGTAAGCTATACTATGAACTTCACAAGTAAATTTATCCGTAAACGGATTTAGGATTAATTCAACTTGAGTTATGTCTGATGTATTTCCAATTCTGACAATAACACTTACGTCTCTATCTTTATGGGAATCATCCACTCTAATACCCAATGCAAGGTATCTCCCCAATTGGACTTGATAGACAACATAATAGTCCCTTGACTCAGTTGCTCATTTTGATTCTTTAGACTACGAACAATTTAGATTATCTAATAATATAAGTTGTCTACTCGCATCATCTGACCCTATGATGCAACTTAATATTAGTTAAGCCTTATGTAATCAGTAAGTCAATTTTTGTTTTGTTCATTTTACTTTCCGTGCAAAAACCAGTAATGATAACATACGAAAGATAATAATTTAACTATCGTATTTTATTAACCAATCTGTTTGAAAACTTACAAGCATGAATGATGAAATAACTACATTAGGGCACAAAATCCCATTAGATCTGTCATATATTAACAAATAACTATAACATTTGAAGTTCCAAATGAAGATTTTAAACAGAAAGGAGATTCATGTTCTCTAGTATAAAACTGATTTATTTTCTTGAGACCTACGATGCTTTTGCATTTTTTGGGGGAAAAGGGAGAGAATGAGTTGAGTAATGAAGTTAAGGGGAATATGAAGTATGATTTTTTTTTTTTTTGATAATATGATATTTTTACTTTTTTTTGTTAGATTTTATTGGCATGTATTTAAGTTATTTTGACTTTTGCTATGTTACTATGGTTTTTTTTTTTTTTTTTGTTACTGCTTCTGTATTCATTTGCATTAAGAATTGATTTCGTAATTCTTTTACATAATTTATTTATTAGATTAAGGGGGAGTGTGAAGATCATTTTAGCTTACTTGGATGAGTTGTATTGTTTTATAAATAAAATGTTGAAATGGCGAATTGGAGAAAGGATTGTATGAAATAGGGATATTATCCATTTTCAATAGTTTTATGCCACATCAGTATTCTTATCCTAAATTTCAGGATTTTAATTTGGAGTTAATTTTTTCAGGATGAAAATGTTGAAATTCAAGATAAAAATGCTGATGTGGCATAAAACTATTGGAAAAGGGATACAAATGACGTGGCACCATTGTTTCAAACAATCCTTTCCCTGGCAAATTGTTAGTGTTAGTTACATTGTCCAGATGCAACTAATTCAGTTGTAATTTAGCTTGCATTTTAAAGGGAATGTAACTTGCCATATTTTCTTAGCCTCTTTTTGTAACACCCCAAACCCGGTCCAAACACTACAATCGAATCTGGCATGCCACAGAAAAGAAAACGTTTGGAAACCGATTTGTTTTAGAAAGAAAATCGTTGTAAGATTTTTGAGAAAACGTCGATGTATTTTGTATCATGTAAAACATGTTGAAACTTGGTTTGGAGAAACTTAGTTGTCATATTGTTACTATGTATTAATTACTTAGTCTTTGTATACTAAAAAAAAAAACAAGTATTTATTTAGCTTTTGAAAACATCCATTTCATAGCTTAATCAACATATTAAATAGAAACTTTACAATCAACTAAATAAAAGAACCCAAATAAAACTTTAGCGGCATTATTACAGAACTGAAAACCAAAATTTAATAAAATAGCTAAGTCCGAATGGAAAACTTTGTAATAAACCAAATGTTGTGCATGGCCACCTCGAGTCGCTCATTCCATATCCACGATCTAGGTCTGATCTGCAAAATGTAACGGAAGGGGTGAGTCGTCTAGACTCAGTGTACAAATCCCCATCCCAACAGAAGTTATGCTCTTACACAAATTCATACACTAATATGCAAGTCATGCAACCCATCCAACCTAAGCATTCATCCGGGTCTCCCAAATCTATCCCTTGTGGTACCAAACCACTGGTGGTGCCAAACCACTGGTAACCGAAGTTACAAAAATATCATATGTGGTACCAAACCACTGGTGGTGCCAAACCACTGAGACTTAGTCACAATTTTTAATATGTGGGGCCAACCCACTATGTGATACCAAATCACTAGTGACAGTCTGATAAATCATACTCCCCCTCCTCTCATCACCCATAACACATATTTATGGTAACAATATCAATATGATCATGCTTAACATACGAAAATCATGCATGCAAAATATCATGCTCTCATAGATCACAATCAACGTGACAAATAGTAACAACTTACCCGGCATCCTTGCTTTTACCCACAAGGGTAATTTAGTAACCATTGTCGTCATTCCGGCTTTTAACAACACACAACATTTACATATTAAGTATAGAAAGTGTGTAAGAGTTACACACCTGGTTTTCGTACTAACGCTTTTACTACTTCTATGCTACTGTCACTAGACACTACCACTATCGGCCTATGATCTACTTCCGATGTCGGCCCACACTCCAAAGGCCAATCTCGCACCCCGATACTGATCGTTTCTTGTACTTTGGCGTTATGTTTATAGATCCAACCCCTACTGATTGACTGTTAATATTGTCCATGATAACTCCTTGGTCACTAAACCAATCAACCCAATGAGATCTAATAAATAAACACAATGTTTAAACGAAACCCTTACCTAGCTTTCGGATCCCAAAGTCTTTACGAAAACGTCACCACCAACCCACCTACATTCGACCAACACCCATATATTAAATCAATCCCTGAAATGCAACCAATTGAGTACCATAACACATTCGACCAAAGGAGAAAGAACAAGAAAGGCCATTCGACCGAACCTACCACCACCTACCTTTAGCTTTTTCACCAAATCGGCACCTCTAACTATAGCAAGACATGATTCGGCTTCTAGGGGCAGAGAGTGAAATCGACAGGGCCTTTGGAACAAACGATTCGGATTAGAACTTGATAAAAATAGAGAAATCGCAGTGAAGCAAAATCCCGAAACTCACCAGATGAAAGAGGAGTATTTGACTTTTGGTTCACCTTCGAGAAAAAGAACCCACTCTTGCAAATTCGGCTATGGAGGAAAATGATGGGGACCAGGGTATTCGGCTTTGAAAGAAAAGACTGAAGAGAAAAAGAAAGTGTTGGAGAGTGGCGGCAAAGAAAATTTGAGACAATAGGAGGAGAGGATTTTTGGCTAGCAGAGTAGGTGAGAAAGATTAGAAAAGAAAAAGATGAAAGAAAGATGAACACTTTGGCTTACAAAATTCCGCTACACATGCACACACCTCAGAGTTGGAGTTTCGGCCAACTCTCCCATCTCCTGATAGCCTTTATCCCTTATCTCATCCATCTATTATCACATCCCTTATCTTACCTTTAGAAGAGCCCACCTTAAAACCACCTCTTCCCCCTTAATTATCAGCTTTTAACACTTAACATAAAAGAAATAAAGCTCCTAAAATGCAGCCTCTATGCCGTCTACCCCTTCCTCCTTGAAGTGCTGAAATTTGACCCATCAATTTGGGCCCCAAGCGGCCACACCAGGCCCAAACTCCTCCCTCTTGTGACGCCACCCTCATGTCCACTTAAAGCACCTCCAAATTTTGGGCCAAAAGCCCGACTTGCTACTAAACATAATAATTTACAAATAAATTACTACTAGCACTATTTTAATCAATTTAACTTGATTTAAGCCCAACCACAGCCCAATACACACCTCAAAGCCTTTAACCTACTAACTTATCCATGCAACATACCAAAAGCACAGACCCACCAAAATCAGGATATTACAGTTCTATCCCCTTAAAAATAAATTTTGGCCTCAAAATTTACCTGGTCAAAAGAGTTGAGGGTATTGTTGTCGCATAATATCTTCCAGCTCCCATGTCGCTTCCTCTGATCCATGGTTCCGCCATAATACCTTCACCAAAGGAACTGATTTTCTATGTAAAACCTTAACATCCCGATCCAGGATCTGCACTGGTTCCTCCTCAAAAGGCAAGTCTGAGCTCACCTCAATCTCCTCTACTGGCACAACATATGACGGATCTGAATGATAGCGTCTAAGCATAGAAACATGAAACACATCGTGGATTTGACTCAACTCTAGTGGCAACTCAAGCTGGTAAGCCACTGGTCCTACTCGCTTCAACACCCGATAAGGTCCAATAAACCTAGGTTTCAACTTGCCTTTCCTATCGAACCTCAGAACCTTTTTCCACGGCGACACCTTCAAGAAAACCTTGTCACCTTCTGCAAAATCTATATCCTTTCATTTAAGATCGGCATAAGACTTTTGCCTGTCTGCCGCTTCTTTCAACCGAGCTCTAATCACTTTCACCTTATCTTCTGTCTCAGCAACCAACTCCAGACCCAACAACTGCCACTCCCCCAACTCCGTCCAACATGTAGGGGTACGACACTTCCGACCATATAACGCTTCGTATGGTGTCATCTGAATACTTGCCTGATAACTATTATTATACACAAATTCCGCCAACGGTAAGAATTCTTTCCAACTGCCTTTGAAATCCAAGACACAACCTCTTAGCATGTCCTCTAAAACTTGAATCACCCTCTCCGATTGTCCATCTGACTGGGGATGAAATGCCGTACTGAAATCCAATCTTATGCCTAGTGCCTGGTGCAAAGCCTTCTAGAACCTTGACGTAAATCTAAGGTCTCTGTCCGAAATAATCGACACTGGCACCCCGTGCAACCTCACAATCTCCGCTACATATAGTCTTGCTAACTTCTGAAGAGAATAATCCATACGCACAGGTACGAAATGAGCAGACTTCATCAGACGGTCCACAATCACCCAAATTGAATCCTTCTTGGTAGGCATAAGGGGTAGCCCACTCACAAAATCCATTGTAATCCTTTCTCACTTTCATTGTGGAATCTTAATCGGTTTACAGAGACGACGGCAATCGATGATCAACTTAACTTGCTGACATATCAGACACTTACCCACAAATTTCATTACCTCCTGCTTAAGGCCCGGCCACCAAAACTGCTCTCGCAAATCTCGGTACATCTTACTACCTCCTAGATGCATAGCATATGGACTACTATATGCCTCTTGCAAAATCTTACGCCTTAACTCCACATCCTTAGGCATACACACTTTTCCCAAAACATAACACTCCATCGCTGCTCAGACTATACCACTCCAATCCATTATTCTGTACTTGTAACCTTCGTGCGCTCAAAACTTCATCCACCAATTATTTTTCCTTAACCTCGTTAATCTATATTGGCTTCACTTGTAATTTCGCTAACAGGCTTCCATCATCATACAGACTAAGGTGAGCAAACATGGCTCTTAACTCTGCCACCACCTTAAGACTCAAGGCATCCGCTACCACATTAGCCTTTCCCGGGTGGTACTCAATCGAGCAGTCATAGTCCTTTAACAGCTCAATCCACCTTCTCTGCCTCAAATTTAACTCCTTCTGCGTAAGAAGGTACTTCAAACTCTTGTGTTCCATATACACGACAAACTTTTCTCCATACAAGTAATGTCGCCAAATTTTTAGGGCAAAAACCACAGCAGCCAATTCCAGATCATGCGTCGGGTAGTTTACTTCGTAAGGTCTTAACTACAGAGAAGCATACACTACTACTTTCCCCTCTTGCATCAACACACATCCCAATCCTGTATGGGACACATCACAATAAATCATAAACTCCTTCCCGGCTTCTAGTTGAATTAACACCGGAGCTTCCGTCAAAATCCTTTTCAACTTCTTAAAATTTTTCTGTTGCTTATCCGACCACACAAACGGAACCCCTTTCCTTAGCAACTTGGTTTATGGTGTCGTAATCAAAGAAAACCCTTCCACAAACCTTCGGTAATACCCTGCTAAACCTAGAAAACTCTGAATCTCCGCCACAGACTTCGATGGCTTCTAATCCAAAACTGCCTCAATCTTAGAGGTCCACTCTAATCCCTCAATGACACCACATGACCCAAAAGGTAACTTCCTTCAATCGAACTCGCACTTACTAAACTTGGCGTATAATCGCTTCTCCTAAGAATCGCAACACCACTGCAAATCGCGTCATGCTCCTCCTCGATTTTGAGTACACCAAAATATCATCTATAAATACTACCACAAACCGATCCAAATCTGGTTTGAAACACCGGTTCATCATATCCATAAACGTCTGGCATGCGTTAACAACCCGAATGGCATTACCAAAAATTCATAGTGCCCGTATCGAGTACGAAATGTCGTCTTATGGATATTCGCCTCCTTTACCTTAAGTTGGTGATACCCCGACCTCAAATCTATCTTGGAAAAGACCGATGGTCCCTTTAGCTGGTCAAACAGGTCATCTATCCTAGGTAAAGGATACTTGTTCTTAATCGTCAATTTATTCAACTCACGATAGTCTATGCATATCTGCATCGACCCGTCCTTCTTCTTAACAAAAAGTACAGGCGCTCCCCAAGGTGAAACACTTGGCCAAACAAAACCCCGATCCAGCAACTTCTGAATCTGTGCTTTCAACTCCACCAATTCTTTTGGTGCCATCCTATACGGAGCAATTGATACTGGCGTACTTCCTGGTAGAAGGTCTATACCGAACTCCACTTTCTGATCCGGGGGCAAACCCGGAAGCTCTTCCGGAAAGACATCAATAAACTCATTCACTATTTGAACACTTCCTATAGCCGGTTCCTTACCTTTCAAAGCACAAACATAAACTACAAACGCCTCACATCCTTTCCTTACCATCTTCTCTGCTTTCAGCGCGGACACCACATTAGATAGGTAATTCCTTCTCTCACCTATCATTACCACCTCTACACCCTCGACCATTTTCAAAGCACCATGTGCTTAGCTACACAGTCCAATTCGGCCTGGTACTTAACCAACCAATCCATTCCTAAGATTAAATCAAACTCCCCAAAGGGTAGTTCCATCAAATTCGCTTAAAACACGACCCTTGAAGTTCTAGGGTACATCCCTATCTGATTTTTCTACCACCACGAGTGTCCTAAAGGGCTAACTCATCATCATCTTCCTAGCGATATCTCATAGGCTAAGTTCAAAGTTCCCACTACACTACTAGCAACATAAGAGTGTGTCGAACCAACATCAATTAAAGCAATGTAAGGCAGCCCAGAAATTATAAACGTGCCGATTATGACGTCCGGTGCATCGCCCTCCTCTCGACGCTTGGCTGCGTAGACCAACCCAGGCTGTCTAGTATTAGCACCTCCAGCACCTCGGCCAGGTGCTCCACGGCCCCGTTCGTTACCATTTCCACCCCTACCTACACCTCGACCCCTCTGTGGTTGCTGGCCATCTCTCTTGAATTGACCACGTCCTTGACCCTCAGCTTGAGTCATGGCTAACCTGCAGGACAATTTTTACCCGGTGCTCCAATGACCGGTACTCAAAACATCCTCTATTATCATTAACATTCTCCCAAATGAGACTTCTCACATCGAGCACACTGAGGTGGCCTTGAACAACAAAGAAGACTTTGCGACTTGATCCGACCCACCAAATCTACCTTTTTTTGAGCACTTCCACTAGACCCTGATGGCCCAAAACTCCTTTTATCCTTGCCCCTATCCTGATTTTGTTTCTCAGTCCGCTTCACCTCCTCAGCTATTTTGGCCTTTTCCACGAGAACGATAAATTCCCTTTCACACTGAGATACAATCAACACCCGTAGCTCATCTCTTAGTCCGTCCTCGAACCTAACATAGAGCTCATGTTCCGTAGCCACCATACCCCGAGTATACCTACTCAACCTCAAAAATCTAACCTCGTACTCGGGTACCGACTTATTCCCTTGCACCAAATTCAAGAACGCCCTACGTTGCCCATCAGTATAACCAGCCCCCTCATACTTTCTCTGATAGGCTGCCCCAAAATAATCCTAGGTGATATCACTGGCCACTGCACCATCCCTGACCGTGAGCCACCATTGGTAGACTCATCCCGGAGAAGAGATACTATCCCCTTCAACTTCTCCTCAGCCGAGAAGTCTAAGTCATCAATTATCCACTTTGTTTCCAACTAGTACTTAGCTGTATTGGGAGTCACACCAGAAACTCCCCTAAATACTTCTACTCCATTTGCCCGGAGTTGCTCAGCCACAGATTTTCGGGCTCTTGCACCCGCGCCTGCCCCGGTAACTCTTTCTAAAACTCACAATCTTGCTGAGATCTTGCATCGTTACCACTCATCGATCCTAGACTCGACTTAGTCACGGCAGATTCGGATCATATTTTTGGACCTATGGCCAAACCCTGCTGGCTCCGACAAGGCCATCCTACCCCTACCCCAGCCACACGGTAGACGTCCTCGACCTCTTGTACTCATCTCCTCATTCGCTTTTATCTGGTTAAGAATTTTATGAATTATTATTTATTTTCACTATTTATGCACGAACAATTTTATGAAAATAGTTTTTAAAGTGATTTTCGAATTCAAATCTATCTAGAGTTTTAGTTTCAAGCTTATCTCCTAGTTCTAAGTATATTCATCGCACAAACAACATCCACAGACCACATTCCATGAATAGGGGTATTTTCGTCATTTTACTACCCGGGGGTATTATCTTAATTTTAACCTATAGGGGTATTTTGTAATTTTCCAAAATAAAGTTTCGGGTGATTTTTTTCAAAATAAGGTTATTTTGGTAATTTTGTGAAGTAGGGGTATTTTGGTAATTTTGCCACTCGAGGGTATTTCTGTAACTTTGTAAGTTAGGGGTAATTTAGAAATTTTACAAACCAAGGGTATTTTGGTCATTTTCCAAATTTAAGGTAATTTTCACAAATCTAGGGGTAATTTGGTAATTTTAAAACTAGGGTTTTTACAAAATAAGGTGGCTGGTCCCTTTCGGGTTTTAATTATCGGATTTAGCCTATGAACAAGTCCTCATGGTTAGGGTGAACAGTCACTACGCACTAGGTAGGATTCGAGCGAAGAGGAGGTGAGTCACTGGACCTTTAAATACCAAGGTCTCCACAATCCAATCCTAGACATACATGGCTATTGCCACACCCTAACTCAATGACTTACTCCTGTGTTTGTTCAATTTTGCTTAAATCTTATTTAATTAAGAAGTTGTATAACTATCCCTATGGTCCATTAGTACTATCATGCTTAACTACGTCTAAAGCCCACAAAGCCCAACATATATATCACAACAAGAGTTAGGGTACTTGCTTGGGTGGATCGGTGCCGGAGATTCAGGTGCTATGCTTTCCAGAAAAATGATCATTTCACAAACTTTTAAAATATATTTTGGGCCCTAAGCCCACAACCAAGCTTTTGAACTAGGCTTTGATACCAAAATGTAACACCTCAAACCCGGTCCAAACACTACAACCGAATCTGGCGTGCCACAGAAAAGAAAATGTTTGGAAATCGATTTGTTTTAGAAAGAAAATCGTTGTAAGATTTTTGAGAAAACGTCGATGTATTTTATATCGTGTAAAACATGTTGAAACTTGGTTTGGAGAAACTTAGTTGTCATATTGTTACTCTGTATTAATTTCTTAGTCTTTGTATACTAAAAAAAACAAATATTTATTTAGCTTTTGAAAACATCCATTTCATAGCTTAATCAATATATTAAATAGAACCTTTAAAATCAACTAAATAAAAGAACCCAAATAAAACTTTAGCGACCTTATTACAAAACTGAAAACCAAAATTTAATAAAATAGCTAAGTCCGAATGGAAAACTTTGTAATAAACCAAATGCTGTGCATGGCCACCTCGAGTCCTCTCCGGCTCCATATCCACGATCTAGGTCGATCGCAAAATGTAACGGAAGGGTGAGTCATCTAGACTCACTGTACAAATCCCCATCCCAATGAAGTTATGCTCTTACACAAATTCATACACTAATATGCAAGTCATGCAACCCATCCAACCTAAGCATCCATCCGGTCTCCCAAATCTACCCCTTGTGGTACCAAACCACTGGTGGTGCCAAACCACTGGTAACCGAAGTTACAAAAATATCATATGTGGTACCAAACCACTGGTAACCGAAGTTAAAAAAATATCATATGTGGTACCAAACCACTAGTGGTGCCAAACCACTGAGACTTAGTCACAATTTTTAATATGTAGGGCCAACCCACTGTGTGATACCAAATCATTGGTGACAGTCTAATAAATCATACTCCCCCTCCTCTCATCACCCATAACACATATTTATGGTAACAATATCAGTATGATCATGCTTAACATACGAAAATCATGCATACAAAATATCATGCTCTTATTGATCACAACCAACGCAAGAAATAGTAACAACTTACCCGGCATCCTCACTTTTACTCACAAGGGTAATTTAGTAACCATTGCCGTCATTCCGGCTTTTAACAACACACAACATTTACATATTAAGTATAGAAAGTGTGTAAGAATTACACACCTGGTTTTCGTACTAACTCTTTTCTCGCTTCTATCCTATATCACTATCGACCTATTGGCTCGATCTACTTAGATGTCGGCCCACACTCCAAAGGCCAATCTCACACTCCGACTTGATCGTTTCTTGTACTTTGGCATTGGGTTTACAGATCCAACCCCTACTGCTTGACTGTTAATATTGTCCATGATAACTCCTTGGTCACTAAACCAATCAACTTGATGAGATCTAATAAATAAACACAGTGTTTAAACGAAACCCTTACCTAGCTTTCGGATCCCGAAAGTCTTTACGAAAATGTCACCACCAACCCACCTACATTCAGCCAACACCCATATATTAAATCAATCCCTGAAACGCAACCAATTGAGTACCATAACACATTTGGCCAAAGGGGAAAGAACAAGAAAGGCCATTCGGCCGAACCTACCACCACCTACCTTCGGATTTTTCACCAAATTGGCACCTCTGACTATAGCAAGACAAGATTCAGCTTCTAGGGGCAGAGAGTGAAATTGACAGGGCCTTTGGAACAAACGATTCAGATTAGAACTTGATAAAAATAGAAAAATCGCAGAGAAGCAAAATCCCGAAACTCACCAAATGAAAGAGGAGTATTCGGCTTTTAGTGCACTTTCGGGAAAAAAGAACTCACTCTTGTAGTTTCGGCTATGGAGGAAAATGATAGGGACTAGGGTATTCGGCTTTGAAAGAAAAGACTGAAGATAAAAAGAAAGTGTCGGGGAGTGGCGGCAAAGAAAATTTGAGACAATAGGAGGAGAGGATTTTGGGCTAGCAGAGTAGGTGAGAAAGATTAGAAAAGAAAAAGATGAAAGAAAGATGGACACTTTGGCTTACAAAATTTCGCTACACATGCACACACCTCAGAGTTGGAGTTTCGGCCAACTCTCCCCTCTCCTGATAGCCTTTATCCCTTATCTCATCCATCTATTATCACATCCCTTATCTTACCTTTAGAAGAGCCCACCTTAAAACCACCTCTTCCCCCTTAATTATCAGCTTTTAACACTTAAAATAAAAGAAATAAAGCTCCTAAAATACAGCCTCTATGCCGTCTACCCCTTCCCCCTTGAAGTGCTGAAATTTGACCCATCAATTTGGGCCCCAAGCGGCCACACCAGGCCCAAACTCCTCCCCTTATGACGCCACCCTCATGTCCACTTAAAGCACCTCCAAATTTTGGGCCAAAAGCCCAGCTTGCTACTAAACATAATAATTTACAAATAAATTACTACTAGCACTATTTTTAATCAATTTAACCCAGATTTAAGCCCAACCCTGAGCCCAATACACACCTCAAAGCCTTTAACCTACTAAATTATCTATGCAACATACCAAAAGCACAGACCCACCAAAATCAGGATATTACACTTTTATCCAAAATACTTGGAATCTTTTAACACATAATTGAAGGTTTTTAGTAGCACTTTCCTCAAGTCAAAACATGGAAAAAATCAAGTCAAGGATATTTTTAAGACTTCCAAAGTTATCAAGTTTCCTTAATTGAAGAGATTTATTTTACAAAGAAGATTACATTGAGACTATCTTTTCTAATTCTATTTCACATTAAAAACTTTACATAGTTAAATTCAAGGAGATAAAGATTCACATTAGTTATAATTTTGCAAGCCATTATATGTTTATTTAATAGAAGGCTTGTTATTGACATTTTGTGTATGATAAACCATAATATGAACATATTTTAATCCTACATTTAGCATGTATTTGGATGATTTATCTCTTTAATTATGGAAATAGGTGCTCCTAATCCTTTGTTTTCATGTTTTATACTCAGTAGAGCACCGAAGGATGAAAAGAACGAGAAACGGGCCGAAAACAGAAAAAATGGGCCGAAGCATGAAATCCACACGGCCTGGGCCCAAGACCACACGGTCGTGCCCCGTAAGAAGAGTCGACCACGGCCTAGACCCTAAAAAATATGGACGTGCCTCATCAACAGACCCGAACACGGCCTGGCCACGATTTACACGGGTGTGTGCCATGGGTGTGTCTCTGCCGTAGATAAAAAGAATTCTATTCAGATTAGGGTACTTAGAGGAAAAGAAACATATTCCAAAAGCCTATATAAGGACCCTAGAGGCCAACCTTTAAGGGGTATTTAGCTAGGCCAAAGAGCCGAGCAGGCGATTAAATTGAGGATTTACTCGAAGGAAGCCAATTGATTCATCTCAAGAAGTCGAATTCATACTCAAGACTGAGGATCTCTCTTTCAATTCCTTCATGGGTTTTTAGGGTTTTCTTATGTTTTGTTTTATCTTTTCTTCCGAGATGTTTTCTTTTACAATTATGAACTAAACCCTCAGATACTTGGGGGGGATGAAACCTAAGACGGATCTTATTATTGTTATCTAAGTTGTATGATAAATACTTGATTTGTTCTTAACTTTGTGTTCTTAATTCTTGTTTTGGTATTTCCGGATATTGATTCAAGTGTGATGTGCTTAGGCGAGAGGAGGAAGAGACCTGTTTAAGAGTAGATCTAGCATAGTTAAGCGGAGTTGCTCGCTTACCTAGAGATAGGGTGACAAAATCATCGAATTAGGGTCAAACCTAATATGGGAGTCCATAGATCGAGTTAATGCAATTCTAGGGGTTTAATTAGAAAGAGATTTCAATTAATCAACTTAGGGTTAGACGTTAGTATCCTCGAGAGAGGTATTAATATAAATTAGGAATCCTACGGATCAAGTCAAGTGAATAAATCATCCGGTTTAGAGTTAGATAATAAGTGAAGTCTAGGTGGATTCTTCCTCAGGTATTGTCTAAATTAATCGGTTTTCCCTCAAGTCCTTCCCCAATTTCTTCTTTGTCTTTGCAGCTTTAGCTTAGTTGGTTAGTTAATTTTAGATTAGATAAAAAATTCCCTTAATTCGTAGGCTAAATAATAAAAAGAGAGTTAATATTAGTACTTTTGGTTCCTTTGGGTTCGACAATCTGGTCTTGCCGCTAGCTATACTACTGTTCCATAGGTGTGCTTGCCTCCATCGTTGTCTTAGTTAGTTTCCAGGTTCGATCATTCTTTTTATAAATTTTTAAGACTCAAAAGACACGATCAGTATACAAGATTGAGAGCACTTATCTTGTTTATGTGAAAAACTTATTTTAGTGCATAATTTTGTAAACAAATTATTCTCACTATATAG
Source organism: Gossypium rotundifolium (assembly GCA_025506655.1). NCBI lineage: Eukaryota > Viridiplantae > Streptophyta > Magnoliopsida > Malvales > Malvaceae > Gossypium > Gossypium rotundifolium. Next base: position 153,983,969 of record CP106728.1, read on the forward strand.
TTTGTAACTAAGAACCAAAGAACACACATACTAAATTAGTTGAAATTACACTTTGTATATATGCTGAATTGTACTTTTGTTATGATTAAAGTTATGGAAAGTTATTTCGCATATAAATTTTTATATTTCATTAATAGGGTTAAAATAGTTGCATGTGAATGTAGGATATAGTTAAAACATTTTAATTATATAAAAATATGACATGTGTTATTTTTCTAATTTTGTTTGTGGAGTCTAAAATTTTTTTTATTGTATATAGAATAATTACCTTTTCAATAAGGAAAACAATCCCATACACAACCTATAGAATTTTTTGGACTCCAACAATGGATTAAGAGTGTGACATGTGTTCTATAGGTCATACTAAAAAAGTAAATAAAAAATTAATATATAAATAAAAGGAACACTTGTTACATCTTAAACCCGCTTATGGAAACTCCACAAGGCTATGTATCAAATAATTACCCTTTCAATAAGGAAAACTCTATAATACACGGCCTATGGAGTTTTTTAGACTCCACAAGTAAATTAAGGATGTGACAAGTGTCCTATAAAGTATATTTTAAAATATATATATATATAAAAGAGACCCTTGTCAATCTTTTACTTGCTCATGAAACCTAAAAACTTCATAAACTATATATCAAATAACTACTCGACTTGTGACTATAAAATAAATACATTAACATTCAATATTTAGTCATTCTCGTTAAATTAGTGACTAATAAATCACAAAAAGTTTGATAACATCAACTTATATAAAAATATCTAAAGAGCTGTGCCCTTTTCTTTACATGAAGAATTACATAGATGGAGCAAAGCAAACACTTTGTCTCACCATTCTCGTAGTAGAAAATTATCCCACTAACCAAGGGCAAAGCCAGGGGGACTGGCATGGGCTCCGCCCCCTAAAATATAAAATTATTATTTAGGCTCTTAAAATTTTTTAAAAATTTTAAATTAGTAAGTAAAGGTAAAATTACACTTTGGCCCCCCTAAAATTATAAAAATTTGATTTAATCCTTTACAAATTATAAAGATATAAACTATAAAAAATTAAAATTTCACCCGACCCCCCTAAAAAATTGTTCTGGCTTTGCCTCTGCCAATAACCTCAAAGAAAGAAAAATATCTTCAAACCTCGGCGAACTATACATGATATTAAGTTTGGTAAATAACATTAAAAGTGTCCTAAAGATAAGGAAAATATCTTGAAAGGCCTCTTCACAGTACAAATAAAGATATGAAGTTTGGTAAATAACATTAAAGACACATGAAAATGTTAGCGTAAAAACCATGTGCTTCCACCTTCAAATTTTAGTCTAATGAAAGAAACCTTTGGGCATCACTTATTTTATCCATATGATTTGATAGCTGCACAAACCTAAATATATTTCAATTCCATGTACGGACCTTGTACTATAAATGTATATTTGAGATTAGTACTTTAAAAAATTAATTAAAAGCAGATTGAATCTTAACACAGTTGGCATTAGCATTGTTGCCAATATAAAAGGATGTGGGTTCGAGTGCGATGAAGCACATTATCCTCTTATTTAAAGGTTGGAGAGGGGCTACAAGTAATTTTAGACATTATATCAAAAAATAATTATTAAAAATCATGATACTACATTCATATAAAAATTCAAGATTTAGTACTTCGGAAGCCTCCATGCATTAACTCAAATTAGCATTACTTTGAACTTCAAACAGATTTGAAATGTAAAACTCTTTGATATTTTCAATTTAATGGAAAAAAACAAAGGGTCATTTAGTGTTTTCGTGTATATATGTTCTAAATCTGTTTACATGCAAATTAAGCAAGCAAGAAGTTGGGTTTTTTTCCCGTACAGGTTTGGCAAAGGTTACAAAGCAAGATTTGAGAAGATAAGTCACGTTTTTAGGTCAAACTAAAGACAATTTGATGTTGGCATTGTATCAAAGCACTAAAGCAAAGCCTTTTGACATCTGGGCCACACTTGGGATCATGACAATGGAACGAGATAGGGAGATGTTGCTAAATTCACTATGGTTCCGTTGTTGGTATGTTTTATTTTATTACTCACCTCGTTTTATTTTGGATATACAATTTTGAAATCACTATCATTCTCATGAATGTTGAATGTATCTATCTCAGTCCCACCTCACTTTACTTTAATTTAATTTTTACTATTTATCTTTAATATTTTCAATCTTTTGAAAGTCAATTAAATATTTCAATGTAAAACATATAGATTTTTTATAATATATTATTATATTTTTACCCATTTAATAGTCTATACATAAGAATAAAATAATATTTTCGTATAGTGAAATAGGATGAGCTAGGACAAGCAATTACCATGATCACTTCATTAAAGTGGATCGGTTTAAAATTTATCACGTGAATTTCGCCATTCCTAGTGAGACCGTATAAATTAAGTTAAGAAAAGATAAAATAAAAATAAAAAGCTAAAGCTTAGCTATTCATTTTCCCTTTAAAACCAATCACTGTTTTGAATAAAATAAAAAAGTTCTTATCATCATTTTAGGGTTTGCCTTAGATTAATGGCAATAGCTTTAATATATATATATAACATATATAAATATAACTAAACTCTAATGTGTTGTTAAGGCAGTTTAGAGAATCATTTCACAAGACCAGTCTAGGGTTTACTATTGAGAAATTAAATAAGAACAAATCAGAAATACCCATTCTCAAGTAAGAAGCTATGCTATAAATATGTAATTTAGGGTTAGGGCTATGGCCAATACATGAGACTAAAAGGTTCTCCTTCTCTTAGTATAGTATTCTGAAATTTCTCTCATTTTTTTTACTTCCCTTTTTATGACCTTTTTATGCGTTTTTCTTTTTGTGTTTGATCATTGATCGAAATTTGATTATTGGGTTTCAGTACGATTTGGGAATCGATCGACGAAAATGAGGAAGCGACAAGTGGTACTGAGAAGGGAGGAGCCACCAAGAACCAGCAGCACCAATTCATCGTTGACAAGTAGAAGTGTGAGATATGCAGAGTGCCAAAAGAATCATGCCGCCGGGGTCGGAGGTTATGCTGTTGATGGGTGCCGGGAATTCATGGCCAGCGGTGAAGAAGGAACAACTGCAGCCCTTACTTGTGCCGCTTGCGGCTGCCATAGGAATTTCCATAGAAGGGAAGTTGAAACTGAGGTAGCTTGTGATTGTTCATCACCTCCTCCTTCCAATGGAGCATAATATATATGTAGCTTTATTAAATAAAATCACTTCTCATGTTTGTATAAATGGAAGGCTTTAATCATGTAATCTATCTATATATTTGCATTCTGCTTATATATATATGTTTCTTGAAAGAATGGGTTTCTTTTATAGCTTGTTTTTCTATTATATTAAGAGATCAAAAGTATTTGTATTTATGTTTGTTTTATGAAGAAATTAATGGGTGTTTTCTTCCATGATTGATTATCAATGGTTGACCTTTGCTTGGAAATTTTAGATTATATTTTATTGGATCATAAATTAGCTCAATACTTGATAATGATTTTGGCTAACTACAATAAGAGTTTTCATTATCTGCTTATGAAAAACTCACTACTTTTAAAGTGATTTTAGTTTTTATTTTGGAAATTCATGATTCTTATTAGAAATCAATGGTAAAAGTCGGATTGCATTTTCTTTTCTACTCGAAAAAGACAAACCAGTCCCTATACATTAAAATAAAGAGAAATTTGGTCTTTCTTGTTAAAAATTTCATCCATTTATACGGTTAAAAACCGGCGAGGTTGTTGGAATAACTAGACAGTGACATGTGACATGTCATGTGCACCCATGCTGTCGTATAGGGATCGATTTTTAACAACAAAATTGGATGGAATTTTTAACAAAATGACCGGTTTGCTCTTTGATCTAATGTACGGGGACTAATTTATCCATTTTTAAGTAAAAGGGTAAAATACAATCTGACTCTTAATACGAGAACTTCTTTTACCAAAATTAATAACTAAATGATTAATTAACCTATGGTAACAAATTGATAGGATTGAAATTAACTTGTTTTTCAGTTGTAAATTTGCTTTTAATCTTAGCAAATTAAGTGATTTAAATTCCAAATTTTATTGTTTTATTTATCTAATTTCTGTATAGATATATTGATGGGGTTTTTACACCAAACAATTCAGCAACATTATCTTGTGAAGCTGAGGGAAAATAAAATCCATGGAATATTATTTCATAGATGTGGAAGTCTAATCTTGTATGATAATTAGATTACTTTGTAATTAAGTTGAAAGGCCCACATATCTAATCACTAATGGAATATTTCCTAATGTGGTCTAATCGCCGGTTGTTATTGATGGGAAAGTATGTGTTAGTGATGTACTTAAAAGGCAATTAAAAAGCTTAATCTAACTTGGGTTTAAACTAAAAGGCTGTTTGAGTTAAAATTTTCTAACTTAAAACTGAAATACTCAATGCTTTTCTTGTATAAACCCCACTATGTTTGAAAACAAAAAATTGTAATGAAAATTCCTTACAAATTGTATTCTCTCTTGTGGTGAGAAATTATAATAAAAACTATAAGCAACATTGTTTTATAGCTTAATTCAATAAGCTTATACAATTCCTCTTTTAATTATGAAATTTGAATCTTAACATTCCATGACTTCATTTGCATACAACAATATCCTACAAGATATATATTAATACAAGACAAAGTATCATGTAAGTCCCAGATTGTATTTTGGATAAATTAGTCCATGTACGTTAGATTACTGGTCTTTTTGTAAAATTTTAATCTATTTCTACTGTTAAAAATTGGTATGACTGACAGAATAATATGACAGTTATACGTAACATGCCACATGTACCTCGTTTTGATGTATTGTGATCAATTTTTATCGGTAGAAATGGATGATTTTTATCAGAATGTCTAGTTTGCTCTTTAATCTAACATACAAAAACTAATTTGCCCTTGTGTTAGGAGTTTGATTGCATTTTGTCCCTTCTACTAAAAATGGGCAAATTAGTCCATGTACATTCAAAGAGGAAACTAGTCCTTCTGTTAAAAATTTCATCCATTTCTATAGTTAAAAGTTCCATCCACGTGCAACTAATTGGTTATTCTATCAGCCAAATCATTATTTACCATAGTTGAAGTAGGTCAAGAATGGTAAAAATATATTTCCAAACACTTCAGTGTTCATAAAGGGAAATGTAGTTAGAGCTTGATACTAACAAAAGGTTAGATATTGAGCATGCGAGGGTGAGTTAGCAGATATTTTTTCATTTATGAAGTTAGGCATTGAGTATAGAGGGAACAACCCTTCGGGTATACGTAGAATTCAGTCGGGTAGATGTCCATTTTGGAAAATATCCCAATCTATGCATACTTTCATATTTTATATATACATACATATACACACATAAAGGCCATTTAGGTTATCAATTAGTTATCCTTTTTTCTAGGAATGGAAAACTTTTGCTTTAAGACCTTACCTTGTATTTTTCTTCATTTTTTTGCTGGTGATTGCTACTTGTCCCACAACTATTTTAAGTTCAACAAGATATTTACGTTCTCATATTTGAGAGATTTTATAATAAAGTTAATTCTTGTTGTTTAATATCTGTTGATTTTATATTGGATGTTTAGCATGGTGACATGTTCTTGCATGAAATACTTGCCTATAATGTCTTCCAACTTTGTCATGGGGTATGTGTAGATAAAATAAAATAGTTTGGGTCCAAATAAATTTATTCTACCTTTTAAGTTCATTTTCAAGGTAAAAGTGTTTTGGAAATTTTCTATATTAAGAGTCAAATTGTATTTTGACTTTTACTCAAAAATAAATAAATTATTAGTGCTTTTACGTTATTTCAAAGAATTAGTAAGAAAAAAAATTATCCATTTCTATTATTAAAAACTAGTCATTTTACATCAGCATAAGGTACACATGGTACACCACATTTCACTGTCTGATTATTCAATTAACCACGATAAATTTTAATAGTACAAATGAATAGTTTTTTTAATATAAATGACAAGTTTTCTCTTTAATTTAACACTTAGGGACTAATAGCTTTTTAAATTGAATAGATAAAATATATAATCTAACTTTTAATACAAAAATCTTTATAATACTTTTATCCATTTTTGCCTAGTATTTGAAGGCGTGTCCTAAGACCCACAAAATTATTTGTTGATTGGACTTGTTTAATTTTTGGTTGGCAAGTGATTTAGGTATGTTCATTACAAAAAGCCCATTTTATGGATTTGGATGTTTGGGCTTATTCACCATTTAACCATTATTTTTTGTTTATATTTTATTACAAATATATTTTATATTACTAAATTACAAAATTAAAAACATTATAAAAATATAAGAATCTATAATTTATAATATATATAAAAGCACAACTTAGAAAAACTCTTGAACTGAAGAGAATATCATTTTCTTTCATCATATTACTAAATTGACATTTAAAAATAATTATAATATTTAATTTAAAATTATTAGTTAAAAAGTTTACTTAAAATAAAATTTATGATAATTATACATTTAAAAATAATTATAATTTTATAAAAATGTGATAATTATATATTTAAAAATAATATAATATAAATTATAATTATTAATTTTAAAATTTTTATATAAATAAAGTTTTGCTAATTTTAAAATAGAATTATTAATTAAAATTTTTTGATAATTATAATTGTAAATAATTAAAATAATTGTGATTTAATTTTGACATTATTATAAAAAAGACTTCATTGTTTATTTTAAAAAGTAGTATTAATTTTATTAATGTAAAATAGCATTATTAATTAAATAAAACTCTAAGCATATAAATTATCAATTAATTAGTATTAGTGTTATATACCAATTAAAATTTAATTTTAACTTTCTAAATAACATTCAACATCTAAGAAAAATTACTCGTAAAAAAAAAAGAAAAGAAAAGGATATTGTTAACAATAATAATTTAGAATTATATAAAAAGAATGGAGCATTAAAACCATGATTCTTCAAAGAGGCAATAGCGAAACATATTTGAACAACAATGGTACCACAGAGAGAATATTATTTCAATTGATGATGAGATAATATAATATTATGATATTATTTTTTAAAAAATTGTTGCAAGTTGTTTATATATGAAGCAAGTAATCTTAAATTTGTTTTATTTGTTTATGATTTGTTTGGTGCAAATGAAAAACTTTTTGTGGATTTTTTTGAAAGTGAATTTAAATTTAAATAATTATTTTTAATCATTATTATTAAATCGACCATTAATTTAGTGCAAATATCGTTTTATTTACTTTTTATATAGTTTCAAATTTGTATATTTGTAACTTCCCTAACTTGACCTAGCATTAAGGTTGAATTCGGGAGATTACATTGGCCACCGAAATGACCCACTAAGATTATCGATGTTATGAAACAATCATTTTAAAACTTTTGTTTATTTTGAAGAAAAACTTAGCTTGTTACCTTTTCTTTACTAAAAGTTACAATTTTATTTCCAAAACTATTGATTTTAAGGTTTCCTTAGCAAACGTTGATTTCTAGTTTTATGTACATTATTTTCAAAAACTATTCACTCAATAACGCATCGGAAAAGTGATATTGAACATAGTTATTAATGAAAATCAGATTTCATGCAAATTTAAAACAAGTTTCAATTTTCAATAATGCTAAAATCAAAGTAAAATTCATGCATGCCAAATAAACCCTAAAACCTATGTCCCATGCCACAGTTCAAATACAACGGTATAGCCTCTGAATAATAGAAATTGTGAATAATGAATCTAAAATATATTTAGTGAAAAAAACACAATCCAAGCCGAGCCTTTCGGATGTTGTGTCCGTTCTAACTTGGTGGGTTATCGCTAAAGATGAAAATTAAAGGGGGTGAGCTTAAGAAGCTCAGTGTGCGTTCATTCACGAGAAAATCAGTGTGAAACAATAAGCATAGTATACAAAATAACAAATCTTAGAATAATCACATTTGTATAGCAATTTAGAATTGATAGTATTAGTTTTTCATATTAACACATCACTATAATATTTTAGAATTTACAATTTTGTATGCATATGCTTATGAATGGCAATGCAATTTCAGTTTATCAAAAAAGGTCTTACCCAACTCCGCTACACACCACACTATGCGTTCCCCCAGAACTCATCCAACCTTATACATCGGGTTGTGGATAAACCACTATTGATTCGTAGATAAAATGCCACTTTGTTTGTAAAATTTTTGGGTAAACCAATAGTATTTTTAGATAAAAACATTTGTAGATAAACTGCCACTTAGTTCATGGGCGAACCACATATTTGCAGATAAAAACTGCCACTGGGTTTGTGGACAAGCCACCACTATTTGCAAATTATTAAACTACCACTCTTCCATTATACATATCGTTACACCCCATGCAATGCAGTATGACATACTTTGTAATAGAACAATTCAACACTAGCAGTTCTCATGCCTAATATGTATTCAATTCAACACTAGCAATAAACATGCTTAACATGTATTCAATTCAATACTAGCAATTGACATGCTTTATCATGTACTCAGTAGGGTTGAGTCATTATTAAAAATTGAACCTAATTAAGCTCTTGATCCTCTAAAAAAAATCATTTGGCTCTTTTCGTTAATAGAAACCAATATTGGCCGGTTTGATTATTAACGGATGATGACGTGGTAGACAAAATTGACCAGAACACTCCACCTGGTCGTACACATGGTATGATGCCGATGTGGAAAAAAAATCTACTTACACATTGGAAGGTCAATAATTAAAGCAATATCTTCTAACGTAATAGTCACATCCTCGAATGGAAAATGAAATGTAAACATTTTTTGCCTCTATCTTTTCAACAAAAAGGCCTCCAACTTCGGAATGATATTGAAATTTGCCATCGATGATGTAACATCCCTTATCTAGCCCTACAATTGACATGGATAAGTGATGTCATATTGACACGTTAACCATTTTACACAATTTCTCTCTTTAAAACATCATTTTTCCACTCGTTATAAGCCCTTTTAATCAATTTTTAACATTTACAAAGCTTTGAATACATTTTTAAAATCATTTTGAATCATTACGAAGTTATTTGGATATGTCTAATACATAAACGGGGTTTTGAGGGTGGAAAACTATTAGGATCTAGTGCCCTTAGTATAGTTACTTTGTCATATATTCTGTTAATTTTTCGAATAGATTGGTTTAATAAAATTTCATCATTCATATTATTAACTTTTGTATTTGTCCTCTATGGTTTTTGCACACAAATCAAAATGTACAAGAAAATATTGGTTCATTGATTATCTAACGTTTAACTAATTTTAAGTTACATCATGTGATTTAATCATGATGCAAGAATACAACTTATATTAGTAGGTAATCTAAATCAACCGTAGCCTGAAGAATCAAAATTGAGAAAATTGATTCAAGAGACTAATATGTTATCTATCAAGCCCAACTGGGGAGATACATTGTCTTGGGTGCCAAAAAGGATGGCTTCTAGAAGATAGACATAAGTTTGATTGTTTGGACTGACAATACATATAATAGGACCCAAGTTGAATTTGTCCTAGATTCATTTATGGGTTTATTCAATTGTGATGTTCATAGTGTGATTTAACTAACTATGCATATGTAACTCATATTGTCACACCCCAAACTTGACCTAGACGTAATTGCCAAATCTGGTAATTTTACGATGAAGGGTTTTGAAAACAATGTTATTTCGATAGAGCTTTGTATAGTTATTCGATAAAACCCAAGTTTTATAACTATTACTGAAAGCGTTATTTAATTAATTCATTTGTCGAAACATAATTTATAGCGGAAGTCTTAGAAACCGTTATATTTTGGAAATCCTGTTTGCATTTTTAGGAAAACCTTTGTTTTCGTAAAACTGTGATTTTAGTCAAACGTCGCAATAAAAGTTAAAACGCATCCAAAACTAAAACAAAATCAAATAGCCCAGAGAGTCCAATAATTACAAAACTCTTAGAAAATAATCCTTAAATTAAATAAAAACCATTATTTAAAATAGTTCACGAACTTGTGGTCACCATAAGACTCCGTCGCATCGATCTGCCTAAGTCTGTGGATTACGTGAACAAAACAGACAAACAGATGTGAGTTTTCATAAGCTCAAGGTGTAACTCAACAGAGGTAGACATGCAATATACACAAAAATCTCATATTCAGTCAGATACAGATTCGGACTTAAGTCCATTATAGATACAGATAGCAAAATTAGATAAGCAGAACATATATACAGAATCCTACCCCCATCCTCTATACACCATCTCTTGCCATCCCATCACACCATGTGGGGTTAAAAACACTCACCCATCCCTACACACTATATAGTGTCGATACGACACATAACAGATAATATGCAATCAAGCTGCCAGAATATAAGTGAAGAGTTGCCATATAGATCACTTCCTCCACATATACGATTCCCACCCCAATCATAGATACAGACTACAAATACAAAAATATCATGCATAACATGCTCGTATTCAGAAAATATATACATAATCAGAACAGTCAGACATACATATTGGTGTCCTACTCAAAGTAGACTATCGAATATCAGATCACATAATTTAAGGTTTGGTTAGCCATTACCGACCCTACGGTTGGCCCACAGCCAATCTGAGCGACCCATGCGACCTTAGGGAAAATTTCAAAATTATGGGCCCACATGCCAGATTGGCCTTGCTTGTGTGGCCCACACGGCCTGGCCGAAAACCGATACGCCCGTGTGGGCTCACACGCCCTACTTGGCCTAGCCTATGTGGCCCACACGTCTACACTCACACCATTACATGGCCATGTATTACGTACAGCCATACCTTCGTCAAACACACAGCCGTTTTTGGCACACGGCCAGGCACACGTCCATATGGTGTCGACAAAATTTTTTGACTTTCGTTGAAACTTAGTTTTTCGTGTTTAGGGTACACACCTAGTAAGATTTCGATGCGAAATCACTCCCGAGCCAACCAGCACCTAAAATTGATACAACAAATCTTTCAAAATCAGCCTAAACCCACAGTTAAACCAAACTAACGAAATCGACAATGGTGAAATTTGAGTGTTCAATGCTTACCCAATTTCCCGAACGACTCAACTACGATTCCGCGAGAGAAGAGTCACGTTCTTCATGATTTGCTGGCCAAAACCCAAAAATCAAACTAACAAAAAGGACAACATCATATAAAACGGCATTAATAGAAAGCTCCCTAATTCGAGCAAAACCTTACTACCAGCACTTACCAAAACGTACGAAAATAGGGAATCGAAAACACCGCAATTAATAGGAAGATGAAGATAGAAATCAATAGGAAGAAAAAGAGAGAAAATTAACAGTGGGACACAAAAATAAAAACGTTAGAAAATGGGAGAGGTTTTCTTTTTAGAAAAGAGAAAAAACTAATATTACAATTCAGAAAATCTAATAACCTATCCCTAATTTTTTTCCCATTCCCCACTAACCCACTAACTCACAACCGCCTCAGAATTTTAGTTCCTTCCAACCTCTATCAAACACCCGAAGTAAAAATTATCACCTACGCTCACGCAGAGATTCGAACACAAAACCTCTAGCACACTAACTCTTTACCACTAGAACCAGCAGGCTTATTCTAATATGAGTTAACTAAAGACAAACTATAATCCAACCCACTAAGGACAATGCTAGGATTAGAAAAATAACAAAATTTACAAATATGGGACTTGAACCTAAGACTTCATACACACACCCAGAACACTTAACCACTGAAGCAGATACACAATTGTGTCAGATATTTATAGAAACATAAATAAATTATTCAGGGCATTACAACTCTACCACCTAAAAGAAATTTTGGCCTCAAAATTTACCTAGTCCGAACAGATAAGGATACTGCTGACACATCAAGTCTTTAGGTTCCTCGTGGCTTCCTCAGTGCCATGATTCCGCCTCAGAACCTTAACTAATAGAATGGACTTCCTCCTCAAAACCTTAACATCTCGCTCCAAAATCTGAACCGGCTCCTCCTCAAAAGTTAAGTCCGGTCTAACCTCGATCTCTTTAATAGAGGCAACATGAGATGGATTAGACCGGTTCCGCTTCAACATCGAGACGTGAAACACATCATGCATACACTCTAACTCTAGAGGTAGCTCAACTGATAAGCAACCGGTCCCATATACTTTAGAATTCAATATGGCCCAATGAACCTATGGCTCAACTTGCCTTACTTCCGAACCTCAGAACTTTTTTCTATGGAGAAACCTTAAGAAAAATGAAGTCACCCATAGAGTACTCAATATCTCTCCTTTTCAAATATACATAAGATTTATGTCTATCAGAAGCCGCTTTCAGATGATCTCGAATCAGTCTAACCTTATCTTCAGTCTCGAAAATCAACTCAGGACCCAAAACCCGACGCTCACCCAACTCAATCCAATATAGCAGAACACGACACTTACAACCATACAAAGCCTCAAATGCTAGACTAGAAATTGTTATTGTAAGTGAACTCAACTAACGGCAGAAAATCCTCCTAACTACCTCGAAACCAATCACACAACTCCAAAGCATATCCTCCAGTATTTGAATCACCTCTCAAATTAACCATCGGTCTGAGGATCGAACGCAGTACTGAAGTCTAATCTCGAACCCAAAGCCTCATGTAGTTTCTTCCAAAATCCATAAGTAAAGTGAGGATATCTATCTGAGATTATTATAATCAAAACCCCATGCAGTCTTACAATATCGAGAGATATAGAGCTTCACAAACTTTTACAGAGAGTAGTCTGTTCGAACAGGAATAAAATGGGCAGACTTGGTAAATCGATCCACAATGACTCAAACAGGATCCTTCTTAGTGGTTGTCAAGGGCAACCCACTAACTAAGTCCATCGTCACTGGTTTCCATTTCCATAAGGGAATCTTAATTGGTTGTGGCAAACCCGAAGGAAACTGGTGCTCAACCTTAACTTGCTTGTACGTTAGACAATGAGCAACAAAATTCGTGACCTTAAGTTTCAAACCCGGCCACTAATACAGCTTATGAGATCTCGATACATCTTATTACCACCAGGATGCATAGCATAAGGGCTACTATTGATAATACTCTAGAATGACATATTTTTATGTATTAACTATATGATTATTTTGAGTATGATCCTACTAATTTGAGCTATTTATGATTTTTTATCTTACAGGGACTAAATTGAGGAAAAAGGAAATTTAAGGGTAAAAAGTATGAATTAAAAGTTAAATTGGGCCAGCATACAAAGTAGGAGAGAAGTGGTGCCGAAAATGCAAAGTGTGGAAGATTTCGGGAGTAAAAATGCAAAAGAAGATATTTTATAACACAATACTCTATTTTAAATCCAATTATATTAGGATTAGAGTGAGCATGGGTTTGGCCACTCCTACTCGGCAAGGCCCTTAGAAAATGGGAGGGTTCAGTAAAAATATAGGCCGAAAATGGGCTTGGATGGAAAATGAGGCCCATTTAAAAATGGGCAGAGCCTCGAAAGAATTTCTTGGCAGGGCACTTGCCCTACCAAATACATATTAAATATTTTTTTAATTGTCACCTTTACCTTTATTTAATTTCCGACTTCATTCATTTCTACTTTACCTTTACCTTTACCTTCATCATCACTGACTTTATTTTTCCTCTTTTCACCTTTCTCTCCAAGGCTTCCAACTCCCAAGTCCCACCTCACGTCGCAGGACTCGCATAGTCGCAGCTCAACCTTCCGTCTGCAACTCAACTCCGATTCAGCTCAAGCTCAACTTCGATCCAGCCCAACACCCATTCACCTCCACTATCCACCTCAAGCTCAAATTTCATTTTCTCTACCCACTGTAAATTCTTTTTTTTTTTTCTAGTTCTTTTAGGTTTTCTTTCTTTATTGTTTCATTTAATCTTTCACTTTGGGTTTGGTTCAAAACTAACCTTGACATCACTGATTTTTCTTTAAGGAAAAAAATATAGTATAAAATCATAATCAAAGCTGGGAAACAATCATCACTTTTCTTTCATTTCAAGTGTTTTTCTTGATTTCTACTCTTTGGTCCTTCTATCTTTGTTGTATATATATATATATCTCTAGGTTCTTTTTTGACATTTTTTGGGTTCAGATCCGAGAAAATAAAATTTAATATCAATGACTATTACAATAAAAAGAAGAAAAAATTCATAGAATAAAATATGGGTTTTGTACATATATCGTATATACACATATATATAATCGATCCATAAATCTTAAAGTATTATAATATTTTAGAAGTGGATGACTAATTTAAAATTGAAACAACAATGGGAGGACATCTACATGGTTGAAAAAGCAGAATAAAAATCGAGGACATCTACGGTGGATGACTAAATCTTGAAACAACTTTGTCCTCAATAAAAAAATTAAAATCCTATGAAACTAATTTTTGTATAATTATAAGTATATAAATATGTATAAAATCCAGGACCCCATTATCTCAAATCTCATAGGATTCCATGGAAATCCCAAAACTTTGCTATAAAATACTCAATAATTAAAATATTAGTATTGGGATTTGATTGTTTCCCATTTATAGCAAGTAGACATGAAGGGCCAATTACATTAATTTTCTTAATTAAATACAATAAAATTAATTAGCTATTATGATTAACAATAAAATACAATGAGATTATGATTTGTCTTTGGTGCCTCGCTAAATCATTTGCCATTCAAAGTTCAAACAAATAGTAACCATCGATTAAGAATACCGCATAAACTAAAACTATAATACTATATTTCACCATAAAATATTTATTAAATAATATTATCATCCTATTAATAATTTTACTTGCAACAAATTTGGATATGATAAGATATAGGTTAATTAATTATTAAGATAATAATTAATTATTTGGTAGCTATTGTGTTAATTTATGTTGTGTAACTTGCGTTTGTGTAGGACTATTATATTTTCTTCATCTTTTGGTATATAATTTAGTAATAAATTAATTTTAATAAGTAATATTTAGCTATTTTTATTATTTATATTTGGCAAGAGGTAGAAATTTTTTTGCTTATTTTGAAGATGTCTTATTTCTTTACAAGAGTTTTTTTGTCATACTTCCAATTTCAAGTTTAGCAGCATATGGCACATTTTGTCTTATCCATACCATTTGAATCTTAGTTTTGAAACATTAAAGTGTTTTGTTTGGAGAATTCAATGCTTCCCACTGTAATGGCTTCTAATTGAATTTGTGGCAGGAATAATTTGGGCTAATTTTAGCTAACATTTTATGGTAGTAGTAAATAATAATATGGAATGATTCATATATTATATATAATTATTTAACAATTATATTAACTTTTGGTTTATTTGGATTCGGGACTTGAGTTTTTATAACTATGGCTAGTTCGAACACTCCTATACCTGTGGACGATAGGTTTAATGAGTATGAAAGTGCTACCAAACGTCAAAAGTCTACCACTTCAAAGGTGTGGGATGAAATGACAAAGCTTGAATGCGAGGACAAAAATGAATTGAAGGCACAATGTAATCACTGTAAGAGTATCTTTTCTGCTAAGTCTTCTAGTGGAACCTCTCATTTAAGACGTCATCTAAATCAATGTTTGAAAAAAATTAATAAGGACATCACTCAATACACCATAGCCAATCAACCATCACTAGGAGGTGGTCCATCTATAAAAAACTACAAGTTTGATCTTTGATGAGTGTCGTCGAGCTATTTCTACTTTTCTTGTGTGTGGCAAGCATTCATTTAGGGCACGGTTGAAGAACCGGTTTTAGACACATGATGAGAATTGCTAGTCCTAATTTTAAGAATATAAGTAGATTTACAATGCTAAGGATGTCCTAATGTATTATGCAAAGAGAGAGATCATGTTAAAGAAGAGTTAGCTCTGACCGGTTTAATTTGTCTTACTTCCGATAATTGGAATTCAGAGCATACTAATGATGAATATATTTGCATTACTACTCATTGGATTGATAAAAATTGGAAGCTACAAAAGAGAATCATAAGGTTTAGAGCTTTATTTCCTCCGTATGATGGTTTGAACATAGCGGATGAACTTGTTTTATGTTTATCTCAATGGGGTATAGACAAGAAAATTTTTAGCATCACTTTGGATAATGCTTCTTATAATGATGTGTTGGTTTCTTCTCTTAAAAATCGTTTTAAATGTAACCGAGCTATTTTGTGTGATGGTGCTTTTTTCAAGTTAGATCTTGTGCACATATTTTGAATCTTATAGTTAAAGTGGTTTGGAACTTCTTGATGATCTTGTTGGTAAGATTCAAATGGAATTAAGTACATAAAAAAGTCGGGAATTAAGTAGGAAAAGATTTTATGATGTGGCCGACAAAAGTTTTCATTTGAATGTGACCAAAAGTTGCGTCAAGATGTGTGTGAGATGGAATTCTACTTATCGATGCTTGAATCTTCTCTCTACTATAAAGATGTGCTAGATTATTGGGGCCAGCGGATAAAGACTATAAAATGTTTGCACTTTCGGCGAGGAGTGGAGAAATGTTGCTATTCTTTGCAAATTTTTGAAAGTCTTTTATGATGTGACTTGTATTTTTTCTGGTTCTAATTATTCGACGGCTAATCTTTATTTCAGAGGGGTTTGGAAGGTTCACAAAGTCTTGCTTGATACAGTTAAAGGTCTTTGTTCTTTTTTAACTCCAATGGTTAAACAAATGCAAGAGAAATTTGATAAATATTGGGCTGAGTATTCGTTGATATTGTCATGTGCTACAATTTTAGATCCTCGTTACAAGTTGAATTATGTGCGGTATTGCTTTACTACAGTCTATGGTATTCATGCTTCAGATTTTGTTGAAACCATTCTTAGCAATCTTAGACTCTTGCTTGATGAGTATGCTAAGAAATCCAAATCCACGTCTTCCTCTTTGGCCGAGAATTCTAATGTCTCAGATAAAGATCCGGCTGATTCTAGTTTGCATCAATACAATGTTAATAGTGTTGGTTTTGGGGCAGACTTTGATGAAAGTGATGATTATAAACGGTATTTAAATGAATCTAGCACTAAGAGTGAAAAGTCACAGTTGGACATTTATTTGGAAGAACCGGAGCTTGATTTGAATAGTCAAATAGATGTTTTGGATTATTGGAGTAAAAGTTCAGTTCGATATAATGAGCTTTCATTATTGGCTCGTGATCTCTTGGCAATTCCAATATCGACTGTAGCTTCCGAGTCCGCTTTTAGCATGGGTAAGAAAGTTATCACACCTTTGAGAAGTTCACTTAGGCCAAAAATGGTTCAAGCCGTTGTTTGCCTTGATGATTGGATGCGAGCTAAGGGATTTTCAACGGGTAATTATTATTCTCGTTTTATTGTTAATTTTATATTATTTTTTATCAATTTGATAATCTAATTATTTATTCTTATTTCATGTTAGAAATTGATGACAAGAATGACGATGACGATGAGGACGATGGGGACGATGTTTCTTGATTTGCTTTTAGGTTACCTTCCTTTCTAGCTGTTGACAATTTAATTTAGCTTACAATTTATAGTTTCTTATAAAATTAAATATGTTAATTGATTAATGTATAGATATTTTGGTTGGTTGATTATATTTTGCAGGTTTTTGGTACTGTTTTAGAGATGTTGGTGATGTTGTTTTCTTCTTTGTTTCTTCTTTGTTTTTATGTTGTTTAGCCTTTGTTTTGTTGCTGTTTTGTTGCTGTTTTGGTGCTATTTTGATGTTGTTTTATTGTTCTTTTATGGTATTTTATTGTTCTGTTGTCGTTTTTAATATTATTTCGATATTGTAAAACTTTTGTTTTATTATCAATTTAGTTATTATTTTAGTTCAAACAAGTTAGTTTCAATTTTAATATAACTACTTCTTATTGTTCTGTTGTCGTTTTTAATATTATTTCGATATGATCTTTGAGATCCTGTAGTTTGTTTTGGCACACTATAAGTGATACACCTCACCGGTACTGCATATTTTAATCGAGACAAAATTTATTGCAAGTGTAAAATATAATGACCATTTTATCTCATCGCTTATTTTAATTTTATAGCTGTAGTTATTAATCTCACCTGAATCAATTAGCTCAAGACTAAGAAAATCTGAAGCAGTCAAAATTGGGTCTAATATGACAAATCGGAACTAAGATTGAAGGTATTCCAAAAAATACGATTATAAAGTTGGACAAAAATTAGTATTTACAAAGTTGTTTATAGGAAATCATCAATCATGAGATGTCCATTTTATTAAAAGTGTAAGTGTATATCTCAAAACCTTAGTTTTTTGTCTTTCTATATACAACTTACAGTTGTATAAAGAATTGGTGGAAAAATTTTAATGTTTTTGTATTTTGTTTTACTATCATTTTTTATTTGTTTCTTGTTTTAATATTTTTTATTTTTTTAAATGTATTTGATTTATTATATTTTATTTTTAATAAAATAACTTAAAAAATTAATATTAGCCGGGCCGGGCTCGGGCCTACCAAATTTATGTCGGGCCGGGCTTGGACAATTTTTTAAGCCCATATTTGGTAGGTAGGCACACTGGGCCTAACAAACAGGCCAAAAATTTTTACGGGCACTCAGAACCCTACCTGCCCGTCCATGCTCACTCTAATTAGGATAATTATTAAGGATAATTATTTAGATTTAATTTTAGCTTTTATCTTCATTTATCCTAGCTTTTATCTTTATTTATCCTTATTTATATTTAATTATATTTATTTGTATTTATCTTTTAAAATTTAATTAGGAACAGACTAGGTTTCCTAGTACTATAAATAGGGGATGGAGTGACACAAATTTCACTCGTCTTTTTTCTGTAAACACTCCCTCTCCCAAAAAGTCTTTTATTCTTTCCATATTTTTTCCCAATAAAAATTATATTTTCATTATGTTTATTTCTTTTTCCCCAAAAAGCATGAGCCACTAAATTTATCTAGCCGAAGGTTGTCAAAGTTCCCCAAAAAGGGTTGATGAGGCTTAGAATCTGCGCTTAGCCTTCTCGACGAGTATTCATCGTTTCTCTGCATTATGGGGCTGACGTTTCCATCTATATCCCTTAAAAGGTGATCTTTTCAACGTGTGTAAGGAACGGTCGCTTTGTATATTTTGGGAAGGTTCCACAGTCGGTACGTTAGCTTACTGCGTCAGAGGTTGGCGAGCCCAAGAGACAAAATGGCGTGGCATTCGCCATTGAGAAATGATGATCTAGCATAAGATGGTCCTACAGAAGTGATTGTTGGCTAGAGCCAGGTTCCTCTAAATCGTAAGTCTAAATTCTTGGAGCTGGTGGTCGTAAACGTCCTCTTCCACTATAACTGGCTTATTCTGTTTGAGAATGATCACCTAAAAGCCGAAGATTGAACCTAAGGCGGATCGAGATAACAGGAGGCTGGAATCTCTCTATAAGAAACTTTTTATCAACTCTATATATCTATACTATTTTAATTTTAATTTTCGCACTTCCAATTAAATCAAAACTTTTAGTTCTATTTTTTTTATATTTTTCCAGGTACTCAGGTTTTCTTGGGCACGATTCTGTCCAGGATTTCGAGGAACAAGCAATTGTGCAAATCCAGTCCCTGAGGATTTGACCCTATTTCTCTTATACTATTATTTTTATTAATTTATAGGGATAGGATATTTTTGGTGCTCTCAACGACCGCATCAAAGTTTGGCGCTGTTGTCGGCTGGTAATGAACTAATCTTGTTTCTTCATTTCTTATGACCAGATCGGTTCTAGGTACTCTTGCGTTTGATTCAGAAATAGAGAAGACTGCAAGAGCTAATCGCAAGGAGACAAAGTTACAGAAAAAGCAGTCAGGAGTGGTTGGGACTTAAAACAACCCAACACCAGAAATCAAAGTCGACGATGAAGTTGAGTCTAAGGTTAACGAAAACCTACTCAAACACTTGAAAGCGAAAAAGTAGAAGTCGATTCACCAGAGGAAGTGCTTAACGCTAGGGTTAACAAAAACCCGAATCTAGCACATCAACCAATGGCTCAAACGATTCAGCAACTGGCTGAAGCTCCTGCAGAACAACCGTCATTGTGCATCGCGTATCCTACTATGGATACTGATTTTAAACTAAAGTTAGGTTTAATCCAGCTACTGCCAACTTTTCGTAGGTTGGAAAACTAAAATTCCCACAAACATCTGAAAGAGTTTCATATGGATTGTCTTAGTATGAAACCTCAGGGGGTAAATGAGGATCAAATCAAATTGTGTGCTTTCCCTTTTTCCCTGGCAGATTCAGCTAGGGAATGGCTATTTTATTTACCTAATGGATCTATTACAACTTGGGCTGATCTTTCTCGTTTGTTTCTCAACAAGTTTTTTCCAGTATCATGTGTAGCTGAGTTAAGAAGAGAGATCATTAAAATAAGGTAAAAAGAAGCAGAGTCTCTTTATGACTATTGGGAGCGATTTAAGAAGTTGTATGCAAGCTGCCCACAACACAGTATAACAGAATAATCTATTCTCCAATATTTTTATAAAGGCTTGAAACCCATAGAGATGAACATGGTGGACCCCGCCAGTGGAGGAGCATTGGTCAACATGACTCTTCAACAAGAAAGGGACTTGATATCCAAGATAGGCGTAAATATTCAGTAATTCTGAGCCAATCCTGAACAACCTAGAAGGGTTCACTAGCTAAGTAATTCAACCTTAGAAGATAAAGTTGATAGACTTACTAATATTGTGAACTCTCTTGTTGCAGAAAAAGCAAAACCAGCCCGATTTTGCGGAATATGTGCTACACCTGAACATACAACTGATGCATGCCCTAATTTGTATGATGACACTATGGCTCATTTGAATACTGGGAAATTTCCCTGGGCCACCACAGAGGCAATATGACCTCTACGCTAATACCTACAACCTAGGATGGAGGGACCGTCCCAACTTGAGTTACGGGGCCAATCCACGGTATAACCAACCATACCAAAATCAAGTTCCACAATAGCCACGAGATTCAGGTAATTCTTTAGAAACTTTGGTCAATAAATTAGCAGCTAATATGTTTAATTTTCAATAAAAAACCTAGGCATCTATAAGAGAATTGACCACATCAATTGAGAAAATAAGTTCTCAAGGGAAGCAACCGTCACAAACTTAACCGAACCTGAGATAAAACCTGAATGCAGTGACGCTGCGAGGTGGAAAGGTATTGGAACCAATTCCTAGCAAAAATCTTGGCTAAGAAATCACCTAGGAAAAGCCCAAAATGACGAAAAGGTTTGAGCGAAACCACCATTGCCTAAAATTCAACCTCCATTTCCAAGACGATTAAATCAATGTCGAAAAGGTAAAGAAGACAAGGAGATCCTCTAAACATTCAGAAATGTCGAGATCAACATACCACTTTTGGATGCCATCAGACAAATTCTGCATTATGCCAAATTTCTCACAGAACTTTGCACCAACAAGCGAACATTAACTGGTAATGAAAGGGTAAGCGTTGGTTAGAATGTATCCGCAGTATTACAGTGGAAGATGCCAGCAAAATGCAAAGATAGGGGCATGTTCGCTATACCATGCAAAATACGCCACTTAGGAATTAAAAGAGCTATGTGTGATTTAAGGGCCTTCAAAATGTGATTCTTTTTTCTATTTATGAATCACTTAACGCTGGTTTTTTGACGAAAATAGGTGTTTTAATTCAATTGGGAGATAGGTCTATTGTGCATCCCAAAGGAGTCCTCAATGACGTATTGGTAAATGTTAACGAACTTATTTTCCCTACTGATTTTATATGATAAAAATGGAGGGGATAGGACTCTGGATCTTCAGACCTCTTGTTGGGCCGACATTTCCTTAGTACTACTAGCACTAAAATCGACATTCAAAGCGGAAGTCTCACGATGGAATTTGATGGGGAGATCGTAAAGTTTAATATTTACGATGCTATTAGTCATCTAAGGAAATCTTGAGCGTAAACCGTGTCGACATAATTGCCTCATTATTAGAGGAGACTTTTGAGTGAATTTATGAAGATAAATATAAATTTATATTTGATAATCATGAATCTGTTAACGAATTATTGTTTTCATCAAACACTAAACTTTTACCTTCTGTTGTGCATGCTCTAGATTTGGAATTGAAACCACTTCCCAAACATCTTAAGTATGCGTTTTAGGGAAGAGTAATACCTTACCGATCATAGTTTCAAATAAACTCTCTAAGCTCAAAGAAGAAAGTTTGATTTAGGTACTAAAAAATCATAAGGAGGCGATTGGCAAGACCATTGCCGACTTAAAAGGGATAAGCCCTTTGACGTGCACACACAGGAATTTACTTGGAGGAAAACACAAAACCAAGGCGAGAGGCACAAATACGGTTGAAGCCAAATATAATGGAGGTGGTAAAAAAAAGAAATAATCAAGTTGCTGGATGCTGACATAATCTACCCCATTTCTAACAGAAGATGGGTAAGTCCAGTACAAGTTGTGCCCAAGAAAACGGGCATGACAATAAAGAAAAGTGCTGAAGGTGACTTGGTACCAACCCGAGTGCAAAACGGGTGGTGTGTCTGCATTGATTATAGGAAGTTGAATTCTTATACTAGAAAAGATCATTTCCCTCTTCCTTTTATAGATCAAAAGCTTGAGCATTTAGCTGGTAAAACTCATTTTTGTTGTTGATGGATACTTAAGTTTCTTCCGAACCTCAGTCGCACCAGAGGACCAGGAAAAGACCACTTTTACATGTTCATTCGGCACATTTGCATATAGAAGGATGCCATTTGGACTTTACAATGCACCGGCCACCTTCCAGAGATGCATGATGAGTATATTTTCTGAATATGTGGAAAAAATTATCGAAGTTTTTATGGATGATTTTACAGTATATAGAAACTTTTTGATGAATACCTTAAAAATCTCACGATAATTTTAAATAGGTGCATAGAGTTTAATCTTGTCTTGAATTATGAAAAGTGTCATTTAATGGTAGACAAAGGTTTGATTCTAGGTTATATAGTTTCAGGTAAGGGAATTGAGGTTGATAAGACCAAAACTAACATTATAAATTCTTTCACATATCCCTCTATTGTAACGGAGATACATTCATTCCTTGGTTATGCAGGATTTTATAGGCGTTTTATAAAGAACTTCTTAAAAGTAGCTGAACCACTGTGCGAGTTATTGCATAAAGATAAGAAATTTGAGTTAGGCCCAAAATGCAAGGAAGCTTTTGACACACTCAAGCAGAAGTTGGTTTCGCTCCTATAGTTCAACCACCAGATTGGAACCATCCTTTTGAAATTATGTTCTATACAAGCGAACGTAGTGTGGAGGCCGTGTTAGGGCAAAAGATAAGAGCCTCATGTCATTTGCTATGCCTCAAAAACCCTAGATGCTGCACAAAACAAATACACCACCACGGAAAAACAACTCTTAGCTGTTGTATTTGCTTTGGATAAATTTCAGTCATATTTATTTGGATCTAAAGTAATTATTTTTTCTGACCATGCAGCTCTCAGGTACTTGCTCACGAAGAAGGAAGTAAAACCAAGGCTCATTAGATGGATTTTGCTACTCCAAGAGTTTGACATTGAGATTCGAGACAAAAATGGGTGCAAAAACTTGGTGGCTGACCACTTAAGTAGGTAGAAAACACCTTATGATGACATTCCTATAAAGGACGAGTTCCTTGATAAAAGCCTAATTTTGACCAAGGCTAATTTCACATGGTATTCGGATATAGTAAATCTCTTAGCCACAGGTTCGTTGCCCACTGGGTTAGCACGTTCCGTAAAGACAAGCCTAAACAAGAGGCTCGGTATTACACCTGTGATGACCCATACTTATGAAAACACTATTCAAATCAGATAATAAGATGATGTGTTCCAGAAATCAAGGTAACCTCTATCCTTACTTTTTGTCATACAGAAGCTTGTGAAGGTCACTTTGGCCCTAAACAGACTGCTCACACTGTATTGGAGTGTGGGCTATATTGGCCCACAATTTTTCTGGATGCATATAATTTCTGTAAGTCTTGCAATAAATGCCAACATACAGGTAACATTACTAAACGAAATCAAATGCCCTTATCCCCGATTCATGTATGTGAGATTTTTTATGTATGGGGCATCGATTTCACTAGCCCATTTATTTCTTCATTCAGAAACATATATATATAATTCTTGTAGTAGACTATGTTTCTAAGTGGATAGAAGCAAAGCCTACTCGCAATGATAATGCTAAAATTGTTATGGAGTTTCTAAAACGAACTATTTTTTCTAGGTTTGGCACACCTCGAGCTTTGATCAGGGATCGTGGAACCCATTTTTGCAATAAAGTCATGAAGGCACTATTGAAAAAATACGGAGTTCACCACAATATAGCTACAACCTACCATCCCCAAATGAACGGCCAAATAGAAATATCGAACAGGGAAATCAAGACTATTTTGGAGAAAACAATTTAGCCCAACTGAAAGGATTGGAGTCTTCGGCTTAATGACGCACTTTGGGCCTATCGGACGACGTATAAGGGACCAATTGGCATGACCCCATATCGAATTATTTTTGGCAAAGCTTGCCATCTTCCATTAGAATTGGAACATAAAGCTTATTGGGCTATTCGACAATGTAACATGGAGTTCAAACCCGTAGGGAGGGTAAGGAAATTAGACATCCAAGAATTGGAGGAAATTTTAATGATGCCTACGAGAATGCTCGCATTTGTAAGGCAGGAAAAAGTTGTTTCATGATAAGAAAATAACTCAGAAGCATTTTTCAGTAGGACAAAAAGTTTTACTTTATAACTCCGTATTAAAATTATTCCCAGGTAAGCTTCGGTCTCGATGGCAAGGACCTTTTATTGTGACCAAAGTATTCACACATGGTGCGGTTGAAATAGAGAGTGAAGAATCAGGAAAGTGGTTAATAGTTAATGGCCAACGGTTGAAGCCGTTTTATGATAATTTTCAAGCCCACACGGTTGAAAAAATTCATATGGAACCACCATAGAACCATTCACGACATCGAGCTAACGACGTTAAACAATAGTTTGTTGGGAGACAACCCAATTTTTATTTTTATTTATTTTATGTTTCTTAATTTTTATTTTATTAGTTATTTTATTTTATTTTATTATTACTTTATTCTGTTTGGATGTTGATAAATTTTTCTTCTTCCGTCTAGGTAAACCGAGGCGAAAATAGGGAGGAAAAGGAGAAAAACAAAAAAAAAATTACATGAAAACTCAACACCCTCGACTAGCAAATGGTTGATCTTATTGTCGCTTTGCGTGAACGACAGTAACTACATGAGGAGTTCTTCTGACCTTTTCTTCTTCCGCCTATTTATTTCTTTATTATATTTCACGTCGAGGACAATGTGTTTTAAGTAGGGGGAGGCATTCCTCATTTTTTCTGTCATTTATATGTTGCTGTTGCTGCTGCTTTGTGCTTGTTATTGCCCATATATATATTTTTAATAATATTCTGCCTCTTTTCATGCCCAAGAATTTGACCACGACTTGCCCACTGTTTGACCTACATGTATGCTTCTTTTCTACTGAGTTAGTTATGATTTTGCCTGTTTGATTTCAACTCCACTATTTTATTTTTATTAGGCTGAATAATTATGATTGATAGAGTTAACCCTACCTTGCTTATAGTAAAATCGATTAAGTGTAAATGTAAAGAGAACACTTAATGAAAATTGCATGCTAAAATTCTATTCATGGCGGTTAGGTAGTTGTCGAAACTTATTTTTGACACTTCATTGTTTTCTCTAGTCATCGAAATTAAAATTTTGTTTCATTATAATAAATGGTGATGCTTCCGTGGTTATGAGTATAGCTTAAAACGTGACTAACTGAGTAACCGGGGTAGGGTGCTTGGGTTGTTGATAAACCGTAATTTACACATATTTTAACCCCATGCTTGGCTTATTTTTGGATGAATTTTCATTAGATTTGATGAATTCGATGCTCCTAATCCCTTAATTTCATGTTTTATACTCAGGAGAGCTTAGGAAGTAAAAAAGAACGAAAGCGGGCCAAAAAGGACAAAGCAGCCTACATTAGAAATCATACTACTGGACTATTGACCAAGAAGCGGATCACACTGTGTGTGTGGCGGCGAGAATCGACCACGGCTGAAGGAGTCCACCACGGGCGTGTCCCTGCCGTGGCAAAAATAAGTTTCATTCGGATTAGGATACTTTTGGGTCAAGTAAGGCATCTCAAAGCCTATATAAACACCCTAGGGGGCAGCCTAAAAAGGAGGAGTTGACAGGAAGTCGAATAGACGCCAAGTAGAAGGAGAAAATACTCTAAGACAGCCGTTAGGAATAGCTTAGGAGAAGGATTTCCATCAAGGCTGAGGGTCTCCCATCAAGTTCTTTAGAAGTTTTTGGGTTTTCTTATGTTTTGTTTTTTCCTCTTTTATGATGTTTTCGTCTTCTAGTATGAACTAAATCCTTAGATACCTAAGGGATGAAACCTATGATGATCTTATTATTATTTGATTTATGAGATAAATACTTGTGCTTATTCTTAATTGTGATTTTTATTCTTTTTTTGATAATTCAGGTTATTGATTCAAGTCGAATGTACTTATTCAGTGGAGAAAAAGTCCATGTTTAAGAGTAGATCAACACAATTAAGCAGAGTTGATTTCAAACCTAGAAATAGGGCGATAAAAATCTGCCGAATTAGGGTCAAACCTAATATGGGAATCCATAGATCGAATTAATGCGACAATAGGGGTTTTAATTAGAAAGAGATTTCAATTAATCAACCTAAAGTCAGTTGTTAGTAGCCTCGAAAGAGTTATTAATATAATTCAGAGAATTTTACAGATTAAGTCAAGTGAATAAATCACATGAATCAAAAGTAATAAGTGAAGTCTAGGTGGATTCTTCCTTAAGTGTCGCCCATCTCATATAAGTTGTCCAAAGTATTTTCCCAGTTTATTCCCTGTCAAGTTCATAAAGTAGTAAGTTAAATTTTAGATTAAAAGCAAATCCCCTTAATTATTGGGCTAGATAATAAAAAGATAGTTATTACTAAGTATTCTTGGTCCTTGAGGATACGATATTCGGACTCACCACAGTTATACTACTGTTCGATAGGTGCACTTGCCTTTGTCGAAATAATAGTTGTTTCGAGCTCCATCAGTTGTCATCCTATTTCGTGTCAAAAGGTTGTGTGACGTGTTAGGTAACTCCGCTAATTGGAATTAAATAAATTATTTTTTTAGGAAATGTTGGGATGAGTAACTGGGGTGAGGTGCTTGGCTGTCATCTCTCTTCGCGTCAAAAGGTTCGATATGTTCTTAAGAAAAATATAATAAATTAGGAATATGTTGAATGAAATGCAAGGGGGGGTGCACTTGTCATCTCTCTTAGCGTCAAAAGGTTCAATGTATTCTTAAGCAATAATAATAATAAATAATAAATAATAATAATAAATAAATAAAAGAAAAAAAAGAAAAAAGTGATGTATTAGTAATAAAATTGCATTTGGGGGCTAAAGGTGGAAACAAATAAGGTGTCTTGGTAAGTTTAGTAAATTACCTAATTTTCATGAATAATCTAAGTCGATTTTAATTTTTGTGTGTATTAATTGGAATACTTTTTCAGTTTTACTTAAAGCAAGCTAAAGGTTCTCTTTATTTTTCATATGCATTATGCCTACTTTTTGTAAAACTTTGGAGTGGTATTTCAATCATGGCAAAAGTTCTAATTTTCACAGTAATTAAGAACCTTACTTGAGGGCAAGCATGGGCTAAGTAGGGAGAATTTGATAATAATCTAGAATGACATATTTTTATGTATTAATTATATGATTATTTTGAGTATGATCCTACTAATTTGAGCTATTTATGGTTTTTTATCTTACAGTGACTAAATTGAGGACAAGAGGAAATTTAAGGACAAAAAGCGCGAATTTAAAGTTAAATTGGGCCAGCATGGGAAGTAGGAGAGAAGTGGTAAGTGTGGAAGATTTTGGGAGCAAAAATGCAAAAGAAAAGATTCTATAGCAAAAGACTCTATTTTAATTCCAATTATATTAGGCTAATTATTAAGGATTATTATTTAGATTTAATTTTAGCTTTTATCTTTATTTATCCTTATTTATATTTAATTATCTTTATTTATTTGTATTTATCTTTTAAAATTTATTTAGGAATAGACTAGGTTTCCCAGTACTATAAATAGGGGATGGAGCGACACAAATTTTACTCATCTTTTTTCTGTAAACACTCCCTCTCCCAAAAAGTCTTTTGTTCTTTCCATATGTTTTTCCCAATAAAAATTATATTTTCATTATGTTTATTTCTTTTTCCCCAAAAAGCATGAGCCACTAAATTTATCCAGTCGAAGATTGTCAAAGTTCCCCAAAAAGGGTTCATGAGGCATAGAATTCACGCTTAGCCTTCTCGACGAGTATTCATCGTTTCTCCGCATTACGAGGCTAACGCTTTTGTCCATGTCCCTTAAAAGGTGATCTTTTCAACGTGTGTAAGGAACGGCCGCTTTGTATATTTTGGGAAGGTTGCACAGTTGGTTCGTTAGCTTACTGTGTCAGAGGTTGGCGAGCTCAATAGACAAAATGGCGTGGCATTCGCCATTGAGAAATGATAATCTAGCATAAGATGGTCCCACAGAAGCGATTGTTGGCTAGAGTCAGGTTCCTCTAAATCGTAAGTCTAAATTCTTAGAGCTGGTGGTCGTAGGCATCTTCTTCCACTATAACTGGCTTATTCTGTTTGAGAAGGATCACCTAAAAGCCGAAGATTGAACCCAAGGCAGATCGAGACAACCAGAGGCTAGAATCTCTCTATAAGAAACTTTTTCTCAACTCTATTTACCTCTACTATTTTAATTTTAATTTTTGCACTTCCAATTAAATCAAAACTTTTAGTTCTATTTTTTTAATTTTTTTTCCAGGTATGCAGGTTTTCTTGGGCACAATTCTGTCCAGGATTTCGAGGAACGAGCAATTGTACAAATCCAGTCCCTGAGGATTTGACCCTACTTCCCTTATACTATTATTTTTATTATTTTATAGGGATAGGATGTTTTTGGTGCTCTCAACGACCGCATCAATGATGCGCCTCTCTCAGAATCGACTGCCTCAGATCATAATCATTCGATATATAAACCCGACCTCGAAAACACAGAACTCTATTCTTATCTAGTCCAAAATTAGAAGTACTGCCACTTTCAACCTGACGAAACCATAGAACCAAAGACTCAACCCCTAATTGCTTTTCTCGAATCTACCCAATCCAAGTCGGCTTAACTTGCAACTCGGCTAACAGACCCCCATCATCGAATAGACTAAATGAGCGAGCATCACTCTCAAATCGATCATCGAAATCGAAATGACCACCATATTGGCCTTACTAGCACCACTAGATTTGGGCCTCATTAAACATAATAATAATTTCATTTACATGGAAACAAATAATATGCAAAACACAACCCAATTGCCTAGGTTTCCATCCATTACACGCCTGCGTACCAACCAACACACCATTAGGGATTTCTACAATCAACCCACACGCTACATCGCCAAGATGGCGATCATCTTGCTCATCAACATATATTGGTAAAAGCCCTTATAACATATAATAGCCAAAGCTCATATAACAGTTCACGGTATTAGCACTCTGATAGTTCACGGTAAAACCGTTACTCATATACATGTACATATAACTTCCTCCTTTCATCACCCACCCCATGCAACATGCACAATAATTTAAAACATGTACAACAGTTTACTTGTAACATATAGTCGATTATTTACTAACCCGAGAGGTCTGGCATTTAAATCGAGAGTTCGCTTTTAATGTAACATATAAATCTTGTGAACACATATACATATTTATACATTTATTATTAATCGATCTAGACGGTGGGGAAGTGTTACACACGATTACGAGATAAAGCGAGGCTTTCTATATCGACGCTATCCTTAGTCGACACAACCGCTATCCTGCCTAAGGTGTTGTTCGTAAGCGGGTCCACAACCAATTAGCCAATCTCGAGCAATGAGATCTTTGCGTTTCTTAAACTTAGGATTCTTTCTTTTATGCGATCCATATTTAATTCCATCAAATCCTTATCGAGCTACTATAACAATATTTAATCGTTAATCCTCCTTTTAGAGTTAAGATCATATATATATTGAACGAATCTAATAAAAATCTAGGGATAATCTTCTTACCTTAGAATCCTCGAAATTGGAGACTTATGATTTTCGACTTTTAGATCTAGTCGACTAAGCCTCCTTCAAATCTCAATTTTAGCCCATCATAAAACCATTAACTATTAGCTTTCGACTTTTGCCTTTCTAAAATAGATTATGAGAACTAATCAAAATTAGACTCTTACCTTAGCTTAGGAGATTCAGGCTAGCACTAGGGAGAGGATTCGATAATGCCGATGGAAGATTTAAATGCCTAAGTGTAGAACAATTTCTCAAATAGGATGAATAAAAGAAAAAAGTGATGGATGCTTGACTTTTTAGAGAAATCGGCACAAGGGAAAAGAAAGTGGGGAAAAGTTTCACTTTTAAAGAAATTAGAGAAAAATTTGGAAAAAAAAAGAAGCTAGGAATTTCAGCACAAAAGGAGAGGATTTAATGTCGAAACAAGGAGCTAGCCCCTCTATTTATAGGAAATTACAACCCCTTTGCCATGTAGTAGTGGTTTCTTTACTCCTCTCGGTGATGAATTCATAATATCCGGATTTAGGGTTGTGCATTTTTGCTTAATTGTATGAAGTAGCATGCCTATGTGTGTTTGAATGTGTTGTGTGAATTTTTGAGAACTCTAGAGTGTAGGTGAATGCCTTAGAAATTATCGGATTTTAAGTCTTAAAGGGGGGAGCTAGGCGAATAAGGCCTTAAGAAAAATTGTAGGGAAAATTGGACAAACAAATGGGCTTGTTAAAGTGGCAAGGAGGCGCCAATTAGGGCCTTGGTAAGTGACGCCTCAAGCAGTGGAGAAGGGCTCAGTTCGAGCGACAAGGGAAGCAAAGGGAGTTTTATTTTGCGACAAGGAGGAGAGGTAGTGGACTGCACGGGGACTTTAAAAGAATGAGCTTTAGATGTGGTCAAATTCCTTTTAAAATTTAGCTAAGGGCAAAGGATAATGGTTGATTTATTAGGATAATTTTGAATAGATAAAGAAAAGTGAAAATAGGAGGAAAAAGTGGGATTTGATAGGGGAAGAGAGTTGGTAGGCCAAGGGTTTCTCTTGGTGTCATTTTCGGTCAAGTTAGTAGGGAGGAAAATTGAATTTCATAAAAACATTTAGCCTCTCTTTCGTTTACTCCTTTCTCCAAAACCCTGTCACTTTCTCTTCTTTTCTTTTACCTTACCTAAGCCGAAATCTCTCCCTCAAACTCACTATTGCCGAAGCCAATTAAGCCCCACACTCCCTCCATCATTTTGACAAAGGCCAACCACAATACAATTCTTCCCTTTTCCATTGAAGCCGAATCTCTATTTTTCACCATTGTGAATTGCTCAATCATCAACCTTTCCTTCTTCTCTTCACAAATCCATCAAAAGCTGAATACTCAAAGTAACCCCTAGCCGATTGTTCAGTAAATCCTAAAGCCAAAAGTTCCCCTTATTGTCACTCTTTGAATCGATTTCTTCTGCAAGTCTTCTTGTCGATTTCTTGAAGGGGGTTGGCCAATTGTGTTTTGGTTATTCTGTTTGGGGAATTTTGGGATTCCTATTGCAGCCGACTTTAAGAGGAGATCTTCGGGATTTCTAGATCTAAGGTAAGAAAAGTATGATCTTAGGACGAAGGCCATTTATTAAGTGATTGAAAATTGAATCTAACATGAGCCTATAGGTATTTCGACATCTCCTGTAACACCCTAAATTAGGGGTTGTTTGTAATTTAGTTAATTTCCCATGTGTGTGCTTGAAGAAATGAACCTTTTGATTATTTGACATATTTTAGGGTCTAGTGTTAACCCCTTAGTTAGGCGACTTAGGCTGAAAAATTTCTTTTTAAGTATCTAAAAGGAGGAGCTAGGAGATAGGGTTAAGTAAAAATTAGGGAGAAGCATGACACGAAAATGGCTTGGAAAAGTGGCTTCCATGCGCCACTTAGGTGCTACAAAGGGTGCGTCCAAGGGAGTTACAAGGGAGGAGGTTCGAGTCTCGACAGTAACAAAGGGAAGTGTTTTCCTTTTGGGTTTTTTGGGACGTTAAAGGAAGGGGCTAATTAGAAAGGCCTTAAATGATTTGTGGGCAAGGTTTGTGACATGAAAGACGAGGTTGGTGGAGTGGCTTGGGCGCCACTTAAGGGTGTTGGCAAAGGACTCGAGTTGAGTCATGAGGGACGCAAGGAAGGTGTTTTATTTTTGGGCTTTTGGCGTTAAAAGAAAGAGGGCGGAAGGAGGCTTTAAAATTAAATGGAGAGGGTTCATGGCATGAAAGTCAAATGGGAAAGATGGTAAGGCGTTGGAAGAGAGGGTGGGGCATGAGGTTCGTGTTGAACCAAAATCAGCTACGATGGGCATTTTATTTTTGAAACCATGTGAATGGGAGAGGAAGTGATGGCTTAATTTTGGGTTCTTTAAATGATAAGGATAAAGCTTATTTTTTGCACTTATTAATTTGGAAGAGAGTAGTATTAGTAAGTTTATTTTCATTTAAATTGTTGAGAGTAGCTAGGAGATAATGTAAGATAATTTTGCTTTATTTTTGATAATTAAAAGCTAGAATTATCACCTAAAGGGAGGTGATGGTAGGTTATAGGACTCCTTAGGGAGGCCATCCACATTCGGGTTATCACTAAAGGGAGGGCCAATTTCTTAGAAAAATTCTTTTCTTTCTCTCCAAATTCTTGTCAGCGAATTCTCCTTGTTGCATTGCCTAAATTGTTCAAAACTTCCACTTCTTTTTCTTCTACCGTCCAAACCACCACTACTTCCCTACATCTCTTCTTTATCTTTCTCTTGTTTCTTCTTGCCAACCCACCCCTTTTTCTTCTCAAATTCCAGCCCTCCATCTTGTGCTTAGGTAGAATCTTCTCCCTCCCTAACCAAGGTCTTGCCGATTCAATAAGGGTGGTAAGTAACATTCGGTTCCTTTTCTTTACCTTCAAGTGTGCCGAAAGTAGGAATAGGCCTTGGTAGGTGGCCGAATGTGTCTTTAAGATGATAGGTAAAGTGTTCTCTTGTGTGTAGGTAACATTAAGCGCCTTGACGAAGTCTTAAGGATTTAAGGTGAGCATGATAAGTGAGATACATCATTCGCCAAGGGCCTTTTGATAAAAGTTTACGTTTAAATGCCGAAACTAATGTGTGCCATGGATTTAGGGGCTAATTAAGGCTTCGAGATTTGTTAAGAAATCAAATCCGTTCAAGGTAAGTCGTAAAAGAGCCTTTGATATTACTTGGTTTGGTCGAATAGGCCTAATGTCCCTAATCATGTTGAGGGCGATTATAGGTTAAGAGATCTAGCGTTGTAGATTGGATCTTGGGATCTAGGATTCGTGGTAGAAGCAGTGTGTAAAACTCTTTACACACTTTATTAATTTAAAGGCCATATTGTTGCCTTTTAATCTTTTTGCTAGTTTTGCTTGTGGGC
This sequence comes from Gossypium rotundifolium, assembly GCA_025506655.1. NCBI lineage: Eukaryota > Viridiplantae > Streptophyta > Magnoliopsida > Malvales > Malvaceae > Gossypium > Gossypium rotundifolium. The sequence goes on from CP106728.1 coordinate 154,017,584, forward strand.
ATGAGATCGGATCTGGGTAAGTCCCTATTATTTTGTTATAAAATATGATTGAGTATGCCATCATATGTTTATTAAATGCATGGTTTATGATATTGATATGTAAGCATGATGATGGTGGGATTGATGAGAGGAGGGGATGATTTTATGGATCGTCGTCGTTGGTTTTGACCACAAGATGGGTTAGCCCCATCAGTTATTTGTGACCTATGGTCATCAAATGGTTTTGACCACACCGATTGATAAATGCGACTAAGTCCCAAAGGTGGTTTGGTACCACCGATGGTTTTGACCACACTTGATTATTTGTGACCTATGGTTATCAATTGGTTTTGACCACACGATGGGTTAGCCCCATCATTTAATTTGTGACACTAGTCACGGTGGTTTTGACCACCAAATGGTTTTGACCACACGGGTAGTTAAGGAGTATGGATGGTTAGGTTGGGTTGCATGTGCATGTTTATTAATAAATTGTGTATGAGATGTATTTTTCGGTGGGGGATTTACACATCGAGTCTTGGTGACTCACCCTTCCTTTAACATTTTGCGATGAGTAGATCATGGAGATGGAGCCGAGAGGACTCGAGGCGCCATGCTATCGTAGGATTTAACTTATTATCTTTAAGTTTATTTATTTTCTTTCTAAGTCTTTTAAATTTGGGATGTAATAAAGCCGCTATTATTATTTTGGATGTTTATTTCTTGTTTTATTTTACTTATGTTTTATTACGAATGATATTTATAAATGTTAAATGAACAGGTTAAAAGTAACTTTTCTAAATAATTTTACGAGTTTTCAAAGAAGTTACCATCGGGTAACAAAATTTACCAAGTCACCAATAACTGCGACGATTTTAAGATGTTACATGATCAAACATTTTCAAAGGGTTCATCAACCCAACCATGTTTATAAAAGCCCAATTGAGATTTATCAAACCCCGTTTTAAAACCTTAGCCATATTTTTACAAGTTTTCACCGGACACTCAAAATGTTTTCAAATTATTTCACTCCATGACATACCAGATCCGGTCAGGACTCATGGGCCGGGTCTGGGGTGTTACATTTTTGGTATCGAGCACAGGTTCAAAACTTCGGTTTGTGGGGCCCAAGGCCCAAAACGTTTTGTTTTTATGTTAGTAGGCCTTATTAGAATGTTTTGGAAAATTGTTTATGGGTTGAACAAGATGGCACCGAGTCTCCGGCACCTATCCGCCTAGGTAAGTACTTCTATCCACTTTTGTGAATATTTGATGAGGGGTAGAAGGGAAAAATTGGGGACGTAGAATATTAGAATAAGAAATTATTGAACCTAGGGCTAGCATACCTCAACTATGCATAAGATTTAATAATTCCTAAACAACCACGTGAGTTGTCCTTTGAAGCCGAAGGATGTGGCAATCGTTAATGCATGTCTAGGATTGGATTGGTTGGGGGCCTGGTATTTAAGCGATCCTCGTGACTCACCTCCTACTCCACTCGAATCCTACACAGTGCGTAGTGACGGTTCATTCTAGTAGTCGACACACTCACAAAGCTAAACTCGATAACTAAAACCCGAAAGGGACTAGCCGCTTTGTTTTGAAGTAATTAAAACCTTGTTTTAAAGAAAATGACCAAAATACCCCTCAGTTTGAAAAATGACCAAAATACCCCTGGCATGTAAATTACCAAAATACCCTCCGTATGAAAAATTTCCAAATAAGAAAATTTAAAATATCCTTCTTTTGTGAAATCAATTAGAACCCAATTTTGGAAATCATTTTGTGAAATGTCCTGATTATGTGAAATTACTAAAATACCCTTAGGGGTAAAATTACGAAAACACCATTGATCTATGATATTCCCAAAATACCCACGGTTTTAATCAAAAATTTCATCACATAAAAAGTGCCCAAAAACCTTAAATTGCAAAAACATCATGATTTTAAAAAATTACAAAATTGCCCCTAACCAACAAAATTACCAGAATGACCCAGATCTTCAAAATTTTGCAACATCACTATTTTGGAAAATGCAATTATCAAATAGAACCCTCACAGTTTTACAACTTTTGAAATATCCCTGATTTGATAAATTTTACAAATTCACCCCGATTTGTGAAAAATTACCGAAATGCCCCTGAGCTTCAAAATCACCGAAAGACCCCCGAAATTTAAAATTTTTCAAAATACCTCAGGAATTTAAGAGTTTCAAAACAACTTTTTGACAAAATCATCCGAAAACTTTTATTTTTGAAAAAAATTACAAAAATACCCCTGTAGGACATTACGAAAATACCCCTGGGTAGTGGAAAAACAATCACCATGAAAACTACAACGTCTCTTTGGATTGAATGAATGAAAGACTGTGTGCTTGTATGATTAAAAAAGAACCACTCTTAAAGCTCCTATCATAAAATTTCTTCGTGGATAACTAGTGAAACAAGTACTAATACATAAAATTCTTAAACAGATAAACGCAATCGATAGAATGAGTTCAAGAGGTCGTGGACGTCCGCTGCATGGCCGTGGAAGAGGTAGGATGACCATCGAGCCCGGCAAAGGTCTGGTCATGGGTCCGGAAATGAGATCTGGGACTGCGCGCAATGGAGACCGAGTTCCAAGATCGACCGGTGGTAACGACGTAGTATCCTGCGATTTCTACACAGTGTTGGAACAAGTTCTTGAGGCAAAGTAGGTGCAGGAGCCCGTAAATCTGTGGTTGAACGACTCTAAGCTAACGGAGCAGAAGTATTCAGAGGAGTTTATGAAGTGGCACCCAGTGCGGCAGAGTACTGGTTAGAAGCAACAGAAAGGATCATAGATGATCTAGATTTTACAGCTGAGGAGAAATTGAAGGGTATAATTTCCTTGCTTCGGGATGAGTCATATCAGTGGTGGCTCACTGTAAGAGATGGAACGGTGGCAGAAAATCTCACCTGGGAATTCTTTAGGGATGCCTATCAAAAGAAATATATTGGAACTAGCTACGTGGGTGCACAGCGGAAGGCTTTCTTGAACCTGGTTCAAGACAATAAGGCAGTGGCGGAGTATAAGGCCGAATTCCTCCGGTTGAGTAGGTATGCTTGTGGAATTGTGGGTACCGAGCATGAACGCTGTGTTCGATTCGAGGATGGGCTGAGGGATGAGTTGAGGATGATGATAGCTCCACAACAGGAACGGGAGTTTGCTGTCTTAGTGGAGAAGTCTAAAGTTGCTAAAGGAGTAAGACAGTCGGTTAGACAGAGTCAAGATAGGAATTGGAATAAGAGGGGCTCGGGACCCTCAGAGTTTTCTGATAATCAGCAGAAGAGGACGAGGTTTGGTGGGTCAGATCAAGCTGCTAGGCCTGCTACTGCTGCTAATCCCCAATGGCCGCCACGGTGTGCTCGGTGTGGCAAGTCTCACACGGGAGAGTGTTGGAATGAAAATCGGGGTTGCTTCGAGTGTGGGTCCATGGAGCATCGGGTTAGAGATTGTCCGAAGAAGGTAGCTAGGCTGAGATTGGAGGGTCGGGGATCGTGCACAAGAATAGGCGGGATAATCAACGACCTCAGAGAGGTCGTGGTGCGAGGAAGAGGAGGTAATGGTTCCGTGCCGTGCTCGTGAAGCACCAAGTAGAGGTCTTGAAGGTTCAGATCGAGGCAACCAAGGTTGGTTTATGCGATTGGCCAGTCGCGAGGAGGAAGATGTGCGGATATGACAACGGTACATTCCTTATTTACGAATACCCTTGATTGCTTGATTATTGTAGAATTTTCTTGTTACTGGCAGGAAGTGCCTAAAACCTTGGTTGTGAACTTAGAGTTTGTGCCTAGGAAGTAAGATAATTTTATTAAGATTAGAGTGCACAGCATAAGCTTAGTGCGGTGAGTTAGGATATACGATTATTCGTTAGTAAGTAATTTCGAGGACGAAATTATTTTTAAGGGGGGTAGAACTGTAACACCCTAAATTAGGGGTTGTTTGTAATTTAGTTAATTTCTCATGTGTGTGCTTGAAGAAATGAACCTTTTGATTATTTGACATATTTTAGGGTCTAGTGTTAACCCCGAGTTAGGTTTGACTTAGGCTGAAAAATTTCTTTTTAAGTATCTAAAAGGAGGGAGCTAGGAGATAGGGGTTAAGTAAAAATTAGGGAGAAGCATGACACAAAAATGGCTTGGAAAAGTGGCTTCCATGCGCCACTTAGGTGCTACAAAGGGTGCGTCCAAGGGAGTTGCAAGGGAGGAGGTTTGAGTCTCGACAGTAACAAAGGGAAGTGTTCTCCTTTTGGGCTTTTTGGGACGTTAAAGGAATGGGCTAATTAGAAAGGCCTTAAATGATTTGTGGGCAAGGTTTGTGACATGAAAGACAGGTTGGTGGAGTGGCTTGGGGCGCCACTTAAGGGTGTTGGCAAAAGGACTCGAGTTCGAGTCATGAGGGACGCAAGGAAGGTGTTTTATTTTTGGGCTTTTGGCGTTAAAAGAAAGAGGGCTACGAAGAAGGCTTTAAAATTAAATGGAGAGGGTTCATGGCATGAAAGTCAAATGGGAAAGATGGTAAGGGGCATTGGAAGAGAGGGCTGGGGCATGAGGTTCGAGTTGAACCAAGGCAATCAGAGGGCATTTTATTTTTGAAACCCAGTAGCGAATGGGAGAGGGAAGTGATGGCTTAATTTTGGGTTCTTTAAATGATTAGGATAAAGCTTATTTTTTTGCACTTATTCGGCTGGAAGAGAGTAGTATTAGTAAGTTTATTTTCATTTAAATTGTTGAGAGTAGCTAGGAGATAATGTAAGATAATTTTGCTTTATTTTTGATAATTAAAAGCTGGAATTATCACCTAAAATGAAGGTGATGGCCGGTTATAGGACTCCTTAGGGGAGGGCCATCCACATTCGGGTTATCACTAAAGGGAGGGGCCGAATTTCTTAGAAAAATTCTTTTCTTTCTCTCCAAATTGCTACTGCCGAATTCTCCCTTGTTGCATTGCCTAAATTGTTCAAAACTTCCAGCTTCTTTTTCTTCTACCAAGCCGAAACCACCACTACTTCCCTTACATCTCTTCTTTCTCTTTCTCTTGTTTCTTCTTAGCTGAACCCACCCCTTTCTTCTTCTCAAATTCTAGCCCTCCATCTTGTGCTTAGGCCGAATCTTCTCCCCTCCCTAACCAAGGTGCTGCCGATTCCAATAAGGGTGGTAAGTAACATTCGGTTCCTTTTCTTTACCTTCAAGTGTGCTGAAAGTAGGAATAGGCCTTGGTAGGTGGCCGAATGTGTCTTTAAGATGATTGGTAAAGTGTTCTCTTGTGTGTAGGTAACATTAAGCGCCTTGACGAAGTCTTCTGGGATTTAAGGTGAGCATGATAAGTGAGATACATCATTCGGCCAAGGGCCTTTTGATAAAAGTTTACGTTTAAATGCCGAAACTAATGTGTGCCATGGATTTAGGGGCTAATTAAGGCTTCGGATTTGTTAAGAAATCAAATCCGTTCAAGGTAAGTCTGTAAAAGAGCCTTTGATATTACTTGGTTTGGTCGAATAGGCCTAATGTCCCTAATCATGTTGAGGGCCGATTATAGGTTAAGAGATCTAGCGTTGTAGATTGGATCTTCGGGATCTAGGATTCGTGGTAGAAACAGGTGTGTAAAACTCTTACACACTTTATTAATTAACAGTGCCATATTGTTGCCTTTTAATCTTTTTGCTAGTTTTGCTTGTGGGCATGAGATCGGATACCGGGTAAGTCCCCTATTATTTTGTTATAAAATATGATTGAGTATGCCATCATATGCTGTTAAATGCATGGTTTATGATATTGATATGTAAGCATGATGATGGTGGGATTGATGAGAGGAGGGGGATGATTTTATGGACTGTCGTCGATGGTTTTGACCACAAGATGGGTTGGCCCCATCGATTATTTGTGACCTATGGTCATCGGTGGTTTTGACCACACCGATTGATAAATTGCGACTAAGTCCAAGTGGTTTGGTACCACCGATGGTTTTGACCATACTTGATTATTTGTGACCTATGGTTATCGATGGTTTTGACCACACGATGGGTTGGCCCCATCATTTAATTTGTGACACTAGTCACGGTGGTTTTGACCACCGTGGTTTTGACCACACGGGGTAGTTAAGGAGTATGGATGGTTAGGTTGGGTTGCATGTGCATGTTTATTAATAAATTGTGTATGAGATGTATTTTTTGAATGGGGATTTACACTTTGAGTCTTGGTGACTCACCCCCTTCCTTTAACATTTTGCAGATGAGTAGATCGCGGAGATGGAGCCGGAGAGGACTCGAGGCGGCCATGCTTATCGTGGGATTTAACTTATTATCTTTAAGTTTATTTATTTTCTTTTCTAAGTCTTTTAAATTTGGGATGTAATAAGGCCGCTATTATTATTTTGGATGTTTATTTTACTGTTTTATTTTACTTTTGTTTTATTACGAATGACATTTATAAATGTTAAATGAACCGGTTAAAAGTAACTTTTCTAACTTAATAATTTTTACGAGTTTTCAAAGAAGTTACCATCGGGTAACAAAATTTACCAAGTCACCAATAACTCAGACGATTTTAAGATGTTACATGATCAAACATTTTCAAAGGGTTCATCAACCCAACCATGTTTATAAAAGCCCAATTAAGATTTATCAAACCCCGTTTTAAAACCTTAGCCATATTTTAACAAGTTTTCACCGGACACTCAAAATGTTTTCAAATTATTTTACTCCGTGACATACCAGATCCGGTCAGGGCTCATGGGCCGGGTTTGGGGTGTTACATCTCCATTAGCAGATAGCGATTACGGGATTTAGATCCACAAGGTAAGAGGGCATGAACATTCGGCTAAGGCCATATTCAATGATTATTGTTTGGCCGATTCTAACTATGATTTTTAGGGAGGAGTACAACCTGTTTTGATAGATTTTTGGGATTCAGTGAACACGATAGTAACAGTGTGTGTAGCCTTACAAATTCCTAATAGATTTATGGTATTAATTTAATATGTGTGTTAATAAGAATATGAAAGATGTGGCTAAAGGTACCATTCAATTGTACGACATATTCAAATCGTTATTCTCTAAAGATCATTAATAGTATTATAAACATTGAATGTGACATATATGAAAATTGGTTATGAATATGAATAAGGCATATGGCATGTTATCCGCATGATTTGTATGACACATGGGGCATATGGGTGATTATGAAAAGGGAAGTGATCCGTGGTTTTTACCACAATATCTGGTGACTCATGTCACATAATCTGAATGTGGTGACGTATGTCACAAAATGTTATCTGGTGACTTTGTTACATTATCTGGTGGCTATGCCACAATTTATAAGGGCGATGTGCAAGTCGTTTGCAGCGATTGCCTTCGATGGTGTGTAGCGGATGGAGGGTCAATTTAGTAATCCCCACGGTGTGATGGCAGGTCTGGTGATGTGTAGAAGATGGTTATTTAGGTTTGGGTTGGGATTGCATCATTGCCTATATTTGTTATATATATGATTTGTTATGCCTAAATCATTGGGAGATTGTGTTGGTTGTTACACATTGAGTCCGTTGACTCACCCCGTTTGGGGTATCTTTTCGGTGACACTTCGGTAAATGGACCGGTCGTGAGGGAGCTTAGTGGTGGCCATGCTCATTTCAAAGATTTGTTTTATTTTGAATTTTTTATTTAAGTATTTTGGATTTATTTGGGTTTTGCTTTGATGTAATATGGCCATTACTATCAAGCTGTTTTAAGTATGCATTTAATTTGGTTTATCATGATCGATTATTATTAAATCAAGATTAAATAACTTTTCTTAAAATAAATTTTAAATGTTTTGACACCCAAACACAATCGATTTTCAATTTAATGTTAAAATCTAAAAACCCAGCAATACCTTTAACTTATTGATTTCAAGTACAAATAAAAATACTGTTTAAATAAAATCTAGTCTTCAAGAACAACACCGTTTTCAATTTGAACCCAACACAAATCAAATGTTCTTTAAAACCACACAAATTTTTCCAAAGTAACAAACAAGTTTTGAACTGTTTTACTCAGGGAACATACCAGATCCGGTCGAGGCTCATGGGCTAGGTATGGGGTGTTTCGATTTAGTATCGAGCCGGTTCAAAACTTCGACCTTGAGGGCTTTTGGGCCCAAACATTTTCTTTCTTTTGAAATTGGATTTTACTAAGGAATGAGCGGGTTTTACGGCATGGCACTTGAGTCTCCTACCAAGTCTACTGGTAAGTACTTAACCCTTTTGTGATTTATGCGTGGGAAATTATAGGGGCGTGAGACTAGTAGATTAGGAATTATTGAACCCTAGGATTAGTCTACTCCAACAAAAATACATAAAATTTAAAGTCTAACCAAACAAACACATGGACTGAGTCGTAGGAGTTAAAGGTGTGGCAACCTTGTGCGCATGTCTAGGATTGGATTAGGGGAGCTTGCTATTTAAGCAGTCCTAGTGACTCACCTCCTCCGCTCGAATCCTACACAGTGCGTAGTGACAGTTCACCTAACGAAGAGGACCCAATCACAAAGCAAATTCAATAATTAAAACCCGAAAGGGACCGATCACCTTGTTTTGTAAAATTTTAAAGTCAAACCATGATTATAAAATTCCAAAGTACCCTTGATTTAAAATGACCAAAATACCCCCGGTTTTGTAAGTTGCCCAAATTACCCCAACTTTGTACAAATTACTAAAATACCTCAATTATGGAAAGTTGCGAAATACCCGAATTAAAAATTTTCAAAAATACCCTTGTTTTGAAAAGTCACCGGAACCAAATTTTACAAAAATTATCGAAATGCCCCTGGTTTGAACAATTACAAAAATACCCTCAGTTTATAAAATTACCATATTATCCTTGAATCTTCCTATCAAGTATTCCTATTTTGCAAAAAGACCAAAACTCTCAATTTTGCAAAATTTTCGATACCAATTTGAAAAAATTACCAAAATATCCTATAGGATAAAATTACGGAAATACCCTTGGGTAGTGGAAAATAACAATAAAAACAACTACAACACTTTTCTGTAATGAACGTAAGTTCATGAATGTGATGATTCAATGAATGAATTTAAGACTGTGTGTGTATGAATTCGAAAGAACTACTCTTTAGAACTATTGAACATAAGACTGTTCGCGATAAATCAGTGGAACAAAAACTAATTCATAAAATTCCTTAACCAGATAAATGCGATTCAGAAGCATGAATTCTAGGGGATGTGGTCGTAATGTGCGTGGCCGTGGTAGAGACCGAATGACCGTGTCGGAACCCGTTAGGTCTGGTCAAGGGTCCGAAAATAAAATGCCACCACCAATGTGATGTGGAATATCTGGATCGACGGGGGATGATCACGATATCCTGAGCGATCTTTGCGAATTTTGGAAAGAATTGGTGGGCGGTGGAGGCATGGGAGCTCGTAAGTCTATACAGAGTGACTCACGAGCTAATGGGTGAGTTTTCCATGGTATATCTGGTGTGGCGCTTGATATGGCTAAGTATTGGTTGGAAGCGACGAGCGAATTATGGATGATTTGGACTGATTGCCGAGGAAAAAGCGAAAGGGTAGTGTATTTACTCGTGATGAGTCATATCAATGGTGGCTCACGGTTAGGGATGGTACTACCGCAGATGATCTTACTTGGGAATACTTTAACGCGGCATATCGGAAGAAGTACATTGAAACTAGTTATATTGATGAAGCGAGGAGGCGTTTTGAGGTGGTTCGAGGAAATAAGTCAGTAGCGGAGTATGAGGCGAATTCCTAAGGTTGGCCAGAATGCAGCGAGGTATAGTGGCTACTGAGCATGAGCGATGTGTCCGAAGCTTGAGGGCGGACTAAGGATGACTTGAGATTGTTGATTGCCCCACAAGAAGCGGGAGTTCTTTGTGTTGGTGGAAAAGGCAAAAGTTCTTGAAGGAGTTAAAGTGCGTGAGGCGAACATGGATAGGAATAAGCAAAGAGGTTTTGGATCATCGGGGTCATCTGGAAATATTCAAAAGAGGCGTAGAACGAGATGGGTCATGAGGTCAACAAGTCTGCTTCTGGGAGGACAAGCGATCTGCGTACTTGCGGCGGTATGGAAAGATGCACTTGAGGAGTGTTAGAAGAAGGCGGGAGGATGTTTCAAGTGTGGATCCAAGGATCACATGATTAGGGATTATCCCATGAAAATAGGCGGGGCCGACCAAGAAGTCGTGGTCCTAACCAGGCTGAAAGAGGAGGACAGCAGCCACCGCAGGGTCGTGGTTCGGCTGGCAGAGGTAATAGTTCTGGTAGAGGACGGGAAACATCGGGCAGAGGTATTGGTAGCACGGAGGTGAGACAGTCGGGTCTAGTATATGCGATTAAATCGGAGGAGGATGGTGATGCACGATGTCATAACGGTATGTTCCTTATCTTTGGATTACCCCTTATTGCATTGATAGATATTAGGTCAACTCATTTATATATTGCTAGTAAGGTGTGCGGAACTCGCATGTGAACTACGAAAGCTGCACCTAGGAAGATGGTGTCCTTAGTCCTTTAGGGCAATCTGTAGTGTTAGACAAAATCTTTAGGGCAGTACCCTTGGAAGTTCAGGGGGCACGATTTCCAGCAAATTTAATAGAATTGTCGTTTGAGAGTTTGACCTAATCTTAGGCATGGATTGGTTAGTGAAGTACCATGTGAATGTGGATTGTGCCGCTAAGCGCATGTTGCTAAGAACCCCTGACGACAAAGAAGTTGTGGTGATGGGCGAAAGACGGAATTGCTTGGCAAATGTGGTATCTGCCCTTAAGGCAGAGAAGATGGTGAGAAAATGGTGTGTAGCTTTTCTGATGTTGATCAGTGCCTTGGAGGCTAAGGAAGCAGCTGTAGGAGGAGTTAGAACAGTAAGGGAATTTGTGAACATCTTTCCGGAGGAAGCTGCAGGTTACCCTGGATAGGGAGGTGGAGTTAGAATTGACTTATTATCGATGCTGACTCACCATGTCAATTACTCCGTCAGAATGGCACCAAAGGAGTTGGTTGAGCTTAAAGCCCGGATCAAGAATTATTGATCGTGGGTTTATCGACCTAGTGTGTCTCTGTGGGAGCCTTGTCTTATTTGTAAAGAAGAAGGACGGGACTATGCGCATGTGCATAGACTACCGACAGTTGAATAAGTTGACCATCAAGAACAAGTATCCATTGCCAAGAATAGATGACTTGTTCGATCGACAAAGGGGCGCAGATATTTTAGAAGATAGATCTAAGGTCGAGGATATCATCGACTTAAGGTGAAGGAGGCGATATCCATAAGACGACTTTCGAGACTAGGTGCGGGCATTATGAATTCTTGGTAATGCTGTTTGGATTGACAAACGCCCCAGCCACGTTCATGGACATGATGAATTGGGTTTTCCAACCCTATCTGGACCGGTTTGTTATTGTGTTCATAGACGATATCTTGGTGTATTCTAAGTCTGAGGAAGAACATGACGAGCACCTCCGAGTCATGTTGCAAGTGTTAAGGGAGAAAAAGCTATATGCCAAGTTCAGCAAGTGCAAATTTTGGTTTGAAGGAAGTTACGTTTTAGGACGCGTGGTGTCTGCTTTGAAGGGATAAGGTGGATCCTCGAAAGATTGAGGCGGTATTGGATTGGAAACCACCTAAGTGCATGGTGGAAGTTCGTAGTTTCTTGGGATTAGCAGGCTACTACAGAAGGTTCGTATAAGGGTTTTCGTCAATAGCTACACCTTTGACGAAGTTGCTAAGGAAGGAGGTACCTTTCGTATGGACAGATAAGCAACATGAGAGTTTTGAGAAGCTTAAGAGGGTATTGACAGAAGCTCCGATTTTGATTCAGCCTGAAGCAGGGAAGGACTATATGGTATATTGTGATGCTTTTCATACAGGATTGGGATGCGTACTAATGCAAGTCGGGAAGGTAGTCGCTTATGCGTCTCGACTATTAAGGCCGCATAAGGTTAACTACCCAATGCATGACTTGGAATTAAGCGGCGGTGGTCTTTGCTCTTAAGGTATGGAGGCACTATTTATATGGAGAAAGGTCGTTGATCTACGGACCACAAGAGCCTTAAGTATCTCGAGTCGAAAGAGCTGAACACGAGGCAATGAAGGTGGGTGGAGTTATTGAAAGACTATGATTGTTACATAGAGTATCACCCGGGCAAGGCAAATATGGTGGCGGATGCCCTAAGTCGAAAGTAGTGATGAGTTAAGGGCAATGTTAGTACATTTGAGCCTCTATGATGATGGAAGTTCTTTGGTGAGTTGCAGGTCAAGCCGTCATGGCTGAATGAGGTGAAAGAAGGAAGTTGGCAGATGAGGATCTAAGTGTTAAGTTGCGGCAAGTGCAGAGTAGGGAATTGGAAAATTTTGGTGTAAATAGCGACGGAGTGCTGTATTTTCATGGCAAGGTCTGTATGCCGAAGGATGAGGAGTTAAGGCAAAAGATTCTTCGGGAATCGCATAGTAGCCCTTATGCTATGCATCCTGGAGGAAGTAAGTTGTACAAGGATTCTGAGGAGCGTTTCGGTGGCACGGTCTTAAGCGGGAAGTTACAGAATTTGTAGGGAAGTGCCTAACGTGTCAGCAAGTTAAGGTTGAACACCAAGTTCCGTCAGGATTGCTTCAGCCGATAAAGATTCCGCAATGGAAGTAGGAGAGAATCACCATAAACTTTGTTAGTGGGCTTCCCCTTAAGCCTACTAAGAAGACTCGGTATGGGTGATAGTGGATCGGCTGACGAAATCTGCACATTTTATCCCGGTCTTGGGTTGACTATTCTCTGAAATTGGCAAGGTTGTATGTTGCGAAAATTGTGAGGTCGCACGGAGTCTTGGTTGTTGATTATCTCGGATAGGGATCCGAGGTTTACATCTCGATTACGGAGCAGCTACATCAAGCTTTGGGCACCAGCTAGACTTTAGTACGGCATTCCATCCGCAGTCGGACGGCCAATCTGAGCGGGTAATTTAAGTGTTGGAGGATATGTTGAGAGGCTGTGTGATAGACTTCAGAGGAAGCTGGGAAGAATATTTGCCATTAGCGGAATTTGCCTATAATAACAAATTTATCGGGTAAGTATTCGGATGGCACCGTCTGAAAGCCTTGTATGGATGAAGTGTCGCACTCCTACATGTTGGACAGAATTGGGAGAACGTCAGATTTTGGGTCCGAAAATTATGGCAGAATCGGAAGAAAATGTTAAGGTGATTCAGACACGGTTGAAGGAGGCATCGGACAGGCAAAAGTCATACGCAGATCTTAAGCGGAAGGAGATTGAGTTTGCTGTGGGAGATTATGTGTTTCTTAAAGTTTCACCTTGGAAAAAGGTAATGAGATTTGGTCGCAAAGGGAAGTTAAGTCCCAAGTTTATAGGACCTTATCGGGTATTGAAGCGAGTTGGACCAGTGGCATACCAGTTGGAGTTGCCTCGGGGTTGAAGCGGATGCACAATGTATTCCATGTTTCTATGCTATGTCGTTCTGATCGGATCCATCTCATATAGTGCTTAGGTTGAGGAGGTGGAGCCGAGACCAGATTGTCATCGAGGAGGAGCCGATTCGATTCTGAGCAGGATGTAAAGGTACTACAGAGGAAATCTGTTCCTTTGGTCAAAGTGTTATGGCGTAATCATGGATCGGAGGAAGCTTCTTGGGAGCTAGAAAAAGCAATGCGACAATAATACCCCCACCTATTTTAACCAGTAATTTTGAGGTCGAAATTATTTTAAGGGGGTAGAACTGTAATATCCGGGATTTAGGGGTTGTGCATTTTTGCTTAATTGTATAAAGTAGAATGCCTATGTGTGTTTGAATGTGTTGTGTGAATTTTTGAGAAGTCTAGAGTGTAGGTGAATGCCTTAGAAATTATCGGATTTTAAGTCTTAAAGGGGGGAGCTAGGCGAATGAGGCCTTAAGAAAAATTGTATGGAAAATTGGACAAACAAATGGGCTTGTTAAAGTAGCAAGAAGGCGCCACTTAGGGCCTTGGTAAGTGACGCCTCAAGTAGTAGAGAAGGGCTCAGGTTCGAGCAGCAAGGGAAGCAAAGGGGATTTTTATTTTGCAGCAAGGAGGAGAGGTAGTGGACGACACAGGGACTTTAAAAGAATGAGCTTTAGATGTGGTCAAATTCCTTTTAAAATTTGGCTAAGGGCAAAGGATAATGGTTGATTTATTCAAATAATTTTGAATGGATAAAGAAAAGTGAAAATAGGAGGAAAAAGTGGGATTTGATAGGGAAAGAGAGTTGGTAGGCCAAGGGTTCTCTTGGTGTCATTTTCGATCAAGTTAGTAGGGAGGAATAGCGGATTTCATAAAACATTTAGCCTCTCTTTCGTTTACTCCTTTCTCTCCAAAACTCGTCACTTTCTCTTCTTTTTCTTTTACCTTACCTAAGCAGAAATCTCTCCTCAAACTCACCATTCTTAGAATCCAATTAAGCCCCTCCCTCCATCATTTTGATAAAGGCGAACCATAATAACATTCTTCCCTTTTCCATTGAAGTAGAATCTCTATTTTTACCATTACCGAATTGCTCAATCATCAACCTTTCCTTCTTCTCTTCACAAATCCATCAAAAGTTGAATACTCAAAGTAACCCTAATGGATTGTTCAATGAAATTCTAAAGTCGAAAGTTCACCTCATTGTCACTCTTTGAATCGAGTTCTTACGCAAGTCTTCTTGTCGATTTCTTGAAGAGTGGCCAATTGCATTTTGGTTATTACATTTGGGGAATTTTGGGATTCCTATTGTGGCTGACTTCAAGAGGAGATCTTCGGGATTTCTAGATCTAAGGTAAGAAAAGTATGATCTTAGGTCGAAGGCCTTATTAAGTGATTGAAAATCGGATCTAACATGAGCCTATAGGTATTTCGACATCTCCATTAGCGAGATAGCGATTTGGGATTTAGATCCGCAAGGTAAGAGGGCATGAACATTCGCCAAGGCCATATTCGATGATTATTGTTTGGCCGATTCTAACTATGATTTTTAGGAGGAGTACAACCTGTTTGATAGATTTTGGGATTCAATGAACACGATAGTAACGTGTGTGTAGCCTTACACCAATTCTTAATAGATTTACGGTATTAATTTAATATGTGTGTTAATAAGAATATGAAAGATGTGGCTAAAGGTACCATTCAATGTTATGACATATTGAGTGCGTTCTCTAAAGATCATTAATAGTATTATAAACATTGAATGTGACATATATGAAAATTGGTTACTGAATATGAATAAGGCATATGGCATGTTATCGCATGATTTGTATGACACATGGGGCATATGGGTGATTATGAAAGGGAAGTCATCGGTAGTTTTACCACAATATCGGTGACTCATGTCACATAATCTGAATGTGGTGGCGTATGTCACAAAATGTTATCTGGTGACTTTGCCACATTATCGGTGGCTATGCCACAATTTATAAGGCGATGTGCAAGTCGCCTGCTGCGATTGCCTTCGATGGTGTGTAGCGGATGGAGGTCGATTTAGTAATCCCGGTGTGATGGCGGTCGAGTGATGTGTAGAGGATGGTTATTTAGGTTTGGGTTCGGGATTGCATCATTGCCTATATTTGTTATATATATGATTTGTTATGCCTAAATCGTTGGGAGATTGTGTTGGTTGTTACACATTGAGTCAGTTGACTCACCCGTTGTGGGATATCTTTTAGGGTGACACTCGATGAAGCAATTTGGGTCGTGAGGAGCTTAGTGGTGGCCATGCTCATTTCGACATTTGTTTTATTTTGAATTTTTTATTTAAGTATTTTGGATTTATTTGGGTTTTGCTTTGATGTAATATGGCCATTACTATCAATTGTTTTAAGTATGCATTTAATTTGGTTTATCATGATACTATTATTATTAATCAAGATTAAATAACTTTTCTTAAAATAAATTTTAAATGTTTGACACCCAAACACAATCGATTTTCAATTTAATGTTAAACTCTAAAAACCCGGCAATACCTTTAACTTATTGATTTCAAGTACAAATAAAAATCTTTGTTTAAATAAAATCTAGTCCTCAAGAACAACACCGATTTTCAATTTGAGCCCAACACAAATCAAATGTTCTTCAAAACCACACAAATTTTTCCAAAGTAACAAACAAGTTTTGAAGCTGTTTTACTCAGAACATACGAGATCCGATTCGAGGCTCGTGGTAGGGTATGGGGTGTTTCAAATTCTTAGCCATCACTCTCTTTGTAGATAAATTCCTAACTTTTCTCATTTATCTTAATCTACTAGCTCATCTAAAGAGACTTAATTATCTCTAACTCCTCCTCCTTTATCGGCATATTATCCACATATTTTAATCATTAAAATCCCTAAATCTAAGCCTTTATCTGCTTATTATCCATATAAAATAAATTCCTAAATAATAGCCTTGTTGCCATCCACTCCACCTTATCCACGATACCCGAATTTAGCTAACTTAAATTAAAAGAATTGGGCTCCATGAAACTTAAATTTGGGCCCTTACTCCCTTGTGTGGCGTCACCTCCTCTAAGATTGGGCCACAAGCCCATTTGTATTTTAAACATAGATACTCAATCCATCGATAATTTTAATCAAGGCCTTTGCTTAAGATTCAACTCCTTCCACATATTCACCCAATAAGGAGGATACTTGAGGCTAGTATTTAAGCAACCCAATTATGATCGAATAAGGAGGTGTAGATAATACACCTCTCACCATACAGATAGTGCCTCCAGATCTTTAACGCAAATGCCACAGCAGCTAACTCGAGATCATGCGTTGGATAATTCCACTTGTGTGACTTAAGCTGACGGGACGCATAAGCCACAACCTTACCATCTTGCATCAGTACACATCCCAACCTGACGTGTGACACATCACTAAACACTACAAACTCCTTACGAAATTCAGGCTGTATTAGAATAGGAGCTTGAGTCAGAATAGACTTGAGCTTCTCAAAGCTCGATTGTTGTGCATCAGAACAGACGAAAGGAACACTCTTGCGCAGAAGTTTAGTTAAATGAGCTGCAATCAGAGAGAACCCATCGACAAACCGATGATAATATTCCACAAGACCCAAAAATTGCGAATCTCAAATATGTTCTTAGGCTGTTTCTAATCAAGCACAGCCTTAATTTTTCTAGGATCAACTCGGATCCTCTCAGTAGAAACCACGTGCCCTAAAAAAGTTACCTCTCGTAACCAGAACTCATACTTGCTCAACTTGGTGTAGAGTTATTTCTCTCAAAGTATTTGAAGCACTACTCTAAGATGCTCACCATGCTTATCCTCGATCTTAGAGTAAGCCAAAATATTATCGATGAAGACCATGATGAACTGATTCAGATATGGCTGAAAAACTTGATTCATCAGATCCATGAATACAGTTGGAGCATTCGTCAAACCAAAGGGCATAACTAAGAACTCGTAGGCCCATAACGAGTCCTAAATGTTGTCTTATGAATATCAGCTTCCTTAATTCTCAGCTGATGATAGCCAAATCAGAGATCTATTTTCAAGAACACTAAAGCCTCTCGAAACCAATCAAACAAGTCGTCGATCCTCGAAAGTGGATACTTATTCTTCACAGTCAGTTTATTCAACTAATGGTAGTCAATATACATCATCATGGTACCATCCTTTTTCTTAACAAACAGAATCGATGCCCCATAGAGACACACTAAGATGGATGAACTCACGATCCAAAAGCTCTTGAAGTTGAGTCTTAAGCTCTATAATCTCCTTCGGTGCCATACAATATAGAGCGATAGATATTAGAGCTATACTTGGTAGAAGCTCAATGCCGAACTCAACTTCCCAATTCAGAGGTAAACCTTGTAACTCCTCAAGAAAAACACCCAAATATTCCCTCATGATTCTGATATCTCTGACAGAAAAGTCCTTAAAATTGAAACACTGATGTAAGCCAAATACGCCTCATACCCTTTCCGAACCAATTTCTCAACCACAAGAATGGAGATCACATTAGGCAGATAATTTCAACGTTCATCGATCATAACTATTTCCTTAACATGCACAATCCTCAAGACAACCCTTTTAGTTGCACAGTCTAGACTAACTCGATGCTCAACCAACTAATCCATACCTAGAATTAAGTCAAACTCCTCAAACGGTAGCTCCATTAGATTTTTCAAAACACAGTCCCTTGCATTTCCAGTGGAACATTCTTATAAAGTCTATTTACTCGAACAGACTGCCCCAACGGACTCAGTGCAATAATCTCACTAGAAGTACACTCAATAAAAATCCCCAAGTTCTCGGAAAAGTACTAGCTATATAGGAATGAATAGAACCTATGTGTATCAAAGTAGTATATGAAGTATCAAAAATTAAAAACATACCCGTGATCACATCAGGGGCTCTCTGTCCTCCCAGTGTCAAGCAACATAAACCAATGCAGGCTGCCTTGCCTCAGTATTTACTAGTACCTTTGCTCGGTGTTCTCTGTTCTCGGCCCATACCATTTCCACCCTTAGCCAGTCCACGGCCCCTAGGTGACTATTGTACTGCCCTTTGAGGCTGAACAAAACTTGATTCTGAAGCTTGCATCTAATCAGTATGATGTGGACACTCTCTAATCCGATGCTCCAAAGACCCACACCGTAGATAACCCCTAATCTCCTCCAACACTCGCTGGATGACGCCTACCATAGTCACCATAATGCTGAATCCCAACAGGGGCAAGCTGGAACCCCCACTCTAACAGGCCCATAAGATCTGGCCCATTTCTTAGGCCTTTGAACAAAACTAGAGGGCTTTGAATCCCTCTTATTCTTGCTTCTCTCTCGGTCTCTATTCTAGCGCTCCATGCACTTAACCTCTTCGGCGATCTTTGCTTTATCCACTAAAATAATAAACTAACGCTCCCTCTATGTAATAATCAGAACCCTCAATCTGTCTCTCAAGCCATCTTCAAAATAGATACATTTCTCATATTTAGATGCCACCATGCCTCGAGCGTAGCGGCTTTACCTCAGAAACTTGGCCTCATACTTGACCATAGATTTATCACCTTACGTAAGATTCATGAACTCACGCCTACGAGCATCAACATAGCTCACACTCGCATACTTCCTCTAGAAGGTAGTCTTAAAATAATCCCAGTTTAGACGATCTGGTTGGGTACCTCCTCAACCAACAACCACCACTAATATTCCTTATCGCGAAGTAAAGAAACTACACCTTTCAATTTCTACTCAATAGTGCAATCGATGTCATTCATAATCCTTTCAGTGGCCTCCAACCAATACTCAGCCATAGTAGGCGACTCCAGTGACACCCCTAAACAACTCAGCTCTATTGGATCGGAGTCGTTTAGTTACCGACCCACAGCCCCTAGATCCAGAATAGGGTCCAACGACCCTCTCCAATACCCTTAACATAGCTTCAGACAGTACATCGTCCCTAGCCGAGCAACTTTGAGACCCAGTTTTAGTAGCAGGTGAAATCGGTGTCTCACTCATGTCTAAATTTGGCATACTGCCCAGAGAGAAAGACTCAGCTCGAGCCCTCCCACGACCCCTACCTTGCCCACAAATACTACGACCACGAGTTCCACAAGTGCTAATCGTATATTTTAAATTTGTCTACATTATAAAATTTTATACATCAATTCCAGTATTTATTAGCAAATATTTTATGCTTAAATTATCAGAAGTTTAGAAATATTTCAAAGGTTTCAATCTCTAACTAACTCAGTCTAGTTTCAAAAGGTACTAAGTACAATGTTTTCAAAAGTTCTATCTAAATTCAGAAGTACTTATAGGATCGGCGCCGGAGACTCGGTCCACCACATACTTACTCAAAACTATCCAAATTATTTGAAAACCAGTTCTTTTTGAAACACAATTTTGGAACCCAAAATTCACAGCCTGAGTTTTGCAACATGCTTTGATACCATTAAATATAACACCTCAAACCCGACCTAGACGTTATGGCTGAATATGGTAATGTTACGATGAAGGGTTTTGAAAAAAATGTTATTTCGATAAAGCTTTGTATAGTTATTCGATAAAACCCAAGTTTTATAACTATTACTGAAAGCATTATTTAATTAATTCATTTGTCGAAACATAATTTACAGTGGAAGTCTTAAAACCGTTATATTTTGGAAATTCCGTTCGCATTTTTGGAATAACCTTTGTTTCCGTAAAACCATGATTTTAGTCAAACGTTGCAATAAAAGTTAAAACGCATCCAAAACCAAAACAAAATCAAACAGTCCAGAGAGTTCAATAATTACAAAACTCTCAAAAAATAATCATTAAATTAAATAAAAACCATTATTTAAAATAGTTCACGAACTTGTGGTCACCATGAGACTTCGTCGCGCCGATCTGCCTAAGTTTGTGGATTACTTGAACAGAGCATGCAAACAGATGTGAGTTTTCGTAAGCTCAGTGTGTAACTCAACAGAGGTAAACATGCAATATACACAGAAATCTCATATTCAGTCAAATACAGATTTGGACTTAAGTCCATTACAGATATAGATAGAAGAATCAGATAAGCAAAATAGATATACAGAATCCTACCCCCATCCTCTATACACCATCTCTTACCATTCCATCATACCATGTGGGGTTAAAAACATTTACCCATCCCTACACACCATATAGTGTCGGTATGACACATAACAGATAATATGCAGTCAAGCTGCTAGAATATAGGCGAAGATTCGCCATACAGATCACTTCCTCCATATATATGATTCCCACCCCAATCATAGATACAGACTACAAATACAGAAATATCATGCTTAACATGCTCGTATACAGATAACATATATACATAACCAGAACAGTCAGACATACATATCGGTGTCCTACTCAGAGTAGACTATTAGAATATCATATCACATAATTTAGGGATTAGCCTACAATGATCGAAATGACTCGTGTGACCCTAGAGAAAATTCTAGAATTGTGGGCCCACATGCCCAACTTGGCCTAGCCCGTGTGGCCCACACGGCCACATTCACACCATTACATTGGTCGTGTCCTGCGCATGGCCACACCTTCGTCAAACACACGATCATGCCTCACACATGGCAATCACATGACTAAGCACAGCCCCGTGTCGCGTCGACAGAATTCTTTTTCGACTTTTGTTGAAACTCGATTTTTCGTGTTTAGAATACACACCTGGTATGGTTTCAATGCAAAATCACTTTCGAGCCAATCGACACCTAAAATCGATACAATAAATCTTCCAAAATTAGTCTAAACCCATAGTTAAACCGAACTAATGAAATCGACAATGGTGAAATTTGAGTGTTCAATGCTTATCCGATTTCCTAAACGACTTCGACTAGAATTCCGCTAGAAAGAGTCCCGTTCTTCACGATTTGCTGGCAAAAACCCAAAAATCAAACTAACGAAAAGGACAACATCATATAAAACGACATTAACAGAAACCTCCCTAACTCAAGCAAAACCTTACTACAACCACTTACCAAAAATGTACGAAAACAGAATCGAAAACACCACAATTAATAGGAAGATGAAGATAGAAATCGATGAGAAGAAAAAGAGAGAAAATTGACAGTGGGAAACAAAAATAAAAACGTAAAAAAAGGGAGAGAGGTTTTCTTTTTTGGAAAAGATAAATAACTAAAATTATAATTAAAAAATCTGATAACCTACCCTAATTTTTCTCCCACTCCCCACTAACCCACTAACTCACAACCACCTCAAATTTCGATTCCTTCCAACCTCTATCAGACACCCGAAGCAAAAATTACTACTTATGCTCACGTAGAGATTCGAACACAGAACCTCTAGCACACTAACTCCTTACCACTTGAACCAACAGGCTTATTCTGATATGAGTTAACTAAAGATAAACTATATCCCAACCCACCAAGGATAAGGCCAAGATTAGAAAATAACAAAATTTGCAAACGTGGGACTTGAACCCAATACCTCATACACACAACCAAAACACTTAACCACTAAAGTAAACACACAATTATGTCAAGTATTTACAAAAAGAAATAAATTATTCAGAGTGTTGCACATATACTTTAATATATTGAAAATCTGAGCTCAATTGATAATAGAGTTAAAAGTTGGTATGTTGGATATATGACTTATGGTGTAACTTTACTTAAAAAAAAATTCATAGCCTAATAAAAAAGTAAATGATATCATCTCATTGACATTGGATGGTTGATGGAAAAGTAACGTGACTGCGGGTTGTTTGTTTAAGACAAATTATTAATAATTATTTATTAGTAATTGACTTTTTCATGAAAGAAAATGTAATTGTTACTATAAGATAAAATAGGATCATATTGGGTGAATGGATTTAACCCAAAAGGATTAAGGATATCCTATGTGGGTAGCACACTTATGACACAATCATTGGATAGACAAAAATTAAGTTGCTTTCATAATTGTATATAGTAATTGAGAGTTCAGTCATGGTACTTTTAGTAGATTGACTTCATGACTAAATAATATTGTTAGTAATAGACAAAGAGTCGGAACTTAATTACAAATTATTTAAGAGCTAATTATATATATCCAATCAGTCCTTCCACTAACTTAACACAATCCTTTACAAATTGCATTTGAACCAATATGATGAATGAATGAAAGCGACGAATAGAAAAATGGATTGCATGTATCACTATTCGTAGTAAGTGCATTTTCTGACAAAAGACTAGAGATGACTTAGTGATTAATTTAATTTCTTTGAATTATTATTTAATTGATTATAATTAAATAATTGAAGTTCAAAGTGAAAATTAAATTAATTAGTCATTGTAGTTTTATAGAATAAGATAATTAGATTTATTTACTAATAGATTTTGGTGCGATAAAGTTATCATAACTTGAATAGATTTAGAATTGAGTTGAGAAGATAATTTAATTGCACAAATTATTTAAATTTATTAATTAAATAAATAATATTTTAGAATAAAAATTTTGTTATTAGGTTGAATAAACTATATGAGTTAGTTTGGATACCAGATAACATGTATAATTGTCATAATACACAAAAAGGTTCCAATATGCTCATTAAACATGTGATAGGCAGCACCTAGGGTTCTGAGAGTGGAGGTGTCACTGCTCACCTTGTGTAATCCTAGTGTGGCACAATGTTTTCTATTAAAATATTATTATTTGTCTTCTCTTATTCAAGTAGAACTTTTGTGGTTTTTCTATATGAATTGTAAGCTAAGCCAAATACACATCACTTTAAGCGTAGTTACTCTGTTGGATTATAATGAGATTTATTTCAAAGTAAATTTTACTTTTCAGCAATACTCAAGTTAGGCTTCTAGTCTAGAGGTGTTCATGGGCTGGGCTCGGCCGGGCTCAACTAAAAATTTAGGCCCATTCATTGGGCTCGGGTCGGTCGGGGCCCAAAAGCGGGCCTAAATTTTTTTCCAAGCCCGACCCATATAAAAATGCTAAAACCACAGCTCGCCCTCCTTATTAAATTTTTGTATTATTTTATATAATTTTAAATATATATAATACATCAAAAATACTAAAAAAATCAAAATAAATATTTCAATAACAAATGCCTTTAAAATACCTCTAAAATAATAATAAAATTAACAAATGCCTTTAAAATAATAACAAAATTAACAATAAAATAAGTTTTTTACAATATTCAATCAATAACAACAAAATAGTAGCAACATAATAGTAATATAGTAGCAAAATAGGGAGAAAACAACAAGAAAATAACATTAAAAAAAATAGCAATTTTTTTTTGTCATTTAGTGAATTCGGGCCGGGCTCGGGCCAAAAATACCTTACCCGAGGCACGGCCCATTTTTTAAACGAGCCTTATTTTTTGTCCAAGCTCATTTTTCGGGCTTATATTTTTGCCCAAACCCTCCCAAATTTCGATCGGGCCTTCGAGCCGGGCCGGACCGTCCGACCCATGAACACCTCTATTCTGGCCTATAGAGAGATTTAATTTTCTCCACATGAAAATTAAAAATTTTCATTGTGTGTTCGATTCGTGTAATTAGAGCCCACACTCTAAGCAAACCAAAAGTTTGAGAATAGCGGAGAAAATCATGCTAGTTGAAAGCCAAGAAACAACCAGCACCTCTTACCCGAAAACACAAGTGCTAAGTTGGTAAATTTTATTACTACAAATAACACAAAAGTTAGTTGTAACACACTTCATCTTCTCGATTTACTTGAGAGCACATGAAACAAAATTCTTAAAAATCCTTAAAATTTTGAACCTTAAATCATTTTTATAAAATCATAAAATTAAGTTTAAAACAATTTTGGAGGTTTAGAAACATATTAAAACCAATTAGAATTATTTTGTAGGCAATTAAAAGTGTCTAAAGACGTATTCAAAATTCTCAAAACAATGTTGTGGCCTAAGTTCAATACTTAAGTATCGATACATAGAATCTACGTATGAGTTCTATGTGCATTTAATATTGACTTGCCTTACATTTTGCTAGTTTGATCTTGGATCCGTAATCTTGCTCCGTGATTGATTATCTTTAACCTTGATTATTATATGTAGGCTCATTTTGAGTTCAATTATGTGCATTTAACACTTATAATATCTATTTTTATTATATGTAGGCTCATGAGAATAGAGTTCTATTATATTTATTCGGTTGCTAGGTCAACGACCAAATAAATTCCCTAGTCAAATCTCTAAAATTGAACTCCACTTCTAAGAGTATGAAGGTACTCTACATGTACTATAAATGATTGTTTCCTAACATACATGACAAAAATGAATATGGTGATTTGATAACATCTTGAACTCACGCTCATGCATGCCAAAAATATTCTTTCATAAAATTTTTTCTGAAAATTGACTTTTTATACCTACTTTTTCATATGGTTTTTTGATATGGATTATATTAAAGAAATTCATAAAGTTGTCATTAGTGATTATACGTAATAAATTCGTTGGACCCTGTGTGGTCTTTTTTGCTAAAAAATTAATAATAATAAATTTTATATTAATGAAGTTAAAACAGATGATAACATACATATTTTGAATAAAAGAAACTTGTAACGTTCTTTAAAGAAAGATTTTAGTAAAACTATTCATTTACGTTCAGCAAATTTTCAGCCAATTCAAGCTTTAAAAAGAAATCCCAATTTTTTTTTTCATGTTTTCTTATCATTTTCTGATGTAACACCTGACCTTTCAGCTCTTTGATTTGCCCATTCACCCTTTTTCTTCTGTTCTCTGTTCTCAAATCCCAATTTCCTCGGTTGGTGTCTATTCCCACTATTTCAATATAAAAAAAGCTATTTTATTTTTCTAAAACAATTAAACTTTTTTTATTTTTGGCCTTTTTGGTCATTCCCATTTCCCAAATCATCTTCTTGATTGTTAAAATAAATACCCTTTTTTCAGTTCTTTATGGTTTATTTTGTTTCATAGTTTCTAGAACTAGGAAATGGCTTCCATTGGCGGTTCTTCCACTTTTATCATTGAAAGAAAAAGTAGACATGTTTTCACTTCCTCAACTTTGAGTCCAACAAAGATTGAAAATTTGGCTGTTTTTAGTGGTTCAACAAGTGGGGTTTCTTTGTTTTGTAATAGAGGGCAGCTTTGGAGGTTTAAGCCTGTGAGGATTGCTGGTGATGACCCAGAGGGTTCACTTCAGTTTACAATTAAGAAGAGCAAGAAGGTACTTGCCTTGCAAAGTGACTTCTCTTAAATTTTGCGCTTTTCATTGTAAATGTTACCATTGGATTGAAATGGGTTTTTAATGTATAATTGTTTTATTTTGTAGGCTGTGATTGTTTATTTACCTTGATTGTGAACTTTGTAAGTGGTATAGTGTGCAACAAACAAAGATTAAAATGAAATTGGGTAAAGGAATTGTGAACCTTTCTGGAATAGGAACTTCTAGATTTTACACCTAACTTGCAATGACACTCCATTGAATCATCTTGTAAATTTAGCCAGTAATCTTTGTAGGTTTCAATGGGTATATAAGAACATTGCTGCCTTTATAGTTCAAGAGAGAGGGGAGAGGATTCCATTGGAATCACAATGCTGATGAAGTCCCTTGTGGACTAGTTTCTAGCCATCTGAAATATTAAATAGTCGAATATTCTCTTTCAAGAGCTATAAACGAGTTTTCCTGCTGTATCCATTCACGAGAATTGAAATCAAAATGGTGCTATTTATCTTCTTTATCCATGGCAGATTGCAGAAAGAAGGAAATTGGTTTATTCCATAAAAAGTAATATTTCTGACATAGATGAAGATGAAGCTTTTCATGAGCAGAGGGATAAGTCTCTTCCTGATGTGGATCTCACTTCAAGCAGCTCTATTAGTACAATTGAAGACAAAAATGGGAGCATTCTTTCAAGCAGTCATGTTACTTCAACTGTGAAGGACATATCGGAGATTCGACCTTCAGCTGAAGTTGGAGATGAACCTGAAGTACATTTGTCTTCAGAAAAGGCCTCCTCAGATTTAGGTTCTACCAAACTGCTGAAAACCACTGATTCGAAAGCTTTTAAGTCTGACATGCTTCCTTCTTTTCCTCAAGTTACTCTGATGCTGTCCTACTTACATCTATTGAGAATGGAAATTCGACCAAAGCAAGCCTTGAAATGGTTGGTGAGGTACATGATCCTGCAGTTGAAAGTACAAAACCCCCACCACTAGCCGGTGCAAACGTCATGAACATTATATTAGTAGCTGCAGAATGTGCCCCATGGTCTAAAACAGGTAGTATACCAGTTATATTTGAGATGATCGTTTCTCTTCTCTTTTCGTGATAGATAGGTGATATATAACTTGGAGGCTGCTGTAATCTTATTATAGGTGGGCTTGGAGATGTTGCCGGCTCTTTACCAAAGGCTTTGGCTAGACGGGGACACAGGGTTATGGTATTTTTTTTTTCTACTTTCTATGTTAAATCAAATACTTTGCAGTGCAATACATATGTAAACTCTATCCACGGGAGGTCTCACCAACTTAAGCAAATTTGTATCTTAGGCTTAGTTTAGCTAAACCATTCTATTTTCTATTTTCTTTTGTCTAGTTGATCCAGTGACCATTCTCTTATGGTTTCATTACCCTGCCAGTTCATGAACAGTTTGACTTTACCAACCATGATCCTACAGATGCCTGTGGCTCTTTAAATGCTTTCATTAGTAAATTCCTTTCTTTTTACTTAGGTTGTGGCACCACGATATGCTGAGTATGTTGAACCTCAAGATATAGGAGTTCGAAAGAAGTATAAGGTGGATGGTCAGGTACGACACAAGCTGTTGTAAATAACATAGCATTTGATTGTTAAACAAAACAGGCTATTCTTTGATGATATGTTATTTGTAGGATATGGAAGTATCATATTTCCACGCCTATATTGATGGTGTGGATTTCATATTCATGGATACTCCTATGTTTCGCCATATGCAGTATAACATTTATGGAGGAAAACGAGAGGTAGGATATGCTTTCTTGTGGTTTGTTAATGATTGGTTAGTAATTGAAATAAGTTGTAATTACACGTCTTAATTTAGTTTAATTTCAGAATAATATTCTATGTTCAAAATGTGCCAAATGTATTATAAACCTGAGAGAAGGAAAAGATGGAAATTTTGCTATCAAGTTAATATTAATGTTAATCTAAGGGTGATTATGATTACTATAAATTTTTTCCTTAGAAGTCTATATAACTTCTTTAAGATCTTCCATTAGTGTGATCGGATGTTGGCAGTGCTAGAAGCGTGTAATATTTGCTATGCATTAGTTTGAAACAGTGTCTTTTGCAATCTGTATTATGTATTAGAACAGAAGTAACCTTACCAATTAGGAGATGCAATAAACTTGATGGCTTTCCTTCGCTCACCATATTCAGCATTTTGAATGTTGCATGATTTTGGTCTCATTGTACAGGATATTTTGAAGCGCATGGTATTGTTTTGCAAGGCAGCTGTTGAGGTACATATTTTTAAATACCTTGAATTATGCAGAAATACTGTAATCTGGTAGGATATACATGATAGGGAAAACCAATGGATTATTGCTGATGTTTGAGTTTAAAAGTAAGTTACACAGTGACACTCATTGCGGAGTTTAAATAAAATGACTAGTTACAAAAGGGGCATTGTTGATTGTGTGAGGTTTCAAATAGCCTCTAAATTATTCTCACTAAGATAAATCATGGAAAAAGGAAATCTACTTAGATAAATCGTGGTGAATGTAACATGGAGTTCACTATGATTCATCAGCATGTTTCCAACACAGCTTCTAGAATCAACTGCCAAAGTATATTGGTCTGATTTGCACCTGATTATGCTACATCTTTACTTCCTATGCTAGAACACACTTATATTATTCTTGGAGAACTTAAAGGTTTTCTCAAGTCCATTTCCTTATTTTCTGGCATAGCCTCATTTTTTGTTGAATATAATTTATTGATTAGATTATAGTGTCATATGGTGAAGAAGTTGGTTTTTTTTAGGTTCCTTGGTATGTTCCATGTGGAGGTGTCTGCTATGGAGATGGAAATCTGGTTTTCATTGCTAATGATTGGCATACCGCCTTGTTGCCAGTCTACTTGAAGGCTAATTATCGAGACAATGGTTTGATGTCCTTCACTAGATCCATTCTCGTTATCCATAATATTGCTTACCAGGTTTGTCCTATGCTAATTCACTTGATTTGATCATTTTGTAGGAAAAAGGAATCAGGTCATTTATATTTTTGCTTTGTTCTTAATAGAAATTAAGAACTTATATCATAGTTATATCATAGTATTCACATTTTTTCCTCAATTCTTTGCTTGGTTCTTGTGCGCCAATAGAATTTATACAAAATCATTTGTTATTTTGCATTGCATACTTAAATAAAAGTGAATGCATTGAGCATTCCACAGATCATGATAACTGTACATACCTTGTCTGCAATTCTCTCTTGAAATTTAATTTATATCGAGGACAACTATGGAAAAATATAATTTATTTGCTGCTCTGTTGCATCTAAGTGCATGACTTAATCTCCTGAAAGAGATTGGAGAATGAGAATTTGAAAGTGTTTGCTATTATGATCAGTGCTTTTAGAGCTTAATTATCTGAATTTCTTTGTACAGATTCTAACAGATATTGTTTTCAGGGGCGGGGGCCCATGGAGGATTTTTGTTCTGTCGGTCTACCAGATCACTACAAGGACCTTTTCAAGTTATATGACCCTGTCGGAGGTGAGCACTTCAATATCTTTGCAGCAGGACTAAAGACTGCAGACAGAGTGGTCACTGTTAGCCATGGATATGCTTGGGAGATTAGAACGTTGGAAGGTGGTTGGGGTTTGCATGGGATCATAAATGAATGTGACTGGAAATTGCAAGGTATAGTGAACGGAATCGATATGGAGGACTGGAATCCGCAACATGATGTTCACCTCAAATCAGATGGTTATACTAACTTCTCCATCGAAACACTGCGGCCTGGCAAGGCTCAGTGCAAGGCAGCCTTGCAGAAGGAGCTTGGGCTACCTGTTCGTGAAGATGTCCCACTGATCGGTTTTATTGGGAGACTGGATCATCAAAAGGGTGTCGATATAATTGCTGAGGCAATTCCCTGGATGATGGACCAGGATGTGCAATTAGTCATGTTAGGCACTGGCAGACGGGACTTGGAAGAGCTGCTTAGGCAGTTTGAAGACCAACATCATGACAAAGTCCGGGGGTGGGTAGGGTTTTCTGTACAGACAGCTCATCGTATAACGGCTGGGGCAGATATTTTACTCATGCCATCAAGATTTGAACCCTGTGGACTGAACCAACTGTATGCTATGTGCTATGGAACAATTCCAGTTGTTCATGCAGTCGGTGGGTTGAGGGACACAGTGCAGCCTTTCAATCCATTTGAAGAGTCGGGTTTGGTTGGACATACGACAGTGTTGATGCAAGTAAGTTGAAACATGCGTTAGGGAACTGCTTGTTGACATATCGTGAGTACAGAGAGAGTTGGGATGGACTTCGAAGACGGGGTATGATGCAAGACCTCAGTTGGGACAATGCTGCTCAGAAATATGAGGAGGTCCTTGTTGCTGCCAAATACCAATGGTGAGCCATCTTTGACTTAACATTCTATCGATTTCTGAGTTGGTTGACATGGTGGAAATCCCACCGAATTGATAGCCAAGTAGGTGAGTGGGCAGAAATCCTGGTACGAAGTAGTTGCAGCGATGAGCTTGTTCCTGAAAATGCTGCAAGTGTAGATAAATAAATTTGGACTTTCTTTCAGTTTTCTGTTCAAAGGTTAGCGGAAAACTTACTATTACCATTGTTAATATGAGGTGAGCTTGTTGGCTTTTTAATCTTCCAAATAAATTTCTACTGTATTAGTCTTTTATTGCTTGAACAAAGCTTCTAAAAGTTTGAACATATCTATATTTGACATTTACACTTAGCCTTGAGTGGTATACTGGTATTAGTCAAATAGCTATTATTGAGTCTGGAGTGGTATTAGTCAAATAGCTATTATTGTACAGAAGATGGTTGAAGAAAGGTAAAAGAATCCATTTTCTTCTGCACATCATTGTCAAATGCCGATGCAGGCCCCCAAGCAATCTCTCATAATAATTGTTCATTTAAAAGAGGTCACAGGAAGATTTATTTTTAAAAAAATGAAGGAAATTTAGAGGTAGGAATAAATCTTAAAATTATATATAAACTTTGTTTCACAAGAAATATTGATGTAGCACTATTTTTTAAGTTTATATATTATATACACAAATAATCTCCTTTAATTTGAACAACAGGCTAAGGGTACTGGATATTTGCATAATCAAGTTTATTTGAATAGTTACCTTAAGCTTCAACAATCTAATACTTAAAAAATTTCAAACTTCAAATATCACCGTAATCAATTCAAAAGAAATGCTTTAAGACGTAAATAAATGAAAGAAAGGTGTTATGGAGGAAAATTCAATCTGTTAAAACCGTTATTGTTGCGCCCTGTTTTGGCTAAAAACATTTAACAAAACGATGTATTTTGAGCCAGTCCTCTATGTCAAGTTAAACGGTGAGTTTTAGGGTATTGTTAGTTAATGAAATGATGCGTTAGAGAGGAGGTTACGGTCGTTGAATAACAACTTACATAATCTATAATTGTTGTTTTGTTTCCATTTTAAGCAGAAGGAGAATGTATGGAGCGTTTATGCATTTTCAGTGAATGAATTCTATTTCTTCTTCATCTCTCTTCTCTTTTATTTTTTGCTTTCTTCTTTTCTAAATCTATTGTAATAAATGTATCAGAACCTATCAATCCTCCATGACCGGTGAAGGAGTGACAACTTGACTTCAAAAAGAGATAGATCATTTTGACCAGGAAGTTGCTCAGCTCTGTATTGAGTTATCTCAGTGGGACACTAAGCTTGACAACCGTTTGAAGGAACTCCGAGATAATTTCCATGGTGAGATCAAATCTGAGTTATAAAATTTGTTTGAACAATACTTGGGTCATCCACCCTTTGTTACTGTTGTTGGGCCTTCTTAAGATAAAGGGAAGGGCCTTTTAGGTGGCCCTCCATCTGGTTTTTCCCAAAAGACACCATAATTGTTTCTCCCATAATGGATCTAGGAACGAGAACACCTTCACGTGTGAGCAACACAGAAAGACCTCTATACTCTTATTTATAGTGTCCAAAGTTTGATGGCACTAATTTCCAGGAATAGTGATCCAAACTAGAGCAAGTTTTGAAGTTGAAGGTGTTGTCGATAGTATCAAGGTAAGGACAGTGATGATGCACTCGGAAGGAAAGACATTCGATTGGCATCATTTTTATTCTCAGAAGCAAAGGGGTCTTGTTGCGTGTGAAATGATATGCAATTTGTGCAAGTATACACATCGAATCAAGTAATAAAGTGATGAAAGAGTATTGTTCCCACGAGGATCGGATTGAGGCACAAAAGTGATCAAGTTATTATAATAAAATGCGATTAATGTATGGTAAAGCTATGGTAAGTATGCAATGGCAATTAAAAGGAATAATGATGTATGTAATATGTGGAATTAATGAATACTTGGAAATGTTATGGCAAAATGAGAGTAGAAATGTAATGGCAATTATGAGAATTACTACAGGAATATTATGTAAATAAACAAATAAATAACTAAGAATGATATGATAAAGATACGATGACAAAGAATAAATGATATATGATGTTGATTTGAAAGGTCGAGAATACTAAAAATCTACCCTTATTGTCAATAATGCCTTGGCAAAATCATACTCAGTTTACTGCTCTGAAAATTTCTAAAATAGTCCGCTTCTTTCGAGAGCAAAAACCTCAAGTTACCTTGCCCGTGTCTGTAGGCCTTCAATACAGTACCCTGCACTATTTTCCTTCTGTATGAATGTTGCTCTATATCTAGAGTATACTACAAGTATCTATCGAGTATTTGCTCATATCATTAAGTTTCGGTCCAACTAATCCAATCTTTTCAGAATTAGATTTAGTTTATGGGCATGTTGATCAGTCATTTATGTCTAGGGATTGCATGCATACAATTAAAAATAAAACAATTGAATAAAATAGTACATTGATTCGGATATATGCTTCAACCATTAAAGAAAATAAAAGTTTCATCATGTAATCCCAACCCGATGAAATTTAGCTCATGGGTTGGCACATAAAATTCAAAACGAAAATA
The DNA here is from genome assembly GCA_025506655.1 of Gossypium rotundifolium. Lineage (NCBI taxonomy): Eukaryota > Viridiplantae > Streptophyta > Magnoliopsida > Malvales > Malvaceae > Gossypium > Gossypium rotundifolium. The sequence continues at coordinate 154,050,223 of CP106728.1, forward strand.
ACATCCAACACTATTTTCAGCATTCAATTCACGGAAGAATAGAGTAAGAAATATGGAAGACTTTGGGAAGACAGCTTTCGCCTGTCCAGTTCACACTCTAGGAGCACAATGTCCTATGATGGCTGATAGGGACTGCTTTCGTCTTCCTCTTTCTGTCTTTACTCAATCTCTACCCTCTATTTTTGCCTAAGGATCTCTTCCTTTTGTTTGTCTTTTTGGGTTTCCTTCTTTAGCTTTTTATAGCTATTTTTCCTAAGGTAAATCTAACAACTCATGTTTATCTTCTCCTCTTTTTAAATTCTTTTTTTCAACAACCCAATATTATCTTCTCATTTTTTTTTAAATTCTTTTTTCAACAACCCAGTATTATCTTCTTTTTAAATTCTTTTTTCTAGGAAAAAAACAATAGCCTAGGATTTTCTTCCCTATTTTTTAGGCATATTTTTCTGGTACAATTACAATTGGTCTAAAACTGGTATACGTTGAGTGTTGACTCAATCTTTCTAGAATTGTCACGGTATTCGTGCTGACAAAATGTCCAACCTGTTACCCCGGCAAAGCTTCACTATTTTATTTCTCGTTCCTCAACATGCACATGCCAAACCACCAAACACAGCCCTACCACAAGCAATTAAAAGTACCTAATATTTAAACATAGTCCAAGCTTCTAATGAAATTATGAAAATATGAATGAAATGTCTTATAATGCAACTAAACCTAAGTACAAGCAATTAGCTAGGTCTAAAGGCATGAAATATAACTCTTTTCAAAAGCTATCAAGTTTCACTTGTTAACATGAGACAGAGCTTGCAACTTGAAGGAAAGATTTGGTTCTAGCTCCTTTCAAGATCTTATGGAAGAACTGGTATCCTTGCAGCAATATGGCTTAGTTGACTAATTCCATGATGACTTTGTAAGTCTTTTCACTCAACTTCAATTACTTGAGAACTATGCCTTAAGCATTTTCACCAGTAACCTAAAATTAGAGATTGGGCAATACTTGCAATTGTTCAAACCTAAGAAACTGGTAGAAAGATTTTTTGGTTGCTAGGCAAATAGAGAACATGTTAATGAACTCTCAAAAGAAATATCCTTCAGTAGGAGTTGGTGGACACACTTGATCCCCAACCTTGTTCCTTACTATAAGGGTTAGTCTGACCTCGACCTCCACTTATGTTTCTAGTGGCTCCCCTTCAGGTACAAATGGTCAGAAGGCTACTAATAGAGCCCTTTCCCAAAGCTAATATCTAGGATAGAAGGAAAAATTGTCTATCTTTCTTATGTGCAGCTGTAACAGCCCAAAAGTCAGTGGTGTCGAAAAACGTGATTTCAGGAACTCGTCTCCATTTTAAGCAAAAGAGAATGTATAGAACGTTTATGCATTATTAGTGAATGAATTATGTTTCTTCATCATCTCTCTTCTCTTCTCCTCTTTTCTTTTATGCTTTCTTCTTCTTCTTTCTAAATCTACTGTAACAAAATGGTTCTTATATTTACCAATATAACCAAATGTATATAATCCTAACAAGCTTACTGGTATAATATGTCATTAAAGGCAATATTCTTTTTGATAAACTAACTAGAGAAGTCACTCATTTATATATTATGACTATTTTCAGTGTTGCTTTAATTCTTTTATCTATCTATCAATCCCAAATCTAATTTCTTTATCTTTTTTTGGCCTTAGTGTCATGGGCCAAAGTGCAAAGCCTATGACCATCACACCAGATGCATCCCATAAAGGTCTATCGATTAGATGAGGATCATTTAGCCCACGAGAACTAGCTCGATTCAAAGAGTTGTTGGAGAAGCATGGGTGGCCCAATGATGCAGATTTGGAAAGATAAGCTACCTTGGTAAATATGGAAACTAATCTTATAAGATTGAGGGAATTATATCTTATAAGATTAGATTGCATTTGATTATGTAAATTGATTATGTAATCTTGTAAATCCTTAGACTTAAGGGATAGGCTAATTTCGTCCATCAATGTAACTTAATGTAGACCGTTGGTTTTGGGAGAGCTCAACTATAAATAGAAAGTCTCCACCTCACTTGTAAATCATTTATTATATCTTCAATTATTAAAAGTAATAGAATTCTTTGAGAGCATTTACTCAAACACCTCTCGTGCATTGTTTTCTATGGCTTTCTATTCTTTTGTACTTTCTTTTGGCTCGAGTTGTTTCTGCTATATAAATTGGTACCTTAAAAGAATTTTAGTTGAATCCCTACTTTGTGGTGGTTAGGCTGACTTATGTATGTTTGATCAAAAGGATCGCCTAAGGCCACACGAAACGCAAGACTAAATTTCTAGCCCCGTTACAGTTGGTATCAGGGTTTTGGTTGCGAAGGCACCCTCGAGATGTCGAAAGAAGTTTTCGATTAGAAGTGGGCCAAAAAAACCAATCCTTTTGAAGGGTATGTTGTTAGTTGTAGAGGAATGAGTGGAAAACTCAAAGAGTCCATGGATGATGTAAAGGATCGCATAGACGACTAGATGGAGCAATCTAGAGACTATGTGACCATGTCTCTTAATTCCACTATGGATAAGGTAAACGGGTTGTTAAATTCACATGATGATAAGCTAACAAAAAGAATCATGCTCTCAAGGCCATGGTGATGGCTTTGAAGGTGGAAACAATGGCCATGGCGAAGACTTTGAGCACAAGAATAGAGGAGCTCGAGGGAGACCTTGCCTTGTGACGAGCAACCATGGGAAATGGAATGTCAAGTGCAGACTCAATTGTGAGGATGTCCTGAAGCCGAAAGAGTTTGCAGTGGGCAAGGTCTGTATGCGATGTGGACAATTACTTGTGAACGGTGAAGCACTATTTTCGTACCAAAGGCATCATGGAGGATGCGAGTAAGGTAAATATTGCTTCTATGTTTTTCACCGATTTTGTGCGTTTATGGTGGCGAGACAAGTCCATAGATAAAAGGCATAGTAAGATTGGGATGTGAGAAGAGTTCCAACATGAGTTAAAGGGGCACTTTTATCTAGAATTTATCGAGGAGGAAGCTCGGGCAAAGTTACGATGGCTTACGTAACGAGGCACAATGGGGAAATATGTTCAAAAGTTCAAGGAACTCATGCTCTAAATTTCAGATGTGATCGAGATTGAGGCATTGCTTACTTTCAAAAATGGATTAAGACCGTGGGTTAGATAGGAAGTGGAACATGGAGGCATCTAAGAGCTGTCAAAGCCATGATAGTAGCAGAGTTCATGGTCAAGCTTGGTCTAGGAAAAGACAAATTTTGGTTTTCTAAGCCCAACAGGAAGCGCAATGGTAGGGGAGACCGTGAGGAAGAGGGACAACGATGATGGCAGCAACATGATGGTAGCAATGGGAAACCATGAAATGGGAAGCGGTGATACAATAGCCCAAAAGAAAAGAGGAGCAAGATGAGATGTTTCATTTGCAATGGACCACATATGAATAAGAATTGCCCAAAGATATCTTCATTTTCAGCTATCAGAAGGAATGATGAGCCAGAGGAAGCGAAGCCTGTTAAGAAAAAGACATCAATGATTAATTCAATAGTACTCACTCTTGTAAAGAGGAATGGCAGAGAAGGGTTGATGTTTGTAGACATCAACATTGCAGGTCAAAAGAGGAGTGCTCTTGTTGATAAAATAGCATTGGACTTATTCATATCATAAAAAGCTGCGAGGAAACTTGGTCTTTCGATTAGGAAACCGAATAAGAAAATCAAGATGGTAAATTTCGAGGAGGCCCCAACTGTGGGAGTAGCTCAAGACGTGGAGCTACAAATCGGTGAATGGAAAGACAAGGAAAAATTTAAGGTAATCCAGTTAGATGATTATGATTTTGTGCTTAGCTTAAACTTTCTTGACAAGATTCAGGCGGTTATGTTTCCATAGGACGATCAAATTCATATCGTTACTAGTCCTTTATCACGAATCATTGAGCCGATGCATCAAGATATGAAGGTTGGAACTAAGGTGTTGTCGTCAATCCAACTAGTTTAAGATGTTTCGTATCGGAGAAACATTGACTCGATAGAACGGAGTGCTACGAAAGCTCCTTTAGAAATGTTAGTGGCACATAATACCGATTTGAGGCCTGTAGAGTTAACTATAGAGCTACCACCTTCGGGTAAAGCATGTTGTGCATCAAACTTCAAGGGAAAAGTAACAATGCGAACACAGTCGAGACGAGTAAATGCTGCAAGTAAGGTACATTTAGAACACTTTAGTAGTATTTTGAATTCTGACTTGTTGGCTTAGTAAGATTATAGGGACCCTTTCAAAGTTATTAAGCAAAAAGTTCGAGAGACTGTGGGCAATTTGAAGCCAAGTAATGTAAATCAAGAGGATTCCAATATGAGCAAGTCAAAATTGGGGCAAGTTAGAGCGAAGACTTCTTGCCAACGAAATGTACCAGCGAGTGTAATGGTTCAAGTTAAGATGCGACGGAAGCCAAAGCGAAGTTTTCGAAGGAAAGGACGACCAGGTTGCAAGACTACTCGAGAAGGAGCCAAGTCAACGAGAGAGTTGCAAGGCAAATCAAGTAAGTGCCATTCTGAAGGCGCAACGAGGGTGTTGCAAGAATGGATGGGGAAGAATATCACGGGCCAAAGTGCAAAGCCCATGACCATCGTACCAGGTACATCTCATTAAGGTCTATCAATTAGATGGGGCTATTTAGCCACAAGAATTGGTCCGATTCAAAGAGTTGTTAGAGAAGCCTGTCATATTGAAGCTTGGGTAGCCCAATGATGTAGATTTAAAAATATAGGCTACCTTTGGTAAATATAGGAACTAACCTTAGAAGATTTAGGGGACTTATATCTCATAAGATTAGATTGGATTTAATTATGTAAATTGATTATGTAATCTTGTAAATCCCTAGATTTAAGGGATGGGTTAATCTTGTTCGTCAATATAACTTGATCTAGACAGTTGATTTTGGGAAAGCTCAACTATAAATAGAGAGCCTCTCCTCACTTGTAAATCATCCATTGTATCTTGAATTATTAAAAGTAATAGAATTTTTTTAGAGCATTTATTCAAACACCTCTAGTGCATTGTTTTCTGTGGCTTTCGGTTCTTTTGTGCTTTCTTTTGGCTAGAGTTGTTTCTGCTATATAAATTGGTGCCTTGGAGGATTCTAGTTGAATCCTCACTTTGTGGTGGTTAGGTTGGCTTAAGCGTAGTTGATCAAAAGGATCGTCTAAGGCCGCACAGAACACGAGACTAAAGTTTTAGCCCCGTAACACTAAAACCTCCAATCTGCCAACACAACATCCATACTAAGCTCGAATCAAGAGCACGACTTGGCCATTAACCAATACCATCTTCTTTAGTTCAACTTCCAATTCCATATGATGATTGGGTGGCAATTCAAAGAGTCATATTTAACACCATCTTTAACCAAAGTGCTTGAATTCTTGATGCATTCCTTAGTCCTTTGCAATTAAGGTTCCTGCATTTCCTACTTGTACAAAGAAGCATGATCCAAGTAGTTACTGTGGCAGAAAAAAAGGCCCAATCCAATAGATCCATATAACAATGAAGTTCTTATAATTTCTTCTTTTAACCAAATAAAAGGCAGCTCCAATAAATTTAATCAATTTCAATTGCAAACAATAAGAATCTACAAACAACAATCGCAACAATTAAATCCACGGTTTGAGCCCGAGCATTCGAGGCTGAAGTTTAGATCGACTTCATTTCTAAGTTTATAATATATTATATTATATTTATATATTATTTAATTTATAACACAAAAAATTAAATCAATAATAATATATATAATATTATAATGTAAACATTAAAATTATTAAAATGCATATAATAAAATTTTAATAAATGAAATATATATAATTATTAAATATTAAATTAAAAATAATATAAATATTTTTAAAAATAGGTAGACCTAAAATAAGTTAATGTTAGCCATTTACAAATATGAGCTAATTTTGACAAGATTTTAAATTTATATTTCGGGTTATACTAAACTTGAACAAACGTAATGATTAAGCTCGCCAAAGAAAAAGAGTCTTTAACCTTCTGGTGTTATTTTCTTTAGAATAATGACATATTTGACTTTTGTACTTTATCAATTTTAATTTAATATTTGTATTTTATATATATACAATTTAATTTGGTACCTAACCCTAATGATTCAAAATATTTGACTACATGGTAGGATTGATACCTAAAGTTGAAATATCCTTGTATCATGTTCAAATATTAGTCAAAATAAATGGAGGAATACAAATAATTCAAAATAAATGAAGAGTAGAAATAACATTGTCTAAAACCTAACATTATATGAAATTGAGTTTGCACCATCTTCCTCAAACAAGTAGAACAATGTAAACCACTTTTAACCATTGTAACAAAATTGCACCTTTGACAATAGACTTGTTTTTAATCAAAAGAAAAAAAACAGTTTTGCTTTGCAACTCAGACTCCTAAATAAATCCTGTTGAGGGTTTTTTTTTTTTTTTTTCTGGCCAACAAATTCCTTTCAAGCCTCTCTACGAACAAAATACAGCTTGCCCATAACATGTAAAACGGCAACAAAACCAATGAAACCGATACTCATGACAAGCACAACATTCGGCGAGATCTTGAGACCTGGTGCATCATCCGTGTAAAATTGAAGCATGGTCCCAGCAGCCCCTCCTGAGGCTGCACCACTAGTGGTTCTCCGCCTACGCATGCTTGCGGCTGCTGCTGCACTTCCTCCAGGGGGAGCCGTTCCACCAGCCATTTCCTGTAACAAACAACATCGAAGGAATTCCAGTAAATACTTCCAGAAAACACAGATATGACAGCTTTTCCAAGTGAAATATAGATTCTGTTCCTTTTCACAATTTTTCCAGTCCGATATAACTGCTAACTGTTAGGCTTTATGGATACAACTTCAGGAGACAAATTTCCTCTCCGAGCCATATATTCAAAGTCTATCCCCAAGATGCTTCTCCAAAAACATATTGCCATGCACTGGTGGCTTAAAAACAAAACTAGGTAAAAGTACAATAGAGGACTCCTGTATTAGGAACCAAATTACGTTTTGCTCCCTTTACTAAGAGCAAACTAAAAATTTCATCCATTTTTATGATTAAAAACTAGCATGGCTGATAGAACATGTTACACGTGGCGTGCCACATGTACCTCATTCTCATATACAAGGGCCAATTTCTAATAGTAGAAATTGATGAAATTTCTAACAGAAGGACTTTTGCTCTTTGATTTAATGTACAGGGATTAATTTATCAATTTTTTTAGTAAAGAGGGCAAAATTCAATCCAACTCCTAATTTAACAGCCTCCATGTTACTTTCACCAGCAAAAATATAAAACTTGCTGAAATAGCTAGCTTCAATGCAGGTGAAATGCATGGGGCATCCAAATGCTATGAAAAACCAAGAGTTATACCAAGTAACCAAATGTCATATTTACTGTTAAAGTAATGTAGTTGCTTTTCGAGCAACTAGGGAAGGAAGCCGGTGGGTGTAGACAAAGCTTTTTATAAGAAAGGTTGACTGGAGCTCGTTAATGTTCGATACCATTGCTGAATGTGGACTTATGAACCAGATTCCCTTCGAAGTCTAACGGCTAACTTATTTAATTTAAACTGATGTCCATATATCTTAATAGAGAATTCCAGTCTAGGAAAGGGATCGGGTAGCATCAATATAATGCCGAAAGAGAAGGGATGGTGAAGGAAGTCGGAGTTCAACTCTACTGCAACTCTCTTAGTAACGAGTGAGAATAGATAGAGAATATAGAAAACGAGAGTCTAGTAGTAGTAAAGTGCAGGTCCACTTTGCAGAGACAAGCTTACCTATGAAAGATACCCTAATAGACTTTAGCATTCAGCATTTAAAAGGGTTGATCACTAATGTTGTTTCCTATTGCTGTAGCTAGTTTTGTTAATCAGACTCCATTAATTGTCGGAAAAGGGTATATCTAAAGTTTTAACATGTACTTGGAAGGTCCTTGAAAGGACAAACTTTATACCATGTCCAACTAAAAAAGCTATATAAACTAGCTTAAAGATAGGTTAGCACCAATTTTTGCTAAGCATCAACCAAGATTTCCAACCTTATGAATCTTTTGACATGGTACCTCAACCAGACATAAATTGCTCCCCCCAAAGAGAGAGGCAAACAAATTTTAGTCTATGATGTTTCTCAACTAAACCTTATATAGGGATGGACTTTAGCATTCAGCATTTAAAAGGGTTGATCACTAATGTCGTTTCCTATTGCTGTAGCTAGTTTTGTTAATCAGACTCCATTAATTGTCGGAAACGGGTATATCTAAAGTTTTAACATGTACTTGGAAGGTCCTTAAAAGGACAAAATTTATACCATGTCCAACTAAAAATCTATATAAACTAGCTTAAAGATAGGTTAGCACCAATTTCTGCTAAGCATCAACCAAGATTTCCAACCTTAAGAATCTTTTGACATGGCACCTCAACTGGACATAAATTGTTCCCCCCAAAGAAAAAGGCAAATAAATTTTAGTCAATGATGTTTCTCAACTAAACCTTATATAGGGATGGACTTTAGCATTCAGCATTTAAAAGGGTTGATCACTAGTGTCGTTTCCTATTGCTGTAGCTAGTTTTGTTAATTAGACTCCATTAGTTGTCGGAAATGGGTATATCTAAAGTTTTAATAAGTACTTGGAAGGTCCTTGAAAGGAAAAACTTTATACCATGTATAACTAAAAAACTATATAAACTAGCTTAAAGATAGGTTAGCACCAATTTTTGCTAAGCATCAACCAAGATTTCCAACCTTATGAATCTTTTGACATGGTACCTCAACCAGACATAAATTGCTCCCCCCAAAGAGAGAGGCAAACAAATTTTAGTCTATGATGTTTCTCAACTAAACCCTATATAGGGATGGGCATGGATAGTAAAAAAACCAGATATCCAACATTATCCAATTCATGTTTAGCAGATTCAAATAAATTTTGCATATTAGATTCACTATCCACAACAAATTGAAAGGTAATTTGGATATGAACCTTTGGATATCCTTCATCCAAATCTGTTTCGTTTTGGTGCGCATGGTGCATATTCAGATTTGGATATACAGTATATGTTGCTATGTAAATCAGAAGTGGATTCGAATAGTAATATTTGAACAACAAGCGGATAATAAACTTAGTTGAATATAGGATAAATGGAGCGGATTTGAAAAATTGCAGATATTCAATCCATTGTCACTATTTGTCTTGCAGGGCACTAATTAAGCAACATGATTGAAAGTAGCACCAGATTTTTTACCTTAACATTACATTTGAGCTAAGCATGAGCATTTGGAATTGTCAAAGTATGCTTGGTTCTGAACTACATGGTTGAATTCCATATTAACTCAGCTAGGATTAGTAGTTCATAATTAGGAACAAGCATCAGATACAGAACATCATACTAATCACACAGATCTTTCAAATCCCAACATGTAAAACAAAGCAAACAACTCACAAATCTTAATAACAAAGAGCTAATCAGCTCACAAAATTAAATTTATTCTCTTTCCGACATAGAAACATAAAAGATAAAAACTTTATAATGAACCCAACAAGATAGTCAAAGGGAAAAAAAAAAAGTAATATCGGAGTTATGCAGAGCTAGATTTGGTAGAAAAAAAATAATGGATTTCAATAGAACAAGAAAAACCCAGATTGAAAAAAGTGGTTTTTAAGTCAAAAAAGTTCCACCATAGATCAAGAAAAAGGATTGTATAGTAGATAAGAAAAGAACAGCTAAAAGAAATAGGCAGGGGGAAAAACTGAAGAACATCAATGGTACAAAAAGTAAATTAAGTAAAGAGGCTAAAAGGGTACCTTTGAAATTCAACGACGGATCTGTTGGTTTAAAGGGTTTGGATCTGTGAAGGTGAAGAAGACTGGATCTTTTATGAACGGAGGTTGTAGCGTTTTCGAAAACAAACTTTTATATGATGGCGTTTCGGTAAAGGTCTTAAACTTTTATTTTTTTCATTTTACTCATGTTTTCAATATCCACTAGCTAATCATGAGTGAAGTTGGATTTAGGTGGAGGTTTAATAGAATTTTAAGTGCGTTTTTTAAGTTTAGATTCAACTTGAAAAATGAGATTAAATTTTTTTTTTTTGAAGTCCAGCCAGGGCCGTAGCCTGGAGGCTGATAAAGGCTCCGGCTCCCCCTAAAATGTAAAATTTTAATTTTGGCCTTTAAAATTTAAAAATTTTAAATTAGTAAAGGTAAAATTATATTTTATCTCCCCTAAAATTATAAAAATTTAATTTAATCTTTTACAAAATATAAACTATAAAAAATTAAAATTTTATCCGGCCACCCTAAAATTAAATCTGTCAGCCCTTAGTCCAAATTTGACTATATTAAAATTTTTATATTATTATTTTATATAAAATAATTTTAAAAATATAATACATTAAATGCACTAAAAATTAAAATAATAGTATTAAAATTAACAATAAAGCAAGAGTTATATAGTATCCTAACAATAACAACAAAATAGTAGCAATATAATAGTGAAACGCCACCAAGACAGTGACAAAACAACAGTAAAAATAGTAAAAATACTAGCAAAAAAGAGTAATTTCTATTTGCAAATTTGGGCCGAGCCTGAACTAAAAAAAAACTTACTCAAGGCCCAACTCATTTAAAAAATAGGTCCTTTTTTTTTGCACAAACTCATTTTTTTAGCCTATATTTTTGCCTAAACTCTCTCACTTTTTAAGTGGGCCTTCGAGTCGGCCCACTATTATCAGGTTTACTTATGAAATAGTTTTCTAATTTTTGTATAAGCCTACTTTTTTACCCTTATAATATAAAATAAATAAATAAATATTGAAATAGGATAGATAAAAAATTACAGAAATAGGCATTTGGTATAGTACACCATCGATGTCGCCTGACAACCGACGGCACCACCATCATGTCACAATCATTAGTTTTTTTTAATTTTAGTGTCATTACTGTGTCAAGCGGAATCGGTAATATTTTTAATATTTTTTTAGTTGGTAAATTAATAATTTAACTCTTTTAGTTAGATGGTTAAATGTTAATATTTTTGTCCTTAAATCCCAGGTTAAATTCCTCTTTTACTCACATTTATATTTTTTATTTCAAGTTGTTTCAAGCTATTTTTATTTTTAATTAATATTTTTAACACATTAGTTTTTTTTGGTTAGATGGTTAAATAATTGTGATTTTATTTTTAAGTCTCAAGTTTAATTTCTCTTATAAACATTTTAATATGTATTTTTTTATGTAACCTCCTCAACCCGGCCCAAACATTATTGCTGAATCATGGAAGGCACACTAGCCATCGAAATGACCCAATAAAACATTTGGATTTCGAAAAGTCCAAAAAACCCATTTCATAAAACTATTCAAGTTTTCACAGAGGGTATTGATACCTATTAGAAAAGTATCGATACTTATTTAAGTATCGACATGGTTTACGCATTCTGCCAATTTTAAAAAATAAAAACTTTATTAATCGATATCGATACTTTTATAAGTATCGATACCAATTTAGCCTTTTGTTTATAAAACATATTCAATCGATATCAATACTTTTAAGTATCAATACCAATTTGGTATTTTGTTTGTTTTGAATATTGTTTATATGGTCGAGTATTGATACTCGAAGCTAGGGTGTCAATACTTTTTGCCAGAGCTGGTAAAATTCACTTTTTAGAAAATAGTTTCAATTTAGTTTCAAAAACACTTCATAATTTAACCCGTAACCATGATAAGAAAGCCTCTGTGGCAAATCACGAAATGAAAGCATTTGTGGTGGTCTTTGAAAAGAAATGCTCTTGGTGTGTAATGATAAGGCTCTTAATGGCGTACTATAAGGAATGTCCTTTGTGGCAGATTCTGTATCAAATTGTTTGGCGTGTTCAGTATGGTTCATAAGTTGTGATCAGTAAGACCAGTACGACACAGTGTCTCTAAAGACTATGGTAAAGTATTATACAATACTATAATTAGATTGTGAATTATGATGATTGAAGAAATTTAGGAAAGTGAATTCTAAATAAGGAATCTACATTCTATATTTGAAGGAGGTAACTACTATCTGAGTACATGATGATTTGGGAATTATGATGAAATGATGGTTGGGATTTATGTGTACAAGAGTAACAATGTTTCGAAAGTATGGACCTCTGGTAAGGAAATAAATAAAGGTTAACGAAAGTTCATATTCAATAGTGTAAGTGGTGCATTGAAGGAATCAAGAGGGAGAGATAAGTTTTGAGCAAGGTAAGGTAACTGACGTGAAAGCAAGGATAAGAATTAAGAGAGTATTTGTTAGTGATTAAGTTGAAGGTTTAGAACGATGATAACATCTAAATGAGTTATCAGTTGAAATGTGCAAAAATGAAATAGGAAAATGATGTTTTACTCACTAAGTTCTCTTCAACTTACCCGTGTGTGGTGTGATATGTTAGATGTCTGTTGATGTGGGTCTGCGCAAGGAGGGGCGATGCCAACTACGTCTACACCAATAAGTGGCATATCGAGTTATTATGTATATAGAGTGTGTTGGTGGCGTGTTCAAGTCTGACTTGTCATTGAGAATCCCATACCTTGAGGTGTCTATAATAGATTAGGATTCCAAGTTAAATATTGTTGGAATTTAATTAACTAGAGTTGTAGTTATATTTACTCATGTATTTACTTATGTATTTTAGTTGGAAATTTTGTAATTAATCAAGTTGTAATTATCTGTTAATTCTAAAAGTAGATTAAGTTTGTGTCTATATTTGTGTGGGATACCCAAGATCCAGATTCGGTTAATCGAATCGAGTTGAGGGTGTTACAGCTTCTTCCACTATTGATAACTAAAAGATTAATTATATTAATTATTATGTTAAATTAATTGGAAGCTTGTCATCTTTATCACCTCTTCAACCGTCCAAAGCCATTGAAACCTAAAAAGAAAGGTTTTTAGTCCAAAAAGCATTCGACCGTAAATTTTATAGTAATTTCAATCTTTTTTTGTAATTTTTATGAATTTGAGGTCCTTTTTAATTTTAAGGTAATCTTTATCCTCCCATTGGCATTGTGTGGATTCATATATCAATTAAAGAGTTTCACATACCAGGCCAATTTCGACCAGTTTTCGGGTCTCAGTCTCGGTTTTAGGTTCTCAGACCCAATTTTAGATCTCAGGTCCAATTCTCAAGTTCAATTACCCATTTGGTCAATTGTCTGACTTGGAAATTAATTTTCAAAAATATAATATCATATTAATTTGATTAATTTAATTTTACTTTATAAAAATTAATTCCCCAAAAATCACTACGATTTTCTATATTAATTTTTCAAGAAAATTCTTTAGTCAAATTATCTAGTTGAACAATTTTCACGAATGCCTAATTTAATTTCACATCGAATAAATCGACTCAATTAAATTATTTTCAAAGTCATGGAATTTTCTTCTGATTCAGATGCAGTTCGATTGAGCTTTTGGTGAGCTAGCGAAAGGACCAACCGGACATATACAACTAGGCTTAAGTAATTGCAATTATGCCCAGAAGCATCGTTCTGATAATTCACAATTTATTTAATCATGAAGTCAGTCCATAAAAAGTACCATGATTGAAAACTCCTTATTGTATACTCTTTACAAAAACAATTCATCCAACTAATTTGTCAAATGACCTCGTTGTAACACCCCTAACCCATATCCGTCGTCAAAACAGGGTTACGAGGCATTACCAAAGAGTACATAACACTTATAGATAATTTGAAATCATAATCTTTACACAAATAGTACACTTGAGGTGTACAGTTCTATAATTATGAATAAACACAATTATCAAACATATTTCATGTTTTTATATATCACAGTCAAATATTTCCATGTATCAAGTACCACCATTTCCTCGTATTTCAGACAAATACGTGTAACAATTCATAGACACACAATTCACTAATTCTTCCTGCCAATCACAATTTGAATTGACAAATCACTTATTGAGTCTAATTTCAATATTCACTAAAATCTATAATATAAATTTGGATGTATGTATCCACCAATAGATTCCATGTACCGATATCATCATCTTAAATTTCCACATGCATTTACTTTCCACATTATGAACTCAAATAACATATATAAGATATACCAATGTATTTCAAGTACGGTTTTATAATATTTCGTTTCAAATTTTAGATTATTTCATATTAGAACTTTTCTCATTAACTCATTTGGAATACCAATTCATACGGATAATACACTCAAGGGTGTACAAATATATAATCACAAATGAACTCATTAATTAACCAAGTTCTATGTTCATGTCTCATCAACTCGTATTTCCTTATATCACATAATTCCATGTAACACTTACCAAACTTTGTCAGATTAGTGAACGTCTTATAGAATTGGTCTGCTCACACAAGCTGTCGATCATGACAAGCTACACGGTGTTGCTCAGTGTCACATTTCACAACTCAGTATGGGAAATGCCATACCTACGTTTCTTAACTCGGTATGGTTAATACCATACTTACGTTTCACACTTTGCCATGGATCACCCATGGTCTTATCCGTCAATTCATCACTTTTCACTAGAATGCCATAGCCCAACTATGGTCTTACATCTTAAACACGTATCACACCAATGTCATATCCGAGATATGGTCTTACACGGAAATCACTTGTCACTTGTAGCCGAAGCTACTACTATTCACTGATCAGGTAGCTAGAGCTACCACTTTTTACTGATCAGGTAGCCAGAGTTACCACTGATCAGTTCACTGATCAGGTAGCCAGAGCTACCACTTTTCACTGATCAGGTAGCCAGAGCTACCACTTTTCACTGATCAAGTAGTCAGAGCTACCACTTATCACTTTCACTTGTCCTTGATCAGATAAATGTAGCCGAAGCTATCACTTATCACTTGTTGCCATGGTTCAACCATGGTCTTTTCCGTCAATTCATCTTGTCACTGAACTGAAGTGCTCAATTTGATCATTTATTCAATTTTCATGCTTTTACATTATTTACGATTTTATCATCAATACATATGAAATAACACATCATGAAGTTCATAAAATTTACAAATGATCACTAAAATTTAGCCATATAAACTCACAAGTTCAATTTTTGTATTATAACGATAATCATAATTTCATAATAAATATTCCAAATAAAACATTATATCATTTCTAATTCAACATTTATCAATTATAATCGAGCATGTAATCAATTTATACTCAAGTCGTTCATATATTATTTTCCTCCTCCTCCTCTCCACCCACATCCTTAGTATAAACAACACACTTGTAAGTAATATTATCTATAATTTTACTATTTACTTATGTGAATATTCAAGCTGTCCATCTGTGTCATAGTCACTAAATTATTTTTATCTTGAGCTACAGAACTCCAAATTAAGATCCGTTAATTTTATTTGAAACTAGACTCACATATCTTCTTACTATAATTTTTCCAGAATTTTTGGTTTGGCCAATTAGTACAGTTTATTAGTTAAATTCTCCCCTGTTACACAGTCCGATGGCTCTGACCTCTCTTCACTAAAAATCAATTATCTTATAGTACGATTTTCATATAGTGTTTTCGATTATTTCTAATGAAAATAAGCTCACTAAGGAATACAAAAATATAAATTATAACTCATAAATATTTTTGCACAATTTTTAGTGAATTTATAAATTAAGAACAGGGGATCACGAAGTTATTCTAAACCAGTCTTACAAAAATTTAAATATCTCAAAATGTAGACTTCTTTTGCTTGCTCTGTTTCTTTTATATGAAAATAGACTCAACAAGATTTAATTCTATATCTCACTCAACTTCTAATTCAATTTATACCATTTTTTAGTGATTTTTCGAAGTTAGACAACTGCTGCTGTCCAAAACTACTTTAGTATAACATGTTGATTTCTATTTTGTCTCAAATTCCACATTTCATACAATTCAATCCTTGCTCAATTAACACCTCAATTGAGATAATTTTCTCATTTAATACTTTTCTCTATCATTTTAAACTACTTCATAATCTTTAAAAATCAAAATTTTAACACTAGGCCTTAATTTCAACTCTTTCACAATTAGGTCCTAAAACCAATTTCTATCAATTTTACTTGATAAAATCATCATATAATAAAATTAAAGCTTCAATTCAATATTTATTCATCATATTATTCCAGAAATAATCCACATCAACTTTAAAAATTAGCCATAGAATAAAAAACTAATGAATTAATAAGTTGGACCCAATTGTAAAAGTCCAAAAACATAGAAATTTAAAGGAGAAAGCAAGAATTAAACTTACATGAAGCTTGAGTATGAAAACCAGCTTTAACTCTCTCCCATGGCTGTTTTTCAGCTGAAGAAAATGAAGAGAAATGAAGAGAATTCTAGATATTCCAATTTGGTCCCATATTTATTTAACTAATTTTGGCAATTTTCCAATTTTGCCATTATTTCACCCATTTCCTGATATTTCTCAGCTATTGCCGCCCAAAATATCTCCTTTGGGCTTATTTGTACTTTAGGTCCTTCCTCATTTGATAATTAAGCTATTTAATCCTTCTAGCAACTTTTATACCTTTTTCAATTTAGTCCTTTTTATTTAATTAACCACTCAAACGTCAAAATTTTCTAACGAAATTTTTATACTACTTTATTGACATTCTGTAAATATTCATAAAAATATTTATTACTCGGTTTATAACATCGAGATCTCGATACCTCTTTTTCTCGATTTCTTGACCAAATAAATCTTTATAAAACACAATTTACTATTTCAAAAATCTTTTAAAGGCTACATTTGGCTCGTAAATATTGAATAATACAATCTATGAGTTCATTTTTCAAATTCGATGGTCTCGAACCACCATTTCTAATATCACTGAAATTTGGGCTATTACACTTGTAATGTATGTGTTACCCTCATATGATATCTTTGATTCTTTTGAGTTAAATCCGTTCACTCAATACAATCCTATTTTATCTCATTGTCACCATTATGTCTTCATAATGATTAATATGATCACTGTCAACAAATAACTGTGATAAATTACTCGTTCTACAACGAGCAACCCATGACCACATTCCATATTTATCAATCCACACAATGCCAATGAGAGGATATCATTAACTCTTTAATTGGGCTATGAATTACACTGTTACTAGTAAAACCATGCCATACACAAGTCATGTACCCAATATACCGGCTATGGGCTTGATCATCTTTAGAGCATAAGCCTCTACTTATATCAAAGCACATGAGTTGCATACGCATGGTTAGTGACTAACTCAGGATTTAGGTAAATCACACCATGAATGTCACAAGTGAATTAGTTCACAAACGGATTCAGAATTAATTCATCTTGGGTCTAGTCCAATTTATCATTCTACCAATGAATACGTCTATGTCTCTACTTGTGGAATCAACTACTTTGATAGCTAAGACTAGTCATCTCCCTAATTGGAATTGTAGACAACATAATAATCCTTCTTAGTATTTGAATCAAATGCTCACTTTGGTTCTTTTACAAGATTACTGATTCATTTAGATTATCTACTGAAGTAAGTTATCTTCTCGCAATGTAAATGATCTTTATAATGTCACTTATCTTCAGTTTGAACTTTAGACAATTAATGAGCTAATATTTGCTTGTCACAATTTCGCTATGCATGCAAAACATGAAAGACAAAAACACAAAAGACATAATAGTGAAATGTGAAATTGAATTTATTTATTTATTCATCATTTAAATACATAGAAAAATACATAGAAAACAATTACATGTTTACTACAATATGGGCACATTTCCCAACAATCTCCCACTTACCTTAGTGAAGTAAATGTGTCATGTTTCACATTATCATATCCTTAATGTGTTTGTTAAAACTTCTAGTTAAAAGAGTCTTAGTAAACAGATTTGCAAGGTTATCTTCTGAAGCTACTTTCACCACATCTACAATTCCTTCGGCTACTGCCTTTCATATTAAGTGATGCTTTCGATCAATATGTTTTTTCCTCTTGTGACTTCTCATTTCCTTAGTATTAGCTATTGCAATATTGTTATTACAATACAGTGTTATAGCTTTTTCTATACCAAGAATAACTTCAAGATCGGTTAAGAACTTTCGAAGCCATATTGCTTCTTTTGTTGCCTCAGAAGCAGCCACATACTCAGCCTCCATAGTAGAGTCAGTAGTGCAAGTTTTCTTTACACTTCTTCATGCAATGGATCCATTGCTTAGGACGAATGCATTTCCCGATGTCGATTTCCTCAAATCTTTACAAGTTTGGAAGTATGAATCTGTGTATCCAATAGAAGTAAAGTTCTCCCCAGAATACATAAGTACATAATCCCCGGTTCTTTTAAGATACCTTAATATATGCTTTACAGGTTGCCAATGTCTGAGACCATGACACACTTGATACTAACTAACCATTCCCACTGTGAAACAAATATCTAGACGTGTGCAAAGCATCGCATACATAAGACTTCCAACTATCGAAGCATATGGAACCTTACTCATATGCTCTCTTTCTTCTACTATTTTAGGACAGTCTTCCAAAGAAAGATGAAAACCCGAAGCAGTCGACTGAGTGCTTGGCTTCACATCTGTCATTGCAAACCGTTCAATGCCTTATCAATGTATGAAGCTTGTGATAGAGCTATCGTTTTATTCTTCTGATCCCTAATAATTCAAATTCCAAGAATATAACTAGCTTCACCCAAGTCCTTCATACTAAACTGTTGAATTAACCATAGTTTAACTAATGATAATTCCCCTACATCATTTTCGATAAGTAGAATATCATCGATATATAGAACGAGGAAGACCATATTTATGTCCTTTATATGTTGGAAAATGTGCCCATATTGTAGTAAACATGTAACTATTTTCTATTTATTTGAACGATAAATAAATAAATAAAGTTAATTTCATATTTCATTATTATGTATTTTGTATTTATGTCTTTTATATTTTGCATGCATAGTAAAATTGTGACAAGCAAATATTAGTTTATTGATTGCCTAAAGTTCAAACTGAAGATAAGTGGCATTGTAAAGAATGTTTACATTGCGAGAAAGACAACTTACTTCAGTAGATAATTTAAATGAGTCTGTAATCTCCTAAAAGAATCAAAGTGAGCATTTGATTCAAATACTAAGAAGGATTATTATGTCGTCTACAATTCCAATTGGGAGATGACTAGTCTTAGCTATCGAAGTAGTTGATTCCATGAGTAGAGACATAGACGTATTCATTGGTAGAATGATAAATTGGACTAGACCCAAGATGAATTAATTCTGAATCCGTTTGTGAATTAATTCACTTGTGACATTCATGGTGTGATTTACCTAAATCCTTAGTTAGTCACTAACCATGCGTATGCAACTCATGTGCTTTGATATAAGTAGAGGCTTATGCTCTAAAGATGATCAAGCCCATAGCTAGTATATTGGGTACATGACTTGTGTATGGCATGGTTTTACTAGCAACAGTGTAATTCATAGCCCAATTAAAGAGTTAATGATATCCTCTCATTGGCATTGTGTGGATTGATAAATATGGAATGTGGTCATGGGTTGCTCGTTGTAGAACGAGTAATTTATCACAGTCATTTGTTGACAATGATCATATTAATCATTATGAAGACATAATGGTGACAATGAGATAAAATAGGATTGTAGTGAGTGAACGAATTAACTCAAAGGAATCAATGATATTATATAAGGGTAACACACACATGACGAGGTCATTGGACAAAACAGTTGGATGAATTGCTTTTGTAAAGAGTATACAATAAGGAGTTTTCAATCATGGTACTTATTGTAGACTGACTCCATGATTAAGTAATTGCGAATTATTGGAATGATACTTCTGGGCGTAATTGCAATCACGAGAGCCTAATTGTATATGTCTGATTGGTCCCTTCGCTAGCTCAACAAAAGCTCGATCGGACTACATTTGAATCAAAAGAAAATTCTACGACTTTGGAAATAATTTAATTGAGTCAATTTATTCGATGTGGAATTAAATTAGGTGGTCGTGAGAATTGTTCAACTAGAGAATTTGATTAAAGAATTTTCTTGAAAAATTAATTTGGAAAATTTAAGTGATTTTTAAAAAAATAATTTTGGTCAACTAAAATTAAATTAATCAAATTAATTAAAATTAATATGATATTTTTGGAAATTAATTTTCAAATCAGACAATTGGCTCAATTGGTAATTGAACTTGAAAGTTGGACCAAAGGACGTAAATTGGGCCCGGGAGCCTAAAACTAAGACCAAGACCCAAAAACTGGTCGAATCGAACTCGATATGTGAAATCGGGCCGACGGTCCAACCGGTGGCTAGACCGGACCGGTTGGGTTGTCACTGACTCGGATCGAACCGGCAACAGTCGAACTGGCTTGGGGTGTTATAAGAGTGTCTTACTTGCATCACTGGACATGGCAGTGCTAGTGGTCGCTGGGACGACAACATCCCAGTGGCCGGCGGTTGGTCGTCGGTGGTTGAGTAGTGGAAGAGTTACACTCCTACTGGGACTCCATCAGAGAATTTGGTTTCGGATTAATTATTTCAAAAATAATATTATTTTAATAGTTTAATATTAAATAAATTAAATATTTATCTTAATAGTATTTTATTAATTTAATATTAAAGTGATTATCTTAATATTTAATTTAATTTAATGTCTAGCTTATAGATAACCAATATATTATTTTAATAAGATTTAATATTAAATTTAATCTAATATTTATATATTATATTAATTTAATATTAAAGTGATTAAGTTTAATTATAGTTGAACTCTTTAAGCTCTCCCTATATAACGAGAGCCTTGGGTTATTGTTTACACACATTTGAATTTAAGAGAAAGTTGTAGAGAGAAAATTCTCAGAAGATATTATTCGAGAAAATTTCTAGAGATATTTTTCTGATGTACAACTTGACCCAAAAGTTTAGAGAAATTGTAAAATTACTCCACTTGTAATTTTTGTAAAAAATATTTCTAATTCGAAGCGAGCCTACATTCGGCAGACGTGAGCTTGAGGATAGCGGAGAAGACTACTCGGTCGAAGCGCTCATCCTAGACAAATCGAAAAGGTATAATTTTGATTAAGTGTTTATTATTTTATATATCACAACCAAGATCTTATTTTGGAAATTTTTTTGAAACTCTGGTTTTTCCCTAAATTTATTTTCCACTGTGTTTTCAAAACCAGCTTTTCCAACATTATACGCTTATAAACACAGGGTTCATTAGCATTTTGCCCAAACCCAAAATTCTTGATCGTTTGATCAAATCTTTTATTCCATGAGCGGGACGCCTACTTAAGTCCATAAATGGATCTTAGTAATTTGCAAACTTTCTACTCTTTTATTTTGACAACATAGTAGCCATGTAAATGGTCTCATCAAGATAGTCATTCAAGAATGCTATCTTGACATCCATTTGCCAGATCTTGTAATTGAGAGCAGCGACAATGGATAAAAGTATTTGGATAGACTTGAGCATGGCTACCGAAGAGAAGGTCTCATCATAATCGATGCCTTCTTTCTGTATGTAGCCTTTCCCTACAAGTCTAGCTTTATCTGTTTCCAATTTCCCTTCTGCATTTCTCTTCTTCTTGTAGATCACTACATAGTGGTTTCGTTCGAAACCACAATTCTAACGAGAGAGTTCATAGATATATTTAATTAATATTTATGAGTTAAATATAGTGTAATATTGAATCATGATTTAATAGATTTTATTAATTGATCAATTAGTCAATGTACAAGTAGTGCGTACTAAAAGCCAAGCTTTTTTGGAAAATGAGGTTTTGAGACCTCAATTTTATAAATCAAGCACATGAATATTTTTATTAAATATTTACGCAACTTTTATATAGGTAAATTGAAGTTTGGTCCAAAAATTTTAGTGATTGAATGGTTAATTAAAAAACGAACTAAATCGTAAACATAGTAAAAATTAATCGGTATTGGTTTTATTATTTAAAAGGTTAAATTAATTAATGTTAAAGGTTTTAAGTCACAAATTACTCTTATATTTGGTAGTGGCCGATTGTTATATGTTTTATTCGAATTTTACAATTAAAATTTTACTTAAATTTTATTGTTAAAGTTAAAAAACATGGATAAAACATAAAAATGAAGTCATCATATTCATTTTGGGTCTTCTCACCGAAACAAAAACACAAAGCCACCAATTTTTAATATCAAAGGTTGGACCAACTTAGGGTCTTCGCATGGTAACGTTTCCTAAGTTTGTTTTTCGTAATTTTTGTGTTTTTGATATTGTTGAAATTAGGTCCAGTTAATTCTTATTTTCGATTTTAAAAATGTTAAAGATTTTAAAATTTTCCATTGATATTAATTGAATTTTTGAATGTTGATGGTATATTTTAAGCTTAGAAATGGGATAGGATTAATTTGTTAACTAAATTTTGTTAAGTTTGAGTTTAGGGATTAGATTGTGAATATCTTGAAATTGGTATAATTTTTTTTTTGTAAATTGTGATAATAGGAGGTTGCATATGGACATAATTGAAGTGGTTTTAAAATTTGGAGTTCAAATTCGGAAGATATAATAAGTTCGGTTTATGGACTAAATTGAATAAAATTTAAAAGTTTAGGGGCATTTGAATAATAAAATTTAAATAGATATATACTTATAATAGGATTATACAAAATGTTTGGAATTGATAAATTGAATTGAATTAAATTGGCCCAAATTGAAGAAAATCAGGGAAATGACCAAAATTATTGATTAATCCCTAGAGAATTGTTTATTTGTTATCTTGACCAGGTAAGTTCATACGGTACGTTTGTGTTAAATTTTTATGCATTAATAAGTATAATTGTAATTATGTTTAATTGAAATTTTAATTGTTTATGATTTGATACAAAAAGGTGAGATAGAGAATTAAATTGAATACGATGAGTTGCAAATTGAAATAATTATGAAATTGACCTTAAATTGGACCGAAATAGGATATGTTATGTGATGAAGTGATGATTTGGTGAAATGAGCTGACTTGATTCAATTTAGATAGGTTGATAGTGATAAGGAGTAAATTGAATATATGTGAAAGTATAATATAATGTTATAATGTGAAATTGAATCAATGTTGTTATGTGATATGCCATCATATTATGAATTAATGATTGGTTAATGAATTTATATAGTGAAATTATCTACTGAAGTAAATTATTTTTCTCGCAATATAAATGTTCTTTATAATGCCATTTATCTTCAGTTTGAACTTTAGACAATCAAAGAGCTAATATTTACTTGTCACAATTTCAATATGCATGCAAAATATATAAGACATAAATATAAAAGACATAATGATAAAATGTGAAATTAACTTTATTTATTTATTCATATTTCAAATAAATAGAAAATGATTACATGTTTACTACAATATAAATAGAAAATAGTTACATCGTTCAAATAAATGATTAAGGAATGATTGAAATGAGGAATGAAGGTAGGTATTTATAGTGAAGGATGGTAGGTCTGTTTACTAAAAATAGTATGACAAATCCCTTATGTTTCTACTTCCCATGGCCGGTCATAATTTGTGAAGAAGGGAGTTGTTTGATTGTTTTATTTAGAGATGAGCAAAACTCGATTCGACTCGAAAAAATCAAATAAAAAATTTATTCGAGTTAATCAAGTTATTCGAGTCAACTAGATTTTTTTTTCGAATTTCGAGTTCAAATCGAGTTGAGTTTTCGAATTCAAATAACTCGAATAATTCGAATAATTCGAATATCAAACTATAATATTTTACATTTTTATCCCAAACTCCCAAATATTATTACTTTTCCCTCAAAACTTTTACTCCTTCTCACTTTCCCCCAAAACTTTTACTCCCCTCCCATCCCAACCCCCCTAATCTAACTAAAATCCATTTCCCACCAAAATTTTACTCTCTCATTTACTTTTTCTCAAAATTTTACTCCAAAAACCCTCAAACTTTTTATTTTCCCCCAAAATTTTTACTCCCTCCCACTTTTCCCCTAAAACTTTTACTCTCTTCCCATCTCACCTCCCATCTACCCCAAACCCATCGCCCTCCAATTTTTTTTTAATATTTTCCCTTCAAAATTTTACTCCCCCCTATTTACTTTCTCTCAAACTTTTATTCTCCAAAACTTTTATTTTCCCCTAAACTTTTACTTCTCACCCTTTACTCTCAAATAAAAAATCAAAATTATCCAAAAAAATCACTAAACATAAATAGTAATAATTTTATTTATATCTACTATTTATATTATTAAATTAAATTTCATATTTTATATTATTTATATTATTGAATTGTTTAGTCATATTGAATATTTATATTAAAATTGAATTATTAATTATGCCATAAAATATTCGTGTTAAAATTTTATATTGGTATCAATTCACATTTTATCTTTAAAATAGCTTTTATTAAAAAATCACATTTTTACATTTAATATATTTTTAATTCCAAAATACGTAGTGACAAGAATCAAGATAATTGAAACAACTAAACAAGCAAATAAGCTAACCCGTATATAAAAGATTAATAAATAAATTATTTGGTGATGAAAGTTAATAAAAATTTTGGTTAAGGTGGACAAATTTTATTACGATGGGTGACAATGGTTACAAGGACCCAAATTTATTTTTTAATTTAACTCGAACAAATATATTTGATTCGATTTGATTCGAATTTCATCTAACTCAACTCGATTCGAGAAAATTTCAAATCAAATTAGGATGATAAAATATGATTCGTATACTTGATTAACTCGAAATTTTTTCATTCGATTCGATTCGATTCGATCAAACGCTTACCCCTAGTTTTATTTATGCATGATATCATGCTTAAATCAAGTAAGGGGTGGACGGTTTCTTGGGCAAAGTTGGTGTGCTATTTTCTAATTTATTTGCAAGTGTAGGGACCCCAATAAATCTCCCAAAAGTGAATTTGTGATCAATCCAAATGCCTTTGCTGAATTGGGCTTGTTCTCCCTTGTTTGGACGCTTTGGTGACCCAATTGTTTACTAGACTTGTCCATCAATTGATCCTTGTTCAATTGGATCAAATCAACTTCTTCTTGACCCGTTTTGTATGTGTTTGTCGTCCATATGGAGTGAAATTGGGCATACCCATGTAGCTATATTTGATAAATAAATCATGCATAATTTCATTGGTCCAACTACATTAAAAAATGTCAAGATCAATATGTAGCAGAAAATAATTATGTACAAATTTAATGCAAAAATAGCATAAAATCACATTCTTCATTAAATCATGCTCATTATTGAATTATAAATAAAATTCGCCTAATTAGTAATCAAATACTCGGGATTAATATTATTTTTAAGTAAAAAGATGTCATAAACTATTAAAAAAACCTATATAAATTAGAGTTTACAACCACTCATACTTAAAATTGACATAAGTACACTTTCCAAATGAATACATCACCTTCTTTTTCCTTTTCAGGGAATGCCTAACATTCAATCAAACCCTTAAGCGTAAATAAGCACATATACTCCTTCCCACATTCTTGCTATCATATTCTAGAAAACTTTCAAGGAAATCATCAATTTGTTTTGCTAACAACTTGTTGAAAAACCCCGGCAGGACATCATGCATTTGAACCCAAAAAATCGTATAAATTAACGGAACCTTAAAAAGATCGTCCCCGACCTCCACACGATGAATCATTAAAAGATGATTATTGAAAGTCTATCGAACCCTATTAATAACCCGATCCATATCCATCTTGTGAAAAAATCGAAATAGGAACCTCTTTTCTCCATATCTGATATCTAGACCCTTTAACAAGATGTCATAGATTCGCCATCATACTTCTCATTTATTAGAAGTGAATAACACTTGCCGTAAGAAAACATCCCACTAATCAAAACTCATACTCCACTAACGTAGAACTAGGCTCCTTTTGCGCCTGCAAAATCTCATCCTCCTCATCTTCCAAGAATAGCCCAACCAAATTGTTTTCCATACCAAAATCCCAGTCAAAATAGAAACGAAAAAGCCGAATTACAATAATGAAATAATCGCCGTCAAAACTTTGAAAAAGCAAACGTAAAACCTAGAAAACACAGAACGTGCTAGAATAACAGATTATGTGTTAGGTAAGCATACTATTATTGGAATAAGAAAGAACCCTCCATTATTAGTATTATTTAATAAATTTAAATTAATATCAAAATTATGAATGTAATAGCCCATTATTGCACGGGCCCATATAATTCAAAAAACAAATAAACAAATAAACAAATAAATAAAAATAACCAAAAATAAGAAATGTCCCATTACAGTTCCATTACAGGCCCGAATTACACCATTAGCCCAATTACACCCTCAGACCCAAAAATAGATACTAAGATAGACTACCCAAAACTAAAACCCAATAACTCACTAAACCCATTACACCCATTAGCCTAGACCCAACCTGTGGAGCCCAAAAGGCCCAAACCAAATTAGGAATTAAGGGTTTCTGAACCTAGTTGTTTCCTCGCACTGCAAGCCCTGAAACAAACCACCAGCCACGACGCAATCCGCACGAAGGACGCTCCATCGCCGAGATCTTCGCCACCCTGCAAAAAGGAAAGAAAAAACATCAGATATGGCAAGAAGCAAATAGATAGATCTTTGTATTTTATTTTCGGGTTATAAAAACCCAACATAAATGTAACACCCCTAACCCATATCACATAATTAGGGTTACGGTATTACCAAGTAAACTCAGTTCATCACAGTCATTCATAATTATTTATACAACAAAATAATTATAACTCTTTAACATTTCAATCTCATACACATTCACGATTCATTTAATTATCAAACCAAATATGTATATTTAGTTCTCAATATCCAACAAATAGCTCATGCATAACCCATTACTCTTATTTCATACTAGTCAAGACTTACATTACAAATCATGCTCGTAATTCAATTACATCATTACTCAACTTATATCGGTTTCAGATCAAGTTTTCGAATACTAAAACCAAATTATACATATTTCATACTTCTAAAATCAAAACCATCTAACCATCTAACCATTGAATCTAAGACATTCAAACATTTAAACATATCCAGGTCTATATCAATCACTTTATTTATATTTCAAATACGTGTCGATACATCTATTTCATTAGTCGAATATCAGCACATCATATCATAAATTATGCACATGTGTATATCAAAACATATAGACTCATGATACCCTGTTAAATATCTATTCACATATATGACATTAGAACATTATAGCATAACCGAATATGCTCCTAATGCTATATAA
The DNA here is from genome assembly GCA_025506655.1 of Gossypium rotundifolium. Taxonomy (NCBI): domain Eukaryota; kingdom Viridiplantae; phylum Streptophyta; class Magnoliopsida; order Malvales; family Malvaceae; genus Gossypium; species Gossypium rotundifolium. Next base: position 154,077,567 of record CP106728.1, read on the forward strand.
CATGCGTAAAATTTCTAAAAACAAAAGCCATATCAAACCGTGAATATCAATTTAATATTATCATATTTTATTAATAAGTTTTTGTGACTATGCCAATTCACAAATTATGCATGTTAATCTATGTTAAGAAATCCACACGACATAATAGGCATACCTATATATATATATTACACATAAATAACATCTCAAATAACCACATACAATTGAAATAATCTCTAATTTACCCTCATTTTACTATGTCCAAATTGAAGATTCACAACCACCGTGATTATTAATTAACATACCAAACACACAAGCTCTATAACTAATCCAAAATACATATGTACAATGATTCTTTACCATATAAATGGTTCTCAATTTAACTCTCCAATGTTCAACTCAAATAATCTCAAACATTTTCATTATTCATTACCAAATCATATAATCATGAAGAACGAGCATCAAAGCCACATTCATCTCCCAAGCATAACACAAACGCATATTATACCAAAGATTTAAAAACCATCAAACATTAACATTTAAAACAAGCCAATTTCGCATGGCTTTTATACATTAACAAAATATCATTCAAAAATTTAACTAGCCTATACATGCCTTAAGTTCGAAAGTCCAAACTTTAAAGATACCAAAGTGAGCCGATAGTGTGAATGACTTCAATGACGATCCCCGAACTCGTAACTTGATCTCAATCTATAAAATGCAGAAAGGTGAACACACACGAGTAAGCTTTCTAGCTTAGTAAGTCTTAAGCAATTATAATATAGCATTCAACATTCAAGCTTTTAAAACAATTAGTTTATTACACCGAGTATAAATAATTTAACTTCTAAGTTCCTTATAGCCTAATGCCATTACCTTACTTAATTTAACAATTATCATTTCTTCAGTAAGCATGCAACTCTCAAATACCTAAACACTATAGGCATTTGCACATTCCAACCCAATTAAGTATAACATACATCTTAACCACAAATGAAATCAGTTATACACATATATAAATACCTAAATACGATAAGCATTTGCACATTCCAACCCAATTAAGTATAACATACATCTTAACCACAAATGAAATCGCTTATACACATATATAAACATATCCAATCATTCTCACATTTAACATTTACACATATGGTCAATCTCAAAGGCATAACCAAGCTTAAATTCCAAGAAATATATCATACTCATTATTGGTAAAATCAAATGCACATATTAGCATCTCACTGAAAGCTTCAACTACAACACATCTTATTTAATTCAAATGGAAATATGATAGCTTACCTTATTCCTTGGAACTATGAAAATTTATACTTACCTGAGCATTTGGCATATTGTAGTAATTATTTTCCACCTTGTAAGCGATTCATGAATTCTCTATTTACATTACATCACCCAGATTAAGCACCGCTAGACACGAGGTCCGAAGTTTGATCACCGCCGCCATATAGCTGCTAGGCAATAAGCGATACACTTCACTCCAAGACAAGGCACGCTGGGCAATAAGCCCGATACACTTCACCAAGACAAGGCACGCTAGCACGAAACCCGAATATGTCACCGACACTAAGCACTGCTAGCACGAAGCCCGAATCAAATCACCAAGACTAAGCACGCTAGAGCACGAAGCCCGAATCAAATCAACGGCACTAAGCACGCTGAGGCACGGCTTGAATCAAATCAAAGACTAGGCACGCTAGGCATGAAGCGAATCAAATCACCTGACAAGGCTCGCTGGGCTCGGAGCAGTATCAATATAAATAAACCATTTCATACATAGTACATATTACCAATATCACATCTCACACATAATTCATATCACTTTCACATATCAACTTCAATTAAATATAACTACATTTCACTATTAAAATCACTATCAATTCAATTAAAATTTAACAACACTTCTTAATAAAATGTCTATCCACATTCGCTTTCACTAAATTCATAACTAAAATTCCATAATTCAACATGTATTCAAAATTATAATTGACATTAACGATATTAAATTGCTTACAGACTTACCTCGAAAATTTTGGACGATAACAACCGACTATTCGATGACTTTTGCCTTCCCCTAATCCAGGTCCATTTTTCTTTGTTCTTGATCTAAACATATTCAATTTGAGCTCATTCAAACACATTTCATTTCAATTTAATCCTAAAACACTTAAATGGGCAAATTACTATTTTACCCCTAATATTTACAACTTTTACAATTTAGTCCCTATTGCACAAAACACAAAATACACATAATTTGAAATCAATCCCTAAGGGCCGAATCTTCCCTATGGTCTTATAAGTCCCTATATTTCATAAATTTTTCATTTTAACCCCTCCAAAGATTTATTTTCTCAATTTTGCCCTATTTAGCCAAATTCATCAAAAATTCAAGAACAAAGTATGTTCATTAATTATATATCTATCATTTAACACCATAAAACACCATGAAACTCAACATAACATTCATGTGGAGCCGCGTGCAACGGCCCATCACAGGAGCCTAGGCCGGAGTCCTACCTCAGGCTGAGAGGAAGAGAGCTTCTCAAAGCTCCTGTTTTTTTTTCCTCAAAGTGTTTAAATGAAATTTTTTGGGCAGATTTTAGCTTATATAGCAAGATTGAAACGACGATGTTTTTGCTTAGGATAATAAGCATAAAACGACGTCGTTCAGGAACCAAGATCCGCGCGTTGACCGAAATCCAAGGAGGATCGGCGCGTTTTTCATAAATGGAGAGTTTTCCCTTTTGGTCCTTCCGCCATTTCGTCGTTTTTAATTTAGTCCAATTTAAATCTTTATTTTTTTATTAAATTAGCCTTAAAATTTATATTCTATTCAATCGGGTCTTCGGGCTACTTAAAGGCCACTATTAGAATGTCGTCGTTTAGGAGATAAGGCATAATTGTCTAATGGGTCCCTACAGTGTGTCGCTCGTTTTGATTTAGTCCTTTTACATCTATTTTTATTGCTATTTAATCCCTGTTTCTTTATTTATTTATTTTTAAAATCTTTTATTTTATTTTAAATTATTTTAACATTGTATTAAATTATTTTATCATATTAAAAATTCTATGTTATTTTTTACTATTTGTATATTAATTTATTAATAGTATAAAATTTTTATGTATTGTTTTTCTTAAATACTTATTATTTTATATATTAAATTATTACTATTTATTATTTTATTTAGTTTAATATTATTTTTATATATTACATATTATTTTCTTTATATATATTAGTTATTATATTATATATCTTTAAAATTTTGTATATTATATAGTATTATATTATATCATATATTACTTTTAAAATCTTACTTTGTATAAAATTTATTTATATTGTATAACATGTTTTATTTATATTGTTTATATAATATATGTTATTTTTAGATATCTTTATTTAAAAATTATTATATACTATTTATTAATCGTTTTTATCATATATTATCATTTATATATGTATTAAATTATTAAATTATATTTAGTATAAGTATACTTATTATTTTTTATACTCTAAGTTTTATATTATTCATTTAAAATATATTGTTTATACATGTTAATCATTTTAGAATTGTCATATTCTTTTTGTAAGCATTAAATTTTACCCGCTTAATTATGGGTTTATTTTTCAATTAAAAAATTTAAAAAATTTAAAAAAATTTAAAAATTACATTTTGACCCTTCAACTTTTCCTAAATTATGTTTTAACCCCAAAACTTTTTAAAATTACATTTTGACCCTAATACTTTCTTGAAATTACATTTTGACCCCACAAGTTTTGCCGCGATTGCAATCTGGTCCTTCATCGAAAATCTCCAAAATCCGTGGATTTGGGCACCTACCTCCGTGATTTCAGCACCACCTAAGGGATGGCCTCCTTCCCCTAGCCACCGCTACCTGCAAGAACAACACTATAAAAGGGATTTTCCCAAAAATAAAACCCCCATGATCAAAGAAGAAAAACCCACAAAAAGGAGAAAAAAGAGAAAGAATAGAGGAAAAAAGAAGAAGGAAGAAGAAGAAGAAGAGAAGAGGAGGCGTCGCACCACCGGCGGAGGAGACGGCGACCACGGCGACGGCAACAAGGGCTAGGAGGAGAAGAAGAAGAAGAAGAAGAAGAAGAAGAAGAAGAAAGAAGAAAAAAGAAGAAAGAAGGAAGAAAAAAAAAAAAAAGAAAAGAAAAGAAAGGAGAAAGGAGAAAAGAAAAAGAAAAAAATTCAAACTCGGTGGTCGACCCGACCCGACCCGTGACTGACCTGACCGGCAAATTCCAACAATGCAGAAGAAGCCCAACTAGCAGCAGGGCCTCAGGCCCAAAGGCGAGGGCCAAAGAGAAAAAAAAGAAGAAGAAAAAAAAAAAAAAAGAAAGAAAAGAAAAAAAAAGAAGAAAAAAGAGAAAAAAGAAAAAAAAGGAAAAAGAGCCCGGGCCGTGTATCTCATTCTTCAGGTTCGTAACTTTGAGCTTTTCGATAATTTTCTTTTACCCACTTTTAATTTAATTCGTGTATTTTGATGACATTATTGGTATTTTTAAGCATATTTTGTATTTATATTTTTAATTTAATTTTATTTTGTTTTATTATTATTCGATTAATTTTTAATAAATAAGGCAACGGATCGGTTTGACACTAAGTCGATGATTTTATCGCTATGTTGGGTGAGTATCATCGGTTCGTGTTAAATACGATACGCCCTTTTAAAAAAATCAAAAAATCTAAAAAAAATAAAATAAAATTTCGAGTTTCAAAACTTTTTGTGTTTCAAAAAATTGTCGTATTTTCCAAATTTTCGTGTTTTAAAAAAAATTTCGTGTTTTCAAAAATTCTCGTATTTTAAAAATTCTTGTGTTTTAAAATTTCCGTGTTTTCAAAAATTTCGTTTTTAAAAAAAATTAGCATTTCAAAAATTCTCGTATTTTCAAAGTTCTCGATTTTCAAAAATTCGTGTTTTAAAAAATAATTTTCGCGTTTCAAAATTTTCGGTTTTCAAAATTTCATGTTTTAAAAAAAATTCTTGTATTTTAAAATTTCCGTGTTTTCAAAAATTTCATGTTTTCAGAAATTTCGTGTTTCAAAAAAAATTCTCGTGTTTTCAAAGTTCTCTTATTTTCAAAAAATTTCATTTTTTTAAAAAAAATTTCTTGTGTTTTAAAATTTCCGTGTTTTTAAAAAAATTTCGTGTTTTCAAAAAAAATTCGTGTTTCAAAAAATTCTCTTGTTTTCAAAGTTTTCGTATTTTCAAAATTTCGTGTTTTCAAAATTTTCGGGTTTTAAAAAATTTTCGTGTTGTCAAAAATTCTCGGGTTTTAAAAATTTTTTTTTCTCGAGTCTTAAAATTCTCTTGTTTTTTTAAAAAAATATCTCGTGTCTCAATCGGATCACGATTAAATATTAAATTGAACTTGTATTTTCGAAAATTAAAACAACGCGCGTTTAACGAGATACCAATTTTGGGCGTCGCGAGAGTGCTGATACCTTCCTTGCGCGTAACCTACTCCCAAACTCTATTTTTTCTCTGGAATTTTGACGCAGACTTAAACCCGGCCCTTTTTTAAGAAAATTCAAAAAAATAATTTTTCTTTAAAAAGAGGATTTATTAGGTGTCCGATCACACCTAGAAAAAAGATCGGTGGCGACTCCCTTTTTTAAATAAAGTTGAAACTCTGTTTTCAAAATTTTAATAATTTCCTCAATTAGCGCCCAAGCAAATTTTAGGTCGCTACACTTTTTTTTTTTTTTTTTACTTTGATAAAATATTTATTCAGGTGTTTAAATACATTATTCATTTATTTGCTTTTCTATTTGATCTTGTATGTAGAATTTAATATCCATTTGTTGAATTTTTATGCTTCATATAGATTCTTAATTGTTGTTGCTTATTCTATATCTTGTATTCGTTTATTTATTTTCTTTTATTTGTTTATTATTGTTTTAGCATAGTTATTTCATGTATTATTTGCTATATTGCCTTATTCTTTCGTTAATTGTCTATATTAGTATTAATCATTAATATGACTTGTGATTATAATGAATTGCTATTTGATATTTATATTTTGAAATGTATCAATGCAAAATTAGATTCATATCGTTTTTATATAAAAAATACATTTTGTAAATTTGCCATATTTTATTCAAAGTTTTTTAAAAAATAGGGTGATATGTAATATTTGGGGACTTCGAGAAGAATTGTGCCCTAACTTACTAGGTTTAAATTATAAACAACCCCTGTTTTCAAATAGTAACCCTTCCTCGTACGTAACTGACTCCCGAACCCGTTTTCTTGTATTTCGTGGACCAAAATCAATGTTTTGAAATAAAATATTTTATAAGGTGATCCAATCACACCTAAGTAAAAAGGGATTGGTGGAGACTCCCGTTTTTCGATTTTTAAGGTCGATCCTGTTTTTCAAAAACTATAAAAATGGTTTCGACAATGAATACTTTATAAATAACCCCTGTTACGTAGGGTTTAAATTATAATTTATCTAGTCTGGAACTAACAACCTTCAACTATTACAACCACTTTATTCAAAGTTAGGCTATTTTACCCATTTGACCCCAAGAAATAATATTTATACAAATGACCTCAGTTTAAAAATATTCATTCAAATGATTTGAAATGAACAATAAAATTAGGTTATGGAAATTATATGGCCGGCACCACTATTTTTCTCTATTAAAAAAATAATTTTTGGAGTTTTGGATACTAGATGACCAGCAGCCATGTATTTTTTTTAATTTTTTTCGAGTGCTGGCACACTGATGGCCGGCACCCATTTATCTGATTAAAAAATAAATTTTTGGGAGGGGTGTGGTGCCCGCCAACAAATGGCCAAAATCACCCAACAAAAGAGATTAGGAATATTCCAACATAATCCTTCTTGTTTTCCCATCTTTTTTATTTCCCAAGTTTAATTACATATTTTATATTTTAAAACAATATTGAAATACTTATCATGTTTTTAATTATTATTGCATCACTCACATTATTATTAAATTTAAAAATTAATTTAAAATAACATGTTAACAAGGAGGGGTTATGTTGCAATATTCCCAATCTCTTTTGTTGGGTGATTTTGACCATTTGTTGGCCGGTACCACACTCCCAAAAAAATATTTTTTTAATCAGATAAAGGGGTGCCGGCCATCAGCCAAAAAAATTTTTGAAAAAAATATGGGTGCCGACTATTTAAAGTCCAAAACCCGAAAATTATTTTTTTAATAAGAAAATAGTGGTGGCGGCTCTCTAGTTCCCATAACCCAATTTTACTATTAATTTGAAGTCATTTGAGCGGATGTTTTTCAACTAAAATTATTTTTGTAAATATTAATTTTCTTTCAAAGTAAAATAGGCCAGAAGTTAGCTACAATCTTCATCCTTTTCTATAAATCCCTCTAAAACAACTAGAGAACTTAAAAATCCTATCCTCCAATATCAATGGAGCTTCTTTTTCCCTCTTTGCTTATCTTGCTGCCTTCCTTTTTCTTCTTGTCGGTCATAGTTAGAATAGTAAAGAAAATCAAAGCCATTGATTCTAGGAAGCACTGACACGGGGAAAAGCTTCTCGTACTGGTGTCGTATTGGTGTTCGACATGAACACGCCACCGACACGGCCATATATGTACCGGACACGCCTTGAAGCATGTCAAAAAATGACACTCCCAGAGTCTGCACATGATGCTGGGTTTTTTTTGCAGAAAATGAAAAACAGAGCAAAGTAAAGGTAAGAATGGTAAATGAGAAAGGAAAAAAATGGTAAATGAGGAAAGAAAATAAATGGGCTGCATAAAAAAGAGAAAAAAGAGAGTTAATGCTGAAAAAAAAAAGTTAATGATGAAAAAATTTAATGCTGTGTAAAAAAGAAAGAAAAAAATTAATGCTGTGAAAAAAATAATTAATGTATTGTTTTATATAATTATAAATTTATAATGGGGTAATAAATTAAAAATAAATTATAGTAATATAAAAATAACTAAAGTAAATATAATAAAAGTATGTGAGACTCATATAAATTAGATTTAAAATAATTAAAAATTATATATATAATGAAAATATTTTTATTGCAGTATCCTACAGTATCCGTATTCTCATTTTTTAAAATTCTCGTGTCGCCATATTCGTATCGTGTCGTGCCCGTATTGCGTGTCCGTGTCCATGCTTCATAGCATTGATTCGAACAAGAAACTGCCACCAGGGCCATGGAGATTACCCTTTATAGGCAACTTACATCAGCTAGTTGGCTCACTACCTCATCGAATTCTCAGAGATTTGGCCAATCAACATGGACCCTTAATCCACCTACAGCTTGGTGAAATTTCCACCATCGTTGTTTCATCACCAGAAATTGCCAAAGAGGTCTTGGTAACACATGGCACTATCTTCGTTGATAGACCTTATATGATTGCTACAAATGTGATTACTTACGGTTACAGGGATATTGTCATGGCACCATATGGCAACTATTGGAGACAACTACGAAAAATTTGCACAGTGGAGCTTTTAACAGCAAAAAGAGTGCAATCCTTTGAGTCAATCAGACAAGAGGAAGTTTCAGGTCTTGTAAAATATATATCTTCAAACCAAGGGTCGCCAATCAATCTCACCAAGAAGATATTTTCGTTAACATATGATATTACATCAAGAGCAGCATTCGGTAACATGTGCAAGGACCGAGACTCTTACATAATAGTTGTGGATGAAATAATAAAGTTGTCTTCTGGATTCGGTCTAGCAGATCTGTACCCTTCTTTTGGATTGCTTGAGCTAATTAGTGGAGTGAGACAGAAAGCTGAGGCTCTCCTTGAGAAGAGTGATGAGATACTTCAAGGCATCATTAATGAACACAGAGCCAGCCTGAAGAGAGGAAGAATAGGTGAAGGAGAAGCCAAGGAAGACTTGGTTACTGTTCTTTTAAAGGCTCAACAACATGGTGATACTGAATTTTCCCTTACTGATATGGAAATCAAAGCAATCATTTGGGTTAGTATTCATAGCTTATAATTTTATTGAAAAGCAAATCTACCATCAGCTTGAAGTAATGTTGGCTCATATAATCTCAGGATATCTTCGCTGGAGGGGGCGAAACATCATCAACAACAGTAGACTGGGCAATGGCGGAAATGTTGAGAAATCCAAAGGTGCTAAAAAGGGCACAAAATGAGGTAAGACAGGTCTGTCATGGAAAAAGAGATGTGGATGAAGCAAGTCTTAAAGAATTAAAATACTTGGCATTAGTTATCAAAGAAACCATGAGGTTACACCCTCCATTTCCTCTGTTACTTCCAAGAGAAAGTCGAGAGAATTGCGAAATCAATGGCTACCAAGTACCTACCAAGACCAGAGTCATAATCAATGCATGGGCTATGGGAAGAGATCCTAAGTACTGGAGTGAAGTTGAGTCATTTTATCCTGAAAGGTTCCTCAATAGTTCCTGTGATTTCAAAGGAACAAATTTGGAGTATATCCCATTTGGTGCAGGAAGAAGGATGTGTCCAGGCATATCATTTGCGCTTCCGAACATTGAGTTGCCTCTCGCAAAATTGCTTTACCATTTTGATTGGGAGCTTCCAAGTGGACTACCGCATGAAAATTTGGATATGTCTGAAACATTTGGCTTGACTGCGAGACGGAAAGACGACCTTATCTTAATTCCGACCACTCATAGTCATTTATCTGCCTACTAACATTTTTATTTCCGTATAATGTTATATAAATAAATATGTTTTTTTTTTCTTTTATCATCTATTGACTCATGATGGGTGCTCCCATAAATTTATTTTCAAGTTCAGTTTCTTAAAGATAATGAATTCATGATGTAATTGAACGTCTGACTTTGATCTTAGTTAAAGCTATGGTTTTTAATTTTTTTAGAATTAAAGCTGTAATATTCTTTGAATCTAAGTATTCAAGTTTACGTAAGCTATATCATAACCTTGTCTTTTCCATTAAAAAACAAGCTGTACAAGACTGCCTTTATTAGCCTCTTTGTTGGACCATTGGCGCCACCGCAGTGCCCGGCACCTGTGTTAAACCTTTTCCACACCCGGAATTTTTAGCTTGTTAATATCAAATTTTGCAGGCTGATCCTAAAATTTTACTAAATTATGAAAATAACCCACTTTCTTGATCATGTACGAAAATTACCTGAAAGAAATAATAAAAGTTGATAGAGCAGAAAAGGTTGGTACCACCAACATGCCACGTCAGCCATGGGATTAAAAAATCATTTTTTTGTGGAGCTATAATGAATGGCGGCACCTATATAAATACTAAGAAAATATTGGTATTTCTCAATAGTTGGGGGTCAAAAAATAAATAATGGTGGTGAAGCCATAGAGAATGGTGCCACCAGTCTAATCTGCCAACTTTTTATTTTAAAATTAAAAATAATATTTTATTTGGTGGAGTCATTCTCTTTGACGTGATCAAATAGCTATATATAACCTAACTATATATAACCTCAATGATAAATCAGTTTAAGTTGAAGATTTTTTTTTTTAAATTATATCATGTTAGAGGATGAATGTGAGAGAGATGAGGAGTGTTTTTTTTTTTTTTATGTTTAATGGTGATTTTGGCTGCTAATTATTTATTCGGTAATAGGTTCAAATTGGTTATGTAAGTCTTTTCGTTAGTTGTGGTAGGACGATAATGAGTTTAAATTGGTTATGCAAATAATGGGTGAATTATTTGGAATTCTTTAGGATTCTCTAGGTCAACGGGATATTTGAAGGTTTTAAGGAATCCCAAATCGAACCTCACGAGTGAGATCATCAATATCAATAGCATCCGAGCTGCAAGATAATAGCATAGAGAAATTTGCTCGTGTTGCGATTAAACATTGTATTTTTTTCAATTTGTAAGACACAATGTTGTCGGTCTTGAACAAAATCGTTTAATCTTTTTTTTTTTTTTAGTATTGAGAAAGTTGCTCTTGTTGTAAAATTATATATTGTAAGTTAACTGAAATTATTTTAGAATGTTGTAAATGTAAAATTATATTTTGTAAAATAAAATTTTTGAATTATGTAAATTTATAGTTATTTGAAATGTTAACAATGTAAAATAATTTTCATATAAAAAAATTATGTAATGTGAATTAATCATTTAATAAGGGGCATTTTTAATAGAAATCAAGAAATAGAGGACCAAAAAATAAAGACAGTTTGGGAAATTTTGAGAAAGAAAAAAAAAGAAAGTTGCAGAGGAAATTGACTGAAAAAAGAATGAGAAATGGTTTATTTGTAAAAACAACAAATTGGGGCATTTTTAAAAGAAATAAAAAACCAAAGGGTCCAAAAATAAATATATTGATCGGTCACATTGCGTCAACGACATGACTGGCCAGGGTCACTTTTTAGGTTGTTTAATGTTTAAAAAGAAAAGAAAAGAAAAAAGAAAACTTAAAAGGAGGAGGTTGGTTGATTTTCTTTAAAAAAGCAGGGTAGGGTTGTTTTTCCCTCAAACTTTTGAAATAGAAGAAGAAAAGAGAAGAGAAAAAAAAAAGTTGTCTTTTTTCGAAGTTAATACATACGATTAAGGTATGTAAATATATTTTGATGTGCATGTATTATATTAAAAGTAGTTATTGTAATGTAATAATTAATTAAATTTATTTTGTGTGCTTTTTTTAAAAAAATTATGCAGATATCAGAATGTCTTCTCGAGTAAACGCGAATCACACTTCATTGAGGGTCAATGAAACATTGTTAAATCTCAAATTATTTATTCGACGCTGAGTTATTCATCTTCACCATAATTTCTGAGTTCTCCTACTAAACACAACAATTTCTCTCTTTTCTTCTTTTCCAGTGCAACTTTTACAAGAATTTCAGCAAGATTTATATATGTAGCACAGCACCACCAAGGTGGTCATGCCAAAAAGAATGGTTCCACCAAAATGAAATTTTCATTTTTATGGAAGGTGGTGGTGCCATTCTCTATGGCACCACCTAATAAAATAATAATTTCACTAAAAAACTAAAAAAATTAAAAAAAATCTGACACTGGTTGCGCCATTCTAGATGGCTCCACTGATGGCACCATTTTCTATCGCACCACTCAATAAAATAACATTTTTTTTTTATTTTTAAACTAAAAAATATTAACCCTGACACAATAAAGTGGTGGTGCCATTCTTTATGGCTCCACCACCATTATTTATTTTTGGCCCTCAATTATTGAGAAATATCAATATTTCCCTGATATATATATAGGTGGCACCATTCTCTATAGCTCCACAAAAAAAATTAATTTTTTATTGTAATGGCTGGCGTGGATTGTTGGTGGTGCCAATCTCTTTGGCTCCACCAACTTTTACTATTTATTTTAGGTCATTTATGTACATAATCAACAAAGTGGGTCATTTTGAATATATTTGATAAGGAGTAAATTGAATATATGTGAAAGTATAATATAATGTTATAATGTGAAATTGAATCAGTATTGTTATGTGATATGCCATCATATTATGAATTAATGATTGGTTGATGAATTTATATAATGAAATTATCTATTAAAATAAATTGTCTTTTTCGCAATATAAACGTTCTTTATAATGCCACTTATCTTCAATTTGAACTTTAGACAATCAATGAGCTAGTGTTTGCTTGTCACAATTTCAATATGCATGCAAAATATAAAAGACATAAATACAAAAGATATAATAGTGAAATGTGAAATTAACTTTAATTTTTTATTCATCGTTCAAATAAATAGAAAACGGTTACATGTTTACTACAATATAAATAGAAAATAGTTACGTCGTTCAAATAAATGGTTAAGGAATGATTGAAATGAGGAATGAAGGTGTGTATTTATAGTGAAGGATGGTAGGTCTGTTTAATGATAAATCCCATATGTTTCTCCTTCCCATGGCCGGTCATAATTTGTGAAGAAGGGAGTTGTTTGGTTGTTTTATTCATGCATGATGCCATGCTTAAATCAAGTAAGGGGTGGACGGTTTCTTGGGAAAAGTTGGTGTGCTATTTTCTAATTTATTTGCAAGTGTAGGGACCCCCAGTAAATCTCCCAAAAGTGAATTTGTGATCAATCCAAATGCCTTTGCCGAATTAGGCTTGTTCTCCATTGTTTGGACGATTTGGTGACCCAATTGTTTACTAGACTTGTCCATCAATTGACCCTTGTTCAATTGGATCAAATCAACTTCTTCTTGACCCATTTTGCATGTGTTTGTGACACCCCAAACCCGGCCTAAACGTTACGACCGAATCTGACGTGTCACATCAAGTATTTTTCGAAATCAGGCTTGTTGAGAGAACCGTTTTTAAACGCTTGCCATATTTGTTATTGTTGATTTCTTAGTTGGTTAAAAACCCGCGGAAGTTATTCTAATTAATGTCATTTTGAAGTTTGAAAATGTGTGTTTGTCTTTTAAAACAATGATTATTTTTGAAAACCTGTTTGTATCAGTTTGGCAGTTTCAAAATAAGAAATTAAACCCAATTAAAAGGAATTAAAATAACCAGAGGCCATTTTTCATAAATATCACCCAATATAAAAAATTTAAATAGCTAGGTCTAAAATAAAATATTCGCGAACGTGTGGCCAACCCCGAGTCCCTCGCAGCTCCAAATCATCTAAGGCTGAGGATTACCTGTACAATAAAAAGAAAAGGGTGAGTTACAAGAACTCAGTATGTAATCCCCTATCATGCAGTAATAGTCTGGGCCTGAGCCCTATTTAGTAACAGTGCAGTATGGGCCTTAGCCCATTACATTATCAGTATGGTGCACATATGTAACCCACCCCAATCCAACCAACACACCACCCGTACCAACCAACGCACCATGTGGGGATAAAATCGACCCACCCAAATTAACACACCAATATTGCAAAAGATAGTCGCCAATAATAATAATGCAGATAGTAGCCAATAATAATAATGCAAGAGTGCTATATAAATATATGTGGCAAAGCCACCAAGAATGATATTGCAGCAGAATCGCCAATGTCGATGTCGCAGACAAGGCCGCCATAAAGATATGTGGCATAGCCACCAAGAATGTGATACACTTCCTCTATAACAGTATCCCAACCCCATGTAGTATGCCATGTTATAAATATCTCGTGTATGCAGTATGTCCTACTCAGTACAGTCATATAATAATATACATTCGTCAGTCGACTTACCTCTAAGGGTAAAATGGTAATTTTTACCTTTTACTTTTAGGGGTATTTTTGTCATTTTACATATTTTAAGGTTTCAGTGCAAATAACAACCTTTCCAAATGTCCACAGTCGCCTCGAGCGACACAGATAACCTATATGTTCAAAATGATGTAAATGACCCAAGGTTCAATATTCGGCCCAAGTGGGCCCATACGCTCGTGTGGCCCATTTAGCCCAAATTCAGTCACGGCTATGTGAACGATATAACTCAATCCAGTATCTGCCACTTTTCGTGAATTTTATCCGTGTGGGGCCCACGAGCCCATTGGGCCCATACGGCCCATTTTAGTCAAATGAGGCCCATAACGGCCCAAGAGCACGAGAACGCTCGTGGTGGCCTCTACATTCTATCGCCCATGATTGTGGGCTCATTTTACCGCACGAGCAGTCGCACGCTCGTGAGGCCTCATATGCTGAGGTTTCGTCTTTTCGGCTTTTGCCGATTCGTAGAAGAGATAGTGTGATTACACACCTGATTACGGTATTGCTCTACGCTCCACGAGCACCTAACCTAGATTCAAACAAGATCCAAAGTTAGTCCTTTAACCGATAGGGTAAAGCACCCTCTTATTGATGCTTAATTCGAAACCCCCTTCTTACCTTGTTTGAATGAGGGTAACTTTAGCCCTCTACGATCGCTGTTTAGAAATGATCACACGCCCTTGTTGATTTCCTATAGTACAATAAGAATCCGATTAGTAAATGATAAGGCACATTCGGCCAACCCCAAAGAACCTAGTAACACTTTTACCTTACCTGTACGTTAAGGACGAAAGTGTGACTCCTCCAAACCGTTCATATTGCACCATTCCTTGAGGAAGACCCTAGAATCGCAACGAGTTACAGTACGTGAAGGAGGAAATGATAATCAGTTAGCAAAAGGAGGTATTCAATTTTGGATAAAGAAAAAGAAGAGCATGGTATATTCGGTTTTAAAAAGAAAAGTAGAGGATAGATTTTGAACACTTACCAATAATCAGATCCTTTGCAGTAGATCGACGCAGAGAGGGACTAACAGCAGTGATATTCGACCAGACTAAAATAAAAGATGAATAGAATTTAAAAGAAGAGAAAGGGAAGGTTCGGCTAGGCTATGAAAGAATCCGATTGCAGAAGAAAATGGGTAAGGAAAAGTAGATGTTAGGTTTGGCCAAGAAGAGAGGAAGAGAATAGCAAAGATGCAGAGAAGGAATGGCACGAATGGTCAGTTTCGTAGCACGAAGAGAACTAAAGAGAACCCGAAATGCAAAAAGTGCAAAAACATAAACTGCCAGCAAGGAAATTCGGCAGCTCTCCTGTCAACACTCACAAACCGAACAAGGAAATGCTTAGTGCCGAAAATGCTCCCTATTTTTCCCCTAACCGAATTTGCATACACAAGCTTCCCCAATCGGCTACAACTTTCTAAGTTTTTGAATTCCTTGCTTTCCTCCTCCTAATTCTCATCCAAATCCCCTGATTCTCTCCTCCTTGACCAATTCAAACCTCATCTAGCAGAGTTTCAATCAAACTCCACTTCTCATGCTGTAAGGAAATAAAATAAATATTCTTTTGTATGGCAAGAGATTCGAACCCAGGCTCCCACATCAACCATTTCACGCAATCACCACTAGGCCACTAGCTCATTTGTGTCCCCTTTCCCCTACAATTATTTATAAAGACTACCTGCTAATGCTCAACCTCTTTAATTAAGAAAACGAATTTTTGCTAAAGACAAGGCTCAAACCTTGAGTTTCTCAGAGACTCTCAACCACTCCTAAACCACTCAAACAGACCATTATTCAAGTCAAAACACATAAAATCAAAACATGGATTTTTGGGGCGTTATAGTGTTTGTCGTCCATATGGAGTGAAATTGGGCATATCTATGCAGCTTTATTTGATAAATTAATCATCATAATTTCCTTGGTCCAACTACAATAAAAAATGTCAAGATCAATATGTAGCATAAAATAATTAAGTTATGTACAAATTTAATGCAAAAATTGCATAAAATCACATTCTTCATTAAATCATGCTCATTATTGAAATATAAATAAAATTTGCCTAATTAGTAATCAAATACTAGGGATTAATATTATTTTTAAGTAAATAGATGCTATAAACTATTTAAAAAAACCTATATAAATTAGAGTTTACAACCACTCATACTTGAAATTGACATAAGTACACTTTCCAAACGAAAACATCACCTTCTTTTTCCTTTTCAGGAACGCCTAACATTCAATCGAACCCTTATGCGTAAATAAGCACATATGCCCCTTCCCACATTCTTGCTATCATATTCTAGAAAACTTCTAAGGAAATCACCAATTTGTTTTGATAACAACTCGTTGAAAAACCCCGGCAGGACATCATGCACTTGAACCCAAAAAATCATATAAATTAACGGAACCTTAAAAAAATCGTCCCCGACCTCCACACGATGAATCATTAGAAGATGATTATTGAAAGTCCATGGAGCCCCATTAATAACCCGATCCATATCCATCTTGTGAAAAAATCGAAATAGGAACCTCTTTTCCCCCATATCTGATATCTAGACCCCTTTAACAAGATGTTGTAGATTCGCCATCATACTTCTCATTTATGACAAGTGAATAACACCTGCCGTAAGAAAAACATCCCACCGAGCAAAACTCATACTCCACTAACGTGGAATCAGGCTCCTTTTGCGCCTGCAAAATCTCATCCTCCTCATCTTCCAAGGATAGCCCAACTAAATCGTTTTCCATATCCAAAATCCCAGTCAAAATAGAAACGAAAAAGCCAAATTACAATAATGAAATAATCGCAGTCAAAACTTTGAAAAAGCAAACGTAAAACCTAGAAAACACAGAACGTTCTAGAACAGCAGATTACGTGTTAGGTAAGCATACAATTATTGGAATAACAAAGAACCCTCCATTATTAGTATTATTTAATAAATTTAAATTAATATCAAAATTATGAATACTTTATAAAGAACACCTGCTACGTAGGGTTTAAATTATAATTTATCTAGTTTGGAATAGAAGGAAGCCAGAGGCGTGCATGGGCTCCGCCCCTAAAATGTAAAATTACTATTTAGGCCCTTAAGTTTTTTTCAAAAATTTTAAATTAGTAAAGGTAAAATTACACTTTGGCCCCCGCCTAAAATTATAAAAATTTGATTTAATCCTTTACAAATTATAAAGATATAAACTATAAAAAATTAAAATTTCATTCAACCCCCCAAAAAATTATTTTTGCTTCGCCCCTGGTCTGGAACTAACAACCCTCAACTATTACAACCACTTTATTCAGAAGTTAGGCTATTTTACCCATTTGACCCCCAAAAAATAATATTTATAAAAATGACCTAGCTCAAAAACATTCATCTAAATGACCTGAAATGAACCGTAATATTAAATTATGGAAACTAGATGGCCGGCACCACTATTTTTCTCTATTAAAAAATAATTTTTAGAGTTTTGGACACTAGATGACTGACACCCATGTTTTTTTTTTAAAATTTTTTTTTGAGTGCTAGCACACTAATGGTTGGCACCCATTTATCTTATTAAAAAATTAATTTTTTTGGGAGGGATGTGGTGCCCGCCAACAAATGGCCAAAATCACCCAACAAAAGAGATTGGAATATTGCAACATAACCCCTCCTTGTTTTCTCATCTTTTTTATTTCCCAAGTTTAATTACATATTTTATATTTTAAAACAATATTGAAATGCTTATCATGTTTTTTAATTATTATTGCACAACTCATATTATTATTAAATTTAAAAATTAATTTAAAATAACATGTTAACAAGGATGGGTTATGTTGCAATATTCTCAATTTCTTTTGTTGGGCGATTTTGACCATTTGTTGGCTAGCACCACACCCCAAAAATATTATTTTTTAATCAGATAAAGGGGTGCCGGCCATCAGTGTGTCAGCACCCAAAAAAAATTTTGAAAAAAAATACATAGGTGTCGGCTATTTAGTGTCCGAAACCCCAAAAATTTTTTAATAAAAAATAGTAGTGTCGGCCATCTAGTTCCCATAACTTAATTTTACTGCTAATTTTAAGTTATTTGGATGAATGTTTTTGAACTAAAATAATTTTTGTAAATATTAATTTTCTTTTCATTAGATGAGTAAAATAATCCAGAAGTTAGCTACAATCTTCATCCTTTTCTATAAATCCCTCTAAAACAACTAGAGAACTGAAAAATCCTATCCTCCAATATCAATGGAGCTGCTTCTTTTTCCCTCTTTGCTTATCTTGCTGCCTTCCTTTTTCTTCTTGTCGGTCATAGTAAGAATAGTAAAGAAAATCAAAGCCATTGATTCGAACAAGAAACTGCCACCAGGGCCATGGAGATTACCCTTTATAGGCAACTTACATCAGCTAGTTGGCTCACTACCTCATCGAATTCTCAGAGATTTGGCCAATCAACATGGACCCTTAATCCACCTACAGCTTGGTGAAATTTCCACTATCGTTGTTTCATCACCAGAAATTGCCAAAGAGGTCTTGGTAACACATGGCACTATCTTCGTTGATAGACCTTATATGATTGCTGCAGATGTGATTACTTACGGTTACAGGGATATTGTCATGGCACCATATGGCAACTATTGGAGACAACTACGAAAAATTTGCACAGTGGAGCTTTTAACAGCAAAAAGAGTGCAATCCTTTGAATCAATCAGACAAGAGGAAGTTTCAGGTCTTGTGAAATATATATCTTCAAACCAAGGGTCGCCAATCAATCTCACCAAGAAGATATTTTCGTTAACATATGATATTACATCAAGAGCAGCATTCGGTAACATGTGCAAGGACCGAGACTCTTACATAATAGTTGTGGATGAAATAATAAAGTTGTCTTCTGGATTCGGTCTAGCAGATCTGTACCCTTCTTTTGGATTGCTTGAGCTAATTAGTGGAGTGAGACAGAAAGCTGAGGCTCTCCTTGAGAAGAGTGATGAGATACTTCAAGGCATCATTAATGAACACAGAGCCAGCCTGAAGAGAGGAAGAATAGGTGAAGGAGAAGCCAAGGAAGACTTGGTTACTGTTCTTTTAAAGGCTCAACAACATGGTGATACTGAATTTTCCCTTACTGATATGGAAATCAAAGCAATCATTTGGGTTAGTATTCATAGCTTATAATTTTATTGAAATGCAAATCTACCATCAGCTTGAAGTAATGTTGGCTCATATAATCTCAGGATATCTTCGCTGGAGGGGGCGAAACATCATCAACAACCGTAGACTGGGCAATGGCAGAAATGTTGAGAAATCCAAAGGTGCTAAAAAGGGCACAAAATGAGGTAAGACAGGTCTGTCATGGAAAAAGAGATGTGGATGAAGCAAGTCTTAAAGAATTAAAATACTTGGCATTAGTTATCAAAGAAACCATGAGGTTACACCCTCCATTTCCTCTGTTACTTCCAAGAGAAAGTCGAGAGAATTGCGAAATCAATGGCTACCAAGTACCTACCAAGACCAGAGTCATAATCAATGCATGGGCTATGGGAAGAGATCCTAAGTACTGGAGTGAAGTTGAGTCATTTTATCCTGAAAGGTTCCTCAATAGTTCCTGTGATTTCAAAGGAACAAATTTGGAGTATATCCCATTTGGTGCAGGAAGAAGGATGTGTCCAGGCATATCATTTGCGCTTCCGAACATTGAGTTGCCTCTCGCAAAATTGCTTTACCATTTTGATTGGGAGCTTCCTAGTGGACTACCGCATGAAAATTTGGATATGTCTGAAACATTTGGCTTGACTGCGAGAAGGAAAGACGACCTTATCTTAATTCCGACCACTCATAGTCATTTATCTGCCTACTAACATTTTTATTTCCGTATAATGTTATATAAATAAATATGTGTTTTTTTTCTTTTTATCATCTATTGACTCATGATGGGTGCTCCCATAAATTTATTTTCGAGTTCAGTTTCTTAAAGATAATGAATTCATGATGTAAGTGAACGTCTGACTTTGATCTTAGTTAAAGCCATGGTTTTTTTTTTTTTTTTTTTAGAATTAAAGCTGTAATATTCTTTGAATCTAAGTATTCAAGTTTACGTAAGCTATATCATAACCTTGTCTTTTCCATTAAAAACAAGCTGTACAAGACTGACTTTTTTAGCCTCTTTGTTGGACCATTGGCGCCACCGCAGTGCCCGGCACCTGTGTTAAACCTTTTCCACACCCGGAATTTTTAGTTTGTTAATATCAAATTTTGCAGGCTGATCCTATAATTTTACTAAATTATGAAAATAACCCACTTTCTTGATCATGTACGAAAATTACCTGAAAGAAATAATAAAAGTTGATAGAGCAGAAAAGATTGGTACCACCAACATGTCACGTTAGCTATGGGATTAAAAAATTATTTTTTTTTGTGGAGCTATAATGAATGGTGGTGAAGCCATAGAGAATGGTGCCACCAGTCTAATCTGCCAACTTTTTATTTTAAAATTAAAAATGATATTTTATTTGGTAGAGTCATTCTCTTTGACGTGATCAAATAGCTATATATAACCTCAATGACAAATCAGTTTTAGTTGAAGATTTTTTTTTTAATTATATCATGTTAGAGGATGAATGTGAGAGATATGAGGAGTGGTTTTTATGTTTTTATGTTTAATGGTGATTTTGTCTGCCAATTATTCATTCGGTAATGGGTTCAAATTGGTTATGTAAGTCTTTTCATTGGTTGTGGTTGGACGATAATGAGTTTGAAATGACCCAAAATTCACGGCATCGAAAAAGTATGATTATCGGGCCTCCGTCTAATTAGTAAATTAAATCCTTAAATAATTATTAGGAATAATTATGAGTCTAGTTTAATTTAGAGTATTTAGTAAAAAGGATTAGATTGAGTAAAAGGTTAAAAGTTTAATTCTAAAACAATAGAAAGAAAAAGGAATTAAAATGAAATTAAGCTATTAGTAATAGTTGAGGTGGCAAAATGGATAGAGAAATCTAAGATTTTCTTAGATTTCTATATAATCATCATCATCATCATCATCATCATCATCATCATCATCATCATTATTATTATTATTATTATTATTATTATTATTATTATTATAAATAAGATAAAGACAAATGTATGGTACACAATTAATACATGTGTAAAAATTGTATTGGTAAAATTGTAAAATATTCATTTGTTATTAAAAAGATATTTATAATACTATTATTAAGTTAATATAAAATAAATAAGTAAATAATGAAAGAATAAAGTAAAAAGAAAAACAAAAGAAACAGAAAGAGAACAGAGAAGCATTTCGAAACAAGCAGGAAAGAAAGAAGAAAAAGAAGGAAAAAGGAAAAATTGAAGTTTTAAGGTTTAAAGCTTTAAAAGATAAGTCAATTTAGCCCTTTTCTCTTAATTTTGATGTTTTAGAAGTTTTTAAACAAAGTTTTGTTGAAATTAAGTAAAAGCCATGGAAGTTCTTAGGTTTCCAAACATAGTTCATGTGGATAAGTTGTTGAATTAGGGATTAAATCGAATGAATTTTTAGTTAGAATTAAAATAGGGATTAAATTGTAAAAGAAACTATAAGTTTTGAGTTGTAAGGATTAAATTGGAAGAAATTTTAAATTAGGGTTATATTATGAGTACTTGATTTTTTTAGAGTGCATATGGAAGGAAAATAAATAGAAATGAAATATGAATTAAGTTAAACAAACCAAAGAGTTAATAAGGATTAAATTGAAATTAAGATATAAATTGAAAAAAATTCAATTAATTATTAAATTAATGCTGTAATTAATAATGTAGATTGTTATTATTATTTTCGTAGCTAACAAGAAAAACGAGGCATCGGCATCCAAAGGAAAGGAAAAGATCGTTGAGGAGTAAACACGTATTCCGGGTTTGTACTACTATAACTCAATCTATTTATTAAATTTTATATTGAATTTGTAATCATGGGACATTTAAGGTAAGGTAAGTAATAACATTTGAAATTAAGTAACAATATGTGTGAATATTGAATTATATGTGAATTGAGATAATAGATGTTTTGAATTAATTGAATATTTAAAATTGTTGTGAAAATGAATTCGAAATTGAAAAAGTAAAATAATACCCTATTAATTTATCGGACTAGATTGGATACAAATAGCATGCCATAGGATTTGTGATGTGATGAGAAGATTTGTAGCTCGGACCGAGAAGATGATTCTGTTATTATATGCTTTGGTTTATCTGAAGAGGCATTTAATGCCTTATTGGTGTGTTTGGGAGGATATGATATACTGGTGTGTTTGGGAGGCCATATTATAATGGTGTGTTATGAAGGATTTATATTATTCCGGGTGTGTTTAGGTTGGATATTCTGGTGTGTTTGGGTGGAATCCGCATATCTGTCCGAGTCCGAGCCTTGTTAATAGGGTAAATAATTGAAATGAGATTTTGAAAATGAGATTGATTGATTTGGCTTTATTAAAAAGTATGTGAAAAAAAATGTATGAGTTAAATTATGAATTGAATTAGTATGTGAAAAATGAATTATGAAATTAAGATTTATTATGTATAGTTAGTTTAAATAATTTATAAAGTTTATGGTTGATGTTTGTTATTTATTAAGGTTAAATAGTTTGATTTATAGTAATACCACTGTAACATCCTAAAAATGGGCCTGCTGGTCTGGTGGTTAAGTGAAGTGTTAATATCTTGTTGGTCTTGAGTTCGAGTCTTGGTGTGTACAAGTGGAGTGTGTGGTATAGTGGCAAAGTGACACCACTTAAGGACAAGAGGAGCTTGTGGCTTAGTGGCAAGTGACGTGAATTGGTTGACTTTTTGATTAAATATTTGGATTAGGGTTAAAGTTAGTGCTCTGGATAATTTAAAGTAAAATAGTGGGCTTTAAAAAAATTGGGTTAGGTGGCTAATAAATGGTGTTAGCTTATAATTTAAGAAGATGGATAATTAAGTGACAAGCTGGGCTTGTGGCCCAAAGAATTAGAGTGCATTAAGTGGGCATAAGGTGGCGCCATAAAGGGGGAGGAATTTGGGCCCTTGTGTGGTCGATTGGGCCTTAAAAGATGGGTCAAATTTGGCACTTAAATGGGAAAAGGGTGGATGGCATTAGGCTACTAATTAAGGAGTTTTATTTCTTTTTATTTAAGCAATAAAAGATGATAAAACAAGGATAGAGGAGTTGGCTTTAGTGAGGGCTCTTCAAAAGGGTAAGATAAGGATTAAGTTATCGTGAGATGTAGAGGTTATCAAAAGAAGAGGGAGAGTTGGCCGAAACTCAACTACAGGAAGGGGGAAGTCAGTTAAGTATAGGCTAGCTGAAATTCTGCTAACCATTCTCTCCATCTTTTCTTTCTCTCTGCCAAAATCTACACTCTATCCTCTCTCGATTTTCTTTCTTTTCTTTTTCCCGAAAACACATCATAGCTGAAACTTCATAAGTGTTTCTCCTCTCCTCAAAAACTCTTTGAAAGCCGAATGTTCTTAGTGCCTATCTTCTTCTTCTCTATAGCCGAATCTACAATGGAGATTTTTGTTTTCCCGAAGGTGTACTATAAGCCGTATACTCCTTAGTAATTCGGTGAGTTTCGGGATTTTTCCTTTTCTGTGATTCCTT
This sequence comes from Gossypium rotundifolium, assembly GCA_025506655.1. Lineage (NCBI taxonomy): Eukaryota > Viridiplantae > Streptophyta > Magnoliopsida > Malvales > Malvaceae > Gossypium > Gossypium rotundifolium. The sequence goes on from CP106728.1 coordinate 154,101,335, forward strand.
TATTTTTATCAAACTCCTAATCTAAATCATTGTTTCCAAGGCCCTGTCGATTATACTCTTTACTCCAAGAAGTCGAAATCGCTAGATCTCATCTCCTATGGTTGCCGAATCCTCTTTAATGGAGTCTACTTGTGCTGAAATCTAAAAGAAACAATAGGTAAGTTTTGATTTTGGGATTTCAATGTTCTTTCAGCTTTTCATAGTCCTTAGCCGAATGTCTATTAGAAACTAATCTCTTATCTCACACTTCTTTTCGGCATTCCGGGATTTGAAGAAGGAGGCCAATCGCATAGATCTCTAAGTTATAGAATCGTGTTACTTTCGAGATTTCAAGGTAAGAGGATTTGTTTATTTATATATATAAAATCGGGTAGAATACTAACCATGGCCGAATATAGGAGAGGGCATATTTTCATAGTTTTTTCGGCTTTTAAGCAAAGTTATAGATTGAGGATAATAGATCTGGATATCAAGGACATCGACTAAGAATATTGGATTTCGCGATATCAGGTGTATAACACTTCCCCACCGTCTAGATCTGATTAATAATGAATGTATATATATGTATATGTGTTCAAAAGATTTATATGTTACATTAAAAGCCGAAATCTCGGATTTAAACGACGGACCCACAGGTTAGTAAATAATCTGACTATATGTTACAAGTAAACTGTTGTACATATTTAAAATTATTGTGCATGTTGCATGGGGTGGGTGATGAAAGGAGGAAGTTATGGGTGATGAAAGGAGGAAGTTATATGTACATGTATATGAGTAACGATTTATACCGTGAACTACTGTAGCGGCTAATGCCGTGAACTATTATACAGGCTTCGGTCATTATATGTTACAAAGGGCTTCGGCCAATATATGTTGATGAGCAGCATGACTGCCATCTTGGAAAGTAGCGGTGTGGGTTAATTGTAGAAATCCCCAATGGTGTGAACGGTTGGTATGGGGGCGTGTTGCGGATGGAAACCTAGGCAAATGGGTTGGGCCTTGCATATTATTTGTTATATATGTACATGAATTTATTATTCTATTTTTATGGGTTAAGGCCCAAATCTAATGGTGCATGAAGGTTGCACACTGAGTCTCATGACTCAACCAATTAATTAACATTTCAGGTAACACTTAGTGCATCGGACCGGGCTGGAGAGGAGCGTAAGGTGGCCATGCAAAAGAATATGTGGATCTGGCAAAAAGAGTCGAGTTAATTATTTTTATATTATGTTTTATTTAATGGATTTTAAACCTTGTTGTAATAGGGCCATGGGCCACTATTTTATATCTTGTTTTATTATGGGATAAATTATTTTTAGTTATTCAAACAATTATTTTAATTAAACTAAGGCATGTAATTAAGTTTGGGTTTTATTGATAAAGGCATATTTTATATAAATTACATTTGGGCTTTCTGACAACACGATTTGTTTTACAAAAATTTCCTTAGTGACATACCAGATCCGATCGTGGTGTTTGGGTCGGGTTTGGGGTGTTACAAATTGGTATCAGAGCCCGATTTAAAACTCAACTTTGGAATTTTGGGCCCAAAAGATTTTCTAAAAATGGGATTTTTTTTTTTCAAACGTGGATTTTTATTAGTAAAGGTCTATTAGCTCAGCATGGCACCTGCGTCTCCGGCCAAGTTCGCTAGGTAAGTACTCTAAACCATTGTGTGATATATGCATATGGGCTTGATGGGCTTTATGGGACGTAGACTATCTTAATTAGACTTTGATGAACTATAGGCCTAGCTTAAACCACTTCTTAAATTCCATAAGACTTAATTTATCCAAACAAATCCTCGTGAACTAGTCGCGAAGTTAGGGTGTGGCAATAGGCATACGATGTCTAGGATTGGATTCGGGGAGAGCTTGGTATTTAAGCGATCTAGTGACTCACCTCCTCTTCACTGGAATCCTACAGTGCGTAGTATTGTTCACCCAAACCATGAGGACTTGTTGACGGGCCAAAATTTATAATTAAAACCCGAAAGGGACCAGCCACCCTATTTTGTAAAATTACTAAAATAACCTCTAGTTTTAAAAATTTCCAAATTTTCCCTGATTTGCAAAATTACCGAAATACCCCTGGATTTTAAAATTGCTGAAATACCCTAGATTTATAAATTATCGAAATACCTCAAATTTGCAAAATTATCGAAATACCCCCAGATTTGCAAAATTATCGAAATACCCTTGAGTTGAAAAATTACCAAAATACCCCTATTTTGCCAAATCACCCAGAACCTTATTTTGGAAAATTATGAAAATACCCCTGTAGGATAAAATTAAAAAAATACCCCTGGGTAGTGAAATGACAAAAATACCCTTAGGTAATGAATGTTACTTGTACGAATGTTGAATGTGCATGGTTCCTAGAATTAAGAAGACTAAAACCTGTATATAGGTTTGAGTTCGAAAGAACTACTTTTAAAACTATTATTCATAAGACTGTTCCTGGTAAATCAGTGGAAGAAAACTAATAATTCATAAAATTCTTAATTAGATAAATGTGAATCGGTAGTATTAGTACAAGGGGACAAAGACGCTCCAGAAGCGAATAATGGTGCGTATCCTACCACAGTATCCTAAGTGTTTATTTTGGCTTTAGAATTATAGTGCACAACGAAAGCATAGTGGTGAGACTTAGGTAGTATGATTTCTAGTTAGTTGAAAATTTCGAGGATGAAATTTCTTTAAGGAGGGTAGAACTGTAACATCCTAAAAATGGGCCTGCTGGTCTTGTGGTTAAGTGAAGTGTTAATATCTTGTTGGTCTTGAGTTCGAGTCTTGGTGTGTACAAGTGGAGTGTGTGGTGTAGTGGCAAAGTGACACCACTTAAGGACAAAAGGAGCTTGATTGAAATTGGTTGACTTTTGATTAAATATTTGATTAGGGTTAAAGTTAGTGCTCGGATAATTTAAAGTAAAATAGTGGGCTTTAAAAAATTGGGTTAGGTGGCTAATAAATGGTGTTAGCTTATAATTTAAGAAGATGGATAATTAAGTGACAAGCTGGGCTTGTGGCCCAAAGAATTAGAGTGCATTAAGTGGGCATAAGGTGGCGCCATAAAGGAGGAGGAATTTGGGCCTTTGTATGATTGGGCCTTAAATTGGGTCAAATTCGGCACTTAAATGAAGGGGTGGGTTAGGCTAAATTAAGGAGTTTTATTTATTTAAGTAATAAAAGATGATAAAACAAGGATAGAGGAGTTGGCTTTAGTGAGGGCTCTTCAAAAGGGTAAGATAAGGATTAAGTTATCATGAGATGTAGAGGTTATCAAAAGAAGAGGGAGAGTTGGCCGAAACTCAACTACAGGAAGGGGGAAGTCAGTTAAGTATAGGCTAGCTAAAATTCTACTAACCATTCTTTCCATCTTTTCTTTCTCTCTGCCGAAATCTACACTCCATCCTCTCTCGATTTTTTTCTTTTCTTTTTCCCGAAAACACATCATAGCCGAAACTTCATAAGTGTTTCTCCTCTCCTAAAAAACTCTTTGAAAGCCGAATGCTCTTAGTGCCTATCTTCTTCTTCTCTATAGCTGAATCTACAAGGGAGATTTCTATTTTCCCGAAGGTGTACTGTAAGCCGTATTCTCCTTAGTAATCCGGTGAGTTTCGAGATTTTTCCTTTTCTGTGATTCCTTTATTTTTATCAAACTTCTAATCTAAATCATTGTTTCCAAGGCCCTGTCGATTATACTCTTTACTCCTAGAAGCCGAAATCGCTAAATCTCATCTCCTATGGTTGCCGAATCCTCTTTAATGGAGTCTACTTGTGCCGGAATCTAAAAGAAACAATAAGTAAGTTTTGATTTTGGGATTTCAATGTTCTTTCGACTTTTCATATTCCTTAGCCGAATGGCTATTAGAAACTAATCTCTTATTTCACACTTCTTTTCGGTATTTCGGGATTTGAAGAAGGAGGCCAATCGCATAGATCTCTAAGTTATAGAATCATGTTACTTTCGGGATTATAAGGTAAGAGGATTTGTTTATTTATATATATATAATCGGGTAGAATAGTAACCATGGCCGAATATAGGAGAGGGCATATTTTCACAGTTTTTTTGGCTTTTAAGCAAAGTTATAGATTGAGGATAATAGATCCGGATATCAAGGACATCGACTAAGAATATTGGATTTCGCGATATCAGGTGTGTAACACTTCCCCACCGTCTAGATCTGATTAATAATAAATGTATATAGATGTATATGTGTTCAAAAGATTTATATGTTACATTAAAAGTCGAAATCTCGGATTTAAACAATGGACCCACAGATTAGTAAATAATCTGACTATATGTTACAAGTAAATTGTTGTACATGTTTAAAATTATCGTGCATGTTGCATGGGGTGGGTGATGAAAGGAGGAAGTTATATGTACATGTATATGAGTAATAATTTTTACCGTGAACTCATCAGAATGCTAATGCCGTGATCTCATTATCTGAGCTTGACCATTATATGTTACAAGGGCTTCGGCCAATATATGTTGATGAGCAGCATGACTGCCATATTGGAGAGTAGCGGTGTGGGTTGATTGTAGAAATCCCCAATGGTGTGAATGGTTGGTACGAGGGCGTGTAGCGGATGGAAACCTAGGCAAATGGGTTGGGCCTTGCATATTATTTGTTATATATGTACATGAATTTATTATTCTATTTTTATGGGTTAAGGCCCAAATCTAATGGTGCATAAAGGTTGCACACTGAGTCTCGCGACTCAACCAATTAATTAACATTTCAGGTAACACTTAGTGCATCGGACCGGGCTGGAGAGGAGCGCAAGGTGGCCATGCAAAAGAATATGTGGATCCGGCAAAAAGGCTCAAGTTAATTATTTTTATATTATGATTTATTTAATGGATTTTAAACCTCGTTGTAATAGGGCCATGGGCCACTAGTTTATATCTTGTTTTATTATGGGATAAATTATTTTTAGTTATTCAAACATTTATTTTAATTAAACTAAGGTATATAATTAAGTTTGGGTTTATTCATAAAGGCATATTTTATTTAACTTACATTTGGGCTTTCTGACAACACGATTTATTTTACAAAAATTTTCTTAGTGACATACCAGATCCGGTCGTGGTGTTTGGGCGAGTTTGGGGTGTTACAACCACTGAGTATGAAATACTCAGCATACGGTTGTTTCTGTGCGCAGGTCATTAGAGTCACAGATCCGGTTCAGCATCTAGAACAATCTTGACTCCAACAAGAAAATTTTGGTGATGTTTTTTTTTCCTTAAATGAAAGTGACATGTACATAGTTGTTGTAATGGTTATTTTGGTATGTTATAAAATTTTGTTGTAATGAAAAATATTTGGTGTTTTGATGTTTTTAAACTAGTGAAATGGTAGAAATTTGTTTATGGTATTGGTTTGAATTTGTAGGGGGTTTTATGTAAAAATAAGCAGAAATATTGTTGAAATTTAAAAAAAAATATTTCAGAAAAATTTCTGGAGTACTCGAACAAGTCCCGTGTCACTTTTGATACATGTTTTAGGCTTCAAAAGTCCATTATAGGGACTTATTTATTAAATTATACTATGACTGTCATTTTATTTGTGAATAATTCGTAAGTTGTCTGATATGTCCGGTAATGCCTCGTAACCCTGTTTCGACGACGGTTTGGGGTTAAGGGGTGTTATAGAGTTTAAATTGATTATGCAGTCAATGGGTGGATTATTTGGAATTCTTAGGATTCTCTAGGTCAACGGGATGTTTGAAGGTTTTAAGAAATCCCAAATCGAACCTCACGGGTGAGATCATCAATATCAATAGCATCCAAGCTGCAAGATAATAGCATCGAGAAATTTGCTCGTGTTGCGGTTAAACATTGTATTTTTTTCAATTTGTAAGACACAATGTTGTTGATCTTGAACAAAATCGTTTAATCTTTTTTTTAATATTGAGAAAGTTGCTCTTGTTGTAAAATTTTATATTGTAAGTTAACTGAAATTATTTTGGAATGTTGCAAATGTAAAATTATATTTTGTAAAATAATTTTTTTGAATTATGTAAATTTAGAGTTATTTGAAATGTTAACAATATAAAATAATTTTCATGTAAATCATTTATGTAATTTGAATTAATCATTTAATAAGGGCATTTTAATAGTAATCAAGAAATAGAGGACTAAAAATAAAGACAATTTGGGAAATTTTGAGAAAGAAAAAAAAAAGAAAGTTGGAGAGGAATTTGACTGAAAAAAGAATGAGAAATGGTTTATTTGTAAAAAAAAAAAAAAAATTGGGGCATTTTTAAAAGAAAAAATAAAATGGTCCAAAAATAAATATATTGATCGGTCACATTGCGCCAACGACGTGCTTGGTCAGGGTCACTTTTTAGGTCGTTTAATAAAAAGAAAAGAAAAGAAAAAAGAAAACTTAAAAGGAGGAGGTTAGTTGATTTTCTTTTAAAAATGAGAGTAGGGTTGTTCCCCCCTCAAACTTTTGAAATAGAAGAAGAGAAAAAGAGAGGAGAAGAGGGAAAAAAAAAAAAGGAGTTGTCTTTTTTTCGAAGTTAATACATACGATTAAGGTATGTAAATATATTTTGATGTGCATGTATTATATTAAAAGTAGTTATTGTAATGTAATAATTAATTAATTTTATTTTGTGTGCTTTTTTTTTAAAATATTATGCAGATATCAGAATGTCTTTTCAAGTAAACGCGAATCACACTTCATTGAGGGTAAATGAAACAATGTTAAATCTCAAATTATTTATTCGACGTTGAGTTATTCATCTTCACCACAATTTCTGAGTTCTCCTACTAAACACAACAATTTCTCTCTTTTCTTCTTTTTTAAAAGTAATTACAAGAATTTCAAAGAAGATTTATATATGTAGCACAAAGACCACCAAGGTGGTCATGCCAAAAGAATAATTCCACCAAAATGAAATTTTCATTTTTATGGACGGTGGTGGTGCCGTTCTCTATGGCACCACCTAATAAAATAATAATTTCACTAAAAAACTAAAAAATTTAAAAAATCGACATTTGGTTGCGCCATTCTAGATAGCTCCACTGGTGGCACCATTATCTATCGCAACACTTAATAAAATAACATTTTTTTATTTTTAAACTAAAAAATATTAACCCTGACACAATAAAGTGGTAGTGTAACATCCTAGATTAGGGGTTATGCGTTTGTGCATAATTCATGAGTAGTAGGTTTTGGCAGTGTTTGGAAGTGAATTAAGGGTTTTAAAATCCTAGGATGGAAGAGAAAGCTTTGGACAATTATTGGTTTTCAAAGTTAAAAACAAGAAGTGATGTGGAAAAGTGGCAAGGGACGCCACCTAAGGTGCAAAGGTTATGGCATCAAGTGAAGTACTTTGAGGGAAGAGGTTCGAATCCCATTGTGTGCATTTTTCTTAATTTTATGAAATAGCATGTTTACTGTGATATGGATGTGTGGTGTGCAATTTTTAGAACCTTGGAAATGTAAGGAAATATAAGGAAATGTAAGGAAATGAAAGGAAATGAAAGGAAATGTAAGGAAATGTAAGGAAATATAAGGAAATGTAAGAAAATGTATGGAAATGTAAGGAAATGTATGGAAATGTATGAAAATGTAAGGAAATGTATGGAAATGTATGGAAATGTAAGGAAATGTAGAGAAATGTAAGGAAATGTAGGGAAATGTCCTGGAAATGTAAGAAATGATTTAGAAATGTTAAGTTTCAAAAAGAGGAAAGTGAACATTTTGGAAACTTGGAAATGTTAAGTTAAAAGAGGAAAGTGAACATTTTTGGAAACTAAGAAATATAAGGAAATGATTTGGAAATGATTCAAAAGAGGAAAGTAAACATTTTAGGAAACCTAGGAAATGTCAAGTTTACAGAGCCGAACGAAAATTTTTGGAAACCTAGAAATGACTTAGAAATGTCGAGTTTTAAAGTTTAAAAGAGGTAATTAAGGCAAGGAGGCCTTAAAAGAAAAATACGTGAAATTTGACACACAAGCGGGCTTGGAAAAGTGGCTCAAAGATGCCACTTAGGGCCTTTGAAATGGCGCCACATACAAGGTGTTGGGCCTGAGTTCAAGTCACATGGAAAGCAAATAAAATAAGTTTTATTTTTGCTTCTAGAAGCACAAGAGGTGGACGGCACAAGGCTAGACTTTAGGAGTTTAATTTGAAGTTAAATTCTTTTGGAATTTCGGCTAAGGTAGAAAAAGAGTGATAGCCAAGTAGGGGACTCTCTAGGCTTAGTTAAGTTAAAGTCAAATTCTTTTGGAATTTCAGCTAAGGTAGGAAAGAGTGGTGGCCAAGTAAAGGATTCTTGGCCTAGTAATTTCGGCTATAAAAGGATGAGACTAGGGCTATTCATTATTCATTCTCCCTCTCTTTTCTTTTGTCAAATATTCTTTCTCCTCTCCTCCGAAATTCTTCTTGAGCATCCATTCTTTTCCTCTTTTCTTTTAGCCTCCTAGCCAATTCCTCTAAGCCTATTATTCCTCTCTTCTTTCATCTTTGAAATCGAATACATAAGGGGATCATAGCCGATTGTTCATCAAGTCTCTAAGTCGAATCTACGAAGTGGTGTCGGGAGGATCATCGATTTCAATATAAAGGGTAAGGATCTATAGTTATAATTGTATTCCTTTCTTTTAAGCGAAAGTTAGTCTAATCCTCCTATATCTTATTGATCGAAATATGGAAGGTGAATTTGAGATTTCAGATCTAAGGTATTTTGGCATCTCCATTAATCGGGAAGAGAGTTTGAGGATTTAAAAGATTTAAGGTAAGATATATGTATATTCGCCAAAGGCCATGTTTATGTTTTAATGTTAGATTAAATCTAACATATGGTTATAGGAATTTCGACATCCTTAAAGAAAGCAATAGATCAATTTGGGATTTGAATAATAGGAAATCGGCAACAAGGTAAGCCTTAGTGTACTAATCCTACTAGGATTTGGATTTATGGCGAATGGCTTTTATTAAAGTAATAAGTGATAAAACAAATGTAGGGATTAAGGATCTAAGCATTAGATCAAGCTTTTCGGGATCTCAAGGAAACTGCTAAGCAAAACAGGTGTGTACCCCACACTAATCTTAATAGATTTATGGCTTTAACTTGATATATGTGTTAATATGAAAGTGTAAGAATATGGCTAAGGCACCGTGTGTACCCCACACTAATCTTAATAGATTTATGGCTTTAACTTGATATATGTGTTAATATGAAAGTGTAAGAATATGGCTAAGGCACCATGTGTACCCCACACTAAATCTCAATAGATTTACGGTTTTAATTCATTATATGTGTTAATATGAAAGTGTAAGAATATGGCTAAGGTACCGTGTGTACCCCACACTAAATCTCAATAGATTTACGATTTTAATTCATTATATGTGTTAATATGAAAGTGTAAGAATATGGCTAAGGTACCGTGTGTACCCCACACTATCTCATAATATGTTTTATGGCTACGTTTAATTAACATATGTGATATTAAGAATATAAAAGTGGTTAAGGTACCATGTTATGGTACTAAGTACTCAGGTACGTTTCCTACTCCTACTAGGAATATGAAAAATGTTATTTGTAACATGAGAATAAGAATAAGAATGTGAACTCTGATATATATTTATGTATATTACTATTAAATGGGGCATATGGGTTTATTATGAAAGGGGAAGTGAATGTGGTGACCTAAGACCACGAACACGGTGACCTAAGATCGTGATATCTGAATGTGGTGACCTAAGACCACAGTAATCTGAATGTGGTGACCTAAGACCACAAATGCGGTGACCTAAGACCGCGATATGGAGTGTAGCAGAAGGAGGGTCGACTTAGTAGTCCCCACGGTGTGCTGAGGTTGGTGCGGGGAGTGTAGCGGATGGCTTAATAGGCTTGGGTTTTGGGAATGCATCATAATTTGTATGCTATGATATGAATGTGTAATAATTGTTATGCCCGATTCGATTATGATTTAGTCTTTGTGTACACATTGAGTCATTGACTCACCCGTTGTGGGACCATGTTTTAAGTGATGAATGTTGATGGACCGGACTGGCAGAACTTGTGGTGGCCATGCTCAACTTGGAAGTTTTTATTTAATTTGGACATTTTTATTTCATTTAAGTACTTTGAACTATTTGGAATGATTTGATGTAACAAGGCCTAGTAGAATTATTTGATTCTGTTATTATTTATTAAGTTTATTTTACTTTTGTTTATTAAATGATTAAGAGAATACATTTTAAAATAAAGCCCAAACATTTTGATTCAACTCAAGCCCAACCCAAACCAATCTTTCTTTCAAAACACACCAGTTTTTCCTAAGTAACAAAAGAATTTGAAACGATTTACACCGGGGAACATACCAGATCCGGTCTAGGCTCGTGGGCCGGGTGTGGGGTGTTTCAGTTTAGTATCAGAGCCCAGTTTTAAACTCTCGGCCTTGGGTTTAAGGCCCAAAACGTTTTCAAAGTTAAGCCCAAAAAGAATTTTTGTGAAATAAGCAGGTTTTCTAGCATGGCCCACTAAGTCTCTGACCCGAAGTCCACCAGGTAAGTACCCCAATCTTTTGTGTGATTTATGTTATGATTTGTAGAAGGGTAGAGATGGAACGTAGAATAGAGATTAAGTACTTGAACCCTAGGACTAGTGTACCCCAACAAAACATAAGGCTTAAATGCCTAACTAAACAAACCCATGATTAAGTCATCGAAGTTAGGGTGTGGCAACCATGGTACGCATGTCGAGGATTGGTTTCATGGGAGCTTGGTATTTAAGCAGTCCAGCGTGACTCACCTCCTCTCCACTCGAATCCTACAGTGCGTAGCCTCGGTTCACCCTAACCAAGAGGACTTATACACTGCTAAACCTCTAACTAAAACCCGAAAGGGAACTAGCCATATTTTTTTTTTCAGAACCTTAATTTTAAAACTCTTAAAATCATTTTTCTTTAATTTGAGAAAACTATTTTTCTACATAATTTTTTTTGAAAAATTTTTGATTTATAAAATTACAAAAATACCCCTAGTGGTAAAATTACAAAAAATACCCTTGATTTATAAAAATGTCTGAAATACCCACAATTTTGATCAACATTATCATTATTTTATAACAAGTCCAAAAACCCTTATTTGCAAATTATCAAAAATACCTTGATTTTTGGAAAATTACAAAATTGCGCCTAACTTACTAAAATTTCAAAAAATGACCCTGATTTCCAAAAAAAAAAATTTTTTGCAACTTCATCGTTTTGGAAAATAAAATTATTAAAAAGAACCCTCAAAGTTTTGCAACTTCTAAAATATCCCTGGTTTATTAAAATTTTACAATTTACCCCGTTTGTGGAAAAATTACCAAAATACCCCCAAGGTCCAAAAATTTCCGAAATACCCTCCGATTTCAAAAATTTTCCAAAATACCCTAGGAATTTAAAAATACCAAAATACTTTGTGACAAAATCACCGAGGAACCTTATTTTGACAAATTACGAAAATACCTCTGTAGGACAAATTACGAAAATACCCCTGGATAGTGGAAAAACAACAACAATGAAAACTACAACGTTTCTCTGAATGAACGAAAGTTCATAATTGATTGATAGATGTATGAATGTAAAGACTGTGTGCATGTATGAATACGAAAGAACCACTTCTAAAAATTCTTTCCATAAAACTTTTCGCGGTTAAACAGTGGGACAAAGTACTAATGCATAAAACTCTTTAATCAGATTAAATCGCGACGTTAGAAATGAGATCTAAGGGACTTGAACTTAGAGATTGTGCCTGGAAAGTATGATGGTTCTATTAAGATCAGAGTGCGCATCATAAGCATAGTGCAGTGAGAAGGATTGTACGACTGTCAGTAAGTAATTTCGAGGACGAAATTATTTTTAAGGAGGGTAGAACTGTAACATCCTAGATTAGGGGTTATGCGTTTGTGCATAATTCATGAGTAGTAGGTTTTGGCAGTGTTTGGAAGTGAATTAAGGGTTTTTAAAATCCTAGGATAGAAGAGAAAGCTTTGGACAATTATTGGTTTTCAAAGTTAAAAATAAGAAGTGATGTGGAAAAGTGGCAAGGGACGCCACCTAAGGTGCAAGGGTTATGGCATCAAGTGAAGTACTTTGAGGGAAGAGGTTCGAATCCCATTGTGTGCATTTTTCTTAATTTTATGAAATAGCATGTTTACTGTGATATGGATCTGTGGTGTGCAATTTTTAGAACCTTGGAAATGTAAGGAAATGTAAGGAAATGAAAGGAAATGTAAGGAAATGTAAGGAAATATAAGGAAATGTAAGAAAATGTATGGAAATGTAAGGAAATGTATGGAAATGTATGAAAATGTAAGGAAATGTATGGAAATGTATAGAAATGTATGGAAATGTATGGAAATGTAAGGAAATGTAGAAATGTAAGGAAATGTAGGAAATGTCACGAAATGTAAGAAATGATTTAGAAATGTTAAGTTTCAAAAGAGGAAAGTGAACATTTTGGAAACTTGGAAATGTTAAGTTAAAAGAGGAAAGTGAACATTTTGGAAACTAAGAAATATAAGGAAATGATTTGGAAATGATTCAAAGAGGAAAGTAAACATTTTAGAAACCTAGGAAATGTCAAGTTCTGAGAAAGAACGAAATTTTTGGAAACCTAGAAATGACTTAGAAATGTCGAGTTTTAAAGTTTAAAGAGGTAATTAAGGCAAGGAGGCCTTAAAAGAAAAGTACGTGAAATTTGACACACAAGCGGGCTTGGAAAAGTGGCTGAAGATGCCACTTAGGGCTTTGGAAATGGCGCCACATACAAGGGTGTTGGGCCTGAGTTCAAGTCACATGGGAAGCAAATAAAATAAGTTTTATTTTTGCTTCTAGAAGCACAAGAGGTAGGCGCACAAGGCTAGACTTTAGGAGTTTAATTTGAAGTTAAATTCTTTTGGAATTTTGGCTAAGGTAGGAAAAGAGTGATAGCCAAGTAGGGGACTCTCTAGGCTTAGTTAAGTTAATGTCAAATTCTTTTGGAATTTCGGCTAAGGTAGGAAAGAGTGGTGGCCAAGTAAAGGATTCTTGGCCTAGTAATTTCGACTATAAAAGGATGAGACTAGGGCTATTCATTATTCATTCTCCCTCTCTTTTCTTTTGCCAAATATTCTTTCTCCTCTCCCTCTGCTGAAATTCTTCTTGAGCATCCATTCTTTTTCCTCTTTTCTTTTAGCCTCCTAGCCAATTCCCTCTAAGCCTATTATTCCTCTCTTCTTTCATCTTTGAAACCGAATACATAAGGGGATCATAGCCAATTGTTCATCAAGTCTCTAAGCCGAATCTCTGAAGTGGTGTCAGGAGGGATCTATCGATTTCAATATAAAGGGTAAGGATCTATAGTTATAATTGTATTCCTTTCTTTTAAGCTGAAAGTTAGTCTAATCCCTCCTATATCTTATTGATCAAAATATGGAAGGTGAATTTCGGGATTTCAGATCTAAGGTATTTCAGCATCTCCATTAATCAGGAAGAGAGTTTCGGGATTTAAAAGATTTAAGGTAAGATATATGTATATTCGGCCAAAGGCCATGTTTATGTTTTAATGTTAGATTAAATCTAACATATGTTTATAGGAATTTTGACATCCTTAAAGAAAGCAAGAGATCAATTTCGGGATTTGAATAGTAGGGAAATCGGCAACAAGGTAAGCCTTAGTGTACTAATCCTACTAGGATTTGGATTTATGGCCGAATGGCTTTTTATTAAAGTAATAAGTGATAAAACAAATGTAGGGATTAAGGATCTAAGCATTAGATCAAGCTTTTCGGGATCTCAAGGAAACTGCTAAGCAAAACAGGTGTGTACCCCATACTAATCTTAATAGATTTATGGCTTTAACTTGATATATGTGTTAATATGAAAGTATAAGAATATGGCTAAGGCACTGTGTGTACCCCACACTAATCTTAATAGATTTATGGTTTTAACTTGATATATGTGTTAATATGAAAGTGTAAGAATATGGCTAAGGCACCGTGTGTACCCCACACTAAATCTCAATAGATTTACGGTTTTAATTCATTATATCTGTTAATATGAAAGTGTAAGAATATGGCTAAGGTACCGTGTGTACCCCACACTAAATCTCAATAGATTTATGGTCTTAATTCATTATATGTGTTAATATGAAAGTGTAAGAATATGGCTAAGGTGTCATATGTGTACCCCACACTATCTCATAATATGTTTTATGGCTACGTTTAATTAACATATGTGATATTAAGATTATAAAAGTGGTTAAGGTACCATGTTATGGTACTAAGTACTCAGGTACGTTTCCTACTCCTACTAGGAATATGAAAAATGTTATTTGTAACATGAGAATAAGAATAAGAATGTGAACTCTGATATATATTTATGTATATTACTATTAAATGGGGCATATGGGTTTATTATGAAAGGGGAAGTGAATGTGGTGACCTAAGACCACGAACACGGTGACCTAAGACCGTGATATCTGAATGTGGTGACCTAAGACCACAGTAATCTGAATGTGGTGACCTAAGAGCACGAATACGGTGACATAAGACCGCAATATGGAGTGTAGCGGAAGGAGGGTCGACTTAGTAGTCCCCACGGTGTACAGATTGGAACGGGGGAGTGTAGCGGATGGCTTAATAGGCTTGGGTTTTGGGAATGCATCATAATTTGTATGCTATGATATGAATGTGTAATAATTGTTATGCCTGATTCGATTATGATTTAGTGCTGTGTACACATTGAGTCTATTGACTCACCCCGTTGTGGGACCATGTTTCAAGTGATGAACAGTGATGGACTGGGACGGCAGAACTTGTGGTGACCATGCTCAACTTGGAAGTTTTTATTTAATTTGGACATTTTTATTTCATTTAAGTACTTTGAACTATTTGGAATGATTTGATGTAACAAGGCCTAGTAGAATTATTTGATTCTGTTATTATTTATTAAGTTTATTTTACTTTTGTTTATTAAATGATTAAGAGAATTCATTTTAAAATAAAGCCCAAACCTTTTGATTCAACTCAAGCCCAACCCAAACCAATCTTTCTTTCAAAACACACCAGTTTTTCCTAAGTAACAAAAGAATTTGAAACGATTTACAGGGAACATACGGATCCGGTCTAGGCTCGTGGGCGGTGTGGGGTGTTTCATTTGGTATCGAGCCGATTTTAAACTCTCGGCCTTGGGTTTAAGGCCCAAAACGTTTTCAAAGTTAAGCCCAAAAAGAATTTTTGTGAAATAAGCAGGTTTTTTTTTTGGTTTCGAATCTTTTCATTTTAAATTTATTTTAATGCTTTCTTTGTGCAAGACCAAGTTGGAGGGGGTGAAACGGACATCAAACGAAGTCTTGAAGCTAACCTGAGAGATGCAGCATGTCCCGGCTGATAACACCTATACCTAACCCGATCATCAGTCATGGGTATCGAGTGTCACATATAACCCGAATGACTTAACAAATTTTCTATTTGATTACTCACAGACTTGGACAATACCAACTTATACATACATTGCTTGTTAGAATTAAGTGACCCGAATCCTTATTTAAAAAAAATATAGTGGTAAAATAAAATAAAAGTAAAATCCATAGAGAACTACAAATCTTTTATTTTATTTTAGAATAAGGTTTTTTAAACCTTATTAAACTCCATCTATTTTATATTGATTAGAATAAGGTGTTTCAATCTTACTACACTCCTATTAGAATATGGCTTTACAAGCCTATAAATAGACATAGTTTATTCCTCTTATAATTATTTCAAATTTGACATAGTGAATTTTCTTCTCCTCTGCCTGTGGTTTTTTCCCGAAAGGGTTTCCACGTAAAATCTGTGTGTTTTTTATTTTTTTATTTCTCTTTTCATTGCAATATATTTGTCATTACTGACATTATATTTTTCACATTGCTACTAATCAATCTTTTTCAATTTCAAGATTTATGTCAATTTCCAAAATTTAAACTTCTATTATATCCCTTATCATACAAGCATTGAATTCTTACAAACTTTCTACCTTATTGGGCATAATGGTTATTTACAAATTATAATTTAATATTTTAGTACAAATACACTAAATTAATCCCCAATGTGTGGCCTCTAGGGGTGCCCCTCTATATACATGATCAGATATAGCGTCATTTGCGCGAGCCTTGCCATGTCTGGCATGACCCCTCTATATGACCTTTGAGTTAGTCATTGACCCTACATTCAAGGTAAAACTCATATAAGTTCAGGCGAACTTAGTGAGATTCTGTACAGCAATATTCATAAAGGCTCTATATCTTTTTGAGAATAAAAATAATAGCACAGCATTTAAAACTCCCTGAGTATCTTAGGCAATTTCGTCGACTTTCTGGCATAGCTGATGTATTGCATTCTCTGAGCCAGTTGATGGCGGACATATCCCCTGATTTATACATAGGCGTGCTCTTCCAATAACAACTCCTTCTAGGACTCAACCCTGTCTTACTTCATCTCAAATTCCTAATTTATCTTTCGTGGTTTGACTCATTAAAGATGACCATGTATGCGACTATACGGATCGGTAGCTACTATTGGTAGATTAGCAGATATCTCGCCATATTGTGAATTCTTACCTTAACCTCTTCATTCCATACTGACTTAATATGGACTTACTGCATAACCCTATCAATTACCTTCTTAGCTTAACATGTTGTATGAGACTCTCTTTTTAGGAAATTCATTTAATGATACCCTCATTCGCGCCCTAAATATGAGATCTAGTTGATGATTAGGCACCCCTTCTTTTGTAGACTTGCACTTATAAGACTGTGCCATAAGACTTTTCCCACTTTAGAACAATTACTTGGAACTCCCATTAATAGATTGTTCCCGGCGACTACCCCTTTCTTAGATTGTTCCAAATGGACTTCCACATTTGATAGTCCCAAGTGGACTTTCCTGTGCTAGATAGTCCTGACGGGCATATTTTCCTTGTGTAAATCCCTGATGGACTTTCCACCCAAGTTAGTCTTTAGTAGGCACACCTCTTACGAGGTTCCTTAGAAGACTTTCCCTGTTCCTGTCGACCTCATTACCCATGAGTTTTTTAGGATAACATCTACCTCATCGTCTCGTTTTATCACATTCAATGCTAGTTTACTCGTTAAACACTATTAGGCTCATAATGGCGATACTTATATACGTTGAAGAAAATACTCTTTCCTTTCACTTCCGTCGCATTTAGATGATTCTACCAATTTCTCTTATCTTATTAATTTTGTGGATCCTATCATTAACATTATTGCTCACGTTATCAACCACACCTTGAGCGATATACCAAACTGTTCACCGCGCGAGTCATACAGTGACTTCCCTTTTTATGCCCTGATATGCTTCCTTGTTTACTCACCTAGCATCTCCAATTCGCTATAAGTATACATGTTCACCACTAGATCATGTCATGGCTATCCATAGACTTTTTGTTTTGAAGAATCCGCAAATCCTTTTCGAGGTGTTACCTTTAGGACCTACATACCGTTTACATGATGTCACCCTAAATGACCTATATACCATTTACATGGTGTTACCCCGAAGCACTAGTAAATAAATGTCATCATGGTGTCGCCCTGAAGGACCAGCAGATATCAGGCGTCACACTGTCGTCCTGAAAGACCCGTAGATATCCGTTCCATAATGCTGCCAAACTCCTCGTATCCCATAACAATCTGCCCATTCCTCTATCACGCCAATTTTTCCTATCTTCAACTACCTCGTCAAAATAATTCCTTTCGTACTTCGCATTTTAAGAGCATACATAACAAACATAATAATTCACTCGTTACTATGACTCGTTGTATGCCATATATCAATACATCCATACCTATTCACATCATGCATTCTGAGAACAAGTCTCAATCATTCATTTATTTTCACAACACTATACATGAATATCTTACTCATTCATTACACCAGATACAACCAAGGACTTCAAACAGAACTCAAAACAGATACACAAGCAAACATTCCAATACAATCAACAACAACATCCAAGGTTAAGCACAAAAACTCACTTGAAATTCTTCTTCCTCGCTAACTTAGCTTGCCCAAATTCTAGAGCCTCCTTCATATTGGCATTAGTTAAGCACAACCCATATTCAAGTCAAACCAAAGGTATTTAACTTTAATAGTATCTTATAGAATTTTCTATCGATTGCAAAAATCCTTACTTCTCTTTTCCCCAAATCTCATGAATGCAGAAAGATAAAAGGGCTTACCAGTTCTTGGATTCTCCACTTCCTGGTCTCAATCCTCACGATCAATACCCCATGTAGAGTTTTTATCAACTTTTTTCCTTCGACGTATCCGAATAAGACAATGCAAAACAAAATTGAAAAGAATTCCTTCAGCTAGTTAAGGGTTCCTACATATATAAACCTTATTGCACGACCACCGAAGCCCCAATTAAGTCATCCATCGACAATCATTTTGTACCCCACCAAAGGACCAGTCAATTATATCCTAACCGTACTAGAATTGAAATGCAATTAAGTATTAATCAGCCACAAAGTTTTCCAAGTTTCAGTATAGCTCGCCAACATACAATTTCATTCAATTAACTCCCCACATTTCATAAAATTCGAGACTTAAACAAAAGTTGGGTGTAACATCGGTGCCCCAATACAGCCTCTGCACCATGACACAGCTCAATTATACAATCTTGTGCACTAATTAGCTACTTGGCATCAGACCTTACTCCTTGTCCATGTGCCTCGAAGCTATAGTTATGTCATGGTGTTGTGCCCCATGCAAGCTCCCTTATGCCCTAATGCGATCATCCCAGGTCTTCCTCACCTGCACTCTTTCATGTTTCCTCCTAGCACCTTTGCACTGGTTGTTGAGACCTGGAATCCCAACATGTAAGCTCTAGCGTGGCATAAGCACCCTAGCACCTAACGTCCCTTGGTTCCTCGCACACTGCAGTACCCTTAGCAAGTCGTGGCATGCACAAAGACATCCTTGCTCGAATTTTCTCTCTTTGCTTATTGTCATGTAACGAGAATAGAGCAAAGACAATAAAAGGACCAATTTTGCCCGGTTTTGGCTCAGCCCCGACTTCTTGATCCTCGCTTTCTTTAAATGGCTTCCAACTCTACTGCAACTTCAATGGTATTGGAACTTCATCTCAATTTTAGTAAGTCTGCTAGCTTTATTCTGCTTCTTGCAATTTCAAAAATACCAAATTGATGTCTTTGATCTGCTTCCTACAACTTCAGGAAGATAAGATCTGAAAGTGTCTTTGATCTACTTCATTCAACATCAGGAAGATAAGATATGTTGTCTTCAGTTTGCTCAACTACAACTTCAGGGATGCAAGTTAATATCTTTGATCTGCTTCCTACAACTTCGGAAGATAAGATCTGAAAGTGTCTTCGATCTACTTGCTACAACTTCAAGAAGATAAGATCTTTTGTCTTCAATATACTCCTTACAACTTCAGGGAGTTAAGGCTGAAATTCTTTTCGATCTGCTTCCTAAAACTTCAGGAAGATGAGATCTCTTGTCTTCAGTCTACTCACTATAACTTCAGGGAGATAAGGCTGAAATTCTTTTCGATCTGCTTCCTACAACTTCAGGAAGTTGAGATCTTCTGTCTTCAGTCTACTCCCTACAACTTCGGGGAGATAAGATTGAAATTATTTTCGATCTGCTTCCTACAAATTTAGGAAGATGAGATCTTCTGTCTTCAGTCTACTCCCTATAACTTCAGGGAGATAGGGCTAAAATTCTTTTTGATCTGCTTCTTACAACTTCAGAAAGATGAGATCTTCTGTCTTCAGTCTACTCTCTACAACTTCAGGGAGATAAGGCTGAAATTCTTTTCTATCTGCTTCCTACAACTTTAGGAAGATGAGATCTTCTATCTTCAGTCTACTTCCTACAACTTTAGGAAGATAAGGCTGAAATTCTTTTCGATCTGCTTCCTACAACTTCAGAAAGATGAGATCTTTTGTCTTCAGTTTACTCCCTACAACTTCAGGGAGATAAGACTGAAATTCTTTTCGATCTGCTTCCAACAACTTCAGGAAGATGAGATCTTCTGTCTTCGACTACTCTCTACAACTTCAGGGAGATAAGGCTGAAATTATTTTCGATCTGCTTCCTACAACTTCAGGAAGATGAGATCTTCTATCTTCAGTCTACTTCCTACAACTTCAGGAAGATAAGGCTGAAATTCTTTTCAATCTGCTTCCTATAATTTCAGGAATATGAGATCTTCTATCTTCAGTCTACTTCCTACAACTTTCGAAAGATAAGATCTGAAAACTCATCTATATTGCTACACCGTCTGCTGAGGGACATGTCCTGTAGACTCGGTTTAGTATGTTTATGTCACATGACCAAGATGTTATGATCAGAATGACTCAAATGCTTCTAACTACATGTAACATGTCATGAAGATGATTACTTTTAAAGGATTAGATGCAACGACCGAAATGAATCAAATGCTCCTATTGAAATTTGCTATGATACAAAAATGTTATGAGTATGATTCATATTCTAAGTGTTATCACTCATTGTTTTCATTCTTGTTTATCAATCATGTTCTACTCAACCAGCTTGCCCCAATGTAATTTCTGAGTCAGCCCTGCTTAAATCTTGAGAGATAAAGTTAGTACTTCCCACTGTAACTTTGGGGAAATAACATTTGGTTTCTTCCATTCTTCTGTTACCACTCAGAGGTACAGAACTTGTATCACTTTCAATCAATTTGATCTGTTACACCCTTCTTTGGGTGTAATGACTAACTGTATGTGTCTGAAATTTTTAATAAATGCAGGGTATCCCGACAATGATCCCCTTTTATACTTGGATTGACCTTGTTCGTTACTTGTATATGTGGTATCACCAACGAAATTGTCTTATCCAATAAGAATCTGAAGAGATAATCATTTTCAATGTTTCCAGCCCTTGGGCTTGGTGAATTCTGAACAATAGTCTTGTTTTAGATTCCTCATATTGTTTAGAAGTTTCTAGAGTAATATGCGAAACTCATTTTATGAAAGTATTATTAGTCTATTAATTGATATTTCAATATAAAATGCTTGAAAAAGATTACAGCAATGGACAAGAAAGAAATTAATCAGGAGCATAGCTCGAAACAAATAAGCTAATCAAAGATAACCAAGGCAATAAATGAAAATTGATTGGTATATCTTAAAAATAATAAAGTAAATATAGCAAAGACTATAAAAGAAAATTAATTGGGGTGTTTCTTTAAATAGAATAAAGCAATCAAAGATTTAAAATGGGTAAAAATGGGAAACTAGGTGCTCCAGATATCGTAATCTGAGCTTTTCTGTTCCGATTTCTTGATGACCATTTTAAACTCAATATATGTTTAGGGGATCCGGAGTACTCTGTCAATGCCCCAAGATGTAACATACTTCTTCATTGTTAATTCAAATTAGCAAGACTACTGTATGCCCCACTTTTGATCAAAATTTGAGCCACCCTTTTCGGGTTTTCAACTCAAAGCCCCTTTGGTCTCAAAGCGCCCTTTGCGGGTTTTCGCCTTGGCCTCTCCCTTTTTTTTTTGAGGTGCCCTTTATGGGTTTTCACCTTGGTCTTTCCTCTTTCATGTAAAATATCTCTTGACTAAACCTGAATTCACCGGGTTGGGCAAGTCTTTGCCATCTATCTCGGTCAATATCAATGCTCTTCTAGAACAGACCCTACATAAGTCCTTCCCAGTTTGGCATATGCTTTCCTCTAAAATCATTTTGTAGAAGAAAAATCTGTTTCAACATCAGGTTTCCCTTGTGGAATTCTCTAGGATGAACTTCTTTGTCATAAGCTTGAATAACTTTAACCTTTTTTCAACTAGGTTCAATTAGCAAAATGCTTCAATTCCATAAACCAATGGGTAAGACGTTGCCCCCAGCGAAGGTTCTGGCCGACATTCAACAAGACAGAAGGTAACAGTAGCTTTTTATGTCAATCCTTACAAGTCTAAGTCACCTTTCATTTTTTTTTTTGGCAACTTTTGTTATACAGTGATATGCTGCCTGATCTTTGGACAAACTGTAGACTTTGACTTCGTACAGTTATACATTCTGTGTTGGCATTTGATCCCCTTTTTTTTTTGAATTTGATAACTATCGACTTTGCAATATTGGCATATAAAGCAACATTCACCCTCTTAATGAAGTAGACAATGACCATAACGATGAATCGATGTCAACTAAAAGTATTTGACGAGATTGGCCTCATAATATCCATGCCCCCACATATGGAAATTTTGGGAAGAAGTGAAGAAAGTGCATGAATCTTGTCTTCTTAAATACAACATTTGCGGTATAATTAAAGCAATCTCCCTTTTGTGGTAGACCAACAATGCCCCATCCTCTTGTTTAGCCCACGTCTTATCAGTGCAGGCATGTCCTAATATGATTGTGCGAAAATATCTTTGAATTATAGAAAATAACTCAATAATATCTCGCTTTATTTCTGTGGTGAGCTAGGCTTCGATCTTTATTCCTTTCCTAAGCTCGCAATATCCATTGACCCTATGTAAGGTAAGGTCTGTTTTTTATCTTGTTAAACCATTCTTAACAAGTCAGAAGATATGTCACAATCTCTGTCATATTCAAAATCCTGAGATCCCCTGGACCCATATCTTATTCAAAAAGGGAGTCAGTAACAACGTTGCTCATGTCGTTGATATCTGGGTACCTAGGTATGAAGGCAAGAAATCCAAAGAATAAATGATTCTAAGAATGATTATTGGTATGGTCATGAAAAAAAACAAATGAATGTACAGTATGAAATGTAAAGAACAAAATAATATATATTCAAAAAGATGCATTTCATTGAAATATAAATTTTGGACACGAGCCTATTTCACAAAAGAATTCTTATTGCCTCTAGGTTTAAGGCAACAAGCATGTTTTGAATATTACTCTAGGTATGTTTCTAAAAATAGAAGAATCTCTTCCACAGTCCTATTATTCAAAATACTCCCAAGTACACAAAGGTTTAGAAACTTGGTTCCCCTATTCCCTCTTTGCTTTTGATTTCTTCAAAGGATAGCAACTTTCTTTTCTCCTCCTTCAATAACTACCTCGTCAAAGTGATCAAGTTTTGATGAATCGTTGAACTTCACAATTCCCATTTTAATGAACCTTTCGACCAACTTTTTAAACGTATTGCAATTTTTGATTGAGTGACCCTTTATTCCCGCGTAGTACTCGCATTGGGCATTCTCGTTATACCATTTTGGGAACGGAGGTTGCAATAGTTTCAGATAAAATGGAGACACCATGTGTACGTCAAACAAACTTTGATATAGCTCCTTATAAGTCATGAGGATTGGCGTAAATTAGAGCCTTTCAGAGTTTTGCCTTGGGGAAACCTGATTGCTGGTAACTACCATCCTTGGCTGGTTTACTATAATCGGCTCTGAATGGCTCTTGTTATACCTACCGACATTATTCATTTTCTTTTCCTTCTTCTTCAGGGCTTTTGAGGTACATTTTCCTCCTTCCTTTGTTTCTACCAGAGCAACAGGTTTGGCTTGATCATTGCTCAGGTTAAAACCCATTGGGAACCTCAACAGGGCCAAAGTATTAGTTTGACATTGGGGTTAAATAATGACGGGCACCCTATACTAATGCGTGCCTGGTTGAGTCGAGACACCTATCGGGGAATAAACAATGTTTTCCTCATCATCCACACTATTAACTCGCTGGGTCACTCCTTTTTTCAAGTCCTTTGGCTAGTAACTGGGTTAGCTGGCCTATCATATTCCTTTGGAATTCCCGCATTTCTTGTTGAATCTCGGTCAATTTCCCTTGCATCTGTATTTGTATTTGTTCTATTCTCTTCAACCTTTACTCCATGTTTTCCAGGTTAACTGAAATATTTTACCTAATTAGGGTTATTTTGTAAAAGTCTAATGCAAATGATGTAATGTAATGCTTTACATAAAATAGACTACTATATGCTTTCGCCCCAAATCCTAAAGCAATGAAACTAGCTCTCGACTACGATCAGACTGTGATAAACCGTAAAAGTAATATATTTTAACCCCATATTTAGTATGCTTTTAGGATGATTTAGCCCTGATTTATGTAAAAAGGTGCTTTTAATCCTTTCTTTTCATATTTATACTCAGGAAAGCGCCCGAGGATGAAAAGAATAAGAAACGGGCTTAAAATGAGCCAATTTGGGCTAAAGAAGAAATCGACACGACCGAGACTTTAAGCCACACGGCTGTGCCCCGACAAGAATCAAAACACGGCCCAACCATGATTTACACGGCCGTGCCCCAATCGACAGAATCAAGACACGACCCAACCAAGATTTACACGGCGTGTGTCATGGCCGTGCCCCTGTTACGAGAGAGAGCAATTTCACTCGAATTTGGATACTTAGAGCCAAAGAAACACTTTCCAAAGCTTATTCAAACACCGAATAAGAAGCAGACTTGAATTAAGACACATAGGGACCAAGTAAAGCATTCAAAAATCTATATAAACACCCTAAGTGCATCCTAAAAAGATGCGGTTAGCTAGGCCAAGGAGTCGAGCTAGAAGGATCACATTTGTGGGAATCACTCGAAGATAGCCAATGGATCCATATCAAGAAGCCGAAATTCTACTCAAGACGGAGGATTTCTCCTTCAATTCCTCTAGGGGGTTTTAGGGATTTTCTATGTTTTGTTTTATCTTTTCTCTTGAGATGTTTTCTTTATTTTTTATGAACTAAATCCTTCAGATACCTGAAGGGGATGAAACCTAGATGAATTTTGTTATTATTTTCTAAATTATATGATAAATACTTAGTTTGTTCTTAATTATGTTACTTAATCTAAATTTGATGTGCTTAGGTGGAGGAGGAATAGACCCTGCTTAAGAGTAGATCTAGCATAATTAAGCGAAGTTGATCGAACTCCTAGAGATAGGTTACGAGATTTTGCTGGATTAGGATGAAACCTAATATGGGAATCCATTGATCGATTTACTACTATTCTAGGGGGTTATTATAAGCGAACGAGAGTTCCACTAATTAACCTAGGGTTAGACATTATTTGCCTTGAGAGAGGGTTTAATATAGGTTAGGGAGTCCTATGGATCAAGCTAAGTAAAGAAACCATATGATTCAGTAATAAGTAACAAGTGAAGTCTAGGTGGATTCTTCCTGATGGTATCGTCGTAATCAATTGAGTTTCTTCAAGTTATTTCCCAATTCGTTCTTTTTGTCTTTGCGTCTTTAGCTTAGTAGTCGTTAAACTAGATTAAATCAACCAATCACTCCATATTTTAGGTTAAATAATAAAAAGAAAGTGAGTATTAGTACTTTTAGTTCCCTTGGGTTCTATAATCCGGTCTTGCCTAAGCTATACTACTGTTCGATAGGTACACTTGCCTTTAATTCGTTGTCAGAGTTAGTTTCCAGGTTTGATCATTCTATTTATAGATTTTAAAGCTCTGATTTCAATGATCAATTTTGGCACCATTGCCGGGGAACTAAAATATTAATAAAGCTCTATTTTTATTACTTTAGCCATTATATTTTTTATATATTTTACAATTTATTTTATATTATTATTTTTACTAAATTTTAATTTTTTTTCTAGCAGGTATCTCTAGTTTATGACTAGAAGGAACCCAACAGGACCTCTAGTATACGATAGTGAAATTGAAGCTACCGCTCGGAGAAATCGCAGAGAAATTAGGCGAGTCTTTGAATTACATGTAAGAAGTGCGAGAAGATGATCCAATCCTACTTGAAGGGATGGGCGAGAATAATCTACCACGAGATGTGGTAGATGCTCAAGACTATGTATGTTTATGCTAAATCTAATTTGACAGGAGCAGAATCTAGTATTGTTAGGTCTACTATAGCTGCTAATAATTTTGAATTAAAGCCTAATACAATACAAATGATTCAACAATTTGTTCAATTTGATGGTTTGCAGGACAAAGACCCGAACACTCATATAGCAAATTTTTTAAAGTTCTGTGATACTTTCAAAATAAATGGCGTTTCTGATGATGCCATTCGTCTTTATTTATTTCCCTTTGCATTACGAAATAAAGCCAACCAGTGGTTGAACTTGTTACCATGAGGGTCAATCACTACATGGGAACAAATGACTGAAAAATTTTTATTAAAATATTTTCCACCGGGCAAAATGGCTAAATTACGGAATGATATTTCTTCTTTTGTGTAGATAGATTTAGAGACATTATACGATGCATGGGAGAGATACAAAGATCTCTTGAGGAGATGTCTACACCACGGATTACCATTATGGCTTCAAGTCCAAACCTTCTACAATGGTGTAAATCCCTCGACGAGATAATTAATTGATTCAGCCGCCGGTGGAACCTTGAATAATAAAACCTCTGAAGCAGCCTACGAATTCATTGAAGAGATATCGTTGAATAATTATCAGTGGCAGGTTATAAGGACAAAACCGACAAAATCAACAAGAGTCTACAATATTGATGCAGTGACCATGATATCAAATCAGGTAGAGATGATGAATAAAAAGCTTGACAGTTTATGTTCTTCGCAGGCACACCCAGTCATGCAATGCAACGCAAGTAGAACTGTGGCGAATCCTGAGTACCCACCCTACCAACCGGATGCAGCAACCGAACAGACAAACTATATAGGTAATAATTTCAGATCTAATAATAATTTTTATAGTAATACTTACAATCTAAGTTGGAGGAACCACCCAAATTTTTCATGGGGAGGCTAAGGAATTCAAGGAAATCAAAGACAACAACCTCTTTCAAATTTCCAAAATCAGCCATATCTACAAGAAAAGAAACCAACCCTCGTAGAGATGCTGACAAAATTCTTGGCAGACATAGAAAATCGTTTCCAAGATACTGAGAGAACATTTAAAGATCAACAAACGTCAATTGAAAAACTTACTTAGTCATTCGGGGAGCTCACTAAGTCGATTGGACTACTTACTAAGATGATATGTGAAATACGGGTAGAGATTTTTTCTAAAGAAACAAAACAGGTGAAAGCAGTTACACTAAAAAGTGGAAAGGAATTAGTGGAATCAAACAAAACAAATTCCACACGAAGATAACAAAGCAAGAGATGAGGGAGTTGAGGATGAAAATCTAGTACGCAAAAGAAGTAAACAACCAATCCCATATCCAGTAAGAATAAAGAAGGAACGGCTAGATGCCCAATACGGTAAGTTCCTTGAACTTTTTAAACAAATACACATTAACTTACCTTTTGTTGAAGCTATTTCATATATGCCGAAATATGCAAAATTCTTAAAGGAACACCTGACGAATAAAAGGAAGCTTGAAGAAGTATCGACGGTGGAACTTAATGAAGAATGTTCAGCCATCCTCTAGAACAAGTTACTAACCAAATTAAAAGACCCAGGAAGCTTTACCATTCCTTGTTTAATTGGTAGCCTAAATATTAAGAAAGCATTAGTTGATCTAGGTGCCAGTATTAATCTAATGCCTTACACAATGTTTAAACAATTAGATCTTGGGGAACCAAAACCCACTAGGATGAGTATTCAATTAGCTGATAAATCTATTAAATATCCTAGAGGAATTATCGAAGATGTTTTAGTAAAAATTGATAAATTTATTTTCCCTATTGATTTTGTTGTGTTAGACATTGAAGAAGACATTAATGTTCCTTTAATTCTAGGACGTCTTTTTTTAGCCACTACTAGGGCCGTTATTGATGTAGGTGATGGTAAACTTGCATTAAGGATAGGCGATGAAGAAATTATGTTTCAAATTTATGATGCCATGCGATATTCTAAAGAGCAAGTTGATTCCTGTTATTTTATTGATACTACTGATCATATCATTCAAAATTCATTGCAGGAAATTATACATGACGACATAATGGAATTGTGCCTGACTCAAGAAGAGGGGGAAGAAGATGAAGGCTATGAGATGAATTTGAATACATCATCATTCAGGCAAGTGAAAGAAGAAAGCATTGAAAACAATGACGAAATAAAATAGAAATCCTCCATTGATGAGCCACCCAGTCTGGAATTGAAACAATTACCAAAACATTAGAATATGCATTCTTCCGGGACAATTCTATGCTACCAGTAATTATCTCTTCAGAACTAGAACCTAAGGAAAAAGAGGAGTTGATAAAGGTACTAAGAGAACATAAAAAAGCCATAGCTTGGAAAATATCTTATATAAAGGGTATAAGCCCCTCATTCTGCACCCACAAAATTTTAATGGAAGAAGAATACAAGCCGTGTGTGCAGCCCCAGAGACGGCTAAACCCCAACATGAAAGAAGTAGTCAAAGCCGAGGTAATTAAACTTCTAGATGCAGGAATAATTTATCCTATTTCTGACAACACTTGGGTAAGTCCTGCAGTAGTTCCAAAGAAAGGAGGTATGACGTTGGTGCCCAATGAGAAGAATGAATTAATCCCACAAGAATAGTTCTGAGGATGGAGAGTGCAGATAGACTATAGAAAGCTCAATGATGTCACCGAAAAGATCACTTCCTCTACCCTTCATAGATCAAATGTTAGAAAGACTATCCGGGCATATGTACTACTACTTTTTGGACGGACTCTCTGGCTACTTCCAAATTCCCATAGCTCCTGAAGATCAAAAGAAGACAACATTTACATTTCCATACGGTACGTTTGCTTATCGTAGAATGCCTTTTGGATTATGTAATGCTCCTGCTACTTTTCAACGTTACATGTTGGCAATTTTTGATGAACTCGTGGAAGATATCATGGAAGTATTCATGGATGATTTCTCGGTATTCGGTAATTCTTTCAATCTTTGCCTTAAAAATTTAAAACGAGTTCTAATGAGATGTGAGGAAACCAACCTTGTTTTGAATTGGAAAAAAGGTCACTTTATGGTTAAAGAAGGAATTGTATTAGGACATAAGATTTCTAGTAAAGGGATTAAGGTAGATAAAGCGAAGGTTGAAACTATAGAAAAATTACCTCCTTCTAGTTCAGTTAAGGCTATTAGAATCTTTTTAGGACATGAGGGTTTTATAGAAGATTTATTAAAGATTTTTTAAAATAGCTAAACCTTTGAAAAAATTACTAGAAAAATATGTTCCTTTGAAATTCAATCAAGAATGTTTAGACACATTTAATTTCCTTAAGGATAAATTAATAAACGCTCCGATTATAATTACCCCTGATTGGAATTACCCTTTGGACTAATGTGTGATGCAAGTGATTTTACAGTAGGCGCGGTTTTGGGACAACGAAGAAAGAAGCATTTTCAGCCAATTTACTACGCTAGCAGAACATTAACACCCGCACAAGAAAACTACACCACCACAGAGAAATAATTGCTAGCTATAGTTTTTGCTTTTGACAAATTTAGACAGTATTTAATATTGTCTAAAGTTGTTGTTTACACTGACCATTCAGCTTTTCGTTATCTTTTAAACAAACCTGATGCAAAACCCAAAATCATACGATGGATTTTACTCTTACAGGAATTCGACTTGGAAATACAAGATAAGAAGGGAGCCGAGAATCTTGCAGCTAATCACCTGTCTAGACTTGAAAATCCGTACACCAAAGAACTCAATGAAAGTGAAATAAATGATTCATTTCCCGAAGAACAACTCTTTTCTATAACACATTCTGAGATACCATGGTTTGTAAATATTGCGAATTATTTAGCAGCTAATATCTTGCCAAGAAAATTAACACATCACCAAAAGAAACGATTCTTTGCTGATGTGAAAAATTATTTTTAGGAATATCCTTTTCTTTTCCGCATATGTTCAGATTAGGTGATTCGGAGATGCGTTACGAAAACGGAAGCAAGCAAAATCCTAGAGCATTGCCATTTAGGACCCTCAGGAGGACACTACAGTGGTATTAAGACAGCACACAAAATACTCGAATCAGGTTTTTGTTTGCCCACTCTATTTAAAGATGCCAATAGGTATGTTGCCTCATGTGATAGATGCCAAAGAATATGTAATATTTCTAAACGTGATGAAATGCCTCAAACATATATGTTGTCATGTGAAATATTTGATGTATGGGGTATAGATTTTATGGGACCATTCCCTAGTTCATTTGGAAACAAGTACATCATAGTGGCAGTTGATTACATGTCAAAATGGGTTGAAGCGAAAACTTTTCCTACAAATGATGCCAGGGTAGTAGTTAAATTTCTAAAAAAATTGTTCTCCCTATTTGGCACACCAAGAGTTATCATTAGTGATAGGGGTACTCATTTCTGTAATACCCAATTCAAAAGAGTCCTAAAGAAATATGGAGTATACTACAGGACAGCTACCCCATATCACCCCCAAACCAGCGGGCAAGTTGAAGTAGCAAACCGAGAACTTAAGCTCATTCTAGAAAAAAACGGTTGCATCAAATAGAAAAGATTGGGCAATTAGAGTAGATGATGCCTTATGGGCCTATAGAACAGCATTTAAAACACCTCTAGGGACATCCCCATACAAACTTGTAAACGGGAAAAGCTGTCATCTACCATTCAAAGTAGAACACAAAGCTTTTTGGGCATTAAAATTTTTAAATTGTGACCTCAAAACTGCAGAAAGAGAAGAATGATGCAGATAAACGAGCTGGACGAGTGGAGAACAGAAGCCTATGAAAACTCAAAATTGTACAAGGAAGCAACAAAGCGACGCCACGATACAAGTCTCAAGAGATCAAAACAATTTGAGGTAGGGGACCTGGTCCTACTATACAACTCAAGGCTTAAACTATTTCCGAAAAAGCTGAAATCAAGATGGTCAGGACCATTTATGATCAAAACAATTTTTCCATATGGCACCATCGAGGTAACTCATCCCACTAAGGGCACATTCAAGGTAAATGGTCACCGACTTAAAATTTATAATGGTGCAGATTTTGGAGATATAAGAGAGAAGCTTATGCTCCATGAGCCTTCTTTTAAAACCAAAAATAGGGAAAGTCTAGCTTAAAACTATAAAACGAGTGCTTCTCGGGAGGCAACCCGAGCACTAACATGATTTATCTAAACATTATACTTCTAACTTTAAGCATTTTAACGCCATAAAGTATGATTAAAGCACAAGTTTCATAGACCACACGGCCTTACACACGGGCGTGCCCATATCGTATGGAGCCCACGAGACAAAACACGGGCATTCTTATGGTCGTGTATAAAAAAAAGTAAAAACCTTTTTTTGACACAAGAAGGACACGGCCGTGCCTTACAACCATGTTAAGATACTGACTTCCTAGACACGGCCAGGACACAGCTGTACTTCACAACCGTGGAGACATACTGGCTTACCGAACAAGAGCAGACCATGCCTATTCCATCTAAACGTGCAAAGTTACTGACTTATCAAGCACGAGAATAACACGCCCGTGCCTTCAAACCGTGCGAAGCTACTGACTTATCAAACACGGGGAAGACACTCCCGTGCTACCTTACCGAGCCAATATACTGATTTATCAAGCACGGGCGTGCCTAAAGGACACATGGCCGTGCCAAGAAACCTAAAAGTGCCCAATCTTGGAAATCACTAAAAGCACGGGCAAATTCAAATTTGCACGGGCGTAGCAATAGACCGTGGCCCCTCCCCTATTTAACAAAATTTAACCATCACTTTCCAAAAACCTAACCTAAAATCAAATTTCAACAGCCATCTCTCCCAGCTCCGGCCACGTCCACATCCTCACCCACCCAAAAAACTCTTCCCTTACCTTTCTCGCAAAAGAACCGTCAAAAATCGTTTGCACGCCCACACCACAACCGTGCTACAGCACGCCACCGCCGTGTTCGTGCTGCAACTCGTAACACCACCGTGCTCTGCCCGTGCTCGAACCTTTTACACCGCCCCTGGTTCCTTTTTCTTAACCTAAAACTTGATAAACATTATGCCATTTTACTTTATTTTCATATCTTGTTTAGTTTTAGTATGAAAGCATGATTTTATTTAGGAAAAACTTCCTCAAAATTTCAACCCTATGAATATTTGTAGGTTAATTTTTCATGTTCATTTTAATAGTAGGAATAAATTCTTGCATTTTAGAACTAATAAGTTTGATGCATTTCTCTGCTCACTACTGTCAAATAATTCTTGCAGATTAATATTCTAACTTTTCAGATTATGATAGATTTAATTTTGGCTATATTATTGTTTAGAAACTTGCTTTATAACTGATTATTTTGCAGGGACCATGTCAACACCCCGAACCAAACGATCAGCCCCAAGCAAGAAAAGAAAGGGGACCGGATCATCCTCTGCAAGTCCCTCTACCGAGCTTCGACACCCATTCCTCAGATTTCCTCAAGCAACTCAAGAAGAATGGTACAAAGCAATCCGGGATAGACCACTAGGCACAGGTAGGTGCATTGACTGGAATGCAGTCCAGTAAGTTACGCTTACAACCGATATCCCAGCCCTTCTCTCAACCGAACCATAGGAACACTTCTTCTCAATTAATGAGCCCACATACTTGGAGCTTACATTAGAATTTTGCACCACCTTCACACTACAAACAGTGGCAACTCAGTTCGACGACCCAGGTGCTATCACAATTCCGTTTAGGGGGCTTAGTGCGTCGATTGAGTGTACCACAATTTGGAGCAGCTCTCGGACTTTATATGCCAGAATTCATAGAAGAAAACCCATTATCCGAACTCAACCATGAACTCCACTGCACTCTGCGCGAATGCTGGCGTAACCTCCGCCCCACTACAAGTAAATACGACCCCAGTCGCTCTAAACCGATGGTACTTTCCCTAGCTCTAAGGTATATTCACGCCATTCTCGCACACACCATCACAGGTCGCTGAGAGAGCACCGGCATTGTAAACAAGCAAGATGTTTATTTCCTAGCATACATGTCTGAAGGACATGTTTTCGACTTGGCATACTTTATTGCATGCGCGATTCAACATCAAAAAGAGCCACATAGAAAGGGGATTTTATCAATGGGGCCATACATTACGAGGCTGGCTCGATCCTACAATCTCCTCAACACTGACGATCAGATCACCTCCCTCACACTGATTGGTAACATGGTGCCTCAAGGCATCCAAACGATGCTACACATGAGGATGATCAAACAACGTCGAGGGACCGAACACCCTCAGTACCAACTAAAGACACCTACAAACGAAAGGGAGGATGAGGACATCCCTGACGAGAACCCACCACCATTAGAGGAGGAACAAAATTCGAGCCAGCATCAGCACCAAGCGTCACCATCATTATCGAACATCTCTACACGACTCAACCAGTTCGAGTTGTATTTCATTGAAAACATTCGGCGCTTTGATAGAGTAGAGGAGACTCTTCAACAAATATGCCAACATCTTCATATTTCATCATAAGCACGACCACCGGACCCGACTAATGATGAGGACCTCTAAGTCCTCTTAAGTTATTTATTTCCATTTTCTTTTCTTTTATTTTATTTTTATATTGTGTTATTTTAATTTGACCTTTTATTATTATTGCAACCCTTTAACATTGGCTACCTAACCATTGAAGATTCCATACCCACATATCTATTACAAGAGTATTAACCAAGCGACTTTGCAGAATAGATTACACACTCCACATACACAAACACACAACTAAGAGACATCCAATAAGTCACTTGATGCTACAACGCCAACTCCCGGAATCATCTAAAATTCAGGAAGTGTTACTTCTCCACTTCTCTTTTTATTACATAATTATTTATCTATCTTTGTACATTAAGGACAATGTACAACTTAAGTGTGGGGGTAAAAGTACCTAACTTTTTGCATTATTCTCAAATCTTGAATTTTAGTCTTGTCCATAAGAAATCTTCTCATATTATTAATTAGGGTGAAATTTCTAATGATTTATGATTGTTATTGACATGTTTTTGAGTAAGTCATTGATAATTGTGCATTGATGATTTATACTTGAAGAATACTAGAGAATCAAGCATGAAAAGTTTATTTTTCAAAAAAAAATTGTCTAGGGTGTTGAACTAAATTTGAATATTACTTTGAAGTTTGACATTTACAGGATTGATGTCAAATACCCATAATATTTGTGAGATTTGAGCCTTATAGAGCATATATTCTTTTTCATGTTCACTTTATTGATTATGAGTGTGTCAACACTGATTTGTTATTCTAGAACTTGCCTTGATTATACATATTGAGACCACATCAATGATTTGATATTCTGAGATGATAAAGGCACCTAGGTTTTAACCCATTCACTCCACTAAAAAGCTTACCTACATAAATAACCCTTAGTGAACTTATTTGATCCTAACAACCCTTTTATTGAATTACCCGCTTAATATTAACCTAAAACCCTTTGTATTTGTTATCACCATTCTTTTGACCACCCTTCTATCGAGAATTAAATTGATCAAGTTACTGAATTAGTTTATTTGATAAAGTTCTTTATTTATTTATTTATATATTTATTTTAGTTTGTTCTTAAAAAACTTCGTATAAAAAAATAATAAAATATTATTATTAGTTTCATTTGATGTAATCATTTATTTTCAGGTTCGTATTGTTAGTTAGGTAATTAGTCAAGTCAATCTCGATTCTAGAACCTTCTAATTCAGCCTTTATCCACACCTTTAACCTAAGCCCCGTTACAACCCTGTCAAAGACCTTTTGATTTGTGTATCATCTCATATTACAGTAGTGGATATTTGATTTTCAGGCAAGCCTATGGGATTAACTTTTCAGGTTCGACTTATGAGTGCTTTTTCTTGAAACTTAAACACTTCGAGTGCTTTGAGTGAATCCTTAGTGAGGATGTCAATCCTTGTCGGTTTCAATTTTAAGGTAATCATTTAGATAAGGAGAGACACCTATGTTTTCGTACTACAAAATTCATGACTTATATTGTTTGAATCTTTAAGACTCTTTGAGTTAAATTATCCATGTATAAATTGTCTGTGAATTATGATGAGGCATTGTTGATAGGAATTGGGAATTATGGAAAGTTCGTTTTAATTGTAAGTTGATAATTTTGCTTGAGGACAAGCAAAAGCTTAAGTGTGGGGGTATTTGATAAATCGTAAAAGTAACATATTTTAACCCCATATTTAGTATGCTTTTAGGATGATTTAGCCCGATTTATGTAAAAAGGTGCTTTTAATCCTTTCTTTTCATATTT
This sequence comes from Gossypium rotundifolium, assembly GCA_025506655.1. NCBI lineage: Eukaryota > Viridiplantae > Streptophyta > Magnoliopsida > Malvales > Malvaceae > Gossypium > Gossypium rotundifolium. The sequence continues at coordinate 154,136,463 of CP106728.1, forward strand.
ATACTCATGAAAGCACCCGAGTACGAAAAAAAAAGAAACGGGCTTAAAATGGGCCAATTTGGGCTAAAGAAAAAATCGACACGGTTGGGACCTCAACAAGAATTGAGACACGGCCCAACCATGATTTACATGACCGTGCCCCAATCGACAGAATCAAGACATGGCCCAACCATGATTTACACGGGCGTGTGCCATGGCCGTGCCCCTGTTACGAGAGAGCAATTTCACTTGAATTTGGATACTTAGAGCCAAAAAACACTTTCCAAAGCTTATTCAAACATCGACTAAGAAGCAGACTTGAATTAAGACACTTAGGGACCAAGTAAAGCATTCGAAAAATCTATATAAACACCCTAAGTGCATCCTGAAAATAGGCGTTAGCTAGGCCAAGGAGCCGAGCCAGAAGGATCACATTTGTGGGAATCACTCGAAGATAGCTAGTGGATCCATCTTAAGAATCCAGAATTCTACTCAAGACGACGAATTTCTCCTTCAATTCCTCTAGGGGGTTTTAAGGATTTTCTATGTTTTGTTTTATCTTTTCTCTTGAGATGTTTTCTTTATTTGTTATGAACTAAATCCTTTAGATACCTGAAGGGGATGAAACCTAGATGAATTTTGTTATTATTTTCTAAATTATATGATAAATACTTAGTTTGTTCTTAATTATGTTACTTAATCCAAATCTGATGTGCTTAGGTGGAGGAGGAATAGACCCTGCTTAGGAATAGATCTAGCATAATTAAACGGAGTTGATCGAACGCTTAGAGATAGGGTTACGAGATTTTGCTGGATTAGGGTGAAACCTAATATGGGAATCCATTGATCGATTTACTACTATTCTAGGGGGTTATTATAAGCGAACGAGAGTTCCACTAATTAACCTAGGGTTAGACATTATTCGCCTCGAGAGAGGGTTTAATATAGGTTAGGGAGTCCTACGGATCATGCTAAGTAAAGAAATCATATGATTCAGTAATAAGTAACAAGTGAAGTCTAGATGGATTTTTCTTGATGGTATCATCGTAATCAATTGAGTTTCTTCAAGTTATTTCCCAATTCGTTCTTTTTGTCTTTGCGTCTTTAGCTTAGTAGTTGTTAAACTAGATTAAATCAACCAATCACTCCATATTTTAGGTTAAATAATAAAAAGAAAGTGAGTATTAGTACTTTTAGTTCCTTTGGGTTCGATAATCCGGTCTTGCCAAGCTATACTACTGTTCGATAGGTACACTTGCCTTTAAGTCGTTGTCAGAGTTAGTTTCCAGGTTTGATCATTCTATTTATAAATTTTAAAGCTCTGATTTCAGCGATCAGACTGTAACTCATACTTTATGGTTGACGCATCAGCCTGTGATGCCAAAGTCTGTAGATGATCAGCTACCTCTCGAATCTGAATTTATGTGGTAATCCCGACTTCTAACTTGGTCATGAGAATGATGAAGCTCTTCTTTCCAACGCTCCTCTCTTATTTCAAGAAACTTGATCCGAAGTTTACAACTATGTAATGTTGATTCAAACTCTTCAATCCTACCTTTCATTTCCTCAATCAATTGCAAAATTACGGCTTCTATTCTAGTGAAGCGACTGTCCAGGCTTAACATCAATCTTCAGAAAAGTATTGATCATTCACCCTAGCTAGCGCCATACTTAGAGAGATTCTTCCGCTTCTATGGCTCATAAAGATCAAAATTTTTCCTAGACAAAGAAGGAACTGTGGAGCTCCAGGAAGTTTAAACTATATCTGTTCAAACATTTTTCTAACTCTAAACACGGGTGAAAGTCATCTATTCTGGTTCATCTCTTTGAATATATCAAATGGGGGATCAATACGAATTCCTTTTATTTCTCCACAACGAATCATATCTCTTGCAATATTGTTTGGATCACGACGAGGAACTGAGAAGTCCACAACAGCCCATCTTTCAATCCCAGGTGGCTCTACCAATACGGTCTTCTTAATCTCTTTCTTTTTCACATCCATTTGGGTTATCCTAGCCATTAGGGCTTGCATTTCCATTGTTTCTGGTAGGTGCAACATCCTCAAATACAACATTAAACTCAAGCTTGTTGTTTGGTAGCATACCTATAATAAATAAACATTTTTTTTATCATCATAGGCAAAATCCTTTCCATCCAAATCATTTTTGTAGGTCTCATACACTCTGCCAGTTGCTTTCCTTCCAACACTCTTACCGTCCACAAGGTCACTATCTTTATACAAAAGAAAATCATTGTAATGGTAGAAGTGTCCATCCTTACTCCCCACGCTTACTTCGAAGTGATTGGTGAGTATAGTTACCTTTTGCCCTTTAGTTCCAACACCATGCCTTGCCATAGGGTGTCTTCTTCGCATCTGATTCTGGAATGACATCAGGAGGCACATATGGTAGAAGAGGCAGGGATTCCAGTGCTACCCTATTTCTCTCTTGCTCAAACGAATTCATACCCTAAAATCTTCTTTCTAATTGGTTTTGCTCTAACCATATACGAATGATTGTATTGTCTTCCACTTTATCAAGGAACCTGTTCTCCAAATCACCTAGTCTACCAGAAGGCCTAAATAGCAAATGTAGTGAAACTTTTGGGGCTAAAGTGTAATTTTGAGAAAAATTAGGGTCAAAATATAATTTAGGAAAAGTTTAGGGGTTGAAAGGTAATTTTGAAAAGATGAAGAGTCAAAATATAATTTTGGAAAAGTTAAGGGGTCAAAATGTAATTTTGATTTTTTTGTATTTTTCAATTTATTTTTTTAAATTTTAAAAATTAAACACGAAATTGAGCCGAACAAAATTTAATGCTTATAGCTACCCCTTTTTGCTCATCGCTATGAAACAGGGATAGAGCAAAGACTTAAAAGCACTAAATTTTGTTCGATTGTCCAATCTTTATTCTTTACTAAAAAACAGAAATCTAAAATAGCTTGGCATGCGACCCAAAGCTCAACTCACCTCTCGAATTATGAGTTGATCTTTGAAAAAAAAAAAAGAAATTGAAAATACCTCAGCGTGTGACTTGAGGCTCAACTCACCTCTCGCAATATGAGTTGATTTGATTTGATTTTTTTTGAAAAACAGAATGAAAATACCTCAGCGTATGACCCGAGGCTTAACTCACCTCTCGCAATATGAGTTGATTTTTTGAAAAATAAAAATTGAAAATTACCTCAGCATGTAACCCGAGGTTCAACTCACTTCTCGCAATATGAGTTGATTTGTTTAAAAATCAGATATTGAAAATACCCTAGCATGTAACCTGAGGCTCAACTCACCTCTCGCAATATGAGTTTATTTTTTTATTTTTGAAAAATAAAAATTGAAAAATACCTCAGCGTGTAACCTGAGGCTCAACTCACCTCTCGCAATATGAGTTGATTTTTTTGAAAAACAGAAATTAAAAAATACCTCAGCGTGTGACCTGAGGCTCAACTCACCTCTCGCAATATGAGTTGATATTTTTGAAAAACAGAATTTGAAAATACCTCAGCGTGTGACTTGAGGCTCAACTCACCTCTCGCAATGTGAGTTGATATTTTTGAAAAACATAAATTGAAAAAATACCTCAGCGTGTGACCTGAGGCTCAACTCACCTCTCGCAATATGAGTTGATATTTTTGGAAAACAAAATTTGAAAATACATCAGCGTGTGACCTGAGGCTCAACTCACCTCTCGCAATGTGAGTTGATATTTTTTAAAAACACAAATTGAAAAATACCTCAGCGTGTGACCCGAGGCTCAACTCACCTCTCGCATTATGAGTTGATTTTTGAAAAGGAAATTGAAAAATACCTCGGCGCGTGACCTGAGGCTCAACTCACCTCTCCCAATATGAGTTGATTTTTTTAAAAAAAAATAGAAATTGAAAAACAAAATTTGAAAATACCTCGGCATGTGACCCGAGACTCAACTCACCTCTCGCATTATGAGTTAATTTTTTTGAAAAAGAAATTGAAAAATACCTCGGCGTGTGACCCGAGGTCCAACTCACATCTTGCATTATGAGTTAATTTTTTTTTGGAATTTTTTTAAAAAAATCAGAATTTCAAAACATATCATCTGGTGGAACTTGGATGTCTCCTTTTTCCTTGATTTAAAACAGCTATCATCAACACCTCTTGCTCTACTGGAGTACCTGTATATGTCATGCATGATGTTATCATGATATGCAAGTGTTTGTCTTAAATGCTTTTATGCCTACATGATTATGCCATACGCCTTGGGCTTGTTTTTCATATATCTCTTTTTGTTACAATTCTCATGATGACCTGCATTCATTGCTTCAACTCTTGACTTTCCTTTCAGATTTTGTACCCGTCCTCAAGCTTTACGAGTAATCTGCATTTCTTGTATATCACCCTTTTGCTCCCTGTTGAACTTTGTCATTGCTTTGAGTCTCTTGTACTTACTAAATTCTCATCCGGATAATGCTCAACATTCCTTTTGTTTAGAGTATGTCATTTCACTATTTATTATTTAAATGAACCAAACATGATATGCTTGACAATGACACAATATGTATGAAAGACATAACTCACATTCATATTTATTTCAAAAGCAACAAGCAAAGAAAAATTGACAAGGAATAGTTCAATAAAGAAAATATTATAAAGAAAGGAAATCAGATTCAATTGTCATAAATACTCTAGATATCCAATGCACGAACTTCTCCAAGTTTCTTCATCCTGGATCTTTTCGAGCAAAGCTTCTTGTGTAGAAGATTTCGAGCTTCCGAGAATGCTTCAAATATTGTAATCTAGCCATTTGACTCCCTGTTCAAATCGCCTTGCTCTTTAAGCCCAAATCTGCTTTATTAGGACGCCCTTTCGGGTTTTCATTCTAATCTTTTTTTTTATTATCAAGAAGCCCTTTTCGGGTTTTCATCTTGATCTCTCTTTCTTTTCTTTCTTTTCTCTTTTTTTATCAAGACACCCTTTTCGGGTTTTCATCTTGATTTCTCTTTTCTTTTCTTTTTTTTTATTTTCAGGTTTTCATCTTGATCTTTTTTTTGAAGATGCCCTTTTCGGGTTTTCATCTTGATCTTTTTTTAGGCATAATATTTCTTTACAGCATCTGAGTTCATTGGATTAGGTAACTCCCTCCTATCCATCTCAGTGAGAATCAAAGCTCCATCCGAGAAAGCCTTCCTTACGTCGTATGGCCCTTCCCAATTTGGTGCTCATTTTCCTCGAAAGTCTTTTTGTATTGGGAGAATCTTTCTCAGTACGAGTTCTCCCTTGCGGAATTCTCTTGGCCGCACCTTCTTGTCATGGGTCTTGATCATTCTCTTCTGGTACATCTATCCATGGCAGATTGCCTTCAAGCGTTTTTCTTTGATAAGATTTAGCTGGTCATATCGAGCTCGAACCCATTCTGATTCTTCTAGTTTCGACTCCATTAAGACTCGTAGAGAGGGGATCTCAACTTTGATGGGCAGCACAGCTTCCATTCCATAGACCAGAGAGAAAGGAGTTGCTCCCGTAGATGTCCACACAGATGTGCGATATGCATACAAAGTGAATGGTAGCTTCTCGTGCCAGTCTTTATATGTCTCGGTCATTTTCCCAATAATCCTCTTAATATTTTTGTTAGCCGCTTCTACTGCTCCGTTCATTTTTGGTTGATAGGGTGAGAAATTATGATGCTTTATTTGAAATTGCTCACACACTTCCTTCATCATCTTGTTGTTCAGATTCAAAGCATTATCTGAAATGATCCTCTCAGGTAAATCATATCGACATATGATCTCTTTTTTTAAGAACTTGCAAACTGCAGTCTTTGTCACATTAGTAAATGAAGCGGCTTCTACCCATTTTGTGAAGTAATCTATAACCAAAAAAATGAATCAATATCTATTCAAGGTTTTGGGGAAATTGGCCTTATAACATACATGCCCCACATAGAAAAAGGCTACGGAGAAGTCATGACATGCAGGGGCGAAGGGGCTGCATGAATTTTATCGCCGTAATTTTGACATTTGTGGCACTTTTGTGCGTAACTAATGTAGTCGTTTTCATCGTCAGCCAGTAATAATCGAGTCTCATAATCTACCTACCCATAGTGAAACCATTGGCATGCATTCCACAAATTCCTTCATGGACATCTTCAAGTATTTTTCTGGCTTCAACAGAATCTACGCATCTCAGGAACACTTGATCTTTTCCTCTTTTGTACAAGATATCCCCATCAAGGACAAATCACACCGCCATTCTTCTGATTGTTCTTTTGTCGTTCTCATTTGCTTGCTCAGGATACCTTTGATTCTTGACATATTCTAAGAAATCATGGAACCATGGCCGTCCATCTGTCTCTTTTTCAATGCTAAAATAATGTGCAGAGACCTCATATATGCTCATTTGGAGAGGCATTATTTTCGTTTCTGTATTTCCTTTGAACATTGAGGCCAAAGTGGTCAGGGCATCAGCCAATTGGTTTTTTTGTCGTGAGAAGTAATTAAAAGTCACTTCTTTGAATTCTTTAATCAGTTCCGCAATGATATCGCGATATTTAACTAAATTTGATCTTTCACTTCCCAATCTCCACGGATTCGGTAAATCACCAACGTTGAGTCCCCGTACACCTCTAAGATTTCGATGTTTCATTCAATAGCTACACGAAGTCCCATGATGCAAACCTCATATTCCATTACGTTATTGGTGCAGAAGAAATTTAATCTGGCAGTGAGCAAATAATGGTTCCCTTCTGGTGACACTAAGACTGCTCCAATCCCATGCCCCAATGCGTTCGATGAACCATCAAAGCTCATCTTCCATGATTTCTCTTTTAACGGATCACACTCTTTTTCTGTAATGCGCATCTAGTCTTCATCTGGGAAATCGAATCTCAATGGCTCATATTCCTCCATTGTTCGAGTTGATAAGAAGTCAACTATTGCACTTCCCTTTATCGACTTTTGGCTTACATAGACGATGTTGTACTCCGATAGTAAGATCTACCATCGTGCTATTCTTCCTGAGAGTGCAGGTGATTCTATCATGTACTTTATTGGGTCCAGCTTTGAAATTAACCATGTCATATGATACAATATATATTGTCTGAGCCTTCGAACTTCCCAGACCAAAGCACAACAGAATTTTTCAATTGACGGGTACTTTGCCTTATACTCTGTGAACTTCTTGCTGAGGTAGTAAATCGCCTTTTCTCGTTTCCCCGACTTATCATGCTGCCCCAGTATACAATCCATTAAGTTTTCGAACACATTCAGATACAATATTAATGGTCTTCCAAAAGTTGGCGGTAGTTGCACATAGGGACTAGACAAATACTATTTTATCTTGTCAAAAGCCACTTGACACTCCTCATTCCATTCTCCCGGATTATGTTTTCGAAGGAGTCGAAAAATTGGGTCACACTGGTTGGTAAGCTAAGCAATAAATCAAGCGATGTAGTTCAACCTCCCTAAAAATCCTCTGCCTTCTTTTTGTGGATCAACCTCAATACCTCTCTCGCTGACAATGAAGCCTAGTAATTTTCCTGAGGTAGCCCCAAACGTACACTTGGCTGGATTAAGCTTCAGTTGGAACTTTCTTAGTCTTTCAAACAACTTTCTGAGGTTCCCAACATGCTCTCTTTCCCCCGGGATTTGGCAATCAAATCATCGACGTAGACTTCTATTTATTTGTGCATCATGTCATAGAATAGCATCAACATTGCCCTCTGATATGTTGCCCCAACATTCTTCAATCTGAATGGCATCATCTTATAGCAGAACGTTCCCCACATTATTACAAAGGTAGTTTTCTCCATATCCTCGGGAGCCATCTTTATTTGATTATAACCCGAGAAACCATCCATGAAAGAAAATAAAGAATGTTTTGCTGTATTATCCACCAACGTATCAATGTGTGGTAAAGGAAAATTATCCTTAGGGCTTTCTCGATTCAAATCGTGATAATCCACACACATTCGTACCTTGCCATCTTTCTTTGGTACTGGGACTATGTTAGCTACCCATTCTGGGTATTTGGAGACTTGTAGGAAGTCAGCATCAAATTGTTTCTTGACTTCTTCTTTTATCTTTAACAGCATTTCAGGTCTCATTCGTCTTAGCTTCATTGAATGGGTTTGCATTCTGGTTTCAGTGGGAGTCTATGGACCACTACTTCGTCGTTCAACCCTAGCATGCCTTGATACGACCATACAAATACATCTTTGTACTCAAGAAGCAAGGTGATCAAATCATGTTTGGTGTTCTCTGAAATGGATGTCCCAATCTTCACTTCTTGTCTCTTTTATTCATTTCCCAAATTACTGTCTCAACATATTCTTGATGGGGCAATATATGTTTATCTTCTTGTTCTACCATCCTTAGTAAGTCAGGAGACGATACATAATCTTCAGCATTTTTCTCAACTTCGAATTCTCCTAAACAAATAGCTTTCTCAAAATCGATTTCAGGACTTGTAACGGGATTGTTTATATCATTGATATCTGAGCACCTGAAATGTGAATGGAAAAGAAAACTATAGAGGAGCATCAAAGTATTGGAACCAAACAAACATAATGTTATGGCATGATATGAGGTACATGTAAGGACAGGCTGTGAGGAGAGAGAATAATTATGAAGTTAATGAGAATGAAAAGACTCTGACAAAATGCATCTCCATTAATGTTCATTTAAATGATAAAGAGCAAACATAAGCTCTTACAAAAGAATCCCACTATTACTTAGGGGAACACAGAAAAGAGAGTTAACATTGAGCATTACTCTGGAGAGGACTTAGAAACTATAAGAAAATCCACAGTAGTCCAATTGTTCAAAATGAATCCAAGAGGACAAGGGCGTATCATTAAAACATCTTTAATTACATCATCCCCTTTGTCAATAACATTTATACTGACGTTCTGAAGACCCCTTTCAATCAATAACAGCGTGCTTCGTGAATTATCTTGCCCTGGGTACATCATTCCTACAGATGTAAATGTTTTTGACAAAGGAGGATACGTTATGGGCTCCCATTTCAATTCCCGACCTGAGGCTCTTGCACTCCTCATTTCTTGATCTTTCTGCAACTATGGATTGTATGGCTTTAACCGTGGTGAATGATTAGGGTGATATGTACATGCAATGGATGGATAAATGAATAAATGATAAATGAATGTTAGTCATGAATAAATATGCAAGAATTTGGTGTTGACTTCAAGATAGCCCCATACTTAGGCATTTCATTAATAAAAAGAGTCCATTACAAAAAGTTTTGCCATCTCTGATTTAACAGTTACACAAATTTCCTAACCACATCACCTTGTTTCTTCACTCGTTCTAGGAACTCCGACATGCCTGACCTTTGACTTGGACTGAACTGGCAACTAAGAACTTCTGCTTCATCTAATAATTGCACAATTTGCATGGCTGCCTTGCGAATTTCGTTGATCAAATGGTGAGGTGCATATCCTTTTCTTGGAGAGCTCTTTCACATATATCTTGATGAATTATGCATTGTCAACGTGAAGCAAGGCAGCATACTCTTCTATAGTCGGAGTCATATCTTTCTGATTGAAAGTGCCAGAATCGAACCATGGCTTGAATCAACTATTCGTCAAGTGAGCTATATCCCCGTACTTTTCAGTGAAGATGCCCCTAGTGTCTGAGTCCCACTGTTTCCAGATTCTAGTCAAGTCTTCGAGGTTATTCCAACGAGCATTCATAGTTACATGCTCGGGAAGATTGGAGATACATCCTTTCTTTAAACTGCCCTCTTTTGCTTTCTGGTTTTTTAAAGACCAGTCTCGAACCACGGCATTTTTCTCGGCTACTTGTGTAATTGACTCCTCTATCAGAAACCGTTTTTGGCAACCAATCTCTAATCAGCACCTTCCTAACAAGATGCCTATGATGCATGATGAAAAATAAAAATGAAGACAAATGGCCTTGGTTAGTAATCACAACAAATATAAACGGAAAAAACTATTGAAAATCTAACAAATTAAGCTATTTAATCGTGCATTTTGGTGAAACCGACCTATGTTTTTCTATTTTTTTTTTGTTTTCGTTTTTTTTACCCTATCATACTTTACAAAATAAACTTACCCCACATGCTCATCAGATAATCTACCCGATCTAATTCTATTAAACAGACCTAATTCTCTTGCAAAAACAAATATAAATGTAAAGAAATAAAAAGTAAGAGGCGTTTCTCCCATGTACTTATTTTGGTGACTATTCAACGGATAAAGTTTCGGCATGGCTCTAATCAGGTGGCTCATACGGTTCACTATATGCGATTTCGGTTCTAAAAAGGTGCTCGAGTTGTCCGTACTGTCGCCTACTAAGGCTAGTGTAGAGCCTCGGTTATTGCCCATCATAGGCTCACGAGCTCAATTCGAGGGATTACATTTACTTATGCCTATGCAAAGGGACAAGTTAACTCACGAAAGCATAAGTCATATGTAACCCGGAAGTATTCACTATCCTGTGCGGAGGGACGAGTTAACTCACGAAGGCCTAGCGTTTACTTCCACTTAAATGGATGGAGCTCGGGTAGAGAGCTTATGTTATGCAAAAATGCAAGTGCACGGTGTGTGGGGAGAAACTCACAAACTTTTTCGTTTTTATTAAAACTAAAAAAAAAAACTAAAACCGTAAAAACTTAAAGCTGAAAAATAAAAAGATAAAACAAGTTAGAAAAATATTAATTTGAAAACCGAATGCAGATGCATGACTTTTCAAAAATAAAATTCAAAGATCACAATTAAAATTAATTTGAACGAAGAATTTTGAAAATTTTGACAACCCGGCTTTAACATCAGATTCGACTCTCGAAAAAAATTCCCCAGTGGAATCCCCAGCTATAGCGACATAAAATTTAGTTCGGGCGCTAATTGAGAAAATTATTGAACATTTGAAAATAGAGTTTCGATTTTATTAAAAAAAGAAGTCGTCACCGATCTTTTTTTCCTAGGTGTGATCGGACACCTAATAAATCCTATTTTTTAAAAGAAAAATCATTTTTTGAATTTTCTTAAAAAAAGGGCCGAGTTTAGGTCTATGTCAAAATTCAAGAGAAAAATAGGGTTCGGAGTCAATTACGCGCGAGGAAGGTATTAGCACCTCGCGACGCCCAAAATTGGTATCTCGTTAAACGCGTGGTCTTAATTTTCAAAAATACAAGTTTAATTTAATATTTTAATCGTGATCTGATTAAAACACGAGAATTTTTTGAAAACACGAAAATTTTGAAAATATAAAATTTTTGAAACACAATTTTTTTTTTTGAAAACACAAAGATTTTTGAAAACGAAGATTTTTGAAAACACGAAAATTTTAAAAATACAAAATTTTTGAAACACGAATTTTTTTAAAAATACGAAGATTGTTGAAAATGATGATTTTTAAAAACACGAAAATTTTGAAAGACAAAAATTTTTGAAACACAAAATTTTTAGCACTCGATTATTTTTTTGAAAACCGAGAATGTTTGAAAACACGAAATTTTTGAAAACACGAAAATTTTCAAAACACGAAAATTTTTTACACTTGAGAATTTTTAAAAACATAAAAATTTTGATAAATTACATATTATCGTATTATATACATTTTAAAAACAAAATTTTGATAATTTAAAATAACCACAAAATAATCATTTTATTTTAAAACTCAAATTTTTTTAGATTTTTTATTTTTAAAGGGCATATCGTATTTAATACGAACCGATGATATTCACCCAACATAGCGATGAAATCAACGACAAGTGTTAAACCGATTCGTTGCCTTATTTATTAAAATTATTAAAATTAAAAGTAAAAAATACAATTAAAAAATAAAAATGCTAAAAATATCAATAATATTAAAACGAGATGTCATCAAAAATACACAAATTAAATTAAAAGTGGGTAAAAAAAATTACCGAAAAGCTCAAAATTACAAACTTGAAGAACGGATACACGACTCATTTTTTCTCTCTTTTTTCTTCTTTCTTTTTTTTTTTTTTTCTTTTTTTCTTTCCTTTTTTTCTTTCCTTTTTTCTTCTCTTTTCTTCTTCTTCTTCTTCTGTCTGCTTGCCTTTGGGCTCATTGCAGAGCTAGCTTGCTAGACTGATGGGCCTCTTGGGCTAGATGTTGGGTTTAAATTTGCTATTTTAATGCCTTTTGGCTCTTTTTTTTTTTTTTTTCTGCACTTTTTTTTTATTGGTCATTGGGTCAGCCTCTTTGCTGGTCAGGGTCTCCATGATTCTGGATCGGGTCGTGGATCGAGTCGGGTCGACCCGACTTATTTTGATTTTTTTTTTTGCTTTTGCTTTTTCTTTTTTTTTTTTTTTTTTTTTTTTCTTCTCTCTTCTTCTTCTTATTCTTCTTATTCTTCTTCTCCTAGCCCGCCTCCGTCGACGCTGCTTCCTCGCTGGTAGTGCATGCCTTCTCCCTCTTCTTCTTCTTCTTCTTCTTCTCTCTTCCTCTTTTTTTCTTTCTCTTTTTTTCTTTTCCTCTTTTCTCTCTTTTTTCTTTTCTTCTCCTTTTTTGTGGGTGTTGTTGCTTGTTGTTGGGGGTCCTTGGTTGATGGTGCCGAATATTCTTTGTGATGGCCATGAAAGTCTCTGGATTTCTTTGCTTTTGCTCTTAGCTTCTTGCTTCCAAAAATTCTTTTAGCCAAATGGGTGGGGATTTTTTTTTGCCGAAAATGTTGGAGCCCCCTTCTTGATGTGTTTTTCTCTCTTTTTAAGCTTGTTTCTTTACCTTTTTTCCATGCTTTTGCAGGTAGCAGTTGGCTAGGGAGGAGGGAGGCTATGCCCTAGGCCGGTGGCAGAAATTCACGGAGGGTAGGTGCCCCAAATCACCTAATCTGCCAGAAGGACTAAATAGCAAATGTAGTGAAACTTTTGGGGCCTAAGTGTAATTTTGAGAAAAATTAGGGATCAAAATGTAATTTTGGAAAAGTTGAGGGGTTAAAAGGTAATTTTAGAAAAGATAAGAGGTTAAAATGTAATTTTAGAAAAGTTAAGAGGTCAAAATATAATTTTGATTTTTTGTATTTTTCAATTTATTATTATTATTTAAAATTTAAAAATTAAACACAAAATTGAGCTTGGTAAAATTTAGTGCTTACATTCACAACAATAAAATTGTGGTTCCTGGAAAAGAAAAAGAAAAAGCCCCGTATCTTTAAAATTGTACTGTTGCTTTGAAACCTCAAATCGATCTTAAAATCTTGAGCGAATTCCCTCACCAACCTCTGAAACGGAAGCTTGCAAATTAGCAACTCCGTGCTAAGAATGATTTTTGTACACCAAAGAAAGTAGGCTTAGCAAATGCAAATGTCCCAATTTTTTAAGGGTTAAACCTCATTTATATTAAAATATAGGGGACTAAAATGATCATTTTTATTTTACTTAAATTATGTGAAAATTCAAAATTTTAGAAATAATTCCACGTTACATTTCCATTTGATATTTTAACAGGAGTGACCAAAATAAGAATTATGTAACGTTGGTGTCTAAATTGCAAACTTTTTATTTTGGGTGCCTAAACTAGATTTTTTTTTTTTTTTATAATTGAGTGACCATTTGTGTATTTTACTCTGAAATGTATAATATTACATAATATTATAATGTTTTAATCATTTATGCATATATATAAACTATTAATATATGATATGATATTATAGGATATGATATGATATATAATAAACAATAATATATAATGTACTACTATCATATATAACTATTATAATATTACATCATATTATAATGTTTAATCATTGATACATATACATAAACTATTAATATATTATATACTACATAATATGATATAATATTATAGGAAGGTCAACTTTCAAATGTATGAAAAATATAGGGACTTAAAGCATATTTCAATCAAGATAATAAACAATAATATATGAGAATAATTAATATACTATGTATTACTCTACTATTATAGTATGTGATATAGTATTATATAGTGAAATAATATGTTTTATGAGTATTAATATAATAACTATTATTATATTATGGATTATAATAAAAGATATAGTATTAATAATTATATGTAATTTAGTATATTAAAATACATGTTTATAATTATAACTAACAATACATAAAATATTATTAAAATTAATATATTAATAAAATATTATTTTTTAAATTAGATTTTGAATTGGACTTCAACTTTTACAAATTGTATTTGGGTATTGGGTTTTATTTCTTTTTATTTTAGACCTGATATTTGGGCTATAATTAGTTTATTTTGAGTTAGGGTGATAATGAATATATCATTTGGGTTGGGTTTGGTATAATATATTTGAGTTTTGGAATAAATATTTTAGAATACAAGTATTAGGTTTATAAATTTAATAAGAAAAATAAAAATTATTCAATTGTGTCAATATGATATAATAATAAACAATAAAAGATATTTTGTTAATTCATATAATATCATAAAATAATAAATTTTACCTACAATAAGCATTTTAATTATTTTATATAAAATAATTTTATTAATTATATAAAATTTATGTTTTTATAAGGCAAATTTGAATATGTTGTCATTGTATAAAAGTAAAATAAATTATTACGACCTGAGCCCAAATTGAAAAAAATTAGAGTTCTAAAGGGCCCGAGCTCAAAAAAAATCCAAGTCCGAAATAAACCCTACCTGAGCTCGACCGTTTTGTCGGCTCTGTCTCAAATCCCATCAAAGTAGCAAAAAAAAAAAACAATATTGAGAATATTCTAATCGAGTCTAAGTCATAGATCTTCAAGATAAAATTTTCAAGTCATTCAATCCAATCTCTTTAAAACAAGGAATTCAGTTCGACCCAATCTTAAGGATCGATCTTCAATGGGGCAACATACATCAAAGGTAATGACACAATTGTTTTGTTAAAAAGTAATTAACTTTAAATAAAGTAAGTTATGAAAATTACGCATTGCTAAATATAATTATAACGATTGATAATATTGTTCTCGTAATTCTTTCAATAAATTATATATTTTTAATTTAATAAATTGATACATAATTTTATTATTTAAAAGTCGAAAGGAAAGGAAGAATTCACGTACTTGAATTTATTTCACAAAAAAAAAATTCTTTCAAATAGTGTTTGGATCGAGAGAACGTGCTTTCTGTTGTAATGCATTTTCTTTACAACATCAAGGTATAGTGTTAATGCTTTCTTTTTCACTTTCAAATTTCAATCAAAATCAAAGTAAAAGTCTAAGAATGTTGTGGGTCGTGAATTGAGTCTTAATTTAATTAATATAATTATTATTATTAATATAAGAAGATATAAGTTTGAATATACTGAAATATATTATCTTCGATTTATAAATTTATGAGAATTATGAATAATTTTAAACATTAAATAGAAAATTAGATATAATTATTACTTATAATAAAATTGTTAAAAAATTATTCTCTATTATTCATTAAATAATAATTTAAGAGACCAACTAATTAAATAAAAGATGGATAAGACGTGATTTGTACAGTCTAATAAATGCTACAATATTGAGTATTTTGTTTTAAAGAAAGCTTAACTTCAAGACAATTTTTTTTATATTGAATTTTTTTTGTTTAAGTTAATTTTGAAACTTGATTATTGTTCTTATATTAGAGTTTAAAATTTTTTTGTCCAAATTAGGTTCTGAATTTGTTAAATGTTTTCATATTGGGAGTTCAACTTTTCTTTATCTAAGTTAGTTCTTAAAAACCCTAAAGTTTAAGTCTTAATATGAGAACAATTGTCAAATTCATGCCCCAACGTGGGAACTAAACTTGCTCATGGGTCGGGTCACCCAACCCAGCTCGAAATGTAAGAGGGTTTGGGCAAAAATATAAACTCAAAAAAGAGCTTGGACAAAAAATAAGGCCCGTTTAAAAAATGGGTCGAGCCTTGTGTAGGGCATTTTTGGTCAGGGCTCAACCCGGCCCGAATTCACTAAAAGATAAAAAAAACTACTTTTTTAAATATTATTTTCTTGTTGTTTTCTCCCTATTTTGCTACCATTTTACTATTATGTTTCTACTATTTTGTTGTTATTGTTTGGATATTATATAAAACTTATTTTATTGTTAATTTTGTTATTATTTTAAAGACATTTGTTAATTTTATTATTATTTTAGAGACATTTGCTTGTTAAGTTGCATTTATCTTAGTGTTATTTAAGTATACATATTTTTTAAAATTTATTTTCAATTTGTAGGGAAATATTTATTTTGATGTTTTAGTATTTTGATGTATTATATATATTTTAAAATTATATAAAAAATAATATAAATTTTAATATGGGCGGTCAGTCGGGCCGGGTTTTAGTATTTTTATCTGAGTCGGGTTTGGGTAAAATTTTAAGCCCATTTTTCGGGCCGAGCCGAGCCTAGCAAATAGGCTTGAATTTTTAGTTGAGCATAGCCTGAACCCGGCCCAACCCATGCACAGTGGGAACAATTGCCAAGTTCAGGGCCTCATTTGGACCAAAATAAATTTTAGGCCTCAATGTATGAAAAGTTGTCAAGTCTAAGTTGTAATGTAGTAACAATTGTTAAGTTTAAGACCTATCATGGAAAAAAAAAAAACTCAAACCTCAATGTGAGAAAAGTTGTCAAATTCATGTTCCAAATAGTGATTTAATCTTTTAAAGAAAAAACAAAAGCCTTTTGTTTCAAATTACTAAGTATGCCATTTAATTTACGGCATATAAGATTATTTTTGTAATAAATTACTGAAATGTAAAATTACTTATCAAATTATGAGGTATGTTAGGTTATTTTACTTGCTCAATTTGATTGAAATGTAAAATTTAGTTGTTTAGTTAAAGGAATATAGAATTATTTAAAACACATTTTATTAAATTGCGGTTGTTTTAAATTTTTTTAATACATCTATAAGTAAAGCATGCAAATTAGACTCATATATGCTCCATTTTGAAAGAAAAAAAAAAAAAAGAAGAAGGTCTTATTCAAGTGAAATATATATATTTTAATTAGGTTGTATTCCCATGATACATGAATTGATTGTATATATATAATTTTTGTATTTAAAACTCAATGTAATTTATGAAAATAAAGTGCATTAAAATGAAAACGAATGTAGTTAAATATTTAAAGTTGTTAAATTTATGAATATTTTATAAGCTAAATTGTCATATTACGATACTTATACAATAATCACTATTATGTTTTGTGATATTAAAATTGGTTGTTAAAATAAATTTCATATAAATTCAAAAAAATTTGTCAAATTAGAAAAATCCAACATAAACTTATTATGTAATGACTAATGTACTAATTCTATTATTGTAATTTTAATCATTGAAAGAATGGGAAATTTGAGGGCTAAATGAATAAATTTAAATTGCAAAAGTAAATGTCAGAAAATTTAAGAAAGTGCAGAGGATTTAGTTTGTAAAATTTCCTCTTTCAACCTTAATATTTATATCATATTTTATTAATATTTATTAAATTAATTTCTTGATTAGTAATAATTAAATCTGATCATCAGTCGGGTCAATGCAAAATTTTATATTCGTTTTCTAGGTCCGTTCGAAAAATATGCCTAAAATTTTATCCTAACTCAGCCCAGATAAAAAAAATGCTAAACCCAAGCTCAACCCGGCTCGCGTATTAATTTTTTTATATAAATTCTTTTAAAAAATATAATACATCAAATACACTAAAAATATTAAAATAAATGTTTCCCCAAAAATTAGAAATACATCTAGAAAAAATTTATACTTAAATAACACTAAGATAGTTGCAACTTAGTAAGCAAATGACTCTAAACTAGTAGCAAATTAATAATAAAATAAAAGATATTCAATATTCAAACAATAACAATATAATAATAGTAAAGTGACAGCAAAATATCAAAATGGCAACAAATAACAGCAAAACAACAATGAAAAAATTAGGCAAATTTGGGCCAGACTGAGCCAAAAAAGCCTTACCTAAGGCTCGACCCGTTTAAATGGCATTATTTTTTGTTCAAGCCTATATATTTACTCAAACCCTTCTATTTTTGAGTTACCTAGCCTATGGCCAAGTCTAGTAATAATACAATATCAACTTAATTACTATTAAATGATTTTAAATATTTGTTTCCTAAATTTAATTAATTGACAGTAATAAATTCCATTATTAGTCAAGCTAAAATATTTTTTACTAGAAAATGTAGAGTAAAAATAAAAGGAAATAATTCACGATTCTCTTGGTATTATTTTAGGCAGTAAAATATATGTTTTGTCATCAATCTAAAAGTGAAATTGGAAGCGTTTAAGTTAAGAATAAATTGTGTTTTCTGTAATATGATAACCCTGCCACGTGTCCGTATCTTATAGTGACAATTCAATTATACCACATTGAATTACATACCGTAATTATAATTTTAAATTGCTATACTACATATATGATTCCATCTAATATAGAAATGATCAAAGTCACAGATAATAAAAATTAAAGCAAAAAGTTGTAGTGGACCAACAATATATATTAGAAAGGATAAAATTATTATAAAATCAATATTATTTAAAAGTTTATTGATGTGGTTTTTTTTTGGTGAATTATAATAATAAAGTAAAGATTGAACAACAAATACAACTAACGTGACTCAAATCTAAGTTACACTTGAGGCAGTGAACACTCTTAACCAGTGAACCATTAGACCATCACATAGATTTCATTTATAGGCGAGATTATTATCAAATTTCAATAATATTATTTAAAGAAAATATTTGAAATCTAAATAAAAGAATATAATTTTAAAATTGTTGGAATTTAATTGAATTACAAAACTTAGCCTTTTTAGGAATCTGATTCTATAAGTTTAAAAATTATAAAAATGACCTAATCTTAACATTAATTATGAGAATAATCTAATTTCTACCGTAGTGACATCACCTTAAATTTTTTTTTTAAAAAAATCATTTTTTTGTGCCATCTAAAAAATTAATTGCACTAGACTGAAGTGTGCAAGGGCAAAACGTTTAGAGACCTGTTGAAGTAATTATCCTTTTTAGATTGGCTGAAAAAAGAGTGCGGCATGAGAGTTTAACTTTTGATCTATTTGCATGTTAAGTCTATCCCCTTTTGAAATTAAATTTAAATAGCCTTTAAAAGATATAAGAATAACAAAAATTAACTCTTTTCGCTTTTTTTTTGCTTTTTAAAATAATAAACTTAAAAAATTATGTAAAATTATTATTTAAATTATCCAATATGTCCCTCAAAAAATTTCTTCAAGTTTATTTAAATTTAAACACTTTCAATCCATACCTTAGCATATTTTAAATTTAATTTTAAAAAGGAACAGACTTAATATACAAATAAGCCAAAAGTTTAATTAGGTGCCGCCATATTTTGATGGGGCACTCTTTTCCTGTCAATTTTAAAAGAGTAATTATTTTATTAAATTCCTAAACATTTTGTCCCTGCATGCTTAGTTGATGATACCAAGTTTTTTTTTTTTTAATTTTTAGGGTTGTGCTGCACGAGAAAATATCGACACCCAACTCTATTATAGAAATCAGATAATTTTCATAATTAATTTTAAATTTATTTTATTTTCATAATTTTTTTAACTTAATAGGTCAAATTCCTAAAAAACCACAAAACTCGCATAATAGATTTTTTTAAATGTCAATACTTTCTTTACACTTCAGTACGTAGTGTCGGTGCCACCAAAATGAGGCAAAAGTTTTGAAAGTTGAGCTCAATGCTGGTTATCAAAGCTTTTTGAAAAGTCAAAACAAAGTCCAAATCTCACCACCGAAGGGCCTTCAGTGAACCACTCAGCGTCACTCAAATGATTTTGGTAGTCCAACCGCTCGGATTTCCGATCAAAGTTCTTGAGCGACTAAAATTTTAGGTTTTCAATGTCGGTTCTTGGTCACAGTCATGATGTTGTTGTAATGATTGGGCTACCTCCCTAGTTCGATAGATCCCATACGAAATCTCTACTTCTACTTTGCTAAATATATATATAACTATACGAAATCTAATTAAGATGTCCAACTGATTCGGTCTTCACTCAATTGACAATAATATTATAAAAAAAAGTGAGTTTGAGCATTTTAGCATTCAATAATAATTTAATTGTTGTATAGTAAACAGCAACCAATGAAAACTTTGCAGTAGCTTTTCACAAGCAAAAGTACATTTTGGGTTGAAAAAACAAAGCTTTTATATTCATAATAATTTGATGTAATCAATACGCAAATAGTAAGTTTTCCCCCTTGGACAAAATCTTACCATCTTAAAATGTCTAAAGATAAAACCATAGTTCAAAAATCAATGGCTAGAATAAACCCCAAAATAACAATCACAATATACCACTATATTATAAATCCCCAGAGGAGAGGAAGGTTAAGTTGGTAGTTAAGACCTAAACTGGCGACCAATGTAAGTTTGTCCGAAAGACCAACTGGATGGAGCAACATTGTAAGAGACAACAGCACGGCCATCACTGGTTGTGACAACAAACGATAGACTTTGTCCATTAAGGTAAGTATTGCTTTGCCAGTTCTGTCCCCAGTTTCTGGACATTGGTTGCCATTTGGTCCTTGATCCTTTAATGGCTACAGAACGAACATCACCCGCACCTCCAACATTGGTGACCAGAACTAAATTGAAGTAAGAATGTCCATTGATTGTGAACCTTATTCCCCCTCTTCTCTTACACCACACCCTGAAAAAACGATAAACATTTTAATCAATACGTCGTTAAAATGTAATGTATTGAGATCTAATTTCCATTTTCACTTAGACCGGAAGTCAAGACATTGATATAAAGGAGAATAATAGGTAAATATATTATAGAGACCCTTATAATAGGAGTTATCTATTCAAAAAATAGATAAATTGGATCTTTTACATTAAATCAAATAACAGATTGGTCATTTCTGTTAAAAATTCCATTCATTTATACTGTTGATAGAATGACCAGACAGTGACACATGACGTGTCACATGTATCTTATGCTAATATACAGGGATCAATTTTAAACGGTAAAAATGAATGTATTTTTTACAACATGACTGGTTTGTTCTTTGATATGATGTATAGAGATTAATTTACCTATTTTTTAAGTAGAATAAATAAAATACAATTTGACTACTAATATACGAGCCTCCATTGTACTTTCACCAGATATTGTGTTACCTTCTGTAAACGACAGGAACAATACCAGCTTTGTATTGGGCAATGTGTAGGAAAATAGGTTGGGAGAGATCAAAGTGGTGGTTAGGAGGGTCACACCAACCTCCCGGAGGGCAGAAATTAGTGGCGGTGACCACAATGGAACCAGGCAGACACCATTGTGGGTCATTAACACACCTGATCTCATAACATGCACCACAGCTCAAGCCATTGTTAAACAATGCAGTGCTCAATGCTGCTGTATTAACACCATAACCTTGGCTGTATAGGTTTCCATAGCCACAAGCTCCACCTGTGCAACAAAAAACCGAAAATGTAAATTCATGTCACTTTATGTTTCTTGAATTCGGTTTTGAGTTTCTTGTATGCTCAGTACCCATTGTGCCAGAAGCATCACCACCGCCATAGAAAGTGGCATGAGCATTGATCCAGGGTCCAAGATATCCATGATGGCCGCCATGGTTATGTCTTGGAAAACCATGTACAAAGTCGAGGATTGATGAAAGCAATAAAACTACAAGAAACCCCAGAAGTCCCATTGCCCTGCAAATGATCCAAAACACAAATACTCCATAAACTAATGAAAAATATAAGTATATTTAAATAAAAATTGGAAGAGGAAATAGAGATTGGGAGTAGTAAATGAACCTTGAAAAGAGTTGATTGTGGAACTGAAGAGGTGTTTGAAGGGAATAAATAGAGGGCAGTCAATATTACAACTTACTGATCACAAATCTGACCCCTATTAAATTGTTGGACTTGGGACCAAGCAACTTTTATGTCACAAATACATATTAGTAATTAATTTTAACTCAACTCGAATTTTATTTTTAAAATTCTTTTTAATTTGAAGTCGAAATAAAGATAAAATTATTCAAATTCATTCTATTAATATGTAATAAAAAGATAAAATTGTTTTTCATACTAAATTTCAAACTCAATTTTTTGATGTTGAGTTTGAGTTTAAATAAAAATTCTTAAAATTTTAAAAAGAAAGGCATTAGTGGGTTTTAGTTCAAATTTAATTTTGCCTTAGGAATTTAAATTTTTTAGGCATGATTCCACAATGACATTTTCAAAAATAAATGTACCAACACGAGTATCGTTTACACAAATAGGGTTTAGAAGCGGTTTTCAAGGCTCAAACCGCGTGGTATTGATGGGTGTGGATCGGGAAACAAAAGCAAAGCAATCCATGAAGCATTTGAGTGAGGTTTAAGTGAATTTGGATCTTAGTTTGAATTACTTAAATGAGTTAAACATCACATTCACAACCATAAATGATAACAATATTTTCTTTCATTTATTTTAGGGTTTAAATTTAATCTTATTCAGATCAAGATGATATTCAAGTAAAGTTCTATCAATAATAATGATTTCAAGATTTGAACTCAGTTTAAATACTTGAGAAGAAACCCATTGTCATTTCTTCTAACCATTTGTTGGTTATATGCAAACAATATTAGTGCACGTGTGTTCAAATTTTAAAGGCAACATTATTTAGAAAAATAACTATGAACATTGAATATAAACCATAAAATGAACATAAATAATTTTCCATACATTTCCTTACATTTCCTTACATTTCCATACATTTCCTTACATTTCCATACATTTCCATACATTTCCATACATTTCTTACATTTCCATACATTTCCTTACATTTCCATATATTTCCATACATTTCCTTACATTTTCATATATTTCCAAGGTTCTAAAATGCACACCACATATCACAATAAACATGCTATTTCATAAAATTAAGCAAAAATGCACACAATGGGATTCGAACCTCTTCCCTCAAAGTACTTGACTTGATGCCATAACCCTTGCTCTTTGGGTGGCGTCCCTTGCCACTTTTCCACATTACTTCTTGTTTTAACTTAAAACCAATAATTGTCCAAAGCTTTCTCTTCCATCCTAGGATTTTAAAAACCCTTAATTCACTTCCAAACACTGCCAAAACCTACTACTCATGAATTATGCACAAACGCATAACCCCTAATCTAGGATGTTACAGGCAACCTTAACCTAGTGTCACAGGGCTAAAACTTTAGTCTGGCAAACCGCGCGACCTTAGGCAATTCCTTTGCTTCAAATATGCCTAAGTCAGCCAAACTTTCAAAAGATGGGAATTCATAAAGGAAATTCTCTAAGGCACTAAAATAAAGTGGAAAAAAACTCTCAAACGAAGAAGCAAAAAGAAAACAGAAAAGCCACAAGAAAAATAAGCACACCAAATGTTTAAGTAAATACTCTTAAAGAGTTTCTCTTAGTTTGAAGAATTACAATTGAGTGGGACCAATGGGATGATTACAAATGAGGGGGAAGACCTTTATTTATTGTTGAGATCCCCTATATCCAACGGTATAGTTTAAATTACATCGATGATCGAGATCAATGCTTATCTACAAGATAAGAGTCCTAAGGGTTTTAAACCCTATACAATCTTAACCCTTAGGACTACAAATATTAACCATGGTAACTCTAGTTTTAATAAAAGTGTTTCACTTATCCACCAAGTCTTCAAGTAGACAGGTTTCATGCGTTCCATAAATTGACCCAGTTCAAGTGGGTTAAATGAGCCCTAATTATCAGTTGACCTCCATGGGATGCTCTGTGTGCATTCGTCATAAGCTTTTATCCACGGCCTGTAACACTAGTACTACCATATGAATCTAAAAGTTTTTTTAAAGCTTGGAACGATGCCTATTGTGATTCCCATCTTAAGCCTGTTCAAGATTTTTTTTCCCACTTTCTCATAGTCGTTATAGCTGTAGAGAAACGAAATTGTGTTTAATGGAAATGTTTTGGACTTCATTCAACTCTACGATACAGTTGTTTTGAGACTTAGAAGGTGGTGCCAAGCGAAATGGCTAGAAGCCAGGCTTTCTATCGATGATTTTTACTTTGTCCTCCTAATTTTTTCCTTCCACTGAAGGCTAGTTTGAGTGGACATCATTGCAATTGGTTTTCGCCACCTCATAGGGTCTTGAAATTTAATATTGATGGAGCAGTCCAATGTAGTGTTGGACATGTTAGGATTTGAGGTATTTTGAAAGATAACAGTAGCATATCATTAGTGCAATTTTCTAAATCTTTTGGTTGTGCGGACCCTACGTCGTTAAACTGTTGGCTCCAAAAAAAGTGTGTCATATTTTCTATGCTTCAAGATGGGTATCTATTGATGGACTTATTGAATTTGATTGTAGCAATGTACCGAGTTGTATTAACCGCCCTCATATTGTACCCGCTATCTTCAAGGATACTGTTATATCTATCTATGGTTTTTTCGTAAGTAAGAATTGGGAGATTAAGCATGTGTTGGAAAAAAATCTGATTTTAAAAATGATTTTCTTGCACAACGAAAAATTAAAATATTCAAAATTGACCCTATTTGTGATATTTATAGCAATAAACTTTAGACCGAAATCCTTGATGTTTCTCCGCTTTCAACCAAACGATCTTCTTCACTATTCTCGTACCACGAATTGTTTCAAGTGTAGGCTCAAACCAATTGAATCAATATACAAAACTAGAAAAAAGTTTTCTTTTCCTTTTGGGGTGAAAATAAAAATTCTCTCTTCTTTAATAAAAATCGGTAGAATTGTTCTCTGGAAAAATATATTTAATAGCTAAGAATAAATTCTCTTTATTTTTTGGCAAAGTAACAATCTCTCAAAGTTATGTAAACAACTCTACTAATGTCATCTATTTATAGGGAGAGAATGTAGAACCCTTATTGAATTGTAGAGGTTTATTTCAAATTGAAAAACAACTTCCTAATCCAAATAGGAGAGGGAGAGAGGCTAATTGGGTGTGCTTTCTATTATATGCATTATGATGGAGATTCAGGTCTTTCTCACATTGGGTCTAATTACGAGTACTTTCGGGGCTTTTGACCCAATACTTTGTAATGTGGTTCAACCTGATCCTATTTTTCTATTCCCCAAATTAAATTTTAATATTCTATATTAAACAATTTTCTCATCCCTATTTTACCCCCAGTAAAATTTTGACGATTTTACCCCTGATAAAATTTTTTACATTTTACCCCTAGTAAAATTTCGAGAACATATGTTCAATATTTCATAACTCAACATATTCACTGTGACCAAATGATTTATTTTTATTTTCGGGCTTCAAAACAGCTAAAAAATATAAACTTATTCTTCCGATAATTTTTAAGTAATTCATATAGAATTGCAAATGGATCATTTTCATTTCCATTTTTGGAAACCTATATTCATTTTCAAATGATTCCATTTTTTCCATTTCGAAAAAACTCATAATCATTCTTGAATGTTTTCCATTTCTCTTTTCCTATTCATTCTATTCATTTCTATTTAAACTCGCAATTTATTTCTGGTTACAACGAGCTAGTGGAGGGACCAATTGGACATATGTAATTAGGGCTCAAATGATTATAATTAAGTTCCGACTTTTCACCTATTAATTATAACTCATTTAGTCATGAATTCATTCCACTATAATATCGTGATTGAACTCTCCCTAACGACATACCATTGCAAAAGCAACTACTCAGTGCTCGTCCAATGACCTTGTCAAAAGTGTGTTACCTTCATAGGCTAAGGACCTATTTAGTTTCATCTACTAATATAAGTCATCTTTCTATATTACGATCCGACCATGTAATATTTCTTAGTTTTAGTTAAACATTAGACAACCAGTGAGCAACATTTGCTTCCATTTTACTTTCTATGCAAAAACCATGTGAGGACAATACAAAGTATTAATGTAGTTCATGAATAATTTTATTAATCAAATTGTTCAAAAATTACAAGTGCACTTTGACAAAAATACTACACTTAGGGCACCAGACCCAACATTATATTCCTAGAGAAGATAACACTACTGCAGATAGGCTAGCAAAATTTGGTATTGGTAGACTGATTGACTTTCTTCTTGTTAGTCCTATTAGAGCCTAAAAGTCTAGTTGGTCGTGTATAGACAAGGGGCTATACTTTTGGTGTATTTACTTTATGGTTGATTTGGACAGACGACTCTTATTTTTTGCTCTTAATGTGCATCTAAATTGGGATTTAGAGTGTGCTATATGTAGTTGTGGTGCATTTATATGTGGATGTTGTGGGGAGTGTGGCAACTCTCTTATCATCTATCCATTTACTTATGATATCCAATTTTGTCTGCTATTTTGGAGCAAGGGTAGACCGTTTTTACCTAGATTGATCACGAAAAAGGTGTAGTTGGTATCTACTATAAGTGGATATGGCTTTATTACCTTTGATTTTTTGTAGTTTCACTTTTGGTTGTTGCGAGTTCTTGGATGAGCTATGTAGCGTAAGGCTTGTCTTTATTATAGGCCCTCTCGAAATTAGGATACTGCTCTTATATTGCCATTGGTTTTGCATCAATTACGTTTGTATTTTGACATCTCATATCATGATTGATGATTGGTTAATAAGAAGCAAAGTGCACTCTTTTCCTCCTTTTGCTATCTCAGCTGTAGCTTAAGCTCGAGTTGGATATGAAAGGGTTTTTAACGAGGCACAATATTTTAAAGAAAATATTTTTAATATTTTTATGGGACCTTAGCTGTCCTATATTTGAAGTTTCTCCTCATGTTCAAACAACTTCTTGAACTACATATTTTGTAACACAAAAAAAAAAATCGATATATTATAAAAGTAGTGTTAAATTAAATAGTGCATAATTGATTTCCAGTAAAATGAGGGGGAGATATAAAGATGATAAAAGAGAAAGTTAAGATGACAACATAAAATTTTAAATTAAGAAGTATGTTGAGATATGTTAGTCTAAAACAATAATTAAATCGAAAATATGTGAAAGGTTTGTGACCCAAGTGTAAATATTCAAAAATTTAAGGATTCAAAGTGTAAAATGAGACAGTTAAAGGATCAAGAGTGAAAATAACCCAATTTATTATGACATGGAATTGGCATGTAAAGACCAAATTGAATACATCTAGAAAAAGGGACTAAATCACAATTTTACCAAAAATAAGTAGTGGCTCAAGGATGGAATTTTGAAAAAATGTGAAGGTTAAAATGGTCATTTAGTAAGAAAGATAATTGTTGGGGTGTAATGATAATATGAGAGATATTTTGAATAATTTATTTAATTAAATAATTTATTAATAATAATTAAATTAGATATTTTTGATAATATTTTAATAATAAAATGATAATATAAAAGGGAGGAAAGATGAAGAATTTTCTTCATCCTTCCCTCCCTAACGTGAATGGCAAAATAAAGGAGGGAAAAATTTTCTTTCTTTTACAATTTGGTCCTTATCATGAAATCTCACTTTTTCTCCCAAATTATTTGATAATTTCCATAGTCACCCAAAAGGAGAAGTGAAGTAAAGATACTAAAGGCCATTATAGGCCATTATCAAGGCCAAACTTGCCCCCCACACCTTGAATCACCTACAAGCTTCAAATCATATGCATTTATACCACAAATGGCAACCAAACATTCCAATATATGCACCAATTCTTCATCAACTATACTATCTATAACAATACTTAATTTCATCTCACATTGGTTCATCCAAGTACCAAAAATTCACATCCAAATCATAAAGACTAAACATCATATAAACCTTACCACCATTCACATTTAGGTCACAATTTTCATCAACAATTTAAGCATGGAACATACCATATTCATCCTTCATTCAACACACACATATGCACATTAACATCATTCAACTTTCAAGCCATATCTCATGGAAATCTAATACTCATTAAAAACATATCATATCTACTAGCCTATACATGTCATATCCCAAATATATACATCTTTCAAATGTACCAAAATAGATAACCGATAGTGTGATAGAGCCGCTGACGATCCCCGGATGCGAGCTAGCTTTACTGACACTGTAAAATAGAGAAACATATCACACAGTAAGCTCAAAAGCTTAGTAAGTTCGTAACATAATACGTCTAAATTAACAACCAAACTCATTATACAAGTAATTCCATCACATAGATAATTTAACCAAATACACAAGCTCAACTATATCCAATACTCACATAACCATCCATTCATCTACTTTCAAATTTATCAACCACATAGGTTTTATGCTTACCTTTGCCAACACCCAAGTTTACAAACAATTTTGTCATTCAATGCTTGATACCACATTCCGATCAACCTTTGCTACTCATTCGATCTAATCGCACACATAGTGCCATTTTCGTAACTTAAACATAAATATCATCGCACACTTAGTGCCCAATTCATAGCCAAAGCTTAAATAACATCGCACACTTAGTGCCATAATATAAAACCGATCGTAATTCGGTATCGCAGATACAATACTAATCATTAAAGCTGTAGCTTCTAATATTTCGCACACATAGTGCTAATCGCTTCTGCCAAATCTTATTTCGCACACTTAGTGCCACATTTCTTAATATCACATATAACATTTCCAATTCAAATACTATACATTCATTCCTTTCACATTACATAGATATCAATTAAACAACTGGTATTATATCCAAACTTACCTTGAATGTCGATATACCTGACTTGCCGATCAATCGAGTACTTTATCTTTGCCTCAATCTCGATCCGGCTCTCTCCTTTCTTGGTCTATACATATTCAAATTTAAATCATTCAATCACCAGTTCATTCAATTTAGTCCAAACACACATATTTAGAGAACTTTACAAAATAGCCCTCACATTTTCACATTTCGACACTT
The DNA here is from genome assembly GCA_025506655.1 of Gossypium rotundifolium. Classification (NCBI taxonomy): domain Eukaryota; kingdom Viridiplantae; phylum Streptophyta; class Magnoliopsida; order Malvales; family Malvaceae; genus Gossypium; species Gossypium rotundifolium. Next base: position 154,165,280 of record CP106728.1, read on the forward strand.
TAGTCCCTATTTCACAAAATCACAAAATACATAAAATTTCTCTTCACTTAAGCCTAGCCAAAATTTTCCCATGCTAATACAAGCCCATATATTTCATTTATTTCTCATTTTAGTCCACCAATTTCTTATTTTCACAATGAAACCCAAATTACTCAATTTCAATAAAAATTCAAAGATAAAATATGTTAATCTATCACATATCTTTCATATTCCACCATCTAATAACACAAAGCTCACATATTCATCAATGGTACATCTCAAAATCTTCATCAAATTCTAAAATTAAAGCATGGGCTAGCTAGAACACAAAGCAACGATCACAAAAACGTAAAAATTATAAAAAAAAAAAGGGAGCAAAAAGCACATACCAATTAAAGCTTCTCTTGAACGAACCCTAAATAGCCATGAAAGTTCTCTTTTTCTTCTTGATTTTAGGTGGAAATATGAACACAATATGAGTTACATTTTTTTTTTGTTTTAATTTATTTAACATTAATACAAATTTTACCATTTTACCCTTTTTCTAATTCATTTAAATTTTCCACTAACTAAGCATTTTTGTCCATCCATTTATCACATGGTACAATAACAACATAAGGACTCCTATTTTAATAAGCCATGCCAAATAGACACTTCAACAATCAGCACACAGATTTTGCATCTTATGCGATTAAGTCCTTTTTGCTAATTAAGCACTCAATCGATAAAATTTCCACACAAAACTTTCACACATACTCAATCACATATTATAAACACCAAGAATAATATTAAAATATTTTTCTACCTCAAATTTGTGGTCTCAAAACCACTGTTCCGATGAGGATCTAAACCGGGCTTTTACACTATGTTTCATTCTATCCCTAATGATGTTGATCAAATTTGGAGAGGAAGAGGAGGAAGGATCGACTTTCATCATCTCATACCTTATCCTTATCCTTTTAATTGGAAACCGAGATGGTTGTTTTACTTGGATATGAAAGAAGTTATGAAATAAATAGTCAAGATATTTTAAAAGATAAAATCGGTTTTAAATTTATGATGAATCTTATTTAAAGGTTAGTTGGATGAGGACTTGAAGAAGCCTAGAAATAGGTTGTTAGTCGACTTATTTTGGATGCTTGTGAGAGTGCTTTTGGCTAAGATAAATAATTTTGAAAATTTTGATGATCTTTTTGTAATTTTTGAAAATCTAACTATTTATATTTCAAATGTTCATAAATTTTTGAAATTTTTAATAAAAGAAGACAATGTGACGCGTTTTAATAGCATCATGTGTCTTTTTTTTTTCTTTTTTTTTTTTTTGTAAATGTTTTGAGCTAAATTGTGTAACATGATGATAGTTTAGGTACCAAAATGAGATAATAAAAATTTAGGTGCCAAAGTGAGAAAATGGGTATAGTTCGAGGCCAAAGTGAGCATTAAGCAATTACTATTTAATAATTAAAAATATTTTTATTTAAATTTAATTATGAAATGTATAAATATTAATATAAGAATAATTTTAAACTTTTAATATTATAATAAATGTTTAATTTATGTTTGACACTTTTTTTAATGTAATACTAGTGTTTTTAGTCCAATGTGGTACACAAAAGATATACATTTTAGTTTTGAAAGGTAAACACCTTAGTGGTTTATTCGGCTTTAGGGTTGATGTAATGAATATTATATTTTTATATTATTCATGTTCGTTTTATTGTTTATGTTTAAATTTTGTGGTTAAAGAAAGTTAATTGTTAATATTATTAAATTTAAATGTTTAAGCTTTTGTTAATAAAATAAATTTAATGTTAATGAAGTATCAAACCTACAATAAAATACTAATTTGGGTTTTCAAACTAACCCCTCTAGCTTGAAAGGTAGATTAGTAAGAAAAATGGAGAATTTGTTAATTATATCCCAACCGAATCATGAAATAGGTCTTTTTCCTACCTTTACGCAAGGATGGACCTAGGGGGCACAAGGGGTAGTCGTCGCTCTTGGAATTTTTAGATTTTTGAATTGTATATTTAAATTATAATTTATTTTAAATTTTGTGTCCACATTGTATAACATTCGCTTCTATTGGCCAATTTGTTTTTCATATAATTCGCCCCCTTAAGTCATAAGGTTGTACTTTATATTAACAATGTATTTTTCATTTTTTAATTATATAACTTTAATAATAATCAAATATTGATGTATGATGGGCCTTAAAAAACTAAATTTAGAGGCCCAATATGTACTTTAAAGCCAAATTTCAGAATTAATTGATTTAACTCATACCCATACATATTAGGTTAGTGACTTTCTTGTATTTTGATTTGTATATCTTACTAAGGAATTATCTTTCTCTAGTAAGATGCCAACGCTGCTGAGAGAAAAAGAAAGGAGTTTGATGCCGAGACTAAGAGCATAAAGTAAAAAAATACAAATTATCTTCCTCTCAGCTCGTTACGCAAAAGATCTCTTGGTAAATATTTTTGTATAAATTATGTTCTTTATTTATTTGACTTATTTTTTTTTCTTTTTCCTAATATGTTGCACAGTCTTTAGGTTTTTCGATTAAATTATGGTGAACAAAAAGATCGAATCTTTTTCAAGAAAAGTGAAAGCAATAATGATCAATCAGTTCCTCAACCTTCTATTATTAGTGGAGAAAAATCAAATATCAGATCTTTCCAATCTCCTAAGAGAGATATCAAGTTTTGTGCTAACTAAGACAATTAAGTCAAGTATTTATCCTCTTCTTGATATATTTATTCTTCTTGTGTTAACTCTTCCCATGTCTACTACAACAGTCGAACGAGCATTTGCAGCCATGAAAATTATGAAGACAACACTTCGCAATAGAATGGAGGATGATTTTCTTTCAACTTACTTGGCGGCATACATCAAAAAAGAGATAGCTTGAGAATTTTCAACAAATTCTATCATGAGTTCGATCTTATGAAAAAACGGAGGGTGCAAATTAAGATGCCTAGTATTAAGAAATAGGACTAAGGCCAGGGTTTTTTTTTAATTTAATTTTAGAATTATAATAATATTTATGAAATTTTTAGTATAGTATTAGTTATTCTTTTTGCATATGGGAAAGAAACATTTAATTTTATATAGTGTAGTTTTTTTTCTTTTAATTTTTACTGTTAAATCATTCATGCTTTTTTAAAAAATCATTAAATTGATTTGTTTAATAAAAAATCTAAAAAGAATTAACACCTTTTACGTTAAAAAAATTCATTCAATTTAGAAGTTTTACCCCTTAAAAGTAAAATCTTGAATCTATTGCGAAGTGTTGAAAGATTTACACTTTTAGCATACTCATTTCATACTCTATTTGCAGCCATGAAAATTTTTTGAAGATAGCGAGTATGAAATGATTATGATAATTGTTTGCCCTATTTTACTTCTCTGTTATATAAAATTATCATTTTAACTTTATATATATATATATATATATATATATATATATATGGGTAAATATTGAAAGAGCCAAAATAATTTGTGTTTAAGTATATTTTTCCTAAAAATTATGTTTAAATAAGATGAAGTGTATCCAATATTTAGTAATTAAAATTAAACATGTGAGAGAGAGGTAGAGTGGGGGAATTATATTAGGTGTATAGCAGCACAAGAAAGACATAATATATGGTCAATAACCATATGCAAAAGGGTTAATGTCACAATTGGCCCCTAAACTCTCACACAATGTGCAATGTACTACCTGCACAAATAAAATGTCTAATGCTCATATTATATAGTCGTGTATCCATGTACCCCAAAGTCTTAACACTGTTTATTTCACATGCTTATTTTGTAAATGTCTTTAAATTGATTTTAAACTTAAAAGAAATATTTCTTTTTTTATTAAGTTGTTTAAAATAATTGTTTTCATGGTTAACACATATGCTGATTTATTATTCGTATTTGATCCTAAATAGTTATAATAAATTATTATTAAATATTAAATATATATATTTAATAATTGAGGGAGGAGGATGGATTTACTTCAGATTGAACCCAAACTCTTATGCCTATAATCTAATGCTCTTACCACCGGACAAAAAAGTTGTTGGCAAATTGCATTATATTCTAATATAATCATATGTTAAATATAATCTATTTTCCAATTAATATATGTAAGTTCTTTTTTAAGTTGCCAATATAGTCTGATTGCATTTACAAAGAATAAATCTAAAAAACTACTAAATTTTGTCACACACATGATGTGACCCAAATATGGTAATATATAAAACAGAATAAGTATGAACCGAGAACCTTCACTTGATTTATACAAAGTTAGTCTCAAATTTAAGATCTTAAAATTTTTTAGGGCCTTTAACCTCATAAGTTGTAAGTTTATTTTTTTAATGTTATAAATGATTTTTATTTTTTATTTTTCTTTTAATAATTTTTATGTAAATACATGTTAAATATTTAAAATTTAATTAGATTGTATATATTAATTTTGAGATGATTTTTTTTCTTTATCTTTTAATAAAATTTCTCATTAAACATTTTAAATGATGATAACTAATCAAATTTACATAAAATAATTTAATGAAGTCAAGGTTGAATTAAATATAAATTTGAAATATGCATTAAAATATATAAATTTGAAATACTTAATTTTAATTAAAGTCAAATATAAAATTTTAATGAAAAATAAAATATATTTAATTTTATATCACTCCAATATGCGATTAAAATTGAAAAATAAATAAATAAACGAAATAGAAAATACATAGATAAATAATAGAGGTATAATTATATTTTGTCATTTAAAATTTACTTACTAAATGGATTTTAAGTGTTTATGAGATTTTCTCAACTAAGTGTATATTCATTGAAATTCTAAGGAGTACTTGTGTTTTATATATATATATATATATATAGATGCATGTGGATGGAAGCTTTTAATGCATGCATGTACACACATAGATACATGTGCTAATTAATTCATTTCTCATTTGGCATGCATGTGAAAAAAAAAATGATGACTTTCGATGACGACCTAACTTAGCAATTAATGCATGGCATCTCCACCACTAAATAAAAAAATGGGACTCTGGTGGATGGATTGAATATTTTGAAATGAGAATTGTTGGTATATTCGACCAGGTGGGTATATAAAGTTGGGTGATTCAATCTAGTTAATAAAATTTCTAAGTTGTTAAACATACCTCGTGAAGCCTCATCAAAAAGGCTACTTCGCTGAGCACCACACTTTACCCAGATCAAGGTCACATCAAGTTCTACTGTTTTTACAATATCATTATCGCTCGTTATTAACAATTCTTATAACTCGGTCACATTAAATCACATAACCAATTTAAAGAGAGATTTATGTTGAATGACAGTCCACTAATTAAGGAATGACACGTGGCTTACAAGTGTCCCTTTAAATACTTCTCCAAACATAGAGCATGGACACAAGACCACCAACTTACACTCCTCCCAAGACTTCTATTCGTTCTACAACTCTGTTTAGTCCATTTCCTCTTGCCCAATCTTAAACACCAATTATGCCTCTAAGCTTTTCGAGTGAACCACCATATATCATTTGTGGTGCCGCTAGGCATATTTGTGGTAATTAAAATGCTTTTATGTCCTACTTTCAAGTGAAGAAGGAAAAAAGATTGTTTATCTTAGGGGCTCTTGAAACTGCACATGAATTCAGAAAATATAAGATTATGTTCAAATTTACATAAATCTTAGCATAGGTGAGGTGCTTCATATTCCTGATGTTCGAACCAATTTGATTTCCACTGGACTATAGGAAAAGTTTAAGTGAAAATTTCATTTGAATGTAACAAGGTCATAATAATTGAAAAATACTTTTGTGAGAAAATGGTTTTTATAATCATACATCATTTGTTGTTTGATTTAGAAATTATTAATGACAATGTAAGTCTATCATCTTGTTCGATTAAATTATCATAATCTGTGTGGCATGCTAATAATAGAATTTTGAGCATATGCCAGTGTGCAGCTAAAACAAAATTAGGGCATTAAATTATTTGTTAAAATATAAAATTGTTAAAATTATTTGCATATCATTTGTGTGTGTTAGATTCCTTATATGAAAATGATAATCCACGTTATATTTTAAAAACTATTAAATCTAACTTAAAATGTTTGAAAATGTGAGGGTGTCTAAAGATTATATCTTTTAATCTTAAAAAAGGAATATGAGTTTTGGTTGCATGCTGAATATAGCGATGCATATAGATTTATTGTTGTGAATAGTGATATGCTTGACCGTAATACTATTCTTAAAACAAGAAAATGTTAAAATTTTTAGTATGTTTTTCCTTTAAAAATAAGTAATATTTCTCGTACACCTATTATACAAAATGACTATGAATATGAGGATTCGAGAAGGTCTAAAAGTCCTAAAACTAAAAAAATCTTTTGAAAATAATTTTTACACTTATTTGGTGGAAAATGATCCATTAACTTATTCTAAAACGATTTATTCTTCTGATACTCCTTTTAGAAGGAGGCTATTAAAATAGGACTTGATAAAACTTGGAAATTAGTTGATTTACCTTCTAGAGCAAAACTTATTGGTTGTAAGTGGATTTTTTTGTTAAAAAAATGAAATTTAAATCTTATGATTCTATTAAAAATACAAAGCTAGACTGGTTGCACAAGGTTTTTCACAAAAACAAAATATTGACTACTTTGATACCTATACTCGAATAACAAAGATTTCTTCAATTCTTTTTCAATTACTTTGGTCTCTATACACAAATTTTTATACACCAAATGGATGCTTGATCGTTGTTTTATCGACTTTTAAAATTTATAAAGAGAATGATCAAACTTGAAAACTAACTCTGACAACGACTTAAGGCAAGTGTACCTATCGAACAATAGTATAGCTTAGGCAAGACCGGATTATCGAACCCAAAGGAACTAAAAGTACTAATACTAACTTTCTTTTTATTATTTAGCCTAAAATAAAGTGAAGTTGCTTTTATCTAAATTTACGACTTACTAAACTAAAGACACAAAGACAGAAAGAATGAATTAGAAAAATAACTTGAAGAGAAACTCAGCTAATCACGACGATACCCTCAGGAAGAATCCACATAAACTTCACTTGTTATTTAACACTGAACCATACAATTTATTCACTTAGTTTGATCCGTAAGACTCCTTAATGTATATTAAACCCTCTCTCGAGGCGAATAACGTCTAACCCTAGATTAATTAACGGAAATCTCTTTCTCGAATAATAACCCCCTAGAATAGCAATAAATCGATTTATGGACTCCCATATTAGGTTTCACCCTAATCCTGCAAAATCTCGTCACCCTATCTCTAGGCGTGCGATCAACTCCGCTTAATTACGCTAGATCTACTCTTAAGCAGGGTCTATTCCTCCTCTACCTAAGCACATCAGATTTGGATTAAACATCCATAATAACGAACAAACTAAGTATTTATCATAAAATTCAGAAAACAATAACAAGATTAATCTAGGTTTCATCCCCTTTAGGTATCTGAAGGGTTTAGTTCATAATGAATAAAGAAAACATCTCAAGAGAAAAAATATAACAAAACATAAGAAATCCCTAAAACCCTTGAAGGAATTGAAGGAGAAATCTGCCATCTTGAGTAGAATTCCGGTTCTTTGAGATGGATCCACTGGCTATCTTCGAGTAATTCCCACAAATCTGGCCTTTCGCTCGGCTCTTTGGCCTAGCTAACCGCCCCTTTTCAGGTTACACTTAGGGTGTTTATATAGACTTTTGGGATGCTTTACTTGGCCTCTAAGTGTCCCAATTCAAGTATACCTTCTACTCGGTGTTTGAATAGGCTTTGGAATGTGTTTCTTTGCCTCAAAGTATCCAAATCCGAGTGAAATTGCTCTTTTCCGCGGCAGGGGCACGACTATGGTACACGCCCGTGTAAATCGTCTTCAGGCCGTGTCTCGATTCTGTCGATTGGGGTACGGCCATGTAAATCATGGCATGGCCGTGTGAAGTAAATTGACGAGACACGGCCGTGCGACTTGAAGTCCAAGCCGTGTCGATTTCCTCTTTGGCCCAAATTGGCCCGTTTTAAGCTCGTTTCTTATTCTTTTCGTCCTTGGGTGCTTTCCTGAGTATAAACATGAAAAGAAAGGATTAAAAGCACCTTTTTACATAAATCAAGGGCTAAATCATCCAAAAGCATACTAAATATGGGGTTAAAATATGTTACTTTTACGGTTTATCAAATACCCCCACACTTAAGCTTTTGCTTGTCCTCAAGCAAAATTCTCAACTTATAATTAAAACGAACTTTCTATAATTCACAATTCCTATCAATAATGCCTCATCATAATTCATAGATAATTCATACATGGATAATTTAACTCAAAGACTCTTAAAGATTCAAACAATTCTAAGTCATATATTTGTGGCATGAAAATCATAGGTGTCTCCCCTTATCTAAATAATTACCTTTAATTCAAAATCGAAAAGGATTGACATCCTCACTAAAGATTCACTCAAATCACTCAAAAGTGTTTAAGGTTCACAAATAAGCACTTAACAATTGACCCTGAAAAGTTAATCCCATAGGCTTGCCTAAAAATCAGATCTCCACCACTGTAATATGAGATGATACACAAATCAAAAGGTCTTTGACAGGGTTGTAATGGGGCTTAGGTTAACGGTGTGGATAAAGGCTGAATTAGAAGGTTGAAAATCAAGATTGACTTGATAAATTACCTACTAAGAATAATGAACTAGAAAATAAATGATTGCTTTGAAACTAGTAATACTACTATTGATAATACTTTTAATACGAGCTCTTCTTCAACAATTGGAATTTAAACGCATAAGCTTCTTTAATCATATACTAATGCTTGAATATACTTTGGTTTTTTTTAAAGAACAAACTAAGTAGAAACATAATAAAGAAAGAACTTTATCAACTAACTCGGCAACTGATCAAATTAATTCTCGATAGAAGGGTAGTTAAAAGAATGGTGATGACAAATACAAAAGGTTTTGGGTTAAAATTTAGCGGGTAAATCAATAAAAAGGGTTGCTAGGATTAAAAGGGGTTCACTAGGGGTTAATTTGTGAAGTAGGTTTTTTAGTGGAGTGAATGGGTTAAAACCTAGGTGCCTTTATCATCTCAATATATCAAATCATTTAATGTGGTCTCAATATGTATAATCAAGGCGAGTTCTAGAATAACAATTCAGTGTTGACACACTCATAATCAATAAAGTGAGCATGAAAAAGAATATATGCTCTATACGGCTCAAAATCTCACAAAAATTACGGGTATTTGACATTAATCCTGTAAATTTCAAACTTCAAGGTAATATTCAAATTCAGTTTAACAACCTAGGAAATTTTTTATTTATTCTTGAAAAATAGACTTATCATGCTTGATTCTCTAGTATTCTTCAAGTATAAATCATCAACGCACAATTATCAATGACTTACTCTAAAACATATCAATAAAAATCATAAATCATTAGAAATTTCATCCTAATTAATAATATGAGAAAATTACTTAGGAACAAGACTAAAATTCAGGATTTTTAGAATAATGCAAAAAGTTAGGTACTTTTACCCCCTCCAACACTTAAGATGTATATTGTCCTCAATGTACAAAGATAGATAAACAATTATGTAATAAAATAATCAAAGAGAAGGGGAGAAGTAACACTTCCTGAATTTTGGGAGTTGGCAGAGATCGTGGTCGAAGGTGAGTGGAGGAGGCGGTGGTGGCGTTTTCTATGGGCCTGGTGGGATGTCCACCGATGAGCTTTGTGTTAGATAAAGAAAATGGGTAGCCTGCAAAGATATAGCCAAGAAATCTAAAGGAACATTAATAATATACTAATACTATAATTAAAGACAAAGAAAATAAAGAGAATGAGACTAAGAAAAAAACTGAAATTAAAAGAAAAGACTAATGGACTAAGGAGTCCTTATTGTTGGATGGTTCGCGAGGTGGGTGTGACCTCTAAGGCTGTGGTGCGTGATTCCCAAACAACCTTTAGAACCAAAAACCAAGAAACTAAAAGAAATTAAAATATATTAAGCAGAAGAGAAGTATAGATAAGTAGGATAAAGGGGAAAATAAACGTAAAGAAAAATTTAAATGGTCTAAAAGACCCTTGGCTTGGTGTTTGGATGAAGCGGCCGGCATGAACTTATGTGTTGGGGTCTCCTTTGAGGAGACAATACTTGCCTTCTTACACTTCTTCGGCATGATTCTAGTGTAGCTCAAGAGTTTGGCCACCTTTTCTAAGGAAAGAAAGAAAAAGAAGGAAGAAAGAATGAGGGGAGAAGGAGAAGGGATGTGGGGTTTAAATAGAATTTCCAATCTGGCACGTTCCCACGCCCATGGGTCGAGGGTGTGTTGAATTACACGGCTGCATCGCACAACCATGTGTTTAGGCGTGTTGGTTCACCCACGCCTGTTTTCTAAATGCCACGCCCTTTCATGAAAAGGCGGTGTGTTGGCACGGTTGGGCAGCATGGGTGTGTTTTTCCCGTGTCTGGTAAGCCAGTAGCTTCACACGGTGTTAGAGCATGGTCGTGCCAATTTATCAGTGCTCGTAGGGAGTGGTTGGATTCGTGACGTCGAAAAGTGGTTGAGATCTGATTCGTACGGCCGCTACTATGTCAGTACGGGGATTTTGGTGGTCCACACAGCCACGGACACGACCGTGTGTAAGGCCGTGTGCCCTGGAAATCTTCACTTTTGGTTAGTTTACAAAGTAAAAGAGAAAGAAAAAATAAAATAAAAACCAATGTAAAAAGAAGTAGGGTTAGTCCTCGGGTTGCCTCCCGAAAAGTGCTCGTTTATAGTCTTAAGCTAGACTTTCCTCGACATTGAAAAAATCAGAGTGGTTTAAAGGTTTGAATATCTTCCCTCTTGCTTAAAGTTCTATTTTCTTGGCAAAATTGAAGTCGAGAAGTATTTACCTCAAAAGTGTTGAATGTTAAGTTGCTTACCTCGACTATTTCGTGTGGGAAGATATTGTGTACCTTAAGAAGGTTTTCTCCTTTTGCCTTCTAGTCTGTTGTGATGATGTGCGGATCTACTTTGTCTAACAGTAATTGGTCTCCTATTTTGTAGTGGTTTGATATTCCTACGAGCTCTTCTGGTAGTTCCTCTGGTTTTACTTCGTGCGGTTCCAGTTCTTCTTTGACTTGTGTTCTCTGCTCTTCTAAATCGTTGACCCTAAGGTCTTGTTCCTTGTGTGTTTCTTCTTTGTCGATTTGGGATTTATGAGTTGGCTCAGGGTTGTGTCTTTGCAGTGTTTCCTATGATAAAGGTTGAACAATTTGATTATCATCTGTATTGACTTTCTTATCTTCATCGATTGTTGTCCTGGCCGAGTTAAGAGCTTGAAGACTGATTGATTTGTCACCTACACAAAGTATGAGTTCTCCTGTGGCAACATCAATTTTAGGCTTGGCAGTTGCTAGAAAAGATCTTCCTAAAATTAAGGGGATTGTATTATCCTCATCCATATCTAAGACAACAAAATCTACTGGAAAATAAATTTATCTATTTTGACAAGAACATCTTCGATAATGCCTCTAGGAATTGTAACAGTTTTATCAGCTAATTGTATACTCATCCTAGTTTGTTTGGGCTTTCCTAGACCTAGTCGTTTAAATAATGTATAAGGCATGACATTTATGCTTGCCCCTAAGTCAACTAATGCATTATCAATAGCTAAACTACCAATTAACATGGAATTGTAAAACTCCTTGGATCTTTTAGCTTTCGTGGTAGTTTATTCTGTAACATTGCTGAGCATGCTGCGTTTAATTCCACGTGGTGCTCTTCGTCTATTTTGCATTTGTTAGTCAAGAGCTGTCTTAAAAATTTCCTCAAGCCTGGCATCTGAAAAAGATCTTCGAGAAGAGGTAAGTTAATATATAATTTCTTTAAGAGTTTAAGAAACTTACCGAACTGTTCTTCTGAATCGTTTCTTTTCATCCCTTCGGGATAAGGTATGCGGGGTTGGTATTCCTTGATTACCGGTTTTGGGTTTTCGTATGTTACCTCTACCTTAACTTCGCCTACCTTGTTTTCTTGTATTGGATTGGGTTCATCTAACCCCTTACTGTCATGAGCTGAGATGGCTTGAATTTGCTCCTTTGGGTTAATCTCGGTGTTACTTGGTAGACATCCTTGTGGTCGTTCTGACATTAGCTTTGTGAGTCGTTCAACTGCATTAGTGGCTTCCTTGACTGACTTAGTAAGTTCCCCGACTCGATTCTCATTGCTTTCAATTATTTTCTCAACTTCTTAGAAACGATTTTCTGTATTTGCCATGAATTTTGTCAGTATCTCTTCGAGGGTTGGCTTCTTCTTTTGCGGATATGGCTGATTTTGGAAATTTTGAGGAGGTTGTTGTTTTGATGTCCTTGATTTCCTTGGCCTCCCCATAAAAAATTTGGGTGGCTCCTCCAACCTGGATTGTAGTTATTACTATAAGGATTATTATTGGATCTGCAATTATTACCTATATAGTTCATCTGTTTGCTCTCTGCGTCCGGTTGGTAGGGTGGGTACTCAGGATTCGCCACAGTTCCACTTGCGTTGCATTGCATGACTGGATGTACCTGCGAAGAAATAAAACTATCAAGCTTTTTATTCATCATCTCTACCTATGTTGATAGCATGGTCACTGCATCGAAGTTGTAAACTCCGGCTGATTTTGTCGGTTTTGTCCTTGTAACTTGCCACTAATAGTTATTCAGTGACATCTCTTCGATAAATTCGTAGGCTGCTTCAGGAGTTTTATTATTCAAAGTTCCACCGGCGGCTGAATCAAGTAATTGCATCGTTGAGGGATTTACACCATTGTAGAAGGTTTGGACTTGAAGCCATAATGGTAATCCGTGGTGTGGACATCTCCTCAAGAGATCCTTGTATCTCTCCCATGCGTCGTATAATGTCTCTAAATCCATCTACACAAAAGAAGAAATATCATTCCGTAATTTGGCCGTTTTGGCCTGTGGGAAATATTTTAATAAAAATTTTTCGGTCATTTGCTCCCATGTAGTGATTGACCCTGGTGGTAACGAGTTCAACCACTATTTGGATTTATTCCTTAATGAAAAGGGAAATAACCAAAGACGAATGGCATCATCAGAAACGCCATTTATTTTGAAAGTATCATAGAACTCTAAAAATTAGCTATATGAGTGTTCGGGTCTTCGTCCTGCAAACCATCAAATTGAACAAATTGTTGAATCATTTGTATTGTATTAGGCTTTAATTCAAAATTATTAGCAGCTATAGCAGGCCTAACAATACTAGATTCTGCTCCTATTAATTGAGGTTTAGCATAATCATACATAGTACGCAGAGCATCTGCCACATCTCGTGGTGGGTTATTCTCGTCCATCCCTTCAGTAGGATTGGATTCACCTTGTTGTTGTTCTTCTTGGTAATTTAGGGCTCACCTGATTTTTCTGCGATTCCTTCGTGCGGTAGCTTCAATATCACTATCGTATACTAGAGGTCATGTCGGGTTCCTTCTAGTCATGAACTAGAGGTACCTACTAGGAAAAGAAAGAAAATAAAATTTAGTAAAAACAATGGAATAAAATAAATTGCGAAAAATAAAACTAAAATAAAAAATAATGGCTAAAGTGATAAAAGTAGAGCTTTCTTAATATTTTAGTTTCCCGGCAACGGCACCAAAAACTTGATCGTTGTTTTATAGAGTTTTAAAATTTATAAAGAGAATGATCAAACCTGAAAAATTTATAAAGAGAATGATCAAACCTGAAAACTAACTCTAACAATGACTTAAGGCAAGTGTACCTATAGAACAGTAGTATAGCTTAGGCAAGACCGGATTATCGAACCCAAAGGAACTAAAGTACTAATACTAACTTTGTTTTTATTATTTAGCCTAAAATAAATTGAAGTTGCTTTTATCTAAATTTACGAATTACTAAACTAAAGACACAAAGATAGAAAGAATGAATTAGAAAAATAACTTGAAGAGAAACTCAGTTGATCACGACGATACCCTTAGGAAGAATCCACCTAGACTTCACTTGTTATTTAACACTGAACCATATGATTTATTCACTTAGTTTGATCCGTAAGACTCCCTAACATATATTAAACCTCTCTCGAGGCGAATAACGTCTAACCCTAGGTTAATTAACAGAAATATCTTTCTCAAATAATAACCCCGTAGAATAGCAGTAAATCGATCTATGGACTCCCATATTAGGTTTCACCCTAATCCCAAAAAATCTCGTCACCCTATCTCTAGGCGTGCGATCAACTCCGCTTACTTACGATAGATCTACTCTTAAGCAGGGTCTATTCCTCCTCCACCTAAGCACATTAGATTTTGATTAAACATGCATAATTACGAACAAACTAAGTATTTATCATAAAATTCAGAAAACAATAACAAGATTTATCTAGGTTTCATCCCCTTTAGGTATCTGAAGGGTTTAGTTCATAATGAATAAAGAAAACATCTCAAGAGAAAAGGTAAAACAAAACATAAGAAATCCCTAAAACCCCTGAAGGAATTGAAGGAGAAATCTGCCGTCTTGAGTAGAATTCCGGTTATTTGAGATGGGTCCACTGTGTAACACCCCCTAACCCCGAACTGTCGTCGGAATAGGGTTACAAGGCATTACCAGACATATCAGACAACTTACGAATAATTCACAAATAAAAATAACATTCATAAAATAATTTAATGACTAAGTTCTTATAATGAACTCTTGAAGTCCAAAGTATGTATTAAAAGTGAACGAGACACGTTTAAGTATTCCATTTTTTAAAATATAAATTTAAAAGACATTTCGCTTATTTTCACATAAAACCCCTCGCAATTAAAACCATATTTATTTCAAAAATAACCAATTCAATAAATTCATTTCACATATTCATTTTATATTCTAAATATCTTCTATTCAAACTCAATTAATATAATATCAATTTAAATTTATCAATGTATTAATTAAATTAAAATAGATAAACTTCTTTTATTATAATTCTTAGACTTGTAATACTAACATTTTTTAACCATTTATATTCAAAACATAACAATCCTTTTACACATCCTATGTACATGCCACATTACCAAAAGAAAATATACATCACCAAAGTTTGTCAAGTCGGTCCGACTTTGGATGCTGATTCAATACTTGACTTCTACAACTGCATGCGGAAACAACTGTGACATTGAGTATGCATATACTCAGTGGTATCACTATAATTCAATTTATAACTAATTACATTAAATCGCACACATACATTTACATTACAATTATCATCACTTAATAAACAATTCAATCTTATATGTATATATATACATACAATTCTAATTTCTATATTTCAATTCTCACCTTTTCCGTATGTCATATCTTTCAAATTTAGTTTTATCAATAAATTTATTTCATTGTCCCTATTAACTTGACTCGGACTCGACGGATACACGGATTCCAACCCACACACCAGTACGGCACATTGCGCCTTAACGGTACACAGTATACGACACACAAAGTGTCGAATCGGTAAAAGTAACAATATTAGTATTCAACACACAAAGTAATCGAATCAGAATTGTAATAAGATAGTATACGACACACAAAGTGTCGAATCGATAATAAATAATAATATCGGATTCAACACACAAAGTGTTGAATCAGAATGATAAGATAAAGATAATGACACACAAAGTGTCGAATCGATAATAGTAACATGAGTCGGGACATAAGTGCTCGATCGAGAAGTCGCAAAAACCAAACGCTTCCATATCCTATGGCATGCCAATTATATCCGACTCAAATTCGACTAGTTAATAGGGTTTCCAATTTTCAATTAAAGTTCACTTTCATTTCAAAATTCACTTTCAATATCAATTTCACTTTTCCATTCACTAATCAAAATACAATTCAATACTAACACATATTTCTCACTCACTTCGCTTTTCTAAATTCAATTCAATAAAGTTACTTACCTCAATATTTACTTACCATAAAATAAATAATATAAAATTAGTATTTAATAACAAATAACTTGAATTATAGTAATACAAACCAGAATTCTCTTCGGATTTAATCCTCCTCGATCTTCTCCTTTCCTTTATGGGTCGATGCCTCGAGTTCCTTGTTAGCTTTTTAAAGCTTAAAGCTTCAAATCCCTAATTTCTCCTTTTATTTTCTTTCTTTCTTTTCTTTCCCCTGTGTCGAAATGCTCTCTGTTTCTTTTTCTGTTTCTTTATTTTGTTTCTTTCCTTGTTTCTTTTATCCTATTTACTTTATTTTACTTAATAGTTTATTATAAAATCTTATTTAATAACAAATGATTATTTTACAAATGTAATATTATATATATAACTTAAATAAAATCTTAGATTTTTATGCATGTATGTCACTCATTTTATATAAATGGCTTAATTGCCATTTTATTCCTTTTACTTTCTTTTAATCTATAATTAGACTTTTACTCTTTATTCAAATTGATCTTTTTCCTAATTACTTTAAATTAAGCTAACTTCACTAAATAAAAATCTAAGTAAACACACTATTAGACTCATAATTACTCCTAATAATTATTTACTAACTTGATTTACTAATTAAATTAAGCTAACTTCACTAAATAAAATCTAAGTAAACACACTATTAGACTCATAATTACTCCTAATAATTATTTACTAACTTGATTTACTAAGACGGAGGTCTGATAACACACTTTTTGGTTGCCTACTAATTTTGAGTCGTTACATTTCTCCCCCCTTAATAAATTTCGTCCTCAAAATTTACCCGAGAATAGGTGAGGATATTGTGTCATTCATAGTTTCTTCCGGTTCCCAAGTTGCTTCTTCCACACTATGACTTCTCCACAAAGACTTTTACCAAAGGGACCCGTTTGTTTCTTAATTCTTTCACTTCTTGAGCTAGTATTTGAACTGGTTCTTCTTCATATGACAAATCCGGTCTAATCTCAATGTCTTCAGTAGAAATAATATGAGATGGATCCGATCGATACCTTTGTAACATGGAACCATGAAAAACATCATGAATTTTCTGTAATTCCGAAGGTAAAGCTAATCGATAGGCAACCGGTCTGACTCTTTCAACTACTTCATACGGCCCAATGTAACGATGACTTAATTTTCCCTTGCGACCAAATCTCAAAATTTTCTTCCAAGGTGATACCTTTAGAAACACTCTATCACCCACAGAATACTCTATATCTCGTCACTTCAGATCTGCATAAGATTTTTGTCTGTCAAAAGCTACTTTCAACCTGTCTCTGATCTTTTTAACTACTTCTTCTGTCTCTTGAATTAATTCCGGTCCAACTATCTTTTTTTCATTCAACTCTGTCCAACATACCGGTGATTGACATCTTCGACCATATAATGCTTCATATGGAGCCATCTAAATACTAGATTGGAAACTATTATTTTAAACAAATTCAGCTAACTGCAAGTATCGTTCCCAACATGATTCAAAGTCAATAATGCAAGCCCAAAGCATGTCTTCTAAAATCTGAATTACCCGCTCTGATTGTCCGTCGGTTTGTGGATGAAATGCAGTACTAAAATTGAGCCGAGTACCCAAAGAATCATGTAACTGCTTCCAAAATCTTGATGAAAATCGCGGATCTCGATCAGAAATTATAGACAGTGGAATACCATGCAGTCTCACAATTTCTTGAATATAAACTTCAGCAAGCTTTGTAGAGACCAATCAGTCCTGACTGTTATGAAATGAGCAGACTTAGTAAGCCGATCAACTATCACCCAAATGGCATTCTTTTTGCTCGACGGTGGCAATCTCGTAACAAAATCCATAGTAATACTATCCCATTTCCATTTAGGAATACTAATAGGCTGGAGTAACCCTGTCGATACCTGATGTTCTGCCTTTACTCGTTGACAAGTCAAACATTTACCGACATATTCAACTATGTCTTTCTTCATCCCTGGCCACCAATAAAGCTCCCGTAAATTACGATACATTTTTGTTCCACCAGAATGCAATACAAAAGTGCCATCATGTGCTTCTTGAAGAATCATCTTCTTTAATTCAGAAGTAGTTGGAACATAAATCCGATTTTGAAACCTCAAACAACCATGTTCATCAATACTAAAACTCTCGACTGTACCCTTCTGAACCATTTCTCTTTTCTTTAATAATTTGTCATCTTCCATCTGAGCTGCTCTAATTTGATCTAACATCATCGGCTTAACCCTTAACTCAGCTAACAAGCTTCCATCATCATTAACACAGAGCCGAGCAAGCATTTCTCGTAATTCAATCGCAGCTTTCCTGCTCAATGCATCAGCTACCACATTTGCTTTTCCTGGATGATAGTCTATAACACAATCATAATCTTTTAGAAGCTCGATCCACCGTCTTTGCCTTAAATTTAACTCTTTCTGCTACAGAAGATATTTGAGACTTTTATGATCTGTGTAAATGTAGCATTTCTCGCCATAAAGATATTGCCTCCAAATCTTCAAAGCAAAAATTACTGCAGCTAGCTCCAAGCCGTGCGTCGGGTAATTATGTTCATGTGGCTTCAACTGTCTAGATGCATATGCAATGACCTTCCCATCTTGCATCAATACGGAACCCAAACCACTCAAAGAAGCATCACTGTACACAATAAAATCTTTCCCCGACTCTGGTAATGTTAATATCGGTGCCTCTGTCAACATTTGCTTCAAAGTCTTAAAACTCTTCTGGCACTGATCATCCCAGATAAAAGGAACACTGGCACTGATCATCCCAGATAAAAGGAACATTCTTCTGCAGTAGTTTAGTCATTAGTAGTGCTATCTTCGAGAATCCATTTACAAATCTTCGATAATATCTAGCCAAATCGAGAAAACTACGTACCTTAGATACATTCCTTAGCGGTTTCCACTGAACAATTGCTTCGATCTTCTTTGGGTCAACTTTAATCCCGTCGGAAGATACCACATGTCCTAAAAATACCACTACAGACAACCAGAATTCACATTTACTTAATTTACCATACAACTGTTTTTCCCGTAGAATCTGTAAAACTTTTCGAAGATGCTGATCATGTTCTGCCTCTGTCTTTGAATATACCAATATATTATCAATAAATACCACCACAAATTGATCTAAATACGGTTGGAAAATGTGATTCATTAGATCTATAAAAGCAGCTGGGGCGTTGGTTAATCCAAAAGGCATTACCGAAAATTCATAATGGCCATAACGAGTACGGAAGGCAGTCTTAGGCACATCACTTTCCTTCACCTTCAGCTGATAATACCCGGATCTCAAATCAATTTTAGAAAATATCGAAGCTCCCGTAAGCTGATCAAACAAGTCGTCAATACAAGGTAAAGGATACCTGTTATTGATCGTCACTTTGTTCAACTGTCGATAATCAATGCATAACCGCATAGAACCATCTTTCTTTTTAACAAACAATACTGGAGCTCCCCAAGGTGAAATACTCGGTCGGATAAAGCCTCGATCTAATAAATCCTGTAACTACACCTTCAACTCTTTCAATTCAATAGGCGACATTCGGTACGGAGGTATAAAAATTGGTGCTGTACCAGGATACACCTCAATAGCAAATTCAACCTCTCTATCGTGGTAAGCCTTAGTTCTTCCGAAATACATCCGAAACTCGCATACGGTCCTAATCGATTGCACCGACTCTCATCAATCGAATTAATAACATATGCCACTATATTGAACAACCTCATTGTAATAGTTTATTAGCCTTCACTGCTAAAATGATACGTGTCAAACCACTGGTACGGATGCCATTCACTTCAATTCTGTCCCCATTTTCTGTCTGAATACTAAACTTCTTTTTATAGCAATCCAAAACTACCTCATGTTCAGATAACCAATCCATACCCAAAATGATATCAAAATTGCCAAAAGGCATGATCAATAAATCCATAGGGAATGTTTTATTTTGTATTATTAACGGGCACCTCTGGCATACTCTATCTACTAACACTGTTTGTCCCAAAGGGCTAGACACCTCTATGAAAACTCTAGACATTTCGGATTCTAACTTCCCCGATTCAACTAATTTTGAATTAATATATGAATGTGACGAACCCGGATCAATTAAAGCATAAATAGGCTCAAAATACAATAAAAATATACCTGTCACTACATCGTCAGCATTGCCTTCTTCACGGGTCCGAACTACGTACGCTCTGGCTGGTGCTCTAGCCTCTGACTGTTGTATAGCTATATCACTGCCTCTACTAGCTCCTCCTCTCCTCGAAACAAAACCTCCTCTGGACATTCCTCTACCTCCGCGAATGACATCGATCTCTCGAGATGTGGCGGTTATACTACTCGAGTTTTCAAACAATCTTTAATAAAGTGTTCAAGAGAGCCACAACAAAAACAACCTCCGATTTTCTTCCGACATTCACCAAAATGTCTTTTCCCACAATAATCGCATTTAGGATATTCATTTTCCCCAATATACTTCTTCTGAAATTTTTTTTGGAACAAGTCCTAGGTTACCTGATCATCCGAAAAATGTCTAACTACAGATTCCCACCAGAGATACGCTTCTCCTTGTAACAATGATACAGCACATTGCAAAACTCTTTTTGTTGATTCTATCCAATTTTCAGCAGCAGACGGATCAAGTCCTCTTAGTCCCGAAAACTCTGTGGCACCATATTTTCGTAGCTCTTTAATTGGGGCCCGTCCTAACAAGAAATCTTGATGTAGTAGCGGTAGAGTTCTGCTACATCAGAATGCATTGGCTATAGCTCTTAACAGTTGTGAGTTATCTCTTTCTCTTCCTACATTAGGAGGTTGATTATCTAACGGATTCATATTAGGTGTAGCAGATTCAGTTTCTTCAATTTCTCGACTTCCAGTACACATTTCCTGTTCAACATCATACATTCTTTCGTCTGACATTTTATCTTTAAAACAAAATCAAATAAATATATCAGCATCCAAAAACTCGACTCAACTTCGACTCAACAGTGGCATGTACTTCTAGACTCACTTTCAAGCCCGATTTAGCCCGAGAACCGGCTAAACCTGATAGCTCTGATACCAACAATTGTAACACCCCCTAACCCCGAACCGTCGCTGAAATAGGGTTATAAGG
Source organism: Gossypium rotundifolium (assembly GCA_025506655.1). Lineage (NCBI taxonomy): Eukaryota > Viridiplantae > Streptophyta > Magnoliopsida > Malvales > Malvaceae > Gossypium > Gossypium rotundifolium. The sequence goes on from CP106728.1 coordinate 154,186,379, forward strand.
CATTACCGGACATATCAGACAACTTACTTAATAATTCACAAATAAAATAACATTCATAAAATAATTTAATGACTAAGTTCTTATAATGAACTCTTGAAGTCCAAAGTATGTATTAAAAGTGAACGAGACTCGTTTAAGTATTCCATTTTTTTTTACATATAAATTTCGACAGCATTTTCGCTTATTTTCACATAAAACCCCCGCAATTAAAACCATATTTATTTCAAAATAGCCAATTCAATAAATTCATTTCACATATTCATTTTATATTCTAAACAATAACTATTTTCAAACTCAATCAATATAATATCAATTTAAATTTATCAATGTACTAATTAAATTAAAATAGATAAACTTCTTTTATTATAATTCTTAGACTTGTAATACTAACATTTTTTTAACCATTTATATTCAAAACATAACAATCCTTATACACATCCTATGTACATGCCACATTACCAAAAGAAAATATACATCACCAAAAGTTTGTCAAGTCGGTCCGCTTTGGATGTCGATTCAATACTTGACTTTCTACAACTGCACAGACGGAAACAACTGACATGAGTATGCATATACTCAATTGGTATCACTATAATTCAATTTATAACTAATTACATTAAATCGCATTACATACATTTACATTACAATTATCATCACTTAATAAACAATTCAATCTTATATGTATATATATACATACATACAATTCGATTTCTATATTTCAATTCTCACCTTTTCCAGTATGTCATATCTTTAAAATTTAGTTTTATCAATAAATTTATTTCATTGTCCTATTAACTTGACTCGGACTCGGCGGATACAGATTCCAACCCACACACCAAGACGGCACATTGCACCTTAACGGATACGATATCGACACACAAAGTGTCGAATCGGTAACAGTAACAATATTAGTATTCAACACATAAAGTGCTGAATCTATAATAGTAACAGTAACAGTATACGACACACAAAGTGTCGAATCGGTAACAGTAACAATATCAGTATTCAACACACAAAGTGTTGAATCTGTAACGGTAACAGTAACAGTATACGACACACAAAGTGTCGAATCGGTAACAGTAACAGTAGTCGGCACATAAGTGCCTGATCAGTAAGCCGGCAAAAACCCGTACGCTTCCATATCCTATGGCATGCCAATTATATCCGACTCAGCCCGACTAGTTAATAGGGTTTCCAATTTTCAATTCAAGTTCACTTTCATTTCAAAATTCACTTTCAATATCAATTTCACTTTTCCATTCACTAATCAAAATACAATTCAATACTAACACATATTTCTCACTCACTTCGCTTTTCTAAATTCAATTCAATAAAGTTACTTACCTCAATATTTACTTACCATAAAATAAATAATATAAAATTAGTATTTAATAACAAATAACTTGAATTATAGTAATACAAACCAGAATTCTCTTCGGATTTAATCCTCCACGATCTTTTCCTTTCCTTTATGGGTCGATGCCTCGAGTTCCTTGTTAGCTTTTTAAAGCTTAAAGCTTAAAATCCTTAATTTCTCCTTTTATTTTCTTTCTTTCTTTTCTTTCCCTGTATGTCAAATGCTCTCTGTTTTTTTTTGCTTTCTTTATTTTGTTTCTTTCCTTGTTTCTTTTATCCTATTTATCAGTATTTTACTTAATAGTTATATTATAAATATCTTATTTAATAACAAATGATTATTTTACAAATGTAATATTATATATATAACTTAAATAAAAATCTTAGATTTTTATGCATGTATGTTACCTCATTTTATATAAATGGCTTAATTTCCATTTTATTTCTTTTTACTTTCTTTTAATCTATAATTAGACTTTTACTCTTTATTCAAATTGATCTTTTTCCTAATTACTTTAAATTAAGCTAACTTCACTAAATAAAATCTAAGTAAACACACTATTAGACTCATAATTACTCCTAATAATTATCTACTAACTTGATTTACTAATTAAATTAAGCTAACTTCACTAAATAAAAATCTAAGTAAACACACTATTAGACTCATAATTACTCCTAATAATTATTTACTAACTTGATTTACTAAGACGAAGGCCCGATAACACACTTTTTTCGGTGCCCACGGATTTTGGGTCGTTACCTTTCTCCCCCCTTAATAAATTTCGTCCTCGAAATTTACCTGAGAATAGGTGAGGATATTGTGCTCTCATAGTTTCTTCCGGTTCCCAAGTTGCTTCTTCCACACTATGACTTCTCCACAGTACTTTTACCAAAGGGACCCGTTTGTTTCTTAATTCTTTCACTTCTTGAGCTAGTATTTGAACTGGTTCTTCTTCATATGACAAATCCGGTCTAATCTCAATGTCTTCAGTAGAAATAATATGAGATGGATCCGATCGATACCTTCGTAACATGGAACCATGAAAAATATCATGAATTTTTTGTAATTACGGAGGTAAAGCTAATCGATAGGCAACCGGTCTGACTCTTTCAACTACTTCATACGGCCCAATGTAACGATGACTTAATTTTCCCTTGCGACCAAATCTCAAAATTTTCTTCCAAGGTGATACCTTTAGAAACACTCTATCACCCATAGAATACTCTATATCCCGTCGCTTCAGATCTGCATAAGACTTTTGTCTGTCAAAAGCTACTTTCAACCTGTCTCTGATCTTTTTAACTACTTCTTCTGTCTCTTGAATTAATTTCGGTCCAACTATCTTTTTTTCATTCAACTCTGTCCAACATACCGGTGATCGACATCTTCGACCATATAATGCTTCATATGGAACCATCTAAATACTAGATTGGAAACTATTATTATAAACAAATTCAGCTAACGGTAAGTATCGTTCCCAACCTGATTCAAAGTCAATAATGCAAGCCCGAAGCATGTCTTCTAAAATCTGAATTACCCGCTCTGATTGTCCGTCGGTTTGTGGATGAAATGCAGTATTAAAATTGAGCCAAGTACCCAAAGAATCATGTAACTACTTCCAAAATCTTGATGAAAATCGTGGATCCCGATCAGAAATTATAGATAGTGGAATACCATGCAGTCTCACAATTTCTTGAATATAAACTTCAGCAAGCTTTGTAAAGACCAATCAGTCCTGACTGTTATGAAATGAGCAGACTTAGTAAGCCAATCAACTATCACTCAAATGGCATTCTTTTTACTCGCCGACGGTGGCAATCCCGTAACAAAATCTATAGTAATACTATCCCATTTCCATTTAGGAATACTAATAGGCTGGAGTAACCCTGTCGATACCTGATGTTCTGCCTTTACTCGTTGACAAGTCAAACATTTACCGACATATTCAACTATGTCTTTCTTCATCCCTGGCCGCCAATAAAGCTCTCGTAAATTACGATACATTTTTGTTCCACCAGAATGCAATACAAAAGTGCCATCATGTGCTTCCTGAAGAATCATCTTCTTTAATTCAGAAGTAGTTGGAACACAAATCTGATTTTGAAACCTCAAACAACCATGTTCATCAATACTAAAACTCTCGACTGTACCCTTCTGAACCATTTCTCTTTTCTTTAATAATTTGTCATCTTCCATCTGAGTTGTTCTAATTTGATCTAACATCATCGGCTTAACCCTTAACTCAGCTAACAAGCTTCCATCATCATTAACACAGAGCCGAGCAAGCATTTCTCGTAATTCAATCGCAGCTTTCCTGCTCAATGCATCAACTGCCATATTTGCTTTTCCTGGATGATAGTCTATAACACAATCATAATCTTTTAGAAGCTCGATCTACCGTCTTTGCCTTAAATTTAACTCTTTCTGCTACAGAAGATATTTGATACTTTTATGATCTGTGTAAATGTAGCATTTCTCGCCATAAAGATATTGCCTCCAAATCTTCAAAGCAAAAATTACTGCAGCTAGCTCCAAGCCGTGCGTCGGGTAATTTCGTTCATGTGGCTTCAACTGTCTAGATGCATATGCAATGACCTTCCCATCTTGCATCAATACGGAACCCAAACCACTCAAAGAAGCATCACTGTACACAATAAAATCTTTCCCCGACTCTGGTAATGTTAATACCGGTGCCTCTGTCAACATTTGCTTCAAAGTCTTAAAACTCTTCTGGCACTGATCATTCCAGATAAAAGGAACATTCTTCTGCAGTAGTTTAGTCATTGGTAGTGCTATCTTCGAGAATCCATTTACAAATCTTCGATAATATCCAACCAAATCGAGAAAACTACGTACCTTAGATACATTCTTTAGCGATTTCCACTGAACAACTGCTTCGATCTTCTTTGGGTCAACTCTAATCCCGTCGGAAGATACCACATGTCCTAAAAATACCACTTCAGACAACCAAAATTCACATTTACTTAATTTACCATACAACTGTTTTTCCCGTAGAATCTGTAAAACTTTTCGAAGATGCTGATCATGTTTTGCCTCTGTCTTCGAATATACCAATATATTATCAATAAATACCACCACAAACTGATCTAAATACGGTTGGAAAATGCGATTCATTAGATCCATAAAAGCAACTGGGACGTTGGTTAATCCAAAAGGCATTACCAAAAATTCATAATGGCCATAACGAGTACGGAAGGCAGCCTTAGGCACATCACTTTCCTTCACCTTCAGCTGATAATACCCGGATCTCAAATCAATTTTAGAAAATACTGAAGCTCCCTTAAGCTGATCAAACAAGTCGTCAATACGAGGTAAAGGATACCTGTTCTTGATCGTCACTTTGTTCAACTATCGATAATCAATGCATAACCACATAAAACCATCTTTCTTTTTAACAAACAATACTGGAGCTCCCCAAGGTGAAATACTCGGTCGAATAAAGCCTCGATCTAATAAATCCTGTAACTACACCTTCAACTCTTTCAATTCAATAGGCAACATTCGGTACGGAGGTATAAAAATTGGTGCTGTACCAGGATACACCTCAATAGCAAATTCAACCTCTCTATCAGGTGGTAAGCCCAGTAGTTCTTCTGGAAATACATCTGGAAACTCACATACGGTCCTAATCTGACTGCACTAACTCCCGACTGAATCAGAATTAATAACATATGCCAGCTATGCTGAACAACCCTGCTGTAATAGTTTATTAGCCTTCACTGCTGAAATGATATGTGTCGAACCACTGGTACGGATGCCATTCACTTCAATTCTGTCCCCATTTTCTGTTTGAATACTAAACTTCTTTTTATAGCAATCCAAAACTACCTCATGTTCAGATAACCAATCTATACCCAAAATGATATCAAAATTGCCAAAAGGCATAATCAATAAATCCACAGGGAATGTTTTATCTTGTATTATTAACGGGCACCTCCGGCATACTCTATCTACTAACACTGTTTGTCCCAAAGGGCTAGACACCTCTATGAAAACTCTAGACATTTCGGATTTTAACTTCCCCGATTCAACTAATTTTGAATTAATATATGAATGTGACGAACCCGGATCAATTAAAGCATAAATAGGCTCAGAATACAATAAAAATATACCTGTCACTACATCGTGAGCATTGCCTTCTTCACGGGTCCGAACTACGTACGCTCTGGCTGGTGCTCTAGCCTCTAACTGTTGTATAGCTATATCACTGCCTCTACTAGCTCCTCCTCTCCACGAAACAAAACCTCCTTTGGACATTCCTCTACCTCTGGCAGTCGATACTGATCTCTGAGATGTGGCAGTTATACTACTCTGAGTTTTCAAACAATCTTTAATAAAGTGTTCAGTAGAGCCACAACAAAAACATCCTCCGATTTTCTTCCGGCATTCACCAAAATGTCTTTTCCCACAATAATCGCATTTAGGATATTCATTTTCCCCAATATACTTCTTCTGAAATTCTTTTTGGAACAATTCCTAGGTTACCTGATCATCCGAAAAATGTCTAACTACAGATTCCCACCAGAGATACGCTTCCCCTTATAACAATGATACAGCACATATCAGATTCTCTCGGGGGTGCAATCTAATTGTTGCAAAACTCTTTTTGTTGATTCTATCCAATTTTCAGCAGCAGACGGATCAAGTCCTCTTAGTCCCGAAAACTCTGTGCACCATATTTTCATAGCTCTTTAATTGGGGCCCGTCTAACAGTAAGTACTGATGTAGTAGCAGGTAGAGTTCCTGCTACTTGCTGTAATGCATTGGCTATAGCTCTTAACAGTTGTGAGTTATCTCTTTCTCTTCCTACATTAGGAGGTTGATTATCTAACAGATTCATATTAGGTGTAGCAGATTCAGTTTCTTCAATTTCTCGACTTCCAGTATACATTTCCTGTTCAACATCATACGTTCTTTCGTCTAACATTCTATCTATAAAACAAAATCAAATAAATATATCAGCATCCAAAAACCCGACTCAACTTCGACTCAACAGTGGCATGTACTTCTAGACTCACTTTTAAGCCCGATTTAGCCCGAGAACCGGCTAAACCTGATAGCTCTGATACCAACAATTGTAACACCCCCTAACCCCGAACCGTCGCTGAAATAGGGTTATAAGGCATTACCGGACATATCAGACAACTTATGAATAATTCACAAATAAAAATAACATTCATAAAATAATTTAATGACTAAGTTCTTATAATGAACTCTTGAAGTCCAAAGTATGTATTAAAAGTGAACGAGACTCGTTTAAGTATTCCATTTTTTTTAAAATATAAATTTCGACAGCATTTTCGCTTATTTTCACATAAAACCCCCTGTAATTAAAACCATATTTATTTCAAAAATAGCCAATTCAATAAATTCATTTCACATATTCATTTTATATTCTAAACAATAACTATTTTCAAACTCAATCAATATAATATCAATTTAAATTTATCAATGTACTAATTAAATTAAAATAGATAAACTTCTTTTATTATAATTCTTAGACTTGTAATACTAACATTTTTTTAACCATTTATATTCAAAACATAACAATCCTTATACACATCCTATGTACATGCCACATTACCAAAAGAAAATATACATCACCAAAAGTTTGTCAAGTCGGTCCCGCTTTTGGATGTCGATTCAATACTTGACTTCTACAACCTCACGCATCGGAAAATCAATGTGCCGAGTATGCATATACTCAATTGGTATCACTATAATTCAATTTATAACTAATTACATTAAATCGCATTTATACATTTACATTACAACTATCATCACTTAATAAACAATTCAATCTTATATGTATATATATACATACAATTCGATTTCTATATTTCAATTCTCACCTTTTAGTATGTCATATCTTTAAAATTTAGTTTTATCAATAAATTTATTTCATTGTCCCTATTAACTTGACTCGGACTCGACGGATACAGATTCCAACCCACACACCAGTACGGCACATTGCACCTTAATCGGTACACACGTGATACGACACACAAAGTGTCGAATCGATGAATAAGAATAATATTAGTACTCAACACACAAAGTGCTGAATCTATAACTAATAAGAATAAAGATATCGACATACAAAGTGTCGAATCGTAATGTAACAATATCAAGATTCAACACACAAAGTGTTGAATCAGAATGATAATAAGAATAACGATACGACACACAAAGTGTCGAATCGATAATAAATAACGATGAGTCGGGACATAAGTGCCCGATCGATGGTAGTCAAAAAACCCGTGACGCTTCCATATCCTATGGCATGCCAATTATATCTGACTCACCCGACTAGTTAATAGGGTTTCCAATTTTCAATTCAAGTTCACTTTCATTTCAAAATTCACTTTCAATATCAATTTCACTTTTCCATTCACTAATCAAAATACAATTCAATACTAACACATATTTCTCACTCACTTTGCTTTTCTAAATTCAATTCAATAAAGTTACTTACCTCAATATTTACTTACCATAAAATAAATAATATAAAATTAGTATTTAATAACAAATAACTTGAATTATAGTAATACAAACCAGAATTCTCTTGGATTTAATCCTCCACGATCTTCTCCTTTCCTTTATGGGTCGATGCCTCGAGTTCCTTGTTAGCTTTTTAAAGCTTAAAGCTTCAAATCCCTAATTTCTCCTTTTATTTTCTTTCTTTCTTTTCTTTCCCTCGTGTCGAAATGCTCTCTGTTTTTTTCTTCTTTTATTTTGTTTCTTTCCTTGTTTCTTTTATCCTATTTACTTTATTTTACTTAATAGTTATATTATAAATATCTTATTTAATAACAAATGATTATTTTACAAATGTAATATTATATATATAACTTAAATAAAAATCTTAGATTTTTATGCATGTATGTCATCTCATTTTATATAAATGGCTTAATTTCCATTTTAGTCCTTTTACTTTCTTTTAATCTATAATTAGACTTTTACTATTTATTCAAATTGATCATTTTTCCTAATTACTTTAAATTAAGCTAACTTCACTAAATAAAATCTAAGTAAACACACTATTAGACTCATAATTACTCCTAATAATTATTTACTAACTTGATTTACTAAGACGAGGTCCGATAACACACTTTTTCTCGGTGCCCACGGATTTTGGGTCGTTACACACCGGCTATATTCGAGTAATTCCCACAAATCTGGCCTTTCTGGCTCAGCTCTTTAGCCTAGCTAACCGCCCCTTTTCAGGTTAAACTTAGGGTGTTTATATAGACTTTTGGGATGCTTTACTTGGCCTCTAAGTGTCCCAATTCAAGTATACCTTCTACTGGTGTTTGAATAGGCTTTGGAATGTGTTTCTTTGCCTCAAAGTATCCAAATCCGAGTGAAATTGCTCTTTCTCGCGGCAGGGGCACGACCATGGTAAACGCTCGTGTAAATCGTCTTCAGGCCGTGTCTCGATTCTGTCGATTGGGGCAGATCATGTAAATCGTTGCATGGCCATGTGAAGTAAATTGACGAGACACAGCCGTACAGCTTGAAGTCCAGGCCATGTCGATTTTTTCTTTGGCCCAAATTGGCCCGTTTTAAGCCCGTTTCTTGTTCTTTTCGTCCTCGGGTGCCTTCCTAAGTATAAACATGAAAAGAAAGGATTAAAAGAACCTTTTTACATAAATCAAGGGCTAAATCATCCAAAAGCATACTAAATATGGTGTTAAAATATGTTACTTTTACGGTTTATCAATGCTAAAAAAATAGTACTAGAAGAAGAAATTTATATGAATTAACTCAAAGGTTGTATTGTTTCAGGTCAAGAATCTAAAGTGTGTAAACTTCTCAAATCCTTATAAAGCTTGAAACAAGCACCTAAATAGTGGCATGAGAAATTTGATCAAACATCAGTAAACAGTGGTTTTTTCTCTTGTTGAAGTAGATAAATGTGTATATAAGAACTTGTTGAGAGTAATTGTGTGATTATTTATTTGTATGTTGATGATATGTTAATATTTAGTACTAAGTATGAGTTACTACTTGAGACAAAGAGATCTCTTACTTCCAAATTTAACATGAAATATATGGGAAGAAAATGTTATATTGGGTGGTAAAATCATGAGGAAAGGTGATAGCATAATGCTATCACAAGAACATTATGTTAAGAAACTTCAAAAGAAGTTTAGACACTTTAATGTCAAACCAATGAGTACTCCTTATAATGTTAGCTCTCAACTGTGGAAAATAAAGATGAGTTTATTGCTCAACCAGAGTATGCACAGATTATTGGAAGTCTGATGCATCTAATGAATTTTACTTGAACAGATATAACATATGTTATATGTTGATTAAGCAAATACATATAACCCAAATCATAAAAATAGGGCTGCTATAGTTAGACCTATGAAATATTTGAAGGGTACAATGAATTATGATACCTTATTTAGTATATTTCCACTAAATTAGAAGAATATAGAGATATTAATTGGATTTCAAATTCAAATGAGATAAAATCCATTGGTGGCTATATATTCACCCTTAGTGATGGTGCAATATTATAAAGATTAGCCAAACAAACTGTTATTGCAAAATCTACCATGGAGTCAAAGTTTATTGTTCCGGAATCGACTAGATGATTTGTTGGAGAACTTCTTAGAAAGTACATCATTACGCACAAAGCTAATAGCTTCTAGGTCTATGCATTGTGATTTCCAATCGACAATAGCCATTGCAAAGAATAAAACTTTTAATGATAAAAATAGATATTTTCGTCTAACATATGACATGATAAAATAGTTGCAAAAGGGTGGATTTATAACCATGGATTATATATCCAAAGTTAAATTTGGCCAATTCTCTAACTAAAATTGTAACGCACTGATACCCGACCCGACCGTCAGTTCGACCTACAAGTTGTCACGTTCATTACCGGAGCAACTATGATCAAACTACATTCGATTTATACCATTAAATAATTAATTTCAAGCAATACATGCATAGATACTATATACATTTTTTTTGGGTTGTATACGAGCTTACGAAAGCTCTATTGCTAACCCGAGGTTGAATTAAGACCAAATTGTAAAGATATCAAAATACCAGGTTAGTGTCGCGACTTCGGGGGTTCCTTTTCACAATACAATATATTGACTTGATTTCGTCATGATGTTAAGGGACTGACGTCGTGACGTGACCCCTGTTTTACAACAAAGTCTATTTGGTACCTATTCAATCGATCAACAAAATTCAAATAAACTCAATACCAAATCTCAAAACCATTGGTGCCATTCCAACATACATTTTCTACATATCTCATCATATTTATGTATACATTACTTAAACATACGTGCTAACTTAGGCACTTATGCAATTCAACATTCAATTACCAAGTTAGCATATATATATATATATATACACATTCACTTATAAGTCTCAAATATGGAAACCTTTCATACAATTAATTAAGGTAACAAATTCACATTTGACCATTTCCACGTTACAATTTCAAGCTTCAAATATAAAGATGACCACCAATTATGCCAATATCGATTCAACCTAGGTACATGCCGTATAAAGAACAAAAATAAAGTTTACAAACATTGATGAGTCGGGGATCTCTAGCTGGATGTTGAAGTCACTGCTCGGGACCTCGAGATATACCTATACCTGCGTATGGGAAACAAACCATACGCTAAGCGATAAAGCTCAGTGGTATTTCCATAGTTCAAGTCAATAAAACATAAGTCATAATCAATTGCATACAATCTATTTGATTTTTTTAATGCCAACGAATTTATGCACATCTCGTACCAAATCTCATCCAATTCATCAACATATACATATGTCACAAATATACCAAATGCATTATAAGAATCATCTATACATTACTTCAAATAGCCAAGCTACATGAACAAGTTATACTAACATCTCAATGCCATTGAGATTTACATATCTATTCAATTTACATCAATTGATCATATCACATTTCATTTCCAAATTGAATCAATTCACTCGTTATCTTTCCATGTCGGCCCTCAAGCTCGTTTAATCGGTTCACATGGTCTTTCATATTTTATCGATAATCATGTATCGTATATATGTACCTATAGTACAATTTCATAACATTTAATCAATTTTAAACATCATTCAACCGATTCACAATTTATCTCCCCTATTAACATGACTTGTAATCGAACAGATATATGAATCCTAACCAACACACCAATTTGGCACCCAATGCCTTATCGGAACGTCCGAAGTAAATAGATTGTGCATAGTGCTCATTGGTTTAACCGAAGTAAAGGTTGTGCCCAACACTCATCGGAATGTCCGAAGGAAAATTAACCCAACACTCATTAACATATAGTCAAAGTAACTCATACTCAATCTATCCGATGACATACCAACTATATCTGAATCTACCCGAGCAATTAATAGGTTAACCAATTATCTAATTCATTACGTCATTTTCAATTAATCAATTATTTTATAATTTCATCATATAACATACGATGTTGCAACTCAATTCAATACCAATATCATATATCCATCTGTTGTAAAATTGAGTTTAGGTAACGCAACGGAAAATATGTTTAAGGGAAAACTAGAGTTTTAATTTTTTTTCCAAAAACAAGAACATGGTTGTGTTATCTAAAGTAATAAACACTTAATCAAAATTGTACATTTATGATTCGTCTAAGATGAACGCTTGGACAAGTAGTCTTCTCTGCCATCCTCAAGCTCACGCCTACCGAGTGTGGGCTCGCTTCGAATCAGAAAATTTTTCACAAAATTACTTGTGGGGTAGTTTTGTCATTTCTCTAAACTTCTGGGCTCAAATTGTAAATGATAAGAATATCTTTAGAAATTTTCTGGAATAATTTCTTTAGAGATTTTTCTCTACAGCTTTTCTTGAATTCAATTGTATGAAAATAATGACTCATGCTCTCTTTATATAGGGAGAGTTTAGAGAGAGTTCAACTAGGATTAGAATTAATCACATTAATATTAAATTAATAGAATATTATCTAGATAACTATTAAATTTAATTTAATATATCATATTAGTACCTAGATAAATATTTAATTTAATTTAATATTAAATTCATTAAAACAATATTATCTTTGAAAAGTTAATTTGAAATCAAGTTACCTAGTACAGTCCCACTAAAAGTCTAATTTTTCCACTACTCTACCATCGAAGACGAATCACCACCATCGCAACCATCGTGCCCAGCAGTGCCATTGCCGACGCGGCTCCCCCTGCACCCCGAATCATTATCGTTTTGCCCAAATCACCGTCGACTGCTGCCAGTTCGGTTCGATCCAACCATTGGTTGGACCGTTGACTTGGTTTAACCTATTTTTGGGTTTCGATCTCGAGTTAAATTTTCGGTCTCGGGTCCAATTTTTAAGTTCAATTACCCATTAGACCAGTTGTCTAACTTGAAATTTAATTTCCAAAAATATCATATTTATTTTAATTAATTTGATTAATTTAATTTTACTTGATCAAATTTAATTTTCCCAAAAATCACTGAGATTTTCCAAATTAAATTTTCAAGAAAATTCTTTAATCAAATTCTCTAGTTGAACAATTCTCACGACCACCTAATTTAACTCCACATCGAATAAATCGACTCAATTAAATTATTTCCAAAGTTGTAAAATTTTCTTCTGATTCAAAGGCAGTTCGATCGAACTTTTGTTAAGCTAGCAGAGGGAAAAATTAGGCATATACAATTAGGCTCGATTAATTACAATTATGTGACGCCCCAAATTTGGGCCTAGAAAGAATGGGCCTTGAGCGTGGGATCAGCTAGGAGACTACACATAAAGAAAATGACATAAGTTGCTTGTTTGCTTTAGCGGCTAAGTGATTTGAGTGTGTATGGGAGTGTTTGAGAAGCCTGGGTTCAAGTCTTGGCCCTTGCAAAATTTTTAGTTTTTCTTTTAAATGAACCTGGACACTGTCACTTAGGCCTTATTAGTAATAATGCTTGTTTTATGACACAAAAAGAGCTTGTGGTGTAGTGGCAAGGTGGCATGTGGTATAACTGAGAGTTTGAGGTTCAAGTCCTGGTTTACACAGTAGAATGTTTATTTTGCTACTTGAGCTGTGGAGGTAGAAGAGTTGGACTGAAACACTGTTGAGAGGAGTTTGAATTGGTCTTGGATGGAGTTGTGGAGAGGATTATGGAGAGAATTGGGGAGAGAATCAAGGAATTTCGAAATGGGAGGTTGGTAGGGTGTTGTGGCCGATTGGGACTCTAAGGCTCTAGGGGATTTCGGCTAAGGGGAAATAGGGAGCAATTTTGGCTGTAGGCATATCCTTTGCTTCGATTTTGTGAAGCTTGAAAGGAGAGGGCCGAATTTCCTTTGTGATTTTTGCCATTCGGGATTTCTTTCGGGTTTTGTGTTTTATCAACTGTGGTGACGAAAAGTGCCATTATTTTTCCCTTCCTTCAATTGTCAATTAGGTAATATTCTTCTGTGGTCTCACTTCTCTTTCTCTACCTGTTTTTCTATTTTCTCTACTCTCCTAACTGCCGAATGCACTTCTCTTCTCTTCCCCTTCATTGTTTTATTTTCTCTCAAAGCCGAACCTACTTTTCTCTCCCTCTCTCACCCTTGGCCGATTGTGGTCCTTTTTTTTCATGTTTTCTTTAGTGACCGTCCCCTCTTGTTTGTCTTCCTCCCTCATTCTACTCTGATGATTGTTGATAGCCTAGTGATTGGGGAGCTATTGTTAGTGTCGATTACCACCATCATTTGTCCACTGTGCCGAACCTAAGTTGTTGCATTCTTTGTTCTTCTGATTCTTATGAGTTCTTCGTTGCACGATATCGGTAAGTGTGTTCATTAAAGATCAATTGTTTCATAGTTATATATATATTAATGATGATTCGTTTTGTGTGTAGATACTAATCAAAGAGTGGGTAATCACTTTTCATCAACAGTTAGCTGCAAATGCCTGTTGGTTCAAGCAAGGAGATAGTTGGAGAGCACGTGGGCTAGTTTGCTTATTATCACGAACAGGTGTGTAATCGCACTATCTCTGCTGTGATTCGGCAAAAGTAGAAAAGTCGAAAAGCCAAAACTTCGGCATTCTAGGCCTCACAAGCGTGCGATCGCTCATGTGGTAAATCGAGCCCACAAATTATGGGCGATAGATTGTAGAGGCCACTACAAGCATTCTCGTGATCTTGGGCCTCGTTTGGCTTAAATGGGTCGTGTGGGCCCAATGGGCTCATAGGCCCCACACGGATAAAATCCACGTTAAGTGGCAAATACTAGATTGGGCTATGTAGTTCATATAGCCATGACTAAATTTGGGCTAAATGGGCCACACAAGCATGTGGGCCCATTTGGGCTGAATATTGGGCTTTGGGCCCATTTACACCGTTATGACCGTACTACCTTTATTAAGGTAAATTGACAATAATGCCCCTGTAGAGTAAAATGACCGTAATGCTCCTGTAGGGTAAAATAACTATAATGCCCCTGTAGGGTAAAATGACCATACTGCCCCATTAAGGTAAAATAACCGTAATGCCCCTACTTAGGTAAAATGATCGTAGTGCCCCTATAGGGTAAAATGATCGTAATACCCCTATAGGGTAAAATGACCGTACTGCCCCTGTTAAGGTAAAATGACCGTAATGCCCCTGTTAAGGTAAAATGACCATAATGCCCCTGTTAAGGTAAAATGATCGTAATGCCCATATAGGGTAAATGACTATTTTGCCCCTCGAGGGTAAAGGACTGACTTGTGTTATGATTTGACTGATTTGACTGTGATTGTATGACTATGATTTTATTGACTTAACTATGAATGATATGATGATTTGTGGGCCAGACATTCTGCATACATGACGTACTACATGGGGTTGGGATATTGGTTATGAAGGAAGTACTGTTTTGATAGGGTCGCATAGGACAGCTGTGGACCCAGTAATGATCTGGTAAGGTCGAACGGGTCACACGAGATGACTGTGGACCTACCGATGGCTGTAAGCCAGTTAATCTGATTATGGCTCTGTGCCAGCCTAATTATGGCTCTGTATCGTCTTAATTATAACTTTGTATCGATTATATTTATCCATGGCAGTGTGCCGATCGTAACTATTGATGACTTTGTGTCGATCACACTTACGCATGGTTGTGTGACGGTTATATTACCGTAGCTGATGGTTATGTGCCGATCTTAGTACAGTTACCAATGGCTATGTCCCAATTATGAGATCATATCAAGGCTTAAAGCGAGATATATACTAGCGACTTTTGTCATGATTTTGGTTAGTGTTGCAACCGGTGCTAACACTGTAAGTGTAGGGATGGCGTGGGTGATTTGTTCCCCATAGGTAGTGCAGGGTTAGACGGAGGCAAGTGCAGGGTTGGATGGGTTTGCATGCATTATGCATCATTCATACCGAGATCATTCATCGTGATGGGCTAGGCCCAATTGATTCTATTATGGGTTGTGGCCCAAATGATATTGTTTTGGGCGTTGGCCCACATATACTCTGAACTGAATTGTACTGTTATTGTTAAAGGGCTCGAGCCTGCATCGATTATGTTTCAGATATCGACTGCTTTTTTAATAAGGGATTACACATCGAGTTTTCAAACTCACCCGCTTTTAACCTTTCGTAATCCCCATTAGATTTGTTCGAGTGCGAGGACTCGGAGAGGGCCACACAACCGCGCATGTTTTATTCTGTTTTGCTCATTTACTTAAGCACTTTGATTTTGATCCGGGTTGTAATAAGGCGTCTATAATTTCTGGATTTTAAATTTAGGCTTTTATTGATTGTGATTTATATATGTTAGAAGTAGAACACGATTTTCCAAAACAATAACTATTTTCAAACGCTACGTTCCCGCAACTCAATTTTTAAATATCACATTTTCGTAAATCATTTGTTTTAAATTAAGCTTCCGCAATAATAGGTTTTAAAGGTAATAACTTTTAAAATGGAATAACTTTTTAATAAACCACGATTGAAAATAAACAAATGCAAACTGAGGTTTTGTACAAGTTTTAAATTTCAAAAAGGGTTTTCAATGAAAACATGGTTTTCGAAAAACACTTCAATGTGACATGCTAGATTCGACCATAACGTCTAGGTCGGGTTTGGGGTGTTACAAATTATGTCCAGAAGTATCGTTCCAATAATTCACAATTTACTTAATCATGGAGTCAATCCACAATAAGTGCCATGATTGAAAGCTCTTTATTGTATACTGTTTACTGAAAGTAATTCATCCAACTGCTTTATCTAATGGCATTGCCATGTGTGTGTTACTCTCATATGATATTCTTGATTCCTTTGAGTTAAATTCGTTCACTCAATACAATCATGTTTTGTCTCATTGTCACCATTGTGTCTTTTAATGATTAATATGATTACATGACTGTGATAAATTGCTAGTTCGAGAACAAGCAACCCGTGACCATGTTTCATATTTATTAATCTATACAATGCCAATAAGAGGATATTGTTAACTCTTTAATCGAGCTATGAATTCCATTTTTGCTAGTAAATTCATGTCATACACAAGTCATGTACCCAACATACCAGCTATCGGCTTAATCATCTTTAGAGCATAAGCCTCCACTTATATCAAAGCACATGAGTTACACGCATGATTAATGACTAACTCAAGATTTAGGTAAGTCACACCATGAACGTCACAAGTGAATTAATTCACCAATGGTTCAGAATTAATTCAACTTAGATCCAGTCCAATGTATCATTCTTCTAATGAGTACATCTATGTCTCTACCCGCGGAGTCAACTTCTCCAATAGTCAAGACAAACCATCTCCCCAATTGGAATTGTTGACGACATAATAATCCTTCTAAGTATTTGAATCAAATGCTCATTTTGATTCATTTACGGGATTACGGAATTGTTTAGATTATCTACTGAATTAAGTTGTCTTTCTCGCAATGTAAACATTCTTACAGTGCCACTTATTGTCCATTTGAACTTAGACAATCAATGAGCTAATATTTGTTTGTCACAATTTTGTTATGTATGCAAAACATGAAAGACAAAAACACAAAAGATATAATAGTGGAATGTGAAATTAACTTTATTCATTTATTCATCATTCAAATACATAGAAAATAATTACATGTTTTCTACAACATGGGCACATTTTCCAACACCATCAAGTTACACTACTTTCTATTTTATTCAATTTAGTCGTCTATCTTAATAATCAATCTCAATCATAGCAACTCAATTCAAATAATCGTTATTAATTCACCTCAAAGTCAAATTATGCAAAATATCACAATTATGCAATAATTAAATTTATCCCAAATCATAGAAATAAAAACCGAAAGCTCACATCACTCGTTGTCGGCTTTCACTTTTCCTTTCCATCTCGATGGCCTTGCATCGTCTTTAGCTACGAATAATAATTCAAGAATGACACAATATCAAATTCCATATCAAATCACATTTAAATTCAAAGTCATACATATTTTTCAATTTATTCAAAGCATAACTTTCAATCTAGAGCTTCAGATTAAAATCCGATTTCACTTTTACTCATTAGGGATCTTCTACTTTCTATTCCTATCAAAATTTCATAATAGTTTCACATTTTAATCAATTTGGACCCTAATGTAAGAAACTAAGAAGTAAACTTTACAATTTTGTCCTTTTCATTAACTAAACTTAATTTACATAAATTTCACACCTAATTCTTCAAGAAATCAACAATGGAATTTTTTTTTAAAACTTTAACAGTTTTACAAATTAGGACATGAGTTAACTAAATCAAGCTCTCATGACCTCAACTCTATAAAAATTACAAGAAAATGACTTGAATTCACCAACCAATTTGTGGCCAAAAGCTTGGAGAATTTCCTTTTAATTTCAACATTGGTGGACGATCTAATGGGTGAAGATGATGGCTTTCTCCTCATTGTCCACTATCGCAATATATACAGTATGATTAGATTAATTAGTTTTAATTAATTAACTTAATTAAGGTATATTTTAATTTAATCGCTTACTAACCAATTTAATGATTCCCATCAATATCATCCACTATATAATGTTTGTTATTGGTTTACTAACCATTTTAGTCCCTTTAGCAATTGTTATTTTAGTCTCTCAGCCTTTTCCTGATTAAAATTTATAGTGATTAAACTTTTACATTTTAGTCTCTTGGTCTTAATTAACCACAATTTTCAGCTAAATTATCTAATCAAATTTCAATTCATTTATACACTGTAACGTCCCAAAAATCTAATCTTTGATTTGATAAAATTTGTCCTAAATAAGTATCTTCCCTAGTGATTAAGTGATTTTTGTGTGTGTGAAGTCTTAACTTCGATTCTATGGGTGAGCAAATAGTGTTATATTTTTGCTTGGGCTAACTTAGGGGCTGCCTTTATAGCTGAGTTTGGGTTGATTTCAAACCCTTAAAAATCTGATTAGGTGCCAGATTTTAATGTGGTTGTTTTTCTTTTAAAATTTTCTTTTTAGTTTTCCTTTATTTTCTTTTTCCCAAATTTCCTTCCCAGTTTCATGTTCTCTCACCTTTTGTTCTTTATTTTGTTTTATTATTTTATTTTAATTATTTTTCCAAGACCTGCTCCTACTTTGACACATTTGCTTTTTCCTATTTCCCTTTTTGCTTGCCGCCATTCAAAATTTTTCCTGCTATCGAAATTTCTTATTTCTTTTGTTGCGTCTTTGTCAATTTTGTTTCTTTCTTTTCTTCCTTGTGGGGTTAATTTACCTTGCAATACTTTCTATTCCCCATTTTGTGTGCTGTTGAAATTCTGGAAGCGTTATTTCATTTCGTCGGTTGTTTTTCTAAGAGGTAAAGTGTATTCGTTCACTATTCTAAGTGTTCGTTGTTTGGTTTTTAGGTGTTGGGTTGTGATAAGTTTATGTTTTGAGTTTTTGTATTGATTTCAATGCGTGTTTAGGAGAAGAGCGAGAGGCAATCGGCGGTCCTCCAGCAACTTAGACATTGTTTCGTTGCTGTTTTATTTTGGGGTAAGTGTTCGAATACATTTTTGGGGGTCGATTGGATACGTTTGAAGTTGAATTTTTGTTGGGTTTCACGAACTGTTACTAAAATTTGGTTGTGATAATTATCGGTTTAGGTGTTGATTTATTCGATTTTGAAATTCGCGTCAGAAATTATTCAAGTGTGTAACAAAAATTTAAAAAATAGCGAACAACAAAAATTAAAATTGGACACTATTGACGCCACGCAGTCATGTACGACATACGATTCGAGCTATTTTGGTTCGTGTGGGCCCAAAATTTAGAATTTTACCCTATGGCCGTATACATCATCCCGATCGACCGTGGGTCTACCGTGGAATCAGTAGGTGGTTAAATATACCATAAAACATGAAATTTGGTCATCTGTTTTTATGAATTCTGATATTTGGAAGTGTATATGAAGTGTTGTATGATAATTCAAAATGATTGTAATACTAAATACATATATGATTTGCATCTGAAATGTTATGCATGATTTCTGTCTGATTATATCTTATTCTGGGGTGGGATATATATTATGTGAAGGAAGTGTTTCTGTAAGAGGCGATATCTTGCCCATTATACTGGCAGCATTGCTGCAAATTTTCTAAAAGGTGTCATATCGACACTAATTGGTGTGTACGGCTGGATGGGTCTTTAAGACCCTACCTAGTGTGTAGGAATGGTCGGATATGGTGTGTACCGAATAGGGGTAGGATTATAAATTTGCATATAATTCTGATTCTATATGGGATATTCATTTGTATCTGCTCTGTTATGTAACAAATCTGAAGTTAAATTTGTGACTCTGTTTCATTTAAGTTACACACTTAGTTATAAAAATTCACTTTCTATTTGTCTGTCAATTTCAGGTAACCCTCAGACTTAGGTGGGTCGGTGCGACGGGAGCTCGGTTATATTTACATTTTCGTAAACTCAATTTATTTAAATTTGATTTATTTAAAATTTTGGTTTGGGAGTTTTGTAAATTATAGGCTCTCTAAACATTTGGGTTAATTTTTTGTTTGGATTTTATTTTTGATTTTCGCGTGATACTGGTAAAACGATTTATCGAAAATGTCTGCTTTCTTGCAAACAATTGATTTCAAGAAAACAAATTTGGTTTTCCAAAATATAATGGTCTGAGAATTTCCACTGCAAAGTAACTGATTTTTAGGAAACATAATTGAGCATGGATTCAACTAAAAAAGCTAACTAAGTATAATTTCTACTAAATTGGATTTTCTTTAGTAACGAAATTTGTGCTTTTTTTAAACGTTTTTGGAAAGCTAAATTTTTAACCATTTTACGTAACCACTCCAGGTTCGACCATAACGTCTAAGCTGGGTTTAGGGTGTTACATATACTAACTCAATAAATATCCCTATTTAATATTTACAAATCAATTTATGAAAAAGAGATTTTGAAATCGTATTTTTTGACACCATTAGAAATCGGATCATTACAAAAATCCTAGGAAAAAACCTAGTACAAGAAACATCGAGGGGAATGGGACTACTGTCAAATGATGATATCAACATTGATGGAAATCCAATCTATTTGATTGGAGATCTCATGAATTAGGTTCATATAGGTAATAACGAAGTAATTAGTTGATTTGTTAAGCACTATAAAAATTGTATCCTTCCTATAATGTAAACAATGCTAAAACTGCAATTAAGTGAGGATGAGTACAAACTCTTAATCAAATTCATATCCTTTATAGGTGATGTATTAATTTTCTGAATACACTTGAAAGATTAACCTATATTAGTGTTAAGTGGGGTTGCTTTTATGAGATTTATGGTAGTATCTAGAGCACTCATGAAAAACCAAGCACGCGCATGGCCTATTAACACACAATCGTGTTGAACAACAATATATAAGTATAATGTGATTGATGAGAATTTTAATTTACATGAAGAATTATTCGTTCATAGAAACTTTATGTTTCACTAATTATTTTGTAAATTATGTCTCATTCTTTCTAGTTTTGGTTCATAGTCCAAAAGAGACCAGAGTCGATGCATTATATCTAAATAGAAAGTACTTAGCAAATTTTATCCCTAGTTCTTTTGAAATATGTAGGGGATTATTAGAAAAATTAAGATATTTCAAAAGAACCAGGTCCTACATTCTTTAAGAAAACCTTAAGAATCTTGTTTATAAGCCATTATACTTCATTGGGCTAGTAAGAACCAAATTGAGAAAGGGGACTCGTGTGTTGGGCCCAAAAGGTCAGTGTAATGTACATCTTAGGCCTTTTGTTTTTGGACTTTTTTTTTACTGAATTTTTTAGAGTCTAAGAAAAGTAAATTACTTCTCTAGCAGCATTTATATTTAGCCAAGCTAAAAATAGTTTAACTGATTAAAGCTATTGTAATGGGCCTATTTTGCCCGAGGCCCATAAGAAAATAAAACAAAATATACATAAATTAACAGTCCTTTTTTTTACAACTTAGACCCAATACAGGCCCAAATCAAACAACCCATTAAACACTAACCCTAAGCCCAAATGGCCCAACACCTAAACAAAAAATCAGAAAAAGAAAACCCTAGCTAGCTTCTTGTGCCACAACAGCCTCCACCGCCGCACGCCACATCAGCTCCTCCATACACCACCTGGCGCATCCACGTCACCTCCGTACGTACCTACAAAAGAAGGACAAAAACAATAGCAGAGAAGAAAATAAAAAAAATTGTATTTCTTTTTATTATTTTTTCTCAATTTCGCTATAAAAGCCATGAAAGAACATTGTATTTTTTGTCTACACACACAAAATACAGAGATTAAAAAAATAGAACAAATTCAAGGTGATTTTTTTCCTATTCACTTGTGTTTTGATTTTTTATTTCATTTTATTTTCCTTTTTTTTTTTTTACATAAAAACAAAGAAAGAAAGGGAAAAGGGCTCACCGATTTGTTTTCCGAGCATTTTGAGGCCGGATTTGGGCTCAGGGGGGTTGAGATGTTGAACAATCGCGTTTCCATCTTCGCCGGCCACCGTGCGCGGCGGCGCCGACGCCGACGACCTGCTGTTGGTGTGGCGATGGTCCATCGGAGACCCGGTCAGATTCAACAGGGGGAGAGAGTCTCTTTTGAATGTTTTCTGAATTTTTTTGGGGAAAGGGTTTGAAATGAAATAAAAAAAATTGGGGTTTAAATACACAATCAAAACGACACCGTTTTGGTCCCCCCTTTAACGTCCAAAACGATGCCGTTTTGAGGGAGACCCGAGACCGACCCGCTCCAAAGGGAGGATTCGTGTGTTTCTTAAAATTGGTCTTATTGCCAGTTTGGTCCTTTCGCTTTTTTATGGTTTTTGCGATTAGGTTTCTTTTATTTTTAATTTTGCCCTAAAATTTTGTTTTTATTTCATTTGAGTCCCGCGTGAAGTGCTGCGTTTTGGAGGGCTAGGATATTTTCCCCTTTAGTCCCTCCTTGTTATTCGCATTTAATTCGGTCCTTTTCTTTTTATTTATTTTTAGATTTGCCCCAAATTTTGGTTTTAAGTTCAATTTAATCCCTCTTCAACATATTTGCTATTTTATTTTCAAATTAATTAGTTAATATTATTATATCATTAAATTGGTTGATTTAGTATCAAATATTTTTGTTTATCTACCCTTTTTAAATAAATTTTACTTATTTTCATCATTATTCCTATTATTGCCATTTTGTTATTTATCTATTTATTTACATATATATTTTTTATATACTTTCTAAATTTATATTATTATTAAATTAAATAATTATTATTATTACCATTATTATAATTATTATCATTATTCTTATTATTAATCTTTTAATTTGTTTTATTTAATACCTTATTCAAGTTATCTATCCTTTTATTTTAAACTTTTATTTATTTGTCTATTTTAAAATTATTTTTAATATCCTATTTTTATTTTTTCTTTAAATCAAGTTTATATTAGTTTTATTTACTTATTCCTCATTCTTTTTTTTTTTAAATTGACTTGTTTATTTCATTTTCGCCATTATCATTGTTATTTTATTCCGTTATTTATTTATTTACTACTTTTCATGTACTTTTAAAATTTAGATTTATTATTGTTGTTGTTGTTATTGTTATTGCTATTATATTGTCATTTGCATCATTATCCTTATTATTGTTTACACATGTTAACATTAGGATTCGTTAACGCCAATGTTATATAAGCTATTTATTATTATGCATATTATGTCGTTACTATTTTAAATGTATGTTATACTATCATCATTAAGTCATGTGTGACCTATTTTACGTTTTAAACAATTTCTTTTTGAACATAACCGAATGAATTGCACATACATCATTTCTAAATATTTCATTTTTTTACCCAAATTCGTAAAAAGTAAAATCTTGGAAACAAAGGCAATATTTCGTATTTTCGAGATTCAAAAAGTCGTATCCTAACTTATAGGGTCTTGATTTTCTCGATAAATTCGAATAACGAACATTTTTAAACTTTTTAAATAATCTCGGGAATTAAGAAAAGATCGTGTTTTAACTTACGGAATATAATTTCTTTTTAAAACCGAGATAATTGAATACCTTTCAAAATAAATAAAATTTTCGGCATTTATTCTCGTATTGAAAATTTAAGACATTGTATCCTAACTTACGGACGTAATTCTTTTTCTCGATTAACGTGAATTGTGCCCGGTTCTCGAAAAATTTTAATTTTATAACAAAGGGTCGTATTTTAAAATTTCTTCAAATTTTTAATTTTCGACACTAAAGACATCAATTAATCAACAAGGTACCAATTTTGGGCATATCAAGGGTGCTAATCCTTCCTCGTGCGTAACCGACTCCCAAACCCGTTTTTTGGATTTCGTAGATAAAAATTTTCGTTTTAGTATATTTAATTTTTATTAAAATGATTGAATTACAAAGTGACCCGATCACACCTCATAAAGAAGGATGGGTGGCGACTCCCGTTTTCTTTCATTTTCAAAATCAAAGTCGACCCCCTTTACAAAGAAAAATGGTTTCGACAGCTATATTTAGTCAAGTCCAGATTCATTGAACTTTTTTAAACTATTTTTGGCTAAGTCAATGTAACACCTCTTGCCCAACTCAATCGTCAAGTCCGAGATACAGGATGTCACATTTGTTGTCGAGCAACTACAACTAATTCTCATACGATTTAACCATTCCAGCATGCTTACAAGTATAAAACACATTATTGATATGTTGTATAATCATTTATAGGTTTTATATGAGCTTACAAAAGCTCTTTTTCTATCCCGAAGTCAGTTAATTACTTAATCAAAAAGTTTTCAAAACTCATGGACTAACGTCGCGACACCATGGTTATCTTGTCGCGACCTTAGAAAAATCGAGGTCGCGATGTTACTCACTGTCTATTTAAGTAGTGATGTTGGGAACTTTTCATCGCTACGTACCCCTTGTTTTAGCAAAAATCACTTTGAAACACATTCAATGTTTCCTATCAAAAACATTTTAACATATATAAGCTCATTCCATATGCATCAAGACATCATATCATGCTTATAACACCCCTAACCCACATCCATCACAAGAACAGAGTTACGGGATGTTATCGGAGTTTACAGAAAAATTACAGATAATTCCACTATTTACTTATGTTCATATCAAAGCTATCCACTTGAGTCGAAGTCACTAAATTATTTATATCTAGATATAAAAATCTAAATTAAGATCTGCTTAATGTTTTTAAAACTAGACTCAAATATCTTTCTACCATAAAAATTTCAAAATTTATAATTTAGCCAATAAGTACAGTAAAATCTTCAAATTTATCCCTGTTCTGTTGTTTGACAACTTCAACCTTTCTTCACTAAAAATTAATTATCTCTTAGTACGAGATTTGGATGATGTTTCCCTTTATTTTTATTGAATATAGACTCATTAAGAATTTAAACATATAAATTTAAACCTCTAATTATTTTTTTAAATTTTTTATGATTTTCCAAAGTCAAAATAGGGGATCCTGAAATTATTTTGACATTGTCTCTCAAAATTTATTATATCTCATAATTTACAATTCCGTTGCTTACACCATTTCTTCTATGAAAAATTAGACTCAATAAATTTTAATTTAATGTTTTATTAAACCTCCAATTCGATTTCCACAATTTTTGGTGATTTTTCAAAGTTGAACCATTGTTGCTGTCTAGAAACTATTTTAATGCTAATTTTACTCTTTCATAATTCTTTGTATTAACTTTTATTTAGACATACATAATCATTATACTTTTAAGCACCTCTTATGCATATTCGACTACTATTTTACTCTCATCATTCAATCACATCAACATTATAAGGCAAATCATGCAAATACCATTATACCAAAACGCAAACCAAATAAATGACTAATATCTACATAACACCTATAAACTAACATTTAATCAAAATAACCTATACATGTCATTATAACCAGAATCAAGTCATCCATAATTACCAATAGAACCAATGGATAGTATGATATGGCTCTGATATGCTTCCAACCCATTTAAGCTTCCAATGATTTGTAAGATAGATAAATAAAACAAACATGTAAGCAATAAATGCCTAGTAAGCTCGTATAATCTTTAATCATACTAATTTATTTCAATTATAAAACTTTACTTTTAAAAAATAACTCATTATTGTTACTGTAATAATTATAAACTATTCTCACTAATTCACAAGGTGAACTAATCCATAGTATCACTCATAGACATATACCCTCAAGCTTAGTAAAATTTTATATAACTTTAACTCTTCTACACTTATTTCATATGCATGTCATTCAGTCATAGTTACAAGTTAGTGCATTTAACCAAGCCTTTTTTCATATTGGACACATAATAAGTCATTTCATAAGAAATTTCATAATTTAAGCCATACCATTCTTTCATGAGCACTAACTTACTTTCACTTAAATACTTACCTTTTCAGTGCTTCAAACAAATTAACATACTACTATTTAATCAATAGCTTAGCACTTGCCTAATCATTAAGCAACAACAATAGTTAGTATACTTGCACATAGTACATATAAATTCAATATCGATAAACTTATCTTCTTGACATATCATACTTGGGTTTATCACTCATCACCATATACATAATTTCCTTGTATCAACATATTAAAGATAAACACATATTTTACAGGTCACTTTTCAATATATTAAATAAATACCATTTCCAAAACACGTTTCAATATTTATCAATTAATTATCATTAATGAGTATTTCAGATATATTGTAACACCCCTTACCCGTATCCTACGATGGAACCGGATATGAGGCGTTACTGAACTTAATTCAAATGGTCACACAACTTTGGGCTATCAAATTTCATTCCAACCTAAAACTTTTCCATATACACCTCTAATATCCTTATAATGGGCCTACGAGGCCCTAAACAGGCTTTCAGAACGTTTTGGGAATTAATCGGAAACTTTTACACACTTAGAAAAATTTTGCCTAAACAGGGGCCACACGCCCGTGTTGTTCAAGGGACACGCCCGTGTGCCCTTGAGACATGCCCGTGCCTCACATCCGTGGTCGACACTGACTTATTTCACACGGCCAAACACACGCCCGTGTCCCTAGCCCGTATCTCTCACACGGCCTCGACACACTCGTGTCTTAGCCCATGTGCCAAAACCTTGGCATTCTGTTCATTACGTCATCATCTCACTGTGGTCACAGGACCACGGCACACGCCCGTGTCCTTAGATCGTGTGTCGAATTAAATTCCACATTTAATGTGCAGACTTCACACGGCCTGGGCACACGCCCATGTCCTAGGCCGTGCCTCCCACACAGCTGAGACACACGGCCATGTCTCTGCCCGTGTGTTTACTACAAAGCTTACTGACTTGGAAAAACTAACATGCAGGGGACACACGGCCTAGTCACACCCCCATGGGACTGACCGTGTGTCACACACGACCAAGACACACGCCCATGTGCCTACCCGTGTAGACAAGAGCAAGGCTAAATGCCAAGTTTTTCTCAACACTCTAACTCCTATATTCACAAACACATTCAACCATCCACTAAATAACTTAATTATGCAACATAAACTTCCATGAATACCTTAATCTTTTCATTTAAAATAAAACAATGAGCCATCAATTATGGCTATGCACAAAAGAGTTCATCTTTCAAAGGGGCCAACACACTTTTGGCTAAAACAACAAAACAATATATCTAGCCTAGCCCCTATACATGCCATATTCCAAAAACACTAAGTCTAGATATACCGAGATGAGCTGATAGTGTAGGCAGTCTTCCAATTATCTTCTTATCTTGACACGACTCTTTAACTTTATAAAACAAGATAAAGGAAAAAGGGGAGTAAGCTTTAAGCTTAGTAAGTCTACATGTAAACAAATAACATCATAGTATGTGCTAAATAATAAATAGCATTACATACTAAACAAGAACAATCCACATTCATAATCATGCTTACTCATTTCCTCCCTTACCACATTCCAACCATTTCACAAGCTTAATGCTTACACTTATTAAATTGCATCCCTGCACTCATCATCATAAATTCACATGATACAAAACGTCATAAATTCTCACTAAATCATTCATAATACCAAATCACTCGGTGGTTTCGCACTTAACCCACCATCAATCTTTAATAGAGTGGTATCGCACATAGCCCACCAAAAGGGATAGTTACGATGGTATCCCACATAGCCCACCAAAAGGGATAGTTACGGTGCTATCGCACATAGCCCATCAAATGATAATATAAACAATGGTAACGCACATAGCCCATCGTAATTAAGTAATAAGGTGGTATCGCACTTAGCCCACCATCAAGAATTGTTATTTCACATTTACATCTCTATTTCGTTATTCATACGAGAATTATTCAATAACTACCAAATTCCATCCACTTGAATCATACATGTTCTCAATCATACCATGCACCAATTAGAAACAACAATGTGTATATAAAATGCATCGTTTACACATGAACTTACCTCGGTGCAAAATGCGTCAATTTGCAGTTTAATCAGTAACCTTGCATTTTACCCGGTCAAGGTTAATTCCGCGTTCTTCTTGATCTATAACAATAAAATTCACTCATTTAGATCATTCTATGATCATAATGCATCAAAATCTACACTTAGGAAAAAAATGACCATTTTTCCCTTATACTATGGCAAAATTATGATTTTACCCCTAGGCTCGTAAATCATTTTTCAAAACATTTTCTCATTAGACAAGCCTAGCTGAACATTTATTTCTCTTACAACTACCCACAATTCCAACTATTTCATGCATTTATGACACAAATTCAATCTTTGCATTCAAGTCCTAATTAGGTGTTTTCATGCTAACACCTTTCACAAAAGTTGTTTCTCAACTCCCTAACATTCATTTTCTTTCCTAAAAACTCAGATAACAACATAAATACTCTCATGGCAAGTCCCTATACTTTCAACCATATCACAAATTAGTCCCCTCATTAGCTAGCTTAAGCTTTGAAGACTCCAAAAGTGCAAAAATTATCAAATAACACTACCAAAATCACTTATTTGTAGGGAGATAACTTGGCTGAAGTTTTAATGCATTCAAAACCCCTCTAAGCTTGAAATTTTTGGTGGAGATGAAGAGTGAATAGCAAAAGATGGTAGCTTTTCTTTTTACCATATTTTATTCATCTTTTCTCACCTTATTTCACCCAATTTCGACTAAAATTAATGCTCTTGTCCCCTTTGCTATCTATGGCCGGCCAACACATTCTATACGGCTTAATTGCAATTTAAGGACCTCCAATTTAATAATCTATGGCTATTGGACACCTCTACCTTGAAAAATAAAACTTTTTCACTTTATGCGATTTAGTCCTTTTTCACAATTAAACATGCTATCGCTCAATTTAAAGCACCAAAATTTTCACATAGCCATATATTAATACCATAACACATAAAATAACATCAAAATAATTTTTGTTAACCCCGATTTAGTGGTCTCGAAACCACTGTTCCGACTAGCCCCAAAAGCGGGTTGTTTCATATATATACTAATAATAACCATAAGTCTTTCAATATTAATTACATATATATATACATTATTCATAACACAGACAATTCTCATCAATTCACTATCTCAAATAACTTTTCACAATTTAATACACAATCATTTAACAATATCAATATCAATTTCATAAATTCATGATTCATGATTCATGCATCTCATTTATATAATTCAATTCAATGTCTCATGGCTTTTGTCATTGTGTTCACACATCATTCAACTATAAAAATTTCCATTCATAAACCCATGGTTCATGTATATCATTTACATAAATCATTTCACTATTCAATTCCAATTCCGAAAATTCATAGACAATATCGTTCAGTATCGATCAATTTTGCCTAATCATTATGTAACCTATTAACCCGACTCAGACTCGGACGGATACACGAATCCAACTAGAACACACTAGTACGGCACCTAGTGCCTCATCGTAATTCGAAGTCATAAGTTTACACCTAGTGTCTCATTGGCCTTGCCGAAGTAAGTTGGTACCCAGTACCTCATCGAATTTATCCGAAATAATAGTTTGAAACCCAGTGTCTCATCTACTCGAAGTCGAAGTATCCCTGAATAATTCCAATCCTATGGCATTCCAACTATATCCAACTCAGCCCGATACAGTTAATAGGGTATTCAATTCACTTTTCAATTCTCAATCAATTCACAATTCAAATAATCTCACAAACTCATAACTCAATACAATTCAATTCAATTCTATTCAATTTAGTAACAATCAATATTCCCTGTACCATTTTTTTTTTATGAATTTCGTATGTATTTATTTCGATAATCATTCATAAACATGAATATACATAATTATCATCAAGTTTCATATTTATAAATTTTCCATTTTTTCTTTAACATATATATAAGTAAATACATAATTCCATACATCAATTCAATATAAATATCAAAGTTAGATCATACGAACTTACAGGCCTATTTGTAGAATTTGTAGAAATTCAGGACTAGTCTACTAATTTTTTTCCTGCTTATCTTGGTTTCTTGATATATAATATAAAATTACTCATTCATTAGCATCTATTTCAATTCTAATTCACTTTATAATTTATACCCTTCAATTTTCAAAATTATACATTTACCCCTAATTTTTAGTTTTTACAATTTAGTCCCTTATCAATTATCCTATCAATTGAGCTAATTTTCCTTAATTGACAATTTACCTAATTATTTTAGGCTAGCATACAGCCATTAATATTTAGAATTTCAATACCAACCCAAATTTTTAACTTTTATAATTAAGTCCTAAAAATTAATTTCTATTAAAATCACTTAATAAAATCATCTCATAATGAAATTAAAGCTTCAAATCTATGATAATTTATCATAAAATTCCAGTACTCACTCATGGTAACTTTCAAAATCATTCATAGAATCAAAACCTAATGAAATAACAAGTTGGACCTAATTGTAAAAGTCATAAAACATAAAAATTACAAAAAAAGCAAGAATTGAACTTACTTGAGCTAAAATATGAAATAAAAGCTCAAATCCTCTAAAATGGCTGTTTTTGACAGAAAATTGATGAAGAAAATGTCTAGAAACTATTAAAATAACATTTGGCCATATAAACTTTATTTTAATTCCAATTTTGTCCCTAATCACATAAATATCTTTGATTTTTTTTCACATTATGCTGCCTCAGCCATTTAAGATGGTCTATTTTCCCTTTTATCCCTCCATTATTTACTATTAGTCTATTTAATCACTTTAGTAAGTTTTGTACATTTTTTAATTTAGTCCTTTTTAATTAATTGACTACCGAAACGTTAAAATTTTCTGACGAAACTTTAATACTAACTCAATAACACTCCATAAATATTTCTAAAAATATTTATGGCTCGATTTATGAATTTGAGGTCTTGATTCCTCGTTTTCAACCCAATTTTTCTAATAAATTCTTTTAATTCACAAAATCAACTAATTTTAAAATATTTCTAATGGCATACTTAATTCATAAATTATAATTAATAAAATTTTCAAACTCACTTGTCAAATTTAGTGATCTCGAATCACTATTTTCGACACCATTGAAAATTGGGTTGTTACAATGCCAACCTATGCTAAATAAAGCTTATGAAACTTTTGAAATCAAGGGTTCATACGGCACAAAACTCGTGATAAAAAACTAGGCATAATTAGGTTATTTACCCACCTTAATACACAAATCGTACCATTAGCATTTACATTATAGATGACCATTTACATAATAAGGGACCCAACGTATATGCCACAATGATAGGTACCAAAATGAACATACTTTTCCTGACTTGATGATAGTGTGATATCCACATTGATCTGGCTCTAAGGGCTTCGCAACAAGAACATGGCACATATTGTCACAACAAAGTGAGCATAGGAAACACAAGTATCCATATATGTCAAACATTATAACATGACCAAAAAAATCATCAAACTATACCAATTTATTTAAGATCATCATCATTTCATTTACTTGCACTAATCTACTTAGCCTATACATGCCATTTACTTAAAGTTTATTTCAAAAGTACCAAAAATTTCGATAGTGTGCTTGACTTCGACAAGGATACCCGAGTTCGAGCTGCGACTTTAAAAACCTAAAACACCATGAAACCAACACTTCAAGTAAGCTTAAATAGCTTAGTAAGTTTTAAGCAAAAAGGTAAAATACACAAATAAGCATTTCACCATTATTCTTTAGTTTTCAACTAAAGATTTAATAATTCGTCCTATCCACATAAACTAGATTAACAGTCATCAATCCCATGCTCACTCGATCCCAATAATAAACAAAAGAAAAAGTAGTAACCACATAGTCATATGCTTTATAGCCGTATTTAAACAACTTACCTGACACTTTTATTTACCTTTAATAATTACCTCTATTCTTGAGGAAATCTAATAATTCGCACACACAGTGCCATGCAACCGATCTCGCACACATAGTGCTCGGTAATAAATTTTTCGCACACACAGTGGCTTCTGACTGATTTCACACACACAGTGCTCGGTGATTAAAATTCCGCACACACAGTGCCTTCTGACCGATTTCGCACACATAGTGCTCGGTGATTAAAATTTCGCACACAAAGTGCCTTCTGACCGATTTCGCACACACAGTGCTCAGTGATTAAAATTCCGCACATACAGTGCCTTCTGACCGATTTCGCACACACAGTGCTCGGTGATTAAAATTTCGCACACACAGTACCTTCTCAACCGAATCTCGAACATTTATAATTTCAACTCATGTATATATAAAAAATTATACAAATACCCAACAGCAACCATTCAATTTCCCTATGTCATACAATTTCATTCGGCACAATCATATATATATGTATTCAAAATACTCAATGAATCCACACTTATTCATGTACATATTATTCAACTTAACATTCGGCTAATTCATATATGTTTATTATAATACCATATCACATTTGATCCATATACTCATAAATCCATGTCCCATTCGGCAATTTAGTAACTAAATCCTTAACATCATTTGCACATATACAATTATTTATAATAACCGTAATAGCCCAAATTTTAGTGATGTTAAAAATAATGATTCGAGACCACCAAATCTGAGAAATGGACTTGTAGATTATATTTATTTAATATTCTGAGTCAAATGTAGCTTTTAAAATGTTTTAAAATAGTAAATTGTGTTTTATAAAGATTTATTTGGTCAAGAAATCGAGAAAAAGAAGTATCGAGATCTCGTGTTATAAACCGAGTCATAAATATTTTATGAATATTTAAGGAATGTCAATAAGGTAGTATTAAAATTTCGTTAGAAAATTTTGACGTTTGGGTGGTTAATTAAATAAAAGGACTAAAATGAAAAGTGTATAAAAGTTACTAAAAGGATTAAATAGTCTGATTGTCAAATGAGGAAGGACCTAAAGTGAAAATAAGCCCAAAGGAGATATTTTTGGCGGCAATAGCTGAGAAAAATCAGGAAACGGATGAAATAAGGGTAAAATTGGAAAATTGCCAAAATTAGTTAAATAAGTATGGGACCAAATTGGAATTATCTAGATTTCTCTTCATTTCTCTTCATTTTCTTCAGCTGAAAAACAGCCATGGGAGAGAGTTTCAAGCTGGTTTTCATACTCAAGCTTCATGTAAGTTTAATTCTTACTTTCTCCTTGAAATTTCTATGTTTTTGTACTTTTACAATTGGGTCCAACTTACTATGTCATTAGTTTTGATTCTATAGCTAATTTTTAAAGTTTATGTGGATTAGTGCTGGAAGAATATGATGAATAAATATTGAATTGAAGCTTTAATTTTGTTATATGATGATTTTATTAAGTAAAATTGATGGAAATTGATTTTAGGACCTAATTGTGAAAGAGTTGAAATTAAGGCCTAGAGTTAAAATTCTGATTTTCAAAGGTTATGAAGTAGTTTAAAATGATAGAGAAAAGTATTAAATGAGAAAATTAGCTAAATTGAGGGGTTAATTGAGCAAGGATTGAATTGTATGAAATGTGGAATTTGGGACAAAATAGAAATCACCATGTTATACTAAAGCAGTTTTGGACAGCAGCAGTTGTCTAACTTTGAAAAATCACAAAAAAATTGTATAAATCGAATTAGAAGCTGAGTAAGATATAGAATTAAAGCTTGTTGAGTCTATTTTCATATAAAAGAAACAAAGCAGGTAAAGGAAGTCTACATATTGAGATATTTAAATTTTTGTAAGACTGGTTTAGAACAACTTCGTGATCCCCTGTTCTTACTTTAGAAATTCACTAAAATTGTACAAAAGAATTATGAGTTATAATTTATATGTTTGTATTCCTTAGTGAGTCTATTTTCATTAGAAATAATCAGAAACACTATATGAAAACGGTACTATGAGATAATTGATTTTTAGTGAAGAGAGGTCAGAGCAGTAGGACTGTGTAACAGGGGAGAACTTAACTAATAAACTGTACTAATTGGCCACACCAAAAATTCTGGAAAAATTATGGTAAGAAGATATATGAGTCTAGTTTCAAATAAAATTAACGGTTTGAAATTTAGATCTCTGTAGCTCGAGATAAAAATATTTTAGTGAATATAACACAGATGGACAGCTTGAACATTCACATGAGTAAATAGTGAAAATTATAGAAAATGTTACTTACAAGTGTGTTGTTTATACTAAGGATGTGGACGGAGAGGAGGAGGAGGAAAAATAATAAATGAATGACTTGTGTATAAATTGATCACATGCTCGATTATAATTGATAAACGTTGAGGTAGAAATGATATAATGTTCTATTTCAAATATTTATTATGAAACTAAGATTATCGTTATGGTATAAAAATCGAATTGTAAGTTCATGTAACTTGAATTATATTCTTAAATGCTTGAAATGTATGTTATTGATATGAATATAATTTGAATGTTCATTGTATGAAAGTTGATGAAACATTGATATATTTGATAAAAAGTGGAAGAAATCCGGTTGAATGAAAGGAAAATTCGATGGATCTCGAAAAGGAATTGACGGTAAAAAGGATCTAGCCGGACGGGTGATCCTATCGATATAGCCCTCCCAAGAATATGTGTGAAAAGGATCTAGCCGGACGGGTGATCCTGATATAGCCCTCCCAAGAATATGTGGAAAATGGATTTAGCCCGGACGGGTAATCCAATTAGGTCTCAATTTAGCTTTGATGGTAATTGGATCCAAGCTCATTAGAGTAATTGTCGTTGCGAGGATTTAGCTCGGATGGTAATCCAACAATACTCTATGAGTTTATATTCTGATTTAGCTCGGACTGGTAATCCTTTGTAAGGATGAGGTTTATGGAATGTGCTCTCTTACGGGATTTAGCTTGGGTGGTAATCCATTGTAAGGATGAGGTTCGCAGTGTGTGCTCTGAAATGGAAATGTGCCCACATGAACATGAATTGACGGACCTGGATTTGTACACTAAAGTGTACCTCTGAAAATCCATCGAAAATTCCAAGAAATTCAACGGGATAAATATGGAAAAATATCAAGGGAATGGAAATCATGATATATATATATTATGTGATATAAGGAAATACGAGTTGATGAGACATAAACGTAGAACTTGGTTGACGAATGAGTTCATTTGTGATTATATATTTGTACATCCTTGAGTCTATTATCTGTAAGAATTGGTATTCCAAATGAGTTAATGAGAAGAATTCTAAAATGACATAATCTAAATTGAAATGAAATATTATGAAAATGTACTTGGAATGTATTGGTATATCTTGTGAATGTTATTTGAGTTCATAATATGGAAAGTAAATGTATGTGAAAATATGAGGTGATGATATCATACATGGAATTTATTGATGGATACATACATCCTAATGGATTTTAGAGAACATTGAAATTGGGCTCAATAAGTGAGTTGCCAATTTAAATTGTAATTAGCGAGAAGAGTTAGTAAATTGCATGATTATGAGTTGTTATATGTATTTGTCAAAATACGAGAAAATGATGGTAAATGATACATGGAAATATGAGACTATAATATATAAAAACATGGAATGTGTTTGATAAATGTGTTCATTCATAATTATAGAATTTTTGCATCTCAAGTGCACTATATGTATAAAGATGATGTTTCAAATGATTGGATAAGTAAAACTCAAATATGAAGTAGTTTGAAACCAAGACAAATTGTTATAAAAATGTATATGAAAAACAGAGGTGTGATTGTTATATGCTATATGAATACATAGGATGAAAAAGTACAAGTACAAGAGAAATTTAATGAGAATTGAGCCTATATACGTTTCTTGTTATTTATATTAAGTGTACGACTAACAAATCGTATTAAGTATAAGGCTCAGTTGAATATCTTAAATTGGTTTTTGTATGTATTAAATGTGGGTGAAGAATAAGGATCAAATGAGTGAGAAATATGGCTTGAAAAATAGCATAATTTATGAAAATTAACTTTACCACACGACCAAGCAACACGGGCGTGTACTAAGGCCGTGTGACTCAAGTTTCTCCACGGATGCAAGTTAGAGAGTTATCGCCCTATAGGCACGGCTATGTGAGCCACAGGCGTGGGACCCTTGTAAATGAGATAAATTTAAGGATTTAAAAAAAATTTTATACGATTCTAATTTAGTCCCACCCAATCCCAATGCATGATTTGGACTTCAAGGGTTCGTTAAAGGAACTTTTATAATCAATTTTGATATTTGAGTGATAAATGGTTTAAATAATCTGTAAGTGTTTCAGTACTCTTGGTAATGCCTCATACTGCTGTTCGTCGAACACGAGTAAGGGTGTTACATTTAGTGGTATCGAGCTATGGTTTAGTCGATTCTCGGACTAACATAAGCGTGTGCAACGATCTTGCTATACATGCCATATGTGAACTGTGATAGTGTGATATCTCCGGCTCTAACGAAATTATTTTGTTAAGACAAAATGACTTCAATCGAACTATTGTCGATAATGCTAAAAATGATATTGAGATGATTGTAATGTGCTTACGATGTATTGAAATGTGGAAAGGTATTAATAGAAGTTCATGATATGCATGTGTTAATGTGCTTTATGAGATAACAATAAGTGGGGAAATGTGGAAAAGCGAAATGAAACGGAAGTCTATGTTGTGATAAGGTCATCCATGTATGTTGGTAATCATATGATATTATGTGCCTATTATGCTTGATTAAGTGAGTGTTATGAGTAAATTTACTCAAAATTCATGGAATGTATGTTTAGGTACACTTGTTTAAACAAGATAATTGAAAAGTTCGTGTAACATGACTAAGTATGAAAATTTGTTTAGAGTGAATTATGTGATTATAATGATATTACGTTGATGATGAATCTTTGAGTCATATGTGTGTTTTTATGAGAGTCAAGTTAGAGGCTTTACGACCCCACCTCCTTACCGGTGTTGCTTTATGATGGAAGTCTAAATTAAATGAGTAGTGTTTTCTTACGGCTTTATCTAAGGAATCATCGATATCTTTATTATTATTTTATGAGTTATGTTCTCGGATTTTCGGTATGGTATTGTATCTTGGTTTTCCTATCATTAATACTTCGTAAATTGTTAATCATGGCTTATCTTTAAAGTGTGTTCTTTAGCTTGTGATAACTATATACATTATGGTTTGATCATAGAAACGTGGTGATTCTAGTATCCGTGTTTCTCTAATTTTCGTAAGAAATTGATATTGGAAAAGGTATAAGTGGTGAAAATATTTGAATTTCTCCGCTAAAGGAATTTTCGAGGACGAAAATTCTTAAAGAGGGGAGAGTTGTAATAGCCCAAATTTTAGTGATGTTAAAAATAATGGTTCAAGACCACCAAATCTGAGAAATGGACTTGTAGATTATATTTATTTAATATTCTGAGTCAAATGTAGCTTTTAAAATGTTTTAAAATAGTAAATTGTGTTTTATAAAGATTTATTTGGTCAAGAAATCGAGAAAAGAAGTATCGAGATCTCGGTGTTATAAACCGAGTCATAAATATTTTATGAATATTTAAGGAATGTCAATAAGGTAGTATTAAAATTTAGTTAGAAAATTTTGACGTTTGGGTGGTTAATTAAATAAAAGGACTAAAATGAAAAGTGTATAAAAGTTGCTAAAAGGATTAAATAGTCTGATTGTCAAATGAGGAAGGACCTAAAGTGAAAATAAGCCCAAAGGAGATATTTTTGGCGGCAATAGCTGAGAAAAATCAGGAAATGGATGAAATAAGGGTAAAATTGGAAAATTGCCAAAATTAGTTAAATAAGTATGGGATCAAATTGGAATTATCTAGATTTCTCTTCATTTCTCTTCATTTTCTTCAGCTGAAAAACAGCCATGGGAGAGAGTTTCAAGCTGGTTTTCATACTCAAGCTTCATGTAAGTTTAATTCTTACTTTCTCCTTGAAATTTCTATGTTTTGGACTTTTACAATTGGGTCCAACTTACTATGTCATTAGTTTTTGATTCTATAGCTAATTTTTAAAGTTTATGTGGATTAGTGCTGGAAGAATATGATGAATAAATATTGAATTGAAGCTTTAATTTTGTTATATGATGATTTTATTAAGTAAAATTGATGGAAATTGATTTTAGGACCTAATTGTGAAAGAGTTGAAATTAAGGCCTAGAGTTAAAATTCTGATTTTCAAAGGTTATGAAGTAGTTTAAAATGATAGAGAAAAGTATTAAATGAGAAAATTAGCTAAATTGAGGGTTAATTGAGCAAGGATTGAATTGTATGAAATGTGGAATTTGGGACAAAATAGAAATCAACATGTTATACTAAAGCAGTTTTGGACAGCAGCAGTTGTCTAACTTTGAAAAATCACAAAAAATTGTATAAATCGAATTAGAAGCTGAGTAAGATATAGAATTAAAGCTTGTTGAGTCTATTTTCATATAAAAGAAACAAAGCAGGTAAAGGAAGTCTACATATTGAGATATTTAAATTTTGTAAGACTGGTTTAGAACAACTTCGTGATCCCCTGTTCTTACTTTAGAAATTCACTAAAATTGTACAAAAAGAATTATGAGTTATAATTTATATGTTTGTATTCCTTAGTGAGTCTATTTTCATTAGAAATAATCAGAAACACTATATGAAAACGGTACTATGAGATAATTGATTTTTAGTGAAGAGAGGTCAGAGCAGTAGGACTGTGTAACAGGGAGAACTTAACTAATAAACTGTACTAATTGGCCACACCAAAATTCTGGAAAAATTATGGTAAGAAGATATGTGAGTCTAGTTTCAAATAAAATTAACGGTTTGAAATTTAGATCTCTGTAGCTCGAGATAAAAATATTTTAGTGAATATAACACAGATGGACAGCTTGAACATTCACATGAGTAAATAGTGAAAATTATAGAAAATGTTACTTACAAGTGTGTTGTTTATACTAAGGATGTGGACGGAGAGGAGGAGGAGGAAAATAATAAATGAATGACTTGTGTATAAATTGATCACATGCTCGATTATAATTGATAAGCGTTGAGGTAGAAATGATATAATGTTCTATTTCAAATATTTATTATGAAACTAAGATTATCGTTATGGTATAAAAATCGAATTGTAAGTTCATGTAACTTGAATTATATTCTTAAATGCTTGAAATGTATGTTATTGATATGAATATAATTTGAATGTTCATTGTATGAAAGTTGATGAAACATTGATATATTTGATAAAAGTGGAAGAAATCCGGTTGAATGAAAGGAAAATTCGATGGATCTCGAAAAGGAATTGACGTAAAAAGGATCTAGCGGACGGGTGATCCTATCCCGATATAGCCCTCCCGAAGAATATGTGTGAAAAGGATCTAGCCGGATGGGTGATCCTGATATAGCCCTCCCAAGAATATGTGGAAAATGGATTTAGCCCGGACGGTAATCCAATTAGGTCTGAATTTAGCTTTGGTGGTAATTGGATCAAGCTCATTAGAGTAATTGTCGTTGTAGGGATTTAGCTGGGTGGTAATCCGACAATACTCTATGAGTTTATATTCTGAGGATTTAGCTTTGGGTGGTAATCCCATTGTAAGGATGAGGTTCATGAGTGTGCTCTCGAAATGGAAATGTGCCCACATGAACATGAATTGACGGACTGGATTTGTACACTAAAGTGTACCTCTGAAAATCCATCGAAAATTCCAAGAAATTCAACGGGATAAATATGGAAAAATATCAAGGGAATGGAAATCATGATATATATATTATGTGATATAAGAAATACGAGTTGATGAGACATAAGCGTAGAACTTGGTTGTGAATGAGTTCATTTGTGATTATATATTTGTACATCCTTGAGTCTATTATCTGTAAATTGGTATTCCAAATGAGTTAATGAGAAGAATTCTAAAATGACATAATCTAAATTGAAATGAAATATTATGAAAATGTACTTGGAATGTATTGGTATATCTTGTGAATGTTATTTGAGTTCATAATATGGAAAGTAAATGTATGTGAAAATATGAGGTGATGATATCTCATACATGGAATTTATTGATGGATACATACATCCTAATGGATTTTAGAGAACATTGAAATTGGGCTCAATAAGTGAGTTGCCAATTTAAATTGTAATTGGCGGAAGAGCTAGTGAATTGCATGATTATGAGTTGTTATATGTATTTGTCAAAAATACGAGAAAATGATGGTAAATGATACATGGAAATATGAGACTATAATATATAAAAACATGGAATGTGTTTGATAAATGTGTTCATTCATAATTATAGAATTTTGCATCTCAAGTGTACTATATGTATAAAGATGATGTTTCAAATGATTGGATAAGTAAAACTCAAATATGAAGTAGTTTGAAACCAAGACAAATTGTTATAAAAATGTATATGAAAAACAGAGGTGTGATTGTTATATGCTATATGAATACATAGGATGAAAAAGTACAAGTACAAGAGAAATTTAATGAGAATTGAGCCTATATCGTTTCTTGTTATTTATATGAAGTGTACGACTAACAAATCGTATTAAGTATAAGGCTCAGTTGAATATCTTAAATTGGTTTTCGTATGTATTAAATGTGGGTGAAGAATAAGGATCAAATGAGTGAGAAATATGGCTTGAAAAATAGCATAATTTATGAAAATTAACTTTACCACACGACCAAGCAACACGGGCGTGTACTAAGGCCGTGTGACTTAAGTTTCTCCACAGATGCAAGTTAGAGAGTTATACGCCCTATAGGCACGGCTATGTGAGCCACACGGGCGTGGGACCCTTGTAAATGAGATAAATTTAAGGATTTAAAAAAAAAATTTTATGCGATTCTAATTTAGTCCCGACCCAATCCCAATGCATGATTTGGACTTCAAGGGTTCGTTAAAGGAACTTTTATAATCAATTTTGATATTTGAGTGATAAATGGTTTAAATAATCTGTAAGTGTTTCGTACTCTTCGGTAATGCCTCATACTCTGTTCCGGCGTCGAACACGAGTAAGGGGTGTTACAATAACCACTTAAATAAACCGATTGCTTATAAATTTACTTTGAGAGTTGATAAATTCGAGTGTCCCGGCTACTCGTCCAATTTCGTTTTCCCCCGATCTAAACTCCTTTCTTTGTGATCTTGATCTAAGAACACCAACTAATTCTTATTCACACATAATTCAATTCAATTAAAAACCAAAATTCATAATATCAAGTTTACTATTTTACCCCTCAATTATTTAAGCTTTACACTTTAGTTCCTATAATTTAAAACATAAAAGTCATGAATTTGGCCACCTTCATCAAGGGCGTAATGCTCACCACCCTTCTTCCTCTCATATCTTCCATTATTTATCCAAATAAACCTTCTAAAAATTTTCTTTTTATTAAAAATCTCCCCCCTAATACCCGAATTCCATCTAGAATTCTAAGGAGATTTTAACAATCTAATTAATATATAATATGTGTGATTCCAAAACACCAAATCTCCACAATCCCATATACGGCTACAATCAAAATATACCATAAGAACAAAAATTCACAATTGGGCTACGCAATATGCATGACAACAAATCTAAGAGCATTGAAATTAACCAAAACAAAGCTTAAACACCAACCTAATTTGAGCATGCACCCACGAAATGAAGAAAGCTTGAGGTCTCTTTTACCTTCAAAATCGGCACTTCAAAAGAAAAGATGAACTCTTTTCTTCTTCTCTTTCTTTTGTTTTATATTCCTTTCTTTTACTTAAATTATTATATTACTAAATTAACACCACTAACTAAATATAAAACAATTTAATAAGGAGGCTAATGATGATGCCGTCCACTATCCTAATATGTGGAAAATTGACATGCACATCCTTACTTAATTAAAACAATTCAATTTACTTTCCTAAGTCATGCACACTACTTTTACCATTTAAGCTATTTGATCCTTCTTATTAATTAGACTTCCCAACAATTAAATCGTACTACGATATTTTTACTCATGCTAAATTACTTAACATAGGCACCAAATCAATCAAGAAAATATTTTTTCTAATTCAAATTCGGGCTCCCAAGACCACCTTTCCGATTAGGGTCGTTTTTGGACTGTTACAACTCTCCTCCCCTTAAGAAATTTTCATCCCCGAAAATCTTACCAGTAAAAAGGTGTGGGTAACGTCCCTTCATTGATTCTTCGATTTCCCAAGTTGCTTCTTCTACCCCATGCTAATGCCACAGTACTTTAACCAAAGATATTTTCTTGTTTCGCAACTCTTTTTCTTCACGATCTAATATGCGAATTGGTTCTTCTTCATACATCATATCGGGCTGAATTTCCACTTCAGATGGATTAATCACATGAGAAGGGTCAGATCTGTA
This sequence comes from Gossypium rotundifolium, assembly GCA_025506655.1. Classification (NCBI taxonomy): domain Eukaryota; kingdom Viridiplantae; phylum Streptophyta; class Magnoliopsida; order Malvales; family Malvaceae; genus Gossypium; species Gossypium rotundifolium. The sequence continues at coordinate 154,229,111 of CP106728.1, forward strand.
TCGTCGGAGCATTGACACGTGAAAAACATCATGGATTTTATTTAGTTCATACGGCAACTTTAATTTGTATGCAACCGGCCTTATACGCTCCACAATTTCGTACAACCTATTAAACCTCGGGCTCAGTTTTCCCTTACGACCGAATCTGAGTATCTTTTTCCACGGCGATACCTTTAAGAATACTCGATCACCCACTTGAAATTCTATATCTTTTCGTTTGGATCTGCGTCGACTTTTGGCGTCGATGTGGCTTTCAAACTTTCTCGAATTATTTTAACTTTCCGCCGTCTTCTGATTAAATCAACCCGTGTATCTTGCCTTTACTTAGTTCGGTCCAATTATAGAGGTGTACTGGCGATTCTGTTGTACAAAGCTTCATAGGGTGCCATCTTGATACTTGATTGAAAATTTGTTGTTATCTGCGAATTCAATTAAAGGTAAGTATCGTTCCCATATACCCCCAAACTCAAGGACGCAACATCTCAACATATCCTCAAGTATTTGAATAACACGCTCGGATTGGCCAACTGATTGAGGGTGAAAAGCAGTACTAAAGTGCAACTTAGTACCTAAAGCATCCTGCAGTTTCTTCCAAAACCTTGATGTAAACCTCGGATCTCTATCTGATATAATAGAAATTGGTACTCCGTGCAACCGTACGATCTGTGATACGTATAACTCCGCCAACTTATCAAGTGAGAAATCCGTACGTACTGGAATAAAATGAGCCGATTTCATCAATCGATTAATAATGACCCAAATTGAATCTTTCTTGCTTAGCGACAAAGGCAAACCCGATACAAAATCCATAGTGACTCGGTCCCATTTCCACTCAGGTATCATAATCGGCTGAAGTAGTCCCGATGGCACTTGATGTTCGCTTTTACTTGTTGGCACACTAAACACTTGACACATATTACGAGATGTCCCGTTTAAATGCGTGCCACAAATAATCTTTATTTTCAGATCATTATACATTTTCGTGCTACCCGGATTAATCGACAACCTACCGTTATGAGCTTCATTACAAATCTTTCCAATTAACTCAAGGTTCTTCGGTACACAAATCCTATTCTTGAACCATAGACATCCTTCAAGACCTATCCGAAAATCAATCCACTTTTCGAACCACAAAGATCTTTCTTTATTTTTAAAGCATTGTCAACTTCTTGAGCTTCTCGAATCTACTGCTCAAACATTGGTCTCACCTTCAGCTCAGCAATGATCGCACTATCCTTGACAATAGCCATGTCCGCATTCATCGCTCTTAAATCAAATAGTGATTTTCGGTTAAGCGCATCAGCAACCACGTTAGCCTTTTCCCGGGTGATAATCAATCATAAGCTCATAATCTTTTAATAATTCCAACCATCGTCGCTGCCTCAGATTCAGGTCCTTTTGAGTCATTAAGTAATTTAGACTTTTATGATCCGAGTAGATGTGGCATTTCTCACCGTAAAGATAGTGACGCCATATCTTCAAGACAAAGACTATCGTAGCTAACTCAAGGTCGTGTGTCAGGTAATTTCTCTCATGCGATTTCAATTGTCTCGAGGCATAGGCTACGACTTTACCCTCTTGCATCAATACACAACCGAGTCCATTTAAAGATGCATCACTAAATATTACGAACTCCTTACGACTCGGTTGAGCGAATGCAGGGCTTCATCAACAATGTTTTCAATCGATCAAAACTTTTACGACACCTTTCAGACCACTCAAATTTCACGTCTTTTTGTAACAGTTTTATCATCGGAGCTGCTATCATGAAAAACCCTTTCACAAAGCGTCTATAATATCCGGCAAGTTCTAGAAAACTACAAATTTCAGATATATTCCGCGTGGGTTTCCACTCAAGTACGGCTGATACTTTACTCGGGTCAACCCGAACACCCGATGTTGAAATAGCATGCCCCAGGAAGCTAACTTCATTCAACCAAAACTCACATTTGCTGAATTTCGCGTATAATTATCTTTCACGTAAAATCTGTAGTACTAATCTCAAATGCTCTGCATGCTCGGTTTCATCTCGAGAATAGATCAGTATATCATCTATGAATACCACTACAAACCGATCTAGATACGATCTGAAAACTCGATTCATCAAGTTCATAAAAATTGCAGGGGTATTAGTGAGCCCAAACGGCATCACCAAAAATTCATAATGCCCGTATCTTGTTGAAAGCGGTCTTGATGCGTCGATTCTCTAACTCATGAATCGATAATATCCAGATCTCAGATCAATTTTTGAAAACACAATGGCTCTTTTCAGCTGATCGAATAAATCATCAATGTGTGGCGAATGATATTTGTTCTTAACTGTCACGTTATTGAGTTGTCGATAATCAATGCACATTCTTAATGTTCCGTCTTTCTTTTTCACAAAAAGAACGGGCGCACCCCAGGGAGAAAAACTTGGTCGAGCAAAACCTCTATCGTTCAATTCTTACAATTGAGCCTTCAATTCTTTTAATTCTGCAGGTGCCATTCTATACGGAGCTATTGAAATCGGGGTGGTCCCTGGCACCAACTCAATACCAAACTCCACATCACAAATAGGTGGCAATCCCGGCAACTCCTCTGGGAACACATCTGGGTATTCACAAACAATAGGTACCGATTCAATCTTCTTTTCCGTTACTTTGCTGTCAATCACATACGCCAGATAAGCCTCGCAACCCTTTCTCAAATACTGTCGAGCTAATAATGAGGATATCACAGTTGATACCCCTTTCAAATCTATAGATTCGATCCGAAGTATTTCGTTATTCCACACTTCACATCAATAGTCTTTCGTCTACAATTCACTACTACATCGTGAGTGGTTAACCAATCCATACCAAGGATGATGTCGAACTCATCGAAAGGTAATAACATCAAATCGACCGGAAAACACATATCTCGAATCATCAAAGGGCAGTTCTTGCACACTTTATCCACCAATACACATCGACCCAGGGGGTTTGAAACCCGAATCACAAATTCAGTAGACTCAACAGGTAGAGTCTTACTAACTACTAATGTTTCACACATATGAATGAGTAGGCGGGATCAATCAAAGCGATTACATCGAGATCAAAGAGAGTAAAAATACCGATAATGACGTGCGGAGATGAGGCCTCCTCTCTATACGGATGGCATAAGCTCTAGCCGCAGACACGAGTATCTGCTTCGGATAACCGCATCTGAAGTCCTCTCTCGTGCCGCTCTTACCTCCCCACTACAAGTGGTCTACCTCTAGGCGTAGTCTTTGCTTTCGATCTTCGCGCCTGAGTAGTGCCCTTCTCAGCATCTCCGGACAATCCGGACGAAGTGATTTTGCGAACCACACTGGTAACAAGCGCGATTAAAAGATTTACCCCAGCACTCTCCGAAATGTCGTCTACCGCACTATTGACATTCAGGTTTGCTCGATCGAGCATTACCGATACTAGCCACTGATGTAGCTCGAGAACTCATTAGTGGCCGATCATGAATAGAAATCCCAGTATTGGGTTTGGGTCGACTATCATCGTTCTTAGTCTTCTTTGTTGTCATCTGTGTAAATCTACTCGCGGATCTCTTCCGAAAATCTTTAGATTCGACTTCAGCTTTCCTTTTTTCTTTTTCCAGTTCTTCAGCTTTACAAGCTCTCTCCACAAGTACAACAAACTCGTAATCTCAAGAATGCCAACCAGGAGTTTTATGTCTTCATTCAGACCATCCTCAAATCTCCGGTACATAACAGCCTCAGAAGATACACATTCGCGAGCGTAGTGACTAAGTCGCACAAATTTGCACTCGTATTCAGACACAGTCATACGGCCTTGCTTGAGCTCGAAAAATTCCTTACGCTTAGAGTCTATGAAGCGTTGACTTATGTACTTTTTTCGAAACTCTGCCTGAAAGAAGTCCCAGGTAACTCTCTCTTTCGGGACAACAGATACTAGAGTATTCCACGATAGTAGGCAAAATCCGTAATAAAGATATGGCGCTTCAAGCGCTCATAGGTCGCAAGATAACTCATCAAAAACACGGACGGTGTTATCGAGCCAAAATTCACTCTTTCGGCATCGTCGCCATCTTGACTCTAAATTCTTGAGCTCGTGTTTTCTTATCACGATCAATAGGAGGTTTAGATACTCTTTCGGGATTGGCAGGAGGTACAATTGGTGTTACGGGGAACATTCGGATTCGAGGATGGTTGAGCAGTAGGAGTGGTTCGTAAGTAATGGTTGAACCAATCACTCATCATATTATGGAAGGCCCGCTTTACCCTCTCGTGCAGGTCACTCGCGGCAGTCAAGATTCCTCCGACCACGGTCCTTGCTTGCGGGAAGCGCCACACTCTCCACATCATCACTCTCGCTCGCTGGGATCGGATCCATTACTATATAAAAAACAAAATACATTTCATTGTCGAAGTCATCACACTATCACATTGTAAATAATGGCATGTATAGCTAGACTCTCACACATTACGTTAGTCCGAGAACCGACTAAACCGTAGCTCTGATGCCAATAAAATGTAACACCCCTAACCTGAATCAGTCACCAAATTAGGGTTACAGGCCTTACATTTATTAATATCAAAACATGGCATTCAATATATTAAACTTGAGCTAATTTCACATTATTTCACATGATCTACTTAACATACATATTTTCACTTATTTTAATTTGAATTCATGAACAACTTATACATTCCCCAATTAAGTCTAATTAATAGCCAATTTAAAACATATATGAACATTAAAGTTTATCCTTTTATAAAACTACTATATATCCGAACATCTCAATATAAAATGCGAATACCTAAATGCATAAAATAGGTATACACTCCACGATACATACTATAAATCTTAACCCATGTACATTTTTAATAAAAGCAAGTTTAGTTTACTCAAAACTTCTATACAATTGTTCAAGTCATGATATGATAAAAGAACCTAATTAGCAACCTTGGTAAATGGCTCATCATTTCTAATTTTCCATCAACCTAGAAATTTCATTAACCATCCATTATCAAACGTACATACTCATTCAAATTAAGTAGCTTTCAACCAAAATTTCTCATGAACACATATATATATACACTAACTTACTATCTTCACTTAATTCTTAGAAGAAGTAAAAGCCATTTTCGTATGGTATTTTCAACATCCCATTCAAAAGATATGTTTAACATTTGTAGTTTAGCCTATACATGCCATTTACTTAAATTTTATTTCAAAAGTACCAAAAATTTCGATAGTGTGCTTGACTTCGACAAGGATTCCCGAGTTCGAGCTGCGACTTTAAAAACCTAAAACACCATGAAACCAACACTTCAAGTAAGCTTAAATAGCTTAGTAAGTTTTAAGCAAAAAGGTAAAATACACAAATAAGCATTTCACCATTATTCTTTAGTTTTCAACTAAATATTTAATAATTCGTCCTATCCACATAAACTAGATTAAAATTCATCAATCCCATGCTCACTCGATCCCAATAATAAACAAAAGAAAAAGTAGTAACCACATAGTCATATGCTTTACAGCCGTATTTAAATAACTTACCTAACACTTTTATTTACCTTTAATAATTACCTCTATTCTTGAGGAATTCTAATAATCCGCACACACAGTGCCATGCAACCGATCTCGCACACACAGTGCTCGGTAATAAATTTTCCGTACACATAGTGCCTTCTGATCGATTTCACACACACAGTGCTCGGTGATTAAAATTCCGCATACACGGTGCCTTCTAACCGATTTTGCACACACAGTGCTCGGTGATTAAAATTTCACACACACAGTACCTTCTGACCGATTTCGCACACACAGTGCTCGATGATTAAAATTCCACACACACAGTGCCTTCTGACCGATTTTGCACACACAGTGCTCGGTGATTAAAATTCCGCACACATAGTTCCTTCTCAACCGAATCTTTCTTTGTATAAACGAACATTTATAATTTCAACTCATGATATATGAACAATTATACAAATACCCAACAGCAACCATTCAATTTCCCTATGTCATACAATTTCATTCGGCACAATCATATATATATGTATTCAAAATACTCAATGAATCCACACTTATTCATGTACATATTATTCAACTTAACATTCGGCTAATTCATATATGTTTATTATAATACCAAATCACATTTGATCCATATACTCATAAACCCATGTCCCATTCGGCAATTTAGTAACTAAATCCTTAACTTCATTTGCACATATACAATTATTTATAATAACCACTCAAATAAACCAATTGCTTATAAACTTACTTTAAGAGTTGATAAATTCGAGTGTCCCGGCTACTCGTCCAATTTCGTTTTCCGTCGATCTAAACTCCTTTCTTTGTGATCTTGATCTAAGAACACCAAATAAATCTTATTCACACATAATTCAATTCAATTAAAAACCAAAATTCATAATATCAAGTTTACTATTTTACCCCTCAATTATTTAAGCTTTACACTTTAGTTCCTATAATTTAAAACATAAAACGTCATGAATTTGGCCACCTTCATCAAGGGCCGAATGCTCACCACCCTTCTTCCCTCTCATATCTTCCATTATTTATCCAAATAAACCTTCTAAATATTTTCTTTTTATTAAAAATCTCCCCCCTAATACCCGAATTCCATCTAGAATTCTAAGGAGATTTTAACAATCTAATTCATATATAATATGTGTCATTCCAAAACACTAAATCTCCACAATCCCATACACGGCTACAATCAAAATATACCATAAGAACAAAAATTCACAATTGGGCTACGCAATATGCATGTCAACAAATCTAAGAGCATTGAAATTAACCAAAACAAAGCTTAAACACCAACCTAATTTGAGCATGCACCCACCAAAATGAAGAAAGCTTGAGGTGTCTTTTTACCTTCAAAAACCGGCCACTTCCAAAAGAAAAGATGAACTCTTTTCTTCTTCTCTTTCTTTTGTTTTATATTCCTTTCTTTTACTTAAATTATTATATTACTAAATTAACACCACTAACTAAATATAAAACAATTTAATAAGGAGGCTAATGATCATGCCGTCCACTATCCTAATATGTGGAAAATTTGTAACACCCAAACCCCATGCGTTTATTTGGATCTGGCGTGTCACGGCTTGTACATTAAAAACTTTTGCCTTGTTTGTTTTGGAAGTCGTAAGTTAATTAGACATTATTAGAGTAAATAAGTGACATTTTAAAATAAAATCTTATATTAGTATTATTAAGTATAAATAAACCTTGACATAAAATTTATAAGTTGCATAACATTGAAAACTTCTTAGTTGAATAAAACTAAGGGCCTTAAAAAATCCCAAATAAAAATAAAATAAACTTAAAGAAATCCGAAATAATTTGTAGAAATAAAACTTGATGGCCCTCGAGTCCGCCTCGCTCCCATGTTCACGATCTCTTGCTCACCAAATGTTGGGAAAAATAAAGGTTGAGTCACCAAGACTCGATGTGCAAATCCGAGAACACATAAAAGGCTTGAGGCCCACAAACACATTATGAGCCTTGGCCCGTATACAAGGGTAACAAAATATGCAACATGGCCCATCCCAAACCTATGAGTCCATCCTCTACACACCCCCGTACCAACCATCACACCGTGGGGATTTCTACAATCAACCCTCGATCCGCTACACACCATATCGATAATTGTCTTTCATCATAAAGACCGATCACTATGTGACCTATGTGGCGAAGCCACCGATCATTATGTGACCTTAATAATATATCGACAATTTGTCTTTGTCATAAAGACCGATCACTATGTGACCTATGTGGCAAAGCCACCGATCGCCTCGCGACCTGCTCCCCTTCCATAAATCAATCAATCCCATCACATGCATACATGCAAGAATCATAATATTAAGCCATCTAAACAGATCACATATTTTTACATACTTCGATACACATAGAAGTTTCTATGATTACGCACTGCATCCCTTGCCTACCCTTTCTGGGTAATACGACTGTTCATACAGCCTCATTTTCTGACTTTTAGCCCATAACATACATATAATTCAGATTAACTAGTGTGATAGAGATCTACACACCTTTTCCGGCTTTTAGCCCATAACATACATATAATATAACAAAGCTTATGTGTCAAGAATCTACACACCTGATTACCGATAAAACGAGGCTTTCTATATTGACGCTATCCTTAGTCGACACAACTGCTATCTGCCTAAGGTGTTGTTCAGAAGCCGGTCCACAATCAATTGGCCAACCTCGAGCAATGAGATCTTGCTAGTTTCTTAAATTTAGGGATTCTTTCTTTTGCGATCCATATTTAATTCCATCATAAATCCTTATCAGAGTTACTATAATAATATTTAATCGTTAATCCTCCTTATAAAGTTAAAATCTTGTATATAATGATGAAATCTAATAGAAATCTAGGAAAATCTTCTTACCTTAAAAATCCCAAATTGGAGACTTATGAATTTGGCTTTTAGATCTAGCCGACTAGGCTTCCTTCAAATCCCGACTTGTCGCCCATCATAAACCATTAAACTATTAGCTTTCAGCTTTTTCTTTTTCAAAAATCGGGATTAGATTATGAGAACTAATCAAAAATCTAATCTTACCTTAACTTAGGAGATTCGGCTAGTACTAGAGAGAGAATTCGATAATGTCAATGGAGGATTTAAATGCCTAAGTATAGAACAATTTCTCAAATAGGATGAATAAAATAAAAACTATAGAGATTTGCTTTTTAGAGAAGGAAGAGAATAATGGAGTTTTCATCTTTTAGAAGAAAGAAGAGAATAATGGAGTTTTGCTTTTAGGAAAAGAAGAGAATAATGGAGTTTTGGCTTTTAGAAGAAGAAGAGAATAATGGAGTTTTCGCTTTTAGAGAAATTAGAGAAAGAAATTTGGAGAAAAGAAGCTAAGGAATTTCGGCACAAAAGGAGAGGATTTAATGTCGAAATAAGGAGCTAGCCCCTATTTATAGGAAATTCGACAACCCTTTGCCATGTAGTAGCTAGTTTTTTACTCCTCTCGTTGATGGATTCTTGGCCATCACTCTCTTTGTAGATAAATTCTAACTTTTCTCCTTTATCTTAATCTACTAGCTCATCTAAAGAGACTTAATTATCTCTAACTCCTCCCTCCTTTATCAAAGATATTATCCACATATTTTAATCATAAAATCCTAGATCTTAGCCTTTATCTACTTATTATCCACATAAAATAAATTCCTAAATAATAACCTTTATCTGCTTATTATTCACATATTTTAAACATTAAAACCCCTAAATTTTAGCCTTGTTGCCATCCACTCCACCTAATCCTAATGCCCAAAATTTAGCTAACTTAAATTAAAAGAATTGGGCTCCATGAAACTTAAATTTGGGCCCTTACTCCTTGTGTGTGCGTCACCTCCTAAGATTGGGCCACAAGCCCACTTTGGTATTTTAAACATAGATACTACCTTTTAAACCCTATAATGCCCAAACAGATAATTTTAATCAAGGCCTCTGCCTAAGCCTGAGCCCAATTTGGACCCCTAACACTTAAATTAACTCATTCCACATATTCACCCATTAAACGCATAGGCCCAAAAATTTAGGATGTTACAAAATTGACATGCACATCCTTACTTAATTAAAACAATTCAATTTACTTTCCTAAGTCATGCACACTACTTTTACCGTTTAAGCTATTTGATCCTTCTTATTAATTAGACTTCCTAACAATTAAATCGTACTACGATATTTTTACTCATGCTCAATTACTTAACATAGGCACCAAATCAATCAAGAAAATATTTTTTCTAATTCGGATTCGGGGTCCTGAGACCACCTTTTCAATTAGGGTCGTTTTTGGACTGTTACAAATCTACTAGTCAATTTCAATACAATTTGTAACCACATATCTTGATAACTTATCAAATCTGGTTCATTTTCATTTTCCAATTTCAAAGTTCAATTTTAACATTTCGTCCAATGGAACCCTAGTAAAACAGAATCGGACATGAGGGTGAACAACACCATACCAAGATAGCTTGTTTGAGCACAAACTACACCACATGAAAGCACTAAAGTGTAAAGCCTGTAGGCATCAAATGTATATATGTATTCAAATACATCACTCCACCACACCAAGGTCTCCGAAGAGACAGTGAATACTCAATAATCTGCAACAAATGTTGGATCTTGAAGTAACAGATCATAATTTCCACATCATCAAATAGCTTGTACACAAAAGCACATATGACCCCATTGGCACGCCAACTATATCATAGCCTTTTACTAAGTTCACATGGGCATCAGGCATCTATATTTGCATAAACGTAAGATATAACCATCACATATCAATTTTCGAATTCATCAAGTTTGAACATAAATCACACATACAATTAATAATACATTTAAGTTCTCTTGTCATTATTCTAGTTACTAATCACTAGATATAGTAACATTCACTTAGAGCAACTCAACTCAATTCATTTATGTTACTAGCCAAGTATGTCAATTTCCACCAAAACCTTAACATAAGTTCAAATATAGATAAAAATGAAAATAAACACAAGCATACCTATTTAACAAGGAAGGGCAATAAGTTCCATAATAACTTACCTTTCAAAAAACAAAATGAGTGAATTTCCCAAGGACTACTCCACAATTTTAGCCTTTCTTTTGCAAGCTTCACTTTATCCAATTATTGTTTTATATAAATATATATACATACCAAATTAATATCATCTACTAATCCACAATAGTTATTGAATGGCTCACAAAAACAATGCCTTGAGATGCATGATCCTAATTAATTCCTTTTTTTGAATACACATATTTTGCATTTTATTCAATTCAGTCCCTAAACTCGAGATAATCATTTTTTTATCCCTAATTTCGGATCAAAATTTGATTTCACATTCTTTCATTAGGGACCCTATACTTTTTATTTGTAGCATAATTTCATGATAGGTCTTCCGTTTATTCAATTTAGTCCCTATTGTTACAAAGCTAACAAACAAGTTTATTTAAATTTACAATTTAGTCCCTATCATGATCTAAACTCAATAACTAGCAAATTCAAGCCCAATTCATCAATTGATGAACAATGAAAACTTACTAAAAAGTTAACAATTGAACAAATTGATATATGGGTTAGTTAAATCAAGCTCTCATGGTCATATATCTATAAAAAAAATTCATGAAAAAGGGTTTGGTTTTCTTACCAAAGTGGTGGTCGAAAGATTAGCTTAAGCTTAAGGCTTTCTCCCTTTTGCTTCAACGGAGGAACGTGGCAAATGGAGAAGATAAGAATGTTTTCATCTCTCCTCCCACTAACCAATATATATATATCTTAATAAGGATCTAATTAACCTAATTTAATTAACTTAATTAAGCCTTAATTATGTTAATTTTATTATTAAATAATCTAAGTGAAAAACATCATCAATGTCCACTATCTCATGATGGAAAATGGTTTAATAGTCATTTTCACCCTTTGATTAATTGCAATCTAGGTCCTTAAACATTTTCTTAATCAATACTCAATAGTGATTAGATTTTTATAATTTAGTCCCTAAGTTTTAATTAATTAACTTATCAGCTTAATTGCTTGACCATTCTTTATTATATTCTCATATTAACTTCGAAAATATTTCTATTTTATATTTACAGGCTCGATTACAGAAATGAGGTTTCGAAACAACATTTTCCAATACCATTGAAAATTAGGCTGTTGCAGTAATCCACTTACCTTTACTATTTTTAGCTAGTAAAATTCATATATATATTTATATATACACACACATCATGGCTCACTTTCACTCTAAATTCACATTAAAAAATCTATCATTCTCCTCTCATTACCCCTTTCCTCCTTTTGAGTTTGTTGAGTATTTTTTGTTTTGATCTATTATTGATTCATGTTCTCGTTTTATAATGGAAAAACTTGTTGAATCTTGAGAGATATGCTATACAACGAAATATCCTTAAGGACAGTATCTAGCACACTTTAAGCTATTTAACTCGTATTCTTAATTTATGAATTTGGTGCAATATTAGCCAACGAATTTTCGGCCAGACAACGAATGTGTACTTGCAAACTATTCGAATAGTTTGAAAAAGAATATTCTAATTTACCTCGATTATTTCTAAGCAAAAAGTGACTCAAATTGTCCACGAAAGAAATGAGAAAGCGGTTAAAATTTTATGTTGACGTCTTAAGATTTAAGGTTCAAGTCGTGAAGTTAACAATTTTTTTTCTTAAATTGTAATGTAAATTTAGATTATTGATTTTTTATTTATTTATATTTAATATATCATTTAAATTAATTGGAACGTGAATTTGAGCGATATTAAGTTACTTTTTATTATATAAACGAACTATTAATTGAATCTAGTAAACAATCTAACTTTTATCTCATATCAAATTGAGTATAGACTTCAAAATTTTGAACATCAAAACTTCTATATTAGACAACACTTTTGGTGTCAGTTGTGATGTCTACATTACATCTTCTTCTCCCATGATGCTGACCACAAGCTCTCGCAGACGTCAGTTGTGATGTGAGGCAGCCGATAGACATGTTGTTATCATATATAATTAATAAAAGTGATCAGCAATTTTCCATTCGAGGGACCAAGGTCTCCTCAAATTTACTTTTAATTGTGTTCTAATTTGACTTAACTATGAATTAAATTATGACTTCATTTTCGTATTAAAAGGGATTAAGATCTTCTATTTGTCTCCTCAAATTTACTTCTGATTGTGTTTTAATTCGATTCAAGACTATTCGTATTAAAAATTAATTCAAATGAAATTTAAATGTGGTATTGTGCAGATTTTTTCTGATACTTTTAGATGATTCCGATGCTAAATAACTTATTTAGTAGACATAGATAAAAACAGATATTATAATGACTTTTTAAAGCAGCACATTTATTAATTATAAATGTTGGGATCAAACTAAGAGTAATTATATACATATATCTGGATCTACAATTAAAACAAGGCATATGGAGAGAAGAGTTAAAATGGATCCCAATAATTTCGTCTCGGTATTCTAAAATGGTGCCGACATCATTAAGTAATAATATAAGATTAATGATAAAGGGCAAAAAGTGTCGGTGCCTGAAAAATATCAATTGCTGAATATAGATATTTGTGTTTTGTATTGTACAGGTATGGAAGTATGACAGTTGCCACACACATGATGTATCACATGCCTACACGCCTGCAACCATTGAATATTAACTTTTTTGTCTTTTAAACCTTTCTTAAGTGTACTAGTTGAGTGTTCGTGCAATACTAGAATTTGGCCATGTATTGACCATCTAATGTCTATACAACTTGATTTTGATCTTTAATGAAAGATTCACCTTCGTAATCACTCGGTAAGTATTAATTCAACTAAGATCTAAGGGAGTCGACCATGGTGAAAGTTTCTTGGGCGTGTACGAGCCCATTTGCCCGGCCCATTTTACAACATTTTAAACCTAAACCCGAAGCCCAATTAAAACCTAACCCATTAAGCCTACAAAATTAAACCCAAAATACAATAAGCCCAAACCAACGAGGCCCAACAGGCCTATTTTTTTCTAGCAAGCTAGGGTTTCTAAAAACCCTAGCGCCGCAAGCTCTAAACCCTCGCCCTCTGCAAGGCCAGCCTGCTCCACCGCCCACCGCCACCTGTCGAGCACCACCAACGCCTCCACTTGCTCCACTTGCGCTGCAAAATGAAAAGGAGAAAAGACGAAAAGAAAATAGTAGGATTTTTGGGTTATAAAGTCGATCCAAGCAATGTAATAGGGGATCTTTTTTTCATCTTTTTATCTGTTTTTTATCTTTTTCTTAATCATCAATACAAAATCAGAGAACCAAAGTACTAAAAAAGGAAATCGGAAGCAAGGTATTATCATTTTTTATTTATTTTCTTCCTCATTTTACGAATCCGTTTCCTTCTTGTTTATGCATGTATAAAATATGAAATATTAAAAATGGAAAAGAAAATAAATACCTAAAAAGGAAGGGGGCCGAAAGGAGATTTTTTTGAACTTCACGGCGATGAGCGCCGCCGTGACGGAGGACAATTGGATAGGTAGAAATCACACCACCCCTCGAGAAAAAAAAGAAGAGAAAGAAATTTTTTAAAAAACTCAGCACAAAATGATTTTTTTAGGGTTTTGGGCCTTATATAGCCCCCTGAAACGACGTCGTTTTGGGGTCGGTTTTTCTACCCCAAAACGCGTCGTTTTGGCCTTGACCTGATCTGACCGACCTGACCCGCCTCAGGATCCGCGTGTTTTTTTACAAAGGGGTTTATTGCGCTCTCGATCCTTCCGCATTTTTATTGCTTTCAATTAAATTTTTATTATTTCAAAATCTGGCCCGAACACTTCGTTTGGCTTTCAATTTGGTCCCCCTCACTCTGACGCGTTTTTGCCGAAAGGAATTATTGCGCGCGTGGTCCCTCCGTTTCCTCCGCGTGTGCAAATTGGTCCTTTTATTTTTGTTTCATACTGACCCTAAAATTTTGTTTCATTTTCAAATTGACCCCCCCCGAACCTTGTTTTATTCATAATTTAACCCCAAAATTCCAGTTTAATTTCAATTCAATCCCTTTTTAGTTAATTTGTGTTTTTGTTCTTTTATTATTACAGACTATATTTTTACTTTATTATTATTATTACTATATCATTGTTATTACTATATTATTATATCATTATTGTTATTATTTAGCATTTATTATTATTATCATCCTATTATTATTAGTTAACATCTTTATTATTACTATTATTATATTAGAGTTCTTACACATATATATTTTGTTTATTCCTTTGTATATATATATATTATTTACCTCTTAATTACTATCATGATTAATCTTATTATGATTTTATTATTTTTTATTATTTCTTTTACTACTATTATTATTATGAATGCATCATCGTCATTACTCTTTATTTTATCATTGTTATTACATTACTACTATCATTATATTTTCTTTATAATATATATATATATATATTACTATTATTTTGTTTGCTAATTTATATTTTATTATCATCGTTGTTTGCTATTATTATTATTATTTGTATGTATATTATTATTACTATTATTATATTTTGCTTTTATATGTATTATTATCTTTATTATTACTATTATTTTTACTATTATTATTATTATTATTTTTTATTTACTACACTCACATCCATATTTGTTTTCTTCGTTTTGTCTTGTATTATTAAACAAAACACCTTTTGTAAAATCATCACATTTCACCTAAAAATTTTAAAATAAGACAATGTTTTGTATTTAGAAATTAGGAAATAGTGCCCTAACGTCTTTGAGTTGCGATTTTCCGTTTAACTAAATAACTTAACATCCCTTTTACGAAGTTTCGCGAATCACGAGACGACTTTGATTACGAGAGATTAAAACATCGTGTCCTAACGTGCTGGATGTGATGCTTATATCTTTTCGGGACAAAGAAATCTCAAGTTTTGACTCGAGCCTTTTCTTTAAATTAATACGATACGATGCATTTTGTAAAATTGCTACACTCTATTTAAAGGTTTTAAAATAAAGGCAATGTTCTGTATTTGGGAATTCAGGGAATAGTGCCCTAACGTGCTGGGTTGCGATTCTCGATTTGATTAAATAACTAAACATCCTTTTGATAAACTTCGTAAAATCATGAGATAGCTTTGATTACGAAGGTGTAGAATATCATGTCCTAACGTGCTAGATGTGATGTTTGTACCCTCTCAGAACAAAGAAATCTCAAATATCCTAATACCTTTTAAAGGATCCGTATTTTAAAAACCTTTTCAAATTTCCGAAATTAAGACACTAATTAATCATTTTGGTACCAATTTTAGGCGTATCGAGGGTGCTAACCCTTCCTCGTGCGTAACCGACTTCCGAACTCGTTTTCTGGATTTCGTAGACCAAAATCATTGTTTTGATAAATCAAACTGTTTATTAAAAACAACCGTTTTACGAGGTAACCCGATCACACTCAATAAAAAAGGATTGGTGGCGACTCCCTGTCTTTTTTCGTTTTAAAAAAACCAAAGTCGAACCCCTTTTCGTTCGCCAAAAAATGGTTACGACAGGGCTATTGAAGCTTTCTCTCCAAATAATCACAAATTAGAAGAAGTAAGTAAGTCTAAATCTTGTGCAAGAATAAGTCGACAATCCCTCTAAGAAAGAGAGTAGCCATCTGTTAGAATAGAAGAAAGAGATGGTCAATATTTTCATCGCTTAATTAGACTTATATATGTGTGATCTTTTTAGCACATAATTAGGGTAAGATCTCTAGCTTATACCGCTCAGCTCTTGGGGTCTAAGTAAGACCATGTTTTCGAATTAAACATTAAGTTATTATTTAAAACTATCACTACTCGATTGAGGAGCACGTGGGTTCGAATGTGTTGAAGCACATTATTTTCTTATTTAAGGGTTAGGGAGAGATTATAGATAGTTCTAAGTATTATATCAAAAATAATACCTATAATGAGATATCATATCTATGTTGTGGATAGTATTTATCCACTTTTTTCAATTCTAAACATATTTATATCATATCCAAACTTGAATCTGTCCCGTATAAAGCACAGGTATTATGGAAAGATGCACTTATTAGATGTTTATATAAAAGAATTTTTTATTAATCATTTTTATTAATCTTGAAATTATCAACCTCGATTTTTAAAAGATAGTATTGTATTTTAGAATATCAACTTTACATGATTACTTTAGGATAAAACATGTTTAATAATTAATTTTATTAAGGTTACTTTTTAAAATAATGTCGAGTTTTTTGGCGTGTTGAGTAGTCTACAGAAGAGAAAGGATTGTATTAAATAAGAATATTATCCATTTTCAATAGATTAATGCTACATCAGTAATTTCATCTTGAATTTTAACATTTTTAGCCTGAAAAAAATCAAACCGAAATGAAAATTTTGAAATTCAAGATGAAATTACTGATATGGTATTAAACTATTGGAAAGGGATAATATCTTGTTTCATACAATTATTTCTCATCTATAGAATAATAAACTCGAAAAGATTTCTTTAAAGATTAAATAGGCCTCGGAATTTTGAGTGAATTATTTTGTTTAAATAAATGCTAAAATAAAAATTCATTTTATAACAAACGAGTATAGTTTTGAAATGAAATAAAAAGAATTTTGGCCTAGGTTGGTACCGCTTAGAGGTGTTCATGGGCCGGGCAATTCGGCCCAGCCCGAAGGCTCGACTGAAATTTGGGAGGATTTGGGCAAAAATATAAGTCTGAAAAATGGGCTTGGACAAAAAATAAGGCCCGTTTAAAAAATGGGTCGGGCCTCGGGTAAGGCATTTTTGGCCCGGGCCCAGCCCAAATTCACTAAATGACGAAAAAAATCTACTATTTTTTTTGAATGTTATTTTCTTGTTGTTTTCTCCTATTTTGCTACTATTTTACTATTATGTTGCTACTATTTTATTGTTATTGATTGAATATTGTATAAAACTTATTTTATTGTTAATTTTGTTATTATTTTAAAGGCATTTGTTAATTTTATTATTATTTTAGAGGTATTTATTTGTTAAGTTACATCTATCTTAGTGTTATTTAAGTCTACATATTTTTTAAAATTTATTTTTAATTTGTTGGGAAATATTTATTTTGATTTTTTAGTATTTTGATGTATTATATATATTTAAAATTATATAAAATAATATAAAAATTTAATCTGGTAGTAGAATTTGGGCAGTTTTAATATTTTTATATGGGCGGGCTTGGGAAAAATTTTAGGCTCATTTTTGGGCCCACTGAGCTTAGATGAATGGACCTAAAATTTTAGTTGAGCTCGGCCCATTCGGCCCATGAATACCTCTAGTCTGCATTGCACTAACACCATTAGTTTACGCTAATGTGACATTGATAACCAATCTGCTAGTGACACATGGTAGTCTCTCGGATGTCACGTGGTAGATATAAATTTCAAAAATTTAAAAAAAAAACTTTAAATATATATAAATTAATAAAAAATATTTTTTCACATAAAAATGAACTTAAACAAAAAATATATATACTATTATTTGTTTATTTATTTTTAAAGATATAAAATTTTAATTTATGCTCGTTATATAGCATATTGAGAAGGTTTCACATGTCACCACTAGATTAGTTATCAGTGTCACATTACCACAAACTAAAAATGTTAGTGTGGAAGTAGCAACCTAGATGATGAAAAACAAGTTCAGATATCAACTAAATACATAAAAAAAAAAAAAAAAAAGTTCAAGTACCAACTAAGTACTTTTAGACAAGTTCAAAAAAAAACTATTTTAAATATTAAAATAAATTCTTTTATAAGACACTATTTTTTATTTTTTTTTTTTTTTTTTTTTTGGTTTGGCAGTCCAAGAAAACCATTACAATAGCGTATATAACAAACGTTTATCATGATAAGTTGTGAATATCAATAAGGGATAATATTATTTCTGGTCCTTGAACTTAGTAATTAGGATCATTTTGGTGTCTATAGTTTTTTTGTTCACTTTAGTACCTGAATTTAACAACTAAATTCATTTTGGTCTCTGAATTTGGATTAAGTCAAAATTTGATGATATGACCAGTATTTTTGAAACATGATTGGATTGATCGGTGGGACCAATTGGACAAAGAATCTATCAGTATACTAGTCCAAACAAATGGATTGAACTCATTGAATATGAAACTACTCGAAACCAGTAAAAAAAAACTAAGACAAAAACTAGTAGTTGAACAAGTTGAATTGATTTAATAATTTCTTTTTTAATTTTTTTCTAAATTTCAAATTAATTATTTAATTATTGTTGGTCTAGAAGTTAAATTGATCAAATCAATTGAATCGAGAACCAATGGTTTGACCGATTCAACAACTGGTCAAGTATGAGTAATTTTAGGCTTTGTATCAAAAGAATAAATATTATAACAACATGTAATGATATTAAAGTTAAAAAAATCCAAGCTTGTCCATTATGGCATTAAATCTAAGTATTAGAATTTGAATAATTGCACGTAAATAACTTTGTTGGAAGAATTTAGAAATCCCACAAATATCGAAAGTTGGTAATATAATTTTAGATGAGGGATTGTATGATTATGAAATTAAGATATTATGTCATTTGTATCACATTCAAATAGTTTAATGTTACATTAGCTTTTTTTTTGAATTGGAAAGTGATACAAATGATGTGGCATCTCGGTTTCATACAATTTTTCTCTTCAAATTTATTAATATAAAAATAAGGCAATTATATGTTAATTCTTTTTTTTTTTTAGTTCAACAAAATATAAGTTAATTCAAGTGATATAGATATACATGTGTATATATAAATATGTCATAATGATAAATTTAGTTTTAATATTTACATATTGTCAATTTGATTTTTGTTAGTTAAATTTGACCATTAATCCTTTCAAAAAAGTTGAATCTTTTTTAACATAAATATTGACTTAAAACATTAATTTTTAATAATGTTAGCGTGACAACCCTTGTGACAATCTATTTGTACTTCATGTTGACATAAGATTATTTATCTTTTATATCATGTCAACAAATAATTTGAAAATTATAAAAAATATTTAAAATTTTAAAAGTTTCATAAAAAATATTTAAATAAAAGTAGTACAAAGTACACGTAGGTTGTTAATTTGCCATGTGGGCTAACATATTTAAAGGTTTAACACTTTAGTCAATTTTTCTATTAAAGAAAACAACATTTCAACTCTTTTCTGAAATGCTAATAGTCAAATTTAGCTAAAAAGATATAAAGGTCAAATTAACAAAAAGGAAGTATACATTAAAAGCTAAATTTAGCACAAGTAGCTCTGTAAATTCTTCGATTTCGAAGAAACTAAATTTCTCAATGTAAAATTAATCGGTAAAAGTATTATGAAAGCCCTTATATTAGGAGTCAGATCATATTTTATTATTTTTACTCAAAAAAAGGGCAAATTAGTCCCTATATGTTAGATAAAAAAGCAAATTAATCCTTCTGTTAAAAATTTCATTCATTTCTACTATTAAAAATTAGTCCCTGTATATCAGAATGAGGTACATGTAACATATCAAGTTAAAATGTTTAGTTATTTTGTCAACCATGTCAATTTTTAGTTGTATAAATGGATGAAATATTTTTAACAAAAAGGATCAAATCGCTTTTAATCTAACATACAAGGACTAACTTGTAGTACAAGGTCCTTCATAGTAATTTTACCAAGTTATGTTTTTCATTTACTAAAAGAAAAACTACCATGAATTCAAGCATGTTTCATCTTATAATATGTATAAATAAACAGCATAAGTAGATCACGGAGAAATTAAGCAGGAAATACAGAATTACAAATATATTTATGTATATATATATATATAAATCTCAGTCTTGCTAAAGAAGAACATCATAATATAAGATTGAAACAAGTCAAACTGCAAATCTGGGATTTTCAATTCCATGGAAGAAAAAAAGAAGATTAGAGAGAGATGAGGCCTTCCCTGACGAGCAAACCAAACATGAGAACGAGGAGACCAACAGTGACACACTGAGTTGGGGAGATGAAAGTCTGCGAATATGCTGATAAAGTCACTGCTGCTCCAACTATTCCGATCAACAAAGAGCTCATGTTTTGATTCATCTTTTCTTTTTTTCTTCGTCTATAGCTGAAGATTGAAAATGTGAAGGAAGTGATGAAATAGTCTTCAGTCTTTTTGGGTACCCCTTTCGTCTTTCCTATTGGGTTTTATGACTTTCACCCAATCAATATCAAAAAGTCAACCCTTTTTGGGATCTTCGACGCCTTTTCCATTTTTATTAATTAAAACATTAAATTATGTTATACATTTTTTAATTAAATTTTATAAGGACTAAATTATAAATTTATGGAGCAAACTATAATGTAGATCAACCACTCCTACCATTTTACCCCTAACTACATATCAAGCTACTTGTCGGATTCAGTAGTCGCAGCATGTTTAGATTGGTTTTGTGTTTTAATAAGATTTTTTATTTATTTACATCTATTTACTAATTAATTTTTAAAAAAATTATATAAAAATATTTTATTATTTTATTAAATTTTGAATAATAAAATAGGCTATCGAGCTAGACTTAGCCAAGTCGCAATTTAACTTATGGGTACTTTCATCACTATCTATTTTATTCGTATAGACTTGTCCATGGGTGGGCAGTCTTAACTGAATTTTATATCCTTTTAATAGGTTTGGATTTGGCCCAATCCGAAAAATGTGCATAAAACTTTTTCCAAATTCGGTTTGTATTATATTTTTTATATTATTTTTATATAATCTTTAATATATATATATATATAATACACTAAAAACCTTCAAATAAATGTTTCTAAACAAATTGAAAATAAATTTAAAAAATTAAAAAATTTTATACTTAAATAACAGATAACATACGTGTAACTTAACACGCAAATGCCTCTAAAATAGTAACAAAATTAATAATAAAATAAGAGTTATATAATATCCAAACATTAACAACAAAATAGTAGCAACATAATAGTGAAAAGTCAGCAAAATAATGAGAAAACAACAATTTTTTTTCTTTTTTGCAAATCGGGCCCGAGCCAAGAAACCCTTACCTGAGGTCCAGCCTATTTTCTAAACAGCCTTTTTTTTTTTTTTTGCTCAAACCTATTTTTCGGGTCTATATTTTTATTTAAATTATCCCACTTTTTTATCTGGGCCAAACATGTCAACTCGTATTGAACTATTATTTTTTAAATTCAAATTGTACTGACTTGGACTTGAATCACTATTAATAATTATAATAAAAGTATTTAAATTTAAATAAAAATATGAAATTAACGGTAATATGGATGTCCATAATCCCAAATGAAGTAACCTTAAAGCCTTTCATTTTATTATTTGTAACTAAATGGATGTTAAAAGACTTGCAAGAAAAAACAGAACACAAACATGACACCCATACACAAATCTATCAAAAACAGATTAAAGTCCATATAAATTCAAGCATTAAAATACTCAGAATTCAACTAGCATGATAGCTTGAGTTACTCAAGTTCGACTCAATAAAGATGAAGTCAAATTTGGGTTATTTCGCACCAATGCAAAGTAACTTGGAAGCACATATATATTGTTTACATCCTGACAATGTTGGCTCCTTAAGGATGATTAACGGGAACTATCATGCCTAACTAAAACTTGAAGGGTTTAAAGCAATTTGTCACCTAATCACTGCACAAGATTCTTTGGTCTTAAACTTAGTTTGGATTTTGAATTAAATAAAAAGTCTATGAGAGCCTTTTCTTCAGCTTCAATTAGGCTATAACCAGGATCTTTCCTTACCCCAGTGTCATCCATCATCTTCCTTACTTTCTCAACTCGATCCCACTCGCCTTTTGAAGCATATATATTCGAAAGTAATACATAATCTCCGCTCTCATCCTGTCTTATTTTGAGTAGTCTCACATTTGCACGCCTTCCCAACTCAACATTTCCATGAATTCTACAAGCCCCAAGCAGAGTCCTCCATATAATGGCATTCGGTTCAATCACCATCAAGTCTATGAACTTGAATGCTTCATCCAATAGCCCAGCACGCCCTAGCATATCCACCATACACCCGTAATGCCTAATATTTGGCTCAATGTTATAACCATCTCTCATAAGCTTGAAATATTGACGACCCTCGTTTACTCTCCCAGCATGACTGCAAGCAACTAAGACTCCAACAAAGGTGATCTCATTCGGCCTAACTTTGGACCTCCTCATCTCGGTAAACAGATTGATTGATTCCTCAGCATGGCCATGAATTGCCAACCCTCCTATTACTGAGTTCCATGTCGACACATCTTTTTCTCTCAGATCTCGGAAAACTTTTAGTGCGCTCCCAATGCTGCCGCATTTTGCATACATGTCAATAAGTGCATTCCCAAGTAAAACATTAAAGCCACTGCTTGAGATCATCTCCGAGAGAGACCAATGTATCTTCATCCCAACTTGCAAATCCCCCAAATCCGCACAAGCATTCAACAAACTCAACATGGTAACCTCATCTGGCCTCTCCCCGACAGTCTTCATCTCTTCAAACATCTCCAATGCCTTCTTACATTCACCGGACAGAACATACCCTGCAATCATAGCATTCCAAGTCACAACATCCTTCTCCAGAACTTCATTAAAAAGTTCCCTTGCACTCTCCATCTCCCCTCTTTTCGCATACGCTGTAATCATAACATTCCAAGAAACCAAGTCCTTCACTGGCATGTCATCAAAATACCTCCTTGCCACATCAAGTTCCCCTCTTTTTGCATACCCTGAAGTCAAAGCTGACCAAGGCACAACATCCCTTTTTGCCAAATCATCGAAAAGCTCACTTGCAACACTCAAATCACCACAATTAGCATGAAAATAAATAAGGGTATTCCTTAAAAAACTATTCTCCATAAACCCCATTTTCAAAGCCTTCCCTTGAATCCCAAACCCCATTTTACTCCAACAAAGTTTGGTGCAAGCTTTAAGAACAAAAGGAAAGGTAAAGCCATCCGGCTGAATTCCGCGTTTTGCCATCTGGGTATATCTTAAAATGGCTTTTAATGGGTTTTGGCTTTGAGCTGAGCCTCTTATAATTGTATTCCACATGAAAATATCTGGTTCAGAAATTCTATCGAACACTTTATGAGCATAGTTTAAAGTACCTGAAATTTCCATGGCTGCCTTGAAAATGAGCTCCCGTAAGGCTGATGGGTTGGAGTTGAAGCCTTTGGTGATGAGAAAACCATGGATTTGCTTTAAGGATCGGAGGTTTACGCACTGTGACCAAAAGGTCGTTGATGACTGTTGATGCCGGTTGATGCACCTGTCGTTTGGTCGTTTTCTTATCATCTACATGTCGTTTTTGGAGTTCCGCATGAAATGAGACCGTGTGATAGCCTACGTTTCTTTACTTGATAATATATCTTTCATTAATTAAAATAAAATTATAATCATTTTAAACTTACTTTAATTTTTTTTAAAACAAGTATATAATAATTAGAAAAAGTCAATTGAGTCTCAACCCGATTAGTATAAGTATTATTATCAATGCAGAATACATGAGTTTGAATGCGTTGAAACGCATTATCCTCTTGATTATAGGTTGAGAAAATGTTAATAATTTTAAACATTATCTTAAAAAGAATAAATATGATCGAACATATAAGATTATTCAAAATAATAATTAAAAAATAAAATATTTTTCTCTAAATTAAATTAATATGAAAATTTATTTAAATAATTTAAAATCAATTTATTACAAAATATGACACAAGTTTTTTTTTTTATATGTGAAAATTTTATTGAATTTGTAAATAACACATATACAGTATAAAAAATTTCAAAATGAAATAAAAATAAAATCATTATAATAAAAAATAAATTTCAATAAAAAATAATGCTCCAACCAAACATAGCATAGTAAATTACTTTCTAGACCCTAGACACCTATCATGTTTTGAAGGTAGTAGAGTACATCTACAAGTTGTATAGCATTTTCCTTTGATATATTTTATAGATATTTTGCCATCAGGCTATTCTTTTCTATATTTTATATATATATATATATATATATATATATATATATTTTACAATTTATATTCTTTATAGCTACTCCATACTACTTTAACCTAAACGATACTTAGATTTAAAATTTGTCACATATTTTAATACTTTTATAACATCATTAAAATGTGATGATATGGTGTTCAAGTCAAAAATACAATATCACATGATTAACTTGAAATTACAACACTTGATGAGCATTAATAAAAAATTTAAAAATTCTTTAAAAATTATAAAATTTATTTCACATCAATAATGAACTTAAACAAATAATATATTCTGTAATAACAAATTTCTTCATAACATGAATTGCAATATATATTATCGGATTACACAATTTCTTATCACCTACCTAATATATTTTGGACTTCAACAATTTCCATAAAATTTTGTGATTTTATAATATAAAGTACCCCATTACAATATTTATTACTTGTGTTGTAATACATTGTAACACAAATCACAATATATACGAGAATGATTGAATGAAACAGTGACGTCACGTCATTTGTATCCCTTTCTAATAGATTTATGCCACATCAGCATTTTTATCCTGAATTTCAACATTTTATCTTAAATTTTAGGATTTTAATTTGGATTTGATTTTTTTTAAGATAAAAATACTAAAATTCAGAATAAAAATGCTAAAATTCAAGATAAAAATACTAATGTGACATAAATCTATTAAAAGTGATACAAATGAAATGACATCATTTATCAATCCTTCCGTAATCCTATACTACTCATTACACAATTTTCTTACAAGATTTCGATTACAAAATAATTGTCCAATTACAAAATTATTACATATAATGTAATATATTGTGTAACATATATTATAATATATATTATTTAATTATACAATTTTTACAATTCATATAATATAAACTTAAAATTTTGAATTAATTAAATTGATGAGCCAAATTTTATGATCTTAATTCAATTTAATTTTTTCCAAATTTAATAAAATTATTCGAATAAAATTAAAAATTAAACATAATTATCTTAAATCATTAATTAATTTATTTAGATTATATAATTATTATTTTAAAAATTCACTCAAATTCAAATTTCAAATTAATTTCAATAATTCGAATAATTTAATTCAATTTACTTAAAACTTAAATTTTATTTTATTTTATTTTATTTTCA
Source organism: Gossypium rotundifolium (assembly GCA_025506655.1). Classification (NCBI taxonomy): domain Eukaryota; kingdom Viridiplantae; phylum Streptophyta; class Magnoliopsida; order Malvales; family Malvaceae; genus Gossypium; species Gossypium rotundifolium. Next base: position 154,254,855 of record CP106728.1, read on the forward strand.
ATCAAATCGAGTTTTGTTACTTCCAAACACAAATTCATCAAATTATAACACCATCCGAATTCAATTCATTTTTTTTGTCATTCTATCCCTTCCCTTTTAAGGAATTTGATTATTGTTCTGTTGTGGTCGGATCTGAACAATTAAGAAAACTCAAGAAAAAAAAAAGAAGGGGAGTCGAGAGAGAAGAGAGTAGAAGAAAACAGAATTTCAATTCAAAAACTTCATAACCGTTTTGCTCCTGCCCAGTACATATTTAAAAGTCCCTGACTATTAACAAAGTGAAACGCATCGTTTAACACTACATACTAAAACGCAGATCTAATTAATAGTACTAAACGCCATCAGTGCTTGTCGTTTTATTCTGCAGGGGGAGCTCACATTCATGGCTGTAAACTGGTACGTAACAAATACCCTGGTCCTGAAAAGGATCCTTGTCCTCAAGGATCAAAAGTAGGAAACCGTCGTCTTAGGGAATCCAAGTTCTCCCAAGTCGAATCCTCTGGAAACGTATCTGCCCATTCTACCAAGGCCTCGACACCAGCATGATTGCCCTGCTTAACCATGCGACGATCGAGAACACGAATTGGGGTTTTAAGAAGAGTTCCATCTGAACCCATTGGAGGTAGCGTAAAAGCATGCACAGTCGAACCCACATGTTTCTTCAGTTGCGAGACATGAAAAGTTGGATGAATTCGAGCGGACTTGGGTAACTGCAATCTGTAAGCAACAGTTCCAATACGAGCGACAACTGGAAACGGACTAAAGTATCGGGGCAATAATTTTTGATTCTTGAAGTGTCGAAGAGAATGCTGCCGATATGGTTGAAGTTTGAGGTAAACTAAGTTACCGACCTGGAAGGAACGCTTCGAACGCAACGTGATCGACCATTTGCTTCATACGATCTTGAGCTCGGGAGAGGTGAAATTTCAAGAGTCGGCGCATCGCCTCACGGTGTTGAAGAGAGCGATCAACAGAAGCAACGGAGGAAGCGCCAGCAAGATAAGGAAAATACAAAGGAGGGTCCTGGCCATAAAGGGCTTCATAAGGGGTGCACCGAATGGAAGAGTGGTAAGTGGTATTATACCACCATTCCGCCAAAGGCAACCAAGAAAACCAAGCTGTTGGAGTCTCCCCGGTCATACATCGCAAGTACGTTTCCAAGCATTTGTTTAAGATCTCCGTTTGACCATCAATTTGAGGATGGTAGGCGGTAGATATCCTCAACTTGACTCCCAAATGCCGAAAAAGATCCTGCCAAAAATTACTCAAGAAAATTCTATCTCTGTCTAAAACTATGGCTTCAGGAGCACCATGCAACTTAAAAACATGATAAAGGAATTCTTAGGCTATCAGAGAAGCAGTATAAGGATGGTGCAAGGGAAGAAAATGACCATATTTGGTCAACCTATCAATCACCACTAAGATCGTGGATTTCCCATGAGAGGGTGGAAGGCCTTCAATAAAATCCATACTAATGACAGCCCACGCCCGTTCCGGAATGGGTAGAGGTTGTAACAGTCCGGGAGAAGCTGAGTTATCAGCTTTACATCGTTGACAAGTGACGCATTCCCGCACCCAACGTTTGACATCGGAGGAAAGGCCCTTCCAATACAATAGAGTAGAAATGCAATGACGCGTGGCATGAATACCCGAATGAGCACCCAAAGCACTTTCATGAAAAAGAGAGAAGATTTGTTTGCGAAGTGCAATATCCTTATCGACCACGATCTTACCTCGACGTCGGAGGAAGTTACCGTGCCACGAATACTTGGAATGCAATTGAGGATGCTCCTGAACAGCCGTGCAGAGCTGAGAAAGTTTTGTATCATCAGCATAAGAAGCAAGAATACGGCCCCATATCTCAGACCAATGAGTGTCGATACTCATGAAACATTGAAATGGCGAGGATCGAGCTCGGTGAGTGCGCCTTGACAATGCATCGGCCACGACATTTTGAGTTCCTTTGCGATAAATGATCGAATAGTCATACCCAAAGATCTTTGCAACCCACTTTTGTTGATATGGCGTAATGACTTGTTTGTTCGGATGAAACTTAAGACTTTGGTGGTCGGTCTTAATATAAAAGTCTTGACCTACAAGATAGAAATGCCATTTTTAACGCGAGCAACACCGTTAGCATTTCCTTGTCATAAATGGAGAGGGCACGGTACTTAACACCTAATGCTTTGCTAAAATAAGCTCTTGGTCGATTTTTTTGTTGCAAAAGGCACCCACCCAGACCCACTCGCATCAGTTTCCACACAAAATGGCTCCTGAAAGTCGGGCAACACAAGAACAGGTGCTTGGCAGATAGTATTTTTAAGGGTATCAAAAGTAGTTTGTTCCACGGATGTCCACCGCCATCGAACCTCCTTCTTTAAGAAGCGGCGTTAAGGCTTTGCTATAAGGCCATAATTTTTATGAAGCGTCAGTAATAGCCGAGAGCCCCAGAAATCCACGCAACTCCTTCACCGATTTAGGAAAAGGCCAATCCACAACCGCAGCGACTTTAGAACTATCCATGCTCACGACCCCATGGGCAATAACATGCCCCAAATATTTAATTTGAGTAGCCCCAAATGTGCATTTTGAGTGTTTAGCAAATAACTGATTGGACCGTAGGACCTGAAGAACTTCTCGTAGATGAAGCAAGTGATCCGACCACTCGTGGGAGAAGACCAATATATCATCAAAAAAAATGAGAACTGATCGTCGCAAAAATGGCCGAAAGATAGCATTCATTAAGGATTGAAAACTTGAAGGAGCGTTGGTCAAGCCGAATGGCATGACCAAGAATTCATAATGTCTGTCGTGAGTTTTGAACGCTGTTTTATACACATCCTGCTCACACATTCGGATTTGGTGATACCCCGAGCGTAAATCCAACTTGGAAAAGAAGTGTGCCTAACCGAGTTCATCCAACAATTCTTCAATGATCGGAATGGAAACCTATCCTTAATGGTCATTTGGTTGTCACCGTAATCAACACAAAGTCTCCAACTCCCATCCTTCTTCTTTACCATAACTACGGAGAGGCAAAAGAGGTCATTACTATCACGAATAATTCATGCCTGTAGCATTTCATGAACAAGCTTCTCAATCTCAGCCTTTTGGATCGTTGGGTATCTATATGGACGCATGCGAACAACCTTGGATTCATCCAACAACAAAATTTTATGGTCCTGTAATCATTGTGGTGGAAGGCGAATGAGTCTTGAAATACATCGTCAAACTCGTCCAACAATGCACGCAAATCATCGCCAACTGTCTTTGCGCGGCAGGTGACCTTAGTCTGCTCATTCAAGCCAAAACATAGAAAAAGTCCATCCCAACCAAACTAAGACATTTGGAAATCTGGTTCTTGGGAACCGTTGGATGGAACCAGCGTGATCCCATGTAAAGTCATGATGTTGACCACCATCATTGAAATTGCATGGTCAAGTTTGAAAAATTCCACGCGATTTGTCCTAATGACAACAGCAAATGTTTTCCAAGTACCACATCAAATCCCTTGACACCTAACAATAAAAAATCAGTAGAGAAGCGATAACCTTGTGTCTCCCAAGGAACGGCCAAAAGCACCCTCGAGTGAGGCGGTTGAACACCATTGGCTACCATAACCTTCAAGGGACAACAAGGCTCAATTGGTAGCTTCAATCTTTTAGCCATTTTATAATCCAAAAAAATTGTGTGTACTACCAGAATCAACCAACACCACTATTTCTGTATTATCTATGAGAGCCAAAAACCGTATGGTATGGTGACCTTATAGACCTTGGAGAGCATGTAAAGACAAAACCGAACTCCCAGGTGACTGCTCCCCCAACTCAAGCTGCTCAGAACAATCTTGCAATTCATCAACAATAGATTCCTTCAACTCAGACCCTGGTTCCCAAGTAGGCTCGATAACTAACTGAAATACTTGGGATTTGGAATATTTATGGCCAGGAGAGTATTTGGAACCACACCAAAAACAAAGACCTTTTTTTCGTCTATCCTCCAGCTCTGCTTGTGATAATGACTTTGAGGGAGCCCTTGGTCCCATTGAACCCTACACTTTACCCCCCATAGGCGTAGATTGTCTTACACTCTGCGACAGTCTCGGATTCGGAAACAAAAACCTTGAAGTCCCATTACCACCCACAATTCCGATTTTCATAGGCCCACATACAATATTCTCAACCTGCCGAGCTAATTTGTAACCCTCCACCAACGATTTAGGAGTGAACAAACGAAGGTACTGTCCAATTTCAGGTTTCAAATTACTTATGAAGATGCTTAAAGCGTAAGACTACGCAAACATATTGGTTAAGCAAACTTAAAATCCATCATGAAACCGATCCACCGTACCTACTGCTTAAGAGTTACCAACTCGTCATCGGATCAAGAATGAATCGGATCCAAAGCGATCCTGTAGTCCTTAGCATATATCTCCCAAGATGATGATGTAATCCCCGAATCTATGAACAAAGAAGTGGTGCCAATCCAAAGCTTTCCTTCCAAATGCAAAGATAACCACCGCACCTTGCATGCTCACCAATTTACTGCACTTCAACATATTGTTCTAATTTTGACCACCAACCCAAAATTCTCCCCATCAAAGCGCGACATTCAACCCGAAAAGAAGGATTACTCGCGTCAGAGTCCCCTTAAGAGAAACTCGATTGACCGAGCTCATTAATGGGAGAAACTAGGAAATTTTCTTTAACAGGGAATCCGGAAGAGAGCCCAAAATTCCTTACCAAAGTCTTAATAGGTGCTCATTGGTGGAAACGAATGATTTGGGCCAAAATATTGTTCAAATAACAAATGTAACTCGGATCTAAGCTCGGATCTTACCTCAAACGAACTTCGCTTTTAACCCCTCCTAGAAGTCTTTCAACCGCGCATCAATTGCGTTGCACCTAAATGAGTGAACTCAGTTGAAGTTGAGTAAGCTCATACGCAACACACCAACCTCTTTCTGCAGCAGGTGTCGTGACTCCATCACGGTCATGAGGATCGAAACGCTACGATACCTTTGTTGTGGTGGGATCCGAACAATTAAGAAAACTCAAGAAAAAAAAGAGAAGGGGAGTCGAGAGAGAAGAGAGTAGAAGAAAACAGAATTTCAATTCAAAAACTTCATAACCGTTTTGCTCCTGCCCAATACATATTTAAAAGTACCTGACTATTAACAAAGTGAAACGCATCGTTTAACACTACATACTAAAACGCAGCGTCTAATTAATAGTACTAAACGCCATCAGTGCTTGTCGTTTTATTCTGCAGGGGGAGCTCACATTCATGGCTGTTAACTGGTACGTAACATGTTCTTCAATGGTTATTATTTTCTTTTGTTTTCTCAAGAAACTATGAAACGAACCAAAACTAATTCAAACTAATTTTTTTAATTTCAGCGAAAGAATCTCTTCACCCATCCTATTTTGATGAGATATATGAAACTCGAAATCCAAACAAAACAGTCACCAGAAGGATTGAAAAAGAAAAAAGCACATTCGTTTGTAAAAATTAAAGATTAGTTGATGAATCTGGAAGAAAATGATTGTAAGGGGGCATTACTGACAGCAAAAACATGGATTTAAAGTTAATGCTGCAAAGCGGATCCCTTTCTTCATTTTTGCACCTTTGAGATTAGGCAAATAATCAGGAATATTGCTCATTATGCCTAGGTAATTAGTGCAATACTATTATCCCAAACCTAAATTAAAAGAAATATTGAAGAAGAAGAAGAAGAAATCACTGGAACTGGGTTCTCATCAGTTTCGCCCGCGCACCACTTCGAGAGATGGATCATGGTTGCCTCTTATATATAGCGGCTTTTAGGGCATAACATGTAAGCCCATTCACACCATATCTCTGGTATATAATATGATGTAATATTCTGATTGGAGAATCAGCATCTGTGGGTATTGGACGGTTCAGATTAGGACTGTCAACATAAATCATTACTTTATATCATCTTATAAATAAAAATTTTCAGATTTTTTATTTGAAAAATAAACTAATGGTTCAGCATTCAATTGAATCAAGTGAAGAATTATTAAAATATTCGAGTTGACGAATATTATTTTATCATCTTAATTTAATTTGAATTTTTTTCAAATTGGGTCTAATGGAATGAAATTAAAGTTGAATTGAATCAAGTTAAATTAAAAAGTTAAACATATTAAATTAAATTTTATTGCAATATAACTAATTTCATGTTAATGTATATAAAATTGAAACGATATATATTTAAAAAATCACATAAAATTGAAATGATATATAATTAAAAAATTCAAAACAAAATAAAAAAAAAAAAAAGATACTTTAGTATAATAAACTTGAATCATTAATTAACTTATTTAGGTTCCAAAATTATAATTTAAAAAACTATTTATATATTATTTATATATTTTAATTTTTATCATTTTTAAAATATAAAATTTAGAATTTTTATAAACATTTTGAATTTTAAAATTTATTTTTAATTTTGAAAATTATTTTAAATTTTTTATAAATAGAAAACAAAAGATTACATGCTCACTTATAATATATCATCATTAGCTGAAGGAAGATAATATAAAATCTACATTATATATTTACTTGTTAGCTGGAGAATATCCTGTGTCAAACAAACACTTGTAGCTTCTTCAACTATATATGGCAGCAGAATTTGTAACATGCTTTAAGGCATCAAACCATGAAATATGGTTGCAAACTTTGTCATTGAGCTGCACATTTTAAAGAATGTAAAAAGACCACTCAAATTATTTTATTACAATAAGTCAGCAGTACTGTATTTTAACAATAATAAGAACTCATTTAAGTCGAAACATATTGACATAAAGCTCCTAATTGTGAAAGAGAGAGTGCAAAGTGAACAAATATCCATAGAGCAAATTGAAACAAACTCTATGATAGCGGATCCGTTGACAAAAGGTTTATCACCCAAGGTTTTCATGAGCACATTGCTCATATGTATGTTATATTATTTGAGGATATCATGGTTTAGCAGGAGTTTGTATTTTATTTGCTTTATGCTTATTTTCAAACATTTATGTATTTTTTTTATAATCATGAATGAAGTATTCAGTTTATTTACTCTATTGGATATTGGCCTCGCTTAAGTTTAAGGAGAATTAGTTGAAATAGGCATGTCTGATTCACAATGCATATAAATTTCATACTATGCATCCATGATTGATCTATGTCATTTGACTATATTTGTATATGTGACCATTGATGAGTTTAGTCATGATTAATATGACAAAGATTGTTTTGATTCTATATGGATATAGTTGATGGACGAGATTGTTATAGAATACATGTTATATGATAGCAAATTTTTAGCTTATAAGGTTGTACATTTATCAGGAAACATATATTGTCCAAGTGGGAGAATATTATTGGATTAGAATCCTCAACTATGGACACATATGTACAAGTATAATGCTATTTTAAAGTGTGATACAAAATTAATTGACCAATTATGTTAGAAGTGTCATAGGTATTAAAGTATCATGAAAATAACGTGTAGATAGCATAAATTTTATTTATAATTTGATGAGCGGTCAAATTATAAATACCCAAAATTGATTTAATAATCAATTATTTAAAAGAGGTAATGGTTCCCAATAAATAGATACATATATCTCGTACTTATTTTCCATTCTCATCAGGGAGTTATACTAAGAGATAAACTATTTTCTTGAAATATCAAAATTTTCTAGGCAATCTCTAATAATGGATTGAAGTATGTTTCTGCATATTATCTTGTTCTTGATTTATTCTTAATGATCAGACATGACAAATCCTATTTTATTAAATTTTATATCAAATTTTATTTTATGGTTCTAAGAATTTATTGAATTCGCATTATCTTTTTAGAATGATACTTCATTTTGTTTTATTCTAGATAATTAAAAGGAGTGTGTATTTTTGTTTGGGACTCTGTTTGATCAGCTCGAGCTATGGTATAGGTATTTTGGTGGTTGTGTTTTAAAGGGTGTGATGAATAACGATGAGGCTACTGTCTTATTGAGTCATTTGCAGGCTTTTGATGCCATCTAATGTTGATATTATGACAATCCAAATAACATTTGAGTTTTTTTGGAAATTAATATAAATTAGAAAGATAAATTTAATGCTTGATATCGACTCCAATTTTGTTCATGATTGGATTGAGTTTCTTTGTGCATAGAGGTGTGCATGGGCTGGGCGGTTCAGCTCGAAAGTCCGCTCGAAATGTGGTAGGATTTGGGCAAAAATATAGGTCCAAAAATAGGTTTGGACAAAAAAATAAAGCCCATTTAAAAAATGGGTCGGGCTCAAGTAAGACATTTTTGGCCTGGGCCCGGCCCGGCCCGAATTCATTAAATGAAAAAAAAATTATTTTTTAATAATATTTTCTTATTGTTTTTCTCATTATTTTACTACCGTTTTACTATTATGTTTCTATTATTTTTTGTTATTATTTAGATATTATATAAAATTTATTTTATTGTTAATTTTGTTATTATTTTAAAGACATTTGTTAATTTTGTTATTATTTTAGAGGCATTTGCTTGTTAAGTTGCATCTATTTTAGTGTTATTTAAGTCTACATATTTTTTAAAATTTATTTTCAATTTGTTGAAAAATATTTATTTTAATTTTTTTAGTATTTTTGATGTATTATATATATTTAAAAATTATATAAAATATTATAAAAAATTAATACGGGAGGGTCGGGCCGGGCTCGGATTTTAGCATTTTTATATGGGTTGGGCTTGGGCAAAATTTTAGGCCCATTTTTTGGACCCAGCACGGCCCGAGCCCAATGAACGGGCCTAGATTTTTAACTGGGCCCGACCAAACCCAGCCGACCCGGCCCATGCACACTTCTTGTGCATATCATCATGCAATTCTATGAATTTATTACTCTTTCATGGTCTCATTCAATGTTTGAAAAGATTAGTGATCACTACTTTGTTTTATTTCCATGTGAGGCAAATTGGATGATGGATGTTTTAGCCAATGCAAGCGAATTGATTGGTTTTCATTTTCTAGCATGTATGCTTTTTGGTAATTCTAGTATTTTCCTCAATTCAATTCTAGCTTAATTAGTATTGATATTGTTGCCAGTATAAGAGGATCTGAGATCAAGTGCGTTGAAATGTATTTATCTTCATATTTAAGGCCTGGAAAGAATTATGAGTAGTTCTAGGTATTGTATAAAAAAAAAAGTCATATTTTCACTGTGAAAAAATGTTTTACAAAAGTATTTTTGAAAAATTTGATAGCGTTTACCATTACGGTTCATAAGTGTTTTGAGAAGACAAGATATCTATTTTAGGCATTATTTTGTGAAGTATAAGATTTAATGAAGGGATAAAAAAAGTAATTTTAGCTTTTTGGTTTGGGTTAAAATCTTAGTTTAAAATTAAGGGTTGGTTTAAAAAGACGCTTATTTACCAAATTTTTTGGTTTGAAATCATGGTAGGGGTGAGCATTCAATCGAGTTAAGTCGAATCGAGTAAAAAAAATTCAAGTTAGTCGAGTTAACAAATCATATTTTAGCAACCGAACTCAATTTAAAATTTTTTCGGACCGAATCGAATCGAGTCAAATCAAGTCTAGTTAACGAATCACATTATTTATACTCAATATTGCGTTTACTTAGATCGCTTATTTAACTAGTAGATGAAGTACAAGATTATTTAACTATATAAACAATATAATTATTTTGCCATTTAGCTTAATGGATAAACATTTATCAAAACGATATAATTTTGTTTTTTCTTATTCAGATTTTCGGATAACTAGAATTGGTAATTCATATTCGAGTTAAATTGAAAATTTTAATTTTTTATTCGAGTTGATCCGAATAATTCGAATAACTCGAACTATTTAATTCAAAATTTAATTTTTTATCGAATTTTTCGGATCGAATAGGATTTTACCCACACCTAGTAAACACACCCTTAGTTATACTTGACACTTAATTTACTATTTTTAATGATCTAACATGACAAATCTTGGTAGATTCAATTTTGTATCATATTTAGGTTTAATACATTATTTGGTATATTAGTTTGACATATTTTGCTAATTTAGTACCTATATTTTTTTAATTCTTATGTGGTACACATAGACACGCTCATTAATTAAGACCATATCCTACTTACCAAACCAACCCGAAATGTAGGAGGGTTTGGGTAAAAATATAAGCCCGAAAAATGGGCTTGGACAAAAAAATAAGGCCCGTTTAAAAATGGGTCAAGCCTCGGGTAAGACATTTTTTGCCTGGGCTCGGCCCGGCCCGACCCGACCCGATTCACTAAAGGACAAAAATTTTTGCTTTTTTTAAATATTATTTTCTTATTGTTTTCTCCCTATTTTACTACCGATTTACTATTATGCTTCTATTATTTTGTTGTTATTGTTTGAGTATTGTATAAAACTTATTTTATTATTAATTTTGTTATTATTTTAAAGACATTTGTTAATTTTGTTATTATTTTAGAGACATTTGTTTGTTAAGTTGCATCTATCTTAGTGTTATTTAAGTATAAATATTTTTTAAAATTTATTTTCAATTTGTTGGGAAATATTTTTATTTTGATGTTTTTAGTATTTTTGATGTATTATATATATTTTAAAATTATATAAAACAATAATATAAAAATTAATATGGGCGGGGAGGGCCGGGTCGAGCCCGTGTTTTAGTATTTTATCCGGGTCAAGCTTGGGCAAAATTTTAGGCTCATTTTTCAGGCTAGGCCCGTGCCTAACAAACGGGCTTAAATTTTTAGTTGAGCCCCGATCCGGCCCATGCTCACCTCTAGGTACACATATTTGACAAAATTATACATTTTAGTACTAGAAGAGAATAGTGTTCACTTTTTAGTGTTTAAATTCAGATTTTAGTATTGAGTCTATCAAAATTCATAATTAACATTAACCTTAAAATGCCAAAAAATCACAACCATAAGATTTATTTAACAAATTAAACAAATTCACAATTAATGTTAAATTTATTCAATTAAATAGAATCATTAAAATTTAAATATAATAATATTAACAATAATTTTTCATCAAATCAATTTTAAAATCCAAATTAAATGCTAAAATTTTAGTGTCATTACCTTTAGATATGAAATGTATAAATGTTGCCAAATACATGTGCCACACTGGACCAATAAAAAATACATATACAATGTCAAAGAAAAGTCAAACTTAAGTTCCAAATAGCATTAAGATAAATTTAGCTCCTAATATTTACTCATTTTATCATTTTGGCCTTTATATTTTTAGGTCATTTTGACTTACAACCTTTAAATTTTAGTTAAATTGCTTGTTTTTTGAAGGAAGAATTGATTGTACTACTAAAATTTTAATGACATTAACGTGGCAACTCATGTGGCATTTTAGATATATTTCACTGCTAACATAGATAAAATTTTTATGAACTTTTTTAAAAATTTGTTTATTTTTTAAAATATTTTTATTTTTTAATTTTTATAAATTATCGTGGACCGCCAAGTTAGTAACCACATTAATGTTGTTAAAATTTTAATAGTTCACTTAATTTTTCCATCCAAAAGCAAACAATTTAACTAAAATTTAAAAGTTAAAGGTCAAATAAGGGACAAGATGACAAAATGAAAAACGTTAGGAACTAAATTTATCATTATACCAATAATATATTAAGCCTCATATTTATTATGCTTTGAACAAGAGGAACCTAATAATATATATATATATATATATGGGTTAATATTTAGTACACTAGCAGTGTATTTTTTATTCTATAATTAGTTTTATAAAATTTTCATCTCTTTTTTTTAAAATATTTTATTATACTTCTATAAGACTCTTGTCAACTCATTGTTCTTGCTTGTACCAATTTCTCTCTCTCTCTCTCTATATATATATATATATATATATATATATTATAACAATATGAGATTACAGAAAAGGAAACAAATAGTCATGCTTACATTAACTTTAACCACCACTCTATTCAATTAAAATTAATAAATATTAAATTGTTAAGCTTAATATTAGTTTAAAAATTCACATACATTAATAACATTTATCAAATTAAATTTATATTTTTCAAATATAATAAAAATTAATTGCATTTATTGATTAAACTAGAACAAACATAAATATAAATTTACAAAAAAATAGAATATTAACAATTTTAATACAATAAAAAATTAATTTAACATTGAAAAATATATAATAAATAATATGTAATAATGTATTAGTAATATTATTTAAATTATAATATATTAGTATTAATATTCAAATCATGATGATTTTATTATTATTAACTATTATTAAAATTAAACAATATTAATGTGACTATTTTAAATTAGTTAATTGTTTTTAAAAATATTTTCTAATTAAATTACTTTTAAATTTATTAATTATTTTTAAAGAAATTTATTAAAAATTTTAAACAAAAACTAATATTATAAAATATCATAAATTTAATATACATAACTAGACTTGTTATGGGTCGAGCTATCCATCCAAGCCTGAGGGCCCATATGAAATTTGAGAGAATTTAGGCAAAGATATTAGGCTCAAAAAATGGACTTAGGCAAAAAAATTTAGTCCCGTTTAAAATATGGGTTGAACTCAGGCTTGAACATTAAAGGCCTGGGTCATAGTCAACTCATTTTTTATACTATAATGTTTTATATTATGTTTTTGATATATTATATAATTTATAACACACAAAAAAAATCTATAGTAGTATGTTGTAACGCCCCAAACTCGGCATAAAAGTTAAGACCAAATTTGGAGGAGTTACATTAACACGTCAAAAATTGATTTCAATAAGTTTCTAGAACACGTTCAAAGATTACTCGACTATTAGCGAAAAATCTTTTCAAAGTCTTATTTTGAAAGCCGAAATTCATTTGTCAACTTGAGTGATTTTGTAGTTTCACGTTAAAAATTATCAACTACTGATGAATTTAACAAAAACCAAAACAAGCTCAGAAACATATTAGAACCCACAAAATAAAATATTTCTACATTATTGCAAAACAATCCGAACTCCCACACGCCGTCTGGTCCTAAGTTAGAAACTTACCTAAACACACAAAGATAAAAACACAAGGTGAGCTATAAAGCCCAGTGTATAACCAACATCAATTATAATTAACAAATCATGGTATATAAATTAGAGTAATCACAACAAACTTAATAGCAAGTGTAAGGCCAGGACTGAACAGGCCAAAGTATCCCAGAGGTTTCCATCATACTAATATAACAGAACAACACAACCCAACCAGAATAGGACAGAGCACAACATAACAGAACGAACAGAGCTACGCAGAGGATGTGTGTTATGCAGATGCAGTATTTTTCAAATATATCAATGCATATTTATCAGAAAACATCCTAATCAACTTCGCTACACACCAAAATAGAGTTCCCTCATAACTCGCCCAGCCAAGTCACACCAACAGATAACTGGGGACAGTGCCACTAGATTTTGTAGTTAAAACTGTCAGATCGGATATATGTGGTCAAACCACTATAGTACAACCAAGCTTCCAGAACAGAATTGTGGATAAATCACTAGATAATGCAGATCATTAAACTACCAGAAACTTCCTCCTTTCACATCAACCTAAATCCCATGCAATGTGTCATGGCATGCATATATAGAATCAGAGTGATAAGCATGTAAGTCATAATATTTTTCAATAACATAATCAGTATACATGTGAGTCTATGTTTTATAAAATAGACTTATCAAACCTCAACAGATCATATCAGATTTGCCATGAAGTCACATGCACGATTATAAATCAGAGTCAGTAACAATCAATCTAACATGTTCAGATATCGTATATTCCTCATCAACAAAGTAACGTAGAGGGTTATAAATCAAAATCAGTAACAATCAATTTAACATATTCAGATATCGCATATTCTTCATCAACAGAGTAATGCAGAGGCGTACCAACAACTTAACAAAATAAAAATCATATATAGATAACTCACACATTACACAATAGCACATTATGTTCTGACGGATCCTACTCACTTAGGTTCAAACATAGTAGATATACATACATATCATAAGTTGTTCACCATTAGACCATCAGATATCAAGTTATATAACCTAATTCAGATCGTATGGACCTTATAGTGGTCTGTGTTCGTTTCGAGCGATGCTTGTGGCCTGAGGGAAAATTTCAAAATATTGGTCCATATGCTCGTATGGTTTACACGGCTTGAAAAGCTGACCCATGTGCCTCCACACGGTCTGGCACACATATGTGTGCTTGCCCGTGTGGTCCTAATTCGCAAACACTAAGTTACACGGCCTGGACATATGCCCATGTCATTGGCTCATGTGAATCCTGCTCAACACATAAACACATACGGTCTGAACACACGCCCGTATGCCTCCAATTTTTTTTGAACAGTGAGTTACACAATCTGACACATGGCGGTGTGGCGTTGACAGTCAGTTTTCCAATGACTAAACTAGAAACGAAAGTTGGGTTATCGGTATCCACCTCATACGAATTCGAAGCAGAAGCAGTAAGGTTGAGTTCCCGTCCTTAAATGACAAGCAATTGTCCAACAAACAATTAACTCGCAGTCAAATCGTTAAAAACTAACATTCTAATATCGAAGTTACATCGAAGAACTTCTGACACCAAAACTTTAAATCGAACTTACTGGCCAATGAATTAAACTAAAAGGAAAAATCAGACCCCATACAGAATTAATGTAACGTAACATAACAAAAAGAATGGTCACTTGAACATAAGAACCCAAAACGAATAAACTAAAGAATAGGAGAGGAATGACAGAAAAACATGGCAGAAAAAGAAAGAACAAAATGAAAAACCACCAGAGGTTTCTAAAGGTTTTAAGTAACCAACCAAAACTAACTACCACACAATGAAATTCAAAAATAAAACAATCCTTATTGTTTTCACCGAAATTCAAACACAAGATCAAAGAGTATACATGAGCTTAACCATTGAACCAACAAACCCATTATTGACATCAATTGACTAAATTTAACTTATAAACCAAACGTTCAAAGGTAATAGTTTTAGCAAAATAAAAAATTTCCAAAAATAAGATTCAAACCCCAAACCTCACACACATACCCAGAACACTTAACCACTGAACTAGACCAATTTACTTGTTATACATTTCAAAATCTTAATTCAAACCCAGAACTTAACCACTCTAGGTTTCACTAACTCGCTTTCTTCTAACTTGGTTTTTCGGATGTTACATATGTAGTATAATGTAAACATTAAAAAAATGTTAAGATATGATTATATATAAAATTTTAATAAATAAAAAATATATAAAAAAGTATTAAACATTAAGTTAAAAATAATTAAATATACATTTAATTATTTAAAAAATAATATAAACACACTTAAAATGGGTTTGAATTAGTTATTTATAATTATGGATGGACTTGAATAAAATTTTAAGTCCAAATTGACCCATGAATATCTCTATAAATAATTGACTCATACATTACACAGTAATACAAATAGAGGTGACATGGGTCGGGTTGAGCCTCAACAGAATTTAGACCTATTTTTTAGACCTGACCTGAAAAATGACCTTAAAATTTTATTTAAATTCGGCTCGGATAAAAATGCTAGAACTCAAGCCTAACTTGCCCATATTAATTTTTTTATATAAAAATAAATTTAAAAGATATAATACATAAATAATATTAAAATTGGTGCAACTTAACAAGTAAATATCCCTAAAATAATAGCAAAATTAATAATAAAATAAGAGTTATACAAAATTTAAATAATAATAACAAAATAATAACAATATATAGCGAAATAACAGTATAACAGTGACAAAACAACAATAATTTCTTTTGCAAGTCAGGGCTGGGCTAAAAAAAAGCTTACCTAAAGCCTCATTTTTTTTTTACTTAAGCCTGATTTATATTTTTCTCCAAATCTTTTCGCTTTTGAAAAAAAAAACTGTGAATCAAATTTAAAACGGAAGAAATGGAACAAGTTGGATAGAAACACTAAGGCGGCTTTACTAAAAATATTTGATCTGGATAGAAACAAGTTAGGTAGCTTGCAATAATTATTGTTAACCATTCAAACTCAAAATCAAATTCAATTCCACCTTTGTATGGCCTTTGAACACCATTCAAGGTATTTTCTGTTTTAAACTTTCAAATCTCTTAAAATTTTCTTAAATCTTAGAGAATTTTAATTTTTAATAAAATTATATCTTCTGTTATATTTTTAAATTTTATTTTATAAATTTTTCTAGATAATATATACTTTTTATTTTTATATTTATATTTATATAAATTTGATAAAAGAATATACCTTTTAACAAAAAAAGATGTCAAATAACTCTGTTTGATTGGTCACTAGCTTTTCTTTTTAATTGTGTTAAAAATTAGATTAAAAAATATAATGAGACATATTTACAGTGTTAAATTGAAAAATAAATGTACTTTAGATAAAAAAAGTTAGACCCAAAAATTTACTTACTAAAAAAAATAAAAAAATATTATACAACCACGAGAGTTAATAAGATGACAAAAGATTTCTTCTCCCTTAATCAATAGTCAAGAATTCTATCATTTAAAATATAGAACAATTTTAAAACTCGTGGTTGTATATACCTTTAATGGGTTACATTAGAATTAAAAATCCCAACGTCCAACCAGTCTCTATCCGCCACGTTTGCAAAGTAATTAAAATCCACAAAAACCTAAACCGAACCCTGGTTAAAAAGAAAACCGGTCCACACCAAATTTAAAAATAAAAACAGGAAACAAAACGACAACCGAATTCGCGTATATTAACCAGTTTGATTTTAAGGAAAAGCAAGAAAGGAGGCTCTTCGCATTTCGGAGAAGTCGCAGAGGGAGAGAGAGAGTTGAAACGATTTCGTTTTTGGTGATAGAAAACAAATGGCGGTTTCATCATGTTCGTTTACTCTTAGCCCTAGGGTTTTTAATCCTTATTCTTCATTTGAGTGCCGTCCAGATCCCGACTTCTCCAGTGCGCCGATCGGGGACAAGCCTCGTCTTGCCTCCAGCCGAAGGGTGACGGCTTCGTCGCTTTACGCCGGAGGTATCAGTAGCCGAGGTTTGTCTTCTCTGATCTTTCGTTTCCCGCCGAATTTCGTGCGCCAGCTTAGCATCAAGGCTCGCCGCAACTGTAGCAATATCGGTGTTGCGCAAATCGTCGCTGCTTCGTGGTCGAATGGTCCTACTCCAGATTCCCCTTCCTTGGCGGCTGCTGCTTCTGCTCAGGCAGCGGCAGCCGCCGTCACCGTCACCGTCACTAATGACGGGGCGGCTGTAGAAGGTTGTATTGACAACGGTAGTGTACAGATTGGAGGTTCAGATAATTTGATGACGACGTTTTTGAGCTCCGATGGGAGCATCACTGTTCATGCTGGTAAATCAATTTTTATCATTTTTAATTTAATTGAAATGTATATATCTTTTTATGTTTTCTTTTTAAAAAGTTTTTTATTTTGAAGAAAAAAGAAAAGAAAGCGGTATTTGTGGTCTAAATTAAATTCATTTATTTGAGATAATTAGTAATTTAATAATTACAACAATTTGTGTATGTTAATAAAATCTTTATAAGTAATAATTATTTATTTATAGTTTCCTATTATTTACTCTGATTAGATCCTTACATATTCGTGGAAAATAAGTCTAAAAAATATTTTGCTTTTCTTTTTTTTGCAGGTGAAAGATTAGGTCGCGGTATTGTTACTGATGCAATAACCACCCCAGTGGTTAATACTTCTGCTTACTTCTTTAAGAAAACTCAGGAGCTTATTGACTTCAAGGTATAGTAAGTAGTAACTACAGCATTAATAAATCTGTTGTCACGGTGGTTAATGTTTGCATTGGTATGTTAGTGTACTTGTTAAGGTTTCTATTTTAATAAATGTCTTGGTTTACTGTATGTAAAGTAGCTGTTTTTATGGTCGAGTACCATGGATTAAAAATTTCCAAAATACAATGCAAAAAGACCTCTTTCGCTTATTTGCTCAATTAGTAATCGAGTATAGAAAGGATGAGTTCTTAAAAGCATTTGTCGTTTGACCCATAAATTCCAGTAATGTTCCATGTGATCTTGCTGCAGGAGAAACGCCATCAAAGTTTTGAATATGGTCGTTATGGAAATCCAACCACAGTCGTTGCAGAGGAGAAGATAAGGTTTGGCTGCCTCTTCTGATCATCTATTAGCTGTCCTGTTTGGTTGTTTAAATGGTTTAGAAACATTCATGAGGTGCTCTTTCTTTGGTTCAGCGCACTTGAGGGGGCTGAATCGACCCTGATTATGGCATCTGGTATGTGTGCTAGCACTGTCATGCTGATGGCATTAGTTCCTGCTGGGGGACATATGGTGACAACAACAGATTGCTACCGGAAAACTAGGATGTTCATGGAGAACTTTCTGCCTAAAATGGGAATCTCGGTATGGCTTCCGGTTTTGTTCTTGTTACTCTTCTGTGTCATTCTATTGTTTCCTAAGAATCTTGGTGAGTGAAATGCCCAGGGTTTTTGTGCATTCTTGTTTTACGGAGGGCACTGATGTTGAAATAGCTACTATTAGGATATTGATGCACGAAAGTAATATATGTATAGAGTAAAAGTTTGTACCTGCAACCATTCCTTTATCGGGTTTGTTGTTAAATATAAGAAGTGCAATTGCAGTAAGAACATAATGTTGTATGCAGAAAACTGGCAATTTTAATAGCCACTAGCTGAAATGGCTGTATTTATTTGGACTAATATATTGACGTATTTCTAATTGAGTTCTGGCTATCATTCATATGCAGGTTACTGTTATTGACCCTGCAGATGTGGGTGGCCTGGAGGCTGCACTCAACAAAAACAAAGTCAGTGGCATAGAAAGTGGTTCCCTTGTTTTTCTAGATTTGTCTTTTTATTCTTACTTTGGAAATGACAATTCATCCTTTAGAGTGAATTCTGATTCCATTCAGGTTTCTCTTTTCTTTACCGAGTCTCCAACAAATCCTTTCCTGAGATGTGTTGACATAGAAAGAGTTTCAAAGCTGTGTCACAGCAAAGGAGCACTTGTCTGCATTGATGGTACCTTCGCTACACCTCTTAACCAGAAGGCCCTGGCCCTTGGTGCTGATCTTGTTTTGCACTCTGCAACAAAATTCATTGGGGGGCACAATGATGTACGCACTTGCTCTTGTTAATTTAGCCAGTCTGAAATCCATTCTTGCTGTTGGTTATTTTCAATTCTAGCAATAAACTAGTTTAATTCTTCATGTCACAGGTTCTTGCTGGTTGCATAAGTGGTCCAGAGAAGTTAATTACTGAAATTCGTACTTTGCATCATATTTTGGGTGGTACTCTCAACCCGGTGAGTTGTCCTGACCTTAATCTTAGTTAAGTAGTTTTCATGGTGTCCTTCATGTTTTTGTCAAACTAAGTATTATATTTGTCATCCCTAAGTTGATTCATTTGGTAATTATACTCAGTTAAGATGAGACTAGATTGTAAAGGTGGTTGTTGGACTTCTAGTCTAAGAAGAATGTGTAATTTCAGGAATGATGCTTTAATAATGACTTCCACCTTATTCTTCAAAGATTTGTGCCATTTTAGTTCTTGTTATAAGTTGCAAGGGTCACAAAGTAACATGTTTTATTTCGATATATAATCAGAATGCCGCTTACCTAATCATCAGAGGCATGAAGACACTGCATCTTCGTGTACAGCAACAGAATTCAACAGCATTAAGGATGGCCGAAGTTTTAGAGGCACATCCTAGGGTATGAATTGCCGTGACTTTGCCTTTTTTACATTCTTGTTTCTGTATATTCCATTTAAGCAGCTCAATTTAACTAAGTTGCTTTATGTGGTTGCTGTCAACATTTTATGATTTCTTTATGCAACTTTGAACTTCCTGGAGAGGATTTGGTTTACTTCTGTGTGATAGTGCCATTGCATCTGTGTGATATGTATGCCAGTTGGGGTTGTCATAATTTGTAACTATCTCTGATTTATCATTTCTTATTTTTCTAATTTGGACTTCTTTCCTAATCTCTTGCCTTATCAAATATCAATGGTAGGTGAGACGCGTCTATTATCCAGGCTTGCCAAGTCATCCTGAACATGAAATTGCCAAGCAGCAAATGACTGGCTTTGGTGGTGTGGTCAGTTTTGAGGTTTGTTTTCTTCAACTACTTTAACCTTGCACCTTGGAAATTCACCTTTAGTATCTATTACTTCATTTGGTATTATTGATGCAAAAATTATTTGACATTACTGTTTTCTAAATCATTCAGGTGGATGGAGATTTGATGACCACCATCAAGTTTGTTGATGCATTAAAGATACCATACATTGCTCCATCATTTGGTGGCTGTGAGAGCATAGTGGATCAGCCTGCTATAATGTCCTATTGGTATGACATTATTTCTGTTTATGTGTTGATCCGTATTGCTTGTGTTTATCCATCTAGGCAACTGACTCGACTTTATATGAACTTCGGTATAGGCAACAACTGAATATATGCATAAAACGCAATGAGACTGTAATAGACTCAAATATGCATTATAAGCTTAGTACGAATTGTCATCTTATGTTATTGCATAAGTTTGATAAGTATTTAGTAGTGACTTGGCTGTGGACATAGATAGAGATCAGTATTGACATAGTGTGGTTCTTTTACATGATTATGTCCTTGTTTGGGGTTGTTAAATTTTTTCCTCTACAAAACAGGGATCTTAGCCAAGCTGAGAGGCGCAAGTATGGGATTGAGGATAACTTGGTTCGTTTCAGCTTCGGAGTGGAAGACTTCGAAGATCTGAAGGCTGATGTACTGCAGGCACTGGAGACCATATAATGGCGCTAATCTCTGTCGTTTGGGTTTAGGTTTAAATGACCAACCTAGTTACTTTGGTGTTTCAAATGGTATTTGAGCTCTGAAGTTCCTTGTCGTGTTTCGTTTTAGGTGGATCATTGACCCCCCCAGTAATAAATTGGAACTTTGTTTGTAATCCCATCAATGGGGGGGATTGATTTTCAATTTTTTTATGAATGTTTATCAGGGGATTAAACAAACAAAATTAGGAAGAAGCCTGAGGAGGAATTTGAGTTGGGGGCTTTGGCCCCCTTTGAAGGGCGTTGGATATTAAATAATAAAAGTTGAATGAATATAAAGCTATTATGAATATGATTATGACTATATAATTTACTTTTTGCCCATACTGCAGCTGGTTGCCGTTTATGCGGGAGTATATTTATTTTCTGATTCCCTTGGATCGAGATTGACGTGTGGTTGTTGTCTCTCTTTTAGACCCGCTGGGTTCTCTTCATTCTTGATGTTTCGGCTTTTTTTGCCATCCTAACAAACCTTGGTCGATCTCCTGGTAGTCGGTAGTGTCTTTGACTTATACTTTCGGTTGTTGGTGGGATCATCATTTTTCACTCGATGGCGGTGGTTGTGGATTTTTTCGGCTTTCATGGGTTTTGACTGGTGTTCTCATGTGTTGTTTTAGGTTTGTTGTGTCACATACTTTGTGAGCCTGTAGAACATCATCAGAAGCTTCACTACTAGTTCTAGCACAAATACTCTTAACAAACCAATTATGTATTTACTATGTTATTTATGTTATATTTAAATCTATGATTAAGTTGATCTCACGGGTTAATTAAGTATTAATTTAATTGAAAGATACAATTAAACCAAAATTATTTAAATCACTCTCTAAAACTATAATGAGACTTAGAACATAAGAGTCTTAATTTTGCCAGCACAACAAGTATATGAATTAGGCTCCACCAACTGGAACTGTTAAAGTAAATTTGGATTCTTCTTTTAAAAAAAATTTGAAAGTCTGATGTGCAAATGTCATGATTCGAAATTAGGAGAGAGTTGTAATGCAGATCCATTCACGACTGATGCCATGGTTAGCAAGCAGGGTGTCGTAACCATTTTTTTGGAAGACGACAAAGGGTTCGACTTTGGGTTTTAAAAATAAAAAAAGAACGGGAGCCGCCACCGACCTTTATTTGGTGTGATCGGATCACCTTTATTTTAATAAAACATTTTGCTTTACTAAAACAGTGTTTTTTTTTTCTGCGAAGTTTTGAAAATCGGGTTCGGAGTCGGTTACGCACGAGGAAGGGTTAGCACCCTCGATACGCCCAAAATTGGTACCAAAATGATTAATTAGTGTCTTAATGTCGGAAGTTTGAAAAGGTTTTAAAATACGGGTCTTTTAAAAGGTATTAGTATTTTTGAGATATCTTTGTTCCGGGAGGGTACGAACATCACATCCAGCACGTTAGGACACGACATTCGAAGCCTTCGTAATCAAAGTTATCTCGGAGTTCGTAAAATTTATTAAAAGATGTTTAGTGTTTTAGTCAAGCGGAAAATCGCAACTCAAAGACGTTAGGGCACTATTCTCCAAATTTCTAAACACATCAACATTGCCTTATTTAAAAATTTTGAGCGAAATAAAGTGGTTTTTGTAAAATGTTCTTTGATCTTATAATGTTCAAGCTAAAGATAAATATAGGTATTTGGGCCAAGAAAATCGAGATTTCTTTATTCAGAAAGATCTAAACATCACACCCAGTACGTTAGGGCACGAGGTTTTAATCTCTCGAAGTCAAGGTTGTCTCATATTTCATGAAATAGGATAGAAGGATGTTTGATTATTTAGTGAAACAGAGAATCGCAACCCAGCACGTTAGGGCACTATTCCACGAATCTCTAAATACGAAACATTGCCTTATTATATTTTTTTTTAAAAAAATTAAAGGAAACATGATAATTTTCAAAATGTATTTTGTTTAATGATGTAGCACAGGGTTAAGAAAACAAATATGGACGCAAACACAGTAAATATAAAAATACTACTACTACTAATGATAACAATGACAATAATAATAAATAAACTAATAATATTAATAATAGTAATAATAGTAAAAAAATAAATAAATAAAATGATAACACATACAATTATAATAATAGATGATAGTAATAGCAAACAAAAGAAGGAAAAAAATGGTGAAAATAATGAAAATGACGAATAATAATAATAACGATAATATGGTAATAAATAATAATAAAATGATAACGGTAAAAAATGACATACGAATAATGATACATAATAATAATACAATAATAATAGTAATATGGCAAGAATGATAGAGAATAAAAATAATATTAGAACAATGACAATGAAAATATAAATAATACTAATAATAATATATAATGTATAAATAATAATGTAAAATAAAACGAAGGAAAAATAAAATAGTAATAATCGTTAATAAATAATGTAATATATATACAAAAGAATAAGCAAATATAATATAATATAATAATAATAGTAAAAATAAAAATAATAACGATAATAATAATATGGTAACAAAACAATAATAGAGATAATAATAATAATATAATGATACAAATACTAAATAATGATAATAATAGTAATAATTATAGTAGTGATAAGATAAAATAATAGTAGAAGAATATAAATAAATATATGTTAATGGAGATAAAAATGATGCCATAATGAAATAAAAGAATAAAATGATAATAGTAGTAATAATATAATAATAATAAAGTAACAATAATAATATAATATGATAATGATGTAGTAATATAATAATAATGATAATAAATGTACAAAAATCATGAGTCAACTAAAAAAAGGATTGAATTGAAATTAAAATGGGATTTTAGGGCTAAATTTGAAAATAAAAGAAAGGACGAGGACCAATTTGCAACGCGCATGGACTTACGGGGACTAAACGAGTAAATAACCCAACTTGACGTTTCAAATGACCAGGTATGGGCTAAATTGAAAAACGCAGCAAATGACGGGGCAAAATTTAAAAAAAAAAAGGGAAGCAAGGGGGGATTCAATTGAGTGACGCCGCAAAAGGGAAGGGATCTATTGCGCAAATATCCCTTTGAAGGGATATGCGTAGTCCCCTTTGTGTTAAACGGCGCCGTTTTAATCAAGGGCCTTTAAGCCCCCAAGCATTCTGCAGAACATTTTCTAAACCTAAATCAAAAACAAAACAGCAGCCAACATTTTTTCTTCTCCCCTCTTCCTCTTTTTTAGCCCGACGATTGGGTTTCTCCGGCCAACCTCCGCGCCACCTTCGTGTCGGTGTGCCAACGGCCAAGAGGGGTTTTAGCCCGTCAAGTGAACCCTTGATCTTTGTGGGCACCAAGGCCAAAGGCCCTCAACCCCCTTTTTCGAGTCTAATCCCGACGACGGCGCGAGACCTCCGGCTTGACATTCGGACGGATTCAGGTAAGGCCCTTTCCTCTTTCTTTTTCGATTTTGTTTTCAAAGATTCGAAGTAATAAAAATAAAATAAAACCGAAAATAAATAATAATAGGAAATAAGAGAAAACCAAAACCTTGATCTTTTGTTTGGTCTTTTTTACATACGATTTTTGATAGGCTCGAATCCTTCTTTTCTTTGATTTTTTTTCTGTGTTTTTTTTTATTTTTCGAAATAAAAAAAAAACCTTTTGAATCCCCTTTTGTTTTCTTCTTTTTTTGATTCCAAAATGATCTTCCTCCTCTCTGTTTTCGAAAACAAAGGACCCCTTCTCCTCTCTTTTTTTCTATTTTTTCGGATCCCCTTTTACAATTGACATTTTGAGGGCTTTATAGCGAACGAAAATATAAAAAAACCATCTGAATGGTATATGCTTTGTCTTGTTTGTTGTTTCTTTCCTGTTTGCGTGTCATGGCGGTGGGAGAGCACGTGGGCGGTGACAGGCGGTGGCGGTGGCGTCGAGGCGGTGGGGTTGGTTAGGGTTAGGTTTTGATTTTTTTGATTTTGGTGTTTGAAATTGGGCTGATTTGTTTAGTGGGTTAGAGTAGTTGTAACGGGCCTGGTAAATTTGAGTTTGGGTTTTTATTGTTGGGTTGTAATTTTGTAATTGGGCCGGGCAAATTTGGGTTCTACAGCTGCCCCTCTTTGCTCATTGTCGTGAAACGAGAATAGAGCAAAGACTTAAAGAAGCCCAATATTGCCCGGCCTCGCCGAGTCATGGCCTCTCAGGTGCTTTTCTTCAAGTAGCTTCATCCCGATCCTCCACATCTTGTTGCTTTGATCCATTTCACTATAGCCTTGAGGAATGAGATTTGTAGTGATCTGCTCTATTGTGACTTCAGAGAGATATATAAAAACGAAAGTGCTTTTGATCTGCTTCCTACAACTTCAGGAATGTCAAATCTGCTATCTTCAATCTGATCCTTGCAAACTCAGGGATCACCAGATTGACGTATTCGATCTGCTTCCTGCAACCTTAGGAGGGTCAAATCTTCTTTCTTCAATCTGATCCTTGCAAACTCAAGGATTACCAGACTGATATTTTCGATCTGCTTCCTGCAACTTCGGGAAGGTCAAATCTGCTTTCTTCAATCTGATCCTTGCAAACTCAAGGATCACCAGACTGAGTCTTTGATCTGCTTCCTATAAATTTAGGAATGTCTAAACTGCTATCTTCAATCTGATCCTTGCAAACTCAAGGACCACCAGACTTTCTTCGATTTACTTCCATGGGAACTTCGAGGAAATAAGAATTCAGGGAGAAGAGATTCGTAGTCTCCATCTTCTCTACCGAAACTTCAAAGAAATAAGGACTTATCCTCATTGTTAACTCAGGGAGACGGGATTTGTAATCTCAACCTACTCCACGGGAACTTAGAGGAAATAAGAATTCAGGGAGAAGAGATTCGTAGTCTCCATCTTCTCTACCAAAACTTCAAAGAATTAAGGATGTCACCTCTTTGTTAACTCAGGGAGACGGGATTTGTAATCTCAACCTACTCCACGGGAACTTCGAGGAAATAAGAATTCAGGGAGAAGAGATTTGTAATCTCCATCTTCTCTTACTGAAACTTCAAAGAATTAAGGATGTGACCTCATTGTTAACTCAGGGAGACGGGATTTGTAATCTCAACCTACTCCACGGGAACTTTGAGGAAATAAGAATTCAGGGAGAAGAGATTTGTAATCTCCATCTTCTCTTCCTGAAACTTCAAAGGAATAATGATTGATCCTCATTGTTAACTCAGGGAGACGGGATTTGTAATCTCAACCTACTCCACTGGAACGTCGAGGAAATAAGAACTCAGAACTTTTCAATTTGCTTCCTTACTATTTTCAGGAAGACTTCAATCTTTAAATCTGTCCCCCTACCATCTCGAAGGAGCACAATCTGAACTTTTCAATTTGCTTCCTTACTATCTTCAGGAAGACTTCAATCTTCAGTCTGCCCCACTAACATCTTGAGGGAACGAAATCTGAACTTTGATATTGCTACACTGTTCTTTGAGGAACCCGTCCCATAGAATTAATTTTATGTGCTTATGCTTATGCAAATGGTGAGGATGCTATGATCAAAATGACTCAAAGCCTCCTAACTACATGTGTCATGAATGACACTTTCATGAACGAAAAATGTCATGAGAATGGTCTTTTTACAATGATTAGGATGCAATGAGTCGAATGCTCCTAACTAAACGTGCTTTGAAATGATGTATGAATGCTTGGGGTCGCTATTGCTCGTAATTCATCAAGGTTCTATCACTGATGCGTTATCATGCTTTCTCGTTCAGCTAGTATCTTTGATAGAAAGTCCAAAAACAATGATCATATTCTGCTCAACAAGCTTGCCCCGCTGTAATTTCAGGGTCCTTTCCACTGTACCTTCTGAGACATAAAGTTTGCATCTCTCACTACAACCCTAGGAGAATAACATTTAATTTCTTCCATCCATCCCGCTGTAACTTCGAGGTATAGGATCAATTTGATCTGTTACACCATTCACTGGTGTAATGACCAGATGTAGGCCTGATATGTGCATGAATGCAGAGTATCATTTTTCTTTTCTCGAGAATGATCCCTTTGTACTACTGGGTTGACATTGCTCGTTATCTGTCAAGGTCGTATCACCAACGAAATGTATCGTCTTTTTGTTCAACTAATAAAAGGTCCAAAGAGATAATCATCTTTCTCCAATATTTCCAAACCTTGAGCTGAGTGAGTTCTAAACAATAGTCCTGTTTCAGGTCCTTGTATTATTCAGAAGCTTCCAGAGTAATATGCAAAACTCCTTTTATGAAAGTGTTATTAATCCATTAATCGTTATTTCAATGCAAAATGCTTGAAAAAGATTGTAACAATGGACAAAAGGGAAATTGATTGGGAGCATAGCTCGAAACAAACAAATTAAACAATGCTAGCAAAGGTAATTAAGAAGGAATTTTATTGGTGGTTTTTTAAAAGGAATAAAATAACCACAAGTAACAAAATGGGTAAAATGGAAACTAAGTGCCCCGATATCGCGACTTGAGCTTCTGTTCCAACTTCGAGGACCATTATGAGCTTAATACGTGTTCGGGGATCTAGAGTACTTTGTCGATGCCCCAAGAAGTAACGTGCTTCTTCGACGTAGCAAGACTCTTGTGTGACCTACTTTCGATCAAAACTTTGAGCTGCCCTTTTCGGGTTTTCAACTCAAATACCCTTTGGTCTCAAAGCGCCCTTTACGGGTTTTCGCCTTGGCCTCTCCTCTTTTCTTTTTTCCTTTTTCATGTTTTTTCGTTTTTGTGTTGTTGTTTTTTTCTTTTTTTTTTTTGAAAACTTTTTTATTGAATCTGAACTCACTGGATTGGGCAGGTCCTTGCCATCCATCTTGGTTAACACCCATTTTCCTAGAAACGTGCCTTCTTTCTTTGTATAAGGCATTTACTTTTCTTTGGAGTTCTTTTGGATAAGAAGAATCTCTCTTGATGCTAGGTCGTCTTCCTGAAATCCTCTTGAGCGAACCTTTTCGTCAAGCCCGTATCTATTTTCGGTATATTTGACCCTGCTGAATACTTTCAATCGAGCTTCTAGGAGGCATTCGCTTTACCTAATTCAATCCAAGTTTGGGAAAAGGATCTTATCTCCCAACACTTGATTCCCTTTCATAAATCAATGGGAAAGATGCCCGGCAAAGGTCCCGCCCACGTTCAAAGAACCAAAAGGGTAAATGGCAACCTCTATACCAACCTTTACAAGTCTCACCATTTTCAAAAATCTTGAATGTTTTTTTTGACAAACTTTGTAATTTTGGCATATGAAGCGATCTTCACCTCTCGTTGAAGTAACCAACGATCATGAATATGAATCGGTGTTGGCTAAAAGCTTTTGAGGAGGCGGCTTGTTAACATCCATGCTTCATATAGAGAAAATGGAGAAGGCACGTCTTCCTCGACTTATGGCATAACAGATATAATTTCCCTTCCTTGGTGAACCAATAGCCCGAGCCTCTTGATTAGCTAGGCTGTTGCACAACATGGGTTCTTTAAACCCCAACTTTTAACAGCATACCCATGTTTTAGTAGTTTGGGCATGTCTCAATATGATCGTGCGAAAACCTCTTGAATTTCTAAAAATAGCTCAACGATGCCTTGCCTTATTCCTTCAAGGAGCTACGCTTCCATCCTCATCTCCTTCGTTAGTCCATAGCGTCTGTTGACACTTCACAAGGTAGGATCTACCATTGGGGAAATAAGTCGCAATCTTTGTCATCTTCAAAGCCCTTAGATCCCTCTAGATACATATCTCACTAAAAAGGGAGTCAGCAACAGCGTCGCTCATGTCATTGATATCTGGGGGCCCATTGTGGGCAGAAAATCCAAAGAATAAATGATCTTAAGGATGATTATTCGTATGATATGGTTATGAGTGAAAGAATATTCAGAATGAAATGTAAAGAATGAAAATATTTACTTAGAAAGATGCATTTTATTGAAATAAAAATTCGGACACAAGCTTACTTCTCAAAAGAAAACTTATTGCTTCCAGGCTTGAAGCAACAAGTGTGTTTTACACATTACTCTAGATTAGCTTCAAAAATACATGTTTCTTCCACAGTCTCATTGTTCAAAACACTCCCAAGTACATAAAGGCAGATGTTCGGAAAACTTTTATTCCTCGGTTCTCCTCGGGTACACCATTGGCGTTCTGATCTAGGTTTCTAATGACTTCTTTAAGGAAACGCAACTCTCCTGCCCCCAGTTTCAATTATCACTGCTCCGTCATTGAACTTCACAATACCCATGTTGATGAGATTTTCCACCAATTTCTTGAAGGTAAGGCAATTTTCTATCGAATGGCCTGTGATCCCCGCGTGGTACTCACACTGAGTGTTTGGGTCGTACCATTTTGGGTATGGAGGTTGCATCGGTTTTGGATATTGGGGGGACACTACGTGTGCATCAAATAAACTTTGATACAACTCCTTATCGTCATAGGGATTGACGTAAATTGGAGTTTTCAATGTTTTTCCTTGTCTTGATTCTTTCCTTGACGAACCTTGATACTCGATGAGTCACCGCTTTTGGTGGTTAACGGTAATTGACTTTGGGTCCCCATGTTTGTATTATTCACCTCGTCATCCCTTTTCTAGGAGCAAACCTTCTAGTGGTTTCCCTGCTTCAATCTTGCCGCATCCGATTGCATGTTCGATCATCTCCCCGACAAAGACAATATCGAAAAAACTTTTAGTGGCACTTCCAAGCATGTGATTAATGAAGGAGCTTTCAACGTATTGACAAACAAAGATGGTTGTCTCTTTTCTAAAGCGGTGGTGAACTTGTGTGGCTACTTCCTCCACCATTGGGCATATTGCTGAAACTTTCGTTTGGCTTTTTCTCCATATTTTGGAGCGTAATTCGATCAGGAGCTATATCGGCTACGTGCCCGTATTATTTCAGGAAGGCCTGTGCTAGATCCCTCCATGACTTGATCTGGTGCGATGAGTGATTGTACCATTTGACCGCACCCGGCCAAACTATCCGAAAATAATGAATAAGCGGTTGATCGTTGTTAACATATCCCGCCATCCGTCGACAGAACATTGTGATGTGCGCTTCGGGGCAACTGGTCCCATTGTATTTTTCAAAATCCGGGGTTTTGAACTTTGGTGGAAGTACGAGGTCTGGGACTAGGCTCAAGTCTTTAGCGTCTACCCCGTAGCGATGGTTAGCAGTTTCTATTTCCTTAAACTTTTCTTCTAACCATCTGCAACGATCCTCGAGTTGTCTGGGAAGGTTTGCTTTTGCCTTATCCATTTCAACCATTTCATCAAGATCGGGGACTATAGGATTAGCCGGACCTTCTCTGGGATTAGTGCCTGAACCAGTCAGAAAGTGTGCTGGCATTGCGGTCTCAATAAAAGGCGTCCTTTGGGGACATATTTCTGGTGGTGCTTGGGTATTTGGCGGGGTAAATCTCGGAGGGTAAGCAGGGTCGTCATTATTCCCTGAGCTAGCAGCGGCGCCCTTTCCTCGTTCATTGGCCAATAGTTGCGCCAACTGGCTTATCATGTTGTTTTGGGACTCTTGCATCTGTTCTATCATATCTTGTTGTATCTTGATTAATCGTTCTTGCATCTGCTCCTGTATTTCCTTTTGCATTTGTTCTAGCCTTTCCATTCTTTGATCCATGTCTTCTAGGTTACTGAAATAACTTCACCTAATTAGGGTCTTTCTACAAATTTTAATGCATGTGATATGATGCAATGCAAATGCATGAAATGCAATGCAAATGTATGCAAAAAGAAAGAGAGGCGTTGATTATGAATTCAATTTTATTAGAAGAACTTTTCTAAAAAATACATTTCTTTACATAAAACGGATTGCATATACGGCTTTATCCTCATAGTCCAGGTGAAATCCTCTTCTTCGTATCCGGATGTTATGGTCGTGTCCATGAACTTCCTCAATGGATACCTCTTCTAGCTCCTTGTTGCTTGATCCAGTAGTACCTCTTCGCTCACTTATCTTTCGCGATGTTTATAAGCTTCTTTTAGAAAATGGAGATCGATGGCTCTTGATAATCCTTGTCGGCTTGAATCCTCGTGCAAAGTCTTGTATTCTTCATGGGTTATCGGTCCTCTCGTCATTTACGGACTATGTTCGAACGATCAGTATTATAATCCACTTTATCAAGTAACACATTTCCTTATGATAAACTCTTCTATTTAGCAATCGAATATGAATCAACACCTCCTTTCTAAGATGATGCGGTGTAATGTAATGTAATGCAATCACAAACAAAACCAAACACGTTAGCACAGGAAAAATAAACAAAATAGAGTACCTATCCAGGCGACCACTAGAGGTTTAACATAGCTCTACCTAAGGTGGGCTCCTAGGGTTTACTACTTGTGGTTTGGTTCTAAGGAGGGGTACCTGAACCAGCAGATTCCTCGATCTTCACCCATTATAGGCTCATATAGACCGAGTTCGATTCGGGGAATACATTTCCCTATGGTCTGCACGGAGATGAAAATCTCACGAAGACATAGGTACGGATGTATCCGGCGATCCACTATCCTGCACGGAGGTGAAAACCTCACGAAGGAGTAGTTTCTCACTCTCACCTAAAGGTGTGACCACAACGGTCATGCAATGCAATGCCGCAATTAAAACAACATGCAATACAAATATGGTAATTTCAAATCAAACTTTCAACTTCCGACAAAAGACAGAAAATAATCAATTTATGGCTTGACTCTCTTCGAGGTCCCCAGTGGAGTCGCCAAGCTGTCGTAACCATTTTTTTGGAAGACGACAAAGGGTTCGACTTTGGGTTTTAAAAATAAAAAAAGAACGGGAGCCGCCACCGACCTTTATTTGGTGTGATCGGATCACCTTTATTTTAATAAAACATTTTGCTTTACTAAAACAGTGTTTTTTTTGTCTGCAAGTTTTGAAAATCGGGTTCTAAGTCGATTCATACGAGGAAGGGTTAGCACCTCGATCGCCCAAAATTGGTACCAAAATGATTAATTAGTGTCTTAATGTCGGAAGTTTGAAAAGGTTTTAAAATACGGGTCTTTTAAAAGGTATTAGTATTTTTGAGATATCTTTGTTCCGGGAGGGTACGAACATCACATCCAGCACGTTAGGACACGACATTCGAAGCCTTCGTAATCAAAGTTATCTCGGAGTTCGTAAAATTTATTAAAAAGATGTTTAGTGTTTTAGTCAAACGGAAAATCGCAACCCAGCACGTTAGGGCACTATTCTCCAAATTTCTAAACACATCAACATTGCCTTATTTAAAAAATTTTGAACGAAATAAAGTGGTTTTTGTAAAATGTTCTTTGATCTTATAATGTTCAAGCTAAAGATAAATATAGGTATTTGGGCCAAGAAAAATCGAGATTTCTTTATTCCGAAAAGATCTAAACATCACACCCAGTACGTTAGGGCACGAGGTTTTAATCTCTCGAAGTCAAGGTTGTCTCATATTTCATGAAATAGGATAGAAGGATGTTTGATTATTTAGTGAAACAGAGAATCGCAACCCAGCACGTTAGGGCACTATTCCACGAATCTCTAAATACGAAACATTGCCTTATTATATTTTTTTTAAAAAAAAATTAAAGGAAACATGATAATTTTCAAAATGTATTTTGTTTAATGATGTAGCAGGGTTAAGAAAACAAATATGGACGCAAACACAAGAAATATAAAAATACTACTACTACTAATGATAACAATGACAATAATAATAAATAAACTAATAATATTAATAATAGTAATAATAGTAAAAAAATATAAATAAATAAAATGATAACACATACAATTATAATAATAGATGATAGTAATAGCAAACAAAAGAAAGAAAAAAAATGGTGAAAATAATGAAAATGACGAATAATAATAATAACGATAATATGGTAATAAATAATAATAAAATGATAACGGTAAAAAATGACATACGAATAATGATACAAGAATAATAATACAATAATAATAGTAATATGGCAAGAATGATAGAGAATAAAAATAATATTAGAACAATGACAATGAAAATATAAATAATACTAATAATAATATATAATGTATAAATAATAATGTAAAATAAAACGAAGGAAAAATAAAATAGTAATAGTCATTAATAAATAATGTAATATATATATAAAAGAATAAGCAAATATAATATAATATAATAATAATAGTAAAAATAAAAATAATAACGATAATAATAATATGGTAACAAAACAATAATAGAGATAATAATAATAATATAATGATACAAATACTAAATAATGATAATAATAGTAATAATTATAGTAGTGATAAGATAAAATAATAGTAGAAGAATATAAATAAATATATGTTAATGGAGATAAAAATGATGCCAATAATGAAATAAAAGAATAAAATGATAATAGTAGTAATAATATAATAATAATAATAAAGTAACAATAATAATATAATATGATAATGATGTAGTAATATAATAATAATGATAATAAATGTACAAAATCATGAGTCAACTAAAAAAGGATTGAATTGAAATTAAAATGGGATTTTAGGGCTAAATTTGAAAATAAAAGAAAGGACGAGGACCAATTTGCAACGCGCATGGACTTACGGGGACTAAACGAGTAAATAACCCAACCTGACGTTTCAAATGACCGGTATGGGCTAAATTGAAAACGCAAAAAATGACGGGCAAAATTTAAAAAAAAAGGGAAGCAAGGGGATTCAATTGAGTGGCGCCAGCAAAGGAAGGATCATTGCATAAATATCCCTTTGAAGGGATATGCGCAGTCCCCTTTGTGTTAAACGGCGCCGTTTTAATCAAGGGCCTTTAAGCCCCCCCCCAAGCATTCTGCAGAACATTTTCTAAACCTAAATCAAAAACAAAACAGCAGCCAACATTTTTTCTTCTCCCCTCTTCCTCTTTTTTAGCCCGACGATTGGGTTTCTCCGGCCAACCTCCGCGCCACCTTCGTAATCGGTGGCCAACGGCACGCGAAGAGGGGGTTTTAGCCCCGTTCGAAGGTGAACCCTTGGACTGCTGTGAGCACCAAGGCCGAAGGCCCTCAACCCCCTTTTTCGAGTCTAATCCCGACGACGGCGCGAGACCTCCGGCTTGACGTTCGGACGGATTCAGGTAAGGCCCTTTCCTCTTTCTTTTTCGATTTTGTTTTCAAAGATTCGAAGTAATAAAAATAAAATAAAACCGAAAATAAATAATAATAGGAAATAAGAGAAAACCAAAACCTTGATCTTTTTGTTTGGTCTTTTTTACATACGATTTTTGATAGGCTCGAATCCCTCTTTTCTTTGATTTTTTTCTGTGTTTTTTTGATTTTTCGAAATAAAAAAACCTTTTGAATCCCCTTTTGTTTTCTTCTTTTTTGATTCCAAAATGATCTTCCTCCTCTCTGTTTTCGAAAACAAAGGACCCCCTTCTCCCTCTCTTTTTTTCTATTTTTTTCAGATCCCCTTTTTACAATCGACATTTTGAGGGCTTTATAGCCGAACGAAAATATAAAAAAAAACCATACAGAATGGTATATGCTTTGTCTTGTTTGCTGTTTCTTTCCTGTTTGCAGGTCATGGCGGTGGCAGAGGCACGTGGGGCGGTGACCAGAGGCGGTGGCAGGTGGCGTCAGAGGCAGGTGGGGGTTGGTTAGGGTTAGGTTTTGATTTTTTTGATTTTGGTGTTTGAAATTGGGCTGATTTGTTTAGTGGGTTAGAGTAGTTGTAACGGGCCTGGTAAATTTGGGTTTGGGTTTTTATTGTTGGGTTGTAATTTTGTAATTGGGCCGGGCAAATTTGGGTTCTACACAGGGTATGTAAATTCTCTTTAGATCTAGGATTCAGTCTATGAGCTACAGGGAAAGTCCATGTCAGTGCTCAAAAACTCAAAATCAACGGAGGAAAGACATGTCCCTAATCAGTCCATATATATTGAACGGCAAAACTCTTATTACCAGGCCATTTAGGTTAAAAGGGTAAATTCCACCCAATGTCACTAAATTATTAGAAAGTTTACGTTTTAG
Source organism: Gossypium rotundifolium (assembly GCA_025506655.1). Lineage (NCBI taxonomy): Eukaryota > Viridiplantae > Streptophyta > Magnoliopsida > Malvales > Malvaceae > Gossypium > Gossypium rotundifolium. The sequence goes on from CP106728.1 coordinate 154,289,732, forward strand.
TCACTCAACTTTAAAAAGTTACAAAACGCCCCTGAGTTATTCAAAAGTTTTTTTATTAAGTTATTGAGCTGTTAAAATCGTTATTGTATGGTCTTCTCTGTTTGTACAGTCTACATTAATTGAAAACTCTCATTTCCTTTCTCTTATATAATTTAGTTTTTTTTTTTTTTTTTTTTTTTGTGCATAAAAAGATATAACAAGATCAAACTAAATGAACAAAAGCACTAGTAGCTTTGCCTTGCTCAAGGAGATCAATCAACTCCTTAGGCGTAGCTGTTATTCTCTGCGTACCATCAATCCAAATAGAAGACATGTAATAACCCAAATTCTATGGGCACCGAAAAAGTGAGTTTAGGGCCTCCGTCCTAGGAAAACGAGTCCGTAAATATTTATTAAAAATATTTACGAAGCTAGTATAGGTTGAATTAGATTTTTGATAAGTGAATTTAGTTTAATTTAAGTAGTTAGGAAAAAAATGATCAAATTGAATAAAAAGTGAAAGTTTAATTATAGATTAAAAGAAAGTAAAAAGGATCAAAATGGCAAATATGCCATTTAGCATAAGATGAGGCGGCAAATGAAATAAAAATCTAAGATTTTACTTAGATTTTAATTATAATATATATATATATATAAAGTAAATAGAAAAGGAACAAAACAAAGAAACAGAAAAAGAAACAGAGAGCATACGAAACAGGGGAAAGGACGGAAAGAAAAGAAAAAGGAAAAATTAGGGATTTAAAGCTTGAAGCTTAAATTGGTAAGTCAATCAAGTCCTATACTCTTAATTTTGATGTTTTAGAAGCTTTAAAGCAATATTTTGATGAAATTAAGTTGATATTTTGAGAGTTTTTAAGTTCTTAAGTATAGTTGATGTTGAAGAAAAGATGAATTAAAGATTAAATTGAATGAAATCTAAGTTAGAATTAGTAAAAGGATTAAATTGTAAGGTAAGCTATAAGTTTTCTACTATAGGGATTAATTTGGAAGAAATTAAAATTAGGGCTTTATTATGAAAATTATATAATCAAGTTGAATATGGAAGGAATTTAAGTAGACTCAAAGCATGAATTAAGTTAAGAAAATAAGTAAACTTAACTAGGATTTAATTGCAAAATAAGCCATAAGAAAACAGTTTAGGGACAGTACCAGCAGAGTAACTTTGAAAAATCACCAAAAATGGTAGAAATGAAAGTAGAAGTTGAAATAGATATGAAATTAAAGCTTATTGAGTCTATTTTCATATGAAAGAAACAGAGAAAGCAAATAAGTTCTGTATTTTGAGATATTTATATTTTTGTGAGACTGGTTCAGAGTGATTTCGAGATCCCCTGTTCTGACTTGGAAAAATCATTAAAAATTGTACAAAAATAATTTGGGAACATAATTTACATGGTTAGATCCCTTAATGAGTCTATTTTTATGAGAAATAAACTAGAACATCATTTAAATTCTGTACAAAAATATAATTAAATTTTAGCAAAGAGTGGTCGAAACTGTCAAATAACAGAACAGAGGTAATTTTAAAGAATAAACTGTACTTATTGGATACATAAAAATTCTGAAAATTTTATGACAAGAAGATATGTGAGTATAGTTTCATATAAAATTTAAGGATTTTAATTTGGAATTCTGTAACTCAAGATATAGATAATTTAGTGACAATGACTCAGGTAAATAGCCTTGAAAGAACTTATAAGTAAATAATATAATTGTGTACAAAGAATGTGGAATCAAGAGCAAGGATAGGAATTGAATAAAATTCAATTATTTGTTGTAATTTAATGCTATAATTAATAATGTAAATTGTTATTATTATTTTCGTAGCAAACAAGGAAACCGAGACGTCTAATACGAAGGGGAAGGAAAAAGTGATCGAGGAGTAGCTCGAGAAAATATCGGCTTGTATTATCATAATTCAAGTTATTTATTATTATATGTTTAATTTCAATGTATGTGTATGGAAAATGAAATTTAGGTAAGTATTGATATTTGAATTGGAAATGATTTGAATTGTGGATTTGAGATTGAGATTGAATTGATAATATGTATGAATAGAATTTGGTTGATTGTGATCATTTGAAAGAGAAAGAGAAATTGATATTTGAACCAATACCCTATTAACTAGTCGGGCTGAGTCGGATACAATTGGCATGCCATAGGATTGGAAGAGTTCAGGGATACTTCAACCTCGAGTCGATGAGACACTGGGTGTCACTATATTTCTTCGGATAGTTTCGATGAGGTACTGGGTACCAACTTTCTTCGGCTCTGCCGATGAGACACTGGGTGTCACTATATTGCTTCGAACTATTTGATGAAGCACTGGGTGCCAATCTGGTGTGTTTGGTTGGATCCGAGTATCCGCCAAAGTCCGAGTCATGTTAATAGGGGTAATTGTGTGAAATTAGAAAATCAAATGAATTTGATTATTTGAACCTCTGAATGAATAGTTAAAGAGATATTGTGAAATGAAATTATGCTATGTAATTGAAGGCATGAATCAAAGTTCATGAATGGTTCCTATTGAAATGTGAATTGAGTAGTTATATGTGATTGAGAGATGAACCAAAGGTTCATGAACAATTAGAATTCTATGGATGAGATATTAATTCAAATATTAAATTGTTACATTGGAAATATAATAACTTAGTATAATTATATGTATAATGTGTTATTTATCTAAGTATGTTTACGATATTTGATCATTGTTATAAATTGAATTATGATAATACCACTGAGTAATTCCAATACTCAGCGTACGGTTTGTTTTCCGTGCGCAGGTTAGTAGAGTTTCTGATCCGGTCCAGCATCCAAATCAAACCCGACTCCAACAAGAGGATTTTGGTGATGAAATTCTTTCTTTTGATAAGTGGCATGTACTAGATAGTTATATGAATTATAAACATATATATATACTTAAGTTAAATGATTTTGGTTGTATTTAAATGATTATAATGTTTTGGATGAGGAAAATGATATAAAGTTATAAAATGATAAATTAGTATTGGTTGTTTTGGTCTGAATTTGCAGGGGGATTTAGGTGAAAATAAGCAGAAATACTGCCGAAATTTTTATAAAAAAAAATTTTGAAAAATTTTCTAGAATGATTGAACAAGTTTCATTTTACTTTTATTATATGCTTTGGGCATTGAGAGTCCGATATAGGGATTTAATTATTAAATTATACTGTGAATGTTATTTTATTTGTAAGTGATTAGTAAATTGTCTGATATGTTCGGTAATACCTTGTAACCCTGTTCCGGCGACGGTTTAGGGTTAGGGGGTGTTACAATTTTATTGGTATCAGAGCTTATCAGGTTTAGTCGATTCTAGGGCCAATTTGAGCTCGGAAGTGAGTTTAGTAGTACATGCCACTTTTGAATTAAAAATTGAGTCGGGAATTTTGGATGCTGACCTATTTATTTATTTTTGTTTTATAGATTAAAGATGTCTGATAAACACATTGATGATATAAATGAAGAATGTTCATTGGAGATGAAGAATCATATGATTTAGATGAAACCGAGTCACTACACCTAGTGTAAATCGATCAAAATCACCTCCCAATGTAGAAAGAGAGAACATTAGGGAGAGAGATGAAAAGGTAGAAATGATTATGATGTAGTAAGGGTTTTAATCGATGCTCTTCATGAATAGCGGAGTCTATACCGCTACCACATCTGCACTGCTCCTAGACGGACCCTATTAAGGAACTAAGAAAATACGATTGCCACGAATTTTTGGAGTGCGAAAGAAGTTGATCCGTCAGAATGGTGAAAACGGATGGAGGCAACAAAAAAATTTTACAGCAGATTAGAATGTACGTCACGAGAAAGCTGTTATGTCTGTATCTTTATTACTGGTGAGGCATATCTATGGTGGGAATCAGAATCAGACATTTACCGATCGATCGTAAATGGGATATATTCAAAAAGAATTTCAAAAGAAGTATATTGGGGATATGTATATGGAAGACAAGAAACAAGAATTTTGATGCTTAAACAAGGTGAAATGACAGTGAGTGGATTATGAGCGGAGTTCTCAAGACTTGGTAGATATGCATCGAGTTTGTACCAATCAAGTCGATAGTTGTAAAAGATTCCTCGGGATTAAGGGATGAAATAAAAGCGCAATTGGTGTCCCAAATAATCACCGAAGTTGTTGATTTGATCGAAGCGAGCCAAGATGGTAGAGCAAGTCTTGGGACTAGACAAAAAGCACAAAGCCTTAAAATCGGTTGGGAAGCGTCACAGAACTATGAGTTCGAATCCTTCATTTAAAAGATCTCGAGATTCTAGAGGTGGATGGAGATCTAGTTTACGAACAGATAGAGGAGACAAAATTGGGAAAAACAAACTACGGTGTCTCTACCTAGAGTGTAAGAGGTCCATCTCGGAAAAAAAATTCCAGATTGTCAAGACCTGTGGGAAGAAACATAGAGGAGAATGTTGGAAATTAGCTAGAGGTCATTTTTTCGATGTGGTTCTAAAGATCATTTCATCGAGACCGTCCAAGACTAATAGTGCTACACCTGTAATATCACAGAGATCAGTATCTACAGCTAGAGGCAGAGGATCGACCAGAGGTGGACCAGTATCTAGAGGAGGAGGTACGAGAAGAGAGAGTGATATAGTGACCCAAAGATCGAAGCTAGAGTACCGGCCAGAGCTTATGTAGTTAGAGCCCGGGAAGATGGCGATGCACATGATGTTGTAACGGGTATATTTTTACTATATTCTGAGTCTGTTTATGCTTTGATTGACCCTGGATCTTCACATTCATATATAAATTCGAAGTTGGTTGAATTGGGAAAATTTGAATCTGAAATGTCTAGTGTAACAATAGAAGTGTCAAGTCCGTTAGGGCAAACAATAATAGTAAATCAAGTATGTCCGAGATGTCCGTTGAAAATTCAGAATGAAACTTTTCCAGTTGATTTGTTGATTATGCCATTTGGAGATTTTGACCGATTGACAAAATCAGCGTACTTTATTCCGGTATGTATAGATTATTCTTTAGATAAACTGGCTAAACTGTATATATCTGAGATTGTCAGGCTACATAGAGTGCATGTCTCCATTATACTGGATATCCCTGATTTACGACTCATTTTTGGGATAAATTACAAGAAGCTTTGGGTATTCAGTTGTATTTCAGTACTGCATTTCATCCTCAGACAGATGGCCAATCTGAGCGTGTAATTTAGGTATTGGAAGATATGCTCCGATGTTGTATACTAGAGTTCGAAAGTAATTGGGAGAGGTATCTACCTTTGATTGAATTTGCTTACAATAATAGTTATCAGTCCAGTATTAAAATGGCTCTGTATGAAGCTTTGTATGGTAGAAAATGTAGAACACCGTTATATTGGATAGAGCTCAATGAAAAAAAAAATACATGGGGTTGATTTGATCCGGGAAACAGAAGAAAAAGTAAAGGTGATTCGGAATAGTTTGAAAGCAACATTTGATCGTCAAAAATCATATGCCGATCTTAAACGAAAAGAGAGTGAATTTTAGGTGGGTGATAAGGTATTCCTAAAAGTGTCACCTTGGAAGAAAGTTCTCAGGTTCAGTCGAAAGGGTAAATTGAGTACAAGATTTATTGGGCCATATGAGATCATAGAAAGAATTGGATCGGTTGCTTATCGATTGGCATTGCCACCAGAACTTGATAGAATCCATAATGTTTTTCATGTGTCTATGCTACGACGATATCGGTCAGATCCTTCACATGTTATTTCTCCGACAGAAGTGGAGATTCAACTGGATATGACTTACAGTGAAACTGGTCAAGATATTGGCACAGGAAACAAAGGAGCTTAAAAAAATAATAAGTTTGGTAAAAGTATTGTGGCAAAAGCAGGGGATTGAGGAAGTGACATGGGAACCGGAGGAGGCAATGAGGAAACAATATACAAACCTCTTTACTGGTAAGATTTTCGAGGACGAAAATCCTTAAAGGGGGGGAGAGTTGTAATGGCCTAAATTCAAGGTTATCGGAACAATGGTTTCGCAACCATAAATCCGATTTAAAGAGAAATTTATTTCAATATATTTGCATGAATATTTATATGATAGGAAATATTTTTATAAATATTTATAAAATATTAGTAATGTGGTATTAAATTTTCGTTAGAAAATTTTAACGTTTGGGTAGGTAATTAAATGAAAAGGACTAAATTGAAATGAAAGTAAAAGTTGAATTATAGATTAAAAGAAATTATGAAGGACCAAAATGGCAATTATGCCATTTTGTAAAGTTGAGGTGGTGTATTGATGAAAATCTGAGATTTTTTAGTATATTATTATATTATATATTATATTATTATATTATTATATATATATAAAGAAAGGAGAAAAGAAACAAAAAAAAAAAAAAAAAAAAAAAAAAAAAAGAAGAACAGAGAGCAAACGTGAAGGGAAGAAAGAAAAGAGAAAAGAAAGAAGAAAAGGGATAATACAGTTTTTAAAGCTTGGAGTTTAATTTGGTAAGTTAATTTAGTCCTTTTCTTTTAATTTTGATGCTTTATAAGTTTTAGAACAAAGTTTTGATGAATTTAAGTTGAAGTTTTTGAAGTTTTAGAGTTTTTGAATATAACACATGATGAATAAAATGACGAATTAGTGGTTTAATTGAAAGAATTTGAAGTTAGAATTGGATAAAGGACTTAATTGCAAAACAAGCTATAAGAAAATAGTTTTGGGACAGCAGCAGTAGAGTAACTTTGAAAAATCACTAAAATTCGTAGAAGTGGAATTAGAAGCTGAGTGAGATATGAAATTAAAGCTTATTGAGTCTATTTCATATGAAAGAAACAGGGAAAGCAAAGGAATTCTGTATTCTGAGATATTTGGATTTTTGTAAGACTGGTTCAGAATGAATTCGGGTTCCTCTGTTCTGATTTTGGAAAATCGTAAAAAATTGGAGAAAATAATTAGGGGCTTAAATTTAAATGTTTATAATCCTGAATGAGTCTATTTTCAATAGAAATAAACGTGAACATCATCTGAATCTTGTATAATGAGATAATTAATTTTTAGTGAAGAAGGGTCAGAACTGCCAGACAGCAGAACAGGGGTGACTTTGATGAATAAACTGTACTAATTGGCTAAGCTAAAAATTCTGTAAATTTTATAGTGTGAATATATGTGAGTCTAGTTTCAGGAAAAATTAACGGTTCTTCATTTGGAGTTCTGTAGCTCTGGAAATAAATATTTATGTGACTATGACACAAAAGGACAGCTTTGAATAAGTTTATGAGTAAATGATTAAATTGAAATGTGAGCAATAGTAAGAAAGCATGAATTTATCATAAAATACATGTTTATTTTATAGTACAGGAAATTATTTGATTATTTTTAATATATAAATGTTATATGTTTATATGAAATTGAAGAAAAAGAAAAGGAAGGAGAGGACCGAATCGAAGGAAAAGGAAAAGAGAAGATTAAGGAGTGAAGGAAGAAGAACTTATATCACCTCAATCTTTTGTTGTAAATACTACAAGAATTTTAAATTATTGTTATTTATCCTTTTGAAATATTTATGTGAATTATTTAAATATATAAGATTCAGCTTTAATGCCCAAGTAGACGGAATTTAGAACTACTGGGATATTAGTGGCATGCCATTAAGGAACTTTAGCGCGCTCTCTGATATTAGCACGTTGGTGCTCTCTGATATTAGCACGTTGGTGCTCTCTGATATTCGCACGTTGGTGCTCTCTGATATTAGCACGTCAGTGCTCTCTGATATTAGCACGTCAGTGCTCTCTGTTCACTTGTGCATCATAATGCACCTCTGTATTTGTTCCGTATATCCGGTGTGTTCTAGGAAGTCTACTTTGGGCTAATACTGTGAATTGAAAATAAAAGTGAATTACTGATGTGTTAAGGCAAGTTTTATACCTTACAGAAGATAAGTTAAATTTATTTAAAGCAATGCATAGTTGAAGAGACTTTTATGTGAGTAAATATGCGATAATTGATTGAGTCTAAAATATTCTGTTATGATTGTTTAATTAATTATTCTTGTAGTGCTTACTAAGCCTTCACTGGCTTAACGCGTTTATTTTAACGCGTAGGTACAATTAGACTAGAAGAGAAGTCCAACTAGAAGATCTCTCATCTCATCACATCCTCAAGGGCTTCAAAAGTATGTATTGTATTTTGTATTAAAATGGCATGTACATATGCAGTTCAAAGGTGTTCCCATGTGATAGGGACTAAAATGTAGATTCTTAAAATTCTATCTATTTTGAGTTAATTGAAGTATTTTGGTGTATAAGGAATGAATTAATAAACAATAAATATGTTAGCAAAAATGGTTAGTAAGTTAAAATATTATATACAAATGTTTTAATTAAACAGTATCTGGCCATAATTGTTTTGGCACCAAATGTAATAGTCTTATACCGGGTCTGCATGATTGAACCGGGTATAGGGGTATTACTAATGCTTTGCACCCTGGAGGTACGAAGATGTATCGGAATTTACGAGAGCTATACTGGTGGCCTGGAATGAAAAGAGATATAGTCGAGTATGTTGGTAAATGTTTGACATGTCAGCGGGTAAAAGCGGAACATCAGGTACCAACAGGTTTACTTCTACCTAGTAATATTCCAAAATGGAAATGGGATCGAATCACAATGGATTTTGTTACGGGATTACCGTTGTCAACAAACAAAAAGAATGCTATTTGGGTGATAGTTGATCGGCTTACTAAGTCTGCTCACTTTATAGCAGTCAGAACTGATTGGTCTCTACAGAAGTTGGCTGAGATCTATATTAGGGAAATAGTGAGACTGCATGGTATTCCTGTATCCATTATTTCAGACCGGGATCCGCGATTTACATCAAGATTTTGGAGACAATTACACGGTTTTCTAGGTACCAGACTTAATTTCAGCACTGCATTTCATCCGCAAACTGACGGGCAATCTGAACGAGCAATTCAAATATTAGAAGATATGCTTCTGGCTTGCATTATTGATTTTGAATCAGGTTGGGAACGTTATCTACCCTTAGCTGAATTTGTGTATAATAATAGTTTTCAATCAAGTATTCAAATGGCTCCGTATGAAGCATTGTATGGGCGGAGATGTAGATTACCTGTGTGTTGGACCGAATTAAATGAAAGAAAAATAATCGGGCCTGAGTTGATCCAAGAAACCGAAGGAATAGTAAAAAAGATACAAGAGAAATTAAAAGTAGCTTTTGATAGACAAAAGTCTTATGCTGATTTGAAACGGCGAGATATTGAATATTCAGTTGGTGACAAGGTATTTCTTAAAGTCTCTCCTTGGAAGAAAGTATTGAGATTTGGCGGAAAGGAAAGTTAAGTCCTCGTTATATCGGGCCATATGAAATAGTAGAGCGAGTTGGACCAGTAGCTTATCGTCTGGCTTTACCTCGAAATTACGAAGATTCTTGATGTTTTCATGTTTCGATGCTTGAAGATATAGATCGATCCTTCTCATGTTATCTCTCTGAAATTATTGAGATTCGACCAGATTTGTCTTATGAAGAAGAACCAGTTGAGATTCTAGCACGAGAAATAAAAGAATTAAGAAATAAAACGGTTCCTCTAGTGAAAGTGTTATGGAGAAGTCATAGTGTGGAAGAAGCAACATGGAAACCTGAAGAAACTATGAGAGCACAGTACCCCCATCTATTTTCAGGTAAATTTCGAGGACGAAAAAGTGAGTTTAGGGCCTCCGTCCTAGGAAAACGAGTCCGTAAATATTTATTAAAAATATTTACGAAGTTAGTATAGGTTGAATTAGATTTTTGATAAGTGAATTTAGTTTAATTTAAGTAGTTAGGAAAAAAATGATTAAATTGAATAAAGAGTGAAAGTTTAATTATAGATTAAAAGAAAGTAAAAAGGATCAAAATGGCAAATATGCCATTTAGCATAAGATGAGGCGGCATATGAAATAAAAATCTAAGATTTTACTTAGATTTTAATTATAATATATATATATATATATATATATATATAAGTAAATAGAAAAGGAACAAAACAAAGAAACAGAAAAAGAAACAGAGAGCATACGAAACAGGGGAAAGGACGGAAAGAAAAGAAAAAGGAAAAATTAGGGATTTAAAGCTTGAAGCTTAAATTGGTAAGTCAATCAAGTCCTATACTCTTAATTTTGATGTTTTAGAAGCTTTGAAGCAAGATTTTGATGAAATTAAGTTGATATTTTGAGAGTTTTTAGGTTCTTAAGTATAGTTGATGTTGAAGAAAAGATGAATTAAAGATTAAATTGAATGAAATCTAAGTTAGAATTAGTAAAAGGATTAAATTGTAAGGTAAGCTATAAGTTTTCTACTATAGGGATTAATTTGGAAGAAATTAAAATTAGGGCTTTATTATGAAAATTATATAATCAAGTTGAATATGGAAGGAATTTAAGTAGAATCAAAGCATGAATTAAGTTAAGAAAATAAGTAAACTTAACTAGGATTTAATTGCAAAATAAGCCATAAGAAAACAGTTTAGGGACAGTACCAGCAGAGTAACTTTGAAAAATCACCAAAAATGGTAGAAATGAAAGTAGAAGTTGAAATAGATATGAAATTAAAGCTTATTGAGTCTATTTTCATATGAAAGAAACAGAGAAAGCAAATAAGTTCTGTATTTTGAGATATTTATATTTTTGTGAGACTGGTTCAGAGTGATTTCGAGATCTCCTGTTCTGACTTGGAAAAATCATTAAAAATTGTACAAAAATAATTTGGGAACATAATTTACATGGTTAGATCCCTTAATGAGTCTATTTTATGAGAAATAAACTAGAACATCATTTAAATTCTGTACAAAATATAATTAAATTTTAGCAAAGAGTGGTCGAAACTGTCAAATAACAGAACAGGGGTAATTTTAAAGAATAAACTGTACTTATTGGATACATAAAAATTCTGAAAATTTTATGACAAGAAGATATGTGAGTATAGTTTCATAGAAAATTTAAGGATCTTAATTTGGAATTCTGTAACTCAAGATATAGATAATTTAGTGACAATGACTCAGGTAAATAGCCTTGAAAGAACTTATAAGTAAATAATATAATTGTGTACAAAGAATGTGGAATCAAGAGCAAGGATAGGAATTGAATAAAATTCAATTATTTGTTGTAATTTAATGCTATAATTAATAATGTAAATTGTTATTATTATTTTCAGTAGCAAACAAGGAAACCGAGACGTCTAATCCGAAGGGGAAGGAAAAAGTGATCGAGGAGTAGCTCGAGAAAATATCGGCTTGTATTATCATAATTCAAGTTATTTATTATTATATGTTTAATTTCAATGTATGTGTATGGAAAATAAAATTTAGGTAAGTATTGATATTTGAATTGGAAATGATTTGAATTGTGGATTTGAGATTGAGATTGAATTGATAATATGTATGAATAGAATTTGGTTGATTGTGATCATTTGAAAGAGAAAGAGAAATTGATATTTGAACCAATACCCTATTAACTAGTCGGGTGAGTCGGATACAATTGGCATGCCATAGGATTGGAAGAGTTCAGGATACTTCAACCTCGAGTCGATGAGACACTGGGTGTCACTATATTTCTTCGGATAGTTTCGATGAGGTCTTGGTACCAACTTTCTTGACTCTGCCGATGAGACACTGGTGTCACTATATTGCTTCAACTATTCGATGAGGCCTTTGGGTGCCAATCTGGTGTGTTTGGTTGGATCCGAGTATCCGCCAAAGTCCGAGTCATGTTAATAGGGTAATTGTGTGAAATGAGAAAATCAAATGAATTTGATTATTTGAACCTCTGAATGAATAGTTAAAGAGATATTGTGAAATGAAATTATGCTATGTAATTGAAGGCATGAATCAAAGTTCATGAATGGTTCCTATTGAAATGTGAATTGAGTAGTTATATGTGATTGAGAGATGAACCAAAGGTTCATGAACAATTAGAATTCTATGGATGAGATATTAATTCAAATATTAAATTGTTACATTGGAAATATAATAACTTAGTATAATTATATGTATAATGTGTTATTTATCTAAGTATGTTTACGATATTTGATCATTGTTATAAATTGAATTATGATAATACCACTGAGTAATTCCAATACTCAGCGTACGGTTTGTTTTCCGTGCATGAGTTAGTAGAGTTTCGATCCGGTCCAACATCCAAATCAAACCCGACTCAACAAGAGGATTTTGGTGATGAAATTCTTTCTTTTGATAAGTGGCATGTACTAGATAGTTATATGAATTATAAACACATATATATACTTAAGTTAAATGATTTTGGTTGTATTTAAATGATTATAATGTTTTGGATGAGGAAAATGATATAAAGTTATAAAATGATAAATTAGTATTGGTTGTTTTGGTCTGAATTTGCAGGGGGATTTAGGTGAAAATAAGCAGAAATACTGCCGAAATTTTTATAAAAAAAAATTTCGAAAAATTTTCTAGAATGATTGAACAAGTTTCATTTTACTTTTATTATATGCTTTGGGCATTGGGAGTCCGATATAGGGATTTAATTATTAAATTATACTGTGAATGTTATTTTATTTGTAAGTGATTAGTAAATTGTCTGATATGTTCGGTAATACCTTGTAACCCTGTTCCGGCGAAGGTTTAGGGTTAGGGGGTGTTACAAGACATTTTAGTTAAATGATCAGCAACTTGATTTCTCTCCCTAGGGACATGTCTAACTATCCAATGCTCCTTGTACTGTAACATTTGCTTAATTTGTCGAACTGAATTTAATACCCTCAAATAGCCATCTTGAATAGCGTTGATTGCCTCTAAGCAATCTGTCTGAATTAAAGTTTTAACATACCCCTTTTCTTATAACAAGAGTAAACCATCAAAGATATTCTAGAGTTCAGCATCAAAGATTGAACAAACACTTACATTATGATTGAACCGGACAATCCAATCTCCAAACCAGTCTCTAACTACACCACCAGCGGATGTGTTTATAAAACAGTTTTAAACATCACAAATCTACGAATCAAAATTCAAACACTTTTCTTCTTTAATCTCTGACACTGATCGTCAGATTGACTCGGATCTAAGGTATATTTTTCCACTTGTCAATGGATACTGATCTATCGTATTGATTTTTGAATTATCGCTTGAAGCTCGCTAGTTGAAATTTTCTTTTTTCCTTTTTAAAAAAAATACTTAACAAACCAATTACTTAAATAAAAACTTTTGAATAGATTAGTGACTTAAATGAAAACTGTTGAATAATTCAACGACCATTTTTATAACTTTTGAAATTGAAAAGACTAAAATATAATTATTTTTAAAATAAACCAAAACGCATACTTACTAAAATGACCTAGGTTAAATTACGCAATTATTTAGCAAAAGTTATATTTGCTCTTTAATTTAATCAATTCTAGTCCTATACTTTTTGAATTCGACAATTCTAGTACTTTTATTTTTCGAGTTTTGGAAATTTAATATTAACTTAAATTGTAGCAACTAAATTTGTTTAATTAAATTTAATTACTAGTCTTGTTCTATGCTAATGATTGTAGATTTGATCCACATCTTCTAATTGGAGCAATCCAAGTTTTTACACTTTTCAATTTTGAAATTCCAGTATTGACACAAATGATAGTCATTAATACACTAATTTTTATTGAGTAATATGTAAAATTAATAATGTGATATGTTATTACTATATTTGTTGCATCGATTTTAGAAATAACAAAACTTAATTCGATGAATTTAACCGTTATCATTACGATAAGGACTAAAATTTTATAACTTGAAAAACATCTAAATTAAAAATTAAAAATTATTTAATAGGTTTGATATTTTTTTGTTTATTTTTTATTGTTTAATAAAATTTAAATTTTAGAAGTTTTTGTTTACTTTTGAAGCACATCTTTTTAGTCTTGTTTATGTATATAACTTTAGTTTTACAAGTGATTTTAATGATGATTTTGTTGTAGCCCTCTCTAGTTTGATGAATGCTCGACTCTTTTGTCGATTTTTTCTCGCCACTTTAGATCGTCCGAGATTGATTTTCTTATCGTATTAAGTACTTGCAATCACTCCAAATATGTCGTGCTTGAGTTATGATAAAGTAAATTGTCAACTTGTCATGATATTTTATTAATGTTAAGGCTAATACCTTTATTGTATTGATGGAACTTATCCTACGACGAAGGTTTATTATTTTTTCTTCTTAAGTTGTATGATTTGATTCATGAATTAATAAATTTATCCTGAAAAATTAACAAATTATTTAGACCAAGAAGTGGGGTTGGTTTGTCTCTTTGTTTGTTTTTTTTTTTTATTATTTTAGAAATGGTTTATCTCTATAATAAATTGTTTATACTTTCATTATCTTATGACAATAATAATATAATTTAATTTTTAAAAATAATTACTTTAACATTTTTTATATTATTTTGTTTCTTTCGTTTTCCATTTTCCATTTTCCATATTCCAAATTCCTGCTGACGCTTGAAGATTCTCGGCTTTTTATTTATTTATTTATTTATTTTTCAATTTTGGAATAATTATTCTATTTTCTTCCTTAATCGACCCCAGAAAAATTCTCCATTGAAATTGTCAAAGAAATATTAGTTTTCAATGAAATTTGGTAAAGAGTTCAAGACCCATCTAGAGGAGACTTTACCCGAGTGGAGGGACAAATTCCTATGTTACAAACCCCTCAAGAAACTCCTCAAAAACATCCCTTCAACCCCATCGCTTGATCCCCATCATCAACGGCCTGTATTTGCTGACGCCACCAACACTGCTGTTACTTCCGTCGGTCATGATCATCAACACCCTCCGCTTGATTTGCAAGATTGGTTTGTTAGAATTCTGAATGAAGAGCTTGAAAAATTCAATGATTTTTATGTTGATAAAGAAGAAGAGTTCGTTATTCGCTTTCAGGTGTCCACCCCCTTTTTACCCACTCTTTTCTCTTCACTTCTTTTGCTTTTATTAGTTTCTTTTGGGGGGAGGGGTTAAGTATATGATTTTGTGTTACAAATGAAATAATGAGTTATTGGGATTTTCTTAATTTTTTCAATTAAAGTAAATGTTTTGTTTTTAGCTTATAGATTGTTGGGTTATTGAAAAATTTTGGACTAAGAACAGTTATTTGTCTCCAGCAAAGTTCATTTGTTAATGAGAATTTAGAAACTTTGATTCTTGGCATAAATAAAATGACAGTGTTTTCAATGCCCTTGTTTCTTATATATTGTGCTCAAAATTCCTATATTGCTTGCAATTTTCGGAAAGTTCATTGTCTTATGAATCGGTCATGGATGATTGAAGCTTTAAAATTTTTCGAATTGATGTACTCCATGGTGCTAATAAGATATCTCTGGGAGATTATAACCATACAATGTTGTTTGCATCTCAGTTTCCACATATTTTGAGTGCTCCTTTTGTTAAGTTGGTAAGTTGAAAAAAAACCTCCATGAAAATCCATTTATCAATATTCACTGGAATTGGTATATGCCGTCGAGCTATCTGGAATTGGTATCATGTATTTTAGATAAGTAGCTTGTCTGGGTTCATTTCTCTCAATAGTGCTAAATTTGTTTTAGTCCTTTGAATCTAGTGGAGTTGTTTAAAGAATCTAAATTGGTCAATTGTGCATAATATGCCTTGATCTCAAGTTCATCTTTTGTTACTTTCGTGTAATGCTACTTGCTTATTGAGCTGGTTTTAATCTGGTTCTCGTTCTTGCCATGGCTTTCTTATTCCCAAATATTAAGTAGCCAACTAATCTTTTTGATCTATTTTAACTTTCCGTAAATCATAATTTGATTTGAGCACATGCTTCTGCTTGAGAGTCTGTGTTGAACATGGGTACTTGAAGAAAAATGAAATGTCAGAGTAACATAGCTTGAGAGTGTTCTTTTAAGATTCTTAGTCCAATAATCTTCATTAAAGTTATCTGCAAGTCATTGATGTTGTATTTCTAATATTTTTTATGCGATCGTAACTTTATAACAGGAGCTGAAGGAAAGAATTGAACAAATTAAGGAGAGCAGTGGGAAGGGTGGAGTTTTTGCATCAGAGAGTGAGTTTAGTGAAGAAATGATGGATATCCGCAAGGATCTTGTCACCATTCATGGGGAGATGGTGCTTCTAAAAAATTACAGTGCCCTCAATTTTGCAGGTATGGAAATCACAACATCTACGTTTTTATATCTGTAGCCTGCAAGTTTCTAAAGCGTCTACATTCTTCTGCTTCAATAGGAATTATTAAAATTTTAAAGAAGTACGATAAACGAACCGGGGGATTGTTGCGACTGCAATTCACTCAGCTTGTTCTTCACCAACCTTTCTTCACAACAGAATCTCTTACAAGGCTAGTTCATGAGTGTGAGGCAAATCTCGAGCTTCTCTTTCCACTGGAAGCTGAAGTAATTGAATCTACTCCACAAGGAGAACCAAACCCATCATCAAATAACACTGCAAAGCGCTCACAGGAAGCTTCATCGTCGAATCTGGGAGAGGAAACATTGGATATTTACCGTAGCACACTGGCTGCAATGAAAGCAATACACGGTCTTCAAAAGGCAAGCTCCACCTATAATCCATTATCGTTCTCAGCTTTCCTTAAGAACCAGGATGATGACAGTGGTGCTGTAACAGCTGAAAACTCTGCTTCAAATTCTTCACCCACTTTGCAAAAAGGTAAGGAGTCTGATAAAGAGGATGCACAATCTGCGCAACAACGATAGGTTTTCGATTTTCCCGGATACTTTTTATCTTTGACATCCATTTTGTTTCTTTGAACAACTGGCAAATTAATAATGTGTTTGAAGCTGTGTTTTGCAATCTGTTTCATAGTATGTTAGCTGGGTTTGAGATTGTAACTTTACTGATATCTATTGATTTTGAATATTTTACCCGTTTTTCTGGTATAATTATTAAGTTTGAGCCTATACCCTTTCCAATGGTATAATTCTTTGATGTCAGCTTTGGACTTTGGTGTCATCTGTTATGGTCCTACTGCCTTGTAAGCTGGTGTAGATTGTGACATTTAGGACCTGAGCTGGTTTTAGAATACTAGGATAGGATGAAATAGAGCTGTAATGGAATGCTATTCCGTGAGAATGGAAATGAAATTGAATAAGTATAAATGTTATTTGGTTGGATTGAATTGAGTTATCGAATAAGGTAAAAATGACAATTTTCTTCCTAAATTAAAAAAAAAAATTATCATTATCTTTTAATAGGTTATACTTTTAAATATATTATATTTATTAATAAAATAAAAAATTATGGTAAATTATTTGTAGAAAATTCATAGAATTTATTTCTTTTGACAGTAAAATTAATAGAATTTTATATTTTATAATTACAATATAAAATGACATTATCATGAAATAAATGGTATTTTTTGATATTATTAGTAAATTTAATTAATTAGTGGCAATAAAAGTTTATATTTACTATGATTTATGTTAAAAAGAAACATTTTATTTTTTATCTTTACTTTCTGAAATAAGTATATTTATTCACTTTGTTCTCAAGCTTATCTCTCTTCTCTAACCCCATCTTTAATTATTCAACACCGTTTCTAACCCAGAATCCAACCAGCCTCCACCATCTTCGGCCATCGCCAATTTAAGGGTGGGTTTGAATGGGCGGTGTGTTTACCTGCGATTAGTGTAAAAACAGCGGTGGTAGTGAGATTAGATATTATAGCGTAAGACAAAAAGTAAGTTAAACGCACCGTACTGCTCCATCCAAACCCACCCTAAGATGTCCCATCCTGGTGGAGGCTTGAGCCTTATATGAAGGCCTTCATTTTCTATGGGATAAGAGGTTCCGATAGGTTGAGTTGGAAAGTGATAATGCTTTGGGAACATGGTGCAACAACTCCAACAATTGTGCCGGCGGCCATGGAGTGCGGTTAATGCACACTTTGTGGAAATTCAATCGGGTTGCGGATCACTTGACACGGGTCTTTAATTTGAATTTTGGTGCTCTGCGTATTTTTGAGAATGTTTCACCTACTTTGACTTTGGTTATTGCAGATGGGGTATAGGGACTTGAGTAAATTGGGATAAATTTGATAAGAATGTTGATTTTAAAAAATATTTAGAATTTTAAGTCAATTTTTGATATTTAAGTAAATAGATCGATTTTGGAGAGAGAAACAAAAAATGCATCTTGTTGGACGTGTTTTCAGTTGAAGTGACAAAAAAAGTTGTCATGTAAGAAACATTTTCTGTTGATTTGTCTAAAAACATGTTTTACAAAACGCGTTTTTTAGATGATTAAATGTTAGTAGTTTTATTCTTGAGTATCGAGAAATTACAAAAAAAAAGTTTAAAGCAACATGAAATAAAAAAATACAAATGTGAGTAGGAGAGAAATCGAACGTGAGACTTAAATATAAAATCATTAAAATTTAACCATCTAAGCAAAGGGTTACCTCAATTAAAAATGCGTCCTGCTAGACGTGTTCTCTATTTCTCTCTTCAAAATTAACTTATTTCCCTAAATATCAGAAAAATCAACCTATTTTCCTCATTATCTTCCAAAATTGGTATATATTACTAATTTACCAGAGTAGATTGCCCTGCTATTTGTTTCTACCAAAAAAAAAAACTCAATTTACTTGATTGATTAAAAATAATAAAAAATTTCAACATTTGTAAGGAATACCAAGAGGGGATTCAAGTAATTAAAATTTCACCTATAAAGGTATTTCTGTTATGAATATCTTATTAAGTGGATGTTTATCAAGATCAAGATAAGTTTTGATATTCATTTATACTTTTTATTCCTATAAAAAGAGATTTTGGAGAAACTTTGTAGATATTTTGATTGATCAATAAAATACACTTTCTCTTATTTTCTATCATTTTATTTTATAACACGTTATTAGCTCGATTCTCTTTTTTTTATTTTTCTCCATAAACCACAAAAATATCTCAAAATTTATTGTTGTCAATTGACTCTTAAAGCTACTACTATTTCAATTAAAGCATGCGCATTACAGATAATCATTAAATCCTTTAATCACTTACCCTTTTTACAATGAGAATCTAATGTAATTACAAATACAAGTTTGAGTAAACACAAGTATCAAATTGTCCAAAATAATCTTCTAAGTAAAATTAAACTATTATAGCACAATAGGCAAAGAATTGATGCAATCTAGACTAAAATCAACTAATAAATACTAATCAAACTAATCCAATAATTAAATTATTATATAAAATATATTTTGAAATTTAAATCATAAAACCATTATTTAAGGCTTGCCTCCTATCATCCATCCCTTAAACACGTGTACCAATCATTCAAAAACATTTGTTTGATAGATTTTTTTTTCTTTATAAGGAAAATTAAGTGGATGGCATTATTTTGTGAAATGAAAACGAGAGTATGAAATTGAAAGGTTCGTCCAATTAAAATTATAAAAATCTTAGAAACTACCACTCTACTGTTTACACGTGGCTTGTGTTGCTAGTATATACGGTAAACTACAAAATAGTCACTAATATGATATTCACTACAAAATTATTAAATTTACGTTTTGATGATTAATATTTAATTTATTATAATTTTATTATTAATATTAATTTTTGTAACCTTTCACTTTTATATATTACTTTATTTCATTTTTATTTTCTTATTCATTCCTTTCTCTTTAAAGCTCTCAAACATCAACCATCCCCCTCAGCTAAACCGGCCACTACCATTACCACCCCAAACCATCTCACCATGGTTCACCACCATTCACATTTTCCTTAACTCTCTCTTGGACCCTCGACAACCATCATCAACCTAAGCGACTCTCAACTGTTAGAAACATTCCACCACTTACAATCACCCCTCAAAAAGAAACACCAGCAAGACCCTAAATCTAAGCTCTTTCGCCACCTTCTTCACCATTTTAGCTCACCCATCACACCTAACAGACCATCACCAAGGCCCACTTCAACCATTCTCACAACCACAGTAAATCCTTTTACGGAACCAATCTCCATTACCAACCTCAAAACCAATTACACGTAAAATCAAGAAACGCAATCAATTTTTTTTTTTTTAAGTGAAGGATAAGCCCCTTTGTTCAAACAATGACATGCAAATCAATGAAAGGATTAGAAAAAAAGGAAAAAGCAAAATAAAATAAAAAGAAAAAAAAAAGAAGAGAGGAGATTATCTTGAATCTATCATACATGGCACTCCGAGCATTTATCTTCCAATCCGAATAGTGAAAAGGACAAGCCCGACAAAATGAATAACATACTATGAAAACAAGATAATCTAATGACCGGCAACGACATGATGACAGGAGGCTATGCAACTACGTTTATTTTAAATCTATGAAAATCCATGATGATTTTGATGAAATGGAAGATATATTCAAAAAGAGAATGAGAAAACTAGTTTAGAAGGTGAAGTTTGAGCTCCACTGGTCACT
Organism: Gossypium rotundifolium; assembly: GCA_025506655.1. Taxonomy (NCBI): domain Eukaryota; kingdom Viridiplantae; phylum Streptophyta; class Magnoliopsida; order Malvales; family Malvaceae; genus Gossypium; species Gossypium rotundifolium. Next base: position 154,310,169 of record CP106728.1, read on the forward strand.
GGTGATGACAACCGGCACAATGACCCCCACACCGAAGTTAATGGATTTTGGGTTTGGCCGTATGCATAAAAAGGAAACCTATTACATTAATATATAGTTTTGTGTTCAATAGAAATTATGTGTTAGCATTATTTGTATCATATTAAACTTACCGTAACACTTCTAACATTGGGTTACTGTAATGTTTCAGTGATTTAAATGTTATAAATAGATAATGATAGTAATCAAATCATAATAAATTAAGCATCAATAACCAACTATATTTGTAATTTACCCTAAAATATATTACCCCATTACCTATTATTACACCATTCATAATATGAATTTAATCATATATGTTACCCTTTTGTAAATAGGTGGATCTTCTTGCAGGGTTTCAGTGTGATAAATGGCCAGAATACTTTGTAAATAAAAACTTCTCAGCATGATATCATATTGTAAATCGTTATAAGCAAGAATATCACAAGCGTAAGCATTTTATTATATCATATGCATTAAGTAGTTAATATGCAAGTAGATCATGGGATTATATTATCATCATCAGATTGATAATCAACAAGCACAATTGCGCTAACCCTAATGTTCGGGCATTTTATTGACGATCAAATACTGAGACACACACAAAAAGCACACGGAAATGTTAGAAGAAACGATCAAAGGTGGCATGCCTCGATCATTTATTTAATAGCTATTACTGCAGATTTCCATTTGTAGAGGGAATGGCCAGTCTGACTAGTCGTCATAGTCATCATGGCGCTTATAGCGGTGGTGGTGACGCTTCTCTTCATCATCATCATCACTGTCGTCATCGCCCTGCAATGTTAACAGATGAGATTTTAGAAAAAGCATGCAATCATAAACATGAACGGACCATGACAACATAGCTCACCACACAATTCCAAATTTCCATTATACAATGGTATAAATCTTCTAAACTTAGATTACCTCCAAATCACCGAAATGATGAAGATGATAGAAAAGAATTGAATCTATCAAGGCATCAGAAGAATATAATGCAACAGATGAATAAGAGAAAACTAATGCAATTGACGAAGCAGCTATTTGGTCTTTGCCTGGTGCAGATTCTCAGCTGCCAACACGCAGGTGTAGGTTGGCTGGGATAGATTCATAAATATGATACGGAAGAACAACAGACAATTCAACCAACACCAACACCAAGCTACAAGAATGGAAGTGCTACATTGCATCAAGGATGCTGATGGATAGAGACTTTCCAAATGACGAACATAGCAGCTAGTTCTGCTAATATTACAGACTGGAATGGAATAGTAGGTAGACTCAGAGCAGCTTCTATCAAGTTTTTGTACCACGAAACTACGGCTATAACACAAACAACCACTCATGGATTTTCATGTTACTGGTACATGCTAAAATCAACACACAAGAAAAATATTCTACTCAATTTCAACTCTAATTCAAAGGCTGATAATAATCAAACAAATCACATTTTCAACCACATCCTACATAATACTAAACCATTAAAGCAGGATCGATCACCCTGATCTATCTCAGCTTTATAGTTAAGAGGCACAAATCTCAACAAGCAAAGACTATAGAGTCTAAAATAGCAAGAACAAGGAAATCTAACATCATACAATTAGCAAAGTCATCAAAGAAACACTAAATCAACTTGGGTTTTTCTCCATTAAATTAAATTGAATTAAGGCTACTCACATGTTTCTTGCGGCCATATCCTTCTTCCTCGGATCTACCATAACTTGGCTTCCTATATCCTTCTTCCTCTTCCTCGGATCTACCATAACTTGGTTTCCTCTCATACCCGGACCCGTATTCAGTCTCTGTCCTACCTCCATAACCCGATCCATACTCGCCCTCAGTCCTCCGTCCGTATCCGGTTCCATATTCGGATCCGCCTCCTTCATATTCTGCCTTTCGGCCATACTCAGATACGTATTCAGATTCGGGTTCCCTATAGCTGGGTCTCCTCCCATATTCTCCGTGCTCGGGTTTCCTGCCATACTCAGATCCGTACTCGGACTCTTGTTCGCCATATTCGGGTCTCCGGCCATACCTAGATTCAAATTCAGGAGGCGGAGGCTGCTCAAATTCGGGTCTCCGGCCATACCCAGATTCAAATTCAGGAGGCGGAGGCTGCTCAAATTCTGGTCTCCGTCGATACCCAGATCCAAACTCAGGCGGCGGAGGCTGCTCAAATTCTGATTTCCGGCCGGATCCGAAATCCGGTTGATGTGAATGCTCATATGCCGGCCTCCTGCCATACCCAGATCCAAACTCTTCAGGAGGCTGCTCGAATTCAGGTCTTCGGCCATAATCAGATTCAAATTCGGATCCGGGTCGTCCGAAATCGGGCTTGCGTCCATGACCAGATTCGAATTGCTCATATTCAGGTTTCCTTCCATAGTCACCAGATCCAGCACCAAAAGCAGGTGCAGGTTCGAATCGTCCAGGTCGGGGCTTGGGTTTAAGATAGCTACTGTATTCAGTTTCGAGAGCTTCGTCGGCATAAGCTAAGTGCGCGTAACCGGAAGAGAAATCGGGACGTGCGTAATCAAAGTCGCCATCAGAGGGTGTAGCGGAAGGGTAGCAAGTCTCATCGGAGGGTTCCAAAGGACGACCATAAGTTAGTTCGAGATTGTATCCACCACCGTAAGGCGTCGGATCGAATTCGTCGAACTCGTCAACGTCATCTTCGCCACCCCTCGAGTAGTACGGCATCGTTTCACTTAACTGTCGAAAGGAAAAAGTTGCTGCTGAAAATGGGCAAAATGGTGAGAAGTCTGCACTGAGGGTAAGCTGTTTAAATAGATAAATACAGGAGAGCTTGAATATAGGATCATAAGATTAGACAGCGACATCCATGGCAGGGATTTAGGAATTGAATAAAAACGGCTGCGTTTTGAGGGGAAACAGAGAATTGATTGATTTTTATCTTAATTTAATAAATATTATTATTAAATTACCATTGCCGACAAGACGATGATGTCATGTTCATATTTGGGTTTGTTCTGAATTATCGAATGTGGGAGATGCATTAAGCTGAAAATGCACAATCAATGGATTGAAAATGAAAAATCATACTAATTTTAAATCGAAAAATATGGGCCAAATGACCAGAAAATTTTAATTTTTAAAATAATTTATGAAAAATGGTCAAAAAATAATTATTTACCAGAAAGGGTCATTTCTCCCGAAAACGCGTCCACGTCAGCGCGGTTTCAAGGGATGAATCAGAAAAGCGCGTCCACGAGGGAGCGCTTGGTGCCACATCAGCAAAAAACGCGTCTTTGAGGGCTCGCTTTGTTGATGTGGCAAAAGCGCTCCTCGTGGATGTGCTTTTGCCCTTCCTCCGATAGGCTTTTTAGTTACTTTTAGTGTTAAGGTACGAGTTTTTATGATTTTAAGGCTACAGTTTAGGGATTTTTAGGGTCTTAGGGTTAAGGGTTTTTAGTAAAAAATTAATGAGCTAGATTTTATGGTTAATTAATTAGAATAATTTTAGGTTTAGGGTTTTAGGAAAAATAAATCAGCAAATTAAAAATTATTTAATTTTTTTGTACATTAGTATCTGGCAAAATAATTTTGAGAAGACATTTCTGAATAAATAGTGACTAAAATGCTTCAAGTAGGATGCACTGTTAGCAAGAGTACGAAAAAAAGCTCCCACGTGAATGCTCTTTTGCTACAGTAGTTTCTGAAAAGATAATTTTGAGAAGACGTTTCTGAACAAATAGTGACTAAAACGCTTCAAGTAGGATGCAATGTCACCAAGAGTACTAAAAAAACTGCCACGTGGACGCTCTTTTGCTACAGTAGTCTCTGGCAAAATAATTTTGAAAATGCGTTTTTGAACAAATAGTGACCAAAACGCTTCAAGCAGGATGCACTGTTAGCAAGAGTACTAAAAAAAGGTTCCACGTGGATGCTTTTTTGCTACAGTAGTCTCTGGCAATCCTTAGACTATAAATCAGCCAAATTTCATTCTCAGGTTGCATAACAGAAATTGAGGCAAAAGTAAAATAGAAACTGAAGATGAGTGAACGTATTAATACTATTATTTACTACGATTGTGAGGTTTGTGACACCGAAAATGGTGTTGTTTTTTATCGGAGAACACAACGCGACTGAGTTTTAACTAGAACATAGATTTGATAGAACTTCGCAAAAGAATTAGACGTAAAATCTTCGGAACAACGCCAATGAAATTTTAGTCTATTAAGTATAGATTTTGCCCTTCGGTTGATCCTGTGAGATATGACTCATTCGACATCAAATGTCCTCGGAGCTTGGAGGCAATGGTGGAGACTCATCTTGCCAGTGGATCACCCTATCTTAAGGTATATGTATAATTTTCATCGCCAAGTGATCTTCCTTCGACTTCAACATCTACTACTGTTCGAGGGGAATACACGACCCCAAGCCGACACTATGTTAGTGGGAGGCAGAATACGGAAGCGTCCATGTTTGGTGGTAGTATATATAGAAAACACAACCCCTGCACGACACTCGGTTGGTGGATGGGACATGCATATCCTTCCTTCGACGTTCGATGCTAAAAATACGTATTGAGAAACGTTATCAACTTCTAGTGGTTGACAATCCACATATGATTGGGAATGTTACGAAAGTTATTTAAAAAGGGATAATGTACTCCCTACGACATCCACCGGCGAGGGGCTCTCGTTCTTTGCAGATGATGGTGGGTCGGATGATGAGTCCAATATGGATCCACCTCGAGAGCTCGCCCCGATGGTGTAGAAGTTGCATTATTTTCTGAACCGGAGCTTGTTCCAACCGTACCTGAAGATGTTGAAGGCGGTTCAGATGAAGAAGAAGAAGATCTGCGATTCAGAGCGTACTCGCCTCCAGCCTACATGCATAATGTCGATTTATCTCAAGACGATGCATTGGAGTTTCTTGAACTACCACACAGAAGGCGTGACCGTACAAGTTCATCGTTGGATTCGGGCGAATTAGAAGTTGGTAAAGAGTTTTCCAACAAGGATAGTTTTCTTAGTGCATTGAAACAATATAGCATCAAGAACGGGGTTAACTACAACGTGGTTAAATCCAAACTCGATAAGTACGAGGCCAAGTGTGTAGTGTAAGACGGTACATATTCATGGAAAATCATGGCCTCGTTGAGGAAAAAGACAAGTTTGTGGGAGATTAAAAAGTACAAAGGTCCACATACATGTCTTATCGGTACAGTATCACTAGGTGTTCAAGGTTTTTGAATAATATTGATATTACGTAATGTTGCATTATTTAATGTACTTTATTGACAGGTGTTTCACAAGATCATCCGAAGATGGATTCAGAGATGTTGGCTGACTTAATAATACCGAAGGTGAAGGCGGATCCCAAGACTACAGTGCCGGCCTTAATTGGCAATACTTGTAGCCAATTGGGGTACACGCCCTCTTACTGAAAAACTTGGATAGCTAAGTAGAAGGAGTTAGAAAAGTTGCATGGTTGGTGGGACGCTTCATATAATAAAGTGTGGCAGTGGTGTCGGTCTTTGGAGAGATATGTCCCAGCAAATATAATGACCTTGAAAAGAACCAACGATTACAACGATCGATTGCTCCGTGGATGCCAAGTGTTCAAGCGTCTGTTCTGGACATTTAAGCAATGCCGATACGCATTTCTATACTGCAAGCCATTGGTACAAATTGACGGTACCTTAATGTATGGTAGATATACGTATCGGCTATTGCTAGTTATGGCACAGGATGGCAATGAGAGAATCCTTCCAATTGCATTTGGAATAACACCGGGGGAGTTAATTGATGACTAGGATTTTTTTCTATCTAGGTTAAGGAGGCATGTCTGCCCCCGGCCTAATATATGTGTTATATCGGATCGGAGCCCTGGAATACTAGCCGTAATAGAGCGATAGGGAAGCCTGTAGCATCGCACACACCATCGCACACAACATCGATCTACAAGTGAACGACAACAAGTGACCAACATGGGTATGTAATATCTATTAATATAATTTTGTTTGTAATATTCAATTTATTCTTAATTGAAGAGTGGTATGTAATATTCGATATCAACTTATATTAGCAGGGTATGAGATCAATAAGGACCATTTTAGTGCCGGTCAGAATCAGTGCCATATGGGGGTGGTCGACGGTTACGCGCTGGATTCCTCCTTATTCTAGCTTCTGGCGGAGATTCTGGAACCTCAAGCAGTAGGTCTGTTGTGGGTGTTGAGAGGATGACCCACCTTGATAAAATAATGACTGGGGAGGTGTTTGCATAAACCATGGTGGAGGTGTCTAAATCCCATAAGGCGAAGGAGACTGGTAAAAAGAAGAGCTCCCCGATGACGCCTCGTGCGATCCCCATGCGACAGCGGCCTCAAGATCGGCTGGCCAGCCGGAGTAGTCGAGAACGGACTCGAATCGGGCCATGCATTCTAACCTACCGTGGACCGGAAAAAAAAACATATAAGGGTTAGGATACATATAAGAGCTAGGGTACGCACCTAGCATAATCTGAAAAGGCTGTGATGTGGGTGTAGTCAGCTGAAGTGTTGGGCCGGTGACTGTGTGGGCGCTGTTGATGGGCCCAGTGGTTCTGTCGGCGCTGTTGATGGTCCCATCTCATCACCCCTTCTCCTTGGATTTAAAGTGTCCCGTCGTTAACTTTGTTCACGAAGTTGCCATTGCCTTTCCTCTTTCGACAATAAATACGGCTTGCCATGTATCCTAAATCATGGTATGTATTTCGGCACGCATGCTAACTTAAGAACGATGATCGGTTCCCGAGTAGGTATATAATCATACCGATTCTCCCACAATTCGATATATGCTGACCAAAATCTTGGCCAATCTGTATGCAACTGCCGTAAGTCGACTTTGTACTCATCATCGAGTACCTAAGGTGCCACAGGAATCGGTTGTCGGAATCCAAATTGACGAAAACCCGATCTGACTGGTGCATCTCCACGGTGGCATAGTTGATCAATGAGACCTTTCACATGCCAAATGTTCGGATTTTGAAAGAACTCCTCCGGAATTACTACCCGAATTGACGGATCCTCGTATGATGTCCATTCAAACTATATTAACATGATAAAAATATTAATTATATACTAAATACTAAATACGAAATACGAAACGATTATTTTATTATGAAAATATCTTTTATTTAATACTTACTTGTGATTCCGATTGCTTTCTAATAATAAGTCAGATATCTTCAAGCGAGATAAGTATTCCAACATAACTCATGAATGGTTTCACCTAATTAAATAATTTTTAGCATACAATTATATTTTAAATCTACGTAATAATTATAAAATCTAATATTAAATTTACCTCATTATGAGTGGGAATGTATATGGGTGGTCGACTCGAGGACGTAAAAATGGAAATCGAAACCATGCCCATGATTGTAGTAGTGATAGGCAACCTCCGATTTTCGCTTTATTCGGCCGCGTCGCCCCACACATCTCCCGATCTCAGATGTACGAGGTTTCGTGACAAGTCCGGCATCAGATAGCCTCCAACCATCTCAAAAATGTTTGCTCGAGCATACCGTATTCTTTCTATTTCGGTCGAATCATTATTTGGCTCCGAGAATGTGTCTCGTAACCAGCCCATCTCGATCTGACCTTCGTAAATGTTATCCGGAATAGCACCCAAAAGCTTGTAGCATACGGCTCCCCAATTGCCAAAAGTTGCGGACCCGATGACTACGTACCCATCCATCGGCAATTCTAATTGCAAATGCACGTCTTCCAGAGTGATAGTACACTCTCCGCATGGAAGATAAGTGTACGTCTCGGTCTCCACCTCTCTATCAACGCACTAATTAACTTCGGGTCCAACTTGCACCCCCAGCCTATCGTGGCTACGTGCCAAAAACCCGCTTCCCGCAGGTAATTCTTGATCAACGGTGATGACGGACCAAACATATTGCGAATATAGTATTGCAACACTCAATCTACAGACTGTTTAAAAAATTATAAAATAAAATTTAATTAAAATTGCATAAACCTAAAAAATATTAAATAGTATTGAAAGATTAAAATAAAAACTTACCATTGTCATTTGATCGACGGAGATGTGTTTATTATCGAGACGAATTAATTCTCAAGCCATTGCTAATACGATCGAATATTTTTAAATTTATCAAAAAAATATATTTCAAAAAATTTAAAAAAGGGCTTTTTTGTAAATATCAAAGGACTATTGTGAAATTTGAGAGGAAGTTTAAAGGAATTTGAGAGAAATTTGAGAGAAAGTTGAGATAAAAATGAGTAAGGACTTTTGTGTGAAAAAATAAAAGGGTAGGGATGTTTTATAGTTTTTTTTTTTTACCGTTGGAGGGCCAACGGTAAAAAAAAATGATTGTTAGAACGGGCAAAAGCGCATCCACGAGGGAGCGCTTTTGCCACATCAGCAAAGCGCGCCCTCAAGGTCGCATTTTTTGCTGACGTGGCACAAAGCGCTCCTTCGTGGACGCGCTTTTTGATTTATCTCCTGAAAACTCGCTGATATGAACGCGTTTTCGGGGAAAATGACCCTTTCCGATAAATAATTATTTTTTCGACCCTTTTTCCATAAAAATTAGTATTTTCTGGTCATTTGGCCAAAAATATGTACCCTTAAATTTGTCTAAAATCTCAACTTCTTTTTTATCTACTAAATACTTTAAACTTGTATTTTGCTACTTAGATTATAACATTAGCACTAACATCGTTACTTTGTGTTAGCGTGAAATTGATAGTTAATCTTATAGTAACACGTGGAAGTATCTCAGTATGACACATGTCGGACATATATTAAAAAAATATAAATTAATTTTAAAAAGTATGACATTTTGGACAAATTCAAGTACCAACTAGATATTTTTGGATAAGTTCAAGTGACAAATTACATATTAACCCTTAAAAATTAACATTTTAACAAATTAAGATAATATGTGTGATGTAATACAAGTTTAGATATCAATTAAGTACAAAAAAATTAAGTATAGACTAAATACTTTTAGACAAATTCAAAGTTGATCTACATGTTAACCCTTTACTATATGAATGGGGATTAACACAAGTTGGGACTAGAGTGAGCATGGTTTGGCCACTACCTACTACCAAAGGCCTAGAAAAATGGGAGGTTCGGTAAAATATAGGCCAAAAAATGGGCTTGGGCAAAATGAGGCCCGTTTAAAAATGGGCAGCCTCGTAAGAATTTCTTGGCCGAGTTTATTTTACCCATACCAAATCATTAAAGGCAAAAAAATATTTTTAAATATTATTTTCTTATTGTTTTCTCTTTATTTTGCTACCATTTTACTATTATGTTTCTATTATTTTGTTGTTATTGTTTAGATATTATATAAAACTTATTTTATTGTTAATTTTGTTATTATTTTAAAGACATTTGTTAATTTTGTTATTATTTTAGAGGCATTTTCTTGTTCATTGCATCTATTTTAGTGTTATTTAAGTCTACATATTTTTTAAAATTTATTTTCAATTTGTTGAAAAATATTTATTTTGATTTTTTAATATTTTTGGTGTATTATATATATTTAAAATTATATAAAATAATATAAAAATTAATACTGGCGGGCGGCCGGGCTCGGGTTTTAGTATTTTATATGGGCGGGCTTGGGCAAAATTTTAGGCCCATTTTTGGGCCCGCCCGCCCGAGCCAATGAAAGGGCTAAATTTTTAGTTGGGCCCGACCAACCTGCCCGCCCGCCCATGCTCACCTCTAGTTGGGACAATATAATATAACATATATTCTAACTTTTTATTTATTTAAGCTTAACGGAAATGAAATTCAGATTTATTTTTGACATCTATATTCATTTTAAAATGATTTTGTCTCATTTATTTTGCTTAAATCACAAATGGTATTTTAATTATTCACTTTTTCCAAGTTGGTATTTAATTTTTTTGTGGTATTTAAATTATACTTCATTCTCTAAAATGGTACCTAAACATTTTCTATTTTGTACAAGTAGTACTTAAACTATATTCCATTATCTAAAGTAGTATCTAAATTATACTTTATTGCCCAAATTATCCGAACTGTAAAAAATTCTTCTTATCTAATCATTTTGTGAAACATGACACTTCTAAATTAAAAAAATAAAATTAATTATTAAAAATAAAATTAAATTAAATTAAAACTTTTCAATCTTTTTACACTCTATCCATCCCTACAATTATTTTTGAATTTTTTATTTCTTTTACAATTCTTTTACTATTTTTTCTACTCAATTTCTTCCCGTATTTGAGTTTCATGTTTTATTAGAGTTTTTTTATATAATAGAAGTACACCCAACATTAATTATTTTATGTAAAGTATATAAAAAATTAACAGAGAAAATTATTTTTAAGAAAAACTAATACATAGGTTTTAAATCAAGTGAGAAAAGAATCGAATCAAAGTTTAAAAATTGAAAAAAAAAAAGTTTGTTGGAACCTAGGTAATTTGCCAAAAACAGGGCTTTGATACTCAAAAATTTAATTAATTATTAAAATAACCTATTTTTTTAATTAAACACAAAAATAACATAAAATCTACAGTAAAAGTTGATGAAGTCAAAGAATTTGGCTCCACCAACATGCCACGTCAGCAACCAGGACAAAAAAAATTTTTTTGGTGGAGCCATGTAAAATGGCACCACCTGTATAAATATCATGGAAATACCGCAATTTCTAAAAATATGAGGACTTTAAAAAATATTTCCCATTTTCTGTGGAGCCATTTCATTTGACGCCACCAGATTCGCCTCTCACCCTTTTACTTTTTTTTTTTTTAACTTTTGTCCTTTCTTTATTTCTTTTTTCTTTTTTTACTTTTTTTTTAAGTTTTGTCTTTATTTTTTATTATTAATTTTAAAAAATTGAAATGAATATTTGAAATATTTTATAATATATATTTTTAAAATTTAAATATATATTTTGAAATTATTTTTTAAATTTTAAATATTATTTTTAAATATTTTAAATATTATTTTAAAATATTAAATATATATTTTAATAATATAAAATATTTAAATATTTTAAAGATATGACCTTTCAAATTTATTATTAGTTTTATAATATTCTAAATATTTATTAATTTGTTTTATAATTTTTAAATTATGATTTTTAAATTATTCTTAAAGATATTCAAACCTTTTTTAAATTCTATATAAAAGTTAAAAATAATATTTTATTTAAAAATTGAAATTTGAATTAATTAGAAAAAATAAAAATAATTGTTAAAGAATATTTATTTGTTAAAATTTTAATTTTAATTTTAATAAAAAATAGCTCCACCAAATAAAATATTAATTTTAAAATTTTAAATTTAATTAAAAAAGTTTGAGTATCTTTAAAATTAATTTTAAAATTATTAATTTATAAAATTATATTTAAAATTTAAAAATATTTAAAATATATATTTAAAATATTAATAAATTTGAAAGGTCATATCTTTAAAAATAATATATTTTAAATAATTTAAAATCATAATTTAAAATATTATAAAACAAATTAAAAATATTTAAAATTTAAAATATACATTTAAAATATTATAAAACTAATAATAAATTTGAAAGGTCATATCTTTAAAATCTTTAAATATTTTATATTATTAAAAATATATTTAATATTTAAAAATAATATTTAAAATTTAAAAAATAATTTCAAATATATATTATAAAACATTTCAAATATACATTTCACTTTTTTAAAATTAATAATAATAAAATAAATAAGGATAAAGACAAAATTTAAAAAAGTAAAAAAAAAAAAAAGGAAAGAAGGACAAAAGTTAAAAAAAATAAATAAAGCAAAAGGGTATCAGGCGAAATCTGGTGGCGCTAAATGAAATGGCTCCACCAGAAAATGAATTTTTTTGTTAAAGTCTCCTATATTTTCAGAAATTGTAATATTTTCTTGGTATTTATACAGGTGGCGCCATTCTACATGGCTCCACCAAAAATTAATTTTTTGTTTCCTGGTTGCTGACGTGGTATGTTGGTAGAGCCAAATTCCTTAGCTCCACCAATGTTTATCGTAGATTTTAGGTCATTTTTGTGTTTAATTAAAAAAATAAGTCATTTTGATAATTAATTAAATTTTGAGTTATTTTATAAAAAAGCCCAAAAACAGGGTTTGGATGAATTTTTTGATGAGTTCTTGAATTTTCCATCACCCGAGCTCTTAAGTAAAGAACAAAAGAGATGAATATATTCATAATTTTTTTTTTATATTTTTAGTTAAAAATTGTCATGTGTCACAAAATGATTAGCTAATAGTTTTTTTACGGCCTGGGTAATTTAGGTAATTGAGTATAATTTAGGTACCACCTAAAAAAAAATAGTTTAAGTACCACTTTGGATAATAAAATATAATTTAAGTATCATTTGTAACAAAAAAAAAAAAAAAAGCGCTTAGATATCAACATGAGAAAAAGGGATGGTTTAGGTACTATTTTGGGTTTAAGAATTTTTTTAATGCAAATAATTAATGAGGTAGTTGAATTATTTTGTTGTTTGTTTCAATGTGCATCTTTATAAGAAAATAAGAAGTTTTCTTTGATCACATTTATCAATTGAAACAATAGCATATTAGTATTTCATTTTTTAATATATAATACTTAAAATTACTCATAGTTCCTCCCTAACCTTTAAATAAGAAGATAATGCGCTTCAACGCACTTAAACCCGCGTCCTCCTGCACTGACAACAATATTAATGCCAATCGAATTAAAACTTAATCAGCTAATAATTCAATACTTATTAATCAAATAAATATATATTTAATTTTCTTTTTGACGATTTAGATAGAGGTGGAGTTATTAAAGATTGGAACCCAAGGTTTAAGGCCAAACAACACAATATCATTTAACCTGTTATTTAGGGTATGAGACTCCCAATAGATGAGGTATAAATTTACTTGGTTTGGCATTGTTTGACTTTTGCTTGATTGAGTGCTTTCAATTTTTTTACATATTAAATGAGAGATAATATAAAAATATATTTTTTTAAATTTTATGTAATTATATATTTATTTTACACTATTTTTTATATTCTTATATAGAGTTTATTAATAATGTTATAGTTAATTTGGTTATAACATTATATCCTTCCCTAGCCATTATGCTCCCATTAGATGATGTTTACAATCCTCTATAGCCAAGTAGTTTCTCTTCGTTGGTATTTCATTTCCAAATATTGAGGGTGTAGACTAAATTGCAAAGTTAAATAAGTTTAATTGTTAATTTTGTAATACTAGAGACCAATTTGAATAAATGTAAAATTTTTCATGAAATTTTACTAGGAATAGAAAGTATAAGGTCCTTAATGAAAGAATGCGAAATCAGATTTTAATCCGAAGCTAAATATTGAAAGATATGCTTATCCCTAGTTTAGGGACTAAGTTGAGTAAAATGCAAATTATGTGTGGCTTTGTATTTAGATGTGGATTGAATGAAATCCGATACTATTTTATTTATTGAATTATCAATCATAGCGAAAGACAAAGTCGGGCCGTCAAGAAGGAAAGGAAAAGCGAGAGTCGTTGACGAGAGACGCGAAATTTCGGTTTGTACTTTTATAACTTGAGATCATTTTATTTCTTTGCATATTCATGTTATATTGCATGATTGAGTATCAAGGTGAGTTAATAATGATCATATGGATTGATTTGCTATGATTGATATTGATTATCAAGATAGTGGACTGAATTGAATAAAATGAAAAGTTGTATGATTTAGTGGGACATGATTTGTAATATAAGAATGACTTGAAACATGCTATATGATATAAAATATTGTGTGTAGATGATGAATTGAAATGAGATTTTGAAATTGAATATGAAATTATATATTAATTGGATTGAATTGAAATTAAATGAGATTAATGATTGTTATGTGATAGTACAGTATACATGGTATGAAAATAAAAATGTGACCGATTACAGACTATGACAGGTAAATGCAAATGATTACAGGGTATGATAATGCAAATATGAATATTTGATGCCCATGTGAACTTAGTAAAATGTTAGGATAATTGGTATGCCAATAAGGTCTTATGCGCGTTTATACGTGATATTTGATGATATGGAGATTATGACAGGTTATATCAAGATCCAGAATCTCTTGCGAATCATCGATATTATTTGTCTCTACGGAGACTATGGTGTGGTGAAGGGATGTATTTGTATATGAACATGCATTTGATGCCTACGGGCTTGGCACATTGGTAATTTGGTGTGCTGTAGTTTTGTTCATACGAGCTATCTTGGTGTGGTGTAATTCACTTGTGTACCCGAGTCCGTTTTACTTATTGGGCAAAACATTGAAATCAAAACTTGAAATCAGAAAATGAAATTAAATGAATTTTGGTAAACTATTATAATGTATGATTTGAATTGAAATGGTATGAAATTGTGAATTGATAATAGTATATGGAATGATGTGATAATATGAAACTATATGAGTGCAAATATATAATTCACGATAAGGAAGTATATAAAAGATTATATGATCTTTTTAGAATCGAACCCTAGGTACCAAATTAAATACCAATGAGTCAATAGACTCCAGAAAGAGATTCAGATGGTAAGTTAACTAGTTAATGGTATTGATTGAACATGAAAATTGAATAGTTTAATGTCAAAGGTATACATGTTTGATAAAGATTGGCACTTAACAAATGGTATGATTTGGTCAATTTTATTGTAACGTTGAATGGCATGATATGATAAGTTTAAATGTTAATATCAAATGAATTGATGCATAAAGATGGTTTTATGCATATTTCATATGATATTGGAAGCTTTTGGCATGTATGTGAACGTGATATGGCTAAAAAATTGAACTTGAATTGATTATATTCATTTGTTTAGCACTCATGTTATATTGACTTGAATCATGGAAGTACCACTCAGCTTTATCGCTCAGCGTATGATTTGTTAATTCCGTGTGCAGGTTTAGGTAAATCTCGAAGTCCCGAGACATGATTCAGCATCTAGCTAGCTATCCTCAACTCAACAATGTTTGTATAGTCCCTTTCGTTTTGATATTTAGGCTAGTAATGGTTAACTTGATATGGCCGATTGGTATTGTTTACGTTGTGTATTGAGATTGTTGAAGTTGAAATGAAATTGGTATGCATATGTGATATTTAGGTTGGATGTAATGAATTGGTACTAAATGGTCAAATAGTTGGTATGTGGAAAATGTCATTGATAACAATTAGAAATGGTGTTTTATGTAAAGTATACGTAAAGTGGCGTTAAATGCATAGAAATGAGCATATGATTATGGTGTTTTTATTTACTTGAATGAAAGGAAGAATTAGCTTGTATGTTTGGGTAAATTGAATAGGTATCTAATTGAATCTTTTGGAAATAGACGGTCATGTCACGACGTTGGCCTCTTAACATTGTGACGAGATTAAATCAGTGAGTTGTTTTGCGACAAGGAACCCCAAAGTTGCGACGTTAACTCGATATTTTACAAATTTTATAATTTGGTCCTAATTCAACCTCGAGTTAGTAAAAGAACTTTTGTAAGCTCATATAATATACTGAAATGATCTAATAGTTAGTGTAGGAGATTGAAGAAGAAAGTTGTTTGGATTTTGATCTCTATATTCATAGCTTTCAAAACTATTTCATGAAAAGAACTAGACTATAGAAGAGAAAGGGAAGAAAATCTTTCAATTTGTGCAGGCAGTGCGAATGAAAAAAACCATACAAGAGTGGTTTTAATAGTTCAACGATCATTTTGTAACTTTTTAAAGTTGAGTGATCAAAATGTAAACTTACTAATAATTTAGTAATCTCGGGTATAACTTATCCTATTGTTTCTATTAACAAATATCCCTTTTTCATATTGTTTCTATTCGCAATACTTAAATTTCAATTTTGGTCTTTATACTATAACTTTTATAATGTCATTAGTTAGTCTAAATTTTTATTAAAATATTGACGTAAAATTTTAGAATTAACACTATAAATTTTTTATTAAATTTAAGTTCATTACAATATATTTTTTATTACATGAATATCGAATAATTTTTTTTAATTTTAAAATGTAACACTAATAAATTTAACATAAAAATTCTAATTGTATTTAAATTTTAAACTCCAAAAAAGAAATAATTTAAATTATTAAAATAAAAATAAAATAAAATATATTAATTATTTCATAGTGGCCCACTATTTTAGAGTTGGTGACGCATGTAATCTCCAAACAACATGCCAATGCCATGTAAGCAAAAATAGTGACACATCAGATATGCTTATCTTTCACTCTCGTAATCAATCAATGGACCCAAAAATAAAAATTAAAAATTAGTCTTTATTTTCCAAACTTAGAATTTCGAAAAGGAAATTCCAGATAATGAGTGAAGTTATTGTTTCTTCATTTCATGCTTTTAGAGCTGAAAATTTCAGCAATGGAAAAGGGCAAGTGAAGTTGAAGAAACCGGAATTCCAATGCCACGCCAATATCAAGTCCAAAGCACACAAATACTTGATCAGAAATGAGTTAGCAGCTACATATTCTGCAAGAATTTCCACTGATATCCCTCTTTATGAGATTCCTGGGGTAACCCCATTAACTCATTTCTTGCTTATATATGAAATGGGTATTGATTAATAAATGTTGTTGGTGAACGTGGGTGGGTGGGGTTGATTTCTTGAACAGGCTTTGTTTGATGAATATTTGGAGGATAAACCCAGAATTTTTAAGGCAATGTTTCCTGACCAACATAGGAGCCAACAGCTTAATCAGGTTTTTCTTTCCTTTTCTTTTGGCTTTCTTCTTTAGTTATGGTTGTTGTATTGAGCTTATATTAGTCCATTTGGGGTAAGTGTGGGTATATCATGATATATTATATTTATACATTATTCATTGCAAACAGCTGCATCAATAATTCAGAAATGGTGTTATAGCTTTTAGCATATACTTGTTTGGCACAGACTCGAATTGTATTACCCCATTCCCTACCGAAAAAAGAAATCCAGAATTGGTTTTATTTTCACTGCAAAATGTATTATTGTAGCCAAAACTACAAATTTAGTAAAAGAATTAATAATCCAGAGAAAAAGGGATTATGTTATTGAATACAATATTTTGATGAACTGGTGGCTATTTTGCTATGCTTTGACACAACAAAGATTGTTGTTTCTTTTTAAAATGGGCGTTTTGTTTGTGCTTATTGGGTTTCCACATGGTGGAATGAGCTATATTTCTTCCTCCCACTTCTCTTTTTTTCCTTGAAGAACCTATGTCCAACACATATTTGGAGATGACCATCCAAGTGTTCTTTCTCTCTCTCTTTTAAGAGAAGTACTCTCTAAATATGTGAAAAAACTTATAAAGTTGAACATACTTTTGTTGAACACATACCTTATCCGACACTTGTACCTGGGTCCGAGTAACATAGGGAATGAGTATTTATTCTGTTCTCCTGTTTTGTGGTCTTCGTTTCCATGGTAGCTGGAGTCTGAAGAACTAATATTATTTCCTAATGAAGAATGAAAGAGAAATGAAGAAATCGTAGTTAACTTGAGTCATTCAATTTCAAGCAGTAATCTTTTGGTAGTAATTGGCATATTTTCAACAGTAAAATTCATATGTTCTTGTATGCTGTTTGAACTAGGCAAAGGCTTGAAAGTACTTGGCTGATTTAATATTGTCTGTCTTGTTCACATAGCTTTAGTTGACTGCGAAAAACACGACTAAACCGGCCTTTAACACATTGTCACTTGCCGAGGAATTAAAGAACTGCAACAATGTAATGGAAAGAAGTGCATTATTTCTAAGAAAATTTGACCATAAATGCTAGATAAGCTAAGCCTTGAGTTAATAGATTTTCTAGTTGTTCCATTTACTTAGATGGCATGATCCGAAGACATTCATTATTCCTCGATACAAGCTCGGGGTTTTGGAGGTTCATAACTTGTGACGTGCCACGTGTACCTCATGCTAACATATAAGTACCAGTTATGAATCTCATGCTCACGTGTAGTTGTGGTTGTTAAACTTGTGCAGGACGAATGGAGAATTCAGATGTTGCCTCTGCAGTTATTGGTTCTAAATGTATGGCCGGTAGTGGACTTAAGGTTGAGATGCAAATCAGGAGGTAGAGATTACCCACCGGAAGTCCCTCACGATATCACAAAAGTTCTCGAGCTCGACATTGTAAACAAAGCTTTGCACATTGCACTGAAAGTTCTTTAATTTTTATGTGAATCATCCATTCCTCTTATATGATACAAAGCTCGTGTTTTGCAGACAAGATGGGAGCTCCAAGGGCTTGATAATGTTGTTGATCCATCACATTTCACACTTATTGTGAAAGGAACATTATACCCTGATAGAAGAAGACATAGAAGCCGGCTTAAGGGTCATTTAGAGATGCACGTAAAATTCATCCTTCCTCCTGCACTCACTCTGGTTCCCGAAAATATTCGTGACGGTCTCGGAAAAGGGGTCAGAACATCAAAAAAAAACCTTCATACCATATACAATTCTTTGAATTCAATATGTTGTGCATGATTTTAGTGACGAATCTCAGGAAGTAGTATTGTTGACAGGTAATGACAAAGCTGGTTGAGAGCATGAAGCAGAAAGTAGACGGTAGCTTGCTCGCAGATTATAGCAAATTCAAGAGGGAGAGATCCGGTAAACGCGTATAGGCCGGGTTTGCCACATCTTCAGCAAATTGGAAAGTAACAGAGTGAAAATACTGTTGCATTGATATGCATTGCCATTTTAAGATGTGAGAAAAAAAGAACCTATAAAGTTAGAGAAAGTCTAACACCATTGTTGTTTGGGGATACTGATTTATTTATTTATTTGGAATATTTGACTTGTAGGGATATTATTGATAATTGATAAATATAATTGAAAAGAATGAATAAAAAATTGGAGATGCGGGGGATCGAACCCCGTGCCTCTCGCATGCAAAGCGAGCGCTCTACCATTTGAGCTACATCCCTTTTGCTGATCGTTTGTCAGATATTTTAGATGCCTCATTTTATTGGTTTGATTTTCTTATTCTAAAAATGGAACAACCAACCACAAAGGAATAGTATCAAATTAAGCCCTTAATGTTCATTTTTTTGTTATTTTTTATTTTTTTTAATATTTGACTCTCAATCTTTAAAAAAAAAGTTGAATTTGACCGTTAACTTTTAAAAAAAATTCAAATTGTTCTTTTTTTAAATGTAAATTCGACTTATGTTAAAATTTTAAATATCACAGCTTGCATACAATTTATGTGTACAAATATTATTATATCTGTATGAAGTACACGTGAATGATCATGTAAATTATCATGCAACATCATTAAAAAATAATTTTATAGTCACTATTTCCGCTGAAAATTGATTTGACTTTTTGAAAGATTAATGACTAAATTTATTGAAAATAAATATAAAAATCAAATTGACAAAATATATATATAAATGTTGAAAACTAAATTTATCATTATGCCTTTCAATACAATAAGATTAAGTGAGTCGATGTGGATGTGATTGTAACCGCGGGGAAATGTAGACATCAAATATAAAATTCCATTGCAAATCAAATGCTAAAACAATGGGAATATATACATCTTTGTATTGGGGGGGCAGAAAGAGCAATATTTTTGGCATGGTACAGGTCCAAGGATAAATGTTTAAGCCTAATTTAGAAGTTAGTTTCACTCAATGCAATGGTCACCAGAAATCAGAACAAGAACATGATCCCTGCTTAAAACAATGAAACCGGTTCCGATCTCGGACTATGATTTCCCGATCGTATATCTTGGAAACAATCTTAATGGCAGCGTGACAGTCACGGCATATGCGTATGTTCTTGAAAATATACAGAGGCTTACCAAGTTCTGTGTTTAGAAGTCCGAAACAGACTGCCAGCTTCTCGCTGTGCGAAAACAATGCCTGCTCCTTCTCCAACTCGACCCCAGCATTGTCCCCAGGAAACACTTGTGCAGACAGATTCGGAACATAACCGGCTGATTGTAACCTTTGAATCATATCTTCTAACATGATATAAATTTCCCGGGTTTTCGGGTGTGATTTATCACCTGCACTGAACTGATGAAGTTGGCCATCTACATGGATGGAACTCATTCCAGGAACCTTACTAATTCCTTTAGTTTTAAGAACTTTCCGAAGGGCATTCGCTTTGTCTGGCTTACCTGCCAATGCATACATATTTGAAAGCAGGATATGATATTCCGTGTTACGAGGATTCATCAGAATGAGCTTCTGAAGAAGGCGTTCAGCTAATTGTAGCCTTCCATGTGAATTGCAGGAACCCAAAAGAGATCCCAAAACAACCTCATTTGGAGGTATTGGCATTTTGTTTATCAATGTCTCAGCTTCCTCCAAACGACCGGCCCTTCCAAGTAGATCCACCATACAAGCATAGTGATCGATCTTAGGTGTTATACCATACACAGATTGGAGACTATTAAAATAATATGATCCTTGATCTATCATACCAGAATGGCTGCAAGCACTTAGAACAGCGATAAAGGTTAAATCATCTGGCAAAACTTCCTTGATCATCCTTGGGAACATATTGATCACAAGTTGACCTCTTCCGTGCATAGCTAACCCACTAAGAAGTGCATTCCAAGACACAACATTCCTTCGGGGCATGCACTCGAAAACTTTGATTGCAGTATCTATCCTGCCACATTTGGCATACATATCCAACAAGGCAGTTTCCACCATGATGTCCATCTCCATCCCCATCATCTTCAAGCCATAAACATGAACCCATCTACCCATCGCCACATCTCCAGACTGTGCACAAGCTGACAATAAAGAACAAAGTGTTATATAATTCAATTTAATACCCAAATGAAACACTATCTGGCTCAAAAGCAAAAAGCCTTCCTTGCTAAATCCATTCCCTACATAACCAACAATCATTATTGTCCATGCAACTTCGTTGCAGTGTGGCATATCATCGAACACCTTCCTTCCATTACTTACACCCTCCCACTTCAACACCCCATCCAAAACCACGGTCCATGATACAACATTCTTCTCCTTCATCTCACTGAAAACCCTTTTCATCTCTTCCACCATCCCGGACTTGCCATACATATCCATCAGCGCATTACACACTTTCACCCTCCTTTCGAAACCCATCTTCGCCACACGTCCATGACTCTGACTCCCCACCCCAACATCCCGCAACCATGCACACGCACTAAACAAGCAAACCATCGCCACATCATCAATTTCAGCACCTTTTTCAAGCATTTGAGCAAACAAAAGTAAAGAATCATGAGGCCTATTTTGGCGAGAAAAGGAAGACATGAAGGAAGTCCAGTCAGCAGCATCCTTGCTCGAGTGGGGAATTTCATCGAACAATTTCTGGGCAGAGGATATATCACCACAAGATGCATAAAGGTGGAGGAGGGTGTTGAGAAGAAAGGAATTTTCAGTTGTAGAAAGGCCCGTAGTGAGGACCATGGCATGGAGTTTTTTGCCAGTGGTGAGAGCAGATCGTTGAGCACATATGCGAATGAAGGGACGAAGGTAGCGAGGAGAAAAGGAGGGGAAGGCTCGGAGGATTGGCCATTTCATCTGTCTTTATTTTCCTTAGCAACAATGAACACCGAAATGGTATATAATTATTCTTGGTTGATTGAGCTGCGAATCACAGAACTCGGCCCATTAATTTAAAAAAAAAAAATCTGAAACCCGATGTGACACATGGAAAAACACAAAAATATTATGGACCAAAAAAAATAATACGATCATAACCTAAATACAGTGACTACTGAATCTATGTTAAGAAAACTGAATATTTCAAAGGTGAGGTGCGAGAGTACGTAAAACCATTTCTTGGAAGTCAGCACATAAAATTGAAGTGTCGAAAAATTCAGTCCTTAGGATTAACAGAGCATACATTTATATTGGCACTCAACATGGACAAGCTCGCGAGGACAAACAAAGACAAACCAAGCAGAACCAACAGGGCGAAGATACAAATAATTGACTATTTAGCAAGTTTGAAGTACAAAACAAGAGCGATCGCAATGATAAGGACGGCGATAATGGTGCCAATGATCCACTTGTTCCTGCTCATCCTCCTAGAAATAGCTGTCAAAATTTTCTTGCTCTTGCCGATGTTGTCATCTACTCCATGGAGCTGCAATAGAAAGGGAAACACAACTTCAAATAGATAGCTGCGGCTTAATATACAAAATTTTGAAGTCTAACTACCATATAAGCCCTTGACATAGCAAGTTCTTGGAATCTAAACGTTTGCAATCAACCATTACATCATAAGATGAGACGATTTAAGGTCTAACCATTGTATAAGCCTTTGATATAGTGAACTTGAATGACATTACAACTGAAATACGAGAATGTATAGCTAATGATAGAGAATTGGAGATACCGTGTTATTGGCATGTAAGAGAGCCTGTCGCTGAGAATGCAAATCCTGAAGAATTGAAACCCCAAGCTCTTCTGTTTCTAACATGGTTCTCCTGCTGTCCTTAATTCTGTCACCGCTCTGATTCATCCGCTCTGTAGTCATCATTAATCTTGATCTTTGATCAGCTGATGCCTGTTGCATAGTCATCAATTATAAGTAAATCAAAAGCCTAATTAGAGAAGACCAGTGATAAAACCACAGCAAGTTAAACTGAAGGTAGGTGAACCAAAAGATACCGTGAGAGTATCAGCCATGCCGGACTCTAACAACTCATCTCGAGCAGCTGCATTCAAATTACCAGATGCGATTCTTTTAACTTCACTTTTCAGATTGTTTAGATCTGATTTATATTCCCTTAACTTAGCAAGAAGTACAGCCTTAACATTTGGCTGCAAACTTCTTGCCTCGAGGTCCATCTTTCGAATCTGAAAATGTAAATAGCAACATCAAGTTCAACACCCAAAATATAGGAAAAACTAAAAAAAGATTATTTGAAACAGACAATTAACCAGGTACCATACCAGAGCTTCTGCATCTTCCACTCCAGCTCTTACATCAGAAAGTTTTTGTTTCTTCTGCTCTGAACATAAGAAAAACAAAAAAGAAATTTGAGCAAGAATTGGCTCATTATGGAGGTTGATACTCTAACAAATTGAGAAGTCTCTTATTGAACACCTCTGATGAATTCACAAATTAACGTACTGCATCATTCAACAAAAACAGATGCAGATTTATTCAGACTCATACATCTGCATTGTCTGTCAACCAAAATCTTTCAGTATCACCTTACAAATTCACCAATTCACAGAAAAGATGCAAAGGTGACCAGACACAATCTTTTTCCTTAAAAAGGAGTAAAAGATTAAAAGTTCTGTTCCCAAGTAGAGATGCATTTAATCTTTTTGTTTCCCTTGAATCGGGTAATCTTAGCCTAAGACCCCAAGTTACTCAGACTCAAGTGTAAATGTCCAATATGTATATATATATCCGACATGAGTATGTTCAATTTTATCTAAATTTTTCCATATATTTAGAGGGCTGGGAAAATTATATCCTTATACCCATATCTAGATATGTGCCAGACAAGGGTACCTAAAGAAAAATGAAAGTCCGATCAACATAGCTCTAAGCCATATAAGCTCTATGATAATTGTTTACAAGGCCAAACCTTTATCAATTGACAGCTGAATTTAATTCTAACTTTTCCATTTTCTTTCTGTGTTTTCTTTCTAGATGCATTTATACTAAACTCTTTATCGAACTCTTGTGGATCATTATTCTTGGATAAATCAGTAATTCAAATGAAAAATGCAACTATTACATCCATTCAAAGATTCTTAGTACAAAATCAAAGTCCTCTTAAAGCTAATGTCAAAGCACATCAATATGTTCATCAACTGCAACCTAATTCCAACAGCATAAATCCAACACTATAAATCAGGATAACATTCTAAATTCTCGGTTTATGGCCTAAAATTCAGACCATTTAAACTCTTTGCTTAAATATATTTAACTTAAAGTTCCAAAATCAATTTCCCCTTATCTACATTAATGCCTCAAAAGAATTCTTACAAACTGAGAAAATCTTGATTAATTAATTATTAACTAATTAAACAATTAATATATATAAAACTCAAAGTAGAGAAAAAAGATCGGATCTTCTTTTCTTCATTCTCACATCTCCCAATTAAGCATTCTAAGTTTTCTTTTTAAAGAGAAAAAAAACAATACAATTTGTAATCAGAGCATAAATCTGAAAAAAGGAAAAAAAAATCAGTAGAATCCTCACGCTAAATTAGAAAGAACATAACGAATTATGCAACCACATAGCCGCAATTAGGAGCAAAAAAACAAAGAAATTAACAAAAATAATTCAAAAAAGAGGTTTATCCGTATAAAGATTTGAATTGTAACCTCCAGCAAGAGCACCAGCAGCCGTACACTTCTTGGAAAGATTCGCCGATAGCTCGCAATACTGCCGTTCATATCCTTCGAAAACTTCACTCATCTTTTAATTTTTTTTTTCCAAAAGAAATTTTCCTTAAATTCAACTGAAAATCAGTAAAATAAAATTAAACATCAGCTAAAAGAATAATCGAAAATTTTAAGGAAAAAAAGAAGAAGAAATTAGAGAGAGTATGAGAAAACCTGAAAGGAAGATGATCGATCGATCCTCAGTGGTGGCTTTTCCAAATTTCTCCTTCCATTTTAAATAAAAGACAATAAAACGACAGCGGTTTTGATCTCTTATGGTTATCGTTTTACTTTTCCGTGTTGGGGGGGGGGTAATGATAAAGACACGCAGATAGTGTGATTAGTTTTGGGAATTTCAAAGCCTGTGGCTGACACGTAGATAAAGCATGTGGTTATAATGGGGGCTCTGTTCAAGTTTCCTGAACTCTTAGTATGATTAGTGTTTGCACTGTATGCCTGTCATTATGCCTGAAGAAATTATACGAAAATTGGGTAAAAATAACAAAGAGGCCCCTTGACTGGGATTGAATTGCATTTTGCCCTTTTACAAAAAAAAAAAATAATAATAATAACAATAGAAAATTAACCTCTATAAAAGAGTAAAGTGTTTCTTAGGTTGAAAATTTCATCGATTTTTATTGTTAAAAATTAGATTTTGTACATAAGTATATAGTACACGTAGTGCACCATGTGTCACTTTCTAATTATTCTATTAGTCACGTTAGTTTTTAACGATATAAATAGATCAAATTTTAACAAAAATAAGTAATTTACTCTTTAATTTAATATATAAAATTAATTCCCCATTTTAAAGTAAAATGGGCTAAATACAATCATACTTTAAAACTACTAAGTATACTTAAAATACACCTCAGAATGTAATTAAATTAAGACATTTCATTAGCTAATTAAACAAACTCATAAATTTGGGGATAGTATAGAGAGGTGAGGTGTAATTTTCATTATTGTGGTTTGTGGATCTCTTTAGATTTTATATTTTAATTTTAAAATAATAATATAGAAAACTTGAAATGATATAAAAAGTAAAAATATATACAAAATGTCCAAGATAGATTCGTATTCATTCCGACGACTGAATAAATATATTTTCTACTTAAAATTAATAATAGTAATATAAAAAAATGATTCTATTTGAATTTGGCTCATAAAGGTGGAACATAAACCTCACACACTGGTATCTGAGCAATTTTTCCCGTTGCTTTTACAGAATTTCCATCATCAAACCGTCACCCATTAATACAACACCAACATTTTTGATTCCAAATTTAGGGCAATGCCTATAACACCCTCTTCAAATTCCACTAATTCACCTGCTATTACTTCACCAAGACCAATACCGTCGCCCAGTATTTACAATCTTTACTTCTCTATTATATTGCTCAATACTATTCTACCAACATAAAAAAATATGATGTAGGAGCAAGAGAACATGGTAAGTCCGCAAAACCCGAAGTCCAAACCAAGTCCTAAGAAGGAAAAATGAATAAAAAGCTAGAATAGCAAAGGACTTGGGAGGTATGTCCACTAGAATTGTTGTAGTTACTCTACTCCCAAACTTTCAGAAACCCGTTTTGAGCCTTAGTCATGCAAGCAAGCCTAAAACCCAAAAGACGTTTCCAAGCTTTATTTTATACCAGCTCATGTGATATTTGAACAATGAAACGTGCATCTCATATTTCTAGTATTTTATACCAAAAAAAGGGGCTATCAATCTTCTCATTTCTAAACCCATTAATTAAAAGATAGATTATATCTAAGTTCAGTTCTCCACAATTAACTTCAATCCGCTTATCATTCATATAGTTTCTCCAATTTAAAAACTTTAAAATAACTCATGAAATCCAAGAATTGCTGCATTTACAGTGGAGGGGGAGTAAAAAAGAACCATCAAAACACTAATAGCATAATTTTCGGGGAAAAAAAAGAATACAAATGACCAAAGGTTACTTCTATCATAGCATAATTCATAAAAACTCTCCTTTGGTTACATACAACATTGTGGAAATTCTAATTATATCAAGGCATTGCATTCAGCCTCCACAATTACCCATCTAAAATTTAGGGTTATAAAACAAAAATGGTTTTAGTCAAAACTACCAAAAAATAGTTATTTACATAGAATATTCTCATTCTTATTCACACGCATCATAGGAGATTCATTGGCAAGTCAATGGAAATATAACCTTCTCATGCTAGAGGACACGGAGCTGAGCGAGGAAAGCAGCGCACAGGTCCAAGAAGAGAAACTGTGGCCCCTCAACCCTCTGAAGATCCAGCAAATACTTTTCCTCGCGAGTTTTATAAAGCTATCAACATCCATAGCAGCCAAAACACAAGTTAGCACTATTATTTAAGGCATTCTATAATCTACAACTAAGCATTGCAACATTACCTGCACTTCAAACTTGACAACATTTGGGGCCCTGGAAACACCATCATTTTCTATAATGGTCAATTCATCTCCAAAGTAGTGACTGTTGTGCACGGGATTGTTAACCAAGCCTTCATTAAGGCCAGGAATGCTAGCAAGCCACCTACACTTCATGGTGTAATGACCAATTTTCTTCCAATACACATTGAGTTCTTGAAAGGCTTTGAGAACTTCTGTCATGATTTCACGAGGGTGGGCACGAGACTAGAAAAACAAAAACAACACAATGTTACTACTCTGCACCTGCTACGTACTAAATGTATAGACCAATTGTCCAATCTTTTCAACTGGTAAAGGTATCAACCATTTTATCTTTCTGATTATAAATCATTCACACTGCCAATCATTTTTGAAATAAAAGCATAGACCTCAGAATGCCTACACATATTTAACCATAAATAAAACAGAAAAGACATTGGGAAAACCGCTTGAAAAGCACAAACTCAACCTGAAGTCCAAGAGCCCACTTTCTTTCAAGGCCCCTTAAACCCATTGTTTGATAATCAGCATATCCTGTAAGGCGGTGTCCAACAGCAGGTTCATTTGGATGGATGCGATTGAAGCTAGATTCCTAACAATTATTTAAAAAAAAAAAAATAGAATTCCACCCAATATGGAAGTCAGCAAAATAAAACTAATAAAAGATTATGTGAATCAACTAAATTAACAGAAATAGGTCTCAACGGTGGACTCTATTAAATAATGATTGATGAGTTTTTCAAACTTCAATCAAAGAGGCAGACTTAGAAATGAAATATTAGAAATAAACTGAAAAAGTAAAAATAAATATGCACCATAGTTTCTTGAAACTCAGCTCCAAGATAGCCACTGGAGACCCGGAACAGATTGTCCAATAGTAAGTAGTAAGCAACAGTTCCCTGGAAGATAATCAGATGCAATAAGAAACAGTCTAAACAAACATGAAAACAAGGAGTTGGAAAAGTTCAAACCTCATTTTGAATTCTGTTCCGAAGAGATTCGACCAAATGGTTCCGGTCAAATCCCATCCTAATCACTTCCTGAAGGATCTCCTCATCAATCTGTAATTACATTTCAATCAGAGAGTAGAGCATGACATAATAAAAAGTATGAAAATATCTAATATGGCAGAATTCAAAAATTCTGGGGCACCGCCAATTGGCTAGCTAAAACTTATTTATATGATCCAGAAAGCATTTCGATGAGGCTTGAGGCAGTAACCGAAAATTGGATGTTAGGAAATAGATATAGTAAGGAAACAACTTATCCGAGCAAAGCTATTTCCCAGAGTCAAATAACAAGAAAGGAGAGCTCGATAATTCAAAATTATCCCATTTTAACATAACAGCATAAGTGCTCAAAAGGTTTTCCCCAGGATACAAACCTCTGGAACCAAAATGTAGCAAAACCACATTCAAAAGCCAGAAAGAGTTAATAATTTTAGGGCATACAGTCCGAGCTATATTTATTCAACCATAATGGTCATCTTTCACATCATGCCAATCCTTTGCAGGGTTTAATATAGCAGTACATAGGCAATTTTACAACTAAGTTGAATCAGGAAAAAAATATCAACCTTTTTCGCTTGTTGCATTGAATCTGGTGGGGGGACAGCTAAATATCTTGGAAGATGCGCTTGAAACCATGGGTGCTGACGAATCTCAGGAATGGTCATTCTCTTCATTGGATCAACTACAAGCATCCGTGGGATTAAATCTCTAGCACCAGGAGATAAATGGCTTGGAAGAGTATATATGCCACCCTGAAGGACATAATACAAATTCCAAGCAATCAGCACTTTCAGGATTCAAGCAAGAAACAGGGTTGAAAGCATATTCTGTAGTTTAGGGAGAAAACAGCAGCAAATCTAGAGAATTAATGCTGAAAATACAAGAACGACAGAAGTTGGAACATTAGAAAGCCATAAGGTTATAAAAACCTCTAATTTCTGAAGACTGTTAATTTAAAGAAAAATGGTAATGTTGCCTGTAAAGCTATTTTACAGCTTAGTTATACTAGGGTTATAAATAAAGTTTTAGTTCAAAATCTGACTTAGAATCCTAAACATCCATCTATATGACTACTAATAAATAAATAAGACAAATAATAAAATAACATAATAGTAAAAAAAAGCTCCTGTATCAAATATGTTATTTAGAAATAATTGACAGGTTAGAGAAACAACGTCGTGAAGATCAGATACCATAAGCAAAAAATAAAGAGCTATCCATCATTGTGATCCAAGAGATATCTCAGACAAAAAACATGAAAATTTTATGCTACATACCTTTATTTTCTTAAAGAGGTTGGGAATGTTTTCATCATCAAAAGGAAGAGTGCCGCAAAGAAGGGCATACAATATAACACCACAGCTCCATACATCCACTTCAGGTCCAGCATACAGTTTCCCAGAGATAACCTATAACAATGGAGATCCATTTACTCTTGGGTAATATCATCTTAACATAATAAAATTTTCAATTAAGTAAAAGAAGACAACATTCCACCTTTTCAAAATCATAAATGTAAGATATTCATCATTGATTCACAAACTCCTACCTCTGGGGCAGCATAGTTTGGGCTTCCACAACTAGTCTTCAGAAAATGACCATCTCTCATTATGTTGCTCAGGCCAAAATCAGCAATCTTCACATTGCATTTGGAATCCAGAAGTAAATTTTCAGGCTTAAGGTCTCGATGAACCACCATGTTTCTGTGGCAGTACTCCACCCCAGAAATTATCTGCATCCAAACACAGATTTCATACTAATAGTTTCCTAGGAAAAGAAAATAAATAAATACTAATACACAAGAACACAAACCTGCTGGAAAAAGTTGCGAGCCTCATCCTCCTGCAACCTTCCTTTCTCTACAATATAATCAAAGAGTTCTCCAGACTTCACATACTCCATAACCACAAAAATGTCAGTTGCTGTCTCTATCACTTCATAGAGTCGAATGATGTGAGGATGCATAAACAATCTCAAAATTTTAATCTCTCTTCTAACTGCACCAAAATATAAGCCTCTTTCAATAAATAATACCATAGAATTTGACTACCATACGCAAGAAGTCACGGATAAGACAAGTCGAGAAAGCTACTTGTTAGAGGATTATTTAATTTCGATTTTTTGGATTTAGTTCTGATTGTTTCCTAGAATTTCCTTATTAATAAAACTAAAACTTTCTAAATGAATTAGGATACTTTGCTGTCATATTTTGTTTTCCTTACTAGAACATGAAATTAGGATTTTACATCTTATTTCCTAATTTGTAAACCTTCATTTAAGAGGAAATTATTTATGAGTGTTGAAGTTTCAAATTAAAGGTAAACACTCCCTTACTGTTCTAAGAGGCGCGCACCATAGGCAAAAACAGGAATCGACTTATGGGCAAGGGCCCTTGCTTTGAATCTGATTTTTGTGTAAAATCATCCGAAGACTCAATCCCAAATTCAGGAAAATAACATGCTAAAGGTTCCCTCTTTATTTTACTCAAGTAATTGTTTCCAACCTAACAGCAATAAATAATAATGAAATTTGATCTTTCAAAAAGATGATCTTTTTCTTCGGAAAACAAAATCACAAGTAGCAAAAACAATAAGCACACTGAACCTAAGAAATTCGATTCTTCAATATGAAAAACATAAAAATCATTCAGAACACAAAAAAAAAAAAAAAACCCAAGTAAGCAATAAATTAAGAAACGATAAACTGGAAATAAGAAAAAGGAATCTTTATTCAAATAAACAATATTCCTATCTTTTCTACTTCAAAAACTAAACAAAACCCAAAAGATTTCAATCATTAAAAACCAAAAAACTAAATTCAATCAAACCTTTTTCCTCCATCTCCATATTCTTAATCTTCCTTCGGTTAAGAATCTTAATGGCAACTTTGTGACCAGTCAAAATGTGCTCAGCAATTTTGACCTTTCCAAAAGAACCAATTCCAAGCGTTTTTCCAAGCTTGTAATTAGGTAATACATTATCCACTCCACTTCCTCCTCTTCCGCCCGATCCATCCATTACTGCCCTTAAACCAGAAAAAAAAAAAAAGAGAAAGAAAATCAAAATCAATTAAATCAGAGCCGTTAAAACATCGTGAAAAGTAAGTAGTAAAAGATTACCTGATTTGATCCGAAATGCCTAGGCTAGGGTTTCTTTTATTGTAGAATCCGAACGGTGAAGAGCGAAAGAGAACGAATAAGAGAGGGATTTCTAATTGATTATTCTTAGCAGTTAAAATTATAAGCTTTTCTTTTTCTTATTATTTTTCGGGGGAGGGAAGTTTTATTGATTCGTGGGGGAGATGGTTTGCCAAATTTGCCCTTTAGAATTGACAGAATGACCTTGATGTGTCCCATCTTCTTTGTCCTTTTCTGTACTTTCAGGGGATGTTTTCGAGGGGCAATTTTCAGGCATTAAAATATTCGGATCGGAACTTTGGATTGATATCAATCAAATCTAATTAGATGGGAATTCGGTAAGAATACCCTATTATATTCTATTTGCATTTTAGCCCTCTAATTTTTAAAAATTTTAATTTTTATTTATTTTTAATTTGTTATTATTTTAACCTTACCTTAAAATCATCCAAAATGGATCGATGAATTAACATATGTTCTTTTAGTTTATGTGACATTCGCATGGACACCACATCATTAATTAATTAATTAATTATATTTTAAAATTTTAAAATTCAAAAATTTATATAATTATTTTAAAAATATTTTTATATATTTTATTTTAAAATTAATTAATTGTTATGTGACATACATGTAGATGCCAACGTCAGTAAAATTAATAAAAATAATATTTTTATCTATTTTGAGTGATTTGATAACAATGCAAGTTCAATAGATGAAAGAAACAAAAAAAATGAAAAGCTGAAATGATTTTTTATAAAATTGAAGGATCAAATAAGTTATTATACATTTTTGTTAAAAGATAAATAAGTTAACATAAATAACAAAGATCGAAGTCCTGACAAATTAAGGTTTGAATATTGTCATTCGTAATTGTGAATCGAGGTTTGTAACATTATTTAAAAATCAACTTTTTTAACTATTGCCATGTAATTTTCGCTATCATCATGCATTTTCTACATTAATAAATGGTATATTCGTGTTTTGAATACAAAATCCTTCATTAATTATAGATTGTATCAAGGGCAAAGTTAGAAATTCATTTTGGAAAGATCATAATTAAATTGTATAATTTTACAATAATAAAAATATAATTTCACAATTTTAATAATTTATATATTTATAATTTTAAATAATTTTATCTTTTTGGGAGGCAAAAGTATAATTTTACCATTATTAATTTAAAATTTTATAAATTATATAGAGACCTAAATAGAAAATTTTCATTTTAAGGGGGCCAAGGCTAGGGATGTGCAAAATTGGGTAAAACCGAAAAATTGGTTAACTAACGAATTCGTTAATCGTCGATTAACGAATTTTTTGATCGAAGGTTAATTATTTTGTAATTTTTCGTTTAACGATTAATTGGTTCAAACGGTTGGTTAACGAAATTTTTCGGTTTAACGAAAAATTAATAAATAAAGTTATAATATATAAATAGGCCCACTATTCATCTAAACAATCCCCAATCCAAACCCAAATATCCAACCCAACCCAATTACCTAATCAAAAAATTACAAATAATTTAATAAATAAAAAATTATAAAACTAAAACTAAAATTATGTAATTTTTTAATTATGTAGTGATTCATTTGGGTAATTCGGTAATTCGTTAATTAATTCGGTTAATTGAATAATTAGGTTAATTCGATTAATTATGTTAATTTTTAACCAAAAATAAAAAACATATAATTTTCGGTTAATTCGGTTAACCGACCGAATTAACCGAAAAAATTTCGGTTCGGTTAATTTTTTTGAAAAAATTTCGGTTTGATTAATGGTTAAAAATTTTAAAAGGTCGGTTAATTCAATTAATATTATTTGGATCAGTTAACTGATTGAACACCCTAAATCAAGTCCTCTGCCAACTCTCTTGGCTTCGTCACTGCATTGTACCAGTATGCACACTAGTAATACAATATAGCTTATGTCCCATTTTTCATCGCCTTTGGGGACTTTAAAAGTGTTTTTCCACCACTAAAGCAATGAATAATACCTAACTTTTTGAGTCAAAACTATGTTAAAAAGTGATTTCCCACCCAAACTTAAAATACCATTATTTATATTAATAATTTAAAAGATATATAAAATTAGATTAATTTATATTTAATGTAATAATATATTTAAATATTTCATGTATCATTATATTAATCTATTTAAATATCATTTATTATTATATTTAAAATTTTAAAATATTTTATGTATCATTACTTTTATAAATAATTAATTAAAATATATTTAAAATTTATACTTCATATACCATTATATTACTTCTATGTAAAATGCCTAAATAGACACCTTGACCACCCACTTCAAGCATTTGATAAGAAGTATTATTTTGTTAAATTGCTTAGTTAGGGGTTGGAAGGACTTGGTTCACTTTAGAATAGAAAATTTTTTATTCACGCTCTTTAAAATATTTAAAAAATATAAATTAGTAAAAGTAAAATTTCATTTTGAGCCTTAGAAATGATAAAAATTTAATTTATTACTTTAAAATTATAAAGATATAAGCTATTAAATTGTGAAATTACATTTTATTATCGTAAAATTACAATTTAATTTTAACCCCTAAAAAAATTTTCTGACTTCACCCCTGATTGATGTGTGTATTTTATGAGAGCTTGAAGTGAATCCTTCTCTTACTTTTCAAGTAGATCCCTAAGGGTTGGGTAATTTATTTTAATTTAATTTAAATAAATTTATTTGGTTGAATATATTTCAATTCATCCAATTCCATAAATTTTGAAATTGAATTTGATTGATAAAGTATGACTAACTCCTCTTCTTGTATGTGTGATCAAATGGTTAAATTATCTATGAGCCCCTGTAATATGCCCACAACAACAATGCAATCCTTATATACAAAACTAAGTAGGTTAAAGTATGTTACGCAATTTGATAATGAAGTTACAACTAGAATTTAATCTTGTAATTAGAACCATTTCAATACACATGGGTTGGTAAATTTTTGGATAAACGAATCCAATTATGCTTAAGTTTCTTTTCCGATTACCCAATTTTTAAAATTATTAAAATGTTGAACCAATTAATCATGTTTTTTTTTTTTGTCTATTTCTATTAAGTGCTATTAAGTATTTTTTTTGGTGAATTACAAGAATAGAGTAAAGCCCGAACAATAAATACAACTACCGCGACTCGAACCTAGGCCACACCTAGGACGGTGAACACCCTAACTATCAGGCCATCACATGGGGTTCAGTGCTATTAAGTGTTTGATGAGAAGGTGAGGTGATAGATCAAAAATTGAATTTAGCTATTTATTTTGTCAATTTAATCATAATTTTAAAAAATCAACCATTGATATTACATATTATCTCAATTTAGTCCTAATTTAAAAAAAAAACAAACATAAATATTTTCAACAAATATAATAAATTTAAAAAAGTGAGAATATTTAATGCATTGTCGATACATAAAGTCTCATGCATCATCGATGAATAATAACATGACACCTCATCATTAAATAAAACAAAAAATAGCGGAGAGCTTATAAATAAATACCAAAACCCGGGACCCTAGATCCTAATTGAGAAAGATATTGATATTTATTTAAAATAATTTTGATTAATGTTTAATTATGTTTGAATAAAATTATTAATATTTAACCACAAGAGTTAGTTGAGATGGCAATGGTCTCTCTAATTTAATCAATAGTCGAGGTTTGATCTTCACCTTAAGTTTAGAACAACTTTAAAACTCGTTGTCAGTGTTTACCCCTTTAATGGTCGAGAGCCATTGACCTTGCACCTCCCCTAATTGCCTCCATATACGAACGTAGATGGAGAGGGAATAGCCGGATGCATGAGAGGAGGTGAGAAGCCATGCCTACACATAAAAAAGTATACTAGTATAAAGCTTGAGCAATTTTTTATTTGATATATGTGTTTTTTATTATTAGATCAACTTATTATTTTATATAAAATACAATGTAATTTTTTATTTTTATATATTTTAAAATATTTATGTATTTTTTTATATGTATTTGAATTTTTTAGAATTTAACCCAATTGAGATAATATATAATAATTGAGGGTCAAATTTATTATTATATTAATTTTTAAACTGTCATTTCACCCTTCTGTCAAAAACTTAATGGCACTGAATAGAAAAGGACAAAAAAAAAACCCAATTTGTTGGGTGACTATCGTAAAAATCCTAAAAATTGATTAAAAAAAAACATAGTTGGGTGATTTATAATGTAGTTTTACTTTAGACCATTAAGGCTATAATATTTATATAGAATTGATATTAATGCAAATAAAATAAAAATATTAATAAATAATAGACACCCGTTATAAGCAGTGAAAGACAAACTTCATCAACACAACAATGGTTTCAGCCTTAGTATAAATAGAATATTATAGTACGTTGACAATTGACTCTGTTCCAACTCAAATACAACATATTTAGAGTGATTGCAAGTACTTAATACAATAATGAAATCAGCCCTAATGGTCCAAAACGGTGGACATAAATTGAAAAAGGAATCGAGCATCCACCAATCTAGAAAGTACAGCGAAAAACTAGCCTTAAAATCACTCGCAAAAGTAAGACAAAAATTGTATTACAAGAATAACGAAAAAACAAACAAAAACATATAAAACTTAAGGTAATACGGGTCCAAACCAATTCATGAAATCATTTTTATTTTGAAATACTCTCAAAACAGAAACAAATTAAAAAGCATTGAAGAGCCACCCGCTTTCTAAAAGAAATTACTAGTGGTTAGTGATGTTTCAGCAATAAAAGTATCGTTATTTATTTATCATAATTTATGAAAATAATAATATACTCATAAAATAAATTAATAAAATGAAAGGCGAAAAAATACGTAAAGAGAAGATTAATGGGCAAGAGAAAATAAAAGTAGGCCATAACGATTGGCAAAACAAAAGGATAAAAAAAACTAACGACTTTTACATTTACTCCTTAAAAATAAAGAAATCAAATAATTATATTATTACCTAATCATGATCCAACGAAATCGGAGTATTCAACCGAACAACAAATGCTCCGCCGAAAAAACTGAGGTGGCACCTTCAGACAAGACAGAAAGCTCTAAATCTTTGTTCCAAAAATAGTAAACCACCCACCCAATAAACAAATTTTGCGAGAAGAAAGCTAAATTCTAGGAGGAAAAAAATCCGTTAATTGGTTTTAGCCTTTAAATTCTCTCCTCTCACTTTTACTTCCCTGAAACATCCACTCCCCACCAAAGAATTTTTTTTTTTTAAAGAATTGCAGCTTTACTGCTTATGATTTACGAATGAACTCCGATATAACCCAATCTTGATGCTTTGACATATTCTTTCTTTTATCTTTTGTTTCCTTCTCTTGTTACAAACTCATAGAAATAGACCCCATTGCTAGAAAAAGGCTGGGGTCTTTTCTAGGGGTTTATTTGTTCTAAAGGTATCCTCTTTTTTTATTTCATTTTGATCCATTTTTGTTTACTTTTCTGGGTTTTTCTCTGTTTTTTTCTTTGTTATGTTTTCCGTTTTTTCTTATATTATTCATTTCACATTGTTTTAATTAATTTTTTCAAAAATTAAGACAATAATTTGGTGTTAACAGTGTTGTGCAATAAAGCTGTTTTAATGGGGAGTTGCGTTTCAACATCGGATAAAAGAATTACGACACAAAAAAGAAACCGCCCATGGTCAAAGAAACGTCGTGGGAAGCTTTCCGGTTCGGTCTCCGATGGAAGCAAGAAAAGGAAAAGCAATGGTTGTGTAACAGATATAGCTGTTAGCGAATATGTTCGTATGGATTTCGAGAAGGGTGCAACCACTACTTGTAGAAGATCTGAGGTTTCCAACTCTACATTCCATTTAACCCAATTGCAATGGCATCTCAGCCAAATGGATGCCAAAGGTACCTAACTTCTATTTATGTTAAGAGTTTATATGCATGCTATTCGAGCTTGATTTAAAAAAACCATTCCACCAATTATTATGGAAAGGACTCAAGCTAACAAGCAAGTTGAATTCACTTACTATGATACTTGAATTAGTATTGAAAATTTTTAAGTGAGCCAATTTGAGCACTATGATTAAAGTTGCAAATGAATCAGGTTGAACGAACTAATCTCTAATATGTTTATTCGTTTATTATTAAACTTGTTTGTGTCTGGTTTGTAGTCATTGAAGTTTAAAATTATATATATACTAATAGGACAATAAATAAATTTTAAATAATTTATTAAACGATCTTATTCATGAACATAAACAAATTGAAAAAGCTTTGTTAGTGCTCGGTTAATTTATTTAGCTTAATACAAGAACAAAAATGAAACTCCTAAGTTGATAAAAATGAAATTTGATTCAAACATCGTATTTGGAAAAGATGATTGACGAAAAGAAGTATGGTACTTTGCAGTATCTTGCCATGAGGATACTTGGTTTGATTCAGTTAGTATTATGGAATCGGAATCAGATGAGGAATTCATCAGTGTTTATGGAGGTAACAAGCAGATTTCATTTCTCTATATGTTTGAGTGGCATAGGCCATAGGGAATATATGATTATGAGGTAACCTTTTTATTTTTAGATGGTTTTCCAACAATGGGCACTGCAATTGGGAACATATCAAGCGCTCAAGTACTTCAATACGGAGCTTCATCATGCTTCGTGGAAGGCAAGTGCAAATACGAACAATACCATGAAAGTTACCTGAAAATTGACGGTGGTAGATTGAGCAAAGAAGAAACGAAAGAGACCAACGCTCGGTTTTCAACCATGAGTAGCCATGGTCATGAGCTTTCGCGCTTTGGAAAGGAGGCCGATGACTGGAAGAAGAAGCTATTGGATTGTTCTCATGGAAGCTTTAAAAGTGTGAAAGATGAAAGGCGATCTGGCTTTTGTAAAATGCTTCCTTCTATCAATTTCAATGAGAAGATTTTGGCAACTCAAATGGCTTCCCAATCTCAAAGACGAAAATCTACCGTTTATCGGCTATCTGTTAAGAGGACTTCATGTGATGCAGAAGAATGTAAGTTCTTTTCATGTTTCAACATACTCATCTGTATCTAATACTCACATCTGCATGTGCAGATTCATCGAAACAATTTTTATATCGTCCAAGAGCAGGATATGCAATTCCATGCAGCAAGGATGAGAAAGCAAATAGAGACTGTTGGTCTCAGATTCCATCTTCAAAATTTCAACTTCGTGGCGAGACCTATTTTAAGTACGATGACTCTTATCTATGTTGCTTGGGTTCTTCATTTTTTTCTGATATGCTTATGATTTATTTGGCATACAGAGATAAAAGGAAGTGTCCTGCACCCGATTTCTCCCCATATACTCCCATAGGTGTTGATTTATTCATATGCCTAAGAAAGATAAATCACATTGCTCAACATGTAGAGCTTCCTTATTTCAAACCAAATGGGAAAATCCCTCCTCTTCTAATTGTAAACATTCAAGTATGTTTTGGGATGAGTTTGACTCCATTTTATCCTGCTTTCTTATATCAATATCGTACTTATTATGTATGCTTTCGCAGTTGCCGACTTATCCCGCTGCAATGTTCCTCGGCGATGGCGACGGTGAAGGAATGAGCCTTGTTCTTTATTTCAAAGTTTCCGAGGATTTCGACAGTAACATCTCTCCTCAATGTTTGGAAAACATCAAGGTAAACTTCATCAAATTTATGTAATATTGATAAAGACACGAGGGTATGATCTTCTAAGAAGTTTTTGAATTTGGTTCAGAAATTTATTGATGATGAAGTGGAGAAAGTGAAAGGGTTTACGAAAGATTCCAACGTTCTTTTCAGAGAAAGGTTGAAGATCATGGCCGGGTTGGTTAATCCTGATGATCTCAATTTGAGTTCTACGGAAAAGAAACTTATCAATGCTTATAATGAAAAACCAGTTCTCTCACGCCCTCAACACAATTTTTTTAAGGTATTTCGTCTTCTACACTCCATTTTCTTTGAAATACTTGATACTCGTGTGACACCACGCACCTAATCCAGTCGCTGAATCCAAGTGCATGACATTTCATTTAGATACAAACAAAATTTTAAAGCATTTATAAGGGCCCAATAGAAATAAACCTAATTAAAAGAGTTTGTAAAACGTTTTTCGAACACGTTTAGGTTATAAGCATGTTCACGAAAGCAATCGTGAATCTACGATTCGTTTTAAAGGACGTGTCATCCTTTGTCTTGACGGCACGACGTTCTTACTCTTTGTCACAATCATACTTAGCATGAAAGGATGTCACTAAATATGACACTCCACGCTTGATTCAGTCGTCGGATCTGAAGCAATTTAGACTATTTCATTCATTGCACGAAATACCTTAACCTAATAACACCAAAATGATCACCAAAACATCTAAAATCTAGAAGAAACACAATACTAATATTTAGAATACATTAATGGGATATATGCTGGTTCAATTCGTGTCCATGAACACATTCACGAATCTTTAGAAGTGATTAGAGATTTGGTGCTGAAACAGTAAATGAAGTCGCGACATCCCTACATGTATTAAATATATATATTCGATACTTGTAAATGAGGTAGGAGGTTGTTGATCGTATTTGTGATTATGATTGTAGGGTTCAAATTACTTCGAGATTGATTTAGACATACATCGCTTCAGTTTCATATCGAGGAAGGACTTGAATCGTTTCGAGATCGTTTGAAGAACGGAATACTTGATCTCGGTTTAACCATCCAGGTAACTAAATAATAATAATCTGATCGTGTTTTGTAGTCTAAATCCATTGTTGTTGACATATGATGATTAGCAGGCACAAAAACAAGAAGAATTGCCAGAGCAAGTGTTGTGTTGTTTGAGGTTGAACAAGATCGACTTCTCCGATGATGGTCAAATCCCTACTCTTATGACAATGGATGAATAATTAACATGTCTTTGTATGGAGGATCTAAGATGTTCAATTTTTTAAAAAGCTTAGTCACTGCAACATTTCTAGCATTTTAACAGACCTAAGAAAAGAAACATCTTTTACTGTAAATGTATTGATTAAACGTTTTATATGGGTTGAAATAACATTGTAACACAAAATTCCATTTTAGTTCTTCTATTAAAAATGTACAAATTAGTTCCTGTATATTAAATGAGTTGCACCATTAAATATTTGCTTGGATTTTTATATAAAAGACATAATAATAAAATTAACCTTCAACTTTTACACATTTATTCAATTTAACCTTTTTATTAAAGTAAACTAGAAAAGTTTGAGACAGATAAGCTAACAAATTTGAGACCTATTCTTTTAAAGGATTGATATTATTTATTTTTAATAAAAATTATATTTTTAAAGTTTTATAACACTTTTTATAAATTTTATGATTTTTAATAATTTTTTAATTTTAAAGGGTTTAGTTGTTTTTTTTAATTTGTTACTAAGGCATTTTTTACCTTTTAGCCTTATTAGATTAAAAGTTTCTAATTTGTTTCCAATAAAAAGTAAAGATCAAATAAAATAAATGAGTAAAGATTAAGGGCTAAATTTATTATTATACATAAACATCAAATTTTACCAGATAGACTATTTTGCTCACCTATTTAATATACAGGATTAATTTGGCCATTTTTCAATAAAAAATTAAAATATAATCGGGAGGATAGTACAAGGAATTGGTAAAACTTTTATCCATTCTTTACTATTTTTCCCTTTTGTGCATGTTTGTTTTTCATTGGCTTACCATTCATTAAATATTAAAGTGCAAAAGTTATTAGTATATATTTTCATAATAAAATTTAAACTCAAAAACATTTTTAAATACATGAAAATGATATTTTCAATTAAATGAAGTTCAAAATGAAAATACATCATTTGATCATAATGAATCGTTGAATTTGAAAACATTAAATATATATTTTTTCGTGAATTTTTTACGGTAAAGTTGTTATGATTTTAATTTAATTAACAATATGTTGAGAAGCTTATTTTGGAAAATAGAAAAACAAATATTGAGTTTGGATTAAATTATAGAGTTAAAAGCCAAAAATATTAATTTTACATTTATTCAATTAGTCCCTAATGTAACAAACTTGACAAACAAGTTAAAATAACTTACAATCTAGTTCTTTTCATACTGTAAGCTTAAAATCTATCAATTTCAAGCCTAATTCTTCAAGAAATCAACAATAATTTTTTTAAAAATTTAACAGTTTTACAAATTAGTACATAAGCTAGCTAAATCAAATTCTCATGACCTCGAATCTATAAAAATTATAATAATAAAAAAAACTTGAAATTACCTACTAATCAATGGCCTAATGTTTCATCATATTCCTTGGTTTTCTTCTTCGAGTTACGATGATGGAGAACGGTGAAAGATGGAGATGACATCTTTCCACTAATTTAACATATTTATAGTTATATTAAAACCTAATTAATTTAACTTAACTAATCTTAACATAGTTTAATTAACTTAAGACAACATTAATCAATCTTAGTAGAATCTTTCATCATCATCCACTATTATATAATTAAAAATGATTTAATTTCTATTTAAGTCCTCAAGTCTTTGATCTATTAAAACCTATAGTAATTGGACTTTACGATTTAGTCCCTAGGCCATAATTAACTATTAATTCAGCAAAATTACTATATCAATCTTTAATATATTTTTATATAAGCTTCGTAAATATTCATATTTAATATTTACGGATTTGGTATATGAAAATGAGGTTTTAAAATAGCATTTTTCAGTACTACGAAAAATCACGTTGCTACAAATTAAACTTTAACCTATAGGTTACTGGACAAATTGTTGAATAAATCATTCACCGAGTGGGACTCCACATAATAGGATTATTTCTGAACTACGAAGTTTTCAAACTTTGTGTGTTTATCTCTCTTTTTACTCTCTTTACTTTTTTGCCTTTCTTCACTATATCATTTCGACTCTTACCTAGACATCAAATTAGATATCAGTTTGAACAAGAAGCAAACTAATTGCTTTTACAAAATCTAAAAGTATATATTTTTAATTTCTTCCCGAAAGTTAGGATTTTTAGAAATTTTAGATTTTATGTATTTTTCATTTGACTTTTTAAATTTTTTACAGGTGGATTTTGTAATTTTATTAAAATTAGGTCAATTTGAGATAATGCATAAATGTTGAGGGTTAATTTCTTTATATTCATGATCAAATTGAAATATATATATATATATATTAATTATTAAATTTATTATTATACCAATTTTAGAATTATCATGGTAGTTAATAGAATTTTACAAAAAAAATACAAACACATAGGAGAGAGTAATTTTCAGTTAAAATCGAGAAACTCGACTAAACCGTCCCAACCAATTTGAGCAATTTTTTCAGTTATGGGTTCCATTTTGTTGATTTTTTTATAGGTAACTGGTTTTTAAATTTTCAAATTAACTCAATTGAAAAGATTGACTTAATTTAATATAATTTTAATTATTTAAAATATATTTATAATTTATAAAATAAATAATTAAAATATATTTATAATTTATAAAATAAATATTATTCAAGTCCTATAACCTAATCCAATAATTAAAGTGAGTTAATTTAATTAATTGGTCCAACAGATCAACCTAAAATCGACCTAATTATGTCTGTTTTTTTTGTAGTGGGTTAAGTCGATTTAATAAAAAATGACCAAAAAACCGATTATTTTCCCCTAAAAATACATTAATTAGGTGATATTTTGTAAATTTGATGATTAGAAAAATAAACTCAGTTTCGATGGGTTGACCCGCAGTGTAATTATTCCTTTTATTTTTTCCTAAAAAAGATGGTCATTTTCATTTGTAATGTTTAGGCCTTCTGCTCGGAGTTGAAGATTACACGAAACTATCAGAAGAAACCAAGGCATTTACCCGGACAAAAACGACAAAACTAAGAATCTGAGAAACAATGAAATCGAAAATACAATCTTTCATTTTAAAAATTTTCTCTCTAATATATGAAGTGAGAAAACAAGGGAAAGAAACAGAGGGAAATAGTGGGAAAAATGGCGGAGCAAGGAACAAGCTCAAAGCTTTCAGCTCCAACACGTCCAACAATAACTTTGCCACCAACACCAGCCATGGACAGTTTGTTTTCAAATGGTTCAGGGCTAAGCCCAGGACCTATCTCAGCTTTTTTCTCCAACCAGGACTCAACAGAGAATAGGTCTTTCTCTCAGCTATTAGCCGGTGCTATGGCTTCACCTGGATCTAGATTACCTTACAATTCAATGGATGGTTCATTTATGGATGTGTGTTTTAAAGATGGAGGTGAAAAAAGATCTGAACCTTTGAACTTTGGTGTTCCTAACTCTGCTTTGTTCACTGTGCCTCCTGGGCTAAGCCCTTCTGGCTTGCTTAATTCTCCTGCCTTCTATTGCCTTTCTCCACAGGTAAATTGAGTTCGATTATGTTCTTTTAGTTATGGTTTAGGGTTCAATTTTGTTCCATAATATGTGCAGAGTCCTTTTGGAATATCCCACCAGCAAGCATTGGCACAGGTTACAGCTCAAGCTGCCATATCACAATCCTTAAATCATGAAGAAACTTCATCTCAGATGGCTCCTTCAGCTTCCGGCTTTCAAAGTTCTACAATGGAGTACGCTGAAGCTTCTCAATTTGATAGTAAAAATCATCCTTCTGTGTGGATAAACCTGCTGAAGATGGCTACAACTGGCGTAAGTATGGACAGAAGCCAATTAAAGGCTGTGAATATTCGAGAAGCTACTATAAATGTACGCATTTGAGATGCCCTGTCAAGAAGAAAATTGAGCGATCTACCGATGGCCTAATAACTGAGATTCTATACAAAGGTGCACACAATCATGAAAAGCCTCCACCAAACAAACAAGGGATGGGCAGTAGCGACGGAAATGCAAATTCACAGGC
Organism: Gossypium rotundifolium; assembly: GCA_025506655.1. Classification (NCBI taxonomy): domain Eukaryota; kingdom Viridiplantae; phylum Streptophyta; class Magnoliopsida; order Malvales; family Malvaceae; genus Gossypium; species Gossypium rotundifolium. The sequence goes on from CP106728.1 coordinate 154,354,050, forward strand.
TCCTGAACTAGGTTCTCGGGGTTTAACCGGAAACTTGAACAAGTTAAATGCTGTTGTACCAGTGTGTTCGATACCTGGGAAAAATTATAAATCTACTGAAGCTGCAGAATTGCCTGGATCAAGTGAGAATGAGGAACATTGTGACGAAGAGGGTAGAGACGAAAGAGATAATAATGATGAACCGAATCCGAAAAGAAGGTGAGTTTCAAATCAAATGTAACTGATCATGCAAATTTATGTATCTTTACCATCGATGGTTCTTAGTGCAGTGTGCTTTTGACTGCAGGAATGCTGCTACGGAAGCTGAGGTAGCCTTCTCACATAAGACAGTCACGGAACCGAAAATTGTTGTGCAAACGAGAAGTGAAGTTGAACTCTTAGATGATGGCTATCGGTGGCGCAAATATGGTCAGAAAGTTGTCAAAGGGAACCCTCATCCAAGGTACAATGGACTATCATATAATTTTCTTTATCTATGGTTCTATTCTAGGCTGCTCTGACTCGTCATTCTTCAAGTACCCTTGTTTGTCACCTGTGTTTGGCACATATTGAGACATGGGTTTGGGGATATGAACCAGTTGAAAAACCGGTGTTTAGCATTGGTATGAACCTTTGAGTGCATTACAATGGCAAACTGACATCTTAGAATTTATCTTCAAAGCAGTATGATCTATTTTCATGGAGCATTTTAATACTAGGCATACACCGATGGGACTGCTAATGATTGTGACCTACATTAATCGGACTTGGGGCATGAGTCTCGGTCACAGTTGGTGATCTACTTCACCATCTGGTGCCATTTGTTTTGCATTTTGAGTTCTATATTTCAATCACAAGTAGTTTAATGTTTCGGTTTCATTTCTGATACATATAAGTTATTCCAACAGGAGCTACTACAAATGCACGAATGAAGGATGCAATGTTCGGAAACATGTGGAAAGAGCTTCCATGGATCCGAGAGCTGTCATAACAACATACGAGGGAAAACATACTCATGATGTCCCAACTTCCCGAAACGGTGTCCACACGCAGCTAACAACAATTTGCCGCAGCCAAAACCATACAAGGTGATGGCTGAGAAGCATCCTTTACTTGGAGAGATGGATTTCGGAACAAATGCAAAGGGCAGAAAGGGTGCAAATAAGAGTGCAACTCCCCTGAGGTCCGGTTGCTGATATGTGCCAACTAACAACGAGTATGCGTATGGCAGAAAGGGTGAAACAACTGGCTGCTGAACCATAAATTGACTAGCTGAAATGCCGTATTGACAGTCCAATTTTGTATATTGGAGTTCTTTTAAGTAATGTTGTATATTTGTTTTACACTCTTAGGTAAGATGTTATTCAAGTTATCAAGCTTGTTTCTGTTGATTTATAATGCATTAGATTCAAACATTTTGATGCATAGGCGAAGTAATCACTTCAAAAGCCAGGGTCCCCTTTTATCTGTCAATGATCTACAGATACCAGTTGTATCAACTCAGTGTGTATTGATCAATATTTGTAAGGCCGGTTCTTCATTGCAGTTGGGAAGTCAGAAGTGCTTTCTCACCGCAGAAGCAACAATTAACTTTTGGGGTTAAAACTGATAATGAAAAACTGCTTTTCCACCCAAATCTAAAACCTTGAACTCTTTCCACAAATTCAATACTTTAATTTACTTTGTTTTGCCACTTCATTGCTACTCTCTCTTAAGCTTATCCCATGCTTCCTTTGCAGTTTCACAAATCATTAACCTTGTGCAAATAGATGTTATATTATTACATAAATGTAAATGTTACGTCGAATTACAAGTTCTTGTAACTTTAGTAACAGTAATACATTATTAGATGTCACTATTTTTAATATTGAAATTGTTTTGATATTAATGTCAATATTATAGGATCCTATAAAATCACACCCAGTGATTCAAACGACCTGAATAAAAATAATTAAGATTATAATTAATCTATCAACGAATTAAACTAATTAAATAATTTAATTTGGCAAGAATAAAATTATATATGAAACATGTGTATAGTTGAGAGGGTTCTAATTAAAATACCATGAAATATGTTTCACATATTTTAATTTGGATAAATCTATTTCCACATATTTATTAAATAAAGGTATTTAGTATTTTCATTTGAAGGATTAATATAATTTTGAGAAGTATATCTTGTTTAAATAATTATTTCTTATTTGTCCTCAAACTAAAATGTATAAATAAATATTGACTTAATGATTATTTAATATTTAATTAATATTAAGTTGTAGAATGCATCGGATCATGATGCTAGAAGACAATTTATATTAGTAGATAAATTTAAATAGTTTGTAGTCTAAAATTTAAAATTGAGCAAATTGATTCAACAGATTATTATGTTGTCTATTAAGTCAATTTATATTAGAGAAATATCTTATCTTGGATCTTGGAATAAATGACCCCAATGTAATTGTGATTGTCTAAATTGACAATACATTAGACAAGACTCAAGTAAAATTCATCCTGAATCCGTTTATAAATTTATTTATTTGTATTGTTCATGATATAATTTAGCTAAGCCTAAGTAAGTAATTGAGTGTGCATATATAACTTGTATATTTTGATATATTAAAAACCTAAGTTAAATTCGTTTATGAAAAAAGATTGTGATCACAAGTCTAGTTAATTCCACGTAGGCTAATGAGGTGGAAAAAATTGACCGAGGCATGATTTCATTGGTCCAAATTTTCTTTTGATTTTTTTAAACGTGAAAGGATTAAACCATTTAGCGATTCACACTTTTAAGTCCTAATTTGAAAAAAAAAATTAAAAGGATTGAAGTGAAAAATAATATAAAAGTGGGAGAAATTATTTATGGATAATTTCCACCATATTATTCATGATTTATTTTAATTATTTAATGATATTTTAATAATTTTTTATATAATTAACACATAGTTTTGAAAATTTTTAACCTTAAAACTCACAACGTCGAACTTGAATTTCAAATTCGAATCCAAATCTTAAACCGAAAGTTTGAATTCGAAATTCAGAATTTAAAATTTAAAATTTAGAGTTTAAAAGTTTCCAAATTTATGAATTAATAAGGTAAAAATTCACTGAAATATTATTAAATAATTAAAAGAATCTGACGTGGTAGGAAGAATCACAAAATAATTTGTCTAAAAGTAGAGGGGGAAATAAAATGACCCAGCCCCGGACCGGGAGCCCCAAGGTGTATTAAGTTGAAAAAGAAAAAGAAAAACTCCAAACAATTCTAATAACATGCGGAAGAAGCTCTGATGCAGACGAACGAATTTCATGGAAACGCGGCATTTTCCGGTGGCGGATTCATGCCTTCTCAATCCACTCAGACCTTCCCCGATCGTCCCTCCTCCTCCTCCAAAGTATATTTTATCATATATTTTTGGCATTTTTCTTTTGTCTATCCTCTCCAGTTTTTCTTGTTTTTCTTTTTTCAATTAATTGTTTATGAAACTAACATTGATCTAATATAAGTATAGGCTAATTTTTTCTGGTTTATGTTGAGGTTTCTTTCAATTTCTTATTTTGTTATTTATTTCATATTTAATTTTGTCTTTTTTATCTGCTTTTGTTACTTGTTTCAGAAGATAAATAATCAAAAGTTAAATCATAATATTTGTTAAAATTAAAAACATATATGATGATAATGTAACTCGAATTCTGGTTAAAATATAAATGATTACTTTTCAATTGAAATGCACTTTAAAGAAAAGAACAAAAGTTAGTAGTTAACTAGTAATCAAACTAATTCTAGTATTCCTCCCGCTTTGCTTGAAATATTAACGTAAAATTTGGTTCTTGTTTCACTGTAGTTCTCTTGAGCCAAAAAGGTTTATAATTATTATTTTGAATTATTCAGAGTGATGTACGGTGCTCAATGCCACTTACAGTCAAGCAGTTGAAAGATCTCTCAAGAGGTGGAGAATATGGTATTTCCATTGATGGTGTTGATGTCAACAATGTAGGCTTTGATCTCTTTTTTCTTTTCCATAAATAATCAATACTTTTCTAAATGGTTTATGAAATTTGAAATTTTGGTTTTTTTTTTAGATTGTGCTAGTGGGGATGGTATCCAAGATAGACAATGCTGTCTCAGATTATACTTTTAGAGTTGATGATAGCACAGGATGGGTTGAATGCGTTAATTTTCCCTCTTCTTTTAGTTATTCTGTTTAAGTTTTCTATGCTACTAAACTTTTATATATATATATATATATATGTTGTGTAGGATTCATGAACAAGTATTCTACACACACTCATATCTCTGTGTGTGTATGAATTCTTACATTATGTTTCTTCTGTTCACTTTTTTTTTTATCGGAACAATATAAAGTTAAATAGCATTAACAGTTAATCAGATCACATAATGTCCTGGTCTAATTCAGTTCTTTGTCTAAGTATACTATTCTCTGACTATGCTTTTGTCGCTTCTATTTCTCTCAATTGGTTGTGTTCAGTGGTTAGACTTTTAAAGACTAAAGTTTAAAATCACATTGGCAAGGTTTAAATTTTGGTGTCTGGAGTAGACTTGATTAATGGATTTCATGATATTTCATGGTTTTTTAGAATAATTTTAGGACTACTTTTGGAAAATCAATACAAATTAGATTTTTTTTAGTATTAAACCCATGGGTAAGACAGGGCAATACTTCCAGTTAGTCTCCATAGTGCTAGTTATACCAAATAAATCAGGAACATTATGGAATGATATATATTGAAATTTAGTTCATAGTCTTGTATTTCAAAGGAATGGAAATTTTCCTATCTGAGTTGTTATTTGATTCTGCTTTTGCCATTGTTATGTTCATGTCAAATTTTTGGATGTTGTACATAGACTTCTAGTCTTTGAACTTTGGTGTTGCTTTCAGGCCTGTTACTGATTTTAATGAGATTGCAAGCCACTTCATTTTGAGTGTATATATGTTCATTTGTACAACACCAATTTGAGGGTAAGAGTTGAGGCTCTAGTTTGCGAAATGACACTTTCAGCTTATTTGAATGTAAATATTTATGTTTTTATTGTTAGGAACATTTGTTTTATCTCAACTTTGTATGTATGGTGGCATGACCACTCAGCCTGAAGTGGCAAATTCAAATTTTGGTAACCCAACAAAGGGCTATGGCTACCAAACTAACCTGACAAACCAGGTGAAGGAACTAAATAGTGGTAGAATACTTTGCTAAGTTCCTTCATTTACTTGATCCTTATCTAGCCCTTTTTTTTTTTTTGCAGTTTTCTGGCCTGTATAACACTGTCGAAGAACAGATCTGTGGTGTTAGTTCAAGGGTCTTACAATACTTGCGTCAGCCCGCATGCCTGTGAATTGCCTATGATATCGTCTAAAACCAAGTGTGTTATGTGAGCCTGTTTGATTTGGTTGAATTTCTAATGAATTGCATTAAACTGAACTTCTAGTGAGCATGCAGATTTGAACAGGCTCCTATTTTTCATTGAAAATGGAAAAGTTCACAAAATTATCCTATAAGCTAGTATAACTTATCTAGATGACATAACCTAATGATAAAACAAGTGACTCTTATGGGATAAATATGTACAGCATTTCAGGTCTTTACACATTTAGAAATTGGCTTGTATTTGACTATTTGCAGTTTGGGTGATTTGTTTTGATCAGTACTGTGAGGGTAAAGTAATTCCACTCTTTTTCTTTCCCTTTAATCGTTGAAATGGTGTTATAGATATTTGGTTTTTGTGTGTTAGACAAAGCATTGTTAAGTTTCAGTTATGTTTTCAGTGCATCAGAGACTGGGGTACCCTCTGTTGTGGCTCGAGAACTAAATGTGTCATATGATAAAATCAGAACTGTTTCTTTCACTGTTTGGTTCATTAATGCAAACACTAATTTGATTGTAACCATAAGCAGCAAGCAAAGAGTGTACTTTGGGTTGTACAAGAAATCTTTAGAGTTTCTTGTATCTGAGGGCCTCGTTTACCTGACCATTGATGATCACTACAAATTTACAGATGCTTGAGGTATGTCCAGGTGATGTACAAACTAAAATGTAGTGTAAGTCGGTTAGTCTATACTATCTATTTTGTCCATCTCTTTATCTAAATATTAGATTGTTCTCGCTCTCTATGTAGATATCTCTATATATACATGCTATATGATGCTAGTACTTTTATGCATATCAGCAAGATCAATGCTTTTGCTACTTTGGTCAATCTCTCTAGTTAATATTTGGTTTAATGGGTTCAACTCCACAGCGAGTAAGTGCAATGGTGAGCAATGATGTAATAATTGGACTGAATTGGTAGTAGATCCGGTTCAATTGGAACCTATGTGATTGGTGATTTAACATCTTATATATAATTGGATTTTCTTGATTGGGCAAGAATCAGAAAATACATACAAATGGAGTTTAAGCCTTTTTTAACTCCTTTCGCTAGAGTAGTTTAACTTCAATAAAAGTTAATATCACTCAAGTAAATAATAATTTTCTTAGGGTGAGTTTGGATGAACGGTTCGTTTATTTGCAATTAGTGTAAAAATAACGGTGACAATGAGATTAAATACTATAACGATATTGTAGCGTAAGATAAAAAATAAGTTAAACGTACTGCACCACACTGCACCACCTATTTAAACTCGCACTTAATCATTCATTACATTAATTTGATGAAACTCTTAACATGATATTAGATTATAATACATATATAATGTAAGTGAAAATATTTATTAAAAGTTTATATAAAAATCAGATGAAGATTTAATTGAAATGGTTAAATTAAATGTTTAAAAGAAATATGATATCTTAAGTTCAAATCTTACTATATTTAGATTTTTATTGATTTTATATAAGCATTCTCATAATAATGTAACTTAATTTGTAAAAGACATGTCTTTTAGTTGTTTCACATTTAATTTGATACTTGATTAACTCGTGATATCGATTCAATTATATATATATATAAAACAAGATTTTAACCTAAAAAGATTTTATAACATTCACCTCTAATTTAACCATTTCAATCAAAGTTATATTTAATTTTTATATAATTTTTAATAAATTTATTATATCATTGTTTTATCTACATAATGGATGTGTCATAATCTAGTAATAAATAAAATAAGTTTAATTTTATGTTAAATGATATTATATTTAAATTATTATATTTTCATTAACAAAAAGTAAAAATAAATTATATTACCTTTTTCAAAATTGCAAATTTTAATTATTTATAAAATATAAAATATATTAAGTTGTTGTCACCCATCAATCAGGTCCTAACTTAGTTAGAAAAGTTATTTTAATGTTCCTTCGCGTTTAAAATAAATTATATTATTTGAGGGTATTTTAATCTTTTAGCTAAAAAATAATAATATGCATATGATGAAATTTGAATCCATGTCAATTGGGTTAGCAAAACCTTAAATTTACCACTCATCTAAGGTTTTATTTTAATAAATTTATACATATTAATTTTTTATTCACATAATTACCTCCATCAATTGTATATATAGACTATTAATAAAATCTCCGATTAAGTTGTGTCACAGAGTTAACCTTAGGAAATTATAAAAATATCCTTCCGTAATTAAAATAAGTCATATTATTTTAGGGTATTTTAGTCTTTTATTTTAACAAAATCAATAAAAATATCATATGGAGAGATTTGAACCCGTGTCAATTGTAGGAAAACCTTAAATTTATCACTCAACAAAAGTTTTAATTTAATGTATTTTATACATATTTTAATATGCATAAATTATTATAATTATTATGATTAATTAGTTTTAAACCATACGTTTTATTATTTATTGGATGTTATTTTTAAATACATATTTGTGTTCTAAATTCATGGATTCCATGCGCATACATGTGTGACAAGATTTCTAGGATTAATAATATTGTTGATTGAGATGGAGTTACAAAATAACTCGATACCAACTTAGGATTAATGACAACACCATAATAAATAATCTGTATTCATATAGTAATTTTAATCTAATGCATTTATATATTTAAACTTCATTTTACTTATAATTTAATCTATTTTTATTTTAATATCGTACATATTAGAGCTCTAATTTATATGATAAGTATTGTTTTGATAAACATATATAATAATTAACATTATATTTCTTATATAAAATTTTATAAATAATACATTGATATAACCTTTAGTATATTGCAATTATATTAATTATAGTTTATTTGCGAACTATTACTCCATATATGCTTTAATAATATTTTTTTATTAGTATTATATTTAGGATTCAACTTATATTTAATATATTTATAAACAAATTCTTTCCTATTATATCAATAATAATTTTAAATAAACTTAAAAAATTAACTTTTAACATAAAATGTTATCTAATTTATGTATATAAAGATTAAGTTAAACTATTTTTATTTTAATTTCATACATATTACATATGTGTTATTATTATTAGTTTCAAATTTTATGTTCGGAAATGTACTCATATTGTAGTAAATATGTAACTATTTTCTATATATTTGAACGATGAATAAATAAAGTTAATTTTACATTTCACGATATATCTTTTGTGCTTTTATCTTTTATATTTTGCATGCATAGCAAAATTGTGACAAACAAATATTAGCTCATCGATTGTCTAAGTTCAAACTAATGATAAGTGGCACTCTAAGAATATTTACATTGCAAGAAAAGTAACTTACTTTAGTAAATAATCTAAACGAGTCTGTAATCTCCTAAAAGAATCAAAGTCAACATTTGATTCAAATATTTAGAAGAATTATTATGTCGTCTACAATTTCAATTGTGGAGATAGCTAGTTTTAGTTGTCGGAGCAATTAACTCCACAAGTAGAGTCATAGATGTACTCATTAGAAAAATGATATATTGGACTAGACCCAAGTTGAATTAATTTTGAGTCCGTTTGTGAATTAATTCACTTATGATGATCATGGTGTGACTTACTTAAATTCTGAGTTAACCACTGACCATGCATATGTAATTTATGTGCTTTGATATAAGTGAAAGCTTATACTTTAAAGATGATTGAGCCAATAATCGACTAGTTAGGTACATGACTTGTGTACGGGCCTTGTGTACGAAATTGAGTCGATGGTCCAACTGGTGGCTGGACCGGACTTGTTGAAACCAAATTCGCTAGGCCCATTTGGGCAAAGCGGAAATGATTCAGGGTGCCAAGAGGGAGTTGTGTCAACGATGGCATTGCCAAGCACAGCGACTGCAACAATGGCGACCTGATAGCCGTTGAATTGTCAACGGTGACGATTCTTGGCGGTAGAGTAGTGGAAAAATCATACTCCTAGTGGGACTCTACCAAGTAATTTGATTTCAAATTAACTTTTCTAAAGATAATATTGTTTTAATAAATTTAATATTTATCTAGATAGTATTTTATTAATTTAATATTGATATGAGATATTAAATTTAATTTAATATTTATCTTGATAATATTTTATTTATTTAATATTAATGTAATTAATTCTAATCCTAGTTAAATTCTCTCTAAACTCTCCTATATAAAGAGAACTTGGTTATTATTCTCAAACATTTGAATTTAAGAAAAGTTGTAGAGAGATTTTTTAAAAAAAATTATTTCAGAAAATTTTTAGAGATATTCTTGTTATTTATAACTTGATCTCAAAAGTTTAAAGAAATTACAAAATTGCGTCACTGATAATTTTGTGAATTTTTTAAATTCAAAATAAGTCCACACTCCGCAAACGTGAGCTTGAGGATAGCGAAGAAGACTATTCCGTCGAAACATTCATCCTAGACGAATTATAAAGATACTATTTTGATTAAGTGTTTATTACTTTAGATAACACAACTAAGTTCTTATTTTGAAAATTTTTTAAAACTCTAGTTTTCCCTTAAACCTATTTTTTGCTGCCTTTTTTGAACGTAATTTTTCTAACACCTTACATTTTATTATTTATTGTATGCTATTTTTAAACACATCTATGATCTAAATGCATGATTTCCACATGCATATGAGTGCGATGGAATTCTAGTATTATTTAGAGAGGAATTCACGTATATAACTTTTAGATAAAAAACTTGATAAATACAAAATAACCATATTTGTTAATAGGGTTAATGTACTATTTACCCCCAAAGTTACACCCAATTATCACTTTGATACCTATTTTTTTTTATCAATTTGGTATCTAAAGTTTTCAAACATCAAACACGTTACCCTAATCATTACAAAAAAATAATAATAAAACATGGATCGCTGGAAGCGTGCCACATCACCTAATTTTATGTTTTTAAATAAATACAAATTTGTGAAATATTTAAACATATAATAACCAATTTTAATATTCTAAGATTAATTTACTCTTTTATTAATTGTATAAAGACTAATTTACTTATTTTTGAACTTAAAAGACAATAAAATCAGACTCTAATGCAATATCTCCATAATACTTTAATGGACAAGTTTATCATCATCTTTTATATTCTGCAATTTAAAATAATGAGAGATCATATGGATGTTTGATGAAGTGAGAATCATGTAAAGGACCAACATCACATCAATCAACTTCTTCTACTCTTCCAATCATTGGTGAACCTCTACAAACATGGATCTCGGAATAGATTTTATTTTTTGAAAGAAACTCCATACCTGATAATGGAGCATGAATAAATGAATACATGATTTTCAATTTTCAACAGCTAAAAGAGGATATCCATTTGTATATCGAATATTTGTTATGTAAATCTAGCTGCAGTTCCAATCATAAGTAGTAGCATTTGGTGCAACAGAGAATGTATTTAGTTAGTTTAACTCTGAAAAATCAGAATCCACCATTAAAATGATCCACAAAACCAACACAGATCTCCTCTACTTTGTTTAATATATTAGTATAGTTCCATACCCAAATCAACAATGATTAGATTTACACAAATCTCATTGAAATGTGTTCCAGGTAGGTGTATATTATTTATGAAGAAGAAAATAAATTCATTCAACAAAAGAGATGGGTATAGTTGAAATTCATAAAAGTTCTAAGTTAGGAAAACAAAGATCATATTCAAAGGCATGATTTATCTTTGATCATTTGTATATCTCGACCATTAGAATTCGCTTATTATGTTGACGGTGGATATGACTTGTTTTCATGATGTTGAAGATCGACAAATGCATAAATCAATTACATCACTAAAGCACAATAAAAAAAAGCTACGAAACAAATATAAAACTCCTCCAAAAAAGGAGAAAACATCATTCTTCACTATCAAAAGCATCAAATCTACATTAAAGGTGACATGGATCATCTAACTCGTGAAAGTTTCTTCCTTTGTGGGTTTTTGAACCAAAGAGGAGAAATAGTAAGAAAAATCCACTTTCACACGAGTAAAAGGTAAAGAAAGAGCATACATTTTACACTAGAGAGTGACTATACGATCATTTTTAAAAGTTAATATGAAATAAATTTAAAGTTGAAACTATATTTAACAATTTCTTCTCTACTTTATATATTACCCAAAGCAACTTTCGTATTGGGTGATCAAGCAAATGTATTACCCTAAATACTTTTGATCAAGCAAAAGAATTTAGTGATACCAATGGAGGTAAACCTTTAATGTGTTGAACGAAAAATGAAATTTATTGTAACGTGCAGGTTTAGATATACTTTTCGCACTGCATATCGGCTACGCAAGTCTTCCTGCCCACTTGTCAAAAACATATATTTCGTTACTACACAACATTTCTCGAAACCAAATCTTGGATTCAAAGACGACAACCCCTCCCTCCCCACTTATAAAAAAAAAAAAAAAAAAAAAAAAAAATTGATTCATATTAATTGGTAATAAAATAAGCAAAAGGTAAATTCTCTGTTCTTTCTTAGTGTTGCTGGCTAATTAGATAATTGTAGCAAAAGTTCATGAGAATCCACCATAAATCCCAAGTTCAAACTTCCTGCCAGTTGAATTCTTTTCTTTTTCCAAAATAAAAACATGAATTCCCCTAAATAAGAAAGGAGAAGCATTGGCTGGCATAGTTATAGAAATTGGTTCACTGCAACACAGAAATAGGCAGCCGGAAAATATGCAAAACTGTTTCAACAATGAACATAATGAATGTATCATGGATGTTCCTCTACTAAAAGTCAAACTCCATTTTGCTCCCTTCACTAAAAAATAGACACTTAGTCCCTTTACGTTAAATCAATGAGTAAACTAGTCCTTCCTGTTAAAAATTCATCTATTTATACTATTAAAAAACTCAAGTAACTGACAAAAGAACCAAATAGTTACACATGACATGCCCAATTTTAAACAGTAAAAATGAACAAAATTTTTAACAGAAATGACCAGTTTGCTTTTGGATCTAAGCTACAGGGATTAATTTATTGGCGCGTAAAATGCAATTCGACTACTTTTACCTAGTAAACATTGGGCATAAATCGAAAGTGCACAAAAGATGACGTGAAGCCATCATGAGACAAGGGGACAAAGCATTTCCTTTTGCTAAATTCGATGTTAACATATTATAGATAAGACCAAGTCTCTACTTGTACAACGTACAAAAAAGTCACTCAACATACATCATTAGGAAACAAAAATCGCCTACTTCACAGGAGAAAAAAATTGTAATCTCTTTTATCGACTTGGGAATCTGGAATTTTCAATCTTGGTCACATACAAAACAACGACCACAAAAATTGAAGGGAAGATTTCAAAATTTTAGCAAGCTTCAACAGAAGAACAATTCCTTACCGAACCAATCACCAGAAGCAATATACCTTCATCTACATGGACCTTCAGCCCACCACTCCCCACTACCTGTACTAGCACATATTTTGCAGTACACTTGTAATTATAAGCGATTAATGTATAAGACTAAAGTAGGCAAAAAAGTTAACATCAAAAGGTTCTTATACAAGATGCAAGGAAAACAAATAGATGAACATAATCTAAAACAGATATTATGTTTTATGCATAACTCATCAATACTACCAACAGTTCACAAGTTTGATTACTCTAACAGAGGATGTAAAAGTTATTTAGGAGAAGACTTCAACACTGATAAAAGATTAGCAGTACTCATGGTGAGCACAAGAATTGGTCAATGAATCACCTGACAACAAGGAATCTCCTTATATAATTAGTAATTTGAAGCAATCATCACCATCATTCTGTGATTCTACGCTTTTTGGACATTTTAATATGATTATCGTAGCTCATGGTAGTTGCTCCCTCATCAACAGTTTTATCCCCAAGCCATTCTCTATCTCTACTCTTCATAGAACTCCTATAGGATTATACAACATTTAAATTAAAACTTTCGCAAGTCGAAATACAGAAAGGTTGCTATATAAAAATTTTGAGTTTACTGAAAGACCTATCAAATTCTGAATCTTCCTCCAAATGTCTATCCAACCAACGAATGCTTCCTGTGTGAGCTGATATCAGAGATCCAATGATATGAAGTATTTCCTCATCAAAACTGCAATAAAAGAATCAGTATAAAAAACCATGTGATGAACATGTCATTAACCACCGCACCTTCCCTTTCTCCGAGGGAAAAATAAAAACACAAGAAATCAGAACTTCAAATAAGTTGTAAATCTCCAATACATATCAAGTTGACTTGATGAACCACAATGAAGCATTATTGAGTGGAAAAGCATGCAGAACCGAGGTATAAAGAAGCAACAAGATTATATGATCCACTGGTTCGTAATGGATTAAAAATTAAACAAAGGAAATCACAAAAGTACGGAGGCAAAATATCAATAGGCATAATGAAAATCTAGATTATAAATATATATATTATCAATGAGCAGGGCAAATAAACTTCTCCGCAATCTCAATTTACAATTTTAGATGGTAGAAGAAAATAACCCTAGTAACCATAAAAAATACCATTTCTCTCCAGCTTACAATTAACTATTGATGGTAACCAGAACAGTACAACAATGAAAAACATATTCCATTCCTAAAATTAAAAGTATAGTTTCTTTTGAAAGGAAATTGTCACCTCTTGACTAAAAATCGAATCATGGTTCCAACCTTTATGACATGTCGCTTGTGAGATTTGCTGGCAAATAGTTCCTCTTTGTCTTTCTATGATACAATAAGACACTAAAGTTACTACAGTAATACATGTAGTCTCTTGCCATATACCCATACCCAACACACAAAAAACATAAAAAAAATTAAGAATAAGGTAGAAAAGTGTTACGGTTCTATATTTAAATTCTCCACGAATGTTTTCAGCTGTTATGATGGCAGACGAGAAACCGAGAACAATAACATGAATAGATTCTTGAGAAAGCTTCACTACCTTCCCCTCTGAATGTGGCAAAGAAAATTAGTTTAGACAACATCTTAGGCATGCAGATCCATAAAGACATACCAGCAGTGTGATATCCACTACAAGAAAAAAAAAACTAAATAAATAACCTGAAATATCATGAAAAAAAAAGGTACCTAAGAGCATATCTGGCTTTGGTGAAAAAAGTAAGAGATTTGCTTTCAGTCTAAGACCAAAATAAGGATGAACACCAGAAAGAATTTTTGCCTGTTTATCCAGAATATTGACATCATAGGCCAATAAAACACCATCAAATGTTTCATTGAACCTGCAAGAACAGAATCACTTCATATTATAACAGGACAAAAGGAAGCAAATATTCGCACATCATTTCATTCTTATAATCAACATTACAAGTGAAGTGCATCATTACAAAACCTATTGATTTAGTATTTCATCCAACGGAGTCAAAAGAATCACACTACTAGATCCAGACATTGCAGTTAAATTCAGCCTGTTTAAAAGCTTATATTCTCAACAGTAATAAACTTCTCCATTTGTTTAAAAAGAGCCACAGTATCATCAGCTTCATCATCAGAAGTTAAATTTTCAGCTAAACTAGAAAACAGAGCTAACTTAATTAAGGTATACTTTATTTAAATCAAAAGCAATATCAACACAAAACAGCTTTTGGTGAAGAAAAAATAATAAACAAAAACAGGAGTTTTGAGTTATATGAAAAATTAAATTTAAGTGAAAGTAAAATAACTAACTTGAATAGCAAAGAGCCAAGCTCACGGAGAATTGACTGAGACACCTTCCTACTCTTTGATGGGTGTAAATACATCACCAAATTAGCATCTGCTACGCTTAATCCTTCCATTTGAAGCTGCAATAAATATCCAGAATTAATAGCAAGTCAGAGTTTCAAATAGCGGTGATGCAGCTGCTAATTCGAAGTGGCGACCGCAAATCCGCTATTGCCACTAAACAGATAGCTTTAAAAAATTTCTCCTTCTCAACGAAGTAAACAGACGGAATAACGAGCAGTAGGATAGAAACAAAAATAAGATATAGCAGCAGAGACAGAGATCAGATAATTAAAAATCTCTTTACTCAAAATCTTCAAATTAAGTTTAGGACTTGAAAAACTACCTTAATAAATTTACTAGTTTGTTAGAAACTTGAACGCGATAAGAGAAAGAGGAGGCTGGAATAAAATGGTGGTGAGAGGCTTGTCTGGAGGCGGGATAGTTAACGATACGGCGGCGCACGGTGGTCCGGCGATCGGACGGTGGCCGGCCTTGGGCGTGTAAGAGAGCGCGGAGAGGGGGAGAGAGCTGACAGCTTTATCAGAATTTTTTAAACAAAGGAATGGGGAAAAGTTATTTTCTCTTATTTGGGCGATTTATATAGGGCAGAAAACAAAGCCGTTTTGGATTAAACATCAATACCAAAACCACGCTGTTTCGCTTGACCCGATTTTGACTCGACTCATTAAAAGAGGATCCGCGTATTTTTTCTTACTGGTCTTATTTCGAGTTTAGTTCTTCCGCTTTTTCATTATTTCGCAATTAGGTTTCTTTTATTTTTAATTTTGCTCTAAGGTTCTATTTTGAGTTCAATTTGGACCTCCTCGATACTGCATGTTTTGGGATGGGAGGGAATATTTCACTTTTGATCCCTCCACTTCTTTCGCACGTTATAATTTGGTTTTTACCCTTTCTTTTATTTCTAATTTACCCCAGATATCTTGTTTTAATTTGATTTAGTACTTTTTTATTATTATTATTATTATTATTATTATTATTATTATTATTTTCTTTTTATTATCACTATCATTATTAACATATTATTATCATTATCTTTATTAGTATTTTTTATTAACAACATATTATTATCATTATTCTTACTAATGTATTATTATTATTATTATTTTATTAGTATTATATTGTCAATATTACATTATTCAAAATGAATAAATATTATTACTATTATTATTATGATTATTATTATATTATTAGCATATTATTATTATTTTCTTTTTATTATTATTATCCTTATTAACACATTTTACTTTTGTCATTATTATTATTATTATTATTATTTTACTATTTTATATATTACTTATTTATTTATCGGTTTACTATTAAGGTTCTTTTTTATTTATTCTCATTATTCTTATTTATTTTCATTTTATCTTTTTTTTTTTTACCTATTATTTTCCTTTTAAGTTACATAGCTTGTTTGTTTTATTTCTTTTATTTTGTCATTCATACTACTCATTTATTATTATTCCGTTATACTTGTTAATATCATGATTTATTTCTTTTGTTTTACAAATTTGTGTTATATTATCCTTTACCCGACAAAAATAATTCTTTCATAAAAGCAATATTCCGTATTTAGAAATTCGAGAAAATCGTGCTTTAACTTACTGGGTTTCGACTTTTCTCATTTAATCTAAATAACAGAATATTCTTTTAAAATTGCAATACGAGTTTTGAATAAAATGCTTATTCTCGGAGATTCAAAGTGTTGTGCCCTAACTTACTGGATATGACATCTTGTTACCTCGAGATAAGTTTTTTTTTTGTAAATAAAGGCAATATTCAGTATTTAGAAGTTCGAAAAATCGTGCCCTAACTTACTGAGTTTCGATTTTTCTTGTCTACCTTAAATAACTGAATATCCTTTTAAAAAAAGTTAAAATACACGAATTTTAAATAAAAGGCAAGCTCGAACTCAAAAGTTCAAGATATCGTGTCCTAACTTACTGGATGTGACATTTTATTACTTTGAGATAAGAGGGTCTTTAACATTCGTTTCAATTTATTCAAGTGTTTTTTTAAAGAGGGATCGTATTTTAAATTCTTTCAAGTTTTCAAAATTTCAACACTAAGACACAAATTAATCAACTAGGTACCAATTTTGGACGTATCGAGGGTGCTAATCCTTCCTCGTATGTAACCGACTCTCGGACCTATTTTTCTAGTTTTCATAGATCAAAATCGTTGTTTTGATAAATCAAACTGTTTATTAAAACAACCACTTTTCAAAGTAACCCAATCCCACCTCAGCAAAAAAAAGATTGGTGGCGACTCCCATGTTTTTCGTTTTTATTTTCAAAATCCAAGTCGACCGCCGTTTTTTCAAAAAATGCAGAACCAAGGTATAAAAGAAGCAACAAGATTATATGATCCACTGGTTCGTAATGGATTAAAAATTAAACAAAGGAAATCACAAAAGTACGGAGGCAAGATATCAATAGGCATAATGAAAATCTAGATTATAAATATATATATTATCAATGAGCAGGGCAAATAAACTTCTCCACAATCTCAATTTACAATTTTAGATGGTAGAAGAAAATAACCCTAGTAACCATAAAGAATACCATTTCTCTCCAACTTACAATTAACTATTGATGGTAACCAGAACAGTACAACAATGAAAAACATATTCCACTCTTAAAATTAAAAGGATAGTTTGATGCCATGAAAGATGAGTATAAGTCTATGCGATACAATAAAGTTTGGGAACTTGTCCCATTACCTTAAGGTGCAAAACCAATTGGTTGTAAATAGATATTTAAGACCAAGAGGGATGCAAATGGTAATGTGGAGAGGTATAAGGCGCGTCTTGTAACTAAAGGATATACTTAGAAAGAAGGTGTTGATTTTATAGAGACTTTCTCTCCAGTTTCATCGAAAGACTCCTTTAGGATAATCATGGCGCTTGTTGCTCATTTTGATTTTGAGTTATATCAAATGGATGTTAAGACTACGTTTCTTAATGGCGACATTGAAGAAACAATTTATATGGTGCAACCAGAAAATTTTGAGTCGGAAGACTTAAAGAATATGGTTTGCAAATTGACAAAATCCATCTATGGACTCAAATAATCTTCCCGTCAATGGTACCATAAGTTTCATCAAATAATTGTTTCATTTGGTTTTGAGATGAATATTGTTGATGATTGTGTGTATCACAAATTCAATGGGAGTAAATACATATTTCTAGTTTTATATGTTAATGACATATTGCTTGTTAATAATAAGTATAGCCTCAATCAATACCCTAAGAATGATTTTGAAATTACAATAATGCATTAGATTTTTTACATTTTAGCAGTTGAAAGTCTAATGTACGTTCAAGTTTGTATACATTGGAATATTGTGTACACTATTGGGATGTTAGGTAGATATTTTAAGCAACCCTGATTTGGACCATTGGATAACATCTAAGAGGGTTATAAGGTTTTTTCAGAGAACAAAAGATTACATGTTCACATATCGGAGATCTAATCAGTTAGAGATCATCAGGTATATAGATGATAACATGATTATTTTGCATAATTTCTTGTATGTAATTCGATTTATTTTTGAATTAATCCCTGCTAAATTTGTATTTTTATGATTTAAATCTTGTCAGGGATGCAATTGATCAAAAACAAGCTAAAAAGGGCCAAATTGAAAGAAAATCATGGAAATGGGGCCAAATCAAAAAGATGGAGGAAGCCAAGGACTCATCAAGCAAATTGACTTTGTAAAAAAGTCAAGAATAGAAAATCCTATTTTTAGTTTATTTATTTATTTATTTATTTATTTATTTTTATTTTTAATTATTTAAGATTTTATATTAAATTAGTTAAGCCTATTTTAGTAAATCCATTAGTATAAATAGGGGTTATTTGTAATTGGATAATCATTAATCAAATATCTATTTTCCTATTCCTATTTGGTGTTTAATTACTCTCTTTCTTTGCTTTCTTCTACTTCAATTTGGAGTAGGATTTCTAATTTTTTTCTTTTCAAAGTTTGCGTCAAACATTCTGCCTATTTCAACTCATTTTGTTCCTTTCCCCAAAATTGGTGCAATTGCCTTCCAAGTCTTTTTCCCTTTCCAAAATTCCATCACCCTTCACACCAAGCCAAAACACATTCCACAACTTGCAAGCATGAGTAAAATCATGCGACACTAAAATCTATCTTAGCCTTAGGCCGGTACTCTGTTCGATTAGGAATCGTGAGATTCGTATCCGCGCATATAATCCTTCCAATTGGTATTCACCTTTTTCCTAAGTATCGGGATTGATAACTCATCCCTTAAGGTTGAATTTGATTCCAAGTCAAAGTGCACGTTCGATTGGGGTCGTATTTGCCGACAGTTGGAGGTTCGAGTCGACCGTGCTATATTCAAGTTTCCGAGAACAAATCAAGGAAGAGGTGATCGGGTTTAAACGACCCAAGCGGTTGAGGCCGTTGATTCAAGTTGGGTTCTTCAGAACGCAAGGCTACCAGAATCTTTAATCGGGAACACATGTATCTCGGTTAGATAATCGGTAAGGGTTGGTTCACAGGTCGTACCGGAACCAACTACGAAAGGAGGAATTGGTGGTTAGGATATTCTTAATCGCTATAACCAGCTTATCGTTTAGAGGAGAAGATCAATTTTCGAGGATCGATTCTTGACACCAAATTACCAAGTCTAAGGCTAAGGCTCTGTAACACCCCAAACCCGGCCCATACACTACAACCGGATCTGGTATGTTACCAAGAAAAATTCTATCGAAACATGTCGTATTTTCGAAAAAGCCCAAATATGTTTTATATAGAATATGCTTAAGTAGAGTAAAAATCAAACTTAAATACATGCATTTTAATTAAAATAAAACTTAAACGACTTAAAGTAATAGAAGCCCATAATAAAACATAATAGCCTATGGCCTTATTACAACGAGATTTGAAGTCCATTAATTAAAAAGATAAAATAAAACTTGAGTCTCTTTTTGCCAAATCTACATATTCTTCTGTATGGCCACCTTGCGTTCCTCTCTAGCCCGGTCCGAATCACTAGGTATCACCTGAAATGTTAATTAAAGGGTGAGTCACGAGACTCAGTGTGTAACCCTCATGCACCACTAGAGTTTGGGCCTTAAGCCCATTAAACAAAATAAACAGTGTAATAATCATAATAAAAATTAATAGCAATTAATATGCAAGGCCCAACCCGTTTGCCTAGGTTTCCATCCGCTACACACCCCCGTACCAACCGTTCACACCATTGGGGATTTCTACAATCGACCCACACCGCTACACACCATGATAGCAGTCATGCTGCTCATCCACATATGATGGCCGAAGCCCTTATAACATATAATGGCCGAAGCCCGTATAACATTTAATGGCCGAAGCCCATATAACAGTTCACGACATTAGCCGCTACACATATAACGTATAACTTCCTCCTTTCGTCAACCCAACCCATGCAATCACATACAAGCATTTTACTTATAACATTTAAGCAGATTATTTACTAACACAGGGATCCGCTTTTACCCTCCTTGGGGTTGCATCAATAAACAGATTTTGACATTTATCAAAACATATAAAACACATAAACATACAATATTAGGCAAATCTAGATGGTGGGGAGGTCTTACACACCTGGTTACCGCGAAAATCTATTATCCCTAACGTAGAGCCTTATTTGTCGAATCCCGAAAATCCCTAAGAAAACGTCACCTTCCTACCTTCGGCTTTTCCACCAAATCGGCATAGGAGACTTTTAATGAGACAGATTCGGCTATTAAAAGCAGAGAGGGAAAATCGACATGCCTTAAATAAGTGTTTCAGGTTAGATTTGAATGAAAAGAAAGAGTGAAATCGCATAGAATAAAATCCCGAAACTTACCAAATTACTAAGGAGTATGTGGCTTATGGTGCACCTTCGGAAAATAGAGATCTCACTTGTAGATTCTACCATGGGAGATGAGGGTATGAACAAAGGAATTCGGCTTTTAGAAAAGAAAAGAGAAACTATAGAGAAGGCTTGGAAATTTTGGCAAAGAATGAGAGAAGAATAGGGTTTCAGGATACCGAAATTGAAGAATACTACTCCCTATTTATAGAGAAATTTTGGCATACCCACACACATAGAGTTGGAATTTCGGCCAACTCTCCCTCTCTGATAGCCTTCATCTCATCGATAACTCAATCCTTATGTTACCTTTAAGAGAGCCCACCTTAAATCCAACTTCTCCTTATTAATTATCGACTTTTAACAGTTAAAATAAAAGAAATAACTCTAATAGGTAGCCTAATTGCTGTCCACCCCCTTCCCATTTAAGTGCCGAATTTGACCCATCTTTTAGGGCCCAAACGGCCACACAAGGGCCCAAATTCCTCCCCCCTTATGGCGCCACCTTATGCCCACTTAATGCACTTTAATTCTTTGAGCCACAAGCCCAGCTTGTCACTTAATTAACCATCTTCTTAAATTATAAGCTAACACCATTTATTAGCCACCTAACCCAATTTTTAAAAGCCCAAAATATCACTTAATTTAAACTCTAATCCATATATTTAATCAAAAGTCATTGAACCTTTACAATCCCAACTTATCATATTAGACTATTATATAAATGAGTAGGCCCACTTTGAAGATGTTACTGTTCTACCCCTTAAAGAAATTTCATCCTCGAAATTTCCAACTAACTAGAAATCATACTATTTAAGTCTCACCACTAGACTTTCATTGCAGACTCTAATTTTAAAGCCAAAATAAACACTTAGTATATTATGGTAGGGTACGCACCATTATTCGCATCTGAAGCGTCTTCGTCCTCTTGTACTCATTTTACCGATTCGCGTTTATCCGATTAGAAATTTTATGAACTATTAGTTTTCTTCCACTTTTTTAACCACAGACGATCTTATGAATAATAGCTTTAAGAGTAATTATTTGAATTCGCATTCACCATACGATTATCAAGTTCATATCCTCTAAGAAACCCATACATTCAATCATGAACTCATGTTCATTACAGAAAAGTGTTGTTGTTGTTGTTATGGTTGTTGTTTTCACTACCCAAGGGTATTTTCGTAATTTTATCCTACAGGGGCATTTTTGTAAATTTTTTTCGAAATGAGGTTCCTTGATGATTTTATAAAATAAGGGTATTTTCGTAATTTTGCATTCCCAGGTGTATTTTGGTAATTTTAGAAACTGAGGGTATTTTGGTAATTTTAGAATCCGGGGCATTTCAAAAATTTTGAAATATGAGGGTATTTCGATAATTTTGAAATTTAGTGGTATTTTGGTAATTTTAGAAATCTGGGGGTATTTCGGTAATTTTGAAAATCTGAGGGTATTTCGATAATTTTGGAAATCTGGGGGTATTTCGGTTATTTCGCAAAATAAGGGTAATTTTTCAAACTTTGATGGTTTTTTTTTTGAAACAGGGTTGATTGGAATTTTTTTTCGTAAAACAAAGGTATTTTGAAAATTTTGCAAAACTTAGGGTTTTTTTTTAAGAAAGAGGTGTTTGGTCCCTTTCGGGTTTTAATCATAGGGTTTAGCCCATCAACCACCCTCGTAACTAGGGTGAATAGTCACTATGCACCATGTAGGATTCAATGAAGAGGAGGTGAGTCACTAGATTTGCTTAAATACCGAGCTCTTTCGGATCCTTCCTGACATACGTGTGATGGTTACCACACCTAGCCTTGCGGCTAGTTAATCAGGTTTGTTCAAGGAAATTAAGTTTTATGAATTTTAAGAAGTGGTTTAAGCTAAGCCTAGAGTCCATCAAGTTCTAATTCTAGCTTAGTCTCGTCCCACTAGGCCCACTAAACCCACATATATAAATATCACACAATGGTTCGAGTACTTACAGCGGACTTGGTAGGAGACGCAGTGCCATGCCGAGAAAACAAACCTGCACCATTTTAAACATGCATGTTTAAAAAAAACCATTTTAGAAAATGTTTTGAGCCCAAAACCCAAAGTCGAGTTTTGAACAGGCTCGATACCAATTTGTAACACCCCAAACCCTACCATACACTACAATCGGATCTCGGTATGTCACCAAGAAAAATTCTATCGAAACATGTCGTATTTTCGAAAAGCCCAAATATGTTTTATATAGAATATGCTTAAGTAGAGTAAAATCAAACTTAAATACATGCATTTTAATTAAAATAAAAGCTTAAACGACTTAAAGTAATAGAAGCCCATAATAAAACATAATAGCCCATGGCCTTATTACAATGAGATTTGAAGTCCATTAATTAAAAAGATAAAATAAAACTTGAGTCTATTTTTGCCAAATCTACATATTCTTCTGTATGGCCACCTTGCGTTCCTCTCCAACCCGGTCCGAATCACTAGGTATCACCTGAAATGTTAATTAAAGGATGAGTCGTGAGACTCAGTGTGCAACACTCATGCACCACTAGAGTTTGGGCATTAAGCCCATTAAACAAAATAAACAGTGTAATAATCATAATAAAAATTAATAGCAATTAATATGCAAGGCCCAACCCGTTTGCCTAGGTTTTCATCCGCTACACACCCCCGTACCAACCGTTCACACCATTGGGGATTTCTACAATCGACTCACACCATTACACACCATGATGACGGTCGTCGCTCATCCACATATGATGGCCAAGCCTTATAACATATAATGGCGAAGCTCGTATAACATTTAATGGTCAAGCATTATAACGATTCACGGCATTAGCACTACACATATAACGTGTAACTTCCTCCTTTCACAACCCAACCCATGCAATCACATACAAGCATTTTACTTATAACATTTAAGCAGATTATTTACTAACACAGGGACCCGCTTTTACCCTCCTTGGGGTTGTATCAATAAACCGAGATTTTGGCATTTATCAAAACATATAAAACACATGAACATACAATATTAGGCGAGATCTAGATGGTGGGGAGGTATTACACACCAGTTACTGAAAATCTATTATCCCTAACGTAGAGCCTTATTTGTGAATCCCAAAATCCCTAAGAAAATGTCACCTTCCTACCTTGACTTTTCCACCAAATCGGCAGGAGACTTTTAATGAGACAAATTCGGCTACTAAAAGCAGAGAGGAAAATCGATGTGCCTTAAATAAGTGTTTGGGTTAGATTTGAATGAAAAGAAAGAGTGAAATCGCATAGAATAAAATTCCAAAACTTACCAAATTACTAAGAAGTATGTGGCTTATGGTGCACCTTTGGGAAAACAGAGATCTCACTTATAGATTCGGCTATGGGAGATGGGTATGAACAAAGGAATTCGACTTTTAGAAAAAGAAAAAGAGAAACTGTAGAGAAGGCTTGGAAATTTCGGCAGAGAATGAGAGAAGAATAGGGTTTCAGAATATCGAAATTGAAGAATAATACTCCCTATTTATAGAAAAATTTTGGCATACCCACACACACAGAGTTGGAATTTCGGCCAACTCTCCCCTCTCCTAATAGCCTTCATCTCATCTGATAACTCAATCCTTATCTTACCTTTAAGAGAGCCTAACTTAAATCCAACTCCTCCTTATTAATTATAAGCTTTTTAACAGTTAAAATAAAAGAAATAACTCCTAAAAGGTATCCTAATTGCCGTCCACCCCTTCCCATTTAAGTGCCAAATTTGACCCATCTTTTAGGGCCCAACGGCCATACAAGGGCCTAAATTCCTCCCCTTATGGCGCCACCTTATGCCCACTTAATACACTTTAATTCTTTGAGCCACAAGCCCAACTTGTCACTTAATTAACCATCTTCTTAAATTATAAGCTAACACCATTTATTAGCCACCTAACCCAATTTTTTAAAAGCCCAAAATATCACTTAATTTAAACTCTAATCCATATATTTAATCAAAAGTCACCAACCTTTACAATCCCAACTTATCATATTAGACTATCATATAAATGAGTAGGCCCACTTTGAGGATGTTACAGGCTCAATTACTTTGATTTCAAAAACCCGATTTTAATTTTCAATTTAATTTCTAGTTTGTTTAATTAATTTCTTTGTGTTATCTTAATTATTTAGTTTCTAGACGTTTTTTAACCCCCCTAATCTATTTATTTTTCAGCAGGTTCGTTGAAGTCGTGGGCACGACCTTTGCCATGGCAAACTTCTGTTCACAAGATAAACACAGAAATTGAAAAAAACGTCCGATCCTTGTGGAATCGACTCTACTACCACTCTACTACTATTTAGAGCTATTTGTAGGAATTATATTTGGTGGTTTCGACGCCCATCAAATTTTGGCGCCGTTGCCGAGATTGGATATACTTTTTTAATTTTTGTTTGTTTACCTTATGACTAGGTCTTCATCAAGAGATCTCGAATACAACCCAGAGATCGAGAAATCAACACGAGCGCGACGAAAGGAGACAGAAGCTCTTAAACACGCAAGTAAAGCAGAAGTTGAACTAGGACAAGGGATCCTAGAATCCGACGTCGAAAAGTTGAGTGAAGCAATTCATGCAGAGGCAAGTCGACGTCAGAAAAAAGCGAAGTGGTTGAACCTGAGATCGAACCAGTTTTTGAAATAAAAGGCAACCTCGGTGAACCAGAAAGGATGGTGGACCGAACCATTCGCTAACTAGCCGCTGCTTCCAACGAGCAAACACCATTATGCATCAACTATCCAACTGGAAGAACCCCGTTCGAGCTAAAATCAAGCTTGATTCACCTTTTGCCCACCTTTCGAGGCTTGAAAAATGAAAATCCACACACTCACTTGAGAGAATTTCACATGGTCTGCTCAAGCATGAAGCCTCGAGGGTACCCGAAGATGAAATCAAACTTTGAGCTTTTCTTTTTCTTTAGTTGATACAACAAAAGAATGGTTATTTTACTTACCTCCCGGTTCTATCACAACGTGAGATGACTTATCTCGTGTCTTTCTTGACAGGTTCTTCCCAGCATCACGAGTAGCTGAACTTCGGAGGGACATAGTGGGAATTCGCCAAATGGATAATGAATCGCTCTACGACTATTGGGAGCGGTATAAAAACTATGTGCAAGTTGTCCTCAACACGGGTTGACCGAACAATCACTACTTCAGTATTTCTACGAGGGATTGCTCCCTATGGAAATAAAGATGATCGATACTGCTAGTGGAGGGGCGCTTGTCAATATGACTCCTCAAAGGGTGAGAGAACTGATATCCACCATGGCGGCAAATTCTCAACAGTATCGACTTAATTCAAAACTCACAAGACAGGTTAATGGGGTAAACGTTTCATCTTTAGAAGATAAATTGGATAAACTTACCAATGTTGTTCAATCTTTGCTTACAGAGAAAAAGAATCTGACCCAACTGTGCGGAATTTGCGCTACATCTGAACATCCGACGGATTCGTGCCCAATCCTTAACGATAATTCAATGGCACATGTAGATGCTGTCGGAGGTTTTTCGGGACCTCCTCAAGACGTTATGATCCTTTCTCCAACACTTACAGTCTTGGGTGGAAGGATCACCCCAACTTGAGTTACGAAGCTAATCCCTAATATAATCCATCGTACCAATTGAGACCTCTGCAACCACCACAACAGCAACCCAAGCCATCTCTAGAAGTTATTGTGGAAAGACTTGCCGCCGATACTGTAAAATATCAACAGAGGACAGATGCATCAATACAAGAACTAACTAATCAAGTTAGTAAACTCTCGATGGCAATTAATCGTTTGGAGTCTCAAGGTAAATTGCCTTCCCAAACGGAGTCGAATCCTCGACAGAATGTAAGTGCAATAACTCTTCGTAGCGGTAAGGTTCTGGAAATAGTGCCAGCCAAAAGTCGTGGGCAAGACAAGGAAGGGGAAATACAAATGACGGATCCAATAGCCAGGCTGGAGTTAGAAATTCAAAAACCAGTTGTGATGCCACCTCCTTTTCCAGGGAGGCTTGCAAAATATAGGAAAGAGAATGAGGAAAAAGAAATCCTCGAGACATTCAGGAAGGTGGAGGTAAATATCCCTTTACTCGATGCTATCAAACAAATCCCTCGTTATGCAAAATTCATCAAAAAATTGTGTTCTAGCAAGAGAAGGTTGGTAGGTAACGAAAGAGTAAATGTAGGAGAAAATGTCTCCGCAGTTCTGCAAAAGAAAGTTCCTCCCAAATACAAAGACCAATGTATGTTTGCTATTTCTTGTGAGATAGGTAATGTAGGCATTAAGAATGCCATGTGTGATTTAGGGGCTTCAACTAATGTTATGCCTTATTCTACTTATAAGTTGATTAACGTCGGTCCTTTAAAAGAGACAGGAGTAATAATCCAGTTGGCGGACAGGTCAGTGGTCTATCCGAAGGGCTGCTTGAAGACATCCTTGTTAAAGTTAACGAATTAGTTTTCCCTGCAGATTTCTACATTATCAATATGGAAGATGATAACTCAACTAATTCGTCTGACATTTTGCTTGGAAGGCTGTTCCTAAGTACCACGCGAACAAAAATTGACGTTTGGAGTGGAACACTCACCATGAAATTTGATGGCGAAGTGGTTAGGTTTAATGTTTATGAGGATATGGGACATCCCAATGATAAGTTACAAATTGTGCCTTGTAGGAATACTGATCTTGATGTTAAGCAAGAGGAATTATCGATAATCCAAAAACCAGTACGTAAAGCTGTCATGAAAGCCTCGAAGTTAGAGTTGAAATCATTTCTAGAACGTACAAGTATTCCGACAGAGAAAAATGCAAACTTGAATGAAGAAGCTCGAAGACTCCTCAATCCACTAATGATAGGGGAACCTAGGAAGGGCTTCAAGGATAGTGGAAAAAGGTCGAAACCTTTCTACAAGGACATCCAAGTGCACAAGATGGAGAACTTAATTCTTAATAAGCTAAACGGATAACATTTAAGGTCGTCGAGCTAACGACGTTAAACAAAAGCGCTTTTTGGGAGGCAACCCAAATTTTTTTCATTTATTTAATTTAAGTTTTAGTAGATCTAGGGTGTAAGTAAATAAATTTTTTACTTAGTTTAATTAGTTTGATGTTTTCAGGATTTCATCACCGTCGCAGCACCCATCGCCGTCGCCGTCGCCATCGCACTACCATCACCGACGCCACTGCACCACAGTCGCCGTCTTTCCTCCTCTTTGCTATAAGGTTAAGGTGTGACAATAGGTATATGCATGTCTAGGATTGGATCTAGGGAGAGCTTGGTACTTAAGCGGTCTTAATGACTCACCTCCTCTTCTCTGGAATCCTACCTGGTGCATAGTATCTATTCACTTTAATTAAGTCTCCACAATCCTTGATATCCTGCAAAAGCCGTTACCCCTAATATCGAAAAAATCATTGAAGACACACATGGGGAGTACGCTAAACTTTTCATTTTGTTAATTTCAGCTATTGATTTTCTTTTCCTATCTATAATATGCACATGCTTGAGGACAAGCTTAGAATAAGTGGGGGGGATGAATATATATGAAGTATGCATGGATGGTTGATTGGTTCTTGCTGCATGTTTCTCTTTTGCATTTGTTAAATCTTGCATTGAATTCATTCAACAGTTTATTTTGATGATGAGCCTTTAATCTCATACTTAGTCAACTTGGACAGTTGGGTAAAATTTTTTGAATTTAAATGCTCAAGTATATAGATTAATCGAGACTTGTGTTTTAAGGTTGATGTATGTAACTAGATTTTCATGAATTGATTGTTTGAAAAATATTTGCTTGTGTACGAAAAAAAAAAAAAAAGAAAATTAAATAAATAAATAAAGGCTCAAGTTATGAATGAAAATCTCGAGAATGTGACCGGATTGAGTAACCGGGGTGAGGTGCTTGGGTTGTCATCTCATCTCACGTAAAAAGGTTCGAGTGACGAGTCGACAACTTAATAACATTCCGCTAACAGAGCCCAATAATAAAGACTGCTTGAACTGAGTAACCGGGATAGGGTGCTTGGGTTGTCATCCTAGTTCGCGTAAAAAGGTTTGACCATGTCTAGTTTATTTTTCTAAAAGTATATTAATAATGCCTTGCAATTTATTGGATTCAAACTCTATTTCATGAAATTATCTTGTTCGCATATGTCAAATTTTATGACACTTGTCTTGTTGATTAAACTATATGTTCTGAGCATTTATTTAATTACTTTTGCTTATGCTGTTTACATTGAGTAAGGATGCAGAAAAGAGGCTTGGTTCTTAATAAGTTGTGGAATTAATTCTAATGTTTGAACGAACAACATACTTGAGGGCAAGCATGAGCTAAGTAGGGGGATTTGATAACATGATTATTTTGCATAATTTCTTGTATGTAATTCAGTTTATTTTGGAATTAATCCCTGCTAATTTTGTATTTTTATGATTTAAATCTTGTCAGGGATGCAATTGATCAAAAGCAAGCTAAAAAGGGCCAAATTGAAAGAAAATCATGGAAATGGGGCCAAATAAAAAAGATGGAGGAAGCCAAGGACTCATCAAGCAATTTGACTTTGTAAAAATCCAAGAATAGAAAATCTTATTTTTAGTTTATTTATTTAGTTATTTTTATTTTTATTTTTAATTATTTAAGATTTTATATTAAATTAGTTAAGCCTATTTTTAGTAAATCCATTAGTATAAATAGGAGTTATTTGTAATTGGATAATCATCAATCAAATATATATTTTCCTATTCCTATTTGGTGTTTAATTACTCTCTTTCTTTGCTTTCTTCTAATTCAATTTAGAGTAGGATTTCTAATTTTTTTCTTTTCAAAGTTTGCGTCAGACATTCTGCCTATTTCAACTCGTTTTGTTCCTTTCCCCAAAATTGGTGCAATTGCCTTCCAAGTCCTTTTCCCTTTCCAAAATTCCATCACCCTTCACACCAAGCCAAAACACATTCCCAACTTGCAAGCATGAGTAAAATCATGCGACACTAAAATTTATCTTAGCCTTAGGCCAAGATTGCTTCGATTAGGAATCGTGAGATTCGTATCCGCGCATATAATCCTTCCAATCGGTATTCACCTTTTTCCTAAGTATCGGGATTGATAACTCATCCCTTAAGGTTGAATTTGATTCCAAGTCAAAGTGCACGTTGGATTGGCGTCGTATTTGCCGACAGTTAGAGGTTCGAGTCGGCCGTGCTGTATTCGAGTTTCTGAGAATAAATCAAGGAAGGGGTGATCGGGTTTAAACGACCCACGCGGTTGAGGCTGTTGATTCGAGTTGGGTTCTTCAGAACGCAAGGCTACCGAAATCTTCAATCGGGAACACGTGTATCTTGGTTAGATAATCGGTAAGGGTTGGTTCGCAGGTCGTACAGGAACCAACTATTAAAGGAGGAATTGGTGGTTAGGACGTTCTTAATTGCTATAACCAGCTTATCGTTTAGAGGAGAAGATCAATTTTCGAGGATCGATTCTTGACACCGAATTACCAAGTCTAAGGCTAAGGCTCAATTACTTTGATTTCAAAAACCCGATTTTAATCTTCAATTTAATTTCTAGTTTGTTTAATTAATTTCTTTGTGTTATCTTAATTATTTAGTTTCTAGACGTTTTTTTTAACCCCCCTAATCTATTTATTTTTCAGCAGGTTCGTTGAAGTCATGGGCACGACCTTTGCCACGACAAACTTCTGTTCACAAGATAAACACAGAAATTGACAAAAAACGTCCGATTCCTGTGGAATCGACCCTACTACCACTCTACTACTATTTAAAGCTATTTGTAGGAATTATATTTGATGGTTTCGATGCCCATCAATAGACTCCGATTTTGATGGAATATGGATATAAGATTTTTTCACTAAGGTGAAAATTATGAAAACAATTTGCAATCTTTTATTCCAATAACAGCAGAGCACATCAAAGTAAAACACATAGACTTTAAGTTCACGGTTGTTAAAGTAAAAGTTCGAGTGGTTAGGTGCTTATAAAGCATATTAGGACAAACTCTATGATTGCGGATCCGCTTACTAAGGAATTACACCTAAGGTTTTATAAGAGCATCTTGCTTCATATGGGTGTAATGTCATTTAAAGGATATTTGGTTTTAGTGGGAGTTTGTATTTTTAAATGCTTTTATGTTATAGACACATTTTCGATTATTTCGGTTTAAAGATATTAAGTTTATTTTCTGAAATAAAGTTTATTTGATTTTTCACACTGATTTTGGTAACGTTTGATCTCACTAAGGAGGACCAGTTGAAAATAGACATGTTTAGATCATTTTGCATGTAATTTCCATGCTACACATCCATACTTGATCTATGTCATTTGATTGTGTTAATATACGTGATCATGGATGGATTTAGTTACAATATATGTAACGAAAGTCGCTTTGATTCTATGTTAACATAATTAATGGACGAGATTGTTCAAAATACCTTTTGAATATGATAGTAAAATTTTGAGCTCATAAGGTTATATAATGACATGTAATTATAAACTAATTAGTATATATATGTGGTCCAAGTGGGAGATTGTTGGAAAATTTAGATATCACATATATAATAAAGATAATTACATGTTATTATTTATTATCATGATAGGTTAGCCCAAATTAAAAGTGATCTAATTTAGTTAAAATTTTATTGGTCTTTAATTATTAAATAAAGTATGGATTAAATATGTGTAGATACTCTTCTAATCAAATTCTAATTAATGATGGGCTAATTAGAATTTGATTAGAACTAATATGCTAATGTTATAAATATTAGGATTATGGTCCCCAAATTATACACAAGATATCTTTTCTAATATCCCATCATTAGGAGAGAGAGAGCATATATTCTCTGAATTTCTTGTGTGCTAATTTGGAAGATCAAATCCTCAAAATCCGGTAAAACTCCAAAGGAATTTATGGATTCAGGTATGCATCCGCATCTAGTTTTGTTTTTGATTTATTCTTGATGATTTGGCATGATAAATCCTAGATTTATTAAGTTTTATTTTAGATTTATTTTACAAATCTAACATAGTTTCTTTTGAAAGGAAATTGTCACCTCTTGACTAAAAATCGGATCATGGTTCCAACTTTTATGACATGTCGCTTGTGAGATTTGCTGGCAAATAGTTCCTCTTTGTCTTTCTATGATACAATAAGACACTAAAGTTACTACAGTAATACATGTAGTCTCTTGCCATATACACATACCCAACACACAAAGAAAATAAAAAAATTAAGAACAAGGTAGAAAAGTGTTACGGTTCTATATTTAAATTCTCCACGAATGTTTTCAGCTGTTATGATGGCAGACGAGAAACCTAGAACAATAACATGAATAGATTCTTGAGAAAGCTTCACTACCTTCCCCTCTGAATGTGGCAAAAAAATTAGTTTAGACAACATCTTAAGCATGCAGATCCATAAATACATACCAGCAGTGATATCCACTACAAGAAAAAAAAAAAAAACTAAATAAATAACCTGAAATATCATGAAAAAAAGGTACCTAAGAGCATATCTGACTTTGGTGAAAAAGTTAAGAGATTTGCTTTTAGTCTAAGACCAAAATAAGGATGAACACCAGAAAGAATTTTCGCCAGCTTATCCAAAATATTGACATCATAGGCCAATAAAACACCATCAAATGTTTCATTGAACCTGCAAGAACAGAATCACTTCATATTATAACAGGACAAAAGGAAGCAAATATTCGCACATCATTTCATTCTTATAATCAACATTACAAGTGAAGTGCATCATTGCATAACCTATTGATTTAGTATTGATCCCAACGGAGTCAAAAGAATCACACTACTAGATCCAGACATTGCAGTTAAATTCCGCCTGTTTAAAAGCTTATATTCTCAACAGTAATAAACTTCTCCATTTGTTTAAAAAGAGCCACAGTATCATTAGCTTCATCATCAGAAGTTAAAATTTCAGCTAAACTAGAAAACAGAAAAAACTAAATTAAGGTATACTTTATCTAAATCAAAAGCAATATCAACACAAAACAGCTTTTGGTGAAGAAAAAAAAAAAACAAAAACATGAGTTTTGAGTTATATGAAAAATTAAATTTAAGTGACAGTAAAATAACTAACTTGGATAGCAAAGAGCCAAGCTCACGGAGAATCGACTGAGACACGTTCCTACTCTTTGATGGGTGTAAATACATCACCAAATTAGCATCTGCTACGCTTAATCCTTCCATTTGAACCTGCAATAAATATCCAAAATTAATAGCAAGTCAGAGTTTCAAATAGCGGTGATGTAGCTGCTAATTTGCAGTAGCGACCGCAAATCCGCTATTGCCACTAAACAGATAGCTTTAAAAAAAAATTCTCCTTCTCAACGAAGTAAACAGACGGAATAATGAGCAGTAGGATAGCAAACAAAAAATAAAATATAGCAGCAGAGACAGAGATCAGATAATTAAAAATCTCTTTACTCAAAATTTTCAAATTAGGTTTAGGGTTTGAAAAACTACCTTAATAAATTTCCTAGTCTGTTTAAGGCGAGAAGAGAAAGAGGAGGTTGGGACAGAATGGTGGTGAGGGACTTGTCTGACGGTGGGATAATTAACCAGACGAGAGTTAGGTTCGAAATTTTTAAAGCAATTTTTCAAATATATAAGTTTAGTGATAATGATATGTAGAATTTTATTATTAAAATAATACGTAGTAACCAATACAAGTGAAACCAATGCAAAACTAACCAAATTGATTTCAAATCAACCCTCAAAGCTATGTGATACCAAAAAATAAATGATGGGTAAAATTATATCAAATATTAATCCTTATTTGTATTATAATATACAAATACTAAGAAGCTATATATACTGAAATTGTTATATTGATTGATAAAATATAATATATAATTAATTTTTTTAAAAAAGCACAACATTGAGTAACATAACAATTTGAAATGAATTTGGATTAGCTTACATGCTCAAAAAATTTAATTTGTCAAAATTATTCTTTCTACTTTATATGTAAATATAAAATAATAAAAATATGTGAAAATAAATTCAAAATATTTTGGACAAAATGTATATGTAGGGCCCAATTTTTAAAAAACTTGAGCCCAATAAAAAAAAAAAGAATAACAGCCCAAAACAGGTGGCCCAAACCCAAAGAAAACCCTAGGTCAGGCCGAAGCCCTCACGCCCGACGTCTCGCTATACGCCCCACGCCTGCGGCTCTTCTCCGTGTTGTGCGACCACCACGTTGTACTGCGAAAGAAAAGGAAAGCAATACAGCGAATAGGAGTTCTAATCTTTGAGGGGGCTTGGGATAAGGCTATAAAAGCCTTAAAAATTTGTAAAAGGGGATTAGGGTTTTTTAGAAATAAAAAGAAAAAACACTTGTAACAGAGGAGTTTAGAGAAATACAAAAAAAAAAACAAAGGTTTCATTTTTTTTTTCCTTTTCGGTTTTATTTTATTTTTATTTTTTTCTTTTTCTTTATTTTTTTGAATCTGTTTTTGGGTTTTTAAAATAAATATAAAGGTTTTATAAAAAAAACTTACCTTTTGATTTGACCACCGTGAGCGGTGGCCATGCTGATGGCGGGGATGATCGGCGTCGGCGTCGGAGAATCCACGGACGAGGTGGGAGAGAGTTTTTCTTTTTTTTCCCTCTCTCTCTTTGGAATGAAAATGAAAGTTCAAAGCCAAAAATTTTCTTTTATACTGTGATAAAACGGCGCCGTTTTGGGCATCAGGGTCAGGGGCCAAAACGACGTCGTTTTGGGCCTCTGACCCGCGACCCGACCCGCATAGGGGCTAAGATCCGCGTGTTTTGCTTTGGAGGGGCTAATTGCGCATTTAGCCCCTCCGCTTTTTACTGGTTTTAAAATCAGGTTTTTTTTTCTTCCGATTTGACCCCAAAAATTTCTTTTGAGTTCAATTAAGTCCTTATTTGAGTGCTGCGTTTTGCACAGTGGGGTTTATTTCCCTTTTGGTCCCTATAAGTTGCGCGCACATTTCAATCAACTCCTTTATCATTATTTTTTTTAAAAATCAGCCCCAGATATTCGATTTTTTACTCAATTTAGTCCCCTTTTTAGTTGTTTTGTTATTTTATCATTAAATTAATTTTTTTTATCATCGGTATATATGTATATATATCATTGTTTTACTTTAATTTTTTATATTCGATTATATCCACTAAAATATTGTTATCAAATATTTTTTTACTATTTTATTAATAACTATTATTTTCTTATTTTCTTTTATTATTATTATTATTATTATTATTATTATTATTATTATTATTATTATTATTATATATATATTCTTGTTTGCTTTAATTCTTTTAATTATATATTATTGTTTTTACGGTTTTTTAGTATTACTTTAATTATTATTATAGTTATCATTAATATCACTTTTATTTTTGTTTTTTAATGCTATTATTCGATATTATTATTATTCTCTCATTGATTTTTTTTTACTTATTGTTGTTACTATCTTATTATCACATTGATATTGTAATGTTGTATTTATTTATTTTTACTATATTTATTAGTTGCATTAGTAGTATTATTATTACTAGCCGTCTTATTTATCACATATTTTTCTTCACCGTAATATTATTGTTTGTTCGCTTTTTGCATATACTGTTCCCCCTTATTATCATCGTGTTCATATTTCAAGGTTTTTGCCTTTGTTTTTTTAAAAATTCATAAAAATGGGCTTTGGCGAAGGTAATATTTCGTATTTAGAAGTCTGAGAAATCGTGCCCAATCGTGCTGGGTTTCGATTTTTCGTTCATCTAGATCATTAAATATCCTTTAAAGATTTCAATTGTATTCTTTGAAAATAAGGCAATGTTTCGTGTTTGGAAGTTCAAGAAATTCGTGCCCAATCGTGCTGGGTTTCGATTTTCTGTTCATTTAAACAACGAGATATCCTTCACAGATTTCTTTATCATATTTCTTAAATAAGGGCAATATTTCATGATTGGAAATCCAAGGAATCGTACCCAATCGTGCTGGGTTTCGGTTTTAGTTTAGCCAAATAGTGAAATACCCTTTTCAAATTAAGCTACATGTATTTTGGAAATCATAAAATGATCTTGGTATCGAAAGTTTGAAGCATCGTGTCCTATCGTCTTTGGACATGATATTTCGACTTTTGAACAAGAGAGTTTTGATATCAATCTGAGTCATCCACACATTTTTATACTTTAAAATATTTTCTAATTTTCGATATTAAGGACATTAATCAATCAACACGGTACCAATTTTGGGCGTTGCGAGGGTGCTAACCCTTCCTCGTGCGTAACCGACTCCCGAGCCCGTTTTCTTAAAATTCGTAGACCAAAATGTTTTATAAGTGGCCCAATCACACTTCAAAAAAGATTGGTGGCGACTCCGTTTTTGTATTTTAAAGTCGGCCCATTTTCCAAACAAAAAATGGTTTCGACAGCTTGGCGACTCCACTGGGGACCAATAAGAGAGTCAAGCCGTAAAATTGGTTAATTAATGTCCTTTTTATCAAAAATAAATTTTTCGGTTTTTCAATTGCATGAGTCTGTGTCGCGTCGTATGTCTGCTTTGGTTTGTGAGACATAGAATATTTTTGGCATTCATATTGCATGACCGTTGTGGTCACATTCTTTAAGTGGGAGCGAGAAACTATGCCTTCGTGAGGTTTTCACCTCCGCATGGGCTAGGGGACCGCTTCCGGGATACATCCGTACTTATGGTTCCGTGAGGTTTTCACCTCCGCATGGCCATAGGGAAATGTATTCCCCTGAACCGAACTCGATCTATATGAGCCTATAATGGGTGAGGATTGAGGAATCTGCTGGTTCAGGTACCCTTTTCTTTCTTTAGAACCAAACCACATATAGTGAACCTTAAGAGCCCACCCTAGGTAGAGCCATGCTAAACCTTAGTGGCTACCTATGTAGTGGTTAGACATTTTTTATCTTTGGTTACTTTTATGTGATACTAACTTGTTTTATTTTGGTCATATTTGCATGTCATTTCATACTTAAAAGGCGTCGATTCCTGTTTTAATTACTAAGTTAGAATACTTGTTATGGGGGACGGATTCCTTGATAAAGTAGAGGATAATGCGGTCGTGCGTATATGGTCAGAGAAGACACAGCTTGAGAAGGGGGATAGCCTAACTGAAACCTACACATCGGAATTATTGAACTTCACTTGCATCAGTGTGACGCAGAATGAGCTCCAAGAACTAAGAGATATATGGGCTGATTGGGACGAAGCAACTAGGCAACTGTTCTACACTAATTATGGTGATCTACCTTACTTACTCGACATCGAGTGGACAAACACTTGTTTGAGCTATGACTCAATATTGGAATCCCGCTTATAAATTGTTTTACGTTTGGGAAGTAGACTTGGTGCCTCCGTGGAGGAATATCTGACTTTGCTTGCGATCAAAGGGCTCGGTCGACAAAATTTACTTGAGGCCGCTAATGCACCTTCTTTTGTAAAGAAGCTGATGAGTATCACCGGGATGAGCGACGATGGGTCATGTACGAATTCAAAGAAGGGTGAAGGAAATGCATTCCTTGGGTAAGCTTGAGGGACCTGATGGCGGCACACCGGATGTGAAGAGGAAAGTCGACATTTTTGCCTTAAGTATCTATGGTTTGGTAATTTTTCCCAAGGCTTTGAGGCATGTAGACGAAGCAGTTATTGATTTGTTCGATCGTCTTGACAAAGGGGTTACGCTAGTACCAGTGATTCTCGCTGAAACTTTTAGATCTTTGAACTCGTGTCGGAGAGCAGGTGAGGGAAGATTTATGGGATGCGCACAACTATTGTTGGGGTGGTTCCATAGCCATTTTTGGAAAGTAGATAGAAATTCTTGTCGGGTCTTTTTTGCGAATTACTCCCCGTTAAAGGAGTTGGCTGCCGCGCCTAGGAGAGATGACATATCAGAAAAGAACTGGATCGTGCTTCTTCAGAATCTTCAGGAAAAGGATGTGGAATGGAGAGCTCCTTGGTTCGTGCCCGACGAAATCCTCTACCGGTGTGGGAGTTATGATTGGGTTCCTCTTTTAGGGATCCGGGAGTCATTGGGTATGCTCCTTTGCTCGTGCTAAGACAATACCAATCGAGACAGTTTATCTGCGTACGCATGGGTTAGCTCGGTTTGAATTCTCGTATAGTGGGAATAATTATAAGAAAAGAGTTCGAAGTTTACGATGCGTGGAAGCAGATTCACCGAATGAAAAGAGTTGCAATAAATCCAATGGTAACTCTCGAATATAACACATGGCGGAGTAGGAGAGTGAACGATAATATCCCCATGCCGCACGCGAGGATGTTGCTCGATCGATAGAAGAATACTGCAAGTAGTCCTTCGAGTTGGAGATCATAAAGCAAGACTTTGAAAGTAAAAATTCGAGTTAGGGAAAAGATAGAACAACCGGAAGGGAAAAAATGGATCGATGTTAGATATTGATATCCGTAAATCGGGTGAGAAGTGAGGAAAGGAAAAGGAAGGCGAAGAAGATTTGGATAGCTTGAAAATCGACTACAAGAAGTTGCATCTATCGATGAGGATTTTGGGTTGGGTAAAACCTCGAACAATGGCGTCAAGAACTTGGAGGAGAAGACCAAGGTTGACCAAATGGAAGAAGAGATTTCATGGGGTTCAAGCACAAAAGGATGCCCTAAAAAGGCGGCGGGGAGAGCCAAAGCGAAAATAAGATGCTAAGGGCTCGAGTAGCGAAATTAGAGAAGGCATTGAGTCAAAGTCACAACTCTACGGTGAAGTTGGAATCAAGCCTAAGCAGATTGAAGAATTGAAGGAAAGGTGGTGGAACTCAAAGCAGTCTTTGCAAAGCAGTGAGCTCGGGATCCAAATTGTTAGAGGCGGATAACCAAATGAGGAAAGAACAACTTCAACGATCTCGAACCAAGTCGAGAAAGAGACTACCTTATGGGTGAAGCTGTGGTTCAGAAACGAGAGGTGGCCGATCATCTACAAACCCTAGCAATTCAGGCTGATGTGTTAAGTATATTTTATGAGTCAAAGTCAGATCAGGGTCGAGAGTTAGCCTCACTTCTTGAGAAAGTTAAAACTTTGGGCATAAGGGCTAGGTCGTATATGTGACTCATTTTATGTAAAGGATTTTGTCTTTTCAATGAGTATTTTAAAAGAAATTGAATCGAGAATCGACTCTTTTATTTTTGCATTCATTCATTTGCATTACATTTCATGCATTGGCCTTTGCATCACTATATTTGCATTAAATATTATAAGACAACCCTATTAACTAGAGGTCATACTATAGTTATCCTGGAACACCGCTATTACACTCGGAAAAAGACGAGAGCAATGGATCAAAGGATAGAAAAGTTAGAGCAGATGCAAAAAGAGATGCAAGACCAACTGCAGGCTCAGATGCAAGAGCAGTTAGCCAAGATCCAACAGGATATGAGGATCAAATCTAAAATCCCAAAGAAGCATGATGAGCCATTAACACAGATTGTTGACCTGGAGGGCACGGAAATGGAAAAAGGCCTATGGTCGATACTGGAGAAGATAATGAAGATTTTGCTTGCCCTCCGGGCTTGGCCCCGACAAGTTCCCAAGTGCAACCACCAAGAGTGTCGGTCAATATCAAGCCTCAGCACCAATCCGGTGCTCAAGATGTAAATTTCCCCGGGGGCTCGAGCTCTAACCTCGAGGTCAATCTGGTAAAACCAATGGTCCCAAACTTTGAT
The DNA here is from genome assembly GCA_025506655.1 of Gossypium rotundifolium. Classification (NCBI taxonomy): domain Eukaryota; kingdom Viridiplantae; phylum Streptophyta; class Magnoliopsida; order Malvales; family Malvaceae; genus Gossypium; species Gossypium rotundifolium. Next base: position 154,393,729 of record CP106728.1, read on the forward strand.
GAGGCGGCAGAAGGGGAGAAAGTAAAAGCGAGCTTCAAAAGAGTTCGAGGATCGATGCAAATGGCTGGAAGAGAAGTTTCGAGCATTGGAAAGTGCTGATCACCAATGCGAAGTGGATGCTAAGAAGCTGAGTCTAGTCCCAGATTTAGTACTTCCTCCAAAGTTCAAGATGCCAGAGTTCGAAAAGTACAACGGGACTAGCTGCCCTGAGGCCCATATTACGATGTTCTGTCGGAGAATGACAGGATATGTCAACAATGACCAGTTGTTGATCCATTGCTTTCAGGATAGTCGATTGAAATTGCTGACAAAATGGTACAACCAGTTGAGTTGTACCCAAATCAAATCGTGGAGAGATTTGGCGCAGGCTTTCATCAAGCATTACGGCCATGTGACCGATATAGCACCTGACAGGATCACATTGCAAAACATGGAGAAAAAGCCAAGTGAAAGCTTCAGAAAGTACGCCCAAAGATGGAGGGAGGTCGCTACACAGGTCCAGCCACCATTACTAGAAAAGGAAATGACCATGCTCTTCATCAATACCCTGAAGGCACCGTTCATTAACCACATGTTGGGAGGCACGACTAAGAGTTTCGCGGACATGGTGATGTCAGGCGAGATGATAGAGAATGCAATCAGGTGTGGGAAGATAGAGGCCGGAGAGAGCACAAGAAGAGCCGCGCCGAAGAAAAGAGAAGTGAAGTGGGAATATAAGCTCGGGTTATCCTAAACCGTTACTATTACCCAACCGAGAGTCAGGGCGTGGGCGATGGGCTGACCAAGACAAGAGCCCAACACGAGACGGAGGATGAGAGATTCAATTTACTCCTATCTGGGTGGCGTATAAGGAGTTGTATAAGACTTTATTCGATGCGCATGTCGTGTCCCCATTTTACTTGAAGTCATTGCAACCTCCATATCCTAAGTGGTATGACACAAGCGCTTCGATGTAAGTACCATGCGGATGTAATAGGTCACTCGATAGAGAAGCGTACTTCATTCAAAAGACTAGTCGAGCGACTTATCAAGGCGGGGTCGTGACTTCAAAGACCCACTGGTGGAGGAAATCCGTTACCCATCATGCGATAATGGGGTACGCGATAGTTGAAAACGAGGGGAGGAGGTTCAAACAGAGATTGTTGAGGTCGAAACCCCATTAAGAATGGTTTGGAAAGAAATGCGAAAGGTTGGGTTAGTTACGCAAGAAAATGTGAGCAAATCTCTCAGATACAAGGAACTCTGTGAGTTCCATGACAAGGAAGGCCATGAAATCCAAGAATGTAACAAATTTAGAGCCCTAGTACAAGGGCTAATGGATAATAAAGAGTGGAGTTCTTTGACTTAGTGGAAAGAGAGGATGTATGTTCCACGAAGGAGGGTCGTGAAAGGATCCTTAAAGTCAATCACCCACGTGATTATCACGCGACCGAGTCGGCGAAATTTGGGGTGAAGGTGGCACCAAGGGTCATAATCGAAAACACTGTAATTTTGCTCCTAAGAATGCATCAAGATCGTAATTGAAACCCGTGACTTTTCCTTATAAAGATGACAAGAGGTACCTTGGAATTACGATTGTATTATGACGATTTTGGGAAAAAGAATTGACCAACATACCCGAGCCGAAGTGAGTCCTCTATGGCGAGAAGGGGAGACGAGAAGACAGGACCACTCATTAATAAACCGATGTGAGAGGATGAGGCGGGGAGTTCTTGAAGTTCTGAAGCCGCAGTGAGTGCAGTGTGGTGGAGCAATTACACAAGCGGTAAACACGCACATCGGTATTGACCTTCTTGCTAAACTCGGAGGACACCGTAGTGCGTTAATGAAAGCATTGAACGATTTATGTTCTTGATGACATTTCGGTAAATAAACTAGACCGTCTTGTAAATAACATGCGCGATAATTTCATCTCGTTCGGTGATGAAGAAATACTGCCAAAGGGGGATCTACCAAGGCATTGCACATCACTACCCGATGCAAAGGGTATACACTGCCGAGGTATTAATTGACAATGGCTCGACATTTGAATGTTTTGCCTCTGTCTACTTTTGGACGGAGTTACTGTAGACGACTCTCACATGAAAGCGTGCCAAAATATAGTGAGAGCATTCGATGGCACCGAGAGAGAAGTAATGGGAGGATTGAGATACCCTCCTAATTGGGCCAAATACGTCGAGGTAGATTTCCTTGTGATGAGCATCAAGCCCTCTTATAATTGCTTATTGGGGAGGTAGTGGATCCACTCGGTGGGGTATACCATCGTCATTGCACCAAAAGTTAAAATTAGTAACAGAGGGTCGGTTGATAACTATAAATCAGAGAGGAGGATATCATCGCGTCAGTTACTAGTGATGCACCATACATAGAGAATGATCACGGAGGCCATAGAGTGCTCCTTGGTCGTTAGAATTTGTAAATCGACTTTTATAAGTGAAGGAAGCAAGATCCGGTGCCCAAACTCTCGAAAGCAACGAGGATGGGCTACAGATTGACAATGGGAAAAGGAGCAATGCAGGAGGGACTTGGAAAATATCTCGAGGTCGGTCAGTGCGGGGTTGGTTGAAAGCGGATCGCTTTGGTCTAGGGTATAGACGGATACGAGACGAGAGAAAGGAGGAGCTAGAGAGGAAGCGTGAAAGGCGAAGGGCACGATTGAATGGTCTTTGAGATTGAGTGGGGTTCAATGACCTTTCCCCATATATCTAATTCATTCGTGTCGGGAGGGATTATTCATTCGGAGACGGGAGGTCACGAATGAGAAAACAATGAAGACATGATGCGAAGTTTGAACATCAACGTATATACGAAGGAAGTTCGAGGAGAGGAAACTTGGCGGGTATTAGCCTTACAAGCTGGAAGTGTTACGGACAAGCGGAATTGCGGAAGAAATTCTGTAGTTTTTAGGAATAAAAGCAGTAATGTTCAAAACACACTTATTGTTTCAAGCCTAGGAACAATAAGAATTTTTTGTGAAATAGGCATGTTCACGCATCATTATTTTCAATAAGAAGTGCATTTTTTTTCCATTTCGTGCAATAATTCTTCTACTTACATTCTACTCCATTCATAATCATAGCGCATAAATAAGTCGTCCTTAAATTCATTTTCATTGAATATTCTTTTACCTACCATAGGTCCCAGGATATCGGCGTCATGAGTGACGCTATGAACTCGAAATTCCCTTATGAGCGAGACCGTGCGGAGGATCTCGGGACTTCTGGATGTCGAAGATTATGATTTATCCGGTTTGTTAAGGATGGTAGGCGGGAGGAGAAGTCGATTGTACCTCATGAAGAGATAATTGAAAATGTGCTTCAGAGGATGGGAAAGAAGTGAAAATCGGTACTGCATAACCCATGAAACAAGCGGGACCTCATTAGACTTCTGCTAGAGTTCAAAGATGTCTTGGCGTGGTCGTATCAAGACATGCCAGGGTTGAGTGCTGATATTGCGGTACACCGTATCCCCATAAAAAGAGAATGCAAGCCGGTCCAACAGAAGCTTGAAGGATGAGACCCGATGTCACAATAAAGATAAGGGAAGAAGTTAAAAGCAATTTGATCTTTGGGTTCTTCGAGTAGTAAATTACTCGAATGGGTAGCCAACGTGGTTCTGTCCCCAAAAGGATGGAAAAGTCCGGATGTGTGTCGATTACAAGGACCTAAATAAGGCCAGCCCGAAAGACAACTTCCCACTACCTCACATTGACACTTTAGTGGATAACACGGCGGGGTTTTCATTTTTCTCCTTCATGGACGGTTTCTCGGGATACAATCAAATAAAGATGCATCCTGAGGACATGGTAAAGACCACCTTCATAACCTTATGGGGGACTTTTTGTTACCAAGTGATGCCATTTGGGTTAAAGAATGCAGGAGCAACATACCAAAGGGCTATGGTAACCTTGTTCCATGACATGATGCATAAGGAGATTGAGGTCTACGTCGACGACATGATCTCAAAGTCTCGAGCGGAAGGGAGCATGTGCAAGTATTGAGGAAGTCATTCACGAGATTGAGGAAATTTCATTGAAGCTCAATCCGATAAAATGTACCTTGAGGCTCGATCGAGGAAGCTATTGGGTTTCGTGGTCGGTGCAAAAGGAATCAAAGTAGATCCGGATAAAGTCAAGGCCGTACAAAAATTGCCTCCATGCAAGCTTTTCGGAAGGAAGTCAGGGTTTTCTAGGAGATTGAATTACATCGCTCGGTTTATTTCACAATTGATTAGAAATGTGATCCAATATTCCGTCTTCTTAAGAAGCACAATCCGGGCATTTGGGATGATGAATGCGGAGGCGTTTGACAAGATTAAACAATATTTGTCCAACACCCGGTATTAATGCCTCCAGATCTGATAGACCTTTGATTTTGTATCGGCGATGTTCGATAACTCAATGGGATGTGTGCTAGGCCAACACGATGAGATAGGGAAGGAAAGAAAGAGCGATATATTACCTCGATAAGAAATTCACCGAGTGTGAAATGAGATACTCGCCAATTGAGAAATTGTGTTGTGCATTAGTGCGGACAACTCGAAGGTTGAGGCAGTACATGTTGTACCACACGACTTGGTTAATCTCGAAATTGGACCCTCTGAAATACATGATGGAGTCGATGGCCCTGAATGGAAGAATGGCCCGATGGCAAATTTTGCTCTCTCGTTCGACATTGTCTATGTGAACGGAAAGGCGGTGAAGGGAGTGCAATAGCAGATTTCTTAGCCAGCAGGGCGCTAGATGATTATGAGCCCCTTAATTTCGATTTTCCTAATGAAGATCTGATGTTTGTAGCTACAATTGAAGAAGATATCTTAGAAGATCGTCCCTGGAAGATGAACTTTGACGGAGCATCAAATGCCGTTGGTAATGGAATTGGGGCAGTCCTGGTATCCCCAAATGGAGAACACTATCCATTCACTTGCAAGTTGGACTTCGATTGCACAAACAACATGGCAGAATACGAAGCGTGTATCATGGGGATCCGAGCGGCCATAGACCACAAAGTTAAGGTGCTAGAGGTATATGGAGACTCTGCTCTTGTCATATATCAGCTCAAAGGAGAATGGGAAACAAGAGATCCCAAAGCGATCACTATCGAAAGTTAGTCTTGGAACTAATTGAGGAGTTTGATGATATCACATTCTTCTACCTCCCGCGTGATGAAAACCAGATGGCTGATGCTTTGGCCACTCTAGCTTCTATGATCAAAGTGAATGAGTAGGAGGGTATGAAGCCTATCCAAATGAGTATTTGCGGGGCTCCGACTCATTGTTTCAATATTGACGAAGAGGAAGAGAGAGATGATCATCCTTGGTACTATGATATTCTGCAATATGTGAAGAGCCGTGAATATCCCGATCAAGCGACTGAAAATGATAAGAAAACATTGAGAAGACTTGCCAGCGACTACGTCTTAGATGGAGAGATCCTGTATAAAAAGAGGAGGGATCAAGTGTTGCTCAGATGTGTGGATGCTGTTGAAGCTAGTAAAATCCTGGAAGAAGTCCATGAGGGTGTTTGTGGAACACATGCCAATGGGTTTACGATGGCTAGGAAAATCATGAGATTTGGGTATTACTGGTCCACGATGGAAGGATACTGCATCCGTTATGCCAAGAAGTGCCATAAGTGTCAGGTTTATGGAGACAAGATCCATGTGCCTCCTTCACCTCTTCATGTTATGACTTCTCCATGGCCTTTCTCAATGTGGGGCATGGATGTCATTGGGCCAATCTCACCAAAACTTCTAATGGACATCGTTTCATCTTCGTGGTCATTGATTACTTCACCAAATGGGTAGAGCGACTTCATATGCTAATATCACGAAGGCGGCGATTAGCAAGTTTTTGAAGAAGGAGATCATATGTCGCTACGGTATGCGAAAAGGATCGTGTCGACAATGCACTAAACTTGAACAATAAAGCGATAGCGAAGTCTGCGATCGGTTCAACATTAAGCACCATAACTTCGTCGCCATATCGCTAGAAGATGAATGGAAGCGATCGGTGGCTAATAAAAATATCAAGAAAATTGTGGGGAAAATGGTTGAGACCTACAAGGATGGCATGAAAAGTTACCGCTTGCCTCTACGCCTATCAAACATCGGTTAGAACCTCTACCGGGGCAACTCCTTTCTCGTTGGTTTATGGGATGGAAGCAGTTTTGCCTATTGAAGTTGAGATCCCTTCACTCCGGGTTTTGTCAGAGCTAAAGTTGGACGAAGCAGAATGGGTTCAATCTCGATATGATCAGCTGAATCTAATTGAGGAAAAGAGGCTAAGAGCTATTCGCCATGGTCAATTGTACGAAGCGGATGATCGAGCTTACAATAAGAAAGTCCGCCTAGAGTATTCCATGAAGGAGACTTGGTGTTGAAACAGATCCTCCCTATGCAAAAGGACTTGAGGAAAGTGGATGCCTAATTGGGAAGGACCTATGTTGTAAAGAAGGCCTTTTACGGAGGAGCTTTGATACTAGCCGAGATGGATGGCAAAAGTCGCATAAATCAATTAACGCAGACTCGGTCAAGAAATACTTGCTTGAAAGTGGACCAAGATGAAAACCCACAAAGGGCATCTTGAGTTCAAAAAAAAAAATCGGAGAGGCCAAAGCGAAAACCCATAAAGGCGCTTTGAGACCAAAGGGCTTTGAGTTGAAAACCCAAAAAGGCGGCTCAAATTATGATCAACTTGTGAGGGGCATCAAGATGGTTTCGCTATACTTGCATTAACAATGAGGAGATATGTTACGTCTTGGGGCATCTACAAAGTACCATGGATCTTCTAGACACATGTTGAACTCGAGTGGTCTTCAAGAAGTACATCTGAAAAAGCTCGGACTATGATATCTGGGCATCAATACCATTCTTATTCATATTGCACCTAATGGACTTTGTTTTCCTTGTTCAACCCATTTTCACGGGTTTTATCCGAATAAATTTCGATTTTATTCATTTCTATAGTCTTGTTTCAAGCATTTTCTTTGAAATAATGATTATTGAACCAATAATACTTTCACAAAAGAAGTTTTATGCACTACTCGAAAGTTTCTAAAAATACAAGAATCAAAGCAGGACAATTGTTTAGAACTAACCGAGTTTAAAAGGGCTCGAGACTTGAGATAAGGGTTTAGCGGTGGCGGCATCTTGATTAGTTGTTAAAAGTATCATGAGCAGAGAAGACATATGTCGGGGTCACCTTAATAAGCGACAAGCAATAACAGACCCAAATGTTAAAAATGGATCATTCTCATGACATTTTGCATCCATTCATAACATTCATGATACATATGGTTAGGAACATCTTTCATGACATCTAATCATTTGACATATGCATAGACCCCATGAAATCACTTCTACGGTAGGTTCCTCGGAGGACAATGTAGCAAAGTTAATGGGAGTTCTGAAGAAGAATCTGATCTTATCTCTCTTGGCGGGTGTAGCGGCGAATCGAAGAAGCCTTATCTCCACCGATCGAGGAGTGGGCGGGCTAAAGATAGTAGATCCTATCTCCACCGAAAGGGAGTGGAGCGGATTGAAGAGCAGATCTTATCTCTCTGGCGGGAGTAGAGCGGATCGAAGAAGCCTTATCTCCACCGATCGGAGTGGGCAGGCTAAAGATAGTAGATCCTATCTCCACGGCGAGGAGTGGAGCGGATTGAAGGCAAGCAGATCTTATCTCTCTTGGCGGGAGTAGAGCGGATCGAAGACAAGTCTTATCTCCACTGGCGAGGTGGGGAGCGGACTAAAAATAGTAGATCCTATCTCCACTTGGCGAGGAGTGGGCGGATTGAAGATAGTAGATCCTATCTCCACTAAGTAGGAGTGGAATTGAAAGCAAGATCTTATCTTATCTCTGGGCGAGGTAAGCGGATCGAAGATAAGTCTTATCTCCACCGGCGAGGTGGGCGGACTAAAATAGTAGATCCTATCTCCACCGGCGAGGGAGATTGAAGATAATAGATCCTATCTCCACCGAAAGCGAGGTGGATTGGCAATGAATCTTATCTCTCTGGCGGAGTAGAGCGGATCGAAGACAAGTCTTATCTCCACCGAGCGAGAGTGGGCGCAGACTAAAATAGTAGATCCTATCTCCACTAGCGAGGTGGGCGGATTGAAGATAGCAGATCCTATCTCTCTTGGCGAGGTGGGCGGATTGAAGATAGTAGATCTTATCTCCACTGGCGAGAGTGGAAGCGGATCGAAGATTCAAGTCTTATCTCCACCGCGAGGTGGAAGCAGACTAAAGATAGTAGATCCTATCTCCACCGGCGAGGTGGGCGGATTGAAGACAACAGATCTTATCTCTCTGGCGAGAGTAGAGCGGATCGAAAGACAAATCTTATCTCCACCGGCGAGGTGGAGCGGATTGAAGCGAGATCCTTATCTCCATGGCGAGAGTAAGCGGATCGAAGAAGCCTTATCTCCACCGATCGAGAGGGAGCGGCTAAAGATAGTAGATCCTATCTCTACCGGCGAGTGTAAGCGGATTGAAGATAACAGATCTTATCTCTACTAAGCGAGTAAGCGGATCGAAGAATGAAGCCTTATCTCCAGCGGCGGTGGGGCGAAGAAGAGTAGATCTTATCTCCACCGAAGCGAGTGAGCGGATTGAAGCAACAGATCTTATCTCTCTGGCGGAAAAGAGCGATTGAAAGTAGCGGATCGAAGATTATAAGCCTTATCTCCACTAAACGAGGAGTGGAGCGGGCTAAAGATAGCAAATCGAAACAAAACTTCTACACCTACGGAATGCGGTGGGTGGAATCAAGCTACTGGAAAAAGGAAGCATCAAGAAGTCAAGATCGAACAAGCTAGGGCAAAATTGGTCCTTTTAAAGTCTTTGCTCTATTCTCGTTGCGACAATGAGCAAGAGGGCATATGTAAGGCCCAATTTTTAAAAGGCCCAAAGCAAATAAAAAAAAAATAAAGCACAAGCCCAAAATCAAAATGGCCCAAACCCAAAGTTTCCCTACAGGTTGGACAGTAGCAGCCCTCGGCCTCCCGCGTCCCTCACAGCAGCGCCGCTTCACCGAGCTTCTTAGCGTCGTCTCCACCGGGTTACCTCGCCCAGCCACGTCCACCACGTTCGTGAGAGGAGTCCTCTCCGGCAACGAACAGGCAAAATAATCAGATCAAGTGTAAAATAACGAGCTATAAAAGCCTTAAAAATTTGTAAAAGGGGATTAGGGTTTTTTGAGAGATAAAAAGAAAAAACACTTGTAATGAGAGGAGTTAGAGAAATAAAAAAAGAACAAAGGTTTCATTTTTTTTCCTTTTCGGTTTTATTTTTATTTTATTTTTTTTTTTTTATTTTTTTTGAATCCGTTTTGGGTTTTTAAAAAAATATAAAGGTTTTATAAAAAAAACTTACCTTTTGATTTACCACTGTTCACGGTGGCGGCGACAATGGTTTGGACGGACGTCGGCGTCGGAGAATCGGCCAATGACTGAGGTGGGGAGAGTTTTTTCTTTTTCCCCTCTCTTCTCTACTGGAATGAAAATGAAATTTCAAAGCCAAAAACTTACCTTTTATACTGTGATAAAAGCAGCCGTTTTGGGCAGGTCGAGGCCAAAAGCAGCGTCGTTTTGGGCCTCTGACCCGCGACCCGACCCGCACAGGGGCTAAGATCCGCGTGTTTTGCTTTGGAGGGGCTAATTGCGCGTTTAGCCCCTCCGCTTTTCTTGGTTTCATAATCGGTTTTTTAATTCTGATTTGGCCCAAAAATTTGCTTTTTCTTTCAATTAAGTCCTTATTTGAGTGCTATGTTTTGCAGGGTGGGATTTATTTCAATTTGGTCCCTCTAAGTTGCGCACATTTACAATTTACTCCTTTATCATTATTTTTTTAAAATCAGCCCAAATATTCGATTTTTACTCAATTTAGTCCCTTTTTAGTTGTTTTGTTATTTTATCATTAAATTAATTTTTTATCATCGGTATATATGTATATATATCATTGTTTTACTTTAATTTTTTTATATTCGATTATATCCACTAAAATATTGTTATCAAATATTTTTTTACTATTTTATTAATAACTATTATTTTCTTATTTTCTTTTATTATTATTATTATTATTATTATTATTATTATTCTTGTTTGCTTTAATTCTTTTAATTATATATTATTGTTTTTACGGTTTTTTAGTATTACTTTAATTATTATTATAGTTATCATTAATATCACTTTTATTTTTGTTTTTTTTAATGCTATTATTACGATATTATTATTATTCTCTCATTGATTTTTTTTTACTTATTGTTGTTACTATCTTATTATCACATTGATATTGTAATGTTGTATTTATTTATTTTACTATATTTATTAGTTGCATTAGTAGTATTATTATTACTAGCCGTCTTATTTATCACATATTTTTCTTCACCGTAATATTATTGTTTGTTAAGCTTTTTGCATATCTTTTTCCCCTTATTATCATCGTGTTCATATTTCAAGGTTTTTGCCTTTGTTTTTAAAAATTCATAAAAATGGGCTTTAGCGAAGGTAATATTTCGTATTTAGAAGTCGAGAAATCGTGCCCAATCGTCTTTGGGTTTGATTTTTCGTTCATCTAGATCATTAAATATCCTTTAAAGATTTCAATTGTATTCTTTGAAAATAAGGCAATGTTTCGTGTTTGGAAGTTCAAGAAATTAGTGCCCAATCGTCTTTGGGTTTCGATTTTACATTCATTTAAACAACGAGATATCCTTCACGATTTCTTTATCATATTTCTTAAATAAGGGCAATATTTCATGATTGGAAATCAAAGAATCGTACCCAATCGTCTTTGGGTTTGGTTTTAGTTTAGCCAAATAGTGAAATACCCTTTTCAAATTGCGCTACATGTATTTTGGAAATTGTAAAATGATCTTGGGATCGAAAGTTTGAAGCATCGTGTCCTATCGTCTTTGGACATGATATTTCGACTTTTGAACAAGAGAGTTTTGATATCAATCTGAGTCATCCAAACATTTTTATATTTTAAAATATTTTCTAATTTTCGATATTAAGGACATTAATCAATCAACACGGTACCAATTTTGGGCGTTGCGAGGTGCTAACCCTTCCTCGTATGTAACAGACTCGAGCCCATTTTCTTAAAATTAAGTAGACCAAAATGTTTTATAAGTGGCCCAATCACACTTCAAAAAAGATTGGTGGCGACTCGGTTTTTAAATTTTAATCTTTTACATTTAAATTATTTTTTAAAAATATTTTATTTTAAAGTATTTTAAAATGAATAACGTATAAGGAAAAGTATGTGCTTATTTATAGGCCAAGCCCTTTCCAAATAAAAATGGTTTTGTGATTCTTAAATACGCTATACAAGTATAAAAAGAATAAAAATACTTTTTAAATTAAAAGTAATTAATTATTGACATGGCATATCATGTGAATTCTTCCATTCATTCAAAAATGATTATTTTTATAAAATTAGAGGGTCAAATAAGTCATTATGCTATTATATATATAAGTAAAAGTAAATGTTAAATTGCTTTATTATAGAGACTAGATTAAATTCTTCATTCTACTATTAAATAGATCGATTTAATCTTTTATTTAATTTAATAAAAAACTATTTTAATCCTATTCTTATAATAAAAGTAGTTATCAAATATATTCACCCATATATATATACAAAGAGAAACACTGAGTAAAAGTTTTATATTAGAAAGAAAAAGCAGAAGATATAGAGTTTACATTAACGAAGTTTGATACTTTTTTATTGAAAAGATAAGGTTATCATTTACCCATTTTCACTACTTGTCTCTTCCAGTCTGCATTCTTATAATCTCAATGGAAGTTAGTCGCAATGTGATGGATGCAGTAAACTGATCTTCATGGCACACCGAAACGTCTAATTGCGACAATTAATCATTTCCCTCTATCGGAAATGATGCAAATATTATCATTGCTAATAACATACCTCCACAGGTTGGTAAGGAAGAATTCCCAAGATTCCATATTCTCCTTAACTACGATGGCAAATGCTATCAGGAGCACGTTCTTATTGCCGTCTTGAGCAACCGCATGAGTAGGATCTGTGTATATTTTCCATATAGCCAGGTCCCATCCACTTGCACAAACGGCTTGCAGTGGGGAAATGCCCCACACATGGATCAAACGTCCAAAACATCCGATGGAAAATTCTTTTTCCCCGCTGTAGTTGGTCATCTGGGCCGTAATAAGGTCGTGTTTGTAACTCAATGACAGTCCCCGGTACGTACTCCCACACAGCGGCTATCCATCCCTTAGCTCGTTATATGACACATCGAAATCCCCATACAATTGTTCCATTGCCATCTGTTTAGCTATCCACGCCTTTCGATATGATACTCGATACTGAAATCATGCCTGTATTTCGGTAATCAGTACCGAAACTTTAATGGTCGGCATGTCCTTCACCATTGGCATGATACACGTACAGATAGTTTTAGAATCAAGTTTTTGATGATCTTCTATCATACGAGTTGATGTGCATGTGTAAGGCCCAACAAATTTTTGTATCTCCCACATCTTGAATTTTGAATAAATGCAGCTCGTACCCACCAATTGCAGCCTTCCGCGACTTCCAACACTCCTCAATAAATAATGTCAGTTTAGACACTACGACTTTGTAATCCACTGATATATTCATGTTATACCGCTTAATAGCAAATACGCACTCTTCTTTCTGTAGGAGCCCGATTTTGACCGGGCTCATTAAAAAATAAAACCAAAGTTTTTAACAGTCCATTTACAAAACCACAAGCCCAAAACCCATTTACACCCCAAAACAGATTAAAATATCATTACAGTAGCCCAATGCCCATTACAGCCCAATACCTAAAGACTAACCCAACAGACCTTAACCCAAATACTCGGACCCAACTAAATGGCCCAATACAAGGGTGGCCTAACACCCAAATAATGTCAGTAACCTAGGGTTTTCTGAAACCCTAGGCGTCGCAAAAATAAACTCCCCTAGCAGGAGCCCAATCGTCGCGCCGCAAGCACCGCACCCATCATCCCTCGGTCATGTCGCCATCAACGCGCATAAACCTCGCACTATCGCCAAAATCCTCATAAATCACCTGCAAGAAAAGGAAATACGGCAGCAAAATAAACATGGCAACATTTTGTTTCGAAGGCTATAAAAGCCTTATAAAACTTGTAAATCAGGAGGGACAAAAAAAAAAAATACAGAGAGAGGCATAAACATACAATCCACAGAAATATTGAATAAAAACAAAAAAAATACAAAGGTGATTTTCATTTTTTAATCTTCGTTTTCCTTTTATCATTTTTCACAAGTTTATATTTTTTTACAAAATATTGATAATAAAAAGGGGTTAAAAAATACACGTGGATTATTGGCGAGTTTTAAAACTTGACAGTAGTATTAAGGCTGCGTCGGCGACAATGGGTGGTAGCGTGGGCGAGGAGCCGGAGGTCGATGACCAACCCAAAACAGGGGAGAGAGGGTTGGGAGCATTTTCTATTTTTTTTAAGAGGCTCTCGAAATGAATTTTGGGCTAAATTTTGGCTTATATAGGAGATCCCCACGGCGCAGTTTTGAGGGCTGCCCGTAAAGCTAAAAACGATGTCGTTTTAAGGTTGAAGATCCGCGCGTTGACCCGACCGGGAGGATCCGCGCGTTTTTATTAAACGGCTTAATTGCTTTATAGGCCCTCCCGTATTTTTACAAATTCACAATCACGTCCGAACAATATTTTTCTTTATTTTCAATTTGGCCTTAAGGCTCATATTCTATTTCAATTTGATCCTCGAGCTATTTAAAGGCCAAAATTGGAGCGACGTCGTTTTGAAAATTTGGCATAATTTCCATATTAGCCCCTACAGTTTGATGCGTGCTCTAATTTTGCCCCTTTATTTTTTTAATGACAATTTAATCCTTATTTCTTTGTTTTTTTTTATTTTAACCCCTCTTTATTTATTTATTTATTTTTATTTTATTTTATTCTAATCTGCTTTTTAATTATTTTATCATGTTAAAATATTATATTACCCTTATAATTCATATATTAATTTATTAAACTTGCATATTTTTATTATGTATTATCCTTATATATCTTAAATTATTATTATTTATTGTTTTATTTGGTTTAATTATTATATATTATTTTAGGATTTAGATGTTAGTTATTATATTATATATATTTTAAAACTTTGTATATTATATAGTATTATATTATATATTATTTTAAAGTGTTATTTTATCTAAAATTTATATATTGTATGATATATTATTCTTAAAAGTGTAGTTTTATATATATTAAATTATTATAAATATGTTTTATTTAAAGTTATAAATTATATTTATTTCAAAGTGTATTTTATTTATTTTCTCAACATATACTTTTTTTATTTTTGCATTATTTATTTATTATTTGGTATACGTAATTACATGAAAGATTTAATATTGTATGAGAAATTTTCATGTTTGTTTAGTTTTTTTATTTTGTCATCTCTTGTTTTATATACTCTATCCTTTATATACTCTTTCATTTATTTATGATTGCCTTAATGTAGTTATTTTATTAGTAGTTATTTTATATTTTTATTGTCTATATTAATATGAAATGTCATTATTTCATGATTGCTTTTGATATTTATGTTTGATAATGTATTAAGGTGATATTTTTATATATCATCGTTTTAAAATAAAATGCATTTTGTAAAATTACTATATTTTATTTAAAGGTTTTAAAATAAGGCAATGTTTTGTATTTAGAAATTGGGAAATAGTACCCTAACGTCTTTGGGTTTCGATTTTTCGTTTAACTAAATATTTAAATATCCTTTTAATAAAATTTTGTAAATCATGAGATGATTTTAGTGACGAGGTTTAAAAATCTCGTGCCCTAACGTCTTGGATGTGATGTTTATATTCTTTCAGAGCGAAGAACTCTCAAATTTTAAATCAAATTGTTCAAGTTTTTTAGAAATCATATTTTTAAATTCTTTTAAAATTTTCAACATTTGGACATAATTTTATCGATTAGGTACCAATTTTTGGGCGTTATGAGGTGCTAATCCTTCCTCATACGTAACCGATTCCCGAACTCGTTTTCTTGTTTTTCATGGACCAAAATCAAATGTTTTGAAATAAAACGTTTTGCAAGGTGATCCAATCACACCTAAATAAAAAGGGATTGGTGGCGACTCCCACTTTCGTTTTTAAAAGTCGACCCCGCTTTACCTAAATTTAAAAGTGGTTTCGACAGCTTGGCGACGCCACTGGGGACCTAAGAGAGTCAAGCCGTAAAATCGATAATTTCATGTCCTTTTGTTCGAATTTAAAATTTTGATTTAAAAAAAAAACAAAAGCATGTTCCCTTATTGCATATAGTTTTAATATATATATCTCTGCATTGCACTACATGACTGTTGTGGTCGCGCCTTTAAATGGGAACGGGAAGCTATGCGTTCGTGAGATTTTCACCTCCGCATGGGCTAGTGGATTGCTTTCGGGATACATCTGTACCTATGTCTTCGTGAGTTTTCACTTTCGCATGGCCATAGGAAAATGTATTCCCCTGAACCGAACTCGGTCTGTATAAGCCTATAATGGGTGAGGATCGAGGAATCTGTGGTTCAGGTACCTCAACTTTAGAACTAAACCACATATAGTAAACCTTAGAACCCATCTTAGGTAGACCTATGCCAAACTTTAGTAGTTACCCAGATAGGTGTGTGTTTATTTGACTTGCTTTATATTTTATTTTGTGGTACTAACTCATTGTGTTTCATTTTTGCGCATATCATTTCACATTTTTAGAGGTATCGATTCACGGTCAATTTCTAAGTTAGAAAGCTGGTTATGGAGAACGAGTTCCTTGATAAAGTGGGAGGCAATACAGCTGTTCGCACATGGTTAGAGCAAAAGCAATCGGAGAAAGGGAATAGCTTAATTGACGGGTATGTATCTGAACTATGGGATTTTACTGGTATTAGTATTACACAGAATGAGTTTGAGAGTTGAAAGAGATATGGACACAGTGGGACGATGAGTCAAAGCAGATATTTTATCGTAATTATGGCGATCTACCCTACTTACTCGACATCAAGGTAGATAAGCATCTCTTACGGGCTATGACTCAATTTTGGAACTCTGCTTATAGCTGTTTCACTTTCGGGGAAGTAGATTTAGTGCCCACACTGGAGGAATATACGACCTTGCTTAGTGTTCGAGGTTCCAAGTCAACAAATCTTATTTTAGGCTGCTAATGTTTCAAATTTTGTGAAGAAGTTGATGAGTGTCACAGGGATGAGTGAACAGTGGGTTACAGCTAGAATCCAAGAGAAAGGTGAAGGTAAATGCATACTTTTGGTGAGTTTGAGAGACCTGATCCTGGCCCATCCAGATAAAAAGAAGAAGATTGACGTATTTGCCTTATGTATTTATGGTTTGGTGATCTTCCCCAAAGCTTTAAGACATGTAGACGAAGCAGTTATTGATTTATTCGATCAACTTGGCAAAGGGGTCACACCTATACCTGCGATCTTAGCCGAGACGTTTAGATCTTTGTGTAACACCCCAAACCTGGCCTAGAAGTTAGACCCGAATCTGGAATGTCACATTAAAGGCGCACTTCAAAATAATTTACTAATTAACCATTTAAGGCCCAAAAGCCCAAGCATTGTATCTGGTTAAGTTTATTTCGAAAACCACATTAACACTTTAATAATTTTATGAAATTCCTTAAGCGGGAAGTTGAAACGATAATAATAATAAACCCAAAGTTCAAAGTTAATTAGGAGATTACATTGCCTAATTGCAATCTAAAAAAACTAAGTATTTAAAACAAAATCATTCGAATAAATTAAAACATGTGAATAGCTTGTAGTGTGGCCATCTCCGAGTTCTCTCCCACTTCGAGCCGTCTATTCAGGATTACCTAAAACATTAAATTAAAGGGGTATGAGTTTCGAAACTTAGTGTGTACAACCCTTAGCAAATAAATCACATACAAATATTCACATTGGGCCTAAGCCTTATCAATATCGGTGGTCTTGGGCCTTAGCCCACCATGACCTCATATCATATCATATCGCATCATATACAAATAAGATAATGGAAAAACCCATCCCAAAAGTCCATCCGCTACACACACCATTTCCCTTCCAACCTTATGATTCCTGTGGTGAATTCTAGCTCGACCCACCCCTTCACTACACACCAAGGGTAGCCCGGTTGCGGTACTACCGAACGTTGCAGTAAAGCTGCTAATCATATATTTGGCTTAAAGCCTTCGGTGGATCTATACTATACGGCCATGCGATCTTGGATCCATACTATACGGCCATGCGATCCTCAAATCTTCCTCTGTACCATAATTCCCGCCCATATGCATCCTAAGCAAAATATCATATGAATGCATCAAACACACAAGTAACATCTATAAGCTTATGTTCATCACGTAGGGGTATTTTCGTCATTTCACTACCTAGGGGTATTTTCGTAATTTTACCCTACAGGGGTATTTTGGTAATTTGGAAAAATAGGGGTATCTAGGCAATTCTACAAAATGAGGGTATTTTGGTACTTTCGTAAAATAGGGGTATTTTGGGTAAATTTACAAAACATGGGTATTTTAGTAATTTACAAAACTAGGGGTATATTAGTAATTTTACAGGGATAGGGTATTTGGTCCCTTTCGGGTTTTAATTATGAACTTTGGCCCATCAACAAGTCCTCGCGGCTAAAGTGAACAGACACTACGCACCAGGTAGGATTTCAGCGAAGAGGAGGTGGGCCACTAGGACCGCTTAAGTACCAAGTTCTCCCTAAATCCAATCCTAGACATGTGTATGCCCGTTGCCACACCCTAACCTAGCGACTTGTTCACGGACATGTTTAATTAGATTAAGTCTTATGAAATTGAAGAGTTGTTTAAACTAGGCCTAAAGTCCATTAACCCTAACATACTGGTCTACGTCCCCATAAAGCCCATCAAACCCAAATTCCAACCTTACGGCCCATTAGGCCTGAATCTCATCATATGGCCTATTAGGCCCAAAACAAATCCAGATCATGTATCATGCATGACTAACTCAATTCGTATAACCAACCAAGCCATTTCATCAAACTTTGCCTCAGGGCCCACCGGGCCTATTTAGCCACTTTCGGCTTTTTGACTTTTCAGCATTGTCGATATTGTGTGTGGAGTGTTTGTACACACTTGGTAACCTCGCATGTTGCAAACCCTTAGTCACGAACCTACAATCGAAATTACTAGTGATTAACCAAAGCTTTAGCATACACTGACTAAAAATCGAAACCTCACCATACCCTTACCGTGTACCTTACATTCTAGTAGCCCTTCCTTTGCTACTATTGGCGATTATCCTCTAGATCTGCACCCAAACACCTATATCGTCAAAACCAATTGACCCATATTGATCATAAGTCACCCCTATGAGCCACAATAGATTCGGTCACTTATTAAAACTCTAACTGAATCGATAATACTTACTGCCTTGATAACAATCCTTACCTCCCCGCGCTTGTGATTGCTGAGCCTCACCCTTGTTAGTACATGGAAACGGCAAAGAGGGGTTAGATAGCCCTTCGGATTTTAATAAAACACACTAAAAATTCAACTAAGCTCTTACCAAAATCCTCCTTTGATCTTGCGGCTTAAGTCTGGCTTTTGAGATTAGTAAGGTGACAGAGGCAATTCGGCAACACTAGGGGGAATAAGAAATAAAAGTGATTTGGCTAGAACCGAGTGGTGAACCAAAAGGGAATTTGAGAAGGAAGGATATGAAGGATTCGTCTTTGGAACACTTAGAAAAAAAAAAGATGCCCGAGCCTCTCACACGTGAAGAAATTCGGCCAGAAGGAAAGTAAAAATTCAACATTAACCTAGGAATTTAATTCGGCACTCATATATATATTAAAGAAAAATAAAAAAATAAAAAAAATAAACCTACACTCCTCAATCGACTCAAACTTATCACTAATTAAATTCCTTTATTTACTCCAAAATTTATCTTCATCCTCATCCCAAAAATTCCTTTATTTAGCCAAAAATTCAATTTGAATTACATTCAAATTGCTTCCCCGAACAACAGCAAAATAGCATATTATTGTGCAAAAGACCTCCAAGCATCACCACACGCTTCTCGCCACTGCAGCACAACCCTTATTGTGATATATTCCATTCTCAACTTCTTTTAAATCATATTTTCCAGTGACCAAATCATCCAAAGAAATCTAAAATATTAGCCAACACCCAGATTCGAACCTCCGACCTCTTCACTATGACACACATCTCTTGCCACTGCGCCACTTATTTTATTTGAGTCATATTTCCTCCCTAATTAATTATAAACCTTTTTGCCGCGCTCCAGGTTTACTTAAAAAAAACCCCAACATTTAGCGCACGCTGCAACTAAAACCCTGCTCCCCCTCCTACTTCTAACGCTTTTGCCACTGGGTCAGGCGTTTCTTTGTGTTGAAAATCAGCCCCAACTAATTATAAGGCCTAAAGTCTAGCCTTCATACTAACTTATGCGCAATAAAAATTTTTGCCAAGTCCAAGACTTGAACCTTTGACCACCAGCTTATTGAAAACATTCCAAGCCACCAGATCACCTACTTCCTTATGCTATCTTTAACCCAAAAATATTTTAAAAGCCTTTTTACTAACACCAACCTCACTTAAGGGTAAAAACAAATTTTTTTACTAAAGCCTTAGATCGAGCCCAGGACTTTTCCAACACCACCAACCCTTCCTAAATCACCTAAAAATTAAACTAAACATGCAATCATAATTTTTTTTCGAATGCTAAAATCCGTTCTCTCGACACACGAAACCCATTTATTCTAGGCCCAAATTCAGGGTGTTACACTTTGAGTGCATGTCAAAAAGCTGGTGAAGGTAGATTCATTGGATGTGCAGAGTTACTAATGGTTTGGTTTCACAATCATTTTTGGAAGGTTGACAGGGTTCCTTACCGAGTGTTCTCTGAAAGTTATTCTCCCTTAAAGGAGGCCACAGTTACAACAAGGAGAGACGATATATCAGAGGAAAGATGGATGAAAATTCTTCAAAACCTCTGAGAGGAAGATGTTGAGTGGAAAGCCCCTTGGATGGTTCCTGACGAAGTCCTTTATCGGTGCGGAAATTTGGATTGGGTACCTTTGCCTAGAATATGGAGAGCTGTTGGATATGCGTCGTTACTCGTGCTAAGGCAATACAGAGCAAGACAGTTCATACCAGCGACATATGGGTTAGCTCAAAGTGAATTTTCATATAAGGGGGATAATTATAAGAAGAATATTCAAGAGATTTCTGAGGCTTGGAAGCAAGCTCGCCGTATGAAGATATTGACTGGAGGGCAGACATTTTACTAGAGAACCGTTCGCTTTTAGAATGGGAAAGAGTGGGAAAAGATTTTATAGAAAAAAAAGGATCATAAGAAAGTACCCTTATAGTTTGATAAAATTTCAAATTTGTATTTGTTGAACCAATTTCATATTGCTCCTATTGTTTTACTGTTTCAATTTTATCAAATAAGTTGGATTTTAATGGACAAATTATTATAACTTTCCTATGTTGTTTTTTTAATTATATTCAAATATGTACTACTTTATCTAATAATAATTAGATTAAATATTACTCAACAACATAATCTATTATAATATTTAGGTAATATCAAAACAACTTAATCAAATCAAATATTCTCATTTTAAATTGGTCTCTAGACTTGAAATTATTTAAATTATTAAAGCTATATTAATTAGGTCATTTTATTATTAAAATCGTTAATTTAATTATTAAATGACTAGTTAAATTTTATGTGACATAATTTTAAATGAAATATCTAAAAGAAAATGAATAATGTAAATGTCTTAATTTTGAAGTTTCCAAAACTTTTGTAACGATAAAACTCCTTTTATTTTTAATTTAATTTTAAAGTTATGTGTTTTTTTATATTTTAAAATGAAATATTGATAATTGGAGGATGTAAGTATAGAGAATAGTTGAGAAATGTACTGTACAAGTGACTTTATTAAAACTAGAGCTGTTTTTGAGATTTTGCGGAGTTGGATCAATCTACTCGAAAAACAACCAATCAAACCTCCTTCCAAATAAATCCGTACTGACACAAAGAGCTCAAAGACCAAAACCCCCAAGCTTCATACACCTTACTTTGCCTGCAATTATCATTATATTTTATGAAAATCTGAAACCATAATCTCACACCACTGCACATTTTGTCCAAACATCGCTCTCTCAAATAATAGTAATGCTGCTAACTGGCTTAGAATTTCCAGGATTCTCTTTTTAGAAGAGAGGTGTTGATAGTGGAACCTAAACTAACAACTAATACTCCATTATAATGATATAGATTTAGTGACCCTTTCACCACATTACGGAACAATACCATCTTTTCTTTCTTCTCTCATACTGTTTATTTATGTTTCCAATCTAAACTCATACAATTTGATTCAGTTAAGTCTATAACATTTGTTTTTCTAAAACCATTATCATACCCCTAATAAAAAAATATGCGTCAAAGTTTGGTTAAAATATCATAAATGTATTTGTACTAAGAATCGATTACATTTTACTCTTCTACTCAGAAAATGGGTAATTAATATCTTTACGTTAGATCAAAGAGCAAATTTGTTCTTTCTGTTAAAAATTTCATCAATTTGATGTAGATGATGGAATAGCGTACCATGTGTAATTCAATATGTTAACATATAAGAGAAAGGATTGAATGAAATAGTGATGCCACGTCATCTGTATCCCTTTCCAACAGATTTATGCCACATCAACATTTTTATCTTGAATTTCAGCATTTTATCTTGAATTTCAAGATTTTAATTTGGATTTGATTTTTTCAAGATAAAAATGCTAAAATTCAGGATAAAAATACTGATATGACATAAATCTATTGGAAATGGATATGAATGACGATAATCATATTCATTCAATCGTTTGCCAACATATAATAACTAATTTTTATCATTCCAAGATTAATTTGCTCTTTTATTTATTGTACAAAGACTAATTTGCTTATTTTTTAAACTTAAAAGACAATAAAATCCGACTCCTAATGCAATATCTCCATAATACTTTAATGGACAGTTTTATCATCATCTTTTATATTCTACAATTTAAAATAATGAGAGATCACATGGATGTTTGATGAACAGTGAGAATCATGTAAAGGACCAACATTACATCAATCAACTTCTCCTTCTACTATTTCAATCATTGTTGAACCTACAAACATGGATCCCGGAATGGATTTTATTTTTCTGAAAGAAACTCCATACCTGATAATGGAGCATGAATAAATGAATACATGATTTTCAATTTTCAACAGCTAAAAGAGAATATCCTTTTGTATATCGAATATTTGTTATGTAAATCCAGCTACAGTTCCAATCATAAGTAGTAGCTTATGGTGCAACAGGGAATGTATTTAGTTAGTTGAACTCTGAAAAATCAGAATCCACCATTAAAATGATCCACAAAACCAACACAAATCTCCTCTACTTTGTTTAATATATTGGTATAGTTCCATACCCAAATCAACAATGATTAGATTTACATAAATCTCATTGAAATGTGTCCCAGATAGGTGTATATTATTTATGAACAAGAAAAAAAATTCATTCAACAAAAGAGATGGGTAGAGTTGAAATTCATAAAAGTTTTAAGTTAGGAAAACAAAGATCATACTCAAAGCCATGATTTATCTTTGATCATTTGTATATCTCGACCATTAGAATTCGCTTATTATGTTGACGGTTGATATGGCTTGTTTTCATGATGTGGAAGATCGACAAATCATAAATCAATTACATCACTAAAGCACAATTAAAAAAAGCTACAAAAAAACATAGAACTCCTCCAAAAAAAGAGAAAACATCCTTCTTCACTATCAAAAGCATCAAATCTACGTTGGAGGTGGTATGGATCATCTAACTCATGAAAGTTTCTTCCTTCATGAGTTTTTGAACCAAAGAGGAAAAATAGTAGAAAAAATCCACTTTCACACAAGTAAAAGGTAAAAAAAGAGAGCATACTTTTTACACTAGAGCGTGTGACTATACGATCATTTTTAAAAGATAATATGAAATAAATTTAAAGTTGAAACTATATTTAACAATTTCTTCTCTAATTTATCTAAGCTACAGGGATTAATTTATTGGCGCGTAAAATGCAATTCGACTACTTTTACCTAGTAAACATTGGCATAAATCGAAAGTGCACAAAAGATGATGTGAAGCCATCATGAGACAAGGGGACAAAGTATTTCCTTTTGTTAAATTCGCTGTTAACATATTATAGATAAGACCAAGTTTCTACTTGTACAACGTACAAAAAAGTCACTCAACATACATCATTAGGAAACAAAAATAGCCTACTTCACAAGAGAAAAAAATTGCAATCTCTTTTATCGACTTGGGAATATAGAATTTTCAATCTTGGTCACATACAAAACAACGACCGCAAAAGTTGAAGGGAAGATTTCAAAATTTTAGCAAGCTTCAACAGAAGAACAATTCCTTACCGAAGCAATCACCAGAAGCTATTTACCTTCATCTACATGGACCTTCAGCCCACCACTCCCCACTACCTGTACTAGCACATATTTTGCAGTACACTTGTAATTATAAGCGATTAATGTATAAGACTAAAGTAGGCAAAAAAGTTAACATCAAAAGGTTCTTATACAAGATGCAAGAAAAGCAAATAGATGAACATAAACTAAAATAGGTATTATGTTTTATGCATAACTCATCAATACTACCAACAGTTCACAAGTTTGACTACTCTAACAGAGGATGTAAAAGTTATTTAGGAGAAGAAGACTTCAACACTGATAAAAGATTAGCAGTACTCATGATGAGCACAAGAATTGGACAATGAAATACCTGACAACAAGAAATCTCCTTATCTATGAGCAGGGCAAAAAAACTTTTCCGCAATCTCAATTTACATACAATTTTAGATGGTAGAAGAAAATAACCCTAGTAACCATAAAGAATACCATTTCTCTCCAGCTTACAATTAACTATTGATGGTAACCAGAACAGTACAAAAATGAAAAACATATTCCATTCCTAAAATTAAAAGGATAGTTTCTTTTGAAAGGAAATGGTCACCTCTTGACTAAAAATCGGATCATGGTTCCAACCTTTATGACATGTCGCTTGTGAGATTTGCTGGCAAATAGTTCCTCTTTGTCTTTCTATGATACAATAAGACACTAAAGTTACTACAGTAATACATGTAGTCTCTTGCCATATACACATACCCAACACACAAAGAACATTAAAAATTAAGAACAAGATAGAAAAGTGTTACGGTTCTATATTTAAATTCTACACGAATGTTTTCAGCTGTTATGATATGTATGAAAATTTAAAAATCAATAAGAAATAAAGAGAACAAAATCATATATTAAATAGTAATATATAAAGGAATTTAAAATAAACATTAAGTATGTAGAAAATCAAAAGATGTAATATATTAAGTAATCTATATTAATTTAAATAAATAATATACATGAGATGAAGGGGTATTTACCAAAATATACCAAAATATAAAAAAAAAATTATAGAAATGAGCCGAAATCTGGAATATTTATGGAAAAAGACCATTTCTCCCCAAAACGTGTCCACGTCGGTAGCGTTTTGGGGGATGCAAGAGAAAGCCCTACGAGGGCGATTTGGGCCACATCGACAAAAGCATGACGAGGACGCACTTTGCTGATGTGGAACAAAACGAGCCCTTAAGGGCGCGCTTTCCTGCTGCAACGGTCAAATTTTTTTTGACCGTTGGGCCTCCAACTGTCGGAAAAAAAACCTATAAAACCCCCCACCCTTTTATTTTTTTACAACAAAGTCCGTATTCATTTTTCTCTCAATTTTCTCTCAAATTCTTCTCAAATTTCTCTTAAATTTCACAATAGTCCTTTAATATTTACAAAAAGCCCTTTTTAAATTTTTGAAATATTTTTTGATAAATTTTAAAATATTCGATCAGATTACCAATGGCCGGGCAATTAATTCGTCTCGACGATAAACACATATCCGTCGATCAAATGCAAATGGTAAGTTTTAATTTTAATTTTTCAATACTATTTAATATTTTTTAGGTTTATGCAATTTTAATTAAAATTTATTTTATAATTTTTTAAATTGTCTGTAGGTCGGGTGCTGCAATGCTATATTCGCAATATTCCTGGTCCACCATCGCCGTTGATCGAGAATTACCTGCGGGAAGCGGGTTTTTTCATGTGGCCACGATAGGCCGGGGGTGCAAGTTGGAGCCGAAATTAATCAGTGCATTGATAGAGAGGTGGAGACCCGAGACGCACATTTTCCATCTTCCATGCGGAGAGTGTACTATCACTCTGGAAGATGTGCATTTGCAATTGGGATTGTCAGTGGATGGGTACATAGTCACCGGGTCCGCAACTTCTGGTGATTGGGGAGCCGTATGCTACGAGCTTCTGGGTACAATTCCAGATAACATTATCGGAGGTCGAATCGAGATGGGCTGGTTACGAGACACCTTCCGGAGCCGGATAATAATTTGATCAAAATAGAAAGAATACGGTATGCTCGAGCATACATTCTTGAGATTATTGGAGGCTATCTGATGCCGGACTTATCACGAAACCTCGTACACCTGAGATGGCTGCTGAAACTTTTTGATTTTAGAGCAGTCGGTGAATTGAGTTGGGGGTCTGCCGTGCTATCAAAATTGTAGCGGGAGATGTACGGGGCGATGCGCCGAGCAAAGCAAAAATCAGAGGTTACCTATCACTACTGCAGTTATGGGCACGGTTTCAATTTCCATTTTTACGTCCTCGAGTCAACCACCCATATACATTCCCACTCATAACGAGGTAAATTTAATATTATATTTTACAATTATTACATAGATTTAAAGTATAATTTTATGCTAAAAATGTATTTAATTAGGTGGAACCATTCGGCGAGTTATGTTGGAATACCTATCGAGCTTGAAGTTATACGACTTCTATTAGAGCAACAGTCGGAATCACAAGTAAATATTAAATAAAATATATTTTCGTAATAAAATAGTCGTTTCATATTTTGTATTTAGTATTTCGTATTTAGTATTTAGTATTATGTATATAACTAATATTTTTATCATGTTAATATAGTTTTAATGGACACCATACGAGGATCCGACAATTTGGGCAATAATTTCAAAGGAGTTCTTTTAAAATCTGAACATTTGGCATGTGATGGTCCCATTGATCAACTATGCCACCGTGGAGATGCACCAGTCAGATCGGGTTCTGGGACAATTCAGATTCCGACAACCGATTCCTGTGCCACCTGAGGTGCTCGATGATGAGCACAAAGTCTACTTACGGCAGTTGCACACGGATTGGCCAAGATTTTGGTCAGCACATATTGAAATGTGGGAGAACCGGTATGATTATATACCTATTTGGGAACCGGTCGTCGTTCCTGAGTTAGCGTGTGTGCCGGAATACATGCCATGGTTTAGGATCCATAGCAAGCCGTGAAACACCCCAAACCCAGCCCAAAAAGCCTAACCGGATTTGGTATGTTCCTCGAGTTAAACTTTAGCGGAATCACATTGTAAAGAAATTTTGTCATTGAAACATTATTTTTAGGAGGAATTAATGAAATCAAAAGGAAACCAAACTTAAGAAAACTTCTTTGAAAACATTTATATATTAGTGACAAAACCTTTTAATTAATTATCGAAAAACCAATTTAGTTATTTAATAGATATTTGTTCATAGCAAAATAAAAGTAAATCCAAACACGAAATTAAAGATAGTTTATAGTGGCCTTATTACATAATATTGGCAACCCCAAAATAAAGTCTAAGTAATAAAATTTAAAGTAAATAGTTTAATGGAAAATCTCCACAATACTTAATACGAGCATTGCCACCTCGAAATCCTTCTTTGCCTCGATCCATCGCTTTCACGAGTCATCTGAAAAGTTATCCCATAAAATGGGTGAGTTATAAACTCAATGTATAACACATACATTAAAAAGCCCATTTTATTAAATGCTTTCAAGCCCAAAAATTTCACACATGGCCATAGGCCCATTTAACTCATATTTAGCCCAAAGGCCCAATTTAGCTCAAATTTAGCCCAAAGGCCCATTTCATGACAAATCAAATAATAATTATACAAAATTACATGGTTATGTTTATGAAATGAAATGCAAGCCCTACCAACCTATATATATCCATCCGCTACACACCCGTACCAACCAAAGACACAGTGGGGATTACTAAATCGACCCTCCATCCGCTACACACCATCGAAGCGATTCTTTGCAGTCAACATGCACATCGCCCTTATTGTGGCAAAGCCACCAAAACAGATGTGACCGAAGTCACCTGACCGAAGTCCAAATTTCAAATACGTGACCGAAGTCACCAGATTCACATACGTGACCGAAGTCACCGGAGTCAAATATGTGACCGAAGTCACCGGAGCCAAATATACGTGACCGAAGCCACCGGAGTCAAATATACGTGACCGAAGTCACCAAATTCACATATGTGACCGAAGTCACCAGAAATGTGGTAAAACCACCAGAATACTTCCTCCTTTATCAATATACCCATATGCCCATGCACATACATATCAAATCAGATTTTCATGCTATTTACCCACAAATCATAATATAGTCATGCTTATTTCATATTGATGCATATAGCAAAAATAAACGGAATATTGGGGTAACATACCTGAATTTTGTATACCAATGATTGGTATCCACAAACAAACATAATATCATATAATCACTTTTAACAATATAGATTTATGGAAATTTTAATGTATGGTTACACACCTAGTACAGTGAGAACAATACCCTCTTGTTCGTCCACACCTAATTAATTAACACATTTGGTTAGTATACACTATTGTTAACAAAACTATACTTATTGACGATGGATCTAAATCCTTACCCTCAGTTCACGAATGACGAGTTATTTGTGGTTTTCTCCACTAGATGGATCAAAACCCGCCGATATTCCACCAACGTAAAGTGGTTCGGTTATGCGCACTACTTGAATAACCGATCCTCGTTAGCGGAGGGTCCACAACCCGTGGAAAATCTCTAACCCCGATCTTGCTCTTCGTTTGTAGTTCGATGGTAAAGGAATACCTCCTCTCTTCCAAACACTCAAAATGCGGCTCTTTTCTTACCTATCTTGATGATCTTAAATCGTCCCTAAAAGTAACATAGATTAGTGATCCATCTAAGGAAATTGATGTGATCTTAAAATTAATAACCTTACCTTGATGATTTGAATGGTCACTTAAAGGTTGTCCTCAACAAGATCTTTGAAAATTCTTTTCAAATGAATCGGCCTAGAAGAGAAAATAAAGATCACGATTCTAAGTTTGCTAAAGTGAAAAGAAAAGATAAAATAATTGATAAAATCTTACTTGAGTCCTTCAAGATTCGGCTTTAACAAAAGAGAAGAGAAATGTTCGTTTCAATATGATGGTTTCGGTTTTGAGGAATAGAAGAAAGAGAATGAAAGGAGAAGGAAGAGAAGGAAGAAAGAGGAAGAGAAGAAGAAGATGATGATGGTGATTTCTCAAAAGAAAAGAAATGTTTAGGAACCTTTGCACATTCGGCCAAGGAGGTAACAAAATGTTTCTTGATCCTATATGGTTTCGGCAATGAGAGAAAAAGAAGAGAGAAATAAAATAAAAAGAAAAAGAAAAGGAGAATTGATCAAAGAGAAAAGAGATTGATTTTGGGGCTTAGATGCATTCGGCTAAGGAGAGAAAATTGAAGAAGAAAATGGTGTTTAGTCTTTTATGGTTTGGCTATGAGAGGGAAAGAGAAGAAAATAAAATAAAAAGAGAAAAATGAAAATGAAAGAGAAGGCTTTTGGTGATAGCTAAATTAAGCACTAAAGAGAAAGAAAAGGAATGACTTCAAAAGTGACAATATTTTGTCATCAAAGAGAATTTTTTGAAAGGAAAAGATGAAATAAAGGTACCTATTTGGTCAAATACCAATGCCAAAACAAAGCAAACTTGTACCTAATGCCAATGGTAGTTTCAGGTTTAGGGAAAGATTTTGGAGAAGAGAAAAAATGGACACTTTTGCTAGGATTTTTGGCCAATTAGCACCCTAATGGCTACACTAACTTTCAGTCAACCTTAGCCAACAATATCCCCCTTTTTCCCCTTGTTTCTTCCCCATCATATCTAAAATTTGCTACACAATTAAGCCACTCCCTTTAGCCTTCATCTTGTCTAGGTTCATGGTCAAATGACCATGAACACATCCCCAAACATAGCCCAATATCATGCCTTTTGTCCCCTCATCTTATCATCAACTTATGATTCCATGCCTTAAGTTCCTAGCTTCCTTTTCACATGGTCAAATAGCTAAAAATGAATGAAAGCTCATCCACTCTAGAACTTTCTTGGCCGACACTTATAGGAAGACAACAAAAAATTAAAATCCTCCTTAATGCTAGCTAGGAGATTCAACCTTACACCTCAAGCACACATCCATGCATCTTAACCACTTTGCCAATTACTTAACTTATGCTTGAAATTCCTTGTCATTAATTCTTAAGGCCTAACTTGCTTAGCTCTCTCTTAATTATTAGAAATTAAAAGTTTAACTAAGCATTCATTTAATTAATGAAGCTCAAATAACTTCAAAAATATACTCATTAATAAATAAACATGCAACATCATTCAATTAAGTAAAATGCATAACCCCTAATTATCGAGGATGTTACGCTTCTACCCCTTAAAATAATTTAGTCCTCGAAATTACACAGGCCGAATAAGTGAGGTATTCTTTGTCGCATCATTTCCTCCTGTTCCCACGAAGCTTCTTGGATCCATGATTACGCCATAATACCTTGACGAGGAACCGATTTTCTCCGTAAAACTTTTATATCTCGCTCCGAATTTGAATCGGCTCCTCTTCATATGACAAGTCCGATCTTAATTCCACCTCCTCAATGGCACTACATGAGATGGATCGTGCCGGTAGCGGCGTAACATTGAAACATGGAACACATCGTGCATTTGCTTCAATTAGAAGGCAAATCTAATGATATGCCATAAATCCGACCCGCTTCACAATCCGATAAGGTCCAATGAACACGGGACTTAGTTTCCTTTGCGTCCAAATCTCATCACCTTTTTCCAAGGTGAAACCTTTAGGAAAACTTGGTCTCCCACGCATACTCTATTTCTTTCCGCTTTAAATCTGCGTCGATTTTTTTCTATCGATGCTTCCTTTAACCGAGCAGGATTACCTTAACCTTTTCTTGATTCACCACTATTTACGGACCCAAAATCGGCGTTCTCTAATTACATCCAACACGTAGGAGTGCGACACTTAGTCCATATAGTGCTTCATATGGTGCCATCCGAATCTTGGATTGAAAAGCTTTGTTGTACGAATTTCGCCAGTAAGAATTCCTCCCAACTTCCTTGAAATCTATCACACATCCCCTTAACATATCTTCTAAGATCCGGATTACTCTTTCGGAATGACCGTCCGCGAGGATGAAATGCCGTACTGAAGTCCAATCTGGTGCCCAAAGCCTGATGCAATGCTTTCCAAAATCGCGACGTAAATCTCGGATCTACATGCGAAATTATCGACAACGGCACTCCATGCAATCTCACAATCTCGAACACGTATAACCCGCCAATTTTTGCAAAAGAGTAATCAACTTTGTCTTTGGGATAAAATATGCGATTTCGTCAATCGATCCACTATCACCCAAATGGAGTCTTTCTTAGTAGGCGTAAGAGGAAGCCCACTAACAAAGTCCATGGTGATTCTCTCCCACTTCCACCTGCGGAATCTTTATCGGTTGTAGCAATCCGGAAGGTACTTGATGTTCAGCCTTAACTTGCTGACATGTCAAGCACTTCCCTACAAACTCCGTAACTTCCCGCTTAAGTCCAAGCCACCAAAATTGATCTCGCAAATCTCGGTATAACTTACTTCATCCGGATGCATAGCATAGGGGCTACCATGCGATTCCTGAAGTATCTTTTGCCTCAACTCCTGATCCTTTGGCATACAGACTTTACCTTTATAACACAATACTCAAATCCTTTATTAATACCAAAATCTTCCAATTTCCCTCTTACACTGTCAAGCTTTTATTCGGATCTTCATCTACTAATTGCCTCTCTTTCACTTGACTTAACCATGTAGAAGCAACACGAAGTTACGCCAACAAGCT
Source organism: Gossypium rotundifolium (assembly GCA_025506655.1). Taxonomy (NCBI): domain Eukaryota; kingdom Viridiplantae; phylum Streptophyta; class Magnoliopsida; order Malvales; family Malvaceae; genus Gossypium; species Gossypium rotundifolium. Next base: position 154,424,993 of record CP106728.1, read on the forward strand.
TCAGTCATCGTAAAGGCTAAGATGTGCAAACATCGCTCTTAAATCGACACCACTTTTCGACTTAGGCGTGCGCCACCACATTCGCCTTGCACGGGTGGTACTCGATGGAACGATCGTAGTCTTTCAACAACTCTATCCACCTTCGTTGCCTCAAATTCAGTTCTTTACGAGGTTAGTAGATATTTCGGACTTTTGTGGTCCGTATATATCACCGACTTTTCTCCATATAAGTAATGTCTCCAAACCTTAAGGGCAAAGACTACAGTTGCCAACTCAAGTCATCGTCGGGTAATTAACTTCATGCGGTCTCAAGCTGCCGAGACGCATCACGCAACTACCTTTCCGCCTTGCATCAGAACACATCCTAATCCCATGTGAGAAGCATCACAATACACGACAAAATCCTTTCACGCCTCGGGTTGGATCAAAACAGAGCTTAGTCAAAACTTTCTTGAGCTTCTCAAAACTCTCTTGTTGCTTATCGGCCACACGAAAAGGTACTTCCTTTCTCAACAATTTCGTTAAAGGTGCACTATCGATGAAAATCCTTCAACAAATCTTCGATAATATCCGGCTAAACCCAAGCTGCGAACCTCGATTCTGATTTAGGTGGTTTCCAATCTAGCACGACCTCAATCTTCCGAGGATCCACCCTTATCCTTCTGCAGATACCACATGTCCTAAAATGTGACTTCTTTCACCAAAATTCACACTTATTGAATTTGGCGTCTGATTTCTTCTCCTTAAAACTCGCAACACAATCCGGAGATGCTCATCATGTTCCACTTGGACTTAGAATACACGGGATGTCGTACATGAATACCACGAACCGATCCAAGTAGGGCTAAAAATCCGGTTCATCATATCCATAAACGTGGTAAATGGGGCATTCGTCAATCCGAATGGCATTACCGGAAATTCATAATGCCCATATCTAGTTGGAAAGCCGTCTTATGGATATCCGCTTCTTTCACTTTAAGTGATGATACCCGACCTTAGATCAATCTTTGAGAATACATGACTCCTTTAAGTCGATCGAACAAGTCGTCGATCCTTGGCAAAGGATACTTGTTCTTGATGGTCACTTATTTAACTCTACGGTAATCTATACACATCCTCATCGATCCGTCCTTCTTCTTCACGAATAGGACCGGTGCTCCTATGGAACACACTAGGTCGGATGAATCCACGATCAAGCAACTCCGAATCGAGCCTTCAATTCAACCAACTCCTTGATGCCATTCTATATGGAACAATAGAAGCTGGCGCCGTTCTGAACAATAAGTCTATCCCGAATTCTACCTCACGATCCGGAAGCAAACATGGAAGTTCTTCCAGAAAAATATCTACAAATTCATTCACAGTCCGACTTCATTAACAGTTGCTTCCTTAACCTCCAATGCACTCACCAACATCGGAAGGCTTCACATCCCTTTCTAACCATCTTTTACGCCTTAAGGCGGATACTACATTAAATAAGTAGTTCTGTCTCTCTTCCAACACTACAACTTCCTTGTCATCAAAAGTTCTTAAGGACATTCTCTTAGCGGACAATCCACATTTGTCTTTGTACTTCACAAGCCGATCCATGCCTAAGATAAGGTCGAATTCTCCGACAACAACTCCATTAAATCATTGAAGCTGTATCCCTTGGACTTCTAGAGGCACTTCCTTAAAAGTTTGTCTACAACTCATGCGTCCCTAACGGACTAAATACGATCATCTTCCTAGGTACGATTTGAAGTTACATGCAAAGTCCCGATACTTCACTAGCGATATAGGAATGAGTTGACCTATATCTATCAAAGCAATAAAGGGCAACCCGTAAATCGAAGCGTGCAGTGATAACATCAGTGCGTCCATTGTCTTCTCTGCGACGAACGCATACACCAAACTGGTTGTCTCGCCTCGAGCTACCACCGCTCTGCTCAAGTTCGCGACCTCTACCGAACCATTGCCCTTTCATTTGGACCACGACCTCTTATCTGCTGCTGTCCACCTCTATCGGCTGATTAGCACCCCGACTTCTTCGAGCGGTTCTTCTCAGAGTTCATCGGGCAATCTTTGATCATGTGATCCTTGAACCACACTTGAAACATCCGCGGTCTTTTTCCAAATTCTCCGAGTGTATTTTCTCTGCGAGAACAAATACGATTTTGTACACCCGTAGCAGTCTGTTGACCTCGCGGTACATCATTCCTTGATTTCTTCTGAAAGTTTCCGAACGACCCTGAAGACCCAAAGCTTCTCTTATTCTTGCTCTGGCCTCTGTCCCGGTTCTGTCTCTCAGTCCGTTTAGCCTCTTCGGCAATTCTTGCCCTTTCCACTAAGATTGCAAAATCTCTTTCACGGTGTGGAGCAATCATCACTCTTAGCTCATCTCTAAGTTCATCTTCAAATCTGATACATTGTTCATATTCCGTAGCCACTATCCCTCTGGCATAACGGCTAAGTCGCAAAAATTCCGCTTCATATTCAGCTATCGACTTGTTTCCTTGTACTAGATTCAGAAATGTCTTCCTCTGGGAGTCGATATAGCTAGCTCCGACATATTTTCCCTCGAATTTAATCTTAAAATACCCCCAATCCAGACGATCCACAGGGGTACTTTCCTTGATAGTGAGCCACCACTGGTAGGCTTCATCACGAAGAAGTGAAATAGCACCTTTCAATTTCTCTTCATCAGTGCAGTCTATATCGTCCATGATCCTCTCGACTGCCTCCAACCAATATTCAGCTACATTAGGAGCTACTCTAGATACTCCTCTGAAAACCTCAGCTCCATTCGATCTAAGTCTCTCAGCTACAGACTTTCGAGACCCATTTCTAGAACTAGCTTCAGTTACTCGTTCTAAAACTCAAAGACCGACTTGTGATCTTTGCGTCACCGCCTTCATTTTGTTCTTGAAAGTCTCGCCCCAACAATGGGTGGTGGAGCTTCATTCTTGGAACCTTGACTGGACCGGCCGGTTCCAAAGCAGTCATCCTTCCTCTTCCATGTCCACGACGACCTCGTCCCTAGAGCTCATGTCTACTACGTTATCTTATCTGTTTTTTTACGAAAAGTCTTATGTATTAGAGTCTTTTCACTTCTTATTAAAAGAAAGTTTTATAAACAGATATTTAGTAGTTTTTCCGTAGTAGTACACATACACCTAGGGTTATGTCTCTAAAGTTTCCTTAGGCTTATCAAACATTCATCTCATTTATCAAATGAAGGTACATACACGATGGATCTCGGTAGAGAATTACGAGTGCCATGCTCTTATAAAACCATTTAACTTAAGAAAACTTTCAAAAGTCATTTGGGCCAACTTTTAAAAACATTGTGGGCTTCAAAACCCAAGGCCGAGAGTTTAAAAGCGGGCTCGATACCAAATTGAAACACCCCAAACCCGCCCAAAAAGCCTAACCGGATTTGGTATGTTCCTCAGTAAAACTTTAAGCGGAATCACATTGTAAAGAAATTTTGTCATTGAAACATTATTTTTAGGAGGAATTAATGAAATCAAAAGGAAACCAAACTTAAGAAAAACTTCTTTGAAAACATTTATATATTAGTGACAAAAACCTTTTAATTAATTATCGAAAAACCAATTTAGTTATTTAATAGATATTTGTTCATAGCAAAATAAAAGTAAATCCAAACACGAAATTAAAGATAGTTTATAGTGGCCTTATTACATAATATTGGCAACCCCAAAATAAAGTCTAATTAATAAAATTTAAAGTAAATAGCTTAAGTTGGAAAATCTCCACAATACTTAATACTGAGCACCTGCCACCTCGAAAATCCTTGCTTTAGATCCATCGCACTACGAGTCATCTGAAAAGTTATCCCATAAAAATGGGTGAGTTATAAACTCAATGTATAGCACATACATTAAAAAGCCCATTTTATTAAATGCTTTCAAGCCCAAAAATTTCACATATGGCCATAGGCCCATTTAACTCATATTTAGCCCAAAGGCCCAATTTAGCTCAAATTTAGCCCAAAGGCCCATTTCATGACAAATCAAATAATAATTATACAAAATTACATGGTTATGTTTATGAAATGAAATGCAAGCCCAGCCCAACCTATATATATCCATCCGCTACACACCCCCGTACCAACCAAGCAAGTGGGGATTACTAAATCGACCTCCATCCGCTACACACCATCGAAGGCGATTCTTTGCGGTCAACATGCACATCGCCCTTATTGTGGCAAAGCCACCAAAACAGATGTGACCGAAGTCACTGACAAGTCCAAATTTCAAATACGTGACCGAAGTCACCAGATTCACATCGTGACCAAAGTCACGGAGTCAAATATGTGACCGTCACCAGGAGCCAAATATACGTGGCCAAAACCACGGAGTCAAATATACGTGACCAAGTCACCAAATTCACATATGTGACCAAGTCACTAGAAATGTGGTAAAACCACCGAATACTTCCTCCTTTATCAATATACCCATATGCCCATGCACATACATATCAAATCGATTTTCATGCTATTTACCCACAAATCATAATATAGTCATGCTTATTTCATATTGATGCATATAGCAAAATAAGCGGAATATTGGGGTAACATACGAATTTTGTATACCAATGATTGGTATCCACAAACAAACATAATATCATATAATCACTTTTTAACAATATAGATTTATGGAAATTTTTAATGTATGGTTACACACCTAGTGACAGTGAGAACAATACCCTCTTGTTCGTCCACACCTAATTAATTAACACATTTGGTTAGTATACACTATTGTTAACAAAACTATACTTATTGACGATGGATCTAAATCCTTACCCTCGGATTCACGAATGACAGTTATTTGTGGTTTTTCTCCACTAGATGGATCAAAACCCACCGATATTCCACCAACGTAAAGTGGTTCGGTTGTACGCACTACTTCGAATAACCGATCCTCGTTAGCAGAGGGTCCACAACCCGGTGGAAAATCTCTAACCCCGATATCTGCTTCTTCGTTTGTAGTTCGATGGTAAAGGAATACCTCCTCTCTTCCAAACACTCCGTACGGCTCTTTTCTTACCTATCTTGATGATCTTAAATCGTCCCTAAAAGTAACATAGATTAGTGATCCATCTAAGGAAATTGATGTGATCTTAAAATTAATAACCTTACTTTGATGATTTCGAATGGTCACTTAAAGGTTGTCCTCAACAAGATCTTTGAAAAATTCTTTTCAAATGAATCGGCCTAGAAGAAAATAAAGATCACGATTCTAAGTTTGCTAAAGTGAAAAGAAAAGATAAAATAATTGATAAAATCTTACTTGAGTCCTTCAAGATTGGCTTTAACAAAAAGAGAGAAATGGTGGTTTCAATATGATGGTTTGGTTTTAAGGAATAGAAGAAAGAGAATGAAAGGAGAAGGAAAGAGAAGGAAGAAAAGAGGAAGAGAAGAAGAAGATGATGATGGTGATTTCTCAAAAGAAAAGAAATGTTTAGGAACCTTTGCACATTCGCCAAGGAGGTAACAAAATGTTTCTTGATCCTATGTGGTTTGACAATGAGAGAAAAAGAAGAGAAAATAAAATAAAAGAAAAAGAAAAGGAGAATTGATCAAAGAGAAAGAGATTGATTTTGGGGCTTAGATGCATTCGCTAAGGGAGAGAAAATTGAAGAAGAAAATGGTGTTTAGTCTTTTATGGTTTCGGCTATGAGAGGGGAAAGAGAAGAGAAAGAAAATGAAAAAGAGAAAAAAATGAAAATGAAAGAGAAGGCTTTTGGTGATAGCTAAATTGACACTAAAGAGAAAGAAAAGGAATGACTTCAAAAATGACAATATTTTGTCATCAAAAGAGAGAATTTTTTTGAAAGGAAAAGATGAAATAAAGGTACCTATTTGGTCAAATACCAATGGCAAAACAAAGCAAACTTGTACCTAATTCCAATGGTAGTTTCGGTTTAGGGGAAAGGTTTTGGAGAAGAGAGAAAAGATGGACACTTTTGCTAGGATTTTTGGCCAATTAGCACCTAATGGCTACACTAACTTTCAGTCAACCTTAGCCAACAATATCCCCTTTTTCCTCCTTGTTTCTTCCCCATCATATCCAAAAATTTGCTACACAATTAAGCCACTCCTTTAGCCTTCATGCGTCTAGGTTCATGGTCAAATGACCATGAACACATCCCCAAAACATAGCCCAATATCATGCCTTTTGTTCCCTCATCTTATCATCAACTTATGATTCCATGCCTTAAGTTCCTAGCTTCCTTTTCACATGGTCAAATAGCTAAAATGAATGAAAGCTCATCCACTCTAGAACTTTCTTGGCCGACACTTATAGGAAGACAACAAAAAATTAAAATCCTCCTTAATGCTAGCTAGGAGATTCAACCTTACACCTCAAGCACACATCCATGCATCTTAACCACTTTGCCAATTACTTAACTTATGCTTGAAATTCCTTGTCATTAATTCTTAAGGCCTAACTTGCTTAGCTCTCTCTTAATTATTAGAAATTAAAAGTTTAACTAAGCATTCACTTAATTAATGAAGCTCAAATAACTTCCAAAATATACTCATTAATAAATAAACATGCAACATCATTCAATTAAGTAAAATGCATAACCCTAATTATCAAGATGTTACAAGCCGTATTTATTATCGAAAGAGGAGAGGCGACGGAAGCTTCATCAACAAAGGGAACGACGGGGCCCTTTAAATCTAAGGAGAATGGGTGATGAGACGGGACCATCAACAAACCGATCCGATCCACCGGCCCATCAAAATGCCCACACACCATCGGGCCCAACACTTCAGCCGACGACACCGACATAGCCTTTGGCCTTTATGCCAGGTGCGTACCCTAGCCTTTATATGTATCCTAACCCATATATGTTTCCTTTTCCCAGTCCCACTGCAGGTTGGAACGCATGGCCCGGTTCGAGTCTGTTCCCGAGTACTCCGACTGGCCAGCCAATCTTGAGGCTGCCGTCGCATTAGGGATCACACGAGGTGCCGTCAGAGAGCTCTTCTTTTTACCAGTCTCCTTCGCCTTATGGGATTCAGACACTCTCGCCATGATTTATGCAAACACCTCTGCAGTCGTTATTTTATCAAGGTGGGTCATCCTCCCAACACCCACAACCAGACCCACTGCCGGAGAAACCAGAATCCCCGCCTGAAGTTCCACGACCCCCACCAAAAGCTAGAAGAAGGAGGAATCCAGAGCGTAACGCCGACCACCCCCGTGTGGCACTGATTCCGACCGGCACCAACATTGATTCCAACCGCCTTTTTTATTTTTTAATTGTAATATAATTTTTTAATTTTTTTAATAAAATAAAAGTTGTTTTTTATTTTTGTTTGTAATTTAATTTTAATATCTTTAATAAAATAGAAGTTATTTTTTTATTGTAATTTAATTTTAATATCTTTAATAAAATAAAAGTTATTTTTATTTTTGTAATTTAATTTTAATATCTTTAATAAAATACAAGTTGTTTTTTTGTAATTTAATTTTAATATCTTTAATAAAATACAAGTTGTTTTTTTTTGTAATTTAATTTTAATATCTTTAATAAAATACAAGTTGTTTTTTTTGTAATTTAATTTTAATATCATTAATAAAATACAAGTTGTGTTTTTTTTTGTAATTTAATTTTAATATCTTTAATAAAATACAAGTTGTGTTTTTTTTTGTAATTTAATTTTAATATCTTTATAAAATAAAAGTTTTTTATTTTTTTGTAATTTAATTTTAATATCTTTAATAAAATACAAGTTGTTTTTTTTGTAATTTAATTTTAATATCTTTAATAAAATACAAGTTGTTTTTTTTTTGTTTTGCGCCTCGATTTGTCTATCCCAAGAATTACTCTATCTGTGAAGCAAGCTGTCTGAATGACCCACTTATGTTCATTTGGGGTTTGGTACGAATACGTGTCTCCACACGTTGTACATATTTTCTATTTTATACACTTCGTTGACATAGCTCATGGGATCAAGACGGAGATTACGACAAGCGCAAGTACATGGCGCATGGGTAACGTGCATCAAATATCCACGATCGCGGTCGTATTTCTCAAGTGTGCACGATATTGCTCGCCAACAATACCTTGGTTCGGTCTATCAAACTCCGTCACACGAAACCATAGGTTGTCGCGATCGTGACACACTGTGTGCATGGTGTTGGCCCGTGCCTTCCCCTTGTTAATTTCTTGCAAGACCTTCGCGCACCAAACATGGCCTTCTTGCATTTGGCTCAGATAACTCATTGTTAAGCGAAATAGTCTTTGCTAAACGAAAATATGTCTCTCGCACAACCGATGTTATCGACAAATGACGCGTTCCTTTTTGGAACAGAATTTATGTATTCGGCCAGGTTTGAGGTCATATGATCATATCGTAGGCCACAGTCGTATGATTGTGTCCACTGTTCGAAAGGAATATTGCATAGGTAGTTTGCGCCTTCTTCGTTAACTGATCGCAAACTCGCCAACGTCTCATGAAAACTGTCCTTATTGATCTCGTACCCTGCCAATATAAGTTGATAACGAATATTACATACCACTCTTCAATTAAGAATAAATTTAATATTGCAAACAAAATTATATTAATCGATATTACATACCCATATTGGTCACTTGCCGTCGTTGACTTGTAGATCGATGTTGCCTGTGATAGTTGGACGCAATGTGCTTTAGGGAATAACGATGGTGTGTGCGATGCCACAGGCTTCCCTGTCGCTCTATTGCGGCTAGTATTTTAGGGCCTCGATCCAATATAACGCATATATCAGGTTGGGGGCAGACATGTCTCCTTAACCTAGATAGGAAGAAATCTCAGTCATCAGCTGACTCCCCCGGTGTTATTGCAAATGTAATTGGAATGATTCTCCCACTGTCATCCTATGCCACAGCTAGCAATAGCCGATGCGTATATCTACCATACATAAAGGTACCGTTAATTTGTACCAATGGCTTGCAGTATATAAACGCGTCTCGGTATTGCTTAAATGTCCAGAAAAGACGCTTGAACACTGCGTATCCACAGAGCAATCGATCATTGTAGTACGCCGGTTCCGTTTCAAGGTCTGTTATGCTGCCTGGGACATATCTCTCCAGCACCTGACACCATTGCCACACTTTATTATATGAAGCATCCCACCGACCATGTAACTTTTCTACTGCCTTCTGCTTAGCTATCCAAGTCTTTCGGTAAGAGGGCGTGTACCCCAATTGGCTACGAATATTGCCAATTAAGGCCGGCACTATAGTCTTGGGATCGACTTTCACCGTCGGTATTATTAAGTCAGCCAACATCTCTAAATCCATCTTCGGGTGATCTTGTGAAACACCTGTCAACGAAGTACATTAAATAATGCAACATTACGTAATATTAGTATTATTCAAAAATATTGAACACATAGTGAAACTATACCGGTAAGACATGTATGTGGACCTTTGTACTTTTTGATCTCCCACAAGCCTGTCTTTTTCCTCAACGAGGCCATGATTTTCCATGAACATGTACCGTCTTGCACTGCACACTTTGCCTCGTACTCATCGAGCTTAGACTTAACCACGTTGTAGTTAACACCACTTTTGATGTTGTATTGTTTCAATGTACCAAGAAAAGCATCCTTGTTGGAAAACTCTTTACCAACTTCTAATTCGCTCAAATCCAATGGCGAACTTGTACGGTCACGTGTCCGGTGTGGTAGTTCAGGAAACTCCAATTCATCGTCTTGAGATAGATCGACATCATGCATGTGGGCTGGAGGCGAGTACACCCTGAATAGTGGATCTTCTTCCTCTTCATCTAAACCGCCTTCAACATCTTTAGGTACAGTTGGAACAGGCTCCGGTTCAGAAAATAATGTAACTTCTACACCATCGGGTTTGGGCTCTTGAGGTGGATCCATATCGGATTCATCATCCGACCCACCATAATCTGCAACGAATGAGGGCCTCTCGCCGGTGGATGTCGTGGGGAGTACATTATCACTCCTTAAACATCTTTCGTACCATTCCCAATCATATGTGGATTGCCAACCATGAGAAGTTGATGATGTTCCCCAATACATATTTCTATCATCGGACGTCGAAGGTCGGATATGCATGTCCCATCCACCAACCGAGTGTCATGCAGGGGGTTATGTTTTCCATACTACCACCAAACACGGGCACTTCCGTAGTCTACCTCCCACTAACAGAGTGTCGGCTTGGGGTTGTGTATTTCCCTCTAATAGAAGTAGATGTTGAGGTCGAAAGAATATCACTTGGTGATGAAAATTGTACATATACCTCAAGATATGGTGATCCACTGGCAAGATGAGTCTCCACCATTGCCTCAAAGCTCTGAGGACATTTGATGTCGAATGAGTCATATCTCACCGGATCAACCGAAGCACAAAATCTATACTTAATAGACTGAACTTTCATTGGCGTTTTTCTGAAGATTTTACGCCTAATTCTTTTGCGAAGTTCCATCACATCTATGTTCCGATTAAAACCCAGTCGCGCTGTGTTCTCCGATAAAAAAACACCATTTTCGGTGTCACAAATCTCACCATCGTAGTAAATAATATCATTAATACGTTCACTCATTTTCAGTTTATATTTTTCTTTTGCCTCAATTTATGTTGTGCAACTTAATAATGAAATTTGGCTAATTTATAGTATAAGGATTGCCAGAGACTACTGTAGCAAAAGAGCGTCCACGTGGGAGCTCTTTTTAGTACTCTTGCTGACAGTGCATCCAGAGACTACTGTAGCTAAAGAACGTCCACGTGGAAGTTCTTTTCAGTACTCTTGCTGGCAGTGCATCCTTCTTGAAGCGTTTTGAGCACTATTTGTTTAGAAACGTCTTCTCAAAATTATTTTACCGGAGACTACTGTAGCAAAAGAGCGTCCACGTTGAAGTTCTTTTCGGCACTATTTGTTGACTCTTCTTGACATGCATCTGCTTTCTTGAAGCGTTTTGGGCACTATTTGTTCAGAAACATCTTCTCAAAATTATTTTACCATAGACTACTGTAGCAAAAGAGCGTCTACGTGGGAGCTCTTTTCAGTACTCTTGCTGACAGTGCATCCTGCTTGAAGCATTTTGAGCACTATTTGTTCAGAAACGTCTTCTCAAAATTATTTTACCGGAGACTTCTGTAGCAAAAGAGCGTCCACGTGGGAGCTCTTTTCAAGACTCTTCTTGACAATAGCATCACGCTTGAAGCGTTTTCGGCATTATTTGCTTAGAAACGTCTTCTCAAAATTATTTTGCCAGATACATCTGTAAAAAAATTCAAATAATTTTTATTTTGCTAATATATTTTCCCCTAAATCCTAAACATATTTTTATTAAACCCTAATTAACCCTATAATCTAGACCTTTAGTTTTCTCCTAAAAACTCTAGACCCAACGACCTTAAAAAATTCTAAACCCTAGCACTAAAACCCTAAAACCTCATACCCTAATACTAAAAATAGCTGAAAAGGTAGTCGGGGGATGGAGGGCAAAAGCGCGTCCCCGTCAGAGCGTTTTGTGCTGATGTGGCACAAAGCGCGCCCCCAAAACGCGCTGACGTGGATGCATTTTGGGAGGAAATGGCCCCTTTCCGTAATTTTTTTTATATTTTGGTATATTTTGGTAAATAAGCTCGAGATGAAAGATTTATTATATATAAAAATATATATACATATAGATAGCAATACATAAAAGTATTTGAAATGAGCGAAAATATATAATAAAATATGGTCTCTTAAAGAAATAAATTATGTATACTAAATTTAAAAGAAAATATATATATATTACATAAGTAGTTTTAAAAGAAACTAAATATATACATAAATAGATTTAAAAGAAAATACATGCATAAAATAATATGAAAGTCAATAATATATACATAAAAAAATAACTTTATCATAAATTATATATGTATGTATAAAATAATAATATATAAGAGTATTTAAATTAAACATTATACAAGTCATTAAAGCAAAGAAATATATAATAGATGATTTTGAAATTAAATATTTATACAATAAATATAAACAAAAATATATACAAATGGAAAATAAAACAAATTAAAACATTGTAGAACCAATTTCAAAATAATTTTATTAAAATAGCTTTTTTTAAAAATTGAATAATAAATAAATTTAATACTATAAAAGAGTTGCAAGGATTATAAATAAAAATTAAAACTTAATTGAAATAAAAATAAAATTAAAAGGCTATTTCATAAATAAACAAAATCATTTAAACAAAATCAATGATCAGACTAAATTACGCATAAATAGTCAGGGATCAAACTAGCAAATATTCCAATATCCAAAATCCAGCACACAAACTGGACCAAATTGAAATGACGCACAAATTATAGAGATCAATTAAGAAACAAAAGAAATGTATAACGGATCTAATGAAAGACGGCACGACAAAGAGGGACTAATTGCACAAATATCCCATCACCGCAAAAATGCGCAGATCCTGAGGATGCTGGATCGGGTCGGATCGGGGCATTTCACACGGCGTCGTTTTGGGGCACTTCATCAGGCTTCAAATGGCGTCGTTTTACACAATTTAGAAAAGAAATAAAACCTATGTAACACCCCAAACCCGGCATAAATGTTATGGCCGGATCTAGCATGTCACATCAAAAGGTAGTTGAAAAGCTAAGCGTTTGTTGAAAATGTTGCATCTTTTTTTTTAAAACTCCGAGTTTCGTTGTTTGTTTGTAAACCCGATTTACTTAATGTTCATTTTTATAAAGTTGTAATTATTTTGAAAAACTATTTTTGTTGTGAAAGTCAAACTTGAATAGTTGCGGAAACATGAAATTTTGAAAACGATTATTAACATTTTAAGAAAACCCAATATTTAAACATTTAACAATTTAATAATAGCCAAAAGGAAGTTTAAATTAAAATTAAGTCTAATGGCCTTATTACAAAATATTAAACCCAAATTAAATAATCATAAATAAAGTAAAACTGAATTTACTAATTTTGTGAAAAGTACTACGATGTATGGCCACCAAGGTCCTCATGACTCCAAATCCTCTAACTGGGATTACCTGCAAGATTAAGGAAAGGGGGTAAGTTCGAGAACTCGGTGTGTAGTCCCTAAGCAGTCACTATTTGGGCTTGAGCCCTTACGGTGTCGATGCAGGCCTAAGCCTATCTGGCATCAATGGGGCCTAAGCCTAATATCATAATAATGCTTGATAATGTAATGCATTGAACCCAATCCAACCAATCACACCCCGTACCAACCAATGCGTCACTGTGGGGATCAAGTCAACCCACCGCCAATCACACCAAAGATGTGCAGATCAGTTGCTAGTCACAGCATTTGTGGCTGAGCCACCAGAGTAATAATATATATATGTGGCATAACCACCAAAACAGTATGTGGCAGAGCCATCAGGCTACACTTCTCTTCAGTCATTAAACCCAACCCATGCAACATGGTTTAAATGCAATATAACAGTCATATAAAAATGTAACCAGAATCATATACATAATATTCAACCCTAATCGAGGGTATAACAGACATTTTCACCCCTTTAGGGGTATTTTGGTAATTTTGCAACCCAAGGGTATTTCAGTAATTTTGCAACCTAGGGGTATTTCAGTAATTTACCCTCTAAGGGTATTTTAGTAATTTCATAAATTGGGGGTATTTTAGTAATTTTCTAAACCAAGGGTATTTTAGTAATTTTGTAAACTAAGGGTATTTTAGTAATTTTATAAACTAAGGTATTTCGGTAATTTCATAAACTAGGGGTATTTCAGTAATTTTTTAAACCGAGCGTATTTCGGTAATTTTGCAAATCGGGGGTAATTAGGTAATTTCATAAATTGGGGGTATTTCGATAATTTTGCAATCCAAAACATTCTAAACAAAGATAACGATGCGAATGGGCCTAGGGCCCACTCTCGACCCAAATGGGCCCATACGCTCGTGTGGCCCATTCAGCCCAAATCTAGCCACAGATATGAGATTCACATAGACTAGTCCAATTTGCCATCTGTGGGATTCGAACCCCTTCCCTCCATGCTCTCCACTTGACGCCACAACCACCCTACCACATGGCCAACTTGTGTCTAAAATCATGTGCAACTAAATATAAGTCTATGGGCCAAAGTCTAAGTTCACTTAAAAAAAATAAATCAAAATGAAATGTAAGCGCCAAGACTTGAACCTTAGACCCATTGCTTCCTTGTGTGGCGTCATTCCATTATCTCCCATGTGGCACCACTTTGCCACTACACCACAAGCTCTTTTTGTGTCATTTACCTCTACATTTTATTCTTAAAGCCTACCTGCTAACTCCCAGGTTTTATTCACCTAAAACCAAAATTTTTCCTAAGCCCAGGTTTGATCCCGGGACTTCATAGAAGCCCCCTAACCTTCCAAAATCACTCACCTAATAGGTCCAACTTGCATTAAGGTCGTCCTCTTATTCTAAAAATTTTAAATGCTCCCATGGCCAAGGCCCAATAAGCCCAAATCTACTAGGCCCAAATTCGGGTCGTTACAACCTAAAAACCAAAATACCCTAGCCCCTATTTTAGAAAAATTAAACTCTCCTTCATTATTCTACCGATTCCAATGAGCGTCGTCCGACCACCATATCACCATTGAAATCGGTGTATGGTGATGTGTAATGACGCCCTCCTACCCTCATTTAGAACCAGGCCCAAGAATCGCCTATTTCTGCCCCTAAATCCTCATTCAAACTTTGATTTCGACGAAGCAAATAAGGATTCGGCGATGATATTTAACAGATAAGTGCTTTTTTTATTTTTCTTTTGCATGCAATAGATTAGAAAAGAAAAGAAAATAAATCGAAAGTCGATATAATAGAATCAAAAATTTGAAAGAAACTAAATCGAAAATCACCTTTTCAATTTTTTTCCTTTTTGTATTCTGTATCTGTTTGTATATACAAAAAAAATCGGATCCTTTTACATTTGATTTTGGCCTTATTTATAGCCGAATCAAAAATTAAAAATATTGTTTGCTTTGCTGTAATTCTGTTTGCTTCATGGGTTGTTGCAGTGCACTTTGTGGAGGAGCAGATTCTTTGAAATTTGGCGCGTGTGCGTTATGCATTGCAGTTCGGATGCACACGGGGCGCGCGTGGGTGAAGGCTGCGGCACCAGGAGATCCTAGAATCTTCTAGGGCTTTTGAGATTTTGAAACTATTCGGGCCACTCGGGCCTGCTCTGCCTTTGGGCCTCTAGCATTGAATCTGTTTTAGGCTGGGTTGGTTAGGCTATATCGGGCTAGCGAAAGTGGGCCTTTATTTTATTAATTTGTAATAGTCTGATGGGCTGTTTAATCTAGACTTTATTTGGTTTTTATTATTTTTTATTTGTTTTTTTTAAATGGGTTAATACTAGGTTAATGGGCCCGGGCAAATTGGGCCTATTACACACCAGAAAGAATTTTTGCCTGTTTATCTAGAATATTGACATCATAGGCCAATAAAACACCATCAAATGTTTTATTGAACCTGCAAGAATAGAATCACTTCATATTATAACAGGACAAAAGGAAGCAAATATTCGCACATCATTTCATTCTTATAATCAATACAAGTGAAGTGCATCATTACAAAACCTATTGATTTAGTATTGATCCCAACGGAGTCAAAAGAATCACACTACTCGATCCAGACATTGCAGTTAAATTTGCTTTGTTTAAAAGCTTATATTCTCAGCAGATAATAAACTTCTCCATTTGTTTAAAAAGAGCCACAATATCATTAGCTTCATCATCAGAAGTTAAATTTTCAGCTAAACTAGAAAAGAAACCAAACTAAATTAAGGTATAATTTATTTAAATCAAAAGCAATATCAACACAAAATAGCTTTTGGTGAAGAAAAAATAGTAAACAAAAATAGGAGTTTTGAGTTATATGAAAAATTAAATTTAAGTTAAAGTAAAAGAACTAACTTGAATAGCAAAGAGCCAAGCTCACGGAGAATCAATTGAGACACGTTCCTACTCTTTGATGGGTGTAAATACATCACCAAATTAGCATCTGCTACGCTTAATCCTTCCATTTGAAGTTGCAATAAATATCCAAAATTAATAGCAAGTCAGAGTTTCAAATAGCAGTGATGCAGCTGCTAATTCGCAGTGGCGACCGCAAATCCACTATTGCCACAAAACAGATAGCTTTAAAAAAAAATTCTCCTTCTCAATGAAGTAAACAGACGGAATAACGATCAATAGGATAGAAAACAAAATAAAATATAGCAGTAGAGACAGATATCAAATAATTAAAAATCTCTTTACTCAAAATCTTCAAATTAGGTTTAAGGTTTGAAAAACTACCTTAATAAATTTTACTATTATATCTTGTGTGTTTCTGTCTTTCATGTTTTGCATGCATAGTGAAATCGTGACAAAAAATATTAGCTCATTGATTGTCTAAGTTCAACTGTTGATAAGTGGCACTGTAAAAATATTTACATTGCAAGAAAAACAACTTACATTAGTAGATAATTTAAACTATTCCGTGATCCCATAAAAGAATCAAAGTGAGTGTTTAATTCAAACACTTAGATGGATTATTATGTTGTCTACAGTTTCAATTAGGGAGATGGCTAGTCTTGGATGTTGGAGCAGTTGACTCCACGGATAAAGACATAAATGTATTCATTGATAGAATGATATATTGGACTGAACCCGAGATGAATTAATTCTGAACCCATTTGTTAATTAATTCACTTATGATGTTCATGGTGTGGTTTACCTAAATCTTGAGTTAGTCACTGACTATGCGTATGTAACTCATGTGCTTTGATATAAGTGGAGGCTTATGCTCTAAAGAGTATCAATCCCATAGCCAGTTTGTTGGATACATGACTTGTGTATGGCATGACTTTACTAGCAACAATGAAATTCATAGCTCAATTAAAGAGTTAACGATATCCTCTCATTGGTATTGTGTGGATTGATAAATAAGGAACGTGACCACGAGTTACTTGTTCTTGAACATGCTATTTATCACAATCATTTGTTGATAGTGATCATATTAATAATTAAGAAGACACAATAGTGATAATAAGATAAAATAGTATTATATTGAGTGAACGTATTTAACTCAAAGTAATCAATTATATCATATAAGGCTAACACACTCATGACGAGGTCATTGGACAAAGAAATTGGATGAAATACTTTCGTAAAGAGTATACAATAAAGATTTTTGAATCATGGTACTTTTTGTGTATTGACTCCATGATTAAATAAATTGTGAATTATCGGAATGATGCTTCGGATATAATTACAATTACTAGAGCCTAATTGTATGTGTCTGATTGGTCTCTTCTCTAGCTTAACAAAAGCTCCATTGGACTGTAATTAAATCGGAAGAAAATTTTACGACTTTGAGAAATAATTTAATTGAGTTGATATATACGATGTGGAATTAAATTAGGCAATCGTGAGAATTGTTCAACTAGAGAATTTGATTAAAGAATTTTCTTGAAACATTAATTTGGAAATTTTAAATGATTTTTGGGAAAATTAATTTTGATCAAGTAAAATTAAATTAATGAAATTAATTAAAATTAATATGATATTTTTAGAAATTAATTTTCAAGCTAGACAATTGACCCAATGGGTAATTGAACTTGAAAATTGGACCTAAGATAAAAAATTAGGCTCGAGAACCCAAAACCTAGACCGAGACCCAAAAATTGGTTGAATCGGGTCTGGTATGTGAAATTGGACCGACGGTGCAATCGGTGGTAAGACTGAATCGGTCAGGTCGTCATCAACCCAGGTTGAACTATAAACTGTCGAATCGGCTCGAGGTGTCGTAAGGGTGTCGCACTTGCGATAGCACCATCGAACACGACAGTGCCGGTGGTATTCCAGTGGCCGGCGGATGGTCGATGACGGTGGTTCTTTAGTAGTTGAGTAGTGGAAGAATTTATACTCCTCTTGGGACTCTACTATATAATTTGATTTCAGATTAACTATTCCAAAATTAATATTATTTTAATAAATTTAATTTAATACATATCTTTGTAGCATTAATATTAGATTAAATTTAATATTAAAGTGATTAAGTTTAATTTATAGTTGAATTCTCTAAACTCTCCCTATATAAAGAGAGACATTGTTTACAACTTGTTTCAAAAGATTGTTTCAAAAGAGAAAGTTGTAAAGAGAAAATTCTCTAAAGAAATTGTTTCAAAAGATTTCTAGAGATATTTTTTTATTTACAACTTGGTCCAAAAGTTTAGAGAAATTACAAAATCACCCAATATTGGGTAATTTTTATGAAAATTTTTTAATTTGAAACGAGCCCACACTCGATAGACGTAAGCTTGAGGATAGTGAAGAAGACTACTCAGTTGAAGCACTCATTCTAGACGAATCGAAAATGTACAATTTTGATTAAGTGCTTATTACTTTAGATATCACATCCAAGTTCTTGTTTTGAAAAAAAAATTAAAACTCTGGTTTCTCCTTAAATATATTTTCTGTTGCGTTTTACAAACACGTTTGTTCCAACATGATATAGATTTATGATTTTTTAGTTAAATATGCCATAGTGATAAGTAAAAGAAACTTATAGCCTTGGTATGTTTAAGTTACATGTAGCATTTGATAATATTGGACATTGTTATAAGCTTACCTTATTGATGTTTAAATGCCTTGTACTAGCCAAAATTATGTCAAACTAAGGTTTGCCTTTATGCTTAAATAAGAATAAGGTAAGTATAGTATCTTCCAATTGAACTTCCTAAGCATTTTATATACTTACTTTAGTTGTTTTCTTCCCTTGTAGATCGTCACCTTGTAGAACTCTCAAATCAAAATGAAGCTCACACTATCATCAAATCGGTAGAGTTATGCTCATTTTTGTTTCAATGTTTTAGTATGTATATAAGATCAATATATCATTTGAATTGTTAACATAATGTTTGTATCAAGGATGTAGTTTTGGTAATGTTATGTGTGCATTTGCTAGTTTGTCATTTGGCTAAGTTGATTTTTAATTTGATTATGATGAATGCCAATTGTACCTATGGACCTAGATTATTCAAAGTTAAATACATTAAGTTGTTAAATGAAGCATATAATCATGTAATGATAGAATTAGTGATAAACCGTAATATATATATTTAAACCCGCATTTAGCATACTTTTGGATGATTTATCCCTTTAATTGTGGAATTTGATGCTCCTAATCCTTTGTTTTCACGTTTTATACTCAGGAGAGCATAGGAGGATGAAAAGAATGAGAAACAGGAAAAAAACGGAGAAAATAGGCCAAAGTAAAAAATCCACACAACCTGGAGTTCACCACACGGTCGTGCCTCTTTAGTAGGCTCGAATACGGGCCTGGCCTCGAATCACACGGGTGTGTTACACGGGCGTGTCCCTGCCGTGACCTATTTTAATTCCACTAGGAAAAGGATACTTAGAGGCAAAGAAACACATTTCGAAAGCCTATATAAACACCCTAAGTGTATCCTGAGGGGAAAGTAGCCTGAGGCAGCCAGAGAGGGCTGAATTCAGGGAATTACTCAAGGAAAGCCAGTTGATCCATCTCAGAAGCTGGGATCACACTCAAGACTAAGGATCTCTCCTTCAATTCCTTCAGGGGGTTTTAGGGTTTTCCTTATGTTTTGTTATTTTTCTTCTGAGATGTATTCTTTTATAAACATGAACTAAACCCCTCAAATACCTGAGGGGGATGAAACCTAAGACGAATCTTGTTATTGTTTTCTGAACTATATGATAAATATTTGATTTGTTCTTAATTATGTGTTCTTAATTCTTGCTTTGATATTCTAGGATATTGATTCAAGTACTGATGTGCTTAGCCAGTGGAGCAAGAGTCTCTATTTAAGAGTAGATCTAGCATAGTTAAGCAGAGTTGATCGCACTCCTAAAAATAGGACTACGAAAATCTATTGGATTAGGGTCAAACCTAATATGGGAGTCCATAGATCGAGTAATGCAATCTTAGGGGTTTTAATTAGAAAGAAATTTCAATTAATCAACCTAGGGTTAGATTTTAGTAGCCTCAGAAGAGGTATTAATATAAAATAGGGAATCCTATGGATCAAGTCAAGTGAATAAATCGTCTGGTTCAGAGTTAAATAACAAGTGAAGTCTAGGTGGATTCTTCCTCGGGTATTGTCTTGATCAATTGATTTTTCCCAAAAGTATTTTCCCTATTCATTCTCTGTGTCTTGGAATCCTTAGCTTAGTAATTAGTTAAATAAACATTAATCACTTTTATTTTAGGCTAGATAATAAAAAGAGAGTCAGTACTAGTGATTTTAGTTCCTTTGGGCTCAACATTCCGGTCTTGCCACTAAGCTATACTACTGCTCGATAGGTGCGCTTGTCTCAATTGTAGTGATAGTTAGTTTCTAGGCTCGATCATTCATTATATAAATATTAAGACTTATCACGGGCACGATTAAGTTTTTGGCGCCGTTGCCGGGGAACTGAAATATTAGGAACACTAAATTTTTTATTACTTTAGCCATTTTTTATTTTTTGCAATTTAATTTAATTTTTTATTTTTATTTTTATTTTAACTTTGCTAATTTTTCTTTTATTTGTTCCTGGCAGGTACCTCTAGTTTATGACTAGAAGGAACCCGACAGGACCCTTAATCTATGATAGTGATATTGAAGGTCTTGTTCAGAAAATCATAGAAATAAAGTGAAGCTTAAACTACATAGAAGAAGAGCAAGAAGATGAAACCAATACTACCAAAGAGATGGTGATAACAATCCGCTACCTCCGTAGTTGCATAAACACAGTAAATCAAAATCCTACTCCTCGTACTATGTATGATTATGCTAAACCTAATTTAACGAGAGTGAATCGAGTATTGTTAGGCTTGCTATTCTTTGCTAATAATTTTGAACTGAAACCTAACACTATTCAAATGATTCAACAATTTGTTCAATTTGATGGTTTGCGGGCGAAGACACAAATACTCACTTAGCAAATTTTCTAGAATTACATGATACCTTCAAAATAAATGGCGTTTTTATGATGCCATTCGTCTTGGTTGTTTCCCTTTTCATTGAGGAATAAAGCCAAACAGTGGTTGAATTCTCTTCCACGAGGGTCAATCACTGCATGGGACCAAATGACTGAAAATTTTTTATTAAAATATTTTCCATAGGCCAAAACGGTCAAGTTGAGGAATGATATCTCTTCTTTTATGTAGATGGATCTAGAAACACTACACGATGCATGGGAGAGATACAAGGATTTACTAAGAATGTGCCCTCACCATGGGTTACCTTTGTGGCTACAGATCCAAACCTTTTACAACGGTGTAAATCCCTCAACCAGGCAGTTGATTGATTCAGCTGTAGGAGGAACCCTGAATAACAAAATTCCTGAGGTGGCCTATGAGTCTATAGGGGAGATGTCACTTGAAACACCCCAAACCCGGCCCACGAGCCTTGACCGGATCTGGTATGTTCCTCGATGAAAACCGTTTCAAATTCTTTTGTTACTTAGGAAAAACTTGTGTGTTTTTAAAGAAAGATTGTTTGGGTTGGGCTTGAGATGAAAACACGTTTGTTTCATTATTAAAAATCCTATACTTTAGGTGACAAAACGTTTGGGCTTTGTTAAAAAAAATAGATTTACTTAATCTTTAATTGATAAAAATAATAATTAAAAGAATAATAAAGTAGTTCAACTAGGGCCTTATTACATCAAATAATCCCCAAAATTTAAATTCAAAATACTTAAAATAAAATAAAAGTCCAAGTCGTAAATTTCTTGCTGTGCATGGCCATCCCTAAGCTTCTGCCGAACCCAGTCCATTACTGTTTGTCACCTGAAAATAGTCCCACAGCGGGGTGAGTCAAATAGACTCAATGTGTAACCAACACTAAGAATTTAATATTTCAGGCATGCATTATCATATCACATACATGTTCATATAACGGTAAAAATAATGATGCAACCCAAACCCAAACCTAGTTAGCCATCCGCTACACTCCACCGTACCATCACACACACCGTGGGGACTACTAAGTCAACCCTCCTTTCGCTACACTCCATATCGCGGTCTTAGGTCACCGCATTCGTGGTCTTAGGTTACCACGTTCGATTTACGTGGTCTTAGGTCACCACATTCGATTCTTTGTGGTCTTAGGTCACCACATTCGGATATCACGGTCTTAGGTCACCGTGTTTGTGGTCTTAGGTCACCACATTCACTTCCCTTTTCATATAACCCATATGCCCCATATTTCATACACAATATGCAAAATCATGCCTTAATTCACATTCTTATCACTTTTCACATGTTAAAAATAACATATATTCATAATCCTAGTAGGAGTAGGAAGCGTGCACAGAGTACTTTGTACCATAGCATGGTACTTTAGCCATATTCACATTCTTATAAACATGCTCATATTAAATTTTAGCCATAATTCTTATTAAAAGATAGTGTAGGTACACACGATTACCTTAGCCATATTCTTACACTTTCATATTAACACATATAATGAATTAAAGTCAAAATCTATTGAGATTTAGTGTGGGGTACACACTGATTAAACAACGATTTCACTTGAAATCCAAGAATTTTCGATCTTAGATCTTTAACTCCCTACATTTGGCCCATATTAAATATTTAATGAAAAACTCATTCGACCATAAAACCAAATCCTAGTAGGATTTGTGCACTAAAACTTACATTAATGCCGATTTGCTTATCACTCAAATCCGAAAACTTTGCTATTCTCCTCCTTGTATTACCAAACATTAAATCATACCATAGGTTAGTTTCGACTTTTAAACAATTATGAAAGAGATCTAGTTATCAAAAGCAGGCCTATGGCGAATATATTTAGGCACATACCTATTTATTTTCAAATCTAAAACTCACCTAATAACTAGGAACACGTGGCCTATGGTGTACCTTCGGAAAAGAACTTCTCCTTCCTCGTAATCGATGATCCTTAGATTTATTAACTTGTTAGTTTGGCTATTTTGAATATTTAAAGAACAGATCTAAATACTAATCTAGGCTTTAGTAGAATATACATAAGTCTTACCTTCCAAATCTTAAATCCGAATTGGATCCTTGCTTCCTTAATCTTGTCGAAATTCCTTAAATCCTTGAAATCCGAAAGATACCTTCTTGTAGTTGATAATTCTTAAATCTGAAAGATCTCTTCAAAGTTTGGCAACAAGATATTAATGGGGTTAGTCCGGATTTGACAAATCTTAAAGGAAAAGGATGAAAATCGAATGATAACTAGTTCTTACCCTTAATCTGATCGACAACCCTTGTTTGAAGTCTTAAAACTATTCGGCTATGGCCTTGACTTTAGCAAACTTTTGGCTTTTGGAAGATTATGAAAGAAGAAGAAAAAGAGTTTGAGCAATTTGGTAATGAAGTTTGACTACACAAGGTGTATTTTAAACAGCAAAGCGATGAAGAAAGGAGATATTTACTAGAGAATTGACGAGAGAGAGAGTTAGAAGAAAGAATGAATGGCCCTCTTTTCCTTTTATAGCAAAATTACTAACTTAGAATCCCTTACTTGGCCATCACTCTTCTATTTTGATAGCTTTATCTCTTTAATTAAAATTAAAGAATAATCCTCAATTATCTCTTTGAAAATAATCTAAAATAAATCATCATTTATCTACCTATTTAGTCGATTTTTAAGGAGAATTAAACTCTTCCTTAAGAGTCCCTATTGCAGTCCATTGCTTCCTCTTTAAGTAATTAAATAAAAATCACTTAAAGTCTTAGCTAGATCTGTCCACCCCTTCCCTTGATGAGCCGAATTTAAACTTATTCTATTGGACTCCTTGTGGCCATCTGAGGCCCAAATTATCCATCTAAGTGGCGCCTCCCTATGATTAGTTTAGCTTTAATAACGAATTGGGCCGTAAGCCCAATTCAGACATAACAGCTCTCGAAATGCTCTCCTTCTTTGCTCGAACCTAAGCTTGCACACATCTTTGGTGGCGTCATTCTTGGGCTTTAAGTGGTGTCTCCTAGCCACTTCTTCAAGCCCGTTCTTGTGTCAAATTCCTCATATTAATTTTCTTAAGGCCACCTTGCCTTAGTTTCCTCTTTTTAAACTTTAAAACTTGACATTTCCTTACATTTCCAGGTTTCCAAAAACGTTCGTTTCCCTCCTTTAACCTAACATTTCCTTACATTTCCAAGTTTCCCGAAATGTTTACTTTCCTCTTTTGAATCATTTCTAAATCATTTCCTTACATTTCCTAGTTTCCAAAAATGTTCACTTTGAACTTAACATTTCCTTACATTTCCATACATTTCCTTACATTTCCATACATTTCCATACATTTCCTTACATTTCCATACATTTCCATACATTTCCATGCATTTCCTTACATTTCCATACATTTCCATACATTTCCATACATTTCCATACATTTCCTTACATTTCCATACATTTCCTTACATTTCCATACATTTCCATACATTTCCAAGGTTCTAAAAATGCACACCACATATCACAGTAAACATGCTATTTCATAAAATTAAGCAAAGATGCACACAATGGGATTCGAACCTCTTCCCTCAAAGTACTTCACTTGATGCCATAACCCTTGCACCTTAGGTGGCGTCCCTTGCCACTTTTCCACATCACTTCTTGTTTTTAACTTAAAACCAATAATTGTCCAAAGCTTTCTCTTCATCCTAGGATTTTAAAACCCTTAATTCACTTCCAAACACTTGCCAAAACCTACTACTCATGAATTATGCGAAACGCATAACCCTAATCTAGGATGTTATAGTTCTACCCTCCTTAAAAATAATTTAGTCCTCGAAATTACTTACTATGATCGTACAATCCTTCTCACGCACTTATGCTTACGCTGCGCTTCTGATCTTAATAGAACCATCATACTTTCGGGCACAATCTCTAAGTTCACGTCCCTTAGAACTCATTTCTAACGTCGCGATTTAATCGATTAAGTTTTATGTATTAAAAAATTTGTTTCAGCGATTAACATGAAAGAAGTTTTATGAAAAGAATTTTAGGAGTGGTTCTTTCATTATTCATACCTTTACGATCTTTACATTCATACATCCATCAATCAATTATGAACTTAGTTCATTCGGAGAAATGTTGTAGTTTTCATTGTTGTTGTTTTTCCACTACCGGGGTATTTTCGTAATTTACCCTACGAGGTATTTTCGTAATTTGTCAAAATAAGGTTCCTTGGTGATTTTGTCAATAAGGGTATTTTGGTAATTTTGAAATCACAGGGGTATTTCTATAATTCTGAGGTAGGGGTAATTTCGTAAATAAAATATTTTTTTCCATAATCAAGGTATTTTGATATTTTACAAATTAGGGTTTTTGGACATTTTATTAGGTAATGAAATTTTTGATAAGAGTTGTGGTTATTTTGAAAATTTCATAAACCAAGGGCATTTTGTAATTTTACCACTAGGGCATTTTAGTAATTTTGCAAGTAGGAAATATTTTGGAAGAATTTTTGCAAAAATCTTTTGCTACTCCTAAAAGGGTAATATAGAGATTTTAAAGCTAGGGTTTCCATAAAAATCTGGCTAGTCCCTTTCGGGTTTTAGTTAGGGGTTTAGCAGTGTATAAATCCTCTTGGTTAGGGTGAGCAGGGCTACGCACTGTAGGATTCGAGTGGAGAGGAGGTGAGTCACGCGGATTGCTTAAATACCAAGCTCCCAGAAACCAATCCTGACATCGCACCATGGTTACCACACCTAACTCAAATGACTTAACCATAGGTTTATTTAGTTAGGCATTTAAGTCTTATGTAATTGTTGGGGTATACTAGTCCTAGGGTTTAAGTACTTAATCTCTACTCTACGTTCCATTCCATTTCTACCCCTCTACAAGTCATACTATAAATCACACAATGGATAGAAGTACTTACAGTGGACTTGAATTGGAGACTTAGTGGGCCATGCGGAGGACCTAAAATTTTTCAGAAAATTCCTTTTGGGCTTACTTTGGAAAACGTTTTGGGCCTTAAACCCAAGGTAGAGAGTTTAAAATTGGGCTCTGATACCAAACTAAAACACCCCAAACCCGCCCACGAGCCTTGGGGATCTGGTATGTTCCCAGAAAACCGTTTCAAATTCTTTTGTTATTTCGGAAAAACTTGTGTGTTTTTAAAGAAAGATTGTTTGGGTTGGGCTTGAGTTGAAAACAAGTTTATTTCATTATTAAAAATCCTGTACTTTAGGTGACAAAACGTTTGGGCTTTGTTAAAAAAATAGATTTACTTAATCTTTAATTGATAAAATAATAATTAAAGAATAATAAAGTAGTTCAACTAGGGCCTTATTACATCAAATAATTCCCAAAATTTAAATTCAAAATACTTAAAATAAAATAAAAGTCCAATTAAGTAAATTTCTTCTTTGTGCATGGCCATCCCTAAGCTTCTGAACTTGGGTCCATTACTATTCGTCACTGAAAATAGTCCCACAGTGGGGTGAGTCAAAAAGACTCAATGTGTAACCAACACTAAGAATTTAATATTTCAGGCATGCATTATCATATCACATACATGTTCATATAACATCTAAAAATAATGATGCAACCCAAACCCAAACCTAGTTAGCCATCCGCTACACTCCACCGTACCATTACGCACATCGTGGGGACTACTAAGTCAACCCTCCTTCCGCTACACTCCATATCGCAGTCTTAGGTCACTTTGCATTCGTGGTCTTAGGTCACCACGTTCAGATTTCGTGGTCTTAGGTCACCACATTCATTCTTTGTGGTCTTAGGTCACCACATTCGAGATATCACGGTCTTAGGTCACCGTGTTTGTGGTCTTAGGTCACCACATTCACTTTCCCTTTTCATATAACCCATATGCCCCATATTTCATACACAATATGCAAAATCGTGCCTTAATTCACATTCTTATCACTTTTCACATGTTAAAATAACATATATTCATAATCCTAGTAGGAGTAGGAAGCGTGCACAGTACTTTGTACCATAGCATGGTACTTTAGCCATATTCACATTCTTATAAACATGCTTATATTAAATTTTAACCATAATTCTTATTAAAAGATAGTGTAGGTACACACGATTACCTTAGCCATATTCTTACACTTTCATATTAACACATATAATGAATTAAAGCGTAAATCTATTGAGATTTAGTGTAGGGTTACACTGATTAAACAACGATTTCACTTGAAATCCGAATTTTCGATCTTAGATCTTTAACTCCCTACATTATTATATTAAATATTTAATGAAAAACTCATTCGACCATAAAACCAAACCTAGTAGGATTTGTGCACTAAAACTTACCTTAATCTTGATTTGTTTATCACTCAAATCCGAAAACTTTGCTATTCTCCTCCTTGTATTCGACCAAACATTAAATCATACCACAGGTTAGTTTGCTTTTAAACAATTATGAAAGAGATCTAGTTATCAAAAGCAGGCTATGGCGAATATATTTAGGCACATACCTATTTATTTTCAAATCCCGAAACTCACCGAATAACTAGGGAACACGTGGCCTATGGTGTACCTTTGGGAAAAGAACTTCTCCTTCCTCGTAATCGGCTGATCCTTAGATTTATTAACTTGTTAGTTTCAGCTATTTTGAATATTTAAAGAACAAATCTAAATACTAATCTAGGCTTTAGCCGAATATACATAGGTGCTTACCTTCCAAATCTTAAATCCCGAATTGGATCCTTGCTTCCTTAATGCTGTCGAAATTCCTTAGATCCTTGAAATCCGAAAGATCTTGTAGTTGACAATTCTTAAATCCGAAAGATCTCTTCAAAGTTTGACAACAAGATATTAATGGGGTTAGTCTGGATTTGGCAAATCTTAAAAGGAAAAGGATGAAAATCGAATGATAACTAGTTCTTACCCTTAATCTGATCGACAACCCTTGTTTGAAGTCTCAAAACTATTAGCCTATGGCCTTGATTTTAGCAAACTTTCGGCTTTTGGAAGATTATGAAAAAGAAGAGAAAAGAGTTTGAGCAATTTGGTAATGAAGTTTGGCTACACAAGGTGTATTTTCGACAGCAAAACGATGAAGAAAGGAGATATTTACTAGAGAGAATTGAGCGAGAGAGAGTTAGAAGAAAGAATGAATGGCCCTCTTTTCCTTTTATAGCGAAATTACTAACTTAGAATCCCTTACTTGGCCATCACTCTTCTATTTTGATAGCTTTATCTCTTTAATTAAAATTAAAGAATAATCCTCAATTATCTCTTTGAAAATAATCTAAAATAAATCATCATTTATCTACCTATTTAGCCGATTTTTAAGGAGAATTAAACTCTTCCCTTAAGAGTCCCTATTGCCGTCCATTGCTTCCTCTTTAAGTAATTAAATAAAAATCACTTAAAGTCTTAGCTAGATGCCGTCCACCCCCTTCCCTTGATGAGCCAAATTTAAACTTATTCTATTGGACTCCTTGTGGCCATACAAGGCCCAAATTATCCACCTAAGTGGCACCTCCCTATGATTAGTTTAGCTTTAATAACGAATTGGGCCATAAGCCCAATTCAGACATAAAACACTCTCGAAATGCTCTCCTTCTTTGCTCGAACCTAAGCTTGCACACATCTTTGGTGGCGTCATTCTTGGGCTTTAAGTGGTGTCTCCTAGCCACTTCTCCAAGCCCGTTCTTGTGTCAAATTCCTCCTATTAATTTTCTTAAGGCCACCTTGCCTTAGTTTCCTCTTTTTAAACTTTAAAACTTGACATTTCCTTACATTTTCAGGTTTCTAAAAATGTTCGTTTCCCTCCTTTAACCTAACATTTCCTTATATTTCCAAGTTTCCCGAAATGTTCACTTTCCTCTTTTGAATCATTTCTAAATCATTTCCTTACATTTCCTAGTTTCCAAAAATGTTCACTTTGAACTTAACATTTCCTTACATTTCCATACATTTCCTTACATTCCATACATTTCCATACATTTCCTTACATTTCCATACATTTCCATACATTTCCATACATTTCCTTACATTTCCATACATTTCCATACATTTCCATACATTTCCATACATTTCAAGGTTCTAAAATGCACACCACATATCACGATAAACATGTTATTTCATAAAATTAAGCAAAGATGCACACAATGGGATTGAACCTCTTCCTCAAAGTACTTCACTTGATGCCATAACCACTTGCACCTTAGGTGGAGTCCTTGCCACTTTTCCACATCACTTCTTGTTTTAACTTAAAACCAATAATTGTCCAAAGCTTTCTCTTCCATCCTAGGATTTTAAAACCCTTAATTCACTTCCAAACACCGCCAAAACCTACTACTCATAAATTATGCACAAACGCATAACCCCTAATCTAGGATGTTACATCACTGAACAACTATCAGTGGCAAGTTACAAGAACAAGGCCGACAAAAGCAACCGGAGTTTTCAACCTCGACGCAGTGACAATGTTATCAAACCAGGTAAAGATGTCAAATAAAAATATTGATGGTTTGTGTGGTTCTTCACAGGTACATCCGGTAATGCAGTGCGAAACAAGTGGAGGTATGGCGAATCCTGAGTACCTACCCTACGTACATGGCATGGAAAATGAGCAGATAAATTATATGGGTAATAATCCTCGACTGTAAAATAATCTTTATAGTAACAATTACAATCCAGGTTGGAGGAACCATCCAAATTTTTTATGGGGTGGCCAAGGGAATCAGAGACAACAACCCCTCCTAGGTTTTCAACAGTAACCCTACCCACAAGAAAATAAGCTGAACCTTAAGGAGATGTTGACAAAATTCATCGCGGTGTCAGAAACTCATTTCCCAAACACCGAAACAACACTAAAAAATTAGCAAGCATCAATTCAAGGGATCGAGAACCAATTGTGACAACTTGCTAAGCTGATCTCTGAACGACCACAAGGTAGTTTGCCAAGCAACACTGAAACAAACCCAAAGGAGCAACTTCATGTTGTTACCGCTCAAAATAGTGAAGGGTTAGTAGAATCTGAACCTGAACCAAGGCAAGAGCTTGTGGTAAATAAGGGTAAGGTTGAGGTAAGCCAAGAAAAATCAAAATCGGTAATTAAAGAGTACCAACCTCGAATACCATACCCTAATATGATAAAGAAAGACAACGCAGATGAATAATTCGGTAAGTTTCTTAAACTTCTGAAGAAATTATATATTAATTTACCATTTCTTGAAGCTCTTTCGCAGATGCCAGATTCAAGAAAATTTTTAAAAGAGTTTTTGACAAATAAACGGCAGTTAGACGAAGCATCGCATGTGGAGCTGAACGCAATGTGATCAGCAATTTTGCAAAATAAACTACCACAAAAATTAAAAGATCCAGGGAGTTTTACAATTTCATGTTTAATTGGTAGTTTATCTATTAATAACGCGTTAGCTAATTTAGGGGCAAGCATAAATTTTATTCCTTATAAAATGTTAAAACAGCTAGGTCTAGGGAAACCCAAACAAACTAGGATGAGCATTTAATTAGCTGATAAAACTATTAAAATTCTTAGGGGTATAATCGAAGATGTACTAGTGAAAATTGACAAATTCTTATTCCCAGTAGACTTTGTTGTTTTAGATATGGATGAGGACAATACGGTCCCTTTAATTTTAGGAAGACCCTTTTTAGTAATTGCTAGAGCTAAAATTGATGTTGGTACAGGTGAACTCATACTTCGTATAGGTGACAAAACGATCACTCTTCAAGCCCTTGACTCGACTACGATATCGAGTGATAAAGGTGAGAACGTAAATTCTATTGATAATCATTTGGTTCAATCTTCTTTACAGGAAGCACCACGAAATCACATAATTGAGCCAAATCTTAGACCTCGTACCGATAAAGAAGTAATTCAGAAGGAAGGAAGGCTTCAGGTCGATGAACTAGACGAGTGGAAAGCGCATTTCAATGAGAAATAAAAAACTCACAAAGTGAAACCGAAGGAACCTCCAAACGAGATCATAGGAACATCAAATCACTTTAAAATAAGAGATCATGTACTATTAAATAAAACAGACCCTCGAATTGCCACTTCAGACCTCAAGAAAATGAAGAAATCACTTTTAAGGTACTTAATGCCTTCCCATACGGAACAGTCGAGATAAGCAATCCGAAATTAGACACTTTTAAGGTAAATACCACTCGGCTCAAACTATGTAATGATAGCATGAGAAAGGATTTTCAACTTCTCAAACTACCATGATCATGCGAATGAGAGGTAAGTCTAGCTTAAGACTTTAAACGAGCGCTTCTCAGGAGGCAACCCGAACACTAACCCCATTAATTTTCATATTTTTCTTTTCTTTTTTTTTCTTTTAGCACCTAACTACAAACTAACCAAGTTAATGAAGCGCAGGTTTCTATACCCACACGGCCTTACACATGGCCGTGGCTGTGGGGGCACAACAGGCATGTAAATGTGCATGGCCGTAGACCTGTAGCAACATGACAAAAATTTTCCCAAGACACGGGCTGCAATAAATCACCACGGTGTGCGATGTGGCCGTGGCCAACACTGAGAAAGCCACACGAGCATAGAAACCTCAACACAAGCGTGAGAGAAGCGAACGAAGCACAACACGGCTGTACGATACGACCGTGTGATCTAACACGCCCATGGTACACGAGCGTGGGGAAGTACCAGGTATCAAATTTCTATTTAAAACCCCCCTTTCCTCACCTACTCCCTAATCTCCTCTTCTTCCATACCCTTTAAGCTTTCCTCATTTTCATTTTCCTCTTTTTTTCATCTTCACCATCACCTCCATGTCAAAGAAACGGAAGGATCCTAGCCCAATCTCTCTGTGTGAGACCGATCTACATAAGTTCATACCAGCTACTTCATTAATTTGACAAGAAAATGACCTTTGAGTCCATTTATTTTCTCTTTTTCTTTTCTCTTCTCTTTTATTTTCCTTCTATTTATCTCTCTTGTGCAAAATCTATATTATTATATTTTGATTTTGTCTATTTAGGTTTTTTAGGCTGCTTGGGAATCACACCACCACGACCCTAGTAACCACTAGCACCACCACTTCCTCCTCCAACTCAGCCCAAATTTCCCCCGTTTCTTTTCTTTGACTCCATCCAACATTCAGGAAGTTTCACTTCTCCCTCTCTCTTTTGATTTTCTTACTATATGATTATTCTCTATCTTTGTACATTGAGGGCAATGTACATCTTAAGTGTAGGGGGTGAAATTTATTTAGAAAAGTTCCTAAATTTTTGCATTATTCTCAAATCCCTGAATCAATTTTTGTTTTTAAGTGTGGATAGGTGTCAACAATACTCTCCTTGAATGATATCTTATTCTTAAGTAACTTTCTCATATCACTAATTAGAATGAAACTTCTGTTAACTTATAATTTTTATTGATATGTTTTGGATTAAGTCATAGTTAATTGTGCATTGATGATTTAAACTTCAAGATATTAGAGAATCAAGCATGATAAGTGTAATAGTTCGATTTATACTCTAGTCGAAACAGTGGTTTCGAGACTACAAATTCGAGTCCGTATAATATTTTAATATTATATTCTATACTGTTGATATGTGGTTTAGCATGTGTTAAATTTTCGTATGTTAATTTGATTGTCTGTGTGATTAATTTGACCAAAAGGATTAAATTGCATGAAATGTGAAAGTTGCTTGCTATTGGCTAAAGCACCTATGTGTTGTAGTTTTATAAATGTAAGGACTTATGTGGAAAATAAGCCAATTCCATGTTAGTGGATGGTAATAAATGTGGTACATGTATTTTTTATATGATTATTAATTTATATTATATGTTATAAATATCTTATTACTTATTCATTAAGTTATAATTATTTTATAATAAAAAAATTTAGTGGATGGTGGAATGACATAATAACCATGGTATGAATTTGTCCTATATGTTTAATGGATGGGCATTTTAGTAAGATGGATAAATGATATTAGATAAAAGAAACAAAAGATGAGTGTTCATCTTTTAATTTCTCTTCTTTGAATAAAAATTAGAAGAAAGAAGAAGAAGAAATTTTGAGCTAGGTTTTGGTATTCATTAAGCATAATTAAGGTATGTTTTGGTTTTAAATTTTGATAATTTTTATGTTTTTGAGATTGTTATTAAGTATACTATCAAGCCCATGTCTCAATTTGATGAATTGATGTTGTTCATGAAATGTGCTATTGATGATATGTTGAGTTTTATGGTGATATATGGTGTTAAATGAAAGATTTGAGCTTTATGAACATGTCTTGTTCTTGAGGTTATAATAAATTTAGCTAAATAGGGCTAAATTGTGAAATAGCAAATTGAAGGACTAAATTGATGATTTGATGGAAAATATGGGCTTGTATGATATATATGTATATTCGGTAAAGTATGTGTATGTAATGATTTTGTGAATTTGATGTTTTGAGAAAAATAGACTATATTGATAAAATGTGCAAATATAAGGGTTAATTTGCAAATAGCCCTAAATGTGTATCCATGGATTGAATTCAATGAATCAGTGAATAAAAAGGTTAATTCTGAATATGTTTAGATCAAGAACCAAAGAAAATGGACTTAGATCGTGGGAAGGCGAAAGTAATCGAGTAGCCGTTTTCATTTCGAGAAACCGAATCTGAAATAAGTCACTATGCAAATAAACGTATTTGTATGATATTATATTTGTTCTTATGATTATTATTAAATATGGATATTCATGAGAAGATATGCAAATGAAATCTGAGATAAGTTCGATATAGTGACTAAGTCTGAGAAGTCCCGTTCGAACCTAGGAATAGATAGGATTAGATATGTCATGACATAGGTATTTGTTCGGTTTTATCATGTAAGACCATGTCTGGGACCTTGGCATTGATTTGATACTCGTGTAAGACCACGTCTGGGATGTTGGCATCTATATGACTTTTACGTGTAAGACCACGTCTGGGACGTTGGCATCTATATGACTTTTACGTGTAAGACCACGTCTGGGATGTTGGCATCTATATGACTTTTACGTGTAAGACCATGCCTGGGACATCAACATCGTATTGATTTATGTAAGACCACATGCGGGACGATGTACTGATATCCGAGTGCATGTAAGACCTAAATGCAGGGCGTTGGCATTGTACAACTATTAGAGCTTTACGAGTATCCTACCAGTTTCCTATTGGTTCAACGGGCAAGTCTGTGATACGAGTAGCAAATCCGAGCTTTGATAAGTTAAGTGAATGAATATCTATTACAGGTATGTTGCTTATATACTATTGGTGTATATAAGGTAAGTATCCATGTGAGCAAATTAAGATGTTGAGAACATGAAATTGATCTATGGTATGCGATTTGGAAATATGGTAAGTTATAGTTAAGCACATGAGTCCAAGAAAGAATGAGGTGATTTTGTCATGAGAACCATAATGGTCGACTTATTTTGTGCAATTCATGCTAAGTTTGTTTGTATATTGACTTACTAAGCTTTCGAAAAGCTTACGCTGTATGTGCGTGTTTTCTCTATTTTATAGGTCGTCAAAGCTACTGAAGGCTCGGGACCCTCAAGGATCGTCATCACACTTCTAAACTCGTTTTGGCACCCTTTTTGGAAAATTGTATATAGCTAATTATGGCATGTATAGGCTAGATAGGTGTATATGTTTATGAAGTGAAATTTAGTCATGTGTTTTTGGCAAATTGTGAGTTGATAAAATGCTTGATTGAATGGGGTATGTGTAACATGTTTTGGTATGGCTTGATGCATATGAAATGGTTAAGTTTTGTTTAAACGATGGATGATTTTGATTATGTATGAATTAGGTGTTTTTGGTGAGTTTTAATAGCCTAAAAATGGTGAAAATGGCAATTTTCACACGGCCTAGACACATGGACGTGTGCCCAGGCCGTTTGGAAAAAGTCAGAATTAAAAGGATCGCCCACGGGCTAGTCCCACGGCCGTGTGTAGTAAGTCAGAATCTGCCCACGGGCTACTCACAGGCATGTCTAAATCCACACGGGGATGTGCCCCTATTTTCAAGAAAAAGTTTCTAAAGTTTTTATTTAGTCCCAAATCATTTCATAATCATATTTTGGGTCTTGTAGGGCCATATTAGGGTCATAATGATGGAATTTGAAAAATTTTAATTTATGCCTTGGGATTATGTCACAATTTACTTGTTTATTTATGTTTAACTCTGGTAATATCTCTGAAACACCCCAAACCGGCCCATAAGCCCTGACCGGATCTGGCATGCTTCTAGGAAAAACCATTCGAATCTTGAATTTTGCTAAAAACTTGTGTGTTTTTGAAAACAGTTAATTTGGGTTGGGCTCAACTTTAAAAAAAAAACCGTGTTGATTAGGTGTCAAAACATTTAATATTAATACTTGAGAAAAATTAACTTTTAACTTTAATTCGATAATAATCGTAACATCCTAAGTAATTTAAAAGCGTGCATAAATAATTTAATACTTTGGCCTTATTACATCAAATAAAAACCCAAAATAATTCAAAACTTAAATATAAATAGAGCTAATAAAAATAAAACAGTCTCTGAGCTTTACATGGCCACCACTGAGCTCCTGCCGACCCGGTCCATTACTGAGTGTCACCTGAAAAAAATAGTCCCACAAGGGGTGAGTCAAACAGACTCAATGTGTACAACCAACATAAGCCTTAATTAATTTAGGCATATCAATTCATACATAATAGCACATATAATTAATGATGTGGACCAGAACCCAAGCCTAAATAACCATCCGCTACATATCACCGTACCAACCATCACACCGTAGGGACTACTAAGTCAACCCTCCATCCATTACACACCATCGAAGGCGATCATTGCGGTCGGCGTGCTCATCGCCTTATAAAATTAGTGGCATAGCCACTAGATATATTCGTGATATATATATTGTGACATAAGTCACCACATTCATATATTGTGACATAAGTCACCACATTCGGATATTGGGGTATAAAACCACAAATTCACTTCCCCTTTACATATCACCCATATGCCCCATGTCATACAAAACATGCAAATATTATGCCTTATGCTTTATTCACATTCTTATAGTTGCGCTTATGTGCCATAACAGATATTTATCACGATATACTCATAGTAGGAGTGGGTAAATGTACCTGAGTATTTCGTACCATTGCATGGTACTTTTAGCCACCTCACACATGTTTTAATTAACACATATATTAAAGCATAATCATAAATGAATTGAAGCTTAGTGTGGGGGTACACACCTGATATACTTATCGCTCTATTAAAATCCCGAAATCCCGTTCTAGCGTCCTAGATCCTTAGTTCCTATATTCGACCACCCTCAACATGTTAGCAAAAGCCTATTCGGCTAACTATCCAAAATCCATAACCGAAAGCTTACCTTGCTTGCTGATTTGAGTACTCTTCAAATCCCGAAAACTTTGTAATCTTCCTACCCTCCAATCGGCCAATGCTAAATCACTTAACTTGGTTAGTTCCGGCTTTTGAACAAATAAGGAATAGATCTTAAAACACCAAATATGGCCTTGGCCGATTGTACATAAGTGCTTACCTTGCGATCTGAATCCAAAATCCTTGTATACCACTTTGTCATTGCCCTAAATATCCATAGTTAGATTAATTAACATAGTAACCAATATGGTCGAATATGCTCTTTCACTTACCTTGTGGATCCGAATCCGAAATTGATCCTTGCTTCTCGGTGATATCGAGATCCCTACTTAACCATTGTTAGAGTTAAACATGCATAAATCTATGGAAAATGGCCCTTGGCGAAACTACATGTCACTTACCTTGAGCACTTCAAATCTGAGAGGCTCGCTTCTTCGCTCCTTAATGTTGGCTACACACAAAAGAACACATCACTATGGCCTTACACATTCGGCCATCCCTAAAACCAAGGTCAAACATTTGGTTTGACACACTAAAAGAAAAGAGCAGGAAACCGATTATAAGAAGTACTTACCACCAACGTTTACTTGTGAATACTAACAGAGAATAGATTTTGGCTAACCGTTTTGACTTTTAAGATTTGCGGTAAAGAAGAGAAAATAGGCACTTTAAGATTCGGCTAGGCTTTTCAATGACAAAGGGTCATTTGGCTATTCAAGAAAAGGTGATGAATCGAGTTTGAAAGAAAAGAGAATAGGAAGGGAAAGGAAATTCGGCAAGGCACAAAGAGAAAGAAAAAGATGAATGCTCATAACAAAAATTCGGCACACACTCCTTCACACTTTTCAAAGCCGAAAATAGAAGCCCCTAGAGTCCAATATTCGGCCACTACATCCTCTCACTATCTAATCCCCTAATTCACTCTTCCTTAGCCAAATCTTGAAGTGTCCATGTGCCATCCACTTCCTCTTCTCCAGAGTCCATGTGCCGTCCACTTCCTCTCCTCTTTGTAGCAAAATAAAATCTTTTATTTGCTTTCCTTGTGACTCGAACCTTGGCCCATTTACACCTGCTTCTGGCGTCACTTATAGAGGCTTTAAGTGGCGCCTCCAAGCCACTTAACCAAGCCCATTTGTGTGTCATAACTCCCTTACATTTTCTCTTAAGGCCACCCTGCCTAGCTTCCTCTTTTAGATTTAGAATCTAATAATTTTTAAGGCACTCTCCTATTTTCTAAGGTTCACAAAATTTATAATACACATTCACAACACACTCAGGCATGTAATTTCATACAGTTTAGTAATAATGCATAAGCCATAATTTGGGATATTACAATCTCGTAACCCTGTTCTGACAACAGTTTAGGGTTAAGAGGTGTTATATTTAGTTAGTATCAGAGCTACGGTTTAGCCTTTCTCGGACTAAAGTAGCATGTCAGAGTCTAGCTATACATGCCATATATTTGAATTGTGATAGTGTGATGAATCTTGACATATAAAATGTGATTTTCGTATAGTAATGGATCCCAAAAGAGCTATAGCTGACGACGTAGAAAGTAATACTGCAGCTCCTGCGCAAGGGACAACACCCTTTGATTCGAGACCGGTTACTAGCGGTCACGAAGGAGAAGCTAAACAAGCTTTCTTCTAGATGATGAGTGAATGGTTCACTCAATTCGTAAGAAATAACCTGACTATTTCACAACCCCCGCCCCCAGTTAATCTCCCTCAGACTACAGATGTGCCACCAGTTATGCATCCGAATCTATTGAATAATCCTCCGGTTGATAAGATTCTTAAATATGGGGCTGAAGAGTTCTGGGCAACTAAGGATAATGATGCTGAAAAAGCTAAATTCTAGATTAAAAATACTATCCAGGTATTTGATGAGATGTCTCTGACTCCGGAAGAATGCATAAAGTGTGTTGTATCGTTACTTCGAGATGCAGCTTATCAATGGTGGAAAACTCTGATTTCTGTTGTTCCGAAAGAGCGGGTCACGTGGGACTTCTTTTAAATTAAATTTTGGAAGAAGTATATCAGTGAGAGATTTATTGATCAAAAACGGAAGAAATTTTTAGAACTTAACCAAGGCCGAATGACTGTTTTAGAATACGAACGAGAATTTGTGAGACTGAGTCAGTATGCTAGAGAATGTGTATCATCTGAAGCTATAATGTACAACAGGTTTGAAGATGGCCTTAATGAAGATATTCGTTTGCTAGTCGGGATTTTAGAAATAAAAGAGTTCGTTGTACTCATTGATCGAGCTTGCAAAGCTGAGGCTCTTGGGAAAGACAAAAGAAAGGTGGAGTCTGAAGCCCGAGATGTGAGAAAGAGGTTTCAGAATAAATCATTTCAGTCTACTCCGAAAAGATCCAGAGATGATCAAAGTCGTTCTAGAGATAATGTGGGACATTTGAACAAAAATCGAGCTAGATCGCAAATGAGTTCCAAAACTCCGAAGAACTTGGTGGCGTTGGAAATGTTCGATCAGAGAGACCCAAATGTAAATATTATGGAAAAAGGCATCCGAGAAGCTATAGATTAAACGATAGAGCTTGTTTCAGATGTAGATCGCTTGATCATTTTATCCGAGATTATCTTGAGACTGTTGAGCCAGAAACTATTCAGAATTTGAGATCTGATAATACACCTGCGAGAGGTAGACCATTGAAGAATGTAAGAAATGTCAGTGGCAGTCAGAGAACTACGAGAGAGAATGTTATCAAGTCTGAAGCTAGAGCACCTGTCAAAGCGTATGCTATCCGAGCTCGTGAGGAAACTTTATCACCTGATGTGATAACTGATACTTTTACTCTTTATGATACTTCCGTGATTGCTTTGATAGACCATGGTTCTACACATTCATATATATGCATGGATTTAGTATTCAGCAAGACTTTGCCTGTAGAGTCTACTGAGTTTACTATAAAAATATCGAACCCCTTAGGTAAAAGTGTCCTTATTGACAAAGTATGCAAGATCATTAGCTTTTCATCCATAAAAGCGAGGCATATTTTACTGGCCAATCCGAGCAAATCATTTCGATTTTAGAGGATATGTTAAGATAATGTATACTTGAGTTTAATGGTTCGTACGATGAGGATGTGTATAGATTATCGCCACGACCTTGAATTAGTCTGCGATTGTATTTGCGATGTGTCTGCATAAAGTTTAAAATATCTCGATGACTCGAAAAATTTGAACTTGCGTTGATTGAATTTGCGTATAATAATAGTTTTGTAGAAAATCGAGTATCAAAATGGCACCATATGAAGCTTTGTTTCAAATTGTGGATGGTTGTTTAAGATATCGGACGTAAATATCGTACACCTCTGTATTGGGTGAACTTTCTAACTTTGTTTCAAATGTTTAGTCGGTGAGAATAAGTTACAGGGGGTTTGCCCTTGACTGATTTGATAAAGGATCTGAGCCGCAAACCGATGGCCAATCCGAGCGAGATCATTGAAATTCCGCCGTTGTAGTAATTGATCCGAGATTATTTAAAAGCAGCATCCGATCGTCAGAAGTCCTATGCAGATTTGAAACGAAAAGATATAGAATTTGAGATTGGTGACAAAGTATTTCTGAATGTGTCACCATAGAAGAAAGTACTCGATTCGGACGAAAAGGCAAATTGAGTTCGAGGTTCATCGGACCTTATGAAATCATTGAACGAGTTGGGCCTGTTGCATATCGATTGAAGTTGCCCTCTGAGCTAGAAAAGATTCATAATGTATTTCATGTTTCGATGCTCCGTAGGTATCGATCTGATCCGTTGCACGTAATTGCTCCGTTTGAAATTGAAATCCAATCTGATATGACATACGAAGAGGAACCGATTCGTATCTTAGCTCGTGAAGTGAAAGAGTTGAGAAATAAGAAAATTTCGTTAGTGAAAGTATTATGGAATCAAACGGAATAGAAGAGGCTACGTGGGAGCCTGAGGACTCATTGAGACAACAATATTCGACTGCATTTAGCGGTAAGATTTTGGGGACGAAAATCCTAAGGGGAGAATTATAGCAGTCGGTTTATACCCTAGTCGAGCAGTGGTTTGAGACTACAAATTGAGTCATATAATATTTTAATATTATATTACATACTATTGATATGTGGTTTAGCATGTGTTAAATTTTCGTATGTTAATTTGATTGTCTGTGTGATTAATTTGACCAAAAGGATTAAATTGCATGAAATGTGAAAGTTGCTTGCTATTGGCTAAAGCACCCATGTGTTGTGGTTTTATAAATGTAAGGACTTATGTGGAAAATAAGCCAATTCCATGTTAATGGATGGTAATAAATGTGGTACATGTATTTTTTATATGATTATTAATTTATATTATATGTTATAAATATCTTATTACTTATTCATTAAGTTATAATTATTTTATAATAAAAGAAATTTAGTGGATGGTGGAATGACATAATAACCATGGTATGAGTTTGTCCTATATGTTTAATGGAGGGGCATTTTAGTAAGATGGATAAATGATATTAGATAAAAGAAACAAAAGATGAGTGTTCATCTTTTAATTTCTCTTCTTTGAACGAAAATTAGAAGAAAGAAGAAGAAGAAATTTTGAGCTAGGTTTTGGCATTCATTAAGCATAATTAAGGTATATTTTGGTTTTAAATTTTGATAATTTTTATGTTTTTGAGATTGTTATTAAGTATACTATCAAGTCCATGTCTCAATTTGATGAATTGATGTTGTTCATGAAATGTGCTATTGATGATATGTTGAGTTTTATGGTGATATATGGTGTTAAATGAAAGATTTGAGCTTTATGAACATGTCTTGTTCTTGAGGTTATAATAAATTTAGCTAAATAGGGCTAAATTGTGAAATAGCAAATTGAAGGACTAAATTGATGATTTGATGGAAAATATAGGCTTGTATGATATATATGTATATTCGGTAAAGTATGTGTATGTAATGATTTTGTGAATTTGATGTTTTGAGAAAAATGGACTATATTGATAAAGTGTGCAAATATGAGGGTTAATTTACAAATAGCCCTAAATGTGTATCCATGGATTGAATTGAATGAATTAGTGAATAAAAGGGTTAATTCTGAATATGTTTAGATCAAGAACCGAAGAAAATGGACTTAGATCGTGGGAAGGCAAAAGTAATCAAGTAGCCGTTTTCATTCCGATAAACCGAATCCGAGGTAAGTCACTATGGAAATAAACGTATTTATATGATATTATATTTGTTCTTATGATTATTATTGAATATGGATATTCACGAGAAGATATGCAAATGAAATCTGAGATAAGTTCGATATAGTGACTAAGTCTGAGAAGTCCGTTTGAACCTAGGAATAGATAGGATTAGATATGTTATGACATAGGTATCTGTTCGATTTTATCATGTAAGACCACGTCTGGGACGTTGGCGTTGATTTGATACTCGTGTAAGACCACGTCTGGGACGTTGGCATCTATATAACTTTTACGTGTAAGACCACGTCTGGGACGTTGGCATCTATATGACTTTTAAGTGCAAGACCACGTCTCGGACGTTGGCATCTATATGACTTTTATGTGTAAGACCATGTCTGGGACATCAGCATCGTATTGATTTATGTAAGACCACATGCGGGACAAGGTGGCACTAATATCCGAGTGCATGTAAGACCTAAATGCAGGGACGTTGGCATTGTACAACTATTCCAAGCTTTCTGAATATCCTATTAGTTTCCTATTGGTTCAACGGGCAAGTCTGTGATACGAGTAGCAAATTCGAGCTTTGATAAGTTAAGTGAATGAATATCTGTTACAGGTACGTTGCTTATATACTATTGGTGTATATATGGTAA
Organism: Gossypium rotundifolium; assembly: GCA_025506655.1. Classification (NCBI taxonomy): domain Eukaryota; kingdom Viridiplantae; phylum Streptophyta; class Magnoliopsida; order Malvales; family Malvaceae; genus Gossypium; species Gossypium rotundifolium. The sequence continues at coordinate 154,467,206 of CP106728.1, forward strand.
GTATCCATGTGAGCATATTAAGATGTTGAGAACATGAAATTGATCATATGGTATGCGATTTGGAAATATGGTAAGTTATAGTTAAACACATGAGTTCAAGAAAGAATGGGTGATTTTGTCACGAGAACCATAATGGTCGACTTATTAATTTGTTTATGTGCAATTCATGCTAAGTTTGTTTGTATATTGACTTACTAAGCTTTCAAAAAGCTTACGCTGTGTGTGCGTGTTTTCTCTGTTTTATAAGTCGTCAAAGCTACTGAAGGCTCGGGACCCTCAAGGATCATCATCACACTTCTATACTCGTTTTGGTACCCTTTTTGGAAAATTGTATATAGCTAATTATGGCATGTATAGGCTAGATAGGTGTATATGTTTATGAAGTGAAATTTAGTCATGTGTTTTTGGCAAATTGTGAGTTGATAAAATGCTTGATTGAATGGTGTATGTGTAACATGTTTTGGTATGGCTTGATGCATATGAAACGATTAAGTTTTGTTTAAACAATGGATGATTTTGATTATGTATGAATTAGGTGTTTTTGGTGTGTTTTAATAGCCTAAAAATGGTGAAAATGGCAGTTTTCACACGGCCAAGACACATGGGCGTGTGCCCAGGCCGTGTGGAAAAAGTCAGAATCAAAAGGATCGCCACAGGCTAGTCCACACTGTGTGTAGTAAGTCGAGAATCACCTGGGTTGCCCACTACCATGTGATTTCCCACGGGCAGGCCACACGGGCATGTCCAAACCCACACGGGCATGTGCCCTTATTTTCAAGAAAAAGTTTCTAAAGTTTCTATTTTAGTCCCAAATCATTTCCTAATCATATTTTGGGTCTTGTAGGGCCATATTAGGGTCGTAATGATGGAATTTGAAAATTTTTAATTTGTGCCTCTAGGTTATGTCACAATTTACTTGTTTATTTATGTTTAACTCGATAATATCTCGTAACCCTGTTTCGACAACGGTTTAGGGTTAAGAGGTGTTACAATAAGTCTATTTCAGAATTAAAAAAAATTTGCTAGATTGTTGACCCAAATTTGAATATTACCTTGAAGTTTGAAATTTACAAGGTTGACATCAAAAATCATAATTTTTGTGAGATTTTGAGCTTTTAGAGCATATATCTTTTCGTGCTCACTTTTTTTATGAGTGTGTCAACATTGATTTGTTATTCGAGAACTTGCTTCGACTATACATGTTGAGACCACACCTCTGATTTGATATACTGAGATGATAAAGGCACTTAGGATTTAACCCACTCACTCCACTAAAATCCTACTTTCATAATTAACCCCTAGTAAACCCTTTTGATCTTAACAAACCGTTTCTTGACTCATCCATTAATATTAACCTAAAACCCATCTTGTATTTGTTATCACCATTTCTCTTGACTACCCTTCTATCGAGACTTGATTTGATCAGTTGCCTAATTATTTTATTTTAGTAGTTGAATTCATCTTATATTATGTACTTAATTTGATTTGTTCTTAAAAAAAAGTTAGAAAATCTATTCATCATTAGTTCTATGTTCTATAAGCTTAAACAGTTAAAATCACATCTTTAGAAGAAGTTCGAGTTATTGATGTAATTAGTCATTATCAGTTTATTGTTTCTAGTTAGGTAATTTGTCAATTCAATCTCGATTTTAACCCTCTAATTCAGCCTTTATCCACATCTTTAACCCAAGCCCCATTACAACCCTTTTAAAGACCTTTTGATTTGTGTATCATTTCATTGATTTTCAGGCAAGCCTATGGGATTAACTTTTCATATTTGACTTTCGAGTGCTTATATTGAACCTTAAACACTTCGAGTGATTTGAGTGGATCTTTAGTGAGGATGTCAATCCTTGTCAGTTTTGAATCAAAGGTAATTATTTAGATAAGGGGAAACACCTATATTTTTCGTGCTACAAAAATTTATGACTTTGATTGTTTGATTCTTTAGGACTCTTTGAGTTAAATTATCCATGTATAAATCATCTATGAATTATGATGAGGCATTGTTGATGAGAATTATAAACCAAGGGAAGTTAATTCTAATTGTGAGTTGAGATTTTTGCTTGAGGACAAACAAAAGCTTAAGTGTGGGGGTATTTGATAAACCATAATATATACATATTTTAAACCCGCATTTAGCATACTTTTGGATGATTTATCCCTTTAATTGTGGAATTTGATGCTCCTAATACTTTGTTTTCACGTTTTATAATCAGGAAAGCATAGGAGGATGAAAAGAACGAGAAACGAGCAAAAAACAGAGAAAATAGGCCAAAGTAAGAAATCCTCACGGCCTAGAGTTCACCACACGGTCGTGCCTCTTTAGCAGGCTCAAACACGAGCCTAGCCTCGAATCACACGGGCATGTCTCTACCGTGACCTGTTTTAATTTCACTTGGAAAAGGATATTTAGAGGCAAAGAAACACATTCCGAAAGCCTATATAAACACCCTAAGTGTATCCTGAGGGGGAAGTAGCCTGAGGAAGCCAGAGAGGGCTGAATACAGGGAATTACTCAAGGAAAGCCAGTTGATCCATCTTAGAAGCCGGGATCACACTCAAGACTAAGGATCTCTCATTCAATTCCTTCAGGAGGTTTTAGGGTTTTCCTTATGTTTTGTTATTTTTCTTCTAAGATGTATTCTTTTATAAACATGAACTAAACCCCTCAAATACCTGAGGGGGATGAAACCTAAGATGAATCTTATTATTTTTTTTGAACTATATGATAAATATTTGATTTGTTCTGTAACATCCTGAAATTGGGCCTTGGACTTTAGGAAAAATTTGAGTATCATCTTGTTACTTGTGTTAGGTCGGGTAGGATTGTTTGTGTGTTTAGCATAGTCTTGTGAAGGTTTGGATTTATTTACGAAGTTAGAATAATTATTAGTACTAAAAATTTAGTGAAGTGGATTAGGTGATCTTGACACTTAAGTTAATTTAAGTGTTAAATTCTAGCACATGAGGAGTTAGTGGCAAGGTGGTTATGATGCATGAAGAGTTGTTTGAGGGAATTGGTTCGAGTAGCATGATTAGCATTTTGAAGACTTTATTTTTTTATGTATCCTAGCATTAATGGACAGTCAAGCTCTAATTATGATAGGTTGGACTTTCAATTTTTATGGCAAGTTGAATAATAATTTAGGTAAGCTTGATGTTTGGGAAAGAATCATGTTAATTAAGGATAAAGTGAGAACATAAGGCTTGATGTAAGGTGTGTTGTTATGGTAAGTTTTGTGTGGATAGGTTTGACTTTGAAGTCCATGAATGTGGACGGTTTCATGGACTAAGGGGGTTGGCTTAAGTTTTGTGAGTGAATAGGAGGAAATAGGGAGAAAATTAGGAGTGTGTTTAATTCAAAATTTCTTTGAATTGTTGGCAAAAGGATGGTTGCCGAATTTTGTTTTGTGTAAGGGGAAATAGGGTGCCGAAACTTCTTTGTATTTAGGTGACATTTTCGGCTAGTTTTGTAAGTGTTAGTCTTTGTTTTTGTGTCAAGCCGAAATCTCCCTTTGCTTTGTCAATTTCTTCCTAATGCTTTTGGTTGAAGCAAACCCGATAACCCAAGTAGAATTGACGATTTACTCATTTGGTCTTTAAGCCAAATTGCAAACTCTTTTTCTTCTTGGAAACCGAAACCATACTCTCCCATATCTTTCTTTTTCTTTTCCATTTCCTTGCTCAAAGCCGAAAGTATCTATCTCCTCTCTTTCATCTCTTTCTTTTCTTCTTTCAAACTCTTGAGCTGAAATTCTCTTCACTTTTCTCTGCCGAATTTCTCTTTTCCATTTTACTTTTCTTTTTCTTCCTCTTTCCACACCATGGCAATTCTCTAAGCATTCAACTCCCTCCATTTTGGCGTGATCTCTCTTTTCTCTTTGGGGTCTTGGAGCCGATTCTTTGAGGTGCTTTAGGAGTGGTGAACAACGTGTGGTAGTAAGTATATTCTTCCTTAGCGATCGGTTTTATTATTTCTTCAAGGGTGTGCCAAAATCAATGGATTAAGTCTTGGTTTTAGGCATGGCGAATGTTCATAGTGCCATAAAAGGTGTTCTTTTGTGTGTAGCTAAAGGAAGGGCTCAGTGTGATTCGGATTTGGTAGGAGACCAAATCGGCTTTAAGGAGAAGGAAGAACCACGTTTGAGATCGTGTTAGATTCAAGTAGTTCGGGATTTCACTAATAGGCAAGTGTGTAGTTAGCCCTCTTTTTTCCAGGGTATTTGTGTTATATCTGTATGTGTTAAATATGTGCTAACTAGTGCAATGGAAATTGTGATGTGGATACCCTTAAGGGGTATGTCGATAATCCAGTAAGTACCATATCGATAAAAGTGATTTCTAATATGAATATGTGATAATATGCTTGATGAACATGCTCATGCATCATTATATTATGTCATTATGGAATGTTGCATGTGCATGGGTTGGGATATGATATGAAAGAAGGTGCAGGTGTACTTGATGCGTGGTTTGATGTTAGCCTTGAGCTACATCGTGGATTGACGTTGACTAAGGTCACATTGTGGATTAATTGCGATTTAGTTCGCGTGGCTTGATGAGTGGCTATGGGCCTCATCATGGTTGATATCGACTATGTGCCATATCGTGGTTGATGAGTGACTATGTGTCCCATCATGGTTTTGGTGTTAGCTACTACTACATCGTGGATTAAGCGGCCGGCCCGAGGTCGCGTTGTGGATTATTGTGCTTATGTAACATCTGAAAAGGGCCTATGCATTTTAGTTTGATTGTATGAAATGACAAGTTTAAGCACTAAGAATAAATTTTGATATTTTTGGAAACACGGAAATGCATGAAAATGGAAACACGAACATTTTGGAAACACGAAGATGTAAGAAAAATGGCAAGTTCTGAGCCGTCGAAAATTTTAGGAAACTTAGAAATAATGCTTGAATGACAAATTTTAAAGTTCAAAATAGGAAATAAGGGCAAGAGGGCCTTAAAAGAAAAAGTTGGTGATTTGACACACAATCGGGCTTGGAAAAGTGGCTGAAGGTGTCACTTAAGGCTTATGGAAATGGCACCATGTGTAAGAGGAATGGGCTGAGTTGAGTCACTTGGAAAGCAAATATTGAAGGTTTTATTTTACTTCCAAGGCTAGGGGTGGACGACACCTATTTCTAGAAAAGGAGGGTTTTATTTGGTTAAAACTTGATAAATTGAGTGATAAATAAAGGAATTTCTTTTAATAAGATAAATGAGGAGATAAAGGATGGATTAAATACTTTTAATTTAATAAGGTGATAATTAAAAGATAATATTATCACTTGTGGGGAGTAGTGGCCAAGTCAAGGACTCTTGGTCTAGTAATTTCAGTTAAAGGAGGAGAATTTAGGCTATTCTCTCATCCTTTCAAAGACTTGCCGAAAATCCCATAGCAAAACTCCTCTCTCTGCGAAATTTTCTTTAAGAAAATTCATCTTCTTTTCTTCTACTTTCTTCTCGTTTCTCTTGTCAAAGCCAATCTTTGTTGATTCTAAGTAAGGAAGCAATCAACTACAACATCAAAAGGGTAAGATTAAGTGGTCAATCAATTTCTATTCCTTTCCTTTTACCAAAATTGGAGTACTAATCCTATGAGCGGTTTGGCCGAATCTACAAGGGGTCTCTCGGGTTTCTACCATTATCGAATAGGAGGATCAAAGATCCAAGGTAAGTGAGTTTATACATTCGGCCAAGGCCAAATCTTAGGTATTCAAATCAAATTAATCAAAAACTAATGGATTCAGGGAATTAGGATTTGGTCGATTCCAAGGAAGAGGAAGGTGAAGTTTTCGGGATTAAAGTCCATAAGGTAAGCACCTAAAAGTATTCGGCCGAGGCTTGTATGATTACCTAGATCAGTTCTTTAATTATTAAAAAGACAAAAACTAACCCATATTGAGATTCAAGGTTGGCCGAATATCAAGTGAAGGAAAACCAAGTTTTCGGGATTTGAATAAACACCAAATCAGCATCAAGGGTAAGTCTTTTTACAAATCCTACTAGGATTTGGTTTTGTTTTAAGCCAAATAGGTTTATTAATGTGTTTTATATGATGGGCCGAATATAGGAATTAACAAATCTAAAGTTAGATCGGGATTTTCGAGATCTCAAGGAACCTATTAAGCAAATCAAGTGTGTACCCATACTAATCTTCAATACGTTATATGGCAAAATTTAATTATGTGATTATACATAAAAATGTGAATATGGCTAAGTACCTTAATATGGTACAAAAAGTACTTAGGTACGTTTCCTACCTCTGATAGGATTATGAAATATGTTATTTTATAACATGTGAAAATATGTATCTGAATATGAAATTAAGTATGTTATGCATTATATGAAATTTATGGGGCATTCGGGTTTATGTGAAAGGGAAGAATGTGTTGACTTGGTCTCACTAACGTTATATGGTGACTACGGTCACAAAAATTTGAATATGGTAACTCGGTTACATTATCTCGAATTTGGTAACTCGGTTACATTATTTGAATATGGTGTCTAATGACACAAATTATATAGGCGATGAGCACGTCAAGCTATTGCAATGCCTTCAATGGTGTGTAGTGGATGGAGGTTGACTTAGTAGTCCCACGGTGTATTTGGCGGTGCTGGTGGTGTGTAGCGGATGGACCATTAGGCTTGGGTTTGGGTTGCATCATCATCTATTTTATATGAATTTGATATGAACATGTATGCGACTTGTTGAATGTTAGTATTGTGTGCACATTGAGTCATTGACTCACCCATTGTGGGAATTATTTTCGGTGATGAACGGTGATGGATGACGGCAGTGAACCACAGGTGGTCATGTCTCATTTGAAGATTCCATTTAAATTTGGACTTTATTTCTTTAGTTCCTTTAATTTTATTTTTGGGTTTTACTTGATGTAATAAGGCCATAAGGCCAGTGGATTTTCTTTACTTTGCTTTACTTTTTACTATTATGTTCGAATAATTATAACTAAAATTAAAGTGATATATTTTGTTATAAACCCTAAAAATTATTTTGTCACCTCTTTAAAATTGGATTTACAAGATTAATTAAATGGGTTCCCAATCTGAGCCCAATTCACAACAACATTTTTTGGAAAATTTTACAAATTTTCTCTAAGTAACAAGAGCTTGAAAAATCGGTTTACTTAAGGAACATACCAGATCCGGTTCGGGCTCGTGGGTGGGTGTGGGTGTTTCAACAATTACCGTGGGCGGCATTGATTGCCTTTTGGAGTAAAAGGAGAGGTGATTTGATAATCCCGGTGTGTGGTGGATGGATCGGGGGTGTGTAGAGGATGAACCTAGGTTGGGTTGGGTGCATTTGCATAATATTAATGGATATGTGGTTTAATTAGAAATGGGCCAAGCCTGAATATGAATGTGGATCGGTGTGGAAATGGGTTAAGCCCGATATGTGGATTTATGCGGTTAATTACCTATTACGATAAGTGATATGAATATGGGCCAAGCCGAATGTGTTATTAAGTGAATATGATATCTTGTTATCGATATATGGGTTAATATGTGGTTAACATGTGGGTGGAATTCGATGGATTAATTACACCTTGAGTTTGTGTGACTCACCCAATTTTTCTCAAACCTTCAGGTGATGCTCGGACCGGGTTGGAGTGGATACGAGGTGGCCCATGCGAGAAGATATTTTATTTGTTTTACACATTTTATTTATGAAAGGTAATTTATTGTAATAAGGGCCACTTTAAGTATTTAAGGATTTTATTATGTTTTAAGTTGGATTGTCGATTATATTATTATTTGAAAATGTTTTATTTTTAAACAACTTAATTTTATTTGGAACTTTATTACACAATGTTTTAGTAAAGACAACAAATTTTTATGTTTTTAACTCTAAGTCAAAAGTTTTTCAAACTTTTTCCGCAGTGGCATTTCAAATTCGATCATAGCAAATGGGTCGGGTTTGGGGTGTTACATGTTCTTAATTATGTGTTCTTAATTCTTGCTTTGACATTCCAGGATATTAATTCAAGTATTAATGTGCTTAGCCAGTGGAGCAAAAGTCCCTGTTTAAGAGTAGGTCTAGCATAGTTAAGCAGAGTTGATCGCACTCCTAGAAATAGGACAACAAAAATCTACTGGATTAGGGTCAAACCTAATATGGGAGTCCATAGATCGAGTAATGCAATCTTAAGGGTTTTAATTAGAAAGAAATTTCAATTAATCAACCTAGGGTTAGACGTTAGTAGCCTCGAAAGAGGTATTAATATAAAATAGGGAATCCTACGGATCAAGTCAAGTGAATAAATAAATGCAGTTCGAGTTAAATAACAAGTGAAGTCTAGGTGGATTCTTCCTCGGGTATTGTCTTGATCAATTGATTTTTCCCAAAAGTATTTTCCCTATTCATTCTCTGTTTCTTGGCATCCTTAGCTTAGTAATTAGTTAAATAAACATTAATCACTTTTATTTTAGGCTAGATAATAAAAAGAGAGTCAGTACTATTACTTTTGATTCCTTTGGGTTCAACATTTCGGTCATGCCACTAAGCTATACTATTGTTCGATAGGTGCGCTTGCCTCAATCGTGGTGATAGTTAGTTTCTAGGCTTGATCATTCATTATATAAATATTGAGACTTATCATGGACACAATCAATTAGGACTTGGAATGTTGAAATTGAATAGGCGTTTAAGTTTTGTAAAAATGAATTGTAAAATGTGGTAATTGGTGATTTAGTCTAGTTAGTTAATGATGTGTCTTGTTTAAATTGGTTAATTGATGTGAATTTGAAGTTAACAAGCTTAAATGAAAGTTCAAATATGTTTGGTTGATGACTTAAAATAGGTAACAATTTGAAAGTTTCCAGAATAGGGCAACGTTACGACCTTGAGTCCTCGACGTCGAGACATGGTCCGACAGTGAGTTACGTCGTTGTCAAATCCAGTGCCCAGAGTGGCATACATTCGTTTGTAAACTTGTAATTTTTTCAAACAGATTGGTTAATAAAACAAATTCATTGATTACATGTCCTTAGTCTAATTGGAAATGAGCAAACCGATTAAAAGACTAATATGTCGTTTATCAAGTCCAATTGGGGAGATTCCTTGTCTTGGACATCGGAGTGAATGACTTTTAAAAGATAAAAACATAAATGTGGCTGATTGGATTGGCTATACATCGGACAGGACTAGAGATGTACATGGGCCGGGCGGCCCGGCCCGAAGGCCCGCCCGAAATGTGGGAGGGTTTGGACAAAAATATTGGCCCAAAAAATAGGCTTGGACAAAAAAAGACCTGTTTAAAAAATGGGCCGGGCTCGAGTAAGGCATTTTTGGCCCGAGCCCGGCCCGATTTCATTAAAGGAAAAAAACTATTTTTTTAATATTATTTTCTTATTATTTTTCTCCTTATTTTGCTACCATTTTACTATTATGTTTCTATTATTTTGTTGTTATTGTTTAGATATTATATAAAACTTATTTTATTGTTAATTTTGTTATTATTTTAAAGACATTTGTTAATTTTTTATTATTTTAGAGGCATTTGCTTGTTAAGTTGCATCTATTTTAGTGTTATTTAAGTCTACATATTTTTAAAATTTATTTTCAATTTGTTGAAAAATATTTATTTTGATTTTTAGTATTTTTGATGTATTATATATTTTAAAATATATATAAAAATTAATCTGGGCGGGCAGTAGAGCTCTGTTTTAACATTTTATATAAGGTAGGGCTTAGGTAAAATTTTAGGCCCATTTTTGGAATAAGCCCAATGAACGGGCCTAAATTTTTAGTTGGGCCCAACCCATGTACACCTCTAGACAGGACCTAAGCAGAATAGATCTTGAATCTGTTTATGGATTTATTCACTTGTGATGCTCATAGTGTGGCACACCTAAATCCTAAGTGGATGGTAGACTATATATGCGTGACTTGTACACATTGATGTCAGTAAAGGCCTGAGTTCAAATAGATAAAGAACCGAAAGTTGGTGCTTTGGGTGTACGACTTTTGTAATATGTAGCGTCATTTACAACAGTGGAATTCATAGCCCAAAACATGGGTAAATGATATCATCTCATTGGCATTACATGGTTGATGAAAGGTAAACGTGGCCACGGGTCGTTCGTCTTTGTGATGGATGACTTGATCACTATTTGATAGTGATTGATTTTTCATGAAGGAAAATGTAGTGTTTACCATGAGATAAAATAGGATCATATTGGGAGAGCAAATATTATTCTAAAGAGATTAAGGATATCCTGTGAGGGTAACACACTTATGACAAGAACATTAGATGAGCGTTAAGTAGTTGCTTTCATAATGGTATGTCGTTGGGGAGAGCTTAGTCACGATACTATAATGGAATGACTTCATGACTAAATGAGTTTATAATTAATAGGCAAAAAGTAAAAACTTGATTATAAATTATTTGAGTCTCAACTACATACATCCAATTGGTACCTTAGTTAGCTCATTGAAACCAGAAATGAATTGCGTGTTTGAATAAAAATAAACGGAATGGATAGGAAAAAAGAAATGAAAAACATTTAGGAATGATAATGTTTTTCTTCGAAATTGAAAAATGAAATCACTTGGAATTGAATGTAGGTTTCCAAAAATGGAAATAGAAATGAAAATGATTCATTTCTTATCCTATATGGATTACTTAAAAAATGACCGGAAGAATGAATTTTTGTTTTTGGGTTGTTTTGAAGCCCAAAAATGAAAATAAACCATTCAGTCATAGTGAACATGTTGAGTTGTAAAACATTAAACATATTTTCTCGAAATTTTGCCAGGGGCAAAATCGTTAAAGTTTTACCATGGGTAAAATCATCAAAATTTTGCTAGAGGCGAAATAGAGATGAGAAAATTATTTTATATATAAATATTAAATTTTATTTTGAGAAATATAAAAATTGAATCGGGTTGGATCACATTACAGAGTATTGGGTTAAAAAGGCCCAATAAGTACTCGTAATTGGACCCGATGTGAGAGAGGCTCAAAAACCCTTCATGGACATGAAGGGGGTGGCAACCCTAGTAGGCAATTACTAGGGTTTGCCGTCCCCCTAGTCTTATTCTAAGTAGGATGATTTTATATTTAAAATAAACCACTACAACTCAATAAGAGTTCTACCTTTTCTTCCTATAAATAGATGACACCAGTAGAGCTATTGATGCAACTTTGAGAGTTTGTTATTCTGTCAAAATATAAAGAGAATTTATTCTCAACTATTATATATATTTTTCGGAATAACACTTCTACCGGTTTCTATTAAGAAGAGAGAATTTTTGTTTTCACCCCAAAAGGAGAGAGAACTTTTTCTAGTTCTGTGTTTCGATTCAATTCATTCAAGCCCACATTTAAAGTAGTTCGTGGTAAGAGAACATCGGAGAAGATCGTTTGGTTAAAAGTCGGGAACAATGAACGTCCCTTAAGTCGAAAACACATGTACGAATTTGGTTAAGATTTATTACTATAAATATCATAACCGGTTAATTTTTAAAATTTTAGGTTTTCGCTATGCAAGAAAACCGTTTTCAAATTGGGTTTTTTGCAACAGTCGTGACGTAACTCACTAAGATAACAATGTCAAGACGTGGAGATTAAGAAGTCAAACGTTGATCTGAGAATTTCAAAACTTTACAATTTGGTCCTAATTCATGCTTGAGTTAACAAAAGAGCTTTCGTAAGCTCGTATGAGACTTGAAAATTATTGTGTTGCATATTCAGAATGTGTATGATACTTATTTGCATATGTCATTAGTTGAATGTTGTAAAATTGTCTGAGGTCACTTCGGTAATGAATATAGCATCCTACAGCTTGAACCTAGTGATTAGGTCGGGTGAGGGTTGTTACACTTCACTAAGACATTCCCCTTTCAAGTTTTGTTTTAAACTAAGTGACTCACTTGAGTTTAAATATCGGTTATTATATGAACAATGATAAGTGCTCACTCTCGCAATCTTCTACCTAGCACAAGTTGATCACATATAATAGTTTTGGCTTGCTTATATACAAATAAATCATAATCATTCCCCTGTACAAAGAGGTTTTCAATTATCCTCATAAAAGTTACGAGAAAAATTAATATCTTCAAGATATTCCAAAGCTAGTGTGACTTGATCTTCTTAAACAAGGAACTTTGCATTAAAAGACTTTGATTTGATCCTTTGTGATTTGATTATTCACACTTGAACATCATAGATGGGCCAAGATAATTCTTAGAGATCATAAATGCAAAGCCCTACACGTTTTGAATCAAAAGATTAATAATACAAATAAGACAACTTTCAACTTATTCCAACTATGCCTCCAGCTACAACTACCATTGTAGTTGGAAAATGAAACTGCTTATAATAGTTTTTTATATAACCTGTACAAGCCCAATTCTGCCCGGGCCCATTAAAACCTATCAACCCAGACCCAAACAATGACCCGAGGCCCATTTTTACAACCCAACAAACCCATTTTATAACAAACCCAAAACCCAATTACCCTAACCCTAGCCCCTAGGTGCCGCCCCTAGTCTTCTGCCCTCTGACCACTGCAGCACCGCCCATCTCCACCGCTAGCCACTTGCACTAAGAGCCTACAAACATTAAAAACGAGAGGACAAAACAATGAAAAGGAAGAGAAAATCTATTTTAGAAATGGCTATAAAAAGCCAATTGGAAACTGTAAAAGGGCCTTTTTTTCTTTCTTTCTTCTCGATCAATAGAATACCAGAAAAGAAAATTTTTACAATATATTTTCAAGCACAATATAGGCGTAGATTAAACACAAACAGAACTAGAGAGAAATAGAGGCAACAGGCAAAGATTCAACAAAAAAAGAAGGCATAACAGAGACCGAAAAGGTTTTTTTTTACTTTTAAATTTTTTTTCGTTACTACAAATCCTTCATTCGCTCAAATATATCAAAAAAAATACATATATAAACTGGTAAAACGTAAAATAAAAAAAGAGAAAAAATATACCATTGAATTTCTTGCTTGCAGTGTAATGACGACTTTGGTCGGAATCCCAATCCCACCTCCCCCTCTGCAGAGAAAAAAAGAAGAGAAAGGAAGTGTTTTTTTTTAATTCTTTGCACAACTAATTTTTTTTCTGATTTTTGGGCCTTAAATACCCCATTAAAACGACGTCGTTTTGGGGCTGCCCTTTAATGCCCAAAACGACGTCGTTTTGACCCCAGGATCAGCGTGTTGACCCGACCCGCCTCAAGATCCGCGCTAACTCAATGGGTTATTCACCATTTTGGCCCTTCCGCTTTTTCAAACCTTTGTAATCAGATCTTTTTTTAGTTTTCAAATTTGGCCCAAATATTTTATGACGGTTTTGATTTGGCCCTTCCGTAAACGCTGCGTTTTGATAGTCCGGGACAATTGCTCCCCTCATCCTTAATCTTTCACGTGAATTTCATTTTCATCCCTATGTTCCTATATTGACAGATTTCCCCTTCTTTTGTTGTTTTGATTTCAATTCAGTCCCTTTTTTATTATTGCAATTGTTTTTATTTAATATCATCATTAATTATTATTATTTTAGTATTGCCATTATTATTATATTATAATATATATTTTGCTTATTCTTTTGCATATTTGATATTATTTATTTATTAATTACTATTACCATTATTATTATCATTTTATCTTTCGTTTTATTTCTCATTACTATTTATACATTATATATTATTAGTGTTACTTATATTTTCATTATTATTATTATTATTATTATTATTATTATTATTATCATTATTATTATTATTATTATTATTATTATTATGCATACTATTATTACTATTATTTTTACTATTAATATTATTTGTATTTTTTATTTACTACACTCATGTCCATATTTGTTTTCTTCGTTTTGTACTATATTATTAAGCAAAACACCTTTTGTAAAATCATCATATTTCTCCTAAAAGACTTTAAAATAAGGCAATGTTTTGTATTTAGAAATTCGGGAAATAGTGCCCTAACGTGCTGGGTTGCGATTTTCCGTTTAACTAAATAACTTAACATCCCTTTTACGAAGTTTTGCGAATCACGAGACGACTTTGATTACGAGAGATTAAAACATCGTGTCCTAACGTGCTGGATGTGATGTTTATATCTTTTCGGGACAAAGAAATCTCAAGTTTTGACTCGAGCCTTTTCTTTAAATTAATACGATACGATACATTTTGTAAAATTGCTACACTCCATTTAAAGGTTTTAAAATAAAGGCAATGTTTTGTATTTAGGAATTCGGGAAATAGTGCCCTAACGTGCTGGGTTGCGATTTTCCATTTGACTAAATAACTAAACATCCTTTTGATAAACTTCATAAAATCATGAGATAGCTTTGATTACGAAGGTTTAGAATATCATGTCCTAACGTGTTGGATGTGATGTTTGTACCCTCTCGGAACAAAGAAATCTCAAATATCCTAATACCTTTTAAAGGATCCATATTTTAAAACCTTTTCAAACTTTCACTAAGACACTAATTAATCATTTTGGTACCAATTTTGGGCGTACGAGGTGCTAACCCTTCCTCGTGCGTGAATCGACTCCGAACTCGTTTTACGGATTTCGTAGACCAAAATCGTTGTTTTGATAAATCAAATTGTTTATTAAAACAACCGCTTTACGAGGTGACCCGATCACACCTCAACAAAAAAGGATTGGTGGTGACTCCCGTTTTATTCTCATTTTCAAAACCAAAGTCGAACCCCTTTTTGTTTTTTCAAAAAAAAATGGTTACGACAGCTTGGCGACTCCACTGGGGACGATTTAGAAAGTCAAGCCATAAATTGATTATTTTCTGTCTTTTGTCAAAAATTTGAAAGTTCGATTTGAAAATTACTATCCTTTTATTACATGTTATTTTAATTTTGGCATTGCATTGCATGACCGTTGTGGTCGTACCTTTAAGTGGGAGTGAGAAGCTACTCCTTCGTGAGGTTTTCACCTCCGTGCAGGATAGTGGATCACTTTCGGGATACATCCGTACCTATGTCTTCGTGAGATTTTTATCTCCGTGCAACCATAGGGAAATGTATTCCCCTGAACTAAACTCGGTCCATATGAGCCTATAATGGATGAGGATCGAGGAATCTGCTGGTTCGGGTGCCTTTCTTTAGAACTGAACCTCATATAGTAAGCCCTAAGAACCCACCCTAGGTAGAGCCATGCCAAACCCTAGTGGTTACCAGATTAGGTATTTTTATTCTTTGCTTACTGTGTATGAAATATTGATTTGCTTCATTTTTATTTTTGCATGGCATCTTCATCAAAAAAAAGGTGTTGACTCACATCAATTGCTAAATAGATAGCTTGTCATGGAAAGGGGTTTCTTGATAAAGTGGAGGACAATGCGGTAGTCCTAATATGGTAGAGAGCGATTGCAACAAGAAAAAGGTGATAGTCTTACTGAAGGCGCATGTCGAATTATGAGACTTCACACGTATCAGTGTAACCCAAAATAATCTTCAAGAGATGAAAGAGATATGGAGTCAATGGGATGACGAGATCAAGAAACTATTCTACTGTCATTACGGTGATCTACCTTATCTGCTCGACATCAAGGTAGACCAGCACTTATTCCGAGCTATAGCCCAATTTTGGAATCCTACTTATAGTTGTTTTACTTTTGGGAAAGCGGACCTGGTGCCTACTATAGAAGAATACACAGCTTTACTCCGTTGCCCAAAAATTCAAACTGACAAAGTTTATGCAAGACCTGTTAATGTCCCCACGTTCTTAAAAAAGTTGATGAATATTACGGGGATGAACGAGCAGTGGGTTGCAGCTCGAATAAAATAAAAGGGAGATTCTAAGTGCATCCCTTGGAGAAATTTAAGGATTTGATCATAGCGCATCCTCGACGTGAAAAAAGGGTTGACATTTTGCCTTGAGCATTTATGGACCGATTATTTTCCTAAAGCTCTAGGGCATGTAGGCGAGGCGGTCTCGGACTTATTCAACAGATTGGATAGAAGAGTCACACCTGTTCTCGCAATTCGGTGAAACTTTTAGGTCCCTAAGCGCGTCAAGAAGAAGCGGCGGAAGATTCACCGGTTGTGCACAACTCTTACTAGCATGGTTCAACAGTCATTTTTGGAAAGCGAAAAAGGCATCGTGTTGAATCTTCTCCGAGGACTATTCATCGCTAAAAGAATTAGCAGCCACGCCAAGGCAAGACGATCTTATAGAAGAAAAATGGATGATGATTACGCAAAACCTGCAAGAAGAAGGCGTAGAATGGAAAGCTCCTTTAATGATTCTGATGAGATCTTATATCGGTGTGGAGACTTTGGTGGGTTCCTCTCTCGGGAATATGAGGAGTCATCGAATATGCTCCTCTCCTCATGTTGAAGACAGATCTGGTCGAGAGCAGTTTATACCCGCAACACAAGGTCTAATTCAGTGCGAGTTTGAATATAAAGAAGATAATTGTAAAAAGAGAGTTCGTGAAATATCGAGTGCTTAGAACCAGACTCACAGAATGAAAAGGTTTGCCACTAACCGGATGACAACCCCCAAATATGACCGATGGTGGAGTTAGAGAATCAACGATAACATTCCCATATCAGGCCAAAAAAACACCCGATCGGTGGAAGAGCACTGCGAGTAATCCCATCTGAGACTCGAAATCATCAAACAGGATTTTAAGAAAAAGAATGTGGAATTAGGGAAAAAGATAGAACAATTAGAAGAAGAGAAAATGCAGTTAGGATTGGATGTTGACATTCAGAATCTGGAAGCCAAAAAGCTGAGGAAAGGGAAAAATAAGGCTGAGGAAGATTTAGACAGTTTAAAAACAGACTATAAGAAGCTGCGAAGGTCAATGAAAATTACTGGATTAGGAAAAACGTCAGAGCAATGGCGTCAAGAACTTAAAGAGGAAAAACATAGAGCAGTCAATGGGAAAGGAAACTCCGAGATACTCAAGTTCGATAAGTTACTCTGAAAAGAAGTTTGGTAGAAACTCAGAACGAGAAAGAGGAATTAAAGGCTTGGGTGATAGAACTGGAAAGATCATTGTATCAGTATCGTAGCCGTAACTCTGTAGTCGAATTAAAGGCTAGTCTGAGTAAAATTAAAGAAATGAAAGCAAGAATCGAAGAGCTAGAATCTGCTTTACATGGTTGTGAGCTACGGGTGGAGCTTCTTGAAGTCAATGAGGAGCGTTGGAAGCAACAACTTCATCACTCTCAGAGTCAAGTCAGAGATCGAGATTACATTATGGGGGAAGCCGTGGCTCAAGTGCGAGAGGTGGCGGATCACTTACAAACCTTAGCCGTCCAAGCTGATGTACTAAGTTTATTTTACGAATCGAAGTCAGAGCAAGGTCAAGAGTTAGCTGGGCTTCTTGAGGAAGTCAAGGCCTTAAGTATTAGGGCGAGGCCTTATATGTAATCCATTTTATGTAAAGAAACTTATTTTCTAGAAAAGTTATTCTAATGGAAATTGAATCAGAATTAATGCCTTTTTTGCATACATTTCATGCATTAGCATTACATTGCATCATGTGCATTAAATCTCACAAAGGAACCTTAAATTATGATAGTTACTCTGAAACATCGCTACAATACACGAGGCAAAACAAAAATCATCGATCAAAGAATGGAAAGATTAGATCAAATGCAAAAGGAAATACAGGAGCAGATGCAAGAACGATTGATCAAGATACAACAGGATATGATAGAACGGATGCAGGAATATCAGAATAACATGATGAATTAATTGGCGCAGTTGTTGGCCAATGAACGTGAGAAAGGAAAGGGCATTGCTACTAGTTTAGGAAACGATAATGACGACCTTGTTTACCCTCCGGGTTTTACCCCACCTAATACCCAAGCGCCACCGGATGTGCATCCCCAAAGGATGTCTGTTACTATTAGACCACAATATCAGGTTGGTACCGCAATATCGGCCCACCTTCCAACTGGTTCAGGTACTAACCCAGGGGAAAGTCTGGCTAACCCTGTGGTCCCCGATTTCGATGAACTGGCAAAAATGGACAAGGCAAAAATAGATTTGTCAAGGCAACTTGAGAACCGTTGCAAGTGGTTAGAAGAAAAGTTTAAAGAAATAGAAACGGCTGACCAACGTTACGGGATGGATGCTAAAGACTTAAGTCTGGTCCCGGACTTAGTCTTTTCGCCAAAGTTTAAAACACCAGAGTTTGAGAAATATAACGGGACTATTTTTCCCGAGGCGCACATCACAATGTTCTGCCGGTGAATGACGGGGCACCTTAATAATGACCAGTTACTGATTCACTATTTTCAAGACAGTTTGGTCGGGTATGCGGCCAAATGGTATAACCAGCTTAGTCGTGCCCAAATTAAGACGTGGAAGGACCTGGCACAGGCCTTCATAAAACATTATAGCCATGTGGTGATATTGCTCTCGATAGAATCACGCTCCAAAATATGGAGAAAAGCCAAAGAAAGTTTTAGACAAGATATTCAATGATGGAGAGAGGTAGCAATACAAGTTCAACCACCGCTTTTGGAAAAGGAGACAACCATGCTCTTTATTAATACGTTGAAAGCTCCTTTCATCAATCATATGCTGGGAAGCGCTACTAAAAGCTTTTCAGGCATCGTGATGTCGGGGGAGATGATAGAAAATACAATCAGATGTGGCAAGATAGAAGTGGGAGAAAGTGCGAGAAAGACAATCCTAAAGAAAAGATAGAATGATGTAAATAACCTAAGTAAACGTCATCCAAAGCCTATTCTCAAATCAACCCACTAGTAATCATCGATCATCGTGGTTCCTCTAGGCGAATCTAGTACAAAGCGAACACGAGAAAATCCAATTCACGCCCATCCCACCACAAGTACAAGAAATGTACCGAACTTATTCGATGCACATATTGTTTCCCCACATTACCTAAAACCCTGCAACCCCATACCCTAAGTGGTATGACGCGAACGCATACGGTCTGAGTACCATCGCAGGATTGTGGGCATTCAATAGAAACAACGCCTTACTTTCAAAAATTGATAGAAAGACTCATCTAGATGGGCATTATAAGTAGAGCGATACCCCAAAGACGGGCATCCGCCGCCTAATCATGGGGTCAATATGATAGGTGAGAACATGGGAATGAGAATTAAAAGGGATGTTGACGAAGTAAGGACTCCGATGAAACGAGTTTGGAAAGAAATGATGAAGAGGGGATTAGCTGTATCAAGTTTGGTAGAAAAGCATGGAGGAACAAGAAAAGGCTGTGAGTTTTATAATATGGAGGGGCACGAAATCCGGGGTCAGATTGAGTTGAATTACAGTACAAAGGCTGATGGACAATAAAGAGTTAGAGTTTTTTGAAATTAATGAAGGCCAAAAAGAAAGAAGCATTTGTGTGTTGGAAGATGAATCAGCAATAAAAGCCTCGAAAACTAACTATCCTTTGGTCATCATCTCATGGCCAAAGAACGATGGAGCCGGGATAAAGATAACTCCGAAGATCGTGATTCGTAAATCGGTGGTCTTTTCGTATGAAGACAATAAAGAGGTTCCCCAGAACTCTAACTGTAACCTGATGATTCCTGAAATAGGGGACTCGTCCCGCACTACGAAAGGAAACTAGGAGCCTCCGAAGATTGTAATCCAAGACCTGCGGCCTTTTCATATGAAGATAACAAAAGATTCCCGGAACTACAAGCGTAATGTGACGATTCACGGAAAGGAGACTTGTCCAAGACCGCAAAGGGAAACCAGAAGTAGGCTCTATCGCGCATAAGCGGAAGCGTTACGACACGGTAAACCCACGGATCGAGCTTACAAAGAAAACCTTAGTGGTAGAACAAAAGAGAGAAAGTGCGACCAAACAGAAGCTCCTATAAATGAGCCATGAAGGAAGACGAGGCTAGGGAATTCTTGAAGTTTTAAAACATAGTGAATATAAAGATCGTGAAGCACCGTATAAACAATGGCTCATATATCTGCGGTTGACTTGCTATTGAGCTCGAAGCACACCGCAACACACCGATGAAAGTATTGAATGAAACTTATGTTGCTAATGATATCACCGTTAACAAGTTGGATCGTCTAATTAGCAACATAAGTGCTGATAACTTCATTTTCTTTAATGATGACGAGATTCCACTAGGAGGTATGGGTTCTATCAAGGCCCTCCACATTACTACACGGTACAAAGGATACAAACTACCAGGGGTACTAGTAGATAACGGATCGGCACTCAATGTCTTGCCATTATCGACGTTGAATCGGTTACCCATTGATAGCTCTCACATGAAGGCTTGCTACAATGTAGTAAGGGCATTCGATGGAACCGAAGGAAAGTCATGGGAGGATCGAAATACCTCTTTAATCGGCCGGTACATATGAAAGTGGATTTCATAGTAATGGATATCGGTAGTCAGATAAGCTGCTTGTTGGGAGACCTTGAATATACTCGTGGGGCGATCCCTCATCATTGCACCAAAAATTAAAATTAGTCACAAAAGGCCGTTTGGTAACAATAAATGCTGAAGAAGACATCATCGCAACCGTAACCAACGGTGCACCATATTTAGAAGCAAATGACGAAGCGACTGAATGTTCCTTCCGCTCTTTGGAATTCATCAACGCAACATTCGTCATCGAGGGAAACAAGATCCCAGTGCCTCAATTATCCAAAACCACAAAAATGGGTTTACAATTAATGGTAAAAAATGGAGCCATACCCAAAAAAGGATTGGGAAGGTATCTCCAAGGAGGAATCGAAGTCCCAAGATTAAATGAAAAAAGAGACCTTTTTGGCTTAGAATTCAAGCCGAATGCAAAGCAAAAGAAGAAAGAGTTAGAAAAGAAGCAAGAAAGAAGGAAAACGCATTTGGGTGGAGATGAGATAAATGGGAACCGATGATAATTTCTCATATTAGTGAGACCTTTATATCAAGAGGGGTTATCCATCCGGGACGAAGAACGCAAAATGAAGAAATCGTGCACGTCAACGCTATATCTGAGGGGAAAATTAAGGAAGAAAATCGGAATGGCATCCGCCCCTATGAGCCAAGTAGCGTTCTAAACAACTGGACTGCGGAGGAGATTCCTGTAGCTTTTAGAACTCATTCAGAGTCCCCAAATATCAATGATTTGAGTAACGCTACCGATGACTCAGAGTGTCCTTTTGAGCGAGATATGGATGCGGAAGATTTTTAGGATTTTGGAGATGACCAAGGCTGTAACTTATCTCTTGAACTGTTGAGGATGGTAGAACAAGAGGAGAAACAAATCGTACCTCACAAAGAGTCAGTGAAAATAGTGAACCTAGGAGATGGACAAGAAAAGAAAGAAGTGAAGATTGGAGCCGGTATCACCGTAGAGACAAGGTGATACCTCATCAAGTTACTCCAATAATTTAAGGATGTCTTCGCATGGTCATATCAAGACATGCCCAGGTTAAGCACTAATATCGTGGTACACCTTTTGCCCATAAAAGAAGAATACAAGCCAGTCAATGAAACTTGGAGGATGAGGCCAGACGTTTTCCTGAAAATAAAAGAGGAGGTCAAGAAGCAATTGGACGCAGGTTTCTTGCAAGTGGTTAAGTACTCAGAATGGGTAGCCAATATCGTCCCCGTCCCTAAGAAAGATGGGAAAGTACGAATGTGTGTAGACTATAGGGATCTAAACAAGGCTAGCCCAAAAGATAATTTTCTGTTACCTCATATTGACACCTTAGTGGATAATACGGCGGGTTATTCATTGTTCTTATTCATGGATGGCTTCTCAGGATACAACCGGATAAAGATGCATCACGAAGACATGGATAAAACCATGTTCATAACCATGTGGGAACCTTTTGCTATAAGGTAATGCCATTTGAATTTGAAGAATGCGGGAGCAATATATCGAGAGAGCCATGGTAACCCTATTCCATGACATGATGCACAAAGAAATTGAAGTTTACGTCGACGATATGATCGCCAAGTCTCGAACTGAAAAGGAGCATGTCCAAGTCTTAAGGAGATTATTTTGAAGTTGAGGAAAGTCCACTAAAGCTTAACCCAAAGTGTACCTTTGAAGCCGTGTCGAAGCGCTAGGATTTATAGTCGTGAAAAGGGATTGAGGTTGACCTGAAAAAGTTAAGGCTATACAAGAATTGCCTCCGCCTCGCACGTAAAAAGAAGTTCGAGGTATCTTAGGAAGATTAAATTACATTACTCGGTTCATTTCATAGTTGACTAGAAATGTGACCCCATATTTTGTCTTCTTAAAAAACACAATCCAAGTGTGTGGGACGAGGAATGTTAGAAGACCTTCGACAAAGTAAAGCAATACCTGTCCAATCCTCCGGTATTGACACCGCCTAATCCAGATAAGCCTTTAATCCTCTATTTGACGGTACTTGATAATTCAATGGGATGTGTGCTCGGCCAACATGATGAGTCAAGAAAGAAAGAAAAGGCAATATACTACCTTAGTAAAAGTTCACCGAGTGTGAAACAAGGTACTCACCAATTGAAAAACTATGTTGTGCCTTGATCCGGACAACTTGGGAGATTGAGGCAAGACATGTTGTATCATACGACACGCTCATCTCAAGCTAGACCCAATTGAAATACCTAATGGAGTCAACTACTTTGAATGGACAGATGGCTGATGGCAAATTTTACTTTCTGAGTTTAACATAGTTTATGTAAACCAAAAGGCGATAAAAGGAAGTGCAATAGCGAATTTTCTGGCCAGTAGAGCTCTAGTAGATTACGAGCCTTTGGACTTCGATTTCCCTAATGAAGACCTAATGTACGTAGCAACCACTAAAGAAGGTACCTTAGAAAGTCGTCCTTGGAAACTGAACTTCGACGGGGTATCGAATGCTATAGGCAATGGAATTGGGGCAGTTCTGGTGTCCCCAAACGGAGATCATTACCCATTCACTTGTAAATTGGATTTTGATTGTACAAATAATATGGCGAGTATGAAGCTTGCATCATGGGTATCCGTGCTACTATAGAACATAAAATTAAGGTCTTTGGAAGTATCTGAGACTCTGACCGGTGATTTATCAACAAAGGAGAATGGGAGATGAGAGATCCCAAGTTGGTCGAATACAAAAGATTGGTCCAAGAACCGATCAAAAGTTCGATGATATCACTTTCAGTTATCTACCAAGAGACGAAAATCAGATGGCTGATGCTCTAGCCACATTGGCTTCTATGGTACGAGCAAACAACAAGGAGGATATGAAGCCTATACAAATGAGCATTTATGAGGCCCCGGCCCATTGCTACAACATGGAAGAAGAGGAGCAAAATGATCACCCGTGGTATCACGATATACTACAATACGTGAAAGATCATAAATACCCCAATCAAGCAATCGAAAATGACAAAAGGACATTGAAAAGACTAGCTTGTGACTATGTCTTAGATAGAGAGATCCTATACAAAAGAAGAAAGGATCAAGTGCTATTGAGATGTGTGGATGGCGCCGAGGCTAGGCGATCCTAGAAGAAGTCCATGAGGGTGTCATGGAACACATGCCAATGGGTTCGCAATGGCCGAACAAATCATGAGATTCGGGTATTATTGATCTACCATGAAAAGAGATTGCATTGATTATGCTAAGAAATGTCATAAGTGCCAAATTTATGGGGACAAGATTCATGTACCACCTCACCTTTACATGTTATGACCTCCCATAGCCTTTTTCTATGTGGGGCATGGATGTTATTGGACCAATCTCTCCAAAAGCTTCCAATGGACATCGGTTTATCTTCGTGGTAATTGATTACTTCACTAAATGGGTGGAGGCCACTTCATATGCTAATGTGACAAAATCGGCGATCGACAAGTTCTTAAAAAGGAAATCATATGTAGATATGGAATGCCTGAGAGGATTATATCTGATAATGCGTTAAACTTGAACAACGACATGATTGCGTAAGTCAGAGGCAATTCAAGATCAGACATCACAATTCGTCACCATATCGCCCAAAAATGAACGGCGCAGTAGAAGCAGCTAATAAGAACATCAAGAGAATAGTAGGAAAGATGACTGAGACTTACAAAGATTGGCACGAGAAGTTACCATTTGCCCTTTTTGCCTATCGAACGTCGGTCAGAACCTCCACCGGGGCAACTCTTTTCTCATTGGTTTACGGAATGGAGGCGGTTTTACCCATCGAAGTTGAAATTTCGACTTTCTGAGTATTGTCCAAACTGAAATTAGATGAAGCAGAATGGATCCAAGTTCGATATGATCAGTTGAATCTGATCGAAGAAAAGAGACTGAAAGCTATCCGTCATGGTCAGATGTACCAAAAGCGAATGATGCGAGCATACAACAAAAAAGTGCATCCAAGAGAATTCCACGAGGGAGACTTAGTTTTGAAAAAGATCCTCCCCATACAAAAGGATTTCAGAGGGAAATGGATGCCAAATTAGGAAGGACCTTATGTGGTGAAAAAGGCTTTCTCTGGAGGGGCACTAATTTTGGCCAAGATGGATGGGAAAAATTTATCCAATCCCATAAATTCAGATTCAGTTAAGAAGTATTATGCTTAAAGAAGGGAAAGGCTAAAGTGAAAACCCGCAAAGGGCACTTTAAGACCTAAAAAAAAAAAGAGCAGAGAGGCTAAAGCAAAAACCTGAAAAGGGCGCTTTGAGACCAAAGGGGTTTTGAGTCGAAAACCAGACAAGGGCGGCTGAAATTCTGACAAGAGGAAGAGTATGTGACAATTCTATTCTCTCGAATTAATGAAAGGAGGAATGTTACACTCGAACATCTACAAAGCACCGCAGATCTCCCAACATCTATTCATTTCAAAATGATCTTTGGAAGGATTGATTGGTGAAGCTCAGTCGCAATATCTGGGCACCTACTTTTCCTTTTACCCATTTTTATATTCTAATAATGTTTACTTTTGTTGATTTAATCCAATTCCATTCTTCATAAATTCCATTGTTATTTTAAATCTTTAAGTTGTTTGCAATTGAAATAATGAACTATGGACCCATAATGCTTCCATAAAAGAGTCCCGCTATTATTTGAAAGCCTCTAAACAAAGTCTAGAAACACAAGCAGGACTATTGTCTAGAACCAGCACACTTAGGGGTCAGAAACATTCGAGGAAGAGAAGTCTAAAATCATGGCTATTTCCCCAGATTCTCTGTCAAAGATATCAGACGATATATTGCGTCCGTGTCGTGACCTTGACGAGCGAACGAGCAATTACAGCCCTAAGCTTTTAAAAAAAGAGATCACTCTCATGACATCCTACATTCATGCAAATGTCCTCCATAATATCATTTAGTTAGGAGCATTCAATTTATTACAATCATTGCATCTTAATGAAAATCATCATTCTCATGACATTCTACATTCATGTAAATGTCATCCATATCACACGTAGTTAGGAGCATTTGAGTCATTCCGATCATAGCATCCGCATCATTTGGCATAAACACAAGTATATAAAATCGAGTCTATAGGATATGTCCCTAGAGGACGGTGTAGCAACACTGGTGAAGCCACCATCCTATTGCCACTGACCAGCGGTGGAATAGGTCGAAGACCATCCTATTGCCACTAACCGGCAGTGGAATAGGTTGATTACCCTATTGCACTGAGTAGCAGTGGAATAGGTTGAAGACCATCCTATTGCCACTGACCGGTAGTGGAATGGGTTGATTACCCTATTGCCACTAACCAGCAGTGGAATAGGTTGAAGATTATCCTATTGCCACTGACCAGCAGTGGAATAGGTTGAAGATTGTCGTATTACCACTGACCAGCAGTGGAATGGGTTAAAAATTGTAGATCTTGTCACCCTAACTAGTAGTGGGGCAAGATCGAAGGTGAATCTTGGCTCCCTAACCAGTAGGGAACATGATTTAAGCCACCGGCCTATGTCCCGACCGAGAGTGGAATAGGTCAAAATTGTAGATCTCGTCACCCTAACCAAAGAGGGGGCAAGATTGAAGGTGAATCTTGGCTCCCAACCAATGGGGAACATGATTTAGGCCATCGTCCTATTACCACCGACCAGCGAAGGAATGGGTCAAAATTGTAGATCTTGTCGCCTCTAACCGATGGCGGGGCAAGATCGAAGGCAAATCTTGGCTCCCTAACCAAACAGGAACATGATTTAAGCCACTAGCCTATGTCCCCACTAGCGATGAAATAGGTCAAAATTGTAGATCTCGTAACCCTAACCAAGAGCGGGGTAAGATCAAGGCGAATCTTGGCTCCCTAACCAATGGGAACATGATTTAGGCCACGTCCTATTACCACCGACCAAAGAAGGAATGGGTCAAAATTGTAGATCTTGTCGTCCTAACCAAGAGCGGGCAAGATCGAAGGCGAATCTTGGCTCCCAACCAATGGGAACATGATTTAGGCCACCGTCCTATTACCACTGACCAGCAATGGAATGAGTCAAAATTGTAGATCTTGTCGCCTTAACCAGTAGCGGGGCAAGATCGAAGGTGAATCTTGGCTCCCTAACCAGCAGGAAACATGATTTAGGCCACCGTCCTATGTCCCTGACCAGCAGTGGAATAGGTCAAAAATTGTAGATCTTGTCACCCTAGCCAGTAGTGGGGTAAGACCGAAGGCAAATCTTGGCTCTCTAACTAGTAGGGAACATGATTTAGGCCACCATCCTATTGCCACTGACCAGCAGTGGAATGGGTCAAAAATTGTAGGTCTGGTCACCCTGACCAATAGTGGCGCAAGACCGAAGGCAAATCTTGGCTCCCTAACCAGTAGGGAACATGATTTAGGCCACCATCCTATGTCCTTGACCAGCAGTGGAATAGGTCAAAAATTGTAATTCCTGTCCCTAACCAGTAGGGGGCATGGTTAAGCTTTAGTCCTATTGCCTTAACTAGCAGTGGAATAGGCTGAAGACCAAAGACCTCATCCCTCTGGAGATGCAGTGGAGCAATATAGAATAAATAAGTCACATCCCATTGAAGTCGCAGTAAGAGCAAATTGAAGCCACAGATCCCATCTCGTCGAAGTAGCGGTGGAGTGGATCAGAGCAACAAGGTATGGTGGACTAAAACAAGGCTACCTGAAGAAGAATAGCACCAAAAAAGTCAAGACTCGACGAGACCGGGCAAAATTGGCCTTTTGAAAGTCTTTGCTCCATTCCCGTTGTACGACAATGAGAAAGAGGGCAACAGACAAGCCCAATTCTACCCGCCCATTAAAACCTATCAACCTGCACCCAAACAATGACACCGAGGCCCATTTTACAACCCAACAAACCCATTTTATAACAAACCCAAAACCCAATTACCCTAACCCTAGCCCCAGGTGCCGCCCCTAGTCTTCGCCCTCGACCACTACAAGACCGCCCATCTCCACCTTGACCACTTGCACCGAGAGCACGCAAACATTAAAAAGCGAGAGGACGAGAACAATAAAAGGAAGAGGAAATCTATTTTAGAAATGGCTATAAAAGCCAATTGGAAGCGTAAAAGGGCTTTTTTTTCTTCTTCTCGATCAATAGAATACCGAGAAAAGAAAATTTTTACAATATATTTTCAAGCACAATATAGGCGTGATTAAACACAAATGAACTAGAGAGAAATAGAGGCAACAGCAAAGATTCAACAAAAAGAAGGCATAATAGAGGCCAAAAGGTTTTTTTTACTTTTAAATTTTTTTTCGTTACTACAAATCCTTCATTCGCTCAAATATATCAAAAAAATATATATATAAAGCGGTAAAACGTAAAATAAAAAATAAAAAAAAAAAAATTGTACTTTTCTACCATTACGGTGGTCGGTAGATTTGGAATCGGCAGATCGAATCCCCTCTCCCTCTGCAGAGAAAAAAAGAAGAGAAAGGAAGTGTTTTTTTTGAATTCTCTGCACAACTGATTTTTTTCTGGATTTTGGGCCTTAAATACCCCATTAAAACGACGTCATTTTGGGGCTGCCCTTTAATGCCCAAAACGACGTCATTTTGACCCTAGGATCCGCGTGTTGACCCGACCCGCCTCAGGATCCTCGCGTTTTTAACTCAATGGGTTATTCGCCATTTTGGCCCTTCCGCTTTTTCAAACCTTTGTAATCAGATCTTTTTTTAGTTTTCAAATTTGGCCCAAATATTTTATGACGGTTCCGATTTGGCCCTTTCGTAAATGCTGCGTTTTGATAGTCCGGGACAATTGCTCCCTCGCCCTTAATCTTTCACGTGAATTGCATTTTCGTCCCTATGTTCCCTATATTGATGATTTCCCTTCTTTTGTTGTTTTGATTTCAATTCATTACCTTTTTATTATTGCAATTGTTTTTATTTAATATCATCATTAATTATTATTATTTTTAGTATTGCCATTATTATTATATTATAATATATATTTTTGCTTATTCTTTTGCATATTTGATATTATTTATTTATTAATTACTATTACCATTATTATTATTATTATTTTATCTTTCGTTTTATTTCTCATTACTATTTATACATTATATATTATTAATGTTACTTATATTTTCATTTTATTATTATTTTATTATTATTATTATTATCATTATTATTATTATTATTATTATTGTTATTATTCGTATGCATACTATTATTACTATTATTTTTACTATTATTATTATTTGTATTTTTTTATTTACTACACTCACATCCATATTTGCTTTCTTCGTTTTGTACTATATTATTAAGCAAAACACCTTTTGTAAAATCATCATATTTCGCCTAAAAGACTTTAAAATAAGGCAATGTTTTGTATTTAGAAATTCGGGAAATAGTGCCCTAACGTGCTGGGTTGCGATTTTCCGTTTAACTAAATAACTTAACATCCCTTTTACGAAGTTTCGCGAATCACGAGACGACTTTGATTACAAGAGATTAAAATATCGTGTCCTAACGTGCTGGATGTGATGTTCATATCTTTTCGGGACAAAGAAATCTCAAGTTTTGACTCGAGCCTTTTCTTTAAATTAATACGATACGATGCATTTTGTAAAATTACTACACTCCATTTAAAGTTTTTAAAATAAAGGCAATGTTTTGTATTTAGGAATTCGGGAAATAGTGCCCTAACGTGCTGGGTTACGATTTTCCGTTTGACTAAATAACTAAACATCCTTTTGATAACCTTTGTAAAATCATGAGATAGCTTTGATTACGAAGGTTTAGAATATCATGTCCTAATGTGCTGGATGTGATGTTTGTACCCTCTCGGAACAAAGAAATCTCAAATATCCTAATACCTTTTAAAGGATCCGTATTTTAAAACCTTTTCAAACTTCCGACACTAAGACACTAATTAATCATTTTGGTACCAATTTTGGGCGTATCGAGGGTGCTAACCCTTCCTCGTATGCGTAATCGACTCCGAACTCATTTTACGGATTTAGAGACCAAAATCATTGTTTTGATAAATCAAAATGTTTATTAAAAACAACCGTTTTACGAGGTGACCCGATCACACCTCAACAAAAAAGGATTGGTGGCGACTCCCGTTTTATTCTCGTTTTCAAAACCAAAGTCGAACCCCTTTTTGTTTTTTCAAAAAAAATGGTTACGACATAACCTTTTAATAAATATATTTATTACATAATTTTTTTCACTTACATCATGGGTGAGCCATAATTGAGTATTATTATAAAACTCTTGATTGCGTTGGTGTCACGAGTTAATTAGGCAGTAACTTAATCAAGAAAAATACATAAAATCAATTTCGAAAAAAAAACTACTTTTCCATATTACTATTTTTCATCCAAAAATCAATATAATTAACTACTCACTTTTTTATCAAAAAGGGAAAAAAATTGTTGACTCGAAATTTATCCATCACAACTGAAGCACGACATATATAGAGTGATTGTAAGCACTTAAAATGATAAACAAACCAACCTCAGATAGTCCATAAGTGGAGAACAAAAATGGGCAAAAGAATCGAGTATCCACCAAACTGAAGAGGATGACGACAAGTCATTCCTAAAATCACTTGCAAAAGCAAGACTAAAAAACATGATACAAGAGGAGACAAAAACTTCTAAAAGTGAAGACTTATTAAACAGTTGAAAATATATATATATATATATATAAAACTTAAGATAACATGGGTCCAAATCAACTCGTGAAATTGTTTATTATTCTGAAATACTCTCAAAATAGAAACATGTTAAGAAGCCGGCGAAGAACCACCCACTTTCCAAGAGAAATTGTTGGTGGTCGGTAGAGTTTTAACGACGATAAACATCATCATTTGTCCATCACAATTTGTGAAGACAACAAAGATGCTCACAAAATAGAGCTGCACACTGAAAAAGAGAAGACACATGAATTGAATGAGAAGAATAAAGGAAGACAGAGTTGGTGGGAGTCGTTGCGTAAAATAAAAGAGAATAAACAAACATTTTATAAACTAATATATTTTTCTCAGTACAACTCACACACCATAAATAATTCTTACGATTTGAACCGATGATGTGAGTTGTGAAGTGAACACCTCCGACCAATAATTTAAATCTAAATTTATTTATTTACTTGTGAAGATGAATATATATATATATATAACAATAAAAAAAGTTTTATAAAGGTGAGACAAATAAGTGAATAATAATTTATTCACCAAATATAATTAAAAATAATTATATACACCAAAAAAATAAGTATGAAAATTAAGATGGTGAAGATGAGACAAATCCAATAATTTAAGGCGTTGATGACTTAAAGTGGTGGAAATTAAGGTGATGATGGATTTGGAAAGAGAAAGAAGGTTTTAGTTTAAACTTCCCCCAAATTGTGGTGGTTAGTAAGATTCGTGAAGATCTTGCCTTCATTAAAATAACCTTGGATTTCTACGTCAATCACGCTAACATCTTCTTAATTATCAGCCAACATTATGCGTCACCATCTCCCCTGCCCTCACTCTACATACATTAATATTCATTTTTCTATTTAATTACGTGTCTGCTGTTGAGGCTTATTTTCATATTTATAAGACACGATTTACTAATATGATATACTAGCGGTAATTAGATATTAGGCGTGGTGATACATTACTCTCTTTAAAAATAACATGTAACGAGTAAAACTTGATGAGTAGATATATCCTTAATAACAAAATAAATGTTAAATATCACCGATTTTTTTATTTATCTTTTAAAAATAATAGCTAATTTTATTAATTTATTTCTCTATTGTCATTAATTCTAACCTAACACATTTAAAGTATGTATGATATTGATTGTGATGTTAGATTAAGAGATTAAGGTCGAAGAACATAGTGATTTCACGTGCATCATGGAGTTTTCCATGTGGGAAGTAATAATTATAATAATATAATTCTTTCTCAAGAAATTATTCATGGATGTATTAAGATGGGACTTTTTTAATGTTTTGAAAGTGTTAATAATATAATGAAAATTTATATATTTAGAATAATTAAATATAAAATAAAATTAACTAGCGCAAATTTAAATTTAAAATTAAAAAATGAGTAAAATTCGTAAAAAAAGAAGATAGAATTCTAAATAAGTAAAGATATTTTTTACTTCTTTACCATATCATGTGAAAGGTTAAAATATGTGTAAAAATAATACTTTGCTAAACTATTATAGTATAAGTGAGTATTCTAACTATTACAACACGAATGAACTAATACAATCTAAACTAAAACTGTTCAACTTAATTATTTAAGCTAAAACCGATATATAATTAATGCATATTACGAACTTAAAAATTTCAAATTTAAATATTCAAAACCCAAAAACTTCCCTTCTAACCTCTACTTTTTTAGCTTAAAACATACTCTTTTTTAAAGAGATTGCATGGAAGGGGGGGTAAATAAATTATAAGAATAGTTTTCTTGCTCTGAGGGCATTTTTCATGGCCAAAACTTGCTTATTTGTTATTTCTTGAGGATCATTTTCGCAACCAACTCTCCTTTTTCTTGCCTGTCTTCACTCACTCTCAAGTAAATTACCTTATATAACAATATTATTAGCTTATGAAACACAGATAGCAATTTCTTGATTTGCTATTCTACAATCTGCCATGGCTGATATTGATTTTCACTCAAAACCCTTGAAGTTGTTTGGGTTCAATATCGGGGAAAGAACTAACAAACGATCAAACAAAGCACCACCAGCCGGAGGATCGCCGGAGCTTGACCGTAAATACGAGTGTCAATACTGTTGCAGGGAGTTCGCAAACTCTCAAGCCCTAGGAGGCCACCAAAATGCTCACAAGAAGGAAAGGCAGTTACTAAAGCGTGCTCAAATGCAGGCTGCTGCTACTCGGAATTCCATGATATCGCCTTTTACACATCCGCCACACCTCCTTGCTGCGGCGGTGTTACCAGCCGCTGCACCGCCGCCACTGTATCATTCTGCTTTTTACATGTCACATGGAGGAGGAGGAGGAGGACCAGCCCCATCGTATATGTTGCAAGGTAGCACGCACCATTGTGGGACTGGTTCTGGGCATGGACGGCGTTTATATACAGGAGAAGGAAGGGAGAGCATGGCAGCCGCCATGTCAAGTGGTATCGGGGATCATGCCAGAGTTTTTTCGGTAGTGAGGCGGTTCACTAGAGATGATGGTGGACCTAAGATCGATAATGGATTAGGTCTTGATTTACATCTTCGTCTAGGATCGTCTGTGCCATAAAATTTTTAAAAAAATTTGTATGGACTTGATCAAGCTTAAAATTTATAGACTTGAAGTTCTTGGGTTGAAAATGTAAAGTTCTTTTTTCTTTTTTTTTTTTTTTAATTTTCTAATTTTTATTGATAATCAAAGTTTTAATTTCTTGAGTGAAGCAATTATGTATGTATGGAGTATTAAACTTTTTTTTTCAATTCTCAGCCCTGTTAATTTCCCTTAATTCACGTAATCTTAATTAGGGTTGAATCTTCCACCTAAGATTATGTTTATCCCATATCTAAGAAACATCATTGCCACTTGTTCTAAAAGGTATTCATGGACTAAATCGGGTTGGATAAAAATATTAAGTTCGTTTATTAAGGTTCGGGTTAAAAATAGGTCTAAAATTTTGCTCAAGTTTAATCCGGATAAAAATGCTAAAATTTGAACTTGGTCCACTCGTATTTAATTTTTCATATATAATTTTTTGAAAAATATAATACATCTAAAATACTAAAAATATTAAAATAAATGTTTCCTAACAAATTGAAAATAAATTTTAAAAATTATATATCCTTAAATAATATTAAGATAGATTCAACTTAATAAACAAATACCTCTAAAATAGTAACAAAATTAACAATAAAATAAGAGTTATACAATATCCAAATATTAACAACAAAATAGGAGCAATATAATAGTGAGAAAACAACAAGAAAATAGTAATAAAACATTAAAAAATAGCAAATTCAAATTGGGTCTGATAAAAAAAGCTTTACTCGAGGCTTAGCCTGTTTTTTAAACCAACCTTATCTTTTTTCTTAATCTCATTTTTCAAGTCTATATTTTTACCTAAACCTTTTCACTTTTCGAATAATCTGACATATGAACAGAATCTACTTGTTCCTCCTCATTGCCCCTTCTATAACACCTCTCTCCATTAACCCAATTATCAGGGTAAATATC
The DNA here is from genome assembly GCA_025506655.1 of Gossypium rotundifolium. NCBI lineage: Eukaryota > Viridiplantae > Streptophyta > Magnoliopsida > Malvales > Malvaceae > Gossypium > Gossypium rotundifolium. The sequence continues at coordinate 154,500,747 of CP106728.1, forward strand.
CCATATATACTAAAAATAAAGAAAAATTACGGAAATGTGCCAGTTTGAAGAATATTTACGGAAAAGTACCGTTTTCCCCAAAAGCGCGTCACGTCGGTAGCGTTTTGGGGATGCAAAGCTAAAGGCGGCGCCACGAGGGCGCTTTTGTCCACCTCGCAAAAGCGGCATACGTAAGCGGCGCTTTTTTGAGGTGGACAAAAGCGCATCCTCGGGGCGCTTTAGCCTCCAACGGTCAAATCCCAGCAGGCAATTTTTTTTGACGTTGGGGCCCCAACGTTAAAAAAAAGTATAAAACCCCCAACCCTTTATTTTTTCACACTTCAATTTCTCAATTTCTCAATATTCTCTCAATTTTCTCTCAATTTTCTCTCAAAGTCCTTGAAATTTACGCTCAAATTTCTAAATAGTCCTTACTATTTACTGAAAAGCCCTTTATAATTTTTTAATATATTTTTTGGAAAATTTTAAAATTTTTATCGGATTACAATGGCGGGGAATTATGTCGCCTAGACAACAAGCACATCTCCGTCGAGCAAATGCAAATGGTAAGTTTTAATTTTAATTTTCAATATTATTTAATTTGTTTAGTAATTATGCAATTTTAATTAATTTTAATTATATAATTTTTAAAGCAGTCTGCGGATCGGTGTTGGAATGTTATATTCACAACATGCATGGTCCCCATCACCGCTTGATCGAGACTTACTTGCGGAAGCGAGTTTTTGCACGTGGCCACGATAGTAGGGGTTCAAGTTGGAGCGCCTTTGATCGGTAGCGTTGATAGAGAGTGGAGACACGAGACGCACTTTCCATCTACCATGCGGAGAGTGTACCATCACTCTAGAAGATGTGTAGTTGCAGGTTGGGATTCTTGGTGGGCCAATTCGGTGATCCGGGTCCGCAACATCTCTGGATTGGATGGTCGTATGCTCGAGCTTCGGGTGCCATTCCGGATAGAATTCAAGGAGTTCGGATCGATATGGCACAGTTACGAGACGATTCTCGAAGCTAAGCGAGGGTTCGATCAAGTAGAAAGAATACGGTATGCTCGAGCATACATTCTTTAGATAATTGGAGGCTATCGATGCGGACCTCTCTAGAAACCTCGTCCACGAGATGGCTCCTGAAACTTGTTAATTTGAGTAGTACCGTGAATTGAGTTGGGGGTCTACCGTGCTATCGAGGTTTCTTGGGAGATGTCTTGAGCGACGCTTGACGAGTAAAGCCAAAATCGGAGGTTGCTTATCACTACGTAGTCATGGGCATGGTTTCGATTTCCATTTTACGTCCTCAACTCGACCGACCATATTCATTCCCACGATAACGAGGTAAATTTAATATTATATTTTATAATTATTTCAGAGATTTATAGTATAAATATTTAATTAGGTGGAACCATTCGAGAGTCATGTTGGAATACCTAACTCGCTTGAGGATATCTGGCTCTATTGGACCAGCTATCGGAATCACAAGTAAGTTTGAATTTCATTATTATAATTTAGTATTTCGTATGTAGTCTCTAATATTATGTATATAACTAATATTTTGGTAATGTTAATATAGTTTCAATGGACTCCGTACAAGGATCCGGAAATATGGGCGGTAATTCCAGAGGAGTTCTTCCAAAATCCGAACAGTTGGCACATTAAGGTCCCATTGGTCACCTACGCGACCGTGGAGATGCACCAGTCAGATCGGGTTTTGCGGCAATTTAGATTCCGCAACCAATCCCGTGCCCTTTGGAGGTGCTCGATGATGAGCACAAAGTGGACTTACTGGCGACAACACGGATTGGCCAAGATTTTGGTCGGTCATATCGAGACGATGGGAGAACCAGGTATGACTTTTTACCTATCCAGAATCGATCATCGTTCATGAGTTAAGCGTGCGTCTTGGAGTACATGCCATGGTTTAGGATCCATGGCAAGTCGATCTGTTGTCGGAAGAAGAGAGGCGACAGCAAATTCACGAAAAAAGAACGTCGGGCCCATTTAAATCAAGGAGAAGGGGTGATGAGACGGGGCCATCAACAACGCCTACGATCCGGGCCCAGAACAACAGCGCCTACACATCCGGGCCCATCAGTTCAACCGACAACACCGACATCACAACGTCCACCATTTATGCCAAAGTCGTACCCTACCCTTATATGTATCATCCTAACCCGTATATGTTTCATTTTCCCAGTCCAACCCCAGGTTGGAATGCATGGCCGGGTTCGAGTTCGTTCTCGACTACTCCCGCTAGCTAGCCGATCGTGAGGCCGACGTCACATGTGGGATTAGAGGAGGGGCCATCGGGGAGCAGTTTTTTCTACTAGGCTCCTTCGCCATACGGGATGCAGTCACCCTGCCGTGGTTTATGCAAACACCTACCGGGTCATTATTTTATCAAGGTAGGTCATCATCGTAACACCTGAAACCAAACCCTTCACGGAGGAACCCGATTCCCGTCAGAGGTTCCATAAACCCACAAAAGCTAGAAGAAGGAGGAATCTAGCAGTGTGGTCGCCAACCGCCCTGTGTGGCACTTGTTCCCACCCAAGCATCGACCCTAAACCCTAATTTAGTTTTGTAATTTTATTTTTTTGTAATTTAGTTTTAATATATTTAATAAAATTTGAGTTTAATTTTTTATTTTTGTAATTTAATTTTTTAATTTAATTTTAATATCTTTAATAAGATAGAAATGGTTTAATTTTTTTTGTAATTTACTTTTTTATATTTAATAAAATTTGAGTTTAATTTTATTTCTTTTGTAATTTTATTTTTTAATTTAATTTTATATGATAACACTTTAGAATCGACATGTTTTTATGTTCTAATTATATATTAATTTGAATGTGACTCTACTAAATTGGGTTATTTATGGACTTTATTCTCATAGGGACTAAATTGGAGACCAATGCAAAATTGAAGGCCAAAATCATGAAATTAAAGATAAAAATGGACCAATGTGCAACAAAGGAAAAGATGGTGCCAAAAGTGCAGGACATGGAGAGCGGAGGGATTGAAATGCAAAAGAAGAGACTTTGCTTTATCAAATTCTATTTTAAATTATATTAGGATAATTAATATTAGGATAATTATCTAGGATTATTTAATTTCTTTATTTATCTTTATTTATCTTTAATTAAATTGTAATTATCTTTGGGAGTTTGAGTAGAATTAGACTATCTACCTTAAGCACTATAAATAGGGATGGAGTAACTCATTTGGGGCATTTCTTTTTCTCAGTACACTCCTCCCCATAATTCTTTTGTGTTTCATTTATTTTCCTTTCAATAAAATTCCCTTTTCCATATTTTTTATATTTTCCACCACAAATATGAGCCACTAAATTCCATCTAGCGAAGGTTGCCAAATTCCCGAAAAAGGTTCTTGAGGCTTAGAACCCGTACTCAACTTTCTTACCCAAGTATTCATCGTTTCTCGCATTACTGGTGGACGCTTTCGTCAGTGTCCCTTTAAAAGTAACCCTTTCAACGTATACAAAGGCGGCCGCTTTGTGTGTTTTGGGAGGATTGCACCGTCGGTTCGTGAGCTTCTGCGTCGAGAGGTTAGCGAGCCAAGAGACAAAATGGCGTGGGATTAGCCATTGAGAAGCGTTGATCTAGCGTAAAGACTCCACAAAAGCAATCGCAAGCTAGAGTCGGGCTCCCAAAATCCGTAAGTTTAAATTCTTGGAGTTGGTGGTCGTGGCGTCCTCTTCCACTATAACTGGCTTACTTGGGTAGAAGGGTCATCCAAAAGTCAAGACTTGAGCCAAGGAGGAACGAGACAACCGAGGTGGAATATCTCCACATAAGAAACTTTTCTCTAAACTCTTTCTTTTTATTTTCTTCATTTTAATTCTCGTAATTTATTCTCGTAATTTCAATTAGTCTTAAATTCATTATTATTATTATTTTTTTCGGATCGAAAATTATTAATTACATTTTTTATTTATTTTTCAGAACGCAGGTTTTCTTGGGCACGATTACGCCGGGATCTCAAAAAGAGCATTTGTATAATCCGATCCCTGTGGATTCGACCCTACTTTCCCTTTACTGTTATTTTCATTATTTTGCAGGGAGTAGGATATATTTTGGTGCATTCAACGACGCATCAAATTTTGGCGCCGTTGCCGGGGATCGGTAACGTACTAATCCTGTTTTTCTTTTCTATGACCAGATCTGCTCCAGGCATTCTTGCGTTTGATTCGGAGATCGAAAAGACTGTGAAAGCTAATCGAAAAGAAACTAAGTTGAAGAAAAAGCAGTCAGCGGTGGTAGTGACTCGAAGCAATCCACCACCAGAAATTAGGACCAACGACGAAGCGAAATCTAGGGTTAACGAAAACCCTACTCAAACGCTTGAAAGTAAAGCAGAAGAAGTCGATCCATTTGAAGAAGTGTTCAACGCTAGGGTTGACGAAAACCCTAATTTGGTACAAGAACCAATGGCTCAAACGATTCGACAACTAGTCAAGTCTCAAACAGAACAACCACCATCGTGCATTGCATATCCTACCATGGATATCGATTTTGAGTTGAAATCGTGGTTGATTCGATTCTTGCCAACATTCCGAGGGTTACGAATGAAAACCCCATAAACACTTAAAGGAGTTTCATATGGTTTGTCCGAGTATGAAACCTCAAGGCGAATCGAGGATCAGTTAAATTATGCGCTTTTCCTTTTTCCTAGCGATTCAACTAGGAATGGTTATTTTTACCTCCTGGATCTATAACTACTTGGGCTAATCTATCTCGTTTGTTTCTCAATGTGTTTTTCCAAGATCTAGAGCGGCTGAGCTAAGAAGGGAGATCGTAGGGATTAGGCAGAAAGAGGCAGAGACTCTATATGATTATTGGGAGCGGTTCAAGAAGTTGTGTGCAAGCTGCCCACAACACGGTATAACAGAGCAATCTCTTCTCCAGTACTTTTATGAAGGGTTGAAGCCGATGGAGATGAATATGGTAGACGCTGCTAGTGGAGGAGCGTTGGTTAACATGACCCCCCAACAAGCAAGGGACTTGATTTCCACAATGGCTGCAAATTCTCAGCAATTCCGAGCCAATCCTGAACCTCCTAGAAGGGTTCACCAGCTAAGTAATTCTTCCATAGAAGATAGACTTGATAAACTTACTAATATGATGAATACTCTTCTTGCAGAAAAAACAAAAACAACTCGGTTATGTGGAATATGTGCTACACCTGAGCACACAACTGATGCATGTCCTAGTTTGTATAATGACTCTATGGCTCACTTAGGTGCAGTGGGAAATTTTCCTGGCCCACCACAGAGGCGATACGACCCTTACTCTAATACCTACAACCCAGGATGAAGGGATCACCCTAACTTAAGTTATGGGGCCAACCCACAATATAACCAGCCTTACCAGAACCGAGTTCCACAGCAGCCACAAGATTCAGGTAATTCTCTAGAAACTTTGGTCAATAAATTAGCAGCTAATATGCTTGATTTTCAACGAAAACCGAGGCATCTATAAGAGAATTGACCATATCGGTTGAGAAATTGAACTCTCAAGGAAGTGCCGTCACAAAATGTAACCAAACCCAAGGCAAAAGCGTAAATGCAAAGGTGACGCGAAGTGGAAAGGTATGGAATCGATTCAACGAAAATCATGCCCAAGAAATCGCCCAGGAAAAACCCAAAAAAGACGAACAGGTCCGAACGAAACCCCCATTGCCCATAATTCAACCTCCATTTCCAGAACGATTCCACCAGTGTCGAAAAGGTAAGCAGGACAAAGAAATCCTCGAAACATTTAGGAACGTCGAAATCAACATTCCAACATTGGATGCCATCAAGCAAATACCTGTGCGCTAAATTTCTTAAAGAGCTTTGCACCAACAAGCGAAAATTAACAGGTAATGAAAGGGTGAATGTTGGTGAAAATATGTCTGCAATGTTACAGCGAAAAATGCCGGCAAAATGTAAGGATAGGGGCATGTTTGCAATACCATGCAAAATAGGTCATTTGGGAATTAAAAAGGCTATGTGTGATCTAGGAGCCTCCATAAATGTAATGCCCTATTCTATTTATGAATCACTTAACGCAGGTTTTTTGACAAAAAGCAGTGTTAGCATTCAATTGGCGATGTGTCCGTTGTGCATCCCAAGGAGTCCTCGAGGACGTGTTGGTAAAAGTTAACGAACTTATTTTTCCTGCAGATTTCTACGTGATAAAAATGGAGGAGGACAGTGCTCCGGGATCTTCAGATCTCTTGTTGGGACGACTATTCCTTAGTACATCTAGAACTAAAATTGAGTTCGGAGTGGAACTCTCACGATGGAGTTTGATGGGGAGATCGTGAAATTTAACGTCTACGATGCCATTAGCCACCCCAGTGAAATTTTGAACGTGAATTGTGTTGATATAATTGACTCATTAGTGGAAGAAAATTTTGAATCCATTTATGATTTTAAATTTGACTTTGATAAATTTGAATCCGTTAATGAGTTGTTATCCCCAGGTACTAAGCTTTTACCTTCTGTTGTGCAGGAGCCAGATCCAAAATTAAAACCACCTCTCGAGCATCTCAAATTCACATTTTTGGAGGATGATGAGACCATTGCCGACTTAAAAGGGATTGACCCCTTGGAGGAAAATATGAAACCAATGAAAAAGGCGCAAGGACAATTAAACCCAAATATGGTGGATGTGATAAAAAACGAGAAATTCCAAGCTCACACGATTAAAAAGATTTATTTTGAGCCACCGTAGAACCATTTAAGTCGTCGAGCTAATGACGTTAAACAAGCGCTTGTTGGGAGGCAACCCAATCTTTATTTTTATTTTATTATTTATTTTTATTTATTTTATTTTATTTTCTTTTCTTTTTAATTTCTTTTATTTAAATATCAATAAATTTCTCTTCTTTGCTTAGCTAAAATGGAGCGCGTTGAGGTTCGACTCAACACTTTTGGCCAAGCAACTCACCGAACTCATTGCTATCCTCCGCATTCGACGGTTGCTACACGGGAGTTTTTCTAAACTTTTCTTCTTATTTATTTGTTTTGCGTCCACATTGAGGACAATGTGCTTTAAGTAGGGGAGGTACTCTTAGACATCTTGTCATATTCTGTTGAGATTTGTGTTTGTTGCTTGAGGCTCTTTTAGGTTGTCTGTTTTTTTTTTTAGAACATTCATCGCTAATCATGCCCAAGAATTTGCCCACGACTTGCTCTTTATTTGACCCACGTGCATGATTCTTGGCCACCGAGTAAATTCGATTACATCATTTGATTTTATCTCCATTGTTTTATTCTTATTAGGCTAAAAATAATTATGATTAATAAGTTAATTATATCTTGCTTTTCGTAAAATTGATCAAGTTTAATATCAAGTGGACACTTAATATATTTGCATGCCTAAGTTATGTTCATGACTATTAGGTGGTTACTAAAACTTATTTTGACACTTGATTATTTCTCTTAGGTCCTCTTGAAGTTTATATTTTCGCGAAAATTGTGATTAATAAATATTTCCAAGGTTATGAGTACTGACTTAGAACGTGGTATCGATCGAAATAACCGGGTAGGGTGCTTGGGTTGTCATTCTACTTAGCGTCAAAAGGTTTTGTGGCGTAATAGGTAAACTCCGCTAGCCAAGGTTATGAGTATGGCTCGAACGTGATGATTGAGTAACCGGGGGTAGGTGCTTGGGTTGCCATTCTACTTGGCGTCAAAAGGTTTTGTGACGTGATTTAGTAAAACTCATTGACCGAAATAAATAATTTTTAAGAATATGTTGAGTGAGTAACCGGGTGAGGTGCTTGGGTTGTCATCTCTCTTGGCGTAAAAGGTTTGATATATTCAAGTAAATAAAAAAAGAAAAAAGAAAAAAAGAGAAAAAAAGAAAAATAGTACTAATAAAATTACAGGTTGGGGACTAAGGAGGAAATAAATAGAGTGTCTTGGTAGGTTTGGTAATTTACCTAAATAGCATGAAATAATTCAAGACGATTTTAATTTTTGTTTGTGTTAATTAGAAAACTTTTTCTATTTTACTTAAAGCAAGCTTAGAAGTTCTCTTATTTTCATATGCATTTTTGACTAAATCTTTATAAAACTTTGGAGTAGAATTTCTTTCGGGATCTAATTTTCACGGTGGATAGGAACCATACTTGAGGGCAAGCATGGGCTAAGTAGGGGATTTGATAACACTTTAGAGCGACATGTTTTATGTTCTAATTATATATTAATTTCAATGTGACTCTACTAAATTGGGTTATTTATGGACTTTATTCTCATAGGGACTAAATTGGAGACCAATGCAAAATTGAAGGCCAAAATCATGAAATTAAAGATAAAAATGGACCAATGTGCAACAAAGGAAAAAGATGGTGCCAAAAGTGCACATGGAGAGCGAGAGGATTGAAATGCAAAAAGAAGAGACTTTGCTTTATCAAATTCTATTTTAAATTATATTAGGATAATTAATATTAGGATAATTATCTAGGATTATTTAATTTCTTTATTTATCTTTATTTATCTTTAATTAAATTGTAATTATCTTTGGGAGTTTGAGTAGAATTAGACTATCTACCTTAAGCACTATAAATAGGGGATGGAGTAACTCATTTGGGGGGCATTTCTTTTTCTGTACACTCCTCCCCCATAATTCTTTTGTGTTTCATTTATTTTCCTTTCAATAAAAATTCCCTTTTCCATATTTTTATATTTTCCACCACAAATATGAGCCACTAAATTCCATCTAGCCGAAGGTTGCCAAATTCCCCAGAAAAAGGTTCTTGAGGCTTAGAACCCGTACTCAACTTTCTTACCCAAGTATTCATCGTTTCTCCGCATTACGGGGCTGACGCTTTCGTCCAGGTCCCTTTAAAAGTAACCCTTTCAACGTATACAAAGGCGGCCGCTTTGTGTGTTTTGGGAGGATTGCACCGTCGGTTCGTGAGCTTACTGCGTCAGAGGTTAGCGAGCCCAAGAGACAAAATGGCGTGGGATTCGCCATTGAGAAACGTTGATCTAGCGTAAAAGACTCCACAAAAGCAATCGCAAGCTAGAGTCAGGCTCCCAAAATCCGTAAGTTTAAATTCTTGGAGTTGATGGTCGTAGGCGTCCTCTTCCACTATAACTGGCTTACTTGGGTAGAGAAGGGTCATCCAAAAGCCGAAGACGGAGCCAAGGAGGAACGAGACAATCGGAGGCTGGAATATCTCCACATAAGAAACTTTTCTCTAAACTCTTTCTTTTTATTTTCTTCATTTTAATTCTCGTAATTTATTCTCGTAATTTCAATTCGTCTTAAATTACATTATTATTACTATTTTTTTCCGGATCGAAAATTATTAATTACATTTTTATTTATTTTTCAGAACGCAGGTTTTCTTGGGCACGATTACGCGGGATCTCGAAAACAGCATTTGTATAATCCGATCCTCGTGGATTCGACCCTACTTTCCCTTTCTTGTTATTTTCATTATTTTGCGGGAGTAGGATATATTTTGGTGCATTCAACGACGCATCATAATATCTTTAATAAGATAGAAATGATTTAATTGTTTTTTTGTAATTTAGTTTTAATATATTTAATAAAATTTGAGTTTAATTTTTTTATTTTTGAAATTTAATTTTTTAATTTAATTTTAATATCTTTCATAAGATAGAAATGGTTTAATTTTTTTGTCATTTAATTTTTTTATATTTAATAAAATTTGAGTTTAATTTTATTTTTTTGTAATTTAATTTTTAAATTTAATTTTAATATCTTTGATAAGATAGAAATGATTTAATTATTTTTTTTGTAATTTAGTTTTAATATATTTAATAAAATTTGAGTTTAATTTTTTCTTTTGTAATTTAATTTTTAATTTAATTTTAATATCTTTGATAAGATAGAAATGGTTTAATTATTTTTTGTAATTTAATTTTTTATATTTAATAAAATTTGAGTTTAATTTTATTTTTTTGTAATTTAATTTTTTTCATTTAATTTTAATATATTTGATAAAATAGAAATGGTTTAATTTTTTTTGTAGTTTTGTAATTTAATTTTAATAACTTGAATAAAATAAAAGTTATTGTACAAAAGTTCACCGCTTTCCTCAAAAAAATAAAAATTACATAGCCACCAGGAGAGAAAAAAGCTAAGAACACGGTCAACTATTTCGATTTGGACACGAGCGAGATGTATGGCCCGGGTTCCTACACCATCCGCACAGTCGACTTTGGTTTCTCGTTTCTCGGATATCCATATTGTTGCGTATTCTAGTTAAGCAAGGTCGACCTTTTGGTTTGTGCCTCAATTGTCTATCTGGCAACAACTTACTACGGTGCGATCGTCGACTGACCACTTACGTTCATCCGGGATTGGTGGGAATATGTGTCTCTACACGTTGTACATGTTTTCTAATTTGTACACTTCATCGACATAGCTCATGGGATCAAGACGGAGATTCTGACAAGCCGTAAGTACATGAGCACATGGGTAACGGTGCATCAAATATCCCATCCACGTGTCCTATTTGTCAAGTGTACGATAATGCCCGCCAACAATACCTTGGTTCGGTCATCAAACTCCGTGACATGAAACCATAGGTCATTTATGCGGTCGTGACACTACTTGTGTGCATGGTGTTCGTCCGTGCCTTCCCACGGTTTATTTCTCGCAAGACCTTCGAGCTCCATACATGGCCTCCTTGCATCGCCTCTATAACTCATTTGCTCTCTTGAAAATAGTGCCACTAAACAAAAATATGTCTCCCTGCACAACCGATGTAATCGGCGGATGATGAGTTCCTTTTAAACGAAATTTATGCATTCGGCCGAGTTTGTGGTCATATGACCATATCATAGGCCGCCATCATATGCTTGTGTCCACTGTTCGAAAGGAATATTGCACATGTAGTTTGCGCCTTCGACTTTATCTGAGCACAAATTGGCCAGCATCCCCTGAAAACGGTCTTTATTGATCTCGTACCCTGCCAACATACGTTGATAGCGAATATTACATACCACTCTTTAATTGAGAATAAATTGAATATTACAAACGAAATTATATTAATAGATATTTCATACCCATATCGGTCACTTGTTGTTTCTATCTTTTATATCGATGTTGCCCATAGTAGTTGGATGAAACATGCCTCAGGTAATATCGATGGTGTGTGCGATGCCACATGCTTCCCTGGCGTTCTATTGCCGTAAGTATTCCAGGGCCCCGATCCGTTATAACGCATATGTCAGGTTGAGGATAGACATGCCTCCTTAACCTAGATAGGAAAAAGTCTCAGTCATCAGCTGACTCCCCCGGTGTTATTGCGAACGCAATCGGAAGGATTCTCTCACAGTCGTCTTGTGCCACAACTAGTAATAGTCGATGCGTATATCTACCATACATAAAGGTACTGTCAATTTGTACCAATGGCTTGCAGTATGTAAAAGCATCTCGGCATTGCTTAAATGTCCAGAACAGATGCTTGAACATTGCGCATCCACGAAGAAGACGATCATTGTAGTACGTCGGTTCCATTTCAATATCTGTCGTGCTGCCTGGGACATATCTCTCCAGCACCTGACACCACTGCCACACTTTATTATATGAAGTGTCCCACCGACCGTGCAACTTTTCTAACGTATTCTGCTTGGTTATCCAAGCCTTTCTGTAAGAGGGCGTGTACCCCAATTGGCTACGAATATTGCCAATTAAGGTAAGACCGTAGTCTTGGGATCACCTTCACCATCGGGATTATTAAGTCAGCCAACATGTCTAAATCCATCCTCGGATGATCTTGTGTAACACACATCATCGGCAATCGTTAAATAATGCAACATTACACAATATTAGTGTTATTCAAATCATTGAACACATAGTGGTATTTGTCTCAAGCAAGACATGTATGTGGACCTTTGTACTTTTTGACCTCTCACAACCTTGTCCTTTTCCTCAACGACGCCATGATTTTCCATGAACATGTGCCATCTTGCACTGCACACTTCGTCTCGTACTTATCGAGCCTAAATTTAACCACATTGTAGTTAACCCCGTTCCTGATGCTGTATTGTTTCAATGCAGCAAGAAAAGTATTCTTGTTGGAAAACTGGTTACCAACTTCTAATTGGTTCGAATCCAATGAAGAATTTGTACGGTCACGCGTCCGGTGTGGTAGTTCAGGAAACTCCAATGCATCATCTTGAGATAGATCGACATTATGCATATAGGCTAGAGGTGAGTACGCCCTGGATAGCGGATCTTCTTCTTCTTCGTCTGAATCACCCTCAACGTCTTCAGGTACAATTGAAACGGGCTCCGGTTCAGAAAATAATCCAACTTCTGCACCGTCAGGCCCTAGCTCCCGAGGTGGATCCACATCGGATTCATCGTCTGACCCTCTATAACCTGCAACAAATGAAGGCCCCTCGCCGGTGGATGTCGTCAGGAGTACATCATCCCTCCTTAAACATCTTTCGTAAAGATCCCAATCATATGTGGATTGCCAACCACTAGAAGTTGATGACGTCCCCCAATACGTATTTCTATCATCGGACGTTGAAGGACGGATATGCATGTCCCATCCACCAACCGAGTGTCCTGCAGGGGTTATGTTTTCCATACTACCACCGCACACGGGCACTTCTGTGTTTTGCCTCCCACTTATAGAGTGCCGGCTTAGGGTCGTGTATTCCCCTCGAACGGCAGTAGATGTTGAGGTCGCAAAAAGATCACTTGGAGATGAAAATTCTACATATAACTCGAGATAGGGCGATCCACTGGCAAGATGAGTCTCCACCATTGCCTCAAGGCTCCGAGGACCTTTGATGTCGAATGAGTCATATCTCACCGGATCAACCGAAGCGTAAAATCTATACTTAATAGACTGAACTTTCATTGGCGTTGTTCCGAATATTTTACGCCTAATTCTTTTGCAAAGTTTTACCAAATCGACGTTCCAATTAAAACTCAGTCGCGCTGTGTTCTCCGATAAGAAAATAACACTATTTTCGGTGTCACGAACTTCACCATCGTAGTAAATAATAGCATTAATACGTTCACTCATTTTTAGTTTTTTTCTTTTGCCTGAATTTGCCTTCTGCCAACTGAGAATGAAATTTGGTGATTATAACCTAAGTTTGCGAAGACCATCAGAGCAAAAGAGCGTCCACGTGAGCTCTTTTCGGTACTCACGCTAATGATGCACCTATTTGAAGCGTTTTGACATCGTTTGTTTAGAAACGTCTCCTCAAATTAATTTTGCCGGAGACCACGTAGCAAAAGAGCGTCCACGCAGAGCTCTTTTCGGTACTCTGATGACGATGCACCCTCTACCGGAAGCGTTTCGCCACTATTTGTTCGAAACGTCTCCTCAAATTAATTTTATCGGAGACCATCAGAGCAAAAGAGCGTCCACGGGAGCTCTTTTCGTACTCTCGACGACAGTGCACCTGTTGGAAGCGTTTTGGCCATTGTTTGTTCGAAACGTCTTCAAAATTATTTTGTCGGAGACTCTTGGCCTAAAAATTCAATTAATTATTCATAGGGAATGGAGGCAAAACACGTCCATGTCGGTAGCGTTTCTTGGTTATTCAGCGACAAAGCGCCACCGAGGTTCTAGCTGATCCCCAAAAACGCTACGACGTGGGCGCGTTTTTGGGGAAAAAAGATTTCCGTAAATATTCTTCAAACTGGCACATTTCCGTAATTTTTCTTTATTTTTAGTATATATGGGATATTTACCCCAATTATCATCCCATAATCTAACTCTAGAACCATCAATGATTTGCCATTGCACCTTATCTTTAATAATATTCCTTCCTCTAAAATACCTGCCCATGCCCAAAAAGGCCTTCCCCCTTTCCTTGCATCCATGCTAGATCCTTTAGGAAAATACCTAGCCCATACGGCCTTTGGCTTTATCAAAATCCTCCAACTTTGTTTAGCTGGTCAAAGCAACATTCATCAATCCAAGATCTCTAAAACCCATACCCCCTACACCTTTCAACTTGGTTAAACAGAGGTAACTCACACAATGAATTTTTCGCTCATCATGTTCTACCTCTACCAAAAACTAGCAATTGCAGCATTAATTTCGTTGCAAAGCTTCTTTGGTAGTTTAAAACATAGCATCAGTAATTAAGGCATGCGCAAGCAACAACTCTAATCAAAACATACCTTCCTCCTTGTGACAACTGGTTTTTCTTCCATGGTTTTAGTTTGTTCAAAATTCTCTCCTTAATAAAGCTCATTGCCATACCCTTAGTCTTTCCCCCAAAAACTTAGAACCCCTAAGTATGACCCAGCATTCTTTGCTTCAACAATTCCTTGTACCATCCCATTCCTATTCAATTCAGAAGTATTTGCATTGAATATAACACTTGATTTAGCCAAATTCACACTCTGTCCAGAACCTCCACAATATCTGTCAAGAATGGACTTTAAAACACTAGCATTGTTAGGGTCAGCAGGCAAAAAGAAGAGTGAATCATTTGCAAAAAAAACAAGTGTGACAACACAGGACAGTTTTCACTAATTTTAACATGTCTAGGCTCAATTGCACTATTAACCATTCTAGAGAAACATTAGCCAGTATCCCAGTCTGGCCCAATAGGCTATTGTAAAGTTGTTAGTGTTAAAATGGGCCCTTTTCAAGATTTTGGGAAATAAGGTTGGGGTTACAAACAAGTCCCCATATTCGAATCTAAATATATTGGTTGGAAAATATAGCGGTAACTTGACAACTCTCACACTCATGTTTATTATGGTTTCATTGAAATGAAAATTACAATAGAATCACTAGCACTTGGACCAAGACTCTGCTATAAGATTGGGATACAAAATCGTTGGAGCATGGAACTACACCATCATCTTACCTAACAAGTTACCACTTTAATTAGCCATTAGAAGATGACATTTTTTGAATAGTTTAGTCGTTAGGAGGCGTGAGGATATTGTTGAGGGATATGGTGTGATAAAAGGTGGAGATAGTGTTGCAGGGCGGCAGCAGCAGCACATGCATAGGATTTTGATGCAAATATGGGCCTACACAGGATAACACTTGGTTGGAGGGGATTCACTTCAAGTCATCAAAAAGCTAAACAGTTGAAAGATGACCTTTCTGCATTCTATAGCATTACCATAACAAGAAGACAAGCTAACAAGGCCACTCTCCAACTATTGTTAACGTCGAGTTCGAGATGGATGATAATATGTATTGCATTCAACTATTTAATAGCTAGCTTTAAAATTGATGAAGTAAAGTAGAATAGAGTGGATGCCAAAATTTTGTTAGATTAAACTTTAATATTTTATCTTTAAGCAACTAGATTCGAGACTTACCATATGCAATTACAATGTGTGAGTCTCTAGTCTCATCATGTGTATGTCATATATGGGTTTTATCCTATTTTTCGTTAATCTATTGTGTTTTCTATTGATCTGATTTTATGTTGTTATTACATAAACATGATTTTATATTTATACTGTATATGTATTTTAATGGTAAAACTTTTATTAAAAAAAATTAAAAAAGTATTATCAAATATTATTCAAAGTGCAGTTCTTGAAAGCTGAAAAAGGAACATTGCCATAACTGTTGCCCAAATCACCATTTCATGCACACCCAAATTGAAATTCCCTCTCTTCCAGGTGCTCCATGTCCATTTTTGCTCTAAAATTGCTTCACTTGTTTTTTTAGGGTTTGTGTTTCATGAGCAAATAATATAAGATTGGTTATAATATGGAAATTTCCTCTCTTCCCTGTTATCACATCTGTTCTTTTTGACATAATGTTTAGAACTATCCAAAGTCCTTCCTCAACCCATAAATAGGCGTCCATAAATAAGAGAATAATGTATTTCAACGCACTCGAACCCATGTCTTCATGTATTAATAACAATACTCATAACAATCGAACTAAGACTCAATTAACTTTTTACTTCTAGTTTATTATGATATTATCACTTAAATAATCATTTTGATCTACTTGTTTTACCATATATATATATAGGTCACATTATTATTAACGTACCAATTTTATTTTTCCCATAATAATGTACCAATCATTATGGACAACCCAAATAACCATCTTTCTCAACATATATCTGCTGAGCTAAACCTCCCTCATAAAGTTGGATAATTTCCAAAACATTATTGCATTTTTTAGGGTTAAAAGAACAGATTACTCCATTTATAAAAGCAATTTAGTCAATTTAATTGCACAATTGTAAACGACAACAATATTAAATGTTAAAAAAAAATTGCCTACCTTGCTTGCTAGGTGCTATCTTCATTCATGATGCAACCAGCCTTCAGCACATAATATGATGGAATAAATGGCGATAGATTTTATGAGATTGGCTGCAAACCCCACACACATGACGCCAGTTTAGCAGAGAAATCAACGCTAATGATAATGCAGGATTGGTTGAGGGAGGAGGCAAGGTGGGGGCATAGGGTTGTTGTCTAAGATTCCAAATAAGTAGGGTCTTCTTTGTGCTAGCTTAAACCAATCATATTCACTTGATTTCCCTTCATTAATTCCGGAGGAACTCAATTCTACGTTTTGTTTCCATTCCATATTCATATATTTTTATCAATAAATTGCTGATTGGGTTTTAGTTTAATTGGTATTAATATTATTGTCAATGTAAAAAAAGTGAGTTCGAGCATACTGAATTGTGTTTATGGGTTAGGATGAGTAGAATATATAATTTTAAGCATTGTATCAATTTAAAACTTTCGGATATATAATTTTCTTTTTAAAAAGAGATTTTATTTAAAAAAGAGTCAAGCAACAGCCTTTCCAAGTATAGCTCAATTTTTTAACTTTTTGAATTTTTATATTTTGATCATATGAGACAAATGATGTTAAGTTAACATGATGTGCATATAGACTGTCGTGCGAGCTGTCACGCCAATAACATAAAAAATTAATATTTTAATCATCATTTTCGTTAAAAAAAATATTTGAAAGCTTAAGGATCAAATTTAGCTAAAAATATAATGACTAAATTGATAAAAAAATATAAAATTTGAGAGTTAAATTTATCATTATGCCTAATTTTTAATACTATAAAATTAAGAAGATAACCATGAAAAAGATTGTTGTTTCCTTTCTTCCTTCCTTTTATTTCTGCGTTTTACCTTTATAGTATCACTTTTTCTACTGTGATTAGAAAAATTATTTTAAATACTTTTAAATATTAATATAAATTATTTCATAAATTAATTCAGTATCAATTTAATTTAGAAAATATTTTAAAATATTTTTAAAAATAAAAATACAAAGAATTTATTTTTGTCTCTTTAAATATTTTATATAAAATCTATAAAAATTTAAACCCAATGTAAAAATCCTCAACTATACAAATTTAACTAAAACTTCATTCATCTTTTATGTAAACTTTTTACATAATATTTATTTTTACTTACATCATAATCATCTTTCAAGTTTCCTTAAAATTTCATTGAATTACCAAACGAAATAAAAATTTGAAAAATATAATTTTTTTATTTTAAAAATTATAATATATTTATTTTACAAAAATAAAATAAATTTTCATATTTTTGGATTTTTAATTGAAAAATTAATTAATTGGATGCTACGTGAATAAAGTTAATGCTTGTCAATTTTTTCATCCATTTTGAGTGATTTAACAAAAGTGCAAGTTTAAGTATTAAAAGAGGTGAAAAATTAAATGGATAATTAAAATATTTTTTATTGTAAAGTTGAAGGACAAAATAAATTAGGCTTAAAGGTGTAAAAAGCCCTCAAACTTCATAAAAAAAGCAATTAAGCCCTTACTTTTTTTTACATTCAATTAGGTACTTGAACTTTCAAAATGCATCAAAAAGCTCTCAAACTTTAAAAAAATACAATTAACCTCCTACTTTTTCTTTTTATATTTTTGCACTCAATTGGGCATTTAAACTACCAAAATGCATCAAAAAAGCCCTCAAGGATTTTCAAAAAAAGCAAATAAGCCTCTGTTTTTTTTTTTTTTTTTGCACTCAATTGAGTACTTTAACATTTGACCATTAAAGTTAATTACTCCTAATTGTTTTCAGTTAAAGCCACCCAGTGTCACAATTACGACGTGACATGCAAAAAAAATATAAAAAATAAAAATTATAAAAATATTTAAATTTTATTAAAAACTATAAATATATATAAATCATAAAAAGATAAAAAATTTAAAAAATTTTATAAAAATCATAAAAAAATTATAAAAACATAAAAAGATCCTTTAACCATTAACTTTAATCGTTGACTATTAAAGTTAACGACCTCCAGTTTTTTTTTCCAATTAAAGTCATCACGTGTCGCAACACAGCGTGACATATGACAAAAAATGATAAAAATAAAAATCAATAAAAGTTATAGAGAAATTATAAAATGATTCTTTTAGTATGATAATTTTATATTTTTTTTACAAATTTTATATTTCTTTACATTTTTATAATTTTCTTATAATTTTATAAATTTTATATATTTCTATATATTTTATTTTTTACGATATTTATAAAAAATTCTATTTTTATTTTATTAAAATTTAATAATTTTTATAAATTTATTAATTTTTATTTTTATAATTTTTGTGCCATACGTCACGTCATAGTTGTGGCACATGAAAGCTTTAACTAAAAAATAATTAGGGGCAATTATCTTTAATGGTCAACTATTAAAGTACCCAATTGAGTGAAAAAAAAAAAAGAAATAGAGATTTAATTACTTTTTCTGAAAAAATTTAAGGGTCTTTTTGATATATTTTGACAGTTTAGATAACTAATTGAGTAAAAAAAAATAGGGACTTAATTGTTTTAAAAAAAAAAAAAGAAGAAGAAGAAGAAGAGATAAACGTGAGTTGGCCCCTTGTTGTTTTGTGTCAATAAAAAATCATAAATGGATAATGAGTTAGAATCTAAATAGGGAATGAAGAACCACAGAAGGAGGGAATTAGGAAAATGCCCCTTTTTTTGCGGATGCATTGAAGTTGTAGCATTATGACAATTTTAAATAAATGCCTTTGCCCCCAACTTTCTCCACTTTTTCTTCACCAATTTGTATTAAATTACATCATTTTTTTTCTTTCAAATAAATATCTTTCTAACATTAACTTAAAAAATTAAAATTGGGTTAATTTATGATTTAGCCCCTAAAGTATATCTGTTTTTCCACTTTCATACTTAAACTTTTTGTCTCAATTTGGAACTTAAAGTGTATTGATCTGTTTTCAACAAACATTTAAAAAATGACAGCCAATCAAATAATGCTACATGGCTTTTTATATTTTCAAAACTACAATATAACAACAAAAATAGAAAAAAATGAATTCATGTCAAAGTTAAAATATGTAATTGAATTAAAATTAAGTTTAAAATGTTTAACGTGAATTTACATAAAAAAAAATAAAAAGTGAAATAGAGGATAAAAGTATTTTTTTTAAAAATTTCATTTTAGGTTCTGATCATAATTATTCTTTTTGACACAATGTCTAGAACTACCCATAGCCCTTCCCAACCCATAAATAGGAGGATAATGAGATTTAACACACTAGAACCTACATCCTCCTGTATTGAATCGAGTTAAGACTCAACCGGCAAAGACAAAAAAAAATTAATTATAAATCATGGCAATTTTAAAACTAAACTTACATATATTAATTCAACATTATGTTTAGCATGTGCTTATATTATAAAATTAATTAGATATTTCTTGTTTTTAATTAAGAATATTGAATAAATAAAGATTTTTCAAAAAGTGAGTGAATCTGTTTATAAAATTTAAATTATATCATATATGCTCTTTTTAATATAATGCTTAGAATTACCAACATCCCTCTTCAATCCTTAAATATGGACGAGCCATTATCTTGACTGATAATCTTGAAGTCTCTCAAATCTTGTTTGACTTAAATATGGAATACTCGGGATTATTGTGCTCAGAAGGACTCATCGCATCATGAAGGCAGAAGGGATATGGAAGATCAAGCACATTCCAAGAAAGCAAAATTTGGTAGCAAATTATCTTGCTAAACTTAGCTTTAAGATGAAAATCTAGTCTACAAATCCTTGGCGAGGCTCCTAAGGAAGTATTGGATTTATTACAGAAAGATAAAGACAATGGTTGTCATATGTAATTGATGTTTTCATCTCTTTTATTCACCAAAAAAAAAAAAAGGATAATGCACTTCAATACAATCGAATTTATGTCTTCCTGTACTAACAACAATATCAATATTAATCGAATTGAGACTCAAACTACTGAAAAAATTAGTAGTTAAATTGGAAAATATGATAAAAATAAAAATCCATGAAATGATGTTTAAAGTGGCCAAGTTAATAATAAAGTGGTTAAGATGAAAAGGTGTGGAAGTTAGTGGTGCACTAAATTATTGCCAGCTTAGCTTTGCACAATTAGGGCTCCACTTAGTGATTATATTATAATTGAAGTGGCTTTCTACTTGCTTCTGTATTCAATCAACCCTCGAAACACACTAACTTTTTCTTGTATAGTTTATTGGTTACCAATATTAGACCATACCTGTCTGAATGCCCAAGGATTTGGATAAGATTTTTTTTATTCAAATTGGTCCTTCCTGAATTACAATTTTAATAACTGATATCTTTGCTTTCATAAAATGTTTAATATGATATCTGAATTATCAATATATATTTTATTATGGTATCTATATTTTCACAAAATATCCAATGTAGTGCTTGAACTATCAATATTTTTTATTATGGTACTTAGTGTTAACATTGTTAATGACTTGTTAAACTAGTCAATGAAGATTCAACATGTAAATTTTTTTTTCAAATCGTCAAGTCCATATAGATAATATAACATTATGTAAAAAAAAACTAAATAAAAAATTAAAAATAAATAAATAATTAAACATATGATTAATAAAAATAAGTACATAAGCAAAAATGGTCATCTTCTCCGATGATTTTTCCATTTAAAATACTATTTTAATTTATTTTTAAATACTATTTTTATTATCCATGAAAGTTAGTTTAGTATTTACTTTTTTTTTTTAACCATATTTTTAGTTATTTTTAAATTTAATTTTCTTATTATTTTATTTATTTTTTTCATATAATGTTATATTATCCATATGAATTTGATGATTCGGGAAAAAAAAATTACATGTTGAATTTTTATAGGCTGGCTGGTTTAGCAATTCACTAATGGTGTTAACACCAAGTACCATAGTAAAACACGTATTGATAGTTCAGGTACCACATTGAACATAGTAAAATACATATTGATAGTTCAAGTACCCATCAATTTGCTGAAACATTATCTTAAACCTCCATCCTTAGTTACTTTCCATACCATACACAGAATCAACCACCACCATAGTCTATCCAAATACTTTGTTAACTTAATTGTTAGAAAATTTATTTTATCTAAAATGAAAAAAAATTAATAATACAATTAAAAGTAATAAACATATATTTTATTATACAACAAAGATTAGTTAAAATTAAATTATTTTTAAAATTTTCAAAATTTTTATATAAAAATTAACTTAAATTAAACTTAATATTATTATAATGATAATAAATTTTATTTTTATTTTTAAAATATTTAAAAAATATTAAAATATTAATATAAAATATTATATTTTTCAATATTATTAAACATACATATTTAATTATTTATATTTAATCATCTAATAAATTATTAATATAATTTATTATTTTAATAAATTATTTAATATTTCAATTTTATTTTAATAATAAATTTTAAAATAATAATTTTAAATAATATTCTTGACATATTATTAAAATATTCAATATTAATATTTAAATAATAAATATTTATTATAATTATAAATATATTAATAATAAATGTTTTGTAGTATAAATGTTAAAATATGTCATAAGTTTATGTACTCTTCACAAATTTGTAATTTAGTCTTTGTACTTTTATTTTTAAGAATTTAGTCCTCTACTTTTCGATTTGAAAATCAAGTTCAATTGTTGACATTGTTAATTTTTTTTGTCAATTTTTCCGATATCACATTTTAAATAAAAATACTCATTTGGTAGTCATGTAATTAAAAATGACGTTGTAACGAACCTGAATTTAATAAAATATTTTTAATATATGCAAAAATAATGTAAAATATAAGTTTATAGATATAAAATAAACTCTATTAAACAATGAAAATATAAGAAAAATCTCAAATGTTTATTTTTTCATCGAAAACAACTTTTATAAAATATTTTCAAGAAATCTATCAAATTAACAACAAAAAATATTTTATATAGATTCATCCAAACATAAAAAATATTAACTTTTCTAGGAAAATAAGTCATTTTACAAAATTATTTTCCGAAAGTCATTTTAGTGAAACAAAGAGACCCTTAAACTCACATCCCAACATTGATTTAAATGGACAAGTGCTTAATTCAATCTTACTTTTTACTAATTAATCTTATTATATAGTTGTTTTAGTTTTACTCTTATAAATCCAGTATATTGACAAGTACAATACAAATACAATAAATTACAATGTAAAATTAAATCAGTACAAAATATAATAGATAAAGGACAAAAAAGAACAGAAGAAAACTTATCTATGACATATGTCCATATTGAAATTAGAGACCCATGCATTATAATTACATAGAGTGAAACTCAAATTTTTTAACAATCTCATTATAGGTTCTAATCATATATGCTCTTTTTGACGTAATGTTTAGAATTACTTATAGCCCCTCCTCAACCCATAAATAGAAGGATAGTACGCTTCAGCGCACTTAAACCCATATCCTCCTGTATTGGCAACAATGCCCATGCCAATCAAGATAAGACTCAATTGGCTTTGTTTCCATGATTTTGAAATAAGACAATGCTGTAAAACAGAAAATAGATATGTCTATCATAAATTCAGATACTCACATCATATGCATAACTTAATGGTTAAAATTTTCTATTAGTCCTTATACTTTGTAAAAATTGTTAATTTAGTCTTTGTACTTTTATTTAATCAATTTTAGTCTTTATACTTTTCAAATTGGTAAATTTTAGTCCCTGTACTTTTTAGACTTTGAAATTTTAGTTCTGGCCCAAACAATAACAGTTAAATCTGTTTGGCTAAATTCAATTACTAGTCATGTACTATACGTATAGTTGTAGATTTAGTCTATTTTCTCCAATTGTTTCATTCAAAGTCCCTATACTTTATGAATTGTGATATTATAGTCTTAATGCAAATAACAATCAATAATCCATTAATTGGATTTTTAGTGAGTAGTACGTGGAAATAATAAGCCGACATGACATTACACATATGATAATATGTTCGACATATCAGATTTTAGAAATAGCAAAAACTTTATTTAATGAATTTAAAAATTTTTGCTAAGTATAAGGACTAGTAGAAGAATTTAACCATAACTTAATTCTAAAAAAAGAAGGCGTACAAAGATGATATTTGTGAACATGCTTCTAAATAATTCAACTAGCAATAATAATGTAATAAAGAGGAAATAATTGTATGAAATAGTGATTTCATGTCATCTCTATTCCTTTTCCAATATTTTAAAGTTATATCAATATTTTCCTCTTAAATTTTAATATTCTCATCCTGAACAAAATCAAATTTAAATGAAAATATTAAAATTCAAGATAAAATTACTTATGTGATATTAAACTATTGAAAGGAAATAATATCCATATTTGTTAAAATTTGATAAAGGATGGATTGTATAAAACTGTGATTTCACGTCGTCCTTATCACTTCTTAATCGGAGAATAACAAATCAAATTTTTCTTCCAAATATCATATTTTCAAACTATGCTTGCTCAAGTTTGATATCTTTTTGTCATGAATGTGAAGCCAAATTACATAGTTATTTGAGAATTTAGTAAGATATTCATATTAGAAAGAGAGAGGAATATATATGTAGATTCACGTGAATAAGTGGACTAAAAACGGTGTCCCCTTTGCTTGAAAAGTTTGTCTGGGTTTTCGAATCAGTACAAATCACCCACCACCCTCACTTCAAACTATTACTAGTGGAAGACCCACAACGAGACAATAGTTCAAAATAAAGATAAATTTAAACGGATCATGTGTGTCTCTCTTCCTTTTCTTTCTAACAATCAAAAATAAATAAATAATAATAGCATCTTCCTGTTAATTTTATCTATCTTCTTCTTCTTCATTTCACCACATTTGTTTTAGCAAAGACAAGTGGATGATGGAAAAGTTAGAGAAGCGTCGGCAGTAGGCTTGGATTCTTGTGGGAAAAAAAATATAGCTAAAGGGGACCTTTATGTTTTTGTCTGTACAATATTGTTGTGTGTTATAATAACAGTGTAAGGTTGGTGGAGGTTTTTTGCAGTATTGAAAATCAATGTCAAGTTCATCTCCTTTTCTTCTTTTTCATTGCCTTAACCTCTAGGGCACTAGCTTGAACCCTTTTTTTTTTTCTTTTTCCATTTAGTTTTGGGGGTGTGTTTAATGGCTATGGAGATGCAGAGCGTGGGGAAGATGATGGGGTTCTTGGTTATCTTGTTGGTTTTGTTTATAGAGATGGCAGCACCGACTACTGCTAGCAGAAACAGCTTTTCTACCCAAATTCTTGAGGTTCAAAACCAGTTGAAGCTCTTGAACAAGCCCGCTGTTAAATCTATTAAGGTCAGTCATAAATCATAATTTACTCATTTGCTCCCTCTTCAAATTGTCAAAAAGCTGTAAATTTAGACTTATTTTTTTGTTAATCCACTGCATATGTGTTTTGCCATGAACAGAGTCCAGATGGAGATATAATTGACTGCATCAAACTTTCACATCAACCAGCTTTTGACCATCCAATGCTCAAAAACCATAAAATCCAGGTCCATTCCTCTTCTTTTAAGCACCATTAATGTGTTTTTGGTTTGGACTTCTTGCATCCATGGTGTTCTAAAGGTTATGTGTTTCCTTTTATGATAAACCAGATGACCCCAAACTTTCATCCGGAAGGTGTTTTTGGTGGAAACAAAGTTGCTTCAAAGATTAAACCAGGTTCATCAAGGAATGTTACCCAGATGTGGCACTTGAATGGAAGGTGTCCAGAAGGAACTATTCCCATTAGGAGAACTAGAAAAGATGATTTGCTAAGAGCAAGCTCTATCAAAGCCTTTGGTAAAAAAAGGCACAAAACCATCCCTCAACCAAAGTCTGCAGATCCTGACCTCATCACTCAAAGTGGCCATCAGGTAGTATATACTGCTACTGCCTCATTTCTTTTTACATGAAACTGGTTTTGGTGTATATTGAACTAATATACGTGGTTACATATGTTCCATTTCTTGGGTGTTTGGACTTTGGAGCTTTGATGTAGCATGCAATAGCTTATGTGGATGGAGACAAGTACTATGGAGCTAAGGCAACCATTAACGTTTGGGAACCCAAAATACAACAGCCTAATGAATTCAGCTTGTCCCAAATCTGGATCTTGGGTGGTTCTTTTGGTGAAGATCTCAATAGCATTGAAGCAGGCTGGCAGGTACCTTCTTATCCAACAACAATTTTACATTATTATTTTAGATTCCATCCATATTTAACTCATTGGCCTCTGTCTTCTATAGGTTAGCCCAGATTTATATGGAGACAACCACACTAGACTCTTCACTTATTGGACTGTAAGACTAGACTCACCATGTCACTATCCTTTTGTCCTTTGATGCATTTCTATTTTTTAACTCTTGTTTTCTTTATTACTAAAACCAGAGTGATGCATATCAAGCCACTGGTTGCTATAATCTACTTTGCTCAGGCTTCATTCAAATCAACAATGAAATAGCAATGGGTGCAAGCATCTACCCTGTTTCTAGCTATCATGATTCCCAATATGATATAAGCTTACTTGTGTGGAAGGTAATGAGTAAGAAACTATTCATAATAAGCAAGCTACCATTTCATAAACATCAAATTTATATATATCCATGAATTTGAGTGTGGCAGGATCCTAAGGAGGGGAACTGGTGGCTACAATTTGGTAATAGCTATGTGTTGGGTTACTGGCCAGCTTTCCTATTTTCCTACCTATCAGACAGTGCCTCCATGATTGAGTGGGGAGGTGAGGTTGTAAACTCAGAATCAGATGGACAGCATACATCCACACAAATGGGGAGTGGCCATTTCCCAAAGAAGGGTTTGGCAAATCTAGTTACTTCAAGAATATTCAAATTGTTGATGGCTCCAACAATCTCAGGGTTCCTAAAGACATTGCAACTTTCACTGAGCAATCAAACTGCTATGATGTACAAAC
The DNA here is from genome assembly GCA_025506655.1 of Gossypium rotundifolium. Lineage (NCBI taxonomy): Eukaryota > Viridiplantae > Streptophyta > Magnoliopsida > Malvales > Malvaceae > Gossypium > Gossypium rotundifolium. The sequence continues at coordinate 154,526,989 of CP106728.1, forward strand.
TGGAAAAGGTGGGAACTGGGGCAGCTACTTTTACTACGGTGGTCCGGGTCGAAACGCTAACTGCCCTTGACTCATTTAAATCCTTAAGAAAATGAAAGCTAAGTAACCATCAACTGTTGCCGAAATGAATATTCATCAAGCCAAGTGCATCCCCTTCTTCAAGTTAAGTTTAGACTAGTAAATTTGTGAATCATGTTTTCACCATTAGATAGTAGCAATACAGGTTAAATCACCTTATTAACTCTGCCAAAGATTTGTTGTGAGAAAGTGAGGTATTTCTAGCTGATATTCTTTGTTTGGACATATGAGTGTATATTTTGATTTTCCTTTTTTTTTTTTTTTTTGTGTGTGTGTATGTGTCATTAAATTCTGCTTAAGCAATATAAGTATTTGGCTTTGTTATTCTTAAAAGATCATTCTCTATGATTTTCCATCAATGAAGGAACCTTACTTTCTAATGGCAAAACGAAATGATTTACCTTTTGCTTTACCAATAATTGCCCTTTTAAGTACTTGGACCAGGATAAATATGAGAGTTAATTTCAATTGTCTTTACTAATAGTATAAAAATAAGACACCGACACCTAAGTTCCAATTTGAAAACTTATTAAGGGTGGGTTGAGATAGGCGGTGGGTATATTTGCGGTTAATATAAAAACAACGATGGCGGTGAGATTAGATATTATAGCGATATTGTAGCGTAAGATAAAAAGTAAGCCAAACACACTACATCGCACCTCACTGTTTATCCAAACCCACCCTAAGTCTGCAAGGTCTTATATAAAGAATAAACTACTAAAACTTGTTTGCATAAGACATGATTTAAGTTCAATTTACTTACTAAACTGTAACCTAATCCTAGTACATAAATTAAATCACTCCTCTCAGTGAGACTTTCCTTTTAAAAGCTTAGTTACAAACTAAACAATTAGAACCGTTTGTTTGCAATAATTTGCACTAAAATAATTTCCTTATAATGAACAATATAAGTGCCTGTAATCTTATATATGAAACCATAGCAAGCTTTCTTTTAAATAATCATATAATGGTCAATGTGAATCTTCATCTTTTTAGTTCAGTTCGATAAAGTTTTCAATATGAAATAGATTTTAACAATTATAAGAGTGGCACCTATAGTGATAATTTTAAAATGAGAATTAAAATAATTTTAGCCATTAAATCAAAATAAATGATTTCAAGCCTTAGATTTTGTATTTATTTTACCATATTAAAATATAACCAACTGACACCAATTTTTTCTTCTTTCATATAAAAAATTTGTTAATCTTTATTTTAGATTTATTTAAAAAATTACAATGGAAAGCAAGAAACTAAAAAATGGGATTTTTCACTTCATACCAAAAAATGGGATTTTTCACTTCATACTAAAAAATGGGATTTTTCATTGGTTGAATAAAAGTGAGTACTCGAAATCAGTGAAGAAAAAATTTAATTTTTTAGAATGAAATGGTTGATCAATTTTTCAATCAAGAAAAACAAATACCTAATACCAAAATTGATTTATCTTATAATAACCCTAATCTTTTACTTTTCATTCCAATTTTTTCCTCAAACAGAAAAAAAAAAAAATTGAAAGTAAAGATTATCCAAAAAAATTCACCCTATGATTTTCATTATAGCGTGAAAAGAAAAAAGAAGAAGAAAAGATCGGGTATTGTTGATTTTATTTTAATAAGGTAAGATAAATTAAAAATCTAAAGCTTAGAATCATTTATTTTGATCGAATGGCTAAGATCATTTTATTTTTCATCATTATAGGTGAAGTCTTCATGGAGATGCTTCATATGTTTTGTAACAACCCTATACTCGGTTCAATCGTACAGACTCGGTATAAGACTATTACATTTGGTGCCAAAATGGTTATGACTAGATACTGTTTAATTAAAATATTTGTACATAGTATTTTAACTTACCAACCATATTTGCAAACATACCTATTGTTTTACTAATTCATTTCATATATACCAAAATACTTCAAGTAACTCAAAATAGATAGAATTTTAAGAGTTTACATTTTAGTCCCTATTACATGGGAACACATTTGAACTGCATATATACATTCCATTTTAATTCAAAATATAGTACCTACTTTTGAAGCTCTTGAGGATGTGATGAGATGAGAGATATTCTAGTCGGACTCTATCTCTTCTAGTCTAATTGTACCTACGTGTTAAAAATAAACGCGTTAAGCCGGTGAAGACTTAGTAAGCACTACAAGAATAAGTAAGTAAATAATCATAACAAAATATTTTAAACTTATTCAATTATTACATATTTACTTACATATAAGTTTCTTCAACTATGCCTTACTTTAATAAAATTTAACTTATCTTTTTGTAAGTTATAAAACTTACTTTAACACATCGATGATTCACTTTTGTTCACAACTCATATTCTTAGCCCAAAGTAGACTTTATAGAATACACCGGATATATGAAACAAATACAGAGGTGCATTATTATGCACTAGTGAACAGAGAGCACTAAAGTGCTATACGGAGAGCACAGATGTGCTAAACGGAGAGCACCAATGTGCTAATAATCGGAGAGCACTAATGTGCTAATAATCAGAGAGCGCGTTAAAGTTCTTTCATAGCATGCCACTAATATCCTAGTAGTTCTAAATTCCATCTACTTGGTCATTAAAACTAAATTTCATACATTTAAATACTTTACATATATATTTCGAAAATGGTTTCTCATTTCTCCCTCATCACAATTTAGTGCACATTTCACAATTCACAATTATCACACCTTTTTCACATATATGCTTTTGTCACAACATTATTACTTAATGTTCAAACAATATACCATCTTATATTCTCCATCTATAATTTTCTTTACAAATTTCATAATTTCATAATTCCATAATCTATTATTATTATTATTATTATTATTATTATTATTATTATATATTTAAATATATATATTATTTTTATTTCTAAGTAATTCTATACTACAATATAAGCATTTAAATAAAAAATTTAAAAAATCATGTAGTACTTACAACAAAAAGGTTGAGATGATGTTTGTTCTACTTCCTTCACTCCCAAGGCGAAGCCAGGGGGTTGGCATGAGCCCCGCCTCCCTAAAATGTAAAATTACTATTTAGGCTTTAATTTTTTAAAATTTTGAATTAGTAAAGATAAAATTACACTTTGCCCCCTAAAATTATAAAAATTTGATTTAATCCTTTACAAATTATAATATAAACTATAAAAAATTAAAATTTCATCCGGCCCCCTCTTAAAATTTGTTCTGGCTTCGCCCCTGTTCACTCCTTAGCCTTCTCTTTTCCTTTTTCTTTAATTAGGTCCTCTCATTTCTTTTCTTTCTCTTCAATTTCATATAAAACATATAACATTTATATGTTAAAAAAAAACAATCAAATGACTTCCTTATACTATTTAATAAAAATAAACATGTATGATATACTAAATTCATCATTTCTTACCTTAGCTCACATTTCAATTTAATCCATAACTAAAATTATTTCTATTTCTATCACTATCTATACCTTATTTTTTTACTTAGGGTCCATTTGTTTACATGTAAAAGGTTTTACGGAAAATATTTTCTGCATTTTCCTGTGTTTGTTTCACGGAAAACAACCTGGTCAATGGAAAATGACTTACATGTCAACGTAAAATAAGGCTTTTTTCCTGTAAAATGACTTACCCTTTTGAAAAGCATAAGTCATTTTCCGAAAAGAGCTCCTTTATAGATAATTTTATTTTTATATAAAAATCAACTTAAATAAAGCTTAATATTATTATATTGATAATAATTTTTATTTTTATTTTTAAAATAATTAAAATATTATATTTTTCAATATTATTAAACATACATATTTAATTATTTATTTTTAGTCATATAATAAATTATTAATATAATAAATATAATTTATTATTTTAATAAATTATTTAATATTTCAATTTTATTTTAATAATAAATTTTAAAATAATAATTTTAAATAATATTATTCACATATTATTAAAAATATTCAATATTAATATTTTAATAATAAATATTCATTACAATTATACATATATTAATAATAAATGTTTTGTAGTATCAAGGTTAAAATATATCATAAGTCTATGTACACTTCATAGGTTTCAATTTAGTTTTTGTACTTTTATTTTTAAGAATTTAGTCTATTTACTTTTCAAATTTGAAAATCAAATCTAATTGTTGACATCGTTAAATTTTTTGTCAATTTTATTTATGTCACATTTTAAATAAAAATACTCACTTGGTAGTCATGTAATTAAAAATGACATTGTAATGAACCTAAATTTAACATAATATTTTTAATATATGCAAAAAAATGTAAAATAAAAATTATAGATAAAAATAAATTCAGTTAAACAATGAAAAGTAAGAAAATTTCAAATGTATATTTGTTTCATTAAAATAACTTTTATGAAATATTTTTAAGAAATCTACCAAACAATAGAAAATATTTTACATGATTCATCCAAACACTAAAAATATTAGCTTTTCCGTAAAAGTAAATCATTTTTCAGAAATCATTTTCTGGAAGTCATTTTCAATGAAACAAACGGAGAATTTTATTTTAACTTAACTTAACTCTAAAATTTTCACTAATAAACCCTAATTTTGAATTTCTTACAATTTAATCCTTATTGCATTAAACTTATAACTTATTTTACAATTGTCGTAACCATTTTTTGGAAGACAAAACGGGTTCGACTTTGGTTTTGAAAATAGGAATAAAACGGGAGTCGCCACCGACCATTATTTGGTGTGATCGGATCACCTTTATTTTAATAAAACATTTTGCTTTACTAAAACAGTGTTTTTGGTCCGCAAAGTTTTTTTAAAAAATCGGGTCCGGGAGTCGGTTACGCACGAGGAAGGGTTAGCACCCTCGATACGCCCAAAATTGGTACCAAAATGATTAATTAGTGTCTTAATGTCGGAAGTTTTAAAAGGTTTTGAAATACAGATCCTCAAAAAAAATGTTTGGATAATTAGGGCCAAAATTTTGAGATTTCTTTGCTCCGAGAGGATACGAACGTCACATCCAGCACGTTAGGACATGATGCTCTAAACCTTCGTAATCAAAGCTATCTCAAGATTTCACGAAGTTTATCAAAAGGATGTTTAGTTATTTAGTCAAACGGAAAATCGCAACCCAGCACGTTAGGGCACTATTTCCCGAATTCCTAAATACAAAACATTGCCTTTACTTTAAAAATCTTTGAACAGAGTGTAGCGACTTTTCAAAATGCATCGTATGGGATTGAATTTTAGAAAAGGCTTGAATCAAAATTTGAAATTTCTTTGTCCCGAAAAGATATAAACATCACATCCAAAGACGTTAGGACACGATGTTTTAATCTCTCGTGAGCAAAGTCATCTCGTGATTCGCAAAACTTCGTAAAAGGATGTTAAGTTATTTGGTCAAACGAAAATCGCAACCCAAAGACGTTAGGGCGCTATTTCTCAAGCTTCCAAATACCAAACATTGCCTCATTTTGAAATCTTTTAAATGAAATGTGATGATCTTATGAAAGATGTTTTGTTCAAAAATATAATACAAAACAAAGATAATAAATATGGATGTGAATATTATAAATAAAAATACAAATAATAGTAATAATAATAACAATATTATGATAATACAAAGTAGTAATAAGAATTGAATAAGTAAATAAATGAAATGACGATGGCACGATAGTAAAGACGATACTTAAAATGAAAATAATAATAATGATAATAAAATGATGGATGCTAATAAAATAATGCATACAACGTAAATAAACAAATATATATATACATAAAAATAATAGTATCAATAATAAAATGATAATGATAATAAAAAATATACTAATAATGATATAGTAATGATAATATTGAGAACAATAATAGAAATAATAATAAATGATAATAATAACAATAACAAATACAAGAATAATGATGAATAAAATATCAAATGTTAGTGATTATAATAAAATTGTGAAATAAATGAAAAGGGATTGAGTTGCATCAAAATTGGAAATTTTGGGGTTAAATTGTAAATAAACAAGTGGTTGAGGGGTCAAAGCACGCAGCACGTGAAAGTGAAGGGACCAGAAGCAATTCTCCCATAGACCAAACGCAAGATTTAAATGGGGACTTAATCGCGAACCATAATAAAATTATTGGGCTAATTTTGAAATCATCAAGAGTTTGATTTTAAAAATTAAAACGCGGAAGGACTAATTATAAAATAGACCATCCTCTCGGCAAAACACGCGGATCCTAGGCGGGTCGGATCGGCCTGGGCCGCCCGGGTGAAACGACGTCGTTTTGGGGCTTGGGACGCCACCAAAAGCGGCGTCGTTTGATGGCCTATTTAAAGGCCCAAAATCAAAAAAAACGATCGATGCATTTTAAAAAAAATTTTTTTCTCTCCCTTTTCTCTGCAGAAGAGGGAGGTGCGATTCGGGGTTTACCATCGTCCCCACGGCGTCCGAGTCGCCACCGTCCACGGTGGCGGAAAAGGTAAAAATCAATCTTTTTTTTTTTTATATTTATCTTTATGTTGTTTTCAGATTATAAGCGTTTTGCAAAAGAAAAAAAAAAAAAAAATTAAGTTCAAGAGAAAAAAATTCACCTTTTCGCTTTTTGTTAATGATCTTCCTTGTTTTATTTTTCCTTGACTCTCTGCTTGTATTTTGTTTTTGTTCAAAACCCTTTCTTTTGTAATTGATCTTTCTTTAAAAAGGATCTTTTTGCTCGAATCTATCTCATTGTTTTTCTATTGATTTCAAAAGTAGAAAAAAAACGCTTTACAAAGCTATTCCTCGGCCTTTTATAGCCGATTATGTGTTTTTTTTATTTTGTTGCTTGTCGCCTTGTCTCTGCTCTCATGTTGTCCTTTCTTTGCAGGCGTGGGAGCGGATGGAGCAGTGGCGAGGCGACGGTGTCGAGGGTAGGTTCAAGTGGGTGATGTTGAGGAGTCAAGGGTCGGTGGGGTTGGTGGCTAGGGTTGCGCTTAGGTTCTCGTAAACCCTAGCTCTTTTAAAAGAGGAAAGTGGGCCTGTTGGGCCCCGTAGGTTTATTGGGCTGAGGGATTTTTATTTGGGTTTGGTTTTCCTTTTTTTTTTTTTTTGTTGTGGTAAATGGGCCCGGGCAATTTGGGCTTTGTACAGCTGCCCCTCTTTGCTCATTTTCGTGTAACGAGAATAGAGCAAAGACTTTAAGAAGCCCAATATTGCCCGGCCTCGCCGAGTCTTGGCCTCTCAGGTGCTCTCCTTCAGGTAGCGTCGCTTCTGCCTACCGCATCTTGTTGCTTCGATCCACTCCACCGACATGTGGCTTCAATCTACTCTTGCTGCGACTTCAATGGGATGCGACTTGTTTATTTTCGATCTACTCGTGTAAATTTAGGAATGTCTAAACTGCTATCTTCAATCTGATCCTTGCAAACTCAAGGATCACCAGACTGATATCTTCGATCTGCTTCCTGCAACTTCAGGGATGTCGAATCTGTTATCTTCGATCTGCTTCTTGCAACTTCAAGAAGGTCAAATCTGCTATCTTCGATCTGCGTCTTGCAACTTCAAGAACGTCAAATCTGCTTTCTTCAATCTGATCCTTGCAAACTCAAGGATCACCAGACTCAATCTTTGATCCGCTCGCAACTTCAGAACGTCAACCGCCTCTTTCAATCGATCCTTGCAAACTCAAGGATCACCAGATCGATATCTTCGATCCGCTTCGCAACTTCAGAACGCCAAATCGCTTTCTTCAATCTGATCCCAAAGAACTCGGGATCACCAGATCAATCTTCGATCCGCTTCGCAACTTCAGAACGCCAAATCGCTTCTTTCAACTGATCCTTGCAAACTCAAGGATCACCAGATCGATATCTTCGATCCGCTTCGCAACTTCAGAACGCCAATCGCTTTCTTCAATCGATCCCAAAGAAACTCGGGATCACCAGATCAATCTTCGATCCGCTTCGCAACTTCGGAAGGTCAAATCGCTTTCAACTCGATCCTTGCAAACTCAAGGATCACCAGACCGAAGTTTTGATCCGCCTCGCAACTTCGTGAATGTCAAATCGCTTTCAATCAATCGATCCTTGCAAACTCAAGGATCACCGGACTAAGTTTTGATCCGCTTCCGCAACTCGTGGAGACGAGATCTGCTCAACCGTGCTGTCCTTCTTGAGGACGTCACCTGTAGAATGAATGCATACTTATGCCTAATGATTAGGATGCCATGAGTATGATGAGTCAGAATGTTATGAGTATGATTCCTATTTAAGGTGTTATCACTCATTTGTCTGTCAAGGTTTTATCTTCGTTTCCCTCTCAGTGATCGTTTTCGCATGAATGGCTTGCCCCTGTGGAAATTTCGAAACCTATTTTAGGTCTTAGAACACAGGTCTGCCTTGACTTCTAGCTGTCACAACTCCTTCTTGAAGAATACTCGACTTGGTTTGTTTTAGATTCGTTCCTCAACAATTTTAGGGTTTTGGAATCTTTCCTTATCGAAAATTGGCCTGTCTTACCTTTTTTTTTAAAAAAAAAAAAAGTGACCAAGCAACATTATTTACCCTTGCTACAATTAGTGAATCAGGCGAGAAACTTCATAGAAATGGTCTTTATTGAGACCCCTTTTTCTCCAATGATCATCTTGTGTTCATGGAAGTCCTAAACAACTGTTCTGTTTTGGCCTCCTGTTTTATCTAGAGATTTCCAAAGTGATACATGAAACTTTCTTTTGTGAAATCATTAGTTCATCAATTTGTTTTTTAATGCATCAAGTTAATGATGGATAACAGTAGATCGATTTCAAAGAGAATCAAAAGGAATTTATCTATGAAACAAAGAAAATTGATTGGGGACATATTCCTCCTTTTTTGGGGAAAAGGACTCAAAATGGTAAAATAACAACATGGATCGGACGCCTAGACATCGCCAATTGGGCTTCTATATACAAGCTTCAAGAAGACCGCCTGAGCTGTCATGTGTTTAGAAGACTCAAGTATTTTGTCGATGCCCGATATGCAACGATTTCCTCTTCATTGATTATGGCGCCACGAGATTGCAACGTGTCCATTCAAAATTTGAGCCACCCTTTTCGGTTTTCAACTCAAAAGCCCTTTGGTCTCAAGGTGCCCTTTATGGGTTTTACCTTGGTCTCTCCTTTTTTTTTTTTTTGAAGTCTCAAAGTGCCTTTGCGGGTTTTCACCTTGGCTTCTTCTATCTTAAGCAAAGTATTTTTAACTGAATCGAGTTCACGGGATTGGGCAAGCTTTTCCGTCCATCTCTCGCTGAATCGATCGCACCTCCCGAGAAAGCTTTCTTTACCACATACGGTCCTTCCCAGCCGCATCCATTTCCTCTGTGGTCCTTTTGTATGGGAGGATCTTTTCAAAGACGAGGTCCCTTCGTGGAACTCCTCGGCGAACCTTTTGTTGTAAGCTCGCATCATTCGCTTTTGGTACATCTGACCGTGACGGATAGCTCTCAATCTCTTTTCTTCAATTAAGTTCAACTGGTCATATCGAGCCTGGATCCATTCAGCTTCATCCAGTTTCACTTCTGATAATACTCGGAGAGAAGGTATTTCTACTTCAATAGGTAGGACTGCCTCCATCCCATAGACCAATGAAAAAGGCGTTGCCCCGGTAGAGGTTCGGACGGACGTTCGATAAGCATAGAGTGCGAACGGCAACTTCTCATGCCAGTCTCTATAAGTCTCAGTCATCTTTCCCACTATCTTTTTGATGTTTTTGTTGGCTGCTTCCACTGCACCATTCATTTTTGGGCGATACGGTGATGAATTGTAGTGTTTGATGTTGAATTGACTACAAACCCCCGCTATCGTGCTATTGTTTAAGTTTAGCACATTGTCTCGATATAATCCTTTCGGCATTCCATATCGACAAATGATTTCCTTCTTCAAAACCGCTAACACGATTTAGTGACGTTAGCATATGAGGCGCCTCTACCCATTTCGTGAAGTAGTCGATAACCACAAAGATGAATCGATGCCCATTCGATGCCTTCTGAGATATTGGCCCAATGACGCCCATGCCCCACATGGAAAATGGCCATGGCGAAGTCATAACATGTAAAGGTGACGGGTACGTGAATCTTGTCTCCATAACCGCATTTATGACATTTTTGGCATAGTTGATACAGCCTCCTCCATGGTGGACCAATAATATCCGAATCTCATTATTTGTCCGCCATTGTGAAACCATTTGCATGAGTTCCACAGACACCTTCATGGACTTCTTCTAGGATTAGCTTAGCTTCAGGCGCCCACGCACCTCAAGAAAGACTTGATCCTTCCTTTTCTTGTATAAGACTTCTCCATCCAAGACATAATCACAGGCTAATCTCCTCAGCGTCTTTTTTTCATTCTCAGTGGCTTGATCAGGGTACTCACGATTCTTTAAATACCGCAATATATCATGGTACCACGGTGGGCCAGTTTTTCCTTCTTCCTCGACATTGTAGCAATGGGCTGGGTCTTGATGAATGCTCATTTGTATTGGCTTCATATCTTCGCTTTCATTTATTCGGACCATGGAAGCTGTGGTGGCTGAGGCATCGCCATCCGATTCTCGTCCTCAAGGTGTAATTGAAAGTGATGTCATCGAACTCTTTGATAAGTTCTTGGGCCAATCTTTTATAGATAACCAATTTTGGATCCTCGGTTTCCCATTCTCCTTTGAGTTGATAGATTACCAGAGCGGAATCTCCATAGACTTCTAATATTCTGATTTTGTATTCGATAGCAATATGGAGCCCCATGATGCAGGCTTCATACTCAGCCATATTATTAGTGCAATCGAAATCCAGTTTGCAGGTGAATGGATAATGGTCTCCTTTTGGGGATATCAGGACTGCCCCAATTCCATTACCCACGGCATTTGACGCCCCGTCAAAATTTAGTTTCCAAGGATGATCTTCGGAGGTACCTTCTTCAATGTCTGCCACGTACATCAAGTCCTCATTAGGGAAATCAAAATCTAAGGGCTCATAGTCTTCAAGGGCTCTACTGGCTAAAAAGTCTGCTATCGCGCTCCCTTTTACCGCCTTTTGGTTTACATAAACGATGTCAAATTGAAAGCGTGATCTCGCCACCGCCATCCTTCTATTCAAGGCGGTGGATTCCATCATATACTTAAGGGATCTAGCTTTAAGATGAGCCATGTCGTAGATACAAAGATGTAACGCCTCAACCTTCGAGTTGTCCAAATCAAGGCACAACATAGTTTCTCGATTGGCGGGTACCTCATTTCACATGCGGTGATTTTTTACTAAGGTAGTATATTGCTTTTTCTTTCTTCCCGATTCATCATGTTGACCCAAAGACGCATCCCATCGAATTATCAAGCATCGTTAGATAAAGGATGAGGGCTTGTCCGTTGAGGCGACATTAATACCGGGCCCGAGATAGTATTGTTTCATCTTTTCGAAGTCCTTTGGCACTCTTCATCCCACGTGCTCGGGTTGTGTTTCTTGAGGAGACGGAATATGGGGTCACATCTCTCGCCGGTTGTGAAATGAACCGAGCGATGTAATTCACCTTCCTAAGAAACCTCTAACTTCTTTTGGGTACGTGGTGGAGGTAACTCTTGTATGGCTCGACTTTATCCGGATCAACCTCAATCCCTTTTCATCGACTATGAACCCAAGCAACTTCCGGACCGAGCTCAAGGTACACTTTGCGGTTAAGCTTCAACTGAATTTTCTCACCTCAAGAGCAATTTTCTCAAGACCGCACATGCTCTTCTTCGCCGATTTGGCGATCATATCGTCGACGTAAACCTCTATTTCCTTGTGCATCATGTCATGGAATAAGGTTACCATAGCTCTCGATATGTCGCTACCGCATTTTTTAGCCCAAATGGCATTACCTTGTAGCAAAATGTTCCCCACATGGTTATAAACGTTGTCTTGTCCATGTCCTTGGGATGCATTTTTATTTGATTGTACCTCAAAAACCATCCATGAAGGAGAATAACGAATACCTCATTGTATTGTCTACTAAAGTGTCGATGTGAGGCGTGAAAAATTGTCCTTCTTTTGGCCTTGTTCAGTCTCTCAGAATCCACGCACATTCGTACCTTCCCGCCTTTCTTGGGGACAGGGACAATGTTAGCCACCCAATCCGAAGTACTTGACCACTTGTAAGAACCCGCATTAAATTGTTTCTCGACTTCTTCTTTTATCTTTAACAAGACGCCCGGTCGCATTCTTCCGAGCTTCGTTGACCTGCTTGCATTCTTCCCTTATGGGCAATCGGTAATCGCAATATCGATTTAGTCCGCATATCTTGGTACGACCATGCGAACACATCCTTGAATTCATGGAGTAGTTCATGAGGTCCCGCCTGTTTCGCAGAATACAAGCTCCAATTTTCACCTCTTGCCCTCTCCTAGGCTCACCGCTTCTACCGACTCTTTATGGGGTAGGATCTGCTTTTCTTCTTGCTCTACCATTCTCAACAAACCGAGGCAAGTCGATTCTGTGTCATTTCCAAAATCCCGAGATTCCCTCAACACATGTCTTGCTCAAAGCAGACCTCTCAATCAGTAGTATCATTACTCATATCATTGATGTCTAGAGACCAGAATGGGTATCAAGGGTGTATAAAGAACAAATGAATTTGAGGACAATTATTCACGTGATATGAATGAGAACAAAGAATAAATGATAAAAATGTAAAATAAGAGAATATTTAGTAGAATTGAATATGCATTTTATTAAAACGAAATGTCCGAACATAAGCCTATTTCACAAAAGAAATCTCATTGTTTCTAGGCTTAAAAACAACAAGAGTGTTCCGAATATTACTCTGCAAAATCTCTAAATACTACAGGAAATTCCTCTGCAGTCCAATTGTCTAATGTGCTTCCAGGTTCATATGGGCGGATGCCCGACAAGCTTCTTTGATCAATCTCCTCCTCGTGTATGGCATTGATGTGAGGACATTCCCCTCTAGGAGACTCTTTTCCCGTGTAAATCATTCCTCCTGATACGAAGGTGCAAGATATGTGGGGAAATATTATCGGTTCCCACTTAACGTCTTCTCCATTCAGCCTGGCATTTCTCCTTTCTTGTCTTTTCTCTATCTCCTTCTTCATTTGTTTAGCATCCGGTTTGAAACCTAAACCAAAGCGATCCCTTTTTCCTTCAAAGATCGGGCCTGGACTTTCCTTGGAGATATTTACCCAATCCTTTTCCGGTAGGGCTCCTTTTCCCATTGTCATTTGCAATCCCATCCCGGTAGTCTTGGATAGTTTAGGTGACGGACTTTATTTCCTTCCGAAATGAAAGTCGATTCACGAACTCTAAGGACCGAAATGAACATTCAATGGCTTCCTCATTCGCCTCTAGGTATGGCGCTTCATTGGTAACAGCTTTATGATATCATCTTCGATTTATAGTTACCAATGATTTTCGTTACCAATTTCAATTTCGTGCAATGATGAAGGTACACTTCACCGAATGAATCCGTGGCCTCCCTAGTAAGCAGTTGTAAGAAGGCTTGATATCCATGACCGTAAAGTCTACTTCATAGGTATTAGGCCCGATCAAGAATGGTATGTCTATTCTTCCCATCACTCTTCTTTCTATGCCATCGAATGCTCTCACTATGTTTTAAGGTGACTTCATATGAGAACTATCTATTGGCAACCTCTTGAGTGTGGCTAGTGGTAAGACATTTAATGCTGACCCATTATCTATTAGCACACTTGGCAAGGTGTATCCCTTGCAACGGGTAGTTATGTGTAATGCCTTTGTCGACCCCATACCTCCTGGGGATTTCATCATCGTCAAGTAGATGAAATTATCGCCGCTTATGTTACTAACCGACGATCCAACTTGTTGACGGATATATCTTTAGTAACATAGGTCTCATTCAAGATTTCATTAATGCTTCATGATGCACTTCGAGCTTAGAAGTAGTGCTAACACGTAGATACGGGCTGGTTGTTTGTGCAGCTTGCTCCACCACAATCGTATTCATTGTGTTTCAAGAATTTTAAGAACTCTTTAGCCTCTTCCTCTTTACGGGCTCATTGACAACGGCTTCGGTTCTTTTTCCTTCCCAATTGACACGCTTCGGGCCATCGCTCCCTGCTTCTCCTGCTTTTCGGGATCATAACGCTTCCACTTCAGCAGATAGAACCTTCGTTCTTGACTTCCTCCTAATACTAGTGGAACCTTGCACTCCCGGTGTTGTCACATTGCAATTATAATTCCAAGGTACCCTTTACTATCTTGGTAGGGAAAGGAAGCAGTTTCAATTGTGATTTTTGGTCTTCCCTCAGATCTCGCTGTGTTCCGCGAAATGATGATTCTTGGGTAATTAACTCCGGCTTTGTCAATTCTTCCTCGTCGCGATATTTCCTCTTCCTCCACTCCTTCTTCATAAAACTCTAGCTCTTTGTTGTTCATGAGGCCTTGCACCAAAATTTTAAAATCGCACATTCTTGGATCTCGTGCCCCTCGCCTTATGGAATTCGCAACAATTCTTCATATGTATTTTGCTTCCTCAGAGAATCGACTCTATCAATCCTCTTTTCACCATTTCCTTCCGGACTATTCGCAACGGGTCTTCACTTCTACGACGCTTTCTTTTGATCTTTCTCACATTCTCTTCACCGATTATGCTTCACCCTTTTTCCTCATGATTAGGCAATGGGTTCCCTTTCTTACCAAGTCATCAAGCGCTATAACACCCATTTTGATTAGCCTCTCAACTACCTTTTTGAAGGCTAGGCAATTCTTCATCGAATGCCCTCTATCCTCGCGTGGTAATCGCATTGAGTGTTTGGGTCGTACCACTTAGGGTATGGGGCTGCAATGGTTGTAAGTAAAACGGGACACGATGTGCTCATTGAATAAAATCTGTATAACTCTTTATGCTATCGGAATCGGCGTGAATTGGATCTTTTCGTAATTTGATCTAGTTCCGATTCTCGCCTTTGTCGCCCTGGTTGCCCGGCTTGTAATCGCTTTGGTCGATTAATCGCGATCGCTTTGGGTATCCTCTATTATATGTACTCACATTATTGACCTCATCGTTTTCTTTTAGGAGCGACTCTCCTAGTACTTTCTCTGTCTCGATTTTGCCACCCTTATAGCATGCTCGATCATTTCCCGCCATTACTATATCAACAAAGCTCTTAGTTGTACTCCTATCATGTGGGTTATGAAAGGGCCTTCGTGGTATTAATAAAAAGCATGGCGCTTTTTTCCAAAAGCGGTGGTGAACTTGTGTGGCTATTTCCTCCATCACTGGGCATATTGCTCAAACTTTCGCTTGGCTTCTTCTCCATGTTTTGGAGCGTGATTCGATCAGCGCTATATCGACTATGTGCCAGATTGTTTCGTGAAGGCCCGTGCTAGGTCCTTCCATGACTTGATCTGGTACTACCGAAATGATTGTACTATTTGGTCATGGACCCAACCGCATCTATCTTGAAAACAGTGAATCGCCAGCTTGATCGTTGTTGACATGCCCCGCCATCCGTCGACGTAACATTGTGATGTGCTTTGGGCAACCGTCCCGTTGTATTTTTCAAAGTCCTGGGTCTTGAATTTTGGAGGAAGTACGAGATCCGGGACTAGGCTCAAGTCTTTAGCGCCCACCCAGTAGCGATGGTCGCTAGCCTCTATTTCCTAAACTTTTCTTCTAACCATTTGCAACGATCCTCAAGTTGTTTGGGAAGGTTTGCTTTGTCTTATCCATTTCACCATTTCATCAAAATCGGGGACTATAGGGTTGGCCGGACATTCTCCGGGATTGGTGCCTGAACCAGTCGGGAAGTGCGCTGGCATTGCGGTCTCAACCTGGCACTGTGGCCTGATAACAACCGGCGTCCTTTGGGGGCATATTTCTGGTGGTGCTTGGGTATTTGGCGGGGTAAATCCAGAGGGTAAGGTGGTCGCCATTATTCCTCGAGCTAGCAATGCGCCTTTTCCTCGTTCATTGGCCAATAGTTGCGCCAATGACTTATCATGTTGTTTTGGGATTCTTGCATCCGTTCTATCATATCTTGCTGCATTTTGGTTAATCGTTCTTGCATCCGATCTTGTATTTCCTTTGCATTTGCTCTAGTCTTTCTATCCTTTGATCCATAATTTTAGTTTTACCTCAGATTGTAGCGATGTTCCTTTTTCTCGTAATTTTAACAATTTAAGGTTCTTTTGTAAGATTTAATGCACATGATGCAATGTAATGCTAATGCATGAAATGTATGCAAAAAGGCATTAATTCGATTCAACTTCCATTAGAATAACTTCTCTAGAAAACAAGTTTCTTTACATAGAATGGATTACATATAAGGCCTCGCCTAATGCTTAAGGCCTTGACTTCCTCAAGAAGCCTAGCTAACTCTTGCCCTTGTTCGACTTTGATTCATAAAATAAACTCAAGACATCGCTTGACTCCTAAGGTTTGCAAATGCTCACGACCTCTCGACTTGAGTCACGGCCTCCCCATGATATAATCCCGATCCCCGACTTGATTTTGGGAGTGATGAAGTTGTTGCTTCCAACGCCCTCATTGACTTCCAGCACTCCACCGTAGCTCACAACCATGCAAAGCGACTCTAGTTTTTCGATTCTCGCTTTCATTTCTTCGATTTTACTCAAAGCTAGCTTTTAATTCAACCGCAGAGTTGCGACTACGACATCGATACAAGGATTTTTCCAATTCGCCACCGAGCCTTTAATCCTCTTTCTCTTTGGGTTCTTGCCGACTTCTTTTCGAGTATCTTCTCGAGCTTGAGTATCTCGAGTTCTCGCTCCCATTGGCTAGCTCTATTTTTTCCTCTCTCGAGTTCTTGACCCCATTGTTCGATGTTTTTCCTAATCCAAAGAAGCTTCATTGACCTTCGCAGACTTCTTATAGTCCGTCTTCAAACCGCCCAAGTCTTCCTCGCCTTTATTTTTCCTTTTCTCAATTTTTCGCCTCTAGCTTCAATGTCGACGCCCAAACCCAAATGCATCTTCTTCTTCCAACCGTTCTATTCTTTTCCCTAATTCGCATTCCTTTTCTCAAAATCTTGTTTGATGATTTCGAGCTCGATGGGATTACCGTAGGTGTTCCTCCATTGATCGAGCGCCTTCCCGGCCCGTGTGGAAATGTTGTCGTTGATTCTCCGCTTCTCCATCGGTCGATTCGGAGTTGTCATCGGGTTTGCGGCAAACCTTTTCATTCTATGAGTCCGACTCAAGCGCTTGCTATTTCACGAACCCTTTTCTTACAATGATCCCTTTGTATTCAAATTCACACCAATTAGTCCTTGTGTTATGTATAAACTGCCTCGATCGGATTGTCTCAACACAAGGAGAGGAGCATATCCAATGGCTCCCCATACTCCCAATAACGGAACCCGCCAAAATCTCCACATCGATATAGTATCTCATCGGGAACCATCAAAGGAGCTTTCCATACCACGCCTTCCTCTTGCGTTTTTGCGAATTGTCATCCATTTTTCTTCCGTAAGATCCTCTCGCTTGGTGTGGTCAATTAATTCCTTTAGCGGAGAATAGTCCTCTGAGAAGATTCGACCGGTGCCTTTTCCACTTTCCAAAATGACTGTTGAACCATACTAACAAGAGTCAGGCACAACCGGTGAATCTTCCTTCGCCCGCTTTTCTAAGACGCGCTAGAGACCGAAAGTTTCGCCAGACTGCGAGAACGGGCGTGACTCTTCTATCCAACTCCGTCGAATAGGTCTCGAGACCGCCTCATCTACATGCCCTAGAGCTTTAGGAAGATGATCAATCCATAAATGCTCAAGGCAAAGATGTCAACCCTTTTCTTCACATCCGGTGTGCTATGATCAAGTCCCTTAAATTTCTCCAAGGATACACTTACAATCTCCTTTTGTTTTATCCGCGTCGCAACCCAATCGCTTCACTCATTCCCGTAATATTCATCAACTTTTTCAAGAAGGTGGGAACGTTAACAGGTCTCGTATAAACTTTGTCGGCTTGAATTTTCGGGCAACGAAGTAATGCCGTGTATTCTTCTATAGTAGGCACTAGATCCACTTTCCCGAAAGTAAAACAGCTATAAGCGGGATTCCAAAATTGGGCCATAGCTCGAAATAGGTGCTGGTCTACCTTGACGTCGAGCAGATATGGCAGATCTCCGTAATGACAGTAGAATAATTGCTTGATCTCATGATCCCACTGACCCCATATCTCTTTCATCTCCTGAAGATTGTTTTGGGTGACACTGATACGCGTGAAGTCCCATAATTCTGATAAGTGCCCTTCTGCGAGGCTATCACCTTTTTCTTGCTGCACAGTCTCGGCCCAAACCCGGACGGCCGCGTTGTCTTCCACTCTATCAAGAAACCCCCTTTCCATGACAAAGCTATCTATTTGGGCAATTGAACGTGAATCAACACCTTTTTGATGAATATGCCATGCAAAAACAAAAATAAAGCAAATCAGTATTTCATACACAGTAGGCAAAGAATAAAAGTACCTAATTCGTTAACCACTAGGGTTTGGCATGGCTCTACCTAGGGTAGGTTCTTTAGGGCTTACTATATGAGGTTTGGTTCTAAGGAGGGGTACCTGAACCAGCAGATTCCTCGATCTTCACCCATTATAGGCTCATATAGACCTAGTTCAGTTCAGGGGGATACATTTCCTATGGTCGCACGGAGATGAAAATCTCACGAAGACATAGGTACGGATGTATCCCAAAGCGATTCACTATCCTTGCACGGAGGTGAAAACCTCACGAAGGAGTAGTTTCTCACTCTCACCTAAAGGTGTGACCACAACGGTCATGCAATGCAATGCCAAAATTGAAACAACACGCAACAAAAGATTGTAATTTTCAAATCAAGCTTTCAAACTTCCGACAAAAGACAGAAAATAATCAATTTATGGCTTGACTCTCTAAATCAGTCCCCAGTGGAGTCGCCAAGCTGTCGTAAC
Source organism: Gossypium rotundifolium (assembly GCA_025506655.1). NCBI lineage: Eukaryota > Viridiplantae > Streptophyta > Magnoliopsida > Malvales > Malvaceae > Gossypium > Gossypium rotundifolium. The sequence goes on from CP106728.1 coordinate 154,545,965, forward strand.
CATTTTTTGGAAGACAAAACGGGTTCGACTTTGGTTTTGAAAATAGGAATAAAACGGGAGTCGCCACCGACCATTATTTGGTGTGATCGGATCACCTTTATTTTAATAAAACATTTTGCTTTACTAAAATAGTGTTTTTGGTCCGCAAAGTTTTTTTAAAAAAAATCGGTCCGGAGTTTATTCGATGACGAGGAAGGGTTAGCACCCTCGACACGCCCAAAATTGGTACCAAAATGATTAATTAGTGTCTTAATGTCAAGTTTTAAAAGGTTTTGAAATACGATCCTCAAAAAATGTTTGGATAATTAGGGCCAAAATTTTGAGATTTCTTTGTTCGGAGGATACGAACGTCACATCCAAAGACGTTAGGACATGATGCTCTAAACCTTCGTAATCAAAGCTATCTCAAGATTTCACGAAGTTTATCAAAAGGATGTTTAGTTATTTAGTCAAACGAAAAATCGCAACCCAGCACGTTAGGGCACTATTTCCCGAATTCCTAAATACAAAACATTGCCTTTACTTTAAAAATCTTTGAACAGAGTGTAGCGACTTTTCAAAATGCATCGTATGGGATTGAATTCTAGAAAAGGCTTGAATCAAAATTTGAAATTTCTTTGTCCCGAAAAGATATAAACATCACATCCAGCACGTTAGGACACGATGTTTTAATCTCTCGTGAGCAAAGTCATCTCGTGATTCGCAAAACTTCGTAAAAAGGATGTTAAGTTATTTGGTCAAACGAAAAATCGCAACCCAGCACGTTAGGGCGCTATTTCTCAAGCTTCCAAATACCGAAACATTGCCTCATTTTGAAATCTTTTAAATGAAATGTGATGATCTTATGAAAGATGTTTTGTTCAAAAATATAATACAAAACAAAGATAATAAATATGGATGTGAATATTATAAATAAAAATACAAATAATAGTAATAATAATAACAATATTATGATAATACAAAGTAGTAATAAGAATTGAATAAGTAAATAAATGAAATGACGATGGCACGATAGTAAAGACGATACTTAAAATGAAAATAATAATAATGATAATAAAATGATGGATGCTAATAAAAATAATGCATACAACGTAAATAAACAAATATATATATACATAAAAATAATAGTATCAATAATAAAATGATAATGATAATAAAAAATATACTAATAATGATATAGTAATGATAATATTGAGAACAATAATAGAAATAATAATAAATGATAATAATAACAATAACAAATACAAGAATAATGATGAAATAAAATATCAAATGTTAGTGATTATAATAAAATTGTGAAATAAATGAAAAGGGATTGAGTTGCATCAAAATTGGAAATTTTGGGGTTAAATTGTAAATAAACAAGTGGTTGAGGGGCAAAGCACGCCGACGTGAAAGTGAAGGGACCGAGAAGCAATTCTCCATAGACCAAACGCAAAGATTTAAATGGGGACTTAATCGCGAACCATAATAAAATTATTGGGCTAATTTTGAAATCATCAAGAGTTTGATTTTAAAAATTAAAACGCGGAAGGACTAATCGCAAAATAGACCATCCTCTCGGCAAAACACGCGGATCCTAGGCGGGTCGGATCGGCCGGGCCGCTCGGGGTGAAACGACGTCGTTTTGGGGCTTGGGACGCCCCAAAACGGCTGCTTTTGATGGCCTATTTAAAGGCCCAAAATCAAAAAAAAAACCGATGCATTTTAAAAAAAATTTTTTCTCTCCCTTTTCTCTGCGAAGAGGGAGGTACGATTCGGGGTTTCGCCATCGTCCGGCGTCGGCGTTGAGTTCGACCACCGTCCACGGTGGCCGGAAAGGTAAAAATCAATCTCTTTTTTTTTTTTTATATTTATCTTTATGTTGTTTTCAGATTATAAGCGTGCTTTGCGAAAGAAAAAAATAAAAAAATTAAGTTCCGAAGAGAAAAAAAAAAAATTCACCTTTTCGGCTTTTTGTTAACAGATCTTCCTTGTTTTTATTTTTTCCTTGACTCTCTGTTTGTATTTTGTTTTTTGTTCGAAAACCCCTTTCTTTTGTACTGATCTTTTCTTTAAAAAAAGGATCTTTTTTGCTCGAATCTATCTGCTGTTTTTCTATTGATTTCAAAAGTAGAGAAAAAAAAAACTGCTTTACAAAGCTATTCCTCGGCCTTTTATAGCCGATTATGTGTTTTTTTTTATTTTGTTGCTTGTCGCCTTGTCTCTGCTCATGTTGTCCTTTCTTTGCAGGCGTGGGAGCGGATGGAGCAGTGGCGAGGCGACGGTGTCGAGGTAGGTTCGGCGGTGGGTGATGTCGAAGTCAAGGGTCAAGTGGGGGTTGGTGGCTAGGGTTGCAGGCTAGGGTTCTCGAAACCCTAGCTTCTTTGAAAGAGGAAAGTGGGCTGTTGGGCCCCGAGGTTTATTAATGAGGGATTTTATTTGGGTTTGGTTTTCCTTTTTTTTTTTTTTTTGTGGTAAATGGGCCCTGCAATTTGGGCTTTGTACAACAATTTAATCTCTTTTTTTTTTCCAATTTCTACTTTGAATTTCCATCAATTCAATCTCTAATTCATCCATTAATTCAACATAAACTACATTAAAAATCTCCTAAATTTCAAAATTTTAACATATACTTAATAGTATTTTATTCTAGGATCATAAACACTCAAAATTACAAGAAAAGAAATTAAATTGATTTACCATTTTAAGTTTGAACCCTTAAAATCCCAAATTTTCTTTTTCTTTCTTCGTTCTTTCTTCCTATTCTCTCTGTTTCGATTCTGTTTCTTTCTTATTTCTATTCTTTCTTTTGTTTTATATATAATAATATAATATAATATAATATAATAACATACTTATTAATTAAGTAAATATAATATAATATATATTTTAAATTAAAATATCTTAGATAAATATAATATTATATACATATTTTTAATATATGCACGCTTGGTTATTTGTAATGGAATAGAATGTTGTAATGGAATAGAGGTGTAATGTAATAGAAATGTAATAAGTAATTCAACCGTTTGGTTGGATGGAATGGAATAAAAATTGTAATAAAATTCTTGTGTTTGGTTGAATAGAATGATGTTGTAATAGCATAAGGAAAAGAACTAAAATGACCGAATACCCTTAGCGAATTTTTGTTAGGTAGATGATTATTGTTATTGTTATTAAATTTTAATAAGGTTATTATTGAAAATAATTTAATAAAATAATAAATAATTTAATCATATTTTAACATAATTATTATTAAATATAATTTAATAACATGCTTAATATAATTATTATTATATGAATTAAAAATCTTAATATATAATACTATAAATATATATAATTTATTTTATTATTTTTAAACGCAATACATTTATGTGATAAAATATCATTATTGAAACAAATAATTTAATTACTTTACAAAAAAAATTAGAAGTAATTAATTAACTTGAGAATTATATTTCACATCCAAGCATAATATTCATATATTAACAAAAGTTACATGATTTCATTATTTTATATGTCATAATCCATATGTTTTAAAATTTTACAACATCAAAAAGTTACAACATTGTAATGACATTCTATCATGTCATTATACCATCCAAATATTACAAACATAAAAAGATACCAAAATATAATATATACTTTTACTTAATATCTTTTACTTAATAATAATATATAATTTAATAATATACTTATATAATAAGTATATATACATGTATTTTACAAATATATGTATATTAGTATCACACATGTTGCCATATGCACCATACATTTGTCTTAATTTAATTTATTCATCACATAATATCAATTTAATAATAATAAATACATTAAATATTTACTTAAATAATAAGTAAATGCATACATGTATTACAAATGTATGTACAATATATTTATTACACATGTATTTTATTTTTACCATACACTTGTCTTTCTTTTATTTATTTAATAATAATTAATTTAAAACCTTAAACATAAAAAATCTAATAATTAAGATTTTATCTAAGTTTGCCGTCACATCTATAAAAATTGGCTTAATTGTCATTTTGGTCCTTTTATTTTCTTTTAATCTACAACTAAACTTTTACACTTTATTCAATTTAATCTTTTCTCCTAATTATCCTTAATTTAAGCTAATTCACTTTATTAAACTTTAATTAACCAGTCACTTAACTTCGTAAATATTTTTAATAGATATTTACATATTCATTTTCAAAGAACGGAGACCGAAAATATATTTTTTCGATGACCGTAAAATTCGGATCATTACAATTATAACACATGATGAATCAAAGGAAAATAGATTATCATTCAACAAGTCTAGTACGATACAAAAAAATATTTCAAACACCACCAAAGTTTCATAAACTAGATCCATGAAATAACATAAACAACGTAACATTTACTATTTTTACCCTAAACCTAACTAATTTCTAGATGCTTGCCATTCATTGAACATTCGGTTGGTTAGTTCCATCCTCCAAGTAGCCCATGCATCCGATGGATGAATATTTGCGATATTCGGTTCATCATCATCTATCACATTACTAGGAAATCTTTCTTCCAACTCCGCTTCAATAGGATCAATACTCATATAGGATCAATACGCATTAACTTAGCGACTTGCCTTAACTATTGTAAGTTCAACAACATGGGGCAATTAAGGTAAAAAGAGATAGGGTGCTAATTGGTAAAGTATCGTATTTTGATTCAATTAGTCTGAAATATCTAAAAGTAAAAGGTAAGACTCTTGACAAGAACTTGTGATGCCAAGGTCAAACTTCAAAGACAAAATTAGAGTTAAAATGTCGACCTTCATCGACAATCAAAATTTCGTAGTGTGTAGATATATATATCTTACCAATAAAATAAAATAAAAACCCTACAGCCTAAGGTTTAAGAAAAAGGAAACTATTGACATATCCATTTGTATGAACTCTAAATGTAAGAACTTGCTCGATGTTTTACCTCCTAGATTTAGAAAGCATGCAGACCACTTTTAGATAAGAAGGAAGTTCCAAGAATGGTATCCCTTTCAAATTTGACAAAAAGAAGCACAAAGAGAGCCTACATATCTAAAGAAACATTAAAATTCAACAAGGGGACACATGCAGCTTAACATGTAAGATCTTTTTGATTGGAATGAAGCTTCGCTAGTTGTTAGTAATGAATATCTATTATTGCAAAACATGATTAATAGAGCAATTGAATCGGTCATTGCTCAGATTTCTTGAACCATCCAATATATACACTAAATGACCAAATCTTGGTGTGGCAATACTTAAAACAATTTGATTCCCTTTCTTTAGCACAAAGAAAGGAAGAGCATGGATAGGAGTTGGTTCTTTCATGTTAAGTTTCGTAAACATGGAAAGTTTTACGAAACATTAAAATCATCCCGTCAAACTAAGATAAGTTAGAAAGAGCTCCATTTTATGCCATCGAATGAGTTCCATCAAAAGGATTGAAAAGAAAGTATCTTTGAGCAAGATTTATTATTATTGAAAGATCAATGAGCATGCATAATTAGGATTAATGGAATACAAGTGAAAGCTTTTACAAGACAACATCGGACATACCGAAATCCGGATCCAAAAGAATTGACAACAAAAATATCAAGTGACTTCCCACACGAGTGTGTTTGATAGTTTGAGCATTAATGAGGAAATAAACTAAACATGCTAATATGGAAAGCCGGTGAGAGAAAAGGTTTACATGGAGGCGCTTTGCAAGATCAATAAAACAAATTCTGTTCAAGAAAGAAAAAGTTGTTATGTTTGATTATACAATTCCATAGAACTCATGATGATTAGAATTGCTTTAACCTTAATAATAGATGCACCACTTGAAAAGTGCCGATGCTATCATTACTCCCGCCACATAAGCTTAATTCCAGATAGCACTGCTAGTTTCGAACCGCTACAATTACAAAACCAAGAAACTATCATCGATCTTTACCCCAACTCAAGTAGCAAAGAGAAATGCATGTATGGTGACACTCAATTCTAGTTAGTCCCGCCAAAGCAAAGAAGCCAAAGGAAAAATACATGAACTCATTTACTCATGCTTGGCAGCTAAGAGGAAGTAGATTTATTCCTTTCCATCCAAGACCACCTAAGCATTTTATAGCACAACAGATGAATGATGTAGATGGAATATTTCTATTATTTTCTTTCAAGATCTTAGACAATTAGGTAATTTTATTTTTATTTTTTGCATTTTGAGGCCTTTGTTTTCCCATTAGGCGTAAGCTCTTCTCGCTTGCTTTGCACTTCCACACACTACACGAGATTGAATGTGAACACCTACGGTAGGATTATTGGCTATAGAGACAGATAGCATTAGCATACCTTGTAACAACCACTATTATTCCTCTCACTACAAGCAAGCAACCAAAGAATTTGGTTAAATGAATACCTCCTTCCCAATAGAACTACTGAAAATAGGAGTCGCCACACTAAAAAAGTCTGCAAGATGATAAGAGGCTATTTCAATTCTCGATACAACATTAGATCAAACATCCATAAATTGACCATGAGCATCTAATCCAAATCCAATAATCATCTGTGTGTTACTATACATTTTCAAAGAAGTATCAAAGGCATATTCTATCACTTTAAAGAGAAAACCCGATTCAATATCGGAATGGTGGTCCCAAGCATCATTGTAGAAATTACGAAAATATTACGAAGCCAAAAGTAAACCCATCAAATCCAAACACAAAAAAAAATGCATTTATCAGATCTAAATTCGGAAAAAAATGAATCATTTGGAAAGATCTTTTCACAATTAACAAATTCAATTTTGCAAATCAAGAATTCCAATAACTATTGAAAAGTTTGCACTGCAAGCCATTCCACTAGCAACTCCAAGGGCTTCTAGCATACCAATGGCAATGAATCGAGATTTAGGCAAACTTAACATTTCATTTGCCACAATCCCCGCCTAACGTAAAAAACAGATGTCGAAAAATAAATCGCCACGTACCTACATTTTCAAATACAATTATCAAATAAGGAAAAAAAAGCCATTACCGAAATATGGAAAGAAGGAGAGAAAGTTAGAGATCCGGGAGAAGATGAAGAAGGATATCGAAATATGACAAGAGAGTTTGAGGCGAAATTGTGTAGAGAATTTGACTAGATGAAGGAGAAGATGAAGGAGGGCAAAATTTAGAAAATGAGAAAAAAGAGCGAACGTAATAGCTATGCAAATTGTGTAAGCAACGAATGGCTATTACTGCCTTTTACTGTAATAGGGCTCGAATGGAATCAGCGATAATAGGATTACTGACCAACCAAACGTTGGTTTGGTGGTGGGCCCATCGAATTGGGGGAATGCATTCCTATTCCTCCCAACCAAACATGTTGCTGATTTTTCAATGTTAAACCGCCTCAATTTATAATAATGGCATATTTGCTTATTTAGTCCTTTTTACTTTCTTTAATATATAATTAAACTTTTATACTTATTTCAATCTAATCCTTTTTCCTAATTACTTCTAATTAAGTCAAATTCACCTAATCAAAACCTGATTAGACACACAACTAACTTCGTAAATATTTTTAATAAATATTTACGATTCAGTTTTATGAGAACGGAGACCCGAAAGTACATTTTTCAGTTACTCGACTATCAGGTCACTACATGTTTGGCCTTATTAATACAAGATAGGTTTTTAGATGTTAAAGTAGTTGCAACTGAAGCAACAACTGATTTAGGATTCTCTATCATCTTCTAAATTCACTCCAACATTAATATTTGCAGCAGCATGCTTGCTCTCTTCCACTTCCAAGAATACTTCACCTCATCCTTTGATACAATGCCATTTTGCTTAACTGGAATTTGATAGATGAGTGACGGGTAAAGCAATGCATGCCTAGTATTCTTGGTTTCTACATGCTTAACAATTTCATTGAATGATCTCAAATTTTGATAGGTTGATCAAAACTACATTCCAAGTAATTGAAAACTTCTAATGTACCGCCTCGAAGAGAATTCTATTTGGATTAGGAATCTCGATCATGGGTATAGGAAAAGTAGCAACTATTCTTCATAATCTCTTTCCAGTCGATTTAAGAAAACTAAATATAATTCCAAATCATATTCCATACTTGAGAACAAGACATTATCCTAATAAAGATCATATCTCCATTCAAGATAATTTTCATCCACCTTGTTCAAGTCTAGATATGGTCAAATCAAATTCGAAGATGTCTGAACTTTTCACAATTGAATCATTTAACCTAGCCTTGAATTACACCTTTCATTCAATCAAGTAAACTTAATTGAACCTCAAGTTTAATCCTCATCTTATTGTGTGTGTGACACATTAGGGACTCAATAAAATGGTAATAGGCCCAAGATTACTCCATTAAGACCAAACACATCGATCTAAGATTCAAAAGTGGAATCTAGAAACCCATCATAACATCCAAATTATTTTAAAGTAAATTGTGATTTCTTAAGAAACCTTTCAGTAATTGGCATTTAAGTTTCTATAAAAAAAAAAACCTTCAACTCACTTCAATTAATATTTAATTGTTCCATTAAATCACTAACGTAAGCCTTTTATTGGCATAATAAGGAATTTAGTCCTCCAATGTTTACAAATTTTATCAATTTGGTCTTAATTTTAAAATTCAACAAATTTAATCCTCAACTTTATAGATTACATTAATTTAATCTTGATTCTTAAAATATAAAAATTTAAAAACTTTAAAGAATAAGAAATATATATTTAAAATTTCATTTTTGATAAAATACTTAAGATTTTTAAAAATATTTATAAATAAATGAATACCTATTTTTCTAACATGAAATTTATTTATTAAAATAATAATATTCTAAATAAAAATATAAGAGAAAAACATGAAGAAGACTTAAAGTAGATTCAGCTTTTCCCTTTTTTTCAATATTAACGACCACTATATTTAGGTTGGGTCAAAAACTATAGCTTGAGGGGGGGAGAGGGGCACAATTGGTGATATACAAGCGAGGATGAAGTTTTGGAGACCCGGTAGGTGGAAGGCTATAACAGCAGCTCCGCTATCAATTCCTACTTGGATGGCACAATAACAAAGGATGTTGAAATCAAGGAATTTGGAGTAAGAGTTATTGGTGGAGGTGGTTGTGAATGAAGGCGGTGTCTAGCACTTAACAAATTTGGCGAGAACTAAGGAAGGACAAACATATAACAAATAAATTATTATTTACAAAATAAAATTAAAATAAAAGAAAAGTTTGAATTTGGTTTAAGTCTTGTGGTTTTTAAAAATATTTTATTTATAAAATAATATTTAATAAATTGGTTTCATGTAAAAAAAGAAAAAAATAGGTATTCATTTATTTATAGTTTTGTATGTATTTTATAACTTCTTGTGTTTTTTATCAAAAAATGAACTTTTAAATATACATTACTTTTAAAGTTTTTAATTTTAATTTTTAACTTTTTTTTAATTTTAAAGAATCAAGACTCAATTGATGAATTTGTAAAGTTAGTGGTTAAATTTGTTGAAATTTTAGAATTATGACCAAATTAATAGAATCTATAAATATTGGAGGGCTAATTGTTATTTTGCCAAAAGAAAAGGCTTCTATTAGTGATTAACATATGTGTGACCAAAATATTAAATTTGATAACGTTAGTGACTAAAATAGAAAAATTTAAATTTGAGTGATCAAAATAGAAATACACTAATAATTGGGTGACTATTTTAGAATTTAATCTATATAAATTTGGGTTCCTTAATTATATTTATTCTATGATTTAAGGTCTCAATTGAAAATGATTAAAAGCTCCCTATTTTTACAAAATAACAAATAATAATATAAGCGTAATTTTATCTTTTATATTTTTTAATAAAATATTACTATGACGAGATCTAAACTATCAAAGTCTCATTTAATTTTAATAAATTTTTTATAAATATATATATTTGCATAAGTTATGCGGGTTAAGATTTGAGTTAAGGGAGAGCGTTATTCGGTTATAAGCTGATTTAATTGATTTATCCAATTTTTCAATTAAATTAAGTTAGTTTGTCAACTCGATTTTGAATTTAGTTAAGTTAGTTTGGACAATCAATTATTGATTATTGAAATTCATAATAAAATTGACCGAATAAATCAACTTATATTTATTATTTTTAATTATTTTAAATATATTTATATCATATAATTTAAAGTACCTAAACTCAAAACGCAAAAGAAATTTAAAAAAATCAATTAAATTGATTAATTAATTCAATTCATCGATATTAAATCAGTTAATACTTTAATTTATCAATTTAATTATTTTATATTGAAGTTGATTAAATTAATTAAATTAAAAGATCAAATCAAGCGAATCTGAGTATTGCCAGTCTGATTTTAATAACTACTAAATGAATATAAATTCAATAACCAAATTGATTGATGACCTAATTCCCAAAATATAAATTTTGTTTTTTTAAAAAAAAAATTAAAGTAAATTACAGTTGAAGAAGCCTGTGTATATATACTGAAGTAGAGAAGTTAGTTACTTGCATTTTACATACCATACCATACCAGTTTACAGGCAGTAAATGTAGCAATGTAATTAGACAAGCATAGAGCTTTAGAAGCTGCTAAGGTTTGTGACATCAAATGTACAAAATCTGTGATTGCCCCTTCAAAGTTAAGCTGAAAACTTGATTTATGTGTGGGATTACCTGGCTCTGGACAATTGTATAGCTTCTTGGTCCACAGTTGAATCCTCACCCCAAGTAAACTGGTGTGAGAACAGCATGAATTCTTGGTTCCTCACTTGTTCAAGCTCCTCCCATTCTGCCCATCTCACTGCCAAACCCACTCCATCAAGCATTTTCACCACTTCTGCCATCGTCGGTCGGTCTTCGGGTGAGCTCTGAGTGCAAAGCAATGCGACTCGTACGATCGTCTCGACTTCTTTTGCATCGTAAATCTTTAAGTTCCCGTCAACGATGTCATCAACCCTGTTTTCTCTCAGCAGCTTTTTAATCTGTTCATAAACAATCGTCAAAAATGCTACAGGTTCAATACTCCATATTCATAAAGATTTATGAGAGGGTGCATAAACATAAAAACCTTACATGATCAAGTAGAAGAATATCCTCTTCCTCTTCTAAACGAGCAAAATCTATGGCACGCTGGCCGGTAACAAGTTCCAGAAGCATTATACCATACCCAAAGACATCTGTCTTTTCAGAAGATTTTCCTGTGGACAAATATTCTGGAGCAATATGACCCATGGTACCTCGTACTTGAGTGGTAACATGAGTCAACTGGGTATCAACAAGCTTTGCTAACCCAAAATCTCCAAGAACAGCCTCAAAATTGTCATCTAAAAGGATGTTTGCAGCTTTTAAATCACGGTGTATTATCTTAGGATTGCAATGCTCATGTAGATACTCCAAACCGTGAGCTGATCCGAAAGCTATACGTTTCCGCATTGGCCAGTCCAAGCCCTTGTCTCCAGGTTTTAAATCTATAGAAAATTTCAGATATAAATTCAGAATACAATAAATATGCCTGCATTGCAATGCATCAAAAGGCAATGCAGAAAGGACGAGTACAAGTACCTCTTAGTTGATATGCCACACTTAAATTTTGCATGAAAGGATAAACAAGGATTCTCTCGGAAGAGGTTGTGCAGAACCCAATTAGGCGTAGAAGATTCTTATGAACAGCAACACTAATAAGCTCGACTTCCCTCTGGAATGCAGCTTCACCACCAGGACTATAATAATCTGCAAGGCGTTTCACAGCAACCTTTGTGTTACCAGAGAGGACACCTTTATAAACTCTTCCAAACCCTCCTTGACCAATTATGTTGCCCTCATTGAAATTATCAGTGGCAAGTTGGATTTCACGCCATGAAAATCGCCTTATCTGGCCAAAGGGAATTTTGAGGTCATCTTCACCTGAAGTTTAAAAATTATCAAGTGTTAATTTCTACAAACTAAAGAAATCAAATAGACTTGCAGCAGGGATTTTGTAATGATCATGATGAGCAATAACATGCATAACATTGGAATGTAATATCTTCCCCTGTAACTTTGTCTTTGATCATGGATGAGTAAAGAAAATTACCTATGACATCAACAAAAACATCACCCTTAAATTTGTGTGCTTGATAATACCGGGACACGAAGAGAGCCCCAAGTGATAGAAGTATGAAAGCACCACAACTTGCAGAGGTTACGGCAATTCTAATTTTGGACCTACTGGTTGAAACTGCCAAAACAGCACAACATTTAATCCCATATATAACACATACGAAATGGATATAGTAAAAAGGTTGGTGTAGAGAGCAAACCAGGGAATGTAGAAGTTGAAACACAAGGTTGTTCCAAGCTAGAGCCACAAGCAAGGTGTGTTCCATTGAAGCTGACAAAATAACATTGTCATGGAATAGCAAGTGGAAGTTTGTCTAACCTTAAGCATTTATATACCAGAATTTAAAGGAGATAGAATCTCTTATAAAGTTTACTTGATTCTTGGAACTAAGAATAAACTCCTTGGAACTCTTCCAGTTAAGTTGTTGGATGAAAGATCCCTGCCAAGTAAAAATGATTTATGAGTATTTGTGAAGTCAATTTAGCATATAAGCAAAGACCCAAAAGAGGGTAAAGTAGAGAAACATAGGCCAACAATACAAGACCTATATACAAGTTTGATACTATTTATCAAACAAGATTTTTATGATTGGAATAAGAACACATAAATGGATGTTTCCTGCTAAATACCAAAACTTATATTTTAATCTTTTTCCATATATGAGGAAGATTACATTTCATACTCATGTTTGAATATGTGTATTCTATACTATAAGAAAAATTAAGCATTCAAGTAATATAATATTATCAAATCGCCCTCACAAAAAGTCCGATTTAGGAAAAAGCAGTCTTACAGGTTCTTTAAATTGGATAATTGACCCCAATTTTCCGGAATAGAACCACTGAATTTATTATTTGCAAGATTCAGAATTTCTAAGTGCGCCATCTCACCAAGGAAATCTGGCAACAAACCAGATAGATTGTTGTTCTGTAATTCCCTGCAAAAGAAATTACCAATCACTTAAAGGTCTTTAACATGCAACCCACATGTTCATATTATACAATCATATGTTTATGTTCATGTGTGTTTGTGTGTTACCATATACTAATATGCCTTTTTCTCTTTCTAATGCTAAGATGCAACATGTCTACAACATCATTGTCACTTACAAGTTAACAAGAAACTTTAATTTCTTAATTGAAGGCGAAAGAGTTCCTGAAAATCCATTTGAAGCCAAGTTCCTGCCAATTGATACATTCACATGCTACTTTGTAGTTAGTAGAAAACTTGAGCTGGTTATGTAAAGTAGGGTGTGCCCAAGGATCTTACCTCTACCATAAGTAATTGGATCTACATTGTAAGCTATGTCAATTGATAATAATCATGATTCAAAATGGTGAACTTACAAGGATATGACATTCCCATTCCTACAGGTAACATGAGACCAGCTAAAGCAGGGACTGACAAGATTATCATTCCAATCAGTTATTCGACCATTGGAATCGTTGAGAACCTTGAGAAACTCGATCAAAGCATTTCCTGAACATTTGCAGACAAAGCTATCAGTTCTTTTTGCCAACAAGCTGACAAAGCTCGTTAGGGTTCAAGTTTTATTGTCATAAGGTCCAAGTTTCAATCTCTATGTATAACTAGAGGCGGAACCTCTAAAGGTTTCTATCCTCTTCAGATGGACTAAATTATGTATTTATATGATATGATTATTGTTCATAGGTATAATGTCATAGGTAGGTACTCATGCATGCTGGCATGTACTCTACTCTAGAATTAATACATGTTTTCTAGATGTAGGTTCGCTTACATGGTGGTGCGAATCCATATCGCTCGGTCTCATAGGAGGATGCGAACACCTCACATGCGAACCACGTAAGGTATAAATCAAAACTCAATTGGGTAATTGAGCAGCGGGCCGATAATAATGAATATCATAACAAATTTTATTATATATTTATGCGTTCATATATTTAATAAAATTGCACCCCCTAAAATAAATTTGGGGAGGGGAGATGGGTTACATAAGGCTTGAACCCTATCTTGATGCCAACTTACAGCAGCTCTAATTACTGCAACAGTGGTCTTGTTGGCAATTTCATGTGTTATAGATTTAAATTGGTTAAAATATATTATAGATATATGTACTCTTCATGAATTTAGAATTTAGTCTTTATATTTTTATTTTTAGAAATTTAGTTCCTCTGTTGTTCGTATTTCAAAATTCATGTCCAATTGTTAATTTTTTTTGTTAAATTTATTAGTGTGACATTTCGAAATAAAAAAAAATATATCCACTTAATAGCAATGTAACTAAAAAAGTAACATAGTAACGAACTAGAATATCTATTTGTTTTTCTGTGGCTCAAACATAAGTACTAGTTTTTTTTTAGCCTAAATTTTTTCTAATCTATTTTTAACATTGTTAATAGACGATATCAATAGAGGTCAAAATTGGAGGTCAAAATAGAGAGGATGGTGTTCTGGTCTAGAAAATAGAAAACAAACCCCCTCAAATGAAGTACTTGAGGTTACTTAAACTATGGTTATTTCAGGTCGGGTTATTATATATTTTTTATAGTTGTATAATAAATATTAAATTTAATTGAAAAAAAAAAAGAAAAGAAAAGAAAAGGCTATGGTTAGTGTTACCATACCCTCAATATCAGGTTCCTTGGATGAGTAACTGGTTGCAACGAAAAGCAGTAGGAGCCAGATTGTGATATGCTTTAGAGGCTGGCATTTGGGAAAAGCTTCATTATTACTGCTTTTTGCTTTATTCTCCGATGAAGATGGACCCAACAATCTCTCAAAACCTTTGAAAACTGCACCCAAAAAATGGAACATTATGTATTTTACACCAAATCACAGAGAAAATTAGACTACCTTTTGTTACACAAACTGGAAAAAAAAAAGTAAGACTGATTGATTGTAAATTTAATTATTTTTTAAAATTTTTTATGAATTTTGTAATGCTTCATTAATAATATACTTACGAAATTAAAATATAATAATATATAAGTTTAATTTTAAAATACTGAATTTAAAATATAGATATTATAATACTACGTTGTATGAAATTATATTTTATATTTATTTTAATTTAATTTTAATTATTAATTAGTGGAGGTTGATTGTTAATTATATTTAAATATTGTAACTACTAAATAATTTATTGTAATATTATTTAATATTTTAAATATCTATTTTAATTTTAATATTTTATTTAATTTGTAAAAATAATAATAAATTAGAAAATGTTTTTAAATAATTTTAAAATTTATGACGGCTTATTATATAAGATAATTGGAAGGACATATTATGAAAATATAACTTGCAGAACGCCATTAAAATTATATAAAAAGAAGAAGGGTCTATGTACAATTTTTCTCTCCACAGATACTTACTTTTTTTTCTTGTCACGTGTCAAATTTTAACAAATGAAATTATATTTGTAAATTTTATTAAAATATAATTTAAGTTTCACAAATTAGTGTTATTAATATATTATAGTTTTAAATTTGAAATTTTAAAATTTTAAATATGACCTAAATTTCAAATGTTATTACAGGTATATTGAATATTCTAATAGGTGTATAGCAGTCACCTCTTTATAATATTTAAAATTTTGACAGACAAATATGATTTTTACAGATAAGTTGAGTGTATAATACATGCTTTCTAACTCACTTAAATAAGGTGAGATTACATGTAGTAGGATCCTTTTAAAATTAGTTGTGGTTAAAAGACAGAGATAACGAAATTGTAGAAATTTTATCAAGTTAGGCCATAAATTAAGAAATTCTGTTGGTAACCTGAAACTTGTTAAGTTGATAATCGAATACGTTGTTTTTTTTTTTCCAGAAATTAAATTTATGATTAAAGGATTTTACTATCATTAAGGTTGTGTCACAATAAAAATGTCAGGTTAAATTTTTAAACTTTTACTTTAATTATTTTAAATATTTTAACTAATAAAATATTATAAAATATATTTAATAATTTTTATATTTTTAAATTTTTATTCATAATAAATTTTAAAGAATAAAAGGTTAAAAAAATACCATTAAAAGTCAAAAATGTGACAAATTTAGTAAGATCGGAGGTGTGTCATAATCTAATATACCACAAATCGAATTGTTTACGTGATTTTTTTTTCTTTTGACTAAAATTAAGGACCTCTCAATAATTAGTCCAAAACATTTTTTTTTGGGTTTATTTGCAATGTGAAGATTTCAACGGTAGCATTATCAATATTTAAATCCTCTTTAACAAGAGAGAATCCAATAATAACGACAACCAACCATTTCCATGACCTACCCTTTTTGATGAGCCCACCAACCAGCCTAACATCACTGACTACCATGGCAAGGCTAAGGTGGTTCGAGAACTCTTCAAGGCACAAGGATTGATAAGGGAGATAGTATGTGAATAAGGGGGAAAGTAAGAGAAGTGAAGAGGATATTGGGGACATTAGGACAGACAGATTGATGGTTGGCCTGTAACTGCCATCAAGGAGTCATGAAGTGCATATCTTGGAACTAAGAAGATATTGGCTCAGCCTTGATAGTTCAAGTGTTAAGTGAGCTTAGTAAAATGTTTGATCTTTGATGTTTTTTTTTATGGAGACTAGGAATGAAAAGGAAAAGACTGAGGATTTTTTTTATTTAAAAAAATACTATTTGATGAGGGGATTCATGTTGACACTTAAGGGATGAGTGACAATTTGTCACTTTAGTGGAAGAACGGTGTAAGGTGAGGATTAGGAGTGTTGGGAAGAATATTATTGATACTGATATTAAAGATGAGGAAGAAGGTGTTTGTTGGATTTATGAAGCTCCAAAATTGAAAGAAAGATTAAGGGTATGCTTGATTGGGTGGAAAAGTGGAGGGATAAAATGAGAGAGTGGAAAAGTGGGAAGAGCATATATTTTTGAGTGTGCTTGGTAGGGAAGATAAGTGAGAGGAAAGAGATGATTATTTTCCATCTTAATGCATAAAAATCAATCATTTTAAATTGAAATGATGAGACGAGAGAGAATAAGAGAGATTGTATGTTAATTCAAAAGTATTTATTAAATGTTTTATTTTATTTTCTTTCATTTTTCAACTCTACCGAGTAATGGATAGAAAGAAAATTATTTTTTCTTTCAATTTTTCCATCTTTCCTACCAGACATACTCATAAAAAGAAATATTATATTTTCTATCTTTCTAACTTTCTTTCCACTACATCAAGCAAAGCCTAAAAGTTGAGAAGGATTTGAAAGGAATTGTCAGGATTATAAGGGGACCTTAGATGAGTGTAAGTGATTATAACGACATTAAAGAAATGGAAGAGAATGATAGGGGAATGTTAAGGTTGGGAGAAATATTAAAGCTTTTCTTAGGTTAATAAATGATTGTATGTTCATTGATTTACCTTTTAAGAGACAAATATTTACGTGGTTTTGTTGTAGGGAGTGAAAGGTAATAAAATAGAGGTTAGATAAAGCTTTTAATTTGGCAATAGTGGGTTTTGATCATTCATCAGTTTTGTTTATACTAATTGTAAGGATAGGAAAGCTCTCAGAAGGTTTGAATTTGATAACACTGATATTGTGTTACTAATTCCCCTGAAAATGTGATGCAATATGGGCATATCAGTCTTTGTATTTTTTTTATAAAGTGATCTTAAAGGAGATTGTGAATAGGGTTAAACCAGTTTTAGGGGGTTGATTACATAAAATCATAGTGCATTTATGGGAGGGAGGCAAATTCATAATAATATTGTCATTTCTCAAGAGATTTTTACATATATGACCAGGTTCATATCGAACTTTAATTAGGTATTTATATATATTCTCTGACTAGGTCTGACCCAAAATACGAGCACACTTTTCTAATCAAACCCGACCCAAATAAATTTGAAAGATTTCAAGCCTAGCCCACCCACCTCACCCAAATTACTTTATAAAAATATATTTTTAATAAACAATTTACATAATGTAAATTGATAAAGACTTCATTAAGAAGATTCCAATGAGCAGTAAGGTTGGAGGAAGAGATTTTTTTATCTAACCTTATGTTGTTGATGGGATGTTTACAGAATGTTTAGGATATGATGTCTTAAGGGCTACACTTGAGTGAGATTACATAGTTCCATCAGCATTTGTGGTTATAAATTAGAAGTTATGGAAGTGTATTATGAGTAAAATGAAGCAATTTTTGTAGAGGATATATAATATTGTTGTTGTTAATATGAATTTGGTGAGAAAGAAAATGGTACTCCCTCTTCCAAATCAGATTTGTGGTAAATAAGAGGAGAGTGTTGAAAATGTATTTGACATTTGATTGGACTAGTAAGGTTTGGTATGAAAGGTGTAGGCTATGAGTGGATAACAATAGTATTAATAAGGTGAATTGTTAGTTGTTGAGTTTTTTGTGATAATAAGATTGTGAAGGAGTCGTTATGATTGCATGAAATATTTGGAAAGGAAGGTTTGAGTCTACAATGAACAAGGAGGAGATTGTTGTTCACAGGGTTATTGCTACACTAAAATTTATTTGTGAATTAATTGAGATTTAGAAGGAGAAGGGTAAAAATGATTTAATGGGTGATGAACAATATTTTTGGGAATTTTATTTAGACGATGACCTATTTATATTATATAATTTAAGTTAAAAATAGATTAATCCCATATAATTAATTAAATAAATAAATATTAAATTATTTTGAATTTGAATCACGCTAATTATATTTGTTGTTCAGACTTTACAATATTATTATACTTCACTAAAAATCAATCTATCCGCATAATTGTTAGCCTATTTGGCAACCAAAAAAAACCCTAAGAAAATTAAAATTCACTTTTAAATGTAATATTTTATTAGACTTTTCAATTTAATGCATTTTTGCAATGATAAACACTTAGTCACTTTTTTTTTTTGTCAATCTAACTTTTTAACCAAACTTTTAAAAGTAATTACTCAATTAATCTTTAATTATTTTTAAACGGTGTGAAAAATTTATAATAAATTAATGGATGAATTGATTTAATCGAAAATCGATTATCACTAACCAATAAATAAAAGGGTAAAATTAGATTAATTAATTAAAAGCTGGGTTTTGGTTATTTTTATTAAAATTATTATTTTTTATAGAGTATTAAAATTATTTTTCGAGTAATAAGATATAAACCATTAATATCTTAATCATATATTAAACATCACCTCATTAGGAGAGATGTATAATTTTATCAAGTAATTACTATATTTAGTACTTATTTAATTTATCTTTTAATTGAATAAAATCCATTGCAATCAAATCAGTTAAAATTGATGTTTTTATTTTTGGTGGACTTCCCTTGGAATTCTTGCATTCAGTAAAATTGCTAATTAAGATTAGAAGCACAACAACTGCTTGTTTAAATGCCAAAATACATCTCTTTTTTTTCCCAATATAACAGTAGGAATAAAGCAGCAAAATACATCACACATAATATCAGTTTTCGTATATATATATTAACATGAAGAAGAAGAAGAAGAAGATATATGTACGTATGTATGTATGTATGTATAAAAAAACATACCTGATTTGGCAAGGCAGCCATGGATGAAGTTGCAGCAAAACCAGGAAACCATGGGAAACCGAAACAAACAAAAAAAAAAGTGCAGAAGATGACAAGAAGAAGAAGCCGAGGAGATAGATACTAGATATAATTCAAGACATAATGTTGATGGGTAGTAACAATGATGAAGATCATGTGAAAATGGGGTTATGTTTTTAGTGCAGGGTCGGCCCCCATAAAGCACTTATTTCATTAAACAATTAAAACAAAGCAAAAGCTAAAGAAATTCTGACAACTGACAAGAGCTGAATAATATATGTGGAATAGAATATATTTGTTGAATGACACACACTGTTTCAGAATAGAATATTATAATTAATAATAAGCATTGATTTCATGTTTTGGTTTGGGAATTGGATTTCAATTTGGAAGGTGGATTGAGAATTAGAATTAGAATTAGAATCCCACTAATTAATGGGTGTCTCCCTTCTCCACCTTCTTCCATTAACATTACCTTCATAATACTTTTTTCTCATTTTTAATCTTCGGGTTTGTGTTATCTCTCTCAATATTCGAATGTATGTCTCTTTTTTTAGGGTGCAATGTGCGGTAAAAGTATTATAAAGATTATTATATTAAAAGTTATATTACATTGTCGTAACCATTTTTTTGAAAACAAAACGGGGTTCGACTTTGGTTTTGAAAATAGGGATAAAACGGGAGTCGCCACCGACCTTTATTTGGTGTGATCGGATCACCTTTATTTTAATAAAACATTTTGTTTTACTAAAAGCAGTGTTTTTGGTCTGCAAGTTTTGAAAATCGGGTTCGGAGTCGATTACATACGAGGAAGGGTTAGCACCCTCGACGCCCAAAATTGGTACCAAAGTGATTAATTAATGTCTTAATGTCGGAAGTTTGAAAAGGTTTTAAAATACAGTTCTTTTAAAAGGCATTAGGATTTTTGAAATATCTTTGTTCCGAGAGGGTACGAACATCACATCTAGCACGTTAGGACATGATATTCTAAACCTTCGTGATCAAAGCTATCTCATGATTTTACAAAGTTTACCAAAAGGATGTTTAGTTATTTAGTCAAACGGAAAATCGTAACCCAGCACGTTAGGGCACTATTCCCCGAGTTCCTAAATACAAAACATTGCCTTTATTTCAAAACCTTTAAATGGAGTATGGTACTTTTACAAAATGCGTCGTATCGGATTGAATTTAAGAAAGGGCTTGAGTCAAAACTTGAGATTTCTTTGTCCGAAAAGATGCAAACATCACATCCAAGACGTTAGGACACGATGTTCTAATCTCTCGTAATCAAAGTCATCTCGTGATTCGCGAATTTAAGTAAAAAGATGTTAAGTTATTTAGTCAAGCGAAAAATCGCATCCCAAAGACGTTAGGGCACTATTTCCGAGTTTCTAAATACCAAAACATTGCCTTATTTTGAAATCTTTTAGATGAAATATGATGATTTTATGAATGATGTTTTGTTCAATAATATAATACAAAACGAAGATAACAAATGTGGGTGTGAATGTGGTAAATAAAGAAATACAATTAATAATATTAATAGTAATAATAATAATAATAATAACATGATAATGACAAAGTAGTAATAGAAATAAATAAAAAATAAAATAAATAGCGAATAAATAAGACGAGAAATGATAATAACAAAGTGATAATGATGGTATATAAAATTGAAATAATGATGATGATACGAAAAAAATGATTATTGCCATTAATACATGAAATAATATATAGAATAAAATATATACATGTCAAAAAATAAAATGATATAATGATAGCAATAATATAGACAAAATATTAGTAAAATAGATAGCCATGATAATGAAAATAACAAATGATAATAGATGAAACAATCATCTCAACCCTAATAATAGTAGATAAATAAAATAATAACACATACAATTATCATAATAAATAATAATAATATAAATAAAGAATAGTGAAAATAAAATCAAAATAATAAATAATATATGTTATAGTAAGTAATAATAATAAAACAAATAATAGTGAAATGAATAACTATAGAACATCTACATAAAAATATAGTGATGATAATTACAACAATATATTATCAAAAAGGCTAAAAATTTTTACAAAATAACTGAAATAGGATTAAATTGTATTTAAAATAAAATTTTAGGGTTAATTGAAATAAAATAAAAGAAAAAGGGCTATTTGCACCCGCAAAAAGACTGGAGGGACCAAAGATGCAATAAATCCCTTTTGCCAAAACGCGCAGCAGATAGGAAGGACACATTTGCGAACAAAGTAAATTGTTGGGCTAAATTTAAATTAACAAAGATTTAATTACAAAATCATAAAAGGCGGAAGGATCAGCAGCATAAATAGCCCATCGATTAAAAACACGCGGATCTCCGGAGCGGGTCGGTCGCTGACGGTCATGCCAAACGACGTCGTTTTGGGGCTTATAGCGCCAACCAAAAGCAGGCGTCGTTTTGGTTTGGCTATATAAGCCATTTTTCGCAAAAAAAACCTTATTTTTCCACATTTCTTTAAAAAAATTTTCTACTCCCTTTCTTTCTCTCTGCAGTGGGGAGCTCGGAGGATTCCGTATTCCGGACGTCAGCCGGCCAAGCCAAGCCTCACCACCGCCACAGTGGCCGGAAAAGGTAAGAATTTTATTTTTTATTATTTTTTTATGACTTTCTGCTTTTTATATATTATTTTTTATACATATATATATGTGTATATAAAAAAGAAGGCGAAAAAAAAGACAGATCGAAAATGCAAAGACTTTACCCTTTTTTCTATTTTTGGTTCTTTCTCTCGTTTAATCTTTGTTAGAATTTGTGTTGATTTTTGCTCGCTATTTCTGTCGATTTTTGAATGTTTGAACCTCTGTTTTTTTTCGATTGAGAAAAAAACCTTTTTTGCTTGAATCTCTCTTTTTTTTTATTGATTTCAAAAGAAAAAAATCCTCCCTTTACAAAGTTTTTTAGGGCTTAAATAGCCAAAATATATGCCTCTTTTTTTTATTGTTGCTTGCTGCCTTTGCTTCTGTTTGTGTTGTCTTTTCTTTTGCGGGGCATGGGGAGTAGATGGAGGAGGCAGCGGTGGCGGTGGTGACGGATGGTGGTGTCGAAGTTGAAGGTCGAGGTAGGTGGGGGTTAGGTGCTTGCCGTCAAGAACTAGGGTTAGGGTTAGGTTTTCTCTTTTTTCTTTCTGTTTGGGCTAATTGGGCTTGGTTGGTTTGGGCTTTTTTTTTATTTTTTTGTTTTGGGTTTGTTGTTTGATTGGGCTTGTGCCGGGCCAAATTGGGCTTGTCAGTTGCCCTCTTTGCTCATTGTCGTACAAGGAATAGAGCAAAGACTTTCAAAGACCAATTTTACCGGTCTCTCCGGTCTTGACTTCTTTGGTGCTCTTCTTGGTAGCGTCGCTCCTGTCCACCGCATCTTATTGCTTGATCCACTCCACCGCTATGTGGCTTGCTCTTCTGCGACTTCAATGGGATGTGACTTGTTTTATTTTGGATTGCTCACTGCTTCTCCGTAAAGATGAGGTTTTGATCTTGACCTATTCCACCGCTAGTTAAGGCAATATGGACGAGCTTAACCATGTTCCCTCTTGGTTAGGGGCGAAATTCTGATTTTGACCTATTCCACTTTGGTCGGGGACATAGGATGATGGCCTAAATCATGTTCTCTCTTGGTTGAGGAGTCATGATTAGCCTTCGATCTTGCCCCACTCTTGGTTAGGGTGACAAGATCTACAATTTTGACCTATTCTCTGCTGGTCAGTGGTAATAGGAGGGTGTCCAAAATTATGTTCTCTCTTGGTTAGAGAGCCAAGATTCGCCTTCGATCTTGCCCCACTTCTGGTTAGGGTGACAAGATCTACAATTTTGGCCCATTCCACTGCTGGTCAGTGGCAATAGGAGGGTGGCCTAAATCATGTTCCCTACTAGTTAGGGAGCCAAGATTTGCCTTCGATCTTGCCCCACTACTGGTCAGAGTGACAAGATCTACAATTTTTGACCTATTCCTTTGCTGGTCATGGCAATAGATCAGTGGCTAAATCATGTTCCCTCTTGGTTGGGAGCCAAGATTTGCCTTCGATCTTGCCCTACTACTGGTCAGAGTGACAAGATCTACAATTTTTGAACTATTCCACTGCTGGTCAGTGTCAATAGGACGGTGGCCTAAATCATGTTCCCTACTGGTTAGGAAGCCAAGATTTGCCTTCGATCTTGCCCTACTACTGGTCAGAGTGACAAGATCTACAATTTTTGACCTATTCCACTGCTGGTCAGTGGCAATAGGACAATCTTCAACCTATTCTACCGCTGGTCGATGGCAATAGGATAATCTTCAACCTATTCCACCGATGGTCGATGGCAATAGGACAATCTTCAACCTATTCCACCGCTGGTTGATGGCAATAGGGCAATCTTCAACCTATTCCATCACTGGTCGATGGCAATAGGACAATCTTCAACCTATTCCACCGCTGGTCGATGGCAATAGGACAATCTTCAACCTATTCCACCGCTGGTTGATGGTAATAGGACAATCTTCAACCTATTCCATCACTGGTTGATGGTATAGGACAATCTTCCACTTATTCCAACTGCTGGTCAGTGGCAATAAGGTAATCTTTAACTTATTCCACTGCTGGTCAGTGGCAATAAGACAATCTTCAATAGTGTTGCTACACCGTCCTCTAGGGATATATCCTATAGACTTGATTTTATATGTTTGTGTTTATGCCAAAGGATGCGGATGCTAAGGTCAAAAATGACTCAAATGCTCCTAACTACGTGTGATATGAATGACACTTACATGAATGCAGATTGCCATGAGAATGATGATTTCTCATTAAGATACAATGATTGTAATGATGTTATGGAGGACATTTGCATGAATGCAGGATGTCATGAGAATGATCTCTTTTAAAAGTCTAGGGCTGTAATTGCTCGTTCGCTCGTCAAGGTCACGACACAGACGCAACATCTTATCTGATATCTATGCCTGCGAATCTGAAGAAATGGTCATAATTTTGGACTCCTCTTCTTCGAATGTTTCCAACCTCTAAGTGTGGTGGTTCCTAAACAACAGTCTTGTTTTAGGTTCCTACGCTGTTTAGAGGCTTCCAGAGTAATAAGTGGAACTCCTTTTATGGAAGCATTATGGGTCCATGGGTCGTTATTTCAATTGCAAACAACTCAAAGATTTAAAATAACAGTGGAATTTATGAAGAATGGAATTGGATTATATCAACAAAAGTAAACATTATTGGAATACAAAAAAAATGGGTAAAGAAAAAGTAGGTGCGCCAGATATTGCAGCCTGAGCTTCACCACTGGGTCCTTACGAAGATCATTTGAGCTGAATAGACGTTGGGAGATCTGCAGTGCTTTGTAGATGTTCCGAGGTGTAACATTCCTCCTTTTGCTAATTCTGGGGGAAAAAAGATTGTCACATACCTCCTTTTCCGTGCAAATTTGAGTCGCCCTTATCGAGTTTTCGACTCAAAGCCCCTTTGGTCTCAAAGCGCCCTTTACGGGTTTTCACTTTGGCCTCTCCGTTTTTTTTGAAGTGCCCTTTTCGGGTTTTCGCTTTAGCCTTTCCTTCTTCAAGCATAATACTTCTAACTGAATCAATTTATGGGATTGGGTAGATTTTTCCCATCCATCTCGGCCAAGATTAGTGCCCTCCGAGAAAGCCTTTTCACCACATAAGGTCCTTCCCAATTCGGCATCCATTTCCTCCGAAATCCTTTTGTATGGGGAGAATCTTTTCAAAACTAAGTCTCCTCGTGGAATTCTCTTGGACGCACTTTCTTGTTGTATGCTCGCATCATTTGCTTTTGATACATCTGACCATGACGAACAGCTTTCAGCCTCTTTTCTTCGATCAGATTCAATTGGTCATATCGTGTGTCGTAACCATTTTTCGAGGGAAACGTAAACGACACGGTCGACTCGATTTTTTTAAAAAAGAAAATGAAGGGAGTCGCCACCGATCTTTATTTGGTGTGATCGGATCACCTTTGTTTTAATAAAACATTTAATTTACTAAAACAGTATTTTTGGTCTCTGAACTTTGAGAAAACGGGTTGGAGGTCGATTACGTCTTGAGGAAGGATTAGCACCCTCGACACGCCCAAAATTGGTACCAAATTGATTGATTGATGCCCTATTTGTTGAAAACTTTAGAGGGTTCGAAAATACAATGCTTTTATTTTCAAAATTGGAAGGAAAGGGATATTAAGACTCTCTTATTATCGAAGAGATAAAGCGTCATGTCCAAAGAAGTTAGGCGTAATACTTTAGACTCCAAAACTAAGCTCGTCTTTTAAAACTCGATTTTCGCTTTTGAAAAGAATATTCCGTTATTCGTCAAATGAGAAATTGGAACCCAAAAGTTAGGGCTCGACTTCCGAGATTTCAAATACTAAGATTGCCTCTATTTTTAGGAAAAAAGCTCATCTCGAGTATCTAGATGTCGAGTCCAATAAGTTAGGTAGCGACATTTCAATTTCCGAGATCAAGTATTTTGTACTAAAATTTAAATTACAATTTCAAAAGAGACATCCCGTTGTTTAGCTTTAAACGAGAAAAAATCGGAACCCGGTAAGTTAGGGCTCGATTCTCTCGAATGGCTAGCACGAAATGTCAATTTAAAACTGGAATTTGTGACTTTGAAAGGGATATTCCGTTGTTTAACTTAAGCGAGAAAAATCAGAACCCAGTAAGTTAGGGCTCGATTCTCTCGGAGTGTTAATACAGAATATTGATTGTTTGAAAACTTGACAAATCGGGTAAAGGTGAACGCAATACGGTTTGGTAAAAAGATAAATTACAGAACTAGGTTGCGTAATAAAATATGAGTGAGGTGTGTAATAGTACTGAATTAATTTGCTTAATAATAAAACGATGATGATAATAATGCAATGATAATCGTAAAAAAAATGACGACGATACATTTAAAGTAATGAGAGTAATAATAAAGAAATAATAAAATGACAATAATAATAATAAAATGCTAATAATAAAATAGTGATATGAAATGTAAAAAATGAGAATGATATAATAATAATGATATTGGTACAAAACAACAATAATAATAATAGTAACAATAACGGTAATTAAAAATATATATATATATAAAATAATAATAGTCATAATAATAAATATAGGAATAATAATATATAATACATAATAGTAATATGATAATAATAATACTAATATGGTAATATAGTGATGATAATAAAACGATTAATAAAAAATAATAAAGCGATTAATAATATAATACTAGTCATAATAATAATAGTAATACTAATATAATATAATAGTAATATGATAATAATAATAAAATAATAATAATAAAACGATTAATAATAAAAAAATAGGTGAAAATAGCAAAAGGGATTAAAATTGAATTAAAATGAAATTTGGGGCCAATTTGAAAATAAAATGGGAGGAAGGACCTTTCAGAATGCGCTAAAAGCCGGGGATCGAATGTGCAATAAACCCTCGGGCTCGGCCTTGACAACAAGGGGACCAAATTGAGAACCAATTAAATGCACGGGCTAAATTTTAAAGTAATGAAAGTTTAATTGAAAATAATAAAAAAGCGGAAGGGCTAAAAGTGCAATTAGTCCTTGGTTTAAAAACTGTGGATCCTAGGTCAAGCGGGTTGATTCGGCCTGACAGTCAAAACGACGTCGTTTTGGGGTTAAAACCGACCCAAAACGACGTCGTTTTGTGGGCTATAAAGGCCCTAAACCCCTAAAAATTTTCATTTTCTTTGTTGTTTAAAAAAAATTTCTCCTTTCATATTTTTTCTCTGCGGGGTGAGCTCGGCCGGGGGCCGTCAGACGGTCTTGGGCGCCGTCGCTCCCACCATCTGTGACGCGTGGCCGGAAAAGGTAAAATTTTCATTTTTTTATTTTTTTATTTATTCCTTTTTATCAAAGTTTTGTTTATATATATGTGTAAAAGAGTAAAAGAAAGGTTCTTGAAAAATAAGCGTAAAAAGCAGTCACCTCCTTTCTTGGTTTGGTTTTAATCTTTAGTGGGTTAATGCCCGATCCTGCTACTTTGTTTGCGCCCTTGTTTTATATTTGCAGATCTATCTCTTTCCTCGTTTAAATCTTTGTTTTTGTATTCATAAAAGGAAAAAAAGCCCTTTTATTTGAATCTCTCATTTTTTTATCTATCTTTTGAAGAGAAAAAAGGACCTCTACATCATTTGTTTTTCACGGTTTTATAGCAAGAATGTGCTACTGTTTAAATCTCTGCTTTTCTCCTTTTCTATTTTGCGACGCAAGTGGAGGCGGTGAGGTCGGTGGCCGAGGCGGCGGTGGTCGAGGGTAGGTGGGCGGTGGGTAGAGCGGTGGGGGTAGGTGGTGCGGCTTAGGTTAGGGTTCTTTTTTTTGATTTGGTGGCTGTTTAATATTGGGCCATTCGGCCTGTTCCTTATTTTGGGTTTAGGTTGTTTTAGGTTTGGGTTGTAAATGAGTTTGGGCCGGGCAAATGGGTCTGTACAGCAGATAATGCCCTCTTTGCTCATTGTCGTAACTGACAATAGAGCAAAGACATAAGAAAGACCCATTTTGACCGGTCTCGGTGGGCCTTAACTTCTTTTGGTGCTCTTTTCTTGATTGCCCATTCAGGTCCAATCGCATCCGGTCGTTTCGATTCTATTCCACCGTTGCTTTGGTGAGATGGGACTTGTAGTTCCAATTTATTCTGTTGCGCCTTGTATCTTCGACCTGCTCCTGCAATCCACTCCTGTAACATCAGGATCGCCAGACTTGTTATCTTCGATCTGCTCCTGAAACATCAGGATTGCCAAACTTTTTGTCTTTGATCTTCTTTTGCAAATTCAGGAATGTCAAAACTGCTATCTTCAATCTGATCCTTGCAAACTCAAGGATCACCAGACTGATATCTTCGATCTGCTTCCTGCAACTTCAGGAAGGTCAAATCTTCTTTCTTCAATCTGATCCCAGCAAACTCAGGGATCACCAGACTGAATCTTCGATCTGCTTCCTGCAACTTCAAGAAGGTCGAATCTGCTTTCTTCAATCTGATCCCAGCAAACTCGGGGATCACCAGACTGAATCTTCGATCTGCTTCCTGCAACTTCAAGAAGGTCGAATCTGCTTTCTTCAACTGATCCCAAAGAAACTCGGGATCACCAGTCGAATCTTTGATCTTCTTCCGCAACTTCGGAAAGTCAAACTGCTATCTTCAATCGATCCTTGCAAACTCAAGGATCACCAGATTGAGTCTTTGATCCGCTTCTTGCAACTTTAGGAAGGTCTGCTTTCTTCAATCGATCCCAAAGAACTCGGGGATCACCAGACTGAATCTTTGATCTTCTTCCTGCAACTTCAGGAAAGTCAAATCTGCTATCTTCGATCTGATCCTTGCAAACTCAAGGATCACCAGACTGAATCTTCGACCTTCTTCCTGCAACTTCAGGAAGGTCGAATCTGCTATTATCAATCTGATCCCAGCAAACTCGGGGATCACCAGACTGATTTCTTTGATTACTTCTTACTCCATGGGAACTTCGAGGAAATAAGAATTCAGGGAGAAGAGATTTGTAATCTCTATCTTCTCTTACTGAAACTTCAAAGAATTAAGGACATAACCTCATTGTTAACTCAGGGAGACGGGATTTGTAATCTCAACCTACTCCACGGGAACTTCGAGGAAATAAGAATTCAGGGAGAAGAGATTCGTAGTCTCCATCTTCTCTACTGAAACTTCAAAGAATTAAGGATGTAACCTCATTGTTAACTCAGGGAGACGGGATTTGTAGTCTCAACCTACTCCACTTTGAACTTCGAGGAAATAAGAATTGGGAGAAGAGATTCGTAGTCTCCATCTTCTCTACTGAAACTTCAAAGAATTAAGGATGGATCCTCATTGTTAACTTAGTGAGACGGGATTTGTAATCTCAACCTACTCCACGAGAACTTCGAGGAAATAAGAATTCAAACTTTTCAATTTGCTTCCTTACTATCTTCGGAAGACTTCAATCTTTAGCTTTGCCCCACTACCATCTTGAGGGACAATCTGAACTTTCCAATGTGCTTCCTTATTATATTCGGAAGACTTCAAACTTCACCGCCCCACTACCATCTTGAGGGCAAAATCTGAACTTTCCAATGTGCTTCCTTACTATTTTCGGAAGACTTCAATCTTGATCGCTCCACTATCATCTCGAGGGAACGAAATCTGAACTTCAATATCGTTATACCGTTCTTTGAGGAACCTGTCCTATAGAATGAATTTTATGTGCTTATGCTTATGCAAATGATGAAGATGCTATGATCAAAATGACTCAAAGCCTCTTAACTACATGCGTTATGGACGACACTTTCATGAATGCAGAATGTCGTGAGAATGGTCTTTTTACAATGATTGGGATGCAATGATCAGAATGAATCGAATGCTCCTAACTAAATGACAATGGATGACTTTTGTATGAATGCAGAATGTCATGAGAATGGTCTTTTTATGATGATTAGGATGCAATGAGTCGAATGCTCCTAACTAAACGTGTTTTGAAATGATGTATGAATGCAAAATGAAATGATCCCTTTTTTAAATGCTTAGGGTCATTATTGCTCGTAGTTCATCAGAATCGTACAACCCTGATATCTCGCTATTGTTGGTACATTTGCCAGAAACTCAAAGAAACAATTATATTTTGCTCAATTTGCCCCAATGTGACTTCAAGGCCTACTCCATGGCACGTACAGGACTTTAAGGCCTATACCATCTTCAGATCAACCCATTGTGCCTTAAGGGTATAAAAATTGTGTCATCTTCAATCCATCCCACTACGACTTAGGAGTGTAGAATCTATGTCATCTTCAGTCAATCCCACTACATACTCAGGGGTATAAAAGTTGTTGATTTGGTCCGTTGCACCTTTCCATTCCTGCGGATTGTGACCAGGTGTGCACACATGATAGTTGCATGGATACAAAATCATTCTTTGCGCAGATGATTCTCTACTCATACATCGTCCTTTTTCCTTTTTTTTTTATCGAAATGATACTACTTACGTAATACCTCATCATTTGTTCAATCACTGTTTTTGATCCGAAGAGATAGTCTCTGTTCAGAATTTTCCTCCACCATTATTCCTGTCCCCTAAACTCAAGGAATTTTAGGCAATGGTCCTGTTTCAGGTTCCGACACTACTTAGAAGTTTCCTAGAGTAATATGTGAAACTTTTTTTGTGAAAATGCCGTTAGTCCATTAATCGTTATTTCAATGCAAAATGTCTGAAAGAGGTTATAACTACGGATAAGAATGAAGTTAGTTAGGAGCATAGCTCGAAACCAATGGGTTAAGCAAAAGCAGCGAGTGTAATCAGGAAAGAAATTTATTGGCAGTGTATCTTGCAAGGTAAAAATAGAAACTAGGTGCCCCAGATATCGCAGCTTGAGCTTCTCTGTTCAAACTTCTTGAGGACCATTATAGGCTCAATATGTGTTTAGGGGATCCGGAGTACTTTGTCGATGCTCCATACTTCTTCATTGTTAACTCAAGCGTGGTAAAGCTACCGTATGCCTTCCTTTTGAGCAAAATTTAAGCTGCCCTTCTCGGGTTTTCAACTCAAATCCCCTTTGATCCCAAGGCGCCCTTTGCGGGTTTTCGTCTCGATCTCTCTTTTCCTTTTTCTCTTTTTTGCGTTTTTTTTTTTTTTTGCAAAACTCTTTTTTTTTTGCAACTCTTTTTTTTTTTTTTTGAATTTGAACTCACCGGATTGGACTGGTCCCTGCCATTCATCCATGTTTCCCCAGAGCAAGCCTTTTTGCTGCATTTACTTTTCCTTTCGGAGTCCTTTTGAATCTGAAGAACCCTTCTTAATCTTTGGGTCTTTCTCCGAAATCCTTTTGAGTGAACATTTCATCATAAACCAATGGTAAAGATGCCCGGTGAAAGTCCCGCCAACTTTTAAAAACCTAGAGGTAAATGGTAACTTCTATGCCAACGTTTACAAGTCTCACCATTTTCAAAATTTTGAATGGTTTTGGCTATCCTGCTTTGACCGATGTGGTGTCTAATCTTTGGACGAGACTATAAATTCGTACAGCGCGTTTCTTTTGGCATTCTTTATCGTCATTCTCTTTATTCTTCTTATTCTTCTTCTTTTGTTTTGTTTTTTTTTGGTGTTTGGTTTTTTTATTTTATTTTGTGTTTTTTTTTAATTTGAATTTGAAGTTGAAGTCGACGACCGCTGATTTTGTAATTTTGACATGTGAAGCGACCTTTACCCTCTTGGTAAGGTAACCAAAGACTATGAATGTGAATCAATGTTGGCTCAAAGCTTTTGAGGAGACTGGCTTGATAGCGTCCATGCCTCACATGTAGGAATCTGCGTTTCAGCGGCCTCAATGTGGCTAACTGTGATCATATGACAATGTCTTGCTCTATTCTTGCGGTGAGCTAAGCTTCCATCTTCATCTCCCTCATTGGCTTGTAGTGTCGGCTGACATTTCGTGAGGTAGGATCTACCATTTTAACAATTAGGAAGTAAGTTGCAATCTCATCATCTTCTAAGTCCTTGGATTCTTCTAGACACATATCTCACTAGAAAGGGAGTTAAATAATGACGTCACTCGGTCATTGATATCTGGGACCCATATCAGGTATGAAGGCAATTTCCAGAGAATGAATGATTATTTATGAATGAAGAATAAAAGAATGTTCAATAGAATGTATAGCATAAAAAAATATTGGTTCAAAAGATGTATTTTATTGAAGTAGTAATTCAAAACACGAGCCTATTTCACAAAGAGATCTTATTGCTTCTAGGCTTAAAGCAACAAGCATACTTCATACATTACTCTAGGTAAGCTTCTAAATACTATAGGAATTACTTCCAC
This sequence comes from Gossypium rotundifolium, assembly GCA_025506655.1. NCBI lineage: Eukaryota > Viridiplantae > Streptophyta > Magnoliopsida > Malvales > Malvaceae > Gossypium > Gossypium rotundifolium. The sequence continues at coordinate 154,578,483 of CP106728.1, forward strand.
GCCTCATTGCTTAAAATGTTCTTAGGTTCATGCTTCGCTTTTGGTGCGTCGCCTATCTCCACAACACCCATTTTGACGAATTTTTCCACCACTTCTTGAAAGTCATGCAATTCTCTATCGAATGTCCTGTAACTCCGCATGATACTCACATGGACATTTAGGTTATACCATCTTTGGGTATGGAGGTTGCAGTGGTTTTATAAAATAAGGAGCTACAACATGCATATCAAATAAGTTCTGTATAACTCCTATACGTCATGGGAATAGGAGTGAATCGAGGTTTTTCCAATACGCTCTGGATTGGGTTTTTGCTTTGGGGGACCGAGTGGTAGTAATTGCCTTCTTTGGTGGTTTGTCAGAAGCGGCTTGAATAACCCTTAGTATACACACTCGTGCCAGCCCATCTTTATCCTTCCTCTTGGGGCTTTTGAAGCCCTTCTTCCCTTTCTTTGTCTCCGGTAGGCCAAAAACAACGCGATTGGCTTGCTCATTACCGGGCCCATTGGAGAATTCAAAGACATCAAGTATCACCCTATATTGAGATCCAATAATGATAGGTACCACGAGAATGTGCATCGAGTTGAGTTGGGAGATTTATTGGGGAGTAAATGATGTCTTCATCATTATCCACATTGTCGATCCTTTGGGTCACTCCTTTTTCAAGTCCTCCGCTAGTAATCGAGTTAGGCGGCCCATCATGTTCTTTTGAAGTCCAAAGATTTGCTCTCGCATTTCTTGTTGAATTTGGGACAATTGCTCTTGCATCTGATTTGCCTTTGCTCTATCCTCGCCAACCTTTGTTCCATGTTTTCCGAGTTAATCAAATATTTTGCCTAATTATGGTCCTTTTGTAAAAGTCTAATGCAAATGAATGCAATGTAATGCGAATGCAATGTAGTGCGAATGCATGAATGCAAAGAGGCATCGACTCTGATCGACTTCATTTTAGAAAACTTTATTAGAAAACAAGTTCTTTTACATAAAATAGACTACTATATGCTTTCGTCCTAAGTCCTAAAAGTTTTGATTTCCCAAGCAACGGAGCTAGCTTATGACTGTGATCAGACTGTAGCCCATATTTTATGCTTAACATATCCACCTGTAATGCCAAAATCTGTAGATGACCAACTACCTCTTGAACCATCATTTCCCTTACGAGGTAATCTCGACTTTTGTTAACTTGATAATGATGAGAATGATGAAATTCTTCTTTCCAACACTCCTCTCTTATTTCAAGAAGCTCGATCCGCAGTTCACTACACTTCATTTCCTTAATCTTGTTCGGACTTAACTTCAACTCGATTGCGAATTCATGACTTTGAGGGTAGTGAGGAGACTTCCCACTTAGCATCGCTTTTTCAAGATTGATCATTTACTCTAGCTAGCGTCGTACTCAAGAAATTCTTTCACTTTCTGGTTCGGAAAGATTAGAGTTTTTCTAGACCAAGAAGGAATTGCGAGCTCTAGACATTTTAGATTGTATCTGTTCAATAGCTTTTTCAATTCCGACCACAGGTGAAAATCGTCTATTCTGGTTCATCTCTTTGAATCTATCTAACCGGGTCAATACATATCCTTTTCATTTCTTCACAAGAGTCAAATCCTTTACAATGTTGTTTGGATCACAATGATGAGCCAAGAAGTTCACAACAACCTAACTTTCCATCCTAGATGGTTCCACCAAATCCAACGTCCATTCTTAGGAAAGAAATTTCCATTATTGCCCCTTGGTACTGACAGAATACGATCTTCGACTTGGGTGAAATTAACGCTGAAAGAAACACTACAAGAATGCAGCATTGGCTCGGCACTATGGTTGCTCCTTTGTGAAGCATAGGAAAAGGCTTTCACTCTTTCCTGAGATTTCTGTCTTAACCGAAGAAGTTCTCTGGTTAGTGCTTTGTCAATTGCAAGTACATCAAGGAATGGACCTCCAAAGGAATGTATGTAGGTTGTTTCAGCTCTCCGACATTAAAGCATGGCAAGTCTTGTAGAAAAAATGCGACTGTATCTTGTGATGGTCGATAAAATAATTATAGACAGTGATCTCTAGATTCTCAGCTTCACCATTAGCTTTCTTCACACTTTTCTCCTTTAATGAAAACAACGGATCTTTGCACAACTGCTCGCTCAATCTAGTGATCTTGTACTCGTGATTGGATGGACTGACTTTTATCTTCAGGTTCTCGAGCCTTCGTTCAGCCAGGATCTATGACATTCTGATTAGCAAAGAATCCACAACCGAACTAGGATGAATATTTCGGGAAAGGCCTCTTTGAGTGGCTATGAAACTTGAATGGAAACCCCTATAGTCAAGGGTACCTCCTCCAATGTCTGTGAAGTTGTTTTGATTATCTTAAAAGATTGGCAAACCAGTAGGCATCCCTACTTGTGACATACTACCTTAAAATGACAACCATCACCCTCAGTGTTTCTTGAGAGTTTTTAGATTTCCTGTTCGCGCCGTTTGAGTCATCAGGTCTTGCACTATCGTTGTTTCTGTTAAATGTAACATCCTCAAATACAATTGTAAACCTATGCTTGTTATTTGGAAGAGTATCAACAGTAAATAAACTTTTCTTCCCGTCATAAGCAAAGTCCTTTCCAGCCAATTCATTGTCATAGGTCTCTTGCCCTCTGCCAATCACTTTCCTTCCAACACCCTTGTCGTCTACAGGATTGCCATCTTCACATGAAAGAGAAACACTGTAATGGTAGAAGTGTCTATTCAGACCTTACCCGCCACTATGAAGTGACCGGTGAGTATAATTACTTCCTACCATGCATTGTCATGAAATGTCATACAATCTTTTCCACATCCGATTTAGTTTTGATCGGAACAACATTAGGAAGCACAGGTGGCTTAGATTTTAGCACTGCCCCATTTGCTCAAACGGATCCATACCCTTCTAACTGCCTAGGTTTTGACTATATACGGACGACTGCATTGTCTTCCACTTTATCAAGGAATCTGTTTCCATAACCACTTTCTAACTTAGAAACTGACCGTGAATCGATACCTCTTAAAATATGAAATGAGATGATATGCACGAAAATAAAATACAAAGAGGTAGTATCACAAAGTATAAGACAAGTGAAAGTGAACAAAACCAACCTAGGTGACCACTAAGGTTTGACATAGTTCTATCTAAGGTGGGCTCTTAGGGTTCACTACATGTGGTTTGGTTCTAAAGTTTGAGGTACCGAACCAGTGATTCTCGATCCTCACCCATTATAGGCTCATACGGGCGAGTTGATTCAGGGAATACATTTCCCTATGGCCATGCGGAAGTGAAAACTTCACGAAGACATAGGTACGGATGTATCCCGAAGCGATCCACTAGCCCATGCGGAGGTGAAAACCTCACGAAGGCATAGCTTCGCTCCCACTTAAAGGTGTGACCGCAACGGTCATGCAATGCAATGCCAAAGTATTTACGAGACCAATATTGGAAGTGCATTAAAAGAAGCGTGATTTTTCGAAACCAATTTAATCAAAATGACAAAAATCAATCAATCTATGGCTTGACCCTCGGGTCCCCAGTGGAGTCGCCAAGCTGTCGTAACCATTTTTTCGAGGGAAACGTAAACGACACGGTCGACTCGATTTTTTTAAAAAAGAAAATGAAGGGAGTCGCCACCGATCTTTATTTGATGTGATCGGATCACCTTTGTTTTAATAAAACATTTAATTTACTAAAACAGTATTTTTTGGTCTACGAACTTTGAGAAAACGGGTTCGGAGGTCGATTACGTCTTGAGGAAGGATTAGCACCCTCGACACGCCCAAAATTGGTACCAAATTGATTGATTGATGCCCTATTTGTTGAAAACTTTAGAGGGTTCGAAAATACAATGCTTTTATTTTCAAAATTGGAAGGAAAGGGATATTAAGACTCTCTTATTATCGAAGAGATAAAGCGTCATGTCCAAGAAGTTAGTATGTAATACTTTAGACTCCTCAAACTAAGCTCGTCTTTTAAAACTCAATTTTCGCTTTTGAAAAGAATATTCCGTTATTCGTCAAATGAGAAATTGGAACCCGATAAGTTAGGGCTCGACTTCTCGAGATTTCAAATACGAAGATTGCCTCTATTTTTCGTAAAAGCTCATCTCGAGTATCTAGATGTCGAGTCCGATGAAGTTAGTAGCGACATTTGAATTTCCGAGATCAAGTATTTTGTACTAAAATTTAAATTACAATTTCAAAAGAGACATCCCGTTGTTTAGCTTTAAACGAGAAAAAATCGGAACCCGGTAAGTTAGGGCTCGATTCTCTCGAATGGCTAGCACGAAATGTCAATTTAAAACTGGAATTTGTGACTTTGAAAGGGATATTCCGTTGTTTAACTTAAGCGAGAAAAATCAGAACCCAGTAAGTTAGGGCTCGATTCTCTCGGAGTTAATACAGAATATTGATTGTTTGAAAACTTGACAAATCGGGTAAAGGTGAACGCAATACGGTTTGGTAAAAGATAAATTCTGAACTAGGTTGCGTAATAAAATATGAGTGAGGTGTGTAATAATCTTGAATTAATTTGCTTAATAATAAAACGATGATGATAATAATGCAATGATAATCGTAAAAAAAATGACGACGATACATTTAAAGTAATGAGAGTAATAATAAAGAAATAATAAAATGACAATAATAATAATAAAATGCTAATAATAAAATAGTGATATGAAATGTAAAAAAATGAGAATGATATAATAATAATGATATTGGTACAAAACAACAATAATAATAATAGTAACAATAACGGTAATTAAAATATATATATATATATATAAAAATAATAATAGTCATAATAATAAATATAGGAATAATAATATATAATACATAATAGTAATATGATAATAATAATACTAATATGGTAATATAGTGATGATAATAAAGCGATTAATAAAAAAATAATAAAGCGATTAATAATATAATACTAGTCATAATAATAATAGTAATACTAATATAATATAATAGTAATATGATAATAATAATAAAATAATAATAATAAAACGATTAATAATAAAAAAATAGGTGAAAATAGCAAAAAGGGATTAAAATTGAATTAAAAATGAAATTTGGGGCCAATTTGAAAATAAAAATGGGAGGAAGGACCTTTCTGTAATGCGCTAAAAGCCAGGGGGACCGAATGTGCAATAAACCCCTCAGGCTCGAAGCGCAGCAACAAGGGGGGACCAAATTGAGAACCAATTAAATGCACGGGCTAAATTTTAAAGTAATGAAAGTTTAATTGAAAATAATAAAAAGCGGAAGGGCTAAAAGTGCAATTAGCCCTTCCGTTTAAAAACTGTGGATCCTAGGTCAGGTGGGTCGGATTCGGTCTGACAGTCAAAGCAGCGTCGTTTTGGGGTTAAAACCGACCCCAAAGCGACGTCGTTTTGTGGGGCTATAAAAGGCCCTAAACCCTAAAAATTTTCATTTTCTTTGTTGTTTAAAAAATTTCTCCTTTCATATTTTTTCTCTCGGGGTGAGCTCGGCCGGTAGTCGGAAAATAAAAGGTAAAATTTTCATTTTTTTTATTTTTTTTATTTATTCCTTTTTTATCAAAGTTTTGTTTATATATATGTGTAAAAGAGTAAAAGAAAGGTTCTCGAAAAATAAACGTAAAAAACAGTCACCTCCTTTCGGTTTCGATTTTAATCTTTAGTGGGTTAATGCCCGATCCTGCTACTTTATTGCGCCCTTGTTTTATATTTGCGATCTATCTCTTTCCTCGTTTAAATCTTTGTTTTGTATTCATAAAAGGAAAAAGAAGCCCTTTTATTTGAATCTCTCTTTTCTTTTATCTATCTTTTGAAGAGAAAAAAAGGACCTCTACATCATTTGTTTTTCACGGTTTTATAGCAAATGTGCTCTTATTTAAATCTCTTTCTTCTCCTTTTCTATTTTGCGGCAAGTGGAGGCGGTGAGGTCGGTGGCGGCGGCAGTGGTCGAGAGGTAGGTGGGCGGTGGGTAGAAGCGAGGTGGGGGTAGGTGGTGCGTGCTTAGGGTTAGGGTTCTTTTTTTGATTTGGTGGCCCATTTAATATTGGGCCATTCAGACTGTTCCTTGTTTTGGGTTTAGGTTGTTTTAGGTTTGGGTTGTAAATGAGTTTGGTAGGGCAAATGGGTGCATACATCGTGCTTGGATCCATTCTGCTTCATCCAATTTCAATTCGACAATACTTGAAGGGACGAATTTCAACTTCGATGGGTAACATCGCCTCCATTCCGTAAACTAATGAGAAAGGAGTTGCCCCAGTGGAAGTTCTAACTGACGTTCGATAGGCGAAAAGGGCAAATGGTAGCTTCTCGTGCCAATCTTTGTAAGTCTCAGTCATTTTTCCTATTATCCTCTTGATATTCTTATTAGCTGCTTCAACCGCACCGTTCATCTTTGGGCGATACGGTGACGAATTGTGATGTCTAATTTTGAATTGCCTACAAACTTCTGTGATTATGCTGTTGTTTAAGTTTAACGCATTATCAGATATGATCCTCTCAGGCATTCCATATCGACATATGATCTCCTTTTTTAGGAACTTGCTGACTGCTAATTTTGTCACATTGGCATATGAAGTGGCCTCCACCCATTTAGTGAAGTAATCAATTACCACGAAGATGAACCGATATCCATTGGAAGCTTTTGGTGAGATTGGTCCAATGACGTCCATGCCCCACATAGAAAAAGGCCATGGGGAGGTCATAACATGTAAAGGTGAGGGTGGTACATGAATCTTGTCCCCATAAATTTGGCACTTATGACATTTCTTAGCATAATCAATGCAATCTCTTTCCATGGTAGACCAATAATACCCGAATCTCATGATTTGTCTGGCTATTACGAACCCATTGGCATGTGTTCCACAGACACCCTCATGGACTTCTTCTAGGATCTGCTTGGCCTCGGCGCTATCCACACATCTCAATAGCACTTGATCCTTTCTCCTTTTGTATAGGATCTTTCCGTCTAAGACATAGTCACAAGCTAGTCTTCTCAACGTCTTTTTGTCATTTTCGGTTGCTTGATCGGGGTATTTATGATCTTTCACGTATTGTAGTATATCGTGATACCACGGGTGATTATTTTGCTCCTCTTCTTCCACGTTGTATCAATGGGCTGGGGCCTCATAAATGCTCATTTGTATAGGCCTCATATCCTCCTTGTTGTTTGCTCGTACCATAGAAGCCAATGTGGCTAGAGCATCAGCCATCTGATTTTCGTCCCTTGGTAGATAACTGAAAGTGATGTCATCGAACTCTTTGATCAGTTCTTGGACCAATCTTTTGTATTCGACTAATTTAGGATCTCTCGTCTCCCATTCTCCTTTAAGTTGATAAATCACCAGTGCAGAGTCTCCGTATACTTCTAGCACCTTAATTTTTCGCTCTATAGCGACACGGATACCCATGATGCAAGCTTCATACTCTGCCATATTGTTTGTGCAATCGAAATCCAATTTACAAGTAAATGGGTAATGATCTCCATTTGGGGACACCAGAACTGCCCCAATTCTATTGCCCATAGCATTCGATGCCCGTCGAGTTCGGTTTCAAGGATGACTTTCCGTGGTATCTTCTTCAGTGGTTGATACGTACATTAGGTCTTCATTAGGTAAATCAAAGTCCAGAGGCTCATAATCTGCCAGAGCTCTACTAGCCAGAAAATCCGCTATTGCACTTCCTTTTATTGCCTTCTGGTTTACATAAACTATGTCAAACTCAGAAAGTAAAATTTACCATCGGGCCATCCGTCCATTCAAAGTAGTTGATTCCATTAGGTATTTCAATGGTCTAGCTTGAGATGAGCCAGTCGTATGATACAACATGTCTTGCCTCGGTCTCAGAGTTGTCGAGACCAAGGCACAACACATTTTCTCAATCGGTGAGTACCTTGTTTCACATTCAGTGAACTTTTTGCTAATGTAGTATATTACTTTTTCCTTCTTTCCCGACTCATCATGCTAGCCGAGCACACATCCCATTGAATTATCAAGTACCGTCAAATAGAGGATCAAAGGCTTCTCTGGATTACGCAGTGTCAATACTGGAGGATTGGACAGGTACTGCTTTACTTTGTCGAAGGTCTTCTGACATTCCTCGTCCCACACACCCGGATTATGTTTTTTGAGAAGACAGAATATGGGGTCAAATTTCTCAGTCAATTGTGAAATGAACCGAGCAATGTAATTTAATCTTCCTAAGAAACCTCGAACTTCTTTTTGCGTGCGAGGCAGAGGCAATTCTTGTATAGCCTTGACTTTGTCTGGGTCAACCTCAACCCCCTTTTCACTGACTATAAATCCTAGCAGTTTCCCTGACCTGGCTCCAAAGGTACATTTTACCGGGTTAAGTTTCAGTTGGACTTTCCTCAACCTCAAAAATAATTTCCTTAAGACTTGGATATGCTCCTTTTCAGTCCGAGACTTGGCAATCATATCATCGACGTAAACCTCAATTCCTTGTTCATCATGTCATGGAATAGGGTCACCATGGCTCTCTGATATGTTGCTCCCGCATTCTTCAACCCAAATGGCATTACCTTATAGCAAAGGTTCCCCACATGGTTATGAATGTGGTTTTATTCATGTCTTCGAGAAGCATCTTTATCTGGTTGTATCACGAGAAGCCATCCATGAGCGAGAACAATGAATAACCCGCGTATTATCCACTAAGGTGTCGATATGAGGTAACGGAAAGTTGTCCTTGGGCTAGCCTTGTTTAGATCTCTCAGTAGTCCACACATTCGTACTTTCCCATCTTTCTTAGGGACGGGGACGATATTGGCTACCCATTCCGAGTACTTAACCACTTGCAAGAACCCTGCGTCAAATTGCTTCTTAACCTCTTCCTTTATTTTCAGTAAAACATCTGGCCTCATCCTCCGAAGTTTTTGTTGGACTGGCTTGTATTCTTCTTTTATGGGCAAACGGTGTACCACGATATCAGTGCTTAGCCGGGCATGTCTTGATATGACCATGCGAAGACATCCTTGAATTCTTGGAGTAACTCAATGAGGTCTTACTTTGTCTCTGCGGTGATACCGACTCCAATCTTCACTTCTTTCTTTTCTTGCCCATCTCCTAGGTTCACTATTTCCACTGATTCTTTATGAGGTACGATTTGTTTCTCCTCTTGTTCTACCATCCTTAACAGTTCAGGAGCTAAATCACAACCTTGGTCATCTCCAAAATCCTGAAAATCTTCCGCACCCATATCTTGCTCAAAAGGACATTCTGATTCATCGGTAGCGTTACTCAAATCATTGATTTTTGGGGACCTGTTATGGAAATAAATAAAGGCTCATAGAATCTAGGCATGTTTATTGGTATGATAAATGAAGAATAGAAATGTTTAGAAGAATATCTAGAGAAAGAATAATGAATGAATGAAATGAACATAAAAGAAAATTTACTCAAAAGATGGCGGAGATGTATTTTATTGAAAATAACGATGTCTTATACAAAATAATGTTTCACAAAAGGGACTCTTATTGCTTCTAAACTTAAAGTAATAAGTGTGTTCCGAATATTACTCTGAATGAGTTCTAAAAGCTACAGGAATCTCCTCTGCAGTCCAGTTGTTTAGAACGCTGCCCGGCTCATAAGGGCGGATGCCATTCCGATTTTCTTCACCAGTTTTCCCCTCCGATATAGCGTTGACATGCACGATTTCTTCATTTTGCGTTTCTCGTCCCGGATGGATAACTCCTCCTGATATAAAGGTCTCACGAATATGAGGAATTATCATCGGTTCCCATTTAATCTCATCTCCACCCAAGCGCGCTTTCCTTCTTTCTTGCTTCTTTTCTAACTCCTTCTTCTTTTGCTTGGCGTTCGGTTTGAATCCTAAGCCAAAGAGGTCTCTTTTTTCCTTCAGCATCGGGGCCTGGACTTTTCCTTGGAGATATTTACCCAATTCTTTTCGGGTAGGGCTCCTTTTCCCATCACATTTGCAATCCCATCCCAGTAGTCTTGGATAGTTTAGGTGACGGGACTTTATTTCATACGAAATGAAAGTCGCATTCACGAACTCTAAGGATCGAAAGGAACATTCAATGGCTTCCTCATTCGTTTCTAGGTATGGCGCTTCGTTGGTAACAATTGCTATGATATCATCTTCAGCGTTTATAGTTACCACCGATTTTCATTACCAATTTCAATTTACAGTGCGATGAAAGGTACATTGTTGAATGAATCCAGGGCCTCCCTAGTAAGTAGTTGTAAGAAGGCTTGATATCCATGACCAGAAAGTCTACTTTATATGTATTAGGCCCAATCAATAATGGTATGTCTATTCTTCCCATCACTCTTCTTTCGGTGCCATCGAATGCTCTCACTATGTTTTGGCAGGATTTCATATGAGAACTATCTATCGGCAACCTCTTGAGTGTGGCTAGTGGTAAGACATTTAATACTGACCCATTATCTATTAGCACACTTGGCAAGGTGTATCCCTTACAACGGGTAGTTATGTGTAATGCCTTCGTTGACCCTATACCTCCCGGTAGGATTTCGTCATCGTTGAAGTAGATAAAATTATCAGCGCTTATGTTACTAACCATACGATCCAACTTGTTGACCGATATATCTTTAGTAACATAGGTCTCATTCAGTACTTTCATCAGCGCGTTACGATGTGCTTCAGAGCTTAATAGTAAATCTAGTACCGATATGCGAGCCGGCTATTTATGTAACTGCTCTACGACACTGTATTCACTATGCTTCAAAAACTTTAAGAATTCCCTAGCTTCTTCCTCCTTCACTGGTTCGTTTATATGTGTCTCTTGCTTGGTCCATTTTTCTTTCTTTTGTTCGCCCATCAAGTTTTTTCCTTTTGAGTGCTCCGTTCTTGAGTTTGACAAGTCGTAGCGCTTTCTTTTTGTGTTGTTGGGCGAATCTCCCCTCTCAGGAATCGTCACATTGCAGTTATAGTTCCAAGGGACCTTCTTGTCATCCTTATATGGAAAGGCTGCAGGTTTTTGGATCACGATCTTAGGATACTCCTGGCTCCCTTTTGTGGACGGACCCCTTTTCAGAATCGTCGCGTTGCAGTTATAACCCCCGGGAGTCTTTTGGTTGTCTTCGATGGAAGCGGTAGGCTTTGAATCACGATTTTAATTTATTTTTACTCCGTCGCCTTTGATCGTGAGATGGCGACTAAAGGATAGCTCGCCTCGAGGGCTTTTCTTTGCCAACTCATCCTCCAACGTGCGAGATGTTTCCCTCTTCCGACCTTCATTGCTTTCAAAGAATTCTAACTCTTTATTGTCCATCGGTCACCTGTACCAAAGATTCGAACTCGGTGCAACTTTGGATTTCGTGTCCTTCCAAGTTATGAAATTCACAGCCCATTCGTGTTTCTTCATGTTTTCCCCTTGGACATGTCGCAACCAATCCCCTTTTTATCATTACCTTCCAGACCTGTTTCATTAGGGTTTTCACATCGGAAATATCCCTCTTAACTCTTCTTCTCGCACCTTCGCCTATCATGTTGACCCCGTGATTAGGTAGCGGGTATCCCTTGTAAGAGGTGTCATCGACTTCTATAACGCCCATATGGATGAGTCTTTCCACTAGTTTCTTAAAAGCGAGACAGTACTCTATAGAATGCCCCACGATTCCTGCATGGTATTCGCACTGTGCGTTTGCATCATACCACTTAGGGTACGGGGGTTGCAAGGGTTTTAAGTAATGGGGGGAGACAATGTGTGCGTCAAATAATTTCTGGTACATTTCCTTGTATGGGACTGGGATAGGCGTGAATTGGATTTTCTCCATATTTTACCTTGTGTTGGACTCCTGTCTAAAGGGGCTCTGATGATCTGGGGTCACAGTCCTTGGCTGGCTCACAGTAATAGGCTTTGAATAACTTTTACCTATGTTGTTTATATCATTCTCCCTCTTCTTTAGGACCGTCTTTCTAGCATTTTCTCCAGCCTCTATTTTACCGTTTCTGATAGCATTCTCGATCATTTCCCGACAAAGACAATATCGAAAAACTTTTAGTAGCACTTCCAAGCATGTGATTAATGAAGGAGCTTTCAACGTATTGACAAACAAAGATGGTTGTCTCTTTTTCTAGGAGCGGTGGTGAACTTGTGTAGCTACTTCCTCCACCATTGGGCATATTGCACAAACTTTCGTTTGGCTTTTTCTTCATATTCTGGAGCGTGATTCGATCAGGAGCTATATCGGTTACGTACCCGTATTGTTTCAGAAGGCTCGTGCTAGGTCCCTCCACGACTTGATCTGGTACACCGAGGTGATTGTACCATTTGGCCGCGACCTGCCAAACTATCCTGAAAATAATGAATAAGTAGTTGATCGTTGTTAACATATCCCGCCATCCGTCGATAGAACATTGTGATGTGCGCTTCGGGGCAACTGGTCCCATTGTATTTTTCAAAATTTGGGGTCTTGAACTTTGACTGAAGTATGAGGTCTGGGACTAGGCTCAAGTCTTTAGCGTCCACCCCGTAGCGATGGTCGTGATCTCTATTTCCTTAAACTTTTCTTCTAGCCATTTGCAACGATCCTCGAGTTGTCTGGGAAGGTTTGCTTTTGCCTTATCCATTTCAGCCATTTCATCAAAATCGGGGACTATAGGGTTAGCCGGACCTTCTCCGGGATTAGTGCTGAACCGATCGGAAGTCTTGCGGCATTGAGGTCTCAACTCGCACTTTGTGGCTCGATAACAAAAGGCGTCCTTTGGGGACATATTTCTGGTGGTGCTTGGGTATTTGGCAGGGTAAATCCAGGAGGGTAAGTAGGGTCGTCATTATTCCCTGAGCTAGCAGCGGCCCCCTTTCCTCGTTCATTGGCCAATGTTGCGCCAACTGGCTTATCATGTTGTTTTGGGACTCTTGCATCCGTTCTATCATATCTTGTTACATCTTGGTTAATCGTTCTTGCATCTGCTCTTGTATTTCCCTTTGCATTTGCTCTAGTCTTTCTATCCTTTGATCCATGATTTTAGTTTTGCCTCGTGTATTGTAGCGATATTCCAGGGTAACTGTCATAATTTAAGGTTCCTTTGTGAGATTTAATGCACATGATGCAATGTAATGCTGATGCATGAAATATATGCAAAAAAGGCATTAATTCTGATTCAATTTCCATTAGAATAACTTTTCTAGAAAACAAGTTTCTTTACATAAAATGGATTACATATAAGGCCTTGCCCTAATACTTAAGGCCTTGACCTCCTCAAGGAGCCTAGCTAACTCTTGTCCTTGCTCTGACTTTGATTCATAAAATAAACTTAGTACATCAGCTCGGACTCTTAAGATTTGCAAGTGATCTGCGACTTCTCGCACTTGAGCCACGGCTTCCCCCATGATGTAATCCCGATCTCTGACTTGATTCCGAGAGTGATGAAGTTGTTGCTTCCAACGCTCCTCACTAACTTCAAGCAGCTCCACCCGTAGCTCACAACCATGTAAAGCAGATTCTAGCTCTTCGATTCTTGCTTTCATTTCTTCAATTTTACTCGAGACTAGCCTTTAATTCAAGCTGCGAGTTGCGACTACGATATTGATACAAGGATCTTTCCAATTCGCCACACGAGCCTTTAATTCTTCTTTCTCGCTTTGGGTTTTACGGACTTCTTTTGAGTATCTTCTCGAACTTGAGTATCTCGAGTTCTCTTTCCCATTGACTAGCTCTATTTTTTCCTCTCGAGTTCTTAACTCCATTGCTCGACATTTTCCTAATCCAAAGAAGTTTTATTGACCTTCTCGACTTCTTATAGTACATTTTCAAACTTTCCAAATCTTCCTCGGCTTTATTTTTCCCTTTCTCAACTTTTCACCTCCGACTTACGAATGTCAACGTCCAATCCTAATTGCATTTTCTCTTCTTCTAATCGTTCTATCCTTTTCCTAATTCCGCATTCCTTTCTCAAAATCTTGTTTGATGATTTGAGCTCGATGGGATTACTGCAGTACTCTTCTATTGATCGGCGTCTTCTACCGATGTGGGAATGTTGTCATTGATTCTTTGACTCCTCCATCGGTCATATTCGGGTTGTCATCGGGTTTGTGGCAAACCTTTTTATTCTATGAGTCGACTCAAGCGCTTGCTATTTCACGAACTCTTTTCTTACAATTGTCTCCTTTGTATTCAATTCGCCTTGAATTAGACCTTGTGTTCTTGGTATAAACTGTCTCGATCTGTCTTGTCTCAACACGAGAGAGGAGCATATCCGAAAGCTCCCATACTCCCAAGAGAGGAACCCACCAAAATCTCCACACCGATATAGGATCTCATCAGGGATCATCAAAGGAGCTTTCCATTCCACATCTTCTTCTTGTAGGTTTCGCAGAATCATCATCCATTTTTCTTCCGTAAGATCGTCTTGCCTTGGTGTGGCTGCTAATTCTTTCAACGGGGAATAGTCTTCGGAGAAGATTCGACCTGGTGCCTTTTCCGCTTTCCAAAAATGACTGTTGAACCACACTAGCAAGAGCTGTGCGCAACCGGTGAATCTACCTTCGCCTGCTCTTCGGCACGCGCTTAGAGACCTGAAAGTTTCGGCCAGAATTGCAGGAACAGGTGTGACTCTTCTATCCAATCTGTTGAATAAATCTGAGACTGCCTCGTCTACATGCCCTAGAGCTTTAGGGAAGATAATCAATCCATAAATGCTCAAGGTAAAAATGTCAACCCTTTTCTTCACGTCAGGATGTGCTATGATCAAATCCCTTAAATTTCTCCAAGGGATACACTTGCAATCTCTTTTTTGTTTTATCCGTGCTGCAACCCACTGCTCGCTCATTCCCATGATATTTATCAGCTTTTTTAAGAAGGTGGGGACGTTAACAGGTCTTGTATAAACTTTGTCAATTTAAATTTTTGGGCAACGGAGTAAAGCTGTGTATTCTTCTATAGTAGGCACCAAGTCCACTTTCCCGAAAGTAAAACAGCTATAAGCAGGATTCCAAAATTGGGCTATAGCTCGGAATAGGTGCTGGTCTACCTTGACGTCGAGCAGATATGGCAGATCTCCGTAATGACAGTAGAATAATTGCTTGATCTCATCGTCCCATTGACTCCATATCTCTTTCATCTCTTGAAGATTATTTTGGGTGACATTGATATGCGTGAAGTCCCATAATTCTGACATGTACCCTTCTGTAAGACTATCACCTTTTTCTTATTGCATAGTCTCTACCCATATCCGGACGACGCATTGTCCTCCACTCTATCAAGAAACCCCTTTCCATGACAAGCTATCTATTTGGCAATTGAGCGTGAATCAACACCTTTTGATGAATATGCCATGCAAAAATAAAATAAAATAAAGCAAATCAAGATTCCATACATAATAAGCAAAGGATAAAATACCTAATCATTAACCGCTAGTGTTTGGCATGGTTCTACCTAGGGTGGGTTCTTTAGGGCTTACTATATGAGGTTCGATTCTAAGGAGGGTACTGAACGGTGATTCTCGATCTTCACCCATTATAGGCTCATATAGACCGAGTTCG
Organism: Gossypium rotundifolium; assembly: GCA_025506655.1. NCBI lineage: Eukaryota > Viridiplantae > Streptophyta > Magnoliopsida > Malvales > Malvaceae > Gossypium > Gossypium rotundifolium. The sequence continues at coordinate 154,593,976 of CP106728.1, forward strand.
ATTCGAGGGAATACATTTCCCTATGGCTGCACGGAGATGAAAATCTCACGAAGACATAGGTACGGATGTATCCTGAAAGCGATCCACTATCCTGCACGGAGGTGAAAACCTCACGAAGGAGTAGTTTCTCACTCTCACCTAAAGGTGTGACCACAACGGTCATGCAATGCAATGCCGCAATTAAAACAACATGCAATACAAATAGAGTAATTTTCAAATCAAACTTTCAAACTTCCGACAAACGACAGAAAATAATCAATTTATGGCTTGACTCTCTTTAAGGTGGTCCCCAGTGGAGTCGCCAAGCTGTCGTAACCATTTTTTTGAAAATAAAACAGGGTTCGACTTTGGTTTTGAAAATAGGGATAAAACGGGAGTCGCCACCGACCTTTATTTGGTGTGATCGAATCACCTTTATTTTAATAAAACATTTTGTTTTACTAAAGCAGTGTTTTTTGGTCTCGAAGTTTTGAAAATCGGGTTCGGAGTCGATTACATACGAGGAAGGTTAGCACCCTCGTCACGCCCAAAATTGGTACCAAAGTGATTAATTAATGTCTTAATGTCGGAAGTTTGAAAAGGTTTTAAAATACATGTCTTTTAAAAGGCATTAGGATTTTTGAAATATCTTTGTTCCTAGAGGGTACGAACATCACATCCAGCACGTTAGGACATAATATTCTAAACCTTCGTGATCAAAGCTATCTCATGATTTTACGAAGTTTACCAAAAGGATGTTTAGTTATTTAGTCAAACGGAAAATCATAACCCAGCACGTTAGGGCACTATTCCCCGAGTTCCTAAATACAAAACATTGCCTTTATTTCAAAACCTTTAAATGGAGTATAGTAATTTTACAAAATGCGTCGTATCGGATTGAATTTAAGAAAGGGCTTGAGTCAAAACTTGAGATTTCTTTGTCCCGAAAAGATGCAAACATCACATCCAGCACGTTAGGACACGATGTTCTAATCTCTCGTAATCAAAGTCATCTCGTGATTCGTGAAATTTCGTAAAAAAGATGTTAAGTTATTTAGTCAAACAAAAAATCGCATCCCAGCACGTTAGGGCACTATTTCCCGAGTTTCTAAATACCAAAACATTTCCTTATTTTGAAATCTTTTAGATGAAATATGATGATTTTACTGAATGATGTTTTGTTCAATAATATAATACAAAACGAAGATAACAAATGTGGGTGTGAATGTGGTAAATAAAGAAATACAATTAATAATATTAATAGTAATAATAATAATAATAATAATAATAATAACATGATAATGACAAAGTAGTAATGGAAATAAATAAAAAATAAAAATAAATAGCGAATAAATAAGACGAGAAATGATAATAACAAAGTGATAATGATGGTATATAAAAATGAAATAATGATGATGATACGAAAAAAATGATTATTGCCATTAATACATGAAATAATATATAGAATAAAAATATATACATGTCAAAAATAAAATGATATAATGATAGCAATAATATAGACAAAATATTAGTAAAATAGATAGCCATGATAATGAAAATAACAAATGATAATAGATGAAACAATCATCTCAACCCTAATAATAGTAGATAAATAAAATAATAACACATACAATTGTCATAATAAATAATAATAATATAAATAAAGAATAGTGAAAATAAAATCAAAATAATAAATAATATATGTTATAGTAAGTAATAATAATAAAAACAAATAATAGTGAAATGAATAACTATAGAACATCTACATAAAAATATAGTGATGATAATTACAACAATATATTATCAAAAGGCTAAAAATTTTACAAAATAAGCTGAAATAGGATTAAATTGTATTTAAAATAAAATTTTAGGGTTAATTCAAAATAAAATAAAAGAAAAGGGCTATTTGCACTTGAAAAACTGGAGGGACCAAAGATGCAATAAATCCCTTTTGCCAAAATGCGCGTAGTAGGAAGGACACATTTATGAGCAAGTAAATTGTTGGGCTAAATTTAAATTAACAAAGATTTAATTACAAAATCATAAAAAGGCGGAAGGACCGCGCGCGCAAATAGCCCATCGATTAAAAAACACGCGGATCCCCTGGAGCGGGTCGGGTCGCACACGGTCATGCCAAAACGACGTCGTTTTGGGGCTTATGGGCGCTGACCAAAACGGCGTCGTTTTGGTTTGGCTATATAAGCCATTTTTCTGCCAAAAAAAACCTCATTTTCCACATTTCTTTAAAAAAAATTTTCTACTCCCTTTTCTTTCTCTCTACAGGTGGGGAGCTCCGGAGGGATTCCGACCGTCGGACGTCGCCGTGGCCAGTCTCAAACATCGCCTACTGGTGGAAAAGGTAAGAATTTTTATTTTATTATTATTTTTTTATGACTTTCCGCTTTTTATATATTATTTTTTATACATATATATATGTGTATATAAAAAAGAAGGCGAAAAAAAAGACAGATCGAAAATGCAAAGACTTTACCCTTTTTTCAGTTTTTGGTTCTTTCTCTCGTTTAATCTTTGTTAGAATTTGTGTTGATTTTTGCTCGCTATTTACATCGATTTTGAATGTTTGAACCTCTGTTTTTTTTCGATTGAGAAAAAACCTTTTTCTTGAATCTCTCTGTTTCTTTTATTGATTTCAAAAGAAAAAATCCTCCTTTACAAAGTTTTTTCGGCTTAAATAAATAAAATATATGCCTCTTTTTTTATTGTTGCTTGTCGCCTTTGCTTCATTTGTGTTGTCTTTTCTTTTGCGGGGCATGGGAGTAGGTGGAGGAGGCGGGTGGCGGTGGTGACGGATGGTCGTGTCAAGTCGAAGGGTCGAGGTAGGTGGGGGTTAAGTCTGGTGGCCGTCAAGAACTAGGGTTAGGGTTAGGTTTTTCTTTTTTCTTTCTATTTGGGCTAATTGGGCTTGGTTGGTTTGGGCTGTTTTTTTTTATTTTTTTGTTTTGGGTTTGTTGTTTGATTGGGCTTGTAAGCCCGGGCCAAAATTGGGCTTGTACATACATCTTGTTCTATTTACTCAAAAAATGGATAAATTAACCCTTATATGTTAAATCAAAAAGTAATTGCCATCCATTTTTTTGTTAAAAACTAGTTCCTATACGTTAGCATAAGGTACACGTGGCGTATCAATTTTTAATAGAAAATATTAATTTTGAATAGTGAAGGGGACAAAATGCAATTTGACTTTTAATACATAAACTTCTATGATACTTTTGCTTACAATGTATCTTACTATTGCATCCAACACTTATTGATACTATTATTTTCTTTTCCTTAATTTATTTATATATTTTAAACTTTTAACATATTAAAAAGTTTAACTACTCAAAATAATTTCTCTTCCTAAAGATTAGAACTACAAAACTTCGGAAAGAGAGTGTATTGTCCGTTTCTTTGATCTTTATTAAAAGGGTGTAAGCATGTGCTGGAAATCATATTTCATGAATTTTGATAGATTTGTGTATTTTTATTACGTTTATATTTTTATATTTTTTATGTGCTTTAGTGGTATTTAATGTATAATATATTTATATCGATTGAATTTTAATTTGATTGGCATAAGCATTCTTGACAATACAGAAGGATGTTTGTTCAAGTGCGCTGAAGCATATTATTCTCCTATTTATGAGTTGGGGAGGATTATGAGTAATCCGGATATGATCTTAAAAAACATATATAATCGAACTTATAATAAGATTATTCAAAAAATATAATATATCTATATTTTTAAAAAGAATTTTATTACCATCATTATTACAAATAACACATACTTGAATAAACCATAATCAAAATAAAATATTACACGACAAAATTAAATTAATATTAGAATATATATATGAAATCCAAATGATAATATTTGACCCCGAACAGAAGTTTCAGCTTTTGTCAAGATTGACAATTTCTCATTGACATATTTGTCTATTTTAATATGTTGATAATATGTAGGTAAAAGTATCATGGAGATCTCTGTATCAAGAGTTAGATTTCATTTTACCTTATATATTAAGAAAATGGGCAAATTAGTTCTTGTAACATTAGATTGAAGAGCAATTTGTATTGTTACAACTGGCGTAAGGTGACGGAAGAACTAGTACCTCATGTTAACATATAAGAACCAGATTTTAATAGAAGAAATGGATGGAATTTTTAACAAAAGGACCAATTTAATATTTGATCTAACGTACATAGACTAATATGTTTATTTTTTACGCAAAAAGCATCCATAACAATTTTATCTAATCTATATATTCATATCATAGTTCAGTTAATTTTGTGATTTCTTAATTTGCCAAATATAAGTTTGGTAAGTGTACCAGAAAAGTTTCCATTGGCATATATATTGTGGTGTTGAGTTGAGTGTGGTCATGTTATCCATGACAACAACATTCCCCAGTCCCGACCACTAAAAATGACACTATATTCCATCATGTTTACACCCCAACAGGAACAGCTAGACATGCCATCTTAGAGCCGCCTTGGACCCACCCATTTTGCTCACTTATGTGCCTTTGCACTTACAATATAATTCGAAAAAAGGCTACATGGTTCACACCCAACAAATAAAAAAGAAAAAGCAATTGTTTTAGTGAGTTATATTTATTTTAGTATTTTTTTATTTTTTCAAAATTATGTATCTTAATTAATTTTTAAAATGCTTTTTTTTAAATATTAAATGGTATTTACATTTACGTTTATGTTATCCATATGTTATTTATTTTTATTATAATTTTTGTTATTATCATTACGTAGCTTTAGTACATATGGAGGAAGAATTGGAAATGCTTGAAAAGAATTGATAAATGATGCAGGCTAAATGTGTCCTAAATTATGTTTCAAAATAAGGTCGACTTACAATCGAAAGCACATGGTATAGTCAAAGCTAATAATAAAATGAAATATCATATTGGGAAGTATTTTGAGAATCAAATCCCTCAGATGAGAATAAATGGAGTTGTTAAAATCAAGTAATGCACATACATTGGTTCACTATGTTGAGGGAGTTATGTGAGCAATGCTTGTGATTATAGTGTCACTGCTTTTGGCACTATGTAAGTCACATGACTTCTCTTATTTAATGTTTATAATCTTTTGAAGCAAAATATTGGGACTCTAATCCTTGATAATATTTTAGATGTGTGAATGATCCATTTGAAGCAACATGTAACACTCTAAATTTTTGGTACAGTGAACTTTATTCTTTCGAGAGTGTGCATAATGAAAATCTAAAGAAAAATTAAAATAGGTTATTAAACGTATATGCCTATTGAGTTAATTTGATATTTATAGAAGAAAAATTAGCGAGTAAGAGTGGGAACTTGAAATATTGGAATAGGACTAAATTGAAAGAGTTGAAAAAGTGCAAGGATTAATGTGAAATGTAACACCCCAAAACCCGGTCCAGAAGTTTCGGTCAGATTTTGGAGGTCATATTTGCCACCGAAATGGCTCAAAACAAAACATTGATTTAAATAATAAAGTTCATTTCGAAAAATATTTTTACTCATAACTTACTGAAACTGAAAACGAACTTTACTAAAATATTTTGCAAACATTGAATTTATTTTTCGTTTAAAACTTATTTGGAACCAAATTCGCATTTTATGGATTAAACATGTTTGCAACCAAAATGAAGTTGGAAAAAACCATTAACTGAAACTTTAGTTCAAAATTTGTAACATAACAAAATATTTTACATACCTTGATCAAAAATCATAAATTTATTGTTAAAAACCTGACCAATTGCAAAGGAAAAGTTTCAATCTCAAGTTTATGATCATGCATGAAATTTGCAACATAAGTCAAACCAAAATCCCAGAGTTTTTACCAACGTCCAAAGTCCAAATAAAACTTATACCACAGTCCACAAAAGTTTATTTACAGTCCGAATGAAAATAGTTTATCAAGATTTACAAAAAAACTTTATTAAAAACCAAACCGAATTAAGACATTCTAAGATGTTCGATTTGCCGAATCCAACTTCAATCTCAAGGGTTACCTAAAAAGGAAAAAAAAACTAAAGGATGAGCTACGAAAACTCAGTGTGAGGCTTAAGCATACGTAACTAAACGATATCAAAACAATCAAACAGTTCAATGACAAATTATTGAACCCTCATACAAAAGTCAGATATAACCATATTCAAACTTCCCATCGAATTTAACACATTGATTTAAATTATCTTTAAACATATATGCAAATCATATTCAAATGCAAAATGTCATCAAACCCCACCTAACTAGCCTCTACACACCATTTTCAACCATCTGTCACACGCCAAATAAGGGTATACTTGACCCTTTCCAACCTCTACACACCAGTTTTTGAGTTATGGTGGACCCATCCAACCAAATCACACCATAAAGTGGTCAAATGCCACATGTTTGTTATGCAGTCAAGCTGTTAACGTAAATGTGGTTCTACCACTATAATATAATAGTAGTGCAGTTTAACTGTCAACTCGAACTTCTTTCTCTTCATATTCATATCCCAACCACAATATGATGCAAGTATTATGCACACAGATTTATAGAATCATGCATGCTCATCTTTAAACTTCATAACCAATAATTACACAAACAAATGGTTCAGATTAGTGGAATCAGAATCTGACAAACTAGTATTCAATTACAATGTAATGCCCTGAATTTTGGGCCTAGGAGTTTTGATGTTTGGTGGTTAGGGTCACAAAGAATGGTGAGCTTTTGTATTTATTCTCGTGTTTAAGTGACAGAATGGGCTTGCTGGTATGGTGGTTGTGTGAGTATTAGTATACCTTAGGATTTTGGGTTCGAGTTTTCGCGTGGGCATTTGGAGAAACATTTTTTTTCTTTGAAGTCTAAGTTAGTAATTTATTTTATTATTTCTATTTTTATTTTTAACAGTTAATTTTTCTTTACTTTGTTTGCGTCTGGATGTATTTTTCTTTTCTGTTTTATTTTTTTGGTTTCTTTTTCTTTTGGTTTTTCTTTTATTTTATTTTACTTTTGGAACGGTTGATGCTTGGGGGGAACTCTGAAGAGCCTCACTTCTTTATGGCCGAGTTCGTGTTTAGGGTGTCTCCGTTTGTGAAACATGTGGGATTCAAATCTTGTCTACCTTTAATTTTGTGAATTATTGTTTCGTAAATTCTTATCTGTGTTCTTGACCGTCGAGTTTGGGGTGTTAGTTGCTGAAAAAGGTTTGGTAATATGACATATCCCCATACCCTTCTGTCATTGCGAAGGTTGGGGCTATTGCGATGGCTAAAATAACGTTTTCTAGCTTGTTCCGAGGTGGTTCCGTGGCCACTAGGGTTTCCACACGGGCGTGTGCTAGTCTATACGGCCATGTGCTTATGGGAATTAGGGTTTTGGGGCCAATTTCAATGTCACAAGGTCGTGTGGCCAATTTGGGGATTTTATTATTTCTCACACGACCGTGTCTCCCAGGCACAGGCGTGTGAGATTGGGGATAAAGGTTTGAGTGATTTGGTGTCACACCGCCGTGTGTCTAATTTTGGAATTAGGGATTCCACACAAGCGTGTGTGTTATGGACACACAACTGTGTCTGGTGACCCTCACACGGTCGTGTCAGCCTTGTACTCAAATTTAGTGCAAATGGACAGAGAGTTACACAGCATGTCCCCACGGCCATGTCCCTGGTCCACACAGACGTGTGCCTCAATCACACAGTCGTGTGCACCTCTTCATACAGGCGTATGCCTCTGTCACACGGCTGTGTGCCCCTTCTCATACAAGCTTTTGATCTCTCATACGGCCTAGGTAATACCACACGGCCAAAGCACACGGGCGTGTGGTCTTAAGACACTTAAAATGGTTTTTATGCATTTCTAATCTGAGTATGTGTTTGTGTGTGCTCTGACCCTTAACTAAGTATGTGTTTGTGTGTGCTCTGACCCTTAACTAAGTTTAGTGAGGGTGTTCAAGACTCAATATCTGTGATGGTTATGTGTGATGTATGATTTTGAGTCTGGTCTGAGGAGTGTGCTACGTAATTGTTCTAACTGACTGTCTGTTAATGTGACTCTGTTCTGTTAGCTTGAATGCATTCATGCATTTGCATTAAATATTTTGGGTTGGGATATGAAGAGAAGGAAGATTGTATCTGAATCGAACTAGCGCTTTAATCCAAACTTATCGTCTGATGATTTATCGCCTTGCATCAGTACTTATGTCGACTTATTGCGCATTATTATATGATCTGGCAATTTAACTGCAATATGACTGTACAGTGAATTACCGCATTACACTGTACTATAGTACTTCAGCTTTGCTGCATACCATCATCTGATTTGGCCTGTACTACGGTCTACCGCATTGCACAGTACAACACATACACTAGCCCTACTACGTTTTATTATCTGAGTGGCTGAGTCCACATATACGGAGTGTAGGGTTGGATGGGCCTTCTGAGGTCCTAATTGGCGTGATTGGTTGGATGAGCTTTAACAGCTATTATGAAGTATGATAGGGGGACGGAGAGGTGTGTTGGCTGAATGAGTGGGTTATATTTATCTGACTGCATTTCATCTGCATTTGTCTATGTGTTCTAACTGCACTACTAGTTGTCTGTAATCTGTTTGTCTGGTCAGCATTTGAGTGAGTTTTTGAGTGAATTTGATGTGCTCTGATTGTTAAGTTCTGTTGGGACGTCAGTCTCCATGAGTAAATGAAAATCTATTGTGCTAATATTTTGAGTACTGTATCTCCGTTTGAGATTTGTTTCGAACTCACACTGAGCTCGAGTAGCTCACCCCCTTTTAGTGTTTCTTTTCAGGTACCTTTTTTGAATTCTGACGCTGGACTCGGTATGCGGAGGTCTCGGACAGTCTTAGTGGAAAATAAATTATCGGTTTGGGTTTTCGGTTACTGCTTTATTAATCAGTTTTGAAATGTAAGGTTTTATAAAAATTGTGGTAAAATTCAGTTTAAAGTTTTATGCAATTTTATTTCAGTTAAATAAGTATTAAACTTAATTGTAGTTTTACTATCTAAATTTTAAACGGTTAAGTGTTTCGTTTTGACGTGATAACTTGTTTTGTAAAAAAATTACTTGTGATCACTTGGTGATCAATGTGACATTCGAGATTCGATCTAAACTTCTAGGCCGGGTTTCGGGTGTTACATACAAAGTAAAGAATATGACAGTTTGACCTTTTCCATTATCATATTCAACCATTTTCGTATTCCAGATTAAGATACCACAACATACATTATTATTGTAAATTACTAGAATTTGATCATGTGGATGCATATACATATATATACAAATTTATAACGTATCCATCAGTACAACGCTCACCTTAGTCAACCAACAATCAACATTCATGTCTAAAACATTTCTAAAGAGCTCTAAACAAGCAAGAGATTACTCGGGAGACAAAACAAAACAATTAACGAAACAGAAATAAAACTGTAAAAACTAGACCACATGGTTGTGTGGCTAGGCCATGTGGAAAGGTTCAGACCGTGTGACAGGGGTACACGACCATGCAGCTGACGGACACGCCTGTGTGACTAGGTTACACTGTCATGTGGCCAGACCATGTAACTCTCTATGCCTGTGTGACAAATTTACACATTTATGAAGATAAGGCCGTGTGGCTGAGGGAGATGCCCATGTGACTAAGATACACGGCCATGTGTTTGAGAGACATGTTCGTGTACGATCGACAATTTTTCCCAACAGGGGTCACACGATCTTGTGGCCAGCCCGTATGACTCGAAAATTTACCTAATTTCTTAAGTGGCACACGGCCGAATGAACCGCCTATGTGAGGCACACGCCCATGTTATTCATAAACCACCCCAAAATCTACTGTAAAACACGAATCAAATCTCAAAACCAACTCCCAATTACATATATTCAAGTAAACACACCTTAGAAGTGATTCCCAAGCAGCCACGAATGACCAATTCACCTTTACGATACCGATTTGAGAACTTCAAAATTTTCGGAGAGAAAAAGGGAATAACATGAGAGACAGTGGAGAACGTAAGAAACTTTTGGGAAATCTTCCTAATTCAAAAATTAAAATAAATAAAATAAAATTTAATGAAATTCTGACCTATCAGATTTCCCATATTTGAAATAAAAAATTAACTCCTTTAAGCGCACACAAAGACTTGAACATGAAACCTAAGGGTAAGCTAACACACACTTACCACCAAACCAACAGACTCATTCTATTTCTAAATCGCAAAGAAAGACATCAAAATCTAACTGAAACCACTGACTCATCATACAAACCTTAATACTTTTAGCCAAAATTCCAGGGTGTTACATGAAAATTTTCCAAATAAGAAAAGATGGGTTAATAATGAATATTTGGTATGAAGATGATATGGAATATGTATTTTTATGAAGGAAGTCATGTTGTATTGAATCGAATAAAAGTGAATAGTATAATGACTAAATTGTAAATTTACCATTTTGCCAAAAAAGGCAAAAATACAATTTTTGCATGAAAAATTAACAATTATAGGTGATAAGTATGAACTATGGAAAATATGATATGTTAAGTGTCATGAATGAAAATAAAGAAAAGTAATAAGCGATTAAGGGCTAAAGAGTAATATTTCCATAAAAAGGGTATTTTGGTAATTTTACATGAAATTATGTTGTGGATATATTAATGTAGAGTTATTAAGTACTTGGAATCAACTATGGCCATTGGATGAGAATAAAAAATCAAAGATTAAATGTGGGCCACACTTTTAGATGGACTTTGACCATTGACTTTGACTAAGATTTTAAGAGAACTAAAAAGGGGGGAAATATCGAATTTTTCCATCTCCTCCCCCTACTTAGCCGAACAATATGAGAAAAGAGGCGAAATCCCTCTTTTTTTTATTTTGTTTCTCTCTCCCTATTCAAATTCAAGCCAAAATTTCACCTATTCACCTTGATTTTCACTAAAATCAACTTGGAAATCCACTTTCGAACTTGTTTCCATCGTCATCTTTCCCATTTAAACCTAAGGTTTAAAATGGGTAGTGAGAAAAAGCTTATCTAGTAAGAGAAAACTTCAATCAAGGTAAGAATTCATGTTTTCATCATCTTCACCTTAGTTATTTGAGGTTTTTGATATGAGAAAGTTGCTTGAGTATGTGTATTGATATATATATATTTTGTGTGTGTTAAGAAAAGATGATTTGGTGGAGAAAAGGATTCTAAGAAAAGGATTAAGTAGATTCAAGTGTTGGTAAAGATTAGAGAAGCATTATTCTGAGCCTTGGTTCATCTAAAAAGTAAATTGTTGGAAATAATCCGGTTTGAAAACGGTTTTATTACAAAGCGAAAAATTAAAATTTTGAAAACAATCTGGTTTGTGATATTTATAGCAATAAACCCTAGACCAAATCGTACTTGTGTTTCGGATAGCCGAATCTTTTTCATTCCCGACTTTCAACCAAACAATCTTCTCCACAATTCTTGTACCACAAACTGCTTCAAATGTAGGCTCAATCCAAGTGAATGAAAACACAGAACTAGAAATAGTTTTATTTTCTTTTGGGGTGAAAACAAAAATTCTCTTCTTAAATAGAAATATGTAGAATTGTTATTCCAGAAAAATAGCTTTAACAGTTGAGAATAATTTCTCTCTATTTTTCGAAAGAGTAACAATATCTTAAAGTTGTGTTTATAGCTCCATCGATATCATCTACTTATAGGAAGAGAAGGTAGAACCCTTATTGAATTGTAGAAGCTTATTTCAACTAGAAAAATGAACTCCTTATCTAATTAGGAGTATATGTGGTGGCAACCCTAATTAATTTTAACTAGGGTTAGTCATCCACCTATTAACATAAAGGACTTTTGGGCATCTTCCATATCGGGTCCAATTACAAGTACTTTCCGAGTTTTTAACCCAATACTTTATAATTTGATCCAACCCAATATTTGTTTTTCTATTTCCAAAAAATAAACTTTAATATTTATATTAAATAGTTTTCTCATCCTAATTTTACCTTTGATAACGATTTTATTCCTAGTAAAATTTCGAGAAATTATATTTAATATTTAACCGTTCAACTTTGTCACTATGATCGAATGGTTTATTTTCATTTCCAGGCTTTAAAATAGCTTAAAAATGTAAACTCATTCTTCTGATCATAATTTAGAAATTCATGTTTATTTGCGAATGAATCATTTCTCATTTCCATTTCCATTTCCATTTTGAGAAAACCAGATTCATTTCCAAATGATTCCATTTCCCCATTTCAAATAACCTTAACCATTTCTAAATGTTTTACATTTCTTTATTTCTATTCATTCTGTTCACTTTGATTCAAACACGCAATTCATTTCTGGTTTCAACAAGTTAGCGAAGGGACTGATTGGACATATGCAATTGATGCTCAAATGACTTATAATTAAATTCCAGCTTTTCACCTATTAATTATAAACTCATTTAGTCATGAAGTCATTCCACTATAGTATTGCGGTTGAGCTCTCCCTAACGACATACCATTACAAAAGCAACTCGATTAGTGCTCGTCTAACGCCTTTTTCATAAGTGTGTTACCCTCATAGGATATCCTTAATCTTTAAGGGATAATATCCGTTCTCTCAATATAATCTTATTTAATATCATGGTAACCATTACATATTCTTTAATGAAAAGTCAAATACTATCAAATAGTAATCAAATCATTCATCACAAAGACGAAAGACCCGTGGCCACGTTTACTTTTCATCAACCATGTAATGCCAATGAGAGGATATCATTTACCCATGTCTCAGACTATTAATTCTACTGTTGTGAATGACGTTACATACTGCAGAAGTTGTACACCCAACGCACCAACTTTTGGTTCCTTATCTATTCGAACTCAAGCTTTTACTTACATCAAAGTGTACAAGTCACACATATATAGCCTGTCATCCACTCAGGATTTAAGTATTTCACACTATGAACATCATAAGTGAATAAATCCATAAACGAATCCAGGATCTATTCTTCTTGGGTCTAGTTCGATGTATTGTCAGTCCAGTCTGATGTAATGCCAGTCTAGCCAGTCACATCTATGTCTCTATCTTCTGGGAGTCATCTACTTCGATGCCTAAGACAAATCATCTCCCCAATTGGACTTGATAGATGACATATTGGTTTTTCAATCGGTTTGCTCCTTTTTGATTAGACTAAGGACATGTTTAGGTTTGTCTACTAATATAAGTTGTCTTTTTGTATTACGATCCTACCACATAATACCTCTTAGTATTAGTTAAACATTAGACAACCAGTGAACAACATTTGCTTCCCTTTTGCTTTACATGTAAAAATCATTTTAGGACAATATATAAAGTATTAATGTAATTCATAAATAATTTTTTTAACCTATCTGTTCAAAAAAGTACAAGTGTGCAAAGACGAAAATACTACACTTAGGGCACTAGATCCAAAATAAATACCCTTGGATTTTCAAACTGTTCCTTCAATAATATAATAATGAGTTGTGATTAATTAAGGGAATAAAAATTTAAAGTGGAAAATATGTGTTGAAAACTTGAAACCATGGTTAAAGTGTTAAAAAGGGAAAGTATATTTTGCCTCATATGGTTCAATGAATCTTAGACTAAATTTTCCTTTCCTTCTAAATTGACTAATTGTTTTTGCAAAGGGATAGCTTTAGAAAAACATTGCTCGCACTCTATTCAATCTCTTTTCTCTTTAGATCAATATAAGACTTTTTTCTATCACAAGCAATCTTCAAACAATCCTGGATAACCTTCACTTTTTCCTCAATCATTTGATTAAATCAAGTCCAATTAGTGTGATCATACTCAACTCTTTCCAACATAGAAAAGTCTTACATTTTCTACCATATAAAGTCTCATAAGGCGCCTTCTTGATGCTCTATTGATAGCTATTGTTTAAGCAAACTCAACTAGAGGTAGAAACCTCTCCCAACTACCCTCGAACTTGATCACATAACTCCTCAACATATCCTATAAAATCTAGATAACTTGCTTAGATTTCTCATCATTTTACTGGTGGAAAGCGGTGTTGAAATTCACTCTAGTGCCTAAACCTTTATGCAACATTTCCTAAAATCTAAATGTGAACCTCGTATCTGTTAGAAATGATGGAAATGGGCACACCATAAAGTCTCACTATTTTTTAAAATAAAGATCGGCAAGCCTCTCCAAGGAGTAGTCAACTTGGTCAATCTATCTACAATTACCCAAATTGAATCTTTCTTCTTCGGGGTGAGCGGTAACCCAACCACAAAATCTGTAATAACCCGATTTAGACCCTAATCGAACAGTAGTTTCGGGACCATGAATCCGAGTCAGAAAAATATTTTAAAATTATTTTCTGTGTTTATTATGTGTGAATTTATATCTTTGAAATTTTTTGTGTTTTAATTTTATTTTTTGAGTGCCCGGTTTAATAAAATGGCTTAATCGCATAAATTGTAAAATTTGGATGCTAATAGTTAAAGTGCCTAATTGCTTTGTTCTTTCAATGAGGAGTACTTATAATACAATTATACCATTGAAATTGGCATGGACACATTCGGTCACTAGTTAGCGGTGGAAATAATATTATAATAAGTATAGTTATAATATAAGTAATAATATGTATATATTATAACATAAATTAAAAAAAAAAAAAGAAGAACAACCATGCATGTTCTTTGTTATTGCCGAAACTAAAGAAAATAAGAAAGAAAAGAAAGCTTTAAGAGTTCGACAACTTATTAAGCTCAATCAAGGTATGTAATCAGCTCGGTTTTTGATAATTTTTACGTTTTTGAGATCGTTGCTAAGTTATTTACAAGACCCATGCTAAAATTTCTGATTTTGATGAATGTTTTGAGTTATGCCATTGATAAATATTTGTGTTTTGTGATGTTTGATGATGAAATATTAAAAATGTGTTTTAGATTAACATGTTTTGTATTGGAGTTTTTAATGATTTTGAGTAATTAAGACTAAATTGTGAAAATAATAAATTGAGGGACTAAAATGTGAAATAAATGAAATAGATGGACTAGTATGAGAATAAGGAATATTCGGCCTAACTATGTTGTAGTGAGATTTTGCATATTTTGTGTTTTATGCAAAAGGGATTAAATTGTGAAAAATGCGAAATATCAAGGGTAAAATTGAAGTTTTCCCATTTGTGTGTTTTCGGATGAATTTGGTTGAATATTTGTTTTGATAAGTTTAATTAATATTAATTTAGATCAAGAAAAGAGAAAATCGGATTTAAATCGGGGGAAAAGTAAAGTTGTCGACTAGCCAATCCGTACTAGTTTTTCATCGTCCGAGGTAAGTCTTTAAGCAATTAAACATCATTTATTTTTTATATAACTCAGTTTAATATGCTGTTTGGAATCTATTGATTCATAAAAGAGCTAGCCGAATGTGTTTGAGCATAGAAATATTGTGTTTAAGTTTAATTCGACAGGGTTATATTGTTTAAAAGTCCGTATGATTTATATGGAATATATGGAGTTTATTTTTGTTATATGAATTGTGTACGAGACAACATTATAATAGTGATATTCGGGCTTTGAACCTAGCAAGCTTTATGCTGGTAAATGTAATCGGGCTTATTGCTTAGCAGGCTTATTGTCGGTGAATAAGAATCAGACCTTGAGTCTAGTAGGCTTGTGCCAGTGTGTGATTCAAGCTTATGCTTAGCAGGTTTTAAACCGGTGATTTATTTTCAAGCCTATGCTTATAATATTTCAAGTTGATGTAGAAATTGAGCTAAAGTTGAGATAAATGACTGCGTATATATTCGGCTACATGTGATGTTTTAAAGAACCTTGTGTATTCGGCCATACAAGTAAGTATTTATAAGATAATATTGTATCTTGTATATTCAGTTATATAGGTAAGTATTTATGTGGTGTTATATTTGACTTTGAATATTTGGCCAAATAGGTGTGTATATGCGTAATAATATATTTGATCTTACATATTGGTCAAATGAGTAAGTATGATGATGGTATATGAAGTTAAATTTGGTTTTGTGAGTGGGATAAAGGTGTGGAAGTTTAATTGAATTTTATAATGATATTGGGATTTTTAAGAAGTTGATATAATTATAATATTATTGAGTTGATAATTGCTTATGACTTACTAAGCTAAGTTAGCTTACTCTGTGTGTTTTGTTATTCTGTTTTATAGATTTTGGCTGTAAGTTACAAGCTTGGGGATCGTCATCGAAGTTATCTACACTATCGTCAACCTTCGGTACTTTTAAAAGTCTATGTTCGAACTTGTGGCATGTATAGACTATATTATGTTTTGAATCGATGTATTTTGTCCTTGTATATAGCTATGCGAAAATGGCTTGATCATATCGTTTAAGTTTGATTGTTATATGTCATTGGTTAAATGTTTGTTATCCTTGGATTTGATGATTTAGGTTATAAAATAAATATGTGTGATGGGCTTGTCATGAATGGTAAATGTGGTTTGATATGTTAGTTGAGTAATATGTAATGTTGTGTGTGTGTGATATGTGTTTGGAATATGCTTAAGGTTTAAGTAAAGTCAAGTAAAGCTCATTATTGTTTATTTAATAAATTTGATATATGAGATTGATGATTATAATTAAGTTAAGCATAGTTAATGATTTATTATTGTGATGCGTAAATTGTGATATAAATTGGTTTGAACATTATTTATAAGGTATTATGTATACTGAATTTGAGATGAAATATATTATGTATTGATTGTTAAATAGACTGACCGAATAAGAAACAATTTCGGCTTGGTTTTGTGAATAAAATTTTGGCAATAATTAAAGCATATAAAATTTGCATGTGGACTATGTGTAATTGTAGTTGTTATTTGAGCTTAAAATGGCTTAAGATAATGAGGTCATATGCGCATGGTATTGGTGATAAGGAATGAAGTAAGTTTGGTTTTAAATCATGTTAGTTTAAATGAAATCAATGTCGCATAAATGAGTGATGCCTAAGTTGAGTTATGGTTCATTTTGTTTGAATGTGAATGTGTATCATGTTTCTTAATAACCATTTAATAAAATCGGTCATAATGTTTGATAATTAAAATTTGCATTTTGTGTGATTGTAATGATAAATAGTTATTATAAGTTTGGTACATGTTATGTAATGATATTTATATATACAATATATATATATATATATATATATCTGAATAATTTAAAATATGCCTATGAAAGTATTATAGTAGATTTAAGTTTAAAAGTGATTAAAATATCTGTTCTGATGAGTTTTAAATTATAAAGTAGGAATTGTAATAAATGTCTGTTATGAGTTGTGCTATGTTCAATAATGCCTCGTAACCCTAATTCGGCGACGGATACTGGTTAGGGTGTTATAAAATTCATAGTGATACATTCACATTTCCACTCAAGTGTTATGATAGGTTGCAACAATCCCAAGGGCACTTGATGTTCTGCCTTTACTTGCTGACAAGTTAAGCAGCTCAATACAAATTTAGTGATATCATTTTATTGTTCGACTGGGTAAGTCCTTTAACTTAGAAATGAATTTCTTTTTGCCCTTAGAAAGTTGACTAATAGTAATATTATTCTCCAAGGATGACTCTTCTTATGGTTTTGGCACACTAGCCTTGGGCTAAGATTTTTTTTTCCTTTGCACAAGAAGCCATTAACTATAGTTGTCTGAAGTAGTGGGGCTCGTAATACGTGAATCAATCCGAGAAGAATTTTTAGGAATCGAGCAAGAAAGTAGATCTGGAGTCAGATTAAGAGCGCATTTGTTGGACAACTGATCAATCCTTCTTCAAGTAAAACAAAGAGAATTGAGACATTCATACACAATAGATTGTTTGTATCCCTTAACAGTCATGAAACAAGGAAGGGGCTTGTTGAGATTAAGTTGAATACATAAATAAGCGTAATGCCATCTTTTGGGATAAGATCTATAACCTTCACTGTTCACATCAGATCGCTTAGGGAATTAAGGCTCATCGTCTTCGATCTGTTCCACTCTCGCCGGGTGGGATAAGATCTCGCTTTTTAGCCTGTTACCCTCTTGCTTGCAGGGAATTACGGCTCATCGTCTTCGATCTGTTCCACTTTCGGTGGGATAAGATCTGCTTCTTAGCCTCACACCCTACTACTTAGGGAATTAAGGCTCATCGTCTTCGATCTGCTCCACTCGCCATGGGATAAGATCTCAGAACCTTCACTGTTACCCTACCGCTTAGGGAATTAAGGCTCATCGTCTTCGATCATTCCACTCCTACTCAAGGATAAGATCTGAACCTTTAGCTGTTACCCTACCGCTTAGGGAATTAAGGCTCATTGTCTTCGATCTGTTCCACTCTCGCCGGTGGGATCAGATCTACTTTTTAGGTCATTACCCTACCGCTTAGGGAATTAAGGCTCATCGCTCGATCGCTCCACTCACTTTCGCTGGGATAAGATCAGAACCTTCACTGTTACCCTACCGCTAGGAATTAAGGCTCAATGTTTTGACTGTTCCACTCTCATAACGATAAGGTCCGATATTTTCGGCTCGTTATCCCATCGCTTGGGAATTAAGGCTCAATGTTTTCGACCGGCCCACTCCTACTCAATGGGATAAGGTCATAATCTTCTCAACTCCCATCAATTTTACTACATTGTCCTCTGGGAACCTACCTATAGAATTGATTTCATGGGGTATATGTTTATGCCAAATGATTAGGATGTCATGAAAATGTTCCTAACCATATGTATTATGAATGTTATGAATGAGTGCAAAATGAGAATGATCTATTTTAACACTTGGGCTGTCATTGCTTGTTGTTTATTAAGGTGATATCCTCGACGATGCCTTCTTTGTTCATTGATACCTCTAACGAGAGAATCAAGATGTTGTCACCGCTAGTCCCTTTTCTCAAGTGCTCAGCCTTTTAAGCTCAGTTAGTTCGAAACAATTGTCCTATTTCGGATTCTTATATTATTTAGAGACTTTCAGAGTAATACGCAAAACTTCTTTTGTGAAAGCATTATTAGTTCAATAATCATTATTTCAATATGAAATGCTTGGAAAAGATTATAATAATAGACAAGAAAGAAACTAATTAGGAGTATAGCTTCAAATAAATAAGATAGCAAAATGCAATCAAAAAGGAAATTTATTGGTAATGTATCTTGAAATGAGCAAATTCAGGATGGGTAAGATGGAAACTAGGTGCCCCAGATATCGCAGCCTGAGCTTCTTTGTTCAAACTTCTTGAGGACCATTTAAGCTCAATATGTGTTTAGGGGATTCAGAGTACTTTGTCGATGCCCCAAGACGTAACATACTTCCTCATTGTTAATTCAAACGTAGCAAAACTACTGTATGCCCCATCACAATTTGATCACAATTTGAGCCGCCCTTTTTTTTGGGTTTTCGACTCAAAGCCTCTTTAGTCTCAAAGTGCCACCTACGATAATTTGATTTTCAACGCGCAAAAGAGGGCCAATACCTCTGTCGATTTTCCTAAGAATATCGAAGACAAAAATATTCAATAGGAAGATCTAGGAGACGTAGCCAGACAACAATATAGGAATTTGTAATAGTAGAAGCTCGAAGATTTGGTTCCTATTTAGAAACTATGAGGAAATGACCTTCGATAAGCCATGGTCCATTCTTACTACATGTTCATGATCACTTTTCTCACTTAAGGAGACAATGAAGTAATCCAAGCCTAAATCAGTAAAAAGAATTTTACCTGTCGGTTGCCATAAAGAGTTTAGGCAGCAGCTTGAGACAAAATGATATCCCATTGATTTGCCAAAGAAATTTAATGATAAGAGGTCTCGACCATTTATTTCTTATTCTGATTTTCTCATAAAGTGATTTTATGTTCTTAGAATTTGATTGTTGAGAGTCATCAAGAGAGCCCTGTAGAAGTAGATCCTCATAAAATTCTTCATCATCAATGGCCATCTTTTGATTAGAAAGATCATTAAGAGGCTGTTGAGAATGGAGGGAATCTTTATAAGAGAGAGTAGTTTTAGGAGGGGTTTTTAATACACTTATTGCTTTTAGCCAGAGCATCTTCTTCCTCTGTAGTGAGACTTACCAGAGATTATGAAGAAACATTGTTAAGTTTGATGTTTCTCATATTTTGTGCGAACATTAATTTAATTATTTCGAGAAATATCTCTAAAGTTTGGACTTGAAATAAACATTAGGTTTATTTATTAAGAAATTTGAGCTAAAGCGTTGAGACATGATATATTATGATACATAGAAGATACTATTTAAATTCTAAGAGAAATATCGCCATGATTCATGCATTATGTTTCGAATTTAAGTGTTTATGGGCAATATGAACTAAGTGGGAGAATGTTGGAACTGCTAAGTTGCAGTTATTGGTTCGTGGGGTTTTTCGATGTTTCCTATTTTTGTTGCCCTCCACTTCCATGTTGTTTGTGTGATAGTGGGGCATGTGATTGGTAGTTTTTTATGGGGAACCACCACTATAAATACCCACTTGCATAAGGTCCTTAAGCACCAAAAAAAAAAAAACAATTTCATCTAGTGAGGTTTACTGAAGTGTTTAGAAGATTTTGGCAATTTTCGTGTTTTTGTATAGTTAAATTTGACGTCCTAGTCGACTATTTAACACGCTCGCTAGTAGTGCTACAACATCGAAATTTTGACATTTGATTCAAACAATGACCGAGAATATTCATATTCAATCTTTTTCACTATACTTTAAAACGTTTAAACCATAATTTATGCTTATAATTTTAGGAAAAGGGCTTTTAAAACACTTATTTCTCGTAGGTAGAGCATCTTCTTCCTCTACAGTGAGACTTACTAGAGATTTCAAGTGAGAAGGCACTTTTTAATTTTGGCTTTAATTTACATTAAATTTTGTTTTCCTCTCCCACCATGTATGCTTTCATATAACCGTAATTAGTGTTAAAATATATATTTTAAAATATAAATATTTAATGGAGGTTTACCCATTTAAATGTAGTTATCTCTAATTACATGTTATGACAAGTTCATATTTAAAATTAAAATTTATATTTCATATATTAAAATTCATTATAGTAATTTTTATATTCTTAAAAAATAATTCAATTTAAAATTTATTTAAATGTATATTTGGATAATAACAGAAAATGACATTTTATTTCTTAAAAGACTTTTTGACTTTTTAACAATTGCATATTTATTTTTTCAAAGTTTTACATTATCTTTGTTTCAATTATTTTAATGTTAATTTACATTAAATTTTGTACCATGTATGCTTTCATATCCGTAGAGTGTAATATATATATAAGGAGGTACCCAAAATGTCTCGAAGACATGTCATGACAAGTTCATCAATTTGGTTCATCAAGCAAAGAAACTTCAGCGGAAGAGAGATGAATGAATTACTTTTTTAACAATTGAATATTTATTTTTAAAGTTTTACATTATCTTTGTTTCAATTATTTTAATGTTAAAAAATGACGTGGGTTCGAATTAAATCATTATTTTTGTATCCTTTTAATAGACTTATGCCAATTTTTTATCACGAATTTCAAGATTTTATTTTAATTTTAATTTAGATTTGATTTTTTTCAAAATAAAAATGCTAGAATTCAAGATAAAAATACTGATGTGGCATAAATTTATTGGAAAGGAATACAGATGATATGGCGTTACTGTTTCATACAATCCTTTCCCGTGAGTTCAAATGTGTTGAAGTGTATTATCCTTCTATTTATGGATTGAAAGGGATAATGAGTAGCTTTAGGCATTATGTCAAAGAAAAATATCTCAACTTATAATAAAATTGTCAAAAAAATTTATTTTGAGCATAATTTTTTTTTTTAATTTAGTTATATGATTGCTCATTTGCATCATAATAATTTGTCAACAATAATGAGTTATTTAATTCAATAATATTTTAATTAATTATATAATGGTGAGTTCGTATACATTGTTTAATTTAATCATATTTGTTTCATAAAATCTATTAATAACTTTCCATGCCTTTCAAAAATAAAAATAAAAATTCTACGTCTTAATAATAAATTATATACACAAATAGTTTTTGTTTTAGATATTAATAATAAATGTTGAAATCAAATAAAAACCAATTATTCATATTTATTAAAAAATTTAGTATAGTTAATTAAGAGTTTTTATTAATTGATTTTAAACAATAAATAAAGTTTTAATTTCAAATTGGATTAAAAAATATTCACATCTTAGATTCATGGACCCAATTCAATTTAGTGAGATCTTTCATTTACATTTTTTTCACCAAGAACGTTTTTGGACTCCTGAATTTGGAGTATCCTACTTTCACACAATTCATAGGTGTTATATGGTTATAATAAAAACAACTAGACCTAGAATCCGACCCGGGATCCTACCCAATACAATAAAAGGCTAAAAACATCCTAAAAAGGGGGGCTTCTTCTCTATTGGTCTGGACCAGAACACTATCCATCCCCGACCTTGACCTATGATCTTGACTTCCGTTGATACAATGTATCAATAACAGGATTCAACAAACATTCGATATTTCACAATCAAAGGTGTAGAAACCCAAATTTTCCCGGGCCCACACTATATCCAATTAAAACAAAAAATAAAATAATAAAAGTCCAAAAGTCCTTTTTACAGTTTTATAGCCCGAATTACATAACCCAAAATAGACCCCAAAATACAATTGGCCCAAATTTAAACTGTGGCCCGATTGACCCAATAACTAAAAAAACATTTCAGAATATCCTAGAGTCTCCAGAATGTTCTAACGTCCCAGCCTAACGCTTGGACTCCCTCGCGCGTGCCTCCACGTGCGACACTTCAAAGCGATCTCCACGCGCCCATCTACCATCGCCTCCACGCGCCACAACCTCTATGCCACATCCACGCAACAATCTCCGTACCTGCAAAACAAGCCACAACCTCCGTACGATGCCACATCCACGCAACAATCTCCGTACACCAAAACAAATACAAGAGAGCAAACGAATGGCAAAATAACGGAAGAGAGAAAACAAACGAAAAGAAAATTTGAATTTTAAAAAAAGTTGTAATTTCGATTATTTTATTTTCTTTTGGTTATAAAAACCGAAGGAACAATTGTAAAGGGGAGGGATTGTTTTACGAACACAAAAATTACGAATATAAAGAAATACGAAATCAAAACAAAAATTGAAAGGTGGTTTCATCTCAATTCCTTCTACTTTTTGAATCAAGTTCATTAGCTTTCGTTCTTTTTTTTTTCTCTGCATGTGAAAAATAAAGTGGAAGAGAGGGATTTACCTTAGATCGGAGCCCGTCTTCTTCGCCACAATCAAAGTAAGGGCGGACTTCGACACCTTCACGCTTCGCCAATTGCCGTTCCTAGTGTCGTATTGGCTTCCAATTGGAAAGTCATTTGGTTTGGCTGAGGGACTTGGGTTCGGTTGAGAGGAAAAAAAAAGGGGGCTAGGGTTTTCTTTGAGTTGAAAAGGGGAATTGGTTTGTTTTCTTTTCTGTTTTAAAGGGTTTTTTATTCAATGAAGAAACGATGCCATTTGGGGCCTTCTCCAGTGGCCTCAAAACGACGTCGTAAGGTTTGTCCCGTTTCGACCCGACCCAGATAAGGTAGGATCCGCGCGTTTTCCTGAGTTGGGATAATTTCCATTTCAATCCTTCCGCAATTTATTTGTTTTTCAATTAAGTTTTATTTTATTTTAATTTCACCTTTAAATTTTATGCCTTTTCGATTTAGTCCAGCTTGAGCGTTGTGTTTTGGTTAATCAAATATTTGCTAGATTAGTCCTTAACTATTTGAGCGCATTTTAATTCAAATCCTTATCTCTGTTTAAATTTTTATAATATAGCTTGTTAACTTTATTTTTACCTCAATTAAGTTTTTTTAGTCTATAAAATTTATCCATTATTTATTTTCAAAATATGTTTTAATAAATTATTTTGAATGTTTTAATTTACTTCAAACTTTCATTTATATATATATATATATATATATATATTTTATTGTATAAATATTTAATTTCAAAACCATATATCATGTATTTCTTTGATGGCTCTTTATATGTTATTATTTTGTACATACATACATATATAATAATAAGATTTTTTTATACATATTATTGATTCTTACATTATTTTATGTATATATTTCCTTTTAAACTTATCTATATATTTAGTTTCTTTTAAAATTATTTATGTATATATACATATTTTTAAATGCATAATTTCCTTTTAAAATATATATGAGTTCATTCATAAATTATTTCATTTTTAAATAATTCCATAAAATCCTAATTTCAAAATCAACTTACTTTATTTATTTTAAATATATTTGTTAGCACCCAAAATTTTATTTTATGTTAATTTGTCATTGTCAATTTTGTAGAATTATTGTATTTTGTAGCTTATTATTAATATGATATTGAATTTGTGTGTATTTCATGCTTAATGCTTGTGTATCTTGTTATTGTTTTGTGCTTCAAATTCCAACATATTCAAACCTTTTCTAAATATTTTATTACATTAAAATGAATGTTGAACCAATTTTAAGATTGCATATTAAAAAAAAAAAAAGGCAATATTGTGTTTAGAAGTACGAAAAATTACATCCTAACGTCTTTGGGTGTCGATTTTTCGTTCAAATAAATAACCAAATACCCTTTTTTTTTACATGTTTTGAAGATCAAAGATGATCTCGATGTCAGATTATAAAGGAGTTATATCCTAACGTGCTGGGTATGATACTTTTATTCCTTTGAAACGAGTTAATCTTGAGATTCAATCCAGATTTAATAAACTTTTTCTCTAGATATTTTCAAGTTTTCGACATTAGGACAACGTTAATCAATTTGGTACCAACTTTGGGCGTTGCAAGGGTGCTAACCCTTCCTTGCACGTAACCGACTCCTGAACCCATTTTCTCAAACTTCGCACACCAAAATATTTTTATAGGTGACCTGATCACACCTAAACAAAAAGGATCAGTGGCGACTCCCATACCTTTTAAAGTCGATCCCCGTTTTTCAAACATAAAAAAATGGTTTCGACAGCTTGGCGACTCCACTGGGGACTGGTTGAGAGTCAGGCCGTAAATTGATTAATTTTTTGTCCTCTTGTTTGAAAATTTGGAAAATTGTTTTGAAAAATCATTTTTCTTTTGAAGCATTTGTTTGTGCTATAACTGCAAAAATGTCGTGTCTCATAATACTGGCATTGCATTGCATAACCGTTCTGGTTACACCTTTAAGTGGGAGTGAGAAACTAAGCTTTCGTGAGGTTTTCACCTCCGCACGGGCTAGTGGACTGCTTCTGGAATACATCCATACCTATGTCTTCGTGAGGTTTTCACCTCCTTATGGGCATAGGGAAATGTATTCCCCTGAACCGAACTCGATCCATATGAGCCTATAATGGGTGAGGATTGAGGAATCTGCTGGTTCGGGTACCTCAACTTTAGAACTTAAACCACATATAAAAGACCCTAAGAACCTACCCAAGATGGAGTTGCGATGAACCCTAGTGGTCACCCAATAGGCGCTTGAATGTTTTTTTACATGCTATAAACTTCATTAATATCGTACTAACTATTTGTTTTACTTTTGTTGCTTTGCATGCATTTTTTCATATTAGAGAAATGTGTCGTTTCGGGTTCGGTTGCTAAATTAGGGAGTTCGACATGGAAAATGACTTTCTTGATAAAATGAAAGACAATACGGATGTCTGTAATCCACTTTATGTAAAGAGCTTTATTTTCAAATAAAGTTTCCTAAATGGAATTGAATCAGAATCGGCTCCTTTTGCATTTCATGCATTCACATAGCATCTTATCGCATGTGCTA
Organism: Gossypium rotundifolium; assembly: GCA_025506655.1. Lineage (NCBI taxonomy): Eukaryota > Viridiplantae > Streptophyta > Magnoliopsida > Malvales > Malvaceae > Gossypium > Gossypium rotundifolium. Next base: position 154,619,757 of record CP106728.1, read on the forward strand.
GATTTCATGAAAAAACCCTGATTAATTAAAAATTCTTTCAGTTAACCTGGAAAACATGGAACAAAGGTTGGAAAGATTAGAGTAAAGGCAAATACTGATGCAAGAGCAGTTGGCCAAAATCCAACGAGATATGCAAGATCAAATGAATATGATGCACCAGTTAACCCGATTACTAGTTGAAGGGCTTAAAAAAGGGAGTGGCTCAGTGGCCAGTAGTGTGGATGATGATGAAGGCATCGTTTATTCCTCGATAAGTACCCCGACTCAGCCAGACCCGTATTCGCATGGGGTACCCGTCATTATTAGACCCCAATGTCAGAATCATACCTCACATTGACAAATTTCCCAAGGGGTTTAGATTTTAACTCAGGGGATAATCAAGTTGTTCTTGGCTCAACAGAGAAAAAGAAAAGGGGGTGGAAATTTCAAAGGCCCCGAGGGAGAAGGAAAAGGAAGTGAATAATATGAGTAACTGTAACAGGGGTAATTCGAAGCCGATTACGATAGCTCAGCCAAAGAAAATTGCTACCAGCTATCAGGTGTCCCCAACACAAGAGACCAATCTAAAGTCAAATTCAGAAAAAATCCAGTGTGCGCCCATTCCAATCTCGTATAGAGAGTTTATCGAATTTTGTTCGACTCACATGTTGTATCCCCTTTTTATATAGAACCAATACGGCCTCCATACCCTAAATGGTTCGATGAGAATGCCCAATGCAAATACCATACAGGAATTATGGGGCACTCGACTGAAAATTGTACCACTTTCAAAAAATTAGTCGAAAGGCTCATTAGATTGGGCATCGTAAAATTCGACGATCTTTCTGGTACAAAAAATTCTTATCCCAAAATTTTTGTTAAAGGGGTAAACATCGTGAGTCCCATGATAAATGGGGGCATGAGATCAGGAGTACATCAAGTGTAGGGCTCTAGTGCAAAACCTGATACTGGCAAACTTGAACATTAATGACGTATCTAAAGAGTGAGCCATGGAGTAGACTTTTCCAAGCTTCTGCTTTTACTTGGGATGTTTTGAACAATGGAACTATGGAAAAATCCTTGTATTTCTAGAGCTAATCTAGAGCAATATCCAAAACATGCTTGTTTCTTTAAGCCTAGGAGCAACAAGAATCTTTTTATGAAATGGGCTTGTATCCAGAATCTTTATTTCAATGAAATCCATCTTTTTAAGTAAATATTTTTTATTATTATTTACATTTCATACAGTACATTCTTTCATGCCTTGGAATATTCTTTCATTCTTTATTCATGACCATACCATAAAAAATAATCATCCTTAGAATCATTTATTCTTTGGGATTACCTTTGTAACTAGGTACCCAGATATCAATGATAGGAGCGACGTTGTTACTGACTCTCTTTTTGAATGAGATATGCGTCTAAGGGATCTCAGGACTTTGAAGATGACAAAAATTGTCACCTATCTTCTGATTTGTTAATAATGGATGAAAAACAAATCCTACGTCATGAGCCAAGAAAGGAGATGAAGATCAAAGCCTAGCTCAATGCAGAAATAAGATTTCCTACATGTGGGGCATGGACGTTATCAAGCCAATCTCCTCAAAAGCTTCTGGTCAACATTATTCATTTTCGTGGACGTTGATTTCTTCACTAAGATGGTAAAAGTCGCTTCATATGCCAATATTACAAAGTCGATAGTCATTAGACTTAAAAAAAAAGAAGAAGAAAAAAAAAAAGAAAGAAAGAATACTGACAAAAAAATAAAAAAAATGTTAAAAAGATCAACATTTAACCGCACAATGTCAAAAGTTTGCGGTTTGTTCAAAGATCATGTGCCACATCACAGTAAAGGCAACCAAAAAAAAAGAAAGAAAGAAAGACCGAGACTTGTAAAGATTGGCATACAGAGGTTACTATTTACCCTCCATGCTCATCAAACATTGGCCAGGACGGTCACCGGGGCAGCACATTTCTCATTGGTTTCCCCTATTGAAGTCAAATTTCCTTTTTTTTGAGTCTTATCAGAACTGAAGTTGGATGAGGCAGAACACGTTTGATCTCAATATATCAGTTGAATTTGAAGAGAAAATGTTAAAAGCTATCTATCACGGTCAGATGATGCGAGCTCACAACAAAAATGATTCGTCCTAGAAAATTTCATGATAGGGCTTTGAAGAGGATTTTTTCCCATACAAAAGGGACTTCAGAAGAAAGATAATGCCAAACTAGGAAGGACCTTAGGCAACAAAGGAGGCCTATTCTAGGGAAGCATGGATATTATCTGAGATAGATGACAAGGACCTACCCAATCAAGAATTCAGATTCAATAAAAAGAATTCAAAAAAAAAAAAAAAGAAAAGAAAAGAAATTTTCAGCAAAAAAGAAAAAAGAAAAGGAGAGGCCAAGGCAAAAACTCGCAAAGGGCGCTTTGAGACCAAAGGGGATTTGAGTTGAAAACCCAAAAAGGGCGGGTCAAACTTTGATCAAAGGGGGCATACAGCAATCTTGCTATGCCTGAATTAACAATGAAGAAATATCCTACGTCTTGGGGCATCGACAAAGTACTTCGGATCCCTAAACACATATTGAGCTTGAAATGGTCCTCAAGAAATTTGAACAGAGAAGCTCAGGCTGCGATATCTGGGGCACCTAGTTTCCACTTTATCCATTTTAAATTTGTTATTATATTATTCTTTTCAAAATATGATCACAATAAATTTCTTTCTTGATTATGATATTTACTTAGCTTATTTGTTTCTAGCTATGTTCCTAATCAATTTCCTTCTTGTCCATGGTTATGATATTTTTCAAGCATTTTGCATTGAAATAATGATTAGTGTGCTAATAACACCTTCACAAAAGAAGTTTCACATATTACTCTGGAAGCTTCTGAATAATACAAGAACCTGAAATAGGGCTATTGTTTAGAACTTACTAGGCTTAAGGGCTGGAAATGTTTGAGAAAGAAAAGTCTAAATTAAGGTCATATACTTGGATTTTCTGTCAAAATAGTTGGTGATACAATCTCGAAGAAACATGAGTAATGATAACCCAAGTGTAAAATGGGAATCATTCTCAAAAGAAGAAAAATGATATTCTACATCCGTGCAAGCATCATGCGTACATATCTGATTGGGTCACCCGCAGAGTGATCAGTTGATGGAACAAGCTACCAGCCCCATACCCCTGAGTTATAGTGGGGTAGATGGAAGATAATACATATTTTATACCCTTGAATGGCAATATGAGGGATTGAAGAAGAAACAAATCCTACATTTCGAGGTCACAATGGGATAGATGGGAAAAAATTAGATCCTATACCCCTAAGCCATAATGAGATGAACCCTGAAGTTACAACAGGCAAATCATTGAATGCTTATAATCGTTTCCTCGAGTTTTCGTCGAGAATACCAAATAGAATAAGATGGCGACATAATACGTCGTATAGAGCCACGATAAACGATGAGCAATGACAACCTTAAGCAGGGATCATTCTCATGAAATTCTGCATTCATGCAAAACATATTTAGTTAGGTGCATTTGATTCATTCCGATCATTGCATCCTAATCTTTGTAAAAAGACCATTCTCATGACATTCTGCATTCATACAAATGTCGTCCATAATTCATTTAATTAGGAGCATTAGATTCATTCTGATCATTACATCCTAAACATTTTGCACAAACACAAAACTGATTTTACAGGACAGGTCCCCTAGAGGACGTGGTCGCAACATTGGTGAATTCAAAGATCTTGCCTTCTTGAGCGAAGCGGATCGAAGACAGCAGATCTGGCAATCCTGAGGGTGTAGGAGCAGATCGAACCCATACAATTCTTATCACCTCAAAGCCCCAGTGGAGCAGGTCGAAGTTACAAATCCCTCCTCCCTGAGTTTACGATGAGGATCAGTCAGTATTCCTTTGAAGTTTCAGTAGAGAAGATGGAGGTTACAAATCTCTTCTCCCTAAATTTCTAGCCCCTCGAAGCTCCAGTGGAGTAGGTGGAGGTTACAAATCCCTCCTCCCTGAGTTTACGATGAGGATCCGTCAGTATTCCTTCGAAGTTCCAGCAGAGAAGATGGAGGTTACAAATCTCTTCTCCCTAAATTTCTAGCCCCTCGAAGCTCCAGTGGAGTAGGTGGAGGTTACAAATCCCTCCTCCTTGAGTTTACGATGAGGATCAATCAGTATTCCTTCGAAGTTTTAACAGAGAAGATGGAGGTTACAAATCTCTTCTCATTTTCTAGCCCTCGAATCCAAGTTTGGAGGTTACAAATCCCTTCTCCTTTACGATGAGGATCGGTCGGAGTTCCAGGTGGAGGTTACAAATCTCTTCTCCTGAATTTCTAGCCCTCGAGTAGGTGGAGGTTACAAATCCTCCTCCCCGAGTTTACGATGAGGATCGGTCAAGATTCCTTGAAGTTTTAGCAGAGAATATGGAGGTTACAAATCTCTTCTCCACGAATTTCTAGCCCTCGAAGCTCCAGTAGAGTAGGTGGAGGTTACAAATCCTCCTCCCCGAGTTTATGATGAGGATCACCAAGATTCCTTTGAAGTTTCAGCAGAGAAGATGGAGGTTACAAATCTCTTCTCCCTGAATTTCTAGCCCCTCAAAGCTCCAGTGGAGTAGGTGGAGGTTACAAATCCCTTCTCCCTGAGTTTATGATGAGGATAAGTCAGTATTTCTTTGAAGTTTCAGCAGAGAAGATTAAAGTTACGAATCTCTTCTCCCTGAATCCTTATCACCATGAAGTTCCAACAGAGCAGATTGAAGCTACAAATCTCTTCTCCAGGAAGTTACATTGAAGTGGATCGAAGCACTAGTTTTCATGCCCTTGAAGATTCAATGGGATGGAATAAAGCTACTCAAAGAAAGAAAGAAGCGCCAAGAAGTCAAGATTAAGCGAGACTAGGCAAATTTAGCCCTCTTATAGTCTTTGCCCCATTCTCGTTACACGACAACGAGCAAAGAGGGGCAGCTGTAAAAGCCTAAATTTACCCGGGCCCACACTATATCCAATTAAAACAAAAAATAAAATAATAAAAGTCCAAACAGTCCCTTTTTACAGTCTTACAGCCCGAATTACATAACTCAAAACAGACCCTAAAATACAATTGGCCCAAATCTAAACTGTGGCCCGATTGACCCAATAACTAAAAAACATTTCAAAAATCCTAGAGTCTACAGAATGTTCTAACGCCCCAGCCTAACGCTTGGACTCCCTCGCGCGTGCCTCCACGTGCGACACTTCAGCAGTCTCCACGCGCACCATCTACCATCGCCTCGCTTCAGCGACGCCACAACCTTCGTACAGTGCCACATCCGCGCAACAATCTTCGTACCTGCAAAATAAATATAGCAGAGCAAACGAATGGCAAAATAACAGCAGTAGAGAAAATAAATGAAAAACAGTTGTAATTTTGATTATTTTTATTTTCTTTTTGGTTATAAAAACCGAAGGAACAATTGTAAAGGGGGAGGGGGATTGTTTTTACTAACACAAAAAAATTACAAATACAGAGAAATACGAAATCAAAAACAAAAAATTGAAAGGTGGTTTCATCTGAATTCCTGTCTACTTTTTCGAATCAAGTTCTGTTAGCTTTCGTTCTTTTTTTCTTTTCTCTGCATGTGAAAAATAAAGTGGAAGAGAGGGATTTACCTTAGATCGGAGCCCGTCTTCTTCGCCACAATCGAAGTAAGGGCGGACTTCGACACCTTCACGCTTCGCCAGTTGCCGTTCCTAGTGTCGTATTGGCTTCCGATTGGAAAGTCATTTGGTTTGGCTGAGGGACTTGGGTTCGGTTGAGAGGAAAAAGAAAAGGGGGCTAGGGTTTTCTTTGAGTTGAAAAGGGGAATTGGTTTGTTTTCTTTTCTGTTTTAAAGGGTTTTTTATTCAGTGAAGAAATGACGCCGTTTGGGGCCTTCTCCAGTGGCCTTAAAACGACGTCATAAGGTTTGTCCCATTTTGACCCGACCCAGATGAAGGCAGGATCCGCGCGTTTTCCTGAGTTGGGATAATTTCCATTTTAATCCTTCCGCAATTTATTTGTTTTTCAATTAAGTTTTATTTTATTTTAATTTCACCTTTAAATTTTGCGCACATTTTCGATTTAGTCCAGCTTGAACGTTGCGTTTTGGTTAACTGAAATATTTGCTAGATTAGTCCTTAACTATTTGAGCGCATTTTAATTCAGTCCTTATCTCTGTTTAAATTTTTACAATATAGCTTGTTAACTTTATTTTTACCTCAATTAAGTTTTTTTTTTTTAGTCTATAAAATTTATCCATTATTTATTTTCAAAAGTTGTTTTAATAAATTATTTTGAATGTTTTAATTTACTTCAAACTTTCATTTATATATAAATATATATATATATATATTATTGTATAAATATTTAATTTGAAAACCATATATCATGTATTTCTTTGATGACTTATGTAATCTCTTTATATGTTATTATTTTGTACATACATACATATATAATAATAAGATTTTTGTACATATTATTGATTCTTACATTATTTTATGTATATATTTCCTTTTAAACTTATCTATATATTTAGTTTCTTTTAAAATTATTTATGTATATATACATATTTTTAAATGCATAATTTCCTTTTAAAATATATATGAGTTCATTCATAAATTATTTCATTTTAAATAATTCCATAAAATCCTAATTTTAAAATCAACTTACTTTATTTATTTTAAATATATTTGTTAGCACCCAAAATTTTATTTTATGTTAATTTGTCATTGTCGATTTTGTAGAATTATTGTATTTTGTAGCTTATTATTAATATGATATTGAATTTGTGTGTATTTCATGCTTAATGCTTGTGTATCTTGTTACTGTTTTGTGCTTCAAATTCCAACATATTCAAACCTTTTCTAAATATTTTATTACATTAAAATGAATGTTGAACCAATTTTAAGATTGCATATTAAAAAAAAACAAGACAATATTTGTGTGTTTAGAAGTACGAAAAATTATATCTTAACGTCTTTGGGTGTCAATTTTCATTCAACTAAATAACCAAATACCCTTTTTTTTTTTACATGTTTTGAAGATCAAAGATGATCTCGATGTCAGATTATAAAGGAGTTATATCCTAACGTGCTGGGTATGATACTTTTATTCCTTTGAAACGAGTTAATCTTGAGATTCAATTCAGATTTAATAAACTTTTACTCTAGATATTTTCAAGTTTTCGACATTAGGACAACGTTAATCAATTTGGTACGAACTTTGGTAGTTGCAAGGGTGCTAACCCTTCCTTGCACGTAACTGACTCTCGAACCCGTTCTCTCAAACTTCGCAGACCAAAATATTTTTATAGGTGACCCGATCACACCTAAACAAAAAGGATCAGTGGCGACTCTCATACCTTTTAAAGTCGATCCCCGTTTTTCAAACACAAAAAAATGATTTCGACAAAAGGTGTATAGTACTATTTATAGTAGTAGTCCTTATATATCGTATTAACAATTGAAATATGGTCGAAAGAAAATTTCTCTATTTGACAAGGCTTCTTCCTAGTAACTCTTTTTTTTCTCTATTATTATTGTTAATAGATTTCGTTTAATATCTTGCACGACAAACATATATAGATTTATGGTTTTATATATAAGTGTTATAAATTTTAAAATGTAAATGCAAAACCTATTTTATTAATAATTTATTTTTAATATGAATTTAAATATAAAAACTTTAAATTTTAAATTCATATTTAAATATAAATATATTATTGTATTGAAATTTTATTGATAATTAAATTTTATGCCCTATATGTTGAAAATTTCTTTTACATAAATGCAATTCTATTAAAATTATATTTATTATAATACAAACTATTAGGATTCTAAAAGTAAAATAATTATACTATTTTGTTCTATTTTCTTAATCACAAGTCGTAACCATTTTTTTGGAAAACGACAAAATGGGTTTGACTTTGGGTTTTAAAAAATGAAAAAAGAACGGGAGTCGCCACCGACCATTATTTGGTGTGATCGGATCACCTTTATTTTAATAAAACATTTTGTTTTACTAAAATGTATTTTTGGTCATGATTTTGAAAATCGGGTCTATTTTTAGCACCCTCGTCGCCCAAAATTGGTACCAAAATGATTAATTAGTGTCTTAAGGTCGGAAGTTTTAAAAGGTTTTAAAATACAAATCCTCTAAAATGTTTGGATAATTAGGGCCAAAATTTTGAGATTTCTTTGCTCGAGAGGATACAAACATCACATCCAAAGACGTTAGGACATGATGCTTTAAACCTTCGTAATCAAAGCTATCTCGAGGTTTCACGAAGTTTATCAAAGGATGTTTAGTTATTTAGTCAAACGGAAAATCGCAACCCAAAGACGTTAGGGCACTATTTCCAATTCCTAAATACAAAGCATTGCCTTCACTTTAAAAACCTTTGAGCAGTGTAGCGACTTTTCAAAATCGTCGTATGGGATTGAATTCTAGAAAAGGCTTGAATCAAAATTTGAAATTTCTTTGTCCCAAAAGATATAAACATCACATCCAAAGACGTTAGGACACGATGTTTTAATCTCTCGTGAGCAAAGTCATCTCGTGATTCGCAAAGCTTAAGTAAAAGGATGTTAAGTTATTTGGTCAAGCGAAAATCGCAACCCAAAGACGTTAGGGCACTATTTCTCGAGTTTCCAAATACCAAAACATTGCCTCATTTTGAAATCTTTTAGATGAAATGTGATGATCTTATGAAAGATGTTTTGTTCAAAATATAATACAAAACAAAGATAATAAATATGGATATGAGTATTATAAATAAAAATACAAATGATAGTAATAATAATAATATTATGATAATACAAAGTAGTAATAAGAATTGAATAAATAAATAAATGAAATGACGATGGCAAGATAGTAAAGACGATACTTGAAATGAAAATAATAATAATGATAATAAAATGATGGATGCTAATAAAAATAATACATACAACATAAATAAACAAATATATATACATAAAAATAATAGTATTAATAATAAAATGATAACGATAATAAAAATATACGAATAATGATATAGTCATGATAATAGTAATATGAACAAATAATAGTGAAAGTACAACCAAGATAACAAATAATAACATGTTATAATAAATAAAAGTAATAGAATCAAATAATAACGAAAATACTATCGAAATAAATAATAAAAGTAATAAAAATAAAGTTAGTGAAATGTATTAATAATAAAATATCAAAATATAATAATGATAATAACAATATTAATAAAATTAACAAAAAGACTAAAAAATTTGCACAATAATTAAATCAGATTGATTTGCATTAAAGATAAAAATTTTGGGGCTAATTTGAAATAAAACAAAAGGACGAGGACTTATTGAGCAGCGTGAAAAAAAGGGATCAAAACAGCAATTCTCCCATAAACCGAAACGCAGCATTTAAATGGGGACTTAATCGCGAACCATAATAAAATTATTGGGCTAATTTTGAAATACTGAAGAGTTTAATTTTAAAATATTAAAACGCGGAAGGACCAATCGCGCAAATAGACCATCCTTTCGGCAAAACACGCGGATCCTAGGCGGGCGGGTCGGATTCGGGTCGGTCAGGTCAAAACGACGTCGTTTTGGGGCTTATGGGCGCCGACCAAAACGGCGTCGTTTTGGTTTGGCTATATAAGCCAATTCTCTGCCAAAAAAACCATTTCTCACCTTCTTTAAAAAAAAAATTTCTATTCTCTCTCTTTTCTCTCTGCAGGTGGGGCATGGAGGATTCCAGAACGACGCATAAGGCAGTACAATCAAGCATTACAGTGGCGGAAGTCAAAAAGGTAAAATTTTTTATATTTTATTCCGTTCTTATTATCTTTTATTTTATCGTTATTTGTATGTTTGCGCTTAATAGAAAGGGGATTCGAAAAAGAGAAAAAAGATAAAAAAATACCGAAATCAACTCTGTTTGAACCCTTTCTTTTCCTTCTTCAGTGGCGTTTTTTGAGTGTTTAAAATGTTGTGCTCTCCTTTTTTATATGAATCTCTGTTTATTTTTCTATTGATCTCCAAGAAAAAAAAACCAGCCCCTATTACATTGTTTCATCCGGTTTTATAACCGAAATGGAAGGAAAAAAAAAAAAAAAGCAGTATTCTTGCTTACATTGCTATCGCTCCCCTTTTGCGTGTTTGCGGTGTTAGGGCGTGGTGGATGGGACGGTGGCGGTGGTGGTTGCAGAGGCGGGTGAAGTCGAGGGTCGGGTTGAAAAGTCGGGGTAGGTGGGGTTGGTGCTAGGGTTGCGGTAACTTGGGTTAGGGTTCTCGAACCATAATTTGAGTTTTGGGCCATTGGGCGACGGTATATTAATGAGGGATCTTTTAGGTTTATTTTGGGTCCATTATTTGGTTTTTTTGTAATTTTATTTTGGGCTGTGTGTTTGCAATTTTTCTTGTAATTGGGTCAGCAAATGGGCTCATCTAATGCCCTCTTTGCTCATTATCGTAACGAGAATGGAGCAAAGATTTTCAAAAACCCATTTGCCCGGGCTCGCTAAGCCACGACTTCTCTTGTAGCCTTATTTCGTCCATCGCATCTTGTTGTTTTGATCCACCCCATCGATATGTGGCTTCAATCTACTCTTGCTGCGACTTCAATGGGATGCGACTTGTTTATTTTCGATCTACTCGTGCAAATTCAGGAATGTCTAAACTGCTGTCTTCAATCTGATCCTTGCAAACTCAAGGATCACCAGACTGATATCTTCGATCTATTTCTTGCAACTTCAGGAAAGTCAAATCTGCTGTCTTCAATCTGATCCTTGCAAACTCAAGGATCACCAGACTGATGTCTTCGATCTGCTTCCTGCAACTTTAGGAAAGTCAAATCTGCTGTCTTCAATCTGATCCTTGCAAACTCAAGGATCACCAGACTGATGTCTTCGATCTGCTTCCTGCAATTTTAGGGACTTTAAATCTGCTTTCTTCAATCTGATCCCAGCAAACTCAGGGATCACCAGGCTGAATCTTCGATCCGCTTCGCGCAACTTGAAAGGTCAAATTTGCTTTCATCAATCGATCCCAAAAAACTCGGGATCACCAGACCGACATCGACCTTCTTCCCGCAACCGGAAGGTCAAATATGCTTTCTTCAATCGATCCTTGCAAACTCAAGGATCACCAGATCGAATCTTGACCTTCTTCCCGCAACTTCGGGAAGGTCAAATATCTTTCTTCAATCGATCCTTGCAAACTCAAGGATCACCAGACTGAATCTTCGACCTTCTTCCTGCAACTTCAGGAAGGTCAAATTTGTTTTCATCAATCTGATCCCAGCAAACTCGGGGATCACCAGACTGATTTCTTTGATTTACTTCTTACTTCATGGGAACTTTGAAGAAATAAGAATTCAGGGAGAAGAGATTTGTAATCTCCATCTTCTCTTCTCAAACTCCAAAGAAATAAGGATATAACCTCATTGTTAATGCAGGAGGCGGATTTGTAATCTCAACCTACTCCACCAAACGTCACGAAGCGGAATTGAAATTTTTCAATTTGCTTCCTTACTATCTTCAAGAAGACTTCAATCTTCACCGCTCCACTACCATCTTGAGGAAAGAAATCAACTTTGATATTGCTACACATTTTTGAGGATCCCGTCTCAGTAGAACTAATTTTATGTGCTTATGCTTATGCAAATGGTGAGGACGCCTCGATTTGAATGACTCAAAGCCTCCTCACTACATGTGTTATGAATGACACTTACATGAATGCGAATGTCATGAGAATGATGATTTTCCATTAGAAGCAATGATTGTAATAAATCGAATGCTCCTAACTAAATGATATTATGGAGGACATTTGCATGAATGCAGGATGTCATGAGAATGATTCTTTATTAAAATGTATAAGGATCACGATGCGATGATTGCACGCTCCTAATGATGATGAATGGATGTAAAATGAAATGACCCTTTTTATGCTTAGGGTTGTCATTTGCCGTCGTCCACAGTAGTCGTACAACCCCGATATCTCGCTATTGCCGATACCTTTGCGAAACTCAAAGAAACAATCATATTTTGCTCAAATAGTTTGCCCCAATGTGACTTCAAGGCGCACTCCACACAGCATCTGAGGACTTTAAAGCCTATACTATCTTCGAGATCAACCCATTGTGCCTTAAGGGTATAGAAATTGTATCATCTTCAATCGATCCCACTACGATCTGGGGTGTAGAATCTATGTCATCTTCATCAATCCCACTACGACTCGGGGTATAGAATTTGTTGATTTGGTGCATTGCACCTTTTCATTCTGTGGATCGTGGGATATACAAAATAAGGAGCTACAACATGGATATACAAAATAAGTTGAGTTGGGACATTTATTGGGGAATAAACGATGTCTTCATCATTATCCACATTGTCGATCCACCGGTCACTCCTTTTTCAAGTCCTTGACTAGTAATCGAGTTAATGGCCCATCATGTTCTTTGAAAGTCTAGCATTTGCTCTCGCATTTCTTGTTGTATTTGGATCAATTGTTCTTGCATCATATTTGCCTTTGCTCTATCCTCACCAACCTTTGTTCCATGTTTTCGACAAACATTTTGCCTAATTAGGGTCCTTTTGTAAAAGTGTAATGCAAATGAATGCAATGTAATGCGAATGCAATGTAGTGCTAATGCATGAATGCAAAGAGGCATCGATTCGATCGACTTCATTTTAGAAAACTTTATTAGAAAACAAGTTCTTTTACATAAAATGGACTACTATATGCATTCGTCCTAAGTCCTAAAAGTCTTGATTTCCCAAGTAATGAAGCTAGCTCTTGACTGTGACATCAGTAGCCCATATTTTATGCTTAACATATCCACTTGTAATGCCAAAATCAGAGATGACCGACTACCATTTGCATCCGAACCGTCATTCCCTCATAAGGTAATATTGACTTCTTAACTTGATGATCATAAGAATGATGAAGTTCTTCTCTCAACATTTCTCTCTTGTTTCAAGAAGCTCGATCCATGATTCACAATTGTGTAACGTTAGATTTAACTACACTTCATTTCCTCAATCTTGTTCGGACTTAAATTCAACTCGATTGCGAGTTACTGACTTTGAGGTAGTGAGGAGACTATCGACTTAGCATCGCTTTTTTCAAGATTGATCATTTATTCTAGCTAGCATCGTACTCAAGGGATTTTTCCGCTTTCATGGCTCGAAAGATTAGAGTTTTTCCGACCAAGAAGGAACTCTGAGCTCAGGACATTGATTGTATCCGTCAATAGTTTTTCCAATTCCAACCAATGGTGAAAGTCGTCTATTCTGGTTCGTCTCTTTGAATCTATCTAACCGGGTCAAGAATCAAATCCCTTGCAATGTTGTTTGGATCACAACGATGAGCCCAGAAGTTCACAACGGCCTATCCTTCTACCCTAGATGGTTCCCCAATCCCATCGCCTATTCTTGGGAAGAAATTTTCATCGTTGCCTCGACGAGCACGGCCTTTGACTTGGGTGGAATTAGTCTTTGAAAGAAACACCATAAGAACGCAGCATTGGCTCGACTATGGTTGCTCCCCGTGAAGCATAGGATAAGGCTTTCACTCTTTCACGAGATTTGTCTTAACCAAAGAAGCTCTCTAGTTAGTGCTTTGTCAATTGCAAGTACATCAAGGAATGTAGCTCCAAAGGAATGTATGTAGGTTGTTTCGGCTCTCGACATTAAAGTATGGCAAGTCTATTAACTTTCTCACTTTCCTCCTTCAATGAAAACAACGGATCTTTACTGGCCGCCGCTCAATCCGGTGATCTTGTACTCGTGATTGGATGGACTGACTTTTGTCCTCGAGTTCTCAAGGCTTCGTTTTGATTAATACTAAAATTTCATCATATATATATATAAACCATATATTTAAAATATATACGTATTTAAAAATAATATGTAATAAATAATTAAACATAAAATTTGAAATTAATAATAAACCTTGTAAAGCAGTATATACTCCAGCTGCTAGGCCCATCAGTTTGTTTGAGAGACCCACAAGCTGACTTGAAGATTGCCTTGGGTCCAATATGAATATTTTTTAACTTTTTAAAAATTAATTAATTACTAATGTGGTATACATGTGGATTCCATATCAATAAAATTAATAAATTTTTTTATCTATTTTAAGGAGATTTGATAAATAACGTAAGTTCAAGGGCTAAAAGGGTAAAAAATAAATAAAAGGCTAAAATGATTTTTTTATAAAGTTGGAGAGTAAAATAAGTCATTATTCCTTTTTTTAAGCTTGCTCGTATTCTGTTCATGTTTGTTGAGAATTTAAGAGTATGCTTAGACATCTCATGCGCCAGGTCGGGTTTGGGTTAATGCAAAATTTTCGGCCTGAGCAAAAAAAAAAAAAAAAAAGAGTTTAAAATTCTATCCAAGTCCAACTTAAATAAAAAATGCTAAATCTGAATCTGATCCAGTGTGCTCGTATTAACTTTTCTAAAATTATTTTTTATATTAAAACAAAATTAAAAATATATAATACATCAAAGACACTAAAATATTAAAATAAATATTTCTCAACAAATTGAAAATACATTAAAAAAAATCTTTATACTTGAATAACACTAAGATAATTGCAACTTAAAAACAAATGCCTTTAAAATAATAACAAAATTAACAATAAAACAAGAGTTATATAATATCCAAACAATAATAACAAAATAGTAGCAAAATAATAGCGAAATGACAGCAAAACAACAACAACAAAAAAAAGAAAGTTTAGATTGATTCAAGTCGGGTCAGGCCCAAGTCAAAAAATCCTACTCGAGACCCGATCCGTTTAGAAAATGAGCTTTATTTTTTGTTCAAACCCATTTTTCGAGCTTATATTTTTATCAAAACTCTCTTACTTTTCAAATGAGTTTTCGGATCTAGACGAATAGCTCGACCCATGATTAGGTCTTATTGTGCTTATGTTTTTTTATTTAAAATTAGATGTGTTTTTGTTTGTTTGTTTAAATCAAGGGCGGCACTATAGAAAGTATGGTCCTTGCCTCTCAAAAAAGGGTAAATTTATGGTTAGGCCTTTAAAAAGTATAAATTTCAAGTTAATATGACAGTAAAATTGCATTATAATTTCTCAAATTTTGTAATTCAATTTAGAGAAAAAAATTCTAACTTTTGCCACTTATTTTTGATAAAATAAACAAAGAAATTTACATAGAGAATATCATAAGTAAATTATCAAAAGAGTTATCATCCTTCAAGATCTCTTTAATCTCCAAAGAGGGATCTTCGAATAAGTTCAACGATTCAGCACTTGACAAAGTCATTTTAGCCAAAGCATTAGGTACCCGATTGGTCTTTTTGGGAACATAATTCAAGGTAATTCTCTTCAAATGCTAAAATTTGTTGAATCCTCCTTATTAGAGAGTTTTTTGAACCACCATGTTTGCTGCCACTGATAAAATTACATTATCAAGATTGTCCGATTGAATAATGATCTCATCATAGCCTTATTTTTGAATAATAAGTAATTCATCTAATAAGCCCTACAGTTCAGTTGTCGCAACTGAGCAATCTGCTAAAAAGTGATTATAACCTATGATCCACTTCTCATTGCAGAGGAACTAGACACATAGATTTACGTCAAATTAAAGGCCTATTATTTTCTTCAACATTTGGCAAAGAAACATGCGTGGTAATTGAGGCTTTAGAAGATTCTACTGCAGGTACTTCCGAATCCTGGGCCTCTTGCTGTGACCCACCGCAAACATGATTAAAGGCCTGTTCTTTGTTGAGCAAATGAGACAATTTATTAGTAGCCGAAACCACCTGTTGACCTAGGCCCGTCTTAATCCGATCCGTGGAATGATCAGCTAGAAGGGAGAAGATCTGTGGGACACGGGCCTGGCCCTTAGAAGAATTTACCACCGACAAATCCAAAGTGGATTTCTTAGAACAATTAAATGATTTCTTGCCCGTTGGAGCCTTAATTTGAGAACCAATTAAAGGGGCTTTCCCTTTATTCTTCATAGCAGTCCGTGTAATCTTAAACGCATCTTCTTCCGATGAAACCGCTTTCAAATCGGCTAAGGATTGGAAGCGCGATCCCAAATTTTTCTCTCATTTCAAGTTGTTTCCTTTTTTATTTCCTTCCAGATTGGCGTGCCTGGACTTCCTCTCCACTAGCATCCAAGGTCCATACTATTCTCCTCCGGCCGCCTCAACAATAACAGAAGCATGCCCCGACGACTCACCCTTCTCTGTCTCCCCTGAGATTTGTGTGATTGAACAGGTTTCTTTAGTGTGGCCGTAACAACCACATTTAAAACAGACCACAGGTAAGTTTTCATATTCAGTCCTCTGAGGGCTGCCATTAATAAGAATTTTAGAGACTAACGGCCTCCCTAAATTGACAAAAACTGCCATACGAGCGTACCGTCCCCTTGCTTTGCTATCCGTATTCAAATTCAACTTAATGACTTTACCTATCATACATTCGATCTCCATGAGAATCAGTTTCTTGTAAAAATGACTGGGTAGAGCGGGAAATCAAATCCATGTGAGAACCGAATTTGGGTAAGGTAAATTGGGGTTACAGTCGATTGTCCAAGGTTGGACAATAAGACAGTGACCGAAAATAACCCACGGTCCTTGATAAAGGATCTTGTCATAGTCTTCAGTGTTCTAAAATTTTGCAAGAAAATAGCCATTTTCAATATCCATTAATTGAAAAGGCTTAGGCGGTTTCCAAATCCCATATAACCTGTTTTGCAAAGTCGTGATTCCAAGGTTTCTACCCAACATCTTAAGTACCACAGAAGTTGACATTTCCTTTTCCAAGAGTTGATAAGCTCTCTCTGAAAAATCAATGGAAGGAACCTCATCAATAAAATATTTCTTGACATCCTGCTCTGTAAGGGTGAAACTATCAGCAAAGTGCTGGCCATCATTCTTATTATTCTGCTCTAAAGTTTCCTTTCCCACAAACATATCCTTCCATGACAATGAAGGCTCTAGTATTGAATCCACAACCATCACATCATCAAGAGTCGCGTCCGATTCCTTGAAACGAACCTTCTCAGTGTTGGAGTCATCAGGAATAGAGACATCATCTCCATTCTCGTTAGCAGTATCAACCAATGAAGATGAGAGCATTTTTTCTGAGAATTTTAGCTTGGTTCAATCTTAACTTTTTCCACTTATTAAAACTAAATGAACTTGTTTATAAACATTAAACGAATGTGTTCATAAACATGTTCATCTATTCATAAATAATAAACAAGTAAACCATAAATAAACATATTTATTATTCTTTTAGATATAAGATAATCAAACATAAATATTAATATTTATATTATAAATAAATATAATAAACACCCGAAAAATATTATTATTATTAATTATAAACAAGTTTAAATTATTTATTGAATAAGCTTTAAATGAAAATAAGTGAACTTGTTACGGGTAATAATATATTATTATCTAGAAAAAGCTAGTAAATTATAATTAATAATCAAATAATTGCATTGTAAAAATAAAGTGAAGCTAGAAAAATTTTAGAGTCGAAATTACATCTTAAATTTTAATATTTTATATATATTTATAATTTTAAAAGATTAAATTAATTTTTATCATTTTAGGGGTTAAGTGTAATTTTACCTTATTCGATTTAAATTTTAAAATTTCTAAATAGCCTAAATGAACAATTTTCTATCTTACGGGAGGCCGAGACTCCTGCCAACTCCTTAGATATGCTACTATATAAAGACGTAAGTTTTGTACCTAAAATTAATTTTTATAAAAATATAACTATTTTTAAAATTGTTTTGTAAAATAATATAATCTAATGAAAGGGTTTCTAATTAAAGTCAAATTCAGTATCTCATGAAAATATAAATATATCAGATATTTATATAAATAATTTTCTATTAATCAAATATAAAAAAATTCCATGTTCATTTATTTATCTTGGATTTAAAAAATAATATCTGATCTCCAATCCATTACTGCACTAATAATATATTCGTAATTGAAATTTTAAAATATTTAATTATCATGATTTTATTTTTATGTAATTGTTGAAAATAAAATAAAATAATTATCCGAAACGACTCAAGAGTTTCGATTCATTATTAAATTAATATTAAAATAATTTTTTATTAATATATATTTATTATAATTAAATTAAAATATAAATATAATTTAATTTTAATAAATAATAATTTAAACTCAACCTAATCGAATCCAACTAATCAAATTGAATGAATAATTTGGGAGTTGAACAAGTCTCCGAGCCAGCCATCATAAAACAAACAAAAATATAATGACAAATATAGTATTCAATATTTATGTTTTATCAATTTCATCTTTAGTTTTTTAAATTAAATTTAATAGTTAATTTTGACTAAAATATTAAAATTTTAACGAGATTAGTAGGGCAGATCGTGTATCAATTCATGTGTATTTCATTCTAACATGATATTATTGAGAGGTTAAAAATTGGTTTACTCACAAGCTGATACGAATCGATTGAACTAAGCTAAAAAAACCAATTGAATTGACGACTGAATCAATTGAACCATTTTATAAATATTATAATTTTTTATGCTTTTAAATTTTTAATAATTTATTTTCTTTGAATCACCCAGACCGATTGAGTCAGTTGGATTAGAAATCGATGGTCTGATCGATTTGACTGTCAGTTTAATTTTAAAAACATTAATCATATTAATAAATAATTTAAAAATTAAAAAAAATCATAAAGTGTAGTCAGATTGCCACGTGGGCTACCGTGTTAAAAAAATATTTTAGTCAATATTTTTGTTAAAAATAAATTTGATTATTTAAAAAAAATGGAGGACTAAATTTAACTTAAAAATATAAGAACTAAATTGAAAAAAATGTAAATGTTGAGAATAAAATTAATGATTATACCAAAGAAAATAACATAGCGTAAGTAAGGTAGAGTCAGCGTAGAACAGTTTGAGATTTTGACCAATTCGCCCAAATTACGTTCTCCATGTTTCTCAAGTCCAACTTGCGTCACTCGACAGACATTGATTGGACAAATACTACAACTTTTTTTTTTTTTATAATTTTAAAATTAAAAAAAAAAAGTACGTTCTTACTCGGCGGGGGATGGCGATTGGGAGGACTAACCTCTTTCGTTGAAATTCTACGCTTTCGCAACTTCTCCATTTACTTCTTTGGTTGGGCATATGCTGGTAAGATAACATTTTCATTTTTTTTTTTTGTAATTTATAGTTTTACATTTTGAATGTTGGAGTTGAATAATTATAATCAGGAGAAGCTGAAGAATGGGCGGGATTTGTTCGAGGAGCGGTATCAGAGATGATGGAGTTGGAAATGCCTATGGGGGTGGTGATTTCAACAATAATTATCAGACCAAGGCTGTTCCTGAAAATAGCTTGATGAATCCACCTCAAGTGACGGAAATCATGGAGAAGAGAATTGAAGAATCCCCCGATGATTTCTACGATGGAATTCCCCGTTTTACAAGGGGAATGTCTCAGAAATCTAGATCAGTTAGGTCCACCCAGGCTGCTGTTGCTAAGGTAATCTTCAAATTCTCCCCCCCCCTTTTTTTAACACTTCCGCCTTTTGCTTTCGTTTTAAACTACACCAGTCACAAGACTTGAATGTTACTTTCTTAGCTGCTATTTTCATTAGCGACTTTATCAACGATCCTACTCTTAACATTGCAGGTTTCAGAGGTGGGTTCACGTTTAGGCAAAGCTGGTTCAGTTGGACTTGGAAAAGCAGTGGAGGTATTGGATACTCTAGGAAGTAGCATGACAAGTTTAAATCCTAACGCAGGGTTTGCTTCTGGAGTGGCAACTAAAGGCAATGAACTCTCAATATTAGCCTTTGAGGTAGCAAACACGATTGTGAAGGGTTCAAATCTTATGCAATCCCTTTCTAGAAGAAACGTAAGGCATTTAAAAGAAGTAGTACTTGCCACTAATGGTGTTCAAAATTTAATATCTAAAGATATGGATGAACTCTTAAGAATTGTCGCAGTTGACAAAAGGTAAATATGGTATCAACTACCCATGACACTACTTTCAACTAATCGTGTTGCCTTTTGGTGGCTCTCCTTTTAGTATTTAGCTGCATGGTCTTCTTAAAAACCTACCAACTCATGCTCAAATTTTTTTCTTAAGAATCTGTTTAACTCAATATTTGCAGGGAAGAATTGAAAATTTTTTCAGGAGAAGTAGTTCGTTTTGGAAACCGTTCAAAGGATCGTCAATGGCATAGCTTGGAACGTTATTTTGAGAAGTAATGCATGTTATATAGTAGTTCAGTGAATATTGTTTCCAATGTGCTAATGTGCTTCGTTTAAGTGATGCATTATTTTCATTTTCCAGAATCAGCAGAGAACTTTCTCCTCAGAAACAACTGAAGGAAGAAGCAGAATTACTGGTGGAGCAATTGATGATTTCAGTTCAATATACCGCTGTAAGTTTTATGCTTCACATGTCACCGAGGACTAATATATTGTGCAAAAATTTGTATTTCTATTGAGTTCTCTTGGTTTTCTTTTATATTCAAAGACTTCAAACCATCATATTCTTGTAAGGACTTGAGTGTCTAGGTTGGGAACTTCAAAATTGACTATCAAACAACTGCAAGAAATAAATCTGAAACCTAATATCACAGGCATTGAAACATCTTCAAATGATTCTGTTACAGCAAATTTGGAATTTGCCAAAAATACAAGACTCAAACAAGTAAAATGACCCATTTCCTAGCTCACTAGCAGTTTGAAAATTTAAGAGATTTGATGATCCCTATAATATACTAATAAACCCTACATTAGATAATGTCCTTATTTTAGGCGCCCCTGTTGTATTCAATCTTTTGTTTCCTTAATTATGATCTGCATCACATGTTTAGCTGTAAACCTTGATGTATTAGGAGCCAACATATCATAGTTGCTTTTCGTTCGGTGATCTTTGCAATGTATTATCTTTTGGGGCTTCAGTATAGTAGATTGAAAACGATAAGGAGGTTGAAAAGAACTGCTTTTTGTGTTGCAGGAACTATACCAGGAATTACAGATTCTGGACAAATTTGAGCAAGATTACTTGCGTAAGCGTCAAGAGGAATATAATTCTGCTGGCACTCAGAAAGGTGACTTCTACATCTCCTTTGGTTGCATATATATAATTTCTTTAAGTTGCACTTGATTTGAGATGTTGCTTTAGTTGTAACCTAAGCAATTGAAGATCAAGAAGTATTGTGCTTTGTATTTTGGTTCAATTATTTGCAAGGAAGGCCTCATAATTGAGTTATTCATAGGATAGAAAATATGGATAAAATAAGATGTGTTACAGGGATAGTATTGATAAGAGCTTCCATGTTGGAGATTTTTGTAAGATGATCATGAAAGATGGTATGCCCTAAGATGAATGCTGCTGGAATAAATATGTTGGAATGAGTTTGTGGTCATAGAAGAAAAGGCAATTAAAAGATAGTCATTCATAAATTAAGAACAAGCTAAGAGGATGATATTTTAGTCTTCTAGATAGGATTTTTCAAAAACAAAGGAGTTCCCTTATTGATGCGGCACAATCTTGGACATGATTGAAAAAGCTACATGTCAATACAAGTAGAAGGTGGGTCAACCATGGTTTCCTTTGCTCTTTCTTTTATTCCTCTCAAAGCTAGCTTCCTTTGTTGTTGGGTCTTCTCATATCTTAGAACTAGCTTAAAATGATGAGGAGAGGCAATTAAAAAGATAGTCACTCATTAACTGAGAACAAGATAAGAGAATGATGTTTTAGTCTTTTAGATAGGACTTTCAAAAATAAAGGAGTTCCCTTACTGATGTTGCAAAATCATGGTTTTCTTTGCTCTTTCTTTTTTCCCTGAAAACTAGCTTCCTTTGTTGTTGGGACTTCTCAAAAGTGAGAACTGACATAATAAAGGTGAAGAGAAGTTGAGAAAGAGAGATGAAGTAGTTAACCTCTAACTTGTTTTTTGGAATATATTAATATTTGGATTTGGAATTTTTTGTAGTA
Organism: Gossypium rotundifolium; assembly: GCA_025506655.1. Classification (NCBI taxonomy): domain Eukaryota; kingdom Viridiplantae; phylum Streptophyta; class Magnoliopsida; order Malvales; family Malvaceae; genus Gossypium; species Gossypium rotundifolium. Next base: position 154,641,780 of record CP106728.1, read on the forward strand.
ACAATTATATTCAGCTTGGGAGAAGTTGTGTAGAACTCGGGAGAAGCTTGTATAGGATTGGAACTGTTTCTCTGCTAACTACTAAATATTCAGCTTGCATAATTTTTCTGTGATATGCAGGTGACAGCCTTGCTATCTTGAAGGCTGATCTGAAAAGCCAAAGAAAGCAAGTAAGAAATTTAAAGAAAAAGTCACTTTGGTCCAGAAGTTTGGAAGAGGTAGATGCAGTTTACTTTTTCAATTTGACCTTTATTTTCTTTGATGGTACTTTTTCCATATATCCTCTCTTATAACTAATACTTCTTCCTATTAGAAAAGCAGAACACTGAAAACAGAGAATAGAAAGAATTTCTATAGAAGAGAACAGAAAGAAATTCACTTATTGAGGAATTCTAGGCCACTCTATAAAAGAAACTATCCTATTTTAATGCTTAGAATATGACAAATTACTAGAAATCAGGTAGCAAGAAATCAGGAAATGATCCTAAGTAATCAAGTAAAATAAAAATAAAATAATATCCCTAAACAAACTCCTAGAAATCTGGAATTGATGAGCTGTCAACAAAAACACAATTGCCTAATTAGTTAGTTTACTGAAATTGTTGGAATTCCTAAGATTAAGGACAGTTTACTTACCTTATCACTAGGAGATCTTCTATAAATAGAAACTAATCTTAGTTACTGATTCTTAGGATGTTACTGCTTTTTAGGGATTGTTTCCTTCATTAGGATAATTCCTCTCTTTATATTTGTATGCTAACTAGCAGAAATATGGATCAATCATTTCTCTAAATTTCTACATGGTATCGGAGCTCTAGGAACCATTCAATCCCTCTCATTTATCTCAAAAAAACTCTTCCTAAAAATCCCTCCGAATTTTTTTCTCCCATGGGTGATGTCAATGAAACCCTGTCCGAAACTGAGATCTCACAAATATCTCAAAATGTCCATTAGGGAGTCACTCAAAGTGACCTCAATTCCTCACTGATAATCACCAGTCATCGACTAGATGGAAAAAACTTCTTACAATGGTCTCAATCTGTCCTTATGGTGATTCGTGGTCGTGGAAAATTAAGATACATCAATGGAGAAATTCCACGACCAAACACAGTCGACCCTACTTATGCTACTTGGGAACTTAACAACTCCATCGTAATGGCGTGGCTAATTAATTCGATGGTAGGCCACATCAACCGAACCTATCTCCTCTTCAAAACTGTAAAAGACATTTGGGATGCAGTCAAAGAAAACTACTCGGATCTTGGAAACGCCTCTCAAGTATTTGAGATCAAACTCAAGTTAAAAGATATCCGGCAAGGGACACTCGAAGTAACTCACTACTACAACAATCTGAAAATTTTGTGGCAGGAACTGGATATGGACTATGAGGCGGATTGGGGAGAAGACTTAGAACACACTAAGTTTATGACTCACCTCAATAGTGAACGACTTTATGAGTTTCTAGCGGGGCTGAACCGTGAGTTAGATGAGGTTCGGGGTTGAATTCTGGGCAGATCACCTCTTCCAACCATTGGTGAAGCGTTTGCAGAAGTGAGAAGAGAAGAAAAGCGTCGTCTTGTCATGATGGGAGAACCTAAACCAATGATATCTTCTGAAAATCAGCCTACTGAATCCTCTGCTCTCATCTCCAAAGGATCACAGACACAAAAACCACGTGTTGGAAATGATTCTGGATCAACCAGACCATGGTGTAACCACTGCAACCGTGTTGGTCACACAAAGGAAAAGTGTTTCAAACTCCATGGTTATCCAGATAAAAAACAGAAAGATAAGAAGGCGCCTGTTATCCTCCAATGCTGCAGATGATGTGCTTGATGTTCGCCTTACCAAAACTCAACTCGAAACTCTCCATAAGATACTTGGTACTTCTACTGCTCATGGATCTCTAGCCACTCAATGTACTGCCCTCAACATTGCCCTTGAATCTAATAACCAACCCTCTTGGATACTCGATTCGGGTGCCTCAGATCACATGATAGGTAACTCCAAACTGTTTCAAACCTACACCACTTGTCATAACAAGTCCCTAATCCGCATAGCTGATGGTTCATACTCACCTGTGGTTGGAGTAGGAAAAGTACAAATAACTGAGAATTTTTCCCTTGATAAAGTTCTACATGTCCCAAACTTGTCTTGTAATTTACTTTCAATAAGTAAACTTACTAAGGATGGAAAATGCTTGCTGAATTTTCTGAAATTGGTTGTGTGATAGAGGAATAGAAATCGGGGAGGATGATTGGCACTGCTAAAGTTGATGATGGACTATATGTTTGGAATAAAGACAGCACACAAGGGGGATTGGCATCCACTTCAAAAGAAGACACTATTATGCTATGGCATCGTAGGTTAAGGCATCCAAATCTCGTGTATTTGAAAAAATATCTTCCGCTGTTATTTCGAAATAAAAGTATCAGTTCCTTGAAGTGTGAAATTTTTCAATTATCCAAACATACCCGTGTACCATACCCTTTAAAACCATATATCCAGTCTCAACCTTTTTCATTAATCCACAGTGACCTATGGGGAGTTAGCTGAGTGAAAAATATTACAGGGGCTAAATGGTTTATAACATTCATTGATGACCACACTAGGGTCTGTTGGGTCTATCTATTAAAAGAAAAATTTGAAACACCCAAAGTATTCCAAAATTTTCACTCAATGGGTCGAACCTAATTCAACTCTACCATACATACCCTTCACACTGACAATGGGAGAGAATACTTTAACTCTGTCCTAAGCTCATACATTTTGGACCAATGCATCATACACCAAAGTTCTTGTCCTAACACTCCACAACAAAACGGGATCCCCGAGAGAAAAAATCGACATCTCCTTGCTATGGCTCGAGCCATAATGTTCACCATGAATGTCCCAAAATACTTGTGAGGAGAAGCTATCCTTACTGCCTGCTACCTCATAAATCGAATGCCATCAAAAGTCCTAAATTTTCAAACACCTCTAAATACTCTTCTAAAATCCTTTCCTCTATTTCGGGTTCCTAACCTTCCAGCAAAAATATTCGGTTGCAAAGCCTTTGTCCATAATAATCAACCAAGTCAATCCAAACTTGATCCTCGAGCCTACACCTGCATCTTCATTGGGTATTCCCCCACTCAAAAAGGCTATAAATGTTACTCACCAATCTTGCGTCGAATGTTTGTCTCTCGGGATGTTACCTTCTTTGAAAATGAACCATATTTTGGAGCTTCTCATCTTCAGGGGAGACTTTCAATGAAGATGAGACCCTTAATACTTTCCTCATCATACCTCACGATCCTGCCACTACTATCACAAACAAACCTAACAACCAAGGTGCTACCCTCAATTTAGATACTGTTTCTACTGTTTCTCCTATGCAGCAAGAAGTTAGCACCCTACCCGATAACAATACTACCACCAAATAGCCCACCGAACAGCCTTCTAATCAAGGAAAGCAGCAGGAATAGGTGCCTGAACTGCAGGTTTACTCTTGACGAAATCAGCGTCTTGAAATTGATATAGTAGTGCCAATTTCATCTCCAACCGAGGACTGTTCTGAAACAGAAGTCTCACCTCTGTCACCATCCATTTATCTTCCAATTGCAGTGAGAAAGGGCACAAGGAGCTGCATTCAACACCCTATTTCTCGGTTTGTATTCTATGGTAACTTATCTAAGTCTTACAAAGCTTTTGTGACTAATGTTGATTCTGTAAAAACTCTAAAAACTATAGAAGAAGCACTTGAATCAGCTGAATGGAGACAAGCTATGATGGAAGAAATGGAGGCCCTCAAAAACAATGAAACATGGGAAGTTTCGGATCTGCCTAAAGGAAAAAAAACAGTAGGTTGCAAATGGATTTTTACTACGAAATTTAAACTCGATGGCCATATTGACCGATACAAGGCTCGACTTGTGGCTAAGGGCTTCACCCAAACTTATGGTCTTGACTATGACGAGACATTTGCTCCGGTTGCCAAACTAAATAGCATTCAAGTCTTCCTATCTCTTGTTGTCAATCTTGATTGGCACTTGACTCAATTGGATGTTAAAAATGCTTTCCTCAATGGGGAGTTAAATGAAGAAGTATACATGGATTTCCGACCTGGGTTTGAATAAAGCAAGGGCCAAGTGTGTAAATTGAAGAAGTCATTGTATGGGCTGAAACAATCTCCAAAGGCGTGGTTCAGTCGATTTGCAAAAGCTATGACGAGCAGAAATTACACTCAAGGACAGGCAGACCACACCATGTTCTACAAGCATTCGGAACAAGGAAAATGTTGCATCCGCATTGTCTATGTGGACGATATAATAGTGACAGGAGATGATACAAGCGAAATTGTGAAGTTGAAAGAATTCCTTGGAACAGAGTTTGAACTTAAAGACTTGGGGAATCTTAAATACTTTTTTGGTATGGAGGTAGCAAGGTCTCACAAAGTTATTTCCATCTTCCAAAGGAAATATGTTCTCAATTTACTATCAGAAGTTGGTTTGATGGGTTGCAAACCAGCTGAAACTCTTATGGAGTTCAATCTTAAATTGGACACTGATGAGGATGGAGAAGAAATCGACAGGGGGAGATATCAACGTCTAGTAAGGAGACTTATCTACCTATCTCACGCCCGTCTAGACATAGCCTTTGGTGTGAGTGTTATTAGTCAATATATGCATGCCCCGAGGGAGAAGCACCTGGAAGCTGCATATCGAATACTAAGGTATCTAAAAGGGACTCGTGGCAAAGGCCTATACTTCAAAAAAAATGCCAACCAGAATGTGAGTCTATGTTGATGTTGACTGGGCAGGTTCTATCAACGACAGACGCTCTACAAGTGGTTATTGTAGTTATGTTTGGGGTAACCTAGTGACATGGAGAAGTAAAAAACAGTCTGTTGTAGCACGCAGTAGTGCAGAAGCAGAGTATCGAGCACTAGCTCATGGGATATGTGAAGGAGTTTGGATGCAAAGACTTATGGGGGAACTAAAAGTTCCTTATACTAGGCCTATGAAGATGTATTGTAACAACCAAGCAGCTGTCAATATAGCACATAATCCTGTGCATCACGATTGTACTAAACATGTGGAGATAGATCGCCACTTTATAAAATAAAAAATACACTCAGGAGAAGTGTGCATTACCTACCTACCTACTAGACAACAAGTTGCAGACGTGTTAACAAAAAGCTTGAACAGAAACATGTTTGAGGAACTTGTTGGCAAGTTGGGTTTGATAAACATCTACACTCCAGCTTGAGGGGGAGTGTTGGAATTCCTAAGATTAAGGACAGTTTACTTACCTTATCACCAGAAGATCTTCTGTAAATAGAAACTAATCTTAGTTACTGATTCTTAGGATTACTGCTTTTTAGGGATTGTTTCCTTTATTAGGATAATTCCTCTCTTTATATTTGTATGCTAACTAGCAGAAATACAGATCAATCATTTCTCTAAATTTCTACAGAAATGTTAACTGTCAAGCAAAATGTGATGTTGCTACTTGTTCAGACTATAATTTTTGGTTGCAGGTCATGGAGAAACTTGTTGATATTGTCCATTACTTAATCTTAGAGATCCACTGTAACTTTGGTAGTAATGGTATGTACTCATTCAATTAATATTCCTATTTTTTAAGTTTTGAATATTTAAGTCATGCAAGAGCATGACTGATACCACTTTGTTCGGTCATCTCAAAGTGATAAGGTGCAGTGCAAATCAAGCAGAGCACCTTAGTTGCTTATCTTTTGTGCCTTGGCACATCTTTCATTCAAGGCAATCGGTGACCAAAAAGCATGCCCAACATCAGTGTCCTTTGGTTTCTTTATCTTTTAATTTCTTTTATTAGCTTCTCTTTCAATAGTTACAAACAAAAGAAAAAGAATTCTGGCCATTTACAAGAATAAAAGGTTGAGTAATATACCTGATGCAAAAGAAGGAATTGAAAGAAACTTGGTACATATTTACTAAGTTATTTACTTTTAAGCTTATCAGACACGATATATATGATTTCTCCTTGTATATATTTACCTTAGAAATTAGCGCTTTACTTCAATGATTTTTTCCCCTTCATTGGAATTTTATAGAGTATCAAAAATCACCTGAAGGATCTGAGAGCGGTCACCAAAGATTGGGGCCTGCTGGCCTTGCTTTGCACTATGCAAATATAATTATGCAAGTTGATACTCTTGTGAGTTTGTCTTCTCTGTTTTTTTTTTCTCTTGCATGTTTATGTGTTTGGTATTGATTCTTCCATGTTTCTTTTATTTTTACATTCTAAATTTTGCTGAAGATAAGTAATTGAAACTACACCCTATGTGTATGCTACATCTGACATGTCATGCATTCTACTATTGCCTTTAATTAAACAGACCACAGGTAAAAAGAAAACAAGCATGGGCAGAAAATTGTCTAAGTGTTAGAGAGATACAAACATCCATGTGCATGTTTACATACACATGCATGTGTGAGCATGCTTGCCTGCTATTGCACGAGGATAAATAAGTATGCATGGGAAATGTGTATTATCCTAATTGACTTATAGAATGGTTGTGCTTTTTCTAATCCAAGTTTTAGTAAATACAACAATACATCAAATTCGATAAAAATAAATGAGCAGCTTGTTCTTCTGCTTGCTTTTATCTTGAGTCACTTGAATGTTTATAGTGCCCTGCTTGACTTGGGTATCAGTGGGATTACATTAATAGTTGTATTAGATTTCTTTTACATATTAATTATGATGAACTGGTTTTATTTAGTTTGTCTTAGAAAAAGCAAATATCCCATTTTTTACCTGGTCTTTTTGATTTTTTGCTTCAATAGATTTATGTTTTCAAAACTTCTCTTATCCTTATGTTCATCAGGTTGCTCGATCAAGTTCTATTCCTGCAAATACAAGGGAGGCATTATACCAGAACTTGCCACCCTCCATAAAATCAGCTCTACGCCCGAAATTACGATCTTTTCATGTCAAAGCAGAGGTAGTCTATGGTTTGTCAATTTCTGTTTTTGTAGGGAAGATGCTGATTGTCTCTAAAAACATAGTAATAATTTGAAAACCAAAAAGGATTGCTGGACGTTTCTTGATATTTATTACCAACCAAGGAGTGGTTTGTTGTAAACTTTCCAGTAATCCTTTTCTGTTTGTTTACCATCTAATCTGTTTGTATGGAATTCTGCAGCTTACTGTTACAGAAGTCAAAGATGAGATGGAGAAGACATTGCAGTGGCTTGTTCCACTTGCCGCTAACACAACCAAGTAAGATGGCCAACCTATTTTCTTCTTTCTGTACCAAGAATGATGATCAGCTATTTCACAAATAAGAAGCTTCTGGCTTGTTTATCTTCTGCTTTTGCTTTTTTTTTTTTAAATATTTTTTTTCCATTTTTATTTGTTAAGCCTTCTAACCGTCTTTGTTGCTTTCATTGCACTTACACAGAGCCCATCATGGTTTTGGTTGGGTTGGGGAATGGGCAAATACAGGGTAACTATAGTTTTCCTTTTGTTCTCATGGTTTTATTTTTTGGGTGCTAGAAATCTGCAAATATGCCAAGTGAAAGAAGATTTTGACATTTGTTTTTTCACCTTTTTTTGTTACATAGTTCTGAGCTCAACAGGAAGCCTTCAACTGGACCAGCAGATGTAATTCGGATTGAGACACTTCACCATGCCGATAAAGAGAAAACAGAAACCTATATTCTTGAACAACTATTGTGGCTCCATTCTTTGGTCGACAAATCGAAGTCAAGTGTTGCTCTTGGCTTGAATACATCTACCAAGACCCAAGTTACACCTAGAGAGAAGAATAAGCAGCCCAAACCTGAGTCTACCACTGCTCAAACTCCAGAAGAAGAGAAGTTGTTGCAGGATTTAACTATGAAAGTAGGAATCCATGGGATTAGCCGAAGTCTGGATTTTGATTGTGAGAGGAGAAGATTGAGAAGGCATGATTGCCTAAGCAAGAGTACCGGCCACTCTCCTCCAAGAGTAAGCAAGGAAAAGGGGTTGACAAAAAGGCTTCCTTCCGGGGTTCCCATCATAGCTTATGGCATGTACAAAGAGAAAGCATTGGATGTTATCGATAGAGTTGACAGTCTCAGCTAATTCATTGAATGATGAGAGTACGGAAGAGAATACTGATGACATGACAGTGAGGTATTGGCATATAAATAATTTAGTTTCTGCAGTTAGTAGCATAAAAGAGATGTTCTGCTGATGCTACACTGGGAATGGCATTCCAAAATTTTGGTTGAATCCATCAATCTTTACATTTGTTTGGCTAATCCGGTCCTCTTACCCAGGCTGCTATCGTGAAAGAGTATCTGCAGGGTATAGAGGGGGGGTGTATGGCTTTTTACTTCCTGTACAGATTACAGATTGTTAGGTCAGTTTTATCTTTTGGTAGAGATATTAGTATTACATAACCTAACCTCTTTTGTTTCTTCAAAGGTGCCCCTTGTGTTGTTCCTTTAGACTTAGTTAAATAATCAGCCATCTCTCTACACCTGTGCCAACTTGATTATCCATAGAATTATATATACCTCATATGTGTAATTTATAGATTTAAATTATTAAGTATTTTTAATATATATATATATATATTTTCATAGGTGATTTAAATTAGACCTAACAACTTTGGATATGATACAATACATGATATGTATGCAATATGAGAAAAATTAAAACCAAAACATGGAATTTTAGATAGGTAATTCCCATCTCATCATTTGATTTAGGCTTAATGCATCATTTAGTTCCTGAACTATATTGCATTACCCTGTTTGGTCTTAATTCAAGACCTAAATTTAAGGAAGGGATAATGGCATATATAGCCCCTGGTACTTTAACAAATCTTCTAATTTGGCGTCTTTACTTAAAAATATTAATTTTGAGTCCTAAATTTTAAATCTGTCTATCAATGTAGTACCTCCCTTTACCGGTGATAAAATCTTACATCACTTGGCATGTTGGACCAATCTAATGGTGTCACGTGGCATTATTTTGTGAAAAAAAAAAAGAAGGATAACTAGTCAAATCAAGGGACTTAGAAACAATTGTATCAAATTTAATTTTAAAAAGAAAAAGAAGTATTAATATTTGATATATTGTCAATGCATAGGTTTCATGCATCGTCAATTAATGATAAAATAACACATAATTACTGGTGTAAAATAAAAATATTTAAAGATTTGAAAGTGTATAATAAAAAGATAAGACCACTTTTTAAATGGGTTGGGCCTTGTGTATAATTTTTGACCTGGCCTGGCTCGATCAAAATGTTCTTAATTTTTTTTTCTTTTCATTGTTTGTAGCTGTTTTGTTGTCATATTACTATTATATTGTTACTATTTTATTATTTTTGTCTGAATATTGTATAAATATTATTTTATTGTTAATTTTCCTACTATTTTAGAGGCATTTGTTTGCTAAGTTGCAACTATCTTAGCGTTATTTAAGTTTACAAACTTCTTTTTGACATATTTTCAGTTTGCTGGGAAACGTTGATTTAAATGTTTTTAGTGTATTTGATGTACTATTTTTTTTAAAAGTTTGTTTTTTATATATAAAAATGATAATATAAAAATTGTAACAGCCCAAATTTCAGTGGTGCCAGAAACAGTGGTTCGAGACCACTAAATCTGACGAGTGAGTTCGAAAATTTTATTATTTAGTATTTATGAGTTAAATGTGATTTTAGGAAGACTTATGAAATAGTGACTTGTGTTTTAAAAGAAAGTATTAAGTTAAGTGGTTTCGAAAACGAGGTATCGAGACCTCGATTTCATAAACCAAGCTGTAAATATTTTTATAAATATTTACGGAGGGTCATTATGTTAGTTTTAAAATTCGTTAGAAAAATTTAACGTTTTAATAGTTAATTAAATAAAAAGAACTAAATTGAAAAAGGTGTAAAACTTGCTAATTAAAGAAATAGTGATTAAATAGCTTAAGTGGTAAATAAACACCTATTAGAAGGCTTGGGCGGCATAAGGAGAGAAAAATCTTGAAATCAGGTGATTTAGGGACAAAATGGTTATTTAGGAAATTAAGGTAAAAATTAAAACAAAGACCAAATTGAATTTCTAGACATTTCTTCATCAATCTTTAGCCAAAAACAGCCATAGGAGAGCTTTTAAAGCTGGTTTTTCATATTTTACTTCATGTGAATTCAATCATTGTCTTTTTCTTGAAATTTTTATGTTTTTGAGACTTTTACAATTAGGTCCAATTATCTATTTCATTAGTTTTTGATTTTATGGGTAATTTTTAAAGTTACCATTGATGAGTGCTGGATGTTTGTGATGAAGTAACATGGATTTAGAGCCTTAATTTTGTTATATGGTGATTTTATCAAGTGATTTGAATAGAAATTGATTGTAGGACCAAATTGTGAAAAGATTAAATATTAGGGTTTACTACTAAAATTTTGTTGATCAAAGGTTGTATGATAGTTTAGAATATTTAGATAAATTGACAATTGAGAAAAATTAGCTCATTTGATAGGCTAATTGGTGAGGGACTAAATTGTAAAAATTATAAAAGTTAGGGTAATTGTGTAATTTAAAAATTTAAGGGTATTAATTTTGAATGAATTAGAATTTAAACATATGCTAATGAATGAATAATCTTATATTTTAGATCAAGAGCCTGTAGATGATCATGAAAAAGGGAAATTAGCAGAATAGTCCCTGAACTACTACAAATTCCATAATTTAACCCATGTAAGTTCGTATGGTTAAACTTTAATATTATATGTTATATTGATGAATGATATTATGTATTTATTCATATCATTTGTTGAAAATAAAATTATTGCTAAAGTTATGAAATTGAATTAAATGTTCGAAACGAACAGAACGCGGGATTGAGTACAGTCATTCAGTGCAAAGGACGAATTGACGAAAAGTTACCCAAGTAAACCGAGGTTCGGCATTTGTTGCGACATTTCATGTTTACTTTCCATTTAGCTCTCATAAACTTCAGTTAACTCATATGAGTTTCTGTTTAACCCTAATGGGTTTCCGTTCAACTCTTTTGAGCTTTAGTTTAACCCTTATTGTATTTTTGTTCAGCTCTTTTGAGCTTTAGTTTAACCCTTATTGGGTTTCCGTTCAACTCTTATGAGCTTCCGTTCAACCCTTACGGGTTTCGTTTAGCACTTATGTGCTTCTGTGCAGCCTTCGGGCTTCTGTATACGATGTATTCATATCCATAAGACGTTCTCAATTTGACAAGGGTTGGTAAGTGACATATGGAATTAATATTTGAAGACTTAAAGTTATTATTGATATTGATCTGAAATAAGTGAATTCATCAATTGAAGTTGTGATTGGCAGAAAATGTATATTGAATGCTTTATTTGAATGAATTGTTTTAGTATGCTCAGTGAGATTTATGTTTAAAGCCAACGAACTTACTAAACTTCAATAAGCTTACTTGTGTTGTTTAAAGTTATTTGTTGATTTTCGAGAAGTCGGGAGATATGATCAACACATTGAGCCACACTATCCAACTTGTTCCAGTAGATTTTGTAATACATATTAAGGTTTATATGGCATGTATAGGGATTGAAATGGTTGAGTAAATGTTAAGTATTACATTTTGTTTATGTTTCAAGTTAACTTATATATGAATGGTTTTATCATGTTTGGTATAGTATTAGTGTAGTTAATGGATGGATAGTTCCTAGACTTAGTGATGAATAAATTGGTAAAACATGTTGATATAAGTAGTTGCATGTGTGAATTGTTTTATGTTCTAATTAGAATGTTAGAATATATATGTGATAATATGACCATATTAAAGTTAGGAATTTGGTTGTTTTGGTGTCCTTGTTATGGCTTATATGTATGAAATTTGAAGTGTGTAGGTTGAAGTTAAGAATGGGTGAGAAAAGAGGTAATAAAATAGCCTATTTTCGTCCACACGAGCAGAGACACGGATGTGTATCTCAGCCGTGTGTGACACACGGCCTGGCACATGGGTGTGTGGTCTGGCCGTGTGATCCAAGTTAAAGAGTTACAAGGGTATGGACACAGGCTGGGACACGGCCGTGTGCCTCACATCGAATGCCCACACGGCCTAAGAAACGGGTGTGTCTTGATAAACCGTAAAAGTAACATATTTTAGGCCCACATTTAGCATACTTTTGGATGATTTAAGTATTGAATTATGTAATTTGGTGCTCTTAATCCTTTGTTTTCTTGTTTTATACTCGGGAAAGCACTGGAGGATGAAAGGAACGAGAAACAAGCCTAAAACGGGCCAAATTGGGTCAAAATAGAAATCGACACGGCCTGGGCCCAAGACCACACGGTCGTGCCTCCCTAATTTACTCTAACACGGCTTGGACCTCGAAACACAAGGGCGTGTCTCTTCAACAGACTCGACCACGGCCTGAAATCGATTCATACGGGCGTGTGCCATGGGTGTGTCCCTGTCGTGACAAAGAGAAGTTTCACTCGAATTAGGATATTTAGGGGCAAAGAAACATATTCCGAAGCCTATATAAACACCCTAAGTATAACCTAAAAGGGGAGAACCCAGGGCTTTAGTTAGGGGGCGTCCATCTAGGCCAAAAAGGGCAGATTTGTGGAGATTTACTAGAAGATAGCCAGTTGATTCATCTCAAGAAGCTGGAATTATACCCAAGACGAAGGATCTCTTCTTCAATTCCTTCAGGGGGTTTAGGGATTTCTTATGTTTTGTTTTATCTTTTCTTTTGAGATGTTTTCTTTTACAATTATGAACTAAACCCTCAGATACCTGAGGGGGATGAAACCTAAGATGAATCTTGTTATTGTTTTCTGAACTATATGATAAATATTTGACTTGTTTTTAATTATGTGTTCTTAATTCTTGTGTTGATATTTCCGGGATATTAATTCAAGTATGATGTGCTTAGGTGGAGGAGCAAAAGTTCCTGCCTAAGAGTAGATCTAGCATAATTAAGCGGAGTTGATCGAGCGCCTAGAGATAGGGTGACGAGATTTTGCCGGATTAGGGTGAAACCTAATATAGGAGTTCATAGATTGAGTTAATGCAATTCTAGGGGTTTTAATTAGAAAGAGATTTCAATTAATCAATCTAGGGTTAGACGTTAGTCGCCTCGAGAGAGGGATTAATATATGTTAGGGAATCTTACGGATCAAGTCAAGTGAATAATCGTCTGGTTCAGTGTTAGATAACAAGTGAAGTTTAGGTGGATTCTTCCTTGGGTGTCGTCTTAATCAATTGGTTTTTCCTCAAGTTATTTTCCAAATTTCATTCTTCTTTGTCTTAGAGTCTTTAGTTTAGTAGATTAGTTAATTTAGATTAAACAACAAATTCCCTTAATTCTTAGGCTAGATAATAAAAAGAGAGTTAGTATTAGTACTTTTGGTTCCTTTGGGATTTGACATTCCGGTCTTGCCTAAACTATACTACTGTTCGATAGGTGCGCTTGCCTCTATCGTTGTCTTAGTTAGTTTCTAGGTTTGATCATTCTTTATATAATTTTTTAAGACTCGACAAAACAACGATCAAGTATTTGGCGCCGTTGCTGGAGAACTGAAATATTAAGAACGCTTAATTTTTTTTACATTAGCCATATTTTATTAAATTTTATTTTTGCTTTTCTAAATTTTCTTCTTTTGCTCCTTTCAGGTACCTCTAGTTTATGACTAGAAGGAACCCGACAGGACCTCTACTTTACGATGGTGACATCGAAGGTACCGTTCGTAGAAATCGCAGAGAGATAAGGCGAAGCTTAAACTACATAGAAGAAGAGCAAGAAGGCGAAACTAATCCTACTAAAAGGATGGCTGAAAATCATCCGCCACCTATAGAGGCAGCCGAACATAACGCTCTACGTACTATGTATGATTATGCTAAACCTAGTTTAACATGAACTGAGTCAAGTATTGCTAGGCCTACTATTGCTGCAAATAATTTTGAACTGAAACCTAACACTTTACAGATGATACAATAGTTTGTTCAGTTTGATGGTTTGCAGGATGAGGATCCTAACACACACTTGGCGAATTTTCTAGAATTCTGTGATACCTTCAAAATAAATGACGTTTCTGATGACGCCATCAGTCTTCAATTATTTCCCTTTTCTTTGAGGAATAAAGCCAAACAGTGGTTGCATTCTCTTCCACGAGGATCAATCACTACATAGGATCAGATGACCGAAAAATTTTTATTAAAATATTTTTCGTCGGCCAAAATGAACAAGTTAAGGAATGATATCTCTTCTTTTGTGCAGATGGATTTAGAAACACTTTATAACGCATGGGAGAGATACAAAGATTTGTTGAGAAGGTGTCCACACCATGGATTACCTTTGTGGCTACAGGTGCAGACTTTCTACAACGGTGTAAACCCCTCAACAAGGCAACTAATCAAATCAGCCGCCGGCGGAACTCTGAATAACAAAACTCCTGAAGCAGCCTACAAGTTTATCGAGAAGATGTCACTGAATAACTATCAGTGGCAAGTTATAAGGACAAGGCCAGCCAAAGCAACAGGAGTTTTCAACCTCGACACAGTAACCGCGTTATCAAATCAGGTAGATTTGCTACATAAAAAAAATGATGGTTTATATGGTTCTTTGCAGGCACATTCAGTTATTGTAACACCCCTATCGTTCAAATGTATATCGATGACTACCAAAAACGCAAGTTTTAAAAACATACACATACATATATACATATCAATTCTTCAATTCAAGCATCTATCATTAAATCAACTTATACTTCTTTGATTGTTGACCTATCTATAATTTGGTATGTATTCACTTTACTCACTTTGTTGAACACTTAATCGTTTCATTTTGAATCAATTTATACATCGACCACACATATATGTAATTTCACTTTCATAAAGGTTTCCTTATAGCAGATTATAAATAGTCAAATTTCAATAATACTTGCCCTTTTCACATAACAAGCACACATTATAAATCATCTTACAAAAATGCTACAAAGGACACAATAGCTTATACATGCCATAATTCTAATTGATTTACCCAACGTAAAAAGGGATACCAAAATAGATGATAGTATGATGAGTCGCCCAAATAGATCTACGAGCTTTAATTTGCACCTTCAAAGAGTGATCTACAACGTCCACATGAAACAAGGAAAAGGAAAAATAAGTTCTATAACTTAGTAAGATTTCAGCTAAAAATATTAGAAGCATTTACCTTACAAAACTTTTCGGATAGATATCTCAATTACAACAACAAAACCAAATAGTCAAGGTTTCAAATCAATCTTCAAATGCCATAAGATTGGCGCTACCCTAAATACTTACCACTCAACTTAGTCATCCATTCAAAATTTCTAAGATACCAATTCCCATTAATACTAATTACTAAGTCACATTCATATTAAAATCTTTACAAGCGAACCATTACCTGTACATAGAAAGATAAGATTAACAATGTATCACGTACTTATCACCTTTGCTAATCAAATTATGTAACGTGCCGCTCACTTAGAGCCGTTACTCAAAATCTCGTAACGTATCGCTCACATAGAGCCATTACTCCAACCTCTCGTAACGTATCGCTCACATAGAGCCGTTACTCCAACCTCTCGTAACGTATCGCTCACATAGAGCCGTTACTCCAATATCTCGTAACGTATCGCTCACATAGAGCCGTTACTTAATAATCCACACACATAGTGCCTTATTACCGGTATCGCACACTTAGTGCCCGGATATGTACTCATATACTCAATGTCGTTTAATAAGCTTACAAATTGTTTAACTTGGCAATTATAAATTTCCAACATGTAGATATAATGAAATGAATCCATACTACAAATTGTTACCTTGCATTCGGCCAAATGTTAAATTGTGCAATAGAATCATAATTATATACTACCAAGCCATAATTCGACCCTCCTCAAATTATAATCAACATTGGCATTCCAACAACAAATATTCATCCAAAAATTCGAATCATAGTGCCAAATAATAAGCATTAAACCAAATAATAATTAACACCTAATATCTCCCTTCACATTCGGTATTTTGACCTTTTATGCATACTCAAATCCATACTACTATATTACCCATCCCAACATGCCTCACATTATGCAATAAATTGGATTAATCTATACACCATATTCGGCATTCATGGCTCAACAATTCACATCCCCTTTAAACATTAACATTGAATAAAGAATCAATTCAATTATTTAATTAGCCTGAAATCTTACCTCGAAGAGAAAGACGATTTAGAATTTCCGGGCTACTCGTCTAATTTGGCTTTTCCACGATCTATCCCTTTTTTTTTTTTGATCTCGATCTTAGAATAACATGAAAAGCCCGGTCATGAAAGAAAAAAATGGCTTCTTTCCTCTTCTTGTTTCGTGAGAGGAAGATGAAGATGATGGAGAAGACAATAAAATAAAAAAATGTATTTTCTTTCATTTTAATCACATAAAATATTAAGTCTACATCCCACTATCCAAATTTTATTATAATTAACATTAATCCTCATCATTACCGTCCACTACTAAAAGTTTTGGACAAATTTGACATGCACATCCCCTTTGTTTATGTCACATTTAAAATTTGTCCCTCTCAATCTATTAAAGTCATTCCTAGATTTTATCTATTCGGCCCCTTCTCTAAATTCAACATATTAACCATATATTTTCCACACAATTCAACACACACATAACATTAAAGTAAATATATATATATATTACGATATTTTCTAAGTCGAGTTTGTGGTCCATAAACCATAGTTTTGACTAGGGTCGAATTCAGACCGTTACAGTTATGCAGTGCGACGCAAGTGAAGGCGTGGTGAATCCTGAGTACCCACCCTATGGACAGGGCATGGAGAGCGAATAAATGAACTATATGGGTAATAATTTTCGATCTAACAATAAACCTTATAGTAATACTGATAATCCAGGTTGGGAAAACCACCCCAATTTCTCATGGGGTGGCCAAGGAAATCAAGAGCAACAACCATCTCAAAACTTCCAACAATAGCCTTACCCACAGGAAAAGAAGCCAAACCTTGAAGAGATGTTGATAAAATTCATAGCAGCTTTAGAAACACGTTTCCAAAAGGTAGAAACAAAACTTGAAGTATTGTCACAGGAGCTCAAGGATCAAATAGGGCAACTTGCTAAGCAGATCTCTGAGAAACCACAGGAAAGACTACCGAGCAACACCGGGACTAACCCAATGGAGTAAATTCAAGCCATAATAGCTCAAGACAGTGAAGGGTTAGATGAGCCCAATTTAAGAGAAAAGAGTGCGGTAGAAGAAGGTAAGGTTGACATAAAACCAAAACCGGTAATCAAATAATACAAACCGCGCATACCATATCTGAAAGTAATAACGAAAGACGACACAGAGGAACAGTTCGGTAAGTTTCTTAAACTTTTAAAGAAATTACATATTAACTTACTGTTTCTTGAAGCTCTTTCGCAGATGCCAGATTCGAGAAAATTTTTAAAGAAGCTATTAACAAATAAGCGGAAGATAGATGAGGAATCACATGTAGAACTGAACGCAATATGCTCAGCAATATTGCAAAATAAACTACCACGAAAATTAAAAGATCCAGGGAGTTTTTCAATCCCATGCTTAATTGGTGGTTTATCTATTAATAATGCGTTAGCTGATTTAGAGGCAAGCATAAATGTCATGCCTTATAAATTGTTTAAACAACTAGGTCTAGGAAAGCCCAAACAAACTAGGATGAGCATTCAATTAGCTGATAAAACTATCAGAGTTCCTAGGGGTATAATTGAAGATGTACTTGTGAAGATTGGTAAATTCGTATTCCCAGTAGACTTTGTCATTTTAGACAAGGATGAGGACAACACGATACCCCTAATTTTAGGAAGTCCATTCTTAGCAACTACCAGGACTAAAATAGATATCGACGCAGGTGAACTCATACTCTGTGTAGGTGACGAGACAGTTACTCTTCAAGCCCTCGATTCAGCTAGAACATCGAATAACCAATGTGAGAAAGTAAATTCTATTGATAACCATTCGGTTAACCCTTCTTTTCAGGAAGTACCACAAAAGAACACAACTGAGTCCGATCCTAAAACTTGTGCCAACAAGGAAATAACTCACAAGGAACAAGGGATTCAGATCGATGAACTAGAAGAGCAGAAGACGCATATTAAAGAAGAACTAGGGATACATGAAGCAGAACCGAAGCCATTTCATGAGGCAGACAAGTTCAAAATCGGAGATCAGGTAATATTAGACAAAGCAGACCCACAAATATCTCCACCTGATCCGAACACAAGTAAGGAAATCCCTCTTAAGGTAATCAATGTCTTCCCATACGGAGCAGTCGAGGTAAGCAATCCCATGTTTGGCACTTTGAAAATAAACGCTACTCATTTTAAACTCTATCATGATAATGGAACTGATAACATGAAAAAGGATTTCTCACTCCTCAAACCACCATAATCATGCAAATGAGAGGAAAGTCGAGCTTAAGACTTTAAACGAGCGCTTCTCGGGAGGTAACCCGAGCACTAACCCTATTTATTGATACACTTTTCTTTTCTTTTCTTCTTCTAGCACTGAATTATAAAACTGACCAAAAA
Organism: Gossypium rotundifolium; assembly: GCA_025506655.1. Taxonomy (NCBI): domain Eukaryota; kingdom Viridiplantae; phylum Streptophyta; class Magnoliopsida; order Malvales; family Malvaceae; genus Gossypium; species Gossypium rotundifolium. The sequence goes on from CP106728.1 coordinate 154,660,358, forward strand.
GTGTAGATTTTCATGCCACACGGCCTTGCACACTCCCGTGGCCGTGGCCGTGTGGGTACACTGAATCTCCGTACTGACATGGCAGAGATGATACGAGTCAGAACGAATCAATTTTCAAGTCACGGACTCAACCACAACGCCACGGCCGTGCGTGGCAGTCGTGGCCAACACTGTGAGTTCATACGCAGGCATGGCAAACTAAACATGGGCGTGGGAAAAATGATATGCCCCACAACACTGCCGTACGAGGCGGTCTTGGTCGATACTGACATACCAAGCATGGGCGTGGAAACTGAAACACGGGCGTGGGGAAGTAGCAGACTTGAAACACTATTTAAATCACCACCGCCTCCCCTCACCACCTACTCCCCAACACTCTCTTCTCCCAAACCCCTTTTATTCTTCCCTTTCATTATCTTTCACTTTCATTTTCTAAACCCTTGAGATACACCATATCTATGATGAAGAAGCGGAAGGATCAAAGCACAGTCTCCCCGTGAGAGATCAACCTCCATAAGTTCATGCCGGCCGCTTCATATACTCGACAAGCCAAGAGTCTTTGAGACCTTTTCGGTCTTATTTTTCTTTAATCTTTTCCTTTATTTTCCTTTTCTATATTTCTCTTCTACTTAATTCATTTTATTTTCTTTTAGTTTCTTGGTTTTAGGTTCTTAAGGCTGCTAAGGAATCACGCACCACGACCTTAGAAATCACACCCACCTCGTGAACCATCCAACAATAAGGACTCCTCAGTCCATTCATCTTTTCTGTTTATTTTATTTTATTTTTTGTTTTCTTTCCCTTTAGTTTTCTTGTCCTTAAATACATAATTAGGTTATTTTAAATGTGTCATAATAATTCCTGGCTAATTCTTCACTAGCTCCCCAATTTCTTCATATAGCACAGGAACTCGAGGCACCCCCTCCAACTTATCTTTCACCTCCAAAGTAAGTTTCCATACTTCCAACTCAAGGAATCCCTCCAACAATTTTGGAAGTTTCACTTCTCCCCATATCGTTTGATTTTCTTATTATATGAATATTATCTGTCTTTGTACATTGAGGACAATGTAAATCTTAAGTGTGGGGGGTGAAAGTTTATTTAGAAAAATGCTTAACTTTTTGCATTATTCCCAAATCCCTGAATGATATCTTGTCTTAAGTAATTTTCTCATATTACTAATTAGGATGAAATTTCTGTTGATTTATTATTTTATTGATATGTCTTAGATTAAGTCATAATTAATTGTGCATTGATGATTTAAACGTTAAGATACTAGAGAATCAAGCATGATAAGTCCATTTTTCAAGAATAAAAAATTTTCTAGGTTGTTGAACTGAATTTGAATATTACCTTGAAGTTTGAAATTTATAGGGATTGATGTCAAAAACCCAACATTTTTGTGAGATTTTGAGCCTTATAGAGCATATATTCCTTTTCATGCTCACTTTATTGATTATGAGTGTGTCAACACTGAATTGTTATTCTAGAACTTGCCTCGATTATACATGTCAAGACCACATTTTTTATTTGATATACTGAGATGATAAAGGCACCTAGAATTTAACCCACTCACTCCACTAAAATCCTACCTTCATAATTAACCCCTAGTGAACCCCGTTGATCCTAACAATCCTTTTCATTTACTCACCCACTAATATTCCCCCAAAACCCTTTGTATTTATTATCACCACTCTTTTGACTACCCTTTTGTCGAGATTTGATTTGATCGGTTGCCTAATTATTTTATTAGTAAATTCATCATTTGACTTGTTCTTAAAAAAAACACACGAAGTATATTCATTATTAGTTCTATGTTCTAAGAGCTTATACGTTTAAATTCAACATCTTGAAGAATAAGCTCGTATTATTAGTATTTTAAATTTTCATGTGATGTAATTATTCAGGCTATTAGTTCATTTTTCTAGTTAGGTAATTTGTCAATTCAATCTCGATTTTAACCCTTCTAATTTAGCCTTTATCCACACCATTAATGTAATGGCCTAAATTCAAGGTTATCGGAACAATGGTTTCGTAACCATAAATCCGATTTAAAGAGAAATTTATTTTAATATTTTTGCATGCATATTTATATGATAGGAAAATCGTATTAAAATATTGATAGAAAAATTTTACCGATCTAGTGGTTAGTTAGAAAAATGAATTATTGAAGGATTGGGTAAAAACAAGGTATCGAGACCTTGATCTCATAAAATTGAGTGGCAAATATTTTTATAAATATTTATAAAATGTTAGTAATGTAGTATTAAAATTTCGTTAGAAAATTTTAACGTTTGGGTAGGTAAGTAAATGAAAAGGACTAAATTATAACAAATGCAAAATTATGGAAAATGATTAAATAGTTTAAATGATAAAGGAAAGAGTGCTTAAAAGGAAAATAGACCCAAGGTATATTTGGGCTGGACGGCAAGGGCATGAAATCAGCAAGAAAATAAGGAGAATTAAGGGCAAAATTGGAATATTGCAAAATTTACTTAATAAAGCTAGGACTAAAGTGGAATTATCTAGATATCTCTTCATTTTTCTTCATTCTCATCAGCTAAAAACACCATAGGAGGATTTTATAAGCTGGTATTTCATAGTTTTTGCACCAAGTAAGTTAATCCTTGCCTATTTCTTGTAATTTTTGTGTTTTTGTGACTTTTACAACTACTTCCTACTATTAAATTCATTAGTTTTAGATTTTATGAATGAAGTTGTAAGTTTCTATGAATATGTGCTGTAAGTTTATGATGAGATAGCATGAAATTGAAGCTTTGATTTGTTTATGAGATGATTTTATTAGGTAATTCCAATAGAAATTGATTTTTAGGATCTAAATTGTGAAAATGTTTGGTATTAAAGTCTATTACTGAAATTCTGATTTTCAAAGGTTATAAAGTAGTTTAAAGTGATAGAATAAAGTTTTAATTGAGAGAAATCAATTCAATTGAGAAGTTAATTGAGCAGGGACGAAATTATCATTTATTGAAAGCTTAGGGGAAAAATGGTAATAAACAGTTTGCACTAAAACAGTTTTGGACAGCAGCAGTAGACTAACTTTGAAAAATCACCATAAATTGTAGAAATCGAATTAGAAGATGAAAAAAAATATGAAATTAAAGCTTATTAAGTCTAGTTTCTCATAGAAGAAACAGTGTAAGAAATAGATATGTAAATCATGAGATATAATGAATTTTGTGATACAAGGTCAGAATGAATTCGGGTTTCCCTGTTTTGATTTTAGAAAATCATAAAAAATTGGAGAAAAATAATTAGGGACTTAAATTTATATTTTTAAAATCCTGAATGAGTCTATTTTCAATAGAGATAAACAGGAACATCATTCAAATACTGTATGAAGAGATAATTAAATTTTTAGTGAAGAAGATTCAGAACTGTCAAACAGCAGAATAGGGATGACTTTAAAGAATAAACTGTACTTATTGGCTAAACCAAAAATTCTAAAAATTTTATGGTAAGAAGATATGTGAGTCTAATTTCAGGAAAAATTATCGGATCTTAATTTGAAGTTCTGTAGCTCAAGATAAAAATAATTTAGTGACTATGACTCAAGTAGACAGCTTTGAATGAACTATAAATAATAATAGAATTATAGTGAATGCTACATGTGAACATGAAATGTATTGAATTGATGATTGAATTTATTTATTTAGATCCGGAAAACTCAAATACAAAGCTAGATTGAGGAAAGGAAAAAGTCCCGGATTAGTAGATTTTGTATATGAACTAGTATCAAGGTAAGTTCATGTAACTTGAATTATCTTCTTAAATGCTTGAAATGTATGTTATTGATGTGAATATAATTTGAATGTTCATTGTATGAAGATTGATGAAACATTGATATATTTGATAAAAAGGAGAAGAAATCTCGGTTGAATGAAAGGAAAATTCGATGGATCTCTGAAAAGGAATTGACGGTAAAAAGGATCTAGCCCGGACGGGTGATCCTATCCTGATATAGCCCTCCCGAAGAATATGTGGAAAATGGATTTAGCCCGGACGGGTAATCCGAATTAGGGTCTGAATTTAGCCTGGACTGGTAATCCCGACAATACTCTATGAGTTTATATTACAGGGGATTTAGCCTGGACTGGTAATCCCACTATAAGGATGAGGTTCGCGGAAGTGTGCTATATGAAATGGAAATGTGCGCACATGAACATGAATTGACCGACCTGGATTGTACACTAAAAGTGTACTTCTGAAAATCCATCGAAATTTCAAGTAATTCAACGGGATAAATATGGAAATATAACAAAGAAATGGAAATCATGGTATTGATGAGCTCATCAATCACGGTATATATTATTGGTATATGGAAATCATTGGATTAACTTGAATGTTGAGTTTGTGTATGTTAGGGCAATAGTGCATTGAATGGATATATGAATGTTTATTGCATTGTATTGAAATTATTAGGTAAGTATAATTCTTGTTACATGAGCTTACTAAGCACAAAGTGCTTACCCTATTTCCTTTTTCCCTATTTTGTAGTGTTAGGAGCTCGTAGGTCGGATTCGGTAGGAGACACATCACACTATCAACCCCAAGATTTTGGTATATAAAGAAACTTTATTTTGGAAATCAATGGCATGTATAAGCTAATAAAGTAGATGTTAATATGAAATGAATGTAAGGTCAGCCATTGGTATGGCTAACAAATTTTAGTTTTAGTATGTAATGAGGTTATCTTATAAATATATATGGATTTATTTTGAAAATATGTTGAATTGGATTGGTTGATGTGAATTGGTCTCGGTTAAAAAAAAATTTGCAGGGAAGGCTAGATAATTATAAAGGGGTTATATTGAGTAAAAAAAAATTGTAAACTCCAGAAATGCCTCGTACCCTATTCCGACAACGAATACGGGTAGGGGGTGTTACAATTAACCCAAGCCCGTTACAACCCTATTAAAGACCTTTTGATTTGTGTATCATCTCATATTACAGTGGTGGAGATTTGATTTTTAGGCAAGCCTATGGGATTAACTTTTCAGGTTTGACTTATGAGTGCTTATTCTTGAACCTTAAACACTTCGAGTGCTTTGAGTGAATCTTTAGCAAGGATGTCAATCCTTGTCAGTTTTGAATTAAAGGTAATTATTTAGATAATGGAAGACGCCTATGTTTTCGTGCTACAAATATATGACTTATAATTGTTTGAATCTTTGGGAATCTTTGAGTTAAATTATCCATGTATGAATTTTCTATGAATTATGATGAGACATTGTTGATGAGAATTATGGATTGTGGAAAGTTCATTTTAATTGTAAGTTGAGAATTTTGCTTGAGGACAAGCAAAAGTTTAAGTGTGGGGGTATTTGATAAACCGTAAAAGTAACATATTTTAGGCCCACATTTAGCATACTTTTGGATGATTTAAGCATTGAATTATGTAATTTGGTGCTCTCAATCTTTTGTTTTCATGTTTTATACTCAGGAGAGCACCGAGGATAAAACGGACCGAATTGGGTCAAAATGGAAATCGACACGGCCTGGACCTAAGACCACACAGCCGTGCCTCCCTAATTTACTCTAACACAGCTTGGACCTCAAACACATGGGCGTGTCTCTTCAGCAGACTCGACCACGGCCTGAAATTGATTCACACGGGCGTGTGCCATGGGCGTGTCCCTGTCATGACAAAGAGAAGTTTCACTTGGATTAGGATATTTAGTGGCGAAGAAACATATTTCGAAGCTATATAAACACCCTAAGTATAACCTAAAAGGGGGGAATCCAGGGCTTTAGTTAGGGGGTGTCCATCTAGGCCAAAGAGGGCAGATTTGTGGAGATTTACTAGAAGATAGCCAGTTGATTCATCTCAAGAAGCCAAAATTATACCCAAGACGGAGGATCTATTCTTCAATTCCTTCAGGGTGTTTTAGGGATTTCTTATTTTTTTTTATCTTTTCTTTTGAGATGTTTTCTTTTACAATTATCAACTAAACCCTAAGATACCTGAGGGGGATGAAACCTAAGATGAATCTTGTTATTGTTTTCTGAACTATATGATAAATATTTGACTTGTTCTTCATTATGTGTTTTTAATTCTTGTGTTGATATTTCCGAGATATTAATTCAAGTATGATGTGCTTAGGTGGAGGAGCAAAAGTCCCTGCCTAAGAGTAGATCTAGCATAATTAAGTGGAGTTGATCGCAGCCTAGAGATAGGGTGACGAGATTTTGCCGAATTAGGGTGAAACCTAATATGGGAGTCCATAGATCGAGTTAATGCAACTCTAAGGGTTTTAATTAGAAAGAGATTAATATACGTTAGGGAATCTTACAGATCAAGTCAAGTGAATAAATCGTCTGGTTCAGTGTTAGATAACAAGTGAAGTCTAGGTGGATTCTTCCTTAGGTGTCGTCTTAATCAATTGGTTTTTCCTCAAGTTACTTTTCCAAATTTCATTCTTCTTTGTCTTGGAGTCTTTAGTTTAGTAGATTAGTTAATTTAGATTAAACAACAAATTCCCTTAATTCTTAGGCTAGATAATAATAAGAGAGTTAGTATTAGTACTTTTGGTTCCTTTGGGATTCGACATTCCGGTCTTGCCTAAACTTTACTACTGTTCGATAAGTGCACTTGCCTCCATCATTGTCTTAGTTAGTTTTCAGGTTCGATCATTCTTTATAAAAATTTTAAGACTCGACAAAACAACGATCATGTCTCCTGACACGGCCGGCCACACGGGCATGTCCCCTGCTCCTAAGAAATTTTTTGAGATCTTGGGAAAAATTCCCTGAGTATTCGGTTTAGTCCCAATTCACTTTTAAGGTGAATATGGGGCCTCGAGGACTCATACAAGGGACAATATGAAAATTTTATGATTGGTTTCTGATATGTTTTATTAAATGTTATAAAATATTCGTACTTATTTCATAAAGTCTAATAATGTTTTATAACCCTGTTTCAGCGACGGATAATGATTATGGGTGTTACAAATAAAATTTAACACGAATGGGTTGGATCAGGCTTGAATTTAACATTTTTTATTTGGACCAAATTTGAATAAAACTTTAACATAAGTCAAATCGAAACCTAAAAAAGGAAACTTCCACCCACCCAAGGTCTAAGCACCAATATTACTTGTAGAATTTCCTATAATGTTATCAAACCTAATTTATAAGAAACTAAGCAAAGATTAAAAAGAAAAAGAAAAAGAAAAAAACATTAAAACCAGGTGGCCTATTTCAGCTAGTTGCTCTTTCTCAATCAATTAGTGGAATCTAAACTATTCTGGGTATTCATTAACAGCAATCTAATCTAATACTTTCCAATTAATCACATTGAATTTGCCTTCCAACTCAACCAATTTTCTATCATTATCTACCCAAAAAAAAAATATGATTATTCAAGAAGGATTCATGTAATTATAGATTTGAAAAATAATTATATTCTATCTTCGAATTTATAATTTATCTTTCGATTTTATCCTCTCCAATAATTTCAAGCTCAATTATATTTATAGTATAAATAAATGTATATGATATATAATTTAAATATATCTTTATAATATATAAAAATAAATCAATTAAACCTAAATTTATCGGTTAATTAAGTTAATATTAGAGATTATTGATTAACTAAGACCTGTGTGATAAAATATCGAAAAATTACAATTCAACTTTTAAACACGTTTGATAATCAATAATGAAAACTATTTGATAGATTTTTTTTCTAAAAGAAACTGTAGAAGACGGTAAGTAAATAGGACCTACTTATCACTTAATAGAGAATAAATTAAATTGTTTCTTTTATTTTAGGGTGTGTTTGATAAAAGTAAATGTTGATTTTAAAAGTTTATTTTATTTTTAATCTTATTAATCTAATATTTTATATTATTTTGAATAATTTTGAAGGAAATATAAATATGGTAATTTGAATTTTTTTATAAAATAAAATTAACTAAATATTTTTACCTTAAGTGGTAAGCAACTACCTAACTATTTATCTTATTCAATATTTTTTATTGAAAATTTTATATCAAATAAAAATTTAAAATATTAAAAGTTGAAATTTTCCATTTTCAATAATTTTTCAAATATATCCCTATTTTTTATTCTATTGAAGATTATATTATAATTTATTAAACAATATAACTATATTCGATATTTAATTTTAAATAATATACCAAAAAAATTATAACTTAGAAATCAACAAATAATTTTTCAACTTAGGCTAACCTCCTCACTTGTGATTGTGAATATATAATATATTACAATTAAAAGCATGTATAAGCAAAAGGATACTTTCTTTTATGTTGTTTTAACAAAGATGCATGGAAATAATGAAAGTTGTGAAACAGTGATTCATGATTTGTTGACACCCCATTCGAGCCAAATTCTAAGGAATTTCTTTTTCCCTTTTGAATATGGTAATCTGTTCCAAATTTTGGATACCTCTAAATGGGTGAAGGGGGTCTGGCATGCCTCCATTGGTTCCTTTCTGCACAAACCTACCAAAAGGATCAAAACAAAAGGTTAAATTATAATCTTTATCAGGACTTCTTTTAGCTTTTATTGATTAGGCTCTTTTAAATGCTTTACTTGATAAAAGGTTATGTCTTTTAAACTGCTTTTTTAGTGTAACTAATTTGTTTATTTTGATTAGGTTATAAATGGCATGTAAATAGAGTTTTGGTATATATATGCTATAAGCATTATGGATATGTTTTGTGTTAATTGAAATATGAGATGTGTTTAATGATGTGAATCTTAATTATTAATTTTGGTTGATTTTGGTGTGTGATGGCAATGGTATATCTATATAAGTGTTTTTGACCATTTGCTATATGCCTTATGAAAGTAGTTTGATGTTTGGTTCATTGGATAAAAATGAAATAGATGTATAGATATGTTTGATTGGTTTATAAAGTAAGAACATCTATATAATAAATATGAATTGAGATTAGTGTTGATTTGTGGTGCCAATGTGGGCATATTAGTTAGAAACATAGGTTGTATGTTTTTGATATATTTTTGGCATGTTTATATGTGTTTTGAATAGGTGAAAAGGGTTGGATATGGTTTGGTATTTAAGAAATGGTGTATGAAATTGCTTGTTTTGGAAGTCATTTTAGGTGCACAAGGCCTGGGACACTGGCTGTCACATGGCCGTATGCTACACACGGTTATACCACACGGCTATGTGACCTATTAAATTTTGGTGCAGGTTTGTTTCAAATTGTCACAAGTTGTTACATGGTCGTGTGACCCTATTTTTGAATTATGCACGGTTTGGCCACACAACTATGTCCCTGAGCCACACGACCGTGTGACCCATGTTTTTAGTTTTTTTTTTTACATTTTTCTGTTTGTTTCAAATTAGTCTCTAGTTGTTTACAAACTAATTTTAGGGTCCCGTAAACTCAATTTAAGGATCGTTTTTGTATGAATGCCATGAATGATGATTGGTTATGTATAGTTTATATTTAAATTAATATTTGGTTGGTTTTGTGATGTTATGAGATTTGTTATTTGTCGTAATAATCCATAACCCTAATCTGACAACGAAGATGGGTTAGGGGTATTACATCCTACTTTGCATAGGCTAACCCCACTTGTATCCAGTACAGTTCCAATTATATAGGTTAACCTCATATGTGTTAAATACAGTCTATTAGATGTATTCAATCAGACATATACTCATCACCAACCATATTATGATTACACTAGCTTCTCCTCAACTTCATCATGCCAGCAACCAAATTATCATCCTCAATACCTTTCTCAAGTACAAATCTTCATATCCACCTTTACATCGCAACAAAATGCTAAACCAAACAACTTTTGCAAGGTCAACGAAGCCAGTTAAATCAATGAACCAACCATGAAAACCTATAGTTTGTTCCTTAAGATTGTTTAGAGATCTGATGCTTTATAGCTGAACATGAAGCTATGAACTGTGAGAGGCAAGACTTAGGATACCTTGAGAAAATGCCAACCAATATAACCCTAAACATTAAGTGCTAAATGAAGGACCTAAAAGTCTTGAACAACATCAACAAAATTAACAAGCCCACACATCATTATGATGACCTTAACTCTAATAAACATTAACGAGACCTAAAATAAGAACTAAAAAACCTTAAGCAAAGCAAACGATTGACCTAAAACAAGAACTAAAAAACCTTAAGTAATCCAACAAAGATATTTATGAATTGTTAATCACAAAACACTACCCCTTCTCTTTAGTGATTCATCAAGCTAAAGTGCCACCAAAACTCAAACTATCTTCAGACACATGACTAGATTACAAAACTTGCTAATCATCCTAATCATTTTGTAACAGTCCGGTTTGTACCCTAGTCGGAACAGAGGTTTAGGACCACAAATTTGAGTCTGTATAATATTTTAATATTATTTTCTTTACCGTTGATATGTGAATTGAAATGTGGTAAATTTTCATAAGCGAATTTTTCTGTCTGTGTATTTAAATTTCACAAAAGGATTGATTTGCATTAAATGTGAAAGTTGCTTGCTATATGTTAAATCACTTATATGTTGTGGCTTTGAAAAGATGGAGGACTTGTATGGCAATTAAGCCATTATCATGTTTAGTGGATGGATAAAAGTCTTAAATCTCCATATAGTGTAATTATTTTAATTATATGAATGAAGGTTATTTTGGTAATTGGTTTATTAACATTAGTTTTAATGAAACAATAGATGAGTGTTCATCTTTTAACTCTCTTCTTTTGACCAAAATAACCAAAGGAAAGAAAGAAAAAATTGAGCTAGGGCATTCGGCACTCTTTAAGCTTGATTAATATAAGTTTTGACTTAGATTTTCGATAATTCTTAGATTTTCGATAATTTCTACGTTTTTGCAATAGTTGCTTAGAGAGCTATCAAACCCATGCCTTAATTTTGTGTTTTGATGATGTATGTGAAATATGTCATTGATGGTTTTGCAAGCTTTGTGATGTTTGAGAATGAAAAATGAAAGATTTGAGTTAGATAAACATGTTTTGTTTTTGAAGTTTTGATGAGTTTAGCTAAACAGGGCTAAATTGAGAAAATGGTAAATTGAAGGACTAATTTGTGAATGTGATGAAATATTTGGGCTTATATAGTCCCTAGAGAGGTTCGGCCAAGCATGTGTGTGTGTGGATTTTGTGAGTTTGATGTTTTGTGCAAAATGGACTAAATTGTTAAAGTGTGCAAATATGAGGGTTAATTTGCAAATAGCCCTAAATATATGTGTATGGATTGAAATGAATGCAATAGTGAATAAATGGGTTAATTTTGAATATGTTTAGATCAAGAAATGAGGAAAATAGATTTAGATCGCGGGAAAGCAAAAATAATCGAGTAGCCGTTTCCGTTCGATAAACCAAATTCGAGGTAAGTCACTATGCAAATAAACTTATCTGTATTGAATTGAATATATGTATTCATATGTCTATCGATGAAAATGAATGAATATGAGATGCTAAGTGCGTGAATTCTGAAATAAGTTCGATATAGTGATAAAGCCAAGAAGTCCGCATTTAATCTAGGAATAGATAGGATTAGCTATGTCATGACATATGTATCTTACATTTTATCATGTAAGACCACATCCGGACGTTGGCGTTGATTTGAAATTTCGACCTCGTAAGACCTCGATATGAATTATATGTAAAAGACGTGGCATCGATATGAACTTTATGAGTAAGACCATGTCCAGGATATCGACATCATATTGACTCGTGTAAGACAACATCTGGGACGTTGGCATTGTTGTGATGTATACGTGTAAGACCCTGTCTAGGACAGTGGCATCGATATACGAGTGCATGTAAAACCTCATCTGGGACGTTGGCATTGTACTACTATTTCGAGCTTTAAGTATCCTACTAGGTTCCTAAGAGTTCAACGGGCAAGTCTATAATACAAATGGTATATCCGAGATATGATTAATAAGCGAGTGATTATCTATTTTAGGTACATTGAATGCACATTAAGTGTGTATAAAAGGTAAGTACCTATATGACTTTGATATGAAGAAGAGTATGATTGAAAATGAGAATGTGAATTTTAAAATGTTGAATGTGGCAAATGTGGCCATAAGTTTATGAACCAAGTTATATATGTGATAGTTGCTAAGTGATCGATATATATATGTGCCAATGTGTTTATTTGTATATGACTTACTAAGCTTTTGGAAAGCTTACTCTGTGTGTTTGTTTTCTCTATTTTATAGGTCGTCGAAGCTACTAAAGGCTCGGGATTGTCAAGGATCGTCATTACACTACTAAACTTATTTTGGTACCCTTTTGAAAATGTATATGGCTAATTATGGTATGTATAGGCTAGATAAGTGTATATGTTTATGAAGTGAGTATGGCCATGTATATTGGCAAGCTTTTGAGTTGATAAATGTTTGAAAGAATGAGTTATGAAGCATATATATTTAGTATGTCTTGATGCATATGGAATGGTTAAGTTTTGGCTAAGCAAATGGATGATACATGTTTGAAATGATGTAGGATTTAGTTTGAAATTTGATATGAATGGAATTAGTATTGAATGTATAGGTGAAGTGAACCATTTGATATGTTTTGGTTGCCATATATGCATATTATGTTTTGGTATGAATTGCTTGTAGGTGAGACCCAAAATGGGTGGCATATTGGCCTTGTAAATGGCCTATAATGTCACACGGTTGAGGCACACTGCCATGCGTGCTCGAGCAGTGGGTAAATTGGCGAATGTAGTTTAAATTGTACACTACCTCGACACGGGTGTGCTTGGTGGCCGTTGAGAAATGGCAATATGTGATCTAGTAGTACACGGCCTTAGCACATGGGTATGCTTGGTGAATGTGTTGATTTTGGCAGTATACTACCATGGGAAGGACACACGGGAGTGTCCGAGGCGTGGGTGAGGCACGCCTACCCCCACTAGTGTGTCCCTCAGATGTTAAAAAGTTTCAAATTTTTATAAAATTTCTTATGTGTTTCGGTTTAGTCCCGACTTGATTTATAAGCATGCTTAAGGTCTCGATGACCTACTTAAGGGACATTATGATTGATATTGATGAATGGTTGTATGATTAATTCTGTAAATGTTTTCGATCTGTCTGGTGACACCTTTAACCCTAATCCGGTGATCGGACAAGGGATAGGAGTGTTACATTTGGTTGGTATCAGAGCTACAGTTTAGTCAATTCTATACATGCCATATATTTGAACTATGATAGTGTGATGAATCCTGACGTGTAAAATGTGATTTCTGTATAGCAATGGATCCTGAAAGAGCCGTAGCTGATGACGTAGAAAGTAATGCGCCTGCTCCCGTGAAAGGGACAGAGCCTTCTAATCCGAGACCGACTACAAGCGGTCAGGAGGGAGAAGTTAAACAAGTTTTCTTTCAAATGATGAGTGAGTGGTTTACTCAGTTCGTAAAGAATAACCCGATTGTTTCACAACCTCCGCCCCAATTAATCCCCCTCAGACTACAGTTGTACCACTGGTTATGTATCCGAATTTGTTAAATAAGCCTCCAGTTGATAAGATCCGTAAGTATGAGGTCAAGAGTTCTGAGCTACCAATAATGATGATGCTAAAAATCTGAATTCTGGATCGAAAATACTATTCGGGTATTTGATGAGATGTCTCTGACTCCGGAAGAATGCATAAAGTGTTTTGTATCGTTACTTCGAGATGCGACTTATCAATGGTGGAAAACCTTAATTTGTGTTATTCTGAGAGAACGGGTTACATGGGATTTCTTTCAGATTGAGTTTGAAGAAATATATTAGTGAGAGATTCGTCGATCAGAAACGAAAAGAATTTTGGAACTAAAGCAAGGCCATATGACTGTTACAGAATATGAGCGGGAATTTGTCAGGTTGAGTCAGTATGCTCGTGAATGTGTATCATCTGAAGCTATAATGTGCAAAAGATTCGAAGATGGTTTGAATGAAGATATTCGTTTGCTAGTTGGGATTTTAGAAATAAAAGAGTTCGTAGTACTCGTTGACCGAGCATGCAAAGCTGAGGCACTAGGGAAGGATAAAAGAAAAGCTGAGTCTAAAGCTCGGGATATGAAAAAGAGATTTCAGAGTAAATCATTTCAGTCCGAAAAGATTTCGAGATGATCAAAGTCGTTCTAAAGATAATGAGGGACATTTGAACAGAAATAGAGCTAGATCGCAAATGAGTTCCAAAAACCCAGCAACTTCAGTGGCTAGTGTTGGTAATGTTCGATCCGAGAGAACCGAATGTCAATATTGTGGAAAAAGACAACCGAAGTCGAGATTAAATGATGAGCTTGTTTCGATGTGAATCGCTGATCATTTTATCCGTGATTACCGAGCTTGTCAAACAAGAGACCGCTCGAATCCGAGATCTGATAATGCACCTGTGAGAGGTAGAGCTTAAAAGAATACAAGAAATGTTAGAGGTAGTCAGAGAACTACGAAAGACAATGTTATCAGATCTGATGCTAGAGCGCCTGCCAGAGCGTATGCTATTCGAGCTCGTGAGGAAGCCTCATCACCTGATGTGATAACTGGAACTTTTACTCTTTACGATACTGTTGTGATTGCTTTGATAGACCCTGGTTCTACGCATTCATATATATGCATGAATTTAGTATTCAACAGGACTTTGCCTATAGAGTCTACTGAGTTTACTATAAAAGTATCGAACCCCTTAGGTAAAAGTGTCCTTGTTGACAAAGTATGCAAGAACTGTCCGTTAATGTTTCGAGATATCTGTTTCCCTGCTGATCGGATGCTTTTTCCATTTGATAAATTCGATATTATTTTGGGAATGGATTGGTTGTTTATGCATGCTACCGTTGTGAACTGTAAAAGAAAATCTATTGAATTAAGAAGTCCGAATGATGAGATTGTACGGATTGAGTCTAATGATTTGAATGGATTGCCTGATGTGATATCTATTTTGAAAGCTCAGAGTTATGTGAAAAAGGGGTATGAATCATATTTTGCTTATGTGATTGATTTAAAAGTATTCGAGAAGAAAGTTGAATCAGTACCCATTGTTTGTGATTTTTCTGATGTGTTCCCTAAAGAGTTACCTAGTTTACCTCCGATTCGTGAAGTTGAATTTGGTATTGAATTGTTGCCTGGTACGACACCTATTTCGATAGCTCCGTATAGAATGGCACCAACAGAGTTGAAAGAGTTAAAGTCACAGCTACAAGAATTGACTGATAGAGGGTTTGCTAGACCGAGTTTTTCGCCTTGGGTGCTCCTATTTTGTTTGTGAAAAAGAAAGATGGCACTATGAGAATGTGTATCGATTACCGTCAGTTGAATAAGGTGACTATAAAGAACACATATCCTTTGCTAAGAATTGATGATTTGTTTGATTAATTAAAAGGAGCTACTGTGTTTTCCAAGATTGATTTGAGATCAAGATACTATCAATTGAGAGTTAAAGATTTAGACATTCCTAAAATTGCTTTTTGAACGAGATACGGGCATTATGAGTTTTTAGTTATGCCATTCGGACTAACCAATGCTCCTGCTGTCTTTATGGACTTGAAGAACAGAATTTTCAGATCGTATCTGGATCAATTTGTTGTTGTATTCATTGAAGACATTTTGATTTACTAACGTGATGAGAGGGAGCATGCAGAATATTTGAAAATTATGTTGCAAACTTTGAGAGAAAAGAAATTGTATGCAAAATTTAGTAAATGTGAATTCTGGTTGAATGAGCCAGTTTTCTAGGGCATATTGTGTCAGCTTCTGGGATTCGTGTTGATCCGAGCAAGATTTTTGCTATTTTGAATTGGAAACCTCTGAAGAACGTATCCAAAGTTCGTAGTTTTATGGGTTTACTGGTTATTATCGCAGATTTGTTAAAGACTTCTCGACTATAGCTACTCCGTTGACTAGATTACTTCAGAAAGATATTAGATTTGAATGGTCAGATAAATGTCAGAGAATTTTTGATCAGTTGAAAACTCTGTTACCAGAAGCTCCAGTGTTAGTACAACCAGAATCGGGTAAGGAATTTGTTGTATACAGTGATGCTTCGTTAAATGGTCTAGGATGTGTTTTGATGCAAGAGGGCAAAGTGGTAGCTTATGCTTCGAGACAATTAAAGCTTCATGAAAAGAATTATCCAACACACGACCTTGAGCTCGCTGCGATTGTGTTTACACTTAAAATTTGGCGTCATTATTTGTATGGTGAGAAATGTCATGTGTTTTCAGATCATAAAAGTCTGAAATATCTAATGACTCAGAAAGATTTGAATCTACGTCAAAGAAGATGGTTAGAACTGTTAAAAGATTACGAGCTTGTGATAGATTATCATCTGGGTAAAGCAAACGTGGTTACTGATGCGTTGAGTAGAAAATTATTGTTTGCACTACGAGCTTTGAATGCTCAGTTAGATTTGTCTGATGATAGTTCTGTGATAGTTGAATTGAGAGCGAAACCGTTATTTGTACGGTAAATATGTGATGCTTAGAAGGTTGATAATGAATTGTTTTTGAAACGAGCTCAGTGTGAATTGAATTCTAAATCTAAATTTTGAGTTGTTGATGATTGTTTGAGATTTCGAGATCGAATCTGTGTTCCAAAAAATCCAGAATTGATTCAATTGATTTTGGGTGAAGCATATAACAGTCGTCTATCTGTCCATCCGGGTAGTACAAAGATGTATCATGATTTGAAACAACACTATTGGTGGTCTGGCATGAAATGAGACATTTCTGAATTTGTTTCAAAATGTTTAGTTTGTCAGCAAGTGAAAGCAGAACATCAAGTTCCGTTTGGGTTGTTACAGCCAATTGTGATTCCTGAGTGGAAATGGGATAGAGTAACAATGGACTTTTTTTCTGGTTTACCTCTGACTTTGAGAAAGAAAGACGCAATATGGGTCGTAGTTAACCGATTAACTAAATCTGCCCATTTTATTCCGATAAGATCTAACTACTCGCTTGAAAGATTAGCTGAGCTTTATATTTATGAGATTGTAGGATTGCACGGGGTGCCACTATCTATTGTGTCAGATAGGGATCCGAGATTCACATCGCAATTCTAGAAGAAATTGCAAGACGCTTTGGGTACGAAATTGCATTTCAGTACAGCTTTTCATCGGCAAACGGATGGTCAATCTGAGCGAATTATTCAGATTCTCGAAGATATGTTAAGATGTTGTGTACTTGAGTTTAATGGTTCGTAGGAACAATACTTGCCGTTGATTGAATTTGCGTATAACAATAGTTTTCAGTCGAGCATCAAAATGGCACCATATGAAGCTTTGTATGGACGTAAATGTCGTACACCTCTGTATTGGACCAAACTCAGTGAGAATAAGTTACACGGGGTAGATTTGATAAAAGATATCGAACAGAAAGTGAAATTGATTCAAGATTGTTTGAAAACAGCATCTGATCGTCAGAAGTCCTATGCAGACTTAAAACGAAAACATATAAAATTTGAGATCGGCGACAAAGTATTTCTGAAAGTGTCTCCGTGGAAGAAAGTGCTCCGATTCAGACGTAAAGGCAAGTTAAGTCCGAGATTCATCGAACTGTATGAGATTATTGAACGTGTTGGGCCTGTTGCATATAGATTGAAGTTACCCTCTGAACTAGAAAAGATTCACAATGTATTTTACGTCTCGATGCTCTATAGATATCGATCTGATCCGTCATATATGATTGCCTCATCTAAAATTAAAATTCGATCTGATATGACATACGAAGAGGAACCGATCCGTATCTTAGCTCGTGAAGTAAAAGAGTTAAGAAACAAGAAAATTCCATTAGTGAAAGTATTGTGGAATCGACACGGATTAAAAGAGGCTACGTGAGAGCCTGAAGATTCAATGAGACAGCAATACCCGAATCATTTAACGGTAAGATTTTCGGGGACAAAAATTCTAAGGGGGGAGAATTGTAATAATCCAGCTTTGTACCTTATTCAAAATAGTAGTTTCGAGACCACAAATCTAAGTTCGTATAATATTTTAATATTATTTTTATGCCGTTGATATGTGAATTGGCATGTGGTAAATTTCTGTAAGCGAATTTGTCTGTCTGTGTATTTAAATTTGACAAAAGGATTGATTTGCATTAAATGTGAAAGTTGTTTGCTATATGTTAAAGCACTTATATGTTGTGGCTTTGAAAAGATGGAGGACTTGTATGGCAATTAAGCCATTATCATGTTTAGTGGATGGATAAAAGTCTTAAATGTCCATATAGTGTAATTATTTTAATTATATGATTGAAGGTTATTTTGGTAATTGGTTTATTAACATTAGTTTTAATGAAATAAAAGATGAGTATTCATCTTTTAACTCTCTTCTTTTGACCGAAATAACCAAAGGAAAGAAAGAAAAAATTGAGCTAGTGCATTCGGCACTCTTTAAGCTTGATTAAGGTAAGTTTTGACTTCGATTTTCGATAATTTCTATGTTTTTGCAATCGTTTCTTAGAGAGCTATCAAACCCATGCCTTAATTTGTGTTTTGATGGTGTATGTGAAATATGCCATTGATGGTTTTGCAAGCTTTGTGATGTTTGAGAATGAAAAATGAAATATTTGAGTTAGATAAACATGTTTTGTTTTTGAAGTTTTGATGAATTTAGCTAAAGAGGGCTAAATTGAGAAAATGGTAAATTGAAGGACTAATTTGTGAAGGAAAGCGAAAAGTAAAAGGTTCCATGTGTGTGTGGGATTTTGTGAGTTCGATAAACCAAATTGTTAAAGGTAAGTCACTATACAAATAAACTTAAATATATGTGTATGGATTGAATTGAATATATGTATTCATATGTTTATCGATGAAAATGAATGAATATGAGCATAACTAAGTGCGTGAATTAAACCAAATAAAGTTCAATATTAGTGATATATGTATTTATATGTCTATCGATGAAAATGAATGAATATGAGAACCTAGGAATAGATAGGATTAGTTATGTCATGACATATGTATGACATAGGTATCTGCTTTTATCATGTAAGACCACGTCCGGACGTTGGCGTTGATTTGAAATTTCATGTAAGACATCGCTGCGGGACGTGAGGCATCGATATGAATTATATGTAAAAGACCTAAATGGGGATGTAGGCATCGATATGAACTTTATGAGTAAGACCATATCTGGGACATCGGCATCATATTGACTCGTATAAGACCACATTTGGGACGTTGGCATTGTTATGATATGTACGTGTAAGACCCTGTCTGGGACAGTGGCATCAATATACGAGTGCATGTAAGACCTCATCTGGGACGTTGGCATTGTACTACTATTCCGAGCTTTCTGAGTATCCTACTAGGTTCCTAAGGGTTCAACGAGCAAGTCTATAATACAAATGGTATATCCGAGCTATGATTAATAAGCGAGTGATTATCCGTTTCAGGTACGTTGAATGCACATTAAGTGTGTATAAAAGGTAAGTACCTATATGACTTTGATATGAAAAAGAGTATGATTGAAAATCAGAATGTGAATCTTAAAATGTTGAATGTGGCAAATGTGGCCATAAGTTTATGAACCAAGTTATATATGTGATAGTTGCTAAGTGATCGATATATATATATATGTGCCAATGTGTTTATTTGTATATGACTTTCTAAGCTTTTGGAAAGCTTACTCTATGTGTGTGTTTTCTCTGTTTTATAGGTCGTCGAAGCTATTAAAGGCTCGGGATTGTCAAGGATCGTCATCACACTACTAAACTTATTTTGGTACCCTTTTGAAAATGTATATGGCTAATTATGGCATGTATAGGCTAGATAGATGTATATGTTTATGAAGTGAGTATGGCCATGTGTATTGGCAAGCTTTTGAGTTGATAAATATTTGAAAGAATGAGTTATGAAGCATATATATTTAGTATGTCTTGATGCATATGGAATGGTTAAGTTTTGGTTAACCAATAGGATGATACATGTTTGAAATGATGTAGGATTTAGTTTGAAATTTGGTATGAATGGAATTGGTATTGAATGTATGGGTGAAGTGAATCATTTGATATGTTTTGGTTGCCATATACGCATATTACGTTTTGGTATGAATTGTTTGTAGGTGAGACCCAAAATAGGTGGCATATTGGCCTTGTAAATGGCCTATAATGTCACATGGTTGAGGCAC
Source organism: Gossypium rotundifolium (assembly GCA_025506655.1). Lineage (NCBI taxonomy): Eukaryota > Viridiplantae > Streptophyta > Magnoliopsida > Malvales > Malvaceae > Gossypium > Gossypium rotundifolium. The sequence continues at coordinate 154,680,469 of CP106728.1, forward strand.
ACGGGCGTGCCTGAGACCGTGGGTAAATTGGCAGAATGTAGTTTAAATTGCACATGGCCTCAACACGGGTGTGCTTGGTGGCCGTGTGAGAAATGGCAGTATGTGATCTAGTAGTACACGGCTTTAGCACACGGGCATGCTTGGTGACCTGTTGATTTTGGTAGTATACTACCATGGGAAGGACACACGGGAGTGTCCAGTTGCCGTGGGTGAGGCACGGCCTACCCCCACGACCGTGTGTCCCCTATATATTAGAAAAGTTTCAAATTTTTATGAAATTTCTTATGTGTTTCGGTTTAGTCCCGACTCGGTTTATAAGCATGCTTAAGGTCTCGATGACCTACTTAAGGGACATTATGATTGATATTGATGAATGGTTGTACAATTGATTCTATAAATGTTTTCGATCTGTTTGGTGATGCCTTTAACCCTAATCCAATGATCGGACACGGGATAGGGGGTTACACATTTCGAACCACTCTATGATCTTAAGGGCATTTCTGATACAATACAATGTCATGTCTTCCCTAGAACCCTTAAAGGTTTGTCAATAGCATAGTGGTATTCTTTAACGCTAGGTTTTGTTGTCAACTTTAACGAGCTTGGTATTAATTTCCTAACAGATTTTGGCAGCCACAAAATTGTAGTGTGTACACTTGCAAATATAATAACTGTTAAATAGAACCCTAATGAAACCCTAAGAGAGTACATCAAAAGGTTCAATGTTACTATATTAGGATTAAAGTAACTTAATAAAGAGTGGGCCATCATTAATTTCTTTGCAAGGGTGTTTCACAAATCTCTAAGATATGCCATTATATACATGCAACCCACCAAGCTTTATCAACTCTAAGAAAAGAGAAAAACATAGATAATACATAAAACTACAAGTCTAATTCAAAATTTAATCAACCAAGAAACATACCACAACTAGATTGAAAAAGAGAATGGGCTTTTGCTCACTCAAAGTTTGAGCAATACACTCATATGAATACTATCTACACCACTATTATACATGCCATAAAAGAAGACTTTGTAGAATGGACATTGCTTATAAGGACTAGTCGTACTCAACAATGTTAAAAAGGGTTTAGAAAACATGTCAGAGTTGGCATAGTGGAATTTTAATTTTTTTATAACGGATCTTTGTCGTGATATCTAATTGTTGGGATCTAGTGCCCATAGTGTAGTGATTACGTCTATGTACTTGTAATTGTTTTGAATAGATTGACTTAATAAAACTCCATCGTTATCATTAATATCTTTTGTATATTATCTTCAACAGTTTTTGCATGCAAAGCAAAATGAAAGCAAATATTAGCTTATTGATATCTAACGTTTAACTATTGACAAATTGTATTACGAGGTCAGATAATAATGCGAGAAGACAATTTATATTAGTAGATAATCTAAATAGTCTTTAGTTTAATTAAAATTGAGAAAATCGGTTAAAAGACTAATATGCCTTTTATCAAATCCAATTGAGGAGATACCTTGTCTTGGGTATCAGGATGAATGACTCCCAAAATATATAGACATAGGTGTAACTATCTAGATTGATAGTGCATCAGACAAGACTCAAGTAGAGTGAATCCTAGATTCATTTTGCCTTTATTCACTTGTGATGTTCATAGCGTGGCTTACCTCAATCTTGAGTAAGTGACAAACTATTTGTGTGTGACTCGTATGCTTTGATGTATTGATAGCCTGAGTTCAATTAGTAATAAAGCTAAAAACTAGCACGTTGGGTATCCGATTTTTGCATTACATAATGTCACTTACAATAGTGGAATCCATAGCCCAATGAAAAGGCAAATGATATTGTCTCATTGACATTATATGATAGATGAAAAGTAACGTGGTCACAAGTCATTTGTCCTAAAACAAATGATTTAATTTCTATTTGTTGGTAGTTGGCTTTTCATGAATAAAGATGTAATGATTATCATGAGATAAAATTGGATCATATTGGACGAAGAAATTTATCTCAAAGAGATTAATGATATCTAATGAGGGTAACACACTTATGACAAGGTCATTGGATGAGAACTTGATTAAGTAACTTTCGAAATGGTATATAATAGGGAGAGCTAAGTTATGGTAACTTAATTTCCATGACTAAATACTATTGTAATTAATAGAAAAAGAGTCTAAACTTAATTACAAATTGTTTTAACCCTAATTATATATGTCTGATCAATCCTTCCACTAGTTCGATATAACCTTAATGGTTTGCATTAATCAATGATATGGAAAGTGTGAAACAACGAACTAGAGAAATAAATCACATGTGTCATTTATCGTAGTGAATGAGTTTTCTCTCTATAAACAAGAGATGACTCGAGAATTAAATTAATTTATTCAAATTATTATTTATTTTGTAATTAAATAATTGGAGCTCGAAGTGAAAATTAAATTAATAAAGTCATTACAGTTTCATGAGAACAAGTTAATTAAATTAATTTGCTCATAGATTCTAGTATGGTTAATATGTCATGATTTTAATGGAATTGGAGTTCAGTTGAGTAAATAATTTTAGCTTAATTAACTAACAAATTAATTAAATGAATGAATAAATAAATAATATTTTGAGCATAGGAAAAATATTTATTGGGTTGAGAAATTATATGAGTTGATTTAAAGACTAGATAATACATATAATTGACCCAATAAATGATAAGGCCCAACTAAGCCTAGTTTAATAGGAAAGCAGCAAACCCTAGTCCCAGAGAGGTCTTGTCATCGGCCCTAGCTTGTATACTCCTAGTAGGAGCCATTTTTTTATTAAAATATTATTATTCGGTTACACTTTGTTCAATTGAAACACTTGTTATCTTCTCTATAAATAGATACTAAGGGCTAGGTCAAATACACACCTCTCATATATCAATATTTTGTCAAAATATAGTCAAGCTATTTTCCAAATAAATTCTATCTTTTGACAGAGTCCATCTTTTGGTTTCTAGCTCTTAAAGTTTCACTAAATGTTCATTAATTTGTGAATAAAGCCTACGTTCTAGCAAACCGAGGTCAAGGATAGTGAAAAAGATCGTGATGTTGAAAGTCGAAAATGAAAAAGTCTATCGTATTCGAAAACACAAGTATAATCCGTGTAATAAGTTTATTACTACAAACATCACAATCGGTTAGTTTAAATGAAAATTTATAAAATTTTGTTGTGCTTAGTTCCACTATTTTCAAACTATTTTTCCAACAATCTAAAGTAATAAATATGATCAAATAAAATAATTATGTTCCAAGGCTTGGTCAGATGTCCAAATCACAAAAGGGCTTTAGGAAATGCCCTGATTTTTTATCCATTAGACTTGAAGTTCAAAGTCTTCAAGTTTTCAATTGAATAATGTTCTCCACTACTCTCGAACTCTCATTTAGAGTGTGGAATCTAACTCAAAAAATCGAGCATAGGACAAAAACCTAGACTTTGCAGAGGTGGTAGTTGACTACTCCCTATATGCGTATCTCAAACCAAATTCAACTTCTAGACTTGAGTTATAACTTCTAGATTATTGTAATTATAACTCTTACAAAACTAGAATCAAAACTTAAGAAAAGTAGAATTTATTCAAATACAAGAAAATTACTCGAATGAAATTTTCACTAAATTTCAATAGAATTTTTTTATGTATATTTTTGTATATCAATTTTGGTAAATATGGGGTATATAAGAGGAATATATGCAAGGCTTACATTCTAATTCATAGTAAATTAATTAAATTTTGGAAGAATTCAAGTCTAACTTGGAGTTCTCATGTACCATGGCCGGTGACTCCAAGGGAAATAAGTCTTCTTGTGCCTCGGTGCATTATCCCTAATAGCTAGTTTGATCGATTTAACCTTAATAATTAAATATTCTTTAAAAATATAATTAAAATAATTAATTCAATTAAATAATTAAATTAAAGTCATGATGACTTTATCGTATTAGAATCTATATGCAAATTTATTTAATTATTCAAATAAAATTAAACTATGATGGCTACTTTATTTAATTTTCACTTAATTCAACCTTAAACTCAAACTTTCATTCTACCTACAATTAGTTTTTCTCTGTTTCTTTGTCTGCCGATATGCAGGTTTGGGATTTTCCCAATTCGTACCTAATTTTTAGGGTTTAAGTTTGAATTAGAAATTGTAAGAGAGGATTGTCCATTACAGGCATGGAATCAGATCTCGCAAATCTAAACTTAGATGATTTGGAAGATGACCTTGTTGTAGGACAATAGGAGATTAATGAAGGAGACGATGACTTCAGGGTCTGCCTAGTGAGCAGGGTGCTAACAGATAGTTCAATCCACTTCCCCTCCTTAAGGAATGTTCTTTCTGAATTATGTCATCCTATTGAAGAGGTTACCATATTAGAGATTGAGGAAAATAGATTCTATTTCAATTCTACAATGAAGTTTATTTAAAAAGGTTGATCGATAGTATTCCCTGATTTTTTTAATCGGCACCTAATAATATTTTATAAATTAATAAAAGGGGAGGATTCGTTACTTGTTCCCATACATTACATCAACTTTTGGGTGCAAATACATGATCTACCATTGGGTTCAATGTTAGAAGGCATGGCAAGACAATTGGGCAACTTTTGGGGGGAATTTTTGGATTATGATACAAAGATTCTAACAAAGGGTTTATGTAAGATCATGTGCATCAAAGTATGTTAGGATGCCCAAAGCCTCTTAAAAAGAAAGAAATGAATAGTGTATGGCAAAGATAAGTAAACTTACGCTACTTTTCAATATGAAAGACTTTCTCTATTTTGATTCCTATATGGGCGTCTAGGGCACGGTGAAAGCTTCTGTCCTCTCCGCACTTCGTTGAGATCTGAAGAAGTTGAATTTAGTTGAGATATGTCTTTGAGAGCTGTACCAAGGAGGAAATAATAACTGTAAGTAAATGGCATCAGGAGGAACCAAAAGAGGTGATCAAAAGCGACATGGACTTGAAAAAATTGTAAAAGGAATCAAATGCGATCTCAAGGAGAGGAGGAATTTAATAATGTGAGAGGAAAAGGCATGGAAAAGGAATTAAGTAGAAGATTTCATAGGATTAATCAGGTTAATGAACTTGCAAATCGAAGGTGTGAAAATGAGGCAACGCATAATATGATAATAGAAGCTAATGAGGTACTCGAAGAAACACCAATTGGACCTATTGATAGAAATAAAAGACAAAGGATTCAACAAATAGAAGGGCTCATCAAAATACTCGCTCAAGTTCTATGATCAATAATAAAATATCGGCAACCGCTAATAAGCAGGCTGATTGGTCGCAATGAAAATCTTAAGTTGGAATGTTTGTGGCCTGGGGCATTCGCGAACAGTTAAACTTCTCAAAAATATCTTTAGACAACTTCAGACTCAAATTTTATTTCTAATTGAGACAAAAGGCAATTCAAGAAGAATGGAAGCAATAAGGAAAATGTGTGGCTATGTAAACGGAATTGATGTTTGTGTTGATGGATCAAATGGGGACTTTCTCTTGGTTGGAAAGAAGGAGTATTGGCGCTTTACAGGTTTTTATGGTTCGCCAGTTGAGCATAAAAGGAAGGATTCATGGAGCCTCCTTAGACAGTTAAAAGGAAGCAACCAGTTGCCATGGCTTTTTATGAGGGATTTTAATGAAATACTCTTCTCATTTGAAAAAAGAGGGGGTAGGTTAAGAGAGGAAAGAAAATTTTGGCATTTAAGGAGGCTTTGGAAGATTGTGAGTTGAATGATATAGGTTTTTCAGTCAATGGTTTACTTGGGACGAGGTAGACTTCCAAACAATAACATTCGTGAGAAACTTGATAGAGGGGTGACAAATCCATTATGGTGGGAAAGGTTTCAAATTTCTCAATTTAACATAAGTGTCATAGTATTTTCAATCATTGTCCTATAAGTCTTAATATAATGACGCATGAAAGGGTAGATTTGCGAATAGTAAAAGCACATTGCAATTCAATGCTAACTGGGTACTGGAAAACAATTTTGAAGAGTTAATCAGTCAAGGGTGGGATTTGGAATAAAAGGATCTACCAGAAAAATTAGAAGATCTGAAATTGAAATTGAAATCTTGGGATAAATCTAATAGCAGATCTAGTTGGAAGACCAAAAAGGAATTAAAATTGCGACTTAACAATGTAAATAAAGAAGATCCAAATGAAGACATCTTAGCTAAATTAACAGAAGTTAAACTAACACTAAATATAGAAGTCGATAAGGAAGAATTGTTTTGGGAACAATGAGCAAGAGCTAATTGGCTAAGAATGGGGGATCAAAATACTGCTTTCTTCATAATTTTACAACCCAACGCAAAATAAGAAATATAATAAAGATTCTGAAGGATGGAAGGGGTGGATGGGTGGAAGGTGACAACACCATTATTGAACTTGCAACTAATTTCTTTCAAAAACTATTCTCTTACAAACCGTTACAAAGTGGTGAAAGGCTTAGAAGTGAAATCCAACCGTGCATTATAGAATCTTTAAATGAGGAACTCGTTAAAGAATTTAAAGAAGAAGAGGTAGTGGAAACTTTAAAAAGTATGGCACCTCTCAAAGGATCCAAAAAAGATGGATACCAGTTCTTCTACCAAAAATTCTGGCATATTATAGGAAATGATGTTGTTAATTATTGCCTCCAAGTGTTGAATAATGGGAAGAATTTTGAGAAAATTAACTAAACCAATATTGTGCTTATCCCTAAGGTACAAGCCCCTATGAATTTGGGACAGTTCAAACCCATAAGTCCTTGTATGTCATCTACAAATTGATCTCAAAAGTGGTGGTTAATAGATTTCGAAAGGTGCTACACTTATGCATCGAAGAAACGGAAGGTGCATTTGTCCCAGGAAGACAAATAACTGATAACATTCTAATTACTTATGAAATTTTACATTCCTTTAAAAAAAAAGAGAGAGAGGCATAGGATCTTTTGCCTTAAAATTGGACATGAGCAAAGCCTATGAAAGAGTGGAATGATATTATCTTTAAAATATGATGAAAATGTTAAGTTTTTGCGATAGTTGGATAGATCTTATAATGAGGTGTATAAGGACAGTGTCATACTCGGTAGTACTTAATGGGATTCAAGGGACAGAATTCAAGCCAACAAGAGGAATAAGACAAGGAGACTCACTAAGCCCATACTTATTTATCATATGTGCAGAAGGCTTCTTTAAGCTCCTAAATAAGGCTAAAAGGGAAGGGAAAATTGAAGGGCTAGAATGGGCAGAGGTGAGCTAGCTATCACCCATCTTTTCTTTGCTGATGACATCATATTATTTGGGAATGCAACAATGGAATGCACAACTTCAATGAAATCAATAGTTAATGAATACAAAAGTATTTCTAGACAACTGGTGAATTTTGAGAAATCATTGATTTACTTCAGTAAAAATGTACAAGACGACCTTAAAGAGCAAATAGGGGTAATTTTAGGGGTTCGAATTTCAAATAATCTGGAAAAATATCTGGGTTTACCAACAATGATAGGGAGGAGAAACAAGGGTGTATTCCTAGAACTAAAAGAAAGAGTTATTCAAAAATAAAAGAATTGGAGTATCCATAATTTTTCCTTTGGTGGTAAAGAAGTTTTTATTAAATCAATTTTACAAGAACTTTCGATATATGCCATGCAATGTTTTAAATTACCAGTATTACTTTACAAAGAATTAGAAAATCTGATGAGTGAATTTTGGTGGCACAATTTAAAAACTAATAAAGGCATTCACTGGTGTAATTGGTTCGCGATGTGTAGTCCAAAAGCGTTTAGAGGTATGGGGTTTAGGGATTTAGCAATGTTTAATATGGCCTTGTTGGTTAAACAGGAATGGAGACTAATCACCCAACTTGCTTGTTTGTTTGCACACATTATGAAGTTAAAATATTATCCGCATGATAAGTTTTTAAATGCAAGGTTAGGAGCTTACCCCTCTTTTACTTGGTGCAGTATTTGGAATGCACGAAGCTTATTAGAAGAAGGAACAGGCTGGAGGATAGGGAATAACAAATCAACAAACATCTGGAATGATTCTTGGCTACCCACCTGATGATGGAAGAGTAAAGAATCAATACATTAATATCAACTATTCCAAAGTAGCAGATCTAATTAATAAAGACTTGTTTTCATGGAACTATGAGGCAATCTACAACTTACTAGAAAGGGATCAAGCCGAGGCAATCCTGATTATTCCATTGGTAATCAGGACTCAACCAGTATAATATGGAGAGGAGACAAATCAGGCGAGTACACAGTTCAGAGTGGCTTTAAATGGCTAATGACTAAAACCGTACAACTACTGGATTATGTTACAAACCAAATCAACAAAAAAGATTATTTTACAAAAGTTTGAAATCTCCTGATCCCCAGTAAAATAAAGATACATTAATGGAGAGGTTCTAACAATTTTCTTGCAACACTCAGTAACTTTAAGCTTTGAAGACTTAAGAACGATGCTGCATGTCCAATCTGCTCAACTAGAGAAAAAAACTGTGGAACACCTTTTTTGAGATTACGAATTCATAAAATAGGTCCTGCAGGAAGTTGGGTTGGACATCTCGCACATAAACACAAATCACACATGGAAACAATGGTCAACCTCTTCCTTCTACATGAATAACATTAAAGTATGTGCAACCATTACAATTTCTATTTGGGCGATGCGGTATAATGAAACAAATTTTACCACGAAGGAAAAAAGGGAAGGGTACAAGAGGTTATGGGTTTTATTAGAGCTTATTTACTAGAATTAGAACAAGTTAACTCCTTAACAGAAACCAGAATTAAACCAAGAGAGGATTTATGGAGACCACCAAAGTAGAACAAGTTAAAGCCAATTTTGACGCAGCATTTTCACAACAAGACATGACAGCAACAGCAGAATCATTATAAGAAATTATAAAGGTCTTATAATGGGAGCATGTACTTACCCACTAGGAAGAACAGGGGATCCGACTACTATAGAAGCGAAGAAGTGTCTTCAAGCCGTCATATTTAGGGAGGAAATAGGTTTTCGAGATTTGGTTGTAGAAGGTGATGCTCTTACAGTCATTAAAAAGCTTAAATCAGACTCAGCTAATAGATCGACGATTGGCAATATTATTAATGAAATCCAAAGAAAAAGATTTAGTTTCGGTAACTTATCTTTTGAGTTTACCCCTCGAAAGACAAATGAAGCAGCGCACGCCTTTGCAACTCGAGGGTACAATCTGACTAGCCCGTCCTATTGGATCGAATAGGTACCAACGGAGGTTAAACCCACCATCGTCAATAGCCAAAGAAGATTTTTGATTAGGTAGAAAAAATGACATTTCTGTCTGAGTTCGGGGATGTACTGCCAAAATGAATGTCTCTTCTTTTCCCCCTCATCAATTTTCATCTCTACCTTTTCTATTTGGTATTCCAACTTGCTTTCCTAGGTGCAACGTTTGATTTCATTTAATTGGTAAGTTTTGTGAGAATTCGATTGTAGCATTTTCGTGGATGGTGTTAATTGAGGGATTGTATTTGCTTTTGATTAGAGGTAGAACAAGTTTCTGCTATTGCTCTTGCAGCGAATTGAACTTTAGGGAGGATCCTTTTCGTTACTGGTAAGTACTCGAATCGTTGTTGAGTATTGTGAGTTTTCATTGTGGAATTCTCCATTAAAGATTCGATGGTGTGTTTGAGATTGAGTTTTGGTTAACTTGTTTGTAGGTTTCAGGAGGCTTAGGAGTGGTTTTGCATCAAACGAAACTAGGCGTGTACTTGAAACTCAAAAAAAGATTCAACAGAAGTAAAAAAACCTCACTATCGACTCCATGCGGCTGTGTGGTAGGCCGTGTGCGACAACACGGCCGTGAGGGTGTAGCCATGTGAGCCATACGGGCTAGGCTAGATAGGGTATGTGGGCCCACTCGGACAAGCCACACGGTGTGTGATCCATATGGGTAAGGGCAATCTAGGTGTGTGGGCCACACGGGCAACCCACACGGGCGTGTGGGCTCATTGTACTAAAATTTTTCGTAGGGTTGTACGGGTTGTCCTAATCGACTATGAGCCTACCATAGGGTCGGTAAACACTATCTAACCCTATAACCAAATAACCTGTTAGACTAAAATATGGTTATGAGCATGCTTATGCTTGTTTATCTGTTATTTGTTTATAAAAGCATAATTTATATGGTAATTGGGGTATGTTCTATTACTGTAATTGGGGTGGGATGATGTATATTGGAGGAAGTATTCTAAAAGGCAGATTATGCCTACTATCTAGCAGCACAGCTGCATTATATTTAATATGTGTCGTATCGGTACAGCGTGGTGTGTAGGGCTGGGTGGGTGTTTTAAAACCCACATGGTGTGTAGGGATGTTTAGAGATGGTGTGTAGAGGATGGGGTAGGATTCTGATAACGGATTTGCATATATATAATTGTATCTGTATCTAAAATGGGTTCAGGCCCAAATTTGTATCTGCATCTGTATCTGACATAAGCCTAGGTCCGATTGTGAATCTATCTGATTTGTGATATTTTGTATGTGTACATGCTTAACTCTGTTGGGTTACACACTGAGTTTACATAAACTCACCCCTTTTTTGTTTGTCTGTATAGGTAACCCATAGCCTTAGGTAGATCGGTGCAATGGAGGACTCGAAAGTGACCACCTATTTTACTATTTTATTTTGTTTTGGCTATTAAGTTTTGGCATTGAGGTTGTATTTTCTGGGACTCTGGACTCTTTTAAAATTTTGAGGTTGAATTTGGGCTTTTGGTTTTTACTTATTTATAACTATGATAGTTTTCTAAAATCTTGAACGGATTTTTTAGACACAACGTTTTTACAAGCTTCTGCTACAAACATGTTTCATCTCTAAATAGTTAAATAAAAAAAGCTTTGAAATTAATAGTAACTCTAAAGGCTAATGAACTGGAAAGGTTTTAACTTAATGACAATGGTTTGTCAACCCATTTCATGTGACACTTCCGGATTCGGCCATAACGTATAGGCTAGGTCTAGGGTGTTACATTTAATTGTATCATAGCCAGGTTTGTAAAAACTCGATTGTGGATTTTGGGTTCCAAAATAGGTTTTAAAGAATTGATTTTCAAATGGTTTAAAATATTGTGATGGAGAATATGGTACACAAAATCTCTAGCGTCCGATCATGTAAGTATTCTAAACTCTAGATAGTTTATTTGAAATACTATAAGCATCATACTCTAAAAACACTATAGTTAGTACTCTCTAAACTATAGTAAAATGAATAGAGACTGAAACTTATGAAAATATTACTGAACTTCTGAAACTTTCTACATAAAACATATTTTTAATAAATATTAATATTAATGTATAAAACTCTTAATGTAAATAAAATTAAATTAGATAATGAGCACACGAGGTATCCATGGACGTGGCACTCAAGGCCGAGGTGGAGGCCGTGGGGGGGCTTGAGCTGAGTCCTCATCTTTGGGCAACATACCAAATCTGGACACTAGTAAGACATTTGTGTCACATGCTACTAAGACTGGGTCTCAGAGTCGATCAACTGAGGATGACGCACTATCCCAAGCCATGCTAAGGATATTAGAGAGAGTCACTAGACCCAATTCTGGATCTGGGGCCGAGGTTTGGAAACTGAAGGACTCTGATCTAATGGAGCTGAGTTGTTTAGAGGTGTCACAGGAGTCGCCCCTAATATGGCTGAGTATTGGTTAGAGGTTACTGAGAGAATTATGGATGATTTGGACTGTACCCCGAGCAGAAATTGAAAGGTGCAGTCTCATTGTTTCGCAATAAAGCATATAGTGGTGGTTAACTATTAAGGAGGGCACTTAGTCTGACCGTTTGACTTGAGAGTTCTTTAAGACTATATTTTAGAGCAAATATATGGGGGCCAGCTACGTTAATGCTCGCAGGCGTGAGTTTCTAAACCTCATGCAAGGTGACTGATCTGTGGCCGAGTATGAGGCTGAATTTCTAATGCTGAGCCATTATGCTCGAGGAATAGTGGCATCAGAGCATGAGGATGGCCTAAGGGATAATCTGAGGGTTCTGATAGCTCTACAGAGGGAGAGTGAGTTCACGGTTATGGTAGAAAACAAAGATTGCTAAGGATTTTAAGCGCGCAGAGCTCCAGAACAAGGACCGTGAGATAAGTAAGAACAAGAGGGATTTGGAGCCTTCGAATTCTGTGCTGAGGCTGAAGAAAAATACCAAATATGCAATCGTGTAGTGGTTGTGGTAGGCGCCATCCAGGCGAGTGCTGAAGGAGGATTGGGACCTGTTTGAGATGTGGGTCTTTAGAGCACCGCACTCGAGAGTGTCCATTGAGGGTTGATCAGGTGCAAGCTCTGACATCAGGTCCCGCACAGTCGTAGAGAGTAGTTCAGCAGTCACCTAGAGGCTGTTGTCAAGTTAGGGTGGTAATGGTATGGGCTGAGGATAGAGAGCACTAGACAGAGGTGCTAGTCATACTTAAGTGAGGCAGCCTACTTTAGTTTATGCTGCATGACACCGATAGGATAGAGATGCTCCTGACGTCATCATCGATACGTTTTTTATATTTGATGTACCTTACTTTGCTTTGATAAACATAGGATCTACTCATTTCTATATGGCCTGTTCTGTTTCTAAAAATCTGGTTGTCGATTGAGAGCACTTCTAGTGAGGTTATCGTGATAAGTTCGTTGGGATAGTTTGTTCGGGTTAGAAAACTATTTAAGGATGTTCCGTTAGAGGACCAAGTGGAGATATTTTTGGTTGATTTAATGGAGCTTTTGTTTAGGGAGTTCGACCTAATTCTATGGTATAGACTGATTGGTGGAGCACCGAGTCAGTTTAGACTGCGCATCTAAGAGGGTCGTTCGAGGACCAAGGATGATGTAGAGGTGGTTATGATTGGTGAAAGTTGAGATTATATACCGCACGTGATCTCCGTGTTAGTAGTTGAGAAATTGGTGCGAAAAGGGTGTGAGGCGTTCTTGGCCTATGTAAGTATTTCTAAATATGGTGGTTCTTCTCTAAGAGATATCAGAACTGTGAGGGATTTTTCAGAGGTCTTTTCTAGGAAGATATCGGGATTACAACCAAATCAAAAAATAGAATTTGGGATTGAGCTTCTTCCAGGTACAGCTCCAGTGTCTATCGCTCCCTATTGAATAGCATCGAAAAAGCTTGCAAAACTTAAGGCTCAACTGCAAGAGTTGTTGAACTGTGGCTTCATTCGTCCGAGTATGTCTCCGTAGGGAGCACCGTACTATTTTTTAAGAAGAAGGATAGGACCATGAGGATGTGCATAGACTATTGACAATTGAACAAGTTGACCATTAAGAATAAGTATCCACTTTCGAGGATCAACGACTTATTTGATCACTTCTGAAGGGCTTCTATGTTCTCTAAGATTGATCCCCATTCAGGGTATCATCAGTTGAGAGTTAATAAGACTGATGTACATAAGACTGCATTTAGGACTCGTTATGGGCATTACGAGCTCATGGTTATACCTTTCAGTTTGACAAATGCATCGGCCGGCTGCATTCATGGATTTGATGAATCGAGTATTTCAGCCCTATCTGGATCAGTTCATCGTGGTCTTCATCGACGACATTCTAGTATACTCTAAGATTGATGATGATCATGATGAGCATCTTAGAGTAGTGCTTCAAATTCAGCTTGAGAAGCATCTTTACGCTTAATTCAGCAAGCGTGAGTTCTAGATATGTGAAATGATTTTTTGGGGCACGTAGTTTCTGCTGAAGGGATTCGAGTCAATCCTAAAAAGATTGAGGTTGTGTTAGATTGGAAACTACCCAATAATGTGTCTGAGATCCATAGTTTTCTAGATTTAGCGGGATATTATCGGTGTTTCGTTAAGGGGTTCTCTTTGATTGCTGCACCGTTAACTACGCTTCTGCGTAAAGGTGTTCCGTTTGTTTGACCGATCTTGCAACATTCAAGCTTCGAAAGCTCAAATCGAATCGACCTGTGCTCCTATTCTGATATAGCCTGAATCCGATAAGGAGTTTGTGGTCTACAGTGATGCATTACATGTTAGATTAGGTTGTGTTCTGATGCAGGATGGTAAGGTTATGGTTTATGCGTCCCGTCATCTTAAGACATACGAAGGGAATTATCCGACGCGTGACCTCAAGTTGGCTGCTATGGTCTTTGCACTAAAAATTTAGAGGCACTATCTATATGGTGAGAGGTGTATCATCTACACCGATCACAAAAGTCTCAAATATCTCTTTACTCAAAAGGAGTTGAATCTTAGGCAGCGTCGATGGATTAAGCTACTTAAGGATTATGATTGCACCATCGAGTATCATCTTGGTAAGGCCAATGTGGTGGCCGACGCTCTAAACCAAAGAGTGATGTCTGATTTGAGGGCGATGTTTGCTCACCTTAGTTTGTTCGATGATGGGAGTCTATGAGTTGTAAGTTAAGCTGACTTGGATTGAGCAGATTCGAGATAAGCAGTTAGGGGATAAGTCTTTGAGTTTACGGTTCCATCAAGGTGAGAGTGGTAGCACTTCAAGTTTTAGACTGAATAGTGATAAGGTACTCTATTTTCGTGGTCAGATTTGTGTACCAAACGATGTGGATCTGAGGTAGTCGATTTTGAGAGAGTCACATCGTAGCCTTTATACTATGCATCCAGGGGTAATAAGATGTATCGCGACCTTTGTGAGTTATACTGATGGCCGCGTCAAAAGCGTGAGGTTATTGACTTTATGGCTCGATGTCTGACGTGCCAGCAAGTTAAAGCTGAGCATTAGTTGCCTTCGAGATTGTTGCAGCCAGTTAAGATTCCCTTATGGAAGTAGGAATGAGTGATGATGGATATCGTTAGTGGGTTGCCTTTGACACCCATTAAGAAGGATTTTATTTGGGTCATCGTGGATCGATTGACCAAGTCTGCTCACTTTTTTTTCGTACGAACTGACTATTCTCTGCAGAAGCTAGCGAAGTTGTATATTTTCGAGATAGTTAGACCGCATGGGGTTCTAATGTTGATTATTTCTGACAGAGATCCTCGTTTCATGTCTCAATTCTGGAAGACATTATATGAGGCTCTAGGTTCAATGTTGGACTTCAATACTGTGTTCCATCTTCAGATCGATGGTCAATCTGAGAGGGTGATTCAGATAGTGGAGGATATGCTTCGGAGTTGCGTGATTGACTTTCGAGGTAGTTGGGAGGATTATCTACCTCTAGCTGAGTTCGCCTACAAAAACAGTTTTCAAGCTAGTATTCAGATGGCACCTTATGAGGACCTTATGGTCATAAGTGTCGTAATCCTTTGTATTGGACTGAGTTGGGCGAACATTGAGTTTTAGGTCCTGAGTTGGTTTCTGAGACTAAGGATAAGGTTCGACTGATTCAAGATCGTCTGAAGGCGGCTTCTGATAGACAGAAGTCTTTTGCAGATCTGAAGAGATGTGAGATTGAATACTTTGTGGGGACTTTGTATTTCTTAAGGTCTCTCCATGGAAGGAAGTTCTGAGGTTCGATCGGAAGGGCAAGCTGAGCCCTAGGTTTATTGGACCATACTGAATTCTGAAACATGTGGGACTAGTTACTTATCAGTTGTAGCTACCCCCTGAGTTTTACCTTATTCATGATGTGTTCCACGTCTTGATATTGAGGCGGTACCATTCTGACTCATCCTATATCATCTCGATTGAGGAGATTGAGGTTAGGTTAGACTTGTCTTTTGAAGAGGAGCCGTTTAGATTCTAGATCGTGATGTTAAGGTTCTGTGAAAAAAGTCCATTCCTTTAGTGAAGGTGCTGTGACAGAATCATAGCACTGAAGAGGCCACGTGGGAGCCTGAGGACTCGTGCGTCAACAATATCCGCATCTGTTCTAATCAGGTAAATTTTAAAGGCGAAATTTCTTTTAGGGGTAGAGTTGTAACGCCCTAAAATTCTTATTTTACTTTTGTGAAAATGTGACACAAAATATCTGTCTACTTCAGTGGTTAAATGTTCTGGGTGTGTGTGTGAGGTCTCAAGTTCAAGCCTTACCTTTGGTAAATTTTGGTACTTTTTGACTTAAGCCTTATAATTACTCAGTAGACTTATATTAAATTATTTGTAAAACCATATCAGAATGAGCCTGCTAGTTTGAGTGGTAAGGGAGTCTGTGTGTTGTGTGGAGGTCCTGTGTTCGAATCCCTACGCAAGCATGACCATTTATTTTTGTTCAGTTCTGCGCAAGTGTTTCAATGGAGTTGGGTTTTGAGAAGTGGCTATTAGTGGGTTAGTGGAGAGTTTGGATTTGGGAGTTATCATAATCTCATTTTATTTTTATCTTTCTTTTCTTTTTCGAAAAATACTTTCCTTTGACGTTTCTTTTCTAAAATTTCCTGTTTTTTTCCCTCTGTCAATTTTTGTCTCTTCCTTTTCTATTCGGTATTCCAACTTGCTTTCTTAGGTACAACGTTTGATTTCGTTTAATCGGTAAGTTTCGTAAGAATTCAATTGTAGCATTTTCGTGGGTGGTGTTAATTGGGGATTGAATTTGCTTTTGATTAGGGGTAGAACAAGTTTCTGCTGATGCTCCTGCAGCGAATTGAACTTTAGGGAGGATCCTTTTCGTTACCGTTAAGTACTCAAATGCGCTTGTTGAGTATTGTGAGTTTTCGTTGTGGAATTCTCCATTAAAGTTTCGAGGGTATGTTTTAGATTGTTCTTTTGGTTATGTTGTTTGTAGGTTTCAAGAGGCTCGGGAGTGGTTTCACATCGAAATAATACCAGGTGTGTACCCGAAATACAAAAAAATGAGATTCGGTGAAAGCCAAAAAACCCCACTGTCAACGCCACACGACCGTGTGGTAGGTCGTGTGCGACAACACGACCGTGTGATTGACGAAGGCCAGGCCGTGTACAAGACACGACCGTGTGACGACTAGGGTGTGGCCATGTGAGCCACACGGACTAGGCCAGATTGGGTGTGTGGGCCCACACGGAATGACATACAAACGTGTGATAACTAGGCCAGTCGTGTGATCCACACAGGCAAGGTTAATCTAGGCGTGTGGGCCACACGGGCGTCATGTGGGCCTATTGTACTGAAATTTTTTGTAGGGTCACACGGGACGTCCTAATCGATTGTGGGCCTACCATAAGGTCGGAAAATGCTATCCAACTCTACAACCAAATTATCTATTAGACTGAAATATGGTTATAAGCAAGCCTATGTTTGTTTATCTGTTAGCTGTTTATGAAAGCATGATTTATATGGCAATCATGTATACATGTTCTGTTACTGTAATTGGGGTGGGATGATGTATATTGGAGGAAGTGTTCTGAAAGGTAGATTATGCCTATTATCTGGCAGCACGGCTGCATTATATCTGATATGTGCTTCATCGGTACAGCATGGTGTGTAGGGCTGGGTAGGTGTTTTAAACCTCACATAGTGTGTAGAGATGGTCGAAGATGGTGTGTAGAGGATAGGGGTAGGATTCTGATAACTGATTTGCATATCTCAGAATCAGATTCAGTATCTAAAATGGGCTCAGCTCGAATCAGATCAGATTCGACATGGGCCTGTGCTCGATTGTGAATCTGTTTGATTTGTGATATTCTGTATGTTTACATGTTTAACTCTGCTGGGTTCCACACTGAGTTTACATAAACTCACCCCTTTTCTGTTTGTCTGTACAGGTAACCCACAGTGTTAGGCAGATCGGTGCAGTGGAGGACTCGACGGTGATCACCTATTTTACTGTTTTATTTTATTTTTGGGCTATTAAGTTTTGGCATTGAGGTTGTATTTTTTGGGACTTTGGACTCTTTTAAAATTTTGACATTGAATTTGGGCTTTTGGTTTTTACTTATTTATAACTATTATGGTTTTCTAAAATCTTGAATGGATTTTTCGGACACAACGTTTTTACAAGCTTCCACTACAAACACGTTTCATCTCTAAATGATTAAATGAAAGTAAACTTGGAAATTAATAATAACTCTAAAGGCTAATGAACTGGAAAGGTTTTAACTTAATGACAATGGTTTGTCAACCCATTTCATGTGACACTTTCGGATTCGGCCATAATGTCTAGGCCAGGTCTGGGGTGTTACAGTGATGGAAAGGAATAGCCAGTATACTCCACTAAAATATCTAAAGATGCAAAGAAGAGGAAATTGTTTTTGAAAGTCAATAGAATTTATGTTTCTTCATTTTTTTCTTTTAGGTTTTGCTTGCATAGGATTTTATCTATGGCATTTCATTTTCTTTTTTCTTTTAATTTTTTAGGAGAACCTAAGGCACCGCTTCGGTTACCAATACTTTCATGACAACTGTTGAGTACATATTTTTTATAAGTGTGCCACATCTCCTCTTTAAATGCATTTCAATTTTATCTATAAAAAAAATTAATTCTCACTTTGAACTTTTTATTTAATTTATTCATTCAATTAAATAATCATCCAAAGAAATTAAATCTTATGTCATCTATTGACTTATCGAGAAAATGCATTTACAACGGATGGTACTACACCGAACCCAATTTTTAGAAAAAAAGGCACACATATATAATTTTCGATAACTTCTTGTTGCCTCTTTCAAAAATTCCCGATTTACTTTTTGTTAATTTACCGGCTTAGTGTAAAATAGAAACATGTTTTCCTCGTCGTAATAATGAGTGAATCAATGAATGAAAGTGGAAAAATGAAGGTTAACTCCCTTTTTTATATTTATGTTAAACCAATCACTAATCTTATACTATGTATTATTAATATAATCTAGTTTCTTTTTATAATATCTATTTATTTCTAATAAATATTTATATAATAGATTGAATTTATCTAATATATTTCTATATCAAATATAGTGGCGATTAAAATGAATGATTTATTGAGTATAAAACGTGAATCAAAAATGGAAAATCATAAAAGATGAAAAAAGCTTTCGACTTTTGTCATTCCATTATATTGACAACTTCAAAAAATTGCTCATACTATGAGCATAGTATGGTTGTGGTCAGGCAAGTATGCCCTAGACATGATCATGGCCCGGCCCGAAATGTGAGAGGTTTGAGTAAAAATATAGGGCCGAAAAATGAGCTTGGACAAAAAATTAAGGCCCGTTTAAAAAATAGGCCGGGCCTCGGGCTCACTAAAAGACAAAAATCTATTTTTTTTTTGTTTTTGAATGTTATTTTCTTTTATTTTCTCCTTATTTTGCTACCATTTTACTTTTATGTTGCTACTATTTTATTATTATTGTTTAGATATTGTATAAAACTTATTTTATTGTTAATTTTGTTATTATTTTGAAGGCATTATTAATTTTGTTATTATTTTAGACGTGTTTGCTTGTTAAGTTGTATTTATCTTAGTGTTATTTAAGTCTACAATTTTTAAAATTTATTTTCAATTTGTTGGAAAATATTTATTTTGATGTTTTTAGTATTTTGATGTATTATATTTATTTAAAATTATATAAAATAATATAAAATTTAATCTGAAGTAGTAGGGTCGGGCTGAGGTTAGGCTTGGACAAAATTTTAGGCCCATTTTTGGGCCGGGATGGGTCTAAGAAATGGGCCTGAATTTTTAGTTGAGCTCGGCCCGGCCCGGCTCATGAGCACCTCTAGTATGCCCCTATCGTCTAGTGGTTCAGGACACCTCCCTTTCAAGGAGGCAGCGGGAATTCAACTTCCCTTAGGGATAGGGTACTACGAAAGGAAGTTGATAATGGATTATCAATAAATCTAGAATTGATTCTTCCTAGGTCGATGCCCGAGCGGTTAATGGGGATGGACTGTAAATTCGTTAGCAATATGTCTATACTGGTTTAAATCCAGCTCAACCCAATAATTCACTGATCCTCCATAACCCAAAATGTCCATTTTTTTGTATTTTGTTTTTCTAAAAAGCCAAATAAAAAAATTAGGGAAGAATAAAAAAGTCCAATTTTGTGATATATCCATCCCTATTGCTATTTGTTTTTTATTTTGTTCTATTTATTTAGTTGTTCCCACAAATTATGATCCACAATCTATTTCTCATTTATTGTTTCTGTTCATTCATTCTCTGTTCTTATTATACAATTTGTTAGTCCTGATCCAAACAATAGCAATTGAATTCGTTTGGTTAAATTCAATTACTAGTCTTGTAATATGGGTATAATTGTAGATTAGCCCATATTCTCCAATTGGATCATTCTAAATCCCTTTATTTTTTGAATTTTGAAATTTGTCTTGACGCAAATTACAATCGTTAATCCATTAACTAGATTTTTAGTGAGCATTATGTAGAAATAGCAAATTCACATGGCATTGCACATATGATAATATGTTTGCCGCTAGTGGTAGGGCCACTAAGAGACTTAGGGGGCCATGGCCTCCCTAAAATGGTAAATTTTCAATTTAGACCCTTTATAATTCATAAAATTTTAAATTAGTAATGATAAAATTGCATTTTGGCCCCCAAAATGATAAAAATTTGATTTAACACTTTAAAAATTATAAAAAGATATAGACTATTAAAATGATGAAATTGCATTTTTACTATTGTAAAAATATACAATTTAATTCCGCCCTCCAAAAAAAATTTTCTAGCTCTGACACTGTTTGCCGCATTAAGTTCTGGAAATAGCAAAACTTAACTTAATAAACTTAACAATTATCATTTGGAGAAGATTGGAATTTTAAAATTTGAAAAGTGAAGGAACTAAAAATGACCAAAATTAAAGTACAAAGACTAAAATCACAACTTTCATAGAGTATAGGGACTAATAGCATAATTTAACCTTTAAGTTCTACTCTCTTTTTTATTTCTTTGAGCAATCTCATTATAGGTTTTGATTATATATTCTCTTTTTGACACAATTCTTAGAACTACTCATAACCCCTCCTCAACCCATAAATAGGAGAATAATACGCTTCAACACACTTGAACTCACGTCTTCCTACATTGACAATAATACTAACGCCAATCGAACTAAAACTCAATCAGCACCTTTAAGTTCTACTTACATTTCAAAAAAAAATTATTTTTTATTCTATAATTTTTATTTTTATTAACATGTAACATCACATGCAATACATTAAATATAAATTCTGTAAATATCAAATATTTCTATTTTATTTTGTTTTGTTTGGTGTGGGGTTAAAATTGAGAGACCCACATATAGTTGATAAAGGCCTCCTTTCACTCCAGAGCAAGAAATTTTAGAACTTTCTAGGGTCTTTGTGTCTCAATGCTATTGGAGTGGCCATCACAATATTCATTTTGTCTAACCTTTTTACCACTGCACATTGCTCAGCCAGTCCAATACCTTTGTTTTTAAAAGCATTTGTGATCATATTCAAAACTACTCTTAAATGCACTCAAATCTCTCTATATATAACCTCTCTTTTTCCTCTTCTCAAGCACCTTATCCTTATAATTTTATGAGTAAACCCACTCCACCAATGATGATTATGAGGAGCTACTCATATCAGGTTGATGATTTTACGTGCACCCACTGGCTGTTGAAGCTGCCAGCATGATCTAAACTTCCTTCTCTGTTTTAAGGATGGTTCAGATCATGTGGTAGCTTCACCTGCTGTTGGTATCACGACCACGATAATGCCCTAAACCCATTGCTCTCAACTGCATTCATTCATCATAACCCACTGCTTCACTTCCTTTTCCTGCCACACTCTACTCCCATTCTCAATTTCACATTCACTGTTCTTTCTTTTCTATTCTTTTCTTTTGATGTTTCATTTTCTTTGGGGTATATTACATCTGTTGAGGGGAATCTTTGGGTTCTCAAAAGCCTCAATGAAGTTACTGTTAGGGTTTTCATTGACAAGTTCTATCATCCTCGAAAGATTTTTTTCCCTGCTTTTGAGATCCCATCTTATCCCTTCATGCTTAGAATATTAGTGCCTCTCCATGTTTTTTTAGGGATAATATATAATTTTACCTCCTCAATTTCTCCATTTATATTTAGTTGGTCCTTAAATTTATTTTTGATTTTAGTCGGTTCCTCCGCACTAATATTGTTAGTTTATGCTGACTTGACACTATTAATCAATCCTATGATATCATATGGTAGCCTCTCAAAACATCATGTGAGAAAAGTAAATATAATTTTTTAATTTATATTTACTACATGGCATTCTGAGACTCTATCACGTGGCACCACGAGCTTTTCTAGTAATATCACATCAACATAAGCTAAAGATATTAATACGGAGGTATCAACTTGATTGACGAAATATAAATTTAGGGACTAATTAAATTCATTTTTTTTTAAGAACTAACTATATACAAATAAACAAATTCAGGGGTTAAATTATATATTATAGTTTTTTATTGTGGGCTTTTTTGTTTTAATTTTCATTGGCTGCTTTACCATAATTTTAATGTGCTTTTAGTATATTGCCAACACATATTTTCGGGAATATAAAAACAATGGAATAAGGAAAAGCACAAATCTAGACTAAGATTATAAACCTTTAATGTGTTACCAATTACCCTTGCTACGTTCTTTCTGAACATCAATCACGTTTTGGGGATAATTTTGTTTATTTGGAGGAATCATGACATGACGTGGAAATATATTGAGATATGCAATCAAAATGCAGCAAAAAAAAATATTTGCATATTGAAAACTGTTACCCTATACTACTTGTAATCACGAGGAGGAGGATGTAGATTCGAGTGCATTGAAGCAAATTATCTTTCTATTTAAGGGTTAGGAATGAGTTATGAGTAATTTTAAGTATTGTATAAAAAAATTTAGATATGACTAGAATCTATAATGAGATTATTCAAAATATATATATTAATTCACTTATAGAATAAAAATATAAATTAACAATAAATTAATTTTAATTGGTAATATTTATCCACGGTATTATTTTTTGCAAGAGTTTTTACTCATCATTCTTTAACATGTATATTAAATAAGCTTTTGCTTATATTATTATACTAGTAATCAAACGTAGCATTAAAGTTAAAAACCATTTTTTTTGTCATTTTTAGTGAAAAAATGAAAATAATATTTTATTGTTTTCTAATTTTCACATATTTTCGTTTTCATTTTATTTTTCAAAAATATTTTAAAATTTTAACCAATCATGAATGTTTTCATTTTCCAAAAAAAAAACAAATGTAAATGACATTTATTTACTGAAATCAAATAGAGCCTTAGTATTTTTATTTAGAATTTATAGTCGCTAGTATGATTGTTGTGTTTGTGTTCATCTTATGTTCGACATATTACATTCTTATGATATTAAAAAGCACTTAAGTGATTTTTATTTTTTGAAAGAAAAAATTTACTAATTGTATGATGGCTTCATGGAAACCTTTAATATTTACTTGTTTAAAATATTTAAATAAAATAAAAAATATTTTAAAAGAAAATCAGGAAGAAAAAAATAGTCAAAATGAGATACATATCAACGCGATAAAGGGCCAAAAGAGTCAAGTTGAGTTAAGCTTTGAAAACCTTTCCATGGATCCAACCAATCTAGGATTTAGAATTCGGATTATAACTTATCATCCAAATGGTAAAGACAATATAAGAAGAACATATTTGTAAAAAGAATCTTGTCAACCTCGCAAATATAATTTTTCCCGAAGGAAAATTACATGTTAATATTATACATTAATTTATAACACTTCTATAATTACTTTAATTTTTCAAAATTTAACCACACAATCTAAACTTTCTGATACCGTTCGTAATTATTTGTATTTGTAATTATGATAAAGGTGAGCTATTTTTCTATATAAGAAAACAGAGTTTTGGTTGGGTATTTTCTTTCTTTCTTTCTTTTTGTTTTCTAAGTAGAAAAAGGAAAAGCTTTAATTCCCCCTATGAGATGAGCATGAGAAATTTGTTGAAGCTGGACAGTCGACACCTAGGCTAGTTGTTTGGAAGCTTCATTTGGCCAAGAATCCCATGCCCTTTTTTTAGGATTCTATGACTGACCACCAAATCTTTCGAATATATCATACTATACAAATTGATGATGTAATTTGATTCTCTCCTTACCCTTTTTAGGGGCTTTTTTTTTTAAGGCTCAGCAGCGTTCTTCTCTATCTTCATTTTAAGCCTTCATACATTACATGCATGCCATTTATGGGAAAGATTCCATTTTGTTTGTAATTGTACTTCCTCTCTTTGGGTTTGCAACTTTCTCCATTTCATTTCCTTGTCTTTTCTTTTAAGTCCATTCTCCTCAGGCTTAGATTGGGATATCATCCATGGCTATTCCAAATGGAAAATGGTTTTATATGTAATAGGTAATTTAACCAAGGATTGGGTTATGATTTTGTAAGTACAAGGGTATAACTAGGTATTTTTATCGGAATATTATAAAAATTTATTTCCAAAAATAACATGGCTTTGAAATTATGTATGAAACTAATATGTTTTCTACAGTTTTTAATGATGTCGCATAAGAAGCACACGATACCACTTAAAAAATCATGTTATCATTATCAAAATAATTGAAGGTTATTTAAAAAATAATTTTTTTTAACGAGTGTCGCATATTTGACATGTGATGCCCATTAAGCTTACCAAACTTACACAGGAAATCATAGAAAATAAATACGAAAAAAGAAAAAAGAAAGGAGTAAACCATGAATGAGTGGTCATGTTGATAGCAGGGATACCCCCTCATTAACCAACAAAATCATGGTGATTAACTTAATATGACCTAACTGAGATACCTAGTTGCTGACCAACAAACTTTGTCACCAAGAAAGTTTGTTCATTTGAGAGTAGATTTGCACAAACATTGAGTTTGCTTTCCTACTGTTGGCATCCATCGCCTTTGTCAGCTTTTTAGAGTATATGTGACCCACCGACGTCATTGTGACTTGGTTTCTCCCTATTGTTGGTATCAAAGTCACCAACCTATAGAACATAGCTGAGAAAACAACTAATATTGGCATATAATGTGTTTGCTTTAAGACGACATTGATAGCCTATTCCAGATTGATGGTCATATGACCATAGCGAGACCTACCATAGAAACATTGTGCCTATTGATTAAGCTCCATGTCATTAAACCCATCAACCGCAATATGAACAACTTTACCTTTCAGCCTCTCCATCCTTTGTTTGAATCGATGTTACTTCAACTCATACCCTATTGAATTTTTACATTTAGTTCATTTCTATGCATTATTGAATGACAACATATGATAATCAAAGGAAGTGCACAATTATCGATGTTGACGACTTGTTTATGCCATTCAAGGTTCTCAAACTTTTTCTTAAAGTTGTAATGTGTTAGATGCAATACACAAATTTCCACAAAACTCTAGAACACCCTATTGTAACAATGATCCCCTTTACTCGATTGGAAATCAAGCATATATTGCCTTTTCTAACAATATGAATGTGCTAGTTCGTTAAGAGAAACTGCCAAGACTCTATGCTTTCTTTGTCCACAATAGCAAAGGTGATCGGCAAGATGTTCTAGTTACCATCTTGTGCTACCGCAATAAGGATTTGTGTATATTTCTCATATAGCCAAGTTTCATCAACCTACACAATCGACTTGTAGTAAGGAAAGACCCAACGTAAGGATCGAATATCCAGAACAAATGATGGAATATTTTTTACCTTGCACTAGTTGTCCATCCTAGTTGTAAGCATTGAGTTTTTGCAACTCAACCATAGTTCCCAACATGTACTCCTTTATCGTATCCATCCGTCCTTGAAGTTCATTGTAAAGCTTCATCACCATCCATTTAGTTGTGCAAGATACTTTGTCCTAAATTGGGATTGTATGCTCGCGACCAAGACCTATACAAGAATAGTGGGCATGTCTTTGACCACTAGTGTAATGCACTTACAAATTAATTTATGCAACAGTGCATGTATGAAGTCCTTTATATTTTCGAACCTTCCAAAGTAGTGACCTCTTCATTAATACAACTCTCACCCACCACTTGCAACCTTCCATAGACCTCCAACACTGTCCAATATATAATGCTAGAGTAGATACGATGGCTTTGTAGTCTACCGACACTTTCAAGTTGTAGTACTTAATGAGAGCTACACATGTCTCCTAATTCAAAAATTGTAGGCCTATACACAACTCTTTAAATTTTGAATCCGGCATCAACATATGGCCAGGTATTATATCCAGTAAACTCTGAATCCAACATCAACATATGACCAGGTATTATATCCAATATTCTATGAACTCATATGTATGCATCGCATTGGGATTTATGCTCTGCATGTCTTTGAAGGTTTGTTTCTTATAACAATGCCATGAATAGGATTCCCAAGCTAAGTGATATTTGCATTATCATCATTGCCATCGACTTCATCATTGGTATCATTAAGAACCTTAACAATAACAAGGTTATTAAATTCTTTGACCTGCGCATTGGGATCATCACCATCAGATACTTGTTAACTACTCGTTTGAATCCTTAATCCGAATACAAAACTAGAAACCAATGGTTGTATCTCATAACCAGGACCCAAATTAAGGCTACTATACAAAGTAGGCACATTGTATGGATTGCCGCTCAATGTCATGGTCGCTCCATAATCGCACGAATCTACCCATCCAACATTCAGACTGAAGTCAAACCTATATAAAAAAGATCGTCTATCCACAGACACTCTTGGTACCTCTATATACAGGTCATAAACTCCATATTGTTGATCTAATGGTGTGGGATTTTGTACCACAACTCTTGAAGGTGTAGGAAGATTAGCTACCCCATTTCCTTTATTAACATCCTCCAACTCAATGTACAGCTCCACTGCTTCAGTGTTACTAGTGGAGCAATGCACTGTTATCATTGTCTCCACTTTCTCATTATCTACTAGTTGCATCTCATTGTATATACGAGGATTTGATAAAATTGAAAATTTGTAGAACAATATTGACATCATCCTCACACAACGTTGAGTAATTTTTGAACCAATCTTTTCTTTCATTTCCTCAAGTTTTACTCTCGTTTAAGTTTGATTTGTCGTAATTTGATACATCAAATTAGGCTCCACGTTACACTTGACGAGCTTATTCTTGAGCAATTTGAATGTTTTTATCATATTTTTAGTTAGTTTTTACTTTTTAATTTAATAAGTGAATTAGTGTGTTTTACGCTTTTTTGATACTCGATTTGGATAAATGAACCTAATGGTGGATTGAGTGTTGTAAGGAGTCAACGGTGGCCCGAACGTGAGCGAAAACATCACCTAGAAGTAGGTATCGCGGTATGGAAGCATGGAAGTTGTGATACCCCTGATAGTACTAAAACGAAGGGGATTAAGGTCATCTACAGTGGTATCATGATACCAGCCATGGGTATCGCAATGCCTAACCTCCCAAGGACTTCCCATTTCAAGACTAACGAGGGTATCGCGATACTAGACCGTAGATATTGCTATACCACTATCATGAGGGGACAAAAAATGAATGTAGGGGTAGTCTTTATCTAAATTCAACACTAATCAAAAACACACACTGATGAGCATTTTGGTCAACAAAAATATGGTTTGATGCCTATTAAAAAAGGTCAAAGTTTGGCTGGAGAGAGAAGACACACAAGACAAAACACTTTAACTTAGTTTTCTTGTTTTCTCTTATCTTTTAAGGTTTAAGTTTTTTTTCTCTATAGCTTAGGGTTTAATTTTCTGCTTCCCTTTAGTTTTTCTTTGTATTGTGGTAGTTAGTTAAGTTAGTTATTACTGTAGCTAGACTTCATTTACTTGCTTAGCCCTTTAAACTTCTTGTATTTTCAGTTTAATCCTTAGTATTAATATAACTCATTTTCCTTTTTGTTCCTCTATTAAAAATTTTATTTTTTAAGTGCTATTTTACATTTTTTTTTGTTGCCATTTTTATTGCATCTAAGCTTTTCCAAGAAAAGTTCAAGCCTTTATCATTTTCCTTGCATTTAGCATTTATGCTTAGTTTTTATGATTGTTGGATGTTTGTTTGCTTAAATATGTTTATGTGTAGCTAAATTCTAAGTGGTTGTTTGATGGAAGTGATGGGTAATTGATTTTTTAGTTCAAAAGCTAAATCGCAAAAACTAAACTAAATTGAATAGACTTCAAAACTTAGGATTGACGACCTGGAAGAAGATCTTATTGGACATCAATTTGATAGTCCCAAGGTAGTTTGGTGAGATCAAGAGATAAACCGAGCTAATTTATTGAAATTGGTAAAGTTGAGGCCGAGAGGTAAAATTGCACCAATATATGAGTAATAGTGATTTAAATCCTTAACTCGAAGGTTAACCAACTTCATGGAAATTAACCAACCGTTGCTTGTTATCATATTTGCTAGTTCCATAGTTGGTTTTATTTACAATTTAGTGTTGTTTTTAGGTATTTAATTAGCTCAATTAAACTTGTGAATGACCTGTCATAATATGGTACTTAGTGAGTAGTTAGCTAGACTACTTTAATTGCATGTGTCTAGTTTAGAAATTGCTTAATCACCAACTACTTTGGGTTCGACCGCTTGGAATATTTCGATATTCCATTGAACACTATAAATATTACAACTGACATTGTCTGCTTGCAGTTAAGACCGCACTAGTCACACTTGATACTATAAATCAATGTGTAATGAAAATGAATTTATTAAGTTATTATGATTTATGAAAAATTTAAGAATAAAAAATATTGAACTTATAAAAACAATAATTATATACCAAGAACAATTTAGTAAAATTTACTTTTAAATAATCTTACAATCCGCCAACCAAACACTTTTACATTCTAGCAAAATAAGTTAAATAAGGTAATCTTATATTCCACTCGTAATCTTACATTCCTGTAATCCTATTATGAAATGTAATCTAATATTCGGCAAACCAAACACACCCTAAAAGGATGTGTTTTTGTGTTAAATGATTAGGGGTTTTTATAGGTGAGTTTGAGTGTTTAGAGTTGGAGGGGGGTTGAGAGAAGTAAAATAATTGTGAATGTGTTTTTAATTCAAGATAGATGTCACATATCAATTGGGGGACACTGTGTAAATTTTTTATATTTTTCCCCAACAATCCAATAACTTTTCAATTCCAATCAACTCAATTAGATGTTACATGCTAAATATACCACATCCATATAATTATTTTTCATTGTTTTGGTCAAATCAATGGGCGTCACATGTAAGTAGCTAACACTTGTTAAAAATTTATTTTTTAAAATAACCCTCAATTATGGTGCCCCAGACATCTTATGCGACACCGATGAATACTACAGAAAACATATTGGTTTTGTAAATAATTTTAAATTCATGTTATTTTCAGAAATAATTTTTATAATATTTCGATAAAAATTTTGTATAATTATGAAATCATCTCTTAATGATAATTGAGTATTGGGTGTAGTGACAAAGATATATTCTACTCTCATTATTAGAAGGGCAATTACAAATCCTGAATATGGAACCATAAAACAGACATGAAAAGTACTAAAAAGATTTATTTGATATTTTTTTATAGAGAAAAAATAAGTACAATCGTTGACTGGTATAGGCTTGCTTAGAACTCAACTCATCACAATACTTGCTGATATCTTCATCTAACAAGGTCAAGACCAATGTTAGTGGTGTATCAAAGATGATCAGTGTACTGTACTCTGGTAAAGCAAGCTTCGCCATGTGGTCGGCTACTGCATTGTGCTCTTTCTTGATATGCCTCAACCGAATGCCCCAGTTACGTCGACAAAGCTGGTGAACAACTAACCGCAGCTTAGAGAAGCTGCTACCTGCTGCAGCGAATGAGAAAAGCATTGTCATTTTCGATTTCTACTCGTCGAAAGCCCTTGTCCCAAGCAAGTTTGATGCTAAAGCTAGGCCCGTTAGATGCTTGTTGATTTGCAGGTGAATTTAGTCGAGATTGAAAGTTATTCTTTGGTTGTTATCAATTTCCTTAAGAGGCAATGACCCTATAGTGTCCAGCTTGGGAATTTTGATCAATTCTATTAGATCTCTTGTTCTTAGATTAGTGTGTTGTAAGGTTTAATCAAATTGGGATCCGGACACCAACCTGCTCGTCATCTGGTAAAGTTTGCCTTGCTCGGTAGCAATGATAGTGTTACGTGGTGGACGTGTAGTGAATTAACAAAATAAGAAACTCAGAATACGATCGATTTTACAAAAACAAAACCTATAGAAATTTATTCAGTCAAATTACTTTTATAAGACATAAATTTCTGTTATTGGATCTAACCTTCAAGAAGTAAAACTGAATTCCAGGAAAATAATTTACATTATATACACTAGGAAGGTTAAGGTCATATGCTGCCGCCTACAAGAGAATTAGCTGCAACAGCCCCCACAGGTCTCGACTCAAAACTGTCATTTTCAGAGCGGTTGAGCCTCAAACTGATTAAATCGGTACACTTAGCAAGATACACATGATACTATCGCATAACTTGAGCAGACAAAAGGTGCCTCAGCTGGAGCAGGTGTTCCTCGTCGGAAATGTTAAGGGAAAGGCGGAGATTTGTTAACAGGAACTCCTGCTCCCAAGTTAAAGGACCCGAAGCATACAATGCCTCCACTGTTGACTTGTAAGCACGAAGTTCAAGCTCATGGATGTCAACAACCTTATCAGCAGGGGACAACTGTAAGTCCCTCTTGCCACATGAATTGGGGAATGATGACTCGGCATCAGAATTATCAGCTGTGCTTCCTGATGGTATACGAGAAATTTGGCCAGCGTAGTCAGCTACACCATTAGAACTACAACTAGCAACTGAGCATTGGACACTATCTTTAGAAGACAAAACAGGTCTAGAAGAATCATATAAACAGTGAGGAGTTGTGTTTTTGATCCTTTTAGCTGATTGCTTAATGACTTCTCCATCAAGCCCTACTACATGACGGAAAGAAATATCATCTACCTGGTCGAACAAAGGATGTGTTCTCTTAAGAGTTTTGTCGTTGCAACCTCTAGAGAAAGGTGGTATTTTCCTTCTCTTAAGGGTTCGTCCGAAGATGGGGTCGCATTCTTCAGAGTGATGCTCATAGCCTTTATTTGCAGCTCTCAAGGACATACGCAAGGTGGCGTTATCAGCTCTGCCCTTATGCATTCCCTCTCTATCCTTCTCCCTAAATTGTGGGGTTTTGGTTAAATGACATGAAGTCCTGAAAAGCAAGCCACCAGCACGATATGGAAATTTTGGTGTGAAATTGTTGGTCAAGCCTTCACACTGAGCAGCCTGCAATTATATGTAGTCAGTCTGGTTTAGATATAGCGGTGGCAGTAGGTTCAACATATCAGTGAGGACTTGTTACATAAGTTTGTTCTTAAGTCTCATAATATCAAATCGAAAAAACTGCAACGATTATTACAAGAATAGCATTAAGGATAGAGTTCTCCTAGCCAGTTTGCAACACAAGGCAACTATGCCATAGACTATAAAATAGTCATGGAGTTCATATCATCTACAAAAGAGAAATAGGTGAAAAGCAAAGATGAAATAGGCCATTACCTTCCCCCTCACCACCCACTTCTTGCCATCCCAAGCCTGTCTAATCCTTAAACTCGACCCATGAAATTCCATAAGTTGGATTGACCCAAAGAACTTAATGACAAATCGGTCGTTGTTCTTTAACACCTTTGTGACCTTTCCAACCCTCCAACACCGGTTATCAAACACCTCAGCTACATCGCCAACTGCCCAACTCTTCCAATCTACACTTGGAGGTAAGGGTCTAACATCCTTCCTTTGAAGCTTCTCCACCACTTGTTTTCCTTCATGGTCCATCAGCAGTTTGTATCTAACAACACAGTTTTCGACGTCCGCCGAAACAATATTAGCAGTAAACCAGGAGCCACATGGATCATCTTCTCCTCTTAATACCTCCACCAAGTTCCCTTTTCTGAAATTCATGATTTCCAAGCTCTAATATGCTTTAGACCTGGAAAACAAAATTAATACTATTTAAATTTTTTCAACAAGATTTGAAAAACAAGGATGAATTGATGCTAACAGATCTATGGGTTTGAATTTCAAACTTGACATAACAGACCCAGGGTTGGATGAATCATCAAAAAGTGCAAAAAAAAAAAGGCATGAAATTTTGAAACTTCTAACACCCAATTCAAACATGGAAACCTTCATTTTTCTAAAAAGATTAAATCAATAATCTTCAAGAATTCCTTTGTATCACAAAAAAATCAGATACATAAACACAGATATAATCAAATCTACATAGATTCATTCAAAAACAAGTATCTATTCAACTCATTTTGGGGACTTACATTTCCAACAAGGACTGATATGAACTCATGAAAACCCAGTTTTTCTTTACATACTTGGTCAATCAGCAAAGAAGAAAAAGAAGCTTGAAAGCCACTCAAATCATCAATCAACCCTCAAAAAAAAACCCAGAACTTAAAATCTTCTAATAATAAACTACACTAAAAGAATATAAAATTGAAACAAAAACAGAGTGACCCCCACATAGAAATTACAACCAAAACAGAACTCTATTTTGATGAATTAGATGATTCTGACCTGAGAGAATAAATGAAAACGAACAGGACGCAGTTTAGTTGGGATCATGACCGCATATTTACGCAAAAATGGTTGATTTTGCTCTCTATTATTATTTCTTTAAGCACTACTCCAAATAAAAATTACAACTACTAATTACTAATTAGGATTGCCTCGGTTTTTTATAGTAACTTCAACTATATACCCTGTTTTCAAATCTTCGGTATTAATCACGTAAATTGGTCACTTAGGGTGCTGCCTACTTGTGATTATGGGCTCATGCATTCCTTCATTCATATTTTTCTATTTACTCATATTATTGTATTTACCTAATCTTTCCCCGTACACTCCACTTGATATGTATATTATATTATATTGTAATAGATAAGAGATATAAATAGACCTAATCATAAGTCAGGTCATCTGTCTATACCTAAAAATTTGAACAAAAATATAGGATTGAAAAATAAGTTTGGAGAAA
This sequence comes from Gossypium rotundifolium, assembly GCA_025506655.1. Classification (NCBI taxonomy): domain Eukaryota; kingdom Viridiplantae; phylum Streptophyta; class Magnoliopsida; order Malvales; family Malvaceae; genus Gossypium; species Gossypium rotundifolium. The sequence goes on from CP106728.1 coordinate 154,713,398, forward strand.
AAAATAAGATCCGTATTTTCTAAATAGGTCGAGTCTTTGGTAAGTTTTTTTTTTTGGTCTAGGCTCGGCCTAGCCTAATCTAGCCGGAAAAGTTTTTTTTACTGTTGTTTTGTTGTTGTTTGTGGCTACTTTGATGTTATTTTACTATTATGTTGTTATTGATTAAATATTATATAACTTTTACTTTATTGTTAATTTTTCTATTATTTTAAAAGTATTTATTTGTTAAGTTGTAGTTATTTTAGTGTTATTTAAGTATAAAAATTTATATATTTTCAATTTATTAGGAAACATTTATTTTAATATTTTCAATAAATTTGATCCATTATATTTTTAAATTTTATTTTTATATAAAAATTTAATACGAGTGAGACAAATTAGACTTGAGTTTAATTTTTTTATCTGAATTTAATTTAGACAAAATTTAAACTCATTTTCAAGCCTAAACTTAAAAAAAAACCTAAAATTTTATAATAACCCATACCCAACCATAATTTAGTCTAGATATAAATTATTGAAATTTTACAATCATATTTTATTGTACAATTTCGGTAGTTTTTGGACATAACCTTTGCCATGTTGGACGTTAGGTTTTCACTTCATTACAACTTCTGTCAGTTCACGATATTCACCAATTTATTTTTGTTTAACAACTTTAATTACTTTTTACACAATTAATGGTGACTTTAGATACACAGTATATTTATCTACAATTAATATAAAAATAACGGTGACGATAAAATTTAATATTATATCGTGAGATAAAAAAATAAACACACCGTATCACTAAATACAAATAGATAAATTTAAAGGTAAAATTATATATTATACCTTTTATTACTCCACTTATAAAATGTTATTTTATATTATATAAGAAATTCAATATTTATCCTCTCTCTAAGATAAAGAGGGGACCATTCAAATTACTTTAGACCCCTGTTTTTTTCTCTTTCTTTCATCATAGTCCCAAACAAACAAACAGATCTTGAACCACTTTGCTTATGACATTGACTCATTAGCTGTATTTCACAAACAAATCAGAATATATCAAAAGTAATGTTATCAATAAATAAATAATTGGATTTTCAGAAGAAAAAAATAAGCAATAATTAATAAACGAGATTCAGGTAAACTGTATTAATAATTATTTAGCTATAAAATATTATAAAATAATCATTTAACTATTAATATTTTTTCTAATCACTCAACTATATAAAATTACGAAATAATCATTTAACTATTCAATTTTATTATTTTTCAACACTCAACTATTTTAAATTTGAATGAATAAAAAAATTATGTGAGATGTGACCCCATAAACCTTATCTTTAAACCATCTCCATCCACAAGTTTTTATAATGTTTTATTTTTTGATTGGCAATGGAAATTGGCAAGGCAATATGTGAATTGTCACAATCTCCACCTTTTCCAAAGGCTTTCTACACATTCCATGTATGGTTTCCCTCATTAAATTCCAAGATAAGAAACAAGACAAAGAAATGTTAATGGTATTATGAAATTAACAAGGATGCCCAAATTTCATCATTTATATTTTATGTGTTGCATAAATGAATGTAAAGACTTTTTTTTTTTTTTCTTTTTTTGTTAATATGATCTTAGTTCATGTAGATAAATAAAATTTTAAACATTTTTCTTATTTTTCAATTGAAAATTTCTGATTTAATCATTAAAACTATATATATATTTTTGTCAATATTTGTCTATTTAGATTTTTGGTTAAATTATCTTCACATAACATTAATATAACATTTGATTATTAGAAAATAAATATGATAAGTTGACAAATTTTGATAAAAATAATGATAACAATGATTAGATTAAAATTTTAAATTGAAAAATAAGAGAGTTGAATTATACGATTCTCATATATATTGTATGCATGAATAATGTTTGTGGGTAACAAGATTTAAAAGTTTATCTTGACTTGAATGGAATGGTGATTAGAACTCTTGTCAGACACCTATTTCGTATGAATTTGAACAGTGTTACTCATGTTTTCTACCTCAAATAATTTCAACCATTCAAAGAAACTTTTCATTGAATAGTTTAAATTTAAAAGTGTTAGGATCGTCCCGATTAAGCAACAAGTAAAAAAAAAAATAGCGGAATAAATTGAGAAATTGAACACACAAATTTAACGTGGAAAACTCCTCCAAAGAGGAAAAAAAACCACGGGCAAAGATAATTTTACTATAATGGCAAAAGAACGAAGAGTACAAAAGATAGAGATAAAAACTAAACCCCAAAAACCCGAAAACAAAAACGTAAATACAAAATTCTCTAAATGTGTTATGAGTTCTAATCTCTAATTGGTGTGTTTTCTAAGGTTGTAAAAGAACCTATTTATAGGCTAAATTAGTAAGTCAAACAAATTATGCTAATAAATGCTAAATATATTATACTAATAAATACTAAATCTTCTAGAAAATATATATTTTGTTTAACTTGACTTGCAAGCAATCTCTTAGAATTTGGGTCACATAACTCTAACAAAAAGATATAAAATATCTATTAAATTTTTAATTAAAAACTTTTTTATTCAAATTTTAGATCAAATTCTTAGTTATGGGTTTTGGGAGAGACTTATTTACCCATTGATTAACTATAAATGAAGGTTTTGCATTATAGTTTAGCATCCAAAATGACTTGATTTTATCTTTACAATTTTGAGAAAATATGATACTACATTTTAAAGTTATAATACAAATATATGGACTACTTGAAATCTTTTCTCTTGTTATTAAAGATATATATGAGAGCTTTATTTGCTATAACTTAAACAACAATCAAGTGAATGTATAGAGATGTTGATGATGATATAGGAGACAAGAAGATAAGGTAAGACAATTTGAATGAGTTAAAATCAAAGTATTCTTGTTAAAAGGTATGTTTAATTTGTAAAATTGAGATTATAATTAAAGTGCAATTTAGATATAAAATTTACATTATGAGAGATAATTGTATAAGAGATGTGTTGAAAAGAGGTAAAATAGAGCTCAAGCAATTACCCATTAATAATAGGTTGATTGACCACAACTTTACTAAGCCATTATCAAGTAAAAAGATAAATAAGACTATGAGAAGTATGGAACTACTACCAGTAAATAAAGACAGTCTTGTCTAAACTTTTCTCTATCATAATTGATGTTGATTAAGGATATTATTTTTTTTGGAAATTTATATGAATTAGAGTTCAAAGGTATCTTATTAAGATTTATCGGGAGTGAAATATTAATGAGGTTGACATTTTCAAGTGCATAAAACATTTTTAGAATAGTTGGGGCAAAGACTATTCTAACAAAGTCTCAAACTTGGTCGATGCTCTTTATTTCACAATGAGTAGGTTGGATTTACTATCCTTAGCAAGACTCATAGCTTGCAATATATGAGTGAAGTGAATGTTGTAAAAACTACTTATGAGCTCACCAATGCAAATAGATGTTGGAAAAATCATTTAGAAATCATGTTTGTTTGCACAACAGAAATTTAAAATTGTTCTAAAATTCAAGATTTTATGTTACCTATAACAATAAACTTTACTAACTTATTGCTTGCGTTTTCGGCTTAACGGTTCTGGTCGTTTCTCGGATTTCAACCAACATGATATTCTTCGTTATTCCCAAACCCTTAGTTTGCTTAGAAAGTATATTCTAATTCACAAACTGATCAAACAATGAAATTTTTTTGATTTTTCAATGGGGAAAATTAATTTTCTCTATGGGCAAGAAACCTCACTCAAGTTTTCTAAAAAATAGAATTTATTTTGGGGTAATAAATCTCACTATTTTCTAGCAAAGTAACTACGCTCAATGATGTGTTTGTTTTGACCTAGCCCATAGTTCCTATTTATAGGGAAAATCATAAGAGTTCTATTTGAACAAGAGGAGACAAAATACATAATGTAACAGCCCATTTTCTGTAAAATCGAACAGTGGTTTCAGGACCACAAATCCGATTCCAAAAGAGAAATTTATTTTAATATTATTTTATGATCTATAGCACGATAATAATGTCATATGAAAATTTCATAAAGAAATTTTACCGGTTACATGTCTAATTTGATAAAGGACAAAATTGAACAAAGTGCAAAAGTTGAGTTCTAATAGTTAAAGGTATTAAATAGTGATAGAACTTTAAAGTGGAGGCCCTTATATGGAAAATATACCATTAAAAATGCTTAGTTTTTAAGGATGATGATTCATCCATGGAAAATAAAATAAAGAAAAGGATGAAATTGGAAAGTGAAATAAAAAAGATGATAAATGATAAAAGAACAAAAATATCATCATTTTGTATCATCTTCTTCCCCCAAAAATACATGGAAACCCTAAGAAAGAGAAAGCAAGCTTTCTTGGCTTAATTGGGTAAGTAATCTTGTCCCATTTTTAGTAATTTTTATATTTTCGATATCATAATAGCTTAATTTATCTATTATTGGGATCAATTTGTAAAGATATCAAAGTATTAAAATTTTCCCATGGATGAGTATACTGAAAATTTGAAATTTATGGTAGAAAATGAAAGGTTGTTGATAGATAAACAACTTTTGTAAAGTGAATTTTGATGAAATTATGATTTTAGGACTAAATTGTAAAGTTGTAATCTTTGCTCTATTGCCGTTACAGGACAATGAGCAAAGAGGGGCAGCATAAGAAAGACCCATTTTGCCCGGTCTCGGTGGGCTTTAACTTCTTTGGGTGCTCTTTTCTTCAGGTTGCCCCATTCAGTCCTACCGCATCTGGTCGTTTCGATCCTATTCCCCCGTTGCTTCGGTGAGATAGGACCTGTAACTTCAATTTGCTCCCCTGCAATCTTAGGGAGATAGGTTTAACTGTCTTTTATCTGCTCCGTCGCAACTTGAGGGGGATAAGACTTGCAACTTCAGAAATGTCAAAACTGCTTTCTTCAATCTGATCCCTGCAAACTCAGGGATCACCAGACCGATATCTTCGATCCGCTTCCGCAACTTCGGGAATGTCAAATCGCTTTCTTCAATCTGATTCCTACAAACTCGGGGATCACGGACCGATTTCTTTGATTTACTTCTTACTCCACGGAACTTCGAGGAAATAAGAATTCGGGAGAAGAGATTCGTAGTCTCCATCTTCTACCAAAACTTCAAAAAATAAGGACTTATCCTCATTGTTAACTCGTGGAGACGGGATTTGGAATCTCAACCTACTCCACTAGAACGTCAAGGAAATAAGAATTCAGGGAGAAGAGATTTGTAATCTCCATCTTCTCTACTGAAACTTCAAAGAATTAAGGATGTAACCTCATTGTTAACTCAGGAGACGGATTTGTAATCTCAACCTACTCCACTGAAACTTGAGGAAATAAGAATTCGGGGAGAAGAGATTCGTAGTCTCCATCTTCTCTACCAAACTTCAAAGAAATAAGAATTTATCCTTATTGTTAACTCAGGGAGACGGGATTTGTAATCTCAACCTACTCCACGGGAACTTCGAGGAAATAAGAATTCAGGGAGAAGAGATTTGTAATCTCCATCTTCTCTTACTGAAACTTTAAAGAATTAAGGATGTAACCTCATTGTTAACTCAGGGAGACAGGATTTGTAATCTCAACCTACTCCACGGGAACTTCGAGGAGATAAGAATTTAGGAGAAGAGATTTGTAATCTTCATCTTCTCTTCTGAAACTTCAAAGAATTAAGGATGTAACCTCATTGTTAACTCGGGAAACGGATTTGTAATCTCAACCTACTCCACGGAACTTCGAGGAGATAAGAATTCGTGGAGAAGAGATTTGTAATCTCCATCTTCTCTAACTGAAACTTCAAAGGAATAATGATTGATCCTCATTGTTAACTCAAGGAGACGGGATTTGTAATCTCAACCTACTCCACTGGAACGTCGAGGAAATAAGAATTCAAAACTTTTCAATTTGCTTCCTTACTATCTTCAGGAAGACTTCAATCTTCAGCCTGCTCCACTACCATCTCGAAGGGGCAAAATCTGAACTTTTCAATTTGCTTCCTTACCATCTTCAGGAAGACTTCAATCTTCAATCGCCCCACTACCATCTTGAGGAATGAAATCTAAACTTTCCAATGTGCTTCCTTACTATATTCAGAAGACTTCATCTTGATCGCTTCCACTATCATCTCTAGGAACAAAATTGAACTTTCCAATTTACTTCCTTACTATCTTCAGGAAGACTTCAATCTTCAGTCTGCTCCACTACCATCTCGAGGAAACAAAATCTGAACTTCAATATTGCTACACCGTTTTTTCAGGAACCTGTCCTGTAGAATTAATTTTATGTACTTATGCTTATGCAAATGATGAAGATGCTATGATCGGAACGACTCAAAGTCTCCTAACTACATGTGTTATGGACGACACTTTCATGAATGCAGAATGTCGTGAGAATGGTCTTTTTACAATGATTAGGATGCAATGATCAGAATGAATTGAATGCTCCTAACTAAATGACAATGGATGACATTTGCATGAATGCAGAATGTCATGAGAATGATCTTTTGTTAAATGTATAATGATTAGGATGCACTGGACGATATTTGCATGAATGCAAAATGTCATGAGAATGGTCTTTTTATGATGATTAGGATGCAATGATCAAAATGAGTCGAATGTTCTAAACGTGCTTTGAAATGATGTATGAATGCAAAATGAAATGATCCCTTTTTAAATGCTTAGGGTCATCATTGCTCGTAGTCCATTAATGTTCTATCACTGATACGTTATCATGATTTCCCGTTCAGCCGGTATCTTTGATAGAAAACCCAAAGAAATGATCATATTATGCTCAACAAGCTTGCCCCGCCATGATTTGAGTCCCTTCCATCTGTTCTTCGGGACATAAAGTTTGCATCTCTCACCGCAACTTTAGGGAATAACTTTGGTTTCTTCTATCCATCCTATTGTAACTCCGAGGTATAGGATCAATTTGATCTGTTACACCATTCACTGGTGTAATGACCAGATATGTAGGCTCGATATGTGCATGAATGCAGAGTATTATTTTTTTCTCGAGAATGATCCCTTTGTCTTCTTTGGGTTGACATTGCTCGTTATCCGTCAAGGTCGTATCACCGTGAAATGTATTGTCTTTTGTTCAACCAATAAAAGGTCCAAAGAGATAATCATCTTTCTCCTAATATTTCCAAACCTTGAAATGAGTGAGTTCTAAACAATAGTCCTTTTCGTGTCCTTGTATTATTCGAAGCTTCCGAGTAATATGCAAAACTCCTTTTATGAAAGTATTATTAGTCCACTAATCGTTATTTCAATGCAAAACACCAAAAAGATTGTAATAATGGACAAAAGGAAATTGATTGGGAGCATAGCTCAAACAAACAAGTTAATCGATGCTAGCAAATGTAATTAAGAAAGAAATTTATCGGTGGTATTTTGAAAGGAATAAAATAACCACAAGTAACAAAAATGGGTAAAATAGAATCTGAGTGCCCCAGATATCGCAGCTTGAGCTTCTCTGTTCCAACTTCTTGAGGACCATTTTGAGCTTAATATGTGTTTAGGGGATCCAGGGTACTTTGTCGGTGCCCCAAGACGTAACATACTTCTTCGATCGTAGCAAGACTACTGTATGCCCTACTTTCGATCAAAATTTTGAGCTGCCCTTCTCGGGTTTTCAACTCAAATACCCTTTGGTCTCAAAACGCCCTTTGCGGGTTTTCGCCTTGGCCTCTCCTTTTTTTTTTTTCTTTTTCCTTTTTCTTGTTTTTTGTTTTTTGTGTTTTTTTGTGTGTGTTTTTTTGGTAAACTTTTTATTGAATCTGAACTCACCGGATTGGGCAGGTCCTTGTCATCCATCTTGGTTGACACTCATGCTTCCCTAGAGCAGACCTTCTTTGCTGTATAAGGCATTTACTTTTTCTTTGGAGTTCTTTTGGATAAGAAGAATCTCTCTTAATGCTAGGTCCTCTTCCTGAAATTCTCTTGAGCGAACCTTTTTGTCAAGCCCGTATCCATTTTTGGTACATTTGACCTTGCTGAATACTTTCAATCAAGCTTACTGGAGGCATTCTGCTTCATCTAATTCAATCCAAGCTTGGGAAAAAGAATTTTATCTTCCAACAATTGTTTCCCTTTCATAAACCAATGGGAAAGATGCCCCGGCAAAAGTCCTGGCCAACGTTCAAGGAACCTAAAGGGTAAATGGTAACTTCTCTATGCCAACCTTTACAAGTCTCAGCCATTTTTCAAAAATCTTGAATGTTTTTTTTTTTGATAACTGTCGACTTTGTAATTTTGGCATATGAAGCGACCTTCACCCTCTCAGTGAGGTAACCAGTGACCATGAATATGAATCGATGTTAGCTAAAAGCTTTTGAGGAGACTGGCTTGTTAACATTCATGTTTCATATAGGGAAAATGGAGAAGGCACAGTCTTGCTCGACTTAGTATTTTATGGCATAACAGATACAATTTCCCTTTCTTGGTGAACCAATAGCCGAGCCTTTTGATTAGCTAGGCTATTGTAAAACATGGGTTCTTTAAACCCCAACCTTAACAGCATACCCATGTTTTAGTAGTTTGGCATGCCTCGATATGATCATGCGAAAACATCTTGAATTCTTAAAAATAGCTCAACGATGCCTTGCCTTATTCCTTCGAGGAGCTACGCTTCCATCTTCACTTCCTTCATTAATCCATAGTGTCTGCTGACACTTCATAAGGTAGGATCTACCATTGGGAAAGTAAGTTGCAATCTTTGTCATCTTCAAAGCCCTTAGATCCCTCTAGATACATATCTCACTAAAAAGGGAGTCAGTAACAGCGTCGCTCATGTCATTGATATCTGGGGGCCCATTGTAGGCAGAAAATCCAAAGAATAAATGATCCTAAGGATGATTATTCGTATGATATGGTCATGAATGAAAAATATTCAGTATGAAATGTAAGGAATGAAAATATTTACTTAGAATGATGAATTTTATTGAAATAAAAATTCTGGACACAAGCCTACTTCTCAAAAGAAATCTTATTGCTTCCAGGCTTGAAGCAACAAGTGTGTTTTACACATTACTCTAGATTAGCTTTAAAAATACATATCTCTTCCATAGTCTCATTGTTCAAAACACTCCCAAGTACATAAAGGCAGATGCTCAAAAAACTTTTATTCCTCGGTTCTCTTCGGGTATACCATTGCTCCGTCATCGAACTTTACAATACCCATGTTGATGAGATTTTCCACCAATTTCTTGAAAGTAAGGCAATTTTCTATCGAATGGCCTGTGATCCCCGTGTGGTACTCACACTGAGTGTTTGGGTCATACCATTTTGGGTATGGAGGTTGCATCGGTTTTGGATATTGGGGGGACACAACGTGTGCATCAAATAAACTTTGATACAACTCCTTATACGTCATAGGGATTGACGTAAATTGGAGTTTTTCAATGTTTTTCCTTGTGCGGGATTCTTTCCTTGACGAACCTTGATACTCAGTAGTCACCGTTTTTGGCTGATTAATGATAATTGACATTGGGTCCCCCATGTTTATATTATTCACCTTGTCATCCTTTTTTCTAGGAGTAGGCCTTCTAGTGGTTTCCCCCGCTTCAATCTTGTCGCATCTGATTGCATATTCGATCATCTCTCCCGCCATTACTATGTCGGCAAAGCTTTTAGTCGTACTCCCTATCATATGAGTTATGAAAGGGGCCTTCAGGGTGTTAATGAAGAGCATGGCAGTCTCCTTTTCCAAGAGCGGTGGCTGCACTTGTATTGCTACCTCTCTCCATCGCTGGGCATACTGTCTAAAACTTTCGCCCGGCTTTTTCTCCATATTTTGGAGCGTGATTCTATCAGGAGCAATATCAGCTACATGGCCATAATGTTTCATGAAGGCCTGTGCCAGGTCCTTCCACGTCTTGATTTAGGCACGACTAAGCTGGTTATACTATTTGGCGGTGGACCCGGCCAAACTGTCTTGAAAATTGTGAATCAAGAATCGGTCATTATTAAGGTGCCCGCCATCCGCGTGAGTAACATTGTGATGTGCGCCTCGGACAACCGGTCCCATTGTACTTCTCAAATTCGCATCTTAAACTTATGAGGAAGCACTAAACTGGAACCGGACTCAAGTTTTTGCGTCAAAACCATGGTGGTGATCAGATTTTCCAAAGCCTTGAACTTTTCCTCCAACCATCTACAATGATCATCTAATTGCTTCGAGGATTCAACTATTGCCCCGTCCCTCTCTGCTATATTCAAATCGGGATTGGCTGGGTTATCTCCTGGATTGGATCCTGAGCCAACGCGGGAGTTCGTGGGTGGTCTAATATCATTTTGTCCTTGTTGAGGCCTAATCGTGATAGATGGCCTTTGGGGATACACCTCCGGTGGCACTTGGGTATTAGGCGGGGTAAAACCCAGAGGGTAAACAGGGTCGTCATTATCGTTTCCTAAACTAGTAACAATGCCCTTTCCTTTCTCACGTTCATTGGCCAACAACTGCGCCAACTGATTCATCATGCTACTCTGAGATTCCTGCATCTGTTCTATCATGTCTTGTTGTATCTTGATTAATCGTTCTTGCATCTGCTCCTGTATTTCCTTTTGCATTTGTTCTAGCCTTTCCATTCTTTGATCCATGTCTTCTAGGTTACTGAAATAACTTCACCTAATTAGGGTCTTTCTACAAATTTTAATGCATGTGATACGATGCAATGCAAATGCATGAAATGCAATGCAAATGCATGCAAAAAGAAAGAGAGGCGTTGATTATGAATTCAATTTTATTAGAACTTTTCTAGAAAATATGTTTCTTTACATAAAACGGATTGCATATACGGTTTTATCCTCATAGTGCAGGTGAAAACACCAGTCTTCTTCTTTGTATCCGGATGTTATGGTCGTGCCCCGTGAACTTTCTCAATGGATACCTCTTCTAGCTTCTTGTTGCTTAGTCCAGGCCGTACCTCGGACAAAGTCTTGTATTCTTCTGTGGGTTATTAGTCCTCTCTCGTTGTTTACCTGGACTATGTTCGAACGACCGTATTATAATCCACTTTATCAAGTAACACATTTCCTTATGATAAACTCTTCTATTTAGCAGTCGAATATGAATCAACACCTCCTTTCTAAGATGATGCGGTGTGATGCAATGCAATGCAATCACAAACAAAACCAAACACGTTAGCACAGGAGAAATAAACAAAATAGAGTACCTATCCAGGTGACCACTAGGGGTTTGACATAGTTCTACCTAAGGTGGGTCCTTAGGGTTCACTACATATGGTTTGGTTCTAAGGTAAGGGTACCCGAACTAGCAGATTCCTCAATCCTCACCCATTATAGGCTCATATAGACCGAGTTCAATTTCGGGGAATACATTTCCCTATGGCTGCACGGAGATGAAAATCTCACGAAGACATAGGTACGGATGTATCCCGAAAGCGATCCACTATCCTGCACGGAGGTGAAGACCTTACGAAGGAGTAGTTTCTCACTCCCACTTAAAGGTGCGACCACAACGGTCATGCAATGCAATGCCGAAATTAAAACAACATGCAATAAAAGGATCGTAATTCTCAAATCTAACTTTCAAATTTCGACAAAAGACAGAAAATAATCAATTTATGGCTTGACTTTCTAAATCACTCCCCAGTGGAGTCGTCAAGCTGTCGTAACCATTCTTTTTTGAAAAAAAAAAGAAAAGGAGTTCGACTTTGGGTTCTTTTAAAAAATGAAGAAACGGGAGTCGCCACCAATCCTTTTGTTAAGGTGTGATCGGGTCACCTCGTAAAGCGGTTATTTTTAATAAACAGTTTGATTTATCAAAACAACGATTTTGGTCTGCGAAATCCAGAAAACGAGTTCGGAAGTCGATTACGCACGAGGAAGGGTTAGCACCCTCGATACGCCCAAAATTGGTACCAAAATGATTAATTAGTGTCTTAATGTCAGGAGTTTGAAAAGGTTTTAAAATACGGATCCTTTAAAAGATATTAGGATATTTGAGATTTCTTTATTCCGAGAGGGTACAAACATCACACCCAAAGACGTTAGGACATGATATTCTAAACCTTCGTAATCAAAGCTATCTCATGGTTTCTGAAGTTTATCAAAAGGATGTTTAGTTATTTAGTCAAACGGAAAATCGCAACCCAGCATGTTAGGGCACTATTTCCCGAATTCCTAAATACAAAACATTGCCTTTATTTTAAAAACCTTTAAATGGAAGGTAGCAATTTTACAAAATGCATCGTATCGGATTAAATCAAGAAAAGGCTCGAGTCAAAACTTGAGATTTTTTGTCCCGAAAAGATATAAACATCACATCCATTTCGTTAGGACACAATGTTTTAATCTCTCGTAATCAAAGTCGCCTCGTGATTTGCAAAACTTAAGTAAAAGGGATGTTAAGTTATTTAGTTAAGCGGAAAATCGCAACCCAAAGACGTTAGGGCACTATTTTCCAATTCCTAAATACTGAAACATCACCTTTATTCTAAAACCTTAATATGATAATTTTACTGAAATGTATTTTGTTTAACAATATAGTACAAAACTAAGAAGACAATTACGTATGTAAATAAAGTAAATATAAATACTTAATATAATAATAATAATAACAAAATAGTAATAGAAGTAAAAAGGTAAAACAAGAAATAATAATGACAAAATAATAATGATGATACTTAAAATAAGAAAAAGGAAAAAAATAAAAATAAGATAATAATGGTAATATGTAAAAAATAATGATGGCAATTAATAAATGAAATAATATATATAAAATAAATACATAAAATATATACATATAAAAACATAATAGTAGTAATAATAATGATAAAAATAGATAATAATAATAATGAAAACAACAAATGACAATAATAAATAAAATAATAATCTTAGTTAACAATAACAATAGAAAAATAATGACGCATACAATCGTAATAATGAATAATAGTGATAGCAAACAAATAATGGTAAAAATACAATCACAATAACAAATAATAATAATAATAATAATAATAATAATAATAATAATAATAATAGTAATATGATAATAATAATAATACTAATATAGTAATATAGTAATAATAGTAATAATATAAGAAAAAACGTAATTTTAACTAAAAAGGGATTGGATTGAAAATAAAACGAAATTCTGGGCGTCAATCTGAAGTAAAAAATCACGAAAAAGGACCAATTTACACACGCCGAGGAAACAGAGGGACCATGTGCGCAAATAATCCCTTTCGGCCAAAACGCGCAACAGCAAGGGGGACCAGATTGAAAACCAAGCTAAATGTTCGGGCCAAATTGAAATAATAAAAAAACTTACTAAAAATTTAAAAATGCGGAAGGGCTAACAGTGCAATTAGCCCTTCCCTTCAAAAACGCGCGGACCCTCTGATCGAGTCGGGTTGACGCGCGGACCTTGTGATCGGACGACGTCGTTTTTGGCCCTAGGAGCCTGAGTGAAACGGTGTCGTTTCACTGGTCCTATTTAAGGCCGATTTTAAACAAAAAAAATCATTTCTTCTGTTTCTTTAAAAAAGAAACTGAGATTTCTCTCTGTTTTCTCTACAGGTGGGGGATTCTCCGGTAGGATCTCCGGCAGATCGCCGTCGCGCCGGCGCCGCACACGGTGGTCGGAAGTTCAAAAAAAAAAAGGTAAATTTTTCCCCTTTTTTATGTGTTATAGAATATGTGATTAGGTTTGATAAGAAAAGAAGAAATAAAAAAAATACTTTCGACAGAATAAAAAAGTCACTCTTTTCGCCTCTGTTAGGTTTTTAGTCGATTTAGTGCCTTAATCTCCGTCTCTTTTTTGTGCTTAATCTATTTGCGCTTGTATTCGAACTTTTTTTGTATATTATTGATCCGAAAAACCGAAAGAAAAAAAAAGGGGTCAATTTACAAATATTTTGAATCGGCTTTTATAGCCAAATTTTTACAACTGTTCTTTGCTTTCTGTCCTTTCTCTTTTTTGTCTTGCAGGAGCAAGTGGAGCAAGTGGAGGGTTGGTGGCCGACTATGTCAGTGGCGGTGGGCAGGTGGAGCAGGCCTGGCGCAGAGGGCAGTGGCCTGGCTTACGACGCTAGGGTTTTCAGAAACCCTAGCTTGCTGAAAAAAAATGGGCCTGTTGGGCCTCGTTGGGTTTGGGTTTAAAATAGGTTTGGGCTGGGCAAAATGGGTTTGTACATGTAAAATTCATGGAAAATTCTAAATTTTTATGAAATACGTGGGCTGTAAATATTATATGAGAAATTCGACTAGGCTTGGAATAAAGATTAAATTACATGAATTTCATTTTCCGAGCCTATGGACGAAATTGTCATTAATTAAAAGTATAGGGGCAAAATAATAATTTTGTATAAGATATGAATTGGACTGAATTGAGTATAAATTGTATTAAATCGATGTTAAATTTACTCGTATATATCTGGATAGATCAAATTTGGAGTTAGAACGAGGAAAAAAAGAAGTGTCGAATTAGTAGATTTTATATACACGAACATTTGTCTAGGTAAGTTCGTGTAACTTAATTATGTATATTAATATGTTTGAATTGAATATTTTATTTGTGTGAATTGCATAAATATTTAATGTATGAAATTAATCACATACCAAAATTGCTCGATAAATAACGAGTTCCGTTTGAATAATGAAATGTGATGGATACAATAATTTCTCGTACTGATTATAGTCCTGCATATGTTGCGGACATTATAGCTCGAACGAGCATCCTGTTAAAAGCCTTCTCGAGGATCCTCTTATACAGTTCCTGCGAGCATCCTGATCGGTAGTGATTCTACGCATGTGTTGCGCACTACCGTAACTTTTTGTGAGTGTCATTTTACATGATTCGATAGGTTGTGATCCTGCATATGATGCAGACACAAGCGCAACTCTTAATGAGCATCATATTAAGCTCGCTTGAACTCCCTGTTAAATGGCTATCCGTTGCTCCCTGATAATAATTCTTGGAAGTTACCTGATAAGCTCTATGAGCTCCCTGATTAAAACTCTTATAAGTTTCCTGGTATAGCCCGGATAAGCTTCCTGTTACATGACTCACATGAGCATCCTGATATATAGCTCGAGAGTGTGCTTCCTGATTATGTACCCTTATGGGTACCCCTGAACATGAATTGACAGATTTCTGATTTGTACACTTCGAGTGTACTACCTGTATATCCATCGATATTTCAAATAAATTCAACGGGCAATGAGAAAATATGAACACGGAATGAATTATTACATGTATCTGCCTGAAATACACGAAAATGATGATGCATGATATATGGAAGTATGAGATGGTGATATATGACCATGGAACTTGTTTGATGAATATGTTCTTCTATGATTATAGATTTGTACACTTCGAGTGTATTTTTTTGGGCTTTCATTGATATTTCAATTGATTTAATGAGCAAAATTCTGATATGAAATAATCTGAACTTGAGACGAAATATTATGAAAATGTACTTGAAAATACATGGGTATGATTTGTATATGTTATATGAATTCATGATGTGGAAAATATATGTATGGGAATTTGGTTATTATTGAGCCCATACTTGTTTCTTGATGTTTATACGAGATAGTATGACTTAGAAACGAACTATTATTCATATATACATGAAATACATGGAAATGATATTACCTGATATAATAATACATGAATTGGTTGTTACTAAAATGTGGAACTTGCTTGATGACTTTGTTCATCCATGATTAAGAACTATTATATGTGATTACTTGGCTAACATGGTGAGCATATGTGTTTAGGGCTTGTAACCACATTGATTGATAGTGCTTTGCATGTTTATTTTGAACATAAATATATGGTAAGTTATTTACCATGTTATACGAACTTACTAAGCATTCCATGCTTACTCTGTTTTATTTTTCTGTGTCTTATAGTAATTTGGAAGCTCGTTGGATTGGAAGCCTCGGTGGAGATCACTCACGCAATCCATTGGCCCGTCTTGGTATATATGGTAAATTAATTATGGTTATAATGGCATGTATAGGTTAATTTATCCAATGTTGGCATGATAATGCTTTGGTTGTAACTAGCCATTGGAATGGCTAGTATTAAACATATTTTGATGAAATTGTATAAGGCCTTATTATGTTTGATGTGTTTGAAATGGCTATGTGATGAAAAGCATATAAACCTAATGATAAAAGGCTTTAAGTAAGCATAAATGAGAAAATATACTTATATGTATATATGTGTGTATTTGATAAGTTTAAACACTTGAATATAAGCAATGATAAGTCATGCATAAAACTCGATTTTGGCTTGATTTGAACATTTTGTATTAACTTGGGAATGTATTAAAATGTCTATGTAAGTGGAAAACATATTTGGGTGAGAAATAAGGCTTAGAAATGGTTTTATTTTGTCCACACGGCCTAGCACATGGACGTGTGATCTGGCTGTGTGTCCTCTGCATCTTTAAAATGTCAAAACAGAATGCTTAGAATTGATCACACGGCCTGGTACATGGGCGTGTAGCTTGGCCGTGTGACCCCTGCACTTATACAAGGTCTAGCACACGGTGTGTGACCTGACCGTGTGACCAAAGTCAGAGAGTTACACGACCTGAGACATAGGCATGTCCCTGGCCTTTGTGAACCACACGGCCTAACCACACGGGCATGTGACCTCTGCTCTTAAGAAAAATTTTGAGATTTTGCGAAAAATTCTCTAAGTACTTGGTTTAGTCCCGACTTGTTTCAAATGCATATTTTGAACCTCGAGGGTTCATATAAGGGACTAAATGATTGATTTCTGATATAAATATTGTATAAATGTGAAATGTTTGTTGTCTAATCTGTAATCTCTAGTAATGTTCTATAACCATGTTCTGGCGATGAATTTAGGCTAGGGGTGTTACATTTATTAGTATCAGAGCTATGGTTTAGTCAGTTCTTGGATTGAACGTAGCATATGTGAAGTCTAGAAAAGTATATGCCATTATATGACCTGTGATAGTGTAATATCTCCTGATTCTGATGAGAATTTTTTTTACAAATAGACAAATATGCTTTCCAACTAAACTAATTTCGATAATGATTGGACCAGAGTTAATTCAGGAAACAGAGGACACTGTTAAGAAAATTCGAGATAGATTGAAAGTAGCTTTCGACAGACAGAAATCATATGCAAACTTGAAACATCGAGACATTGAATATTCTGTTGGGGACAAGGTATTTCTTAAAGTTTCACCTTGGAAGAAAATTCTGAGATTTGGTCGAAAGGGAAAACTGAGTCTTCGTTTTATTGGTCGTATGAGATTGTGGAAAGAGTTGGGCCAGTTGCCTATCATTTAGCTTTGCCACCGAAATTACAAAAGATTAATGATGTTTTTCATGTTTCTATGCTCAGAAGATATCGATCAGATTCCTTTCATATTATTTCTACAGAGGATATTGAAATCCAACATGATTTGTCATATGAAGAAGAGTCGGTTAGAATATTGGCTTGAGAGGTGAAAGAATTGCGTAATAAGCGAGTTCCTTTAGTGAAAGTATTGTGGAGAAGACATAATATTGAAGAAGCAACTTGGGAACCGGAAGAAACTATGAGATCACAGTACCCCATCTCTTTTCAGGTAAATTTCGAGGTAATGGGGGAGAAATGTAATGACCCAAAATTTAAGGGTATTGAAAAAGTACATTTTTGGGTCACTGTTTCCGTAAAATAGATTCGTAAATATTTCTATAAATATTTACGAAGTTAGTTGTGTAATTAATTAAGTTCGGTCTAGGTGAATTAGCTTGAATTAAGGTTAATTAGGTATAAAATTAGATTGAATATAGTGTAAAAGTTTAATTATAGACTAAAAGAAATTTAAAGGACTAAACTAGAAATTAAACTATAAATGCCAAGTGTGTGGTAATAGTGAAATACATGTGGAAAAATAAAATACATAAATTGAAAATAATTACTTATTTACTTATTATATAAGTAAATATTATTTTATTATTAAAATAAAACATAAAATAAAATAAATCATAAGGGATAATAAATGCCAAATGTATGGAAAATATTATTCCATGTTTATGTATAATATACATATATTTATACTTAATACTTAAGTATATAAATTATAATAATATATTAATATAATAATATAATAATATAATATAATAAAACATAAAGTAAAACAAAGAACAAACAAACAGAATTGAATCGAAAACAGAGGAAAGAAAGGAGAAAAGAAAGAAAGAAAAGAAAAAGGAAATTAGGGTTTTAAATGTTTCAAGTTCAAGTGGTAAGTCAATTTAATTTTTTTTCTTATAATTTTGATGTTTATAGAATCCTAGAATAAAATATTACTTGATTTATGTTGAAATTTTGAAAGCTAGTTGATTTTTAGATGTGGTTTATGTTGAATTAATTGAAGAATTTGGGTTAGAATTGATAGAATTTTAAGTTAGAATTGAGAAAAGGATTGAATTGTAAGTTAAACCAAAAGTTTTATGTAGTAGGGACTAAATTGAAAGAAATTCAAAATTAGGGATTTATGGTGAAATTAGAGAATTGAAATTAGTTTTAAGTGATAGTTGAATGAAAAATAAAGAGTAAAATTATGAATAAAACAAGGTTCGATTTGAATAGGGATTTCATTGAAATTTAGGTAAAAGTTGTGTATAAATTGAAATGTTCAATGTGAAATTGTAGTGTATTGATAAATTTTAATTGTTTTAATTCCGTAGCTAACATTGAGCCAGAGACATCGGCTAAAAAGGGGAAAGAGAAAGTCAATGAGGATTAGCTCAGAAAATTACGGTTTGTATTTCTATAATCCGAATTTTAATTATTATCTGTTATGTATTGGTTTATATGTTATGGTAAGTAATTAAGGTAAGTATTAGCAATTGTTATTGAATTGAATTTGTATGGATATATGTGATTGATGTGGAAATTGAATATTAGATGTATGTTATATTTGAAAAATATATTGATTGGGAATATGATGAAATTGATCTGAATATGTGATTATTATGAACTTTGAATATTTGTTATTGAAAAGTGAATTGAATTGTATTGAATTGAGAATATATGTGATTAATTGAAATGTGTATTGATTGGAAACTGGAAAGTGAATTGAATACCCTATTAACTGTATCGGGCTGAGTCGGATATAGTTGGCATGTCATAGGATTGGAAGAGTTATGGGATACTTCGACTTCGATTCGATGAGGCACTATGTGTCGTATTGTTACTTCGAATAAATCCGATGAGGTACTGAGTACCGTATTGTTTTACTTCAGATGGCCGATGAGGCACTAAGTGCCGTACTATTATGTTTTGGTTGGATCCGTGTATCCGTCCTAGTCCGAGTCATGTTAATAGGGGTGCACAACTTTATTGAACAATTGATTGTTATTGAATGGTATTGAATGGTATTGAATGATATTGAATGTGGATTGGAATGAGCAATGAAATGAAATATGCAATTGAAATGCATGAAATTGCATGAATCAGGGATTCATGAAAAGGATATTGATATTGAAATTGAATTGAGTATCTTATTGTGAAAAGTTATTGAATAGCAATTATGAGATTGATATAGAAGAGATGATAATTGAAAGTGTTATGAATGATATGTATAAGAAATTGAATAATTGTTTGAATGATTATGTTTGTGTGAATATATATATATAAACAATATAAATTTTTGCTTACTACATATTCAGATTATAGAAATACCACTGAGTTTATACTCAGCGTATGGTTTGTTTCCATGCGCAGGTTAGGTAAAGTCAGATCATTGAATCAACAACCAGAGCCGATCCAGAACCCAAAGTGGTGATGTACATTTCTTTTGGTAAATGGCATGTACCTAGGATGTTATACTTGTCATTTTGGATAATGTTTGCAAATGAAGTGTAAGTTAATATTGGTACTTATATAAATATGTTCTGGGTTATAGCTATTAAATGTTTATTTTGGTTGAAATTAGTATAGTCTTATATTTGGTTCAAATGGTGGTTTTGATTTAATTTGGATATTATGGTTAAAGTATATATATAAATAAATAGGTTAGGTCATTAGATTGATTAATTTATGAAATGTATGTTATTTAATTGCGTAATGTTTATATTTGAATTGAAATGATTGGTAATACTTCGTAACCTGTTCCGACGACGGATAAGGGTTGGGGGTGTTACAGCTTCTGTTGTTGCAGTGAAGCGGTATAGCATAAAGCATAGGGTCAACTTTCATGTTACAAAATCCCGATCAAAAAAATTTGAGGCCAAGTGTGCAATGCGTGACAAAAGATGTCCATGGAAAATCATGATATTTATAAGAAAAAGACGGGGTTCCAGTCAATTTAAAAATATAACGATCCACATACTTGTGTTGTAGAAAATACATCACGTGATCATCCGAGATTAGATTTTGACTTGATCTGTGACATTCCCTTACTAATCTTGAAATACTTGAGTTCTTGCAGGTATGTCACAAAATCATCCCAAATTGGATTCTGATATGATCTTTGACATCATCTGTAACATTAGAATATTTTTACTAACCCGAAAATTTAAGGAGGGAGAGGGATAGGAATAAATTGTGAGGATTAACAAATTTCCGAGTCTATCGAGAAATTAAAAAAAATTTAAGGCTAAATTGCGAATAGTTGTATAGGCATGAAGGCTCACCCGAAAAATGGGCTTAGATAAAATTTATGGCCCATTTTTTATATGAATCGGACCTTAGATAAGATTTTTTTGACTCGAACTCAACTCAAATATTTCATATTATAAAAAATTATTATATTAATTATATATATTAAATAATAATTATATATTTTTATATGTATATTAAATTTTTAATCCAATAACAATTAAATACCCATTCCCCTAAAATCTTAACGTTCAACTCATTAAATGGGAGTAACTTTATATAATTATAACGTCTGTGGTTTACATTGGTAAAAGCCACATTTTGTTCTCTTTTTTAGTTGCAGAGTGGCACCGTCTTCTATCTCCATATGATTCCTGTTAATAGCTTCATTCTCTGCATTTGGACGGCTTTTAATTCATTCATATGCAACAGTCCAAGACTACTACTGCACTCACCTAATCACCCAAACATCCAACATCTATAGAATCAATGTAATTTGTAAACCCCAAATCAATGAAAGGAGAATTAATTTGACATTATAGAGAAGATAAGTATAAAAGGGCTTTGGTCGTCGTTCAAAGGCACGAAATTTAAGGGATCAGATGAATGACACGTTAGGAGAAAGCATTGCCCACGGAAGCTTACCTGCAGTTGCAGGGTCTGTGCTTATAATGCAACAAACCGAGTCCAGAAAAATTACAAAACTCCCCCAGTTTCCCATAAATTATTAAGGAAATAATCTAAATTATCCCCATACGTCGTTGAACTATAATAATTAAGATTTGTACAAATTTTTGTCACTTGGTTAAAACGCCAGGGCAAATTAGTCCATTCGACATGACTACACCACAAGTGTTCTTTTCCCGAACTTGGCCCACCCCTTTAAAAGACCAGAAAAGCGGGAGGTGCAGATATATAGACTGCAGTCGCAACCCCACTCAGCCACAAAGAAAAAGGAAAGGAAACGAAAGAGAAAATCAGAAATAGAAAATATATGGAGAGGAATCTTAAGATGGGAATTTAATGAAAAGATAATCAGTTTATTGAGTTAAAACGGGGAGGGAATTCTTTTATATGACGACTGGAATAATGAAAGAGCAAAATCTAGAGGAGCAGATTAGGAAACAAATGGGTTGCATGGCTGGTTTCCTTCAGATCTTTGATCGTCACCAGATTCTTACCGGCAAACGCTTGTACTCCACCAAGCGTCTCCCTCCTTCGCCGGTTGACCTTTTTTTCTTTAATGTGGGTCTCTGGGAGATTTATTACTACGGTGGGTCATGTTTAATTGTCTTTCTTTGTTTTTTTTTTTTTTTCAGGCGAGTGAAACGACATCAGAGGAAGAGAAGGCAGTTGAGTCACCTGTATCATCGAGGGAATTAGAGAAGCGGCCACAAGGCCGGTTAGCACCGTCACCGGAACGTTCAAAGCGATCTCCGGTTATATCAGAGCTCCGGTCTCCGGCGCCTGAACCGTCCACCCCGACGGGAAGCCAGAACAAGACATCTCTTCCGCTTCCCATTGTCGAATCCAAAGAAGGCGGCGCGAGGTCACCGTGGAAATTATCCAAAGATGCTCCAAGGCTCTCACTCGACAGCAGAGCCGTCGTTGATGCTACAGGAAGCCTCAAGCCCTGGGAGATCCGTACTAACCAATGCAAAAGCAACAGCGAAGAAAACGGAGCGCATGATAACAACAAACAACGGTCGCCTAGTGTAATCGGGAGGCTCATGGGACTCGGATCTTTACCGAATTCGGATCCCGAACCTAATGGAAACGCGGAGCGCCGAAGATCCGCGTCGGAAGCTAGAGGCAGAGATCTGTTTCAGAATCGTTTTATTGATGGAGTTAATTTCCATTTAAAACAGAACCTGCAAGAAAATTTCCAAAACGAAGAAATTCCGTGCAATGTAGTGAGAGAAAATGGAGCCAAACAAGAGCATTTGATTGGTAACAGATCGGAAACCTTGAGAAACGCAAGAACCGAACCAATTAAAGCTCCGGTTGGAGGACTAGGCCAAAGGAAATGTTTCTTCGATTCAGCAGACTTTTTTCCCGAGCCAAAGCAAACCGTTTCCATCTACGGTGAGATTGAGAAACGGCTTAAGCTTAGAGGAATCGATGAGCCGGCGAAAGATCTCGAGACTCTTAAGAAAATCCTAGAAGCTTCGCAACTCAAAGGCCTGTTACACAGCAAGAAACCTCCAAACCAAACGAATAAGAGAAACTTTGTTTATGAACATGAACAATCTCCGCTTCCCATTATCAAACCGGGAAGATCACCAGCTTCCGCTGTCAGAAGGATTGGCAACGATTCGCCTCCTTCAAGTAATAGGCCAAGACCTGGTCCTCACCGGCACTTGAGTATCGATGTTCCGCCGGCGATGAGTCCGAGACGTGATCGGCTGGGGAATGAACGGAACCAAAGCAAGCGTAGGGATTCAATACCTCCTACAAGGAGTGAGTGCGGCGTGAGGAGTCCTAACAGAAGGCCGTTGAGCGTTGAAACGCAGAGGAGAGGGAATGCTAATGTAGAGCAGAGACGAGTACCTCCGGTTCAGTCCCCTCGTGTTAATGTGAGAAAAATCGTATTGGATCAGACGACCAATAGATCATCCAGTAACAGGAGACCAACGGCTGAGATTTGTCAGAAAGAAGAGAAGGTGATATTTATTCCAGCGGAGGATGAAACATCCACCGTTTCAGAGAGAAGCATTAGCACGTCTTGTCAAACCGATACGGAGGTAAATTACTAAATCACTGCGGAGATTTCGCCATCCAGTTTCTCATAAATACCGTAATCCATTTAAACTAAAGTAATTTGTTGTTACTTACATTCTGGGTTCTTTACAGAGATCGAAGGTGGAGGAATACAAGGTTGGGAGAAGCCTCTTGGAAAGGTGTGATAAGCTGCTTCACAGCATTGCAGAGATGATCGCTACAACTGAGTTGCAGTCGAGTCCTGTATCGGTACTTGACTCGTCGTTTGACAAGGATGAATCGTCTGTTTCCCCAGTTAAGAAACGAAGCATCGATTTCAAAGGTAAGAAAACAATATACGAACTGATTTCGATTTGCAAGATTTTTTTGCATTCGACTATGATGACGCAAGTAGTACTGCTATGATTTGGTAGACTTCATTGTAGTTTTGGCCTAGGACTGTCACTACAGAGGAGTCAAATAGTGTCTCATTCATAACGTAAACATGTACGAAAGAGAGCGATAACGATGATGAATTTCGTCTTTTTCTTTGACGCTATATGCATCACCTCCTTTGTTTTGTTGCATGACCCATACTGAAATCAAAAGATAATACGTGTGCAGCGGCAATCTCATCAGATGATTCCAAGTCCGTAGACAAATCTGACGTTTGTGATTTCATCTACATTTTCGATATCCTGAGGGCATCCAGTTACTTGCTTGATGACTCCGATGTCTTCTTGTTGCTGGAGAAGCAACAACATTTAAAAGGTAAAGACACCTCCAAGGTGTCTAGACTCCAAAGGAAGCTTATATTTGACACCATCAATGAAATACTCAACCGAAAGAGACAATTGCCGGCATGGAAGCTCGTAAGTGGTACGAAATCAGGGTGTGGAGAACAGCCATCATTGCGGCAAATTTGGTCCGAATTCCAAAAGATTCGGGAGAGAGACTCGTCGGATGACTTGTTTGAGGTGATTTGTAGTGTGTTGAGAAAAGACCTTGCAGGGGATGCCATTAACGGTTGGGGAGATTACCCCATCGAGATGTCCGAATCAGTCCTCAATATTGAACGGGTAATATTTAAAGACCTGATCGTCGAAACCATCTGGGATCTCGCTGCTGCTTCTGGGAAAAGTAATAAAATTCGTAGGCAGCTGGTATTCTGATGAAAAAAGAGGGAAAAAATTTCTCCTGGCGCTTTATTGTAGTTTTATTTTTTTTTTCTTTGCTATTTTCCTTATTTATGAAAGGGTAAATTATCAAAATAGTCTTATAATATTATATTTTAGTCATTTATATTTAAAATGTTACGTTTTAGTCATTTACATTACGTTAACGTGTTCTAACATTTTAGTCATTAAATCATTAATTACCATTAATGGTGTAATAGTAAGTTAATGTAACACATTAAATTATCATTTTAAATTAAAATTTTAGATTAAATTATATAATTGGTCTTTATATTTTTTTATTTTGAGCAATTTGTTTTTTATATTCTTTAAACTTTTTTTCTTTCTCTTTTGTTTATTTTGTTTTCTTCTCTTCTTCATCTCTTTTAATGTAATTTTTTATATTTTTATTTGTTAAAATTAATTCAATATATTTTTATTTTTAAATAATCTAATCTTTATTTTCTTTTTCTTTTTTTATTTTCTTTAGTTTTATCAAATAAAAACATAGAAAAATTAATTAAAAGAGATAGAGAATAAAAGAAAACAAGGGAGAAGTAGAAGAAAGTGAAAGTTAGAAGAAAAAAATCAAATTCATCAAAATAAAAAAATATGATGATTAATTATATAATTTAACTTAAATTTTTTGTTTAAAACGATGATTTAACGTATCATATCAACTTATTATTAATGACTTAATAACTAAAATATTATAATATGTTAACGTAAGTGATTTAAATATAATATTTTAAATATAAATAATTAAAATATAATTTAAGATAAATAAAAAAAATTATTTTAATAATTTATCTTTTTAAGAAATATGGTAGATGTTTAGGGTTGATTTTAGTCCCTATTGCAAGTTGTGTAGAAAAGGAGGGATAATGACTGACAAAAGTCGAAAATGTACTGCCCAAACTCTCTGATCTATCATAGCATAGTCACATTCAGTCATTTAACATGGCAATAAGAGTTCATACTCATGAATCAGTAATTTAATTTTTTTTCTATTTTAACTTTACAAATTAGGAAATTGGAGTGTATATATATATATTATAACTAACAAAATCGCCTGGAGGGGGTAGGGACTTCCAAGCCGAAAATAACACTTTTACTCTAAAATATTATAAATTAATAAATAATTAGATCAAATTTTAATCTCAAAATGATAAAATTTTAATTTAATTTTTAAAAATTATAAAGTTAAAAGCTAATATGATAATAAAATTATATTTTAGCTTACATAAAAATAGGTAACTTAATTATCTGGACAATTTACCAGAAAATATTAATTTTTTACAAAATTTATAGAAAAGGGCCTACAAAATAATTATTTATTGAAAATAGTCATTTCTCTCGAAAACGCGTTCACGTCAGCGAATTTTCAGGGGATGAATCAAGAAAGCGAGTCCACGAGGGAGTACTTTGTGTCACATCAAACAAAATCGCGTCCTTGAGGGCACGCTTTGTTGATGTGGCAAAAACGCTCCCTCGGGAACGTGTTTTTGCCCATTCAACGGTCATTTTATTTTTACCGTTGGGCCTTCAACGGTCAAAAAAAAACCTATAAAACCCCCCACCCTTTCATTTTTTTAACACAAAGTCCTTACTCATTTTTCTCTCAAATTTCTCTCAACTTTCTCTCAAATTCCTCTCAAATTTCTCTCAAATTCCTTTGAAGTTCCTCTCAAATTTCACAATAGTCCTTTAATATTTACAAAAAAATCCCTTTTTAAATTTTTTGAAATATATTTTTTTGATAAATTTAAAAATATTGGATCGTATTAGTAATGGCCGAAGAATTACTTCGTCTCGACAACAAAAACATCTCCGTCGATCAAATGACAATGGCAAGTTATAATTTTATTTTTTAATATTATTTAATATTTTTTAGATTTATGTAATTTTAATTAAATTTTATTTTATAATTTTTGAACAGTCTGTAGATCGGGTGTTGCAATGCTATATTCGCAATATGTCTGGTCCGCCATCGCCGTTGAATCTAGAATTACCTGCGGGAAGCGGGTTTTTGGCACGTGGCCACGATAGGCCGGGGGTGCAAGTTGGATGTAACACCCCTTACCCGTATCCTATGCCGGAACCGAGTACGAGGCATTACCAGACTTAACAATACATTTGGTCAAATTAATTAACACATATACAAAATAACTTAGTCAAGCCCCTATACATGCCATAACTTAAATCATTTATAAATAAAGATACCCATAGATAGCTTGATAGTGTGAAGCGATCTCCGACGACCTCTAACCCGAGCTTGTTTAGTAGGACTCTGTAACATGGGAAAGAAAAGGGGGTAAGCTTATAAAGCTTAGTAAGTTCACATGTCAATATAATAAGCATTAGCAATGAATTTAACTTACTACTAAGCTGTCATAACTTGCATAAATAAAGCTAAGTTCTTACTTTCCCAACTTACTCATTTGTAGCCTTATCAAAGCCTCAACATGACAAATCCTCACAACAAGTTCCCAAATTGATACAAACATTAAATCACATGCTTATACCTTATTACTCATGTTCACATTAATCTGTCTACTTGAATCGCTGTCACTAAATTATTTATTTCTTGAGCTACAAAGCTCCAAATTTTGAACCGCTAATTTTTCCTAAAACTAGACTCACATATCTTCATATCATAAAATTTTCAGAATTTTTGGCTTAGCCAATTAGTACAGCTTATTCATTAAAATTTCCCCCGTTTTACTATTTGACTATTCTGACTACTTTCCACTACAAATAAATTTTCTCTTTGTACAGAATTCAAATGATGATATAATTTGTTTCATTTGAAACTAGACTCATCAAGGGTTTCAAGCATATAACTTTTATCCTATAATTATTTTTTTACAATTTTTAATGATTTTTCCAAGGCAGAACAGAGAATCACGTAATCATTCTGAACCAATCTCACAAAAATTTAAATATCTCGAAATATAAAAATCCTTTGCTTTCTATGTTTCTTTTATATGAAAATAGACTCAATAAGATTTAAATAAAAATCTCATCCAACTTATAATTCAATTTCTACTATTTTTGGTGATTTTTCAAATTCATGTCACTGCTGCTGTCCAAAACAGTTTTATTGTAAATTTTTGCTCTCTCTTTCCCCCTTTAGTTGTATTCATTACTTACTTATAATAATCTTTCCAATTTCCGATTACATATCGAGCATATTGCTCATACGTTACGCATGTATATACCTACACTTATCACTACAAAGACACAAATAATTTCACTTAATCGATTTTCCTGTTGAACACTCGAAATATACACGGATACGTAGAGAATTAGCACATAAGTGTCACACTGATATGTAGCCGAAGCTGCCACTGTAATGTAGTCGAAGCTACCACTATAATGTAGCTGAAGCTACCACTGTAATGTAGCGGAAGCTACCACTATAATGTAGCCGACGCTACCACTGATCAATAACACTGGAAATGTCCACGGGCCTGCTCACACAAGCTGTCAGGTGTCTGCAACACATGCTAGATCACCCAACCCGGGACTCAACGTAACAACTTGTAACAGGTCTCTAGTATCCACTTCTATTCCTATGTTCAACCGGAATTTACTCTTAACACTTATTTTAAACACTTTAGCACTTGAATAATTCATGAACAATTTTTCTTCCACATTCAATATTAATTCACATATCAAATATAATTCACCATTTATATAAAAATATATCGCTATTATTTACACATAACTTTCATAATTACATTCTCAATCTCATCACAGCATCAATTTAACTTATCCTCCCCAAATTATTCTATTCAATACTTTCTTGATATTACACAAAGCCATCTTTCTAATTTGGTCTTACATGTAAATTTATACCAATTCTCATTAAAATGTCAAGTCAATATCGAACATTATAATTATATTAGAAAATCAATACTAAAGTATTCATAACTACAATTTCAATTTAACATTCAAACTTGTATCATTAAATGCTTATTAAACATATAAACTTACCTCGATACCAAAACGGCCATTTTATCAACTTTCCCGATTTTCAATTTTCCTCCCGTTATAGGTCCAAGTCTCGTTTTCCGGGGTCTAAAACATCGCATTTCACGTATTTAATTAATGTACTCTCCAAAACAGTCCTTAACTCAACTTTTGCAAAATTACAATTTTACCCCTAAACTTTTACATATTTACACTTTTGACCCAATACTCGAAAATTAAACTTCAGCCCTTATTCTTATGTTTTATAACATGCTGATCATTTTTCTCTTCTATGGAAACATCAAATTCTCACTAATTCACACACATATGACCAATTTATAACTTTTGCAATTTAACCCCTTTTTATACGATTTCATCGAAAATCATCTAATAAAACTCGTTTCTCTAATCATAGACATGCATAATCTACCATAATTCATCAAAATTCACAATTATTCAACATGGGTCAATTTTAAAATTAAAATCTAGCTCAAAATAATGGTAGAAATAGCTAGACTAAGTTATCTGGATTTCAAAATCGATGAACATTAAAAATGAGGCTCAAAACACTTACTATGAAGCTTGAAAAGCTTGAAACCCTTAGCCATGGAGTCTAGAAATTTTCGGCAGCAACTTGAAGAAGATGACCAGATTTTTTTTCTTGTATTTTGTCTTTTTATTCATTTAAAACACTAAATGACTAAAATACCCTTAAGGTTTTTCTTTCAATTTTGTCCTATTCATGCCCATTTTTGTCCATCAAGTTATTCAATGGTCTAATTCCTTTTAAGGGCCTCCAATTTAAAACTCATAGCAATATGACACCTCTAATATATAGAACTCAACTTTTGCACTTTTTACAATTTAGTCATTTTGACTAAATTGAGTGCTCAAACGTCAAAATTTTTGAACGAAATTTTTACAAAATATTTTTGTAAAATTGTAGACCATAAAAATATAATAAAAATAAAATTTTTCTCGTTGAATTTGTGGTCTCGAAACCACTGTTTCGACTAGACCCAAATTTAGGCTGTTACAACTCTCCCCCCTTTTAGGATTTTCGTCTCCGAAAATCTTACCGGAATGAAGTTTAATATCTTTCGCACGATTTCCAACATCAATAAATAACCCTTTTTAAGGCGATACTTTTAGAAACACTCTGTCATCGATCTAAATCCCAATATAACTCAGTCAATTCTGTCAAATAAAGAATCGATACATATTGAAATTATTATACTAATTCCGTCAAACGTTCGAAAATAACCCACTAGCATTTCTCTTTATCTGAAGATTGAGGGAAACCTGATGTGAAATTCACAATAGTTCTGCCTTATTATCATTTTAATATTATCACTAATATCATTAGTCCTGAATACTCTTAACATTCAACTTAATTCTGTTGACATATCAACATCCGAATCTGAGTCAAGTACCGTGTTCATATTCGTATGCCCAAAACATTTACTTTAACTCTTTTGGGCCCTTTTGTCACTTACCATCCTTAATCAAATTAGAGAACGGTTATGAAAAATTGAGTACTTCACTTCCACTTTGCCATAGTATAACTATGGTCTTACATATGATCACTTATCACTTTCCGAAGCCATAGCCCTGCCACGGTATTACACGGATCACATTTATCACTTATCACTGATCAGATAAGTGTAGCTAAAACTACCACTCATCACTTGTCACTTGTCACTTGTCACTCATCAGATAAGTGTAACTAAAGTTACCACTTATCACTTGTCATTTGTCACTGATCAGATAAGTGTAGCTGAAGCTACTACTTGTCACTTGTCACTGATTAGAAGTACTCAAATCCGACGTTCCGCTCAATTTGATCATTTAATCATTTTTTACATTGTTATTTTATTATCAATTCATCAACAATTATATCTCATCATACATGATATAATTCATAAAATTAACATTTAATCATTAAATTTCAGCCATATGAACTTACTACCACTTATCCAAATGAAAAATTCTCTGTTAATAAAATACTTTTAGAAGCACTTGACACACATCTAAGTCCAATACTCTTACCCATTAAAAGTTTAGACATCAGGTTCAAAGTCTGGTACATAACATTTCATACTCTTACTAGTGTAACTGCCTCAGAGTATCATCCATCTCTGTACTTCTCAAATAAACAGATAATTATCATTGTGCTAGACATCATAATATTATGTCTTTAACTCGTTGTTATATATATATATATATATATCAAGATCATTTGAAAAGTGAAAATCAATACACAGGTCTAAGTTGAACTTCCTATCATTCACACTTTGCCAACTTCAATTTCTTCTCAAATCTAGAGAAACATTAAACTTACAGTAGAATTTAACTATGCTGATTCCACAATACTCATACAGCTTAAAAATCATAGTGCCATAATAAGATTAACTTCTCAATTACTTTAGTAGATAATGTCCCAGCTGAAAACAAAATATCTCGATCATCGGAGAAATTTAAACACAAATTTCCATAACAACCAATACAAAAGCACAATCTTTATACCTGTGGTAATTGTATCAAAGTACTCTCGCCATCAAGCCAAAACTTAAAATCATCCTAAGCATTTTAATAATAAGAAGAAACCATTTTCATCAATAGAACATTTCCTACTGATATCTCATGGCTGATACTTTGAACATTATTTTATTAAGAAAACAGAAATCACAAAATCTCATAACATAGAGCTACACAAAAAAAATACTTATAAGCACTGAAAATAATCTTAACAAAAGCCACACAATCTTCCTTTATTTTCATTGAGCAATAGCTAGTAAAACAAGACACTAACATCATACGGACCTTACCATCAACTTTCTATCTGTGCATGATGCAGAAAACCAGAAAAGAAAGAGATATTTCAATCACAACTCAAATAGACTACAATGCTTTCATCTACCTATAAATTTAGCTGACATTCTCATACTATAGGAATTTCATTCGAAATCTTGTAGATATATATATACACCTCTGATAGTAAATAAACACATATAATAGTCGGAAGAGATTGCTGTAATTTTTCAACCATAAACATTGCATTCAGTCATTAATACATCTCGATCATGATTGCACTATCTAATTCTGTCATTACTAATCTAATATTATTCCAATTGCAAACAGATATAAATTCAGAATAAATTCCAGCAATTACATACTTTAGGTCTCATACCGGTGAGTTAATTAAGCGAGCGACCTTTCTTTAACTATAACATTTGAATCAATGATCTTCATATTAATCGACATCTTTTACAGAATCGTGTTCATTTACTAAACCATTATCAACTTTGATCACGTTGTCAGTTAATCTACAACTCAAATCTTTAGTCTTCCACTTGTAAACCCATTCGGTCTGAATTTCATAAAATTTCTTTATAACATACCTTATTGGAAGGGGGTGAAGTTGTAACGCCTCTGACTTGCCTCTTATATAACTTAACACTCATCAATATATATTTTATTTCAAGTAACTTAACATGCATACTCATTTTACTCGACCTTCCTATCATCTTATGCAAACAAGTGCACTTATACTTTCGTTCATAAATCTCAAATAAAATTACTCATAACATTCGCTTAATTTCACAAGTTATACTCATAGCATCATACAAATGCCAGTTAAACATGAACACTTATCATAGTATAAACTTTCCTTTCATCTCATCTTTTCATATTTCAAAAGAAATTTCTATCCACAATTTATACATCATCACATAAACATTATAAAATATTATTCTTACTTTTTACGAGTCTCAACTCATCATAAACACACTGTTTGCACTATCAAATTAGCTCGGTTGAAGTGCGCATCTGTCTAATAAAATAATTTACATCAGGGTCGGGAGTCGTCACACTATCACAGTTCATTATGGCATGTATAGCTAGACTCTCACACTCACTATGATAGTCCGAGAAATGACTAAACCATAGCTCTGATACCACTAAATGTAACATCCCTTACCCGTATTCTATGCCGAAACCGAGTACAAGGCATTACCAGACTTAACAATACATTTGGTCAAATTAATTAACACATATACAAAATGACTTAGTTAAGCCCCTATACATGCCATAACTTAAATCATTTATTAATAAAGATACCCATAAATAGCTTGATAGTGTGAAGCGATCTCCGACGACCTCTAACCTGAGCTTGTTTAGTAGGACTCTGTAACATGGGAAAGAAAAGGGGGTAAGCTTATAAAGCTTAGTAAGTTCACATGTAAAAATAATAAGCATTAGCAATGAATTTAACTTACTACTAAGCTGTCATAACTTGCATAAATAATGCTAAGTTCTTACTTTCCCAACTTACTCATTTGTAGCCTTTTCAAAGCCTCAACATGACAAATCCTCACAACAAGTTCCCAAATTGATACGAACATTAAATCACATGATTATACCTTATTACTCCTGTTCACATTAATCTGTCTACTTGAATCGCTGTCACTAAATTATTTATTTCTTGAGCTACAGAGCTCCGAATTTCAAACCGCTAATTTTTCCTAAAACTAGACTCACATATCTTCATAGCATAAAATTTCCAGAATTTTTGGCTTAGCCGATTAGTACAGTTTATTCATTAAAATTTCCCCTATTTTACTATTTGACTATTTTGACCACTTTTCACTACAAATAAATTTTCTCTTTGTACAGAATTCAAATGATGATATAATTTGTTTCATTTGAAACTAGACTCATCAAGGGTTTCAAAATATAACTTTTATCCCATAATTATTTTTTTATAATTTTAATGATTTTTCCAATGCAGAACAGGGGATCACGTAATCATTCTGAACCAATCTCACTAAAATTTAAATATCTCGAAATATAAAAATCCTTTGTTTTCTATGTTTCTTTTATATGAAAATAGACTCAATAAGATTTAAATAAAAATCTCATACAACTTATAATTCAATTTCTACTATTTTTGGTGATTTTTCAAATTCATGTCACTGCTGCTGTCCAAAACAGTTTTATTGTAAATTTTTGCTCTCTCTCTCCCCCTTTAGTTGTATTCATTACTTACTTATAACAATCTTTCCAATTTCCGATTACATATCGAGCATATTGCTCATACGTTAAGCATGTATATACCTACACTTATCACTACAAAGTCACAAATAATTTCACTTAATCGATTTTCCTGTTGAATACTCGAAATATACATGGATACGTAGAGAATTAGCACATAAGTGTCACACTGATATGTAGCCGAAGTTGCCACTGTAATGTAGTCGAAGCTACCACTATAATGTAGCCGAAGCTACCACTGTAATGTAGCCGAAGCTACCACTATAATGTAGCCGACGCTACCACTGATCAATAACACTGGAAATGTCCATGGGCCTGCTCAAACAAGCTGTCAGGTGTCGGCAACACATGCTAGATCACCCAGCACCCGGGACTCACTGTAACACTGTAACACTGGTCTCTAGTATCCAATTCTATTCCTATGTTCAACCGGGAATTTACTTTTAACACTTATTTTAAACACTTTAGCACTTGAATAATTCATGAACAATTTTCTTCCACATTCAATATTAATTCACATATCAAATATAATTCACCATTTATATAAAATATATCGCTATTATTTACACATAACTTTCATAATTACATTCTCAATCTCATCACAGCATCAATTTAACTTATCCTCCCCAAATTATTCTATTCAATACTTTCTTGATATTACACAAAGCCATCTTTCTAATTTGGTCTTACATGTAAATTTATACCAATTCTCATTAAAATGTCGAGTCAATATCGAACATTATAATTATATTGGAAAATCAATACTAAAATATTCATAACTACAATTTCAATTTAACATTCAAACTTGTATCATTAAATGCTTATTAAACATATGAACTTACCTCGATACCAAAACGACCATTTTATCAACTTTCCTGATTTTCAATTTTCCTCCCGTTCTAGGTCCAAATCTCGTTTTCCAGGGTCTAAAACATCGCATTTCACTTATTTAATTAATGTACTCTTCAAAACAATCCTTAACTCAACTTTTGCAAAATTACCATTTTACCCCTAAACTTTTACATATTTACACTTTTGACCCAATACTCAAAAATTAAACTTCATCCCTTATTCTTATGTTTTATAACATGCTGATCATTTTTATCTTCTATGGCAACATCAAATTCTCACTAATTCACACACTTATGACCAATTTATAACTTTTATAATTTAACCCCTTTTTATACGATTTCATCAAAAATCATCTAATAAAACTCGTTTCTCTAATCATAGACATGCATAATCTACCATAATTCATCAAAATTCACAATTATTCAACATGGGTCAATTTTTAAAATTAAACTCTAGCTCAAAATAATGGTAGAAATAACTAGACTAAGTTATCGGGATTTCAAAAATACGATGAACATTAAAAATAGGGCTAAAAACACTTACTATGAAGCTTGAAAAGCTTGAAACCCTTAGCCATGGAGTCTAGAAATTTTCGGCAGCAACTTGAAGAAGATGATGAGATTTTTTTCTTGTATTTTGTCTTTTTATTCATTTAAAACACTAAATGACTAAAATACCCTTAAGTTTTTCTTTCAATTTTGTCCTATTCATGCCCATTTTTGTCCATCAAGTTATTAAATGGTCTAATTACCTTTTAAGGGCCTCCAATTTAAAACTCATAGAAATATGACACCTCTAATATATAGAACTCAACTTTTGCACTTTTTACAATTTAGTCATTTTGACTAAATTGAGTGCTCAAACGTCAAAATTTTTCAACGAAATTTTTAAAAAATATTTTCATAAAATTATAGACCATAAAAATATAATAAAAATAAAATTTTCCTCGTCGGATTTGTGGTCTCGAAACCACTATTTCGACTAGACCCAAATTTAGGCTGTTACATTAGACCCGAAGTTAATCAGTGCGTTGATAGAGAGGTGGAGACCCGAGACGCACACCTTCCATCTTCCATGAGGAGAGTGTACTATCACTCTGGAAGACGTGCATTTGCAATTAGGATTGCCGGTGGATGAGTACATAGTTACCGGTTCCGCAACTTCTGGCGATTGGGGAGCCGTATGCTACGAGCTTTTGGGTGCTATTTCGGATAACATTTATGGAGGTCGGATCGAGATGGACTGGTTACGAGACACATTCCTGAAGTCGAATAATGATTCGACCGAAATAGAAAGAATACAGTATGCTCGGGCATACATTCTTGAGATGATTGGATGCTATCTGATGTCGGACTTGTCACGAAACCTCGTACATCCGAGATGGTCTGAAACTCGTTGATTTTAAAGCGAGCGGTGAATTGAGTTGAAGTGCGCCGTGCTAGCAAAATTGTATCGAGAGATGTCTGAGGCGACGTGGCGAATAAAGCGAAAATCGGAGGTTGCCTATCACTACTGCAATCATGAGCACGGTTTCGATTTCCATTTTTACGTCCTCGAGTCGACCACCCATATACATTCCCACTCATAACGAGGTAAATTTAATATTAGATTTTACAATTATTACGTAGATTTAAAGGGTTTTTTACCCAAATAATACAAAAAATAAAGAAAATTCCAAATTGGTAAACAATTTCAATTATGTACCAAAATGGTACAAGCGGTGTAGTCTTTTGGTGCCACATGGCACACCTCAACCACCCAATTTTGTTTTTTTTTTTAGCAGTTTTTTTGAGGGACCAATTAAGTAATTTTTTCAGTTTTTAGAAAAGGAAGGGAAA
Source organism: Gossypium rotundifolium (assembly GCA_025506655.1). Lineage (NCBI taxonomy): Eukaryota > Viridiplantae > Streptophyta > Magnoliopsida > Malvales > Malvaceae > Gossypium > Gossypium rotundifolium. Next base: position 154,749,618 of record CP106728.1, read on the forward strand.
TGTGCAGCTGTCACACTCAACTTTAAATTTGAATAATTTCCTTCTAAGCCATCCCTATTTATTATTTTCTTTTTATTCCCCTTCAACTCGGTATATTGTGTTTAAACAAACAATTAATCTATTTTTATAGTTAAATAAGCCATTTACTTATGGTTTTACTCATAAAATTTAAAAACTTGTTGATTAAATTTTATAGTAAAATAATATTTTAATCCTCTTAAAATTTAATAAATAATTTTAAGAAATTTATCATAAAATTTTTAGCTTTGCACCCTTCCTATATTTTATAAATTTATCTCAATCCCACGACATAAAATTTTCGACTTCATCTATGCAAAAAAAAATATAATAATAGTTTTAGTATAAGATATTCAACGTTAAAAACAAATAAAGCTTTAAATCATAAAAGAAAAAAAAGAAATGATACTTATCATTTTGAAAAGTGTTGTAAAAAAGTGTAATATGTTAATTTTCAAGTGTTTAATATTATTATCGTAAAATTACGGTTGAAAGTTAAAATATCTATTTTAGACATAATGATGAAAAGTAAAAAAAAATTAAATAATTTAATATAATGATATATGACATAAAAATTTTAAATATCTAAATTATTTGTAATATTTAATTTAAATATATAAATAGATATTATTAATAATATAATATCAATTGCTCTTAGTAATATAATAATAACTATTAAATCTATGCATATATGAAATTTGAAGAGTGCAAAATATATATCATAATGTTTACGATTTCTAAACATGTGCCCTAAGAGTGAAGTATTATTAATTGTGTAAAGTAAAGCTAAAATAAAGCTATTTTAACATTAAAGTAAAGCTATTTAAAAATATAAACAAATTTACATCTTATGTTGGTGTAAATTTGATGAGAATAATTTATTAAATAAAAATATATATTTAATTTAATCAACAAGTTTTTAAATTTTATGAGTAAAAACCATAAGGAAAGGGCTTATTTAACTATAAAAATAGATTAATTGTTTGTTTAAACACAATATACTGAGTTGAAGGGGAATAAAAAGAAAATAATAAATAGAGAAGGCTTAGAAGGTAATTATTCAAATTTAAAGTTGGGTGTAATAGCCGCACATTTCCCTTCCTTTTCTAAAAACTAGAAAAATTGCTTAATTGGTCCCTCAAAAAAATACTGAAAAAAAAATTGGGTGGTTGAGGGTGTGCCACAAGCGGCACCAAAGGTGCCAGTGGCAGAGGCGGCACCACCCGTTTGTACCATTTTGGTACATAATTGAAATCGTATACCAATTTGGAATTTTCTTAATTTTTTTGTATTATTTGGGTAAAAAACCCTATATTTAAAATATAATTGTATGCTAAAAATTTATTTAATTATGTGGAACCATTCGGCGAGTTATGTTGGAATACCTACATCGCTTGAAGATATACGGCTTCTATTAGAGCAACGATCGAAAGCACAAATAAGTATTAAATAAAATATATTTTCGTAATAAAATAGTCGTTTCATATTTTGTATTTAGTATTTAGTATTTGGTATTTAGTATTTAGTATTTAGTATTTAGTATTTAGTATATAACTAATATTTTTATCATGTTAATATAGTTTGAATGGACACCATATGAGAATTCGTCAATTTGGGCAATAATTTCGGATGAGTTCTTTCAAAATCTGAACATTTGGCATGTGAAAGTCCCATTGATCAACTATGTCACCGTGGAGATGCACCAATCAGATCGGATTTTGTGTCAATTTGGATTTTGATAACCGATTCCCGTGGCACCTGAGGTGCTCGATGATGAGCACAAAGTCGACTTACGGCAGTTGCATACGGATTGGCCAAGATATTGGTCAGCATATATCAAATTGTGGGAGAACCGATATGATTATATACCAACTCGAGAATCGATCATCGTTCCTGAGTTAGCGTGCATCCCGAATACATGCCATGGTTTAGGATCCATTGCAAGTTGTATTTATTGTCGAAAGAGGAGAGGCGACGGCAACTTCGTGAACAAATGGAACGACGAGGCCCTTTAAATCCAAGAAGAAGGGGTGATGAAACGGGACCATCAACAGCGCTGACACAACCACCGGGCCCATCAATAGCGCCCACACGATCCAAGGCCCAACACTTGATGACGACACCCACATCACAGCCTTTTCAGATTATGCCAGGTGCGTACCCTAGCCCTTATATGTATCCTAACCTTTATATGTTTCCTTTTCCCAGTCCTATGGCAGATTGGAATGCATGGCCTGGTTCGAGTTAGTTCCTGACTACTCCGACTGGCTAGCCGATCTATAAGCCGCCGTCGCATAAAGGATCGCAGAGGCGTCGTTGGGGAGCTCTTCTTTTTACCAATCTCCTTCATCTTATGGGATTCAGACACCTCCGCCATGGGCGATGCAAACATCTCCCCAGTCAATATTTTATCAAGGTGGGTCATCCTCCCAACACCCACAACCAGACCTCCTACAAGAGGAACCAGAATCCTCGCCGAAAGCTAGAAGGAGGAATCCAGCGCGTAACCATCGACCACCCCCATGTGGCACTGATTTCGACTAGCACCAACATTGATTTCGATCATCATTATTTTATTTTTTATTGCAATTTTTTTATATATTTAATAAAATAAAAGATGTTTTTTTAATTTTAATTTAATTTAATTTAATTTTTATATCTTTAATAAAATAAAAGTTATTTTTTATTTTATTTTGTAATTTAATTTTATATTTTAATTTTGTAATTTAAGTTAATTTTATATCTTTAATAAAATAAAAGTTATTTTTTATTTTTTGTAATTTAATTTTATATCTTTAATAAAATAAAAGTTGTTTATTTTTTATTGTAATTTAATTTTTATATCTTTAATAAAATAAAAATTGCTTTTTTTGTAATTTAATTTTATATCTTTAATAAAATAAAAGTTGTTGTTTATTTTGATTGTAATTTAATTTTATATCTTTAAAAATAAAAGTTGTTTTTTTTTGTAATTCAATTTTATATCTTTAATAAAATAAAGGTTGTTTTTATTTTTGTAATTTAATTTTATATCTTTAATAAAATAAAAGTTGTTTTTTCATTTTTTGTAATTTAATTTTTATCTTTAATAAAATAAAAGTTGTTGTTTTTTTTTTATTGAAATTTAATTTTATATCTTTAATAAAATAAAAGTTGTTTTTATTTTTTGGTAATTTAATTTTATATCTTTAATAAAATAAAATTTTTTATTTTTTATTGAAATTTAATTTTTATCTCTTTAATAAAATAAAAGTTTTTTTTTGTAATTTAATTTGTATATCTTTAATAAAATAAAAGTTGCTATTTTTTTGCAATTTAATTTTATATCTTTAATAAAATAAAGTTGTTTTTTATTTTTATTTTTGTAATTTCATTTATTTTTATATCCTAAATAAAATAAAAGTTGTAATTTATTTTTTATTGTAAATTATTTGTATTTTTATATATAGAAATTAATAAGAAATGGATGAATTAGGACTAAATTGAATAAGTGAAAAAGTATGACGGGTTAATTTGTAATTTTATCAAGATGGATGTTGATCCAATGTATGAATTTTGAATGATCGTAAGGGCAAAATAAGCATTTAGCAAGAAAGATAATTTTGAAGAATAATGATGATAGTAATATTTTAGATTAATTAAATAACCTTTTTTTTGTTTTGCAACGTAATCCTTCTACAAAATTTTACCATTTTCATCAAGAAATTAAAAGAATTTTCAATGCCACCAATAGACAAAAAATGATAAGGATACAATCAACTATTCCGATTTGGATACGAGCGAGATGTATGGCCTGGTTCCTACACCATCCGCATAACTTCCATTGGTTGGTTGTTTCTCGGATATCCATATTGTTGCGTATTCTAGTCAAGTAAGGTCAACCCTTTAGTTTGTGACGCAGTTCTCTATTTGGTAACAGCTTTTACGGAGCAAGTGATACAAACGGCCACTTATGTTCATCTGGGGCTGGTGGGAATAAGTGCCTCCACACGTTGTACATGAATTCTATTTTATACACTTCGTCGACATAGCTCATGGGATCCAGATGGAGATTTTGACAAGTCACAATTACATGAGTGCATGGATAACGAAGTGCATCAAATATCCCACAGTCGCAGATCCTATTTCTCAAGTGTACACGATATTGCCCGCCAACAATACATTGGTTTGGTCTGTCAAACTCCGTCACACGAAACCATAGGTTGTCGCGATCGTGGCACACTATGTGCATAGTGTTGGCCCGTGCCTTCTCATTGTTAATTTCTCGCAATACCTTCGAGCACCATACATGGCCTCCTTACATTTGGCCTTTATAACTCGTTGCTCGCTTTGAAAATAGTGCCGCTAAACAAAAATATGTCTCTTGCACAATCGATGTTATCGGCAAATGACGCGTTCCTTTTAGAACAAAATTTATACATTCGATCAAGTTTGAGGTCATATGACCATATCGTAGGCCGCCGTCGTATGCTTGTGTGCACTGTTCAAAAGGTATGCTGCATAGATAGTTTGTGCATTCTTCGTTAACTGAGTGCAAACTCGCCAACATCTCGTGAAAACGGTCATTATTGATCTTGTACCCTGCCAAAATAAGTTGATAGCGAATATTACATTCCACTTTTCAATTAAGAATAAATTGAATATTACAAATGAAATTATATTAATAGATATTACATACCCATGTTGGTCACTTGCCGTCGTTCACTTGTAGATCGATGTTGCCTGTGGTAGTTGGACGCAACATGCCTTAGGCAATATCGATGGTGTGTCTTGATGCCATAGGCTTCCACAATCGCTCTATTGCGGCTAATATTCCAGGGCCCCGATCCGATATAACGCATATATCAGGTTGGAGGCAGACATGCCTCCTTAACCTAGATAAAAAAAATCTGAGTCATAATCTAACTCCCCCGGTGTTATTGTAAATGCAATTGGAAGGATTCTCCCACTGCCATCCTGTGCCACAGCTAGCAATAGTCGATGCATATATCTACCATACATAAAGGTATCGTCAATTTGTACCAATGGCTTGCAGTATAGAAATGCGTCTCGGCATTGCTTAAATGTCCAGAACAGACGCTTGAACACTTGGCATCCACGGAGCAATCGATCGTTGTAGTACGCCAATTCGGTTTCAAGGTGCATTATCTTGCTTGAGACATATCTCTCAACACGACACCACCGCCACACTTCATTATATAAAGCGTCCCACCGACCATGCAACTTTTCCAACGCCTTCTGCTTAGCTATCCAAGTCTTTCAGTAAGAGGGTGTGTACCTCAATTGGCTACGAATATTGCCAATTAAGGCCAACGATGTAGTCTTGGGATCCGCCTTCATTGTTGGTATTATTAAGTCAGCCAACATCTCTGAATCCATCTTTGGATGATCTTATGAAACACCTGTCAACGAAGTACGTTAAATAATGCAACATTACGTAATATCAGTATTATTCAAAAACATTGAACACCTAGTGATATTGTACCGGCAAGACATGTATGTGGACCTTTGTACTTTTTAATCTCCCACAAGCCTGTCCTTTTCCTCAACGATGCCATGATTTTCCATGAACATGTACCGTCTTGCACTGTACACTTGGCCTCGTACTTATCGAGTTTGGATTTAATCACGTTGTAGTTAATCCCGTTCTTGATGCTATATTGTTTCAATGCACCAAGAAAACTATCATTGTTGGAAAACTCTTTACCAACTTCTAATTCGCCCGAATCCAACGACAAACTTGTACAGTCACACCTTCTGTGTGGTAGTTCAGGAAACTCCAATGCATCGTCTTGAGATAGATCGACATTATGCATGTGGGCTGGAGGTGAGTACGACCTGAATCGCGGATCTTCTTCTTCTTCATTTGAATCGCCTTCAACATCTTTAGGTACAGTTGGAACAGGCTCTGGTTCAGAAAATAATGCAACTTTTGCACCATCGGGGTCGGGCTCTCGAGGTGGATCTACATCGGACTCATCATTCGACCCACTATCATCTGCAACGAATGAGGGCCCCTCGTCGATGGATGTCGTGGGAGTACATTATCCCTTCTTAAACAAATTTCATAACGTTCTCAATCATATGTCGATTGTCAACCACTAGAAGTTGATGACGTTCTCAATACGTATTTCTAACATCGAACGTCGAAGGAAGGATATGCATGTCCCATCCACCAACCGAGTGTCGTGCGGGGTTGTATTTTCCATACTACCACCAAACACGGACGCTTCCGTATTCTGCCTCCCACTAATAGAGTGTCGGCTTTGGGTTGTGTATTTCCCTCGAATAGCAGTAGATGTTGAAGTCGAAGGAAGATCACTTGGAGATGAAAATTGTACATAAACCTCAAGATAAGGTGATCCACTGGCAAGATAAGTCTCTACCATTACTTCCAAGCTCGAGGACCTTTGATGTTGAATGAGTCATATCTCACGGGATCAACTAAAGCACAAAACCTATACTTAATAGGATGAACTTTCATTGGCGTTGTTCTGAAGATTTTACGCCTAATTTTTTTGTGAAGTTCTCTCAAATCTATGTTCTGGTTAAAAACCAGTCGCACTGTGTTCTCCGACAAAAAAAACAACACCATTTTCGGTGTCACAAACCTTACCATCATAGTAAAAAACAGCACTAATACGTTCACTCATCTTCAGTTTCTATTTCACTTTTGCCTCAATTTCTATTATGCAACCTGAAAATGAAATTTGCCTCATTTATAGTCTAAGGATTGCCAGAGACTACTGTAGCAAAAGAGCGTCCACATGGGAGCTTTTTTCAGTACTCTTGCTGACAGTGCATCCTTCTTGAAGCGTTTTGGTCACTATTTGTTCAGAAACGTCTTTTCAAAATTATTTTATCAGGGACTACTGTAGCAAAAGAGCGTCCACGTAGGAGCTTTTTTCAGTACTCTTGCTGACATGCATCCTGCTTGAAGCGTTTTGGTCACTATTTGTTCAGAAACGTCTTCTCAAAATTATTTTGCCAGAGACTACTATAGCAAAAGAACGTCCACGTGGGAGCTTTTTTCAGTACTCTTACTGAAATGCATCCTGCTTGAAGCGTTTTGGTCACTATTTGTTTAGAAACGTCTTCTCAAAATTATTTTGCCAAAGACTACTGTAAAAAAATCAAATAATTTTTATTTTGTTGATATATTTTTCCAAAACCGTAAACCTAAAATTATTTTAATTAATTAACCCTAAAATCTAGTTCGTTAATTTTCCCTTAAAAACCCTACAACTCTAAAACCCTAAAAACCATAAACATTATCCATAAAACCCTAAAAACTCATACTCTAACACTAAAAACAACTGAAAAACCCATCGAGTGGAAAGGAAAAAACGCGTCCCGAAGAGCGTTTTTGCCACATCAGCAAAGCGCGCCCTCAAGGACGCGATTTGGTCTGATGTGGCACAAAGCGCTCCCTCGTGGACGTGCTTTCCTGATTCATCCCCTGAAAACGCGCTGACGTGGACGCGTTTTCGGGGGAAATGGCCATTCGATAAATAATTACTTTGTAGGTCCTTTTCCGTAAATTTTGTAAAAATTGGTATTTTCTGGTAAATTGGCCTAATTTTCTCTTTGGATTTGTCCTTGACTCTTGCCTCATAAAAAATACATTGTTTTTTTTTTAATAAAATACATTTGTGTTTTTAGCTTCTTTTTTCTCGTCTTGATCAAGGTATTATTGGTAGTAGTGACTAATTTTTTCATCGTAAATGTTCTTCGAAAAAATAATTAATTGTAAAATATACGCCATGCTCAATAACAGATCTTCTTTTAAGAAAATTAGCATTTTTTTGGCAAATTTTTCTCTCTGTCACTTAAAAAAACAAAAAAAAATTATAATGATTGAGTCACTGTCATCTTTTCTCTTTTACCGATATTGTTATCTTATGCATTTATACCATTTTAAAATTTTAAATTGAATTAGGTAAATGACAACTTTTTACTATTAAATTCATTTTTATATATATAGTTGGAGTATGCCTAAAACCAATCTTGAGATGTCGTAATTACATACTTGTTTACTTAGTTTATTAATAAAAAGCGTTGTTGTTGTTATTGTTATTTCGGTTTCTATTTTTGTGTAATAAATAAACTTTGTAATAATAAAGTCTTAAGAATAACATAGTTATTTGTAAATGTTCTTAGTTAAGTATTATTGTTGATTTGGACAACAATAATGCGTTGAAATTATTATATAGTTGATTAATGACAAAGCGCTATCATTGACATAGGGATGTCAAAATCAATTCAAAAGTACATATTAGAGAACAATGTATTGGACTAACCCACCTTGAAAATATTTTTTGGATTATTATGTAATAGTCAAAACATTTATCATAGCCACAATTATATGTATGATCCTTAGACTTGATATCATCATTATTCCAACATCGTGAGTCGTATGCTTTGATACAGTCAAAAGTCTTTCATAAAAGATTGTACTATAAAGGCTAATGTTGGGTGTGTCACAATCTATGTAGAGGGATGTAAGTGGTCAAGATAGGATTTGTCCCTCCTATATAATGGGAGTAATACTCTAGGTCTCTTGATCGAGTGAGACTAGAAATGCATGGTCATGCTTAAATTAGTTTATATGAAATATTACACTATTTGTTTATTTTAGTCTATTCGGGAATCAATAAACAAGAAATTAGACTATACAAGTGTGACTATTTAATGACTTGTATTTCATCTAAATATAAAGGACAAAGGGATGTACTACATAATAATGTTGTCACAAAAGACCATGTTGAACCACGACTTCATGCGACTTGAATAGCAATGATGCATTGTTAAATGATGCATTGAATAGCAATAATGCTAATAGCAAATCTTTATAATCCCATAATTCTCTCGATTACTCTATACTCAGTCCTTACTATGTTTTAACGATAACAAATCAAGGCAATAACATGTTTTAACTCAATTTCATAACAGGTACCATATATCAATTAAATTATGTATTTTTATTTTATTCAATTTAATCATCTATCTCGATTTACTATATCAATCACTACAATTTAACTCATACAAGCTTTATATACTCATCTCATTACTAAATCATGCAATTTAACATGAATATACAAAATTAGATTGATCTTGGGTCATAGAGATGTAAACTGAAAACTCGTGTCACTCATCGTCGGCTCTCGCATTTAATTTCCCATTCGATGGTCCTGCTTCGTCTTTAGCTACGAATAATAATTCAACAATAAAACAGTATCAAATTTCATATAAAATCACATTCAAATTCAAATTCATTCATATTTTTTAATTTATTCAATTTAATCCCTAAACCCAAGACAAACGTAACTTTCATATTTACTCATTAGAGACCTCTTATTTTCTATTCCTACTGAAATTTCATAACAATTTTATATTTTATTCAATTTGGTTCATAATGTACAAAGTTATCAATCAAGCTTTATAATTGAGTGCTTTTCATAATCTAAGCTTAATTTCTAACCATTTCACACCTAAATCATTCAATTTTCAACAATAATAACTTACCAAAATTTTGCCAATTGATCAAATTAATACATGGGCCAACTAAATTAAGTTCTCATGATAAAAAATCTATAAAAATTAAAGAAAAACGGCTTAGTTACCTTTATCAATTTTATAATCGAATGTAGAAGATGGAAGCTTGAAATTTTCTTATTCTTATTTTAATGGTGGACGGCAAGAATGAAGATGATTTCTTTCCACTTTCTTAACCATTTACACTAGGATTACAAGCCTAACTAACTTAATTAACCATTCTCAAACCATTAATTAAAACATTTTTATACATTAATTTATTATTAATTAAACTAAGCGTCATCCATCATCATTTCCCACTAACTTTAAAAGGACAATGGTTTAATAACCATTTTGGTCCTTTGGATAATTGCTATCTGAGTCCCTAACTCATTTCCTAATTAAAATCTATAGCGATTAAACTTTTACAATTTAATCTCAAAGCCTTAATTAACTATTAATTCGGTAAAATTACCAGACCAAACTTTAATATGACAATACATTATACATGTAAATATTAATATTTAATATTTACAAACTCAATTTATGAAAACGAGATCCTGAAATCGTAATTTCTAGCACCACTGAATTTCGAATCGTTACATCCATTTTTTTTATCCTTAGCTGGATGATGGAACCATACAATGAAACTTCATCTATCACTCACCAAATGTTGTGTTTGCATACCGAGAGAAAGCACTTATTCATAAAACCTTGTTCCCAATAGCGTTATGCATCCAATATTTCCTTTCACTCTTGAGGTTAATTAGTACAAAAAAAAAAAGGTAAATTACACGGCAAGTCACTTTAAAATAACGTCATTCATAATTTGGTCACTTTAAAATTTTTATTATTAATTTACTCATTCTAATTAAGATAATTGTTCAAATTGATCACTGCCGTTAAAAATTCTATTAATCCACTAACAGATTGTTAATATAGCTTCTTTTTTTTTTACTTTTAACTAAAGCTAAGGACTTCTCTATAATTAGTACAAAATCCTTCTTCTCCTTACTTGTTTCTTAGGAAAAGTAACAAAGAAAAATGATGATAGTTTTGACTTTTTAAAACAACCCAACCCCACTATCACCCTCTAACTTTGACATCCTCATCACCATTTCTCTTGTCTTGGTTCTAGCTTTGTTGTTTGCCATAGGATCCTTCTTAGCCATTAGTAATTAAGTTCATCTTGCGAATTCAATTTTCCAAAAAATCAAGCAAGCCAGTAATATTTACACAATCAAATTCATATTAGCAACATGTTGTACCAAAATAAACAATTTTACTATAACTTTTTTTTAAATACTAAAATTTTCAAAAAAAAAGTATCAATTGATGATGGAGAAAATATCATTAAAATAAGAGGTTTCGACATCTAAAACGTCGTTGCCGCCATAAAAAAAGCATTGGAATAATTGGTAAATGATAATTTCGCAGATGATCTTTTTGATTTAATCCTTTAAAATTATAAAGATATAGGCTATTAAAATGATGAAATTACATTTTTACTATCGTAAAAATATACAACTTAATTTCGACCCCCCTTAAAAAAAATCTCTAGCTTCACCCCTAGCCACTTTATTTATGCCCCTATACTTGGCCTTTTAAGAAAGAGTGACGATTAAAAGGTCTAATTATGAATTTCATTCTTTTACATTACAAAAACTAAAAAGTTAATCCCTCAGCTTTAATTTGTCAAAATTTAGACCTCATACTTTTAAGAAAATTAAAAGTTAAGCCAATTTTTGGTAAGCACGTGAATTTGATTTCTTGTTATTTTCCCTAATTTATTTCATATAAATTATTAAACAATTAATTTCTAAGCCAACGATTTAGTAGCAGGGTTTAACAGTATTACCCAATCGTACTAACTTCTTAATTTTCATAAAGTAGAGAGTTGAAATTCAAAATTAGACCATGGTTAAACAAATTACATAGGCTAAGCTTAGCTTCTTGGGGAGGACATAGAAACTTGGGCCTTGGTTTACTTTAATCCGAACAATTTGGGCCAAATTGGCTCTATGACGGTTGCATATACGCCCGTTATAATACACAAAACAAAATTGGATTGGACCCATATGGCACCGAGCTGTTTCGGTTGAAGAATTAACTATTTTTTTTTTTCCATAGACGGATTGCTGGAAATGGTGGAACGTGAAAATCGATGATTTTCCGTCTAAGGTACTACTTCTCATATTTCGTCTTTCAATGTTTCTTTTTTCTAAAATTATTGTTTCATCATTAAAGTTATAATCATTTAGAGAGTTCTGGCCAAAAGTTTGATTTCTTTGACTTGCTTGCATTTTTTTCTTTCATCTTTGCCTTTAGTCCAGACATAGTGGAAACTGGAAAGTTGAAAGTATTCCAATTTTGGGTTTTTCTTGGAAGACACTTTACAATTATTATTTTTTTTTTTTCAGTTTAAAATGTGGGGTTTGAATTTTTGAAGACATAATTATAATAATGAGAATTGGTTATGGTGACCTAATCAATTGCTTTCTACTTTTATATGATTGGAAGCTCTGAATTCAGTCTAAACTGATGTCATTTTGAACCAAATGTGACCTCATCTTTATTGTATAAAGTAAATAAGGAAATTTTAAATCACTGGTTATCATCTGGGAATCAAAACAAGCATGTGAATTGTGATATTGTTCCATTAGGAATGTTGTTAGTGCAAGTGCTAGCTTTTTTTAGCTCTGGGGCATTTTTTATTTCTTGATGTGGGATGTTCATTAGGCAACATGTTTAAAGTTGTGTGGAGCATTGCAATTTGTGATGAAAGGGCTGGAGGTGAAGCTTTATCAAGAAAAAAAAAAAAAAAATATTAGGCTTTGTTCGGTAGGGTGGAAACTAGAAAGAAAATTGGAAAGATGGAAAACAGAAATATATATATATATATATTATTTCTATTGGTGCGCTTGGTACTAAAGATGAAAAATGAGAAGAAAGAAATGAGACTTTTGAAAAATGCATAATTTTGAACAAATTTATATCTTGTTTTCATTACCTCTTCGCTCATCATTCCAATTTGGAATGATTTGTTTTTATGCATTAGGACGGAAAATGATCATATCTCTTTTTCTTTCCTCTCACTTCTCTTTCATACCAAGCATAATCAAAATTTATTCACTTTTCTACTCCCTCTTTACATCTTTCCACTTTAACACTTAACCTCACACACCCTTAATGTTTAGGTATAGGAAGCCATATTAGATAGTAGTAGTTAATTTCTGGCCAAAATAGTATTATGAATTTGACTGTCCTTTGCTACATTTCTCTTAAATCCTTTCCGGTCATCCTAATTTTTGCTTATTTGGTATGTAAGAACCAAATTTCCAGGATCGCTGATCTTAGTGTAAGAACCAAAGTAATCATCATCATAAATCAAAGGTTCTATGTAAACCGAAAACCATCGGTTTGTTTGTACTTGTATTAACTATTTGATTTTGGTTTCATGAAGTGACAGCATGTGTTAGGTAACATATTGCTTAATATGGAGGCTTTGGGGACATTATGGCCTTTATTTGTGAATTGTGAATATAGAAGGGAATAAAAATATATATAGGTCATCTAGTAGAGTTCTTAAAGTGTTAAAATAACTTAGAAAGAGATCTAGATGACAAAGTCTTAGGAATTTCAGCCTGTAACTACATTCTTCAACAACCAAGATTTAAAACCGTGTGTTTTTAGCTATTTTTGAATACCTTAGGCCCGGTTGGCATTTTGATGATACCAATATTAGTTCTTGTTCACATTCTGTGCTATTGAAATCCAAACGTTGTCATCTTAGAGTGACACAAATTTCTTTCTAGTCTCCATTATGTTTTGTCCACCCACTTGTTCCTGTTGTCTCATATTTGAATGCCGATTAACTTCAAAACATTATTATGAAGGGAATTAACTTTCGGCTGAATTTCAAGGGGATGGTGGGTCTACCAGTCACTTTCTCATTGAGACAGAAATAAAGGAAAGCAGAATCTTAGGTTGCTCACTTGGCAGCACCTAAGGTGGGAGACACAACTGGTCCACTCTTGCTGACCTCAAAGCCTACAATGATTTTTCAGTCCAAAACACTTCTCCTAATAGGAAAGATAGTTGGCTTTTCCATTAGCGTTAATTAAATAGTTGAAGTATATCATCATGGTCAAACTCCTCATCAAAAGCTCAAAGAAACCTCTAGTGTATCCATTTCTCTGGTTATAGAATTTGCTAAGTCTTGTTACAGTTTTAAGAATAAAAAATTCATCCATTTTATAATAGAGGGGGTGCTCTTGTTTAATATGTGCAACTTGGTGAGTGTATTCTCTGAAACATTCAAAAAAGTGTGTTCATGAGGGAGATTCTAAGTAAGCTGTTTCTACACATTGAAGGGTGATATGATACTTGTCAGAGATCTAATAGCAGAAGTAGTGTAGTGATAAAGAAGCAATTCATTGATAATTTCTATCATCCCTGGGATGGTTGAGTTCCCTTGCAGATTTGAGATTTAATGGAGGATTAAAATAGGCATTGTTGTTTGAGCATGTGAAACAAATTCTTTCTGCAAAGTTCATAGTCTTCTAAATCCTTTTCTTAAAACACTAAGCAATAAATTTTCTAAGATGAAATTCTCTTCAGTAAGAAATGATAATTTAGATTAAAGAGTTCCCAATTTGTGTAATACCAATAGTTCCTATCATTTATGATATCTATACTTATTTATCTTGTTTACAAGCTTTGCTTGTTTAGCCATAATATCTGCATGTAAGCTAAATCTTAGTTTGGAATGCTAAAATTACTTCTTCTTTTTTGTACTGTCAAGCCATATGACTAGTATTATCTATGACTTAAGTTTCAACTTTCTACCAGAGAATATATTTTGAGGTTGGTTAACACACCTTAATCGAAGATTAGATCTGTGCCAAGTTCTGCACTTTTTTAACACCCTTTCAGTGCCTTTGTATTGTTTATTTTACTGCCCAAAATGCAACATGCTACTTTTCTATTAGACTTATTTTTGTATGGTTGTTTGTGTTTATGTGCAAGTTCGATGCTCTTATTGCATTCTCATGTTTGAATTATGAAAAACGACATTAATTTAGTATTTTACTGTTACTCTATTTAAAATGTGAAAAGAGCTCACCAAAATCCTCAACATTTAATTTTCTAGGAACTATGTTTGTCTTGAGTTTCTTGAAAAGAAAAGGCTTTTACTGGTTGCACTGAAGAAATTATAGTGTAGGATGGAATGTTCTGAATTCCAACAAGAAAACTTTCAGTATTTTACAAATCTTTGTATTGAACAATAGTGAAGATATTCCGGTTATCTGTTATCATCAATGAAAACCCTAATGAAAGCATCCCTCCGCACGTCTCTGCATTAGCCTGAGCTCTTCACTGTGTGCTTTTGGTTTGCCCTACCTGCATATGATATTTAGAAAAGGATAGTTTTGGTCAGAAATACAATTACAATTTCCACTGTCATATTAGGCACTCATGGAAGCTCATTTGTGCCAGGAACAGCATTGAGTTGGACAAGATGGAAAACCTAATATGAGATTCTACTATGCACCAGAATGATAAACTGAGGATCATGAGTAGAAATAAAAAGATGAAGTTGTACAGAAAGGGCAGTTTAAATAAATTATTACATAATTTGTAGCAAGGCTGCTTGAGCGCCGGATCATCATTTGGTGTTGGAGGATCCTGACCGAAAATCATCTCACAGCTCATATCATCAAAATCTGCAGTTAAAGTGGATTACTGTTTCTGTTAACTGTTCTGATGGATTGGCTTCATTCATCTTTATCATGGCCACTTCTCAACTAAAATGGAGTGTAAATAGTAATGGTCTTCTGCTTCTCATGAATGATAGGTACGTGGAAGTGTGAATAAAATTCAACTTTGATTTTTTTAATGATACAATTTCTAATCACATTGTGATTCTATACGGAATTGGTTGTAGAATAATGATTGGCTTCATGGGAACCAGAAGAATTCAGCCTCTTTCATAACGAGTTGATACATGGAATTAATTATAAGATTGTTATGCCCAAGTTTTACGGCCTAGATTGAATATAAGAATTAATATCATGATTTCATATATGCATAATGCATTGCATTTTGTGTTATTTTACATGCTAGTACACTCGGTTGAGGTTGAATGGGTCCACTTGCAGCTTTGCACCCTAAGTGCTTAAGCATGCGGGTCCTTTGACATAATGAGCATGAGCTCCACATTCTAGTGCAGCCACTGTTACTCTTTGGAATTATTATTCTTTTCCCTTTTTACTGTTCAATACTTGCATTTTTTCCATTTCCTTTAATAGGAAATTGGGTTTTATTTCATTTAATCGTCGACGTTAACATTGATGTGAATGATGAAAATACAGGCTCTGAATGACTGTGTACTTACTTGGAACCATGTTGAGTGGCATTCCTAGGGAATCCTTAATAAAGGCTTGAGATGGCATCTTGCATAGGTTGATGCACATTCCTACACAGTTGCTTTGCTCTAGGAACCTACAAAGAAAGCAGATATTAGAGGATTACCAAGATGATCTAAGGGTGATGCAAAGTTTAACGATGATTTTGATATTGCCGATGAGGATGATGATAACAACGATGACCATCATGATAGCAATGGACAAAAACGGGAGTCCACCCACAATCATTGGAACAGGTTATTTACCGTATGAGAGTTTCTTTAATTTGGTGAGGTGGGTCTCCATCTTGGATTAGACCATAGTGCAAATTATTGTACATAATTGAGAGGTTTGGTATAATTACCTGCACTTTTTCACATACACTACATTCTTTTCTCTTCTTCCGTTGAGCTCCGATTCCCGAACCTTGTGGCATTGATTCCATAAGAATGTTAGATTTCTTTCACAAAGTTCATAATGATATATATATATATGCATGCTTTCTTGTTATATCCTTATATGCATACATTGAAAAGGATAAAAATTAGTATAGCAAAGGAATATAGTTTAATTTAATAGGCTTACCTCAGAAGGTCCAATGAGCCAAGCAAAAAACACAGTGGTGAAGGCGGCGAAATATTCCCTTGTGAATTGAGATTGGGGTAACAACGTTTTTATCTGCCGGATCACCACCACATCATTTACATCCTTATTAAATTAATATCCCAGGTAAAAGTATCTTGGCTTTCAATATTAAAAGTCAGATTGCATTTTATTCTCTACTAAACAAATGGATAAATTAGTCCATGTACATTAGGTTAAAGAGCAAACTGGTCTTTCTGCTAGAAATTTATTTCATTTTTACTGTTAAAAATTGATCTTTGTATATCAACATGAGATACATGTGGGACAGCACGTATCACTATCTAATTATTCTATTAATCACGTTAGTTTTTAACGATACAAATTGATGAAAATTTTAATAAAAAGATTAATTTGCTCTTTGATCTAATGTAGAGGATTAATTTATCTATTTTTTTAGTAAAAGAGGCACTATGTAATTTGACTTAAGCCTTCATGATACTTTTAACTATATACAATTTACCCTTCATTAAAAAAAAACACCCTAGACAAGGTTATATAATGTATGAACACGTAAATTATCATGCAAACATCACTTTTCTAGGTTTATCGTTGGACGCCATTGTTTGGTAAAAGAACTCATATGAGTTGCATGTTGTAATGCATTTAGCATGACAAAAAGAAATGAATAAAACTTGCCATGTTTAGAATGAGCTTGGGGATGGCGGAGTCAAGAACTTGAATGACAAGCTCCTGTTGTGTTTTTGTATTAAATTTCTTGGACATCATTGCCGTCGTCTCTACCAAGCTCTCATACCCACTCAACATGCTCTTCACCCCTGCATATATATACACACACATTTTCAACATTTCTTTTTTCTGATCTCCTTCCCATAGAACAAAAAAATCATGGTATCCACATGGAAATGAAACCTGTTGCAGCTTGTAAACTCTGGGATAGATAATTAATAGCCCGTAGTTCAAACCAGTTATCATTATGGACACTACTGCTGTCCTTTGCTACCTC
This sequence comes from Gossypium rotundifolium, assembly GCA_025506655.1. NCBI lineage: Eukaryota > Viridiplantae > Streptophyta > Magnoliopsida > Malvales > Malvaceae > Gossypium > Gossypium rotundifolium. The sequence goes on from CP106728.1 coordinate 154,767,186, forward strand.
ACGTTTGCTATCTGCAGGCTTTAACTTCAACCGCAACCTCTCCTTCGTTCCACTTCCGACTATGCTTTCAGCCGGTCTCGCTAGCACTGCCCGAACCGGAGAACATCGCTGTTTATTTACTCCCCGCGATGACGTCCCCGTCGGAGTCCTGCTTTGTAAAACTACCTTAGCTTCCATTAAATGAAATTTGTATGAATGGAGGAGGAAGGTTTAAGCATATAACAACAAAATGTGCATGTCAAGCATAATGGAGAAAGGCTATATATATATACATATACACATAAACAAGGGGATATATTTAATGGGTTTTCTTTTTCTGGAATCTTTTGAAGATGTTCGCAATACTTAGATTACAAGGTGGTGTTTAAAGATGCTGTTTTTGGTGGTAAGCTTTTGTTGGTATTGGGGGAAATACAAATGCTGAGCTCTTAACAATACTAGTAGTACAAGTGGAGATTTAATGCTGTTTTTTAGTGACTTTGTTTTTATTTTTAGTGGAAAAATTGAAAATTTCAATGCTTCACAGTATCACTTCAGCTATGTCGTTTTATTTACAAAAAACCAGAGGCCACCTTTTTTTTCTAGGCCAAGTAATTCAATTCAAGCCCCATTCTTGATATTTTGTTGTAATTAAATTAGTGTGTGGATCTCAATTTGCTTGGTCCAAATTCATTTATCAAAAAGTTCAATGATGTTAGTTCATCAATTTTGACAAAATTTCATATTTGGTAAATTAATCTACATTTAATTATATGTCGTGTTATATAAAGGAGGACAATCTAATCAATATGTCATGTAAAAGTACTATAGAAGTCACTGTATTAGGAGTCAGATTATATTTTATCCCTTTTACTAAAAACGAATGAGCAAATTAGTCTTTGTTCGTTGGATCAGGGAGCAAACTAGTCACTTCTGCTAAAAATATCATCAATTTCTACCATTAAAAATTAAACCATAGGGTGTGGTGGTTGCTCACCTTGTCCCTTAACCATGTGGTCTTGGGGTTTGATCCTGCTCAATGGATTGGAGCATATTATGGTTAGCCATTCATCTCTTCGGAGAGTACCCACGATGAGGGAATTAATCGGTGATGCTGATTGTAGATACCTTGGTTAATACCAAAAAGAAAAAAAAATTAGCATGGTTGACGGAATAACTAAACAATTACACGTGGTGTGCTACATGTACTTTATGCTAGCGTACTAAAACCAATTTTTTACAGTAAAAATCGATGAAATTTTTAACAAAATCAATTTGCTCTTTCATCTAACGTACAATTATTAGTTTGCTCATTTTTTGAGTAGAAGTGACAAAATGCAATTCGAGTCCTAATACAAAGGATTCCATGGTACTTTTATCCAATATGTTAAGTTGACAAATTTTAATAAAAAATACTATCATTAATGATTAAATTAAGATTTTTAAATTATAAAAAAACCAAGAGAACTTAATTATTAATTTTTAAAATATAATATCAAATTTGATCAACTGATGCATATTTTAATGAGACCTGTCCAAAATTTAGGCCTCTAAAGCTTGAATATGTACATAAATGCTAGAAATATGGAATCTTTATGAAGAAAGCAATTTTGTAGATGCTTATGCAGCTATAAGGAGTAAAGACAACTTTCAAATTGGATAATAGCACCGAAGCCCAACTAAGCTAACAAGAATATAAAATTAGATAAATAATTGTATTTGTGTTTATAGGGGTGTTTAAATTTCGGTTAAAATTAAATTAATCGACTGAATCGATTTAATTTGATTAATCGGCTAATGGTTGAATTTAGTTTGGTCGAAGGTCAATTAATGATTTTTTGAAATTTCAATTATCGGTTAATTCAGTTTAAAATCGAATAATTAATCAAACTTAATAATTAATATTATGTGTTAATTTCAAGACTTATGTAATGTTTGAGACATAAAATTCGATTAATTTAATTAACTTACAAGACAAAAACATATATTTCAATTATTTTAATATATTTCTTTTATATGTTTTATATTTATTTTATAACCAAAAGACAAAAACAAATAAATTTTAATCAATTCAATTAATCGATTGAATTAACCTAAATATTTCAATTGATTGATTTTTTTGAAAAATTTTTAATTCAATTAACAATTAAAAATCGATTAATTCGATTTAATTAATAACCAAACCAACCACTTCAACACCCTCTTTGAATGGAATAAAAAAAAAAAAAGATAAATATTCTCTTAATTTACTTAAAATTTTAGTTGAGAAGGCAAATCCCATCATCCTATCAAAGGAGTTATAATAATTGGATCATATTAATTTTAAACTGTCAAAAATCTATAATTAAAAAAAAAATGCATTTTATATAAAACATAACACTTACAAGTAAAAAGTCGATTTAATCATATGTTTAAAAAAAAAAAAGTTTTGAGCAATTGATTTTTAGAACTATACCTAAGAAAACCCCAGCCAAGAGTACTTTGCTTAGCCTTAGCATCCCATCGAAAATAGTCCTTTTTGTGGCTTGAAATGAAAGGAAGTGGTGGCATCGACGATTTTGAAGGAGAGGAGATCTCCCTCCTGGTAGAAGAACTTATTTAGTTATCAGTAAAACGTTCAACGGCTGTACCATGTGAAAAGCCAGCTCTAGTCTGTACTATCTGGACAAAGAAGAAAAGTATATGGAAAACAACGAAGAAATTTGGGATACCAATTGGTAGGGCAAAATCTATTGAAGGTGAAGAAGATTTGGAGACAATTTTGGAGAGGCAGCCATGCTTATTTCGGAAGAATTTAGTGCTTTTTGATCGGTTGACTAAACCATTGGAGCGAAGTCAGATCCTGCTTAATTCATCACTGTTTTAGATTAAGATTGGTCCATGTTTACCAGAAATTGACAAAGGATTTATTGCATGCCATTGGTTTCACTTTTGGGCGCATTCTTAGATCTAAAATTAATGGTGAGTTTTGTCGTATTAGAAACCCCTACGCAGGGGTATCTTCATCTCAATAGAAAATCAAAGTCTTGGATCTCTTGTAAGTATGAAAAACTATCTACATTCTGCTTTGGCTGTGGGAAGATTGGGGCATGGTCTTCAAGAATGCATCGAGTTAGCTCCTGCAGAAAAAAACAAAATCAAAGATAATCATCCTTTCTCCCTAGAATTAAAGGCAGAGTTAAATTTAATTGGAAAACGAGTCTAAAGTTTAATGCCCTATCGAAGAAGATGCAACCTCAATGTTCATATGTTGGTACTGTGGTGAAGATTCCTGGGCTGAATTCACAAGAGGAGATAGAAAGTGATATGATCCAAAAAATCCAAGATAGTTCAAAATATGCAAAATCAGAGAAATAGATAAAGTGCTAAAGAAAGAGAGGCCCGTGGAATAGAAAGTGACTGGGGAGCAGAATAATGGTGCAGAATTTTTGAAACCAAGCAAGAAATCTAGCTGGAAAAGATTCGAGGCAGTAAGAATAGTATATAATTACAGCAGAGATCGCTTATTGAGAAAGAGGAAATCGGTAGATATGGAAATTGGAGAAGAATGTACAAGTCAAGATTTGCTCAACGAAACAGACACAGATTTGTCTGCTGAAAATCTTCAACTAGTTAATTCTCCCACCCAACACAGATCGGCAACTGCCAAAAGGCAAGCCGACCGAGCACAATAAAAACCATATGCTAGAATGTTCGCGAGTTGAGGAGTCCGGTGAGCCCACGGTCAATACAAAGGCTACCTTAAATGGCCTTCTTAATGGAGACCAAAATTGATGAAAAGCGCATGGAGAAAATTAGGAGGAGATGCAATTTTGTGTATGAGATCTATATAGGAGCAAAAGGTTCTCGAGGTGGAATTTTTGGCATGAAAAATAGAAATTACGGTATGTCTTAAAAACTTCTCAAAAAGTCGTATTGATGTACTAATCCAGGAGGCCAGCGTCGATGAACAATAGAGATTTACAAGGTTTTATGGTTCACCCTATGTTAATAATAAGAACGCTTATTGGGATTTGCTAAGGAAGCTGGGTCAAGAGCATAATCACCCTTGGCTGGTATGTGGTGATTTCAATGAAGTAATGTACTCTTCTGAAAAGAACGGAGGTCAACCAAGAATAAAGAAAAGAATGGAAGCATCCGAGAGATTCTAGACGAATGTCAATTAATGGACTTGGGCCATTCGGGGGCATGGTTCACATGGAAAAAAGGGAATCAACTAGAAACAAATACTACAGAGGCTGGATAGGGGCATTGTAAGGTAATATTCACCATTTAACACACTCGATTTCAGACAATTGTCCCCTTCTTCTCAATACTAATAATGGTAAGAGGCTAAAAGGGCCACCAAATTTCAAATCTGAAGCGTGGTGAACTATGGAGGAATCTATCGAACGAGAAATCAAAAAATCTTGGGAGTCATTAAATGGGTCCTCCATTGAAAAACTTAAAAAGCTGCAAATCAATTTAACAAGATGGGCAAGCTCATTGAAGAAAGGTCGAGATGGTTTAAAGAATAGGATCAAAAAGGAACTTAAAGATCTAATGGCAAGGGACAGGGATGATGACACAATGGCAAAGATAATTGAGACCAATCTTAATATGGAGATTGATAAATATGAAATGTATTGGGAACAGAAGGCACGAGAAAATTGGCTTCAATTAAGAGAGAAAAATTTTGCCTTCTTCCACAATTATGCCTCAGCTCGTAGGCAAATCAACACTATTACTAGGTTGGAATCGGAAGAAGGAAGGGAAATTTCAGACGAATCAACAATTACTGAAACAGCTTCTAACTACTTCCAGAACTTATTTTCATCCAAGGGAGTTGGGTATTTATCCCACCTGCTAGAGGTTATAAATACTAATGTTTCGTCTAATATCAATACAGATTTGCTTGCAACAGATACGGCAAAAAGAGGTTTTTTCAGGTATAAAAGGAATGGGCCCCACTAAAGCTCTAGGATGTGATGGATTTCTTGCATTATTCTTTCAGAAGTTCCGACACAATGTAGGTAAAGATATTTAAAGTTTCTACTTGGGAATTCTAAATAATGGGAAGGACTTCGACTCTCTAAATCTTAAGAGATACTGTGCTTATTCCGAAAACTCAAAATCCCACGAGTCTTGTTAATTTTAGACCCATTAGTTCATGCAGAGTCGTATAGGCTAAAAAATTGCAAACCGTCTTCAGGAAGTCATTGGAAGATGTATTAACAGCAATCAAAGTGCTTTTGTTCCTGGAAAGTTAATTTCTAACAATGTGCTAGTGGCCTACGAACTCTTAAACACGTTATGCCAAAAAAGAACCGAACAAAAAAAAGTTCAATAACAATCAAATTAGATATGGGTAAGGCCTATAATAGAATTGAGTGGGGTTTTCTAGATAGAGTCCAGCTTCGTATGGGAATCGCAATGCAGTGAGCGACTGTCAGCTTTAATAAGAATGGCAATTATTGAGGGATTGATCAAGGTAGTGAGGGCTAGTAGAAGAAGACCGGAAGTATCACATTTATTATTGTTTGCTGATGACTACATTCTGTTTGGCAAAGCTACAAGAACAGGAGCCACAGTTTTAAAAGAAATTCTGAATGAGTATGAACAATGTTCAGGCCAATGCATGAAATTTAACAAATCAACGTTCTTTTATAATTCAAATACAACAGCAGGGTATAAAGAGGACATCTCAAGTATACTAGGTGTGAGCTCTACCAATCTGAAAAATACCTAGGACTCCCTAATGTGGTAGGAAGACGAAAGAAGGAAGACTCTCAAAACCTCAAAAGATAAAATTATTTCGAGAATTGAAAGCTAGAGTACAAGGTTACCGTCACAAGGGAGAAAAGAGGCCTTTATAAAATCGATGCTTCAAGCAATTCCAACTTATGCAATGTCTTGCTTTCTATTGCCAAAGTCTTTATGCAGGGAGTTGGAAAGTATTTTTGCTGAGTTTTGGTGGCAAAAAAGAATGGGAAGGCAGGGGATTCACTAGTGCCAATGGAAATTTATGTGCAGATCAAAAGAGGAAGGGGGAATGGGCTTTAGAAATATGTCGCAATTTAATGTCTCCCGATTAGCTAAGCAAGGATGGAGGATCATCAATAATCAAGATTCTTGGTTACACGTTTTTAAAGCAAAATATTTTCCAAATGATCATTTTGTACATTCCCATTTGGGAAACTCATCAAGTTCTATTTTGGAAAAAGGAACATGCTGGAGGGTTGGTACAGGTACAAATATTTCAATAATTGATGATGCTTGGATTCCAAATGCAGTTAATTTCAGATTATCTTCCGTGGTTAATTTTATGCAAGATTCTAAAGTCAGTGAGCTGATCGATAGTAACAAGAGACTTTGGAAAAGAGAACTAATAAGCAATACCTTCTCAGAGGAAGATGCTGGCAAAATTCTTCGGATCCCTCTGGCACGCACGCCTCATGACGATCTTCTTGTCTGGGGAGGTGAATACTCAAGGGAGTTTTCGGTCCACAGCGCCTATAAACTATTACAAAATTTGGAAGATAATCCTAAAGCTTATGCTTTACAAACCGCCTACAGAAATTTTTACAAAACACTTTGGCTCATTAATCTAACAACTAAAATAAAGGTTACAATCAGGAGAATCTCATGGAACTATTTGCCTACGAAGGTTAATCTCCATTACAGAAAGCTCGTCAACAATACTAGATGCCCCCAATGTGAAGAAAGAACAGAAACGATCGACCATATTTTTCGTGAATGTCCTGTGGCAGTGGAAGTCTGGACAATATTAAAACTCCAGAATATTCTTATGGATAATAGCAGGGATTTTATTCAGTGGATTACCTGGACCTTTGATCAGTTTACACCAAGCCAATGTCGCCTCTTCTGTTGTGGACTTTGGGCCATATGGGGAGAAAGAAACAAAAGATTGCATGAAAAGAAAAATAATACAGGCCAAGACATAGCTAACTTCATCAAAAACTACATAGCTGAGCTTAATGGTCTTGGAAGGAAAAATCCAGAAAAGAGCAAAGAGATTAGAAGATGGAGTCACCCACCTAAGGAGTTTGTAAAGATTAACTTCGATGGCGCATATGATGGGACTCTCCACCAGTCAGCTTCAGGTATTGTGGTCAGAGCTAAAAAAGGGGCAGTATTATTACCTTGCTCAGAGATTCATCAAGGGGTTTTTTCTGATTTTGCGACTGAAGCAATAACATGCCGAAAAGTAGTCCAAGTGGGTTTTGAACAGGATTGGCCAAAGTTCATAGTCAAAGGTGACTCCCTCACAGTAATAAAGAAATGTAAAAGTAAGAGTCAAGATCGATCACATATTGGAGCATACATATCTGATATTCAACAGGAAATACATAGATCTAGAATATTCAAGTTCAAGCATATACCAAGATCTGCAAATGCTCTTGCTTATATTTTGGCTAGTGAAACATTAAAAAGAAAAGAGATGATTTACTTGGAAATGAATGTCATTAGGTATGCTGAAAATCAACGAAGGATCGAGTGGCAGCGTGAACCAGACTGAGGAAGGATCGGAGAAGAGGAGAACGGAGAGGAAAGTTAAAGGAAGAGAAAATGAAATGTTTTTTTGAAAAGAAACAACTTTCCCTAAAACTGAACCGTCAAAAGAAAAAGCTGAAATGTGTATCAAATGATAGGAAAGGTTTCAATTTCTAATTGGGCATTGATTAAGTGCAATTATATTTTGATTCTAGACTCTTCGGAAATATTTAGATATTTTATGTTTGTTTTGGGCTGTTTTAGTTTTGGGCCGGTTATTTAGTTTTAATGTTTCTATTTTCGGTTTTTTTTACTATTTCTATTTATAGTTTTATTATTTAATACAAAGCCCAATCTAGAAGTTTTAAAAAAAATCTATTTTATCATCAATTAAATCAATTTTTTATATTTTTAAAATTCAATCAAATCAATTACAAATTACCCAATATTACACTCAAAGAAACCTAATTTCAAATCTTAAAATAATATTAGTGGAAAACACAAATATTAAACTTCCAAAAAATTAATCTCTGTAAACTATAAAAATACCTTTAACTTCACCAAAATTGGCCAAGCTTTTTAAATTATTTACTTGGCCATCAAACCTTTCACTTAAAATTAACTAAACACATCTATATCACCTACTGTCACATTTATATAATTTAATCTCAAGAAATGCTTGCATGGTGAATATATAAAAGATAATGAGTGACCATGCCATGCAGTAGGATGCAACTAAACAAAAGAGCAAAAGCTAAAATGCAAATATTAGAACTTCACAGCCAGAAGGTGATAAAAATATCTAAGGAAAACCACAGTTAAAAAGTATCCAACAAAATATCATCATCATCCCTACCCTAAACAAAGATCATAAGTTCAAAGGCAAGAACCTAGAGTGTTACTACAACTTATATGCTGACCAGATGTTCTAGACAGATAAAACAAAGCCTACAAATAACACACTGACATAACAGATAAAAAGTACACAACAGTCAACATCTAGTTTAAAATCAGACATTACTACTACTCCTTGGTAGTTTTGTTGATTAGAGACTTGTGAATGTGAGGGATGACACCTCCTCCAGCGATGGTACCCTTGATGAGGGTATCAAGCTCTTCATCCCCCCTAATAGCCAGCTGCAGATGCCTTGGGGTGATTCTTTTCACTTTCAGATCCTTGCTTGCGTTTCCAGCCAACTCAAGAACCTCAGCTGTCAGGTATTCAAGAATAGAGGCCAAGTAAACAGCCGCTGTGGCCCCAACTCTCCCATTTGCAGATGCCCTAGACTTGAGATGACGGTGGATACGACCCACTGGGAACTAATATCAACACAAATGAAGTGTATAGAGGGTTGGTGTTGTTGAGAGAAAAAGACATACGGCTACAACCAAGACTTATATTGCAATTAACCAAGTACACATGAACATATTAGTCAAAGATAGTCAGCTACACAATATATAGATACTTAGCTGACAGATTCATCAAGTTCATCTTAGTACCAACCAATGCAATAAATCACTTTAGAGAGAAGAGAAATGAAACAAAGTACATACGGCAAAACAAAAGATTAAAGACTCGCTCAAACTCAACCTAGCATCTAAATTTTCTACAAACTAGACTTATATTTTTCTATACGACAAACAAGAACAACAAATCATTGAAAGCCCATAAACGGAAATAAAACTAGATTATTCTTTGTTTTTGCATTTCAAACATTCTCATTAAAAAAGACAAGTTTAATATTAACCTAGTAAATATGTACAAAATGTGAAAAAGTACCGTTGTAACACTGTTCTAATCTCAATAAGGAAAAGTCCAGCATCTTCAAGGAAATTATTAAGATCTAAAATTTGGCCCTTTCAACAAAAAATTGAGCAACTTGAAAATGTCTCGATCATCAACCACAAGTACTTTAAACTTTAAATGTTCTTTGTTTAGCCTTTAAGCTTATATAATACCTAAATATGGAGAGAAATTATCTCATAATATATTTCACGAAATAATAAAAAGATGTACAATTATCAAACCTACAAAAATAAAAATAAAAGCGTATATTTCCGATTTACTCCTTTTATTTTGATCTACAATTCATGAACCCGAAGGGACCAAGCACGTATAATTTAAAACATACAATGGAAAGATATAGAAAAACGATGCTATATTTCTTAGCGTAAAACCAAGTAAATGATGATAAATTTTGAGAATCACCTGAATTCCGGCACGAGATGAACGAGAAACCGGACGCTTCTTGTCCTTATCCTTGTCCTTGTCCTTGTTGGCTGCAGTTGTTTTCGCCGCCAAAAGCCCCTTTCCACCTTTTCCTGCCATCTCCGTTCACCTATAAAAAAAACAAACATTTAAATTTAAATTCGTACAAAACATCACTAAAACGCAGATCTGCTAAATACTAATCAGATCTAGTCAAAGAAATTCTCAAAAACGTTTATAAAATTGAATTGACAATGTATTAAAGGGAAATAAAAGATGGAGGAAAGAGAGACCTGAGAGACTTGGGCCAGTGAGGGAAGAAACTGTGAAAACAAGAAAGAATAGGATAAGAGTTTTGAGGGATTTTAAATTAGCTTGAGATTTGGTCGTCATTTTAAATGCCGGAAAATGAAATGGCGGTTAATTTTAGGTGGGAAACTTCATTGATTTCGACATTTCAAAAATTTCGATGGGATTTTCAGCTTTAATCACCAAAATACCCTTCCCTTTTCCCAAAATCCCGAGTTGGTCCAAACAAATGACCCATTAGATTGAACGGGCTTGGTCTTTTTTTTTTTTTGCATAACTTATTAAAAAAATTATTTTTGTTTATCTCATATTACATTTTAGTTATTTATATATGAAATATTACGTTTTAATCATTTACGTTAATGTGTTATAACATTTTAGTCACTGAGTCGTTAGTTGCTATTTACGGTGTAACGATAAGGTAACGTGGCACGTTAAATCATCATTTCAAATAAAAATTTTAGGTTAAATTATATAATTGGTCCCCATATGTTTTCGTTTTGAGAAATTTTAATTTTTTTTCTTGTGTTCTTTTAATTTTCTTTCTTTTCTTTACTTTTCATTCTCTTCTGCTTCTCCTTTTATCTTCCTCCATTTTCCATCTTTTTTAACGTAGTTTTTCTATATTTTCCATTTGTTAAAACTATTCCTATACTTTTTTGAACAATTTAATTTTTTTCTTTTTATTTCTTTATTTTTCCTTTTCTTCTTCCCATTTAATTTTAACAAATGAAAAATATAAAAAAACTACATTAAAATATATGGAGAATGGAGGAAAACAGAGGAAGAAGTAGAAGTGAATGAAAAATAAAGAGAAAAAAAAAGAAAAGTTAAAATAACATAAAAGAAAAAATTAAATTGCTCAAAACAAAAAATTATGGGACCAATTGTATAATTTAAACTAAAATTTTTGTTTGAAATGATGGTTTAACGTGTCACGTCAACTTACCATTACACCGTTAACGGTAAGTAACGGCTCAGTGACTAAAATGTTACAACATTTTAAGTCTCAATTGTATAATTTAAACTAAAATTTTTGTTTGAAATGATGGTTTAACGTGTCACGTTAACTTACCATTACACCATTAACGGCAAGTAATGGCTCAATGACTAAAATGTTACAACACGTTAACGTAAGTGACTAAAAAGTAAAATTTCAAACGTAAGAGACTAAAATATAAAGATAAATAAAATGACTATTTCAATAGTTTATCCTTTTTTTTCTTCCTAGATTGGGTCACGCGTCAAACAACAACTCAGAATCTTTGGTATAAATTTGCATTCAGTCCCTCTACTCTTTAGAATTTTAAATTCGTCTCATTTAGAATTAAATTAATAACACTATTAACTCATTGTTATTCGCTGCAACTAAAAGTTGACAGCAGTTAATTTGGTTACAAGGAGACTATAAGTGGCAAATCGATGCATGTGTGGCGGCAATGTAATTTTATTTTTCTATTGCCTATGTAAAAACTCAATTTGTTGAAAATTTTGACCGCTTGTTTCACTTGGTGTTCAAACAATAAATAGAACAATAATTATGGTGCAATCAAAGTTATGTAATTGACATGTTTGACTATTATTTGAGCCTTGATTACATCTCATTGAACCAGTGAATTTCGCACTAGTGTCATGAGTCTAGAACTTTAGCCTGGCGAATTGTGTGGCCTTAAGTGATTTCTTGGGTTTAAATTAACCTAAGTCAACCATACTCTCAAAAAATGAGAATTCTCGCATAAATTCTCTAAGGCACCAAAAACAATGCGGAAACAAAATCGAAAAGACTAAGGAACTTGAATTCAAACAGAAAAGTCACAAGAAAAAAATAGCATACCAAGTGTTTGAGTAAATGCTCTCAAAAGTATTATTTTAACTCAAAGAGTGGAATAATTACAAATGAGGGGGAAAGTAGCTATTTGTAGTTGAATTCCCTCAGATCCAATAATATAAATCAAATTACATCAACAATTGAGATTAGTGTCTATTTACAATATGAGAGTCATAAAGGATTTAAACTCTATATATTAATCTTATCCCTTAGGATTTACAATAATTACCTTGGTAACTCTAGTTTTATTGGAGTGTTTCACTCGGCCACCAAGGCTTCAAGTAGATGGGTTTCTCCGTGTGTTTCACGAATTAGGTCAGTTCAAGTGGGTCAAATGAGCCTCATTTAATCAATTGACCTCTATGGGACACTTTGTGCACATTCGTCACAGGCTTTGATCTACGGCCCATGACCCTAGAATATGGATCAATCATCCTCATCCATTCGACTAACTTGAATGAGAAGAGAGGAGTTTGAGCTACTAAAGTTTCTTATTCTTATCATTGTCCTTATCTTGATTAGAGTATTTAAAGCTGTTTAGAGACTTGTTTATGAAGGATTTTGTGAGATAATAACTCAAGATAATTCATAAGATAAATCTAACTTTTAAATGAGAGTTCAAAGTTTGTCATAGCACTGCTAAATGGTGTAACGACCCAATTCTAGACAGTGTTAAAAAATACGGTTTCAAAACCTTATTTTCGTAAATCGAGTTTGTAAGGATAAAATAAGAATATTTAAGGAGTTAGTATGAAAATATATTAAAGATAGATTTAGTAATTTAACCAAGAAAAATCATTAATTAAAGTTTAGGGACTAAATTGTAAAAGTCCAATCGCTATTGAATTTTAAATTAAAAAAATGCTTGAGGACATAGTTAGCAATTATCCAAAGGTTTGATAATTAGTTTTGTGACATTAGGGACTAAATTAAATAAATTTAAAATTATCATAAAATTATGCCATGGATTAAAAGTACAAAGTCCCTAATGAAAGATATGAAATTAGATTTTGATTTGATGCTAAATAACGAAAAATATGAGTATTTTATATATAAGGACTAAAATGAATAAAATGTAAAATACGTTTGATTATATATTTTAATGTGAATGAGTGGAATCTAATATCATTTTTATGATTGAATTATCGAACATAGCTAAAGGCGACGTCGGATCGTCTTGAGAGAAAGGAAATGCAAGAGTCATAGACGAGTAATGAATACGATTTGTACTTTAATGATTTGAGTTCAATACATACATACATACATACATACATACATACATACATACATACATACATACATACATACATACACATTTTTACAAACTGATTTTTTGACAACTTGTCTCATGATTTGGTTCATGAGAAATGTTGTAGATTGGATAGCGACGAGCATGGTAAAAATGAGTATTATATAAAATGTTAATATGTGATCATGAATATATACATGCATATGTGTGTGTTAGAATCAATGGTTACCCTCTTAGTTGTCTCAGACAAAGTCAGATATAGTTGGCATGCTATAAGATTAGTATATGAGATTATACTTCGGTTTATATCGATGAGGCGTGGAGCGCAATTTTTACTTCAAGCATTCCGAAGAGGCACTAAGTGCCAGATATATTGGTGCAATGGTTAGATGATCTATCAAAATAATTAGCATATAGTTTATTAGTTAAAAAACATATTAAAATGTAATTATTAAAATATCAAATTAAAAAATGATATTACAAGAATGGTATGAGAAGAATTAAAGTAATTCCAAAATTTATTAAAACAAAATTTTAAAAATATAATTAAAAAGTGATAATAGAAATATAGTTTGAATTATTGCTTTCCTAGAGTTTCTTATTTCTATTTAGATTGTATGTGTAAGGTTAGAATTTATATGTAGAAAAAGATTATAAATATGAAATTATTACATCTAAGAGCCCATTAATTGCATCCATATTAACACAAATTACTATCCATTTCCTTTTTAATTGAAGGATTAGTTTTAAATATTTGCTCTCTATTTTTCATGAACAGAAAATTATGTATTTTTCCTTTTTTTTTTTAAAAAATTACATTAAGTAATTAAATATTTAAATGTGACTTACGTAATATGGAAAGTAAGTAATACACGTGTTAACTTATTAAAGTGTCAAATGGTAGTATATAAACTATGACACGTTAAATTGTTTCCTAATTTACAACTTCATATTGCTACAATATATATATATATCTTTGGGTTGATTCTCTTGATATTAACCCGTAACATTACATCATGTCCAAACTACATATTTTTAACTAGAACTTTAGTTTCACAAACTTGCGGCCTTAGGCAATGTTTTACTTTCAAATCCGCTTAAATCAATCTTACTTTTGAAAGTGATAATTTTTAATGAAAATTCTTCAACTTAAACAGAAGAAGCAACGAAATAATTAAAAAATTCATAAGAAAGTAGCACACACAAGGTGTTTGAGTAAATGTTTTCAAATATATTTAATTACTATGAATGAAATACAAAGAATGATTACAAAATGAAGGGAGAGAGTTTTATTTATAGTTAAGCTCTGCCAGATCTAATAGTATAAATGAAATCACAATAAGAGTTAATATTAGTGCATATCTATAAAATAAGAGTCCTAAGAGATTTGAACTTTATATAATTTTATTCCTTAATATTTACATTAATCATGGTAACTATAGTTTTATTTAAATGTTTTACCAGGCCACCGATTTCAAGTAGATGAACTTCTACATATGTTTCACGAATCGAGTCAGTTTAAATGGGTTACATGAACTACATTTAATCAGTTGACCACCATAAGACACGCTGTATATATTCGTGATCACGAACTTTGATATACGACTTATGACACTCGATTATCGAATTTCTTAGACCTAGTTTACTCCCAACCATATAATTTGGCCCATGGGCCATTTTCTTAACTATTAGTTCATAACATTACATCATGTACAAACTATATATTTGTTAACTAAAAGAATCAAATACCGGTAAAGAATATGAATTTAATTAACTTCAATCAAAGAATTTAATCTCACACACAAAAATTATCACAAACACATTTATACTCATATTTAATATTCGTATTGAATTAGTGTCATCCATCAATCAAGTATCAATTCAAGAAATAATTTATTAAAAAATTTTAATTTTACAAATTAAGGATAATTTTATTTTTTATATAATTTAAAAAATCATATAATTTGAAACCAAAATATTATAAATTTTAATAGTTGAATTTTATCATTTCAATTAAAATTATATTTTAAAATTTATTAATCTAATATAGGATGATGGTGATTTTGTTCCAGACACCATGGGGCTATCAACATCTTTACAAACAATGATAAAAAATGTGTAAAAATTCGATTGGGTCTTATATCGATTGATATGAGTATTGTTGTTAATATAGGAGGACGTGAGTTTAAGTGCACTGAAGCTCGTTATCCTCCTATTTATATTTATGAGTTGATAAGAAAATATGAATAGTTTTAAATATTATATCAAAAAACTCAAATATAATTAAAATATATAATGAGATTATCGTAAAAAGTACAATGCTGAAATTTGAAAACAATTAAAAAGAAAAGTAAAAGCCTAAGTAAAAGTGGAGTGCATTTATACCTTCACCTATGTGTGGGGTCTCACTTTTGAGAATATAATTATTAAAAATATAATATTATAATTTTTATTAAATTTTAATTTAATTGGTATCAAATTATTATTAATATAAGATGATATAAATTCAAGTATATTAATATACGCGTTTTTCTCTATTTAAAATTAGAGAAAAGTTATAAATAATTTTAATTATTGTATAAAAAAACATTACAACGTTTAGTATACTAAAAAATTCTAATTGAAATCCCAAAATGCTACATCGAACGTTATTAGGAAAAGTTACTTTCCCACAAATATTTAAAGGAATTACGTTCTCATAGTTGAAGGAATCACATTATTAGGAAAGTTGATAGTTTTTTGATCCAACGTATAATGTCATACGTGAATTTTGATTTTGTACAATTTTATACATGAAAATTTGATTTGATTTAGTTTTCAAAAACTACTAACAACATTATCGAATTAGCACCATATTACGTTGTTAAATAACATACACAAACAATTATATTAATACAATATGAAAATAAATATATGTATGTATGTATTCATTTATTTAAATTTGTACAATTGAATAAAAATTAAAGTTTCATATATACATACGAATCGCATTTCAAGTTTAGTGTATATAATTATACAAAATCAAAGTTCATATATCAAATTATCCATCGATCAAAATTTATGTATAAATTTAATATTTATTACTTTTAATATCTCAAACACGAGAATCACTCTTCTACCAATTAAATTCTCAATAAAATATCACTTTCCATAATAACAAATACCCTTACGAAGTTAATGAATAACTTTTTTTAATGAATAAACTTACTATTGTATGTAGTTTGTAAATTTGTGTGTATATATATATATATATATATATACGTATTAAACTTATTTTTGTAAGAAAATAATGGAACTATTGTTGGATTTGTTTTATAATATTGTAATTATTATTTTAATATAAAGTTTTAATCAAAGGTGGTCCACCAACATTAATACTTGGATGGTAATATGCACACAAAGGGACAAACATTCGGACTAAGTTTAAAGTTAAGAGTTTTCAAGAATTTTACCTAAATATCACTTTAGTATGAATAAAATTAAATTTAGTGAATAAATTATATTAAGATCATCTTAAAAATATAATTTTTAGGTACCAATAAAATAATGTCACGTCATTAAATTTGAAAGATAATAAAATATTATTATACACTCATCTATATCAAATATATTCTCTAACTTAATTTAATTTTAATTAAATTACTTAAAATAATTAATTTTTTAAAATTATAAACAAACATATTTTCTTCTTTTACAAATTTTAATCATTTTTTTCATGAGGTAATTTTTTTTTTGTGCATCCATTTAAAAAAAAGAGTAATTTTGTGTAATTTTTTTATGTTATTGATACATAATTTTGGTGATTATTTTATTTTAAACCTCGAATTTTTAACTTGAACCCTGAACCTCGAGGTTAAGGTTTTGGGTTCGGGGTTTAAGATTCATGGTTCGAGTTTGAGGTTTAAGATTTGAGATTCAGTGTTTAAGTGTTTGAGGTTACGAGTTTGGGGTTGTAGATTTCGGGTGCAAGATTTGAGATTTTAGATTCAAGGTTCAGGGTTTAGGGTTCAAGATAAAATAAATTACCAAAATTATGTATCATATTATTTAATTATCATATATCATATTCCCTCTTGGTTCATCAAGGCAATTATTCACATATCACTTTCATATAACATACTTGAAATTTCACTTTGTATCATATTATTTATTCACTTTGAACTACATAAACGAATTCATGACATTTTATTGCACATATTCACAAATCATAAAAATACAAACATAACACATATTCACAACACTAAGCATTTTAGATTTTATTTCACTCTTTAGCACGCTTAGTAATTTTAAAATATTTTATAGTTTAGTCCCTAAACTTTTTTACTTTTGTAACACATTAACATCACTATTCACTTCATTGAAACCTTTAATTGCAATATTTAATTCACTTATCAAGTTTTAAAATATTTATAATTTAGTCCTCTCTATAGTAATTTCACTATTATACATCTATTCACTTATCAATCAAGAATAAATAAATAACTTTTCACTCATTATAATTTAATCCTTAGTTTTATAAAATTCACTAATCCCTAAATTATCACTTTATCATTTCTTATATTATTAACATACATTTAATTACATATTAACTACTAAAATCAATATACAAATTCAAGAATTTTAATCATATCTTATTTATTTCTTTCAAATTAAAATTTAAATACTCAAATATTCAAACTAAAATAAACTAACTTGAATTCAGTTATTTACTTACCTATTTCTTCACGTGAACTCAACCTTTCTCTTCATTTTCCTGCGCTTTCCTTCACTTTCTTCTTCGACTAATTGATTTCTATGGTAAAAAACGATCTCATAACACTTTAGGATATGAAATTAGGCTCTGATTTTAAGGTAGAATATAAAGGAAAATTCATGGAAAATTTTCTTTTTCTTTTCTTTCTTTCTTTCTTCTCCTTTTTATGTTTACTGTCCAATTTGTTGCCATTCAGCCTTCTAATTGCGTCTAAAATTCTACACTCTTCTTTTTCTTTCAATTTCATCCTTTTATTTTCAATTTCCAATCAAATGTCATAACACTTTTCAACAATAATTTCCACCAAACTTTCCACCTTATCTGCTATGGGATTTTAATCTCATCATTATGTCCCTAAATACAAATTAAAAATGAAAAATAAATTGCATTTAGTTTCCTCCCCCATAAAATGGAAAGATTCCACTTTAGTCCTTATAATTTTCCACTTTATTCAATGTATCCCCTATCTTGATTTTCCAACTCCCCATTTCAAGACATATCCATATCACATTTATAAAAAATTATTTTAGTCCTTTATCTTTCAAAATTTTGCAATTTAATACTTACTAAATTTCATTATACTTAACCCACCTTTCAAATACTTACACTTTCTCAAAGACTAAAATTTTGGGTATTACACAAGTCAAATTGAATCTTAAAAATGAGAATAAAGTTCTTACAACTTTTTTTATTCACAAAATTCAAACCTAAAATCTTACTCAATCATCATAAAAAAAAATATATTACCATTCAAGCCTAGAGGCATTGATCTTATTTTCTTATGTAGGGAGTAGGGTCTTAGGGTAAACTAGAAAAAAGGCTAGTCTTCTTCCTCTTCTTTTGGCTATAAAAATGACTATTCATCTAGTGTTTAGGTATAATGGATTGTCCTATATATTTTTCCTTTTTACCTTTTACTAGGCAAGCATTCTAAGGTTTATTTTATATATGGTACGGGGTCATTATCATGACATAGTACAACCCAAAGGTTGTGGTTGTGGAGGGCATAATAATAATTGGCATAGAAATGTGAATTATAAATGATACTCTTCTTGAAGGTAAATTACACAATTAATTAATTTTTTTTGTGATCACTTAACTAAAAAAATTATAATTTGATCACTAAATTATTCGAAATTTTTTGATAAAGTCGCTGAATTATTCAAAAGTTTTTATTTAAGTCATTAGGCTATTAATTTTTTTTAAAGTTCCGTCAATGAGCTCCAAGCGATGATTCAAGATCAGTACGGCGAATCAATACCTATTGATGAGTAGAAGAATATACTTTAGATCCAATTCGATTTGACAGTCAATGTCGGAGATCAGAGAAAAAGCTATTTAAATTTCGGTTCATAGATTTATGATGTTAAAAGTTGTTTCATGAAAAAAAAAAAGTTGAATTGTAGAAGAGAAGAAAATTTTCTATTGATATAGACTATACGAATAGAGAAAACCATATAACGTCGATTTTAACAGCCTAATAATTTAAATGAAAACTTTTGAATAATTAAGTGATCAGAATAAAATTTTCCCAATCTTATTTTCTTCTCCATAAGATAAATATAGTATTGAAAATAAGTAACAAAAGGACCATTAATTGGCATCTATGATTAGAAAAATATAGATTAAATATGCAAAAGTAAAATAATGATTAGTATTTCTTAGAAATGAGGACATGAATTGGGGAGACATCATTTCTGAAAATGGCCCACCAAGAAAGATAAGGGTCCTTTGCTATGGTGAGACACATGGTTGTCCATTACCTCCATGGCCCAGCATACCCCCAATATCATATCAAGTTTCAGATCAATTAGGTTGGGACCATTTTTTTCTTTCCTTTTTGATGGGACCCTTAAATAGTTAAATTCAATCAGTTTTGATAATTTTATTGTAAAATTTTAAAATCATAATATAATCCCTCGTTTGAGCCTTAGCTCGATTAGTATAAATATTATTATCAATATAAGAGAATGTAGATTCGAGTGTGTTAAAACGCATTATTTTCCTGTTTATGGGTTGAAAAGGAACTATAAATAATTTTAGATATTATGTAAAAAAATAAATATGATCCAACTATTTAATGACATTAAGTGTAGGACCATCCCATAAATACAAGACTTAGAAAGTTTTTAACTTTCTCTTTCTCTTTGTCACAAAAAGGGCAATCATAGCAAATTGAAAGCAAAGAGAGTGCAGCCCAGCCCAATCTTACCTAAAATAGTTTTATTTTTAAATGTCATATGTCCTTGAAAAGGCAATCATAGGATGTTAAAACTATTATTTTGGTGGAATTATAGTGTAAGGACATTATTATCCAAATTATTTCATTTAATATATTTGATATTTAAATGTAATAAATAAGCTTTAATAGTTAAGTCTTGTTTAAAGCGGTCACTAGAGTTTTCGTTTAGCATTTGAATAACACGAGTTAAATGTCGCGATCCTTCTCACATTGGATCTAATGCCTAGTGAGGGTTTTTAAAGAATACAAATAATTTCTAATTTTTTTAAGATTTGACGAGCATCTGAAATAACTAATGAATTACAATTCTATTGTATTGAAACTAATGGATTGGTCTTTGCGACCTTAATGTATTTTGCCGATTGGTTCCATTATCATAAAGCGATCCCAAATTTAACTTAATTCCAATATGTAGAATCTATATTTAATTACCATTATCTCTATTCTTCCCCTTAATATTATAATGATTTAAAATAAATAAATAAGTAATAATAAAAGAAAGTTAGTTAGACCAACTAAACAATTGAAGAGGTGAATTAGACAAATTAGGCAATTGGGTAGTCTTTGGACAATCTCATGCACCAATAGATATATACTCTCATAGGTATTCTTTAATGATATCATCTTGCCTCTTTATACCCTTTGCTTCATTAATTTTGCAATTGTCTTTCATAAATTCCTTTATTGATCTTATTTGATAAATATTCTATTTTCCTTCATTTAAAATTTTCTTTTGGTGAATTATAAAATTAGGATAAAACCTGAATAATAAATATAACTAGCGTAATTTAAACTCGGATCATATCTCAAATAATGAAATCCTAATCAAGATTATGAAATTCCTTTTATTTAAAAATTTCAAATATAAATAAAAGGCAAGCAAAATATCCTAATCAAGATTATGAAATTCCTTTTATTTAAAAATTTTAATTATAAATAAAAGGCAAGCAAAGATCTTAATTAGAGGTGTGCATGCCGCCCGGCCCGAAAGCCAGCCCGAAATTTGGGAGGGTTTGGGCAAAAATATAGGCCCGAAAAATGGGCTTGAGCAAAAAAATAGGCCCGTTTAGAAAACGAGCCGGGCCTCGGGTATGATTTTTTTGGCCCGGGCCCTGTCCGGCCCAAAATATTTTTATTTGTTATATTTTAATTGTATTTGATTTATTTTTAAATGTATTTTTATTTGTATTTGATTTATTATATTTTTTATTTATTTTTTGTTTTAATATTTATTTTTATTTTTTAAAATGTATTGAATTTATTATATTTTATTTTTAATAAAATAAAAAAATTATACTAGTCGGGCCAGGCTCAGGCCTACCAATTTTAAAGAGGGCCGGGCCTGGACAAAATTTTAGGCCCATATTTTGGGCCGAGCCAGGCTCGAGCCTACCAATCGAGCAAAAAAATTTTGGGCCCGGCCAGAAATCGGCCCAACCCGGCCCATGCACACCTCTAATCTCAACCTTTTTTAATAAAATAGAGCAACTATACTTTAATATTTAAATTTAAATTAATTTAAATATTTCCTTTTTTAAACTCTCTTAAAAAGTAAAAGTTGAATTTTATTCTCTTGGATTTGGCCTTTGGATTTTGCTATCATAAAAAAGTTGGCCTCCACTAATAATTGTAATAATAAGATCATCAACTTTGCTTCAGATTTAAGAAACTCTTGGCAAAACAGATTTTGTTGCTGAAAAAATTAATTCAATGTTTCGGGTAAATGATCAATATATACTAATTTTTAAAAAAATTTAAGAAAAGGGTCGAAAAAATAATTATTTATCGGAAAGAGTTATTTCCCCTTAAAACGCGTTTATGTCAGTGCATTTTGAAGGGATACAGCAGGAAAGCGCGTCCACGAGGGAGCGCGAACGCGCTTTGTGCCACATCAGCCAAAAACGCGTCCTTGAGGGCGCGCTTTGCTGATGTGGCAAAAGCGCTCCCTAGTGGACGCGCTTTGCCCCTGCAACAGTCAAATTTTTTTTTTGACCGTAAAACTATAAAAACCTTCCAACCCTTTTATTTTTTTCACACATTAGTCCTTACTCATTTTTCTCTCAACTTTCTCTCAAATTCCTCTCAAATACCTTTAAACTTCCTCTCAAATTTCATAATAGTCCTTTAATATTTACAAAAAAGCCCTTTTTTAAATTTTTTGAAATATATTTTTTTGATAAATTTAAAAATATTTGATCGTATTAGCAATAGCCGGAGAATTAATTCGTCTCGACGATAAACACATCTCCGTCGATCAAATGCAAATGGTAAGTTTTAATTTTAATTTTTCAATACTATTTAAAAATTTTAAGGTTTATGCAATTTTAATTAAATTTTAATTTATAATTTTTTAAACAGTCTGTAGATCAGGTGTTGCAATGCTATATTCGCAATATTCTTGGTCCGCCGTCATTATCGAGAATTATCATGGAAGCGTGTTTTTGGCACGTACCACGATAAATTTGGGGGTGCAAGTTGGACCCGGTTAATCGGTCGTTGATAGAGAGGTGGAGACCCAAGACGCACACTTTCCATCTTCCATGCGGAGAGTGTACTATCACTCTAGAAGACGTGCATTTGCAATTAGGATTGCCGGTGGATGGATACGTAGTCACCGGGTCCGCAACTTCTGGCGATTGGGCCGCCGTATGCTACGAGCTTTTGGGTGCTATTCTAAATAACATTTACGGTGGTCGGATCGAGATGGGCTGGTTATGAGACATATTCCCGGAGCCGAATAATGATTCGACCGAAATAGAAAGAATTCGGTATGCTCGGGCGTACATTATTGAGATGATTGAAGGCTATCTGATGCAGGACCTGTCACGAAACCTCGTATACCTGAGATGGCTACTGAAACTCGTTGATTTTAGAGCAACCAGTGTATTGAGTTGGAGGTAGGGGTGAGCAAAATTCGATTCGACTCGAAAAAATCAAAAAAATTTAAATTTTGAGTTAAACGAATCGAATTATTCGAGTTAATCGAGTTATTCGAGTCAACTCAATTTTTTCTCAATTTCGAGTTCGAATCGAGTTGAGTTTTCAATTGAATAACTCGAATAATTCAATAATTCAATATTAAAATATAATATTTTATATTTTTACCCCAAACTCCCAAACCTTTTTACTTTTCCCTCAAAATTTTTACTCCTTCCCACTTTTCCCCCAAAACTTATATTTCCCTCCCATCCCAACCCTTCAATCTACCCAAAATCCATTTCCCACTAAAATTTTACTCCCCCATTTATTTTTTCTCAAAATTTTACTCCAAAAAACCCTCAAAACTTTTTATTTCCCCCCCAAATTTTTACTCCCTTCCCATCCCACCTCCCATCTACCTCAAACCCATCCCCCCCCCAAATTTTTTTTTTATATTTTCCTTCCAAAATTTTACTCCACTATTTACTTTCCCTCAAACTTTTATTCCCCAAAAATATTTATTTTTCCCTAAACTTTTACTTCTCACCTTTTACTCTCAAATAAAAATCCAAATTATCCAAAAAATCACTAAACATAAATAACAATAATTTTATTTATATCTACTATTTATATTATTAAATTAAATTTCACATTTTATATTATTTATATTATTGAATTGTTTAGTCATATTGAATATTTATATTAAAATTGAATTATTAATTATGCCATAAAATATTCAGTATTAAAATTTTATATTGGTATCAATTTCATATTTTATCTTTAAAATAACTTTTATTAAAAATCACATTTTACATTTAATATATATATTTTAATTCCAAAATACATAGTGACAAGAATCAAGATAATTGAAATAACTAAGCAAGCAAAGAAGCTAACCCAGATATAAAAGATTAATAAATAAATTATGAGGTGATGAAAGTTAATAAAAATTTGATTAACGTGGACAAATTGTATTACGATGGGTGATAGTGGTTACAAGGACCCAAAATTATTTTTTAAAATTTAACTCGAACAAATATATTCGATTCGATTCGATTCGAATTTCATCCCACTCGACTCGATTCGAGAAAATTTCAAATCAAATTAGGATGATAAAATATGATTCGTCAACTCGATTAACTCGAAATTTTTTCATTCGATTCGATTCGATTCGATCGAACGCTCACCCTTAGTTGGAGGTCTGTCGTGCTAGTAAAATTGTATCGAGAGATGTGCGAGGCGACGTGGCCAAATAAAGCGAAAATCGGAGGTTGCCTATCACTACTGCAATCATGGGCACGGTTTCGATTTTCATTTTTACGTCCTCGAGTCGACCACCCATATACATTCTCACTCATAACGAGGTAAATTTAATATTAGATTTTACAATTATTACGTAGCTGTAAAATATAATTGTATACTAAAAATTTATTTAATTAGGTGGAACCATTCGGCGAGTTATGTTGGAATACCTACATTGCTTGAAGATATACAGCTTCTATTAGAGCAACGGTAGGAAGCACTAGAAAGTATTAAATTTTAATTAAATTTCATAATAAAATAGTCGTTTCGTATTTAGTATTTAGTATATAACTAATATTTTTATCATGTTAATATAGTTTGAATGGACACCATACGAGGATCCGTCAATTCGGGCAGTAATTCTGGAAGAGTTCTTGATAAATCGAAACATTTGGCATGTAAAGGCCCCATTGTTCAACTATGCCATCGTGGAGATGCACCAATCAGATCGGGTTTTGCGTTAATTTGGATTCCGAAAATCGATTCCCGTGGCACCTGAGGTGCTCGATGATGAGCACAAAGTCGACTTACGACAGCTGCATACGGATTGGCTAAGATATTGGTCAGCGTATATCGAATTGTGGGAGAACCGGTATGATTATATACCTATTTGAGAACCGATCATCGTTCCTGAGTTAGCGTGCGTGTCAGAATACATGCCATGGTTTCGGATCCATGGCAAGCCGTATTTATTGTCGAAAGAGGAGAGGCGACGACAACTTCGTGAATAAAGGGAATGACGGAGCCCTTTAAATCTAAGGAGAATGGGTGATGAGACGGGACCATCAACAGCGCCGACACAGTCACCGGGCCCAACACTTCAGCCGAAGACATCGACATCACAGCCTTTTCAGATTATGCTAGGTGCGTACCCTAGCCATTATATGTATCCTAACCCTATATGTTTCCTTTTTCCAGTCTCATGGCAGGTTGGAATGGATGGCCTGGTTCGAGTCCGTTCCCGAATACTCTGACTGACCAGCCGATCTTGAGGTCGCCGTCACATGAGGAATCGCACGAGGCGTCGTCGGGGAGCTCTTCTTTTTACCAGTCTCCTTCACCTTATAGGATTCAGACACCTCCGCCATGGTTTATGCAAACACCTCCCCAGTCATTATTTTATCAATTTGGGTCATCCTCCCAACACCCACAACCAGACCTCCTGCCGGATGAACTAGAATCCCCGCCTGAGGTTCCACAACCCCCTTCGGAAGTTAGAAGACGAAGGAATCCAACGCGTAACCGCCGACCACCCCCATGTGGCACTGATTTCACCGGCACCAACATTGATTCTGACCGCCATTTTTTTATTTTTTATTGTAATTTATTTTTTATATCTTTAATAAAATAAAAGTTATTTTTTATTGTAATTTAATTTTTATATCTTTGCTAAAATAAAAGTTGTTTATTTTTTTAATTGTAATTTAATTTTATATCATTAATAAAATAAAATTGTTTTTTATTTTTTTGTAATTTATTTTTATATCTTTAATGAAATAAAAGTTGTTTTTTCTCGTAATTTAATTTTTATATTTTTAATAAAATAAAAGTTATTTTTATTTTTGTAATTTATTTTTATCTTTAATAAAGTAAAAGTTATTTTTTGTATTTTTTATCTTTTATAAAATAAAAGTTATTCTTTTTATTTTTTGTAAATTAATTTTTATATCTTTAATGAAATAAAAGTTTTTTTGTAATTTAATTTTATATCTTTAATAAAATAAAAGTTGTTTTTATTTTTTTGTAATTTATTTTTTATCATTAATGAAGTAAAAGTTGTTTTTGTAATTTTTTTATCTTTTATAAAATAAAAGTTATTTTTTGTAATTTAATTTTATATCTTTAATGAAGTAAAAGTTGTTTTTTTGTAATTTAATTTTATATCTTTAACAAAATAAAAGTTATTTTTTATTTTTTTGTAATTTATTTTTTATCTTTAATAAAGTAAAAGTTGTTTATTTTTTTGTAATTTTTTTATCTTTTATAAAATAAAAGTTGTTTTTATTTTTTGTAATTTATTTTATTTCTTTAATGAAATAAAAGTTGTTTTTACTCTCTTTTTGTAATTTAATTTTTATATCTTTAATAAAATAAAAGTTATTTTTATTTTTTGTAATTTATTTTTATCTTTAATAAAGTAAAATTGTTTTTTGTAATTTTTATCTTTTACAAAATAAAAGTTGTTTTTTGTAATTTAATTTTATATCTTTAATAAAATTAAAGTTTTTATTTTTTATTTTTATCTTTAATAAAATAAAAGTTATTTTTTAATTTATTTTTTATTTTTAATAAAATGAAAGTTATTTTTTAATATCCTAATTGTAATTTAATTTTTATATATTTAATGAAATAAAAAACACATGCTTTTACTTCTATCATGTCTTTAAATACATCTAAAAAAAATGATACAGACGAAAATTAGACATAACTTTTCATTCTTCCAAGAGACAAAAATGATAAGTAGACTATCAACTATTTCGATTTGGATACGAGTGAGATGTATGGCCTGGGTTCCTACACCATCCGCATAACTTCCGTTGGTTGGCTGTTTCTCGGATATCCATATTGTTGCGTATTCTAGTCGAGCAAAGTCGACTTTTTGGTTTGCGCCGCAGTTTTCTATTCGGTAACAGCTTATACAGAGCAAGCAATGCAGACGGCCACTTACGTTCATCTGGGACTGGTGGGAAAACGTGTCTACACATGTTGTACATGTTTTCTATTTTATACACTTCGTCAACAAAGCTCATGGGATCCAGACGGGGATTCTGACAAGCCGCAAGTACATGTGCGCATGGGTAACGAAGTGCATCAAATATCCCACAGTCGCAGGTCTTCTTTCTCAAGTGTACACGATATTCCCTGCCAACAATATCTTGGTTCGGTCTGTCAAACTCCGTCACATTAAATCATAGGTTGTCGCGATCGTGACACACTGTGTGCATGGTGTTGGCCCGTACCTTCCCCTTGTTAATTTCTCGCAAGACCTTCGCTCACCATACATGGATTTCTTGCATATCAATGTACCTTTCATATCAATCATATGTAGTTCAATTTTTAATTCAATACTAACACATATTCATCAATTAAGTCCAAGTCATATTCAATTCAAACATCAATACTTACCTAAATTTCATTTTTCGTACACATACATTGAAATTAAACATGCAATTATAAATAACTTGAATTATGATAATACAAACCGATATTTTCTCGAGCTACTCCTCGATCACTTTTTCCTTCCCCTTCGTATTAGACGTCTCGGTTTCCTTGTTTGCTACAAAAATAATAATAACAATTTACATTATTAATTATAGCATTAAATTACAACAAATAATTGAATTTTATTCAATTTCTACCCTTGCTCTTCATTCCACATTCTTTGTACACATTCTATTATTTACTTATAAGTTCTTTCAAGGTTATTTACCTGAGTTATTGTCACTAAATTATCTATATCTTGAGTTACAGAATTCCAAATCAACATCTGTAAATTTTATATGAAACTAGACTCACATATCTTCTTACCATAAAATTTTCAGAATTTTTATTTAGCAAATAAGTACAGTTTATTCTTTAAAATAACTCCTATTCTGTTGTCTGACAGTTCCTACCACTCTTTACTAAAATTTAATTATCTTTTATACAGAATTAAAATGATGTTCTAGTTTATTTATTATAAAATAGACTCATTAATGAATCTAACCATATAAATTATATCTCCTAATTAGTTTTGTATAATTTTAATGATTTTTCCAAATCAAAACAGGGGATCTCGAAATCACTCTGAACCAGTCTCACAAAAATATAAATATATCAAAATACAGAATTTCTTTACTTTTCCTGTTTCTTTCATATGAAAATAGACTCAATAAGCTTTAATTCCATATCTCACACAACTTCTAATTCCACTTCTACGATTTTTAGTGATTTTTCAAAGTTACTCTACTGCTGCTGTCTCAAAACTGTTTTCTTATAGCTTGTTTTACAATTTAATCCTAATTAAGTTTACTTATTTTCTTAACTTGAATTTCTATCAATTTAACCCTTAATTCATCATTTTCTTCAACATAAACAATGTCTAATAATTAACTATCTTTCAAAATATTTCATCAAAACCTTGTTCCAAGGCTTCTAAAACATCAAAATTAAGTAAACAGGGCTAAATTAACTTACCTATCAACTTTCAAGCTTCAAACTTTTAATTTTTCCTTTCTTTCTTTTCTTTCCTTCCTTCTTTCCTTCTCTGTTTCGTTTGCCTATTCTGTTTCTTCTCTTTTATTTCTTTGCTTTATTATATAATAAAATATTATAATAATAATAAAGTTATCTAATAATAATATATTTTAACACATAAAAATCTTAGATTTTATGCTTATGCCGCCTCAAGTTTGGCAATTGGCATAATTTTCTCTTTAGTCCTTTTTATTTTCTATAATCTTTAATTAGACTTTCACTCTTTATTCAATTTGATCCTTTTTCCTAACTACTTTAAATTAAACTAAATTCACTTATCAAAAATCTAAGTCAACCTATACTAACTTCGTAAATATTTTTAATAAATATTTACGGACTCGTTTTCCTAGGACGGAGGCCCTAAACTCACTTTTCCGGTGCCCGTGGAATTTGGGTTATTACACTATCGCTCTATTGCGGTTAGTATTCCAGGGCCCTGATCCAATATAACGCATATATCAGGTTGGGGGCAGACATGCCTCCTTAACCTAAATAGGAAGAAATCTCAGTTATCAGCTGACTCACTCGATATTATTGCAAAAGCAATTGGAAGGATTCTCCCACTGTCGTCCTGTGCCACAGCTAGCAATAGCCGATGCGTATATCTACCATACATAAAGGTACTGTCAATTTGTAACAATGGCTTGCAGTATATAAATGCGTCTCGGCTTTGCTTAAATGTCTAGAACAGACGCTCGAACGCTTGGCATCCACACAACAATCGATCGTTGTAGTACGCCGGTTCCGTTTCAAGGTCTGTTATGCTGCATGGGACATATCTCTCCAGCACTTGACACCACTGCAGACTTCATTATATGAAGCATCCCACCGACCATGCAACTTTTCCAACGCCTTCTACTTGGCTATCCAAGTCTTCTGGTAAGAGGGCGTTTACCCCAATTGGCTACGAATATTGCCAATTAAGGCCAACACTGTAGTCTTGGGATCTGCCTTCATTGTCGGTATTATTAAGTCAGCCAAGATCTCTGAATCCATCTTTGGATGATATTGTGAAACACCTGTCAACGAAGTACATTAAATAATGCAACATTGCGTAATATCAGTATTATTTAAAAACCTTGAACACCTAGTGATACTGTACCTACAAGATATGTATGTGGACCTTTGTACTTTTTAATCTCCCATAAGCCTGTCCTTTTCCTCAACGATGTCATGATTTTTCATGAACATGTACCGTCTTGCACTGCACACTTGGCCTCGTACTTATCGAGTTTGGATTTAACCACATTGTAGTTAACCCCGTTCTTGATGCTATATTGTTTCAATGTACCAAGAAAAGTATCCTTGTTGGAAAACTCTTTATCAACTTCTAATTCGCTCGAATCAAACGACAAAATTGTACGGTCACGCATTTTGTGTGGTAGTTTTGGAAACTCCAATGCATCGTCTTGAGATAGATCGACATTATGCATGTGGGCTGGAGGCGAGTACGCCCTGAATAGCGGATCTTCTTCTTCTTCATCTGAACCGCCTTCAACATCTTCAGGTACGGTTGGAACAGACTCCTGTTCAGAAAATAATGCAACTTCTACACCATCGGGCTCGGGCTCTCGAGGTGGATCTACATCGGACTCATCATCCGACCCACCATCATCTGCAATAAACGAGGGCCCCTCGTGGGATTATATTATCCCTTCTCAAACAACTTTCGTAACGTTCTCAATGACGACGTTCCCTAATACGTATTTCTAGCATCGAACGTTGAAGGAAGGATATGCATGTCCCATCCACCAACCGAGTGTCGTGCAGGGGTTGTGTTTTCCATACTACCACCAAACACGAGCACTTCCGCATTCTGCCTTCCACTAACAAAGTGTCGGCTTGGGGTCGTGTATTCCCTTCGAACAACAGTAGATGTTGAAGTCGAAGGAAGATCACTTGGCGATGAAAATTGTACATATACCTCAAGATAGGATGATCCACTGGCAATATGAGTATCCACCATTGCCTCCAAGCTTCGAGGACCTTTGATGTCGAATGAGTCATATCTCACCGGATCAATCGAAGCGCAAAATCTATACTTAATAGACTGAACTTTCATTGGCGTTATTCCAAAGATTTTATGCCTAATTCTTTTGCGAAGTTCTGTCAAATCTATGTTCCGATTAAAACCTAGTCGCACTGTGTTCTCCGATAAAAAAACAACACAATTTTCGATGTCACAAACCTCATCATCGTAGTAAATAACAGCATTAATACGTTCACTCATCTTCAGTTTCTATTTTAATTTTGCCTCAATTTCTGTTATGCAACCTGAGAATGAAATTTGGCTGATTTATAGTCTAAGGATTGCCAGAGACTACTGTAGCAAAAGAGCGTCCACGTAGGAGCTTTTTTCAGTACTCTTACTAACAGTGCATCCTGCTTGAAGCGTTTTGGTTACTATTTGTTTAGAAACGTCTTCTCAAAATTATTTTACCGAGACTATCAGAAGCGTAAGAAGCGTTCACGTGGAAGCTTTTTTCAAGATTTTGCGACAATGCATCCCGCTTGAAGCGCTTTTAGTTACTATTTGTTCGTAAACGCCTTCTCAAAATTATTTTATTAGAGACTCATCAGAGCAAAAGAGCGTCCACGTGAGAGCTTTTTTCAAGATTTCCGACAAAGCATCCTCGCTTGAAGCGTTTTGGTCACTATTTGTTCGAAACGCCTTCTCAAAATTATTTTACCAGAGACATCAGAGTAAAAGAGCGTCCACATGGGAGCTTTTTTCAAGATTTTGCTTGAAGACATCCTGCTTGAAGCATTTTGGTCACTGTTTGTTTAGAAACGTATTCTCAAAATTATTTTACCAGAGACTACTGTAGCAAAAGAGCGTCCACGTAGGAGCTTTTTTCAGTACTCTTGCTGATAGTGCATCTTGCTTGAAGCGTTTTGGTCACTATTTGTTCAGAAACGTCTTCTCAAAATTATATTGCCAGATACTACTGTAAAAAAAATTTAAATAATTTTTATTTTGCTGATATATTTTTCCCTAAAACCCTAAACTTAAAATCATTCTAATTAATTAACCCTAAAATCTAGTCCATTAATTTTCCCTAGAAACATTAAACCTTAATACCTTAAAAATCCCTAAACCGTAGCCCTAAAACCCTAAAAACTCATACCATAACATTAAAATCAACTGAAAAGCCTATCGGGGGAGGGGGTGAAGGGCAAAAGAGCGTCCACGAGGGAGCGCTTTTGCCACATCAGCAAAGCACGCCCTCAAGGACTCGTTTTTGGCTGATGTGGCACAAAGCGCTCCCTCGAGGACGCGCTTTCCTGCTGCGTCCCCTCAAAACGCACTGATGTGAATGCGTTTTAAGGGGAAATGACCCTTTCCGGTAAATAATTATTTTTCGGCCCTTTTCTGTAATTTTTTTTTAAATGGTATATTTAGGTCATTCGCCCCAAATTTCATTCTAATTTTCTTTTAACAAATATATATTTCCTTTCTGATACAATATTTAAAATTATTTATAATCACTTATTAACCTATAAATAAGAGGATAATATATTTCAATACATTCGAACTTATGTCTTTTTACATTAACAATAATACCAATACTAATCGAACTAAGGATAGGTCTAGATAAGTAACGTATTTACCTGTAATTAATATAAAAAAAATAGTGACGATAAAATTAAATATTATAATGATATAAAAAATAAGTTAAACAGATGTACCTTATCCTACCGCCCATCAAAACCGGACTCAAACAACTCTTTTCAATAATTTAAAAGAAAAGGAAAAAAAATGATACGTGTGAGGAGTGAAGTCACAAGAAATTTGAATGGTTGGAATTTATGCAAAATTTATTTATAGAAATCATCACCATTTCACCATCATTACCAAACGACAACCTTGTTTCTTGGGACCTATGTTACTCAACTCAGGTGAATCTTTGTTTCACATACGCAATTTCTTTCCTTTTCATTTTGTTTTTTCATAAATTTTATTATTATTTTTAATTTGAGTATATAGATAAATAGATAATTATTTGAACTAATTAAGTTAAATTAAAAATAATTTATTTTGTAAATATATAATGATAAATTTAGTCTTCAATGTTTACGTATTTTATCATTATTTTTTAAAGTTAAATTTTATTCTTGACCTTGTAAAGTACATCGAGTTGAATTTGACTATTAATCTTTCGAAAAGAAATGATTGTTTTCCACGTAAACATTGACTAAAATGTTAAATATTTAAACATGACAATTCACATGTACTTAATGTGACCTTAAAATTTTATAAATTTTTATAGTTTTCTAATTTCTATTTTATGAATATTTTATAAAATTTTAAATTATTTGGTGACATGGAATATAAGATAAATAGTGTCATATTAATATAAAATACACGTGGATTGTCACGCCAATGTGTTAAAAATTTAATGTTTTAGTCAAAATTTTCATTAAAAATAATTTAAATTTTTAAAAAATCAATGGTCAAATTTAGCTTAAAAATAAATGCTAAATTAACAAAAAAATATAAACATTAAGGGCTAAATTTATTATTATGCTTTTTTAAAAATATATAAAACTTTTATCAAATCAAACGACAAAAGATTTTGACAAGCATAGCTTATTTTAGATTAAATTGTGGTTATGATTCTTCTACCATATTTAAATTTAAGATTTAATATTTATAATTTAAATTGACATGATCTGGTCTTTATACTTCTATAGTATTATTGCTTTATCGAAATAGATAACACCGTTAATTAGTCTACTTAAATAAATCTTAAAATATATAGATTGATTCTTAGCTCGATTAGCATGAACATTGTTATCAATGCATGAGGATATGGGTTCGAGTGCACTAAAGAGCATTATCCTCCTATTTATGAGTTAGGAAACAGATATATCCACGGTTCTTTCTTTAAGAAAAAAGCAATTTACCATTTAACAAATATTAAAAATAATGGAAATTAAAATACACCAATATAAACTATACCAAAACGGAATTAACTACCTTTATTGCAAAACTATGATGAAATAATGTAAAACTAAAATATAAAAGATTAATAAATCTCATAGTAAAATCATCAAAACAGCATTTTGAACAATTTCATTATAGATTTTAATAATATCTATTCTTTTTTACATAATGCTTAGAATTACCCATAGCCCCTTCTCAACTCATAAATAGGAGGATAATACGCTTCAACGCATTCGAACCCATATTCTCCTATATTGATAACAATGCTATATTAATCGAGTTAAAACTCAATCGAATGGAAGGCCAGTATAAATGACTGAGAAATACAGAAATAAAAATAAATAATAGAAATTGCAGTAATTAAACTGCAATATAAATTTATGTCTAAAAGGAAATTCTTTTTGTTTTGATTAATTATTTCATGTGTTTTATTTATTTAAAGTAATTGTTTATTATTTAAAGATGCACAATTAACATTTTAATTTTAAAAATATAAAATAATTAAAATATTTTAGTTTAATATGTAATTTTGTACATAAAATTTTGATTTGTTTCAATTCTCACAAATTATTATTAACAATATAGCATCATTTAACGTTTATATATCGAATACACAAATAATTATATTTATCCAAAGATAAAATAAATTGATGTATTTATTTCTTTAAATGTGTATAATCGAATCAAAATAAAAGTATCAAAGTTTCATGTGTATAATTGCACCAAATTAAAGTTGATGTATAATTTTGAGATTTATCCCTTTGAAAATAGCGTAAATCATATATCAACATTTTTTTCATATTTTATCTATTTAAAATATTAATTTACTTTTAATATAATAATATTAAAATACATTTAAAATTTTCAATCTTGATCTTCTTCACCAATCAATTCTCCTTATCATCTTGATCATTTCTTCAATCTATCATTCTCATCATCTTCGACCAAAATTGGTTTTTGTTTATCGAACTTTTTAAATATTTTTAAATTTTATCGAAAAAACAAAAAATGAAAAAAAAAGGAGTTCGAGAGTCGGTTATGTATGAGGAAGGGTTAGCACCCTTATAACGCCCGAAAATTGGTACCTAATTGATAAAGTCATGTCCAAATGTTCGAAATTTAAAAAAATAAAATAAGATCCTTTATTTTTATTAGAAAGAAAACTAAAATTTACCTATTTCAAAAAAATAAGAATACCACACCCAATAAGTTAGGATACGGTATCTCATAACTTCGAAGCTAGATACATCTTTTTAGAAATTCTTACCTTGAGATACAAAACATCACACCCAATAAGTTAGGATACAACATTTTGAGTTCTCAAGATTAAGTTTTTTTTATTTGAAACTTGAGATTTCTTTATTCCGAAAGAATATAAATATCACATCCAGCACGATTGGACACGACATTTTTAAACCATCGTAATTAAAGTCATCTCATAATTTACTTAAATTTATTAAAGGGTATTTAGTTATTTAGCCAAACGAAAAATCGCAACCCAGCACGATTGGGCACTATTTCCCGAATTTCTAAATACCAAAACATTGCCTTATTTTAAAAACTTTTAGATAAAATACTAATTTTGCAAAATGTATTTTATTTTAAACAATAATCATATGACAATATCGATTTATACATAAATATTAAAAGCAATTATAATACATTAACATCTAATATAATGCAAAATACAACTAAAATAACTATACTAAAACAAAAATAATAGTAGTACAATAAGAATATATTAGTAAAAATAATAATATAGATTAATATAAAAATAATAGTAAAATGAAAAACAATGGTAATGAAAATAACATAAATAATATTAATAATAAAATAATAATAATAACAATTATAGTAATAATACTAATAATAATAGGGTTAGTTATAAATAATAGTAATAGTAATATCAAAGTAATTATAATAATAAAATAATAGTACTACTAAATTAATAATAATAATATTAGTAATAATGTAAATAGTAATGAAAATAATAACAAAAGTAATATTTAAAAATAAAAATAGTGTTAATAATAATAATAATAATAATAAAATAATAGCGATAGTAAAATAAAGGTAATATAAAAAAAATAACAATAGAAGAAAATAAAAAGTAATAATGATAATAGATACAGTGATATTAAAATAAATAACAATAATAAAATAATGACAACAAAAACAAAGATAAAAGAAAAGAAAAGAAAAGACTAAATTAATTTTAAAATAAAATTTTGAGGTAAATTGAAATAAAAAATAAAATGGGAGGATCAAATTATAGTGCTAAAAGAAATAAGGGATCTGAATGTAAATATCCTTTCCTATAAAACGCAACATTTTGCTCGGATTAAAATGGAATAGAAGTAAAAATATGGGCGAAATTAAAATAAAAATAAGCTGTATTAAAAAATAGAAAATGAGGAGGGACTAAAATCGTAATAAAACCATTTAAAGTAGAAAAGCGCGATCCGGTCATTAAACCGGTCGACGCTACAGATCTTACCTCTCAAACGCGCTGCTTTTTGTTTTATATAAAAGGGGCATTTGATTGTTTTCATTCTTACAGAGTTTTTAAAAAAAAAGTAAGGATTTTCCTTTTTCTCTCAAGCACTCCTTCAAGCCTGAATTGGCAAGCAT
Organism: Gossypium rotundifolium; assembly: GCA_025506655.1. Lineage (NCBI taxonomy): Eukaryota > Viridiplantae > Streptophyta > Magnoliopsida > Malvales > Malvaceae > Gossypium > Gossypium rotundifolium. Next base: position 154,803,285 of record CP106728.1, read on the forward strand.
TTCGACGCCACCGCCACCTCCGCGTCATGGGTCACCGCCTAATGGTCAAATTTTTAAAAAGTAAGTTTTTTATTTTTATTTTAAAGTATTTTATATGTATATTATATGTATATATAGTTTTAAAAACAAAACGAAATAAAATCTAAAAAATATTCAAAAGGAAAATGAAAATAAAACAACACCTCTCATTGATTGTATATTCTCCGGATCTCTATGTATATTTGTGTATATTTTCTCTATTTTTCGTGTAAACAAGATCCCTTACAGATTTTACAAGGGCTTTATAACCTTGAAAATAGATTGAAAAATTAAATACAAGAGATTTATCTTGCTGTTTCTTACCATTTCTTATTGCTTTTATTTTTTTTTGTAGATGAAAGACAAGAAATCCGGCGAAGATGGTGGGATTCGCGCGCTTGATTGCGGCGAAATCGCGCTCAACTATTGGTCTTCGCCATCATGCAGCAGAAAGGAGCAGGGTGTGAGGTCATGCGCTTGTGGTTTCAAGAAACCCTAGTCCGATTCAGTTAAAGCTTTGGGCCTCTTTGGTAGTCCGAGTCTGAGTGGGTGGGTCGTGGTCCGAGGGTTTGGTCTGCTTTAAGATTGAGTCTGGTGTAATGGGCTAATATTTATTGGGCTTTTGTAAAAATAACTGGACATTATTATTTATATATATATTTGTTTTATTTTTAAGCCCGGTCAAAATTGGGCTCTTACAACTGCCCCTCTTTGCTCATTGTTGTGTAATGAGAATAGAGCAAATACTATAAAAGGACCAATTTTGACTGATCTTGCCCAAACCATGACTTCTTGATCCTTGTCTTCTTCAATTGGCTTCCAATCCGAACCGCATCTTCAAGGGTACTGGAACTTTATCTTGATTTCAGTAAGTTTGATAACTTCAACTTCATGAAGGTAGTATCCACTATCTTTTGATCAGTTCCACTGCAAACTCAGGGAAACATGATCTGCTGTTTTCAATCTGATCCCTGCAAACTCAGGGATCACCAAACTGATGTCTTCGATCTGCTTCTTGTAACTTCAGGAAGATCAAATCTGCTATCTTCAATCTGATCCCTGCAAACTCAGGGATCACCAGATTGATGTCTTCGATCTTTCCCTGTACCTTCAGGAAGATCAAATCTGCTATCTTCAATCTGATCCCTGCAAACTCAGGGATCACCAGATTGATGTATTCGATCTACTCCTTGCAACTTCAAGAAGATCAAATCTGCTATCTTCAATCTGATCCCTGTAAACTCAGGGATCACCAGATTGATGTCTTCGATCTGCTCTCTATAACTTCAAGAAGATCAAATCTGCTATCTTCAATCTGATCCCTACAAACTCATGGATCACCAGATTGATGTCTTCGATCTGCTCCCTGCAACTTCAGGAAGATTAAATCTGCTATCTTCAGTCTGATCCTTACAAACTCAGGGATCACCAGACTGATATCTTCGATCTGCTCTTTGCAACTTCAGGAATATCAAATCTGCTATCTTCAATCTGATCCCTGCAAACTCAGGAATCACCAGATTGATGTCTTCGATTTGTTCCCTACAACTTCAAGAAGATCAAATCTGTTATCTTCAATCTGACCCCTGCAAACTCAGGGATCACCAGATTGATGTCTTCGATCTGCTCCCTGCAACTTCAGGAAGATCAAATCTGCTATCTTTAATTTGATCCGTGCAAACTCAGGAATCACCAGATTGATATCTTCGATCTGCTCCTTGCAACTTAAGGAAGATCAAATCTGCTATCTTCAATCTGATCCCTACAAACTTAGGGATCACCAGATTGATATCTTTGATCTGCTCCCTGTAACTTTAGGAAGATCAAATCTGCTGTTTTCAATCTGATCCCTGCAAACTCAGGGATCACCAAACTGATGTCTTCGATCTGCTTCTTGTAACTTCAGGAAGATCAAATCTGCTATCTTCAATCTGATCCCTACAAACTCATGGATCACCAGATTGATGTCTTCGATCTATTCCCTGCAATTTCAGGAAGATTAAATCTGCTATTTTCAGTCTGATCCTTGCAAACTTAAGGATCACCAGACTGATATCTTCGATCTGCTCCTTGCAACTTCAGGAAGATCAAATCTACTATCTTCAATCTGATCCCTGCAAACTCAGGAATCACCAGATTGATGTCTTCGATCTGCTCTCTACAACTTCAGGAATATCAAATCTGTTATCTTCAATCTGATCCCTGCAACTCAGAGATCACCAGATTGATGTCTTCGATCTGCTCCCTGCAACTTCAGGAAGATCAAATCTGCTATCTTCAATTTGATCCCTGCAAATTCAGGAATCACCAGATTGATGTTTTCGATCTGCTCCCTGCAACTTAAGGAAGATCAAATCTGCTATATTCAATCTGATCCCTACAAACTCAGGGATCACCAGGTTGATGTCTTCGATCTACTCCCTGCAACTTTAGGAAGATCAAATCTGCTATCTTCAATCTGATACCTGCAAACTCAGGGATCACCAGATTGATGTTTTCGATCTACTCCCTACAACTTCATGAAGATCAATTGCTATCTTCAATCTGGTCCCTGCAAACTCAGGAATCACCAGATTGATGTCTTCGATCTACTCCCTACAACTTCAGGAAGATCAAAATTACTATCTTCAATCTGATTCTTGCAAACTCAGGGATCACCAGATTGATGTCTTCGATCTGCTCCCTGCAACTTCAGGAAGATCAAATATGCTATCTTCAATCTGATCCATGCAAACTCTGGAATCACCAGATTGATGTCTTCGATCTGCTCCCTGCAACTTCAGGAAGATAAGATCTGAAACTTCACCGATATCGCTACACCGTCTACTGAATGACATATTCTGTAGACTCAGTTTCATGTGTTATGAGTGACATGAATGCAACATGTCATAAAAATGATTAGGATTAGAATGTAATTAAGGAAATGAATCAGATGCACCTAATGAAATTTGTTATGATACAAAAATGTTATGAGTGACATGAATGCAACATGTCATGAAAATGATTAGGATTAGAATGCAATGACCGGAATGAATCAGATGCACCTAATGAAATTTGTTATGATACAAAAATGTTATGAGTATAATTCCTACTCTAGGTGTCATTACTCATTTGTTCTTCATTTTGCTTGGCCAGCTTGCCCCAATGTAATTTTTGAGCCAGCCCCCCTTGGATATTGAGATATGAAGTTGGTATCCCCCACTGCAACTTCAGAGGAATGACATTTGGTTTCTTTCATATTTCTGTTACCACTCAAAGGTACAGAACTTGTATCATTTTCAATCTGTTACACCATTCCCTGAGTGTAATGACCAGATATGTGTGTCTGAAATTTTCAATGAATGCAGCGTCTCCCTACAATGATCCCCTTTTTACCTTTGGATTGATCTTGTTTGTCATTTACCGATGTGGTATCACCAACGGAATTGTCTTATCCAATAAGAAATCTGAAGAGATAATTATTCTTCAATGTTTCCAGCCCCTTACGCTTGGTGAGTTCTGAACCATAGTCGTGTTTCAGATTCCTCATATTATTTAGAAGCTTCCAGAGTAATATGTGAAACTCCTTTTATGAAAATATTAATAGTCCATAAATTGTTATTTCAATAAAAATGTCTGAAAAGATTACAATAATGGACAATAAAAAAATTAATCAAGAGCATAGCTTGAAACAAATAAGCTAATCAAAGATAACCAAGGCAATAACTGAAAATTGATTGGCATGTCTTAAAAGAATAAAGTAAGCAAAGATAGCAAAAGCTATAAAACAAAATTAATTAGGGTGTTTCTTTGAAAAGAATAAAGTAATCAAAAATAGAAAATGGGTAAAATGGGAAACTAGGTACCCCAGATATTGTAGTCTGAGCTTCTCTATACTGATCTCTTGAGGACCATTTTAAACTCAATATGTGTTTAGAGGATCCGGAGTACTCTGTCAATGCCCCAAGACATAACATACTTCTTCATTGTTAATTCACATGTAGCAAGACTACTATGTGTCCCGCTTTTTGATCAAAATTTGACCTGCCCTTTTCGGGTTTTCAACTCAAATCCCCTTTGGTCTCAAAGCGCCCTTTGCGGGTTTTCGCCTTGGCCTCTCATTTTATTTTATTTTCTTTTTATTTTATTTTTTTATTTTTCTTTTTTTTTTAATTTCGAGGCGCCCTTTACGGGTTTTCGCCTTGGCCTCTCATTTTATTTTATTTTCTTTTTCTTTTCTTTTTTTATTTTTCTTTTTTTTTAAATTTCGAGGCGCCCTTTACGGGTTTCACCTTGGTCTTTCCTATTTCAGGTCAAATATCTCTTGACTAAACTTGAATCCACCGGATTAAGGTGTCTTCAAATATTAATGCTCCCTAGAATAGGCCTACATAAGTCCTTCCCGCTTGGCATATGCTTTCCTCTAAAATTGTTTTGTAGAGGAAAAATCTTTTTTCAACCTCAGGTTTCTTTGTGGAACTCTCTAGGATGAACCTCTTTGTCTTAAACTCGCATCTTTTAACTGTGATGGATAGCTTTTAACCTTTTCTTCGATTAAGTTTAATTGGCAAAAACACTTCAATTCCATAAATCAATAGGTAAGATGTTGCCCCAGCGCAAGTTCTGGCCGACGTTCAATAATCATAGAGAATAGTGATAACTTCTTATGCCAATATTTACAAGTCTTAGCCACTTTTTTTTTGTAACTTTTGCTATACAGTGATATGCTGCCGAATTTTTTGGACAAATTGTAAACTTTGACTTTGTACAGTTATGCATTCTGTGTTGGCATCTGATCCTCTTTCTTATATATATATTTTTTTGAATTTGATAACTATCGACTTTGCAATATTGGCATATGAAGCTACTTCCACCTCTTAATGAAGTAGACGACGACTATGACTGTAAATTGATGTCAACTTAAAGCATTTGACAAGATCGGACCCATCACATCCATGCCCCACAAAAAGTCTGTGAAGAAAATAGAAGAGTTACATAAATCTTGTCTTCTTCACTTCAGTATTTGTGGTATAACTGATGCAATTCTTTCCATGGTAGACCAACAATGCCCCATCCTCTTGTTTAGCCCACGTCTTATCAGTGCAGACATGTCCTGATATGATCATGCGAAAACATCTTTGAATTCTTGAAGATAATTCAATGATGTCTCGCCTTATTTCTGTAATGAGCTAGGCTACAATCTTCACTCATTTCCTAGGCTCGTAATATCTTATGACCCTTTGTAGAGTAAGGTCTTTTCCATCTTGTTTCACTATTCTTAACAAGTCAAAAGATATGTCACAATCTCTGTAATCTTCAAAGTCTTGAAATCTCCTAGAACCATATCTCGTTCAAAAAGGAAGTCAGTAACAATGTTGCTCATGACATTGATATCTGGGTACCTAGGTACGAAGGCGAACAAATCCAAAGAATAAATGATTCTAGGATGATTATTGGTATGGTCATGAATAAATAATAAAAGAATATTCTAAAAACAAAAGAATGTACAGTGTAAAATAAAAAGAATGAAAGAATATGTGCTCAAACAAATGCATTTTATTGAAATAAAATTTTGAACATAAGCCTATTTCACAAAAGGGTTCTTGTTGCCTCTAGGCTCAAGACAACAAGTCTGTTTTAAACATTACTCTAGATTAGCCCTAAAAATACAGGGATCTCTTCCACAGTCCCATTATTCAAAACATTTCCAAGTGCACAAGAGTTTGGAAACTTCGTTCTCTGATTCCCTCTTTGATTTCTTCAAGGAGTAGCAACTTTCTTGTCTCCTCCTTCAATCACTGCATTCACTACCTCATTAAAGTGACCAGGTTTTGACGGATCGTCGAACTTCAGAACCCCCATTTTAATAAACCTTTCCACCAACTTCTTAAACGTATTGCAGTTTTCGATTGAATAACCCTTTATTCCGCGTGGTACTCACATTGGGTATTCTCGTTATACCATTTTGGGAACGGATGTTGCAATGGTTTCGAATAAAATGGGGACACCACATGTGCGTCAAACAAACTTTGATATAGCTCGTTATACGTCATGGGGATTGGCGTAAATTGAAACCTTTCAAAGTTTTACCTTGGGGAAACATGATTGCTGTTAACTACCGTCCTTGACTGATTTACTATAGACGGCTCTGAATGGCTCTTGTTATATCTGCCGGCACTGTTCATTTCCTTTTCCTTCTTCTTTAGGGCTTGATCGTTGCTCGGGTTAACACCCATTGGAGAGTAAACGATGTCTTCCTCATCATCCTCACTATTGTCCACTGAGCCATTCCTTTTTCCAAGTCCTCCGGCTAGTAACTGGGTTAGCTGGCCCATCATATTCCTTTGGAATTCTCGCATTTCTTGTTAAACTTCGGTCAATTGCCTCTGCATCTGTATTTGCATTTGCTCTATCCTCACCAACCTTTGTTCCATGTTTTCCAGGTTAACTCTGAAATATTTTTACCTAATTAGGATTCTCTTGTAAAAGTCTAATGCAAATGATGCAATGTAATGCAAATGTTGCAATGTAATGTAAATGTTGCAATGTAATGCAAATGTATGAATGCAAAGAGGCATCGATTCTGATCAACTTCATTGTAGAAAACTTTATTAGAAAATAAATTCTTTTACATAAAATGAACTACTATATGCTTTCGCCCTAAATCCTAAAATTTTGACCCAAATAAACTATGATCCAACCGTAGCTCATATTTCATACTCAACGTATCAACCTGTGATGCCAAAATGTATAGATGACCGACTACCTCTCAAATCTGAACTATCGCTTCACCCATAAGGTAATCTTGACTCTTAACTTGATCATAAGGATGGTGAATCTCTTCCTTCCAACGTCATTCTCTTGTTTCAAGAAGCTCGATCTGAAGTTCACAACTATGCCATGTTGCTTCTAACTCTTCAATTCTACCCTTCATTTCTTCAATCTTGTCCAGGCTTGCCTTTAACTCGATCACAAAATTACGGCTTCGATGGTGATTAAGAGATCGTCCAAGTTTAGAAGAAGATTTGATCATTCACCCTAACTAATGCCATACACTAAGTCACAATTCCATACTCAGAAAGATTCTTCCGCTTTCATGGCCCATAAAGATCAGAATTTTTCCTATCAGAGTGCAAAGAAAGAACTGCGGAGCTTCTAAGAAGTTTAGATTATATCTGTTCAAACATTTTGAATATATCATTGAAAAGTGTCTATTCTGGTTCATCTCATTGAATATATCAAATGGGGAATCAATACGAATTCATTTCATTTCTCCACAAAGAATCAAATCTCTTGCAATGTTGTTTGGATCACAACGAGGAGCTGAGAAGTTCAAAACAGTCCATCCTTCAATCCTAGATGGCTCCACCAATTCCTTGTTAAAATTCCAACGCCCATTCATTGGAAAGAAATCTTCACTATTGCCTACTCTTAACCTTGGTGCTAACAGAATACGTCCATCTACTTAGGTTACCATCTTCATATGAAAGAAAGACGCTGTAATGGTAGATGTGTCCATCCGTACTCCCCACGCTCACTTAGTATAGTCTAAAATTTAAAACCCAATCGACATATATGTTTGATTCATTCGATAAGTAGTTCCTTATCTACTTATTATTTTCTAAACTTTTTATAGAAAAAATTTATCCTTTATTCTTTTTATGGATTATAAAAATTAAATCATTGAAAATATTAATTTTGAGCTAACATAATTTTTTCAATCACTTACGAAATAAGACCTAATATAAAAGATTTCATGAATAACAAAGGAGACTTTTTATTAACATTGTTTCCATTGTAGTAGAATGTGAGTCTGAAGATAGTGAAATGGCTCTCTTTTTTTCATATATTAAATTTATGTAGTTTTGTACATTATATAACGATTATTTTACGTAATGCATATATTTATCCTTCTTTTCCTTTTAAATAAATTTATTATTCTTTTCAAATTTGAAAATCATAAATATTATCTTCAAGTTTGATAATGTTACATATATTAAAAATGAGAAATTATTTTATAGATTCTTCTCGCCATATTATTTATGGTCCTTTCTCAATTATATAATAATATTTCAATAATTTTTTTCATGTTATTGACACATAATGCTGGTAAATTTTTTTTTTTTACCTTGAACCATAAACACTGAATCCAGAATATTGAATCTTGAACCTCAAACTTTGAACATAGAACCCTAAACCCAAACCCAAACTCAAACCATTAAACCATAAACCTTGAATACCAAACACTAAATCTAAATCTTAAACTCGAAATCTTGAACCCCAAATTGAGAATCTTGAACTTTGGAGTGCAAGATTCAAGACTTGGGGTTCGAGGTAGACTTATCCATGAGCTGGGCTACTAAAAAATTGCCCGTTTAGAAAACGGGTCGGGCTTTAGATAATACTTTTTTAGCCTGAGCCCGACCCAAATATGAAAACAAAAATTACTATTTTTTGCTTTTTAAAAAAATTATTTTCTTGTTACTTTTTCACTATTTTGTTACAATTTCACAATTATGTTGCTACTATTATGTTGTTATTATTTGGATATTGTATAACTATTATTTTATTGTTAATTTTGTTACTATTTTTCACATTTGCTAAAGTTACATTTATATTTGTGTTTTTAAGTATATATATATTTTCAATTTGTTATGAAATATTTATTTTAATATTTTTAATATATATTTTTAAAAAAATATATAAAAAATTAATACAACTGGGCCGATCAAGGCTCGAATTTAGTATTTTTATTCGGATCGGGCTTGAGCTTAAAATTTTTTTGTTGAGCTCGACCCGAATCGGGCCCGGTCCATAGATACATCTAGTTCAAGATTTATGATTCAGGATAAAAAAATTAAAATTATGTGTCAATGATATAAAAAAATTATTGAAATGTCATTATATAATTAAGAAAGGACCGTAAATAATATGATAGAAATACTCCATAAAATAATTTATCGTTAAAAAATAACGAGGTTGGATATACATTATATTAAAGATAATTGAAATAAATTAAAAACTAAAATTCTGAAAAGAATAAATGAAGAACTAGTGTACAAGTTTTGGAAAATTAATCAATCCAACGGTTATTAGGAACCCATAAATGTGACACGTGGCCACACCAGATCACATCAACCATAGTGTGAGACGTAACATAACGTCCTTGTCGTGATACCGCCGCTTGCCTTAACTAAACGACATACATTAGCCGCTTTTAAGCTTCCACAGGTAAAAATTCCACCGCTTTCCCTATTTAGCCCCCACTGTGTCGCCCTGTTTACCTTTACTGCATGTCTCCCGCGGTAAATTCACAATTTTGAACTAGATGAAACGGTCATTGCCTTGTGGATCCCTCTTATCCTCACCCACTATGCCCTTTTTCGCCACTTTGCTACACTTTTTACTGAAATGACCATCCTACCCACACGCGTTTCTCATGATTCTAGATCCTTGTACAAGAAATTTTAATTCTAAAACCACAAGTAATTCAAATTTAAAAATAAAATTATATTTTAACCTCTTTAAAATTTTAAAATTTAATTATGACCACTGTAGTAATAAAAGATTTATAATTTAGTCACTTAGAAGTTTATAAAAGTTTATATTAATGTAAAAACGAAGTTATATTTTAACTCTTTCAATAATTTATAATTTAAATTGCAATGGAATATTAAATTATATTTTACTATGCATTTATTTAATGGAAAATGACTTATAAATTAATGAAAATTAAATTATTTTTCCATTAAATTAATTTACTTTTTTAAAAAGTATAAGTTATTTTTCAAAAAATTTCGCTTTATGAATAATTTTATTTTATATACAAACTAGCTTCAATAAAGCCTAATATTACATAATAAATTTTTATTTTAAAATATTAAAATATTAAAATCAAATATTATAATTTTCGATACATACATATTTAATTACTTACATTTAATAATATGATAAATTATTAATATATTCAATATAATTTATTATTTTAATAAAGTATTCAATATTGCAATTTTATTTTAATATAAAATTTAACAATAATAATTTTAAATTCTAAATAATATTCTTAATATGTTATTTAAAATTATATTAATATTTTAATAATACAAATACATCTGAATTTTTAAATATTTAATCATAAATGTTTTATAATATAAAATAAAATATTTTTTATTATAAAAATATGAGTATTTACTTAAATCATGCTTAACTTCATTTATTTCTTCAAACTAGAATGTGTCATTATCGATTACCATATATGAAATATGCTTAATAGAAATTAAGTTTTAATTGGGTGTTGTTTATTATTAAATTTATGTATGATATTAATTATTAGGTATAATAATTTATTTGGGTCATTTAGTCCTCTAATTAAAATTTTGTATCTTTTAGCTCTTGAATTTGTATCGTTTGTTAAATCAACCCAAAATTAATTGAAAAATTAATGCTCGCTAACTTTGATGATGTGAAATATACGTGAATTGTTAGTTGATGTTACGTCAATAAATAAATAATTTTAAAATTTTAAAAATAAAAATATTATAGGATAACTAATAAATTTATTCTATTATTATCATAAATAAATAATTAATTTTGAATTATATATGGTGTCGAAATTAAAATTTGAGATAAATGAAAATAAATAATTTAAATAAAACAGTTGTATAGGATAACTAATAAATTTATTCTATTATTATCATAAATCAGTATCTACATATAAATTAATTCTTGATATTATTATCTTAAGATGGATTTTCACTGCGTCAGTCGAGTTGACTCGGTGCCTAATAGTAAAAGGATAATCAAGTAATTTAGACTGGCACCTTATCTTCACGCTCTTTTGCGTGGCATCTTCTAACCTAGACTGAGGGCTGAACCGGGTCACTGTTTGACACGCACCCCTACTAATTCAACGGGTTAGATCTTCCGCCACCTAGGATATTAACGTGACCGCTCAAGATGGTTTAATTTTTAAATTTCATCCTTATACTTCATAAAAATTAACAAATTAAGTCTTCTTGTTTAATTTCTCAAGTCCTTGCAGTTTACCAAAATTGAGAATTTAGTTCAGTTGTTAGTCAATACATTAACTTGAATTCATGATTTTTGCTAATTTGTTAAACTACTGATTTTTAGCAATTACTTGCATATAAATTATTGAAATGTTTAGAAGGGCTGATTTTTTAATTATTATAAAGTATAGGGATTGATTCAGAATTAGACCTCTAAATATCGTCTGCAATCCTAACCGGCCTTTATAATGACCCGAACCACTTAGACTGCCAAACAAAAACAAAACTCTCATTTCCATTTTCACGCTTTCTCTGCCAGTCATTCGTTTCATCGGTTTTCCTTGTTTTTTAAATAGTACCGACCGCCGGCGATTGTTCGCCGGAGAACGAAAGAAGTTCGCAGGGGGAAAGAGAGATGAAGGCACTGGTGAGTGATGATGTTCGTGTGAATTCCCAAGGCAATCACGTTACGTCCTCGTGCCGTCGCGTATTTCGGGAACTTTAACCGTATCTGAAAAGAAATAAAAACCCTCAGGCAAAAGCGACTTAACTTAGCAGAGTTTTGAAGTTATTCTATGCTTTGTCCGGCAAAACTGAGGCAGAATTAGTATATAATAATCAAAGCTTATGAGTCCCGAGTCTTAGTAAACCGCATTGAATTTTGGCCCTCCCCAGAAAAATATTATGAATTTCTGTGTTGATGTCCTTTGGCTGACCTCATCGCTAAGCCATAATATGTCTTCCAGTTATCAAAGCGAAGAATCAGAAAGTGCTTGAAGAGCTGCCGTGAAAGCAAAAGGGGTTTTTGTTCTGTTTTGTTTTTATTTATTTATAATCAAAAGCTGTGAAAATTATCAATATGCCTTTCCCAATGAAGATCCAGCCTATCGATTTCAGCCCTTCGGAAGAGGTGGTGACGCCTCGTTTGGAGACGGTGAAGCCGGTGGTGAAATCGCGGTTCAAGAGGCTGTTTGAGCGCCAGTTCCCTAGCATTCTGAGGAATTCCGCGGCGGAGAAGGTGGACGCTGATGAGGTGCCTTTTAGCAAAGAATGCACCACCGCCGAGCTGGAACCGAGCTCGTTTTGCTTGGCGAAGATGGTGCAAAATTTCATCGAAGATAACAACGAGAAACAACAATCTGGTGCCGTTAGGTGTAGCCGTAACCGCTCTAACTGCTTCAATCGTAACTGCAACGACAGCTCCGATGACGATATGGATGGTTTCGGTTTCAGCGACTCCAATCTCTCTTCTTCAGCTGAAGCATCTGAAATTCTTAAGGTATTACAATAATTTCTGCCTCATTTTTGTTCGATTAAAACATTTTTTTGTTGTTGTTATAAGCCATAGCTTATAATTTTAATATGTTCTTTCATGGACTAGAGCTTGGTTCCTTGTGGGAGTGTGAATGAAAGGAATTTACTGGCGCATACAGCGAGAATCATGGAGAAGAACAAGATCTCTAAACGTAAAGATGATATCTGCAGGAAGATTGTTATTGATGGATTACTTGCCTTTGGATACGATGCTTCTATCTGCAAGTCTCGTTGGGAAAAATCTCCCTCTTATCCTGCCGGTAAATTCTCTCTCTCTCTCCCCCTCTCTCATCTTTTTCTAGAAATATCTCTATTATTCTGGAAAAGTTATGCTATCCATTTCCTCTGTTATGGGTTGATTTTTAATTTCTTTTTTAGTTACTGGAATGATAAATAGCTTGTTTTTGACAAGCAGGGGAATATGAATACATAGATGTGATAATCGACGAGGAGCGATTGCTGATCGACATCGATTTCAGATCAGAATTCGAAATCGCCCGATCAACGAAGACCTATAAATCAATCCTCCAAATGCTTCCCTTCATCTTCGTTGGTAAAGCCGATCGTCTCCAGAGGATAATTACTATTGTTTCCGAGGCGGCAAAGCAGAGCCTGAAGAAGAAGGGAATGCATATTCCTCCATGGCGTAAAGCTGAGTATGTCAGTGCCAAATGGCTCTCTCCTTATAACCGAGCCACGCCTTCACCTCCTCCACTTACTCCCACACCCACACCCACACCCACAACTGGTACACTTAGAGAATCTGAAATTGATTCCAAAGTTAAAGAGAAAGACCAGCAACCTTGTACTGAATTGAATTCCGAGGACAAATACTCGGTTGAAGATGCTGAGTTGGGTGAGTCCATATTTGCTTTGTCTGAGAGCTCTGAAGAAGGGGGGAAGGAAAAGGTGGAGAAACAAGAGTGGAAGCCACCTGAAATAAAACCCAAGAGCTCACAGATTGGGATTACGTTCGTGACTGGTTTGGCTTCAGTAATCGAAGATGAACCAATAAAATTTTGACTTTTGATATATATATTTTTGGGTCTTCTCTTTTCCTATTTGGGTTATTAGAGAATCATAACTTTATGTTTAAATCCCCTTCTGTTTTTTTCATGTAAGGGATGATCTCTGATTTTACTACTAATATGAAATCAGATTGTTATATTAAAATAGTTAAAGAAAAGATATAAAAATTTTGTTCTTAAAACTGATTCCTAATTATTGTTTTTCTTATTCTCATCCCCTTTTTTATTCTTGTTGGGGTTATTTTATTATCATCTTCTGCAGTGAGGGATTTTTGAATTTTGGAATCAGAGCATAGAGGAAAAAGGTAAAGAGTTACTGACCCATCTCTTGTGCTTTGCTCTTTTCTCTTTTTCAATCTTAATATTTTTTATTCAACTAGTTCATCAATTTCTGATATTTAAATGATGATGTTTTCATAGAGTTGAAGTGAATTATAATAGGATACGATGATAGGAAGGAGGTGGCTCGTGCGTTCTCGAGCGCTGTGTTTTTGAGGTTAGGATGCCTAAGCTATCTTTAATTTGCTTCAATTGATACCCTGCTAATGCCCAATAATCATGTTACTTGTATTATTCTATTGATGGCATTAAATAATTTTCTAATTATTTGGCCTGCTACAGGGTTTTGGGTTGATGGGTTAAATCCCATTCCCAAATTACCTTTTGCTTAGCTAAGGAGATGGGACCAAACCCACAAAATTTAATTATAATTATGGCTAGAACTACTCTAAATGGTATGTAGATTATTTTAATAGTAACATATTATTAGAACAAAAGCATTTCTAATTCTAAATTTTAGTCGGTTCCTGTCAGTCCAAATACTGGGTTTGGTGAGGGGTTTTTTTCTCCTTTTTGTATATGTAGTAGTTGGATTTTCCATGTATTGCTTGATATTATTCTGATTCTGATAATATTGCCTGATGAAATGTCAGTTTCTTCCTTGTGATGTATCTTCCAAATTTAAGAAATGGAAGGTACATGCATGTGAAAACTGCTCTCTTTTTACCAACACCCATTTTCTAAGTAAGATCTGGAGTTTGAATTGAGATCGGTGTCTTTTGGATATATATATATATATATATATAAAAAAAAACTCAAGGTGTTGAATGGTATAGGATGGGGGAATTTAGCCTTAAGAGGGGAGAGGCACTGATGGTCCCCTCCTTTTGAGATTTTAGATTAGGATGGTATCCCCCATTTTATGGACATAATCTGTTTCACACTGGGTAGGCTGGTGGGTGGGGAAAATTGTCTTTTACTTGCAATAGGGGCAAAATTTTACAAAAGGAAGAGCAATGGGTTGGAAATTTCCTGCACAAGCTTATGGACTTTTTTTTTTTCTTGAATTGATGACAACATTGAAAGCTTGGAAAATACCATTTTCTTTAATGGAAATATGGAATTATTAAGTTCTATTATTAGCCTATAATGTTATTATATGATCTCTTCAAAATTCTATGCGTCTGTCAGCTCATTCGCCGAAACTTCAAAATTAAATGAACTCCCTTGTCTAGGTTTCAAACAAAATTTTACCCCCTTCTTTTTTGTACCATGAACCTTTTATTTTATCCTGCCTACGTGTTTTTACCGCTGCTACACTTGTCGTTTCTTTGCCTCATGCAGCGTTCTTTTGGATAAGTTTTTTTTTCTTTATCTCACGTTGTTATATCTAATCTCATCATTATTTTTGTTTTATATAAATGCAATTAATAAGCAATTCATCTTGAATATTATTTATGTTGTTTTGCTTTGTGTTATAAAAAACTCCAAAATCAATCATTGTACTCTCTTATCATTTTAAGCCTCCAATTCTCTGTAATACTATGAAATTTCAGAATAAAGAAGGTGTTTTTCCCCTAGATGAAAAAAATTGGGTCATTACTGGTTGCAATTTACTTTGTAAAAGCTTAAAAGACAAATCTGGGGTTTTTTTTTATTATAAAAAAATTCACTAGAAATGAACTTAGTGCTATCGGTCCCAAAAAAGAAAAAAGGGTAGTTAAATAATTATATAATAATTAATGGTAAGAATTGAAGTTTTGGTATAAATTCATTTACTAATTTTTTAAGTCGGAAGTCGATATCTATGGTGTATTGTACTATCTCAAAATCTTTTGCCAAAATTGAAGTTTTGGTATGAGTTCTTCTACTTATAATATGTAGTAGGTTTCATTCATTAGCTTCAATAATAAGATATCATAGTTCTTTCTTTCGGGTTATATAGAAAGAGCACATGTTTACAGCATGCTTCCATAAACTAAACACCCTATATTAAAGATTAAAAAAAAAAAAAAAACATGTTTTCCAATGTGTTAATTAGCGAAAACAATATAAATATAACACAAAAGTGATAAGCTACAATAGTCAACTTTATGGGGATAAAAAGAAAAACAGTAGAAGCATAGAATAAACGCTACTTTTAGTTATATTTATAAATTTTCTTTGTATTCTTCTGTGCCATTTTATGTAATTTTTTTCTAACCGGTGCCTGTTTACAATTTTGTTACTGTGAAAATTCTTCGCAAAGGTAAATTATAAATTACAAAAAGTACTTTATTTTTATGAACGGGACTGAACTTTTTTGATTAAGTGATGAGGTGAGTGATGTTAGTAAGGAGCCCTCTAGCAGATTCCTGAAGAAAAATCAATAGCCGTCTGCTCGTATTACAGAGCACATACCCACATTTCCGTTATTCTCCACAATCCAATTACCGCACAACTCTATCCTTATTATTCCTAGTAGCTTCATACATATTGACTTTAACCCGACCACTATTCGCAGTCTGGTATTATTGTAAATATGGACAATAATAATATTGTCGAGACTAATGTGTAACTGAGTGATGATAAAATATTCTTATTAGTATAGGATATAAGTCACGTATTAGAGTGTATTGGTAAAACAGTTCTGAGTTGATGTGCAGTGGATCCAATGATTCATATATTTTAAATTGAAATAAAATATTTTTACTAATTCTAGTATTTAATAAAAATCCTCTAAAATGTATTTTATGAACTTTGAAATAATAATAAAAAAATTTTACGTGGTAGCCTAATGGTTAGGGTATTTACTGTTTCAGGTATGGTCTGGATTCGAGTTATGCTAGTCGCATTGTTGTTAGGGTTTTACCTTACTCCATTTCATTCTTTTATATAACTATTTTTTTTTTTGCTAGCATCTTTAAATGTCCTATTTCATTCATTTCTACCAGTAAAGATTGGAATAAGAAAGTTGTGGTTGCGACTTGTTTGTGCGTTGAACATACTCTATCAGACTCGATCTTGTCCATTCGTATAGGAAAATTTTTGCACATAATTTCGTAGTGTGGGATTGAAAATCCAACAGAAGTGTCCATTGCTATCATGCTGAACTCCATCATCAGCACAATAATTTCCCACACCAACAAATGATACCAAACATAGTGCCCAACCCATCCATATTTAGAGTCAACCATATCTAAAATTTGAATATTATCAACCCGAAAGCTGTAAAGAAAAGAACTTGATGGAAACAACCTTCTCCACGCCAACCAACCAACCGGACAGTCTATTAGAACATGCAATGTAGGTTCCCAACAAGTACCACATATTTGACACCATCCATTCTCCCACAGTCCGTCAACATTTGTCAACAACTTCTCTCATAGAAACTGGCCAACATACTAGGTAGAATTATCAAATTTTACAAAAGCAACAGGGACCAGACACTGAAATTTCAAATTTTGAGGGAGCAGAGCAAGTTGTAAGTTAGTTAATTTCCACTTATTTGATACTTTTAAGAAAAAGAAAATAAAAAAGGTTCTTCCTCGTGAGTTTCTTATCGAGAGTTTCAAAGGTTTTAATTTTGTTGGGCATAAGTTGGTATTGTGTAAGAGAGAGACTGCGAGAAGAAGACAAAAACAAATGTATGGTTATGTCGGTGGGAAAGACACGAGAGTGATCATTCAATATTCCCTGTCTCATCATCCCAACACATGGCTCCCTTTCATCCTTTACTCTTCTTATTTATGTCACCCTTTATTTTATTTTTAATTTCATTGAATTATAGCAATGGATGGTATATCTTTAATGCTGGACTTAGAAATATTGATCACTTATCATGCAGACAGTGCTAGAAATTCTAAACGTTTCAAGTAATTTACAGTAACAGTTTATGAACACTGTTTGAAACTTGAAAAAAAAATTGATATCTAAATTCCGAATATTCTTACAACATTAAATTCAAGGAGGTATCATTAGAGGGAAGTTTTGCTTGGTTCACTGCTCTCACAAACCTTTGTTCGACGATATCAACACTTTTAAGACATCTGTTACTGAGCACCAAATGATCTAATGAAAAATATGACACTAGAGCGGACGAAGAAAAAGAGTCAAGGTCGTATTAGGCAACCCTACGAAGAAGACATGGCGTGGCATGAGGAAGTTAAGGGGGATGTGGTTTAACACTTCACAAAGGGGTCTTATTTAGTGGGAATAGACATTTATGCTCGGTTTTAATTTTAGAATTTTAAGATTTTAATTTCAAAAAGGGTTCATCGAATTTATTAAGAGAGTTTAGCTTTTATTAAGGAAATGTTTTAGCATTTGGTTTTGATAGGATTTGAACTCATGCTTTTAGATGTCTTAGTAGGTAAAACACTACACTTGGTCAACCCTTTAAGGGCATGGGTTTGAACTCCATCAAGGCCAAATGATAGAACATTTCTTTGGTGGATCTTAGATGTTCCTGATAAACTCCATGAACTCCTTTTAAGCTTTCCTCAAAGTTAAGAGACAAAACCCTGAGACTAAAATCGAACATAGATATTTTGGGTACAATACTTCTACTATTTGAAGTCCAAATCGATGCTAAAAAAACAATACTTTAAATACTTCTCCCACTTGCTTTCAATAGGTCTAAGAAGATCCCTATTAACAATTAAGATTGAAAACTATAGTGTAAAGCAAGGAAGTACATAGGCTTTTTTACATACATAATACAAAAAAATTAAATATTTAAATGGTATGTTGGCAATAGTACCAAGGGGTGGAGGGAAAGAGATGGGCAGTACCTATTTTTTTCTAACACAACCATTGACACATCATTACAAAATGATGTGTTTTTAAATATATATATATTAAGGGTGGAGGAAGAGAGATAGACATCACTAGTATTTTTTGATGTAGAAATACTGTTTAATTGGTGGAGGATGTGAGAGAGATGACATTGGTGAGAGAAAGGCGACCTTGGTGGCAGTGGAGGGCGAGAGAGAGGCAGCACCCTTACTGTACCTATTTAAGAATAGTGGTTTGTTAATGATTTTGAAGGAAGAGTAGAAAGGAAAAAAAATTGGTTGTAGAAGAAGAGAAAACAACGAAGAATTCAAGGTTAATTTATATGATTTTTTTTAGTATATATATATTGAAATAAAATATTCAGAAATTTAATTATTGTTACAAATTTATTATTGAAGATATATAAGCAATTTCTCTTATGAGTTTATTTTGATAGAGTAACTCCTCTCACCCTTAGTACTGTTGTCAACATACCATTTTAGTAAATAATAGTATCGACATACCATTTAAGTAGTTAATTTATTATTATTATTATGTGTATGAAAAAAAACCAAATATATGGAAAGGGAGGAGATAGAGTTTTACTTGGCATTACTTTAAAACTAGAATATATTCAAATATAGTCTATTAACACTTAAATCGAAAATAATCTTAAAAAATAACTCACTGTATTATGAACTCGAAAATTTTAAAATTTCAACCATTATCTATACCCTCAAAACCTCAGCTATATTTATTTCCTTTAATGTTACCAGAGATGTTGAAGTTAGAATAGATTGGGTGGGTCTGAAGGATTTGGGGTGATTTGGATGAAGCAAACCAAGTTTGAAGGAGTAAATGGGCTTTGTTCAGCCACTATTAAAAACCAATATTGTATTTTATTTCTTTTTATTTATTAGTCTATCCATAAGAATACGAATGAAACTTCAATTCCTCTGTTTGAGCTAGAAGAGAATGTACAAATATTTCTTGAATATTCAAAGTTGTAATTAGTTTCTTATCATTCAACGAGCGTCTTGTATTTTATAAAAAATAGGAGTAATGTAATCCTTACGTAAAGGCCACCCTATTAAACTTTCGGGCATTAAGATACGTTTTAGCCATGAATGATTTTCATAAAGGATTCTCAACATGTCATAAGATTCTCGTTCTTGAAAATCTGAACTTTTTCAAACCCAGAAAACTGTAACTCATTATTGACAATCTCAATACATCATTGAATTAATATATATTATACAAAATAATATTTTAATTAAGTCCTTTAAAATTATTTGTATGTATATTATTAAACAGATTTAGGGTCCTTTTTATGGACATTTACTTTAATTGTAGTGTATTTTTTTTATCTCATATTATAGTATCGTTATAATGTTAAATTTTATCGTCATCGTTATTTTACACTAATTACAAATAAAAATATCATCCTTCCAAAAGAGCTGCAAAATTGACAAGTGGAGGAAGCTCTACTAGTCATTAAACAAAGACAAAAAAGTTAATGTCTTGTAATAGAAGATGTAAGCTAATATCATTGTGTTGACTCAAAGCTTTATATATATATACGTATATATCATGTTCAAACCAACTCAAATGTAAACAGACACCCCCAAGGAAAACATAAGGAAACTTCCTTTGTGATAAAGTGTTGATTACCCCTCTTTTTTTTTACTATTATTTATATAATTTGTTTTCATGTCCTTAGCAATTTAGTCAACTAGATACGATTTCCATAGAGATTGATGACTAAACCACGCAAATTATCTTCTCAATGTATTAAAATATGCTATATATCTTTATAGTTTTCGTAAATTTGAAGTTTTTTTAGTCCCTATATTTTTATTTTTTAGATTTTAAATTTTAGTTCAACCGTTAATGTTGTTAAATTCATTTTATTAAATTTAGTTTCATTACAATTTTGTCTTTTTATTACATGGTTATTGAGGATGGGTTTGGATAGGCGGTGGGGTACGTTTAGCTTACTTTTTGTCTTACAGTACAGTATCTAATCTTAACACCACTACTGTTTTTACACAAACCGCGGTTAAACTCACCCTTCATATCAACTAATTATGCCTCCAATCTTCTACTCCTTGTACTTTTGAAATTTAATCCTTCTACTACTCTTAATTATAGGAATTTAATCTCTCTACTCATTTCATAATAATGTTATCCGACTTCTATTTAATTAATTTCATTTAAATTTATAAATCAGACCTTTGAACATGTTTAATTTAACAAAAAATTATTAAAAATTTTATCATTTGGACTTTAATTTTCACATCGAACAAGTAGAAGGGCTAAATTTCAAAATGTCTAAAAATATAGACTTGAAACGAAATTAAACCAAAAGAAAAAAAAAAAGTGTTCAATGGTTCATAGTCTACCAATAATTTCTAGTGGAAAGTGCCATAGGAAAACCTGCTAAAGGTCGTAAGAAAACTTCCAACCAATTCCATGGTAGTTGCCAAATTATTTTCTAGATTGACTATCAAATTTCAGGTCTTCTTTATTAGGTTGATTTGTTTTAGCATAATTACTTATTTTATCCTTCAATTTTATAAAATTATATTTTAATCCTCTATTTAATTTTTTTTTTGCCTCTTTTAATTTTTAAACTTACCTTTTTTGCCAAATCACCCAAAATGAATGGAGAAGTTAAAGTTTTGTTAGCTTTGTTGGTGTGGTATGTACATGGACTGTCATGTGGATGATATATCAACATTTAATTAATTCTATAAAATTTAAAATTTTAAAAATATAAGAACTACTTTTAAAATTAAGAATCATTAAAATTATTAAAAATATAAAACATGTTTTTAATAATTTTATTTTTAAAATTAATTAAAAAGCAAATTTAAAGATTTAAAAAGATGAAAAATTAAATGGAATGCTAAAATGAGTTTTTGAAAATTTAGAGGGCTAAAACGTCATTATGCCATTGGTTTTATATATATATATATATATATATATAAGACTGCAATAAGCACTTCAAGTCAAGCTCCTTTAATGGCACCACCATCCCCAAAGGAATTCATAGAAGCAGCTCTTGTTGCCACCACCACCCCTTATGCTTTATCCTACACAGACTCTAAACAGAAATGGGTTATATTAAGACACCTCCTTTCGTTGCTTCAAGAATTCCCTGGTTTCAAGCCCTCAACTGGTAGATTCATGCACAACGATGGCACCGAAGTTAACCTTCTACGAGCTACCGGCTGCGTCCATGTCGCCAATAGTACAACACCCACCATTCCTCTCGTCATTTGGCTCCATGAAAACTACCCTCAAAAGGCACCTTTGGTCTTTGTTTCACTCCACCCCATGGCCCCAATTCATCGCCATCATCCCTTTGTGGATAACACCACTGGTGCCACTTCCCAACCTTATATCCTTACCTGGAAATACCCACCGTGCAACCTCTCTGAACTTTTGCGAAACCTCATCCAACTTTTTACCATCGATCATCCTTTCTCGTACACGCCGACGACTCCGGCGTGTGTCACTCACCCTTGGCTCGTTTCTAAAAAGGAAGCTCTGGATAGACTCGTGGGTATGCTTCACTACGACATGTTTGCTTTGCAGGCAAGCAGGTCTGATGAAATAGAGAAGCTGTCGTTATTGCAAGAAGAACTTAAGAGGCGTGATCGTTTCATCACCAGCATGGTTGCCGAGTTGGGTGAGGAAAGGATGAGGCTGGAAGAGAGAGTCAAGAATTGGGCGGAAGAAACTGATAGGGTGGAGAATTGGTTGAGAGTTAATGATGGAAGGTCGATAATGGACTTAAATGCAAGGGATGTTGAAATTGAGGATGCATTTGAAATGGACGAAACGTCAAGAGCCAGACTCGAATCCTCGGCTGCGGATTTGGCTATTGAAGAAGTAATGTATAAATTGGACAAGGCACTTGAACATGAAGCAGTAAGCTTCGATTCATATATTAAACAAGTGAGGAGCTTAGCCAGACAACAGTTCTTTCATAGATGTAATGAAATGGCCTCAACCTCATCCCCCACCTCTGTATAAACCAAGGGACTATATTGATGGAATTTGCAAACTTTTTAAGTTCCAAGCAATTATGTGTTTGTTTTGTTTTATTGTAGAGTACTTGTATTAGCAAATGCTAACACTAATTTTGTAATCAGACAACTAGACAATAGTTTTTGTTTTATGTATCAATTAAAATATATTAAAATTATTTACATTATAAAGAAATTTTAAAATTTTATATGACAATTTTTTTTGGCTATTTTAGTAATCTAATCTAAAATTTTTGATATTTATAAAAATGACTCAAATTCAAAATAATCACCAAAATGACCCGAAATGAATAGTAGATTGGGGTTTTGAGAATCTAATGGTCGGCACTACCTAGTGTTTTGGCTCTATGATTTCCTAATATTGTGTTAGGCTTTAAAAAATTGATTTTTTTTTTTCACTTTAGGAACCCAATGGTCGACACCAGGGTTTTTTTTTTTTTTTAAATCGTATCATACTGGTATACAAAACACCAAAGATAAAGAAAAAAAATTTAGTCTTGGCGATGGATGGCCTAAGACTAGGTACCTTTTTTGTGTTCCAATGCAATTTTTTTTATTTTAGTACACTGATGGCCGACATCAGTTAAATTTAAAAAAAAATAAAAATTGTGTGTCAAGTAATGTTCGGATGTACGATACCCTCTAAAGAGGAAAAAATAAGTTATGTTTTATGGAAATAGGTCATATGTTAGATTCAAATATGAAAGATTAACACTGTTTTGTTTCTATTGTGGTCGTTTGGGACATAGTGACTCATTCTGCGAGGCGAAAATGGCACTAGGTGTGGAGACAATTGAGATGGTCTGGGATCTTTCGCTACATACACAATTTAGAAGAGTCCGGGCACAAAGTAGTGTCTGGTTACGTGAGGGAGAAGAGGGAACAAGGGGAGTCTGTATCAATGAAAATCAGGCATCTAAAAGCAGAATATGGGGAGCGATTAATAATTCTTGAAGTAGGTCTATCATTGATCCCATTTTAGGATTTTATCTGGAAGGAAATTTGCCTGCCTATTTTAAACGAGAACGAAATCAATCATTAGTGGAAAATCAATTTGCAATGGACCATGATGCTGAAGGAAAAGTTTTAATAGGAAAGGAGGGGAAGAAGAGACACATAGGAGAGATTGCCCATAGTTGGTAAAGAATACAATAGTTTGGATACAAGGGACATGAGAAAGACGAATAGTAATATTTTATTATCAGCGGCTGTCAAAAGGCAAGCCTACCGGGAGCAATGAAAATCTTCAGTATGAATGTTCGTGGTTTGGGAAATCCACGGACAGTGCGATGGCTTCGGCATTCGCTGAAGATATATAATCCCCAGATGGTCTTCTTCTTGGAGACAAAAATTAATAGAAGTCAGATGGAAAGAGTTCGAAGGAGTTGTGGTTTTCTTAATGGTATTGATGTTGAATCGATTGGTTCTAGAAGAGGTTTATGTTTGGCATGGCGTGGGAATGTTAATATTATGCTTCAAAGTTTTTCAAAACGACATATTGATGTGGTAATTGAACACACTGGTGAAGGTAACAAGTGGAGATTTACTGGCTTTTATGGCTCTCTTTATACGCAGGATAGGGATGAATCATGGAATCTTTTAAGACATTCACGCAATGCTGGGGAGCTTCCATGGTTGGTTTGTAGGGATTTGGATGAAATTATGTATGGATTCGAAAAGAATGGAAGATTACCTCGAGAGATGAACGGAAGCATTTTGCAATTTATTAGAAGATTGTAATCTTTTGGATCTAGGTTATTCTGGAAACTGGTTCACTTGGGAGAGAGGAAATTTTTCTGAAACAAACATTCAAGAACGCTTAGATTGAAACACCCCACACCCGGCCCACGAGCTTGGACCGGATCTGGTATGTTCCCGGTGAAAACCATTTCAAATTCTTTTGTGTTTAGGAAAAACTTGAGCGTTTGAAGGAAAGTTTGTTTTGGGTTGGGCTTGAGTTGAAAAGCAGGTTTATTTCGTTATTAAAAATCCTTTTGTTTTAGGTGACAAAACGTTTGGGCTTTGAATTAAATTAATTTTACTTAATCTTTTAATAAATATAAAGATTGTATGCTCAATAAATAAAAGTAAAGTAAACGCTACTACTACCTTATTACATCAAATAATTTCCCAAAATTAAAACCAAAATAAACTTTAAATTAATTAAAATAAAATAAAAGTCCAAGTCAGAAATTTCTTGTGCATGGCCATCCCTAAGCCTTAGAACCCGGTCCATCATCGATCGTCACTGAAACATGTTCCCACAACGGGTGAGTCAAACAGACTTAATGTGTACACAAACACTAAGTCTTAACAAATTCAGCATAACAAATCATATTCATACGTATCATAATTTCACATTTAATGATTCAAGATAATGATGCAACCCAAACCCAAACCTAGATGCCATCCGCTACACATCCCGTACCAACACTGCGCACAGTGGGACTACTAAGTCAACCCTCCATCCGCTACACACCATCGAAGGCGATCATTGCGATCGACGCCCATATAAAATTCGTGGCATAGCCACCAGATAATTGTGTCATGATACACCACATTCAGATAATGTAACCGAAGTTACCACATTCAGATAATGTGACCGAAGTCACCACATTTAGATAATGTGACCGAAGTCACCACATTCAGATAGTGAGACCGAAGTCATCACATTCACTTCCCCTTTCTCAAATAACCCAAATGCCCCATATTATTCATATCATGCATATCATACTTAAATTCACATTCATGTCACTTTTCACATATTAAGTATAACATATTTCGTAATCCTAGTAGGAGTAGGAAAACGTACCTGAGTACTTTGTACCATAACATGGTACTTTAGCCACATTCTTACACTTTCATATTAACACATATATCAAGTTTAAGCCATAAATCTATTAAGATTAGTCACGGGTACACACGGTACCTTAGCCATGCTTTTCACATTCTTAATAACACATTTAATTTAAAACATAGCCATGAACATATTAAAACTTAGAGTAGGGTACACACCGATTAAACGCGATTTCACTCGAAATCCAAATCCGATCTCTTGCTTTAGGTTTTAATGCCTACATTCGACCAACATGGTAATATTTAGCAAAGGCCTATTCGGCCATAAAACCAAATCCTAGTAAGATTTGTGTACTTACCTTAATGCCGATTGAATAAAAAATTAAATCCGGAAAACTTGTATTCTTCCCCTTTGAAATCGATAAATCACTAGATCCCTTGAATCGGTTAGTTTTAGCTTAAAACACATAATAATAGATCTACTACAAAAATAGGGTCTTGGCGAATATTCATAGTCACTTACCTTAAGGATCTTAAATCCCAAATTCACCGAATAACTAGGAACACGCTACCTATGGTGTACCTTGGAAAAGAACTTCTCCTTCCATGATTCGGCCAAGATTAATAATCGAAATTAGTCCCTAAATTTCGATAAGTCTAAAATATAAAAGAATGGAAACTAAACTTGGATCTTACCCTTATTTGAAGGAATCAATTGCACCTTCACTTCAACCTTTAGAGATTCGGCTATAGCTAAATGATGCTCTCACAACTTCCGACTTTTGGAGGGATTAGAAAGAAAAGAGAAGGAAGAATAAAACTGTAGGAATTTCGGCAGAGAGAGGAGAATCTGCTTAAGAAATTCGGCAAAGGAAGAGTGAATGAATGAATGAATGGCCTTCTTTCCCTTTTATAGCCGAAATTACTAGGCTAGAGTCCCCTACTTGGCCACCACTCTTTCTATGTGATAATTATCACTTTATCAAAAGAATTAATCTAACAATTATCTCTAATTAGCTTGAAATTCTAAAGGAAATAAAACTCCTCTTTAAGAGCCCACATGTCGTCCACCTCTCTGCTCTTTGTAGTAAAATAAAACTTCTTTTATTTGCTTCCTAAGTGACTCGATCTGGCCCAAATACACTTGCATGTGGCGCCATTTCTAGAGGCCCTAAGTGGTATCTTCAGGCCTTTCAAGCTTTGTTTGTGTGTCAAATTTCACATACTTTTCTCTTAAGGCCACCTTGCCTTAATTTCCTCTTTAAACTTTAAAACTCGACATTTCTAAGTCATTTCTAAGTTTTCAAAATTTTAGTTCAGCTCTTTAATCTTGACATTTCCTAGGTTTTCAAAATGTTCACTTTCCTCTTTTAACTTAAGTTTCCAAAATGTTTACTTTCCTCTTTTAGCTTAGGTTTCCAAAATGTTCACTTTCCTCTTTTAACTAATCATTCCATACGTTTCCTTACATTTCCATACATTTCCATACATTTCCTAACATCTCCATACATTTCCATACATTTCCATACATCTCCATACATCTCCATACATTTCCATACATTTCCATACATTTCCTTACATCTCCTTTCATTTCCTTTCATCTTAGGGTTCTTGAAACTCTTCAGAACACATCCAACACACCCACTGATCCCACTATCTCATGAATTATGCACGAACGCATAACCCCTAATCTAGGATGTTCTGGTTCTACCCCATTAAAATAATTTAGTCCTCGAAATTTTATGGACATTTACTTTAACTGTGGTGTATTTTTTATCTCATATTATAGTATCGTTATAATATTAAATTTTATCGTCATCGTTATTTTACACTAATTACAAATAAAAATACCATCCGTCTAAAAGAGCTGCAAAATTGACAAGTGGAGGAAGCTCTACTAGTCATTAAACAAAGACAAAAAGTTAATGTCTTGTAATAGAAGATGTAAGCTAATATCATTGTGTTGACTCAAAGCTTTATATATATATATCATGTTCAAACCAACTCAAATGTAAACACACACCCCCAAGGAAAACATAAGGAAACTTCCTTTGTGATAAAGTGTTGATTACCCCTCCTTTTTTTTTTTTACTATTATTTATTTAATTTGTTTTCATGTCCTTAGCAATTTAGTCAACTAGATACGATTTCCATAGAGATTGATGACTAAACCACGCAAATTATCTTCTCAATGTATTAAAACATGCTATATATTTTATAGTTTTCGTAAATTTGAAGTTTAGTCCCTATATTTTTATTTTTAGATTTTAAATTTTTAATTCAACTATTAATGTTGTTAAATTCATTTTACTAAATTTAGCTTCATTACAATGTTGTCTTTTTATTACATGGTTATTAAGGATGGGTTTGGATAGACGGTGGGGTGCGTTTAGCTTACTTTTTGTCTTACGCTACAATATTTAATCTTAACGCCACTACTGTTTCTACACAAACCGCAGTTAAACTCACCCTTCATATCAACTAATTATGCCTCCAATCGTCTACTCCTTGTACTTTTGAAATTTAATCCTTCTACTACTCTTAATTATAGGAATTTAATCTCTCTACTCATTTCATAATAATGTTATCCGACTTCTATTTAATTAATTTCATTTAAATTTATAAATCAGACCTTTGAACATGTTTAATTTAACAAAAATTATTAAAATTTTATCATTTGGACTTTAATTTTCACATCGAACAAGTAGAAGGGCTAAATTTCAAAATGTCTAAAATATAGACTTGAAACGAAATTAAACCAAAGAAAAAAAAAAAAAAAGGTGTTCAATGGTTCATAGTCTACCAATAATTTCTAGTGGAAAGTGCCATAGGAAAACCTGCTAAAGGTCGTAAGAAAACTTCCAACCAATTCCATGGTAGTTGCCAAATTATTTTCTAGATTGACTATCAAATTTCAGGTCTTCTTTATTAGGTTGATTTGTTTTAGCATAATTACTTATTTTATCCTTCAATTTTATAAAAGCTATATTTTAATCCTCTATTTAATTTTTTTTTTGCCTCTTTTAATTTTTAAACTTCGTTTTTACCAAATCACCCAAAATGAATGGAGAAGTTAAAGTTTTGTTAGCTTTGTTGGTGTGGTATATACATGGACTGTCATGTGGATGATATATCAACATTTAATTAATTCAAAAATTTAAAATTTTAAAAATATAAGAACTACTTTTAAAAATTAAGAATCATTAAAATTATTAAAAATATAAAAACATGTTTTTAATAATTTTATTTTTAAAATTAATTAAAAAGTAAATTTAAAGATTTAAAAAGGTGAAAATTAAATGGAATGCTAAAATGAGTTTTTGAAAATTTAGAGGGCTAAAACGTTATTATGCCATTGGTTATATATATATATATATATATATATATTTATATATATATATATTTAAGACGGCAATAAGCACTTCAATTCAAGCTCCTTTAATGGCACCACCATCCCCAAAGGAATTCATAGAAGCAGCTCTTGTTGCCACCACCACCCCTTATGCTTTATCCTACACAGACTCTAAACAGAAATGGGTTATATTAAGACACCTCCTCTCGTTGCTTCAAGAATTCCCTGGTTTCAAGCCCTCAACTGGTAGATTCATGCACAACGATGGCACCGAAGTTAACCTTCTACGAGCTACCGGCTGCGTCCATGTCGCCAATAGTACAACACCCACCATTCCTCTCGTCATTTGGCTCCATGAAAACTACCCTCAAAAGGCACCTTTGGTCTTTGTTTCACTCCACCCCATGACCCCAATTCATCGCCATCATCCTTTTGTGGATAACACCACCGGTGCCACTTCCCAACCTTATATCCTTACCTGGAAATACCCACCGTGCAACCTCTCTGAACTTTTGCGAAACCTCATCCAACTTTTTACCATCGATCATCCTTTCTCGTACACGCCGACGACTCCGGCGTGTCTCACTCAAGCTTGGCTCGTTTCTAAAAAGGAAGCTCTGGATAGACTCGTGGGTATGCTTCACTACGACATGGTTGCTTTGCGGGCAAGCAGGTCTGATGAAATAGAGAAGCTGTCGTTATTGCAAGAAGAACTTAAGAGGCGTGATCGTTTCATCACCAGCATGGTTGCCGAGTTGGGTGAGGAAAGGATGAGGCTGGAAGAGAGAGTCAAGAATTGGGCGGAAGAAACTGATAGGGTGGAGAATTGGTTGAGAGTTAATGATGGAAGGTCGATAATGGACTTAAATGCAAGGGATGTTGAAATTGAGGATGCATTTGAAATGGACGAAACGTCAAGAGCCAGACTCGAATCCTCGGCTGCGGATTTGGCTATTGAAGAAGTAATGTATAAATTGGACAAGGCACTTGAACATGAAGCAGTAAGCTTCGATTCATATATTAAACAAGTGAGGAGCTTAGCCAGACAACAGTTCTTTCATAGATGTAATGAAATGGCCTCAACCTCATCCCCCACCTCTGTATAAACCAAGGGACTATATTGATGGAATTTGCAAACTTTTTAAGTTCCAAGCAATTATGTGTTTGTTTTGTTTTATTGTAGAGTACTTGTATTAGCAAATGCTAACACTAATTTTGTAATCAGACAACTAGACAATACTTTTTATTTTATGTATCAATTAAAATATATTAAAATTATTTACATTATAAAGAAATTTTAAAATTTTATATGACAATTTTTTTTTTGGCTATTTTACTAATCTAATTTAAAATTTTTGATATTTATAAAAATGACTCAAATTCAAAAACAATCACCAAAATGATCTGAAATGAATAGTAGATTGGGGTTTTGAGAATCCAATGGTCGGCACTACCTAGTGTTTTGGCCCTATGATTTCCTAATATTGTGTTAGGCTTTAAAAAATTGATTTTTTTTTTTTTCACTTTAGGAACCCAATGGCCGACACCAGGGTTTTTTTTTTAAATTGTATCATACTGGTATACAAAAACACCAGTATAAAGAAAAAAATTTGGTGCTGGCCAGTGGATGGCCGGCACTAGGTACCTTTTTTGTGTTCCAATGCAATTTTTTTTACTTTGGTACACTGATGGCCGACATCAGTTAAATTTTAAAAAAAAATAAAAATTTGTGTGCTGGCGAATGTTCTGGATGTACGATACCCTCTAAAGAGGAAAAAAGAAGTTATGTTTTATGGAAATAGGTCATATGTTAGATTCAAATATAAAAGATTAACACTGTTTTCTTTCTATTGTGGTCGTTTGGGACATAGCGACTCATTCTGCGAGGCGAAAATGGCACTAGGTGTGGAGACTATTGAGATGGTCTGGGATCTTTCGCTACATACACAATCTAGAAGAGTCCGGGCACAAAGTAGTGTCTGGTTACGTGAGGAGAAGAGGAACAAGGAGTCATGTCAATGAAAATCGGGCATCTAAAAGCAGAATATGGGGAGCGATTAATAATTCTTGAAGTAAGTCTATCATTGATCCCATTTTAGGATTTTATCTGGAAGGAAATTTGCCTGCCTATTTTAAACGAGAAGGAAATCAATCATTAGTGGAAAATCAATTTGCAATGGACCATGATGCTGAAGGAAGAGTTTTAATAGGAGAGGAGGGGAAGAAGAGACACGGAGGAGAGATTGAAGAGCCCATAGTTGGTAAAGAATACAATAGTTTGGATACAAGGGACAGGAGAAAGACGAATAGTAATATTTTATTATCAGCGGCTGTCAAAAGGCAAGCCTACCGGGAGCAAGGAAAATCTTCAGTAAGAATGTTCGTGGTTTGGGAAATCCACGTGCAGGTCGATAACCGGCATTATTTGAAGATATATAATCCCCAGATGGTCTTCTTCTTGGAGACAAAAATTAATAGGAGTCAGATGGAAAGAGTTCGAAGGAGTTGTGGTTTTCTTAATGGTATTGGTGTTGAATCGATTGGTTCTAGAGGAGGTTTATGTTTGGCATGGCGTGGAAATGTTAATATTATGCTTCAAAGTTTTTCAAAACGACATATTGATGTGGTAATTGAACACACTGGTGAAGGTAACAAGTGGAGATTTACTGGCTTTTATGGCTCTCCTTATACGCAGGATAGGGATGAATCATGGAATCTTTTAAGACATTTACGCAATGCTGGGGAGCTTCCATGGTTGGTTTGTGGGGATTTGAATAAAATTATGTATGGATTCGAAAAGAATGGAAGATTACCTCGAGAGGAAAGATGAATGGAAGCATTTTGCAATTTATTAGAAGATTGTAATCTTTTGGATCTAGGTTATTTTGGAAACTGGTTCACTTGGGAGAGAGAAAATTTTTCGGAAACAAACATTCAAGAACGCTTAGATAGGGGAGTGGCTCCCGAGGAATGGATGTCTTTATTTCTTGAGGCTTTAATTCAACATCTTCCTCACTCTTTTTCAGATTATTGTCCACTGTTTATTATTACAAAATGAGAAGATAAAGGGCGGCCTAACAGAAGTTTCAAGTTTGAAGCTTAGTGGGTTTTGGAGGAATTATTTGCTGAGGAGGTTCGACATATTTGGGATAATTCAACAGGAGATCTACTGCGTAAGCTTAAAAGTGTGAAGAAAGGCTTGGAAAGATAGGCTAATCAAATTTGGTGAAGCAGAAAAGAGAAAAAAGAGGTGTTAACTTCTAAACTGATAGAATTGTAGGAATCTGAAAGGAATGATAAAAATTTGGCAGAACTCATAGACACAAAGATCCAACTTAATTTTGAGATCAAAAAGGATGAGCGCTATTGGGAATAGAGGGTACGAGTTAATTGGTTAAAATTTGGGGATAGAAATACTGTGTTTTTTCATAAACAAGCGACACAGATGAAAAAGGAATTTTATCCGTAAAATACAATTAGATGATGGTAGGGAAACAGAAGAGGTTCGGGATATAGAAATAATTGCTAGATTGTATTTCCAGAATTTGTTTTCAGTGGGAAGAGGGGAAATCACGACCAAATTTTGTCAGGAATTGATAGCTATATATTTGATGAGGATAATTCTAGGTTAATGGCGAGTTATATTAAGAAGGAGATCCGAGAGGCATTATCAAAATTGGGTCCCACAAAAATGCCGGAGAGGACAATTTTCTGGCTTTATTCTATTAAAAGTGTTGGCCAATTATTGGGGAAGATGTTACATCCTTTTGTCTTCAACTACTGAATAGAGGTATGGACATTAGTTCAATCAATAAAACCAATATTGTGATAATACTGAAAATTCCAAACCCTTCAAATATTACTCAATTTAGACCAATTAGTTTATGTAATGTGCTTTATAAATTGATGGCTAAGGTCATTGCTAATTGTCTTCGGGTTGTAGTAGATAAATGTATTGATTTAGCGCAAAGTGCTTTTGTGCTTGGGAGATTGATTTTTGATAATGTTTTACTGGCTTATGAAATTTTACACACCTTAAAACATAAGAAGATGGGAAAAATAGGATATATGGCGGTGAAATTGGACATGAGCAAAGCGTATGATAGGGTTGAATAGAATTTTGTGGAAGAGATAATGAAGCGAATGGGTTTTGATCCAGGTTGGGTTGATTCTTTAATAAAATGCGTATCTACAGTTTCGTATTCGGTGGTCTTTAATGGTCATATTGAAGAAACTTTTCACCCCACTACAGGACTAAGACAGGGTGATCCCTTGAGCCCGTTCCTATTTTTATTTTGTGGGGAAGGCTTTTCTAGTCTTATGCGGCTTGCAATGAAAGGAAAAATAATTAGAGGAGTTAAGGCAAGTAGAAGTGGCCCGTAGGCCGCAGGTTTCATATCTATTATTTGCAGACAATTGTATTTTGTTTGGGGAGGTTACAAAAAGAGGAGCTCATTCTTTGAAGCAGATTTTGCACGAATATGAAAATTGTTCTGGTCAATGTGTTAACTATGATAAGTCTACAGTATTTTTTAGTACTAATACGCAGGAGGGGGACAGAATAACAATTTCTAGCATACTTAGGGTGCGTAGCTCAAATGATCCAGAACGATACCTTGGTCTCTCTACTATGGTAGGAAGAAGAAAGAATTTGTCTTTTCAAGTTTTGAAGGATAGATTTAAGCAACAGATCAATAATTGGAGTATAAGGTATCTTTCTCAAAGAGGGAAAGAGGTGTTCATAAAGGTTATTCTTCACTATATTCCAACCTACACCATGGCTTGTTTGTTACTCTCTAAGTCTTTATGTGCTTATTTGGAGGGTATAATAGCTAAATTTTAGTGGCAAAAAAGTCGAGGTAAAAAAGGTATTCATTGGTGTGCTTGGAAGGATTTATGTTCATTAAAAGAAGATGGTGGCCTAGGTTTCCGAAATCTTGACAAATTTAATATTGAGTTATTAGCCAAGCAGGGCTGGCGTCTTATTAATTTTCCCAAATATTTGTTAGCCCGAGTTTTAAAAGTAAAATATTATTCGAACTCGAATTTTTTTAACGCTCAGTTAGGAAATTTACCTTCGCTTACCTGGAAGAGCGTCTGGGCAGCAAAAGGACTTTTGGAGAAAGGTTTATGTTGGAAGGTGAGTACGGGGGACCAAATTTCTGTTTGGGGTGATCTACGGATTTCGGGAGATGAAGCAAACAAATTACAGAATCAAGACAATAATAAAAATGTCAAGTTAGTATCGAATTTGATTGAGGTCCCTAATAGGGGTGTTCAGTCGGTTAACCGACTCGAAATAACATTAACTGAATTAAACAACCTTTCAAAATTTTTAACCATTAACCAAACTGAATTTTTTTCAAAAATATTAACCAAATCGAAATTTTTTCGGTTAATTCGATCGGTTAACCGAATTAACCAAAAATTATATGTTTTTTATTTTTAGTTAAAAATTAACCGAATTACCCAAATTACCCGAAATGAATCACTACATAATTAAAAAGATCACATAATTTTAGTTTTAGAATTTTATTTTTATTTATTAAATTATTTGTAATTTTTATGATTGGGTTGGGTTGGATATTTGAGTTTGGATTGAGTTTAGGGATTGGGTTTAGGTGAATAGTAGGCCTATTTATATATTATAATTTTATTAATTAATTTTTCGGTTAAACCGAAAAAATTTGATTAAGCGACCGGTTTCGAACCTAATTAACCGTTAACTGAAAAATCACAAAATAATTAACCGGCCCCCGACCAAAAATTCAGTTAACCGACCGGTTAATCAATTCGGTCGGTTAACCGATTTTTTTTTTGTTTTACCTAAATTTTGCACATCCCTAGTCACTAATAGAACTTGGAAACAAATATAATTGTTAATACCTTTAATAAGAGATATTGTAAAGAAAATTATGCAGATCCCTTTAGCGGAGTCAGTACACAACGACTTCCAAGTGTGGAGAGGAGAACCGTCAAGCGATTTTCAGTTAAAAGTGCCTATAAACTATTACAGGAGGCTAATTCGGGTCCTAGTAATAATATTATACAGGCCGAGACTAAAGATTTTTACAGAAAACTATGGACTTTATACATTCCTTCGAAAGTTAAAATAACAATATGGAGAATATCCTGGAATTATATTCTTACTCTAACTAATCTCAAGCATAAAAAAGTGGTTGTGGAAGTGCATTGTCCCCGGTGTAGTCAATATGAGGAAGACAATAACCATATTTTTCGGCAGTGTCCTACAACGGTTGAAGTATGGATGAATTTAAACCTTTCCTGGGTATTTAATAATGTCATTCAAAGCATGTGGGAATGGCTTACCCAGGTTTTTAGTGGGGGGACTAGCGAACAATGTCGTCTTTTTTGTTGTGGACTTTGGTTAATCTGGACATATAGAAATTGGTTAATCTATGAAAGAGAAAGTACGACGGTAGGAACATCTCGACACAATTTTACAGTTATATTTCTAAGTTGGATGGCATAGAGGAAAAGAAACTCACCTTAAAAATAGACAGAAGCCACAAGTATGTTGACAGGAGAACAAGGGTGACAATTTACTTTGACGCAGCCTTTGACCGATGATCCTTTAGATCTACTTCGGGACTGGTAGTACAAGATGTGGGGGGCGAGCTTTTGGCATCAAAGACGGTTATTCACTCTGAAGTATCATCTTCGTTTTGCGACGGAGGCACATGCAGGATTACAAGCCATGCGATTAGGAATTTCTATGGGTCTTAGTATTCTGGAAATAGCGGAAATTCAAGAATTGTAATAAAGAAATGCCGACTATAGATTTCGACAGATCAGTTATTGGGGCACTCATCAGAGATATCCACAGCAAAAAGATTCATTTTCAAGAAATTGGGTTCCATTTTATCCCTAAAGCATAGAATACATATGCCCATATTCTTGCGAACGAAGGACTAAAAAGGGAGAAGGACATTACTTGCTGAGGTGGTGTTCCGAGTTATGTTTGTCGCGCACTGGACAAACGTCAGCCAAGACAACCAGACTGATAAAAGGAAAGAAGGCTTTGTGAAAGACGGTAGCAAAAGATTAAGGGTGGGTTTGGATGGGCGGTGCGTTTACCTGCGATTAGTGTAAAAAGCAATGATGGCGGTGAGATTAGATCTTGTAGCGATCTTGTCTTGTGAGACAAAAGTAAAATAAACGCACATGGCATATTCAATCGCTTATTCAAACCCACCCTAAAAGATTTTTTGAAATATGCTACCATCAATAAGCTGGGACAGTGATGTGAAAAGACATTGACTTATGGTGTCCATTTGTTGCTCTCGACTGGAGTAGGATAGGATTAGGTTTCCTTTTTTTATTGTTTCATTAATTTAATTTTCATGGGCCAATTCTATGTGGATTTGGGTCCTATTGCTTTGTCTTTGTTTTTAGCTGGCTTTCTTTATTGGACTCAAGTCGAGTGATGCTGAAACTATTTGTTTTGATATGGTGTAAGATTTTATAAAAGTCCAGTCGAATTTTCAAAAAAAAATTTATTCATTCAAATATACAAAAATAATTTTGAGTTGATTTTAAGAGATTTAAATATTTTTTTAAAAGAAAAACAGAAAAAGAGATGTGCCACTTATCGCACATATAGTTTATGTATGTTGTTATATTATATATATTTTTAATATTTACATTATAATATTACATATTTAAATTTCATATAATATAATATATAAAATAAAAAATAGTTTAAAAATAGAAAATATTCAAGTAGGTTGGGTAAGATGTTAAATACTGAAATTCAAGCCCACTCATATATTGAATAGGTTTTTTTACCAAAAAAATTATTTATTTTATTTATATAATGATTATTAGTTTTTGTTTTTTGATACAATACCTAAAATTAGGCATAGTTTCTCCCCAACTCTTAAATAAGAGGATAGTGCGCTTCAGCACACTCGAACCTACGTGCTCTTACACTAGCAACAATGCTGATGTCAACTAAACTAAGACTTAATCGACTACTCAAATCTATTTTTTAGATATTATATTTTTTCAATTTTTTTCTAAACAAACTTTCAAAACTTAAATAAATAACCCAACCCTTCAACGGATTCAATTTATCATAGTTCAAGGATAATTGGTAATGGTAAAGTTTTACTATACAATAATTAAGTTATCAAGTCTTTCCTTTAATTAAAATCTTAATTTTTTTAATCATTTTACCATTGTCAAGTTCGGGATTAATTTGAATAAAGATTTAGATTACAACGTGGAATCAATTACCAAATTCAGGATTTAACTTGGATAAAAAAAGTTCAAGCCTTAATATAAAATTAGTTGACAAATTCAAGCCCAAAAAGTGATTTAATCGTATTTGTTTTTATCATTATTCAAAATATCATATTTATTCAAAATTTGAAGTTAATATTATTAAAATGAATAACTACAAATCTCAAACACGAATAATAAAATGGATATGAAAATAATAAAAATAAAAAGTATTTTATGGTAATTAGATTTAACATCTATGATTTAACAGTTGAGGTATATATATATATATATATTATTTGTTATAGTGAGATTTTGTGAGATTAATTTTTTTAAATTTAATATTTGATTAAGTCACATCAAAATTAAGAAATGTGAGGGTAATTTGAAATTTCTTAAATCGATTATTAGATATGTCATTGTTTTTCTTTTGAAAATAAAATTTTGTCCTTCTTTAATGTTAAAACTCGTTGAATTAGTTAAACAAACAACTTACATTTCTCAATAAAAATCCTATTTGACATGATCCACGATGAATCAATATTTTTCTCTTTTTAATTTCAATTATTAATTTATAAAATCTCATGATAATAAAATATTTAAATTTATATTTAAAAGTAATCACACCATGGTTGAACTTTTCTCAATTGACTTTGCAAGTCCCTGTCATATTATTTTTTTTTTTTTTTGCTTCATGAAATCTAAACATACAAGTATTCTTTAACAAACAGTTTATATATATACTCTCTGACCAAATCAATGATAAACCAAGCAAAATAATAATGTGGAAAATATCTTAAAATAATTATTTTCTCAATTGCAATTCGATTTGAATAAAAGTTTTATTTATAAAATAAAAAATTAAATCTTTTAAATAATAAACAATATTTTTAAACAATAAAAGTTAACTTTGTTCCTATTTGGCCTTATTTGATTCTTTTTAATAATAGGACTAAATTGATCTAATTAATAATAGAGAGACTAATTTAATAGGTTCTTATAATAAAGGGATCTCTTAAGTACATTCACCTTAAAAAAGTGTCAAACTAAAAAGCACTTTCAAGTCAAAAGTGGCGTTTTTTAACCGTAGAAATAACGAAGAACACTTGTTTTTTAGAGTCAAAAGTGCAGTAAAAATTCGATTTAAGTGCTTTTAGCTTTTGTATTTATAAGTGAAAATGATCAAAATATTCTTCTTTATATTAACTATTTAAAATATATATAAAAAATTAGATTAATTTGTATTTTATATACCATTCTATTAAATTATTTAAATCTTATTTATTATTATATTTGTTTTAAAATATTCTATATATAATCATTAGTTTTTATAAACTATTTATATTAATTACCTAAAAGATATTTAAAATTTATATTTCATATATCATTATATTAAATTATTAAATATCGTATATCTTAGTTAAGTTTTTACTTTCTACTATCGATCATATCCGAAAATGAGCTTTTAACTTTCAAATGCAATTTTTTACAATAATGAAGAACACTAAAAATTAACAAACCACACTTTTTCAAAGTACTTAACCATATTTTTCAAAATCACTTCTTTTAAAATCACGTTTTAATTGCAACCTTAGTTTTTTTGTCTTAGGCAGTAGAGTCGTAGTGTGGAGAAGTGTCAAGCAAGGTTATATTGTTGACTCCACTATTGAGATCGAATATGTGGTTACTTCTGAGGCAAAAAAAGAAGTAATATCGTTTCGAAAGTTCCTTATGAATCTCGAAGTCATTCCTGGTATAAAAAAAACTATCATATTGTATTGTGATAATAGTGCAACAATAGCCAACAACAAAGAGACTAAGAACAACAAGCGGACAAAACACATGGATAAAAAATATCACAAGATATGGGAGGTTGTAAAAGATGGAATAGTGGATGTTGGACGCATATGAGGACAACCTTGTGGATTCGTTTATCAAGACTCTAGTGGCTAGGAGTTTTGAGAAACATGTAGAAGCCATGAGAATGTAAAATATGACTTATCTACTTCACTAGAGCAAATGGGAGACTATTAAGATATAGTGTCCTTAGTGTAGTTACATATACTTGTAATTTTTTGAACAAATTGGTCTAATAAAATTTCATCATTATTATTAAATATCTTTTGAATAATGCCTTAAACGGTTTTTGTATGCAAAGCAAAATGAAAGAAATATTGGCTCATTGATTATCTAACATTTAACTAATACTAAGTTGCATTACATGGTCAAGTTATTGTTGAATCTGATACCCTAAGTGTAGTATTTTCGTCTATGTATACTTGTATTTTTTTTAAAAATTGGTTTAATAATAATATCCATTATCTACATTAATACTCTTTATATATTGCATTTCATGTTTTTGCATACAAAGCAAAATGGAAACAAATATTGTCTCACTAGTTATCTAATGTTTAATATTAAGCGATATTACGTGGTCGAATCATAATACAAAAAGATAACTTGTATTAGTAGATGAACCTAAACATGTCCTTAGTCTAATAAGAAATGAGCAAACTGATTGAAAGACTAATATGTCATCTATCAAGTCAAATTGGGAAATGTTTTATTTTAGGTATAGGAGCGAATGACTCCTAAAAGATAGAGACATAGATGTGACTGACTGGACTGATTATACATCTAACATGACACAAGTAGAATAGATCCTAAAACTTTTTATAAATTTATTCACTTGTGATGTTCACAATGTGACATGCCTTAATTCTGAGTGGATGATAAACCATGTGTGTGTGACTTGTATACTTTGATGTAAGTAAAAGTCTGAGTTTAAATAGATAAGAAATTGAAAGCTGGTGTGTTGGGTATACGACTTTTGCAATTAGGGATGTTAGTGGGGCGGGTTTTGAGGGGTCCCACTCCACTTCGCTCCCAATTGGGCGGGGATGGGGACAAAAATTAGACCCGCCGTGGATGGTGGAGTAGGGGTGGGTATGACCTTGTACTCGCCTCGCCCCGCATAATATAATAAGCATATATAAAAAATAAACATTTATAAAAAATAATTTAAAATTATTTTAATAGCATTTTATTAATTTAATAGTATTTAATTTTTACACTCGTGTTTCATTTGAAAACATTTATGATGTATTTGAGACCTTGTTTGTATTTGGATATTATGTAAGGATTTTATTTTTTGAATTTTTTAAACTCGTATTGAAGTTATATTTTATTTACCAATTAAACGGTCACGACGACTTTTTTTTTTTATAAATGATGACAGATGAAATAATGTCACATATGTGGTGGGAGTCCGAAAAAAAATTTGGTTTAAATTTATTTAACTAATGTTTATAAATATATTATATGAATCGGGTCGTGGGGCGAATATAGCAGGGATTAGGTGGGTCTAGAGACCCACGTGGGTGGTGGGGCGAGGATGGTTTTGAGTTTTGTACCCGCAACGGGACACAGTGCGGAGATAGGGATGAAAATTCTTGCTATCATTTAAGTCATTGAATTGTTGAAATTATTGCTATATGACCTTATTTGCTTGCATCACCCGCACCAATTAATAACTCTCCTTCCCAGTTTCTTCTATAGTTTAATTTTTTCATAAAACAACTTTTTTCTCCTATTTTCGAATCAAATTAACTTAAATCTAAAGTATGTTCTACTTATCATTGGATCTTGATCCACCATTAATTTATTAATAATTTAATGATATTGAATTTAGTTTGCGTTAATATCAACGTACAAAAATCTTATTAGTATACATTAAATATATCTGCATCAGCTTCAAAGATGAAACAATCCACAAACAATTTATTATAGCTAACTAATTGTTGGGACCATTTTAATGGCATGCAACATGCAGTAGTATAGAATTAAGAAATGTTACTAATTTATCAATATTATAATTTATTGTAATAATATTAGATTATAGTAGACTTACTATTCATGCAATAAATATATTTGTAAGAATTAATCTAAAAAAATGATTTCTAATGAAATTATGAAGTAAAAATATTAAAAATAATATTTTAATCATGATTCAACTGAATCCATGGTAAAATAAAAATAATATTTCGAATATTTGGAAAAAAAAAAAAACCCCTAAGAGAAGTACTTTTGTCAACTTACCAAAAAAAACAAGACACGTATACATTTGACCTCCGAGTGTTCTCAACTTGACGGTTAACATCACCGTTAATTTATAAATTCCACCCTTCGTCTTTCATTTTAACCCTATTTACCACACCCTTCCACTTCCCCAACATAGAAAAATAACAAGAAAATTTGAAAAAAAAGCTCTGATCCGTGAAGGCACGGATCCCCTGTTCTACACTCCAAATTTCATGTCCTGTTTCTTCATTTTTGTTTCTTTTGGGTTTCATATTTAGTTTTTCTCTCTGAAATTTCCTCTCATGCGGGTTTACGATGCTTAACGTACACCCTTCTACAGGGTCTCGTTAGATCCCATTCTTGCCGTTACCTTTTTATTTCTTTCCTTTTATTTTTCTTTCTTTCTTTTCATGTTTGCCTTATTCGTATAGTTCTTCTATCTGCATTGGGAAAATAGCGATCTTTGCTAACAATGGAGATTTCTTATTGGATCTTTGTTTTTTCGATTCTTCTCTTCTTTTTGGTATCTGGGTCTTCCTCAATTGATAATTTTCATCAACCGTAAGTTCCCTTTGTTTCTGTTTATTTTGTTTTGTATTTAAACTTTGATGCTGTATTGAATTTGATTTTATTGCTGGGAGTAGTTAAAGAGTTGACTAGGATATGTTTTGTTTTTTTATTAGCTTTAAAACGAGACACTTTCGTTTGCATTTTTTTTAAAGATCTCGTTGGCACATTGTTGATTTATTTGTAGCTATTGCCGCCAATTAGTTTTTTATTTTTTATATTCTTGGATGTGTTCCTGATTTGGTCTAATACCATTAGGATTGAGCACGAAATAATATTCTGAGAGGCAATCTGTTGACTTTCTGTTTAGGCTTGATGATCTATGGGATGTCAAGTATTGGCAACTTCATGTTAAATGACAAAAACAAATCTTGAAAAGGTTAAAGCTTGATTCAAATTTGATATGCAATTGCTTAGTCAGGTAGATCATGGTATTAATCCTTCAATGAAGCGATTCTTTTAGTATTGAGATTCTGGAATTCTTGTTACAGTTAAGGGTTCCTGCTCTGCGTGATGTTCTTGAGAGTGCCAGTTGTTTGATGGAACTAATGAGCAGTTAGTTCTTTGAGTCTTTAGATCATCTATTGCTTGTAAGTTCTTATATATGATTAATGCTGGTTTATGCCGACACTCCAAAGGTTATTTTAATGTTTTGCTGCTATATACGGGAAGCATAAGGAATTAAGAGGCAAATTTATTTTGGAAACTAATGCAGCTTTTGTAGATTATAGAATTTTTGCTGTAGTAGTGCAACTAAAGAGGTGAAGCTATAGAATGAAATCCATATGATCTTGCTTGGTTTGCGTCATGTCTAAATAATGTGCTTTGCTGCTTTACTATAGAGGAGCATTTGTAACCCATTCTGCTGAATGAAAAATATTGTCGTTAGATGCTTGGTTTCTAGCTCTTTCGAAAAGCATTGTGCTTATGCATACTAAGTTGCTTTTTTTCCACAAAACTTACTGTGGACTTGTGGCCCTTTTTATGGGCATATGCTGAATATTAGCTAAAATTATTTGTGCTTTTGTAGGAATTTTTTTTCAGTTGTAAATTAAACGCAACAGCTAGCTGTTTGATTTGAATTTAGCTTTTGCCTGCTAGTTGTTTATGCCTTTCTAATAACTTCACATATTCCCAATTTGTCTTTACTTAATCTGATGCTGGTCTCTCTCTCTCTCTCTCTCTTTTACATAAATTAATACATACAGATTTCCTATTGTGGAGCCTGATCCTGGTCATACAAAGCTTCGTCTTTCAAGGGAAGGCTTGGAAGCCATCAGCAGAATAACTACCCCTATTTCAGCTGTTGCTGTAAGTTTTCGATTCCGTTCCCAGACATCTAGTATGGACTTGCAGTTTATTGGGTTTATTCCGGTCACCATACTCCAAATATCAATTAGGCTTAAAATATGAATTGCTAAGCATGTTCTAACAAAGAAATAAGAAAGGCTCTTAATATCATTTGAACTCAAAAAGTGAAGTGCTAAAGTTGGTGCATTTCCCTTTTCCAACTCAAGAAAGTAAGAAAAGAATGAAAAAAAAGGTTTGCTAATGTTACGGAAATGCTAGCATGAGTGTTGGGAAATTTATCCTGGGTATGAGTGTTGAAATCTTGATGGGAAGTAAATTTGAGAAATTTGATGCAGCAAATCATTAGTTTGATAATTTATGGCTATCATAGTGGAAATATTTGCTACATATAAGATACAAACCATACAATATGTACCGATTTCTTCAATGGTCTCGAATGCTTTATTCTGGGTGAAAACTAGTTGACAGTAATTAGTTTGTTCCTGTTACATAACACATCTAACTTGAAATTCTACCTAATTTGTTTTTCTAGAATAAGTCCTTTGGTCTTTGTTCCCCCACACATTACCAATCTTTTTTGGATTTATATATTCAGGTCATTGGTCCCTACCGTTCTGGCAAATCTTTTCTGCTAAATCAACTTCTTTCACTGTCTTGTGATGAAGGTGGATTCTCACTACCATATGCTACTTTGTTGTTTCATGGACTTGTTGTGACTTTCAACATTTTCTTATATTTTTGAATGGGATCTCTTTGATGACTTGTTGCTTTTTCCTGTTTGTCCCTCAGGATTTGGTGTTGGACACATGCGTGACACAAAAACAAAGGGTAAGAGACCAGTGATATTACAATTATGCATAATGGTTACACAATTGATGTTTACACTCGTCTGTATTAGGGATTTGGGTTTGGGGAACCCCGCTAGAAGTGGATATTGATGGAGTAAGAACTTCTGTTTTCTACCTTGACACCGAGGGTTTTGAAAGTGTTGGGAAGTCAAATGTATATGACGATAGGTAAATCCAACATATGTGCTTCAACTTTCTTTATATGGTATACATTTAGTTATATTACCTTTCTGGTTCCTGTTGATGCAGGATTTTTGCATTGGCAACTGTTATGAGCTCTGTACTAATTTACAACCTGCCTGAGACGGTTAGTTAATTTTCTATAATTTTCCTTGTTTTCAAATGCTCTTATTTGGAAAGTTGAGATATTAGAAGCTGAAATGATAGTGTTTTAACCCTTATAATTCAAGTTAAATTCCATGAGGCTAAATGTTTTCAAAAAACAGTTTTCATAAGAAATTCTGCAAATCTGCATCTCGGCTAAAATTAAAGTGCTATCCTGGTATTTTCCAAGTGCTTCTCATACTATACACTTATAAAAGTGATGCTGCGAATTTTAGCATTTAAAGTCTTCATATAGAATTGCAGTCTATGCATTAGGTTGTGGACTTGAGGTTCAAAAGTGTTGAAACACAGAATTGGCAGCAGCCTTCAACGGGTTGATTCTTTATTGATGCTCTAGTTTGTGCATTCTGTCATTAGATTCGTGAAGCTGACATATCTCGGCTGTCATTTGCTGTTGAGCTTGCTGAAGAATTTTATGGAAGGTTTGTGCTTCTTCCATGTACTAAATTGAAAGTAATATCAATTTATTATATGCACTGAGCAAGCTTGGTGTATTTTACTTTTTAGTTCCTGTTAATAGAGACACTAACCTTTCTTGTGGTTTGCTTGACTAATATTACATGGAGAACAGAGTGAAGGTATTTTATTGCTCCCTAAAATATTTTTCATTTTTATGCTTGTGCAATGAAGCTATTTTGTTGTGGAAGTTAACAAATAACTGCATTCTTTTAGGGGCAAGACATTGCTTTTGAACCTGCAAAACTTTTGTGGCTTATCCAGCGTGATTTTCTGCGTAAGTTCATAATTATCTTCCAGCATATGTTTTATGAAGTGTCATAAAAGCCTGCT
The DNA here is from genome assembly GCA_025506655.1 of Gossypium rotundifolium. Classification (NCBI taxonomy): domain Eukaryota; kingdom Viridiplantae; phylum Streptophyta; class Magnoliopsida; order Malvales; family Malvaceae; genus Gossypium; species Gossypium rotundifolium. The sequence goes on from CP106728.1 coordinate 154,848,054, forward strand.
ACTTTAAATGTCAATGGACCTTGGACATGATGGCACTGCCACTGCATGTAATATTATATCTGCGTTGGAGTTATCCCTTTCTAGCTTCTGTTCTATATCAGATTCCTATTGATTTTATGTGCTCGTATACATTTCTGGTTAAACTTTCATTTTGATCCATTCTTATACTCCTAATCTATTTTTAGAATGCTGTGGTTTGAGAGACATTCCTTTCTTGGTGCATCTCTTTCCTCTTTTTTTTCTCTATTTAGTTTGAATTTGTTTTTTAAGGAGAGCAAATTTGAACTCAATGCTTTCATTTTGGAGTTGAAGCGTGTTGCTCTGATTAGGCAATTGCTTCTGCCACACTATATAGAGGCAATTCACTGACATTTTTATGGGTTTTATACAGAAGGAAAATCAGTGAAAGAAATGGTGGATGAGGCACTTAGGCATGTCCCTAACAGTGATGGTTAGTTTACTCAGTCTTGCTTCATTGTTGGACCGATGCTTATTTATGTTAATCTTGCTTTACTTTTCTGATGATCTTATGACAGTGTGTCTTTTGTATTTTCAGGGGACAAAAATATTGATCGGGTATTCCTTCTATGACTGTTCTTGTAGGCTCTGTCTGGACCAACATTTTCTTGGATTAGAATTTCACAGTTCCTGGAACTTTTTCAGGTTAACCAGATTCGGGACTCATTAGCTGTAATGGGGGATAACAGCACGGCATTTAGCTTACCACAAGTATGAGTTTCAAATATGTTTGTTTTGCTCATATATTACCTTGGCTCTTTTCCTTTTCTCTCATTTCCACTTGCTGTTGTCATTCTGAACAAAAAAATAAATGGATGTTTGATGTGTATGATGTAAATGTTTTTTAGCATTTATATTTTGTTTTATGTGGTGGTATACAAAAGCAAAGTCGTTTTGTGTGTGCATATACACTTCTCCTGTAGCTCTATGTTATTTGTTGGCAAATGGATGATTATTATTTATTTATTTTTGCAAAGCAGATAAAATTATTGTAAAATGTAAACATTTAGTATCTAATTGCTTGAAATTCGAATTACAGCCTCATCTCATGCGAACAAAGCTTTGTGACCTGAAGGATGACGACCTTGATCCCATGTATGTTAAGAAAAGAGGGCAATTGAAAGAGCTTGTGGCTAGTATTATACGCCCAAAGATCGTGCAGGGAAAGTATTTAAACGGAAAGGAATTTGTTTCTTTCCTCGAGCAGGTTAGTTTATGTTCAAATTCTGAGAATTCTTAAATTAGTCATTGTTAGAGATCATGTTTAATTGATGTCCAACTTAGTGTTATTAATATGCATTTTTATTTTTAATCTTATAGATACTCGATGCTTTGAATAAAGGGGAGATCCCATCAACAGGCTCTCTGGTAGAGGTTTTCAATAAAGGTATTCTTGAGCGATGTTTGAAGCTATACAGTGAAAGGATGGGAAAATTAAGATTACCTATGCCAGAGCAATCCTTACAAGATGCACATGGAAGGTCCCGAGAGGAAGCAATGAAAGCTTTTGGGGAACAACATTTTGGCCGTCACCATGCAAAGAAATCTGCTGACCAACTGGATGAAGAAATGAAGGAGGTACTGACTACTTTGAGGGGGCATTCACCTTTTCTTTTCATTTTTATCAATGATAATTTATCAAGTCATACATTCACATTTTTTCTTACCTGGGGTAATTTCTTGGTTTCATAACATTTCAAAATCTTGCTTAGTGGTAGGGCAAGGAAATTTTTTACAAGAAAATTAGTGGGAAACTTAAATTGGCAGTCGTATTAGAAGTTTGTCTAGTTCTAATCACATTTACCTTCTATGAAGTTTCTTGAGTTTTCCAAGGTTCCTTTTTGGATGGGAAATCCACATAGGGGTTTATCAGATTTCAGCTGTTTGATCAGTTGCCTACTCTTCAAGCAGGCAGAAATTTTACTATGGCATTTTTGTGGTTAACTATTTATCATGCCAGCCGTATTCTTTTTTATCTTATATAAATGTCCATCTGGATTTTAAAAGTAATAAGTCCTACTACAAGCTTTTGTAATTCTCATGTGTTAATGCTAAAAATTTTGTTTAGGTATTTAAGAATGTCATTATGACGAATGAATATCAGTCCACAAGGCTGTGTGAGGCACTATATACCAAATGTGAGGACAGAATGGACCAGCTTCAAGTTCTTAGACTTCCTACTATGGCAAAATTTGATGCAGGTTTACAGCAATGTAACCAAAGCTTTGAGCAGGAGTGTGTTGGGCCTTCGAAAGCCAATTACGAGCAACGAATAATGAAGGTAAACAGGACACCTTGCAGTTTTATTTTCGGTTTCCTTTTTCTTATGAAATGTTACTTTCCTTCTGTTGCAATATTTAATGGGAAAGATGGAAGGATCATTCAATATTATTGACTAGGACTGTTACGAGAACATTTCAAAATGTGCTCGAGTCAGTTTAATGCTTGGATCAGTAAAGTCATGTTCTTTGTCCCTTTTGAAGAATGGAGACCAAAATAATATCAATTAAACTCAACACCCTGATTTTGAAGGAATTGTGTGGGTGAGAAGGGTAACAGATAATTTGAAATTGCCTATTAAGATGGAAAAGATACATTTATGGTGCTTTGTAATGAAATTGCAACAATTTGTACTGTCTTGTGTCTTTGCTACTTAATATGTTTTCCTCGAATGTACCATAATATTGCAGATGCTGGGAAAGTCGCGTTCTCTGTTTATCAAGGAATACAATCAAAGGCTCTTCAATTGGTTGGTGGCCTTCTCCCTTGTCATGGTGGTGATTGGTCGGTTCATCATAAAATTCATTTTGGTCGAAATGGCAGCATGGATACTATTTATATTCTTAGAGACATATACGAGGATGTTCTGGTCAGCGGAGTCCCTTTACTACAATCCTGTGTGGCATTTCATCGTATCCGCTTGGGAAACTATTGTTTACAGCCCCATCCTTGATTTGGACAGGTAAAATATAACATAAACACTTCGCACTTGCTTGTTCTTGTATAGCAGTCGCCCGTTCATTCTTAATAGAGTGTGACCGATTTTTGCTTCACAATCATTTTGAAGTCGCATATGTTTATATTTGTTTTGGCAGGTGGGCAATTCCCATTGCTTGTATGGCAGCATTAGGGATACTTTATTGCCGGTGTTATGGAAGACGGAAACACGGGTCACAGTGGCTTTTACCGCTGTACAACCATCAGAAAGGTGGTTCAAATAGACCAAGATCAGATTAATAGAGAGACGTCTATGCCATTTGGTTTGGTAGTATGCTTTTGAACAATCATCTTCGGCGAGGTTTTTACATATCTTTCATTAACGTATGAAAGGCCGCCAATCGGTTTTTTGTTCTGGATAGGTTCCGGCCGGCTAGTCTGACCTGCGATTTGTCGAATCAAAGTCTGGGAAAGAATGAGAAGATGATGAGGCAGGCAGGCAAACTTTATAGTATCTTTTTACTGTAACATTTTTAACACAAAATCATTTGTATTAATATATAATCTTTTAATTTGTTTAAAATGTCAATTATTTAATAGCTTCAGTTTCCCCTCTTGGCTTGCATAGAACAATCTTCTTCGCTGTATGGGGTTAAATTTCATTACTCTCTCTATATATATACAAACACACGAGAAATCGTTCAGATTTTACAAAAATAAAAAATAAAAATAAAAATCAATTCAATATAAATACATTTTAGGGAATGCAGAGGCTGCATGGGGATTTTATTTTATTTTTAATTATTACATATTTAAAATAAGTTTTATTCTTATAAGGGTATTTTTGTATTTTTACATCTTAAAATAAATTGATAAAAATAGAAAATAATGAGGCTTGAATCCACATTCTTAGTACTTTTTATCATTGATTGAGTTAGTGTCGTGAGGTAATTAAACATTAACTCAATTGAAAAATTACTAAATTATATCTTTTGCATTTTAAATATGTAATTTTCACATGCATATGCCTATGATAAAATTACTCGTGTATATTAAAATAATAGTTAATACAAGCAAAGTAAAATAGTTGTCATACATTTTATTTCTTTTTAATATTTTATTATATTTTATAGGACACTTGCCACCATCCTAACCCTGCTTGTAGAGTGGTGTACCAATTATTTCCCCATAAACTAATAGATATCTGATATGTTGTGTATATTTGGTCAAATTCTTCTATTAGTCCTTATATTATGCGTAAATTATGGATTTAATCTTTATACTTCAATTTAGTTTATTTTAGTTATGTACTTTTTAACTTTTGAATGTTTGTTTTGACCTAAGCAATAACAACTAAATTCGTTTGGTATGCGTGTATTATCGTAAAGATTACAATTTAGTTCATATAAAATTTATGTCTTGATACAAATGATTATAGTTAAATTCATTAACTGATTTTTTTAGTGATATTTATAAATAAAAGCTAATATAACATTATACTACATGTGATAATATGTTTTGGACAAAATATAGAAATTTTGAAAATAGTAGAACTTGAATTTGACAACTATATTTTATTTGTTATATTTTAATTGTATTTGATTTATTATATTTTTATTTATTTTTGTTTTAATATTTTAAAAATGTATTGAATTTATTATATTTTATTTTTATAAAGAAAAATTTAAAATAACAATATTAAAGTATAACAATTAAGTCCACCACTTATGGACCCAAAACGAGCATTTGTAGCTCAAGTTATGGCCAAAATATTGAATCTACAATGTGTTGAAAATCCAAACCGTAAAAAATTTTAAATTTTAAAAAATATAAAGACTTTATTAAAGTATAACGATTAAGTCCAAATGGACCCAAAGCGAATTTGTAGCTCAAGTTATGGGCAAAATATTGAATCTACAATGTGTTGAAAATCCACTTTTAAACTTTAAACTCACTTTTTCTAATTATTCCTAAATACATAATAAATAATATAATTAAGAACAAAACAGCATAATTAAAGGGAAGAAATATTACAGATAATTGAGAATTTAAGCACTTATCAAATGAATTAATTGTCACAGTCTCAATCGACATACTAAAAAATTCCTCGTCCTATTTATCAATTTAACCCTTAACTATTAAATCAAATTAATCCCTTTATTATAATAATTAAATCAAATTAATCTTTCTACTATTAAATGTAACAATTAAACCCTTATACTATTAAAAAATCAAATAAGATAAAACTGCAATAGAATTGAACATTTACGGTTAAAAAATAACATAAAATTATTATTTATTTACCATTTAACTCAAAATAAAATATTTTATTTATAAAATTATAAAAAATTTAAAATTTATTCATTTAAAAACTAATTTTAAAAAAATTATTGAATTAAAAACTAATTTAATACCACTACCTACCAAAAGTATCATACCTAAAGAATGTACACAAAAATATTAAAATATTTTTAAAGAAAATTCATAAAAAAATAAAATTTAAATGCAAATGGATAACCAAGAAAGCAAGCAAAGCAGAGTCTTGTTTCCCACTCATCAGACAACGCACGAATCACAACGGTAATTGGTTGGCCGGAATTTATTAATATTACAAAATTTAAAAAGAATCGCCGCCGTTTTCTGACCACTGACTATAAAACATGGACATGGTGACAAACCACAAACAGGCGACCAAAAAAAAAAAAAGAAATGGTTTCCTACGTAATTCTGATCCAACTCCATTCCCTTTTACGTAAAGAGTTGCATTTCATCCACCATAAAACCCCTCTCGATCTCTCTCTGTCTCGCATGTATGCAGGTGTGGTAGCACTAACTCGCTAGTTCGACTCATTTTTCAACTCACTTACTTTGCTATCTCTTCCACTTCCTTATGGCTAGTAACCCCAACGAGGCTCCCGCCGATGGTTTCCTCGACCAAATCCTTGGGCTGCCACACTTTGCGCATACCGACACGGGCTTAGCGGGATCCGACGGTGGCTTGGCTGGAGCGCCAATGTTTCTGCACCTCAACTCCGCTGATGGAGCAGGCCATCTCGGACGAATCGGCGGCGGTGGAGGCGATGCCTTTCACGGACAGGTTTTTCCGTTGGGATTAAGCTTGGAGCAAGAGGAAGCTTCCGGTAGCGGCAAGCGCTTCCTCGAGGGGGTGGTTGATGGCAGAACTGCTTCTGTAAAAAACGTAAGATGGTAATTTATATTATCAACTTATTCTACTAATCACCATCATACTCATCATCTAAACAACAGGTTGTGGTCTCAAATAATTATGAGCCATAGCCCATAGTGCTATCATATATTCTTTAAATTTTATCATTGGCGGTGGTGACATATACATATATATATATATATATATATACTTTCCAGGTTTTCCATGGGCAGCCAATGGCAGGAGCAGTTGGTGCAGCAGCACCACAGCCACCGGCCATGCGTCCAAGAGTGCGCGCTAGAAGAGGACAGGCCACGGATCCACACAGCATTGCTGAACGGGTAAAGATTAAATTTATTATAAACTAACATAGCAAACACTGGAATAACAAAAAATATCAAAGGGCATTAAAGTTAGGAGTATCATGAATGTCAGCCGAGATAAAGTCATATATAGCAATATAATGATATGATGTAAAGCCCCGTTCATATATAGCATCTTTTAGTAGGAGGGAATCTAGTAGGTGGTGAAGTTGCATTTGATTGCCTACTTCTTATGCCATGAAATTGCAAAAGTGAAGTGAATCTGTTCAACAAATGGTTCCAATTGTGACTAACCATGCTGAACTAAACCACAGTTGCGCAGGGAGAGAATTGCTGAAAGAATCAGGGCATTGCAGGAACTTGTTCCTAGTGTTAACAAGGTCAGTTCCTTATGCTTATCGCGTCGTAAATTTACTTCTGTTACTCTAACTGTGTGCAAATATTGAATGGGTTAATGTCCTAATTCCTCGTATTGTAATAACTTTACAGTTGACCATCTTTGTTTAACTCGGCTATGTTGCAATCTTTTTGAAACATGGGTGACTTTAATGGTAGATTTTATGTCTTGGGAAGAAAACCATGTATAATGCATCTTACTCCATTTAAGGTCATGTATGTTTCTTTGTGTAGACTGATAGAGCAGCCATGCTTGATGAAATTGTAGATTATGTGAAGTTCCTGAGGCTCCAAGTCAAGGTATCATTAACTCTTTTACCTGTTTTCTCTCACATTTCCTATTCATATTTCTGCTTTACTGAATATTGTGTTGCTGCTCATGTTTATGGGATCAGTCTTTGATACCTTATCAGTTGAATGTGCCTTGTACTTTCAGAAGTTTTCCTCTGTTAATATATTCGGGTCCGTGTTGGTAGATTCGTATTCGCATATTCCTTTTTTCTCTTTAGCTAAATACTGCTAAAGCATCACTGAAATTTTCCTGTGGAGGTCTTTTACTAGTTCTTCAAGGGATTCGAGTCATGAATGTTATCCCTTTTAAGGAAATGAAGAGAAATAAATGGCCATTCTCATTTGAAGAACTTATCTGTGATTATTGAACAGGTTTTGACCATGAGTAGGTTGGGGGGAGCTGCTGCAGTGGCACCCTTTGTGATAGACATCCCACTATCCTCAATTGAGGTAATGAATTGTATGTGTATGGACATATTTTCTTATATATTTTGGTATTCGTTTAGGCAATAGAGGTTCCTGTATTGTACACCAGGATGCAAGAGGTGAGAGTGGAAGAAGCCAACCAGCATGGGAGAAGTGGTCAACTGATGGCACAGAGCGACATGTAGCTAAACTCATGGAAGAAAATGTTGGAGCTGCCATGCAATTCCTTCAATCAAAGGCTCTTTGTATCATGCCTATCTCACTGGCCAAGGCCATTTACCACACACAACCACCAGATACTTCTTCCTCTATTGTTAAGCCTGAAACAGATCCCACTTCATAAACCTGAGAAAAAAACAAAATAAAAAAAAGGTAAGCATAGGGATCCCCACATTTTATTTGTCAGATTCTAACTCCCCTAACAAAAATAAGTTGTGTTGTGGGTTCAAATTGCAATCAAAGTCAGATGCCAATAGCTCTTGCCATTTTGCCTTTCTTTTCAACTTTTCTTTTTTGGGGGGTCAAAACAGGGTCTAATGTCAATCCCTTAAAAAATACAAGCACGCCCTTATATGGTCAAAGCTCACTGGCTATGTCTTCTTTTTTGTATCAAAATGGTGAGGGGTAGTGGATGATGATGAAAGCACTTTCCCAGTGTGGCTCTGATTTTTGGTTGGCCATTTCAAAAATGCTTCTTACAATGGTCCAACTGATACTTGATGGTGCTTTTCCAGAATGTAATTTGACTTCCTTTTAATTTCTACATAACCATAATTGCACGTGGGGAAAAATAGACAGGGGGTGGGTGACGGTGACGACTCGGTTTTAGCATTTTTTTGCTGTCAAACAGTTTGTGTTTATATTTATCACACAACATGCTGGCATTTTGTGAGCTTAAAAGAAGATTAAGGTATTTCCAATGCCACAATTATGGCTTTGCTTCCATCAAAGAATTTTGATGCAAAACAGTGACATCAATCATCCGGTACAGAGACATTTTCATGATCTAATAATTTATACCAAGTTGAAATTCCATGGAAAATCCACCAGATGTTATATTGGCAGATAAAAAACAAAAAAAAAAGGCTGCTTCAGCTTAAAAAATTCAACAGGAACACGAAAACTCCATACTTTAGCAGGCATCAAGATCTCGGCAAGGGGGAGGTTTTGGATCACTTAGCAAAGTGGTATTTCCTCCTTCAGGTCCACTCATGATACGTTTAGGATTTTGGGTGCCAACCTGATATATAGAAGTCAGATTAGAACAAACATTAGTGGCATGAGCGTCATTATGCAAACAAAAAAAATGATAAACTCGAAACACCCCAAAGTACTGTGAGGAAAACCAAGCAATTTTCTTATCTAGTTGCTTACCGGTGGCTTCTCTCCTCTTCTTAAGATCTCAACTATCTCAACAACTCGTTGCGTTGTAACATCTTCCTGCATTGTTTAATTATGGCAATGCACATATTAAAATTCCAGTAGGTTATCAATTGAGCACACTGCCTAGTTATGGTTAATCAGGCAAGTTGAAAAGAACTCTACAGAAACCCACATAGTAATTATACGTATATCCTTCAGATCCATTGGTGTAATCAGCAACTGCAATCATAGGAGCATTTACACAAGATCCCTGCAGAAAACATTTACAAAGCTGTTAAATTTGTGAGAGTGATTAAGGGAAAAAATGGTTAGCATAAATAGATTTTCTAATAAAATTTGGCATTATGGAGGAAGAAAAAAGAACAAAACATGTAAAGGGAAAGACTTACCATACATTCCATTTCTCCAACCGAGAATAAACCGTCCTTTGTTACCTCTGAATGATAAAAACAATAGATACTTCATATTCAATACAATCTAAAACTTCAAACTCTGACATGAGTTTTACATGATGTGTGTATAAACTGCAAGCACTATGTTTACAATACTTACCATTGCGCTCAACCCCCAAGTGTTTCAATAAGGCTCCTTCAATTTCTCGTGAACCACATATCATACATGGTGTTGTGCCACAAACCAATAGATGATACTTGCCAACCTGAAAAGCCATTGAATAAATTCATATAGGTTTTGCAACTTTGATCATTGAAAAGAGGTCCCAAGGTGCAAAACAAACACATAAATTCTAACCTTTGACCTGTTGAACATTGAATAAAAAGTTGCAACCTCATACACGCGAATAGGAGCAACTCCCACAACCTTTGCCACCTGCACAATTCATTACATGTTTCATTATAAGTATAATTTATTTAGCTTCTGCTTTATAAAAGGACTGCACCATTCAATATTAGCTAAATGAAAATTTCATGGATTTCAATTATCGTAACAAAACTTTCATTTCAGGCAGAGACTAACAACTGATTGATGCATAATGAAGAAATATCCTTTAATATTACATGAATCACCCAAGTACTAAGTAAATTGTTTCAGGAGTAAACAGATCTAGCCACCTCTCTTATGTGATTTCAGAAGGAAAAATAGCTATTGACAAGGCCATTATTACAATTGTATAATTCTGCATTTCATTCTTACAATCAAATTGAACACCGGATCAAATAGTTCTAGAAGTAATTATCTGGCTTCCAGTCCTGTAGTTGCTAAGGCTTTTCCTCTCTTATAACTCCTATATGTAAATCAACAACAGTGTGATACATTTCATAGAGTCCCTAGAATGGAATTTGTCTGAAACAATGATAAGAGTAGCCAAGCATATGGTAACATTGTGGGACAAACATAAGGAACTTGCTGGAGTGGTGAACGCTCTAATAATCCCTTTTTAAATATTAGTTGCATGTCAGCCATGTCCTACAAACCAAAATGCAACATACATCACAAAATACGAGTTGGTGATGCATTTTGGATTAAAAACAGCATTTTACTGAAACCAGAAACCAAATAGCAAGGAAAACATTTAATGTCACTTGAATTTGCCTCCAAATTTGGTTAGTTTCCATATCTAACAAAACTATAGGTCTCTTTATATGAACTATATATCACTAGATCTCTAAGCATTTGAAAATTACCAGTTCAGGAATATTAATGCATGTCATCAAATGAATTCAAGTTAACAGCATTCATGCCACATACTGCATTCATGGCTGATACAGGAAGCCACCCTCCATGCTGCTGCTGTGCAAGATCTAATAGAGGTATTACTGCAGATTGCTTGTAGTTAGATGGATAATGAGACAATATCCCCTTGACCTATGAATAATAAATTAGGATTAGGTTTAGAATTAAATTTGGATTAAAAACCGTTGCAATTTACTAAGCTACTAAAAGTAAAATTAAAAACTGATTCAGATTACATAAAATCCAGAAAAGCAATGATGTTACAAACCAATTTTCAACAATACATGGAATGTGAATCTTTAAGATCATTTAAGTAGAGAAAGTAAATTGATGGCATTTGACGTCACTATATTACACTTATGGGAAAATATAGGAATTCCTCAAATTTTAAGAATCTAGTCATACATTTACTAACCTTTGCTTTGTTTGCCTCTGAAAATTCCCATGGAAGGTCGGGATTGTTATCTGGGCCATCAATGTGCTACAGCAAAAAAGATTGCGCCAAATTCATTCAATCAACCGTCTTTTCTAGTAGTATAACTTATGGAGGAAAATCCCAGGAATTTGCAGTACATTATGCAACTTAAATATATATATTGCAGGGAGGATTAGATCATACATAGTTCAAGGCAGTGGAGAAGGATCGATACACCTGTGGAACAGGGAAATAAATAAAATAAAATAAAAGAGCGAAAAAATGAGATGGATAAGTGTTTGGTTGAGAGCGGGAAAATGGAAAAGAAAAGTTAGATGAATACCTGAGCAGATAGACGGAAAGCTTGACGGACCTCGATAAGACGCTGTGATGCAAGTCGAGAAAGCATTTCAAAGGCAGGAGTTTTTAAGACCCTTCCTTGGTTAAACTCGATAATGAGAGATTTTGGGAAGAAGAAGATGATGAAATACGGAAAGAACAAACATTTAAACCAATAGCTTATATAGCTTACAAGTGCGCTTTTCTGGTTGTACGAGGAGCGTGATTTGCTCAGCCCCATTGACTGCGCCCACTTATTGGGCCTCAGTTTGGTCTTGGATTGGGCCTGCTTCAAATTTCGCCACGTAGTTCTTAAGTTTATTTTGGGTCACCTACACTTAAGAAATTTATATTTTAATAATTTAATTTAAAAAATTACAATTTAATCACTGGCCCATGAGGTCAAATATAGGGCATGTAAATTTATAATTTGAATACTCAATTATTAGTAAGTACATTTTGGTAATTTAATTTTAAAAAGTTACAAATTAATCATTAAACTATTATTAAATTCACAGGATGGTCATTCAAATTTTGCATCATTATTTTTTAACTCGATAATCTAAACAATGTCAACAAATCAAGCCCAAAACCTTAGCAAAGCCACTATCAACTCATGTTTCACCTCTGGTCCAACCAACTTGACCACCCTTTATTCTTGACACACTCATCGTTTCCTTTTAAGCCAAAACCAAGACTCAATAAAATTCACAACTAAACTATTCACACACTTTACCTTAACCAATAATCAAATAGCACCAAAACCATGATCAAAGTAAAAAAAAAAAAAACCCAAAAAAGCAAATAAATATTTGAAAAAAGTCACATGTTTCAAAAACCCCAAACAAGTTTTATATGAGCAAAGGGATAAAATAAAATGTGAGAAAAGAGAATCAAAATATTTAAAAAAAGAAAACTCAAATTTATTAGATTCAATTAGAAGTTAGTCGAAGAGTTTCAAGAGACATGCTCAATCTAAAAGGTCAAAGAGAAAGTATCGCTGAGAAGAGGAACATTTTATAGTTAGACAACCATTCGATGACGGTGGATGGAAATCAAATAGCTTATTCATTAGGGCTTTGAGTTTAAACCAATGAAGTTTCTAGATATTTCAAAGAAAATTAAACCATGAAGTTGAAAGATAAGGGAAAAACTCTGGTCCAATGTGTTTCTTTGTTAGAACGTGATTTGTTCTGCCCTATTGATAGCACCCATTTATTGGACCTTTGAAAAAATAAGTTCAATTTGGGCTTGCTTCAAATTTCTCCACGCAATTCTTAACTTTATTTGAGTAACTGGCAATCAATATCACTCAATGACTAGTAAGTTTACAGTTTGGTCACTCAATTTTAAAAACTACAAATTGGTCACTGAACTATTCGAAAGTTACAAGTTGATTACTAGCCTACTAAGTTGCTAGTGAATGTCTAATGTGGGTACAAGTAAATTTATCATTTGCTCACTTAATTATTGTAAGTTTAAATTTTGGTCATTCATTTCCAAAAAGTTACAAGTTGGTCATTGAACTATTATTAAGTTCACACCATGGTCTCTCAATCTTTGCACTATTACTCTCTAGCACAATAATCCAATCAATATCAACAATTCAAGCCCTAAGCCCTAGCAAAGTCATTGTCAACCCATGTTTCACCTCTAACCCAACCAGTTCCAACCACCCTTCATTCTTAATGCACTTACCATATTCATTAAGCCAAAACCTAATAAAATCCACAGTTAAGTTTTTAACACAAACTTACCCTGAACTAGTAACCAAATAGCACCGAAACCAAAATCAAAACAAATAAAAAAGATTGAAGAAAGCAAATAAAAAGGGAAGAAAGTCTCGTGTTTCAAAAAACCCTAAACATGACTTACAGGAGCAAAGAGATAGAATAAAATGGGAGAAAAAAGAAACAAAATATTAAAAAAGGAAACTCAAATGTACCAGATTCGTATATGAGTTAGTCAAAGAGTTTTAGGCGACAGAGGTTTAATCCAAAAGGTCAAGGAGAAAATATCATTGAAAAGAGAAACATAATAGAGTTAAACGTCCATCTTATGACACTAATGGAGATCGGAGAGCTTCTATGTTAGGGCTTTGAGTTTAAATGTAACACCTTGTTACCTAACTCAGTCGCTGAAGCAACCACAATCAAATCGTGTTTGAAATATCCAATTTATTGATAATAAATCAATCAATTATACAATCAACATGAAATACAATCATTTTCGGTCCTGGTACGAGCTTACAGGAGCTCTAAAGCTAATTCAAGTTCGAAGAATGACTAAAATGAAAAGATTCAAAATGCAAAGACGACAACATGACGTGAGGGAGTTCCTCGTCACGACGTGACTCATTGTCCAATTCCATCCCGACGACTTAAGATCATCGTCACAACGTGGTTGCCTCGTCGTGACGACATTCGAACGACATCACGATGTCACATACTGTTTTGGCAAAAAATGTACTAAAATGCACTTAATGTTATCCCAACATTCAATTTCTTATTTTATGCCTAAGTTAAACATGAATTACATGTATTGGACACTTCAAAACACTACTAAAACATGCATAGATGATTCACATTCATTCTCCAATACTTACCAATTCAAACACCATTCAAACCTTCTATGGCATGACACAACATATTCAACCATACCATTTTAAAATAAACATCAACAATATATACATGTCTCAATGCTAACTTGCGCACACCTAATAAACTTTCCAACCATTACTCAAATCATACTTACATTATCAAGGTATTAACTATTATCACATATATTCATACCAATTCACCTATTCATAGCGTACCATCTAACAATTCACATAAATCCAAATTTGATCAATATATTGTTAACTTTTCAACTATCAACCATTCAAGCCATTATGCATACTTATCTAATTCACACTTCAAGAACTTCATTATTCATACATATGATTTATACCATTATCAAGATTACACTAAATATATATATATATATAATGCATCAAACACCAATTCATCCTCCAAGTTTAGTAGAATATAAACAAATGACTCTCTTAGGTACATGTCATTAAACTACAAGAAACATCACCAACTCGCTTAATCCGGGATTACGGTTGAATAATGATATTGACAAGTGTACACATTCAAAACCTAACCTGCGCATGGAAAACAAAATCGTACGCTGAGTACAACTTAGTGTTATTGCTATATTCAAACATTAGAACATAATATAAATCATATAATACAATGAACCAACAAACCAAAAATTCGAATGCAAGTTAACATGTCAATCTACAAATCCAAATACATCACTTGATTATATAATGAATTTTTTTAATCTTAAATCGAGCTATCACAGTTGCAACATATACATTTTTCCATATATCAACCGAATCGATTAAATTGTGCAATATCAAATTCACTTTTCCGGACTTATAATCCGATATCCGCCATCCACCCTTATTTCAATTTCATTTATAATAAATTTCTCAATTCCACATATGTAACAATTTATTTCATCACAATACAGATTCAATTGCACATTTATAACAATATACAATATTTTCAAAACTATTCATTTTAGTCTTTATAACTAGCAATCAATCAAAATCAATTCAAATAAGCTCGTTTTATCATTCTCAACGTACCTTATGATCTTGCCATGCAACACAGTTCATAAATGCAGCAATTGAAATGGTTTAGATTATAGAAATACAAACCATAAACTCCGAGCTATTCGTTGACGGCTTTATCTTTTCCTTTTTTTTGAGGAATTCGAGTCGACGTTATCTACAAATTAACACAAACATACCAAATCATCCATATAAAAATGATTTCAGATTCAATTGCTACTTTAAGAAACTTTTTCATTTAATTCAATTTAGTCCCTAAAACCGGGACTAACATAACTTTAAATCTAGAACTCAAATTTGCAAGCTGATTTCACTATAGTCCTAAATGGACCTCCCATTTCTCATTTCTACCCAAAATTTCAAAATTTGTGTATTTTAGCCCCTATTACACAAAGCTATAAATTAACTTCACAATTTAGTCCTTTTCACTCTTAAGCTTGCAATCTATCAATTTAGTACATAAAACTTCAAGAATTCATCAATGGCATATTTCAAAAACTTCAAAAGTTACGAAAATTAACACACGAGTTAGCTAGATTAAGCTCTCAAGATTTAAAAAACATAAAAACTATAAGAAAAGACTAAACTGAACTAATCAATTGAAGATTTATACTTCAAAACCCCTTGGCGGTGCGTTAAGAGTTTCTCCTCCTCCAATTTCGGTTGAAAAGATGAAAACATTCATGTTTTCTCTTTTTCCCACTTTCATACTTATTGTTTTGTTTTAATAATTTAATATCTTAATCTTTTTTTATATATTATAACTTATACATATATATACATTACTCATTTACCGCCCACTAATTCCATTATGACATAATTATCACATTGGTCCTTAATCTAAGTTTCCACTTAAAAATGTATAGTAATTTAACCTTTACCACTTTTTTATAAATGAGTCATTGTACCTTAATTAAACAGTAATTTAAAAAAATTATTTATCCAAAATTCAATTCATTTCTAAAACTCCATAAATATTTAATAAAAATATTTACAGTCTCGATTTATGAAAGTAGAGTCTTGAATCAAATTTTCTGATACCACTTACTTTCGGATCGTTATATTAAATCAACACAGTTTTTGATATTTCAAAGAAAATTAAACCATAAAGTTGAAAGATTAAGTAAAACTCCATTTCGATGTGTTTCTTTGTAGGAGGAGGAGGTTAGATGATGACAAGATTATCGGAATACAATTGTGAAGGAGGTCCCTAAAAGTCTAAAACATTTGAATAGTTCAAGGACCAACTTATAACTTTTCTAAAGTTAAGTGACTAAAGAGTAAAATTTCTAATAATTGAGTGATTTTGAGTATAGTTTACCCCATGATGAATAGTAAGTTAACCACCATCAAACATTCATTAGCAACTTTAATGGCCTAATAACTTAAATGAGAAATTTCGAATAATTTAGTAACCAACTTATAAATTTTTTGAAATTTAGCATGGTAGTTAATACCAAATACTGTCTTGGTCATACTTAATCAATATGTCTTTATTTATCTTAAACCAATTTTATGTACTATTTTGGTCAAAATTTTAGTGTGTTTCGACTCATTTTGATTAATATTGGCTTGTACTGGGCATATCGACCCATAACGGTTGGTACAAAATTTTGGTATTTTAAAATAGATTTAAAATTTTTATTTTAACCATTTTAACTTTTCTATAATCATATTCAAAATCCGAACCTATTAAATTAAATTAAATTATTCAACCTATTTAATACTTTTAAAATTTATATTTATATATAAATATGTTTATATGGATGTAATTAAGATATATTTGCATGTATATATAATATATTTTTATAAAAATAATATATAATTTAATAAGAAACTAAAAAATTAAATATAAATATATATGAAAAATATTTAAATATAAAAATATATATGTGAAAAATATTTTAAAACGTTTATGAACTTGAAACGGTACATTGAAATATATTGGTGTATCAATATCAAGAAAAGAATGGTATATCCAATGGTAAGGTATTGAATTACGATTACTTTAAAATTAATTGATCAAAGTGTAAACGTAATAATAGTTGAATGACCTTGGCGGTAATTTATCGCTTTATTTCATGTGCCGCTTTAACATTCTGAAAATCCAGATAACAGTGGCCGCCAAAGAAGCCGAATAAATTTCTCTTTTCTACCCTTTCTGCTTGCTTTTAGCCTTCTTGGCGCCAAAAAGGAGAAAGAGCCGCTATGGCATTTGGGCAAACCCTAGTATCAAGCCGAAACATGTTGTTCACCGTCGTCCCGCAAAACCCTAAACCAAACACCAAAACCCTGGCTTTATTCCCATCTCCGACTCACCTGAACTCATCTTCTGTTCTCGCTAAACGACAGCGTCTTCCCTTCCGAACGCTAAAATGCTCCGTCGATTACAGAGACCAAACCCACAACCTTCAAGTATCGTACCCAAAACCCTCTGAAATCCCGTGGAGCAAGGACCTCTGTAATACGGTGCACCTAATCGGCAATGTCGGCACCCCCGTTGAAATCAAGCACTTGACTTCTGGTAAAGTCCTCGCCTGGACACGACTCGCCGTCAAAAAATCCCCCACCGACACTACTTGGTAAATTTTCTTTACTTGCCTTTCTAGGGTAGTATGAAAATTTAGCCCCAAAATTGTACCTTTTGTTACCCAAATTTTCTCTTTTATTGTTAGGATTAATTTGACATTCTGGGACGAGCTGGCCAATACTGCGTATCAGCATGTGGAGAAAGGGCAACAGATATATGTATGCGGTCGTCTGGTTTCGGATACGGTTGAAAGTGATGATGGCAAACAGCAGACTTATTACAAGGTAACTTAAAATCACTATAACCCCCTTCCTTTTTTTTTCCTTGGCTCATTGAAGAATTGAACTATATATTTTTATTGTTTTACTTATATTTGGTTTCACATTATAGATAGTTGTCCAACAAATAAATTTCGTCGAAAGGAACTCGCCTTCAATGGCTTCTAATGATCGTGGCATTAGTGGGATGTCAAGTAGTAAGTCATATTTCATGAATGACTGAAATACATTTTTGGATAAATAGCAATGTGACTTTGTTTTCTTATATTCGTAGTCTCTAACTTGGATTTATTGTTGCAGATAGGAAAGTTGGCTATAATGGTGAGAATAATGTGGGTTCTGCTATGGAACTATGGCAAGCTTTTTTCGCCAATCCTACTGAATGGTGGGATAATAGGAAAAACAAGGTAGCTGTTTAATCTCATTGTTGAAATTGGAAGTGCTTTGCAATCATATTTGATGTGGTTGTATGCGTTTGTATTTACTTGTTTAACCTTTAAAATTGAAGGAGACTTAAGAGTTAGCTTTAGTCATTGAATTGCCAATGCTTTACATGCATCATATTAGATTTTGCTTTTGAATCAGAACAAGAGTTTGCTTTCCTGGCTGAAAAATATTATATTTCTATTGGGATAGGTAGATGAGTTACTACTTTTATGCTTGTGGCACGATTGAACAACAGAATTAAATGATTTACTATTGAAAATTTGTGAGCACTCTGTGTTAGCTGTTTAACTCGATGTTGTTTCCTCCATGTACAGAGGAACCCTAGATATCCAGATTTTAAGCACAAGGATACTGGAGAAGCTCTATGGATTGAAGGTAGGAATACTCCCCATTGGGTGAGATCCCAGTTGGAGATACTAGATTCTAGAATGAGCTCTCTGCAAGATGAGGATGAAAGGATGTTTTCTTCGATGGCCAGTGACAATCTCCTGCCTTTTTAATGGTTTATACCAGTGTGTTTATGATGTTTCTATAAGTTGATTGCGCTTGGCAAGGTCCCTGCAATTTGTATGCAAAAGTTTTTGTAAGTCTCAGTATGCTTCAGATGTATAGCACTTTGTCTGTTCTGTAAAATATTGCTTCTTCTACAAGTTTTAATTTTATAAGCTTTGTTTGACCTTTTTTGAACATCTGAAATATCATTAATTACCATGAAGATATTGATGATTCACAAATCAATTTGAATGCTTTAACCTGGTTTATTATTCTGATAATGTGGCAAGCATGTTATGAATGAACACCAGAACATGTCAAAATAGTTTTATCTAAATTGAATAGTATAAAGAATAACTTAACCTTTTCTCCTCTCCTCATATCTGGATGATAGATCTCAGAACTCGACTGCATTCTGTTGCCATTTTTTGTCCATTTGATCTCAACTGCAATCTGTGATTAAATCTTGTGTTCTTTCATCCAGTTTGTATGTAGGCGACTGACCTAATGAGCGTTGACCATTGCTTCATGGGTTTTATCTTAGTTTTCTTTTCGATTTTGAAAAATTGAATGCTGATTGGTGTAAGTCAAGTTAAATTAGAGTTACCATTACATAGAGAAGAGAATTTCTGGGTTGCTCGAGCTACTTGTCCTGCCGTGTTATTAGTTTAGTTACTTTTTCTGAGGCCCCCATTGCAAATGGAAAACAACACCTCATTTTTCCACTTGTCTATCAGCACCTTCAAGTTCTTTGTTGGTGTTTATTGCATGAAAATTCTAATCCCATGTCATCTGGCTAGGATTTGTTTACTCTAGTGGGAGCATCTGTATTGTGTGATCTTTGAAAATTCTATGCTTAACACAGAATTCCAATCCCTGTGTTGGCAAGTGTTCTAGAAATATTCTCTTCATTTGACTAACCAATGGGTTTCTCTTTTTGTTTGGGGTGAAAGAAGGGGTTGCCTTTCTTTCTTCCCTTCTCCAAAGTCCAAAATAATTGGATCTCTTGCTGCTGTAAAATCTTGTTATAACAGAAGAAACAAAATTTTCAAATGAAACACAACTGTTTAGAAGTAAACCAATTAAACCTTAATAGTTTAGTTCATTTCATATAATCATCTTGTTACATATATGCTTAACCAGGGGAAAAAATTGTAAAGCAAATAGTATTTCCTTTGTACAGTTGGGTCTCTCAAGTATTTCTATATTGTTTTTCTGCCTTTTGGTTTTGTGGTATACTACTTATAAAGAAGTACATGTATTTGAAATAAT
Organism: Gossypium rotundifolium; assembly: GCA_025506655.1. Taxonomy (NCBI): domain Eukaryota; kingdom Viridiplantae; phylum Streptophyta; class Magnoliopsida; order Malvales; family Malvaceae; genus Gossypium; species Gossypium rotundifolium. The sequence goes on from CP106728.1 coordinate 154,868,081, forward strand.
GGAGGCTAAAAGCCAGCCATGGTTGGATTGAAAAGGATGCAGTCTTGGTAGTCTGAATCTTTCCTCTAGCAAATGGCATCTCTCACTTCTCAGGAAGAGCAGGCTTCATCGTCCTTGTGGAATTTGGATTATCCAAGCCAAAGAAAATCTCCTTGTTTTGTTCTCTTTTTTTGGGCGTCTCATACGCACCCCAACCCTCTGGCTTCTGACCCTTTCATGATTCTCAGCCTCTTGCAAGAGGAGATGAACATTCTGTAAACAGAAGGAAATTAACAAAATTAATGAGTTTACTTTGGAAAGAACAAAGGGTATATGTTCATATATTTCAAGAGAAATAGGTTTGGAGGAGGAACTTACTCCCAGGGAACATCTCCAACAAGCATCCAGTCACCATCTCTGTCTTCATATGTTGGAGCATAGTCAGATCCATTGTAGCCTTCCCTCTCTGAGTATGCACCTTTAAAATTGCAGATAAAAAAAAAACCAATCAGAACTACAGCTTTCTATCATGGGGTTGATTTCATTTGATTTGTCAAGGGAAAACAACAGTTGGGGATGTTTTGAAATCTTACCAATGGTAAGCTTGAACATGTTTTCCAAAGCCAAGAGGAGTTGAGGGTAGCTTCTATAAACCTTGATATCAATCTTTCTGAGATAAGGAGCTCCGTCAACGCTTACTTTGACATACATTCCTGTCCCGCCTTCAACCTCATCTTTCTTGCCTTGTAAACAATTTTTCCGGTATGATCGGACTGGTGGCCATCCTACAATTTGTACCCTGCATTCATTCATATAAATTCACCCAACCATTACACTCTAAACTTTTGCTTTGGCTAAACGTTTCTAAAAACAATTATATATATATATGTAGACATACTTGGCAGGAGGAGCAGTGTCTTGATGATCTTCCTCTGTGGTCGACCTTGATCCCTCAGAAACAATGTCAGATAAGGTTCTCTTGTTAGGCCTAGGGGTCATTTGTCTCTCGGGCTCATCACTGCCAGGTAATCCCAATCTCAGTTCTGTTGCCTTGAGGTTGAGATCATTCTCCATTGCTAACTTACAATGATATAATTGCTTGAAAGGAAAAAGGCTTGGGGATATTGGTTACAGTGGGGTTCCTTTATATTTCTTTGTTTGCCAAAACCGTGAGTTGGAGTTGTTGATGATGAGAGATATGCGAAGGCAGATAACTAGTTTTATAGGGACGATAATCTAAGCTCCTCTTGCATGCGTTTCATTGATGAGAAATAATAGAGCCCCACGCACGCGGTGTCGTACGCGCTTCATCGATGACCAATCAAAAGGGGTTTTTTGCTCCGTTCAGAGGCGCGTGGGTTGGATGGATGGATCCTAGACAGCAACAGATATGGCTGTCTTTCACATGTTGGGACAGCGTTGAGTTTGGGTGCCCTGATTAAAGGGGACAAAGGAAGGGCAAGCACAGCCGATGGTATTGAAGACTGTGGACCAAAATGGACGGTGTAGATGGGGTGGTTTTGAGAGTGAATCCTGGAGCGTTGGATCACGAGAACATCCCCATGTGAATAAAAAGTGGGTTCCACGTGGATATATGATTGCTGTGGCTAGAATTACATGTGGGACCCTTTCTTTTTAATTTGCTTGCGACACATGGCATGTGGCAAATGGGGTACCTCTTTGTTTCTGTTTCATCATCTTTTTGTGTAAATATATTCTTTGCTACTTCAACTTGGCTTCATATTTTAATTTAGTATGTAAGCTTTTTTCCTGTCCAATTAGATATTTAAACTTGGTCAAATGGGTACCAAATTAAACATTGAATCCAAGTTTAGGTACTAAAATGCATATTACCCATCGTTTTTCCATTTTCTTGCTAGCTTCCCCTTCTCTTAGTGGGAAAGGGTTTCACAAATTCAGCCATGGGACTGGGCATTGCCAGCCAAGCTTTGTTGGGTAATGGGGGCAGCTTTATTTGGCGGTGCCAATGTAAACCGAGACACAGTTGCTTTAACCTAACCAAACCAACCCACAAACACCCATCAAAATACAACTCACATTTGTGAGCCGCAATGGACAAGCGGAGGTGCCACGTTTTGAATTTGAAGCAAACCATAATTTCAATTTGCAGTTTGAGCTTAGAATTGCACTTCAAAAGGACCAAAGGAAAATGGGTCCACAACCATTCCCACCCCAACCAAGCAGCTTTTTATGCAATAAAAATGGTTAATGGGAGGAAACACACGTGTGGTGTTTTAAATGCTGATGCTGATAGTAAAAAGCCTGTGGGCCTACGTCCACACGTGGTGGCCGGAAAGTAAAGCTCTGAAAAGAAAAAATTGGACTCTCAGATGGTGAAGAAGCCCAATAACCCCATCAAGATCAACTCCCCCACCTATTGTTCCCTTGTAATTAATGGGTTCGGCCTTTGCTTCCCATGCCCATCAACCATCTCATGCCATCATTTACATGTATGATGATAAACTTGGAATAGCTCAATGGATTTTGAACCGGTCTCTTTTAAAGCATGGTAGGATGGCGTTTATTTATTTATTTTTTGAAAATGGGTATGAAGTAATTATATCATTTACTTGTTTTGTCTCACCCATCTCGATTTATTATATATTTAACTTTTTTTTAGATCAAAGATGTTATAATATTATTACCCAACAAACCCTAAAATATTCATAGATTATTATTCCATGTTTATATGTTAAATGCATATTAAAATTATAAAAATAACTATTAAATATTAAATGGGCATATTTAATATTTGTGGAGGTGATAGCAATGAGATCTTGGTACAGCTAGCAAAAGCGAAGGTCTTATGTTAAAAATATCCAGAATCAAGATTCATCATGTACAATTTTATGAATGGGTCTTCAAGTTCATATAAAGTTGTCCTATGTAAATTTTAGTTCAAATAGCTTAATTCGTCAGCTTTAGTATAAAAATATTTCGTAATTACTCGGATACATATACAAACTTAACCAGTAACCCATAAAAATTAGCCCACAAGAAAAAGGTAAAAACCTTTTTCTTATCAACTTATCAATTTATGACTAACCAAAATCAAAATTTCTTTTGCAAGCTCTTTTTATCAAACAATCATTCAAGAAGAGAATTGGGTTCAAATAAAAGTTTAGGATATGATCATTTTAAAAGCAAAAAGTAGAAATTATGGCTAATCAAACCAAACCATTAACCATCTTTTCTATAAAAAAAGAACCCTTAGCTGTTAGCATCCCTTCAAATTCAATTATAGGACCCTAAAGTCATCAAAAAACAAAACCCAAAATGTAGATTCAAATTCAAAACCTTGACTTGGTATCAATCACACGTGAATGTGGGTACTAATTTTATTAATTGTCATGAGTACAACCCCCCCAACCCCCCTAATAATAGCATAAACTGGGCCATTTTCTTGCTAAGATTGGGACCAATCTTGCACTTTCACGGCTCTTCCATCCATGGGGTTTTATGGTTTTGGCCCCTTATCGACGAGTTTAATCTGCATGGTCCCTTTTGGCTACCTAAAGGTGAGACAGGATATCCGCCACTACCCCTTCCCATATCCATCTCATTACTACTTTCTTGGTGTTTTCCTCTTACATATCTCAATCCCTCAAAAATTTTTGGTATTCAATAGTCATATTCGTTTCTATTAAATTTATAATCGAGTTGAATCAAACACTTAAAAACGAAAGGTACAACTTTCCTGATATTGTTTTCTCTTTTTATATTATTTAAACCCGAAACTTTATTTAAAAGACCCGTTTTACAAATAGTTGGTCTTTTTCTCATTTTCCCCCTCTCACCAAGAGAATAAAAATTGTTTTTCTTTTTTCTTGAAACCCTTCCTTATTTCTGCTGTTTCCCATTATGACTCTAAGTTCTAAGAAATTAAGATTTAGTCAAATATTGGATTTATTGATTAATTAATTAATGGTAACATAACTTTAGGGTTTTGTCCCCAAAGCACCAATTGCATTAAATTGGACGGTTACATATAAATAATAATGATAATAAAAAGCATGTCTAATTAGTTTGCAAACAGGGAATCAGAATTTTTTGACGTCAGCACTAGTCAGACACATTCATTATTTGCTAGCTAAAGGATAACAAGTATTGGGGGTATCATATGTTCTTAGAGAAACTAATTAGGTTGTAGATCGGGTTGCCAAGATGGTACACAGTGATTTAGAGGGTATCAATGTGATAACGGAAGCCCCCCAACTCGATCAAGTTGTTGGATGTTCATTGATCCAAACAAAACTTTCAATTGTTGTTGTTGAGAGGTTGAGCATGGTTAATCTTGAAATAGTGAATGTGACACTTGATGTTGGGAGTGGAAATACATTGCATTTGAAACAATTTCCCCAAACCTTATCATATAGCATATAGCCCACTGTAATCATTTGATTCTACCCATATACATAGCTATATATTAAACACTGTACTTATTCTAATCTACTTTGCCAAATCAAACCACAACTTTTATTAGAGGGTTACAATTAATAAGTATTGAGTACACTTATATATATATAATAATATAAAAATTAATATGGGCGGGTCGGGTCAAACTCAGATTTTAGCATTTTTATTTGGGTCAGATTTGGATAAAATTTTAGGCTCATTTTTCGGGCCAGGCCTAGCAAATGAGCCTAAAGTTTTAGTTGAGCCTGGTTCCGCCCGGCCCATGCACACCACCTCTAGTTATAAGTTACATTATATTCTTAAAGAAAGAATAGGATTTGAATTTTGGAGACAACATTGTTGAGAGGAACAATCATGAACCTTGAACATGAATATTAAAAATACAAAAAAAAAAAAAGACAGCACTACAAATAGAAAATGCCCAATAAAAGTTAAATAACCTAAACCGAGCTAAAAAGGTTAGGAGCAATTCCACTCAGGGACGAAGTAAGAAAATTTTTTGGGGTTTCGATAGCAAAAATATAAATTTACCATTTTACTAGCTTATATTTTTTATTATTTTTAAAAGACTAAATCATTTTTTTATCAATTTGAGAGACCAAAGTATAATTTTACCATATAGTAATTTAAAATTTTATAAATTATAAATAATCTAAAAGTTAAACTTTTCATTTTCCCTGACTCCACCCTTGAAGTGGTGAAGCCGAGGGAGTTGCCAAGGGTCTCGCCCCTTAAATAGAAAACTTTCTATTTAGTCCATTTTATAATTTATAAAATTTTAAATTAATATAATGGTAAAATTACACTTTAGCCTTTCCAAAATGATAAAAATTGATTTAATCTTTTAAAATTATTAATATATATAGGATATCAAAATGATGAAATTATATTTTTACTATTATAAAAATATACAAATTAATTCCGCCTAAAATTTTTTTTTAACTTCACCCCTACACTTTTGGTTCCATATAATCATATTACCACCATCAAATAACACGAAAACAATGAAAAACTCACACCAATAATCCTGATTATTACGTTAAAGAATATCAAATAATATTTTTTTAAATAATCTTATTATAAGTTCTGATTGTATCTGTTTTTTTTTCTTTTTACACAATGTCTAGAACCCATAGCTCTTCCCTAACCTATAAATAGAATGAAAATGCACTTTAGCGTATCCGAACCCATATCCTCTTGTATTAACAACAATATCCACACCAATTAAGCTAACACTCAATCCAGAGAATAATTTAATGTTTTAAATCTTCATTAAAAGTAGCATCTTAATTAAGATGTGAAGATGAGATGATTGCATGGGTCATAAGTGCAACCACAATCATACACACTTTAGTTTTTCTTTTTATATAAAAAGATTCACATATTATTAAAAAATAATAATATGGAATGGATCTGTTCTTAAAAGCATTGAACTGAGATTACATTAATTAAGGGTAATAAACTATAGATATTAAAAGCATAAAATTTCCGGCATAGAAGGGTCCGGAGGAGCAATAAGATCCTTTCACGTATCAGTTTTTGACCATTTTTCAGTTCTTCTGAGCCCTGAACCTTTACCATTTGACCTTTTTTTTTTTTTTTTAATCTCGATGAACATAACCACCGCCAATAGGGAATAAAATAACAGTATCTTTGGTCAATAATGATGGAATTATTATTTTTTATCCAGAAAAAAAGAAAAGAAAAAGAAATGATCATTGGATTAGAATGATGATGATCAATCATGATCTATATTTTATATTCTTTTAAAAAAATTACGTGAAGTATGTTATGGAAGGATCTTTTTTTTTAATATTGATTTAATTTTATGTAAATTTATATTTGTATTTAAAAATTTAAAAAGTCGATTGAATTTTAATTTGATTGTTATCGGTATTGTTGTCGGTGTAGGAGGACATACGTTCGAGTAGGGGTGAGCGTTCGACCGAATCGATCGAGTGAAAAAATTTCGAGTTAATCGAGTTCATAAGTCCTATTTTATCATCCTAACTCAATTTGAATTTTTTTTTAATAGAGTCGAGTGAAATTGTTCGAGTTATATTAAAAAAAGTAAACATGTCAAATAAAAATATTGTTACAATTATAACTAATTCCATGTTAGAACATATAAATTTGAAACCATATATATTTGATTTTTTAAAAGCAAACTAATAAAAAATAAAATACTTGAGTATGATAAATTTGAATCGTTAATTAAGTTCAAAATTATTATTTTAGAAAATTTTAAAACTTTAACTTTTTTATATATTTCTTATAATTTTTATATATTTTTAAAAATATAAAATTTAATTTTTATAAATATTTTGAATTTTTGTTGAGAGAGAGAGAGAGACTAATTTACTTATTTTCAAAGTTGACAGAGACCAAATGGGTATTTATACAATTCTGTTATTCAAATTGTGAAATTTAACTTGACTCGAAACTCGAGTTTTATTCACCCTTAGATTCGAGAACTCTAAAACGCATTATCCTCCTATTTAAGGGTTAAGAGACTATAAATAATTTTAAGTATCATATAAAAGAACAAATTTACTTAATACTATTTTTAGGTGTACACAAAGCTAGAACCTACCTTTGATTCTTTGTAGGCAAACCTAGTGTCAAATTTTCATACCTAAACTCAAAAACTAGATTTAGTCATTTAGATATTCTTAATTTGGATAAACAATATCATTTTCAATAGGGAAGGAGGGGGACAACAAATTTTGTGAAATCCATGATTAAATATGTTAATATTAAAATTTAGGTTTAATTCTGTTTCTAATCTTAGCTATATTTTTTGTATTTGAAATTTGTCTTTTTTTATTTCTTTTAATTTAACAAGAATTAATAAGATAAATGTAACATTATTAAAATAAATAAAAATAATATTAGCTATGAATGTCTTTTTTAGTGAATTACAAGAGAAAGATAAAGTCTTATGATAGACTAGCGACTGAACATTACATCTGAGACGATGAACACCCCGACCATTCGGCCAACACATGGGCACATAATCTAAATGGAAATCATATTTACAGTTTAAAAAACAAATTAGTAAAGGAGGTAAATTATGATTTTTTTTTTTAATTTCTCATATTCCAAAACTGCGAGTTGAGTTAATTAATCGAGTCGTTTGAGTTGAGTTAATTGATTTAAAATGAATTATTAATATAAATAGCTATTAAAAAGGGAAAAGAAAAGATAATTGGTATTTATTATCCTATATATATATAATTACTTACTAATTAAGACTTGATTAGGGTGGGTTATGTTTTAAGGACATAATGAAAATTAATATTTTTTTTTTTAAAAATGCCCAATTAAATTAAATATATATATATATATTTAGAAGGAAGTGGGATGCCCTGTAGCGGCGCACATGGGATAGGGTTAGAGACAAAGGCGACACAGAACCATAAGCAAACAAGTTCACATGGCCACTTTGTGGGTCCCCCTAAATTTTTCCCCCTCCAATGAATCTTATCACATGCATTTTTCTTACACTTGGCTGCCACTTTCTCAACCAACCGTTATTCATCAAATTTAATTAAATAATAATATTTTTATCAAATATTTTTCTATAATAAAATTAATATTAATAATAAAAATATTTTAATTTAGTCTTAACTCGATTAGCATTAACATTGTTTTTAGTACGTGAGGACGTGAATTGAGTAATGTACTTTAAAAAAAATTATGCACTTAATTTTCAATAACAAACCAAACAAATTTTTATAATTCAAGTTCTTTTAATTAATTAATTTCTATAACTATATACATTATATTTATATTAGGATATTAATTAATGAAGAGCATGAAGTTAAAAAATTCAGATTTACCACATCATTAAAAATAAAAGTTTACAATTTTTTTATAATGATGTATATTATTCACTAATAATATTCATTGAGTCTTAGCTCTGTTGACATGGGTATTGCTCCTAATATAGGAAGGCGTGGGTTTGAATGCGCTGAAACAAATTATACTCCTATATATAAGTTGGAGAAAACTATGTGTAGTTCTAGTCATTATGTAAAAAGAACAAATATAATTAAAACTTATAATAAGATTATTCGAGAAAAGAAAATTACGTATATATACAACAATATATACATTAAATATATCAACCTTCTCCCCATAAAATTATATAAATATACGTTAGAAGTTAGAAAAGTTAAAAGGTGATATTTATGATGGAAAAAAGGTTGACGATTCAAAAAGATATGGAACTTTACTTATTATCTAGAAAGATATGAATGATTACATAGATTAATAACTTTTATCACTTTTTTCTTGGACTAATCAAGATTTTCCTTTTTCTCTTTTATTAAAGTTCACGGCATAAAGATTTACTTAGCATACCGATCGATTGAGTACGGATATGCGATTGAGTTTTAGTTCGATTGGTATATATATTGTTGTTAATACAGGAAGATGTGGGTTTGAGTGTGTTGAAGTGCATTGTCTTGCGTTGGAGAGGGATTATGAATAATTCTAAGCATTTTGACAAAAAAGAGTATATATGATCCATTAATAAATTAAATCATCTCATCCATTAATAATAAAAAGATTTATTAAATTTTGCAATTACAAATAATGATGTCCGAATGATTATAATCATGATAAATCATAAATAAATGTAAAAAAAGTCTACGAATGAAAATTGAACTTAACACCTTAACATTTTGTCCTGATCTGGTCAATTTTTATTTCTAGGGAAGAGGTAGGAAGGAGAGAAGGAGGAGTATATAGTGGTGTTAAGGAGGCCGATTCACCTAGAGAGGCGGAGAGTTGGAAATGGGCAAGAGGACAGGTTGATTGTTGGAAGAGAGGGATATTGCTCAAGGTAAATTTAAGGCTCAAAAGGTCGATCTTTTCTTCATCGTTGGGAAGGATTTATAGGAGAGGTTCACTTACCCTATAGTGTGACATGACAAGCTGTTATAATTGATAGTGGACATATTGAAATAGTGTATGTGAGGTGCGAACATAGTGGTCCTAATCAATATGAGGTTGTAGTTATTATTCTCTAGTGGGGCCCACTTGTCGTTAGAGGTGTGTTCATATTTGGGAAAGTGTTTACAGCTAAAAATCAAGTGCCTGATAACGTAATTTGTTGAACGGGTAACCATGCCATGGGAGCGGGTGGTCAAGGTCACTCTCTAGGAGAAACGAGTGATCAAGAGGACCTAATGACAAAAGTAGAAAAACTGATTCCAGTGATTTACTGTGCTGACACATATGTAAGCGTTGGAATAAAACGATCTTAAGTAACTAATGTAAGTAACAAGTTGCTAGCTAATATTTGTTGGTTGAGTAAACTAGAAATATCTTTTAACATCCCCAAGAAAAGAAGATCCTAGGCAATTTCGTTAATCTTACTATAAAGATCTTAACTACGTACCAAAGAATGGTGGGTGGGAGATTTTATGAAACGGGATCGTGGCCTCCATGTGTACATGCAATTTTGACCAAACACGATCATATAATATAATATGTATCGGATTACAATATATTAGAGATGGGAAAATTAAGCCATTTTGTGAGTGCCAATGCCATAGTCAAATTATTGTTCATGGTTTCCCCTTTTGAGCCAGCATTTCATTTTGGAAGGCAGTCTAATTACTGTAAACACTACCCACAACCCCCAACATATGCTTTTCTTTCTTTCCATCTCTCTATGCACTAATTTTTCTCTTCTTGGATGTACATGGATATAATATGAAGTTTCACGTAATTAGACTCATCAACTTAAATACGGATTTAATACATTTATGCATAAAATTAAATTTAAATCGAGAATTCACACATAGTTTATAAAAGTGAGACTTAAATTCTGATTGTTAAAAAAATATGGACATCACATTGTAGATAATTACATGTTATTATTACTATCATACAATGTTGTCCAAATTAAAAGTGATCTAATTTGGTTAAAATTTATTGGGCTTTAGTTAATAAATAAAGTATGAGTCAAATATATGTAAATACTTTCGTAGCTAATTTCTATTGATGATGGGCTGATTATAAATTAAGGTTAATGGGTAAAAGTTATATATTAGGGTTATTGTCCCCAAATTACACGTATATAACTTTTCTAATATCTCATCTTCAGAAAAAAGAGTCACCTTCTCTGAATTTGGAAGATTAAAACCGTAAGACCCGAGGATTTCAAGATATCAATGGATTCAGATACGCTTCCGTATTTAGTCTTGTTCTTTATTTATTATTGATAATTTGACATGACAGATCCTGATTTATGATTTTAAGTTTTGTATAAAAACTTTACAGTTTTGTCACTGATTTCCATGGTCTTAACCTTGCCATTATTGGCTTCAACATACAATATTATATGTGAATACTTAATATCTTAAAGTTCTTAAAGCTTCAATCTTGCCATTAAGTTAAACTCATATTCGCTTCAACGTGCAATCTTATACTTGAATAACTTGAATACTAAGTATGCAATTCATCCTTAACTTTGGTTTTGATCATGTCTACTTTTTCTGACACAATGCCTAAAATTACCAATAGTCTCTCCCCAATTCATGAATAAGAGAATAATCCACTTCAGCGAACTTGAATTAAGTATGCTAATCGAACTAAGATTCAATCGATATTTTTTTATTAATATTTTGTGTTCAATTATATAGTAAAAAGATTGTTTGCCTATGTATTCCTACCGAAAAAGTCAAAAAGCTAGGTATGTCAAAATCTATAAATTTTTACATATTAATTTATTTTAATGTAGATATTGGGTGTTGTGATAAGACAGAGGATTTAAACTTTAAAGATGATATTGTTTTAAAAAGTAACTCGTAACTTGAAAGAATTATCTTCATTGATTATAATACTAATATGAAGATGTCTAAATTATAAAATAAATTATTTTTAAAGATTTTAATAACTTAATTATATCTAAAATAATCAAATTTAAAGGAATAATTTTTTTACTTATGATTGACAAACTAATCTCATTTCCCAATTATTAATAAAAGAAAAGAAATAGGAATTTAATTAAATAGGGGTGGGACAAAACCCTAGTTAAAATGGGGAGAGCAGCGGCAGCCAACAAGGGTTGTCGACTCCCTCTTTCTTTCTTTTTGCACACAGAAATAACACAATCATAGGATGCTAACCTCACCTTGTCGTCACCTATCCCAACAAGTTAGGATAATCCAGCTCACAGGTCTTGCCACGTGTCCACATCCCCAGTTTCATCAACCAACAGTAAAAACCGACAATGCACTCTTACGTTATATTAAATACCCTCCTATGCCTCCCCTCCAACTCTCTCCTATCCTCTAAACCTTCCTATATTCCTATTCCTATTCTTATCATCACTCTCTCAATCCTTTACTTATTACAACAAAACCTTTTTCTTCTTTACTTTTCACCTTTCAGTTCAAAGCATCAAACCCAGAAAGCGTGGCTACAACAAACTGCAAAAAAAGGGAAACAATTAGAGAAAGAAGCTATGGAAGTTGGCTTAAAGATGACGATGAAAGGAGGCGGAGGAGATCATGTTGGAGGTTGCGACAAAGAGAAGATGGGGTTTGAAGAGACTGAGCTGAGGCTAGGGTTGCCTGGTGGTGGTGGTGGTGGTGATGGTGAAGTTGTGAGGAAAAGAGGCTTCTCTGAAACTGTTGATTTGAAGCTTAACCTTTCCTCCAAGCAAGACACCTCTGGGATCGATCCCAATGATGAGAAAGTGAAAGGCTTGCACCAGGAGAAGAATCTTCTCCTTTCTGCCATTGATCCTGCTAAGCCTCCTGCCAAGTAAGTTCCTTTTTCTTCTTGTTTTTGTTAAAAGTAACTTTGGGTTTTGTTTAGGGAAATATGTAGGGTTATTAGGTACTTAATCAACCATATTTTACATAATTATATGAGAAAAAGGAGGAAGAGAAGTAGTTTCCACAATTACCCCTTTGATGTTAATATTATCACCAACAACTTTGGATCTTTGAAGTATATATATATATATATCATTATGTAAGCTTAGACAATTTTTTTTTTTATATATAGATATGTTGGGTTTATATATATATTAATTATGTTCTCATTTTGGAATGGGATGTGCATCTAACCTACAAATGGTTGGTGTGTTTACATGTAGTTAGTGTAAAGACAGTGGTGACAATAAAATTAGATACAGTAACGATATTATAGCATAAGACAAATAATAAATTAAATACACCGCATCCTATTATCCATCGAAACCCACCTTAAGAAGAACGAGAGATGTGATTTAAAATTATTCTTTTCTGAGAATAATATTGATTAGCCTTTATGAAGAATAAGAAATTGTACTATATGCATTCAAGCAGTGGTATATTCCATATATCCAATTAATTATCCTATTTCTACTTGTTAAATAGCTACCTTTATATAGATTTTAAAAAAAGCAACCTATTCTATGCAAAATTAGTACAAACAAAACTATTTGTAGGACTATATATATATATATTGAAAGTTCAAACTTGTAAAATTAGAAACACAATTAATAGAAAGAAATATTAGAATGGATTACAAGTTACAACTCAATTATTGACACTTGAATAGACATATCATGTTAGAAATAGATGAAAGCAATAATGAAGTTGTTTTAGTGGTTAAAAAAGAGACCCTTCAATATTTTGATTCAAGAAAAATACTTAAATGATTATAGAGCGCAAGTTGTGGGATGGCCACCGGTCCGATCATTCCGAAAGAACATGTTAGCCACCACCACACAGAAGAGCAGCAGCGAGGAGAGCGGCGAGAAGGCGGCGTTGGTGAAGGTGAGCATGGACGGTGCGCCTTACCTTCGTAAGGTGGACTTGAGGATGTACACAAGTTACCACCAACTCTCCGATGCTTTAGCCAAAATGTTCAGTTCTTTCACTATCGGTTAGTAAATATACGAATTTTGAGATAAAGTGTTAATTTTATTGATATGGTAGTGATAGATTAATTATGTTCGATGAAAAATGAAGGAAATTGTGGATCTCAAGGAATGAAGGATTTCATGAATGAGAGTAAGCTGATGGATCTCCTTAATGGCTCTGATTATGTTCCTACCTATGAGGACAAGGATGGTGACTGGATGCTTGTTGGTGACGTCCCTTGGGAGTATACCCCTTACCCTAATTAACTTCAACTTTCAGAAATTCCAAAATTGTTAAAATTATACAAATAATCTCGTGATTTTTTAAATAATCAGGATGTTCGTCGAATCATGCAAAAGATTACGCATAATGAAAGGAACAGAAGCAATCGGACTCGGTTAGTATTTTTATTTAATTAATCATTAAGCACCTATATATAAATTAACAAAGAGAATTATGTTAATAATTGCAGCACCAAAAGCTGTGGAGAAATGCAAGAAAAGAAGCTGAAGGAGCTGGTAGGAGTTGTTAATAGAGCAACCTGCTCTTTTGATCTTGTGGGTCGCCTGCTGCATGCATGCACATCATCATCATCATCATGATGGGATGAAAAATTATTGCAAAGCCAGCAGATGGATGCATGGATGGATGGAGCAGTTTGGCTTTGTTATTACTATTAGGGTGTTTTTGTGTTCTTAAACATTATAAAAGTTATAATGTGAGATAAAATAATAGTAATTAAGCATTTGATGACTACTTTGTTATGGAATATGGACAAAACATAAAAAAAAAAAAAGGAACATGAAATATTACTGTATGTCTGTGGCAAGAACTTGGCATGTTGTCTTTTGCTTCTTATCCTTTGTGTGTTTAAGCTTTGGTATTAGTTATTATTGATCACGACTTTGCTTAATATAAAATTATAAATAAATAATCTCTGTGTTTGTAGTTTTTCTTTTGTTGATTCAAATTTTTTTTAATATAATGTCTCGAGGATAAAACGTTTGAACGTATTCGAATTCATATATTTTTACAATGACAATAATATCCATACTAATCAAGTTAATATTTTATTTTTATTGAGAGAAGTGAACAAACTGACGAGGGTAAAGGTTGGAAAGAGAGTTATTAATTTGGTAATGTGAAGGGAACAATATAAGGTGGGCATTTATTCATGCACATTGGCTTCTGTCCTCTGAATTTTTTTAAATAATTATTATTAAAATTAAAAAAAAAATTGATGTGTGTCTAATGCAAGTAATATTTGACTTTTAATTATTTAGTTTAAAGATTGAGTAAAGAAAGGGAAATTAATCAATTTCATAATAACGAGGTTAGTTGTGGGAGTTATTGAGATTGAAAGTTTGAAGTTATTTTATTTAATTCTTTTATTTAAGTGGATAATATCGGAATATATTTCGATTATCATTTCAATTTCGTATTAAAATAGTATTTTAATTATAATTATAAGAAGAAAAAGTAAAAGGGATAAGAAAAATAGTATATCTCTCTCGTTTAGACTTGATTATGGGTCGGGTCACTCGCTTAAGCTTGAAGGCCCATTTGAAAGTGGAAGAATTTAGATAAAAATATAGGTTTGAGAAATAGACTTAGACAAAAAATATAACCCATTTTTTAAACCGATGAGCTATAGGTAAAATCTTTTGCAATTAAATTATAAATATGTCAACTTATTAATGAATTTAAATAAAAATTAAAATATAAACAATGTTATAAATTTATAATCATAATTATTAAATGATTAATTTTTCTATGTTTAAAGTGTAAGTTTATATATGTTATTTACTATATTGCAATTAAATTGTGTTTAATATAAAATAAATTTAATAATAGTTAAATTATTTTTCCTTCAAAATTGATTTATTTTATACAATAATAAGGGTAACACGGTTCAAATCAGACTAAAGATGTCTAATAAAATTTTAATCACCACTCCATTCAAGTCAAGACTTCAAAATTAATTTTGATAACAATTTTAAATATTTCACACTTCTACCTACAACATTATCCATATCACAAGCAAAAATGAGTGAACTATTTTTTTATTTTTTCATAAGTCAAATTTATACTTTTATATTATTTAAAATTTATTTTATTCCAAAATAAATTATTTAAAACTTTATTTCTAAAATTAAAAGTGTTGTATATAATTAAAAAAATTAACTCTAGAAGTTATTTAAAATTAAAAATTTAAATATTTTAAAAATAAAAAATTATTTCTAAAAT
Organism: Gossypium rotundifolium; assembly: GCA_025506655.1. Taxonomy (NCBI): domain Eukaryota; kingdom Viridiplantae; phylum Streptophyta; class Magnoliopsida; order Malvales; family Malvaceae; genus Gossypium; species Gossypium rotundifolium. Next base: position 154,883,614 of record CP106728.1, read on the forward strand.
TAAAATATATTAGATATATTATTTCTAAAATGATTTATAACTTTTATTTCTAAAATTTAAAAAATAAAAATATTTAAAACTTTATTTCTAAAATTTAAAATTATTAGATTTATATTATTCATAGAATTGAAGTTTTAAAATTTAAAATTATTCAAAACTTATTCCTAAAATTAAAATAATTAATTTATGAAATAATTTTTAAAGTTCAGTTTTTTTGCAAGCATATATGTCAATTGCAATTTTTATAGTGTTATAATAAAACACTTAAGTATTTCAAGGATCAAACTCAAAAGAAAAGGTGATTGAGCAATAACTAGCATACACAATACAGGCTAAATAACTACTAATATGATTTTATATTATGACGATTCATAAAAGATAAGTTTGCAAGAAAATTCAATAATCTTCTCTAGAGACTAAATTGCAAAAAATGTAAACTAGAGGGACTATCTAGCAAATGACTAATGGGGGTTGGTAGGGGTGAGCGTTCAATCGAATGAAAAAACTTTGAGTTAATCGAGTTGATGAATCATATTTGATCATCCTAACTCGATTTGAAATTTTCTCGAATCGAGTCGAGTGAGATGTAATTCGAATCAAATTGAATCAAATATATTTGTTTGAGTTAAATTTTAAAAAAAAAATGATTTTGGGTCATTTTAATCATTGTCACCCAACGTAATCAAATTTGCCCACAATAATCAAATTTGTTATTAACTTTCATCCCCTCATAATTTATTTATTAATCTTTTATATACGGGTTAACTTTTTTGCTTGCTTAGTTGCTTCAATTATCTTCTAATTCTTGTCACTATGTATTTTAAAATTAAAAAATATTAAATGTAAAATGTGCTTTTTTAAATAAAAGTTATCTTAAAGATAAAATGTGAAATTGATACCAACGTAAAATTTTAACACGAATATTTTATAGCATCATTAATAATTTAGTTTTAACAAAAATTTATGAAGGTTTAAAATGATTAAACAATTCAATAATATAAATAGTACAAAATGTGAAATTTAATTTAATAATATATGTAGTAGATATAAATAAAAGTATTACTATTTAGGTTTAGGATTTTTTGGATGGTTTTAATTTTTAATTTAGGGGTAAAAGGTAAGAAGTAAAAGTTTTAGGGGAACAAAAAAAGTTTTAAGGGTTGAGGGAGTAAAATTTTGGAGGGAAAGTAAATGGGGGGGATATTCAAAAAAATTGGGAGGGGATGAGTTTGGAGTAGAAGGGGGTGGGGTGGAGTTGGAGTAAAAGTTTTGGGGGAAAGTAAAGAGGTTTGACAGTTTGGTGCAAAAATGTAAAATATTATAGTTTGGTATTCGGTTTATTCGAATTATTTGAGTTATTCGAATTTGAAAACTAAACTTGATTCGAACTCGAAATTTGAAAAAAAATTCGAGTTGATTCAAACAATTCAATTAATTCGAATAACTCAATTCGTTTAACTCGAAATTCAATTTTTTCAATTTTTCAAGTCGAATCGAGTTTTGCTCACCCTTAGAGGTTGGTTGACTTCAATGTGGTTCACCAAATTTTGGATTAGGAACATAAATCACGTAAATTACCAAGTGGCTCCATTTTATCTTTCGATCTCAATTTTACCGACTTAGACGAATTAAGTCTGGTTTATCTTTTGATCTCACCGGTTAATCTATGTATGAAAAATATAACGTCGGTAATGACAATATATTGTAAAGAAAAGAGAAATAAAAATTTAAAGAACACATAGATTTTACGTAGAAACCCTTTCGGGAAAAAACCACGGGCAGAGGAGAAAAAATTCACTATGTCGAATTCTAATCTTTTACAAGTGGAATAGACTATGTCTATTTATAAGCTTGTAAAGCCATATTCTAATAGGAGTGTAGTAAGATTGAAACACCTTATTCTAATCAATATCAAATAGATGGAGTTTAATAAGGTTTAGAAAACATTATTTAAAATAAAATAAAAGAAGTGTAGTTCTATAGGGATTCTTCTTTTATTTTATTTTACCACTGTATTTTATTTAAATAAGGATTCGGTCACTTAATTTTAACAATCTCCACCTTGACACGAATTCTCAATAAATAAGTTCTTCATCGCGAACTCTTAACAAACAAATTCTCCACCTCTTCCATAAAACCCCTTAAGGGTTTAACTTCAACATTGAACGCCAACCAAGTCTAAGCAATGCTCAAACTTGATTATAGGAAGTGACTTAGTCATCATATCTGCAAGATTTTCACGAGTACTAATTTTGCTCACAACAATATCACCACGAGCAATAATATCACGAACAAAATGATACCGACCATCAATGTGTTTAGTTCTCTCATGAAACATTTGATCTTTTGTAAGGAAGATGGCACTCTAACTGTCACAAAATAATGTGCTGATTTGAAGGTCTTCATTAAGCTCACTAAAGAGTCCCTTCAACCAAATAACTTCTTTACAAGCCTCAGTAATTGCCATGTACTCAGCTTCAGTGGTAGACAAAACGACTATAGTTTGCAAAGTAGCTTTTCAACTGATTGCACAACCTCCGATTGTAAAGACATAACCAGTGAGAAATCTTCTTCTATCAAGGTCTCCAGCAAAATCAGCATCAACATACTCGATGACTCCATCTCTAGTTCTTCCAAACTGTAAGCAAACATCAGTAGTACCTCGTAAGTATCTTAAAATCCACTGAACTGCTTTCCAATGTTCTTAACCGGGATTCACCATGTATCTACTAACTGCATATGATAAATATGGACGTGAACAAACCATAACATACATGAGAGATCCCACTGCACTAGAGTATGGAACATGTGACATGTACTCAATCTCATCATTTGATTGTGGAGTCAAAGCCGATGAAAGTCTGAAATGGGCTGCTAAAGGAGTACTAACAGGCTTAGCACTCCTGACTTAGGTACAATTTACTTGCTTTTCTATCTCTGAGAATCTCCATACCAAGTATCTTTTTTGCTGGTCTCAAATCTTTCATCTCAAATTCTTCACTTAGTTGGGCTTTGACCTTTCTTATCTCTCCTTTATCTTTTGCTGCTATCAACATGTCATCAATATAAAGAAGTAGATACACAAAAGAACCATCACTGTTTTTCTTAAAGTAAACACAGCTGTCAAAAATACTTCTTTTAAAATCATAAGAAGTCATAAAGGAATCAAACCTCTTGTACCACTGTCTTGGTGACTATTTCAAACCGTAAAGGGACTTTTTCAGCAAGCAAACATAGTCCTCTTTTTCTGAGACTGTAAAACCATCTGCTTGTTACATGTAAATATCTTCCTCAAGTTCTCCATTCTAAAATGTAGTTTTTACATCTAACTGCTTAAGCTCCAAATCATGCATGGCCACAATACCAAGCAAAGCTCGAATCGAACTATGCTTCACAACTGGGGAGAACACATCTGTGAAGTCCACTCCTGGAATTTGACTGTAACCTTTTGCAACAAGCCTTGCTTTATATCTAGATTTTTCTACTCTTGGAGTCCCTTTTTTTCTTTTTAAACACCCATTTACTACGAACAACTTTTTTACCTTTAGGAAGTTTCACAAGATCCCATGTTCTATTTTTATGGAGTGATTCCATCTCCTCTTGCATAGCAAACATCTACTTTTTTGAGTCTTCACAGCTAACCGCCTCAGAATAATTAGATGGCTCTTGGTTTGCATCTATATCTTCAACCACATTTAAAGAATAAGTAACTAGATCAGCCTCAGCATACTTCTTTGGAGGTTTAATTTCTCTTCTAGTTCTATTTTTGGTGATAGAGTATTGTGGTGAAGAAGTAACTCTATTCTCAATTTTTGTACTGGCTTGAGGAGTTGACTCTGTATTAATCTGATGCTCCACCTACTTTTAATTTTCTTTATTGGAAGAGTCTTTAAGAGATAAGTTAGGTAGTATAGCAGTTTCATCAAAAACAATATCTCTGCTAATCACAACTTTTCTATTTTCAGGACACCATAACTTATACCCTTTTACACCAGCTTTATAACCAAGAAAAACACATTTAATGGACCTCGGTTCTAATTTTCCATTATCAACATGAGCATATGCAGGACACTTTTTAAATCAGAATAATTAGCAAGATTACCAGACATACCTCTTGTGGAGTCTTTTTCTCAATGGCAATGGATGGAGATCGGTTGATCAAAAAACATGCAGTAAAGGCTGCTTCGGCCCAAAATGACTTTGGTAAGTTGGCATTTGACAACATACATTGAACCTTCTCTATGATCATTCTGTTCATTCGTTCTGCAACACCGTTTTGCTGTGGAGTATGACGAACTGTCAAGTGTCTCACGATCCCTTCTGACTTGCACAGTTTACTAAACTCATCAGAACAAAACTCTAAGCCATTGTATGTGCAAAGGTATTTTATTTGTTTTCTCGCATATTTTTCAATCATAGTTTTCCAAGACTTAAATGAGGAAAACACATCACTTTTTTGCTTCAGGAAGAATGCCCAAACTTTTCTATAAAAATCATCAATAAAAGTTAGCATGTAATTAGCTCCACCTCTCGAAGGCACTCTTGATGGCCCCCATAGATCAGAATGAATATAGTCCAATATTCTCTTCGTGTTATGGATTCCTCTGGTGAATCGAACTCTCTTTTTCTTCCCAAAAACACAGTGCTCACAAAACTTCAGTTTGTAAATTTCTTGCCCATCAAGAAGTCCTCTTTTGCTCAATTCTGCCATGCCATTCTCACTCATATACCCTAGGCGCATATGCCAAAGTTTAGTAATATCATCATCTGACAAGGAAGAGGAAGCGACAGCTGCATCACTAATAACAGTAGAACTCTGCAAAACATATAACTTGGCAACCTTTCTCTGCCCTTTCATCACAACGAGAGAACCTTTGGAAATTTTCAAAATCCCACTTTCAGCTGTGTATTTCTCTTCAATTCTGGAACATGTCGTACGTTACTCAGTATTCTAACAATTCCATCAAACATCTTAAATTTAATTGTTCCAACACCTGCGATTTTACACGAAGCATTATTTCCCATCAAAACAACACCTTCAGACACTGTTTCATAATTTGCAAACCAATCCCGATTGGGACACATGTGGAAGGTGCAAACCGAATCAAGTATCCACTCCTCGCTCACTTTAGAATTGTTAATAGAAGCGACTAGAAGTTCACCATCGCTGTAGTCTTCTACAACATCAGCTTCACCGAAATTTTCTGGTTGTTTTCCCTTTTGATTCGTAGCCTCCCTTTTGATCTTATTTTGTAGCTTATAGCATTCAGATTTAATGTGCCCCTTCTTCTTGCAGAAGTCACAAGTTTTACCTCTGTTTGAAGACTTCGATCTACCCTTAGATTTACCGCGAGGATTCCGTTCCTGTGTCCTTCTATGATCATCATCAGCATTCTGATCTTATATCCCATGAACAATGAGACCCTCTCCCTGGGAGTCATTTTTAACTACAATATCCTTCATCTTATCATACAAGGTCAAAGAATCATAAACCTCATCAACTGTGAGAGACTCGCGGCTATATAAAATCGTGTCTCTAAAGGTTGAATAAGAAGGGGGCAACGAACAAAGTAGAATCAACCGTAGATCTTCCTTATCATATTGAACCTCCATGGCCTCCAAGTTTGAGAGAATTTCTTTAAACACTGTTAAGTGTTCGTGTACAGGTGCACCTTCCTCCAAATGATGAGCATAAAGACGTTGCTTCATATGCAACTTGCTGGTTAGAGTTTTCGACATACATATTTGTTCAAGCCTCTTCCATAATGCAGCGACGGTCTTCTCCTTCATCACATCCTGCAAAATTTTGTTAGACAAATACAGATGTAACTGTGTTAACGCCTTTCGATCCTTGCGTTTTTTCTCTTCCTTTTTCAATGTCGAAGGCATCTTATCTACCCTAGTAGGGCTTCCTCTAAATCCATCTGTGCAAGAACTGCCTGCATCTTTATCTGCCACAACGCAAATCCAGTGTTGTGATCCAACAGCGAAATTTCATACTTTAAAGACGCCATTACTGTGATCGAGATGAAAAACCTGAAAAATCTTATACCAATTTGTGAAAAATATAACGTCGGTAATGACAATATATTGCAAAGAAAAGAGAAATAAAAATTTAAAGAACACACAGATTTTACGTGGAAACCCTTTCGGGAAAAAACCACAGGCAGAGGAGAAGAAATTCACTATGTCGAATTCTAATATTTTACAAGTGGAATAGACTATGTCTATTTATAGGCTTGTAAAGCCATATTCTAATAGGAGTGTAGTAAGATTGAAACACCTTATTCTAATCAATATCAAATAGACGGAGTTTAATAAGGTTTAAAAAACCATATTTAAAATAAAATAAAAGAAGTATAGTTTTATAGGGATTCTTCTTTTATTTTATTTTACAATTATATTTTATTTAAATAAGGATTCGGGTCACTTAATTCTAACACTATGACTAACGAATAGGTGTGCGACAAGATTACCTTCCGGTCTCACTTTATCTTAATATTCCCTTAGAGGCATCACTACCTAAGTTCTTAGTTCAATTCAAATTAGTCCAATTTGATACGGTTTAGTCATTTGTCCAAAGATTTTAGTTTATCCACATCTCCACCAACCAACCTCCTTAAGAATTTAGCTATATATACTTAAAGTCAAGAAAATAAACATAACAATAGAAAACAAAACAGCCATGAAAGCAAAGCTTAAGAAAAATGTGAAAGTTGAGACTTTTATGCAATAAAACTTAAATAGCATGAAACCAACAGCATTAACAAAGAAATCTAAAGCAAGAAAATTAAAAGGAATAAGTTTTAACATATTTGAAGTCAAATAAACTCAAATACATTAAACTAAAGCTTAAAGAGTCTTGAAAAGAAGGTATAGGAACTGAAAATGTAAATAAACCTTAGCTACTGTGTTAACTAACTTAACTAATATAAAAAACAAGAAGTAAATACAGAAAAATAAACTCTAATCTAATGTAGAAGAAGAGAAAAATAAAAATCCTAGAAAACTGCAGAGAAAAACTAAAAAAAAAACTAAACCTAAAACTAAGCTAAATGTGTCTCTCTTTTCCTCAGCAATTTTTGGATATTTTGAAGGGTGTTCTGATGAATTTTCAATGCTAAAATTGCCCCTACACAAGCCTTGTGTGATTGGTGGATCAGTTAGATAAATGTTTCCCTTTTTGTCCAAGTTTGTCCCCCTGGCGAATGTGATATTGCGATATCTCGAGTAGTATTGAACTCGGGGTCTTCCTTGAGAGGTGGTTATTACGATTCACAAGGAGGATGTCGTGATACCATTGAAGAGTCTTTTTGGTCTTCTATACTATCGAAGGTATCGCAATTCCAGGGGTTGGATATCTTGATACATTTTTCCTAGATGTCGTTTTCGCTCATTTTCAACCTCCGACATGTCCCTACCTTACTCAAACACACGTTAGACCTCCCAATGGCACTATCAGCCAATTTGGTTAAAAAAAATAGACAAAAATGAGAGATTTTCACTTATTACCCAAAAAATATAAAAATACGAAAATAACAAAAAACTAAGCTGAAACTCCATTTTGCTCGAGAAAAGCTCATTAAATGTATCAGAAAAGCCTAATTTGCCACGTCGATTTGTGGCAGATCAATTATCAAGAACCAGCCATTGAATTGAGTCCCCTCCCCTTCCATCGGGCAACACATCCATTTTAAAAACCAGTACCCCCTTTTGACAATTATGCTCCTCATCCCGTTGATCGATCTTCCAAATACCTTTCTTCTCCTTACCATTTCCTCCCTTTCCAATTACTACCCCTGTAGATATAATATTCTTCTGTCTTATTCCATTGTAAACTCACTGGTGCCGATACTCTTCCATCCAGGTAAGCCAATTCATTTCTCTATAATCCTCCTTTTTCTACTACATAAGCCGTTATATTTGCCTTCCTTGATATATTCTTGAAGATACATTTCGCAAAACCCTTACAAACTATTCTATATATAAAATGTAAGAACTCAAAATTGACCCATCTTCCTTTTGATTTTGTATTTTCCTGATGATACTGAGAGCGTCTCCTTTGATAATCACCTGTCTAAGACCCAAATTGAGCCCCGTCAATACTACTTGTAAAGACTCCAATGCCTCCACCGTAAAAAGGGTTTGTACATAATTGTTGACAACCATTTTCGAACCTAGTACCTCCTCCCACAATTCCTACACACAATCCCCGACTCTGATCTATTCGACTGCTTGTTGAAGGCAACATCAAAATTGATTTTAATCAAAGGCAATTTTAACGGTTTCTATCTTTCCTCCCCAATCCTCTAACCAAGTAATTTCCTATTAACCATTTCTAACTCACTTATGTATGATTGGATGAAACTTGCAGTACCATGTGGTGACTGATGTACCCCTTCATGCAGGGCCTTGTTCTTACCTCTTTAGATAGCCCATATGGCACAAAAGACAATCTTCTGTTGAGAAATCAAAGCACTGGTAAGCATCGATCTTATCCACTGTCTATAATCACTATGTGTATCCCCCTTGAACCCTTTGAACCCCTAACACAATGCCAAGTTACTTATCCTTCGATAATGTAGATTGCTATTTGATGGAATGAAATTATTGTATACCCTCTAGTTTGTTATCTTGATTTTCCCTGGTAGATATGTCTGCCATAGATTCTTTAGGAATAATTTTTCTATATTTTCATGAGTGCCAAAACTAGGACTAGAGTTCTCCTTCAAGAGTCTTTTACAACCATTTCTCACAGTGTATTCTCCCGTTGTTTCACCACTCTAGACCATCCTATCCTCCTGCGGGTACCTTGCCAAAGGAATATTCAAAATTTATTTTGCATCCTCATTCGAAAAAAGACTGGTAATATACTTTTCCCCTCCACTGTCTTAGGTTCGGTTCAATTAAATCAACCACTTTATCTATATTTTGATTTTTAATAGTACCCTGAATTATTTGATTCTGCAATCTAGGAATCCATACATCTTTCCAAATAGATATTAGGTTGCCTATACCCACCCTCCAGCACATGCCTTCTTACAAAAGCTTCTCCGTTGCCCATACACTTTTCCAAGTATATGAAGGGTAATGTCCTAAGCCAGAACTCATAAAATTTCCATCTGAATAATATTTTTCTCTTATTGTTCTTGCTAATAAAGAGTCAATAAATTTGATCAAACGTCATCCCTACTTTGCAAAAAGGGCTAAATTAAATTTGGATAAATCCCTAAACCCCAAACCCACATCCTTCTTAGACTCACATAACTTCTTCCAATCACACCAATGAATTCCCTTCTTCCCTTTCTGCTTTTACCACCAAAATCAACAAATAACTTGCTCCATATCATTACATAACGACTTTGGTAACAAAAAACATGACATAGCAATATACTTTTAATGAACACTTTCTTACCTCCATGTAAGAGTGTCTTAACGCACTAATTGCCAATTCTTTCTTGTTGAAAAAAAATTCATTTTGAAAATGATTTTCTAACACAACTCAAAATAAAAATTTTAAAAATCGACCTGGCCTGTGATATTTATAGCAATAAACCTTAAATCGAAAACGTACATGTGTTTTTGGATAAGCGGATCCTTGATATTTTTTAGCTTTCAACCAAACTATCTCTCCACTATTCTTGTACCACGAACTGCTTCGAGTGTATGCTCAAACAATTTGAATCAAAACACAGAACCAGAAAAAAATTCTTTTTTTGGGTGAAAACAAAAATTCTCTCTTCTTTAATAGAAATCAGTAAAATTGTTATTCTAAAAAATATGTTTATAAGTTGAGAATAAATTCTCTCTATATTTCGGTAGAATAATAATCTCTCAAAAGTTTTATTTATAGCTCTATTGGTGCCATCTATTTAGAGACAGAGAAGATAAAACCCTTATAGAGTTGTAGAGGTTTATTTCAAATAGAAAAAGAACAACCTACCCATCTATTTAGAGACAAAGAAGATAGAACCCTTATAGAGTTATAGAGGTTTATTTCAAATAGAAAAAGAACATCCTATATAAAGTAGGAGAGGGGAGAATGATTCACCTTTGTATTTCTACTAAGGTTCCCGCACCCTTCAAGTTTTATGAGGAGTTTTGGGCCTCTCTCACATCGGGTCTAATTACGAGTACTTCTTGAGCCTTTTTAACCCACTACTTTGTAATATGATTCAAGCCAATTCAATTTTTCTATTTCCAAAAATAAACTTTAATATTTACATATTAAATAGTTTTCTCATCCCAATTTTACTCTAGTAAAATTTTAAGATCTTACCCTTCGATAAAATTTTGATGATTATACCCCCAGTAAAATTTCGAAAAAGTTTATTCAATATGTCAGAACTCAATATGTTGACTATGGCCAAATGATTTATTTTCATTTTCGGGCTTCAAAACATTCCAAAAACATAAACTCATTATTCCGTCATTTTTTTACGTAATTCTACATAAGATTGCAAATTTCCATTTTCATTTCCATTTCTATTTTTGGAAACTTACATTCATTTCCAAATTATTTCATTTCTCTATTTCGGAGAGAACCATAATCATTCCTAAATTTTTCCCATTTCTCTTTTTCTATTCATTTGTATTCAAACACGCAATTCATTTCTAGTTTCAACGAGCTAGCGAAAGGATCGAATTGACATATAAAGTTAAGGCTCAAATCACCTATTAATTATAAACTCATTTAGTCACAAATTCATTCCACTATAGTATCATAACTGAGCTCTCCCCAGCGACATACCATTACGAAAGCAACTACTTAGTGCTCGTCCAATGACCTTGTCATTAGTGTGTTACCCTCATAAGATATCATTGATCTCTTTGGGATAATATTTGTTCTCTCAATATGATCATATTTTATCTCATGGTAACCATTAAGTCTTCCCTCATGAAAAGTCAATCATTACCAATTAGAGATTAAATCATCCATCACAAAGACGAACGACTCATGGTCATATTTACTTTTCATCAACCACATAATGCCAATAAGATGATATCATTTACCTATGTTTTGGGTTATGAATTCCATTATCGTGAATGAAGCTACACACTACAAAAATCATACACCTAACACATCAGCTTTCGATTCCTTATCTATTCTAACTTAGGCTTTTACTTATATCAAACTGTACGAGTCACGCATACATAGTTCGTCATCCACTTAGGATTTACGTATGCCACACTATGAAGTCACAAGTGACTAAATCCATAAATGGATTTAGGATATATTATGCTTGGGTTCTGTCCAATGTACTGTCAGTCTAGTCAACTATATTTATGTCTCTATCTTTTGGGAGTCATCCGCTCCGATGCCCAAGACAAGGCACCTCCCCAATTGGACTTGATGGACGACATATTAGTCTTTCAATCAATTTACTCATTTCTGATTAGATTAAGGACGCATTTAGGTTCGTTTACTAATACAAGTTGTCTTTTCGTATTACGATTCGACCACATCATACTGCTTAGTATTAGTTAAACATTAGACAACCAATGAGAAACATTTACTTCCATTTTGCTTTGCATGCAAAAATCATGTAAGGGAAATTATACAAAGTATATTAATATAATCAATGACTTTATTTTATTAACCAATCTGTTTGAAAAAATTAGAAATGTATATTGATGAAAATACTACACTTGGGGCACCAGATCTAACATTTCTATCATCTTATCTTTTAGTACCTGAAAAGCTCTTCGTTTCTACCTTCCCATCACATTTAGGAGCCCTAAATACTTTTCTAGATCTAAAGAATAACGCACCCTTAATACTTGAGGCACAAAATTTCTTGCTTGACTAGAACTATTTGAACTAAAATATAATAATGATTTGTCATAATTGATGCATTGCCTTAAGCAAACCTCGCACTCTTTTAAAATAGCATTCATTGCATATGCTCCCCTATCAGAAGCTTCACCAAAAAGTATACATCATCCGCAAACAACAAAATGAATAATCGAAGGATCCATTCTACTCTCATTTGCTCCATTTACCTCTCCTTCACTCGTCGCTATTATCATCAGTGTGGACAGTCCTTCACTGCAAATAAGAAATAAATAAGGGCTAAGAGGATCATCTTGCCTAAAGCATCTTGTCGGCTTAAATCCCTCTCTCTTTTCTCTATTAATGCATACCGAATACGAGACTTAAGAAATACACTGCATAATTAGATTGATCCACGCTTCCTCAAATCCCATCTCCAGTATCACATCTCATAAAAACACCCATTCGACGCTATCATTTGCCTTGCTCATGTCAAATTTAAGCACAAAAGACCCTTTCTTACTATTTCTTCTCTACTTAAAAATGTGCAAGATTTTGGAGGCCAATAGCACATTATCAGTAATTATCCTCCCTGAAATGAAAACACTCTATACTTCATTAACACAACTATCTAGCACTTGTTGAAAACGATTAGCCACTGTTTTCGATATTAATTTATAAACTATTGAGCAAAGACTAATAGGCCTGAAATCCTTCAAATTATTTGGATGAGTAATTTTAGGGATCAATACTATAAGATTTGAGTTAATAGCTTCTAAAGAATTACCGCTATTAAAAATACTAAGGCAATAAGAGCCAACATCCCGTCAAACAGTGTGCCAGTATTTCTAAAAAAATAATATTAGGAACCCACCTTCTCTGGCAGCCTTCAATGGAGCCATATATTTCAAAGCTAACTGAACCTATTCTATTTTGTACTACTCCATTAGTTCACGATTCATACCCTCAATGATGCATTTTTTTACTCTTGACAGAACATGTTCTGAACATCCGCCTTCTTGTGAAGTGAATACGTTGAAAAAATAATCTGTTGCAACCCCTGTCATTTCTACCTTATTTGATGTCAACGAACCATCACTCATTCTTAGTTCTCTAAAGTGATTTATTCTGCATCTTTAAGAGAAGAATTTATGAAAGAATGCCGTATTACGATCACCCATCTTCAACCAATTAGCTCTTGATTTTTTCTCCTAATATAACTTTTCATTTTCCATCTCCAAATTGAGTTGCAACTTCGTATCAATCAAATCATCTATAATATCATCCGTTCAGTCCTTCTCATTTAATTTAGCCACCTACCTCTGAAGATTTCTTGTCACCCCCACCTTTTGTTCCTTTATTCCTTTGGCCCAAATTTGTAAACCCTCATTAAAAGCCACAAGGCGATCTAGTACATCACCCCTACTACCTTCCCATAATCGACGAATTTCCCCTTCACAGGAGTATTCTAAAATCCACCACTTTTTAAATATGAATCTCTGTTTCGATGGTCTGAAGTCATAACAAATTGTCTATATTAACAATGGACAATGGTTAGAAAAGGAAAGCGTTAAATGCTTAATGCTATAGTTCGGAAATAGATCCCACCAATCCATATTTGCCACACATCGATCTAATTGCTCCCTTACATTATTTTTTGCCAAGTTCCCTCTTTCCCACGTAAATTAGGGACACAAAAACCCCAAATCTTCCAACTGATATTCTGCTAAAGTTTATCTGAAAGCCTCCATTCTATCTCCCTCCATTGTTACTCCCCTTTTTTCTCAAAAGAATACAAATTTTCATTGAAATTTCCCCCAACCAACATGGCAAACTTTGGTCTCGTCCTAGTGTTGGATCTAGTGCCCTGAGTGTACCAGGTTCATTTGTAAAATTGTAATTTTTTCGAACAGATAGATTGATAAAGCAAATTCATTTATTATAATTAATATACTTTGTATTATTTTTCTTAAATGGTTTTTGCACACAAAGCAAAATAGAAGCAAATGTTGCTCGTTGATTGTCTAATGTTTAATTAACACTAAGCAGTATTACGTGGTTGAATTGTAATACGAAAAAAGACAAATTATATTAGTAGACGAACCTAAACATGTCCTTAGTCTAATCAAAACGAGCAAATCGATTGAAAGACCAATATGTCGTCTATCAAGTCCAATTAGGAGATGACTTGTCTTGAGCATCGAAGCGGATGACTCTCAGAAGATAGAGACATAGATGTGACTGACTCGACTGGTAGTACATCGGATTGGACCCAAGTAAAATAGATCCTGAAACCATTTATGGATTTATTCGCTTGTGATGTTCATAGTGTGGCATACCTAAACCTTAAACCCAAAACATCAAAGATATTTTGCAACACTCTCAGTCTTTTCTTCCCATCCGATTCTTCTATAGGAGTATCCTCTGCATCTTGTGTTCATTGAAGACCTTTAGACCCACATAGTGTCCCTCCTCCAATCTTCCTTCCCTATTAGGATTCCCTTCTAAATTAAATCCTAAAACAAGATTTACTTGATGCCTCTACTTATTTTGTGCACTTATTTGATCCCCTCCATTAATTCACTTCCCGAAAATCGACCTACTGACTTCTTTCCATAAAGTTCACTACCATCATCTTCCCGAAGCCATATGTTAGGAGTAGTGATCGCCCTCCTCCCCGGAGCCCTCGTAAAAAGATTCCACCCAAGTTTTATATTTCTTTCTTCGTTCGTTAACCAGATCAGGTAGAAACTATCACCATGTCCAAGACAAACACATAAGAAATAGAAAAGAGTTAGTTTCTCGTATTAAAATCTTGCATAGAATTGTTTGCCTGTCGAAATTACTTTCTTTTTCCTTCGTTTAAGAGGTAGTCTAACATCAACAATAACCCGCACTCTCATAAAATCTTTGAATCCCCTACTAATTTACTTCGCATCATATTCCACAAAGGATTTGAAACATGCCCCAAACTAGCAATCTCTACTGAGAACAGACCTGGTGGCAAATCATGAATTTGAACCCAAAAATAGGAGTATATCAATAGTACTTCCATCGAATCTTCACTGTCTTTCAACTGGTGAAAAACCAACAAACGATTATTAAATGTCCACGATGCCCATTTATGACCCCTACTAATATCCAACTCATGGTAAAACTCGAATAAAAACCTTTTCTCCCCTAGATCTAAGATTAAAACACCACCAAGAGGAGGCCATATATTGGGTACAATATTTCTCGTCGTCGGGAAGTGAACACTTGTCATCAGAAAACACCCTACCAAAAAATGTTCATACATCGGCTTTTGTGTCTTCGCTCCTCCATTAATAACCCAAGCTTCTTCTTCCTCAACGTCTATCCTCAACCCAGCAATACCGTTCTCCATTATCTCATCAAAGCAACCCAATCAACAATAGCATCAAATACCCTATGGCGTTGCTCTAAACTCCAAAACGAACAAAGAGAATCGAAACCTAAACAAACTAAAACCCTAAAAACACTAAAACATTTAAAAAAATTGTGGCACAAAGAGCAGACAGAATTTGAGAGAAAACGTGCCATTGAGGCAAACTTTATTTTTAAACTTACCTATATAATGTATATAAATTTCCCGAGTTATTAATTACAAATACTTATTATAACAATTTTATCTTTCAAATTTTCTTTTTACAATTAAAGCATAAATCATATTTATAATATTACAAATATATTATCTTTTAAAAACTAAAATAGAATTTTAATTTATTTATATTATTAAATATTATTTCATCAATAATATTAATTAATATTTCACTATTTAAATAACAACACGTTTATAAAATAAAATATAGGAACAATCCGTCCGAATTATTATATATAATAATAAAATTGAGTTACATAATCACCGACAACGGCTTATACAGTCTTGGAGAAGACACCTCTGCTGAATCCCATCTGCATTTCCCAATCCCATACCATATACATGCAAATTCTCCATAAATTTAGAACTTAATTATTTGTGGTAGAGAATTTTTTGGAGAGAAATAGAGAAAAAAGTCCAATTCCATATTTACCTACACATTAAACAATCAGAAATGAGAAATTCTTGGAAAGTGACACTTAAAAATCTTTAAATAAAATCATTTATACGGATAGATTTGTTTGTATTTTTGGTTGGAATGGAAGTATATATATAATAATAATTATTTTTTAATTAATTTCATATGTGACACGGTGTTTAAAATTATCAGTCTCTCAGAACCCATAAATAAGAGGATAATATGCTTTACCGTATTTAAATCCACGTTAATACTCAATCAATCTTATGATATTCTATTTATGGATGATTTAAGATGTGATTCAATTTTTTTTAAATTATTCCATTGACATTTTCTATATTTCATTATTTAGCATTTGTAAGGTACATCATGGTGTGTTATCTTTTAGTATTTGTACAAATGTCATAATATGATAGTATATGTTTGAGATGTGTCTTAGTAATTGCTTTGTTGGTTGAAGGCGTGTATTATTTATGGGATAGAACATGAGGTAAATTTGGTTATGATTGTTTGGGGGTTTATAAAGGTTGAGAGTTTGGATGGTTCTTAAGTCATTTAAAATGGTTTTTAAGCTAATTTGCATTTAAGTATTTATACTCAGAAGTACAAATACAACTACTCTCTAAATTAATGTCAAAAGTAATTTTATTAAGGTGTAAAATACCACCACTATGACTTATATTTTCAATATTGTATAGTCTAAAGATGATATCCTTCTTAAGATATCGATATCATATGACTCAAAAGAATTTAAAATTAGCTTTTAAAGATGGATTAAAAGCTGATTTTGATAAATAATGCCTCAAACATCAAATGTAACATCATTTATGCAAAATTATCAACAATCCAAATAACAAGTGTTAAGCTCAATTAAATTCATTCATATACTAGACTCAAGCTTGTTTGCAATTAAACTCTTTCCATATAATAAAATTAAAATGTAATTTTATTATATAAAAGTATAGTCTAAGAAAAGTTCAATTAAACTTATGAACTTATGAGCAATTCAAATATTACAATACTCAAATTCGATTCAATTGATAACTCAAACAATACTCACTAATTAAAAAGTCAAATTTAAATTCCTTTTTGAGTCAAACTCAAATGATTTGTGAACAAATCTCTTGTATCAACATAGGAAGGAACGAGATCTTATGGATAGGAGAGCATTGATAACTTCTAACATAAAATAGCTAAATTTTCAACTTTCTTTTTTTCCTTTTTATAAAAAGAAATACCAAGTCCTTCAAAAAGGACATAAATTATTTGAGAAGTATCTGTTCAGTGTTTACTGTTTAGGTCTAAGGCCTAGGACATATGACAACTAACAACAATTGTGCAGAATAAAATTTTTTTATTTATTCTTTTCAAAGAAAAGCTGTGCAAAGTAGAGGTTACAAAAAAAAAAAAAAAGGATTTTAGTCCACAAGCACCTTACATTGTTGTTCCACAACCTTTCTTCGTTTTTTATCATCAATTGCCTGCAAGGAAACAACATTACTTCACATTAGCTAATTCAATTTTTATATTTCTCTATTCGGCTAGCTATCATGATTGTTTCTTCCACTTTTCACAAGCATTCAACTTAGCTGAGCAATTTTCATTTATACATCAAAATTTACTTTTTCACATTCATCAAAGCACATCAAAAAGGTCTTTGGGAATTTGAATGTGTGAGATGAGCAACAGCAATGTAATGAAAGAAAGCATTTGTTAATACAGAGTCCATTCTCCCAGTCTGAATTACATTTTTCAAACCAATTTCTGCTATGATGAAATTATTACCTCTTGACTCAGGCAATCTGGTACACGAACCCTCTTGGAGCCATCAGCCAATCGCTTATATTGAAATTGGTTTTCCAAAGATGCCAAGCTATCACTCACCTAACATTACCAACATTTGCAAAAGACTAAATAATGGTGAACTTTGACCAATAAGGGAATGTGATTAGAGATGGTATTTGCAGTTTGAAGAGTTGAGTTAACAAGTGGAAAATGGAGCTCAATGAAATTATTGTTTTTTTACCTGGCCTTTGATGGCTCCAATTAACGACTCCTGACATCCTGACGCATGCACATTTTGTAAACTTGGGCATTGAAGGAGCAATCTCTCTATGAAAACAGAGAGTTTATGAGATACTTCTTAAAACATAAGAAAATAAATGAGCATAGTCAACTCACCAAACTAGCAGATTGATACCTGGATGCAAGTTTTTACAAGAGATGAGATTTAGGTCATTGAGTTCGGGACAATTCAAACATAAAGCCTGCATTTAGATTCCCAAATAAGAACCGCATAGGGTATTAAGAAGAAACTGGTAACATAGTCAAGACTAAGGACAAAAGATCTCACATCTAAGCCAGAACAACCCCACAAGCTGAGTTTTTTTAGTCGGCTATGTTTGATAATAAGCTTCTGGTACATAAGGTACAGTTTATTGTTCAATGCATTTGGAAGTTCATTATCGCCACTTTCATCACAAGGTGAATTCTGGGAATCAGGATCACAGACGGTCATCCCACAATCCATAAGTTCAAGAAGAGGTAGTTGAGCTGTGGCAAACTGAATTCCACCTGATAAAAGCGGAGAAACACATCAATGAATAGATTTAGGTAAAAATAGGACATTCACAGGATAAATACGGCTATGCCGGAGATAAAGGTGTGAATCTTAGACATGAAAATTACTTGAAGTTATGTTAGGACAAAGAGCGAGGAGGAGTCTAGACAGTGTGTCTGGGAACACATTGCAGATCATTCCAATGCCACTATCACTGATGCTAGACCTAAGAAGCAGCAAGCATCAGGACTGAAGATTAATTGATAAAAAGTTACCCCTTAGAACCAGCCCAGATAAATGGATTAACCATTTAAAGCTGGAGAAAAACATACCCGCTGAGATCAAGCAATTCTAATTTTGAATAACTTGAAGCAATAGCAGCAACAGATGCATCTGTGATTTCTGAGCCAAGAACAAGCGAAAGCATCCGCAAGCCCCTGAATAATATCAACAACAATCAGTAAACTAGTGACTAGTTATCCTCCAAATGCAGAAATCTATAAAACAAAGCATGGCATTGCTAGAAAATTTTACAAAACAAGTCCTTCATTTAAACACTATGACTCCTGATAAAGCAAGGCAAAGTCTATAGGTTCTTATGTGATACATGATTAAAAATGAACGTGTGGAACTAAAGGTTCAACAGACCTCAAATTAGAAGCTGTAAGAGAAAGCACTACAGCATGTGAAAGTCGAACTGATGCAATGTGGATGTTTTGCAACCTTGGACAACTTCTACCCATACCGTCAACCATGGTTGTAAGATCGGTAGTATCATTTTCTTGGCGAGAAAATTCTAAGGATATCTCTTTCAAATTGGGACAGTTAAAAACCTACAATACAAAGCACATATAAATATAAATTCAATAACATTGCCCAAAAAAGTTTTGAACTTGGAAAAACAAAAAAGGACCTGATAAAAAAGTTACCATCTTGGAAAGGGAATAAAGATCAGAGAGCCAGAGTGTAGATAGACTAGATGAAGAGAGGACAAAGCCCCCTAAATTAGAACATCCTTCCATCTTAAGACTCGTTAGGCAGCGTTTATCAGCAACAAAACGACCCAATTCATCCCTATACATGAAACATTAATTAAAAGTTAATCAGAACCACTTAATCTACCATTTATTAACTTAAGCCAACTTAAATTGCAATTACACATATTCAAGACACGGAACAAAATATGACAAAAACATTAAAGAACAAATAAATATTACATCGGATTCAATCACCAACTGGACTTTTAGCATTGTATGAATAGACAGTGTTCTAGACCAATAAAAAAAAATAAACATTCAAGCTATTCGCTTTACTGTTAGAATTTTACCCACTTCTTCTTATAATTAAAAAAAAAAACAAAGGAATATTTACAAACACTAGTTAGGTCACGAAATTAAAAGAAAGAAAAAAGATTGACCAAAAGACCATTCAACTAGATATTTCTATGCATTTCACCCCAACTTTAACCTCTTAGTGACTCATACCTTTCAATTATTTTACCGGTGAAAAGACTGATAAATTCAACCAAATAGCTAGATCTAAGCCTTTTCGGAGCCCCGACAATCAAGCAACAACAGGAGTAGCAAAGTTTATTAACTGAGCAACTAGATATACTATTTTAAAGATCTAATGATAAATTTTAGGAAAAAAGGGGGAGAAAAAAAAGTATACCCCGTGATCCGATTAACAGCCATATTAGATGTAGAAATCTCCATAGACTCCAAATTAGGGCAAGAAAACGCAATGCACGCCAGCATCGTTGCATCCACATCACTGTAAAACCCAAACAAGAAAAAAATATTGAGTAAAACAAGGGTAAACAAAAGTCCAAAAGCAGCATTGATCCCTCTCCCTACCCTTCAATATCCCCAAAATGATGCAAACAGAAAACCCATTTTACTGTTTCTTACAATGAAACAAATTGTTGGGATACATCTCTCTAAGTGAAAAATGATTTTCCAAACAAAATTTTTGTTGCAAAGTTAATCCGATCCCTTATTAATTATCGCATTGGTTTTAGCTTTTAAGTTTCATGGCGTTTTGATTATAGATCAATTTCCACTTCATTTCACAGATTATGCGTTCTTAAATTATAACCAAATTAATTATCATTTCATGACTTTATCTCGATCTTCATTGGTATCAACCGATCCAACCAATAAAATCCTAGATCCGTCAAACGTTGGCTTAGACTCGAACCTTTCCATCTTAAGAGACATCCTAATGAGGCTCGGGCATTTCTTCAAAACCGATCCGATGAACCTGAGCTGACCCCTAGGTGGGACCATAAGTCTCAGCTCCTCCGCCGCCCTCCACAACCTCTTCGTCGTTTCCCTCCAACCTTTACACACACTCGCCGCCGCCAAAAGACCCGCTGGCGGCAATCTCCTCAAGACCTCCCACAAACACCCAGCCGGTAACCCACCGGAGATCATCTCATTATCCGGATCAAGATCTGTACCCGGGTAGGGAGAATTAGACCCATCTAAATCGCGTTCCGGCGAGTCAGTGCGGGTGTCGATGTCGTCAAAGGAAAGCGCACGTCGGAGATGCGTGTAAGACTGACGTAAGGGCGGAGGGTGCGGAGGACGGGACGCGGATGATGAATTTTCGACAGTAACGGCGGATGCAGATGAGGTAGGAGTGGAAATCGAAGTAGGGTAGGTGGTACTGTTGAGATGGCAAACGTGGCCTTTCTTGGGAAGACCACATCTGCCACAACTGTAACTGCCGCGGCGCTTGGCCGGTTTGAAGTCAAACGCCGCGGCGGCAGGAAAGGAAGTGGAGGTTGACGAAGAAATGTGAGGCTGTGGGTGGTGCATCGCCGCCGAGCGATGAAAGAAATAAATTATTGGAGTGAAAGGAGGAGGGATTTGGGTGGAGACTAGAGAGGAAAGAAATATTGAAAATAAAGGGAGCGGGGAGGGGCGGGAGAAATGGCTACTTTTGGCGCCTGTTTTCGAAACCTGTAATGGAAAATAATAATAATAATATTATTATTATGAGGTGAGGGAGGAGCGTCGCCAGTGCCTGGTTTATGATGTTTATTTACTGCTTTACCCTCTACCTTTGTAGGTAGCCCAGGCAGAGTGGAAAACGTTAAACAAATAAAACGCTGTTTTTTCCTTTTTAATGATATTTATGGAATTTTGATAAAAAAAAAAAAAAGTGATATATATGGAATGGGAAAATATTTTCAGTATTTGGCTGTAAATTGGACAAATTCATTTACCAGCAGCGAACACTTATAGAAGTTTCATTACTTGTTATTTTATTACCATTTTATATTATTGAGGAGCCTCTGAAAATGAAATGTACCTAAGAAGTTAATTTAGGTTCAATAGTCAAATTTAAAAAAATTAATTAACTTTTTTATTTTTTCACTCAATTAGATATATGAATTTTTAAAATGTATAAAACAATACTTTTAAACTTTTTCAAAAAAAGAAATTAAGCCTATGCTCTCTTTTTTTTTAGCTTAATTAGATACTTGAATTGTCAAAATATATAAAAAAGGCCAAGGACGGATCTAGGGGCTAGTAGGGGCCCGACCCCCAAAAATGGAAAATTTTTTATTTAGCCATTTACAATTTATAAAATTTTAAATTAATAATGGTAAAATTATACTTTGGCCCACCAAAAATGATAAAAATTTTATTTAATCATCTAAAAATTATAAAGATATAAGCTATTAAAATGGAGAAATTTCATTTTTATCATCATAAAATATATAATTTAATTCCGCCCACTAAATCATATTTCTGGATCCGCCACAGAAAAAGGACCTTTGACTATTAACTTTAACGGTCAACCGTAAAGCTATAGAAAAATTATAAAATGCTTCTTTTGATACAATAATTTTTATATTTTTTTACTAAATTTATATTTTTTATTTTTTATAATTTTCTCATGACTTTATAAAATTTTATAATTTTTTCTATATTTATGTATATTTTATAATTTTTTTACAATTTTTATAAAATTTTACATTTTATAAATTTTTTAGATTTTTATAAGTTTTTTCTATATTTTAATATTTTTATTAAAATTCAATCATTTTATAACTTTTATGGATTTTTATTTTTATCATTTTTTTATCACGTGTCTCACCATGGTTTTGACACGTGGTGGCTTTAACTAAAAAATAAATTAAGGGCAGTAACGGTCAAAGGGCCTTTTTCAGCGGTGGATCCAGAAATACAACTTGAGGGGTAATGGCACAGTCAAAAAAATTTTTGGGGGCTTAAATTTAAATTATATATTTTTATAATAGTAAAAATGTAATTTCGTCATTTTAATAACTTATATCTTTATAATTTTTAGAGGATTAAATCAAATTTTTATTATTTTTGGGGGCCAAAGTGTAATTTTATCATTAATATTTTAAATTTTTATAAATTATAAAGAGCCTAAATGGAAAATTTTTCATTTTAGGGGGGTTGGGGCCCTTGTCAGCCCCACTAGATCTGTCCCTGGCCTTCCCTGGCCTTTTTGATGTATTTTGACAGTTTAAATATCCGATTGAGTGCAAAAAAAAAGGGGTTTAATTGCTTTTTTTGAAAAAATTTAAGGGCCTTTTTAGTGTATTTTAAAAGTTTAAGTACATAATTGAATGGAAAAAAAAGGACTTAATTGCTTTTTTCAAAAGTTTAAAGACTTTTACACCATTAAACCATTAATTTATTAATGAAATAAATGTCTAAATTTTACATTTTTCTTTTCAAAAAAATATTTTTAATTTTAACAACCATGTTAAACAGTATTAAACGTTTTAAAAGCTTTTTTTTTTTTTCATACTTTTCAATCTCAATCATAAATTAGTCTTAAAGTCAAATAGCACCAACATCACTGTTCCAGATTGTGATATTATTGACAGCAGAGAAATTAGTATAGGATTAATCTGAATTAAAGTACTAAGAGTGTTTCATATGAATATATTTCACATTAGTGACCATTGAACTTGTAACATTGTATAAGGAATGAATTGGTTACATGAACTTTTATAATTGTCAAGAGATGGAATATGTGTTATGCGATGTGGTATTAAAGATTGGTTCGTGTGTAACACCCCAACCCTAAACCGTCGTCGGAACAAGGTTATGAGGTATTATCTTGACGTATCAAATCAAATACAAAATTTAAACAGATAATTTATAATTTCATATATATATATATATCATATGTATTATCCAAATCAATTCAATTGATTTCATTCAATCCAATTTAAATACCATACCAAAATAACTCAAACATGCCATTTCATAATATTAACATTTCATTTATATTGTATATAACCATCCAAGATTAATTTATAATACCATTCACAACCATATTTCAAAATGACCTATACAATCAACTTAGGTACATGCCATTTTACAAAAGAGAATATACATCACCACTTTGTTGAGTTCGGGATTGGCTTGGATGCTGATCCGAAACTTTTGACTTCAACTAACCTGTGCACGGAGACAACCGTACGCTGAGTATATACACTCAGTGGTATTACTATAATTCAAATTTTAAAAGCAAAAATAAATAAATAAATATGCACTAAACTTTCCTTTCTTAACAATAGCTATTTCAAATAACTTTTCTCCATTTTGATTCACACATTATTTCACTATATCAAAAATCCATTCCATGAACCCTTGGTTCAAACATTTCGTTTTCATATCTCAATTCAATATCTCATTCCAATTCATATACAAAATCATACAGTTTGTCAATTCATTTAATACCAATTCTAATTTCCATTTCGTTCATTTACCCCTATTAACTTGACTCGGGCTTTCACGGATACACGGATCCAACCAAGTACACCAGTACGACACATTGTGCCTCATCGGCCTTGCCGAAGTGAATCGATACTTAGTACCTCATCGAATTTAATCCAAAGAAATAATACGACACATAGTGCCTCATCAGAATTATCCGAAGCAATATTACGACACATATAGTGCCTCATCAACTCAAGGTCAAAGTATCTCTGAACACTTCCAATCCTATGGCATGCCAACTATATCCGACTTAGCCCTACTAGTTAATAGGGTTTTCAATTCACTTTCTCAATTCAATTTCAATCAAATTCATACCAATCACAAATTCATATATTTTCAATTCAATATCACAATAACTTATTTAATTCAATTCAATTCAAATCACTTTCAATTTCCAATTATATACATTCAAATATTCACATAATTCATAATTCAATATCATTTCTCACCTCAATTCCACTTACAACACACATTAATTAAAGTTCGAAAATAAATAATAACTAAATTCGAATTACAGTAATACCAACCGTAATTTCGAATCACTCCTCGTCGACTTTTTCCTTTCCTTTCTTGGTCGATGTCTCCGGCACGATGTTAGCTACGAATATTAAATAAGTTAAAATTATCAATACAACATCAATTCACATCAAATATTTAAATTTTCTATTCAATTTATACCTTAATTTCAATTTAATCCATAACCAAAATTATTTTCATTTCTATCACAATCTATACTTTATTTTCACTTAATTTCTACTTATAACTTAACTTAACCCTCAAATTTTCATCACAAAACCCTAAATTTAAATTTATTACAATTTAGTCCCTATTACACAAAACTTATAACTTATTCCACAATTTAATCCTTTTCCCAATTCTAATTTGAAATTTCTATCAATTCAATCCCTAATTCATCAATTAATTCAACATAAACTATATAAAAAATCTACTAACTTTCAAAATTTCAACATATACCTAACAGTATTTTGTTCTAGGATCATAAGAACTCAAAATCATAAGAAAAGAAATTAAATTGACTTATCAAATTAGCTTGAAACCCTAACTTTCCTTTTTCTTTTCTCCTTTCTTTTCTCCCTGTTCTTTTCTGTTTTCATTTGCTATTCTGTTTATGTTTCTTTTCTTTCTTTTGTTTATTATATATATATATATTATAATATTATATTATGATATGATAATATAAAATAATATATATTACTTATTTATTAAGTAATTATAATATATTATATTATATTTTAATAAAAATATCTTTGATATTTCTATCGTAAACCGCCTCAACATTTGAAAATGGCATAATTGCCTATTTGGTCATTTTAACTTTTTCAATCTATAATTAAACTTTCACCTCTATTGCAATTTAGTCATTTTTCCTAGTTACTCTTATTTTAAGCTAATTTACCTAACTAAAACCTAAATAAACTCACAACTAACTTTGTAAATATTTTTAATAAATATTTACGAATTCATTTTACTAAAATGAAGACCCGACAACTCACTTTTTCGGTGCCCGTAAATTTTATGTCGTTACATTTTCCCCCTTAATAAATTTCATCTTCGAAATTTACTTGAAAAGAGGTGGGGGTACTGAGATTTTATAGTTTCCTCCGATTCCCAAGTTGCTTCTTCTACACTATGACTTATCCACAATACTTTCACTAAGGGAACTCGTTTATTTCTTAATTCTTTTATCTCTCGTGCTAATATCTTAACTGATTCTTCTTCATATGTCAAAACAAGTTGGATTTCAATATCTTCTGTCGAAAGAACATGAGAAGGGTCTAATCTATATCTCCGTAGCATGGAAACATGAAAAAACATCACGGATTTTCTGTAATTCCGAAGGTAGTGCTAAACGGTAGGCAACTGGCCCAACTCTTTTCACAATCTCGTAGGCCCAATAAAACGATGACTCAATTTTCCTTTCCGGCCAAATCTCAATATTTTCTTCCAATGAGACACCTTGAGAAATACATTATCACTGACAAAATATTCAATATCACGACATTTCAAATCTACATATGACTTCTGTCTGACAAAAACTGCCTTTAATCTTTCTCGAATCTTCTTAACAATTTCTTTCGTTTCTTAGATTAACTCTGGTCCAATCATTTTTCTTTCATTCAATTCCACCCAACACACAGGTGATCGACATCTATGACCATATAAAGCTTCATACGGAGCTATTTGAATACTTGATTGAAAACTATTATTATACACAAATTCAACCAATGGTAAATAACGTTCCCAACCTGATTCAAAATCAATGACATAAGCTCGAAGCATATCTTCTAAGATCTGAATAACTCGTTCAGACTGTCCATCAATCTGTGGATGAAAAGTTGTACTGAAATTGAGTCGTGTACCAAGAGATTCATGCAACTGTCTCCAAAACCTTGAGGTGAACCGTGGATCCCGACCATAAATTATTGATACAGAAATACTATGCAATCTTGCAATTTCTCGATTGTAAACCTCAGCAAGTTTCTGAAGTGACCAATTAGTTCTGACTGGTATAAAATGAGCTGACTTTGTAAGCCGATCGACAATCACCCAAATAACATTTTTCTTACTTGCCGACAATGGTAACCCAGTTACAAAATCCATCGTAAAATAGTCCCATTTCTATTCAGGAATATTAATAGGCTGAAGTAATCCAGTAGGAACCTGATGCTCTGCCTTTACTCGCTGACAAGTCAAACATTTACCCACATACTCAATTATATCCCTCTTCATACCCAGCCACCAATATAATTCTCTCAAATTCCGGTACATTTTCGCTCCTCTAGGGTGTAAAACAAATGGACCATCATGAGCTTCATGAAATATCAACTCTTTTAACTCAGAAATAGCTGGAACACAGATCTGATCGCGATATCTCAAACAACCATGCTCATCAACACTAAAATTCTCTATCATGCCATTCTGAACCATTTTTCTTTTCTTCACCAACTTGTCATCTTCTAGTTGTGCTGCCCTGATCTGATCGAACATTACTAGTTTAACTCTAAACTCAGCCAATAAGCTTCCATCTTCATTGATACTGAGCTGTGCAAACATTGCTCATAACTCAATTGCAGCTTTCCTACTCAATGCGTCGGCTACAACATTAGCTTTACTAGGATGATAATCTATAGCACAATCATAATCCTTTAAAAGTTCAATCCATCGACGTTGTCTCAAATTTAACTCCTTTTGAGATAAGAGATGCTTAAGACTCTTATGATCTGTATAAATATAGATAATGTTTCCAAATATTCAATGCAAAAAATCACAATAGCAAATTCCATCTTGCATAATTACGTTCATGCGGTTTTAGTTGATGAAATGCATAAGCTATTACATTTCCATCTTGCATCAGTACACAACTTAAACCATTAAAAAAATCACTATACACAACAAAACCTTTTCTCAACTCTGGCAAAGTCAAAACCGGTGCCTCAATTAACATTTGTTTCAACTTCTCAAAACTGTCTTGACACTGATCATCCCAAACAAAAGGAACATTCTTTTGCAGTAGCTTCGTCATCGACAATGCTATCTTTGAAAATCCATTTACAAATCTTCTGTAGTACCTAGCCAATCTAAGAAAACTACGTACCTCTGACACATTCCTCAGTGCTTTCCACTGAACAATTGCTTCAATCTTCTTCGGATCAACTCTAATTCCATCTACTGATACAACATGTCCCAAAAATACAATCTCTTGTGCGGAAAGCTGTCTTCGGTACATCGCTTTCTTTCACCTTCAATTGATAATAGCCTGATCTCAAGTCTATATTTGAAAACAAAAATCTCCTTTCAACTGATCAAATAAATCATCAATGCGAGGTAATAGATATCGGTTCTTAATTGTTACCTAATTCAACTTCCGACAGTCAATACAGAGTCGCATCGAACCATCTTTCTTTTTAACAAATATTACTGCAGCTCTCCAAAGTGAAGTACTAGGTCGAATAAAACCTCGATCTAGTAAATCTTGCAGCTGTACCTTCAGTTCTTTTAATTCTATAGGTGACATTCGATACGGAGGTATTGATATCAGAGCTGTACTAGAATAAACTTCAATTGCGAACTCCACTTCCCGATCAAGTCGTAATCCATGTAATTCTGTTACCACATCATGCGTATCGCCTTCTTCTCGGGTCCGTACTACATATGCTCGAACCGATACTTTGGCCTCTGATTGTTGGGTAACAACATTACTTCTTCTTCTCGCATCTCCTCTGAAAATTGAACCACCTCTGCTTGATCCTCGACCTCTAGCAGTAGATACAAATCTTTGTAATGTAACGGGTGTAACACTTTTATTTTTCGGACAATCTTTAACAAAATGCTCGGTAGATCCGCAACGAAAACAACTCCCAGTCATTTTCCAACATTCACCCCGGTGTTTCTTTCCACAGTGTTCACATTCCGGTATTTCAATATCCCGTGATGGACCTTTTACACTGCCAGTAGAGATGGTCATCTGTTTTCCACTATTTCTGTCACCTCTATCTGATCTGAAACTTGGTCTCCAACCGCCGTGAAATTCTTTTGATCTTTTCGGTTGCGGATTCATACCAATAGCCCTAGATCGTTTCCCAGTCGAACGTGTAATTTCAGGCTTTTTATCGAAACCCAAAACTTGTTCCACCATTTTAGCTCTTTCAACCAGATCTACAAACTCAATTATTCTATGATATACCAATTGTACGCTTAATTCATCACGCAAGCCCCGTAGAAATCATTTACAACTATCAGCTTCAGTCGGTACAAATTCAGATGCATACCTACTAAGTCTCAAGAATTCTCGTTCGCAGTCCACCACTGACATCTCACCTTGTTTAAGCATAAAAAATTCTTGCTTTTTTGTTTCTATATATAGTTCTCCAATATACTTTTTCTATACTTTTTCTCAAAATTCTTTCTGAAAGAAATCCTAACCTACTTGATCTGCTGGTATATGTCGAATCATTGATCCCCATCATACATAGGCTTCCCATTGTAATAATGAAACAACACATAATAAACTCTCCCTAGGAGTACATTCAAGTTGTTGTAAGATTCTTTTCATTGATTCCATCCAATTTTCAATAGTTGATGGATCAACTCCTTTTAGACCCAAAAATTCTATGGCACCGTACTTACGTAATTCTTTGATAGGAATTCGTCGGGTAGTAGGAACAGATATTGCGGTAGATGCAGTACTTGACCTGCCACTCTCTGAAGGGCATCAGCTATGACTCTGAGTAATTGGGAATAATCTCTTTCTCTAATGTTTTCCTGTCAACAGTAGGGGGTTGATTGCTTACCAGATTTACACTAAGGGTAGCCGACTTTGTTTCATCTATTTCATGATCTCCCGTATACATTTCATGATCTACGTCATCTATACGTTCATCCGACATCTTAGCTATATAACAAAATCAAACAGATATATAAGTATCCAAATCTCGACTCAATTTTGACTCAATTATGGCATGTACCTCTAGACTCATTTCTGAGCTCAATTTAGCCTGAGAATCAGCTAAACCTGAATAGCTCTGATACCACTAAATGTAACACCCCTAACCTTAAACTGTCATCGAAATAGGGTTATAAGGTATTACCTGACATATCAAATCAAATACGAAATTTAAATAGATAATTTACATACATTTCATAAATATATCATATGTATTATCCAAATCAATTCAATTGATTTCATTCAATCCAATTCAAATACCATACCAAAATAACCCAAATATGTCATTTCATAATCTTAACATTTCATTTATATTGTATATAACTATCCAAGGTTAATTTATAATACCATTCACAAACATATTTCAAAATGACCTATACAATCAACGTAGGTACGTGCCATTTTACAAAAAAGAATATACATCACCACTTTGCTAACCTGCGCACAGAGACAACTATACGCTGAGTATATACACTCAATGGCATTACTATAATTCAAATCTTAAAAGCAAAAATAAATAAATAAATATGCACTAAACTTTCATTTCTTAACAATAGCTATTTCGAATAACTTTTCTCCATTTTGATTCACACATTATTTCACTATATCAAAAATCCATTCCATAAACCCATGGTTCAAACATTTCGTTTTCATATCTCAATTCAATATCTCATTCCAATTCATATACAAAATCATACAGTTTATCAATTCATTTAATACCAATTCTAATTCCCAATTCGTTCATTTACCCCTATTAACTTGACTCGGGCTTTCACAGATACACGGATCCAACCAAGTACACCAGTACGACACCTTGTGCCTCATTAGCCTTGCCGAAGTGAATCGATAAATAGTACCTCGTCGGATTTAATCCGAAGAAATAATACGACATATAGTGCCTCGTCAACTCGAGGTCAAAGTATCTCTGAACACTTCCAATCCTATGGCATGCCAACTATATCCGACTTAGCCCGACTAGTTAATAGGGTTTTCAATTCACTTTCTCAATTCAATTCCAATCAAATTCATATCAATCACAAATTCTTATATTTTCAATTCAATATCACAATAACTTATTTAATTCAATTCAAATCACTTTCAATTTCCAATTATATACATTCAAATATTCACATAATTCACAATTCAATATCATTTCTTACCTCAATTCCACTAACTTAACACATTAATTAAAGTTCAAAAATAAATAATAACTAAGTTCGAATTATAGTAATACCAACCGTAATTTCGAATCACTCCTCGTCGACTTTTTCCTTTCCTTTCTTGGTCGATGTCTCTGGCACAGTGTTAGCTACGAATATTAAATAAGTTAAAATTATCAATACAACATCAATTCACATCAAATACTTAAATTTTCTATTCAATTTATACCTTAATTTCAATTTAATCCCTAACCAAAATTAATTTCATTTCTATCACAATCTATACCTTATTTTCACTTAATTTCTAATTATAAATTCACTTAACATTCAAATTTTCATCACAAAATCCTAAATTCAAATTTCTTAAAATTTAGTCCCTATTACACAAAACTTATAACTTATTCCACAGTTTAATCCTTTTCCCATTTCTAATTTGAAATTTCTATCAATTCAATCCCTAATTCAGTAATTAATTCAACATAAACTATATCCAAAAATCTACTAACTTTCAAATTTTCAACATATACCTAATAGTATTTTGTTCTAGGATGATAAAAACTCAAAAATCACAAGAAAAGAAATTAATTTGACTTACCAAACTAGGTTGGAACCCTAATTTCCCCTTTTTTCTTTTCTCCTTTCTTTTTCTCCCTATTCTTCTCTGTTTTCGTTTGCTATTTTGTTTATGTTTCTTTTCTTTCTTTTGTTTATTATATATATATATATATATAAAATAATATAATAATATAATAATATAATATAAATTAATATTTATTACTTATTTATTAAGTAATTATAATAAATTATATTATATTTTAATAAAAAATATCTGATATTTCTATCGTAAACCGCCTCAACATTTGAAAATGGCATAATTGCCTATTTGGTCATTTTAACTTTCTTTAATCTATTATTAAACTTTCACCTCTATTGTAATTTAGTCCTTTTTCCTAGTTACTCTTATTTTAAGCTAATTTACCTAGCCAAAACCTAATTAAACTCACAACTAACTTCGTAAATATTTATTAATATTTACGAATCCGCTTTTACTAAAATGAAGACCCGACAACTCACTTTTTCGATGCCCGTAAATTTTGGGTCGTTATATAGTGTAATTGAAATAAGTTGTGTTACAAGTTTATGGTATATTGAAAATTAATATGAAATGAAAATATGATAAAGATGTGAGTGAGAATTGTGACATAAGATTATTCTTGTGAATGGTGAAAATAGATAAGTTCTGATAATATCTACTCTTTTTGACGTAATGGTTAAAACTACTCATAACCCCTCCCCAATCCATAAATAGGAGGACAAAGCGCTTTAGCACACTCAAACATACGTCTTCCTGCATTGACAACAATGCCCATGCCAATTGAACTAAGACTCAATAGGTAGAGATGAGAACATATTTAAATATTCTTAAAAGAGTCAAGCACTACTAATGACTTAATGGTAAGTTTGCAATAGAAAAGTATAATTGCTTTACTAGTTAAATGCGTGTATTATTTATTGCTAGATTGCTCAATGTATATATGTAAAAGGTGGTCGAGTATGTGATGGTCTTTTAAGGAATATTACATTAGAAAAATAAGGTGAATTTAGTTACGATTGTTTGTGGTTTACAAAGGATGAGACTTTGGATGGCATGGAAGTGAATTGAAATGGTTTTTTTGGTTAATTAACATATAAGTATTGATACCTGAAGTAGCGGTATCGATTCTATCTGGATCAATGTAAAAAAGGATTCCATTAGGGTGCAAAGTAATGATACCATAACCCTTGGTATCAATACTATCTAGCCCACAAACATTTATGTTGCTTAAAGATATTTGATATTAGGAGTTGTTTTAGATTAATAATATTTAATCAACGATGAACTACTTAAGGTATGAACTTGTTTTCAAGGATCAATTAAAAATTGGTTTTGATCGACAATGCCTTTAGGCACTGGATGTAGCATAACTTATCAAAGATTGTCTACAATCCAAGTAAGAAGTGTTACAAGTCAACTGAAGCTCAATCAAACATCACGTTGTAAGTTTGTTTGTACTTAAGCTCTTTCTATATAATAATATTTTAATTTTATAATATAAAAATGATAAGGAATGAGAGTGGTAGAACGGAAGCAGATCGTAAAGTTTGTTCAAGTCGCGAATTTGACTTAGGGCTTTAAACATTCAAAAAAAACTTGGATTTTGGCACAACCTGAAACGCAAACGAGTCCAAGTCAGATAAAGATAAAGAAAGCAATTAAAAATAAATAACTAAGATGAAGAAAATAGTACAATGAAATCTAAGATTATAATTAATAAAAAAGAAAATAAAGAAGGTAGAACGTGGCATGTAGAAGTCCTATGAAGCTTTGGAAACACAAAGAATCCACAACTCCCTTTAAGTGGCTCTAATTTCTCCTCCAAGAAAGAAAACTTGGCAATAAAAAGTTTGAAGATGATCCCCACAATCTGAAAAGATTGTTAAAACTCTTCTAAAAGAAACTCGAGAGAAATTCTTGAAAAGAAAACTCAAAGAGAATTTATTAACTCAAAAGAGAAGTTGAATAATAATGAATTGTATCATTTGTGTACAATGCAAAGGCCTATATATGGGCCAGCTAAATAAATCTAAATAAAACTCTAAAGTATGCTAGAATTCTAATTTAATCTAAACAAGAATTAGTTTTAAACTAAACTTTCTTATTAACATATAACTCCTAAATAACTTAAAATACTTAATAATTATCAAATTTTTGAATAAAATAATAAGAGCTGATAAATACAATATTAGACTCATATATAATAAAAATTAAGCCTAAAACCAGAACCCAATATGAAACGTCTAGGCTTGTGGGATCGATTGGGGTCCTTGAAGTGAAGTGTCTAAGTTTGTTAACATTTTCCACATGGGCTTGTCATAATAGATTGAAAGCTTAGGCCCACGCACAAAATTAGTCCCTTTTAATTCATCATTGCTTTGAAATCCATCGTCTTGAAGCTTCAACTTTTCTTCTCGAATTTTTTCGTGATAAAGTCTTGAACGAATAAGTTGAGTTTTGTCTTTAGCTGCTTGGATTTGGATCTCGTAATTGGGTCTTAAGGGAAACTAAACCCATCTCTATTATGGAATT
Organism: Gossypium rotundifolium; assembly: GCA_025506655.1. Taxonomy (NCBI): domain Eukaryota; kingdom Viridiplantae; phylum Streptophyta; class Magnoliopsida; order Malvales; family Malvaceae; genus Gossypium; species Gossypium rotundifolium. Next base: position 154,917,512 of record CP106728.1, read on the forward strand.
TGAATTGGACTGAGATGCTCGTATCAAAAAATATATAGCAATAAAAAATTCAATTAAGCTTACAAGTTCAATTCAATTGATAGCTCGAGCTTAACTCAAAAATCAATAATGCGAGCACCAAAACCCAACCTTAAGCCATGGTGGTTATGGGTGTAGTTTCCCTCAAGGCCTAATCACACATTGCAAATCCAAGCAACTTAAAGCAAAGTTGAATATGCTAGTTCAAGAATTTATAACCAAAGGCTTACAAAGTTATCAACAAAAAAAAGAATTCAAGCTTCAAGAATCTGGATTTTGGGTCAATTTAAACAATAAACTTCAATTAGAGGTCTAAAAGCCTACTACTTGGCTCAATAATGCATCTACTAATATTGGACCTATTTGGAAGATGCCAACAAGCCTGGATGACTTGTTTCCCTCTGCAAATCATCCTACATGTCTAGCCTATGGAGTTTAGCTCATTTAGATTTGACTTGTTTCATGTAAGACTTAGTGATTTTTACTTAAGTTTATTTTGGACTAATCTATCTACGCCCATTTAGATTGATAGTTGCTAGACTTAGTTATTTATTTTAATTTTTGATCCATGCCTATTTACCATGAGAATGGTCGAATTTCATTAGCTTTTATACCTAGTCTCTTTTTTTTCATTATGTTAGTTACTTGGTGGCTAAGAAAGTTAACTTCAATTAGAAGTATTCTTACTTGTTGTCGAATTAGGACTTAAAGTTAAAGTGCAAGTAAGACACCTTGTTTTGGACTTATTTGTTTGCCCACATAAGGCTAGTCGTCCATCTTTGTAAAGTTCAAATTGGTTTTCCATTAGGTCAATACTCTTGAAGTTTATTGTTTACAAGATTCTATTATTGTGAGTTTAAGAAGTTTCTTTCAACTCAATCACTCATAGGTTGTCAATGACTATTCATCACCCTTCAATTTACTAAGTGTCAAACTTAAGCGGTTGATTAGAGCCTCTATTGGTGTTTGTTGAAGACTCTCTTCAAAAGACTCTATTGGATATCGCCTTTTCCATATCTACTTCTCCATTTTTCCTATCTTTTCTAATCTTTATTAATCTTGATTTTCGGATTATAAATATTTTTCTTATGCTGATTTATTTGTTAATTTCCAGTTTTCAAGATCCAATTCCTTCAAGTTGGTTTCAACATTATTGGCTTCCAAGAAACTTCAAACCACTTAATTGATTGAGTCTTTTATTTTATTTTCATTTATTTTCCATTCGATTTTCATTATCTTTGTTACTTAACTTGATGGCCTATTTTTTCCAGGTCAAGAAACTTGTAAATCAAGTTAGGTTCATTCTTCTTGGGGATCAAGACATTGCTTTTGTTTGCAATCTAATATCCCTTTCAATTGAATCCTCTTTTTGGCTTATTCTCTTATGTTTGATTCTTCTGTGTGCTTGTTTCTAGTCTATTTTGTTGTTTATTTCTAGATTTGATCAAAAACTTTTAAGTCCACCAATAATTGATCCTTAAGCCTCAAGAAACCGTTCAAACACTAATTTTGAGTTCTCTCTTGAAAAATCATTTGTAGCTTTGTTCCTCATTCTTTCTTGGTTGTTTTCCATTATTTTCAATTGATCTCTTTACTGAATCCAAATATGAAAATTTTCAAGTCTGTTTGAACATTATTCACACGCAAGATTCAATTCCTTCACGAGTCGTTTGTACTTGACCGAACTAGACTTGGATTCTAAGTTTTTTCCATCTTTGGATCTTTTCTTTATTGATCTTGTTGCTTATTGTAGTTTGTACTAATTTCTCTTCTCTTGTCAAAATTTCAAATTGCTTTGATACCCATAAACATTCTTTTCCTTCAAGATTCAGTTATTGGTTCCTCTCTTTCGGCTAAAAAAGAATTCCATTGTTGTTTACATTTTAGGGTGCCTCAAAATTGTTTTACCTAGAAATTTTGAATTGTTTACTTCGATAAAGAGGATAAATAATATTATTTTCACCTATTTTTTTAGTGGAAAAAGAAAGTAAACTAACTAGCTACATAAGCTAAACCATCCCTGCAAATAGGGAGACCTTAAACAAGCTTAAACCATTTCGTCTATTCTGTACTAATTTGACCACACTATTAGCATCTTGATTATTTTCTCTAGAGATGTGACAAATACTCCAATGTCAAAAATAAGACAAAATATAATGAATTCTTTTGATCAAAGCATAATTGGAATAATCAGAAGAATTCTCCTTGATGGCCTTAGTCGCCTTAAGACTATTAGTTTGAACCAACACATTATCATTGTAACAACCCATTTTCGATAAAATCGAAACAGTGGTTTCGGGATCACAAATCCGAAGTAAAAAAATTTGTTTTAATATTATTTTAATATCTACAAAATTATTGAATGATAGTATAAAGAAATTTTACCATTTGTATTTCAATTTTGTGAAAAAGGACTAAATCGCGTAAAGTGAAAAAGTTGAGTTCTATTAGGTAAAGGTATTAAATAGCTATAGAAATTTAAATTGGAGGTCCTTATATGGTAATTGGACCATCAAAGGTGATAGAGGATGTGCATGGCTTGGAAATTATGAAATTTTTAAAGTTAAGTAAGGGTAATTTGGTAAATAGGTAATTAAAGGTTAAAATTAAATAAAACAAAAAGGCGTCATCTTTTTCATTCATGCATGAGCTTATTTTTCCAGCAAATAAGAGCTTTGGAAAAGCTTTAAAAATTTTCAAATAAAGTCCCTTGCATATAAGTGCTATCTTGTCCCGTTTTTGTTGATTTTTATGTTTTCAGGATCGTTGTAGCTTAACCTAGCTAACTAGGGGACTAATTTGCAAAACTATTGAATAGTTTGAGATTTTCCATTGATGATTATAATCGGTTTTTGATGTTTAATGGAAGAAAATGAATCATTGTTGTTAGTTAAACAATTTTTGTTAAGAGATTTTTAATGAAATTGTCAAATAGAGGCTAAATTTAGAAATGTGAAAATTGTGTGTTAAATGTGTGAAATTAAAGAATGTATGGGCTGCTATGAGCATGCAGTAAAATTGGCTAGGCTTGGATATGGATGAAATTTCATGAATTTCAATTTACGAGCCTAGGGACTAAATCATAAAAAGGTTAAAAGTATAGGGCCAAAATAGTAATTTTACCAAAACATGAATTTTGGATTGTCATTGAATAAGATAATGATTAAAGTAGTTAAATTGATGATTTAGATCAAGAAAAGCCACGTTCAGAATTAGATCGAGGCAAAGATAAAGTAGTAGATTGATCGGTTGGTTGTCTCCGTAATAATTCGAGGTAAGTTCTTATAGTTAAACATTTAATGCTTATTTATTAAGTTGATGAATGATATTATGAAATTTTTCATATTTATTGTTGGAATTTGAAATAGAATTTACATGTTCAAATAAGTACATCGAAGGAATTGAGTACAATCGTTTATGCAAATGATGAATTGACAGATAAGATCATGGTTGGACCATGGCAGTATTTGTATGTAAGACCATAGCTGGGATATGGCATTTAAATGATAAGACCATAACTGGGTTATGGCACTACGAATGTAAGACCATGGTAGGGCCATGGCAATTCACGTGTAATACCATAGTTGAACATGGCACAAAGAAAATGATGTACTCATATCCGTAAGCCGTTCTCAAAATTTGGAAAGATGATGTAAGTATATTCATCGATATTTAAATAATTCAATGAACTCAGTGATAATACGAGAAGTGGTTTATAAATGATATACGTATAAATGGTATAAATGTTACATGTACATGGAATCGAAATAATTGTTGAACTCATACATGATTTCAGTTTTATATTAATACATGACTAACTCAGTTGATGAACATCTGTTATGCTTTGGACAAATCAAATTGTTATGAAAGCATGGAAAGGTATGAGTTTTTGGATTATTGAAATATGTTTAGCCATAGGCTTGGATTATATACATGCACATAAGTAGTGTGTACTTATGTCATGATATCTTGAGATGAATTGGCTAGTTATTGTGATATTTAACTTTGAGAAGTTATTGTTGTTTAGGCTAAGGCCAAGACACATTGGATTGACTTAAATTGATTACGCTTATAAATTGAAGTGGTAAACTTTATTTTTGAGTTACGAACTTACTAAGCATTTCATGCTTATTTTGTGTTAATTTCTTTGTGTACTTAGGTATCGGAAGCTCATTCGGGTTGAAAGGTGTTGGAGATATCATCATACTATCTATCGGCTATTGTGTTACTCATTTTTTTTATAATTTTGGTTATAATGGCATGTATAGGTCGTTTTGGTTAATGATAGTCTACATGTTTTGTTGTGTTTTAGCCATTTGAATTGGCTTGTAATTTAGGCATATATTTTGTTATGTAAATATGTAAATAGCCTATGGTATAAGTTGAATGAATGCCATACGAATGCCTTGGTTGTGAATTGATATTTTGAGTATCAAATAGTTGAGATTTATATGTGGCACACATGTTAAGTTTAGGCTCATTGTCTCATGTATGAGTGTGACCATTTAGGTATATTTTGGAAGCATAATTGGTATGTGTTAAAGTGGTCAATTGATGTGATTATGAGTATCATGTTGTATGTATGAAAGTATATATTATAAACTTGAGATTGGTTGGTTTTGAGTGCCTATGTATGCCGTGGTTATATGCAAATTGATGTGTATAGGTTGGTACCAATGTGGGCGAGGAATATGGCTTGGAAAATGGTCTATTTTTGTCCACGCGGGCAGAGACACAGGCGTGTGTCTCAGCCATGTGTCACACACGGCTAGGTGACACGATCGTGTGTCCCCTGATACTTCTATAGAAATCAAGTCAGTAGCTTCACACGACCTAACACACAGGCGTGTGGCTTGGCTGTGTGGTGCAAGTCAGAATAATCTCCAATTTTTACATGGCCTAGAGCACGGGTGTGTGAGGACATTTCGAAGGGTACACGGCCTGGCACACGGGTGATAAACCATAATTTGTACATATTTTAACCCCATGCTCGACTTATTTTTGGATGAATTTTCATTAGGTTTGATGAATTCAATGATCCTAATCCCTTAATTTCATGTTTTACATTCAAGAGAGCCTAGGGAGTAAAAAAGAACGATAAATGGGCCAAAATGGGACAAAATGAGCCTACCTTAGAAACCAACACGGCCTGAGCTATCAAACACGGCCGTGTGTTATGAGTAGAATCAAACATGGCCTGGATCAACGTACACGGGCAGACCACACGGCCGTGTGTGGCGAGCAGAAGCGAGCACAACCTAAGGAATCGAACACGGACGTGTCCCTGCCATATCAAAGTTTAATTCTGTTCAGAATAGGCTACTTGTGGGCCAAGAGAGGTGTTCCAAAGCCTATATAAATACCCTAGAGGGCAACCTAAACGAGGAGGCCGAGTAGAAGGCAGAAAATACTCGAACACAGCCATCAGGAACAGCTGGGAAGAAGGATCTCCATCAAGACTGAAGATCTCCCATCAAGTTCTTTAGAAGTTTTTGGGTTTTTTTATGTTTTGTTGTTTTCTTTATTTTAAGATGTTTCCCTCTATCAGTATGAACTAATCCCTTAGATACCTAAGGGGATGAAACCTAAGACGGATCTTATTATTTTTTGATTTATAAGATAAATACTTATTATTTTTCTTAATTGTGAGTGCTTATTCTTGTTTGATAATTCAGGTTATTGATTCAAGTCGAATGTGCTTATTCAGAGGAGGAAAAGTCATTGTTTAAGAGTACATCAACACAATTAAGCGGAGTTGATTGCAACCCTAGAAATAGGGTGACGAAAATCTGCCGGATTAGAGTCAAATCTAATAAGGGAATTCATAGATCAAGTTAATGCGATAATAGGGGTTTTAATTAGAAAGAGATTTCAATTAATCAACCTAGAGTCAGTTGTTTTTAGTCTTGAAAGAGATATTTACATAAATCAGGGATTTCTACGGAATGAGTCAAGTGAATAAATCGTATGAATCAAAAGTAATAAGTGAAGTCTAGGTGGATTCTTCCTTAGGTATTGTCTATCTCATAAAGTTGTCTAAAGTAAATTTCCCAATTCGTTCACTGTCGTATGTTTAATTTAATTTTAGTTTAAAAGAAATTACTACAATCCTTAGGCTAGATAATAAAAAGATAGTAATTACTAGTACTCTTGATCCTTGTGGATACGATATTATCGGTCTTACCATAACTATACTATTAAGCGATAGGTGCGCTTGCATTTATTGTGATCATAGTTAGTTAGAGACGCATCAAGTTTTTGGCGCCGTTGCCGAGGACTAAGATATTAGGAATGCTAATTTTTTATTACTTTAGTTATTCTTATTTTATTGCAATTTAATTTTTACTTTTTATTTGTTTCTACTTCTCTAATTTTTCTTTCTTTGTTTCTGGCAGGAACTTTTAGTTTATGACTAGAAGGAACTCGTCAGGGCCATTACTTTTTGACAGTGATATAGAAGGTACCGCTCGCAGAAATCGAAGAGAAATAAGGCGAAGCCTACAATACATACAAGAATAGCAAGAGGCAGATACCAATACTCCCGAGGAGATGGCTGATAATCATCCGCTACCCCCTATGGTTGCCGCAAACCCGGTGAATCAAATCCTACTCCTCGTACTATGTATGATTATGCTAAACCTAATTTAACAGGAACTGAATCAAGTATTGTTAGACCTGCTATTACTACAAATAATTTTGAACTGAAACCAAACATTATTTAGATGATTCAACAATTTGTTCAGTTTGATGGTTTGCAGGATGAGGATCCAAATAATCACTTGGCAAATTTTCTGGAATTCTGCGACACTTTCAAAATAAATGGCGTTTCTGACGACGCCATTCGACTTCGGTTGTTTCCCTTCTCGTTGAGGAACAAAGCTAAACAGTGGTTGAACTCGTTACCACGAGGATCAATCACTACATGGGAACAAATGACCAAAAAAATTTTACTTAAATATTTTCTGCCGGCTAAAACGGCTAAGTTGAGGAATGATATCTCTTCATTTATGCAGATGGATTTAGAAACACTTTACGATGCATGGGAGAGATTCAAGGACCTATTGAGAAAGCATTAGTTGATTTAGGTGCCCTCACCATGGGTTGCCATTATGGTTATAGGTTCAAACATTTTAAATGGTGTGAACCCCTCAACTAGGCAGTTGATTGATGCAGCTGCCGATGGTACACTAAACAATAAAACACCTGAGGCTGTTTACCAATTCATTGAAGAAATGTCACTGAATAATTATCAGTGGCAAGTTATGAGGATGAAGCCAACAAAGGCAGTCGGTGTTTTCAACCTCGACGCAGTGACCATGCTATCAAACCAGGTAGAGATGTTAAATAAAAATATTGATGATTTGTGTGGTTCTTCATAGGTACATCTAGTTATACAGTGTGATACGAAAGGAGGAGGAATGAGAAATACAGAATATCCATCCTACAACCCTGGCATAGAAAGCAAATAGATGAACTATATGGGTAATAATTCTAGACCTCAGAATAATTCCTATAGTAACACTTATAATCCAGGTTGGTGGAACCACCCAAACTTCTCATGGGGTGGTCAATGAAATCAGAGACAACAACCCCTTCCAGGCTTTCAACAGTAACCTTACCCACAAGAGAAGAAGCCGAATCTTGAGGAGATGCTAACAAAATTTATCCCGGTGTCAGAAACCCATTTCCAAAACACCGAAACAGCACTAAAAAATTAGCATGCATCGATTCAAGGGCTCGAGAACCAAATAGGACAACTTTCTAAGCTCACGATAATGAAGGGTTAGACGAACCAACCCCAAGGCAAGAGAACGTGGTAGATAAAGTTAAGGCTGAGGTAAGCCATGATAAACCAAAACTGGTAAGTACAGAGTATAAACCTCATGTGTCATACCCCAACGCGACGAAGAAAGACCGTACAGATGAACAATTCGGTAAATTTCTTAAACTTCTAAAAAAATTACATATTAACTTACCATTTATTGAAGCTCTTTCGTAGATGCCCAATTCAAAAAAATTTAAAAGAGCTTTTGACGAACAAATGGAAGTTAGACGATGCATCGCACGTAGAGCTAAATGCAGTCTGCTAAGCTATTTTACAGAATAAACTACTCGATAAATTAAAGGATCCAATGAGTTTTACTATTCCTTGTTTAATTGGTAGTTTAGATGTTTAAGCAACTAGGTCTTGGGAAACCTAAACAGACTAGGATGAGTATTCAACTCGTAGATAAAACCATAAGAGTTCCTAGGGGAATTGTTGAGGATGTGCTTGTAAGAATTGATAAATTTATATTCCCAATTGACTTTGTTGTTCTAGACATGGATGAGGACAGTAACACATCTTTAATCTTAGGACAACCCTTTTTAACAACTGCTAAAACTAGAATTGATGTTGGTAAAGGTGAGCTCACACTTCATGTAGGTGATGAAACGATCACTCTTCAAGCTCGTGACTTAGTTAAGACATCGAGTAATAAAGGTGAGTACATAAATTCTATTAATAACCATTCGGTTCAACCCTCTTTTCAGGAAGCACCTCGAAAATACACAACTGAGCCACATCCCAGATTTCATGCCAACAATGAAATAACTCATGAGGAGCGAATGCTTCAGATCGATGAACTAGACGAGTGGAGGACACATGTCAAGGAAAAACCAAGAAAACACAATGAACCTAAGCAACTCCATAGGACAAACAAATTTCAGATCGGGGATCAAGTACTGTTGGATAAAACAGACCCTCGAATCGCCACTTTAGACCTTAATACAAACGGAGCAACCTCCCATACGGTACAGTCGAGGTAACTAATCCTCATGTCAGCACTTTTAAGGTAAACATCACTCGGCTAAAATTATATATCGATAATAGAATTGATAGCAGGAGAGAGGAGTTCCAACTCATCAAGCCATCATAAGTATACGAATGAGAGGTAAGTCCAACTTAAGACTTTAAACGAGTGCTTCTCGGCAGGTAACGTGAGCACTAACCTTACTAATGTCATTATTTTAGATTTTAGTACCTGACTTAACTAACCAAATTAATAAAGCGCAGGTTTCTCTACACAGCCTTGCACATGGGCGTGGCCGTGGTTGTGTGGACACCATAAATAGGTACACCGGCGTGGTAAAGACCGTGCAGGAACAGGACGAAAATTTCCCAAAAATACGGGTTGCGATAAAATGCCACGGCTGTGTGATACAGCCGTGGTCGAAGCTGAGTAAATCACACGGGCTTGTGACACGCCCATGCTCTAAGCCATGCGTGACACTGATTAATTAACATGGGCATGGGAACCTCTACAAAGGCGTGGGAAAAATGAATGAAGCATCACACGGCCGTGCGATTCAGCCGTGTGACCTAACACACCCAGGGAACACGGGCGTGGGCAACGACCAGGCACCTAATTTCTATTTAAACCCCCTTCTTCTATTCAATTTCTTCCCCAAATATTTTTCCCCCAAACCCTTTCTTTTCTTTTTCCCCTTTCTTCTTCCCGTTGTCTTTTCCCCTTCTTTTTCCCTTTTTCCCCCTTTCCCTTATTCCTTCTCTACACCACCACCACACCAATCACCATCCTTGCCACTGTTGCTCACCCTTTTTCTCTTTTATTTTGAATTCCTAGTTATTTTCCATTACTTTAGTTTCTTTTCTGTTTTATTTTATTTTACTTGTGGTGCTACTAGGTACACAATGACGGACACTCGAGGCAAGGCCAAGGCGGTCATCCCTGCTTCAAAAAAAACGAAAGGATCCCGGCGCGGTCTCCCCTTGCGCGACCACTTTAAAGCAGATATACCATAACTTCCTCATAAGTTCATGCTGGCTATTTCATTAACTCAATTCTATACGGTTCAAAGTGCTACCAGAATATCCTTTCCCACGTTCACCTCTGCCCAAATTTACCAGATTTCTTTTCTTTGACTCCATCCAAAATTCAGGAAGTTTCACTTCTCTCCCTCTCTTATGATTTTCTTACTATATTGTCATTATTTATCTTGTACATTGAGGACAATGTACATCTTAAGTGTGGGGAGGTTATTGATTTCATTACCAGAAAATCCCTGAATTTTGTCTTATTCTTAAGTTGATTTTCTTATATTACTATTAAAATGAAACTTCTATTGACTTATGATTTTTATTGATATGTTTTGGATTAAGTCATAGGTAATTGTGCATTGATGATTTAAACTTTAAGACATTAAAGAATCAAGTATGATAAGTCTATTTTCAGAATTAAAAATTTTGTTAGGTTGTTTTCCTAAATTTAAATATTACTTTGAAGTTTGAAATTTGCAAAGTTGACATCAAAAACCATAATTTTTGTGAGATTTTGAGCCTTAGAGCATATTCTTTTCTTGCTCACTTTATTGTTGGTTATGAATGTGTCAATATTAATTTTTTATTCTAGAACTTGCTTCGATTATACATGTCAAGACCACACATTTGATTTGATATACTAAGATGATAAAGGCAACTAAGACTTAACCCACTCACTTCACAAAAAGCCTACCTTCATAATTAACCCCTAGTGAACCCCTTTGAATCCTAATAAATTGTTCCCTGTTATACCTTTAATATTAACCCAAAACTCACTCTTTTTGATTCATTAAGAATTTTTCCTATTGAATTAACCCTTTTTTGTCGAGATTTGATTTGAGCAGTTGCCTAACTATGTTCTTTATTTCAGTTATTAAATTCTTTCTTATTATTGTTTGTTCTTATTCTTTAAAAAATGGGAATTTATTCATTATTAGTTCTATGAGCATTAAAACAGTTAAATTCACATCTTTAGAAGAAGCTCGTGTTATTAGTGATAAGTTTTCAATCGATGTAATTATTCAGTATTAGTTTATTTTTTCTAGTTAGGTAAATGTCAATTCAATCTCGATTCTAACCCTTTAATTCAGCCTTTATCCACACCTTTAACCCAAGCCCCATTACAACCCTTTTTAAAAGACCTTTTGATTTGTGTATCATCTTATTTTATAGTGGTAGAGATTTGATTTTCATGCAAGCCCATGGTAATAACTTTTCATGTTTAACTTTTGAGTGCTTTATCTTGAACCTTAAACACTTTGAGTGATTTGAGTGAATCCTTAATGAGGATGTCAACCCCTGTCAGTTTTGAATCAAAGGTAATTATTTAGATAAGGGGAAACACCTATGTTTTTGTGCTACAAAAATTTGTGACTTAGATTGTTTGAATCTTTAGGACTCTTTAAGTTAAATTATCCATGTATGAATTATCTGTGAATTATGATAAGACATTATTGATGAAAATTATGAATTAAGGAAGTTAATTTTAATTGTGAGTTGAGGATTTTGCTTGAGGACAAGCAAATGCTTAAGTGTGGGGATATTTGATAAACCATAATTTATACATATTTTAACCCCATGCTTGGCTTATTTTTGGATGAATTTTTGTTAGATTTGATGAATTCGTTGCTCCTAATCCCTTAATTTCATGTTTTATATTTAGGAGAGCCTAAGGAATCGAAAAGAACGATAAACAAGACAAAATGGGCCTACCTTAGAAACCAACACGGCCTGGGCCATCCAACACGACCGTGTGTTATGAGCAGAATCGAACACGACCTGGATCAACGTACACGGGCAGACCACACGGCAGTGTGTGGCGAGCAGAAGCGAGCACAATCTAAGGAATCGAACACGGGCGTGTCCCTGCCATATCAAAGTTTAATTCTATTCGGAATAGGCTACTTGTGGGCCAAGAGAGGTGTTCCAAAGCCTATATAAACACCCTAGGGGGCAACCTAAACGAGGAGGCCAAGTAGAAGGTAGAAAATACTCGAACACAGCCATCGGGAGCAGCTCGGAAGAAGGATCTCCATCAAGACTGAAGATCTCTCATCAAGTTCTTTAGAAGCTTTTGGGTTTTCTTATGTTTTGTTGTTTTCTTTATTTTAAGATGTTTCCCTTTATCAGTATGAACTAATCCCTTAGATACCTAAGGGGATGAAAACTAAGATAGATCTTATTATTATTTGATTTATAAGATAAATACTTGTTCTTATTCTTAATTGTGAGTGCTTATTCTTGTTTGATAATTCAGGTTATTGATTCAAGTCGAATGTGCTTATTCAAAGGAACAAAAGTCACTATTTAAGAGTACATCAACACAATTAAGCGGAGTTGATTGCAACCCTAGAAATAGGGCGACGAAAATCTGCCGAATTAGAGTCAAATCTAATAAGGAAATCCATAGATCGAGTTAATGTGACAATAGGGGTTTTAATTAGAAAGAGATTTCAATTAATCAACCTAGAGTTAGTTATTTTTAGTCTTGAAAGAGATATTTACATAAATCAGGGATTTCTACGGAATAAGTCAAGTGAATAAATCATATGAATCAAAAGTAATAAGTGAAGTCTAGGTGGATTCTTCCTTAGGTATTGCCTATCTCATAAAGTTGTCTAAAGTATTTTCCCAATTCGTTCTCTGTCGTATTTTTAATTTAATTTTAGTTTAAAAGAAATCAGTACAATCCTTAGGCTAGATAATAAAAAGATAGTAATTACTAGTACTATTAGTCCTTGTGGATACGATATTACCGGTCTTACCATAACTATACTATTAAGCGATAGGTGCGCTTGCATTTATTGTGATCATAGTTAGTTAGAGACACATCAACGGACGTGTGGGTTGGCCGTGTGACCCAAGTCAGTGAGTTAAACAGGATAGGACACGGGCTGGGACACGGCCATATGATCCCATTTCGAATGCCCACACGGCCTGTGACATAGGCATGTCCCGCCTGACTACACGGGCGTGTGTCCCCTGCACTTTGAAAATTTTCAATGTTTTCCTAAAAAATTCCTTGAGTACTCGGTCTAGTCCCGAATCATTTTTAATGTTTATTTAGGGCATCGAGGGCTCGTATTAGGGACTATATAATTGTTTATGAATGGATTTTGATTTGAATGAGAAATGAACATGAAATGTTTGATTGTTTAATCTGTAAGTCCTGTAATACTCTGTAACCCTATTCTGGCATCGGATACGGGTTAGGGGTGTTACAATCATAACCCTGATCTATTAAGAAAACCAACCTATCCAAAATTCCCCACAATTCAGCATAAAAAACATAACAGTTCCCCAAATATTTGTTAAAGCCAAAAACCCACCCTCCATTTCAATCTCGTACAATTCCCCCTACTGTAGCAAAACCTGTTTCATTTCTAACTGACCCATCAATATCCAAACAAACCCAATTACCTGTCAAGTATGGCATTGAAATCGATCTTTAGGGCTCAGTCAATGTACCCCTCTTAAAAGAGACATACTGTTTTGCCTAACTATAGGACACCTTGATAATTTCACTAATATTCTAGGACACACCCTAAAAAATGAAGAGATTTTGATTCTTCCAAATGTGCCAAATGATGATCCCAAATAGACATTGCCAGTCCACATCTTCCAAGCACCTGCCATGCTAATTCTGCAAGTTTGATACAAGCCATTCCTGCAAATTACCAGAACAAAACCAAGCATGTTGTTGTACTAGAATTAACTGATCATACTTTTGGCACTATTTTACAATGGAAAAAAAAATTTCCAGTCCAAAAAAAAATTCAAAACATATTATGTGATTTGAATTTAATGCCCAAACTTTCCAGATCAAAATTTTATTATTTGAGGAGGCCCCATATTAGATTTAATTATTTTAGCACATCGAGAATACCTTTAACGAAAATTTCAAGTTGTGTTTCATTTTTTTGAGTTTTTGGGTAGCATTTGTCCTTAGCCTTGGGATTTTCATTTGTTAACCTTTTTATTGTTCATTATTGTTTTCTAACATTTTCTTGTTTCTTGTGTTAGTAGGTATGATAAAAGTTGTCTTTACTTCATCTGTACAACTTTTATATTTGGAGTCAAGCTTTATTTAACTTCCTAAAGCCTTAGGCATGTCTTTGTTATTGAACATCACCACCAAATCTAACGAATTATTAAGTTTTATTACACTTTAAAATTTACAAGTGTATGATTCTTATTTCTTTTCTTTGCTTCTTAAAGTTTTTTTTTTCTTGAGAGTGTTAACGGTGAGGTCTTATTATTTGATATTTTCTTTGTTAGTGTTTTTTATTTTCAAATTGTTAATATGGTTCGTTCAAGATATTAAGGTGGCAATGATGAAATAGGCGACCACAAGTAACTATGGAGAATGTGACTAGTATAATAGATAAATTGTGATGAGATCTTATGGAATCAATGACAAATTCAAGGCCTTATTTGGAAAATAAAAAGAAATGGAGAATCAAAGGGATATTGTAATGGCTACAATGAGAAAGATTTTGGAAGAACTGGTTGAGTCATGCCAAGCTCAATAATAAGTCGAAGATACTTATGATCACGATGAACAACCTCAAAATCCTAGAGATTGAGGTAGATGGGCGATTCATGACTTTATTGATCATTCCAATAGTGGTGATCATAGGCTACCTTTTTTAGCTAAGCCCAAGCTTTCAATTCTGTCCTTCAAAAGGAAAATTGATTTTAATGCATATTATGAATGGGAGAGAAAGATTGACCAAATGTTTATCTATTACAAGTGTTTGGATGAACAAAAAGTGCAATTAGAAACCTTGTGAATTTTCCAACTATACCTTGAGTTGGTGGACTCAGTTGTTGTCCAATCAAAGATTAAATCTTGATAGACCAATTGACATATGGAACAAGTAATGCGAAAGATATTTGTGGCTTCCTATTATCACAAGGAGAATAAGAAAAAGCTCTGATGTCTTGTTTAATGAGCAAACTCAATTGATGAATATTACAATAAGATAAAATTACTCATGATTCAAGCAAACATAACTGAGGAGGAAAAAACAACTTTGGCTCATTTTATTAATTGGTTGAATTTTAAGATCTTTGATACTCTTGAACTCCAAACTTATGTAAACTAAAAGGAGGCCCTTCAAAAGGCCATTCAAATTGAACAACAAATTCGATATCAGTCTCAAAGAAAATATGTGAGTTCTTTTATGTAGAGGGGTCCAAATTCTACTCTTCACTCAAAGGATTTGAAGCCTTTGTAGTTAGATAGAAATTACACACTTCTACAAAAGAAGTAATGTTCCAAATCCGACTCAATCTCCAAGCCTGAGCTACAGGATGCCACATTCATTGTCAGAACAACTATGATCAAATATATTCAATTTATTTTTGTTATACATTTAAATATGGAAACACATACATATGATATGATGTACACTCAATTCTAGTTCTTACACGACTTTATGTAATCTCTATTACTAACCCGAGGTCGAATTAAGACCAAATCGTAAAGAATTCAAAATCTCGTGTTGACGTCACGACTTGAAGGGGTTCCTCGTCACAACACAACATACTGATTAGGCTCGTTGCAACTACAAGGGGTCGACATCGCTGTGTGACTGTCATTTTACAAATGGTCCAAAATGGCATCAACCTGCAACTGCTTAAAACAACCAATTCACAATTTCATACTACATTTCCAGCCAAATACACATTCTTAACAAGTTCAATTCTAAGCAAAACTACCTTGTTTATATTTTTTTACAAATACCATACATAATTTGCACTATTATCATTCAACATATAGGCTCAATTCATGATCCAACCATTCGCAACATTTAACAAATGAATATACTCAAATAATCTTAACATAACAACATCTTTAAGCATTTCAAACCTTATGTAATACTCAAATTCATGAGTAAATCATTTGGCCATTCAAAATACCATTCTAACTTCAATTATGAACATGATCTCATATTATACCAAAAACCGACTCAACTTAGGTGCCATATATTTAACAAAACAGGACTATACAAAATTTATTAAGTTGAGGAACCCTGAATGGATGCTAGATCACACTTTAAAGCTTTGAGATTACTTAAACTTGCACATGGAGAAAACAAACCATACGCTAAGCAATAACGCTCAGCAGTACTTCCATGATTCAAGTAAAGATAACACAAACTGAAATCAAATGCATACACTCAATTCAAATTCAAATTCAAATTATAGCCATTTCGCATATTAATTCATACCAAGGGCTTCCATTACTGTATGAAACATGTATATAACCATTTCATATGATTGAACATACCATATTTCTTATTACTTACCATACCAATTTCTATTTATTTCACAATCTACTTACTCATTTCTTACTATCGTTTACAAGTATATATTTATACCTATTATTTCATCAATTTAAGTTCTCAATTTCATTATACCATTTCGAGCACATTCGAGCTTAGCTTGATAACTTATTAATATTATATCCCATTATCAATTCACGGTTTCTTACCATTTCAATTCAACTTACACATAATAGTAGCTTAGCTTGATCACTTATTAGTATAACAATTATCGGTCACTTGGCATTCAATTTGGTTATCTTTGGCACATAATGTCTTAATTAGTCACTTGCCAACATTATCATTCAAATAGGTTAGATATAATTGCATAACATGAGTAACATCACTTAATACCAAATCAATTTCATACCATAAAGCAAGTTATAAATACGTACCATTTCATATTAAATACATTTTCAAGCTTTTCCGATTTCAGTTAAGATAAATATCACCTGATGGAACTATAATAAAACATATTCGAATACAAGGGTGAACTATATTGCTCACATGAGCTAAATTTATATCAAGGTTACTCACACAAGCTGAATTTATATTAAGGTTTCTCACACAAGCTTAATTTATATTAGGTTACCCGTCTGGGTTAAACCTATGTTACATATAACTCGAGAATATATAACAAATACTAGACCTCACTGTAACATGTAAAATCCCTGATTAAGCATATGTATAATCATATTGGTATGTCAATCATATCCTAGTCTTTTACTAAGTTCACTAGGGCATCATTTATACATAAATGCATTATCATACCTATAATCATTCTTATTTACCTGTCATATCCTGTTCGCGATCACATTTGCATTTTCATACCTTATACATGTTGGAAAAAATCTGGTTTGAAAACGGTTTTCTTGCACGACGAAAAATTAAAATTTTGAAAACCAAGCCAATTTGTGATATTATAACAATAAAATTTACTTGAAATCACACCGTGTTTTCGGCTAGACGGATCCTTGTTGTTCTTGTCTTTTAATCGAACGACCTTCTCCGTTATTCTCATACCACGAAATGCTTCGAGTGTGGGCTTGAACAAATTTGAATCAAACACAACAAAAAATTATTTACTTTACTTTCAATGGGAAATCAAATCAATCTTCAATAGAAATCATAGAATTGTTATTCTGGAAAATAAAATTTATAATTAGAAAATAAACTCTCACTATTTTCAGGTAGAATAACAATATCTCAAAGTTATGTATTTAGCCCTACAGGTGCTATCTATTTATAAGGAGAAGAAGTGAAACGCTTTTTGAATTAGTGGAGATCTATTTTAATAGAAAAAAATCCTAGTCCAATTATAAATGCTTCCTAGTTAAAATATACTAGGGTTTGTCGTGTCATGTATTAACACGAGGGGCTTTTGGATCTCTCCCGTATCGAGTCCAATTATAAATGCTTATTGGACTTTCGACCCAATACTTTAAAATTCAATCTATCCCAATGCATGTTTTTCTATTTTCTAAAATAAACATTAGAAATTAATTAATTTCTCAATTAAATAATTTTCTCAACCTTATTCTAATTTCGTTAAAATCATTACAACTTTACTGTAAAAGAATCTATGAGAAAATATATTTAATATTTCTACATTCAACGAATTCACTATGACTAATTAATTTAATTCTATTTTCGAAATTCTATTAATTAATAATAATTCAAAAACTCGTAAATTAATTTTCAAGTCATTTCCATTTAGTGAGAAAGCCACATTTATTTCTGAATGTTTCCCATTTCTCGAACTTTATCATTTCTATCTAGTTTTGTTCATTTGATTCAACGTGAAGTACATTTATGGTTTCAACAAGCTAGCGGAGGGACCAATTGGACATATATGATTAGGGATCAATTGATTTATAATTAAATTCTAGCTTTTCGCCTATTAATTATAAACTCATTTAGTCACGAAGTCATTCCACTATAGTATCGTGACTGAGCTCTCCCTAATGACATACCATTACAAAAGTAACTCGATCAGTGCTCGTCCATTAACCTTGTCATAAGTGTGTTACCCTCATAGGATGAAACACCCCAAACCCGGCCCACGAGCCTTGACCGGATCTGGTATGTTCCCCGATGTAAACCGTTTCAAATTCTTTTGTTACTTAGGAAAAACTTGTGTGTTTTGAAAGAAAGATTGTTTTGGGTTGGGCTTGAGTTGAAAAACATGTTTATTTCATTATTAAAATCCTTTACTTTAGGTGACAAAACATTTAGGCTTTGTTTTAAAATAAATTTACTTAATCTTTTAATAAATAAAAGTTTATAAGCTTAATAAATAAAAGCAAAATAAAGTAGTTCAACTATGGCCTTATTACATCAAATAATTCCCAAAAATAAATTCATAGTACTTAATAAAATAAAATCCAAATTAAATAAATTCCTTCTTTGTGCATGGCGCTTTAAGCTCCTGCCAGGCCGGTCCATTCTTGATCGTCACCGAAAAGGTTCCCATAACGGGTGAGTCAACAGACTCAATGTGTACACAAACACTATGTCCAAATAGATTCAAAGATTATCACATCACATACATAATCATATAGCGATATAAAATAATGATGCAACTGAACCCAAACCTATATGCCATCCGCTATACATCACCCGCACCATCCTCGCATAAGTGGGGACTACTAAGTCAACCCTCCATCCGCTACACACCATCGAAGGCGATCATTTGCAATGACGTGCTCATCGCCCTTATAAAATTCGTGGTCTTAGGTCACCACATTCGGATATCGTGGTCTTACGTCACCACATTCGAGATATCGTGGTCTTAGGTCACCACATTCACTTCCCTTTTCATATAACCCATATGCCCCATATCATACATATCATGCATTAACATGCCAAATTCTTATTTCACATTCTTATAATGTCATATGTGTGTCGTAATGACTATTTAACATAATCCTAGTAGGAGTAGGAAGCGTGCTGATTACTTTGTACCATGACATGGTACCTTAGCCATATTCACATTCTTATACACATACTTATATTAAACATTGCCATAAAACTTATTAAGAAATAGTGTACACACACGATTTGCTTAAGGTTTCAATCCAAATCTCAAAAGCTTGATCTAATGCCTTAGATCTTAAATCTCTACATTTAATCAATCATTTAATACTTAGTAAAGAGCCATTCGCCATAAATCCAAATCCCAGGGATTAGTACACTTAAATCCTTACCTTGCTGCCAATTGATGTCTAATCAAATGCCGAAAACTTTATATCCTTCTTTCTTGAAATCGGCAATCACTAGATTACTTGAATAGATTAGTTTGACTTTTAAATATTGATGAAACATATCTATTTACTCAACATGGCCTTGGCGAATGCTATAGATACTTACCTTGTGGATTTTAAATCCAAAACTCACCGAATAACTAGGAACACGCACCTATGGTGTACCTTCGGAAAAGAATTTCTCCTTCCTTGTAGTCGACACTTAGTAAATCTGAAAGATCTCTTCAAAGTTTCACAACAAGATATTAATGGGGTTAGTCCTAGATTTGGTAAATCTTAAAAGAAAAGGATGAAACCGAATGAGATATTACCCTTACTTTAGAGATCGGCAATCCTTGCTTGAACCTTTAGCAATATTCACTATGTAGGCTAGAAGGATCTTGATTTGACTTTTGATTGGTATAAAGAAATCGGCTAATGATGGTATCTTGAGGAGTTTATGGATTCGGTTTTAATGGAGATCACAAAAGCTATGAAGAATTCAATAGGCTTACTTTAGTTTTCTTTGGCTAACAAAAAAGAAGAAGAGATGCTCTAGGAAATTCTAGAGAGAGAAGAGTTGAAAGAAGATATGATGAATGGCTCTCTTTTCCTCTAGTAGCCGAAATTACTAACTTAAAATCCTTTACTTGGCCATCACTCCTATTTTGATAACTTTATCACTTTAATTATCACCCATTCAATTTAGTAAAACTTAATCCAATATTTATCTCTTATCTCTTAATAAAAATAATAATAATAGTCCATCATTATCTATCTATTTAGATGAATTTTAAAGAGAATTAAACTCTTCCCCAAGTGCCTTGGTGCCGTCCAACTCCCTTGCTCCTTGCAACAAAATAAAACTCTTTTATTTGCTTCCCACGTGACTCGAACCTCCTTCCCCCTTCATTGTGGTGTCACTTACTGGGCTTTAAGTGGTGCCTCCTAGCCACTTCTCCAAGCTCGTTCTTGTGTCAAATTTCTTCTACTAAATTTCTTAAAGCCACCTTGTTTTAGTTTCCTCTTTTAAACTTACCATTTCTAAAACATTTCCTTACATTTCCAAGTTTTCAAAAATGTTCACTTTCCTCTTTTAAACTTAACATTTCCAAGTTTCCAAAATGTTCACTTTCCTCTTTTAAACTTATCATTTCCAAGTTTCCAAAATGTTCACCATACATTCATAACACATAAGACATGCCATTTCAGTATAATTAAATCAAAATGCATAGGCCCATTTTCGGGATGTTACGCTTCTACCCTTAAAAATAATTTCGTCCTCGAAATTACTTACTATCGTTCAATCCTAACTCATCACACTACGCCTTTGTCACAAGACTCGATCTTAACAAAACTAACACATTTCTTAGATACTACCTCGACCACGTCCACTAGAACTCATTACTAACGTCACGACTTAATCTGATTAAAAAGTTTTATGCATTAGTTCTTTGTTCCACTGTTTATCCGCGAACAGTTTTATGAAAAGGAGTTTAATAGTGGTTCTCTCGATCAAACAAATTTTCAAGCTTTCTATCCTAATTCATAGAAAAGCACATCCATTCCATAGTATCTCCCATACACATTCACTCTTCGGACATTTCTGTCCGTTCCTATCCCAGGGGTATTTTCGTAATTTGTCCTACGGGGGTATTTTTCGTAATTTGTC
Organism: Gossypium rotundifolium; assembly: GCA_025506655.1. Lineage (NCBI taxonomy): Eukaryota > Viridiplantae > Streptophyta > Magnoliopsida > Malvales > Malvaceae > Gossypium > Gossypium rotundifolium. The sequence continues at coordinate 154,938,593 of CP106728.1, forward strand.
AAAATAAGGTTCCTTGGTGTTTTTGTCAATAAGGGTATTCTGGAAATTTTGCATTCCCGGGGGTATTTTGGAAATTTCAAAATCTGAACGTATTTTGGTAATTAACCCGGGTAAATTTATAAATCTTGATAAATTAGGGGTACTTTGGAATTTACAAAACTTGAGGGTTGTTTTTGAGAATTTGTTTTCCAAATCAGTGTTGTTGCAAAAATTTTTGAAGATCGGGCGTCGTTCTGGTAATTTTGTAACTCGGGGGTATTTTGATAATTTGAAGGTTAGGGGTAATTCCGTAATTTTTTTCTTTCCATAATCAAGGTATTTTGATATTTTGTAAATTTAGGGTTCCTTTAAGCAAAGTAGTGAAATTTTGACAAGAATTGTGGGTATTTTGTAAATTTTCATAAACCAAGGGCATTTTTGTAATTTTACCACTAGGGGTATTTTTGTAATTTTTATAAATCGAAAATATTTTAAAAATTTTTCAAAATAAGTTTTTACTACTATTCAAGGGGTAATTTGGTGATTATAAAACTAGGGTTTTCATAAAAAATACGACCAGTCCCTTTCGGGTTTTAGTTAGGGGTTTAGCCCGTGTATAAGTCCTCTTGGTTAGGGTGAACCGAGGCTACGCACTAGGTAGGATTCGAGTGGAGAGGAGGTGAGTCACGCGGACTGCTTAAATACCAAGCTCCCACCGAAACCAATCCTAGACATGCGCACCATGGTTGCCACACCCTAACTCGGCGACTTAACCACAGGTTTGTTCAATTAAGCATTTAAGTCTTATGTAATTGTTGGGGTAACTAGCCCTAGGGTTCAAGTACTAAATCTCTATTCTACGTTCCATTTCTACCCTTCTACAAATCATAATACAAATCACACAAAAGATCGGAGTACTTACCTGGTGGACTTCGGGTCGGAGACTTAGTAGACCATGCCAGAAAAACCTGCTTAATTCACAAAATCCCTTTTGGGCTTAACTTTGAAAATGTTTTGGGCCTTAAACCCAAGGCCGAGAGTTTAAAACTAGGCTCTGATACCAAATTGAAACACCCCAAACTCAGCCCACGAGCCTTGACCGGATCTGGTATGTTCCCCGGTGTAAACCGTTTTAAATTCTTTTGTTACTTAGGGAAAACTTGTGTGTTTTGAAAGAAAGATTGTTTTGGGTTGGGCTTGAGTTGAAAAACAAGTTTATTTCGTTATTAAAATCCTTTACTTTAGGTGACAAAACGTTTAGGCTTTGTTTTAAAATAAATTTACTTGATCTTTTAATAAATAAAAGTTTGTAAGCTTAATAAATAAAAGCAAAATAAAGTAGTTCAACTATGGCCTTATTACATCAAATAATTCCCAAAAATAAATTCATAGTACTTAATAAAATAAAATCCAAATTAAATAAATTCCTTGCAGTGCATGGCCACCTTTAAGCTCCTGCCAATCTTGGTCCATTCTTGATCGTCACCGAAAAGGTTCTCATAACGGGTGAGTCAATGACTCAATGTGTACACAAACACTATGTCCAAATAGATTCGGGCATATTATCACATCACATACATAATCATATAGCGAGATATAAAATAATGATGCAACCCAACCCAAACCTATATGCCATCCACTACACATCACCCGTACCATCTTGCACACCGTGGGGACTACTAAGTCAACCTCCATCCGCTACACACCATCGAAGGCGATCATTGCAATGATGGCGTGCTCATCGCCTCTTATAAAATTCGTGGTCTTAGGTCACCACATTCAGATATCATGGTCTTAGGTCACCACATTCGGATATCGTGGTCTTAGGTCACCACATTCACTTCCCTTTTCATATAACCCATATGCCCCATATCATACATATCATGCATTAACATGCCAAATTCTTATTTCACATTCTTATAATGTCATATGTGTGTCGTAACAGATATTTAACATAATCCTAGTAGGAGTAGGAAACGTACCTGAGTACTTTGTACCCATGACATGGTACCTTAGCCATATTCACATTCTTATACACATACTTATATTAAACATTGCCATAAAACTTATTAAGAAATAGTGTGGGGTACACACCTGATTCACTTAAGGTTTCCAATCCAAATCCCGAAAAGCTTGATCTAATGCCTTAGATCTTAAATCTCTACATTTAATCAATCATTTAATACTTAGTAAAGAGCCATTCGGCCATAAATCCAAATCCCAGTAGGATTAGTACACTTAAATCCTTACCTTGCTGCCGATTGATGTCTAATCAAATGCCAGAAACTTTGTATCTTTCTTTCTTGAAATCGGCAATCACTAGATTACTTGAATAGATTAGTTTTGGCTTTTAAATATTGATGAAACATATCTATTTACTCAACATGGCCTTGGCCGAATGCTATAGATACTTACCCTGTGGATTTTAAATCCCGAAACTCACCGAATAACTAGGGAACACGCGGCCTATGGTGTACCTTCAAGAAAAGAATTTCTCCTTCCTTGTAGTCGACACTTAGTAAATCCTGAAATATCTCTTCAAAGTTTCGGCAACAAGATATTAATGGGGTTAGTCCTAGATTTCGACAAATCTTAAAAGAAAAAAGATGAAACTGAATGAGATCTTACCCTTACTTTAGAGATCGGCAATCCTTGCTTGAACCTTTAGCAATATTTGGCTATGTAACACCCCAAACCCGGCCCACGAGCCTTGACCGGATCTGGTATGTTCCCCGGTGTAAACTGTTTCAAATTCTTTTGTTACTTAGGAAAAACTTGTGTGTTTTGAAAGAAAGTTTGTTTTGGGTTGGGCTTGAGTTGAAAACAAGTTTATTTCATTATTAAAAATCCTTTACTTTAGGTGACAAAACGTTTAGGCTTTGTTTTAAAATAAATTTACTTAATCTTTTAATAAATAAAAGTTTGTAAGCTAAATAAATAAAAGCAAAGTAAAGTAGTTCTACTATGGCCTTATTACATCAAATAATTCCCAAAAATAAAAAAAAAGATAAATTCAAAGTACTTAATGAAATAAAAATCCAAATAAAATAAATTCCTTGCTGTGCATGGCCACCTTTAAGCTCCTGCCGACTCGGTCCATTACTGTTCGTCACCTGAAAAAGGTTCCCACAACGGGGTGAGTCAACAGACTCAATGTGTAACCACATCTTAAGTCATAACAAATTTAGACATTTCAGAGCATACATATTCTTATATCATAAAAATGATGCAACCCGAACCCAAACCTAGATAGCCATCCGCTACACGTCCCCCGTACCAACTTGCACACCGTGGGGACTACTAAGTCAACCCTCCATCCGCTATACACCATTGAAGGCAGTCGCTGCAGTCGACGTGCTCATCGCTCTTATAAAATTCGTGGTCTTAGGTCACCACATTCAGATATCGTGGTCTTAGGTCACCACATTCAGATATCGTGGTCTTAGGTCACCACATTCAGTTATCATGGTCTTAGGTCACCACATTCACTTCCCCTTTTCATAATATCCCATATGCCCTCATATATCATACACATTATGCAATTTCATGCCTTAATTCACATTCTTATCACTTTTCACATGTTAAAAATAACATATATTCATAATCCTAGTAGGAGTAGGAAACGTACCTGGGTACTCTGTACCATTGCATGGTACCTTAGCCATATTTTCACATTCTTAACAACACATTTAACTTAATCATTGTCATAAATCTATTAAGACTTAAGGAAGGGTATACACCTGATTCGCTTAACAAATTCACTAAAATCCCGAAATCCGATCTACTGCCTTAGATCTTTAACTTCCTACATTCGGCCCATATTAAAGATTTAATGAAAACCCATTCGGCCACAAATCCAAATCCCATTAGGATTTTTACACTTAAAACCTACCTTGTTGCCGATTGATGTCTAATCAAATGCCGAAAACTTTGTATCCTTCTTTCTTGAAATCGACAATCACTAGATTACTTGAATAGATTAGTTTCAGCTTTTAAATATTGATGAAACACATCTATTTACTCAACATGGCCTTGGCCGAATGCTATAGATACTTACCTTGTGGATTTTAAATCCCGAAACTCACCGAATAACTAGGGAACACGTGGTCTATGGTGTACCTTTGGGAAAAGAATTTCTCCTTCCTTGTAGTCGACACTTAGTAAATCCCGAAAGATCTCTTCAAAGTTTCGGCAACAAGATATTAATGGGTTAGTCCTAGATTTGACAAATCTTAAAAGAAAAGGATGAAACTGAATGAGATCTTACCCTTACTTTAGAGATCGACAATCCTTACTTGAACCTTTAGCAATATTCGGCTATGTAGGCTAGAAGGATCTTGATTTTGGCTTTTGATTGGTATAAAGAAATCGACTAATGATGGTATCTTGAGGAGTTTATGGATTCGTTTTAATGTAGATCACAAAAGCTATGAAGAATTCGGCTAGGCTTACTTTAGTTTTCGGCTTTGGCTAACAAAAAGAAGAAGAAGAGATGCTATAGGAAATTTGGCAGAGAGAAGAGTTGAAAGAAGATATGATGAATGGCTCTCTTTTCCTCTAGTAGCCGAAATTACTAACTTAAAATCCTTTACTTGGCCATCACTTCTATTTTGATAACTTTATCACTTTAATTATCACCCATTCAATTTAGTAAAACTTAATCCAATATTTATCTCTTATCTCTTAATAAAAATAATAATAATAATAGTCCATCATTATCTATCTATTTAGCCGAATTTTAAAGAGAATTAAACTCTTCCCCAAGTGCCTTGGTGCCGTCCAACTCCCTTGCTCCTTGCAGCAAAATAAAACTCTTTTATTTGCTTCCCACGTGACTCGAACCTAGGCTCCTTCCCCCTTGATTGTGGCGTCACTTACTGGGCTTTAAGTGGTGCCTCCTAGCCACTTCTCCAAGCCCGTTCTTGTGTCAAATTTCTTCTACTAAATTTCTTAAGGCCACCTTGTTTTAGTTTCCTCTTTTAAACTTACCATTTCTAAAACATTTCCTTACATTTCCAAGTTTCCAAAAATGTTCACTTTCCTCTTTTAAACTTAAAATTTCCAAGTTTCCAAAAATGTTCACTTTCCTCTTTTAAACTTATCATTTCCAAGTTCCCAAAAATGTTCACCATACATTCATAACACATAAGACATGCCATTTCGTATATTTAAATCAAAAATGCATAGGCCCATTTTCAGGATGTTACATAGGATATCTTTAATCTCTTTGGGGTAAATCTGTTCTCCTAATATGGTTCTAAGGTAACCATTAATGTTGGAAAAAATTCGATTCAAAAACAATTTTCTTGCACAGTGAAAAATAAAAAATTTGAAAACCGACCCAGGTTGTGATATTTATAGCAATAAACCTTAGATCGAAATCGTACTTGTGTTTACGGATAGAAGGATCATTGTTTTCAACTTTCAATCAATTGATCTTCTCTGCTATTCTCATACCATAAATTGTTTCGAGTGTAGGCTTGAACAAAACAAATCAAACACAGAAACTAGAAATAATTTTCTTTTTTTTAGGGGGTGAAAATGAAAATTTTCTCTTCAAAATAGTAACCAATAGGATCGTTATTCCAAAAAATATATTTAATTCTTAGAGAATAAAAGTCTATTTATTCTTGGGCAGAATAATGATATCTGAAAGTTGTGTAAATAGCCCTACCAGTGTCATCTATTGATGTGTCTCTAACTAACTACGATCACAATAAAGGCAAGCACACCTATCGTTTAATAGTATAGTTATGGTAAGACCGAAAATATCGTATCCACAAGGACCAAGAGTACTAGTAATTAATTAATTAAACTAAAATTAATTAAAAGCACGATAGAGAATGAATTGGGAAAATACTTTTTAGACAACTTTATGAGAGAGGCAGTACCCAAGGAAGAATCCACCTAGACTTCACTTATTATGAAACACCCCAAACCCGGCCCAAAAAGCCTGACTGAATTTGATATGTTCCTCGAGTAAAACTTTAGCAAATTCTCGCTTTGTTTAAGAAAAACTTGATGATTTTGAATAAAACAGATTAACTTAAAGATCGGGTTGAAATCAAATTGTAAAGTAAATTTGTATCTTCTTAAAACATTATTTTTAAAAGAATTAATAAGTTAAAAGAAAACCAAATTTAATGAAAAATTTATTTATTACTTTAAAACATATATATATATAATAGTGTCAAAACATCTTAAATTATTTATCGAAAACCATTTAGTTATTTAATTAATAATTGTTCATGGCAGAAAAATAAATTCAAACACAAAAATTAAAAACAGTTCATAGTGGCCTTATTACATAAAAATAGCAAAACCCATAATAAATTCTAAATATGTTTAATAAGTTTAATTTGGAAAATCTCCAAAATATTTTATTTGAGCATTGGCCACCAAGTAGTCCTCGCTGACCCGATCCATCGTGCTAAGAGTCATCTGAAAAATTATTCCACAAAAGGGGTGAGTCATAAACTCAATGTGTAACACATACATTAAAAAGCCCATTTGATCATAGCCTTTAAGCCCATTAATAACACATATAGTCATAGGCTCATTTTTAGTCATATTTGGCCAAAAGCCCATTTTTATAGCAGATCAAATAATAATCATTTAAAATCACATGGATATATACATATAATGAAATGCAAACCCGGCCCACCTAAATATCCATCCGCTACACACCACCCGTACCAACCAATCACACCATGGGGATTACTAAATCGACCCTCCATCCGCTACACACCATCGAAGGCAGTTGCTGCAGTCAACATGCACATCGCCCTTATAATTTTGTGGCAAGGCCACCAGAAAAATGTGACCGAAGTAACCAAATTCAAAATATGTGACCAAGTCACCAGATTCACATATGTGACCAAGTCACGGATTCAAATATGTGACCAAGTCATTTGGATTATGTGGTAAAACCACCGAACACTTCCCTTTATCAATTTCACCCATATGCCCATGCATACACATATTATTCGGTTTTCATGCCATTTACCCCAAAATCATAACATAGTCAAACCTATTTCACATTTATGCATATAGCAAAATTAACGAAGTATTGGGGTAAACATACCTGAATATCGCATACCATTGAATGGTATCCACAATCATTATCAAACATATTTTCATATAAATCACATTTAATATAGATCTATGAGATTTTTGTGTAATGTTACACACCTTATGACCGTGAGAACGATACCTTCCGTCAACAACACCTAGTTAATTATCACACTTGATTAGTATACACTATTACTAATAAAAATATACTATTGATGAGGATCTAAATCCTTACCCTCGATTCTCGAACAATCATTATTTGTGGTTTTCTCCACTAGATGGATCAAAACCACGACAACCCACTAACGAAAAGTGGTTCGGTTGTATGCATACGACTTCAAATAACCGATCTTCGTTAGCGGAGGTCCACAACCCATGGAAAATCTCTTATCCCCGTCTGACCCCTTCGTTTGTAGTTTGAGGGTATAACAGTGCCTCCTCTCTTCCAAACACTCCGTACTACTCTTTTCGAACCTATCTTGTTAGTCTCAAAATCACCCCTAAAATAAAGTTGATTAATAATCTATCTAAAAGAATTGATATAACCGAAAGTGATATTCTTACCTTGAATGATTTCGAAAGGTTCCTCTTAAAACGTTGGTTTCCAAAAAGATTCTTAAAAATCCCTTCCAAGGATTCGGCCTAGGAGAGAAAAAAAAATTAAGAGAATTATGTTTCTAAATCGGCTATAATAAAAGGAGATAATGAAAACAATTGACAAAAATCTTACTTGACCACTAGAAGATTCGACCTTGAACAAAAATAAGAAAAGAAATGATGATTCGGCTTGAACAAAAAGAAGAGAAAAATATGGTGCTTTGGCTATGGTGGTTTGGGTTTCCAAAAGAAAAGAAAGATTGAGATGAAAATGGAGAATGAGAGTTTGACCTTAGCAAGGTAAATGAGAAGAGAAATTTGAGAGAAAGGGATGATTTGCTTTTTGGTAAAAATGGTTTCGGTTGAAAGTGAAAAAGAAAGAAAAATGAAAAGAGAAAGAAAGAGAAAAGAAAGAAAAAGATGATGATAATGATGATTTCCAAAAAAAAAGAGATGAGTTTAGGGACTTATGTGCATTCGGCCAAGAGGGAAAAAGTGAAGAAAATAGGTTTATGATCTTTGGTATTTTCGGTTACAAAGAGGATGAAAGATGTTTTGTTTAGGAGAAAAGAAATTAGAAAGACTTCTCAAACTGAATGGTAATTTGCAAAAGACCAAAAGAAGAGAAAAAGGCTTCTCTTTTGTGTAGATAGGCATTCGGCTATGAACAAGGTTTTGGAGAAAATTGGTTAAAAATTTTAGCCAACTATCACCCTAATGCCTATGCAAAAATTCGGCCAACCTATGCCAACATGATCCCTTTTTTTTCTCCTTATTTCTTCCTCATCAATCCTTTGTTTCCTAACACAATTAAGCCTTCTCACTTAGCCCCTAAAGTCGACTAGGTTCATGGTCAAATGACCATGAAAAAGCTTCCAAAACATCCTCCTTTCTTCAAGCCTTTTGTCCCCCTATCTTACCATATCATCATGATCCCATGCCATAACTTCTAGCTTGCCTTTTTCATATGGTCTACTAACTAAAAATAAGAAGATGACCATCCATTCTAGAATAGTCTTGGCCGACACTTTAAGAAAGAAAATAAAAAAATTAAAATTCTTCCATTTGCTAGCTAGGGGATTCGAACCTCTCTCCTCATGCATTCACTCATGCACCATTACCACTTTGCCAAATGACTTATTATGCTTTAAACCTCTTGTCAATATTTCTTAAAGCCTATCTTGCTTAGCTCCATCTTAATTATTAAAAACTTAATATTTTACTAAGCATTCACTTACATAATGAAGTTCAAAAATAAACTTTCAAAACACACTCAATCATATTTAGGCATGCAACAACATTCAATTAAGTAGAAATGCATAACCCCTAATTATCAGGATGTTATAGTTCTACCCCCTTAAAATAATTTCGTCCTTGAAATTACCTGGCTAGAACAAGTGAGGGTATTGCTGTCGCATCGCTTCCTCCGGTTCCCACGAAGCTTCTTCTGATCCATGATTACGCCATAATACTTTGACGAGAGGAACCGATTTTCTCAGTAAAACATTTACATCTCACCTGAATTTGAATTGGCTCCTCTTCATAGATGGATCGGTCTTAAATCCACCTCCTCAACGGCACTACATGAGATAGATCCGACCGTAACGACGTAACATTGAAACATGGAACACATCGTGCATTTGCTTCAACTCAAAGGCAAATATAAGCGATATACTCTGATCCACCCGCTTCACAACCCGATAAGGTCCAATGAACACAGGACTTAACTTCCTTTGCGACCAAATCTCATCACCTTTTTCCAAGGTGAGACCTTTAGGAATACTTGATCCCCCACAACAAACTCTATTTCCTTCCGCTTAAGATCTGCGTACGACTTTTGTCAGTCAGATGCTTCCTTTAATCGAGCCCGGATTACCTTAACCTTTTCTTCGGATTCAGCCACTATTTCGGACCCAAAATCGACGTTCCCTAATTACATCCAACACGTAGGAGTGCGACACTTTCGTCCATATAGTGCTTCATATGGTGCCATCTGAATACTGGCTTGGTAACTGTTGTTGTACGCAAATTCTGCTAACGGTAAGAACTCTTCCCAACTTCCCCTGAAATCCATCACACATCCCCTTAGCATATCTTCTAAAATTTGGATTACTCATTCAGACTGGCCGTCCGACTGTGGATGAAATAACGTACTGAAGTCCAATCTGGTGCCCAAAGCCTGATGCAATGCTTTCCAAAACCGAGACGTAAACCTCGGATCTCTATCCGAAATAATCGACACCGACACTCTATGCAATCTCACAATCTCAGCCACATATAACTTCGCCAATTTCTGCAAAGAGTAATCAACCCGAACTGGGATAAAATGTGCAGATTTCGTCAATCGGTCCACTATCACCCATACCGAGTCTTTCTTAGTAGGCGTAAGAGGAAGCCCACTAACAAAGTCCATGGTGATTCTCTCCCACTTCCACTGCGGAATCTTTATCGGCTATAGTAATCCCGAAGGAACTTGATGTTCAGCCTTGACTTGCTGACACGTTATGCACTTTCCTACAAACTCCGTAACTTCCCGCTTAAGACCAGGCCACCAAAACTGATCTCGCAAATCTCGATATAACTTACTTCCTCCAGGATGCATAGCATAAGGGCTACTATGCGACTCCTGAAGAATCATTTGCCTCAACTCCTGATCCCTCGGCATACAGATTTTACCTTTGAAACACAATACCCCATCACTGTTAATACCATAATCTTCCAATTCCCCACTCTGTACCTGCCGAAACTTTACACTCAGATCTTCGTCTACTAACTGCCTCTCTTTCACTTGACTCAACCATGTCGGCCTAACTTGTAATTCTGCCAACAAGCTTCCGTCATTGTGAAGACTAAGATGTGCAAACATCGCCCTTAAATCTGACACTACTTTCCAACTTAGAGCGTCTGCCACCACATTCGCCTTGCCCGGGTGGTACTCAATAGAACAGTCGTAGTCTTTCAACAACTCTATCCACCTTCGCTGTCTCAAATTTAGTTCTTTCTGAGTCAGTAGATATTTCAGACTCTTGTGGTCCGTGTATATCACTGACTTTTCCCCGTATAAATAATGTCTCCAAACTTTAAGAGCAAAGACTATAGTTGCCAACTCTAAATCATGCGTCGGGTAATTAACCTCGTGTGGTCTCAACTGCCGAGACGCATACGCAACTACCTTCCCGTCTTGCATAAGAACACATCCTAATCCCGTGTGAGAAGTGTCACAATACACAACGAAATCCTTTCCTGCCTCAGGCTAAATCAAAACCGGAGCTTCAGTCAAAACCCTCTTGAGCTTCTCAAAGCTCTCTTGCTGCTTATCAGCCCACACGAAAGGTACTTCCTTTCTCAACAATTTCGTTAAAGGTGCATCTATCGATGAAAATCCTTAAACAAATCTTACAGAATAACTCGCTAATCCTAAGAAATCTGCGAACCTCGATTCACGGACTTGGGTGGTTTCAATCTAGTCTGACCTCAATCTTTCGAGGATCCACCTTATCCCTTCCGCAGACACCACATGGCCTAAAAACGTGACTTCTTTCAGCCAAAATTCACACTTGCTGAATTTGGCATATAGCTTCTTCTCCCTTAAAACTTGCAACACAATCCGGAGATGCTTATCATGCTCTATTTCGGTCTTAGAATACACTAGGATGTCGTCTATGAACACCACGATGAATTGATCCAAGTAGGGTTGGAAAATTCGGTTCATCATATCCATGAACGCAGCTGGGGCGTTCGTCAATCCGAATGGCATTACCAGAAATTCATAATGCCCATATCTAGTTTGGAAAGCCGTTTTATGGATATCCATTTTTTTCACCTTAAGCTGATGATGCCCCGACCTTAAATCAATCTTTGAGAATATCGCAGCTCCTTTAAGTTGATCGAACAAGTCGTCGATCCTCGGCAAAGGATACTTGTTCTTGATGGTCAGCTTATTCAACTGCCGGTAATCTATACACATCCTCATAGTTTCGTCCTTCTTCTTCACGAATAGGACCGGTGCTCCCCATGGAGACACACTAGGTCGGATAAATCCACGATCAAGCAACTCCTGAATCTGAGCCTTAAGCTCAACTAACTTCTTCGGTGCCATTCTATATGGAGCAATAGAAAGCGGCGCTGCCGTGCAATTATTCAATCCCGAATTCTACCTCTCGATCCGGAGGCAATCCAGGAAGTTCTTCCGGAAAAACATCTACAAATTCATTCACAGTCCTGACTTCTTCAACAGTTGCCTCCTTAGCCTCCAAGGCACTCACCAACATCGAAAGGCTACACATCCCTTTCTAACCATCTTTTCGCCTTAAGAGCGGATACTACGTTTGATAAGTAATTAGTCTCTCGCCCATCACTACAACTTCTTTGTCATCAAAAGTTCTTAAGGACATCCGCTTAGCAAGACAATCCACATTTGCACGATACTTCACTAGCCAATCCATGCCTAAGATCGGTCGAATTCCCGAATGGCAACTCCATTAAATCACCGAAAGCTGTATCCTTGAACTTATAAAGGCACTTCCTTAAAAGTTTGTCTATTACTACCGTATCATCTAAAGGACTAAATACGATCATCTTCCTAGGTACGATTTGAAGTCACATGCAAAGTTCGGATACTTCACTAGCGATATAAGAGTGAGTTGACCTATATATATCAAAGCAATAAAAGGCAACCTGAAATCGAAACGTGCATCGTGATAACATCAAAAGGCCACTATCTTCTCTGTGATGAATCAGATATACCAGACTGGTTGTCTCGCCTCAGAGCTACCACTGCCTCTGCTTGAAGTTCTGCGACCTCTACTAGAACCATTACCCCTTCCATTTGGACCACGGCCCCTTATCGGCTGCTGTTCACCTCTGCCAGCCTGATTGACACCCTGACCTGCTGGGCGGTTCTTATCTGAATTCATCGGGCAATCCTTGATCATATGATCGTTAGACCCGCACTTGAAACATCCCCCGGTCTTTTTCCAACATTCTCCCGGGTGCATTTTCCCACATTGAGTGCAAGCACGATGTTGTCCACCCGTAGCAGTCTGCTGACTTCGAGGCCCATCATTTCTTGGTTTCTTTTGAAAATTCCCGGATAACCCTGAAGACCCAAAACTTCTCTTATTCTTATTCTGGCCTCTGTCCCGGTTCTGTCTCTCAGTCCGCTTAACTTCTTCAGCTATTCTTGCCTTTTCTACTAAAATTACAAAATCTCTTTCCCGGTGTGGAGCAATCATCACTCGCAGTTCATCTCTAAGCCCATCCTCAAATCTGACACACCGTTCATATTCAGTAGCCACTATCCCTCTGGCATATCGGCTAAGTCGCAAAAATTCTGCTTCATATTCAGCTATCGACTTATTTCCTTGCACTAAATTCAGAAACGCCTTTCTCTGGGAGTCGATGTAACTAGCTCCAACGTATTTTCCTTCAAACTTAACTTTAAAATACCCCCAATCCACTCGATCCGCAGGGGTACTCTCCTTGATAGTGAGCCACCACTGGTAGGCCTCATCACGGAGTAGTGAAACAAAGACCTTCACTTTTCTTCAACAAAGGTCAATCTAAATCGTCCATGATTCTCTCATTGCCTCCAACCAAGATTCACTACATTTGGGGCTACTCAGGATACTCCCTAAAACCTCAGCTCCATTTGATCTTAGTCTCTCAGCTACTGACTTCCGAGACCCATTTCCCGTACTAGCTTCCGCTACTCGTTCCAAAACTCGAAGTACGGCTTGTGATACTGCGTCACCTCCTTTATTTTGCTCTTGAAAATCCACCCCAACAGCCGTTGGCGGAGCTTCATTTTCGGAACCTTGACCAGATCTAACTAGTTCCGACACAGTCATTCTTCCTCTACCACGTCCACGGCGACCACGTCCCCTAGAACTCATGTCTACTACGCGTGTTATCTGTTTTTACGAAAAAAATCTTATGCATTAGAGTCTTTTCACTTCTTATTAAAAGAAAGTTTTATGTAACAGATATTTATTCAGTGGTTTTTCCGTAGTAGCACACATACACCTAGGGTCCATGTCTCTAAAGTATAATTTCCTTAGGTTTATCACTTTAGAATATCATACACTCACATCACTTTATCAACAAAAGTACTTACCTGATGGATCTGGGTCGAGAACTCGGGTGCCATGCTTCTATAAAACCTTTTAACTTAAGAAAACTTTCAAAAGTCATTTGGGCCAAATTTTGAAAACGTTGTGGGCTTTAAAACCCAAGTAGAGAGTTTAAAATTGGGCTCGATACAAGTTGAAACACCCCAAACCCTACCAAAAAGCTCGATCGGATTTGATATGTTCCTCGAGTAAAACTTTAGCAAATTCTCGCTTTGTTTAAGAAAAACTTGATGATTTTGAATAAAACAGACTAACTTAAAGATCGGGTTGAAATCAAATTGTAAAGTAAATTTGTATCTTCTTAAAGCATTATTTTTAAAAGAATTAATAAGTTAAAAGAAAACCAAATTTAATGAAAATTTTATTTATTACTTTAAAACATATATATATATATATAGTGTAAAAACATCTTAAATTATTTATCGAAAACCATTTAGTTATTTAATTAATAATTGTTCATGGCGAAAAAATAAATTCAAACACAAAATTAAAAAGCAGTTCATAGTGGCCTTATTACATAAAAATAGCAAAACCCATAATAAATTCTAAATATGTTTAATAAGTTTAATTTGGAAAATCTCCAAAATATTTTATTTGAGCATTGGCCACCAAGTAGTCCTCATTGACCGATCCATCGTGCTAAGAGTCATCGAAAATTATCCCACAAAAGGGTGAGTCATAAACTCAATGTGTAACACATACATTAAAAAGCCCATTTGATCATAGCCTTTAAGCCCATTAATAACACATATAGTCATAGGCTCATTTTAGTCATATTTGGCCAAAAGCCCATTTTATAGCAGATCAAATAATAATCATTTAAAATCACATGGATATATACATATAATGAAATGCAAACCCGCCCACCTAAATATCCATCCGCTACACACCACCGTACCAACCAATCACACCGTGGGATTACTAAATCGACCCTCCATCCGCTACACACCATCGAAGGCGCTTCTTTGCAGTCAACATGCACATCGCCTTATAATTTTGTGGCAAGGCCACTGAAAAATGTGACCAAGTCACCAGATTCAAAATATGTGACCAAGTCACCAGATTCACATATGTGACCAAGTCACCGGATTCAAATATGTGACCGAAGTCACCGGATTATGTGGTAAAAACCACCGGAACACTTCCCCTTTATCAATTTCACCCATATGCCCATGCATACACATATTATTCAGTTTTCATGCCATTTACCCCAAAATCATAACATAGTCAAACCTATTTCACATTTATGCATATAGCAAAATTAACGAAGTATTGGGGTAAACATACCTGAATATCATATACCATTGAATGGTATCCACAATCATTATCAAACATATTTTCATATAAATCACATTTAATATAGATCTATGAGATTTTAGTGTAATGTTACACACCTTATGACTGTGAGAACGATACCTTCCCGCTCGTCAACACCTAGTTAATTATCACACTTGATTAGTATACACTATTACTAATAAAACTATACTATTGATGGGATCTAAGTCCTTACCTCGGTTCTCGAACAATCATATATTTGTGGTTTTCTCCACTAGATGGATCAAAACCACGACAACCCACTAACGAAAAGTGGTTCGGTTGTATGCATACGACTTCAAATAATCGATCTTCGTTAGTAGAGGGTCCACAACCCGGTGGAAAATCTCTTATCCCCGATCATGACCTTCGTTTGTAGTTTGAGGGTATAACATGCCTCCTCTCTTCCAAACACTCCGTCTTCGCTCTTTTCGAACCTATCTTGTTAGTCTCAAAATCACCCCTAAAATAAAGTTGATTAATAATCTATCTAAAAGAATTGATATAACCGAAAGTGATATTCTTACCTTGAATGATTTCGAAAGGTTCCTCTTAAAACGTTGGTTTCCAAAAAGATTCTTAAAAATCCCTTCCAAGGATTTGGCCTAGGAGAGAAAAAAAATTAAGAGAATTATGTTTCTAAATCGGCTATAATAAAAGGAGATAATGAAAACAATTGACAAAAATCTTACTTGACCACTAGAAGATTCGGCCTTGAACAAAAAGAAGAAAAGAAATGATGATTCGGCTTGAACAAAAAGAAGAGAAAAATATGGTGCTTTGGCTATGGTGGTTTCGGGTTTCCAAAAAGAAAAGAAAGATTGAGATGAAAATGGGGAATGAGAGTTTCGGCCTTAGCAAGGTAAATGAGAAGAGAAATTTGAGAGAAAGGGATGATTTGCTTTTTGGTAAAAATGGTTTCGGTTGAAAGTGAAAAAGAAAGAAAAGTGAAAAGAGAAAGAAAGGGAAAAGGAAGAAAAAGATGATGATAATGATGATTTCCAAAAGAAAAGAGATGAGTTTAGGGACTTATGTGCATTCTGCCAAGAGGGAAAAAGTGAATAAAATAGGTTTATGATCTTTGGTATTTTCGGTTACAAAGAGGATGAAAGATGTTTTGTTTAGGAGAAAAGAAATTAGAAAGACTTCTCAAACCGAATGGTAATTTACAAAAGACCAAAAGAAGAGAAAAAGGCTTCTCTTTTGTGTAGATAGGCATTCGGCTATGAACAAGGTTTTGGAGAAAATTGGTTAAAAATTTTAGCCAACTATCACCCTAATGCCTATGCAAAAATTCAGCCAACCTATGCCAACATGATCCCTTTTTTTTCTCCTTATTTCTTCATCATCAATCCTTTGTTTCCTAACACAATTAAGCCTTCTCCTTAGCCCCTAAAGTCGACTAGGTTCATGGTCAAATGACCATAAAAAGCTTCAAAACATCCTCCTTTCTTCAAGCCTTTTGTCCCCTATCTTATCATATCATCATGATCCCATGCCATAACTTCTAGCTTGCCTTTTTCATATGGTCTACTAACCAAAAATAAGAAGATGACCATCCATTCTAGAATAGTCTTGGCGACACTTTAAGAAAGAAAATAAAAAATTAAAATTCTTCCATTTGCTAGCTAGGGGATTCGAACCTCTCTCCTCATGCATTCACTCATGCACCATTACCACTTTGCCAAATGACTTATTATGCTTTAAACCTCTTGTCAATATTTCTTAAAGCCTATCTTGCTTAGCTCCATCTTAATTATTAAAAACTTAATATTTCACTAAGCATTCACTTACATAATGAAGTTCAAAAATAAAGATTTAGGCATGCAACAACATTCAATTAAGTAGAAATGCATAACCCCTAATTATCAGGATGTTACATATTACTTCTGATTCATACGATTTATTCACTTCGCTTAATGCTTAGAATTCCCTGATTTATGTTAATATCTCTTTCAAGACTAAAAACAACTAACTCTAGGTTGATTAATTGATTTCTCTTTCTAATTAAAACCCCTATTGTCGCATTAACTCAATCTATGGACTCCCTTATTAGATTTGACTCTAATCCTGCAGATTTACGTCGTCCTATATCTAGAATTGCATTCAACTCCGCTTAATTGTGTTGATTTACTCTTAAACAAAGACTTTTGCTCCTCTGAATAATCACATTCTACTTGAATCAATAACCAGAATTATCAAAACAAGAATAAGAACTCACAATTAAGAATAAGAAAAAGTATTTATCTTATAAATCAAATAATAATAAGATCCGTCTTAGTTTTCATCCCTTTAGGTATTTAAGGGATTTAGTTCATACTGATAGAGGAAAACATCTTAAAATAAGGAAAACTACAAACATAAGAAAACCCAAAAACTTCAAGAGAAATTGATAGGAGATCTTCAGTCTTGATGGAGATCCTCCTTCCAAGCTGCTCCCAATGGTTGTTTTCGAGTATTTTCTGCCTCCTACTCTATATGTCTCTTAAGTCGTCCCCTAGGGTGTTTATATAGGCTTTGGAACACCTTTCTTAGCCCACAAGTGGTCTTTTCCGAATAGAATTAGACTTAGGTTTGGCAAGGACACGCCCGTGTTCGATAGCTTAGGCCGTGCTTGATTCTGCTCGCTACACACAGCCGTATGGTCTACAACTTAGACCGTACTCGATTCAGCTCCTCACACACGGCCGTGTGATCTTCCCGTATGCTATAGTCCAAGCCGTGTTGATTTCTAAGGTAGGCCCATTTTGTCTTTTTTTGGCCCATTTATCGTTCTTTTCGATTCCCTAATCTCTCCTGAGTGTAAAATATGAAATTAAAGGATTAGGAGCATTGAATTCATCGAATCTAATGAAAATTCGTCCAAAAATAAGCAAAGCATGAGGTAAAAATATGTATAAATTATGGCTTATCATCTATTTATAAGGAGAGAATGTAGAACCCTTATTGAACTAAAGAAGTTTATTTCAACTAGAAAAACAAAATTCTAGTTCAACTAGGATGTAGGGGGTGACAACCTAATTAATTATACTAGGGTTTGTCGTCCCCCCTTATTACATAAGGGGCTTTTGGGCATCTTACATATCGGGTCCAATTACAAATATTTTCCAAACTTTTAGTCCAATACTTTATAATCTGATCCAACCCAATATTTGTTTTTCTATTTCCCAAAAATAAACTTCAATATATTTCCAATTAAATAATTTTCTCAATCAAATTCTAATTTTGTTAAAATCATGATAACTTTACCGTAAAAGAATATATGAGAAAATATATTTAATATTTTCGCATTCAACAGTTCACTATGACCAAATGATTTATTTCCATTTTGAACTTTATTTAATTCAAAAAACATAAATTCATTTTTTGGGTCATTTTCATTTTTATTTTGGAGAAAACCACATTCATTTCCAAATGACTTTATTTATTTATTTTCATTTTGGAGAAAACCTTAATCATTTCCAAATATTTTATATTTATCCATTCCTATTCATTTTTGCTTTCAACGAGCTAGCAGTGGAACTGATTGGACATATGCAACGAAATTTCATCAGTCATCAGCCTAAAATGTAACACCCCAAACCCGGCCCAAACACCACGACCGGATCTGGTATGTCACTAAGGAAATTTTTGTAAAACAAATAGTGTTGTCAGAAAGCCCAAATGTAATTTATATAAAATATGCCTTTATGAATAAAACCCAAACTTAATTACACGCCTTAGTTTAATTAAAATAAATGTTTGAATAACTAAAAATAATTCATCCCATAATAAAACAAGATATAAACTAGTGGCCCATGGCCTTATTACAACGAGGTTTAAAATCCATTAAATAAAACATAATATAAAAATAATTAAGTTGAGTCTTTTTGCCGGATCCAGGCCACCTTGCGCTCCTCTCCAGCCCGGTCCGATGCACTAAATGCTACCTGAAATGTTAATTAATTGGTTGAGTCGCGAGACTCAGTGTGCAACCCTCATGCACCATTAGATTTGGGCCTTAACCCATAAAAATAGAATAATAAATTCATGTACATATATAACAAATAATATGCAAGGCCCAACCCATTTGCCTAGGTTTCTATCCGCTACACGCCCCCGTACCAACCGTTCACACCATTGGGGATTTCTACAATCAACCCACACCACTACATGCCAAGATGGCAGTCATGCTGCTCATCAACATATCATGGCCGAAGCCCTTATAATGAGATCACGGCAAAAGCCGCTACAACATATAATGATCACGGTAAAACCGCTACACATATAACGTATAACTTTCTCCTTTCATCAAACCCACCCCATGCAATCACAAAATCAATACACTTATAACATATAATCGAATATTCTTGACACGGTGATTCGCTTTTACCCTCTTTGGGCTTCCATCTTTATCTTAGATTTGAATTTATCACAACATATAATACTTATAAGCAATATTTAACAGACATGATCTAAATGGTGGGAAGTATTACACACGATATCGCAAATCCAATATTCTTAGTCGATGTCCTTGCTATCCTGATCTATTATCCTCAATCTATAACTTTGCTTAAAAGCGAAAAGCGGGAAAATATGCCCTCTCCTATATTCGCCATGGTTAGTATTCTACCCGATTTTATATATATAAATAAACAAATCCTCTTACCTTGAAATCCCGAAAGTAACACGATTCTATAACTTAGAGATCTATGCGATTGGCCTCCTTCTTCAAATCCGGAATCTTGAAAAGAAGTGTGAAATAAGAGATTAGTTTCTAATAGCCATTCATTAAGGACTTTGAAAAGCCGAAGAACATTAAAATCCCAAATCAACACTTACCTATTGTTTCCTTTAGATTCCTACTGGCAGACTCCATTAAAGAGGATTCGACAACCAAAGGAGATGAGATCTAGCGATTTGGCTTTTACGAAAATCTCAAAAAGATGAATGATGCATTTTCACTTTTAGAAAAAGCGAGTGAAGTGTTTGACTTAGAAGGAAAGTGAAAAGAAAGTGGAGAAAAAGAATACTTAGGGGTTTGACTTTGGAAGAAATCAAAAGAAAAGAGATTACCAAGAAGAATCGAGAATTTCGCAGAAAATGAGAGAAGAGAATGGGGTTCAAAATGTCGAATTGAAGAGGTACCCCTATTTATAGGAATTTCGGCACCCTCCGGAGATGGAATTTCGCCAACACCGTACTCGGAAGATAACTCCTATCTTTTCTCCTCATCCTTCTATCCCTTATCCCTATCAAAACACTCATCCATAAGAGGCCACATTTGCACCAACTCTCCCTTTATTTTATCGACTTGTTATCCTCATTAATTAAACAAAATAATCCCTAAATTATAGCCTTGTGCCGTCCCCCCTTAGCTCACCTTGGCTGTCGAAATTTTGACCCAATTCTTTAGGCCCAACTGAACCTCAAATTAATATATTAAACATAACATTACACACAATGCACAAGCTCATTAATACCTTACCATAACATTCTAAGTGCTACATGCATCTCAAAAATTTTAAAGGTTCCCATTCTCAAGGCCTATTGGGCCCAATTCTACTAGGCCCAATTTCAGGATGTTACATAAAACAACAAATTTTGGTTGAGAGAGGAGACACACATTAGTTTAGTTTTTAGCTTAGTTTCTTTAGTTCTTCTCTTAGTTTTTCTATAACTTTTTTGGGGTTTTTATTTTCTCTTCTCCTTTCTTAGTTTTAAAGTTTAATTTTCCTATACTTCCTTATTGTTTTCAGTGTTCGTTAAGTTAGTTATCACTATAGTTTAGGTTCATTTGCAGTTTCAGTCCCTATACCTTGGTTGTAAAACATTTCTAGTTTTATTTTAATGTATTTTAGTTTCTCTTACTTTAAATCAGTTAAAAGTTTGTTCCTTTTATGTTTATTGCTTTAGCTTTTCTTATTGAATGCCTTTAGTTTCATGTTCTTTAAGTTTTCTTACATAAAAATCAAAACTTTTATATTTTTCTTAAGCTTTACTTTAATGGCTTATTTACTTTTTATTTCCATGTTCATTAGCTTTATTTTTAGCATGAGTAGTTAAAACCTAAAGGGGGTTGGTTGATAAAGATGTGGCTAAGTTGATTCTTTGGACAATGGACTAAATCATAATAAATTGGACTAAGTTGAATAGACAAAAAAATAATTAGGAATTGACGCCCCTAAGGAAATATTTAGACAAGTGAGACCGAGAGATAATATTTTTGTGCATCAATTCATTAGTCCTAAATTAACAGATGAGATTGAGAGATAAACTAGATTAATTTTTGGTAAAATTAAGATCGAGAGATAAAATTGAACCACTTAGTAATTTAAGAGATTTAAGTCCCTCGTTCGAAGAATGGCGAACCACATCGAAATCAACCGACCACCATTAGTCATTTATTATTTAATCTCATAGTTTTGTACTCTTGACAAATTGGTCCCTAGTTTAGCATATTGAATTTTCTTGAAAAACTTCCTTGTCATGATTTGTTGTTTATTGAAACGGTGGGTTTAAGTTCCATCAAATTTCAATTTTCCCTATAACATCTTCTTTGGTTCTTTTTAGCAGAGAAGCAGTTAACCAAATTTGTTATTGAACGAAATTCTCATTCCTCTGTTTCTCTCTTCTCTACTCTTTGATTTCTGTGCTCCAACTGTATCAATTTATTTGTTGATTTTCAAGTTTCCAAGTTCTAATTCCTTCAAGTCGATTCCAACATTCTTAGTTTCCAAAAAACCTCAAACCACTTAACCAGTTGAGTCTTTCCTTCCTTTTCCTTTCGGTTTTCATCATCTTTGTTGTTTAACTTGCTAGTTAGCTTTTTTCAAGTCAGGAAACATGCAAATCAAGTTCTGTTCATGCTTCTTGGGGATCAAGACACTTTTGTTGTTTGCATTTTGCAATCTAATCTCCCCTTCAACCGAATCCTCTTCTTGACTTATTCTCTTATGTCTGATTGGATCTTGCACTTGTTTCTACTTACTTTTGTTGTTTATTTTAGAATATGATCAAGAACCAATAAACCCACCAAGAATCCATCCTTATGCCTCAAGAAATCATTCCAACACTAGTTTTAAATTCTCTATTGGGAATCATTTATGACCTTGTTCCTCATTCTTTCTTGGTTGTTTTCCATTATTTTGATTGATCTCTATGTTAAATTCAAATCTAGAAAATTTCAAACATTTTTCACATGCAAGTGACCTTTAATTCCTTCAAGATCAACTCATACCCGACTGAACCAAAATTGGATTCTAAGATTGCTGTTTGTACTAATTTCTCTTGTCAAAATTTCAGATTACTTTTGCTGCGAAGAAACATTCTTTTCTTTACAACTTTTAACTCTCGATCCAAGCTACTGTGCTCTCATCAATTAAAAGATCAAACTAAAAAACTTATGAATACCTCCCATTTACACCCTAGATGTAGATGTATCAGTATAGGAAGGAACAATCTATTGGAGACCATTGATAATTTCGAACAAAAACTTGGTAAATTTTCAACTTTGCTTTTTTTCCTTTTTGATGAGAGAAATACCAAGTCCTTGAAAAAGGACATACATAAATTATTTGAGAAGTAGCAACTATCTGTTCAATGTTTAGGTCTATGACCTAGGAACTATGATAACAGACAACTGTGCAGAATAATTTTTTATTTATTCTTTTCAAAGAAAAGCTGTGCAAAGTAGAGGTTACAAAAAAAAAAAAAAAGGATTTTAGTCCACAAGCACCTTACATTGTTGTTCCACAACCTTTCTTCGTTTTTTATCACTTGCCTGCAAAGTAACCAACATTACTTCATATTAGCTGATTCAATTTTTATATTTCTCTATTCGGCATAACTATCATGGTAGTTTCTTCCACTTTTCACAAGCATTCAACTTAGCTGAGCAATTTTCATTTATACGTCAAATGTGACTTTTCACATTCATCAAAGCATATCAAATAGGTCTGAGAATGGGAATGTGAATGTGAATGTGTAAGATGCAACAACAATGTAATGAAAGAAAGCATTTGTTAATAACAGAGTCCAACTCTTCAAACCAATTTCTGCTATTGATAAAACTATTACCTCTTGACTCAGGAAATCTGGTGCACGAACCCTCTTGGAGCGATCAGCCAATCGTTTACATTGAAATTGGTTTTCCAAAGATGCCATGCTATCACTCACCTAGCATTACCAACATTTGCAAAAGACTAAATAATGGCGAAATTTGACTAATAAGAGGATGTGATTAGAGATGGCATTGGCAGTTTGAAGACTTGAGTTAACAAGTGGAAAATGGAGCTCAAAGAAATTATTGCTTTTTTACCTGGCTTTTGATGGCTCCAATTAACGACTCCTGACATCCTGACGCATGCACATTTTGTAAACTTGGGCATTGAAGGAGCAATCTCTATGAAAACAGAGTTTATGAGATATTAAATCATAAAAAAGTAAATGAGTATACTCAACTGGCCAAACTAGCAGATCGATACCTGGATGCAAGTTTTTACAGGAGTTGAGATTTAGGTCATTGAGTTCGGGACAGTTCAAACATAAAGCCTGCATTTAGATTCCCAAATAAGAACCGCATAGGGTATTAAGAATAAATTGGCAACATAGTCGAGATTAAGGACAAAAGATCTCACATCTAAGCCAGAACAACCCCACAAGCTGAGTTTTTTTAGTCGGCTGTGTTTAATAATAAGCTTCTGGTACATAAGGTGCAGTTTATTGTTCAATGCATTTGGAAGTTCATTATCACCACTTTCATCACAAGGTGAATTCTGGGAATCAGGATCACATACACTCATCCCACAATCCATAAGTTCAAGAAGAGGTAGTTGAGCTGTGGCAAACTGAATTCCACCTGATAAAAGCGGAGAAACTCATCAGTGAATAGATTTAGGTAAAAATAGGACATTCACAGGCTAAATATGGCTATGCCGGAGATATAGGTGTGAATCTTAGACAAGAAAATTACTTGAAGTTATGTTAGGACAAAGAGCAAGGAGGAGTCTTGACAGTGTGTTTGGGAACACATTGCAGATCATTCCAATGCCACTATCACTGATGCTAGACCTGAGACGAAGCAGCAAGCATCAGGATATATGTTTAATTGATAAAAAGGTACCCCTTAGAACCAGCCCAGATAAATGGATTAACCATTTAAAGCTGGAGGAAAACATACCCACTGAGATCAAGCAATTCTAATTTTGAATAACTTGAAGCAATAGCAGCAACAGATGCATCTGTGATTTCTGAGCCAAGAACAAGCGAAAGCATCCGCAAGCCCCTGAATAATATAGACAACAATCAGTAAACTAGTGACTACTTATCCACCAAATGCAGAAATCTGTGAAACAAAGTATGCCATTGCTGGAAAACTGAACAAAACAAGTCCATTAAATGCTATGACTCCTGATAAAGCAAGGCAAAGTCTATAGGTTCTTATGTGATACATGATTAAAAATGAACGTGTGGAACAAAAGGTTCAACAAACCTCAAATTAGCAGCTGTAAGAGAAAGCACTACAGCATGTGAAAGTCGAACTGATGCAATGTGTATGTTTTGCAACCTTGGGCAACTTCTACCCATTGCATCAATCATGGTTGTAAGATCGGTAGTATCATTTTCTTGGCGAGAAAATTCTAAGGATACCTCTTTCAAATTGGGACAGTTAAAAACCTACAATACAAGGCACATATAAACACAAATTCACTAACATGCCCCAAAAAAGTTTTAAACTTGGAAAACAAAAAATGACTTGATGAAAAAGCTACCATCTTGGAAAGAGAATAAAGATCAGAGAGCCAGAGTGTAGATAGACTTGATGAAGAGAGGACAAAGCCCCCTAAATTAGAACATCCTTCCATCTTAAGACTCGTGAGACAGCGTTTATCAGCAACAAAACGACCCAATTCATCCCTATACATGAAACATTAATTAAAAGTTAATCAGAATCACTTAATCTACCATTTATTAACTTAAGCCAACTTAAATTGCAATTACACATAATCAAGACACTGAACAAAATATGACAAAAACATTAACCATTAAACAGTTTGAAATCCAAAACAAACAAAAATATTATATCGGATTCAATCATAAACAGGAATTTTAGCATAGTGTGAATAGACAGTGTTCTAGACCAATTAAGAGCAAATAAATATTTACAAACATGAGTTGGGTCACGAAAATAAAAGAACGAAAAAAGATTGACCAAGACCACTCAACTAGATATTTCTATGCATTTAACCCCAACTTTAACCACTCAACTGATAAATTCAACCACATAGCTAGATCTAAGCCATTTCAGAGCCCCGATAATCAAGCAACAACAAGAGGAGCAAAGCTTATTAACTGAGCAACTAGATATACTATTTTAAAGACCTAAAGATAAATTACAAGAAAAAGGAGAGAGAAGATAAATGATACCCCGTGATCCGATTGACAGCCGTATTAGATGTAGAAATCTCCATAGACTCCAAATTAGGGCAAGAAAACGCAATGCAGGCCAGCATCGTTGCATCCACATCACTGAAAAAACCCAAACAAGAAAAATAATGAGTAAAACAAAGGGTCAACAAAAGTCCGAAAGCAACATTGACCCCCTCCCTACAGATCCCCAAAATTATGCAAACAGAAAACCATTTTTACTGTTCCTTACAATGAAACAAATTGTTGGGATACATCTCTCCAAGTGAATAAAAATTTTCCAATCAAAATTTTTTGTTCAAAAGTTAATCTAAGCTCTTATTAAATATTGCATTGGTTTTAGCTCTTTAGCTTCATGGCGTTTTCATTATAGATCAATTTCTCCTTCATTATACTGATTATGTATTGTTAAATCGTAACCAAATCAACTATCATTTTATGATTTTATCTCGATCTTCATTGGTATCAACCGATCCAACCAATAATATCCTAGATCCGTCTAACGTTGGCTTAGGCCGAACCTTTCCATCTTTAGAGAAAGCCTAACGAGGCTCGGGCATTTATTTAAAACCGATCCGATGAACCTGAGCTGACCCCTAGGTGGGACCATAAGTCTCAACTCCTCCGCCGCCCTCCACAACCTCTTCGTCGTTTCCCTCCAACCTTTACAGACAATCGCCGCCGCCAAAAGACCCGCCGGCGGCAATCTCCTCAATACCTCCCACAAACACCCAGCCGGTAACCCACCGGAGACCATCTCATTATCCGGATCAAGATCCGTACCCGGATAGGGAGAATCAGAATCATCTAAATAGCGTTCCGGCGAGTCAGCTCTGGTTTCGATATCGTCAAAGGAAAGCGCACGTCGGAGATGCGTGTAAGACTGGGGTATGGGTGGAGCGTGAGGTGGACGGGAGGCGGAGGAGGAATTTTCGACGGTAACGGCAGATGGAGATGACGTAGGAGTAGAAATCGAAGTAGGGTTGGTGCTACTGTTGAGATGGCAAACATGGCCTTTCTTAGGAAGACCACATCTGCCACAATTGTAACTGCCGCGACGCTTGGCCGGTTTGAAGTCAAACGCCGCAGCGGCAGCAAAGGAAGCAGAGGCTGGCGTAGAAATGTGAGGCTGTGGGTGGTGCATCGCCGTCGACAAACGGAAACGAAGAAGGAGATAAAAAAAAAAGGGAAAGATTGAAGTGAGACGGGGAGGGATTTAGGTGGGAGATTAGAGAGGAAAGAAAGATGAAAAAAATAAAGGCAGCGGGGTGGGGCGGGAGAAATGGCTACTTTTGGCGCCTGTTTTCGAAACCTGTAATGGAAAATTATAATAATATTATTATTACGAGGGAGGAGCGTCGCCAGTGCCTAGTTTACGATGTTTATTTACTGTCTTACCCTCTATCTTGGTAGGCGACACTGGCAATGTGGAAAACGTTAAACAATAAAATTAAAACGCCGTTTTTTTTCCTTTTATTTAATGGAATTGGAAAATATTTCAGTATCTGCTGCCTCTATGCAGTAAATTGGACAAATTCATTTACCAGCTGTAAATTTATTACATTATTATTGTGCATGTCAACACGTATAATATTTTAAACTTAATATATATTTACATGATTATATGTAATCTCGTATGATTTTATAGAGAAGTATAAATATTTGTCTCATTGATATTGAACATAATGCGAGTTCAATTTGCAAACTTAACATACGAAAATCCAATTCAAATAGTAAACAGAAATAAATGTAGGGTGCTTTATTTCATTGGGTGCTAACAATCTAGGGCGTATATATTACAAATTTTAACTATTTTTTTTTCGAATTTCACTCAATTAAAATACAGTATGCAATATTTATTTTATTCAAGTGTTAAATTTAATGCAATTTTTTATACATTCTTCTTTTTTTATAAAGCAATTCTTTATACATTCATAAATACCAAAAGAGGGTTCAAAATAAATGCCTCCATTGTTGTTACTCAAGCGAGGACATCTAAGTCAAAGTGAAAAGACAAAATAGCGCGAACATCGCTGTTCCAAAACAGTAACAAAGCGCGCCGGTTTTGTTTCAGTATTTTGAGTTTTTACATCCACTTTCGGTCACGATAAAAACAGCTATAATGGTAAAATTATAAACAGTAATAGAGTTAGTGTTTAAATTTAAATATAATTATAATGTTGAGATTAGAAAATGACTATTACTAATATTAAATTAAAAATGATATATAATATAAGTTTTAAAATTATTTTACTTAAAAATATGTGAATTTATAAATTCATGTAATAAAATAATAAAATGTATCTTCTAATATTTTATTATAAATATTCTAATTAATTATATAATCAATTTAAATTATTAATTAGATAAAAGCAAGGTGTGGAGATAGAAAGATAAAAGATGTATTAAGTTCTCTTTTTTTGGTACATTGATAGATTCGAGCACAAACTGTAAAGTAAACACTCAGCCAATATACTACAACTCGGGTTCCTCGATTTTAAGCATTTTTGTTAGCTGGTTACGGTTGAGTGGATTAATCTCCAAGCCAATGGAGCTCATGTACTCTGGTTGTTAGGGAGAAGCATGATATAAACACCCACAGGTGAAAAAATACTTGTCAAGCCTTGTGTTGAGAACGACAAACAACTAGGACTAAATGCTAGCGAGCCTATTCATCCTCCTGAATCATTTCAGCTTCCTCCCACCACGAAACCGGCCCCAAACCGTCGTAGTTTATTGTTCCCTGCAATGAAACAAATGTTGAAGAAATCAAGCATATAACTCAACATTTGGTTCTTTAAGGAGGAGAAGACATGATCCTTGTTACACGACAATAATTGTCTTTCCACCTTGTGTTACGTGCAAAGTTGGTTTTCATAGATTTAGGATGAAACAATTGAAAGATGAACTTACAGTAATCACCATCGGGGCAAATGGTTTCGAATTCTCTGGTTGATCAACGGGAATCGAAGGATAAATAACACTATCAACT
This sequence comes from Gossypium rotundifolium, assembly GCA_025506655.1. NCBI lineage: Eukaryota > Viridiplantae > Streptophyta > Magnoliopsida > Malvales > Malvaceae > Gossypium > Gossypium rotundifolium. The sequence continues at coordinate 154,967,084 of CP106728.1, forward strand.
CGAAATTTAATCTGTGATTAATAACAGCTTAAGTCACTAAAGGTATACAACAGAATTTATGGAAACTTTTGCAACAATATCACAAGACATACCGGATCTGACCCATCAATAACAAATCGTGGTTCTTCGGACTGTGCTTCTTCTGCATCTCCGAAGTCCCATATCCATCTGCCTTGATTTCTGCAATCCTCAAAATGGTAATCAACACATTAGTAAATGTACCGACATAGAGTGAATAATAAATAAACAAGGAAAATTAAGAGTGGAAGTTGTGAGTCCTAGCTCTGGTTATATCAGAGATGAATAAACAATAAACTAGTTCTTACCTAGTATTAGGGATAGCTTCAAAGCGGGACGGGGTCGGCAAAAGATGGACAGGTATGTAAATGTCATCAAAAAATCCAAGTGACACTGCAAATTACAGAACCACGTAGATATTTCACAAATGGTATTTGACAAGGAAAGGGTTGATGAGACTATAATAGCCCCAAAGAAAAGACCACCTATGTCTGGTCATTTTAGCTTTGATCACAATAACAAGAAAAGATGTCATGTAATTTGACAAAGCTCAAGGTTATGTCAAGTAAATTAGTGGAATCCGTTTGGCAAACCAGCAATTAGTGTCCAAATAATAGAACTGTCGAAGAATCTAACTCTCTTCCTGGCCTCAACTTAGAATTTGTTACTATCAAAACTTGACGTGTTAGAAAGGATTGGAGGTATTGCTTATTTTATTCCTTTTCACGTTTTACCTAAGCTTATAGATTGAGTTTCAATTCATTGATGGGAAAAAAAGGTGAGCTCCAGACACCACCAGCAAATTTCTTTTCTACATGAAATGTCTTCTCAACAGCTCGTATTGCCCTGAACTAGGCACTCGTTAGAGAATAGACTAACGTAATCAGGCTTATTTAATGCCTAAACCAAATTATGGTTATTATGTTATCTTTAAACCAGAAGGTCATTGTTGGCACCAACATAAAGATGATAAAGGACAATAGTTAATCAAAAGGGAAAAGAAACAAGGACTTGGATTCGTCTACACCAAACAACCAAAACCATATAAGTAGAAAAATATTCTTCCAGACTTACAGCGCAAGCCGCTAGCATCAGATTCTTTAAGTTTGGCAACAATAATCTCGCCAATAAATGGACGAAACACAATCAATCTGAACTCAACCTGCCACAACAGGAAAGAGAAAAATGATTTGTCAACCTTCTGAGACTTGAGACAAGCAATAATATGAATCAATATGTCCCGCATAAAGCAATTTAACACGCATAAAAGGGAGGGAAAAGAAGGGGAAAATGGAAAGCAATACCGTATAAGTAGAAGCACCATCCCCGGGAAAGATAAAGCCACCTTTAATTGACCTGATATCATATAATGAAATACAGAGTCCTAATTTTGCAATAACCTACATAATAATTTACAAATATTCATTAATCATCATCAAAACATAGTTCAACAAATATACTTTAGGGGGTGAAAAGAACCATTGAAACAATGAACATGTTGGAAGATATAGTACTACAAAGTACAAACCTTATCTAAGAAAAGGGTTTCCAACTCTGACTTAATAGCCTCATCAACAGGAAGGTGAAGAAGATGAGGTGGTAACCGCAAAGTGTGCTCGATTAAGCTTAGATAGAACATTTTCTTTTGCTGTCTTCAATGTTTTAAAGTTTCAAGAATCTTATAATCAAAAGAAAAACTGTCAGTAAGTGAATACTAGATTGAGGCATTATCCCAAACCTGTGATGGGCAATAAACTGAAAACATAAATGGTATTGCAAGAACCCAAGAGTTCCGTTTAAGAAAAGGGAATAACAATGAAACCTAGTGGTGTGGCGGCCGCTATTTTGAGGTAGCGGTGCCACTCGATGCCACTAGAGACGTAAAAAGTGGTATGAACAAATTTCACATCAATACCAGTGGGCTGCAAAGAACAATGTAACGGATAATGGTCCACTATTTCCGATAAACCGATAGCTTTTAAGAAAATTCTCCTTCTCAAGTAAACAGAGAAAGAGTGTCGATAAGACACAATAACAAGCAACAGGACAGAAAACAGAAAACCAAATAAAACTTGAAATATTATGACTCAAGTAGAAATCAATTTCAAGTTTAGGGTTTCAAAACTTACATTATTTAGTTTCCTGGTCTATTGTAAAATTGAAGCTTGGGTCTAGGGATAACCAAATTACAAACTGCTATTAACAAAACAAATACAAACAAGCAGATATCAACAATCCAGATTACACCTAATTTGATTAAATACAAAATTACAACCCTCAGAATTTAAATATAAGACTTCTTTTTTTCATTTCTTATTCTCACATCTCTCCAACAAATTTTCGTTTTAACCCAAAGACTCAAGATTCAAAGCTAAATTAGTTCATATATTAACCTTGTAATTTTCAAATAAAAGAGCTTACCAACTTTCAAATTTCCTAAAAGGCTTCAGTTCAGGCATCAGCCAATGTCAATATTGGACAGATTAGCAAAGCGAGAGAAAACAACTGACAGAGATAAGGCAATGGGAGAAAGCAACGCAACGGCGTCGGGCCGTGGGCGTCGTTTTCGGTGTCGGCGATGGGTTTTGGTTTTGGTTTTGGTAATAAACGCAGCACTTTGAGTTGAGAGGCTTATGAGAAATGTTCTTTTGTTTAGTTTTTTTAGGGTTCTCCTTCAAAAAAATAAAAATTATTCACTAAACTCACTTTCACGAATATTCTAAGAATATAAAAAAAAATTTATATTTAAATTTTAATTTTTATAGTTGATTTGGGTTTAATTTTTGAATTACTTAATTTTTTTTCCTAATTAAATTCATTTAAAAGTGGTGGATGTATAGTTGAATCATCATACTTTGATATCACCAAATACTTTAGGTGTGTGGCTATGATTCCAATAGAAAATTCAACGTCTAATAGTGAGGTGTGCCAAAAGAATATGGGCACACCAAATGATACACAAACATAAAAAGATTAAAAGATTAAACATAGGAAGTTGTTAACACGATTTAATCTTAACCTACATCTGCAAGACATTACCCTAAAAAGGGATTTCACCATACTAAATCTAGTATTACATGAAATGATTAAATTAGATCTATCCTAAGGATAATTTCAGGCTTATTAGCAATGAGCTTAATGTATCTTAATCATTCAATAATTGCTGATGAACTTACCCAAATTGCTTTTGATAATTTAGCATTGATTATGGTTTCAAATTACTTTTGGTACCCAAAATTTAGAGGTATTTACAATTTCTAAATTCCATGTTATTTAAACAACTTGTTTTGCCTGAAGAAATTGATTGAGTAGCCATTGGTGAAGGATGAAATACAGTGCAGATTGCCAAGCAAGCATAAACAGGGCAGAGGCAGAGGTAGAGCCCCCTTCAGATTCCCTGTTATTTCCTCTTAATCTTATATCCATGTTCATATTGAGTCGATTGATACATCAATCGAGAAACAACGGAGATAAACAAAATCAAAGTTTATAGAAGAGCCGACATTGTACTACATGCAGAGGGGAAAAAAAATAGTTTTGCTACAATATAGGAAAGCCATACTCCATTCATTTGATTCATACATGATATTTGCAATTAAGAACAAAGGAAGGAAATAAGGTTTGGGCTTTAGAGGGACAACCCAGACTCCTCATCCTCTTCCAGGGAGGAAGTGTAGACGATGTAAAGAGTCCAAATCAGGCCGAACACACCAAACAGGATCCACCCGAGGAGGTTGTTGCTCAATCCAAAGGGAAGTCCTGTTCCTTCAGTGGACATTCTCTCGTCCACCAGAGCCATGGCTGGGCTTGACATGGTTGCTGCACAGGCTGCTGCCAGCAATGATGCACTCATCCCCATGTTTGACCCATTCTCACTCTTCTTCTCCATGCTACACATCATCATCACCTTCCCCTTCTTTCCCATTGTTGGCAACCCTGCAAGTTCAATATGCGTTTGAGGTGAAAATGCCCATTGACCACCCTTGAAAAAGAATCCAATAAAATACTTACCAATGGGGACTGGGGATGCAATCCTGGGCAATGTCTTGTGAACAAGAGCTGCAGGGGTGGTGGTAGCCGAGATGGTTGCCATGACAGATTGATTTTTTGCAACAAAGCCGAGTTGGATCCAAAGGGTTACCAGTTTGTTTATTTCATATGCTTTGAAAACAGAATTTACAAAGATTAATACCGTTGGTCCAGAATCAGACCAAACTCAGAGATAGCATAGCCCTTCGTTTTGATATCGCCTATCCACATTTGCCCAACCAGTTCCATCCACGTGTCACGTCATCCTTCTCATAAAACAAAGATCTATCCAGGAGGGACAACAAATGGTCCCTGACCCAACTTAAATTATTTTCATATTTTCAATAGCTTTAAATATCTCCATAATAATAATAATAATAATTCATTTGCTTCCTCTTTCATTTCAAGAATCCGTGATGGAACCTAGTGGAATTGTGATTATAACAATTATGTACAAAGGTATACCTGCAATGCAGCATCCCTACAGAAACTTATTATCTTTGGTCATTGCCACAAATAAGACTAAACCCCTGAAATGTTACCCGCCTGAACTATTCTGGGGGGTAAAAATTGGGTTAAAAGTTTATATCAATGAATCAAATAATTCCACTTCTATGCCGTGATCATATCAATTATTCATGGATATTGCACTGCTGTAAGTAAGGGTGGTCATACTGCATATGTTTGCTCCAATAGCCTTTATATTTAGCAATCCCTATTTCCAACCAGGGTTTCATGACTCCATCATAGTGTATAACTGCTGCCCGCTCGATATCAGCCCACCGAAGACCTGAGTGATAGCCAAGCCCTAGCGCATGCCATCTCCTTTCTAAAGCCACAGTCTGGTTGTAGAAAGTAATCCAACCTAAGGGCAAGCTTCCTGCCTTCCACAATGGCCTCTTAAGTCCCTGTCATCAAACACCAAGCAAACAAGTCGGATAATAAAACACAATTATTATTTAAAAATGAAAAGAATTCACAATAATACCAGCTTTGAATTGAATTGAATATAAATACACCCTTAAATCATGTTAGGAGCAGACATGCAGCATGCAAAATACTTTGAAGAAACTAATATGAATGTATAAACTAGATGACACTGATTTTTAGGTATGAATCAATTCCAACCCATAAAAGGTTTTTGCTTGTCAGTGTTCACCATTCACAGGTCACCGTAAGACAAAGCTTAGACAGATATAGAACTCTCTAGGGAATAAAGAGGAAAAGGGGGTAAGAAAGATGACCTATCTTGAAATTTTGACAGACAATCTATAGGTAAAAACTCAATTTCTCCAGATGATAACAATTCCAATTGCCAAAGATAAGCTAAAGCACCTGATAAAATTAACTATCTTTTCAATGAATCAACATGCAACTTCAGATTACCATGGAACCAAAATCAATTTACAAGCATATCATATTAGCAGTAAGCAAAAGCAAATAGAAAGGAAGTGCTAGCCCCATACCAGTTGCAGGTAATTTCTGTAGAGCATGGTTAATTTTTTTCTTCTCCATTGTTGAAGATCAAACAAATTCATACCAAATGCCCACGTGCAAGCATTTGCATTAAACTTCTTTGCCAAAAAGGGGTCCGAAAAGTTCAAAAACATGCGCATTGTACGAAATGAAGCTTCACTTTCCAGACAAGTCTCCACAGCTGCATTTACTTTCCCCTTCATGTCAACACTCCAAATTCCAGTTATATCTCTTTGCACTACCACATCATGATCTAAAAGCACAATCTTATTCAGTGCTGGAAATACGTCTGGCAGATAGAACCGCAGATGATTGAGGGCTGAACTATATCTTGGATCATACGACTTTTGTTCCTTCAATGTTGAATTATACTTGGTTGACAACCAATCAAAACTTTCTACACTCTGAATATGAATTGTAGCTTTGCCAGGAGGATTTAATAAAAACCACATTGTGATTGCTGGGAGGTTGAGGTAATCGGTCACCACATGGAAAACAATTTTCTCTGGCTCCTGCATAACCAAGTATTAGTTACCAGGGTATATTACATCCACAACAGGTAAATCAGAGGGCCATCCTAAGCTAGCTATAGTTAACTCATCAAAGTAAGGGGAGTAATGACAGAAGAGTATTGTCATTTTAAGGGGGAAATTAATGTAATGGCAGGTTAGGGATAAGCTTTGGTATATAGGAAATGTGAAAGAACTCCATGGAGAATTTGGGAAAGCTCAATCCATTAGTATTCATTATAAATTTCAAGTGTTTCAATTATTGTCCAGCAATGTAAAACCACAACCTTCAGAGCATGCTAGCACACAATTTTGTTATGTGATTGTTTAGAATGATAAATACTCTCTATAAACAACTATGTTTAACATAATAAAAAAAGCACCTTTGCAGATGAAATTGTGGAATTAATAACCACTGCACAAGCCAGAATATTGTCAGAAAATACTGCGTAGTGATAAAGGTCCGGATCATTCAATTTTTTTTGGTTCGGGAACTCCCTTTCCTCAGGTTGAAGGGAAAAATATTCTGCTGTCAGCTGCATAGAGAGGCAGTGAAGGCCCTTAGGGGTAGTCCTTCCAGCAAGTTGAACAAGATATGACTCTTCATTCTTCCGTGCCCGAATCTGGTCTTCAGCATTGTAAGCCATGGCACGAAGTTTTCTGACCATCGCAGAGCAGTCAGGGAATACTTGACTTGCTTTGGCCAACAAAACCTCCATAGATCTCATCTTCTGTGAAGCCCTGAAAATTCAACAGTTTTTCAGATATAAAGTTAAGTGACAGCAATTCAACCCTAAATCTAAGCTAATTCACTTAATACTATCCAAGAGCTCATGTTTATGATTGATAATAAGTTGCAGTGATAAACTTATTATTTTAAAAATCTATTACCTCCTTGTCAATTCTGAATCCATGCTGGCTTCGCCGACTGTTCGCTCAACATCTTTGATTCGCGTTCGCAACTCTTTCACCAAGTGAGTATTACGACCGGGCGGTGCAAAATTTAAGTATACTTTTGCTCTAATGAGTTGATCTCTCATCTGCTTTACCTTCTCATCCATTACCTTGTGTGATAGAGACTGTAAATGTTGATCATGGCTACCTGTTTCTTGATTGTATTGTTCCTGCAACAAATAAATTAGTGTTAACTATATGTTACAAATATATTGAAACAAACATGACTTCTAACCATTTTCGAAAGAAAAAAAAAAAGCCGACATCCCCACTGAACCCAAAAAGAACAGTAACTCTCAATTTGATAGCAATATTGCCAATGAAATTTGTGGTAGAAAAAGGGCTTTTCTGTTTCTTATTCTCATAGTGTGTTCTGGTATGGCTCAGATTTTAGATACGACACACAGCTTCACCAGTTTTTGCATTACAATCCAACAAATATACAATCTAATTTTAGTAAGAAGCAATTTAAATACGATGGACAGGGAATTGTGGTACAAATTGATAAAAGGAGATGGTCTGGCAAAATTGGCAAGACATTTATAATTTCAATACCAACATATGCTTTTGCTCACGAGATTGAAAAGCATACATTACTGCAACCATCTATAGTCTAAACTTGGATTCAAATGTATAGCATCTCAGCATACTTGGAGTTAAAAGTTCAGACACATACATACCTTTTCCCCGGAGTTTAGCCGTCTTATATTCTGCTGATTTTGATGATCGTCTTTTCCTTTACCATTAGTTCCTGAATATAGAAAGTGGAGCAACACAGAGTCACACTCACATTAGCTCTATGACCTAGAAGTCAATTAAAAGACACTACAAGCACCCAGTACTACTAACCATTTGCTTCTAACAATTTTGATGTATCTTGCAGATCCCCCAATTGATCAAAATCAGGATTCTGGTTAGAACCGTGATTAACTGCAGAACTGAAATCCATCTCTTTGAAAACAACTACTTTTGGACCTTTTAAACCTTCGGCAGCTTCCTGAATAAAAAAGCAACAAAGATTGAATTGCATACGGTCAAAACTCAAAACCACTTGAAGAAAAAACGTTCAAAGCAAACTACACTAAATCCATACATCTCAAAGTTACCTGTTCTATTGCGTTAAGTCTTAAATCATCTTTCATATACTTCTGTATCAAATAAAGCAAAAGAACACGTTAGAAATCTACCAAAAAACTGAAGAAAAAAAAATACAGCAGATCCGAGTAAGAGAGATCTATACAATACTGGCTAAATCCTCCACAGAATCCTTCCGCCCTGCCGTGACAGAATCATAAATGCAAAGAAAACAGGAACAGTCAACATCCCGACAGTTAAATTAAATAAAAATCACAAAAGGCCAAAAATGAAACACACCAAAATTTCTTTTATACAAAAAAAAAAAAAAAAACAAGGTAAGCGCGACTTATGTAGCTTAAAATTATAAGTGTTCTCCTATAATCTAAAAATCTACATAGACGAAGAATATTACCAATGAAAGCGAGGGGGTTAAGTCTCTGCGAAACCAACACGATTTGAGCGAATACAGAGAAAGAGAGAAAAGAGAGGATTAGAATCCTCTGCCAATGACGATGAAACTTCTTCATGAGTGAATACAAACTGCTAAAAGAATTAGCTGAACTCTGAACAGAATGTTAAGAATATGATAATCGCTTATTCAGTTTATTAATCGTTCTCCCAAAAGAAAAACACTGTTCAAAGATTCAAATCGACATCCATTCGATGCCGGAATTACAAGGAACAGCAGTTCAAGAAATACGAAAATCTAGGGTTTCTAGCGGTGATTTTGCCGCTCTTTCCAGAGGAAAGGAAGAAAAAAAATAGTTTAAGAGCTTCGTTCACGTTCTGCGGCTGAGGCAGATGGACTTTCCTTTTCAACTACCTTCATTTTCCAGCTTTCTTTTTTATTACTATTTTCTTTCTGATCTGGAATTTAATGTTTTTTCTGATCTGGAATTCTAGATTTATATATATACGCCTTGGGGTTCCAAGTTTCGGAGAAAAAAAGGATTTGAATCGCGGGAAAAGCGAGATAGCGATGGATAGGGTGGTACCGCAGTCATTTTGTTGATGATATGTACGAGGAATATTGACCGTTGATTTTAGTCAAAAATATTTTGTATGATGAGTTTGCGACCGAGATGATGCTCGGACTTGTTAGTCAACTTATCTCTAGGATTTTGTGGGGTCCTTTTCAGCTCCTTTCTGTTGGGCTATCTACAGCAATGCAATGAAATTAAATTAGGATAAATTATTAAAATAATTATTTTTATTTATCTCAAGTTATATTTTAGTCATTTATATTTGAAATGTTACGTTTTAGTCACTTATATTATCGCATTATAACATTTTAGTCACTAAACCATTGACTGCCCTTAATGGTGTAATAGTAAGTTGAGGTGGCATGCTAAATCATCATTTCAAACAAAAATTATAGGTTAATTTATACGAGTTCCTATTTTTTTTAGCAATTTAAATTGTTTTCTTTCATATTTTTTTAACTTTTTTTTCTTTATTTTTATTCTCTTCTACTTCTCCTCTGTTCTCATCTGTTCTCCATTTTTTTAATGTAGGTTTTTATATTTTCCATTTGTTAAGATTAGTCTTTATACTTTTATTTTTTGAACAATTTAACTTTTTGAGTAAGTTAAACTTGTGAACTAGTTTTAACAAATAAAAACATAGAAAAATACGCTAAAATAAATGAAGAATGGAAAAAATAGGAGAGAAATAAAAGAAAAGGAAAAAATAAAGAAAAAAATAAAGAAAGTTAAAAGAACATAAAAATTTTAAATTGTCAAAATGAAAAAGATATAAGGACCAATTTTAGAATTTAACCTAAAATTTTCGTTTGAAATGATAACTTAAGGTGCCACGTCAGTCTACCGTTACACCGTTAACGGTAATTAATGGTTTAGTGACTAAAATGTTACAACATGATAATGTAAGTGACTAAAACATAACATTTCAAACACAAGTAATTAAAATGTAACCTGATGTAAACAAAAGTAATTATTTTGATAGTTTATCCTAATTTTAAAATATTAGTTTATCCTAAATTTAAAATATAAAATACTATTTTTTTGTTTTAAAACTCGTAAAATATTTTAAAATTTAAATTTATTTCAAATAAATAAATTTTAATCAAATAAACTAATATGACCACACAAACAAATCATTTGAAATTAAATCCAAAACAAAATTAAAATTTATCATGAAATTAACTAAATTATACAATAAATCAAATAAAATTAATAAATAATTAAATTATATAAAATATAAACTAAATACGATAGCAAAAGTAAATTAAAAACATGGACTAAATCGCATAGGTTTAAATTAAGTTAAGCGTCTAATAAAACGTAATTTAAGAAACAAATCTTGAAAATTTTAGAGAAAATACAAATTAATTTAATAAAATTTAATCATTAATTAAAATGGCATCTATAAAAATTTAATTAAAAATATAAAATGTTATTTATTATTTTATTTTGAAAATTCATTTTCTCTAGAAATAATTAGAAACATATTAAAATAATCTAGATTTTTATTGGTGATTTGGATTTGATAGCTGAATCAGCTTAATTTAACGGTTTAATAGAAATAATTTGGTATACAAGTTGTAGAAAGTTTTTTTTTTAATTTTACAAAAGGGTTAAAATTTTGACACCTGTCTTATTTATTTATTTTAAAATTTTAAATATAATTTAAGGACATAGTAAAATCTCAACTCTGGTTGTAAAGTTAAACGTTTCACAGCTAATATATCAAATAATTATCCAATATAAATGGTAAATATTTGATATATAAGCGATAGAAAATTTCTATTTCACAAGTGAATTGAGATTTTGACACTTGTCTTATGGATTTTAAATTTTAAATATTTATGGGTAAGTATTTGGTATAATGACAGTCTATTTTAACTTTAAAATTTTTACCTGTGCATTTTTTAATATTTATTTTTTAATATTTTATTGTATCATCGAGGACACTTGTTAACCTCTAACATTATGGAGTCTAAAACTCCTAGTAAAATTTTATTTTTAATATAAAATAAATAAAATATTAAAAATCCTCTAACACTTAAATTAGACAAAAAAAACCTAAACACGTTCAAACTTATATTATCGTGCTTATTACAACAATAATACCAACTAAAATAAATTTGAATTAACAATATAACGATTGTTACTTCATAAATTGGTCGTGGAGATCTTTAATTTTATAATATTAAAATCTGTCATATATGTTATTTTTAAAAATATCAAGTAGAGCCATGTGACATCTCTTTTTATAAGCAGAAAACTTAAATAAAATGGTTTAAGGTGTAAAATCCTCAAACATTTTAAAAAACGCAATTAAGTTTCTATTTTTTTTTCTTTGCACTTACTTGGGTACTTGAGTTGTCGAAATGTATAAAAAATGCCATTTGACCATTAAAGTTAATTCTCCTAATTTTTCTCCAGTTAAAGCTATCTCGTGTCTCAATCACATCGTGACATATAGCAAAAATGATAAAATTAGAAATCAATAAAATTATAGAAAAATTATAAAATGCTTCTTTTAATATGATAATTTTATAATTTTTTAAGAATGTTATCTTTCTTTACATTTTTTTTTACAATTTTATAATTTTTTCTATATTTCTATATTTCTATATTTCTATATATTTTATAAATTTTACACTTTTATAAAAATTTAATTTTATATTTTTTACAATTTTATAATTTTTTAATATTTTTAATAAAATTTAAATATTTTATTTAAAAATAATTTTAAATTATGACATGGTGACTTTAAATAAAAAAATTAAGCGCAGTTGTGAAAGGGTTAAGCCTAAATAAAATTAAATATTCGGTATAATACCCTTTTTGTCATTTTCGTCTACCATTTTCCTTTTGGTCATTTTCATCCACCATTACTTGTTTGGTTTTTATCTTTATTAACTTTTTTGTTAGAGGAAAACCCTCTATTTTAATATATATATATATATATATATATATATATTAGAAAACCCCTCTATTTAAAATATATATTATTTTTTTGTTAGAGAAAACCTCTATTTAAAAATATATATTTTTTAGAGAAAACCCTTCTATTTAAAAATATATTATTTTTGTTAGAGGAAAACCCTCTATTTAAAAATAATATTTTTTAGAGAAAACCATTCTATTTAAAAATATATTATTATTTTTGTTAGAGAAAAGCCCTCTATTTTAATATATATTTTTTATTAGAGAAAACCCTCTATTTTAAAATATATATATTATTCTGAGTCAACTTTGATTAGTATTTAGAATATTTTTAATTTTGAGACCATTTGCATATTAGAATGATTTGATTATATTTATAGCCATTTCAAATCAAGGATGAAACTAGGGGACAAGCAACGCTTTGCCTCTCTTCCTAAATGGAATAATTACAATTACAGCCCCTTGTAATAATTAATTATTAACTTATTGATTAATGAAAAATTACATTTAAAAATTAGCCCTTCATCTTTCTTCACACATATATATTATTTTCTTAAGATTATCATTATTAAATAGTGATTTAGACCAACAAATAAAAAAGGATTTAATTTAACTATGAGAGTTAGGTGAGATGGTAAGGGTCTTTTTTATTTTAACTAATGGTCGAGAGTTCAATCATCACTTTAGGTATGGAGCAACTTTAAAACTCGTGGTCAATATCTACCCTTTAATTGGCCTACAAAATGTGAAAAATTAATTATTAAATTGAGAAATAAAAAATAACTTTCAACCATAAATAAAAATGACTCTTTTATCCTTTGAAGTAAAATAAGAATAAAAATTAATAATAAACAAATAAATATTAAATTTATTTTTTCTTTTTTACCAAAAAATACAATACAACAATCGTACATATATGTTTTGCTGAATTATAAAATAAAAATAAAATCATAACAATAACATAATTAATACGACTCGAATCTAAATCAAACTTCACTCCTATTTATTGCAAGTTAACGTTCACAGTAGATTTCTATCTTTTGTAGTTCCAATGATTGCAGTTAATGACTATTGGATCGAAAATCGTGCCACGTGTAAGGCCAAAATGTCAACGTCTTTGGGAGTGAAACACTGCAAGATTATGTTAGTCTGTGATCAATTTATTTTAAAGAAAGAATAAAGGGTAAATTACATTTCAGTTCATTCAATTATCCTTAATTATTTTTCTCAGTCACTTAACTATAAGAATTTATAAAATGGTCATTTAAGTAAGTGTATTTGCCCCTTTTTGTCCAATTTCATCAACTTTATGAGGATTATTGATGTGGCCATTTTAAAATTAGTATAATAATAATTTTAATTTTAACATCTACACATTATTTCAATTTAGTCATGATTATAAAAAAATTAACCCTCGACATTTACATATTATCTAAATTTGGATAATGTATAAATATTGAGAGTTAATTTTTTTAAATAATGACGAAATTGACACAATGTGTAATGTTGAGTACAAAACTTATCCCAAAGTTAATAGTAGTTAACATAATTGAACCAAAAAGACGAGCACAATTGCTTAGGTCATCATTTTGTAACTTTTTATAGTTAGAGGACTAAAATATATATAATTGGATGACCAACAATATAATTTATCCAAAAAAATTAGGTGAAGGTGAGTTAAATTTTACAAAAATAAAGATTACAATATATTAATATTAATATTTTAGTTTTGAAATTTAAGTGATCTTAGTTGATTTCTTTATTTCAAATTTACCTAGATTAGTCTAACTCTCGGAAAAGTGAGAATCTACAATAGAACTTATCCAAAGCAACGAAAATAATGTAGAAGCAACTCAAAGACAAAAAAACAACGAGAGAATAGAAAAAGCCACAAAAAAACAATGCTTACAAGGTATTTGAGTAATGCTCTCAATAATATTCAATTACCATGAATGAGGATACAACGAGATGATTACGAATGAGGGAAAACTATTTATAGTTGAACTCACTCAGATCCAACGATACAGTTTACTTTACACCGACGGCCGAGATTCTTAAGAGATTTATATGATCTCTTAAGACTACAAAATCAAATCTTCGAAGGTTAATTTCCATATTTACCATGGTAGTCCTAGTTTTCCTTAAATGCTTCACTTGGCCATGAAGACTTTCGAGTATATGAGATTCTTCACGTGTTCTACAAATTGAATCAGTTCAAATTGATCGAATGAGTCTCATTTAATCAATAGATTTTTATAAAACACTTCGTGCAGATTCGTCACGGAATTTGTTTTATTGGCTATGACATTAATACGATATTAATGTATTATTACTACACTCTTTTTTTTTTTTAACTAGCTTTTAAATATGAATGGAGTAAATATTAAGGAATTTCCAAGTCGCAAAAGATATTTATAATTATTTTTGTGTGATACTTTAATTTGCAGTGTAACACATGTGCCCTAATAAATTATGTACTTCATGATCAATCTATAGTAAAGTTTTTTTTTTTAATAAATGATGAAAAGAAAAGAATGATTGTACCATATATTAAATTAATAATAAGGATAAATTTTAAAATTATACATAAAATTTTATTTAATGTGTAATTATATACACAAATTTACATTTCGTGCAATTATACTCGTGAAATTCTAATTGTGGTTCAAATGTATACTTAAAACTTAATTTTGAATTAATCATATACATTTAAAGAAATAAATACATCAATTTATTTGTTATATTGGGTAAATATTATTATTTATATATGCAATATATAAATATAAAATGATGTTATATCAATAATATATAAATATTATTTTTATAAAATGAGGTTATGGCAAATATTTTAATTTTTTTAGTTGGTGATTAAAATTTTTATTAGGTGAATATTTCATTTAAATAAAATAAAATAAAATTAATAACAAAAATGGTTTGTCGTAAATATTATTATGTGGAAGCCTAATTATGTTTTAAAATGATATGTTTATTCAATTTTGTTTGTGTAGATATTGAAATGGGCTCTTTGATCATAGCAACCAATCACATAGTTATGATGATTAATGTGTCGGTAAAAAAATTTGTGACTTGCTATTCACAGACATATTTATAAAGTTACACGCCATTATTTTTTTTAATTGGCATTTTTAACTATTACGTTAATTTATTATGGACAAGGTGAGTATCGCATCTTGAAGGTGCGTGTCCATGGTCTGAGCTACTAGCCAAACGAACGTATTTTACCATATTTGGATGCCGTGGGATTTGGAACATCGACATTGATTGGGATGTTTGAGCTAAGGGTCGACTTAATATCCGCTTTAGTTGAGCAGTGGCAACCAGAAACCCACAAATTTCATTTGCCGTATGGGGAGTGCACCATCACGTTAGAATATGTCATATTGCAACTTGGGCTCTCAACTAATGGTGATACAGTCAGGGTTCAAGTACTTAAAGAATTTCAAACATATTACGAGAAAAGTGAGGTAAGTTTTAATATTTTTATACTTGAAATTCTTTTGAGTACTCGAAATCAACCAAGAAAAAATCCCAAAATTTTTAGAATGAAATCAAGAAAAACAAATACCTAAAACCCAAATTAATTAATAGCCCTAATCTCTTGCTTTCCATTCTAATTTTTTTCCACAAAAAGTAAATATTATCCAAATTTTTTCACCTTAAGACTTCAATTGCACGGTGAAGAGAAAAAAAAGGAGGAGGTAAAGATTCGGTCCTGTTGATTTTACTTTAACAAGGTAAGATAAATAGAAAATCTAATGTTTAAAATCATTTATTTTGATGTAATGGCTAAGATCATTTTAGTATTCATTTTAGAAGTTCTCACCATAGATGTCACCCTAATAGAGATAATAAATCGTGCATATTAAATAAAAATGTATAAAATATTTTAAAATGAAATTTTAGTTGAGTGGTAAATTTAAAGTTTTATTAACGCAATTGATATAAATTTAATTACAACCTTATTCATATTTTTATTAGTTTTTTTTAAATAAAAAGACTAAAATACCCTCAAATAATATGACTTGTTTTAATTACAGAAGGGTATTTTCATAATTTTTCTAATCGAGTTGGTGTCCAATTGACTTGTGACACCAACTCATTCAGGGATTTTATTAATAATATAGATATATATTAAACAGTGACCTTTTAAGGTGAAGTATATCCTAATATACTAAAAATCTTATCACGAACGTATGGGTATAGAAACCACAAATTGATAACAAAAATGTGTGTTTAAAAATAGCATATAATAAATAATGAAATCTATGGTTTAAAACTAACTAATAATAGCGCATGAAATATATACGATATTAAAATGAAAAAAAAATAGAATCTTATCACACAAATATGCATGTGACAATCACTTATGTAGAATGTATAAGTTTGTTTAAAAATAATATATAATAAATAATGAAAAAATATTGTTTGGAACTAATTAATGGTAACATGTGAAATATGGTACGATGTTAAAATCGAAAAAATAGATTAAATTGTAAGCAAAATAAAATTTAAACACAAAAAAAATCAGATTAAGAATATTAAATGAATATAATTAATTATCAATGTTTTGTCATCTACCCCATATGGTTATTAATATACATAAATATCTAAACATTTATATAACAAGTATCATGTGGAAACTAGCTAGGGGTATTTAGGTAGGGAGCTCGGCCCCTCTAAAATAGAAAATTTTCCATTTAAGTCCTTATAATAAAATATAAACAAGCTTTAATATTTAAATATAATATACTATTAAACCCGGACTAAATAGAGTGATTGCGTTGGATGAAATTCAGGTCCAGTTGTTAACATTGTTAAAATTATTTTATTGAATTCATTGATTCGACATTCTAAAAAAAATTGCACATAATAGCCATGTGACAAAAAAATAGCATTGCAAACGAACTTAAATCTAATAAAGAAATTTAATGGTGTAAACAATTTTTAAAATTCATATCTGTATTTTAATCGAATAAACAATATTTAAACAAATTGATGACATTGTAAATATTGTGGTATCAAATTATGTCAAAATTAAAATATAAAGATTAAACCTCAAATTTAAGTTAGTATAGTGACCAAAATTGAAATTTGACATTCTTAAAATCTAAAAAACTAGAGGGTTCATAATTGATATTTAACCATTATATGAGATATTGGGTTGAATCTCTAGCAACCTCAGCTTTACTCAAATTTTTTTTTTTTTTTTTAAAAAAGAAGAGTACTCTTTTGCATTTGAACTTCAAACAGTTTGGGTTTAACTAGTTAATAGCCCCATAGTATTGGTTAATAAAGTGTAACACCACTATACCATGTTCGATTCAAGGAACCTGATATAGGAATATTACATTTGGTGTCAAAGTAATTCTTAGCTAATCACTACTATATTAGAACATAAAAACGGACAAATAATAAATTTAAATAATTTATAATTTAGTCCTTACTACTACTTAGAACATACTTGATTTTTCCTAAGTACATGCCATTCTATTCAAAATTTTAAAACGTAACCTCTTGTTGCTTGAAGATGAGATGAGATGAAGACTCGTAATCTCAAACACAACTCTTCAAAATTTTTGTACCTAATCTACGCACGAAAACAAACAGTACGCTGAGTATACACCCAGTGGTATTACTATAATTCAAATACTTAAAGTAAAAACAATAAATATGCACAATGAATCTTACCACTATTTTACTTTCAATAAATCATTCATACATTTAAAACTTTAAATTTTCTTAGTGATATGTATCTTAAATAACTTTTCTTCATTTTAATTTATATATCTTCTTACAATATCAATATTCATTCCATGCATTTCATCAATAACCATTTCATAAAATCATTATTTCATTTATTTCATTTCTATTTCATATCTAAAACCTTACAACATCAGTCTTTCAATAATTATTTAAACCAACATTTTCAATAAAAATAATTATAATTAATTCATATGATTATATTCAATTAACTCATACACTATTTCATTATTTCCAATTCATTCTATTTTCACTTCTTATTTCGATATTTCAACAAATTCATGAACCTTAAGTTCATGCTTCAAATCTCATGTCTCAATTCAATTTACAATTCAACTCATAATTTTTTTATCATATTTTTAATAGTACGATCAATCAAATTTATTTAATTTTCTCATTTCAGTTATTCACCTTATTAACAAACCCGAACCTTGGCAGATACACGGATTCCAACCAAACACACCAGTACGGCACATTGTGTGTAAAACGGTACTCAGTACCTGATCAATATATTAGAAGTAGTATACGACACATAAAGTGCATGAAACGACACAGATGGTGCCTAATACGACACATATAGTGCCTAATCGACAAAGCCGATAAATTCTCATACTCTTCCAATCCTATGGCATGCCAACTATATCCGACTTAGCCCCACTAGTTAATAGGGTATTCAAATCATTTTTTCTATTTCAAATTCACTTTCAATTCACATATAACCATACTTCGATTCAATTCATGTAACACCCCAAACCCGGCCTAGACGTTATGGTCGAATCTGGCGATATCACATTGAAGTGTTTTTCATAAAACAAGTTGTTACTAAAGAAAAACCCTCTATCCTACTAGTCCTATTTTTATTACCTTTCATTGATTCTAAGATGTGTCGTTCATTTCCAAAACGTGAATCATTAACAAAAAGTTATTTACTTTCAGAATGTTATTAATTTTCAAAACGTCACTTATCGCGGAAGCTTTAAAAATAGTTTGTGTATTCGTGTGCAATTTGTTAAAAAGGTTTGATTTTTGAAAACTCGATTGTCCTTGCTACTAGTAGTTATAAATCAAAACAATAAAAATCCCAAATAATCCACGAAAATCCAAAGAGGCCATTATTACAATAAATACCCCAAAATAAAATCAAAATTACGATTAATTACTAAAATAGAATGAAATGAGTCGTGTGGCCACTGTTGAGTCATCCGCTGCACCGATCCGCCTATGTTTGGGGATTAATCTTACAAATAAAATAGATGGGTGAGTTTAGGAAAACTCAGTGTGTAATCCCATATAAAACAACCAGATAAAAAGCAATCGGCCTAACCCCATTTCAGTAATGATTTCAGTTTCAATTAGGGCCTTAGCCCATTACAATATAGGTGCAGTCATACATTAGGGCCTTGACCCATTACAATATCAATATTAGTTTGGGCTTTAGCCCATCTCAGTAATAATAATAACCAATATGCAATATGCAATCAGGAAATCCTACCCAACCAGCCTCTACACTCCAACCCTACACTCCATGTGGGGATATTATCAACTCACCCATCCCTACACTCCAGTAGTACCGGTTGCGGCACTAAAACAGTAGTTTGCAGCTGAGCTACCAGTAAATTAGGCTCAAGGCCTTTTAGTACACTTCCTTCGAACAAAATAAACCCCCAACCCAATGCAATGCAATATGTAAATATAACATGCTGTAACAGAATATCATGCACGTAGTCAAGGCATACAGTATCAAATCAGTGGAACGTCATCATCCTTATTCATATCAGTCATACAGTCAATTAGGGGTCTAGGTACGCTTACCGACCCTACAGTAGGTCCAAAGTCAGCTCGGGCAACCCATGCAACCTTAGTAGTCAAATAGTAAAAATGGGCCCACAGGTCCATGTTGCATGCCTATATTTGCCTACACACCTATGTGGCCCACACGGCCCAAAATGGCATTACGGCTGCCCAATAATCCCACATGTTCGTGTGGGGCCCAAATGCCCGTGTGGCCCACACGGCCCAATTTGGCCTGGCCCATGAATCGCACATGGTCAGCCTCAATGATCACACGCCCATGTTCGGTCACACGGGCGGCTGCACGCCCGTGCGTCGTTGACTTTTCAAGTTTTCTGGCTTTTCGTCTATTTTCCTTTTCAGAGTCGTGTTTACACACCTGGGTCGTTCTCGATACTTAAGCACTTCCTAACCTTTTGGAACCTACAAACAGTGTACCCAATCTCGAATTTAACAACTAAAACACAATTTAATCAACACTAAAACGAGCCAAACGCACTCACTTACCACAATCACCCCCGACTACTCGCACTAATCAATTCGTTGGGAAGAAAAATCACTTCACGGTCATCCCCTATGCACAAACAATAAAATCACAATCTTCCGAAACCAAAACTAAAAGAACACAACAACACTACTTACGTTATCGCACGGAAATAAAAGCCGAGTAAGATAGACTGAAAACGAAAGATAAGGGGAAACACTTGAAATTTCAGCAACAAAAGAGAGGATTGGAGGGGGAAAATGACAGCAATGTGGGATTTCGGCTGAAAACAAAAGAAAAAGAAAAGATGGAGAGGGAAAAATTCGACAGCTAGAAGGAAAGCACTCGAAATCTTGGTAGCAACACAGGGAGATTGAAATTGAGAGAAAACGAAAAGGGGTGGGGGAGAAAGGAACAGAATTCAGCTATGGATGCAGAGAAAAATAGAATAAAAAGAAAGATGGTAGAGGAGAGTTCTGCAGAGATTTTCAGAATCAAATGGAACTTCCCCAAACTCCTTGATTTACTCCACTAAGCCACATCCATTCCAACCACTCAGCATCCCAGTCTATCTCAAACGCCTCCACTCATTACTTTTCTCACCAAATCCCTTATTTCCCTCCCAAGCCATCCAACACACTCCCACCGCCCTCAAACTCTTAGAATTTCGGTCAAACTAGAACACACACGACACAAATAGCAAAATTAAACACTCCCTTGCACACACCAAGACTTGAACTCAAGACCACCAATATATTAACACTTCACTTAACCACCAGACCAACAAGACCATTCTATCATATTGTACCAACATTTATTTATAAGCCTACTGGCTAGAGATAGGGGTTTACTCAATTAAAAATAAAATTTTACCCAAGCTAAGGCTTGAACCCAAGACTTCTCAGATACTCCCAGAACACTTAACAATTGAGACAGACAAATATTTGTGTCACAAACATATGAGAATAATTATAAAGGATTTTTGGGGTGTTACAATTCAGACCACTTTTTCAATCAATATACAATTCACATATTCACGCATATTCATAATTTAATTCACTTTTATTCAATTCATATTTTTAATTCATTTTCCAATCAAATTAAAATCACTAATTACTTTTCAATCAATATACATTTCAAATACTCACATATTTTCTTCATTCAATTCAAATCACTCTTAGTTTTGAATCAATATACTTTCAAATATTCACATAATTCACAATTGAATTACTTAATTCAAATCACTTTTAATTTCCAATTTGGTCACATTCAATTTCAATAGCCATAAACATTTTTGAATCAATTTCATTCAAATCAATATTATCATTTCAATTGCTTACCTAATTTTACTTACCATGCATTTTAATTAAAATATAACAATTAATAATAAACAGTTTTGAATTATAGTAATACAAACCGTGATTTCTCGTTTTTACTCCTTGTCCACTTTTTCTTTTCCTTTCTTCGCGGATGCCTCGAATGCGATATTGGCTACGAAAAATTAAGATAAATTTCATAATCATTAATACAATATTAATTTTTCATCTAATACTTAAATTTCTGTTCTACTTTCATCTCAATTTCAATTTTAATCCCTAACTAAATTCATTTATTTTTCCATCTCAATTCATACCTCATTTCCACTCAAATTTCATCTAAACTTAAACTTAACTGTCTAATTTTTATCATAAATTCTTAATTTTGAAATTCTTGCAATTTAGTCCCTATTGTATAAAATTTATAACTTACTTTACAATTTAATACATCTCCCAATTCTAATTAGAAATTTTATTAATTCAATCTCTAATTCACACTTTTACCTAGCAAAATTAATGTCTAAAAATATAATAACTTCCAAAATTTTTAACATATACTTAATAATATTTTGTTCTAGGTTCATAAAAACTCAAAATTACAAGAAAAGGACTTAAATTGACTTACCAATTTGAATTTAAACCTTGAAAACCCTAAATTCTTTCTTTTTCTTTTTGTTTCTTCTTTCTCTCTATTTCGTCCATGCTATTCTGTTGTTTTAATTTCTTTGCTTTCTTTCTTTATACTTTACTATATATATATATATATATATATATATATATATATATATATATATAATAAGAATATAATATATAATATATAATAAAACACAATAAATATATTTATTATTTAATGATATAATATATATATTTAACTTTAAAATCTCAGATTTTTAAGGATTAACCGCCCCAACTTATGCTTTTAGTTTAATTGCCCTTTTAGTCCTTTTACTTTCTTTGTATTATATTTTATTAATTTAACAATAATATAATATATAATTATAAAAATATCTATTACTTAAATAATAAGTAAATTAAATATATATATATATAAATGCACATATTTTAATTAACACACTTGTATTTTATCATCACCTTACACTTATCTTTATTTATTTTATTTCATAATATAATAATAATTAATAAATATCTTTTACTTATTATTTAAGAAAATATACAAATATATTATAAGTGTATTTTCATGTATTTTACACATTTTATTATCATTACTATACATTTGTCACTATTTTAATTTATTTAATAATAATAATAATTTTAATATAAAACCATAATAATATTTATATATAATATATAATCTAAGAAAATCTTAGATTTTTCTTTCCATTTGTTGGAACGCCCCAAAATTTTAATTTTTGATTTTTTTATGTGTGACACCCAATATTTATTTGCTTTAGTGATTATGTGTTTTGGGTGTGTATGTGTGAAGTTTTAAGTTCAAGTCTTACTTGGACAAATATTGATATTTTTTATAAATAAAACCTGATTTTCACCCGATCTTCATTTATCTATGTCTAAATGGAGTAAAAATATATTATATTTAAATAGTTAGCTAGTTTGTTTTTCAATTGAAAATTCCTAATAATATTTTTTATTATTGCAAATTGTGGATAAAAAGATTAGAGATGCTATGGGTAAAATAATCATGGAGGTCCTTGTATTAGAAGTTAGATTTCATTTTGCCTCTACTAAAAAAATGTACAAATTAGCCCATGTATGTTAGAAAAAAGTACAAATCGATCATCCTATTAAAAATTCACCCTTAAATGATGATGTGGAATATCCAATGTGGAATTAATTTTTTATTTGAAAGAAAACATAATCATAGAAGTCTTTGTACTAAGAGTTCGACTGCATTTTGACCCATCTACAAAAGAAAAAGACAAATTAAGTAGTTCATGTACATTTGATCAAAAAGTAAACTGACTATTTTGTTAAAATTTTTATCTATTTTTAATATTAAGTATTGAAGTGATTAACAGAACAATCAAATAACAATACATAGCGTACTACATATATCTTATATTGATGTGACATTTTATCAACAAATATTAAAAAACTTACAATCCAATAAAAATTAAAAATTGTTTAAGACTTCTAGAAATTTATTATTACTTTTGAACCATTTTTTATAACTTTTATAATTATTTAAGAAGACACTCTAGAATGAACATGAATACATTGTCTAGGTTCATTCGGATCTGAACAATCATTTGTCCAAATTTATTCTAAACGTTATTTTAATAATTTTATAACTTCTTACAATTCTTAATAATTTTATATATTTTATTAAACTCTCATTTAATTGAAAAACTATGTCAAGGATTCATCGTGAATGTTGTTTTTTAACTAATTACAAAAACATTTATTTATTTTAGGATTTTTAAAATTGTTTAAATAGTATTACGTCGGCAAGAGGTATATGTGGCGCTCTATGTTAGCACTTAATAGTAGAATTGGATAGAATTTTTACCAAAAGATCATTTTGCTCTTTGTTCTAATGTACAAATATTAATTAACCTAATCTTTTATATAGAAAGAACAAAATACAATCGACACTTAGTATAAAAGTTTCCATAGTACATTTACTATGTTGGATTTTTTTCAAAATAAAAAATTAATTCCACGTCATTATTTAACAATAAATTTTAATAGAAAGATCAAATTATACTTTTTCTAATATATAATGATTAATTTACTTATTTTTAATAAAAAATATAATTCGACTCTTAGTACAAAAACTTTGATGATACTTTTAATGCTGTTAGTAACAAGTTTTTTTTTTTTTTGGAATATTAATCTAATTATAGATTTTTATCATATCTGTTCTCGTTTATTAATGACTAAAACTATTCATAACCCCATTCCAACCCTAAATAGGAGGATAATGAGCTTCAGTGCACTCGAACCTACATTCTCCTACGTTGACAACAATATTGATATCAATCGAGCTAAGATAGAATTGACTAAGTTAATTTCAAAGAATAAATCATATAGCAGACCAGAAAAAAATATAATAACTTCTGATTTTTAGTAAAAAAAAAAAGTTTAAGTCTTTTCATGTACTAGGGAGTCCATGGCGTGAAGCAAATGCAAACTCCAATTGCGTATTAGAAGTGGCAATGGCATTCATTAAAGGCCAAAGACCATGTGCAAAATAAATTTAAAGTTAAAAATAAACAATTATAATTAGTCCTGTTTATGGGTCGGGTTGCCTATTAAGACTTGAAGGTTCATTTAAAAAATCGGGAGGATTTAGACAAAAATATTATGTCTGAAAAATGGGCTTAGACAAAAAAATTAGATCCGTTTAAAATATAAGTCAGGCTCGGATGTTCACGACCCATTTTAAGTTTATAATATTTTTTATTATGTCATTTTTATATATGATGTAATTTAGAACACATTAAAAAATAAACCTATACTAAATATATAATACTACTCTAATGTAAACATTAAAAATGTTGAGATGACTATATAATTTTTTCAATAAATAAAATGTATAAAATTATTAAATATTAGAAAAAATATAAAATATTTTAAAGAAAAATTAAAAAATAATATGGGCAAGCCTAAAATAAGATTGGGTTAGTATTTTGCAAATATAGGCGGGTTTGGACAAAATTTTAAGCCCAGATTTTGGGTTTGAAAATATAAAATATATTAATATCATACTTGCCACCCATGAACACATAACGTAAAATATGAGACACGTCATAAAAATAAAAATATTTAAAATATTTAAACAAAACTATAATATGTATTAAAAATTATATAAATTTATTTTAATTGAGTAATTATAAAAAAACTACATAAAATACTGAAATTTAACATGAAACGACACGTATATATATATAATTTAGAAATTATAGGATATTAATATAATATTGATATTTTAAAGTTTAGAAATCATTTTGTTAACGTATAAAAATATTATAATAATTTGAGCATACACAAAATAATGCGATCATATATATGTATGTCTCGGATCTTAAATTAGTTTCTAAACTTGAAGTAATAATATTTTATAAAATATGTCCTCCCGTTAATTTAATCATTAACTTGGGTGTTAAATGCTAGTTCAACGATGTGTAAACGACCATCATGAATAACTTGAATTTAATTTTTTAAAATTAAAAAGAAAATAAAAGAAAATGACCCTTCTAAATTTTATTGAAATTTAGGGATCAATTTAAAAGCTAACTAATAATTTAGGGACAATTACTTAAATAAACCCAAAGAGATATAATCCAAATCACCTTTCCTTAGCACTCCACAAGTGTCACCACCATCTATTCTATGGCTAACCTAAATAATTTCTTAAATTAGGCTATCAAATTTTCAAATTCTAGCTAGAAAATGTTTTGGGAGGCAACTTTTATAGATTTAAAAAAAAAATTATAGTTTAATTAAAATTTTAAATTCTTTTATGAGATTAATGAAATAATTGAAAAATAAAAAATTAATTTAAATTTTTAAAAATAACTAAAAGGCATAATGAAATTTTTAAAAAATTAGAGGCAAATTAACAAATTTAAAGAGAAATGAGTTTTTTTTTTTGGAGAGAGCAAGGCCCAAACTAAAGCTTTGAATCCAATTAACCCATCAACGATGGGCGGGCCTCTATAAGAGATACAAAATTATTATCCTACTAATAGCCCTACTTGTGTTATTGATAATAATAGGAATTATGAAGGAGTAAAATTTGATTCGATTCAAAAAATTCGATAAAAAATTTAAATTTTGAATTAAATAGTTCAATTATTTGAGTAAACCAAGTTATTCGGATCAATTCAAATAAAAAAATTAGTTTTTCGGTTTAACTTAAATATGATTACACTATTCAAGTTATCCGAAAATCAATAAGAAAAGACAAAAATATGTTGTCTTAATAAATATTTATCTTTTCTAAAGTTAAAAGTTAAAACTATTAAGTTAAAAAGTAAAATTACGTCATTTTGATAAATGTTTACTCATTAAGTTAAAAGGCAAAATCATTATATTTGTTTATGTAGTTAAATGATATTGTACTTCGTCTACTAGTTAAATAATCGGTTCATGTAAATGAAACATTGAGTATAAATAATAGGATTTGCTACCTCGACTCTATTGGACTCGAATCGAAAAAAATTCAAATTGAGTTTAGTTGCTAAAATAGGATTCGTCAATTCAATTAATTTGAAATTTTTTAACTCGATTCGATCAAATACTCACCCCTAATAAGAATCAACCGTTATCGCAATGAAAAGATTGATTCATAGGGAGAATAAGAGACAAACATAGTTAGTTAAATGGTCATTCTCTATTTTTTTTTTTTTTTATAATTAAATGCTTAAAAATAAAAGTTAAACATAGTTGAATGACCAACAATGTAATTTACTTAAAAAAAATCTATTTCTTAGGGTTACAAATCGGGTTTTTAGGGGTCGCAATGGAACAACATAGGTTCCAACCTATTTATCTAAGTTTTAAGGTCCGTGTAAAATTTGGAAGAGTTTTAAGTAAAAAAAATTAAGTTTGTTTTAAATAAGGATCAAGTTTAGGCTTGAATATTTTTTAAGTTTGTAATATTTTATACCATGTTATTTCTTTTATATATATTATGTAATTTATAACAAATAAAAATTAAATCTATAGTAATATATAATGCTACTATAATATAAACATTAAAAATATTAGAGATAATTATATATAAAATTTTAATAAATAAAGAATATAAACAACTATTAAATACAAAATTAAAATAATATAATATTTTTTTAAATTTAAAAAATAATATGTGCGGGTCTAAAATGGGTTTAGGCTAACCATTTATAAATATGGATAGATTTGGGTAAAATTTTAAGCCCATAGTTCGGGTCGAACAAATTTTGGACAAGTATAAAGTGTGTTAACATTATGTTTAGACCCGCCCCAATAAATGAACACCTCTAAACATGGGGCAAATGTTGTTAAATCTACCACTGCCTTATCATCCGCCTTGCTCAATTACGATTGTGTAATATTGAAAATCACTACTATCTTTATAATCGTGGATGTTGGACACGTTCATCCCCACTTCATCCCACATTCCCACCGTAGTCTCGATTTGAGTTTTATTAGATATTTTAAATATTTTTAAAAGATAAACACATATATTTTTTAATTAAACATGCCAATAATACAAGAGATAAATGGTTAACACCTCAAAGCCAAGATTAAAATTTTATGATAGTGATCCTCTCCCACTATAAAAAGTAAAATAAAATAAAAATAAACATAAAGCATTCTTCACCATTGTCAAAATATTTGTTTATTGCTTCTAACATTAGGTGAGGATGAAAACTAAAATCCAAAAATTCCTAATTCCACTGAGAAAGTCAGTCACTTAGAGAATTAAATTTGAATCAGCGTTTATTTTCAACGCGTAGGGGTAAACAAAATTCGATTCGATTTAAAAAACTCGATAAAATTTTTAAATTTTGAATTAAATAGTTCGAGTTATTTAAGTTAATCAAGTTATTTGGATCAACTCGAATAAAAAATTAAGTTTTTCGGTTTAACTCGAATATGAATTACACAATTCGAGTTATCCAAAAATCCAAATAAGAAAAGGCAAAACTACGTCGTTTTGATAAATGTTTACCTTTTCTAAAGTTAAAATTCAAAATCATTAAGTTAGAAGGCAAAACTACGTTGTTTTGATAAATATTTACTCATTAAGTTAAAAGGCAAAACCATGATATTGTTTATGTAGGTGCTTCATTTACTAGTTTAATGATCGGTTCATGTAAACGTAACATTGTGTATAAATAATAGGATTCGTTAACTCGACTCGACTTGACTTGAACTTTTTTGACTCGATTCGATCCGATTCGGAAAAATATCAAATTGAGTTCATTTGCTAAAATAGGATTCGTCAACTCGACTAACTCGAAATTTTTTGATTCGATTCATTCGAATACTCAGCCCTAGCGACGCGTTTAATTTTTTTTTATCTCATGCTACAATATTGTTAAGGGTGAGTGTTCAATCAAATCGAGTGAAAAAATTTCGAGTTAATCGAGTTCACGAGTCTTATTTTATTATCCTAACTTAATTTGAATTTTTTTCGAATTGAGTCGAGTGAAATGAAATTCGAGTCGAGTCGAGTTAAATCGAGTTAAATTAAAAAAAAATTAACATGTCAAATAAAAATATTATTACAGTATAACTAATTTTATATTAGAGTATATAAATTTGAAACCATATATGTTTGAAATTTTTAAAGCAAAATAAAAAAAAACAATAATTGAGTATGAAAATTTTAAACCATTAATTAGATCCTAGAATTATTATTTTAGAAAAAATAATTTTTATATATATTTTAGAAATTTCAAAAAAACTAAAAATATAAAATCTGAAATTTTATAAATATTTTAAAATTTCAAAGTTATTTTGAATTTTTGAAAATTATATTGATTTTTTTTTTATTTTTGTTGAGAGACAAATTTGCTTATTTTCAAAGTTGACAGGGACCACAATGATATTTATACCAATCTATTATTTGAATTATTCGAGTTATTCAATTGTGAAATTCAACTCGACTCGAACTCGAATCGAGTTATTCAGCTCGAATAACTTGATTCGATTAACTCGAAATTGAATATTTTTTCGATTTTTTGAATCAAATCGAATTTTGCTCACCCCTAAATATCGTTACAGTATCTAATCTCACCGCTATCGTTGTTTTTAACTAAAAATATCCTTAGTTGTAAGAGTATTTTGGCTCATAGAACTGAAGTTGGCCTAGTAGTAAATGATATGAAAAATTGGAATTAATGTGTGTACTAAAAAATTCTATGGGAAGTTTTTATTTCAATTTGGGTGGCTTGAATTGATGTATATGCATTAAAATATGGTGGAAAAATAGAAAGAAACATTGTTCCTATGTTTTTACGTGTCATGCAAATAAAATTCCACACCTATTTATAGGACGTCTCATTTCTCTTCATAGGGATATGGGTGAATGATCGATCGAATCGAGTGAAAGAAATTTGAGTTAATCGAGTTCACAAGTCCTATTTTATCATCCTAACTCAATTTAAAATTTTTTCGAATCAAGTGAAATGTAATTCTAGTCGAGTCGAATCGAGTGAAATTGTTTGAGTTAAATTTAAAAAATTAAATATGTCAAATAAGAATATTGTTGCAGTATAATTGATTTCATGTTAGAGCATATTAATTTGAAACCATATATATTTGAAATTTTTGTCAAAGCAAAAAAAAAAAAAACTTGAGAGTATGATAAATTTGAATCATTAATTAAGTCCCAAATTAATTATTTTGGAAAATTTTAAATTTTTATATGTTTTTGAAATTTAAATGTTATTTTAAATTTTTTTTGTAATTTTG
Source organism: Gossypium rotundifolium (assembly GCA_025506655.1). Taxonomy (NCBI): domain Eukaryota; kingdom Viridiplantae; phylum Streptophyta; class Magnoliopsida; order Malvales; family Malvaceae; genus Gossypium; species Gossypium rotundifolium. The sequence continues at coordinate 154,996,821 of CP106728.1, forward strand.
TTGAGAGAGACCAATTTACTTATTTTCAAAGTTGACAGGGATCAAAAGAGTATTTATACTAATCGGTTATTTGAATTATTAGAATTATTCGAGTTATTCAAATTGTGAAATTCAACTCGGCTCAACTTGAATAATTCGAATAACTTGAAATTCAAATTTTTTTAGAATCGAATCAAATTTTTTCACCTTACATAGGAATATAACTACCTAAATGGACAATAATATCTTTATTAAAATAAATATAATTATTCAATAGATATCTAATTGAATAATTATGACTATTTGTTAATAATCAAATGACAAAATTTTTAATTTAAGAGATATAAATGATCAATATAAATAGCGATAAATTTTAATTAATAATCGATTAATATAATTTTGATTACTTATAACAGTTGAAAATGTTCAGCAGTCTTATAATAACACGTAGACTAAATTATTTATGTCAAAAGTTGCAATTAAAATAAATAAATAATTAATTAATAAGAAAAAAAAAAAAAAAAACCTCCATTTTCATAATACAAAGATTCTACATTTGCTCAAAGCCTCGTTGACCAAAACTAGACTAGAATTGTTCATTTGATTTAAAAGTAATCTTGAACACAAAATTTTAACATTATTTAAAGAGAAAAAAGACAAAGACCGTTAAAACACGCGCCAAATGTTGGGAGTTAAAACAAGGAAACTTTTTGCTGTTTAAAAAAACCTTTCCTCCTCCATTTTTCACTTTCAGCACTGAAACATTTTGAGGACCCATGCAGTACAGCAGCAAATATCTCCTTAATTTCCTTTTCATCCGCCCCCACATCTCCTCCATTACCATTAGCACTCCCTTTTATGTCCTCGAATCTCTATAAAAAATTTTCCACTCATCTTTGCTCTGTTTTCAAAGTCTTTTTTATTTAACTTTTCAGGAATGACTCGACAGGTGTATTTTGTTCCGGCGGCGGAAAAGCAAGTAGCTTCGGTGAAGAAGAAAACGGCGGCTACGACGAACTGGGTTTCCGTAGATGCAATGGGGCAAGACACGGTTCTTGACGTCGACAAGTACGTTATAATGCGCCGCGTTCAGATCCATGCTAGAGATATTCGTGTTCTTGATCCTATGTTATCCTATCCTTCCACCGTTTTGGGCAGAGAAAAAGTCATTGTTCTCAATTTAGAGGTAATTTCGATTTCAATTTTTTTTCATCTTTTTCATTTGCTATTGTTTTAATTTGATTTTCCTCTTGTTTTTCATGATCTGATCGCAGCACATTAAAGCTATAATAACAGCAGAAGAGGTTAGTTTATAGGATATACGAATACCTTTTAATACTTCTGTTTAATGTAGTACTGAGGTTTTATTTTGAGATAGGTGTTGCTTAGAGATCCATTTGATGATAACGTAATACCTATTGTTGCCGAACTCAAAAGGCGATTGCCTCAAGAAAAAAATCTCACATGTCAAGGCCTAGGAGAAGAAGAAGAAGAACATCCTGGTCTGCGCAACGATATCAACACTGGAGAAGAAAACGGTAATACTAACATTTGGTTTGGAAATCATTTTCTCGAGTTGTCTTTCATTCTACGACATCGTTATATCGTTTCATGTAGAATTTCCATTTGAATTCCGGGCACTGGAAGTAGCACTAGAAGCAATTTGTAGCTTCCTTGATGCGCGTACTAGAGAACTGGAGACCGATACCTATCCAGCTCTAGATGTGCTGACCTCCAAGGTATTTTCATTTTTTTTTTCTCTCTGAATAGTTTATCCTTAACTTTCCCTTACATCTAGTTGATTTGAAGGGATAAGATTTGTTGTCTGATTATTCTTTCTAGTACTTCATTTAAAGCTAATAGTTGACTTCGATGCAACATACGGTATAGCTAGAGTAGAATTTTGGCTCTTAAAGTACTACAAACTTTATTATATCTATTTAACGCCTCCTCACTTTATTATACCAATGTCAATGTTTTTTTATGCCTATTCTTTGTGAAAGTGATGAAAAGGATTAAACTTAACATTAAATGAATACATTCAACCATGGAAAATACATCAACCTTCAATAACGACTTCAGCGTGTAAGAAGTCAAAGTGGCTGATTATTTGAGATTTCTCTGCATCACAATTTGGAATTTTGCCATTTTACTGCATGTGCCGTTTAGTCCTTTTACCGAACTTGCCTTGATAATGACAGTTATTACATCTTATGGTGGTAACTAAGCAGTTTAATTTCATTGAAACTGTGAGGCTAAATGGGAGAAAGAAAGTCTATAGTAAAAGCTGCAATGATAACAAGAGGTTTCTGTATCGCAAGATGTGCTTCTGGCTCAGATTTTCAGTTCACAATTAACTTTGTCATCAGGAGTAGGCTCTAGTGTTAAGGCTGGTCTTCCTCTATAGTTGCTAACATGATTAGTACCAACTGCATCCTATATGGCCACTAGAACAGGCTGCACCTTCACTTTGAGGCATCCATAAGTAATGTAATGAAATACGAGCAGTATTGAGAGAAATAGTAAAATATGTTATATGACCTTTTTTCCTGCAATAACCACAATGTTGAACAGAAGCTCTTGCAACATACGAATTACAATGAAACATTGTCCACTGTGATTCAGTTGTTTAATTGTCATTTTTATATAACATGGAAATAAGATTTTCTATATCACAGCTTTTCATTTGCTTTGCCTTAATGTTATTTGATGAATAGCAAAGAGTTTCAGTACCACTGTTTTCTAGGTTTGCCTGTAAGATAAGTTCAATTACAAGCAAGAATTGTAATTATGTGCAGATTAGCAGTCGTAACTTGGACCATGTACGTAAACTGAAAAGTGCAATGACAAGACTGACAAATCGGGTTCAAAAGGTATGTTGCCATGTTTAGGATTCTAGAAGCTAAACATCAATGAAATTTCAGTTTCTCACGGTGGGTGAATAATTTTTTTGTCATTCTTGATTTGGCCCAATGCTAATAAGCTGGTTACAACTTTTCAGTTATCAGATGACTTTGTATATATATCAGCCATGCAATAACAGGCATAATAAATATCTACTTTTTTTTTTAAAGGATTACTGGAGATTTTTCTTATTGGCCATGTATGGAATGGTCCAGCTGATTTCCAGAAGGAAAATTCAAATAAACTCTCCTGTTAACTAAAGAGTAACGTGCATTGGTATAGTCTTAGTAGTACTTCAGTTCTTTATTTTGGCTTTGTCAATCACTTAGAATTTTGAACATTCTTTCCTCCGCACGTGAGTTTTCACAGAGATATTTGGATTCAAGGCTACCATAATTGTTTTCCGACATATTACTTGCACTTTCTTCAGTTTTTTCTTTCCCATTTAAAAAATGAAAAGCCAAAGCTCTAGATGCATGCGGATTCATCGGAAAAACCTCTTTAAGCAAATAAAAGGAAGCTAATCGGAGGCACTTGGGGGGATAGGTTTCTCTGCTCATGGAGTTGATCCGGGTAATCTGATTTTGGTACAGGTTTTCCCCGTGGAAGGTTAACAAATTTGGTTGTTTTCTAGTTGATCTCATGTTCTAATATTTAGTCTAGGATGCAAGTCACTCGGAAAACCAAAGTGGCAAACGTAACCTCCCAAAGTAAAGCCGGGAGAGCCACAATAAGAACAACTCTATGATACTAGATAAAAAGGGATAATGAGGAAGAAAATGTATGTTGGTAAGGGCAATACCTTTCTCGGTCTTTTGGCTAAGATCAAATGTAATATCTGTTTTACCTCAGAATAAGAAGAAATATTGGTAAGTGCATATACATTCTGTAAATTAATTGGAAAACCTGGTAATTTTAACAAGGAGGAGCAGTTATAACTAGAGGTGCAAGGATGATCCTGATTTCGAAAAAAAGTCTCCTTAAATGGAAAAGCCTTAGGACCTAGGAGCCAATATATTAAGGGGGATTTTGGCATTTTGCTAAGATACCTGTAACTTTCTCATTGAATAACGTACGAACATTATATTGTCTATTTCAGTAGTAGTTTAATTAATCTTAAAAAAAAACGTACGAACATATCTGGGATGTGTCAAGGTTTGATATCTTGGTTGGTTAGATAGTAACCTGAGGTCCAGAGTTCAGTTTACAACTCTATGACTGCTAGTGCTCTCTAGGGCATATGTTGCAAATCCTTAGGCACTAATGACTGAAGTAAAACATAGTAGAACGACATTAAGTCCCTAGACTATTTTATTTTATTTTATTTTATTGAAGGAGCTAGAGCAATTCTTTATAAGCTCTCCTACCTTTAGGTAAGAGATGAACTTGAACAACTTTTGGATAACGATGATGATATGGCAGACCTTTATTTATCGAGAAAGTTGGCAGGGGCATGCTCACCTGTAAGTGTTTCTGGTGCTCCTAATTGGTATCCGTCCTCACCAACTATAGGTTCAAAGATATCAAGAACAAGTCGGGCAAGTGCAGTGACAGTTGAGGAGGACAACGATGTCGAGGAGCTTGAAATGTTGCTTGAGGTAATTGATGTCGTTACCTGTCTTGGGTTTTGATTAGCTAATGCAAAAGTAAATGTTTTTGTTTAAATTTCTGGATTCTGCAGGCTTACTTTATGCAAATTGACAATACATTGAACAAATTGACCACGGTAGGCTCCTTAGTTTTAACAATAATTCTGCTCTAATCTCATGGTTGCTTAGCATAATTATCCTTTTTTCTCACCAGCTGCGAGAATACATCGATGACACAGAAGACTATATCAATATCCAGGTGATCAGCTAAGTAAATTTATATTGGGAAAAAAAAAACTAAGGTGGCAAATGGCTGAAGGAGGGTTTTGATGGTTGAGGGACGTGCCTGAATGTCTCAGTTACCTGACAATTTTGATTTAAAATTGAAGCTTGGGAGTTTGCTGTAGCTATCAAAATTCTCCCAAGGCAATTTAACGCCTTCAAGTATCATGACCTAATTTGAGATCTTGATAATCTGAATTATGCGTTCTCTTGCAGCTTGACAATCATCGAAATCAGCTTATTCAGGTGCTCCTCTAAAATTAGACTCCAAACCCTATTTCTCTGCTGTTATTCAGTGACATAAATCTGGTTTCGAGATAGAATATTATATCTGCATGCAGCATGCGTTTATGTTTACTGGTTTCACTGTATGTGGCAGCTAGAGCTCTTCTTAAGTTCTGGGACTGTTTGCTTGTCCATATATTCCCTGGTTGCTGCAATCTTTGGCATGAATATTCCTTATACATGGAACGAGGGCCATGGATACATATTTAAATGGGTATGCCTCCTATGATCACCATACCAGAAGTAAACTACTATATTTGTCTACGAAATTTAACCTACAGTTTTTTTTCTTTTTAAAGATTTATTTCCCCAAGTTATTGATAATTTGCATAAATTTGTTGAGAATTTTCATGACGAAAATATGCTGTTTGAAATTAGGTGGTCATCTTTACCGGACTACTATGCACATCGACTTTCACATCAATAATTTCTTACGCGAGGCACAAGGGTCTTATTGGGTCATGAGGTGCATAGAATGCGTTCAAGGTAATAGGGATAAAGCTTGATCTTTTTATGCAGATGCATAGAACTGAAATGAATTCCTGGTAAAGCTTCAGGTCATAGCCAATTTCAGGTGAAACATTGCATATGCTATAATATTTAGTATTATCAATTTATCATGCTTTTTGAAAAATATGGTCCATGGGAGGGGTTGTTCCTCCTATTGTAATTGGTCACTGCATTTGGCAGAAAAAAGTTTTATCAAGTATCATCATGTTGGCATATACATATATGTATATATACATTGTATATTTTAAATCTTGTGTGATAGTTGATACTATATTGGGTTCTTTTTTTGTTTGGGGGGGCGGGGGGATCAAGTGGCCTTTAGTATGCCACTGTCTAGATGGTAGGCCACCTTATAACTGTTGTAGAGGAATAAGGCAGGCCTTGTCTTCTGTTACAGTTACAACAGACATCACGCCACACATCAATTACTGCTATCATCAATATTTATCATTTTCTGTTTTTTTTCTCTCTCCCTAAGAACACTCACGTTTTCCTTTTCCCACCTTCCATGGCATTTTCGTTTCCATTTCATTAATCTCAGCGTTTCCAGTGACCACTGACTATGAGGTGGGTGGATCTCGATAGTTAGTACATTTGATTCATGTAATCATTTTCGTGGAGCGGGTATAGAGTATTAATTCCAGCATTTATAATTTCTTCGGATACCTACCAACCAAAGTTGTCAAAGCCTTTTTCACTGTAACAAAATTCTAACGAGATTTCTGGCACTGCGACGAACAAATGCTCTCTCTCTCTCTCTGCCTTATCCTTGTTTTTAGCGTGGTCGGAACCTTTTTCATCATTTCCCAAGTAGCTTTGCCTCGTACCACTGTGTCCTGCATCTTTCCTTTCCTTGTTTGGGCAAAATATCGTGCATGTTAAGTTAAAAAAATAAGAATATAACAACCATCCCCTTTTATTTTTATTTGGGTGGGGGCACAAATTAAAAAAAAAAAAAAAAAAAAAGAGAAGTAGCTTTGGTCTTTTAATGCATAACATAATGCTAAGGCTTGTAGAGGATGAGAAGATTGAAACCTAAGACTTACTCATTTGTCACCATTTCAATATTACCTTAACAATGAAGGTTAATAAACCAATCAATTGCTAAAAGAAGTCCCCAAAATGTGCATTATTAATAAGCTCTACAATTTTATTTTTTTTTGTTTCTTTGTAATGAGTGGCTGAAGTTTAAGGGATAGGGAAGCAAGATAAATTCGTATTTGAAATCCGGGTAGATTTAAAAAAATAAAATTCAACATCTTATAAGTGAAATGATTTGAAGAAAATACTATTTATAATATATTTAAAATTAATTTGTAAAATGAAAGTAAGCATTTCACAATTTCTTGAATTGTAATTCGGCTTATAAAATTGAAAAATTTTAATATCATCATTGTATTAAAAAAACATGTTCTTTCTTTTGCATACTACAACGACACCAACACGAATACTTCGAAAATACTAGAATTGATTTTTCGCGTAAATTTATATATATATATATTATAATATTCTGTTATTTATTCACTACCATTAATAATAATAATAATAACAACAACAAAATTAAAGCCTCTTCCCCTCCCCCACCCCAAAGAATAATAAAACACAGTAACGACGTCGTATATTAAACTGCATACTAGGGTTACTCTGTTTTCTTGAGGGCGCATGTCCCATACATATTCACAAAAGGGACAAGTCACCACCGACCCAAAAATTTCGAATCGTGTAATTTGAAGCCTCCGTTGAACTTGTCTTAACTATTTATTAGAAAAAATAAAATAAAATAAATAAAAATATGGGGAAACCAAAGGAAAACTCTTTGGTTCATGCTCCTTTCGACGACACCCTCTTTAGTATTTTTTTTTTTTTCTTTCTCTTTCTATTTGGTTAGATTCAGATCATCGTTGCCTTCCTCTTCTCAACAACCCAATTTCTTCTTCTTCTTTGTCTGAAAAAAAAATCACCATTGTTTCATCGTAATTATAATATTTTCCCCTTTTTTGGTTTTTTTCCTTAATCTCAATCCCTCCTTTCAGAATAAAAATTATTCCCATATAGCTTATACACCCATATCTCTTTACCTTTGCTTCTCGCTTTTTGTCGGCCTCTCTCTGTTTATAATCCTTCCTCTTGTTAGTATATTTCTGTCATGGGTTTTAATGCAGGTTTGTTTATGAAGATATGTACGTAAAATTTTCCTTTTTTTGCTTCTTTTGATTGAACATGCAGTGAGGGGGATACGTGTTCAAGGGGTTATTGAGTTGAGATTGAAACAAGAGAAAGGTGAAAGGGAAGAGAGATGGCGAATCAGGTCGTCAAAGTGAAGAGAGAAGCGATTGCGGCATGCATGACTTGCCCTCTTTGCAGTAAGCTTCTTAGAGATGCCACCACCATATCTGAATGTCTTCACACGTGTGAGTCTCTCTCTTCTCCATCAGATTTATATCTCCTTTTCTTCTTCTTTTACTTACAAATTTTGTTCCTTTTTTTAGCTCATTTGTTCTTAATTATTCAAATTTTGCTCCTTTTTGCCGTTCTGTTATCTGGGTTTTTCTTGCTTTCATTTCTTACCTTCTCGGTTGACCATTACTGTGCCTTAATAAACTTGTGGTTTTGCTGTTTTATTTCGTTTCTCTCTGTTTCTTATTACTTGATGCTGATGCATTTTTGGTACAATAACTGGGTTCAGATTAGTTTAATAAACTAGTCGAAAACAGTCGTATCTCTTATACAGTTTGGTTATCGAGAAAGTTGGTTTTCAATGTAATTCATTCATGGCTTCTGTTTATTTGATTACGAATCCGTTCCTTAAATTTTTTTTTTTTGCACTTGTTGTTGTTTTCCACATTAAGCTAAGGCTCCCTACTATCGTATTCTTTATTTCCAATTCAAGGCTCCTTTCCAACATTGGAGTTTTCCTTTTCTGTTTTGTAACTCCACAATAAGATTCAAATTCCCAGATCCCAGTTTTAGCTTGTTTTTAATTAAAATATTTGCTAGGATTGATGGGTCTGATCTTTATTTATGTGCCATAGAAGTCTATTGAGTCAATAAATAGAAATTTATGATAGATTTGTCCTTTGAATTTTATTTAGTTTGCAGAAAGTGCATATATGATAAGATAGAAGAGGAAGAACTAGAATGCTGTCCGATATGCAACATCGATTTGGGTTGTGTCCCTCTGGAGAAATTAAGGTACCATTCTTTTGCATGTTATTCTCCTCTACCAACTTCTAAGCCTTAACTGATGTATACATTGCGTTCTTCATGACACATTCTTGAAATTTAAACGACTCCTAGTTTTAATCTTGTCAATTGCTCTGAATTTATATTTACTTGTTTCAAGTGGTTACTAGCAAAGTTTACTGATTTCTTCTGAATGTCCTAGGATGATTAATATTTACAAATTAGGGGCTTGTATATGTACGTTAGCCAATTTCAAGTAAAATATCTAGGCAGAGTCTAGCAGTTATGCAAATGTAAGGACTCCCATTGTGCGTCTCTCAGTGCCAAAAATCAAGGTGAAATATGTTGAGGAGGAAAAAAATGACCTTATGCTACCCGCTTATGGCTTCCCTGTATAATCAATCATTTTCCGTCTTTCTTGGTTGAGTGTCCACACACTTAATGTTGGTTAATCAACGTATTGGAAAATTATTGTGCATTGACATTGGTCTGGGCTTGTGATAATCAGGCCAGACCATAATTTGCAAGATGTGCGGGCCAAAATCTTCCCTCTTAAAAGAAGAAAAGTTAAGGCACCTGAAGTTGTACCCCCAGTTACAATGCCAACTAGAAGAAAGGAGAGATCACTCTCTTCGTTGGTGGTTAATGCCCCCAAAGTATCATCACAAACTACCATGACTGGGAGGAAAACAAAAGCTTTTACCAGAAAGGCTGGTGCTTTGCGACATTCCAGTTTTCCGATAGAGAAGCCTGTTAAAGGAGATGAAGGCTCTATGGAAGATCACCAGGAGATTGCAAGCTCACCTGAGACACTAAATAAATTCACTCAGAATAAAAGACAGGTAATTTGAAGACAATTTTTTAGGTGATATCCTTTGTTCTCGTAGGGCTTAATATTGTCTAATAGTCTTCTTTTTCTCAAATATCCATTCTAATTGAAATAAATTGTTTTAGCTTAAACTGATAGTATCTACGATGTTAAAAATTGAACAATGCAGTGTACTTCTTCCGCCGAACTTATCCAAAACATGAATAAAGAAGCAGAGAATGGTGGCAAAGCATGGGATGGGAAATTGGACCTGTGGAAACCTTTGAATTGTTTAGTGGAGGTTGCAAATAGGACCAAGTCCTTCAAGTCCAATTCTCAAGGCTCTGATTCTAAGTTAGAACCTTCCTGTGTGCCCACCATTGAAGCTCATACGTGCAAAAGCAAACATAGAGAAGATAAATGCAAAACAAAACTTGAGTATGAAAGGACTAGTGCTGGTCCTGCAACTTCAGAAACTGTAACACCTAAAAAGCTGCGCAGAGTCAGTCGAAAAAGGGCTTCTGGTTTTGGGGATTCTGGCATCTCCCCGCAGGCAGTGCTAGATGCTGCCAGTCCAAAGCATGAAAGAAGAATTGGTCCTGTTTGGTTCTCATTAGTGGCCTCTGAAGATCAGTAAGAATTGATTTCAACTTTCAGACTTTAGTGGTTTGAAAACATAGTTGCTTAAGATTACTTGTCTTGATCATAAACTGATTCAAATGTCAATGCTTTCAGGGAAGGAGATGCTCCCCTCCCTCAAATTTCTGCACATTACCTGAGGATAAAGTACATTCCTTTGTCCAATTTCTTTTGCATGTGTCTTACAGTAGCTTGCTATATCTATTTTTCTTCCTTTTGGACGAAGACTGTAAATTTTATCTGTTGTTTATTAAGACTGTGATTCTGACTTGTCAGCTATCCTGTTTTCGGTACCTTATTCTCCTGGTATTATGGTCAGAATGCAGAGACAACAAACATGTGGTCTTTACAAATCTAGTGGAGGAATTAAATAAATATTATATGCTGGATTCAGTAAGGTGATAGATAAGTTGGAGTTATATAGGAAGTGTTAATAGACTGTGAAAGCAGAAAGGAGATGGGTGAAGGCGAAGATACTAATACCCTGACAGTCTTCTGTGTAACGCCTGCACCCAGAGTTCCACTTCTTGAAACGGGGATGGTGGGAGCTACTGAATAGTATAATGACACACGGGCAACCAAGTAGATCATGGGCTTAACTTAGTTCCATCACAGCTTTTTGCTGGTCATCTTCGGTTATGTTATCATCAAAATGATCAAGAAAGCATTTGACCAGTATATGGATGATTATATAATATTCCAGTAAGCTTAGGATAAATAGGAAGAAAGTACATAACAGTGTTGTAAGACGAGTATGCTTGGATTAGAAGTGGTTAAGGTTTAGATTGTTTTATATGGATCTCTAGTCACTTTCTGCTGTTAATTCATCTCCTATCGACTTATTATAGGTGATTCTTTTTTCCCATTATATATTCTCTCTCTTGGAAGGTGTTAATTCTGCATAGGGGAATATTTATGACATTATGGGCATTTACTCTGGTTATGCTACTTTACCCTAAATCATTGTGGAATATGCCTTCTGGACACTGTTGCCTAGCATGTAATAGTTATACCATGAATGGCCTGTTTATTGTAAGATGAATGCTTTTAAGGGGAATAGAAGAAATAATCTGCAGTTTGTTTCTATTTCCAAGTAACCATTTTAACTTGACCAATTTTTCTTTAAGTTTGGTCTGTCATCATCACTAGCTAAACTGATTCTATCAAATTGTTAAATTAAAGGTGCTTTCTCCTGCCTGTTTTTCTGCTTTTTCCCCCTTCCGTCAATTGCATAGCAGGTTTACAATTTTTGTATCAGGTTAGTGATCATGTTTTAAACCAAATGATAGCTCTTTGTTAGTGTTCGGTAACAAATCCTGTTGAAATGTTTTTCTCATTATGTGTTGTTACACATACATAAAGTTGAACTTATCTCTGACCTTTCAAATGGTAGAATGATTAAAAAATTCTTTATCTACAGGAGATAATTATCATACTTATTTTATTCTGTGACAGGGATGGAAATATACCTGTTTCTTTTATTCAAAAATATCTGAAGAAGAAACTGAACCTCACTGATGAAGCTGAGGTGAGTTAATCTCTCCTTGAATAATGTTCTTTAATGACATGCGAATATGAAATTTTACCAAAAAGATTTTAGCTTTTCAGTATTTTTACTATGAGGCCCATTTATGATGTCATGGAGATGCTTTATTATTATGCATGGATAATTGACGTCTGGTTAAGATAGAAGAGCTTCAAGCTTTATTCTCCACTTCATGCATGTGGGATAAACCATATGCATGTATAACCAGTCTGATTTATAAAATCCACATCTTAGTTGCTGTCTTGTTTGATAACTTTTTTTTACTTATCAAGCGACATCACGGTTAGTTTGTGAAAATTTCTGAAGAATATATAGGTAAATTCCAACAAGCAGTTTGAAGAAGTAGTTTAAGCCATAGATCTATCGCCTTCTTTGATAAACAAGGTGCAATGTGTTTATTTACATTTTGGCATATACTTGATGACAGGTTGAGATAAAATGTATGGGGCAGCCTGTAGTTCCAACACTGCAGTTGTATAATTTAGTTGATTTGTGGCTACAAACAGCAGCAACAGCACAGCAAGTACCGGCCACCATTGGTTCATCCGCCAAGGAATTCGTCATGGTGTTGGCGTATGCAAGAAAAGCCCCGGATGAGTAATAATGCTTTCTTTATTTCATTCTTTTCCCCACCTCAATCAATAATCTCTCTCTCTATATATAAAATATATTGGAATTTCATTGGTGATAGAGTAGGACATTTTGATCCTCCGGCATGTATTTTCTTCTACATAAACATATGTATTTAGTGAGATTGGTTCTTCTACAATATGTTTCTTAGAGCACCGTATGTGGCTAAGTAATGGGATTTGCTATGTTAAAACATCATTGTCATCCAACTTGCCACCCATTAGTGTTACAATTGCTTCATCTTCCTTTTTGACTGTCTTCAATTTATCAGTTGGATGTAAAATTTTCATCATCTTTTTCCACATTACCCAGGGATTCATTTATTTTTCTAAAAATTTTCAACTTTTAACAACTAAAAAGTTTTATGCTTTGCTACGACATCGTCTAAGAAAAGACAAAATCAAGCAGCAGGCGTTTTGAAGACATTCTGATAAGGGAAAAAAGAAGAAAAGAAGGATAGCAACATTACACCAACCGAAAGGCTAAGTTGGGTTAGCAATAGGCAAAATCCCAATTAAGACAAAATATGATTATTAGCAGAGACAAAACCACGAATCTATTAGGAATCTACCCACCAAAATATCTGTTGGGCACTTGGGAGAGCTCAATTGTCAATGGCACCTATCTTTAGTTTTACCAGCAAAACCCCTAAACTAAACCCAGAACTTGATTGTACCAGAAAGCAAGCAAGAAAATCATCAAAGCTAGGTTTTAATAAGAAGTAACATCTCTACTTGAATTTTGGGTACCTATCTTTAGTTTTGGGTTGAAAGCATTACATAAAAAATTACACCAAAAAAAAAAAAAAAAAACTCTAAAAGCAAAGAATGTATTAGCGTAAACTTAACAAATTGGATTTAAACGCTGGAGTACCCACCACGGGTGGGGCTGCCGACAACCGAAAACAGCCCACCATCGGAACCGTCAAGTCCGTCCGAGTACAAATCCTCTGTTCCCCTAAACGCAGCGTGTACTCCCACGATAAAAGCCCCAATTAGAACGGAAACCAACACGTTCAGCCAAACGTCGGTCAAAACTAGGGCTACAATCGTAATTACGGCGAGGATCGCCAGCACGATGCGGTCGTCGATCGAACGGTTGAGAATGACCAAGGGATCGTCACGGAAGAAGTAGAGGAAGAACCAGGCTACGAAGACGACCAAGAAAACGATCATTGAGATCGGGTGCCATAGGAGGCTAAGGAAGAGGATCACCAGGATTATCATGGCGTAGTTCACCCGGAAGTAGTTGAGGTTACGCTTCATACGGGCGGAGGCGTCACCGAAGGAAATGGGGCGGGCAAAGGACGAGAGGGAAAGGAACACCCGCCAGGGGCGGCGCGTGAAGGTCGACAGAGTAGCACGCGTGAAAAAGGCGGTGGTGGGCGGTGATTGGGAGGCCATTGTTGGCGTGGAAGAATCGAATTGGAGAGGAGTGAAGATAATCTGAACTGATAATCGACTACTGAGCTTGGCTTAACCAGCAAGGAATACACGGTAAAGCGAGAGAGATTGTGAGAGACTAGTTTGACCTCTTTCGTTTTAAAGGGCATCCTCAATTTTCCATCTGTCTTTTACTCTTCTTTGATGGCGTTTTTAATTTATTTATTAACGGCCCCCAAAGTGGCAATTCCATCCATATTAAAATTTCACATTTATGCCTAGAGGTGTGCATGGGCTGGGCGGCCCGACCCGGCCCGAAGACCCGTCCAAAGTGTGGGGGGTTTGGGCAAAAATATAGGCCCGAAAAATGGGCTTGGACCAAAAAATAAGGCCTGTTTAAAAAATGGGCCAGGCTCGGGTAAGAGATTTTTGGCCCGGGCTCGGCCCGGCCCGGCCTAAATTCATTAAATGCAAAAAAATTATTTTTTAAATATTATTTTCTTATTGTTTTTCTCTTTATTTTGCTACAATTTTACTATTATGTTTCTATTATTTTGTTGTTATTGTTTAGATATTATATAAAACTTATTTTATTGTTAATTTTGTTATTATTTTAAAGACATTTGTTAATTTTATTATTATTTTAGAGGCATTTGCTTGTCAAGTTTATCTATTTTAGTGTTATTTAAGTCTACATATTTTTTAAAATTTATTTTCAATTTGTTGAAAAATATTTATTTTGATTTTTAATATTTTGATGTATTATATATATTTAAAACTATATAAAATAATATAAAAAATAATACGAATTGGGCATTTGGGCCGGGTTTTAGTATTTTTATATGGGCCGGGCTTGGGGCAAAATTTTAATCTATTTTTCGGGCCTGGCCCGGCCCGAGCTCAATGAACGGGCCTAAATTTTTAGTTGGACCCGACCCGAACCCGACCCGACCCGGCCCATGCACACCTCTATTTATGCCAAAAGTTTATATATTTATTTACCTCTTAATTTTTTCCATTTTTAATAACGAAAATACTTGGTACGCTTCGTCATCCAGTTACGAACCTCCAATGTTAATCTCGACGAGCCCACCACTTCAACTCCAAGTATTAGGTCTACTTTTGTTTTACTATTATTCTCAATTAGCAGCTAACACACCCTTTCTCTCAAGCCGCTTTCAACCTATCAACAATTGTTCGAAATTATGTCTCTAAGACTGAGCTAATGTCTATGCTACGGCCGTACCCAAATACCCAATCGCCTTGGTTACATATCAATTTTTTAAAACTGCTAATGAAATAAAATATACATCATCAATATATGAAATACTCACCATCTATGTGTATCACATGATCTTTTAATATTAAAACAGAAGAACATTTACATGTCATGAAAGAACTTATAAGTCTTGACGTCTTCAACAACGAATCTGATTGCACCAATGCAACCCAACACAGCAACAATCGAAAACCAGGCGGCTATTCCAACATTCAGAATCCGCATGGAGATGCCAACTGCTCTGTTTTTGGGCATTTTCCCAGCTTTCAGGAATGCTAAAACTGGGAAGATAAAATCCAGGGGAGTGAATCCGATGGCACCACAAATGGACACAAAATCTACAAAAAATGGCATTGCTGAAGCAACCAATGTAATGACAACAATGTAGATGGAGGTGAAGATTAGTCGGATAAGACCATTTTTCAACATGGATGTTCTGTTGGATGCCAATCTTTCCTCAAAATATGCATAAGTCGGCCTGCAATAAATCTAAAACAGAGGAATTGTTTTAACACTTGGGGGTTTACTGCATTTTTGTTTTTTGTTTTTTTTTTTAGAAACTTGTTCTAGAAAGGCGGCTACCTGGTAGCATCCTGATATTTGAATCACGGCAAAGATATTGGCCATTATAATTGTCCATTTTGGGACAGTCAATGAAGCCACGATGTAAGGCTGGACTTGTGATCCGAATGCCCAGTATCCAGTGAAAGCTAGTTGCCAGTAAGTTAGAACAATAACACTATATGCTGCTGATACACCTTTGTACATGTTTTTCACTGAAGGTTCCCTCACTGTATTCTGGGAAAGTTAAAAACAATAAACTATCAATTATTAAGCACAGAATGAATCAAATTTTTTTTATCTTAAACCTGTATTTCAGGAAGCATTGCATCTCCAAATGAAAAGGCAATTGCACCAAGAGCATTGAATGCTGCAAATCTCTTAGCAGATGAGCTTCCCTGCAAACTATAACTGATTGACTCCCTGTCAATCTTTTTACCTATAAAGTTGTCCAAAATTAGCACTTGGTTGTAGAGGTAATATGAAGATCACATCAAAGAACAAAATTAAGAATGGATATCCCCAACTTTACCATTATAGATTGTGACACCGATGGTTGTGCAGGCAAAGCCGATTGTGCTTAAAGTGCATAACCCATTGACCCATCTTAAAGAATGGATGTCAGGGAGCTGAGATAGGAAAAGTTCAAAAGCCCCAAAGAAAATAATAAAATGTTGCAAAGTGAGTGTGCCATGCTTGTGATAGTGCTTGTAAACAGCCTGCAAATGATAGAGCACGAACTTATTGCCTTATTGATATGATTCCTTGAAGGAAATGAGGGCCAGATTGACTGACCTTGAGGCTGCTTCCAGCAGCGATTTGAATGGCAATGTTATTTCCTATTGAAGCCACCTGCTGAAAAAATGCAATAGACCAGTAACCCCAGAATCCTTCAAGAACCAGAAAGATGAAAATGGTCAAGCATATAGCATAACAGTGATTTGGAAGAATAATACAAAGAAACTGACCAAAGATGCTGTCTGCAAGAAGCCGGTAAGTGACATGCTTCTTCCCATTCCATCTCCACAGAGAGGCAATAAGCAAACTAGAATACCACGTGGCTAGTGTTGCAGTCACCAAGCTGCTTACACCTTGAAATCAATCGGGCAGCAAGTTTTGTTATTCTTTTGAAGGGAAAACAATTATGAAGCTATAGCTGTTTTTGGGTGGATCTTATACAAAACAGTGGTTAGTTGAAGACAAGGAATAAGGGGAGAAGATGACAGCAGTTACCAAGAGGCCAACCGAGGGAAGCGAGGGCAAAAGGAAGAGGAGCATAAGCGGCAGGGGTAGCAATCGTGGTGGCAACATGAAAAGCTGCGTGTTTCCATGTCCCTTTCCCGGCAGCTTCATCTTCACTTCCTACATCGAATTCTTGGTCCTCTTCATGTTTCTCAGACATGGATGGAAGTGGTGTGAGCTTGTATCAGGTTATTTCCTTTAGCTGCAACTGAGTTGGTAAATTCTGTAGCTATTTCCTTTTCCTTTTCGTCTTTTCGGAATCGGAATTGATTCGTTTGACTTTATAGCTAATGTTTTTATTTTTGTCAACGGGGTAGGTAGTCTTTCATTCATCAAGTGGATTGAGTAGTTTGTTTTGATTTTTATTTTCCTTACGACTGTATGGATGAGAAGTTCCATTGGTGATTCTTGCATAAAATTTCCTTATACAGGGCTACTTCCACTCTTCATTCTTCGAGTTATTCACCCAAACCCAAATTCTTTTCTGAAATTTTAACGGTTTTAAATAAAAATATAAGGTCCGAAAAATAATTTTGAATAAAAAAATTAGAACTATTTAAAATACGGGGCCGAAATTAAGTTTGAACGTTCAAGACTTGAGTTTAACCCGTTTTTAAGTTTGTAATATTTTATATATGTTATTTGTTTATATATTACATAATTTATAACACATAAAAATTAAATTTATAGTATTATATAATACTATCATAATGTAAGCATTAAAATTTATAAGATAACTATATATATTTAATAAATAAAATATATAAAATTATTAAATATTAGATATTAAATAATATAAATATATGTTTTTAATTTTAAAAGAAATAATATGGACGAGCTTAAAATAACTCGCATTAGCTATTTAGAAATACAAGCGGACTTAGGTAAAAAATTTTATCCATATTTCGAGTCGGACTGAATAAGCATAAAATATGTTAATACTATAGTTATACCCAGCCTGACCCATTAATACCTTTATGTAGAATATCAAATAGTTGTTGTTTGATATTTAAGTTAATTTTTTTAATTTTATTTCTTATTTGATATTTTAAAATTCTTTTAAGGCTTGATAACTTAATTTTTTTAAGTAAGGTTTTAATTCATTAAATATTAAATCAGTTACCAAATTTCGTCTTAAATTATAAAACATATTATTAAGCATTTTTTTAATAATTGAAATTTGTTACAATTATCAGAGATTAACCCTAAATTCATGACTAGATTTGTTCATGGGTCAGGCTATCTGTCTAGGTCTGAAGGTTCGTTCGAAATTTGGGAGGTTTTAGGCAAAAATATTAAGCTCGAAAAATGAGCTTGGATAAACAAATTAGGCCCGTTTAAAATATAGGCCGGACTCGAATTTGAACATTCAAGGCCTGAACCTGACCCGATCCTTTTTAAGTTTATAATACTTTATATTAGTTATTTTTATATATTATGTAATTTAGAGCACATTAAAAAAATAAACCTATACTAAATTTATAATACTACTCTAATGTGAATATTGAAATAATGTTAAAATGGCTATATAAAAATTTTCAATAATTAAAAAATTATTAAATATTCAAATAAAATAAAATAATTTAAAAAATAATATGAATAGGTTTGGACAAAATTTTAAGTCCAAATTTCGGGTCAGGCTGGACTTAAATAAACATAAGTTTATTAATATTATATTTAGACTAGACTCAAATCCGACCCATAAACACCTCAATTCATCACTATACATTAATGTTTTGAAGAGTGAGTGAAAGAAAAAAAAAAACCTTTACCATTGATTTTAAAAATAATAATAAACACTTGTAACGTAATAATAAATGTAGTTAATTTTGGTAAAATAAAAATTGCATGAGTACTTTTCAAAAAAAAAATCATCACAATTAATTGTTTTTATTTTATTTTTAAAATAAAAAGTAGATGGATGGTTTTATTTTATTTTTAATTATAAATTTGAATTTATTTATATTCTACTTCATAAAAATATATCCAATTAATTGGTGACTTTAGACTCTGAATTTTAAGTTATTATAAATATATATACTAATTTTTGTGTTTAATAGTAAAGTTACCGGATTGAATAATATAGAAAAAATAATAAGATAAAGCAACACCTTTTCCTTGTTTCAATAATATTTTTATTTAAAAATAAAAGTAGATGTGTTTATGGGATAGGTTGGGCTGTGTTCGGATCTATGTAAGGTATTTAGATAAATTTTTCAAGCTCGAGTCTGACTCAAAAAATGAGCTTATTTTTTACCCAAGTTTGGCCGATTTAAAAAATAAACTAAGATCCGGCCCAACCCAGCCTGGCCTGGCCGTCCATATTTGATTTTTTAGATTAATTTTTATTTAAAATTATTTTTAAAAAATATATAATACACTAAATGCACTAAAAATGGTAAAATAAAAATTTTCTAACACATTAAAAAGTATTTATATTAAAAAATACTACCATAAATATAATAAATGTTTTATTGTATTAAAATAAATGTTAAAATTTTATATTTTAGGTTGGGTTATTTAGTTGGATAAGTTTTCTAGGTATTAGACAATAAGTTTAATTGTTATTGGATTAGTGATTTAATATAAATATAAATATATATAATTATTATTTAACATATATAATTAATATAATATTTTTATAACATAATATTCGGGCCAAATTCGAACAAAAAATCTTGCCCAAGGCCTAATTCATATAAAAAACGAGCCTTAAATTTTATCCAAATCTATTTTTTAGGTATCATATTTTATTCAAACTCTCTCATTTTTCGGATGAACCTTTAGGCCTAGATGAGTAGTCCAATCCATAAGCAAGTTTAAGAGAGAGTTAAGAAAATTGAATATCGGGCATACAATAGTTACACATTCAAAACATAAAATACAAGTTATGATGCATTCCCAAACCCAATCCTAATTGTCCATCCGCTACACACCCCACATGCACCGGTCCTGCAAGTGGGACTACTAAGTCGACCCTCCTTCGCTACACTCTAAATTGCGGTCTTAGGTCACCGCATTCGTGGTCTTAGGTCACCACGTTGACATTCTTGTGGTCTTAGGTCACCACTTTCATTCTGTGGTCTTAGGTCACCACTTTTCACTTCCCTTTCAAACAAACCCATATGCCCCTAACATATTATGCAATTACATGCCCAAGTTCACATTCTTATCATATTCTCATGTTACGAATAACATTTTCATATTCCTAGTAGAAGTAGGAAGCGTGCACGAGTACTTAGTACCATATCATGGTACCTTAGCCACTTTCATATTCTTAATATCACATATATTATTTAACACGACCATAAAACGTGTTATGAAATAGTGTGGGATACACACCGATTAAACTAATGATTCCTTGAGATCCCGAGATCGATCTCGCCTTAGATCTCAAGTTCCTACAATTGATTAATCACTTTTACCTTAATAAAAGCCATTCTACCAAAATTCCAAATCCTAGTAGGATTAGTATTCTTACCTTGTTCTTGGTTGGATCACCAACAAATCCAAACTGCTTCCTTGTTTCCCTAGGAATGTCGAAATCCTTAAAACCTTCGTTAGACTTAATCTTAATCATCAAATCATAAATCAAGACCTTTAGCGAATATTCACATGTCTTACCTTAATCTTAGAAATCTGAATACTCTCCTTTTAGTTGACTACTCGATAATCCCGAAAGATCCTTCCATATTCGCAGACCAAAATATGTATGGGGTTAGATTATCTCTTGGCTAATCTAAAAGAAAAGAATGGAAACCAAACTTGCTCTTACCTTTGAAGAAATCGGCAGCACCTATGCTTGAAGCCTTTCCAAGATTCGACTTTTGAATGGATTGGTAAAGAGAAATAGGAAGAAAAGAAAGATGAAGAGATTGGCTTGCTTTACTAGGGTTTTGGTTTTAACAAAATAGCGAGAAAAGAGAGAATTGGCTAGGAAAATTTCGAGAGAGAGGGAATGTCTTAGGGAATTTTAAGAGAGAAGAGAAGGAAGAACAAATTGATGAGTAGCCCTATTTCCCCTTTATAGCCGAACTACTACTCGAATCCCTCACTTGGCCACCACTCTTCTTTATTTGATAGCTCTATCTCTTTAATTTAAAATAATTAAAGAAATATCCTTTATTATCTCTTATCTCTTAATAAAAATAATACTAATAATAATCTTATTTTATCTCTTCCTTATCTATCAAAATAAAAGAAATAAATCCATATTTATCCATCTATTATCTCTTCAAAAAAATAATCCAATTTAAATCTCTTATTTATCCCATTACTTGCGAAATTTAAGGAAATAAAACTCCCTTTTCTAGAAGCCTTGCCGTCCACTCCTCTTTGTCTTTAATTTTCCTTGATTTACTTATTTTTATTAACCTGAATTTAGAGAAAAACTAAAAAGGAAATTAAAGTTTCTTTTAAGATGTGAGTTATCATTTTATCCAATTAATTAATCTTGTAAGAAGATATAACTGTAAAATTTTTTTTTTTACTTTTCACTGTTTAACCAAATAAAATTGTAAAATTTTTATCGATTATTATCTTATTGAAACTCTAATTCTTTTTAAAGCTAAAACATACAAATCTACATAAACAATGTAAGATTTGTATTCCTAAATTATTATGTTTTCATGACATGCATGGAGATATATTATTAGGAAAACATTTTATATATCAACATCTACCATTCTCTATAGATAAAAATTTTATTGTATTAACTCTGAAAATACTTGGTAGAAATACCTTTAGTAGAAAATCATAAATATATATGTAATCAAAACTTTACACCACCTAGAAACGAATAAATAAAACAACTTGAGACTAATCATTGGTTGTTTAAGATATTAGAAAATAATTTTAGTGAAGAACCATTAAAATTATGGAAAAATAGCCCTAGATATTGTACCATAAAATTGGAAAACCCCAATAAAATCATTAGAGTAAAACCTATGATCTATACTAAACAAGATATAGATGAGTTTGAAATACAGATAAAAGAATTATTAGAAAAAGGATTAATAGAAGAAACTACTAGTCCACATTCTAGTCCTACTTTTATGGTAAGAAACCATGCAGAAATAAAAAGGGGAAAAGCTAGAATGGTCATTAATTATAAAAGATTAAATCAAAATACTATCTTTGATGGATACTTTATTCCAAGAAAGGAAGTTTTAATTAATCAAGCTAAACAAGCAAAGTATTTTAGTAAATTTGACTGTAAGTCAGGATTCTGGCAAATCATGCTAACAGAAGAATCTAAACCATTAACTGCTTTTAGTGCTCCCAATGGACATTATCAATGGAAGGTAATGCCATTTGGATTATGTAACGCCCCGCAAGTCTTTTAAAGATGGATGGACTCTATATTTAAAAAACATAAAAAGTTCTGTGTTGTGTATATAGATGATATTTTAATATTCTCTGATACATTAGAAAATCATAGGAAACATTTAAATATTATATCTAGAGAATTCATAAAACATGGAATTATACTAAGTCCTAAGAAAATTGATTTAGAAAAAACTGAAATTGAATTCTTAGGATTAATATTATCTATGATGGTCTTAAACTTCAAGATCATATTATAGTAAAAATAAAAGAATTTCTGAAAAATTGTTGATAAGAAACAACTTCAACAATTTTAGGAATTGTTAATTATGGTAGAAATTTCTTTCCTAACTTATCTAAAAAATTAGATGAGTTATACGAAAAACTAAAAAAGGACAAACCTTTTGAATGGTCTAAAAAAGAGTCGGACATTATAAAACAAATAAAGTTTGAAATAAATTATATTCCTAAAGTTTATTTACCTAAACAATGTGATAAATTAATTCTAGAAATAGATGCCTCTGAAAAAAATTGGGGATGTGTATTAAAAGCAAAAACAATGAAAATGAAGAATTAATTTGTGGATATAGTTCGGGAAAGTTTAAACCAAACGAAATAAATTATGCTATTTATGAAAAGGAACTATTAGTAATAAAAAAGGAATAAAAAATTCTAATATATTTAGCACGGAAAATTTTATCATTAAAATTGATAATCAAGTCATTAAACAATTTCTAACTAACAAAAGTTTAGAAACGATTACCTAGAAGAATTAGATGGTATAATGAATTATGCCAATTTTGAGGTTCAATTTTAAAAGTACTAATAATATGATAGTGATTATGGATTATGGAGAGGTAAAAAGCCTCTAGAAAATTTGGAGAATGGACAACTGTCCATAAAAAACCCAATAAGGAAAACCAATGAGTCCTAAACAAGGATTTATTGCTGCACCTGCAAGTCCTAAACAAGGATTTATTGCTGCACCTACACAAGTACAATTTTATCCTAAATAGGGATATTATGTACCATATCCAATGGTAAAACAACCATTTGCAACATAATCACCAACCCCGGTGAGTTATTTTGAATTTTCACAGAATCCATATTCAGAATATCAAAAAAGTTATTCTGAAATCATAAAAAATATAGAAGATTTGTTGAAAAAACAACAAAATCTTGAATTCTCTGAAATAAAAGATTTTTACAATCCTGGGTTACCCATGGAATACTACAATTTCATAAACAGAATATGGAAAAACCATATTTCTGAACAAAGAGCAAATTTCCGTAAAGCTCTTACACAATTTTCGAATTCTTAGTTGAAAAAACAACTAAAGAAAATATAGCCGAAGATTTATTACTAAAATCTATTTTATATCGAGATTAGGATGAAATCCTAATCGAATATATTAATAACGGAATATTAAGGAGATAAACAATCTTCTTGATATATTCCAACATTTTATTAATAACGGGAAAAAAAACAGTCCTATTATTAATAAGATGTTTAGAATATGTCTCCATGATCCTCGTTAAGTAGCTTCACTTACTCATAATTCATATCATCATTCGTAAACTTTCACCTTTTATAGCCTTAAGGCCAAACACTCATACATTCAATAATAGATTTCACATCGATCTATAAATCACTTTCCCATCTCAAAACAAATACATATACATTTGTTCACATATATACATATTAACTACCTAATTTTCTTTCTCACCTTTCAATCCATATAATTCACATATAAATACATATGATATAAAAATTTTTATTTCAACGTCTAAAACTTACTTATTAGATCAAATACACATGATTCATTATACCATCACTTATGGCCCAATATACTAGTTTAATCCATTATCATATATATAACCGATCATCCAAAGTTAATTAAACTATCATATGTACTCATATATTCAATTTAATATAATATCACATATAACCACTTATACACAAATTTAATTCATCATCACATATGCACATACCTTTGTGATCGAACCTATAAGGTTAATTAAATCAACTTACTTGATGATAACGGATTCGTAATTGCAATTACATATATCATGCTACCATTCAACAACTATCTAGATCAATAGGTCTCAAAAATCAACTACCAACATACCATTCATTCATTCAATCAAACTCATAGATTAATAATCACCTCGATACTTTAATTTCGTATTCAAGAACAATTTACCTCATTGATATTTAAATTACACAATTATCATACATCCCTTACCTATCTATCACTTTTCGGATAGCTCCATTCATTGAATTATATCTCCGTAAAATCAGTAAATCCGCTTTACATTGTAATTGATGTAACGTATCGCAACTTAGTGCCATTACTATTCTTACTTCTAGTAACGTATCGCTCACACAGAGTTACTTCACATTTATCGTAACGTATCGTTCACATGAGCCGTTACTTCACATTTATCGTAACGTATCGCTCACGAGCCAGCATTTAACTTTTATTGTAACGTATCGCTCACATGAGCCGTTATTTAACTTTTCACATATGGTACTCATTGAATCATATTACTCAGTGTATGCTTCTCTTAACTTGTTATTCCTCAATATGCATAATATATATATATATATATATATATATAATTCACATTCACTTTACACACAAGAATATACACTTATATATATATATCAAAGTGTTCAATATCCAAGTACTATATTGCATTACGGCCTATACCACATCAAACCATCATCAACTCCGTTTAGTATGCCTAAATCTCATTATAATATCATCATTAAAATTTCCTATTTCATGCTTCTAATTACAACAACCAAGTACCATCACCTTGACCATTTCTTATCAATTTCAAATATATATATATATGTATATTCGCAATGCCTTGGAATAACCATCAACATTCAATTTAAACTTATAAGTAAGCATTACTTCAAATTAATTCCATTGCTTAAAACTTACTCAAGTAGTTCCTTGAACTTATCAATTACATCCCTCACATTCGGTAATAGCAAATATAATTATAAACCAAATATATAACAAGTGTAAACCTCCGATATTTTTTCAAAATTAGATCGAGCTATTTGCAAACCACCAAGCTCAATTTTTTTATAAAATTAAGCACACAATCTTTTTTTTACAAAATATTTTCTACAAGCTTATTTTTTACAAATGATATAGGAGAAAAATTTTCTACTATCAAATTTCGACTTAATCATGATCTATTTGATATAACCATTTGATATAACCAAGATTGAATGGGGATTTTTAAACAAATATCAGTCCAAAATCTTTCTTTTCATTTATTAAAAGATTTTCCAAAGAATGGTAAAATCTAGATTATCAAATTTTATAGATATAGACGATTTTGTCTACTATTTTCATATAGAAATAAATAGCTTTATTGGTATAGCTGAAAAAAAAAAATTTTATCAGCCATATCAAATTTGAAATATTAGTACTATGTTTTCGGAAGATCCCTTTCATCAGTATAAGAAGATCAACAACACTTGGCAAAAACTATTGACGAGTGTTATAAAATTTTTCCATTATCAAATTCAAGCGAAATTGATCTTATGATTAAAAAGAGATTATTAATAATTTTAAATATTATGCCAAAAATAACAGAGATAATCAAAATTTATAAAAAAAAAAATAGTAAGAAATTATAGGGAAGAAGAAAAGATAGAAGCAAAGAAGGAAATGCGCAGAGAAAATGTGTTTTATTATCAGAGTAGTGTTGTGGAATTATTATTGACAATGGCAGCTCTGCTAAACCACCACTTTATACAGACTCAACAGAAAAGCTCGGAATCCCAAAAGGTGAATGTTGAGCTTCTCTTAGGCAAATAAGGCTTTAATGCCCAAACTAGTCTTATGGTAAGTCAGCTGAGCGGCATGTTGATAATTTTGCTTGTGGTTTTTGCAATGTGTTAATTTAATATCAATATAATTATTTTTATTCAATATTAATATTAATATTAATATAAAATTAAAATTTATTGTTATATTTTTTTGAAAATATTTATATATTTATCTGAACTTTTAGAATTAGGATAAATTTATAAATTTTGAAGGTTATTTTTTAAAATTATGCCTAAATTAATATAATATGTAAAAGTTGATGGCTAAATTTATTATTATACCGATTTTTAACTGTCACGTCAGTTTATCATTTGTGATTTTAATGAGAGTAACTAAAATGACTGAACTATATAATGTAGGTGCTTAAATTACAACCTTTTATTTTGAATGCTTATAATAATTTTTTTAATAATTAAATGATTATCTATATAATTTACCTAAAAATTTATTTTAATTATAACTGTTTTATTATCAACCTAAAGTTATAGCAATATTGGATATGTACATGATACATAGGGTTTCATTTTTTTCAATAACAAATTATTAATATAAAATAATTATATTTAGTTTTTCAATAATGTTTTCTGTCATAATTATTATTACTTAATTAGATTTTAGACTAATATTATATTATACTTAATTATTATTACAATTATATATAAAATAAAATTAAGATTTGACACTGTAGATAGATGCTTCAAAAAGGCATTTAAAGTTTTTCTCATTTTATAATTTAATTTTTTTTGGGTTAAAAGTGATATTTAAATCATCAATTTCGTTTAATTTGATAACAAAATATGATATTAATTAATAAAAATATTACACGCATATATTTTTATTCGATGTCGTACATTTTTTAGGTAAAATGAAATAAAATCGATAATTTAAGTTTTTTTTTTACAAAAAATTTAAATACTTAAGTGAAAAATCATACTATTTGGAGGTTAATCTTGTAGTTAAGCTATAAATTTACTCATTATTTTGTATGATTTAGATAAAGATTATAGAAAACATATGAAGAACCTACATGATTTTTACCATAAATTTTTTTTATCACAATTTATAAATTTAAGGTCTAAGATGATAACATTGAAATTTATTAGATTAGAATAGCCCACTTATGTTACGCATTGGGTTAATTATTTGTTTGTGTTAAATTATAGAGTAAAAATTTAAAATTTAAAATATACTCTAACAGAACTGAATTGATGGTCGAACTGTTCAAGCTATTGGTTTGTACAGTTGAAATAAGGAAATCATTTAAAATAAAAACCAGTTCAACCGGTTTCTTAATCTGGTTCAATCGGTCTGTACTAGCTCACGGATCAACTAGTCTGATGCTTCTCTCCGGATCAATGCTCCGAATAGTTCCTAGTAAATTGGTCAGTTCAATTCAAACAACCATGACTTTAAATAGGGATGGTAAAACCTGAACCCCTGATGAATTCTAAACCGATCCGCTCCTAATAGAGCAAATTTGTTCTTTTGAAAAGTGGATGCAGCTCGAGATGGATTTTTTCTTTCGGGTAGTGGGTATACAACGATTATGGTAATTGTTTGCCTCACCCAACTCGTTCCAATATATGAATTACTATTTATATTGTTCAATTTTAATCGTAAAATCATTTGTTTTATCACTTATTCTCTATATCAACTTTTTCGAATAAATGTTATCATTAAATTCAAATATATATTTTATCATTATAATAATTTAAAAATCATATAATTTAATTTTGTATCATTTATATCATGAATAATAAATTTAATTACCGCTACAAACAAATTTTAGCAGTTTTATTCACAAATTTAAGTCATTGATAAATACAACAATAGCGTATTTAAGGGCTAGCAGAATCCTTTTCCTAAAATAGAAAATTATCCATTTAGGTTCTTTAATATTTTATATATATATATATATATATATACCACATACACTACATGTAATTACTTGCACGAAGATGACTGATGACAATTACTTTAATTAAAGATGTTGCAAAAATAAAAGGTTAAATTATGCTATTAGACCATGTAATTTGTTCAAATTGTGTATTTAGTTTTTGTACTTTAATTTGATCAATTTCAACCTTCGTACTTTTCGAATTTTAAAATTTTAGTCTTATCAAATGGTAGCAGTTAATTTTGTTTGGTTAGATTATGTCATTAATCATGTATTATGTGTAAAGTTATAGATTTAGTTAACGTTCATCAATTGGATCATTCTTATTGACTACATTTCTTGAATTTCGAAATTTTAAGCTTAATACAAACGACAGTCGTTAAATCTATTAACCAAATTTTTGTAAGTAATATGTGAAAATAATAAGCAGCCATAGCGTTACACGTTTGATAAAATGTTTGACACACCAAATTTTAAAAATAACAAAACTTAACTTAATGAATTTTTAATAGTTATCATTTGGTTAGGACTAAAATTTTCAAATTCTAAAAGTACAAGGACTGAAAATAACTAAATTAAAGTATATGTACTAAATCCACAACTTACACAAAATACAAGGTCTAATAGCAAAATTTGACATAAATAAAATTAGTAAAAGAAAAAAAACCAGTAAAATCAAAGTTTGGAGAAATCTATATTCTTAAGTTAAAAAGAAAATATACTTTAAATTAAGAAGTGTTTATAAGCATTTTAAATCCTTTTTATATTCTTTATACAATGTTTTAAGCAAGTTGGGATCTAAGTTCGTTGTTGCTGTTTATTTTAGATAGAATTAAATTACTACTTGGGTTCTAATTTTTTTTTCGAAAATATGAGAATAATTGTCAAGTTTATGGACTAACTTGAAAAAAAAATTCAATCCTTAGTGCGGGAATACTTGCCTATCTAGATCCCAATATAGAAACAACTGCTAAGTTCAAATCTAACTTGAACAAAAAAAAGTTTAAACCTCGAAAGTTGTTAACCGGTTTAAATATAGTAATACACTACTTTTGTTAAATTATAAAAATAATATATTAACTATTATTTTTTTAATGGGTAAACTACATCATTAGTCACTAAATTATGAGTAAGTTTTCGTTTTGATCACTTAACTAAAAAAGTTACAATTAGATCACTAAAGTTTTAGAAATTATTTTTTAGGTCACTCAACTATTAAGTGACACTTTTTAGTTGGTATAATAATTTTAATCCCCTTCTTTTATATTTTCTATCAAATTGACCTTGATTTTATATAAAATTAATAAAAAATAGAAAATTCTATATAAAAGTTCCAAGAAAATAAAGTCTAAAAATGTATGGGAAATAAATTAAAAACTCCAAATAAGAAAATTAAATCACTACATGCCTCCTTAATAGTTCTCGAAATTAAATTAGTAATATTTTCAAGTTAAATTTCATGCCCTTGAAAAATGTCGAAATTGATATTATAGAGACTTGTAAAATCGACTTTGATTCTATTTTTAGCCAAAAATACAAAAAATACAATAAAATTTTCTTTTTCAAATTTAATTCAAATTTTCAATTTATTTAATTTATCTTTCAAATTCCAAATTGTAAAAAAAATATTGTATTCTAAATTATTTTATTTTCTTATAACAAAAATCATGCCAAGAAACAGAAGAAGTTAAATATAGATAAATTTGCTTAATGTTTTTTTACTATGCCTTCTAATGAATGGGTATTGGATATCTTTATATAGATAATACAGAGAGAAATTTTGGAGGGTTTAAAATAATCTCTCATTTTTCTCACTTTATCTATTTTAAAAATTTATCTATTTTTATTTTTATTTGGGTAAACTATCAAAATAGTCACTTTTGTTTATCTCAGGTTACATTGTAGTCACATATGTTTGAAATGTTACGTTTTAGTCACGTTATCATGTTGTAACATTTTAGTCACTGAGCGTTAATTGCCGTTAACGGTGTAATCGTAAGTTGACATGGCACGTTAAATAATCATTTCAAAAAAAAAGTTTAGGTTAAATTATACAATTGGTCCCTATATTATTTTTTTCTTTTTGAGCAAGTTAATTTTTTCTTTTACGTTAAAAGAGATGGAGAAGGGAAGAAAATAGAGAGAGAAGTAGAAGAGAATGGAAAAATAAAGAAAAAAAGGAAAGTTAAAAGAACATAAAAGAAAAAATAAATTGCTCAAAACGAAAAAATATGGGGACCAATTGTATAATTTAACGTAAAATTTTTGCTTGAAATGATGATTTAACGTGACACGCCAGCTTATAGTTACACTGTTAACGACAATTAATGGCTCAGTGACTAAAATGTTACAACACGTTAACGTAA
Source organism: Gossypium rotundifolium (assembly GCA_025506655.1). NCBI lineage: Eukaryota > Viridiplantae > Streptophyta > Magnoliopsida > Malvales > Malvaceae > Gossypium > Gossypium rotundifolium. Next base: position 155,027,085 of record CP106728.1, read on the forward strand.
GTAACTAAAATGTAACATTTCAAACATAAATGACTAAAAATGTAACACGAGAGAAATAAAAAGTGACTCTTTAGGGATTTTACCCTTTTTATTTTAGATTTTAGTATTTTTAAAAATATTTCCAATTTTTTATCATTTTACATATAATCAACATCAAATTGACAACAAGTATAAAAATAAAGACTAAAATTATTATTATACCAACTTAAAAATGTCACTTAACAGTCATGTGACCAAATAAAACAATTTTGAAAATTTTAGTGATTAAATTGTAACTTTTTCAGTTAAATAACTAAAACTAAAACTTACCCGTAGTTTAATGACTAACTATTAATTTTCCCTTTTATATATATTATTTTATTAATAAAGCCTTGGAAGGTGTACATCATTCAAGGGCAGCGGGACCTACTTGGGTCCCACGCTCAGTGTATTCCAGGGCCAAGTTAGCGTTCCGACATAAGCATCTCGGCGGTCAAAGGCACCGCTTATCATGAGGTACGTGCTAAGAAGTTAAGGGCGAAAATGGGTACACGTGGGGAAATATGATTGGTTGGACCCAACAACGGCTTAATCGGATTCTGCCCGTGTACCGGCCTGGGCCCCACTTTTGATAAGAGAGAAAAAGTTAAAACGCTTCAAAGCAAAGTAAAAAAAAAGCATAAAGTTTACTACGCATTTAAGATTTTTACCCTTTCTTACTCTTTTTTTTTTTAGTATTAATAAATATATTTCATAATTTTTAAATAATTTAATAATAAATTAAATGTAGCAAAGGGTGGTAAAAATATAATGAAGTATTTGTATTAGGTTTTAAATTACATTTTGCCCTGATATTAAAAAAATAGATAAATTAATAGTTGTACATTAGATCAATGAGTAAATTAATTTTTTTGTTAAAAATTCATTAATTTTACTTTTAAAAACTGGTATAGTTTACAGAATAACTAGATAGTGAAATGTGAATGCCTTCGTGTACCTCATGATGACGTACAAAAACTAATTTTTAACAGTAGAAATAGATGAAATTTTTAACTGAATGATCAATTTACTCTCTGATCTGATGTACAGAGGCTAAATTGCCTATTTTTTATAGAAAAAAATCAAAATATAGTCCTATTATATTAAAATCCTCAATTATGAACACATATGTATAATGTATAATGCTATTATAAAGTGTGATACAATATTAAGTGAGCAATTATGTTTTAAGTGTCATAGGTATTAAAGTGTCATGGAAATAATGTGTAGACACCATAAATTGTATTTATAATTTGATGAGGGGCCAAATTATAAATACTAAAAACTGATTTAATAACCAGTTATTTAAAAAGGGGCAGTGGTCCCCTAAAAAAGTATGTATCTCGTATTTTTTTTTCATCCCCATCAAAGAGAGTTATACTAAAGAGAAAAACTATTTTCTTGGAGCAATCTCCAATAATAGATTTAGGTACGTTTCGCATATAATTTTATTTTTAATGATCTCACATGATAGATTTTGATTTGTTAAGATTTATATCACAACAAATTCAACTTTTAATACTTTTACCACCAAAGAATACAAATTGGGTTGACCTAAATTTGAGTTAAAAGTTAAAAAGTAGAGGTGAGCAAAATTAATTAAATTTGAAAAACTCGATAAAAGATTTAAATTTTGAATTAAATAGTTCGGGTTATATGAGTTAATCAAGTTATTCAGATCAACTCGAAAAAAATTAAGATTTTTGGTTTAGCTTGAATATGAATTACATAGTTCGAGTTATTCGAAAATCCGAATAAGAAAAGTCAACACCATATCGTTTTAATAAATGTTTACCCATTGAATTAAAAGGCAAAATCATTATATTATTTTTTGTACTTCGTCTACTAGTTAAATAATCGGTCCATGTAACCACAACATTGAGTATAAATAATAGGAATTCATTAACTTGACTTGAAATTTTGACTCGATTAAAAAAAAATTCAAATTGAGTTCGATTGCTAAACTATGATTTGTCAACTTGACTAACCCGAAATTTTTTTATTCGATTCGACAACGCTTACTTATTGATTTAATAATATGTATGAAATCCACCCTGGGTGGATTCTATATGTAATAATTAAGCTATGAGTATGTATGTGAATTCCAAAACAGTCAGAGTGGACGATGAACAGGCTATGCATCATTTGTGTTTTGTTTTTCAACATGAAAAATGCTAAAAAAAGGAGAAATTCATATTTAGCATTCTTCAACTATACAATGAGAAAATGCATTAACATTTGTAGTAATTTTAAAGATAATCAGTTTGTAAGAAGGATGGAATTGAATTAGGTTAATAATAATAGACTAAATCTATGACACAAAAAATGACAAATTTCATCGTCCATGGTTAGGACTAGAGGTGAGCATGGGCCGGGCCGGGCCGGGTTCGGGTCGGGCCCAACTAAAAAATTAGGCCCGTTCATCGGCTCGGGCAGGCAGGGCCCAAAAATGGGCCTAAAATTTTGCCCAAGCCCGCCCATATAAAATACTAAAACCGGGCCCGGCCCGCCCATAGATTAATTTTATATTATTTTATATAATTTTAAATATATATAATACATCAAAAATATTAAAAAATCAAAATAAATATTTTTCAACAAATTGAAAATAAATTTTAAAAAATATGTAGACTTAAATAACACTAAAATAGATGCAACTTAACAAGGAAATGCCTCTAAAATAATAACAAAATTAACAAATGTCTTTAAAATAATAACAAAATTAACAATAAAATAAATTTTATATAATATATAAACAATAACAACAAAATAATAGAAACATAATAGTAAAATGGTAGCAAAATAAAGAGAAAAACAATAAGAAAATAATATTTAAAAAATATTTTTTTTTGCCTTTAATAATTTCGGGCCGGGCCGGGCCGGGCCCGGGCCAAAAAATTCTTACCCGAGGCCCGGCCCATTTTTTAAACGGGCCTCATTTTCTGCCCAAGCCCATTTTTCGGGCCTATATTTTTACCCGAACCCTCCCATTTTTCGGGCGGGCCTTCGGGCCGGGCCGGGTGGCCCAGCCCATGCTCAGCTCTAGTTAGGACAAGGAGAATTACAAGAAAGTAAATAGGAAGAAGTGAAAAAAGAAAAAAGAAAAAGAGCAGAGGATTGAAAAATAAGTATCAATGTCCCCTCCAACCCTTGACCAGTTCCTCAACGACTCTGCAATTTACAGTAGTAGAAGACAAAGTATTAAGGAAACCTCAAAGCATGTATGGTTTCTGGAACAGATTGATAATTAAAAACAACTGGAGCTGAAATAGTGTTAAGCAGAAATGGCAGAAGGAAAAGAATGAACCCAAACCAAGGTGTTTTGTTTGGGTCCCACCTTCAAATCTGTGACAAAGACGGCAGTTTCATTGCTTCATCTTCTCCCTTTTCCTTATTTATTTATTTAAATCTCTCTTCCTATTGATTTTTTGTTTTTGTTTTTGTAATATTATAATAATAATAATAATATAGTAGAAAAGATGGGAGCTTTGTTTGTATTATGGCCGTTTGTGAGTTTCTCTCCTCTCAAAGCCAAAAACAAAGTCTTCTCTTTCACACCTTTCAATCTCAGAAAATAGAAAAAGTAAAACGTGGGGAGAAAAATTTAGGGTTTTGACAACACCAAGTCGAACAAGGTCTGGTTTTTTTTCTTTCTTTTTTTGGGGGCGCTTTTTCCCTTTATTTTTCTCTTAATGAGAGAGTTGTTTCTGCTTTGATCCTTGTTGAGTCTCTGGGTGATCTGGAAGTTGAATTTTCGCTGATTGGTCTTTCTTTTCTTTTATCTTTTTGGTTTAAAGATCTAATGTTTTAGTGAACTTTGTTGATTTTTTTTTTTTTTTTGGTTTAGCTAATCTGGGTTTGCAGAATTGGTGGAAATATGGAGGAGGTTGAGGAAGCTAACAAGGCAGCAGTAGAGAGTTGCCATAGAGTATTGAGTCTTTTGTCTCAGCCTCAAGATCAAGTTCACTACAGGAATTTAATGGCTGAAACAGGGGAGGCTGTTTTTAAGTTCAAAAGAGTAGTTTCTCTTTTAAACTCTAGTTTGGGACATCCAAGAGTGAGGAAACTGAGGAAATTACAAACCCCTTTTCCTCAAAGCATCTTTTTGGATAATCAACTCCATAACCCAACAGATTATCCATCCAAGGATTTGCAGCTCGGTTACCATCAAGAACTTAGTTCACATGCTAAGAGCTCTCTCTATGTGGGAACCCCATGTTTGGAACTGAGTTCGAATGGTAAAAACCCTCTTCCACTCGCCCAACAGCCACCTCCTCCTGCCCACTATCATTTCCTCCACCAACAAAGGCTACAGCTCCAACAGCATCAAGCTGAAATCTTGTCTAGGAAGAGTAATAGTGGGATTAACTTCAACTTTGATAGCTCTGGCTGCACACCTACCATGTCATCAACTAGGTCTTTCATTTCTTCTCTGAGTATAGATGGTAGTGTAGCTAACATGGATAGTGGTAATGCCTTCCATTTAACCGGCGCACCTCGATCCTCGGATCAGGGTTCCCAACACAAAAAGAAGTGTTCTGGTAAGGGAGAAGATGGGAGTGTCAAATGTGGAAGTAGTGGGAAATGCCACTGCTCAAAAAAGAGGTTGGATTCTCTTCTTTTTCCACAACTTCACATCTTTATAGAATTATGCTTTCCCTTTTATGGAGAGTGAAGGGATGTGATCTAGATTGTTGAGTTTTTACCTTAAATTGGTTGCATTGTATTGACAGGAAACATAGAGTAAAGAGATCAATCAAGGTTCCTGCTATCAGCAACAAGCTTGCTGATATTCCTCCTGATGATTATTCATGGAGGAAATATGGGCAGAAGCCAATCAAGGGTTCTCCTCACCCCAGGTAATCATTATCATCTTATCAGATTGCTATCTCATTTATATGAATTTTGGTGTTGCCCTGCTTGGTTTTGCTTGTATGCATGGATGAACTTTTAGATTGAAAATGACTAGTAATGGAAAGTCATTTAACTCCATGGTCATAGTGTCTGCGATATATGATTATCAGATTATCTTTTCCATTAGGAGACTTGAAATATAGTGTTTTAAGCTTTTGATTCTCATCTGATTTTGATTCTCACCAGGACTAAGATGAATAGAGGGATGCATTTAAGTCTTCAGTTTTATAATGTTTAAGCATTTATAGGACCGAGCTGTAAAATTTTATGTGCCGTTGGTGGAGCCCGTCGTATAATATCGACTTAGGTAATCTTTTGTTTATAAACTGTGTAGGGGATATTATAAATGTAGCAGTATGAGAGGTTGCCCTGCGAGGAAACATGTGGAGAGGTGCTTGGAAGAGCCGTCGATGCTTATTGTTACGTATGAAGGTGAGCACAACCACCCAAAGTTACCGTCACAAGCAACGGCATGATCTCAGTGGAAACATTGCTAAAGAATTCTTCAAGTCTTTCAATGTTCAATCTGGTCATGTACATATTTTGCATGGTTCAAGCATGGGATAAATAGGAGCAGTTTCTTTCTTCTTTTCTCCTTCTTTTCGAGGGGCTTTGGAAGGTTGGCTTTCCAAGCCTTTTCTAAAAATTCGGTAGCCGACATTAAAAGCCTAGTGCTGGATCAAAACGAGATTGTGGAATTGAGGTTTAAATTGTAAAGAACTGTTCCATCTTCCATGGCAATGAAAAGTTGTAAAGGGGTTGAACTTTTTGAATTAAATGAAATGCCATTAGTGCTGCCCAAGATACTGTAATTGGTATACATTTTAATTTTTTATGAACAAAAGGGGTTGTGGGGCTGCCTTCCTTTTGTGTGCAACATGGCATGAGATGGAAGTTTGGCTGCTGCTTGCATGTCTACGCGTGAATACGTTTGGAACCAAACCAAAATTGTCGAAAATTTGTCCAAGCTACCAAGTCTTGGTCATAATTTTTCAAGTTTCTTTTCACTTTTGGGTTATATGTGTCATCTCCTGTGAACTTTAAAGGCCAACAAGGGATTTGCAGTTTTGTACATACAGCTGGAAACTTCTGAATAATGACATAACTAGGGTATACCTACCAAACTGATTGCGTTCAAAGACTTGTCTTGAGTTAACAATCTCCAATTATATAACATGTTATTATTGGAAGTGAAACTCTGGTGAGACTTGCAACAAGGCACGTGAACTGCGCAGACTTAACTAAAATGGGCAACATGGTTCGACAACACATTGCAACTGTATTCCCTCTTCCATTAGCAAAAGGCCGACCTTTTTCCTGAACTTGTTGGAATGGATTAGCTGTGGCATTATGGTAGAAATTTAGGTGCTGTAGTCCTAGAGAGACTTTTTGTGGACAAAATCGTGAGCTAAACCAGACAATACGCTAGCCAAAGGAATGATGATAATGAGATCAAAATTTGGAGGTTGAATTTTGGTTAAAAAGTTGGTGCTTCAAACAACTATTAATGCAACAAGAACAACCTTAGATGATAAGAAAGAAGAGTTGAAAAAGTAAAATGAATTGAGACGAGCCAACAATTTGTTAGTTGTAGACTAGATGATGTCCAATCAGAAGATAAGAGTCACATCTGTGAAACCATAAAACCCATCATATGACACAAGGAATGCGTTACGAGGATTGGTTTCAGGACAGGGCAAGTAGGCTGGGTTTCCTTGTCTTATGTGGGTAAGAAATACAAAAGATTGACTCAGCAATTTAACATTTGTTCAAACTGCAATGAGTTTGTGATTGTTAGGGCTACCTGAAAATTCCAATTTTTATTATAATAAAAATAAAATCGTAACATGGATAGAAAGGTTAGTATTCATAGTTACACTACATAATTAAAGATATAAAAACTGGGGGCTTTTGTTCTTTCAAGTGAAACCCCACACAAGGGATAACTTTTTACCTTAAAATTTAGGAAAATGTAATGAATCTGATTATGATTGAATATAGGTTGGGTTTGCTTATCCAATAATAATATAATAGAATATAAGGGGGGTTTTTACTTAACATGTCAGTTATGTGGAAAATGGGGGAAAAACAAGATTGGTCAGCTGAGAACTGGGCCAAAAAACTTGAGCCTATTTGTTTCATCAAAGCCAGGCCAGACCCATTGATCAAAATTCAATAACAAAACCCTTAATTTTTTTAGTAATAGTTCAGAATAAGGGGAAATAGGAAAGAAATGCAAAGCTTGACAGAGTCCTTTTCTAAATTGAATACTCAAAAGAGAAGCATCAACACTAGACACATTGATCAAAATTCAATAACAAAACAACATCCCAACAAGACCAAGAATAAAGACACATGCATAATCTTTTTCATTTGAGTGGAATAAACCTGGATGAATGGGTGGCACCAATACCCGGTCTTCCGTGCTTTACCGGCTTGTAGGAGATTGAGAATTCAGCCAAATAGTGGCTAATCATTTCCGGCTTGATTTCCACTTGATTGAAGGTCTTTCCATTGTAAACACCGATAATACTACCAATCATTTCAGGAACTATAATCATGTTGCGGAGGTGTGTCCTAACTGGTTCGGGTTTCTCACCAGGTGGAGCCTCACGTTTCTATTTCAAGACACCAGCAAAACATTCTCAGTTTATGGTGCTATCTATAGTTACTTTATAGTCATCATTAACATGGAATAAAATGGTTCAGGGGAAATTTATTATAAATCAACAAATCAGTTAAATATCATAATGAATAATCACGCTATCTACTTCACTGGCAATATTTGCAACAGCCACAAATCTCACGTAACAGAGAGATTCCATAGATGAAACTACACAATAGCTAAAGAAGGGCAAAGGAGAAAGGAAGATAATCATGAAATGCTCAAGCTATTACAGCCATGAAATCATAAGATTCCCACAATGTTGCTTGTGAAACAGATAACTTTATTATATACACAAATCAAGAGAACCAACATAGAGTAAAAAAAACAACTGTATTGTAAACAATATATGGTAAACGTCGTCAAATGAAGAGGAGCAATATAAACAAAGTGAAGTTCAGAAAATTCTAAGAACAATATACTACTGGCTATCGAATCTAGGAAGCATTTTCCTTATAAAACTGTAGATGATCATCAATACCATTTATCTATATCTAGTTAATCACATTAAAGTACCATACACAACCAACTACAACAATATATTACAGGAAAAGACTAGGAGAGTAATCCAAAACCCTATGCATTTTAAGAAAGTAATCATAGGAAATGCAAATCCAAGCATTAAAAAACAAGAAAAGAAAAAATAAAGTATTAATGAGGTCCTCACATAGTCGAAAAAGAAGGGAAATAGAATACTTACAGCCTTGCGTAATTTTTTTATCAGAGCCATTGGCTTCCTCTTTAAACCTCTCTGAAACCTTAAATAGTTGAAACGAAACTATCTAATTTTCGAAATTAAAAAAAGGCATAAAAACAATCTTGAAGAATTAAAAAGTAAAAAAGAAGATCGAGTAGGGAAAATAGCGAGAGCTAACCTTCGGCGTGCACGGGCGGGAAAGAGCTTGACGAGTTCATCAGTGGACATATCCAAGAGAGCATCGAGATCGACACCTCTGAAACTGAACTTCTTGAACGTTCTCTTCTTCGGTACACCTGGTGCAGCGACATCGGCATCCACGTCCGCCTAAATGAAAATGAACCAAAAAAAAAAAAACCTTAGAAAGAGCACCATTGTTAAGAAAATATTTGGATCCCCAGAAACTTGAAGAGAAGGATCTAGAAAATGAAGCAACATTGAAAGAAAAGAGAGACGAGTGAAGTTAGCAACGATGGCGAGACCATGGCTAGGAGATGAAGTAAACAGCACCAAAAGCTCGAAGCCGCCGGAGAGTGAGCAAGAGAGTGCGTTTTCTAGGTTAAGATATTGCGGGGCGAGAATTTATATGGTAACCGAAATGGAAACGGGCATTTTATTCTACCGACCCGGATTGGACACCAATTGATTTGGTCCAAGGTGCTATTTTTTCACTCTTTTACAATCGGATCCATCAGGGTATTGGTCTAGAAAAGTTTGAATCTATTAATTTGTAAGCGAATACGATGAAATAATTTCTTTGATCGAATTGTATGAATTAATCAAATAAAAAGTCGATAATTTGATCGGTTCAGTAATTCGTTCCATTAAAAAATATATAAAAATTACATAATTTGAGATTAAGAGGAATGATGATCCAACTGCATTGACACCATAATTTAAATCATACAAAATACTCCATCTGCATTAACTGAATTGTGTGAACTTCGGAAACTTTATCTCAAAGTTGCAGCTGCAATTGCTCTTTGCTTTTTCTTTTCTTAAAAATCCCTGTTTGGAGTTCCCATTAAGCCAATACACCCTACTGATACTAGCAGACTATTTGAAACAATTAAAGGGAAATATTGTGGTTTTCAGTTTCATAGTCTAAACTTGGCTTTAGCTAGTAACAATAAATTTACATATAAAGCTTCATCATCATCATCATCCAACAAGGTATGAGAATTTAGACATGTTCAGCCTGCAATTTCTGTTTTGTGAACATTCATATGTGGGAAACTACATTTGCCATTCTTTCAACTTTCTGGATGGTATACTTCAGTTCCTGTTGGATATTTACTCTTGAAGGTGATAGTACAATGTCTTTCCATACCGAACCGGTTTGACAAGCGGGGTTAGGATACCTGTAAAGTTCGTATATGGAATCCGCGTTTTCGTTCAGCCTGCCTATCCTCTTTAAACACCCGATCTCGTCGGGATCCACTAGTAATGTCCTGTCTTTCTCTTTCCATCCTATCAACTTCACATACATTGTTTAAGTCAATACTTCATCAAGTAATAATGCTAACAAATGAAGGTGGGAGTGATAGTGAAATTTCACCTTAGGTGGACCTTCCAAGGCATTGGTGCTATATAGCCTAGCGTTGTCAACCAGTTGGCAATATGTTGGAAATGCATTTGCAAATCTCTTGTGGGATTTCAATTGTGAATTCACTCTTACGGCTCGTCTACACATTATAGCTCTCCTGAATGTATTAGATTCCTTCATAGAATCAGTATCTCAGGGTAAAAGGGAAATAAAATATTCTTACTAGGCATAGTTTTGTTTCAGTGTGTGCCTTACCTTATGCCTCTAATAACTGCTAAATAAGCTTCACAAACAACCCCAACCAGCTCTATTCTGTATGGCTTCCTCCTTTTGCCTCCTTCTGGAACTTGATCTTCTTCTTCGATTTGTTCCCAGTAGTTCTCAGTTATGGTCCCATCGGGGTTTTTCTTGTAACCAGCACCCATACGATACCGGCGGCGATGGACACATCTGGCCATAGTTATTGTCTGTAAAACAAATGGTATCCAGGACAGTGTTCCATCCATGATCACATCCCGCCCTTCGTTCAGTGCTGTCACTAGAAGGGACGATGCTGCATCTGTAGATGATTGGTGCACCTGTTTCGATTAATTAAGCCTCCATCTTAAGTGCCGATAAGAAACTTGCATAGATGCCACTCAATATAACCTATTAAGTTATGTTGTTATTGTATAGTGAAACCAGTTTCAGTCATTAAGCAATCCCATTGAACACAAAATGTCCTTCTATTCGCCTACTGTCATGCAGCTGAGTGAGACAAGGTGAATGGTATGATATGATTGATAGAATTTTGGTGTGCTAAAGTGAAGGACATGGTGGACTGGATGTCGGATGAGACAGAGAAATCAATACTTACTAATTCGGCTGTATGGACCATGTCTGAATGACCTCGTTTGCTGAGGGCTCTGTAGATAACATCTGATTCTTTGAATGCATCTGCCTCAATCACAACTGCATTCCCTGCTGCTCCTGCCCAGAATGGTCTGTTCATATGTTATGCAAAACGCTTGATATTAGTACTTTTAAATATTGTTCTTGTTTTTAATATACAGTGTTTAAATGCTGTAGGAAGAAATAAATATATCTGTAACTAAACAGTGGTTAAGCTCCAGGTTTTATTGCATTTTGATTCTTCCTAAAACATAAGTCGAACAATTACATTTAAGTTCATCTTGGTCTTAAGTTGTTTTTTTTTTTTGGGGTAAAAAAAGGGCTTACTCTTTGAGAATGTCCTTAAGCACAGTGCTCTTCCCAGCTCCCATCCCACCTCCCATGAGCAGCAGCACTGGACTTCTGTCACTGTGAGCCACTGGAGCCATCACCTCTGTACATTGAGAATCATCTGTTGATGTAAGCCCCATTGCTTTCATTTCTTCCACCAATGTAGTGAAAACTCTAGCCACCTTTAGATTTTTTGTCACCCTCTCAAATCTCTGCTCCCTATATTAGAAAAGCATGATTTATTCTCCTGTAGGAATTAGCATCAAATGTTGGTATGTATACGATATGAATATGCTCAGTTTGTTTTCTTATATGTAGAGGCATGTCCCCATGTTCGAACATAGGTGCATCAGCATATACAAGGATGGTAAGAGACTATATCTTGGCTGGTTTAAGATCTTAATTCCAGTTTCTTGTAATAGTTGGATGCATATACAAAATGGTCCATCTCATTTCAATATTTCATATTTTTAAAATGATATGACAACAATGAAAAGGTAATGTAATAATCAATGTCCAAGTTCAACCTAGTTGCGGCCATGAAAATCTGCTTGAGCTTTCTCTTGGGTTCAGCATCAGTACTTAAAACCTGAAACCATATAGCAAAAAAAAAAAAAAAGAGTTCATTTTCTACATGTTTCTATCAGAATACAGAAAATATAAAGAAAGAATGAAAAGAGAAATGAATCTAACATACATATACATATATTATTACCTGGGTGATCATAAGATCTGCATGGCACCAATGAAATGCAAAATAACTAAGAATGCATCTCTCAAACTCTTCCACAAGCTTAACAAAGAGAGAATCCACATCGGGCTCATTGGAGAAGAATGTATATATATCATCTTCACAACCTTCTAATTTCCTGATATATTCGGCGGATAACTTGCAGAGCAAAGGGCATTCTCTTCTATCTTTAAATCCCATCTGCCTAGCTGAAATACATAGGATAGGAGAAACAAAATCAAGGGTCGGACTCGAAATACGTGAAGGAGAATCCATGGAGGATCATATAAATTTAAAAATATATATATTTACCTACGTAGTGAGGGAAGCGTTCGACCTTATCAATGCGGCCGCCGCCTTTGTCTCTGGATCGTAGGCGTGGGATGATCTTTTCATCCCTTAGTTTCCATAGATGAAACCGCAACGCTGCTGCAATGATGATGCCTATGGTAGAGGCAACCATGATTTGTGTGAATGTGGGTTCGCTGTGACTATCTGAACAACACGAACAACACAAATAGATATATATATATATATATATATATATAATTTATATATAGATGCATAAATCACGTAAAAGGGTTTGTAAAATGATTTGTGACTTACCTTTATGCATGTTTTATAATTCCAAAAACTAGAATTTTCTTCGAGGCTTGATGATGATGATGATGACGATGAGAACCCCAATGCTAGAAGCAAAATTGCCATTAATCTTGGTTGAACCTGCACATTTTTATCCTTTATATCTGTTCATTGAGATGGTTTCAAGGATGCTCATTGAGATGAAGATCGAGCACCGACACATGTAATAATCTGATGATTTCTTGCTTCCCCTAAATGCATACATCTCCCATATTCAAAACTTCTTTTTGCTATTTATATTATGGTTCTTAATTTAACTTAATTCGATCCATCGAAGCCTTTTATATTATTGTTGGGAAATGGAGGAAATGAATATTACTAAGTTTCAATGTCAAAAAAACAAAGGTCGATGGATCCACATTGCGATTGCATGCATGCATCCATGCATGGTTAAATTATTGCTTATATAAATAATAAACCCTTGCGTACAGACATTACATGAAATAAATAGGACACGATAGTTTATTCGCATTATTGCTATTATTTATAAAAAAAGAATGCCTTATTGCTTGAATATGTTGCTAAAAGTTATCATCAAATGTAAGCAAACTGTGGAAAAAAAAATTGAACTTGCAACTTCTTGATATATATATATTTAAGCAAGCCTGCCAAAGTTAATTCGAATATAGAACTAAGGTATTCAGTTATCTATGGAAAACCTATATATATATATATATCTGTGCTTACTAAAGTAGAGCTGACAATAGCAGCTCTAAAAAAAATTTCAAACTAAAAAATTACTTCTCTATCTGCACGGTTCAGGGGAAAACTTTGAAAAATGAGTTTCTATATAGGTGCTGTACATGTAGTTCTGAAATGTCCGGTTTGATTACAGCGACTGCAATGCACCATCCGTTTTGCCCGACCAGCATTCTCGGCACGAGCTCGTCTCTTTTTAGGTCTTGCTGGTGGCTGAAGCAACCTGGGTGGTTTTATAGTGACCTCAACGTCTTTAGACCCTTCATTTGGGGATTGTTCAGACATCTCTTTCCAAAGGGCTTTATCAGGAACAGGGTGTATTGTCTGCGAGTATGCCTTTCTGTAACTTGTCACTGTGAAACAACTTTCTGTAAACCTATGCACATTTTGTCTACAAGAAAGGAGAACTGCAATGGCATGAGAACAAGGAAGTCCACTCAGCTCCCACCCACGACAATAACAGCTTCGGGTTCGGATATCTACTACGAATGCTCCATCATTGGGGCATTGTACCTCGAACTCAGATTCGTTTGCTTTGAACACTTGGTAAGTGCATGCATGATCATAGGCTTCCAATACAATCCTTTCTGCAGGAGGAACAAGATTGCCCGTCCACTGCATGCTTGTCTCACGACGCTCATTGAAACAAGTCATCAGTTGCCGACGGATGCACTCCATCATTTGGATTATTGGAAGGCTAGAGGCCTCTGCTATCCAAGCACTTAAACATTCCACAATGTTGGCCGTCAGGAGCCCCATCCTTGTCCCTTCGAAATGTGATGTGGCCCATAAATGAGGAGGAATATTTTGAATCCAAGTAGTAGCTTCTGGTGAGATTGCTTGAATGTCAATGAGTTTTTTTTCGAATTCAGTTCTGGTGAGCGCATAAGCAGCCTCCCAGAAAAGGTTGGTAAGCACAGAACTATTGAACTCCTTCTGGAAACAGTCAATGAGATGATGCATGCAGAACCCATGAAAAGCTGTTGGGAAGTTTGCTTCCACAGCATCTACAACACCCTTTTGTCTATCAGACAAGATGGTAAGCCTGGGCATGTTCTCTGCATTGATCTCAAGCAGATAGTGCAACTCAGCTAGGAACCACATCCAATTGTCATTGTTTTCCTCATCAACCACCGCGAATGCAAGAGGGAATACAGCACCATCTCCATCAAAACCACAGGCAAAAAGCATGCTCCCCAGGTACTTGCTTTTCAAAACAGTTGTATCAAGTCCAATAAGAGGTCGGCATGCGTTCAGAAAACCATAGATGGATGCCTGATATGAGATGAAAAGGCGTTGAAAACAGTTATCAACAGGATCCCCATAAACCCGAGCAATACTTCCTGGATTTGTTCTTCTGATCATATGACAATATTGCGGAAGGAGGCAAAAATCTTCCTCAAAAGAGCCACGCACACTGGCCATGATGCGTTCCTTGCCCCTCCAAGCTTGCTTGTATGACAACGTGATTCCGTGAACACGGTGAATCTCTTCCAATATCTCCTTGGGTTTATAATGAGGATTTTCCTTGATGCTTTCTGCTACTGCATCTGCAACCCACTGAACCGAGGCTTGTTGATGACCAAGATGTGTAATCCCTCCACAAGTATGTTGATCATGGATGGTCCTAATGGTAAAAGTAGGAACACCAGGGAGCTTTGCAGCATGTATTCTCCAAGGGCATCCCTCACTCGCGCATTTAACTGTAAAACGAGTCTTGTCCGACTTTATTGTTTGCATCTCAAAGCGAAGAGCAATAGCCGCATCTCTCAGGGCCCTCCTACAGCTGTGGACATCAGTGAACTCTTTTCCAACAGTCAATTCATGGTTTTCCACCAAAAATAACGAGTGGTGCTGAAGCATGGGAGAACCAACTATCATCTGTTCTTGTTGACGAAACAGGTATGATACAGGTTCAATACTCATTTCCTGATTTAGCTGCAAATCCGAATTTAAGTTGTCTGAAATATCCTGGTTCTTCACAAGAGTCAATTCAGTACCATCAAAACCCAATTCATGATCTTGAACAACAGCAGGGAATTGATCATCATGTTTCTCAACACCAGCACGGTCTTCCTCCGCACCAGGGTAGTTAATTTGATCCATATCTAATGCATTCTCTTCATAATCATGAAGATTATCACGTAACAGAGCTACATCATTTGTGCATGTCTGAGAGTGATCATGAGCAGGCCGGATGACCAAATCAACATCAGGGATCTGCTCTAAACGTAATAAATCATGATTACGACCAAGAACAAAGTTGGCATCATGCCCCATTCCGACATATTGGTTCTGCCGTAGTGACAAATCTCGATTTTGCTCAATCACCAACTCATGGTTTGCCATAAAGTTAAAATAACTGATAGCCCACAGCCTACAAATCCAAGCAAAACCTCATCTAAAAAACCACAGGAAGCTCTAATTTGAGACTGATTTGGTTTCAAGCAGAACCTGTTCATGTAACAATGTTGGTAAATAAACATTTATTTTACATAACAAGAAAAAAAAGAAACTCGTAGTAAAAAGCAGTGTTTCGATCTAAAAGTGATATAAAGCCATAAATTTATAGGAAGCGAGTAGCTGTAGAACCTATATAACGAAAAACATTTACTGATCAAGCACCCATTTTACTGAAAATTGGAACAAAACACCACTCTACAGTGTTCCTCAGGATCATGGATTTGGAGGGAGGGGGGGAGGATCCATCTCAATAATGATCAAGAAGTTGAAATAAAAGAATTAAGAAAAAGGGACAAAAAAAACTTTCATACTTCAATGCAAAATGGCCAATTTACAAGAAAAAGAAATCATGAATAAAGTAGAAACAAAACGACATAAGAGAAACTGAAACGTAGGTTTTCTTCTTCTTTTTTGTATTTCTAGGCAACCAAACAAAAATGCAAATTACTTTCAGTTTGGTCTTTTATCAAACACAACAAAAATCACACGTGGGACCCTCATAAACAATCAACTTTGCATTCAGAAAAAAGAAAAAGAAACGGAGTTCAAGTTTCGAATACTTCCAATGTATCCAAAAAGAGAAAGCAACATTGGAAATTCAGCCTCTTGTTTCTCCAAGACAATCAAACAGACGAGAGAGGGAAAAAAAAAACTCACCGGAAGATAACACTTTAAAGGGACCTGCAAAAATAAGTTGAAACCACGAAAAAGGGTAGAAAAAAAGATTTCAACAAATCAATAAAGAGGAAATGGAAAAAAGGGGGGGAGAAAAATGGAGCTTAAAAGGGGAATTAGGGATTGCATGTAAATAGAGAATGGAGGAGGGAGGTTGTTGAGTGTAGAGAAATTTGAAAGGGAGGGAGTTGGCGGGGGTTTAGGGTTAAAAGAGGAAAACTGGGAAAGGAGAAGGGTAAAAGGGCAGAAGAAGTGCTGGGCCGAGGGGATGTCATAGCAGAGAAGTGAAGTAGGGTTTAGCCAAAGTTAGAGGGTAATTAGGTCATCTACACAGCACACCACCCTTTCCTTTTTATATATAACTTCGTTGCTTCGGCTACGATACTTTCCTTATCGGTTTGCCGCATATTGTAATTAGTGGGCCCTCTAGATTTCTGTTTTTCCGGCCACAGTGGGCCATCTAGATTTTGGGTGCTTTTTTTTTCCTCTGTTTTTTACTAATGGCTTAATAGTATCATAAGCCCCTAAATTATTCCAAAATAA
Organism: Gossypium rotundifolium; assembly: GCA_025506655.1. Lineage (NCBI taxonomy): Eukaryota > Viridiplantae > Streptophyta > Magnoliopsida > Malvales > Malvaceae > Gossypium > Gossypium rotundifolium. The sequence goes on from CP106728.1 coordinate 155,043,898, forward strand.
TCAGTCGAGTCTCTATGAACTTTTGCATCCAATTACACCCTTGAACTTATAAAATTGACCAAATCAATCCTTTGACTGATATAGAACATTAATGATGTGGCACTGGTATGCTAGAAAAAACTAAAAAAAATCAAGAAAATAAAATTTAATTTAAAAAATATAAATCTAGACGCTAGAATGAAATTAGACAAATGGTTGTCAAGGCTTACACTAAACATAGATCCATTTGTCCTAATTGATTCAATTTGGATGTAATTTTAAATATCATAAAAAATATGAAAGTATTAAAAATCTTAAAAGAATAAAAATCATTACAAATTATCAAAATTATTAAATATATATATATATATAAAGAGAAACTACATCATTAGTCACTTAATTATGGATAAAATTTTGTTTTAGTCACTTAATTAAAAAAGTTACAATTAGATCACTAACATTTTCAAAATTATTATTTTTAGTTACTCGGTCATTAAGTGGCTTACAATAACATTTTTAATTGGTGTAATAATAATTTTAATCCATGATTTTATACTTTATATCAATGATTTTAACCATAATATTAAAATATCTAATACCCATTATTTAAAAAACATAGAAAAATATAAAAATTAAGTAAAATTATTATATCTTCGACAAAGCTTTTTCATTATAAAGAAGGAAAAAATGGGAATATAATTTATATTTATAATTTGAGTTTTAAAAATAATTTAAATAAATTGAAATTTTGAATTGAGTTTGGATATTTTTATTTTTATTTTATTAAAAATGACATTAGAAAATCGATTTCATGAAATTTCTATAATATAATTATGGAGTTTAAGACTTATTTTTCACCGCTCAATTCATCTTTTTCTTAATTTCTCATGCATTTTAATTTTCAGCAATAACACTTCTGGAATTTTGAATTTTTTAGAGTTTTTATATTGAATTTTCTAATTTTTATTTAATAATTTAAAAATATATAATTTTATATAGAAATAAAGTTAAATTCATAGAAAGTATAAAAAATCATAATCTTTTTGGTACAATTCATTTTGATCAATTTAATTTTTTTAATTTAATCACTTTCGATAAAATAATTTATTTTTCATTAATGAATTATAACATGGCACGTCAACCAACGACACGAGATACTATTTGTTAACTTTTGACTAAAGCCCAACCAACTCTTAATAAGTAGACCACAAAATTTTGCACATCTCTTTTCTCTCTTTTCACATTTTTTCATCGCATCTCAAACCCCGTAATAGCTTTGAATTTTCAAGTGGTGTGGAATGGTGATTCGAGGTCACTAAATCGACAAGTGAGTAGAAAATATTATTAATCTAGTGAGTATAAGTTAAATGTGAAGTTAGAAAAAAAAATTGAAATAGTAAATAGTGTATTAGAAAAAAAATAATTAGAATCGAAAACGAGGTATCGTGACCTCGGAGATTTTTAATCTAGCCATAAATATTTTATAAATATTTATGGAGTGTTAATAAGTTAGTATTAAAATTTCGTTAAGAAATTTTAAAGTTCCGACAGTTAATTGAACAAAAAGGACTAAGTTGTAACAAATGCAAAGTTGTGAGAAATGATTAAATAGTTTAAATGATAAAAGAAAGAGGGCTTAAAAGGAAAATAGACCAAAGATCTATTTGGGCTGGACGGCAGGGGCATGAAATCAGAAAGAAAATAAGGAGAATTAAGTGCAAAATTGGAATATTACAAAATTTACTTAATAAAGCTAGGACTAAAGTGGAATTATCTAGATTTCTCTTTATTTTTTCTGCATTCTCATCAGCAAAACACCATAGAAGGGTTTTCTCTAAGCTGGTTTTTCATATTTTTACTGCAAATCGAGAACTCGAAGCAAGTCGAGGAAAAGAAAAAAGTAATTGAATAGTCCCTAAATTTTCTCAAATTCGCAAACCGACTCGTAAGTTCATATGGTGAAAATAAATGATTAAATGTTAATTTCATGAATTATACAATGTATGATGAGATATAGTATTGATGAATTGAGAATAAAACAACAATGCGAAAATCAAATAAATGATCAAATTAAAGCGGAACATCTGTTTGAGTACTTCGATCGGTGACAAGTGAAAGTGGAAAGTGGTAGCTCGGCTACGATCGGTGAAAATGGTAGCTCCACTAAGCGATCGGTGAAAAGTGGTAGCTCGACTACGATCGATGAAAAGTGGTAGCTCAAACTACGATCGATGAAAAGTGGTAGCTCAGACTACGATTAGTGAATAATGCTATCTTGACTACAAGTGACAAGTGATAAGTGGTAGCTTTAGCTACGCTTATCCGATCGATGATAAGTGATCATACATAAAACCATAGTTATACTATGGCAAAGTGGAAGTGAAGTACTCAATTTTCCGTAACCGTTCCCTAATTTGATTAAGGATGGTAAGTGACAAAAAGGGCCCAAAATAGTTAAAGTAAATGGATAAATGGTAGTGAGATTATACAAGAGCATTCACCAAATTGTGGTTGACAGGTGAACTTAGTAATTGTACATAATGTATAAGTGTATAAATGTTTGGTAAGATTTATATTTTATGCCTATGAACTTACTAAGTTTCTATAAACTTACTAGAGTGTATTCAATGTCTCATGTAGATTGACGTGTAAATATCTGGAGGATCGGATCAACACTGAGGATCACACTATCAAGATTATCTCCGGTAGCTTTTTGTAAATTTCCTTGTTGGATTTATATGGCATGTACATGTTTGATGTTTATATAAATACTAAAACTTGTTTAATGAGTATGTATTAAAGTAAACAAATGATGAATATGCTAAATAATATAATTATAGTAGAAGTATGATTTGGTATCAAATTGGATTGAATTGGATTTGGATTGGTTGGTTTTAAATTGCGGGAAGATTGGATATTTATAAAGGGACTATATTGAATTCATAATAAAGATAATATTAACTCGTTAAACTTAGGTAATGCCTCATACCCTATTTCGACGATGAATATGGGTAGGAGTGTTACATTTAGTGGTATCAGAGCCCGATTTAGTCGGTTCTCGAAACATTTGTGATGTGTAAAGTGTTTAGAAGTACATGCCATATAAATCTCTGATAGTGTGATGTGTATGATCCGATCTAATCTTTGTTATTTTTATAGATATTCTTCGATTATAACGATGTCAGATAGACCTGAACGTACTGAGCAGGAAGAAGTTAATAGTAGAATACAAATTCTGAATGAGCAACAAGCAGTGATGTTCCGATTTCCCTAATGCAAGAACAAGAATTAAAGAATATGATTTATGGGATTATGAATCAGTGGTATACTGAAACGATACAAGAAAGAAATCAGGCTCCGCCACCTCCTCCCACCACTGTTCCATCAGTGGTACCCTCGGTTGCTCCTCCACCTCCTACAACGATGAATTGATGGCGTTCTCCATTGGAAAGGCTTAGAAAACTTGGAGTGAAGAATTTTGGGAAGGATGATGATGACCCCACAAAAGTGAATCTGATTCTGAGTTTGATAAGAATTTTAAAGAAATGACTTGCTCACTAGATGATTATTTGAGATGTGCTATGTCCCTACTAAAAGAAGAAGCTTATAGTTGGTGGGAAACGATTGAGGCCGTGGTACCAGCAGAGAAAATTTCTTGGGAATTTTTCCAAAATGAATTTAAGAAAAAATATGTGGGCAAACGGTATTTGGATAAAAAGAAAAAGGAATTCCTTGATCTACGACAGGGGAATAAGTCAGTGGCTGAATATGAAAGAGAATTTGTCTACCTCAGCAAATATGCCCGAGACATTGTATCAGATTTGAAAAAGGGCTAAATGATGAGATTAGAATGATGATTGGGGGCAATGAAATACGAGAGTTCGTTGTTCTGTCAGATCGTGTTCAAAAGCTCGAAGAAGTATATAACAGAAAAATACAGCGGGATCGAAAAAGTAAAGAGTCATTCAAAAGAGGTGCTTCTAAGTCATTTTCAGATTTTCCGGTAAAGAAATTTAGAGAATAAATTAGTCGAACTATATCAGTGCCAGGAAAATTGGGTAGAGGTAGATCAAGGCAATCTGATTTCAAGGTAATTGATAGACTGCAGCAAGTATGAGCGGTGTTCGAATACCCCGACCTAAGTGTCAATATTGTGGAAGACATCATTTTGGTGAATCACGGGACTAAGATGGGGCTTGTTATAATTGTGGGACTCTTGATCATCTTATTCGAGATTGTCCTCACCGCAAAAAGATGAAGTAGAATAGAAAGAGATCTGAAAATCACTCCCCAAAGAAATAGACGTTCGGCGGAGCGATTACTACGGGGACTACCGTTCGGGTATGAGAGAATCGGTTAGTCGATCGGAGAATAGAGCACCAGACGCATTTCACGCCATTCGAGCAAGAGAAGAGGCTACTGCTCTGATGTAATTCTTGGTACTTTCTATCTTTATGATGTTCTTGTTTATGCATTAATAGACCACAGGTCTACTCATTCATATATTTGTGCTATGCTAGTATCCGAAAAGAAACTTTCTGTTGAGTCCACCGAATTTGATATACAAGTCACTAATCTATTAGGTCAAAGTGTAACAGATTAATTTGATATGTCGAAATTGTTCTCGATAGTGAAAGGCTATGAATTCCCATGACTTCATGTTGTTACCCTTTCGAATTTGATATTATTTTGGGATGGACCGTTAATGAAACATGATGCGGTAGTGAATCGTCATGATAAATGATCGATTTGAAATGTCAAACAGAGATGTAATATCGGTTAGATCGAAAATATTGATGATACTGATCGAATTATTTCACTCTCTCTCGCCGAGAGGTTATTACGTAAAAGCAACGAAGCATTCTTGGCCTATATTCTTGATACTCGGGGTTCCGACTTAAAGCTCGAACAAGTGCCAGTGGTGAATGAATTTTCTGATGTGTTTCCTGAAGAGTTACCCGGTTTACCACCTGATAGAGAAGTTGAATTTGTAATTGATGTGATTCCGGGAACAGCTCCTATCTCAGTAACACCGTACAGAATGGCTCCAGCAGAATTAAGAGAGTTGAAGACACAGTTGCAGGAGTTATTAGATAAAGGGTTCATCAGACCGAGTATGTCGCCCTGGGGTGCACCTGTTTTGTTTGTGAAAAAGAAGGACGGTTCTTTAAGACTGTGTATAGATTACAGACAGTTAAATAAGGTAACGATAAAGAATAAATATCCTTTGCCTCGTATTGATGATCTATTTGATCAGTTGAAAGGTGCTGCAGTATTTTCCAAGATAGATCTTCGATCCGGGTATTATCAGTTGAAAGTTAAAGAGTGTGATGTGCCAAAAACTGCCTTCCGAACCCGGTATGGTCACTATGAATTTTTGGTGATGCCATTTGGTTTAACCAATGCTCCTGCTGCCTTTATGGATTTGATGAATCGAATTTTTCAGTCATATTTGGATGGATCTGTGGTTGTGTTCATTGATGATATATTGATTTATTCAAAGACAGAGTCTGAACATGCACAACATTTAAGGATGGTATTACAGATTTTGCGGGAGAAACAATTGTATACGAAATTCAGCAAATGTGAATTTTGGCTCCATGAAGTTGCATTTTTGGGTCATATTGTATCAGCTGATGAAATTAGAGTGGATCCAAGTAAGGTAGCGACAGTGATAAATTGGAAAGTTCCGAAAAATGTTACTGAAGTACGGAGTTTTCTAGGACTGGCAGGTTATTATCGTCGATTTGTCAAAGATTTCTCAAGGATTTCCTTACCATTGACTCGATTACTACAAAAAAATGTTGAATTTTTATGGTCAAGTGAAAGTCAGCAAAGTTTCAATCAGTTGAAAAAGATGTTGACAGAGGCTCTTGTGTTGACTCAACCAGAATCGGGTGTACCGTTTGTGGTTTATAGTGATGCGTCTCTGAATGGTTTGGGTTGTGTACTTATGCAGTCAGGCAAAGTGGTGGCATATGCTTCTCGGCAACTGAAACCGCACGAGAAGAATTATCCTACACATGATTTGGAATTGGCAGCGATTGTGTTTGCTTTGAAGATATGGAGACATTATTTATATGGTGAGAAATGTTATGTATATCGATCATAAAAGCTTAAAGTATTTAATGAATCAAAAGAGTTAAATCGAGATGAGAGGCGATGGTTAGAGTCTTTGAAAGATTATGATCTTGTCATTGACTATCATCTAGGGAAAGCAAATGTTGTAGCAGATGCACTTAGTCAAAATCATCATTATTTGCATTACGGGCATTGAATGCTCATTTATCTATTAATGAAGATGGTTCTGTACTAGCAGAATTAAAAGCTAAACCTGTGTTCTTTCAACGGATTCGAGAGCTACAAGATGAAGACCCAGAGTTGATGTTAAAACGACAGATGGTTCAAAATGAGTTAAGCCCAGAATACTTCATTGATGAAAATAGTATGTTATATTATCGTAATAGAATATGTGTTCCGAATAATTTAGACTTGAAAAATGATATTTTAGCAGAGGCTCACAGTAGTATGTGTTCTATTCACCCTGGTAGTACGAAAATGTATTGTGATTTGAAGAAAATGTATTGGTGGCCCAGAATAAAACGGAAATCTGTGAGTATGTAGCAAGATGTTTAATTTGTCGGTGGTGAAAGTGAGCATCAAGTCTTGTGAGGTTATTCTGACCCATTATGATTCCAGTGGAAATGGGAACATGTCACGATAGATTTTGTATCCGGATTACCAAGAACTCAAGAAGAAAGATTCAATTTGGGTGATTGTTGATAAGTTAACTAAATCAGCACATTTTATTCCGGTTAGAGTAGATTATCCGCTTGAAAATTTAGCGGAGTTATATGTGTCAGAGATAGTGAGATTACATGGGGTGCCAATATCTATTATTTCAGATCGAGATCCGAGATTTACCTCGAGATTTTGGGGTAAATTACAAGAAGCTTTGGGCACCAAATTAAATTTCAGCACAGCTTTTCATCCCCAGACAGACGGACAGTCAAAGCGAGTGATTCAGATTTTAGAAGATATGTTAAGGTGCTGTATACTTGAGTTTGGCGGTAGTTGGGAAAGGTATTTACCTTTAGCTGAATTTGCTTATAATAATAGTTATCAAACTAGTATTAAAATGGCACCGTTTGAAGCTTTGTATGGAAGAAAGTGTAGAACTCCATTATATTGGTCTGAATTAAGTGAACCAAAACTAGTGGGAGTGAACTTGATTCGGGAAACCGAAGAAAAAGTTCGTATTATTTGAGAATGTCTAAAAGCTGCATCCGATCGACAAAAATCATATGCAGATTTGAAGAGAAGAGATATAGAGTTTAATGTGGGTGATCGTGTATTTTTGAAAGTGTCACCGTGGAAGAAAGTTTTGCGGTTCGGTAGAAAGGGAAAACTCAGCCCCCGATTTATCGGGTCGTATGAAATCATTTAAAGAATCGGTCTGGTAGCTTATAGATTGGCTTTACCTCCGGAGCTTGAAAGGATTCATAACGTGTTTCATGTATCTATGTTGAGACGGTACAGATCAAATCCATCACATGTAATTCCTCATACGGAAATAGAGCTCCAACCCGATATGACCTATTCAGAGGAAGCAGTGAAAATTCTAGCTCGAGAAGTTAAAGAGTTGAGAAATAAACGTGTACCACTAGTTAAAGTGTTATGGAATCGACATGGATCGGAGGAGGCAACCTGGGAGACGGAGGAATTGATGAGATTTCGATGATCCGAATTTATTTGGTCGAAATTTCGAGGACAAAATTTCCTAAAAGGGGAGAGTTGTAATAGCACGAATTTTCAATGGTGTCGAATGGTGATTCGAGGTCACTAAATCGACAAGTGAGTAGAAAATATTATTAATCTAGTGAGTATAAGTTAAATGTGAAGTTAGAAAAAAAATTGAAATAGTAAATAGTGTATTAGAAAAAAATAATTAGAATTGAAAGCGAGGTATCGTGACCTCGGAGATTTTAATCTACCCATAAATATTTTATAAATATTTATGGAGTGTTAATAAGTTAGTATTAAAATTTCGTTAAGAAATTTTAAAGTTCCGACAGTTAATTGAACAAAAAGGACTAAGTTGTAACAAATGCAAAGTTGGGAGAAATGATTAAATAGTTTAAATGATAAAAGAAAGAGGGCTTAAAAGGAAAATAGACCAAAGGTCTATTTGGGCTGGACGGCAAGGGCATGAAATCAGAAAGAAAATAAGGAGAATTAAGGGCAAAATTGGAATATTACAAAATTTACTTAATAAAGCTAGGACTAAAGTGGAATTATCTAGATTTTTCTTTATTTTTCTGCATTCTCATCAGCAAAACACCATAGAAGGGTTTTCTCTAAGCTGGTTTTTCATATTTTTACTGCAAATCAAGAACCCGAAGCAAGTCTAGGAAAAGAAAAAGTAGCTGAATAGTCCCTGAATTTTCTCAAATTCTGCAAACCGACTCGGGTAAGTTCATATGGCTGAAAATAAATGATTAAATGTTAATTTCATGAATTATACAATGTATGATGAGATATAGTATTGATGAATTGAGAATAAAACAACAATGCGAAAATCAAATAAATGATCAAATTGAGCGAAACATCGGATTTGAGTACTTCTGATCAGTGACAAGTGAAAGTGGAAAGTGGTAGCTCCGGCTACCTGATCAGTGAAAAGTGGTAGCTCCGACTACCTGATCAGTGAAAAGTGGTAGCTCCGGCTACCTGATCAGTGAAAACTAGTAGCTCCGACTACCTGATCAGTGAATAATGCTATCTTCGGCTACAAGTGACAAGTGATAAGTGGTAGCTTTAGCTACGCTTATCTGATCAGTGATAAGTGATCATACATAAAACCATTGTTATACTATGGCAAAGTGGAAGTGAAGTACTCAATTTTCCGTAACCGTTCCCTAATTTGATTAAGAATGGTAAGTGACAAAAAGGGCCCAAAAGAGTTAAAGTAAATGTGTAATGGCCTAAATTCAAGGTTATCGGAACAATGGTTTCGCAACCATAAATCCGATTTAAAGAGAAATTTAATTCAATATATTTGCATGAATATTTATATGATAGAAAATATTTTTATAAATATTTATAAAATGTTAGTAATGTGGAATTAAAATTTAGTTAGAAAATTTTAACGTATGGGTAGATAATTAAATGAAAAGGACTAAATTGAAACGAAAGTAAAAGTTGAATTATAGATTAAAAGACAGTATAAAGGACCAAAATGGTAATTAAGTCATTTTGTTTAGTTGAGGCGGTTTATTGTGAAGAAAATCTGAGATTTTTATGTTTAATATATATTATTATATTATTATATAATAAAGATATTTTAATATATTATATTATATTGTTATTATATATATTATAAAGAGAGAGTAAAAGAAAGAACAGAAAAGAAACAGAAAGTAAAGACGAAACAGAGAGGAAATAGGGAGAAAGAAAGAAAAGGAGAATAGAGTTTTAAAGCTTGGAGTTTAATTTGGTAAGTTAATTTAGTCCTTTTCTTTTAATTTTGATGCTTTATAAGTTTTAGAACAAAGTTTTGACGAATTTAAGTTGAATTTTTGAAGTTTTAAAGTTGTTGAATATAGCATATGATGAATAAAATGATGAATTAGTGGTTTAATTGAAAGAATTTGAAGTTAGAATTGGATAAAGGACTTAATTGCAAAACAAGCTATAAGAAAACAGTTTTGGGACAGCAGCAGTAGAGTAAGTTTGAAAATTCACCAAAAATCGTATAAGTGAAATTAGAAGTCGAGTGAGATATATAATTAAATCTTATTGAGTCTATTTTCATATGAAAGAAACAGGGAAAGAAAAGAAATTTTGTATTTTGAGATATTTAGATTTTTGTAAGACTGGTTCAGAATGAATTCGGGTTCCTCTGTTTTGAATTTAGAAAATCATCAAAAATTAGATAAAAATAATTAGGGGCTTAAATTTAAATGTTTAGAATCCTGAATGAGTCTATTTTCAATAGAAATAGACTAGAACATCATACGAATTCTGTATGAAGAGATGATTAATTTTTAGTGAAGAAGGGTCAGAACTGTCAAACAGCAGAATAGGGGTGACTTTAAAGAATAAACTGTACTTATTGGCTATACCAAAAATTCTGAAAATTTTAAGTAAAGAATATATGTGAGTCTAGTTTCAGGGAAAATTAACGGTTCTTCATTTGGAGTTCTGTAGTTCGAGAAATAAATAATTTAGTGACTATGACTCAAGTAGATAGTTTTGAATGAACTAAAAATAATAATAGAATTATAGAAAATGGTACATGTGAACATGAAATGTATTGAATTGATGATTGAATTTATTCATTTAGATCCGGAAAACTCAAATAAGAAGCTAGATCGAGGAAAGGAAAAAGTCTCGGATTAGTAGATTTTATATACAATTAGTATCGAGGTTAGTTCATGTAACTTGAATTATATTCTTAAATGCTTAAAATGTATGTTATTGATGTGAATATAATTTGAATGTTCATTGTATGAAGATTGATAAAACATTGATATATTTGATAAAAAGGGAAGAAATCGGTTGAATGAAAGGAAAATTCGATGGATATCTGAAAAGGAATTGACGGTGAAAAGGATCTAGCAGGACGGGTGATCCTATCTGATATAGCCCTCCCAAGAATATGTGGAAAATGGATTTAGCCTTGGACGGGTAATCCGAATTAGGTTCAATTTAGCTTTGACTAGTAATTCGGATCCAAGCTTATTAGAGTAATTGTCGCTGAAGATTTAGCTCGACCGGTAATCCATTGTAAAGATGAGGTTCATGAGTGTGCTCTCGAAATGAAAATGTGCGCACATGAACATGAATTGACGGACTGGATTGTACACTAAAAGTGTACTTCTAAAAATCCATCGAAATTTCGAGTAATTCAACGGGATAATATGGAAAATAACAAGGAAATGGAAATCATGATATTGATGAGCTCATCAATCATAGTATTTATATTATTGATATATGGAAATTATTAGACTGACTTGAATGTTGAGTTTGTGAATGTTAGGGTAATAATGCATTGAATGGGTATATGAATGTTTATTGCTTGTATTGAAAATATTGGATAAGAATAATTCTTACTACATGAGCTTACTAAGCACAAAGTGCTTACCCGGTTTCCTTTTTCCCTGTTTTGTAGTGTTAATAGCTCGGAGGTCGGATTCGGTCAGAGACACATCACACTATCACCACCAAGATTTCGGTATTTAAAGAAACTTTATTTTGGAAATAAATGGCATGTATAAGCTAATAACGTAAATGTTAATATGATATGAATGTAAGGTCAGCCATTAGTATGACTAACAAATTTTAGTTTTTGTATGTGATGATGTTATCTTATAAATATGCATGAATTTATTTTAAAAACATGTTGAATTGGAATGGTCTCGGTTTAGAATTTGCAGGAAAAGCTAGATATTTATAAATGGGTTATATTGACTAAAAAAAAAAATCGTAAACTCCGGTAATGCCTCGTACCCTATTCCGCCAATGAATACAGGTAGGGGGTGTTACATTTATTGGTATCAGAGCTACGGTTTAGTGGGTTCTAGGACTGACATAGCAAATACGGATTAGCTATACATGCCATTTAAATTATTATTGATAGTGTGATATCTCCTGACCATTTAAATTGAGTTTTTCTTATAGTAATGTCATCCGACCGAGCTCAATCTGAAGAAGCTGGGAGTCATGCTCCGCTTCAAAGACAAAGAGAAGAAACTAGCGATAGAAGGCCGTGCAGAGGGTCAAGGGAGGAGGCAAAAATAGCCTTCTTTCAAATGATGAATGAATGGTTTACTCAGTACATAAGAATTAACCCTATAGTGCAGCAAACTCAAACTCCCCCTCTTATTCCTCCACGGTTCCCGAGATTCCACAGGTACTGGTCTCGAATCACGTCGAAAAGGAAAAGCTCGGTTGATAAAATTTGAAAATATGAGGCCGAAGAATTTCAAGCAGCAGTTGATGATGATCTCGAACAGGCTGAATTTTGGTTAGAAATACTACTCGGGTTTTGGAGGATTTATCCTATACACCAGAAGAATGTCTGAAATGTGCTGTCTCATTGCTAAAAGACACAGCTTATCATTGGTGGAATACTAAAGCTTTAGTTGTTCCGAAAGAAGAAATTACATGGAAATTCTTCCAGATCGAGTTCAAAAAGAAATGTATCAGTCAGAGATTTCTTGATCAAAAAAAGAAAAGAATTTCTTGAGCTGAAACAGGGCAATAGATTGGTATCTGAGTATGAAAGAAAATTTGTTCGGTTAAGTAAATATGCTCGAGAATGGGTACAATCAGAAGTTGAAATGTGTAAACGATTCGAAGAAGGGTTAAATTTGATCAGACAGAGGGATTATCTGATGTGATTTCAGTTATTACTGCTCAGAGGTATGTCAAAAAGGGGTATGATGCTTTTCTTGCTTATGTATTAGACACCAAGGTATCTGAGTCGAAGATTCAGGTAGTGCCAGTGGTATGTGAATTTTCTGATGTGTTTCCAGAAGAGTTACCAGGGTTGCCACCGGAAAGAGAAGTGGAATTTTCTATAGATTTGATTCCGGGAACTACTCCGATTTCCATAGCTCCGTACCGGATGGCTCCTACAGAATTAAATTAATTAAAGACACAGTTTCAGGAACTTGTTGATAGAGGTTTTGTCCGACCGAGTCATTCACATTAGGGTGCTCCGGTTACATTTGTGAGAAAGAAAGACGGGTCTTTGAGATTGTGTATTGACTATCGGCGACAATAAAGTAACTATAAAGAATAAGTACCGCTGCCTGGATTGATGATTTATTTGATCGGCTAAAATGTGCTACTATATTTTCAAAGATTGATCTCCGATCGGCTACTATCGATTCTGGGTAAAGAGTCGATTTGCAAAGACGACTTCGAAACCGTGTGCAGGTATTATGAGTTTCGGTTATGCCGTTAATGACTAATGCACTGCAGATTTATGGATTTGATGAATCGGATATTCGGACCATATTTAAACATTTGTGGTAGTATTCATTGATGATATTTTGGTTTATTCTCGAGATGAAGAAGAACATGCGGAACATTTAAGAATTGTGTTGCAAATTTTACGAGAGAAGCAATTATATTCTAAATTCAAGAAATGTGAATTTTGGCTTCGAGAAGTGGGTTTTCTTGGACGTATTGTATCCGCCGAAGACATCGGGTAGATCCAAGTAAAATCACACTATTGTCAATTGGAGTCCATCAAGAATGTATCCGAGTTAGAAGTTTCTTGGGTTTATTTGGTTATTACCAAGATTTGTGTAGGGATTTTCTATGATAGCTTCCGATGACTCGATTATTGCATAAAGATGTAACGTTCGAGTGGATTGATGAATGTCGTGAGTTTCAACCGATTGAAAGATCTACTAACGAAAACACCAAGATTAGTGCAAATGAACCGGTAAGGAATTTGTTATTTACAAGTGATGCCTCATTAAATGGTTTAGGTTGTGTCTGATGCAAGAAGGTAAAGTAATAGCCTATGCTTCAAGACAACTTAAACCACATGAAAGAAATTACCCAGACATGATCTTGAATTAGTTGCTATTGTATTTGCATTGAAGATATGGCGGCATTACTTGTACGGTGAGAAATGTCATATTTATACTGATCATAAAAGCTTAAAATATTTGATGACACAGAAAGATCTGAATTTAAGACAGCGCAGGTGGCTTGAATTGATAAAGGATTATGATTTGATTAATGATTACCATCCAGGTAAGGCTAATGTTGTAGCTGATGCTTTGAGTCAGAAATCTCTGTTTGCTTTATGAGCTATGAATACCCGGTTGTCACTAGCTAATGATGGTTCAATCATAGCTGAATTGAGAGCTAAACTGACATTTTTACAGCAAATATGTGAAGATTAGAAGAATTATAAGAAGTTACAGGTTAAACGAGCACAGTGTGAGTCAGGTATCGATTCTGAATTTCAAGTTGGGATTGATGGTTGTATGTTATTCAGAGGTAGGGTATGTGTACCTCAGAATTCAGAGCTCATATAGAAGATTCTACACGAGGCTCATAGCAGTACTATGTTTGTACATTCGGGGAGTAATAAAATGTATAATGATCTGAAAAAAAAAATGTATTGGTGGCCAGGAATGAAACGGGATATCTCTGAGTTTGTATCAAAATGTCTGATATGTCAACAGGTCAAAGCTGAACATCAGGTACCTTCAGGGTTACTTCAGTCAATTACTATACCGGAATGAAAATGGGAAAGAATCACTATGGATTTTGTATCAGGATTACCATTGTCTCTGAGGAAAAATGATGCTATTTGGGTGATTGTTGACCGATTGACAAAGTCAGCGCACTTTATTCAGGTACGTGTGGATTATTATTTAGATAAAATGGCTTAACTGTACATATCTGAGATTGCCAGGTTACATGGAGTGCCTGTTTCCATTATATCGGATAGAGTCCCCGATTTACGTCTCATTTTTTGGATAAATTGCACGAAGCTTTGGGTACTCAGTTGTATATCAGTACTGCATTTCATCCTCAGACAGATGGCCAATCTGAGCGTGTAATTCAAGTATTGGAAAATATGCTCCGATGTTGTATACTAGAGTTTGAAGGTAATTGGGAGAGATATCTACCTTTGATTGAATTTGCTTACAATAACAGTTATCAGTTCAGTATTAAAATGGCTCCCTATGAAGTTTTGTATGGTAGAAAGTGTAGAACATCGTTATATTGGACAGAGCTTAGTGAAACAGAAGAAAAAGTAAAGGTCATTCGGAATAGTTTAAAAACAGCTTCCGATCGCCAAAAATCATATGCCGATCTTAAACAAAAAGAGATTGAATTTCAGGTCAGTGACAAGGTATTTCTGAAAGTATCTCCTTGGAAGAAAGTTCTCCGATTCGGTCGAAAGGGTAAATTGAGTCCAAAATTTATTAGACCATATGAGATCATAGAAAGAATTGGACCGGTCGCTTATCGGTTGGCATTACCATCGGAACTTGATAGAATCCATAATATTTTTCATGTGTCTATGTTACGACGATATCGGTCAGATCCTTCACATGTTATTTCTCCGATAGAAGTGGAGATTCAACCGGATATGACTTACAGTGAAGAACCGGTCAAGATATTGGCACGGGAAACAAAGGAGCTTAGAAATAAAAAAAATAAGCTTGGTAAAAATATTGTGGCAAAAGCACGGGATTGAGGAAGCGACATGGGAACCGGAGGAGGCAATGAGGAAACAATATCCAAACCTCTTTATTGGTAAGATTTTCGAGGACGAAAATCCTTAAAAGGGGGAGGGTTGTAATGGCCTAAATTCAAGGTTATCGGAACAATGGTTTCAAACCATAAATCCGATTTAAAGAGAAATTTAATTCAATATATTTGCATGAATATTTATATGATAGGAAATATTTTTATAAATATTTATAAAATGTTAGTAATGTGGTATTAAAATTTCGTTAGAAAATTTTAACGTATGGGTAGGTAATTAAATGAAAAGGACTAAATTGAAACGAAAGTAAAAGTTGAATTATAGATTAAAAGACAGTATAAAGGACCAAAATGGTAATTAAGTCATTTTGTTTAGTTGAGGCGGTTTATTGTGAAGAAAATCTGAGATTTTTATGTTTAATATATATTATTATATTATTATATAATAAAGATATTTTAATATATTATATTATATTGTTATTATATATATTATAAAGAGAGAGTAAAAGAAAGAACAGAAAAGAAACAGAAAGTAAAGACGAAACAGAGAGGAAATAGGGGAGAAAGAAAGAAAAAGGGAGAATAGAGTTTTTAAAGCTTGGAGTTTAATTTGGTAAGTTAATTTAGTCCTTTTCTTTTAATTTTGATGCTTTATAAGTTTTAGAACAAAGTTTTGACGAATTTAAGTTGAAGTTTTTGAAGTTTTAAAGTTGTTGAATATAGCATATGATGAATAAAATGATGAATTAGTGGTTTAATTGAAAGAATTTGAAGTTAGAATTGGATAAAGGACTTAATTGCAAAACAAGCTATAAGAAAACAGTTTTGGGACAGCAGCAGTAGAGTAAGTTTGAAAATTCACCAAAAATCGTATAAGTGAAATTAGAAGTCAAGTGAGATATGTAATTAAATCTTATTGAGTCTATTTTCATATGAAAGAAACAGGGAAAGAAAAGAAATTCTGTATTTTGAGATATTTAGATTTTTGTAAGACTGGTTCAGAATGAATTTGGGTTCCTCTGTTTTGAATTTAGAAAATCATAAAAAATTAGATAAAAATAATTAGGGGCTTAAATTTATATGTTTAGAATCCTGAATGAGTCTATTTTCAATATAAATAGACGAGAAGATTATACGAATTCTGTATGAAGAGATAATTAATTTTTAGTGAAGAAGGGTCAGAACTGTCAAACAGCAGAACAGGGGTGAATTTAAAGAATAAACTGTACTTATTGGCTAAACCAAAAATTCTGAAAATTTTATGTGAAGAAGATATGTGAGTCTAGTTTCAGAGAAAATTAACGGTTCTTCATTTGGAGTTCTGTAGTTCGAGAAATAAATAATTTAGTGACTATGACTCAAGTAGACAGTTTTGAATGAACTAAAAATAATAATAGAATTATAGAAAATGGTACATGTGAACATGAAATGTATTGAATTGATGATTGAATTTATTCATTTAGATCCGGAAAACTCAAATACGAAGCTAGATCGAGGAAAGGAAAAAGTCCCGGATTAGTAGATTTTATATACGAACTAGTATCGAGGTTAGTTCATGTAACTTGAATTATATTCTTAAATGCTTAAAATGTATGTTATTGATGTGAATATAATTTGAATGTTCATTGTATGAAGATTGATGAAACATTGATACATTTGATAAAAAGGGGAAGAAATCCCGGTTGAATGAAAGGAAAATTCGATGGATATCTGAAAAGGAATTGACGGTGAAAAGGATCTAGCCGACGGGTGATCCTATCTGATATAGCCCTCCGAAGAATATGTGGAAAATGGATTTAGCCCGGACGGGTAATCCAATTAGGTTTGAATTTAGCTTTGACTGTAATTCGGATCCAAGCTCATTAGAGTAATTGTCGCTGTAGGATTTGGCCTCGGACTGTAATTCGAGATCCAAGCTCATTAGAGTAATTGTCGTTGGGATTTAGCTCGACCGGTAATCCCATTGTAAAGATGAGGTTCATGGAGTGTGCTCTCCAAATGAAAATGTGCGCACATGAACATGAATTGACGGACCTGGATTGTACACTAAAAGTTTACTTCTAAAAATCCATCGAAATTTCGAGTAATTCAACGGAATAATATGGAAAAATAACAAGGAAATGGAAATCATGATATTGATGAGCTCATCAATCGTAGTATTTATATTATTGATATATGGAAATTATTGGACTGACTTGAATGTTGAGTTTGTGAATGTTAGGGTAATAATGCATTGAATGGGTATATGAATGTTTATTGCTTGTATTGAAAATATTGGGTAAATATAATTCTTACTACATGAGCTTACTAAGCACAAAGTGCTTACCCTGTTTCCTTTTTCCCTGTTTTGTAGTGTTAATAGCTCGAAGGTCGAATTTGGTCAGAGACACATCACACTATCACCACCAAGATTTCGGTATTTAAAGAAACTTTATTTTGGAAATAAATGGCATGTATAAGCTAATAAAGTAAATGTTAATATGATATGAATGTAAGGTCATCCATTAGTATGACTAACAAATTTTAGTTTTTGTATGTGATGATGTTATCTTATAAATATGCATGAATTTATTTTAAAAACATGTTGAATTGGAATGGTCTCGGTTTAGAATTTGCAGGAAAAGCTAGATATTTATAAATGGGTTATATTGAGTAAAAAAAAAATCGTAATGCCTCGTACCCTATTCCGACAACGAATACGGGTAGGGGGTGTTACAAAATAGATAAATGGTAGTGAGATTATACAAGAGCATTCACCAAATTGTGGTTGACAGATGAACTTAGTAATTGTCCATAATGTATAAGTGTATAAATGTTTGGTAAGATTTATATTTTATGCCTATGAACTTACTAAGTTTCTATAAACTTACTAGAGTGTATTCAATGTCTCATGTAGATTGACGTGTAAATATACAGAGGATCGGATCAATTCGAGGATCACACTATCAAGATTATCTCCGTAGCTTTTTGTAAATTTCCTTTTGGATTTATATGGCATGTACATGTTTGATGTTTATATAAATACTAAAACTTGTTTAATGAGTATGTATTAAAGTAAACAAAGTGATGAATATGCTAAATAATATAATTATAGTAGAAGTATGATTTGGTATCAAATTGGATTGAATTGGACTGGATTGGTTGGTTTTTAAATTGCAGGGAAGATTGGATATTTATAAAGGGACTATATTGAATTCATAATAAAGATAATATTAACTCGTTAAACTTAGGTAATGCCTCATACCCTATTTCGACGATGAAGAATTATCCTACACATGATTTGGAATTATCCTACACATGATTTGGAATTGGCAGCGATTGTGTTTGCTTTGAAGATATGGAGACATTATTTATATGGTGAGAAATGTTATGTGTATACTGATCATAAATGCTTAAAGTATTTAATGAATCAAAAAGAGTTAAATCTGAGACAGAGACGATGGTTAGAGCTGCTGAAAGATTATGATCTTGTCATTAACTATCATCCGTGGAAAGCAAATGTTGTAGCAGATGCACTTAGTCGAAAATCATCATTATTTGCATTACGGGCATTGAATGCTCATTTATCTATTAATGAAGATCGCTCGTACTAGCGAATTAAAAGCTAAACTCGTGTTCTTTCAACGGATTCGGAGCTACAAGATGAAGACCCGAGTTGATGTTAAAACGATGATGGTTCAAAATGAGTTAAGCCGAATACTTCATTGATGAAAATGGTATGTTATATTATCGTAATAGAATATGTGTTCAATAATTTAGACTTGAAAATGATATTTTATCGTAGGCTCACGAGAGTATGTGTTCTATTCACCCTGGTAGTACGAAAATGTATTGTGATTTGAAGAAAATGTATTGGTGGCCCAGAATGAAATGGGAAATCTGTGAGTATGTAGCAAGATGTTTAATTTGTCAGCAGGTGAAAGTTGAGCATCAAGTGCCAACAGGGTTGTTATAGCCCATTATGATTCCAGAGTGGAAATGGGAACATGTCACGATAGATTTTGTATCCGGATTACCAGTAACTCCGAAGAAGAAAGATTCGATTTGGGTGATTGTTGATAGGTTAACTAAATCAGCACATTTTATTCCGGTCAGAGTAGATTATCCGCTTGAAAAGTTAGCGGAGTTATATGTGTCAGAGATAGTGAGATTACATGGGGTGCCAATATCTATTATTTCAGATCGAGATCCGAGATTTACCTCGAGATTTTGGGGTAAATTACAAGAAGCTTTGGGCACCAAATTAAATTTCAGCACAGCTTTTCATCCCCAGACAGATGGACAGTCAGAGCGAGTGATTCAGATTTTAGAAGATATGTTAAGGTGCTATATACTTGAGTTTGGCGGTAGTTGGGAAAGGTATTTACCTTTAGCTGAATTTGCTTATAATAATAGTTATCAAACTAGTATTAAAATGGCACCGTTTGAAGCTTTGTATGGAAGAAAGTGTAGAACTCCATTATATTGGTCTGAATTAAGTGAACCAAAACTAGTGGGAGTGAACTTGATTCGGAAACCAAGAAAAGTTCAGATTATTCGAGAATGTCTAAAAGTCGATCCGATCGACAAAAATCATATGCAGATTTGAAGAGAAGAGATATAGAGTTTAATGTGGGCGATCGTGTATTTTTGAAAGTGTCACCGTGGAAGAAAGTTTTGCGGTTCGGTAGAAAGGGAAAGCTCAGCCCCCGATTTATCGGGCCGTATGAAATCATTTAAAGAATCGGTCCGGTAGCTTATAGATTGGCTTTACCTCCGGAGCTTGAAAAGATTCATAACGTGTTTCATGTATCTATGTTGACACGGTACAGATCAGATCCATCACATGTAATTCCTCGTACGGAAATAGAGCTCTAACCCGATATGACCTATTCAGAGGAACCAGTGAAAATTCTAGCTCGAGAAGTTAAAGAGTTGAGAAATAAATGTGTACCACTAGTTAAAGTGTTATGGAATCGACATGGATCGGAGGAGGCAACCTGGGAGACGGAGGAATTGATGAGATTTCAGTATCCGAATTTATTTACAGGTACGAAATTTCGAGCACGAAATTTCCTAAAAGGGGGGGAGAGTTGTAATAGCCTGAATTTTCAGTGGTGTCGGGATGGTGATTCGAGGTCACTAAATCTGATAAGTGAGTAGAAAATATTATTAATCTAGTGAGTATAAGTTAAATGTGAAGTTAGAAAAAAAAATTTGAAATAGTAAATAGTGTATTAGAAAAAAATAATTAGAATCGAAAACGAGGTATCGTGACCTCGAGATTTTAATCTAGCCATAAATATTTTATAAATATTTATGGAGTGTTAATAAGTTAGTATTAAAATTTCGTTAAGAAATTTTAAAGTTCAACGCTTAATTGAACAAAAGGACTAAGTTGTAACAAATGCAAAGTTGTGAGAAATGATTAAATAGTTTAAATGATAAAAGAAAGAGGGCTTAAAGGAAAATAGACCAAAGGTCTATTTGGGCTGGACGACAGGGCATGAAATCGTAAAGAAAATAAGGAGAATTAAGGGCAAAATTGGAATATTACAAAATTTACTTAATAAAGCTAGGACTGTAACATCCTGAAAAGGGCCTATGCATTTTGGCCTAATTGTACAAAAAGACATCTTTTATGTGTTTTGGAATAAATTTGGAATGATTTTTGGAAACCTGAGAATGTATGAAAATGTTATGTTGGAAATAGGAAAATGACCATTTTTGGAAACCTAAGCAAATTAGGAAAGTGAACATTTTGGAAACCTAAGTAAATTAGGAAAGTGAACATTTTGGAAACTTGAACATTTTGGAAACCTGAACATTTTTGGAAATGATCCAAAAATGGAAACCTGAACATTTTGGAAACTTGAAAATGTAAGAAAAATGGCAAGTTACAGAGCCGATCGAAAATTTTAGGAAACTTAGAAATGATGCAGAAATGTCAAATTTTAAAGTTTAAAATAGGAAATAAGGGCAAGAGGGCCTTAAAAGTAAAAGTTGGTGAAATTCGACACACAATCGGGCTTGGAAAAGTGGCCTGAAGGTGTCACTTAAGGCTTATGGAAATGGCGCCATGTGCAAGAGAAATGGGCCTGAGTTCGAGTCACTTGGGAAGCATATAATGAAGGCTTTATTTTGCTTCCAAGGTTAAGGGGTGGACGGCACCTATGTTCTAGAAAGGGAGGAGTTTTATTTCGGTTAAAACTTGAAAAATTAAGTGTTAAGTAAAGGATTTTCTTAATAAGATAATTGAGGAGATATAGGATGGATTAAATACTTTTAATTTAATAAGGAGATAATTAAAAGATAATATTATCACTTGTGGGAGTAGTGGCCAAGTCAAGGACTCTTGGTCTAGCAATTTCAGTTAAAGGAGGAGAATGTAGGCTATTCTCTCATCCTTTCTAAGCTTTGCTTGAAATTTTCCTAGCTCTCTCCCTCTCTCTTAATTTTCTTTAAACAAAAACCATCCTCTCTTCTTCTATTTTTCTTCTCTCTTTCTCTTCTCAAAGTCGAATCTTTGTTGATTCTAAGCAAAGGAGCAATCAACTACAACATCAAAAGAGTAAGATCTGTGGTCAATCAATCTCTATTCCTTTTCTTTTACCAAAATCAAGATACTAATCCCTATTCTTGTTCATGGTCAATCTACAAGGATCTCTCAAGTTTTCACAAATACCAAATATAAGGATCAAGGATCTAAGGTAAGAACAATTAATTTTGTTCTTCTAAATTCTTTTAATCAAGATCTAAGGAAATAACCTCTTTTATGTCTCTTGGCGAATATCAAAGGAAGAGTTACGGATTTGATTCAAGGAATTTAAGGGATTTCGACAGCATATTAAGGAATCCTCTTGATTTGGAAATTGTATGGTAAGTGACATTCGCCAAGGTTTGATCTTGATATTCTAATTATTTCCCATTTATTCAAAAGTTAGAAACCCACATAATTACGATTTAGTGGCTAGCCGATTTAAGGAAGGAATACTATCAATTTTCGCATTTGATTTACAATCTTTTAATTCTAAACAAGGTAAGTAATACAAATCCTACTTGGATTTGGTTTTAAGCCAAATAAGGTTGTTAATATATTTTAATGGTTGGCGTAATATAGGAGTAAAAATCTAGATCGGTAGATCGTTCTTCGGATTTCAAGGAATCTATTAAGCAAATCGGTGTGTACGCACACTAACTTTCGATATTTCATATGGCAATTATTTTTATTATATGATTATACGTAAGAATATAAATATGGCTAAGTACCCTAATGTGGTACAAAAGTACTCGTGCACGCTTTCCTACTTGATAGGATTATGAAATATGTTATTTTATAACATGTGAATATATGTATATGAATATGAAATTAAGTATGTTATGCATGATATATATTTTTTGGGGCATTCGGGATTTATGTGAAAGGGAACAAGGTGTTGACTTGGTCTCACTTAACGTTATATGGTGACTACGGTCACAAAATTTTGAATATGGTAACTCCTGTTACATTATCCGAATTTGGTAACTTCGGTTACACTATTTGAATATGGTGTCTAATGACACAAATTATATGGGCGATGAGCACGCCGATTGCAATGAACGCCTTCGATGGTGTGTAGCGGATGGAGGGTTGACTTAGTAGTCCCCACGGTGTGATTGGCGAGGTGTACGGTGGTGTGTAGCGGATAGACAAATAGGCTTGGGTTGGGTTGCATCATCATTTTTATATGATTATGAAATTGATATGAACGTGTATGCCCGATTTGTTGAATGTTAGTATCTGTGCACATTGAGTCTGTGGACTCACCCCGCTGGGAAATATTTTCAGTGATGAGCAAGGATTTGACCGGGACGGTAGACCTCGAGGTGGCCATGTTTCATTTGAAGATTTTTATTCAATTTGGACTTTGTTATCTTTTTTTTTGGTTGATGTAATAAGGCCATAAGGCCCAGTGGATTTTTCTTATTCTGCTTTACTTTAAATTGTTATGTTACGAACTATTATGGCTAAAGTTAAGTGATTTTTTTAAAACCTTAAAAATTATTTTGTCACCTTAATAAAAATTGGATTTACAAGGTTAATTTAAAGGGTTTCCAATCTAAGCCCAACTCAAAATAATAGTTTTCTAAAATTTTACAGATTTTCTCTAAGTAACCAAAATCTTTGAAACCGGTTTACTTTAGGAACATACCAGATCCGATTCAGGCTCGTGGGTCGGGTGTGGGGTGTTTCAATTTGGTATCGAGCCCGCTTTTAAACTTCGACACGTGGGCTAAGGCCCAAAACGTTTTCAAAGCGAGCCAAATGATTATCTTTGAAAAATAAGCAGGCTTCTGGCATGGCCCCTAAGTCTCTGACCCGCAGTCCACCAGGTAAGTACCCCTAACTATATGTGTGATTCTATGAACTGTATAAGGGTAGAAAAGGCATGGAACGTAGAATAGAATGATAGGAAGTTGAACCCTATGATTAGACTACTTAAACACAAAACCACATAAGACTTAATGCACTGAACAAACCTATGGCTAGGTCACTGAGCTAGGGTGTGGTAACCCCTGTACGCATGTCTAGGATTGGATCCCAAGAGCTTGGTATTTAAGCAGTCCTAGTGACTCACCTCCTCTTGCAGAATCCTACCGGTGCGTAGCTTCTGTTCACCCTAACTCGTAGGGCTCATGGTGTGGCAACCTCTCGCGCATGTCAGGAATGGTTTCGGTGGGAGCTTGGTATTTAAGCAATCCGTGACTCACCTCCTCTCCACACGAATCCTCGCCTGGTGCGTAGCTTTGGTTCACCCGACCAAGAGGGCTCGGTCATAGGCTAAACATAATGACTAAAACCCGAAAGGAACTAGCCATGTTTTAAAAAAAAAAGTGAACAAAACAACAAACCCTAGTTTTTTTTCCAAACTTTTAAAACTTTCTTTTAAATCTAAGAAAATTATTTTACAACATTTTCTAAAAACTCCCGATTTGCAAAAATTACAAAAATGCCCTTAGTGGTAAAATTACCAAATGCCCCCGGTTATAAAATGTTCAACTATTCAACAACTTTTACCAAAATGTCATTATTTTATAAACATTCAAAACCCTAATTTGTAAAATATCAAAATACCTTGATTTTAGAAAATTACAAAATTACCCCTAACTTACAAAATTACCAAATGACCCGATTTCCAAAACTTTTGCAACATCCCCATTTTGGAAGGAATAATTTTCAAAAGAACCTCAAAGTTTTACAACTTTAGAAATATCCTTGACTTATAAAATTTTACAAATTTACTCGATTTGAGAAAATTACCAAGATACCCCGAGGTCGAAAATTACCAAATACCTCAGATTTTAAAATTTTCCAAATTACCCCGAGACTTCAAATTTTCAAAATACTTTTGACAAAAAACACCAAGGAACATTTTTCTTCTAAAATTACGAAAATGCCTCAGAGGGACAAAATTACGAAAATACCCTCAGTAGTGGAAAACAACAACAACAAAAACTACAATGTTTCTCTGAATGAACGAAAGTTCATACTTGTTTGATGGATGAATGAATGAATGAAAAAGACTGTGTGTTTGTATGCATACGAAAGAACCACTCTTAAATCTCTTTTCATAAAACTCCTTCATTGGTAAATAAGTGGAACAATAACTAATCCATAAAATTTCTTAATCGATCTCGACGCTAGAAAATGAGCTCTAGAGGACGTGGTCGCCGGGTGAGGTAGAGGAAGGATGATCGTGTCGGAACCCGTTAGATCGGTCAAGGGTCCGACAATGAAATACCACCGCCACTACCACCCCAATTTTAATGTTGAGCAGCAGCCTGCATGGGGAAGATGTTTAGTCGCAGTCAGGTCGCGAGTTTTGGAATTGGTGGCGGTCGGGGAGAAAATTCAGAAATCGTAAAGTCTGTGCTCGAACGGCTCCGAGCTAATGGAGTGAAATGTTTCGAGAAGTATTTGAGTGGCACCCAAAGACACCGAAAGATCTGGTTGAAGCAACGGAGCGCATCATGGATGAGCTCGATCTGACTCCAGAGGAAAAGTTGAAAGGGATGGTGGCATTGTTACGCGATGAAGCGTATCAGTGGTGGTTAACTGTGCGAGATGGTGCTATGGCGGAGGATCTGACCTGGGAATATGTTAAGGAGGCATTCCAGAAGAAGTATGTGGGAACCAGGTATACAGACGAGCAAAGGAAAGCTTTTCTGGGGCTGGTTCAAGGGAACAAGTCCGTAGCGGAATATGAGGCAGAATTTCTGAGGTTGAGTCGTTATGCTCGAGGTGTAGTGGCGACTGAACATGAACGCTATGTCCGTTTTGAGGACGGACTGAGAGACGACCTGAGACTGTTGATAGCACCGCATCAGGAGCGGGAGTTTTCTGCTTTAGTGGATAAGGCTAAAGTGGCCGAGGGAATTAAGGATTCTATCAAGCGTAACAACGATCAAATAGGCCGGAAAGAGGTTTTGGATTGTCTGGATCATCGGGGAATAAGAGGCCTAGAACTGATGGGCCGAAGGATCAACAAGTTGGTACCAGAGGTCAGTATCGTCCTTGTGAGCATTATGGAAAGAAGCATTTAGGTGAGTGTTGGAGAAAGACAGGGAGCATGTCTTAAGTGTGGGTCCAAGGACCATATGCTCAAGGACCGCCCAAAATATCGATGACAAACAACCAAAGAACTCGTAATGTTAATCAGCCGGTAGGGAGGACATCAGCCTCAACGAGGTCGAGGTTCGAATAACAGAGGTAATGGTTCCGGCCAAGGTCGTGGAGCACCAAGCGGAGGTGTTGAAGGTTCAAAAGCAAGGCAGCCAAGGTTAGTTTATGCAGTCGGCCGTCACGAGGATAGTGACGCGCCAGACGAGACAACGAGTAAGTTTCTTATTTATGGATTATACTTCATTACTTTACTCGCTATAAGATTAGTTTGATCTTATGTTGCTAATGAAGTGTATGGAACCTTGATTGTGAACTTAGAGAATGTGCCTAGAAAGTATGATAGTTCTTTAAGATCAGAGTGCGCAGTAATAGCGTAGTGTGGTGAGTTAGACTGTACGGATGAACGATAGTAAGTAATTTTGAGGACGAAATTATTTTTAAGGGGTAGAACTATAACATCCTAAAAGGGCCTATGCATTTTGGCCTAATTGTACAAAAAGACATCTTTTATGTGTTTTGGAATAAATTTGGAATGATTTTGGAAACCCGAGAATGTATGAAAATGTTATGTTGGAAATAGGAAAATGACCATTTTGGAAACCTAAGCAAATTAGGAAAGTGAACATTTTGGAAACCTAAGTAAATTAGGAAAGTGAACATTTTGGAAACTTGAACATTTTGGAAACCCGAACATTTTGGAAATGTTCCAAAATGGAAACCCGAACATTTTGGAAACTTGAAATGTAAGAAAAATGGCAAGTTACAGAGCCGATCGAAAATTTTAGGAAACTTAGAAATGATGCAGAAATGTCAAATTTTAAAGTTTAAAATAGGAAATAAGGGCAAGAGGGCCTTAAAAGTAAAAGTTGGTGAAATTCGACACACAATCGGGCTTGGAAAAGTGGCCTGAAGGTGTCACTTAAGGCTTATGGAAATGGCGCCATGTGCAAGAGAAATGGGCCTGAGTTCGAGTCACTTGGGAAGCAAATAATGAAGGCTTTATTTTGCTTCCAAGGTTAAGGGGTGGACGGCACCTATGTTCTAGAAAGGGAGGAGTTTTATTTCGGTTAAAACTTGATAAATTAAGTGTTAAGTAAAGGATTTTCTCTTAATAAGATAATTGAGGAGATATATGATGGATTAAATACTTTTAATTTAATAAGGAGATAATTAAAAGATAATATTATCACTTGTGGGGAGTAGTGGCCAAGTCAAGGACTCTTGGTCTAGCAATTTCAGTTAAAGGAGGAGAATGTAGGCTATTCTCTCATCCTTTCTAAGCCTTGCTGAAATTTTCCTAGCTCTCTCCCCCTCTCTGCCGAATTTTCTTTAAGCAAAAACCATCCTCTCTTCTTCTATTTTTCTTCTCTGTTTCTACTGTCAAAGCCGAATCTTTGTTGATTCTAAGCAAAGGAGCAATCAACTACAACATCAAAAAGAGTAAGATCTGTGGTCAATCAATCTCTATTCCTTTTCTTTTTACCAAAATCAAGATACTAATCCCTATTATTGTTCATGGCCGAATCTACAAGGATCTCTCAAGTTTTCACAAATACCAAATATAAGGATCAAGGATCTAAGGTAAGAACAATTAATTTTTGTTCTTCTAAATTCTTTTAATCAAGATCTAAGGAAATAACCTCTTTATGTCTCTTGGCGAATATCAAAGGAAGAGTTACGGATTTGATTCAAGGAATTTAAGGGATTTCACAGCATATTAAGGAATCCTCTTGATTTGGAAATTGTATGGTAAGTGACATTCGCCAAGGTTTGATCTTGATATTCGAATTATTTCCATTTATTCAAAAGTTAGAAACCCACATAATTACCTGATTTAGTGGCTAGCCGATTTAAGGAAGGAATACTATCAATTTTCGGCATTTGATTTACAATCTTTTAATTCGGCAACAAGGTAAGTAATACAAATCCTACTTGGATTTGGTTTTTAAGCCAAATAAGGTTGTTAATATATTTTAATGGTTGGCCGAATATAGGAGTAAAAATCTAGATCGGTAGATCGTTCTTCGGGATTTCAAGGAATCTATTAAGCAAATCAGGTGTGTACGCACACTAACTTTCGATATTTCATATGGCAATTATTTTTATTATATGATTATACGTAAGAATATGAATATGGCTAAGTACCCTAATGTGGTACAAAAGTACTCAGGTACGTTTCCTACTTCTGATAGGATTATGAAATATGTTATTTTATAACATGTGAATATATGTATATGAATATGAAATTAAGTATGTTATGCATGATATATATTTTTTTTGGGGCATTCGGGATTTATGTGAAAGGGGAACAAGGTGTTGACTTCGGTCTCACCAACGTTATATGGTGACTACGGTCACAAAAATTTGAATATGGTAACTCCGGTTACATTATCTGAATTTGGTAACTTCGGTTACACTATTTGAATATGGTGTCTAATGACACAAATTATATGGGCGATGAGCACGTCGATTGCAAATGATCGCCTCGATGGTGTGTAGCGGATGGAGGGTTGACTTAGTAGTCCCCACGGTGTGATTGGCAGGTACGGGTGGTGTGTAGCGGATGGACAAATAGGCTTGGGTTGGGTTGCATCATCATTTTTATATGAATATGAAATTGATATGAACGTGTATGCCTGATTTGTTGAATGTTAGTATTGTGTGCACATTGAGTCTGTTGACTCACCCCGTTGTGGGAAATATTTTCAGGTGATGAACAGTGACGGACCGGGACGGTAGACCTCGAGGTGGCCATGTTTCATTTGAAGATTTTTATTCAATTTGGACTTTGTTATTTTTTTTTGGGTTTTACTTGATGTAATAAGGCCATAAGGCCCAGTGGATTTTTCTTATTCTGCTTTACTTTAAATTGTTATGTTACGAACTATTATGGCTAAAGTTAAGTGATTTTTTTAAAACCTTAAAAATTATTTTGTCACCTTAATAAAAATTGGATTTACAAGGTTAATTTAAAGGGTTTCCAATCTAAGCCCAACTCAAAATAATAGTTTTCTAAAATTTTATGATTTTCTCTAAGTAACCAAAATCTTTGAAACTGGTTTACTTTAGGAACATACCAGATCCGGTTCGGGCTCGTGGTAGGGTGTGGGTGTTTCAAGGACTAAAGTGGAATTATCTAGATTTCTCTTTATTTTTCTGCATTCTCATCAATAAAACACCATAGAAGGGTTTTCTAAGCTGGTTTTTCATATTTTCTTCGCAAATCGAGAACCCAAAGCAAGTCGAGGAAAAGAAAAAGTAGTGAATAGTCCTCGAATTTTCTCAAATTCGTAAACCGACTCGAGTAAGTTCATATGGCTGAAAATAAATGATTAAATGTTAATTTCATGAATTATACAATGTATGATGAGATATAGTATTGATGAATTGAGAATAAAACAACAATGCGAAAATCAAATAAATGATCAAATTGAGCGGAACATCAGATTTGAGTACTTTTGATCAGTGACAAGTGAAAGTGGAAAGTGGTAGCTCCGGCTACCTGATCAGTGAAAAGTGGTAGCTTCGGCTATCTGATCAGTGAAAAGTGGTAGCTCCGACTACCTGATCAGTGAATAATGCTATCTTCGGCTACAAGTGACAAGTGATAAGTGGTAGCTTTAGCTACGCTTATCTGATCAGTGATAAGTGATCATACATAAAACCATAGTTATACTATGGCAAAGTGGAAGTGAAGTACTCAATTTTCCGTAACCGTTCCCTAATTTGATTAAGGATGGTAAGTGACAAAAAGGGCCCAAAAGAGTTAAAGTAAATGGATAAATGGTAGTGAGATTATACAAGAGCATTCACCAAATTGTGGTTGACAGGTGAACTTAGTAATTGTCCATAATGTATAAGTGTATAAATGTTTGGTAAGATTTATATTTTATGCCTATGAACTTATTAAGTTTCTATAAACTTACTAGAGTGTATTCAATGTCTCATGTAGATTGACATGTAAATATCTGAGAGGATCGGATCAACACCGAGGATCACACTATCAAGATTATCTCTGTAGCTTTTTGTAAATTTCCTTTTGGATTTATATGGCATGTACATGTTTGATGTTTATATAAATACTAAAACTTGTTTAATGAGTATGTATTAAAGTAAACAGTGATGAATATGCTAAATAATATAATTATAGTAGAAGTATGATTTGGTATCAAATTGGATTGAATTGACCGGATTGGTTGGTTTTTAAATTGCAAGGAAGATTGGATATTTATAAAGGGACTATATTGAATTCATAATAAAGATAATATTAACTCGTTAAACTTAGGTAATGCCTCATACCCTATTTCGGCGATGAATATGGGTAGGGGTGTTATAAACCCCCTCCACGTCGTAGCAGCAGCCTCTCTTTCTTCACATCTCCAACTTCATTTGTTTCTTACGTGCAAAAACACTTTGTTTTGTAAGAGAAATCATGAAAAAAATTTGTCCTCGTTAAATTGAGAGCTGACGATTATTTTTGTTTTTAAACTTAACTGTTTGTTTGCTCTATTTGATAGGATCGTAAAAGTTATCTCATCAATCAATACTAATATTTTTAGACTTGAACTGACCAGACCGAGAATGGATTGGGATATTGGTCCGAATATAGGGGTTGAGCTGACTGACTTGTGAATCAATACAGAATGATTAAACCAAGTTAAAAAAACACAGTTAAATCAATTCTCTCAAGCTATAAAACAATTTTAATTTTATGTTTTTTTAAAATAATTTATTTGATCGATCAGATGAATTGATCAAACCAAAATTGGTGGTTTGACTATTTCAATCATTGGTCTGGTTTTGAAGAAAGAAAGAAAAAAGAAAATATAATTTATAAGAGGAAATAATACTTTTTGTCTTGTTTCTCCACATGTAAATTTTTAATTACTTATCTTTTTTTTTTTTTAAATAGACTTAATGGTTTAACTAACAATTGAATTAACAATGACAATTTGGGGAGAATCATAGTTTAGGTACCACTTTTGACCAAAAAAATATTTTGGTATCAAAATCGAAAAAAAAAAGCATAGTTTAAGTACCAATTTGTAGGTTAAATCTATTTTTAAAAGGGTTAAATATAAAATTAGTACCTGAACTTATCCAATTCTCTCAAATTGATACTTAGGATTTTTTTTGTCCCAGATTGGTACTTGAACTTTTTCTTTGTCCACTATATTGGTACCTAGTCTAACACTGTTACTTTTTTGCTAACATGGCAACGCTGGCCACTTGTGCATCGCCACATAACGTGTCTTCTGGCCAACTGTGCACTGCCACGTGGCATGTCCTCTTTGGCCTTTTTTTCTTTTTATTTTCTTTCTCATTTTCCCTCTTTTTCTTTTCTTCTTTTTCTTTTTTCAACCGTATCTACCCTACTTCTACATAGCTAGCCACCATTCGGCCTCTTCCGATGAGCTTTCCAACTAACAACGACCATCGTCTGACCTTTTTTCTTTGATAAGGTGAATAGAAGGCACCAAAATGGTGAAAGAGAGAAAAAAAAAAGAGAGGATACAAACATGAGGAGTGTAACATCTTCAAAGTATAAAGGGTGTGGTTCAGTGGTATGTCGAGTTAGGAAAATTAGAGAATTTTTGGAAATAGATAAATAGGAATTTTAGAGTAAAAGTATATAAAGTAACTAGAGTTGGTAGAAATTAGAAATAATTTCAGGATAAGAAAATTTGATTTGAGGTAATGGCTAA
Source organism: Gossypium rotundifolium (assembly GCA_025506655.1). Taxonomy (NCBI): domain Eukaryota; kingdom Viridiplantae; phylum Streptophyta; class Magnoliopsida; order Malvales; family Malvaceae; genus Gossypium; species Gossypium rotundifolium. Next base: position 155,075,473 of record CP106728.1, read on the forward strand.
ATTATAGGAAAATAAAAAGTAGTGGGGTAAAAGTGTAAAAATTAAAAGTTAAGTTAATAACAGATGAGTAGATGGAAAACAAGGAAGGATTTTACCAAATAAAATGTAATTCATGCATGAGAATTTTAAAGATAATAAATGTCAAAATGGTAATTAGTGAGGCAAGATATTTATGGATAATGATTGGACCAAAGTGTATAAATGAGATGATGAAGGACTAGGTAGCAATTTAGCCATTTTTTAATTAAAAATCATGTGATATTTTTGAGGGAGAGTGTGGAAAGGAAGAAAAAGATGAAAATATCATCATCCATCATTTAGCCTCTCACATTATAATATGTAGTTTTTTTCGATTAAACTATTATAGTACTTACTAAGCAATTTTAGCTTAACGCGTAGGTTAAAGCGGGAAAGAGAATTTAGAAGTGGTTCGAGACCTACTCATCTTATCACATCCCGAGGCCAAGAGAGTATGACTTCTAAATTTTGGGTTAGAATGGTATGTACATAGGTATTTAGTGTGTGTTTTTTATTAGGAAGGACTAAAATGTAAGCTTTATAAATTATAATAACTTAATCTAAATGTTTGAGTAGTATGATGGAAAGATAGTGTTATGGTGGTTTTAAATGTTTAAATTATCAATTGGTTGGTTTGCAATTGAAAATTGATATGTAGGGACTAAGGTATAAAAGTTTAAAAATTATAAAAATTTCCTTCAATTTTGGCCCACACGGGGCTAGAGAGTTACACGGGCTAGTCACACAACCGTATGACTCACACAGCTGTGAGTGTTAGAATTGGTCCATTTTGGAACCACATAGCCTTAAAAGCCTGACTGCACGACCATGTGGTAGACACGACTTAGCCATACGACCATGTACCTTGTTTTTCACAAACGTTCATATTTCACTTTAAAACACTGTTTTAAATACTAAAATGTTTAAGAAACTTATCGGGCTCTTCCCTATCATTGATATTAGTTAATTAATGACTCGATAAGTTACAAATAAGTTCCAAATGAAACTTTACTTGTTAAAATTTGATTAGTTAATACTCTGATATGTAATTTAGCATTTCTATATTTGATCCGATAGTCGGTTTAGGTATGGCAATGTTACAAGGAGTGTATGGTGCTGGAGGTGTGGGATATGGCGCAAGGGAAACTGGAATTGTAAAATTAGATAGAGCTAAACTCTTCTTTCAATAGTTCACTGTCTAGAACCAGAGAGCATTAAGTTTTCTCCCATATTTTACCATGTCAGACAATAATAATACAAGAAAAGCTCATAAAACATCAGAAATATTGAAACTATGGGTAACTTAAGAGATTGACCAAAAATGAAAACAAAATCAACTATGATTAAAAATTATGCTAGTTCAACTGTGAGACACAAGGGAAATAATGGGAGGGGGAGAAAGAGTCTGAGTTGCACAACCATAAAAAAAACAATGAAAAATACCCAATTCCCAATTTAGAAACATTCTTAGATAGCCATATAATATGGTATGGATATAAAAAAGGAGAAAAATAAAAATAAAACAGAAGCTTTAGGACAATTGATAAACAAAGAAATTCGATTGAATCATTATGAAATGGGGCAAACATATATACCTGTTCAATATGCATATGAAGTGAAAGGAAATAGGGAGAGAAAAATATAAGCTTTCATTTTCGTTTTAACGAATATGTATGCATTATGCAATGTGATAAATTTCACTTTCTCCCCTCCTTTTCATTTTGATTTTTACTTGTTTGCAATTCCCATAGAATATTGATTTGTATCTCCATTTTGATGGTATATTAAGAAAAGAAAGGGAGAAAGAACAAAGAAGCAAAGGAAAAGAAGAAAAAAGGTGAGAGAAACGACCTTTGGTGTCGTTTGACCCATTTCTCAAAACTATATACCTTTGAGTTTTCTTGTTTTTTTTTTCTTATTCAGATTCATTCTTGTTTTTGTTTTTCACCAACACCCTTAGCAGGGATTTAAATTGCGGTCGCGGTCACGTTTTCAGTCGCGTTGCGTTTATCGCGGTTGTGGACATAACGAATGCTATTGCGGTCACTACGGGTATCGCGGTCGTGGATTTTAAAAGTAAAACATAATAGCGGATAATAGTGGTTTGAAGCATGATTTGAGCGATGTCGCTCTCGCTATATAACGGCCGCTATTTCGAATGAACCGCTATTTAAATCCACCTTGATTTCCCCTTAAAACTCAAATCCTAATATCCCTGAGCAAGCTTCAGTTTTAGCACAACGTTAGTCTCATTAACAGTATTAGCAGACAAAAGTAGACGAAAGAAGGTCAGACAGTGGTCGACATTGGTTGGAGGCTCACTGGAGTAGGCTAGACGGTGGCAAACGGTGTAGAAGGAGGGGGCTAGGGTAGGAAAGAGTAACAAAAGAAAAGAAAAGAGGTAAAATGAGAAAGAAAATAAAAAGAAAAAGAGGGCATGCCACATGGCGGTGCATGGGTGGCTAGTATTTCCACGTCAGCAAAAAGGTAACCACGTTAGATTCAGGTACCTATATAGTTGATGAAAAAAAAATTGGGTACCAATTTAAAACAAAAAAAAAACCATAAGTACCTATCGAGGAGATGTGAATAAATTCAAGTACCAATTTTATATGTAACCCTTTTTAAAATATATCTAAGGATTTGATGAACAAAGGTATCAACTTTGAAAAAAAAAAAAAACCAAGTAGTTTAAGTATCATATATGATAAAAAAATATAAAGATGAAAAAAGGTATAGTTTAAATACAAATCTATGGGTTAAATCCATATTTATTTCTAATAGTAAAACACATAGTTTATCTAAGAAACACATAGCTTATCTAAGGTTTTATCCTCAATTTGGTCACTTAGAGAGCCATTCATTAACGAGAGAGCAAGGTCTTTGTAACAGCCCGATTTTCAATGGTGTCGAAAATAGTGGTTCGAAGCTACTAAATCAGACAAGTAAGTTCGTAAATATTATTATTTAATATTTAAGAGTCAAATATGATTTTAAAAAGGTTTTTGAATTAGTAATTTGTGTATTATAATGATTTATTAGGTCAAGTGGTTTTAGAAAGTGAGGTATCGGGACCTTATTTCTATAAGATGAGCCGTAGATATTTTTATGAATATTTACAGAGTGTCGTTAAGATAGTATTAAAGTTTCGTTGAAAAAATTTAACGTTTCGATAGTTAATTAATTAAAAAGGACTAAATTAAAAAGGTACAAAACTTACTAATTAAAATATTTAAGTGATTAAATGGCTTGGTTAATAAATGAGGGAGGACTTAAATAGTAAATATACCTAAATGAATAGGATGAGGCGGCATAACAAGAAAAAATAATAAAAAAAGGCCATTAATGGTAAAATGGTAATTATTATGAAATTAAAAGTACAAATTGAATTTCTAAGAGATTTCTAGGCAATTTTTCTCCCATTTTCGGTTCAAGCAGACATGAGGAGAGCTCCTTGAGCTTGTTTTTCACATTTGCTTCATGTGAGTCTAATTCTTACCTGTTTCTCGTAATTTTTATATTTTTGAGATTATTACAGTTAGGTCTAACTAAATTTTACCTTAATTTTTTTATTTTGTTAAAAATTTTGGAAATTGCCATTGATGAATCTATATGATTTTAGTATTAAATGATGAATTTTAGATGTTGGTTGATATTTAAAAGTATTTTGTTAAGTAATTTTGATGAATTTCCCGATTAAGGACTAAATTGTTGAAATAGCAAAAACACAAGGGTTTGTTGTGAAATTATTGCAAAAATGGGTTGTATTGAATGCCATGAATATTAAGCTGGAAGCGATTTTGATGTGTCTCTAACTAACTACGATCACAATAAAGGCAAGCGCACCTATCGTTTAATAGAATAGTTATGGTAAGACCGGAAATATCGTATCCACAAGGACTAAGAGTACTAGTAATTACTATCTTTCTATTATCTAGCCTAAGAATTGGAGTGATTTATTTTAAACTAAAATTAAAAGCACAACAGAGAATGAATTGGGAAAATACTTTTAGACAATTATATGAGAGAGGCAATACCCAAGGAATAATCCACCTAGACTTCACTTATTACTTTTGATTCATACGATTTATTCACTTGACTTAATCCGTAGAAATTCCTGATTTATGTTAATATCTCTTTCAAACTAAAAACAACTAACTCTAGGTTGATTAATTGAAATCTCTTTCTAATTAAAACCCCTATTGTCGCATTAACTCGATCTATGGATTCCCTTATTAGATTTAACTCTAATCCGGCAGATTTATGTTGTCCTATATCTAGGATTGCATTCAAATCCACTTAATTGTGCTGATCTACTCTTAAATAGAGACTTTTGCTCCTCTGAATAAGCACATTCGACTTGAATTAATAACCTGAATTATCAAAACAAGAATAAGAACTCACAATTAAGAATAAGAACAAGTATTTATCTTATAAATCAAATAGTAATAAGATCTGTCTTAGGTTTCATCCCCTTATGTATCTAAGGGATTTAGTCCATACGGATAGAGGAAAACATCTTAAAATAAGAAAAACTACAAAACATAAGAAAACCCAAAAATTTCAAGAGGAATTGATAGGAGATCTTCAGTCTTGATGGAGATCCTTCTTCCAAGCTGCTCCCAATGGTTGTCTTCGAGTATTTTCTACCTTCTACTCTGCATGTCCATTTAGGTTCTCCCTTGGGGTGTTTATATAGGCTTTGGAGCGCCTTTCTTGTCCCACAAGTACCCTTTTCTGAATAGAATTAAACTTGGGTTCGGCAGGGACACGCCCGTGTGACACGCCCATGTTCGATAGCTTAGGCCGTGCTCGATTCTGCTCGTCACACACGGCTGTGTGATCTTTTTGTGTGCTATAGTCCAGGCCATGTTGATTTTCAAGGTAGGCCTGTTTTGTCCCTTTTTGGCCCGTTTATCGTTCTTTTCGACTCCCTAAGTTCTCTTGAGCGTAAAACATGAAATTAAAAGATTAAGAGCATCAAATTCATCAAATCTAATGAAAATTCATCCAAAAATAAGCCAAGCATAGGGTAAAAATATGTATAAATTATGGTTTATCAGGTTTGCATTAAAAATGATTAATTTGCATGTTTTGAGCTCAGGGACTAAATTGAATAAAAGTAAACCTTTAGAGGCAATTTTGTAAAAATATAAAAAATGACCAAATTGCATGAAATGAATTTTTTATTGACTAAATTAATATGTTGAATGGAATTATTAATTTAGATCAAAGTCGAGTGGAAAATCGAGGAAAATGGAAAATTTCCAAAATGCCCCTGAATATTGATATTTCTACAATTTAACCAGGTAAGTTAGTATGAACTGTATTTTGTATAATTTTGATTAAAGTGAATATTAATTGGTGATTGATAATATATATATGTGTGTGTGTGTGTGTGTGTGTGTGTGTGTTCTATTGTTGGAATTGAATTATTGTTGGAAAAATAATATCGAATTTAATACTCAGTTTCGATTAAACGCGGGATTTGAGTACATTCGTGATTTGGAGAATTGACGGTATTAGAGAAAGATATTGGAAAATTACCCAAGTAAACCGGGGCTCAGAATTTGTTGCGAACTCTCGTGTTTTACTTTCTATTTAGATCTTATGAGCTTGTGTTTAACTCATACGAGTTTCGTTAGCTCTTACGAGCTTCTGTTAAACTTTTATGAGTTTATGTTCAGCTCTTACGAGCTTCTGTTTGACTCTTATGAGTTTCTATTAAGCTCTTACGGGCTTCTGTGCAGCTTTTGAGCTTCTGTTAACGATTTACTCAAATCCGTAAGTCGTTGTTCGAATAGTAAAATATCGGGAGTTGTCTTGGATAATATATGTATATGAAGAAATGGTAAGAGAATGATATGTATATATATCAATATCTTGATATGTTGATACATGGAAATTATGTAACTTGAGACGAGTAATAAACTCAAGTGTGACATGTTAATATAATAATATTATCGGTGTTGAAATTATATGAAATATGTTCAAGTACACTAACAAGTGTTGTTGTTTCTTGCTTAGGCAAGTGTCAAGCTATTGGTTGAATGGTAATATGTTTAATTATAAGATGTATTGAAATGGTAAGTGCTCAAATGAAAATATATTTGTGCTCATGAACGAGTGGTAAGTTTTAAGTTATACAATTTTTGATAAAATGGCTTATTATGTGATTAATGATAAACCATAATATACACATATTTTAATCCTACATTTAGCATACTTCTGGATGATTTATCCCTTTAATTATGGAAATAGGTGCTCCTAATCCTTTGTTTTCATGTTTTATACTCAGGAGAGCACCGGAGGATGAAAAGAACGAGAAACGGGCCAAAAACAGAGAAAATGGGCCGAATTACGAAATCGACACGGCCTAGGCCTAAGACCACACGACCATGCCGCATTAACAGACCCGAACACGGTCTGGCCTCGACTTACACGGCCGTGCCACATGGGCGTGTTCAAAAACTTGGTCGTCTAGAATTGTCGAGTTTTAAAATTTATAATAGAGAATGATCGAATCTGGAAACTAACTCTGACAACGACTTTAGGCAAGTGCACCAATGGAACAGTAGTATAGTTTAGGCAAGACCGGATTGTCAACCCAATGGAATTAACAGTACTAATACTCACTTTCTTTCTATTATTTTAGCCTAAATATGAAGTGATTGATTGATTAAACTAAAAACTAACTGACTACTAAGCTAAAGATGCAAAGACAAAAAGAACAAATTGAAGAAATAACTTTTAGAAAAACTTAGTTGATCACGACGATACCCTAGAAGGAATCCACCTAGACTTCACTTGTTATTTAACACTGAACCAGACGATTTATTCACTTAGCTTGATCCGTAAGACTCCTTAGTTTATATTAACCCCTCTCTCGAGGCAAATAATGTCTAACCCTGGGTTGATTAATTGAAATCTCTTTCTAATTAAAACCCCTAGAATCATATTAACTCGATCTATGGACTCCCATATTAGGTTTCACCCTAATCTGACAAAATCTCGTCACCCTATCTCTAGGCGTGCGATCAACTTCGCTTAATTATACTAGATCTACTCTTAAGCAAGGACTTTTGATCCACCACCTAAGCACATTCAACTTGAATCAATATTCCGAAAATATTAATACAAGAATTAAGCACACATAATTAAGAACAAACTAAGTATTTATCATATTGTTCAGAAAATAATAACAAGATTCATCTAGGTTTCATTCCTTTCAGGTATCTGAAGGGTTTAGTTCATAATGATAAAATAAAACATCTCAAGAGAAAAGATAAAACAAAACATAAGAAATCCCTAAAACCCCGTGAAGGAATTGAAGGAGAGATCCGCCGTCTTGAGTAGAATTCCGGCTTCTTGAGATGGATCAAGTGGCTATCTTCGAGTAATTCCTATGAATTTGGCCTTCTGGCTCGACTTCTTAGCCTAGCTGACTGCCTAACTGACTGCCCCTTTTCAGGTTACACTTAGGGTCTTTATATAGGCTCTTGGAATGCGTTTCTTTCTCCCTAAGTATCCTTTTCCGAGTGAAATTCCTCTTTTCCACGACAGGGACACGGCCATGGCATACACCCGTGTAAATCGACTTCAGGCCGTGTTTGGTTCTGTTGATTGAGGCATGACCGTGTAAATCGTGGTTAGGCCGTGTTTCGATTCTGTTGATTGAGGCACGGCCGTGTAAATTGAAGTCCAGGCCGTGTCGATTTCCACTTTGGCCCAAATTGGCCCGTTTTAAGCTTGTTTCTCGTTCTTTTCGTCCCTAGGTGCTTTCCTGAGTATAAAACATGAAAAGAAAGGATTAAGAGCACCTTTTTACATAAATCAAGGAATAAATCATCCAAAAGTATACTAAATGTGGGATTAAAATATGTTACTTTTACGGTTTATCATGTCCCTGACGCAACAAAGAAGAGTTTCATTCGGATTAGGGTACTTAGAGGCAAAGAAAGACATTCCAAAAGCCTATATAAATACCCTAGAGGCCAACCTTAAAGAAGGTGTTTAGCTAGGCCAAAGAGCCAAGCCAGAGGGGCTGAATTGTGGGATTCACTCGAAGAAAGCTAGTTGATTCATCTCAAGCAGTCGGAATCATACTCAAGACTGAGGATCTCTCCTTCAATTCCTTCAGGGGGTTTTAGGGTTTTTCTTATGTTTTGTTTTATATTTTCTTCTGAGATGTATTCTTTTATGATTATGAACTAAACCCCTCAGATACCTGAGGGGGATGAAACCTAAGACGGATCTTATTATTTTCTGAGCTGTATGATAAATACTTGATTTGTTCTTAACTATGTGTTCTTAATTCTTGTTTTGATATTTCAGGATATTGATTCAAGCATTTATGCTCTTAGGCAGAAGAGGAATAGACCCTGTCTAAGAGTAGATCTAGCATAGTTAAGCGGAGTTGATTGCAACCTTAGAGATAGGATGATGAAAATCTGTCGGATTAGGGTCAAACCTAGTATGGGAGTCCATAGATCGAGTTAATGCAATTCTAGGGGTTTTAATTAGAAGGAGATTTCAATTAATCAACCTAAGTTAGACGTTAGTAGTCTCGAGAGAGGTATTAATATAAATTAAGGAATCCTACGGATCAAGTCAAGTGAATAAATCGTCTGGTCCAGAGTTAAATAACAAGTGAAGTCTAGGTGAATTCTTCCTCGGGTATTGTCTCAATCAATTTGTTTTTTTTCCCACAAGTATTTCTCCAATTCATTCTTTTTGTCTTAGTATCTTTAGCTTAGGAGTTATTTAATTTTAGGTTAAACAACAATTCCTTTAATTCTTAGGTTAAATAATAAAAAGAAAGTTAGTATTAGTACTTTTGGTTCCTTTGGGTTCGACAATCCGGTCTTGCCACTAAACTATACTGTTGTTCGATAGGTGCGCTTGGCTCAAGTCGTTGTCACAGTTAGTTTTTAGGCTAGATCATTCATATTATAAATTTTTAGGGCTCTAACACACGATCAATTAATTTGAAAAGGGTTACGTTTGCATGCACTAGCTCTTGGCTATGGTGGTATGATATGCTTATGACTTGTGTGTTATGCATATGGAATGGGTGTGATAAGTAAAGAAATACAAATGAGAATAAAGAAATTTGGAAGAGTATAAAGTTGTTTAAAACTATACTATACTTGGGATAATATGTATAAGAGATGCTATGGATTTACTCATTTTGTGAGTTGTTGAATATGGTTTCTTGAATCGTGTGGCATCAGTAAATGTTTATTCTTGATAAGTGTAAGTTTCATAATGAAATGGATTGATATGATTAAAATTTATACGAGCCTACTAAGCATTCATTGCTTACGTATTTGTTTTTCTTTACTTTTTAGATTATCGAAGCTCGATTGGGTTGGAAGCTTGTCGGAGTTATATCACACTATCCATCGGTTCCATCGGTACTTTCGAATGTTTTGATTTTAGTTATAATGACATGTATAGGTATTTTGTTTAATGTTGGCCTATATGTAATTTGTTGAAATTAACCACTTATTTTGACTTGTTTTGGATGCCTAATTATGACTTGTTGATATGTATAATGTTGATTGTAACACCCCTTACCAGTATTCAACGTCGAAACAGGGTACGAGACATTACTAGACTTACCACATAAGCAATCCTACAATTTTGAGTCATAAATTTGCGTCCAAATTAAAGCCATTTACATTCAATCATAGAGTCCTTAATACAAGCCTACAAGGCCCAAAACATGCTTTGGAAGTGGTTCGGGACTAAACCAAGAACTTTAGAAATTTTTACAAAACTTGGAAAATTTTTGCTAGAAACAAGGGTCACACGCCCGTGTGGTTTTGGGACACGCCCGTGTAGGCAGGCCGTGTGATCACACATGCCCGTGTCTTGACCCCGTGTAACTCTCTGACTTGTAACCCATGATCAAATTGAGATCACATGGCCAAGCCACACACCCGTGTGCTTGGCCGTGTGGAAAATTAATTTTCACAAACTAGGTGCAGACTTCACACGGCCAGGGCACATACCCGTGTTTGAGGACGTGCCATCCACACAGTTGAGACACACGCCCGTGTCTCTTCCCTATGCTCAATTCTAGCCATTCTGTTTCTCAAAACTAAGGTGTAGGGGACACACGGCCAAAAAACATGCCCATGGGACAAGCCGTGTGTCACACACGGTCTAGACACACGCCTGTGTGGACAAAATAAAGGCTATTTACCAAGCCATTTGCCACCCTCATTTACACCTACACTTACACCAATTCAATGACACAATTCATGGCATACTTAGGCAACCAAAACATCCATAATCATGGCTAGAGCATATCAATTCATTGTCAACACTTAACATACTTACAACATCATATTCTACCAAACCAAATCATACCAATCTCACAACCACAAGTATTAACACCAATACCTTCTTCAAGCAAATTTTTGTTTAAGTCTTCTAACATATCAAAATACCCAACCAAAAAGCCACATTCAACCATTTACTAAGCATTGATAAGCCATATCACCAACAAGGCATTGGCACATACATGCATATATATAATATATAAGCTTACAACCAATTCAACCAAAATGAGCCAAGTTATAAGGCCAAATGCCACAACTAACCTTTAACAATTACAAGCCAATACATTTGGCCAAATTCACAATGACACATATAATAAAATGACCAAGTCCCTATACATGCCATATTCTCAAAATGACAAATTTCATCAATACCCAAAATGATAGATTTGATAGTGTGAGGCGAATCTCCGACGATCCCCGATTCCGAGCTAGCTTGTGGACACTATAAAACATGGAAAAATAAACGAGTAAGCTATATAGCTTAGTAAGCTTGTATGCAAGAAATAAGCAAACCATACCATACAATCTACATTCAAGTGATATCATTTAAGATGATGTTGTAATTTACCATAAGTTTCCAAATCATAATTCATTCTTTCACAACCTACCTTGAATTCATCATTTCTCGAATTCAATAAACATAAGCTTTATGTACGTACCTGTACCATATCGTAATAATTTACACGTATTCTCATCTTTGGCATCCCGTGAACCACTCGGAATAAAAATGTCAGATACTCGGGAATCTTGCACACTAAGTGCCACATATGTAGCTAATGCTACCTAAATCTCATATCACATAGTTGCTCGCTCTCGAGCTATTAACGGGCCTACTCACACAAGTTGTCAGTCCAGGCGTAGCTATACAGTGCTGCTCACACAAGCTATCAAGTAACCACAACGTATGCCGGTATACTCAGCCACTGATAGGTTGTACAGGACCAGCACCCGGATTACATAATCACATAACACATGGTAACCCTAGTGACATGTAACTTGTATCCTAACCTATTCCTAATGTTCAAACGGGATTTCTTGCTTGTCGAAATGTCGTTAGACTTGTCCACAGAATTAAACTCATCCACATAATCAAACATTTTCATGAAATATTAAAGCATTTAAATACAATTATTTTAAAGCTTATTTCTAATATACGAGCTTACTTCGGTTACAGAAACGGCCAAACGGGTCTATTCGTCAATTACTTTGGTTTTCCCCCGATCTAGACTCGAACTTCTTTTTTCTTGATCTATAACACCAAATTTATCTCATTTAATTATCACATTATTCAATTTAGCCCAAAAACACCTTATGGAAAAAATTATATTTTTGCCCTTAAACCTTTACCATTTTACATTTTAGTCCCTAGACTCGTAAAATGATTTTCATCCAATTTCTTCATTACCCAAGCCTAGCCGAACCCTTTTCATGCTCATGACAGCCCACATTTTCCAATCATTAACACTTTTCTACACATTTTATAAACTTTTACAAATAAGTCCTTATTTAACGTTTTCATTAAAAATCAGTTTGTAAATGTTGTTTACCTAACATCAAACATACATTTTCTACCATTAAACATCAAAATACACAAATATTCAACATGGGTAAAATTTTAGACTTTACCTTTCTTTCAAATTAGTCCTTGAAATAGCTAGATTAGGTTGCAACGATCTCAAAAATATAAAAATCATTAAAAACGGAACAAGAACAGACTCACAATCAAGCTTGAAAGTTGACCAAAACCCTAGCTATGGAGACCCTTGAAATTTTGGCACAAGGATGAAGATGAATAACAAATTTTTACTTTATTTTGGCCTAGTTAATTATTTATTTACTAGTTTACCAAAATGCCCTTAATGCTTAACTTTGGAATTTCACCTAACCATGTCCATTTTTTTCCACTCTATTACATAATGGTCTAATTACTATTTAAGGACCTCTAATTTAAAATTTCATAGCAATTAGACACCTCTAGCTTGTAGAACACACATTTTGCACCTATTGCAATTTAATCCTATTAGTCAAATTGGACACTCCATCGATAAAATTTCTTAGCAAAATTTTCACACAATCATTCAATCATACTGTAGACCTTAAAATATTATCACAAGAAATATTTCTACTTCGAATTTTGGTCTCGAAACTAATATTTCGATTTGACCCAAAAACGGGTTGTTACATTGATTGTAAGTTGACACAAAAATTAGGTGAGAAATATGACTTGTAAAATGGCCTATTTTCGTCCACACGGGCAGAGACACGGACGTGTATCTCAACCGTGTGTGACACATGGCGGTGTGTCCTCTGTATCTTTTAAGAATGTAAGTCATTATGCTTACACAGCCTAGCACACGGACGTGTGACTTGGCCGTGTGACCCAAGTCAGTATACTCACACGAGCACGGACACTGTAACACCCCTTAACCCTTATCCGTTGCCAGAACAGGGTTACGAAGCATTACCGAACATTTCACAACAAATATAAACAATCATATAATAATATAACATACACGTCATGGTTTCATCATACAGTCTCTTTATTGAGCCCTTGAGGCCCAAATCACGTGTTAGAAACTAATTAGGACTTAATCGGAAGTCTAGAAAATTTCTTGTGAAATTTTAAAATTTTTCCTAAGTACAGGGCTTACACGCCCGTGTGGACCAGGGACACACTTGTGTAAACCTAAACACGCCCATGCTTCAGGCCGTGTCCGACCCCGTGTAACTCTCTGACTTAGGCCACATGGCCAGCCACACGTCTGTGTGCTAGGCCGTGTGCCTCACACGGCTAAGACACAAGCCCGTGTCTCTGCCCGTGTGTAATTTCTTGGGAATTCTGTTTTAAATTTTTAAGATCGAGGGGATACCCGGCCTATCCACATGCCCATGTATAAGCCGTGTGTCTCACACGGTCTGGTCACACGCCCGTGTGCCAGGTCGTGTGGACTCAAAATGAGCCTTATACATCAAATTTTGCGAACCTTGCAAACTTAAATCACAAGCAATTCAAAGACCAATTGTTTAATCAATCCAAAACACATTCAAATACATATAAAACATGTCAAAATTATTAATCTAATGATCAAACCTATGTATACTCATAGGTATTTCTCCTACATTGTCCAACAATTCAATTTAAATACCATTTAACTAATTCAAAATTTTCATACCATTAAAATCCTAGTTTTGATTATTTCATTCATACTTTGTAATATCTTAGCATACCATTTATAACTCAACATAACATATATAAGTTTATACATATATAACTAACCAATATCATCTTATAACATCATATACAATCATTTCACAAATTGACACACATATGACATCCTAGGTACATGCCATTACCAAAAAGAAATGTACTTCACCACAATGAGTTCGGGATTGGCCTTATTAATTCAACGATCTGACTTTAACCTAACCTGCGCACAGAAACAAACCGTACGCTGAGTATAAACTCAGTGGTATTTCTATAATCCGAATACTTTAAAACAAAATAATTCAGCATGCACATTTAATTCATACAATTTCCAAATCCATTCAATTAATCAATTCATATATAAAACATTATCACACATTCTATTCTCATCAATAACTTCTCAATAGCTTTTCTCAACTTTGATTCTCATATTCATATTTCAATGTCAATTTCCATTTCATGAATTCCATGATTCATGCTTCTCATTTATACAATTCTATTCATTATCCATGCCACTTCACATACAATGTCATTCAATGTCAAACTTATTGTCAATTCATTCATTTAACCCTATTAACATGACTCGACTTTGGCGGATACACGGATCCAACCAAAACACACTAGTATGGCACCCAGTGCCTCATCGGATAATTCGAAGAAATAGATTGACACCCAATGTCTCATCGGCCATGCCGAAGGAAGTTGGTACCTAATACCTCATCGAATTTATCCGAAGTAATAGTTTGACACCCAATGTCTCATCGACTCGTGGTCGAAGTATCCCTGAACACTTCCAATCCTATGGCATGTCAATTATATCCGACTCAGCCCGATACAGTTAATAGGGTTTTCAAATCACATTTTCCATTTCAATCAATATCCTTTGCAAATCAATATTCACATATATTCATGTATTCAATTTCAACATCATAATATCAATACTTACCTCATTTCACTTACCATACATATTAATCAAAATACAACAATTAATAATAATTAGATTCGGATTATAGAAATACACACCGTAATTCTCGAGCTACTCCTCGTTAATCTTGTCTTTTCCTTTCTTAATCGAGGTCTCCGACTCAACGTTAGCTACGGAAATCGAAACAATTAAAAATCATCAATACACACAATTTCACATTGAGTATTTCAATTTATACACAACTTTTGCCTAAATTTCAATTTAATCCTGAATCAAATCTAACCTTATTTTCTTCACAATTTTATTATTTATTTTCATTCAATTTTCCACTGAAATTAAACTTAACTCTCTAATTTCACCATAAAATCTTGAAAATTTCCCAATTTAGTCCCTATTGCTTCAAAACTTATAATTTGGTTTACAATTCAATCATTTTCTCAATCCTAACTTGAAATTATATCAATTTAACCTCTAATTCTTCAATTTATTCTACAAGAACATCATATAGTATTCCAATAATTTCCAAAATCTCAACATATATTAAGTAGTATTTGTCACTAGGATTCCAAAACTCAAAAATTACAAAAAAATTAACTAAATTAACTTACCAATCAAACTTTGAACCTTGAAATCCCTAATTTCTCCTTTCTTTCCCTTTTTCTTTTCTTTCCTTTCTCCTCCTCTGTTTCGTTCCTTTGTTTATGTTCTTTATTTCTGTTCTTTTCTTTATTTGTTTATTTAATTATAATAATATAATATAATATAATAATATTTTATAAATACTTAAATATGTATTTAATATAAATAAATATATGTATATTATACATACACATGGAATTATATTTTCCATACATTTGTCACTCATGGTTTATTTATTAATTTAATCCCTTCACTTTTCTTTTAATCTATAATTAAACTTTTACCCTTTATTCAATTTAGTCCTTTCACCTAGTTAACCTTAATTCAAACTAATTCACCTAACCAAAACCTAATTAATCACACAACTATCTTCCTAAATATTTTTAATAAATATTTACGAATCCGTTTCACGAAAACGGAGACACAAATATGCACTTTTTCGATACCCGTAAATTTTGGGTCATTACAAACACGGGCTAAGACACGACCATGTATCCTTATTTCGAATGCCCACATGGCTTGAGACACGGGCATGTCTCTTGACCGTGTGAGTCACACGGCCATGTGACCTCTGCAGTATTGAAAAATTAAATATTTTTGAAAAAATTTTGAGTTTTCAATTTAGTCCCGATTTGTTTATAATGTGTAATTTAGGCACTGAGGGCTCATATAAGGGACAATAAGAATTTTTTTGATTGGTTATTGACATGAATGCTATAGGATTTGAAATGTTTGCATTTTCTGTCTGATTTATAAACTCTGGTAATGTTCTGTAACCCTGTTCGACAACAGATTCGAGTTAGGGGTATTACAGTCTAGGCAAGCCATTTCGGTAATAGATCGTTTTCATATCCATTTCGTTTCAAAGTAGCATCCAAACGAATAGCCATAGCTTTTGCTACTCTTGCTGAGGCAATTTGTACTGTTGCGTTGCACCCGTCAATCATAGTTCTTGCACTATCTCAGGCAATAGCCGCTATACCCGCCCATCATGAGTTGCTCGCCCAAGACGCATCGCATTTTCCTTTGATAGTCTGAAGGTCCGAATTCTTCCATTTGTGACTAGCAATCCGTCTAGTCCGAATCAACGAAACTGACTCATTCTCTCGTTCACAAACAACAAACTCCCTGCTCTTGTTCTATACCAGAGGAGGATTATCGGTTAAAATGAACTAATTGCGTGCCACCCAAGTACCATAATAGATGGAAGCTAGCGGTCCGATTTGATTCATAGTCCCAACACTACGGAGCCATCACGACACATCAAACCCCCAAATTGCGAAAGCCTTGAATTTTTTTGGGGACAGTAACACAAGAAAAAAATATTGTACACGTGAATAATTATATTTATCAAATATGAAAATAAAATAGGTTTGTTAATTTTTTAAGATATGTACAATTGAATAAAAATAAAAAATAAAAAATTTATAAATACAATTTAACCAGAACCAAAATAAAAAATTTTATGTATATGATTACACAAAATTAAAATTCATTACATCATTCTTAAATTCCAACTTTAGTAGCCTACATTGTTCAGTTTATTCAATAAATCACAAGATGTTTATCATTTGTGTCAGCCTTAGGCTCCTCTTTCCTCGTCGTGACTTTTTTGCACGCAACGCAATCAGAATTATGAGGCCAACCAGAAAAATTGTCTCGCAAACGATTCCAATAACCAGTCCAATGATGATACTTGTGTTTCTTCTTGATCATTTTTGGAGATTCATGACGGTCTTGGTGACAACGGGACCCGGGATCACCATAGTTTTCTTCAAATCTTGAACTCGTAAATGTTTGGAATTGACCACTATAAGGAATCCTCCCATAAAGCTGATTATAGGCAACACTAAAGAAAGACAGAAAACTGAGACTTTGCAGTGAAAATGGCATGGTCCTGGACAAGTTATTATGCGATAAATCCAGAATCTCCAAGTTGATCATCTCGGATAAATTTACCGGAATGGGTCCTGAGAAATTATTGAATTTCAAATCAAACACATGGAGCATTCTCAGATTCCCAAACTCTGGCCAACTTGGTCCACTAAGAAAGTTGTGACCAAGGTTAAGTATCGGTGGAAAACGCCAAATTTTATTATACTGCAATCCCCTACCACTCGTATTCCTTTTCAAGAAGAAAGGAAAATCTGGTGAAGGCTCCAACAACGAGATATTTCCATGAAAGAGGTCCGGTATTCAGTTAAGCTTTTTGGGATCTCTCCTGTAAACAAATTGTTAGATAAGTCCAAGTAAAAGAGATCCCTATAGCTTCCAAACCATGGAGGAATTTTTCCAACCAAATGGTTCCATGATAAATCCAACAACTGCAAAGCAGTAATACGTTTAAACCATAGGGAAATTGAACCTTTAAGTCTACAATCTACAATAACAAGAGTCTTCAACTTCTCAAAATGTAGATTAGGAAGATCAGGCACTGTTTCATCACGGAAATTCAAGGTGAGGACCAGAGTAGTTAGATTCCTACACTGGTTCAGAATTTGAAGAGCAGAGGATAGATTTCGGAGGCTAGAATTGGAGCTCTCAGGGATTTGGCCACTGCAATTATTCCTAGCAAGATTGATATCTTTCAATTGTCGACATGAGGGAATATTATCTAGCACAGGCTCAGAAAACTTATTGCTACCTAAATTCAGAGAATTCAAAGCAATCATAGCTGAACAATTAACAACTATGGGACCCTCCAATGTATTGTTCCTCAGATTTAACAAACTAATGGTTGGAGAATTGGACAATGAACTGGGAATTCTACCATTAAATATATTTGAATAAGCTACTAGAAACTGAAATTCTGAAGCTGTCTGAACACATACAGGAGCTCTCCAGAAAAATCATTTGAAGAAATATATAACCGAACAAGTTTAGAAAGATCAGCAATACCGGGATTAAGCTTCCCACCACAGTGGTTATCTTAAAGCTCCAAAAGGTTCAAATTTTGAAGCTGAAAGATGTCTTCAGTTATCCCACCTCTAAGATCATTTCTGCCAAGCAAAAGTTGCTCCAAGGAAGAGCAAGTTCCACCCTGTGATAATTATAATATAATTTAGATTCAGATTTATTAAGTAAAAATTGTATACAGTAATTCTTTTAAATTATAATAAACTGAAAATATTGAAAAAAAATTACAATAGTTATATTAAAACCATCATAAAAGTCAGATAATAATAGTAGAACAATCGCAAAGTAACAAGAAAAGAAAAATAAAAAACGTGGGAATTCTTTTGAGGAAAAAACAATGGATAGAGGAGAAAAAATTTATTAATGTTGAAAAACGAAGGATAAAAGAGGAGTTTCGATTATATCTATTTAAGGATTGAAATATCTTATTCTAGTCAAAGTTAAATAGTAGAAATATAGTTCTATATGCACTCAATTTGTATGGTATGGTTTATAGCGCGAGCAGACATAACCCCAATTCAATTTTGTGTTTAATGGGATCACATTAAGTCTAACGGGGTGGCTGCCTGTGGAGGGGTTATACGTGATTGGAATGGTCAATGGGTATGGGGGTTTGCTAAAAATGTTGGAACTTGCATGGTGATGGAGGCAGAGTTTTGGGGTGCAAACGAGGGACTCCAAGCTGCATGGGAGACAGGGATAAGGCGGATCGATGGTACTAGCAATGGATAGCCTTGTTGTTTTCTGATTTCTAACCGGCAAGACGAAGCTGGAGCGTCCTTGTTTGATCGGGTGGCCGGCGATGAAACTGATTAAGCGAAACTGGGAGGTCACGGTGGTGCATGAGTACCGTGAAAGTAATACGGTGGCTGATGTAGCGCTGGAAGTGTTACGTTCACTGAAAATTATTATTATGTGTATCTAGAATATAACTACTTTATTTATATCAATTTCGCATACATCAAAACAATGAAAATTAAAGAATAGAAAATATGGTCATGTAATATGTCCATCTTCTAAATATTATGAAAATATTTTTTTTCTTATAATATGGTACTATTACTTAAATTATGATTTAAAATTTTTATTTATAAAATATTATTTATATATATATTATATATTATATAAATTTTTATATAAAAATAAATGCGTTACTTACATTAAGAAAAATAACACCTATAAAACATTAAAATTATTTGAATCCATTTAAACCGCTTTAACTTGAACCAATCCGAACAAAAGAAAATCCAAATCCAAAAAGGTCTGAACAAGAGAAAATCCGAATCTAAAAAATTTTCGAACTCGAGCTTAAAAAAATACAAATCCAAACTGGTTCAAATTAAAAAAATTCCAACATGAAATAATCCTTTATTTGGAAACTAAACAAACAATAACAGTTGGTTTCAACGGTCAATCATTTTTCCCGGACAAAAGCACTTTCCATTTCCTTTTCTTCTTCTTCTTCCCTGTTAAATCATCATCATATTAGTTGGGTTTTTCGTATGGATTTTATTAGGACAGAGTGATATGGTAATGTTTTTCTAAATCTAAGAACATTTCAACATTACCTGTGTCAGATATATGTATATACAGGTATATATATATCTGACACTCGTCCTAACTCATCATCATCGTTCATATCAATCCAGATAAGGTATTATTCTTCATCTTTGGATATTAATTGAATTTGGAGGATTGTTCTTTGTCTGTGTCAATAGATCCTCATAATTGGGTTTTCTTTGATTTCATGTGGGGTTGTTTTTTATTACATTAATTAATTAATAGGTTGGATCTTAAGGAATTTGGTTTCAATTTTTAATTATTTCTTATCATGAAATTTACTATTTTTCCCTTTTTTTTAAAATCTCAGGTTTGCATTGCAAGGTTTTTTTTTTGTGAACCTTGTGCAAATCCAGTCCTAGAGCAAATTTCTGGAAAAAATGACTGCAACTGTAAATCCATTTCCCAGAGTACAAAGGAATTTGAAAGGGTTTATAAGAGTGCTCAAGTTTGCTGCTTGTGAATGGATACTAATCTTTTTATTGTTCATTGATGCTGCCTTCTCTTACATGGTCACAAGTTTTGCACAATACTGTGAATTGCAAATCCCTTGCATTCTATGCTCACGGCTTGATCATGTTTTCGGCAATGCAAAAGAAGGATTCTATCGGACTCTGTTTTGCCGAAGTCATAGATCAGAGATTTCATTCTTGCTTTCCTGCAACATCCATGACAAGCTCGTCGATAGCAGTGGCATGTGCGATGAATGTCTCGCGACGCATGTCGAGGGAAATGAATCAAACTCCGATATGAAGAGACTCGTTTCAGGAGAACTGGGTTATGATGGAAATTGTTGTTCTCAAGTAGATGCGGATCTTACATCTGCCTACAAATTCACAAGGTTGTGCCTATGCTGTAATAAACCATGGATTCCAAGACCAAGTTCCAATAGATCACTTCTCCTGAAATCGTCCACGTCGGTTTCAAAGCCCAGCATTCCTTTGCCTCGTAGCTTAAGTCCTATAAATGACTTGAAGAAGATGAACGACACGGTTCCTGGGAAAACTGGATTTAAGCACCTGTCTCACGTAGGAGACACTGAGGTGAAGATCAGTTCTGAATCCAAATCCGCGTTACCGGCTGCTGAGAACGATACTGGCGATAGCATAGCTCGTAATATAAACGAGAACAAAAAAGAACAGGCTGATGATGCTAATGAATCTTATGATCTTAGATGCTTGGCTCCAGAGAGTGAGAATGTGGTCAGTGAGCATAAAATGAAGGCTAATTTTAATGAACTACCTGAGCTTATTTCTCTAGATAATTATCCTCCTACATCCTGTCTTATGGAAGTTCCAAGTTTCAGTGCCTCATTATTAGCAGCTGATTTTATTTCTCAGGTTGATACTTCCAATTCAGTTAATGCTAAGGATGTTCCTCTTGAACCAGAGAATGAAAATGTTTCTGTCAATAAGAATGATGAAATCTTGAAGTTGATAAGTACAACAACCGGAGCTCGTTTGAAACCAATCAAGTTGCGGATGACACTGCCACGCTAAATTCGACCGATGGAGATCCGAGTGAACCTGAGTTTGTAACAAAACATATGCTAACAAACAATAATGGGGTTAATGAAGATCATAAGTCATTGCCGGTGGAGACTGTTTTTGAACCAAGCAAAATTGAGAGTGATGAAATCTCTAAGTTGATAAGCTCGTTAACTCAAGCTGTTTTCGGAACTGACCGACTTGGAGATGATACCGCCATCGTAAATTCAACCGATGGGGATCGGAGTGTGGTGCAGGAGCTACCAGTCTGTGGTGAAGAAAAAAGTGCATCCGAGTTTGTTACTGAACCTACTAATGGAGTTAATGGAGAAGTTAAGTCATTGCCGGGGCAGAGAACTTCTAGAGAAGGGATTCATTTATCATTGAACAATTTAAGTCCTGAGTTACAAGATCGTGCAGTTGAATTGCTAAGATCCGAATCCAACTCCGAAGAGGTTCGGAATCTTCAAAACCTGTTCTTTGAGGCAATAAATGACTCCCCTGGCCTCAAATATTTCGAAGAAAGCAGCGTCATCGAAGGTGAAAATCCACTTGATATGCTGAAACAAGAAGTTGACAATTACAGGAACTACATAAATGCATTATCCAAAGAACTAGATGAAGAAAGGAATGCTTCTGCAATTGCTGCAAATCAGGCGATGGCTATGATCACAAGGTTGCAAGAAGAAAAAGCAGCACTCCGTATGGAAGCCCTGCAGTACCTAAGGATGATGGAAGAGCAAGCCGAATACGATGTTGACGCCTTAGAGAAAGCTAACGATCTTCTGACTGAAAAAGAGAAAGAAATACAAGATTTGGAAGCAGAGATTGAATATTACAAATATAACTTCCCTGATGAAACATCGGAAGAGACCGAACCGGAGGCGAACATCAACTTAGACAAGGAACATGTTTCTATGGAGAACAAGACAAGCACATGTTCCAAGCAAGATGATATGAAATATCCCTTGGAAACAATGTTGCCCGAGGCTAGTACCGTCGTTGACGATCATCCCGTAGTCATAACCGTATGGTCGGAAATCGAAGACGAGAAGTGGTACATCTCTCAGTGGCTACAAAAGTTGGAGAAGAAACTTAACATGCTTGCTCAGTATGGGACATTATCACCACAAAACTCTGATGAAGGCCGAGAGGAAAAGGATCATACACCAGGACAAGAAGCTTCATCAATGGCTAACGGAACCGGTGTTTCCCAAGAAACTTCAATAAGCAAAGATGAAGAAGAAAATTATGATACGGTTTCCAATGGGCAGGAATGTTCAGAAGATTGTGGAGAAATTAGCTTAGATGCTCTTGAAAATGAAATTGCAGAACTCAATGAGAGGTTGGAAGCACTTGAAACTGACTGTAGTTTTCTTCAACGTTCTCTAAATGCTCTCAAAAATGGAAAAAAGGGGCTGCTATTAATTCAAGAGATACTTCATCTGTTACGAGAAGTAAAGAAATTTGGGTTAAAGACCATGAACCTGTCTGTTTTATGAGCTCAATGTGGACAGACTGCGTATCATCATTACAGAAGGTAAGCATTTTATTAACTCATCCATGTTCTTAAGGAAATAGTGTCTGAATCCTTACGCTGACCATTTTACTGTCTTTCAGGTGTGTCCCAAATTGAGGGTAACTGACCAGAAGCAGAAGCGAAGCATGTCAGCATGCATGAGATATGAAACAAACATTGCAGAACACAAAACTGGTTCTCTCTCAGCTTATAAAGAAAATGGGAGTTGTCAAAGAAAGGAACCACCTCAGGTGATCGGTCATGGGAGTAATTACTTACCATTGGTTTTTTTCTTCTCTCTTGGTGGATTTTTTCCTTTTTAGTGGTTGCCACTTGGGAAGAGGGTTACATTTGTGGTCTTTTTTTTTTCTTTCCTGAAACACTGTTTTATCAAGTTGTAAACTGAGGAGATTCTTTTATTCTTATTATTTATACTTTTCTTGGCTTTTTTACACCAATATTACAAAAAAGTTACATTAAATTTGAAAATAGGTTAGATGTTTGATTATATACGAAAATAGTATAAATGGGGTGTTGAATAGGTGCCATCACTATCTTAAAGTTGTCAGTATCAATTTTTGTCATTTGAAAAAAAATATATTTTTTAATAAGTGGTGTCATGTTGATAGGTAACACCTAAATTTCGGATTTACGAGTATAGCACTTAGAGTTGGTGCCATATCAATAGACAGCACTAGTGACCCTTACTTGATATGCTTTCTTTTCCTAATCATATTCCGCTAGTCATATCTTTATTTTAAATTATTTTACAATTTAAGTTAATACTACATAGTTAAATCTTCTGCTTTCAACCCTTCACGGGACAATAACAAAGAAAATCATAGAGATAATCAAAATCAATCCAATTTTTCTTTGTCGGAGAAGCGTGCATGGACAGAAAAAGAAGCTGGTATTTAATTTAATTCAATGGTGGGTACACTTGCCAGGTGTGGGGATGAAACCTTCCTTGTTACAACCAATGGATGGTGCCGAGGAATGATATTGAGGAAGCACCCGAGCTTCAGCTCCACCAAATTCACAAGCAAAAATCAAGAGCAAACACTTCGGCACATCTGTGGATTATTTTGTTCATAACAAGGTTCGCCATTGTTGTTGATGAGAAGAATGGGTTAATTTTGTTTAAGGGATGAAGAAGACGTAATCGAATTTTTCACTTTCCCAAGGAAGGAACATGGGCTTGAATCGGCAACTAGCATGACCACGTGTTTTTAGCACCAAGTTACCCATGCAGCTTACTGGAATGCCGATTAAGTTTTTAGGGATTCAATTAATTGACCTGTAACATTTTTGAAATGATTACCAAACAAATGTTAGCTTAATACTTTTAGGTTTATATCTCCAAAAAGTCCCAAAAAATGTAACAAAAATCAATTAAGTCCTTATGTTAAATGTTTTCTTCATTGACCATCTTAACCGTTAAATTAAATTGACAATCCAATCGATGATGACACGTGTTAGTTTTTGGTTTAATTTAAATATTTTCTCATTAAAATATAAAAATGAGAAAAAATTTATCAAAATATAACAATTATTAAATATTAAAAATATGAAATTTTATAAAACTTATAAAATATTATAAATATTGTCAAATATATTAAAAAATCTAATAAATTATAATTCTTTTAAAAAGTAATAAAACATATCTAAAATTTTTAAAATTTTATAAAAATATATTAAAATTCTATAAAATCATTTTTAAAATTTATAAAACTATTATAATTGATATAATCTCATAAATTTAGAATAAAAAAAACCATAAAAACTTGAATTGGACCAAATCAATCGGTTAGACCAATTAGATCAAAATTGACTGTACAAAGCCCAAAATTACCCGGCCCACTTTAGTACTAACCCAAAGAGCTAAACCAAATTAAAACTAACCCGTCCAAAACCCAATAGCCCAATACCAACCAAGACCCAAACAACAGCCCAAACAGACAACCCTAACCCTAACCCACTTGCACTCTGCACTCGCCTCGACCTCGACTTCCGACTCGCCTCACACGCCTCTGCCACAGACGTCTCAGAGTACCGCCTTACACGCCCAAGCACTGCTCCACCGACGCCTCCACTTGCCCCACTTGCACTGCAGAGCGAAGGGAGAAAAGATGAAGGAAAACAGTAGCACATTTGGCTATAAAGCCGATCCAAGCATTGTAACAGGGGACTTTGGTTTTTTCGATTAAGAGTACTTTGTAAAAAAGACCTTTTTTCTTTTTGATAAATGAGAAAACCGATTCAAAAAAATCAAGAGAACCAGTCCATATTAGATAGGTAAGAAGCAAAGAGACAGTAAAAAAAAATCACAGAGAATCGATAAAAAAACCGAGAAAAGGTAATTTTCGCTTCCCATTTTCGAAGTTTCTTCTCTTCCCTGTTTCCCTCACTCGTTACAAACATATATATATATATATATATATATATACATAAATATAACTTTAAAAAAAAAACTTTTTACCTTTTTCGCCACCAGTAGGTATGGTTTGAGCGACAGGCCGGCAGACAATCTCTCACGGATTCGGACTGGTCCAGAAAAGACACCTCCTTTCCCCTTTTTTTTTTTTTCAAACAGCAACCAAATGCTTTTTTTTCAGACAAATTGGCCTTTTATATAGCGAAATCTGGCGCGTTTTGCTTTGGTCATTAGCGTCAAAACGACGCCATTTTTGGCAAGATTCATGCGCGCCATCCGACCCAGCCAGAGGATCCGCGTGTTTCTGTTAAATGGGCTATTTGCGCGATTGGCCCTTCCGCTTTTTTGACTTCTTTTAATTAAGTTTTATTATTTTAATTTTACCCACAATCTACTTGATTGCAATTTAGTCCTGAGTCATGCAGTGCGTTTTGACCGAATGGGCTTATTGCCTTTTGGGTCCCCCATGTAACTCGCGCGTTTCAGATAGGCCATTTCCTTTTTTATTTTATTTCAAATTTACCCTAAGTATTCTGTTTTGTTCATTTTTAGTCATTTCTAATTACTTTGGTTATTTTATTATTAAATTCACTAACCTTATTATTATTATTATTATTATTATTATTATTATTATTATTATTATTATTATTAGTTTTATTACTTTATTATTATTAGTTTTATTACTTTGTTATTATTAGTTTTTATTATCTTTATACATTTTATTTTAATTATAGTTACCATTATTATTTTAATATATCATTATAATTGTTAAGTATTATTCTCAACGTTATTTTTTTTACTATTTTATTTATCACATTTATTTTTACCATATTATTATTTTACTTTATTTCTAATATTATTACATTATATTTTGTTTTATCGTTATTATTATGTTTCTTATATATTATCGTTATTATTATTATTAGTGTTGTTATAATTATTGTTATATTATACTACTACATCCAAAAGAACAATCTATGCATTAAATCGTTTAGTATCTTATGAACTTTATATCATATAAGTTTTGCTATTTATATAAGTATATATTATCTTTTGTTGTAGGTGTATTATTATATAATGTAGGTACTTATTCCCCAATATATTATCTTGTCATTATAATTTGCTTACCTCATTATATCTCTTATATAGTATATTATTATTATTATTATCATATTATCATTTTCACAATGTACATACTTTGTTATTACTACCATATCGTGTTATTATTATCACTTCATCATTTTTTCTACTACTGTTACTATATGAAACGCCTTCAATATATTATATATCTTTCGTATTTATACGTGTATATATATCGCATGCGTCCTTTTATTATTCTTTTCGCATATAACATCGTGTTTTCACATTTTCGCTAATTTTCTCGACATCTCAATTTTCATAACAATCGATATCTCGTGTTAGCAATTTGAGAAAATCGAGCCCTAACTTCTTGGTTACGATTTTTTTCTCGTTTAAGCTAAACAACGGAAGATCTCTTTTAAAATCACAAATTCGACTTTAAAATCAACATTCAGATAGCAATTCGAGTGAATCGAGCCCTAACTTCATCGGTTTCCGGTTTCTTCTCGTTAAAGTTAAACAAACGGATATCCCTTTTGAAATCGCAATTTAAATATTAAACAAAACGCTTAATCTCGGATATTCAAAATGTTGCGCCCAAACTTCATCGGACTCAACATCTCGATATTTGGGATAAGTTTTTTTCTTTCTAAAATTGAGGCGATATTCCTAATTTGATTTTCGAGAGAACGAGCCCTAACTTATTGGGTTCTAGTTCCTCGTTAGACAAATGACGGAGATCCTCTTCAAATATAAAACTAAGTTTCAAAAGACGAGCTTAGTTTGAGTCTAAAGTATTATGCCCTAACTTACTGGAAGTGATGCTTTTTCCCCTCGAAATAAGAGAGTCTTAGCGTCCCTTCCAATTCCTTGAGGTTTTGGAAATAAAAAGTATCTATCTTCAAACCATTTCAAAGTTTTCAACATTAGGACATCAATCAATCAGTTTGGTACCAATTTTGGGCGTGTCGAGGGTGCTAATCCTTCCTCGCACGTAATCAACTTTCGAACCCGTTTTCTCAAAGTTCGTGGACCAAAAGGCACTGTTTTAGTAAATTAAATGTTTTATTAAAACAAAGGTGATCCGATCACACCAAATAAAGATCGGTGGCGACTCCTTTCTTTTTCTTTTTTTCAAAATCGAGTCGACCGCGTTGTTTACTATTTCATCAAAAAAATGGTTACGACAGCTTGGTGACTCCACTGGGGACCCGAGGGTCAAGCCATAGATTGATTGATTTTTGTCCTTTTGATTAAAATGGTTTTGGAAAATCATACTTCTTTTAATGCACTTTCAATATTGGTCTCGTAAATACTTTGGCATTGCATTGCATGACCGTTGTGGTCACACCTTTAAGTGGGAGCGAGAAGCTATGCCTTCGTGAAGTTTTCACCTCCGCATGGGCTAGTGGACTGCTTTCAGAATACATCCGTACCTATGTCTTCGTGAAGTTTTCACTTCCCAATGGCCATAGGGAAATGTATTCCCCTAAACCGAACTCGGTCCGTATGAGCCTATCATGGGTGAGGATCGAGGAATCTGCTGGTTCGGGTACCTCGAACTTTAGAACTAGACCGCATATAGTGAGCCCTAGGAGCCCACCTTAGGTAGAGCTATGTCAAACCTTAGTGGTCACCCAGGTAGGTGTTTGCTTATTTTTACTTGTTTTATATTCCATGATACTAACTTGTTGTGTTTCATTCTTTTATGCATATCATTTCATATTTTAAGAGGCATCGATTCACGGTCAGTTTCTGAGTTAGAAAGCTGGTTATGGAAGCGAATTCCTTAATAAAGTAGAAGACAATGCGTAGCCCTTTATGGTTAGAAACCAAGCCAATTAGAAAACAAGGGACTAAAAGATAAAATAATGAGCTTGGGCAATCTCTACACCACTATCAAGTCAAGACTCGGAAAGCCAGCGAAGTCAAGCCAAAAGCAGAATCAAGGAAATGAAAGGTAAGGTTGAAGAGTGGAATCGACATTACGATAGTGAGCTCGGATTGAGCTTCGAAAACGAGAGAAAGGCGTTGGGAGGAAGAGCTTCGCCATTCTTATGAGCAATTTGGAAGTCAGAACTACCTCATGGGTGAAGCAATAATCCAGATTTGAGAGGTAGCCGAACACTTACAGATTTTGGCTGCGGAAGCTGACATATTAAGCGTGAGATATGAAATACCACCGGGTCATGATCAATAATTAATCTCCCTGCTTGGAAAAATTAAAACCTTAGGCCTTAGAGCGAAAGCATATTTGTAATCTACTTTATGTAAAGGGTTTTGCCTTTTAATAAAGTTTTCTAAAATGAAGTTGATCAGAATCGATGTCTTCTTCCTGCATTCATGCATTTGCATTGCATCATATTACATGCATTCAAATTTATAAAAAGGAGCCTAATTGATTAAGATTATCAAAAACAAGAGAGAGGAAAGAGGAAATCTGGGAACTGAACATTACTACGGGACTCGTGCTAAGACAAAGAAAATGGATCAAAGATTTGAACAATTCCAGAAAGACACGCAAGACCGGATGCAAGAGCAAATGGCAAAACTCCAACAAGAGATGAGGATCGGATGTTGGAGGCTCAAAAAACACGATGGCTCAAATGGCCCAAATGTTGAGTGGGGCAATGGACAAAGTTAAAGGTCGCATGGCAATTACGGGGAAGAGAGCGAAGGCATTCCCCGGTTTTACCCACCACATGCGCCAAAGACAAGATGAAGAGTATCCCCAAAGGTCATCTGTCACGATTAGGCCTCAACTGGGGCAAGCTGATACTAGACTGCCCACGAACTTTCAAACTGGCTCAGGTACTAACCCAAGAGATAGTCCATCTAACCCGATAGTCCCTGACGAAATGGCAAAAATAGACCAAGCAAGAATCGACCTGCCAAGGCAACTTGAGGACCGTTGCAAGTGGTTAGAAGAGAAGTTTAAAGAAATAGAGACTGCTGACTACCGTCACGGGGTAGACGCTAAGGACTTAAGTTTGGTCCCAGACTTGGTACTTCCGCCAAAGTTCAAAATGCCTGAATTTGAAAAATACAGTGGGACTAGCTGTCCGGAGGCCCACATCACTATGTTCTGTAGACGAATGGCTGGCTACGTGCACAATGATCAACTCTTAATCCACTGTTTCCAAGAAAGTTTAGTAGGCGCAGCTGCTAAATGGTATAACCAGCTTAGTCGGGCCAACATTAGTTCCTGGAGAGATCTGGCTCAAGCATTTCTAAAGTATTTCATCCACGTTACGGACATGGCACCAGATAGAATTACTTTGCAAAGCATGGAAAAAAGACAAAATGAGAGTTTCAGACAAGCCATACAGGTCCAACCACCCCTCTTAGAAAAGGAAACTACCATGCTCTTCATCAACACCCTGAAGGCTCCTTTCATAACCCATATGATAGGGAGTACCACTAAGAGCTTTGCCAACATGGTAATGGCAGGGGAAATGATCGAACATGCAATCAGATGCGGCAAGATTGAAGCAGGGGAAACCACTAGAAGGCCTGCTCCTAGAAAAAGGATGATGAGGTGAATAATACAAATATGGGGAACCCAAATCAGCCAAAAATGGTGACTACTGAGTATCAAGGTTCATCAAGGAAAGAATCTCGCACAAGGAAAAATGTTGGAAAACTCCAATTTACGTCAATCTCTATGACATATAAGGAGTTGTATCAAAGTTTATTTGATGCACACGTTGTGTCCCCCCAATATCCAAAACCGATGCAACCTCCATACCCAAAATGGTATGACCCAAACACTCAGTGTGAGTACCACGCGGGATCACGGCCATTCGATAGAAAATTGCCTCACTTTCAAGAAATTGGTGGAAAATCTCATCAACATGGGTATTGTAAAGTTCGATGACGGAGCAATGGTATACCCGAAGAGAACCAAGGAATAAAAGTTTTTCGAGCATCTGTCTTTATATACTTGGGAGTGTTTTGAACAATGAGACTGTGGAAGAAACATGTATTTTTAAAGCCAATCTAGAGTAATGTGTAAAACACACTTGTTGCTTCAAGCCTGGAAGCAATAAGATTTCTTTTGAGAAGTAGGCTTGTGTCCAGAATTTTTATTTCAATAAAATGCATCTTTCTAAGTAAATATTTTCATTCTTTACATTTTATACTGAATATTTTTCACTCATGACCATATCATACAGATAATTATCCTTAGGATCATTTATTCTTTGGATTTTCTGCCCACAAGGGCCCCAGATATCAATGACATGAGCGACATTTCTTTGACTCCTTTTTAGTGAGATATGTATCTAGAGGATCTAAGGACTTTGAAGATGACAAAGATTGCAACTTACTTCTCCAATGGTAGATCCTACCTTATGAAGTGTCGTGACGCTATGAACCAACGAGGAGATGAAGATGGAAGCTTAGCTCACCGCAAGAATAAGGTAAGACATTATCGCATGATCACAGCCAGACACGTTGAGGCCACTGAAACGCGGATTCCTATATGTGAAGCATGAATGTTAACAAGCCAGTCTCCTCAAAAGCTTTTAGCCAACATCGATTCATATTCATGGTCGTTGGTTACCTCACTGAGGGTGAAGGTCGCTTCATATGCTAAAATTACAAAGTCAGCAGTCATCAAATTCAAAAAAAAAACATTCAAGATTTTTTTAAAAAAATGGCTGAAACTTGTTACCATTTACACTTTAGGTTCCTTGAACGTTGACCAGGACTTTTGCCGGGGCATCTTTCTCATTGATTCGTGAAAGGGAAACAATTGTTGGAAGATAAGATTCCTTTTTCCAAACTTGGATTGAATTAGATAAAGCAGAATGCCTCCGGTAAGCTCGATTGAAAGTATTCAGTAGGGTCAAATGTACCAAAAACAGATACGGGCTTGACGAAAAGGTTCGCTCAAGAGAATTTCGGAAGATGACCTAGCATTAAGAGAGATTCTTCTTATCCAAAAGAACTCCAAAGAAAAGTAAATGCCTTATCTGACAAAGAAGGCACATTCTAGGGAAAATGGGTGTTAACCAAGATGGATGGCAAGGACACCTTAATCCGGTGAGTTCAGATTCAATAAAAAGTTTTCCAAAAAAAACAAAAAACACAAAAACGAAAAAACACGAAAAGGAAAAAAGAAAAGGAGAGGCCAAGGCGAAAACCCATGAAAGGCGCTTTGAGACCAAAGAGTATTTGAGTTGAAAACCCGAGAATGGCAGCTCAAAATTTTGATCGAAAGTAGGGCATACAGTAGTCTTGCTACGCTCAAGAAGTATGTTACATCTTGGGGCATCGACAAAGTACTCTGGATCCCTAAACACATATTAAGCTCAAAATGGTCCTCAAGAAATTGGAGCAGAGAAGCTCAAGTCTGCGATATCTGGGGCACTCGGTTTATTTTACCCATTTTATTACCCGTGGTTATTTTATTCCTTTCAAAAACCACCGATAAATTTCCTTCTTAATTACCTTTGCTAGCTTTGATTAACTTGTTTGTTTGAGCTATGCTCCCAATCAATTTCCTTTTTGTTCATTGTTACAATCTTTTTCAAGCATTTTGCATTGAAATAACCCTTAGTGGACTAATAATACTTTCATAAAAGGAGTTTTGCATATTACTCTGGAAGCTTCTGAATAATACAAGAACTTGAAATAGGACTGTTGTTTAGAACTCACTCAGCTCAAGGTTTGGAAATATTGGAGAAAGATGATTATCTCTTTGGACCTTTTATTGGTTGAACAAAAGACAATACATTTCACGGGTGATACGACCTTGGCGGATAACGAGCAATGTCAACCCGGTGATACAAAGGATCATTCTCGAGAAAAGAAAAATGATACTCTGCATTCATGCACATATCGAGCCTACACATCCGCCATTACACGATGAATGATGTAACAGATCAAATTGATCCTATACATTGAGTTCTGATGGGATGGATAGAAGAAACCAAATGTTATTCTCCTAAAGGTGCGATGAGAGATACAAACTTTATGTCTCGGAAGGTGCAGTGAGAGGGACCACGAAATTACAATGGGGCAAGCTCGTTGAGCGAGAATATGATCATTGTTTTTGGGTTTTCTATCAAAGATACCAGCTGAACGAGAAAGCATGATAACGCATTAGTGATAGAACCTTATTGAACTACGAGCAATGACGACCCCAAGCATTTAAAAAGGGTCATTTCATTTTGCATTCATACATCATTTCAAAGCATGTTTAGTTAGGAGCATTCGAGTCATTGCATCCTGATCATTGTAAAAAGATCATTCTCATGATATTCTGCAAGTGTCGTCCATATCACACGCAGTAAGGAGTATTTGAGCCATTCCGACCATAGCATCCGCACCATTCGGCATAAACACAAGCATCTAAAATTGAGTCTACAGGATATGTCCCCAGAGGACGGTGTAGCAACACTATTGAAGATTGTCCTATTGCCATCGACCAGCGGTGGAATAGGTTGAAAATTATCCTATTGCCACTGACCAGCAATAGAATGGGTCAAAAATTGTAGTTCTTGTCGCCCTAACCAGTAGTGGGGCAAGATCGAAGGCAAATCTTGGCTCCCTAACCAGTAGGGAACATGATTTAGGCCACCGTCCTATTGCCACTGACTAGCAGTGGAATAGGTCAAGAATTGTAGGTCTGGTCGCCCTGACCAATAGTGGGACAAGACCGAATGCAAATCTTGGCTCCCAAACAAGTAGGAAGCATGGTTAAGCGTTAGTCCTATTACTTTAACTAGCAGTGGAATAGGCTGAAGACCAAAGACCTCATCCTTCGAGATGACAGTGGAGCAGACTGAAGATTGGAGTCTTCTTGAAGATAGAAAGGAAGCACATTGGAAAGTTCAGATTTTGTTCCTTCGAGATGGTAGGGGAGCAGACTGAAGATTGGAGTCTTCCTGAAGATAGAAAGGAAGCATATTGGAAAGTTCAGATTTTGTTCCTTCGAGATGGTAGGGGAGCAGACTGAAGATTGAAGTCTTCCTGAAGATAGTAAGGAATCAAATTGAAAAATTCTGAATTCTTATTTCCTCGACGTTCCAGTGGAGTAGGTTGAGATTACAAATCCCGTCTCCCTGAGTTAACAATGAGGTTACATCCTTAATTCTCTGAAGTTTCAGTAGAGAAGATGGAGATTACAAATCTCTTCTCCCTGAATTCTTATTTCCTCGAAGTTCCCGTGGAGTAGGTTGAGATTACAAATCCGTCTCCCCGAAAGTTAACAATGAGGTTACATCCTTATTTTGAAGTTTGGTAGAGAAGATGGAGACTACGAATCTCTTCTCCTCGAATTCTTATTTCCTCAACGTTCCGTGGAGTAGGTTGAGATTAAAATCCGTCTCCACGAGTTAACAATGAGGATAAGTCCTTATTTCTTTGAAGTTTCGTAGAAGATGGAGACTACGAATCTCTTCTCCACAATTCTTATTTCCTCAAAGTTCCGTGGAGTAGGTTGAGATTACAAATCCGTCTCCACGAGTTAACAATGAGGATAAGTCCTTATTTCTTTGAAGTTTGGTGAGAGGATGGAGACTACGAATCTCTTTTCCCTGACTTCTTATTTCCTCGAAGTTCCCGTGGAGTAAGAAGTAAATCAAAGAAATCAGTTTGGTGGTCCCTGAGTTTGCAGGGATCAGATTCAAGAAAGTAGATTTGACATTCCTGAAGTTGTAGGAAGCAGATCGAATACATCAGTCTGGTGATCCCTGAGTTTGAAGGGATCAGATTGAAGAAAGCATATTTGAACTTCCTGAAGTTGCAGGAAGCAGATAGAAGACATCAATCTAGTGATCCTTGAGGTTGCAGGGATCAGATGGAAGATAGCAGATTTGAACTTCCTGAAGTTGCAGGAAGCAGATCAAAAGCACTTTCATTTTTATATCTCTCTGAAGTCGCAATAGAGCAGATCACTACAAATCTCATTTTCAAGGCTACGGTGAAGTGGATCAAAGCAACAAGATGTGGAGGATCGGGATGAGGCTACTTGAAGAAAAGCACCGAGAGGCCAAGACTTCGGCGGTAGGGCAATATTGCTTCTTTAAGTCTTTGCTCTATTCTCGTTACGAAAATGAGCAAAGAGGGCATTATACAAAGCCCAAAATTACCCTACCTACTTTAGTACTAACCCAAAGAGCTAAACCAAATTAAAACTAACCCGTCCAAAACCCAATAGCCCAATACCAACCAAGACCCAAACAACAGGCCCAAAACAAACAACTCTAACCCTAACCCACTTGCGTCTCAGACTCTACCTCGACTCTCGACTTCGACTCGCCCCCACCTGCTTCTCACACAAGACGTCTGCAAGACCGCCTTGCCACGCCCAAGCACTGCTCCACCGACGCCTCCACTTGCCCCACTTGCACCTGCAGAACAGAAGAGAGAAAAGACAAAAAGAAAACAGTAGTACATTTGGCTATAAAGCCGATCCAAGCATTGTAACAGGGGACTTTGGTTTTTTCGAGTAAGAGTACTTTGTAAAAAAGACCTTTTTTCTTTTTGATAAATGAGAAAATCGATTCAAAAAAAATCAAGAGAACCAGTCCATATTAGATAGGTAAGAAGCAAAGAGACAGTAAAAAAAATCACCGAGAATCGATAAAAAAAATGAGAAAAGGTAATTTTCGCTTCCCATTTTTGAAGTTTCTTCTCTTCCCTGTTTCCCTCACTCGTTACAAACATATATATATATATATATACATAAATATAACTTTTAAAAAAAACTTTTTACCTTTTTACCCATAGTGGGCGGTGGCGAAGCGACTTCACGCCGACAAAGAATCTCTCACGGATTGGACTGGTCCGGAGAAAAGACACCTCCTTTCCCTTTTTTTTTTTTCAAACAAAGAACCAAATCGTTTTTTTGGACAAATTGGCCTTTTATAGCAATGAATCTGGTAGCTTTTGCTTTGGTCATTAGCGTCAAAAGCAGACGCGTTTTTGGCAAGATCTGCGCGTCGCGACCGACCCACCGGAGGATCCGCGTGTTTCAGTTAAATGGGCTATTTGCGCGATTGGCCCTTCCGCTTTTTTGACTTCTTTTAATTAAGTTTTTATTATTTTTGAATTTTACCCCACAATCTACTTCAGTTCGCAATTTAGTCCTGAGTGCGATGCGTTTTGACCAAGGGCTTATTGCCTTTGGGTCCCCATGTAACTCAAGCGTTTAGATAGGCCATTTCCTTTTTATTTTATTTCAAATTTACCCCAAGTATTACATTTTGTTCATTTTAGTCATTTCTAATTACTTTGGTTATTTTATTATTAAATTCACTAACCTTATTATTATTATTATTATTATTATTATTATTATTATTATTATTATTATTATTAGTTTTATTACTTTGTTATTATTAGTTTTTATTATCTTTATACATTTTATTTTAATTATAGTTACCATTATTATTTTAATATATCATTATAATTGTTAAGTATTATTCTCAACGTTTTTTTTACTATTTTATTTATCACATTTATTTTTACCAAGATTATTATTTTACTTTATTTCTAATATTATTACATTATATTTTGTTTTATGCGTTATTATTATGTTTCTTATATATTATCGTTATTATTATTATTATTAGTGTTGTTATAATTATTGTTATATTATACTACTCTTGTCCAAAAGAACAATCTATGCATTAAATCGTTTAGTATCTTATGAACTTTATATCATATAAGTTTTGCTATTTATATAAGTATATATTATCTTGTTGTTGTAGGTGTATTATTATATAATGTAGGTACTTATTCCCCAATATATTATCTTGTCATTATAATATGCTTACCCTCATTATATCTCTTATATAGTATATTATTATTATCATTATCATATTATCATTTTTCACAATGTACATACTTTGTTATTACTACAATATCGTGTTATTATTATCACTTCATCATTTTTTCTACTACTGCTATTATATGAAATGCCTTCAATATATTATATATCTTTCATATTTATACGTATATATATATCGCATGCGTCCTTTTATTATTCTTTTCGCATATAACATCGTGTTTTCACATTTTCGCTAATTTTTCTCGACATCTCAATTTTCATAACAATCGATATCTCGTGTTAGTAATTCGAGAAAATCGAGTCCTAACTTACTGGGTTCTGATTTTTTTTCTCGTTTAAGCTAAACAACGGAAGATCTCTTTTAAAATCACAAATTCCAGCTTTAAAATCAACATTTTGTATTAGCAATTCGAGTGAATCGAGCCCTAACTTACTGGGTTCCGGTTTCTTCTCGTTAAAGTTAAACAAACGGGATATCCCTTTTGAAATCGCAATTTAAATATTAAACAAAACGCTTAATCTCGGATATTCAAAATGTTGCGCCCAAACTTACTGGACTCAACATCTCGATATTTTGGGATAAGTTTTTTTTTCTTTCTAAAATTGAGGCGATATTCCTAATTTGGATTTTCGAGAGAACGAGCCCTAACTTATTGGGTTCTAGTTCCTCGTTCGACAAATGACGGGAGATCCTCTTCAAATATAAAACTAAGTTTCAAAAGACGAGCTTAGTTTCGGGAGTCTAAAGTATTACACCCTAACTTACTGGAAGTGATGCTTTTTCCCCTCGAAATAAGAGAGTCTTAGCGTCCCTTCCAATTCCTTCAGGTTTTGGAAATAAAAAAGTATCTATCTTCAAACCATTTCAAAGTTTTCAACATTAGGACATCAATCAATCAGTTTGGTACCAATTTTGGGCGTGTCGAGGGTGCTAATCCTTCCTCGCACGTAATCGACTTCCGAACCCGTTTTCTCGAAGTTCGTGGACCAAAAAGCACTGTTTTAGTAAATTAAATGTTTTATTAAAACAAAGGTGATCCGATCACACCAAATAAAGATCGGTAGCGACTCCTTTCCTTTTTTTTTTTTCAAAATCGAAGTCGACTGGCGTCGTTCTTTATTTCATCAAAAAATGGTTACGACATTGACAAGAGTAACGGTCTAAAGAAAGCCATTAGACTGGTCGACCTGAGAACCGAACAGTTAAACCGATTTTTAAAATTTTTATTTAATTGAACTAGATGGATCGGTCAAACTAGCAAACCAGTGGCCTGACCGGTTCGACCACCAGTTCTGTTTTGAAAATTTTGGTCAAAATATTTTATTTTGACATATACTAATAGTTGGATGATGATATTTTGGTTTGATAAAAAATATTTTAAAAAATATTAATTCAACCACCCGATTCTCAGGTCAACCGGTCTCATGGCTTTCCCTAGACCGGTACCCTTGTTGATTTGAGGCTAACCGGTCCAGTTCAAGTTGTAATGTTTTTTTTATATAAGTTTATATCTATTTTAATATTTTAAATTTTTTTTGTATCTTCTTAAGAACTTTTTACATATAAGCCTTACTTTTATAAATCGAGAATTTTATATGATTTTTAATGTAATTTTTTTCTAAATCGGCATTTATATTTGAAAAAAATTATAAATTTAAATATTTGAAGATAACGATGTTAACGTTTTAGTGTTTAGTTCAAGTTTTAAAATTAATCTCGATATTCGAATCTAAATTGATCTTAAAAAGTGAACACTTAATCAACAGGCCATAATATGAGATTCTTATCGAATCAACATTAAAACCGAGACAATCAGATTATATTCAATAAATGAAACATATAATAAAATTAAATCACAATAAAAACTCAATCAACTTTATCAAATAAACTCTAAAATACAAATTAAACATTACTAAAATTCTCCAATTTGAGGCCATAATTGAAAGTCCAACCAAGTGATTGAGAATGTGGACTTTGTTTTCTCTATATTTTGAGATTGCTTTTACTGATTTTGCCTGTACTTTTATCCAGGCTCGGCCCTAAGGCAGGGCAGGTAGGGTCTCTACCCAACGCCCAACAGAATTTATTAAATTTTATTAAAAAAATTAAGATTTTTTTCAGAAGAAAAAGAAGGAGGGTTCAATTTATTTTTAAAAAAAATTCAGGGCCCAAAAAAAGTACGTTAGGGACATATTTTTTTTAATTTGCCCCAGACCAAAGAAAATTCAGGATCCACTCTGTTTTTATCAACCTCGCTTTCCGACATTTTGTCTAATTTAACTCATTAATTTTGCTTCTTAATTTAGAAAGCACCCATTTTGTTGGCTGCTTCTTCTAACTTTCTGTATTTAATATTCACACAGAGAGTTTTAGCAAACCCCAAAGGTAGCTACACGCAATACCCATTTTTGGATTACTATTATATAATTACATCCTGATTCAAGGGCTAGAATATATTTTTCGAGGGGCGGAAATAAAATTTTAATTTTTAATAGTTTATATTTTTATAATTTTTAAAAGATTAAATTAAATTTTCATAATTTTAGAGGCAAAGTGTAATTTTATTTTTACTAATTTAAAATTTTAAAAAATTTTAAAAGACAATAATAACAATTTTTCATTTTACGGGGGTTGGGCCCCTCCCATCCCACTGAATTCGCCTCTATCTTGATTCTTTGCTTTCATTCTACTCAACTTTATTTTATTGATATTAAATTTATTTTAATTTGGTTTCTAAACATTAAAACATTTTAATCAAGACAACGACAGTGAAGTTGACAGGATCCGACCCTCTCTAAAATAAGAATTTTTTATTTTTGACCTTTTACAATTTGTAACTATGTTTATTATGGTAAAATTAGACATTCTCTCCAAAATGACAATTTTGATTTAGTCTTTTAAAAATATAAAGATATGGATTATTAAAATAGAAAATTATATTTTAATTTTTATAAAAATATACAATTTAATTCTACCCCTAACCCTTAACAAAATGTTCTCCCCAGACTATCGAAGATATATCAATAAGGTCATTCCATTATTAAAATCACTCATTTGACTGTTAAATGAGATGTCAAATCTTATTTGACATAGTTTAAAATGAGAAGTTTAAAGAAAACTAATTATTGTGAAAATAAGTTTTCTAAGCTTTTACAAAAGCTTTACCGCCCAATCTCCCTTTTTTTCGGTTTTACTTTCTTTGCAGTTTTTACTTTTAAAAGTTATGTGGCAACATTTTATTTTTAAATTTTCATTTTAAATTATGTCACAAAAGATTTTGACATGTTATTTTAATATTAAATTAAGAGTTTTAATAATTAAAGGACATAATTGATATACCATCAATAATTTCAAGATGTAATTAAAACGTCATAATATATCGATATTATAATCCATACGAAAAATTTAAATTGAATATATTAAAACATATTTTTTTAATTAAATGATATGAATGAAGTATAAATAATTTTACCCCAATTTTAACTATTATGGCAACCGGAACAAAACCACGTAAAACAAAATAATTGAAAATTACACCACGTTTGGTTGGGTGTAATGGCGCCCACCTTAATCCTCCGTTTGGTTCAATGGAATGCCTATTACAAGCTTATTCCATTACGTGTATATATGCGGAAAATACGCTGATTTCTGGGGGATTTCTATTCCCTTCCCAGACCACCGTTTAGCTATTACTTTCCAATTCTTACCCTCCCAAACCAGAGCTCCAAAAGCAAGAGCAAACAGAAGCTGCCAGCAAAGCCACCCCACAAGGCTCCACCTGCTCCACCCTCTCCCGATTTACTGTTGCAGGCAAGTGTTTCCGGTGGCTGATTTCTCTTTTCTTTAACATAATGTTTATGTATAAATATAAATACTAGTAATCTCCCTCGAAAAATCATTCAGGTCCCCTTTTGATCTCATTTTGATCCTTTTCGATATCTTCCTAGAAGAATTTTTTCCGTTAAATTTTGTGTGCTCTCCTTTCTGGGTTTTTAGAATTTGATTTGGTAATTGAATTGATTTGGGTTTTAATGAATCAAAAACTTCAGCAAATTATTTTCAGTCTTGTTAGTTTGTTTGCGTGAATTTTCAATCACAAGAAAGAAAGTCGCAGAAGCTGGCCAACCCCATGGGCTGATTCTTTGTGTTGTATCCTCACCACCAAGTCTTTCATCTTTTGAGGAATCAACGTCATAGATCACAGCTTTTGGACTTCCTTTTACCTGAATTAAAATCTATAATATATATACTTTTTATCTTTTTTCCCAAAATGCAACATTGTTATGCTGATTGCTGAATATTTGCAGCTGCAGGTTCTTTCAAATGGGAATGTTTGCATGAATTTTCTAAATGTTTATTGCTTAATTTTTTCTTCTTAATCTTTGATCTAAACAGGAAACTCAGCGTCTCCTCAGTGTACTAGGTGAATACTCTGCTTTTTTTTTTTAATTTGAAATTCTTGTTGAATATTGTTTGGTATCGTTTTTCGATTTTAATGTTA
Source organism: Gossypium rotundifolium (assembly GCA_025506655.1). Taxonomy (NCBI): domain Eukaryota; kingdom Viridiplantae; phylum Streptophyta; class Magnoliopsida; order Malvales; family Malvaceae; genus Gossypium; species Gossypium rotundifolium. The sequence continues at coordinate 155,115,906 of CP106728.1, forward strand.
TGAGCTGAAAAGAAATTAACATTTCTGGGTTTCTTCTCCTGGTAAATAAAAGAGTTCATTGTTTTTTCTTTTTCCCTAAAAGAGTTGATTGTTTGCTCTCATATACACTTCAACTTAATGGTGAATTAATTTTTAGTGCTGCTGGATTCATTTTCCTTTTCTTTGATTGATTTTAATAAACAAATTTTATCAAATTGATTGATTACAAGACCTTGTTTATTTACTTTGTTTTCCCCCTAATTTGGTAGGATCCAAGTAAATCAAACACTCTTTGCTGTACAGAATTTCAGTCACCTCTCTTTAAGGTAAAATTTTGATTGTCGATGAACCCTATTTTAGCTTTTATGATTGAACCCTATTACGACAGCATCTCTGTTAGCCCTTTGTTAGCCCTATCTGGTACTTGCGTCTGTTTGAATGCAAAAGCAAAATGGAATTCAATTTCTTCCCCTGTTTTAAGATTTCAGGTTGTTTACAAATAAACTTCCAATTAAGTTTTTATAACCCCACGGAAAAAGGTAACACAGTGTAGAGATTATCTGATGTATTAAATTATAGGCTCATATACTAGAAAGTTTTTGTTTATTTCTCTATACAATTCATAATCCTTAGAAATTGTCAAATTAAAATGTTTTTGGCTATTAGTTAGAATAAGCAAGCAACAAGTATCCCTTTCTTTTATGTTGGGTTGATACATGGATCATATTGTAGGCATCATTACGCTGCATTTAGATCCATATCTCAAGCAGGACCAGTAGACTAGCTACAAGAGCCTTTATGATAGCTCCCACTTTGATAGCTGCTATTGTGAGACTCTATAGTGTTTGTTCCTAGGAGGTCCCCAAAAACAACAACAGTTTATAAGAAGAAAAAAAATGAAGAAGGAACAGACATGTTGAGAGAGATGGGAGGTGTTGCAAATGATAATAAAATAATGATGAAATGCGTAAAGGAAAGAATTGGGAAGGAATGGGGGATGAGTTGGGACTTGTAACTTGCCTGCATCCAGTTCTTTCTCCAAAGTAGATATAGGAAAATGACACTTCAACAAAGCCATCTCTCCCTCTTTAGTAGTCAATACGGTATCTTGCTTATTTCTCCATGGTAAAAGTGGTTTTCAATCAAGTGCAAGTATACATAGAATTTTTGAATGCTGTTCCTTATATTTAGATTGTAATCCAAATATATCTGCATTTCAACCCTCACTTTGATTCTGGTTTGGATACTTGTTTTTACTTCAACAAATAACATCAAATGTTTGAATCTTATATCTTTATATATATTACTAAATTTTGATTATGCTTGTGTAATGTGTATATATATAATTTACAAAATAAATAGTCATGTTCATATTATAGCTTTTTGACATATGGCACTCTTAAATATATATTCTTCCATTTTTCATTGTTTCTTTTGCACTATTAAATATGTCAAAATATAGAAGTTAGTAATCGTAATACATCTTACAAATATGAGGGAACTGAAGGTGGTTGCAAGGGTTCTTTGAGGATGGGTCTTGGACCTTGATTTCCTTTTTAGACTTTGGTATAAAGTTTCACCATCTATACTTGTAATGTGTGGGTTTATCTTTTATTTGTGTGTTGGTTTTTCTCTTATTCTTCCTTCACTGTATATTATATTAATTAGATTTTACATTTAATTAATCAGTTAATTGGAGATTTATATTTATTCTCTACTTGTTTTTATACCAGTGGAGCTTTAAAAATAATTGTAATAAATAATAGAAACACATTCTTTTTTCGGGAGAAGCCTATTTTTATTGGATCTTCCATTTTTAAAATGTCATCAAATGTGTTATCAAGAATTAGTCAATCCAATCCTATTTTTTCCAACATTATCATTATTTTACAGTTTAGATTCTTCGGTGGTTAACATTCGAACCCAACCCAATAATATCTATGATATCCACAACCACCCTCACTACCATGTCATGGCTTTAATTCAGTTAAAACCTTTTTCAAAAAATTTATCAAATTAAATTTATGTTTTGGGTTTTAGATAATTTCCTTGGGTTTCATTGAGTTACTTTTTTATTTTGCCCAATGATGGGAACTCAGATGAAGCATAGCCGTAGTAAAAGTTGTCCAAATACGCTTTATGTAGCTACTAAAAAAGTTGTTCAACAGAAGAAAAAAATCCATGTAGCCATCCCAATTGATGCGAGAGCGCTTGTTTACTATTCTTTCTTTTTCGTTTTTTGGTTGTTTGTGCATGTTATCTTTGTAATAAATAGTTACTTACTAGCATGTGAAAATTTTATTGATGTTTATTTGAGCTTTGAAAGCTTGGGCTAAGTTCAATAATATGCTACTGACCCTAGTATAGATGTTTATTTTATTGATGTTTATTTTGGTTGTTTTATTGATGTTTTTTTTTTTTCTTAACATAATTATGTCAGGTTTTTCAGAATCAAATATTTCTTCCCAAAGTTCTCGAGGAACCAAAAGGAAATGGGTTCCGAAAGAAGATCTTGTGTTGGTTTCTTGTATGCTCGACTTGCACAATGTTGGAACCTTTAATGCCGATCTGAGATTTAAAGTGGTTATTTAAATGAGTTGGAAAGAATGTTATAAAAAGTTTTACCCAATGCAATGTTGAAGGCTAAACCTAATATTGAATCGAGGATTAGACTACTGAAAAGGGATTGGTCAATCATTTATGACATGCTTAATGGAAAAAACAATAGCGGTTTTGGTTGGGATGAGCATAGGCAGCTCGTTGTTGCTAAAGATGCGATGTGAAACTCATATATAAATGTAAGAATTATTTCAAGTATTTTTTATCTTATTTTCACCAAACTTATAACTAATATGAATTCCTCTTTTTTATAGAGCCATAAAGAAGCAGGTCAATTCAAACATCGTAGTTTCCCTTATTATGACCAACTTACTGCCATCTACGCAAAAGATCGAGCCACTGGGAAAGATGCTCAAACAGCTGCTGATATCATTGAAGAAATAAATCTTGAGGATGTAGCTACTACAAATATTCATGAAGAAAGAAACGATTTCTATGAATGTGAAGTCAATTTCTCTTTGGATGACATGGATGTTTCAGCTACAGAATCGCAACCATCTAGAAACCAAGGGGGTTCCACATCTTCAAAGAAGAAAAAAAAGAATTCTGATTCAAGTGATCATGTTTCTTTTTCATTTCATGATGCTGCCACTTTTTTGGGGGAAAAATGCTGGCAGTTGACGAACAAATCAGTAGAAGTATTGCCTCCGATGCGGTAATTCAACAAAAGTCAGAAGAATTTCAGACCATCCAAGAAAAAGCTACAAATTTATATCCAACATTATGTGAAATAGAAGGTTTAACTGTGGATGAGCGTTTTCGAGCATTGAGCAAAATTCCAGATCATCCAACGCAAATGCTCATTTTCTTTAGTTTACCTTCTTCTGTACGATTGGATTGGGTCAGAAGATTTCTTGCTGACCATTAAAAATCATAGTTGTATTGATAATATTTTAGTAACTTTTTGTGTTTGTAATATTTGGGACGGTATAATGACATGATATATGTTATTATAATGTTGTAACTTTTTTGATGTAACATATGAATTATGACATATAAACTAATGAAATCATGTAACCTTTTATTAATATATTAATATTATGTTTATGTAAAATATAATTCTCAAGTTATTTATTACTTCTAATATTTTTTATTGTAGAATAATTAAATTATTTGTTTCAATTATGATATTTTAGCACATTAAATATGTATTACGTTTAAAAATAATAAAATAGATTATATATATTTTATAGTATTATATATTTTAATTTTTAATTCATATAATAATTATATTAAGAATGTTATTAAATTATTTTTAATTAAATTATATTTAATAATAATTATGTTAAAATATGATTAAATTATTTATTATTTTTGTCGTAACCATTTTTTTGGTGAAACAGTAAACGACACGGTCGACTCGATTTTTGAAAAAGAAAAGGAAGGGAGTCGCCACCAACCTTTTTTGATGAGGTGTGATCGGGCCACCTCGTAAAATAGTTGTTTTTAATAAATAGTTTGATTTATCAAAACAACGATTTTGGTCTTCAAATCGAAAACGAGTTCGGAGTTCGATTCACATACGAGGAAGGGTTAGCACCCTCGATACGCCCAAAATTGGTACCGAATTGATTGATCGATGTCCTCATATTGAAAACTTCGAAATGATTCGAAAATAGATACTCTTAATTTTCAAAACTTGAAGGGATCGAAAGGGACGTTAAGGCTCTCTTATTTTCGAAGAGATAAAGCATCATGTCCAGTAAGTTAGGGCGCGATACTTTAGATTCCCGAAACTAAGCTCGCCTTTTAAAACTTGGCTTTATATTTGAAGAGGATCTCCCGTCATTTGTCAAACGAGAAGTCAGAACCCAAGAAGTTAGGGCTTGTTTTCTCGAAAAGCCAAATTAGGGACGTTGCCTCTATTTTAGGAAAAAAGAAACTTATCTCGAAGTATCTAGATGTCGAGTCCAGTAAGTTAGGGCGCGACATTTCGAATTTTTGAGATTAAGTATTTTGTTTTAAAATTTGAATTGCAATTTCAAAAGAGATACCTCGTTGTTTAACTTTAAACGAGAAAAATCGAAGCCCAGTAAGTTAGGGCTCGATTCGCTCGAATTGCTAATACGGGATATCGATCGTTAAAAAATCGAGAGGTCGAGAAACAGTGAAATGTCGATGAGGATATGAGTAATGGTGACAGAAAAAGCATCGCGACAATGGTGTATATATATTGACAATGACAGAAGATAATGATAATGGAGGTAATATATAAAATAGACAAAATATATGCATATTGAGAAAATAATATAATGATAGTAGTAATGTGGGATATATATATATATATATATAAGGAAAAATACGGTAATACATAAAATAAATGAGGTGTTTACAATATATGTGAAAATAGTATTTTCACATATAATACTAATAGCGATAATAATAATGTAATGATGAAATAGATAATAATAACGAAAACAACAAGCAATAAATAGAATATTATTGATAGTAATAATAGTAATATAATAATAGTAATAACATAGTAATAAATATAATATATATGTGCATAGATATAATAATAACCTATTAATAATAGCAATATGATAATAACATAGTGATAATAATAATATATATATGTACATAAAGTATGATAATATAATATTAATAATGATGATAATGAAAATATTAATATATTAATAATAACACATAATACATGAATAGTGATGAAAAATAAATAATGATAGCAATAATAATGGTAATAATATTTTAGAAGTAAATAATAAGATATATACAAGAACAAACAAAAATGTATATATATACATATATATATATTTAAAAACTATAATATAACTATATTATTAATAAAGATATTAGGTAGTAGTAATAAGGTAATAATAATAGAAAATAAAAATTTAATTAGGTTAAAAATAGTAAAAAAAGGCATAAAAGGACTAAACTAAGTGAAAGAACAAAATTTTGGGTGAATTTTTAAAAAAATAGAGATTAGGGACCTATTTATGCTGTGAAAAGGATGAAGGGACCAAAAGGTAATAAACCCTTCTACCAAAACGCTAAAGCAAAGAACGAGACCAGTTGAGAACTGAAGTAAATTGTTGGGCTAAATTAAAAATAATAAAAACTTAATTGCAAAATCATAAAAAGGCGGAAGGACCGAACATGCAAATATCCCCCTTTAAAAAAAACACGCGGATCCTGAGGCGGGTCTGCCGGTCGAATCGGGTCAAAATCAAAACGACGTCGTTTTGGGGTTAAAAACCAAATTTAAGCAGACGTCATTTTAAGGGCTATATAAAGCCCAAAACCATAAAAAAAATCATTTTCTGCTTAGTTTAAAAAAAATTCTTTTCCCTTTTTTTTTCTCTGCAGAGGTTGAGGGAGGGAACTCGGCCAGTTCGTCCGCCGGCTGGCCGCTTCTAGCCGTAAAAATCTCGTTTTTCTTCCTTTTTTTTCTTTTTTATATATATACTGTTTTTTTAGTAAAAAGACGTGGATATATATGTGGATATAATGGATTCAAAGAATGAAAATAAAAGAAAAAAAGGAAAAAAAAAAGACCTTAGCACCTTTCGAATTGGTTTTTCTTTCTTTCTGATATTTACTACTTTTTGTTTTTTTGCTTGAATCTTTGCTTGGTGTTTGAATCTGTTTGTGTTTTGAAATTTCTTTCTTGTGTATCGATCAAAAAAAAGTGCCGTACAATGGTTTTAAAATCGGCCTTTATAGCCTTTCTTTTACAAGCATTCTTTCCCTTTTCTGTCTTGTCTTTGTTTATCGGGCTTTGCAGCGCTTATGGCGGTGGCGAGGGCTTCTTGATCTTAGTCGGTGGTGGAATCGGAAGAGTCGACATCTGAGAACAAGGCGTCAGAAGACCTAGGGCAAGTGGGGTGGCGGCTAGGCTAATTTAGGGTCTTAGAAACCCTAAATTTTCTGAAAAATTTTTAATGTTTTGGGCCTGTTGGGTTGCTTGCAAATTGGGTCTGATTTTAATCTGTTTGGGCCCATTGTAATTGGGTCTTTTAGACCCGGGTAAAATTGGGTCTACAGCTGCCCCTCTTTGCTCATTGTCATGTAACGAGAATAGAGCAAAGACTTTAAAAGAGCCAATTTTGGCCGGTCTTACCGAGTCTTAACTTCTCGATGCTTCTTTTCTTCAGATAGCCTCGTTCTGGTCCACCGCATCTTGTTGCTTTGATCCACTCCATTGCTGCAACTTCAGAGGTATAGGACTCTTTGTTTTAATTTGCTAACTTTAATCTACTCCCAGAACCACGAGGAGTCGCCAATCTATTATCTTCAATCAGTCCCAACAAATTCGTGGATTGCGGTGATGTCTTTGATTTGCTTCCTGCAACTTCGAAATGTCAAATCTGCTATCTTCAATCGATCCTCAGAACTCGGGGACCACCAGACTGATGTCTTCGATCTGCTTCCTCCAACTTCAGGAATGTCAAATCTGCTTTCTTCAATCTGATCCCTACAAACTCAGGGACCACCAGACTGATGTCTTTGATCTGCTTCCTGCACCTTCAGGAATGTCAAATCTGCTTTCTTCAATCTGATCCCTACAAACTCAGGGACCACCAGACTGATTTCTTTGATTTACTTCTTACTCCACGGGAACTTCGAGGAAATAAGAATTCAGGGAGAAGAGATTCGTAGTCTCCATATTCTCTACCGAAACTTCAAAGAAATAAGGACTTATCCTCATTGTTAACTCAGGGAGACGGTATTTGTAATCTCAACCTACTCCACTGGAACGTCGAGGAAATAAGAATTCAGGGAGAAGAGATTTGTAATCTCCATCTTCTCTACTGAAACTTCAGAGAATTAAGGATGTAACCTCATTGTTAACTCAGGGAGACGGGATTTTTTATCTCAACCTACTCCATGGGAACTTCGAGAAAATAAGAATTCAGGGAGAAGAGATTTGCAATATCCATCTTCTCTTACTGAAACTTCAAAGAATTAAGGATGTAACCTCATTGTTAACTCAGGGAGACGGGATTTGTAATCTCAACCTACTCCACGGGAATGTCAAGGAAATAAGAATTCAGGGAGAAGAGATTCGTAGTCTCCATCTTCTTTACCGAAACTTCAAAGAAATAAGGACTTATCCTCATTGTTAACTCAGGGAGACGGGATTTGTAATCTCAACCTACTCCATGGGCGTCGAGGAAATGAGAATTGAGAACTTTTCAATTTGCTTCCTTACTATCTTGTGAAGACTTCAATCTTGATCTGCTCCCTACCATCTCGAGGAGCAAAATCTAAACTTTTCAATTTGCTTCCTTACTATCTTCAAGAAGACTTCAATCTCCACTGCTCCCTACCATCTCGAAGGAGCAAAATCAACTTTTCAATTTGCTTCCTTACTATCTTCGGAAGACTTCAATCTTGATCGCCCCACTACCATCTTGAGGAACAAATCGAACTTTCCAATGTGCTTCCTTACTATCTTCGGAAGACTTCAATCTTCATCTGCTCCACTATCATCTCAAGGAACAAAATCGAACTTCAATATCGTTACACCGTTCTTTGAGGAACCTGCCCTGTAGAATGAATTTTATGTGCTTATGCTTATGCAAATGATGAAGAGCTATGATCAAAATGACTCAAAGCCTCCTAACTACATGTGTTATGAACGACACTTTCATGAATGCAGAATGTCGTGAGAATAGTTTTTTTTACAATGATTAGGATGCAATAATCAGAATGAATCGAATGCTCCTAACTAAATGACAATAGATGACATTTGCATGAATGCAGAATGTCATGAGAATGATCCTTTGTTAAATGTATAATGATTAGGATGCACTGGATGATATTTGCATGAATGCAGAATGTCATGAAAATGGTCTTCTTATGATTATTAAGATGCAATGAGTCGAATGCTCTTAACTAAACGTACTTTAAATGATAAATGCAAAATAAAATGATCCTTTTTTAAATGTTTAGGGTCATCATTGCTCGTAGTCCATTAATGTTCTATCACTGATACGTTATCATGCTTTCTCGTTCAGCCAGTATCTTTGATAGAAAACCCAAAGAAATGATCATATTATGCTCAACAAGCTTGCCCATTGTAATTTTAGGGTCCCTTGCACCTGCACCTTACGGGACGTAAAATTTACATCTCTCACTGCAACTTTAAGAGAATAACATTTGGTTTCTTCAATCCATCCTACTGTAACTCCGAGGTATAGGATCAATTTGATCTGTTACACCATTCACTGGTGTAATGACCAGATGTGTAGGCCTGATATGTGCATGAATCAGAGTATCATTTTCTTTTCTCGAGAATGATCCTTTGTCTTCTTTGGGTTGACATTGCTCGTTGTCATCAAGGTCGTATCACCGTGAAATGTATTGTCTTTTGGTTCAACCAATAAAAGGTCCAAAGAGATAATCATCTTTCTCCAATATTTCCAAACCTTGAGCTGAGTGAGTTCTAAACAATAGTCCTGTTTCAGGTCCTTGTATTATTCAGAAGCTTCCAGAGTAATATGCAAAAATCCTTTTATGAAAGTATTATTAGTCCATTATTCGTTATTTTAATGCAAAATGCCTGAAAAAGATTGTAATAATGGACAAAAAGGAAGCGATTGGGAGCATAGCTCAAACAAACAAGTTAATCAAAGCTAGCAAATGCAATTAAGAAAGAAATTTATCGGTGGTTTTTTGAAAGGAATAAAATAACCACAAGTAACAAAATGGGTAAAATGGGCCGGTGCCCCAGGATATCGCACTTGAGCTTCTCCGCTCCAACTTCTTGAGGACCATTTTGAGCTTAATATGTGTTTAGGGGATCCAGTGTACTTTGTCGATGCCCCAAGGCGTAACATACTTCTTTGAGCGTAGCAAGACTCAGATGCCCTAATTTCAATCAAAATTTTGAGCTACCCTTCTCGGGTTTTCAACTCAAATACCCTTTGGTCTCAAAGCGCCCTTTGCGGGTTTTCGCCTTGGCCTCTCCTTTTTCTTTTTTCTTTTTTTCTTTTTCTTGTTTTTTATTTTTTGTGTTTTTTCCTTTTTTTTTGGAAAACATTTTTTTATTGAATCTGAACTCACCGGGTTGGGCAGGTCCTTGTCATCCATCTTGGTTAACACTCATGTTTCCCTAGAGTAGGCCTTCTTTGCTGTATAAGGCATTTACTTTTCCTTGGATAAGAAGAATCTCTCTTAATGCTAGGTCCTCTTCCTGAAATTCTCTTGAGCAAACCTTTTTGTCAAGCCCGTATCCATTTTTGGTACATTTGACCCTGTTGAATACTTTCAATCAAGCTTACTGGAGGCATTCTACTTCATCTAATTCAATCCAAGCTTGGGAAAAGGAATCTTACCTTCCAACAATTGTTTCCCTTTCATAAACCAATGGGAAAGATGCCTCAGCAAAAGTCCTGGCCAACGTTCAAGGAACCTCAAGGGTAAATGGTAACTTCTCTATGCCAACCTTTACAAGTCTCAGCCATTGTTTCAAAAAAATCTTGAATTTTTTTTTTTAATTTGATGACTGCCGACTTTGTAATTTTGGCATATGAAGCGACATTCACCCTCTTCGTGAGGTAACCAATGACCATGAATATGAATCGATGTTGGCTAAAGGCTTTTGAGGAGACTGGCTTGTTAACATCCATGCTTCATATAGGGAAAATGGAGAAGGCACAGTCTTTCTTGACTTAGCATTTTATGGCATAACAGATGCAATGTCCCTTTTTGGTGAACCAATAGCCCGAGCCTCTTGATTGTTGTAAAACATGGGTTCTTTAAACCCCAACCTTAACAGCATACCGATGTTTTAGTAGTTTGGCATGCCTTGATATGATCGTGCGAAAACATCTTGAATTCCTGAAAATAGCTCAACGATGCCTTGCCTTATTCCTACTAGGAGCTACGCTTGCATCTTCATCTCCTTCGTTAGTTCATAGCGTCTGCTGACACTTCATAAGGTAGGATTTACATTGGGGAAGTACGTCGCAATCTTTGTCATCTTCAAAGCCCTTAGATCCCTCTAGATACATATCTCACTAAAAAGGGAGTCAGCAACAACGTCGCTCATGTCATTGATATCTGGGGGCCCATTGTAGAAAATCTAAATAATAAATGATCCTAAGGATGATTATTCGTATGATATGGTCATGAGTGAAAGAATATTCAAGATGAAATGTAAAGAATGAAAATATTTACTTAGAAAGATGCATTTTATTGAAATAAAATTCGGACACAAGCCTACTTCTCAAAGAAATCTTATTGCTTCGGGCTTGAAGCAACAAGTGTGTTTTACACATTACTCTAGATTAGCTTTAAAATACATGTTTCTTCCACAGTCTCATTGTTCAAAACATTCCCAAGTATATAAAGGCGGATACTCAAAAACTTTTATTCCTCGGTTCTCTTGGTATTCCATTGCTCAGTCATCGAACTTTACAATACCCATGTTGATGAGATTTTCCACCAATTTCTTGAAAGTAAGGCAATTTTCTATCGAATGGCTCGTGATCCCCGTGGTACTCACACCGAGTGTTTGGGTCATACCATTTTGGGTATAGAGGTTGCATCGCTTTTGGATATTGGGGGACACAACGTGTGCATCAAATAAACTTTGATACAACTCCTTATACGTCATAGGGATTGACGTAAATTGGAGTTTTTCAATGTTTTTCCTTGTGCGAGATTCTTTCCTTGATGAATCTTCATACTTAGTAGTCACCGTCTTTGGCTGGTTAACGGTAATTAACTTTGGGTCCCCGATGTTTATATTATTCACCTCGTCATCTTTTTTTCTAGGAGCAGGCCTTCTACTGGTTTCCCCTACTTCAATCTTGCCGCATCTGATTGCATGTTCAATCATTTCCCCTGCCATCACCATGTCGGAAAAGCTCTTAGTGGTATTCCCTATCATTTGGGTTATGAAAGGAGCCTTCAGGGTGTTGATGAAGAGCATGGTAGTTTCCTTTTCTAAGAGGGATGGTTGGACCTGCATGGCGACCTCCCTCCACCTTTACGCGTATTGTCTGAAACTCTCATTTTGTCTTTTTTCCATGCTTTGCAAAGTAATTCTATCCGGGCCATGTCCGTAACGTGGCTGAAATGCTTTAGAAATGCTTGAGCAAGACTTTTCCAGAACTAATGTTGGCCTGACTAAGTTGGTTATACCATCTAGCAATGCATACCACTAAACTTTCTTGGAAGCAAGTGGATTAAGAGTTGATCATTGTTCATGTAGCCAGCCATTCGTCTACAGAACATAGTGATGTGGGCTTCAGGACAGCTGGTCCCATTGTACTTCTCAAATTCTGGCATCTTAAACTTATGAGGAAGCACCAAATCTGCAACCAGACTCAAGTCTTTTGCGTCAATACCATGGTGGTGATCAGTATTTTCCAAAGCCTTGAACTTTTCCTCCAACCATCTACAACGATCCTCTAACTGCCTTGAAGATTCTTTCCTCGACCCTATTTTCTCTACCATATCTAAATCAGGTACAACAGGATTGGCCGGGTTATCTCCTGGTTGGTATCCTGACTCCGTGAGAGTTCGTGGGTGGTCTAATATCATTTTGCCCTTGTTGAGGCCTAATCATGACAGATGGCCTTTGGGGATACTCTTCATGTTTGTCTTTGGCGCATGTGGTGGGGTAAAACCAGGAGGAATGCCTTCGCTCTCTTCTCTGTAATTTTTATAGGACCTTTTCCTTTGTCCATTGCCCCACTCAAAGATTTGGGCCATTTGAGCCATCGTTTTCTTTTGAGCCTCCAACATCTGATCCCTCATCTCTTGTTGGAGTTTTACCATTTGCTCTTGCATCTGGTCTTGCAGGTCTTTCTGGAATTGTTCAAATCTTTGATCCATTTTCTTTGTCTTGGCACGTGTACTGTAATGGTTCTCAGTTTCCAGATTTTCCTTTTCTCTTTCTCTATGTATTAATTTTAACTAATTAGGCTCTCTCTATGGACTTAAATGCATATGATGTGATGTAATGCAAAATCATGAATACAGGAAGAAGACATCGATTCTGATCAACTTCATTTTAGAAAACTTTATTAGAAGGAAAAACCCTTTACATAAAGCAGATTACAAATATGCTTTCGCACTAAAGCCTAAGGTTTTGATTTTCCCAAGCAAGGAGATTAGCTCTTGGCCATGACCCGGTGGTAGCTCATATATCACGCTCAATATGTCAGCTTTCGCAGCCAAAATCTGTAGGTGATCAGCTACCTCTTGAATCTGGATTGTCGCTTCACCTATGAGGTAGTTCCGACTTTTAACTTGCTCGCAAGAATGGCGAAGCTTCTCCTCCAAATACTTTTTCTCTCGTTTTTCGAAGCTCAATCCGAGCTCACTCTTGTGTAATGTCGATTCTAGCTCTTCAACCTTACCTTTCATTTCCTCAATTCTGCTCAGCTTAACTTCAGCTTGGCTTTCGAGTCTTGACTTGATAGTGGTGTAGAGACCCAAGCTCACTATTCTAGCTTTTAGTCCCTTATTTTCTAATTGGCTTGGCTTTCAACCATGTGCGGACTACCTCATTGTCTTCTACTTTATCAAGGAATTCACTTTCCATAACCAACTTTCTAACTCAAAAAGCGATCGTGAATCGATGCCTCTTAAAATGTGAAATGATATGCACAAAAGAATGAAACACAACAAGTTAGTACCATGGAATATAAAGCAAGTAAAATAAACAAACACCTATCCGGATTACCACTAAGGTTTGACATAGCTCTACCTAAGGTGGGCTCCTAGGGTTTACTATATGCGGTTTAGTTCTTAAGTTCGAGGTACCGAACCAAAGATTCCTCGATCCTCACCCATTATAGGCTCATACGGACCGAAGTTGGTTCGAGGGAATACATTTCCTATGGCCATGCGAAGTGAAAACTTCACGAAGACATAGGTACGGATGTATCCCGAAGCGATCCACTAGCCCATGCGGAGGTGAAAACCTCACGAAGGCATAGCTTCGCTCCCACTTAAAGGTGTGCCTACAACGGTTATGCAATGCAATGCCAAAGTATTTATGAGACCAATATTGAAAGTGCATTAAAAGAAGCATGATTTTTCGAAACCATTTTAATTAAAAGGACAAAAATCAATCAATCTATGGCTTGACCCTCGAGTCCCCAGTGGAGTCGCCAAGCTGTCGTAACCATTTTTTGGTGAAACAGTAAACGACGTGGTCGACTCGATTTTTGAAAAAGAACAAGAAGGGAGTCGCCACCAACCTTTTTTGATGAGGTGTGATCGGGCCACCTCGTAAAATAGTTGTTTTTAATAAACAGTTTGATTTATCAAAACAACAATTTTGGTCTTCAAATCCGAAAACGAGTTCGAGTCGATTCACATGACGAGGAAGGGTTAGCACCTCGATCGCCCAAAATTGGTACCAATTGATTGATCGATGTCCTAATATTGAAAACTTTGAAATGATTCAAAAAGATACTCTTGATTTTCAAAACTTGAAGGGATCGAAAGGGACGTTAAGGCTCTCTTATTTTCGAAGAGATAAAGCATCATGTCCAGTAAGTTAGGGCGCGATACTTTAGATTCCTGAAACTAAGCTTGCCTTTTAAAACTTGGCTTTATATTTGAAGAGGATCTCCCGTCATTTGTCAAACGAGAAGTCAGAACCCAGTAAGTTAGGGCTTGTTTTCTCGAAAAGTCAAATTAGGGACGTTGCCTCTATTTTAGAAAAAAAGAAACTTATCTCGAAGTATCTAGATGTCGAGTCCAGTAAGTTAGGGCGCGACATTTCGAATTTCCGAGATTAAGTATTTTGTTTTAAAATTTAAATTGCAATTTCAAAAGAGATGCCCCGTTGTTTAACTTTAAGCGAGAAGAACCGAAGCCCAGTAAGTTAGGGCTCGATTCGCTCGAATTGCTAATACGGGATATCGATCGTTAAAAAATCGAGAGGTCGAGAAACAGTGAAATGTCGATGAGAATATGAGTAGTGGTGACAAAAAAAGCATCGCGACAATGGTGTATATATATTGACAATGATGTAAGATAATGATAATGGAGGTAATATATAAAATAGACAAAATATATGCATATTGAGAAAATAATATAATGATAGTAGTAATGTGGGATATATATATATATATATATAAGGAAAAATACCTAGAATACATAAAATAAATGAGGTGTTTACAATATATGTGAAAATAGTATAATACTTGATAGCGATAATAATAATGTAATGATGAAATAGATAATAATAACGAAAACAACAAGCAATAAATAGAATATTATTGATAGTAATAATAGTAATATAATAATAGTAATAACATAGTAATAAATATAATATATATGTGCATAGATATAATAATAACCTATTAATAATAGCAATATGATAATAACACATTGATAATAATAATATATATATGTACATAAAGTATGATAATATAATATTAATAATGATGATAATGAAAATATTAATATATTAATAATAACACATAATACATGAATAGTGATGAAAATAAATAATGATAGCAATAATAATGGTAAAAATATTTTAGAGGTAAATAATAAGATATATACAAGAACAAACAAAAATGTATATATATACATATATATATATATATTTAAAAACTATAATATAACTATAGTATTAATAAAGATATTAGGTAGTAGTAATAAGGTAATAATAATAATAGAAAATAAAAATTTAATTAGGTTAAAAATAGTAAAAAAAGGCATAAAAGGACTAAAATAAGTGAAAGAACAAAATTTTCGGGTGAATTTTTAAAAAATAGAGATTAGGGACCTATTTATGCATGAAAAGGATGAAGGGACCAAAAGGTAATAAACCCTTCTACCAAAACGCAGCAAAAGAACGAGGACCAAAGTTGAGAATCGAGTAAATTGTTAAAATAAAAAAACTTAATTGCAAAATCATAAAAAGGCGGAAGGACCGAACATGCAAATATCCCCCTTTAAAAAAAACACGCGAATCCTGAGGCGGGTCGGGTCGGTCGGATTGGGTCAAAATCAAAACGACGTCGTTTTGGGGTTAAAGGCCAGCCCCAAAACGACGTCGTTTTAAGGGGCTATATAAAGCCCAAAACCATGAAAAAAAATCATTTTCTGCTGAGTTTAAAAAAAATTCTTTTCCCTTTTTTTTTCTCTGCAGAGGTGAGGAGGGAGAACTCGGCCAGCTCGTCACGCCATTGCCGCTCCTACCATAAAAATCTCGTTTTTCTTCCCTTTTTTTCTTTTTTATATATATACTATTTTTTTAGTAAAAAGACGTGGATATATATGTGGATATAATGGATTCAAAGAATGAAAATAAAAGAAAAAGGAAAAAAAGACCTTAGCACCTTTCGAATTGGTTTTTCTTTCTTTCCGATATTTACTACTTTTTGTTTTTTTGCTTGAATCTTTGCTTGGTGTTTGAATCTGTTTGTGTTTTGAAATTTTTTTCTTGTGTATCGATCAAAAAAAAGTCTCGTACAATGGTTTTAAAATCGGCCTTTATAGCCTTTCTTTTACAAGCATTCTTTCCTTTTCTGTCTTGTCTTTGTTCTATGGCTTTGCAGCGCTTGGGCGGTGGCGAGGCGGTGTTGAGACAATCCGATCGGTGGAATCGGAAGAGTCGACATGTAACAAGGCGTCGTCAAGACCTAGGGCAAGTGGGGTGGCGGCTAGGCTAATTTAGGGTTTTAGAAACCCTAAATTTTCTGAAAATTTTTTAATGTTTTGGTCCTGTTGGGTTGCTTGTAAATTGGGTCTGATTTTAATCTGTTTGGGCCCATTGTAATTGGGTCTTTTAGACCCGGGTAAAATTATGTCTACAGCTGCCCCTCTTTGCTCATTGTCGTGTAACGAGAATAGAGCAAAGACTTTAAAAGAGCCAATTTTGGCCGGTCTTGCCGAGTCTTAACTTCTCGATGCTTCTTTTCTTTAGATAGCCTCGTTCTAGTCCACCGCATCTTGTTGCTTTGATCCACTCCATTGCTGCAACTTCAGAGGTATAGGGCTCTTTGTTTTAATTTGCTAACTTTAATCTACTCCTGTAACCACAGGAGTCGCCGAATCTATTATCTTCAATCTGATCCCAACAAATTCAGGGATTGCCAGACTGATGTCTTCGATTTGCTTCCTGCAACTTCAGAAATGTCAAATCTGCTATCTTCAATCTGATCCCTGTAAACTCAGGGACCACCAGACTGATGTCTTCGATCTGCTTCCTGCAACTTCAGGAATGTCAAATCTGCTTTCTTCAATCTGATCCCTGCAAACTCAGGGACCACCAGACTGATGTCTTCGATCTGCTTCCTGCAACTTCAGGAATGTCAAATCTGCTTTCTTCAATCTGATCCCTGCAAACTCAGGGACCACCAGACTGATTTCTTTGATTTACTTCTTACTCCACGGGAACTTCGAGGAAATAAGAATTCAGGGAGAAGAGATTCGTAGTCTCCATCTTCTCTCAAACTTCAAAGAAATAAGGACTTATCCTCATTGTTAACTCGTGGAGACGGATTTGTAATCTCAACCTACTCCACCGGACGCCGAGGAAATAAGAATTGGGGAGAAGAGATTTGTAATCTCCATCTTCTCTCGCTGAAACTTCAAAGAAATAAGGACTTATCCTCATTGTTAACTCAGGGAGACGGGATTTATAATCTCAACCTACTCCACTGGAACGTCGAGGAAATGAGAATTCAGAACTGTTCAATTTGCTTCCTTACTATCTTCAGGAAGACTTCAATCTTCAGTCTTCGAAGGAGCAAAATCTGAACTTTTCAATTTGCTTCCTTACTATCTTCAAGAAAGCTTCAATCTTCAGCCTGCTCCCCTACCATCTCGAAGGAGCAAAATCTAAACTTTTCAATTTGCTTCATTACTATCTTCAGGAAGACTTCAATCTTCATTCTGCCCCACTACCATCTTGAGGGAACGAAATCTGAACTTTCCAATGTGCTTCCTTACTATCTTCAGAAAGACTTCAAGCTTCAGTCTGCTCCACTATCATCTCAAGGGAACAAAATCTGAACTTCAATATCGTTACACTGTTCTTTGAGGAACCTGTCCTGTAGAATGAATTTTATGTACTTATGCTTATGCAAATGATGAAGAGCTATGATCAAAATGACTCAAAGCCTCCTAACTACATGTGTTATGGATGACACTTTCATGAATACAGAATGTCGTGAGAATGGTTTTTTTTACAATGATTAAGATGCAATGATCAGAATGAATCGAATGCTCCTAACTAAATGACAATGGATGACATTTGCATGAATGCAGAATGTCATGAGAATGATCCTTTGTTAAATGTATAATGATTAGGATGTACTGGATGATATTTGCATGAATGCAAAATGTCATGAAAATGGTCTTCTTATGATTATTAAGATGCAATGAGTCGAATGCTGTTAACTAAACGTGCTTTGAATGATAAATGCAAAATGAAATGATCCTTTTTTAAATGTTTAGGGTCATCATTGCTCGTAGTCCATTAATGTTCTATCACTGATACGTTATCATGCTTTCTCGTTCAGCCAGTATCTTTGATAAAAAACCCAAAGAAATGATTATATTATGCTCAACAAGCTTGCCCCGCTGTAATTTCAGGGTCCCTTGCACTGTACCTTCTGGGACATAAAGTTTGCATCTCTCACTGCAACTTTAGGAGAATAACATTTGGTTTCTTCAATCCATCCTGCTGTAACTCCGAGGTATAGGATCAATTTGATCTGTTACACCATTCACTGGTGTAATGACCAGATGTGTAGGCCTGATATGTGCATGAATGCAGAGTATCATTTTTCTTTTCTCGAGAATGATCCCTTTGTACTGCTGGGTTGACATTGCTCGTTATCTGTCAAGGTCGTATCACCGGCGAAATGTATTGTCTTTTGGTTCAACCAATAAAAGGTCTAAAGAGATAATCATCTTTCTCCAATATTTCCAAACCTTGAGCTGAGTGAGTTCTAAACAATAGTCCTGTTTCAGGTCCTTGTCTTATTCAGAAGCTTCGAGAGTAATATGCAAAACTCCTTTTATGAAAGTATTATTAGTCCATTAATCGTTATTTCAATGCAAAATGCCTGAAAAAGATTGTAACAATAGACAAAAAGTAAACTGATTGGGAGCATAGCTCGAAACAAACAAGTTAATCAAAGCTAGCAAATGCAATTAAGAAAGAAATTTATCGGTGGTTTTTTGAAAGGAATAAAATAACCACAAGTAACAAAATGGGTAAAATGGAAACCGAGTACCCAGATATCGCAGCCTGAGCTTCTCCGCTCCAACTTCTTGAGGACCATTTTGAGCTTAATATGTGTTTAGGGGATCCAGAGTACTTTGTCGATGCCCCAAGACGTAACATACTTCTTGAGCATAGCAAGAATCTCAGATGCCCTACTTTCGATCAAAATTTTGAGTCATCCTTCTCGTGTTTTCAACTCAAATACCCTTTGGTCTCAAAGCGCCCTTCTATGGTTTTCGCCTTGGCCTCTCCTTTTTTTTTTTCTTTTTTCTTTTTCTTGTTTTTTATTTTTGTGTTTTTCCTTTTTTTGGAAAATATTTTTTATTGAATCTGAACTCACCGGGTTAAGGTGTCCTTGTCATCCATCTTGGTTAACACTCATGTTTCCCTAGAATGTGCCTTCTTTCTTTGTATAAGGCATTTACTTTTCCTTGGATAAGAAGAATCTCTCTAATGCTAGGTCCTCTTCCGAAATTCTCTTGAGCGAACCTTTTGTCAAGCCCGTGATCCGCTTTTGGTACATTTGACCTGCTGAATACTTTCAATCAAGCTTCTTCAAGGCATTCGCTTCATCTAATTCAATCCAAGCTTGGGAAAAGGAATCTTATTTTCCAACAATTGTTTCCCTTTCATAAACCAATGGGAAAGATGCCTCAACAAAAGTCCTGGCCAACGTTCAAGGAACCTCAAGGGTAAATGGTAACTTCTCTATGCCAACCTTTACAAGTCTCAGCCATTTCTTCAAAAAAATCTTGAATTTTTTTTTTAATTTGATGACTGCCGACTTTGTAATTTTGACATATGAAGCGACATTCACCCTCTTCGTGAGGTAACCAACGACCATGAATATGAATCGATGTTGGCTAAAGGCTTTTGAGGAGACTGGCTTGTTAACATCCATGCTTCATATAGGGAAAATGGAGAAGGCACAGTCTTTCTTGACTTAGCATTTTATGGCATAACAGATGCAATGTCCCTTTTTTGGTGAGCCAATAGCCCGAGCCTCTTGATTGTTGTAAAACATGGGTTCTTTAAACCCCAACCTTAACCGCATACCGATGTTTTAGTAGTTTGGCATGCCTTGATATGATCGTGCGAAAACATCTTGAATTCCTGAAAATAGCTCAACGATGCCTTGCCTTATTCCTACGAGGAGCTATGCTTGCATCTTCATCTCCTTCGTTAGTTCATAGCATCTGCTGACACTTCATAAGGTAGGATCTACATTGGGAAAGTAAGTCACAATCTTTGTCATCTTCAAAGCCCTTAAATCCCTCTAGATACATATCTCACTAAAAAGGGAGTCAGCAACAGCGTCACTCATGTCATTGATATCTGGGGGCCCATTGTAGAAAATCCAAAGAATAAATGATCCTAAGGATGATTATTCGTATGATATGGTCATGAGTGAAAGAATATTCAGCATAAAATGTAAAGAATGAAAATGTTTACTTAGAAAGATGCATTTTATTGAAATAAAAATTCTGGACACAAGCCTACTTCTCAAAAGAAATCTTATTGCTTCCAGGCTTGAAGCAACAAGTGTGTTTTACACATTACTCTAGATTAGCTTTAAAAATTCATGTTTCTTCCACAGTCTCATTGTTCAAAACACTCTCAAGTACATAAAGGCAGATACTCGGAAAACTTTTATTCCTCGGTTCTCTTTGGGTATACCATTGCTCCGTCATCGAACTTTACAATACCCATGTTGATGAGATTTTCCACCAATTTCTTGAAAGCAAGGCAATTTTCTATCGAATGGCCTGTGATCCCCGCGTAGTACTCACACTGAGTGTTTGGGTCATACCATTTTGGGTATGGAGGTTGCATCGATTTTGGATATTGGGGGGACACAACGTGTGCATCAAATAAACTTTGATACAACTCCTTATACGTCATAGGGATTGACGTAAATTAGAGTTTTTCAATGTTTTTCCTTGTGCGAGATTCTTTCCTTGATGAATCTTGATACTCAGTAGTCACCGTCTTTGGCTGATTAACGGTAATTAACTTTGGGTCCCCCATTTTTATATTATTTACCTCGTCATCCTTTTTTCTAGGAGCAGGCCTTCTACTGGTTTCACCTGCTTCAATCTTGCCGCATCTGATTACATGTTCAATCATTTCCCCTGCCATCACCATGTCGGAAAAGCTCTTAGTGGTATTCCCTATCATATGGGTTATGAAAGGAGCCTTCAGGGTGTTGATGAAGAGCATGGTAGTTTCCTTTTCTAAGAGGGATGGTTGGACCTGCATGGCGACCTCCCTCCACCTTTACGCGTATTGTCTGAAACTCTCATTTTGTCTTTTTTCTGTACTTTGCAAAGTAATTCTATCCGGGGCCATGTCCGTAACGTGGCTGAAATGCTTTAGAAATGCTTGAGCCAGACTTTTCCAGGAACTAATGTTGGCCCGACTAAGTTGGTTATACCATCTAGCAATTGCATACCACTAAACTTTCTTGAAACGATGATTAAGAGTTGATCATTGTTCACGTAGCACCATTCGTCTACGTAACATAGTGATGTGGGCTTTAGGACAGCTGGTCCCATTATACTTCTCAAATTCTGGCATCTTAAACTTATGAGGAAGCACCAAATCTGGAACCAGACTCAAGTCTTTTGTGTCAATACCATGGTGGTGATCAGTATTTTCTAAAGCCTTGAACTTTTCCTCTAACCATCTACAACGATCCTCTAACTGCCTTGAAGATTCTTCCCTCGACCCTATTTTCTCTGCCATATCTAAATCAGGTACAACAGGATTGGCCGGGTTATCTCCTGGTTGGTATCCAAAACCTGCGTGAGAGTTCGTGGGTGGTCTAATATCATTTTGCCCTTGTTGAGGCCTAATCATGACAGATGGCCTTTGGGGATACTCTTCATGCTGTGCTGGCGCATGTGGTAGGGTAAAACCCACAGGAATGCCTTCGCTCTCTTCTCCTGTAATTTTTATAGGACCTTTTCCTTTGTCCATTGCCCCACTCAGCATTTGGGCCATTTGAGCCATCGTGCTCTTTTGAGCATCCAACATCTGATCCCTCATCTCTTGTTGGAGTTTTGCCATTTGCTCTTGCATCTGGTCTTGCAGGTCTTTCTGGAATTGTTCAAATCTTTGATCCATTTTTTTTGTCTTGGCACGTGTACTGTAATGGTTCTCACTTTTCAGATTTTCCTTTTCTCTCTCTCGCTGTATTAATTTTAACTAATTAGGCTCTCTCTATGGACTTAAATGCATATGATGTGATGCAATGCAAA
The DNA here is from genome assembly GCA_025506655.1 of Gossypium rotundifolium. NCBI lineage: Eukaryota > Viridiplantae > Streptophyta > Magnoliopsida > Malvales > Malvaceae > Gossypium > Gossypium rotundifolium. The sequence goes on from CP106728.1 coordinate 155,137,944, forward strand.
TGCATGAATGCAGGAAGAAGACATCGATTCTGATCAACTTCATTTTAGAAAACTTTATTAGAAGGCAAAACCCTTTACATAAAGCAGATTACAAATATGCTTTCGCACTAAAGCCTAAGGTTTTGATTTTCCCAAGCAAGGAGATTAGCTCTTGGTCATGATCCGGTGGTAGCTCATATCTTACGCTCAATATGTCAGCTTTCGCAGCCAAAGTCTGTAGGTGATCAGCTTCCTCTTGAATCTGGATTGTCGCTTCACCTATGAGGTAGTTTCGACTTTTAACTTGCTCGCAAGAATGGCGAAGCTTCTCCTCCAACGCCTTTCTCTCATTTCCAGAAGCTCAATCCGGAGCTCACTACTGTGTAATGCTGATTTTAGCTCTTCAACCTTACCTTTTATTTCCTCAATTCTGTTCAGGCTTGACTTCAGTTGGCTTTCCAAGTCTTGACTTCGATAGTGGTGTAGAGACCGCCCAAGCTCAGCTATTCTAGCTTTTAGTCCCTTGTTTTCTAATTGGCTTGGCTCTAACCATGTGCGGGCAGCCGCATTGTCTTCTACTTTATTAAGGAATTCACTTTTCATAACCAAATTTTCTAACTCGAGAACCGACCGTGAATCGATGCCTCTTAAAATGTGAAATGATATGCACAAAAGAATGAAAACAACAAGTTAGTACCATGGAATATAAAGCAAGTAAAATAAACAAACACCTATCTGGGTGACCATTAAGGTTTGACATAGCTCTACCTAAGGTGGGCTCCTAGGGTTTACTATATGTAATTTAGTTCTAAAGTTCGAGGTACCGAACCAAAGAGTTCCTCGATCCTCACCCATTATAGGCTCATACATGCATCGAAGTTCGATTCGAGGGAATACATTTCCCTATGGCCATGCGAAGTGAAAACCTCACGAAGACATAGGTACGGATGTATCCCAAAGCGATCCACTAGCCCATGCGAAGGTGAAAACCTCACGAAGGCATAACTTCGCTCCCACTTAAAGGTGTGACTACAACGGTCATGCAATGCAATGCCAAAGTATTTATGAGACCAATATTGAAAGTGCATTAAAAGAAGCATGATTTTTGAAACCATTTTAATTAAAAGGACAAAATCAATCAATCTATGGCTTGACCCTCGAGTCCCGAGGGAGTCGCCAAGTCGTCGTAACCATTTTTGGTGAAATAATGGCAGACGCAGTCGACTCGATTTTGAAAAAGAACAAGAAGGAGTCGCCACCAACCTTTTTGATGAGGTGTGATCGGGCCACCTCGTAAAATAGTTATTTTAATAAATGCTTGATTTATCAAAACAACAATTTTGGTCTTCAAATCCGAAAAACGAGTTCGGAGTCGATTCACATACGAGGAAGGGTTAGCACCCTCGATACGCCCAAAATTGGTACTGAATTGATTGATCGATGTCCTAATATTGAAAACTTTGAAATGATTCGAAAAAGATACTCTTGATTTTCAAAACTTGAAGGGATCGAAAGGGACGTTAAGGCTCTCTTATTTTCGAAGAGATAAAGCATCATGTCCAGTAAGTTAGGGCGCGATACTTTAGATTCCTGAAACTAAGCTTGCCTTTTAAAACTTGGCTTTATATTTGAAGAGGATCTCCCGTCATTTGTCAAACGAGAAGTCAGAACCCAGTAAGTTAGGGCTTGTTTTCTCGAAAAGTCAAATTAGGGACGTTGCCTCTATTTTAGAAAAAAAGAAACTTATCTCGAAGTATCTAGATGTCGAGTCCAGTAAGTTAGAGCGCTACATTTCGAATTTTCGAGATTAAGTATTTTGTTTTAAAATTTAAATTGCAATTTCAAAAGAGATGCCCCGTTGTTTAACTTTAAGCGAGAAGAACCGAAGCCCAGTAAGTTAGGGCTCGATTCGCTCGAATTGCTAATACGGGATATCGATCGTTAAAAAATCGAGAGGTTAGAAACAATGAAATGTCGATGAGAATATGAGTAGTGGTGATGTAAAAGCATCGCGACAATGGTGTATATATATTGACAATGATGTAAGATAATGATAATGGAGGTAATATATAAAATAGACAAAATATATGCATCTTGAGAAAATAATATAATGATAGTAGTAATGTGGGATATATATATATATATATATAAGGAAAAATACCGGTAATACATAAAATAAATGAGGTGTTTACAATATATGTGAAAATAGTATAATCTTGATAGCGATAATAATAATGTAATGATGAAATAGATAATAATAACGAAAACAACAAGCAATAAATAGAATATTATTGATAGTAATAATAGTAATATAATAATAGTAATAACATAGTAATAAATATAATATATATGTGCATAGATATAATAATAACCTATTAATAATAGCAATATGATAATAACATAGTGATAATAATAATATATATATGTACATAAAGTATGATAATATAATATTAATAATGATGATAATGAAAATATTAATATATTAATAATAACACATAATACATGAATAGTGATGAAAATAAATAATGATAGCAATAATAATGGTAATAATATTTTAGAAGTAAATAATAAGATATATACAAGAACAAACAAAAATGTATATATATATATATACATATATATATATTTAAAAACTATAATATAACTATAGTATTAATAAAGATATTAGGTATTAGTAATAAGGTAATAATAATAATAGAAAATAAAAATTTAATTAGGTTAAAAATAGTAAAAAAGGCATAAAAGGACTAAACTAAGTGAAAGAACAAAATTTTGGGGTGAATTTTAAAAAATGGAGATTATGGGACCTATTTATGCTGTGAAAGGATTGAAGGACCAAAAGGTAATAAACCCTTCGCCAAAAACGCAGCAAGAAGAACGAGGACCAGTTGAGAACCGGAGTAAATTGTTGGGCTAAATTAAAAATAACAAAAACTTAATTGCAAAATCATAAAAAGGCGGAAGGACCGAAAATGCAAATATCCCCCTTTAAAAAAAACACGCGGATCGTGAGGCGGGTCGGGTTGATCGGATCGGGTCAAAATCAAAACGACGTCGTTTTGGGGTTGAAGGCCAGCCCCAAAACGACGTCGTTTTAAGGGGCTATATAAAGCCCAAAACCATGAAAAAAAATCATTTTCTGCTGAGTTTAAAAAAAAATTCTTTTCCTTTTTTTTTTCTCTGCAGAGGCTGAGGGAGGGGAACTCTGCCAGCTCGTCGTCAGTGCCGTTGCTTTGTCGCTTTGGCCGACGCTGTGGCGGATAAAATAAAATCTCGTTTTTCTTCCCTTTTTTTCTTTTTTATATATATACTGTTTTTTTAGTAAAAAGACGTGGATATATATGTGGATATAATGGATTCGAAGAATGAAAATAAAAGAAAAAAGGAAAAAAAGACCTTAGCACCTTCAATTGGTTTTCTTTCTTTCCGATATTTACTGCTTTTTGTTTTTTGCTTGAATCTTTGCTTGGTGTTTGAATCTGTTTGTGTTTTGAAATTTCTTTCTTGTGTATCGATCAAAAAAAAGTCCCGTACAATGGTTTTAAAATCGGCCTTTATAGCCTTTCTTTTACAAGCATTCTTTCCCTTTTCTATCTTGTCTTTGTTCTTGGCTTTGCAGTGCTTTGGCGGTGGCGGAGTCTTCTTGACGCCATCGACCGGTGGAATCAAGAGTCGACATCTGAACAAGGCGCGTCAAGACCTAGGGGCAAGTGGGGTGGCGGCTAGGCTAATTTAGGGTTTTAGAAACCTTAAATTTTCGGAAAAATTTTTAATGTTTTGGGCCTGTTGGGTTGCTTGTAAATTGGGTCTGATTTTAATCTGTTTGGGCCCATTGTAATTGGGTCTTTTAGACCCGGGTAAAATTGGGTCTACAATTTTATTAAATTATTTTCAATAACAACCTTATTAAAATTTAATAACAATAGCAATAATAATCTACCTAACAAAATTATGCTAAGGGTATTCATTTATTTTAGTTCTTTTCCTTATGCTATTATAACATAATTCCATTTAACCAAACACAAGAATTCTATTACAATTCTATTAATTACATTTAACCAAACAGTTGAATTACTTATTACAGTTCTATTTTATTACACCTCTATTTTATTACAATTCTATTCCATTACAGCGAACCAAACGTGGTGTTAGTGATTGGCACATTAAACATGACGCTTTAGCTCAATCGAGATCTTCTCTTTCCTCCATTCTGACTGCGAACCCACCTTTCATCTTCGATGTTAGATAAACAACTAACGAAGGCTGAAACCCATCCTCCACTGCCGGCACCACCTTGAACTGCCTTAGAACACCACTCACCACCCTTTTCATCTGCAAGAACGCCATCTCCTTCCCCAAACAAACCCTGGGTCCCGCCTGAAACACTGGGTAAGTATATGGATCTCTCCCCACAAAGCTCCATTTTCCCGCCTCATCTCTCTGCAACCATCTCTCTGGCTTGAACTCTGCCCAATCCGATCCCCATATCTTCTCCATCCTCCCCATCGCGTAAGGATGATACGTCACCGCCGTTCCTTTCTTCACAACTGTCCCGTCCGGTAAAATATCGTCGTCCACCGCCGTTTTGCCGTCTAATGGGACTGGAGGGTACAGTCTCATGCACTCGCAAAGAGCAGCATGTGTGTAAACCATGTCTTTAACTTCCTCAAACACCGGCATACCGGATTTCCCTTTGATTTCTTTCAGAATCTCCTTTTCAACTTCAGGGTTCTTGTGTACTAACCAGAAAAACCACGTCAAAGCAGCCGATGTTGTGTCACGGCCGGCAAGTATGAAGCTGATGACAATATCCGTCGCGAAATTCTCGTCAGTATGGCCTGAAGTCAAGAACCTCGACAACAGATCAACAGATTCCAAAGACGAATTATCAGCCAGCTCCTGTTTCTTTTCCCTTACAATCTTCCTCGCGAAATCACGGACTTGAGTGACCGCAGTATGGAGTCTTTTCTCCGATCCCACATTGAAAAATCGCTTGATTTTCCAAGCTATGCTAAGAAAAGCACGAAACCTTTTGCTACTTATATCAGTAGCCTCTTCAAACGCTTCAGCAAACTGCGCCGACGGTAAAGAAGGCAAAAGACAGGCAGGGTCAAACCCAAAACCGATCTTACAAACGTTGTCAAAAGCGAATCTCTGAAGAATCTCTTGCAAGTCAAGCACGGACTTATCGACAACGGCATCAGATAACATCGGAATCAAACGGTCGTGAAGCTCGGTATCAACCACGGTTTGCACGAATTTACGAAGCGACTTGGTGTTGAACTCGTGGCTAGAAACTTGTCTCTGGAACTTCCAAGACTCGCCATCGACGTTAAAGATGCCGTGGCCGAGAAAATCGAAGAGAACGCCCCTGGAGAAAGGGCCCTTATGGTAGTTGAGGAAATGGGTCTTGAGCATGTGCTGGACGTTGGCGGGGTTGGCAGTGAAAATCTGGCGGCTACCAAATAAGTTGTGGAGGGTGAAAGTTGCAGAGGGCGAACTCTGGAGGATTTCGGTAGTCCATTGCACACGGTTTCCTCGATTGGATTTGATAGCGAAATAGGAACCGATTATCGGGTAAGATTTGGGGAAATTTGAAGGAGATGAGGCTGATTTCTGGGATTTCGACGTTCTTCTGATGATGGTTAAGATCAAAAACGGGAGAGCGAAAAGCAACAAGGAAGTAAACAGCTGAGTAAACATCCTGATGCAAATGACTTTGAGGTTCTGCTTCATCGTAGATTCCCCAAATATATAGACCAAAAAACGTGTTGTACGGATTATCTGGAATCCAATTTTCTTAAATATTATAATTAAAAATATTATGTCATTTTCAAAACAAAAAAAAAAAAAAAACATACAAAGACGGTAAATTATAGAAAGATTTAGAAAGAAAATAATATTTAGTAACTTTACTAATTATTTTCTTAATTCAGTCTTTAAATTAAAAATTAAAAAATTATATAAAATTCAATAAATAAAAAATTATGACCTCAACAAAATCCATGGACCAAATTGAAAAACAACTATCGGATCAAAATAAATTGAAGGAGCAAGTGGGAAATTTTATCCTACTTTATCTTAGATTTTTGGAAGCCTAATTAATTATTACCCTATTTCTCAGCTGTGAGTGAGACTACAATTCTTCTATGCCATTCATTTGTCTATTTACTAGCACATTAACTAATATTTTATTATTTTATAAAGTTTTTTTAATAATTTCTAACTTAATTAATAACTTATATTTAACCCCAAACAATATAATATGTCAGGTTTGATTAGTTGGTGCATGTAAATATTAATTATATTTAATTATATATTTTCATCCAGCATATCAAATAATTGCTTTCATATTTAATAATAATTTTTTTTTGGAAAAGGAATTTCGTCACGGATGAGGGAAGATGAGGAATAAAAGAAAAGACAAGAAATACAACAAATTAGATTTCAAAAATGGATGTAAATGTAAATTAAAAAAATTCTTTTTAAAATTGTCAAATTTAATAATACTTGATCTTATTAAATATTTTATATTTTATTATTAAATTATATATATTATTAACCCTAAATTTAAATATTATTAGCTGTATTGGAGTAATGATTAGATAGTCTTCAAATTTTGATTTTGAGAAAAGTAAGAAGGGAATTTTATTTGAGTAACCACCTGTTGACCCCTAAAAGAGGTGTCATCATATATTATTTTAATAACAAGGTGGCGAATGATATTATAAACGTAAGCAAAGACGTACCATCACTTTTGTAATGCCATTTGGCCATGCATAAACCGCTAAGGCAAAGACCCAGTATTTTTCTTGGTTTATCTTCTGAACTTTGAAATTTTACGAATTTAGATGTTAAATTTATTATTTATTGTGGATTTTAGAGTAAATTAATTAATTTAGATATCTAAATTTGATTATAAATTATTTAATTTTTCTAACAAGATTTAGGTTTGTTCATGGGTCGGGTCCTGATAAAATTTTAAGTTCGTTTGATAGGTCTGATCTTGATTCGGCTTGAAAAATAAATCTAAAATTTTGTCTAATTCCAATCCAGATAAAAATGCTATAACCCAGGCCCGACGCAGCCCGCCTGTATTAAATTTTTATATCATTTTTAATATATATATAATACATTAAAAATATTAAAAATATTAAAAATATTAAAATAAATGTTTCTGATACTAGCAACTCAGCCCAATGCAAATGTCATAATGGAGATGAGCTTAGTTTTCCTCAAAGCCCAATTACGAGATCCAAATCCAAACAGATAAAGTCAAAACTTAACTTAGTTGTTCAAGACTTTATCACAAAAAAAAATTCGAGAAGATGAGTTGAAGTTTCAGGACGATGAATTCTAGAGTAATGATGAATTAGAAGAAACTAATTCTGTTCATGGGCACCTAAACTTTCAATCTATGATGACAAGCCCATGTGAAAAATACTAACAAGCTTAGGCATTTTACTTCAAGAACTCCAATTAGTCTCACAAGCCTAGACGTTTCATACTGGGTTTGAGTTTTAGACTTAATTTTTATTATATATGAGTCCAATATTTTATTTATCAGTTCTTATTATTTTATTATTATTTTATTCCGAATTTTTATATTTATTCAATATTTTAAGTTATTTAGGAGTTTTATGTTAACAAGAAAGTTTAATTTAAAACTAGTTCTTGTTTAGATTAAATTAGATTTCTAGTATACTTAGGAGTTTTATTTAGATTTATTTAGCTAGCCTAAATATAGGCCTTTGCATTATACACAATTCACACAATTATTATTATTCTATTTCTCTTTTGAGTTAATAAATTCTCTCTGGGTTTTTCTTTTCAAGAATTTCTCTTGAGTTTTTTTTCAGAAAAGTTTTAACCACCTTTTTAAATTGTGGGGATCATCTTCAAACTTTTTCTTGCCAAGATTTCTATCTTAAAAGGGAAATTAGAGCCGCTTGAAGGGGGTTGTGGATTCTTTGTATTTCCAAAGCTTCTTAGGACTTTTACACGCCACGTTCTATCTTTCCATTTATCTTCTTTATTCGCTTACTTATTATTCTAATATTTGATTTATTATTTTATTTTAGTTATTTTAATTGTTTTATTTGATTTGGATTCAATTTCGTTTCAGGTTTGTGTCAAAATCCAAGTTTCTTTCCGAATGTCTAGAGCCCTAAGTCAAATCCGCGACTTTGACAAACTTTAAGATCCGCTTTAGCATTTATCTCTCTCATCCTTTATCAGTTTCCCAATAAATTGAAAATAAATTTTAAAAAAATCTTTATACTTGAATAGCACTAAAATAGATGCACCTTAACAAGCAAATGCTCTAAAATAGTAGCAAAATTAACAATAAAATAAGAGTTACACAATAATCAAACAATAACAACATAATATTGGAATGGCAACAAAATAGTAAAAAAATAGTGGGAAAATAAAAAGAAAACAACTTTTTTTTCTTTTTGCAAAATCGAGCCGAGCCTGTGTAACACCCCAAACTAGGTCTAGAAGTTTAAGCCGAACTTGGATGAGTTACACCAACACATTGAAAACTGATTTCTTTTCGAGATTTGAACTTTGAAACCAGGAATTTATTTTTGTCGGTTTAAGTGATTTTATAGTTTCGTGTTAGAAATTGGTTGATACGGACGAGATTGTCAAAAGGAAAGCAAGGCAAATCCAAAGACAATTTACAAACCCAAAAGATCAAATCACATTTATTACAGTGCAATACAATCCGAGCTTTCGTTCGCTGTCCGATTCTAAATCAGATGCTTTCCTGAACAAATAAAGGTAAGACAAAGGGTGAGTTACCAATTACCGCATATATCCAGACTCAATAAAATAAGCAGAACATACTATATAAATCGTAGTAACGCAAAGAACTTAAGAGCAGTTCTATAACCAACCCGCACAAATCTAGAGCATCACAGAAATTTGATCAAAGGTGGTTCAACAGTACAAATCAAAAACTAAATACAGTTGAACAAAATAAATCATATAGTACAGAATCGAATGGTATAGAGCAGAGCAGAATTGAACAGAACGGAATAGAGCAGAGCAGGCAGAGCATGTATGTTTATACAAATGCGGTATTTTCAAACAGATCAGAATACAGATTTATCAAAAACATTCTACCCAAATTCCGCTACACACCAAGATAGAGTTCTCCCTTGAACTCATCCATCCAAAGCACACAAAAAAAGTCATCTGGGTTGCCCGGCAACGATGCCTTATCAATATGCAGTTAAATTGCCAATCAAATATATGTGGTCAAGCCACTATAGTACAGTCGAACTGTTGGAACAGAAGTGTGGATAAACCACCAGATAATGCAGATCATTAAACTACCAAAAATTTCCTCCTTTTACATCAACCTAAGTCCCATGCAATGTGTCATAGCATGCTTATGCAGAATCAAAGTAATGAGCATGTAAGTCATGCTATCTCTCAATAACAAAATCAAAAAATGTGGGAGTCCATGTTTTGTAAAACAAACTTATCAAACCTCAACAAACCATATTAGATTGCTATGAAGTCGCATGCACGATTATAAATTAGAATCAATAACAATCAATCAAACATATTCAGATATCGCATATTCTCCATCAACAGAAAAACGCAGAGGAATTCCAATAAATTTAATAAAATACAGATCGTACCTGGATAATTTGCACACTTCAGACAGTAGCACATTACGTTTTGAAAAATCTTGTTTACTTAGATTCACACATAGCAGACATATGTGCAGATCAAAAATAGTTCATCGTCAGACCATTAAATAATCCTCATACAATCAAATTCAGATCATAAATACATTGTGGAGGTGCCTTTGTCCGTATGTCTCACACAGCCTGGGCACATGTCCATGTCCCTGGCCGTGTGGTCCTAAGTCACAAATAGTGAGATACACGACCAAGACACACACCATTGTCTATTGCCCGTGTGAACCCTGCACTAACATGGCCACACACGACCTAGACACACGCCCGAGTGCCTTGCTCGTGTGGCCCCAATTCAATGAACAGTGAGTTGCACGGCCGTGTGGTGTCGACAACCACATTTTTCGACTACTAAAAATACAGAAAAAGAGGGGTTTTGGCACCCACCTGATACGAACAAAATGCATGAGCAACAAGGATGAATTTTGTCCCTAAACGACAAGAAATTGTTCAACAAACAGTTAAATCACAGTCAAATCGCTCAAAACTAACATTCTAAAATCGAAGTTACGTCGAAGAACTTTTGGCACCAGAACTTTCGACACCAGAATTTAAATCAAACTTACCAGCCAGCGAATTGAACTAAAAGGAGAAGTCAGACCCCGTACAAAACCAGTGTACGTAACATAGCACAAAACAAAAGAAACTTGAAATGGTGAAATTGAATCAATGCAGAAGTAAGAAAAAGGTAACGTTAAAAAAAAAAGATAAAACAATGTGAAAAAAAGAAATGGAAGTTTTGTTTTGTGGAAAGGTTAATCAACTAAAATAAACTACCCCACAAGGTAGTTCAGTAAAAGCAATATCTCTATAGCTTTTACGGAGACTTGAACGCAAGACCAAAAGGTGTATAAACAATTAACCATCAAACCAATAAGCTCATTCTTGATATTAATTGCACACAATTATTTATAAACTACATGTTCAAAGGTAAGGGTTTAAGCAAAATGAAAAAAAATTCAAAAAATAAGATTCGAACTCAAAACCTTACACATATACCCAAAACATTTAACCACTAAACCAAACCAATTTACTTGCCAAGAATTTCCAAAGTCTAAACTCAAATAGAGGGATGACCACTTTTGGGTTCCAAAACATGATTTCTTCTAAGTCGGTTTTTGGAATGTTACAGCTTGGGCCAAAAAAAACTTTACTTGAGGCTAGCCTAGCCCATTTTCTAAATGGGCTTTATTTTTTGCCTAAACTCATTTTTCAGGCTTATATTTTTTTTCAAATTCTCCTACTTTTCTAGTAGGCCTTTGAGTCAAGCTGGGTGACCTGACTAATGGATAGTTCTAACAAGATTTGAACTCAAAGAATTTTATATATGAAAGGAACCATTAATATCTCTCTTAAACTTTGATTATAATTTACACAAATTAATAAATAATCTATAAAAACATATTTAAAGAATTTTCCAAAATTAAATATAATAATTAATAATATTATCAAGTAATTATTTTAAATATTTTTAATTTTATCCCAAAAATATATTCTTAACATCTTTTTATTTCAAATGTTTAATGATAAATTTAGCCACTAACATTTGCATGTTTTGTCAAAATGGTTTTAATTGTAATTTTAAACTTTTTTAGTCATCAACCTTTGATATTTTTTTTAAACTGCATTTTTAATTAATTTAATGAATAAATTCAATATTTTAATATTTCTTTTCTTTTAAAAATTCTAATATTTCGTACATTTATTGAGAAGTTTTTGATTCTCCTTTTCCATATTTTGTCTGTTCTTTTATGAACATTGCTTTCAGACATTGTCTAATTTAACTTATTGATTTTGCTTCTTAATTTAGAAAGCACCCATTTTGTTGGCTGCTTCTCCTATCTTTCTGTATTTAATATTCAAACTGAGATTTTTACCAACTCCAAAGGTAGCTACGCACAAATACCCATTTTTGGATTACTTTTATATAATTATATTCTTTATTTTATTGATATCCTAATTATAAATTTATCTTCAAATTATAATTTTCAATGGATAAATTTTAAAATTATACACTAATTAAAGTTTAATGTGTAACTGTATATATGAACTTTAATTTTGTACAATTTTATATATAAAATTTTGATTTAATTCAATTCTTGTAAATTATTAATATAATTATTGATATAACATAATAAATATATCTATCCAATATAAAAATAAATTGATATATTTATTTCTTTAAATGTATATGATTAAATTAAAATTAAAGTTTTAAATATACATATTTGAACTATAATTAGAGTTTTATGTATAATTGTACTGAATTAAAGTTAATATATACAATTACATATTAAATCAAAGTTTAGGTATAATTTTAAAATTTATCCCCATTATTAATTGATTTCTAAACTTTAAAACATTCTAATTAGAGACAAGCCATAGGGGCTGGTAGGCTCGATCCCCTTAAAATAAGAAATTTTGATTTTTGACCTTTTACAATTTATAATATTTTTTAGTATAAGTAAAATTACACTTTATGTCCCAAAATAATAATATTTTGATTTAATTTTTTAAAAAAATATAAATATATAAATTATTAAAATGAAAAATATTACATTTTAAATTTGAATATATTAAAACGTTTTATATTTTTATTTAACTGATAATATTTAAATGTTAAGAATGGAGTATAAATAATTTTACCCCAATTGGAAGAAAACTACGTAAATCAAAATAATTGAAAATCAGTGATTGCACATTAAACATGACGCTTTAGCTCAATCGAGATCTTCTCTTTCCTCCATCCTGACTGGGAACCCACCTTTCATCTTCGATGTTAGATAAACAACTAACGAAGGCTGAAACCCATCCTCCACTGCCGGCACCACCTTGAACTGCCTTAGAACACCACTCACCACCCTTTTCATCTGCAAGAACGCCATCTCCTTCCCCAAACAAACCCTGGGTCCCGCCTGAAACACTGGGTAAGTATATGGATCTCTCCCCACAAAGCTCCATTTCCCCGCCTCATCTCTCTGCAACCATCTCTCTGGCTTGAACTCTGCCCAATCCGATCCCCATATCTTCTCCATCCTTCCCATCGCGTAAGGATGATACGTCACCGCCGTTCCTTTCTTCACAACTGTCCCGTCCGGTAAAATATCGTCGTCCACCGCCGTTTTGCCGTCCAATGGGACTGGAGGGTACAGTCTCATGCACTCGCAAAGAGCAGCATGTGTGTAAACCATGTCTTTAACTTCCTCAAACACCGGCATACCGGATTTCCCTTTAATTTCTTTGAGAATCTCCTTTTCAACTTCAGGGTTCTTGTGTACTAACCAGAAAAACCACGTCAAAGCAGCCGATGTTGTGTCACGGCCGGCAAGTATGAAGCTGATGACAATATCCGTCGCGAAATTCTCGTCCGTATGGCCTGAGGTCAAGAACCTCGACAACAGATCAACAGATTCCAAAGACGAATTATCAGCCAGCTCCTGTTTCTTTTCCCTTACAATCTTCCTTGCGAAATCACGGACTTGAGTGACCGCAGTATGGAGTCTTTTCTCCGATCCCACATTGAAAAATCGCTTGATTTTCCAAGCTATACTAAGAAAAGCACGAAACCTTTTGCTACTTATATCAGTAGCCTCTTCAAAAGCTTCAGCAAACTGCGCCGACGGTAAAGAAGGCAAAAGACAGGCAGGGTCAAACCCAAAAGCGATCTTACAAACGTTGTCAAAAGCGAATCTCTGAAGAATCTCTTGCAAGTCAAGCACGGACTTATCGACAACGGCATCAGATAACATCAGAATCAAACGGTCGTGAAGCTCGGTATCAACCACGGTTTGCATGAATTTACGAAGCGACTTGGTGTTGAACTCGTGGCTAGAAACTTGTCTCTGGAACTTCCAAGACTCGCCATCGACGTTAAAGATGCCGTGGCCGAGAAAATCGAAGAGAACGCCCCTGGAGAAAGGGCCCTTATGGTAGTTGAGGAAATGGGTCTTGAGCATGTGCTGGACGTTGGCGGGGTTGGCAGTGAAAATCTGGCGGCTACCAAATAAGTTGTGGAGGGTGAAAGTTGCAGAGGGCGAACTCTGGAGGATTTCGGTAGTCCATTGCACACGGTTTTCTCGATTGGATTTGATAGCGAAATAGGAACCGATTATAGGGTAAGATTTGGGGAAATTTGAAGGAGATGAGGCTAATTTCTGGGATTTCGACGTTCTTCTGATGATGGTTAAGATTAAAAAGGGGACGAAAAACAACAAGGAAGTAAACAGCTGAGTAAACATCATGATGCTAATGACTTTGAGCTTTCGCTTCATCATCGATTCCCCAAATATATAGACGAAAAAACGTGTTGTATGGATTATCTGGAATCCAATTTTCTTAAATATTATAATTAAAAACATTATGTCATTTTCTAAACAAAAAAAAAAAAAAATCATCCAAAGAAAATAATATTTATTATTTTATAAAGATTCTTTTAATAATTTCCAACTTAATTAATAACTTATATTTAACCCCAAACAACATAATAAGTCAGTTTGCAGTGGTTTTATATAATAGTAGGTTCGATTATGTGGTGCATGTCAATATTAATTAAATAATAATTATAAATATATATTTTATGAAAATACAACAACACATTCAACCAGCATATTAAATAATTGCTTTCATATTTAATAATTAAAAACGTGTAGGATCTCAACAGTTGTTAAGGGTTTTTTTTTTTTTTTTTTTTTAAAGGAATTTCGTCACGGATGAGGAAGTGCACGAACAAAAGAAAAAAGACAACTAACACAACCAATTAGATTTCAAAACATGGGTGTAAACGTAAATTATTTTTTAAAAATTTAATAAGAAAATAATTACATACACCATATAAATATCACACAAAATACATTATAAAAATTAAAATTGTCATTTATTCTTAAAAATTTGCTTTTTAGCATTGTTTCTAAATAAAGCCTTAAACGGCTCATGAGTTTTTATCGAATTTTTCATATTTTTATAATATTAAATTATATTATTATTATTTATATATTTTCATATATTTATATTATTAAATTATATTATAATTTTCATATATATTATTAATCGAGTTGAAACTTAAATTTAACGGTATTTGTGTAATGATTAGATAGTTTTCAAATTTTCAAATTTTAAGGAAAGTAAGAAGGGAATTTTATTTTATTAACAACTTGTTGACCACTAAAATAAGTGTGAACATGTATTACTTTAATAACAAGGTGGCCAATGAAATCATTCACGTAAGCAAAGACGTACCATCACTTGTAATGCCATTGGCCATGCATAAACCGCTAGGGCAATAACCCAGTATTTTTCTTGGTTATCAACTTTGAAATTTTTAAAATTTTAAATTAATAACGATAAAATTATACTTTAACCCTTTTAAAAATAATTAAATTTTAATTTAACCTTTTAAAAATTATAATTTAATTTTGGTCCCTTAAAAAATTTTTCTAACTTCACTTCTTTGTGAGTTTGAATGCGCTAAAACTTGAGAGTTGGCAGGGACCCCAACTCCCTTAAAATAGAAAATTTTCTATTTAGGCATTTTAAAAATTTTAAAATTTTAAATTAGTAAAGGTAAAATTATACTTTGGCCTCCACTAAAATAATAAAATTTTAATTTAATCTTTTAAAATTACAATTTAATTTTAGGCCCTAAAAAATTTTCTCACTTCGTCCATGGCTGATATATATATATTTTATTTATAGATTAAAATTAAATTATAAATAATTTTAAGTAGAAATTGTTCCGACAAACTTTTTAATTTATATAAATTTAGATTTGAGAGGAAAATTGGTCAAACTTTTAATGTACGTGGGAACTGCAAAAGGGAAATTACAAGTTGACTTTGAATATCGTGTTTTGATTTGGGTGCATGAATTTCTCTCTCTTTTCTTTTCCTTTTCTGGAAGTGGGGCATGCTTTTTTGTTTTATTAAGGATAGTGATTTTGGATATTCGTGGACGTATGATTTAAAGCTAACGAATTTAGATGTTAAATTTATTATTTATTGGGGATTTTAGAGTAGATTAATATATTTAGATATGATTATAAAATATTTATTTTTTATAATAAGATTTAGATTTGTTCATAGGTCGGACCCTGATAAAATTTTAAGTTCGTTTGATAAGTCTGACTCTGATTCTGCCTGAAAGATGGGATAAAATTTTGACGAATTCTGGCCTAGATAAAAATGTTATAACTTGGGCTCGACTCAGCCCGTCCATATTAAATTCTTTATATTATTTTTTAAAAAAATATATATAATACATTAAAATTACTAAAAATATCAAAATAAATGTTTCTCAACATATTAAAAATAAAATTTTAAAAAATCTTTATACTTGAATAGCACTAAAATAGATGCAACTTAACAAGCAAATGCTCTAAAATAGTAGCAAAATTAACGATAAAATAAGAGTTATACGATATCGAAACAATAACAACAAAATAATAACAACATAATATTGAAATGGTAGCAAAACAGTAAAAAAAAAAATAAGAAAACAACATTTTTTTCTTTTTGCAAATTCGGGCTGAGACAGAGCCAAAAAAGCTTTACCTGAGGCCTATCCCGTTTTTCAAACGAGTATTATTTTTTACCCAAACCCATTTTTTAGGCCTACATTTTTTTTTAAACACTCCCACTTTTATAACAGGCCTTCGAGTCGAACAAGGTGGCTCAAATCATGGATAGTTCTAACAAGATTTGAACCCAAAGCCTTTTTATATATGAAAGGAACCATTAATATCTCTCTTAAACTTTGATTATAATTTACACAAATTAATAAATAACTTAAAAATATATTAAACATATTTTTTAAAAAATTAAATATAATAGTTAATAATATTATCAAGTAATTATTTTAAATATTTTTAATTTTTATCCCAAAATATATATTCTTAACATTTTTAAAAAGGCTTAATGATAAATTTTGCCACTAATGTTTGCATGTTTTGTCAAAATGGCTTCAAATTATATTTTTGAGCTTTTTTTTTTGTGTCATCAAACCTTTGATTTTTTAATTGATTTAATGAATAAATTCAATGTTTCAATGTTTCTTTTCTTTCACAAAAGTTTCAATCTTTCATAGTTTGTTTCTTGAGAAGTTTTTCTCTTGAGTTAATTTTTTAGATAATTACGTTTATTTTCTTTAAATTAAGGGTTATTTTTAATTTAATGTATTATTTATTTATTTTATTATTTTTCACATGTAACTATCTTATTGGGTTATCTAAGTAATAAATTACATCTCATTAAAAATATTTTACATATGAAACTCCAGGGTTTTTTACCAAATAAATACCAAAAAAAAATCAAAATATCCAAATTGGGGTGCCTTTTCCGTTAATTACCAAAATGGTATACTGAGGGTGGTTGCGCCTCTGTCAGAGGCGGCACCACCCTCTGCACCCCTACTTTTTTTTCCACTGAAATAAAAAAAACATCTGAAAAAGAAAAAAAAAAGAAATGGCAAAAAAAGAGAAACATGAAATGACAGGAGCCTGGTGAAGCCTCTGCCACAGGCTGCACCGATAGTGCCTCTGGCAGAGGCGGCACCGTGACAAGACTGGTCCAGCATGTGGTTTCTACAGGTTGTGGCTTTGGGGTTTATATAATGGGGGACCTTGGAAGTGACTTTTAGCAGCTGCTGAGTTTCTGGGGAGAAGAAGAAGGAAAAGAAGAGGAAGACGGCCGGCGCCAAAAAAAAAAAGAGAAGAAAGAAGAAAGAAAGAAGAAAAAAAAGAAGAAAAAAGAAAAAAAAATAGAGGGAAGTATGTAATTTTTTTTAAAATAATAATGGAGGATGATATTGTTGTTGTTTTTATTATGTTGATTATTATTGATTATTATTATTTTATTTGTTGTTGTTTATTTGTTAGTGAGTTGTTATTTTAGTTTAGTTTAGTTATTGTTAATTAGTTGTTAGATTAAGATTAGTAAAATGTTTAAAATCTACTTTAGTTAGTAGTATTATTATTAAATAGTTATTATTAGTTTAAAATTGTTGAAATAATAATTTAGTTAGCAAGTTATTATTAGGATTAGTAGTAAAAGTTAGTAATTTAGTTAGTAATATTGTTAGTTAATATTATAATTAGTTTGTTAAAACCCTAAAATAATAAATTTATTAGTTAATATTATAATTATTAGGTAGTTAGTTAGTATATTGTAAGTTATTATTAGGATTAGTAACAAGTGTAAATATTAATTATATTGTTAGTTGTTAGTTATTAATATTATTATAATTAGTTAGTTAGTTAAAACCTTAAAATAATAATTGTTAGTTAGTTAGTATATTGTTAGTTATTAATATTGATATATATATATATATATAAAATAGTAAAATATACATTTGAAACATTATGTACTAAAATAATATAAAATAATAAAAGACGAAAATTGTATATTTATATTAAGTAATAGAGTTTGAAAATAAGGAAAATACAAACAAAGGGCTAAATAAGTGGTTTTACTAAATTTATATTAAAAAATTAAAATAGGTACATAATAAATTAAATTATGTTATATTTTGTTATATTAAATTATGTTATGTTTTTGTTATATTATTTGTATTGGCATGTTATTTTGTAGTAATTTAATATAAATTTAATTTTTTTATGTAGGTTAAAAATTAAATATCTGCGACGGCAATGGCTCGATTGATTAGTACAGATCCACACATATCTGACGCAGCTAATAATATGGTAATATATTGTTATTTATTAATCCTGGGTTATATTTACAAAATAGGTATATAATAAATTATGTTATAATAATAATTTTTTTCTGATTAAACACTGTCAGGACTCGTACCGTGTATTAAGGGGTCGGGTGAATGGCTTAAGAAATCCCCCGGATGTACGATTGATACCGTATTTGGAGCAAGCTGGATTCGGGTCAGTAACACTGATCCGGATGTTTGACTTGCGGTATGATTTAATATCCGCAATAGTCGACCGTTGGCGCCCGGAGACCCACACTTTTCATTTCCCGTGTGGAGAGTGCACAGTCATTCTAGAAGATATTGCAGTGCAGTTTGGGCTCCCAATTGACGGGAGTCCCGTTACGGGCGTCAGTGCGATATCTGACCCATTTACACTTTGTTAGAGCCTATTAGGGGACTCGTACGGCGATGATGAAGAAAATTTTACGGGCTTGAAATTTACATGGCTGAGAGCGAGGTATGAACAGTTATCAGCTGATGCCACAGAATGCGAGTTGATGTGCGCTACTCGAGTGTACATTATGCACATCATAGGGGGTGTACTGATGCCCGGCGCAAATAATAATACGGTTCATATTCAGTACCTACCCCTATTGGCTGATCTGAGCAATGCTCGCTCGTATAGTTGGGGCTTCGCAGTCCTTGCGTTGTTGTATAGTGAGCTTTGTCGGACGACAAAGCCAGCGGCCGTAGAGATAGGCAGATGCCTTACACTATTGCAGTCATGGGCTCTGTATCGGATGCCATTCTTGGCATCAGTTACCTACCAACCATACGTATATCCGCTAGTAAACAGGTGATAAAATATAACTTGTTATTAATTGAAAATTTCTTTATATAGATACAATTTGACTTGAAATTTATTTTTTGTAGGTGGAGTATTTATCCGGGTATCGGGAGGTCATACACTATCCCGATATACCGGCTTATGATTGAACAACATGCCGGGGAGGGGGTAAGTGATTTCAATATCGGTTACGTGGCAGTTTGTATATCTTACGCACATCATGTTTAATTTTAACAATGTTATTAATCGTACAATTTATATGAATGCCATACCGTAGACCGAAAATTGCAGCAGTTTATATGGCTTGATCGTTATACTATAAATTACATAATATATAAAATAAGAGGAAAAAAATAACATATTATAAACTTGAAAATGGGTTGGGGTTGGACCAAACTTGAGCTTTGAATATTGAAACCAAATTTGATCCATATTTTAAGCATACCTAAGTATTTTTGTTAAAACACATTTTTTGACCTTAATATTCTAATCCAAACCGTCCCAAATATATATTTTTTTAAAAATCTTTGAGTTTGGACAAAATTACTTGACCTTTGGATAAGTTTAGTTATAACATTTTATTGACTCTTTTTTTTACTTAATTCGTTACTTTAAGTTGATACTTTTTGTGCGAAGAAAGTTAGGATTGACTTATGAAATCGATTGATTGAGTCGGTTGTTGAGTGTTGATTTTAGAATTTAGTTTAGGGGTTCAATTCATGGGACCAATTCAAATTTTGTTCATAAATCTCAAGAGGTAAATGTATATACACCGCTCTATATAACAACCATCCTTTATATCAACATTTCATTATAATAAACAAATTTACTAAAGAATCGAATTTTGCAACTAAATTTTTAAATTCGATTTAATCTAGCTTTCTTAATTCATGAGATTAGATAAGCTTGATCCAATTCGATTTGTTATCATCATTAATAGTCTACAATATCAACATAAAAAAAATTTGATTCAATAAATTGTTAATAACTAAGAAAACAATTGAATCTGTGGTAATTAGCCAAAGAGTGGACGCTCAAGCAAGCACCCTTTCATCCTTTTCATATTTTTCAACAGAAAAGTAAGCTAATTATTTAGCAATTGGCTTAAAATATTCAAGTCAATCTCAGGTTTTGTCAAACGTAAACATGTATACTCCTGCGGTCGTTCCTTATTCTGAATTCATTCCGTTTTGTTTTATTTTGAACTTCGTGGAATAAGATTTCCATGAGTACTGTTGCAGGTAAATTTGAAGCTTTTAATTTATTATCTTCATTTTTGTTCCAAGGTGGGAGATAAGCTTGAAACTTACGTCCAACAAGGGTAACAAAAAGGTTTAATTTTCAAATTTAAACCAGATGGTTTCTACTGACGTCCACAATCTCATCCATCTTCTCATGTCATCTATTTTATGCAAATTGCTCCACTCAGGACAAAGAAAAAGAAGAAGAAAATTGCAGGCAGTTAGAAGCAATTGCTTCTTTGATTAAGCTCTTGCTCTTCTAAAACAAGGGTTTTTTGTATAAGAGCAAAGAATTACAACAAACCTTTGATGTATCTGCATTGAGAAAGATAAAGACCAACACTTGTATGGAAAACCTCATTATTATAGCAGAAGAAACTTGTATGGAAAACAAAGACAAAGAATTATTATTACGTAAGAAAAGAGAGAACATTAATTGGGATTCGGTAAATTTACCGTTATTTAATTTCAGATTATATTATAGAGCTACTAAACAGTTGCTCGCTGCAAAGAGAAGGATGGATTCTTTTGACATTAGGCTGCCGTACTAAACAGAACTATTTGGTCCGGTTGCAACCGTGGTGGAGCCATAACATGGCCTGCGAAGCCTCTCTGGTCGATGCAAGGCGGGCCATCGCCAGGATTGTAGGTGCAGCCATTGTGTTTTCGAGGGGCAGGCACTCCCTTTTTGTCAGACTGTTCGACAAGATCATCTTCATTTAGAACCCGGCTATAAGCCTCAAATGGATGGGTGCTTACAAGAAAAATCACAACAGCAGTGACAAGAAAATGATGTAGGTTCCTCATTTTAGTGTATATGGTCCAATGCTAGCAAGTAAATATAACTAATCAAATATCGATCTAGCCCTGAACTTGAGGATAATTGGATTGCAAGGTAGGCATACTTATAGATGTTTATGACAACTTGAATGACTAGAACACATGGCTCTTGACTGACCTGAGAAAATCAACTGAATCAAACACCAATGCCATTTGGCATGTGGATTGGACTATGAAATTTGGGGTTCCCTTGATCGACTTTGCTTTCTCTGCTGAAGCTTTTAACGTTGCCAGACAGGTGGAGACACGTTTACTCTGGCCCTTAGATCAAATATATCTCTGAATCCTTCGTCGTGAGGTGTGCGTAATTTTCTAAGGGTTAGAAAAATGGGAATTCAACGATAAGGAAAAAGAGATGTAAAATGGGAAAATAGGCCCTTTTTCTGGCCGTCCAAGCAGCATCACGGTTTTCTCGATTGGATTTGATAGCGAAATAGGAACCGATTATCGGGTAAGATCTAAACAGTGAACACCTGAAACAGCTCGCATGAAGTCGTTTTATCCCATCCTTGCTATGTCATTATGAAATATTGGATGATGGTTTTGATTGCATGGCCCATGGTATCGGTTCCAATGCTTCCCCAGCGGGCGCTATTGAAGGCGAAGAATGTTGGAACATGGGCCATGCGACTTGATTTGGATTTGGCTGAAATTTGGGCCACGTGTTTTGTGTTGTGAGCTTTCTTTCGAGTTGCACGAAATTTTGGACTTGCTGGAGAAAATGAGGAAAGAGACGCTGAGTTTTTTCTTGAATGACTGAGTTTTTCAACATTGGGTTCGAGTCTGCAGAGCCAATTCTTTCAAAATCTTTCTACAATTGAGCTTAGTAGGGTGGAAAGCCTCACTTTCTCCAGAATTCAATCAATTAAAATATAATTTTAATATTTTGGTATACCAATATTTATTTATTTATCTTGAAATCTTCTACTTTTCTATAAACATGTTCATAATAAAATATGATAAAGTTACATTTCTAAGTAAATAAATAATCATTAAAAAATTAATTTAATTGTCATGCTGTGATTTATTATTATTATTATTATTGATGCATTATATATATATATATATATATATATATTTCTCTCGATTTCATTGTGTATATATGCATATTTTTAAAAAATTGACATGTATTTTTAATATATATATATATATAATATTTTATTATACTCATGTGAGACATTTGTTAACTCAATCCTACTTGTAGAGTCTAAAACATTTAATATTTATATATATATATATTTAACAGTTCATTTTTTCTTTTGCAAAAACAAATAGTTGAAAAATATTTTCTTTACTTCAAACATAACATAGATGATTTATATGAATAGAATGTGAAATTCAACGGTTGAATTGTTAAAATATATCAATAGTAAAAAAAAAATGAAATGATGTAAAACCATGTTAATTTTACACCGTATGAATGAATCTCTCCCTAAATAATAATATTTTCTTTAAATATTTAGCAATCATATTTTAATTAGTAATTTTATAATTATCATTTTAATTTATAATTTTAATTGACAACAAAATGTTTCAAAATTGTCTTGCGTGTAACATATAAAGGATTATTATTTGGTTCATTAAGAAACATTCTAAAATAAGGTTTAGATGATAATACGTGTCTCTTGAGGTAGGTAAATTTTTATTTCAGAAATAATCTTAAAAATTATCATCTCTCATCATTTTTAAATATTATATTTTGTAGGATATTTGTTAATTTTAATTTTATTTGTGGAGTTATATTAAATATTATTTTTAAAATTTATTATTAATACTAAAATAAAAAGCTTTTAATACAATAAAATACTTACTAAAATAAATTATTCTTATTAAGAATATTATTAAAATAAACTTATTTGTGTTGGGCAATTACTAATGTTGAACTCGATGCTTCAGTATTGCTCCAATAAAATTAAATGAAGTAGAAACTTTGATTATTGATTAACAATCCATCTTATGTTTCGAAAATGCTTTACACATCAAAAGCAAAAAAAAGAGAACAGGAATTGGGATTTGGTAATTTTCCCTTTATTTAATTTCATGATCACATATTATTTATGGCTAAATAGATAAAGACGAGAAGAATGGATTCTTTTGACATTAGGCTGCTGCATTAAACGGAATCATTTGGTAGGTTGCAGCCGTGGAGGAGCCATAACATGGCCTGCGAAGCCCCTCTGGTTGATGCATGACGGGTCATTCCTACCAGGAATATTGGTGCAGCTATTGTGTCCACCAGGAGCGGGTACTCCCTTCTGGACAGACTGTAGGATAAGATCATATTCATTTAGAACCCGGCCAGAAGCTTCGAATGGATGGTTGCTTACAAGAAAAATCACAGCTGCAGTGACAAGAAAAACTTGTAGATTCCTCATTTTAGTGTATATGGCAAAATTCTAGCAAGCAATATAACTACTCAATATTGATCTAGCCCTGAACTTGAACATAATTAGATTGCAAGGTAGGCATATATATATATGTATCTATGTATGTATGTATGTATATTGTGTGTGTTTATGGTGACTTGAATGCCAAGAATACATGGCTCTTGACTGACCTGGAAAGAAAGACCATGGCTTAAAAATTGAATCATAGGATTTAGAAGTAAAAAAATGGGATGCATGTCAAGTAGGTCAAGGTGGCACTGGCATCCTTATGTAACTACAAAATCAGCAACATCTTGTCATTTGGCATGTGGATTGGACTATGGACTTTGGGGTTTTCTTGGTCATCTTTGCTTGCACTTCTTAAGGTTTTAGCGTTCCCAGAATGGTAGAGACACGCTTAGTCTGGTCTTCAGTTCAATATATCTGTGAACCCTTCGTCATGGGGTGTGCCTAATTTGCCAAGCATTAGAAAGATGGGAATTCAACGATAAGGAAAAAGAGGTGTAAAATGGGAAAATAGGCTGGCTTTCCAAGCTGCAGCATGGATTTAACAAAGAAACCCAAACAGTAAACAGGGTCGTTGATTTATTAAATATCAGAAACTGCTAACACGAAGTCGTTTTATCCCATAATCTTTGCTATAACATCATCAATGTGATGACCATCATTGGCTTACATATAAATATTAAAATTATCAAATGGATACGGCTACATGGCTTCCTCATTTTATTACGAAATATTAATTAAGCAAAGGCAAACTTGGTTGGGATGAACCCATGGTATCTGTTCCAAAGCTTCCTCAGCGGCCACTATCGAAGGTGAGGAATTTTGGTGGAAACGTATTTACTTAGGCTTAGTTCTTTGAATATATCTGCAATTTGAGTCACATGTTTCCTATGGTAAGCTTTGAGATTATACTGCGGAAAATGAAAATTCAGTCAGACACCATGAGGAAAGAGACAGTGAAGCTTCAGCAGTGGAAAATAGAAACCGAGACCCGTTCCAAATGTGGGATAAAAATGACTGACTTCTTCAGCATTGGGTTTGTGTCTTCAGCAACTTTGACTTAGATTTTAGGAGAATAGAAAGAAATTAAGGCTTGGACTAGGGACGAGTAAAATTTGATTTGATTAGAAAAATTTGATAAAAATTTAAATTTTGAATTAAATAGTTCGTGTAGCGACCTAAAATTTGCTTGGGCGCTAATTGAAGAAATTATTAAAAATTTAAAAATAGAGTTTCAATTTTATTTAAAAAAGGGAGTCGCCACCGATCTTTTTACTAGGTGTGATCGGACACCTAATAAATCCTCTTTTTAAAGAAAAATTATTTTTTTGAATTTTCTTAAAAAAGGGCAGGGTTTAAGTCTGCGACAAAATTCTAGAGAAAAATAGGGTTCGAGAGTCGGTTGCGCTCGAGGAAGGTATTAGCATACTCGCGACGCCCAAAATTGGTATCTCATTAAACACGCGTTGTCTTAATTTTCGAAAATACAAGTTCAATTTAATATTTAATCGTGATCCGATTGAGACACGAGAAATTTTTTTAAAAACAAGAGAATTTTAAGACTAGAAATTTTTTAAAACCGAGAACTTTTGAAAACACGAAAATTTTTAAAACCGAAAAATTTGAAAACACGAAATTTTGGAAATCGAAAACTTTGAAAACAAGAGAATTTTTGAAACATGAAATTTTTTTGAAAACATAAAATTTTAAAAACACGAAATTTTAAAACACAAGAAAAATTTTTTTGTTTTAAAAACATGAATTTTTTGAAAATATGAAAACTTCAAAACACGAAATTTTTTTGAAACACGAAATTTTTGAAAGCACGAAATTTTTTAAAAACACGGAAATTTTAAAACACAAGAAATTTTTTAAAAAATGAAATTTTGAAAACACGAAAATTTTGAAGCGAAAATTATTTTTTTTAAAACAATTTTTTGAAAATACGAGAACTTTGAAAATCGAGAATTTTTGAAACACAAAATTTTGAAAATATGAAAATTTTAAAATCTGAAAATTTTTGAAAACACGAAAACTTTTAAAACACGAGAATTTTAAAATCGAGAATTTTGAAAACACAATTTTTTTAAAACACGAAATTTGGAAAAAAGAAAATTTTCTGAAAACACAAAAGTTTTGAAACTCGAAATTTTATTTTATTTTTTTAGATTTTTTGATTTTTTTAAAAGGCGTGTCGTATTTAACACGAACCGATGATATTCACCCAACATAGCGATGAAATCAACGACTAGTGTAAAACTGATTCGTTGCCTTATTTATTAAAATTATTAAAATTAAAAGTAAAATAAAATACAATTAAAAATAAAAATGCTAATAATATTAATAATATTAAAACGAGATGTCATTAAAATACATGAATTAAATTAAAAGTAGGTAAAAGGAAATTACCGAAAAGCTCAAAATTACGAGCTGAAGAATGAGATACGACCGGGCTCTTTTTCCTTTTTTTTTTTTTTTCTCTTTTTCTTCTTTTTTTCTTTTCTTTCTTTTTTTTTTTTTTTTTTTCTTCTTCTTTTTTCCTCTTTGGCCTACTGCCTTTGGGCCTGAGGCCTGCTGCTGGTTGGGCTTGCTGCTGCTGTTGGGCTACTACCTTTTGGGCCTGTTTTCTCCTTCTTCTTTTTTTTTAGCCTGTCTTTTTTTTTTTTTTTGCTGCTTGTTTTCCTTTTTTTTCTGCTTTGGTAGGCTGCTAGTACAGGTCCGGTCCCATTGGGTCTGACGGGTCGGGTCCTGGTCGGTCGGATGGATCAGGTCGACCCATTTATTAATTTTATTTTATTTTTCTTTCTTTCTTTTTTCCTTCTTTTCTTTCCTTTTTTCTTTCTTTTTTTTTTTTCTTTTTTTTCTTCTTTCTTCTTCTTTCTTCTTCCCTTTCTTCTTCTTCTTCCTTCTTCTCCTAGCCCGACGTCAGCCATGGTTGCTGTCTCTTCCACCGTGTGGCGCTTTCTCTTCCTCTTCTTTCTTCTTCTTCTTCTCTCTTTTCCCTTTTCTCTTCTTTTCTTTCTCTTTTCTTTCTTTTTCGTGGTTTTTTTTGAATGTTGGGGGTTCAGATTTTTGGGAAAAATCCTTTTATAGTGTGTTTCTTTACCTTTTCCCATGCTTTTGCGGTGTAGCAGTTGAGGAGGAGTGGCCACCCATGCTTTGGTGGTAGGAAAATCCGACAATTAGGTGTCCCAAATCACCAAATCGGAAGGATGAATCGAAAAGCGTAGCAAAACTTTTGGGGTTAAAATGTAATTTTAAGAAAGTATCGAGGTAAAAATATAATTTTAAAAGTTTTGGGGCCAAAATATAATTTTAATTTTTAATTAATTTTTAAATTTTTTTAATTTTAGAAATTAAACACGAAATCAAACCGTACAAAATTTAGTCTTACAATTTGCCCTCTTTGCTCATCATTGTGAAAAGGGATAGAGCAAAGACTTAAAAGCACTAAATTTTGTTCGATGTCAATATTTATTCTTTATTAGAAAATAGAAATCGAAAATAGCTCGACATGTGACACGAAACTCAACTCACTTCTGGATTATGAGTTGATCTTTGAAAAAAAAAATTGAAAATACCTCAACAGTGACCTAAGGCTCAACTCACCTCCGGATTATGAGTTGATCTTTGAAAAAAGCGAAATTGAAAAATACCTCGGCGTGTGACTGAGGCTCAACTCACCTCTCGCATGATATGAGTTGATTTTGAAAATGAAAATTGAAAATACCTCGACTTGTGACCTAAGGCTCAACTCACCTCTCTTGGATTATGAGTTGATCTTTGAAAAAAGCGAAATTGAAAAATACCTCGTGTGTGACTCGAGGCTCAACTCACCTCTCGCAATATGAGTTGATTTTGAAAACGAAAATTGAAAAATACCTCGGCGTGTGACTGAGGCTCAACTCACCTCTCGCAATATGAGTTGATTTTGAAAACGAAATTGAAAATACCTCGGCGTGTGCCCGAGGCTCGACTCACCTCTCATGATATGAGTTGATTTTTGAAAAGCGAAATTAAAAATACCTCGGTGTGACTGAGGCTCAACTCACCTCTCGCAATATGAGTTGATTACGAAAACGAAAATTGAAAAATACCTCGGCATGTGACTGAGGCTCAACTCACCTCTCGCAATATGAGTTGATTTTTTGAAAACGAAAATTGAAAAATTCCTCGATGTGTGACTGAGGCTCAACTCACCTCTCGCAATATGAGTTGATTTTTTGAAAAGCGAAATGAAATAATTTTAAAAGTATCGAATTTCAAAACATATCATCCGGTGGAACTCAATGTCTTCCTTGTCCTTGGTTGATGCAATATCCTCAAAACCTTTTGCTTTCTTCGAATACTGTATATGTCATGCATGATGTTATCATGATATGCACGTGTTTGGTCTTAAATGCTTTTATGCCTACATGATTATGCCATATACCTTGGGCTTGTTTGCCATATATATCTTTTTGTTACGACTCTCATGATGACTGTATTCATTGCTTCGATTCTTGACTTCCCTTTGAGGTTTTGTACCTATCCTCGAGTAATCTGCGTTTCTCGTGTATCACCCTTTTGCCCCTTATTGAACTTTGTCCTTGCTTTGAGGCTCTTGTACTTACCAAGTTCTCATCCGGGTAATACTCAACATTCCTTTTGTTTAGAGTATGTCATTTCACTATTTATCATTTAGACAAACCACACATGAGATGCATGAAAATAGAAAAGTAGGTACTGAAAGAAATACCTCACATTCATATTTATTTCAAAAGCAATAAGCAAAGAAAATTGACAAGGAAAATCTCAATAAAGAAGACATTATAAAGAAAGGAAAGCGATTCAATTGTCACAAATGCTCTAGATATTCAGCATGAACTTCTCCACATTTCTTCATCCTGGATCTCTTCTAGCACGGCTTCTTGTGTAGAAGATTTGAGCTTCCGGATCGCTTCAAATATTGTAATCTCGCCACATGACTCCCGTTCAAATTGCCTTGCTCCTTTTGTCCGAACCTCCTTCATTAGGACGCCCTTTCAGGTTTTCATCTTGATCTTTTTTTTATCAAGACGCCCTTTCGAGTTTTCATCTTGATCTTTTTTTTTTTACCAAGACACCCTTTTCGGGTTTTCATCTTGATCTTTCTTTTTCTTTTTCTATTTTTTTTATCAAGACGCCCTTTTCGAGTTTTTATCTTGATCTCTCCTTTTTTTAGACATAGTACTTTTTACGGCATCACGAGTTCACCGGATTAGGTAACTCATTCCCATCCATCTCGGTGAGAATCAAAGCTCCACCGAGAAAGCCTTCTTTCTGACGTCGGACTTTCCCAATTTGGTGCCCATTTTCCTCGAAAGTCTTTTTGTATTGGGAGAATCTTTCTCGACGAGTTCCCCTCATGGAATTCTCTTGGTGTATGTACTTCTTATCATGAGCCGTGATCATTCTCTTTTGGTACATCTGTTTCATGATGATTGCCTTCAGCGTTCTCTTCGATAAGATTTAGTTGGTTATATCGAGCTTGAACCTATTCGATTCTTCTAATTTCGACTCCATTAAGACTCGTAGAGAGGGATCTCAACTTCAATGGGCAAGACGACTTCCATTCCATAGACCGAGAGAAAGGAGTTGCTCCGGTAGATGTCCGCACAGATGTGCGATATGTATACAAAGCGAACGGTAGCTTCTCATGCTAGTCTTTATATGTCTCGGTCATTTTTCCAATAGTCCTCTTAATATTTTTGTTAGCCGCTTCTCTTGCTCCGTTCATCTTTGGGCGATAGGGTGAGGAATTATGATGCTTTATTTGAAATTGCTCATGAGGAATTATGATGCTTTATTTGAAATTGCTCACACTTCTTTCATCATCTTGTTGTTCGATTTAAGCGTTATCGAAATGATTCTCTCGAGCAAACCGTATCGACATATGATTTCTTTTTAAAGAACACGTAAAGCTGCGATCTTTGTCACACTAGCAAGCAAGCGGCTTATCCATTTTGTGAAGTAATCTATAACCACAAAAATGAATCGGTGTCTATTCAAAGCTTTTGGGAAAATTGGCCCTATAACATCCATGCCCCACATAGAAAAAGGCCACGGAGAAGTCATGACATGAAGGAACGAAGGGGCTGCATGAATTTTATCACCGTAAATTTGATATTTGTGGCACTTTCGTGCGTAACTAATGCAGTCGCTTTCCATCGTCAGCTAGTAATAATCGAGTCTCATAATCTGCCTGGCCATAGTGAAACCATTGGCATGCGTCCCACAAATTCCTTCGTGGACATCTTCAAGTTTTTTTGGCTTCAGCGTAATCCACGCATCTCGAGCACTTGATCTTTTCCTCTTTTATATGTGATGTCCCCATCAAGAACAAATCCCACCGCCATTCTTCTGATTGTTCTTTTGTCGTTTTCATTTGCTTGCTCGGGATACCTTTGATTCTTAACATATCTTAAGATAACATGGAACCACGGCCATCCATCATCTCTTTTCAATGCTACAACAATGTGCGGGACCTCATATATGCTCATTTGGAGAGGCATTATTTACATTTCTCTGTTTGCTTTGAACATTGAAGCCGGGGTGGCCAATGCATCACCAATTGGTTTTCTTCTCGTGGGAAGTAGTTAAAAGTCACTTCTTTGAATTCTTTGACCGGTTCCACCACGAGATCGCGATATTTGACCAATTTCGAATCTCTCACTTCCCAATCTCCACGGTTTGGTAAATCCTGTGGCGAGTCCCGTACACTTCTAAGATTTTGATGTTTCGTTCAATAGTTGCACGAAGGCCCATGATGCAAGCCTCGTATTCTGCTACATTATTGAGTACGAAAAAAATTTAATCTGGCGGTGAGTAGATAATGGTTCCTTACGGTGACACTAAGATCGCTCCAATCCCATGCCCTAATGCATTCGATGCACCATCAAAGCTCATCTTCCATGATTTCTCTTTTGACGACTCACACTCTTTTCGCAATGCACATCAAATCCTCGTATGGGAAATCAAATCTCAAAGGCTCATATTCCTCCGTGGTTTGAGTTCTAAGAAGTCGCCTATCGCGCTCCCTTTATCGACTTTTGACTCACATATACAATGTCGTACTCGATAGTAGGATCGCCATCGTGCCATTCTTCCCGAAAGTCGGTGATTCCATCATGTATTTTATTAGGTCCAACTTTGAAATTAACCACGTCGTATGATACAACATATATTGTCCGAGCCTTGAATCGCCCAAACCAAAGCACAATGTAATTTTTCAATTGACGGTACTTTGCTTCATACTCTGTGAACTTCTTCTGAGATAGTAGATCGCCTTTCTCTTTTCCCCGACTTATCATGTTGCCCAAAGACGCAACCCATTGAATTTTGAACAGATTAGATACAATATTATGATCTTAGGGAGTTGGCGGTACTAGCACTAGAGGTTAGACAAATCTTGTTTTATCTTGTCAAAAGCCACTTGGCACTCATCGTTCCACTCTCCGGGATTATGTTTTCAAGGAGTTAAAAATTGGGTCACACTTGGTTGGTAAGTTGAGCAATGAATCGGCGATGTAGTTCAACCTCCCAAAATCCTCTTGCTTCTTTTTGTGTACGGAGGTGGTAGTTCTTGTATGGCTTTTATCTTATCTGGATCAACCTCAATCGTCTCTCACTAACAATGAAGCCGAGTAATTTTCTGAGGTAGCCCGAGCGTACACTTGGTTTGGATTAAGCTTCATTTGAAACTTTCTTAGTCTTCGAACAATTTCTTAAGGTTCCCAATATGCTCTCTTTCCCCGAGATTTGGCAATCATATCATCAACATAAACTTCTATCTCTTTGTGCATCATGTCATGGAATAGCATCACCATTGCCCTCCGATATGTTGCCCTAGCATTTTTAATCGACGGCATCACCTTGTAGCAAAATATTCCCCACATCGTTCTGAAGGTAGTTTTCTCCATATCCTCAGAGCCATCTTTATCGATTATAACGAAAATCCATCCATGAAAGAAAACAATGAATGTTTTTTGTGTTATCCACCAACGTGTCGATGTGTGGCAAGGAAAATTATCTTTAGGACTTGCTCGATTCGGATCGCGATAATCCACGCATTCGTACCTTAGTCTTTCTTCGATCTTCGGGACTATGTTAGCTACCCATTCGGGTATTTAGAGACTTGTAGGAAGCCAACATCAAATTGTTTCTTGACTTCTTCTTTTATCTTTAACGACATTTCAAGTCTCATTCGTCTTAGCTTACATTGAATAGGTTTGCATTCTAGTTTGGTTGGGAGTCTATGGACCACTACATCCTCGTTCAACCCGGCATGTCTTGATCGACCATACAAATACATCTTTATACTCACGAAACAAAGCGATCAAATCATGTTTGGTGTTATCTAAAATGGAGTCCCAATCTTCACTTCTTGCCTCTTTTCTTCATTTCTCAAGTTCACTGTCTCAACATTTTTGATGGGGTAGGATCATTTATCTTCTTGTTCTATCATTCTTTGTAAGTCGAGAGGCGAGACATAATCTTGACATTTTCCTCGACTTGAATTCTCCTAAACAAATAGCTTTCTCGAAATCGATTTGGGACTTATAACAGGATCGTTCATGTCGTTGGTATCTGAGCACCTGAAAGGTGAATAGAAAAGAAAACTATAGAGGAGCATCAAAGTATTAGAACCAAACAAACATAATGTTATGGCATGATATGAGGTACATGTAAGGACAAGCTGTGAGAAGAATGAATAATTATGAAGTTAACAAGAATGAAAAGGCTATGACAAAATGTATCTCCATTAATGTTCATTTAAATGATAAAGAGCAAACATAAGCTCTTACAAAAGAATCCCACTATTACTTAGGGGCACACAAAAAGAGAGTTAACATTGAGCATTACTCTGGAGAGGACTTAGAAACTACAAGAAGATACATATCAGTCCAATTGTTCAAAACGAATCCAGGAGGACAAGGGCGTATTATTGAAACATCTTCAATTGCATCATCTCCTTTGTTAATAACATTTATACTGACGTTCTGAAGACCCCTTTCAATCAATAACAGTGTGCTTCGTGAATTATCTCACCCTGGGTACATCATTCATGCAGATGTAAATGTTTTTGACAAAGGAGGATACGCTATAGGCTCCCATTCCAACTCTTGACCTGAGGCTCTTGTAATCTTCCTTTCTTGATCTTTCTACAACCGTGGATTGTATGGTTTTAACCATAGTGAATGATTAGGGTGATATGCACATGCGATGGATGAATGAATGAATAAATAACAAACGAATGTTAGTCATGAATAAATATGCAAGAATTTGGTGTTGATTTCAAGATAGCCCCATACTTAGGCATTTCATTTATCAAAAGAGTCCATTACAAAACGTTTTGCCATATCTGATGTAACAGTTACACAAATCTCCTAGCCACATCGCCTTGTTTTTCACTCATTCTAGAACTCCGACATGCTTGATCCTTGTCTCGGAGGAATTTGTGGCGAGAGTTTCGACTTCATCGATAATTGCACGATTTGCACAAATACTTTGCAATTTCATTGATCAAACCGCCGAGATGTATATCTTTTCTTGGAGAGCTCTTTCGTGAAGCACGAATGTCTCCGCTCATGTCGACCATTCTTTTCTTCTAAGGTTTTAGGAGAGTATCTAAATGTTGCTGATGAGCTTGCGTATTTTCTAAATCTCGTATTTTCTTTCTTAGCTCTTGACACTCGGATGACTAGTCATTAATTCTCTGAACCGGTTTCAGTATTCAACATTCTTCTTCCTTAACTCTATCATAGCACGCAGCAAACTTTTCCTTTTCCTTCTTCGCTTTCCTCTCCTAATTCCATCCCACCTTTGATGTTGCTTAATTCTTCCTTCCATTCCGTCGATGATTTGCCCAGCCCACTATTCTTTATGGTGCCTCTTAATTTCTTATTTTCCAAATGAATATCCTTTAAGTCATTTCTCATGATCTCAGCTTCTTTCTGGACTTTCTCGTTTCTAGATTTTTCAATTTGAACATCTATCTTTAGCTGGTAATTTTCCTCTTGAAGAGAACTAATTTCCCGTAACAAACTGGCCTTTTCACGTTCAAAATCATGTCTTGCTATTTCGGTTCGGACGGCATTTCTTCCGAGAAAGGATTACGAAAAATATAATCCGTTGGTGAGGTCTCATTGACTATTTACTCGTCTTTGTCTCCATATTTCATAATCTTGAGTGATAGTATCAGCATCTGAGCTAACTCTATTAGGTAGATTTCCTTCCAAGACTTTGCGATATCTCGGACTTTTTCATGTAACATTCACCTGTAAAAACAAACTCAGACTGTGCTAATCCTCCGGTAGTTGGTATGAACTATCGTGAAGCAAACTGCCTTTGAACCATTAACGGTGCATATCCAACTCCTCCCCATAATCCGAGTAAAAGTACCCAATCTTAGCTTCCGCATTTGTATAGCGAGATGAAGGATCTAATCCATCATGCTCTCCAAGTTATATCTTCGGCGCGGAGGTTCTGAAAAACTAAAACCCAGTGCTGTTTGGTGACATCCTTCGGCCAATCTTTCTCAAGGTAAGCTTTCAATGGAGCGAATGTTTTCGAAAACATGTGGAAAGGTGTGCGCTCCACTTTCTAGAAGTGACTCAGAATCCAAACATTAAGTAGGTGTGCACATCCGATAAAACGTCCTTCCCCTTTTCTCCTACAACAATTTAGAGATCTAAAAGTCTCAGCTAAGATAGTTGGGACGGGGTTGATTCCTTGCTTCAACTTTTCGAAGAAATCCACTACCGCAACTTCTAGGTGCCCAAGGACCTTTGGGAAGACGATTAATCCGTAAATGGCTAAAGCAAATGTGATCCACTCTTTTCACAATATCTGGATGGTTTTGAACTAAGTCTCAGAGAAAACCATGGAATACAACCCGACTTCGTTCTTTTCTTTATCTTTTTTTCAGCCCATGTATCGACCATTCCTGTCAACTTCATTAGCTTTTTCTTGAAGGTCATTGGTTTGGGCTCTTTCACATATATCTTGCTGAATTGTGCATTGTCAACGCGAAGCAAGGTGGCATACTCTTCTATGGTCGGAGTCATATCTTCTTGGTTGAAAGTAAAACATTGATAAGCTAGGTCCCAGAATTGAACCATGGCTTGAATCAATTGTTCGTCTACGTTGACGGTGATTAAGTGAGCTATATCCCCGTACTTTTCTTTGAAG
Source organism: Gossypium rotundifolium (assembly GCA_025506655.1). NCBI lineage: Eukaryota > Viridiplantae > Streptophyta > Magnoliopsida > Malvales > Malvaceae > Gossypium > Gossypium rotundifolium. The sequence continues at coordinate 155,172,823 of CP106728.1, forward strand.
ATACCCTTAGTGTCTAAGTCCCACTGTTTCCAGATCCTAGTCAAGTCTTCGAGGTTATTCCGACGAACATTCATGGTGACATGCTCGGGAAGGTTGGAAATAAATCCTTCCTTTAAACTATCTCCTTTTGCTTTTTGGGTTTTCAAAGACCAGTCTCGAACCACGACATTTTTCTCGGTCACTTGTGCAATTGACTCCTCCATCAGAAACCCGTTTTTGGCAACCAATCTCTAATCAACACCTTTCTAACAAGATGCCTATGATGCATGATGAAAAATAAAAATGAAGACAAATAACATTGGTTAGTAATTACAACAAATATAAACGGAGAAGAACTATGGAAAATCTAACAAATTAAGACATTTAATTTTGCATTTTGGTGAAAGCCCTTTTTTTTTTTTTCCCCATCATATTTACAAAATAAGCTTACCCACATGCTCATCGATAATCTACTCTCTAAATTATTAAACGGACCGATTTGCTTGCATAAAAAGTGTAAATGTAAAAGAAATAAAAGGTAAGAAGCGTTTCTCCCATGTACTTATTTTGGTAACTATTAACGACGGAGGTTGGTATGGCTCTAATCGGGTGGCTCATACGGTTCACTATATGCTTTTCGGTTCTAAAAAGGTACTCGAATTGTCCATACTGTCGCCTACTAAGGCTAGTCTGAGCCTCATTTATCGCCCATCATAGGCTCATGAGCTCAATTCGAGGATTACATTTACTTATGCCTATGCGGAGGACAAGTTAACTCACGAAAGCATAAGTCATATGTAACCCTAAGTATTCACTAGCCTATGCGAGGGCGAGTTAACTCACGAAGGCATAGCGTTTACTTCCACTTAAGCGGACGGAGCCGGGTAGAGAGCTCATGTTATGCAAAATGCAAGCTGCGATGTGTGGGAGAAACTCACAAACCTTTTCGTTTTATTTTAAAACTAGAAAAAAAACTAAAACCGTAAAAACTTAGAGTTGAAAAACAAAAAGATAAAATAAGTTACAAAATATTTACAACATGATGCAAATGCATGAGTTTTCAAAATTTAAGGATCACGACTAAATATTAATTTGAACAAGAAGTTTCAAAAATTTTGACAATCGCGTTTAATTTCGACTCGACTCTCAAAAAATGTCCCAAAGGAGTCGCATGGGTTGTAGCGACCTAAAATTTGCTTGGGCGCTAATTGAGAAAATTATTAAAAATTTGAAAACAGAGTTTCAATTTTATTTAAAAAAGGGAGTTGCCACCGATCTTTTTTCTAGGTGTGATCGGACACCTAATAAATCCTCTTTTAAAGAAAAATTATTTTTTGAATTTTCTTAAAAAGGCGAGGTTTAAGTCTGCGACAAAATTCCGAGAGAAAAATAGGGTTCGGGAGTCGGTTCTGCGAGGAAGATATTAGCACCTCATGACGCCCAAAATTGATATCTCGTTAAGCGCGTTGTCTTAATTTTCAAAATACAAGTTCAATTTAATATTTGATTGTGATCCGATTGAGACACGAGAAAATTTTTTAAAAAACAAGAGAATTTTAAGACTAGAAATTTTTTAAAACCGAGAACTTTTAAAACACGAAAATTTTTAAAACCCTAAAATTTTGAAAACACAAAATTTTGGAAATCTGAAAACTTTGAAAACAAGAGAATTTTTGAAACATGAAATTTTTTTTGAAAACACGAAATTTTAAAAACACGAAAATTTTAAAACACAAGAAAATTTTTTGTTTTAAAAACATGAATTTTTTGAAAATCTGAAAACTTTGAAAATCGAGAATTTTTTGAAACACGAAATTTTTGAAAACACGAATTTTTTAAAACACGGAAATTTTAAAACACAAGAAATTTTTTTTAAAATGAAATTTTGAAAACCCAAAATTTTGAAACGAAAATTATTTTTTTGAAAACACGAATTTTTGAAAATACGAGAACTTTGAAAATCGAGAATTTTTGAAACACGAAATTTTGAAAATATGAAAATTTTAAAATCTGAAAATTTTAAAACACGAAAACTTTTAAAACACGAGAATTTTTGAAATACGAGAATTTTTGAAAACATGAATTTTTTTAAACACGAAAATTTGGAAAATACGACAATTTTCTGAAAACACAAAAGTTTTGAAACTCAAAATTTTATTTTATTTTTAGATTTTTTGATTTTTTAAAAGGCGTATCGTATTTATCACGAACCGATGATATTCACCCAACATAGCGATGAAATCAACGACTAGCGTAAAACCGATTCGTTGCCTTATTTATTAAAATTATTAAAATTAAAAGTAAAATAAAATACAATTAAAAAATAAAAATGCTAACTATATTAATAATATTAAAACGAGATGTCATTAAAATACACGAATTAAATTAAAAGTAGGTAAAAAAGAAATTACCGAAAAGCTCAAAATTACGAGCCTGAAGAATGAGATACACGACCCGGGCTCTTTTTCCTTTTTTTTTCTTTTTCTTTTTCTTCTTTTTTTCTTTTCTTTCTTTTTTTTTTTTTTTTCTTTTTCTTCTTCTTTTTCTCTTTGGCCTCGCCTTTGGGCTGAGGCTCTTCTTGGGTTGGGCTTCTGCTCTTTGTTGGGCTACTACCTTTTGGGCTGCTTTCTCCTTCTTCTTTTTTTTGGCTCTTTTTTTTTTTTTCTTGCTTGTTTTCCCCTTTTTTTTCTTTGGTAGGCTGCTAGTACACTGGTCCGGTGTCGTGGGTCGAATCAGGTCGTCGCTGGTCTGTCAGATTGGATCAGGTCGACCCATTGTTAATTTTATTTTATTTTTCTTTCTTTTTTCCTTCTTTTCTTTCCTTTTTTTTTTTTTTTTTCTTTTTTTCTTCTTTCTTCTTCTTTCTTCTTCCTTTTCTTCTTCTTTCTTCTCCTCTAGCAAGCCTTGCCACGCCATGGTTGCCGCTCTTCCACCGGTGTGGCCTTTCTCTTCCTCTTCTCTTCTTCTTCTTCTCTCTCTTTTCTCCCATTTTCTCTTCTTTTCTTTCTCTTTTCTTTCTTTTTCGTGGTTTTTTTTGAATGTTGGGGGTTAGATTTTGGGAAAAATCCTTTTATAGTGTGTTTTTACCTTTTTCCCATGCCTTTGCAGTGTAGCAGATTGAGGAGGAGTGGCCACCATGCTGGTGGTCAAAAATCGACAATTAGGTGTCCCAAATCACCAAATCTGCTGTAGGACTGAATCGAAAATGTAGCAAAACTTTTGGGGCTAAAATGTAATTTCAAGAAAGTATTAGGGCAAAAATGTAATTTTGAAAAGTTTTGGGCCAAAATGTAATTTTTAATTTTTAATTAATTTTTTAATTTTTTTTTAATTTTGGAAATTAAACACGAAATCAAACCGTACAAAATTTAGTGCTTACAGTTCGAGTTATTTGAGTTAATCAAGTTATTCGGATAAACTCGAATAAAAAAATTAAATTTTCAGTTTAACTCGAATTGAATATGAATTACATAATTCGAGTTATCCGAAAATCTGAATAAGAAGAGACAAAACAACGTCGTTTTGATAAATGTTTATTCATTAAATTAAAATTAAGCAAAACCATTATATTTGTTTATGTAGTTAAATAATCTTATACTTCGTCTACTAGTTAAATAATCGGTCCATGTAAACGGAACATTGAGTATAAATAATAGGATTCGTTAACTCGGGATTCGTTAACTCGACTCAACTTGACTTGAAATTTTTTGACTCAATTTGATTCGATTCGAAAAAAATTCAAATTGAGTTCGGCTTGTTAAAATATGATTCGTCAACTTGACTAACTTGAAATTTTTTTACTCGATTTGCCTCGACTCGATTGAATACTTACCCCTAGCTTGGACAAAGAAAATGTATAATTTACAATTTGACCCTTGAACTATATATTTTTATTTTGGTATTTTAAATTTTTTTTACTCAATTTGGTATTTAAAATATACTTGTTTCTCAATGTGATACCTAAAGTGAGTATCCGTTATCTTTTAGTCCATTTTTAATAGGCATTAAAAATAACTCGTGATCAATCAAATAGCGACACTTGGTATATTTTTGTAAAAAATAAATATTTTCTTTTATCAAATATATAAATAATAAAAATATGCATAAAATGAAAAGTAAATATATAATAAAATTCAAAAAGAAATATTATCTCAAAATTATAAAAATTATTAAAATAAAATTTAGAAAAATATGGTAAATGAAAAGGAATTAGTTGAAATAAATAATATTATTATAGAAATGTAAATTTTTTAAAATTTATTTAAAATAAAAATATAAAAATATTGAAAAAATATTAAAATGTAAAATTATTTAAAATTAAAAGTGTTTAAATCATTAATTTTTTTAAAAATTGATTAAAATTTGTAAAAATTATTTAAAATTGTGAAAACTATAAGAGTTTTAAAAATTGTACAAATTATAATACTTTTGTACACTTTTTCTTAGAAATAGAAATTAAAAGATATAAAAATAGTAAGAAATTATCAAATTATTATGGCAATATAAGCTATAAAAATGGATTACGAGAGGAGAGATAATTTTCATGATAGTGATGATGAAATCCCTTGGCCTGATAGTGTTGTACTTTATATTTATTTGTAGGTAAATTTTTAATTAATTATGAAATTCTGAATTTCAATTTCGTTTTGGTCAGGAGAATTTATCAACTCTCGATAATGGTAGGACATTGGAGAATACAACATATTCTTCGAGAAGAAAATAAAATCGCAGATAGTCTCGTTAAGATGGTTCATGACAGAGAAGAACAAGATTACGGTTAATTGAGAATTTCCCGTTTGAGGGATTAGTTTAATTTCTTACATTTGTCTTGCTCTCTTTTTTTCAAAAAAAAAAAAAAAAAAGAAGAAGAAGAAGAAAATTAACATAGATTTTTTACTTTTTAGTACCAATATCCAACCTTGTACCAATATTAAAACCTGAAACTTTGTTAAAATTTCTTCGTGATCATTGAGCTATCTTCTTAAGCTCAAATAACTTTTTTTTTTAAATTTTGTGGATTTGATTCGATCAAAGTTTTGGTAACAAATATTGTTATAAATGACCAAAAGTATCAATAATTCTAAAATATTAAGAATTAATTTAATGAAAAGAATTTCATCGAAATAGAATTTCACAGATTTATAGATCTGTACGAGGTATTTTTTGATTCAGTTCTCACACATTAAGTGGTTTGTGGGTTTAAGAATAATGGAAAAGATAAAATTGTTGAAACTTGATCTCAAAAGATTTAAAAGAAGAGATCGATAAAACCCTATAAGGTTATAGGGTTTTGATTTTGACATGATTTGGTGTTCAATCCAAGCATAATCAGGTCAAGTGGTTCACTCACAACTTGTTAAAATCTTTTAATTATGTTTCTAACTCATCTTGAATTTTTTTGATTAGATTTTTGTAGCTTAAGTTATGATCAATTTACTAAAGGAAGTTTAGATTTCGGACGATTGTATGAGTTAAATTGAATTTGGCTTCTCCAACTTGCAAATTGGGATAATAAAACACATACTATGAGAGTATTCATGATTTGTTGTATTTAACGATACGAGATGTCCTTTGGTTGCTGTTAGAGTTGTGCGACCCAAATTCTAAGATATTACTTACAAGTCAAGTTAAACAAAATATATTTTCTTTCTAAAAGATTTAGTATTTATTAGTATAATATATTTAACATTTATTAGCATAATTTATTTGACCTATGAATTTAGCTTATAAATAGGCTCTTTTACAACTGTAGAAAACATACCTATTAAAGATTAGAACTCATAACACTTTTGAAGAAGTTTGTGTTTACGTTTTGAGGGTTCTTCGTTTCCTGGTTTCGCGTTTAGTTTTTATCTCCATCTTTTGTACTCTTCGTTCTTTTGCCATTATAGTAAAATTATTTTTGTTCATTGTTTGTTTATCCTCTTTGGAGGAGTTTTTTAATGTTAAATTTGTGTGTTCAATTTCTCAATTTCTTTCTCTAGTTTTTACTTGTTCGTTACTTAATCAGGTTGATCCCCAATAAGTGGTATCAGAGTTAGTTCAATTTTCATAGGTCAACCTGTTCAGAGATGGCATCAATAAGGTTTGACATTGAAAAGTTCGATGGTGTCACAAATTGAAATTTGTGACAAGTTCAGATGATGGAAATTTTAGTTCAGACTGGCTTGAAAAAGATTGTTACCAAGAAAAAGCCTGGGAATCTAAATCAAACAGAATGAGAAGAGCTTGATGACTAGTTGTGCCTTGCAAATAGAGTATTGTAGGACGTAGTGATGGAGAAAACCCATTCGCCTTGTGGAAAATGTTAGAAACTCTTTATGCGACAAAGTCTCTAGCTAACCGTTTAGTATTGAAACAACGTCTAGTTGTTATGCTTTCCATTATTTTAGGAGTTAGTTATATTTTTTTTTTTTTGCTTGTTACCTTAATTGTATAGCCTATTTAAAGAGGCTATTTGCTCCCTGAATAATATGTAATTTTATTCTTCCCAAAGTTATCTTTTCTTTGATCTGCTGCTCACACAACAAACAGCTAGCCCAATAAATTTGATGTGAAGCAGAAACTTCGATAATTTATTAACAACTCATCATGTGTTTAGCGAATGCTTTACACATGTAAACAAAGAAAACAAATTGTCATAGTGTTAAAAGAGAACAGTATCTGGGATTCGATAATTTTCCCCTTATTTAATTTCATGATCATACTATTAACAGCTAAACCAATAAAGTACCAATCGGTTTCTATAGCTGGAACGAAATGGATTCTTTTGACATTAGGCTGCTGTATTGAACGGAATCCTTTGGTCCGGTTGCAGCCGTGGAGGAGCCATAACATGGCCTGCGAAGCCCATCTGGTTGATGCATGGCGGGTCATTCCTGCCAGGAATATTGGTGCAGCTATTGTGTCCACCAGGAGCGGGTACTCCCTTCTGGACAGACTGTAGGATAAGATCATATTCATTTAGAACCCGGCCAGAAGCTTCAAATGGATGGTTGCTTACAAGAAAAATCACAGCTGCAGTGACAAGAAAAAGTTGTAGGTTCTTCATTTTAGTGTATATGGCACAACGCTAGCAAGCAATATAACTACTCAAGATCGATCTAGCCCTGAACTTGAACATAATTAGATTGCAAGGTAGGTATATATATGTATGTATGTATATTGTGTGTGTTTATCCTGACTTGAATGCCTAGAATACGTGGCTCTTGACAGACTTGGAAAAAAAATGGCATACAAATTGAATCACAGGATTTAAGAGTAAAAAATGGGATGCATGTCAAGTAGGTCAAGGTGGCATCGTCATGTACCTATAAAATAAGCAAAATCTTTTTCAATCAAAAAACTATTTTCTTAATCAAAGACTTATGCCAATTGGCGTCTGGATTGAGCTATGGACTTTGGGGTTTTCGTGGTCAGCTTTGCTTGCACTTCTGAAGGTTTTAACGTTCCCAGAATGGTAGAGACACGCTTACTCTGGTCTTCAGATCAATGTGTCTGTGAACCCTTTTTCACGGCTCATGCCTAAATTGGTAAGCACGGGGAAAGCTCGGAATTCAACGATAAGGAAAACGAGGTGTAAAATGGGAAAATAGGCCACTTTTTGGCTTTCCAGGTAGCAGCATAAGAAAGACCCAAACAGTAAACAGGATTATTGATTTGTTAAGGCTTAATACTTCTTTTGGCCCCTGTATAGTTAAATTATAACTTTGGTGCATGTACTATTTTTTTTTATCAATTTGGCCCTTTTACTTTCATTCTTTATAGCCCGTTGCCCAAACTCAATTTTCAGTTACAAAAATTAAACCAACCAATGATGTGTTACCACTTGTCAAAAAATTGAAAATCCAAAAAATTAAAACCAATGATATGTTACCACTTGTCAAAAAAATTGAAAATTCAAAAAAATTAACACTTAGAAAATTATAAAAACTACAAAAATTATAATCTATTTTTGAAAATTAAAGAAATTATAAGTATGCGAGCTAAATAAGCCATTTATGCCAAAAAGAAGAAGAAGTTTATTAGGTAAGTAGGCGATTTTTTGAAAATTTAGGAAGATAAGTTTTATCCTTAAATCTTAGGTTTGACTACTCTCCCACTCACAGTTATATTTTTTATTTTATTTTGTTTTAAGCTTTTTATATTTTTAAATAATATTTTTAACATATTAACTCATTTGGTTAAATATGGTTAAATATTAATAATTTCATCTTTTAGACCTGTGGTTCAATTCCATTTTTTAAACATATTTGTAATTTCTATTTCATATTGTTTCAAGTTTTTTTAATTCATCTTTTAATTGATGACTCTTTTATTCATAAAATCAAATAACAAATATGTAATTGTCGAAACCATTTTTTTATCGATGTTTGAAAAAGCGGGATCGACTTTAAAAGAAATATGGGGTCGCTTGCAGATCCTTTTTGTTTAGGTGTGATCGAGATCATCTATAAAAATATTTTGGTCTGCGAAATTGAGAAAGCAGGTTCGAGAGTTTACGTGCAAGGAAGGGTTAGCACCCTTACAACGCCTGAGTTAGTACCAAATTGATTAATGTTGTCCTAATGTCGAAAACTTGAAAGTATTTAGGGTAAAAAATATTTAAAAATGGCATTAAATCGAATTGAATCTCAAGATTAACTCGCTTCAAAGGAATAAAAGTATTATACCCAAAGACGTTAGGATATTACACATTTATACTCGACACCGAGATCATCGTTGATATTCAAAACATATGAAAAAGGGTATTTGGTTATTTAGTTGAACGAAAAATCAACACCCAAAGACGTTAGGATGTAATTTTCCGTACTTCTAAACATACAAACATTGCCTTATATTTAAAAAAATATAACTTAAGATGCTTTTATTAAATCATGAGAAAAGAAATCAAACATGAAAGAATAATATATGCGAATACAACATTTATACAAATGGAGAATAATAATATGAACATACAATTCGATATATACCAAGTCAATAATCTCGCCACTCTTTTTTGGAAATATCAAATGAATCAATAAGTAATTAACTAAATAATTACAGGACTGCACCAAAATAGATCAAAATTATAGGGCTAAAAGATAATAAATTACAAATGAAATAAAAGGATTAGAATACAATACGCATAAATTAATAAAGACCAATTCAGTAAATAATCTAGTTAGCCAAAACGCGGCGTTTGAGTAGGACTAAATTGCAAACGAATCAGAAAGCACAGGGGTCAATTGCACAAATTTCCCTTTAAAGCTAAAAGGCGTGGATCCGGGTCACAAAAAGGGTTGACGCGCGGATCCTATACCTTCTTAAATGGCGTCGTTTTGTATTATTTTAAAAAAAGCTTAATAAAGCTTAATTTGATTCAAAAAAGAAACTTAATCCTTTCATTTTTTTTTTCAACCCAGAACCCTAGTCCCTTTTTCTCTTAGTCGAAACCCTCTCCTACTACTCAAACGCCATAATCAACAGTGAGAAAAGATACTGGGAAACTCGATTCGATCCGTCACCGTCCAACTCCGATCGCAACGGAGAGAACGAGGGCAGAATCCAACTCAGGTAACCGAACCATGCCCTGACGCTTTATATTCTCCTTCTCGTGGGATCGCTTCACTCCGATTACGGCGGAGAAAGCAGTCTTACGGTTCGTATTTCGAAGGTAAATCTTTCTTTTCTCTTATTTAGTTTTGGTTTTTTTTTTCGCATGCACAAAGTAAATGAATCAAAAGCTGATAAAATAAGATGAAAAAAATGGAAAGAAATTGAAATCGGAAAGAAAACCTTTGAATTTCTGTTTGATTTCTGTTTTCTTTGTTTCCTCTCTATTTAGTATGTATACAAAAAATGGGAACCCCCCCGCTTTTACAAATGGTTCCTCCAGTTTTTATAACTGAAAAGAAAATATAAATAATCGAAATTACAACTATTTTTCGTTTATTTTTTTTGCTGCTGTTATTTGTCTTTTTCGCAGGTGTGTTACGCATGGAGGCCGTGTCTGAGCGGTGTACGGAGGCTGCGAGGTGTCTTTAGTGAAGGCTTGCGCGTGGGTGGAGCGCGTAGGGCATGCGAGGATACGAATGGTCGCATGGGAGGCACGCCTGTGGAAGTGAGGAGGCAATCAAACGCTCGGAAGGTCCCTAAGGTTTCGAGAATGTAATGTTATTGGGCCAATCGGGCCTCAATTTAGATTTGGGTCTATTTTGGACTATTTTAGGGGTTTGTAAGTGGGCTAGGTGTTTAGTGTTTGGGCCTATAAAACGGATTGTTTTAAAAGACTCGGTTTTGTGGGTTTGCAAAAAGGATATAATTTTGTAATGGATTTTTATAATAATATATATATTTTTTGGGCTTTTAATATTTTGGTTTCTAAATGGGCCCGGGCGAAAATGGGCTATTACAGCTGCCCCTCTTTGCTCGTTGTCGTGTAACGAGAATAGAGCAAAGACTTTAAAAATGACCATTTTTGCCCGGTCTTCAAATCTTAGACTTCTTTCAGTGCTTTTCTTCTTCAAGTGGCTTTATTCCATCCCACTGCATCCTCAGGGGACTAAGAACTAACACTTCGATCCACTCAAGGAAATTAGATTTGCGATCTGCTTCTGCAACTTTAGGATTGCCAGATTTGTTATCTTCAATCTGCTCCTACATCTTCAGGATTGCCAGATTTTCTATCTTCAATCTGCTCCTGCAAACTCAGGATTGTCAGATTTGCTATATTTAATCTGCTCCCGCAAACTCGTGGATTGCCGATTTTTGTCTTCAATCTGCTCCTCGCAAACTCGGGATTACCGTTCTTGCCTTCAATCTGCTCCCCGCAAACTCGGGATTGCCGATTCTTGTCTTTAATCTGCTCCTGCAAACTCAGGATTGCCAAATTTGATGTCTTCAATCTACTCCTGCAAACTTAGGATTGCTAGATTTGATGTCTTCAATCTACTCCTACAAACTCAGGATTGCCAAATTTGCTATCTTCAATCTGCTCCTGCAAACTCAGAATTGCCATATTTGCTGTCTTCAATCTGCTCCTGCAAACTCAGGATTGCCAGATTGCCGATTTGTTGTCTTCAATCTGCTCCCGCAAACTCGGGATTGCCGATTTGCTTTCTTCAATCTACTCCGCAAACTCGGGATTGCGGATTTGTTGTCTTCAATCGCTTCCTGCAAACTCGTGATTGCCGATTCTCGTCTTCAATCTCCCCGCAAACTCGGGATTACCGACGATTCTTGTCTTTAATCTGCTCCCGCAAACTTAGAATTGCCGATTCTTGTCTTCAATCTGCTCTTGCAAACTCGGGATTACCAGATTCTTTGTCTTCAATCTGCTCTGCAAAATCAAGATTGCCGACGGTTGTCTTCAATCTGCTCCTGCAAACTCAAGATTGCCAGATCTGTTATCTTCGATCGCTTCCACTGCAAACTCAAGGAGTTAAGATCTGTGAATTCACGAATGTTGCGACAACGTCCTCTAGGGGACCTGTCCTGTAAAATCAGTTTTGTTTGTGTGTTTATGCTTATGCAAAATGGTTAGGATGCAATGATCAGAACGAATCTAATGCTCCTAACTAAATGTATTATGGACGACATTTGTATGAATATAGAATGTCATGAGAATGGTCTATTTACAAATATTAGGATGCAATGATCGGAATGAATCAAATGCCTCTAAATAGATGTGTCTTATGGATTATATTTGTATGAATGTAGAATGCCATGAGAATGATTTCTTACACTGATTAGGATGCAATGATCGGAATGAATCAAATGCCCCTAACTAAATGTGTTTGGCATGAATGCAGAATTTTATGAGAATGATCCCTACTTAAGGTGTCATCGTTCATTGTTTATCAGGGTAATGTGCTGCCCTCTTGTTCGGCTGATATTCTCGATAGGAAAACTCGAGAAAACAAATATCTTGCTCAAAAAACTTTCCCCACTGTGACTTCGGGGTTTCTCTCATTATGACTTAGGGGTATAGGATCCGAATCTTTTCCTATCCATCCTCTTGCGACTTTAAAGTGTGAGATTTGTTTCTTCTTCAATCCATCCCATTGCTATTCAAAGGTATGGGATTTATATAAGCTTCTATTTATCCCACTGTAACTCAATGGTATAGGGTCTGTGGCTTGTTCTATCAATTGATCACTCCTTGGGTGACCCAACCAAATGTGTATGCATGATATTTGCATGAATGCAGAATATCATTTTCTCTCTGGAGAATGATTTCCATTTTACACTCGGGTTAATGATAACTATTTTTGTTGAGATTGTATCAGAACATCCAATGAGATAGCCTCAACTTAGACTCTTCCTTAAACTGGGTGAGTTTTAAACAATAGTCCTATTTCAATTTCTTGTATTATTCAAAAATTTCCAGAGTAATATGCGAAACTCATTTTATGAAAATATTATTAGTCCATGAATCGTAATTTCAATGCGAAGTGCTTGAAAAGATCATAACCATGGATAAGAAGGAAATTAATTAGAGCATAGCTTGAAACAAATGAGCTAAGCGAGATAGCAATCGCAATCAAGAAGGAAATTTATAGTGAACATATTTTAAAAAGAATAATATAATCGCAAATAACAAATTTAAAATGGGTAAAATAGAGATTAGGTACCCCAGATATCGCAGCCTGAGCTTCTCTGTTCAAACTTCTTTAGGACCATTTTAAGCTTAATATGTGTTTAGGGGATCCGGAGTACTTTGTCGATGCCCCAATACGTAGCATACTTATTCATTGTTAATTTAGGCATAGCAAGACTACTGTATGCCTTTTTTGATCAAAATTCAAGCTGCCCTTTTCGGGTTTTCAACTCAAATCCCCTTTGGTCTAAAAGCGCCCTTTGTGGGTTTTCGCCTTGGCCTCTCTTTTTTCTTCTTTTTTGCTGAAAATTTCTATTTTTCTTTTTTTTGATTTTTTTATTGAATCTGAATTCTCCGGATTGGGTAGGTCCTTGTCATCTATCTCAGACAATATTCATGCTTCCCTAGAACAGGGCCTCTTTGCTGCCTAAGGTCCTTCCTGGTTTGGCATTCTCTTTCTTCTGAAGTCCCTTTTGCATGGGAAAGAATCTTCTTCAAAGCCCTATCATGAAATTTTCTAGGACGAATCATTTTGTTGTGAACTCGCATTATCGTAAGTGATAAATAGCTTTTAACATTTTCTCTTCAAATTCAACCGATCATATTGAGATTAATCGTTCGTCTCATCCAACTTCGCCTGATAAGACTTGGAAAAGGAAATTTGACTTCAATGGTCAAACCAATGAGAAATGTCTTTGCCTTGTGATCTGTCTCCGGCCAATGTTTGATAAGCATAGAGGTAAATAGTAACTTCGTATACCAATCTTTACAAGTCTCGGTCTTTTTTTTATCTTTTGTTTTTCTTTTTAGTCGCCTTTCTTGTGATGTGGCATCGATCTTTGAACAAACCGCAAACTTTTGACATTGTGCGGTTGGATATGATCTTTTCGACATTTGTTGTCAATATTTTTTCTTTTTTTCTTTCTTTCTCTTTTTTTTAAAGACTATCGACTTTATAATATTGGCATATGAAGTGACCCTCACCCTCTTAGTGAAGAAATCGACATTCACGAAAATAAATCGATGTTGACCAGAAGTTTTTGAGGAGGTTTGTCCCATAACATCTATGCCCCACTTATAGAAGGAATGGAAGAGGCACATAAGTCATGTCTTCCCCAATTTGGCATTTGATGCAATTTCCTTTCCTTGGTAGACCAATAGCTCGAACCTCTTGATTGGCCTGGCCATTGTAGAACCATCAACATGGGTTCCAAACTTAGCCATATCCTAACGTTTCAGTAGTCTGGCGCGCCTTGATATGATCATGCAAAAATATCTTAAAATTCTTAAAACTAGCTCAATAATGTCTCGTCTTATTTTTGTAGTGAGTTAGGTTTTTTCTAAGCTCGCAGCGTCTCCTGACCCTTTGTAAAGTAGAGTCTATTTTCACTTGCTCTACCAAATCAAAAGATAGGCTACAATCTCTATCATCTTCAAAGTCCTTAGATCCCCTAGACCCAGGCTACAATCTCTATCATCTTCAAAGTCCTTAGATCCCCTAGACTCATATCTCATTCAAAAAAGGAGTCTGTAATAAAGTCGCTCCTGTCGTTGATATCTGGGTACCTATTGCAGGTACGAAGGCAAATTTCAAAGAATGAACGATTATAAGGATGATTATTTATATGATATGATCACGAATAAAGAATGAAAGAATATTTACATAGAAATTCAAAAGATAAAAGAATCTATAAATAGAAAAGATATTTACTCAAAAGGATGCATTTAATTGAAATAAAATTTTGGACACAAGCCTATTTCACAAGAGGACCCTTATTGCCCCTAGTCGAAAGCAATAAATGTGTTCAAACATTACTCGAATAAGTTCTAAAACTACGTGAATCTCTTCCGCAATCAATTATTCAAAACGCTCCCGTGTTCGAATGCGGCGGATATCGACAAGGTTCCTCTTTCGATGATCTTTTCATGAATGGCGTATACATCTTTCAGCATTTTATCAATCGCATTTACTCCAACATCAGTGTGATTTGGTAGCGGATTATCGACATTTAACATATCAGCCACTTTTACAACGCCCAACTTAATGAGTCTTTCCACGACTTTCTTAAAAGTAAAGCAATTTTCTATTGAATGCCCCAAAACTCCCGCATGATAGTCACATTCGACATTTTCATCGTACCACTTGGGATACAGAGGCTGCAATGGTGCCAAGTAGAAAGGGGGCACTATGTGCTTATCAAACAATTTCTGATATAGCTTTTGGTATGTTATTGGAATAGGAGTGAACTGAAGCTTTTCTGTATTTGCCCTTTGCCTAGATTCATTTTTTTGAAAGAGTTTGAAGGTTTGTAGTTGTCATCCTTGGTGATCCCACAGTAACTTGATTTGAATAACCCTTGCTGTATGCTCCCATATTATTTACCTCGTCTTCTTTTTTCTCAAGGCTGACCTTCTGGCACTTTCCCCCGCATCTATTTTACCACTTCTCACAGTGTTTTCGATCATTTCGTAGGTCATTACTATGTTTGAGAAACTCTTCGTGGCACTCCCTAACATATGGCTGATAAATGGGGCTTTCAAGGTGTTGATGAAGAGCATAGTGGTTTCTGTCTCTAAAAGAGGTGGCTGGACCTGTATGGCGATCTCTCTCCATCTTTGTGCATATTGCCGAAAATTCTCGCTGGGTTTCTTCTCCATATTTTGTAGGGTAATTCTATCAGGGGTCATTTCTGTTACGTGACGTATTGCTTCAAAAATGCCTGGGCTAAATCCCTTCAAGAACCAATTTCGGTACGGCTCAGCTGATTGTACCATTTAGATGCTGCTTCCATCAAACTGTCTTGGAAGTAATGAATTAGCAGTTGGTCATTGTTAACGTACCTAGTCATTCTCCGGTAAAACATAGTTATGTGAGCCTCCGGGCAAGTGGTCTCATTGTATTTTTCAAATTCGGGCACCTTGAATTTATGGGGAAGTATTAAATCTGGCACCAAAATTAGATCTTTAGCATCGACTCCATATTACCTATCAGCGCTTTCCATGGCCCTAAATTTATCTTTTAACTGTTTGTATCGTTCCTCTAACTGTTTTGGCAATTCAGCCCTTGCGCTTTCTCTCTCTGCTGCCTCATCAAAATCGGGAATATCAGTATTAATCGGATGGTCTACCAAATTAAAACTTGATCCAGCTTGGAAATTTGGCGGTACCGAGACACCCTCTTGAAATTGTTGAGGTTTAATTATAACGGATGTCCTTCATGGCTGCACTTCATGATGTGTCAGGGTGAAACCCGGGAGATATAGTCGTTCCTCACTATCCTCCACAGTGTTAACCATGGGGGCTTTCCTTTGTCTGCCAATAACTGAGTCATTTGGGATATCATAGTTCTTTGCGATTCCATCATCCGATCCATCATATCCTGTTGGATCTTAGCCAGCTGCTCTTGCATTTGTGCTTGCATCCTCTCTGCATCTCATTCGCATTTGTTCCAACTTCTAATCTTTTATCCATTGCTTTGGTTTTTCTCCTTGTACTAGTAAGTGGTACGTGCTTGGTTGATTTTGTCGACTTCCAGATTAAGGTGAAATAACTTCAACCAATTAGGGTCCTTATGTGAAAATGCAATGCAAATGATGTAATGCAAATGCATGAAATGAATGCAAGAAGAAAGAGAGACATTGATTCGAATTCAATTCCATTAGAAGAACTTCTCTAGAAAGCAGATTTCTTTACATAGAATGGATTACGATGTGACTTTGTCCTTATAGTCCAGGTGAAAACATTGATCTTCTCCTTCATATTCGGACGTTGTAGTTGAATCCTTCAAATCATCCCAAAAGATATCTCTTTTATTTCCACTTGGCTTGATTCAGGTCGTGGTTCGTTGCTCACTTATCCCTTGCGATGTTGATTGGCTTCTTTAAGAAAATTGAGGTATGATGGCTCTTGTCAATTTAACTATTTCGGGCAAGGTTTTGCATTCCTCCACGGATTATCAACTTTCTTCTATTGTGTTTACTCAGACCATGTCCGGACAACCGTATTATAATCCACTTTATCAAGAAATTCGTTTCCTTATGACAAACTCCTCTATTTAGCAATCGAATTACTAATCAACATCTCCTTTCTATAATGATGTAGTGCAATGCAATGCAGTGCAATGTAATGCAAGCATAAACACAAAACATGGTAGCACAAGAAAAACAACCAAAATAGATTACCTAAATGAGTGACCATTAGGGTTTTGCGCGGCTCTACTTAAGGTGGGTTCCTAGGTCTCTCTATATGTGGTTGGGTTCTAAAGAGAGGGTACCTGAACAAGCAGATTCCTCAATCCTCACCCATTATAGGCTCATATGGATCGAGTTCGGTTCAGGGGAATACATTTCCCTATGCCCATGTGGAGGTGAAAACCTCACGGAGACATAGGTATGGATGTATTTCGGAAGCAGTCCACTAGCCCGTGCGGAAGTGAAAACCTCACGAAAGCTTAGTTTCTAACTCCCACTCAAAGGTGCGACCACAACGGTCATGTAATGCAAATGCAAGTATTATAAGACTCGACATTATTGCAGTTACAACACGAACCAATGCTTTAAAGGAAACATGATTTTTTAAAACAATTTTTCAAGTTTTCAATCAAAGGATAAAAATTAACCAATCTATGGCCTGACTCTCAACCTTTCCCCAGTGGAGTCACAAAGCTGTCGAAACCATTTTTTTATCGGTGTTTGAGAAAAGGGGGATCGACTTTAAAAGAAATATGGGGTCGCTTATCGATCCTTTTTGTTTAGGTGTGATCGGATCACCTATAAAAATATTTTGGTCTCGAAATTCGAGAAAAGCGGGTTCGAGTTGATTACGTGCAAGGAAGGGTTAGCACCTTTGCAACGCCTGAGTTAGTACCAAATTGATTAATGTTGTCCTAATGTTGAAAACTTGAAAGTATTTAGGTAAAAAATATTTTTATAAAATGGCATTAAATCGGAATTGAATCTCAAGATTAACTCGTTTCAAAGGAATAAAAGTATCATACCCAGCACGTTAGGATATAACACATTTATACTCTGACACCGAGATCATCTTTGATATTCAAAACATATGAAAAGGGTATTTGGTTATTTAGTTGAACGAAAAATCAACACCCAGCACGTTAGGATGTAATTTTCCGTACTTCTAAGCATACAAACATTTCCTTATATTTAAAAAAATATGACTTAAGATGCTTTTATTAAATCATGAGAAAAGAAATCAAACATGAAAGAAAAATATACGAATACAACATTTATACAAATGGAGAATAATAATATGAACATACAATTAGATTATATACCAAGTCAATAATCTCGCCACTCTTTTTGGAAATATCAACATTATTAAGAAAAACGAAAGCTAAAAATAGAACTAATCAAAAACAAATTATACTAAATATAGCATATTTAAAAACAATATTCAAAATAATATGCATCAATGTAAGTAATATATACATAAATAAATAAATAAAACTTGATATAAAATAATACATATATACATATATTAAGAAAATGATTTAATTTAAATAATATATAAAATAACAATGTATAAGAGTATTTAAAAATATTATATAACTTTTAAACCATAAAATAAAATCAATGATATTTACATAGTATAAAAATAATTTTAATGTATGTATACAAAATACATATATATATATATATAATTAAGAAATATATACATAACTAGAAATAAATAATATCTAGAACAAATTAAAATATTTAATATTAAATATTAATTAAAATACTAGTTAAATGAATCAATAAATAATTAACTAAATAATTACAGGATCGCACCAAAATAGATCAAAATTATAGGGCTAAAAGATAATAAATTACAAATGAAATAAAAGGATTAGAATACAATACGCATAAATTAATAAGGACCAATTCAATAAATAATCTAGTTAGCCAAAACGCGGCGTTTGAATAGGACTAAATTGCAAACGAATCAGAAAGCACAAGGGTCAATTGCACAAATTTCCCTTTAAAGCTAAAAGGCGTGGATCCGGGTCACAAAACTGGTCGACGCGCGGATCCTATACCTTCTTAAACGGCGTCGTTTTGTATTATTTTAAAAAAAGCTTAATAAAGCTTAATCTGATTCAAAAAAGAAACTTAATCCTTTCATTTTTTTTTTTCAACCCAGAACCCTAGTCCCTTTTTCTCTTAGTCGAAACCCTCTCCTACTACTCAAACGCCACAATCAACAGCGAGAAAAGGTACCAGGAAACTCGATTCGATCCGCCACCGTCCAACTCCGCTTTCAGAACGGAGAGAACGAGGCGGGATCCAACTCAGTAACCAACCACGCCGACGCTTTATATTCTCCTTCGTGGGATCGCTTCACTCCGATTACTATGGAGAAAGCAATCCTACGGTTCAGATTTCAAGGTAAATCTTTCTTTTCTCTTATTTAGTTCGGTTTTTTTTTCGCATGCACAAAGTAAATGAATCAAAAGCTGATAAAATAAGATGAAAAAATGGAAAGAAATTGAAATCGGAAAGAAAACCTTTGAATTTATGTTTGATTTCTGTTTTCTTTGTTTCCTCTCTATTTAGTATGTGTACAAAAAATGGGAACCCCCCGCTTTTACAAATGGTTCCTCCGGTTTTTATAACTGAAAAGAAAATATAAATAATCGAAGTTACAACTGTTTTTCATTTATTTTTCTGCTGCTGTTATTTGTCTTTTTCGCAGGTGTGTGTTGCGCAGTGGAGGTTGTACGAACAATATACGGAGGCTGCGAAGGTGTGCTGGTGAAGGCTTGCGTGGGTGGAGCGCGTAGGGCATGCGAGGATACTGACGGTCATACAGTAGGAGGCACGCTAGCTAGGAAGCCGAGGCTGAAAACATTCTGGAAGGTCCTAAGGTTTCTGAGAATGTAATTTTATTGGGCCAATCGGGCCTCAATTTAGATTTGGGTCTATTTTGGACTATTTTAAGGGTTTGTAAGTGGGCTAGGTGTTTAGTGTTTGGGCCTATAAAAACGGATTGTTTTAAAAGACTCTGGTTTTGTGGGTTTGTAAAAAGGGACTGTAATTTTGTAATGGATTTTTATAATAATATATATATATTTTGGGCTTTTAATATTTTGGTTTCTAAATGGGCCCAGGCGAAAATGGGCTATTACAGCTGCCTCTCTTTGCTCGTTGTCGTATAACGAGAATAGAGCAAAGACTTTAAAAAGGACCATTTTTGCCCGGTCTTCAAATCTTAGACTTCTTTCAGTGCTTTTCTTCTTCAAGTGGCTTCATTCCATCCCACTGCATCCTTAGGGGCCTAAGAACTAACACTTCGATCCACTCAAGGAAATTAGATTTGACTCCGGTTCTGTAAGATCATGTTTTTGATAAACAAAGGGGATTCTAGCCATAAGGTGACAGCGTTCGTGGTTATCTAGTACTCTATGTGATAAAGTGTGTATCCGTATACACTGTTTTGATTGTTAATCGGTTAAAAAGCCGAAGGTGTGTATATTGTAATATCTTGACTGTTGATCAGCATTATGCCGAAAAGCCAAAATACCGGCGAACAATGCCATACGAGCGTGCGATCGTGCGTGTGGTGAACCGAGCTCACGGAGCGTGAGCGTGTGAAGAGAATGGCCACCATGAGCGAATTCATGGGCTTGGGCCGTAGTGGGTCCCTTAGGCTGGAATGGGCCTTGATCGGCCCAATGAGCCGTAGGGCCCGTGAATGCAAGTCACGCTGTTAAATGAGAAATAGATAGGCTTATCATGTCGCGCACATGACTTAGGTGCTTTGGGCCGCATAAGGCTGAAAAGGGGGCCATGTGGGCCCAATAGGCTTATGGGCCCACACAGACGAAATGTCCGTGATGTGATAAGTTATTGATTTGGGTTGTGCCGTTGCATAGCCGTGGTTGTTTCTAGGCTAAATGGGCCACATGAGTGTGTGGGCCCACTTGGGCAAGGTAATAGGCCATAGGCCTATTTTCACCATTAAGTCAAATTAGATTTCCTAAGTCGCTCGAGGAGAAGGTGGACCTTCTGTTGGGTCGTTAATACCTTGGTTTACAAAATTACTGAAATACTCCTGGTTTACAAAATTACTGAAATACCCTCGATTTGTAAAATTATTGAAATCCCTTAGTTTACAAATTACTGAATTACCCTGTAAGGTAGAATCACCGAATTACCCCGTAGGGTAGAATTACCGAAATACCCCTGTAGGGTAGAATTATCGAATTACCCCTGTAGGGTAAAATTACTGAATTACCCCTATAGAGTAGAATTACTGGAATACCACTGAAGGGTAAGATTACGAAATACCCTTATAGGGTAAAATAACTATTTTGCCATTGCAGGTAAATGACTGGTTAGGACTATGACTAAACTAACTATGAATATAAGACTGTGTTTTAACTGATTTGACTGTGGTCTGTGACTGATGTGTTTTTAATATGTTTGCAAATGATTGTTACTGAGCATGGCCATTTTGCATACACGTGTAATGATTAAGCATAACACGACATATTGCATTGGGTTGAGACATTGATACTGGATTAAATCTTGATCTTGGTGGCTATGCCATGTTTTACTGATTTAGTGGCTTTGCCATGTATACTTATTCTAGTGGCTTAGCCATGTATACTGTTATTAGCGACATTCTTTGCATTGATACTAATGACTCAATTGCGTTATTGGTGTGTAAATTGGTGGGTCGACTTTGTCCCCACATGGTGTGTAGGGTTGGTATGGGTGGTGTGTTGGCTGGATTGGGTGGGGTGCATCCTCATACTGTTGCATATCTATCTGTGAGATCTGCCAATGATCGGGCTTAGGCCACTTGTTCGCTATTGGTTTGGGCTAGGCACAATTGATTCTGCATTATGGGTCAGTGACCCAAATGATATTGTAGTGGGCTTTGACCCACGATGCTCGAATCGAACATGTTCATTATCAGTTAAAGGGCTTTGGCCTGCATGTTTTAGTTTACAGATATTGAGTTTTCATAAACTCACCCCGTTTTTAACTGTGCAGGTAATCCTCAACCTTAGATGAATCGGAGCTGCGAGGGACTCGGAGAAGACCACACACTACTTATGTTTGTCGTTTTGATTATCTACTTTTAAATATTTTGATTTGGGGTTGTAAGGCCTCTTAAAGTTTTCGGACTTTAAATTTTAAATTGGTTTTATTTTGATTTATATTTGTTAGAAGTAAATCGCAGTTTTTCCAAAATGTTAACTGTTTTTAAAACAACACTACGTTTTATAATATTTTCAAAATGGTTTCGTGACTTAATCTTTTTCGTAAATCAATTACTTTCAAAATTAGCTTCCATGAATCGAAAAGATGTTTTGGGAATAAAGCTAATAATTTTCAATGTACCACGTTTTAAAAAATAAACTAACGTAACTGAGATTTTATTTAAGCTTTCTCTAGAAAGGGTTTTCAATAAAAATATGATTTTCGGAAAACTCTTCAATGTAATACGCCAAATTTAAGTCTAACTTCTAGGCCGGATTTGAGGTATTCCATTAAGTTTGACAGATGTTTAAAACCATACTCGAGTAATAATTGATAAAAACAAATATTTGTCCATGTTGCCACTTTTAATGACTCTTTGTGATTGAAGCTGCCTTACCTGTTGCTGAGCTATTCTTCCTCGTTTCAACCTTCAAACCATGGCTTAGTCAAAGTCGCATACTTTTAGGCTGAGTCAAACAACAGCCGTAGAATAAACAGAGAGCCTGAACCTCGGGTGAATTTCATCCAATTCCAGGTATCTTCTACTTTCTGCTAATACTCTACTCAGAAAATAAAAAATTTGCAGGCAATTAGTAGCATTAGTTTGATTAAGCTTTTGCGCTTCTAAAAGGGTATTTTTGAATATTTCCAAAGGTTCTTTCTTTTTTATTATTTTGGTAGATTCTACAGTTTACGCAATCTACAATTTGAGGAGTGGATGACATTTGCTGAGTTTCAATCTGATCTTTGAAGTATCAACACTTGCTCTCTTAGCATGTTGGTAGATTTCAAATCCTTTTTAATGATTGCTATATTGTTTCTATTACTAGATCAATTAAGCATGCACCAAGGAAATGTGGAACTCCATGTTGATTGCACCAAGTTGCTGTCACATGGGGGATATTGAGTGCCATGTCAAGGTTTACTAGCCGCAAAAAAAACTACACGAAGCAGAAACTTTTGATTTTTTTTATTAACATTTCATTTTATTTTTATACAAAACCTATAACATTTAAATAGAAGGAAAAAAACGTTCCTCCCAATCGAGCCGAGCTAAGCTCCGCGTGTTTAGGAAATTCTTTATAATATTTAAACAAATACAAAAGAATGATTATAGCAAAAATAAAAACAAAAGAGAACATTAATCGGCCATCCGAAATGTTCCGATTAATTTCATCGTCATGTTACTATTAACAACTAAATCAATAAAGTAGTACTCAGTTGCTAGCTAGCTGCAACAAAAAATTCATTTGAGATTAGGCTGCCGCATTAAATGGAATCATTTGGTCCGATTGGTAGCCGTGGTGGAGCCATAACTCGGCCTGCAAAGGCCTTCTGGTTGATGCAAGGCGGGCCATTACTTCCAGGAATGTTGGTGCAGCCATTGTGTTCAGAAGGAGGGGTAGGTTCTCCCTTTTGGACAGACTGTAGGACAAGATCATACCCATTTAGAACACGGCCGGAAGCCTCGTATAGATGAGTGCTTACAAGAAAAATAACAGCTGCGGTGACAAGAAAATGTAGATTGCTCATTTTGATGTATATGGTATCTAGCCCTGAAGTTTGAGGAAATTAGATTGTAAGGTAGGCATATTTATATGTGTTTATCACAACTTGAATGACTAGAATACATGGCTCTTGACTCATAACCTGAAGAAAACCATGGCTTACAAATTGAATCAAAGGATTCAAAGTAGAAAAAATGGGATGCATGTCAAGTAGGAGGCGTCGTCACGTAACTATAAAATCAGATAAATCTGTTTTAATTGGCATGTGGATTGGACTATGGACTTTGGGGTTTTCTTGGTCGGCTATGCTTTCTCTTCTGAAGCTTTTTAACGTTCCCGGACAGGAGGAAATATCAGCAAAGTGATGACCATTGTTCATTGGCTTGCATATAAAGATTAAAATATTAAATGGATACGATTATATTCATAGCTGCCTCATTTTATTAAGAAATATTAATTAAGCGAAGACAAACTTGGTTGGGATGAAGATTCTGTTTGCATGGCCCATGGTATCTGCTCCGTTACTTCCTCAGCGGGCACTTTTGAAGGTGAAGAATCTTGGGGGACACGTAACTACTAAGGTTTAATTCTTTGAATATGTCTGAAATTTGAGTCACATGTTTTCAAATTACACGAAAATATTTCTATTCTGAGGAAAATGAAAATTCAGTCAGTCACCATGAGGAAAGAGACAGTGAAGCTTCAGGAAATGGGGGATAAAAACGTCTGACTGCTTCAACATTGTTTTAGTGTCTTTAGACCGAATCTTTTGACAAACGAGTTGACCTTAGGTTTTAGGGGAAAAAAAAGAAATACAAAGTGTATGGGAAGACTTGGGCAAAAGAAAAGACTGCAACCTTTTACTGCTAACCAAACTAATGATAAATAAGTATTAAATATAGTAACATCAAATAAATAATATTAAATTTGGATAAGTATTATCCAGAAGCAGCAAGTGGCTACAACTTTACAATTATACAGTTTCGTGCTAAGCAATTGTCAAAGCATTATGAAGTAGAATGCTATAGTTATTTATCCCCTAGCTTCACATAACCTAATGTTGATTAGATTGTTTAAGTAAAAGTTGTAATTGATTTGTATTTCATAGATTAACGTTAGGTATTTATACAATAAGAGTATTATATGGAATAAAATTCAATAAGAAGATATATATAGTATGAAAGTTTTGATATATGGTATCAACGGAGATCAAAATTGGAGGTTAAGATGGAGAGGGATAGTGTTCTGGTCCAGAAAATAGAGAATAAGCCCCTCTCAAATGAAGTGCTTGAGGTTACTTAAACTATGAGTAGTTCAGATAGATAATTAGGTTGGATCTTGGGTCGGGTTCATATATATATTTTGTAGTCGCATACAGAGTACATTCCAGCCTAATCAAATAATTATAGGAAAAATTTCCGACACATACAAGGTTACATATCCTTGTCACTCCCCTTCGAGTTGAGTCTTGCAAAGGTTTAACTTGCAAATACTTCTCTTTCACCAAATCCATTCCTCTTCCTCTGCCGAATTGACCTTGCTCCTTCTTTTTCTTATACGTTTTTGAGCCTCCATTTTGTTCAGCGATTAACCGCACTTTTTCTGTAAGTGATAATGGTGCTTGAAGTTTCGATTTTTAAGTTGTTAAATTGAGGTTTTTGTTTAACTGTTTTTGACAGCTGTAAATCGGGGGTGAGGGGCTGTACTAGTGTCAAATTTCTTCCATTATTCGGTTCTCTTGCTCCCTTTCAGTAAGTGCTATAGACGAAATCCTTATTCCCTTTCTTCTTCTGCCCTTAAGTTGGTGACTAATGGCAATTGTTATGACAATTAAGGAAGGATTTAGGAAACTCCTAATCAATCGCTAGAGATTAAGATTCGTGGGAATCACAGTGGTTCGATTGAAGGTAACTCTAAACTGTTCTATGAATGGATTGTTGGTTTCGGGTTTCCTTTTTATCGTAAAGTAGGACTGATTGTGGTTTTTGATTGGTCAAATTTAGGTTCGTAAGTGCTCGAGCGACTGTTCGTGGCGAATCGAAACCATGTGTGTAAACACTGTTCTACAATCGAAAATCGGTAAAAAGCCGAAAAGTGTGAATCGTCAACGCCACATGGGCTTGCGGCTACCCGTGTGGTAGGCCATGTGACCTAACATGGGTGTGCTATCGATGAGGCTGGACATGGGCGATTTATGGGCTGGGCCGAACTGGGCCGTGTAGGCCCACGAGAGTGGGGCCCCACACGAGCGCGTGGAAATTATTAGGTCAGGCCGTGCATTTCACACGGCCAAGACCATTATGGGCCGTGTTGGCCACACGGGTGTGTGGGCCTATATGGGCTAGCAATATGGGCTCATGGGCCCATTTTCACTGTTTGACTGCTAAGGTTACACGGGTCGCCTGAGTCAACTGTGGACATACCGTTGGGTCGATAAGCTTACTTAGACCCCTAATTGACTAAATGACGGTTATGCCCCTATGTCATATATTTATATATATGTACATTTAAGGCTATATTTTAGCATGCTATGTAGACTGTACTGAATACATACACGATACTATGACCTGATTGCATGATGCATTGCATGGGGATGGATTGTTATTGATCGGAGGAAGTGTACTGAAAGGCTTCGAGCCTAAATTACTGGCATCCCAGCTGCATATCACTGTATAGTGCCGCATTCGGTACTCGCTGGAGTGTAGAGATGGGTGGGTTGATTATATCCCCACATGGAGTGTAGGGTTGGATAGAGATAGAGTGTAGAGGCTGGATGGGTAGGACTTGTATATTGTTTCATATGTTACTGCACTGATTAATGGTACTGTAATAGGCCCAAGCACATGACTGTTCTGTACTGAGATGGGCCAAAGCCCAAACTAAAATTGTCACCGATCATCGAAAGGGTCTTAGGCCCGCATCGTGTTTGCTTTCTCATTTTGCTTATATAGGATTACACACTGAGTTTTCGCAAACTCACCCTTCTGTTTTAATTGTACAGGTAATTCTCAGACATAGATGGATCGGTGCAACAGAGGACTCAGCGGTGGCCACACGACCTATCTAATTCGATTTAGTATTTTATGATTTCGATTTAATTTTTAGGGTATTTTATTGTAATAATGGCCTCTTTGGATTTTTATTTTAATTTGGGATTCTGGTCGTTTTGATTTATAACTGCTAGCAGTAGGATAAGACGCGAGTTTTCAAAAAGACAAATGTTTTAGCAAAAATACCACGAATACACAACCTATTCAAAAGCTTTCACAATAAATGACGTTTTGAAAATTAATAACATTTTAAAAGTGAATAATTTTTTTATAATGACTCACGTTTTGAAAATGAATGACACGTCTTGGAATCATCATACAATAACACAAAGAGGTTAAATAGAGAAGGGGTTTTCATCGATATCACACTTTACAAAAACACTTCAATGTGACATCGCTAGATTCGACCATAGCGTTTAGGTCAGGTTTGGGGTTACCAAAATATTAATTAGAAGTGCAAATTGTATTGTAAAACAAATTGTTTTATTGGTTTATAACTAAGCTTTCATAGGAGAAAGAATGGGTGGAAAGTTGAATCTAGATAATTGCATAGGAGTGAAGTTGTAACAAGTTTCAGTGAGTTAAAGCTTGAATCATCTTTTATATTGTTGAATTATAGTATACTACTCTCAAGGTAAGGCCCTACAAGCATAGAAGAAGGTTTTGAATTGTGCAACTAATTCATGTTTTCATTATTTTTCTTTTCCCGTCTTAGTTATTTCTTTAAGTTGCTTCGATTATTTTTTTAAGTTGCAACTCACAATACAATTGGACCAACAACTCAACCCTAACAATCAGTATTAAAGCTAGACATTAGAAGAATTTGGTGAAGATACTACTATTGAATTGCTAAGGCATAGAGTAAAACTTGATCTCTAAACCCCTTGTGCTCGATGGCTCCAACTATGAATACTTGAAAGCACACATAAGGGTGTTTATCAAGTCCATGAATGAGAAGGCGTGCAGAGAAATACTTACTAGATGGGAACCACCAGTTGTTGTAGTAGATTGTGTTAACACTCTTGAACCAAGCACCACTTAGACCACTAGGGAGAATAAGGTTGCCAATTATAACTATTTGGCTCTAAATTTCATTTTTAATAAAGTGGACCCCGAAAATTTAGGAGAATATCCAAGTGCACCACTACTCAAAAGGAATGGACCATTCTTAAGACTACACATGAAGGGACTTCAATTGTGAAGTATTTCAAACTCCACATGTTAACATCTAGGTTTAAGAATCTCAAAATTTTAGAAAATGAAACATTATTTGATCTTTATGCAAAATTGTATGACATCTCTTACCAAGCTTTTACTTCTGATGATGAGTATTTAAATTCAAAGTTGGTGTAGACTGCCTTAAATCTCTTTTAAATTAATGATTTTTAATCAAAGTGACTATCATAGAGAAGGTTAAGGATATCAACATGATGAGGATTTGGAAGAAACCAAAAGGGACAAAGTCAAGACAGAAAAGAACATTCTTTACAAGTTGCTTCTTTAGTTGTGTAACAGCCCGATTATGACCCTAATCGGAATGGTGGTTTCGGGACCATTAATCTGAGATAGAAAAATCTTTTTTTATATATTTGATATTTATGATTTATGTTTGAGCATGAGTTAAAATATTGTGAGTTAATTTGTCCGTTTGTGTGTTCAATTTAAGAAAAAGGACTAAATTGCATAAGTGGCAAAAGTAGCTTTCTATGTAATTGAGTGGCTTAATTAATGTGTCTTTTAATGAGGAGGATTTATGTTGCAAAATTTCCTTTTTATAATAGTAGTGGACGGCAACATGCATGAATATTAGGTAAATTTTTATGTTATTATATATTATGTTAATATTAGTAATAAGAAAATGATTTTTCTTTTTATTTAAGTTATAAAATTATGAAACATAGTGGAAAGAAAGAGAACATTCAAATGTTCATCTTCTTGGCCGAATGTGAGAAAGAAAAACACCATTTTTGGAGCTTTAGGTTTCGGCATCTAGGAGGCCTAATTCGGGTATGTTCTTTGTTCGGTTTTTGTTAATATCTACGTTTTTGAGATCATTGCTTAGTATTTTAGTAAGCCCATGCTCGAATTTTGAAATTTAGTGTGAATTTCATGAGTTGCCATTGAAGGGAGATTGTTTTTTTTTTTTTTTTTGTTATTTGATTAGGAAATATTAATTATATGGGTTAGATTATTAAGTTTCGTCTTTGAATTTTTGATGAAATTGAGAAATTTGGATTAAATTGTAAATAATAAATTTTTTTAAGGACTTTAATGCAAAATAAATAAATTGTAGGGACTTTTATGGGCATGGGTAACATTCGGCCCTCAAGGAATGTGGCTAAATTTTGAGTATTTTGTGTTTTGTGCAATAGGGATTAAATTGTAAAAATTGAAAATGTCAGGGGTAAAATAGTAATTTGCCCATTTATGTGTTTTTGGACTAAATTGAACGAAAATGTGTTGAATGAGCTTAATTTGAAAATTATTTAGATCAAGAACCAAAAAGATCAGATTTGGATCGGGGAAAAGAAAAGATAATCGAATAGTCGGAAAACCAAATTCATCGATTTTCGAGGTAAGTTTTTAAGCAATTGGATTAAATTGAATTTTATTCTATATTATATGTATATGTTACATGATGGTAGGTGTGTTAAATATCATAATGCCGAATGTGTTAATGAATTAGTATGAGTTGGCCGAATGAAAGATTTGGTATATGTATAAATAAACCTTGATTAATTAAGTTATTTGAATATATGTGTATAGATTAAGAGATAGTTTAATGTGAGAATGAATAGAGAAAGGTGATTGTATTCGAAATGGTGGACATGTGTCTATGTGTCTATTAAGTGTGTTGAATGTGATGGTAATTGATAGGAGAATGAGTTGTTGAACATGTACAATAATATATGTATATAGAATGTGCCGAATGTGATGATAGATGGCATGAGAAATGATTTGTTTGGAAATGTATATATCTATGTTTAAATATAAATGAAAATGAAATTATATGTGTTTTTGTGAATGAGGAAAGATAGGTTAAAGAACACTATGTGTGCAATAATAAGTAATGGCACCAAGTGTACGATACATTACTGTTAAATGGCATTATTGTGCGGAATAATAAGTAATGGCACTAAGTGTGCGATACATTACTGTTAAATGGCACTATGTGTGCTCTTTCTCAAGTAACGGCACTAAGTGTGCAATACGTTACGTAATTTGCACTATGTGTGCGGGATTACAGAGAATGCGGAGACATAAACTGATGAAGGGAGACAAACGAGAAATGATACATGAGTAAGTGTTGCATGATAGCTTAATAACCAGGTATTAGTGAGGTAAGTTGTTTTTGTTACGAAAATATAGAAATGAGGTGTGATTATTAAACAATGAGCTTGTTCAAAATGGATATATATATACTTGAGTATTGGGTATTTGAGACATATTAAATATGGTGGTTGTTGAATGGTGACTAGTTTTGCATATTGTACTTATGAATTCGTTATTGATCTTATGGGATTAATTAAATTGTATAATGATTAGTTGCATATTTTTACCATTGCTTAAAACTTACTAAGCTATGAAAGCTTACTTTGTATTTGGGTGTGTTCCGTAATGTAGATTTCTTTTGGACGTTCATCTCGTGCTCTGGGATCATCATTGAAGCTCATCACACTATCGTCGAAATTTTTGGTATCTCTTTTGTGTATAAAATTAAAGTCTATGGCATGTATAGGCTAAATCGTTTCTTTTTGTGACTCAAATGATGCTTAAATGAATGTATATTAATGCCATACGAAAATGGCTTAATGTTTATGTTTGAGTTGATTTGATATGCTTGAGTTGGTTGAATATATTTGAGATGTTGGTTATGTTTGTGCATATTCGGACATAAAATAAGTTGGTTTTAGCATGTATGACTTATGAAATTAAGTTATGGATATTATTAATAGGTTTAAGTAAAATTTTATACTTAACTTATGAGTTTAATCTTGAGGTCATTCCATATTATGTTTTGTGCATTACTTGAGTATCAGTTTTGGTTGTGTTAAGCCTATAGTACATGGTGGATAATAGATAAACCTTTGCTTATTTTTGCATGTGCATATAATGTAATTCACGAAAGAATAAGGTTAAATTATATGCATGTAATAAATAGGTTTGATGATCTATTGATCCAAGGGAATTATATTCAATTGTAAATATTCGATTATAGATTGTTTAATTGGCGTTTTTTATCTTGGATTATTATATATATATTATATACATATTCGGTTATGAGGACTTAATAAGGGTATATCATAGTTGTAAATAATTAGTTATGTCATGCCTGCGATAAAATATATGTGGTCTGTTAATTGATAAAAGTTGAATAAGGTTTAACCTATATATATATTCGGCTTTGCTACTCTATAACCGAAGGGATAGGGTTGTGTTATTTGTATGGGATTGTTTTCTCTGGATGATGCACATTATATTATTTTGAGATGATTGTTAGTTATGACATTATTAATTAATTATGCATTTACTTTGTATTAAGATTCTTTTGAATGAGTTTACGATGTAAAAGTGTACTGACTTGTGTTTGATTAAGTAATGCCTCGTAACCCTAACCGCAACGGATACGGGTTAGGGGTGTTACAAGTTGTAACTAATGAAGAAACTAACATTAAGAATCTGTAGGAGCAATTAGCCATTCTCACTAACAAATTTAACAAGGTATTCGAGTAGCTATTAAAAAAACATAGCCTTTTAAGGAGGTCAAAATGTCAATAAAGGAATAGGGAAAGCAATAGTTGATAAGAAGAACCCTAAAGAGAAAAAGAAAGACATGCAATCTTACAAATATGAGAGGTATGACCATATATAAGCTAAGTGTGTTGTAGAACCTATGAGTAATATTGAGTGATGATAAGTATCTACGTAATTTTATTACCTTCAATTCCCAAGTGGAAATTAAATTTACAATAGATTCTAATAGCAGTATGAGTGATGCTAAGTCAATAGAAAACTTCATGGACACTTACAAGACTATTCTTTATAATCGAGACAAGGTTTGTAAAATTAATGTATATGTCACCGATGGGGAAAAATATGTAGAAATAGGTGTATTGTAACATCCTAAATTTTTGGGCCTATGCGTTTAATGGGTGAATATGTGGAATGAGTTAATTTAAGTGTTAGGGGCCCAAATTTTAAGTTTTAATGAGCCCAAATCTTCTAATTTAAGTTAGTTAAATTTGGCATTAGCGGTTAAGGAAGTGGACTGCATAAGGCTATTTTTGGGGAATTTTATTATATTTATTCTATGTGGAGAATAAGCGGATAAAGGCTATTATTTAGGATTTAGTCTTTAAGGATAATAAGTAGATAAAGACTATTTTGAGGAGATAATAGATTAAAATAAGGAAATGGATAGGAGCTATCATGTGTGGCGGTGTTGGTGAAAATCAATCTCTGCTAAAGGGAGGAATCGGTTTTCTATATAAAGAGGGGTGTGCAAAATTTTGGAAGCCTTTCTTTTATTTTCTTTTCTCATCTTCTTCCTCTCAAAAGCCGAAACCACCATTTTCTTCACCCTTTCTTCCTCTCTAAAATTTCTGGTTCATAGAATCTTTTAACCTCTATTGTTATTTTCTTCTAATCCCTAAAAGCTGAAATCACATCTCTATTATTCTATTCTTCTCCTTAATATTCATTGGCCAAATCTCTTTAGCCATCTCTTCAATTCTTAAATCTTCTAAAACCGAAATTCTTAGATCTCACCTCCGAAGTTGCCAAATTTTCTTGAAGAAAGTCTGCCTTGTCGAATCTAAAGAAAACAATAGAGAGTCCAACGCTTAGATCTCTAAATCAAAGATCAAGAACACTCAAGTCGTTATTTTCGGATTTCAAGGAGAGCCCTATTTTGGGATTTCAAGGATATCGAGGCCTTATGATTATAAGTCTTATATGTTTTGATAAATGTTAAAGTCTTATATGTTTTGATAATAGATAATAAAACCCAAAGAGGTAAAACAAATCATCGTGTTAGTGAATGTTCTAATTAAACGATATAAGTATATTGATTTTATGTGATTGCATGGGTTGGGTTTGATGAAAGGAGGAAGTTATATGTTGTAGCGGTTTTCATTGTGATCTGTTGTAGCGGTTTTTACCGTGATCTGTTGTAGCGATTTTTACCGTGATCTATTGTAGCGGCTTTTGCCGTGATCTGTTGTAGTGGCTATGGCTATGATCTGATGATGAGCAGCACGACTGCCATCAAGGCGTGTAGCGGTGTGGGTTGATTGTAGAATTCCCCAATGGTGTGAATGGCTGGTACGGGCGTGTGGCGGATGGAAACCTAGGATTTGGGTTGGGCTTGAATATTATTTTTATTATGTATATTAATTCGATTATTTTAGTTGTATGGGGCTAAGGCCCAAATCTAATGGTGCATGAGGGTTGCACACTGAGTCTCGCGACTCAACCAATTAATTAACATTTCAGGTAGCATTTAGTTCATCGGACCGGGTTGGAGAGGAGCGCAAGGTGGCCATGCAAAAGAACACTTGGATCCAGCAAAAAGACTCTAGTTATTATTTTATATTCTTATTTAATGGATTTTACATCTCGTTGTAATAAGGCCATGGGCCACCAGTTTATATTTTGTTTTATTACTGGTTTTTATTACTTTTAGTTATTTAAATTTTTTATTTTTAATTGAACTAAGGCATGTATTTAAATTTGGGTTTTTAATTCATAAAGGCATATTTTATTTAAAACTATAAATTATAGCTTTTTCCCGAATAAAAGGTTAAACTTTACCAAAATGTTTTTCTGAAAATGCGACATGTTTTACAAAATTTCCTTAGTGACATACCAGATCCGATTGTAGTGTTTGGGCCGGGTTTGGGGTATTACATGTATCAAATGCTCTTGAGAAAGCTTAAAGAAAATGACTGTTGACTAAAAATGGAATCAAACTCAATGAAACTATGAAGGAATTAAATGCAACCCAGTCTATTTTAAAAATGATAAGTTCTAAGAGCAAAAAGTTGAATAAAGTCCTTATTGTTTGAAGAAAGGAACATGGTCATGGAGGTTTGGGTATGTAGACATAAGAGATGAAAAATGACCCATCAATAGTTTTTTTTGAAAGCAAAGGGAATTGTTGAAATCTCCAAGATGGTTAAAGTTATTCACACTTGTGAAAAACCCCAGAAGTACAAGGAAAGAATGGTGTATCATCATTGTGGTGATCCAAGCAATATCATGCCCAAATGTTGTAAACCGCTAAACGATCTTAGAATAAAAAAAGTCAGTTGCATCACCAATTGCAACTCGAATTACAACTAATAGAAAGCAGAATAAGTAACTTACCTGAAAGAAAAAATGTCAAAAGTACTTTATGGTTGCTCACAGTTCTTGAAGGCCTCTACTAATCATATTTGGTATTTTGATAGTAGTTGTTGTAGGGAAAAGACTAGAAATATAGTGTGCTTGAAGGAATTTTGAGCAAACCATAAAGGCAAAGTGACTTTTGACGATGGCAAAAAGGTTTGGATTCTTGGAAAAGGTGTGTTAAATGTAGAATGAATTATAAAGCTTTAGAATGTTTTCCTTTTGAAAGGCATGAAAGCCAAGCTGATCAACATAAGCCAAATTTGTGACCAATAAAAAATGATGAATTTTACCAAGGAGAGCTGCAAGGTGATTGACAAATTAGATGAGTTGATCATGGAGGGAGGGAGATAGAATATTCAAAAATTGCTATTGTAACAGCCCGTTTTTAGTAAAATCGGCAAAATAGTTTCAAGACCACAAATTCTAAGTGTAAATAATTATTTTATTATAATTTAATGTCTACAGTATGTTAGTAGTGTCGTATAAAAATTTCGTTAAGAAATTTTGTCGTTTGCATGCTTAATTTGGTGAAAAGGACTAAATCATAAAAAGTGTAAAAGTAGAGTTCTATTAGTTAAAGGTATTAAATAGCTATGAAACTTTAAAGTTAAAGGACTTAGATGGTAATTAGACCATTATTATATTTAGTGGACAAAGATGGACATAAAATTGATGTTTTAAGTAATTTAAGTTAAAGGTTAATAAAGTAAATTAATAAATAAAGGAAGTAAAATAATGTAAAAGAAGATATCATCTTCTTTTTTGAGAAACACCACCAAAAATTCAAGAACAAAACACCATTTTTGAGCTTTGAACATTCGGCTACATCTCCTTGCTTGCATGTAAGTAGTTTTTGTCCTGTTTTTAATGATTTTTATGTTTTTGAAGTTGTTATAGCTTAATCTAGCTAACCCAGGGACTAATTTAAAATTTTTTTAAAGGATTAAGGTTTTTCCATGAATGTGTTTGTGTTATTTTTGAAGTTTAATGGAAGAAAATGAATCTTTGTTGTTAAATAAATAACTTTTGTAAAGCGATTTTTGATGAAATTATCATTTAGGGACTTATGTGTAAAAGTAGAAAAATATCATGATGAAATTGTGAATTGATGATTTGTGTGGGTTGATATGAGTCCTTATAAATTGAAAAGCATGATATAAGGATGAAATTGCATAAATGTTAATTTACAAGCTTAAGGATTAAATTGTAAAGAAGTTAAAACATTATAGGCAAAAATGTAATTTTGTAAAGTATGAATTTTTGACTGAATTGAATAGAATGAATATTAAATGGATTGAATTTGCTTATTTAGATCAAGTTAAGCCTCGTATGAATCTAGATCGAGGAAAAGATAAAGTCTCGAATTAGTAATCATATTTCTACATCTTTAAAATCGAGGTAAGTTCGTATGTTTAAATAATGTTTAATGTTATTTGATACATATGCCATTACGCTGTCATAACATTGCCTACATAAGATTATAGGGGCCTAGTAAGCAAAGCTAGACACAAAGGGCCTAAATCAATGTAGAGTCACCACTAACCAATTAGGGCTAGGTTGGTTAGCCACCTATTGTCTAAAAATCTAGAATTAATACTACGGAAAAATCCTAAAAATCTAGACTCGATCTCATTAGTAAATTTTGGGTTCGGGAGTACAGTTACGTATGAGGAAGGTTATAGCACCCCCACAATGCCTATCCGGGGATAGTCCTACGAGGTCTTAAGAGCTAGATTTTTTTATTTAAGCATATTAATGTCTTAATCTAAACTAAAATCTTATGGAAATCTTAAATAAAAACTCTAAATGAAACGCCTCCGGTTTACTTGTAGCTCGATTAAGATGTGTTCACCATACTTATCTAATTTGAAACTTAAATTAGAGATTTTTTACTTTTAACGAGAACCCTAAAGGATATCTAAATAATTCTACTAAACCTTCAATTCCTAAAATTAATTCTATTTTAGAATTCTAAAAAAAAAACCAAGAAATTACCAATGAATTAAGAGAAATATCAAAATACATCTACAACTTATTCGATCTTTTATTATTATTTAAAAGATTTAATTAATAACGTTGAACCTATCAAGATCTTACGAAAGTATCCTATGTTAGATTTATGATTTATCTTATTTGAAATTTTTATCTAAGATTTAAATTGCTTAAAATCCTAAAATAATAAATCTTAAATAACATGTATTAACTTTCTTAAAAAGTTTCTAAAATAAAATACTTAGAAAGACCTACTCATGATTTACAATTCACATACAAAAATCTTTAGTTTTAATCTTCAATAAAGTTCTAAAAATATTTACATATTAACTTAAGAGTCTAATCATATACAATATTTAAAACTAATTTAAAACCCTAAAAATATATTACATATTATTTATAATTTTTCTAAGGTAAATGGTAGGTAATATCTTAAGGACTAACCTAAATCTAAATGTAAAAACCTTACAGTTCATTAAAATATAACACCTACTTAACTAACTTCATGTCAACGATTCTAGGATAGAAAAATGACCTAAAGTTCCATCTTTTAAAACGAATAGTAATAAAATAGGAAAATTAATTAAATTGTCTAAAGTTAATGAAAAGTTAAAACTCTTTTAAAATGGTAATAATAAAAAGAAAAATGAAATAAATAAGACCTTAACATGATGATGATGATGATGATGATAATAATAATACACCTTATTCATAATACAATAAAAGAATCAAAGTAACATAAATAAATAATATTAAAATGTATGCAAGGGAATGTGTAAAATATATATAAATAGACATGAAAATAAATAAAAACGAAATAAGAATAAATAAAAATTATACAAGTGTAAATAAATATAAAACATTAAAATAAAATGCATAATTAACATTAAATATATAATGTATAAATGCAAGGTGAAATGGAAGATATAAGTGTAAATTATTTATTAAAGATAGAAACAAAATGACATACCTTGATTTTAAGACTAAAAGATAAAAAATGTAGAAGACAGAGGACTGATGTCGCAATTAATTTACTTTTAATTTTTAAATTTTAGATTAAATTGAATGTTTAAATAAATAAAAGGGTTACGGGTGTAAATAGGTCAGAGAGCGAGGGCAGTGCTGCAAGAAAAACGGGGTATTTTTTGTAAATTTAAAAAGTGAGGGGTGAGAATAAATTACCCATTTTTGGCACTTGTCAATGAAAAAAAACTATTCATTCTTTCATTTTAATCTCATTGTTTTTAAAAAAAAAAAAAACATCTTCCCCTTTCTCTCCCAACTTCTATGTTGGCCATGGCTCTACCACCGTAGAGCCAACGGCTCTCCGACCTCCGATGGTGGAGTCACCATGTACGGTGGCCGAAATTTTTTTTTTTTTTTTCAAAATCAAAGTTTACATTAGAAAAAAAATCATTACTTTTCTTAAAAATCAAAACCTTATTTCGAAATAGTTAAAAAAATCATAACTTTATTTTAAATTTTAAAATTTCCTTTAAAATTACTTAAAAAGCATATTTTTATTTTTCAAAATCTAAACTTTCTCCTTTTTAAAAAACACTATTTTCTTAAAGTTTAAAGATTTTATTTTGATGTAGTTGAAAAAAATTAAAACTTTTTTTAAAAATTTTAACTTTCCTTTAAAATGACTAAAAAATAGATTTTATTTTCAAAATTAAACTTTCTCCTTTAAAAAAAACACTATTTTTCTTAAACATTAAAGCTTTTACTTTGAAATAGTTGAAAAAATCAAAATTTTGTTTTAAAATTTAAACTTTCATTTAAAATAACTAAAAAAAATATTTTATTTGTTAAAATCTAAACTTTCTCTTTTTAAAAAATCAATTTTTTTTTTTCAAAATCAAGCCTGTTCTTTTTTTTTTTTAAAAAAACCTTTATTTTAGAAAAGGGAGGGAAAAAACGATATTTTTGGGGGCTCCTAGGGTGAAGGATCGACGGTCCGGTGGCGTCCTTTCATTGGAACCCAAAATCTGATTCCTCATGACATGCCTATGGCAAAAAAAAAAAAGGATAAAAGAACAGAAAAAAAAATAGAATGCTTGTAGTTGTTGTGTGTTTTTTTTAATTTTTTAAGAACAAAAATAATAAAAGCCTCCTATTTTTTTTCTTTTCCTTTCTTGTTTATATATTGTTTTTTTAATCTTGCTTATTTGTAAAAAAATGATAATAATAGTATTTAATAATAGTAATAGTAGTGATGATAATAATAATAATTTGGGCCTTTGACAAGCCCAAAAAGGAAAGAAGAAAAAAAGAAAAGAAAAATAAAGGTATCAAATAGACCAAAACTGTGTGGGCTTCGAACGGCCCAAAAAAGAACAAAAATTTAAATGGCCCCCAATTGAGCTCGGACAAAAACGAGTGTCTACAATGCTATTTATCATACCTTGTTACGACGAAAATCCAACGATGTTACGACGACTATTGAGCCCCATTTGAACCTTAAGAATATATAGGATACAAATGACATGTCATTAGGGTTACCATGTTTCGGGTGCTGGTCCTGAATGTCCTACCGATGGCTGAGTTCTGACATTTGTTGTAGATACTTGTCAGCTTGTGTGAGCGATATCATGTAGCTACATTCTGACTGTCGGCTTGTGTGAGCAGACCCATTTATGGCTCGAGTAAGCATCGATGTAAAGGCAAATAAAAGGAAATGGTTTTGATAATATGTTTAGCACACTTTGTGTGAGCTTCCTGTGTATCCAATATTATTCTAAGTGGTTCAACGAGCATGAAAAGGGAAGGAACGGTAAGTGTTTCGATAGTTAAGTTAAGAACTTATAAAAAGGTAAGAATTGTTGATGATCAAAGTATGTATAACAATGTTTATGGAAAGTATGAATTCAAATGTACTATGTTCATGAAATCTATCTTACTGATCGTATGTCTGTCGAGTCTTAAAAATTTATAAAAAGAATGATCGAACCTGGAAACTAACTAAGACAACGATGGAGGCAAGTGCACCTATCGAATAACAGTATAGCTAGCGGCAAGACCGGATTGTCGAACCCAAAGGAACCAAACGTACTAATATTAACTCTCTTTCTATTATTTAGCCTACGAATTAAGTGGATTTTTAGCTAATCTAAAATTATATATTCAACTAAACTAAAGATGCGAAGACAAAGAAGAAATTGGGAAAAGACTTGAGAGAAAACTGATTGACTTGGACAATACCTCAGGAAGAATTCACCTAGACTTCACTTGTTATCTAACTCTGAACCGGACGATTTATTCATTTCACCTAATCCGTAGGATTCCCTAAGTTATATTAATCTCTCTCTTCAAGGCTACTAACATCTAACCCTAGGTTGATTAATTGAAATCTCTTTCTAATTAAAAACCCTAGAATTGCATTAATTCAATCTATGGACTCCATAATAGGTTTGACCTAATCCGTGATTTTAGTCACCCTATCTCTAGGCGCATTGAGCAACTCCGCTTAACTATGCTAGATCTACTCTTAGACAGGGTCTCTTCCTCCTCTGCCTAAGCACATCACACTTGAATCAATATCCCGAAAATACCAAAACAAGAATTAAGAACACATAGTTAAGAACAAATCAAATATTTATCATACAGTTCAGATAACAATAACAAGATCCGTCTTAGGTTTCATCCCCCTCAAGTATTTGAGGGTTTAGTTCATAATTATAAAAGAAAACATCTCAGAAGAAAAGATAAAACAAAACATAAGAAATCCCTAAAACCCCCTGAAGGAATTGAAGGAGAGATCCTCCATCTTGAGTATGATTCTGGCTTCTTGAGATGGATCAACTGCTTTCTTGAGTAAATCCTAAAATTAATCGCCTGCTCGGCTCTTTGGCCTAGCTGAACACCCCCTAAAGGTTGGCCTCTAAGGTCTTTATATAGGCTTTGGAAATATGTTTCTTTGCCTCTAAGCACCCTAATCCAAATAGAATTTTTATTTCCTGCGGCAAAGACACGGCCATGGCACACGCCCGTGTAAGTTGTGGCTAGGTCGTGGTCGATCTTGTTGATGAGGCACGACCATGTATTTTGGGGTCCAAGCCGTGGTCAAATTTTCTCACGAGGCACGGCCGTGTGGATTTTATACTTTGGCCCATTTTCTCTGTTTTCGGCCCGTTATTCGTTCTTTTCATCCTCCGATGCTCTACTGAGTATTAAACATGAAAACAAAGGATTAGGAGCACCTATTTCCATAATTAAAGGGAAAAATCATCCAAAAACATGCTAAATGTGGGTTTAAAATATGCTACTATTTTGGTTTATCACTTACCATGTGATGGTTTTGCTAAGTTATGTGTTTAATCACTAACTTGTGTTGTTGATTGATGCTTATGCTTGTGCCAAGCTTATGTTGCATTGATTCATGTCTATTTTATAAGATTATGCATTGAAATGGTAAGTTATGCTCATGAATTACGAGGTTACTAAGCATTATATGCTTAAGTAGTTATCTTTCCTGTGTTTTATAAATCATCAAAAGCTCGATCAGTTTGGAAGCTTTTCGGAGACCTATCATACTATCCAGTATTATATCGGTTAATTTTGATGTTTTAGTCATGGTTGTAATGGCATGTATAGGTGGACTTGTGTTTAATGATCTAGTTGATATGTTTGGAATGTATATATGGTAATATGGTTGGTGTGTTTTTGGCAATTTGATGCTTTGATGGTTGGTGTCGATATGGATAAGTGAATGTATGTTTTGAATAACCAATTTAATAGGTTAAGATGTGATTTGGTATGTGGTAAGTTTGGTATGGAAATAGGTTAGATATGAATGGTTGATGAATGGCTAAAATATGCATATGTTTAAGTAGATTTGATAGATTTTGTTAGAGGTGCCTTAGTGGCATATTGGTTGAATGAATTGTTTGTATATTGAAATGGTCATATTGTGTATGTTTTGGCATGTTTTGGTGCCTTGACCATAGATGCATATGGCTTGTAGGTACTTGTTGGAAATGGGTGAAAGAAATGGCTTGATTTTGGCCAGTTTCTTGTCCACACGACTTAAGACACGGGCATGTGTCTCAGCTGTGTATGACACACGGCTTGGCACATGGCCGTATGGCTTGGCTGTGTGGCCCAAGTCAGAGAGTTACATGGGCACGGACACAAGCTAGGGCACGGTCGTGTGGCCCTATTTCGAATGTTAGACAACCTGAGACATGGGCGTGTGCCTCAGCCATGTGAGTCACACGGCCTGGCCATACAATCGTGTGACCCCTACAGTGTGAATTTTTCTACTTTTTCCTCAATGTTTCAAATATTTTCAATTTAGTCCCAAAACATTTTTAAAGTGTTTCTAAGGCCTCGAGGGCTCGAATAAGGGACGATATGCATGTGTTTAAATAGATTATTCTATGATTTGTAAAATGTTTGGAAATGAATGATTTTAATTTACATTTTTACAGTAATACTCTGTAACCCTATTCTGGCGAAGGATACGGATTAAGGGTGTTACAATTATAGTCTAGTAAAACCACTCACTTGCAATCTAGTTAGCTCTTGAGATCTTGAGCTACAACATGAGATACTTGTGTTGAAAAATCTTAGTTTGAAAACAGTTTTCTTGTACAATAGAAAATTAAAATTTTAAAAACCGACCCAGTTTGTGATATTTATAATAATAAATCTTAACCAAATACATACATGTGTTTTTGGATAAGTGGATCTTTGATGTTTTTCAGATTTCAACCAAACGATTTTCTTTGTTATTCTCGTACCATGAACTGCTTCGAGTGTGGGCTCGAACCAATTAAATCAAAATGCATAACTAGAAAAAGTTTTATTTTTGGTGTAAAATAGAAATTCTCTCTTCTTTAATAGAAATCAGTAAAATTTTTATTCTAAAAAATATATTTAAAAGTTGAGAATAAATTCTCTCTATTTTTCAACAAAATAACAATCTCCCAAAAGTAGTATTAATAGCTCTACTGGTGCCATCTATTTATAAGAAGAGAATGTAGAACCCGTGTAAAGTTGTAGAGGTTTATTTTAAATAGAGAAAAATAACATCCTACTTAGAGTAGGAGAGGGTTGAACGACTCACCCTTGTATTTCTACTAGGGTTGCCTCTCCTTCATGTTATATGAGGGGTTTTAGGCCTTTCTCACATCAGGTCCAATTACGAGTACTTCCTGGGCCTTTTTGACCTAGTACTATGTAATGTAAACCAACTCGATTCAGTATTTATATTTCCCAAAATAAACTTTAATATTTATATATTAAATAATTTTCTCATCCCAATTTTACTCAAGTAAAATTTTGACGATTTTACCCCCAATAAAATATTGAGAAAATTCGTTCAATATGTCACAACTCAACATGTCCACTATGACCGAATGGTTTATTTTCATTTTTGGGCTTTAAAACAGTCCAAAAATATAAATTCATTCTTCTATCATTTTTTTAAATAATCCTATATA
Source organism: Gossypium rotundifolium (assembly GCA_025506655.1). Lineage (NCBI taxonomy): Eukaryota > Viridiplantae > Streptophyta > Magnoliopsida > Malvales > Malvaceae > Gossypium > Gossypium rotundifolium. The sequence goes on from CP106728.1 coordinate 155,214,979, forward strand.
GGATTGCAATTTTTCATTTTTCATTTTCATTTCTATTTTTGGAAACCTACATTCATTTCTTAATGATTCCATTTCTCTATTTCAGAAAAAACCATAATCATTCCTGAATGACTCCCATTTCTCTTTTTCTATTCAATTTGTTCATTTTTATTTAAACACACAATTCATTTATGTTTTCAACGAGCTAGCGTAGGGGCCGATTGGACATATGAAGTTGAGGCTCAAATAAATTATAGTAAAGTTTCGGCTTTTCACCTATTATTTATAAACTCATTTAGTCACGAAATCATTCCACTAAAGTATTGTGATTGAGCTCTCCCCAATGACATACCATTACTAAAGCAACTACTTAGTGCTCATCCAATAACCTTGTCATAAGTGTGTTACTCTCATAGGATATCCTTGATCTCTTTGAGATAATATCTGTTCTCCCAATATGATCCTATTTTATCTCATGGTAACCATTACATCTTCCTTCATGAAAAGTCAATCACTATCAAATAGTGATCAAGTTATCCATCACAAAGATGGACGACCCGTGGCTACGTTTACTTTTCATCAACCATGTAATGCTAGTGAGAGGATATCATTTACCCATGTTTTGGGCTATGAATTCTTTATCTATTTGAGCTCGGGCTTTTACTTACATAAAAGTATATAAGTCACCCATACATAGTCCGTCATCCACTCAGGATTTAGGTATGTCACACCATGAATGTCATAAGTGAATAAATACATAAACGGATTTAGGATTTATTCTGCTTGGGTCCTATCCAATGTACTATCAATCTAGTCAATCACATCTGTGTCTCTATCTTTTAGGTGTCATCTGCTCTAATGCCCAAGACAATTCATCTTCCCAATTAGACTTGATAGACGACATATTAGTCTTTCAATCGGTTTGCTCATTTTCGATTAGACTAAGGACATGTTTAGGTTCGTCTACTAATACAAGTTGTCTTTTTGTACTACGATCCGACCACGTTATACTGCTTAGTATCGGTTTAAACAATAGAGAACCAATGAGCAACATTTGTTTCTAGTTTGCTTTGCATGCAAAAACCATTTAATGACAATAATACAAAGTTTATTAATTTAATTAATGAATAATTTTATTAATCAATTTGTTCGAAAAAATTACAAGTGTACTTAGATGAAAATACTACACTTAGGGCACCGGATCCAACAACTTGGCCATGTACACTTTAGAGGTTTGCAAAGATTGGTAAGATATATTTTTGTTTGAGGATTATCAAAGTTAGGGGAGCAATACATTATCTGTCGTAAATTGACATGTTAAATTCGACTCTCTCGAATACTTGATGAGCTTGTTTTCAAGCGATTTACAAGTCTTTTTAATGATTTTTTATTGATTTTTAGCTTTTAGAATTAATAAATTTTTGTTTCATTTTATTTCTTTTGAAACCTAAATTGGAAAATTTGTGTCATTAGGAGTCTAATGGTTGATTTGAGCTTATGTAGGGAAATGACTAGTGGTGAGTAAAGTGTGGTCAAATATTGGTCAGCAGAAAGGGCATACAGAGTTTGTTATTGATCGTTGATGAAATATTTGGGCAATGTTTTGTTTCATTGAGATTTTCTTTCATAGGTGCTAATCCTTGAGCACAACATCACCTAAGCTAGTTCTAGTGTGGTTATTTTTGGCTTGGTGATTTTGGTTGGTTTCTTGGCTATTTTGGTTGCTATTGAATGTTGCATGATGTTATATGTTTGGCCTGCACGTCATTGTTTTTTTTTTTATGAATATTACATTCTTGGTCTATTTTGGGATTCTTTACATAATTGTTGATATGGGTAAAGCTAATGGTATGATATCTCGGATGGTGTTTCATCTTTGATAGTTGACCTGTCGTCAAATGTACTTGTCAATTCAGGTCAATTCTACATTTAAGGAACTTGTTTTCTAAGCAATTTAGGATTTTAATTTACGTTTTCAGTAATTAGGCTTATGATTAGAAGTTAATAAAAATAAGTGTTTTTAACACATTCTGAAGGTGTTGTGACCAAATAGGCCAGCATGGGTCTTAGGTTGTGCTAATTGGTGCAATTGAGTGTGTAGGATGGAGATATAAAGGTCTAATTGAGTGGAAGCAAGGGGTCTTAGGTTGTGCTAGGCAATTGAGTGTAGCTTCCTAATTGAGTGGAAGCAAGGGTCGAGTGAGGCACAAGCTTCCTAGGACGTCAAAGCACAGAACGAATGATGACAAGGAAGTATTTAGGTGTCGTGTCGTGCCACGCAATGGGTGTGGCGCGACACAATGCTGACGTGTTGCCCAAGTATTTTGGGTTTATTTTTTTCCACGCAATCAAACTTATACAAAGACCTAGGACATGCTGAGGACCTAATTTGGGCTGCCAACACCTCGATTAAATAAGACATTATGGGTTGAATGTAATAAAGTCGTCCTAGACACCTTAAAAACCCTCGTAGTTTAGAAGTAGTTGTAGTTTATTTTCTTTTTGGCTTTTCATAACTTGTTTTTCTTCTTGAATCAATTTTGATTCAAGAACTTGCTTATTTAATTAAAGTATTCAGTTTTTGTTTTCCTTTGCATTCGTTTTATTTTCGTATTCCAATCGAGAGATTTTTGCTACTCCGTTCCCCATTCGATATTGAATCCATGATTATTCAAATCTCTTTTCTTCTCCAAATCAATTGTGTTCTTTACATGATTTGTTCAATCGAAGTTTAGATTATGAATAGCATGGGTGGCTAAATCCCTTGGGGAGATTAACAAGTGGATGGGATTGTGGTTAACAAAGGATCTAGGGTTTCTTGAGAAGGATTAGTTGTTATAAATTATGTGTTCTTAAATTGTTAGGCTTGACAACCCTAATAAGTTATCATAGGCTAGATAAGGTTGAGGATAAGTCAAATCGAGTAAATTGTAATTTATCATGGTTGAGAAAGTGAGGTTGAGAGATAAGCGAGTATCAACCAAACAATCAGTTAATTAGAGGCCGATAGATAATAATTAGTTAATCGGTTACTAATCCACTCTAAAACTCTAATTTAAAGTTAGTTACAAACCCTGAAGCAAGTTAATCTTTTGATTGGTTTATCGATTTAGCTCGTTTGTTTATTTCTCGTTATTTATATCTTTTTATTTTTTATTTATTTTTATTCCTATTAATCCATTTTAGGGTTATCGTAATATAAGAAACAATTACTACTACTTAGATTTTTCATTATTTATTCCATCCTCCCTTGGGTACAATACTCAGAATACTTCTAGTATTTCGTTATACAACTATATTACAATTTGACTTGTGCACTTGCGAACATCGCCATTCTTAATTCTTCTATTTTTTTGCTGTTATATTTAAACTATAAATGATAGTGCGTTTATAGACGGTCAATAATGGAAGTAGGATCTCCTGAATTTGCATTTTGCCACAACGATTTTGACTTGTGAAAAGACTTTTAGTTTGCAAAAGTTTCAATTTAATGTTTAAACTATTGTCGGAACAGGTGCAACTTTGAGTTGGAACAAATAGTATAAGATAATATATATAAAAAAAAAAAGTAAAGTAAGGAAAGAATCAATAAGCAATATTTTTTAATGTAGTTCGGATTTACTAATCTTACTCTGCTAAGCCTTGCTCAAAAAATGATTATATTCAACCATTGCACTGGATCACCTATTAGATTAAGCCTAATCTATTGTTACAACAACATATAATGGCAACCCTAATGTTGAACTCAATCTTTACAATCATTCTCTCCAAAATATCCTCACATAAAATAATAAAACTCTCCAAATAATACCTATAAGAGTGTCAAACAAAAGCAACAAGAAAACTCAACAAAATACTCGACTTAGACACTTAAGAACCATGCCTTCAATGTGCAGTATTACTGCCTATTTATGGGCCTCTTTTAGAGTCTTTTGAGCGGAATTTCTATAAGACTTTGTCTTCAATTTAAAAGTTGATCTTATCAAATAAATTATCTTAAGTATTTATCAAATAAGGCTCTTCATAATTCAACCTCCCAATAGGTTTAGACTGTCTTAAAAGATAAGGATAGAATTCTTCACCAACTCAAACTCTACTCCTTTCTTCTCCAAGTCAATAAAAAAGATAAGAATATCATAACATACTCTAGCATGAAATTCTCTTTCATTTGTTGGTTAGCAATATTTTAGAAATAAACCATATTAATTGAATAAGTCAAATATGTCAACCAAACACGAAAACTTTCATTGTTCCAAAAACTAGTTGTTCTATCTATTATTTTAACATGAAATAGAACAAGGTAATAGTACAGGCAACCAATGTTTCAACAACTTAGATGCAAGAATGGAAAAAAGACTATCAAAGGCTATTTATTGATGCTATCTGTCTGAATGTTTGGAGTTGTATTTGTTTTGAGTTGTCTAATTTTTCATCTAGTGTGGGTTTTTTTTTCTGTCTTGGTTATGTTTTTTATTTTGAGATCTTTGGTATTGGTTTGAACATATATTTTGAGGTGATCTCATGCTTTGCAATTATGGTGTTGTTTCATAAACACTTTTTTTTATTTAATAAAATTCACTTGGTGTGGAAATATATATATTGTATAACCTTTACGGATTTCCATATATAACTATTGACTATATTTTCTGTTCTTTTCTATTTTTTTTTTTAAAAAAAATATTGTATTGGTTTGCATTAGTTTGGTAGTTTAAGCAACATTTGCTTTATGTATAATAATAAAAATTTATTTTTAGAATATATAAATAATAAAAATTTCAATATCATTATACTCCTATACCTTCAGCACACGTGACATCTCGAGAGGCTATTTGAGAAGCATCCATGAATGGTTCTTCGCCCGCATCTCTCGGTTGGTCTTTCGCAACTTGCACGGCCTAACTAGTCACTAGTTGACCAGCCACCCGCGCACTCTACTCGCTATTAGACTACCCACTTTTTAGTGGGAACACACTTACCATCCAGAGAGGACCACTCGCTATTAGACTACCCACTTTTTAGTAGGAACACACTTACAATCCAGAGAGGACCATTGGAACATAACAACTTCGTACTATTTCAGCTAAAGGAATGTTAGAGCAATACCACAATTGAGGGCCATTGGCCTATTACCTAGCCAACCACATGAGTGGACCGCCACTCGTATTTGTTTATGATGTAGCACCACTAAGCATGGGATAAGGCATGAGACCTTTCTCTATAAATACCTAAAAGAACAATGAAAGAATGTGTTTTTACCCTCTCAACAGCCCTAAGCATTTACATACAGCACTCAGTTTCCCTCACCTTCGTTGTCACCTTACTTCTCTCTTCTTCCCTTATTTTTTGGCTCTTTATCTATATAGGTGAATTGATCTTTATATCACCACCACCTTCTTTTCTTTATCTCCTCTTTTATCGTACACTTCTATCAACATATATAAATATATTTTTTTAAAACAATTCAAAATTAATTATAGTATAGATAACTAAAGCTATATGCATTTTCAGTATACATCGGCATAAATTGCCATTTTGGGGGTTAAAATGGGTGGGTTGATATATCAGTCAAGTAATTAATATCCAGAAGTAGAACCAACATTTGCTGGTGAGCACATTTAATTTAATAGAATAAATATGATTTGTTTGTGGCGCATAGAATTTCAGTAGCGGCTATCTATAAAGCAGATATAATACTTGCCCAATTCGTCTCACCTGCTTTAACTTAACTGTATCTCTCGTAGATCGATCATCAGTACGTTCGCTTTCTTTTTCTCTGTAAATTTTGATTCACTTTCTGTCTTCTTCTTACGGCTTTTTTCTAATCAGTTAAACCAACATTTTTGGGGGTTTCATTTTTAATCTCTCTCTTTTCTTTTTAAATGTTTTTAGAATACAGAAGCAAGCATGGAAAGGAGTGATTGGAGTACAAGCAAGATGGGCAAGTGGGAGTTTAACAGGTTGGACTTGGTGGAGTTGGAGGGTGAGCAGTACTCATGTTGTAAGTCACCATGGCCTGCAAAATATTATACTTGTACCTTTTGCAAGAGAGAATTCAGGTCAGCTCAAGCCCTTGGAGGTCATATGAATGTTCATAGGAAGGATAGAGCCAGGTTGAGATTGTTTTCTTCATGGGTTTTAGAATCCCAGAACCCTAATAAACCCAACTCTAACCCTAATCACCCTAACCCTAACCCTATTAATTCTTCTTCTCCATCTGATGACTTCTCTGTCTATCCCCATCATTCCTTGCTTTCTCCACTCTTCCCCACTCCTTCGTCTTCAGTTCTAACCTACGGAGAAAACCCAAAAAAGTCTCTGAACCCTCAACTTGGAGATCTGTCACAGGAGAATACCATGACACCCTTCCCAGCTGGGGTTGAAAATTTGAAGGTGCATGCACCAAATTATAAGCTTGAGGTCGGTGGGGTTACTGGTTTAGACTTGGTCACAGGGTTCGGAGATACAAAGGAGGTTTTAGATCTAGATCTTCGACTGGGGCATCTTTAAGTGCAATGGTGGTCTTGTTGCTCCAATTTATGTATCTTATTTCATCATCTAGGTTGCATTATTTACTTATCTTCTGTTCCTTTTTTTTCTATTTTATCTCTACGACTGCAAGATTCTCTCTTTTCCTCCCCATCGCTTTCTCATCCATCATCCACCAGGTGTCAAAGTTCAAGCCATATTATACTGATATTAAGACTAAAATTAATGTTTTAGCAAATATATATATATAACCTTACTTTTTGATTTAATCAATCTGTCATCAGCTTTTCCACGAATATTTTTTATGCGTTAACTGTCAATGCCAGGATCATCATAACAGGTAGTTTACTTGGATTGAAAATCGTAATTTATTAATCGAAAGTGAAATTGTTTGTCTGGTATGGACAGATGAGATGTTTGTTCAATTAATGAATGTTCTTTTTGCATTCTTTCTGATGCAAAATCAGAAGAAAAAAAAAACACGTACGTCATTTTTCTTTAATGGCTCACATTAATTAATTCTATACTCACTCCTTGATCTTGGGAAAAAGAAAGGAAAAATCTTAAAGAAAAGAAAAGAAAAGATGAGAATTCCCATCAACCTTATCTAAGCATGCGTCCAACTGTAGCCCTTTACTGCTATACTGTTTGATAGTAAGGCACCCGGAGGAGAATCTACGTGCTATACTACCAGTACCAACAATAGTCAACTCTATTGTTATAACACCGAGGATAATAATTACTTAAAACTCTCTATATTATAACAATAATGATATCAATTAACTAAAAATTAAATTATTTCATTTAATTTTTTAGGTTTTTTAATCCAAAATTAAAACTGAAAATTACTACTTTCGACTTTTGCAAATTCCTTTAGGGTGGAAATTATAAATTTTCTTTTCTTTCCATTTATAGTATTAATGGTTTAAAAGTTAATTAACTTTATATTAGTTAATTAAAAGCATTTCAAAATTTTGTTTTATATATCGTAAAATTAATGTCGATTGAGTTTTAATTTAGTTGGTATTAATTTTGTTCTCGATGCAAGATGACATTGGTTCGACCGTGAAGCTCGTTTATGTTTTTATTTAAGGGTTGAGATGAACTATGAATAATTTTAAACATTGTATCAACTTAAAAACTTTCAAATACTTTCATAATTAGATTTTTTTTTTTAAAAAATACCATAAGACTAATGAGAGAAAGGATTGTATGAAATATGGATATTATCTTTTCTAATAGTTTTATGTCACATCAGTATTTTTATCCTGAATTTTAATATTTTAATTTGAATTTGATTTTTTTCAAGATGAAAATATTGAAATTCAGGATGAAAATACTGATGTGGCATTAACCTATTGGAAAAGTGATACAAATGATGTGGCGTCACTGTTTTATATAATCCTTTCCCGACTACTAATGCGATGCCATCAACATTTAAAATTTACAAAATCTTTTTTTTTTTATAGAAATGCTAATCACTTGAAATTCTAAACTACACTTTAAACTTTTTCGTATAACACTTTTTAAAATTACTTTTTTAATTGTAATATATGTATTAAACTATGTTTTGTTGTCCAAATTACCTTAATAGTAAGCGCTGTTAGAAAAAAAGTTTTCTTTTATAAACAAACTATAATATTTATATGTAAACTTATAGGAGATTGTCAAAATTGTATTTTAACTAGAGTCAGCGGAAAAAAGTCTGTAATTCGACATCTGTCGTATTGATGATCAAATATCACATAGCATTACTGAAGAAGGCATGAATGATGGTTGTAAGAGTTGAAGTAGTAGCAGGCAGACCAGTGACCAGTAAATGTAGTCCATTGGCATGTGTCCATTGATTTCTAATTTAAAGAGGCATTTTGGTATGTGTGCATACATAGTGAGGGAAGTTGTGCTTCCCAACATCTGAAACTTTTGCATGTTCCCCACAAATGTCTTTGAGCATGTCAGATGGAACATGATGGCCTTTCTTAAACAAGAAACCCAACCTTCTTTTTCCCAAGCCAGCAAACAACGACCAAAAACAACAACACTTACGAGCTCTGCCCTGACCTCCATATCTGTCTCTCACTGTGTCCCGAGTGACCTAGCAATTAAGAAAGGGTGAGAATGAGTGGACTGTGGGAGAAGAAACAGAGAAAAGGTAATGAGAAAGGATCAAAATGGAGTCATTTCCCAAAGGTAAATAAATAATACTAACAAGGTTAAAAGAATAGACGTTTAGGGTGGGTCAAAGACTCAAGAACAGTGCCTACCCAAGTGCATGTTTAAGTGAAAAGATGAGTGATAGGAGAGGCATGCATGGAGGGATTAAAGGAAAAGCTAGTCGGCGCACGTCACCATTTTAAGGCTGGCAGTGCCACACGACTCGTCTCGTCTCTTCTCCTTCTTGTTCGCAAAGTCAAGTCCCCTTCCCCTTTTGCACTTTTGCTTTAAATCATGGCCCGTTATCTATGCCATACGTAACAATCTTGGCTAAACTTATAGTAGCTAAAAACCTCTCTAAAATTTATTCTAATTATATGGTTTCTAATGTTGTAAATAGGCTGCCCACTTCACCCAGAATAATAATGTATCTAAGGTATTATGGTCTATCTTTTGACAGATTATATTATGAGATTTCCTCCAGTAAATTTTAATCTTGAATTTTCAACAACCATGAATATAAGCCCTAAAAATGTCGATTTTGTATTGGAAGCCCGTCAAACAAATGGGCTGGAATTATGTAATGGACATTTCAGTCCATGTCAACTCCATAAACCACCCATCCAATTTTTCATTTTTAGAAACTTGCAAATAAATTTTCGTTTTTATATTTATAAGTTTTAAGTTTGCAGATGACAACTTAGATATTGTTGGTTATCGTGTCGGTCTTGGGTTATTAATTATTTAAGTTCGAGTTTCATAATAATGTGTAAATTTTCAGTTTTATTATGTGTATATCATGTATGGATTTTGTTTAAAAGTTTTCTGATTTTGTTCAGTTCTTTTCGATTTTTTGTTCATTGTACTTTGTATTAATTTGATCTTATTGTCACAAGTCGCGTGTCAAAGCCCGTGACTATTGCATACAAAAAGCCTCATAGAGGTCAACTTATTAAATGTGACTCATTTGACCCACATGAACTGGCCTAATTCATGGAACCCGTGGAGAAGCTCATCTACTTGAAGCCTTGGAGGCCTAGTGAAACACTTCAATAAAACTAGTGTTACCAGAGTAAACTAGCGTAAATCCTAAATGGATAAGATTGTATAGAGTTTAAATTCATTAAGACTCTTAATTGTAGATGGGAGCTAATCTTAATCGTTGATGTAAATCGATCTGTACTGTTGGATTTGAGGAGAGCTCAACTATAAATTGAAAGCCTCCCCTCATTTGTAATCATCCATTGTATCCATTATTCTTTGAGTTAAAGAATATATTGAGAGAATTTACTCAAATACCTTGTATACATTGTTTTTCTGTGGCTATTATACTCTTTTGAGCTTCTTCTATCTTTGAGATTGTTTTCACTATAATTTGGTACCTTAGAAGAATTCTGTGAGAATTTTCACTTTGCGAGAGTTAGGTTGACTTAGGTGCATTCAAAGCGAAGGAATCGCCTAAGGTCGCACGAATTGCGAGACAAAAAGTTTAGCCCCGTGACAGTTGGTATCAAAGCTAAGATTCGAAGGCACCATTGAGATGTCGAAAGGAACAGATGAGCAGAATGCCTCGATGAAGACCCGTGCTAAGAAAGGCAGAAAACAAAGAATATCAAGGGATATGTTGTCGGCTTTGGAAAGTCTTGTGGTCCATCTCGAGGAATCCATAGGAGAAGTAAAGGAAACACTCGAGGTAGTAGAGGCATGCACTGATGAGTTAGACCCGATGAGAGAGCAATTCAACGAATATATGGAAAAGGCATTTCATTCCAATATGGACGCTGTGGAAGCACTCCTCAATACTGCTATAGGTAAGCTGACGAAAAAGAATGATGTTCTTGAAGCTTAGATGATAGGTATGAAAGAAGAAAATGAAGCCACAGTAACGACTTTAAATGTATAAATTGAGGAGCTTGAGTGTAACACCCTTACCCGACCTGATAGTCGAATCCGGGTGTGGAGTGTCACAAATGGACCCGATTTGAACTAAAGGCCAAATTATAAACTTAATAAATTTAAGATGGACTTTATTAAAATATATATATCTTACAACGAATACTTAAATTCAAATAAAAGTTTACTATCTCAAGTTTTCGAACTCTAAGGTAACTACTTACTTACAATATAATCAACTCTGAGGCAAAGCCTCTAAGGTATCCCATTCCTATGTGCATGAAACATTACTAACGTTGACTCTTAATCCAACACTATCTAGCTTGGTCCCTCCTTGAGCTCCTCAATTTCCCAATCAGTCCTGCAACCATGGACCAAAATCCTAAAAGTTCAAAGAACATAGTGAGTTTTTTACCGGGTTGAATATATATAAATGCATATATCTAAACCTCATCTTGTTGAGGTTTTAACTGAAAAGGAACAAATGCGTTACTTCTTTTTGACTTTGACGTTCATGCTTTATCCAGAGTGGTGGACTTGAGACAATTATCGTATTTCTTTCTTGGTGGATTGATCGCTTAACAACCATTACTCGGTCAAGTTTCTGATCGGCCATCATGCCGCTGTGGCGATTCCTAGACCTTCCGTCACACTTATGGATCTTCGCATTCCTACACATTGTACCTTCCTAAATACATTCCCATTACGTGGCATCTACTTTGCTAATTCTCTTATCTCATAATATACTATCGTATTCACTAATAGCCCCTGATGAGATTGCCAGTACAATCCGTGCCATTACGGTGGACTTAACCCCATTTCATCCTACCTACTACTACCTTTCATTCGGGTTGAAATATCACTAGATTACTTTTTCTAATCTACCTTATTTGCTTTACCTTGCTCCTAAAGTGTATCATATATGCCTACTTTGGACCGCTTGAGCCTCTAGTTTTCAGTAAACTGTTATATGAACAATCATTCGAGTTTACAATTTCTTTTACGTGATAGTTCCCTCTGGAATTAACTCTAAGACAATTATACTCGCGATATATTTTCCTCAAAGAGGAGTAGTATTGATTGACGTATCTATCACTAGGATACTCTTTTTGGGCATCTCTTTCTTTCTCATCCAAGTTTCATTTAGTGCCCTTAGCGATCCGTAATGGTGGATCCTTAACTGCGATCCTCAGATACATCTTATCTCGTTTGTCTTTACACCAGGCATTACCAGTGCGTTGTTTCCTGTGTCTTATTCTAGTTGGGTTACCACTCATATGCCCTACAGCTTCTCTGATTATTGTTTTGGCATTCGTGAGAATTGTTCATCTAAAGAATTTAATTAAAGAATTTACTTAAAGAATTTTCTTGAAAAATTAATTTGGAAAATCTTAATGATTTTTAGAAAAATTAATTTTGATCAAATAAAATTAATTTAATCAAATTAATTAAAATAAATATGATATTTTTGGAAATTAATTTTCAAATCAAACAATTGGCCCAATAGGTAATTGAACTTGAAATTTGGACCCGAAATAGAAAATTGAACGCTAAAATCAAAACCCGAGATTAAACCCAAAATTGGTTGAATTGGGCCCTGTGTATGAAACTGGGTCGATGCTCCAACTAGTGGTTGGATCGAATCGTCAAGCCATCGCCTGATCGAATCGCAACAACCGAATTGACCGTGCCCATTCGAGCAAAACAGTGGATTTGTTCGGGTGCCAAAGAAAGCAGCGTCGATGATGGCACCACTAGGCACGGTGGCTACAGGTCGTGGTGATCCGGTTGCCAAAGGGTGGTTGACGATGGTGGTTTTTTGGCAGTAAAGCAATGGAAAAAGTTGACTCCAAATAGGACTCTATCGGGTAACTTGGTTTCAAATTAATTTTTTCAAAAATAATATTGTTTTAATGAATTTAATATTTAATTTAATTTAATATTTATCTTGATAGTATATTATTAATATAATATTAATATGATATATTAAATATTTATCTAGATAGAATTTTATTAATATGATAAATTATAATCCTAGTTGAACTCTTTCTAAACTCTCCTATATAAAGAGAGATTGGGTCATTATTTTCATACACTTGAATTTATGGAGAGAAAATTCTCTAAAGAAATTATTCCAAAAATTTTGTAGAGATATTCTTTATATTTATAACTTGACCCCAGAAGTTTAGAGAAATTATAAAATTGCCTCACTGGTAATTTTGTGAAAAAAAATTTAAGTCAGAACAAGTCCATACTCAGTAGATGTGAGCTTGAGAATAGAAAAGAAGACCACTCGGTCGAAACATTTATCCTAAACAAATAAAAAAGGTATGAATTTTGATTAAGTGTTTATTACTTTAGATAACACAACAAAGTTCTTGTTTTGGAAAAAAAATTAAAACTATGGTTTTCCGTTAAACCTATTTTCCGCTATGTTTTCCAAACCCAATCTTCCAACAGTGTCAAGTGCAATGGTCACTATTTGAGACACTACTCCCAAAATTTGCCTCAACAATCTCCCTCTTTAGCATTTTTGACCAAAAACCATGTAACCAATTTTCTCAAGCAAGGAATATAAAACTTAACATCTGCAATCAAGTCCCATCTCCTCCTTAAAATCATCTTATTCTCCCACTTTTTAGATAAAAATCCGAAGCATTTTCAAGCAATTGTAGCTAGAGAAACACCTACATATGTTGAGGTTTCATCAACAACACAAAATAATAACATGTAGGTAGTATCATGTATAAATAGAACAAATAACAACAATGAAAAGCATAAAAAAGAAGAAACTCCCCTTTAGTAAGACCATCAACAGACTCCCCCTTAGTAGTAGCATATCAACACACACACCCTCAATATGATGTTTTAATAGAGGGTGTAATGGATGTTAACTCATCAACAATTATAGTTTGGCGTTGTAACTCATGGAACAACAAGGTTTTTTACCATGAGATCTTAAGGGAGTAGAAGTTTCTTCATACTAATTTTCAAAAGCTTTTGCATTAGTTTATGTTGAGTTGCAACTGATATTGTAACAGTTCCCCATCTCAAGTTACTCAACATCTTATAACAATGTGACATGATATAACCAATCATACTACAATAATGGTAGATAATCCTCATCTTCTTATGCTCCTCTATTCCATGAAATGGCCTCTCATTTTTCCTCCATATAGATTCTTGCCTTTAACCTCGAGCAATGTCAGGTGTAGTAGGCACTGGTTCTGCCACTACATGCTTCCACCTTTGATATTTCAACATTTTGAAGCATCTAATTTTGTTATGATCAAGAACTCCACAATAATGACAAATAGCTTGATGATTAGAGATTCCATTCTCTCCATCATGAACTAAAACATGCTTCTTGGACCATTCAATTTAATTAACAATATTTGTAGCTTTGACAAAAATTGGCCATTTCATCACGACTTTTCCCTTATTCTCAATATAGTAAATACCACATTTTCTTGGTTCTCTTCTGGTAGTATAAAGGATCTTATATGATTTCTCACTTCTCAATCTCATCTTTTTCAAAGTAGATTGGGTTGTTGCAAGCTCCTTTAGAACATCACTGAGGTAGGTTCTTATTTTTTGCTAAAAGTGAGTCTTTTTCTTTAATGTTTCTCAACAACCTTTGATTTTCCTATTTAAGCACAAAAATTCTCATCAACAACCTGGGAAGTAATTTCACATACATGATCCTATTTTTCAATCATGGTTTTGTATGTCTCCATAAAGTCTTCAGCTAATTCAAAATCTCCATCATTGACAGTTTCAAAGTTAGTTGCAATATTGGATGCAACATCTCTAATTTTAACAATAAGAGCAACATGCTTCTAATCCTCTTCATTGATCATTACACTTTTTTTAGTAGTATCACACATTATTTCTTTTGGAAATCTCCTTGACATCTTTGTTGAAGTTTTGAGTAAGCAAATCAATATGCTCATGGAGTTATTCAATAGCAATGTTACCAACAGTTGCCACTGGTGTTGTAACTTGTAAGGTTATGCTCTTTTCTTCTTTTAATTTGTTCTTCCTTGACTCATCAAGATTCATTTCTAACTTTTTCAAAGATCCAATGAGCTCATAATTTTTTATTGCATCAATATCCTTGGCCTCTTCAATTGCAGTTGCTTTGATGGAAAAACACTCAAGCAAATATCTAAGGACTTTTCTGACTACCTTCAAGCATGAATATTCATTACCAAGTGCTAAAGTATGATTTGATAGATTGCATAGCTTGGCATAAAACTGAGAGTCTCACTTTCATGCGTTCTCAATGTCTCGAATTTGGTGGTCAACTATTTCAAGAATGGTCCAAGCCTTATAAGAAAAAATAAAATAAAATTGGAGATGTGTTTGAATCCTTGAGGATTTACACCGTTGAAGATAACATATAAAGCCTTTGAGCTCAAATTGAATGTTATGTCTTCATTTGCGGCCTAGGTGGTTGCAGGTTTGATGTTGCACTATCTATTTTTTTCGTAAGTAACTCCTAACCTGATAAAATATCCTTCGAAGCCTTCTCATTAGTTGACTTTTTAAACGCTCTTATACATGTCTTCCAATAAGAATATTTTAATCCATCGAATATAGGGGAACATGAAATTGAAGAACATTCCATTAAAAGCAATTATTGACACCAGGACACATCAGTAGCTACATTAAATGGGAAGCTCTAATACCAATTGTAAGGACTAAGAACGTCATTTGCAAGGAAATTAAACAGTGCCTGAAGTAGTCCTATGAGCATTACCAATTGCTTTTGGCACTAATGAAGGACAAAGATGAACACAACAGTATGTTTATGTAGTTCAATTTCCATACATCTGGGGGCCTTTCCCAGAGAGATAATCCTCTATCTTAACAACTTCTAAAACAAGTTATTACAAGTTCTAACACTCACTGATTAGCAAACTCATCTTTGCACCTAAGATCTAGATCTCTTTCTAAGTTTTCACACTCAATGCACTCAAAACAAAATATTCCTCAATGAATAAATAAGTTCTCTCAATATTCAGTACATCACATGTACAAGTCTCCCCAATATATAATGATTCGACTTGCTAACACACTAAGTCAACTACATTCAACTTTCCTATCAAAATAGCAAGATAATTAGCACAGAAAAGTTGATTTGCTTGATTCAATTTGAACCAATCTTCAAGATATGTTTCCGTAGCAGTTTTGGATATAATAGATAGGGTCGCACAAGTCTAAATATCAACAAATATCACAACCCAAAGATTTTTTTTACAAAAAAATTTCAAATCCAAATATGGGAAGTTATGAAGCTAAAAAGTGCCAGATAGTCTTAGGTATTGTTCTCGGCACTCCTCTCATAACTCCTTCAACAATAAAACCTCCATCAAGGTTGAATAAGCCTTCCATATTTGGAGTAGAAATCCAGCTTCACTAAGTAAACTTTAATCCATCATAATCTACCCAAATCTTATCAAATTAATTACCTTTCATATAAGAATACAAAAGATTGAGATAAACCTTCATAAAGTTAGCCCATATTATCTTAGATTGCATATCTCAATATATAAGGTAAGTAGATTACATAAAAATCCTTGAAAATAACTTTGTTTGATTTGGTCTCTCTCAATAAAATAAAAACACAAGATTGTCTACACTAAATTCTCAAAAAGATGCAAGTAAATAACCAAGATATTTTGGTCATACATGTCAATAAATAAGGCAAGTTACAAAACCTATGTTGTGCCAAGTGCAGTGGCCACTGCTCGAGTCATTGCTCGTCAATAAATAAGGCAAGTTATAAAACCTATGTTGTGCCAAGTGCAGTGGCCACTGCTCGAGTCATTGCTCCCAAAACTTGCTTCGATAACATCACCTTGTCAACTATGGTTCTCATGAATGTATCCACGGTATTTTTCTTGTCCACCTCACAAAAGGAATATGTACATGTCAAGTCCTCCATTACATGGAACACATATGAAGTCTCGCTTAGTCCATGTCAATCTAGTCTCCGCTTATCTAGAAGTATATTATGCTCCCTAAGTGGCCAACCATGATAAGACTAGCGCAAGCCACTTGTCAAGACTTAAGTCGAGAGATGGTTACCCTCACCTATAAATGCTTATCTTTGGCCTTAAAAGGGATTCTCTTCAACTTTCCATCTACATTCTATATACCTCTTACTTCTTCTGTTTCAACAACTCTCAACAACTTACCTCTGTGTGAATCACCATCTTTCTCTCTATCAACAATTATATTTGACTTTGACTACAAAGATATGATAATATTTATTTCAGATTACACAAATTTCTTTCTCTAATATTTATTTTTCTCCCACCCTCCTCTCCCAAATAAAGTATTCTAGTTTATATCTAACATTGATGTTCCTAACAATGAGTGGATTTGTCCTTGTATGGTTAAAATGAAGCATTAAACTCTAAAATTATCTATCTCAATATAGAATCATGTAAGTTTTACCATCATGAATTTTTTTTTGTAATATTTTCGTGAGTCTTACACAATTCAATATTGTAATTGATTAATAGCATTATAGTAATTGAAAATGATACATTCCAGAGTCGAATTTAGTAGGAAAACACTATGTTGTGTTCCTTGTTTTCGCCATTGTCTTCATGTGCCATTTTTTTGGTATAGGTTACAATTTCCTTGACTGACTATGTCAAATTCAAGACATGTAAGATACTTAAAACCCTCTCCTTTTTAACAAATCAAATTATCATCCCCCAAAAAAAAAATCACTATTATAAATATATTATTATTCATGAACATCCACTAAAATTAGAGATGAAGCTAAAAAAATTTTATTGAGGGAGTTTAAGAAAAAAATATAGAAGTTTTGACCTAAATTGAATAATTAATTATTTTTGAACAATCTCATTGTAGGTCCTGATCATATCTATTCTTTTTAACCCAATGCCTTTAACTACCCATTGTCCCTCCTCAACCCATAAATAGAAGGATAATGCGTTTTAGCGCACTCGAACCCACATCCTTCTGCATTGGCAACAATGACCATACCAATCAAATTAAGACTCAATTGGCAATAATTAATTTTTAAAAGGGGTCAAAAATACAATACTTTATTTAATTAAAAGCAAAAAAACTTAAATTGAATTATTTTTTTTAGAATGTCCAAAATTAAAATTTTGACTTAATCAAGGATATCAAGTCCCATTCGCACATTGTGATAATGAAATGACAACTCAATATTCTTTATGATAAGAATTTTAATTTAACAATTCAATGAAAATTTTAATTTTTATAAATAGAAAGTTTTATTATAGTTAAGTCATATATGTTTTTTTAATACAATACTTAGAATTACACATAATCCCTCTTCAACTCATAAATAAAAGATAATGCATTTCATATTAATATCAATCAAATTAAAAATTAATCTGACTATAAACAGATTTAAAGTATAACAAATGTTTTGTAATATATATACCCATTTTTGAAAGTATATCAAATAATTACCAGAATGATATTTTGCATTAAAAAAAATGCAGGCTTCACTTTTTCCTCTCTCTTACGCTTTCACCACTTTTGTTTTCTATAAATGGTTGTAATATGGACATCTGGTTCCATCAAAATGCATATTTGTTTAGTGATTAAAAAATGATAAAAATGGTGGAAATTTGATAGTGGTAGCCGCCATTTTAATTCCAAACAAACAACCTGCCCTGTTTACCATTTATAACCTACTCTTCTATTTAAAATTCTGGGCCTGCAAATTGAAATTTAAGATAATCACAACGTTGTATTTAAGATTATTAATCATTTATTTTTGGGTTTATAATTAGCAGAGTTGTTAGCTAATTAGTGCTCCCATTAATTAGGATCGTAAATGAAGGTGATTGTGATGGCAAAATAGATGATGTGTTCCCCATTAATTATGGTGCAAAAAGCTTGTACTTAACGACAAATGCAAACTACAAAAATACATTATTTTACTTATATGAGGGGGAATTATATATATATATATATGCAGGAAGGTTCCTACATATTTCCTCACCACTGTCATAAGCATGCATCTCTTGGTTATACATACATAAATTCATTAAAAAAATTTGAATTTGAAATTGATTTGATTTAAAATAAGTAATTGAATTTAGAGTTAATCAATTAAATTTTACAACTTGAATAATTGAAATAACAGATTGGTATAAATATTCTTTTGGTCACTGTCAAATTTAAAAATAAACAAATTGGTCTCTCTCAATAAAAATTATAAAAATTCATTAATTAATAAATCTCAAAAGATATATCCAAATAAAAAAAAATTTATCCATGATATAATATTAAGAGTTGATTAAGTTAAAAGGGCCACAATTGATGACCATGGCATGGACTAGAAGGAATCATGGAACATAATTTTCTTTGGTAATTAATAAAACAAATGGAAATTGTGTTTAATTCTATCATGCATTAACTGTACATAATACATGGTTAATTAATCAAAGGTGTAATTTATGGGATTCAATGTCATTCAAGTAACGTATTTGACTCGTAATGATAGTATAGTTCGTAAAATAAAATGGAGATTAATCTTCATGAGTCGAATGATTATTATTTTAATTCAATCTTATAGATAAAGAAAATAATATATGTTTGAAAAATATTTCAATTTAGTCCCAACAAAATGTAATTATAGATTAAAAAGTATTTCAATAAAATATAGGAGTAATCAATAAGAGTTACATGCAATGATAAGATACATCATTTTAAGAGAAAATTTTAAGTTCGAAAATTAGAAATGATATTCATACGAGAGTAATCACAAACCACAAATCCTGAAAGGGTTGGTATCAATAATCATAAAATGAATATAGAGTATAGCTTAGTTAAATATATATATTAAAGTAAAAAATATATTAAAAAAAAAAGGAAAAGAGAGACGTGACAAAGTGAAAACTGGGTTAGGGAAAGATTTAGACGAAAGTAACAAGATAGAATTTCGACAAATAATAGAAAAGAAAAAGGATAAAATATGAAGTATTTTCTGCTAAAGATGGATTTAGCACCATAGCCGGCTGACAGACAAGCTCTCCCAGGAAACATCAGAGACTTTCCAGAACATCTTGAGACAATTGTAATTTCTATTACCCAAAGGCCTATCGATGTCTTTTATTTGTCTCTTGTCTAACTATATGTATTTTTCCTCCATATAATACCCTCTATTTCTCTTAATCTCTGCAACCCCAGTACCCCACCCTAATTTCTTGATGAGATTTTGGGACTCTAAGTCAACACTTTCCATGGAATCCAGCCAGCTAGAAGACTCGAAGAGCTCGAGTGAAGAAACTGATCGATCGGAGCAAAGCAACGATGATACGGGCACTGGTCGGTCCTACGAGTGTGTGTTTTGCAAGAGAGGCTTCACCACAGCACAAGCTTTAGGAGGACACATGAATATCCATAGGAAAGATAGGGCCAAGGGCAGCAGGCCTAGTTCAGTTCCTATTGTTTCAGATAAATTTGTTGATGTTGATGATCATGACAATTACAACCCAAGAATAAGCTCCTATCCCTATCCACCAATCCAAACCTATCACTCCATGGATCCTGACCAGCTACCTGTAAGTTATAAAGCTCTTTTCCCAGATTCAGGTTGGGGTTTTAGACCCCCACACAGTTATCATGAGTTGTTTGTACACAATTCACAGCATATGAATCCTTTTGGTCTTAGCTTGGGAATGGGTCCATCCCATGTATATGAAAACAACAAGGCATATGGAAGTAGTCAACAAGATGATGAATTAGACTTGGAACTTCGATTAGGTCATCATCCATAGTATTATTATTACATTTACATATAATTAAAAAAAACCCTTTCTCTATATATTTTCAGTTGTTTGCATATATTAATTCTTTATCAAGCACTAAATAGCTGGGAAATAGGAAAGGATACAGTTCTTCATGTGGGAAAAAAAAGTTGAATGAGGTACATAAAGCTGCTTCACCCACATTGATAATCATACATCAAAGACCAAGGCAAGGCAAGGTAAGGTAAGGACCTCTTTTTTCCCCTATAATATATACTTCTAAGAGCAAGGGAAGGCAAGATGAATCATAAGATCTTTCTTTTCTTCTTGGTTCTCTTTTTCATAATATTGTTTTCTTGATCCAATACTTGAGGTATTTGATGAATATAGCATGTTATTTAGTTTTTCATAGTTGTGCTTGAAATATTTGTTGTATAAGATGGCTTGTGAGTCTAATGCAATGTAACCATTTTAACACATATATTAAATAAGTTTCTTCTGTTATTATACTAATAACCAGACGTAGCATAAATTATTTGTATCTTTTGTTATCAACGGGTACAAGTTACTTACCACTTTACCCGAGGCTAACAAGTATTCTATACAATTAAATCCTTTACTAAATACTATAACTTCAATGTAAATTACATTAAATCCTGCTGCAATTGATATACAGTGATCCCTTGTTCATGCATTTAGGTGTTCTTAGGATGTATATATTAAGTTTATTTCTGGCTTCAATGAATTAAAAACCCAGCTGATGGAAACATACTTTTTCATTTTCAAAATCTTTTGCTGTATAATTACATGTATATATAAAGTTGCTTTAAAAAGCCTTAAAGGATTGGAAAGTGATAAAATGGGTAGTTTTAATCAAAATTTTGAGTGGGGTTAGTAAATCAAATCCAGTGGACTGTAAAAGCAAAGACTTTTTTGGTTGCGTGAACTAAGGCATTTATCACAAATATTCCTAGACAAATTCTTTTAGACAGTACTGCTTTCCCGTCACAAGCTTGTCATATTGTGAAGCTGGTATCCAACAAAAATCACCATTTCTTGTCACCTTACGATCAGTGCACACAATGAGAATGTCCGGTTAAGTTGTTTGGTTATGAAACAAGAATTGCGCTTTCAGTGGTTCGTTGGATGACTGCGTCTGTTTGGGCAGTGAACAAGAAGTTTCTAACAGCATGATATGATTTGATATAATTGGAAGTGCTTTGTGTGATAGAACAACGCCATTAGCTGACAACTGCAAGTCATTTCCGTTTCTATATCATTTACATGCATGTATCATGATAATGATTAAAGAAAATTCAGAAAAACTTTAACCTGATTCGTCTTGATAAGGTGAATATCAATGGCTCAAGACTGAATAGAGTAGGGACGGAAATTGTTAAATTTACTACACTTTATAGATGGCACGTTCTGCTCTATCACTTGTCTCGTTTTATGGATGTTGAATGCATTCATTCCCACCACATCTTATTCCACTTCAATTTAATTTTTGTTATTTATCTTTAATAGTTTTACTTTTTTAAAATCAAGTATATAATTAAACATAATTCTTTAAAATAATTAACATAAAATATATGATTTTTTTCTATAGTTAATTGTTATATTTTTACTTTTTTAATAATTTATTTTTACAAAGATAAAATAATATTTTCGTATGATGAAGCGGGTCGAGACGGAATAGGCAATTATTATAACCATTCCAAACACATTATTTGAAAGAAAAACTCTACCCTAACCCGCATCCACTTTTCAGAAAAAATCCACTCCATTTAAAACCGATCAATTTAGAATCCAATATGCAATTCAAATTTTGCCATTTAACACTCAACAATACTACAAGCCTCTAGAGCCTGTAGATATTTTTGAAAAGTTTTTCTTCTATTTTAGCTACATTAAATACCATGTATTTTACCCTTACAATATGCAGTGCAAAACAATATCTTTGACTCTCTCTTTTTTCCTTCTGTTAAAGTTTGATATATATATATACACACACATATATATATATATATATATATATCACTTAGTAACAAATTAAGCATACACAACCCAAACTTAGTGCATGCAGCAGACTCAATCAAAGCATTAAGCCAGATTTGGTTTTGTTCATCTCTATCAAATTTGGGAACCCAAGTAGACATATGGGACTAAAACTATGGATAAAGTATACATTACTAAAATTAGAAAATAGAAATTTCCGGGAAGGTCCATTTTATTTGTAGGAAGATCCTGTTTAATCATAAATACAAGTGGCTGCTTAACTTCATGGAATCTGGTATTTCGTATATGATACAATAGCCCAAAGTACAATCTTGCAGCATATATATGCAGTCCTGTAATGCACTTCTTTGTTGCAATTTCGCTGCTTCTTCCAATAGTTAAACTCTTGAAAAACCATGTTGTATATAACTTAAAAAAATGTTAACCTTGGTTAACTTTTAGTCGCCAATCATTAGCCCAGATCCAAGTCAGAGTTTGGAACATAAACGACAGTTACAGACAGCCGGAGATTCGGATCTTAGGCCAAAGACAGGAGAGGAAGATGATATATGCAAATTATTTATGTTGGAGGATGCTAAAGAGACATTAGCTCCTAACCATAGTCCATGCCCACCAAGGCCTGTGTTTGATATACCAAGAAATCTTCATATAAACATACGAAAATATCTTACATGTCGGAAGCACATTTCAGTAACCATGTATAAAAAGGGTCTTACAAATTGTCACATAAAGTTCTCAGCTGTATCAAAAACACCGTAGACCAGTTACTTAGTAAGATAGTATATGACAAGGAAAACAACCACAAAGGATGCCACCAGTGTTAACATTCTTCTGCTTGATTTGGCCTCAAATACCTGAGAGGCAGATTGAATTCATTGTTATGGCATGAAACAGTTGATGTACTAGTTATCGACAACATCCATGCTCAAATATCAGTAAGAAATTAAAGCTGAAAGCAAAAGAAGTTGCACAAAAATCACAAAGGGAAAAAGTTATCTAGTTTACATACCATCTTAAACTTGTCCATAGTTCCTGAGAGTATTCCCCTAGATGCATCCATATCATTTCCCTACATGCAAACCATGTGCCATATACTAACATCAGCTGAAACAAAACCAATAATATTCAGAAAAAGACAGTTTTACTGCTGCTGCATACTTACCATCCGATCCAGCATGCGATTGTGGCTATCGACCTCCTCATGTATATCACCTGACAGCTATTGAAGTGGCATTTATCAGAATATGTTTGCATAACATTCGTGTTTACAGAAAAAAACAGAAGTTTCAGGACATAAATGTATATATTCTGAGTTTTTGTTATCAGTTCCGTTACCTTGTAAGATATCATCATTTCATTTAACAAGTCACAGAATCAGGATTCAAGATTGAAATATACCCCTAACCATGACAAATCCTTAACACTTGAATAATAGGGAAAAAAACCTTCACCCAAAATAAAACACAGATTTCTCAAGAAGACTGCTATACTTGTAGGAGCTTATCACCTTTAATGCTCTTTAAAAATAGACTTACAGGATCACCCCCCAGCCCCTCCTTTGCTTTGTCAAGGATACAACAGGAAGCAATAGGAACTAAAGAATATAAAAGAAACGTACAGTCGCAATGAACAAAAGGAGCCTAACATCCCAAGACAAGGCTAAAATGCTAAAAGAACTCTAATTCGTTAAGTGGCTATATATGGTATCAATAGAAACAAACAATGAAACAATTGAACTAGTAATGGCATAAGATAGACGGGCTCCATTCGGCAGTCACGATCAGACTTACTCTCTTCAGTAGATTGACTCTATCTTGCAATCCTTCCATTGCTCTTTCATTTTCATGTTCATCGATTTCATGTGAGTAAGAAGATGAGGCCCTTATGCCACCTTCCTCGATGCCATCAAAGAGTGCAACTCTGCTGTTACGCATGTCCCTGCATCCAAAGCGGACTTCTATACTAATTAGACAGCCAGAATAATTTCCTTCATATGAAGGATAGAATCCATAAACCAAGGTCATAACGAAAATTAACAATCAAAGTGCAGTCGTCTCGTTCTAGTTATATGATTAGATAGGAAATTTCAGCTTTTAGAAAGATGGATGATTGAAAATTATGATCTATGAATGTAGCTATAATGGCAATACCTGCTTCGATCACAAGCCCTGAGAGTTGATAAACATAAACAAGAAACTGATCCTTTCTCAAATACAAAGCAAAATTTGATATAAATCGTGCGGAATATCAGAGTAATTAAAAATCATATGGAATGAGGCAAGGTAAATGAGGCAAGGATTTCAAAAACAAAAAACTGATCAGATGCGAATAAATCAGGAACAGATCTAAGCAAGCAATTTTAGACTACCAAAGCATTGATTACATTAAAAAAAATGGCAGAATAAAGATTGAACTGACCTTCGAGGATTCATGGTTCTTCAAAATAGGAGAATCAAATCCCTTTTTTCTGTGTTTGAAAAGGAAGATGGACTGGATTTCTTTCTTTCCCGGCTATAGTAGCAAAAGAGTAAGATATAAACAAATAAATAAATATACTGATTGATGATTTACATTTTACGTTGCTGAATATTAAATAGGATGGTAAAACCCAGCCAGATGGATTTTGGAAAGTGGATACCTACTTGTCTTATCTCCACTCCTTTTATTTTTTTTTTTTAATTACAATAATAGGTTAAAGTCCGAACAAAAAAAAAATTAGCACAATTCAAATCTAACTCACATTTAGAGCCATGAACACTTTTGATTATTAGTCCATTACATGGGGTTTTCGACTCCTTTTATTATATGAAATGATAATTTTATTTTTAGGTAAAAATGTAATAATATAATATGAAAAAATTCATATATTTTATATTTAAATATTTTTAAGAATTATATTTAAATATTTATTTAAATTTTAAAAATTAAAATATTAAATATAAGTAAAAATAAATTAAATTGAAACGAAATGAGGCGAAGATGGATGGATGTATCGAATATTCATGAAAATGGTAGTAGTGATAGATTTAATAACTTTTGTCTCGTCTAACTTTGTTGCCATCATTAACACTTAAACCTCATATATGTATTTTTTTGGTAAATTACAAAAATAATCATTTTTTTTGTCTCAGGTTATATTTTATTCACTTATGTTTGAAACGTTATGTTTTAGTCACTTACGTTATCATGTTGTAACATTTTAGTCGCTGAACCGTTAATTGTTGTTAATGATGTAACGGTAAGCTGACGTGGCACATTAAATCATCATTTCAAACGAAAATTTTAGGTTAAATTCTAGAATTAGTCCCCATATTTTTTTTTTTTTGTGTTTTGAGCAATTTAATTTTATTCTTTTATGTTCTTTTAACTTTTCTTTTTTTTTTTTTTTTACATAATTCGGGCACTTATACTTTTCTTAATTGACATAATCTTAAAATGACACAAGAAAAATATGTGTATCAAAGTAGACATCATTGTCAAATTTGAGGGCCAAAAATTACATTAGTCCTAAAACAAATTAACAAAGGATGAAACGTAAAGCTCATAATGTTATCATGCCTCGGTAGGCATCACAAATTTATAAATAACTTACACCACAACATTGACTAAGTATGACACATGCACTTCAAATTATGCACTTTTTAAAATTATTTTCTTCAAAGTTTACGGGCTTTAAGCATTGGAGGGCGTCTTGGAGGATCAACTCTAATACCTTCTAATTTGTTTTTCTATCTTACAAATAACTTGAAGCACCAACTTCGTCACCCAAATCATTTTCCTCAAAAATCGACCTCAATAATTGGTATTGTCTATAGGAATCCCTTTTAACAAAAGTCAAGGATTCTCTCACCAATCAAACTAGTCTAACCATCACAAATACTCAAAATCTTGAACCTAGATCATCACTCCAAACAACTACCTTCCAATCACCTTTAGTAACTTTGAGCCTGCTTGATTGACAATTGTTGGAAATATTAAGGCAATTTCAGTTGCTTATCTTCCTCAATTCATTATGTTTATTCAAAAATCTCAATAACCTCTTTCATTAACGACCAAGTCACGGTTACAACATCGTAATTGTCGATTCATATCTTCAAGCTAATTTACTACTCGCAACAACCAAGCCTCCGTATTTGCATGTTCTAAGTGTTTCATTGTACACTTATAAGTATTACAAATGACCTATCACACTCGCAGAGTACCACACTTCAAGTTT
This sequence comes from Gossypium rotundifolium, assembly GCA_025506655.1. Lineage (NCBI taxonomy): Eukaryota > Viridiplantae > Streptophyta > Magnoliopsida > Malvales > Malvaceae > Gossypium > Gossypium rotundifolium. The sequence continues at coordinate 155,241,499 of CP106728.1, forward strand.
ATTTATTTACAATTTTATTTACTCGGTATACATAAGTGTGGCACGTAGTCAAGTTGTTGGTGCCATTGTCGGGGGGATTTCTATGTGTGATAAGTTGAATTGTGTTGATTTCTACATGTTTTGTTGGGGAGATAATTAGTGAAAGCTAGATTTATAAATACAACACTTTACTTTCTTTTGTGCACTGCTTTATTCTCTTTTGTTATATTATTGTTTATTTCTTTGTTTTAATTGTTTGAGTTTCTTGTGGCTAAAATTATTCAGTGTATGAATTGGAGCAACAATGAGCTGGTCTCATTTAATCCCAAGCAAGAGAGGACGCTGAACTACGTTAGACGAGGATTATTTCTAAAAGAGGATCGGCCATAAATCGATCCATCGAAACATAGTCCAATTTTCGAAGACCCACTCTTGCAAGTTCAGCGCTTAGAAAAGCCCAATCCTTTATTCCGCTTGAGACAAATGACACATCGCACATTGAGGGATTATGCCATGCTGAACTTAGATGTTGTGCGAGGTATTATTTGTTGGATTTGGTACCCTAAGTGTAGTATATTCATCTATAAACTTGTAATTTTTGTTTAACAGATTGGTTGATAAAATTATTCATGAGAATACCAATGTTATGCGGAGGCAAAAGAAGTTGAGTTGGTTAAGCAAAAGCTCCAATGAGTTCACAAAAGCTAGAAGAAACACAAACAATCTTGATCAAACAAAAAGGTAAATAGAACACACTTTCTACTTTTAAGATCCATTTTTTATGAAGTGTGTTTTGTTTACCTTTTAGCTAAATGAGTTGACAAAAGATCCATTTTTTATTATTATTGATAACATTTAGTTAATCTTTGTAGACTTGTATTTTGATCATGTCACACCCCAAAAATGACGATCCAAAAAGGTGAGTAAAGTATGTATGTAAATTGTTTTGGCACTGTGGTAGTATAATCTGCCACCCTGCTGACTTGCTGGTGAGTTAAATTATTGACGCATACTAGCGTTAAAGTATCCGCCTGTTAGCGGTATCTAAGGATTTATTTATAGGGCATCTTCAAGTGAAGAAAGAATACACCCAAGAAAAAGTTCGCCTAGGGAAGAACATGTCCTAGAGTATTGGATATGCACAAAGAGCTTACCAAGTGTATGAGAAAGCTGTAGGAGACTTAATTGTCTTTAAGATCATGTCATACACTCCAAAGTATAGTACGCTCGGTTTGCATTAGCACTGTTCAAGTTGGTTTTTGTAATGGGATTAGTTGGAAGTCAATTTGATTGATTTGACCCTCCCCGTGATTGATCAACAATAAAGTAGATCTTCGCCAGATTTTCTTTTACCTACCCCTAGATTTGGTAGGGAAAATCAATGGGACTAAGGGTATATACATTTAGTAAAGGGAGGGGGACATTCCAAATGGTTTTTCTTTCTACTCAACGTTCAAGTTCTTTTTTTAACCTAAATGTTCTCTTCTTTTTTGTTAAAATAGAGCTAAGACCTTGTTTAATCAGTGGATGATTCAACTTTCTAGTAAGTCTTATAGCCCTGTATATTATAATTATTGATTGTTGAAGCACAAGGATGTTAAAAGGTGTAAGAACAGTAGGGTGTGAGTGGAAGGCCCTGAATGGGGGTCGTACATAGTTGAAACAGTAGTAAACTAATCTATAAATGGCATTCTAATGGAAATTTCATAATCTTTTAAGCAGTTGCAGCTACTGAATTGGGAAGGACAATTGAAATAGAAGCTCTAGGCCGAGGTAAAGGTAGGTCTCTAGTGAATCTCTAGACCCGTTTCCTACATGTCATCTTATAATGATTCTTTGCACAATTGATGTCCATATAAATGAGCATATCTTGTTGAGGAGTTGCAATGCGTATGTATGTTTGTATGTTACTATGAAGCATCTGTATGTACGTATTGAAATGACGATGTTTGGTAAGCATGTATGAAAAATTATGTGTTGGGAAATAAGATTCTGTTAGGGGTATTCACTACAGCAAAACAGACTTTTAGTGGCGTTTTTGGGCATTTAAGCGTTTATAAGCGCCACAAAAAGTATTCTTGTGCTTTTCAAGCATACAAAAACGCTAATACTACTGTCGAAATTTTTGCGTTTATGTAAAAAGTCATAAAGATCTCGACTTTTAGCGGTGTTTGTAATAAAAGCACCGCTAAAACCATAGTCTTTAGCGGCGCTTTTTAAAAGCTAAAACCAGGGTCTTTAGCGCTAGCTTATAAAAAAAAAGTTAAGTCCTTTAGCGCTTATAAAAAACGCTAAAAGTCGAGGCTTTAGCGGCGCTTTCCCAAAAACGCCGCTAAAAGTCGGGGCTTTAGCGCTTTCCTAAAAATGCGCTAAAAGTCGGGGCTTTAGCGGCTTTCCAAAAAAAAAAAAATTTCTTGAGATTTAGCGGCTTTTGTTGTAAACGCCGCTAATTTATCTGATTTAAAAAATAAATTTTTTCAATATTATACCCTCCCGCACTAAAACCAACTAATAACAAGATATAATTCCAACATAAAACAACAAATTTAGCATAAAAATCACACCAAATACATTAATTCTAAATGATACTTGAAATTTAATAAATTAAATGAATGATAATGAAAATATTGTAACAATAATGTTAAATGTAATAATGTCAAAACTTTTTACAACGAAAACTAAATGTCTAAGATGGCGGTTTCTGCATTGTTGAAACATCTGCATCATATCTTTGAAAAGTTTGGTCTTGGAGCTCTTCGTATTTTTGTTACGCTCTACTAGCATCGATCTTGCCTCTGCCTCTCTCGCAATGCCGCCGCTCTCTCTCACTTCTTCTTGCCTCCTTGCTTGTACCGCTTCGCATTCGCTTTAAGTCATTCTTGGAGTTCTTCATATTTTCTTTGAACATCGACAATTTCTTGCCTCTGCTCAACCGTGCTCTCTTGCATCCGAGCTATCTGGTTTTGTAGCCTCGAACTTCAAAGACGAGATTGACCCGGAAGGCATGTCTTCTTTGGGGCGGATCAAAAATATTGGGTCGGGTAACACGGATCCTTTAAATCGAACCCGACCATACCTTTCAAGACCAAAACATCGGTGATAATTCTATTAAAAATATACTAAAGATTAGCGAAACTATCGATCGAAGCGATCGTACCTTTCAGGACCCAAAACATCGTAATAATTACATTATCAATCTCCTCAAGATTAACAGAACTATCGATCAAGCAACCGCTTCATACTCGGCCTTCTTCTCCTTTAGTTTATCCTAATAAATCAACGAAAGAGTTAGAAACGAAATATATAAATAAGAAAGAATGCAACATAATTGAACATTATAAATTTAAAACTATAAACGATGAATTAAACTATTATAATTAAACGATAGAAATATTTATAAAAATAAAATTTTATTAAGTAAATATACCAAAATTTCTGCTTTGGATGTCATGGAGATCCATCCTTCTTTCTATAGTAATGTCAAAAAGTGAATCGTCCAACTTTTGACCAATCGAAGTTTCCTACATTTTAGCAGAAAAATATAATTTAATAGTATAAAGTAATTAATATTTGACAGAATTAATAAATTATAATACCTCGGCGTCAGCTACACAAGCAAAACTTCTAGAACTGCGCTTAATAAGCGTGAATTTTGTTTCTTTCTCTGCTTATTCAACTCGCTCACGGTCCTACATAATGCAATTTGAATTATATATATAGTAAATACTATAAACCAAATAATTTATATGATTTTAGATGTACGTAATACCTCTCCTTTTTTGAATTTCAAAATCTAACTTGATCTTCCCATTGGTACCTCAACATTCCGGTGGAACATTTCTTAATTTTTCGTCGAGGCTTATGTCTTTCTTAAAATATTGTTTTTGAGCGTGCTTTAATTGTCTCTCCATTTTTACCCAATGTCTTCTTAACATAGTCATCGAGACCTCTAAATTAAATCTAGCTTTGAAGAAAAAAGTATAAAAAGTTAATATAAATGAAAATTAAATTAAAGTATTATAAATTACATTCATGTTTTATTACCTTAATATTTTCGAGAGCTCGATTTTGTTGGCATCGGGCATGTGATGCCATGATTCGTAGTTAATGGGCAACATATTGGGATTTCGTGCTAAAATGCCCAAATAGCCTCCTAACAACAAGGCTTGAGATCCAACAGTGGCCATCATTGTTTCTCCTTACTTTAACACGATCGTTAGGCTCTAAGTCGTATAAATCTTTAAGTAATGTACGTCCCCGACCTCTGCGTGTCCCACCACCTTCAGCTGAAAAATGATGTATTATTATATTAAAATTGAAAAATAAATCAATAATAAAATTCAACATGCATGTAAAATAAACTTAACATTACTTTCAAATTCTCCGGGCTCGTCATCTATGTCCGCGAGTAGAAGATCCAACAAGCTGTTCTTTGTTCACTACTATTAGCTTCTTCGGATTTGGAGTTTATGAACAATATTTAAATATCGTAATCGTCTTCTAGGCATTTTTCCCGCAATACACATGAAAATTATATAACATGACCAACATGAAAATTATAATATTACATATAAATAATAAATCGTTAAATCTTACTACATCATATTTCAGTAAATATCTTCGTCCACATCCCGACGAACCCATTGAAATTGTTGACTAGTACTAGGGATATTTTCAGTTAAGTCTTGTTATGGAAAAGGCAAAGTTTCTGATCTTTCTACTATGTCATCTCTACTTCCACTGCCAATGTCGAAGAAGTCTCTAGGGGTGTTTCGAAGTACAACGTACCAACCCTCATCAGTTGGATCTTTCGAGTAAAAAACTTGTTTAACTTGAGAAGAAAACACATACGGCTCATCCATCAGTTGTTCTCCGGTGTGAATTAATCGAGAGAAATTCACCATTGTAAAGCTATATTGATCGTTTTTAATTCCGCGAGCCGTATTCACATCAGCCCAATCACCTCGAAATAGGACAACTTTGCATTTGCCGTAATAATCCAACTCAATGATGTCAGTAATAAGTCCAAAATATTCTAAATTCCCTCAACCGGATTACTGTCCCTAACACTAGCATAACTTGTAATCGAAAAATTAACAACAATTCTGCAATTTTGGGTTCTCCTCAATCTCTCGCGGTACCTTGTATGAAATCAGATCCGTTGATGAGGAAGCCACTATATCTTTCAACTATTCATTTGGACCTTGTGAAAGCCATTTAACGTCGTCATTTACTTTATTCCGACTCCAAACCTATTGAGTCGAAAGTAAATCGAGTAATTATGAATATTATGAGAAAATATTATTACTTGTCAATGAAAATTTAAATTGCATACCATTTGGCTTAACCATTCATGGAATGATTCTGCGAACAACTTATTAATTTCTCGTCGATTTAATCTTGAGATCGTGAACGAGCTCTCAATATTTGTTTGTACTCACTACGGTAAAAAGGGTTTTACTTTGTTAGAAGACAAACAAATCATAATTGATGAGTATTTATCAAATTGTAGAACGTATTTCCTAAATGGTTCCATTGAATCGTGATGAAAAGAACGTGTCGATGTGCTTGGACCCACGATCTAAAGTCTAATTCTGTAATTTTGACTCTGTCGATCGGTTCTCCGAAACTTTGAAATAAATAAGTTTCAGCCAAATTATGATCTGTGAGCCCAGCATTTCTACTTGGTTTGTTCATTCTTGTTTCAACATCTTCCAAATACCTTGAACAGAAAGTCATACATTCCTCTGCCAAGTATCCCTCGGCAATTGATCCTTCCAGATAACGCTTATTGCGGCAGTATGACTTCAATTTTGAAAGGAACCTAAACACGATATACAACATTATCAAAAGTTGGAAATAAAGGCATTTAGCTGAATGAAGGAATATTTTGCAAATAAAGTAAGACCTTTCAATGGGATACATCCATCGATAGAAAATGGGTCCACCAAGAAGTGCTTCACGCGGGAGATGAATTAACAAGTGCATCATGGTAGTGAAGAAGGAAGGCGGGAATATCTTCTCCAGATTACATAAAGTTAATGCGGCTCGATCTTGTAATCTCTCAAGTTCTTGAACATTCAAAACTTTACCACAAATGCCTTTCATTATATTTGACAGTTCAATTACAGGAGCCGTCACCTTTTTCGACATACAACACCGCATAGTAATTGGCAGTAAGTCTTGCATCAATATGTGATAGTCATGCGATTTTAAGCCATATAATCTTGATCCTTAAGACTCACACATCGCGAATATATTTGATGCATACGCATCCGGACCTTTATATCCTTCAACACCGTCTGAACACTTCTTTCTCCGTCTTCGACATTGAAAAAATAGCAGGCGGCAATCGATATTTCATATTCGGAAGTGCTCGGGGATGAAGCTCACACCGAATTCCCATGTGGACTAAATTAAGTCTACTCTGAAGATTATCTTTCGATTTTCCATCAACATTCAATATAGTCCCAATAATGTTCTCGCAGACATTTTTCTCTATGTGCATGACATCAAGGTTATGGCGAAAAATCTGATGCTCCCAATAAGGCAACTCGAAAAAAATACTTCTTTTTTTCCACAAGTCCACCTCATTAGGATCATCCTCTTCATCAGATTCATCATCAGATTCATCCCTAGATCTTCTATTTCTATGCGGGATTGCCGGTTGATTCATCTTCCCATAAATGAAATTCATATCTTTCAACATTAACAATATTTCGGATCCACCGGTCTGCGAAGGAGGCGATCCGAACTCTTGATACCATCAAATTGAGCACTCGAAATCTAAATGTATGATTTTTCGAAACCACCGACGATGCCTCATGTAAGAAAACTTCTTCCCATTATATAACCATTGCGAACATGTCTCGCAGACATAACACGGACAAGCATAACGTCCTTGGTACTCCAACCGGATAAATTAGTATAAGCGGAAAGTCGTTAATAGTCCACATTAATGCCGCACGTAAATTAAAGTTCTCTTTTCTCATTGCATCGAATGTCGAACACCAGCCCATAGTTGTTTTAACTCGTCAACAAGTGGTGCAAATAGATGTCAATATCATTCCCGACCCTTTCTCTCCGGTATAATCATAGACAAGATAAAAGAAGATTGTTTCATGCAAACCCATGGAGGCAAATTGTAGGAACAAGCACCACAGGCCAAGCATCTTGACGTTGTGCTCATAAGTTTATAAGGGTTAAATCCATCGGATGCTAGCCCAAGCCTCACACTCAGGATCGCTTGCAAAGCTTGGAAATTTGAGTCAAAACATTTCAAGCTAAAGAATCTGCAGGATGCCTTAACAACCCATCATCGTTTCATCCATCACGGTGCCACGTCATTGATTCGGTTTGTCTTGACGACATAAAAGCCGTTGAAGCCTCGGTATTAGGGAAAATACCATAAAATCTTAACTGGCTGCTTCTTTGACTGTGTACCGTGTTCGTCCTCGTTACCATCCTCTGTATTTTTATAAATCCAACGGGATTGGCCGCATACATGACAGCACCTTTGTTGGTTTATGCGGTCGCCTAATACAACATGCGATCATTTGGGCAATCGTGAATTTTATTGTATCCAAGGCCCAAATCCTTTATCAATTTCTTCATGTCTTTGAAAGTTCGAGGATTTTTGCAAGCAGAACATTTCTTGCGAAACTCTAACAGACATTGTCAACGAGTTTCGGTCCACCCCCAAATATTTCAAGTGAAAAAGACGAATCTGAAATGACAGTTTGGAAAATTTTGATCCTCATACAGTTCTTCATTCATTTCACCAAGTAACGCGTAGAACCTCGCCGCTTCTTCATTTGGTCGTTCATCTGGTACACTTCTTTCCCTTCGTGAAAGTATTTCCTCCAAAATTGTGATCATCGGTTGCACCCAAGTCGGTGGAAATGACCAAACCATCATGCGCATATTAAAAGCATCCCGCAACATGTTTTCCATGTTATCGTCACTAACATTCGATTGAAAGCACTATGAGGATACCCAGTTCATCGATGAAGATGCTTCCCTAGATGTAGACTCGCCATGAAAAAACCATATTTTGTACCCCGGACAAAGCCATCAACAACTAGATGTTTGTAGACTACTTCACGATAATGCCGCTTAATATTGCAACACTTCTTACGGGAAAAGAATCATATTCTCTTGGCTTGCATTTTGAAATGCGAAATTCAAAAAGTTTCTACTCCATTTCGATAGCCGTTGCTTACCCTTGACAATTTCATCCAACTCCTATCCATTTCGTAGTTGTTGAAGTCTAAAGTTGACAATAAATTATACGGCTAAATTGTTAATTAATAATTTATGTAAGTAATTTATGAAATTTGATCTTAAAATTAGGTAAGTTATGTATTCTTTGAGATCCATCGTACGTGGCATTGTTACACCTAGGGAGGATCCGTTATATCTAACAGTGAGATATAAGGCAACCCGTCAGGTTTCCAGCCTATATACTTTGAATCTTTTTCTTAAAATTATACAAGTATTATGTAAGTTATGAAGTTTGATCTTAAGGAAAACTTATGTAAGTTATGAAATTTAATCGTCAACTTATGTAATTTATGAAATTTGATCTTAAAATTAGGTAAGTTATGTATTCTTTGAGATCCATCGTACGTGGCATTGTTACACCTAGGGAGGATCCGTTATATCTAACAGTGAGATATAAGGCAACCCGTCAGGTTTCCAGCCTATATACTTTGAATCTTTTTGTTTTCTATAAAAGTATTATGTAAGTTATATATTATGTAAGTTATGTATTATGTAAGTTAAATAATTTGATGAAAGCTATGTAAGTTATGTAAGTTATGTATTATGTAAGTTAAATAAATTTAAGTTAGTTATGTATTATGACTTATGTAAGTTAAATTAAAATTTCAAATCAAGAATCGATTAACGCTAAAAATAATATTATATGGTTTTTATAATTGAAATTGTTACGATGTTGTTAAGTTTACAAAGTTTTTAACTTACTTCTTTTAAAAAATTATTTTCTATATTAAAACATATTTAAATAATGATCTATATTATTATATTGATAACAATATTAAATTTAAAATGTTTTAAATTACTTCTTATTTTTATAATTAAAACATATTTTAAGTAATGATCAATATTATTATTATCTTGATAACAAAATATTATTACTATTTTGGAAAACATTGATATAAAATATTAAAAGCAAACATTATTAATATAAAAATTAGTAATTATTAATAAACCAAAATATTTTAAGTAATGATCAATATTATTATTATACGATAACAAAATATTAAAAGCAAACATTATTAATATAAAAATTAGTAATTATTAATAAACCAAAAGCCATATAAATGTAAGTATTCTTAAAAAAAAATTGTTTATTTTTAGGAAAATAAAGTAAAAAAATTCTTTAATATTTTATATAATATATGTAGTAGCAGTTTGTATTAAAATATGTTAATCTCTTCTTAACTTGCAAATTTTTATTAAAATATGACATTTATGTTAAAAAATTATAACATATTTTAACAATTAACTTTTATATTTTGTTTATGAGTTATTTTTTATATCGTACCGTACCCTAAATTTTAAAAAATATTACACGGGAGCTTGTAAAAAATCTAAGTGGCATGAGTAGATAGCAATTTGGAGGTTGTTCAAACATTATTAATAATAAACAGCAATAATAAACAGCAATTTAGACAGAAATTCTTTAAGATTCATCATACGTGGCATTGTTACACCTAGGGAGGATCCGATATAAGGCAACCCGTTAGGTTTCCAGTCTATATACTTTGAATCTTTTTTTTTTTTTTTGACAGCAATAGAACAAACAACATATATACCAACCAAGGAAGATAATAAACCACAATTTGGACAGCAATTTAGCAAATTAAATATACATGCTTACAAATTCTAAATTGGATTCGAGTCGATTCCAAGAAATCTTGTTGTGTTCAAAGAAAGGGCCTTGACACTTTTGAGAAGCTACAAGCAGAATAAAAAAGAAACTCCATACAATCAAAAATAATAAAATAAATGAAAAATAAAACGGTATAAATAGCAAAAGTACGAGTGAATTAACTTACATGACGAGTAAGAATGGTGCAAACAAATCGAACTACAGCAAATACTAAGTATTTTTCCCTTCTACGAGTCAATAATAGAACTTTGTCTATAACATTGTCAGGGATAAAATTACACCTGCAAGCAATGATGATAAGGTTCAATTATTACAATTTAAATATAAAATAATAGAATTCAAATTTTTTTCTCATTATTTTTCCTGTAGTTTCTTCAAAACCAAACAAAACCCAAATTGAAAACTAACCTCAAATGCTTTGGAAAGTTGCAACAAAGACTCAACAACCTTAGAACCGTGTATAATTGAAGAGTGAGAAGGGTGCGATGAAATTGTAGTCTTCTGCGATCGTTTACCCCAATAATGTTCAAATACCTAAATACATGACCTAAAAAACTGATGTAATTAAATGATGTATTTTAGATTCGTTCTTGTAGATGTATTTCATTTTAGAGAAATAACATAATGGATTATTTAGAAAACATCAACAGCAGTCCAAAATTTCGTACTAAAATGTCCACAAAGATCAAACAACTCATTTTACTTAGCAAACATCCACAAAGATCAAACAACTCATTTCTGGTCCAAAATTACTTAGCAAACATCCACAATGATCAAACAACTCATTTTAATAGCCGAAGCTCAACATATATTCTCTTTATCTACCATGTTCCTAAAATGTCTTCTTTCAATTCATCTAATACAAATATCTAAGAATGTAACCAGACTGAATGGTTCGGACAATATTGCAATCAAATGTCGAGCTTCAAGACCTAGACTATGAGCGTCTTTTTTTGCACTCATTATCTACCTAACTTTACATAAACTTAAATAATTAAATCAATTTTTTTAAAAGTATTGTTTTAATAAATTTAAAATATTTTAAAAAATAATACTAAACTAAACCATATTATATCAAAGTTCCAAATACATGCATAAAACTATAGAGATGAGAAGAAACTAATTAAACTTATGTTACATAGACATAGACATGGTTCATTGTGTATATAAATATTTTAAATTTTTCTATGTATTCGAATTTCTTTTAATATATTTAAAAGTTCCTTTAAATTATAAAAATAGAAACTCTTTTGATTCAGTATTAGCATAAATTTTACTAAAATTTACCCGATAAGATATGTAAGATACAAAACCAATTAAAATAAATGAGGCTCTAACCTTTGAAATTAAGAAATTGACTTTGTGAGCAATTTGCTACCATTTTCAATACTTTTACAATTCTTAGTGACTACCACTTTTAACTCCATGTTTAACATGAAAGTTAACTCCCAACTTTTATTTTTTCTTTAAGCATCTTCATTCAATATTTACATTTCATATATATATTCAAATACATTAGATATATTTGTCTTAGATACATACTCATATTTTAACATTCAACTTGAATTTAAATAACATAAATTTTAGAAAAAAAGATATTTAACCCAAAATATTCAATAGAAAAACATAAATACAAACTACATAATAATTTCTTGAGCCAAATTCATTTATTCTAAAATACTCATATTCAATATATACTCGAATATGAATATAGAAAAAATCATCCCACCATATGAAAAGAACTTGCGATGAAGTTTATATGTCAAACACACCAATATCGAGGCTTAAACTTGAATTTAGCTAACATAGCAAAACATAAACACAAACTACATGATAATCTATTGAGCCAAAAACATTTATGTTACATGGATTTTCATTTATTCTAAATTATTTATATTCAATATATATTCGAATATGAATATAGAAAAAATTATCATCCCAACATATGCAAAGAACATGGGATAAATTTAAACAGTGTATTAGCAAACAGAAAAGAAGAAGACCTATTATATTATTTCCCTCTTCCACCCTTGTGCACCCCTCTACTTTTGCTAGATGCTAAATAGCTTATAGACTAAATTACAGTGACATGCTTTTATTGATTTCAACGAAGAATCCAACAAATAGATACTTCTTATATGTTATCGCTTCATCACTGCAATATAAAACCCTCAAACAAATTTAAATTCAAAAGCCGAGCAACACCATACCAGTTAACAATCATTCAAGTTAACAATCTAACATGACTAAATTAGGGATTTGACAAAAAAAACTGAAAAATAATAAATCTAAACAGCACAAATGCAAGAGCAGAGCATTCTTACATCGGGAATTAGGGATTTAACAAAAAAAATGAAAAATAATAAATCGGGAATTAGGGTTTGATTACCTATTATGCTTCTGAGCAAAGGGACGTCCTACAAAAACCCTTGCCTTTGTTAATTCGATTTTCTATATGGAAAATCAATGCCCGTATGAAGGGTGAATTTTACGGTTTGAAATTGGGAAAAGGGTGAACAAGAGAGCAAAACGGATGTCAATGGAGGAAAAATGGGTTAAAATACTTCCGTTTCTAGGAGCAGCGATTGAATATCTTCCGTGTCCGTGAAAGCTCGATTGGGGCCGATGCAGTAAGAAGGATTCATCAAGACAAGGTTACTTACTGGTAGAGGAAATGAAATGAAAAGGGGGCAAATGAACTGCGAGAACGAAATGGGAAAGGGTTATCGTGTGGGTGAGAGCAAAACGACATAGTTTTGCCAAAAGAAATTAACTTTTGGCGTTTTAATCAAAGCGCCGCAAAAGAGGACCTATTATGCGTTTACCAAAATGCCACTAAAAACTAATAAAAGCAGTCGTTTAAAAGATATCTTTTGCATTTTTAAACAAAACGCCACTAATGCCTTTAAAATTTAAAATTATTTAATATATAAAATAAAAACCAATATAAACTTTTTCATTTAAATAAAATAATATTTAAAATAATATATAAAATAAAAACAATATAAAATTATTTAATAATAGTATTTTCATTTTTCATTTAAATAAATAATTTTTAAAATTATTATAATATTTAAAAGAATTAGATCAAATTTGAAATCTTGAATATTATTTAAATTTGAAATTATCTAATATATAAATTAAAAACAAAGTCATCATATACCCAAAAACTTTAAATTTATTTTAACAAATTGTTAACATATGTATATTTTTACCTAAACCCTAACCTCTGTCCTCTTAGCCCTTAAACCCTTAACATCTAACACCTAACCTAGAAACCATAAGCCTATATCATTTAATCCCTAATCCTTAACCAATATAACCCTTAAACATGAAATCACAAATGCTAAACCTTAAACCCTTAAATTTTAAAATTTAAACCCTAAACCCATAATATTTTAGAGATGTACAATCAGATTTAATTTATAGCATATATTTTATAATTTCTTAATGATTAAATGAAATTTGATATTCTATCTTCATTCGATAAACCCTAAACACATGAACCTTAAACCATACACCCACAAAACCCATAAACCCAAGCCATAACTAACCCTAAACCAAACTCTAAACTCTAAACCACAAACCCTAAATCTTAATTCCTAAATCTTGAAATCTTGAACTCAAACCCTAGTCACCCATACAAATGACTAAAGTACCCTTAATATATTATAGCCTTAAACCTTAAATTATTTAGATAAGTTTTGAATATTATATAATATTTCTTTCAATATTTTAATAAATTTAAATAACATTTTCAATTTACTAATTAATTTTGTTTCTCTACAGATGCATGGGTTACAATTTTTTTTAATTTTAATATATATAAAGCTTATCTATTATCTTTTAAATAATGTAAAATATAATTATAATTTGGTATAAGTACTCCTTATATATATTCACAAATTTGGAATTTGGTCAATATGCTTTTATTTTAGGAGTTTAATCTCGTTGCTTTTCTTATTTGAAAATTTAGGTTCAACTATTAACACTCATGAAACCCTAACACATCCCCCTTAAACCCTAAACCGCAAATCATAAACCACATATAATCCCTAAACATTAAAATAGTAACTCCTAAACCTTACACTCTAAACTATATATATATGCTAAACCATAAACCCTAAACTATGATGATAATTAATTTAATATTTTAAAATTAAATCTTTTACGATTATAGAATAAATTATTTAATATATAAATTTAAAAAATCCAAAAAATGGCTAAAGCAACGGTTGGACTTTTAGCGGCGTTTTCCCAGAAGCGCCGCTACAGGTTGGACTTTTAGCGGCGTTTTCCCAGAGGCGCCGCTAAAGGTCGGACTTTTAGCGGCGTTTTCCTAGAGGCGCCGCTAAAGGTCGGACTTTTAGCGGCGTTTTCAGATGCACCGCTAAAGGTCGAATTTTAGCGGCGTTTTCAGAGCGCCGCTAAAATCGATTTTAGCGGCGTTTGAGTAAAGCGCCGCTAAAATTCGGACTTTTGGCGGCGTTTTCCAAGACGCGCCGCTAAAGGTCTGACTTTTAGCGGCGTTTGAGCAATAAACGCCGCTATATATCATTTTTAGCGGCGTTTTTGAAATAAACGCCGCTATTACTTATTTTTTAGTGGCGGTTTCCTTAAAACGCCGCTACTGTATAATATTTGCGGCGTTTTTCTCTAAAACGCCACTAAAAATGCCGCTAAAAGTCTGTTTTGCTGTAGTGATTGTTGGAAAATCGGGTTTTGAAAATGTGATGAAAAATAAATTTATGGAAAAACCAGAGTTTTAAAATTTATTTTCCAAAACAAGAACTTAGTGTGATATCTAAAGTAATAAACACTTAATCAAAATTGTACCTATTCGATTTTTCTAGGATGAATGCTTCAACCAAGTAGTCTTCTCTGCTATCCTCAAGCTCACATCTGCTGAGAGTGGGCTTGCTTCGAATCAGAAAATTTTTCACAAAAGTTACAAGTGGGGTAATTTCTCTAAATTCTCTAAACTTGTGGGCCAAGTTGTAAATAAGAAAAATATCTCTATAAATTTTCTAAAATAATTTCTTCAACAAATTTTCTCTTTACAACTTTTTAAGTGTGTGTAAATAATGACCCAAGGCTCTCTTTATATAGGGAGAGTTTAGAAAGTTCAACTATAATTAAACTTAATCACTTTAATATTAAATTGATATAATATTTATCTGCAAGATAAACATTGTCGAAACTATTTTTTTGAAAAACGGGGTCGACTTTGATTTTGAAAATGAAAAAGAAAAACGAGAGTCGCCACCAATCCTTTTTGATGAGGTGTGATCACGTCACCTCGTAAAATGGTTGTTTTTAATAAACGGTTTGATTTATTAAAACAACGATGTTGGCCAACGAAATTCAGAAAGATGGGTTCGGGAGTCGATTATGCACGAGGAAGGATTAGCACCCTCGATACTCCCAAAATTGGTACCTAGTTGATTAATCGATGTCTTAGTGTCGAAAATTGAGAACTTTGAAGAGATTTAAAATATTGTTTAATTGAAAATTTTTCGAGAAAAGGCGTATTTCATTAATCAAAAAAAGAATTATGTCCTGTAAGTTAGGACACAATGCTTTAAATCTTCGAAACAAGAATAAACACCAAAAAATTTATTTTTAAAAGACATTCGATTATCTCGATTTTAGAAAGAAATCATATTTCGTAAGTTAGAACACGATCTTTTCGTAATTCTCGAGATTATTTTAAAATTTTTAAAACGTTCATTTATTCGGATTTGTCGAGAAAATCGAAACCCCGTGAGTTATGGTATGACTTTTCGAAATAAAAAACATGAAATATCACTTGTTTTAAAAACATAATTTATGTATCGAGTAAAATTAATGTAACACAGATTTAGTAGAAAATGTAAAACGAATCACGGTGTTAATATGTATAACAAAATAATAAACGTTAATATAAATGACAATAATAAAGATGAAATTAAAATAAAATAAAACAAACAAGCTAAAAAAGAATAAAGTAAAAACTAAATATAAAAAATAAATAAAAGAACCTAATAGTAAACAAATAAATAAATATTATGTAACGGTTTAAATAATAATAATAATGATAATAATAATAATAGGAGGATCAAATTGAAAGCTAAACAGGGTTTTAGGGTAAAAATAGAAATAAAATAAAGCAAAATGACCAAATTAAAAGTGGACGAAACAACGGAAGGACTTTTCACATAAATAACCCAAAAATTGCAAAAACATCCGAATCCCTTCTGTGTGGGTCAGGTCGGTCCGGGTCGCGTCGCGTCACAAAACGACATCGTTTTGACATCGACCTAAGGCACAAAACGATGCCGTTTTACTCCCCTATAAAAGCTATTTTTTTTTTTTGAAAATTTTTATTTTTTACATTCTTTTCAAAAGAAAACAAGAGAGAAACCTCTCAACTCTCTCAGCCCTCCCCAGAATTCGACCACCGTCCGATCACCGGACCACCGTTGTGTCACCGGTCATTGGCGACTGCGCCACCATCCATGGTGGCCGTAGAGTCCAAAAAGCTCCATTTTGGCCTTCTTTTCCCGAGGAGCCCCTTTTTGGGGTTAAGAGTTTCGAAATCGCGGTGAAGGTCGGGCCCGAAGCGAGGAAACTCTTCGACTTTCCCCTCCGGCGACCGAAACAGGTAACCTTTACTCCTTTTTTTTAAAAATAAAATAAAACAAACATAAAAACACAAATAGATAGATAGAAACCCTTTTGAAACCGTATTTGGGTTCAACTCTTTTACTTTCTTTTTATTTTTGATTTTCTCTCCATTTTTGTATTGATAATCTCTATCCCTTAAGATGCCATTTTTCATCGAAAACGGCCAACCTCGGCCGCATAATGCGATAGGTCAGGTGATTTCGGCCCCCCTTTTCTCATATTTTCTTGAAAATAAAAGCAAAATCAAACGGAAATAAAAAAAATAAAATAGAATAAAAGTGCCATCTTTAATCTGCTGATTGCTTTTTTTTTTTTTTTTTTTTTTGTATTTCAAAATGCATGTGTAGAGAAAAAAAATACAAAGTTTGTTCATGGCTTTTTTTATAGCCGAAATTGATACATGCTATTTTGTTCTTTTTCATGTTTTCATTTTTGTTTACTCTTTGTTGTTGTCCGCCTCCTGCAGTCGGAGGCCGTGAGGCCACCGGGCCATGGCGAGAGGGCACGAGGAGACGTGATTCAAGAGGAACCTAGGGTTCTCCACTTTTCTGAAAATTTTAGGCTTAGGGCTTAGGATGGTTTTGGGCTAGATTTTTTTGGTAATTTGGGTTTAGTCTTGGGCCTGCTGTTTTTTTTTTTTTTTTTGTAATTGGATTTTAATTATTTTTGGACTTTAAATTTGTACTGGACTGTTTAATTTTGGTTTATTTAAAGCCTAGGGAAAATTTGGCTTCTACAAACATTAAATTAAATTTAATATTAAATTAATAAAATAATATTAAAATAATTATTAAATTTAATTTAATATTAAATTTATTAAAATAATATTACTTTTAGAATAGTTAATCTGAAATCAAATTCTCTCGTATTGTCTCAATAGGAGTGTAATACTTCCCACTAAAGAATCGTCGTCGCCGATCATTTGGTAACCACTGGAATGCCGCCAGCACCCCGAGCTGGTTTGGTTTTTGTTGGTTCGGTCCGGGCCAGTGATGGTCCAACTAGTCCAATCCAGCCACCGGCTAGACCGTCGGCCCGATTTCACATACTAGACTTGGTTTGACTAGCTTTTAGGTTTTGGTCTCAGTTTTGGGCTCTTGGGCTCAATTTATGATCTCAGGTTCAATTTTCAAATTCAATTATCCATTGAGCCAATTGTTTGACTTGAAAATTAATTTTCAAAAATGTCATATTAATTTTAATTAATTTGATTTATTTAATTTTACTTGATCAAAATTAACTTTTCCAAAATTCACTTAGATTTTTCAAATTATTTTTTTAAGAAAATTCTTTAATCAAATTCTCTAGTTGAACAATTCTTACGACTGCCCAATTTAATTCTACATCGAATAAAATGACTCAATTAAATTATTTCCAAAGTCATAGAATTTTCTTCTGATTCAAATGCAGTTCGATCAAGCTATTGTTGAGCTAGTGGAGGGACCAATCGGGCATATACATTTAGGCTCTAGTAATTGCAATTATGTCCAAAAGCATCGTTCCTATAATTTACAACTACTTAATCATAAAGTCAGTCCACAAGAAGTACCATGATTGAAGCGCATGAGTTACATACATATGGTTAGTGATTAACTCAAGAGTTAGGTAAATCACACAATGAATGTCACAAGTGAACTAATTCACAAACGGATTCAAAATTAATTCATCTTGGGTCCAGTCCAATGTATCATTCTGCTAATGAATACTACCTGTAGAGTCAACAGCTCCGATAGCCAAGACTAGTCATCTCCTCAATTGGAATTGTAAATGACATAATAATTCTTCTTAGTATTTGAATCAAATGCTCACTTTAATTCTTTTACGAGATTATAGACTCCTTTAGATTATCTACTGAAGTATGTTGTCTTTCTCGCAGTGTAAACATTCTTACAATGCCACTTATCATTAGTTTGAACTTAGACAATCAATGAGCTAATATTTTCTTGTCACAATTTTGCGATGCATGCAAAATATGAAAGATAAAAATATAAAAGACATAACAATGAAATGTGAAATTTATTTATTCATTATTCAAATACATAGAAAACAATTACATCTTTACTACAATAAGGGTACATTTCCCAATAGGTATGAGTGAAATCTATGTAAATGTGTCTATTATGTTAATTGACTGATGCATGACAAAGTATGGTTGGCGATAAGAGAGGTCGGATGGAGTGTCAGGATAATATGTGATATGATAATAGACCCCACGGTGGTACTTTGATGACGTCCATCAGGATAGTAAATATGAAGGCCAGTATGGCAAAATATAGTTCGTCGAGACCATAAACACGAGGTCCGTCGGGATAGTAAACACAAGAAAAGGCTAGTGTGATAGTTATATAGAAAGACCATGGCCATGACACATTCTAGAAATGGCAGATGAGTCGCTTTTGTTTACTAGGGTCTTTGCGTATCCTCCGGGCGATTATGAGTAAACCTTAAGTGATATTGAGTTTTGCAAATTCATATCGCCAAACACGAGATTTGGTATGGTGCCTTGATGGCAAACCAAACCAAAACTTTGTGAGGAGTTATTTGTAAAGCTTTTGTAGCGAGTTACTTGAATAGCCTATGTGGCGTATTATTTGGAAAGCTTTAGTGGAAAGGTTATTTGGGAAACCTTTGTGGCGAGTTATCTGAAAAGCTTATGTGGCATATTATTTGGAAAACCTTAGTGGTGATGTTATTTGGAAAGCCTTTACAGCGAGTCATTTGGAAAGTCTGGAAAATGAATTATGTAATGCCTAAGTGTGGAGTTATTAGTCTGCCCTTGTCACGAGATCTGTGTAACGACCCGAAATTTATGGTAATCGAAAAAGTGCATTTTCGGGTCTCCATTTTCGTAAAAAAATTCATAAACATTTATTAAAAATATTTACGTAGTTAGTTATGTGGTTAATTAGGTTTTGGTTAGATGAATAAGCTTGAATTAAGGTAATTTAGTATAAGGACTAGATTGAATATAGGGTAAAAGTTGAATTATAAAATCAAGAAAAGTCAAGGGACTAAATTAGCAATAAACCATGAGTAACATTTGTATAGTAAAAAGTGAATACAAGTGTATGGTAACAATGAAACACATTTGTACAAAAAATGTACATAATTATAAAATAATTATAAATGTAAATACTTAATATTTAAGTATATAATTTAATAATAAATAAATTAAATCAAATTAATACAATTGTATGCAGTGAAGACGGAAAATTTTTAGGGGCGGAAGAAATTTTAATTTTTATAGTTT
Source organism: Gossypium rotundifolium (assembly GCA_025506655.1). Classification (NCBI taxonomy): domain Eukaryota; kingdom Viridiplantae; phylum Streptophyta; class Magnoliopsida; order Malvales; family Malvaceae; genus Gossypium; species Gossypium rotundifolium. The sequence goes on from CP106728.1 coordinate 155,261,310, forward strand.
ATATCTTTATAATTTGTAAAGGATTAAATTGAATTTTTATAATTTTAAGGGAGGCCAAAATGTAATTTTATCTTTAATAATTTAAAATTTTTAAAAATTTATAGGGGCCAAATAATAATTTTACATTTTAGGGGGGCTGGGGCCCATGCCAGCCCCCTCTAAATTCACCCTTGCAATTGTATGGTAATAAAAATGTACAAGTGTAATAAATACATACATACATTTGTAGTATACATATACATTTACTTGTTATTTAACAATAAATAAATAAATATATTATATTATATTATATTATATTATATTATATTATATTATATTATATTATAATATATTATATTATAATAGTTTAATAATAAAATAAAAAGAATAAAAGAAAAGAAAAAGAGACTAAAGAAACAGAACAGCAAAAACGAAGCAGGGGAAAGAAAAAGGAAGGGAGAAATTAGGGTTTTGAAGCTTAAGCTTAATTTGGTAAGTCAATTTAGTCCATTTTATTGTAATTTTGATGTTTTTGGAATCCTACAACAAAATATTACTTAATATAAGTGTAAATTTTGAAAGTTAGTTGATTTTTAGATGTGGTTTATGTTGAATTAATTGAAGAATTAGGGGTTAAATTGATAGAATTTCAAGTTAGAATTGAATTGTAAAATAAATCATAAGTTTTAAGTAATAGGGACTAAATTGAAAGAATTTTGAAATTAGGGTTTTATGGTGAAATTAGGATTAAGGATTAAATTGAAAACTATGCAAGAGTTGAGTATAAATTGAAATGTTCAATATGAAATTGTATTGTATTGATAAATTTTAATTGTTTTAAATTTTCGTAGCTAACGTTGTGCTGGAGAACTCGGCTAAGAAAGGAAAAGAGAAAGTCGACGAGGAGTGATTCAGAAATTACGATTTGTATTTCTATAATCCGAAATTAATAATTAATTGTTGAATTATTACTTAATATGTATGGTAAGTGCATTGAGGTGAGTTTTGATATTGATTTTGTGATATTGAATTGAATTAAATGGAATTGATTTCATGTACATATGTGAAAATTTGAATTGGAATGAATCTTGGTTGAAATTGAAAAGATAATTTAATTATTAATTGTTGTATTTTGATTAAATATTATGGTAAGTAATTAATGTGAGAATTATTTGTATTGTGTTTTATAATTGAAATGGATTGATTGGGAATGTGATGAAATAGATATGAATATATGATTATTGTGGAATTTGAATATTTGTTACTGAAATGTGAATTGAATTGTATTGAATTATGAATTTATGTGATTAATTAAAATGTGTATTGATTGGAAACTGAAAAGTGAATTGAATACCCCATTAATTGTATCGGGCAGAGTCGGATATAGTTGGCATACCATAGGATTGGAAGTGTTTAGGGATACTTTGACCTTGAGTCGATGGGGCATTGTAAGTGTCGTATTATTACTTGGATAATTCTGATGAGGTACTGAGTATCGTATTGTTTTACTTCAGCTTGGCCGATGAGGCACTGAGTACTGTACTGGTGTGTTTTGGTTGGATCCGTGTATCCGTCAAAGTCTGAGTCTTGTTAATAGGGGTAAACAAATGATTTGGCCAATTGGTTGACAATGAATGATATTGAATATGGACTAGAATGGACAATGAAATAAAATATGTAATTGAAATGCATGGAATTGCATGAATCAGGGATTCATGAAATGGATATTGTTTTTAAATTGAATGGTGTATCCTATTGAGAAAAGCTATTGAATAGCAATTATGAAATTGAAATAGTATGATATGAGAATTGAAAGTGTTATGAATGATGCATTTATGAAATTGATTATTTGTTGAATGATTTTGTTTATGTGTGATTATATAAATAAATATTATAAATTCTTGTTTAATAAGTATTCGGATTATAGAAATACCACTGATTGTATACTCAGCGTACAGTTTGTTTCTATGCGCAGGTTAGGTTAAAGTTCAATCGTTGAATCAACATCTAAAGCCGATCTCGAACTCAAAAACGTGGTGAAGTATTTTCTCTTTTGAAATGGCAAGTACCTAGGTTGTCTTTTGATGTCATTTAGATATGTGAATATTAATAGTGTATAAGATGATATTGGTTAATTTATATATATATATACAAACATATGTATTATAATATAGCCATTTACATGGTTTTAGTTTGAATTGGTTGAATGGTTTGTAATTGGATTGAAACATAATTAGTCCGGGTTAAGTATGTATGAACACAAATAGTCATACTTCATCCAGAGTAAGTATGTGCAAGGTATTTATGTTGGTACATTGATTTGGTTATTAAGTTTATCATTTTGGCATGTTTTAGAAGTGTTTAATCGTGTTTTGATTTGGTTGAATTATTAGACATTGAGTTGTTTGTTGCTTAAGATTTGCAGGGTTGGTAAATTATAATGTGTAATTTAACTATTTATGAGATTGTTAGTATTTGTTCTGTAATGACCGGTAATGCTTTATAACCCTATTCTGGCGATGGATAAGGGTTAGGGGATGTTACAATCTGGGCATGCCTTTGCAGAATTTTCTGAAAAAGTTCTCAGCAGTGTACCCGACTGAAAAATCCGCCATAGTAACTCTCCAGGCCAGGGAGCTTGGCATATTCGGAATCATGGGTAGAGTAAGTGTCCGCCAAACCTAGGAATTCTCATGCTATATCGATGTCATCTAGGATTCTAATGGATGTTTTAAAATATTGCATTCATTACAATAAGTTCATTGTCTAGATCGACTTGATGATTGTTTGGATCGACTTGATGTCACATGGTGACTGGCCTTCTAATAGCCGCCAAAGCCAGTCTAAGATTTTGTATGTATATCATTCTGATAAGTGTATCCAATTTCTATCTTCAAAGAGATTGTGAAAGAAAACCTGCAATAAAGTGTGAAGTCTGTGATCTGCCAATCGACGAAATGTGTATAAGGGTGTAAAGGTTAGTATAATGATCCACCAGGAATTAGAAAAGTATCCGTCAAGTTTTGAAAGGAAGCCCAAAATCCTCGAGTCAAGGAATTTAACAACGTTGTTTAAAGGTAAAATTGGCTGAGACTCACTAAGTTCCATTGAACTTACATGCGTCCATTTGTTATGCAGGTTTTTGGAATTGAACCAGTGCGCCAAGAGGGACCAAGCTAGGAATGCACTAAGGTGGTAGTTAGAAATGCGATATTATACATACAAAGGAGCATTTTTTGGATATATGGCAAATAGTACTCTACTCCATGATTAAGTGGGTTTTAACAAGGTTTTAAATTATAATGTATTAAGCTACTTTCGAGAATCTGTTGTATTTAGTGAACGTCTCTTTTATAATCTTTTGACTTAGAAAGAATACAAATAAATAATAAGTATTTTCAATATGGTTTTTGCCATTGTAAATTTTTACTAAGTATTTTTATATTGTGACATCCTATATCTGAGTTCGATAAATCGAGTCGGGTATAGAGCGTTATAGATCATATCTCTTCTTCACTTGTTACTTTTACTTACAAATAAAGTGATAATGCATAATTAAGTCATTATTGTATTTTATTCCGTATCACATTATATGGGTCATAATTGCAAATTTTATTGACAATAAAAAATTATTATATAATGTATAACCTATAAGTTAAAATAATTAATAATTTCATTTTTAGTGATATTTTATTAATTTTTAAATATATTTTATGGTATAATCAGTAAAAATTATATTTTTAGGATTCATAACTACCCATCTAATATATATTTAATTTAAATTTAACTCACTTATTTAATTAATTTTTATTTGGTTAATATTTGTTAAACTAACTTTATTTGATAAATTGTTTTGATATAACAAATAAATATGTTTTTGGATAAAATTTGTTTTGAACAAAGAAATTATTAAGTTCAAAACATAAAAATCATTTCAAGACTTCCAAACATCTCAGAAAATGTTTTGAACACTTAGAATATGTAGGACAAAGCTCAAAAACAGTTTTAAACTCTTGAACTCAATTGAAACAATTTTAAATCGATTGAAAAATTGCTCCCTACAAGAAGAACCAATATTTTCCAAAAAGTATTGATATCCATACAATTTTTATCGATACCAAAGTTCCTTATTGTTTTAAAACAAAAATTGAAGAAATGCAGAAAGTATCGATACTTTTCAAAATATATCGATACCTATTGAATTGTATCAATACCATCTTTTTATATTGATACCACTTTTGCATTCTAACTTAATGATTTTTCAAACATTTACAAAAAAAATATCGATACCCTTTTACCAGATATTGATAAACAGTCTTTGGTATTATTGAAAACTAACTTTAACGGTTACTAAAGCAGACATTAAATGCTACTAGTATTGATACTCGTAGAAAAAATATTGATACTTTTTGTTGCAAGTGAATTTAATGATCTGGTATTTTCATCCCTAACGGTTCTATTTATTTTCTCAACAATCACAACAATTGGAAATGAATTAGAGGGTATAAATACATGCTTCCTAAGGCCTGATAATAACAAAAAAGAACATTCAAGCAAAAAGATCAATCAAACAACCTTTGTGCCAAATATTTCCATATTTTCTTTCATTAACTTGTGAGTTTCATTGCTATTCTATTAGCTCAAGTGTTTTTCTTTGGAATTGAGCTTAATTTGTAAACACTTTGATCTTGTAAGGATTATTTCTTTGTTTGCTTCTTTGCATCTCTTTGAGAAGGTTTGGGTAGAAACCTTAAGAGAGTTTGTAAGGTTAAATCTTATCCTCAAAGGTTATCAAATTAGCAAATTTGAGAAAATTCTTAGTTGTGAAAATCAAACGTAGTAAAATAGGCAATTGGGACCGAACCATTCTAAATTCTTGTGTCAAATTTTTATATCTTTATTCTCTAGCATCCACAAAATTTTTAAAAGCTAAATAATCCCTCTTGACAATTCCGGTTTGATTATTTAAGCTAACAATATTGAATTTTAAATTGGACAAATTTAGATTATTAACTTTTATTATCATATTGAATTTGATCGGATTTTAATTTGGAAGGATGGAATAAATTTTTAATTTTGGATAAAATTTAAAAGGACTATAGATATTAAAATCCTAATCATAATTTGTTCCTTGTATTTAGTATGAAAGTTAATAACCTTTTGAGTATATTACATCGATAGTGATCTAACTATTAATATTTTTTTTTTACACTTAACTATTAAAATTTATAAAATCGTCACTTAATTATTCATATAGTCAATGCGAAGATAGCATGGAAACTTTTAAATTCGCATAAAAATAAATTTAGCCCTCAACGTTTACAAATTGTGTTAATTTAGTCTTAATATTAAAATTTTAGTCCTTAATATTTATACATTACCTTAATTTATTATATTCTTTACATGAAAATATAATTCAATTCACAATGTGTAAATTATAAATTAAAACAAAAATATTTTTGAATTTTTTTATATTTTACTAAACTAAATAATCTTCAACTATGTTGCTTTGTCTTTTAGGTTAAATTAACGAAGTGAATAGGTTTTACTTTTGAGTCACTGAATTGGGTTTTTTTTTTTTTAAATTTGGGTCATTTTATTTGCAGTTGTTTTTCAATTTTTCATGAAGTCAAACGCAGGGCAACATTGCAAAGGGATGAAGTGACAACTCTTTAATCTCTCTTTTTTATTGACAGAAATCCATGATTTGATGTTAGCTCCAATAACTAATAATGTGAGTTTATTCACAACTTTATCTAAACTAGAGATGTTTATGGGTTGGTCGAGTTTAGTTCAGGTCCAATAAAAAATTTTAAGCTCATTTTTAGACTCAAGTCTTGTTCGAAAAATAGGTTTAAAATTATGCTTAAGCTCAATTCAGATAAAAATACTAAAACCCAGGCTTAGCTTGTCAAGATTAATTTTTATATTTTTTAAAAAAAATATAATACATCAAAATATAAAAATATTAAAATAAATATTTCTCAACAAATTAAAAATAAATTAAAAAATATGTATACTTAAAAACAAGAGTTATACAATATCTAAACAACAACAACAATTAACAACATTAACAAAATAATAGTAAAATAGTAATAAAATAGTAAAAAAACAATCAAAAATAGCAAGAAAATAGTAAAAAAAAAAAAGTAGTTTCTTTTACATATTTAGGCTGGGCCGAGCTCAAGTAAAAAACATCTTACCTAATGCTCAACTCATTTTCTAAAAGAGTCTTACTTTTTGTCCAAATCTATTTTTCATGCTTATATTTTTATTTAAATCCTCTAATTTTTTAGACACGTGCTGGGTGGTCTGACTCATGAATAGGTCTAATATCAACTCTTGCTACCGACTCAGTTAAACGTAATGCATCTTCGGGTCCAAACATTGATGATTTCAAATATGGTTTTCAATTTTCCTTTTAATATTAGGTGAAGTGAAGAAGCGACGAGATTGTTTATGTTTGTGGAAGAGGGTAACAATAATGACAACAACAAAAAAAGTAACTCGCATGAATTGATGTCGAACAATCTTATAAAATTGGAGAAGAATAATCTCAATCATCAAATTTTTATCTAATGGTGAGAACCAGAGCATTAAGAGAAAATAATGAAAAGGTAAAAATTATGATATTGGGTGTTTCTATTTTTTGATTTTTCTGATCAAATTTAGTTAATATATTGTTTTTTAAGCTTTTTCGATTAGAGGATCATAAAAAATGTAATAATGGACTAAAATACACAATGTTTAAACATAGAGAGCTAATTTTTTGAGAATTAAAATTAGACCAACATAATGTATGAAAATTGAGGGCCAAATTTTGTAGTATATCAATTTTAAAAGTTGCCAAAAAAGAGGAAGATAAAATCGAATAATAGAGTGATTTTTTGTAATTTTTTATAGTTAAGTGACTAAAAAGTAAATTTATTAATAGTTGGTGACTATCAATTTAGTTTACCCAAATCTTTTCCCTCTTAACAAAGAATCCTAGTCCCCAGACCTCGATTCGCGTCGTTTCCAAGCCACTTCTCAAGGGTCCGCCAACTGATCTGCATCGCCCGTTCATGTGTTCCTCGGTCGACGGCGTTTCAGCATCCGACATGGAGAAATTTCTATGCGACCGGTTGCTTGACCCGACACAACCCATATCCGAGCGCTTCCGAGCTCTCTTCTCCCTTCGCAACCTCAAAGGCCCTGCCCCTCGCAACGCTCTCATTCAAGGTCCATGCGCTTCCTAATTTTACATATCTCTAGTCGTCGTTTTTTTTGTTTAGTTTCTGCCTGAGGATATGTGTGTTTTTTAACTATATATATAATTAAGTAATGCTAAACAGAAGAGTAATTACTTCAAATTTTTTCGTACTTTTTTCCGATTCCATTTGCATCATTTTATTTGGAGCCAAACTAAAGTAGAAAATGCATAGATAGATGGGAATTAGTGTGACTTGATCTGGGATAAATTCTATGGTTTAGTTGCAATAATTGATTATATATTTGGAAAATCCCGCAAAATGAAACGAGTAAATGGTAACTTTATCAATGAATTAATAATAGTAAAATATTCTGCTCTGTTAAGTGTTAACCATACTGAATAGTCTAATCTTTGTTGCAATCTATGTTCTTGCAGCGACAAGGGATTCATCAAATTTGTTGGCTCATGAAGCTGCATTTGCATTGGGTCAAATGCAAGATGCTGAAGCTATTCCTGCTTTGGAAGTAGTTCTAAATGATCTTTCTTTGCATCCCATCGTTCGTCATGAGGTTGGTTCATGTTACACTGTTGTTCTACTGTTATGTATTGTGTTTATATCTGTTATACAATCGCTGTTTTCCTTAAATTGTTCATATGTTATTGTGCTACAGGCAGCTGAAGCACTTGGTGCCATTGGTTTGGAGAGTAACATTCCTCTTTTGAAGAATAGTTTGGTTCTAGATCCTGCTCCAGAAGTCCGTGAAACATGCGAACTGGCTCTCCAGCGAATTGGGGAGTTAAAATCTGATGGTGGTGATGACAAATCATCCATGACAGAAAAGTCACCCTTCTTGTCAGTTGATCCTGCTGCACCAGCTTCATCTCATTCATCTGTTGATAAACTTAGGTACTCTCATTATTGGTGATGGATGCAACTTTAAATTTTCCATGTTATTGTTTAGGCTATTTAACAATGTTGTCTAATATTAAGGGAGGTGCTGTTGGATGAAGCAAGAGGCATGTATGAGAGGTATTCAGCTCTCTTTGCTCTTCGGAACCATGGTGGAGAGGAAGCTGTTTCTGCCATTATTGATTCTTTGGGGGCCAAAAGTGCTTTGTTGAAGCATGAGGTTTGACAGTGATATTTTAATCAATGTCTTAGTCTTTATGCAACCTTAATGTGTTTCCTTCACAACCAGAGGGATCTTTATGTTTGTCAACTTCTACAATGCAGGTTGCTTATGTCTTGGGTCAATTGCAAAATAAAGCTGCTTCAGCTGCACTTAGCAATATACTCAGGAATGAGACTGAGCACCCAATGGTTAGACATGAAGCTGCTGAAGCTCTCGGTTCCATTGCAGGTAATGACCATGTGATGCTAATAATGCAACATAAACTGCTTTCTCTGTGAGGGTTGATAATGCAACTTTCTTGGGCCAATTTTTGTTGTTGTCATAAGGGATAGGCAATAAGTACTGCTGAGCAATGAGATCTGCTCTCTTTTTTCACTTTCTTGGATTACTATTATGGCTTATGAATATTTCATCTTTTCTGTTCTGACTTCTTGGGTTAGTCTAATTGAATTCCACATTGTGCCCATGTTGTAGATGATCAAAGTGTAGCACTTCTTGAGGAATTTGCTAGGGATCCTGAGCCCATTGTCTCACAGAGCTGTGAAGTCGCTCTTAGCATGCTGGAATTTGAGAGAGCAGGAAAATCATTTGAGGCATGTAACTTACAGTTCTAACTTAAATCAAGCATGATTGTTATTTCAAGTCTTTTATTTCTGTGATGACAATCCTAATCATTTTTGTATGCAGTTCCTCTTCATGCAAACTCCCGTGGTGCATTAGATCTGGTTAAAACATGAGCTAGGGAAAAGAAAGAAGTTGAAACACTAAAGTACAACAACATATAATCATCTTATTTGGGCAAAATTTTCTCCATTTTGCCGCAAATTACAAAATTTTCACCACAGGTAATGATTATATTGTCAAAAAAGCTAGAAGACAAATACCGAAAGAAATGAAGTTGCAAAGTTATTGTAGATGTCCCTTTTGTTTAGAACTTGAAAGAAAGGGAACAACCCAAAGCATTTATTTCTGCTTTAGACTTTTCAAAACCAGTTTGTTGAAAAATGAAGTCAAAACTGTGATGTGGTGACAGAGGCTTAGCTAGCGAGTGAGGAAGATGAAGTCAGAACTACGATATTTTGTTTGCAAAACTCCATTTTCCTGTGTTAGGGAATGATGAACCTTTGATCTTAGTTATGCTTTGTGTTTTCTTGGCTGACATTGAGTCTTTGGGGGTGTTTTTCTTTGCATGTTGTCATGCTGATGTAGCTGCATGGTTGTTCTTAGGCCATTTTTTCTTATGGTTCCAGCTGTTTTGGTTGGGTTTAGACTTTTTGGGTTGATTGATATAATTCCACGTTTGCAATTCATGGCTGATGCATACATACATTTATCTATATATAATATCGCATATCTGTGAACTCTAGCATATGAATGGTATATATAATATAAATTGTTGTGTGGTGTAGAAAGCTTTTCATATGCGTAAAATTCGCAAGGAAATAACGTGTATTGGTGACAACAAACATTGAATCAGACCCTTTTACCGACCAAAAGAAAGACCCCAAAGAGAATGAAATGAATCTGGTAATTATGTAACTTGGAAGTGAATGATTATATAAACAAAGATAAAGATTGTTATTAATAGAGTAATTTTATAGACAGGAGTTTAGGCAGAAGAGCACTAAGCAGGTAAATCAAAGTCAAATTTACAGGTTCCAAACACCAACAAAAGCTAAAGAATCTCCTTCTGCTTCATCTTCTCTCAACGAGAAAAGCAGCCATTATTATTTCATTACTTGATTTTCTTTTGACCCTCACTTTAGCTTTAAAATTTTCTGTACATACTCTCTCTCTTCAGATAAATATTATATAAAATTACTCATAATGAATCTTCAAAAATGTTGATAGGTCGTGTGGCAATTAGAGGAGCGCCTACAAAGCAACAAAGTCAAAGGGCAGCAGTTCCAAGGTGCGGTGATCGGCGGACTATTTTAGAAAAGAAAAATGAAAAGCTTTGTACTGAAAACCATCTAAGATACTACCAGATACCTAATTTCTTGTATGAAATAAATGAGAAGCGGCTGGTTTAATTTGAACTTGCATGCAAACTCCTGTTGTCATAAAATAGGACTTTGGATTGAATCGGATTGGATAGAGAATTGATTTGGAAAATGGTATTAAATCAATTAAATTAGAAATCGATATGAATTGGTTAAACCGACACTTGAATCAGTTGAACAAATTTTTTTAAATATTCTTTATTTTTATTTTTTAATTGAACCAGTTAGACGTTAAATTGATAACCTAAATGGTTAGTCAGTAATTCAATTTTAAAAGCATTGATTCAGGATGGGTTTAGATGGGCGGTGTGTTTATCTGCTGTTAGTATAAAAATAGCGGTAGCGGTGAGATTAGATACTGTAGCGATACTGTAGCGTGAGACAAAAAGTAAACAAAATACATCGCACCGCACTCAATCGCCCATCCAAACCTACCCTCAATCTCTTAAAAACATGTATTTAATAATCTTTATGGAATTCTATTTTTTTCGATAAAAGTATCATGAAGGCCCTTATACTGGGAGTCAGATTACATTTTGCTCTCTCTACTCAAAAAAATGGACAAATTAATCTCTATACATTAGATCAAACATCAAACTAGTCTTTCTGTTAAAAATTCATTTATTTTTATTGTTAGAAATGAGATACATATAACATGCTATGTATAATTGTTTAATTAGTTAGTCAGTCACGTCAATTTTTAATAGTAGAAATGAATAGAATTTTCAACAAAAAAATTAATTTACTCTTTAATTTAACATATAATAATTAATTTACTTATTTTTTAAATAAATGAGACAAAATATAGTTTAACTCTTAAGTAATCCATTAAACTTTTACCTTTTTATTATTTTTTCAAATAAATATAAAGCAGTCTAAATAATACAGTAAATTGGTCTAACCCATTAAAATAATAAACCCATGTTGCCTAAACCATTATTAAATGTCTCCTTAGACACCCTACATGATGACCTTCAATGTCCCCCCATTCACACTTCTTATAAGACTACCCCCTTTTGTTGTGCCCCTTAAGGATCTCCTCTTCCCCTACCCTAAACCCCAAAACCTGATTTTTTTTTGGCACTATTTCCTAGTGTACTCGTGTGCTTTGGCATATATTTTATATATTTATATAACTTCTCCCTGATCTCCAGCTACTTCTCTGCATTTTGTTTTCTTTTCTGTTTTATCCCAAACTTGTTCACTTGCCATGGCATCATCTGGTAGTACTGCGAGAGGACCTGGTTCCCCTTGCGGTGCATGCAAGTTTCTGCGACGAAAATGTGCCACAGACTGTATATTTGCGCCTTACTTTAGTTCAGAACAAGGCCCTGCAAGGTTTGCAGCCATTCACAAAGTGTTTGGTGCTAGCAATGTTTCCAAATTATTGTTGCACATCCCAGCTCATGATCGTTGTGAGGCGGTTGTCACCATTGCTTATGAAGCTCAAGCAAGGATTAGAGATCCTGTTTATGGTTGTGTTGCTCATATTTTCGCCTTGCAACAACAGGTAAAATTATGGAAGCTCCCATTTGATCATCTCTCAACATTTTAACAAACATATGCAACCATTTTTTATAGGTGGAATGCCTGCAAGCTCAATTAATGCAAGTCAAGGCTCAACTAGCTCAAAATGCCATGAATTCAAATCACATCAACGGTACTCAGTACTGGCAAGGACACCTTTCTGGTTTATTCCCTTCATTTCTATCTTATCCAAGCAGCTCCAACAATCCAATTTCCCCACAAAGCTCTCTTGATTCAGTTGAAGTTGAACTCCACACAGCTGACAACATGAATATGCAAGAAATACAAAGCTTACAAGACTTCTCTTTCCATGGTTATCCTAATAAGACACCATGTGATAGTGATTTGGGTGAGCTTCAAGCAATTGCCCTTAGAATGATGAGAAACTGATCATGGAGTTTCATGCTGATGTTCTTTTTTTTTTTTTTTTTTCCCCAAAACAACTATGTAAATAAAATTTAAGCCTCACCCAAATCTTGATTTCCAATAAAAAATAAACTAGAACAAAAAAGTTAAGCCCCAACACAGGGCTGATCTTCAGGTTTACAACCTGTCCACCATTGTAGACAAAGACTCATGTCTGCAAGCTCATCACATCCCATTTATAATTTTGCAAAACAAAGAACATGGAAGCTAAGCTAAGTTGGCATAGAGATCACTTTTTTTTTTCTATTTCTTGCATTACAACAACTATAAACAGGAAAAAAAAAAAAAAACTAAGCTGAAAATTGCATTTGTTGGACTCCATTACTTGCACTTAAAAAAAGAAAAAAAAAAAGGTATAGTAATTATTCCAATGATGATTATTTAAATTGGAGGTGATTGACGATTAGTTGAAAGTGAGCTCAATTAAAGGGGAAAAGAATAGCTGTGACATTGAAGAAATAAAAGAAAGGACAGAACTTAACTGAAATGTATGTATAAAATATGATTAAAAACTTTGAAAAGAAGAGAAAGAAAGAGAGTATGGTCTGTTTCTTTGACAGTCTTTTTCTTAAAGAACAAAACCCCATGTTATAAGTATATTCTTATATTTTTTTTGTTGAGAGTTAGACAGTGACAAACACTTCCAACTCTGATCTTTGTCAAAAGATCAGTGAAAAAGGGTGTTGATTATTGAGGTTAATTTGTTTTTTTCCTAATTATTATTATGATGGAATTAAGTATTAATTAAAAGAATTAATGAACAGTATATGGTGGATTACTACTACCTTTATTTTTATTTAGTTCACAAACAAAATTTGAGATTATTTTCTTTTTAACATTAATCTCATTATAAGCTGTTTTTTATACAATACTTAGAATTATTCATAGTCTCTCGACCTCAACCTTTAAATAGGAGGATAATACGCTTCAGCGCATTCGAACCCACGACCTTCTATATTGACAACAATGTCAATACCAATCAAAGAAAAATATTGTTATATGAAGCTCGTGGGTTTGATTTAATATTAGAGATTAGGGATAAGTTTTAAAAGTATGAAGTTTGATTTAATATTATACATGAATTATTATTTCTGTTTATTTTATATATAAAATTTTGGTTTGATTTAATTTTCATAAATCAATAATATAATTATTGATATAACATTATTTGACCAAATTTCATATGTAATTTTAAGATTTATATCCATTAATTAAGTTATAATCACAATTATAATTAATATATTTGCATAGTTGTAAGCATAAAGCACAAATAGAATCATAATTACAATCAATAAATGTGTATAATTATGACAAGATTAGAATTAGTCATTATAATGCACAAACAAATGTATTGATAATTAAAATATATTTAAATTTAGACTAAACTATAAATTGATAAATGAAAATATTAGAATCTAGACTAGACCCACACATGTTAGGATTCAAACAAAATATATATATGGACTAAGAATTCACACATGATATTTACACATAATGCAACTTGAACTAAAAATTTTAAAACTCTCAAGACTCCATAGTATTTAAAGGTGTGCATAGGTCGGGCCGGGCCGGGCTCAACTAAAAATTAAGACCCGGGCCCAAAAAATGGGCCTAAAATTTTGCCCAAACCTGACCCGGATAAAAATGTTAAAACTCAGGCCCGACCTAGCCCTCTCATATTAATTTTTATATTATTTTTATATAATTTTAAAATATATATAATGCATCAAAAATACTAAAACATTAAAATAAATATTTCCCAACAAATTGAAAATAAAATTTAAAAAATATGTATACTTAAATAACATTAAGATAGATGCAACTTAACAAGCAAATACCTAACAATAAAATAACTTTTATACAATATCTAAACAATAACAACAAAATAGTAGCAAAATAGTAAAATGGTAGCAAAATACGGAGAAAAAAAAGAAAATAATATTAAAAACAAAAAAATATCATTTAGTGAATTCGGGCCGAGCCCGGGCCAAAAATGCCTAACCCGAGGCTTGACCCATTTTTTAAACAGGCCTTATTTTTTTGTCCAAGCCCATTTTTGGGCATATATTTTTTCTCAAACCCTTCAACATTTTGGGTGGGCCTTCGGGCCAGGCCGGGTAGCCCGACCCATGAACAGGTCTAGCAGTATTCTAGGTTACAATGCCGAGGAAAGAAATGAGGCTTTGGGTTGAAAATAAACAATGTCAAAAGAGTTAAGTTGAGAAATGTTGTTCATGACTCCAATTTCAGTCAAATTTGAAAAATAATCTTTTAGTTAAACTCTGTTTATTTGTTTCAATCATACTTTGATTAGTCTAGATTATTTTATTATTATTTGGCCTATGAATTTAGCCTATAAATAGGCTCTTTTACAACCTTAGAAAATACACCCATTAGAGATTAGAACTAATAACACATTTAGAGAATTTTGTGTTTACATTTTGAGGGTTCTTTGTTTTCGGGTTTTCGGGATTTAGTTTTTATCTCCATCTTTTGTACTCTTCGTTCTTTTACTATTATAGTAAAATTATCTTGGCCCGTGGTTTTTTATCCTCTTTGAAGGGTTTTTCCACGTTAAATTTGTAAGATTATCTTTGCCCGTGGTTTTTTATCCTCTTTGGAGGGGTTTTTCCACGTTAATTTTGTGTGTTCAATTTCTCAATTTATTCCGCTATTTTTTTACTTGTTGCTTAATCGGGTCGATCTCAACAAGAGGTATCAGAGCTAGTTCAATTTTCATAGATCAGCCCATTCAAAGATGGCAGCAACAAAGTTTGAAATTAAGAAGTTTGGTGAGACAAATTTCAATCTGTGGCAAGTTCGAATGATGACAATTCTAGTTCAAACCGGCTTGAAAAAGGTTGTTACCGGAAAAAAACCTGAGAATCTAAATCAAACAGAATGGGAGGAGCTTGATGAAAAGGCTTTGTCTGCAATCCAGTTATGCCTCACGAATACGGTATTGCAAGAGGTATTGATGGAGAAGACCTCATCCGCCTTGTGGAAAAGGTTAGAAACTCTTTATGCGACTAAGTCTCTAGCTAACTGTTTAGTGTTGAAACAACGCCTATTTACGTTTCGCATGAACGAATGTGAGCTTCTTAGAGATCACATCAGTCAATTCATTACTCTTTTAAATGATTTAAAGAACGTTGAGGTTCATATTGACGATGAAGATCAGGTTATACTATTATTGTGCTCTTTACCCCCTTCATACAAGTCTTTCAGGGAGACGCTGATTTATGGTAGAGACAAACTCTCGTCCGAAGATGTGAAGGGTCATTTTTTTTTAGTAGAGACAAACTCGACAATGAGTTTGGTTTGGATAGCAAGACAGATAGGCAAGGTTCCATTTTGGTAGCATCAAAGAAACGAGACAAAAGGTGTCACTATTGTAAAAAGTTAGGTCACGTTAAAGCAGATTGTTATAAACTGCGAAATAAAAGAGCTGCTGAGAGTAACGAGGAAGATGTAGCTGGTGCTAATTTGGCCGATGAAAGCGGTGATGATTTCTTGTTAGTGTCAACGAGCGATAACTCCAAGCTCATATCCGAGTGGATCCCAGGTTTGGGATGTTCTTTCCACATGTGTCCCAACAGAGAATGGTTCTCCACATACAGTTCGGTTGAAGGTGGAGTTGTTCGCATGAGAAACGATTCATCTAATAAGGTAATTGGTATTGGTACTGTTAAAATTAGGATACACGATGGGACGATTACGACACTCTCAAATGTCAGGTATGTACCTGATTTACGAAAGAATCTCATCTCCTTGAGTATTTTAGACTTGAAAGGATGCAAAATCAACATCGAGTCGAGCGACATTAAAGTATCTTGTGGAGCTCTCGTTTTGTTAAAAAGTAAAAGAATCGACAGTCTTTATATTATGGAAGGTTCTACAGTGACCGGTGAAATCAGACGTCCCTCGTCCATTACGGAGTCAAAGTCAACTCGTTTGGAGCGAAGGCAACTTGGTCATAGGAGGAAAAAAGGTATGACCGTTTCGTTGAAGAAAGGTTCTCTTTTGGATGCAGGTTTTGAAAAGTTAGGGCACTGTGTTCGTGAAAATCAGACTCGGGTTAGTTTTAATTTGACAGTGTACAAGTTGAAGGCTTAACAAAATTTTCTTAACAAATTTTAATATGACTCTAATAAATACTTATAAAAATTAAATAAATAATAAAACACGGACTTGCTTGTCAGAATCGTGGTCTTGAAACCACTGCTTCTGACACCACTAAAAGCGGGCTGTCACATTTGTACTTATGTTGTCTTGAATGTTTATAAGTTTGGTATATTGATGATGATGAATTTTGATGTTATGGCAAGATGTATATAAATGTGCAAATTAGTAACATGGTGAATGTGTTTGTAGAAAATGAATGGCCAATGTTGGTAATTTGGTATGATTGGCTTGATTTGTATAAGCTTGGGTATATCATGGTTTAATAGATTTATAAGAGTGGTATGAATGAACATGAAATGCTTCGAAGACTTCTATAGTTTCATGTGAATCTTTATGTTTAAGGTGCCAAATGTGGCATATTGGTTTATGATTTGATTAGGTGATTATATGTTAAGTTTTGGCATGGCATTAATATGGTTTGAGCTGATTTATAATGGTTGAAAATGCATTACTAGGTCACCTTTAAGAGTTGAATTTGTATCAAGTACTAAATGACATATTTTTGTGCCACACGGGTTGACACACGATCATGTAACCCACACAAGCTGGCCACACGCCCATGATATTATAGATCTAGTAAATTTTTTATACACACGACTTGATTTGTTACACTTTGTGTGACTTTTGATGAAATTTTACAATTTGATCCACACGGCCTCAGTGAGATACACGGCCATGTGCCCCTTGTTTTGCATAAGTGCCCTTATCGTTTGAAAATGTTTCAATTTGATCCTTATAATTCTCGAGTCAACTTAAGAGTTTTTGTAAGCTCGATTAAGACTTGAATTTAATTGTGTATCATAATATTTGAATGTTTATGACCTGATTGATTATTTGAAGGATTTTTTTATGATATAATTGATCTGTAATTTTGGAAATGTAGCAAATTAGTCTTAATCAAATTCTAGGTTGATATTAGAGCATACATAAGATAGTATAAGGCCCGACCAAAATTATATTTGGTTATTGTGCATTGAATTGATTACGATTGTATGATTCATGTTTAAATTGAATGTTAATTATGTAATTATGAAGACATTCCATGTTTGTTTGAAATAATCGATGTGAATTGAATGTGTTCTATTCCAGCTTTAATTGTAGCACTCCGTAGCTCGGGTCCGACGACCGGACCGGTAAGGGATAGGGGTGAGCAAAACTCGATTCGACTCGAAAAAATCAAAAAAAAATTGAATTTCGAGTTAAACGAATCGAGTTATTCGAGTTAATCGAGTTATTCGAGTCAACTCGATATTTTTTTTCGAATTTGGAGTTCGAATCGAGTTGAGTTTTCGAATTCGAATAACTCGAATAATTCGAATAATTCGAATATCAAACTATAATATTTTATATTTTTACCCCAAACTCCCAAACCTTTTTATTTTTCCCTCAAAACTTTTACTCCTTCCCACTTCCCCCCAAAACTTTTACTCCCCTCCAATCCCAATCCCCCAATCTACCCAAAATCCATTTCCCACCAAAATTTTACTCTCCCATTTACTATGTCTCAAAATTTTACTCCCAAAAACCCTTAAAACTTTTTATTTTTCCCCAAAATTTTTACTCCCTCCCACTTTTCCCCTAAAACTTTTACTCCATCCCCATCTCACCTCCCATCTACCCCAAACCCATCCCCCCTCCAATTTTTTTTTAATATTTTCCTTTCAAAATTTTACTCCCCTATTTATTTCCCCTCAAACTTTTATTCTCCAAAACTTTTTATTTTCCTCCTAAACTTTTACTTCTCACCCTTTACTCTGAAATAAAAATTTAAAATTATCCAAAAATTCACTAAACATAAATAGTAATAATTTTATTTATATCTACTATTTATATTATTAAATTAAATTTCACATTTTATATTATTTATATTATTGAATTGTTTAGTCATATTTAATATTTATATTAAAATTAAATTATTAATTATGCGATAAAATATTCGTGTTAAAATTTTATATTGGTACCAATATCACATTTTATCTTTAAAATAATTTTACTAAAAATCATATTTTTACATTTAATATATTTTTTAATTCTAAAATACATAGTGACAAGAATCTGAAGATAATTAAAAGAACTAAATAAGCAAAGAAGCTAACCCGTATATAAAAGATTAATAAATAAATTATTTGGTGTGAAAGTTAATAAAAAATTTTAGTTAAGGTGGACAAATTTTATTACGATATGTGACAATGGTTATAAGGACCCAAAATTATTTTTTTAAATTTAACTCGAATAAATATATTCGATTCGATTCGATTCGAATTCCATCTCACTCGACTCGATTCGAGAAAATTTCAAATCAAATTAGGATGATAAAATATGATTCGTCAACTCGATTAACTCGAAATTTTTTCATTCGATTCGATTCGATTCGATCGAACGCTCACCCCTAATAAGGGGTGGTACATCCCTTTCGATACCTACAACACCCTTCAAGTAGATGCAATAATTCCTCTTCAACAAAACCATACACCGTTTTCATGCCATATACCATTTCATTCTCTGTCATGTCACCATCTAGACCAATTCCCATATCAATTGACTACTCCTAAAATATTTTTTTTCTCCTTGTTTTTTGCATTTAGTAGAACTTGCTTATAAGAAAGCTTGTTCTCTCCTATAGGTTGTTAAAGCAGTCGAAGCATAAATGTGAGTTTATGAATGTGTATGCTCCTAACAAGTAAACTGAAAGGCAGGATTTTTGTGCCACACGGGTTGACACACGATCATGTAACCCACACGAGCTGGCCACACGCCCATGATATTATAGATCTAGTAAATTTTTTATACACACAGCTTCAATTTGTTACACGACCGTGTGACTTTTGATGAAATTTTACAATTTGATCCACACGGCCTCAGTGAGATACACGGCCGTGTGCCCCTTGTTTTGCATAAGTGCCCTTATCGTTTGAAAATGTTTCAATTTGATCCTTATAATTCTCGAGTCAACTTAAGAGTTTTTGTAAGCTCGATTAAGACTTGAATTTAATTGT
Organism: Gossypium rotundifolium; assembly: GCA_025506655.1. Taxonomy (NCBI): domain Eukaryota; kingdom Viridiplantae; phylum Streptophyta; class Magnoliopsida; order Malvales; family Malvaceae; genus Gossypium; species Gossypium rotundifolium. The sequence goes on from CP106728.1 coordinate 155,280,751, forward strand.
ATATCATAATATTTGAATGTTTATGACCTGATTGATTATTTGAAGGATTTATTTATGATATAATTGATCTGTAATTTTGGAAATCTAGCAAATTAGTCTTAATCAAATTCTAGGTTGATATTAGAGCATACATAAGATAGTATAAGGCCCGACCAAAATTATATTTGGTTATTGTGCATTGAATTGATTACGATTGTATGATTCATGTTTAAATTGAATGTTAATTATGTAATTATGAAGAAATTTCATGTTTGTTTGAAATAATCGATGTGAATTGAATGTGTTCTGTTCCAGCTTTAGTTGTAGCACTCCATAGCTCGGTCCGACGACCGGACCGGTAAGGGGTGGTACATCCCTTTCCATACCTACAACACCCTTCAAGTAGATGCAATAATTCCTCTTCAACAAAACCATACACCGTTTTCATGCCATATACCATTTCATCCTCTGTCATGTCACCATCTAGACCAATTCCCATGTCAATTGACTACTCCTAAAATATTTTTTTCTCCTTGTTTTTGCATTTAGTAGAACTTGCTTATAAGAAAGCTTGTTCTCTCCTATAGGTTGTTAAAGCAGTCGAAGCATAAATGTGAGTTTATGAATGTGTATGCTCCTAACAAGTAAACTGAAAGGCAGGATTTTTTGCTGAATTTGGTTTTGTGATTCAATCTAATATTCTTTAGGTTATTAATGGGGATTTTAACATTATTAATTAAGTGTAATACTTCTCATTGGTCCCGACATACAATATAAATGAGATGTGTCATTAGAGCACTTTCGTTACAATAATCTTAGATTTATTTAAGAAATTAAATATTAAAAAAATTATATAAAATCATATAAAATAGATAAAATCAATTTTTGAATTTTTAAAATCATGTCTAAACCATTTAGAAATGAATTGTAGGTGTTTGAAAGCGTTTGGGACCTTGAAAGTCTCAATTTCAACAAAACAGTGTTGTGGCTCTGTCAAGGGCCTATGTATCGATACCTAAGGAGGCTTTAGGCAATGGTGGAGCCATGTTAATGGGGGTGGGTTAAGCTAAAATTCGATAGTTGGAGAATCTTTATTGATCACTAGTCGACTAGCATCACAAGTATCACTACTTTTCCTCTTAAAAAAAGTATCAATTATCTTTACCTTCTTCATTTTTTTTGCAAACGACCTAAAATTTAATTTTATGAAAATATAAAAAAATTAAAATGACTATAACA